>CM046995.1:59525084-68899165 GCA_025698465.1 Gossypium longicalyx | reverse complement strand
ACATCTTGGCGGAGTAGCGGCGATTGGTTTATCTTTGTGCGTCATCGAGAGGATGGAGCGACCAGGATGTTATTACAGTATGTTCTTTATTCATAACGTACCTTATCTGCATTGATTGATGTTGGATCTACGCACTCTTATATAGCATGCAACGTATGCGAGACTTTGAGTATAATGGTTGAAAACACTACAGTGAGGTTACCGTGTTGAGTCTATTAAAGCGATTAGTGAGTGAGCAATTGTTTAAGGAGGTACCTTTGGAGGTGCAAGGAAGAATTTTTAGCGATTTAATGAAACTTTCTTTTGGAGAATTAGACTTAATATTGGGCATGGGTTGGCTGGTTAAGCATCGAGTAATTTGGGTTATCTTTACCAAGCGGGTGATCTTGGCGAAAAAGGTGATGAGGTAATTATGATTACGGGGCGTCGAAATTATCATCAAAATGTGATTTTTGCACTTAGAAATGAAAAGTGTGGTTCTAAGGGTTGCAAGGTGTATCGGCCAACGTCAATGCTTCAGTTACGAGGTTTGACTCTGGAGATATTAGAATAGTTAAGGATTTTTGGATGTCTTTCCCGATGAATTACAGGGTTACCTCCTAACAGTGAAGTTGAGTATGGGATAGAGCTCTTGCTTGGTACGGCTTGGTGTCTCACGCCCCTTATAGAATGGCACTAAATGAGCTTGAGGAGCTTAAAGCATAGATTTAAGAGTTCTTGGATCGAGGTTTATTAGATCTGATGTGTCTCCATGGGAGCACCAGTTTCATGGAGCTTTAGTTTTCTCTAAGATAGATCTTGATTTGGGTACCATCAGCGAGGTCAAGGTGACGAATGTTTACAAGATGACCTTTAGGACTCGTTATGGTCATTCTGAGTTTCTAGTGATGCCGTTTGGGTGGGAATGCACAGCGACTTTTATGGATCTGATGAACTAAGTGTTCCAGAGTCTATCTGGATCGGTTCGTAGTGGTGTTTATAGATGACATTACAGTGTATTCAAGGGTGAGGAGGAACATGATGCTCATCTCGGGTTATTCTGCGGTTACGAGGAGAAACAATTGTAAGCTAAATTTAGTAAGTGTGAATTACAGCCCGGGAGTAACTTTTCTAGGTCATGTGGTATCTGCTAAGGGGATTAGGGTGGATCCTCAAAAAATTGAAGCGATTACGGGTTGGAAGCAATCTAAGTCGGTACTTGAGATTAGAAATTTTTGGGATTGGCAAGGTATTATAGGCGGTTTGTTGAGAGTTTTCATTGATTCTTGCACCTCACTAAATTTTTGCGTAAAGGGTACCATTTAAGCGGAATGATAAGCAAGAGGAAAGTTTTGAGAAACTTAAGAAAGTTCTAGCGAGGCCCTGTCTTAATCTGACCGAGTCTAGGAAGGAATTCACTTTGTTTATAGTGATGCATCACATGTTGGCTTGGGATGTGTGTTGATGCAAGAGGGTAAGGTAGTGGCATATGTGTCTTGTCGACTTAAGGCGCATGAAGCGAACTACAGGCGCATGACTTGGAGTTAGCGATGGTGGTATTACATTTGAAGATTTAGAGGAATTACGTATGGTGAGAAGTGTATCATTTACACGGATCACAAGAGCCTCAAGTATCTCCTCACTCGGAAGGAGTTAAACTTTAAGCGGCGTAGATGGATAGATTTGCTTAAGGATTATGACTATTTGATTGAATACCATCTGGTAAGGCTAATGTAGCGAGCCGATGCAGCGAGCCGTAGAAATGTTCACGATTTGAGGGCAATGTTTGCTGGTCTCGGTTTATTCGACGATGGTAGTTTCTTGGCCAAACTTTAAGTTAAGCGAGGTGGATGCGCAGATTAGAGGTAGCAGTGGAGGATGAGTCACTGGGTTCTCGTTTTACGACGAGGTTGAGAATGGGAAACTTGATTTTGGGCTGAATAGCGAAGGCGTACTTTGTTTCTATGAGAGAGTGTGTATCGAAGGATGCTGATTTGAGACAATCTATCTGCAAGAGGCGCATAGTAGTCCTTACGTCATGCATCCACGGGGAATAAGATGTCTGCAGAGACCTTCGGGTGTTATATTTGTGGCCAAGACTTAGCGTGAAGATTCTTGATTTTGTGAGTAAGTGCCTAACTTGCCAATAGGTTAATGTGGAGCATCGATTGCCTTGAGGTTGCTTCAGCCGATTAAGATTCCATTTTGGAAGTGGGAGAGGATAACTATGTACTTTGTTAGTGGGCTACCCTAACGCCTTCTAAAAAGGATCTGGTGTGGGTCATCGTGATCGGTTGACCAAATATGCCCATTTTATACATGTTAAATGCGATTACTCATTGCGAGAGATTAGCTAAGTTTTATGTATGCGAAATAGTGCATTTGCATAGGGTATCGATTTCTATAATATACGATAGAGATCCTCGCTTCACATCTCGATTTTAGAAGAAGTTACACGAGTATTGGGTACAAGGTTGGGCTTGATGCTACATTCCATCCTCAAAGCAGACGATCGATCGAGAGAGGGTGATCCGAATCTTGGAGGACATGTTAAGGAGTTGTGTAATTGATTTCCGAGGCGGTTGGGAGGACTACTTATCGTTAGCGATTTTATGTATAACAATAGCTACGATCCGGCCTCTGATGGCACCTTACAAGGCATTGTATGGTCATAGGTGTCGTACTCCATCGTGTTGGGTGAGTTGGGTGAAGCGGCATATCTTTGGGTCTTGAATTGATTTCTCGACGAAAGATAAAGTTAGACTGATTCAGGATCGACTGAAGGCGGCATCAGACAGAGAAAAGTCATATGTGGATCTGAAGCGTAAGGAGATCGAGTATTCTGTGGGGGACTTAGTTTTTCTCAAGGTCTCACCGTGGAAGAAAGTATTGAGGTTTGGACACAAAGGCAGCAAGTTAAGCCCTAGGTTCATTGGGCCTTATCGTATAGTGAAGCGTGTGGGATCGATTACCTACCAGCTTGAGTTACCACCAGATTTGGACCGGGTTCATGATGTGTTCCACGTATCTATAATGAGGCGATATTGTTACGATCCTCGCTTTGCATCGTTTCAGGTGAGAGATTAAGGTTAGACTAGATCGACCTTTGAGGAAGAAGGCGATTCGGATTATAGACCGTGATGTGAAAGTTTTGAGGAGGAAGTCAGTTCCACTAGTTAAGGTGTTGTGGCGTAATCACAATTCTAAGGAAGCCACGTGGGAACTGAGGAGGCGTCACGACAACAATACCCTATCTATTTTGACTAGGTAAATTTCAAGGCTAAAATTTTCTTTTACAGGGTAAAGTTATAACGCCCCAAATATTAGGGTATTTATTTTTGCATGTTGTATTGCATAAAGTATGCTTGCTTCAATGGTTGGGTGTCTGAGAGGAGTGTTGGAGAGGTCACGAGTTCAAGGCGTAGCTTGTGCATAATTTTGTTTTGTTTTTAGCTTGAATAAACCACGTCTTACATTTAGTGTGATTCTTAAATAAGTGTGGGAAGGATGAGTCATAGAAAGTGTGTTCGTTCGGAGGATAAGGGCGTCTGATTTCTTCTAAGAGACATGGGTTCGAATCTTATTGCACACAAAGGGTATTTATTTTCTTTGCTTTTACGTGCAAGTGATCGAATGGCGGTGGAACTCTGGAGTTGGTGGGCGGTTGGAGTGTTTAGCTAAATCTTAGGAGGAGATAGTGGAGAGATTTAAGGAGAGGATTGGAGGAGTTGGGTTGAGAGGAAGAGTGTCAAATTGGGACTCTAGGCACTCAAGGGAATCGGTTTATGTAAGGTAAATCGGCTTAGGGTAATTGTGCACTCTTTATTTTTGTTCCTCTTGGTTCTTTACACTTCCCATTGCTTTTCTTTGCTTCTTGGGTTTTGGGGGTCTTTCTTCGCTTATTTCTTTAGCTTGATTCTTGCTTGGGGTTCTTGGTGGCCTTACCTTTTACCTATTTCGACTTTTCTGTTCATCTACCATTACCCTTTCGCAATCGTTTTCCCTTATTGTTCTTATAACCATATACTTTTCTTTCTCTCTGTAACCTATTCTGTTTTATTGCCGAAGCTCTCCCTTCTCTTTTCCCTAAACGCTTTTGTAGTGATAATTGCTCCTCTCCCTCTCTGTGCTAATCTATTCTACATGCTATCATTTTAGGTGGTAAAGCATCTTCTCGGTTATGCTCTTCTTCTCTATCTTTCTTTCTCATCTTTTAGGTCTTTTAATCATCTTCTTGTACTGCCAATTACTGTCAGGAGGTTAGTGGTGCATGTGTCGCTTGTGTCAAGGGGGAGGCGCTTTAGGATTTTCTTTTGGGTGTTAATCAACTGCTCTTTCCTTGGAAGTGGTTCTGTGTTTTCAGTAGGCTTATGTATGGTTTTACTCATGCGAATTCTCTTAGTTCCTTTCTCTGTTGTGCTAATCATGTGACTAACACTTTCTTTACTGTCGATTTGTTAGGCGGTTTGAGTGAGCAATATTATTCGGCAATTTAAGTGGATTAAGATAGTAGTGTTCTTTCAAGGTAGGTACCTTATGTTTTGGGATTAGGTACCAATGAGGAGGGTGTTTTGTGTAGATGCCAAGCGGCTAATGGAATGTTTTGTGTGAATGTAGGATTGTTGCTTGGGGACTTCCAACACCTTTCACTCGTTTATGCAACCAAGTGTGCAATCACACTACTTCTATTGTGAAATGACAAAAGCCGAAAAACTGGCATCATCGATGCCACACACGGCGTGTCTTGGGTTAGTGTGGTCATCTAAATGCACAAGCACGAGCATGTGATTGTGGAGACCGATATGAGCGATTTTGTGGGTTTAGGCCGTTTTGGGCCACGTTGGGCCAAAATGGGCGTAGAACCCACGGACTCATGGGCCTTACACGAGCAAAGCGCGGATGTGTGGAGATTAGTGGGCCAGCTATGAAGTTAGCACGGCCAAGGCTATTATTTGGGCTTATTGGGCCACGCGAGCATATGAGCCCACATGGCTATAATATGGGCTTTGGGCCCATTTTCACTATCATTGTTAAGGCCACATGGGTCACCTAAGGCAGTGTGTGGGCCTCTTGATGGGTCGGTAAGTACACTTAGATCTATCTTGATGAAATAACAGATTATACCACTAGAGGTAAAATAAGCGATATACCCACATGTTATATTTGGTGTATTTCGAGCATAACATCTTGCATACACGTATATATTATGACATGACATGTGGCATAGGGGTGGGTTTGATATATTTGGAGGAAGTGTACAGATCTTGGCGGCTCTGCGCATATCTTTTAGTAGTGCATAGCCGATGCTATATTCTAGAGTGTAAGGATAGGTGGGCGATTTTATCCCACATGGAGTGTAGGGCTGGACGGAGTGGAGTGTAGAGGATGGATGGGTAGGACCTCTGTATGCATCTTTGATACTATACTGAATTGGGCCAAGGCCCACACTAATACTGTTACTGTAATGGGCTAAGTCCTACACTATTATTGCCACTGACATGGGCTTAGGCCTAGACTGCTTTGCACTACATGATTTACTGTGATAAATAGGGATTACACACTGAGTTTTCATAAACTCACTGTGATAAATAGGGATTACACACAGGTAATCCTTAGGTGGGTTGGTTCTGCGAGGGACTCAGAGACGGCCACGCCACTGTTTATGTTTTTGTATTTAACTTTTTAGTAAAAGTAATTTTCATTAGGTAAATTTTTATGTAATTAAGTTATTATTTTTAATTGGGGATTTATTTAATTTGGTTTATATCTGTTAGTAGTGAGACTCAATTTTCTAAAAGCGAATGATTTTCAACTACCATGTGCATAACTTTCGTTTTAAAAGTTTTCATAATGAACAATGTTTTTAAAATGTAATAACAACTTACTATGACACTTGCTTTGCTAAACAAACTGTAAGTTAGAAAGGAACAAGATAAGATAACTTTTCACCACAACAGGGTTTATTACAAAACAATTTTTTTAGCGGAATACGCTTTCAAGACATAATCTAGTGTGACACCGCAGATTAAACCATAACATCTAAATTTGGTTTTGGGGTGTTACACCATCCCTATGCAACATATCATGCATCAAGTCATGTCATGTCATAATATCATACATGTATTCAATATGTTAAAAATGGCATGCTCAAATATAATCATACATCTCATAGGGCATAATAGTTAATTTATCAATTAGGGGTCTAGGTACACTTACCGACCCAACGATGGAGTCCACAATGCGTCTCGGGCAACCCGCAACCTTAACGATTAAACGGTAAAAATGGGCTCACGGCCCATATTACGAGCCATGTGGGCCCTGCGCCCTTGTGGCCTACATAACCAAGAAATGGCCTTGGCGTATGGATACACGACTGGCCCAATATTCTTCACACATCCGTGTGGTTTACCTAGTGGGTCCCACATGTCTGTGGGGCCCGCCGACCTAGTTCGACCCAATATGGCCTTAGCCCATGAAATCGCTCATGGTGGCCATGTCGACAATATGCCCATGTTTAATCACATGGCCTACCTACACGACCACAAGCACGCGCCCGTGTGGCGGCGACATTCACTCATTCCGGCTTTTGCGATTTTTATAGTTGGAGTTGCGATTGTACACACCTTGTTGCAAAATGCACAAATAGGCCACAAGCACTCCAAACCTATATTCAAACACGATCTGACATCGGTCCCTTAATCAGCGAGTTAAACAACCCCTTTTATAACACTTATCCAAAAGATTTCTTATCACCTACCTTGATCGATCGATTAAGGCTCACACACTAACCCATTACTGGAGGCGATTACTAGGCCTTAGAGATCACTGCATTCCAACCAAATTTTATTAACCATGAATGCTCATACCAATAGCTTGAATCAAGCGCATACCCAACTTACGAAAATGTAAAACCAAGATTAAGAGAAAGATCAATCAACTTACACCCAAACACGAAAATTGAAAGCCCACGATACGATAGAGGCAAAAATAGAACAATTGCACCCCTAGTAGAAAAGCGCCTTACGGAAGATGTTAGGTGTAAGACTAATATGGCAAAGGAGAGAGAGAGAGAAACAATCATGCACCTAAACCAAAAGTTAGACTTACAAAATTTAAAATCGACGAATAGGAATGACCATAGAAATGACAGAAAGAAATAAAGGAAAGTCAGCACATTGAGGGTAGGAGAAGAAGAAACAATCGGTCAAGGAGAAAATCGGTTGAGAGAGGGAAGCAGGGATATTCGGCCAAAGAGAAAAACTGATCGGGAAAGGGAGAAAAGAAAGAAAATCGGCCAAAAACATGAAACAGTATAATGGACGGAGAGGAAAGAGGTTCGGCCACTAGATAGAAGGAGAGAATCGTTTACGGAGGAAAGTAGACTAAAGAGAAACCAAGCTAATCAAGGGAAAGAACGATAGCCGAAAGGGAGAAACAGTCAAAGAAAATAGAAAAGAAAATACTCGTATACACCCCAACAATATTCGGTCTCCAAGTAGAAAGGAACCAAAGAGAATTGTGAAACAGAAATGAGGAGAAAATACCAACCCCAAGCCGAATTCTTGAGTCTCAGAATTCAAATTCGGCACCAACACTCCCTCTCACTTCAACTTCCCTTAATTTACTCCCCAAAATCCTCCATACCGTCCACTCCTCCCTCAACCACTAAATTCAAATTCCACTTCAACTCTTGATGGTTTAGGTTGACTAAAACTCCCACATGACCTTATCAGCAATAAAAACACTCAATTGCACATAGCAGGACTCGAACTTCAAACCTCAGGTAACCATAACACGTCACTTATCCCCTAAACCAGTAGGTCTTTTCTGACATAAAATACCCACATTTATTTAAAAGCCTATTGATTAGAGATAGAGGTTTGTCCATTTAAAACAAAACTTTTACTGGCGAAGGCTTGAACCCAAGACTTCTCGGACTCTTCCCTAACACTTAACCTCTAAAGCAAATACACAGTTGTGTAACACAAACATACAAAAATAAATATTAAGGATTTTTGAGCGTTACAATACTAGCGGTGCTTAATGTACGAGCGGTTAAGAAATGGTTTAACTAATGATTGTAGATGAGGATCCACTAATAAGTGCCATCAAAGGGCGCTCGAAGAAACCCTATATGTTAGAGGGTTGTCATGAGAGTGCAAGTTATTTCATAAGGAAATGAGGGCTTAGATAAAACCCATTGATGAATAAGAACACATGAGATGACAAATATTTCTAACAAGGCTAATCCTCGATAAGAGGAAACCATTTAGGAAATATCTCGCCAAATAGCAAGTTATGAGGGAATACGATTGGGAAGAGAAATCGAGAACTCAGATGGTCGTGCAGTGGCATTCGGTTGAGTACTAAAGGCCATAGTGGGTTGTAGTGGAAGGGCGTCCTATGCTTTTGGGTAAGGTTATGCGATTGAAGCAGATTACAAAGAAGTAATCTGACCTTATTTAAACTACGTAGGATTTAGCCTGCCAAGGTGGCGTGGACCATGTCAATTGTACTGACTAGTGAAAGGTGAGTAAGTAATACAAGATTAATATAAAGAAAGAGTATGCCACAAACTAATTAGATGGAGAATACTCACTTAAGGCCGTTAGGAAGATAACAGGAAAGGCCGTGTTGATGAGGTATGATGGTGAGAGGATAAGAACCACTTGGGCATAAATAAGAGAAAGGAAAAGAGTTCACAAATATGGCGAGGCATGTAACATCCCGAAATAGGGTCTAAGCGGAATAGTGGTTACTGAAACCACAAATTCGAGGTAGAAAAATTTATTTTATTATTATTTTGAGTTTCATGATATGATTACATGATTGTGTGAAAATTTCGTGATGAAATTCTATGCATAAAATGCTTAATTTGAAGTTAGGGACTAAATCGAATAAATTGTAAAACTTGCATTCTAGAAGTTTTTAGTATGAAATTGCTTTGAAATATTAATTAGGAGGTCTTAAATAGAAATTTGACCAATTTTAAGTTCATGGACAAAATTAGGACATGGAAGGAATTTTTAAAAGTTTAGTAAGGAGGGCATTTTGGTCATTTGGATATTAAATGAAATTAAAAGGAAAAATAACACAAAAATTAGTTATCATCTTCATAGTTGCTGCGAATTTTGCTCTCTCCATATCTAGGGTTTCTTCAACTTTCAAGCTTCATAGTAAGTGATTCCAAGCCCCATTTTTAATGATTTTTACGTTTTTGAGATCCATTAGCTCGATAAAGCTTATGCTAGCAATAATTTAAGTTAGGGTTCATATTTGGAAAAATACCCATAGGTGAAAAGTGTTTATTTTGATGTTTTATGATAGAATATGAGGTCTTAGATTATGTTAGACAACTTGTGCTACTCGATTTTAGGTAAAAGCAGTAAAATGGCTTAATCGATAAAATACCTAATAGTCATAAGTGCATGTTAGAGTATGAATTTGATGCTGCCATAGAAGGGAAAAATGATCAGGATGTCATAAAACATAAGAAAATAGGTTGAAGTTTAATTTACGAGATTTGGGGTAAAAGTGTAAATATGCAAAAGTTTAGGGTAAAAATGTAATTTTCAAAAGTTTGAGTAAAGGACTGTTTTTGATAAATGTGAATATTAAATAAGTTAAATTTGCTATTCTAGATCAAGAAGAACGAAATTCGAGGAGTAGATCGGGAAAAGAAAAAGTAAAGGACTAAATTGTAAAGTTTAGTCACATTTTATATCGAGGTAAGTTCTGATGAAATAAATGCAATATTCTTATATTTTACATTATTATTGTTAATTTCAGCATTTATATACTTATTTTTTTGAGAATATTTAAAGTCGAATTAAAGTGAAGTAGCGGAGAAAAAGCATTAGGAAGCCCCGTTTGAACCTTAGGAATATTAGGATATTGGGGTTGTGGGACGGGGAAAGAAATGAGCCATGTAAGTCCATATCGGATATATGGCTTTGGAGACAGGAATGAGCCATGTAAGCCCATATTATATATATATAAATATGGCATTGGAGATAGGAATAATTCATGTAAGTCCATGTCGAAGACATGGCATTGTGAAGATATTGATAGGCAGAGGCGACCTAGTATCCTTAGTATTCCGAGTGGTTCAACGGGTCATTGTATATGTTAAATCATAGTGAATTATCAGCGAAAAGGGAAGGTAGATTATATTTACGAATAGTGAAAGGTCGGAGAAAGAAGGTAAGTGAGTAAAGAAAGTTTATGAGGCTAGGTGACTTGATGTATATTTATTCATTATGTTGAATGTTGTAATTTATTTGCTTGTAAGCTTACTAAGCCTAGTGCTTACTCTCTTATTTTCTTTTTCTTATAGTTTTTATCAAGCCACTTGGGGATCGAAGGAAGCGTCGGAGACCGATCACACTATCGAAGAAATTACATTGGTATGGTTAGGCGTTTACGTTTTGTGTATGGCATGTATAGGAACTTGGTTTCCTTTGATATGATATGATCAATGAATGATGTGTAAATATTTTCTAGTGATTAGCTAATAGAATGGCTGATGATATACATGTTTAATAGTATATATGATTAAGTAGTAACTATCACATGAAAATTATGAAAAATGTGAAAGTAACTTAAAAACAGATTCAAGTATCAGAAATAACGTTATTTTGAAAAATCACAAAAATTTGTAGAGATATGGTTTGATAGTGAATAATATAATAAATTAAATCTCATTGTGTCTATTTTCATATGGAATAAGTAAAGCAGGTAAAGAATTTTTATTTTATAAGATATCTGAGTTTTAGTGAAATAGGGCCAGAGCAATTTCTGGATCCCCTATTTCAAATTTAGAAATTCACCATAAATTTTATAAAAATAATTAGGTGGTGTAATTTATATGGTTAGAATCCTTATTGAGTCTAGTTTAATAGAAAGAAACCTCATAGTCATTGAAATTCTGTATGGAGAGATATCTGATTCGTAATACATAGAGGTCAGAGCAGTCGAACCCTAAAACAGGGGAGAATTTAACTAATAAACTGTACTAATTGGCCCAGCCAAAAATTCTAGAAAAAAATTAGTAAATAGATATATGAGTCTATTTTCAGGAAAAATTTACAGAATTGGATTTCGAGTTTTTTAACTCGTGATATGAATTTTTAAGCAACCATGACGCAGAAAAACAGTTTATTCCGAAAATTAATAAGTAGTTAGAATTGTTTTAAAAGGTAAAATAAGATTAGCAACACCTCAAGCTTGACTCAGATGGCGGTTTCAGGCGTGGGGCGTTACATTTATTAGTATCGAGCAGGTTTAGTCGGTTCTTGAAATAGTTAGTGTGAGTAAAAGTCTAGCTATACATGCCATACCGTATTTTGATAGTGTGACGACTCACAGCGATTTTTAAATATTTTGTTTTATAATAATGGATCCCGAGTGAGTGGTGATGATGATGTAAAAGTAATGCACTGCTCCGCGAAGAAAGCAGCGCCATCCGAGAATAGGCGATGAATGTATAATCGGGGAGGAGTGACTTGAGAAGCTCTTCCAAGCTTTGAATGATTTGTTTGCCGAGTTCGTTCGTATGAATCCGGCGATTAGACCTCCACCCCTCATGATTCTCGGGCTACCCATGTAGCTCAAGCTTCCCATCACGAATGCAGTGATAAGAGAAAAGCCACCAGATTGATAGAATTAGGAAACAAGGGGCGAGAAGAGTTACGAGCAACAAAGGATGATGATGCGAAAGAGCAGAATTTTGGTTAGAAAATACTATCGAGTCTTTGACGAATTATCTTGTACACTCGAGGAATGTATGAAATGTGTAGTATCACTTCTTAGAGACTCGACCTACCACTGGTGGCAAAAACACTTGTATCAATTGTACCAAAGGAGAGGGTCACTTGGGATTTCTTTCGGGAGGAATTTCATAAAAGTACATCGATCGAGAGGTTTATTGATCGAAGAGAAAGGAATTCTGGAATTGAAACAAGGTAATATGACGGTGACCGATTATGAGCGCAATTTGTCGAGCTTAGTAAATATGCTAGAGAATGTGTGTCCACAGAGGCTATCATGTGTAAAAGGTTTGAGGATGGGTTAAATGATTATATCCATTTGTCGGTGGGTGTTCTAGAAATAAAAGAGTTCGTTATTTTAGTTGAGAGAGCACATGTAAGGCAAAGGAGCTGCTAAAAGAAAAGGCAAAGTTGAGACAGAGATACAAGATACAAAGAAGAGAGCAGATGAGCGAGTCATTCCAAGCTACATCCAAAAGGCCAAAGGAGTTTTCTACGGATCTAGTTTCTCGGCCCGGTATTCTAGTCGAATAGAGCGATGGATTTAACGATTGAAGGCTCGGACCACTTACCATTGCGAGTGTAGGTAATGTTGGGCGGGAGTAGATCGAGGTGTCCACGGTGTGGTAGACTTCATTATGGTCCTTGTCGGGCGGCGAAAATGTTTGTTATAAATGCGGTGCTCTAGATCATTTTGTGCGAGAATGTCCAGAGGTAGCTAATCGAGAGATAACACGAGTGCTAGATCCGAGAAATGCTCCTACTAGAGGCGGATACCGAGGCAACCGGGAGTAGGAGCAAGTATCGGAGGTACCTCAAGAGATTCAGTGTGAGGCGGATGCTAGAGCCCCCGCAAGGACTTATGCTATTCGTACACGCGAAGAGGCATCCTTCCCGATGTGATTACGGGTACATTTTCTCTACATAATATTAATGTCATTGCTTTGATTGATCCGGTTCAACTCATTCATATGTTTGCAAGAAATTGATGCCTAGTATAAGTATGCCTATAGAATCTCTGAAATTTGTGATTAAAGTATCGAATCCATTAGGCAAGCATGTATTAGTAGATAAAGTATGTAGAAATTGTCCTTTGATGATTAGAGGCTCTCTGTTTTCCGGCCGATCTCATGCTATTGCCATTTGATGAGTTTGATATGATTCTTGGTATGGATTGGTTGACTACACATGATGTGATAGTGAATTTGGGAAGAAATTCATTGAGTTGAAGTGTGAAAATTGTGAAATTATTCGGGTTAATTCGGAAGAATCGGATAGTTCATTTTCCATAATTTACATTATATGCCTTTCGTAAATGTTTGAGAAAAGGGTATGAAGCTTATCTTGCTTTTGTGTTGAATACTAAAGATTCAGAATTGAAAATTGAATCAGTGCATGTGGTATGTGAGTTTTCCAATGTGTTTCTGGAAGAACTACTAGGTTTGCCTCCTGTTAGAGAAGTTGAGTTTGGTATTGAGTTGATTCCAGGTACCACGCCCATTTCTATTGCTCCTTATAGAATGGCTCCATTGGAATTGAAAGAATTGAAAGCTTCGATTCACGAGAATTAACAACTAAAGGCTTTGTAAGACCCAGTAGTTCACCATGGGGTGCACCAGTGCTATTTGTGAAAAAGAAAGACGAATCGATGAGATTGTGCATAGATTATCGGCAACTTAACAAGGTAACAGTAAAGAACAAGTATCCATTGCCTAGAATTGATGATCTGTTTGATAAATTGAAGAGCTCTTGTGTTTTCCAAGATAGATTTGAGATCCGGATACTATCGATTGCGAGTTAAAGAGTCGATGTCTGAAGACGCTTTCGGACTAGGTATGGTCATTATGAGTTCCTTGTGATGCCATTTGGCTTGACTAATGCTCCTGCCATTTTCATGGACTTAATAAACCGAATTTTCAGACCGTACTGGATAAGTTTGTAGTTGTGTTCATTGATGATATTTTGATTTATTCTCATGATGAGACCCGAGCATGCAAAGCATTTGAGAACGATTTCTGATTCCGAGAGATAATCGGTTGTATGCCAAGTTCAAAGCAAAAGTGAGTTAGTTCACGAGAAGTTGGTTTTCTTGGACATATTGTCTCGGTGAAGGTATTAAGGTTGATTCAAGCAAGATTTCAGCCATTGTTGATTGGAAGCCTCCTAGAAATGTATCGAAGTTAGAAGTTTTCTTGGTCTTGCTTAGGATATTATAGACGATTTGTAGAGGATTTTCTATGATAGCTACCCATTGACAAGATTGCTTGTGAAAGGATGTCAAGTTTGAATGGACTGAGAAGTGTCAACAGAGTTTTGATAAGTTAAAAGCATTATTGACTAAAGCTCCTATTTTAGTACAACCAGAACCAGGTAAGGAGTTTGTGATTTACAGTGATGCGTCCATGGATGGACTTGGTTGTGTACTTATGCAGGAAGGGAAGGTAATCGCTTATGCCTCTAGACAGCTAAAGTCACATGAGAAGAACTATCCGACACATGATTTAGAGCTAGCTGCCATTGTTTTTGCACTGAAAATTTGGAGACATCATTTGTACGGTGAGAAGTGCCACATATTTACTGATCACAAAAGTTTAAAATATTTGATGACTCAAAAAGATTTGAATTTGAGGCAAAGAAGATGGTTAGAGTTGATTAAAAATTATGAGCTAGTGATCGATTATCACCCAGGTAATTGCTGATGCTTTGAGTAGGAAATCTTTGTTTGCATTAAGAGCTTTGAACACTAGTCTAGCCTTATCAGATGATGGTTTTATCTTAGCTGAGTTGAGAGCCAAACCGATGTTTCTTGAAGAAATTTGTGAAGCTTAAAAAAATGACAGTGAGTTGTTAGCCAAAAGAGATCAGTGTGAGTCGGATATAGAGTCGATTTTCAGGATGATTCGACAGATTGTTTGATGTTCCAGAGACAAGGTATGCGTACCGAAGAATGATGAGCTTATTCGAAAGATCTTACAGGAAGCACATAGTAGTTCTTTGTCTATTCATCCAGGTAGTACAAAGATGTATAATGATTTGAAGAAAATGTATTGGTGGGTAGGAATGAAAAGGGACATTTCAGAGTTTGTTTCTAGATGCTTGATCATCGCAGGTAAAGGCCGAACATCGGTACTTCTTCGAGTTTATTGCAGCCCGTGCTAGTCCCCGAGTGGAAATGGGATCGAATTACTATGGATTTTGTGACAGGATTGCCGTTTACACCGACAAAGAAAGATGCACGTATGGGTTGTGATTGATAAATTAACGAAGTCGGCTCATTTTATCCCGATTCGTATGGATTATTCACTTGACAAGTTGGTCGAGTTGTATATTTCGAGAGATAGTCGACTACGACGGTACCATTATCGATCATTTCGACAGAGATCCAAGATTTACTTCACGGTTTTGGAAGAAATTACGAAAGGCTTTGGGCACAAAGTTGAGTTTTAGTCTGACTTTCCATTCTCAAACCGATGGTCGATCGAGAGAGAGTTATTCAGTACTTGAAGATATGCTTAGATGCTGTGTACTGGAATTTCAAGGCAGTTGGGAAAAATATTTACCATTAGTAGAGTTTGCCTATAATAATAGTTATTAGTCGAGTTTGAAGATGGCACCTTATGAAGCTTTGTATGGACGTAAATGTCGCACACCTTTGTATTGGACAGAGCTTAAGGAAGATCAGATTCTGGGGTTGATCTAGTTAAGGAAACAGAAGAGAAAGTAAAAATCATCAGAGATTGCTTGAAAGCAGCTTCAGACAGACAAAAGTCGTATGCAGATTTGAAGAGAAAAGAGATTGAATATCAAGTTGGTGACAAAGTTTTTTTGAAAGTATCCTGTGGAAGAAAGTTCTTAGATTTGGCAAGAAAGGCAAACTAAGTCCACGTTTTATTGGACCGTTTGAAGTGATTGAGAGAGTCGGACCATTAGCATATCGGTTAGCTTTGCCGATTGAGTTAGAGAAGATTCATAATGTATTTCATGTGTCTATGCTACGTCGTTATCGTTCGAGATCCGTCATATGTGATTTCTCGACAGAGGGTTGAGATTCAAATGGACATGACTTACGATGAAGAACCAAAGAAAGATTTTAGCTCGAGAGGTAAAACAATTAAGGAACAAAAGTATTGCACTTGTGAAAGTACTATGGAATAGACATGGGGTAGACGAGGCTACATGGGAACCTAAAGAGGCTATGGAAAATAGTACCCAAATCTCTTCACAGGTAAGATTTTCGGGGACGAAAATCCCTAAAGGGGGGAGAAATGTAACATCCCGAAATAGGGTCTAAACAGAATAATGGTTACGAAACCATAAATTTGAGGTAGAAAAATTTATTTTATTATTATTTTGAGGTTCATGATATGATTACATGATTGTGTGAAAATTTCGTGATGAAATTCTATGCATAAAATGCTTAATTTGAAGTTAGGGACTAAATCGAATAAGTTGCAAAACTTGCATTCTATAAGTTTTTAGTATGAAATTGCTTTGAAATATTAATTAGGAGGTCTTAAATAGCAATTTGACAAATTTTAAGTTCATGGAAAAAATTAGGACATGGAAGGAATTTTTAAAAGTTTAGTAAGGAGGGGCATTTTGGTCATTTGGATATTAAATGAAATTAAAAGGGAAAAATAACACAAAAATTAGTTATCATCTTCATAGTTGCTGCTGAATTTTGCTCTCTCCATAGCTAGGGTTTCTTCAACTTTCAAGCTTCATAGTAAGTGATTCCAAGCCCCATTTTTAATGATTTTTACGTTTTTGAGATCCCGGTAGCTCGATAAAGCTTATGCTAGCAATAATTTAAGTTAGGGTTCATATTTGGAAAAATATCCATAGGTGAAAAGTGTTTATTTTGATGTTTTATGATAGAATATGAGGTCTTAGATTATGTTAGACAACTTGTGCTATTAGACAACTTGTGCTACTCGATTTTAGGTAAAAACGAGTAAAAGGGCTTAATCGATAAAATACCTAATAGTCGTAAGTGCATGTTAGAGTATGAATTTGATGCTGCCATAGAAGGGAAAAATGATCAGCATGTCATAAAACATAAGAAAATAGGTTGAAGTTTAATTTACGAGATTTGGGGTAAAAGTGTAAATATGCAAAAGTTTAGGGGTAAAAATGTAATTTTTCCAAAGTTTGAGTAAAGGACTGTTTTGATAAATGTGAATGTTAAATAAGTTAAATTTTCTATTATAGATCAAGAAGAACGAAATTCAGGAGTAGATCGGGGAAAAGAAAAAGTAAAGGACTAAATTGTAAGTTTAGTCACATTTTGTATCGAGGTAAGTTTACAGTAAATAAATGCAATATTCTTATATTTTACATTATTATTGTTAATTTCCAGCATTTATATACTTATTTTTTTGAGAATATTTAAAGTCGAATTAAAGGCGAAGTAGCAGAGAAAAAGCATTAGGAAGCCCCGTTTGAACCTTAGGAATATTAGGATATTGGGGTTGACAGGACATGAAAGAAATGAGCCATGTAAGTCCATATCAGATATATGGCTTTGGAGACAGGAATGAGCCATGTAAGCCCATATTATATATATAAATATGGCATTGGAGATAGGAATAATTCATGTAAGTCCATGTCGAAGACATGGCATTGGCAGGATATTGATAGACAGGAACGACCCTAGTATCCTTAGTATTCCGAGTGGTTCAATGGGTCATTGTATATGTTAAATCATAGTGAATTATCAGCAAAAAGGGAAGGTAAATTATATTTACGAATAGTGAAAGGTCAGGTAAGAAAGAAGGTAAGTGAGTAAAGAAAGTTTATGAGGCTAGGTGACTTGATGTATATTTATTCATTATGTTGAATGTTGTAATTTATTTGCTTGTAAGCTTACTAAGCCTAGTGCTTACTCTCTTATTTTCTTTTTCTTATAGTTTTTATCAAGCCACTCGGGGACTGAAGGAAACGTCGGAGACCCGATCACACTATCGAAGAAATTACATTGGTATAGTTCGACGTTTCGTTTTGTGTATGGCATGTATAGGAACTTGGTTTCCTTTGATATGATATGATCAATGAATGATGTGTAAATATTTGCTAGTGATTAGCTAATAGAATGGCTGATGATATACATGTTTAATAGTATGTATGATTAAGTAGTAACTATCACATGAAAATTATGAAAAATGTGAAAGTAACTTAAAAACAGATTCAAGTATCAGAAATAATGTGATTTTGAAAAATCACAAAACTTTGTAGAGACATGGTTTGATAGTGAATGATATAATAAATTAAAGCTCATTGTGTCTATTTTCATATGGAATAAGCAAAGCAGGTAAAGGATTTGTATTTTATAAGATATCTCAGTTTTAGTGAAATAGGGCCAGAGCGATTTCTGGATCCTCTGTTTCAACTTTAGAAATTCACCATAAATTTTATAAAAATAATTAGGTGATTTACTTTTTATGGTTAGAATCCTTATTGAGTATAGTTTTGAGAGAAACAAACCTCATAGTCATTGAAATTCTGTACAGAGAGATATATGATTCGTAATACACAGAGGTCAGAGCAGTCGAACCCTGAAACAGGGGAGACTTTAACTAATAAACTGTACTAATTGGCCCAACCAAAAATTCTAGAAAAAAAATAATAAATATATATATGAGTCTATTTTCAGGAAAAATTTACGGAATTAGATTTCGAGTTTCGTAACTCGAGATATGAATTTTTAAGCAACCATGATGCAGAAAAATAGTTTATTCCAAAAATTAATATAAGTAGTTAGAATTGTTTTAAAAGGTAAAATAAGATTAGTAACACCTCAAGCTTGACTCCGATGATGGTTTCGGGTGTGGGGGCGTTACAAGGCATTAAGAGGAACCGTTGAGGTTGATCGAAGGTTGATAGAATGGTCGATAAGTAATTACTCAACGATCTATCCGCTAGAGGATAGGGATGAGAATAAAATAAAGACCACTAAGATGGAATAAGAGGCATTTTTCCATGATAGGTAATGAGTTATTTAAATTTTAATATAATTTATCTAAACCCCAATAAGGTGGGATATATTTTGTGTAATGTAAGAACTCACTAAGTTTATTTGAACTTATAAGGATTAGATCCGTGGGTTTAGGAATTGTGAATCGAGGAACTTGAATAGGGACTGAGCCCAGCTGTGATAAGTCAAGGGACATCAGAGAAAGTTTCATGCACATAGGAAGTGAAAATGTCATGCACATAAGAAGGGAGTACCGTTAGGGACTTCACCAATGGGCGAATTTACTGTAACTGTGTATTCCTATAGTGTTTGGAGTTGGAATAGTGAACCATATTTTGATAGTTGTCTTTGGTGTATTAAAAATCTATTTAATATTTTACTAATACGGTTTGGCCTCGAGTAATTGTTTAAGTTTTGTACATGAAACAAGTTTAGTTGTGATGCCCCACACCCTGATCCTGGTGATCGAATAATCAAATACTAAGTCTGGACCACAAGGGAAATCAACACAAATACGAAAATTAAATAATCAAATACTAATTGAGATGTTTGCAAGTGTGACGAGTCAGTTCTAATATATTTGTACAATGGGGCTTTGGAGCACTCCGAGGATCAAACCCAAAGGAGTTGACGATTAAGTGAATTCTAGCAATAAATATGCAATTAAAGAGTCTAAACAACTACTCGCTAAATGCTATAGTACGACAAACCATAATTGAAGTTGATTAAAATTAATTAATTACCTAAAGCGTAACAATGAGTAAATTGTAAAGAAGGTAAACTACACAACTATCAAATAAGAGTAAATATGATAATAAAGAGTGGTTGGTGTTAGAGTATGCCCAAAGACCAATCATGAGATGAATGTAATTATATACTCATTTTACCTTTTTGTTAATATAAGGCATTCCCATTGTTATTTTAGTAATGAAGTCTTGAGAATAATATGATTATTCTTAAAATGTCCATAGTCAAGTATTATTGTGGGCTTGGACAATGGCAATGCATTGAGACCAATCTGTAGTTTATTTATAACAAAGTGTTGTCATTGACATAGAGATGTCAAAATCGATACATAAGTATGTGTTATAGAACAACATACTAGACTAACTTTTATTATGAGTATGTTTCTTGGATTATTATGTAATAGTCGCAACATTACTCATAATAATAACTATGTATATGATCCTCAGACTTGAGATCATCATTGTCCCATCATAGTGAGTTGTATATTTTGACACAGTCAAACATCTACCATAACAAGTTATACTATAAAGACTGATGTTGGGTATGTCGTAATGTAATAGCCCATTTTTCAGTGAAATCGGAACAATGGTTTCAGGACCACAAATTTGATCTGAAAATAAATTTTATTTTTATTTTATTACATGGTCCGTAATATGATAGAAGTGTCATGTGAAAATTCTGATAATAAAATTTTATCGATTATGTACTTAATTACGAGAAGGACTAAATTGCATAAAATGCAAAAGTTGAATTCTAGTAGCTAGAAGGATTAAATAGCTATGGATTCAAAAATTGAGGTCCTTATATGGTAATTAGACCATTAAAGAAAAGTATGTAGATATTTTAGTGACTCATCCATGGAAATTTAGAAAAAGGGCAAGGACTAAATTGGAATTTAAAATAATTTAATTAATTAAAAGATGAAAAAAGAAAATATCATCTTATTTTCTCATCTACTTCCCCAAAAATACATGGAAACCCTAGGAGAGAGAGCGAAGAAACTTTCATGGCTTAATTGGGTAAGTTTGCTTGTCTCGTTTTTAGTAATTTTGATATTTTTGAAACCGGGATAGCATAATTTATCCATTTGGGGGATCAATTTGAAGAGTTATCAAAGTATGAAAATTAGGTCATGGATGTATATCCTGAAAATTAGAAATTTATGGTAGAAAATGAAAGGTTGTTGATAGATAAACAACTTTTACAAAGTGATTTTTGATGAGAACATCATTTAAGGACTAAAATTTAAAGTTGTGAAAATTGATGAAAAATTCTAAAAATTATAGAAAATATGTGCCATAAATTTTATGTTTAAATTTTGGTTAGGCTTAGAATAGGGAGTAAATTGCATAAATTTTATTTTCCGAGCCTAAGGATGAAATTGGAATTTATGGAAACGATAGGGCAAAATGGAAATTTTGCCTGGGACGTAAATTGTGTCCAAATGAATATGAAATGTGTGAAATTGATGATTGAAGTTATTTATATAGATCCAGACAACACAAATTCGAGGTTAGAACGAGGAAAAGAAAAGGTTTCGAATTTGTAGATTTTATACGCGAACTAGTGTCAAGGTTAGTTCGTGTAACTTAATCAAGCATGTAAATATGTTAACTTGAATGTTATGATTATATGCAATATGATTTATATTTATGTGAATATTATAAATGTGTGAAATGATTACATGTTCGAAAAAGTCAGAAAAAGGGTAAGGTCTCGTTTGAATACTGAATTTCAATGAATAAATATGATTGCCTTATAAAATGAGGTCCTGCATTTGTTACTGACAGGATTTAGCTTAGATGAGTAATCCTATTGATCTCATTATAGAAAGGATTTAGCCCGGACGGGTAATCCTAATTGAGCTCTTCTAAGCATACGTTACATGAAGGATTTAGCCTAGACTGGTAATCATGTAATACGATATGTGGCTCAAGAGTGTATTCTTTGATTAAATGTCCTAAACTGTACTCTTGAATAAGAATTGACAGGTTATTGAATTGTAAACCTTGAGTGTACTACTTGAGTATCCATTGAAATTTCAATGATTCAATGGACAAAACTCTTAGCATGATGATAGAATTATGAGATGAAATGATAATGTCTTGAAAGAATATTGCATGACGAGCTCATCTATGTTTACTTGATTGATATGAAGATTTTGTGACTAACATGTTTGATTGAATGCATGTGTTTAGGCAATTTTTCCAAATGAATGGAAAACATGATATTGTATGCTTAGATTTAATAAATGGGATTGGTAAGTTTAGTTTCCATTATACGAACTTACTAAGCATGTAATGCTTACTCCATTTTATTTTCCCCTATTTTATAGTGCTCAGAAGCTCGCGAAGGTTGAAGATCATTGGAGCATCATCACATTATCCGCTAGCTTATTTTGGGTATATATAGTAAAATCATTTTGGTATAATGGCATGTATAAGCTAATTTGGCCATAGATGGCTTAAATATGTGGTATGTAATCTAGCCATTAGAATGGCTAGAAATGGTTGTTTTGATATACTTGTAATGTGATACTATGGTAGCTACATATATCTTATATGGTTGATCAAATTGAAGTATACTGAGGTAAGATTATAAACATGTATACATGAAATGATATGCCATGTTGAGTGATAGAGTTTGCTTAATTTTATTGCTTGAAATGGTTGGTATTTGGATGTGAGTCTAAGTGCAGGTCATTGGTGTAATTTTGGGTGAGAAATGAAGCTAGAAATGGCTTCATTTTGTCCACATGGGCATGTGTCTAGACCGTGTGCGACATACGGCCTAGTACATAGGTGTGTGGTTAGGCCATGTGTCCCCTTTACCTTAAAAATTGAGAAACAGAATGCTCAGAATTAAGCACAAGGGCAGAGACACGGGCGTCTGTCTCAGCCGTGTGTACTACATGGCCTAAAACACATGCGTGTGTCTTGACCGTGGGAAACCTACACCTAATTTTGAAAGAATTTAATTAACCACACGGCCTAGCACACGGGTGTGTGGCATGGCCGTGTGCACAAGTTAGAGAGTTACACGGGGTCGAACACTGCCTACAACACGGGCGTGTCTCTTGGAACACACGAGCATGTGAGCCCTGTAACTTAGAAATTTTTTGTGATTTTGCAAAAAATTCTAGAGTTTCCGATTAAGTCTCGAGTTGATTCTAATGCTCGTATTGGGCCTCGAGGGTCCATTTAAGGGATGATATGAATAATCTCGATTAATGAATAGTAATTTATAGGAATTATCTGAAAAATGTTTTAAAAGTTTTGGTAATGCTCAGTAACCCCATTTTGGCGATGGATACGGTTTAAGGGGTGTTACACATAATCTATGTAGTGGGATATGATTGATCAAGATATGATTTGTCCCTCATATAATGGGAGCAATATTGTAGGCCTTTTGATGGAGTGAGACTAGAAATGCATAGCCATGCTTGAATAAGTTTATATGAGATATCACACTTATTTGTTTATTTTAGTCTATTCAGAATATAATAAAATATGAGACTGGACTATACAAGTGAGACTATTCCATGACTTGTGTTAATCTAAATATTAAGAACAAAAGGAAATAACACATGAAAAAGATTATCACAGAAAGGTTATGTCGAATCAAGATTTCTTTTAACTTGGGTAGCAATGATGTATTGTTAGATGCCACTTATTGCTTATAATATTATAAACGTTCTAGTATTACTACTAACGTTGCAATAGTCTACAGGGTCACACCCTATAATTGAAGCGAACAGAATCCAAATACATTTGGTATTGTATTTAGTTGTCACATGAATTAAATTAATTATTGAATTAATTTAATTTGATAGTTAAATATTGAACACATTATATGTATAAGCTTGTTGTACATAAATAGAGAACATAAAAAATTAATATATGAATTTGATTCATACAAAATATTAATTTAATATAGTTTACTAAAATTATTAATATAAACAATTATAATGATTTTGGTCAAAATATAAAAAAGGACATAGAAATTGATATCCTTTTGGAAAGAATTTTTTTTTTTATTATCACTTACCATTTGTATCTCTAAAAATAAGGGAGTAATCTCTTTTTTTTTCTTAATATTTGATATCAACGAAAAAAATAAAAGAAATATGAATCCTTTATGTGTTAGGGTTACCGAAAAACACAAATAAAAAGATCTGGCAAACATTCTTGAAAATTCTCTCTAAAAAGTTCAAGAGAACTTTGTTGTTCGTTCTTTGATTGGGTGGATTACGTAGAGGCCAAGATGTTATTGCTGCGGCTTGGAATCGACATCGCCGAAAGGGATCCTCTCACAACGTTGTTCGTCACTCATTCAGTTTCGAAAAGGTATACTTTTTACCCTTGTTTCAACTCGATTCGTTCATCGTACATGGATCCATGGTTGATGATAGCCGAAATATTTTTTCTGCTGCACCATGGGGTGTACTAGTGATCCAACAATTAATTGACTTCAATGTGGTTTATTTGTTTTCTAATTAAGGATCTAAATTGCAATT
Source organism: Gossypium longicalyx (assembly GCA_025698465.1). NCBI lineage: Eukaryota > Viridiplantae > Streptophyta > Magnoliopsida > Malvales > Malvaceae > Gossypium > Gossypium longicalyx. Next base: position 68,875,182 of record CM046995.1, on the reverse strand, counting down.
ACTCTTAAATTGGCTCCATTTTACCTCTCGGCCTCAACTTTACCAAACTAGATAAATTAGTCTAGCTTATCTATTAACCTTGCCAACTAACATGATACTTACAAAGTGGTGCCCAACAAGATATCCTCTCGGTATCATTTATCTTTATTTTCCCTTAGGAGCGTCAATCCTAAGTTTTTAAGTCTATTCAGTTTAGTCTAGTTTTTCGATTTAGTTCCTGAAACCAAAAATCACTTACCCAACATTTCCATCAACCAACTCCCTTAAGGTTTAGTTACTCATGATAAAAATTAAGCTAATATAAAAAAAGAAAACATGACAACCATTAACATCAAACTTAACAAGAAAATAGTTTTTAACTTGGAAAACTTAAAGGAAAAGTAAATATGAGCATTCAGCAGCAAAATGATGAACAAGAATGTAACACCCCTCACCCGTATTCAACACCAGAATAGGATTACGAAGCATTATCGAACTTATAAAACATTTAAACATTCAATTCACATATAATTTCACATTTCATGCAAACATTATTCAAACTCACGCATAATGCCCCTATAATGAGCCTACGAAGCCCTAAACATGCTTTGGGAGTGGTCCGGGACTAAACCTATGTAACATCCCAAAAAATTAGTTTTTAATTTTGTATTATTTAATACAAATTTCATGTTGCTTTACTGGCTAAGTGATTTGAGTGGATTTGGAGTGTTTGAGAAGCCTGGGTTCAAGTTGTGACTTTTGCAAAATTTTTAGTGTTGCTCTTAAATGAATTTGTGCACTGTCACATAGGCCTTTTAAATAGTATTGCTTGTTTTATGACACAAAGAGAGCGTGTGGTATAGTGGCAAGGTGGCGTGTTGCTCTTACTGAGGAACTTGAGTTCGAGTCCTAGGTAGCTTAATGCAGTAATTATTTTACTAATGAGCTGGGTAGGTAGCAGAGTTGGACTGAGACTCTGAGGTTGAATTGGTCATAGGAGTTTGAATAGAGTTTGAATAGGTGTTTAAGGGATTTGAGGAGAGATAAGGGGAGAGATTTTAGGAGAAGAATATGAAAGTTAAAGTGTGAGGTGGTTGTTGCCGAAAGAGGGACTTTTCTAGTGCCAAATTCAATAATAAGCAAGTAAGTGCCGAATTTGGGGTAGTGGTTGTGTTTCTTTTTAGTTTTTACCAAGGGTTTCTTTTTTGTTTCTTGCATTTTTAGGAAGAGGCCGAATACTGCTTGTCTTTTGGGTAACTTTGTTTTGTATTACAATTATTGGTACTTTCCTTGACCATTTGGTTCATCTTACAACCAACGGCTTTTTCTTTTCTTTAGGGTTCTTCTTCTTGACTGATTTCCCCTATCATCTCTTGCTCTCTCAACCCTTTTTCTTCTTTAGCCGAATATCTTACCTTTTCTTTCCCTCTATTTCTTTTCTTTTTTCACCCTTCTTTTGTGATTGGTGCATTGGTCGATTGGTGCTTGGTAAGTTCTGTGGTGTTCCTTCATCCTCGGTTCCTTCATGGTTGCCCTCGTTCATAGTATTCCTGCATTTCAGTGCTACTTAAGAAGTAAAGGGATTCTCAAGGGATTTCCATAGTGTTCAAGATCTTGTATTTATCATTTGGCTATAGGTAGCTTAATCCTTGAATATCATGGTGCACTTCGTGTATGTTGGGTAGTAGAAGGGTTGGCCGAATGTCTTATTTCCCTGTTTACGATCTAGTATTCCCTATAAGGCTGTTTTTTATTCAAATCGTGTGTATACGAAACCTTCATTAATGGATGGCTTTGGTAGTGCAGGTTCTTGATAAGGAGTGTTGATCGCTAGCTTAAGGAAGGAGTGAACCCTGCTTGCTTAATCAAGGTAAGTGAATGGTGCGATTGGGGTTTTACGTGTTGAAAAAGGTGTTAACCCTATTGATTTAAGGACTAACGATGGGTCATATATGGATCTAGGTTGAGACGTGTGGAGATTGGCATTCTTCTCCCAAAAAGGTGTGTAATCACGCTCTTCCAACTGTAAAACGGCAAATGCTGAAAAGTCGATAATACGGCATTTGAGGCCATACGAGCGCGCGATCGCTCGTGAGGTAAGTCGAGCCCACGAATCATGGGTGTAAGGCTATAGAGGCCACCATGGGCGTTCCCATGGGTTTGGGCTATTCTGGGCCACTATGGGATGAATTGGGCCATGTGGGCCCAACGGGCTTGTGGGTCTCACACGGATAAATTCACGTTATGTGGTGTACACTGGTTCGGGCTGTGTAGGTAGCATGGCCGTGGTCATTTTTTGGCTTAGTGGGCCACATGGGCGTGTGGGCCCACATTGGCCGCATAATGGGTTGGGGCCGCTATTCGCACTGTTATGTATGTTGGGGTTATACGAGTCGCTCGAGGTGATTGTAGACCCTCTACTGGGTCGATAAGAGTACCTAGACCATAAAACTACAAAATGACCAAAATACCCCTATGGGGTAAAATGATTAATTTACCCCTCGAGGGTAAATGACTAATTTGTGCTATGAATTGACTGTACTGAGCATGACATTCTGTACACTTGTATGATTTATGACATGTCATTCTGCATGGGGTTGGGATACTGATATGGAGGAAGTATACTGTTACGGGTGGCTTTGCCATATATCACGATCTTCGCGCGCTTTCTTTGCGTTCTCATTCTTGCGACTTTGCTACGATGTTGGTGTGTTGGATGGGTGGGTTGACCTTGTCCCCACATGGTGTGTTGGTGGTACGGAGCAATATATTGGCTGGATTGGGATGGGTTGCATTATTGTGTTGTATTGTTACCGTATTGGGCTAATGCCCATACTATACTGTTTCTAAATAAGGCTCAGGCCTAGACTGTTATTTTATGTTGTACACCGATCGATCATCAAGGGGGATTACACACTCGAATTTTCGTAAACTCACCATTTCTTTTTGGTTGTGCAGTAATCCCTAGCTTTAGGCGATTTGATCTTTGCGAAGGACTCGGAGGTGGCCACACTCATCGCTCTGTTTTTCTTTAATTTGGCATTTCATTTGCTATTATCGTTTTGGGTTTTAAATTATGCAATAAGGCCTCTCTATTATTTAGCTTTTAATTTGGGATTTTTGCTTATTAAGATCTATACATTAAAAAGTAGAACGCGATTTTTCAAAACGATAATTGTTTTCAAAACACCACGTTTTATAACACTTTTGAAATGTTTCCAACAAAAGCAGAATTTTAATAGTAATGATAGTATAAAATGAACAATGAATAACTTAAAAGATTTGAAGTTCTAACAAAGAGGTTTTAAATTTCCAAATAGGTTTTCATCAGCACAAGTTAGTTTTTGAAAAGCACTCCAATATGGCACCGCCAGATTAGACCTAACATCTAGGTTGGGTTTGAAGTATTAAATTTAGTGGTATCAGAGCCAGGTTACAAAACTTGGCTGTGGAATGGGTTTTGAAATGTTTGAAAATTCTAGAAAACTGTTCTTGAAATAATTTTAGAGTATTCGCAAGAGTGGCACACTGAGTCTCTCGTGCCAAATCCATAAGTTTTTTCGATAACTAATGATTGATTAGACTGAAATACAATACTGAGATTACTTTAGATATGAGATTGTATTATGATACTCTAGTTGAAGTAAACTGAAACTGTAGGAAACTGAAAACTATAGTGAGACCTCGATCTGCGAAAACCAACCCTGATTACTGTTTTTCATAAGACATTTGTTAATAATTACTGGAATTACTAATTGATGCATAAAACTCCTAAAATAAGATAATACGCGAATCGATATGAGCACAAGAGGTACTCGCGGAAGGGGTACAAGAGGCCACGGTAGGAGTCTTGGAAGAGCTAAGGCTGGGTCTTCGGCGTCGGGCCACATGCCTAACGATGAGGCTAGAGAGGCACCAGCCTCACCGGTAACTAAGATGGGATCATACGATCGAGCAGCTGGGGATGATACACTATCCCAGGCTATGCTCCGAATTCTGGAGAGAGTTGTTGGAACCAATATGGGTGCTATGGGCCGTGGATCAGTTTTGTAATGACTTTGGTCAAATGGGGCGGAAATTTTTAGGGGTATTTCTGGAGTAGCCCCTAATGTAGTTTAATACTGTTTGGAAGCTACGGAGAGAGTAATGGACGACCTCGACTTTACTTTTGAGCAAAAATTAAAAGGTGCAATCTTTTTACTGCGTGACGAGGCCTATCAATGGCGGCTTACCGTAAGAGAAGGTACTCAGGCCGATCGGTTATCATGGGATTTCTTTAATGCGGCTTTTCAAGGGAAATATGTAGGTGTGGACACCCGAAGAAGGGAATTTTTGAGCTTGACCCAAGAAAGTAAATTTGTGGCAGAATATGAGGTAGAGTTCTTACAACTTAGCCACTATGCTCGTGGGATAGCAGCGACTAAATATGAATGCCGTGTACGATTCAAGGATGGCCTTCGAGATGAGTTACAAGTCTTGATAGCTCCGTAGAGGGAGAGAGATTTTGCTGTCATCGTAGAAAAGACGAAGATTGTCAAGGATGTGAAGCGCTCTTAGCGCGAGAATCAAGAAAAAGACAGGGGCAGAAATAAGAGGGACTCAAGGCCCCCATAATCGTTTGGGGGGCCAAGAAAGAAGGTTAAGTTTGATGGGCTAGTTCGAGTTGAGGTTCCTATTGCGAGAATATGGCCTTGTGCAGATTGTGGGAGACCTCACTTGGGTGAGTCCTGGAAGAAGATTAGAGCGTGTTTCAGATATGGGTCTATAGAGCATCAAGTTAAGAATTATTCTCAGAGACCTGTTCAGATACAAGTTACAGGACAGGGTTATGTGCAGCCAGCGAGAGGTGTTCAGCAGCCACCGAGAGGTCATGGCTCGGTCGGAGGTGGAAATGGTATGGAGTTAGGTCGTGGAGCACCAGACAGAGATACTGGTGATACTGATGTGAGACAGCCAGCTCCGGTATATGCTGCACATCGCCGAGAGGATAGAGACGCCTCAAATGTTATAATCGGTACATTTCTAATCCATAATGTACCTTATACTACTTTGATTTATATTAGGTCTACGTACTCATACATTGCATGCACTGTGTCTGGAACCTGGGGTATCTTGTGTAAGAGTACTGTTAATGAGATAACTGTGATAAGTCCACTGGGACAGTCAGTAAGGGTAGATAAGTTGTTCAGAGATGTACACCTATAGGTTCAAGGAGTGATCTTTCCATCAGATTTGATGGAGCTACCGTTTGGTAAATTCGACCTTATCTTGGGGATGGATTGGCTGGTTAAATACTGTGCAAGTTTGGATTGTGCTGCTAAGCGTATGGTGCTGAAGACTACTGAGGATGAGGAGGTGGTTGTGATCAGGGAGTGAAGGGATTATCTATCAAATGTAAACTCTGCACTAAGGGCCAAGAAGTTGGTTCGTAAGGGTTGTGAGGCGTTTCTAGCCTATATTGATGTATCTGATCCTGAGGGTTCTCCGGTTGAAAGAATTAGAACTGTTAAGGATTTTCCTGATGTATTTCCTGATGAACTCCCTAGGTTGCCTCCGTGCCATGAGGTCGAGTTTGGGATTGAGCTTCTATCGGGAATAGCTCCGGAGTTCATCGCCTCTAATAGGATGGCACCGAAGAAGCTGGTGGAGTTAAAAGCTCAAATTCAAGAACTACTGGACCGAGGGTTCATTCGACTCAGTGTGTCTCCGTGGGGAGCACCAGTGTTGATCATGAAGAAGAAGGATAGATCTATGCATATGTGCATCGACTATCGACGGTTGAACAAGCTAACTATCAAGAATAAGTACCCTTTGCCGAGGATAGATAATTTATTTGATTAGCTACATGGAGCTTCAGTTTTTTCCAAAATAGATCTTCGTTCTAGGTATCACTAGCTGAGAGCTAGAGAGACTGATGTGCACAAGACAGTGTTTAGGACTCGTTATGGTCATTATGAGTTCCTAGTTATACCGTTCGGGCTGACGAATGTACCAGCTACCTTTATGGATTTGATGAACTGAGTGTTTCAGCGCTATTTGGATCTATTCGTGATAGTATTTATAGATGATATCCTGGTGTATTCGGGAACTGAGGAAGAACATGATGCGCATCTCCTTGTTGTTCTACAGATTTTGAGGGAGAAGTAGTTATACGCGAAGTTCAGTAAATGTGAGTTCTGGCTGCGCGAGGTGACATTTTTGGGTCACGTGGTATCTGCCAAATGGGTGAGGGTTGATACTCAAAAAATAAAAGCTATTCTGGATTGGAAACCACTTAAGACCGTATCTGAGATTTGAAGTTTTCTAGGTTTGGCTGGATATTACAGACGTTTTGTGGAGGGGTTTTCACTGATTGTTGCACCTTTGGCTAAGTTATTGCGTAAAGGAGTACCATTTGATTGGACTGATAGGCAACAAGAGAGTTTTGAGAAACTGAAGAAGGTTCTGACTGAGGCTTCTGTTTTGATACAACCAAAATCTGGGAAGGAATTCACTGTTTTTAGCGATGCATTGCATGTTGGTTTGGGATGTGTGTTGATGCAGGAGGGTAAGGTTATTGCTTACGGGTCTCGTCAGCTTAAAACCCATGAGGCAAATTACCCTACGCATGACTTTGAGTTAGTTGCGGTGGTATTTGCTCTAAAAATCTAGAGGCATTACTTGTATAGTGAGACGTGTATCATTTACACTGATCACAAAAGCCTTAAATACCTCCTCACTCAGAAGGAGCTGAATCTTAGGTAGCGGAGGTGGATAGAGCTACTCAAGGATTATGACTACTTAATTGAATACCATCCTGGTAAGGCTAATGTGGTAGCAGACGCACTAAGCCGTAGGGCTGTAACTGATTTAAGGGCGATGTTTGCTCGTCTCAGCTTGATTGGTGATGGTAGCTTGTTGGCTGAGCCGTAAGTTAAACTGATGTGGACTGAACAGATAAGGGGTAAGCAGTTAATGGATGAGACACTGGTTCCTCATTTTCGACAAGTTGAGAATGGGGAGATTTCAGATTTTGGACTGAATGGTAAAGGGGTACTATGTTTTAGTGGGAGAGTCTGTGTACCGAGGGATTCTAATCTGAGGCAGTCAATACTGCAAAAGGCACATGGTAGTCCATATGCTATGCATTCTGGCAGAAACAAGTTATACCGAGATCTTCGTGAGCTGTACTGGTGGGCAGGACTTAAGCGCAAAGTTACCGAGTTTGTAAGTAAGTGTCTGACATGCCAGCAAGTTAAGGCTGAGCATCAACTGCCTTCAGTTTTACTGCAGCCAGTTAAGATTCCAATTTGGAAGTGGGAGAGGATAACCATTGATTTTGTGAGTGGGCTGCCCTTAACGCCTACTAAGAAAGATTCAGTATGGGTTATCGTAGACCGATTGACTAAATCTACCCATTTTATACCGATTCGTACTGATTATTCGCTGCAGAAGTTGGCTAAGTTATATGTGGTTGAAATTGTGAGACTACATAGGGTATCGGTTTCCATTATATCTGACAGGGATCCTTAATTCACGTCTCAGTTTTGGAAGAAGTTACACGAGGCACTGGGTAGAAGGTTGGACTTCAGTACTGCGTTCCATCCTTAGACAGACGGTCAGTCGGAGAGGGTGATTCAAATACTGGAGGACATGCTAAGAAGTTGTGTGATTGATTTTTGAGGCAGTTGGGAAGACTACTTGCCGTTAGCAGAGTTCACATATAACAATAGTTACCAGTCCAGCATTCAGATGGCACCGTACGAAGCATTATATGATCGTAGGTGTCGTACTCCTACGTGTTGGACTGAGTTGGGTGAGCGGCAAGCTCTGGGGCCTGAAATAGTTTTTGATACCGAAGATAAGGTAAGGCTAATTCGAGATCGTTTAAAGACAGCGTTAGACAGATAGAAGTCGTATGTGGACTTGAAGTGTAAGGAGATTGAGTACTCTGTGAGGGATTATGTCTTTCTTAAAGTCTCAACATGGAAGAAGATTCTAAGGTTTGGACGAAAAGGGCAAGTTAAGCCCTAGGTTCATTGGGCCTTATCGTATACTGAAGTGTGTGGGACCGATCGCCTATCAACTTGAGTTGCCTCCAGAGTTGGACCGGATCCATGATGTACTCCACGTCTCCATGCTGAGGCGTTATCGCTCTGATCCCACGCATATAGTGCCAGTTGAGGAGATTGAGGTTAGGCCAGATCTGACCTTTGAGGAGGAGCCAGTGTAAATTTTGGATCGTGAGGTTAAGGTACTGAGGAAGAAATCTATTCCAATGGTTAAAGTGCTTTGGCGTAATCACAGCTCAGAGGAAGCCACGTGGGAACCTGAGGAGACTATGCGTCAACAATACCCTCATCTATTCTGATCAGGTAAATTTCATGGTCGAAATTTCTTTAAGGGGGTAGAGTCGTAACGTCCCAAAAATTTAGAGTCTTTTAATTTTGTATTATTTGATACAAATTTCATGTTACTTTACTGGCTAAATTATTTGAGTGGATTTGGAGTGTTTGAGAAGCTTGGGTTCAAGTCGTGGCTTTTGCAAAATTTTTAGTGTTGCTCTTAAACGAATTTGGACACAGTCACATAGGCCTTTTAAATAGTAGTGCTTATTTTATGACATAAAGAGAGCGTGTGGTCTAGTGGCAAGGTGGCATGTTGCTCCTGCTAAGGGACTTGAGTTCGAGTCCTGGGTTGCGCAATGGAGTAATTATTTTGCTGATGATTTGGGTAGGTAGCGGAGTTAGACTGAGACTCTGAGGTTGAATTGGTCATGGGAGTTTGAATAGAGTTTGAATAGGTGTTTGAGGGATTTAGGGAGAGATAAGGGGAGAGATTTTAGGAGAAGAATATGGGAGTTAAGGTATGAGGTAGTTGTTGCCGAAAGAGGGACTATTCTAGTGCTAAATTCGTTTATAGGCAAGTAAGTGCCGAATTTGAGGTAGTGGCTTCGTTTCTTTTCGATTTTTGCCAAGGATTTCTTTTTTGTTTCTTGCGTTTTCAAGAAGAGGCTGAATACTACTTGTCTTTCGGGTAACTTTGTTTTGTATTACAATTATTGGTGCTTTCCTTGACCATTTGGTTCATCTTACAACCGATGACTTTTTCTTGTCTTTGGGGTTCTCCTTCTTAACCGATTTCTCCTATCATCACTTGCTCTCTCAACCCTTTTTCTTCTTTAGCCAAATATCTTGCCTCTTCTTCCCCTCTATTTCTTTTCTCTCTTCACCCTTTTTTCGTGTTTGGTGCATTGGCCGATTGGTGCCTGGTAAGTTCTGTGGTGTTCTTTCATCCTCGGTTTTTTCCTAGTTACCCTCGTTCATGGTATTCCTACTTTTCAGTGCTACTTGAGGAGTGAAGGGATTCTTAAGGGATTACCGTAGTATTCAAAATCTTGTGTTTATCATTTGGCTATAGGTAACTTAGTCCTTGAATATCATGGTGCACTTCATGTATGTTGGGTAGTAGAAGGGTTGGCCGAATGTCTTATTTCCCTGTTTATGATCTAGTATTCCCTATAAGGTTGTTTTTTATTCAAATCATGTGTGTATATGAAACCTTCATTAATGGATGGCTTTGGTAGTGCAGGTCCTTGACAAGGAGTGTTGATCACTAGCTTAAGGAAGGAGTGAACCCTGCTTGCTTAATCAAGGTAAGTGAATGGTGAGATTGGGGTTTTACGTGTTGAAAAGGGTGTTAACCCTATTGATTTAAGGACTAACGATGTGTCATATATGGATCTAGGTTGAGACACGTGAAGATTGGCGTTCTTCTCCCAAAAAGGTGTGTAATCACGCCTTTCCAACTGTAAAACGGCAAATGCTGAAAAGCTGATAATACGGCGTTTGAGGGCATACGAGCATGCGATCGCTCGTGAGGTAAGTCGAGCCCACGAATCATGGGCGTTCCCATGGGTTTGGGCTATTCTGGGCCACAGTTGGCTGAAATAGGTCGTGTGGGCCCAATGGGCTTGTGGGCCCTACACTAATAAATTCACGTTATGTGGTGTACACTAGACCGGGCTATGTAGGTCGCATGGCCGTGGTCGTTTTTGGGCTTAGTGGGCCACACGGGCGTGTGGGCCTACATGGGCCGCATAATAGGTTGGGGCTCATTCGCACTGTTGTGTATGTTGGGGTTATACGAGTCACTCGAGGCGACTGTAGACCCTCTGATGGGTTGATAAGAATACCTAGACCCCAAACTAGTAAAATAACCAAAATACCCTTATGGGGTAAAATGACTAATTTACCCCTCGAGGGTAAATGACTAATTTGTGCTATGAATTGACTGTACTAAGCATGACATTCTGCACACTTGTATGATTTATGACATGTCATTCTGCATGGGGTTGGGATACTGATATGGAGGAAGTATACTGTTACTGGTGGTTTTGCCACATATATTGATACTGGCAGCTTTGTTGCGTTACTGTTACTGGTAGCTTTGCTGCGATATTTTACTGGCAGCTTTGCTACGATGTTGGTGTGTTGGCTGGGTGGGTCGACCTTGTCCCCACATGGTGTGTTGGTGGTACGGGATGGGTTGCATTATTGTGTTGTATTGTTACTGTATTGGGCTAAGGTCCACACTGCATCTTTATTTAATAAGGCTCGTGCCCGCATCATTCTCAGATCTTGTACACCAATCGATCATTAAGGATTACACACTGAGTTTTCGTAAACTCACCATTTCTTTTTGGCTGTGCAGGTAATCCCGAGCTTTAGGCAATTTGATGCTGCGAGGGACTCGGAGGTGGCCACACTACTTTTCCTGTTTTTCTTTAATTTGGCATTTCATTTGCTATTAAATTTTGTTTTGGGTTTTAAATTATGTAATAAGGCCTCTCTATTATTTAGCTTTTAGTTTGGGATTTTTGTTTATTAAGATCTATACCTGTTAAAAGTAGAATGCGACTTTCCAAAATGATAACTGTTTTCAAAACACTACGTTTTCACAACACTTTTGAAATGCTTCCACAACAAATAGAGTTTTAATAGTAATGATAGTATAAAATGAACAATGAATAACTTAAAAGATTTGAAGTTCTAACAAAGAGGTTTCAAATTTCCAAACGGGTTTTCATCAGCACAAGTTAGTTTTTGAAAAGCACTCCAATATGGCACCGCCAGATTCGGCCATAACGTCTAGGCTGGGTTTGGGGTGTTACAACCTATAACTTAGGAAAATTTCATGAAACCTTAAAAAATTTTCTCAAAACAAGGGACACACGCTTATGTGGCCCGTCGTGTCTCTCACACGGCCACAGACACGCCAGTGTCATAGGCTGTTTGGACATTCAAAATGGGAACACATGGCTGTGTCCCAGCCCGTGTCTGACCCCCTTGTAACTCTCTGACTTGGGTCACACGGCCAACACACACGCCCATGTGGCTAGCCCGTGTGCCCTAAAAATAGCCATACACGCCAGTGTGCCAGGCCGTGTGCTAGGCTGTGCCAAGCCTGTAGGGTATATTGACTTATGCCACACAATCATGTCACACGCCTGTGTGTGAGGCCGTATGGAGCATACTGAATTGGTTTTTAAGTCATCACCAGGGGACACATGGTCGTGTAACCTGATTGTATGTTACACACAGCTAAGACACACACCCGTGTCTTTGCCCGTGTGGACAAAAATAGGTTATTTACCAAGCCATCTTGCCACCCCAATTTGCACACACCTACACAATTCAAATGGTACTCATTCATAGCATAATTATGCATCCAAATTCAACCACAATAAAGTCTAAAACATACCATTTCAATACCAACAACTAACATGCTTATAATTTCATGTTTTACTCATTCAAATCATACCAACATCACATATTCAAATAATCTAATTAAACATTTCCAAACATGCATCATCATGCACTAATTCACAAGCACATAGCTTCTCAATTATCAACCATTTGACATTCAAGTTACCTATTATCAATAAGCATCATTAATCCGACCTTAATCACATAACATAAACCATATGCACACATATATACATCATCAAAATCACCAATATAAGCCAACTCACATGCCTATATATACAATCCAAAACTTATACATTTATAATTCATTTCAAATGACCAAAATCATTATCATCTCATAACCAAAGTGACCAAAGTCCTTATACATGCCATATAACCCAAAACTTAATTTCAAAAGCACTAAGTGATACTTGGATAGTATGAAGCGATCACCGACAGTCCCCAAATCCAAGCTAGCTTTGGAAACACTATAAAACACAAAGAAATACACAAAGTAAGCTTTATAGCTTAGTAAGTTCATATAGCATTTAAATCAATTCATTATATAAACCCAAATTAAGCCAAAAACATAACATAACATATCTCATAATATATCACCAACCTACCACATTTGCATCCATCAATTTAGATGTAATTTCCTTAATTTTTCATCCTTTCAGTGTATTACTCGGTTCATGTACATACTTGTACCTTCCCATATTTAACTCATACTCATTCACATCTTTAACATATCCATTAAACCATATGAAATATTTTTGGATACTCGGGAAACTCGCACATTAAGTGCCAAATAAATAGTCGTAGTTGTATTAATTTTGCACACTAAGTGCCAATATGTATATAGCCGAAGCTATCTCAATCTGCACACTAAGTTCAATATATAACCGTAGCTATCTCAATTTCGCACACTAAATGCCCATAATTAGTCGAATCATCTTCAAACACGACTGTAGTCTCAAATACACAATTTAAGCAATATCAAAGCATTTAAAGCATAATTATAACAATGCTTCTAACATACGAACTTATCTCGGGTTCAAAAACGATGAAATTAGTCGATTAATCGAGTACTTTATCTTTTCCTCGATCTAATTCCAAATTTCACTTTTCCTGATCTATATAATATCAAATTCAGCTCATTTAATTATCCCTCTATTCAATTCAGTCCAAAACACTCTTTAAAGCGCATTTACACTTTTGCCCCTAATATTTCAACATTTTTACAATTTAGTCTTTATTTCACAAAAACACAAATTCATGAAATTTAATCACAACCCATACTAACCAAATTACTATTAACCCCTAGCAGCCTATATTTTTCATTTATTTCACATTTTAACCACAAAGTTTTCACATTTCACAAATTAATCTCGAATTTGCATTTTTACTAAAAATCACTTGACAAAACTTGTATATCTATCAACAAGAATTCATAATCTATCAAGAAACTCCAAAATACATGCTCATTCATCAATGAAAACATTCAAAATCTTTAACAATTTTGCAAATTAGTCTCTAGGATAGCTAGACCTAATTGCAACAATCTCAAAAACATAGAAATCATTAAAAATGGGACAAAACACATGCCTAATTGAGCATGAGAAGCATGGACGAATATCAAGCCCTAAGAATGGCTATTCTTCTTTGTGAAAATTGGCTAAGGAAGATGAGAACTTAAAAATTTTGGTTTTTGTTTTGTTTTAATTATTCTTTATTAACTAATTTACCAAATTAACCTTAATGAACATTAATTATTTCAAATTTACCAAGCCACTATCATCCACTATCATAATAATGGTCTAATTACCACTTAAGAACCTTAACTTTAAGGTTCTATAGCTATTAAACACTTTTAGCTAATAGAACACAAGTTTAACCCTTTTACGTGATTTAGTCCTTTTTATCAAATTAAGCACTCAAGTGATAAAATTTCTTAAAGAATGATAAGAATAAGAAGAAAATACACACTACAACTATGGAAGAAGAAAGTGTAAAACCCTAAAATGAGTAGAGAAAACTACACTATCAAGCATGACTCATATTTTAGTCAAATTTGAGAAATAATCTTCTATTTAAACTTTGTTTATTTGTTTAAATCAAACTTTAATTAGTCTAGATTATTTTATTATTTGACCTATGAATTTAGCCTATAAATATGCTCTTTTACAACCTTAGAAAATACACTCATTAGAGATTAGAACTCATAATACTTTTAGAGAATTTTTGTGTTTACATTTTGAGGATTCTTTATTTTTGGGTTTTTGGGGTTTAGTTTTTTTTCTCCATCTTTTGTACTCTTCGTTCTTTTTCCATTATAGTAAAATTATCTTTACCCATGGTTTTTTATCCTCTTTGGAGGGGTTTTTCTACGTTAAATTTGTATGTTCAATTTCTCAATTCTTCCACTATTTTTACTTGTTCGTTGCTTAATCGAATCGATCCCTAACAAGTGGTATCAGAGCTAGTTTAATTTTCACAAATTAGCTCTTTTAGATATGATAGCAACAAGGTTTGAAATTGAAAACTTCCATGGTGAGAATTTCAATCTGTGGTAAGTTCGGATGATGGCAATTCTAGTTCAATCCAGCTTGAAAAATGATGTTATTGGGAAAAAGCCTGAGAATCTAAATAAAACAAAATGGGAAGAGCTTGATGAAAATGCTTTGTCTGCAATCCAGTTGTGCCTCGTAAATACGGTATTGCAAGAGGTATTGATGGAGAAAGCCTCATCCACCTTATGGAAAAGGTTAGAAACTCTTTATGCAACTAAGTCTCTAACTAACCGTTTAGTGTTGAAACAACGCCTATTTACGTTTTGCATGAATGAATGTGAGCTTCTTAGAGATCACATCAGTCAATTCATTACTCTTTTAAATGATTTAAAGAATGTTGAGGTTCAGATTAACGATAAAGATCAAGCTATGCTATTATTGTGCTCTTTATCCCCTTCATACAAGTCTTTCAGGGAGACCCTGATTTATGACAGAGACAAATTCTCATTTAAATATGTGAATGGTTATTTGTTGAGTAGAGACAAACTCAACAATGAGTTTGGTTTGAATAGCAAGAAAAATAGGCAAGCTTCTGTTTTGGTAGTATCAAAGAAGCGAGACAAAATGTGTCACTATTGTAAGAAGTTAGGTCACGTCAAAGCAGATTATTATAAATTGCGAAATAAAAGGATTGTTGAGAGTAACGAGGAAGATGTAGTTGGTGCTAATTTGGCCGACAAAAGCAGTGATGATTTCTTATTAGTGTCAACGAGTGAAAACTCTAAGCTTACGTCTGAGTGGATCTTAGATTCGTGATGTTCTTTCCACATGTGTCCTAATAGAGAATGGTTCACCACATACAGTTTGGTTGAAGGTAGAGTTGTGCGCATGGGAAACGATTCATCTAGTAAGGTAATTAGTATTGGTACTGTTAAAATTAGGATACAAGATGGAACAATTAAGACACTCTCAGATGTCAAGTATGTATCTGATTTACGAAAGAATCTCATCTTTTTGAGTATTTTAGACTCGAAAGGATGCAGAATCAACATTGAGTCGAGCAACATTAAGGAATCTCATGGAGCTCTCGTTTTGTTAAAAGGTAAAAGGACCAGCAATCTTTATATTCTGGAAGGTTCTATAGTGACCGGTGAAATCGGACGTCCCTCGTCTGTTACAGAGTCGATGCCAAATCATTTGGAGCGGAGACAACTTGGTCATAAGAGGGAAAAAGGTATGACCGTTTCGTTGAAGAGAGGTTCTCTTTTGGATACAGGTTTTGAAAAGCCAGGGCATTGTGTTCGTGAAAATCAGACCTAGGTTAGTATTGATTTGGCAGTGTACAAGTTGAAGGCTAGAAGTTTTCCAGTTTCTAAGCATAGATTTGACTCAGTTAATTCCCTGCATAGTTCAAGATAGGCCCGTGGCGAGCTTTGGCAAAGATGGCGTTGTGGAAATATGAGTTAAGGTGGAGATTTGTTAAATATGACTCCTATTTTAGTCAAATTTTAGAAACAATCTTCTAGTTAAACTCTGTTTATTTATTTCAATCAAACTCTGATTAGTCTAGATTATTTTATTATTATTTGACCTATGAATTTAGCCTAAAAATAGGCTTTTTTACAACCTTAGAAAATACACCCATTAGAGATTAGAACTCATAAAACTTTTAGAAAATTTTAGTGTCTATGTTTTGAGGGTTCTTTATTTTCGGGTTTTAGTTTTTTTTCTCCATCTTTTGTACTATTTGTTCTTTTGCCATTATAATAAAATTATCTTTACCCGTGGTTTTTTATCCTCTTTGGAGGGTTTTTCCACGTTAAATTTGTGTGTTCAATTTTTTCCGTTATTTTTACTTATTCGTTGCTTAATTAGGTCGATCCCCAACATACACTAAACTATGCCTAATGCTCCTCTCCTCTCTCCTCAACCAAAATTGGGATCTTTTAGTAGCTATTTTGACCCAAAATTGTTAACCAAAATGCCTTTGAATTTGTTTTTCTGGTTGGTGCTTCGGTTGGATAAAGACTACCTCTAATGTCAATTTTTTGTCCCCTCATGGTAATGATATCGCGATACCGAAGTTAGGATATTGCGATATCATCGACAGTCTTAAAATAGGGTGTTATTTGGCAGGTTGGTATCACAACACCCAAAGAGGATATCGCAATACCACTGTAGGTGGTCTTCATCTCAAGCCTGTTGGGGGTATCGCGATACCCTTTTTTTTTGTTATATTTTCGCACAATTTCATGCCTATGTTGAGTTCTTAGAACACTCAATCAGTCGTTATGGTCCAAATGACACATTTGGTCAATTTGGGTCTCAAAATAAGCATAAGCACATTAAACACTTATTTAATCTAAGAACTAAAACTAACCTAAATTACGGAAAAAGAATTTAAATTGTTTGAGAACAAACTCATTAAGTATAATAGGGTGCCTAATTTGACATATCAAATTACGATAGATTAATGTAAACTTATAAAATATAAAAAAATCATAAAACTTATAAAAAATTATACAATGAATCATACAAACTTATAAATATTCTAAAAATTTATAAAAAAAATCTAATAAAATTTAATAAGTTATAAAAAATTATAAAAAGATAAAAACTTATAAGTATTATACAAAATTTATAAACTATCTAATAAGTTCTAATAAATTATAAAATTATATTTTAATAAATTAAAAATTAAAATTATATAAAATTAAAATAATTTATTTATTGGTCCTTCATTTTGGAAACTAAACCCCTAAAATCAAAATGAATATGTGACAATAGATCAACCGTTGGATAATGTGGATAATTGTTAGAATCAATGTTGTTTGAACTGGACTAGATCAGCCAATCGGATCGAAATCGTCAAGGGTACTAGTCTCCAAAAAGCCATTAAATCTGGTTGACACAGGGAACCGAATTTATTGAACCAATTTTTTTAATATATATATTATTTTTAATTTTTTATTTAATTGAACTGAATGGACCAATCAAACTAGTTGAACTAGTGAATCGGTGGCCTAACCTATTCGACCACCAAAAATACTTTATATAATATAATATAGAAAACAATTTTCATTTTTTCAAGATCCAAATTATTGTACCATACTTAAAAATTTGGAGATAAAAATTTTAAATATAAAAACAAAATTTTATCAATAGAAAAGAGAGGGTCCTAAAATTATCATTTTATTTGTGGAATATCGAGGATATTTTATTCAACATGAAAATGACATTAATGATATGATGATTATTCTCATTACCCAACGATTGATCTAATGTCATGTTTTTATTATGATTTTGGGGTTTAAATGATTTTTTATAATTTTTATATTATTTATAAGTTTTATAAAATTTTAAAAATTTTAAATATGTTTTATTCATTTTATATTTGTTAATTTATTAGATTTATTAAAATTTTATAATATTTATAAGCCTTTATGGTTTTTTTTTATAAGTTTATATAATTTTAATGTTTTTAAAATTTTAATGATTTTAATGATTTTCTTGTTATAAATATTTATGATTTTTGATGACTTATTATAAGAAAATATAATATTAAATTAGAAGCCGTCATGTGTTATTATTTGATTGGTTCGACAATTGATTTTAAGGTCAACATGATTAAAGATGAAAATCATTAACAACTAGGCTTAATTTTTTTTTTGATTAACGGTAAAAGCTTAATTAAATACAAATTTAATACAAAAACTCGTTAATTTTTTCATTTTTCTCTTAAGAGCTTTTTTAACTTAAAAGCCTTTAAAATATTATGTTTTTATACAATTTTTTATATATTAATAATATATTTGTACAAGGATGACAATAGATTTCAGCTCCACTCTTTCGTATTTGTTGAGATAATACCTCTATAAAAATCGGTAACATTTATAAGGTTAAATTTTGGTATTAGTCCTCATATTTTACAAAAGTTGTGGATTTAATTCATATATTTGAATTTGATCAAATTTAGTCCCTACTCTTTTTGAAATGGGCAAATTTAGTTCCTATACTTTTTGAATTTTGAAATTTTAGTCTTGACTCAAATAATAACTGTTAAAATCCATTTAGTTAAATTCAATCACTAGTCATGTACTATATGTACAATTGTAGATTTAGTCCATATTCTCCAATTGGATCATTCTAAATCCCTATACTTTTCAAATTTTAAAATTTCAATCTTGATGCAAATGAGAGTTGTTAATATATTAATTAAATTTTAGTGAGTAATATGTGAAAATAATAAGCCGATGTATCGTTTACGCATGTGATGATATATGTTTGTCGGATTAGATTTTGGAAATAGCGAGGCTTAACTTAATGAACTTAACCTTTATTGTTTGGCGAGGACTGAATTTAAAAATTTAAAAATATAAGGACAAAAATGACCAAATTAAAATATAAAGATTAAATCTACAACTTTAGTAATATATAGGGACTAATAATAGAATTTAACCCGTTTATAAGTGTTTTAAGTCCCATCACCCCACTTTTTTATCAATATTTTTTCAATTTAATATTATAAATATATATTTATAATTTGACTATATATACATACTAAAAGTATAAAATGATATATAAAATATTATAAGGAGTAAAACAGCAATTTTTAAAACAGTAATCTTTAAAAGAAACCTCTTCGGTGGAAATGAATTGGTCCAAAATTCATAAAATAATTCGGATTTTGCTATCATTTTCATTTTTTTTTTTTGAACATTTGTATTTTCATGCTGTGTTTCTATTATATTTTATGTCATATTTAATTATTTTCTCTTCTCGTAGTGTATTCGAAAGGTTAATATACTAAAATTGTCTTTTCTCTGCTGATAACATACTTAAGTATCAAGTATTATTGTTTGTTTAAATTTTACTATTTGATTGTGTATTTGTGAATTTAGTTCTTATATTTTAATTTGGTCATTTTAATCTTTATTTTTTAAAATTTAAAATTTTAATCCCTATAATTATTAAGTTCTTTAAGTTAAGTTTTATTATTTCTAACATTTTATATGATATATTTTATTAAATGCGTAATACCAATCAAATTATTATTTATAAAATCTGGACTTAACATAATACAATGACTAAAAGAAAAATTAACTCTTATTGTTTCCTTTCAAAAATTGAGGAAACAAAAAAGGCTTCGATGAGAAGGAAAAGTAACTCAAAAATAAACCCACAAAAAAATTAAACAAAAACGCCCACCGTGGGGATCCAACCAACGACCCCAAGGTTTAAGAGCGCTGTACCCTACCAACTAAGCTAGACAGGCTGAACGTCATGAATTTCGTTATTCTTTTTTAATTATTTGCTTTTACTTTTTCATTTCTTAAATGGCAAATATATCTATTTGTGATGTACTAAAGATACTAAAAGAAATATGAAATATCTTTTTCGTTTTTTCATTTGCATTTGTTATTTTAATCATTATAAATAAAAAAAAATTGACGTTTTATTTATTTATTTAAAATTTAAAAAACATTTTAGAATTCAAAACTCGTTTCCAAAGATTCATATAACAATAGCTCATTTTTATTTTTATTATAAAATTGCATTCTGATTAAACCTGTGTTTATATCATATTAATGTATTTTTATATCAATATTATATATTCATATAACTTATGCAATGTTGAATATTTATGTTATATGAATCTTATTATCGTACTGTATTTTTATTCACCATCTTATATTTAAATTATTTTTGTATGCAATCTACTCTTAACTCTACACAAAGTTAATTACGGATATATATATTTATTTTGATAATTAAATTTGGAAATTATATTCATTTTAGTTTATAAATTTTAAAAATATAAAAGTTTAATAATATAAAACTCTGATATTGTCTCATATCATCAAATCTTGACCTCATCCAAGTTAAGAGACTAAAATAGACCTACTTATTAGGTAGCAAACTGAACTTAGTTATCAAGTTTAAAGAAAAAAAAGAAAGGGGTAATATATAATTTGTCACTTGAACTTGTCAATTTGTAGCTAGTTGGTTCCTAAATTTTGTTTTTGACTTAGTTGGTCTTTAAACTTACATTCTGTCAACCAGGTTAATCCCTCCACACTAACACTTTTAGTTTGTGCTAATGTGAAATTTCTAGAGAATCTGTTGGTGCCTCCTGTCAAAAGTAATTTATATATTTATATTTTTAAATTATGTTTGCCATGTGGCACTAGGGGTGCGCAAAACTCGATTCAATTTGAAAGAACTGAAAAAAATGAATTTTGAGTTAATCGAATCGAGTTATTCAAATTTTTTGAGTCAACTAGAATAAGTAATTCGAGTTTTGAGTTTGAGTTGAGTTGAATTTTGTAATTTGAGTAACTTGAATAATTCGAATAATAAATTGGTGTAAATACCCTTTGGTTCCTATCAATTTTGAAAATGAGCAGGTTGATCTCTCTCAACAAAAATTACAAAAACTAATTTCAAAATAATTTTCAAAAATTCAAAATAATTTTTAAAATTTAAAATATTTATGAAAATTTCGATAAAAAATATAATTTTTAAAATTTTTAAAATTTTTAAAAAATTCTAAGAATATATAAAGAAAGTTAAAATTTAAAAATTTTCTAATATAATAATTTTGGGACCTAAATAAGTTAATTAATGATTCAAGTTTATCATACTAAATGTTAAGTATGACTCCTATTTTTGTCAAATTTGAGAAATAATTTTCTAGTTAAACTCAGCTTATTTGTTTCAATCAAATTCTGATTAGTCTAGATTATTTTATTATTATTTGACCTATGAATTTAGCCTATAAATAGGCTCTTTTACAACCTTAGAAATACACCCATTGGAGATTAGAACTCAAAACACTTTTAGAGAATTTTTGTATTTATATTTTGAGGGTTCTTTGTTTTCGGGTTTTTCGGGGTTTAGTTTTTTTCCCCATCTTTTGTACTCTTCGTTCATTTGTCATTATAGTAAAATTATCTTTGCTTGTGATTTTTTATCCTCTTTGGAGGTTTTTTTTTCACGTTAAATTTGTGTATTCAATTTCTTAATTTCTTCTGTTATTTTTACTTATTCGTTGCCTAATCGGGTCGATCCCCAGCTAGTGGTGTAACAGCCTCTTTTCAGTAAAATCAGAATAATGGTTTCAGGACTGCAAATTCGATTCCGGAAAGGAAATTTATTTAAATATTATTTTATGATCTACAGTATGATAATAATGTCGTATGAAAATTTCATAAAAAAATTTTACCGATTATATGTTCAATTTGATAAAAGGACCAAATCTCACTAAGTGCAAAAGTTGAGTTCTAATAGCTAAAGAGATTAAATAGCTATAAAATTCAAAATTTGAGGTCCTTAAATGGTAAATAGACCATTAAAAATGCTTAGCTGTTAAGGCTGATGATTCATCCATGGAAAATAAAATAAAGAAAATGATGAAATTGGAAAGTGAAAAATAAAGATGATAAATGATAAAAATAAATGAAAATATCATCAATTTATCATCATCTTTCCCAAATAAAACATGGAAACCGTGAGCTCAAGCAAGCTATTTTGGCCTAATTGGGTAAGTAATCTTGTCCCGTTTTTAGTAATTTTTATATTTTCGATATCGTAATAGCTTAATTTAGCTATTTTGGGGACTAATTTGCAAAGTTATCAAAGTACTAGGGTTTTTCCATGGATGAGTATGCTGAAATTTTGAAATTTATGGTAGAAAATGAAAGGTTATTGAAAGATAAACAACTTTTGCAAAGTGAATTTTGATGAAACTAAGATTTAGGGGCTAAATTATAAAGATGTGAAATTTATGGAAAAATCATGAATTTTATGAAATACATGGGCTGTAAATGTTACATGAAAAATTCGGCTAGGCTTGGAATAAGGATTAAATTGCATGAATTTTATTTTCCGAGCCTAAGGACGAAATCGTCATTAATTAAAGTTTAGGAGCAAAACGGTAATTTTGCCTAATATGTAAATTAGACTGAATTGAGTATAAATTGCATTAAATTGATGTTAAATTTACTCGTATAGATTTGGATAGACCAAATTCGGAGTTAGAACGAGGAAAAGAGAAAATGTCGGATTAGTAGATTTTATGTACACGAACATTTGTCGAGGTAAGTTCATGTAACTAAATTGTGTATATTTATATGCTTGAATTAAATGTTGTGCATGTGAATTGCATAAATGCAAAATATATGAAATTGGTTACATATTCGACAAAGCTCGATAAATATTAAATCTTGTTTGAATAATGGAATTCAATTGATATAAGATTTCCTGATTGGTTGTGGTCCTGCATGTGTTGTGGACACACCACAGCTCGAAAGAGCGTCCCGTTATAAGCCCTCTCGAGCTTCCCGTTGTACGGTTCTTACGAGCTTCCCATTAATAGTTATTCGGAGCGTCCCGATAAGTTGTGATCCAACATGTGTTGTGGACACACCTTAGCTCTTATTAGCATCCCATTATATGGCTTTTCGTGAGCTTCCCGATAGTGCTCGCTTGAACTTCCCGATATATGGCTATCCGGAGCTTCCCGTTATATGGCTCTTTATAAGCTTCCCGAGAGGCTCTTCGTGAGCTTCCCGATTAAAAGTTCTTTGTGAACTTCCTGATTATGGCTCTTATGAGCTTCTCATTAAATAGCCCGAATAAGTTTCCAGATAGGCTCTTTGTGAGCTTCTTGATATGGCTCTTTGTGAGCTACTGTTATGTAACACCCTAACTCAGTAAATCGCGCGCATAGGTTAAGAGGCATTACCGGACTTGTAATTCAATTCAGAACAATCATTTATCAAATATCATCTCATTTCAGTAAATATCATTCATTCACATTCAATATGTACTTAAATCGAGCATACAAAGTTTAAATCATGCATTTAGGACTAAATCGGTAACATATGAAAAATTTCAACATTTCAAGTATCACAGGCCGTGTGCCTTACACGGCTAATAGACACGCCCATGTCTTAGACCGTGTGGAAACAGGGGCATACATACTGACTTGTGTTACATGGCCGAGGACATGCCCGTGTCCCAGGCCATGTGAAAACTGAAGAGGATATTGACTTATCAATACGGCCATGTCACACGCCCGTGTGCTAGGCCGTGTGCCATTTAGGGGGTATACTCACTTGAACCACATGGTCAGTCACACGCCCGTGTGTAAGGCTGTGTGGAGCATACTGACTTCCATTCCATTTCAGCACCAGGGGACACACGGCCGTGTACTTGATCGTGCGTCACACATGGCTGAGACACATGCCCGTGTCTCTACCCGTATGGACAAAAATAGGCTATTTGCAAAGCCATTTTGCCACCCTATTTTCACAACCATATATAAGCATAAATAACCACATTTCATAACCCAATTGACAATCATTCCATAACATCTCATATACATAATATATCAATTCAACTTAGTACTCAATTACCTAATTAATATCATGCATAATCCATTCATATGCCAAATACATATCAAGACATTATTTGTACATTTTTATTCCATCAATTCCTTGCCCAAAACATACCATAATTACACACTTATACACAACCAAAACATAGTACCAAAATAAGCCAAATCACATGGCTTAACTCATTTACAAAACATACCAAAATCATGATATCAAGTAACATAACTAACATCTTTTAAACTAGCATATACATGCCATATTTATATATTTTCACAAGTTCAAAAGTACCAATCAGAAATTGGATAGTGTGATGTGCAACTCTAACTTGTCTAAAACGAGCGAGCTAATGAACCTCTATAAAACATAGGAAAAAGAAATAGAGTAAGCTTTATAGCTTAGTAAGCCCATATAATTTAGAATTAAACTTACCATTTATACACAATCAATGCAATTTATTCAAGGTATAATCAATTCAAGTACCAAATTTCTAAACACAAACATTCATCTATAAGTTAGTCATATAATACATGAAATCCTCCATTATCACAATTCAATACTCAATATATATAGCATTCAACATTTCATTCTCAATCTTATAACCAAAAATCATTTCAATAATAATTCTCATCCGTATAAATAGAATTTATGCCCGTTAAACCTATTAGAACTTCAAAGGATACTCAGGTGATAAACATCAACTATTTCGAGCCATGATCGGTAAGCTCCTTTTGAGCTGATGAACAGTAAGCTCTATTGAGCTGAAATGGTAAGCTCATAAGAGCTGAAATGGTAAGCTCTAATGAGCTAAAAATAGTAAGCTCTTACGAGCTAAAATATCGGTAAGCTCATATGAGCTATGGTGAGCCTGCAACAAATGCAGGAGCTCGGCCAAAACGGTAACCCTAGTGACATGTCACTCGTATCCTATGAATTCATACAGTTCAAACGGGGCTCGGTAAACAATAGACTATATCAATAAGGCATTCATATCTCAAGTATATCAATTATACACATTCATTTCAATAATTACAAGTATATAAAAGTTCGATTTATAAAAGTTCGATTCTACTTATACAAACTTACCTTGTATCCTTGGATAAAACTATCGGCTATTCGTCCACTTTCCGTTTTCCCCAATCTAATTCCGGTATTCACTTATCTTGATCTATATAACATCAAATTAGCTTATTCAAACTTTCATTCAATTCAATTTAGCCTAAAACATTCATTTAAGCTTAATTACAATTTTACCTCTAGACTTTTGACTACTTTGCAATTTAGTCTTTAACACATAAAAATGCAAAATTACATAACTAGGCCATAACCCATAGTAGCCAAATTTACTATATACTACTAGCAGCCCATATCTTTTATTATTTCACACTTTTAACCACATAATTTTACATTTTCTCAATTTAATCTCTTTTTGACATTTTTTTGTCAAAAATCACTTTACAAAACTAGTTTAACTATCATCAAGCTTTCCTAATCTATCATTAAACATCAAAGAACTCAAGTATTCAACAATGA
The DNA here is from genome assembly GCA_025698465.1 of Gossypium longicalyx. NCBI lineage: Eukaryota > Viridiplantae > Streptophyta > Magnoliopsida > Malvales > Malvaceae > Gossypium > Gossypium longicalyx. The sequence continues at coordinate 68,850,036 of CM046995.1, read as the reverse complement.
CACTTTTCAAAATCATGAACAAATTCAAAAATTAATGTACGGGCTAGCTAATATACGAAGCAACAATTTAAAAAACGTAGAAATCATTAAAAACCGAGTAAAAATCGTACCTAAATTTAACATACAAAGCTTGGTCGAATGTAACCTAAAAATTTTGGCTTTTCTCCTTGCAAGAATCAGCTAAGGAAGATGATGATAACATAAAATGAATTTTTGTTTTAATTATTATAACATTTGTTAACCATTTACCATTTTAACCTTAAAACTAATTCATAAACATCATTTAAACAATGTCTAAGAATGTCCACTTACAATATAAATGGACTAATTACATCATAAGGACTTCCATATTAATAATTCATAGCAATTTAAACACTTTTAACAATAGAATGCAACTTTTTCATTTTACACGATTAAGTCCTTTTTACCTAATTAAGCATTCAAACAGTAAAATTTCTTTATGAAACTTTCACACAATAATTATATCATGCTGTAGACCTTATTAAAATAATAAAATAAATATTTTAACTTCGGATTTTTGGTCTCAAAAAACTATTCTGATTTAACCCAAAAATAGGCTGTTACATGTTATATGGCTCGAGAAAGGGTTTCCTGATAATGTGCTCTAATGAGCACTCACGAATATGACTTGATGGTTTCTAATTTGTACACATTGAGTGTACTACATGTGTATTTATCGATATTTCAAATAAATTTAACCGACAAAATCCTGACATGAGAAAATATGAACACGAAATGAATTATTACATGTATCTACCTGAAATACATGAAAATGATGATACATGATATATGAAAGTATGAGATGGTGATATATGAACATGGAACTTGTTTGATGAATATGTTCATTTAAGATTATAGATTTGTTCACTTCGAGTGTATTTTCCTTGATTTCCATTGATATTTTAATTGATTTAATGAGCAAAATCCTGACATGAAATAATCTGAACTTGAGACGAAATATTATGAAAATGTACTTGAAATACATGGGTATGATTTGTATATGTTATTTGAATTCATAATGTGGAAAGTATATGTATATGGGAATTTGGTTATTAATGAATCCATACATGTTTCTTGATGTTTATATGAGATAGTATGATTTAGAAACGAACTATTACCTGTATGTACATGAAGTACATAGAAATGACATTACCTGATATAATGATGTATGAATTGGTTGTTACATGAATGTGGATCATGCTTGATGACTTTGTTCATCTATGATTAAGGACTATTATATTGATTACTTCGCTAACATGATAAGGATATGTGTCCAGGGCTTGTGATAAAACTGGTTGATAATGCCTTACATGTTTATTTAGAACAAATATATATGGTAAGTTATTTACCATGTTATACGAACTTACTAAGCATTTCATGCTTACTCTATTTTATTTTCTCTTGTTCTATTTTATTTTAGAATTCAAAACTCGTTTCCAATGATTCATATAACAATAGCTCATTTTTATTTTTATTATAAAATTGCATTCTGATTAAACCTGTGTTTATATCATATTAATGTATTTTTATATCAATATTATATATTCATATAACTTATGCAATGTTGAATATTTATGTTATATGAATCTTATTATCGTACTGTATTTTTATTCACCATCTTATATTTAAATTATTTTTGTATGCAATCTACTCTTAACTCTACACAAAGTTAATTACGGATATATATATTTATTTTGATAATTAAATTTGGAAATTATATTCATTTTAGTTTATGAATTTTAAAAATATAAAAGTTTAATAATATAAAACTCTGATATTGTCTCATATCATCAAATTTTGACCTAATCCAAGTTAAGAGACTAAAATAGACCTACTTATTAGGTAGCAAACTGAACTTAGTTATCAAGTTTAAAGAAGAAAAAGAAAGGGGTAATATATAATTTGTCACTTGAACCTGTCAATTTGTAGCTAGTTGGTTCCTAAATTTTGTTTTTGACTTAGTTGGTCTTTAAACTTACATTCTGTCAACCAGGTTAATCCCTCCACACTAACATCTTTTAAACTAGCATATACATGCCATATTTATATATTTTCACAAGTTCAAAAGTACCAATCAGAAATTGGATAGTGTGATGTGCAACTCTGACTTGTCCAAAATGAGCGAGCTAATGAACCTCTATAAAACATAGGAAAAAGAAACAGAGTAAGCTTTATAGCTTAGTAAGCCCGTATAATTTAGAATTAAACTTACCATTTATACACAATCAATGCAATTTATTCAAGGTATAATCAATTCAAGTTCCAAATGCCTAAACACAAACATTCATCCATAAGTTAGTCATATAATACATGAAATCCTCCATTATCACAATTCAATACTCAATATATATAGCATTCAACATTTCATTCTCAATCTTATAACCAAAAATCATTTCAATAATAATTCTCATCCGTATAAATAGAATTTATGCCCGTTGAACCTTATAGAACTTCAAAGGATACTCGGGTGATAAACATCAACTATTTCGAGCCATGATCGGTAAGCTCTTTTTGAGCTAATGAACAGTAAGCTCTATTGAGCTGAAACGGTAAGCTCGTAAGAGCTGAAATGGTAAGCTCCAATGAGCTAAAAATAGTAAGCTCTTACGAGCTAAAATATTGGAAAGCTCATAGGAGCTGTGGTGAGCCCGCAACAAATGCAGGAGCTCGACCAAAACGGTAACCCTAGTGACATGTCACTCGTATCCTATGAATTCATACAGTTCAAACGGGGCTCGGTAAACTATAGACTATATCGATAAGGCATTCATATCTCAAGTATATCAATTATACACATTCATTTCAATAATTACAAGTATATAAAAGTTTGATTCTAATTATACAAACTTACCTCGTATCCTTAGATAAAACTATCAACTATTCGTCCACTTTCCGTTTTCCCCGATCTAATTCCGATATTCACTTATCTTGATCTATATAACATCAAATTAGCTTATTCAAACTTTCATTCAATTCAATTTAGCCTAAAACATTCATTTTGGTTTAATTACAATTTTACCCCTAAACTTTTGACTACTTTGCAATTTAGTCTTTAACACATAAAAATGCAAAATTACACAATTAGGACATAACCCATAGTAGCCAAATTTACTATATACTACTAGCAGCCCATATCTTTTATTATTTCACACTTTTAACCACATAATTTTACATTTTCTCAATTTAATCTCTATTTGACATTTTTTTGTCAAAAATCACTTTATAAAACTAGTTTAACTATCATCAAGCTTTCATAATCTATCATTAAACATCAAAGAACTCAAGTATTCAACAATGGAAATTTTCAAAATTATAAAAAAATTCAAAAATTAAGGTACGGGCTAGCTAATATACGAAGCAACGATTTCGAAAACGTAGAAATCATTAAAAACCGAGTAAAAATCATACCTAAATTTAACATACAAAGCTTGGTCGAATGTAACCTAAAAATTTTTGCTTTTGTCCTTGCAAGAATCAGCTAAGGAAGATGATGATAACATAAAATGAATTTTTGTTTTTATTATTATAACATTTATTAACCATTTACCATTTTAACCTTAAAACTAATTCATAAACATTATTTAAACAATGTCCAAGAATGTCCACTTACAATATAAATGGACTAATTACATCATAAGAATTTTCATATTAATAATTCATAGCAATTTAAACACTTTTAACAATAGAATGCAACTTTTACATTTTACAGGATTAAGTCCTTTTTAGCTAATTAAGCATTCAAACAGTAAAATTTCTTTACGAAACTTTCACAAAATAATTCTATCATGCTATAGACCTTATTAAAATAATAAAATAAATATTTTGACTTCGGATTTGTGGTCCTAAAAAACTATTCTGATTTAACCCAAAAACAGGCTGTTACATGTTATATGGCTCGAGAAAGGGTTTCCTGACAATGTGCTCTAATGAGCACTCACGAATATGAATTGATGGTTTCTAATTTGTACACTTCGAGTGTACTACATGTGTATTTATCGATATTTCAAATAAATTCAACAGGCAAAATCTTGACATGAGAAAATATGAACACGAAATGAATTATTACATGTATCTGCCTGAAATACATGAAAATGATGATACATGATATATGAAAGTATGAGATGGTGATATATGAACATGGAACTTGTTTGATGAATATGTTCATTTAAGATTATAGATTTGTTCACTTCGAGTGTATTTTCCTTGATTTCCATTGATATTTTAATTGATTTAATGAGCAAAATCCTGACATGAAAAAATCTGAACTTGAGACGAAATATTATGAAAATGTACTTAAAATACATGGGTATGATTTGTATATGTTATTTGAATTCATAATGTGGAAAGTATATGTATATGGGAATTTGGTTATTATTGAATCCATACATGTTTCTTGATGTTTATACGGGATAGTATGATTTAGAAACGAACTATTACCTGTATGTACATGAAGTACATGGAAATGACATTACCTGATATAATGATGTATGAATTGGTTGTTAAATGAATGTCGATCACGCTTGATGACTTTGTTCATATATGATTAAGGACTATTATATTGATTACTTCGCTAACCTGATAAGGATATGTGTCTAGGGCTTGTGATAAAACTAGTTGATAATGCCTCACATGTTTATTTAGAAAAAATATATATGGTAAGTTATTTACCATGTTATACGAACTTACTAAGCATTTCATGCTTACTCTATTTTATTTTCTCTTGTTCTATAGTAATTCGGAAGCTCATTGGATTGTTAGCATTGGTGGAGATCACCCACACTATCCATCGGCCTATCTTGGTATATATGGTAAATTAATTATGGTTATGATGGTATGTATAGGTTATTTAACCAATAGTGGCATGTAAATGTTTTGAATGAAACTAGCCATTGGAATGGCTTGTGTTTAACATATTTTGATATGTTTGTAAGTGGATCTATCATGTTTGAAAAATGAATGTAATCATGCATATATGCATTTGGTAACTAGATTATTATGAATGATAGACTAACATGATAATAAATTGTTATTTGAGGAACCTAAGGGTGCATTGGTTGTATGTGATATTATGTCATATTTAAGACATGATTTGGACTTGTTTTGAATGCTTTGATATGGTTTGTGAATGTGTATAAGTGTTGGTGTAGGTGAAAGACAAGGTGGGTGAGTAATGTGGCTTGAAAATAGCCTATTTTCGTCCACACTGGTAGAGACACGAGTGTGTGTCTCATCCATGTGTGAAACATGACTTGGCACATGGGTGTGTGGCTTGGACGTATGGCTTGTCCGTGTGACCTCTGCACCTACACACGGTATAGCACACGGGTATGTGACCTGACCGTGTGACCTAAGTCAAAGAGTTATACGGCCTGAGACACGGGCATGTCCCTGGTCGTGTGAGCCACATAGCCTGACCACACAGGCGTGTGACCTCTACACTTAGGAAAAATTTTGAGATTTTGTGAAAAATTCTTTGAGTACTCAGTTTAGTCTCGACTCATTTCTAATGCATGTTTTGGACCTCGAGGGTTCATATAAGGGACTTTATGTTTGATTTCTAATATGAATACTGTATGATGTGGAATATCTGTTATTTGATCTGTAAATTCTGGTAATGCTTTGTAACCCTATTCTGGCGACGAATTCGAGTTAGAGGTGTTACAAGTGGTATTAGAGCTAGTTTAATTTTCATATATTAGCTTGTTTAGAGATGACAGCAACAAGGTTTGAAATTGAGAAGTTCGATGGTGACACAAATTTCAATCTGTGGTAAGTTCGAATGATCACAATTCTAGTTCAAACTGGCTTGAAAAAGGTTGTTACCAGGAAAAAGCTTGAGAATTTAAATCAAACAGAATGGGAAGAGCTTGATGAAAAAGCCTTGTCAGCAATCTAGTTGTGCCTCGCGAATATGATATTGTAGGAGGTATTGATGGAAAAGTCCTCATCCGCATTGTGGAAAAGGTTAGAAACTCTTTATGTGACTAAGTCTCTAGCTAACCGTTTAGTGTTGAAACAACGTCTATTTACGTTTTGCATGAATGAAGGTGAGCTTCTTATAGATCACATCAGTCAATTCATTACTCTTTTAAATGATTTAAAGAATGTTGAGGTTTAGATTGACGATGAAGATCAAGCTATGCTATTATTGTGCTCTTTATCCCATTCATACAAGTCTTTCAAGGAAACCCTGATTTATGGCAGAGATAAACTTTTGTTCGAAGATGTGAAGGGTTATTTGTTGAGTAGAGACAAACTCAATAATGAGTTTTGTTCGGATAGTAAGGAAGATAGGCAAGCTTCTATTTTGGTAGCATTAAAGAAGTGAGACAAAAGGTGTCGCAATTGTAAAAAAGTTAGGTCAAGTCAAAGTAGAATGTTATAAACTACGAAATAAAAGAGCTACTGAGAGTAACGAGGAAGATGTAGCTAGTGCTAATTTGGCCGATGAAAGCGGTGATGATTTTTTGTTAGTGTCAACAAGCGATAACTCCCAACTCTAGTGAATCCTAGATTTAGGATATTCTTTCCACATGTGTCCCAATAGAGAATGGTTCTCCACATACAGTTCGGTTGAAGGTGGAGTTGTGCGTATGAGAAATGATTCATCCAGTAAGGTAATTGGTATTGGTACTGTTAAAATTAGGCCACACGAAGGGACGATTAGGACACTCTCAGATGTCAGGTATGTACCTAATTTATGAAAGAATCTCATCTCCTTAAGTATTTTAGACTTGAAAGGATGCAAAATCAATATCGAGTCGAGCGGCATTAAAGTATCTCGTAGAGCTCTCGTTTTGTTAAAAAGTAAAAGAACCGACAGTCTTTATATTCTAGAAGGTTCTACAGTGACCGGTGAAATCGGACGTCCCTCATCCATTATGGAGTTGAAGTTAACACGTTTGAAGCAGAGGCAACTTGGTCATAGGAGAAAAAAAATGTATGACTGTTGCGTTGAAGAGAGGTTCTCTTTTGGATGTAGGTTTTGAAAAGTTAGGGCACTGTGTTTGTGAAAATCAAACCTGGGTTAGTTTTGATTTGGCAGTGTATAAGTCAAAGGCTAGAAGTTTTCTAGTTTCTAAGCATAGATTCGACTCAGTTAATTCCCTGCATAGATTAAGATAGGCCCGTGGCAGGCTTTGACAAAGATGGCGTTGTGGAAATATGAGTCAAGGTGGAGATTTGTTAAGTATGACTCCTATTTTAGTCAAATTTGAGAAATAATCTTCTAGTTAAACTCTGTTTATTTGTTTCAATCAAACTCTGATTAGTCTAGATTTTTTATTATTATTTGACCTATGAATTTAGCCTATAAATAAGCTCTTTTACAACCTTATAAAATACACCCATTAGAGATTAGAACTCATAACACTTTTAGAGAATTTTGGTGTTTACATTTTAAGGGTTCTTTATTTTCGGGTTTTTCGGGGTTTAGTTTTTTTCTCCATCTTTTGTACTCTTCGTTCTTTTGCCATTATAGTAAAATTATCTTTGCCCCTGGTTTTTTATCCTCTTTGGAAGGGTTTTTCCACATTAAATTTGTGTGTTCAATTTCTTAATTTCTTTCGCTATTTCTACTTATTCGTTGCTTAATCGGGTCGATCCCCAACACTAAAGTATCTTTTTATTTATTTATTTATTTTTCTTTTCAAATTTATGTGTTGTAACATGGTATTAGTTATATTGTAACAAGATTTTAATTTAGTTGGTAAAGAATCTATAGCATTTGGATACCTTATATGATATTGTTTGATCAAGTGTGAATTTGATAGTAAATGAAGTTGATCATTAGTTTGAATGTTGTTTGTAATGGTGCCCTATGGCATATTGGTTAGAACTCGACATGTGACATATTTTAGTATGCTTTTGATTTGTTTTAACTTAATTTAATGAATGACTATTGGTATGCTTAGGACTTAAATAAACTATAGATGTATGTCTTGCATTTCAAGGTATCATAAGGCACACACGAAGTACCACATTGTTTGACACACGGCTATGTGCCTCACATAATGACTATTGGTATGCTTAGGACTTAAATAAACTATAGATGTATGTCTTGCATTTCAAGGTATCATAAGGCACACACGGAGTACCACATTGTTTGACACACGGCTATGTGCCTCACATGGGCATGTGGCATAACCGTGTGCTCTATTTGATTTTGGTTACTTTAGGTACACACAACCACAATCTGTTACACGGCCTGGTGACATGATCGTAAGACCCTTTTATACATGACATTAGTTTCTTGCACGATCTGGGGACACGACTATGTGCCCTAGCCTCACACGGGCTCAAACTGTCACACTACCTGAACACATAGTCGTGTGACCCCTATTTTTTGTTTTTACACTACTTTTATGTTATGTTTTGAATTAGTCCCTACTTGTTCTTGAATTTATCATAGAGCTTCTTAGGCTCGATTGAGGCCCCGTTTTTGCAGAATAGCATGAATGTTAAATGATTATTTATTTATATTTATTTTACAAGTTGATTTTGAATTGAAATTGTATGGTCTTGTACTGTTAATTGTTTTAGCATCCCATAACCCTAATTTGATAACAGAAATGGGTAAGGGGTGTTACATTTAGTAGTATTAGAGCTATGGTTTAGTTGATTCTCAGATTGAACGTAGTGTGTTTGGAGTCTTGAAATTACATGCCGCATAAACCTACGATAGTGTGATGTTATTTAATCTGATCTAACCCTATTTTTCTAATAGATTCAAAAAAGGTATACAAAATCTAATCGCTCGCTATCGATGAGAGTCTACAAAGAATGTCTCGCTTCGAGCAGGAAGTAAGTCATAGTCTACTGGTTCCATAAACGTCTGAAAGTGAAGTCAGAAATGCCTTTTCTAGCATGATGGGTCATTGGTTCACAGAGTTTATGAAAGCTGATCTTGTGGCTCAACAACCTCCACCCTTTGTTGTGTCTTTTGCGGCACCTCTGTATCTTTAGACAATTGAAACAATTCGACGACCCCAATTGAAATAGCCCATTTTTTAGTGAAATCGAAACAGTGGTTTCGGGACCACAAATCCGATCCAAAATATATTTTATTTTTATTTTACCATATGGCCCGTAATATGATAAAAATAATGTGTGAAAATTTTGATATGAAAATTTTATTGATTTAGTGCCTAATTACAAGAATGACTAAATCGCATAAAATGCGAAAATTGAATTCTAGTAGCTATAAGGATCAAATAGCTATTGAATTCAAAACATAAGGTCCTTATATGGTAATTAGACCATTAATTAAAGTATGTAGAGTTTTATGGTGACTCATCCATGGAATTATAGAAAAAGACAACGGACTAAATTGAAAATACCAAAATACATGATTAATTAAAAGATGAAAAAGAATTATATCATGTTATTTTTTATCATATTCAACCTAAAAACACATAGAAACCCTAGGAGAGAGAAAAGAAGCTTTCAAGGCCTAATTGGGTAAGTTTTATTGTCCCGTTTTTAGTAATTTTGGTATTTTTAGAACCGAGAGAGCTTAATCTCTCTATTTGAGGGATTAATTTGAAAATTTATCAATGTATAAAAATGGGTCATGGATGTATTATGCTATAAATTAGAAATTTATGGTAGAAAATGAAAGATTATTGATAGATAAATAACTTTTACAAAGTAATTTTTGATGAAAACTTGATCTGGGGACTAAAATGTAAATTTGTGAAATTAAAGGAAAAATTCTAAAATTTTATGTAAACATGTACTAGAAGATTTGTAATAGGGCTTTGGTTAGACTTGGAATAGGGAGTAATTTGCACAAGTTTCATTTTTCGGGCCTAGGGACAATCGAAATTTTTAAAAAAGTTAGGGACAAAATGGTAATTTTTCTTAGGACGTAAATTGAGTCCGTTTAAGTATGAGATGTATGAAATTGATGATTAAAATAATTTATATAGATCCATAAAACAAAAACTTGAGGTTGGATCGAGGAAAGGAAAAGATTTCGGATTAGTAGATTATTACGCGAACAAGTGTCGAGGTAAGTTCGTGTAACTTAATCGGATATGTAATTATGTAAATTCAATGTTGTATTGTATGTAATGTGATTTATGTTAATTTGCCTTACTTGTATGTTATCATGGAAAAATTTATACTTGCTTGAAATGGTGATAAAGGGTTAAGTCTCGATTGAACATTGAATTTTCGATGAATGTATATGCTTTCCCAAAATTAATAAGGTCCTGCATTTGTTACGAACAAGATTTAGCTTGGACGAGTAATTCCAATGACCTTGTTATATAATGGATTTAGGCCAGACGAGTAATCCTAATACAATACATCTCGAGTACGCCTTAAGATTAGGGTTTAGCATGGACTGGTAATCCTAATCAAGCATTTTGAGCATACGCTATATAAAGGATTTAGCCTGGATTGGTAATCTTGTCATACGACATGTGGATTGAGAGTGTGTTCCTTGGTTAAGTACCCTAAGGGGTACCCTCGATAAGACTTGACGAATTAAGGAATTATATACCTCGAGTGTACTACTTGAGCCTTCATCGGGATTTCAAAGATTCAATGGACATATAACTCTTGACTTGGCATGAAAATCTTGAGATAAAATGATACTAACTTGAAACAACATTGCTTGATGAGCTCATCTATGTTACTTGATTTATATGAATAGTTGGTGACTAGCATGTTTGATGAAATGTATGTGATTAGGCCATTTAGCCAAATGGATGGAAACATAATATTGTATGCCTAGATTTATTAAACAAGATTGGTAAGTATAGTTTCTATTATAATAGCTTACTCAGCATGTAATGCTTACTCCTTTTATTTTTCCCCTGTTTTCTAGTGCTCGGAAGCTCATGAAGGTTGGAAGATCGTTGGAGCATCGTCACACTATCAACCTAGCATTTTGGGTATATTTAGTGAAATCATTTTGGTGTAATGGCATGTATAAGAAAACTTGGCCAATAATGGCTTGAAATGTCATTATGTAACCTAGCTATTGGAATGGCTAGTGATGGCTCATTTTGGGATATGATTTAGTAAGATATTATGGTGTAACACCCCAAACCTGGCCTGGATGTTATGGCCGAATCTAGCGATGTCACATTAAAGTGTTTTTTTTTTCCATTTATTTTCAAAATGTGAGTTGTTTGTCAAAAAGTTAATCATATTAAAACATCATTAGTATATTTGTATTTTAAAATGTTTTTTTTGGAAGCTCTTTAAACATGTTGCATATTCATGGTATTTTTAAAAAACATTTATCTTTTTGAAAACCCGCGTCTTTCCCTACTGCTAGCAGTTATAAATTAAAACAAATAAAAACCCAAATTAAAGTAAAAATCCATAAAGGCCTTATTACAGTAAAAATACCCAAAATAAAATTACTTATAATTAAAAAATCAAATAGGAAAGCATGTGCGGTTGTGTGGCCATCCTTCAGTCCCTCGCAGCACCGATCCGCCTAAAACTAGGGATTACCTGTACAGAAAAACAGATGGGTGAGTTTTATGAAAACTCAGTGTGTAATCCCATGTCAAGCAATCAAACAGTAAGCAAATACAATCTAGGCCTAAGCCCATTCAAGCAATGGTTCAGTCTCAGTTAGGGCCTTATGCCATTACAATGTCAATATCAGTTTGGGCCTAAGCCCATCTCAGTGACAGTAACAGTACAAATATGCAATTAAGAAATCCTACCCAACCAGCCTCTACACTCCATCTCCGTCCAACCCTACACTCCATGTGGGGATATAATCAACCCACCCATCCCTACACTCCAAGTACTACCGATTGCGGCATTAAATAGTATTCCAGCAAAGCTGCCAGTACAGTACACTTCTTCCAATCATAATAACCCCATCCCCATGCAACATATCATGCATCAAGTCATGTCATGTCATAATATCATACATGTATTCAATATATTTAAAATGACATGCTCAAATATAATCATACATCTCATAGGGGCATAACAGTCATTTTATCACACAGGGGCATAATAGTCATTTTATCAATTAGGGTGTCTAGGTACACTTACCGACCCAACAGTAGGTCCACAGTGGTCTCAGGTGACCCGTGTAACATTAAGAGTCAAACAGTGAAAATGGGCCCACGGCCCATATTGCGAGCCTATGTTAAAATATGAGTTGGTAATCATGTATGCATGAAATGGTATGCATTGTTAAATGATGATATTGCTTACTTTAAATTCTTGAATTGGTTGGAATTGGTTGAGTGCTTTATGTGCAGGTTTTTGGGTGATTTTGGGTGATAAATGAAGCTGGGAAATGGCTTCATTTTGTCCACACGGACAGATACACGGGCATGTGTCTAGACCGTGTGTGACACACGACCTGGTAACATGGGCATGTGGTTAGGCCATTTTGAGAAACAGAATGCTCAGAATTGGATACATGGGCAGAGACACGGGCGTGTGTCTCAGCCATGTGTGCCACATGGCCTGGAACACGGGCTTGTGTCCTGGCCGTGTGAAACCTGCACCTAATTCGATTTAAATTAATTAACCACATGGCCTAGCACACGGGCGTGTGGCATGGCCGTGTATACAAGTTAGAGAGTTATATGGGGTCGAACACGGCCTTTAGCACGGGCATGTCCCAGGGTCACACGGGCATGTCTCTTGGGCCACACGGGTATGTGAGCCCTACACCTTGGAAAATTTTTATAATTTTACGAAAAATTCTTAGAGGTCCCGATTAAGTCTCAATTCGATCCTAAAGCTCGCATTTGACCCTGAGGGTCCAATTAAAGGATGTTATGAATGATCTCGGTTAATGAATAGTAACTTGCATAAATGAATTGAAAAATGTTCTAAATGTTCTGGTAATACTCTGAAACCCTGTTCTGGTGACGGGTACGAGTTAGGAGTGTTACATTTAGTGATATCAGAGCTTCAGTTTAGCCGATTCTCAGATTTGACATAGTAAACACGAGTTTAACTATACACGCCATTATATAAATTGTGATAGTGTGATGACTATTGATCATTTTTAAATGTGTTTTTCATATAGTAATGTCATCTAACCGAGCTAGAGCTGAATTCAAGGAAACTGAGAGTAATGCTTCAGCTTCAGTTCAAAGAGTCATCTCTGCATCTAGTAGTGAAAGGCCCATGTCTGAGGGCCGAAGTAAGGAGGCAAAATAAGCCTTCTTTCAAATGGTGAATTAATGGTTTACCTAGTACTTGAGAACAAACCCCGCTGTACAATAACTTCCCCCACTTTCTCCTCAATCGGTTCCTGAGGTACCATAGGGTGCTAAAATTGTTAGGATTGGTAAGCCTCCGATAGATAAAATCCATAAACATGGGGCGGAAGAATTTAAGGCTATTGATGATGATAAAAAAGGGTCGGGTTTTGGCTTGAAAACACTATTCGGGTTTTTGATGAACTATCCTGCACACCTGCTGAGTGCCTGAAATGTGCAGTGTTTCTATTGAAAGATACGACTTATCATTGGTGGAATATCATAACATCAGTTGTACCGAGAGAGAATATTACATGGGAATTCTTCCAGACTAAATTCAGGAAGAAATATGTTAGTCAGGGGTTCATGGATTAGAAAAAGAAAGAATTTCTAGAACTCAAGTAGGGATGCATGACTGTATCTGAATATGAACGAGAATTTGTTCAACTGAGTAAGTATGGCAGGGAATGGGTTCTAACCGAGGCTAAAATCTGTAAATGCTTTGAAGAGGGTCTGGATGAAGATATCAAGTTGTTGATTAGGATTCTTGAGATAAGAGAATTTACGGCGTTAGCCGACCAAGCACACAAAGCCGAGGAACTAAGTAAAGAAAAGAAACAAGCCGAAAGAGAGGCCCGTATTTTTAGGAAAAGAGCTATGATTAAGTCACAATCATTTGCTTCTAAGAAATTAAAGAAGTATTATGATTGTGTGACCACTTCTACGGGATACTCTGGACGAGAGTTAGGCTCTCAACGATCTAACCCGAGGTCTTCAACTCCATCTGTGACCAGTGTGGGTAGTGTCAGTAATCCTAAACCAAAATGTAAACATTGTAATAAGTTTCATCATGGGGAATGTTAGACTAGAAGTGGAGCTTTTTTTGGATGCGGTTCACTTGACCATTTTCTCAAGAATTGTCCTGAAAAAATTGAAAAAGAGAAGAACCAGCTCCAAAGTCGAGTAATCCTGTTGCGAGAGGCAGACCACCCTGTCATCCTGGTAATGTTAGTGGTAGTCGAGGTACTACCAAGGGTATGACAGCTAGATCTGAAGCACGAGCACCTGCAAGAACATATGCTATTCGTGCTAGAGAAGATGCCTCTACGCCAGATGTTATTACTAGTCATTTTCTTTACTTGATACTGATATTACTGCATTGGTTGATCCTGGTTCCACACATTCATATATATGCACGAACTTAGTATCTGTTAAAAATTTACCTGTTGAATTCACTGAATTTGTGGTTAAAGTTTCAAACCCCTTGGGCCAGAGCATTATGGTGGACAAAGTTTGTAAGAACTGTCCGTTGGTGGTAAAAGGTTATTGTTTTTTGGCTAACTTGATGTTATTGCCATTTGATGAATTTGATATGATTTGGGAATAGATTGGTTAACCTGATATGATGCAGTGGTAAACTGTAAGCAGAAATATATTGTATTGAAATGTCAGAATGGTAAATTGCTTCATGTTGAATCTGATAAACTGGATTGATTACCTAATGTGATTTCAACAATATCAGCATAGAAATATGTCAGAAAGGGGTATGACGCTTATCTTGTATATGTGATAGATATTAAAGTATTTGAGACAAAAATTCAGTCAGTGCCGGTAGTAAGTGAATTTCCTGATGTATTCCCAGAAGAATTACCTAGTTTTCCATTGAAAAGAGAAGTGGAATTCTATATAGACCTTGTTCCGAGAATGACACCGATATCCATAGCACTTTACAAAATGGCTCCTACTGAGTTGAAAGAGCTAAAAGTACAGTTGCAAGAATTGATTGATAGAGGTTTTGGTCGACCTAGTTACTCATCTTGGGCTGCGCCAGTTTTATTTGTAAAGAAGAAGGATGGATCGTTGAGGTTGTGTATTGATTACAGACAACTCAACAAAGTTACAATAAAGAACAAGTATCCATTGCCTCGAATCAATAACTTGTTTGACTAGTTAAACTGTGCTACTGTATTTTTAAATATTGATCTCCGTTCTGGTTACTACCAACTATGGGTAAAGGAATTGGATCTGCCAAAGACAGCTTTTAGAACTAGGTATGGACACTATGAGTTTCTTGTGATGCCATTCGGCTTGACAAATGCACCTACAGTGTTTATGGACTTGATGAATAGAATTTTCAGCCCTTATTTAGACAGGTTTGTGGTGGTATTTATAGATGATATTTTGGTTTACTCTCGAAATGAAAGTGAACATGCTGAACATTTGAGAATAGAGTTGCAAACCCTGCGAGAGAAACGATTCTATGTCAAATTCAGTAAATGTGAATTTTGGCTACGAGAAGTTAGTTTCCTTGGGCATATTGTATCTACTGAAGGTGTCAGGGTAGACCCGAATAAAATTTTAGCCATTGTAAATTGGAAACCACCGAATAATGTTTCTAAAGTCTGATGTTTTCTGGGACTAGTCGGTTATTAACGGAGATTTGTAAAAAAAATTTCAATGATAGCTTCTCCGATGACTCGTTTGCTATAGAAAGATGTAAAATTTGAGTGGACTAATAAATGTCAGTAGAGCTTTGATAGATTAAAGGCTTTATTGATAGAAGCACCTGTGTTAGTTTAACCTGAATTGGGTAAGGAATTTACAGTTTAGAGTGATGTGTCACTGAATGGTTTAGGTTGTGTTTTGATGAAAGATGGTAAGATAGTAGCCTATGCTTCACGACAGCTAAAGCCACATGAAAAGAATTACCCGACGCATGATCTTGAATTGGCAGCCATAGTGCTTGGATTGAAAATCTAGCAGTATTACTTGTTTGGTGAAAAATGTCACATATTCACTGATCATAAAAGCCTGGAATATTTGATGTCACAAAAAGATTTGAATTTGAGATAGTGCCAATGGTTAGAATTGCTGAAAGATTATAATCTTATTATTGCTTACCATCCGGGGAAGGCCAATGTAGTGGCAGATGCTTTAAGCAAAAAATCCCTATATGATTTGCGAGCAATGAGCACTCGATTGTCATTGTCTGATGATGGTACAATCATAGTTGAGTTAAAAGCTAGACCAACATTTTTACAACAAATTTCTGGAGCTTAGAAAAGTGATAGTAAGTTGCAAGCAAGACGGGTACAGAGTGAATCGACTCTTGATTCAAAGTTTTAGATTGGGACTAATGGTTATTTGTTATTCGGAGGCAGAGTATGTGTACCGAAAGAGTCTATACTAGTACAGAAGATCTTGAATGAAGCTCATAATGGTAACATGTCTATTCATCCTGGTAGTAATAAAATGTATAAAGATCTAAAAAAGATGTACTGGTGGCCGGGAATGAAACGTGATATTTCTAAGTTTGTATCTAAATGCTTGATATGTCAGCAAGTAAAAGCTGAACATCAGTTGCCTTCTGGACTATTGCAGCCGATTACGATACCGGAATGGAAATGGAAAAGAATTACTATGGACTTTGTAACGGGATTACCCGTGTCTCCAAAGAAGAAAGATGCCATTTGGGTAATTCTTGATCGGTTGACAAAGTCTGCACACTTTATCCCGGTACATATGGATTTTTCCTTGGATAGATTGGCTGAGTTATATGTTTTTGAGATAGTCAGATTGCATGGAGTGCTTGTCTCCATTATTTCAGATAGAGATCCTCAATCTACTTCTCGATTCTAGAACAAATTACAAGAAGCTTTGGGTACTCAGCTACACTTTAGTACTGCTTTTCACCCCCAAACATATGCTCAATCTGAACAGGTAATACAGATCTTGGAAGATATACTTTAGTGTTGTGTACTTGAGTTTGAAGGTAACTGGGAAAGGTATTTGCCTCTAGTTGAATTTGCTTATAATAACAGTTATTAGTCTAGTATTAAAATGACACCATATGAAGCCTTGTATGGTAACAAATGTAGAACTCCATTGTATTGGATAGAACTCAATGAGAAAAAGTTACACGGAGTTGACTTGGTCCGAGAGACCGAAGAAAAAGTGAAGGTAATTCCAGACAGCCTAAAGTAGCCTCTGATCTACAAAAGTCTTATGCTAATTTGAAAGGAAATGAAATAGAATTTCAAGTTGGTGACAAGGTATTATTGAAAGTGTCATCCTGGAAGAAAGTACTCCGGTTTGGTCGTAAAGGAAAATTGAGTTGACAGTTCATTGGACTATATGAGATTACAAAAAGAATTGGACCGGTTGCATATCAATTAGCTTTACCACCGAGCTTGAACGGATTCATAATGTTTTTCATGTGTCTATGTTACGGTGGTATCGATCTGATCCTTCACATCTTATCTCTGCGACAGAGGTAGAGATCGAGCCTGATATGACATATGGTGAGGAACCAATCAAAATCTTAGCTCGGGAAACAAAAGAGTTAAGAAATAAAAAAGGTAGCTTTGGTAAAAGTTCTTTGGCAAAGGCATGGTATTGAGGAGGCTACCTGGGAACCGAAGGATACAATGAAAAAGAAATACCAGAATCTTTTTATTGGTAAGATTTTCGGGGACAAAAATCCTTAAAAGGGAAGAGTTGTAACAACCCATTTTCCAATGAAATCGGAATAGTAGTTTCGGGACCACAAATCCAATCCAAAATATATTTTATTTTTATTTTACCATATGGCCCGTAATATGATAGAAACAACATGTGAAAATTTTGATATGAAAATTTTATCGATTTAGTGCCTAATTACGAGAAGGATTAAATCGGATAAAATGCAAAAGTTGAATTCTAGTAGCTATAAGGATCAAATAGCTATCGAATTCAAAACTTAAGGTCATTATATGGTAATTATACCATTAATAAAAGTATGTATATTTTTATGGTGACTCATCCATGGAATTATAGAAAAAGACAAGGGACTAAATTGGAAATACCAAAATACATGATTAATTAAAAGATAAAAAATAATTATATCATCTTATTTTTCACCATCTTCAACCTAAAAACACATGGAAACCCTAGGAGAGAGAAAAGAAGATTTCAAGGCCTAATTGGGTAAGTTTTCTTGTCTCGTTTGTAGTAATTTTAGTATTTTGAGAACCAGGATAGCTTAATCTCTCTATTTGAGGGATTAATTTGAAAAGTTATCAAGGTGTGAAAATGGGTCATGGATGTATTATGCTAGAAATTAGAAATTTATGGTAGAAAATGAAAGATTGTTGATAGATAAACAACTTTTACAAAGTAATTTTTGATGAAAACTTGATTTGGGGACTAAAATGTAAACTCATGAAATTGAAGGAAAAATTTTGAAATTTTATGTAAACATGTGTTGGAATTTTTGTAATAGGGCTTTGGTTAAACATGGAATAGGAAGTAATTTGCACAAGTTTCATTTTTCGGGCCTAGGGACAAAATCAAAATTTTTGGAAAAGTTAGGGGCAAAATGGAAATTTTTCCTAGGACGTAAATTGAGTCTGTTTAAGTATGAGATGTATGAAATTGATGATTAAAATCATTTATATAGATCTAAAAAACACAAACTCGAGGTTGGATCGAGGAAATGAAAATATTTCGGATTAGTAGATTATTACGCGAATAAGTGTCGAGGTAAGTTCGTGTAACTTAACCGGATATGTAATTATGTAAATTGAATGTTTTATTATATGTAATGTGATTTATGTTAATGAGCCTTACTTGTATGTTATGATGAAAAAATTTATACATGCTTGAAATGGTGATAAAGAGTTAAGTCTCGATTGAACATTGAATTTCTGATGAATGTATATGCTTTCCCAAAATTAATAAGGTCATGTATTTGTTCTGTGCGGGATTTAGCTCGGACGAGTAATCCCACGACCTTGTTATATAAAGGATTTAGCCCAGACGGGTAATCTTAATACAATACCTCTCGAGTATGGTTAAAATTAGGGTTTAGTATAACGCCCCGTACCCGAGACCGTCGCCGGAGTCGAGCACGAGGTGTTACTAAATTTAATTTCATCAGTTAAACAGCTTAAACAATTTATTTTTAAAATTCTCAGACAAGCTGCCTAACTGAATCACAGTCACTTAAAAATTCATATCTCGAGTTCCGAAACTCGAAATCCAATTCCATAAATTTTCCCTGAAACTAGACTCATATATCTATTTACTAATTGTTTTCTAGAATTTTTGGTCAGGCCAATTAATACAATTTATTAGTTAAAGTCTCCCCTGTTTCAGGGTACGACTACTCTGACCTCTGTGTATTACGAATCATATATCTCCCTGTACAGAGTTTCAATGACTATTCCATTTGTTTCTATTAAAACTAGACTCTATAAGGAACCTGTAAATATAAAGTATTACTTCTAATTATTTTTATACAATTTATGGTGAATTTCCAAAATCAGAACAGGGGATTCAGAAATCACTCTAACCCTGTTTCACCAAATCATAAATATCTCATAAAATACAACTCTTTTACCTATTTTGTTTCTTCCACATGAAAATATATTCATTATTCTTCAATTACATATTTTATTCATCATCTAATTCTATTTCTACTATTTTTAGTGATTTTTCAAATTTACGTCATTGCTGCAGCAATATTCTGTTTTATAGCAAATTTTACTTTACTATAAATTTTCATGGACTAAATAGCATTTTAAACATACATGGTATCAAATATGATTTATATTGGCCATTCCAATGGCTAATCATTTACAAACCATTTTCTTGCCAAACCATAGCCATATCATAAGATCAATTACACAAAGTGAGTATTTTGCCATACATGTCACATTCAAGATACACAAGCCATTTTACCAATTTAGGCCTTCGGATAGTGTGAGCGAGCCTTCGACCTATCTCGATTCTCAAGCCGGCTTGTCAAAACTACAATGAATGAAAAGGAAGGAGTAAGCATAAATGCTTAGTAAGTTCATATGCAAATATTAAGTAACATAATCATGCAATTCCTCATAAAAACATCATTTGCATTTAATATCATGCTACGATTTCATCATACTAAGTTCTCAACCCAAAGATTTAAGCACATACCTGTCAAATTTTCTCATTTACCACACTTACCAACATATCACCTTCGTTTTAGGCATTCTCCTTATTCTCTTAAGATTCACCCGTTGAACACATCGGAATATAATTCGAATACACGGAAAGTTTATACATAAGTGCCACATATGTAGCCAAGCTACCATGTAACCCGCCCATATGCGAACTTGGACTCAACTCAACGAGCTCGGGCGTTCGGATCCTTAAGTGAACTCAGACTCAACTCAACGAGCTCGGATGCCTAGTTACCTCTCACGAACTCGGACTCAACTCAACGAGTTCGGACATTTGCATCCATAAGTGAACTCGGACTCAACTCAACGAGTTCGGATGCCCAACCATCCTAGTGACATGTCACTTGTATTCTAATCTATTCCCAGGTTCAAACGGGCTTTTTCCTCGATTACACATCTTTGCCGTCTTCCACGAAACATCGAAACCGATACTCGGTAGCAATTCATAATTTACATATTATTCAATAATAACCATAAAGAATAATATTTCATGATATTAATCATCATATCACATAAATAATTTTAAATTACTTAGAATAAAAATTATGTTACTACATTTACACATGAACTTACCTCGGTATAAAATTATTAGCAATCGAGCCTATTCTTCGTAAACTTTGTTTTTCCCTCGATCGCGACTTGAATCTCGTTTCTCTTGATCTATAATGCCAAATTAATCTTATTTAATACATACATTCATCAAAACAGCCCCAAATACGAACTTTGGCAAAATTACCATTTTGCCCCTAAACTTTCACATATTTACACTTTTGCCCCAAGGCTCGTAAATTAAACCTCATCCTATTTTCTTATGTTTTATGACATGCTGATCACTTTTTCCTTCTATAGCAACATCAAATTCACACTCTAACATGTACTTATGAATATTAGGTATTTTTACCGATTAAGCCCTTTTACTCGTTTTCACTTAAAACCGAGTAGCACAAGTTGTCTAGCATAATTTAAAACCTCATATTCTATCATAAAACACCAAAATACACAAATTTCACCTATGGGTATTTTTCCAAATATAAACCCTAGGTTGAATTATTGCTAGCATAAGCTAAATCAAGTTACCGGGACTCCAAAAACGTAAAGAACATTAAAAAACGAGGCTTGGAATCACTTACTATGGAGCTTGGAAGCTTGAAACAAACCCTAGCTATGGAGAACCCTTTAATTTTCGTCCTAATGAAGAAGATGGACATATTTTGCCATCTTTTTCCTTTTTTTAATCTTTTAATTACCAAATGACCAAAATACCCTTAATACCTTTCTTTGAAAATTTTCATGTACAAGCCCATTATTGTCCAAAATTTTAGAAATTGGTCAAATTTCTATTTAAGACCTCCTCATTAATATTCCAAAGTAATTTCATACTAAAAACTTCTAGAATGCAAGTTTTGCAAGTTATTCGATTTAGTCCCTAATTTCAACTTAAGCACTTTATGCACGAAAATTTACAATCAAATTTTCACACAATCATGCAATCATATCATAAATATCAAAATAATTATAAAATAATTATTTCTATCTCAGATTTGTGGTCACGAAACCACTATTCTAATTAGGCCCTAATTTGGGATATTACATTTAGCCTGGACTGGTAATCTTAATCAAGCTTTTTGAGCATACGCTATATAAAGGATTTAGCCTAGACTAGTAATCTTGTCATACAACATGTGGCTCGAGAGTGTGTTCCTTGTTTAAGTACCCTAAGGGGTACCCTCGATAAGAATTGATGGATTAAAGAATCGTATACCTCGAGTGTACTACTTGAGCCTTCATCAGGATTTCAAAGACTCAATGGACATATAACTCTTGACTTGGCATGAAAATCTTGAGATAAAATGACACTAACTTGAAAGAACATTGCTCAATGAGCTCATCTATGTTACTTGATTTATATGAATATTTGGTGACTAACATGTTTGATGAAATGTATGATTAGGCCATTTAGCCAAATGGATGGAAACATAATATTATATGCTTAGATTTATTAAACAAGATTGGTAAGTATAGTTTCTGTTATACGAACTTACTAAGCATGTAATGCTTACTCCTTTTATTTTTCCCTTGTTTTCTAGTGCTCGGAAGCTCGTGAAGGTTGGAAGATTGTTGGAGCATCGTCACACTATGAACCTAGCATTTTTGGTATTTAGTGAAATCATTTTGGTGTAATGGCATGTATAGGGAAACTTGGCCAATAGCGGTTTGAAATGTCATTTTGAAACCTAGCCATTGGAATGGCTAATGATGGCTCATTTTGGGATATGATTTAGTAAGCTATTATGGTATATACATATATTTCTACAAGTTTTATGCTAAGTTCATGTGATCAAATGTTATTAATGCCTAAGTTAAAATAAGGTGAGTTGGTAATCATGTATGCAGGAAATGGTATGCATTATTAAATGATGAAATTGCTTACTTTAAATACTTGAATTGGTTGGAATTGGTTGAGTGTTTTATGTGTAGGTTTTTGGGTGATTTTGAGTGAGAAATGAAGTTGGGAAATGGCTTCATTTTGTCCACACGGGCATACATACGAGCATGTGTCTAGACCGTGTGTGACACACGACCTGGTAACATGGGCATGTGGTTAGGCCGTGTGTCCCCTGCACCTAAATTTTTTGAAATAGAATGCTCAGAATGGGGCACACGGGCAGAGACATGGGCGTGTGTCTCAGCCTTGTGTGCCACACGGCCTGGAATACGGGCGTGTGGCGTGGCTGTGTTTGCAAGTCAGAGAGTTACACAAGGTTGAACACGACCTCTAGCATGGGCATGTCCAGAGGTCACATGGGCATGTCCCTTAGACCACACGGGAATGTGAGCCTTGCACCTTGGAAAAATTTTGTAATTTCGCTAAAAATTCTTAGAGGTCCCTATTAAGTCCCGATTCGATCCTAAGGCTCGTATTGGACCTCAAGGGTCCAATTAAGGGACATTATGAATGATCTCGGTTAATGAATAGTAATTTACATTAATGAATTGAAAAATTTTCTAAATGTTTTAGTAATGGTTCAAAACCCTATTCTGGCGATAGGTACGGGTTAGAGGTGTTACATCGATCGACAAAATCAAAAAGTGTACTGTCGAAAAATTTAGAGGTAAAACAGATGACGACCCAGTTAGGGCAGAATACTAGCTTGAAAACATTCAAAAAGTTTTCGATGAAATGTCTTATTCCCAGATAATTATCTCAGATATGTTGTATCACTACTTAAATATGAGGCTTATAACTGGTGGTCGGCATTAACAAATGTTGTACTAAGAGACATGGTTAACTAGGATTTCTTCAAATCCATGATTAGAAAGAAATATATTAGCAAACGATACGTGGACAGGAAAAAGAAAGAATTTCTTAAATTGAAATAGGGAAATAAATTTGTAGCCGAAAATGAGCGAGAATTCGTACACCTCAGTAAATATACCCGAGAAATTGTGCTGACCAAGGAAGAAATGTTTATCTATTTTGAAGACGGGTTAAATGATTAAATTAAAATGCTAGTATGCCCTATGGAATTGCGAGAGTTTGTGGTTTTATCTAACTGAGTGCAAAAGATGGAAGAAATTTGCTATAGTAAGAAACAAAATGAAAGAAAAGTTTGGGATTTTTGTAAACAAAGTTTATCTAGACCGTTTTCAGCTCCTCCATCAAAGAAATCGAGGAAAGCTTTCAGCTAATTTACTTCACCCTCTAGGTTCTTGGGAAGAAATAAATTAAGGCAGAATTATTCGAGATTTCAATTAATGCTTATGAATAGTGTCGGTAGTGTCCGTAATGCCCTTAGATCTGTATGTGAGCATTGTGGAAAATTGCATGTTGGTGAATGCAGGACCAAGTTAGGTACATGTTTTAAATGTGGATCAACGGATCATTTCATGAGGAATTGCCCAAGAAAAGTGGGAGACACTGATGAGAAAAGTGTAAAGCAGTTATCTACATCTTAAAAAGGCATACTTTCTGGTCAAAACAATAATACTGGAGCTAATCGTAGTGGAACCAAAGACACAATTGTTAGATCAGAAGCTAGGGTGCTCGAGCATATTCCATACGAGCTAGAGAGAGAGCTATTGTATCCAATGTTATTACCGATACATTTTATCTCTTTGAAATTTTGTATATGCACTGATTGATGCTGGGTCAATTCATTCATATATTTACACTCCATTAGTAACGGATAAGAATTTACTTATTGAGTCAACCAAGTTTGATGTTCGAGTTACAAATCCACTAGGTCAGACTGTAATAGTTAACTTAATATGTTGAAAGTGTCCACTAAGAATCTGATTTGCCACAAAGTGATATGAAAAATTAAGCTTTTCTAATATACTTAAGGAGATTTTTTATCGAGCAAAAGCATCTTTTATATAGTTTTTCGTTATTTTTATATTTTTAGTTAATAAGTGAAAATGTTTTTTTCCCATTTTGTGACCCAATTTGGCCAATGGTGCCATTAGGAGGCCTAACATGTGATTGAGTGGTTCAAGGATGTTTTGGAGGTCGAAAATGAGCGAGAATGGCACCAAAGAAGAGGGTATCGCAATATCTACACCTTGGAATCGTGACACCTCCAACAGGTTGGAAGAATGGAGACACCCTTCAATGGTATCGCAATATCCTCTTTGGGTATCACGATATCCACCGTTCGAAGGAGACCTTAAGCCTCGATACTGCCCGATATTTCACAATATCCACATCTAGGTATCGCGATACCGCTTTCATCAGGGCAACAAACTTAGACAAAAATGGCAGTCTTTGTCCAGTTGGTCCATCAATCACCTAAGGCCTGTGTAAGGGCATTTTTGGTAATGAAAAAACATTAGATGATAGCTTAAAACAACCAAAATTTGCTGAGGAGAGAGACATACATTAGCTTAGTTTTAGGTTTAGTTTTCTCTAGGTTTTCTCTTAGTTTTTTTTTTTTTGCACTTTTTCTAAGGTTTTTATTTTCTATTCTTCATTCTTAATTTAGAGTTTATTTTTCTACATTTACTTCTTGTTCTTGATGTTATTAATGTTAGTTAAGTTAGTTATCACTGTAGCTTAGTTTATCTACTGTATCAGTCCTTGTACATTGGTTTCAAGACACTTTAAGCTTTAATTTAATGTATTTCAGTTTCTTTTACTCTAAATCTATTAAAGCTTGTTTCTTTCATGTTTATTTTGCTTTAGATTTTCTTGTTAAATGCTTTTAATTTCATGTTATTTAAGTTTTCTTGCATAAAAACCCCAACTTTCATATTTTTCTTATGTTTTACTTCCATGACTGTTTTGTTTTTCATTTCTGTGTTCGTCTCTTTTATTTTCAGAATGAGTACCTAAACATCAAAGGGGGTTGGCTGATGGAGATGTAGGTAAGTTGATTTTTGGATCAATGACTAAATCGAATAGACCTAAAAACTTAGGAAGTGACGCTCCTAAGGGAATATTTAGGCAGGTGAGACTAAAAGGTAATCTTGTTGCGCACTATAAGGAATTGTAACATGTTTACATAAGTGTACGTAGTCATTCAAGTAATAAGTAAGTAAAAAAGATTTATTGTCTCCACAGGGACTATATAAACTTAAAAAATTAATTTCAAAATTATAATTAACAATTTGATGTAAAAAAACTCAATAAATTTGGATAATGATGATTAGATTAATTCAATGCAAGAGTGATCCCTAATGTAATACCCCAAAAATGTAAATCTGGTAATTACACATGTTATGACACAAGTTGTATGTTTATTTTAATGGCTAGAAGTGTTTTGGGTGTGTTTGGGACTATGAGAGAAGCCTAGGTTCAAGTCTTGGCTTTAGCAAAATTTTTGGTTTTTCCCTTGAATATGAATCTAGACATTAGCATGTAGACCTTATAAATAATTGTAGCTGAAATGTGACACAAATGAGCTTGTGGTCCTGTGGTAGGTGGTGTATGGTAGTTGTTGGAGGTCTGAAGTTCAAGTCATGGAAATGTAATAGAGTATTTATTTTGCTACTCTTTCCGTGTAAGAAACAGATGTTGTTTGAGACTTTGTTGAGTGGTGTTTGACTTGGTCAGGGAGTGTTATGTGGAGGAAATCAAGGAGATGATTATGGAGAGATTTTAGGAGGAAATAGAGGAGTTTAAGGGTGTGTGGGTTTGTGCCAAATTTGCTTAGGGAAAACTCACGATTTTGGCTTTGGAAGGGGTGTGTTTCATTTCGACAATTGAGAGCATTTTGGAGGTCTTTTCAGTTTTGTTTTGTTCTTCTTTTCTTTCCGTTTTCTTTGCTTTTTGTGTTACTTTGGGTCCCTTTTTGGTCAATAATTGTTAGTTGACTTCTTGTGTACTTTTGCGTTTTTGGTTAAAACCGAGGTGACCATTTGGTATTTTCTTTTCTTTTCTTTTACTTCTCTGAACCATAGCCGTACACTTCTT
This sequence comes from Gossypium longicalyx, assembly GCA_025698465.1. Classification (NCBI taxonomy): domain Eukaryota; kingdom Viridiplantae; phylum Streptophyta; class Magnoliopsida; order Malvales; family Malvaceae; genus Gossypium; species Gossypium longicalyx. The sequence goes on along the minus strand of CM046995.1, from coordinate 68,823,424 downwards.
CCCTCCTCATCTCCAAATCGTCAGTTGTATTCAACCGTTCCTTGTTGCATTGCTAAGAATCTAACATCTACCACTTACCCTTATCTCTTTATTTTGATTCTTCTGTGATTGGGCATTCTTCTTGACAAAGCAGATTAGCAAGGAATCATTGACAAAGTGGTAAGGGTTCATGAGTGTCTCTTGTTATTTTCATTACTATAATGATCCTCTTTCAATACCTTCTCTTCCTTTTGTTGCGCTTATGTCTAATATCTCATTACACTACCATTTTCTGGAAGGTGTTAGTGTTCCTGTTTGCCTCTATGATTGAGTACGTTCGGCTTTGGTGGGGGTAAGTCGAATACTCTTCCTCTAAGTCTGGCCATTAAGTTTCGGTAAGCGATTGTCCAACTAAGTTCAATCTGTTCTATTACTTGTTGAAGGTTTTAAGTCTTATTGTTTTTCTTCTTCTTTGGGTAAACAATCCTGTCTAATAAGTTTCAATGCTAAAACAAATAATCGGTAAGGACATGGGATCGATTCTTAATTAGTGATCTAAGGGCAAAAAGCTATTTTTGTTCGTTCAAGGTGAGTAGTGAGTGACGATTTAGGTTTTAGTATTAAGAACTCTAACGATTGGGAAACTGACAATGAATCTTGAATGAATGTAGGCTTTGGTGTGGTGGGCAGTTCACTCGATTTCGCAATCAGGTGTGTAATCTCACAACTTTTACTGTAAATCGGCAAAAGCCGAAAAGTCAAAAAATATGACGATTGAGGCCACATGAGTGTGCGATCACTCGTGTGGTGAACCGAACCGACGAAACATGGGTGTTAGACTGTAGAGGCTGCCATGAGCATTCTCATGGGTATGGGCCGTTCTAGGCCACAATGGGCCGTGTGGGCCCAATGGGCTTGTGGGCTCTACACAGATAAATTCCACAATATATGGTAATTACTGGACTGGGCTGTGTACTTCGCATGGCCGTGGTAATTTTTGGGCTTGATGGGCCACACGGGCGTATGGGCCTACTTGGGCCACATAATGGGCCTTAGGCCCATTTACACTGTTAGGACTGTTAAGGTTACATGAGTTGCTCGAGATGACTATAGACCCTCTAATAGGTCGATAAGAGTACCTAGACCCCAAGGCAGGTAAAATGACCAAAATACCCTTATAGGGTAAATGACTATTTTACCCCTCGAGGGTAAAAGACTGATTTGTGCTATGATTCAACTATTCTCTCTGGGTATGACATTCTGCATTCACGAATGAGATTATGACATGACATATTGCATGGGGTTGGGAAATTGTTTATGGAGGAAGTATATTGTACTATTGGCTTTTAGCTTTTATATCGATTCTTCGGCGACTTTGTCAAGGCGATACTACTCTTGGCGACTTTGTTTGCGATCATCGATATTGGTGTGTTTGGCTAGGCGGGTCGACTTTTTCTCCACATGATGTGATTGGTGGTACGGAGTGTTGTGTCTAGCTGGATTGGGGGTGGGTTTTATTGTTGCATTACTACACCGACATCAGAATCTTTATCGTGTAATGGGCTCGAGCCCGCATCATTACTACGCATCTTGTATTCGATCGTTAGATAGGAGATTACACACTGAGTTTCTTGTAAACTCACCCTTCTTTTTAACTGTGCAGGTAATCCCCAGCTTTAAAGGATTTGGTGTTGTGAGAGACTCGGAGGTGGCCACATGATCGTAGCTATGCTATGCATGGTTTTACTTTTATCTGAATTTTTGTTTTGGGTTTTTAATTCTGTAATAAGGCCTTTTATGGATTTAAATTTTAATTGGGCATTTACTTGCTTGCTTTAAACTGCTAGCCTAGGGGAAAACAAGGTTACAAAATATCGATTGTTTGCAAAAACACACGGTTTAACCTTCAAGGTTTTGAAAAGCTTCCGCGTTTTAATCAGTGTAATAAAATAATGGCAATTTAATATGACTAATGTTTTGACTAGCTGATTGGTTAATAACAAGGAATTTAATATACTAAAATGTTTATCAAACCACAATAAGATTTTAACTATTCAAAATCAACAGAGTTCATATTTTAAAAAGAGTGCAATGTGACACGCTAGATTCGGCCATAACATCTGGGCCGAGTTTGGGGTGTTACACCTAATGCAATTTCTAATCTAAATGCAATTTACCTAAGTGTATGAATGAAGGCTTTAGTAACAAAAACAATCAAAATTAAATGGGCTAGGATAATTATGTTAATCAAATCAACTTACTTTCATCATGCTAACATGCTCAAAATTACTTCCATGGCAACTCGATCTATTATGGGTTTGGAAACCAAATTAAGTCCTCTCGGATCTTTTACTTAGTTAAATATGCATGTTACTGATCATATTAGACTAAGGGTTTCTTAGCATTTATGCAAGGTCATAGGGACATTTACATTTGCAACAATTTAATTACATAAATCTAAAAACCATGTAAGATAGTAGCGCTAATTAAAGATATTATGAACCTTATACGTCAACTAGTCGTCGCCTGGTTAGGATCACTCAGCTAATCTGACTGCACTCAATCACGTATGAATGAAATGCATTATGATGTTAATTGAAAACATAATTGACTGAGGCAAAAAACATGTTAACATGAATTAAATAAATCTCATTAAATTAATATAATCATCCTAGCAGATAGGAATTAAATCTTCATAGTTGATGAAAAAAATATAAAACACAAAGCAAACATGTTAAAATAAATGACGAGAGGAAATGGTTTGCTCAGTTTAGTAGCCTTTCGGATCTATTTTGACTAATATGCTCAAGTCTCCTCAGTTCAGTAGCCTTTCAGATCTATTCTGGCTGAAGCGCTCCTCCATTCTAAATGAATCTTCTTATGCTAAAGGTTTAGAAGGTAGCAACCTAGAGAGTGCTTTTGACAAAGCTTTTGAGGCTAAAGATAGGAGAGGGGATGGACGACTATGCAAGGGAAAAAGGGAAAAGAAATTAAGAGAAAACTAATGTGAGTGAGAGAGGAATGTTTAGTAAAGGTAAAGGTTTAAGTTTACTAAAAATAGGTTTAAATTTCCTTGCTTCCCTCTCTCACGTGGCTAGTCATGCTTCAAGGAAAAGGTATGACCAAGTCTTCTCAATATGAATTGGAATTTCAAGCTAAAAATAGCTATAAAATGGACGGTTTCAATAGGGAATTTGTTGGGCTAAATTCTAATTATTTTTCAACTATAGGGACCTTCAATTAAATATCCCAAAACACATTTTGGGCAGCCAACATCAAGTGCTTGAATTGGGCTTTTAATTCCCCTTGTTGGACGGGTTTTTCAGTTTAATAACTTAGCAAACATGTCTATCTTTTATCATCTTCTTTACTGGGTCAAGTAGTTAACCTCACGCCCAAAATTGCATGGTATTGCCATCCACATGGATAATTTGTACATGACCATCTTTTATTTATTTAAATCATGTCTTCAATAGCTTACCTATATAGTGAAAAATACATACATTAATAAATTAACATGAATTAATATAAAATATGCATGAAAATCATGTAATTAGGCACAATTTCATATGCTTTCTAAATTCACGTCTAAAATTACTAATTAAGAAGAATTAACTTATTTCAATAATAATTACTCGAGATAAACATAATAATTAAGAAAAAAGGTGGTAAAACATATAGAAAATCCCTATACAATTTTGATTTTACACACCCCTAAACTTAAACCATTGCTCGTCCTGAGTAATGTTCACGCACATCACAATTTTTTCTAAGGCAATTTTGCAAAATGATAACGCAACATCAATCTTTGCACATAATCATGCTTAATAAAATCAAGCTAAAAAATATTCTTTATTAATAAGTAGCTCGAATACAAATATTATTTCCAAACTTTATACTAAGTACATCATAATGTCAACATGAATCATAGTTTGCATGCATTTTCAAAGTCATACATAACATTCACCAATCAATATGCTTCCTTTATCAACTAAACATAGTAATCCCAAGGTTTAATTAGTGTCTTCATATGTTGAACTTAGTAATTACTCTCCACTAATGTAGTCAGTATAAGCATCTAATCAATAGGTCTTTTATTAGGTTGTAATGGGGTTAGGCTAAAGGTAGGGATAAAGATAATTGATTTTTAGATTCAAAACATCTTAACCCTAACTTTGTCTGAGATCCATTGGTGTCACAACTTTCATACAAATAGGCCTTTGGAATACCCACAAACTTATTTCGAACTTATACTCCACTTTTATTTTTCTCGAACTTTGAGCAAACTTTGCTCTTTATTTTTGAGATTTTGAGCACTCCTTTATATACTCTTATTTTTCTGCATTTGAGCAAACTTTTCTTTGCTTCTTTATTCATTTGTTCTCTTTTTTTTTTTTGAACATGTAAAGAGCTTGTACATCTCATAATTTTCCTCAACTTTAATCACCAAGACAAATTTTTGGTTAAGATAGGTGCAAAAGAATAGGATAAAAAAAAGATGTTAATGTGGCTTATAATGTAGGTAATTTGCAATAAACAGGCCATTAAGCTCAAAATTAAGTTTCAAGAGTTAAATTTCATATGGTTGGCTTGAAAGGCTCAAACGATCCAAAGAAAGTGTGCCTATATCATATTAGAGTCTTATACCTCTTAGGATTTCACCTCAAGAAAGTTACTAAGCCAATTCTAAAGACTTAAACCTTTATACATGTCTATTTCTAAAGAAATCAAATTTTCATGGCTAATCCTACATAAGACTAAGATCACCTAAGCATTCCATTACTCAAGATAACATATGAATAACTTAGATAAAATAAGACATCATGCTTGCATTTAAACGAACTTATGAACAAAATTTCTTTTTGAACATTCATTTATTTCAGCATACTTAAGTAAAAAGATTGAAACATAATTTAAAATTTATGCGAAATATACCTTACCCCGTTTTAAAAAGAAGTAATGTCCTCATTGCGAAAACAAAGTAATGAATGAAAACTGAACACCAGGTAGGTTTGCAAGGAAAGAGAGGTAAGTCATAAAGACTGCTTAAGTATCAAGTCTTTCTCACAATCCAATCCTAGACATGTTCATTCCCAATACCACATCACTTTAATTTTTTTCTTGAGAGGCATTGATTTTATTTTATTCATGCTTGCTAATTTATTATGCGAAAGAAAATATTCTAACTAAGAAATAAAAACTAAAGATAAGAAATTCCCCCATTTTATTTATTTAACTTATCCTCCTCGTCTTCCTCCTTTGCTATTTCATCCTCGCTTGCATTCTCATCTTCCTTCTATTACTCAAAGATATAATCTAGGAACTTAGGAAAAAAATTGTTAAAGATATTTTTAAATGTATTTCTTATAGAATCATCTCTAACTTTTGCATATTTCCAATAAGCCTATTGTTGGTTACGCATAAATTTCATCATATCCATCATAATTGAAAATTTCGATTTCTTCACAGTATTTGAAGAAGTTGGCCTTGGAATAGTCAAATTAGGATCAACACTTGGTTCAACTAGCTCATCAACATTTGGCTCTTCTCTTGGTTCAAAGACTTCTGGTTCTTTTATCGCTTCAGGCTCATTTGGTTCTTCCCCCAATTCTACCTCTTCTGTCTCAATAACTGAGTTAGCCTCCATTTTAGACTTGTTCAATGACTCATCAGTTTCTGGTTTTGTTGGTTCACTCGGTTTAAATGGGTTTAGCTCATGGACATTCTTCACTAACCTTTCAAAACCATGAGCTATGATGCAACCTTGAACATATGGGCTCTTCAGGTTTGCTTTTGCCTTAACTTGGGCCTTTAAGCAAAGCGAAGTGATTAATGATGAGAAGTAAGCACTTTCGGTGTTCTTTCTAGCACAATCATAGATCTCTTTAAGATAATCTTCCCAACATTGATGGACCTTTCTGCCATATTTGCATACAACAAAAGTATTCGCTCCATAGAGATGGAGGAATTGTGTGAGATAGGCATGAAACTATATCGAACAAAGTAAAACCATACCTTAGCCAATAGTGTAACGCCCCACGCCCGAGACCGTCGCCGGAGTCGAGTATGAGGTGTTACTAAGCTTAATTTAACATTTTTAGAACTTTGGATTATTTGTTTCTACATTCACAGCTTACAAGCTACTTGCGTCACAGTCACAAGAAAAATCATACCTCGAGTTACGAAACTAAAAATTGAGATCCGTAAATTTTTCCTGAATCTAGACTCATATACCTATTTGATAATTTTTTTCCAGAATTTTTGGTTGTTCCAATTAGTACAGTTTATTAGTTAAAGTTATCCCTGTTTCAGGACTTGACTGGACTGACCTCTGTTTACTACGAACCATATTTCTATCTGTTAAAAATTAATATGACTATGAGGTTTGTTTCTCCTGAAACTAGACTCAATAAGGATTCTGAGGATATAAAATAAATCACCTAATTATATCTGTACAATTTATAGTGAATTTTTAAAGTTGGAACAGGGGATCCAGAAATCACTCTGGCCTTGTTTCACAAAAATTCAAATATCTTCTAACATATAATTCCTTTACCTGTTTCATTTGTTTTATGTGAAACTAGACATATTAAGCTTCAATTTCATATTTAATCCATCACCTAATTCGATTTCTATGATTTTTAGTAAATTTTCAAACTCACATCAGTGTTGCTGCAATATTCTGTTTATGGCAAATTTCATCCCTTTTTATGAGTTTTCATGATCAAAGTATCTTATTAACCTTCCATGACATCAAACATAATCTAAACTAACCATTACCATAACTTATCATTATCAAGCATTTTCTCAACCATTCCATCACCATATCATAAGATCATTTACACAAAATAGGTATATTGCTATACATGCCATACTTAAATTTACAAGCCATTTACCGAAAAGTCCTTCAGATAGTGTGACTGAGCCTTCGACCTATCCCGACTTCTGAGCTGGCTTGTCCAAAACTACAATGAGTAAGAAGGAGGGAGTAAGCATAAATGCTTAGTAAGTTCATATGCAAATAATAAGTAACATAACAAACAATCAAACTAATCAACATTAGCATATATCACCAAAACACACATCACATTTCAAATCATTTTTCATCATCTTATTACCTTATCGTGGTTGTATCAATACTCAACCCGAAGGTTAAATACATACCTGTCCAAAATATCCATTTCACATCACTTACCAATACGTCTCTTTACATCTCGAGTATTCCTCCATTTGAGTAAAACTTTACCCGTTGAACACATCGGAATATAATTCGGATACATGGAAACTTTGCACATAAGTGCCACATATGTAGCCAAGCTACTATGTAACCCGCCCATAAGCGAACTCGGACTCAACTCAACGAGCTCGGATGCCTAGTTACATTTCACGAACTCGGACTCAACTCAACGAGTTCGGACATTTGCATCCATAAGTGAACTCGGACTCAACTCAACGAGTTCGGATGCTCAAACCATCCTAGTGACATGTCACTTGTATCCTAATCTATTCCTAAGGTTCAAACGGGATTTCCTCGAACACATATCCTTGCCGTCTTCCGTAGAATGCCAAAATCAAAACTCGGTAATAATTATATTTAGCAAGTAGCACACATGATTTGCATTTTGTTTGAAAATAACCACAAAGCATATATTTCATGATAAACATCAGCATATCACATAATTGACATCAATGACTTAAAAATAACAATTATGCTACATTATTTACACATGAACTTACCTTGGTACCAAAATACAAAGATTTTGCAATTTAGTCCACAATCTTTTCTTTTCCTCGATTGGGGTCGATTCCACGTCTTTCTTGATCTAAAATAACACATTTAGCTTATTTAATACTCAAATTATCAAATTAATCCTTAACTCAAATTTTGGCAAAATTACAATTTTACCCCTAAACTTTTGCATATTTACATTTTTGCCCCTAGGCTCGGGATTAAACTTTATTCCTTATTCTTATGTTTTATAACATGCTGATCACTTTTCTCTTCTATGGCAACATCAAATTCTCACTCTAACATGTACTTGTGACTATTAGGTATTTTTACCGATTAAGCCCTTTTACTCGGTTTTGCTTAAAATCGAGTAGTACAAGTTGTCTAACATAATTTAAAACTTCATATTCTATCATAAAACATCAAAATACACAAATTTCACCTATGGGTATTTTTCCAAATATAAACCCTAGGTTAAATTATTGCTAACATAAGCTTTATCGAGTTATCGGGATCTCAAAAACGTAAAAATCATTAAAAACGGGGCTTAGAATCACTTACTATGAAGCTTGAAAGTTGAAGAAACCCTAGCTATGGTGAGAGTGAAGTTTCGGCAGCAACTAAATGGGGAAGATGACTATTTTGTGTTATTTTTCCCATTTTATTTCATTAAATATCCAAATGACCAAAATGCCCTTAATACCTTTCTTTGAAAATTTTCATGTACAAGCCCATTTTTGTCCAAAATTTTAGAAATTGGTCAAATTTCTATTTAAGACCTCCTAATTTATATTTCAAAGCAATTTCATACTAAAAACTTCTAGAATGCAAGTTTTGCAACTTATTCGATTTAGTCCCTAACTTCAAATTAAGCATTTTATGCATAGAATTTCTTCACAAAATTTTTACACAATCATACAATCATGTCATAAATCTCAAAATAATTATAAAATAATTATTTATATCTCGAATTTGTGGTCACGCAACCACTATTTCGATTAGACCCTAATTCGGGATATTACAACTCTCCCCCCTTTAAGGATTTTCGTCCTCGAAAATCTTACCGGTAAACAGATGTGGGTATTGATTTCTCATATTTTCTTCGGATTCCCATGTAGCTTCTTCTACTCCATGCTTTTTCCACAACACCTTCACAAAGTGCAATATTTTAATTCCTTAGTTGTTTGACCTCTCGAGCTAAAATCTTAATCGGTTCTTCTTCATAGGTTATATCTGGTTGTAGTTCAATTTCTGTCGGTGAAACCACATGTGAAGGATCTGAACGATATCGACGTAACATAGATACGTGGAACACATCATGAATCTTCTCTAATTCAGGTGGTAATGCTAGCCGATATGCTACCGGTCCAAGTTTTTCAATTACTTCATACGGTCTAATAAAACGCGGACTTAATTTTCCCTTCCGACCAAATCTGAGAACTTTTTTCCACGGAGACACCATTAAAAATACTTTTTCACCAACTTGAAATTCAATATCCTTTTGTTTTAAATCTGCATAAGATTTCTGTCTATCTGAAGCAACTTTCAAACAATCTCGAATTACCTTCACTTTTTCTTCAGTTTCTTTTATTAGATCAACTCCATAAATCTGATTTTCCTTGAGTTCACCCAATACAAAGGCGTTAAACACGTCACGACCATACAATGCTTCATAAGGTGCCATTTTCAAGCTCGTTTCATAACTATTATTGTAAGCAAATTCTACCAACGGTAAATATTTTTCCCAACTTCCTTGAAATTCCAATACACAACATCTGAGCATATCTTCAAGAATATGAATTACTCTCTCTGATTGTCCATCAGTTTGTGGATGAAAAGGCAGTACTGAAATTTAACCTTGTACCTAACGCGTCTTGCAACTTTTGCCAAAATCGCAAGGTAAACCTTGGATCTCTATCTGAAATAATCGACAATGGTATTCCATGTAGTCTAACAATTTCTCTAATATACAGTTCAGTCAACTTGTTAAGAGAATAATCCGTACGTACTAGGATAAAATGAGCCGACTTAGTTAATCTGTCAACTATTACCCAGATGGCATCTTTCTTTCCTGGAGTCAATGGCAATCTTGATACAAAATCCATAGTAATCCGATCCCATTTCCATTCAGGAACCATAATAGGTGAAGTAATCCAGAAGGTACTTGGTGTTCACTTTCACTGTTGACAAATTAAGCATTTGGACACAAACTCTGATATATCCTTTTTCATTCCATTCCACCAATACATTTTCTTCAAGTCATTATAAATTTTCGTACTACCCGGATGAATCGAGAAACAACTACTATGTGCTTCCTGTAGGATCTTTTGAATCAATTCCTCATTCTTAGGTACACAAATCCGATCTTTAAACATTAAACACCCATCAGAACCGATTTTGAAATCTGACTCTGTATTAACTTCACACTGCTTTCTCTTGGCTTGCAAATCTTGATCATCTTTCTGAGCTTCAGAAATCTCTTGTAAAAACATCGGTTTTGCTCTTAACTCTGCTAGAATCGAACCATCATCTGACATTTTCAACTGAGTGCTCATAACTCCCAAAGCAAACAACAACTTTCTGCTCAAAGCATCAGCAACCACATTCGCTTTTCCCGGATGATAATCAATAACAAGCTCATAATTTTTCAATAACTCCAACCATCTTCGCTGTCTTAAATTCAAGTCTTTTTGTGACATCAAGTACTTAAGACTTTTATGGTCGGTATATACCCGGCACTTTTCACCATACAAATAATGTCGCCAAATTTTTAAAGCAAACACCACCGCAGCCAATTCCAAATCGTGAGTAGGATAATTCCTCTCATGAGGTTTTAACTGCCTCGAAGCATAGGCCACCACTTTTCCTTCTTGCATAAGCACACACCCCAAACCATTTAGAGAAGCATCACTATACACCACAAATTCTTTACCTGATTCGGGCTGTACTAACACTGGTGCCTCTGTTAATAACTTTTTCAATTCTTCAAAACTCTGTTGACATTCTTCCGTCCATTCAAATTTAACATCCTTTCGGAGTAGTCTAGTTATAGGAGCAGCAATTATAAAAAATCCATTTACAAACCGCCGATAATACCCAGCTAGCCCCAAGAAACTTCTAACTTCGGTTACATTTTTCGGTGGTTTTCAATCAACAATGGCTGAAATTTTACTAGGATCAACCCGTATACCATCACCTGAAACAATATGACCCAAAAATCCAACTTCCCGGAGCCAAAATTCACTTTTACTAAACTTAGCATATAGCTGCTTATCTTTCAGAGTTTGCAAAACTATCCTCAAATGCTCAAAGATGCTCTGTCTCATCTTTTGAATAAATTAAAATATCATCTATAAACACCACAACAAATTTGTCCAAGTATGGTCGAATATGTGATTTATTAAATCCATAAACACAAAGAGAGCATTTGTCAACCCGAATGGCATAACTAAAAATTCATAATGACCGTACCTTGTTCTAAAAGCGCTTTTAGGCACATCCGACTCTTTTACCCGAGCTTGGTAATACCCAGATCTCAAGTCAATCTTTGAAAACCATGTCGCTCCTTTTAGCTGATCAAACAAATCATCAATTCTTGGCAACAGATACTTGTTTTTGATTGTCACCTTGTTTATCTGCCGATAATCAACACACAATCTCATAGAACCATCCTTCTTTTTCACAAATAACACAGGAGCACCCCAAGGTGAAAAACTCGGTCTCACAAAACCTTTATCAGTCAATTCTTGCAACTGCGACTTTAATTCTTTCAACTCTGCTGGTGCCATTCTATATGAAGCAATCGAGATCAGAGTTGTTCCTGGTATCAAATCAATACCAAATTCTACTTCCCATTTGGAGGCAAACCCGACAATTCTTCCGAAATACATCCACAAATTCACACACAACCTAAGACTGATTTCAACTTTCTTTTCAACTTCTTTTGTATTAATTACATACGCCAAATAAGCTTCATAACCCTTTCTCGATATCTCTTGAGCCGACATTGAAGAAATCACACTAAGCAATGCCTCGATTTATCCGATTCAACCTCAAAGTTTCACCATTTTCACACTTTAATTCTATAACCTTTTCTTTGCAATTTATTTTAGCATCGTGCAATGTCAACCAATCCATACCCAAAATAACATCAAACTCATCAAACGGCAACAACATCAAGTCGGCGTAAAGTAATGATCCCGAATCATTAAAGGACATTTCTTACATACTTTATCAACAATCACACATTTGCCTAACGGATTCGACACTCTAATCATAAATTCTGTGTTCTCAACGGTATATTCATACTAGACACCAATTTCATGCACACATATAAATGAGTAGAACCGGGATCAATCAAAGCAATAACATTAACATTATAGAGAGAAAATGTACCGTAATCACATCGGTGAGGAAGCATCTTCGCGCACACTTTAATAGCATAAGTCCTAGCCGAGCCCTTCCTTCAGTCTAATTGGTGCATCCTCAGCTACATTCTTACCGCTTGCTTCGCTCCCACTTTTCTTGGATATCTTCCTCTCGAATCCGCCCCACTTGTTTTTGTATTCTGAAATTTTTCTTTTCACTCTCTCTCTGGCGATCTCTTATAAAATGATCCGGAGAACCACATCGAAAACATTCATTTGCTCTGCACGGACCAAAATGATTTCTACCACACCACGCACTCAGGTTTAACAAATCTCGAGTTCCCTACACTGTTTGCCAGTAGTCTGGGACTTAGGACCCACATTTTGCTTCTTATAATTCCCATATGATTGTCCAAATGAAAGCTTGGGAACGAGGGTTCATATTTCTTGACTTTCCAGTTCTTTGTGAAAATGAACCGCTCATCGATCTTTTCTTCCAGCTTTCTAGTCTCACTTTCTCTACCTTTTTCTTCTCTTTAAGTAGCTCTTGACCTTGCAAGCTCGATCAACCAATACTACCATTTCTTTTAATTCAAGAATTCCAACAAATACCTTGATGTCTTCGTTGAGTCCGTCTTCAAATCATCGGCACATCTTGGCCTCTGTAGGAACATACTCTCTCTGCATACTTACTTAATCGAACAAACTCTCTTTCATATTCTCAGAATTGTCATATTACCTTGCTTCAACTCAAGAAATTCTTTACGCTTACGATCAATAAATCTTTCACTAATATATTTCTTCCAAACTCTTCTTGAAAGAATTCCCGTGTTATTCTCTCTTTCGGTACCACCAAATCAAAGTCTCCACCAATTATAGGCTGAATCCCTCAACAAAGATATAGCGCATTTCAAACATTCTTCAGGTGTACAAGATAATTCATCAAATACCCGGATAGAATTTTCAAGCCAAAACTCTGCTTTCTCGGCATCATCATCAATATTTGCTTTAAATTCTTCGGCCCCTTGCTTGCGGATTCTATCAACTGGAGTTCTATGAAATTTCATCAGATCCATACCTTGAGGCATCGGAGGTACAGGTTGAGGAATTGGGGGAGGTGGGGGAGGTTGTACATTTGGGTTCGTACGAACGAACTCAATGTACCATGCACTCATCATTTGGAGAAAGGCTTCCCGACCCCTTTCTCCTCCTCCCTGACCAACAGTAGGAGGTGGATTTTCAGTCGGCGCTGCTCCTTCAGCCGGAGCTGGCGCATTACTCTCTACTTCATCTGCCACAGCTAGATCGGGATCCATTTACTATAAAAAAATCATTTAAAAAGGTCAGAAGTCGTCACACTATCACAATTTATACATATGGCATGTATAGCAAAATCCGTACATACAACACGTAGTCCGAGAACCGAATAAACCTGCTCTGATACCACTAAATGTAATGCCCCCACGCCCGAGACCGTCGCCGGAGTCGAGTATGAGGTGTTACTAAGCTTAATTTAACATTTTTAGAACTTTGGATTATTTGGTTCTACATTCACAGCTTACAAGCTACTTGCGTCACAGTCACAAGAAAAATTATACCTTGAGTTACAAAATTCGAAATCAAGATCCGTAAATTTTCCCTGAATCTAGACTCATATACCTATTTGCTAATTTTTTTTCAGAATTTTTTGTTGGGCCAATTAGTACAGTTTATTAGTTAAAGTTACCACTGTTTCAGGACTTGACTAGACTGACCTCTGTTTACTACGAACCATATTTCTCTCTGTTAAAAATTCATATGACTATGAGGTTTGTTTCTCCTGAAACTATACTCAATAAGGATTCTGAGGATATAAAATAAATCACCTAATTATATCTGTACAATTTATAGTGAATTTTTAAAGTTGGGACAGGGGATCCAGAAATCACTCTGGCCCTGTTTCACAAAAATTCAAATATCTTCTAACATATAATTCCTTTACCTGTTTCATTTGTTTTATGTGAAACTAGACATATTAAGCTTAAATTTAATATTTAATCCATCACCTAATTAGATTTCTATGATTTTTAGTAAATTTTCAAACTCACATCAGTGTTGCTGCAATATTCTGTTTATGGCAAATTTCATCCCTTTTTATGAGTTTTCATGATCAAAGTATCCTATTAACCTTCCATGACATCAAACATAATCTAAACTAACCATTACCATAACTTATCATTATCAAGCATTTTCTCAACCATTCCATCACCATATCATAAGATCATTTACACAAAATAGGTATATTGCTATACATGCCATACTTAAATTTACAAGCCATTTACCGAAAAGTCCTTCAGATAGTGTGACTGAGCCTTCGACCTATCCCGACTCCTGAGCTGGCTTGTCCAAAACTACAATGAGTAAGAAGGAGGAGTAAGCATAAATGCTTAGTAAGTTCATATGCAAATAATAAGTAACATAACAAACAATCAAACTAATCAACATTAGCATATATCACCAAAACACACATCACATTTCAAATCATTTTTCATCATCTTATTACCTTATCGTGGTTGTATCAATACTCAACCCGAAGGTTAAATACATACCTGTCCAAAATATCCATTTCACATCACTTACCAATACGTCTCTTTACATCTCGAGTATTCCTCCATTTGAGTAAAACTTTACCCGTTGAACACATCGGAATATAATTCGGATACATGGAAACTTTGCACATAAGTGCCACATATGTAGCCAAGCTACTATGTAACCCGCCCATAAGCGAACTCGGACTCAACTCAACGAGCTCGGGCGTTCGCATCCATAAGTGAACTCGGACTCAACTCAACGAGCTCGGATGCCTAGTTACATTTCACGAACTCGGACTCAACTCAACGAGTTCGGACATTTGCATCCATAAGTGAACTCGGACTCAACTCAACGAGTTCGGATGCTCAAACCATCCTAGTGACATGTCACTTGTATCCTAATCTATTCCTAAGGTTCAAACGGGATTTCCTCGAACACATATCCTTGCCGTCTTCCATAGAATGCCGAAACCAAAACTCGGTAATAATTATATTTAGCAAGTAGCACACATGATTTGCATTTTGTTCGAAAATAGCCACAAAGCATATATTTCATGATAAAAATCAGCATATCACATAATTGACATCAATGACTTAAAAATAACAATTATGCTACATTATTTACACATGAACTTACCTTGGTACCAAAATACAAAGATTTTGCAATTTAGTCCACAATCTTTTCTTTTCCTCGATTGGGGTCGATTCCATGTCTTTCTTGATCTAAAATAACACATTTAGCTTATTTAATACTCACATTATCAAATTAATCCTTAACTCAAATTTTGGCAAAATTAAAATTTTACCCCTAAACTTTTGTATATTTACATTTTTGCCCCTAGGCTCGGGATTAAACTTTATTCCTTATTCTTATGTTTTATAACATGCTGATCACTTTTCTCTTCTATGGCAACATCAAATTCTCACTCTAACATGTACTTGTGACTATTAGGTATTTTCTGGAGATTAAGCCCTTTACTCGGTTTTGCTTAAAATCGAGTAGTACAAGTTGTCTAACATAATTTAAAACTTCATATTCTATCATAAAACATCAAAATACACAAATTTCACCTATGGGTATTTTTCCAAATATAAACCCTAGGTTAAATTATTGCTAACATAAGCTTTATCGAGTTATCAGGATCTTAAAAACGTAAAAATCATTAAAAACGGGGCTTAGAATCACTTACTATGAAGCTTGAAAGTTGAAGAAACCATAGCTATGGTGAGAGTGAAGTTTCGGCAGCAACTAAATGGGGAAGATGACTATTTTGTGTTATTTTTCCCATTTTATTTCATTAAATATCCAAATGACCAAAATGCCCTTAATACCTTTCTTTGAAAATTTTCATGTACAAGCCCATTTTTGTCCAAAATTTTATAAATTGGTCAAATTCTATTTAAGACCTCCTAATTTATATTTCAAAGCAATTTCATACTAAAAACTTCTAGAATGCAAGTTTTGCAACTTATTCGATTTAGTCCCTAACTTCAAATTAAGCATTTTATGCATAGAATTTCTTCACAAAATTTTCACACAATCATACAATCATATCATAAACCTCAAAATAATTATAAAATAATTATTTCTATCTCGGATTTGTGGTCACGAAAGCACTATTCTGATTAGACCCTAATTCGGGATATTACAAATAGCTTTAAATATTCCCTTCGGCAAGAATGACTACCATACTTTCTTATCATCCATTGGGATCCCAGAAGAAAATCCCAATTTATGTTTGTCATCATGGTAAAATACTCATCTTATTCAGCATCAGGTAGGTTAAACAAATCATTAATGGACTTAGAAGTTAGGGGTACCTTCTTGTGAACAAGAACTTCAATAGTATCCGACTTAGTCAAATTGGCATAGTACTCTCGAAATAACTCCTCATCGGGCAATGATCATGCATCTCAAAAATAATTCCAATTGAAGGCATCAATTATCTTTCGAATCAGCAATGGCACAACTATCTTATCATTACTTTCCAAGTTAAAACCTTTTTTCGGCATCATAGGTTGATTCTTGATGTAACGTCCAATTTTTGGGTTTTCTGTGTTTCTGTGTTTTTTTTAAAATTTGGGTGTGTTCTGGTTGGTTAAAATATATATTTTAGTAGGTTAGTGGGCCTTTGGAAGGCCCAAACTTAAGTTAAATCTGTGGTAGTCTTCGAAATTTTGATTTTAAGAACACGCGATGCATTTGGCGTTTGGGCTTTTAAGAGTAAAGGGGTAAAAGATGACACAAAAAGGAGTGTGGTGTAGTGGCAAGGTAGCGCCACTTAGGGGACAAGGAAGTGACGCCATAGAGGAAGCAAGGGGTCCAAGGTTCAAGTCTTGGCTCTTGCAATTTATTTTGGTTTTTCTTTTCAATAAATCTGGAAGCAAGTAGGTGCGCTTTAAAGTTTAATGTGTTGGACTTATGACACAAATGAGTTGATGGCCTAGTGGTGGTCGCGTGATTTGGCATGTGAGAGGACTTTGGTTCGAATCCCTTGGCATGAAAAGGTTGATTATTTTGCTATGTTGGGACGACAAGAGTTGGTGTTGGTTTTAAACTCTGATGATGGAGGGATCCCACATCGGAAAGGTAACATAAGAGTATATGGAGAGCTGGCTTTAAATAGAGCAAACCATGAGGAGACTTGGCATACCCTTTTAGGCTGATCCCTTTCGCTTGGTGGCGTGCTCGTTTGGGTTGGGCGTCAGCTAAGAGTGTGGGAGCACGGATTAACTGCAGTCTCCTAACAAGTGTGTATTTCTCATTACTCTAGCAGTAGGACGGCTATTTTGGGCCGCGATGGGCTGAAATGGGCTGAAATAGGCTGAAATGGGTCTGTAGGCCCAAGTGGATAAGTTGTAGAATTACTAAAATACCCTTGTAGGGTAGGACTACCGATTTACCCCTGGAGGATAAAATGACTATTTTGCCCCTCGTGCGTAAATGACTAACTTGTGTGATGATTGGATTAGTTGACGTGGATTTATGGTAGTTATCGTTAATTTGTAAGTCTAATATGTTAGTGATCGATCGTAGGATTATCGCGTGGGAGATATCGTCATCAATCGTCATGAACCAGGGGTGTAAACGACACCCTTCCTTAGATCGAATCGGTAAAAGTCAAATATCAAAAGCGTTGGTATTTTGTGAACTCACGAGCGTCGCGGCGCTCGTGAGACAGATTGTTAATGAATATGGTGCATTTGGATGATTAGAGTGCAGAGTGTGCATTTTCGTACAACAAAGATATTTGGGCTTAATGGGCCGAAAAGCGGGCTAATGGGCCAACAGCCCACTTTGGTAAAAAGACGAGGTAAGTACTTCGATTACTTGGTAAACGTTAGAATGAGCATGAAACCCTAGCAATAGGTAATAATTATGAAATACCCTTATATATGAAAAATTACGATTTTACCCTAGGGATATTTTATTTTATCCGAAAAGCATGATGTTCTGTTTACGTATGCGTATGCCATGACATATTATTCATTGCATGGGACATGGGTTTATTTTGATTGAGGAAGCGTTACGCGACCTCATTTAATCTGGTGGCCTCACCACATATATATCTGATTTCGGTGACTTCGTCACAATATCCGCGACCTCATTTTGCAATCGGTAACCGCCACATATATAAACATATATATTTGTTCTAGTGGCCTCGCCACAATATCTATATCTGGTGACTTCATCACAATATCTGGCAGCCTCGCTGCAATTTTTATGGTGTGTAGCGATTGGGTGGGTCGAGTAGTCTCCCCACATGGTGTAAGGCTGGTACGGGGGAGTTATGGATGGCTCTAGGTTGGGATTTTTGCATTCATGATATATTTGTTCTGTATCTGCTATGGGCCTATGAGTTTCATTCTGATTTCTGTACTGGGCCAAGGCCTAGATAAGTTTGACTCTGAGGTTTGATCTGTCTTGGGCTATGGTTGGGTTATGTTACACACTGAGTTTACCAAACTCACCCTTTATTTTCATCTCTGCAGGAAATCCCCAACCATAGTGGGCTTGGAGCTGTGAGGGATTCGGAGTGGCCACATCATCTGCAAAGTTGGTTTTTTCTAAGTTAGTTTGTTTTTTTATTATTTTTATATTCTGATTTAATTTTGGGTTTTAAGTTGTAATAAGGCCGCTATATAAATTTCTCTTTCTGCTTTGGTTTTTATTTTTTGATTATATTTATACTATGTCGAAACTGCTAGTGTTAGGCTGCGCGGGTTTTCAAAATTAATGAACGTTTTCAAGACTCAACAAGCACGACAAATGGATAGCCTAAAGATTGATAAACCGACTTTTCATTCAATTGTTGTTTTTACAAAGACCACCCTAATCACTTAAACCAACGAATGCATACTAAGTTGTAAGTCCATGTGACACGTCAGATCTGACCATAACGTCTGGGCCAGGTCTGGGGTGTTACATTTAGTGGTATCAGAGTCAAGTTGCAACAACTCGGCTGTGGAGCGGGTCTAAAAACGAGAGTTTTAAAGAAACATTGAATAAAAGTTTTTGAAAATCGTTTTTTAGGAACTTGATTATAAATTGTTTTCGAGAATGTTTCCAATATTTTCTCTTTACAAATAGATGATTTTAAAGATTAAAATCAGTTTTCTTAAATTAGTTTTTTAGAAGATGGCACACCGAATCTCTGGCCCAAGTCTGTAAGTTTTCTGAGCCTTTCTGATTGTTTCTGAAATATCTGTTATATGCTTGTACAAAACCTTATCATGGTATTTTAGTTAGGGTAACACTAGAATTATAGAAACTCTGATAAGTAGACTGAGACTGTAGCTTGGCTACCGCGAAAGAAAACAAACTTAAACTCTAAATTACTATTATTCATAAGACATCTATAATAAACACTGAAATATTAAACTGATTCATAAAATTCTTAATCAGATAATACAAAATGAGTACACGAGTAGCTCATGGAAGAGGCCGTGGACGTGGCCAAGGTAATGCTCAAGCTGAATCTTCGTTTTCAGGACATGTGCCGACAGCGGATGCACCGGTACCACCGGCAACGGAGGTAGAGTCTCATGATCGAGGTGTCGAGGACGATGCTCTGTCCCAAGCGATGCTCCGAGTTTTGGAAAGGGTTGCTGGGGCAAGTACGGAAAACGAAATTCGGGGGTCTATTTCTGAGCGGCTCCAGGCCAATGGAACAAAGATATTTAGGGGCGTATCAAGTGTAGCTCCGAATGTGGCTGAGTATTGGTTAGAAGCCACAGAGCGGATTATGGATGATATGGACTGCTCTGTGGAGCAGAAGCTGAAGAGAGCCATATCGTTACTCAGGGATGAGGCTTATCAGTGGTGGCTCACGGTGAGAGATGGAACTCCTGCTGACAATGTGACTTGGGAGCTGTTTAAGACAACCTTCAAAGGAAAGTATATTGGGGCTAGTTACGTGGACACTCGCCGGAAAGAATTTCTGAACCTGGTGCAAGGGAGTAAGTCAGTGGCTAAGTATGAGTCTGAGTTTCTGAGACTGAACCGGTATGCTTTTGGGATTGTCGCTACAGAGTATGAGCGTAGCGTACGCTTCGTGGATGGTCTGAGAGATGAACTTAGGGTGCTGATTGCTCCGCGGAGGGAACGTAACTTCACTGCTTTAGTGGAGAAAGCTAAGATAGCTGAGGAAGTGAAACGTACAGAAAGACAGAATCGTGAGAAAGATCAGAACCGTTTTAGGAGAGATTTAGGACTTTTAGGTGGTATGAACAGGAATGTTAAGAGAGCAAGGGTAATAGAGCCGGTTCGAGCAGTACCGATGAATGCTGTTAGACCGCAGGGTTGTAGGAGTTGTGGGAAGATACATATGGCTGAGTGTCGGAAATGTTCTGGTGCTTGTTTCTGATGCGAATTTATGGAGCATAGGGTTAAGGACTGTCCCCAGGAACCAGATCAAGTTCAAGTTTTAGAGTAAAGGGTCGCTTAACCAGTGAGGGGTGGGTCACGATTCGAGAGGGGCGTGGGCAAGCGGCGAGGTGGTACCGAAATGGTCAAGGAAGAAGAACGCTGGCGGGGTGTTGGATTTGTGAGGCTCGTCGGTACCGCGTTGGTGTATCTGACTCGTCGCCGAGAGGAGGGTGATGCACTGACGTCATAACTGGTACGTTTTTTATTTTTAGTATGCCATACACTGCGTTGATAGATGTTGAATCTACCCATTCGTATGTTGCATGTGCTATATCTAGGTCGTTGGGTGTGCGCTCTGAGGTGACTGTGAGTGGGGTATCTGTACTAAGTCCTTTGGGTCACTAGGTTAGGGTAGATAAACTGTACAGAGATGTGCCTATAAAAACTCAAGGAAAAGTTTTCTCTAGAGATCTGATGGAGCTACCTTTCGGAGAATTCAATCTCGTTTTGGGAACGGATTGGCTTGTTAAGCATAGGGCTACTTTGGATTGTGCTACTAAGCGAATGATGTTAAAGACCACAAAGGATAAGGAGGTTTTGGTGATAGGCGAGCGTAGGGATTATCTGTCTAATGTGGTGTTGGTATTGAGAGCCGAGAAGTGGATTCGAAAAGGATGTGAGGCTTATTTGGCATTTGTAAGCCAATCGAAAACTGAGGGTCTGACAGTGGATAAAGTTAGAACCGTCAAGGATTTTCAAGATGTTTTTCCAGAGGAGCTTCCGGGTTTGCCCTCGAACCGAGAGGTTGAGTTTGGAATCGACTTGTTGCCTAGAATGGCACCGGTGTCCATTGCACCTTATAGGATGGCACCGAAGGAGTTGGTGGAGTTGAAAGCCCAAATTCAAGAGTTATTGGATAGAGGCTTTATTAGACCAAGTGTGTCTCCGTGGGGAGCACCAGTGTTGTTCGTTAAGAAGAAGGATGGGTCAATGCGGATGTGCATCGATTATCGGCAGTTGAACAAACTGACGATTAAGAACAAGTACCCACTGCCGAGAATCGATGATTTATTCGATCAACTTAGAGGAGCTTCAGTATTTTCCAAGATTGACCTTCGATCTGGGTATCCTCAGTTGAGGGTTAAGGAGGTGGATATTCACAAGACGGCATTCAGAACTCGGTATGGTCACTATGAGTTCTTGGTTATGCCATTTGGGTTGACGAACGCAGCTGCGACATTTATAAATCTGATGAATCGAGTGTTCCAGCCATACTTGGATCGATTCATAGTCATCTTTATCAATGATATTCTGGTTTATTCTGAAACTGAGGAGAAGCATGATGAGCTTCTTCGTATTGTCTTTGTAAGTCTTTGAGGAGAAGGAGCTTTATGTGAAATTCGATGAAGTGTGAGTTCGGTTGAGAGAGGTAACTTTCTTGGGGCATGTTGTCTCTGCTGAAGGGATCAAGGTGGACCCTCGAAAGATTGAAGCGGTTCTGGAATGGAAGCCACCGAGGTTAGTGTCAGAAATTCGAAGTTTTCTGGGATTAGCTAGGTATTATAGAAGGTTTGTGGAAGGACTTTCTGTGATGGCAGCGCCTTTGACAAAGCTTATAAGGAAGGGGGTACCGTTTGTTTGGACTGAGAAACAATAGGAATCTTTTGAGAAGTTGAAGAAAGTTCTGACCGAGGCACCTGTACTGATTTAGCCGGAGTCTGGAAAAGATTTTACCGTATGCAGTGATGCATCACATGTAGGGTTGGGCTGTGTGCTGATGCAAGAGGGTAAAGTGGTTGCTTATGCATCGCGACAGCTTAAACCACATGAAGTTAACTATCCTACTCATGATCCGAGTTGGCGCGTAATCTTTGCGCTTAAGATTTGGAGACATTACCTGTACGGAGAAAGGTGTATTATATACACAGATCATAAGAGTCTTAAGTACTTACTGACTCAGAAGGAGCTGAACCTTAGGCAGCGAAGATGGATAGAGTTGCTTAAGGATTATGACTGAGCGATTGAGTATCACCCAGGCAAAGCTAATGTGGTGGCTGATGCCCTAAGTCATAGAACTGTATCTGATCTGAGAGCCATGTTTGCTCGTTTGATTTTGTATGACGACGGTAGTCTGTTAGCAGAACTGCAAGTTAGGTCGACCTGAGTGGATGAGATTAAGGAAAAACAGTCAAGGGATGAGTCCCTGGTTTCTCGATTCCAGCAGGTTAAGAATGGGGATACTTCTAAGTTCGGATTTGAGCAGTGAGGGAGTTACGTGTTACCGAGGTAGAGTTTGTATTCAGAAAGACTCTGACTTGAGGCAAGCAATTCTGAAAGAAGCCCATGGAGGTCTGTGTGCTATGCATCCTGGAGGGAATAAAATGTATCGCAACTTAAAGGAGTTGTATTGGTGGTCTAGATTGAAGCGAGAGGTAACAGAATTTGTGGGAAAATGTCTGACTTGTCAGCAAGTGAAAGCTGAACATCAATTACCTTCCGGACTTTTGCAGCCAGTGAAAGTACCACTTTGGAAGTGGGAGAGGGTAACCATGGATTTTGTGAGTGGGTTACCCTTGACTCCGTCGAAGAAGGACTCGATTTGGGTAATTGTGGATAGGTTGACCAAATCTACTCATTTTATACCTATCCGCACTGATTATTCACTTAAGAAGTTAGCCAAATTGTATGTGGCGGAAATAGTACGACTTCACGGAGTGCTAGTGTCGATTATCTCTGATCGAGATCCTAGATTCACATCTCGGTTTTGGCAAAAGTTGCATGAGGTGTTGGGTACACAGTTGAACTTTAGTACAGCCTTTCATCCTCAGACTGATGGTCAGTCGGAAAGGGTTATTCAGATTCTGGAAGACATGTTGAGGGGATACGTTATCGACTTTCGAGGCAGTTGGGAGGATTACTTACCGTTGGCAGAGTTTGCATACAACAACAGTTATCAGGCAAGTATTCGAATGGCTCCTTTTGAGGCACTGTATGGGCGAAGATGTCGTACACCTAGTTGTTGGACTGAGTTGGGTGAACGATAGGTTCTTGGACTTGAATTGGTGGCGAATCATCGAGGATAAGGTCAAGTTGATTAGAGACCGATTGAAGGAAGCATCGATGAGACAGAAGTCATATCTGATTTGAAGCGCAAGGGAATTGAGTACTCTGTGGGTGATATGGTCTTCTTGAAGGTTTCACCTTGGAAGAAAATATTAAGGTTTGGGAGGAAAGGCAAGTTAAGTCCGCAGTTCATTGGGCCTTATCGGATTCTTAAGCGAGTGGGTCCAGTGGCTTATCAGTTGGAGCTACCTCCAGAGTTGGATAGGATTCATGATGTCTTTCATGTCTCCATGTTAAGGCGGTACCATTCTGACCCTACTCATGTTGTGCCGGTTGCAGAGATCGAGGTCCAAACAGACTTGACTTTTGAGGAGGAACCTGTAGAGATTTTGGATCGAGATGTTAAGATTTTGAGGAGGAAATCAGTTCCGCTAGTAAAGGTGCTATGGCGTAATCATGGCAGAGAGGAAGCTACTTGGGAGCCAGAAGTGGCGATGCGTCAACAATATCCTCATCTATTTGATTCAGGTAAAATTTCGAGGATGAAATTTCTTTAAGCAGGGTAGAGTTGTAACGCCCAATTTTCGGGTTTTCTTTGGTTTTTTTTTTAAATTTGGGTGTGTTCTGGTTGGTTAAAATATATATTTTAGTAGGTTAGTGGGCCTTTAGAAGGCCCAAACTTAAGTTAAATCCGTGGTAGTCTTCGAAATTTTGATTTTAAGAACACGTGATGCATTTGGCGTTTAGGGTTTTAAGAGTAAAGGGGTAAAAGATGACACAAAAAGGAGTGTGGTGTAGTGGCAAGGTAGCTCCACTTAGGGGACAAGGAAGTGACGCCATATAGGAAGCAAAGGGTCCAAGGTTCAAGTCTTGGCTCTTGCAATTTATTTTGGTTTTTCTTTTCAATAAATCTGGAAGCAAGTAGGTGCACTTTAAAGTTTAACGTGTTAGACTTATGACACAAATGAGTTGATGGCCTAGTGGTGGTGGCGTGATTTGGCATGTGAGAGGACTTTGGTTCGAATCCCTTGGCACGCAAAGGTTGATTATTTTGCTATGTTGGGACGGCAAGAGTTGGTGTTGGTTTTAAACTCTGATGATGGAGGGATCCCATATCGGGAAGCTAACATAAGAGTAGATGGAGAGCTGGCTTTAAATAGAGCAAACCATGAGGAGAGTTGGCATACCCTTCTGGGCTGATCCCTTTCGCTTGGTGGCGTGCTCGTTTGGGTTCGGCGTCAGCTAAGAGTGTGGGAGCACGGATTAACTGCAGTCTCCTGACAGGTGTGTATTTCTCATTACTCTAGCACTAGGACGACTATTTTGGGCCGCGATGGGCTGAAATGGGCCATGTAGTCCCAATGGGTCCGTAGGCCCAAGTGGATAAGTTGTAGAATTACTAAAATACCCTTGTGGGGTAGGACTACCGATTTACCCCTGGAGGGTAAAACGACTATTTTGCCCCTCGTGCGTAAATTACTAACTTGTGTGATGATTGGGTTAGTTGGCTTGGATTTATGGTAGTTATCGTTAATTCGTAAGTCTAATATGTTAGTGATCGATCGTAGGATTATTGCGTGGGAGAAATCGTCATCAATCGTCATCAACCAGGTGTGTAAACAACACCCTTCCTTAGACTAAATCGGTAAAAGCTGAAATACCGAAACGTTGGTATTTTGTGAACTTGTGAGCGTGCGAGTGCTCGTGAGATAGTTGTTAATGAATATGGTGCATTTGGATGATTAGAGTGCAGAGTGTGCATTTTCGTGCACAACGGTATATTTGGGCTTAATGGGCCGAAAACGGGCCAATGGGCCAACAGGCCCACTTTGGTAAAAAGATGAGGTAAGTACTTCTGATTACTTGGTAAATGTTAGAATGAGCATGAAACCCTAGCAATAGGTAATAATTACTGAAATACCCTTATACATGAAAAATTATGATTTTACCCCTAGGGATATTTTATTTTATCTCGAAAAGCATGATGTTACGTTTTCTGTATATGCGTATGCCATGACATATCATTCATTGCATGGGACATGGGTTTATTTTGATGGAGGAAGCGTTACGCGACCTCGTTGCAATCTGGTGGCCTCGCCACATATATATCTCTGATACGGTGACCGTCACAATATCTAGCGACCTCATTTGCAATCCGTAACTTCGCACATATATAAACATATATATATATATCTGTTTCGGTGGCCTCGCCACGATATCTCAGATCGATAACCGTCACAATATCTGGCAGCCTCGCTGTAATTTCTGTGGTGTGTAGCGGTTGGGTGGGTCGAGTAGTCTCCCCACATGGTGTAAGGCTGGTACGGGGGTGTTATGGATGGCTCTGGGTTGGGATTTTTGCATTCATGATATATTTGTTCTGTATCTGCTATGGGCCTATGAGTTTCATTCTGATTTCTGTACTAGGCCAAGGCCTAGATAAGTTTGACTCTGAGGTTTGATCTGTTTTGGGCTATGGTTGGGTTATGTTACACACTGAGTTTACCAAACTCACCCTTTTATTTTCATCTCTGTAGGAAATCCCCAACCATAGTGGGCTTGGAGCTGTGAGGGATTCGGAGTGGCCACATCATCTACAAAGTTGGTTTTTTCTAAGTTAGTTTATTTTTTATTATTTTTATATTCTGATTTAATTTTGGGTTTTAAGTTGTAATAAGGCTGCTATATAAATTTCTCTTTCCGCTATAGTTTTTATTTTCTAATTATATTTATACTATGTCAAAACTGCTAGTGTTAGGCTGCGCGGGTTTTCAAAATTAATGAACGTTTTCAAGACTCAACAAGTACGAAAAATGGATAGCCTAAAGATTGATAAACCGACTTTTCATTCAATTGTTGTTTTTACAAAGACCACCCTAATCACTTAAACCAACGAATGCATACTAAGTCGTAAGTCCATGTGACACGTCAGATCTGGCCATAACGTCTGGGCCGGATCTGGGGTGTTACACTTGAAGATTTAATCAAACCTTTCTTTCACTTCTTCATCTTGAATCACAATGGGATTTTTGCAGAGGTCTTCAAAGATCTAGTAAATTGGTGAGATGTGGACATTTTCCCCCAAAAATAAGCAAGATTTCAGCAAAAGAATTGAAAAAAAGCAATTGGCAAAAGAAGAGAGCAATGTGTTACGGCGATGATCGATTTGCAATAGCATCAAGCTTGCGGTGGCATGAAGCCTTCTATGGTGATAGGATGACGACGAAGGGGCTGCTCCGGCAAAAGTTGTGCAGCGACAATACTAGTGGCTTACAACAAGGAAGAAATTTTAGGGAGAAATTTTTGGATTTAGACTGACGACTAAGAGGGAAAGGAATGAATGTAAAATAGTTTGAAAGGTTGTGTAAATTATGAAGGTAGAGAGGGGTTTATATTGTGATGAATTAGGAAAATTCTGTAGCTAAAATTTAGCTAATTTAAGTGACTTGGATGGCAAGGTAGTCTTGTAGCTAAAATTTAGCTAATTTTGAGTGGATTGGGCGACAAGTAAGATGGAGGGATGATATGGTGGCAAAAATTAGGGCGTTAGGGAACCCTATGGACGACAACATGAGTTAAACTTCTCCTCTTTGTTGTTTTAGGCCTTGAGCCCAAACTTTATTTAGAAATTGGATTGCTTAAAAACAAATAAACTTATTAGTACTTGGGCCAAATTAACCCCCTTTATTAAAATAAATAAAACTAACATTAGAGTTAAAAATAAAGATTAAAATTAAAATTAAAGACAAAGATAAAAATGAGAAATAAAAATAAAACTAAGAAAATATTAAAATGAATTCAAAATTTTCTTATTAAAAGATTACATTAAATTAAATTTCAGGAAAGGTTGGAGGAGTCACAACGGTCCCACTTAAGTTCCAATCTCCTCAGACAAAATTAATTAAATGTATTAATTTAATAAAATAATTTCTAACTTTTTATTAAAAAGTAGGTTTATGAAAGATTAAAGGTCTCTTAATTTAAATGAGGTTTTAATTTGCTCAATTTTACCATCCCAATAGTTGTAACATCTTTCTCTCACTAACTTGCTTAAGATCAAAATTCAATTACTTCAAAGCCCAGTGACTTTTGTTCTCCAATTCAAGTGGCAAATGACATGCCCTTCCAAAAGCTAACCTATAGAGAGTCATCCTTAATAGTGTCTTAAAAGTAGTTTGATAGGCCCATAGTGCATCGTCAAGCCTTCAAGACCAATCTGTTCTGTTAAGGCGCACTACTCTCTCA
Source organism: Gossypium longicalyx (assembly GCA_025698465.1). Taxonomy (NCBI): domain Eukaryota; kingdom Viridiplantae; phylum Streptophyta; class Magnoliopsida; order Malvales; family Malvaceae; genus Gossypium; species Gossypium longicalyx. Next base: position 68,795,602 of record CM046995.1, on the reverse strand, counting down.
AGTATACCTTTGATTTCTCAATTCACCCTTTCAACTTAACCATTCGATTGTGGGAAATAGGCAATAGCAATCTTATACTTTACATCATACTTGTCAAGTAACCACTTAAGCCATTTATTTACAGAGTGAGATCCTTCATCACTAACTATGGCTCTAGGAGTCCCAAACCGTGTAAATATGTGCATGTGTAGGAATCGCATGACTACCTTAACTCCATTAGTTGGGTATGCCTCGGCTTCAACCCACTTGGACACATAGTCCACAGCTACCAAGATATACTTGTTCCCATAGGAAGAAGGAAACAGGCCTAAGAAATCAATGTCCCATACATTTGAAAAGTTCTATCTCTAAAATATTTGTCAAGGGCATCTCGTTCCTTCTTGGTATGTTTCCATTCTTTGGCATCCTCGTAGTTTCTTACATATGCATAAGCATATTTGAACAATGTAGACCAAAAAAACCCAGCTTGTAAAATATTTGTTGCTGTACATGAACCACCAAAGTGTCCCCCACTCAGAGATGAATGACAATGGTACAAAATTTCATCAATCTCACTCCCATCTACGCACTTCTTGATTATGCTATCTGCACATTGTTTAAACAAAAATAGGTCCTCCCAGAAATAGTACAGACTATCATAAAGGAATTTCTTCCTTTGTTGGTATGTCATTTCTTGAGGAATTATTCCACATGCTAAGTAATTGGAAAAATTAGGAAACCAAGGTGTTTCATAGATTTGACTTACCTAAGAAATATGGTCATCAAGAAAATTCTCATTAATTGGAACAAGTGAAGAAGCTACCTCATTTTGTTCCAACCTTGATAGATGATCGGCTACTTGATTTTCAACACCTTTTCTGTCTTAGATCTCAAGGTCAAATTCTTAGAGCAAAAGAATCCATCAAATTAGCCTCGGTTTAGCACCTTTCTTCGTGAGTAAGTACTTAATGACAGCATGATCGGTAAACACTTTAACTTTGGTACCTACAAGATATGAATAGAACTTGTCAAAAGAAAAAACTATAGCAAAGAGTTCTTTTTCAGTTACCATATAATTGATCTGGGCTCCTGTCAAAGTTCTGCTTGCATAGTAGATAGGGTGAAACACTTTCTTTCTTCTTTGGCCCATTACAGCTCCAACAATGAAATTGCTCGCATCACACATAAACTCAAAATGTGAGTTCCAATCAGATGTGATAATCATTGGGGTTGAAATTAACTGGTTTTCCATTTTTTCAAAAGCTTCTATACATGCTTTGTTAAAATAAAAAAAAGAACATCTTTTTCTAGAAGCATACATAAAGCTTTAGAAATTTTTGAAAAATCATTTATAAATCTATGATAAAAACCAGCATGGCCTAAGAAGCTTCTAACTCCTTTCACACTAACTGAAGGTGGTAACCTTTCAATTACGTCCACCTTTGCTTTATCCACTTCAATTCCATTCTTGGAAATTTTGTGCCCTAAGCCAATTCCCTCCTTAACCATAAAGTGGCACTTCTCCCAATTAAGGAGGAGATTCATCCCCTCAAATATTTTGAATACCTTAACCAAATTATTCAAGAAAATATCATAAGTATTACTATAAACAAAGAAATCATCCAAAAAAATCTCAACATAATTTTCAACCACATAAGTGAAAATTGTCATCATACAACGCTGAGATGTGGCAGGTGCATTACATAAGCTGAAAGGCATTCGCCTAAAAGAAAATGTACCATATGGATAGGTAAAAGTTGTTTTATGTTGGTCTTCTAGGGCTACAACTATTTGGTTTTATCTTGAATATCCATCTAAAAAGCAATAAAATTCGTTATCTACCAGTCGATCTAGATTTGATTCATAAAAGGTAAAGGAAAATGATCCTTACAAGTGGCTTTGTTTAATTTTCTGTATTCAATACAAATTCTCCAACCCGTGACAGTTCTCGTTGGGATTAACTCGTTTCGTTCATTTTTGACAATCGTGATCCCACCTTTCTTTGGTACACATTGTACCGAACTTACCCAAGAACTATCTGAGACGGGGTAAATAATTCCCGCATCTAACCACTTAATTACGTCCTTTCGAACCACTTCTTTCATGATAGGGTTAAGTCTCCTTTGCCCATCAATCTTACCTTTTTCATCTTCCTCTAAAATAATTTTATGTATGCAAAAGGAAGGACTTATACCTCGTATGTCAACTATAGTCCAACCAACTGCCTTCTTAAATTTTTTTAAGACAACAATCAATTGCTCCTCTTGATGTTCTGTCAGGTCTACTGAAATAATCACAAGCAAAGTAGAACTATCACTATGATAAACATATTTTAAATGAGATGGAAGTACCTTTAGTTCGAGTTTAGTTGGCTCTTTGATTGACAATTTGGGTTGTGTAAATTTGGGTTGCATATAACTCCTCGGATTGGCTTCCATCAAAGCCAAACCTTCATTGCCTTTTTCATCTTCGACTGGTCCAGAACCTAAGGTGTTTTCCAACTAGTCTTCTTCAGAATTGCTTTCCATAGAAACTAAGGTTTCTACTTCCTCCATTACTGAACACTTTTCCATCGAATCGGGAACTTAATTGCTTTTAGAACGTTAAACATTACCTTATTGTCTTGAAATCGCATGGTGAGTTTGCCTTTTTGCACATCTATCAACATTGTTCTCATGACTAAGAAAGGTCTTCCTAGGATGATCGGAACTTCTTTGTTTGCTTTAAAATCCAAAACAATGAAATCAACAGGAAAAATGAATTTATCAACTCTTACGAAAAACTTTTCAATCTTTCCTTCGAGATATGCTAATGATCGATCCACAAGTTGAAGTGTTACAACAGTGGGTCTTACTTCTCCTATTCCCAATAGCTTAAAAATGGATTCGGGCATCAAGTTGATGCTTGCTCCTAAGTCACACAAAGCCTTACCGCAATATGATTCACCAATGTTGCAAGGTATCATAAAGCTTCCATGATCCTTCAGTTTCAGAGGTAGTATGTTCTGTAAGAACACACTACACTTCTTTGTCAAAGTGACAGTCTCAGATTCGCTAAGTCATTTCTTCTTAGACAACATAACCTTCATAAACTTCACATAGTTGGGCATTTTATCTAAAGCCTCCACCAATGGAATGTTGATGTGTAATTGCTTTAAAACATACAAGAACTTCATGAATTCTACCTCTTGTTTCTGCTTGTTCTACTGAAGTCTTTGAGGATATGGAACTCTAGGTTGATATTAACAACTTTTCTAAAGAGGTAAATCTATAAAAGAGGGTGTTAGCTTTTCAGAATTCACTAGTTTAGGGTTTAACTCATCGAATTTTTCAGTATATGATTTTCCTATTGTAGGAACTTCAACTGTTGATTGACTTTCCTCCTTTCCAATAGGCTTATATTCAACCACAACCTTCTTAGGCTCCAAAGTCTTACCAATTCGTAACTCTACCACCTTGTAATTTTCCTTACCCAAATTTCTCAGATTTTCTATGTCGCTCAGCAAGGCTCCTTGTGGTCTACTACAAAGCCTAGTAGCTAATTGACGCATCTGGTTCTCCAAATTTTTCAATGTTGCTACTTGACTTTGGATCAAGGTGTCGTTTTTCGCTATGTACACCTTCAACAAGTCCTCCAAATTGTTCGATGATTCAACTTAAAGTGGTTTTAGGGCTTGTTGGTTAAACCCTTGGGTTTGGTTAGGTCTATGCTACATTTGATTATTGTTTGGTCTATTTCCTTTATTACTCCAGGAAAAATTAGGTTGGTTCCGCCATGATGGATTGTAAAAGTTGGATTGGGATCCTTGTCCTTTTTTGTTTTGATACTGGTTCCTTAAATAGTACACTGATTTGGGATTCGAAGGGCAATTCTCAAAAGAATGGCCATCCCCATAGTATACGCAAGAAACTACTTCACACTGACTTAGTGATTGAGCTACAAAATTATTCAAACCATTAGTGGTAAACTATTTTAACATAGAGGAAATAAAATATACCTGAGCAGAGACTGAAGCCAATGTATCTACATCATGCACTCTAGCTACACGTCTTCCTGAAACTGCTCAATTTTTCGTCCATTGGTAGTTGTTCCTTGCAATCATTTCAATGATCTCATAAGCCTCATTATAAGACTTAGGCAAAATCTCACCATTCACAAAAGCATCCACCATTGATCTTGTATGTGCGTTGAGACCATTATAAAATGCCTCTAACGGGATACAATGAGGAATCCCATGATGAGGAAACTTATGAAGTAATTCCTTGGAACTTTTCCATACCTCATACAAAGATTTGTCATCCAATTGTTGAAAAGTTGTTATCTGATTACGCAACTTTGCGTTCTTACTTGGTGGAAATACTTAACCAAAAACCTTTCTGCCAATTCTTGCTAGGTAGCTATCGAACTTCGTGGCAATGAATTTAGCCATGCTAGTGCTCGATCTCACAACGAGTACGGAAACATATTCAACTTTAATGCATCTTGTAACACCCCTTACCCGTATTATCGCACTTACAAAGCGAGCAAATGTACAATTCCGAGTCATAAATTTTCATCAAAATTGAAACCATTTACATTCAACCATAAAGTCCCTAATACGAGCCTACGAGGCCTGAAACATGCTTTGGAAGTGGTTCGGGACTAAACTAAGCACTTAGGAAATTTTTACAAAACTTAGAAAATTTTTGTTGTGAATAGGGGTCACACGCCCGTGTGGCTTGGAACACGCCCGTATGGGCAGACCGTGTGACTTAGAAAACCTTTAACATACCCGTGAACCACTCGGAATAATAATGTCAGATACTCAGGATTCTTGCACACTAAGTGCCACATATGTAGCCATTGCTACCTCAGATCTCATATCTCATAGTTGCTCGCTCTCGAGCTATCAACGGGTCTACTCACACAAGATGTCAGTCAAGATGTAGCTACACGGTGCTGTTCACACAAGCTGCCAAGTACCTACAACATATGCTGATATACTCAGCCACCGGTAGGACGTACAAGACCAGCACCCGGATTACATAATCACATAACACATACTAACCCTAGTGACATGTCACTTGTATCCTACCCTATTCCTAAGGTTCAACGAGATTTCTCGCTTGCGATTTATCTTCAAACTCGTTCATAAGATTAAGCTCATCCACATTTATCAAACGTAAAATTCATGCAATACTAAAGCAATAAAATACAATCATATTAATGCTTATTTTTAACATATGAACTTACCTCGGTACAAAATGGCTAATTGTTCGATTTAGTCTACAACTTTGTTCTTTCCCCAGTCTAGGTCAAAACCTCGTCTTTCTTGATCTATAATATCAAATTTAACTTATTAAATTATCACATTATTCAATATAATCCCAAAAAACACCTTATGGAAAAATTACATTTTTGCCCCTAGCTTTTCAACTTTTTTACATTTTAGTCCCTAGGCTCGTAAAAATGATTTTCATTCAATTTCATCACATCCAAGCCTAGCTGAACCTATTCCTTGCTCATAAAAGCCCACATTATTCATTTGTTCACATTTTTACACACATTTTACAACTTTTACAAATAAATCCCTATTTGACATTTTCATAAAAAAATCACTCGGTAAATGTTGTTTACCTAACATAAAACATACATTTTCTACCATTAGACATCAAAATACACAAATATTCTACATGGGTAAAATTTTAGAATTTTATTTTCTTTCAAATTAGTCCTTGAAATAGTTAGATTAGGTTACACCGATCTCAAAAATATAAAAATCATTAAAAACGGGACAAGAACGGGCTTACAATCGAGCTTGAAAGTTGGCCAAACCCTAGCTATGTCTTCCTCTTGTGAATTTCGGCCATGGGGATGAAATTAATAAAGATGACATCTTTTATTTGGTTAATTTTGTCTTTATTAACCAAATAACCAAAATGCCCTTAATGCCAAACTTTGAAATTTCACCTAACCATGTCCATTTTTGTTCAACTTAAAGTATAATGGTCTAATTACCATTTAAGGACCTCTAATTAAAATTTCATAGTAATTAGACACCTCTAGCTTCTAGAAAACATATTTTGCACTTATTGCAATTTAGTCCTATTAGTCAAATTGCACACCCTATCGATAAAATTTCTTAACAAAATTTTCAAACAATCATTTAATCGTACTGTAGACAGTAAAGAAATAATAAAATTAACATTTCAAATTCAAATTTATGGTCCCAAAACCACTGTTCCAATTTGAACCAAAAATGGGCTGTTAAACTCTCCCCCCTTTAGGGATTTTTGTCCTCGAAAATCTTACCGGAAAAGAGGTTTGGGTACTATTTTCTCATAGCTTCCTTGGGTTCCTACGTAGCCTCTTCAACCCCATGTCTTTGCCACAAAACTTTCACTAGGGCTACACTTTTAGTTCTCAACTGTTTAACTTCCCGAGCTAAAATCTTGATCGGTTCTTCACCATAAGTCATATCGAGTGGAATCTAAATCTCTGTTGGTGAAATCACATGCGATGGGTCTGATCGATAGTGGCGCAACATCGATACATGAAACACATTGTGAATCCTTTCTAACTCTGACGGCAAGGCTAGTAGATATGCCACTGGCCCTATTCTTTCAATAATGTTGTACGGGCCAATAAAACGCGGACTCAGTTTACCTTTATGATCAAATCTAAGAATTTTCTTCCACGAAGACACTTTCAGAAATACCTTATCATCGACTTGAAACTCAATCTCTTTTCGTTTCAAATTCGTGTACGATTTCTATCTATCTGAAGTTGCTTTCAAATAATCACGGATTACCTTCAATTTTTCTCCGATTTCTCTAACAAAATCAACCCCGTGAATTTGTCTCTCATTGAGCTCGGTCCAGTACAACGGAGTTCGACACTTGTGACCATACAATGCTTCATACGGTGCCATCTTTATACTTGACTGAAAACTGTTGTTGTAAGCAAATTCGACTAAGGGCAGATACTTTTCCCAACTACATTTGAATATTGATACACAACAACGAACCATATCTTCGAGGACCTGAATCGTTCTTTCTGATTGACCATCAGTTTGCGGATGAAATGCGGTACTAAAGTTCAACTTTGTGCCTAAATCCTCTTGTAACTTCTTCCAAAATCGAGACGTAAACCTCGGATCTCTATCCGAAATAATAGAAATAGGCACTCTGTGCAATCTAAAAATTTTAGCAATGTACAGTTTAGCTAGCTTATCAAGTGAATAGTCGGTACATACTGGAATAAAGTGAGTCAATTTTGTCAATCTATCAACAACTACCTAAATGACATCTTTCTTCTTCAAAGTCAGAGGTAATCCAATTACGAAATCCATCATAATTTTGTCCCATTTCCATTCGGGAACCATCATAAGCTGAAGTAAACTCGAAGGTGCTTGATGTTTGGCCTTTACTTGTTGACAAATCAAACATCTCAATACGAATTTAGATATATCTCTTTTCATACCTGACTACCAATACAAATTCTTCAAATCATTGTACATCTTCGTACTTCCTAGGTGAACAGATAGACAGCCACTGTGTGCCTCATGAAGAATTTTTTGAATAAGCTTGTATCTCTCTGTACACAAATTCTACCTCAAACCATCAAACATCCATCGGTCCCAATTTGATGGCCTGAATCACTAGTCGATTTGCACTAAAATCTTTTAGCTTGAAGCTCTTTGCCCCATTTCTGAGCTTCAAAATTTGCTGAAGAAATATCGGTCTAGCTTTCAACTCAGCTATAATCGAGCTATCATCAGATAAAGTCAGTCGCATATTCATCGTTCTCAAAGCAAACAAAGATTTCCTACTTAAAGCATCAGTGACTACATTCACCTTTCCTAGATGATAATCGATTACCAACTCATAATATTTTAATAGCTCGAGCCATCTTAGTTGTTGTAGATTCAAGTCCTTTTGAGTCATTAAATGCTTTAAACTCTTGTGATCGATAAAGATGTGGCACTTCTCACTGAATAAATGGTGTCGCCAAATCTTTAAAGTAAACACAATGGCAGCCAATTTCAAGTCGTGCGTCGGATAATTATTTCCATGCGGTTTCAACTGTCTCAAGGCATAAGCTACCACTTTGCCCTCTTGCATCAACACACATCCAAAATCGTTCAATGTCGTGTTGTTGTAAATCACAAACTCTTTTCCCGACTCAGGTTGCACTAACACCGGTGCCTCATTCAACAACGTTTTCAACTGTTCAAAACTCTTTTAACATTTCTCAGACCACTCGAATTTCACATTCTTTCGTAACAATTTGGTTATAGGTGTAGCCATCATCGAAAATCCCTTAACAAAGTGTCGATAATAAGCACCTACGCCCAAAAATCTTCTAACCTTGGATACATTTCTCGGGGGTTTCCAATCCACAATTGTCGACATCTGGATCAACTCTTATACCTTCTACTGATGCAATATGCCCCAAAAATCCAACTTCTCGGAGCCAAAACTGACTTTTGCTGAATTTAGCAAACAATTTCTTATCTCTCAAAGTCTGCAACACAACTCTTAAATGTTCGGCTTGTTCAGTCCATCTTGAGAATAAATCAAGATGTCATCAATAAACACGACTACAAACTTGTCCAAATACAGTCTGAAGATCCGATTCATCAAATCCATAAAAATAGTAGGAGCATTAGTTAACCCAAAAGGCATAACAAGAAATTCATAATGCCCATACCTCGTTCTGAACACAATTTTGGCACATCCGAGTCTTTAACTCTTAGCTGATAGTAGCTGGATCTCAAATCTATCTTTGAAAACACCGTTGCCCTTTTCAATTGGCCGAACAAATCACCAATACTCGGTAACGGATACTTATTCTTTATCGTAACCTTATTAAATTGACGATAGTCAATACAAAGTCTCATGGATCCGTCTTTCTTCTTGACGAATAATACCGGTGCACCCTAGGGAGAAAAACTCAGTCTCGCCAAACCTTTCTATTTGTTAAAGTGCTTATTTTCTAAGTCTTCTTAATTGTAAGGTCCTTATAATGTTAATAGATCATTGGAAGTGTAAATGGACCATTGTAGCCATTTATTTTATGTTTATAAATGAAATTCATTAAGGATATAATAATAATTAGTGTAATTATTATTTATTAAATGAAACAAAATAAAAAATTGGCTTCATTATCCTATTGTTGGCCGAATATTAAGAAAGAAAAGAAAGCTTTCATGGTGTTTTAGGGTTCGGCTACTTCCAAGTTTGATTAAAGATCAAGAACCAAAGAAAATGGAATTAGATCGAGGAAAGTCGAAAGTCGTCGAATAGCCATTTGTTTATGTTCATACCTGTATGAGGTAAATCTATATACAAATAAATGTGTTTGAAATGATTTATTTGAGCTTATATGCTATTGAATAATGATGAATAGTTTAGTGCATTGAATATGAGATATTCGAGAGAGTATCGACAAAGTTTCGATGTCCAAAAAGCCCCATACGAACCATAGGAAAAGATAGGATACATATGTCATGAAATAGGATTCGATATGTGTTTTAGTGTAAGACCATGTCTGGGACGTTGGCATCGACTTATGATTTACATGTAAGACCATGTTTGGGACATTGGCATCGTATTTGATTTCGTGTAAGACCCTATGTGGGATAGTGGCATCGATATTTGATTACATGTAAGACCATGTCTGGGACATTGGCACTGTACGAGCTTTCTTAGCTATCCACGTATCCTTATGATTTCGAACGGCTCAACGGGCATTTTGAGAAAATGAATGACTATGTGAATATGTAAATGATTCAGGTACGTATGAAATGTATGTTAAGATTTAAAATGAAAGGTAAGTATATGTTTATATGTGTGAACATATGAGGTATGTTTGTATTATATGGAAATGTGATGTATCTATGAGTAAATGGTTATAAGTATTTGAGCTAAATGAGAAATATGAACTTGACATTGAATTATGCTATGATTTATACCTATGACTTGTTAATATTTGTGATTTGTGATGAGATTATTTGTATATGGCTTACTAAGCTTTTGAAAGCTTACTTTGTATGTGTTTGTATTGTTTTATAGATATCAAAGCTACTGGGAGCTCAAGGATCATCGAGGATCATCACCACACTATTGACTCATTTTTGTTACTTTTTGAAAGTGTAAATATAAAGTATGGCATGTATAGGCTAGAAGTATTTGTATATGTTTGGTTATGTGTAAATCTAGCCATGTGATTTAGCTTGGTTTTGGTTGTGTAAATGAAAGAGATTTTGGTGTGAATCATGTGGTATAATATTGTCTATGTGATGTGTTATGAAAGACCAAATGAAATGTTTGATTTTGGTAAGTTATGGTATATGTTTATTTTGGGATTTGGTAATAGTTTGGCATGAGAAAGATTGTGAAACTTAATGATAATGACATGTATAATTGAATGTGTTTGGTAGGTAAATAAGGTATGTTTTAGTTTGGATAATGAGCATGAATTTAGTTGATGAATATATTATATGAATGATGAATGTTTTATGGTTGAAATTGGTTGGAAATATGATGTATTTGATGCTTGAATGTTACTTGTAGGGAGGACCCTAAAAGGGTGGCATATTGGCTTTGTAAATGGCCTAATTTTTGCCCACACGGTCACACACACGGGTATGTGCTAGGCCGTATAGCCAATTTAGTTTCGACCAAGGGCTAGACACACGAGCGTGTGACTGGCCGTGTGATTCAAGTCAGTAGCCTCCTTAATTTTCACATGGCCTGGCACATGGATGTGTCATGTGGCCGTGTGGATAAGTCAGTATGTATGCCCTATTTTGACACGGCACAGACACACGGGTGTGTCTAATGCCGTGTGAGGCACAGACACACGGGCGTGTCTAATGCCGTGTGAGGCACACGTCCTGCTCACACGGGCGTGTGACCTGTATAACTTTGAAAAATGTTTAAGTTTTGAAAAATTTTGTATGTGTTCGGTTTAGTCCCAACCCTTTTTTAAAGTATGTTTAAGGTCTCGTTGACCTATGTAAGGGACTTTTTATTGATGTATGATTTATAATGCTATGATGTTTGTGAAATGAATGTGAAATGTTTCGATATGTCTGGTAATGCCTCTTAACCCTATTCCGGAGACGAATTCGGGTTAGAGGTGTTACAATTGGTTGGTATTAGAGCTACGATTTAGTCAATTCTAGGACTAACGTAGCGTATGTGAGTCTAGCTATACATGCCATATTTATGAACTACGATAGTGTGATGAATCCCAACAATGAAAATGTGTTTTTATATAGCAAGTGGATCCCAAACGAGTCATAGCTGACGATGTTGAAAGTAATGTGCCTGCTTCCGCCCAAGGGACAGTGTAACACCCTAAACCCGGCCCGAACATTATGGCCGAATCTGGTGTGTCACATTGAAGTGTTTTAGCGAAAACCGTGTTTTCATTGAAACCATTCTTAAAATAAAAGAAAGCTTAATTAACTTTAAAAAAACACACCTTTCAGTTGCAAAAACCTTGTTGAAACATTTGATTTAAGAAAACTTATCATTTAAAAATTTAATTGTAAAAACGTAGAAAACATACTATAATTTAGAAACTCATGTTCAACTTCTTGTAATTACATTGAAAATAATAATAATTCAAGTAATAATAACACAATGAAAACCTTATTACAATCTGGTCTGGAACATACTTAAAAAGAAGTAAAATCCTAAATGCTTGGGAAAAACCCAAGTCCAAATCATCTTGCTAGCTGGCCACCTAGAGTCCTTCCAAACATCGAACCTTCTACTAAGCATCACCTGAAAATAAAATAAAAGAGGGGGTGAGTTTTCGCAAGCTCAATGTGTACAACCCTCGGCAAAAACAAGCATTCAAAAAAAACATCATTCATCAATCATGCAATGCAATCCCATCCAAATTATTCATCCACTACACGCCGGCTCCGTCCCCTGTCACACCATGTGGGGATATAAATATCGACCCACCCAACCCTCATACCATGGTAGCCTGATTGCGGAACTACCTTCATTTACATATTGGGCTTTAAAAGCCGTCGGTGGATCCACAAATGTCAAGCAACCATGCGATCCTCATATACTTCCTCCATTCCATAATTCCCAACCCATATGCAACCTAAGCAGAATATCATATGTATGCATGCCGCATCCAAAAAACATACATTTAACACCTACGGGTATTTTGGTCATTTTTGCCCTTAGGGGCATTTCGATAATTTTCCCTTAATTACGATTTTCACTTACCTTGGCCCATTAACAAGTCCCGTGAGTTAAGATGAACGGATCTATGCACTAAGTAGGATTCTAGAGAAAATGAGGTGAGTCATTAAGATCGCTTAAGTACCAAGCTCTCCCTAGATCCAATCCTAGACATGCATATACCCGTTGCCACACCTTAACCCTATGAGTTGCCCATGGTCGCAAATAATTAATTAAGTCTTATGTGGATATCATAAACTAGGCCCAAAACCCCTTATAGAGCCCAATCAAATTCACATCCCTAGATCTGACCCATTAATCCTAATCATATTCATATGGCCCATTAGGCCCAAATCACCTGTATATGGCCTATTAGGCCCAAGTCACATTTATATGGCCCGTTAGGCCCAGTCACATTCATATTCATGCTCATATACAAATTCTTATCACAAAGCATCAATATTCAGTTTTTGCCTATTATGGGCCTAACAGCCCATCGGGCCCATTTAGCCCACCTGGACTATATGACCAAATCACAACCCAAGTCCATGGAATCGCCCGTGGACCTCAGGCAACCTATCAGTTTCCCCCTTATGAGTTTTCACGCACTGGCAAGACTACTGTAGCCAAACTTTCGACTTTTTGGCATTTCAGCTTTTTAACTTTTCAGCTTTTGCCGAATCATTGTGTGTGTGCAGTGTATGTACACACCTGGTAAGCAAGTGTGATGCAATCTCCTTAGCCCAAACCTACAATCGATATCACCCTTCAATTAATCGCATGCTTAATACTTATTTACTCAAAAACTGAAACCTCACCTTAACCTTACCTTGAGCCCAATCCTTAATCGCTTTTTCCTTGATCACGTATTTCCTAGATCTGCACAAATCTTAACTATTAAAACCTGAATAATAGGTGACTTGGATCCAAACAAATCTCCTTACCATAACTATGACCATTCGGCCACCTTAGCCAATGGGAGAAGATTACTTACCAAAACTGCAATACCTTAAGGAGCAATTCGGCAGAGAGCTAAAAACCAAGATCCGATACTAATTCCCTACCAAAGTTGATTAGAAAGAGTGAGGGACAATAATCGATACTAAATAAATAAAATTGATTGGAAGAGCAACACTTACACTAGATTCGGTCAAAGAGTATTTCACCCTTGGAAGATTCGATTTTTTGGCTTTTCAAACTAAGTATGGTGAATAAGGTTTATTCGGTACAGATTAAAGAAGAAAAATAGTAGAAGAATAAATCGGCTAAGTGAAACAGAGAAGAATAGAAATCGACAAAAAGAAAAGAAAGAAAGACAAAAGGGTTTTCAGCTTTTTAGATCTTGAAAGGAAAAGGGTTTCTGGCACAAAGTGAAGGGAAATTCGTCATTAACTTCTCAACCCTCCCATTCAGCATTTATTTATAGCCCTATAGTCGAATTCTTCAAGACCAAGTTCCCAATTTAGCTCCACTTACTCCTCACTTCTCATCTCTTCGTTTTTCTCCCTGATAACCCCTTGATCCTTTCCTTAATTTTCTCTTTTGAACACTCCCCTTGAGTCCATCTTCACGCCACTTCCATCTTTCTAGAAGGTAAAAATTAAATTCTAAAAATACTAAGCTAGGATTCGAACCTTGGACCCCTTTGCTAGCTACTAACGCCACCTCACTACACCTTATGTGGCGTCACTTAGCCACTCCACCATAGGCTCTTTTTGTGTCCAATTGTTTCTTCATTTATTCAAAAGCCCACCTACTTGTCAGCCCTGATTATTTTAATAATTAAATTATAATTTATTCTACCCCTTAATTCGAACTCAACCTTAGCTAAGACCTACTAAAATTATCGCTTGGATAAGAATATTAAACACAATTTTCATCAAAATTGAAAATAAAGGAAATTTGAGATTTTCAGATTTTCAGATTTCGGGATTTTTGGATTTTAGGATTTTTGGGGCATTACAGACAGTGCCATCCGATTCTAGATCGGCTATGAGTAGTCATGATAGTGAGGCTAAGCAAGTCTTCTATCAAATGATGAACGATTAGTTCACCCAATATATCCGAACTAATTCGGCTGTGCCTGTAACATCCTGAAATAGAGATTAGTCAGAATAGTGGTTTTGGGACCAAAAATTCGTGAAATATTTATTTTATGATTATTTGAGGTTTAGAATATGAGAATATGCATGTGTTAAAGTCTCATGAAGAAATTCTTTGAGTAAGGTGTCCAATTGGAAAACAAGGACCAAATTGAATAAATTTCAAAACTTGGACTCTAGAAGCAATTTGTATAAAATTGCTTTACATTATAAATTAAAATGTCTTGAAGAGAAATTTTCCCAATTTCTAAGTTTTTGGACAAAAATGGGCTTGTATGGATGAAATTTCAAAGAAAGGGTTTAAGGGCATTTTGGTCATTTGACAATTTAATGAAATAAAATGGGAAAAAGAAGGCAAAAATCAGCCATTCTTCTTCCTTGTCCAGCCGAAATTCTCAAGTCACCATAGCTAGGGTTTTCAACATTTTCAAGCTGAATAGTAAGTGCTCTCAAGCCCCATTTTAATGTTCTTCGTATTTTTGAAAACCTGGTAGCTTACTCTCTCTATTTCTACCCATATTTCATGCTACGGTTCATGTTTAGAAATTTACCCATGCATGAGTTACTTGTATTTTGATGGTTTATAGAGGAATATGAAAGTTGGATGTGTGTTAAACATCTTTTCCTAGGTGATTTTCATGAAAAACCTCTAAAAGGACCTTTTTGCAAAAGGTGTAAAATCTGTGGTAGAAATGAGAAATAATGGAAAAATGTGGGCTGCCATATGAGGGAAAAACATTCGGCTAGGCTTGGGTAAGATAGAAATTGCATGCATTTCATTATATGAGCCTAGGGACTAAATCGTAAAAATATGAAAGGTTAGGGGCAAAATGGTCATTTGGACCGGGGGTGAAATTTAGACTCAAAAAGTATAATGTGAGGTGTTAATGATTTGTTTTTATTGTTATAGACCCCAAGGAACAAATTTCGGAGGTCGATCGAGGAAAACGAAAGGTTTCGGAATAATCGAAACACGATACCGAGACGAGTACTAGGTAAGTTCGGATAACTTAAAGTAAACTCATAATATGCCTAATTGCATGATTTATGAATGTATAAAATTTCATTTGACGATGGCATGAAAATACATGAAATGTATCTTTAATAACGACATGTTAATAAATGTCCCGGTTGAGGTTAAAAAGGAAGTTCGGTGGATAAACCATGATTTACATGTTACTTGAGAGCCTGCATGTTTTGCAAAAAGGATTTAGCCTGGACGGGTAATCCGATGATCTCAAATATAAAAAGGATCTAGCCCAAACGGGTGTTCCTTGAGTGATCGAGCCTCCCGAAGAATATGTGTGCATTGTGGATTTAGCCCGGACGGGTAACCCGATTAGGGTCTGAATTTAGCCTGGACTGGTAATTCAGATCCAAGCTCATTAAGGGTGTTTTTTGCTATAAGGGATTTAGCCTGGACTGGTGATCCTTTCGTAAAATGTGAGGTTCGCGAGTGTGCATACCTGAAATGATCATTCTTATGAATTGACGGTAAATGGATAATCCATCGAGATTTCCTAGAAACTTAACGAGATTAATATGATGTGTATAAATGAAATGATGAATGATGAGCTCATCTAAGACAAATTACATGGTGCATTATTATTGTGGCTAACTTGTTGATTGAGTGCATGTGATAGGGAAACCATTTCATTCTTGTTGGTTCTATTGCTTAATATGGTTGTATGCTATTAATCAGGAAGTTTACTTTCCAATTATTCATGTTTACTAAGCATGTAAATGCTTACCCTGTCTTACAGAGCTCGAGGACTCGTATAGATCGGAAGACAGTTGGGGAGTCAACACACTATCAACTAGTCTAGCTTTGGTATATAGACACTTTTATTTTGTTCAATGGCATGTATAGGGCTCTTGGTTTATTTTGTTAGATATGTCATTTGATTCGCCAAAATGGAGGCATGAAAAGATATACCTATCTTTTGTATATGGTCATGGGAATTGGCTCATTTTGAAGTAGGCTATGACCTACAAATCTATGCATGCTTATGTTTGCATGGGATGGCTTGACCATAATTGGCAATGAGTTATAATAATGAACCAATTTTAAAAGTGTTAAAGAGACATGAAAATCCTTAAAACTAAGGAAATAACCTAGCATGTGTTAAGACGATGATACGAGGTTTACATGCAATGAGGTTTATTAAGGTTATTTGTAAGTGTACAATCATGTCTTGCTTTTTATTTTGGTAACCTTTAAGTATAAGTGATGTAGAGGGTGACCAAAGGCTTGGAAAATAGCCTAATAAGGTCTACATGGGTAGACACACGGACGTGTGTCTAGGCTGTGTGTGACACATGGATCACCCCCATGGGTGTGTGGTATGGCCGTGTGTCTCCTACACCTAAAATTTTAAGTCAGAATGCATGGTAGTAAACACACGGGTGAAGCACACGGGCGTGTCCCATATCACACGGGCGTGTGTCTTGGCCGTGTGCCCCTAAATGCATGCTAACGTCATAAACAAAATGCTCGATTTTTTGGACACGAGCGGCCACAGGGGCATGTCTAGACCATGTGAAGGACACGGGCCAGGGACACAGGTGTGTGCTCGGCCGTGTGAAAACCCTTATAAGTTCGAAATGAAAAATAATTTTCATAAATTCAACACGGATAGGGGACACGGGCGTGTCCCAAAGCAGACGGGCGTATGCATTGCCTTCACACGGGTGTGTGAGGCTTTACCTAGAAAATTTTTCATGAACTTTCACAAGTTTTCGGTTTAGTCCCGAACCTTTCTCGACATATGTTTAGGGCCTCAAAAGCCCATAATAGGGACAGTAAGATGTTACTTGATTGGTTTTATATTGGGATGAAATTTTATAATTTGTATTTTCTAAAAATGTTCGTGTACAGGTTTGTAATGCCTTGTATCCGGTCCCGGTCTCGAGTACAGGTAAAGGGGTGTTATAGTGCCACAACTTTCACCCTTGTCTCATCCTCTGCAAGTTCATGTTATGCCCCAAGTGAATCCAATTCAATTGAATAAGCCTCCGGTCGGTAAGATTGTAAAATATGGGGCCGAAGAATTCTGAGGTACTACTAATGATGATGCCGAGAGAGCTGAATTTTGGTTAAAGAACACAATACGAGTGTTTGATGAATTGTCTTTGACTCTGGATGAATGTATAAAGTGTGTCGTTTCACTTTTGAGAGATACGGCATATCATTGGCAGAAGACATTGATATCGGTGGTTCCAAGAGAGCGAGTTACCTGGGATTTCTTCCAAGTTGAATTTCGAAAGAAATATATCAGTCAGAGATTCATCGATAAAAAACGTAAAGAGTTTCTTGAGCTGAAATAAGGCCGTATGTCTGTTATAGGATACGAGCGAGAATTTATGAGACTGAGCCAATATGCTCGAGAATGTGTTTCGACTGAAGCTATAATGTGAAAAATATTCGAGGATGGCTTGAACGAGGATATCCGCTTGTTAGTCAGGATTCTAGAGATAAAAGAATTCATTGTGCTTGTTGAACGAGCCTGTAAAGCTGAAAAACTCAGGAAAGAGAAAAGAAAAGCTGATTCAGAAGCTAGAGATATGAGAAAAAATATCTGTGAGTAAATCATTTCAGTCTAGGTCAAAGAAATTTCGAGATGATTTTAGTCGTTCAAAGGCTAATGTGGGGTATTCGAGTAGAGATCGTGCAAGATCACATTTGAGCTTCAGAGCTCTAGCTACTTCTGTTGCTAGTGTTGGAAATGTCCGATCCGATCGACCTAAGTGTAAACATTGTGATAAAAGACATCCCAACAACTGTAGACTGTATGAGTGGGCTTGTTTCAAATGTGGATCTTTAGATCACTTTATTCGAGACTGTCCCGAGTCTGTTGAACAAGAGATAACACAAAATCAGAGACCGAGTAACACTTCAACTCGTGGTAGACCTCCCAGAAATACGAGAAATATGAGTGGTAGTCAAAGGGGGACTAAAGACACTACTATTCATTTTGAGGCTCGTGCACCTGCCAGAGCCTATGCCATTTGAGCTCGTGAGGAAGCTTCGTCTCCAGATGTGATTACGGGTACTTTTACTCTTTACGATACTTCTGTGATTGCATTGATAGATCCTGGATCAACGCATTCATATATATGCATGAATTTAGTATCCAGTAAGACTTTTCCTGTAGAGTCTCTTGAATTCGTAATTAGAGTATCGAACCCCTTAGGTAGATGCGTTTTGGCTGATAAAGTCTACAAGAATTGTCTGTTAATGTTTAGAGACGTTTGTTTTTCGGCTGATCAATGTTATTACCTTTTGATGAGTTCAATATAATTTTGGGTATGGATTGGTTAACTTTGCATAATACTATTGTGAATTGCAAACGAAAAACTATTGATTTGAGATGTAAGAATGATGGAATAGTCCGAATTGAATCTAGTGATTTGAATGGGTTACTGACTGTGATATCTTCAATGAAAGCTCCGAGTATTGTGAAAAAAGGTTGTGAAGCCTACTTTGCTTATGTGATTGATTCGAAAGTAATGGAAAAGAAAATGGAATCAATCCTTGTTGTCTATGAATTCCCTGATGTGTTTCCTGAAGAACTTCCAGGATTACCTCCAACCCGAGAAGTTGAATTTGGCATTGAGTTAATATCAGAAACTACTCCGATTTCGATAGCTCCGTACAGAATGGCTCCGACCGAGTTAAAAGAATTAAAGTCTCAGTTGCAAGAGTTGGCTGATAAAGGATTTGCACAATCAATTTTTTCACCTTGGAGTGCTCCAGTTCTATTTGTGAAAAAGAAAGACGGAATGATGAGAATGTGCATTGACTATCATTAGTTGAACAAAGTGACTATCAGGAACAAATATCCTCTGCCCCAAATTGATGATTTGTTTGATCAGCTAAAAGGAGCTACTGTATTTTCAAAGATAGATATGAGATCGGGCTATTATCAGTTGCGAGTAAAAGATTCAGACATTTCGAAAACTGCTTTCAGAACGAGGTACGGCCATTATGAGTTCTTAGTTATGCCTTTCAGATTAACTAATGCACCTACCATCTTTATGGATTTGATGAACAAAATTTTCAGACCATATTAAGATCAATTTGTTGTCGTATTCATTGATGACATATTGATTTATTCGCGTGATGAATCCAAGGATGTCGAGCATCTGAGAATAGTACTACAGACTTTGCATGGTAAGCAATTGTATGCAAAGTTTAGCAAATGTGAGTTCTGGTTGGGCGAAGTTGGTTTTCTGGGCCATATTGTGTCAGCGTCAGGTATTCGAGTTGATCTAATGAAGATTTCAGCTATCTTAGATTGGAAGCCTCCAAGAAATATTTCTAAAG
The DNA here is from genome assembly GCA_025698465.1 of Gossypium longicalyx. NCBI lineage: Eukaryota > Viridiplantae > Streptophyta > Magnoliopsida > Malvales > Malvaceae > Gossypium > Gossypium longicalyx. The sequence goes on along the minus strand of CM046995.1, from coordinate 68,776,001 downwards.
TCCGCAGTTTTCTGGGACTTTCAATGATTACGACTCCGTTGACGAAACTGCTTCAAAAAGATGTGAAATTTGAGTGGTCTGAAAAGTGTCAGAAAAGCTTTGATCAGTTGAAAGCCCTATTGACTGAAGCTCCGGTGTTAGTACAACCAGAATCAAGTAAAGAATTCGTGATCTATAGTGATGCTTCGTTGAACGGTTTAGGTTGCGTTTTGATGCAAGAAGGCAAAGTCATAGCTTATGCCTCGAGATAGTTGAAGCCTTATGAAAAGAACAATCTAACACATGATTTGGAATTGGCAGCTATTGTGTTTGCTTCGAAGATTTGGCGCCATTATCTGTTTGGTGAGAAATGTCACGTTTATTCTAATCACAAAAGCTTGAAATATCTAATGACTCAGAAAGATTTGAATCTACATCAGAGAAGATGGCTAGAACTGCTAAAAGAATAGGAGCTTGTTATTGATTTCCATCCGAGAAAGACCAATGTTGTTGAAGATGCTTTGAGCCGAAAATCATTGTTTGCTTTCTGTGTGATGAATGCTCATTTAGTTTTGTCTGATGATGGTTCAGTTTAAGCTGAATTGGAAGCAAGACCTTTGTTTTTACAGCAAATTTAAGAAGTTCAGAAGGTTTATAATGAGATTTTAGCAAAACGAGCCTGGTGTAATTTAGATTCTGATTCAGAATTCAGAGTCGATAACGATGATTGTCTGAGATTCAAAGATCAAATTTGTGTTCCTAAAAATCCAGAATTGATTTAGATAATTTTGAACGAAGCTCACAATAGTTGTTTATCTGTGCATCCGGGTAGTACAAAAATGTATAATGATTTGAAAGAGCTTTATTGGTGGCCTGGTATGAAGCGTGACATCTCTGAATTTTTTGTGAAATGTTTGATCTATTAGCAAGTTAAAGCTCAACATCAAATGCCGATAAACCGTAATTTATACATATTTTTATCCCATGTTTAGCACATTTATTAATGAATTCTCTTTAGATATGGTGAATTTGATGCTCTTAATCCTTTAATTTCATGTTTTATACTTAGGTGAGCATAGGAGAGTAAAAAGAGCGAGAAAAGGGCCGAAAATGGAGAAAATGGGCCAACGTGGGAAATCAATATGGCCTGGACTTCCTTACACGGGTAGACCACACGCCCATGCCCTTTTAGCAGAATTGAGTACGACTTATACGGGTAGACCACACGACCGTGTCTATTCAACAAACTCTAACACGGTTTGGAGCAATCAAACACGGGCGTGTCCCTATCAAGCCCAAGTTGAGTTCTATTCAAAAAAGGCCACTCTTGAGGGTTCTAAGGCATTCTAAAGCCTATTTAAACACCAGAGAGAAGGATGAAAGGGGCACACGGAGTAGGAGGCACAAAATTACTCGAATAAAGGCGATTGATCCATCTCAGAAACCGGATTCTCCTTCAAGACGGAAGATCTCCCTTAATTTTCTTTCAGGAGTTTTGGGTTTTCTTTATGTTTTGTTATCATTATTCTTCTAAGATGTTTTCTTTTACAAATATGAACTAAACCCCCTAAATACCTAAGGGGAATGAAACCTAAGATGGATCTTGTTACTATTTTCTGAATTATATGATAAATACTTGATTTGTTCTTAATTATGTGTTCTTAATCCTTGTTTTAATATTTCAGGATATTAATGCAAGTATTGATGTGCTTATTCAGAGGAGAAAAAGTCCATGTCTAAGAGTAGATCTAGCATAATTAAGCGGAGTTGCATGCAGTCCTAGACATAGGACGACATAAATCTGCCGGATTAGGGTCAAACCTAATAAGGGAATGTATAAATCGAGTTAATGCAACATTAGGGGTTTTAATTAGAAAGAGATTTCAATTAAACAACCTAGGGTTAAACGTTGTTAGTCTCGAGAGAGATAATAATATAAATTAGGGATTTCTACGGATCAAGCCAAGTGAATAAATCGTCTAATTCAGAGTCGAATAACAAGTGAAGTCTAGGTGGATTTTTCCTTGGGTATTGTCTTAATCAATCGAATTTCCCAAAAGTATTTTCCCCAATTTTCTTTCTGTGAATTCTTAGTTAGTTAATTAGTTTAGATAAAACAAACCCCATTATTTTTAGGCTAGATAATAAGAAAAGAGTTAATACTAGTACTTTTAGTTCCTTTGGGTTCGACATCCTGGTCTTGCTAAAACTATACTACTGTTCGATAGGTACACTTGCCTTCATTGTGATAATAGTTAGTCTTCAAGAACGGTCAAATATAAATTTATTAAAACTTATCACGAATCAACACGATCAAGTTTTTGGCACCGTTGTAGGGGAACTAACATATTAGGAATGCTTGATTTTTATTAGTTTAGCCATTTTTACTTTTATTGCAATTTACTTTTTATTTTAATCTAGCTTATCTTTACTAATTCTTTTTTTTCTTTATTTCTGGTAAGTTTTTATAGTTTATGACTAGAAGGAACTCGTCAGGACCATTACTTTTTTATGGAGAGATCGATCGCACAATTCATAGAAACTGAAGAGAAATAAGGCAAAGCCTAGGATACACAGAGGAAGAGCAAGATGATGACATTCACACCACAACTGAGGAGATGGCTGAAAATCAGGAAAATCCGCTACCTCCTATGATTGCTGCTGATCCAGTAAATTAGAATCCTGTTCCACGCACTATGTATGATTATGCTAAACCTAATTTAATAGGAACTGAGTCAAGTATAGTTAGACCTGCTATTGCTGCAAATAATTTTGAACTAAAACCTAACACAATTCAAATGATACAACAGTTTGTTTAGTTTGATGGTTTGCAGGATGAGGATCCAAACAATCACTTGGAAAATTTTTTGGAGTTTTGAAATACTTTTAAAATCAATGGCGTTTCTGACGATGCCATACGTCTTCGGTTGTTTACCTTTTCATTGAGTAACAAAGCTAAACAGTGGTTGAACTCGTTACCGTGAGGGTCAATCATTACTTGGGAACAAATGACCGAAAAGTTTTTACTTAAATAAAACGGCTAAGTTGAGGAATGACATCTCTTATTTTGTGTAGATGGATCTAGAAACACTCTATGATGCGTGGGAGAGATATAAGGATATTTTGAGAAGGTGCCATCACCATGGGTTACCACTTTGGCTACAGGTTTAGATGTTTTACAACGGTGTGAACCCCTCAACGAGGCAACTCATTGACGTAGCCGCTGGTGGAACTTTGAATAACAAAACACCTAAAGTAGCTTACAAATTCATTGAGGAGATGTCACTGAATAACTATCAGTGGCAAGTCATGAGGACAAAGCCGATGAAAGCAGCTGATGTTTTCAACCTCGATGCGGTTACTATGCTCTCTAACCAGGTAGAACTTTTAAATAAAAAGATTGATGGTTTATATAGTTCTACTCAGGTACATACAGTGGTGAGGTGTGATTTAAGTGGAGGAGGAGTACACGCAGATTATCCATCCTTCAAGCCTAGTACCGAGGAGGAACAAGTTCAATATATGGGTAATAACAATTCTAGATCTCAAAATAACCCATATAGTAACACGTATAATGTAGGTTGGAGGAACCATCCCAACTTCTCATGGGGTGGTCAAGGAAATCAAAAGCCACAACATCCCCCAGGTTTTCCACAACCACCTTACCAGCAGGAAAAGAAGTCAGACCTTGTGGAGATGCTAACGAAATTTATCTCGGTGTTAGAAACTCATTTTTAGAATACCGAAATAGCACTTAAGAATCAGCAAGCGTCGATCTAAGGACTCGAAATTTAGATAGGTCAGCTCACTAAATTGATTTCTGAAAGACTATTAGGGAGCCTACCTAGCAACACTAAACCCAATTCAGAAGAGTATGTGAAAGCAGTTACATTAAGGAGTGGGAAGGAGTTGACTGAACCCAAGAAAAAGCCACCACCAGAATTCGACAAAAAAGCAGATGAAGAGGAAAAACCCAAGAGCGATGAAAAACCGATGATGAGGGAATATAAACTATCAATCCCATACCCAGTAAAGTTAAAGAAAGACCGCATGGATGCACAATTCGGTAAATTTCTTGAACTTTTTAAACAATTACATATTAACTTACCTTTTGTTGAAGCTATCTCATAGATGCCTACATACACAAAATTTTTAAAAGAGCTCCTAACAAATAAAAGGAAGTTTGAAGAATTATCTACAGTGGAACTCAACGAGGAATGCTCGGCTATACTCTAAAATAAACTGCCAACCAAACTGAAAGATCCAGGAAGTTTTACTATTCCCTGCTTAATTGGTAGTTCGAATGTTGAGAAGGCATTAGCTGACTAAGGCGCTAGCATTAATTTGATGCCTTATAAAATGTTTAAGCAACTTGGTCTTGGGGAACCAAAGCCCACTAGGATGAGTATTTAACTAGCTTATAGATCTGTTAACTATCCTATGGGTATTATAGAGGACGTACTTGTAAAAGTAGATAAATTTATATTTCCGGTCGACTTTGTTGTGCTTGAAATGGATGAGGATGTTGAGGTGCCTCTAATATTAGGTCGTCCATTTTTAGCCACTATTAGAGCGGTTATTGATGTGGGTGATGGTAAACTTGTGCTTAGAGTAGGTGACAAAGAGATTATCTTTAAAATTTATAATTCCATGAGATTCTCTAGGGAACAAGATTACTCATGTTATTTTATTAACTTTATTGATAATGCTACTCAAGATTATTTTCAGAAAATCGTGCATAAGGACACATTGGAACTGTGTCTTACCCAAGGAGAGGGGGTGGATGATGAGGATTTTGAGATAGGTAAGGTAAAAACTAAACTAGACTCTAATGAACCCTCCTTAAGACAAGCAGAATATGAGGGTACTAAGGCAAACGGTGAACTAAAGCAAAAACCCTCTATTGAAGAACCTCCCAAATTGGAACTTAAACAGTTGCTAAAACACTTGGAGTACGCATTCCTTGGAAATAATTCTACATTACCAGTGATTAATGCTTCTAACCTACAACCCAAGGAGAAAGAAGAATTACTCCAAGTATGGAGAGAGCATAAAAGAGCCATAGCTTGGAGAATTTCTGACGTTAAAGGGATTAGCCCTTCTTTCTGTACCCACAAAATTTTAATGGAAGATGAATATAAGCCATGTGTACAAGCTCAAAGACGTCTAAACCCCAATATGAAAGAAGTTATTAAAGTTGAGGTAATTAAACTCCTTGATGCTGAAATTATTTATCCTATTTCTGATAGTTCTTGGGTAAGTCCAGTGCAGGTTCTTCCAAAGAAAGGAGGCATGACTATGGTAGCCAATGAGAAGAATGAGTTAATTCCAACAAGGATAATCACAGGTTGGAGGGTTTGCATTGACTATAGGAAGCTGAATGATGCCACGAGAAAAGATCACATCCCCTTGCCATTCATTGACCAAATGTTGGAAAGATTATCAGGGCACATGTACTACTGCTTTCTAGATGGACTCTTTGGTTATTTTCAAATCCCAATAGCTTCTGAAGATTAGGAAAAGATGACATTTACATGTCCATACAGTACGTTTGCTTCTCGTAGAATGCCTTTTGGATTATGTAACACTCCTGCTACTTTTCAGCGCTGTATGATGGCCATTTTTGACGAACTCGTGGAAGACATCATGGAGGTATTTATAGATGATTTCTCGGTATTCAGTAACTCTTTCCATCTTTGCCTTAAAAATTTAAAACGAGTTTTAATAAGATGTAAGGAAACAAACCTTGTGCTTAACTGGGAAAAATGTCACTTTATGGTTCAAGAAGGTATTGTGTTAGGACATAAAATTTCTAGTAAAGGGATTGAGGTTGATAAATCTAAAATTGAAACCATTGAAAAACTACCTCCCCCTAGTTCGATTAAGGCTATTAGAAGTTTTTTAGGACATGCTGGGTTTTATAGAAGATTTATTAAAGACTTTTCTAAAACAGCGAAGCCTTTGACTAAATTACTAGAAAAAGATGTGCCCTTTAATTTCGATTAGGAATGTTTAGAAGCGTTTAATACTTTAAAGGATAAATTGATTAATGCTCCAATTATAATCGCACCTGATTGGAATTTACTTTTCGAACTAATGTGCGATGCGAGTGATTTTGCAGTACGTACAGTTTTGGGACAGTGAAGAGACAAGCATTTCCAACTTATCTATTATGCTAGCAAAACTTTGACAGCTGCACAAGAAAACTACACCACCATTGAGAAAGAGTTGCAAGATGTAACACCCCGAATTTGGGCCTAGAAGTATTGGGCCTTGAGTATGGGTCCGTAAGGAGGTTGTATAAAAGTATTTAATTGCACAAGGAAATGACACAATTAAATGTCTACTCTGGTGCTTAATGGCCTTGAAAAGTGTTGGAGAAATCTTGGGTTTAAACCTGGGCTTTAGCAAAAATTTTGGTATTAAGTGAATAAAACCCTGGATGCTTGAAGGATGGCCTTTTAAATTATTGTGTTAAATAAATGACATAAGGAAACATGTGGTCTAGTGGTTGTGGCGTCATTAAAGTTGTAAGGGAGCCTAGGTTCAAGTCTTGGCTTTTATAATTCATTTTGGTTTTTCTCTTAAGTGAATCTGGACGCTGGCATATATGTCTTAAAGTTAATTGTAGACGTTTTTATCACAGAAAGAGCTTGTGGTGGAGTGCAAGGTGGCGTGTTGTGTAACTGTGAGGTTTGAGGTTCAAGTCTTGGGATGCGCAGTGGAGTATTTATTTTGCTATTTGAGCTGTATGGGAGGTGGAGTTAGACTGGAACTCTGTGGTTGAAGTGGTCATAAGAATGAGGAATTTTCCTAATGGTTGAAAGTAATCCCACATCGGGAAGCTAACATGAGAATTGTGAGAAGTTGGCTTTAAATAGAGCGAACCAAATGAGTTGGGAGGAAGACTCAATGCAGGATGTGCCAAGGTTGGTGATTGTGGACTTCGGCGCGTTCTCATAAACAAGTGTGTATTCACGCCCTTATTTGCTAGAAGTCAGCAAAAAGCCGAAACTTTGGCATTTGTGGCCTCACGAGCGTGTGACCGCTCGTGTGGTAATTCAAACCCACAGAACATGGGTGATAGACTGTAGAGGCCGCCATGAGCGTTCTCGTTTGCTGGAGCTGTTCTGGGCCTCGATGGGCCCAATGGGCCCAATGGGCCCAATGGGCCTACGAGCCCACTTGTGTAAATCTAACTATTAGGTAGGAAGTAGTCGAGCCAAATAGCCGTAACTAAATTTGGGCTAAATGGGTCACACGAGCGTAGGGGCCCACTTGGGCTAAGTAATGGGCCTTACGCCAATCTGCACTGTTAGGTCTGTTTAGGTTACTTAAGTCGCTCGAGGCAACGGTTGACCTTCTGTTGGGTCATTAAGACCCCCGATTTGTAAAATTACCGAAATGCCCCCAATTTGTAAAATTATTGAAATGCCTTCGATTTGTAAAATTACCAAAATACCCTCGATTTGTAAAATTACAAAAAATACCCCCAATTTGTAAAATTATCGAATTACCCTTGTAGTGTAAAAGTGCTGATATACCCCTATAGGGTAAAATGACTGTTTTGCCCTTGTGGGTAAATGACTGACTTGGACTATGAATTTGACTGATTTGACTGTGGTTGTATGACTGTGATTTAACTGAATTGACGGTGCTTGTACGACTGATATGCTTTTAATATATGTTTAAATGATTGTTACTGAGCATGGCCATTTTGCATACACGTGTGATGATTGAGCATGACATACACGACATATTGCATGGGGTTGGGACATTGATACGGAGGAAGTTCTAATAGGACCGCACGGGTCGCATGAGACGATTGTGGATCCAGTATTGATTTATTAAGGTCGCACAGGTCACACGAGACGACTGTGGACTGATGGATGGCTTAGTGTCGCTTAATCTGATTGTGGCTTTGTGCCAACCTAAAGATGGCTCTGTGCCATCTTGACTATGGCTTTGTGCCAAACGTATTTACCTGTGGCTATGTTCCTAACATACTTATGGATGAATCTGTGTGGATCATATTTACCCAAGGCAGTGTGCCGATTATATTACCGTCGCTGATGGCTATGTGCCAAACATAATACAGTTACCGATGGCTTTGTGCAAATTATAATACTGTTACTGAAGGCTTTTTAAGCCCAATATACGATTAGCAACTTTGCTGTAATGAAGGTAGTACCATAACCGGGCTACCATTGATGTGTATCGGATAGGTGGGTCGATGTTTATATCCCCACATGATGTATACAGAGGGACGGAGTTGATGTGTAACGGTTGGATTATTGGGATGGGATAGCATGCATCCATGCATTTACACATTCTATTCTATTATTGGTTTGGGCTGGGCCCAATTGATTCTGTTATGGGTTGTGACCCAAATGACATTGTAATAGGCTTTGGCCCACGTATGCTCTGAACTGGACTGTACTATTAATGTTAACGGGCTCTAGCCCAGACTGTTTCTGTTTTTGTTTCAGTATACTGACTGTTACTCTAGTAAGGGGATTACACACTGAGTTTTTGTAAACTCACCTCGTTTATTAACCGTACAGGTAATCCCCAACGTTAGGTGGATCGGTGTCGCAGAGGGACTCGGAGACGACCACACAACTGCACATGTTTTTCTACTTCGTTTATTTAGTTAAGAACTATGGTTTTTGATTTGGGTTGTATAAGGCCTTTTTATTTCCTGGACTTTTTATTTGGAAAGTTTATTTAGTATGTCTAATATTTATTAGAAGTAGGACACGATTTTCCAAAACAAGAACTATTTTCAAACACTACGTTTCTGCAACATTTTCAAAATGTTTTCGCAACTTAACTTTTAAACATCACGTTTTCGTAAATTGGTTACTTTTAGAATTAGCTTCCGCAAAGTAAAAAGGAATTTTGGAAATAAAATTAAGAAGTTTTCAATGTACTACGTTTTAAATAAGAAGGGTTTCTAATGGAAATATGGTTTTCAAAAAACATTTCAATGTGACTCGCCAGATTCAGGTCTAACTTTTGGGCCGGGTTTGGGATGTTACATTTAGTGGTATCAGAACCAAGTTGCAAAACTCAACTGTGGAATAGGTTTTAAAATTGGATTTTTGAAAGAATTATTTCAAAAGGGTTCGAAAAGATTTGAAATATTTGAAATGCTTTTATGAGTATTTTCCTTAAAGTGTGGTTACTGAGTCTCTAGCGCCGAATCTGTAAGTTTTCTGCTTGACTGTGCTTAAAGTTAGATTTTGTATTTATTCAGTGTATGTTCTGGAAATTAGATTTTGTTTAAGTTAGCAACAGTACTGTGATAGATTCCGAAGGTAAGCAAGGTCGCGAGGAGTTGCTCGTCTCCCCAAAACATGAGATGGTTCAGGAAACTGTAGTCAAGGTAAGTCCACCAACTTCGGGTAACAATAACCCGGAGCTTGGTACGGAGGCACTGACCCAGTTGGTAAGAGAAGTTCTAGAAGAAGTGCTCGAGGTAAGAGTTAAGGTGTATGGTGAAACACTTCAGGCTAGGCGCTTAGAGCACAGTAGGAAGAGGGATCACAGTCCTCTGAAGCAGGAGCCCCGTTTTGTGAAATGAGTTAAGAAGCGTCTAAAATTTTTGGCTTGCGAGCGTTGCAAAAGGTGCCATCCGGGCGAATGCTGAAGGAAGTCAGGAGCGTGTCTCAGATGCTAGTCTTAGGAGCATCAGGTTCAGGATTGCTTTTAAGTTAGGTATGTTTTGTTTAGATGTGATGTTTGAATATAGAAATTGTATGCATGTGTGGTAAATATCTGTTTGCTTCTGTGGTAAGATGTTTGGTTGGGTGTGAGAGGTTTTGAGATTAATTTAAAAGTGTATTAGTGTAGTTTGGAATTAGAGTGCACAACAGGAGCATAGTGGTGTAGGTTGAGCTAAGTGCTTGTTCAGATAGATGGAAATTTCAAGGACGAAATTTCTTTAAGGGGGTAAAATTATAACACCCCGAATTTGGGCCTAGAAGTATTGGGCCTTGAGTATGGGTCCGTAAGGAGGTTGTATATAAGTATTTAATTATGCAAGGAAATGATACAATTAAATGTCTACTTTGGTGGTTAATTGCCCTAAGAAGTGTTGGAGAAATCTTGGGTTCAAACCTGGGCTTTAGCAAAAATTTTCGTATTAAATGAATAAAACCCTATATGCTTGGAGGATGGCCTTTTGAATTATTGTGTTAAAAAAATGACACAAGGAAACATGTGGTCTAGTGGTTGTGGCGTCATTAAGGTTGTAAGGGAGCCTAGGTTCAAGTCTTGGCTCTTACAATTCATTTTGGTTTTTCTCTTAAGTGAATCTAGACGCTGGCACATATGTTTTAAAGTTAATTGTGGACGTTTTTATCATAGAAATAGCCTGTGGTGGAGTGGAAAGGTGGTGTGTTGTGTAACTGTGAGGTCTGAGGTTCAAGTCTTGGGATGCGCAGTGGAGTATTTATTTTACTATTTAAGCTGTATGGGAGGTGGAGTTGGACTAGAACTCTGTGGTTGAAGTGGTCATAGGAATGAGGAATTTTCCTAATGGTTGAAAGTAATCCCACATCGGGAAGCTAACATGAGAATTGGTGAGAAGCTGGCTTTAAATAGAGCGAACCAGATGAGTTGGAAGGAAGACTCAATGCAGGATATGCCAAGGTTGGTGATCGTGGACTTCGGCGCGTTCTCATAAACAGGTGTGTGTTCACGCCCTTCTTTGTTAGCAGTCGGCAAAGCCGAAAAGTCGTAGCTTTGACATTTGGGGCCTCACAAGCGTGCGATCGCTCGTGTGGTAATTCGAGCCCACAGAACATGGGCGATAGACTGTAGAGGCTGCCACAAGCGTTCTCATGTGCTGGGGCTGTTCTGGGCCGCAATGGGCCAAATGGGCCAAATAGGCCTGCCGACCCGCTTGTGTAAATCTAACTATAAGGGGGAACTAGTTGGGCCACATAGCTGTAACTAAATTTGGGCTAAATGGGCCACACGAGCGTGTGGGCCCACTTGGGCTGAGTAATGGGCCTTAGGCCCATCTGTACTATTAGGTTTGTTTAGGTTACTTAAGTCGCTCGAGGCGACGGTGGACCTTCTGTTGGGTCATTAGACCCCCGATTTGTAAAATTACCAAAATACCCCTAATTTGTAAAATTACCGAAAAACCCCCAATTTGTAAAATTATTGAAATACCCTCAATTTCTACAATTACCGACATACCCCCGGTTTGTAAAATTATCGGATTACACTTGTAGTGTAAAATTACTGAAATACCTCTGTAGGGTAAAATGACTATTTTGGCATTGTGGGTAAATGACTGACTTGGACTATGAATTTGACTGAGTTGACTGTGATTGTACGACTGTGATTTAACTGACTTGACGGTGGTTGTACGACTGATAAGCTTTTAGTATTTGTTTAAATGATTGTTATTGAGCATGGCCATTTTGCATACACGTGTGATGATTGAGCATGACATACACGACATATTGCACGGGCTTGGGACATTGATATGGAGAAAGTTCTGATAGGATCACACGGGTCGCATGAAACGACTGTGGATCCAGTATTGATCGGTTAAGGTCGTACGAGACGACTGTGGACTGATGGACAGCTTAATGCCGCTTAGTCTGATTGTGGCTTTGTGCCAACCTAAAGATGGCTCTGTGCCATCTTGACTATAGATTTGTCCCAAACGTATTTACCTGTGGCTATGTGCCTAACATACTTATGGATGACTCTGTGTGGATCATATTTACCCAAGGCTTTGTGCCGGTTATATTACCGCCGCTGATGGCTATGTGCCAAACATAATACAGTTACCGATGGCTTTGTGCCAATTATAATACCCCTACTGAAGGCTTTTTAAGCCGAATATGTGATTAGCAACTTTACTATAATGAAGGTAGTACCGCAATAGGGCTACTATTGATGAATATCGGATGGGTGGGTCGATATTTATATCCCCACATGATGTGTACTGGGGGACGGAGTTGATGTGTAACGGTTGGATTATTGGGATGGGATAGCATGCATCCATGCATTTACACATTCTATTCTGTTATTGGCTTGGGCTAGGCCCAATTGATTCTGTTATGGTCTGTGACCCAAATGACATTGTAATAGGCTTTGGCCCACGTATGCTCTGAATCTGGGTCGCATCTTCGTTCATCGCATTAACGGGCTCTAGCCTGCATCGCTTTTGTTTTTGTTTCAGATAACGATTGTTACTCTAGTAAGAGGATTACACACTGAGTTTTCGTCACCCCGTTTATTAAACGTGCAGGTAATCCCTAGCGTTAGGTGGATCGGTGTCGCAGAGGGACTCAGAGATGACCACACAACTGCACATGTTTTTCTACTTCGTTTATTTGGTTAAGCACTTTGGTTTTTGATTTGGGTTGTATAAGGCCTCTTTGTTTGCTTGAATTTTTATTTGGAAAGTTTATTTAGTATGTCTAATATCTGTTAGAAGTAGGACACGATTTTTAAAAATAAGAACTGTTTTCAAACACTATGCTTTCGCAACATTTTCAAAATGTTTTTGCAAGTTAACTTTTAAACATCATGTTTTCATAAATCGGTTACTTTTAGAATTAGCTTCCACAAAGTAAAAAGGAATTTTGGAAGTAAAATTAAGAAGTTTTCAATGTAGTACATTTTAAATAAGAAGGGTTTCTAATGGAAATATGGTTTTTGAAAAACACTTCAATATGACACGCCAGATTCAGGTCTAACTTCCGGGCTGGGTTTGGGGTGTTACACTAGCTGTTGCTTTTGCATTTGATAAATTTAGGCCATATCAGATATTGTCTAAAGTTGTCATTTATACTGACCATTCTGCTCTTCGCTACCTTTTAACTAAAACTGATGCAAAACCTCGACTCATTCGATGGATTTTATTATTGTAGGAATTTGACTTGGAGATTCAAGATAAGAAATGAGCTAAAAATCTTGATGCTGATCATCTCTCTAGGCTTGAAATTTTAAGTACCAAAGAGCTAGATAAAGTTGAAATAAACGACTGATTCCCTGAAGAACAGTTTTTTGCTATATCTGATTCTGAGGTACCTTGGTTTGCGGATATTGCGAATTTTTTAGACACTAACGTTATCTCAAAAGGGTTGACACATCAACAAAAGAAGCGATTCTTTACTGATGCGAAAAACTACTTTTGGGAAGATCCTTTTCTTTTCCGCATATGTGCAGATCAAGTCATTAGAAGATGCGTTACAAGGTCAGAAGCATTGAAGATCTTGGAACATTGCCACTCAAGACTGACTGGAGGACATTACAGTGGAACTAAGACCGTACATAAAATGTTTGAATTAGGTTTTTATTGGCCCACTCTATTCAAAGACGCCAACAGGTATGTTACTACTTGTGACAAATGCCAACGGACAGGTAATGTCTCCAAACGTGATGAAATGCCTCAAACATATATGCTTTCAAGTGAAATATTTGACGTTTGGGGTATCAAATTCATGGGTGCATTCCCTAGCTCGTTTGGGAATAAATACATATAAGTAACCATTGATTATATGTCCAAATGGGTTGAAGCCCAAGCTTTACCTACTAATGATGCAAGAGTAGTAGTACGATTCCTTAAGAAACTTTTCTCTCGATTTGGAACACCTAGAGCAATTATCAGTGATAGGGGTACTCATTTTTGTAACACCCAATTTGATAAGATCCTTAAGAAATACGGAGTTCATCACAAAACAACTACCCCTTACCATCCTCAGACTAATGGACAAGTCGAAGTAGAAAACTGGGAACTTAAACGTATCTTAGAAAAGACAGTAGAATCAAACATGAAGGATTGGGCGATTAAAGTAGATAATGTTTTGTGGGCTTATAGAACTGCTTTTAAGACCCCCATAGGGACATCTACAGACTTGTCTATGGAAAAAGTTGTCATCTACCATTTGAGTTAGAACACAAAGCATTTTGGGCTATAAAGTTTCTAAACCTTGATCCCAAACTTAACGGTGAAAACAGGTTGATGCAGTTAAACGAGTTAGATGAATGACGAACGAATGCACATGAAAATTCACTCCTATACAAGGAAGCAACGAAGTGCCGCCACGACGCCCGTTTAAGGCATTGTAAGCAATTTGAAGTTGGAGATCTTGTCTTATTATATAAATCGAGGCTCAAATTGTTTCCCGAGAAGCTTAAATCATGATGGTCAGGTCCCTTCATAGTCCAAACTATCTTTCCATATGGCACAATAGAGGTAAGTCACCCGTCACAAGGCACTTTCAAAGTAAATAGACATCGTCTCAAACTTTATAACAGTGAGAATTTTAAAGATGATAGAGAGGAGCTACAGTTCCACGAACTTCCTTGAACATACCCACAAGGTACAGTCGAGCTTAGACTCTAAATAAGCTCTTCTCGGGAGGCAACCCGAGCACTAACGGTGTTAACTTCTTTAAATTTTAGTTTTTAACATTTAATTCACTAACTGAGTCACCGAACACAGGTTTTCCAGAACCACACGGCCAGGCACACGAGCATGACTTAGGCCGTGCCCATACCACGGAAGGCAACACGGCCGTGTGAAAATAGGGCAAATTTTTTCCCCAACAGGGGAGTCAATAAATTGCCACAGCCATGTGACATGGCCGTGGGAGAATCTACCAAAACAACACGGGCGTGCGACACGCCCATGTCTAGAGGCCATGGTTGAAACTGAGAAATGAGCACAAGCGTACGACACGTCCGTGCCATTCACCCGTGGTCGACACTATCAAACTAACACGGGCATGGGAAAAGCGAATGAAGTAGGACATGGCCAAGCGATATGGCCATATAGGTCACATGGCCCAGGGACATGAAGGCCGTGTGCAAATCGGACTACAAAAACACGAAAAACACAGGCTAGAAAGACTACAACACGGGCGTGGGCCATGGCCGTGTGGCCCAAAATAGGGCCTACACAACCGTGGCCCCCGTATAAATAACCCCTAACCCTAATCGCCTCTCTATTCTCTTTACTCTTTATCTTCTTCTTCCTCCAGCCACCCTTCATCCTCTTTTCTTTCTCACTATTGAAATCCCAACCATCAAACGCCACCGGCCACCTCCTCATCCACATTGCCACCTCCATCTTGCGAACCATCCAGCGATGAGGATTTTTTTTAAAGACTTTTTATTTATTATTTTTATTTTCACTTTTATCTTTATTTATATTCTTAAAGTACTTTTTATTTTATTTTCTTTAGTACTATTTCATTCTTAGGTTTTATAATTTTTATTAAACAATTTATAGTTTCGGCTATTTCGTTACGGGTAATTATGATTCTTTATATTTCCTAAAAAAGTTCTTGATTTTATCATAGTTAGAAAGAGCTCCAAAGCTCACCACCACTTAAGAACTTGCAACTCCATTGGAAAAGGTTCTCCATGTCTGCCATGTCCTACCCGACCACCACGATAACCTTTTCATTGGACACTGTGGTTGTGGAACCCAACCTTACCACCACCGGAGTATCCTCCTCCAATCTCATCATTGCCTTGGCCAATTATTCTCCATTCAGGAAGTTTCACCTCTCTCCCTATCTTATGATTTTATATTTTTCTGTATATCTATCATTGTACATTGAGGATAATGTACATATTAAGTGTGGGGGGTTATCTATATTATTATTAAAAAAAATCCCTGAAGTTTTTCTTATTCTCATGTGATCTTCTCATATCATTATTAGAATGAATTTTGATTAATTTATGATTTTTATTGATATATCTTGAATTAAAACATAGGCATTCATGCATTGATTGTTTAAACTTTAAGGAATTAGAGAATCAAGCATGATAAGTTGACTTTTGAGAATTAAAAATTTTTTTAGGTTGTTTCCCCAAGTTTAGGCATTATTTTGAGTTAAAATTCACAAGGTTTAAACATCAAAAAGCCATAATTTTTGTGAGATCTTGAGCCTTTAAAATCATTTATTGTTTCGTTCATGCTCACTTTTATTGTTGCTTTGAGTGTGTCAATCTTGATTTGTTATCCTAGAACTTGTTTGATTATGCATGTCAAGACCACACCATTTGATTTAATATGTCAAGATGATAAAGGCACTTAGGTTTAACCCACTCACCCCATAAAAGCCTACCTTCCTAATTAACCCTTAGTGAACCCTCTTGAGCCTAATAACTTATTCATTGTTTTACCCTTCATATTTACCCATAACCCATTATTGTTGAAATCCTTTAAATTAATTTGATCCCTATTTTTGTCGAGATCTGATTTGAATAATTTTCTTAGCTAAGTTTTACCTTTGAGAGTTAGTCTATGTTATTTGGCTTGTTCTTAAAAAAAATTACAATACACATATTTATATCAGTAGCAATTCTTTATTTTGAGCTTAAGTGTTTAAGTCCATATTCTGAGAAGAAGTTCACATGTATTCAATTGATGATTAGTTGTTTTTCTAGTTAGGTAAATTTTCAATTTAATCTCAATTCTAACCTTTTCTTTCAGCTTGTGACCACACCCCCTAACCAAAGCCACGTTAAAACCCTTTAAAGACCTTTTGATTGATGTATCATCTCAATATATAGTGGTGGAGATTTGGTTTTCATGCAAGCCTATAGTAATAACTTTTCATACTCACTATTGAGTGCTTAAACTTGTTGTCCTTAAAACATCTCAAGTGATTTGAGTGAATCTCTAGTGAGGATGTGAAACTCTGTGATATTTTGAATCAATGGTAATTACCTAGATGAGGGGAGACACCTATGTTTTCGTGATAAAATACGCAACTTGGAATGTTTGAAACTTTGATGTTCTTTTAGTTGAATTCTCAATGTATGATTACTTATGGATTATTTTGAGTTGAGAAGAATTCATTTTGATTGTGAGTTGAGGATTTTGCTTGAGGACAAGCAAACGCTTAAGTGTGGGGGTATTTGATAAACCGTAATTTATATAAATTTTTATCCCATGTTTAGCACATTTATAGATGAGTTTTCTTTAGATATGGTGAATTTGATGCTCCTAATCCTTAATTTCATGTTTTATACTTAGGTGAGCATAAGAGATAAAAAAAGCGAGAAACAGGCTAAAAACAGAGAAAATAGACCAACGTGGGAAATCAACACGGCCCGGACTACCTCACATGGGTAGACCACACACCCGTGCCCTTTTAGTAGAATTGATCACGACTTACACGGGTAGACCACACGGCCATGTCTATTCAACATACTCTAACACGGTTTGGAGAAATCGAACAAGAGCGTGTCCCTGTCGAGCCCAAGTTAAGTTCTATTCGAAAAAGGCCACTCTTGAGAGTTCTAAGGCATTCTAAAGCCTATTTAAACACCAGAGAGGAGGATGAAAGGGGCACACAGAGTAGAAGGCAAGGAGTTACTCGAAGAAAGCCAATTGATCCATCTCAGAAGCCAGATTCTCCTTCAAGACAGAAGATCTCCCTTAATTTTCTTTCAGGAGTTTTGGGTTTTCTTTATGTTTTGTTATCATTATTCTTCTGAGATGTTTTTTTTTTACAAATATGAACTAAAACCCCTAAATACCTAAGGGGAATGAAACCTAAGATGGATCTTGTTATTATTTTCTGAATTATATGATAAATACTTGATTTGTTCTTAATTATGTGATCTTAATCCTTGTTTTAATATTTCAGGATATTAATTCAAGTATTGATGTGCTTATTCAAAAGAGAAAAAGTCCCTATCTAAGAGTAAATCTAGCATAATTAAGTGGAGTTGCATGCAATCCTAGACATAGGATGACATAAATCTGCTGGATTAGGGTCAAACATAATAAGGGAATCCATAGATCGAGTTAATGCAACACTAGGGGTTTTAATTAAAAAGAGATTTCAATTAATCAACCTAGGGTTAGACGTTGTTAGTCTCGAGAGAGATAATAATATAAATTAGGGATTTCTATGGATCAAGTCAAGTGAATAAATCATCTAATTCAGAGTCGAATAACAAGTGAAGTCTTGGTGGATTTTTCCTTGGGTATTGTCTTAATTAATTGAATTTCCCAAAAGTATTTTCCCCAATTTTCTTTCTGTGAATTCTTAGTTAGTTAATTAGTTTAGATAAAACAAACCCCATTATTTTTAGGCTAGATAATAATAAAAGAGTTAATACTAGTAATTTTAGTTCATTTAGGTTCGACATCCGGTCTTGCTAAAACTATACTACTGTTCGATAGGTACACTTGCCTTCGTCGTGATAATAGTAAGTCTTCAAGAACGGTCAAATATAAATTTATTAAAACTTATCATGAATCAACACGATCAAGTGCCATCTGGTTTGTTACAACTGATTATGATTCTAGAGTGGAAATGGGATAGAGTGACGATGGATTTTTTATCAGGTTTGCCCCTATCTCCGAAAAAGAAAGATGCAATTTGGGTTGTAGTTGACTGATTGACAAAATCAACTCATTTTCTTCCTGTACGATCTGATTATTCTCTTGATAAATTAGCTGAGCTATACATTTTTGATATTGTGAGATTGCATGGTGTGCCATTGTCTATTGTGCCTTTGATTGAATTGACCTATAATAATAATTTTCAATTGAGTATTAAAATGGCACCGTACGAAGCCTTATATGGTCGTAAATGTTGTACACCTTTGTATTGGACTGAGCTCAGTGAGAATAAGATTCACGGGGTGGATTTGAAAAAAGAGACTGAGCAGAAAGTAAAAGTTATCCAAGATAGTTTGAAAACAACTACCAATCGTCAGAAATCGTACGCATACTTGAAACGAAAAGATATTGAATTTGAGACCGGCAACAAAGTGTTTCTAAAAGTATCTCAATGGAAGAAAGTACTCCGATTTGGTAGAAAAGGCAAATTGAGTCTGAGGTTCACCGGGCCGTATGAGATTATCGATCGTATCAGGTCAGTTGCTTATAGATTGGTATTGTCACCTGAGCTAGAAAAGATTCATAACATATTCCACATATTAATGCTTCGACGGTATAGATCTGAACCCTCACATGTGATTTCTCCGTCTGTGATAGAGATTCAGTCTGTTATAATCTATGAAGAAGAACCAATCTGTATCTTAGCTCGTGAGATTAAAGAATTGAGAAATAAGAAAATTTTGTTAGTAAAAGTGATGTGGCATCGATATTGTGTTGAAGAGGCTACGTGGGAGCCTGAAGATGTTATGAGACGGCAATATATGAATCTGTTTAACAGTAAGATTTTCGGGGACTAAAATCCCTAATGAGGGAATTGTAACAGCCCAGTTTAGACCCTAGTTAAAATAGTGGTTTCAGGACCACAAATTCGAGTCATAAAAATATTTTAATATTATATGTGAATTAGTATGTGTGAAAAATTCGTAAGAAAATTTAATCGTTTGTGTGCTCAATTTGATAAAAGGACTTAATCGCGTAAAATGTAAAAATGGCCTTCTATTTGTTAAAGTGCTTATTTGCTATGTCTTCTTAATTGTGAGGTCCTTATAATGTTAATAGACCATTAGTAGTGTAAGTGGACCATTATAGCCATTTATTTTTATGTTTATAAATGAAATTCATTAAGGATATAATAGTAATTAGTATAATTATTATGTATTAAATAAAACAAAATAAAAAATTGGCTTCATTATCCTATTGTTGGCCAGATCTTATGAAAGAAACAAAGATTCCATGGTGTTTTAGGGTTCGGCTACTTCCAAGTTTGATTAAAGATCAAGAACCAAATAAAATGGAATTAGATTGGGGAAAGTCAAAAGTCGTCGAATAGCCGTTCATTTCTGTTCATACCCGTACGAGGTAAGTCTATATACAAATAAATGTGTTTGAAATGATTTATTTATGATTTTATGCTATTGAATAATGATGAATAGTTTAGCACATTGAATATGAGATATCCGAGAGAGTATTGACAAAGTTCCAATATCCAAAAAACCCCGTACGAACCATAGGAATAGTTAGGATACATATGTCATGACATAGGATCCAATATGTGTTTTCGTGTAAGACCACATTTGGGACATTAGTATCGACTTATGATTTACATGTAAGACCATGTCTGGGACATTAGCATCGTATTTGATTTCGTGTAAGACCTTATTTAGGATAGTGGCATGGATATTTGATTACATGTAAGACCACGTCTGGGACGTTGGCATTGTACGAGCTTTTTGAGCTATCCGCATATCCTTATGATTCCGAATGATTCAACGGGCATTCTGAGAAAATGAATGACTATGTGAATATGTAAATAATTCAGGTACGTATGAAATGTATGTCAAGATTTAAAATGAAAGGTAAGTATATGTTTATATGTGTGAACATATGAGGTATGTTTGTATTTTATGGAAATGTGATGTACCTATGAGTAAATGGTTATAAGTATTTGAGCTAAATGAGAAATATGAACTTGACATTGAATTATGCTATGATTCATACCTATGACTTATTAGTATTTGTGATTTGTGATGAGATTATTTGTATATGGCTTACTAAGCTTTTGAAAGCTTAC
Organism: Gossypium longicalyx; assembly: GCA_025698465.1. NCBI lineage: Eukaryota > Viridiplantae > Streptophyta > Magnoliopsida > Malvales > Malvaceae > Gossypium > Gossypium longicalyx. Next base: position 68,755,545 of record CM046995.1, on the reverse strand, counting down.
TTTGTGTTTGTTTGTATTGTTTTATAGATATCAAAGCTACTGGGAGCTCAGGGATCGTTGAGAATTATCACCACACTATCGACTCATTTTTGTTACTTTTTGAATGTGTAAATATGAAGTATGGCATGTATAGGCTAGAAGTATTTGTATATGTTTGGTTATGTGTAAATCTAGCCATGTGATTTAGCTTGGTTTTGGTTCTGTAAATGAAAGAGATTTTGGTGTGAATCATGTGGTATAATATTGTCTATGTGATGTGTTATGAAAGACCAAATGAAATGTTTGATTTTGGTAAGTTATGGTATATGTTTATTTTGGGATTTGGTAATAGTTTGGCATGAGAAAGATTGTGAAACTTAATGATAAGGACATGTATAATTGAATGTGTTTGGTAGGTAAATAAGGTATGTTTTAGTTTGGATAATGAGCATGAATTTAGTTGATGAATATATTATATGAATGATAAATGTTTTATGGTTGAAATTGGTTGGAAATATGATGTATTTGATGCTTGAATGTTACTTGTAGGGAGGACCCTAAAAGGGTGGCATATTGGCTTTGTAAATGGCCTAATTTTTGCCAACACGGGCTGGGACACGGGCATGTGTCTCAGCCGTGTTGCTCGAAGGCCATTTTGAAATGAGCCTGGGCAGACCACACGGTCGCACACAAGGACGTGTGCTAGGTCGTGTGGCCAAGTCAGTTTCGACCATGGGCTAAACACACGGGCATGTGGCTAGCCGTGTGATTCAAGTCAGTAGCCTCCTTAATTTTCACACAGCTTGGCACATGGACGTGTCATGTGGTCGTGTGGACAAGTCAATATGTATGCCCTATTTTGACGCGGCCTAGACCGACGGGCGTGTCTAATGCCATGTGAGGCACACGGGCTATTCACACGGGTGTGTGATCTATATAACTTTGAAAATTGTTTAAGTTTTGAAAAATTTTATACGTGTTCGGTTTAGTCCCGACCCTTTTTTAAAGCATGTTTAAGGTCTTGTTAACCTATGTAAGGGACTTTGTATTGATGTATGACTTATAATGCTATGATGTTTGTGAAATTAAAGTGAAATGTTTCGATATGTTCGGTAATGCCTCTTCACCCTATTCCGGCGACGGATTCGGGTTAGGGGTGTTACAAGCCATCCTATACGGAGCTTTCGATATCGATGCAGTCCCCGGTACCAAATCAATAGCAAACTCCACCTCTCTACCGGCGGTAAACTAGGCAACTCTTTTGGAAACACATTCGAATATTCACAAACTACTAGTACTGATTCCATATTCAATTTAGACACCTTAGTATTCAATACATACGCGAGAAATGCTTCACAACCCTTTCTTACATACCTCTCAGCCGACATTGACGAAATCACAATAGGCAATTCTCCTGGCTCATCTAACTCAACCCGAAGAATTTTATTGTTTTGATATTTCAACTCAATAACTTTTCATCTACGATTCACTACTACATCATGTAGAGTCAACCAATCCATTCCAAGAATCATATCAAACTCATCAAATGGAAAAAGCATTAAGTCAGCCGAAAAATAGTGACCCTGAATCATTAAAGGACAACTTTTGCAAACTTTATCAACTAAAACATATTTGCCTAAGGGGTTAGACACATTAATCACAAACTCAGTAGACTCAACAGGCAAATTCTTACTAGATACCAAATTCATGCAAATATAGGAATGAGTTGATCTAAGATCAATTGATGCAAATACATTAGTATCATAAAAAGAAAATGTACCAGTGATCACATCAGGGGAGGATGCATCCTCTCAAGCTCGAATAGCATAAGCTCTCGTAGGTGCTCTCGCTTTCAATCTCACAGCTGAATCCTTGGATACACCTCTGCTACTAGTCCCATTTCTTGTATTTCTCACTGCCCTCCCTCTAGTAGCAGTATTACTCGATCTAGCATTCTGAAAATTATCTTTTTCATCCATTCAGGGCAATCTTGAATGAAGTGATCTTGGGAGCCACATCTAAGGCAAGCCCGGTTATTCATCCTACATTCACCACGATGTCGTCTACCACAATGTTGGCATTTAGGCTTATTAGACCTAGCATTACCAATGCTCGCTATGGATGTAGTTTGGGCCTTAGAACCCGAATATTGCTTCCCACGATCTTGGTTAGGATTCCAGGCTGAAACATTGGAGCGACAAATCTCTCGATTTCTTTGATGGGGATTGAAACGACTTATTCATCGGCCTCTTTCTCAAATCTCTAGTCTCAAACTCAACTTTTCTCTTTTCTTTTCTCAACTCTTCTACTTTGCAAGCTTGTTCGACTAGCACAATAAATTCTTTTAGCTCTAAAATCCCAACTAATAGTTTGATGTCCTCATTCATTCCGTCTTCGAATCTTTTACACATAATAGCCTCTTTCAAGATGCATTCCCAAGCATACTTATTGAGCCTAACAAACTCTCATTCGTTTAGTCACAGTCATATGGCCCTATTTTAGCTCTAAGAACTCTTTACATTTCTAATCAATGAATCGTTGACTGATATACTTCTTTTTGAATTCCTCTTGGAAGAAATCCCAAGTAACTCTCTCCATTGGTACCACTGATATTAAAGTGTTCCACCACTGATATGCCATATCCCTAAAAAGTGACACAACACATTTCAAGCATTCATCCGGTGTGCAAGAAAGTTTTTCAAATACCCAAATAGAGTTCTCAAGCCATAATTCTGCTCTCTCGAGATCATTATCGATATTTGCTCTAAATTCTTCAGCCCCTTATTTTTGGATCCTATAGAATGGAGGCTTGTTTAGTCGTACCAAATCCACACCTTGGAGAGCTATGGGAACCGGTTGAGGGTTAGGTGGGGGTGGAGGATGTTGTGCAGCCGGATTTGTCCGAACAAACTCGGTAAACCACTCATTCATCCTTTGGAAGAAGGCTTCCCTAGCCTCTCCTCCCTGACTAATCGTCACAGGTCTCCTTTCGGATGGTACAGAAACTTTCTACATCATCAACTACTTCTCAGTCGGGATTCATGATGGTCGTGAAACTAACTTAAAATTCGACTAAGGCAAGCGCACCTATCGAACAGTAGTATAATTATGGTAAGAATGAAAATATCGTATCTACGAGGACTAAAAGTACTAGTAATTACTATCTTTTTATTATCTAGCCTAAGAGTTAAAGGGTGTTTTTAAACTAAAACTAATTATCTAATTATCTAAGATTACGACAGAGATGAAAGTTGGAAAATACTTTAGGAAAACTGATGGAGAAGACAATACCCAAGGGAGAATCCACCTAGACTTCACTTATTACTTTCTAAATTAGATGATTTATTCACTTGTCTTAATTCGTAGAAACCCCTGATTTATGTTAATATCCCTCTAAAGACTAAAAACAACTGACTCTAAGTTAATTAATTGAAATCTCTTTCTAATTAAAACCCCTATTGTCACATTAACTCGATCTATAGATTCCCTTATTAGATTTGACTCTAATCCGACAGATTTATGTCGTCCTATCTCTAGGATTGCATGCAACTCTGCTTAATTATGAATGATCTACTCTTAAACAGGGACTTTTCCTCCACTGAATAAGCATATCAAAAACCTGAAATAATATCTTGGAATATTAAAACAAGGGTTAAACTTTCAATTAACAATAAGAACAAGTGTTTATCATATAACTTCAATAATAATAAGATCCGTCTTAGGTTTCATCTCCCTTAGGTATTTAGGGAGTTTAGTTCACAATAATGGAAAACATCTCAAAAGTTGGAAAACAACAAAACATAAAGAAACCCAAAGAACTTCTGGGAAATTGGATGGAATTCTTCAGTCTTGAGGTAGATCCTGCCTCTGAGTTGATTCTGATGGCTATCCTTGAGTGTTTTCTGTCTTCTCCTCTGCGTGTTCTCTCTAATCCTCTTCTAGGGTGTTTATATAGGCTCTAGAATGCTTCCAAACCTTTAAAAGTGGCCTTTTCCGAGTAGAATTAGACTTGGGCTCGACGGGGACACGGCCGTGTCCATGCCCGTGTGCAAGTGCTCAGGTCGTGTGAAATTCTAACTTGGTTTATTATCGACACGACCATGACACACGGGCGTGTGGTCTACCGTGTGTCACACACAGGTGTGTGGAACACCCATGTGGAATTGCTTAGGCCGTGTGAAACACTAATTTAGGCCCAATTTGTCCGTTTTTGGCCCGTTTCTTGCTCTTTTTGCTCTCCTAAACTCATCTAAGTGTAAAACATGAATTTAAAAGATTAGAAGCATCGAATTCAATAAAACCAAGGAAAAATCATCCATAAATATGCCAAGCATGGGGTAAAAATATGTATATATTATGGTTTATCAAATATCAACACACTTAAGCATTTGCTTGTCCTCAAGCGAAATCATCAACTCATAAATAAAATAAATCCTTCTCAACTTATAATTCTCTTTAATAATGTTGGAAATAATCCACGAGTAGTAATACATTAAGAGCTTAACTATAAGAACATTAAAGTTTCAAACAATCCAAATTGAGCATTTCAATCATAAAATCAAAGGTATCCACCTTTATCTAAGTAATCACCTTTAATTCTAAATTGACAAGGTTGACATCCTCGCTAATGATTCACTCAGATCACTCAAAGTGTTTAAAGTTCAATAATTAAGCACTCAATAGTCAAACATGAAAAGTTATTACCATAAGCTTGCATGAAAATCAAATCTCCACCACTATGATGAAATCATACACAAATCAAAAGGTCTTTACAAAGGTTGTAATAGGGCTTGGGTTAAAGTGTGGATAAAGGCAACAAAATAGAGTTAGAATCGAGATTAACTTAATAGATTACCAAACTTAGAAAAACAAAGCTAATCACTGAATTGCAAACAAGTGCCAGAATTAACACTAACCAAAACTAAAGAAGTGAGCTTTTCTCTCAATATGATGAGTTATCCAATAATATGTAACTGAATGAATGTACGTTTTTTTTTAAAGAATAAGAGCAAGTATGGAAAGTACATAAAAATAATTCAGAAACTGGAATGAACGAACATAATTAGGTAACTAATCAAATCAAATCTCGATAAAAAAAAGGAGTCAATAAAAAAAGGAGAAATTCTTAACGAATCAAAAAGGGTTAAGTTATGGGTTAATATTAAGAGAAAAGTCACTAGGAGTCAATTATGTGGGTAGGCTTTTTATGGGTAAATGGGTTAAAACCTAAGTGCCTTTATCATTTTTGTATATCAGGTCAAAAGTGTAGTCTTGACATGCATAATCGAAGCAAGTTCTAGAATAACAAATCAATGTTGACACACTCATAACCAATAAAATCAGTGAGAAAGAAAGGTATATGCTCTAAAAGGCTCATGTAATATCCCGAATTAGGGCCTAATCGGAATAGTGGTTTCATGACCACAAAATCCGAGATAGAAATAATTATTTTATGATTATTTTTAGGTCTATGATATGATTGCATGATTGTGTGAAATTTTCGTGAAGAAATTTTATGCATAAAGTGCTTAAATTGAAATTAGGGACTAAATCGAATAATTTGCAAAACTTGCATTCTAGAAGTTTCTAGTATGAAATTGTTTTGAAATATTAATTAGGAGGTTTTAAATAGAAATTTTACCAATTTCTAAGTTTATGGACAAAAATTGGACATGGATGGAATTTTTGGAAAGTTTAGTAGTAAGGGCATTTTGGTCATTTAGGGGTAAAATGAATTAAAATACAAAATTAAAAGCCAATTTTGCTCATCTTCAACCCCATGGCCGAATATAGCAAGGAGAAACCATGGCTAGGGTTTTACAAGCTTCCAAGCTCGATTGTAAGTCCATTCTAGCCCCGTTTTTCAAGTTCTTTACGTTTTTGGAGTCCAAGTAGCTCGATTTAGCTTATGCTAGCAATAATTTAACCTAGGATTTATATTTGGAAAAATACCCATAGGTGAAATTTGTGTATTTTGGTGTTTTATGATAGAATATGAGATTTTAAATTATGTTAGACAACTTGTGCTACTCGGTTTTAAGTGAAAACGAGCAAAAGGGCTTAATCGGTAAAAATACCTAATAGTCATAAGTACATGTTAGAGTGAGAATTTGATGTTGCCATAGAAGGGAAAAATGATCAGCATGTCATAAAACATAAGAAAATAGGCTGAAGTTTAATTTACGAGCTTTGGGGAAAAAGTGTAAATATACAAAAGTTTAGGGGCAAAATTGTAATTTTCCAAAATATGATTTTGGGTCAATTTGAATAATGTGAGTCCTAATTAGACTATATTTTAAATGATAAGCAAGGAAAACTGAAATTCGGGCTAAAATGGGGAAAATACCAAGTTGTGGACGAAATGGTAAAGTAGCCATTTTCGCATACTAGGTAAGTTCATATGTAAATGTTGGTAACATAGTTATTATTTTAAATGTTTTTATGTTATTTAAATGATATGATAATTATTATAAAATATTATACTCGTGATAATTGTTTGATAATATGTCAAATTATGTGATATACTTGGAAAATGTAAAATACTACCGAGTATCGGTATCGGTATTCCGTAGAAGATGGTTGAGACACTTGACTGGGAAAAAGGTCCCGTTGAACCTTAGGAATGGATTAGGATACAAGTGACATGTCACTGGGATATTTGGGCATCTGAACTCGTTGAGTTGAGTCCGAGTTCACTTATGGATGCGAATGTCCGAACTCGTTGAGTTGAGTCCGAGTTCGTGAAATGTAACTAGGCATCCGAGCTCGTTGAGTTGAGTCCGAGTTCACTTATGGATGCGAACGCCCGAGCTCGTTGAGTTGAGTCTGAGTTCGCTTATGGGCGGGTTACATAGTAGCTTGGCTACATATGTGGCACTTATGTGCAAACTTTCCATGTATCCGAATTATATTCCGATGTGTTCAACGGGTAAAGTTCCACTCAAATGGAGGAATACTCGAGATGAAAAGGGACATATTGGTAAGTGTTGTGAAATGGATACTTTGGACAGGTATGTACTTAACCCTCAGGTTGAAAACTCGATATAACAACAATATGGTAAGATGATAAATGAAAATATGATATGAATGTCTTGGTGATGATTATGCAAATGATGTTTTATGTTTGCTTATATGGTTATGTTACTTGCTATTTGCATGTGAACTTACTAAGCATTTATGCTTATTTCCTCCTTCTCATTCCTTGTAGTGTTGACAAGCCAGCTCGAAAATCGGGAACGGTCGGAGGCACGCTCACACTATCCGTATACCATCTTGGCATAATGGCTTGTATATTTTGAGTATGGCATGTATAGCATTATAATCATTTTGTATATATGGTCTTATGATATGGTTATTGAGTAGTATAAAAATGCTTGGTAATGATTAGCCATTGGAATGGCTAATTATGATCATATTTGGTTTTATGTATGTCAAATTGCTAGTTAATCCATGAAAACCATGAAATAGGTAAAATTTACCATAAAATAGATTCAGACAGCAGTAGTGACGTGAAATTGAAAAATTATTAAAAATAGTATAGATATAATTAGATGACGAATAAAACATGGAATTGAATAATTATGAGTCTATTTTCATATGGAAGAAACGAAACAGGTATATGAGTTATATTTTATGAGATGTTTAAATTTTTGTGAAACAGGGCCAGAGCAATTTATGGATCCCCTGTTCTGATTTTGGAAATTCACAATAAATTGTATAAAAATAATTATAAGTCATAATTTATATGTACAGATTTCTTATTGAGTCTAGTTTTAATAGAAACAAACTTCATAGTCATTGAAATTCTGTACAGATAGATATCTGATTCGTAATACACAGAGGTCAGAGCAGTCAAACCCTGAAATAGGGGAGATTTTAACTAATAAACTGTACTAATTGGCCTAGCCAAAAAATTCTAGAAAACAATTAGTAAATAGATATATGAGTATAGTTTCACGGAAAATTTACGGATCTTGATTTTGAGTTTCAAAACTCGAGATATGAATTTTTAAGCGACTATGACGCAGTTAGCCGGCTTGTCTGGAATTTCTAAAATTAAATTGTTTGAGCTGTTTAAGCAATGAATTAAGTCTGTTAACACCTCGTGTTCGACTCCGGCAACGGTCTCGGGTACGGGGAATTACAGCTCAAAACCTCACGAAAATTATGGGTATTTGATGTCAATCCTGTGAATTCAAAACTTCAAGATAATACCTCAATTCAGGGAAACAACTTAGCAATTTTAATTCTCAAAAGTCTACATATCATGCTTGATTCTCTAATGTTTTAAAGTTTAAACAATCAATGCATAGTTACCTATGATTTAATTCAAAACATATCAATAAAAATCATAAATCAATCAAAATTCATTCTAAAAGTGATATGAGAAGATTATTTGAGAACAAGATAAAAGTTCGGGGATTTTTTGATAATCACATAAATAACCTCCCCACACTTAAGATGTACATTATCCTCAATGTACAAAGATAGATTATAACAATATAAGCTTAATATCAGAAGAGAGGGAGAAAAGCAAAACTACCCTGAATTTTTGGATATAATCCTTAAAAGAGCTGAAACGAGTTTAGAGATATTGAAAGTGATGTGTATGTGATATGTAGACATAGGTGAAGGTGGTGGTAAAGGTTGGGTTCCACAATCACAGTGCCCAACGAAGAGGTTATTATAGTGATCAGTGTCATGGTGGCTATGATCGTGGTCGAGCAGGACATGGCAGTCGTGAAGGATTGTTTGTTTCTTCCTGAGTAGTACCCATCGACTGAACCTTTTAAAACTGCGATGCCATCAGTAATATTTAAGGGATTTATATTTATAGGGTTGTTATGGTTAGTAATAATGGAAAAACTAGAGAAAAGAAAATTTAAATTTTACTAATAAAATTCTTGTAAGAAAATGATAAATAAAGTGCAAAAGAAACGTAAAAATAAAAATAAAAGAAAAATAAAATTGAATTGAAAATTAAATGGACTTAAAATTCCTCGTCGACAGCTGGATCCTGAGGTGGTGGTGCTAGAGGCGATATGTGGAAATGTTGGCAAATTTGTTGTAGAGTCGCCTTGATGCTATCGAATCGCTGAGTGCAATATTGCTCAAAGCGATGAAGGTGGTCTGAAACATCAGACAATGAAGTAGCCGCATGAACTGGTCGGTGACTCGGTGATGGCTGAGAAGGTGGGTCCTCTTGAAATGCTAGGATATTGTCAAGAATGTCCTCGGTGTCATCCTCATCGTTAAATCATGCAAGTCGGTACTAAGGAGGGTCGAACCCACGACGACACTCAATCATCCGCATATGGAGCATACTTTTGATGCCCTATGGGGATATCTGGCCAATGAGCGTGAGTGAAGAGTACTGTGCCGCTGTATTCAGGAGCCCAAAGGATCGCGCTAGACGAGTCACATATGGGCCAATGTTGATGACTCCCTTTCGGTGTCACTTGGTTTGATGGCGAAAGGCAAGGGCGATGAAGTAGGCGAGACAAAAAATGTGCCAGTCGCTCATACTCCACAAGAAGTATGCGTCGTGAGTGTTAACGATGCCAGTGCTTTCTCGCCTCCCTATCAAGGTGTGTGCTAAAAGGGCGTGGAGATATCATAGAGCTAGAGGTAGAGTCGATGCCTTTGAGTGGCTGGGGTCATAGATGCCTATAGTAGGTCTCAAGGCTGACCAACATCTCGTAGGCGCAAAATGTATATGGTGATGGAGGTGTGGAAAATTGTCAGCCTCCATAAACTCATCCGTATAGAGTCCCAAGGCAATGCCAAACTCTAGGACACTCAACTGCCGTACTAGACCGCCAAGGCGGAATTGAACCGTTCCTGGGTCGTCATGCTCTGCCATAACCATTTGCATTTGGAATGTTGAGCATAGTTCCAAAGTGAACTCTAGATACGTCAGCTCGATAATGTCAAAGAATCGGTCCCATAGAGCAGTGGCTAGGAGGGCTCAAACTGAATCAGCTAGATAGGCCTACTCTAGTGCGGTCCAATCGATGCAACAGCCCACACCTAGGGGTCGGGCCCGTAGAATCTGAAATAGTTCCTCCTGGGGCCCTGGTGGAAATTGGAGGAATGGATGTCGTATCTCAACAGTGGGGCCAGAGGAGGATGTCGCTCCTTTTCGTTTTTTAGAGGCAGGGATCGTAGCTTTCTTGCCTTTTTGGTTCGTCATGATGTCTGCAAATAAAAGACTAGGTTATCAATAAAATAATCCCTACACCTACAAGCCAAAAATCTAAGTTGTCCAAAATAATAAATTGGTCGTAATATAGTATGGACAAATACTCAAGCATGCTAATACTAAATAGTGACATTGCATAGGAATCAAAGGACCAGAAGAATAATGATAAATATTAGTGAGAAGATAGTACTGAAAATTAAAAAATCCTAACTAAAAGACAAATCAAGTTATTATTAGCAATAGAAATACCAGAAATAGTGATAAAAAATACCTAAGAACTGACCTAGACAACTTATGTTAGACACGAATGCAGTAAATTGATGAAGAAACAATGAAACAGAGATGCATAAGAAATGATAATACTAAATATGGTGTGGGTAAAGTAGGAAGAAATGAAATCAATGGAAACACAAAAGACCAAGAATGAGTGAATGTAGCATTATGCATAAGTCAAGTACTATTAGCAGTAAAATGGAAATCCACTAAACAGAAATAAGAATCACAAGCATGAATATCATTAGCAGTGTAAAGAATAACCAAAAATAGTCAAATGAAACAAGCAATAAAATAAAGATAGTAGAATAAATAAAGATAATAGAGAGAAAAGGATGGACAAGTGCAGTAGTGCTTAGTGTGCGCGCGGGGTGAGTAGGTCAGCCGGAGTGGTGCTTGATGAGAGGTGAAGAGGGTGTGGAAGAAGGGGAAAAGAGAGGGGGTGGCTGGCAGTGGCACGTGGTGGTCGGAGGAGGAGGGGTTGAGCAAAGATGGGGAAAATAAGAAGATAAAGAAATAAAGGGGAAGAGAGTGGAGTGTTGGTCGCAGAAGGTTCGTCGAAGAATGGTGGCCGGAATGGAGAGGGTGAGTAGTAGGGAAGATGATTAATAGTGCGGGGGTTTAAATAGAAAAGGGAGGAGAAATTAGGGTTAGGGGATGAAGTTAAATGGGGGCCCCGATTGTGTAAGCCCTATTTTGGGGCACACAGTCGTGGTACATGCTCGTGTGGTGTGTTCCTAGCCCGTGTTTTTCGTGAAATCATAGTCAATGTCACACACGGTCCCTTGACCACGCCTGTGTTACCAGGCCGTATGGTGCACACGGTCACATTGTATGACTGTGTGCTCATTCGTTCGCTTCTCCCACGCCTATGTTAAGTCCAACACGCTCGTGTTCATGACTTGTGTTTGTGGTCTGATGTTTTAAGTCAATATCGTACACGACCGTTTGTCTAGGACGTGTGGGCCGCGTGGCTGTATCGTACGGCCATGTGGTGCTCCCTTCGTTTCTCCCACGCCCGTGTTCAATCCAACACGCCCGTGTCAATTAAACAGGATTGCGCATGGCTTTTAAGCACGGTCGTGGCCTAAGCCCGTGTTTTATTCTGACTTCGTTTATCGTTTCGATTTTTAGGCAAGTTCTTCCACGGCCTCAAGCATGCCCATGTTACATGCCGTCTGGCTCCCACAGCCTTCTCGCACGATCGTGCTGATTTATCGTACCCCGTGTCTCTACTAATTTATCTAGGAAATTAAAGTGCAGTTTCACCACGGTGTGGGACACGCCAGTGTCCCTTAGCCGTGTTGTGCACACGGACATGTCGCACAGTCGTGGCTATTTATCGCAGCCCATGTGTTATCCTGTCTTGGAAAAATGTTTGTCCTGTTTTAGCACGGCCATGGCCACGCCCGTGTCTTCTGCCCGTGGGGAGCACAAGGCCTAACGGACGCCCTTGTTCTAGGCCGTGTGTGCCAAGAATACCAGTAGTTAGATTGTAAAAATAAAAAGGAAAAAAAATAGACTAAGTTATTTAGTGGGGTTAGTGCTCGGGTTGCCTCCCGAGAAGCGTTTAGTTAAAGTCTAGGCTCAACTTTACCTTGTGGGAATGTTAGGCAGGTTCGCGGAGCCGTAGCTCCTCTTTATTGTCTTTAAAATCCTCACCATTATAAAGTTTAAGATGATGTCCATTTACCTTGAAAGTGCCTTGGGTTGGGTGACCTACCTCTGTTGTGCCATATGGAAAGACAGTTTGGACTATGAAAGGACCTGACCATCGTGATTTAAGCTTCCCAGGAAGCAATTTGAGCCTAGAGTTGTATAACAGGACAAGATCTCAAACTTCGAATTGTTTGTGTTGCTTTAAATGAACATCATTGTGGTGCTTCGTTGCTTCCTTGTATAATCATGAGTTCTCATAGGCATTTTCTCGCCATTCATCTAACTCATTCAACTGCATCAATCTCTTTTCACCTACGAGTTTGGGATCAAAGTTCAGGAATTTTATAGCCCAAACTGCTTTGTGTTCTAGTTCAAACGGTAAATGACAACTCTTCCCATAAATAAGTGTGTAAGGAGACGTTCCTATGGGGGTCTTAAAAGCTATTCTATAGGCCCATAAAGCATCATCTAGTTTCTTTGACCAATCCTTCCTATTTGACTCCATAGTCTTTTTTAGGATGCGTTTAAGCTCTCGGTTGGAGACTTCGACTTGTCCACTAGTTGGAGGATGGTAAGGGGTAGCTGTTTTGTGGTAAACTCTATATTTCTTAACAGTTTTATCAAATTGAGCATTACAGAAATGAGTGCCCCTATCACTGATAATTGCTTTAGGTGCTCCAAATCGAGGGAAAAGTTTCTTAAGGAACTTCACCACTACTCTAGCATCATTAGTAGGTAAGGCTTGGGCTTCCACCCATTTAGACATATAATCAATGACTACTAATTTGTATTTATTCCCAACTGAGCTAGGGAATGGACCCATGAAATCAATACCCCATACATCAAATATTTCACATGAAAGCATGTACGTTTGGGGCATTTTGTACGTTTAGAGATATTACATGTTCGTTGGAATTTATCACAAGTAGCGACATACCTGTTGGCGTCTTTGAATAGCGTGGGCCAGTAAAAACCTAATTCGAGTGTTTTATGTGCGGTCTTAGTTCCATTGTAATGCCCTCCAGTCGGTCCTGAGTGGCAATGTTTAAAAATTTTAACAGCTTCTGTCTTTGTAACGCATCTTCGAATTACTTGATCTACACATATACGAAAAAGAAAAAGGTTCTTCCCAATAATAGTTTTTAACATCATTGAAGAATCGCTTCTTTTGTTGATGTGTCAACCCTTTTGGTATAACATTAGCGGCTAAATAGTTCGCAATGTCTGCAAACCAAGGTTCCTCAGAGTCAGAGATAGCAAAAAGTTGTTCTTCAGGGAATGAGTCATTTATCTCCTATTCATCTAGTCTATTGAGATGTGGGTTTTCTAATCTGGATAGATGATCTGCTGCAAGATTTTCTGCTCCTTTCTTATCTTGAATTTCTAAGTCGAATTCCTGCAACAATAATATCCATCTTATTAGTCAAGGTTTTGCATTTGTTTTAGTGAGGGTATATCGAAGAGCTGACTGGTCAGTGTAAATGAAAACTTTAGATAATATTAAATATGGTCTAAATTTATCAAATGCAAAAACTACAACCAACAATTCTTTCTCAGTCGTCGTATAATTTTCTTGTGCGGCTGTCAAAGTTTTGCTAGCATAATATATCGGTTGAAAGTGCTTGTCTTTTAGCTGTCCAAGAACCGTTCCTAATGCAAAATCACTCGCATCACACATTAGTTCAAAACGTAAATTCCAATCAGGTGCAACTATAATTGGAGCATTAATTAATTTATCCTTAAGAGTATTGAATGCTTCTAAACAATCCTGATTGAAATTGAAAGGTACATCTTTTTCTAGCAAATTTGTTAAAGGCTTAGCTATTTTAGAAATGTCTTTAATAAATCTTCTATAAAATCCAGCATGCCCTAAAAAGCTTCGAATAGCCTTAACTGAATTAGGAAGAGGTAGTTTCTCAATAGTTTCAACTTTTGCTTTATCAACCTTGATTCCCTTGCTAGAAATTTTATGGCCTAGAACAATCCCTTCACGAACCATGAAGTGACATTTTTCCCAAATTAGTACAAGGTTTGTTTCCTTACATCTCATTAGAACTCATTTTAAATTTTTAAGGCAAAGATGGAAAGAGTTACCGAATACCGAGAAGTCATCTATAAATACCTCCATAATGTCTTCCACCAGCTCATAAAAAATGGCCAACATGCATCACTGAAAAGTAGCAGGAGCATTACATAATCCAAAAGGCATTTGTTGATAAGCAAACGTATCGTATGGACATGTGAATGTTATTTTCTCTTGGTCCTCAAGAGCTACTAGGATTTGGAAATAACCAGAAAGTCCGTCTAGGAAACAATAATACATATGCTCAGATAATCTTTCCAACATTTGATTAATGAATGGTAAAGGAAAGTAATCTTTTCTTGTAGCATCGTTCAATTTCCTATGGTCAATGCAAACTCTCCATCCCGTGACTATTCACGTTGGGATCAGTTCATTCTTCTTATTAGCCACAATAATTATGCCTCCTTTCTTAGGAACAACCTGCACAGGACTTACCCAAAAATTGTCAGAAATAGGATAAATAACTCCGGAATCTAGAAGTTTAATTACCTCAACTTTTACGACTTCTTTCATGTTAGGATTTAATCGTCTTTGGGCTTGCATACAGGGTTTGTATTCATCTTCCATTAAAATTTTATGTGTGCAAAAAGAAGGGTTGATTCCTCTTATGTCAGAAATCTTCCAAGCTATGGCCCTTTTGTGCTCCTTTAACACTTTGAGTAACTCGTCTTTTTCGGTTGGCTGTAAATCTGAGGTAATAATCACTGGTAATGTGGAATTATTTCTAATAAACACATATTCTAAGTTATTTGGTAGTTGTTTTAATTCCAATTTAGGAGGTTCTTCAACAGAGGGCTTTAATTTTAATTCATTATTTACCTCAATACCCTCATAGCCCTTTTGTCTCAGTGAAGGATCATTGGAATTTAGATCAGCTTTTATCTTACCTATCTCAGAATCATCATCATTTACCTCCTCTTCTTAGGCAAGACACAGTTCCAACATGTCGTTATGTACGATTTCCTGTAAAGAATCTTGAGTAGCATGATCAATAGAGTCAATAAAATAACATGAGTCATCCTATTCCCTAGAAAATCTAATGGCATCATAGATTTTAAAAATGATCTCTTTGCCACCTACCCTAATTACAAGTTTACCATCACCTACATCACTAACAGCCCTAGCAGTGGCTAAAAATGGACGACCTAAAATTAGAGGCACCTCAACATCCTTATCCATGTCAAGCACAACAAAATCAACAGGAAATATAAATTTATCTACTTTTACAAGTATGTCCTCTATAGTACCCCTAGGATATTTAACAAATCAATTAGCTAGTTGAATACTCATCGTAGTGGGTTTCGGTTCCTCAAGACCAAGTTGCTTGAACATTTTATAAGGCATCAAATTAATGCTAGCACCTAAATTAGCTAGTGCCTTCTCAACATTCAAACTACCAATTAAATAGGGAATAGTAAAACTTCCTGGATCTTTCAGTTTGGTTAGTAATTTATTTTGGAGTGTGGCCGAGCATTCCTCGTTGAGTTCCACTGTAGACAATTCTTCAAACTTCCTTTTATTTGTGAGAAGCTCCTTTAAAAATTTTACGTATGTAGGCATCTGCAAGATAGCTTCAACAAAAGGTAAGTTAATATGTAATTGTTTAAAAAGTTCAAGAAATTTACCGAATTGTGCATCTATGCGGTCTTTCTTCAACTTTGCTGGGTATGGAATTGGAGGTTTATATTCCTTCAACACCAGTTTTTCATTATTTTTGGGTTTTTCCTCCTCATCTTCTTTTATGTCAGCTTTTGGTGGCGGCTTCTTTTCTGATTCAGCTAACACTTTCCCACTTCTTAATGTAACTGCTTTTGCATGCTCTTTTGGATTGGGTTCGGTGTTACTAGGTAGACTCCTTGGTGGTCTCTCTGCAATCATATTGGCCAGTTGTCCTATTTGATTCTCGAGCCCTTGAATTGATGCTTACTGATTTTTAAGTGCAGTTTCAGTGTTCTGAAAATGAGTCTCTGCTACTGAAATAAATTTTGTCATCATTTCCTTAAGGTTCAGCTTTTTTTCTTGCTGATAATGTTGTTGTTGAAAACCTAGAGGGGGTGGTGGTCTTTGATTGCCTTGTCCCCCCATGAAAATTTTGGGTGGTTCCTCCGACCTTCATTGTAAGTGTTACTATAAGGATTAATTTGAGGCCGAGGATTATTACCCATATAATTTAGTTACTCGTTCTCCATGTTATGGCCATAGGATGGATATTCGAAATTTTTTGTTCCACTTCCACTTGCATTGCATTGTATTACTGGATGTACCTGAGTAGAACCATATAAACCATCAATCTTTTTATTTAAAAGTTCTACCCAGTTAGAAAGCATAGTGACTGCATCGAGGTTGAAAACACCAGCTGCTTTTGTTGGCTTTGTTCTCATGACTTGCTACTGATAGTTATTCAATGACATCTCTTCAATAAATTCGTAAGCCTCTTCAGGTGTTTTGTTGTTTAAAGTTCCACCGGCGACTGCGTTGATAAGTTGCCTTGTTGACGGGTTCACACCGTTATAAAAAGTCTAAACCTGCAGCCATAGAAGTAACCCATGGTGAGGGACCTTCTTAATAAGTCCTTGTATCTCTCCTATGTACTATAAAGAGTTTCTAGATCCATCTGCACAAAAGAAGAGATGTCATTCCTCAATTTAAACGTTTTAGCCAGCGAAAAATATTTAAGTAAAAAAATTTCGGTCATTTGATCTCAAGTGGTGATTGACCCTCGCGATAGCGAGTTCAACCACTGTTTAGCCTTATTCCTCAATGAGAATGGGAACAACTGAAGGCGAATGGCATCATCAGAAACACCATTGATCTTAAAAGTGTCACAGAATTCCAAAAAATTTGATAAATGAGTGTTTGGAGCCTTGTCCTGCAAACCATCAAACTGAACAAACTGTTGTATCATTTGAATCATGTTAGGTTTTAGTTCAAAATTATTTGCAGCAACAGCAGGTCTAATTATACTCGATTTAGTTCCTGTTAAAGTAGGTTTAGCATAATCATACATAGTACGATGAGCAGGATTCTGATCTACTGGATTTGCGGCAACCACAGGAGGTAGCGAATTATTTTGATTTTCAGTCATCTCCTCGATTGTAGTATGGATATTGTCCTCTTGCCCTTCCTCTATGTATTGTAAGTTTTGCCTTATTTCTTTTCAGTTTCTACGAGCTATGCTCTCAATCTCACTATCAAAAAGTAAAGGTCGTGACGGGTTTCTTCTAGTCATAAACTATAAAAACCTACCAGAAGTAATGAAAAGAAAAATTAGTAAAGAAAATTTTAAAAAAACAAAATTAAATTGCAATTAAAAATAAAAAATGGCTAAAGTAATAAAAATTAAGCGTTCCTAATATCTTAGTCCCCGACAACGGCGCCAAAAACTTGGTGGTCGTGAAACTAACTAAAAATTAGACTAAGACAAGCGCACCTATCGAATAGTAGTATAATTATGGTGAGATCAGAAATATCGTATCCACGAGGACTAAAAGTACTAGTAATTATAATCTTTTTAGTATCTAGCCTAAGAATTAAAGAGTGTTTTTAAACTAAAACTAATTATCTAATTATCTAAGATTACGACAGAATTGAAAGTTATAAAATACTTTAGGAAAATCGATGGAGAAGACAATACCCAAGGGAGAATCCACCTCGACTTCAATTATTACTTTCTAAATTAGACGATTTATTCACTTGTCTTAATCCGTAGAAACCCCTGATTTCTATTAATATCCCTCTCGAGACTAAAAACAACTAACTCTAGGTTGATTAATTGAAATCTCTTTCTAATTAAAACCCCTATTGTCGCATTAACTCGATCTATAGATTCCCTTATTAGATTTGACTCTAATCCGGCAGGTTTCAGTCGTCTTATCTCAAGGATTGCATGCGACTCCGCTTAATTATGAATGATCTACTCTTAAACAGGGACTTTTCCTCCACTAAATAAGCACATCAAAAACCTGAATTAATATCCTGGAATATTAAAACAAGGGTTAAACTCACAATTAAGAATAAGAACAAGTGTTTATCATATAACTTAAATAACAATAAGATTTGTCTTAGGTTTCATCTCCCTTAGGTATTTTGGGAGTTTAATTCATAATAATGGAAAACATCTCAAAAGTTGGAAAATAATAAAACATAAAGAAACCCAAAGAACTTCTAGGAAATTGGATGGAATTCTTCAGTTTTGATGTAGATCCTGCCTCTGAGTTGATTCCGATGGCTATCCTTGAGTGTTTTCTGTCTTCTCCTCTGCGTGTCCTCTCTAATCCTCTTGTAAGGTGTTTATATAGGCCTTAGAATGCTTCCAAACCATCGAAAGTGGTCTTTTCCGAGTGGAATTAAACTTGGGCTAGACGGGGACACGACCGTGTGCCACGCTCGTGTGCAAGTGCTCAGGCCATGTGAAATTCTGACTTGGTTTATTGTCGACATAACCATGACACACGGGCATGTGGTCTACCCGTGTGTCACACACGGGCGTGTGGTCTACCCGTGTGTCACACACGGGCGTGTGGAACACCCGTGTGGAACTGCTTAGGCCGTGTGAAACACTGATTTAGGCCAAATTTGTGCATTTTTTGCCCGTTTCTTGCTCTTTTTACTCTCCTAAGCTCACTTAAGTATAAAACATGAATTTAAAGGATTAGGAGCATCGAATTCAATAAAACCAAGGAAAAATCATCCATAAATATGCCAAGCATGGGGTAAAAATATGTATATATTATGGTTTATCAAATATCCCCACACTTAAGCATTTTTTTGTCCTCAAGCAAAATCCTCAGCTCATAAATAAAATAAATCCTTCTCAACTTATAATTATCATTAATAATGTTCGAAATAATCCACGAGTAGTAATACATTAAGAGCTTAACTATAAGAACATTAAAGTTTCAAACAATCCAAATTGAACATTTCACTCATAGAATCATAGGTATCCCCCTTTATCTAAGTAATCACCTTTAATTCCAAATTGACAAGGTTGAAATCCTCACTAATGATTCACTCAAATCACTCAAAGTGTTTAAAGTTCAATAATTAAGCACTCAATAGTTAAACATGAAAAGTTATTACCATAGGCTTGCATGAAAATCAAATCTCCATCACTATAATGAAATGATACACAAATCAAAAGGTCTTTAATAGGGTTGTAATGGGGCTTGGGTTAAAGGTATGGATAAAGGCTGCAAAAGAGGGTTAGAATCAAGATTAACTTAATAGATTACCAAACTTAGAAAAACATAGCTAATCACTGAATTGTAAACAAGTTCCAGAATTAACACTAACCAAAACTAATGAAGTGAGCTTTTCTTTCAATATGATGACTTATCCAACAATATGTAACTGAATGAATGTACGTTTTTTTTTTAAAGAATAAGAACAAGTATGAAAAGTACATAAAAATAATTCAGCAACTGGAATGAACGAACATAATTAGGTGACTAATCAAATCAAATCTTGATAATAAAAAAAGAGTCAATAAAAAAAGAGAAATTCTCAACGAATCAAAAAGGGTTAAGTTGTGGGTTAATATTAAGGGAAAAGTTAAGAAATAATAGTTAAGGCCCAAAGGGGTTCACTAGGAGTCAATTATGTGGGTAGGCTTTTTATGGGGTAAATGAGTTAAAACCTAAGTGCATTTATCATTTTCGTATATCAAGTCAAAGGTGTGGTCTTGACATGCATAATCGAAGCAAGTTTTAGAATAACAAATCAATGTTGACACACTCATAACCAATAAAATCAATGAGCAAGAAAGGTATATGCTCTAAAAGGCTCAAAATCTCACGAAAATTATGGGTATTTGATGTCAATCCTGTGAATTCAAAACTTCAAGATAATACCTCAATTCAGGGAAACAACCTAGCAATTTTAATTCCCAAAATTCTACTTATCATGCTTGATTCTCTAATGTTTTAAAGTTTAAACAATCAATGCACAGTTACCTATGATTTAATTCAAAATATATCAATAAAAATCATAAGTCAATCAAAGTTCATTCTAAAAGTGATATGAGAAGATTATTTGAGAACAAGATAAAAGTTCAGAGATTTTCTAATAATCACATAAATAACCTCCCCACATTTAAGATGTACATTGTCCTCAATGTACAATGATAGATTATAACAATATAAGCATAATATCAGAAGAGATGGAGAAAAGTGAAACTGCCCTGAATTTTTGGATGTAATCCTTGAAATAGCTTAAAAGGGTTTAGAGACATTGAAAGTGATGTGTATGTGATATATAGACATAGGTGAAGGTGGTGGTAGAGGTTGGGTTCCACAATCACAGTGCCCAGGGAAGAGCTTATCGTGGTAGTTGGTGTCATGGTGACTATGGTCGTGGTCGAGCAGGACATGGCAGTCGTGGAGGATTGTTTGTTTATTCCTGAGTAGTACCCATCGACTGAACCTTTTGAAACTATGATGCCATCAGTAATATTTAAGGGATTTATATTTATAGGGTTGTTATGGTTAGTAATAATGAAAAAACTAGAGAAAAGAAAATTCAAATCTTACTAATAAAAGTCTTGTAAGAAAATGATAAATAAAGTGCAAAAGAAACGCAAAAATAAAAAAGAAAAAGAAAATTAAATTGAAAATTAAATGGACATAAAAGTCCTCGTCGACAGCTGGATCCTGAGGTGGTGGTGCTGGCAGCGATATGTGAAAATGTTGGCAAATTTGTTGTAGAGTCGCCTCGATGCTGTCAAATCGCTGAGTGCAATATTGCTCAAAGCGATGAAGGTGGTCTAAAACTTCAGACAATGAAGCAGCCGCATGAACTGGTCAGTGACTCGATGGTGGCTGAGAAGGTGGGTCCTCCTGAAATGTAGGGATGTTGTCAGGAATGTCCTCAGTGTCATCCTCATTGTTAATTCGTACAAGTCGGTACTGAGGAAGTTCAAACCCACGACAACACTCAATCATCCACATATGGAGCATACTTTGGATGCCCTATGGGGACATCTGGCCAATGAGCGTGAGTGAAGAGGACTGTGCCGCTGTATTCAGGAGCCCAAAGGATCGCGCTAAATGAGTCACATATGGGCCAATGCTGATGACTCCCTTTCGGTGTCACTTGTTTTGATGACGAAAGGCAAGGGCAATGAAGTAGGCGAGATAAAAAACATGCCCGTCGCTCATGCTCTATAGGAAGTATGCGTTGCGAGTATTAACAACGCCAGTGCTTTCTCGCCTCCCTATCAAGGTGTGTGCTAGAAGGGCGTGGAGATATAGCAGAGCTGGAGGTAGAGCCGATGCCTTTGAGCGGCTGGGGTCATAGATGCCTGTAGTATGTCTCAGGGCTGACCAACATCTCGTAGGCGCAAAATGTATATGGCGATGGAGGTGTGGAAAATTGTCAGCCTCCATAAACTCATCCATATAGAGTCCCAAGGCGACGCCAAACTCTGGGACACTAAGCTGCCGTACTAGACCGCCAAGGCGGAATTGAACCGTTCCTAGGTCTTCCTGCTCCACCATAACCATTTACATTTGGAATGTCGAGCATAGTTCCAAAGTGAACTCTAAATATGTCAGCTCGATGATGTCAAAGGGTCGGTCCCATGGAGCGGTGGCTAGGAGGGCTCAAACCGAATGAGCTAGATAGACCTGCTCTAGTATGGTCCAATCGATGCAAAGACCCACACCTAGGGGTCGTGCCCGTAAAATCTGAAATAGTTCCTCCTAGGGCCCTAGTGTAAACTGGGGGAATGGATGTCGTATCTCAGTAGTGGGGCCAAAGGGGCATGTTGTTCCTTTTTGTTTTTTAGAGGTAGGGACCGCAGCTTTCTTGCCTTTTTGGTTCGTCATGATGTCTGCAAATAAAAGACTAGGTTATCAGTAAAATAATCCCCAAACCTGCAAGCCAAAAATCTGAGTAGTCCAAAATAATAAATTGGTCGTAAAATAGTATGGACAAATACTCAAGCATGCTAAAACTAAATAGTGACATTGCATAGGAATCAAAGGACCAAAGGAATAATGATAAATATTAGTGAGAAAATAGTACTGAAAATTAAAAAATCCTAACTAATAGACAAATCAAGTTATTATTAGCAATAGAAATACCAGAAATAGTGATAAAAAAATACCTAGGAACTGACCTAGACAACTTATGTTAGACACGAATGCAGTAAATTGATGAAGAAACAATGAAACAGAGATGCATAAGAGATGATAATACTAAATATGGTGTGGGTAAAGTAGGAAGAAATGAAATCAATGGAAACGCAAAAGACCAAGAATGCGTGAATGTAGCATTATGCATAAGTCAAGCACTATTAGCAGTAAAATGGAAATCCACTAAATAGAAATAAGAATCACAAGCATGAATATCATTACCAGTGTAAAGAATAACCAAAAATAGTCAAATGAAACAAGAAATAAAATAATGATAGTAGATGAAATGAATATTATAGAGAGAAAATGATAGACAAACGCAGTAGTGCTTGATGGTGCTCGGTGTACGCGCGAGGTGAGTAGGTCGGCGGGAGTGGTGCTTGATGAGAGGTGAAGGAGGTAAGAGAGAAGAGGAAAGGAAAAGAGGGTGGCTGGTGGTGGCACGTGCTGGTCAGATGGGGAGTGGAGTGTTGGTCGTCGAAGGTTCGTCGGAGGATGGTGGCCAAAATGGAGAGGGTGAGTAGTAGGGAAGATGATGAATAGTTCTAATGGGATTAAATAGAAAAGGGGGGGCGAAATTATGGTTAGGGGATGAGGTTAAATAGGGGCCACGGTCGTGTAAACCCCATTTTGGGCCACACGGCCGTGGCACATACCCGTATGGTGTGTTCCTAGCTCCTGTTTTTCCTAAAATCTTAGTCAGTGTCGCATACGACCCCTTGGCCACGCTCGTGTTCCCAGGCCGTGTGGTGCGCACGGTCGTGTCGCACGGTCGTCTACTCGTTCGTTCGCTTCTCCCACGCTCATGTTAAGTCCAACACGCCCGTGTTCATGACTTGTGTTTGTGGTCTGATGTTTTAAGTTAGTATCGCACACGGCCCTTGGACACGACCGTGTGTCTAGGACATGTGGCCCCCACGATCGCATCGCACGGCCATGTGTACTGCTCCCTTCATTTCTCCCACACCAGTGTTCAGTCCAACATGCCCGTGTCAATTAAATAGGATTGCGCACGGCCTTTAAGCACGACCGTGGCCTAAGCCCGTGTTCTATACTGACTTCGTTTATCATTTCGATTTTTAGGAAAGTTCTCACCAGGCCTCAATCACGCCCATGTTACATACCATGTGGCTCTCACGGCCGCTTCGCACGGTCGTGGCGATTTATCGTAGCCCGTGTCTCTGCTGATTTATTTGGGAAATTAAAGTGCAGTTTCACCACAGTCTAGGACACGCCTGTGTCCCTTAGCCGTGTCGTGCATACAGACGTGTCGCACGGCCGTGGCTATTTATCGTAGCCCGTGTGTCATACTGTCTTGGGAAAAATGTTTGTCTTATTTTAGCATGGCCATGGCCACACCCGTGTCTTCTGCCCGTGGTGAGCACACGGCCTAACGCACGCTCGTGTTCTAGGCCGTGTGTGCCAAGAATACCTGTGGTTAGATTGTAAAAACAAAAAGGAAATCAAAATAGACTAAGTTATTTAGTAGGGTTAGTGCTCGGGTTGCCTCCTGAGAAGCGCTTATTTAAAGTCTAAGCTCGACTTTACCTTGTGGGAATGTTAGGTTGGTTCGCGGAGCCGTAGCTCCACTTCATTGTCTTTAAAATCCTCACCTTTATAAATTTTAAGACGATGTCCATTTACCTTGAAAGTGCCTTGGGTTGGGTGACTTACCTCTATTGTGCTATATAGAAAGACAGTTTGGACTATGAAAGGACCTAACCATCATGATTTAAGCTTCCCAGGAAACAATTTGAGCCTAAAGTTGTATAACAGGACAAGATCTCCAACTTTGAATTGCTTGTGTTGCTTTAAACGAGCATCATGGCGGCGCTTCTTTGCTTCCTTTTATAATCGTGAGTTCTCATAGGCATTTTCTCGCCATTCATCTAACTTGTTCAACTACATCAATCTCTTTTCACCTGCGAGTTTGGGATCAAAGTTCAGGAACTTTATAGCCCAGAATGCTTCGTGTTCTAGTTCAAACATTAAATGACAACTCTTCCCATAAACAAGTTTGTAATGAGATGTTCCTATGGGGGTCTTAAAAGCTGTTCTATAGGCCCATAAAGCATCATCTAGTTTCTTTGCCCAAACCTTCCTATTTAACTCTACAGTCTTTTCTAGGATGTGTTTAAGCTCTCGGTTGGTGACTTCAACTTGTCCACTAGTTTGAGAATGGTAAGGGGTAGATGTTCTGTGGTAAACTCCATATTTCTTAAGGGTTTTATCGAATTGAGCATTACAGAAATGAGTGCCTCTATCACTGATAATTGCTCTAGGTGCTCCAAATCGAGAGAAAAGTTTCTTAAGGAACTTCACCACTACTCTAGCATCATTAATAGGTAAGGCTTGGGCTTCCACCCATTTAGACATATAATCAACGGCTACTAATATGTATTTATTCGCAAATGAGCTAGGGAATGGACCCATGAAATCAATACCCCATACATCAAATATTTCACATGAAAGCCTGTACGTTTGGGGCATTTCGTCACGTTTAGAGATATTACCTGTTCGTTGGCATTGATCTCAAGTAGCGAGATACCTGTTGGCGCCTTTGAATAGTGTAGGTAAAAACCTGATTCGAGTGTTTTATGTGTGGTCCTAGTTCCACTATAATGTCCTCCAGTCGGCCCTGAATGAAAATGTTCCAAAATTTTAACTGCTTTTGTCTTTGTAATGCATCTTCGAATTACTTGATCTACACATATACGAAAAAGAAAAGGTTCTTCCCAAAAATATTTTTTCACATCAATGAAGAATCACTTCGTTTGCTGATGTGTCAACACTTTTGGTATAATGTTAGCGGCTAAATAATTTGCAATGTCTGCAAACCAAGGTTCCTCAGAGTCAGAGATAGCAAAAAGTTGTTCTTCAGGGAATGAGTCATTTATCTCCTGTTCGTCCAGTCTATTGAGATGTGGGTTTTCTAATCTGGATAGATGATCTGCTGCAAGATTTTCTACTCCTTTCTTATCTTGAATTTCTAAGTCGAATTCCTGCAACAATAAAATCCATCTTATTAGTCGAGGTTTTGCATCTATTTTAGTGTGGAGATATCGAAGAGCTGAATGGTCAGTATAAATGACAACTTTAAATAATATTAAATATGGTCTAAATTTATCGAATGCAAAAACCATAGCCAGGAATTCTTTCTCAGCCGTCGTATAATTTTCTTGTACGGCTGTCAAAGTTTTGCTAGCATAATAGATCAGTTGAAAGTGCTTGTCTTTCCGCTATCCAAGAATCACTCCTACTGTAAAATCACTCACATCACACATTAGTTCAAAAGGTAAATTCCAATCAGGTGAAACTATAATTGGAGCGTTAATTAATTTATCCTTAAGAGTATTGAATGCTTCTAAACAATCATGACTGAAATTGAAAGGTACATCTTTTTCTAGCAAATTTGTTAAAAGCTTAGCTATTTTAGAAAAGTCTTTAATAAATCTTCTATAAAATCCAGCATGCCTTAAAAAGCTTCGAATAGCCTTAACTTAATTAGAAGGAGGTAGTTTCTCAATAGTTTCAACTTTTGCTTTATCAACCTTGATTCCCTTGCTAGAAATTTTTTGGCCTAAAACAATCCCTTCACAAACTATGAAGTGAAATTTTTCCCAATTCAGTACAAGGTTTATTTCCTCACATCTCATTAGAAATCGTTTTAAATTTTTAAGGCAAAGATAGAAAAAGTTATCGAATATCGAGAAGTCATCCATAAATACCTCCTTAATGTCTTCCATGAGCTCATAAAAAATGGCCAACATGCATTGCTGAAAAGTAGTAGGAGCATTACATAATCCAAAAGGCATTCGTCGATAAGCAAACGTACCGTATGGACATGTGAATGTCGTTTTCTCTTCGTCCTCAGGAGCTATTGGGATTTGAAAATAACCAGAAAGTCCGTCTAGGAAACAATAATACATATTCCCAGATAATCTTTCCAACATTTGATCAATGAATGGTAAAGGAAAGTGATCTTTTCTTGTAGCATCGTTCAATTTTCTATAGTCAATGCAAACTCTCCATCTCATGAGTGTTCGCATTCGGATCAGTTCGTTCTTATCATTAGCCACAACAGTCATGCCTCCTTTCTTAGGAACAACCTGCACAGGACTTACCCAAGAACTGTCAGAAATAGGATAAATAATTCTGGCATCTAGAAGTTTATTTACCTCAGCTTTTATGACTTCTTTCATGTTAGGATTCAATCGTCTTTGAGCTTGCATATAGGGTTTGTATTCATCTTCCATTAAAATTTTATGTGTGCAAAAAGAAGGGTTGATTCCTCTTATGTCAAAAATCTTCCAAGCTATGGCCCTTTTGTGCTCCTTTAACACTTTGAGTAACTCGTCTTTTTCGATTGGTTGTAAATCTGAGGCAATAATCACTGGTAATGTGGAATTATTTCCAAGAAACGTATATTCTAAGTGATCTGGTAGTTATTTTAATTCCAATTTAGGAGGTTCTTCAGCAGAGGGCTTTAATTTTAATTCATTTTTTACCTCAATACCCTCATAGCTCTTCTGTCTTAGTGAAGGATCATTGGAATTTAGTTTAGCTTTTATCTTACCTATATCAGAATCATCATCATTTACCTCCTCTCCTTGGGCAAGACACAATTCCAATGTGTCTTTATGTACAATTTCCTATAAAGAATCTTGAATAGCATGATCAATAGAGTTAATAAAATAACATAAGTCATCCAGTTCCCAAGAAAATCTCATGGCATCATAGATTTTAAAAATGATCTCTTTTTCACCTACCTTAAGAACAGGTTTACCATCACCCATATCAATAACAGCCCTAGCAGTGGCTAAAATTGGACGACCTAAAATTAGAGGCACCTCAACATCCTCATCCATGTCAAGCACAAAAAAATCAATAGGGAATATAAATTTATCTACTTTTACAAGTACGTCCTCTATAATACCCCTAGGATATTTAACAGATCTATCAACTAGTTGAATACTCATCGTAAGGGGTTTCGATTCCCCAAGACCAAGTTGCTTGAACATTTTATAAGGCATCAAATTAATGCTAGCGCCTAAATCAGCCAGTGCCTTCTCAACATTCAAACTACCAATTAAACAGGGAATAGTAAAACTTCCTGGATCTTTCAGTTTCATTGGCAATTTATTTTGCAGTATGGCCGAGCATTCCTCATTGAGTTCCACTGTAGACAATTCTTCAAACTTAATTTTATTTGTGAGAAGCTCCTTTAAAAATTTTGCGTATGTAGGCATCTGTGAGATAGCTTCAACAAAAGGTAAGTTAATATGTAATTGTTTAAAAAGTTCAAGAAATTTACCAAATTGTGCATCTGTGTGGTCTTTCTTCAAATTTTCTTGGTATGGGGTTGGTGGTTTATATTCCCTCAACACCCGTTTTTCAATATTTTTGGGTTTTTCCTCCTCATCTTCTTTTTTGTCAACTTCTAGTGGTGGCTTCTTTTCTGATTCAGCTAACACTTTCCCACTCCTTAATGTAATTTCCTTCGCATGCTCTTTTGGATTGGTTTCGGTGTTACTAGGTAGACTCCTTGGTGGTCTCTTTGCAATCATCTTAGCCAGCTGTCCTATTTGATTCTCGAGCCCTTGAATTGATGCGTGCTAATTTTTAAGTGCAGTTTCAGTGTTCTAAAAACGAGTCTCTGCTACTAAAATAAATTTTGTCATCATCTCCTCAAGGTTCGGCTTTTTTCTTGCTAGTAATGTTGTTGTTGAAAGCCTAGAGGGGGTGGTGGTCTTTGATTGCCTTGACCCCCTATGAGAAATTTGGGTGGTTCCTCCAACCTGCATTGTAAGTGTTACTATAAGGATTATTTTGAGGCCGAGGATTATTACCCATATAATTCAGTTGCTCGTTCTCCATGTTAGGGCCGTAGGATGGATATTCGAAATTTCTCATTCCACCTCCACTTGCATCGCACTGCATTATTGGATGTACCTGAGTAGAACCATACAAACCATCGATCTTTTTATTTAAAAGTTCTACCTGGTTAGAAAGAATAGTGACCGCGTCGAGGTTGAAAACACTAGCAACTTTTGTCAGCTTTGTTCTTATGACTTGCCACAGATAGTTATTCAGTGACATCTCTTCAATAAATTTGTAAGCCTCTTTAGGTGTTTTGTTGTTTAAAATTCCAACGACAGCTGCGTCGATTAGTTTCCTTATTGAGGGGTTTACACCATTATAAAAAGTCTGAACCTGTAGCCATAGAGGTAACCCATGGTGAGGGCACCTTCTTAACAAGTCCTTGTATCTCTCCCACACATCATAATGAGTTTTTAGATCCATCTGTATAAAAGAAGAGATTTCATTCCTCAATTTTGTCGTTTTAGCCGACTGAAAATATTTAAGTACAAATTTTTCGGTCATTTGTTCCCAAATGGTGATTGACCCTCCCGGTAGTGAGTTCAACCACTATTTAGCCTTATTCCTCAATGAGAATGGAAACAACTGAAGGCGAATGGCATCGTCAAAAAGGCCATTGATCTTAAAAGTGTCGCAGAATTCCAAAAAATTTGCTAAGTGAGTGTTTGGATCCTCGTCCTTCAAACCATCAAACTGAACAAATTGTTGTATCATTTGAATCGTGTTAGGTTTCAGTTCAAAATTATTTGCAGCAATAGCAGGTCTAACTATACTCGATTCAGTTCCTGTTAAAGTAGGTTTAGCATAATCATACATAGTACGAGGAGCAAGATTCTGATCTACTAGATTTGCGGAAACCACAGGAGGTAGTGGATTATTTTGATTTTCAGCCATCTCCTCGGTTGTAGTATGGATATCATCCTCTTGCCCTTCCTCTATGTATTGTAAGCTTTGCCTTATTTCTCTTCGGTTTCTGCGAGTTGTGCTCTCGATCTCACAATCAAAAAGCAAAGGTCCTGATGGGTTTCTTCTAGTCATAAACTATAAAAACCTGCCAGAAGTAATGAAAAGAAAAATTAGTAAAGAAAATTTTAAAAAATAAGAACAAAATTAAATTGCGATTAAAAATAAAAAATGGCTAAAGTAATAAAAATTAAGCGTTCCTAATATCTTAGTCCCCGGCAACGGGCCAAAAACTTGATGGTCGTGAAACTAACTAAAAATTCGACTAAGGTAAGCGCACCTATCGAACAGTAGTATAGTTATGGTGAGACCGAAAATATCATATCCACGAGGACTAAAAGTACTAGTAATTACTATCTTTTTATTATCTAGCCTAAGAATTAAAGGGTGTTTTTAAACTAAAACTAATTATCTAATTATCTAAGATTACCGACAGAGATGAAAGTTGGAAAACACTTTAGGAAAACTGATGGAGAAGACAATACCCAAGGGAGAATCCACCTAGACTTCACTTATTACTTTCTAAATTAGACGATTTATTCACTTGTCTTAATCCGTAGAAACCCCTGATTTATGTTAATATCCCTCTCGAGACTAAAAACAACTGACTCTAGGTTGATTAATTGAAATCTCTTTCTAATTAAAACCCCTATTGCCATATTAACTCGATCTATGGATTCCCTTATTAGATTCGACTCTAATCCGGCAGATTTATGTCGTCCTATCTCTAGGATTACTTGCAACTCCGCTTAATTATGAATGATCTACTCTTAAACAGGGACTTTTCCTCCACTGAATAAGCACATCAAAAACTTGAATTAATATCCTAGAATATTAAAACAAAGGTTAAACTCACAATTGAGAATAAGAACAAGTGTTTATCATATAACTTAAATAATAAGATCCGTCTTAAGTTTCATCTCCCTTAGGTATTTAGGAAGTGTAGTTCGTAATAATGGAAAACATCTCAAAAGTTGTAAAACAACAAAACATAAAGAAACCCAAAGAACTTCTAGGAAATTGGATGAAATTCTTCATTCTTGATGCAGATCCTGCCTCTGAGTTGATTCTGATGGCTATCCTTGAGTGTTTTCTATCTTCTTCTCTACGTGTCCTTTCTAATCCTCTTCTAGAGTGTTTATATAGGCTTTAGAATGCTTCCAAACCCTCAAAAGTGGCCTTTTTCGAGTAGAATTAGACTTGGGCTCGACGGGGACATGGCCGTGTGCCACGCCCCTGTGCAAGTGCTCAAGCCGTGTGAAATTCTGACTTGCTTTATTGTCGACACGACCATGACACACAAGCGTGTGGTCTACCCGTGTGTCACACACGAGCATGTGGAACATCTGTGTGGAAGTGCTTAGGCCGTGTGAAACACTGATTTAGGCCCAATTTGTCTATTTTTGGCCCATTTCTTGCTCTTTTTGCTCTCGTAAGCTCACCTAAGTGTAAAACATGAATTTAAAGGATTAGGAGCATCGAATTCAATAAAACCAAGGAAAAATCATCCATAAATATGCCAAGCATAGGGTAAAAATATGTATATATTATGGTTTATCAATCCATTTACTATATAAAAACACAATTTAAATAGTCAGAAGTCGTCACACTATCACAATTTATATATGGCATGTATAGCTAGACTCTTACACATGCTATGTTAGTCCGAGAATCGACTAAACCATAGCTCTGAGACCACTAAATGTAACACCCCTTACCCGTGTTCAATGCCAGAACAGGATACGAGGCAGTACCATACTCATATAACAAACAATCATACAATTCCGAGTCATAAATTTGCGTCCAAATTGAAGCCATTTGCAATTAATCATAAAGTCCCTAATATGAGCCTACGAGGCTCAAAACATGCTTTGGAAGTGGTTTGGGACTAAACCGAGAACTTTAGAAATTTTTACAAACAGGAGTCACATGCCCATGTGGATATGGGACACGCCCATGTGGGCAAGCCGTGTGGTCACACATGCCCATGTCCCGACCCCGTGTAACTCTCTGACCTGTAATCCATGAATAAATTGAGATCACACGGCCAAGTCACATGCCCATGTGCTAGGTCATGTGGAAAATTAATTTTTTTTAAAAATAGGTGCAGACTTCATACGGCCAAGGCACACGCCCTTGTTCGAGGTCGTGTCATCCACATGGTTGAGACATACTCCCGTGTCTCTACCCATGTGCTCAATTCTGAGCATTCTGTTTCTCAAAATTTTCGTGCAGGGGACACACTGCCAGAACACATGCCCATGGGGCAGACCGTGTGTCACACATGGCCTGAAAACACGCCTGTGTGTCTACCCGTGTAGACAAAATAAAGGCTATTTACCAAGCCATTTGCCACCCTTATTCACACATACACTTACTCCAATTCAAGGCACAAAACATAATGTATTTAGGCAACCACAACATCCACAATTATGACTAACACATGCCAATACAATATCAAATCTATCATACACACAACATTTATCAAACCACAATTGACTACTTTCAAGAAGCCTAATTATACACTAATTTTATCATTTCATTCATAGATCATATTACCAAACATTTCACATTCATGCCTTAAATCACAATTCCATTATTCACCAAGCATTCATAGTCTACATCACACAAAGGATGATTACACATGCATGCATACATAAAAATATATATATATGCTTACAACCATTCCAATGAAAATGAGCCAAGTTACATGGCCAAATGCCATATCAAATTTTGACAATTACAAGCCAATACATTGACTAAAATCATTATGACACATATAACAAAATGACCAAGTCCCTATACATGTCATTCTTTTATAATACTAAGATCATCAAATACCCAAAATAACAGTTTTGATAGTGAAAGGCAAATCTCTTACAATCTCCGATCTGAGTTAGCTTGGCGACACTATAAAAACATGAAAAATAAACGGAGTAAGCCATATAGCTTAGTAAGCTTGTATGCAAGAAATAAGCAACCTACCATACATGTAACATTCAAATAATATAACATAATTAAATGTATATTTACCATGGTCTCATAATCATAGCTCATTCCATCACAAAACTTACCTCATATTCATCATTTCAAGCATTGATTAGATATGAGCTTCAAGTACATACTTAAACCATCTCGAAAGGAATTTACACATAATCTCATCTTTGACATACCCATGAACCACTCAGAATAATAACGTTGGATACTCGGGATTCTTGCACACTAAATGCCACATATGTAGTCAATGCTACCTCAAATCTCATGTCTCATAGTTGCTCACTTTCGAGCTATCAACGGGGCCTGCTCACACAAGCTGTCAATCAAGACGTAGCTACACGGTATTACTCACACAAGCTGTCAGGTATCCGTAACATATGCCGGTATACTCAGCCACTGGTAGGACGTACAAGACCAGCACCCGGATCACATAATCACATAACACATACTAACCCTAGTGACATGTCACTTGTATCCTACCCTATTCCTAAGGTTCAACGGGATTTTTCGCTCGTCGAGTCATCTTCGGACTTGTTCATAAGATTAAGCTCATCCATATTTATCAAACATACAATTCATGCAATATTAAAGCAATAAAATACAATCATATTAAAGCTTATTTTTAACATACGAACTTACCCCGGTACAAAATGGCTAATTGTTCGATTTAGTCCACAACTTTGTTCTTTCCCCGGTCTAGGTAAGAATCTCGTCTTTCTTGATCTATAATATCAAATTTAACTTATTCAATTATCACATTATTCAATTTAATCCAAAAAACACCTTATGGAAAAAATTACATTTTTACCCCTAACTTTTCAACTTCTTTACATTTTAGTCCCTAGGCTCGTAAAAATGATTTTCATTCAATTTCATCACACCCAAGCCTAGCTGAACCTATTCCTTGCTCATAATAGCCCACATTTTTCATTTATTCACATTTTTACACACATTTTACAACTTTTACAAATAAGTCCCTATTTATCATTTTCATCAAAAAATCACTTGGTAAATATTGTTTACCTAACATAAAACATACATTTTCTACCATTAGACATCAAAATAAACAAATATTCTACATGATTAAAATTTTATACTTTGATTTTCTCTCAAATTAGTCCTTGAAATAGTTAGATTAGGTTACACCGATCTCAAAAATATAAAAACATTAAAAACAAGACAAGAACGGACTTACAATCGAGCTTGAAAGTTGGAAAAACCGTAACTATGTATTTCTCTTGTGAATTTTAGCCATGGGGATGAAACTAGAAAAAATGACATCTTTTATTTGGTTAATTTTGCCTTTATTAACCAAATGACCAAAATGCCCTTAATGCCAAACTTTGAAATTTCATCTAACCATGTCCATTTTGTCCAACTTAAAGTATAGTAGTCTAATTACCATTTAAGGACCTACAATTTAAAATTTCATAGAAATTAGACACCTCTAGCTTCTAGAACACATATTTTGCACCTATTGCAATTTAGTCCTATTAGTCAAATTGGACACCCTATCGATAAAATTTCTTAATGAAATTTTCAAAAAAATCATTCAATCATACTGTAAACCTTAAAGAACTAATAAAATTAACATTTCTACTTCAGATTCGTGGTCCCGAAACTACTATTCTGATTTGACATAAAAACGAGCTGTTACACGGAATAATAATGTCAGATGCTTGGGAATCTAGCACACTAAGTGCCACATATGTAGCCAATGCTACCTCAATCTCATATCCTATAGTTTCTCGCTCTCGAGCTAATCAACGAGCCTACTCACACAAGCTGTTAATCAAGACATAGCTACTCAGTGCTGCTCACACAAGCTGTCACGTAACTGCAACATATGCTAATATACTCAGCTACCGGTAAGACGTACGAGACCAACATTCAAATCACATAATCACATAATACACGGTAACCCTAGTGACATGTCACTTGTACCCTAATCTGTAACAGTCCAATTTAGACCCTAATCGAAATAGTGGTTTTGGGACCACACAATCTGAGTCAAAATAATATTTAAATATTATTTTTCATGTTTATTATATGTGAATTTTCATGTGTGAAAGTTTCGTATGAAAATTTGATCGATTGTGTGCTTAATTTAATAAAAGGACTTAATCGCGTAAAATGAAAATTCGATGGTTATATGTCAAAAGGGCCAAATTGTGATTGTTTTTGTAATTTGATGTGTTTAAGATGCAATTTGTCCATGATAACATTTAGTGGACGGTAGTGACCTTAAGTTATAATTGTTTTATATTTATGTTTAAAGGTTAATATGGTAATTTATAAAATAACATAAGTTATAATAAAACATAAAAAAATTAAATAAGCATGCATAATTCTTTGTTCTTGCCAAAACTTGAGAAAGAAAGAAATAAAATATAGCTTTGTGATATTCGGCCATTCTAAAGCTTGATTCAAGGTTAGTTTGGTTTCGATTTTTGATAATTTTTACGTTTTTGAGATCGTTGCTTCGAATACTATCCGACTCATGCTAGAATTTCTGATTTTGATGAATGTTTTGAGTTATGCCATTGATGAATATTTGTGTTTTGTGATTTTTTATGATGAAATATTAAAGATATATGTTAGATTAACATGTTTTGTATTGGAGTTTTTGATGATTTTGAGTATTTAGGACTAAATTGTAAAAATAATAAATTAAGGGACTAAAGTGTGAAATAAATGAAATATATGGACTAGTATGAGTATAATGAAGATTCGGCCTAACTATTTTGTTGTGAGATTTTGCATATTTTGTGTTTTATGCAATAGGGACTAAATTGTAAAAAATATGAAATATTAGGGGTAAAAGTGTAATTTTCCCATTTATGTGTTTTTGAATGAATTTGGTTGAATATTTGATTTAATTAGTTTAATTTATATTAATTTAGATCAAGAAAAGAGAAAATCGAATTTAAATAGGGAGAAAAATAAAGTTATCGACTAGCCGATCCGTACCGATTTTTCATCGTCCGAGGTAAGTCTTTAAGCAATCAAACATCGTCCATTTTGAATGTAAAATGGTTTAATATGATGATTCGAAATTTATGGAATTATAGTATATTTAGTTGAATGTGATTAAGCATGGAAATAAGGTGTTTGAGCTAATTCGACTGAGTTATAACATTTGAAAGTCTGTATGAACTATATGGCATATTTGGAATTTTTTATATGTGAATTATGTATGAGACAACTTTATAATAGTGATACTCGATCTTTGAGCCTAGCAAGCCTTGTGCTGGTGAATTAAATCGGGCTTTATGCCTAGTAGGCTTATTGCCGGTGTAAAAAATCAGACTTTGAGTCTAGCAGGCCTTGTGTCGGTGTGTGATACAGGCCTAGACCTAGCAGGCTTTATGCCAGTGATTTATTATAAGTTTATGTCTAAAAGACTTCATGCTGATGTGGTATTTGAGTAAGTAAATTGGGCTAAATGGCCAAGTATGAATTAACTTGTTACCAATATGAGATAAGGTAAGAAAGTGCCTTGAATAATTGTGTTAATTCATGTAAGATAGAAATGAAAAATATATATAAGATTAGTATGTGTATTTGGCTTTGTGACTAAATGATTTGAACATCAATGAAATGATTCTTCACTATGTGTATATGTGTGACTATGTATATTCGGCCATGTAGGTAATGTACATATGTGATGATATAAATGATTTTGTATATTCGGCCAAATAAGTGATGTTTGAATATGAAGTTAAATCTTGTTTTGTGAGCTTGTATAAATGAGTGGAAGTATATTGTATGTGTAATGATATTTGGCTTTGAAAGTTGAACCTAAATTTGTTAAAATTTAATTTTATAAGTATTCAGCCAAAGTGATTGTTTTGTTAAATATGTGTGGTTATGGAATATATAAGTTGAGACTAATTATGACATTGATATAGTAAATTGGTTTTGTTTAAATTTAAGAAGTTGACTATATTATTGAGTTGATATTTGCTTATGACTTACTAAGCTACAATAGCTTACTGTGTGTATGTTTATTCTTTGTTCTTATAGATTTTGGAAGTTAGTTACAGGCTCTGGGATCGTCTGTGAAGTCATCCACACTATCGTCAACCTTCAGTATTTTTAAAAGTCTTATTTCGAACTTATGGCATGTATAGGCTAATATGTATTTTGTTTGATTTTGCCTATGTATAATTTAAGCCATGCGAATATGGCTTAACTACTAAGTTTGAATTTGGTTATGTTTTGTAATGTTTAATCCGATTTGATTATAATGTTATAAACTATGAACGAATTGTATATGTGATTTGTATTATACGTTTTGGAAATGGCTTGATAAGGGTTGGTGAACTTGATTATGGTTGATGAGTTGGTCATGATGTATATAAATTTTTGTAAGTATGGTTAGATGATTCGGTTTTGGTTGTATATAGATAAAGTATATAGATGAAATTGGTTGATAAGTTTGATATAGGTGTTAAAATGTGAATGGGCATTTGATGATATATATAACTTATATATATATAAGTTCGAATATGGTAAAGGTTATTTATGATATGTTATATCTTGTAAAGGTTTTGTAATTTGGCTTAACAGTTGAGTAAGATGTTGATTATATATATATGTACATGTGTATGTATGTGTAATCGAATGATGCTTGTCATTATGATTCGGTTTGTAATGGAAGTGTATATGCGTATATGATGCTTATGTGGTTGGTAAAATAGGTACAATTGATGAAGTTAAATATTGAATAGGTATTAGATATGTTTTGTTAGTAAATTGTATATTTAATAAATAACAAGTATGTTTATATATATATTTATTTGCAGATATGTAATTAGTACACTTTTAGTTTAAGATTAAAATGTGGTATTTGTATGACTTTAATGTTTAATGAAATATTTTTGATCATTTGTGAACTTGATAATGTCATTTATGCTAAGGGATAAAATGCTTTGTGATACTATTTATTTAGTTATATGATCCACATGTATATATATATGAATATGACTTGTGTTAGCATGAGAATGTTCAAAACTGTACTTATGTTTAGTAATGCCTCGCGACCCTAGTCCGGCGACGGATATGGGTTAGGGGTGTTACATAATCTATTCCTAAGGTTCAAACGGGATTTCTTGCTTATCGAACCGTCGTCGAACTCGTCCTTAGAGTTAAACTCATCCACACAATCAATCATACAGTTCATGCAATATTAAAGCATTTAAATACAATTATATTAAAGCTTATTTAACATACGAACTTACCTCGGTTACAGAAACGACTATTAGTTTGATTTAGTCCACAACATTGTTCTTTCCCCGGTCCAAACTCGAACTTAATTTTTCTTGATCTATAATATCAAATTTAACTTATTTAATCATCACATTATTCAATTCAGCCCAAAAACACACTAGGGAAAGAATGTAATTTTTGCCCCTAACCTTTTGACATTTTTATAATTTAGTCCTTAGGCTCGTAAAATGAATTTCTTTCAATTTCTTCACAACCCAAGCCTAGCCAAACCTTTTTCATGCTCATGAAAGCCCACATTTTTCGTTTATTCACATTTATATACTCATTTTATAGACTTTTACAAATAAATCCCTATTTATTATTTTTTACTGAAAATCACTTTACGAAAGTCGTTTAATAAACAACAAACATGCATTTTCTACCATCAAACATCAAAATACATACTTGTTCAACAGGGTTAAAATTTTAAACTTCACCTTTCTTTCAAAGTAGTCCTTGAAATAGCTAAATCAAGTTACAACAATCTCAAAAATATAAAAATCGTTAAAAACGGGACAAGAACGGACTTACAATCGATTTTGAAAGTGGCCAAAACCCTAGCTATGTCTTCTCCTTGTGAAATTCAGGCATGGGGGACTAATTTGAAGAAGATGACATCTTTTATTTGTTAAATTTTGTCTTTATTTACCAAGTAACTAAAATGCCCTTAATGAAAAACTTTAAAATTTCACCTAACCATGTCCATTTTTGTCCACCCTAGAGTATAATGGTCTAATTACCATTTAAGGACCTCTAATTTAAGGATTCATAGCAATTATACACTTTTAACATAGAGAACTTAAGTTTTGCACCTATTGCAATTTAGTCCTTCTAGTCAAATTGGACACTCAATCGATAAAATTTCTTAACAAAATTTTCACACAATCATTAAATCATACTGTAGACCTTAAAATAATAACAAAATAAATATTTCTACTTTAGATTTGTGGTCTCAAAACCACTGTTCTAATTTGACCCAAAAACGGGTTGTTACACGTCTTCAATCACACCAGCTATCTTGAATGAATCACTTACCTCCATGAACAAGTGAAAGTGTAAGTATGGATCTTCCGTGGGCATACCACTGAACTGGCCCACTGCTCAGAGCATTTGAAACATCACTGGTTTCAACTCGAATTGGGGTGCCTCGATATCCGGCCTTCTAATTCCCAGATTTAACTTATTGAAGAGTGGCATATCGTATTTTCTGAAGGCATGATCCTATCATCAGCAATAAGGATTAGGTTGCACACTTGATTGAACCCATTACCTTGTCCATCATTTTGATTTCCAAGGTCCATCTCAGGCTGTCTTTGAGCAGATCTTTCACGTCTTAAAAGTCCGCTCGATTTCAAGGTCCATGGGTAATAGATCAATGATTCGATCTATGCTCACAAAACACCCGATAAGTAAATAACAAATAAAGAATAAAAAATGAATTAGTATAGTTAAAAAATTAAATAAATAAAAACCAAATTGTAAAAATAATTACACAAAAAAATGATTAAGGCAACAGTCCCAGCCAATAGTGCCAAAAACTTGTAACGAATTGTAACATGTTTACGCAAGTGTACATAGTCATTCAAGTAATAAGTAAGCAAAAATCATTTATCGTCTCCATAGGGACTGTATAAGCTTAAACAATTAATTGCACAATTATTATTAACAATTTGATGTAAAAAAATCTCAATAAATTTGGATAGTGATGATTAGATTAATTAAATGCAAAAGTGATCCCTAATGCAATTTTTAATCCAAATGCAATTTATCTAAGTGTATGAATGAAGGCTTTAGCAACAAAAATAAGCAACATTCAATGGGCTAGGATAATTATATTTATCAAATCAACTTACTTTCATCATTCTAACATGTTCGGAATTACTTCCATGGCAACTCTATCTCTTATGGGTTTGGAAACCAAATTAAGTCCTCTTGGATCTTTTACTTAGTTAAATATGCATGTTACTGATCATATTAGACTAAGAGTTTCTTAGCATTAGTGCAAGGTTATAGGGACATTTACATTTGCAACAGTTTAATTACATAAATCTAAAAACCATGTAAGATAATAGAGCTAACTAAATATATTATGAACCTTAACTTAGTCGGTTTTAATGACCTAAATTAAGCATTGCACTTTTCAATTATGCATCTACTAGCTGTCGTCTGGTTAGGATCGCTCAACTAATCTGAGTGCATCCAATCACGTATGAATGAAATGCATCATGATATTAATTGAAAACATAATTGACTGAGGCACAAAACATTTTAACATGAATTAAATAAATCTCATTAAATTTATATAATCATCCTAGCAAATAGGAATTAAAACTTCATAGTTGATGTCAAAAACATAAAACACAAAGAATACATATTAAAATAAATGATGAGAGGAAATAGTTTGCTCAGTTTAGCAGCCTTCCGGATCTATTTTAATTGATGTGCTCAACTCTACTCAGTTTAGCAGTCTTTCGGATCTATTTTGACTGAAGCGCTCCTCCGTTCTGATTGAAGCTTCTTTTGCTAAGGGTTTAAAAGGTAGCCGGCTAAAGAGTGCTTTTGACAAAGCTTTTGAGACTAAAGATAGGAGAGGTAATGGCCGGCTTTGCAAGGGAAAAAGGGAAAAGAAATTGAGAGAAAACTAATGTAAGTGAGAGAGGAATGTTGAGTGATAAGGGATGATGGAAAAGTGAGGAATGGCAAGGTATTTGTAGGTGAAGGTAAGGGTTTGAGTTTACTAAAAATAGGTTTAAGTTTCCTTACTTCCCTGTCTCATGTGACTAGCCATGCTTCAAGGAAATGGGATGACCAAGTCTTCTCAATTTAAATTCTAATTTCAAGCTAAAAATAACTATAGAGTGGATGTTTTCAACAAAGAATTTGTTAGGATGAATTCTGATTATTTTCCAACTATAGGGACCTTCAATTGAATATCCCAAAAAACATTTTGGGCAGTAAACATCAAGTGCCAAAATTGGGCTTTTAATTCCCCTTGTTGGACGATTTTTTCAATCCAATAACTTAGCAGACATGTCTTTCTTTTATCACCTTTTCTACGGGGTCAAGTAGTCAACCCCATGCCCAAAATTGCATGGTATTGCCATCTACATGGATAATTTTTGCATGGCCATCTTTTATTTATTTAAATCATGTCTCCAATAACTTAGCAGACATGTCCATCTTTTATCACCTTCTTTACGAGGTCAAGTAGTCAACCCCATGCCAAAATTGCATGGTCTTGCCGTCCACATGGATATTTGTGCATGGCCATCTTTTATTTATTTAAATCATGTCTCCCATAGCCTACCTACATAGTGAAAATACATACATTAATGAATTAACATGAATTAATATAAAATATGCATAAAAATCATGTAATTAAGCATAATTTCACATACTTTCCAAATTCATGTCTAAAATTACTAATTAAGTAAAATTAACTTATTTCAATAATAATTACTCGAGATAAACATAATAATTAAGTAAAAAGTTCATAGAAACATATAGAAAACCCCTATATGATTTTGAGTTTACTCGCACCCGTTCATTAGTCTTGAATTAACCAATGAGATCGAAAGATAAATCGGAGCCAAGCTGTTTAAGTCGGTAAAATTGGGATCGAAAGATAAAATGGAGCCACTTAGTAATTTAAGTGATTAAAGTTCCTTGTCTGAGAATCAGTGAACCACATTGAAATAAACCAACCATCGTTAGTCATTTATTTGGTTAAATCCTTAGTTTTATATTTTTTGCAATTTAGCCCCTAGATTAGCGTATTTAATTTTCTTGCAAAATTTCCTTGTTATGATTTCTCATACTATAAAAGTGTATTAGTAGTTTCTTAGACTCTATTGTGTATGTTAGTTATCACTCAATCATCATCTCCTTTGGGTTCGATCCTTGGAATACTTCAGTTTTCCATTATAACACTGTGAATATTACAACTGATATGTACACTTGCAGTAAAATCGGGCTTTAAAAATTGTTCTATAAATTCATTGTTTTATGTGCACATGCACGATGCTGGTCAAAATACAAGGTTCTAACTTTCCTACTGATATGATGTTATTACCATTTCACAAATTTGATATCATTCTAACAATGGATTGTTTGATGTTACACGATGCTATAGTAAACTGTAGACTAAAACGGATTGATCTGAGATGTCAGACTGGTGAAATGATTACAGTTGAGTCTGATAGATCAGATATTGCTACTAGAGTTATTTCAGGTATCTCTGCATAGAAATTGATTCAAAAAGGTTGTAAAACATTCCTGTAATATACACTTGATACTTGAAAATTAGGATCAATGAGGGATCAGGTGTCGATTGTTAGCGAGTTTACTGATCTATTTCCTGAAGAATTGCTAAGATTATCACCTGAGTGAGAAGTTGAGTTTGTGATTGACTTAATGCCTAGTACTGCTCCAATATCAATTGCATCGTATCGAATGACACCATCTAAGTCGAAAGAACTTAAAGCACATTGCAAGAGTTGTTAAATAGGAGTTTTATTCGATCGAGTGTATCTTCTTAAGGTGCACCTGTGTTGTTTGAGAAAAAGAAAGACGAGTTGATGAGGCTATGTATTGATTACATGCAATTGAATAAAGTTACTATAAATAATAAGTATTCTCTGTCCCGTATCGATGATCTGTTTAACCAATTGAATGATGCAATAGTGTTATCGAAAATATACCTCAGGTCTGGCTATTATTAGTTGTGAGTTAAATATATTAACGTGCCAAAAACTACTTTTTTGAACGCGTTATGACCATTATGAATTTTTGGTACTGCCATTTTGATTAACTAATGCCCCCACTGCTTTTATGGATTTGATAAATTAGGTTTTTTAGCCCCACCTAGATAAATTTGTAGTTGTGTTTATTGATAATATACTAATCTAATCCAAAACCAAATCCAAGCATGCTCAGCATTTGCAATTTGTGTTACAGACTTTGTGTGAAAAACAATTATACGCAAAATTCAGTAAATGTGAGTTCTGGCTCAGAGAGGCTGGATTTCTCGATTGTAACACCCCACACCCGTGCCCTATGCCAGGACAGGATTCGAGGCGTTACTAAACTTAAACACATGCATTTAGACACTTCTAAGTCGCCAAGACTTGCTCAAATTTAAAACTTTTCCGAACTATATCTAAACTTCTTTAACATGGGCTTGTGAGGCCCCAAACATCCAATAGGAACCACTCGGGACTAGCTTGGGTCCTTTAACCAACTTTATAATAATGACTATTGAAATAGGGCACACGCCCGTGTGGCTATTATGACATGGTCGTGCTGGTGGCCTGTGTGGTTCACACGGCCTGAGCACAAAGGAATACGCCCATGTCCCAAACCCGTGTGTATTAAATTCTAAATTCAAACCTACAAGGGTTTTCATACGGCCTGGCACACACCCGTGTCTATGGCTCGTGTCCCTCACACGGCCATGACACGCCCGTGTCCTGGCCCGTGTCTAAAAACCTTGACATTCTGTTTCTGACATCAGCATCCAATTTAGGGCACATGGCTGAGACACACGGCCGTGTCTCTGCCCATGTCTTTACTATCATGCATACTGATTTGCAATTTTTAAGTACAGGGGACACATGGCTGAACAACACGCCCATGGGGCTGACCGTGTGTCACACATAGCCTAGACATACACCCGTGAGTCTACCCGTGTGGACAATATAAGGCTATCTACCAAACCTTTTGCCACCCTGAAACCCAATCTAATGCCAACCAACATATCAAAGTCTAACTAAATATGATTTCTCAACCAAACAACCATAGCTAAGGCCTATATACATTTCTTATATTCAACCATGCCAACAATTTCACGTTCATGAAAGACTATCTTGCATTCATATATAAACTTTCAATATTAGTCATTTTCCATAGCCTTATACAGAATGAATCAAATGCTAAAGTAAGCCAACACATTTGGCCAATTAACAATGACACAAAATTCAAAATTCAGGGTCCTATACATGCCATAATCTAAATAAAAGATCTAACTATACCAAGTGCTTCAGATGATAGTGTGATCGATGCCTCCGATGTCCGATGATCCTCGAGCTAATAAGGCGGCACTATAAGAAAATGGAAAGGAGAGGGAGTAAGCATAAAGCTTAGTAAGTTGCATGCAAATGAATATAACAACAACTTTACCATTCACCACCATGCTCATAATACAAAAGTAGGCATAAGCACGACTTACTCATCACTATCCAATACAATTCACATAGCATATATTGAGTTCACATCTCATACATTTCAATAGGTACATGTACCACTCACAACATGGTTATATTTTTCTCGTTTAACTTAAACTGTAACTCTCACCGTTGAACCATCTGGAATGCTATCGGATATTCACTAAGCCTTAAACATAGGGTGTAATGCCGATGCCATATCCCAGACATGGTCTTACACTGGCTCATCTATCAAGTCGATGCCATGTCCTAGACATGGTCTTACACTGACTTTCAAAATCGAAGTCGACGCCATGTCCCAGACATGGTCTTGATGCGGTTGTTGAAAGCACCAAATATATCATATTTCCTACAAAATAATGAAAAATAATAGTAAAGGGAAAGCAGGGTCGAATCCACAGGGACCGGATTGCACGAATGATTGTTTCTTGAAATCCTGGGCAGAATCGTGCCGAAGAAAACCTACATTTCTAGAAAAAAATAAAATTAAAAAACAAAATTAAAAGTTTTATTCTGGAAAAATAAAATAAAAACAAAATTGGAAGTCGAATTGAAATTGTGAAAATAAATAAATTGTGATAATTAAAATGGAGAATATAAAAATAAAAAGAGTTTGGGAAAAGAGAGAGTTTCTTATGTGGTGAGATTCCAGCCTCCAGTTGCCTCGATTCAACTTGGGTCCAATCCTTGGCTTTTAAGTAATTCTTCTCAAGCAGAATTAGCTAGTTATAGTGGAAGAGGATGCCTACGACCACCAGCTCCAAGGGTTTATACTTACAATTTGGCGGAA
Organism: Gossypium longicalyx; assembly: GCA_025698465.1. Taxonomy (NCBI): domain Eukaryota; kingdom Viridiplantae; phylum Streptophyta; class Magnoliopsida; order Malvales; family Malvaceae; genus Gossypium; species Gossypium longicalyx. The sequence goes on along the minus strand of CM046995.1, from coordinate 68,711,096 downwards.
CCTGACTCTAGCCAACAACCGCTTTTGTGGGAATGTCTTCTGCTAGATCATCACTTCCCAACGGTGAATACCACGCCATTTTGTCTCTTGGACTTGCCAACTTCTGACGCAAAAAGCCAACAAACCGACTGTGCAACCTTCCCAAAACATACAAAGCAGTCGTTCTTTGCACAAGTTGAAAAGATCACCTATTAAGGGGCATGGACGGAAGCGTCAGCCCCATAATGTAAAAAAGCGATAAATACCCTATTGAGAAGGCTAGGCACAGATTCTAAGCCTCATGAACCTATTTTGGGGAATTTCGACAACCTTCGGCTAGATTAGATTTAGTGGCTCATGATTTTTAGGAAAGAACAAAAAATAATGGAAAGAAAATTTTTTATTAAAATATGAAAAGACTAAATTTATGGGGGAGAGAGTGTTACAACAAAAGATGGACAAAATTTGTGTCACTTCATCCCCTATTTATAATACTAAGAAACCTAGCTTATTTCTAATTAAATTCTAAAAGATAAATACAAATAAATAAATATAATTAAAGATAATTAAGATAAATAAAAATAAATCATAAAATTTAAATCTAAATAATTATCCTTAATAATTATCCTAATATAATTAAACATTAAATAGAGTTTTGTGCTATAAAATCTCTTCTTTTGCATTTTGTCCCCAAAAGTCTTCCACACTTTGCATTTTTGGCACCACTTCTCTCCTACTTCTCATGTTGGCCCACTTTATCTCCAAATTCACGCTTTTCACCTTTAAATTTACTTTTTCCTTCAATTTAGTCCCTAAAAGATAAAAGACAATAAAATAACCCAAATTAGTAGGATCATACTAAAAATAAACATGCAATTAGCACATAAAATATGTCGTTCTAGAGTATTATCAAATTCCCTCTACTTAGCCCATGCTTGCCCTCAAGTATGGTTCGTGTCCATTGTGAAAATTAAATCCTGCCATGAAAGAAAATACTACTCCAAAGTTTTATAAAAATTAGTCAAAATGCATATGAAAAATAAAGAGAACCCTTAGCTTGCTTTAAGTAAAATTGAAAAAGTATTTCAATTAACACACAAAAAAATTAAGATCGACTTGGATTATTTCATGAAAATTAGGTAATTTACCAAACCTATCAATACACCCTATTCATTTCTACCTTTAGTCCCCACACTTTATTAATATGTCTTTTTTTATTTTTTTCTTAATTTAATTTTATTTATTTATTTTTATTTAGGAATATATTGAACCTTTTGACGCGAAGAGAGATGATAGCCAAGCACCCCACCCCGGTTACTCAGCCCAACATACTCCTATTTTTTTTTCTTAAGAACATATCGAAACGAACCTGTGGTTAAGAGATTTACTATATCCGCATACCATGGGTAATGGGCCTTGGTTGAAAATAAACTCTTGTCAAGGAACTCATGCTTTATAGGAGTGTTGTCATTAGGTATTTTTAACCTACTCAAGTGGTCGGCTACCAAGTTTTCACACCCCTTTTTGTCACAAATTTTGACGTCAAATTCTTGGAGCAACAAAATTCATCTAATGAGCCTTGGCTTTGCTTCCTTCTATGCGATCAAGTACCTGAGAGCTGCGTGATCAGAAAAAATAATCACCTTAGATCCCAATAAATATGACTGAAATTTATCCAAAGCAAATACAACAGCTAAGAGTTCTTTTTCTATAGTGGTGTAGTTGCTTTGTGCAGCATCTAGGGTTTTTGAGGCATAGCAAATGATATAAGGCTTTTTGTTAATTCTTTGCCCTAACACCGCTCCCACACTGCGTCCACTTGCATCGCACATAATTTTAAAAGGGTATTTCCAATCTGGCGCTTACACTATAGGATCAGAAACCAACTTCTGCTTGAGTGTGTCGAAAGCCTCCTTATATTTTGGGCCAAACTCAAATTTCTTATCTTTTTGAAATAGCTCGCATAGTGGTTCAGCTACTTTGGAGAAGTTCTTTATAAAACGCCTGTAGAATCCTACATGGCCAAGGAAAGAACGAATTTCCCTTACAGTAGAGGGATATGGCAAAGAATTTATAAAGTCAGTTTTGGCCTTATCGACCTCAATTCCCTTAGCTGAAACTATATGACCTAGAATCAAACTGTAACAGTCTGGTTTAGACCCTAGTTAGAACGGTGGTTTTGGGACCACAAATCTGAGTTATAAAAATATATTAATATTATTTTCTGTGCTTAAAGTATGCGAATTGATATGTGTGAAATTTTCGTATGAAAATTTTATCGTTTGAGTGTCGATTTGTGAAAAAGGGCTTAATCGCGTAATATGTAAAAGTGACCTTCTAATTGTTAAAGCACTAAATTTCTATGGTTTATTAATTGCTAAGTCCTTAAAATGGAATTATACCACTATTATGGTTGATGGAAAGTAATGGGCATAACTTATAATGATTTCATATTAAATTAAAAAGGTTAAAATTGTAAATGGTTTATTAACATGAAATAAATAAAACAAAACATTAAAGGACATGCATATTCATCTATTGTTGGTCGAATATAGAAAAGAAAAGAAGCCATGGATGTTGTTTAAGTTTCGACCCTGAGGAAGCTTAATCCGGGTATGTTCTTTGTTCGGTTTTTGATAATTTTTACGTTTTTGAGATCGTTGCTTCGAATACTAGTAAACCCATGCTTCAATTTTCAGAATTGATGATGAATTTGGGATTTTCCATTGTTGATAATGTGATGAAATTTTTGTTTGATGATGAATAATAAATCTTTCATGTTTGATTTTCATGTTTAATTAAGTAATTTTTGATAAAAATAAGTAATTTTTGATAAAAATGTGTATTAAGGACTAAATTGAGAAATTTGTAAATTGAGGGGTCAAAATGTGAAATAAATGAAAGAAATGGGGTGCTAGAGACCTAAGGTAAATTCGGCCTAATATGGGTTTGATGAGATTTTCTATATTTTGTGTTATTTTGAAATAGGGACTAAATTGTAAAAATGTGAAATGTTAGGGGCTAAATTGCAAAATGCCCAAATTATGTGTTCTTGGATAAATTTAATGAAATGTTGAATAAGTAAGTTAATTTTGATATTAATTAGATTGGCAAAAGCGGAATTCGGATCTAGATTGAGGGAAAATCAAAGTATCAGATTAGTCGACTTAATTTGTCGTTACTGCGAACGAGGTAAGTTTGTATTTTAATAAACATTACGAAATCATATTATAAATGCTTACTATTTGTATGATTGAATTCAATGCTGAATGATAATACAAATATATGTATTTTGAATAAGTTATATATATATGTTATTATAATATTGAATTGTTCAAGAAGCAGAATATATGAATATGAGAAAGTTCCAATAATGTTAAGACGTCTGAAAAGCCTCGTACGAACCATATGAATAGTTAGGATACATATGTCATGACATAGGATTCTGATATGTGTTATCGTGTAAGACCACGTTTGGGACGTTGGCATCGATTTGTGATTTACGTGTAAGACCCTGTCTGGGACAGTGGCATCGATATTTGATTACATGTAAGACCACATCTGGAACGTTGGCATTGTATGAGCTTATGAGTTATCCGAGTATCCTTATTAATTTTGAACGGTTTAACGGGCATTCCAAGAAATAAATGATTAAGTGAAAGACATTCCTATTCAGATACGTTGAAATGTATACAATATTTGAAAACAAAAAGTAAGTATATATGTGCAAAGAATGTTATGTGATGTATATGGAAATGAAATGTGAGTATGTGGAAATAAAACATGAATGAATGAATAATATATAGATAAAGTGACATAAGTGAAATTGTCAGATGTTATATGTATGATAGGTGAAATTGAGTATAAATGATGATATAAAGTTTATGTATGTATATATATATGATTAGATGTGTTATTTCCATAAAGTGCTCATTTGGATATATGAAAGTGTGAATTGAATGATATAGGAAAATTGAGCTGAATAAGTTTGCGAAAGCTAAAGTTTTTGAAGTAAGCAAGTATAACATTGGATGATGGTAATACAATATGAGAATATGTTTTATAACTTGGAAAATTTGTATGAGATAGTATATCATGCATATGACTTTGTAATGAAATTATTTGTTATGTTAAGTTTATTAAGATACGAGCTTACTAAGCTTTAAAGCTTACTCAGTGTGCATTTTTCCTATGTTTATAGAGTTTCAAAGACTGGTTTAGGTAGGAAGTCGAAGCAATAATCACATATTCTCATATTGTATTACCATCATCCAATACATCCCATCACACTATCTGATTATTGCTTCGATAAATAAAAGCTTTGAGGTTTGTGATTATGTGGCATGTATAGGTTAGTTTCGGTATGGTTCATTTTGATTTGTATATATATATATAGCCATGCGAAAATGGCTTGTTAATGAGGTTAATGTTTGTGTATATTCGGGCATGGTATAAGATTATTTTGGGAAGTATGTTTCATAATATGTATGTATGGTGTCTTGGTTACATGTTTTAGTTGAGTAATGATTCAGATGATGGATGTGTTTTTGCTATAATGCATATGTTTTCATAAGCTAAGTTATGTATATGTGATTGTTTACATGCTGGTTAATTTGGTACGGTTGTTAATGGAAAAAGATGATAATGTTATAAGGATGATTGGTCGGTCATTTGAGCATGTATAATGTGGTCAGTTGATGACGTAAATTAGCTATGAATTGGTGTACCTAGTTGAGGTTTCATTGTGATAATGGTATGACTTATTGTAGTTATATTTGATAATCGAATAAATGACTATTCGAATGGTTGAATATATAATGTTTAAACATGATAATTTTGCATGTGGAATAAGTATGTTTGAATTGTCAATTGTGCTCAAAATGGTATATTTTACTTTTGTGGATAGTTACAATTTAGGTTAAATGATGGTAATGTGGTTAATTATTCGGATAAATTTTAATGTTGGTATGTGTTCATATTTGCTATGTAAGACTATGCTATGCCATGTGAATTTGGCTATTTGGTGTGGCTTATTAATGACCTATGTTTTGATGTATAAATTTCCTTGTAAATTGGTATGTGAATGATAAAAATTGCTTTGGTTATTTTGTGAGATAAATTATGATATATGATATATATATTTATATTCAGTTAATGATAGGTAAAATAAATACATATGCCAATGACATGTTTGCTCATGGTTCGGTATTTAAAGGTCAAGTTGTTGGTTTAATGTTTATTTATGAAATGTATACTTAGTCAAGATTTCATTGTGATAATAATATGATATATTGAGGTTAATTTGATGACCGAATATATATGGCTAATTGATTGGTTGTGTATATGTATTTTGGGCATAAAAAAATTAGCATACGACTTAAGTGTACTTTGATTTGTTATTTGTGTTCGAAAATGTTTATGTTGCTATAGTGCAATACACATAACTTGGTAATAATGATAATTATATTTGACCATTTGATGATGTTTGTTAATGACTCTCATATGGATGATTAATAAGTTGTAAAATATGGTTTGTTTTGATTTGATATACAAATGTTCATAGGAATATGAAATGGTACGTTTGATAATTAGCAAATGAATTAAATGTATGCAAATGGATGGTTTAACATATGCTAGCAATATGAAATGTAATAATATATGCATGAATTTATATTAGGTATGCAAATGCTATTATTGTGATGGCTAAATGGAATAAATCAAAAATACAAAACTTTATTTTTGGAGCGTGTAAACATGGCTTTGATGTATACAAGTTTGGTTCGAATAATGGTATAGGTTGTTGATATTAATGTGCTTGAAATTTGAAGCATGGATTGTTTATGAATTATAAGAAATAAAGTATGATTGGTTTTAGTTGATTAAGTGGTCCACATATGCGAATTTGACTTATGTGAATGAATATATAGTTGTTATTCAATTGAAAAGTTCTGTAAAGAAGTTGATATATTTTTAATCATGAAATGAATTATATGAATGTGTTGAACTGTGTTTTTTCAGGTAATGCCTCGTAACCCTGATCCGGCGACGGATACGGGTTAGGGGTGTTACACAAACCTTTGTCTACCATAAAATGACACTTTTCATAATTCAAGACAAGATTAAATTCTATGTACCTATTTAAAATTATCGTGAGGTTTTTTAGGCATTCGTCAAAACAATTTCCCACAGTAAAATCATCCATGAAAACTTCAATAATTTTTTCCACATATACAGAAAATATACTCATCATATATATCTTGAAGGTGGTTGGTGCATTACAAAGTCCAAATGGCATCCTTCTGTACGCAAATGTGTCGAATGCACACGTAAAAGTGGTCTTTTCCTGGCCCTCTGGCGCAACTGGGATTTGAAAGAAACCTGAGTATCCATCAAGACAACAAAAGTGAGTTTTGCCAGCTAATCGCTCAAGCATTTGATCTATAAAAGGAAGAGGGAAATGATCTTTTCTAGTGTAAGAATTCAACTTCTTATAATCAATGCAGACACGCCACCCATTTTGCACTCGAGTTGGTACCAAATCACCTTCAGTATTTTTCTTTACTGTCATGCCCATTTTCTTGGGCACGACTTGTACTGAACTTATCCATCTACTGTTTGAAATGGGGTAGATTATGTCAGCATCCAGCAGCTTGATTATCTCCTTTTTTACCACCTCCATCATATTCGTGTTTAACCGTCTTTGTGCCTCTCATCTTGGCTTAGTGTTTTCCTCCAAGTAGATTCCGTGTGCACATGTCAAAGGGCTTATCCCTTTTAAATCAGCAATGGTCCAGCCAATCACCTCCTTATGATTTTGTAGTACCTGGATCAAACTTTCTTCTTCAAGCTTAGAGAGTTTATTGGAAACTATAATCGGTAGGGTATTACCTTTCCCCAAAAACGTATACTTAAGATGTTCGGAAAGCGGCTTTAATTCCAAATCTGGAGCCCTAAACAATAGAAGGTAAAAATTTAGTATTTGATGGAGACAATAACTCATTAACAGATTTATAATTATCAACTATAAATTCAGATTTATCTTCATAAATGGACTCAAAAGTCTCCTCTACTAAAGAGTCAATTATGTCGACACGGTTTACACTCAATATTTTGCTTGGATGACTAATAGCATCGTAGACATTGAACTTCACGATCTCCCCATCAAATTTCATTGTAAGACTTCCACTTCGAAAGTCAATTTTGGTGCTAGCAGTACTAAGGAAAGGTCGGCCCAACAAGAGGTCAGAAGATCTAGGAGCACCATCCTCCTCCATTTTTATCAAATAAAAATCTGCAGGGAAAATAAGTTCGTTAACTTTTACTAATACGTCTTCGAGGACTCCTTTAGGATGCACAATGGACCTGTCTGCCAGCTGAATGATAACCCCTATTTTTGTCAAAAAACCTGTGTTAAGTGATTCATATATAGAATAATGCATGACATTTATTGAGGCCCCTAAATCACACATAGCCTTCTTAATTCCCAAATGACCTATCTTGCACGGTATTGCAAACATGCCCCTATCTTTACATTTTGCTGGCATTTTCCTCTGTAAAACTGCAGATACATTTTCACCAATGCTTACCTTTTCATTACCTGTTAATTTTCATTTGTTGGTGTAGAGTTCTTTAAAGAACTTGGCATACCACGAAATTTGTCTGATGGCATCCAACAGTGGTAAATTGATCTTGAAATTTCTGAATGTTTCGAGGATCTCCTTGTCTTCTTTGCCCTTTCAGCATTGATTTAATCGTTCTGGGAATGGTGGTTGAATTTTTGACAATAGGGGTTTCGCTCGGACCTATTCGTCATTTTCGGGCTTTTCCTAGGCGATTTCTTGGCCAAGATTTTTGCCAAGAATTGGTTCCAGTACCTTTCCACTTCACATCATCACTGCATTCGCGTTTTGTCTCAGGTTCGGTTCTATTTGTGATGGAAACTCCCCTTCAGAACTTATTTTCTCAATTGATGTGGTCAATTCTCTTATAGATGCCTCAGTTTTCTAGTTGAAAATCAAGCATATTAGCTGCTAATTTATTGACCAAAGTTTCTAGAGAATTACTTGAATCTATTGGCTATTGTGGAACCCGATTTTGGTATGGCTGGTTATATCGTGGATTGGCCCCATAACTTAAGTTAGGGTGGTCCCTCCATCCTGGGTTGTAGGTATTAGCGAAAAGGTCATATTGCCTTTGTGGTGGCCCAGGGAAATTTCCTACAGCATCTAAATGAGCCATAGTATCATCATACAGACTGGGACATGCATCAGTTGTATGTTCAGGTGTAACACATATTCCACATACTCGGGCTAGTTTGGCTTTTTCTACAACAAGAGAGCTAATAATATTAGTAAGTCTATCAACTTTATCTTCTAAGGTTGAATTACTTAGCTGATGAACCCTTCTAAGGGGTTCAGGATTGGCTCAAAATTGTTGTATTTGTAGCCATTATGAAGATCAAGTCTTTTTCTTGTTGGGGAGTCAGGCTAACCAAAGCTCCTCCACTAGCGGCGTCTACCATATTCATCTCCATGGGTTTTAGGCCTTCGTAAAAGTATTGGAAGAGAGATTGCTCTGTTATACCATGTTGTGGGCAGCTCGCACACAACTTCTTAAATCGCTCCCAATAATCGTAAAGAGACTCTGTTTCTTTTTGTCTTATTCCAAAGATCTCTCTTCTTAAATCGGCTGCTCGCGATGGTGGAAAAAACCTGTTGAGAAATAAACGAAAATGATCAGCCCAAGTTGTAATAGATCTAGGAGGTAAGTAAAATAGCCATTCCCTAGCTGCATCTGCTAGGGAGAAAGGGAAAGCACGCAATTTAATTTGATCCTTAGTTACCCCCTGAGGTTTCATACAAAGGCAAACCATATGAAACTCTTTTAGATGTTTGTGGGGATTTTCATTTTGCAACCCACAAAAAGTTGGCAGTAGCTAGATTAAGCCTGACTTTAATTCAAAATCAGTATCCATAGTAGGATACGTAATGCATAGTGGTGGTTGTTCTGCCGGAGCTTCGACTAATTGCCGAATTGTTTGAGCTATAGGTTGAGGTGCTAGATTAGGGTTTTCATTAACCCTAGCGTTAAGCACTTATTCTGGGGAATTGACTTCTACTTTTTCACTTTCAAATGCTTGAGTAGGGTTTTCGTTAACCCTAGACTCAGGGTTTTCGTTAACCCTAGACTCTACTTCATTGTCGATTCTGATTTCTGGAGGTGGATTACTTTGAGTTCCAACCACCGCTGACTGCTTTTTCCTTAGCTTTGTTTCCTTGCGATTAGCTCTCGTAGTCTTTTCTATCTCTGAATCAAACGCAAGAGTACCTAGAGCAGATCTGGTCATAAGAAACAAAAAACAAGATTAGTACGTTACTGATCCCCGGAAACGGCGCCAAAATTTGATGCGGTCGTTGAAAGCACTAAATATATCCTATTTCCAACAAAATAATGAAAAAGAACAGTAAAGGGGAAGTAGGGTCGAATCCTCAGGGACCAGATTGCACAAATGCTTGTTTCTTGAAATCCTGGGTAGAATCGTGCCCAAAAAAACCTGCGTTTTTGAAAAAAATAAAATAAAAAAACAGAATTAAAAGTTTCTTTATGAAAAAATAAAATAAAAACAGAATTGGAAGTCGAATTGAAATTGCGAAAATAAATAAATTGTGATAATTAAAATGGAGAATATAAAAATAAATAGAGTTCAAGAAAAGAGAGAGTTTCTTATGTGGTGAGATTCCAACCTCCGGTTGCCTTGATTCGCCTTGGGTCCAATCCTTGGCTTTTAAGTAATCCTTCTCAAGCAGAATAAGCCAGTTATAGTGGAAGAGGACGCCTACGACCACCAGCTCTAAGGATTTAAACTTACAATTTGGCGGAACCTGACTCTAGCCAACAATCGCTTTTATAGGAATGTCTTTTGATAGATCATCACTTCCCAAAGGAAAATACCACGTCATTTTGTCTATTGGACTCGCCAACGTCTAACGCAGAAAGCCAACGAACCAACTGTGCAACCTTCCTAAAATGTACAAAGCGGCCATTCTTTGCACAAGTTGAAAAGATCACCTATTAAGGGGCATGGACAGAAGCATCAGCCTTGTAATGCAGAAAAGCAATGAATACCCTATTGAAAAGGCTAGGCGCGGATACTAAGCCTCATGAACCTTTTTTTGGGGAATTTTGAAAACCTTCGACTAGATTAGATTTAGTGGCTCATGATTTTTGGGAAAGAACAAAAAATAATGGAAAGAAAACTTTTTATTAAAATATGAAAAGACTAAATTTATGGGGGAGAGAGTATTACAGCAAAAGATGGACAAAATTTATATCACTTAATCCCCTATTTATAGTACTAAGAAACCTAGACTATTCCTAATTAAATTCTAAAAGATAAATACAAATAAATAAATATAATTAAAGATAATTAAAGATATATAAAACTAAATCCTAAAATTTAAATCTAAATAATTATCCTAATATAATTAAACATTAAATAGAGTTTTGTGCTATAAAATCTCTTCTTTTGCATTTTGGCCCCAAAAGTCTTCCACACTTTGCATTTTTGGCATCACTTCTCTTCTACTTCGCATGTTGGCCCACTTTATCTCCAAATTCACGCTTTTCACCTTTAAATTTACTTTTTCCTTCAATTTAGTCCCTAAAAGATAAAAGACCATAAAATAACCCAAATTAGTAGGATCATACTCAAAATAAACATGCAATTAGCACATAAAATATGTCGTTCTAGAGTATTATCAGGTCTTACACTAGCTCTCTCATATACGTACCGATGCCATGTCCCAGACATGGTTTTACACTGACACCTTTATGCGTGTCGATGCCATGTCCCGGACATGGTCTTACACTGACACATCTCGTAGCCGATGCATGTCCCAGACATGTCTTACACTAGCTCTCGTCATAATGCCGATGCCATGTCTCAAACATGGTCTTACACTGGCTCTCGTAATGTGGCCGATGCATGTCTCAGACATGTCTTACACTAGTACACAAATAACCAAATGTCATGTCATGATTATCTGATCTATTTCCTAAGGTTTAAACGGGAGTTCTATTTTCTCAATATTCATCATACATATTCATCTCCACAAACAAGCAATTTATGCTATATCAATTTAAACACATATAATAACAATGTAGTTGTATTATTTACATACAACTTACCTCGGTACTCAAAATGTGGTGACTAGTTGATTTAATCTACTTGCTTGGCCTTCCCCCGGACTAGGTTCGGATTTTGTATTTCTTAATCTAAAATGGCAACATAAAACCATTTAATCATCAATTAAATCTAAACGCTCAATAATTTACAATTTAGGCAAAATGACCATTTTGCCCCTAGACTTTCACAAAATGACCATTTTACCCCTAGGCCCGAAAATTGATTTTTATCTCTCTTATGACAACCCCAAATTTCCAATATTTCACAACATTACTATTTATTTTACAAACTTTACAAAATGGTTCTATTAGGGTTTTCATGAGAAGTCCCTCCACAAAAGTTACTTATTTCACAACCATGATTCATTTTCTTCCATAAAATTTCAAAAAACAACATGAATACTCTCATGGTAAAACCCTAGACTTTCAACCATTTAACAAAATAGTCCCCTTGTTAGAAAGCTCATGCTAGAAGGGTTTTAAAAATGTAAAAATTTTCAAGAAAAGCCATTAAAGTTACTTACTTGCAAGAGTAGAGAGTGGCTGAAATTTTTGAAGCTCAAAAACCCCTACAATGGCTGAATTTTCGGTGGAGAAGGAGATAGGGAAAAAGATGATATCTTTTCTCTTTATTTTATTTCATTTTGGTCAAATAAATTACCAAATTTCCACCTAATCTTGACTTTCTCTATATTTTGTATCCTATGGCCGGCCATCACTTATCCAAGAGTCTATTTTCCCTTTAAAGACCCCCAATTTAGGTTCTCCAGCTATTTAACACCCTTAGCTACAAAATAGGACTTTTGCACTTTATGCGAATTAGTCCTTTTTTGCAATTAAGCTCTCAAACGTTAAAATTAAATCACCAAAATTTTCATGCACCTTTATAAACATGCCATCACACATTAAATAATATTAAAAATAATTTCTCTGACCTTGGGTTAGTGGTTCAGAAACAACTATTCTGACTGGGCCAAAAATTGGGTTGTTACACGATCACGTGATTTTTTTTGGATGGTAAACGAGTTGATCCAAGTAAAATTTCTACAATTTTCAATTGGAAAGCTCCGAAAAATGTCTCTGAGGTGCATAACTTTCTGGGCTTAACTGGCTATTACTGTAACACCCCTCACCCATATTCGGCACTGAAATAGGGTTACGAGGCATTACCGAACTTACATCGTAACAATCATACAATTCTGATTCATAAATTTCAATCAAATTAAAACCATTTACATTCAGTCCTAAAGTCCCTAATACAAGCCTACGAGGCTCAAATCATGCTTTGGAAGTGGTTCGAGAATAAACCAAGAACTTAGGAAATTTTTACAAAACCTAGAAGATTTTTGACATGTATAGGGGTCACACGCCCGTGGGGTTTGGGGCACGCCTATGTGGGCAAGCCGTGTGGTCACACACGCCCGTGTCCCTAACCCATGTAACTCTCTGTTTTGCAAGGCATGAATAAATAGAAGTCACACGGCCACGCCATACGCCCATGTGCTAGGCTGTGTGATTAATTAGTTTTCATAAAATAGGTGCAGACTTCACACGGCCAGGACACACACCCATGTCCGGGGTTGTGTCCCTTACACGGCTGAGACACGTGCCCATGTGTCTCTACCCGTGTGTTCAATTCTGAGCATTCTATTTCTCAAAATTAAGGTGCAAGGGACACACTGCCAAAACACATGCCCATGGGGCAAGCTGTGCATCACACACAGTCTAGACGCCCGTGTGTCTACCCGTATGGACAAAAATAAAGGCTATCTACCAAGCCAATTTTCCACCCTCATTGTACACACATACACAACAACAAATGGCACAATTCATAGCATACTTAGACAACTAAAACATCCAAAATTAAGGTTAAAACATGTCATTTCAATACCTAACATAATTACAACATCGTATTTTACCAAGCCAAATCATACCAAACTCACATTCTTCAAGCTTCAATATGACTACCATTAATATGCATTGTATCATATAGATATTCTAGCATAGCAATGAACCAAACTCAACCATTTAACAAAAAAGCTATATAGCCATAAATAAGCATATAGCGAACCATTACAAAATGCATAAACAAAAAGCATTGGCACATATACTTATATAAATAGGTTTACAACCATTTTAGTCAAAATAAGCCAATTACATGGCTAAATACCAAATCACCTTAAACAATATAAGCCAACACATTTGGCCAAAATCATAATGACACATATACCCAAAATGACCTAGTCCCTATACATGCCATATACTCAAAATGTTTAGAATCATCAATACCCAAAATGACAGTTTGATAGTGTGATACGATCTCCGACGATCTCCAATCCGAGCTAGCTTGGTAACACTATAAAACATGGGAAAATAAAATGGAGTAAGCTATATATCTTAGTAAGCTCGTATGAAAGAAATAAGCAAATTTTACCATACATTTAACATTAAAGTAATATAATATAAGATAACGTAATGTATCATAATCTCATGACCATAATTCATTCCATCACAAACTTACCTTGAAATCAACATTTCACGAATTCAGTAATCATAAGTTTTATGTACATACCTGTACCATCTCATAATAATTTCATACTTGTTCTCATCATTGACATACCTAATGAACCACTCGGAATAATAATATCAGATACTCGGGAAACCTTGCACACAAGGTGTAACCTATGTAATCGTTGCTACCTCTATCTCATATCACATATATGCTCGCTCTTGAGACATCAACGGGCCTGCTCACACAAGCTGTCAGTCAAGACGTAACTACACGGTGCTACTCACACAAGCTGCCAAGTAACAGTAACATATGCCAGTATACTCAGCCACCAGTAGGACGTACAGGATCAACACCCAGATCACATAACATAATACCCTAGTGACATGTCACTTGTATCCTAATCTATTCCTAGGGTTCAATTGGGATTTCTCACTTGCCAGAACGTCATCAAACGTGTCTGTAGATTTGTTTACACAATTCATACAAAATTAAAGCATTTAAAATACAATTATAATAAAGCTTATTTACATACGAACATAACTCGAATGCAAAAAGGCAAAAGGGATCTATTCATCAATTATTTTGTTTTCCCCCGATCTAGATCCGAACTTCATTTTTCTTGATCTATAATACCATATTTAACTCATTTAATCATCAAGCTATTCAATTCAGGCCAAAATCACATTATGGAAAATTTTACATTTTTGCCCCTAACATTTCAACAATTTACGATTTAGTCCCTAGGCTCGTAAAATGAATTCCATTCAATTTCATCACAACCCAAGCCTAGCAGAATATTACTTGTACTCATAATAGCCCACATTTTTTTTATTCATGCTTTTCTACACATTTCATAACCTTTTACAAATAAGTCCCTATTTGACATTTTTATTGAAAATCACTTTAAAAATGTTGTTTATCTAACAACAAACATGCATTTTCTATCATCAAACATCAAAATACAAACATATCAAACATGGGTAAAATTTTAGACTTAACTTTCTTTCAAATTAGTCCTTGGAATAGCTATATCAAGTTACAACATTCACAAAAACATAGAAATCATTAAAAACAGGACAAGAACGGACTTACAATCGAGCTTAAAAGTTGGCCAAACCCTAGCTATGGCTTCTCTTCAAAAATTTGGCTAGGGGGACTAAATTGAAGAAGATGGACATCTTTTATTAGGTTAATTTGTCTTTATTTACCAAATTACTAAAATACCCTTATTGCATAACTTTAAAATTTTACCTAACCATGTCCATTTTTGTCCACCTAAAAATATAATGGTCTAATTACCATTTAAGAGCTTCTAATTAAAATCTCATAGCAATTAGACACCTTCAACTTATAGAATTCAAGTTTTGCACCTATTGCAATTTAGTTCTTCTAATCAAATTGAGTACTCAACCGATAAAATTTCTTAATGACATTTTCACACAATTATTCCATCATGATAATAAAATAAATATTTTTACTTCAAATTTGCGGTCCCAAAACCACTGTTTCGATTTGACCCATAAACGGGTTGTTACAATTACATATGTTTTGTTAAGAATTTTTTGATAATCGCTTTGCTGATAATGAAGTTGTTTTCAAGAAACATTGAAGTTTTTTGGTTGGATAAGTGTCAATAGAGTTTTATCCAATTGAAAGATTTAATAACAAAAGCTCTTGTACTTACTTAGCCTAAATCCGAGAAGGAATATGTTCTTTACAGTGATACGCCACTCAATGGTTTTGGTTGCTTACTGATGCAAGACGGAAAGCTTATAGCTTATGCTTCTCAACAACTAAAACCACAAGAGAGAAATTACTTAACTCAAAATTTAGAACTAGTCGCGATTGTTTTCACTTTGAAGATTTGGTGACATTAATTGTACGATGAGAAATGTCATGTATATACTGATCATAAAATCCTAAAATATTTGATGACTAAAATGAATTGAATCCAAGACAAAAATGATAGATCGAACTACTGAATAACTATGGTTTAGTAATTGATTATTGCCAGGAAAAGTTAATGTTGCTAAAGTGTTAAGTCGAAAATCACCATTTTCCTTAAGAGCATTGAAAGCTTAGTTGACTCTGAGTCATGACGAATATTTTTTAGTCAAATTGAAAGCTAGACCATTATTTCTTCAGATAATTTGAGAGTTACAAAATGATGACCCGAAATTGCTAGATAAACAGTAACAGATTCAAAATGACCAGTCTTAGAGTTCAATGTTGGTATCAATGGTTTGGTGTACTTTCGCAATAGATTGTGTGTTCTACATGATCTGGAATTGGAACGAGACATATTATCAGAGGCTCGTAGTAGTACATACTCCATTCATCCGAGTAGTACTAAAATGTTTTTTAATTTAAAATAGATTTATTGGTGGCCGGGAATAAAATGAGAGATTTCAAAATTTGTAGTTAAATGTTTGGTTTGTCAATAGGTCAAAGCTGAGCATCAGGTTCCTTCGAGGTTATTACAACTTGTTATGATTCCTGAATGGAAATAGAAGCGTGTCACAATAGATTTCTTATCTGGATTGCCTGTGACACCTAGAAAGAAAGACTCAATCTGGGTTATTATTGATAGATTGATGAAATCAGCTCATTTTTTACCGGTCAAAATAGATTATTCGCTCAAAAAGCTAGTTGAGTTGTATGTGTCTAAGATTGACATATTACATGGAGTGTCATTTTTTATTATTTTTTATCAAAACCCAAGATTCACCTCTAGATTTTGAGATAAGGTTCACAAGGCTTTGGATACTAAACTTCATTTCAGTACAACGTTTCATCCGCAGACAGATGGATAGTCAGAATGGGTAATATAAATTCTGGAGGATATGTTACAATGTTGAATTATCGAGTTTGAAGGTAATTGGGAAAATTATTTTTCATTCACTGAATTCATCTACAATAAAAGCTATCAATCCAGTATTAAAATGGCACCGTTTAAGGTTATACGGGTCAAAACTGAGCAAAAATAAGTTAGTTAGGATAGATTTTAAAGAAACTGAAGATAAAGTCTGGTTTATTCGAGATTGCTTGAAAGTGACATCGGATCGTCAGAAATCATACGTAGAACTAAAAAGAAAAGATATAGAATTTATAGTTGATGACCAAGTGTTTTTAAAAGTTTCTCTGTGGAAAAAAGTGTTGCGATTCGACAAGAAAGGGAAATTTAGTCCGAGGTTTATCGGGTCGCATGAAATTGTTGAAAGAATTAGTCCTATAGCTTATAGATTGGCTTTACCTCTTGAATTCAAAAAGATCCACAATGTTTTTCATGTTTCGATGTTGATACAGTATAGATCAGATCCTTCACATGTGATTCTCCCAGTGAGTGTGAATTACAGTCTGATTTGTCTCGCCTGATCTGTCGTATTAAGAGGAGCCGGTAGCGAATTTATCTCGAGAGGTAAAGGAACTTCAAAATAAACCAATATCGTTAGTGAAAGTTCCGTGGCATCGACACTGAGAAACTGAGGAATTAAGGAAGTCACAATACTCGAACTTATTTTTAGGTAAAAATTTTGAGGATGAAATTTCCCAATAGGGAGAGTTGTAATAGCTTATTTTTAGTGTTGTTGAAAATAGTGGTTTCGGGACACAATTCTAATGTGTGAGTTCATAAATATTAATTATTTAATATTTACGAGGTCATTAGAGTGTCATATTGAAATCTGGTTTAGTAATTTTGATGTTTGATTAGTTAATTAAATAAAAAGGACTAAATCGTAAAAGTTATAAAAGTCACTCGCTATTGATTTTATCAATTAAATGTCTTAAATAGTAAAAGTGGGAGGTTCTATGTTGTAATTAGACGATAATTAGTATTGTGGATGGTTAGAGAATATAGTTTATTGAAATTAAAAGAATTATTAAAGGTTAATTTAGTAATAAATTAAATTTAAACATAAAGAAAATAAACCACAAAGCATCATCTTCTTATTTTCATCATTTTTATGATCAAAAACCATAGAAGTAAATCTTAAGGTATTCAGTTCATTTATTCCTTGCTAGCCTAGGGACTATTTTCAATTCAGTTTTATTAGTCGGTTTTTCATGAATTTATGTTCTGAGATTGATGTAGCTTAATCTAGGTAGTCCAAGGACTATTTTGAAATACTGTTAAAGTTTTGAAAACTTTCCATTGATATTCTTGAAGCTTTTTAGTTGTTAATGGTTTAGCTTGAAGCTTGATGATGAATTTGGACTAATTTGTAAAGTGATTTTGAATAGTTTTGAGTTTAGGGACTAAAATGATCAAATGTTGAAATTGGCTTGGTTTTCTAGTAAAATTTTAGAACTAGAGGTTTGATTAAGGATGGTTATGAATTTGACACAATGGGTTAGGGACGAATTGTGAAAATAATCTTTTTTATTTTTAAGGACTAAATTGAACAAAGTGCAAAATTTTAGGGAAATTGTGAAAAATGTTAATAGTAATTCATATGCATCAAATTGGATATTTTAATGTAATTGAGGCTGATAAATTGAAATAAAATTACTGTTTAGATTAAGAACTAGTAGATAATCGTGGAAAGAGAAAATTACTGACTAGTCCTTGATATTGCTATTTCTACTGTTTGGCCCCCGGTAAATTCATACGGTTTTATTTTGTGTATTTTAATTTTTTTTTTAATTTTGTATGTTGTGGTTGTTGAATGTTACAATTGGTATATAAGGTGAGAAAAATGGATTGAAATGAAAATTGTTATACTGATATATGTATCGAGCTCGGATAAACATAGGATAGGATACAATTGGCATGCCAATAGGTTATTTTGTGCGTTGTACATGATTAACTTGTGATGAGATGATGATATATGACATGTTATTATACACTGAGTATACTAGAATCTAACATTTGTTGCAGATTACCGAGTTATATTTATAGTGATCCTATTGTGTTTCTAGGGGCGGATGTAAAGCCAATGGGCTTGGCACTTGGTGCCTAGGCGTGTTTCTGAAGGGATGTTAGCCTACGGGCTAGGTACTTGGTGCCCAAGTGTGTTCTTGGCTAGATTGGCTCGATTTAGCATCCTGGTGTGTTTTTGGTGGATAATCGCGTATCAATATCTATTCATGTAGTTCATCAAGTTGAATCTTGCTGGTGAAATGATATTATAATGTGTATTTAATACTAAGTGATAATGCTTGGTTGAATGACTTGTTAATATACTCATGTTCTTTTGATTCTATATCATAACTTGATATTTAATGTTCTTGTACAATTTAAATGGCTATATGACTTGTACATATAAGATCTCACCCGTTGACATGATTGTGATGACAGGATTATGTGTTAGTTAATTGAATTGTTAACTTATAAATGTGATCATAAGGTATGTTATCGTTTATGACCTAGGAATAACTTATAAATGTGATCATAAGGTATGTTATCGTTTATGACCTATGAACTTACTAATCTCAATTGTAGCTTACTTGTGCCATTTTCTTGTTTCCTTGTAGTTAACGTTTTGCAGAATCGGGAGATTGGATCAACTTGAAAATCACACTATCTAGCCTCTTTTTGGTAGACTTTGAAATTATTTTATTACAGTTTTGTGGCATGTAATAAGGGTACTTGGTTTTTGGTACATATGTGTTCATTTAAATATCTATATGTTTTGTGCTTGTGAAAAATATATTTGTTTAATAGACAAATGGTAAGTTTCATCATGGATTATTATGGAAATCTTGCTTGTGTATTGCGTATGCTATACCATGGAATGAGATGGAATGTTGATAAATGATAATTTGTTACGCAAAGAAAGATTGAATGATAACTTAGTTGGATATTGTGGTAACATGGTTGAATATGAGATTTAGATTTCATGGAATGATATGTATATTAGTTCTTTTGATGATAAATGTATTAGTGAATGTGTTTTGGTATATAGATGTTAGTTGGTAAAAGAAACTATAGCATTTGGATGCCTTATATGATATTTTTTGATCAAGTGTGAATTTTATCGTAAATGAAGTTGATCATTAGTTTGAATGTTGTTTGTGATGGTGCCCTATGGCATATTGGTTAGAACTAGGCATATGACATATTTTGGTATGCTTTTGATTTGTTGACTTAATTTAATGAATGGTTGTTGGTATGCTTGGGACTTAAGTAAACTATTAATGTATGTCTTGCATTTCAAGGTACCATAAGGCACACATGGCATACTACATTGTTTGACACACGGCTGTGTGCCTCACATGGGCATGTGGCATGGCCGTGTGCTCTATTTGATTTTGGTGACTTTAGGTGGACACCGCCATTGTTTGTTAAATAGTCGTGTGACCCTTTTATGCATAACATCAGTCTATCATAAAGTTTGGGGACACGGTTGTGTGCCCTATCCTTACACGGCCTGGCCACAAGGTCGTGTGACCCCTATTTTCTTTTTTACCCTACTTTTATGTTATGTTTTGAATTAGTCCTTATTTGTCCTAAATTGATCCTAGAGCTTCGTAGGCTCGATTTAAGCCCCATTTTTGTATAAATAGCATGAACATTAAATGATTATTTATGTATGGTTATTTTAAAAGTAGAATTTGAATTGAAATTGTATGTTCTTGTACTGTTAATTGTTGTAGCATCCCATAACCCTAATCCAAGGATAGAGACTAGTGAAAGGGTGTTACATTGATCCTGAAGCCTTTAGGTTGTTGCATATAAATATCCTCCTCTAGGTCACCATGAAGGAATGTTATTTTCACATCTGACTGCTCTAATTCAAGGTTGTGTAATGCAACAAGAGCTAATAATGCTTGGATGGATGTATGCTTCACAACAAGAGAGAAAACATCATGAAAATCAACTTCCTCCACTTGAATGTAGCCCTTTGCGACCAACATTGCCTTGTATCTTGTGTAGCCCAGATTTGACCTTTCCTTATATTTGAACACCTACTTGCAACCAACTATCTTTTTTTTCTGGTTGGTGGTTTTACGAGTTTCTATGTCTCATTCTTTTGAAAGGACTCCATCTTTGCTTCCATTGCCACAAGTAACTTGTTGGAATTAGGAGCCTAAACCACCTCAGAGTAATTGGAAGGATTGACTGAATCAATACTCTTAGCAACACTTTGAGCATATGCTACTAGGTTTCCATGGAAGAACTTCTACAGTGGTTTCATCTCATGTCTTACCCTATCATGAGCTAGCTGATAATTTCATAGTAGAGTCTTTGAATGAATTGAAAACTCTTCATTAACCTTCTACTATACTGGAGAAACTTCAACCTCGCATTTGTGAGAATTTTGTTGTGACACCCTGATTCTCGTAGTCGCAATCTCACCCCTATTTTGCCTCTGCATTGTAAAGTTGTCGCATCGCTGCAACGTCCCGATTGCCCTTGTCGCAATGTGGCAACTATTTTGGCTCCACTTTCTCTGAGTCACTCTGTTTTATTGTGTCAGCAAGGTCATGTGACCCATTTCTCAAGTGAAGTATCGCATTCTCATCAAAGGTGACATCTCTATTGACCAAAATTTTCTTGGTTTCTGGATACCATAGCTTAAATCCTTTCACACGAAAGTGAAAACAAGAAAGATACATCTCACGACCCTTGGTTTGAGCTTTCCCTGACAAACTCAAGCATAAGCAGGATATCCAAATGCTCTAAGGTTTGATTAATTTGGAGGATTACCTGACCATATCTCTTCAAGAACCTTTCCATCCAATGCTTGATGTTGAGATTGGTTCACCAAATAGCTTGCTAGGTTAACAGCTTCTGCCCAAAACTTATTTTCTAACCTTGCGTTGGAAAGCATACATCGGGTTTTCTCAAGTAAAGTTCTGGTCATCCTTTCAGTAACACTATTCAATTGCGGGGTATCAACAACTGTACGATGTCAATCAATTCCTTCCTAATTGAAGTAATCATTAAACTCAGCTGAACAGAACTCGAGACCACTATCTTTTTTTAATCGATTTACGGACCTCCCATTTTACTTTTCTAGTAAAGTCTTTCATTCCTTAAAGACCTCGAAGACTTCATTCTTGTGCTTCAGGAAATAAACCCAAACTTTCCTGAAGTGGTCGTCAATAAAATTTAAAAGATATTTGTTACCTCCTTTGGAGGAAAATGGAGTCGGACCCTATAGATCAGAATGAATGTAGTTAAGGGTCCCTTTTTTCCTGTGCACTACAAAATCAAAGCTGACTTGTGTTTGCTTCCCCAAACACAGTACTCGTAAAAGTCCAATTTTCCAACTTTGATGCTTGTGAGAAGACCTCTTTTACTCAAAACAATCATCCCTTTTTTGCTCATATGACCGAGTGGCTTGTGCCAAAACTGAGTCGATTAAAAATCTGTAAATAGGCAATTTCATCGCATCGTCATAACATCATGGGATTTCTCATCATGACGTAGCGACGATTTCATTTTTGCTTTTGTAATTACTACCGCACCAGTTGTAACACCCCTAACCAGTATCCGTTGCTAGAAAGAGTTATGAGGTATTACCGAACAAAACAAAACTTCCGAACATTCATAGATGCACATAGAATTTAATCATCTTAATACATCACATTTGAACATATACTGAATCAAACCAAAAATTACCAGTTACACATAAATTAAATAACATTCTACCATAATCGTTATCCAATAGCCAAATATAAGCATATGGATTAAAACATCTCATTACTCGTTACCTAATACCAATTATACATGCAAACTTATTATAAACTTTATCTAAACCAACCTACTTACTTAAAGTTTCGTTAATATACACAAACTGTCATATAAGATTTACGTAATAAGTAAAGCACAATAACAAAGCCACATCTTAAACTTGCATCCAATCATCTTGTTTATTAGAAACCCAAGTTACTATTCATAAAATCATTTACTAAAATTTAAAAAACCATTTAACAATAGTCATAATCAAATCTAATTCAATAATCACATATTCGGCTAAGTATATATATATCCATATAGCCAAAACAATTTAACTTTAATATCAAATAAATATCATCCAAATTATCTAACATCCACCTAAAATTAATTCATCTATTTACTGAATCAAAACATGGTTTTATCACAAGATTTTCAATACACTTAAAAATAATGTTTACAATCTAAGACCAAAGACATACAAATATTGTATATACTTACTTTGTCACATAACCGAATATTAATTATTCAAATTATAACTATTTACCTAATATATCCCACTTATATATTAAGTATATCACTATTCAAAATATCCAACCACAATTTCATATCATACAAACTCAAATACCTTGGCATAATTTCATTAACATTAACAAATATATATATAACCTTAGTTCACATATAAACATATATAATGGCCAAATCATCAAGATCACAACCAAAATATCCATAGTATATTAAACTTTAACCAAACCTAATATAAATAACAAGCCATCTTCGCATGGCTTATATATAAATATAAACCAAATTCCCATATTAAACATTTACATCTCATAAACCAATTTAACCAATGCATTATCAATGATATATTCATCATTCTACTTATCTAACCAAGCTGAATCATATCATCATCCCACACACAAAATAAACCACATCACATACTTCCAAAATATGTTGTTTATAAGGATAAATCATATAACCAACATCACAACATATTTACTATGAAATATACCTCCTAATTTAAGCTTATAACCTAACCGATTATATATACTAACATTAGCATCATGATTAAGCCATTTTCGCATGGCTATATATATGTACACAAATTTCAAAACCAAATATATATCAAAATTAGCATATATATGCCACATAACCGAATCTCAAAACATTATTTACTGAAATGATAACCGGATAGTGTCATGACATCTCTATCGACTTCGAACCCAAGTAGATCTCCGAAAATCTATAAACATAGGAAAAACACACAGAATAAGCTTTGAGAGCTTAGTAAGATATAAGCAAATAAATAACTAAATATTAATGTTAACTTAATTAATCAAACTATTTTATACTATCATAATCACACTTATTTTCAAACTCACAATTTCATATATAACATGTACCTCCATGTAGAAATTTTACCTTAGTTGAATATACATGTATCTATTATCAAAATAACATACTCTTTCAAAGCCATATTATCAATGTATATATAACTGAATATTTAAACTCTTATATGCATACCTTCTTAAATCAAACCTTAATATCACATATTTATACATAATATATATATATATATAGCCGAATATACTTCACAATTGCCCAAATATGAAAACACATACATTTCATTTACAAATTCACATATACATATCATTTGACCAGTTATAGATTTTCTTATACATATATATACTCCTGTCATGAATACATAAGTAGTCCAAATGTTTACTTTCACATATACATACATATAATTCACATTAACATGTAACATTTATCTCATCATTTCAAACATTCAACTTACCATAATTTCATAACTTAATATGAATACATACTTGAGCCTTTTAACTCGATTTTTCATTCGTGTTAACTTATTATTACCCATTGAACCATTCGGAATTGAATAGGATACTCGGATAATCACACATATCGTACAATACCAACGTCCCAGACGTGGTCTTACATGTAATCACATATCAATGCCAACGTCCCAAACGTGGTCTTACTCGCACACATATATCGGAATCACATATCGATGCCAACGTATTAAACGTGGTCTTACTCGCATACATATATCGAAGCCATGGTCTTACTCGCACATCACATATCGGAATCTTATGTCATGACATATGTATCCTAGCTATTCCTAAGGTTCATACAAGGCTTTCAGACGTCGTAACTCAGTCAAAACGAACTTGTAAATATTGCTCCCATGTATATAACCATTCGACCATCATATATATAAGCTCATAAAATTTAAATCAGCATTTTACATTCACATATATTCAAAATATATACAGCATTTATTTGCTTATAAACTTACCTCAGACAAGGAAAAACCAAAACGGAACGGCTAGTCGACAACTTAAGTTTTTCCTGATCCAAATCTGATTTCTTTGGTTCTTGATCTTAATCAATGGAAACAATACCTGAACCCTAGCTTAGACTTTTACTTTTCTTTTCTTTCCATTTCGGCAAGTATGGATGATTAATGGCTTTATTTTATGCTTTTGTTTTATTAATATTCATTTAATACATAAATTACCTAACCATCCATTAAAATAATTTCTAATTACCAAATTGCCAAACCATGTCTTCCACTATAATATAATTGGATTTATTTCATCATAAGGACCTCACCTTTAATTAATCAAAACAAATAGGCACTCTTACAAGTAATAGTCAACTTTCACCTTATACGCGATTAGGTCCTTTTATCAAATTGAGCACACAAATGATTAAATTAAATCACGAAAATTTCACACATATAAATTCACACATAATAGACACCGAAAATAATTATTAAATATTTTTTTGACTGAGATTCGTGGTCCCGAAACCACAGTTCTGACTAGGGTCTAAATCGGGCTGTTACAACTCTCCCCTCTTAGGGACTTTCATCCCCGAGAATCTTACCAGTGAATAGGTTCTGATAACGCTCTTTCATTGTATCCTCTGGCTTCCAAGTTGTTTCTTCAACTCCGTGTTTATGCCACAGTACTTTGACTAACAGAATTTTCTTATTTCACAATTCTTTAACTTCACGAGCCAATATACGAATCAGTTCTTCCTCATATGTCATATCGAGCTTAATCTCAATCTCTGACGGACTATTCACATGTGAGGGATCATATCGATATCTACGAAGCATCGAAACATGGAATACATTGTGAATCTTTTCTAGCTCTGGTGGCAACAGTAGTCTATAAGCAACCAGCCCGATACGTTCTATAATCTCATGCAACCCCAATAAATCTTGGACTCAATTTACCTTTACGACCGAATCTGAGTATTTTCATCCACTGTGAGACTTTCAAAAAGACTTTGTCTCTGATCTAAAACTGTATATCTTTTCGTTTCAAGTCTGCATACGATCTCTGACGATTGGACACTATTTTCAAACTTTCACGGATTACTTTCACTTTCTGTTCAGTCTCTCTGATCAAATCGACCCCGTGTATCTTATTTTCACTGAGCTCAGTCTAAAATAATGGTTTACGACATTTACAATCGTACAAAGCCTCATAAGGTGCCATTTTGATACTCGATTGAAAACTATTATTGTACATAAATTCAATCAGAGGTAGGTATCGTTCCCACGTACCTTCAAACTCGAGAATGCAACATTTCAACATATCCTCAAGTATCTGAATGATTCGTTTGGACAGACCATCTGTTTGTGGATGGAAAGTAGTGTTGAAAGGTAATTTCGTACCTAGTGCATCTTGCAGTTTCTTCCAAAACTGTGATGTAAATCTCGGATCTTTATCCGAAATAATAGAAATAGGCACACCATGTAATCTCACAATCTGAGAAACATACAATTTAGCTAGCTTATCAAGTGAATAATCTGTACGAACCGGAACAAAGTGAGCTGATTTAGTTAATCTATCCACAATAACCCAGATTGCATCTTTCTTGTTCGGTGGCAACGGTAATCGGATACAAAATCCATCGTGACTTTGTCCCATTTCCACTCAGGTATCATGATCGGTTGAAGCAACCCAGAAGGTACTTGATGCTCGGCTTTAACTTGTTGACAGATTAAACATTTCAAAACAAAGTCAAAAATGTCTCGTTTCATACCATGCCACCAGTAAAACTATTTCAGATCATTGTACATCTTCGTACTACCCGGGTGAATAGATAACTGACTTCTATGAGCTTCGTTCAAAATTATCTGAATCAATTCTGAATTTCTCAGGACACATATTCAATTTCTAAACCTCAAACAACCATCGGTATCTACTCGGAACTCGGATTCAACATTCGAATCACATTGAGCTCGTTTTGCTAACATATCATTATCAACTTTCTAAGCATCACAAATTTACTGAATAAGTAATGGTCTTGCTTTTCATTTAGCTATTATTGAACCATCATCAGACATAACCATATGCGCATTCATTTCACACAAAGCAAATAGTGATTTTTGGCTTAGAACATCAGTAGTAACATTAGTCTTTTCCAGATAGTAGTCAATCACAAGCTCATAGTCTTTTAATAGCTCTAACCTTATGGAAGCACAGGATATCTCTGTACACTCCATTATTAGAACATACTTCAACCCATTCATTGACACATGACAGAGGATCGTAAACTCTTTATTCAATTTAGGCTAAATCAGAACTAATATTTCAGTGGATAATGTCTTCATGCAAAAGAAAACTTCAACAATTGAACTAACTTTAATTTATCACAACATTTCTCAGATAGAATTGTTCTAATAGATATAATTTCCGTATCAAATCTCCAAGAATACAATTTTTTTTAGACTGTCCCTCAGATCACACATGTACATTCAAAGTTTATTACCAGTCCGATGAATAGATTCAAACACATATAACCCAATCTTCTTTTAAATCAAATAATTCAAATCAGACTAAACCACTGAATCAGTCTTTTCGAAGAAATCTTTTCTTCTCATTAAAAAGGATAACCCAGACATATCATTATACAGAAGCCACAATCATCAAATAGAAATCATAATGTCATAATAAGACTGATGTCTTACCTGTAACAATAGATAATATCTCGGATCTTAATAAAGTATCTGAACCTAGAAGAAAACCAAATATGATTTGAACAGCAACCAATGCAGAAGCATGACTTTTATAACTCTAATAACTGTACTACAGTACTTCCCAAATTTTCAGAACTGAAATTATAATTATAACAGATATAGCCATTTCCGTCAAATAGATATCCCATATAGATAATCATATAGAATCATAAGAAAACCAAAATAACGAAATTTCAACGTATGAAGCTACACAGGATTTCTAAAAATTACAACCCATATATAATGATAACAATTCTGATGATATCCCAGAAATTTTCCAAAAAGAATGATGTCACTCATAAATATTGAAATCCACAATAACAGAAGCAATATAATCTTCACGTATATTCAACAGAACAATAGCCAAAAGAAACAAAATATTAGCATCTTACAGAGTTTTACTATTAATTTTCATATCCACATAAGAGAATAAATTCCAGAGAAAGACATAGCAATGTCATACATAACCCAAACAGACCAATGATACTTTCGTCTATAAGCATGTTTAACTAATGTTCTCATACGATAAAAATTTCTTCTAAAATTTAACAGCCATATTTACTTCTGAAGATAAATGTACATATAGAATGCCAAGAAGAAATCATAGTAACTGCCCGACTATAACCACTGCACTGAACCATGAATACAATTCAAGTATTAATCCGTTGTCTAATTCTATCATCATTAAGTTCATATTATCCCATCAATAACAGAAATCAATCCAGAGAAGCTTCTAATTAATACTTTCTTTAGATAACATACCTGAATAGATCATTTAATTGGAGTTAACTTCTTCTGTAACAATGATTTTACATAATCTAATAGTTTTTAGAACTATCCAATATCTCTTTTAATACTGTCTTTATTCGCTGATTCATTCACTTTTCTAACCTCACTATTAATCTTTCGAACACGAACTTCTGTAACTCCACACTCATGAGCTTATTCAACCCAAATCTTACAGATTTCACAGTAATATTTCACTAATAAGGGGGTTAAGGTAATAAAGCCTTAAATTTAACTTACACATAAATGCACATAACACATACTATCACAAATAGTCAATTCATTAATAATTTCACATTGTCAAAACATTTAATAAACATTTGCTTTTAATCACTTTTATACTTAGCACTTAATTCATACATCAACTCAAATCACTAATTCACAATCAAAACATTTTGGATAGCAATCATAACTCAAATATCATAATCTATATGCTCATATAATTATAACATTTGTCAACATCAATATATCATACTCTTTGATCCATACCTTTATCAGTTACAACTCATCATCAACACATTTTCACTCAAACATTTGAGTACACATTCCGTACTATCAGAATTAGCTCGGTTGGAAAACTTATCTGTCTCATCAAAATAATTTTTTGTCAGAGTCGGGAGATATCACACTATCGCAGGTTAAATGTGGCATGTATAGCTAGACTCATATACACTATGGTAGTCCTAGAACCGACTAAACCATAGCTCTGATACCAATCAAATGTAACACCCTTAACCCGTATCCGTCGCTAGAAAGGGTTATGAGGTATTACCGAACGAAACACAAATTTCGAACATTCATAGATGCATATAGAATTTAATCATCTTAATACATCACATTTGAACATATACTGAATCAAATCAAAAATTACCAGTTACACATAAATTAAATAACATTCTACCATAATCGTTATCAAATAGTCGAATATAGGCATATGGATTAAAACATCTCATTACTCATTACCTAATACCAATTATACATGCAAACTTATTATAAACTTTATCTAAACCAACCTACTTATTTAAAGTTCTATTAATATACACAATTTGTCATATATGATTTACTTAATAAGTAAAGCACAATAACAAAGCCACATCTTGAACTTGCATCCAATCATCTTGTTTATTAGAAACCCAAGTTACTATTCATATAATCATTTACTAAAATTTAACAAACCATTTGACAATAGTCATAATCAAATCTAATTCAATAATCACATATTCGACTAAGTATATATATATATCCATATAGCCAAAACAATTTAACTTTACTATCAAATACATATCATCCAAATTATCTAACATCCACCTAAAATTAACTCATCTATTTGCCGAATCAAAACATGGTTTTATCACAAACTTTTCATTACACTTGAAAATAATGTTTACAATCTAAGACCAAAGACATACAAATATTGTATATACTTACTTTGTCACATAACCGAATATTAATTATTCAAATTATAGTTATTTACCTAATATATCCAACTTATATATTAAGTATATCACTATTCAAAATATCCAACCACAATTTCATATCATACAAACTCAAATACCTTGGCATAATTTCATTAACATTAACAAATATATATATAACCTTAGTTCACATATAAACATATATAATGGCCAAATCATCAAGATCACAACCAAAATATCCATAGTATATTAAACTTAAACCAAACCTAATATAAATAACAAGCCATCTTCGCATGGCTTATATATAAATATAAACCAAATTCCCACATTAAACATTTACATCTCATAAACCAATTTAACCAATGCATTATCAATGATATATTCATCATTCTACTTATCTAACCAAGCTGAATCATATCATCATCCCACACACAAAATAAACCACATCACATACTTCCAAAATATGCTACTTATAAGGCTAAATCATATAACCAGCATCACAACATATTTACTATGAAATATACCTCCTAATTTAAGCTTATAACCTAACCGATTATATATACTAACATTAGCATCATTATTAAGCCATTTTCGCATGGCTATATATATGTACACAAATTTCAAAACCAAATATATATATATCAAAATTAGCATATACATGCCACATAACCGAATCTCAAAACATTATTTACTGAAATGATAATCGGATAGTGTGATAACATCTCCATCGACTTCCAACCCAAGCATATCTCTGAAAATCTATAAACATAGAAAAAACACACAGAATAAGATTTGAGAGCTTAGTAAGCTATAAGCAAATAAATAACTAAATATTAATGTTAACTTAATTAATCAAACTATTTTATACTATCATAATCACACTTATTTTCAAACTCACAATTTCATATATAACATGTACCTCCATGTACAAATTTTACCTTAGCCGAATATACATGTATCTATTATCAAAATAACATACTCTTTCAAAGCCATATTATCAATGTATATATAACTGAATATGTAAACTCTTATATGCATACCTTCTTAAATTAAACCTTAATATCACATATTTATACATAATATATATATATAGCTGAATATACTTCATAATTGCCCAAATATGAAAACACGTGCATTTCATTTACAAATTCACATATACTTATCATTTGACCAGTTATAGATTTTCTTATACATATATATACTCTTGTCATGAATACATAAGTAGTCCAAATGTTTACTTTCACATATGCATACATATAATTCACATTAACATGTAACATTTATCTCATCATTTCAAACATTCAACTTACCATAATTTCATAACTTAGTATGAATACATACCTGAACCTTTTAACTCGATTTTTCATTCGTCTTAACTTATTATTACCCGTTGAACCATTCAAAATTGAATAGGATACTCGGATAATCACACATATTGTACAACGCCAACGTCCTAGACATGGTCTTACATGTAATCAAATATCGATGCCAACGTCCCAGACGTGGTCTTACTCGCACACATATATCGGAATCACATATCGATGCCAACGTATTAAACGTGGTCTTACTCGCACACATATATCGAAGCCATGGTCTTACTTTCACATCACATATCGGAATCCTATGTCATGGCATATGTATCCTAGCTATTCCTAAGGTTTATACGGGGCTTTCAAACATCGTAATTCAGTCAAAACGAACTTGTAAATATTGCTCCCATGTATATAACCATTCGGCCATCGTATATATAAGCTCATAAAATTTAAATCAGCATTTTACATTCACATATATTCAAAATATATATAGCATTTATTTGCTTATAAACTTACCTCAAACAAGGAAAAATTGGAACGGAACAGCTAGTCGACAACTTAAGTTTTTCCCGATCCAAATCTGATTTCTTTGGTTCTTAATCTTAATCAAAGGAAACAATAGCTGAATCCTAGGTTAGACTTTTTCTTTTCTTTTCTTTCCATTTCAGCAAGTATGGATGATCAATGGCTTTATTTTATGCTTTTGTTTTTATTAATATTCATTTAATACATAAATTACCTAACCATCCATTAAAATAATTTCTAATTACCAATTTGCCAAACCATGTCTTCCACTATCATATAATTGGATTTATTTCATCATAAGGACCTCACCTTTAATTAATCAAAACAAATAGGCACTTTTACAAGTAGCAGTCAACTTTCACCTTTTACGCGATTCGGTCTTTTTATCAAATTGAGCACACAAATGATTAAATTAAATTACGAAAATTTCACACATATAAATTCACACATAATAGACACTGAAAATAATTTTTAAATATTTTTCTAACTCATATTCGTGGTCCCGAAGTCACTGTTTCGACTAGAGTCTAAATCGGGTTGTTACACCAGTCACCGTTGAACTTTGTAGAAGGTATAGGCTATTGGTTTTATGTCCACTTATCAAAACAAGAGCTCTATGTGATACTTTGATGCCGTTTGAATCGATGATGATCTTACAACCATTCAAGTTTGAGATACCTAAGGAGATGAGATTCTTCTTCAAATCAGGCACTTGCTTGACATCTAACAGCGTCCTCATAATCCCGTAAAGCATCCTTATTTGAATCGTGTCAATAATAATTATCTTATAGGGTGAATTGTTCCTTATAAGCACAACTGCACCTTCAATTGGACTACACGTGGAGAACTAGTCCCTATTGGAACACATATGGTAAGAACACCCTGAATCTAGGATCCATTCAAATGTAAGTTTAGACTTTTCAATCATAGACACCAACAACAAGTCATCTCTTTATCTTTGGCAACACTGGCGTCAGCTATATCAGCCTTCTGCTTAGAAATTGAAAGAGGTTCACATGGGTGTGTGTTCCGGCTGTGTGTCCCCTGCACCTTAATTGTTGCAAAACAGAATGCTCAGAATTGAGCATACGGGTAGAGACACGGGCGTGTGTCTCAAACGTGTGGATGACACGGCCTCAGCACGGGCTTGTGTCCTAGGCATGTGAAATCTGCACCTATTTTATGAAAAATCAAAATTATTAAATTGACCACACGGCCTAGCACACGGGCGTGTGACTTGGCTGTGTGTCTTCAATTTGTTCTTGGATGACAAACAGAGAGTTACATGGGTTAGGGGCACGGGCGTGTGTGACCACACGGCCTGCCCACACGGGCGTGTCCTAAGCCATACGAGCGTGTGGTTCTTAAAACATGAAAAAAAATTTCTAAGTGTTGTGAAATTTTCTAAAGTTCCCGATTTAGTCCCGAACAGCTTCCAATGCATGTTTTTGGCCTCATAGGTTCGTTTTAGGGACGATATGAATATATATGAAAAGTTTTAAATTTGGATGGAAATTTACGTCTCGATTTTCTATGATTGCTTATGTCTAAGTCTGGTAATGCCTCGTACCCTAATCCGGCGTTGGATAAGGGTAAGGGGTGTTACGTTTAGTGGTATCAGAGCTACAATTTAGTCAATTCTTGAACTAACGTAGCGTGTGTAAGAGTCTAGCTATACATGCCATAAATGAACTATGATAGTTGAGGCTGATGATGTTGAAAGTAATGCGTCGGCACCCGTTCAAGGGACAACGCCATCTGATAGTAGACTCCCAACGGTTGGTCAGGGAGAAGGGGGTAGGGAAGCCTTTCTTCACATGATGAACGAGTGGTATACAGAGTTTGTTCGAACAAATCCTATAACAGCCCGATTTTGGGTCTAGTCGAAACAGTAGTTTTGGGACCACAAATCCAACGTAGAAAAAATTATTTTTATTATATTTTTATGGTCTACAATTTTATGAAATGATTTCGTGAAAATTTTGTTCGAAAATTTTGATGTTTAGGCACTCAATTTAGTTAAAAGGACTAAATTGTAAAAAGTGCAAAAGTTGAGTTCTACATGCTAGAGGTGTCTATTTTCTATCAAATTTTAAATTGGAGGTCCTTAAATGGTAATTAGACCATTGGTTAAGTTGTTGGACGAAAATGGACATGATTAGGTATGTTTCTAAAGTTTCTCATTAAGGGCATTTTAGTAATTTGGTAATTAAATGAATTAAAATGCCAAATTAAAAGCCAATTTTTGTCCATCTTCCTCCCATGGCCAAAGTTTACAAGAAAAACCATGGATAGGGTTTTTCAAGCTTCCAAGCTCGATTGTAAGTCTGTTCTAGCCTCGTTTTTAATATTTTTATGTTTTTTAAATCCTCGTAACATGATCTATCTATTTCTACCATTAATTTAAGAAATAATCAAGGTCTAAAATTTTACCCATGATGGATATTTTTGTATTTTGAGGTCTAATGGTAGGAAATGCATGTTTGTTGTACGATAAATAACTTTTGCTAAGTGATTTTCGATGAAAATGCCTAAAAGGACCTATTTGTAAAAATTTGTAAAATGGGTGTTAAAATGCAAATAAAAGAAAAACGTGGGCTGCTATAAGCATGTATAAGGTTCGGCTAGGCATAGGTATAGAATAAATTGAGTACATTTCATTTTACGAGCCTAGAGACTAAAATATAAAAATGTGAAACTTTAGAGGCAAAAATGTATTTTTTTTTCCATAACGTTATTTTGGGTTAATTTGAATAGAATAATGATTAAATAAGTTAAATGTGCTATTATAGATCAAGAAAAATGAGGTTCGAAATTAGAACGGGGAAAAATGAGTATTTGATGATTAGGCCATTTTCACCATTTTTATGTCGAGGTAAGTTTGTATGTTTAATAAGTATTAAATTATTATGTATAAATGCTTAATTGATATAATTGTGGTAAATGTTATATTATTGAAATGAAATGTTAATGCTATTGAGTACGATATTACGAAAATGACCGACAGAGATTCGATACAGCGAAAGTCCCGGTTGAACCTTAGGAATAGATAGGATACAAATGTCATGACATTAGGGTTACTAAGATAATATGTAAGACCATATCTGGGATATTGCATCAATATGAGACTTCGTGTAAGACCATAGCTGGGCTATTGGCATCGATACGAGATTACATGTAAGACCAAATCTAGGATATGACATTGGTACGGTACTGTGTGTACGAGATTCCCAAGTATCCTTTAGTATTCCAAGTGGTTCAATGGGTAATTTAATGGGTATGTCAAAGAGAGAAAGAGCATGTAAGTATTACGAATTTGTACAGGTATGTACATAAAGTTTATAAGCATTGACTTCATGATATTATGAGTTCATGGTTTCCACGAGAATGTTTTTGCGAAAGCCTTGTGATTATTGGTCTATACTTGTGATGTACGAAATATATGGTAAATTCGGTTGGTGATTGTGTAATTGGCTTTTGGGCCAAATTAGGTTATGGTATAGCGTGTTTTATTCACTTAAATTACGATTTATCGGATATGAGAAAAAGGAAAGATTGGCATAGTTGCCTATTAAAATGATTATAGGAAGATATGAGCTTTAAGCAATTGAAAGATGTTAAAATATATGCTTGAAATATGAACACTCATAATTAGTGTGCATGTTATTTATGAGGTTTGAAATGATTGGTTGATTGTGATAATCGGTTATAATGGAGTGATTATGGTTGTTAGGTTAATGTCAAGACATGTTAAATTATGATTGCAAATTGATAGAGCAAACAATGTGACTGAATAAGTTATAACTGTGAGTTTTACTGCAATTTATATTATCTTGTGTTTATATTATTGGACTTGGTAAATGATTGGTAAGAGTTGCTTATTAGTTTCATACGGACTTACTAAGCTATATAGTTTACCCCCTTCCTTTCCCATGTTTTATAATTCTGTTAAGCTAGCTTGAGTTGGAGATCGTCAAAGATCCTATCACACTATCAAGCTATCATTTTGGGTATTGATGAATTCAAGTATTTTGAGTTTATGGCATGTATAAGGACTGGGTCTTTTGGTCCTATGTGTTGGCTTATAATGGTTCATGGTTCATTTTGTATATAGCCTTGGAAGTTGGCTAATGTTGGTTATGAGTATATTTGTATTAATATCATTTATGAATGTGGAAACTTGCATGATTTGATGTAGAAAGGTTGATGTTTTAAGCATGATTAATAGTGGTCTGAGAATGACATGTTATTGTCTTGGTTGTAGTTGTTTGGTTGCTCTTACATGCTTGAATTTGTGCCATGTGATGTTGTGTAGATGTGTGCAAGTGAGGGTGGCAAAATGGCTTCGTAAATAGCCTTGTTTTTGTCTAGGCCGTGTGTAACACACAGTCAGCCCTATGGGCATGTGATACGGCTGTGTGTCCCCTACACCTAAATTGTTGCAAAACAAGAAGCTCAGTATCGACCACACGAGCATGAGACACGGTCATGAGTCTCAGCCGTGTTAAGGATATGGCCTCGGGACACGGGCGTGTGTCTTGGCAGTGTGACTTCAATTTGTTCTTTGGTGACACAGGTTAGGGACACAAGCATGTGTGACCACACGGCCTGCCCACACGGGCATGTCCCATATCCACACAGGCGTGTGACCCCTGTTTTAGCAAAAAAAAATTTAAGTCTTGTAAAATTTTCTAAAGTTCTTAGTTTAGTCCTGACCCAATTCTAAAGCACGTTTTGGGTCTCGTAGGCTCATATTAGGGACTTATTATTAAATGCGAATGGTTTTAATTTGGATGCAAATTTTATGGCTTGGAAGTGTATGTTTGCTTGTGTTTAAGTCCAGTAATACCTCGCACCCTATTCCGGTGTCAACTACAGGTAAGGGGTGTTACAAATCTGAATGCCCAACCTCCTCCACCCCCACCTATTCCTCAACCAGTTCTCATAGCTCCACAAGGTATGGAATTTGTAAGAATGAACAAGCCCCCTGTAGATAAGATCTGAAAATAGGGAGCTGAAGACTTCAGAGCTAATGTGGATGATGATCCCAAGAGAGCTAAATTTTGGCTCGAAAACTCCATCAGGGTATTTGATGAGCTGTCTTGCACACCGGATGAGTGTTTAAAGTGTGGCATCTCACTATTGAAAGATTCTAAGTATGGCAGGTGGAATACACTAGTATCAGTGGTTCCAAGAGAGAGGATTACTTGGGAATTCTTTCAAGAAGAGTTCCAGAAGAAATAAATTAGTCAGCAGTTCATCGATCAGAAACGTAAGGAATTTCTTAAGCTGAAATAGGGCCGAATGTCAGTGACAGAGTATGAGAGAGAATTTGTCAGACTTAGTAAATATGCTCAAGAGTGTGTATCCACTGAGGCTATCATGTGCAGGAGGTTTGAGGATGGATTGAATGAGGATATTTGTGTGTTAGTTGGGATCTTAGAGCTGAAAGAATTTGTGGTGTTAGTCGAGCGAGCTTGTAAAGCCGAAGAGTTGAATAAAGAGAAGAGGAAAGATGATTGTGAAGTCAGAGATTTGGGGAAAAGACCAATGAGTAAGTCATTTCCATCTCAGTCAAAGAAATCTAAAGAAATGTATTCTCATTCTAATGTATCAGCTAGATATTCTCATAGAGATCGTGTGAAGCAACACTCTAGTTCTAAAGCTCTGGCTACTTTGATGGTAAGTATGGGTAATGTTAGATCTAATAAACCTGAATGTCAACATTGTGGCAAACGTTATCCCGGCGAGTGTAGGATGAATGACCAGACTTGTTTCAAGTGTGGTTCTCAAAAGCATTTTATTCGAGATTGCCCCAAAATGGCTGAGAAAGAAAAATTTTAGAGTGCAAGGCCAAGTAGTACTACTAATAGGGGTAAGCCACTAAGGAATACTAGAAATGGAACTAGTAGTAAAGGTCTGACGAAGGATTCAGCTGTGAGATCCAAAACTCGAGTGCCTGCTAGAGCCTATGCCATCTGTGCTTGCAAAGAAGCGACATCTCTCGATGTTATAACTAGTACTTTTTCTCTCTATAATACTAATGTAGTTGCATTGATTGATCCTGGATCGACCCATTCTTATGTTTCTGTGAAATTTGTAACTAGTAAGAGCTTGCTTGTTGAGTTTACTAAGTTTGTGATTAGAGTGTCAAACCCATTAGGCAAACATGTATTAGTTGATAGAGTTTGCAAGAATTGTCCCTTGATGATTCGAGGTCACTGTTTTCAGGCTAATTTAATGTTTTTTCCATTTGATGAATTCGATGTTATTTTGGGTATGGATTCGTTGACACTACATGATGCTGTAATGAACTGTAAAAGAAAGATTATTGAACTGAAATGTGGAAATGGTGAAACTCTTCGGATTGATTCAGATGAGTTAGGTGAGTTACCTGTTGTCATTTCTTCGATGTCTGCCCAAAAATATGCAAGGAAAGGTTGTAAAGCTTATCTTGCTTATGTGTTGAATACAAAGATGTCTGAATTGAAAATTGAGTCAGTGTCGATAGTTTGTGAATATCTGGATGTGTTTCCAGAAGAGTTGTCTGGGTTACCACCAGTTATAGAAGTCGAGTTTGGTATTGATTTAGTACCAGGGACCTCACCGATATCTATTGCTCTGTATAGGATGGCTCCAACTGAATTGAAAGAATTAAAAGCTCAGTTGTAAGAGTTGACAGATAAGGGATTTGCAAGACCGATTTTTTCTCCCTGGGGTGCTCTAGTGTTATTTGTAAAGAAGAAAGACCGATCCATGAGGCTTTGTATCGACTACCGACAGCTTGACAAGGTGACTATAAAGAACAAGTATCCTTTCCCGAAGATTGATGACTTGTTTGATCAGTTGAGAGGAGCAACAGTATTCTCAGAAATTGATTTGAGATCTGACTACTATCAGTTGAGAGTTAAAGAGGCGGATGTGCCAAAAACCGCTTTCAGGACAAGGTATGGGCATTATGAATTTCTTGTTATGCATTTCAGACTGACTAATGCACCTGCTATTTTTATGGACTTGATGAATAGAATTTTCCAACCGTATTTAGATAAGTTTGTGGTTGTGTTCATCGATGATATTCTAATTTATTCTCGAGACAAGTCCGAGCATGCCGAGCACTTAAGAACTGTATTACAGACTTTGAGAGATAAGCAGTTATTTGCTAAATTCAGTAAAAGCGAGTTTTGGCTCCGAGAAGTCAGACTTTGAAGTTAGAAGCTTTTTGAGCTTAGCCAGATATTACCAACGTTTTGTCAAAAGATTTTTGATGATTTCTACTCCTATGACCAAACTGTTGCAAAAAGATGTTAAGTTTGAATGGTCTGAAAAATGTCAACACAGTTTCGAGAAGTTGAAAGCATTATTGACTGAGGCGCCGATTTTAGTGCAACCTAAATCGGGAACAGAGTTTGTGATTTATAGTGATGCGTGACTGAATAGATTAGGATGTGTGTTGATGCAAGAGGGCAAAGTGATAGCATATGACTCGAGACAGTTGAAACCGCACGAGAAGAATTATCCGATGCATGATTTGGAATTGGCCGCCATTGTGTTCGCTTTAAAAATTTGGAGACATCATTTGTACGGTGAGAAATGTCATGTTTTTTTTTATCATAAGAGTTTAAAATACTTGATGACTCAGAAAGATTTAAACTTGCAGCAACGAAGATGGCTCGAGTTACTGAAGGATTCCATGCTAGTAATTGATTACCACCCGGTTAAGGCAAATGTAGTCACAGATGCGTTGAGTAGAAAGACTTTGTTTGCTTTGAGAGTGATGAATACACGGATGAATTTGTCCGATAATGGTTCGATCCTAGCTGAATTGAGAGCTAGATCGTTATTTCTTCAACAAATTTGTGAAGCTCAAAAATGTGACAATGACTTGCAAGCCAAAAGAGTTCTTTGTGAATCGGGTAGTGATTCAGATTTTCATATCGAATCCGATGATTATTTAATGTTCCGAGACAGAATTTGTGTACTAAAAAATAATGAAATTATTTAGAAAATTCTTCATGAAGCACATAATGGTTGTTTATCTGTGCATCTGGGTAGTACAAAAATGTATAATAATTTGAAAAAATAGTATTGGTGGTCAGGTATGAAATGAGATATTTTAGAGTTTGTTTCAAAGTATTTGATTTCTCAACAAGTGAAAGCTGAACACCAAGTGCCTTTAGGTTTACTTCAGCTAGTGATGGTACCTGAGTGGAAGTGGGATAGGATTACTATGGACTTCGTAACTGGGTTGCCTTTGACTCCGAAAGAGAAAGATGTTGTCTGGGTTGTTGTCGATAGATTAACAAAATCAGCTCATTTTATTCCGATATGTATTGACTACTCACTCGATAAGTTAGTCGAATTGTACATTTCTGAGATTGTGAAATTGTACGGAGTGTCTATTTCCATTATTTCGGATAGAGATCTAAGGTTCACTTCGAGATTTTGGAAGAAGCTGCAAGAAGCTTTGGGTACGAAGTTGAACTTTAGTACCATTTTTCATCCGTAAACCGATGGTCAGTCTGAGTGAGTAATTCAGATTCTCGAATATATGCTCCAATGTTGTGTTCTAGAATTCAAGGGTAGTTGGGAAAAATATCTACCGTTAGTTGAGTTTGCTTATAACAACTGTTTTCAGTCGAGTATAAAAATGGCACCTTATGAGGCATTATATGGCCCCAACTATTGAACTCTATTGTACTGGACTGAGCCCGATGAGAGACGGATTCATGGGGTTGATTTGGTTAGAGAAATCGAAGAAAAAGTAAAGTTAATCCGTGATTGTTTGAAAGCAACTTCAGATTGACAGAAGTCGTACGCGGATTTGAAAAGAAAAGAGATTGAGTTTCAGATTGGTGATAAAGTATTTTTCAAAGTATCTCCATGGAAGAAAATTCTCAGATTTGGTAGTAAAGGCAAGTTGAGTCCGCGTTTCATTGGGCCTTATGAAATTATTGAAAAAATAGGGCCAGTGGCATATCGCATAGCTTTATCGAAAGAGTTGGAAAGGATCCATAATGTGTTTCACACGTCGATGTTGCGACGGTATCGTTCTGATCCTTCACATGTGATTTATCCATCAGAAATTGAGATTCGACTGGATATGACGTATGGGCAAGAACTGATCCAGATCTTAGCTCGGAAAGTTAAACAGTTTAGAAATAAAAGTATAGCCTTAGTGAAAAGTCTTATGGCAATGACATGGGGTCGTAGAGGCTACATGGGAACCTGAGGAAGCTATGAGAAAGCAGTACCCAAACCTATTTTCTGGTAAGATTTTCAGGGACAAAAATCCCTAAACAGGGGGAGAGTTATAACAGCCCGATTTCGGGCCTAGTCAGAGCAGTGGTTTTGAAACCGTGAATCCGACGTAGTAAAACTTGTTTTTATTACATTTTTATGGTCTACAATTTTATGGAATGATTTCGTGAAAATTTTGTTCGAAAATTTTAACGTTTGAGCACTCAATTTAGCAAAAAAGACTAAATTGTAAAAAGTGCAAAAGTTGAGTTCAACATGCTAGAGGTGTCTAGTTGTTATGAAATTTTAAATTGAAGGTCCTTAGATGGTAATTAGACCATTTTAATTTAATTTGGACAAAAATATACATGAGATAAGAGAATTTTAGTGTTTTAAGAAAAGGGCATTTTGGTCATTTAGTAATTAAATGAATTAAAAAGTAAAAATCAAGCCAAAATCTTGTCCATCTTTCTCACCATAGCTGAATTTTTCAAGGGGAAGCCATAGCTAGGGTTTGGCCACTTCTAAGCTCGATTTTAAGTCTGTTCTAGCCCCATTTTTAATGATTTTCATGTTTTTGATATCCTTGTAACTTGATCTATCTATTTCTACCACTAATTTAAGAAATAATCAAGGTATAAAATTTTACCCGTGTTGGATATGTTTGTATTTTGATGTCTAATGGTAGAAAATGTATGTTTGGTGTATGATAAACAACTTTTGCTAGGTGATTTTTTATGAAAATATCAAAAGGGCCTATCTGAAAAAAGGTTATAAAATGTGTGTAAAAGTTTGATCAAATGAAAAATGTGGGCTGTTATAAACATGAAAGAGGTTTGGATAGGCTTGGGTCTTGAAGAAATTGAATAGATTCCAATTTACGAGCCTAGAGACCAAAGTGTAAAAATGTCAAAGTTTAGGGGCAAAAATGTAATTTTTCTATAATGTGATTTTTGAACTGAATTGAGTAATGTGAATAATAAATGAGTTAAATTTGCTATTATAGATCAAGAGAAACAAGGTTCGAACTTAGATCGGGGGAAAAACAAAGTGTTTGACGATTAGGTCTTATTTCTACTATTTTTGTACCGAGGTAAGTTTGTATGTAAATAATGCATTGTTTTAATTATGTTTTAAATGCTTTATTATTGTATGAATTTTGATTGACCATTGAACGTATTTGAAAAAGTTTTGACAAGCGTGAAATCACGGTTGAACCTTAAGAATAGATAGGATACAAATGTCATGACATTAGGGTTAATGAGACTAGATGTAAGACCATATCTGGGATATGGCATCAATATGAGAATAAGTGTAAGACCATATCTGGGATATGGCATCGATATGAGATTTCGTGTAAGGCCATAGCTGGGCTATTGGCATCGATAAGAGATTACATGTAAGACCATATCTGGGATATGGCATTAGTATGGAACAGTGTGTACGGAACTCTCGAGTATCCTTTAGTATTCCAAGTGGTTAAACGGGTAATTTAACGAGTATGTCAAAGATGAATTGTGTGAAAATTCAAGTTCAAGATGACTCAAGTATGTACGTAAAACTTAAACGTAATGAGCTCGTTATGTGATGAACCCTCGATAAGGTTATGATTGGGTAAGTTTGACTATGAGATTTATAATAACATTACTGTTAATTTACCTGATGTAAATTGTATGTTAAATGTGTGTTCAGGATGCTTATTATTTGCATAGGAACTTATAGCTTACTTCGCTTTATTTTCCCTTTTCTTATAGTTTCACCAAGCTAGCTCAGATTTGGGGATCGTCGGAGACTCCATCACACAATCCATTGGTTATTTGGGGTACTAATGAATTTGACATTTTGGGTTATGGCATGTACAGGGACTTGGTCATTTTGTTATGTGTCATAATTGATTTGGCCAAATGTGTTGGCTTATGTTGGTTGATAATTCATTTTGTAAATGGCCATTAAAATGGGCTAATATTGGTTTAAATATATATATGCAGATGATGATGTTTTCATGGATGTGGAAATTTTCATGGTTTAAGTTGATAAGCATATGATGTTCATATGTGATAAATGGTAACATGTGAATGATGTGTGGATGTCTTGATTGTGGCTGAATTGGTTCAATGTAATTTCCTGGATTGGTGCCATATTTTGTTGTTTATGTGTATGCATTAAAGGGGGACAATATGGCTTGGTAGATAGCCTTGTTTTTGTCCACACGGGTAGACACACGGGCATGTGTCTAGGCCGTGTGTGACACACGGCTTGCCCTCTGGGCGTGTGTTTCGGTCGTGTGTCCCTTGCACCTTAATTGTTGCAAAACAGAATGCTCAAAATTGAGCACACGGGGAGAGACATGGGCATAGTTCTCAACCGTGTGGATGACACGGCCTCAGGCATGGGCGTGTGAAGTCTGCATCTATTTTATGAAAACTCAAAATTATTAAATCGACCACACGAACTAGCACACGGGTGTGTGACTTGGCCATGTGTCTTCAATTTGTTCTTAGGTGACAAACAGAGAGTTACACGGGTTAGGGAGACGGGCGTGTGTGACCACACGGCCTACCCACACGGGCGAATCCTAAGCCACACGGATGTGTGGTCCTTAAAACATGAAAAAAATTTCTAGGTGTTGTTAAATTTTCTATAGTTCCCGGTTTAATCCCGAACCTCTTCCAATGCATGTTTTGGGCGTCGTAGGTTCATTTTAGGGGCGATATGAATGTATATGAAAAGTTTTAAATTTGGATGGAAATTTACGTCTAGGTTTTGTATGATTGCTTGTGTCTAAGTCCGATAATGCCTCGTACCCTAATCCAGCGTTGGATACGGGTAAGGGGCGTTACAATTTATGAAAGCAAGGCATATAAAGTATATCTTGGGAATGTGTAGTGTTAAGATTGGACAAAGTATAATAACCTTATGAGTACGCCTGAAACGTTTCAGTCCTGGCAGACACGAGACCTGGCGTATAGTCTTACAAAAGTA
This sequence comes from Gossypium longicalyx, assembly GCA_025698465.1. Classification (NCBI taxonomy): domain Eukaryota; kingdom Viridiplantae; phylum Streptophyta; class Magnoliopsida; order Malvales; family Malvaceae; genus Gossypium; species Gossypium longicalyx. The sequence continues at coordinate 68,667,484 of CM046995.1, read as the reverse complement.
TAATTGATGGGGTGGTATTTGCCTAAATACATTTTGGCGTATGGTGTAGGCGATCCCCAAAATGAATACAAGAGAACAAAGGTTTCCATGTCAGGTCATTAAGGTTAAAGGAATAAGAATTGTGCCTAAGTAAGATGAATTTTTTTTAATATGAGTCACACCAGTGGTATAGTGATCCCGTAACTGTGGTCTCTTACCAATTAAGTTATAAGATAAGTCAGTTAGGAGCTAACCGAACATGAACCAAGATAGTCGAAAGCTAAGTGGAAATACTCAATTAGGTTTCTTGGAATTAGTAGACCTTAATAAGATAATTCAATAGTGATGTGACATTTGTCAAGTTCCAATAAAGACTTAAATTATATTAATAAGTCTTCAAGTTGGAATAAAGAGATTTCTCTTCTTCTCTCTTCAAAAATATTGAAATTTAAGGTTAGAGGGAATGACGGTATTTCTTTAAGTTAGATTTGAGACCCTGGATTTTATTGGTGATTTTTCTGTGCCAAGGTAAGTCCTATTGCTCTACAAAAGTAGATTTGTATGAGTGCAAGAAGAAATAAGGCTCTGTTTGAGAATTATCTAGGTAGGATGACTATAAAGGTTATTTGGATGGGTGTTAATGAAAAATCTTTTGTTTTTACAAGATAGTGGTCGTTGCAGTCCTAAGAAGACCTTAAGCCTAGAGCCCAAGCTGCTAAACATATTTACCAAGTGAGTCCCTAAACTGACTCTTGCATGTAGTATGTATGTTCTAGGAACTTCTATGCTAAGTGGCCAAAGCATGAGACTAAAATTAGTAAAATATGATGTGACAAATTTGATAAAAAAAAGTAAGACTTATGAATCTGAATGCCTATGTTGTGCTTATGTTTAAAAATAATAACGAGTTTGATAGGAAGTACATGTGTGTCTGGTAAGAATAAAAAATGTCTGTAATGAGTGAGTCAATGAATGATGAGTCTATTTCTATCTCTAGGGTCATCAAAAGGGATCTATCGAGACTAAAAATACAAATCTCTGAAAGGACAACTCCATGGCCATGGCACTGAAAGAAGACCATATTTTATAAGATTGTAACTGGTGGATTATGGCATCATATAGGAAGAAGACCAGATTGTGTAAGACTGTAATTGATGGGTTATCATCATATGAAAAAATTTAAGGAAGGTTATTACCTAATGTGGTTCTCTATGTGTTCCAAGACGATAAAGGGCAAACCTCACTAAGTATGAATCTAGGCAAATCTCTATCACCTAAATCACCAAAAGAAGGAAAGCCTTTGTGGAGAGTACTTAATGAAAAAGACACCTTTGTGGCGAGACTCTGAAAGGAAATCCTTTATGGCAATCTCTGGATATGGAATCCTTTGTAGCTATCTCTGAAAAGGAATGCCTTCGTGGTGCCATCTAAAGAATGACCCTTGCGGCAACCATTTGAAAGAAACGCCTCTGTGACAGCTTCTGGACGAAAAGAAAGAAACCCATGGTGAACTTTGATAAAATGTCATAAGAAGTATTTTAAAGGAACGTTAAGCATGGAAAACTTTGAAAGAAAAGTCTTGTATGAAGTGTTAAGGTGAACCCCATATAGTATCAAGGTAAGAACAGAGAAGCTTGAATGCGCCAGCGTGAGTGGAGAACCAAAGGTATTCTGTTTGTAAAGCCCTTTGCAACGGGAATGGTTAATGAATCATGAAGGAATAAGACGAGGAAAGCGAGAGTAGTACAGAAGATATAAAAGGCAAGATATTGTCTTAGTCTAAAGTATGACACCCATGGTCTAATAAATACAATCTAAAGGATGTATTTGCCAGAGTTAAGTTGAAGAATAAGATATAAGGAGTTGGATAAGGAAGTCCTCAGATGAGACTCAAGTAAATGAGGGCTTTCTCACTAAGTTTTATTGAACTTACCTTTGTGTTCTTATGTCACAGGTAAGTAAATCGAGGCTAAGCCAGGGGAACGACGCCAGGGCTACGCCTTATGGGGTACGTTGGGCTATTATGTATATAGAGTGAGTGAAGCAACATGTTCAAGTATGACAATAATATGGTGATTAGGCTAGGCAAACTATTCATAATCTTAGCAATGTAGATAAAATGTGTTGGCCAAATAATTGATGTCAGTGACATTGTTTAAGGGCAAGATAAGTGTTATATATATATTTGTACTTGTAAGTTCTCGTTAGGTGAAAAGCTTTGTTAAATGGTTGTCAGTATACATTGTATACTTAAATGATTTTTTGAACTAGGCAACATTAATTAATAAATCGTATAAGTTTGAAAATTTTGTATGAACAAGTTTAATTAATGACGATAAGAGAGCGTACCACCCAAGATCCTGATTTGACAAATCTGATCGGGTCAAGGGTGTTACACTCATATTCTCATTTTGGAGTTTATAACATTGTGCTTCAATGTGACCTAACTTCTTACAGTAGCCACATTGTTTGTCTCGATTTCTTGACTTTAATATTGACCTAGGCTTGTTCTAATATGATTTCTTGGATTGTTGCCTACCCTTAGCAACCAAAATTGAGGCTTGCCCATTTGACTTACTATTAGAACCTAACTTGTTGTTGAGTTTATCTTTGCTCAAAACATTTCCCTTTACATCCTCAAACGAGAGTTTGTCTTTTTCATAAATCAGGGTATCCCTAAAAGTTTTATACAAACGGGGAAAAGAGCACAATAATAGCACAACCTAATCTTTATCATCTATATTTGCCTCAATGTTCTTCAGATCATTCAAGAGTGTCACAAAATCACTGATAGTCTTAATTGACGCTCCATTAGCTATACAAAACGTTTATAGGCATTGTTTCAGCACCAAATGATTCGCAAGAGACTTTGTCATGTAAAGGGTTTCAAGCTTTTTCCACAATGTTGATGTCGTTTTCTCCATCAGCACCTCTTGCAACATATTATTTGTAAAGCACAAATGAATTGCGAACATGGCATTCTCATAAAGCTCTTCCTAATCTAATTGATCTATATTTTTGGGCTTAAGCCCGATAATGACCCTTTTTAAGCCATTCTGAACTAGAATTGTTGTCATCCAAACTTGCTATAAACTAAAATTTGTAATTTTGTCAAACGTCTCAATGTCAAACTTCATTATTTCCATATCTGAACGTGTCAATTGCGAAATTCAAACCAAGTTCTGATATCAGTTTGTTGGGGATCAACTCATATAAACAACGAAATAGAAAAGGTAGAGAAGATCAAACACACAAATTTTACATGGAAAATCCTCAATTAAGAGGATAAAAAATCACGGGAAAATGAGACTTCACTAATGAGAAAGAAATATGAAAAACTACAAAATGGAGATAATCAAAACAAATCCTGAGCCTCGAATATAAAGCCTCCAACTAAAACACAAAATTCCCTTAAAGCTCTGCTAAAGTTATTTTTTAATTGTGTTATGTTGTATTTTTCATCAACCTTTCTAGAGTTACTAAGGCCCTTTTATAGGTTAAATTCAGAGGTCAAATATTACTAAAATGTCTTGGATAAATCAAAGTTTGACTGGGGGAAAATAATCAGAGTTTAACTAGTAGAAGAAACCTGGTTAGGTGGAGAACACGTTGCCACATCGTGACGTCGATTATCGACTCGTTGTTGGGACGTCGATTTCTTCTCGTTGAGACGTTGTGTATCGCGTTGTTGGGACATCAGTTCTTCCTTATGGCGACGTCGCCCCTGTTTCGGCCAAAATGCAAGGCACACTCCAAAATTTCAAATCGAATTAGGATAATAAAATAAGACTCATCAACTCAATTAACTCAAAATTTTTTCACTCGATTCAATTCCATCAAACACTCACCCCTACGTGGCACATTGAGAAGCTACCACATGGTATCACCGGATCGGCTAACAGTGTCAAGTCAGCACCACTAACGGTGTTAGTGCGAAGATACCAACCTAATTGACGAAATACAAGTTCAAGGACGAAATTATATATTAACCCAAAAAAATATGTTGACCCTTTTAAATTTCAACATGTGTACGTCACACAAGGCTCTATCTAAATTTGTCTTGTCAAGTATGGGTAGTGTCTAAAGTTATTTGGTTAAAATATACTTTTTTTTATATGTTTGAAATTTAGTAACTCAACTTTTATTTTAAGGAATTTGGTTTTCCTACTTTCCAATTTTAAAAATAGAAGTTCAATTATTAATATCGTTAAATTTAATCTACTAAATTCAAGTTTATTATAATACTATTTTTTTTATTACATGATTACCAAGTGAGTATTTGATTTAAATTTTAAAATCTAGAAAGTATAAGATTAAATTCATTAAAATAAAAATACATAGACTAAATTTTAAATGTTCAAAAAGTATAAGGATTTAGAGAATATTTTAACTAAGTTTTTTTTTTCAAAATTTTATTGTAATTTTGTTTTAGAATGATTAATTTTGTTGGTATCAATTTGAATATTTGGTAAATTATAAAACTGATCACTTCATTATTAAGAAGTTTCTTGTTAGGTGACTTGATTTTAAAAAGAATTACAAAAATATTACTGACTAATTATTTTTGTTTTTTTAGTTCATTTTCGTTAAATGATTGACGCCAAGGATTTTAGAATTTAATTTTTTTGCCACATATTTTCCATGCCATTTATTTGATAAAAACCAATAGCATCTCTATTAATCCTTTCAATCACCTCCGGCGGAACAACTTTCTTCACCTCGGACTCGCCGGTGGTCTCCTCCGATTCTTCTTCTTGCTAACAATCCTCGCTTCTTCTTAGGTGGGTAGCTTGTTCGTCACCTTCCTCTCCGGCGTAGTCCGTTGCAGCCATGAACGAAGAAGCTAAGGTGGAAAACAACGATATGGCGGTGGGAGCGGAACTGTTGTAGAAATGTGGCTAGAAATAGAATGCGCTAGCTTTTACAAACAAAGTTTTCAGGCAACCATTAGAGTTGGACTTGCACATTTCCCCTTTGTTTTTGCTTTTTAAAGTTTTTTTATTTTTTTTTTATTTTCAAAATAAAAGGGGTTTTATTTCTTTGACTTTTTTCTGTATGAATTGCCGATGACAAATTGAGAAAGAGTGTATAAATTGGGGATGTGAAGTTTTCCGCAGCGGTTCTGTCCATGACTGCACAGTTGAGCCCTCTATTTCCAGCTCCGTTTCTGCACAGTTTCACTCCCACCGTCGCACCGTCATTTTCCACCTCAGCTTCTTTGTCCATGGCTGCCACGGACTACGCCGAAAAGAAAGGTGACGAGCGAGCTACACGCCCAGAAAGAAGCGAGGATTAGTAGGAAGAAGAAGAATCTAGCGAGGCTGATGGCGAGTCCGACAGCGAAGAAAGTTGTTCCGGGGAAGGTGACTGAGATGATTATTAGAGAGAAATTAGTTTTTATTTCGTTTAATTTTTATAAAATAAATAACATAAAAATGATGTGATAAAAAATTAAATTTTAAAATCCTTATAATTAAAGTAACTGTGCGCGTGTCATTCATTTAATGAAAATAGATTTAAAAATACAAAAACAATAAATCAAATGGCGATTTTATTATTTTTTAAATAAGTAAATTATTAAAATAATTATTTTTATTTATTTTAAGTTATATTTTAATTATTTATATTTAAAATGTTACGTTTTAGTCACTTATATTAAAGTGTTATAACATTTTAATTATTAAATTAATAAACACCGTTAACAAAAATTAACGGATTAGTGACTAAAACATAACATTTTAAATATAATTGATTAAAATATAACTTAAAATAAATAAAAATAATTATTTTAATAATTTACATTTTTAAAGTTGATTGAAATAATAAGCAACTTCCATTTAATGTAGTTTACCCTTTGAATGTTATATGCTGTAATGCAAATTTGCTATTTGACGTGAAAAGAAAAATCGGGCCGTCTTAGAAAATAAAAATAAAATTGGCCGAGCACAAACAGCCAAAAACTAACCCCAAAAATGGATTATTAATTTATGCTCATTTTCTACCTTTAAATTTCAGTGTGATGTATATATATATATTGAGAATTCACGGTTGGTGCTAACCGGCTTTTTAACGTGTATATTATTAAAAAAATTTTAATATCAAAATGATATTTCAATATAATTAAATATCAAAATGATATGTTTAGGGAATGATATCTTTTTCATAGGCAATATCACTATTTTTTAATAAATTTTATTTTTTAAAAATATTATTTTATTAGTGGTGTCATTTATATAGACAGCACCACTTTTATATCCCTTATATACGGTCAAAATACGGGTTAATTTTTGACCCATGATCGGCTTGTCCAAGTGACTCTTTTTGGACTAGCGGCACCAGTCACGCCTTCCTAATAGGTGGCACTAGTGCTAGTCACCAGTCCCCTCTGTCCTGCTTGGCCTGGACACTGCATTTTGTAGTGATTAACCCCTTCAAAAGAAAAAAAAAAAGAAGGATAGGCGACCTTATAAGCATGGTCCCCTTGTAGAAGAAGGGTCGGTAGTGAAAAAAAAAAGAGAGAAAAAAAGGAGAGGAAGGAGAAAATTGAAAGGAAAAGAAGAAGAAGAAAGAAAGGAATAAAAAAAAGTATGTATTATATTAGTAATTAATGTTTTTTTTTTTAACTTAAAGGGATTAGTTATTTTTTTGTACTTAGTTTAGTGTTGTGATTTGTTATGAATATAAATTTTTTTTAATTACTTTAAAGTTATTTTGTTAGTAATTTATGATGAGGTTATAAATTGTTTGTGTTTAGTTTAGTGTTTTGTAAATTTTTATTAATGTAATTTTTTTTTTGTTTTTTGTTTTAATTATTTTATAGTTATTTTGTTAGCAATTTATGATTAGGTTATAAATGATTTGTATTTAGTTTAGTATTTTGTGATTTTTTATGAATGTAATTTTTTTTGTATTTTTAAAATTATTTTAAAGTCATTTTGTTAGTAATTTATGGTTAGGTTATAAATTGTTTGTGTGTGTTTAGTTTAATGTTTATTGTGATTTTTTATGAATGTAAATTTTTTTTTTAATTATTTGAAAGTTAATTTGTTAGTAATTTATGATTAGGTTATAAATTGTTTGTGTTTGGTTTAGTGTTTATTGTGATTTTTTATGAATTTATTTTTTTATTTTTTAATGATTTTAAAGTTATTTTGTTAGTAATTTATGATTAGGTTATAAATTGTTTGTGTTTAATTTAGTGTTTATTGTGACTTGTTATAAATGTAATTTTTTTTGTGTTTTTTAAATTATTTTTTTAGTAATTTATGATTAGGTTATAAATTATTTGTTTAGTTTAATGTGTATTGTGATTTGTTATAATGTAATTTCATTTTTTTTATTTGACAAATTTTATTGATTTGTTGAAATGTTGATTAAATTTGTTTTTATATAATTTTATAGGTTGTTTGAAAGAAACTAAACAGATATGTTTTTATTTTATTTTTTGTCGATTCATATATTTTCTATGTTTAGATAATTTATGTTTATTTTAATTATATTATTATTGTAAACTAACATATTTTTTTATGTAGGTAAAATATGAGAAATTGTAAACTAACATAATTTTAATTATATTATTATTGTGTTTTTTACTGTATTTTTTGTTACTCACATATTTACTATGTTTTTACTGTGTTTTTTTGTTTCTCAAATTCCAAATTATTTACTATCTTTTTGTAACAAACTAAATGATTTTTTTTAATTGCAGATTTGCAACAAATGAGATCTTTTATTAATAATGAGGATCACATATCAAGTACTATTACTGATATGGTAATAAAATTGTTGTTTGTCACTTACGTCATTTACGAAATTAAATTAGATTATATTAACTATTTTGCTAATTTAATAATGGCAGGGCCCATACCGTGCATTGAGGGGTCGTGTTAATAGTGTAGGCTTTCTGCTAGATGAACGCCTAATGTCATACTTGGAGTTAGTCAGATACGGATCAACGACATTGATCCGGACCTTTGATCTGCGATACGACTTAATATCTGCTTTGGTCAAGCGATGGCGTTCGGAGACCCACACATTTCATTTTTCGTGTGGGGAGTGCACCATTACTCTACAGGATGTTGCACTGTAGCTCATGCTCCCCATTGATGTAAATGTGGTCACGAGTGTAAGTTCGATCTCTAGGTCTATCACCATTTGCTATAACTTACTTGGACGCTTGCCCAATGAGGGAAAATTTAAGAATTTAAGGTTTGAGGTTTTCATGGCTAAAAGGTCAATTTCGAGCACTTACCAAGTACTACCAGTGAATGGGAGGTGATGCACACCGTTCGAGCTTACATTATGCACATTATAGGGGGTGTACTCATGTCGGATGCAAACAACAACAAGGTCCACTTGATATACTTGCCCCTATTATCTGATTTGCATAACATACGTTCATACAGTTGGAGGTTCGTAGTGTTAGCTATGTTGTATCATGAACTTTGTTGGACAACAAATCTTTCTACAATAGACATAGGTAGATGCCTCAAATTGCGGCAGTCTTGGGTGCTTTACCGGTTGCAATTCTTGGCATCGATTAGTCACCAATCATATGTATTTCCACTTGTGAATCCAATCATATGTATTTCCACTTGTGAATACGTGATGAATTTTTACTCATTATAACAATTAGTTGACTTTTTTTCAGATGATATTATTCTAACAATTTGTTTTCGTAGATGGAGCACTAATCCGGGTATTAGAAGGTCATACACGCTTCTGATATACTATTTAATGATATAGAATTATGCTGGAGAGGGTGTAAGTTTTTCCAATATTCATGACATTTTATTATTTTATCTCACTCGACCCGCGTTAATATAACCATGTTATTAATTGTGCAGATTATTTGGATGTCGTATTTTGTCCTAGAAATTATGACAGTTATTCCTTCGTCTACTCACGTCCACTCAAACCTATGGTGTATTAATGCACTACTATTCTCATCAAATTCACATCAACATAAAATGCGAATTAGTTTGTATTTTTTTTAAAATAGATTTACTTTGGGTAAAATATATTTACTTTAATATTAAAATAAATGGATTTTATGAGTAGAAATCATAAGTTAAGAGCTTATTTAACTACAAAAATAGGTTAAAGACTTGTTTAAACACAATATAGTGAGTTGAAGGGGAATAAAAAGAAAATAATAAATACTGAGGACTTACAAGGCAATTAGCCACATTTAAGGAGGGCTTACAAGGCAATTAACCACATTTAAGGTTTGTATAAACTCAAAATGGAAAATTTCAGTTATTAATCTTATGGGCTTGCCATTTTAATATTAATTTTATTTTTTGTATTATTTATGTAAAAAAGCCTTATTTAATTCTACAAAAATATAAAAGCAACAAACTTTTGACTAACTTTGTAATTCAAACTAAATTAATTGCAACAAATTTTAGACAAATTTTAGATCCAATCCTCTCTACATGTAGTGAATGTAATTAATGCAAGCATTTACTTTGATTAATAGGGGTTGATCAACATCTCAATTCCTACCCAATCGCGACAATTGTCTAATATGATAGTTTCAGTACAGGTATTTACTCCGATTATGATCAACTAATCTACATATGCTACAGCTTCTCGTCAGATTTCTCCCTAATATCCATTTCATTATGGATTCTGGATGATTGTGGATGACCTTTTGGATTCCTATGCAACCCTTTGTCTGAGACAAGCTCGAAAGTCATCGGAGGCACCTCCCATGTAGACAGGTCAGGCAGGACGAGGAACTTGTTCTCTCATACATGCAATGTGAGCTCGAGGGTGTACACCTTATTGATAAATTGTTTAACATTGAGCGAGACTTTAGCACAAGCTACCACGACATGTGCACAGGGATAATAAAGTGTCTGGAACCTCCTACAATCGCACTGTCTATTTCGGAGATCAACTCTGTAAGACCTAGGTGGTATACTGGGTCGACAACCAATGGTCTCTGTAACTCAAAACGTTTCATGACATCGTGAATATACTTCTACACTCATCGACCTCGCCATCCGACGGTTTGCAACCATTGCATCCCTGACATCTTTGACAAACACGTGCCCCACCTCTATCTGGTTGACTTGTTGTTGCTCCATTCTTGGCATCAAGGTAGCCAACCTGTAGAACGTAGCTGAGAAGACAAAACAAATCGAAAGATGTCGTATTTTCATCAACACGGAGTTAACCCCATTCGCCAAGTTAGTGGTTATATGACCATAGCGAACGCCCTCATCGAAACTTTAAGCCCATTACCACGGCTCCATGGTACCCAACCATTGTTAGAAAGGTGTGTTCATTTGACCCTCCATGTCACTCTCAAGTCGAGTCATCCTTTGTTGGAAAATCTGTGGCTTTAGCTCGTACGTTGTGTATGTATTAAAAAAATATAAGTTATAGTCTCGCCCAAAAACATTAGGTTATATATTGAAAAGATAAGGTTATCTTTTACCCATTCTCAAAACTTGTCTCTGTGAGTCTGTATTTTTATAATCTTGGTGAAAGTTAGTCGCGATGTGCCGAATGCAGTAAACAGATTTCCATGGCGGCAATTAATCCTTTCCCTCTATCGGAGATGATGCATATATTATTGTTACTAATAACATACCTCTATAGGTTCGTAAGGAAGAATTCTCACGATTCCATATTCTCCTTATCTACGATGGCAAATGTTATTGGAAGCAAGTTCTTGTTCCCATCTTGAGCAACTGCAAGAAGTAGGATCTAAGTATATTTTTCGTATAGTCAGGTCTCATTTACTTCCACAAACGACTTGCAATGGGGAAATGCGTGCACACATGGATCAAATGTCCAGAACATCCGTTGGAAATTTCTTTTTCCCGATTGTAGTTAGTCATCTAGGCCATAATAAGGTCGTGTCTGCAACTCAATGACAGTCTTTGACACGTACTCTTGCATAGTGACTATCCATCCCTATAGTTTATTGCACGATGCATTGAAATCTCCGTACAATTGCTTTATTTCCATCTGTTTAGATATCCATACCTTCCGGTATGATACTCAATACTGGAATCGTGCCATCATTTCGACAATCAATACTGAACTTTAATGTTCGGCATGTCCTTCACCATTGGCATGATGAACATATAGACAGATAGTTTTGGAATCAAGTTTTCGATGATCTTCTGTCATATGTGTTAAAGTGCATATGTGAGGGCCAACAAATTTTCGCTTCTCCCGCATCTACGACTTCTAGATAAATACGGATCGTACTCGCCAATTGCAGCCTTCCGCCGATCTCCAACACTCCCCAATATATGATGTTAGTTTAGACATGACGAGTTTGTAGTCCACTAATATATTCATGCTATACCGCTTAATGGAAAATATGCACTCTTACTTACTTTCGAATCTCTTGCCCATGAACAACTCCTTAGGACCGAAATCTATAATCAGTCGGTGAACAGGTAGTATATCAGGGTACTCCGAAAACTCGACTGCGTGTGCCACATCGGAGTCTATGAGTGACATGTGTGCCTTAGGATTATTGTGTATCACAATACGTCGAATCTAGTTCCTGACTAAAGACGTGTTAACGTTTCCATCGTCATTCATGCCTTCATCGTCAATATTATCCAAGACCTCGTCCACATTGGGATCACTATCACTATCGACCTCGTGATTAGAATGATTACTACTATCGTATACATCATCACCAACCACATCAGTCTTGGGTGCAGCATTAAGATTGATGCCAATCCTGCGTACAGTCAAATGACTATCAACGTACGATATAAAAACCACCATACACGGCTCTTGAGCTCTATGTTCTTCATCTAATAGAGTGGTATCTTCAGTTGGCTCCACACCAACTAACTAAAAAAAGACTAAATCGGTGCATTTTGGCCGCTTTGATTCCCACAATAAAGAGCGAACATTGTATCCACGTCTTCATCGTCTACAAGTTTCATTTTGATGAATTTTATGAGATCTTTCGAAACTAAAAACTTGTAAAAAATTTTTGAGATCCTTCATCCACAACGTCTATGTAACATCCCGAAATATGGTCTAGTCGGAACAGTGGTTTTAAGACCACAAATTCGAAATAGAAATAATTATTTTATGATTATTTGATTATCCATGACATGATTTCATGTTTGTGTAAAATTTTCAAGAAGAAATTCTATGCCTAAGGTGTCTAATTTGACTTTAAGGGATAAATTGAATAAGTTGTAAAACTTGTGTTCTAGAAGCTTCAAGCATGAAATTGCATTGGATTATTAATTAGAGGTCCTTAAATAGCAATTTGACAAAGTTTTAAAATTTTGGACAAAAATGGGCATGAATAGGAAAATTTTGAAAGAAAGGCCTTAAGGGCATTTTGGTCATTTGGTTAATAAAAGAATAAAAAGGGAAAATCAAGCAAAAATGATGTCCATCTTCTCTAAGGGTGCCAAAATTTGGGGAGTCTCCATAGCTAGGGTTTTCAACATTTCAAGCTTGATTGTAAGTGCTTCCAAGCCCCGTTTTTAATGTTCTTTACATTTTTGAAGTTGTCATCAACCGATCTAGCTATTTCTACCATTATTTTAAGCTAGGGTTCATATTCAAAAACTTACCCATGTGTGACATGCATGTATTTTGGTGTTTAATGGAGGAATATGAATGTTTGATGTGTGATAAACATTTTTTACTAAGTGAATTTTAGTGAAAACACCTAAAAAGAACTTTTTTGTAAAATATGAAGAAATGGGTAGTAGAAATGTGTTTTAAAGAGAAATATGAACTGATATGAGTTGGAATATGAATCTGCTAGGCTTGGGTAACAAAGAAAATGTAACACCCCTAACCCGTATCCGTCGTCAGATTAGGGTTACGAGGTATTATTAATCAAAGCACAAATCCAAACATTCACATGAATACACTTGCATAAACTTTTAAGAACAATTATTTATTAATATCAATATTTTATGCGATTACTAATATCACATAACTGAATATACTTTTTAATTCAACTTATAAAATGTGCAGACATTCAAACTTTATTACACTTTAATCACATACTGTGTTCTATACGCAAATGGAATATACAAAATCTACTACATATAATCATTTAAATAAAGTCATATCATATTCGGCATTCACTTAATAACAAGTTGGACCCTTATACTTCACATAAAAAACACATTATTTTCCTGATTTACCATTGACAAGTTACTATTCATTTGGTTATTATTCAGTGCATTTAACCGAATGCTATTTTAATTAAACAATTACTCTCTTACAACTAAACTCAATCATTTTACAAATCCATGCACTTCAAACATTCAGATCAATCTACATATTATATAATATAATAATAACAACATTTAACAAGCCATGACCAAATGCAAACTTGCTAAAATTTGCCTATTTTAATCACATTTGCCGAACCATAATGTAATATAATTTAATAAATCCTAACAACATATACAAATTATCATTATTAGGTCTATTCATTATATAACTATCACAACCAAATTTAAACAATTAAAACCCATTCAAATACATGCATGCATATGATGATTGTTACATTTCAGTACTAAGCTAAAACTAGATTACTATCCCTAAGTACCAAACATAGCAAATAACACATATCCTAATATCAATCCTAACCACCCTTAAACATAGCGGATTATTCTTTAAAACCTATTCAAAACACATCTCATACATGCTGTGTAATAATCATACCAAACAAACTTATCTCATGTTCGAATATAACCAAATAAATATTAAAGCTATACCACATATTAATACCTTAATAGCATGTCAACCGAATTTTCATACATACTTTATTTTAATATGAATCACATTTAAAACAACCAAACATACCTAAGGATATATGCATATATATATTACGGCCAAGATATTCATACCTCATCCATGTAACACCCCTTACCCGAGATTGTCGCTGGAGTCGAGCACGAGGCATTACCGGACTTAGCTTACTAATTTGGGGCATAAAAATTTTATTTTAAAATTAATTTAGTTTCATTCATTCAATATGTCCTTAAAAAGGGTCCTCTAGACCCTAAAACATGAAATTGAAATGGTTCGGAAACAAACCGGAATCAATAAAAATTTTCCGTTCACTTAAACAAATCAAAACAATTTATTTCATCTTTCATAAATAAAATGTTCATCTACGTCATAGTCACTAAATAAATCATAACTCAAGTTACGAAACTCAAAATCTAAATCTGTAAATATTCTCTGAAACTAGACTCATATATCTTCTTACTAAATTTTTTTCATAATTTTTAGTCTAGCCAATTAGTACAGTTTATTAGTTAAATTTTCCCCTGTTTTAGTGTTTGGCTACTCTGACCTCTGTTGACTACAAATTAATTTTATCCTTGTACAGAATTCAAATAACCATACCGTTTATTTCTCTTAAAATTAGACTCAATAAGGAATCTATAAATATAAAGTATAACTCCTGATTATTTTTGTACAATTTTTAGTGAATTTCTAAATTCAGAACAGGGGATTTAGAAATCACTCTGACCCTATCTCACAAAAATTTAAATATCTCATAAAATACAACTCCTTTATTTACTCTATTTCTTTCATATGAAAATAGCTCAATAAGTTTTAATTCTATATCTCATTCACTATCAAATCCATTTCTATTATTTTTAGTGATTTCCAAATTGACATCATTACTGCTGTCTGATACTGTTTTAAAGCTAATTTCACCTTTTTCATGATTTCTATGGAATAACTAGCATTTAGTCATACATAACACTTAACATGTCCTTGATTAGCCATTCCAATAGCTAATCATTATCAAGCATTTACATACCATTCATTAGTCATATCATAAGATCATACATACAAAATGGCTACGATGCTATACATGCCATACTCAAAATGAAACGTCTAGCTATACAAAAATAATCCTTGTGATAGTGTGCCCGGACCTCCGACATACTTTACGATCCCTGAGTTAGCTTGACAAAACTATAAAAAGAAGGAAAATAAAGGGGGTAAGCATTAAGCTTAGTAAGTTTGCATGCAAATAAATAACAACATTCATAAGAATTATCTTACTACTTGGCATGATACTACTTAATGCAACTTCATTAATTGTCATAGACATATTTTAAACTTCTTCACTTACTCACTTACTTAAATACTTACTTACTTAATTTTATTAATACATTTTACTTACCTTTTTCCTTATCAAGCATACATGAACATTATATACTTACCTTTGCTCTTCTAGCATGAACTTGTCTTACCTTTTTAGCATAACACGTCTTACCTTATCTTACCTTGATATTCTCTTTAAATTTTCCCATTGAACCACTTGGAATACTAAAGATACACGGGTACCTTACCATTGCCATGACTTGTCATGGTCTTACACGGTATCCTTTTGAAACTTACCATTGCCATGTCTTGACATGGTCTTACATGGTATCCTTGCCTTATGAACTCACCAATGCCATGCCTTGGCATGGTCTTACATGGGACCTTTGCCTTATAGTAACTTATCAATGCCATGTCTTGACATGGTCTTACATGATTTCCTTGTCTTAGAAACCTTACCAATTGCCATGCCTTGGCATGGTCTTACATGGTATCCTTAAACCCTAATGTCATGACATTTGTATCCTACACATTCCTAAAGTTCAACCGGGACTTTCTGAAATTACTTTTCCGTCAATTCATGCTTGAGTCTTCTTTGAATAATTTCATAAAATAAATATACACATGCTGGAAATTAACAACATTAACATAAAATAATAGAATATTACATTTATTTACCGCAAACTTACCTCGAAACAAAATACAATCAACTATATCGATTTAGTCCACTATCTTTTTTTTCCCCGATCTAACTCTGGATTTTGTTCTTCTTGATCTATAATAAAAAAAATTTAGCTTATTTAATACTCACATTTATTAAAACATTCCTTGACTCAAACTTTGGAAAAATTATATTTTTGCCCCTAAACTTTTACATATTTACACTTTTTCCCCAAGGCTCAGAAATTAAACTTCATCCTATTTTCTTATGTTTTATGACATGCTGATCATTTTTACCTTCTATGGAAACATCAAATTCTCACTCTAACATGTACTTATGAACATTAGGTATTTTTACCGATTATGTTGTTTTACTAGTTTTCACATAAAATCGCTTAGCAAAAGTTGTTTAACACAATTTCAAGCTTCATATTCTACCATAAAACATCAAAATAAACACATTTCACCTATGGGAAATTTTCCAAATATAAACCCTAGGTTAAATTATTGCTAGAATAAGCTTAATCAAGTTACCGGGACTCCAAAAACTTAAAGAACATTAAAAACGGGGCTAAAACGGACTTACAATCGAGCTTGGAAGCTTGAAAAACCCTAGCTATGTCTTCCTCATGTGAAATTCGGCCAAGGGGTTGAAGATGGACAAAAATTGGCTTTTAAAATTTGTTTTTAATTCATTTTAATAACTAAATAACCAAAATGCCCTTAATTAAAAACTATGGTGTTTTATCTTCCTTTAGGTATTTTTGTCCAAACTAGTATAATGGTCTAATTACTATCCAAGGACCTCCACTTTAAAAACTCATTACTCACAAGTACTTAGTACCTTTGTGAACTAGAACACACATTTTAGAACTTTTGCAATTTAGTCCTAGATATCAAATTGGACCCTCTATCGATAAAATTTCTAAACGAAATTTTCACACAATCATGCAATCATGCCATAGACCTCAAAATGATAATAAAATAAATTTTTATACCTCGAATTTGTGGTTTCGTAACCACTATTCCATTTAGGCCCTATTTTGGGATGTTACATTTCTCCCCATTTAGGGATTTTCGTCCCCGAAAATCTTACCTGTGAAGAGATTTGGGTACTATTTTTGTATAGCCTCTTCAGGCTCCCATGTAGCCTCGTCTATCCCATGTCTATTCCATAGTACTTTCACAAGTGTAATACTTTTGTTCCTTAATTGCTTTACCTCTCGAGCTAGAATCTTTACCGGTTCATCACCGTAAGTCATGTCTGGCTGAATCTCAACCGCTATTTGAGAAATCACATGTGACGGATCTGAACGATAACGACGTAGCATAGACTCATGAAATACATCATGAATCTTCTCTAACTCAATTGGCAAATCTAACCGATATGCTAATGGTCTGACTCTCCCAATCACTTCAAACGGTCCAATAAAATGTGGACTTAGTTTGCCTTTCTTGCTAAATCTGAGAACTTTCATCCACGGGGATACTTTCAAAAACACTTTGTCACCAACTTGATACTCAATCTCTTTTCTCTTCAAATCTGCATATGACTTCTATCTGTCTGAAGTTGCTTTCAAGCAATCTCTGATAATTTTTATTTTCTCTTATGTTTCTTTAACTAGATCAACCTCGTAAATTTGATTTTCCTTAAGCTCTATCCAATACAAAGGTGTGCGACATTTACGTCCATACAAAGCTTCATAAGGTGCCATCTTCAAACTCGACTGATAACTATTATTGTAGGCAAACTCTACTAATGGTAAGTACTTTTCCCAACTACCTTGAAATTCCAGTACACAGCATCTAAGCATATCTTCAAGTACCTGAATAACTCTCTCTAACTGACCGTCGGTCTGAGGATGGAAAGCTGTACTAAAACTCAACTTTGTGCCCAAAGCTTCCTGTAACTTCGTCCGAAGCCGTGAAGTAAATCTCATATCTCTGTCTGAAATGATCGATAATGGTACCCCGTGTAGTCTGACTATCTCTGAAATATACAACTGGGCCAACATGTCAAGTGAATAATCCATACGAACTCGGATAAAATGTGACGACTTTATTAACTTATCAATCACAACCCATACTGCATCTTTCTTTCTCGGTGTCAACGGTAATCCTGTCACAAAATCCATAGTAACTCGGTCCCATTTCCACTCAGTGACTAGCATAGGCTGCAATAAACCTGAAGATACCTGATGTTTGGCCTTTACCTGCTGACAGATCAAGCATCTAAAAATAAACTCTGAAATGTCCCTTTGCATTCCTACCCACTAATACATTTTCTTCAAATCATTATACATCTTTGTACTACCTGGATGAATAGACAAAGAACTACTATGTGCTTCCTGTAAGATCTTTCGAATAAGCTCATCATTCTTCAGTATACATACCCTATCTCTAAACATCAAACAACCGTCAGAATTGATCTAAAAATCTGACTCTATATTCGACTCACACTGAGCTCTTTTGGCTAGCAACTCACTGTCATTTTTCTAAGCTTCACAAATTTCTTCAAGAAATATCGGTTTAGCTTTCAACTCAGCTAAGATAAAACCATCATCTGATAAGGCTAGACTAGTGTTCAAAGCTCTTAATGCGAACAAAGATTTCCTACTCAAAGCATCAGCAACAATGTTTGCCTTACTTAGGTGATAATCAATCACTAGCTCATAATCTTTAATCAACTCTAGCCATCTTCTTTGCCTCAAATTCAAATCTTTTTGGGTCATCAAATATTTCAAACTTTTGTGATCAGTGAATATTCGGCACTTCTCACCGTACAAATGATGTCTCCAGATCTTCAGCGCAAAAACAATGGCAACTAGCTCTAAATCATGTGTCGGATAGTTCTTCTCATGTGGCTTTAGCTGTCTAGAGGCATAAGCAATTACCTTTCCTTCCTGCATAAGTACACAACCAAGTCCATTCAAGGACGCGTCACTGTAAATCACAAACTCCTTACCTAGTTCTGGTTGTACTAAAACAGGAGCTTCAGTCAACAATGCCTTTAACTTGTCAAAACTTTGTTGACACTTCTCAGTCCATTCAAACTTGACATCCTTTCACATCAATATTGTCAGCGGGGTAACTATCATGGAAAATCCCTCTACAGATCGTCTATAATATCCGTCAAGACCAAGAAAACTTCTGACTTCTGATACATTTCTAGGAGGCTTTCAATCAACAATAGCTAAAATCTTGCTCGGATCAACCTTGATACCTTCACCTGAGACAATATGTCTAAGAAAACCAACTTCTCATAACCAGAACTCACTTTTACTGAACTTGGCATACAACTGATTATCTCTCAGAATCTGTAAAACTATCTTCAAATGCTCTGTATGCTCAGTCTCATCATGAGAATAAATCAAGATATCATCAATGAACACAACTACAAACTTATCCAAGTACGGTCTAAAAATTCGATTCATTAAGTCCATGAAAATGCCAGGAGCATTAGTTAAGCCAAATGGCATCACAAGGAACTCATAATGACCATACCTAGTCCGGAAAGCAGTCTTTGGGACATCTGACTCTTTAACTCGCAACTGATAGTATCTGGATCTCAAATCTATCTTGGAGAACACAGTGGCTCCCTTCAATTGATCAAATAAATCATCATTTCTAGGCAATGGATACTTGTTCTTTATTGTTACCTTGTGAAGCTGCCGATAATCTATGCACAATCTCATCGATCCGTCTTTCTTTTTCACAAATAGCACTGGTGCACCCCATGGTGAACTACTAGGTCTTGCAAAGCCTTTATCTGTTAATTCCTACAACTGAGCTTTCAATTATTTCAATTCCAACGGGGCCATTCTATAAGGAGCAATAGAAATAGGTGTTGTACCCGGAATCAACTCAATACCAAACTCAAATTCTCTAACAGGAGGCAAACCTGGTAGTTCTTCTGGAAACACATCGGGAAACTCACATACCACAAGTACTGATTCAATTTTCAATTCTAGATCTTTAGTGTTCAACACAAAATCAAGATAAGCTTCATACCCTTTTCTCAAACATTTCTGAGCAGACATAACAAAAATCATGGCAAATGAACTATCTGACTCTTCTGAATTAACCCGAAGAATTTCACCATTTTCACATTTCAACTCAATGAATTTATTTCCGCAATTCACTATCACATCATGTGTAGTCAACCAATCCATACCCATAATCACATCAAACTCATCAAATGGCAATAGCATGAGATCGGCCGGAAAACAGTAGCATCTAATCATCAAAGGGCAATTTCTACATACTTTATCTACTAATACATGCTTGCCTAATAGATTCGATACTTTAATCACAAATTCTATAGATTCTATAGGCATACTCATACTAGACATCAATTTCATGCAAACATATGAATGGGTCGAACTCGGATCAATCAAAGCAATAACTCTAGTATCATGGAAAGAAAATGTACCCGTAATCACATCGGGGGAGGATGCCTCTTCGCAAGCATGTATAGCATAGGTCCTCGCAGGTGCTCTAACATCTGGCCTCACTGCTGAATCTCTAGATGCAACTCTATTACTTGCCCCAGCTCCCGGATTTCTCAGCGGTCTGCCTCTGACAG
Organism: Gossypium longicalyx; assembly: GCA_025698465.1. Lineage (NCBI taxonomy): Eukaryota > Viridiplantae > Streptophyta > Magnoliopsida > Malvales > Malvaceae > Gossypium > Gossypium longicalyx. Next base: position 68,647,170 of record CM046995.1, on the reverse strand, counting down.
GAGCGTTGCCTGATCTTACACTCGGTATTGCTTCTCTTTTAATCATCTGAGGACACTCCCGAATAAAATGGTGCAGTGCACCACATCGGAAACAACTGTCTCTCGGTTGCTCGATCATCGACACAGGTGGCGTCGACCACATCGGGGACACTCTGGTCTATCAGGCTGAACACTGCCAACACTTACAATTGAAATGGTCTGAGCTTTCGGACTCATAAATCTTCAGCCTCTGTTTCGGGTAGAATATCTAGCTGAAAAATTAGATCTAGTGGAGAACTCTCTAGGCCTCTTGGGTGTAGACTGAAATGACTTGCTCATTAGTCTTTTCTTCATGTTTTGCGTCTTAATTTCAACTTTGCCCTTTCTTTTTAACAGCTCCTCTGCCTTATAGGCTCTCTCAACTAGGACAACAAACTCTTTTATTTCTAGGACACCAACCGACAATTAGATATCATCATTAATTCATTCCTCAAATCTTTTGCACATAATAGACTCTGTAGACACACACTCTCGAGCATAATTGCTGAGTCTGACAAACTCACGCTCATATTCAGTCACTGTCATATTACCTTGTTTCAACTCTAGAAACTCTTTTCTTTTCTGGTTAGCAAACCTCTGACTGGTGTAATTTTTACGGAATTCCTCCTGAAAGAAATCCCAAGTGGCTCTCTCTTTCGGTACAATTGATACAAGTGTCTTTCACCAATGCTGGGCCGAATCTCTAAGAAGTGATACAACATATTTCATACATTTCTCAAGTGTGCAGGATAACTCATCAAAGACTGATAATATTCTCGAGCCAAATTTCTGCCTTTTCTGCATCATCATCTTTTGTAGCTCGAAACTCTTCGGCTCATTGTTTTCTGATTTTATCAACTGGTGGCTTTTCTCTTATAACCGTACCTGTGATTGGGAGAGCTACATATGTGGTCTGATGATCATGAGGGGTGGAGGTCTAACAGCCGGATTCGTACGAACAAACTCGGCAAACCATTCATTCATAGCTTGGAAGAAGGCTTCTCGAGGCCCTTCTCCCTGACTAACTGTAACAGGCCTTTCACTACTATCTGGTGGCACTATCCTTTCTGTGGGAGCCAGCGCGTTACTCTCTACATCATCTGCACCAGCTTGTTTGGGATCCATAACTATAAAAGAAAACATTTTAAAATCGTCAGGAGTCGTCACACTATCAACATATAAGTATGGCATGTATAGCTAGACTCTTACTTATACTAAATATTCTGAGAACTGACTAAACCTTTACTCTGACATCAATAAATGTAACACCCCTTACCCGAGACCGTTGCCAGAGTCGAGCACGAGGCGTTACCGAACTTAGCTTACTAATTCGGGGCATAAAAATTTGCTTTTAAAATTAATTTAGTTTCATTCATTCAATATGTCCTTAAAAAGGGTCCTCGAGACCCTAAAATATGAAATTAAAATGGTTCGGGAACAAACTGGAATCAATAAAAATTTTCTGATCACTTAAACAAATCAAAACAATTTATTTCATCTTTCATAAATAAACTTTCCATCTGCATCATAGTCACTAAATAAATCATAACTCGAGTTACGAAACTCAAAATCCAAATCCGTAAATTTTATCTAAAACTAGACTCATATATCTTCTTACTAATTTTTTTTCATAATTTTTGGTCTATCAAATTAGTACAGTTTATTAGTTAAAGTTTCCCATATTTCAGTGTTTGGCTGCTCTAACCTCTGTTAACTACGAATTAATTTTCTCCCTGTACAGAATTCAAATAACCATGCCGTTTATTCATCTTAAAAGTAGACTCAATAAGAAATCTATAAATATAAAGTATAACTCCTAATTATTTTTTTACAATTTTTAGTGAATTTATAAAGCCAGAACAGTGGATTCAAAAACCACTCTGACCTTGTCTCACCAAAATTTAAATATCTCATAAAATATAACTCCTTTATTTAATCTGTTTCTTTCATATGAAAATGGACTCAATATTTTTTAATTCTATATCTTATTCACTATCTAAATCCATTTCTATTATTTTTAGTTATTTTCCAAATTCACATCATTATTGCTGTCTGATACTATTTTAAAGCTAATTTCACATTTTTCATGATTTCCATGGAATAACTAGCATTCAGGCATACATAACACCAAAAATGTCCTTAATTAGACATTCCAATAGCTAATCATTATCAAGCATTTACATACCATTCATTAGCCATATCATAAGATCATACATATAAAATGGCTACGATGCTATACATGCCATACTCAAAATGAAACGTCTAGCTATACAAAAATAATCGTTGTGATAGTGTGCCCAGACCTCCGACATACTTTACGATCCCCGAGTTAGCTTGACAAAACTATAAAAAGAAGGAAAATAAAGGGGGTAAGCATTAAGCTTAGTAAGTTTGCATGCAAATAAATAACAACATTCATAAGAATTATCTTACTACTTGGCATGATACTACTTAATGCAACTTCATTAATTGTCATAGACATATTTTAAACTTCTTCACTTACTCACTTACTTAAATACTTACTTACTTAAATTTATTAATACATTTTACTTACCTTTTTCCTTATCAAGCAACATGAACATTATATACTTACCTTTGCTCTTCTAGCATGAACTTGTCTTACCATTTTAGCATAACTCGTCTTACCTTATCTTACCTTGATATTCTCTTTAAATTTTCTCGTTGAACCACTTGGAATACTAAGGATACACGGGCACCTTACCATTGCCATGAATTTTCACAGTCTTACGTGGTATCCTTTTGAAACTTACCATTTCCATGTCTTGACAGGGTCTTACATGGTATCCTTGCCTTATGAACTCACCAATGCCATGCCTTGGCATGGTCTTACATGGGACCATTGCCTTATAGTAACTTATCAATGCCATGTCTTGACATGGTCTTACATGATTTCCTTGCCTTAGAAACCTTACCAATTTCCATGCCTTGGCATGGTCTTACATGGTATCCTTAAACCCTAATGTCATGACATTTGTATCCTACACATTCCTAAAGTTCAACCGGGACTTTCTGAAATTACTTATCCGTCAATTCATGCTTGAGTCTTCTTTGAATAATTTCATAAAATAAATATTAATATGCTGGAAATTAACAACATTAACATAAAATAATAGAATATTACATTTATTTACTGCAAACTTACCTCGAAACAAAATACAATCAACTATATCGATTTAGTCTACTATCTTTTTCTTTCCCTGGTCTAACTCTAGATTTCATTCTTCTCGATCTATAATAAAAAAATTTAGCTTATTTAATACTCACATTTATTAAAACAATCATTGAATCAAACTTTGGAAAAATTATATTTTTGCCCCTAAACTTTTACATATTTACACTTTTGCCCCAAGGCTTGAAAATTAAACTTCATCCTATTTTCTTATGTGTTATGACATGATAATCATTTTTACCTTCTATGGCAACATCAAATTCTCACTCTAACATGTACTTATGAACATTAGGTATTTTTACCGATTTTGTCGTTTTACTAGTTTTCACATAAAATCGCTTAGCAAAAGTTGTTTAACACAATTTCAAGCTTCATATTCTACCATAAAACATCAAAATAAACACATTTCACCTATGGGCATTTTTCCAAATATAAAACCTAGGTTAAATTATTGCTAAAATAAGCTTAATCAAGTTACCGGGACTCCAAAAACGTAAAGAACATTAAAAACGGGGCTAAAACGGACTTACAATCGAGCTTGGAAGCTTGAAAAACCCTAGCTATGTCTCCCTCATGTGAAATTCGGCCAAGGGGTTGAATATGGACAAAAATTGGCTTTTAAATTTTGTTTTTAATTCATTTTAATAACTAAATGACCAAAATGCCCTTAATTAAAAACTATGGTGTTTTATCTTCCTTTAGGTATTTTTGTCCAAACTGGTATAATGGTCTAATTACTATCCAAGGACCTCCACTTTAGAAACCCATTACTCACAAGTACTTAGTACCTTTGTGAACTAGAACACACATTTTCAACTTTTGCAATTTAGTCCTAGATATCAAATTGGACCCTCTATCGATAAAATTTCTAAACGAAATTTTCACACAATCATGCAATCATGCCATAGACCTTAAAATGATAATAAAATAAATTTTTCTACCTCAGATTTGTGGTTTCATAACCACTATTCTGTTTAGGCCGTATTTTGGGATGTTACAATCCAAGCCATTAATCAATTTCCATGCTTAAACACATGTCACTACTCAACCATTTCCAAAACATATATCATATATCACCTATGTCATTCATTCACAACACATAGCATCATCACCAAATAGTTTAGACCATAATCAAAATCAAACTTAGAAGTAAAGTCATTTTTGCATGGCTTTAGTTATACATAACCAAAATTCAACATTTCAAAACACATTCTAGCCTATACATGCCATAGTTCGAGTTCAACTATTTAAATACCAAAGCGGTAGATAGTGTGATGAACTTTGTTGATGATCCCTGAGCTTGTAACTTGAAACAAATATACACACAGTAAGCTATTATAGCTTAGTAAGTCATAAGCAAATAAACCACCAATTGATATTATCAGCTTAATTAAACTAAACTATAATATAATATAGTTATTACATTTAGTTGCAACTATCATGTTTCATAAATAATGCATTTTTCATACACAATCACCACCTTGGCCGAGTGTTAATATAATCCAAATAATTACTTATCATTCAACCTTCAAGCCAAAATGTCAATATTTATACAAAATATTCATACACTTATATGCATGAGCTCAAAATCATAATATAACATCTTGTATATATATATTATCTATATGGCCGAATATACATGATCTTGTATATACTTATTCAAAAACCAATTCCATAATATTCATATCATTCATTCATAAGACCAAACGCATATATCATGGTCATATAAATCCTTTATTTGCATCACACATGATTTAAAACAAATAACCACATTACTTACTTACCTTATTTTAGTTAGGTAACAAACTAATTCATACCTAGTCGTTTTAACTCATTTTACACTTTTGACCACAACCTATCGATGCCCGATGAACCATTCGAAATTGGATAGGACACTCGGATAATCACACACATCGTACAATGCGAACGTCCTAGACGTGGTCTTACATGTAATCACATATTGATGCCACTATCCCAGACAGGGTCTTACTTGCACACATATATCGAAATCACATATTGATGCCATAGTCTTATTTGCACACAAATATCAGAATCTTATGTCATGACATATGTATCCTAACTATTCCTAAGGTTCATACGGGGCTTTCGGACGTCGTAACTCGATTGAAATGAATGCATGAACATGGTTACCAAGCTTTTACACATTCAGCAATAGCATATATAAAATCATATATTTCATTTCAGCATATATACTTTGCATTTAATAAAAATTAAGTATGTCTATTTGCTTAAAAACTTACCTCGGACTATGTAAAACGGAACGAGACAGCTAGTCGACAACTTTTGTTTTCCCCCGATCCAAATCTGATTTCTTTGGTTCTTGATCTAAACATATTCAAATTAAGCTTATTCAAACATATTTTCATTCAATTTAGTCCAAAAACACATAAATGGGAAAATTACCATTTTACCCCTGACATTTACACTTTTTACAATTTAGTCCCTATTACACAAAACACAAAATATGCAAAATTTCCTTATACCCAAGTTAGGCCGAATCTTACCCATATCCATATAAGTCCATATATTTCATTTATTTTACATTTTAGTCCCTCAAATTATTATTTTTGCAATTTAGCCCTAATTACTCAAAATCATCAAAAACTCCAATACAAAACATGTTAATCTAAAACATATCTTTCATATTTCATCATCAAACGACAAAAATTACAAGCTCTCAACAATGGCATAACTCAAAATATTCACCAAAATAAAAAATTCAAGCATGGGTTTACTAGTACTCGAAGCAACGATCTCAAAAACGTAAAAAATTATCAAAAACCAAGCTAGAACTTACCTTGAATCAAGTTGAAAAAGATGGCCGAACCTAGCTTTTCTTATTTCTTTTCTTTTGTTTCTTATTTTCAGTGGATGAACATAATAATATGATAGCTTATTTTAATCTTATGTTTTATTATAAACATTTTATTACATAATTTACCTTTTTAACCTTGTTTAATTTTATTCATGCTTCACCTTCCTATGGTCGAATGTGTCTATGCAAACATCCAAGGGTATAATTAAATTATAAACACCGCACATTAAAAGAACAACCACTATTTGGCCCTTTTACTACTAACCTTCAAATTTTCATTTTACGCGATTAAGTCCTTTTATTTAATCGGGCACCTAAACGAAAAAATTAAATTATGAAAATTTCACAGATATAAATTCACACATAATAAACACAAAAAATATTTTTTTGACTCGAATTCGTGGTTCCAAAACCACCATTCCACTAGGGTCTAAATCAGGCTGTTATAGAAAATGCATGCATTTCATTTTACGAGCCTAAGGACTAAAGTGTAAATAAGTGAAAAGTTAGGGGTAAAAAGGTAATTTTACCAAAGTATGTGTTATGGGTCGATATGAGCAATGTGCGTATTGAACAAGTTAAATTTGACATTATAGATCAAGAAAAACGTAATTCGAGTCTTGATCGGGGGGAAAACAAAGTTTACGAGGATTAGGCTCGTTTCTATCATTTTATACCGAGGTTAGTTCATTTGCAAATAATACAACATGTACCATACTTTAAATGCTTTTGCATGTATGGTAAGTACATACATATTTAATATGATGTTGTATCATTTGTTTATTGCCTAAATTTTATCATGAATTATGCTTTGATTATTCCATGAATATGTGATTGGTGCTATGAGAATTGAAATCGACGTTACGAGCAAGTTCTATAGAAATGTGGTATCGAAGAATCCCGTTTGAACCTTAGGAATAGTTTAGGATACAAATGACATGTCACTAGGAACTATGTGATCTCAACTCATGAGTTGTGGTCTGAGTTCATGATATATGTGACACATGTTTTGGCATTCTGGGTATTGGCCTTGTATGTTCTACCAGGGGCTGGGTCGTCCGACATGTGTTGCGCATACCTGACAACTTGTGTGAGTAGCTCTTGTAGTTACATCCTGATCGATAGCTTGTGTGAGCAAACCCATGAGTAGCTCGAGAGCGAGCAACATGTGATATGTGATATAAGGTAACGTTGGCTACATATGAGGCACTTAGGTGCGAGATTTTGATGTATCCGATAGTATTCCAAGTGTTCAACAGGTAGTTCTAAGAGAAGTTAATAGGTAATCTTGATGAATACGTCAAAGACAAGAAAGTATGTTATTATGTGCAAGTGGGCACAGTTATGTACATCAAACTCATGAGAATGACATGAGATATGATGAATGTAACACCCCTCACCCGCATCCATACCGATACAGGGTTCGAGGTGCTACCGGACTTAATCTCAACCAATAATATGAAATTAGGCCGTAAAATTTTGATCAATTTTAAAACTTTTCATTTCATATTAAATTTGTCCCTTAATAAGGCTTACGGGGCCCAAAACATACATTCAAGGTGGTTCAGGACCAAACCAATGGCTCAAGAAAAACTCAGAGAATTTCATGCTTTAAGGCTCCACACGTCCATGTGGGTATAGGGCACACGCTCGTGTGCTAGGGACACACCCGTGTGCTAAGGACACGCCTGTGTCCCATACCCGTGCGGCCAAGTTAATTCCACAATTTTTCATGACACAAGTGCAGACTTCACACGGCCTAGACACACGCCCGTGTCCTTTCACATGGCCACGACATGCCCATGGCATAGCCCGTGTGCAAAAACCTGGGTATCATGTTTTTGACATCAGCATCACACGACCATGGTACACGCCCGTGTACTAGGCCATGCCCTTCTACACAGCTGAGACACACGGCTGTGTCTTTGCCCGTGTGACCATTACCATGCATTCTAACTTGAAATTTCTAAGTGTAGGGGACACATGGCCTTCTCACATGCTCATGGGGCTGTCTGTGTGTCACACACGGGCTAGACACACGCCCGTGTGTCTACCCATGTGAAAATATTAGGCTATTTACCAAGCCTCATTGCCACCCTAGTATGCCTGTTTTCATGTCAATACCAACTAATATCAAATCAAGCATGATAGACATTCATTTAACCATGAAGATGCATCTATTATAGATTCAAAATAAATGTTATCCTCATTTAAGGCTTAATGTAAAGTATGGAATCTATTCCAAGCCAACACATTTGGCTAATTCTCAAAGATACAAAATAATAAGGTCTAGTCCTATACATGCCATAATCAAAAATATAAATTCTACTATACCGAGTATTACGGTTGATAGTGTGATCAATATCTCTGACTTCAAGGGATCCTTGGGCTAGTTAAGCGGCACTAAAAGAAAAGGGAAAGGAAAGAGAGTAAGCATAAAGCTTAGTAAGTTGCATATAAATAAATATACAACAACAATTTCACCATTAGTCATCATACTCATAGTTCAAAGGTAAGCATAAACTTGACTTACTCATTACCGACTACTCAAGTCACATTTTCTAATTTGAGCTCATTATTCATGCATAGCAACTAGGTACCTGTACCACTCACAACATTATTATACTTTCCTTATTAAATCACTTTCATAACCTTTAAAGTTGAACCTTTCGGAATACTACCGGATATTCTATAAGCCTCAAACGTGGGGTAAGTTGCCGATGCCATGTCCTAGACATGGTCTTACACTGGCTATCATTTTCGAGGCTGATGCCATGTCCCAGACATGGTCTTACACTAGCTCTCGTATATACGTGCTGATGCCATGTCCCAGACATAGTCTTACACTAGCTCAACTCTTAGCCGATGCATGTCCCAGACATATCTTACACTGGCTATCGTCATCGAGGCAGATGCATGTCCCAGACATGTCTTACACCAGCACTCATCTCAATGCTGATGCCATGTTCCAGACATGGTCTTACACTGGCTCTCATAATGTGGTCGATGCATATCCCAGACATATCTTACACTGGCACACAAATAACCCAAATGTCATGGCCTGAATATCTGGTTTGTTTCTTAGGGTTTCAATGGGATTTTTCTACTATCTCAATTATTAATATGCATTCTCAGTTCACAATCTAGCTATTCATGCTATCTCAGCTCAATGAAAACTTAAATACTTGCATTAACAATTTAGTTGTATTACTTACATACAACTTACCTCGGATTACAAAATGTATTCGACTGGTCGGTTTAGTCGATTTGCTTGGCTTTCCCCCGATCTAGGTTCGAATTTGGTAAGTCTTGATCTATAATAGGAAAATGTACTTATTTAGTCACTATACAAAATTAAGCAATCCAAAATTCAAATCTTTGGTAAAATGACCATTTTGCCCCTAGACTTTGATAAAATAACCAATTTACCCCTATGCTCAAAAATCGATTTTTATTGAATTTCCTTTTATTTTAGCCCTATACGACCCCTTTTTACTCTTATATAAACTTTAAATTCTCACTATTTCACATATTTATTAACTATTTTACAACTTATGCATAATAGCCCATTTAGGTGTTTTCATGCTAACACCTTTAACAAAAGTTGTTTATAACACAACTAGGACTCATATTCTTCCATAAAAACTCAGAAAATATCATAAATCCATTCATGTCAAAACTCTAAACTCTTAATCATTTTGTAAAATAGACCCCTCATTTGAAAGCTCATGCTTCAAGGGTCTCAAAAATGTAAAAATCATCAACAAAGGACATGGAAATCACTTACTTATTGAGGTGATAAATTGCTGAAATTTCAAAGCTTCAAAAATTCTTCTTTTGCTGATATTTTCGATGGAGAAAGAAATGGGAAGAAGATGATATCATTTTTTTTCTTTTATTTTAGTCCAAATAAGCCACCTAACATACCAAACACAAAAATTTTGTCCCCCTTTTGACTCTATGGCCGGCCAAGCACTCTAAAAAGGGTCTAGTTGCCCTTTAAAGACCTCCAATTTTAATTCTCTTGTTATTTGGCACATTTGGGTACTAAAATGCAACTTTTTCCTTTTATGCGATTTAGTCCTTTTTCGCAATCGGGCTCACAAACATCAAAATTAACTCACCAAATTTTTCATACACTAATATAATCATGCTATAACCTCATAATAATAAAATTTACCAACTTTGAATTTGTGGTTCCGAGACCACTGTTCCGACTAGGCCCTAAATCGGGCTGTTACAATGAACTTGTGGTAAGAATATGTATATATATGTGAAGAATAAGTTTAAGAAATGTGATAAAATGCAAGATTATGTACATTATGTTAAGTGTATGATTAATTCTTGTTTAAGTTGCATTTTATTTGCATGTGAACTTACTAAGCTTTAATGTTTACCCCCTTTCCTTTCCCTTTCTTATAGTGTCGCCAAGTTAGCTCGGGGATCGGAGGATGTCGGAGTTTTCGATCACACTATCAATTAAATATTTAGGTATAGTTAGTCTCATCATTTTGAGTATGGCATGTATAGGGACTTGGTCTTTTTGTTATGTGTCATATTGATTAGCCAAATATGTTGGCTCATGAAGGTATAATGATTATTTTGTATATGGCTGTGAGAGGTGGTTCATATTGATTATTTGAGTTGTAACCCTAATTATTTATGCATGCATACAAATGTGTTATGCTTGATGTGGTGGCTTAATAGATGTGTGGTGAAGTGTGATTTACATGTTATATGTATGTGTTTGATGAGGCTCGTGATTGTTTATGTTAATAAGTGTAATGGATAGCATGTTTGATTAATGTATGAAATATGATTAACGGGTATGACAATAATTGAGGTATAATGATGAATAGACATGAAATTGGTGTGGAATGCCATATGAAGCCTAATGGTTTAAGTATGTGATATCTTGACACTACTAAGTCATAAGTTAACCATGTATGTAAATGCTTGAGTAACCAAATGTGCCATGATGTATGCCATGAAGTGAGTTTAAGTGTGTGAGTGCTTAAGGGTGGCAAAAGGCTTGGAAAATAGCCTAGAAATTGTCCACACGGTTAGACACACGGGCATGTGTCTTGGTCGTGTGTGACATACGGTCTGCCCTATGGGCATGTGATCTGGTCGTGTGTCCCTTACACCCTAATTATGCAAAACAGAATGCTCAGTAGTAAACACACGGGTAGAGACACGGCTGTGTGTCTCAGTCGTGTGAAGGACACGGCCTTAGGACATAAGCGTGTGTCCAGGTCGTGTGAAGTCTGCACTTGATTTTTGGAATTTAATTCGCCACACGGCCTAAGTACACAGGCGTGTGACTTGGCCATGTGACCTTATTTTGTAGATGATGTCATAGTCAGAGAGTTACACGGGCTGAGGACACGGATATGTCCTAGGCCACATAGGCGTGTGTGACCACACGACCTACCCACACGGGCATGTGACTCTCTAGAATAAGGAAATTTTCTAAATTTCCCTATTATTTTTAAAATTCTCAGTTTAGTCCCAAACCACTTCCAAAATATGTTTTGGGCCTCATAGGCCCATATAAGGGATGTTATGCTTGTAAATGAATAGTTTTAAATTTGGACGGAAATTCATGTTTCGATTTTGTATGTTTGAGTGAGTTTAAGTCTGGTAATGCCTCGAATCCTGTCCCGGTGTTGGATACGGGTAAGAGGTGTTATAGTCTAACAATTTTTGCACTAATCATTTTCTTCTCATTGATATTTTTGGTGACATCCAAATATACATCCCACAGTTGCTGTCAAAATTACTCCATTGAAATAAATGCATACGAAAAATTGATTATCCATCTTCAATACTAAATTTATTAAAAAAGAAATAAAAATTCTCAAAACAATTCTGAACAGTAAAAAAATACTTATATAAAAAAATTAATGAATAAAAAGAGACCAAAATTATAACAATATGCAAAATTTTTCATTGATAAGCTCAAACTTTTTTTAGTTCTCATTTCGTATATATACAATCATATTTACTCATTTTTTTCACATTCTCTGCTCTTTAACATTTATCCTTACATTTGACCACTTAAACTCATTTCTACGTTGTCTTCCATCCCTAATTCTGTATCTTCATCCTAGAAATTCTCTATATTAAATTCTGAATTCTCTTCAAATTTATCTTCTACAATCCAATTTAGAAATTCCTCAAGATCTTCTTCCTCTTCAATTTTTATAATGAGTATTGAATTTATAAATTCTCTTGGTAATTTCCTAACAACTAATTTATCCATTCATGATATGTCAAAGACATTTTGCTTCCTAGTCAACTTTCGCGAACCTACACTTTGTCTCGCTATTTTCCTTACTTTATAAGAGATTATAAACTTCACAAAGTATATAACTATATTCCAATAGGTTCGTGGTACCAGTGTCTTCCAAAGTTTGTCTAAAATGATTTGATGCTCAAGGGTGAAGCCAGGGTGGTTGGCATGGGCCTCGGCCCCCCTAAAATGTAAAATTATTTTTTAGGCCCTTAAATTTTTAAAAAAAATTTTAAATTAGTAAAGGTAGAATTGCACTTTGGCCCCCCTAAAATTATAAAAATTCGATTTAATCATTTACAAATTATAAATATATAAACTATAAAAAATTAAAATTTCATCCACCCCCCTTAAAATTTTTCTGGCTTCGCCCCTGTTAATGCTCCCGTTCCATTAATGTCCCTCTAAGGGTCAAGCATTGCACTTTATTCTTTCTAATCAGTTCATGATCATTCCATAACACTTCTTGCATCTTTTGATTTACAGTAATAATGTGTTAAACGATGTCTTCTTCTGGTTTCATTCTATAATCTTGCAATTTTCTCATCATCTTATCAATTTTCTCCATTTGTGCTGAAGTTATTATCTCATTAGGTAATATCATATTTATTGTCATTTCTACCAATACCTATGACAGAAAATGATTTTTTTCTCGATTTTCAATTTTCATCAATTTTCCTCTTATGTCATCACTAACTAATACTTAATTGATAATAGTTACTAACAAAATAACTTTCAAATAAATTAAAAAAATATTAAAGATTACATTCATAACCTAACAAATCACAATAAACCCTAAACAAATAATTAACCTAATCACAATACTTACTAACAAAATTAATAAAAAATTACATTCATAACCTAACAAATCACAATAAGCATTAAACTAAATAAATAATTTATAATAATAACTAACAAAATAACTTTAAAATAAATTAAAAACAACATAAAATTAACAATAAACAAACTACACAATACTTATAAAAAAATTTATCCTCATAATCTATTCTATTTAATAAAAAATACATTTTCCTTCTTTTTTTTCTTCTCATTTTTTCTTTCTTTTTTCTCTTTCTTCTTCCTTCTCTTTTGCTATTTTTTTTAAAAACCCTTATTATCTTCCTTACTAAAACTATTAAATAGGGCTTTAAAATTGGATCATTGGTGTCGCCTATTAAATAGGGGTCACCAGTATTGCTTACCAAATAGGGGTTATTAGTATTACCTATTAGATAAGCACCAACTTCTTTTATACTATTTTTGTATTTGTACACGAGCCGTGTACTAGACCCAAACATTTTCTAGAAGTTATGTCACTTATGTAAATGACACCATTAATAAAATAATATTTTTAAAATAAAAAATAAAAATAAAAAATATTAAAAAAATAATATTAAATGACACTAGGAAAAAGGCACCACGACTTAAACATACCATTTAGGTATTTAATCATATTGAGATACCATTTTGGTATTATTTTTTTTATAACATTAACATAAAAAAAGCCGTACTAACCCATCGGTTTCTAACAGTGGTGTCGGTCGGGTAACGAAGAAAGTTCATACAAGGACAGAATAACCACCAGACACGACACTGAGGACTCGATGGTGGACGAGAATGGACAAAAGGTTCAAGGATCAAAGGTACCTAAAGCATCGTAAAAATCAACTCTCTTAGGAGCAGCGCAGGCCCCAGCACAGAACACTTCTATGGTGGAAGAGTTAACTCTAATAGAAGGCGATGTGGTCATGAAGGTTATCAAAGGTATCCCGTCTATTACGTTTTCCGATCGGGTTAAAGGGTATATAGAACGTAGAATGGCTAGAACAGTCATCGTGAAAATGTTGGGGGGAAGAATTGGTTTCAAAGCTTTTTTGAATAAAATATCGTTGTTGTGGAATCCGAGATGCCCGATCCAACTGATGGATCTCGAGAATGATTTTTTCCTAGTAAGGTTCCAAGAATGAGGACGATTACAATAGGGTTTTGGTAAGGGAACAATGGGTGATCTATGGTCGTTACCTAACAATCTAGCCATGGTCGCTGGCTTTTCAACGACACAGAACGAAATCAAGTCGCAAGTTGTATGGATACGTCTTTCGGGTCAACTAGAGGGGTTTTATTCGGGTTGTCTCCTTAGAGCGATTGGCCAAATTGTTGGCCTGGTGGTGAAACTGGATATCAATACAGATTGTGCTCGCAGGGAACACTTCGCACGGCTAGCAGTTTGTGTAGACTTAAGGAAGCCCTTGATATCGAAAGTGACGATAAACGGTCATCTCCAACAAGTCGAGTACGAATCCCTCCCAAATATTTACTTCAAATGTGGTCACTATAGCCATGGAACGGAGGTGTGTACGGGGGACCAATCGGCGTTGACGAAGAAAGAAATAGTAGGTACAAAATGGGTTGTAAAGAGATCTGAAATTCAAAAAAGGGTAGAGGATGAGTCATTTGGGGCTTAGATGGTAGTCGAACGACAGAAGGGAAGAAGCTGTTTCAAAGGAACGGTGAGATACGGTGGATCGGACGGTGTCAATGGAGGCTCTCGATTTACAGAACTTGAAAAGGATGAGGGGAATAAACAAGTTGCTTCCATGGATGCTAATGACGGCGCATATTTTGAGAGGTGAATGGAACAAAATAAGGGAATGGAAGCTGTTGAGGGGCTAGGGTTTCAAGGTAATAAAACCAAAACAAAATATGCTAAAGTGGGTCAACGGGCTAAAGGGAAAGGCCTGATGGTAGGTGCTGGGTCAAAAAATGACTCTAAAAATTTGAGGCCCATCGATGGTAAAGTGGGGTTTAAGGCCAATAAATCATATGGGAAATTCAATGATGGTTCTATATAGGGAAAAAGGGAGATGGAGGGCACTGGAGGAAATTTTATGGTTCAACCTATTCATGTGTCTGTTAATTTGAACCAGAATAAACATAAGGTTGTATGGGTAGTGGAGAAACAAAATTTTGAGTCGACTATAGGGAAAAAGAACAGGATATTTAATTTTGGTGAATCAAGTAATAATACTATAATTTCATATCCGAAAGATAGTGATGTGGGCCGCATGATAATTTGACTAATGGAATGATGAAGTCATTTACATAACTCGGTGGAGCTGAGAGTGGCCATGGAGGGATTGGTTCGGGAATTCGAACGAAATCCTGAGAAAGCTCCGATGGAGGATCATACTTCATCTATTGAGGAGATCATGGTCATTGAGGATGCATGTAATAACGAGGTAAATGTTTAATTTTGCAATTTCAATTTTGAGCCTATTTTTTATTATAATTATTTGTTCTATGGACACAAAAATTATTTGTTGGAATTGCCAAGGAGCAAGGGATTCCCGGTTTCATAATTTTGTCAATGAGTACAGGAAAGATTTTTATCCTTATTTGTTTTGTCTTTTTGACACACGGGTTAGTGGTATTAAAGCCGATAGCATTGTTAAAAGAATTAGATTTCCTAATTCATTCCAAGTTGAAGCAAATGGGTTTGCTGGTGGAATTTGGTTGTGTTGGAATGAAAACTTTCTGGTGGATATTCTGGAGGTTTACCCTCAGGTGATTCATGTGAATGTTTGTAATAAGCAAAGATCTTATAGCTTTTTCTGCTCGTTTGTTTACGCTAGCCCACAAAGTGCAACGAGAAAAAAGTTATGCCATTTTTTTGGGTTCTTTAGCAAATCGCTTGGAAGGGCCTTAGATTCTTACTGGAGAGTTTAATTCTATTCTTGATAGTTCGGGAAGGGCAGGTGGTGCTTCTGTTTTAAAAGTGGGGTGTAAATGGTTCCATGAGTTTCTTTTCAATAATGCACTGCGGGATTTGGGTGCAAGTGGTGCTCAATTTACTTGGTGTAGAGGTAACTTGTCCCTAAGATTGGATAGGGTTGTTTGCAATTCGGAATGGAAATCATTAGCACCAGATTGTTTAGTAAGGAATCTTCATAGATTGAAATCGGATCATAGGCCAATTTTAATATCCCTTAGACCAATGACTAAAAAAGGTTCCATGCCTTTTTGGTGTCTTACAAGTTGGATGTTACATGAGAATTTTAACAATCTTGTTCATAGCAATTGGAATAATGAAATGAAAGTTAGTGATAATTTAGAGCATTTTCAGGAAGTTGTCGAAAGGTGGAATAAAAATGTGTATAGTAATATCTTTGCGCGCAAAAAGAAACTAGTTTATAAACTGGAAAGGGTCCAACGGATTTTAGATATGCGTTTCTCCTCAAGGCTCCATTCTCATGAAATTGAGATTCGACAAGACTTAGAGGAAGTTTTGAGTCATGAGGAGTTATTATGGTTTCAAAAGTCTAGACTAGAAGGGCTCTAGAATGGTAATAGGAATACAAGCTACTTTCACAATCGCATATTGGCTGGACGTAAGCGAAATAGGATCGAGGCGCTTATTGTGGACAATAATGACTGGTGTTTTGATGAGGAGATATTGAAACAGCATGTGGTGAATTTTTTAATAAGCTTTATAACACGGATTACTCTGTAAGTGGTGTGCTTCATTGTCGTGGTAAATTTCCTCTGTTGTCTAATGATGAGACGAGTAGTCTCCTTTTAGAAGCTTATGATGAAGAGATTCGTAGGGCAGTCTTTGGCATGGCTCCACTAAGAGCACCTGGAATGGATGGTTTCCAGGAGAAATTTTTTCAAACTCAGTGGGATGTTATTGGTTACTCAGTGTGTTCCTTAGTTAGACAGAATTTGGAGGGTCAGTCTTTGGATCCAAAGCTGAACAAGACTTTGTTAGTCCTTTTACCGAAGATTCAAAGTCTTGAAAAAATTTCCCAATTCAGACTGATAAGTCTATGTATGATGATTTATAAGATGCTAGTTAATAGATAGAGACCTCTGATGGTGAAGTTGAACTGGTAGAACCAAGCAAGTTTTATCCCTGGTAAAAATAACACTGATAACATTGTGGTTGCGCAAGAGGTCGTGCATTCGTTAAAAAACTTTCGTGGTGGTAAATGCAGAATGATCTTAAAAATTGATTTGGAAAAGGCGTATGACAGAGTCAGATGGGATTTTTTAGAGGACACATTACTAGAGGTCGGTTTCCCTTTGCAACTAGTCAATGTGATCTTACATTTTGTCACATCGTTGTCTCTTCAGATTTTGTGGAATGGGGCTGTAACAGCCTATTTTTCAGTAGTGTTGGAAACAGTGGTTTCGGGGCCACCAAATTCGACGAGTAAGTTCGTAAATATTAAATAGAGTCAAATGTGATTTTTTTTTAAAAAAAAGTTTTTAATTTGATAATTTATGTTATATAAGTAATGTATTAAGTTCAAGTGGTTTTAGAAAATGAGTTATCGGGGCTTTGTTTTTATAAATCAAGCTGTAAATATTTTTATAATTATTTACGGAGTGTCATTAAGGTGGTTTTAAAGTTTCGTTAAGAAATTTTAATGTTTCGATAAGTAATTAATTAAAAAGGACCAAATTAAAAAAAGTACATTCCCGGGACTCCGGTCCCTTAAATGAAGCTAGTTGTAACACCCCTTATCCGTATTCGACACCAGAACAGGGTACGAGGCATTACCAGACTTAAACACAAGCAAACATACATTTCCGAGTCATAGATTTTTGTCCAAATTAAAACTTTACACATAAATTCATATCGTCCCTAAAACGAGTCTACAAGGCCCACTTCATGCATTGGAAGTGGTTCAGGATTAAACCTAAAACTTTAGAAAATTTTACAACACTTAGAAAATTTTTGCTAAAGCAGGAGTCACACGTCCGTGTGGCTTAGCACATACCCATGTAGGTAGGCCGTGTGGTCACATATGCCCGTGTCCCTAACCCGTGTAACTCTCTGTTTGTCACCTAAGAGCAAATTGAAATCACACGGCCAAGGCACGCGCCCGTGTCCCGAGACCGTATCCTTCACATGGCTGAGACTCATGGTCGTGTCTCATACCCGTGTGCTCGATACTGAGCATTCTGTTTTGCAACAATTTAGGTGCAGGGGACACGTAGCCAGATCACACGCCCATGGGGTTGACCGTGTGTCCCATGTGTCTACCCGTGTGGACAAAAACAAGGCTATTTACCAAGCCATTTTGCCACCCTCATTTGCACATATCTACTCAACATCACATGGCTCAAACTCAAGTATGAAGAGCAACCAAATAATCACAACCAAGATAATAACATGTCATTCTCATACCATTTTTAAACATGCTTAAAACATCAACCTTTCCACATCAAATTATGCAAGTTTCCACATTAACAAATGACATTAATACAAATATACTCATAACCAACATTAGCCAACTAACCATGAACCATTATAAGCCAACACATATGACCAAAAGACCAAGTCCCTATACATACCATAAACTCAAAATATTTGAATTCATCAATACCTAAAATGATAGCTTGATAGTGTGATAGCATCTCTGGCGATCTCCAACCCTAGCTAGCTTGACGGCAGTATAAAGCATGGGAAAAGAAATGGGGTAAGATATATAGCTTAGTAAGTCCGTATGAACATAATAAGCAACTCTTACCAATCATTTACCAAATCAATTATATAAACACAAGATAATATAAATTGCATTAAAACTCACAGTTATAACTTATTCGGTCGCATTGTTTGTTCTATCAATTTGCAAGCATAATTTAACATGTCTTGACATTAGCCTAATAACTGAAATCTCTCCATTATAATCGTTTACCATAATCAACCAATCATTTCAAGCCTTATAATAAACATGCACATTAATTATGAGTGTTCACTTTTCAAGCATATATTCTAACATCTTTCAATTGTTTAAAGCCCATATCTTGTCATAATCATTTTAATAGGCAATTATGTAATCTTTCTTTTTCTCATATCCGATAAATCATAATTTGTGTGAATTGAACATGCTAGATCATAACTCAATTTGGCCCGAAAGCCAATTACACGATCGCCAACCAAATTTACCATATATTTCGTACATCACAAGTATAGATCAATAATCACAAGGCTTTCGCAAAAGCATTCTCATGGAAACCATGAACTCACAATATCATGAAGTCAATTCTTATAAACTTTATGTACATACCTGTACAAATTTGTAATACTTAAATGCCCTTTCTCTTCTTTGACATACCCATTAAATTACCCGTTGAACCACTTGGAATACTAAAGGATACTCGGGAATCTCGTATACACAGTATCGTACTAATGTCATATCCTAGATATGGTTTTACATGTAATCTCGTATCGATGCAATAGCCCAGCTATGGTCTTACACAAAATCTCATATCGGTGCCATATCCCAGATATAGTCTTACACGTAATCTTAGTAACCCAAATGTCATGACATTTGTATCCTATCTATTCCTAAGGTTAAACCGGGACTTTCGCTGTATCGAATCTTTGTCGGTCATTTCTGTAGTATCGTACACAACAACATTCACTTTTCATTTCAATAATATAACATTTACCACAATTATATCAATTAAGCATTTATACATATATAATTTAATGCTTATTAAACATACGAACTTACCTCGACATAAAAATGGCGAACAATACCTAACAATCAAATACTCGTTTTTTCCTGTTCTAATTTCGAACCTTGTTTTTCTTAATCTATATTATCACATTTAACTTATTTAATCATTATACTATTCAAATCATCCCAAAATCACTTTATGGCAAAAATTACATTTTTGCCCCTAAAGTTTCACATTTTTACAATTTAGTCCCTAGGCTCGTAAAATGAAATGTACTCAATTTCTTCAATACCCATCCCTAGCCAAACCTTATACATGCCTATAGCAGCCCACATTTTTCTTTTATTTGCATTTTAACACCCATTTTACAACTTTTTACAAATAAATCCTTTTTGGCATTTTCATCGAAAATCACTTAGCAAAAGTCGTTTATCGAACACCAAACATACATTTCCTAACATTAAACATTAAAATACACAAATAACAATCTTGGGTAAAATTTTAGACTTTGATTATGTCTTAAATTAGTGGTAGAAATAGATAGATCATGTTACAAGGATTTCAAAAGCATAAAAATCATTAAAAACGGGGCTAGAATAGACTTACAATCGAGATTGGAAGCTTGATAAACCCTAGCCATGGTTTCCCCTTGTGAATTTCGGCCATGGGAGGAAGATGGACAAAAATTGGCTTTTAATTTGGCTTTTTAATTCATTTAATTACCAAATTACTAAAATGCCCTTAATAAAAAACTTTAGAAAATACATAACCATGTCCATTTTTGTCCACCAACTTAACCAATGGTCTAATTACCATTTAAAGACCTGCAATTTAAAATTTCATAGCAATTAGACACCTCTAGCATGTAGAACTCAACTTTTGCATTTTTTACAATTTAGTCCTTTTTGACTAAATTAAGTGCCCAAACGTCAAAATTTTTGAACCATTCACAAAATTATTCTATAAAATTGTAGACCATAAAAATATAATAAAAATAATTTTTCTACGTCGAATTTGTCTTCCCAAAACCGCTGTTCCGACTAGACCCAAAATCGGGTTATACAACTTTTCCCCCTTTAGAGATTTTCGTCCTCGAAAATCTTACCAGAAAAGAGATTAGAGTAACATTATCGTAGTTTCCTCTACCTCATCGAAGACTCCTCTTCGAGGGAAATACTTTCAGAAAAACTCTATCATCGATCTGGAATCCAATATCTTAAATTTTCAAATCTGTATACTACTTATGTCAGTCTGAAGTTGCTTTCAACTTTCATGGATCACTTTCACCCTTTTTCCTCAAAATCACAAGTCAATTATACCCCGTATATCTTTTTCCAATCACCTTTGAACTCTGAAACACGGTGTCGGAGCATATTGTCAAAGATCTGAATTACTCTCTCAGGATTACCGTCAATTTAAAGATGAATTACATTACCAAGATGCAACTGTGTACTCAAATTATATTCCCGATCATCAGGACATCTTCTTCAAATAACTGCATATTTATTACTCCCTGAATGAACAAACGAGCTACTACTGGGTTTCGTACAACATTTTCTGCATAAGCTCTGGATAATTCATTGCACGAATTTTATCTCGGAGTAATAATAATAGAAATCAAAATCAAAAGTTGTCTCACATTGTATTTGTTTAGTTTACCACTCACTATCACATTTTTGAGGTTCTCAATCTTGTAAAGAAAACATCGTTTTAGCTTTTTAATTTAGCTAAATTCAGACTTCCATCAAATAAGATAAATCATGAAACCAACACCCACAAAATGAACAAAGGCTTTCCATTCAAGCGTCTGCAACTATATCTACTTCCTCAAAGGTTAATCGTTAACTATTCACAATCTTTCAATAGTTCAAGTCATCAACGTTGTCTAAATTTTTAGATTTTTCTGTAACATTAGATATTTTATACTCTTGGAATCAAGAAGCACATGACATTTTTCGTCGAAC
Source organism: Gossypium longicalyx (assembly GCA_025698465.1). Classification (NCBI taxonomy): domain Eukaryota; kingdom Viridiplantae; phylum Streptophyta; class Magnoliopsida; order Malvales; family Malvaceae; genus Gossypium; species Gossypium longicalyx. Next base: position 68,625,394 of record CM046995.1, on the reverse strand, counting down.
AAACAATGTCATCAATTTCTCAACACAGACATACTAGCGGCCGAATCTAAGTCACTCATCGAACAATTCTTTTAATGAGATTTTAACCATCTGAAAGAATAAACTATCAATTTACATTCTTACATTAAAACACATTCCAATCTGTTCGATAATGTATCACTGAAAAAAAATCACGAATTCTTTACTCAATTCAAACAGAACCCAGAGTCAGTGTTTCGGTTAATAACACCTTCAACTGTTTTCAACTTTGTTAACATGCAACAGACTATTCAAGCTTTCACAAATGAGATAACTCATCCATCGGAACAACTTTAACTTATAATAACATTATTCGATTAGAACAAATGTAATAGGTATATCTCTGTATCATACTTTCTAGAATATGGATTCTTCTTTTAAACTGTCTATCTATTCACCCATGAATGTACAAGGTTTTATTTCCTTACCTGGGGATAAACTTAAATACATATAACTCAAATTAGCTTTCAATTGACCAACTCGCTTAGATAAAATCAACAAAGTCGACTTCAACTATCAAATAATAACATATCAAAGTATTCCATTCTTCATGCTGTTAAACAACTCAAACATATAATCTTTTATAATTCTCTTAACATGCTAATCAAATATCTTTACAACTGCATTAGCTTAAGGAAACAAAATATCCTGATTGAATTCATTAACTTTAATCAAACTTACCTGAAAAGAAAACCATCATACAATTTGAGCTTGAGCTTTCACTATCTATACCTTTGCCGATGTCAATTCTTTTCACAAAAATTAGAGAAATCCTGATACTAGAATCACCACATTCCTATGATCAAACCAGAAGCACACCCATAATAGATATAGTTATCACAAGCCAAAAGAATACACTTTAAAGATAAGCCATGATTGATAATTTACAAAATAAGGATGATAAGAAAATCGAGATAAAGAAATTCAAGATGCGATACCATACTGGAATTTCGAGAACATAACTCATAAGAAATTAATAAAGATCTTGATGATTCCTTAGAGAAAACCAGAAGAAAAAACAATGGTTACACGCTCTGGAATCAATTGTAACGGAGATAATATATTTTCCAAATATACATATAAAACAAAACAACATCTAATAGAAACAGAAGAATAGCCTTACATAAATTTTTACCATCAACTTTTATTCCAAACATAATAGAATAGAACCCCAAAGAGAGAGATAAGATATGTTGATCATCAACCAACTAGACCAACAGTGCTTTCATCTAACATTATAATCAGCTAGCATTCTCATACAATAAGAATTTCATCAGAAAACGAAAAATCACATATATCTCTGAGGATAAATGAATATATAACATATGCAGGAGAGATCATCATAATCTAGCCAATTACAACTGTTACACTCAGACTTTTTTACGATTCAATATCACTTCTATAACAGCTTGATTTTGGGCCTAATCGGGCAGTGGTTTTGGGACCACTAATTTGAATTCGGAGAAAGTATTTTATTATTAATTTTGAGTTATAACATGTTTATATGAGTGCATGAAAAATTTGGTGAAGTAATTTTAATGTTTGAGAGCTTAATTGCGAAAAAGGACTAAATAGCATAAAGTGCAAAACTCTTATTTTGATAGCTAAGGGTGTCAAATAGCTAGAGAACCTAAATTGGAGGTTTTTAAATGGGAATCAAACCCTTAGAGAGGGGCATGGCCGACCATAGGTGACAAAGATGGTCAAAAAGTCAAAAAATAACTAAGGTTGGTAAGTGATGACATTAGCAAATTGAATATTAAAATAAAATCAAAGGGGTCATCTTTCTTCTCCATTTTTCCACAAAAAATAGTAGCCATTAGAGGAGTTTTTGAAGCTTGAAATTTCAGCCACTTAGTCTCTCTACAAGTAAGTGATTTTGATGGTCTTTCTTGTTGATTTTTGTACTTTTAGAACCCTTGTAGCATGTGCTTTCAAATGAGGGGACTATTTTGCAAAATGGTTGAAAGTCTAGGGTTTTACCATGTGTGTGTTCATGTTGTTTTCTAAAATTTTATGGAAGAAAATGAGTTATAGTGGTGTAATAAACAACTTTTGTGAAAAGATTTCTCATGAAAACCTTAAAATGGCCATTTTGCATTAGTTGTAAAATAGGTGATAAATGTGTGAAATAATGAGAATTTTGGGCTGTTCCTAGTATAAAAAGTATTCGGTTAAACTTGGTTAATAAGGAAATTCGATAAAAATCAATTTTCAGACCTAGGGGTAAAATGGTCATTTTGTGCAAGTCTAGGGACAAAGGGGTCATTTTGCCTAATTATGAATTTTTGAGTGTCTAGATTATTATGCTGATGAAATGAATAAATTTCTATCATTTTAGATCAAGAATTACAAAATCCGGGCCTAGACTAGGGAAATGATTATGCATGATGAATATTGAGATAGTAGAACTCCCGTTTGAACCTTAGGAAATAAATCAGATATTCATACCACGACATTCGGGTTACTTGTGTGCCAATGTAAGACATGTCTGGGACATGCATCGGCCATATTATGAGTGCCAGTGTAAGACCATGTCTGGGGCATGGCATCGGTATTGAGACGAGATCTAGGGTAAGACATGTCTGGGACATGCATCAGCCTCGTGATGTATGCCAATGTAAGACATGTCTGGGACATGCATCAGCTATGAGATGTGTCAGTGTAAGACCATATCTAGGACATGGCATTGGCACAGATATGTGAGAGTTAGTGTAAGACCTTGTCTGAGACATGGCATTGACTTGATAGATGAGCCAGTGTAAGACCATGTCTAGGACATGGCATTGGCATTATACCTTATGTTAGGGGTTTAGTGAATATCTGATATCATTTCAAATGGTTCAACGGTGAGAGTTATAGTTTAAGTTAAATGAGAAAAGTATAACCATGTTGTGAGTGGTACAGGTACCTAATTGAAATGTATGAGATATGAGCTCAATATATGCTATGTGAATTATATTGGATAGTGATGAGTAAGTTGTGCTTATGCCTACTTTTGTATTATGAGAATGATGATGGATGGTAAAGTTATTGTTATATTCATTTGCATGCAACTTACTAAGCTTTATGCTTACTCCATTTTCTTTCCATTTTCTTATAGCGCTGCCTAATTAGCTCGAGGATCATCGGACATTGGAGGTATCGATCACACTATCAACCGAAGCATTTGATATAGTTGGTTTTGTTATTTTGAATATGGCATGTATATGGCTTAGACTTTTGAGTTTTGTGCCATTGTTAGTTTGGCCAAATGTTTTGGCTTGGGATGAATCTCTTCATTTTTTATAAAGCCATGGAATAATGATTAATGTTCATTATTGGTATATGCAAATGTTGATATTTTCATGAGTGAGTAATGTAATGTGTAGTTGAGTATACTTTGTATGTTTGGGTGGATGTTGTCGTTTGTGTTTCAGGGTGGCAAAGGGCTTAGTAGATAGCCCTATATTGTCCACACGGGTAGACACACGGATGTGTGTCTAGGCCTTGTATGACACACGGCCAGCCCCATGGGCGTGTTGTCCGGCCGTGTGTCCCTTGCATGTAAAGATTGCAAGTCAATATGCATGTTAGTAAACACACGGGCAAAGACACAACTGTGTGTCTCAGCCGTGTGGAGGACATGGCCTCTGGCCACGGGTGTGTGTCTTGGCCGTGTACCCTAAATTGGATGCTAACGTCAGAAACAAAATGTCAAGGTTTTTGGACACGGGCTAGAACACGGGCGTGTCATGGCCGTGTGAGAGACACGAGCCACAGACACGGGTGTGTGTCAGGCCTTGTAAAAACCCTTGTAGGTTTGAATTTGGAATTTAATGCACACGGGTATGGGACACGGGCGTGTCCCTAGTTGCTTAGGCCGTGTGGGTTATACGGGCCATCAGCACGGCCATGTTATAATGACCACACGGGCTTGTTGCTTCCACATGGGTGTGTGCCCTGTTTCTAGAGTTATTTCTCTAGAGTTATTTAAAGGACCCCGGGTTGGTCTCGAATAGTTTCTAAGGGATGTTTGGGGTCTCGTAGGCCAATATTAAGGAGTTTTTGACAAATTTTGAAAAGTTTTTAATTTGACCGAGTCTTGATGACATCGAAATGATTGTATGTATGCAGATAAGTTAGGTAATGCCTCGTGCCCAGTCCTGGCCTTAGACTCGGGAAGAGGGTGTTACATTTAGTGGTATCAGAGCTATGGTTTAGTTAGTTCTAGAACTATCCTAGTGTGAGTACGAGTCTAGCTATACATGCCATAATTGTATATTGATGGTGTGATGACTCCTGACGAGATAGATTGTGTTTTTATTTATATAGTAAATGGATCCTAACGTAACTATGGCGGATGACGTGGAAAGTAATACACCGACTCCCACTGAAGGGACCACGCTGGTAGATAGTGGGCTCGTGACAATGAGTCAGGCCAGAGGGACTAGGGAAGCTTACCTCCACATGATGGATGTCTGGTACTCGGAGTTTGTTCGTACGAATCTGAACACTCCACCTCTCCCACCTCCTCCGATTCCTCAATATGCCCTTGTATCTCCGCAAGGAGTGGATATGGTTAGGAGAGAGAAACCCCTAGTAGATAAAACACGAAAGCAAGGGGCCGAGAAATTTTGGGCAAAAATTGATGATGACCTAAAAAGAGCAGAGTTCTCGTTGGAAAATACCATTAGGGTATTTGATGAGTTATCGTGCACACCTGAGGAGTGTGAAATGCGCAGTGTCGCTCCTATAAGACTCGGCCTACCAATGGTGGAATACTCTCGTGTCCGTTGTACTGAGAGAGAGGATAACTTGGAAATTCTTCCAGGAAGAGTTTTGGAAGAAGTACATTAGCCAGAGGTTTATAGACCAGAAAAGGAAAGAATTTTTAGAGCTGAAGCAAGGCTTTAGAACGGTGACAGAGTACGAGCGTGAGTTTGTGAGACTCAGCAATTATGCACGGGAGTGTGTATCTACAGAAGCTATCATGTGCAAGAGGTTTGAAGATAGTTTGAATGAAGATATCCGTCTATTAGTTGGCATCTTAGAATTGAGGGAATTTGTGGTGCTCGAGGAGAGAGCATGTAAGGCCGAGGAATTGGCCAAAGAGAAGAAAAGAGCTGACATTGAGTCCTGAGACTTGAAGAAAAGACAGATGGGGAAATCACAGCAGACCTCATCTAAGAGATCGAGAGAGTTTCCTACCTGATCGAACGCATTAGTGGGGTTCTTAAATAAGAGCAAGAACAAGCAGAATACGACTTCTAAAGCTCAGACCACTTCTGTTGCAAGTATTGGTGGTGCTCGGCCAAATAGGCTGGAGTGTTCGCAGTGTGGTAGGCGTCATTTTGGCGAGTGCCAAGGAGATGAGAGAGGGTGCTTCAAATGTGGATCACTAGACCACTTCATCCAAGACTACCCTGAATTAGATGAGAAAGAGAAAAAGTAAGAAGTGAGGGCGAGTAGTGCTCCTACGAGGGGTAGAGCACAGAAGAACTCGGGCAATAGGGCTAGCAGTAGATGTGCTCCTAGAGATTCAGCTGTGAGGCCCGAGGGCCATGCACCTGCAAGGACTTATGCCATTCGCGCTCGCGAAGAGACATCTTCACCAGATGTGATTACGGGTACTTTTTCTCTTCACGATAATTCTGTTATTGCTTTGTAGGCAGGCATGTGATAGTGGATAAAGTGTGTAGAGGTTGTCCTTTGATGATTAGAGGTCATTATTTTCCAGCTAACCTCATGCTACTACCGTTTGATGAATTTGATCTAATTCTTGGCATGGATTGCTTCACTACTCATAATGTGATAGTCAATTGTGGTAGCAAGTTCATTGAAATGAAAAGTGAGAATGGGGATATTATTCGGGTTGAATCAAGTGAACCGGATAACTCACCAGTGCTGATCTCGTCTTTGACTGTCGAGAAATATTTGAGAAAAGGGTATGAGTCCTACCTGGCATTTATGTTGAACACCAAAGAGTCTGAAGGGAAAATTGATACAGTGCCTGTGGTATGCGAATACCCGAATGTATTTCTGGAGGAGTTGCCTCGGTTACCTCCAATCAGAAAAGTCGAGTTTGGTATCGAGTTGGTCCCCGATACGACACCTATCTCGATTGCTCCGTATAGAATGGCTCCAACGGAGTTGAAGGAGTTGAAGACTCAATTACAAGAGCTAACGGATAAAAGTTTTGCGAGACCGAGCTATTCATTGCGGGGTGCTCCGGTACTTTTTGTGAAGAAGAAGGATGGATCAATGAGATTGTGCATAGACTACCGACAGCTTAACAAAGTGACTGTGAAGAACAAGTATCCCTTGCCAAGGATCGATGATTTTTTCGATCAATTGAAGGGAGCCACAGTGTTTTCTAAGATCGACTTAAGGTCGGGCTACTACCAGCTAAGGGTTAAGGAGCAAGATAAACCGAAAATTGCGTTGAAGACGAGGTATGGGCACTACGAGTTCTTGTTATGCCCTTCGGTTTAACAAATGCTCTTGCAGTATTTATGGATTTAATGAACTACATTTTTCGGTCGTATTTGGATAAGTTCGTGGTGGTCTTTATCGACGACATATTGATTTACTCAAGTGATGAGAGTGAGCACGTAGAGCATCTGAGAACTGTTTTACAGACCTTGAGAGATAAAAAATTGTATGCCAAGTTCAGTAAGAGTGAATTTTGACTTAAAGAAGTTGGATTCTTAGGACACATAGTGTCAGGAGATGGAATTAGAGTTGACCCAAGTAAGATCTCGGCTATTATTGAGTGGAAACCGCTGAAGAATGTGTCAGAGATTCGAAGCTTTCTGGGTTTGGCTGGATATTACAGAAGATTTGTGAATGGGTTCTCTATGATAGCCACTCCGATGACAAAGTTGTTACAAAAGGATGTCAAGTTCGAATGGTTAGAGAAGTGCCAATAGAGTTTCGAGACACTAAAGGCTTTGTTGACCGAATCCCCAGTTTTAGTGCAACCAAAATCGGGAAAAGAGTTTGTGGTGTATAGTGATGCATCATTGAATGGGTTAGGGTGCGTGCTCATGGAAGAAGGCAAGGTAATAGCCTATGCCTCGAGACAACTCAAGCCACACGAGAAGAATTATCTGACCCACGATTTGGAGCTAGTAGCCATTGTGTTCACATTAAAAATTTGGAGACACCATTTGTATGGAGAGAGATGTCGAGTGTTAACCGACCATAAAAGTCTCAAGTATTTAATGACTCAAAAGGAATTGAATCTACCGCAACGAAGGTGGCTAGAGTTGATAAAGGATTACGAGTTAGTGATTGACTACCACCCAGGAAAGGCGAATGTAGTTGCCGACGCTCTGAGTAGAAAATTATTATTTGTATTGAAGGCTATGAATGTTTAGTTGACCGTGACCAATGATGGTTTGATCCTAGCTGAGATGAAAGCTAGACTGATGTTTCTTCAAGAGATATGTGAGGCTCAAAAAGGAGATAAAGACTTGCAAGCTAAAATGGCTCAGTGTGAGACGAGAAATGCATCAGAGTTTAGTATTGGTACCGATGGTTGTATGATGTACCGAGATCGAGTTTGTGTACCCAAGGATAGTGAGCTTATTCAGAGGATTTTATGAGAGGCACATAGTGGTTGCTTGTCTATCCATCCGGGTAGTGTAAAAATGTATAACGACTTGGAGAAAATGTACTAGTGGTCAGGGATGAAAAAATACATTTCTGAGTTTGTTTCTAGGTGTCTAGTTTGTCAACAAGTGAAGGCCGAGCATCAAGTACCCTCAGGTTTACTTCAGCCTGTGATGGTTCTCAAGTGGAAGTGGGACCGAGTAACCATGGATTTTGTGTTAGGGTTGCCTTTGACACCAAGGAAAAAGGATTCAGTTTGGGTAGTTGTTGATAGACTTACTAAGTCGACACATTTTATACCAGTGCATACTGACTATTCCTTTGAGAAATTGGCTAATCTATATGTTTCTGAGATCGTGAGACTTCATGGAGTGCCCTTGTCGATTATTTCAGATAGAGGTCCGAGGTTTACCTCGCAGTTTTGGAAAAAGTTGCAAGAGGCATTGGGAATGAAACTGAATTTTAGCATAGCTTTCCACTCGCAAACTGACGGACAGTTGGAGAGAGTAATTCAGATATTAGAGGACATGTTACAGTGTTGTGTTCTTAAGTTTCAAGGCAGTTGGGAAAGGTATTTACCGTTGGTCAAATTTGCCTACAAAAACAGTTTTTAGTCAAGTCTAAAAATGGCGCCTTATGAAGCTTTGTATGGGCATAAGTGTCGAACACCCTTGTATTGGATCGAGCTGAGAGAGAATTAGATACACGGGGTTGACTTAGTTAAAGAGACCGAGGAGAAAGTTAAGGTATTTCGCGACTGGTCGAAGGTCACTACGGATAAATAGAAATCCTACGCGGATTTGAAATGTAAAAAGATCGAGTTTCAAGTCGGGGATAAAGTATTTTTGAAAGTATCCCCGTCGAAGAAGGTTCTTCGATTCGGAAGGAAAGGTAAATTAAGTCCACGGTTTATTAGACCTTATGAGATTACAGAGAGAGTAGGGCCTATTGCCTACCGATTGGCTTTGCCTTCAGAGTTGGAAAAGATTCACGACGTGTTTCATGTGTCCATGTTACGTCGATATAGATCGGATCCTTCGCATGTGATCGCACCAACAGAGGTTGAGATTAGCTCAGACATGACTTATGGCGAAGAGTCAGTTAAGATTTTGGCTCGGAAGGTCAAACAATCGAGGAATAAAAGTGTAACACTCGTGAAGGTTTTGTGGCATAGACATGGAGTCAAGGAAGCCACGTGGGAACCCGAAGAGGCTATAAGAGACCAATACCCTAATCTATTCACCGGTAAGATTTTCAGGGACGAAAATCCCTAAGGAGGAAGAAATGTAACAGCTCGATTTTTGGGCCTAGTCAGGACAGTGGTTTTGGGACCACTAATCCAAAGTCGGATTAAGTATTTTATTATTAATTTTGAGTTATAACATGTTTGTATTAGTGCATAAAAAAATTTGGTGAAGTAAATTTAACGTTTGAGAGCTTAATTGCGAAAAAGGACTAAATCGCATAAAGTGGAAAAGTCCTATTTTGATAGCTAAGGGTGTCAAATAGCTAGAGAACCTAAATTGGAGGTCTTTAAAGGGCAATTAGACCCTTAGAGAGAGGCATGGCCGGCCATAGGAGACAAAGATGGTCAAAAAGTCAAAAGATGACTAGGGTTGGTAAGTTATGACATTAGCAAATTGAATATTAAAATAAAATCAAAGGGATCATCTTTCTTCTCCATTTTTCCACTGAAAATAGAAGCCATTAGAGGAGTTTTTGAAGCTTGAAATTTTAGCAACTTAGTCTCTCTATAAGTAAGTGATTTTGATGGTCTTTCCTGTTGATTTTTGTACTTTTAGAACCCTTATAGCATGTGCTTTCAAATGAGGGGACTACTTTGCAAAATGGTTGAAAGTATAGGGTTTTACAATGAGTGTGTTCATGTTGTTTTCTAAAATTTTATGGAAGAAAATGAGTTATGGTGGTGTAATAAACAACTTTTGTGAAAAGATTTCTCATGAAAACCTTAAAAGGGCCATTTTGCATAAGTTGTAAAATATGTGATAAATGTGTGAAATAATGAGAATTTTGGGCTGCTTCTAGTATAAAAAGTATTCGGTTAGACTTGGTAAATAAGAAAATTTGATAAAAATCAATTTTCAGCCTAGGGGTAAAATGGTTATTTTGTGAAAGTCTAGGGGCAAAATGGTCATTTTGCCCAATTATGAATTTTTGAGTGTCTAGATTATTTTGCTGATGAAATGAATGAATTTCTATCATTTTAGATCAAGAATTATAAAATCCGGGCCTAGATCGGAAAAAAGCAAAGTTAGTGGACTAAGCCGAATTAGTGCCACATTTTATAATCCGAGGTAAGTTGTATGTAAATAATACAACTACATTGCTATTACATGTGTTTGAATTGATATAGCATAAATTTCTTATTTACGGAAATTATTTTGCATGATGAATATTGAGATAGTAGAACTCCCGTTTGAACCATAGGAAATAAATCGGATATTCATGCCACGACATTTGGGTTAGTTGTGTGCCAATGTAAGACATGTCTGGGACATGTATCAGCCACATTATGAGTGCCAGTGTAAGACCATGTCTGGGGCATGGCATCGGTATTGAGACGAGAGCTAGGGTAAGACATGTCTGGGACATGCATCAGCCTCATGATGTATGCCAGTGTAAGACATGTCTGGGACATGCATCAACTATGAGATGTGTTAGTGTAAGACCATATCTAGGACATGGCATTGGCACAGATATGTGAGAGTTAGTGTAAGACCTTGTCTGAGACATGGCATTGACTTGATAGATGAGCCAGTGTAAGACCATGTCTGGGACATGGCATTGGCATTATACCCTATGTTAGGGGTTTAGTGAATATCCGATAGCATTTCAAATGTTTCAAAGGTGAGAGTTATAGTTTAAGTTAAATGAGAAAAGTATAACCATGTTGTGAGTGGTACAGGGACCTCATTGAAATGTATGAGATATGAGCTTAATATATGCTATGTGAATTGTATTGGATAATGATGAGTAAGTTGTGCTTATGCCTACTTTTGTATTATGAGAATGATGATGGATGGTAAAGTTATTGTTATATTCATTTGCATGCAACTTACTAAGCTTTATGCTTACTCCCTTTTCTTTTCATTTTCTTATAGTGCCACCTAATTAGCTCGAGGATCATCGGACGTCGGAGGCATTGATCACACTATCAACCGGAGCATTTGGTATAGTTGGTTTTGTTATTTTGAATATGGCATGTATAGGGCTTAGACTTTTGAGTTTTGTGTCATTGTTAGTTTGGCCAAATGTGTTGGCTTGGGATGAATCCCTTCATTTTGTATAAATCCTTGGAATAATGGCTAATGTTTATTATTGATATATGTAAATTATGATATTTTCATGAGTGAGTAATGTAATGTGCGGTTGAGTATACTTTGTATGTTTGGGTGGATGTTGTCATATTGTGTTTTAGGGTGGCAAAGGGCTTGGTAGATAGCCCTATATTGTCCATACGAGTAGACACACGGGCGTGTGTCTAGGCCATATGTGACACACGGCCAACCCCATGGGCATGTTGTCTGGCCGTGTGTGTAACACCCCAAAAATCTCGAACATTCTTTTTTTCGATGTTGATAAAATGTGTGCTTAACATTTCTAGTCAAGTGTTATTTATGTGATAGTAGCCTTTGGTTAAGTTTTGAGTTTGAACTTTGGGGTGAAGGAAATTATAGTTTAATAATTAAAAGAACCTTGATGGCAAGTAGTTTGGTTTTTAAATAAATGAAGGAGGAATTGGACACAAGGAGCCCTGTGTTGGAGTGGCAAGTAGCGCCACATGTGGGGCTTAGAAGTGGCGTCACATGCATGGCAAGGAGGTTTGGGGTTCGAATCCTTCCTTGCTCAAAAGCAGGATTTATTTTTGCTCAATGAATGACCAGTGGTGGCGTTGAATGTGAACTCTGAAGGGAGTGATCAAAGGAGAAATTTAAGGAAGGGATTAAGGAGTTACCAGGGAGAAATGTTAAGAGATGAGGGGTGTAGAGAAGTGGAGCCGAATTGGGGATTTGGGGATAGGTAAATTCGGCAATAATGTATATAGGTGCCAATTTTGGGGATTCTAGGGTAATGACGAAATTGCTTCTCTTCCTTTAGTTGAATTCCTCATTTCTGTGTTGCTGAAACACTTGTCTCTCTAGGTGCTCAAAAGTCGAATTCCTTGTTACTTGCTTGCCGATTTTTCCATTCTTTTTATTCTCAAATTCTCTTTTGATTCACCTTTGGTTTTAAACGATTCCTTCTTCTATTCTTCTTATTTGGCTGAAGACTTTTTGTGTCGCCACTACTCCCTCTACTTCGGTCGATTCTTGTGTAAGTGCTTTGCTCTTTCAGTCAGTTTTCTTAGTACCGATTTCTTCTCTCCCTCACCTTTTCTAGATTGGTTTTGGTAGGGGATTACTATCGAATCTTGGAGTTTAGATCTCTACCGAATCGCTCCATAAGCATTTTGGGGTTTTGGGTAAGTGTTCCTCTTTTATTTGTTAAGGTTGGCCGAATGGCCTTGGATGATTTAAGAGTGACTTAAGATGATTGCGAGTCACTTGTTGTTTAGTTCTTAATGATTAAGATGGATGCAGATTTAAGAAATAGTAGTGATTAGTAATCAAGGAAGGGCAATTAAGACTTGTCGTTTAAGGTAAGGCAAAGGTGAGATTTTCAATTTTTGGTGATCGTATTTGATAAGTGTGTGATTAATCGTTGAGTGAAATCATTTATAAGTTCATGGCTAAGGAGATCGCAACACGTTTTAGTACCAAGTGTGTACATACACTGCACACACACAGTAGAGCGGTAAATCCCGAAATACCAAAAAGTCAAAATACTGAAAAGCCGAAAGTTTGGCTACAATAGTCTTGCGAGTACGCGAACACTCGTAAGGGGGAAACCGATAGGTTATCAGAGGCCCAATGAATGATTCCATGGACTTGGGCCGTGTTTTGGCCAACCGGGCCAGAATGGGCTAAATGGGCCCGATGGGCTGTAGGGCCCGTAATAGGCAAAAATTGGCAATTTGATACTAAGTGATGAAAAATTATATGATTGCATGACTATGAATGTGATTGGAGCCAATGGGCCATATGAATGAGATTGGGCTTAAAGGGGTCAAACGAATAAGTGTAGATCTGTTAGTGTTTAGTAAGGGGTTGTGGATCTAGTTTTTGGTAACTACTCAATCAGACATAAAACTTAATTAATTAATTAATTACGACCGTGGACGAGTCATAAGGTTAAGGTGTGGCAATGAGTATATGCATGTCTAGGATTGGATCTAGAGAGAGCTTGGTACTTAAGCGGTCTTAATGACTCACCTCCTCTTCTCTGGAATCCTACCTGGTGCATAGTATCTATTCAATTTAGCCAACGAGGATTTGTTGACGGGCCAAGGTAAGTAATAAACCCATAATAAAAAGAAATTATTGAAATGCCCCTAAGGGCAAAAAATGACTAAAATACCCCTATATGTTGAATGTAAGACTTATGAATGTTACATGTAAATCTGCTGCATTCATATGATATTCTGCTTAGGTTGCATGTGGGTTGGGAATTATGGAACGGAGGAAGTATATGAGGATCACATGGTTGCTTGACGACCGTGGTTCCACCGATGGCTATTAAGCCCTGTATTTGATTAGCAGCTTGCTGCAATGGAGGTAGTACCGCAATCGAGCTACCATTGATGTGTATCGGATGGGTGAGTCTATATTTATATCCCCACATGATGTGTACCGGGGGAAGGAGTTGGTATATAGCAGTTGGATTATTGTGGTGGGTTGCATAGCATTGCATGTATGATATTATGGTGATTGATGATTGCATAATACTCTTTGAGGGTTGTACACACCGAGTTTTCGAAAACTTACCCCCTCTTTTATTTTTCTTAGGTGATGCTCAGTAGGAGGTTTGATGGTTAGAGGGACTCTGAGGTGGCCAACTAGCAAGGCGACTTGGACTTGTTTTCTTAAGCCTAAAATTTCTAGTATTTAAAGTTATTTCAGTTCGGATTGTAATAAGGCCTATTCGCTAGATATTATTCTATTGTCACTACTACGCTTTGGAAATTAAATACAAACTGAATGTTACGCTTTGGAAACTAAATACAAACTGAATGTTACTTAATTTTCTCTTTGAAGGGTTTTCAATGAAAACAAGGTTTTCGATAAAACACTTCAATGTGACACGCTAGATCTGGCCATAATGTCTGGGCCAAGTTTGGGGTGTTACATTTAATGGTATCAGAGTCAAGTTTCAAAACTCAGGCTGTGAAGTGGGTCTTATTATTTGGTGTTTATTTTTTTTAAAAAAAAGAGAAAAAAATTTAGATCATAATGTTTTGAAAAAAAATCTTACTGTGCGGCACACCGAGTCTCCGACATCGAACCAAGTAAGTTCTTTTATTATTAAGCTTGTTTAATTTGATATACAGTAGATAGTTAGCGGGCTACTTTAGATGATTATACTGAGGCTTTTAGTTGGAGTGAACCTGAAGCCCGTAGGACCTTGAAACTGTAGAGGATTTACGAAAACAACTTTCTTTTTAATACTTTTATAAGACATCGGCTTAATTATTGGAACTAACTAAAAATTCATAAAATTTCTAATCCAGATAATACGTGAATCAACGATGAGTGGTAGAAGAGGTGCAAGAGGCCGTGGCCGAGGCTGCAGAAGTGTTAGGGCTGAATCGTCGGTATCGGGCCATATGCCCAATGTTGGAGTAGGAGAGGCTCCGGCCTCTCCCGTGGCTGAGACTAGACCATATGGTTGGTCTGCGGGGGATGATGTATTGTCGCAGCCAATGCTGAGGATTTTGGAAAGGGTCACAGGGCCCAATAATGGCATGGGAAATTGGGGGACAATTCCGGAGCGACTTCAATCAAATGGGGCTAAGATCTTTAAGGGCGTGGCTGGTGTGGCTCCTAACATGGCTGAATACTGGTTGGAGGCCACTGAAAGGATAATGGAGGACTTGGACTGTTCACCTGAACAAAAGTTGAAAGGGGCAGTGTCACTGCTTAGGGAATAAGCTTACCAGTGGTGGCTGACAGTGAAAGTGGGCACCCAACCTGAGCAGGTCACTTGGGAGTTCTTCAAAACTGCGTTTCAAGGGAAGTATGTGGGTACGAGTTATATGGATGCTAGAAGGAAGGAGTTCCTGAACTTGACCCAGGGAAATAAATCTGTGGCGGAGTATGAGGCGGAATTTCTACGCCTTAGTAGGTATGCAAGAGTTATGGTGGCAACGGACTATAAGTGTTGCGTTAGGTTTAAAGATGGTCTTAGGGATAGCCTCAGAGTATTGATAGCTCCATAAAGGGAGGGAGTTTTCTCGGATTTGGTAGAGAAAGCAAAGATAGCAGAGGAGGTGAAGCGCACTGAGCGCCTAAATCGGGAAAAAGAAAGGGGTAAGAATAAAAGGGAGGCTGAGACTTCTGGTGTTGGACAGAGGCCTAGGGCTAGGGCTAGAGTTAATGGGCCAGTTAGAGCGGGGCCCCTTGCTGTTAATCCAAGGGTGCCACCTTGTGCTGATTGTGGGAAAGGTCATGTAGGCGAGGGTTGGAAGAGGACAGGAGCTTGTCTAGCTTGTGGATCTATGGAGCATAGGATCAAGAGTTGCCCTAAAATGCCAGGTCAGGTGCCAGTCATGGGCCGAGGTGGTGTTTAGCCACCAAGAGGTGGTCAGTTACCGCCAAAGGGCCGTGGGCAGGCCAGGGGCGATAAAGACAATAAACGTGGACGTAGAGCACCAGGCGGAAATGCAGGTCATGCTGAGGTGAGGCAGCTAGCTTTGGTTTATACTGCTCGTCGCCGAGAAGACAGGGATGCCCTAGATGTGATAACGCGTAAGTTCTTTATACATGAGTTACCTTACACTACATTGATTGATATTGGATCGACACATTCATATGTTGCATGCAATATGACTGAACCTTTGGGTGATATGTTTGAAATTACCGCGAATGAGATTACTGTGATAAGTCCGTTAGGCCAGTCAGTGGGAGTGAATAAGTTATTTAGGGAGGTACCCTTAGTAGTCCAAGGGGTTACCTTTTTAGCGGATTTGATGGAATTGCTGTTTAGCGAGTTTGATTTAATCTTGGGTATGGATTGGCTGGTGAAACACCGAGCAACCTTGGATTGCGCTGCAAAGCGAATGGTGTTAAGAACTGCGAAGGATAAGGAGGTAGTGGTGATTGGTGAACGCCAAAATCATCTGTCGAATGTGATTTCGGCACTGAGGGCTGAGAAGTTGGTACGAAAGAAATGTGAAGCCCATTTGGCTTATATTAGCTATACAGAGGCTAAGAGCCCTATTGTTAAGGAGTTGAGAACAATTAGGGAATTTTCTGATGTCTTTCCCAAGGAGCTACCAAGGTTGCTGCCCAACAGAGAAGTAGAATTTGGAATCGAGTTGTTACGGCTCCGGTGTCCATTGCCCCTTATCGGATGGCACCAAAGGAGTTGGTAGAACTTAAGGCACAGATTCAGGAATTGTTGGATTGAGGGTTCATCCAACCAAGTGTGTCTCTGTAGGGAGCACCGGTGTTATTCGTAAAGAAGAAAGATGGGACGTTGCGAATGTGCATTGACTACCAGCAGTTGAACAAGTTAACTATGAAAAATAAGTACCCTTTGCCGAAAATCGATGATTTTTTTGTTCAGTTTAGGGGAGCTTTTGTTTTCTCGAAGATTGATCTGCATTTGGTGTATCACTAATTAAGGGTTAAGGAGGTAGATGTTTATAAGACAGCTTTCAGAACTCGTTATGGGCACTATGACTTCTTGGTGATGCCATTCGGGCTGACGAACGCACATGTTGCTTTCATGGATCTCATGAATTGGGTCTTCCAACCTTATCTGGATTGGTTCATGGTGGTTTTTATAGATGACATCTTAGTGTACTTAAGAAATGAGGATGAGCATGATGCACATTTAAGGATTGTGTTGTGGATTTTGAGGGAGAAACAGCTGTATGCCAAATTCAATAAGTGTGAATTTTGGCTAAGGGAGGTTACTTTTCTAGGATATGTGGTGTCAGCTGAGGGGATTAAGGTGGATCCTCGGAAAATTGAAGTAGTGTTAGACTGGAAAACACCTAAGTCAGCATCGAAAATCCAAAGTTTTCTAGGCTTGGCAGGATACTATAGGCGGTTTGTTGAGGGCTTTTCATTAATTGCTGCACCTTTAACTAAGTTGTTGAGGAAGGGGGTACCGTTTGAGTGGATGGACAAGTAGCAAGAGAGTTTTGGAAAGCTTAAGAAGGTTTTAACTGAGGCCCTAGTGTTGATACAGCCAGAGCTTGGAAAAGAGTTTACGGTTTATAGTGACGCGTCGCATATGGGCTTCGACTATGTATTGATGCAGGAAGAAAATATGGTTGCGTATGCATCACGTCAACTTAAGACTCACGAGGCGAATTATCCAACCCATGACTTAGAACTAGCTGCGGTGGTTTTCACGCTGAAAATATGGAGGCACTATTTATACGGAGAGAAGTGCATAATTTATTCGAACCATAAGAGTTTTAAGTACCTCTTTACCCAAAAGGAGCTAAACCTTAGGCAGCGTAGGTAGGTGGAATTATTGAAGGATTATGATTGTACGATTGAATACCACCCTAGCAAAGCAAATGTGGAAGCCGACGCGTTGAGTCATAGGGTTAAGTCAGACTTAAGGCTTATGCTCGCCCGTTTAAGCTTGTTGGATGATAGTAGCTTGTTAGCTGAGATCCAAGTAAAACCGGTGTGGGTCGAGCAAATAAAGAGTAAGCAATTAGTGGATGAGACTTTGGGTGCTCATTTTAGACAAGTAGAAAATGGAGAGACGTCAGACTTTGGGGTAAATAGTGAGGGAGTGTTGTGTTTCTGTGGGAGGATGTGTATACAAAAGGATGATGATCTAAGGCAGTCTATTCTACGGGAAGCACATAGCAGTCTCTATGCTATGTATCCTGACGGAAACAAGATGTATAAGAATTTACGTGAGCTTTACTGGTGGCCTGGACTTAAGCTTGAGGTTATAGAGTTTGTAAGTAAATGCTTGATTTGTCAAAAGGTGAAGGCGGAATATCAATTGCCTTCAGGATTCCTGCAGCCAGTAAAGATTCCACTTTGGAAGTGGGAGAGGATTACTATGGACTTTGTTAGTGGGCTACCCTTGACGCCTACTAAGAAAGACTCGATATGGGTTATAGTGGATCGGTTAACCAAGTCTGCCCATTTTGTACCGAGTGCACACCGATTACTGCTACAAAAAGTGGCTAGGTTGTATGTGGCGGAGATTGTAAGATTGCATGGAGTGCCAGTTTCCATAATATCTGATAGGGACCCATGTTTCACTTCACGATTTTGGAAGAAGCTGCACGAGGCATTGGGTACTAGGTTGAACTTCAGTACGGCATTTCACCCTCAAACTAATGGACAGTCAGAAAGGGTGATCCAAGTTTTGGAAGATATGTTAAGGGGATGTGTGATTGAGTTTCGAGGTAGCTGGGAAGACTTTTTGCCTTTAGCTAAATTTGCGTACAATAATAGTTATCAAGCAAGTATTGGGATGGCTCCGTATGAAGCACTGTATGAGTGAATGTGTCGAACTCCAACATGTTGGACGAAATTAGGCGAACGGAGAGTTTTGGGCCTTGAGTTAGTAGCAGATACTGAGGGTAAGGTAAGATTGATTCGGGATCGGTTGAAGGAGGCCTCGGATAGGCAGAAGTCGTATGCTGACCTTAAGCGTTGAGAGATAGAGTATGTAGTGGGGGACTTAGTTTTTCTTAAGGTCTCTCTATGGTAGAAGGTACTAAGGTTTGGATGGAAGGGGAAGCTAAGCCCAAGGTTCATTGGGCCATATCGGGTTGTGAGGCGGATTGGGCCAGTCGCTTATCAGCTGGAATTACCTTCTGAACTAAGCCAAATCCATGACGTGTTTCATGTTTCCATACTAAGACAATATCTCTCGGATCCTTCACATGTCGTGTCAGTTGAGGAGATCGAGGTTAGGCCAGACCTAACTTTCGAGGAAGAGCCCATACAAATAATTGGTCGTAATGTTAAGGTACTGAGAAGGAAGTCCGTCCTATTAGTCAAAGTGCTTTGGCATAATCACAAGGCTGAGGAGGCTACTTGGGAACCTGAGGAAATGATGCGACATCAATATCCTCAACTGTTTGGATCAGGTAAAAATTTGAGGACGAAATTGCTTTTAAGAGGTAGAGTTGTAACGCCCTAAAAATCCTGAATGTTATTTTTTTCGATTTTGATAAAATGTGAGCTTAACATTCCTAGTCAAGTGTTATTTATGTGATAGTAGGCTTTGGTTAAGTTTTGAGTTCGAACTTTGGGGTGAAGGAAATTATCGTTTAATAATTAAAAGAACCTTGATGGCAAGTAGTTTGGTTTTTAAATAAATGAATGAGGAATTGGACACAAGAAGCCTTGTGTTGGAGTGACAAGTAGCATCACATGTGGGGCT
This sequence comes from Gossypium longicalyx, assembly GCA_025698465.1. NCBI lineage: Eukaryota > Viridiplantae > Streptophyta > Magnoliopsida > Malvales > Malvaceae > Gossypium > Gossypium longicalyx. The sequence continues at coordinate 68,606,287 of CM046995.1, read as the reverse complement.
TAGAGGTGGCGTCACATGCATGGCAAGGAGGTTTGGGGTTCGAATCCCTCCTTACTTAAAAGAAGGATTTATTTTTGCTCAATGAATGGCCAGTGGTGGCATTGGATGTGAACTCTGAAGGGAGTGATTAGAGGAGAAATTTAAGGAAGGGATTAAGGAGTTATCAGGGAGAAAAGTTAGGAGATGAGGGGTGTAGAGAAGTGGAGCCGAATTGGGAATTTGGGGATAGGTAAATTCAGCAATAATGTATATAGGTGCCAATTTTGGGAATTCTAGGGTAATGATGAAATTGCTTCTCTTCCTTTAGCCGAATTCCTCATTTTTATGTTGCCGAAACATTTTTCTCTCTAAGTACTCAAAAGCCGAATTCCTTGTTCCTTGTTTGCCGATTTTCCATTCTTTCTCTTCTCAAATTATCTTTTGATTCACCTTTGGTTTTAAATGATTCCTTCTTCTCTTCTTCTTATTTTTTCCAAATAACCCCTTTCACGATACAAATTTCAAAAGCCGAATACCCCCTTTGGCTGAAGACCCTTTGTGTCCCCACTACTCCCTCTACTTCGGTCGATTCTTGTGTAAGTACTTTTCTCTTTCAGTCGATTTTCCTAGTATCGATTTCTTCTCTCCCTCACCTTTTCTAAATCGATTTTGGTAGGGGATTACTATCGAATCTCGGAGTTCAGATCTCTGCCAAATCTTTCCATAGGCATTTTAGGGTTTTGGGTAAGTGTTCCTCTTTTATTGGTTAAGGTTGGCCGAATGGCCTTGGATGATTTAAGAGTGACTTAAGATGATTGCGAGTCACTTGTTGTTTAGTTCTTAATGATTAAGATGGATGCAGATTTAAGAAATACTAGTGATTAGTAATCAAGGAAGGGTTATTAAGGGTTGTCGTTCAAGGTAAGGCAAATGTGAGATTTTCGATTTTTGGTGATCGTATTTGATAAGTGTGTGATTAATCGTTGAGTGACATCGTTTATAGGTTCATGGCTAAGGAGATCGTAACACGTTTTAGTACCAGGTGTGTAGATACACTGCACACACATAGTAGACCGGTAAATTTCGAAATGCTGAAAAGCCAAAATGCCGAAAGGCTGGAAGTTTGGCTACAATAGTCTTGCGAATGCGCGAGTACTCATAAGGGGGAAACCGATAGGTTATCAGAGGCTCCATGAGTGATTCCATGGACTTGGGCCGTGTTTTGGCCAACTGGGCCAGAATGGGCTAAATGGGACCGATGGGCTGTAGGGACCATAATAGGCAAAAATTGGCAATTTGATACTAAGTGATGAAAAATTATATGATTGCATGACTATGAATGTGATTGGGCTTGATGGGCCATATGAATGTGATTGGGGCCGATGGGCTATATGAATGAGATTGGGCCTAAAGGGGTCAAACGAATAAGTGTGGATCTGTTAGTGTTTAGTAAGGGGTTGTGGATCTAGTTTTTGGTAACTACTCTATCAGGCATAAAACTTAATTAATTAATTAATTAATTGCGACCGTGGACGAGTCATAAGGTTAAGGTGTGGCAATGAGTATATGCATGTCTAGGATTGGATCTAGGGAGCGCTTGGTACTTAAGTGGTCTTAATGACTCACCTCCTCTTCTCTGGAATCTTATCTGGTGCATAGTATCTGTTCACTTTAGCCAACGAGGATTTGTTGACGGGCCAAGGTAAGTAATAAACCCATAATAAAAAAATTACCGAAATGCCCTTAAGGGCAAAAAATGACTAAAATACCCCTATGTGTTGAATGTAAGACTTATGGATGTTACATGTATACCTGCTGCATTCATATGATATTCTGTTTAGGTTGCATATGGGTTGGGAATTATGGAACCGAGGAAGTATATGAGGATCGCATGGTTGCTTGACGACCGTGGATCCACCGATGGCTATTAAGCCCAGTATTTGATTAGCAGCTTGCTGCAATGGAGGTAGTACCGCAACCGGACTACCATTGATGTGTATCGGATGAGTGGGACGATATTTATATCCCCACATGATGTGTACTGGGGGACGGAGGTGGTGTATAGCGATTGGATTATTGGGGTGGACTGCATAGCATTGCATGTATGGTATTATGGTGATTGATGATTGCTTAATACTCTTTGAGGGTTGTACACACTGAGTTTTCGAAAACTTACCCCCTCTTTTATTTTTTTCTCAGGTGATGCTTAGTAGGAGGTTCGATGGTTGGAGGGACTCCGAGGTGGCCAACTAGCAAGACGACTTGGACTTGTTTTCTTAAGCCTATAATTTCTAGAATTTAAAGTTATTTCAGTCCGGATTGTAATAAGGCCTATTCGCTAGATATTATTCCATTGTCATTACTACGCTTTGGAAACTAAATACAAACTGAATGTTACGCTTTGGAAACTAAATACAAACTGAATGTTACTTAATTTTCTCTTTGAAGGGTTTTCAATGAAAACAAGGTTTTCGATAAAACACTTCAATGTGACACGCTGAATCTGGCCATAATGTTCAGGTTGGGTTTGGGGTGTTACAGTGTATCCCCTGCACGTAAAGATTGCAAGTCAATATGCATGGTAGTAAACACACGGACAGAGACATGTGTCTCAGCTGTGTAGAGGACACGGTCTCTAGCCACGGGCTTGTGCCTTGGCCATGTGCCTTAAATTGGATGCTGATGTCCGAAATAGAATGTCAAGATTTTTAGACACGGGCTAGGACACGGGCGTGTCATGGCCGTGTGAGAGACACGGGCCACATACACAGACGTGTGTCAGGCCGTGTGAAAACCCCTATAGGTTCAAATTTGGAATTTAATTCACACAGTTATGGGACACAGATGTGTCCCTAGGTGCTTAAGTCGTGTGGGTTACACGGGCCATCAACACGGTCGTGTTATAATGACCACACGGGCGTGTTGCCTTTCCACACAAGCGTGTGCCCTGTTTCTAGAGTTATTTTTCTAGAGTTATTTAAAGGACCCGGGTTGGTCTCGAATAGTTTTCAAGGGATGTTTGGGGTCTCGTAGGCCCATATTAAGGAGTTTTAGACATAGTTCGAAAAGTTTTTAATTTGACCAAGTCTTAATGACATCGAAATATTGTATGCATGCAGATAAGTTAGGTAATGCCTCATGCCCAGTCCTGGCCTCAGACTCGAGAAGGGGGTGTTACAATTTCTCTGACTAATTCTATCATCATTAATCCCGTATTATTTTCACTAACGTAAATCAATCTGAAAGAAATTCCAGCAAATACATACCTGAGACATCATCCCTGAATAAGTCGATTAGCCGAGATTAACTTTTTCTTTAACTGTGACATTGAGAAATCCGAATGATCTTTAGAATAACCTGACATCTTTTCCAAAACTGTATTCACTTGTCAAACTATTCTCAACTCTGACCATGTTATTAGTTATTCCGCTACTAAACTCTTTAGTCTCTCACTTGTGAGCTCATTCAACATAAATATCATGAAATTTCGTCATAAAATACCACATCGGTAAGGGGGTGAGGTCGTAAAGCTTCTAACTCGACTCTCGTATATATATACACATATGACCTAACATTCATCATCATCATAATATCATCACAGTTATATAACTCACTTCAGGCAAATTAACATACATATTTATGTTACACGAACTTTCTGATTATCTTATTCAGACAAGTGCACTTATACATACATTCCATAAATTTTGAGTAAGTTTGTTTATCACATTCACTTAATCAAACAAGTTAGGCACATAACATCATATGAATGACAAAAAAACATGGATGAGCTTATCACAATATAAACTTTCATTTCGTTTCATAAAATCACCAAAATCCATCGAAACACAACGTTCAACCGAAACAATGACATTTTACCCATATTTCTCAACTTATGGTTATTTCATTTTGTACATCATCACACACATATCATGAACCCTTATTCATACCTTTTCAAGTTTCAACTTATCATAAACACATTTTCAAAATCTTAGTATCACTTTTAGCGTTTTCGAAAGTAGCTCAGTTGGAAAACATCTCTGTCTCAACAAAACAATTTTATCAGAGTCGGGAGATATCACACTATCACAGATTATATATGGCATGTATAGCTAGACTCTGACACATGCTAGGTTAGTTTGAGAATCGACTAAACCATAGCTCTAATACCATTAAATGTAACACCCTTTACCCGTATTCGACGCCATAACAAGGTATGAGGCATTACCGGACTTAAGCACAAGTAAACATACATTTCCGAGTCATAAATTTTCATCCAAATTAAAACTTTAAACATACATTCATATCATCCCTAAAACGAGTCTACGAGGCCTAATTCATGCATTGTAAGTGGTTTGGGACTAAACCGAGAACTTTAGAAAATTTTACAACACTTAAAATTTTTTTGCTAAAATAGGAGTCACACGCCTGTGTGGCTTGGGATACACTAGTGTGGGAAGGCTGTGTGGTCACACACGCCCATGTCCCTAACCCGAGTAACTCTCTATTGGTTACCTAAGAGCAAATTGAAATCACACAGCCAAGGCACATGCCCGTGTCCCGAGGCCTTGTCCTTCACACGACTAAGACACAAAGCCGTGTCTCATACCTGTGTGCTCATTATTGAGCATTCTTTTTTGCAACAATTTAGGTGCAGATGACATGTGGCCGGATCACATACCCATGGGGCTGATCGTCTATCACACATGCCCATGGGGCGTATATCTACCCGTGTGGATAAAAACAAGGTTATTTACCAAACCATTTTACCACCCTCACTTGCACATATCTACTCAACATCACATGGCACAAACTCAACAATGAAGAGCAACCAAATAATCACAACCAAGAAAATAACATGTCATTCCCATACCATTTTTAAATATGCTTAAAACATCAACCTTTCTACATCAAATTATGCAAGTTTCCACATTCACAAATGACATTAATACAAATATACTCATAACCAACATTAGCCAACTTCCAAGACTATATACAAAATGAACCATGAACCATTATAAGCCAACACATATGACCAAAAAACCAAGTACCTATACATGTCATAAACTCAAAATACTTGAATTCATCAATACCCAAAATAATAGCTTGATAGTGTGATAGCATCTTTGGCGATCTCCAACCCGAGCTAACTTGACGGCACTATAAAATATGGGAAAGGAAAGGGGGTAAGCTATATAGCTTAGTAAGTCCGTATGAACATAATAAGCAACTCTTACCAATCATTTACTAAATCCAATAATATAAAAACAAGATAATATAAATTGCATTAAAACTCACAGTTATAACTTATTCAGTCACATTGTTTGTTCTATCAATTTGCAAGCATAATTTAACATGTCTTGACATTAGCCTAATAACCGAAATCTCTCCATTATAACTGTTTACCACAATCAACCAATCATTTCGAACCTCATAATAAACATGCACATTAATTATGAGTGTTCACTTTTCAAGCATATATTCTAACATCTTTCAATCGTTTAAAGCCCATATCTTCTCATAATCATTTTAATAGGCAATTATGCTAATCTTTCCTTTTTCCCATATCCGATAAATTACAATTTGTGTGAATCAAACATGCGAGATCATAACTCAATTTGGCCCGAAAGCCAATTACATGATTGCCAACCGAATTTACCATATATTTCGTACATCACAAGTATAGATAAATAATCACAAGGCTTTCGCAAAAACATTCTCATGGAAACCATGAACTCACAATATCATGAAGTCAATGCTTATAAAATTTATGTACATACCTGTACAAATTCGTAATACTTACATTCTCTTTCTCTTCTTTGACATACCCATTAAATTACCCGTTGAACCACTTGGAATACTAAAGGATACTCAGGAATCTCGTACACAGTACCGTACCAATGCCATATCCCAGATATGGTTTTACATGTAATCTCATATCGATGCCAATAGCCCAACTATGGTCTTACACAAAGTCTCATATCGATGTCATATCCTAGATATGGTCTTACACGTAATCTTTGTAACACCCTATACCCGTAACCTACGCCGGGGCAGAGTACAAGGCATTACCTAACTTGTCTCATGTATACAACCAATCTCAAGTCACCGAGACTCGGTCCAAATTAAAACTTTTTCAATTTCTACTTTAAACTTCTTATTATGGGCCTACGAGCCCCAAATCGATCGTTGAAAACTATTCAGGACCATCCTAGGTCCTTAAACCAACGTTAAGAAATTTGCCTTTGAATAGGGCACATGCCTGTATGTAAGGGTAAGACGCCCGTGTAACCATTTCGACATGGTCGTGTTGATATCCCTTGTGGCTCACACGGCCTAAGCACCCTGGGACACGCCCGTGTCCCACACCCGTGTAGAATTAATTTCTAATTCACACCTACAGGGGTTTTCATAAGGCTAGACACACGACTATGTCAATGGCCCATGTCCCTCACACGGCCATGACACGCCCGTGTCCCAGTCGTGTCTCTGCCCGTGTGTTTATTACCATGCATATTGACTTGAAATCTTTAAGTGCAGGGGACACACGACCGGACTACACGCCTATGGGGCAGACCGTGTGTCACACACGGCCTAGACACATGCCTGCGTGCCTACCCGTATGGACAATATAAGGCTATTTACCAAGCCTCATTGCCACCCTTACATACCTATTTTCATACAAGGCCAACCAATACTAAAATGAGCACAATTTCTATAATCAAATCAACCACAATAGACATTCATTCAACCATGAGAATGCATCTTTTATAAATTCAAAATGAATGTTAGCAATCATTCAAAGCTTAATACAACTTGAAGGGTTTCCAACCGAAGCCAACACATTTGGCCAATTCTCAAAGACACAAAATAATGAAGTTTAAGTCCTATACATGTCATAGTCAAAAATATAAATCCAACTACACCGAAAGCTTCAGTTGATAGTGTGATTGATATCTTTGACTTCTGGTGATCCTTAAGCTAGCAAGGAAATGAAAAGGAAATGGATTAAGCATAAAAGCTTAGTAAGTTGCATATAAGTATACAACAATAACATTTTATCAATAATCCACATGCTCATAATACCAAGGTAGGCATCAGCATAACTTACTCGTTACCATCCATACAAGTCACATATTATACAATGAGCTCATATCTCATACGTACCAATTAGTTACCTGTACCACTCACAATACGGTTATACTTTTCTCATTTGCTTAAGAACATGACATTCACCGTTGAACCATTTAGAACACTATAAGATATTCATTAAGCCTCAAACATGGGTAAGGTGCCGATGCAATGTCCCAGACATGGTCTTACACTGACTCATAACTCAAGTCGATGCCATGTCCCAGACATGGTCTTACACTGACTATCATCTCGTAGCCGATGCATGTCCCAAACATGTCTCACACTGGCTTAAGTCTCGAGGCCGATGCATGTCCCAAGCATGGTCTTACACTGGCTCTCATAATGTGGCCGATACATGTCCCAGACATGTCTTACACTAGCCAACAATAACCCATATGTCATGGCATGAATATCCGATTTATTTCCTAGGTTCAAACGGGAACTCTACTATCTCTATTATCATCATACCTTCTAAATTTCACAATCAAGCAATTTGTGCTATATTAATTTAGATACAATTCAACACATACATTAACAATGTATTTGTATTATTTACATACAACTTACCTCGGATTACAAAATGTGGCGACTAGTCGGTTTAGTCAATTTTGCTTGGCTTTCCCCCGATCTAGGTTGGGATTTGGCAATTCTTAATCTAAAATAGCAAAATGTACACATTTAATCATTAAACAAAATTAAGCAATTAAAAATTCACATCTTCGATAAAAAGACCATTTTGCCTGCAGACTTTGGCAAAATGACCATTTTACCCTTATGTTCGAAAATTGATTTTTATCGAATTTCTTCACATCTTAAGCCTAGCTGAACTATTTTTACTTATATAGAAACCCCAAATTCTCTCTTATTTCACACATTTATCAATTATTTTACAACTTGTGCAAAATAGTCCCTTTAGGTGTTTTCATGGTAACACCTTTCACAAAAGTTGTCATTACATAACTAAGACCCATATTCTTCCATAAAATTTCAGAAAATACCCTAAATTCTCTCATGGAAAAACCCTAGGCTTTCAACCATTATGCAAGATAGTCCCCTCATTTGAAAGCCCATGCTTCAAGGGTCTCAAAAATGCAAAAATCGTCAACGAAGGGTATGGAAATCACTTACTTGTGAGTGCTCCAAGTTGCAGAAAATTTTAAGCTCTCAAACCCCCTTCTATGGCTAATTTTTGGTGGAGAAAAGAGACGAGAAAAGGAATGTTATCATCTTTATTTATTTATTTCTATTTTAGTTAAAAATAGGCCACCTAACTCACCAAATTTGAAAATTTTGTCCCCTCTTTGACTCTATGGCTGGCTATTCTCCTTTAAAAGGGTCTAATTGCCCTTTAAAATCCCTCAATTTTGATTCTCTAATAAAATAACACCTTTAGCTATTAAAATAGGACTTTCATACTTTATACGATTTAGTCTTTTTTCGCAATTGGGCTCACGAATGTCAAAATTAACTCACCAAATTTTTCATGTACTAATATCAACATGCTATGACTCTAAAATAATAATAAAATAATTTCTCTGAATTTGAATTTGTGGTCCCGAGACCTCTATTCTGACTAGCCCAAAATCGGGCTGTTACAATCTTAGTAACCCAGATGTCATGACATGTGTATCCTAGCTATTCCTAAGGTTCAACCGGGACTTTCGCTGTATTGAATCTCTGTTGGTCATTTCCGTAGTATCGTACTCAATAGCATTCACATTTCATTTCAATAATATAGCATTTCCCATAATTATATCAATTAAGCATTTATAGATATATAATTTAATGCTTATTATACATACGAACTTACCTCGAAATAAAAAATGGCGAAAAGGACCTAGTCGTCAAATACTCGTTTTTCCCCCGTTCTAATTTCGAACCTTATTTTTCTTGATCTATATTATCATATTTAACTTATTTAATCATTATACTATTCGAATCAGCCCAAAATCACATTATGGCAAAAATTACATTTTACCCCTAAAGTTTTACATTTTTACAATTTAGTCCCTAGGCTCGTAAAATGAAATGTACTCAATTTCTTCAATACCCATGCCTAGCTGAACCTTATACATGCTTACAGCAACCCACATTTTTCTTTTATTTGCATTTTACAAATAAGTCTTTTTTGGCATTTTCATCAAAAGTCACTTAGCAAAAGTCGTTTATCAAACACCAAATATATATTTCCTACCATTAAATATCAAAATACACAAATATCGATCTTGGGTTAGACTTTGATTATATCATAAATTAGTGGTAGAAATAGATAGATCATGTTATAAGGATTTCAAAAACATAAAAATAATTAAAAACGGGGCTAGAACGGACTTACAATCGAGCTTGGAAGCTTAAAAAACCTTAGCCATGGTTTCCCCTTATGAATTTTGGCCATGGAAGGAAGATGGACAAAAATTGACTTTTAATTTGGCTTTTTAATTCATTTAATTACCAAATTACTAAAATACCCTTAATGAAAAACATTAGAAACATACCTAACCATGTCCATTTTTTCCACCAACTTAACCAATGGTCTAATTACCAATTAAGGATCTCCAATTTAAAATTTCATAGCAATTAGACACCTCTAGCATGTAGAACTCAACTTTTGCAGTTTTTTTAATTTAGTCCTTTTTGACTAAACTGAGTGCCCAGACGTCAAAATTTTCGAACCAAATTTTCACGAAATCATTCATAAAATTTTAGACCATAAAAATATAATAAAAATAAATTTTTCTACCTCAGATTTGTGGTCTCGAAACCACTATTCCAACTAGACCCAAAATCGGGCTATTACACTAGTTGTGTTGTTAATTAGGTTTCAATTAAGTGAATTTGCTTGAATTAAAAGTAATTAGGTATAAGGACTAAATTGCATATAGAGTGAAAGTTGAATTATAGATTAAAGAAAAATTTAAAGGACTAAATAAGCAATTATGCCATTGGCATTAAATGAGGTGACATAAGGATGAAGATATTTACAAAATTTAAATTTAAATTTAAAATATATTTTATAAATTTTATAATATTATATCTTAATTATTAAGTATATATTATAATGATAAAACAAAGAACAAATAAAAAGAAAGAAAGAAAGATAGAAACAGAATGAAAAAGAAAGAAAGAATGAAAAGAAAAAGGAAAGAAATGAAGGAGAAAGCCACGGCCTTAGGGGCTTCAAAAGTTATAAGTTCAATTGGTTAGTCAACTTAGTCTATTTTTCTTGTAATTTTTATATTTTTGGAATCCCAATGTTAAATACTACCCAACCCATGTCAAAATTTTAGAAATTTTTGAGTTTTTAAGTGTTTTTAATGTTGAATAATTTTAGTATTAGGGACTAAATTGATAGATTTTCAAGTTAGAAATGAAAAAGGATTGAATTATAGAATAAATTGTAAATTTTGAGTAATAGGGACTAAATTGTGAAAATTTTGAAATTTAGGAATTTAAGTGAAATTAGAGAGTGAAATCTAGTTTAAAGTGAAATTTGAATAAAAATATAGAATTGATTGTGAAGAAATGAAATTAGTCTCGGTTAAGGGACTAAATTGGAATTTAGACAAAAGTTAAGTAAAAAGTTAAAATATTCAATATGAAAATTAAATTGTATTGTATTGATAAATTTTAATTGTTTTAATTCTGTAGCTAACGTCATACCAGAACCCTCGACTAAAAAGGGGAAAGATAAAGTCGATGAGGAATAGCTCAGAATTTCTGGTTTGCATTTCTATAATCCGAAGCTAGTTATTAATTGTTGTATTTTTTATTTATTGCATATGGTAAGTGTTGAGGTGAGTATTTGATACTTTGACATTGAATTGAATTAAAATTGATTGAATGGATTGAATTGATATATATATTATGAATGTATTGATTATTGAATTGAAATGAATATATATATATATATATATATATATATATGTGAAAATATGATAATTGAATTTTGGTTGTATTTGGAAAGTGAAATTAAACCTTATTAACTGTATCGGGCTGAGTCGGATATAGATGGCATGCCATAGGATTGGAAGAGTTAAGGGATTTCTTCGACTACAAGTCAATGAGACATTGGGTGCCAATTTATTACTTCGGATTCATTCGATGAGGCACTGGGTGACAATTTACTTCGGTTTAGCCGATGAGACATTGGGTGTTAACTTATTACTTCGAATTATCCGATGAGGCTCTGGGTTCCAAACTGGTGTGTTTTGGTTGGATTCGTGAATCCCTCCAAGTCCGAGTCCAAGTCGTGTTAATAAGGGTAAATGAATAATAAAGTTTTATAATTGATATTGAAATGACATGGTATGAGAAATGGAAGTGAAATAGTGAATTGAAAGTTGAATGTGAAATATGTTGCAAATATGTGGAATATATGAGTTATATATTCATGAAATGAATATAGAATGGATAATTCAATTGTACAATGAAATGTAAAATAAATTATTAAAAGCTATTTATATAGCAAGTATGAGAATTAAGATATTTGTGAAACAAATGAAATATGATATGCTTGTTGAAATAATTAAATATTAATATGTGTTTATATTTCAATAGCATATTTGAAATTTCTTATATTTAAATATTCGGATTATAGAAATACCACTGAGTTTTTACTCAGCGTATGGTTTTGTTTCCCGTGTGCAGGTTAGATACTTAACTTTTGATCGCCGATTCAGCATCCAACAAGAATCCCGAACTCAAATGTGGTGATGTTTATCCTTTGTGTCAGCATGTACTTAGGATGTCTAAATAATAGATATTTTGTGGTTTTATTGTAAATAAGGTTATAAGTTTAATTTTGGTTGGTTTTATACATATAAATATATGTTTGTTTTTGAAGCCATATTATGACATGGTAAATTGAACTAAATCTAGATAGGTGTATGTGAATTTAATTCTATGTTTAAGTGCTCATGAACTAGACAAATTTATTTGGATTTGGTATGTTTGTAATTTAGATTAAAATGATGCTTTGATGACTTGTTTTGATGAAATAAAATGTTTGAAATTTTTGTCTGTTTGATCTATAAACTCCGGTAATGCTCTGTAACCTGATTCCAATGAGGGATACGGGTTGGAGGTGTTATAGGGCCCATAATGGATTCATTTCAACCTATACAGGGCATAAGGCAGGGCGATCCACTTTCTCATTATCTATTTGTACTCTGCATGGAAAGGCTTGGGCATATGTTTGACGAGGCTATTGAAAGAGGTAGTTGAAAGCCTTTAACTCTATCCTGGAGAGGTCCAATCTTATCTCAATCTTATGTTGTGTTGTGAGGCTAGCAAGGAATAAGCAAGTGTTGGGAATAATATTTTGGATACCTTTTGTTATTATTCTGGGCAAAAGGTGAATAAAGGAAAATCCCAAGTTTTTTTCTCTCCTAATACACTAGTAGATATAGCTGATGAGATTTGTGTTAAAGTGGGGTTTAATCGAGTAGAGGACTTTGGTTTTTATCTTGGGATGCCACTTTTTCACAGTAGAGTTACAGTGATCACGTTCGATTTTGTTGTGAGTACAGTTCGACAAAAGTTGTCTGGATGGGAAGCGGGGAAACTGCCGTTGGCTAGTCGCATTACTTTAGTACGATCTGTTCTCTTGGCAATCCCAAATTACTTTATGTATACGGTTCGCATTCCTATATTTGTATGTAATGAAATTGAAAAGATGGCTCATATTTTCATTTGGGGTGTTATTGTTGAGAAAAGGAAACCTGCTCTCTTACCTTGGGAGGATTGTTGTTGTCCACTTAACAATGGAGGTTTGGTTTTAAGGAGCTTAGCTGATCAAAATATTTTCTTTTTTAATGAAGCTTGGGCATCAGTTACTTTTGAACACAGAGGTATTATGATTTAAAGTAATAAGGAGTAAATATAATGTACAAGGTTTGCTTCCGAATTCTATATACTGTAGTAATTGTTCTTTTGTGTGGAGATCATTAACGAGAATTTGGATGGAGGTTATTGGTAATCTTTTCTAGTCTATTGGAGATGGGTGTACTACAAATTTTTGGAATGATGTGTTTGTAAGACAAATTGGGCCTCTAAGGACTGTTTATACAGGACGTGGTTAACTGGATAACACTATACGTGTTTATGACTTGGTGACTGAATGTGGAAGCTGGGACTGGAGTCTTATTTGTGGAATAGTTATAAGATAAATTGCTAGACAAATTGCAGCCATTGTGCCGCCAAAACTTGAGGCAGGGTAGGATTGTTTAGCTTGGAAGTGGATGAAAACAGATGTTTTCTCCTTTGCGAAAACCTACAGGAACTTATATCATTTTGAGGAAAATGGTTGTCATGCTATATGGAAATTGTTTTCGAAAGCTAAGGCACCTCAAAGGGTTCGAGTTTTCTTATGGTTATTGTGGCATAATAGAATATTGATGAATGACAAATGACGTCTCTTGTCCTTTATCTTGCAATGTGAGAAATAGGGCTGCATGCAGTTCAGGATTGCACTTTTCCTAGAGCAGTGTGGCTTTCAGTGGTTTTGAAATGGTATCATGGTTTATTTTTTTCATTACCTTTTAATGAGTGGATTTTATGGAATATACCAAATTAAGGCAGCTTGGGCAACGAGGACATTGATTGACAAACTCTATTATATTGGTTACTTTGGAAAAATAGAAATATGTTTGTTTTTTTCTAACGGGCATAGCTCTATTCAATCTATAGTGGATACAGGTCACACTTGGGCGAGAAGTTATGTAAATTCAAGCTTAAAATGGAACCACCTGAATTCTATGCGTTGTTTAGAAAGTTGGTCTCCTCCGGCAATGGGATGGACAAAGCTTAAATCTAATGGAGCAGTGTCTCTCTATTGACAGCATGCTTCCATTGGAGGAGTCCTAAGAGATTTGAGTGCAAACCGATTATGTGTGTATACGATGAGTTTTAGAAAGGAATCAATTTTTAAAGTCAAAACAAGAGCAATGTTGGAAGGACTCTTCATTGTATGGGATAAAGGCTACAGAAAGGCCGAAGTTGAATGCGATAATGCACTTTCAATTGAATTAATTTTAATAGGTGGAGGTACCAACAGTAGTTTGGCGGAATTAAGATTACTACATCAGTTGTTACATATGAAATGGGAAGTAAGAGTATGTCACATACCAAGAGAACAAAATGGTGTGGTGAATTACATTGCTAAATATGCTACAATAGGAAACTCCTCGCTCCAATTATTTGCAGATCCACCGGCTTCGATAAATGAATTGTTGTCCGCTAATTGTAATGGCTCTAGTTCAGCTTAATCTGAGCTGGATGATGTAACTGTTTCATGTTGTATTTTTCTACCAAATTTAACGTCAATAATGACAATGAATCGCAAAGAAAGAGAGAAAATAGAACACACAGAATTTTATGTAGAAACCCTATCGGGAAAAACCACAGGCAGGGGAGAAGAGAATTCACTATGTCGAATTCGAATGATATAAGAGGAGTATAGAATATGTTCATTTATAGGTTTGTAAAACCGTATTCTAATCAAAGTCTAATAGAAGTAATGCAGTAAGGTTAAAACATCATATTCTAATCAAATATTAAATAGAGGAAGTAAACTTTTATATAGATTCAACTTGTGCAGCCTGTATCGTACCGCGATAGCCTCCGGCCCTCGCACCCCTGTTTACAACCCTAGTCTAGTATTTTGTTTATTGGAGATTTGTGAGGGTGAAGGCCTTACCACTTGTATTTTATTTTAACAGAAATTTGAGTCACACAACTCTAACACGTGCCGACCGTTTTCACTAGTAATATTAGACCCTCGTTTTTCCCGAGTCAACTTAATAGAAACCCGGCCCTTTTGTTTTTAAGACCCTTCACTATTCCCGTATTCACAACAAGTTTAGCTGCTAAAGTTTGCGTTTCTTCTACTGCTTTTGTTGAAACCCATCCTACGATATGCAAACAACAAAACCTATATCAATGGGTTAGTGCTTCACTTTTTCTTTAATGGTGTATAATTTGATGCCAAAGTGCCAAAGTTATTTGATTCATTGTTCTTTCTTAGAATTATTTGCTCTCCTTTTTTGTTGGTAAATATGCTAGGAACCTGTGGTGGTGGAGAAAGAGGATAGTGGCAGTGACAACGTTTTGGCTTGTCCTATTTGTTATGACCCATTAACCTGGACCGTCGGCTCCCCTTCATACGTGTGAGTTCAAGCTGGATTTTCTTTTTATCTTTTTCAGTTTCAACTCGTGTTTGATTTGATTTGAAGTTTTTAAGTGTCACAGTGGATCAAAATCTGGGTCTAATTTGCAATGTAAAACTTGCAAAAAGTCTTATTTTGGTAACCAAACGCATCTTGACCTCGTTGCTTCCAGTGGGTCCAAGCAGTATGATAACTCTATGCCGCTGGCTACTGAATTGTTCAGGTCTGTCTTTGTTATTCCTTTTCTATCTTTATGGTTTTGGATAGTTCAAATTGAATGGATATCAATCCTATGCATTTGAGAGTTCAAATTGAATGGAAATATATCTACAGATCATAGGAGATTGAAAATAAGAGTTTGATTAATCCAGTGAGTCTTTCCCCTCTTTCTTTGTGTCGCGCTCCCTCTACTTCTTAGATTTCCTTCGTACTCTATGATCGTCCACTGATTCTTCAAGTCGCTATGGCGATGGCTTTTTCCCCACCAGTCTCCCTCTTCCTATTTTAAAAACAAACAAAAACTGTTTCTACCTCCCTACAGTTTTGCAACCGTCTCCTATATCTACATGTTATATATACTAATAAAATATTATATTATTACATACTATAATATATATAACCACACACACGACACGTATAGATAAATATATATTTTTAGCATTCTAACTTTTCTTTTTCTTTTTAATTTAGTACTATAGCATACTTAAAATATATAATAATAACAAAAGAAAATGTTTAATACTAATAAACACTGACATAATTAATACTAAAAATAATAAAATTTAAACTCAAATGAGTTTGACTCAAACTTGGACAAAATATGGTTACTACAATTAGCACTGGTGCTTGACGCTATGTCCTATGCTTGTTTTCCTATTATCTTACTCGTCTATTGTCTATTGTCTATTGGTCATTGTCTTAACCAGGACTCCGGTGGTTTCATTTCTCTATGAGAGGGGTTGGCGTCAAAATTTTATATTTGGTGGCTTTCCAGGTCCTGGGAAAGAAGTAAGATAAAATTTCTTTAGTCTTATTCATCAGGAAGTATTATGAAGTTATTTTGGAATATTTATCAAAACATACGTATATTTGAAGCATCATCCTCATATCCGAAGGTTGAAGGTCGCAGTGCTTGTCTGGATGTCCCTTGGGAATGAAACCTGTTCATCTATAATCTATATTATAGGAACTCTATTTGAAAATAGCAATATTTTAAATGCTAACAAATATAAAGCACCAATTTCTAATCATCCAACAGTTGGCACAATATTTACAGAATAGCTTTTTCAATTCGTGTTGCTGTTGTTTCATCCTCTTTGCTATCATTTTGGAGTCACTAACGACT
The DNA here is from genome assembly GCA_025698465.1 of Gossypium longicalyx. Taxonomy (NCBI): domain Eukaryota; kingdom Viridiplantae; phylum Streptophyta; class Magnoliopsida; order Malvales; family Malvaceae; genus Gossypium; species Gossypium longicalyx. The sequence goes on along the minus strand of CM046995.1, from coordinate 68,589,667 downwards.
GATTTCATGGCAGTTTGAAATGGCTAAGAAGTACCTAAAGCCAGTGCTTGGTAGAAATATTGTTGATGCTAGTTGCGGTAGTGGGTTGTTCTCCTGACTTTTTGCCAAGAGTGGATTATTTTCGCAGGTTGTTGCTCTGGACTACTCAGAAAACATGCTGCGACAATGCTATGAATTCATCGTGAAAGAGGAAAACTTCCCCAAAGAGTACAAAAGTTCAGCATTAGATTTAGTGCTTAAAAACATTTATAATTTTAAATTTGAGATGTTATCTCTGATCTAGTGATCTTCATTCTTTAATTGTTTTTAGGAAAATGATCTTGGTCCGAGCTGATATCTCTAGACTTCCTTTCAAATCAAGTTCAGTTGATACTTTGCATGCTGGAGCTGCTTTGCACTGTTGGCCTTCACCATCAACAGCTGTATGCTTTTATTTTGAATGTGGTTATTAATTTATCATTCCAGTTTCTTATTGTCCCTAATTACTGGCAAACAAGAGCTTACATCATAGGTTGACACTCAAAGGTGAAATCTTAAGGCTCATTTCTCAAAATGGTGGCAACAAGGATGATAAACTTTCATGCCTTTTGACTCTTGCATATTTTGGTGGAAATGAGTGCTTTATGCTGATAGTTACACATTTTCTGGAGTAGTGATAATAGATTTTATGAGTAAACTGGACGTGTTTCAACATCAAACTATGTCGAAATGGATATTTTCAGTGTGGAGAAATCTCTATAGTAAGGAAATTATCCTTCCAAAGTTGGTAATGTCCTGTAGACTAAATATTTGATCCATTGATAATATAGGTAAGTAAACAATCTTGAAAAGAGCAAAATTGTTTTCTGAAAGATGTTTCCTGAAGAATAATTAAATTTGCATCAAACTTGGGGTTAATAACGTATATTATAGTATCCGATTTTGAAAATGTATAGAGATTTTGCACTAAAATCTGAGATGCTGTTTCTTTCGTTCTGCTGCATCTAATGCTTACTTTGTGGCATAAGAAGATCCTGGTCTTTGTTGCATGCGCTTTCTACCTTCTATAGCCTATGTTTTAAATGGATTTTGAAATGGTTTGTCTAGGTGGCTGAAATAAGTCGAGTTTCTTCGACCTGGAGGTGTTTTCGTTGCTACCACCTACATTCTTAATGGGCCATTTATTCCATTTTTGAGGACATTCCGCCAGGTATATTTATTGTATCAGCCTTCCTAAATGCATTGATCCCTTCACATGTCCGGACTTGAGTTCACAAAAACGCACTATCCCAATGCTGAATTTGGCAACTTGATTTTGTTTCTATTGAATATGTCATGTTTTTCACTATCTATCCAATGTTATTCAACCGATTGAGGAAGCCTCACTCAAACTTTCTTGCATTACCAGAAAAAAGAATTGTTGATTGTTCTTTTCTAGTTGCTGATGTTGGGTTATTTTTTGCGCGTAGAATGTAATGGGAATAGCAGGCAGTCATATCTTCCTTTCCGAACGTGAACTCGAAGATCTCTGCCGAACCTGTGGACTCGTTGGTTTTACATGTATAAGAAATTCACGTTTTGTGATGATCTCAGCTCGAAAACGCAGCTAGCTAACCATCCATATTTTAAATTAGGCATGCATATTACCCTAAAAACTGCCGAAGTTGTATAGCTCATTGAGTGTCTGTTCTCCAAAGTTTACAATTTCTCATGTTTCAGTTACTTTCTGTGTGAACTATTTAAAATATACATGAAATAAAGGTTTTGAGAACTCTAAAAATGCAAAAATGATACTTTGAAATAAACGGAATTGACATAATCCACCTAATCCCCTAAGCCAAATACTATTTAATATAATTGCTACCAGTCTACCATGAGTGCCATTTTTTGGATAGCAGAAATTTCAGATATTCCTTCATAAAGGAGTTGGTACCAATTGATTTTTTTTTAAATGATTATGCTATGAAACAAACTACAAGTACAACGACATATAATTCTTCAAACATGATTTGAAGTTGCACACTGGTTTGCCGGTGTAAATATGATTTGAAATTGCACATTGGTTTTCCGGTGTTGTACTTTTCGATCGAAAGCAATGTTGCAAAAAACATGAAACCAAGTATTCTAGTAGAAAGAGAAAAGAAAACATGGTTTCTAATGTGATTATAATACCCCTTACTTGAGCCCGAACCTAAACTTGAGCAAGAAATGTTGCACTTCAATCCAAACACTTCACTTAAGAGTTTAACATGTCATTCAACTTCCACTTATCTTTTAGACTTATTTAAGATACTTTAAGACTTTTTGAATAATTTCTAAGCTTATTCTATGATCCGATTTTAAACAGATGTCATTCGGGACCCTTTCGAAGGAAAGTGACCTAGTTTAGGCAAAACAAGACAATAGTATCGATACAATTTCCCAAGTTACCTATACCTCTTTTTATTATTGTTCAATTTTGCATTTTGTTAATGTTGTGTTGATACAAGTCTTTCAAGTATTGATACTTGGATGCAAGGGAGCCTAAAACAAGCCTAAAATCACTTTAAAATATGTCAATACATACCATTATGATCCCCAAACATTCTTAAGTATATTTAGTCCTCAAAATACCTCAAAACATCACTCAAGTCATCATGTAGTTCATCCTTGTCCAAACACTAATCAAAATACCACAAAGTTCAATACATTTCCACTTGATCATCACACAACTTGTACCATTACACTAGTTACTTATCACGTGAATACTTATTGAAATCCTATGTACATGCCACTCTAAGTCCATATATTAAATACATACTTCACAATCCATACCTTGATAATAGGATGTGATAGATCAAGCTTCACTTGAACTCTTCCTACACAAATGCTTTCTGTAAAATTATGCGTCTGAAATCAACGCGTTAAGCTTAGTTGAAGTTTAGTAAGTACTCACATGAAATTTTCATCTTATCTAAGTATTTATTGTAAAATTTCATTGAAGTTCCCTAGTTTATTTTATACACATTCATTCACGTTATACTTTATCTTATTCACAACATTATTATATTAAAAGTTAAAATAATATAACATAATTTAAAATATAAAATTTTCTCTTATCACATATTTCACTTCTTTTACTTCATTTACTTCACATAATCCTTAGTAAACCACGGAGAATCAAGAAGGATATGTGAAATAACATGAGCACAAAAGTGATAAGATATCATGAGCACGAAAATGCTAATAATCACGAGCACTGAAGTGTTAGAAACATGGGTACACAAGTGCTAATTATCACATCACAAGCACCAAAGTGCTAATCATATGAGTGTGCTAGATTTCTTGTGGTATCTCAGTTATATCCTACTAGTTCTACCTTATTTACTAAGGCTTTTACACAAATCTTTTCAATTGAACATTTCTTTCCATTTCTCATCTTATTTGTACTATATGTTCAAATGTACACAATCACACAAGACTCGTTAATGTATTACACAAATAATTCACACAATTTAACACTTAAATCACTTATGAAATATTCTTTCATAAAATTTCTTATTACGATTATCACTTTCACTATTTTATTCACTTGAGTTTCAATTTTTAAAACTTCTACACTTTATAACTTATTCATGGAATTTACTCATATTCACTCCCATATGTGATGTTCACTTATTCATACTTTAGTGTCACTTGCAACCTTTTCATTTCACTAGTTTAATTACTTATTATTTAATTTACTTATCACATATTAAATATTCACTCAAGATCACTTGTTTACAATTTCACTACACATTCGAGTATTATTCAATTTAGCCCCATTTTCTATTTCTTTATGTACATTTAAGTTTATTTTCCACTATCACTTTTCATGTCTCATAATATGTCAAATTACTCTATTTAATTCTTATAATTTTTAAATATTATTTTTCATTAATACTTCCGCACTAATCTTATTTCCAATTAAATTCTCATTCACTATACTTAATTTATAACATATTTCAATTTAACCCTTTGGAAAATAAATAGAGTTCATATAAGTACTTAGCTATTTTTGGTTTAATATCACTTGCTTTGCTTCACTTTCTTCGTTTCACATCTTTGTCACTTCCTTTCCTTTATGTACAACACTTTCATAATTTTTTCTTCTATTTCCACTCCATAACCACAATATGAAAATAATTAAAATCTACACTATAAATTCCATGAGAGAAAACTTAAACTCTTACCTTGTAATCTTGATTTCTCACACTTCTCTTAACTTCTCTCACTTCCAACTTCAAGTCTCTTGATTCCAAGATGACATATAAGCTCACTAAAGTCTCAACCTCACTTTTTCTCTTTGGTTGCTATGGAAATTCTTAAAAGTTTTGAGTTGAAATGGTGAAATTTGATGGAGAAGAATCAAATTGTAAGAAAATAAAAGTTTCTCTTTTCACCCTTTCTTTTGCACATTGGAAGCATAGAGAAATATGAACAGTTTTCTTCTCATTTTCCAACAATATCTAATGGCTATTATGTTGCCAACACTTCCATGAATTAAGAAAAATAATAAGTATACTCATTTTTTATCCAATGACTCATATCAAAACCTTCATCATTAAGAAAGTTTGATGGCTTAAGTTTAATACATATGTTTAAAGGCATTTTGATGATTTTACCAAAAATGATCCCACTTGCAAAATAACCATTTTGCCTCTAAGTTTTTTAATATTTTCAATTTTTCCATTCACGCTTTTGGTAAAATTACAACTTTGGTCCCTAAATGTTTTATAATTTCAAATTAACCCTTCAATTTTTAAATATTTCAAATTTGAACACTTCACTTTTCACTTTTTTTACAATTTAGTTTATACCCTGGATTAATATTCACAATATCATGCTTATTTCAACTTCAGTGTCCATTACCCTTCTCTACTATCACTAGTTTATCACATTTCATTTACTTGAGAATCCATTATGCATATTCTCGATGTAGCACCACTTATTTGTTATAGTGGTTTTAGGGACATTATAGTGATACCAAAAATTATAAAGGATACCAATATTTCTAATGCAATACCAAAAATTCTAAAGAATACAAATATTTCTAACATAAACAAAATTTCTTAGAAACGTCTAAAATGTGATAAGAACTCGAAAACTAAGTATGATGATTGGCTAGATATGGGATAGGATGCAAGAATTCAAGGTAACTATAGACATGTAAGAATGTAGCTTAAAGAGGGTTATAATGACCTTTGAATGATATTGTATTAACTACAAACATGATGAGTATGAATCAATGTACGGTAAAACTAGATACCTAAAAGCCGAGTATAAGCTTATGTAGCAGAGAATCAAATGAATAGTTATAGAAATGATATGGATAAATAGAAGTGACTATTTTGAATGGAATCAAATGTGATCAACGAGGCCAAGGGAGATAGGATTGAGATTTCAAAGTGATTCTTATAAAGGTCAAATAGAAGGTAAGACTTGAAGAACACAAATTTTAGAGAAGGTTAAGTGAGTATATGATAAGTGCTAAAAGTAAAATGTTTTTAGCCTCATTCTTAATCCATTTTTGGGTGATTACTCGATGTTAATGGTGAATTTTATGCTCATAATCCTTTAAATTCATATTTTTATACTTAAGAGAGCATTTGGGAGCAAACAGAGTGAAAAATAAGCAAAATCGAAAAATTAGAGCGATTTACAAGAGCCACATGGGTTGGACCATTCCATATGGCCTAGATACACGACTGTGTGAGCCACACAAGCTACCACATGACCATGTGGTAGGCTATGTCGATTTTGTGAATTGCACTCCAAACAATGAAAAAATACTATTTTTAGGGTTTTTCAGGCATTCTGAGACCTATATATGACAAAAATAAGAAGATAGGAGAGAATTGTCATAGAATACTCGAGAAAACAACTTAAAAAACACTATTGAAGCTGATTTTGAAGAAGATTTCCATCAAGATTGAAGATTCCCTTCTGATTTCTTTGGAGATTATTATGAGTTTCTTTGTTTCTTGTGGTTATATTGTATTTTGGATGTTTTTATTTGATAGCATAAACTAATTTTCTAAATACCTAGAGAGATGAACCCTATGATGGATTCTGTCGTTTGATTTTTATTTTACGCAATAAAGACTTAGATATTGTTTTCAATTATATGTGCTTAATTCTTGGTTTAATTAATATCTCTAGACTATTGATCCATGTTTGATGTGCTTAAATTAGAGAAGGAATAAGCCCTGTTTAAGAGTAGATCTAGCATAATTGAGTGGATTTGCATGCAATCTTAGAAATAGGATGACAAAAATCTACTGGATTAGAGTCAAATCTAATAGGGGAATCCATAGATCGAGTTAATGCAATAATAGGAGTTTTAATTAGAAAGAAATTTCAATTAATCAACCTAGAGTGAGTTGTTTTTATTCTTGAAGAGTGATATTAGCATAACTTAAGGATTTCTACGAATTAAGATATTAAGTGAAGAAATTGTGTAATTTAGATTAATAATGACAGATGAAATCTAGGTGAATTCTTTCCTGGGTATTATTTCACTTCTTGGTTGTTTACTCAATTATTTTTCTAATTTGTTCTTTGTTGCGTTCGTAGTTAATTCATTTAGTTAAATTTAGTTTTAATCAATCAATCAAATTTATCGGTTAAATATTAGAAAGACGATAATTACTAGTACTTTTAGTCTTCGTGGGAACAATATCTTTGATCACCATAGCTATACTATTAATTGATAGGTGCACTTGCCTTAGTTGGATTTTTAGTTGGTTTCGTAGACATTAAGTTTTTGGCATCGTTGCCGGGGACTAAAATATTAGAAAAACTTTATTTCTATTAATTTAGTCATTTTTTATTTTTATTTTTATTTTAATATTTTAATTTAATTTTTACATTCTATTTTTTTTATTCTGACAGGTTCTTTTAGTTTTTTACTAGAGGAAATCTGTCGGAACCATTAAATTTTAACAGTGAGATTGAAAAGACTACTTGTAGAAATTGGAGAGAAGTTAGAGAATCAAGGCAAGATCAACAAATTTTAATAGATGTTCAAGAGCAAAAGGACATTACTCTAGAGATAGAGAATAATCAAAATAATCAGTAGCCTTCTGCACTTCCTACTCATCGTACTATGTTTGGTTATACTAACCTTACCCTGATTGGGGTTGAATCGAGTATTGTCAGATTGGCTATTGTGACAAACAATTTTGAGTTGAATCCAAACACAATTCAGATGGTACAACAATATGTTCAGTTTGATGGCTTGCAAGATGAAGATTCGAATACTCATTTGACTAACTTTATAGAGATTTGCGACACATTTAAGATTAATGGCATTTTTTATGATGCCATACACTTACGGTTGTTCCCATTATCTTTGAGGAGCAAGGTAAAAAAGTGGTTGAAATCACTTTCATGGTGTAACACCCCTTATCCAAGTCCGAGGCCGGGACCGGGCATGAGGCATTACCATACTTAACTACATGCATACACTCGTTTTCGAGTCACCAAGATTTGGTCAAACTTAAAACTGTTTCGAACCTTCTTTAAACTCCTTAATGTGAGCCTACGAGGCCTCAAACTCTCATTGAAAACCATTCGGAACCAACTCGAGTTCTTAAACTGACTTAATAAAAATGAACTTTGAAACAGGGCATACGTCCGTGTGGAAGGGCAACACGCCCGTTTGATCATTAGAGGCCCATTCCCATACCCGTGTGAATTAAATTCTAAATTCGAACCTACAGGGGTTTTCACACGGCCTGACACAAGCCCCTATCTATGGCCAGTGTCCCTCACACGGCCATGACACACCAGTGTCCTAGCCTGTGTCCAAAACCCTTGACATTCTTTTCTGATGTCAGCATCTAATAAGGGGCACACGGACAAGGCACACGCTCGTGGCCAAAGGCCGTGTCCTCCACACGGCTGAGACACATGGCCGTGTCTCTGCTCGTGTGTTTACTACCATGCATTTTGACTTGAAAATTTTATGTGCAGGGGACACACGGCTGAACAACAAGCCCATGGGCTGACCGTGTGTCACACACAACCTAGACATACGCTCGTGTGTCTACCCGTGTGGACGATATAGGGCTATCTACCAAGCCCCTTACCACCCTGAAACACAGTCTATCATACCCAAGTCTACCATAACAAGATTTCTCAACCCAACAACCATAACTAAGGCTTATATACATGCATACATATACGACCATGCCAAAAATTTTCACATTTATAAAATATTTCCTTGCATCCACAAAACAACTTTCAATATTAGCCAATATTCATGGCCTTATACAAAATGAGTCAAGTACTAGATTAAACTAACACCTCTATTCATGCCGATGCCATGTCCCAGACATGGCCTTACACTGACACATCTCGTAGCCGATGCATGTCCCAAACAAGTCTTACACTGGCTTACATCACAAGGCCGATGCATGTCCCAGACATGTCTTACACTGGCCCTCGTCTCAATGTCGATGCCATGTCCCAGACATGGTCTTACACTGGCTCTTATAATGTGTCCAATGCATTTCCCAGACATGTCTTACATTAACACACATATAACCCAAATGGCATGGCATGAATATCTGATTTTATTCCCCAAGGTTCAAACGGGAATTCTACTATCTCAATACTCAACATACATAGTCATTTCCACAAACAAGAAATTGATGCTATATCAATTCAAACACATATAATAACAATATAGTTGTATTATTTACACACAACTTACCTCGAATTACAAAATATATACGACTAATTCGGATTAGTCCACTTGCTTTATTTTTCCCTGGTCTAGGCCCGGATTTTGTAATTCTTGATCTATAATGGTGAAAATTTACACATTTAATCATGTTATTAATCTAAGTACTCAACAATTTAAAAATTGGGAAAAATTAGCATTTTGCCCCTAGACTTTTGCAAAATGACCATTTTACCCTTAGGTCCAAAAATCAATTTTTTCACATTTTCACATTAATCAAGCCTAGTCAAATACTCTTTATACTAGGAGCAGCCCACAATTCTCATTATTTCAAACATTTATCACCTATTTTACATCTTATGCAAAAATAGTCCCTTTTAGGGTTTTTACAAGAAATCTCTTCACAAAAATTGTTTATTACACTACAATAAAATTTTAGAAAACAACATGAACACACTCATGGTAAAACCCTAGACTTTCAACCATTTTGCAAAATAATCCCCTCATTTGAAAGCTCATGTTACAAGGGTTCTAAAAGTACAAAAATCATTAAGAAAAACCATCAAGATCACTTACTTGTAGAGAGGCTAAGTGGCTGAAATTTCAAGCTTCAAAAACCCCTCTAATGGCTAATATTTTCTGTCAAGAAGAAAGGATGGAAGAAAAAAATGATGGCTAGGCTTTTAGGGTATTATTTTATCATATATTAAGTCATCAAATACCTAACACTTTGACCATTTAATTTATTTGTCTCATGGCCAGCCAAGCTATAATCTGAAGGTCTATTTGCCTTTTAAATACCTCCAAATTTTGTTTCATGGCAATTTAACACCCTTAGCTATCCATTCAAGACTTATGCACTCTATGGGATTTAGTCTATTTTCACAATTAAGCTCACAAATGTTAAAATTACTTCACCAAATTCTTCATGCACTAATATAATAATGCCACAACACATAAATTAATATAAAAAATAATTTCTCTAACCTCGGGTCAATGGTCCCGAAACCACTGTTCTGACTAAGCCCACAATCGGGCTGTTATAATTCTCCCCCTTAGGGATTTTTGTCCCCGAAAATCTTACCGGTGAATAGATTTATGTATTGGTCTCTCATTGTCTCCTTTGGTTCCCATGTGGCTTATTCGACTCCATGTCTATGCCATAATACTTTAACAAGTGCAATACTCTTATTCCTCAACTACTTTATCTTCCGAGCCAAAATTTTAACCGACTCCTCTCCATAAGTCATGTCTGAGCTAATCTCAACCTCTGTTGGAGCGATCACATGCGAAGGATCCGATCTATATCGACGTAACATGGACACATGAAACATGTCGTAAATATATTCCAACACTGAGGGCAAAGCCAATCGGTAGGCAGCAGGCCCTACTCTCTTTGTAATCTCATAAGGTCCAATAGACTATGAACTTAATTTGCCTTTCCCTCCGAATCAGAGAACCTTCTTCCACGGGGATACTTTAAAAAATACTTTATCCCTGACTTGAAACTCGATCTCTTTCTGTTTCAAATCCGTGTAGGATTTTTGTCCATCTGAAGCAACCTTCAAATAATCGTGAATTACCTTAACTTTCTCCTCGGTCTCTTTAACTAAGTCAACCCTGTGTATGTGATTCTCTTTTAGCTCGATCCAATACAAGGGTGTTCGACACTTATGCCCATACAAAGCCTCATAAGGCGCCATTTTCAGACTTGACTGATAACTGTTATCGTAGGCGAATTCGACTAGCGGTAAATACTTTTCCCAACTATCTTAGAAATCGAGAACACAACACCGTAACATATCCTCTAAGATCTAAATTATTCTCTCCGACTGTCGGTCGGTCTACGGGTGAAATGTTGTACTAAAATTCAATTTCGTTCCCAATTCCTCTTGCAACTTCTTCCAAAATCGCGAGGTAAACCTCGAATCTTTATCTGAAATAATCGGCAAGGGCACTCCATGAAGTCTCACTATCTCAAAAACATATAGATCGACCAATTTCTCAACAGAGTAGTCAGTACGCACTGGTATAAAATGTGTCGACTTTGTAAGCCTATCAACAACGACCCAAACAGAATCCTTTTTCTTTGGTGTCAAAGGCAACCCTGATACAAAATTCATGGTTACTCGGTCTTATTTCCACTCGGAAACCATTACGAGTTGAAGTAAACCCGAAGGTACTTGTTGTTCAGCCTTCACTTGTTAACAAACAAGACAGTTAGAAACAAACTCAGAAATGTCTCTTTTCATTCCCAACCACTAGTACATTTTTTTCAAGTCATTATACATTTTCACACTACCCGGATGGATAGACAAACAACCACTATGTGCCTCTCGTAAAATCTTCTGAATGAGTTCACTATCCTTGGGTACACAAACCTTGTCTTGGTACATAAAGCATCTGTCGGTACTAATCTAAAAATTTGATTCAACACTCGACTCACACTGAGTTCTCTTAGCTTGCAATTCACCATCTTTATTCTGACTTTCACAAATTTCTTGAAGAAATTCAGGTCTAGCTCTCATCTCGGATAGAATCAAGCCATCATTAGTCATGGTCAACTGAGCATTGATATCCTTCAAGGCGAACAATGATTTCTTACTCAGAGCATCGGTGATTATATTCGCCTTCCCTGGGTGGTAGTCAATCACTAACTCGTAATCCTTTATCAGCTCCAGCCACCTTCGTTGTCGTAGATTCAACTCCTTCTGAGTCATTAAATACTTGAGACTTTTATGGTCAGTGAACACTCGACATTTCTCGCCATACAAATGGTGTCTCCAAATTTTTAATGCAAACACAATGGCTACTACCTCAAAATCGTGGGTCGAGTAATTCTTCTCGTATGGCTTTAGCTGTCTCGAGGCATAGGCTATTACATTGCCTTCTTGTATGAGCATGCACCCTAATCCATTTAAGGATGCATCACTATACACCACAAATTCTTTTCCCGATTTCGGTTGCACTAACACTGGGGCTTCAGTCAACAAAGCCTTTAGTTTCTCAAAACTCTGTTGGCACTTCTCTGACCATTTGAACTTGACATCCTTTTGTAAAAACCTTGTCATCGAAGTGGCTATCATAGAGAATCCATTTACAAATCTTCTACAATATCCAGCAAAACCTAGAAAGCTTCGAACCTCTATCACATTCCTCAGAGGTTTCCACTCAACAATAGTCGAGACCTTACTCGGGTCAACTCTAATCCCGCCACCCGACACAATATGTCCTAAGAATCCAACTTCTTTAAGCCAAAATTCACTCTTACTGAACTTGACATATAATTTTTTATCTCTCAAGGTTTGTAAAACAGTTCTCAGATGCTCTATGTGCTCACTCTCATCACTTGAGTAAATCAATATGTCGTTGATAAAGACTACTACGAATTTATCCAAATACAGCCAAAAAATGCAGTTCATTAAATCCATAAACACCGCAGGAGTGTTTGTTAAACTGAAGGGCATAACAAGAAACTTATAATGCCCATACCTCACCCTAAACGCGGTTTTTGGTACATCTTGCTCCTTAACCCTTAGCTGGTAGCAGCCAGACCTTAAGTCGATCTTAGAAAACACTGTGGCTCCCTTCAATTAATCGAACAAATCATCGATCCTTGGCAATGGATACTTGTTCTTCACAGTCACTTTGTTAAGCTGTAGGTAGTCTATGCACAATCTCATCGATCCGTCCTTCTTCTTCACAAAAAGTACCGGAGCACCCCACGGTGAATAGCTCGATCTCACAAAAACTTTATCCGTTAGCTATTGTAATTGAGTCTTCAACTCTTTCAACTCCGTTGGAGCCATTCTATACGGAGCAATCGAGATAGGTGCCGTACTAGGGACCAACTCGATACCAAACTCAACTTCTCTGATTGGAGGCAATCCAGGAAACGCTTCCGGAAACATATCCTGATACTCACATACGACCGGCACTGTCTCAATTTTTACTTCAGATTCTTTGGTGTTCAATACAAATTCTAGGTAGGACTCATACCCTTTTCTCAAATATTTCTCGGCAGTCAAAGACAGGATCAGTACTGATGAATTATCCGGTTCACTTGATTCAACCTGAATAATATCCCCATTCTCATTTTTCATTTCAATGAACTTGCTACCACAATTGACTATCACATTATGCGCAGTCAACCAATCCATGCCAAGAATTAAATCAAATTCATCAAACGGTAGTAGCATGAGGTTAGCCAAAAAACAATGACCTCTAATCATTAAAGGATAATCTCTACACACTTTATCAACTATCACATGCCTGCCTAACGGGTTTGACACTTTTATCACAAATTTGGTAGGCTCAATAGACATATTACTACTAGGTACTAATTTCATGCATACATAGGAATGGGTAGACCCCGGATCAATTAAAGCAACAACAGAAATATCACGAAGAGAAAAAGTACCCGTAATCACATCTGGTGAAGGTGCCTCTTCGCGAGCGCAAATGGCATAAGTCCTTGCAGGCGCACAGCCCTCGGACCTCACAGCAGAATCTCTAGAGGCGCCTCTACTACTAGCCCTACTAACCGGGTTTTTCTAAGGTCTACCCCTCGTAGGAGCCTCGTAGGAGCACTACTCACCCTCACATCTTGTATTTTCTCTTTCTCATCTAATTCAGGGCAGTCTCTGATAAAGTGGTCCAAAGATCCACATTTGAAGCAACCTCTTTCATTCCCTCGGCACTCACCAAAATGACACCTACCACACCGCAAACACTCTGGCCTGTATGGCCGAGCATTACCAACACTAGTTATAGAAGCAGTTTGAGCTTTAGACATCGTGTGCTGCTTGTTCTTGCTCTTGCTCTTGCTCGAGAACCTTATTGATGTGTTTGATCGGGTTGGAAACTCTCTCGATTTCTTAGATGAGGTCTGTTGTGATTTCTTTATCTATCTTTTCCTTGAGTCTCAAAACTCACTGTCAGCTCTTCTCTTCTCTTTGGCCAATTCCTCGGCCTTACATGCTCTCTCTACGAGCACCACAAATTCCTTCAATTCTAAAATGCCCACCAATAGTCGGATATTCTCATTTATACCATCTTTAAACCTCTTGCATATGATGGTTTCTGTGGATACACACTCGTCTACATATTTGCTGAGTCTCACAAATTCTCGCTCGTACTCCGTCACCGTCCTACGGCCTTGCTTTAGCTCTAAAAATTCCTTCCTCTTCCGGTCTATAAACCTCTGACTAATGTACTTCTTTCAGAATTCTTCCTGGAAGAATTCCCAAGTTATCCTCTCTCTCGGTACAATAGACACGAGAGTGTTCCACCATTGGTAGGTTGAGTCTCGTAGGAGTGACACTGCACACTTCACACACTCTTTAGGCATGCACGTTAGCTCATGAAATACCCTAATGGTATTTTCCAACCAAAAATCTGCTTCTTCCGGGTCATCATCAATATTTGCCCGAAATTCCTCTGCCCCTTGCTTTCTAATCCTATCCACTAGAGGCCTTTCTCTTCTAGCCATCTCTGCTCCTTGAGGAGCTATATGAAAGGATTGAGGAATTGGGGGAGGTGGAGTATTCGGATTCGCACGAATAAACACCGAATATCATGCATCCATCATGTGGAGGTAAGCTTCTCTAGCCCCTCCGCCCTGACTCATTGTCATGGGCCAACTATCAAATGACGCGGTCCCTTCGATGGAAGTCAACACATTACTTTCCACGTTATTCATCGTAGCTACGTCAGGATCCATTTACTATATAAATAAAAACACAAAATTTATCTCGTCAAGAGTCATCACACTATCAATATACAATTATGGCATGTATAGCTAGACTCGTACTCACGCTAGGTTAGTCCTAAAATCGACTAAACCATAGCTTTGATACCACTAAATGTAACATCCCTTACCCGAGACTGAGGAAAGGACTGGGCACGAGGCATTGCCATACTTAACTACATGCATACTCTCATTTTTGAGTCACCAAGACTTGATCAAACTTAAAACTTTTTCGAACCTTGTTTAAACTCCTTAATGTGAGCCATGAGGCCTCAAAATCTAATTGGAAACCATTCAGAACCAACTCGGGTTCTTAAACTGACTTAATGAAAATGACCCTTGAAATAGGGCACACGCCCGTGTGGAAGGGCAACATGCCCGTGTGATCATTACATGGCTGTGCTGATGGCCCGTGTATGTGTGACACACACGACCTAAGCATCTAGGGCACCCCCGTGTACCATACCCGTGAGAATTAAACTCTAAATTCAAACCTACAGGGGTTTTCATATAGCCTGACACACGCCCATGTCTATGGCCCGTGTCCCTCACACGGCCATGACACGCCCATGTCCTAGCCCGTGTCCAAAAACCTTGACATTCTATTTTTGACATCAGCATCTAATAAGGGGCACACGACCAAGGCACACGCTATTGGCTAGAGGCCGTGTCCTCCATACGACTGAGACACATGGCCGTGTCTCTACCCGTGTGTTTACTACCATGCATTCTAACTTGCAAATTTTACGTGCAGGGGACACATGGCTGAACAACATGCCCATGGGCTAACCGTGTGTCACACACGGCCTAGACACACGCCCGTGTGTCTATCCATGTGGACGATATAGGGCTATCTACAAGCCCCTTACCACCCTGAAACATAGTCTATCATACCCAAGTCTATCATAACAAGATTTCTCAACCCAGCAACCATAACTAAGGCTTATATACATAGCATACATATACGACCATGCCAAAAATTTTCACATTCATGAAATATTTTCTTGCATCCATAAAACAAATTTCAGTATTAGCCAATATTCATGGCCTTATACAAAATGAGTCAAGTACTAGATTAAGCCAACACATTTGGCTCCGAAACAATGGCACAAAACTCAAAAGCTAAGATCCTATACATGTCATAATCAAAATGAAAGATCTAACTATACCAAGCACTTTAGTTGATAGTGTGACTGGCTTCTCCGACGTAAGCGATGATCCTCGAGCTACTTTGACTGCACTATAAAAAGATGGAAAAGAAGTAAGGTAAGCATAAAGCTTAGTAAGTTGCATACAAATGAATATAACAATACCATTCATCATCATGTTCATAATACGAAAGTAGGCATAAGCACAACTTACTTATCACTATCCAATACAATTCACATAGCATATATTAAGCTCATGTCTCATACATTTCAATGGGTACCTATACCACTCACAACATGGTCATACTTTTCACGTTTAACTTAAACTGTAACTCTCACTGTTGAACCATTTGGAATACTATCAGATATTCACTAAGCCTTAAACATAGGGTGTAACGCCGATGCCATGTCCCAGGCATGGTCTTACACTGGCTCATCTATCAAGTCGATGCCATGTTCCAGACATGGTCTTACATTAACTTTCAAAATCGAGGCCGACGCCATGTCTCAGTCATCATCTTACACTAGCTCTCACATATCCGTACTGATGCTATGTCCTAGACATGGTCTTACACTGACACCTCTATTCGTGCCGATGCCATGTCCCAGACATGGTCTTACATTGACACAACTCGTAGCTGATGCATGTCCCAGACATGTCTTACACTGGCTTACATCACGAGGCCAATGCATTTCCTAGACATGTCTTACGCTAGCCCTCGTCCCAATACCGATGCCATGTCCCAAACATGGTCTTACACTGGCTCTTATAATATGGCCGATGCATGTCCTAGACATATATTACATTAACACACATATTGATAAACTGTAATTTATACCTATTTTTATCCTATGTTTAGCACATCTATGGATGAATTCTCCTTAGAATTGGTGAATTTGATGCTCCTAATCCTTTAATTTCATGTTTTATACTTAGGTGAGCATAGAGAGTAAAAAGAGTGAGAAACGGGCCGAAAATGGAGAAAATGGGCAACGTGGGAAATCAACACGGCCTGAACTTCCTCACACGGGTAGACCACATGCCCGTGCCCTTCAGTAGAATTGAGCACGACTTACACGGGAAGACCACATGGCCGTGTCTATTCAACAGACTCTAACACAGTTTGGAGTAATCGAACATGGGCGTGTCACGCGGGCATGTCCCTGTTTAGCCAAGGTTGAGTTTTATTTGGAAAAGGCCACTCTTGAGGGTTCTAAGGCATTATAAAGCCTATTTAAGCATAAGAGAGGAGGATGAAAAAGGACACATGGAGTAGGAGGCAAGGAATTACTTGAAGAAAGCCAATTGATCCATCTCAGAAGCTAGATTCTCCTTCAAGAAGGAAGATCTCCCTTAATTTTCCTTCACGAGATTTGGGTTTTCTTTATGTTTTGTCATCATTATTCTTCTGAGATGTTTTCTTTTACACTTATGAACTAAATCTCCTAAATACCTAAGGGGAATGAAACCTAAGATGGATCTTGTTATTATTTTCTAAATTATATGATAAATACTTGATTTGTTCTTAATTATGTATTCTTAATCCTTATTTTAATATTTTAGGATATTAATTCAAGTATTGATGTGCTTATTTAGAGGAGCAAAAGTCCCTGTCTAAGAGTAGATCTACCATAATTAAGCAGAGTTGCATGCAATCCTAGACATAAGATGACATAAATTTGCCGGATTAGGGTCAATCCTAATAAGGGAATCCATAGATCGAGTTAATGCAACACTAGGGGTTTTAATTAGAAAGATATTTCAATTAATCAACCTATGGTTAGACGTTATTAGTCTCGAGAGAGATAATAATAAAAATTAAGGATTTCTATAGATCAAGTCAAGTGAATAAATCGTCTAATTTAGAGTCGAATAATAAGTGAAGTCTAGGTGGATTTTCCCTTAGGTATTGTCTTAATCAATCGAATTTCCCAAAAGTATTTTCCCTAATTTTCTTTCTGTGAATTCTGAGTTAGTTAATTAGTTTAGATAAAACAAACCCCTTTATTTTTAGGCTAGATAATAAGAAAAGAGTTAATACTAGTACTTTTAGCTCCTTTGGGTTTGACATCCCGGTCTTGCTAAAACTGTACTACTATTCAATAGGTACATTTGCCTTCGTCGTGATAATAGTTAGTCTTCAAGAACAGTCAAATATAAATTTATTAGAACTTATCATGAATTAACACGATCAAGTTTTTGGCACCGTTGCCAGGGATCTAAGATATTAGGAACGCTTGATTTTTATTACTTTAGTCATTTTTACTTTTATTGCAATTTACTTCTTATTTTAGTCTAAATTATCTTTACTAATTCTTCTTTTTCTTTATTTCTGACAGGTTTTTATAGTTTGCGACTAGAAGGAACCCGTTAGGACCATTACTTTTTGATAGTGAGATCGATCGCACAGTTCACAGAAATCAAAGAGAAATAAGGCGAAGCCTAAGAAACACAGAGGAAGAGAAAGAGGACAACATTCACACCACAACCGAGGAGATGGCTGAAAATCAGGAAAATCCGCTACCTGTTGCGATTGCTGCTGATCCAGTAAATCAAAATCCTACTCCACGCACTATGTATGATTATGCTAAACCTAATTTAACAGGAACTAAGTCAAGTATAGTTAGACATGCTATTGCTGCAAAAAATTTTGAACTGAAACCTAACACAATTCAAATGATACAACAGTTTGTTCAACTTGATGGTTTGCAGGATGAGGATCTAAACAATCACTTGGCGAATTTTCTAGAGTTTTGCGATACTTTTAAAATCAATAGCATTTCTGACGATGCCATACGCCTTCGGTTGTTTCCCTTTTCATTGAGGAACAAAGCTAAATAGTGGTTGAACTCGTTACCACGAGGTTCAATCACTACTTGGGAACAAATGACCGAAAAGTTTTTACTTAAATATTTTCCACCGGCTAAAATGGTTAAGTTGGGAATGACATCTCTTCTTTTGTGCAGATGGATCTAGAAACACTCTATGATGCATGGGAGAGATACAAGGATCTTTTGAGAAGGTGCCCTCACCATGGGTTACCACTTTCGCTACAGGTTCAGATGTTTTACAACGGTGTGAACCCCTCAATGAGGCAACTCATCGACACAGCCGCCGGTGGAACTTTGAATAACAAAACACCTAAAGCAGCTTACGAATTCATTAAGGAGATGTCATTGAATAACTATCAGTGGCAACTCATGAGGACAAAGCTGACGAAAGCAGCCGGTGTTTTCAACCTCGATGCGGTTACTATGCTCTCTAACTAGGTAGAACTTTTGAATAAAAAGATTGATGGTTTATATGGTTCTACTCAGGTACATCCAGTGATGAGGTGTGATTCAAGTGGAGGAGGAGTATACGTAGATTATCCATCCTTCAACCCTAGCACCGAGGAGGAACAAGTTCAATATATTGGTAATAACAATTCTAGATCTCAAAATAACCCATACAGTAATACATATAATGCAGGTTGGAGGAATCATCCCAACTTCTCATGGGATGGTCAAGGAAATCAAAAGCCACAACATCCCCCAAGTTTTCAATAACCACCTTACCAGCAGGAAAAGAAGCCGAACCTTGAGGAGATGCTAACAAAATTTATCTTGGTGTCAGAAACTGATTTTTAGAATACCGAAACAACACCAAGCTTCGATCCAAGGACTCGAAATTCAGATAGGCTATCACGCTAAATTGATTTTTGAAAGACTATCAGGGAGCCTACCTAGCAACACTGAACCCAATCCAAGAGAGCATGTGAAAGCAGTTACATTAAGGAGTGGGAAAGAGTTGACTAAATCTGAGAAAAAGCCACCACTAGAAGTCGACAGAAAAGAAGATGAAGAGGAAAAACCCAAGAGCGATGAAAAATCGGTGATGAGGGAATATAAACCACCAATCCCATACCTAGAAAAGTTGAAGAAAGACCGCATGGATGCACAATTCGGTAAATTTCTTAAACTTTTTAAACAATTACATATTAACTTACCATTTGTTGAAGCTATCTCTCAGATGCCTACATATGCAAAATTTTTAAAAGAGCTCCTAACAAATAAAAGGAAGTTTGAAGAATTATCTATAGTGGAACTCAACGAGGAATGCTCGGCTAAACTCTAAAATAAACTGCCAACCAAACTAAAAGATCCAGGAAGTTTTACTATTCCCTGCTTGCTTGGTAGTTTTGAATGTTGAGAAGGCATTAGTTGATTTAGGCGCTAGCATTAATTTGATGCCTTATAAAATGTTTAAGCAACTTGGTCTTTGGAAACCAAAGCCCACTAGGATAAGTATTCATCTAGCTGATAGATCTGTTAAATATCCTAGGGGTATTATAGAGGACGTACTTGTAAAAGTAGACAAATTTATATTCCCGGTTGACTTTTTTGTGCTTGACATGGATGAAGATGTTGAGGTGCCTCTGATATTAGGTCGTCCATTTTTAGCCACTGCTAGAGCGGTTATTGATGTGGGTGATGGTAAACTTGTGCTTAGAGTAGGTGACGAAGAGATTATCTTTAAAATTTATGATGCCATGAGATTCTCTAGGGAACAAGATGACTCATGTTATTTTATTGACTCTATTGATCATGCTACTCAAGATTCTTTTCAGAAAATCATGCATAAGGACACATTGGAACTGTGTCTTACCCAAGGAGAGGGGGTGGATGATGATGATTTTGAGATGGGTAAGGTAAAAACTAAACTAGATTCCAGTGAACCCTCCTCAAGACAAGCAGAATATAAGGGTATTAAGGCAAATGATGAACTTAAGCAAAAACCCTCTATTGAAGAACCTCCTAAACTAGAACTTAAACAGTTGCCAAAACACTTGGAGTACGCATTCCTTGGAAATAATTTTACATTACCAATGATTATTGCTTCTAACCTACAACCCAAGAAGAAAGAGGAATTATTCTAAGTATTGAGAGAGCATAAAAGAGCCATAGCTTGGAAAATTTCTGACATTAAAGGGATCAACTGTTCTTTCTGCACCTACAAAATTTTAATAGAAGATGAATATTGTGTGCAAGCTCAAAGACGTCTGAACCTCAATATGAAAGAAGTTGTTAAAGCTGAGGTAATTAAACTCTAGATACTGGAATTATTTATCCTATTTCTGATAGTTCTTGGGTAAGTCCAGTGCAGGTTGTTCCAAAGAAAGGAGGCATGACTGTGGTAGCCAAAGAGAAGAATAAGTTAATCCCAACAAGGACAGTCACAGGTTGGAGGGTTTCCATTGACTATAGGAAGCTGAATGATGCCACGAGAAAATATCACTTCCCCTTGCCATTCATTAACCAAATGTTGGAAAAATTATCAGGGCATATGTACTACTGCTTTCTAGATGGACTCTCTGGTTATTTTCAAATCCCAATAGCTCTTGAAAATAAGGAAAAGATGGCATTTACATGTCCATATGGTACATTTGCTTATCGTAGAATGCCTTTTGGATTCTGTAACACTCCTGCTACTTTTTAGCGCTACATGATGGCCATTTTTGATGAACTCGTGGAAGACATCAATGAGGTATTTATGGACGATTTCTCAGTATTCGATAACTCTTTCCATCTTTGCCTTAAAAATTTAAAACGAGTTTTAATAAGATGTGAGGAAATGAACCTTATACTTAACTGGGAAAAATGTCACTTTATGATTCAAGAAGGTATTGTGTTAGGACATAAATTTTCTAGTAAAGGGATTGAGGTTGATAAATCTAAAATTGACAACATTGAAAAACTACCTCGAAAAAATACCTCCCCCTAGTTCGGTTAAGGCTATTAGAAGTTTTTTAGGACATGCTGGGTTTTATAGAAGATTTATTAAAGACTTTTCTAAAATAGCTAAGCCTTTGACTAAATTACTAGAAAAAGATGTGCCCTTTAATTTCGATCAGGAATGTTTAGAAGCGTTTAATACTTTAAAGAATAAATTGATTAATGCTCCAATTATAATCGCACTTGATTGGAATTTACCTTTTGAACTAATGTGCGATGCGAGTAATTTTGCAGTAGGTGCAGTTTTGGGACAGGGAAGAGACAAGCATTTTCAACCTATCTATTATGCTAGTAAAACTTTGATAGCTGCACAAGAAAACTACACCACCACGGAGAAAGAGTTGCTAGCTGTGGTTTTCACATTTGATAAATTTAGGTCATATCTGATATTGTCTAAAGTTGTCGTTTATACTGATCATTCTACTCTTCGCTACCTTTTAACTAAAACTGATGCAAAACCTCGATTCATTCGATGGATTCTATTATTGCAAGAATTTGACTTGGAGATTCAGGATAAGAAAGGAGCTGAAAATCTTGCGGCTGATCATCTCTCTAGGCTTGAAAATTTAAGTACCAAAGAGCTAAATGAAGTTGAAATAAATGACTCATTCCCTGAAGAACAATTTTTTGCTATATTTGATTCTGAGGTACCTTGGTTTGCGGACATTGCAAATTTTTTAGCCGCTAACGTTATCCCAAAAAGGTTGACACATCAACAAAAGAAGTGATTCTTTACTGATGCGAAAAACTACTTTTGGGAAGATCTTTTTCTTCTCCGTATATGTGCAGATCAAGTCATTAGGAGATGCGTTACAAGGTCAGAAGCAATGAAGATCTTGGAACATTGCCACTCAGGACCGACTGGAGGACATTACAGTGGAACTAAGATCGCACATAAAATGCTTGAATCAGGTTTTTATTAGCCTACTCTATTCAAAGACGACAACAGGTATGTTACTACTTGTGACAAATACCAACGGATAGGTAATGCCTCCAAACGTGATGAAATGCCTCAAACATATATGCTTTCATATGAAATATTTGACGTTTGGGGTATCGACTTCATGGGTCCATTCCCTAGTTCATTTGGGAATAAATAAATCTTAGTATGCATTGATTATATGTCCAAATGGGTTGAAGCCCAAGATTTACCTACTAATGATGCAAGAGTAGTAGTACGATTCCTTAAGAAACTTTTCTCTCGATTTGGAGCACCTAGAGCAATTATCAGTGATAAGGGTACTCATTTTTGTAACACCCAATTTGATAAGATCCTTAAGAAATACAGAGTTCATCACAGAACAGCTACCCCTTACCATCCTCAGACTAGTGGACAAGTCGAAGTAGCAAACCGAGAACTTAAACGTAGCTTAGAAAAGACAATAGAATCAAACAAGAAGGATTGGAAGATGAAAGTAGATGATGCTTTATGGGCTTATAGAACTACTTTTAAGACCCCCATAGGGACATCTCCTTATAGACTTGTCTATGAAAAAATTTGTCATCTACCGTTTGAGTTAGAACACAAGGCATTCTGGGTTATAAAGTTTCTAAACCTTGATCCCAAACTTGCAGGTGAAAACAGGTTGATGTAGTTAAACAAGTTAGATGAATGGCGAACCAATGCATATGAAAATTCATACAAAGAAGTAACGAAGTGCCGCCACGACGTCTATTTAAGGCATTGTAAAGAATTTGAAGTTGGAGATCTTGTCTTGTTATATATCTCCAGGCTCAAATTGTTTCCCGAGAAGCTTAAATCACGATGGTCAGGTCCCTTCATAGTCCAAACTGTCTTTCCATACAGCAGAATAGAGTAAGTCACCCGTCACAAGGCACTTTCAAAGTAAATGGACATCGTCTCAAACTTTATAATTGTGAGAATTTTAAAGACGATAGAGAGGAGCTACGGCTCCACGAACTTCCTTGAATATACCCACAAGGTACAGTCAGGCTTAGACTCTAAATAAGCACTTCTCAGGAGGCAACCCGAGCACTAACGGTGTTAACTTCTTTAAAATTTAGTTTTTAACATTTAATTCACTAATTGAGTCACCGAACACAGGTTTTCCAAAACCACACAGCCAGGCACACGGGCATGCCTTAGGCTGTGCCCATACCACGGAAGGTAACACAGCCGTGCGAAACGGCCATGTGAAAACAGGGCAAAATTTTTCCCCAACATGGTAGTCAATAAATTGCCACGGCCGTGCGACATGGCCATGGGAGAATCTGCCAAAACAACACAGGTGTACGACACGCCCGTGTCTAGAGGCCATGGTTGAAACTGATAAATGAACACGGATATGCGACACATCCGTGCTATTCACCCGTGGTCGACACTGTCAAACTAACATGAGCGTGAGAGAAGGGAATGAAGTAGGACACAATCATGCGATGTGGCTGTGTGACTAGGGACATGGGCGTGTCCTCAGGCCGTGTGCGACATTGACTCGAACATCAACCCATAAGCTTAAACCCGAAACACGGGTGTGTCTAATGACCCGTGTGTAAACCGGACTATGAAAACACAAAAAACACAGGCTGGGGAGACTACAACACGAGCGTGGGCCACGGCCGTGTGGCCAAAAATAGAGCCCACAAAACTGTGGCCCCCTTATTAAATAACCCCTAACCCTAATCCCCTCTCTATTCCCTTTACTCTTCATCTTCTTCTTTCTCCAGCCACCATTCGTCCTCTCTTTTTTCTCACTATTAAAATCTTAACCATCACACGCCACCAGCCACTTCCTCATCCACATCGCCACCTTTATCTCGCGAACCATCCGGCGATGACGATATTTAAAAATGTTTTATTTTTTATTTTTATTTTCACTTTTATCTTTATTTATATTCTTAAAGTCCTTTTTATTTTATTTTATTTAATACTATTTCATTCTTAGGTTTTATAATTTTTATTGAACAATTTATAGTTTCGGCTATTTCATTACGAGTAATTATGCTTCTTTATATTTCCTAAAAGAGTTCTTGATTTTATCACAGTTAGAAAGATCTCCAAAGCTCACCTTCACTTAGGAACTTACAACTCCATTGGAAAAGGTTCTCCACGACTGTCATGTTCTACCCAACCACCATGATAACCTCTTCGCTGGACACTGTGGTTGTGGAACCCAACCTTACCACCACCGGAGTATCCTCCTCCAATCTCATCATTGCCTTGGGAAATTATTCTCCATTCAGGAAGTTTCACCTCTCTCCCTATCTTATGATTTTATATTTTTTCGTATATCTATCATTGTACATTGAGGATAATGTACATCTTAAGTGTTGGGGGGTTATCTATATCATTATTAGAAAAATCCCTAAATTTTGTCTTATTCTCATGTGATCTTCTCATATCATTATTAGAATGAATTTTGATTAATTTATAATTTTTATTAATATGTCTTGAATTAAAACATAGGCATTCATGCATTGATTGTTTAAACTTTAAGGAATTAGAGAATCAAGAATGATAAGTTGACTTTTGAGAATTAAAAATTTTTTTAGGTTGCTTCCCCAAGTTTAGGTATTATCTTGAGTTAAAATTCACAAGGTTTAAACATCAAAAAGCCATAATTTTTGTGAGATCTTGAGCCTTTAAGAGCATCTATTATTTCTTTCATGCTCACTTTTATTGTTGCTTTGAGTGCGTCAATCTTGATTTGTTATTCTAGAACTTGCTTGATTATGCATGTCAAGACCACACCATTTGATTTGATATGTCAAGATGATAAAGGAACTTAGGTTTAACCCACTAACTCCATAAAAACCTACCTTCATAATTAACCCTTAGTGAACCCTCTTGAGCCTAACAACCCATTCATTGATTTACCCTCCATATTAACCCATAACCCATTATTGTTAAAATCCCCTAAATTAATTTGATCCCTATTTTTGTCGAGATTTGATTTGAATAAATTGCTTAGCTAAGTTTTACCTTTGATAGTTAGTCTATGTTATTTGACTTGTTCCTAAAAAAAATTACAATACACATATTTATATTAGTAGTAATTCTTTATTTTTGAGCTTAATTGTTTAAGTCCATATTCTGAGAAAAAGCTCACATGTATTCAATTGATGATTAGTTGCTAGTTAGGTAATTTTTTAATTCAATCTCGATTTTAGCCTTTTCTTTCAGCTTGTGACCACACCCCCTAACCAAAGCCACGTTACAACCCTTTAAAGACCTTTTGATTGATGTATCATCTCAATATATAGTGGTGGAGATTTGATTTTCATGCAAGCCTATGGTA
Organism: Gossypium longicalyx; assembly: GCA_025698465.1. Taxonomy (NCBI): domain Eukaryota; kingdom Viridiplantae; phylum Streptophyta; class Magnoliopsida; order Malvales; family Malvaceae; genus Gossypium; species Gossypium longicalyx. The sequence goes on along the minus strand of CM046995.1, from coordinate 68,564,053 downwards.
ATAACTTTTCATATTGACTATTGAGTGCTTAAACTTGTTGTCCTTAAAACACCTTGAGTGATTTGAGTGAATTTCTAGTGAGGATGTGAAACTCTATGATATTTTGAATCAATGGCAATTAACTAGATAAGGGGAGACACCTATGTTCTCATGATAAAATACGCAACTTGGAATGTTTGAAACTTTGATGTTTTTTTAGTTGAATTCTCAATGTATGATTACTTATGGATTATTTTGAGATATCATTAATAAGAATTATAAGTTGAGAAGAATTGATTTTGATTGTTAGTTGAGGATTTTGCTTGAGGACAAGCAAACGCTTAAGTGTGGGGGTATTTGATAAACTATAATTTATACATATTTTTATCCCATGTTTAGCACATTTATGGTTGAATTATCCTTAGAATTGGTGAATTTGATGCTCCTAATCTTTTAATTTCACGTTTTATACTTAGGTGAGCATAGAAGAGTAAAAAGAGCAAGAAACGGGTCAAAAACGGAGAAAATGGGACAACGTGGGAAATCAACATGGCCTGGACTTCCTCATACGGGTAGACCATACACCCGTGCCCTTCTAGCAGAATTGAGCACGACTTACGTGGGTAGACCACACGACCATGTCTATTCAACAGACTCTAAGGTTGAGTTCTATTCGAAAAAGGCCACTCTTGAGGATTCTAAGGCATTCTAAAGCCTATTTAAACACCAGAGAGGAGGATGAAAAGGGACACACGGAGTAAAAGGCAAGGAATTACTCGAAGAAAGTCGATTGATCCATCTCAGAAGCCGGATTCTCCTTCAAGACGGAAGATCTCCCTTAATTTTCCTTCAGAATTTTTGGGTTTTCTTTATGTTTTGTTATCATTATTCTTCTGAGATGTTTTCTTTTACACTTATGAATTAAATCCCCTAAATACCTAAGGGGAATGAAACCTAAGATGGATCTTGCTATTATTTTCTGAATTATATGATAAATACTTGATTTGTTCTTATTTATGTGTTCTTAATCATTGTTTTAATATTTCAGGATATTAATTCAAGTATTAATGTGCTTATTCAGAGGAGCAAAAGTTCCTGTCTAAGAGTAGATCTAGCATAATTAAGCGGAGTTGCATGCAATCCTAGACATAGGATGACATAAATCTGCCAGATTAGAGTCAAACCTAATAAAGGAATCCATAGATCAAGTTAATGCAACACTAGGGGTTTTAATTAGAAAGAGATTTCAATTAATCAACCTAAGGTTAGATGTTATTAGTCTCGAGAGAGATAATAATAAAAATTAGGGATTTCTACGGATCAAGTCAAGTGAATAAATCGTCTAATTTAGAGTCGAATAACAAGTGAAGTCTAGGTGGATTTTTCCTTGGGTATTGTCCTAATCAATCGAATTTCCCAAAAGTATTTTCCCCAATTTTCTTTCTGTGAATTCTAAGTTAGTTAATTAGTTTAGATAAAAACAAACCCTTTTATTTTTAGGCTAGATAATAAGAAAAGAGTTAATACTAGTACTTTTAGCTCCTTCGAGTTTGACATCCCGGTCTTGCTAAAACTATACTACTATTCAATAGGTACACTTGCCTTCATCGTGATAATAGTTAGTCTTCAAGAACGGTCAAATATAAATTTATTAAAACTGATCACGAATCAACACGATCACATATAACCCAAATGTCATGGCATGAATATCCGATTTTATTCCCCAAGGTTCAAATGGGAATTTTACTATCTCAATACTCAAAATATATAGTCATTTCCACAAACAAGCAATTGATGCTATATCAATTCAAACACATATAATAACAATGTAGTTGTATTATTTATACACAACTTAGAATTACAAAATGTAGACGACTAGTTTGGCTTAGTCCACTTGCTTTGCTTTTCCCCGGTCTAGGCCCGAATTTTTTAATTCTTGATCTATAATGGTGAAAGTTCACACTTTTAATCATGTAATTAATCTAAGTACTCAACAATTTAAAAATTGGGAAAAATGACCATTTTGCCCCTAGACTTTTACAAAATGACCATTTTACCCTTAGGTCCAAAAATCGATTTTTATCACATTTTCACATTAATCAAGCCTATTTGGTACTCTTTATACTAGGATCAGCCCATAATTCTCATTATTTCACACATTTATCACCTTTTTTACATCTTATGCAAAAATAATCCCTTTTAGGATTTTCACAAGTAATCTTTTTACAAAAATTGTTTATTACACTACCATAACTCATATTCTTCCATAAAATTTCAAAAAAAAAAAATGAACATACTCATGGTAAAACCCTATACTTTCAACCATTTTGCAAAATAATCCCCTCATTTGAAAGTTCATGTTACAAGGGTTCTAAAAGTACAAAAATCATCAAGAAAAACCATCAAGATTGCTTACTTGTAGAGAGACTAAGTGGCTGAAATTTCAAGCTTCTAAACCCCCTCTAATGGCTGATATTTTCAACCAAGAAGAAAGGATGGAAGAAAAAGATGATGGCTAGGCTTTTAGGGTATTATTTTATCACATATTAGGTCATCAAATACCTAACACTTTGACCATTTAATTTCTTTGTCTCATGGCCGGCCAAGCTATAATATAAGGGTCTATTTGCCCTTTAAAGACCTCCAATTTAAGTTTCATGGCAATTTAACACCCTTAGCTATCCATTCAGGACTTTTGTACTTTATGCGATTTAGTCCATTTTTGCGATTAAGCTCACAAACGCTAAAATTACTTCACCAAATTCTTGATGCACTAATATAATAATGCCACAACACATAAAATAATATCAAAAATAATTTCTCTAACCTCAAGTCTGTGGTCCCAAAACCACTGTTCCGACTAGGTCCATAATCGGGCTGTTACACATGGGGTTCTATCACGACTTGGGATTAGATGACTGAGAAGTTTTTGTTGAAGTACTTCCCATCGACTAAACCACTAAGTTGAGGAATGACATCTCTTCTTTTGCTCAAATTGATTTGGAGACATCATATGATGCATTTGAGAGATTTAAGGATCTTTTAAGAAGGTGCCCTTATCATGGGTTACCTTTGTGGATACAAGTTCAAACATTTTACAACGGTCTGAATCCCTCGACTAGGTAACTAATTGATGCAGTAGCTAGAAAAACATTGAATATAATAAGACACATGAGACAGCTCAAGATTTTATTGAGAAGATGACACTAAATAACTATCTATGGCAAGTCATGAGAACGAAACTGAAAGCAACCGATATTTTTAATATTGATGCAGTTTCTATGCTTGCAAGTTAGGTTGAAGCTCTTGGTAAGAAAATTGATGGTTTGAATATTTCTAAATAGGTGAATCTAGTAGTGCAATATGATGCGAATAGAGCGAGGTTGATTAATTCAGAATGTCTACCCTTCAGTTCTAGCATGGAGCACGAGTAAGTCAACTTTATGGGTAACAATTTTAGACCTCCAAATAACCCCTATAACAATAACTATAATCCAGGATGGATGAATCATACAAATTTTTCTTGTGGTGGTCGAGGAAATCAAAAGTCATAACCTCCTTCGAGTTTTTAACAACCTTATTAATAAGAAAAGAACCGAACCTTGAGGAGATGTTAGCTAAATTTACTTTGGTGTCTGAAAATCGATTTCAAAACACTAAGACAACTCTGAAAAATTAGCAAGCATCGATTCAAGGGCTTCACAATCAGATTGGGCAGCTTGCTAAATTGGTTTCAGAAAGACAACAATGTAGCTTACCTAGTAACACTGAAACTAACCCAAAAGAGCAAGTCCACACAATCACTATTCGAAGCATGGAAAGGTTAGTCGATCTTGAAAAGAAATTGAATCTAAAAGCTATTGAGAATAATGATGGGGTTGAGGAAAGTAAGAAAGAGCATAAGCCGATGGTTAGAGAATACAAAATACAAAATCCATATCTAGCTACATTGAAGTAAGACAGCATAAAAGAACAATATGGTAAATTTCTTGAAATTTTGAAAAAAATTGCATATTAACTTACCTTTTGTTGAAGCCTTTTTGCATATGCCAAAGTATGCAAAATTTTTAAAAGAGTTGTTAACAAATAAAAGGAAGTTAGACAACTTGTCAACTGTGGAGCTCAATGAAGATTGTTCGGCCATTTCCAAAATAAACTACCTAACAAGCTTAAAGATCTAAGGAGTTTTACTATTCCTTATCTTATTGGTAGTTTAAATATTGAAAAAAGCTTTGGTTGATTTGGGCTTTAGTATAAATGTTATGCTTTGTAAAATGTTCAAACAACTTGGTCTCGGGGAACCAAAATCCACTAGGATGAATATTCAATTAGTTGACTGATCAATTAGGTATCCTAAGGGTATTATTGAAGATGTACTTATTAAAGTTGATAAATTTATATTCCCTGTTAATTTTGTTATATTGGACATGGATGAGGATATTGAGGTACCCATGATCTTAGGTCAACCATTTTTAGCCACTGCTAGAACTGTTATTGATGTGGGTAGTGATGAACTTGTGCTAAGTGTAGGTGATGAAAAGTTTACTCTTCAAGCACGTGATTTTGTTAGAGTTCTTAGGAAGCTAGATGGTACTCGTTATTATATTAGTGTTAGTAATCATGTGGCTCGACATTCTTTGTGGGAATTTACTAATAAATACGTGTTCGAACAGTATCCATCTCAATGTGATAAAAATCAAGGGATGAGTAGAGAGCAAATTGTGCAGCTCGATGAACTAGATGAATGGCGATCGAAGGCTGATGAGAAATCGAGAAAGCACAAGGAAATAACAAAGCAACATCATGATGTTCATGTAAAGAGGATGAACCAATTCAAAATTGTGGATAAAGTGCTGCTAGACAAGTTAGATCCACGAATGTTCCCTTTGAAGCTTAAGTCAAGAGGGTCGAACATATTTGTGGTACAAAATGTATTTCCATATGGAACCATTGAGGTAACATACCCTAATTATGACACATTCAAGGTAAACAGTCTTCATCTCAAACTTTATTTTAATGGTAATATCGCCTTAACCGTTAGCTTGAAAAGGGAAGTCGAGCTTAGACTCTAAATTAGCGCTTCACAAGAGGCAACCCGAGTGTTTTTATTTTACTTATTTATTCATTTTAATTTCATGTTATTTGAAAAAGAATTTGAAAAAAATTAAAATAAAAAATTGAAAAAAATAAAAAAATCTTGAAAAACACTGCCTAGACATAGAGAGTATAGGTCAATCGGTTTAGGGTGATCCACACGGCCTGGACACACGAGTGTGTCACAGGCCGTGTGAAAGTTAGAGCTAATTTTTTCAATTTTCTTTAAACCTACACAGGCACAGAGAGTTACACGACCATGTGACCTATACATTCTGGCACACGGTCGTGTGATAAATTGTGTGACGAACATGGCCTGGCACACAAGTGTGGGAGAAGCGAATGATCATCGCACACGGCCGTGTGAGGCACATGACCTGGACACACAGGGTTGTCCTTGGCCGTGTGGTTACTCAGCTTATTTTTCTTTATTTTTGAATTACACACAGTCTGGGTGATTCCACACGGCCATGTGGCTCACATGGCCATGTATTTTTTTTACTCTTTAAAGCTAGTTTTTTTTCTTTTGTCTTTTTGTTCCTTTGTTCCTCCCTACCCCAAACGATATTTTTATTTATTTATTTATTTATTTTATTTTCTAGATTTATATCTTTTATTTTATTTTATTATACATTTTTTTTGTTATGCTTTTTCAAATTTTTTTTTAGTTTGTAATCTTTTTATCTTATTTAGTTTTGTCTATTTTCTTATTAGTTTGCTCGAAAACATGTACTTCATTTAAAATTGCCTATGATTTTGGTTTTCACTGTTCCAACTAATTTATCTAAATTCAGGGTAGTTTCAGTTCTCTCCATCCATTATGATATTTTGCTTATTATATTTCTATATGTTTGTACATTGAGGACGATTTTCATCTTAAGTATGGGGAGGTTATATATGTTTATGTGATATAATCCATTTTTTTTGTGTGTGTTTAAGTAACTCTTTCACACCTACCATTAAAGTTAATTTTTTATTTGGAATTTATTTTATTTTATTTTATTTTGGAATAATTTATGGATTTTTATGCATTGTTTTATTTATACTTTAAGTCACAAGAGAGTCAAGCATGATAAGCTATTTTTCAGAAATATTATTTTAGGTTGCCTCCCTGAATCGAAGTATTATCTTGAAATTTTAAATTTGCAAGTTTAACATCAAAACCATAATTTTTGTGAGCTTTTAAGCCTATAGAGCATATATTTTATTTTGTGTTCATTTTATTTTTGGTTGTGAATATGTCAACTTAATTTGTTATTCTAGAACTTGCTTCAGTTATACATGTCGAGATCACATTATTGATTTGATATGCTGAGATGATAGAGGCATTTAGGATTTAACCCATATAACCTTTAAGCACCTTATCTGTGTATTATCCCTAGTAAACCCTATTGATCCTAACACATTTTTTTTCTATAACCCGTTAATGGTAACCCGTAACCCATATTTCTGTTGTAAATTATCCTTTTTATTGACTCACTTTTTTGTCAAGATTTTATTTGGCTAGTTGTTTGATTATGTTTCATCATTTGGATTGTTGAATTTTACTTTGTTCTTAAAAAAATCAGAAAAGAATGAAAAAAAAAGTAATTGAGCTTGGATCGTTCATTTCATATTATGTTGAAAAGCTCATTTTTATTATTTATGTCTTGTTTATGTAAATTCTTGTAATTCAACATTTGATTTTTTTTTCTAGTTTTGTAACTTATCAACTTGACACTCGATTGTAACCAACTTTTCTGAGTTTTCCATACCCTTAACCTAAGCCCTGTTACAACCTTGTAAAGTCCTCTTGATTAGTGTGTCATCTCATTTTTTTTATAGTGGTGGAGATTTGATTTTCAAGCAAACATATGGTAATAACATTTTTCGTTTGACTATTGAGTACACATTACTTGAACCTTAAACACTTTGAGTGCTTTGAGTGAATCTTTAGTAAGGATGTTATTTCTTGTTGAGTTTGAATTTCAGGTAAGTATTGAGATAATGGAGATGCCTAATGTCTTTAAAGCTTAAAATTATGTGCTGGGATTGCTTGTGCTGTTTAGTGTCATTTTAGTGTGAATTTCCAATGCATGATTATCTGTAGATTATCCTAAGGCATTATCAGTCGAAACAATAAATTGAGAGAAGTTAACTTGATTGTGGGTTGAGGGTTTTGCTTGAGGACAAACAAAAGCTTAAGTGTGGGGATATTTGATAAGTGCTAAAAGTAACATGTTTTTAGTCTCATTCTTAATGCATTTTTAGGTGATTATTCAATGTTAATTGTGAATTTTATGCTTCTAATCCTTTAAATTCGTATTTTTATACTTAGGAAAGCATTTGGGAGCAAAAGGAGCGAAAAATGAGTGAAAACCAAAAAAATTACAGTGAGTTACAAGAGCCACACGAGTTGGACCATTCCACATGGCCTGGACACATGACCATATGAGCCATACAAGTTGCCACTTGACCATGTGGTAGGTCGTGTCGATTTCGTAAATTGCACTCTAAACTGTGAAAAAATATAATTTTTAGGGGTTTTCGGGCATTCTAAGACCTATATATGAAAAAAATAAGAAGATAGGAGAGGGTCGACATAGAATACTCAAGAAAAACTCAAAAAACACCGTTGAAACCAATTCTGAAGTAGATTTCAATTAAGATTGAATATTCCCTTTTGATTTCTTTGGAGACTATTATGAGTTTCTTTGTTTCTTGTGGTTATATTGTATTTTGGATGTTTTTATTTGCTAGCATGAACTTATTTTCTAAATACCTAGAGAGATAAACCCTATGATGGATTCTGTCATTTGATTTTTTACTTTAAGCAATAAAAACTTAGATCTTATTATCAATTATGTGTGCTTAAATCAAAAGAGGAACATGCCCTATTTAAGAGTCGATGTTGCGTAATTGAGTGGAGTTGTATGCAATCCTAGAAATATGATGACATAAATCTACCAGATTAGAGTCAAATCTAATAGAGAAATCCATAAAATGAGTTAATGCGATAATAGGGATTTTAAATAGAAAGAATTTTCAATTAATTAACCTAGAGTTAGTTGCTCTTATTCTTGAAGAGAGATATTAGTATAATTTAGGATTTCTACGGATCAAGATATTAAGTGAATAAATTGCGTAGTTTAAATTGATAATGACAGATGAAATCTATGTGAATTTTTTCTTGGGTATTGTTTCCGTTCTTAGTTATTTACTCGATTACTTTCCTGATTTTTTTCTTTATCGTGTTCGTATTTAATTAATTTAGTTAATTTTAGTTTTAATCAATCACTCAAATTTATCAATTAAATAATAGAAAGACGGTAATTACTAGTACTTTTAGTCTTCATAGGAACGATATCTTTACTCACTGTAGCTGTACTACTAATTGATAGGTGCACTTGCCTTAGTCGGATTTTTAGTCAGTTTTATGGAAATCAGTATATTTGTATATTTTTGGAAATTAAGTGAAAAATGTATGATAGGTTCTGACGTAATTCTAAAGACGATTTTGTAAGTGGAATGAGAATGAGGAACATTGCAATAATGAGAAAGAATCGAAGATAAAAAAATGATCAACACTCAAACAAGAATTTGAAAGTTTAGAATTTGATTTGGTTAAATGAAAACAATGATAAAAGGTAAACATATGTATGATTATAGAACAAATGATTTCGTCCAAGCTTTGATCGCAGATGGACACTAAAGAAGGGGTCAAGATATATGTGTTTACAATAAATGAAAATACGAAGGCTAAGTGGTTAAGACATATAGGTATTGTAATGTTAAGAAAGGATGGTGAGTAATTGAAAGTTTGGGATAGCAAATTTTTGAGTCGAAGATTGTAGGAAAATTAGAAAAGTGATGTTAGAACCTTGTTATGCTAGGTTAATTATGAGAAGAGAATAAGTAATTTAGTTTTTTATAGGATATATAAAGGAATATCGAGGGATAGATGCAATGGAAATAAATGTTATTGTTTAGACTTGCAGGAGTTTGAAGTAGAGGTGGTGTCAGTTTCATTTGAATCTAATGAAGAACTGGAACTCAAGATTTAATTAGTATGAGGAATCATAAGACTACTAGGATGAGAAGTGTTTCACCATAAGAAGAAATTATATAAGAAACTATGAGGATATGAAAGTTCAGTATCTATGCACTAAGTTGTGATACGTGCATGGATGGGGTGAAATTTATTAAATTACATTCACTGAAGTTGCCAATTGTCAAGTTTTGAAAATCAGCAGACTTGCTATGAATTTTTGGATGGGATCCATATATTTCTAAGTTGAGATTTTTTCATGGCATTCAAAGATTTATCTCTTAGCTTTGAAACACACTTTGAATTACTAGATTTTGAGTTTGGGAGCTCAAGTTATGACCATTTCAGTAAAGACTATGCGAGTAGAATTTTTGGACGGGATTATTACAAAAATTATTAGTTTTGGGCTTTTAATTCGAGCTTAAATCATATTGGATTCGATTTTTAAGCTTAATTTTTATTATATATGATCCCAATATTGTATTTATTAGGTTTTATTATTTTGTTATTTACTTATTCTGAATTTTGGATATTGTTTGAGTATTTTAAGTTGTTTAGAAGTTTTATGTTTCTTAGTCAAATAAAAAAGTTTAGTTTAAAACTACTTCTTATTTAGATAAATTAGAGTTTCAGTATACTTTAGAGTTTTATTTGGATGTAATTAGCTCGCCTATATAAACATTTTTTCATTGTTCATTAAAGGTAGTTGTTTTCATTAATAAAGTTTTCAACTCTAGGAGTTTGTTTCTTTGAGCAATATTTTTTTCTTGTGATTTTTAGAAGTAGTTTTCTTCTCGATGTTCTTTAAGGAATCATGAGAATTCATTCTTCACCCTTCAATTTTCTAAGAATTACTTGGAGAGTTAATTAGAGTAATTAATTTAGTTTGTTGAAGTTTACATCTCAAGGGTTCAATTGGACACTTATCCATTTATCCATCACATCCATTGGTTTATTCGATCCATCTTTCACTTTTAAATTTTGTTTAGTTATTTATTTATTAGTTTTAATATTTAATATATTTTTTAAAATTTCTTTTTTTTTATAAATCTATTTAGTTTCTTCCTTTTAGGTCATATCCAAATCTTTCTTTCTCGAGTAGAACAACTTGAATGCAATCCTTCTTTCGCTTCTTCCATTCCTTCTTTATCAAGTTGAGAGTAAAAGAAAAGGTTAATAAGCCCGAAAGAGAGGCAAAGAAATTATAGTATGATGGTAAGAAATGACTGAAGTTCAGCTAAGCTTATTTTGCTAAGACAATGGGAATCTAGTTTGAGAAGCTAGTTAAATAAGAAATTAGTGTGTGTTGTTGGTAAAGGTATTGGGGAAAAGAAGACTTATCATTGAGGAGGATCTCAAGTAATTCAAAAAGAGACTGTACATTTATGGAAACCCTCATCGCTTCTAGATAAATTTCGAGGATAAATTTCTTAAGGAAGAGAGAATTGTAACAACTCGATTTTAGCCTATGTCAGAAAATGTGGGTTTGAAGTCAAAAGTCGTAGAACGAGTGTCATATCTTGAGATCAAGGCCAAAAGTTTTGGTCATGCAAATTGAAGGTTCACCAGTAGTAGTGTACGCTAAATGATGTGGTAAAAGGTTCGCCAGTTTCCCTGTGAGGCAGGATCTCTAATGTTGTCACATCCCAAAATTTTAATTACTGTAGTTAGTTCATTAACAAGTGGAATGACATAGTGGTTAAGTACTTTAAGTAACTCCCTAATGAACCAAGTTTAAGTCTCCACATTCTCATTTAAAAAAAAAAGAATTTTAATTAAATGTTCGTCAAGCTAGCCATGCAAACCGTCCATGCATGTGTGCATTGATGTAACTCCTTTTCAACTTTGTAACAACCATTTTCAAAGCCATTCATGTTATGTTTTATAACTCCTATGATTATTCACCATCAATCCATTCTATCTTTCTTGTCTCCGCATGAATGAGATGTTGGGAGTTTGAACTGGGTTGCAAGTTGATGCCGTCCCTTCGTAGCATTTTGGCTAAGATATTCTTTGTTTTTGTCATCAAATTCTCTCTTTTTCTCCTCTTTATCAACCACCCTCCTTTGGAAGTTCTCTACCATTTTTATTTTATTTTTTCTATTATTGTATGCTAATTAACGCTTCTCTTCCACCATACCACCAAAAAAACCACATTGTGTCGCTACTTTTCACCATCTTTAAATTTTCACCACCATTATTATCTATCCATTCCTTCTTTTCTCTTCTTTGATTTAAATAATTGACTATTATTCTTTCTTTACTCAATATCTTTTTGAACCACCACACTTGTCCACCACCGTTCACCGCCACAGATCACCACCAACAACTATCGTATTTTAATTACTTTTTCCTTTTCCTTTTTCTCTTTTCTTTTCTTTTCATCTTATTATTTTTTTAAAATAACAACTTCTATTTGATTAATTCTTTCTTTTTCTTTGATGACTAGATTCTCATACCAATTTAGATAATCTACAATCTTAGTTGTTCTTTTCAGACTTTTGGAAATAAAATTGTAAGTATTATGAAGAAGTAATCTATATTTTGTTTTGTGAAGTTTTGATTATTGGAAGTGGTTGTATATTCTTCTAACTAATAGATTATTTTGGATTGAAGTATTTAATTCGAGAACCGTAGACCTTTTGTGATATCAGAGTGGGAGTTTTCGATAGAAGTGGATTAAAGGTAAGTGGTGATTACAAGTAAGATGTGTAAGTTTGGATATTATTAATTTTTGGGTGATTTTTCCTTAAGGTTAAGAGGATTTCTAATTTTCTATTTGGTTACGCTAGATACAAATCTAGTCTTGATTTACGTGGTCTTGAAGAGTTCGAGTTCGGTTTAGGATATTACATGTTGGACAAAAGTCAAAGGTGTGTGTTTTGTTCAAGTATTTTTTGTGAAAATGATTTTTTTTATTATGTTATTTATATGATAAATTAAATATTATTAAAGTATTATCTAGTAGCAAAAATAACATGGTGAGTGATTATGTAGATTTAATGTATGTATTTTAACTTAAATTTATTTGATGTGTGATGCTATTTATTGCTAATATGTGGTTTTGTTCTGATTCTCTTGGTATGTGACATCATGGTATATTTGTTTATTATGATCTATTCACATTGAAAATTCAAAATGACTAATTTGTAAAGCATTGATTACCATGGCTATCGATTTCTGATTTGTATACAATTGCATGTTTAACATGCTTACTGCTTTGATATTGAGTTTGCATGCCATGTCACATTTCATGGGGTTGTGATTATATGGTAAGGAGGAATATTTGGCAGTTTAATAATCTGCATTATCTGGTGGTTTTACCACACATTTGTTTTGGCAGCTTGTCTGCAATTTTGGTGGCTTTGCCCATATATTTATGTTGGTGTGTTTTGGATGGATGAGTTCTGGGGAACTTCATTTGGTGTGTAATGGAGATGGGTAGGAAATTTTGGAAAAATATGCATATATGTTTTTATAAAATATTGCATTGTCATAATTATACTTATAAAAGTCTGCACAACTGATTGTTATGTATTATGTGGTATTTATATTCAATGTATTATAATTCCTATTAACAAGCTTGGTATAAAACTCACACTGAGTGTATTAGTTCATTGCTTTATTTTTCTTAAATTTTTTAAATAGTACCCGTGGATAGGACTTGGATGCAAAATTTGGAGGAGATTCATAGTTATATTTAATTCGCTGCGAATTTTTAAAAAAAAGAATTTTTACAAAATAACGTTTTAAAATTTGTAAAACAAGTTTTCTTATCAAATCTATCAAAAAGTAATAACTTGAAATACTATGAGAATTTATTTAAATTAAATATATTTTATTAAAGATTTTTCATTGACGATTTTTCTATTAAATTCAAATAATGTTTTTCAAAAAAATGATGTAAGCACAATTGATTTGAAAATCTTTTCTTTGTGATTGTTATAGCTTTCAAAATTTGGTCATAACGTTTAGGTCTAGTTTGGGGGTTATATTTTGTGGTATTAGAGTCAAGTTTAAAACTCGGACTGTAGATTTTTAAATTTAGTCTGCATGCATATTTTAAAGGGTTTAAAATTTTTTGTTTAATCTCAAAATTGAATTTCTAAGAATCCAAGACTCTGATGTTAATTCCTCTTTAGATGTTGTTATTACTGAGATTAAAACTAAAAATTTTTGTTATTAAAATCTTGAACATAAGATTGTAAATACGTGAGAATAATTAAAAATATTTTTGAACTGTAGATTTTCATAAGACTTTAATCAAAATGAATAATCGTGGAGTACGAACTTGTGGAGCACGTCGTCGTGCAGCTTAAGATGAGTCATCTATGGCACAAGTGCGTATGCCAGAACTTGGAGTCAATCCTAATGAGAATGAACCTATTATGGAGAACGTGAATCAAGAGTCTGAGGAGTTTGTTAATGAAGATGTAAATCCAGAGCCTATTGATGATGTTGTATCTCAGGCTTTGTTGAGGGTGTTGAAACAAGTTGATGAAGCCCAAATTGGTTCTGGGGGCCAAAGTTCTGTAACTGAGAGGCTTTTTTTATAATGGAGTTAAGTTGTTTAAGGGAGTTGCTAGGACAACCACTATAGTAGCCGAGTATTGGATGGAGGCTACTAAAAGGATTTTAGATGATCTAGATTGTACACAGAGCAGAAATTGAAGGGTATTATGTAGCTTCTTAGGGATGAGGCTTATTGCTGGTGACAATCTATTGTTTAGGGCACTCAAGCTGAGAGAATAACTTGAGAGTATTTCCAGAACGCATTTCAGAAAAAGTATATAGGCACTAGATATGTGGAAGCCCATAGGTTCAATTTCATTGAGCTGAAGTAGAGAGATATGCCAGTGTCTGAATATGAAGCGAAATTCCTGAGATTGAGTCATTATGCACAAAGAATGATAGCTACCAAGAACGATAAGTGTGTAAGGATCGAGAATGGGCTACGGTATGATTTTAAAGTTTAGGTCACCCCATTTCAGGAAAAGGTCTTTGAGACTTTGGTAAAGAAAGTTAACATAATATAAGAGGTTAAACGCATGGAGCTTGAGAAGAGAGATAAGATTAAGACCTCAGTTAAGAGAGATTTTGGCTTTAGTAGTTCTAACCCGCGTCCTGTGAAGTGAACCAAGAAAAGTAGACCGCAGCAAAACACAACTATAGTTGGTATTAGTGGTATGATTCAAATTGTGCTTATTATATGAAATGTTAGTCGAGGGAATGTTGGAGAAAATTAGGGGCATGTCTTAGATGTGGATCCTTAGAGCATTAGATTAAAGATTTTCCACGTATGGTTGAGCAGATGCAAGCACCAATTTCGAATCAGAGGGTTGGTCAATTACCTCCTAGGACACGAGGTTATAACAGAGCTGGTAATGTGGGACAGAGAGTACCGGATCAGAGTGCAAATCAGACTGAGGTGAGACAACTTGCCTTGGTTTATGCAGTAAGGCACATAGAGGTTCGTGATGCAGTTGATGTCATCGGAGGTACTTTTACAATTAATTCTATACAGTACTTTGCCTTAATAGATATAAGTTCTACCCATTCATATGTTACATGCTCTATGTCTGAGAAATTGGGAATTAGGGTAGAAGATACTATTATTGTTGTTTTGTGGTTAGTCTTTTAGGGCAACCTGTAGTGGTAAACAAAATTTTATAGACATTGTCCATTAGAAGTTGAAGGTGAAATATTTCCAAATGATTTGATGGAGTTATCGTTCAATGAGTTTGATTTGATTTTAGGAATGGACTGCTTGATCAAGCACCAAGTCTGTCTAGATTGTACTTCAAAAAGAGTAATGTTGAAGTCAGTTTTATGGAACAAAAATAATGATTGTGGGTGAGCGTAGATATTATTTGTCAAATGTAATATTCGCTATGTTTGTCCAAAGATTGGTTAGAAAATGATATGAGGCATATCTAGATTATGTTTTAGATACCAGTGTTAGTAATTCTGCTATGAACAACATCCACACTTTGAAGGAATTTTGGACATTTTTCTGGAGGAATTGCTAGGGTTACCTCCTAATCGTGAAGTTGAATTCGAAATAGAGTTGTTGCTTGATACAACTTTGGTGTCCATTATTCCCTATTGAATGGCACCTAAAAAGCTTAAAGAACTTAAAATTCAACTTCAGGAGCTTTTGGGCTGTGGGTTCATTAGACCAAATGTTTCGCCATAGGGAGTTACAGTACTGTTTGTCAAGAAGAATGATGGTTTTATGAGGATATGTATCGATTATAGGAAATTGAATAAGTTGACTGTTAAGAATAAGTACCCTCTGCCTGGGATTGAGGATTTGTTCGATTAGTTTCAAGGAGCGAAGGTGTTTTCCAAGATTGATTTGAGTTTAGGGTATTATTAGCTTAAAGTGAAGGAATCAGATGTGCCTAAGACTGTATTCAGGACTTGATATGGTCATTACGAGTTTTTGGTAATGCCTTTTGATCTTACGAATGCTCTGACAACATTTATGGATATGATGAATCGGGTTTTCCAACCATATCTCGATTAATTTGTTGTTGTCTTTATCGATGACATTTTAATCTACTCTAAGACCAAGTCTGAGCATGATGAGCATCTAAAGATTGTACTACAAATTCTTCGAGAAAAAACCTTTTTTACCAAGTTTAGTAAGTGATAGTTTTGGTTAAAGGAAGTTATATTTTTGGGTCATATGGTGTCCGCTGAAGGTATCTGTATGGATTCTAAGAAGATTGAGGCTATTGTGGAGTGGAAATAGCCTAGGAATGTGTTTGACATTCGGAGTTTTCTTGGGTTGGTTGGTTATTATCGCAAATTGTTAAGGGGTTTTCTTTGATTGCTACTCCTTTAACGAAGTTCCTGAGAAAGAATGCTCCATTTAGATGGACTGATGATCAGCAAGTCAGTTTTGAGAAACTTAAGTTTGTGTTGACTTAAGTACCTATATTAATTGAACCTGAGTCTAGAAAGGATTATGTGTTATACAGTGATGCATCTCACATTGGTCTTGCATGTGTGTTGATGTAGGAAGGTAAGCTTGTAGCTTATGCCTCGAGGCAGCTCAGCCACATGAGTGTAATTATTTGACTCATGACTTAAAGCTAGCAGTTTTGTTTTTTGCGCTTAAGATCTGAAGGCATTATTTTTATGGTGAGAAGTGTATTATTTACATGAATCATAAGAGTCTTAAATATCTACTAACTTAAAAAGAGTTGAACTTGAGACAACGTAAGTGGATTAAAGTTGTAACATCCTGTCTGGTGAAACCCTAGTATTCGGGTGTTTTCTAGAAGTAAGAATTTTGGGCTGAGTTTTGAATAAGTAAAATGGTGGATTTATTTAAGAAACTAAAGTTCACGAGTACACCCCTAGGCGAAGTCCTGAAAGTTTGAAATATAGTCCATAGAATAAGGCTTAAGAGGATAGTTTTAAGTGTCCAACATTAGGGTTGGATTAAGTAAATTTGTAATGCCTTAGTCTAGCATATTCTAGAGGAACAAAACTTATGGCTAAGTTAAGTATGAATATTCAAAGAATAATGGTAAGAGTGTAAAAGTCTCTGAATTAGGTGTATAGTTATATAGAAAAATGACAGGTGAAGAAGTGTTCGCCTAAAAAGGCCCATCTTAGCGTATAAAGTAGGCGAACGAAGAATGTTCTGTTTATACAACCCTCTGTAATAGGAATAGTTAAGGAATCATAGGGAGGAATATTTGACTAAGTAGTAGTAGCCGCCCAAATACATTTTTGGCGTATAGAATGGGCAGGCTCTGATATGGAAATAAGTAGATAAGGATTCCTAGTCAGATCAAGATGTTAAATGAAACAAAAATGATGGTTATGAAAAGAATGGTTATGAGGTATGAGGCTACGCCAGAAGGCATAATATATCCAGTGACTAATGTGGCCCTGTAGTAGTTGATTTATAAGGAAGGTTGGTTGAGAACTAACCAAATGTCAACCAAAAGAGGCAAAGGCTGAAGGAGTATCTGGTAAGTTTCTTAGACGCAGCAGATTTTGATAAGCCACTCAGTCTTGATGTGATGTTCACCAAGTCCCTATGAAAACTTAAGTTAGGCTAAAAGGACACTCAGTTTAAGGTAAGGAGAGTTATCTTCCTTGTTAAGGACGGAAGGGCTAAGTAGATAGGGGATGCCTCCCAAAAGAGACAAGTCTAGAATACTAGTTTTCTGGTAGTAAGCCGTCTCCCAATAGATGAGTCTAAAACCCTAATTTCTACTAGTGATTTCCCTCTCAAAAAGGTACATTTCATGTTTCTGTCTACTAAACAAATGCATATATTTAAGTATACTTGAAGAAATAAGGCTTAGTGAAATGTCTGAGTCAAAGTAGAGGTGAAAGGCTACTCAAATGAGCTATAACAAAGTGTCTCTATTTGACGAAAAAAATAGGCCATAATATCTGGTTGAATGAAAGATCTAGAACTCAAGCTGCTGTTGTTATAAGGAAGGGTTAGATCTAAATTTTGATAGCCTTCTAGGTTATAAGATGAGTCTCTAAGCCGACTCCTACAAATGTATTATGCATGTTAGAACTTTCTATGAAACTGAGCTAAGGATGAATGATGTGATGATTTTATGAAGAATGCATGTCTGATGAACTTGCATGAATGACTCGTATGGGATATGGAAATGATCTCTGTGAATAATGGTTTATGTGTCTGAATGAGCAAAATGTGTTTATGTGTGTTTTGAATATATGAACAAATCTGTTGTGAAAAAACTCTATCATGAGTAAGTTAGATGTGAATCAGTCTATCAAGTATGAATTTGCATGAAGTGTTTGTGCCTGTCTCTGGAGTCGTCTAAAAGGGTCCGTCAAGATTAAAAACACAAATCTCTGAAAAGAAAAGTCTATGGCACTCTAAACATAATATAATGTAAGACCATGACTGGGCTATGGCATCATATGGAATATGTAAAGGACGGTTGGGTGAGTACTAGTGATGAGGAGCAAACCTTACGACTGTGAGTTTATGAAAATCTCTATAGTCAAAAACATCAATTTCCGTATAAATGAGCCTTTGTGGCTGTCTCTGAAAGAAATTCATTGTGGCGATCTCTATTAAATGAAAGCCTTATGGAGATCTCTGTTATAAGGAAGCTTTTGTGGTTACTATCTGTTATCAACCCTTGTGGTTATTCTATTATAAGGAAGTCTTTGTGGCTAACCCTGTTAAATGAATAGCTTTGTGGCTATCTCCGTTACATGCTTTTATGGCTATCTCAGTTAAATGAATGTCTTTGTGGCCATCTCTGTTAAAAGATGCATTTGTAGTCATCTCTGTTAAAAGATGCCTTTGTGGCTATCTCTGTTAAAAGGATGCATTTGTGGCTATCTTTGTTAAAAGGATACCTTTTTGGCCATCTCTATTAAGGGAATACCTTGTGGCATACTCTATTAAAAGGATGCCTTCGTGGCGAAAACTAAAGAACGGATCTCATGATGACCATCTGAAGACAACTACTTTGGGGGAACACCGAATGAATGGCAAACCCCGTATAGTTACAAGTGATAAATAGAATGGCTAGTGTGGGTTAGAGTACATGGTGAAGCAAAGATATGAATTAAAAGTAAGTATAAACAGTGCACTAAAGTAAGGAAGATCTGGGTGAATTCTGAGTTAAGTATTGGGCGTAATCTACCCCGCCCGAAGATAATGATAAGACTAGAAAGTATGGAATAAGATATTAAGTCTGATGATAAGGTAAATGAAGAGGTTAATGATTACGTAAAGATAAGATTTAAGAAAGGATATAGAAGGTAAAGGATGTTAAGTATAGTACGCTCAAAAGAAGGGAAAATGATTATAAAGAAAGAAATATGATAGTCTCCGTATTGTACCTGCCAAAGAAGGAAGAAAGATAAAAAATACCCTAAAGATGTGCAAAATAACATATGCAATGAAGAATGAATGAAAAAGGTATTTTTAAGGTTTAGCTCACTAAGTTCTTATGAACATACAAAAGTTGTTTCTATTTTCAAGTCCGTCAAGTAATATGCTCCAAGAGACAATGCTAGGGCTACACCAAGGAAGCGACGTGCTGGGCTGTTATGTGTACAAAGGAAGTCAAGTGGCATGTCAAAGCATGCGCATAAGTCATTTGAGTAGAAATTCAAAATGTTTATAGTTAAAGTCCACGCCTAAATAAATAAGTAGTAATCCAATATGTATACAGTAGACTAAGAGAGAGAAAGTAGGAAAGCCTGAAGTTTTATTGAGTTGAAATAATAGCCATACAATGTATTTTGATAAGAAATTTTGTAATGGCCTTAGATAGTAGTTTGTATATAGGCGAAATGTAAATGTAGCCATACAATGTATGCCAATAAGAGATTCTGTTGCACTTAAAGAGACGTTTACATCAATGAATAAGAAAGAAAATTTTCAAGTTATATGTGTAAGAAGGACGTAACACTCGAGATTCGAATTTGATAGATTAGGTCAAATCGAAGGCGTTACAAAACTGCTTAAGGATTATGATTGTACCATTGAGTACCATCCCGACAAGGCTAATGTGGTAGCTGATGGTTTGAGCCGAAAGGCGATGACTGAACTTAGAACAATGTTTGCAAGATTAAGTTTGTTTGAGGATAGTAGTATTTTGGCAGAATTACAAGTGAGGCCCATTTTGATTGATGAAATAAAGGAAAAGCAACCTTTAGATGTTTCTTTATTACATTATTTCAAGCAGGTGGAGGATGGTTTGACTAATGATTTTGGGTTTAATGCTGATGGTGTTTTATGTTTTAGAGGAAGATACTGTAAACTAAATGATAAAGATTTGAGGCAGTCTATTCTTCGGGAAGCATATAGTAGTCCATATGTTATGCACCTTAGAGGAAATAAGATGCATCATGATCTGAGGGAGTTGTATTGGTGGTCAAGTCTGAGGCGTGACGTGACTGAATTTGTGCTTAAATGTTTGACTTGTCAACAAGTTAAGTCTGAACATTAACTTCCTTCCGATTTTTTACAACCCATTAGGATTCCTTAGTGGAAGTGGGAGCGTGTCACTATGGATTTTGTTAGTGGGTTGCCTTTGACTTCCACTAAGAAAGATTATGTATGGGTGATTGTGGATAAATTTACTAAGTTAGCTCACTTCCTACCAGTTCATACGAATTATTCACTTTAAAAGCTTGCGAAGTTGTATATTTATGAGATTGTGCGATTGCATGGGGTACCTATGTCAATTATTTCAGATCGAGATCCTCAGTTTACATCTCGATTCTAGAAGAAATTGCATGAAGCTCTTGGTACTTGTTTGGATTTTAGTACCGCTTACCATCTGTAGTCTGATGGGCAATCCGAGCAAGTTATTCAAATTCTTGAGTATATGTTTAGGAGCAGTGTTATCAATTTTGAAGGAAGTTGGAAGGATCATCTACCTTTAGCTGAATTTGCTTATAATAACAGTTTTCAGTCAAGCATTCAGATGGCACCTTACGAGGTTCTATTTGGTCATAAGTGTCAAACTCCTTTGTGCTGGACTGAGTTGGATGAAAGGAAAATTTTGGGACTTGAGTTAGCTCAAAAGACTGAAGGTAGGGTTAAGTTGATTTAAGATAGATTGTGAGCGACTTCTGATAGGCAGAAATCCTATGTAGATTTAAAAAGGAAAGATATCGAGTACTATGTAGGGGATCAGGTTTTCTTAAAGGTGTCTCCGTGGAGAAAAGTATTGAAGTTCGGACAGAATGGCAAATTGAGTCCAAGGTTTATTGTGCCTTATCGACTTCTAAAAAGAGTTGGACCAATAGCCTATCAGTTGGAATTACCACCTGAGTTGGATCGTATTCATGATGTTTTTCACATCTCTATGTTGAGCAGGTACCATTCAAATCCATCTCATGTGGTTCAGGTTGAAGAGAATGAAGTAAGACTGAACTTGTCTTTTGAGGAAGAACCTGTGAAAATTTTAAATCATGAGATTAAGGTTCTAAGAGAGAAGCAAATTCCTTTGGTCAAGGTTCTGTGCCGAAATCATGGTTTTGAGGAGGCCACGTGGGAATTAGAAGATTTTTTTCGATAGCAATATCCTCATTTTTTGAACCAGGTAAATTTCAATGATGAAATTTATTTTAAGGAGGGTAGATTTGTCACATTCCAAAATATTAATTGTTGTTGTTAGTTCATTAACAAGTAAGTGGAATGGCATAGTGGCTAAGTACTTTAAGTAACTCTCTAGTGAACTAAGTTTAAGTCTCCAAGTTCTCATTTAAAATTTTTTTTTTGATTAAATGTTAGTTAACCTAGCCATGAAAACCGTCCATGCATGGATGTACTCATTTTCAACTTTGTAACATCTATTTTCAAAGTCATTCATGTTATGTTCTGTAACTCCTATGATTATTCAACATCAATCCATTTTAACTCCCTTGTCTCTACATGAATGAGATGTTGGGAATTTGGATTTTGGATTTTGAATTGGGTTGTAAGTTAATGTCATCCCTTGCTGGCATTTTGGCTAAGATATTCTTTATTTTTGTCATCAAATTCTCTTTTTTTCTCGTCCCTATCAACCACCATGAGCCTTTCTCCTTTGGAAGTTCTCTGCCATTTTTATTTTATTTTTTTATTGTTGTGTGTTGATCAATGCTTCTCCTCCACCATACCACCATTTTCCACCCATAACCACCATACCACCACTACGAAAACCACCTTGTGCCACCACTTTTCACCATATTTCATTTTGCACCAATATTCTTATCTATTCATTCCTTCTTTCTTTCTTTTCTCTTATTCTTTTCATTTCATTTCTCTTCTTTGATTTAAATAATTGACTATTCTTCCTTCTTTACTGAACACCTTTTTGAACCACCTCCATTGTCAACCAACATGCACCATCGTTCACCGCCACGAATCATTGCCGACAATTATCATATTTTAATTCTTTTTCTCTTTTCTCTTTTCTTTTCTTTTCATCTTATTATTATTTTTAAATAAAAACTTCTATTTGATTAATTCTTTCTTTTTCTTCGGTGACTAGATTCTCATGCCAATTTATATCATCAACAATCTTAGTTGTTCTTTTTAGACTTTTGGAAATAAAAGTGTAAGTATTATGGAGAAGTAATCTACATTTCATTTTGTGAAGTTTTGATTATTGGGAGTGGTTGTATATTCTTCTAGCTAAGAGATTTTTTTGGATTGAAGGATTTAATTCGAGAACCGTAGACCTTTTATGATATCAAAGTGGGAGTTTTCGATAGAAGTGCATTAAGGGTAAGTGGTGATTACAAGCAAGATGTGTAAGTATGGATGTTATTAATTTTTGGGCGATTTTTCTTAATGTTTAAAGGATTTCTAATTTTCAATTTGTTTAGGTTAGGTACAAATATAGTCACGATATACTTGGATCTAAAGAGTTTGAGTTCGGTTTAGGATATTATGTGTTGGACAAAAGTTAAAGGTGTGTGCTTTATTCAAATATTTTGTGTGAAAAGAGTATTTTTTATTATGTTATTTATATGATAAATTAAATATTATTAAAGTATTATCTAGTAGCAAAAATAACATGGTGAGTGATTATGTAAATTTAAGGTATGTATTTTAACTTAAATCTATTTGATGTGTTATCTTATGCTAATACGTGGTTTTGTTCTATTTCTCAAGGTATGTGACATCATGGCATATTTGTTTATTATGATCTATTCACATTGAAAATTTGAAATGACTGATTTGTAAAGCATGGATTACCATGGCTATCGATTCCTGATTTGTATACAATTGCATGTTTAACATGCTTATGGCTTTGATATTGAGTTTGCATGCCATGTCACATTTCACGGGGTTGGGACTATATGGTAAGTAGGAAGATTTTGCAGGTTAATAATTTGTATTATCTGGTGGTTTTACCATACATTTGTTCTAGCAGCTTGTCTGCAATTCTAGTGGTTTTGTCTAGATATTTCTATTGGTGTGTTTTAGATGGACGGGTTCTAGAAAACTCCATTTGGCGTTCAGCGGAGATGGGTAGGAAATTTTGAAAAAAATCTGCATATATGTTTTTATAAAATATTGCATTGTCATAATCATGCTGATAAAAGTCTACACAATTGATTGTTATGTATTATGTGGTATTTATATTCAATGTATTATAGTTCCTGTTAACAAGCTTGACATAAAACCCATACTGAGCTTATTAGCCCACTCCTTTAGTTTTCTTAATCTTTTCAGATAGTACCCGTGGGTAGGACTTGGATACAACATTTGGAGGAGATTTCAGATTTAATCAAATTGAAGTATTTAAAACTTCTTTTTGGGATTGTTTTGAACTTTGGATTGTTTTAATTATGCCATGACTACTTTGATATGTTAGCCACAATACATGCATAAACTTTGGATTTAAATGTTCTAAATCATTGGTTTTTATTATATAAATTGTTTTTCTCAAACAAAAATAATTTGTAATAAATATATTTCATAGTTTTCTTTAATCCACTACGAATTTTTGAAAAATAAATTTTTTACAAAATAACGTTTTAAAATTTGCAAGACAAGTTTTCTTATCAAATCTATCAAAAAGTAATAACTAGAAATATTACGAGAATTTATTTAAATTAAACATATTTTATTAAATATTTTTCGTTGACAATTTTTCTATTAAATTCAAACAATGTTTTTCAGAAAAATTATTTAAGCATAATTGATTTGAAAATATTTTCTATGTGATTGTTATAGTTTTCAAAATTTGGCCATAATGTCTAGGCCGGGTTTGGGGGGTTATAAATGTATTGGTGAGCTGGGGGTTCACCAGCCTGTTTGGCGAACTATGGTTTGCCAATTGAGTTGCAAACTAGGTCCTCCAGTCAAAGATATAGTAAGATTCAAATTAAGAAAAAAGATCTAGTGTATCTAGGAATATTTTTTGTGCAAGTAACATCTTTCCTAAGTCAGATAGGATTTCCAAAGGTATCTAGGACTTTTAAGTCTATAGATAGGACCATTGGTCCTATGAAATTCTTCACTAAATATACTGCCATCAAAGTCTCTGTTCTAAAATTTTGTTTGTAGCAATTTGGGTAAGTCTTTGTCTTGTTAGGGTTGATTATCCTAAAAGCTAGGTTTGCTTGCATGTGTGAAATCCGTATGTTCTGTTTAGTAATTTGTATGTTTATTGTGAACCAACTGACCATCTACCAGCAAGGACAAGGGAAAAACTAAACTTGTTTAAGTTTTTCTGCTTTCGGTGAGTGATCGGAGATTCGATGTGAGTATTTAGTGTTTTGTTAGTTTAATTAATTAAGTTGATTCATGCTATTTATGTTGTTTTACATGATTACCAATTTGTCTATGAGTTTGTTCCTTATAATACTTCATTATCAAAGTTATTTCATTGTAATTTATTACTTCACAATGATCTCGTATACTTACGAGTAAAGTTGATGAAAATGATAACTTTAATTTTTAAAATCTAAGTAATATTTTGTTACTGTTTTCATCGTCACTTTTGCAACGATCATTTACCTACCATACTCATCTCAAATTCAGAACTACGAGGTTAACAAAATTTTCACACGCTATAGTAGAAGTGGAACCAACCATTCTATCATTCACATAGAGTGAAGCCATCGGTTCGACCGATTTAGACAAGTCGATTAAATAAATCATTAAAAATAAAAAAAATAAAAAATTGATTGAACTGATTTCTTAACCTAGTTGAACCAGTCTGTATTGATTTCCGACTCAATTGGTCCAAAGCTTTTCTCTAAATCGGTGCCTCAATCAATTCTCAATCCAAATAATTCGATTTGGTTCATGTAACATTGATATGCAAAACAGAAAGAAAACGCATCTACAATAAGTTAATTTTTTAATAAAATAAAATATTTTTCACACAATTCTATTAATTTAATTTTAAATTTTCTAAATCAAACCATATATATTCTATAACAGAGTATTCTTATGAATAATGTTTTTTTACTTAGTTGGCATACTTCTTATTGTGCCAAGAATACATGCTTTAATATACATTCTTTAATATGGAAATATTTTAAGTTTTATTAACTTTAAATAAAACAATCCTATGTTTCTTAATTTATAAAAGTTATAATTAACTGTAATTACATACATTATAAAAGTTATAATTAATTTTATAAATAATCAAGTAATTTCTAAATATTATTTTAAATTTAATATAGTATTATAATTACTTAAATATTTTATTATATTGTATAATTTTATACTTATAATACTGTTAAATAAATTTAATATTAATAATTAAAATATTATTATTGTAAATATAATATAATATCATATATTAATTGTTTTCTCCTAGTGAACTAAATTCACGGAAACATTAAATAATAATACAATTGACTATAATTATAATTATTTAAATGTTACTTACCTGATATTACTTTTAACTTTTAGTGTGAGTAAATGATATTTTGAATTTTTTCTACAATATTGATATTTGTTTATATAATTTAAATCTATTAAAAACATTGACAAATATTTAATAATTTATAACTTGCGGTAATTATCTATTTGAATTTATTTATTTATAGTATGCTGATTACTAATTAAAAAGTAATTGAATAATACACAAGATGCATGGGAAAGTGTAATAAAAAAATTTAAAATTATTTCACTATTAACATAATAACTTAATAGTTGATAGAGAAACCTAGAACTCACTATAGGCTGGGTTAGCGGTTTTGGTTTAAAGCCTGCTTAAAAAGTAGAAGGGTTTGAGTAAAAATATAAGCTTAAAAATTAGGCTTGGACAAAAAATAAGTACCGTTTTCTAAATGGGTCGGGTCTCGGATAGAATCTTTTTGCCCAAACTTGGCCCAACTTAACCCGAATAAACCTAAACTTTTTTTCCTGTTGTTTGTTGTTGTTATGTTACTATTTTACTGCTATTTTGTTTGATGTTTTGCTATCATTTTACTATTATATTACTACTATTTTATTGTTATTGTTTAGATATTGTATAGCTCTTGTTTTATTGTTAATTTTGCTAATATTTTGGAGGCATTTACTTGCTAAGTTGAAACTATCTTAGTATTATTTAAGTATAAAAACGTTTTTTAATGTATCTTCAATTTATTAGGAAACATTTATTTTAATGTTTTTAGTGAATTTGATGTATTATATTTTTTATATTTATTTTATATAAAAAATCTAAAAAAAATAATATAGGCGGGTCGGGTCGAGCTTGGGTTTAGCATTTTTAATCTGGGTTGAGTTTAGGCAAAATTTAGGCCCATTTTTTGGATTGGATCAAGCCCAAGCCTAGAAAATGGGCCTAAAATTTTGCTTCGGCCTGACCCGATCCAACCCATGATTAGGTCTAGAGAAACCTAATTAATTTCGATTTTAGTAAATTAATTTGATTTAATCAAAATGCATAATGATAAATTTATCCCTCAACACTAACATTTTTTTGTCAATTTGGTCATTATTCTTTGTTTGAGCTAAATTTGACCCTTTATCTTTCAAAAAAGAGTCAAATCTCATTTTTTTAATGAAACTGCTGACACTGTTGATGTGGCAACTCGCATGATAGTCTATGTGCATATCATGCTAATATAACACCGTTTGTCTTATAAGTCACATCAATAAATAATTCAAAAATTAAAAATATAAAAAATATAAAAAAATTAAAATTAAAAAATATAAAAAAATTTCATAAAATTTTAAAAAAAAGTTTCGAGTAGACATGGATTTTCACGTAAGTTATCGTGTTTAAAAATTTAAAACATTTTAGTTAGTTTACTCGTTAAAAAAAACATTATTTCGACTTTTTTCTAAAGACTAATGGCTAAATTTGACTCTTTTTAAAAAGTTGAGGGCCAAATTTAGTTTTAAAAAAAAAATAAAGACTAACGACAAAAAGATATAAATATTAAGAGCTAAATTTGATATTATGCCTAATCAAAATATAGCATGCAATTGCGCATAACTATGGATAGTTTAAAATCTTAATAAAATAGGGATAATGCATTACTTAATCTCCGAACTTAGCAACTTTTCTCGGACCTTAAATTTAGATTTTGTTAAGATGAGATGATGCACTATGAAATTATGCCACATCATCACCTAAAATTTTAAAAAATACTTTTTTGAATTTTTTTTTATTTTTATAACTCTTAAAAAAATTTAAATGATGATGTGGTAAAATTTTAAAATGTCACATCATTACATATAAAGGAAATGAAAGTTTAAGGAATAAATTAGAAAAATTACCAAGTTTAAGAGCTATGCTGAGAAAATTTTGTCAAATTTAGGGAGTAAATAGTGCATTAACAGTAAAGAAAGAAAGAAACTCTGAGTTAGCTTAACAGGTTTAAAACTTGACAACATCATAACTATTGACCACTGACTTGTCCCAACTTTTGGCATGTCTTTGAAGTTTGAACGATACGTGGCCAAGAATTTGTTTGTCTCAAATGTATATAAAATACTCTGCACTGCATGGAAGGCCTACCAGTACTTTTCACGAATATGTGCTTTCAGGTTTGAATGTATTGAAATCTCAGACCCGACCATCATCAGATGATTTCAAATTTCTTCTAGGTAGCTGGACAATTCCATTCCTTCTAGACCTAAATCCTGGGTGAGTCTAAGATGGACTAGGCGGCTCAATATCATCTGCTTTAATCAAATTTATTTCAAATGTAAATAGGGTTTTCTGAACTTCTGCTCTTGTAAATTTATATTCAAGTATTTAGATAGTTTAACGTAAATTGTAGTACAGTGTTTGCCTAAATAATTTTACGTAATTTTTTCTCCAATTTAACCTTAAAATTAGGTAAAAGTAATATGGAGGTTCTATATTAAGAGTTAAATTATATTTTAATTCCTCTACTAAAAAAATAGGTAAATTAATCTCATAACATTAGATCAAAGAGTAAATTGGTCCTTCTGTTAAAAATTTCATTCATTCTTGATGTTAAAAATTAGTTCATGATGTACACATGACACGTCACATTTTATTGTCTTGTTATTCAGTCAATCATGTTAGTTTTTAATAGTGCAATTACATAAAATTTTTAACAAAAAAAATAAATTTACTCTTTAATATGATGTATAGGGATTAATTTATTTATCTTTTAAATGGAGAGGGTGAAATATAATCCAATTCTTAATACAAGAATTTTTATGATAGGTTTACTTAAAATCTAAGGATTGAATCTCAATTTTTGTAATTATTTCCAAATGTAAACAGGATTTGCTGGTGTTGGTTACAAGCAAGGACTTTTACTCCATAGTGAGCTACCTAACTGCACTATGATAGCGACCTGACTAATGACTAGGATGCCATTGCCATTGCCAACCTCTTTCCCGTTTTAGCCAACACATTTTGTTCTCCTTGTTGTTCTAGTGTGGTCACTGCTCACACCCTTTGCATTCTTAGATTTATTAATAATATATATGTTAAGGACCAGACTACATGCAATACTCTCAGCCTCCATTTTAGCCCCTTCACTTCAAATTCTTATTACTACTCCCTCCCAACTGTACTCACATGCTTTCATCATCTTTTCCAAATTCTTCAGTCAACAAATCCAAATCAAGTTTCAAACTAAATGTTATTTCTTCCTTTGTAAACCCCCAATGGTCTCTAATATTGCAGCATTGCCAGACTAGCCCACGAGGGGTTGTTTATTATTATTATTATTATTATTATTATTATTATTATTATTATTAACTCCCAGCCTTCAAAGATGACCGAATTGCGTCAGTTTGCTAGTTACTTTCATCACTGCTTACGTACTCGTCTAACTTACAAAAGCTCAAACACAATCCATTATGTTTGTTTGAATGGGAAAATATGCCTCAACAGTTGGCATATGTTTTCACAAATCTACTAATCTTGTTTTTCCCCCACAAGATTATAATATTCCTAAACATCCTATATATCCTCAAAGAAAGGACTATGATCCAGTGAAAAGGTTCGTTAATTGATAGTGTAACCTAATGGGGTAAATTACACCATTAGTTATTAAATTATAGGTAAATTTTTATTTTGGTCATTTAATTAAAAAAAGTTATAATTTAGTCACTAAATTATCGAAAGTTTTTATTTAAACTACTAGGTTGTTAAAACTAATGTTATATGGCTTTCTCTGTCCATACTACCTGTACTAATCGAAATTCTCTTTTTGCTTCTCTTCTACGATTTAATCTTTTTTTCATGAAATAACTTTGGATGTCACGAATCTAAGAATCAAAATTGAAACAATTTTTTTCGATATCTAACGCTGACTGTCAAATTAACTTGGATTTAAGGTATGTTCTTCTACTCGTTGATGGATACTGACCCATGTATCAATCATTGAATCGCCGCTTAGAGTTCACTAGCAGAACCTTATTTAAAAAAAATTTAATAGCTCAGCGATTTAAATAAATTTTTTTAAATAATATAATAATTTAAATAAAATTTTATAAATAATTTAATAATTAAATTGTAACTTCTAATTTAATAAGTAATGATATAATTAGTTAACTCAATATTATGATGGTTATTTTATAAATTTGGGTCTATGATAAAAATAAAATAAAAACAGACGATTTGAAGCCTCTGTCACATGAGTGAGAGAACAAGTGAGAGAGTGAGTGAAGGGTGGATGGATGGATAGAGATCTGAAAACAATCATGATTGCTAAAAACCAGATTATTCTCTGGCATGGGCCACCACGATTCCAAAAGAGAAAAGATCACATGTCATTACCAACAATTTCCCTCTCAAAAACACATCATCTTCCTCCAACATATTGCTAACAATCATCCCCTTCCCCCTTCTGTCCATTCCTTGTTTAATTTCCAAATATTTCATCATCATTACCATGTTTTTTTTTTTTCCTTTTCACCCATCTTCCTAATTCTCATGTTTAATCATTTCCCCAGGCTTCAAAATGATTCACAAAGATTTATCTCTGTCTCATATGGGCTTTAGTATTAAATAAATTGAGATTCTGAATTGGATAAATTAATTTTTTGTTTAAATATTTTTTAGGTCTCTATTAATTTTGAAATTAGACAAATTAAGCCCCTTTTCTGATTTTTTATTTTAAATTGATGGCTTAATAATTAAGATTTTAAAAACCATATTTCTTCTTTGCCTACCTTCTTCATCTTTACTTTGCACTAATTTTTATTTTTATTTTTTGTATATACTCGATAAGTTGATATAAACTTGTGATTTTGGATGTTTTCTTTTTCTTTTTCTTTACAAGCTAGCATGTGACAATTGGTTTTAAAATTTTAAAATTATAAAATATTGTCTACTTTTTTATCCACGTCTTTTTTTCATTTATAATTTTGTTAAACTTTTGGCTTTAATCAATTTACTTATATATGATTTCCTTTTACGGAACTTTAAAAAATATAAAAATATTTAAATTAACTTAAACTATTAAAATTTTATATAATCTGATGCAGGATAACAGATGTTGGTAATTTAATGTGGAGTTATGTCTCGTATTTTTTTGTTTTTCTTCTCCTAGTTAAATTTTGTTTTTAGTTTTCTACTTAAATTCTAATTAATGTAGGTTATTTTAATATTATTTTATCTACGAATTTAGCCTATAAATAGGCCCTTTTTCCATCGTAGAAAGATAACCTATTACACATTTAGGTATTAGCTTTTATAAGCTTTCAAAGAATTATGTGTTTACGTTTTGAGGGTTTTTATTTCAAGTTTCGGAGTTTAGTTTTATCTTCATCTTTATATTCTTTGTTTTATCGTTATAGTGAAATTATATTTACCTATGGTTTTTTATCCTTTTTAGAGGGGTTTTTCCACGTAAAATATTTGTGTTTGATCTTTTCTATTTCTTTGTTATTTTACTTATTTGTTTCTTAATTGGGTTTATCCCTTACAATTTGGTATCAGAGCTAGTTCGATTTTCGCAATCAACCCGTTTAGAGATGCCAACAATAAGGTTTGATGTTAATAAGTTCAATGGCATCACAAATTTCAATTTGTAGTAAGTTCGAATGATAACAATTCTGATTCAGAGCGATCTTAAGAAGGTCCTTATAGAGAAGAAGCCTACAGACATGGATAAATCAAAATGAGATAGGTTAGATAAAAAAAAATTATCCATGATTCAATTATGTCTAACAAATAATGTGTTGTAGGATGTTTTGATGGAGAAAACGAGATTCACCTTATGGAAAAAGAAAGCTAAAATGTTGGTGCATGGCCTATTAATGAAACATGTATGAATGTTATATTATAAATATTAGTTTAATTAAATAATAAAATAAAAGAAAGCTAAAATGGTGGTGGTTGGTAAAAAGAAAACATTTGTTTTCTTTTCATCTCTAGCCATTCGAAATAGGGGAGAAAATGGAGAAGTACACGACCTTGAAATTATTCTTTTTCAAGTTTAAAATTGCTAACGTCGACTCGGATCCCTCAAAAACAAGGGAAAAGATAAAGTTGTCAACGAACAGCTCGGAATTCACGATTTGTATTTCTATAATCCAAACTATTTAAATTGTTGCATATAAACATTACATTATATGGTAAGTCGATAAGGTAAGTTAGTTCTTTGGAATTCTATATGAAATGCTAATTGAATTGAATGGATGTGATTGAATGTTTAATTGTGAAATTAGACCTAAATTGATAGCTATGTAAATAATGTACATTGAATTATATATTGAATTGATTTGATTTAAGAAATGAACAATGTTGATAGATGCATGATAATAGATTGATGGAAACTTAGTTTTGATTTTAAAAATTTGGCATATTGAATCAAATTGAGAAACATGGTTATACGACTACGTGTCAGGAAGTGCCGGGTATTCTATTTGTCGGTTATACCGACCAATGCTGGGCACATTTATTGTCAGTCTTAACCGGCCATCACAGGGCGTAATTTATTATTACGGATTTATCTGTTTGGCATTGGGTGCCAAATTGGTGTGTTGGTTGGATCCGTATATTTGTCTGAGTCAAAGTAATGTTAATAGGGAATTGAAAATGGAAACCAAAACCTTGATAATGGAACATTTAAGTTAAGGATGACTATGAACTTTGAATGTATTCAATGGTAAATTTTGAGATGGAATGTGTTAGCATATGATCTAATTATCAAATGATATATGTCATGTTCTAGTATTAATAATAATGTGATAGTTTGAAAAACAAATGAGTGAATCGTTATATGGTAATGGCTATATTGCATTTTTTTATGTTAACTTATACATCATTATATCTAAGACTAGTTATTAGTATTCGAAATATAGAAATACTATTAAGTTACTCAGTGTACAATTTTGTTTTACGTGCACAGGTTAGGTACTTAAATATTTGATCGTTCTTCTAGCATCCAATGACAACCCCGAACTCAAGTGTTGGTGAAGGGTTCTTTTTGGTTTTGGCATGTACCTAGGATGTGTTATATTTATTATGGTCATTTTGAATTTTGTTGGTCCTTCAAGGTTGTGTAAATATGTATAAGTGAGACGGCAACAATCATTTTGTTGATAGCTTGATAGTTGCTTTGGTTATTTGCTTAATGTTTTCATGGATGAGATGGTTATATGATTGGCATTATGTTTGATTGATGCTTTGTTTTAGTTTGATTCATAATATGCCTAGATTATGTCTTAGCATGAAATTGGGAAAAAAAAGTAATGTTTATACCTATGTTTTACTTAAATGTTTTGGTAGCTTTTGTATCTAGGTTATTAGGCTAAAATAAAAATCAAATGTGGAACGTTATATGGTTGAATAAGTTCATGATTGGCTTGATTTATTTGAAGTGCCATTGAAGACATATTGGTATTATTGAGTAGGATCATATAGTTAGATTTGAATTGTTAGTTAAGGTGCCAAATGTGGCATAATGGTTAGGCACTTAGGATGGTCATTGTATATGATGTTTTTAACTTGTTTTGGATGCTTTTGAATAGGTTGAAATGTGGCATAAATGGTAGCTTGTCGCTTAAGTATTTCATGGTTATATAACTTGCTTAAAAAAGACATTTTCCAGGTATACACTGGTTAGGATTTCGGACACAGCCAGGGGACATGGCTATTTGTCCCTCTTTTTTTTTTTTTTTAGAATTTTCTTATCTTTTTGTTTGTGATTCAAATCGATCCTTGTTCATTTTCAAATTATTTTTAAGCTTTCGTATACTCAATATTTACTCGAAGTAGATTGAATAATTGTAACACCCCTCGCCCGTATCCGACGCCGGGACAGGGTTTAAGGTGTTACCTTTCTTGACTTAACCAACTATACAAAACCGGGCCATAAAAAAATTTCAAACAATTTAAAAACTTCTCTTTTCACGTGCAATCTATCTCATATACGGATTTATGAAGCCCAAATCATACATAGGGGTGGTTCAGAACCCAATCGAGAACTCATGAAAACTTAGAAAAGTTTCATGCATCAAGATTCCACACGCCCGAGTGGATATAGAACACACGGCCGTGTGCTAGGGACACGCCCATATCCCGAACCCGTGTCTAAAAACCTGGGCATTCTGCCAAAACAACAAAGCCCAAGCATACACCCGTGCCCTATAACCGTGTCCTTCATACAGTCGAGACACACGGTCGTGTCTCTTGCCCGTGTACTATTAGCATGCATACTGACTTTATGGCACGGCCTGGGCACACGTCCGTGTACTAAAATGACTTTAAAGTTTTAAGTGCAGGGAACGCACGGCCACAACACACACCTATGAGCATGAGTCGTGTGTCACACACTGCTTAGACACACGCCCGTGTGTCTTACCCATGTGGACAAACAAGGCTATCTTCCAAGCCATTTTGTCACCCATTTTGCACAACCTACGCAAGATCATTTCAATATACAAATTTCATCATAGTGGACACCAATTCATCCATAGAAAGAACATTGTATATTTTCATCAAAGTGAATAATAGCCATTATTCCAGGCTTGATACAAAATGAAGGGCTTTTGACTTGAGCCAAAATACATGAATAATTCTCTTAATACAACATCCTAGTCTAGCCCTATACATGCCACCTTCAAAAATATAAATCAAACTATACCGAGTGTTGCGGCTGATAGTGTGATCGATATCTCTGACTTTATGGGGCCCTTAAGCTAGCCTGGCGATACTGAAATAAGAGGGAAAGAAAAGGGAGCAAGCATAAAGCTTAGTAAGTTGCATATAAATAACTATACAACAATCTCACCATTTACCATCATGCTTATAGCTCAAAGGTAAACATAACTTAACTTACTCATTATCATCTACTCGAGTCTCATTTTCTAAATTAAGCTCGTTACTCATGCTCATCATATAGGTACCTGTAACACTCACAACATGATCAACCTCTCTTTATCAAAATTGAACTATGACTTTCATCATTGAACCGTCTGGAATACTAATTGATATTATATGAACCTTCAACATGGGATATATTACCGATGCCATGTCCCTGACATGGTCTTACACTGGCTCTCATTTATGTGTACTGATGCATATCCCAGACATGTCTTACACTAGCACAACTCCTAGCCGATGCGTGTCCCAGACACGTCTTACACTGGCTATCTCTGTCGAGGCCGATGCATGTCCCAGACATGTCTTACTCTAGCGCTCATCTCTGTGCCGATGCCATGTCCCAGACATGGTCTTACACTGGCTCTCATAATGTGGCTGAAGCATGTCCGAGACATGTCTTACACTGGCGCACAAATCACCCAATGTCTTGGCACAAATATCCAGTTCATATCTTGAGGTTTCAACGGGATATTTCTACTATCTCAATATTACAAAACATTCTCAATTTATAACTTAACAAATTGTACAATATCAATTCAATGACAATATGAATACAAGTATTAACAATGTAGTTGCATTATTTACATAAAACTTACCTCGGTTTACAAAAAGTACTTGACTAGCTAGCTTATTCGGATTGCTTGGCTTTTCCCCGGTCTTGGCTCGGTTTTGGCAAATCTTGATCTATAATAATATACATCCATTTAGTCACTAAACAAAATTAGGCATTCATAAATTCACAACTTTGGTAAAATGACCATTTTGCCCCTAGGCCTTGGCAAAATGACCATTTTACCCTTATGCCCGAAAATTGATTTTTATCGAATTTATTAGTCCTTCAAGCCTAGCTAAACTCTTTTTACTACTATGACAATCCCGAATTCTCACTATTTTACACACTAACCACCTATTTTACAACTTATGCAAAATAGTCCTTTTAGGTGTTTTCATGCTAACACCTTTCACAAAAGTTGTTTATAACACAACTAGGACTCATATTCGTCCATAAAATCTCAGCATATATCACAAATACCTCCATGGAAAAATTCTAAACTCTTGACAATTTTGTAAGATATCACCCTCATTTGAAAGCTTATGCTTCAAGGGTATCGAAAATATAAAAATCTTGAAGAAAACTCATTAAAATCACTTACTTATGAGTGCTTTAAATTGCTGCAGATTTTTGAGCTTTCAAACCTCTATTTTGGCTGATATTTTCGGTGAAGAAAGAAGATGGAGAAGAAGAAAATGATAGCTAGGCTTTTAGGCATTATTTTATCACCAAAACATGACATCATCAACCTCATACTTTGACTATTTGTTTAAAATCCATCACATGGCCGACAAACACTGTTAAAAAGGGTGTAATTTCCCTTTAAAAGCCCTCAATTTTTATTCTCTAGCTATATAACACCTTTGGGTACTAAAATGTAACTTTTGCCTTTTATGCGATTTAGTCCTTTTTCGCAATCAGGCTTGAAAACATTAAAATTAACTCACCAAATTTTTCATGCACTAATATAATCGTACCATAACTTCATAAAAATAATAAAAATAATTTTTCTATCTTCGAATTTGTGGTCTCGAGACCACTGTTCTGACTAGGCCCTAAATCGGGTTATTACATTTCTCCCCCCCAGGGATTTTCGTCCTCGAAAATCTTACCAGTGAATAAGTTTGGATACTACTCTCTCAGAGACTCCTTGGGTTCCCATGTGGCTTCCTCGACCCCATGTCTATGCCACAAAACCTTCACAAGCGGTGTACTCTTATTTCTTAACTACTTGACCTCTCAAGCTAATATCTTGACCGGTTCCTCACCATACGTCATATTTGGGAGAATCTCAACTTCAGTTGGTGTAATTATATGTGAAGGGTCTGATCTACATCAGCGTAGCATGGATACATGAAATACATCGTGAATCTTTTCTAACTCTGGCGGCAACCTCAAACGGTAGGCAACGGGCCCTACTCTCTTGGTAACCTCATAAGATCCTATAAAACAAAGACTCAACTTGCCTTTTCTACCAAATCTGAGGACTTTCCTCCACGGGGAAACTTTCAGAAATACCTTATCCCCGACTTCAAACTCAATCTCCCTTCGTTTCAAATCCACGTAGAATTTTTGTCTATCCGAGGCAGCTTTCAAACAGTCACGAATCACCTTAACTTTTTCCTCAGCCTCTTTAATCAAATCAACCCTGTGAATCTGACACTCTCTCAACTCAGTCCAGAATAGGGGCGTTCGGCACTTTCGCCCGTACAAAGCCTCATAAGGTGCCATTTTTAGACTCGACTGATAGCTATTGTTGTAGGTGAATTTAACCAATGGTAAGTGTTTTTCCCAACTTCCTTGGAACTCGAGAACAACATGTCCTCTAAGATTTGTATTACTCTTTCAGACTGTTCGTTAGTTTGCGGATGAAATGCCATACTGAAACTCAACTTGGTTCCTAAAGCTTCTTTTAACTTCTTCCAAAACCTCGAGGTGAACCTCGGGTCTCGATCAGATACAATCAATAATGGCACACCATGAAGCCTCACAATCTTAGAAACATACAAGTCAGCACACACCGGTATGAAGTATGCTGACTTAGTGAGTTTACCGACAATAGCCCATACTGCATCTTTCTTTTTCAGGGTTAGAGGCAAACTAGTCACGAAATCCATGGTGATACAATCCCATTTCGATTCGGGAATCATAATAGGCTGAAGTAAACCCGAAGGCACTTGATGTTCAGCCTTTACTTGTTGACACACTAGGCACTTGGATACAAACTCAGAAATGTCACTTTTCATACCCGACCACCAATACATTTTCTTAAGGTCGTTGTACATTTTCACGCTACCTGGGTGAACTGACGAACAACTACTATGTGCCTCTCGCAAAATCTTCTGAATGAGCTCACTATCTTTGGGTACACAAACTTTATCTTTGAACATTATACACCCATCAGTACTAACACGAAAATCTGACTCAATCTCTGATTCACATTGAGTTCTCTTAGCTTGTAGTTTCTTGTCATCTTTCTAAGCTTCACAAATTTCATGAGGAAAAGTCGGTCTGGCTCTCAGCTCTACTATGACTGATCCATCACTAGATACGATCAACTGCGCGTTCAAAGCAATTAAGGCAAACAACGACTTTCTACTCAAGGCATCAGCGACTACATTCGCCTTTCCTGGATGGTAGTCGATGATCAACTCATAATCCTTTAACAGCTCTAACCATCAACGTTGCCTCAAATTCAACTCCTTTTGAGTCATCAAGTATTTTAAACTCTTGTGGTCAGTAAATACTCTACATTTCTCTCCATATAAATGATGTCGCCAAATCTTCAGTGCGAATACCACAGCTGCTAGCTTTAAATCATGGGTCGGATAATTCTTCTAATGAGGTTTTAGCTGTCTCGAGGCATATGCTATAACTTTGCCTTCTTGCATGAGTACACAGCCCAAACCATTTACGGAGGCGTTACTATAAATTACAAATTCTTTACCCGACTCTGGTTGCACTAAAATTAGGGCTTCGGTCAACAAAGCCATTAACTTCTCGAAGCTCTGTTGGCACTTTTCTGTCCATTCGAACTTGACATCTTTCTGTAGTAGTCTCGTTATCCTTGTAGCTATCATGGAGAATCCATTTACAAATCGTCTATAGTATCCTGCTAGCCCCAGAAAACTACGAATCTCTGTTACATTCCTTAGCGATTTCCATTCACAATAGCTGAGATCTTACTTTGGTCAACTCTGATCCCGTCACCCGACACAATATGTCCTAGAAAGCCGACCTCTTTGAGCCAAAACTCGCTCTTACTAAACTTGGCATAAAGTTGCTTATCCCTTAAGATCTACAACACAGTTCTCAAATGCTCCACGTGCTCATTCTCATTAGGCGAATAAACTAAGATGTCATCAATAAAAATGATGACGAACCTATCCAAATACGGTCGGAAGATACGGTTCATAAAGTTCATAAATACCGTTGAGGCATTTGTCAATCCAAAAGGCATAACAAGAAACTCATAATGCCCATATCTTGTCCGAAAAGTAGTCTTCGGTACATCATGTTCCTTGACTCTTAACTGGTAGTAGCCCGATCTTAAGTCTATCCTAGAGAATATAGTGGCTCCTCTCAATTGATCGAAGAGATCATCGATCCTCGGCAAGGGATACTTGCTCTTCACTGTCACCTTGTTAAGTTGTCTGTAGTCGATACATAACCTCATCGACCCGTCCTTCTTTTTCACAAAAAGCACTGGAGGACCCCTTGGTGAATAACTCAGTCTAGCAAAACCTTTGTCTGTTAACACTTGCAACTGCACTTTCAACTCCTTTAACTCGGTAGGGGCCATCCTATAAGGTGTAATCGAGATTGGCGTCATACCAGGAGCCAACTCGATACCAAACTCAACCTCCTTCTCTGGGGGTAACCCTGGTAACTCCTCCGAAAAGACGTCTATAAACTCACAAACCACTGATACTGACTCAATCTTTGACTCAGACACTTGGGTATTCAAAACAAAAGCTAGATAAGCTTCATAACCTTTTCTCAAATATCTTTCGGCTGCTAAAGATGATACTATCACAAACAAGTTATCTGACTTATCTGGCTCAACTCGAAGAACATTTCCATCCTCACATCTTAACTGAATCACTTTTCTCCCACAGTCTACTACAATGCCATGGGAGGTCAACCAATCCATCCCAAGAATTACATCGAATTCATTAAATGACAACAACATCAAGTTGGCCGGAAAATAATGGGCTGTAATCACCAAAGAACAATTTCTACATACTCGGTCCACTAATACATGCGTGCCTAACGGGTTAGACACTTTTATTACAAACTTAGTGGACTCTACTAGCATGTTTATATGAGGTATTAATTCTGTACATATGTAAAAGTGGGTAGATCCCGAGTCAATTAAAGCAACAACAGTTATATCATGAATAGAAAAGGTACCGTGATCACGTCTAGAGACTCTGCCTCTTCTCGAGCTTGTATAGCATAGGTCCTCGCTGGCGCTTTGCCTTTAGATCTTATCGCAACCTCTCTTAGTGCACCTCTACTATTATTCCCACTCCCGAGGTTCCTTTGAGGCCTACCCCTTAAGGGAGCACTGCTTGCTTTCACCTTTTGTTTTTTCTCTCTCTCGTCCATCTCAGGGCACTCGCGGATAAAGTGGTCAAGTGACCCATACTTGAAACAACCTCTCTCGCTTATTCGGCATTTGCCCAAGTGACGTCTTCCACATTGCGAACACTCCGGTCTATTTGGTTGAGCACTACCAACACTTGTCACTGAGGTAGTTTGGGCTTTAGATGCCATGTTCTGTCGATTTTTGTTTCTCTTCGAATATCCAACCAAAGTATTTGATTGGGTAGTAAACTCTTTTGACCTATTGGAGGAGAACTAATGCGTCTTCCCCATCTGTCTTCTCTTTAAATCTCGCGACTCAATGGCCGCCTTCCTTCTCTCCTTCACCAGCTCTTCTACTTTACATGCTCTCTCAACGAGCACCACAAATTCTCTTAGCTCTAGGATGCCCACAAACACTCGAATGTCTTCATTGAGGCCATCCTCAAACCTCTTACACATAGTAGCTTCAGTGGATATGCATTCTCGCGCATACTTGCTGAGTTTCACAAACTTCCGCTCATACTCTGTCACAGTCTTATCACCTTGCTTCAACTGTAGGAATTCCTTTCTTTTTTGGTCCATAAACCTCTGGCTAATATACTTCTTTCGAAACTCTTCTTGGAAGAATTCTCAAGTCACTCTTTCTCTCGGTACTACAAACACGAGAGTGTTCCAGCACTGATAAGCCGAGTCTCGTAGAAGTGACATGGCACACTTCACGCACTCTTCAGATGTGTATGACAGCTGATCGAATACCATCATGGTATTTTCTAGCCAAAACTTCGCTCTCTCCGGGTTATCATCTACACTAGCCCGAAGTTCTTAGGCCCTTTACTTTCGGATCTTGTCTACCGGAGGCTTCTCTCATCTGAACACATTCACACCTTGCGGAGCCATCGGGGTGTATTGAGGAATCGGAGGAGGTGGAGGTGGTGGGGTGTTCGGGTTCACACGAACGAACTTTGTATACCAAGCATCCATCATTCGGA
The DNA here is from genome assembly GCA_025698465.1 of Gossypium longicalyx. Taxonomy (NCBI): domain Eukaryota; kingdom Viridiplantae; phylum Streptophyta; class Magnoliopsida; order Malvales; family Malvaceae; genus Gossypium; species Gossypium longicalyx. The sequence continues at coordinate 68,523,559 of CM046995.1, read as the reverse complement.
GGTAGGCTTCCCTAGCCCCTCTGCCTTGGCCCATACTTAGGGGCTCACTCTCTATTGGCGCGGTCCCTTCAGCGGGAGCCGGCGCATTACTTTTCACGTCATCCGTCGTGGTTCTATCAGGATCCATTACTATAATAAACATAATTTATAATCGTCAGGAATCGTCACACTATTAATATGCATATACATGGCATATATAACTAGACTCGTACTCTGGCTAGTTCAATCCTAGAATCGACTAAATCATGCTCTGATACCACTAAATGTAACACCCCTCGCCCGTATCCGATGCTGAGACAGGGTTCAAGGTGTTACCTTTCTTGACTCAACCAACTATACAAAACCGAGCCATATAAAAATTTCAAACAATTTAAAAACTTCTCTTTTCACGTGCAATCTACATCTGGGGTGGTTCAGAACCCAACCGAGAACTCATGAAAACTTAGAAAAGTTTCATGCATCAAGATTTCACACGCCCGTGTGCTAGGGACACGCCCATATCCCAAACCCGTGTCTAAAAATCGGGGCATTTTGCCAAAACAACACAGCTCAAGCACACACCCGTACCCTATAACCGTGTCCTTCACACGTCTGAGACACACGGCCGTGTCTCTTACCCGTGTACTACTAGCATGCATACTGACTTTATGGCACAGCCTGGACACACGCCCATGTGGCTTGCCCGTGTACTAAAATGATTTTAAAGTTTTAAGTGCAGGGGACGCACGGTCACAACACACACCCATAAGCGTGAGCCATGTGTCACACATGACCTAGACACACGCCCGTGTGTCTTACCTGTGTGGACAAACAAGGCTATCTTCCAAGCCATTTTGTCACTCATTTTGCACAACCTACACAAGATCAATTCAATATACAAATTTCATCATAGTGGACACCATTTCATCCATAGAAAGAACATTGTATATTTTCATCAAAGTGAATAATAGCCATTATTACAAGCTTGATACAAAATAAAATGGGTTTTGACTTGAGCCAAAATACATGAATAATTCTCTTAATACAACATCCTAGTCTAGCCCTATACATGCCACCTTCAAAAATATAAATCAAACTATACCGCGTGCTGCGGCTGATAGTGTGATCGATATCTCTGACTTTATGGGGCCCTTAAGCTAGCCTGGCGATACTGAAATAAGAGGGAAAGAAAAGGGAGTAAGCATAAAGCTTAGTAAGTTGCATATAAATAACTATACAGCAATCTCACCATTTACCATCATGCTTATAGCACAAAGGTAAACATAACTTAACTTACTCATTATCATCTACTCGAGTCTCATTTTCTAAATTAAGCTCATTACTCATGCTCATCATATAGGTACCTGTAACACTCACAACATGATCAACCTCTCTTTATCAAAATTGAACTATGACTTTCATCATTGAACCATCTGGAATACTAATTGATATTATATGAACCTTCAACATGGGATATATTACCGATGCCATGTCCCTGACATGGTCTTACACTGGCTCTCATTTAGGCGTGCTGATACATATCCCAGACATGTCTTACACTAGCACAACTCCTAGCCGATGCGTGTCCTAGACACGTCTTATACTGGTTATCTTTGTTGAGGCCAATGCATGTCCCAGACATGTCTTACTCTAGCGCTCATCTCTGTGCTGATGCCATGTCCCAGACATGGTCTTACACTGGCTCTCATAATGTGGCCAAAGCATGTCCCAGACATGTCTTACACTGGTGCATAAATCACCCAATGTCTTGGCACAAATATCCAGTTCATATCTTGAGGTTGCAACGGGATATTTCTACTATCTCAATATTACAAAGCATTCTCAATTTATAACTTAACAACTCGTACAATATCAATTTAATGACAATATGAATACACGTATTAACAATGTAGTTGTATTATTTACATACAATTTACCTCGGTTTACAAAAAGTACTTGACTAGCTGGCTTATTCGGATTGCTTGGCTTTTCCCTAGTCTAGGCTCGATTTTGGTAAATCTTGATCTATAATAATAATATACATCCATTTAGTCACTAAACACAATCAGTCATTCATAAATTCACAATTTTGGTAAAATGACTATTTTGCCCCTAGGCCTTGGCAAAATGACCATTTTACCCCTATGCCCGAAAACCAATTTTTATCAAATTTCTTCGTATTTCAAGCCTAGCTAAACTTTTTTTACTACTATTAAAATCCCGAATTCTCACTATTTTACACACTAACCACTGATTTTGCAACTTGTGTAAAATAGTCATTTTAGGTGTTTTCATGCTAACACCTTTCACAAAAGTTGTTTATAACACAACTAGGACTCATATTCTTCCATAAATACTCAGCATATATCACAAATACATCCATGGAAAAATTCTAAACTCTTGACCATTTTGTAAGATATCACCCTCATTTGAAAGCTTATGCTTCAAGAGTCTCAAAAATATAAAAATCTTGAAGAAAACTCATTAAAATCACTTACTTATGAGTGCTTTAAGTTGCTGCAGATTTTTGTGCTTTCAAACCTCTATTTTAGCTGATATTTTCAGTGAAGAAAGAAGATGGAGAAGAACAAAATGATATCTAGGCTTTTAGGCATCATTTTATCACCAAAACATGACATCATCAACCTAATACTGACTAGATGGAGAAGAAGAAAATGATATCTAGGCTAATATTGACTTGAGTTTGAGTCGAGTTTTGGATGTTTATTATAAAATTTTATGTTTTATAGTTTAAAAGATGTTAGGAGAATTAAATAATAAAGTTGATCAAGAGATTCACATTAGCAGCCATTCCACTAAAAATTTAAATAAGGTCAAATCGATGGCACCGAGTGTTGAGTCAGTTGGTGCTCAACAACCCAGGGTCAATAAAGACAAAAATGAGGGTCAAGGTGATTCGACTATTCTTCGAGCTTTAGCTGACGCCCTTTAAAAGGTGGCAGGAGCTACTCCTATGGTGGTACCAATGACAGTTGTTTGATGGGCTACGATTAAATAATTGCGGAGGTATGGTGCGATTGAATTCGTTGGAGTTAAAGAAATTGATCCTTCTGCAGTTGAGATGTGGTTAGAATCCACAACTCGAGTATGTCAACAACTAGAGTGTACTTCCCGCGAGAGTGTTATTTGTGTTGTTTTGTTGTTATAGGAAAAGCTTATACTTGGTGGCAAACTATTACGCGTCACATTCTTGCTGAATCCATAGATTGGGAATTTTTTTCAATTAGAGTTCCATAATAAATATGTAGGGGAGCTATACTTTGAGGATTGAAAACAAGAATTCCTTTTGCTAAAATAGGGATATCTATATGTGGTAGATTACAAACAAGAGTATTTGCAACTAAAAAAATATGCTGCAGAGCTTATTTCGACCGAAAAGGCAAGTTGTAAATGTTTTCTACGTGGTTTGCGGGATGAACTCGGAACTCAGTTGGTGGCATTGAAAATTAAATAATTTGTTGATTTATTCAAATGGGTAAAAATGGTAAAACATCCTATGAGTTTAAGAAAGAAATCCAAACCTCCTCATGCTACTAGAAAATGATTTAGAACCTTTAATTCACATTTAGTATCCAAACGAACTAGAGAATCTAGTGAGTCTTAGAGATCATTAACAAAATCAACTAAATCGAATAAAGTACGAGATTGATAACCAACAGTATCAGTTGGTAGCGTAAAAGGTCTGATTAGAGCTCCTGAAACGCCAAGTTGTGAGCATCGTAGGGAGAAACATTGGAGAAAATGCTGAAAATTATCTAATGTCTGTTTCCGATGTGGATCACAAGAGCATTTTGCTCGTGAGTGTCCAAGAGGTGATAATGTTGTACCGATGGCTACTCAGAGATCTGCATCTTCAGTTAGGGGTCATTGAACTAGTCATGGTGGTTCTATTTCTATAGTAGGTGCAAGAAAGGAGAGTAAAGTTGTTGCTTATCAATCAAAGGCCAGAACGTCGACTCGAGCATACGTTGAAAGGACTCGTGAGGAGGGAAACATTACCGATGTTGTAGTAGGTATATTTTTACTATATTTTGTGCTTGTTTATGCTTTAATAGACCCTAGATTGTCACACTTCTATATTAATGCTGAATTGGTTAAATCAGGAAGTCTAAAACCTGAGACGTCTAAAGTGGCTATGGTTGTATCGAGTCCGTTGGGGTAGTCAATGTTAGTCAATCAAGTGTACAAGTGGTGCTTGTTAAAAATTCATAACGTATCTTTTCCTATTGATTTGTTAATTATGCCATTCAGAGATTTCGATTTAGATATTGGGTATGGATTGACTCACTGAACACGGAGTGATTTTAGACTGTCATAAAAAGAAGTTTGTGGTTCATAATGCTGACAATAACTTGATTGCAGTGAATGGTGTTCGAACGAGTGGTTCAACTTGTCTCATTACAACAATCCAAGCTAATAAACTCCTCAATCAAGGCTATGAGGCATTTTTGGCCTATGTTATCAACTTAAATGCTAGTGATAGTCTAATCAATAAGATTCAAATTGTTTGTGAACTTCCTTATGTGTTTTCTGAGGAATTACCAAGACTACCACCAAATTGGAAAGTTGAGTTCGCAATTGAAGTATTCCCTAGTACAACTCCAGTGTCGATTTCTCCTTATTGTATATCACCAATGGAGTTAAAAGAACTACAAGTTCAGTTTAAGATTTATTGGGCCGCGATTTTATACGTCATATTATATCACCTTGGGGAGCTCTAGTATTTTTCATTAAAGAAAAATATAGTTCGATGCGGCTTTGTATAGATTATCGACAACTGAATAAGTTGACGATTAAGAATCGATACCCCTACCTTGTATCAATGACTTATTTGATCAGTTGAAAGGAGCTTTAGTCTTTTCCAAGATTGACTTGAGATCAGGTTATTATTAGTTGAAAGTGAAAGATAGTTATGTTCCGAAAATGATATTCCGTACACGTTATGCCCATTATGAATTCTTAGTGATGCCTTTCGGATTAACAAACGCTCCGGCAGTGCTCATGGATCCTATGAACTATATTTTTCAGCCCTATTTAGATCGATTTGTGGTAGTTTTCATTAATGACATTTTTATATATTTGAAATCTGAATCGGAGTACGAACAACATCTCCGGATCATTTTGCAAGTGTTACGAGGAAATCAGTTGTATGGAAAGTATAAATTTTCATTATCAGAAGTCATGTTTTTGGGGCATGTCATTTCAGCTAATAGAATTCGAGTTGATTCAAAAAAGATCGAGGCCACCATTCAGTGGAAAGCATCGAGAAATGTGTCGAAACTTCAAAGTTTCCTTGGTTTAGCAGGCTACTACTGAAGATTTGTAAATAGGTTTTTAAAAATAGCCATGTCGATAACTAAACTATTACAAAAGAATGTTAATTTTTTTGGAGTAATCAGTGTTAGGAGAATTTCAAGAAATTGAAACAGATGTTAATTGAAGCTCTAACTTTAACCTTACCTGAATTGGAGAAAGACTTCATGGTATATAGCGATGTTTAATTGAGTGGTTTGGGTTACGTCTTGATGCAAGATGGGAAGGTGATTGCGTATGCATCTTGCCAGCTAAAAATGCATGAACGCAACTATCTAACACACGATTTAGAGCTAACCACTATGGTTTTTACTGTAAAGATTTGAAGACATTACCTGTATGGTGAAAACTGTCATATTTTTACCGATCAAAAAAGATTTAAATACCTTATAACCAAAAAGGAGTTGAATTTGAGGCAGCGTCATTGGATTGAACTTTTGAAAGATTACGACTGCATTATCGATTACCACCCGAGTAAAGCTAACATCATAGATGACACGTTGAGTACAAAGGTAATAGTTGAATTGTGGGCAATGTTTGCTCAACTTAGTATTAGAAATGATGGCAGTTTGTTAACCAAGTTGGAAGTCAAACCGGTGTTGTTTGACCAGATCAGAGAAGCACAATTAGTTGACGCTAAGTTGTCGAGGAAAAGAGAAATGGTTCAAAATGGCTTGACGTAAAGCTTCAGCATTGATGATTGTGGTTGTATGAGGTTTCGTAATTAAATCTGTGTTTCATATGTTGCTGGTTTGAAAGAACTAATACTTCGCGAAACCCATGATAGTGCTTTTGCTATGCACCCTAGCGGGACGAAAATGTATCGCGACCTTCGAGAGTTGTACTAGTGGCCATGAATAAAAATAGTAATATTTGAGTTCGTGGCTAAATGCCTAACTTGCTAGTGGGTTAAGGCAGAACATCATGTTCTCACCAGGCTTCTTCAGTCTATTTCGATTCCTAAATGGAAAAAGGAACGCATAACGATGGATTTCGTAATAGGGCTACTATTATCTCTGAGTAAGAAGAATGTTGTTTGGGTGATAGTTGATCGGCTTACGAAATCGACCCATTTTATTACAATTAGGATAGATTGGTCACTTTCAAAGCTAGCTGAAGTGTACATTCGGGAAATTATCAAATTGTATGGCATACCTATGTCGATTATCTCTGATCGGGATCCTTGATTCACTTTAAAATTCTAGAAGTAGTTGCATGTATAACACCCCTAACCCATATCTGTCACCGAAATAGGGTTACGGAGCATTACTATAAAATCGTAACTATAGTAATTCATTTTTAAACATTTCATAAATCAACTAATATTCCATTCAACACATGCAAATCATCCCTTATTTGAGCCCTCGAGGCCCTAGAAACACTTTAGAAATAATCTGGGACTAAATTGGAAACATTTAAAACTTTATGGAAAAAGATAGAAAATTTCACACTGCAGGGGTCACACGACCGTATGGCCAGGCCGTGTGACTCACACGGCTAAGACACACATCCGTGTCTCAGGCCATGTGGACATTTGAAGTAGGGACACACGGTCGTGTCCCAACCAATGACCGTGCCCGTGTAACTCACTGACTTGGATCATACGGTCAAGCCACACGCTCATGTGCTAGGCCATGTAAAACTAAAAATACAACCCTTAAAGCCTATAGGGGACACATGGCTGAGACACATGCCTGTGTCTTAGACCGTGTGGACAAGAAAATGGCCAAAAAATCAAGTCATTTCTTTCACCCTTTTATCCTTGAACTTACAAGTTATTTGACCACATGAACAAAACATCATAACCTATCAAAACATGCACAAAGATGTCCAAATCATTATACCATTTAACCATACAACTAATATGCCAATAAGGCACCTCAATCACCACTATCACCACTATCAAACATACCTAAATTTATGTCCAAATGGTCATAATTCAACCAAACATACTTGACTAAATTCTATATCAAAACATTCCCTAAATGATCACTTTGCAACCATGCCAACACTTACCACTTTGACCATAAAACCATGCATCAATTTGATTAGATAAACACCAACTATTTAGCATCAAAGTTCCAAAAGCACACCAACCATCAAGGCATCAGAATAACATAAGTTTCACAATTTCAAAGCAACATTACATTCCACTATCATTAACTAAACATTAGATATAAGTCCACCTATACATGTCATTATAACCATGACCAAAGCATCGAAATCTATCGGTAAAATCAATGGATAGTGTGATGGATCTCTGACTAGCTTCCAACTCGATCGAGCTTCCGATAATCTGTAAAGTAAGAGATAAATACTACATAAGCAATGAATGCTTAGTAAGCTCGTAGAACATGAAACATAACTTATCACTTCAATACTATAATACATAGATTAACGCCAATACTGTAAACTCGGTATAAAACTATTGAACACCATTCAACTCACCTTTGAGTATATTTATAAACGTCACATACACCTTTCATTCTTAACATAATAAAGTCACATAGGTTGACTTACATAATTATCAACCTTTCCTTAAAATGATAAACCATTTCATTTAACATTCTTACCATTCCATTTTCATAACATACAAGACATAATATAACATTAACCATAGCCACAAACTAGTGCATTTAAGTATAACTCTTTTTAGAATCGGCTACACATTAAACCATTTCATGAGAAATTATATATATTGTTTTTTACCACTCTTTCATGCACATAAGCATCTTTCTATTTGGTCACTTACAATTTCAATGCATATCCTTAAAGCTAACATAATACAATCCAACCAATAGCTTGGCACAAGCCTAAGCATCATCAACAACATAAGTTAATGCATCAATTCATAATCCATTTGAATTACATAAGATAAGTCATTAAACATGAAATCCCTGACTTGAAATCATCAATTTCATGAACATAGACATACCTTCAATTAACATTTTCTTTTCCTTCCTCTTTCATATGTTTCATGATATAAGTTATTTAAGTACTTACTGTTCCTTTCCCTTTTTTTTTTACTCATCTCATTTACATAGTACATAATATAAACATAAAATTTACCTTATGTATTCTTGTCATCCATAATATCATCAGGTGAATTGAAATATTCAATTCAAACAAAAATGTAAGACAATTCCATCAAAATCACTATACAAGTTACCTTACCGAGATTTACAATCAGATGAACGACTTATGGGCAAGAGTACATCGTCAAATCAACCAAACACACTAGACAGAAACTCATAAGAGCTAATCTAATTGAAATACGCCAGACAAAAGCTCAAAAGAGCTAATCCAACTGAAACACGCCAGACAGAAGCTCATAAGAGCTAATCCAACTGAAACATGCTGAACCTCAATTTATTCGAGTAATAAACAGATATCTCCCTCCAATACCATCTCCACTCCAAACCCCTGAAACACACCAAATCACGATTGTACTTTATCCCACGTTTAATCCAAACCGAGCATCAAATTCAATATTATATCTCAAATTACCATTCATTATCAAAAATTAAAAATAAATATATAAGTTGTACCATGTTAATCTATTCAATAATTCATATTGATGTTAAATTCTAAACCGTACGAACTTACCTGGCTAAATTGCAGAAATGTCAAAGTACAATGGCTATTTGGTAATTTTCCATTCTCCTCCATTTTCCATTCGATCTTCATCTAAATTAATAATTTCATTCAATTCATTAATTTAGACAACAAAATCACTTCATTTTATGCAATTTATTCATTTTTTACATTTTTACAAAATTGCTCCCAATATTTTACTTTTATTCAATTTAGTCCCTAAATCTAAAACATGCAAATTAACCATTTTTACCCAAATTTGAGCTTAGTCGTAAAACCCATATTTATAAAAAATTGACATCAAATCCTTGTACTTTTATCAGTTTAACAATTTAATCTCTAATCGATAAATTCATCAAAAAACACTTAATAAAATACCTTTAAATAACAACTAATATCTCTAATTCAACATTTAACATCTAAAATCACAAGGTTCATCAACAAAAACATTCAAAATCTTTAACATTTTCAAAATTGAAGGTACGGGTTAGCTGGATCTAGTTACAACGATCTCAAAAATATAAAAATTATTAGAAACAGATGAAAATTGGCTTACAATGCATCATCCAAAGAAGAACTGAAGCTTGAAGCTTGCCAATGGTGAATAAGGTGGTGAACAAACCAAAATGAAAAAGACATTTATATAACATGAATTATCAAATCAAAAATCTTTTTAAAATTATATTTGACTCATAAATATTAAATAATAATATTTACGAACTTACTCGTCGGATTTGGTGGCCTCGAAACCATTATTTCTGACACCACTGAAAAATAGGCTGTTACAACATGAATATCTAGGTATGAGACTTAAACTTCAATACAACTTTTCACCCACAGACAGACGAGCAATTTGAGCGTGTTATTTAGATTTTGGAAGATAGGTTTCGAGCCTGCATTATAGATTTTGAATCAGGTTGGAAATGTTATTTACCTTTAGGCAAATTCGTGTATAATAATAGTTTCCAATCGAGTATTCAAATGGCTTCGTATGAAGCTTTATTTGGTTGTAGGTGTCTAACACCTATTTGCTAGTTAGATTTGTGTAAAAGAAAAGTTTTTGGTCTAGAATTGATTCAAGAAACAGAAGATATAGTTACGTTAATCCGGGATAGACTGAAAACAACTTTTGGTAGACAAAAATCATACACGGATTTGAAACGTCAAGACATCAAGTTTGTTGTGGGTGAAAGAGTGATTTTAAAGGTTTCATCGTGGAAGAAAGTTATTTGATTTGGTCAAAAAGGAAAATTGGGCCCTCAATTTATCAGACCATATGAAATCACTAAAAGAATTGGACTAGTTGCTTATCGGTTGGCACTGCCTACGAAACTTTAAAAAATGCATAATGTTTTTCACGTGTCGATCCTTAGGAAATACTGATATGACTTGTCTCATGTTATTTCAATAGAAGAAATTGAGATTCAACTTGACTTGTCGTATGAGGAAGAATCAGTCACAATTTTAGCTCGCAAGGTGAATGAATTGCGAAACAAATGTGTTCCACTTGTGAAAGTGTTGTGGTGTAACCACAGTGTCGAGGAAGCGACTTGGGACTCAGAAGAGACAATAAAATCTCAGTATCCCCACCTCTTTTCAAGTAAATTTTGAGGACGAAATTTTTGTAGGAGAGAATTATAACGACCCGAAGGTCAATGGTACTGGAAATTGTGGTTGTGGGACCCCATTTTTGAAAATAAGAATCTTAAATATTTTTATTAAATATTAAAGGAGTTATATTATAATCGAATTGAATTTTAGTTAGGTAATTTCATTGAATTAGCACTTTATTTAAGTATAGGTACTAAATCTCATATGTGGTAAAAGTGCAACTTACTAAGGGATCATAATTAGAATTTAAATAAAGGGGTTAAAATAGTAAATATTCATTAAAATGTTGGTGCATGGCTGGTTAATTAAATATGTACGAATTTTGTATTATAAATATTAGTTTAATTAAATAATAAAAGAAAAGAAAGCTAAAATGGTGGTGGTTGGTGAAAAGAAAATATTTATTTTCTTTTCATCTCCAACCATTCGAAATAGGGGGGAAGGGAGAAGCACACGACCTTGAAATTATTTTTTTTCAAGCTTAAAATTGCTAACGTCGACTCGGATCCCTCGAAAAACAAACGAAAAGATAAAGTTGTCGATGAATAGCTCGGAGTTCACTGTTTGTATTTCTATAATCCAAACTATTTAAATGGTTGCATATAAACATTACATCATATGGTAAGTTGGAACGACAGAAATGTGCAAGTGTACACAATCACAACAAGTAATAAAGTGACAAGTAAATGTCGAGCAATCTTACCCACAGGGACTGTGAAAAGAACTATTTATGAATTTTATTTAAAACACTTTGGTGAAGAAAAATATATTTTTGAAGAGGGTGATTAAAAATTAAGATTTTAAACTAAGTAAACTAAATAAATAAATCTCAAATGCACGATTTCAAAATACGAGTTTAATCAAGATGACATAATTGTGTTAGATTAATTACATTTCTTTAACTTAGAATTATTAAACTCATGTTTATGTTGTTACGAATAAATTCACGGCAACTCGATAATTTGCTAACTTTTGAACATACTTACCTACAAAAATCCATTCATCTCTTGGACATATCCCTATGTCAATTCAATCGATTAAACAAATCTTAATAGGTAAATATGTTATAGCACATACATACTTAATAAATCAAGATAATCTCTTAAACATATCCCTGTATCAATTCAAACAATTAACTCGATTTAATATGCACATAAAAGACTGTGCAAAGTATCCTTACCTTGAAACAATTTAATCACAATAATCTTGCAAGTTATGCAAGGCAATTGTATCGTTAGATACCTTTGCTAATTTAACCCTCAGCTACCTTAGATGATTAAACATGCACTGATTAAGTACTATGCCCATTAATTGCAATTTCAATCCATTTAAATAATTAATTCATTAGTTCCCTCACAATTATAATGCAGGAATAACTTAGGCATGATTTTACTTAATCAAGCATCTTTACCGAGGCCTATAACAACATAAACACAATTTTAATAATTTAAGAGGACGAAATGCAATCAACCCAACACGAATTAAATTCAAGCTAAGATAATTAAATTAATCATTCCAACAACATAAATATTCATAGATATGTTCATCACAAAAACAATAAAAATTAAAGAGATAGGGAACAAGAATCAAATCTGGTGTTTTTTCGTGGCTTGACTATGAATACTCAATTGCTGCTCCAAAATGGCTGAATTAAATTCAAGCTAAGCTCTGTTCTTCCTTCTTTGTTGTCCTCACTGATCAAGGCTGCTATGAATACTCAATTGCTGCTCCAAAATGGCTGAATAAGATCCCTTTCTCAAAAGGAGAAATTGGTAAAAGAGCAAGGAACTTTGAATGGGAAATAAGAGAAAAAGTGAAAGAGGAGAGAAGAATTGTGAGAGAAAAAATGTGAATGAGAGATGTCTTGAATGATCAGCCAAGGGGGTTTTTATAGCTAAATGCGGCAGCTGGAATTTGCTAAAAATAGCAGCCAAAGAGCCACCCCTTGGCCGGCCTCCCATGTGGCAAAGTTGATGGCTTCAACTTTGCTAAATATGGCTTGGGACAAATCTACAAAGCCACCAATTGTGGAGGGGTTTAATTGCAATTTGAACAAGTCTTCAAGGGCCTCTTTGCAAGCTTAATTAATCAGCTAATGAGCTGAATTGGGTCAGCACTTGGGCGGTTTTGGGCTGTCCTTTTCTTAGCCAGTTTGGTTCACTTGGTTCGGTTCAATCGAACCACTTTTTCGTAATTAATTAATAATAATTTATTAACCCAAATTAACTTGGATATAAATTAAAATTAATTATTTTATGAATTGATACACATAATTTTGGACCGTCTTAGGCTGGAAATTAATTTGCCTTAGTACTTCAAATTGCTTCTCGGTTTTGTACTTCTAGTAGTGTCTACCGAGCTATTTTTCACCCTTTGTGCAATTCTGTAGAAAATAACCAAATTAATCAAAATTAATTATAAAATTAATTAAAATTCAACATGTTCATAATTTAAGTACAATTTAATTATTTTATAATAATTAATTATTTTTCGACAAGAATTTAACCGAATTCACATGAATTTAAGTTAAAAAGGGTATGAAAAAGTGTGTAAATTTTTGTGTTTCCACACCTCCAAACTTAATTCATTGCTCGTCCCGAGTAATGCACGAATTTTGAAAATAATTTCTCAAAAACATCTTTGAAAAACTCCTTCAAAACAACATTTTTTCTCAAAATTATGATTTTAATATACTTAAGTATACATATCATTCAAATTAATCTCAACAACTATTACAATAGCAAAATTAGACGAAATGCTTCCTTAACAAATACATATTAACCCTTACCAATTTGATTTTTATTCCCTTATTCAAGACTAAGCTGTAATCATTAATTTTAACTTATGTCTTCATATGTTGATCGTAGAAATTTCTCTTCACTAATGTAGGCAGCATATAAACTTGAATCAATAGGTCTTTAGCAAGGTTGTAACGTGGCTAGGCTAGGGGTAGGTGAAAGATAGATAATTTTAGGCTTAAAACTCTAGACTCGGCATTAATTGGACCTTCAAAATTTCTACCTTCAATGCACCAACTTACTTAACTTTCACATGCTCTTTTATACATCTATTTTCTTTCAAGTACATGTGCTTTTTTTTTTTTTTTTTGCAATCAATATGATCACTTGCTTTATGTACTACACTTTTTTGAGCATTTGATATTTCTTTCAACTCCTCCAAACTTATTTTCAAAGAATAGTACTGAGTCTAGTGTTTGGGACAATTTAAAGATAATTAAGAGAAAAAGTAATGGCTAAATATTGCAAGGGCCCAAATAAAATTATGCCATATAGTCTCAAATTTGGGTTTCAAAGGATAAAATTTCATCATGGTTGGCTTGAAAGGCTCAAACGGTCCAAACAATAGCTGCCTAAATCATTTTCAACATTCCATGCTTCCTAGGATTTCACCTCAAGAAACTACTAAATCAATTCTAAAGACTTAAACTTTCATGCATGGCTAACTTTCGTAAAGAACTAAAAATTTATGGTACGATTTGCATGCTTTATTAAAAATACATTCATATCATTATTAAGCTAACTTAATAATTTATTGAAATAATAGAACTTTATTTATACTGAAGTTTAGCATACTTAACAAAATTTCAAATTATTGAACAAAATATATCCTAATCATAATTAAAAGAAAACTTTATTTTGAGTGGAAATAATTTAATTTTTTGGTCCCCCTACTTAAAATGAACAATGTCCTTATTGTTTAAAGTGAATAGATACTATACACCAGGTAGGATTCTAGAAAAGAGGAGGTGAGTCAATTTGACTGCTTAAGTACCAAGCTCTCTCTAAATCCAATCCTAGACATGTATATATCTATTGCCACACTTTATACTTTGCGACTTGCTCAAATTTTATTAATGATTTTCCTCTCTTATTTTATTAGGCAAGAATAAAATTCCTAATTAACTTAATCCTAAAATAACCTAAAAACAAAAATAAAATAAAGCCGAGATCCTCCCTTTTTATTTATTTGCAGATCCTTCCGAATTCGACTCATCTTTTGCTCCATCATTATTGCCTTTGCATGAATCGCTTCGCTCCTTCTTCGATAATGGACTCCATGGTTCAAATATAAAATTTGGAAACTCAAGCACAAAAATAAATGGGTCATTGTAAATTTTCTTAAAAGCACTTCTCATCGATTCATCTCTTATTTTTAAGTATCTGAGGTCAATTTAAGGTAGGTTGGAGGATTTAGCTAAGGATGGGTGAAGGTGTGTGCCGCTTGGGTGTTGGAACGCTGCTAGGTGCGCGGGTGGAAAGGTGTAGTAGTAGGTAGCAGTGTGTGGAGCCTCGTCGAGCAGACCTAGTGTGAGCGTGTAGGCGCTAGGCGCAGGTGCAGGACACTGCCTGGGAAGCTGGGGCTAGAGCAGCAGGCGCTGAGTAGGCCAAGTGCACAATGCATCGTGCGATGGGCAGGAATGCGTGAGGTCTGCTGGGCATGTGCTGGCCAACTGCTGGGTGATGTTGTGGCTAGGGGCTTGCCATAAGGGATTTGGTGCTTTGGGGTTTTGAGTGATGAATGAATGGAGGGAAGTAAGGGTGGAATTTATAGTGAGAGTAGTAGGAATTAGAGTAGAATTCTTAGTAAAATTTAACAATTAAAAAAAATTCTAATTCTAATTCTACTCAAAGTTAACAACAATTAATAATCAAATATATGCCTATTAAATTATTGATGCTATTAGTTTATTAAAACAAGATTAAAATTAAACTAATCCTAATTCCATGCTAAGTTGATAAAAATTAATATATCAATTATAATAAATATAATTATATATTAAAGATTATCATCTTATTATTATTTGTAAAAAAAAATTTAATTAAAAACATTTATTCTAGATGCCTTCTGAAAATATTTATAAAAAGAGACACCTATTTTTTATTATTTACAAAAAGAGCAACCAAAATTTAAAAATAATTCAATTAAGTCCCTAGACTTAATGAAAATTTGAAATTGAGTTGCAATTTAAAACTTGGGTTAAAATTGACCTTTTTATTTGAAAAACCAAAAATTTAATTTTCTATTTAGAGAATAATTTTAGGGGTCATAAGCGGTCCCGCTTAAGTTCCAATCTCCTAGATAGAATTTATTTAAACATACTAATCCCGAAATATACCCTAAATCAATTATTAAAAACGAAAATAAGAAAATTTAAACATCCGATAAAATGAATAAAATTTGATTCTGTTCAATCTTATCTCCACAATAATGTTTCAGACGCTGAGCATTAACTTGAAAATTACCTCCCTTACCTTGGAGTTCAACAACTCCATATGGATAGACGCGATGAATTGTAAATGGACAGGACCAACATGATTTTAGTTTACCTGGAAAGAATCTTAATCTGGAATTAAATAACAAGACTTGCTGACCTACTTCAAATTCTCAAACTCGAATGTGCTTGTCATGCCATTTCTTAAGTCTCTCATTGAGTAATTTGGCATTTTTGTAAGAGAACATTCGAAATTCCTCTAGCTCATTGAGTTGGAGCATCCGTTTCTCTTTAGCAAGCTTAAGATCCAAGTTGAGTTGTCGAAGGGCCCAGTAAACTTTGTACTCTAACTCCAATGGCAGATGACAGGCTTTCGCAAAGACCAACTTGTAGGGTGACATCTCTAAAGGTGTCTTGTATGTTGTCCTGTAAGTCCATAAAGCATCATCCAGTCTTTTGGACCAATCTCGTCGGTTCAGGCAAACTACCTTCTCAAGTATGTCTTTGATCTCTTTATTTGCCAGTTCAACTTGCCCATTCATCTGCGGATGGTAAGCTGTAGCGACCTTCTGTTTCACTCCATGTTTATCTAATAACCATTTCAACCACTTGTTCACAAAATGGGACCCTTCATCACTGATGATAGCTCTTGGAGTTCCAAACCTTGTGAACATATGTTTTTGCAAAAACTTTATCACAACCTTAGTATCGTTTGTCGGATAGTTTTCAACCTCAATCCACTTAGACACGTAGTCTACAGCTACCAAGATATACTTATGACCAAAAGACGGAGGGAAATGACCGAGGAAGTCAATACCCCAAACATCGAACAATTCTACCTCAATGATATTTGTTCGAGGCATCTCATTTTTGTTGGTGACATTTCCAACCCTTTGACATCGATCACAACTCTTTACGTAAGCATATGTGTCTTTGAATAATGTTGGACAAAAGAATCCGGCTTGCAATACCTTAGCCACAATATGTGTACCTCCAAAGTGTCCCCCACTCGGAGCTGAGTGACAATGGTATAAAATCTTATGTACTTCATCCTTTACCACGCATCTCCTGATCATTTGATCTGCATATTTTAAACAAATACGGCTCTTCCTAGAAATAGTACTTCACATCGTGAAGAAACTTTTTCTTTTGATGATATGTCTTATCAATCAGCATCAACCCACAAGCTAAAAAGTTAGCAATATCAACAAACCAAGGGATATTATGGACATGATTTACCTTTAGTATTTGTTCATCTAGAAAAGTCTCTCGAATTGGTATAAGAGGAGAGTTCTCTTCTTGTGGCTCCAATCTAGACAAGTGGTCTGCTACTTGGTTTTCCACTCCCTTTCGATCTTGAATTTCTAGATCGAACTCTTGAAGTAGAAGTACCCATCGAATCAGTCTCGGCTTAGCGCCTTTCTTGTCAAGTAAATACTTAATTGCTGAGTGGTCCGTATAGATAGTCACTTTGGTACCTACAAGATAAGATTGAAACTTGTCAAAAGCAAACACAATAGCAAGTAACTCTTTCTCTATTATCATATAATTCAGTTGAGCTCCTGTCAGAGTCCAACTCGCATAGTAGATGGGATGAAAAACTGTGTTCCTTCGTTCACCCATGACAGCTCCTATCACGAAGTAACTTGTGTCACACATCAATTCGAATGGAAAATTCCAGTCTGGTGTGACGATTATGGGTTCCGAGACTAGTCAAATATTCAAATATTTAAAAGCTCTTAAGCATTCTTCATCAAATTTGAATGTCGCATCCTTCTCCAATAATTTACATAAGGGCTTAGCAATTTTGGAGAAGTCCTTGATGAATCTTCAATAGAAACCACCGTGGCCCAAAAAGCTCCTAACACCCTTTACAGATGTTGGAGGTGGGACTTTCTCAATAACATCTACCTTTGCTTTATCAAACTTTATTCCATGTCTTGTTATCCGATGCCCTAGAACAATCCCCTCTCGTACCATGAAATGGCACTTTTCCTAGTTGAGTAATAGGTTTGTTTATTCGCATCGCCTTAGTACCTTGGCTAGATTGGCTAGGCAATCATCATATGTATCTCTAAATACTGAAAAATCATCCATAAAAACTTCCAAATACTTCTCAATCATGTTAGTAAAAATAGACATCATACATTTTTGAAATGTAGCAGCTGCATTACATAAACCAAATGGCATGCATCTAAATGTAAATGTACCGAACGGGCAGGTGAATGTTGTCTTGTACTGATCTTTCAGTGCTATTGTAATCTGATTATACCCCAAGTATCCATCAAGAAAATAGTAATAGTCTCGTTCTGCGAGTCTATCCAGCATCTGGTCCAAAAAGGGCAAAAGAAAGTGATCTTTCCTAGTCGCATTTGTAACAGCCCGATTTTAGGCCTAGTCAGAACAGTAGTTTTGGAACCAAAAATCCGAGGTTAGAAAAGTTATTTTAATATTATTTTATGTGTTATAACATGATTATATGAGTGTTTGAAATTTTTGGTGAATTAATTTCAGTGATTGCATGCTTAATTTTGAAAAAGAACTAAATCGCATAAAGTGCAAAAATTTTGTTCTACTAGCTAAAGGTGTCAAATAGCTATGGAACATTGAATTAGAGGTGTTTATTGAGTAAATAGAACACAAATTTGTTAGTGGCTGAACATGGAGACAAATAATTTTTAAGGTCAAAGTTAGGTGAAATTTGGTGATTAATTTGACTAGAAATATAATAAAATAAGGAGAAGCTTTCATCATTTTCATTCTCTCTTTCTTCTCCATCAATTTTCTCTAAGAAAGAAGGCCATGGAAGCTTGAAATTTTCAACAACTTTAGACTCTTGCAAATCAAGAAATACGAAATCTGGACCTGGACCGGGGGAAGACCAAGCTAGTAGACTAATTCAAACTAGTTGCCCATATTTTGTATACCAAGGTAAGTTGCATGTAAATATCACAATTCTATTGTTATTATGCATTAAATAATTGATATTGCATGAAATGTTCAATTTTGTTACGAATATGCATGACAAGATTTGATGTGGTAAAACTACTGGTTGAATTGTAGGAATAGATCGGATATCCATGCCGTGATACTAGGGTTATGTGAGCCAGTGTAAGACCATGTTGGGAACATGAAATCGGTATTTATATGAAAGCTAGTGTAAGACCATGTCTGGGACATGGCATCGACCTCGATATGTGAGACAGTGTAAGACCATGTTTGGAACATGGCATCAGCATTTATATGAGAGCTAGTGTAAGACCATGTTTGGAACATGGCATCAGCACCGATATATGAGAGCCAATGTAAGACCATGTTTGAGACATGGCATCGGCATCTTTCCCTTTTGTATGAGGCTTATTGGGTACCCATTTATTTTTCCAACTGGTTCAAAGGGTAATTTAAAGATTATATCATGATTGAGAAAAGTTGTAATTATGTTGCAAGTGGTACATGTACCTACACGAAACTCATAAGAATGAGCTCGGATTATGTATATGAATAGTAAGGATGAAAATGAGTAAGTTATGTCTATAGTCATTTGAGAATCTTGTGCAAGTGTATGATATGTTATGAGTATGATGTTACTTGGTAAAGCAATATTAATTATTTACTTGTAACTTACTAAGCTTTATGCTTACTTCCACTCTTTTCCAATTTTCTTATAGTGCCAACAAGCTAGCTTGGGAATCAAGGGACGTCGGAGGCATTGATCACACTATCACCTAAAGTTTTCGGTATAGTTAGTTTAAATGTTTTAAGCATGGCATGTATAGGGACTTGGTCTTTTTGTTTAGTGTCATGTTGCTTTAGCCACAAGTGTTGGCTTATATGGATGTTGATTGTGATTTTGTGACAGATTTTAAATATTTATAATTAATCATTCTTGAAACTAACTATTATCACGATGTAGGCAAGTGTACCTATCGAATAGTAGTATAGTTTTAGCAAGATTGGATTGTCGAACCCCAAGGAACTAAAAGTACTAGTAATGACTGTCTTTTTATTATCTAGCCTAAGAATAAGGGGGTTTTTTTTTAACTAACTAATTAACTAAACTAAGAATTCACAGAAAATAGAATGGGGGGATTACTTTTGGAAAACGATTGAATTAAGACAATACCTAAGGAAGAATCCACCTAGACTTTACTTGTTATTCTGACTCTGAATCGGACGATTTATTCATTTAACTTGTTCCGTAGAGATCCTTAAGTTATGTTATTATCCCTATTCAAGACTAATAACGTCTAATTCCTAGATTGAATAACTGAGACTTTTCTCTAATTATCACACTAGGGTTGCATTAACTCGATCTATGGATCCCCTTATTAGGTTTCACCCTAATTCGGCAAAATCTTGTCACCCTATCTCTAGGCGCGCAATCAACTTCGCTTAATTATGACAATTGTACTCTTAGACAGGGTCTATTCCTCCTCTAAATAAGAGCGTAACTTGAATCAATATTCTGGAATATCAAAACAAGAATTAAGAACACATAATTAAGAACAAGTCAAATATTTATCATACAATTCAAAAAATAATAATAAGATTCGTCTTAGGTTTCATCCCCCTTAGGTATTTAGGGGATTTAGTTCATAAGTAAAAAGGAAAACATCTCAGAAGAATAATGAATACAAAACATAAAGAAAATCCAAAACTCCTGAAGGGAAATTGAGGGGAGATCTTCAATCTTGAGGATGAATCCGGCTTTTGAGATGGATCAATCGGCTTTCTTCGAGTAATTCCTTCCTTCCTCCCTGTGCCTCCCCTTTTCTCCTCTTCTAGGGTGTATTTATAGGCTTTGGAATGCCTAAGAGCCCTCAAAATTAGCCTTTTCTGAATTGGACTAAACTTGGGTTCGGTAGGGACACGTCCGTGTGACACGCCCGTGTGACACGCCCGTGTACGATTACTTCAGGCCGTGTTTGAGCCTGTTAGAATGGCACGGTCGTGTGGTCTGCCCGTGTGAGGAAGTCCAGGCCGTGTTCATTTCATACATTGGCCGATTTTCTCTGTTTTTGGCCCGTTTCTCTTTCCTTTTGCTCTCCTAAGCTCACCTAAGTATAAAACATGAAATTAAGGCATTAGGAGCATCAAATTCACCAATTCTCAGGAAAAATCATTTATAAAATGCACAAAGCATGGGGTAAAAATATGTATAAATGACGGTTTATCAAATACCCCCACACTTAAGCATTTCCTTGTCCTCAAGCAAAATCCTCATCTCATAATCAAAACAAATTCTTTTCAACTTATAATTTCTATCGATAATACCTCAAAATAATCCATAGGTAATCAAACATTGAAAATTTGACTAAAAGAACATCGAGTTTCAAACATTCCAAGTTGAGCATTTTATCATGAAAACATAGGTGTCTCCCCTCATTTAAGTAATTACCTTTGATTCAAAATATCACAGAGTTTCACATCCTCACTAAAGATTCACTCAAATCACTCGAGGTGTTTAAGAACAATAAATGAAGCACTTAATAGTCAATAATAAAGATTCATTACTATAGGCTTGCATGAAAATCAAATCTCCACCACTATAAATTGAGATGAAACATCAATCAAAAGGTCTTTAAAGGGTTGTAACGTGGCTTTGGTTAAAGGGTGTGGTCACAAGCTGGAAGAAAGGGTTAGAATCGAGATTGAAATGAAAAATTGCCTAACTAGAAAAATGACTAGTCATCAGTTGCGTACAACAGAGCTTTTTTCTCAGAATATGGAATTTAACAACGTTAGCTCACAAGATCACTACTACCTATATGTATACATGTTTTTTTCAAGAACAAGTCAAATAACTAACTATTTACAACAGGACATAGCTAAGCAATTTATTAAATTCAAATCTCAACAAAAATAGAGATCAATTTAATTGAGGGGATTTCAACAATAATGGGTTAAGGGTTAGTGTTAAGGGTAATATAAGGAATGACTTGTTAGCTCAACAGGGTTTACTAAGGGTTAATCGTGGAGGTAGGCTTTTCATGGCATGAGTGGGTTAATCCTAAGTGCCTCTATCATCTTGACATATCAAATCAAATAGTGTGGTCTTGACATGCATAATCAAGCAAGTTCTAGAATAACAGTTTCATACTGATGCACTCATAATGAAAGTGAGCATAAAGGAATTAATAGATGCTCTTGAAGGCCCAAGATCTCACAAAATTATGGCTTTTTGATGTTTAAAATTGTGAATTTCAAATCAAGAGAATACCTAGACTTGGGGAAACAACCTAAAATTTTAAATTCTTAAAAAAAATCAACTTATCATGCTTGCTTCCCTAATGTCCTAAAGTTTAAATACTCAGTGCATGAATGCCTATGTTTTAATTTAAGATATATCAATAAAAATCATAAATCAATTAAAATTTATTCTAAACATGATATGAGAGCTTTTCAAGAGAACAAGGAAATCATTCAGGGATTTTTCTAATAGTGAAATGAATACCCCCCCACACTTAAGATGTACATTGTCCTCAATGTACAAAGATAGATAGGAAAAAGATAAATTTGTAATCATAAGATAGGGGGAGAAGTGAAACTTCCTGAATGATGAATGAATTCCTTGAACTGGAGTTTTGGAGAGTAATCGGCACGAGAGTGGAGAAGGATACTCCGGTGGGGAGTAGAGGTTCGCTAGACCCTAAGTCCTGCGCCAAAAGAATATCATATCTAGTGATAGCTATAGTCGTGGTCGAGCAAGACATGGCAGTTGTGGAGAACCTTTCCCGATGGAGTTTTTAGTTCCTATCTGATGATGAGCTTAGGAGCTCTATATAACTGTGATAGAATCAGGAACTTTTTAGGAGATATAAATAAGAATAATTACTCTTAATGGAATAACCGAAATTGATAATTATAAAATAAAATTCTAAAATCTAATAAAAATAAAAAGTAGTTTTAATAAAAATTAAAATGATAAAATAATAAATTTTTTTTAAACATCTTCATCACTAGATGGTTCGTGAGGTGGGACTAGCGATGAGATGTGGAGGTGGTGACAAATATGCTGTAGAGTAGTATCAATGTTGTCAAATCATTGAAAACACTATTGCTCGAATCGAGTGAGGCGCTCAGAGATGTCAGCATATGAAGCCGCCGCATGAACAAGACGAGAAGGTGGTGGTGGCTGAGACAGTGGGTCCTCATGCTGTGGGGGGACATCATCAGTAATGTCCTCGGGGGCCTCCTCCTCGGTGGATTGGGCGAGGCGATACTGAGGAGGGTGGGTCCCTCGGCGCTTCTTGATCATCCTCATACTAAGCATGCTCGAAATGCCTTGTGGAGACATCTGGCTAATAAGAGTAAGGGAGGATGATTGGGCTGTTGTGTTGAGGAGCCCGAAGTGCCGTGCCAGTAGAGTAACGTAGGGGCCAATGGAGATGAACCATTTTCGATGCTACTCTGTTTGGTGGCGAATGACGAGGGAAATAAAGTAGGCGAGGTCGAGTACATGTCCGTTCGCCATGCTTTATAGAAAGTAGGCGTCGTGAGTGTTGACGACGTCGGTGCTCTCTCGACGTCCTATCAAAGTGTGTGCCAAGATGGTGTGTAGGTACCTCAAGGAGGGAGAGAGAGCTGATGCCTTGGAGTGACTCAGGTCATAAGAGGCTGAACCGGGGACTAAAGCGTACCAACACTTCGAGGGAGAGTAGTGGATGTGGCAACAGAGAGTGTCGAGGTCGTTCTCATCCATGAACTCCTCTGTGTATAGGCCAAAAGCTATACCGAACTCGGGTACACTCCACTGGCGGACTAAACCACCGAGGCGGAACTGAACTATTCTAGGATCATCAAAATTGGTCATGACGTCTTGAACATGAAATGTCGAGCAAAGTTCAAGTGTTAGCTCAAGGTACGTTGGTTCGATGATCGCAAAGAAGAGGTTCCATGGATCGATTGTCAAGACTGCTCGTATATCGTCAGCCAACTAGACTTGTTCAAGAGCTGTCTAGTCAATGCAGCGGCCCACACCTAAAGGTCGAGCCCGTAGAATTTGGAAAAGTTCTTCTTGGGGCTCGATGGGGAACTGCAGAAAAGGATGATGAATTTTCGCGGTAGGACCCAAGGAAGATGACGCTCCTTTCCTTTTCTTTGAAGTCGGGACATCGATTTTCTTTCCTCGTATACCTACAAGCGAAACCATTATTTCTTCATGAGAAATGTTCAAGGTAAGACAATAGCAAATCCAAAAAGGCAGAAGTCATAAATTAGAACTAATAATCTCAGTCACAACTACTACAAACTTAATCAAAAATAATTTTATGGTGTATCATTATCATGACAATAGTATGAGTTTCCTAAAAGAAATGACAATTAATTTTATGTTAGTACATTTTATTGTTGGAGAATATCAACCCAAAAGTCATGAGTATTTTCACTTTAAACTAATAAAATGTAGCAGATAAACCATGTGACGAGGAAGAACTTCAACATGAGAAGATAATAACTACTCTAGATTTGAAATGTGAGTGATAAAAAGATGAAAAGAACATAAAAAAATACATAGTACTATGATAACTAACATAAAAAAAATGAGTGCAATTAAAGGGAAAGGAGTAAACAAATGCTAGGAAAGGGAGAATGAGCGTCAAAAATGGAGTTGGAGGCGGCGCACCGGCGTGGCGGGGAGGGCATGTGGACTTGCAGTGGCTAGGGTTAGGGTTTTTTGGGTGAAGGAGACGATGAATAGTGCAACCTGTTTATAGATTTTGGGGCACACGGCCAGGGAACACACCCGTGTTCCCCAATTTCAGCCCGTGTGATTCTCGAATTTTGAATTTTGGGTGCGTCTGACATTTAGTCCACCCTCGTGTTCCTTGTGCGTGTGGGTACACACGGCCGTGTTGCACGATTGTGTCTGGCTTCGTTCGCTTCTCCCACGCCTGTATATGTAAGCCCATGCCCACGCCTGTGTTAATTTAACAAGTTTGACCACGGGTGCTAGACACGGGCATGTCGCACGCCCGTGCTATTTTCTTAGGTTCAACCATGGTTCTACAACACGAGCGTGGTGAAAGCCCGTGTTATTTTAGCAGGTTCACCCACGGCAATGTCCCACGGCCGTGGCATTTTATCGTAGCCTGTGTTTGGGAAAAATCTCTGCCCTATTTCCACACGGTCCTCAGCACGCTCGTGTGCTTGGACGTGTCTATGTGGAAAACCTGTATTCAAGATCTTCGTTAGTAAGTTAGGTGTTAAATACTAAAATTTAAAGAAATTAATATTGTTAGTGCTCAAGTTGCCTCTCGAGAAGTGCTTATTTATAGTCTAAGCTCGACTTACCACTCCATTGAATGGTCATGGTGGTTCAAGGAGTTTATACTTCTCATTTCTGCTACCCATCTTATCAAAATAATGTTTTAGACGGGTGTTGTTTACCTTAAAAGTGCCGAACTTGGGATGACTTGCCTCGACTGTACCGAATGGGAAAATGCTAAGTATCGTAAGAGGGACTTCTTCAATCGGTTTGGTAGTGACAATGTGAGGATCTGTGGCTTCTAATAAAATTTTATCTCCAACCTTAGGTTGATTTGGAAAGGTATTGAGGTCGTTCTGGCGTAATTTTGGTTTATCGGATGTTCTTGGTTTATGTGTCCGCCATTCATCTAGTTCTTTGATTTAAAGCCTTCGATCTTCATGAATAGGTCCTCTACTATTGCTTGGGAATGGCTCATGTACTTCTTTTCAGACTCATTTCCTGCAAAGTAGGTTGCACCATATTGTCAATTTTAGTAGAATGGTTTAGACGATCACCTTCAATTTTCGATGTGTTGCCAGAATTGCGAGCTTAAAGGGTGATTGTTTCGTCTCCCACACTAAGTGTGAGCTCATCTGTGCCAACATCAATAATCATTTTAGCAGTTGCTAAAAAGGGCCTTCCTAAAATCAAAGGAGTGTTGCTATCCTCCTCTATGTCTAGAATAATGAAGTCAACGGGAAATATAAATTTATCGATTTTAACTAGCACATCTTCAATAATACCCCTAGGAAATCTTATAGTTTTATCTGCTAATTGTATGCTCATCCTTGTCTGTTTGGGTTTCCCAAGACCTAATTGTTTGAACATTTTGTAGGGCATGACGTTAATACTACCCCCTAAATCTGCTAATGCATTATTAACATCTAAACTACCAATTAAGCAAGGAATTGTAAAACTCCCTAGATCTTTTAATTTGTTGGGTAGCTTATTCTGTAGAATAGCTGAGCAAATTACGTTTAGCTCCACATGTGATGCCTCGTCCAACTTCCACTTATTTGCTAAAAGCTCCTTTAAAAATTTCATTGCGTTTGACATCTATGATAGAGGTTCAATAAACGATAAGTTAATGTGTAATTTTTTTAAGAGTTTAAGGAATTTACCAAATTATTCATCTAAGCGGTCTTTCCTCGTCGCGTTGGGGTATGGCACAAGAGGTTTATATTCGACATTCACTGATTTGTTTTTATCATGACCTACCTCACCTTGACCTCTGCTCACCACAGTTTCTTGCCTTGGTTCTGGCTTAGGCTCAATGAATCCTTCTTCATCTTGAACATTAATTGCGTTGAGCTGTTCCTTTGGGTTGAGTTCAGTATTACTTGGCAAGCTACCTTGTGGTCGTTCGGAGATTAGTTTGGACAGTTGGCCTATCTGAGTTTCGAGCCATTGGATCGACGCTTGTTGATTTTTAAGTGTTGTCTCGATGTTCTGAAAACGAGTTTCAGACACAGAGATAAATTTAGATAGCATCTCTTCAAGGTTCAATTTCTTTTCCTATTGATAGGATGGTTGCTAAAAACCCAGAAGATTCTGTGGCCTTTGATTCCCTTGACCACCCCAGCAGAAATTTGGGTGGTTCCTCCAACCTGCATTATAAGTATTGCTATAAGGATTATTTTAAGATCGAGGATTATTACCCATGTAATTTAATTGTTCATTCTCCATGCTGTGGCCATAGGATTGATATTCTGAATTGCTTGATCCACCTCCACTGACTTCACAGTGCATTACTGGATGAGCCTACGTAGAACCAAGTAAACAACCAATCTTTTTATTTAGAAGTTCTACCTGATTTGATAGCATAGTAACCGAATCGACGTTATAAACGCCTACTATTTTAGTTGGCTTAGTCCTCATGACTTGCCACTGATAGTTATTCAGTGATTTCTCTTTAATAAATTCGTAAGCCTCTTCAAGTGTTTTGTTATTGATGGTTCCCCCGGCTGCTGCACCAATCATCTGTCTTGTCGAGGGGTTCACACCATTGTAGGAGGTAATCCATGGTGAGGACACTTTCGCAGTACGTTTTTGTATCTCTCACATGCATCATAAAGAGTTTCTAAGTCCATCTGTACAAACGAAGAGATATCATTACGTAATTTGGCCATTTTATCCGGCGAAAAATATTTTAATAAAAATTTTTCGGTCATTTGTTGCCAAGTAGTAATTGACCCTCGTGGTGACAAGTTCAACCACTGTTTAGCTTTGTTCCTCATGAAAAAGGGAATAACCGAAGACGAATGGCATCGTTAGAAATGCCATTAATTTTAAATGTATCGCAGAATTCCAGGAAATTTGCCAAGTGAGTGTTTGGATCTTCATCCTACAAACCATCAAACTGAACAAATTGTTGTATCATTTGAATAGTGTTAGGTTTTAGTTCAAAATTATTCGCAGCAATAGCAGGTCTAACCATACTTGACTCAGTTCCTGTTAAAGTAGGTTTAGCATAATCATACATAGTACGAGGAGCAGGATTCGCAAGAGGTAGCTGATTATCTTGATTTTCAGCCATCTCCTCAGTCGTAGTTGAGATATCGTCCTCTTGCTCTTCCTCTGTGTATCTTAGGCTTCACCTTATTTCTTTTCGATTTCTGTAAACTGTGCGATCAATTTCTTCATCAAAAAGTAGTGGTCCTGACGGGTTTCTTCTAGTCATAAACTATAAAAACCTGCCAAGAGAAAGAAAAAGTAAATTAATAATAATAAAATTAACTTGCAAGGAAAATAAATGGCTAAAGTAATAAAAATTGAATGTTCCTAATATCTTAGCTCCCCGACAATAGTGCCAAAAACTTGATCGTGATTTTGTGACAGGTTTTAAATATTTATAATTAATCGTTCTTGAAACTAACTATTATCACGATGTAGGCAAGTGTACCTATCGAACAGTAGTATAGTTTTAGCAAGACCAGATTGTCGAACCCAAAGGAACTAAAAGTACTAGTAATGACTGTCTTTTTATTATCTAGCCTAAGAATAAGGGGGTTTGTTCTAACTAACTAATTAACTAAACTAAGAATTCACAGAAAATAGAAATGGGGGATTACTTTTGGAAAATGATTGAATCAAGACAATACCTAAGGAAGAATCCATCTAGACTTTACTTGTTATTCTGACTCCGAATCGGACGATTTATTCATTTAACATGTTCCGTAGAGATCCCTAAGTTATGTTATTATCCCTATTCAAGACTAATAACATCTAATCCCTAGATTGAATAATTAATACTTTTCTCTAATTATCACACTAGGGTTGCATTAACTCGATCTATGGATCCCCTTATTAGTTTTCACACTAATCCGACAAAATCTTGTCACCCTATCTCTAGGCGCGCAATCAACTCCACTTAATTATGACAATTGTACTCTTAGATAGGGTCTATTCCTCCTCTGAATAAGAGCGTAACTTGAATCAGTATCCTGAAATATCAAAACAAGAATTAAGAACACATAATTAAGAACAAGTCAAATATTTATCATACAATTCAGAAAATAATAACAAGATTCGTCTTAGGTTTCATCCCCCTTAGGTATTAGGGGATTTAGTTCATAACTAAAAATGAAAATATCTTAGAAGAATAATGAATACAAAATATTAAGAAAACCCGAAACTCCTGAAGGGAAATTGAGGGGAGATCTTCAGTTTTGAGGATGAATCCAGCTTCTAAGATGGATCAATCGGCTTTTTTCGAGTAATTCCTTCCTTCCTCCCTGTGCCTCCCTCTTTTCTCCTATTCTAGGGTGTATTTATAGGCTTTGGAATGCCTAAGAGCCCTCAAAATTAACCTTTTCCGAATTGGACTCAACTTGGGTTCGGCAGGGACACGTCCGTGTGACACGCCCGTGTGCGATTACTTCAGGCCGTGTTCGGGCCTGTTAGAATGGTACGGCCGTGTGGTCTGCCCGTGTGAGAAAGTCCAGGCCATTTTGATTTTGTACGTTGGCTGATTTTCTCTGTTTTTGGCCCGTTTCTAGTTCCTTTCGCTCTCCTAAGCTCACCTAAGTATAAAACATTAAATTAAGGCATTAAGAGCATCAAATTCACCCATTTGAAGGAAAAATCATTCATAAAATGCGCAAATCATGGGGTAAAAATATGTATAAATGACGGTTTATTAGATGTTATATTCATTTTGTATAGGCTATTGATGTTGGCTAATACTGATTATTATTAAATGCATTTGATGAAAATTCTCATGGATGTGTCTGTTGCATGGTTTGTGTTGATAAGTAGGAGATGTTGTATGTGATGGGAAATAGCTTGGAAATGTTGTATGGATGCATAAGTATTGGCTGATATGGTCATGTGTTTATGTGGTATTGGTATTGTTTGATTTTTTGTAGGTGGGTGTAAGTAAGGGTGACAAAAAGGCTTGGTAAATAGCCTTGCTTTTGTCCACACGGGTAGACACACGGGTGTGTGTCTAGACCGTGTATGACACATGGTCTGCCCCATGGGTGTGTAGTCAGGCCGTGTGTCTCGTACACCTAAATTTGGCAAAACAGAATGCCTAGTAGTAACCACACGGGCAGAGACACGACCGTGTGTTTCAACCGTGCGGAGGACACGGCCTAGCACATGGGCATGTGCCTTGGCTGTGTGCCCCTAAATGGTTGATATCGTCAAAAATAGAATGTCAAGGTTGTTGTACACGGCCTGAAACACGAGTGTGTCATGACCGTGTGAGGGACACGGGCCATGGACACGAACGTGTGTCAAGCCGTGTGAAAACCCCTGGAGGTTCGAATTGAGAAATAAATTCGCACAGGCTAGGGACATGGGCATACCCCGATATGTTTAGGCCGTGTGAGCCACACTGGCCTTGAACATGGCCATGTTAAGAGGACACACGAGCGTGTCGCTCTCCCACACGGGCGTGTGCCCTTGATTGCATTGAAATTATTCAAAGTTTTCAAAGTGTTTGATTTATTCCTGAACCTTTTCCAAAGCGTGTTTTGGGCCTCGTAGGTTCATATTAGAGACTTTAGTAAGAAGTTTGAAAGTTTTAAATTTGATCGAAATTCTATGACCCGATATTATTTGTATACATGTGTTTAAGTCTGGTAGTGCCTCGTACCCTGTCTCGGCGTAAGATACAGGTAAGAGGTATTACATTTAGTGGTATCAGAGCTGCAGCTTAGTTGATTCTCAGACTAACATTGTGAGTGTACAAGTCTAGCTATACATGCCATAAATACATTGTGATAATGTGACGACTCCTGACGAATTTAAATTATGTTTTCATATAGTAAATGGATCCCGACGGAGCAGTGGCAGATGATGTAGAGAGTAATACGTCGGCTCCCACTGAAGGGACCTTGCTAGTTGAGAGTGGGCCCGTGACATTTAGTCAAGGCAGAGGGGCTAGAGAAGCCTATCTCCACATGATGTATGCATGGTATTCAGAGTTTATTTGTGCAAACCCGAACACTCCACCTCCTCCACCCCCTCTAATCCCTCAGCCTGCCCCATAGCTCCCCAAGCCGTAGAGATGATTAGAAGGGAGAAACCTCCGATTGATAGAATTCGAAAGTAAGTGGTCAAGGAATAAAGAGTGAATATAGATGATGGCCTAGAAAGGGCAGAATTTTGGCTTGAAAATACCATCAGGGTATTCGATAAGCTGTCTTGCACACCTGAGAAGTGCATGAAATGTCTGGGGTCACTCTTAAGAGACTCGACTTATCATTGGTGGAAAACGCTCGTATCATTGTATCGAGGGGAAGGGTAACTTGGGACTTTTTCTAGGAAGAGTTTCATAAAAAGTATATTAGCCAGAGATTTATAGACCAGAAAAGAAAGGAATTCTTTGAATTAAAGCAAGGCTGAATGACAGTAACAGAGTATGAGCGTGAGTTTGTGAGGCTCAGCAAATACGCTCAAGAGTGCGTATCCACTAAAGCTATCATGTGCAAGAGATTTGAGGACGGATTGAATGAAGACATCCAATTATTAGTTGGCATCTTAGAGTTAAGGGAGTTTGTGATGCTTGTTGAGAGAGCTTGTAAGACAGAAAAATTGGCCAAAGAGAAGAGAAAAGCTAATATTGAGTCTCATGACTCAAAGAAAAGCCAGATGGGGAAATCACATCAGACCTCATCCAAGAAACCGAGAGAGTTTCCTACTTGATCAAATGCTTCAGTGGAATTCACGAGTAGAAATAAGAATAAATAGTACATGGCTTCTAAAGCTCAAACTACTTCTATTGTAAGTGTTGGTAGTGCTCAGTCAAATAGGCTGAAGTGTTTGCAGTGTGGTAAGCGTTATTTCAGTGAGTGCCGAGGAAATGATAGAGGTTGTTTCAAGTACAGTTCACTGGACCATTTCATTCGAAACTGTCTTGAAATTGATGAGAAAGACAAGAAGCAAGATGTGAGAGCAAGTAATGCTCCTTCGAGGGGTAGACCACAGAAGAACTCGAGAAGTGAGGTTAGCAACAGAGGTGCGCATCGAGATTCCGCCTTGAGGTCCGAGGGCCGAGCGCCTACAAGGACTTATGTCATTCACACTCGCGAAGAGGCATTGTCACCGGATGTGATTATAGGTACTTTTTCTCTTCATGATATTTCTATTGTTGCTTTGATTGATCTGGGGTCTACCCATTTGTATGCTTGTGTGAAACTAGTGTCTAGCATGAATATGACTGTCGAGTCTACAGAATTTGTGGTAAAGGTGTCAAACTCATTAGGCAAGCATGTATTAGTAGACCAAGTATGTAAAAATTGTCACTTGACAATTAGAGGTCATTGTTTTTCGGCTAACCTCTTCTTATTATCGTTTGAAGAATTTGATATTATCCTTAGTATAGATTGGTTGTCTACCCATGATGTTATAGTGAATTGTGGAAAGAAATTAATTGAACTGAAATATGAAAATGGGGATATCCTTCGGGTTGAATCAGGTGAATCGGATAGCTTACCTATAGTGATTTCTTCTATGACTGCTGAAAAATATATGAGAAAAGGGTATGAGTCTTATCTCGCATTTGTGTTGAATACCCAAGTGTCGAAAGTAAAGATTGAGTCAGTACCAGTGGTATATGAGTTTCCGGATGTGTTTTCGAAAGAGTTGTCTGGACTGCCTCCAGCTAGGGAAGTCGAGTTTACTATTGAGTTGGTCCATAGTACGACGCCTATTTCAGTTGCCCCGTATAGGATGACACTGTTGGAGTTAAAAGAGTTGAAGGTTCAGCTACAAGAATTAACGGATAAGGGTTTTGCGAGATCGAGCTATTCTTCGTGAGGTGCACCAATACTTTTTGTGAAAAAGAAAAACGGGTCGATGAGGTTATGTATAGACTACAGAAAACTCAATAAGGTGACTGTGAAGAAAAAGTATCCTTTGCCAAGGACCGATGATCTATTTGACCAATTGAAAGGAGCCACAGTGTTTTCTAACATAGACTTAAGGTCCGGCTATTACTGGCTAAGAGTTAAGGAGCAAGATGTACCAAAAACTGCATTTCAAACGAGGTACGGGCACTATGAGTTCCTTACCATGCCCTTTGGTTTAACAAATTCTCCCGCCTTGTTTATGAATTTAATGAATTGTATTTTTTGACTGTACTTGGATAAGTTCGTTGTTGTTTTTATCAATGATATATTAATTTATTCTCATGATAAGAGTGAACACACGGAGCATTTGAGAACTGTTTTACAAACTTTAAGAGATAAGCAGTTGTATGCCAAGTTTAGTAAAAGTGAGTTTTGGCTCTGAGAGATTGGATTCTTAGGACACATCATGTCGGGTGATGGAATTAGAGTTGACCCGAGTAAGGTCTTTGCTATTGTTGAGTGGAAACCACCGAGGAATATATCAAATATTAGAAGCTTTCTAGGCTTAGTGAGTTACTACAGACGATTCGTTAAGGATTCTTCATAATTGCTACTCCGATGACGAGGTTGCTATAGAAAGATGTTAAGTTCGAATGGACGAAAAAATGCCAACAGAGTTTCGAGAAACTGAAGGCGTTGTTGACTAAAGCTCCAATTTTAGTGCAATTGAAACCGAAAAAAGAATTTGTGGTGTATAGTGACTCATCCTCGAATGGATTGGGATGTGTGCTCATGAAACAAGGCAAGGTAATAGCGTATGCCTCGAGACAACTGAAGTCGCATGAGAAAAATTATCCGACTCACGACTTAAAGTTAGCCTCCATAGTGTTCGCACTGAAGATTTGGAGACACCATTTGTATGGCGAAAGATGTCGAGTATTCACTGACCATAAAAGTCTAAAGTATTTGATGACTCAAAAGGAACTGAACCTTAGGCAATGAAGATGGCTAGAGCTCATAAAAGACTACGAACTGGTGATCGACTATCACCCGAGAAAGGCGAACGTGGTCGCTTATGCTTTGAGTTGGAAGTCATTGTTTGTTTTGAGGGTTATGAACACTCAGTTGTTAGTAATGGACGATGGTTCGATTTTAGCTGATTTGAGAGCAAAACTAATGTTTTTGCAAGAGATCTGTGAAGCTCAGAAAAGTGGTAAAGAATTACAAGCTAAGGTAACTCAGTGCGAGACGGGTATAGAATCAGATTTCGGATTGGTTCAGATGGCTGTTTAATGTTTCGAGATAGAATTTGTGTACCCAAAGACGATGAGCTTATTCAGAAAATTTTGCATGAGGTACATAGCAGTTGTACGTCTATCCATCCGGGTAGTATGAAAATGTACAATGACTTGAAGAAAATGTATTGGTGGTCGGGAATGAAGAGAGACATTTCAAAGTTTGTCTCTAAGTGCCTAATTTGTCAGTAAGTGAAAGCCAAACATCAAGTACATCCGGGTTTACTTTAGCTTGTGATGGTCTTCGAATGGAAATGGTACCATATTACTATGGATTTCGTGTCTCGGTTGCCTTGCATGCCAAGGAAGAAAGATGTCGTATGGGTTATGATTGATAGACTAACAAAGTTAGCTCATTTTATACCGGTGCGTATGGACTATCCGCTTCAAAAATTGGCCGATTTGTATGTTTTTGAAATTATGAGACTTCACAGAGTGCCCTTGTCGATCATTTCAGATAGAGATTAGAGGTTTACCTCGCGGTTTTGGAAAAAGTTACAAGAAGCTTTAGGGATAAAGTTGAATTTTAGCACGGCTTTCCATCTGCAAACCGATAGTTAGTCGGAGAGAGTAATTCAGATTCTTGAAGACATGTTGCGGTGTTGTATCCTTGAATTCCAAGGTAGTTGGGAAAAGTATTTGCCACTGGTAGAGTTCGCCTACAACAATAGCTATCAGTCAAGTTTGAAAATGGCGCCTTATGAGGCTTTATATAGGCGTAAGTGCCGAACGCCTTTGTATTGGACTAAACTCAGAGAAAATTAGATTCACAGGGTTGACTTAGTCAAATAGACCGAAGAGAAAGTAAAGGTAATTTGTGACTATTTGAAGGCCGCTTCGGATAGACAGAAATCCTACGCAAATTTGAAACGAAAAAAAAATTAGTTTCAAGTCAGTGATAAGGTGTTTTTGAAAGTATCCCCATGGAAGAAAGTCCTCAAATTTGGTAAGAAAGGAAAATTAAGTCCACGTTTTATTGGACCTTATGAGGTGATTGAGAAAATTGGATCAGTCGCTTATCGACTAGCCTTGCCAATCAAATTAGAGAAGATCCATAATGTTTTCCATGTGTCGATGTTGCGCCGATACCGTTTTGACCCTTTGCACGTTCTTTCACCTACGGAGGTTGAGATTCGATCAAACATGACTTATGGTGAAGAACCGGTTAGGATTTTTGCTTGAGAGGTTAAGCAACTGAGGAACAAGAGTATAGCACTTGTAAAAGTACTATGGCATAGAAATGGAGTTGAAGAGGCCACAGGGGAGCCCAAGGAGACAATGAAAGATCAATACTCAAACCTTTTCATTGGTAAGATTTTCGGGGATGAAAATCCCTAAAGGGGGAGAATTGTTACAACCCAAGTTTGGGCCTAGTCGGAACAGTGGTTTTGGAACCACAAATATAAGGTTGGAGAAATTATTTTAATATTATTTTATGTGTTATAGCATGATTATATGTGTGTTTGAAATTTTTGGTGAATTAATTTCAGTGATTGCATGCTTAATTTTGAAAAATGACTAAATCGCATAAAGTGAGAAAATTTTGTTCTACTAGCTAAAGGTGTCAAATAGCTATGGAACATTAAAATAGAGGTGTTTATTGAGTAAATAGACCACAAATTTGTTAGTGGCTGAACATGGAGAAAAAGAATTTGTAAGGTCAAAGTTAGGTGAAATTTGGTGACTAATTTGACTAGAAATATAATAAAATAAGAAGAAGCTTTCATCTTTTTCATTCTCTCTTTCTTCTCCATCGATTTTCTCTAAGAAAGAAGGCCATGGGAGCTTGAAATTTTTAACAACTTTAGACTCTTGCAAATCAAGAAATATGAAATTCAGACCTAGACCGGGGGAAGACCAAGCTAGTAGACTAATTCAAACTAGTCGCCCATATTTGGTATACCGAGGTAAGTTGCACGTAAATATTACAATTCTATTGTTACTATGCTTTAAATAATTGATATTGCATGAAATGTTCGATTTTCTTACGAATATGCATGATGAGATTTGATGTGGTAAAACTCCCTGTTGAACTATAGGAATAGATTGGATATCCATGCCGTGATACTGGGGATATGTGAGCCAGTGTAAGACCATGTTTGAAACATGGCATCGACATTTATATGAGAGCTAGTGTAAGACCATGTCTGGGACATGGCATCGACCTCGATATGTGAGCTAGTGTAAGACCATGTTTGTAACATAGCATCAGCATTTATATGAGAGCTAGTGTAAGACCATATTTGGAACACGGCATTGGCACTGATATATGAGAGCTAATGTAAGACCATGTTTGGGACATGGCATCGGCATCTTACCCTTTTGTATGAGGCTTATTGGGTATCCATTTATTTTTCCAACTGGTTCAACGGGTAATTTACAGATTATATCATGATTGAGACAAGTTATGATTATGTTGCAAGTGGTACAGGTACCTACACGAAACTCATAAGAATGAGCTCTGGTTATGTATATGAATAGTAAGGATGAAAATGAGTAAGTTTTGTCTATAGTCATTCGAGAATCTTGTGCAAGCGTATGATATGTTATGAGTATGATGTTACTTGGTAAAGTGATGTTAATTATTTACTTGTAACTTACTAAGCTTTATGCTTACTTCCTCTCTTTTCCATTTTTCTTATAGTGCCGCCAAGCTAGCTCAGGAATCAAGGGACGTCGGAGGCATTGATCATACTATCATCTAAAGTTTTTGGTATAGTTAGTTTAAATGTTTTGAGCGTGGCATGTATAAGGACTTGGTCTTTTTGTTTAGTGTCATGTTAGTTTAGCCACAAGTGTTGGCTCATATGGATGTGATATTCATTTTGTCTAGGTTATTGATGTTGGCTAATACTAATTATTATTAAATGCATTTGATGAAAATTCTCATGGATGTGTTTGTTGCATGGTTTGTGTTGATAAGTAGGAGATGTTGTATGTGATAGAAAATAGCTTGGAAATAATGTATGGATGCCTAGGTATTGGTTGATATGGTCATGTGTTTATGTGGTATTTGTACTATTTGATGTTTTTGTTGGTGGGTGTAAGTAAGGGTGACAAAAGGCATGGTAAATAGCCTTGTTTTTGTCCACACGGAAAGACATACGGGCATGTGTCTAGACCGTGTGTGACACACGGTTTGCCCCATGGGTGTATAGTTAGGCTGTGTGTCTCCTACACCTAAATTTGGCAAAACAAAATGCCAAGTAGTAACCACATGGGCGGAGACACGGCTGTGTGTCTCAACTATGTGGAGGACACAGCCTAGCACACGGGCATGTGCCTTGGCCGTGTGCCCCTAAAGGGTTGATGACGTCAGAAATAGAATGTCAAGGTTTTTGTAAATGGGCTGAGACATGGGCGTGTCATGGCCGTGTGAGGGACACAGGTGTGTCATGGCCGTGTGAGGGACATGGGTGTGTGTCAAGCCGTGTGAAAACCCCTGTAGGTTCGAATCGAGAAATAAATTCACACGAGCTAGGGACACGGGCGTGTCCCGATATGTTCAGGCCGTATGAACCACACGGGCCTTCAACATGGCCATGTTAAGAGGACACATGGGCGTGTCGCCCTCCCACACGGGTGTGTGCCCTTGTTTGCATTGAAATTATTCAAAGTTTTCAAAGTGTTCGGTTTATCCCAGGACCATTTGCAAAGCGTGTTTTGGGTCTCGTAGGTTCATATTAGGGATGTTAAGTGGAAGTTTGAAAGTTTTAAATTTGAGTGAAATTCTATAACCCGAAATTGTTTGTATGCATGTGTTTAAGTCTAGTAACGCTTCGTACCCTGTCCCAGTGTGAGATACGACTAAGTGGTGTTACAGTCTTGTTCAGCTTACGATAATTGATGCAAATTCCCCATCCCGTAATCGTTCTAATCAGTATCAACTCGTTATTCTCATTTTCAATGACTGTGATACCTCCTTTCTTTGGCATGCACTGGACTGGACTTACCCATGAATTGTCTAAGATGGGGTAGATTATACCTGCATCTAACCCCTTGATGATTTCTTTCTTGACTACATCTTTCATGATGGGGTTCAGTATT
The DNA here is from genome assembly GCA_025698465.1 of Gossypium longicalyx. Lineage (NCBI taxonomy): Eukaryota > Viridiplantae > Streptophyta > Magnoliopsida > Malvales > Malvaceae > Gossypium > Gossypium longicalyx. The sequence goes on along the minus strand of CM046995.1, from coordinate 68,485,921 downwards.
CATTGTTCATCAATCGTGCCTTTTTCGCCATCTTCTAGGTTAATCTTGTGCATGCATACAAATGGACTAATTTCGCGAACATTGGCTATGGTCCATCCGATAGTCTTCTTGAATTGTTTCAACACCAGGATGAGTTTCTCTTCTTGCTCACTAGTTAATTCTACTGAAACAATCACAGGTAAAGTAGAAGCGTTACCTAAATAAACATATTTTAAATGTGAAGGTAGTACCTTGAGCTCTAATTTAGGTGACTCCTCGATTGATGCTTTTGGTTGGGCATAATCCCTTTCCTCTAATTCCAAAGATTCAAAACGGGATTGCAAATTAAATCCCTTTTGATTAGCTTCTAACAACGCTAAGTATTCATCCTTCTCTTCATCATTTGGAGGATCTGATGTCAAAATTTGTTCCAACGGATCCTCAACATAGTTGAGCTCCTTCTCCACTATTAAATCCTCTAAACCGGATATTGCAAAACAATCATCAATTGTGTCAGGAAATCGTTTAGACTTAAAAAAGTTAAATGTTACCTAATCATCTTGAACACGTATAGTAAGCTCGCCCTTCTGCACATTAATAAGGGTCCTTCCGGTTGCTAAGAACGGTCTTCCTAAGATAATTGGCACTTCTATGTCTACTTCAAAGTCTAGAATAACAAAATCAGCAGGGAAGATAAATTTATCTACATGTACCAAAACATCCTTGATTTTTCCTTCTGGATGTGCTAAGGATCGATCCGCTAATTGAAGTGTAACCGTAGTTGGTCTAACTTCACCTATCCCCAACTTCCTCAATATTGACATAGGCGTCAAGTTAATACTCGCACCTAAGTCACATAATGCCTTACCACAATATGTTGCTCCAATGTTGCAAGGGATGGTAAAACATCCAGGATCCTTCACTTTGGGGGTAGTTTGTCTTGAAGATATGCACTGCATTCCTTCGTCAGAGTTACCATCTCAAATTCTTCAAGTCTTTATTTTTTGGACAGGATACTTCATGAATTTGACATAGTTTGGCATTTTTTCAAGTGCTTCAACCAACGGGATCTTGATATGAAGTTGCTCGAGTACATCTAAGAACTTCTTGAATTAAATCTCCTTCTTCTGCTTTTGAAGCCTTTGAGGGTAGGGTGGTGGTGGTTTATTTACTAGAATTGGTTGATTCGTCTTTTATGGCAATTTTGCATCTAACGGAGTTGTTAGTTGGTCAAAATTAGCTGGTTCAGAAGTTACCTTGTCAGATTTTACAGATTCAGGTTCCGGTGAAACTGGAATTTCAATACTTGGTTGAACTTCCTCTGATTCTTGAGCCTCAGCTGGCTCCTTTTCAACTTTGACAGTGTTGGGCTCTAATGTCTTTCCGCTCCTTAATGTCAATGCTTTACAATGCTCCTTCCCTGGATTCCTTGAATTCTCCGTATCACTAGGTAAAGCGCCTTGTGGTTGGTTTCTGAGTTCAGTACAAAGCTGGCCCACTTGATTCTCCAAATTTCTTAGAATGGCGTCGGTTTTCGCCATGTATGCCTTCAATAAATTCTCTAAGCTGTTGGATGATTCAGCTTGAGCTGGTTTCTGAACTTGTTGGGGGAAACTAGGCAACTAGGTTGGCCTAGGTTGGGCATAAGTGTTACTAGTTCCAGCCCCTTGGTTACTCTAGGAAAAATTAGGGTGATTTCACCATGATGGGTTATAAAAACTGGATTGCAGTCCTTGCCTTCCTCAATTTTGGTTCTGGTTACCCATGTAATACACGGATTCTGGATTCGATGGGCATTCTTTGAACAAATGTCCTTCCCCATAATAAACACAGGCTGTACTTTCATATTGATTTGGTGGCTGTGCTGCAAAACTATTAGACCCATTAGTAGTAAGATTTTTTAACATTGAGGATATTGATGATACCTGAGATACAAGTGAAGTAAGAGCGTCTACTTCATGTATTCCAGCAACTCGTCTTCCTGATGCTGCTCAATTGGTTGGCCATTGGTAATTGTTGCTAACAATTCTCTCAATGATTTCATAAGCCTCATTATAAGACTTAGAAAGGAGAGCACCGTTAGCAGATGTGTCTACTACCATCCTCGTGTGAGTATTGAGACCATTATAAAATGTTTCAAGTTGGATGCAATGTGGGATTCCATGATGAGGGCACTTCTGTAATAATTCTTTATACCTTTCCCATACCTCATACAGGGACTCATCATCCATTTGTTGGAAAGCAATGATCTCGTTCCTCAACTTATAATTCTTTCTAGGCGGGAAATACTTCATGAGGAATCTTTCTGCTAACTCTTGCCGTGTGGAAATTGAATTTGGTGGCAATGAGTTCAACTAGGCTCGAGCTCTGTCCCTTAGTGAATATGGGAATAACTTCAATCGTAATGCATCTTCGAGTACTCTAACTAATTTGAAAGAATCGCTCACCTTCACAAATAGTCTTAAGTGTAAGTGAGGATCTTTAGTAGGTATTCCACTGAATTGGCCCACTGTCAGAAGCATCTGGAACATGACTGGCTTTAGCTCGAACTGTTGTGCCTCAATTTCAGGTCTCTTAATACCCGGATTAAGATCATTAAACATTGGCACAGCATACTATTTTAAAGCTCTATCCCTATCATTAGAATAATGATAGGATTTTGAGCAGGGTTTGCTCCATTTCCTTGATTCATATTTTCAAAGTTCATCTCTTCAGTCCTTCTCTAACTTGCTTGTCTTCTTCGTTGTCGGAAAGTTTGTTCAATCTCAGGGTCTACAGGGAATAAATCGATGATTCGGTCAATACTCATAAACACTTGAAATAATCACAGGAAAATTAATTAAGTTAGAATTTAAACAAAAAATTAAACCAAAATGCAAAACTAACAAATTCACAAATAATGACTTTTTAAAATAGTCCCCGGCAATGGCACCAAAAACTTGGAACGACGAATATGTGCAAGTGTACACAATTGCAACAAGTAATAAAGTGACAAGTAAATGTCGAGTTATCGTAACCATAGGGACTTTGAAAAGAACTATTTATGAATGTTATTTAAAACATTTTGGTGAAGAAAAATATTTTGTTTGAAGAGGGTGATTAAAAACTAAGATTTTAAACTAAGTAAACTAAATAAATAAATCTCAAATGCATGATTTCAAAATACGAGTTTAATCAAGATGAAATAATTGTGTTAGATTAATTACATTTCTTTAACTTAGAATTATCGAACTCATGTTTATGTTGTTACGGATAAATTCACGGCAAGTCGGTAATTTGCTAACTTATGAACATACTCACCTACAAAAATCCATTCATCTTTCGGACATATCCTTATGTGAATTCAATCGATTAAATAAATCTTAATAGGCAAATATGTTATAGCACATACATACTTAATAAATCGAGATAATCTATTAAACATATCCCTATGTCAATTCAAACAATTAACTCGATTTAATGAGCACATAAAATACTATGTGAGGTAACAAAGTATCCTTACCCTGAAACAGTTTAATCACAATAATCTTGCAAGTTATGCAAGGCAATTGTATCGTCAGATATCATTGCTAATTTAACCCTCAATTACCTTAGATGATTAAACATGCACTGATTAAGTACTATGTCCATTAATTGCAATTTCAATCCGTTTAAATAATTAATTCATTAGTTCCTTCACAATTATAATGCAAGAATAACTTAGACATGATTTTACTTAATCAAGCATCTTTACTGAGGCCTATAATAGTATAAATACAATTTTAATAATTTAAGAGGACGAAATGCAATCAACCTAACACGAATTAAATTCAAGCTAAGCTAATTAAATTAATCATTCCAATAGCATAAATATTTATAGATATGCTCACAGCAAAAACAACAAAAATTAAAGAGATAGGGAACAAGAATCAAATCCGGTGTTTTTTCGTGGCTTGACTAGGTTGCTCCGTTCCTCCTTCTTTGTTGTCCTAGCTGATCAAGGTTGCTATGAACACTCAATTGCTACTCCAAAATGGCTGAAAAAGATCCATTTCTCAAAAGGAGAAATCAAAAAAATAGCAAGGAACTTTGAATAGGAAAATGAGAGAAAAAAGTGAAAGAGGAGAGAAGAATTGTGAGAGAAGAGATGTGAATGACAGATGTCTTGAATGATCAGCCAATGGGGGGTTTTTATAGCTTAATATGGCAGCTGAAATTTGCTAAAAATAGCAGCCAAAGAGCCACCCCTTGGTTAGCCTCCCATGTGGCAAAGTTGATGGCTTCAACTTTGCTAAATATGGCTTGGGGCAAATCTACAAAGCCACCAATTGTGGAGGTGTTTAATTGCAATTTGAAGAAGTCTTCAAGGGCCTCTTTGCAAGCTTAATTAATCAGCTAATGAGCTGAATTGGGTCAACACTTAGATGGTTTTGGGATGTCCTTTTCTTAGCCGGTTCGGTTCACTCGGTTTGGTTCAATCGGACCATTTTTTATAATTAATTAATAATAATTTATTAACACAAATTAACTTGGATATAAATTAAAATTAATTATGTTATGAATTAATACACATAATTTTGGATCGTCTTAGGCTGGAAATTAATTTGCCTTGGTACTTCAAATTGCTTCTCAGTTTTGTGCTTCTAGTAGTGCCTGCTGAGTCATTTTTAGCCTTTTGTGCAATTCTGTCGAAAATAACCAAAATTAATCAAAATTAATTATAAAATTAATTAAAATTCAACATGTTCATAATTTAAGTACAATTTAATTATTTTATAATAATTAATTATTTTTCGACAAGAATTTAACCGAATTCGCATGAATTTAAGTTAAAAAGGGTATGAAAAAGTGTGTAAATTTTTGTGTTTCCATAAGTCAATAAGGTGAGTTAGTTCTTTTGAATTCTGTATGAAATGCTAATTGAATTGAACGTATGTGATTAAATATTTAATTGTGAAATTAGACTTAAACTGATAGTTATGTAAATAATGTACATTGAATTATATATTAAATTGATTTGATTTAAGAAATGAATAATGTTGACAAATGCATGATAATGGATTGATGAAAACTTAGTTTTAGTATTGAAGATTTAGTATATTGAATCAAATTGAGAAATAGGGTTGTACAACTACGTGTCAGAGAGTGTTGGGTATCCCATTTGCCGGTTATATGACCAATGTTGGGCACATTTATTGTCGGTCTTAACCAGCCAGTGCAGGGCGTAATTTATTATTACGAATTTATCCATCAAGCACTGGGTGCCAAATTAGTATGTTTGTTGGATCCGTGTATCTGTCTGAGTCTGAGTAATGTTAATAGGGAATTGAAAATGGAAACCAAAACCTCGATAATGGAACATTTAAGTTAAGGATGACTATGAACTTTGAATGTATTAAATGGTAAATTTTGAGATGGAATATGTTAGCATATGATCTAATTATCAAATGATATATGTCATGCTCTAATATTAAAAATAATGTGATAGTTTGAAAAACGAACGAGTGAATTGTCATATGGTAATGACTATATTGCATTTTTTTTTGTGTTAACTTATACATCATTATATCTAAGATTAGTTATTAATATTCGTATTATAGAAATACCATTAAGTTACTTAGCATATGGTTTTGTTTTACATGTGTAGGTTAGGTACTAAAAGATTTGATCATTGTTCTAGCATCTAACGACAATCCCGAACTCAAATGTTGGTAAAGGGTTCTTTTTGGTTCTAGCATGTACATAGGATGTGTTGTACTTATTAAGGTCATTTTGAATTTTGTTGGTCCTGAAAGGTTGTGTAAATATGTATAAGTGTGATGGCAATGGTCCTTTTGTTGATAGCTTGATAGCTGCTTTGGTTATTTGCTTAATGTTTTCATGAATAAGGTGGTTATATGTTTAGCATTATGTTTGATTGATGCTTGATTTCGGTTTGGTTCATGATATGCCTAGATTATGTGTTAGCATGAAATTGGAAAAAAAGTTATGTTTATACTTATGGTTTACTTAAAAGTTTCGGTAGCTTTTGTATCTACGTTATTATGCTAAAATGAAAATTATAGGTGGAATGGTTATATAGTTGAATGAGTTCATGATTAGCTTGATTTATTTGAAGTGCCATTGAAGGCACATTGGTATGATTGAGTAGGATCATTTAGGTAGATTTGAATTGTTGGTTAAGGTGCCAAATGTGGCATAATGGTTAGGCATTTAGGATGGTCATTGTATATGATGTTTTTGACTTGTTTTAGATGCTTTTGAATAGGTTAAAATGTCGCTTAACGGTAGCTTGTGGCTTAAGTTTTTCATGGTTGTATAGCTTGCTTAAAATGGCATTTTCTAGGTACACACAGGCTAGGTTTTCACACATGGCCAGGGGACATGGCCATGTGTCCCCTTTTTTTTCAGAATTTTCTTAACTTTTTGTTTGTGATTCAAATCGATCTCAATTCATTTCCAAATTATTTTTAAGCTTTCCTATACTCAATATTTACCCGAAGTAGATTGAATAATGCATTTACACATGCTTGTATGTGATCATTTAATATTTATTTGAGATTTTCATTAATAAATTGTATGAAATTGTTTGGTAATTATTTGTAACATCTTGTTACTTGGGTTTGGTGACCAGACTGGTAAGGGGTGTTACAACGTGGATGATTTAGCTAGTGCTAATTTGGCTAATGAAAAGGGTGATGATTTCTTATTGGTGTCAACAAGCGAAAGCTCCGAGCTTATGTACGAGTAGATCCTGGATTCGAGGTGTTCTTTCCATATGTAGCCCAATAGGGATTGGTTCTCCACATATTGTTTAGTTAAAGGTGGAATTGTGCATATAGGGAATGATTCACCCAGTAAAGTAATCGATATCGGTACTGTTCATATCAGGATGCAAGACAGGACAATTTGAACAGTGTCAGATGTTAGGCATGTGCCTGACTTAAAGAAAAATCTCATCTCCATTGGAATTTTAGACTCGAAGGGTTATAGAATTTACATCGAGTCAAGCAACAGTAAGGTATCCCATGGGGCTCTCATTTTGATGAAAGGTAAAAAGATTGATAGTCTTTATGTTCTAGAAAGATCAATGATGGCTGGTGAAACAAAACGTCCCTCATCTGTTAAGGAGTCGATGTTGACTCGTTTGAAGTGGAGACAACTTGGTCATAGGAGGGAAAATGTATGATAGTTTCGTATAAGAGAGGTTCTATTTTGGATGCAGGTTTTGAAAAGATACGGCATTGCATTCGTGAAAATTAAAACCGAGTCAGTTTTGATTTGACAGTGCACAAGTCGAAGACTAGAAGTCTTCCAGCTTCTAAGCACAACTTCGACTCAGTTAATATCTTGTATAATTCGGGATAAGCTCGTGGCTGGCTTTGACAAAAAAAGGCGTTGTGAAAACACTATTCAAGGTGGAGATTTGTAGAGTTATGCCTCACATTTTTCGGCTCCTAGTTAAACTCTGTTTATAGTTTCCCACTTAAACTTTGATTAGTGTAGGTTATTTTAATATTATTTGACCTATGAATTTAGCCCATAAATAGACCTTTTATCCACTGTAGAAAGATAACTCATTACACATTTAGGTATTAGCTTTTACAAGCTTTTAGAGAATTTTGTGCTTACATTTTGAGGATTCTTATTTTGGGTTTCGGGGTTTAGTTTTATGTCAATCTTTGTACTCTTTATTTTTGTTGTTATAGTGAAAATATCTTTACTCGTGATTTTTTTATCATTTTCGAAAGGTTTTTCTACGTAAAGTATTTATGTTCGATCTTTTCAACTTCGTTATTATTTTACTTATTCATTGTTTAATTAAATTTGTGTTTGATCTTTTTAATTATTTTATTATTTTATTTATTCGTTGTTTAATAGAAATTACCCATTTTATATTTGGAAAATACGGACAACCATACTTAGACGCTCTTGATCCCGTCTCCGCGTATATTCCAATAAATAACCTAAAAGATCTAGCATGTGAGGCAAAATCTGGGGCAACCAATCAAGTTGGTTAAAAAGGATTAATGATAATTGACTTTTTGGCAGAATAGCATCTCACCTTGCTTTAATTATTTCATCAATTTGTGACTAATGTAATCCTACTCTAATCATTCCCTAAAACATAACCTATTTGCAATTGTTACTTTTTAAAATTAGAAAATTATACATAAACTATCACAAAGATTTGGTGATAACTATTTTATACCCTGCTAGCACTATTTAAAAATTGTCCTTAAATTATTTTTCAATTTCTAAACTCTTATATGAAATTAAGAAAAAGAATAGAATTCTAAAGCAGTCTCGGCTATCTCCTAAAATTGCCCTGGATAATACTTCATTAAGTATATCTTAACGTGAAGGGCACCTGTTTTTAATAAAACTACTAATCATTTAATAAAATGATTCAGGATATTTAATCAAATTTAAAATCGAAATGAAGGACAAGAAAGGAGAATAAAAACAATTATTATAGAAATAATAGGAAGCCAAATTTTAACTTGTAGTTTATGATTGCGGCAGGTAAGCTATGGGTTCCTTCAATCTTGCCACCAATTGCTCCGCACCATCATTTTACTTAGAATTTTCTTTTTTTCGATATAAAAGTAATTTCCTTTCATAACCTAAAAAACGTTTCGGAAATCAGTTATAAATCTTGAAAGTTAAATATGATTTGTTGGGGTTCACGTATGAATCAATTAAATTAAATATTAAGTTTAATTAAAATACAATCATATTAATTGAAAAATTAGAATTAAAGCTATTTAATTTAGGATTGTATTTGAACAAATATTGTATTGTTACCATTATTTGGACAATGAAAAGAAGTGTTCGTATATAGCGTACCCTAAATTGAAAAATAAAAGCATACTTATAAATTTAGTTATTAATATTTACTCATTTTATTATTATTATTATTATTATTTTCAGTTATTTTGATCACATATTTTTAAAATTTAGTCAAATTATTTGTTTAAACTAAAAATTAATTGAACTATTTAAATTTTAACAATATTGATGTGACCATCAGTGTGGTAATTCAGGTATAATTCATAAAAATTTAAAAAAAATTAAAATTAAAAAATTAAAAAAATTCATAAAAACTTTTATAAAATTTATTGATGTTAACTATGAAGCATATATGAATGCTACGTGAGCTACCATGTTAATATCATTAAAATTTTAATAGTTTAATAAATTTTTTCATCAAAATGTAAATAATTTAATTAAATTCTAAAAAGTAAAGATTAATATAAAAATAATAATAATAACAAAAATAATAAATAGTAAATATCAAAGATTAAATTTATTTTTATATTAAAAATAAAATACCCAAAAGGGAAAAACTGAGTTATTGGGATTGTACATAAAATCATATAAGCAAAAGAAAATTTGTTGTCCTTATTTATTTTCATTGTAATAATTAGAAGTTGAATGGGTTGAAATTAAAGCCTGTGGAAAGCGCCAGGGAAGGTCCTTGGTCCTCTCTCTGTATGCAGTTCCCAAGAGATTTTGGAGCACTTGGGGAATGGGGTAGACAGGACCACCAGGCATTGGGGTTAGGGTTAGGGTAAGGAGGATTTAATATTTATGGAACGGAAAAAGGCCTTTTATTTATTAACAACACCGACCTATTTAGTTTCTCCCAACCGGATATTAAAACATATAATTTTTCTAAACTACTTGATTAAATTGTACTGCTGTACATTTAAGTGTGTTAATCCCGACATAGGAGGATAATATAAGTATACTGACGGAATTAAGCATATATATAATGTGAATTAATTATTTCTGAAATGAACAAAAGAGAAAAAGAAGAGGAAAATAACCCTTCTAGTGCTGACAATTTTCTGTACATTAATTAAGTTTAGTAGTGATCAATGATTTCTATTCTGCAGGACAAATCCATGAATCAAGGGTACCTTCAGTCCTTGAAGAAACGGTGTCCAATCCCTTGTCATGGTGGAAAGCTGATGAGGACGCTGAGTAGTTCATTTTGCAGCTGTTAACTCTTTGTGAATTATGATCAGAATTACCATAGCTCCCATCTAAAGGCCTCAAATGCTCTTGGTTCCCATCGTTCAAGCGAACCCCATGACTTTGTAAGCCACCGACGCTTGCACTACCATGACCATGGCTCAACCCGAGTTCATCAATGGAAGGCATGGCTGAGCTTCCCTGGGACTTCACACCGAAACCAGGCAAATTAAGAGATGGGTGTAACGGAGGAGGGTCTAGAAAGGACTGGAATGATAGTATGGTGATCTGGTTCTGCAAGTTTGACATATTATGGGGCTCCTTTAGTAAGCCTATATCACCAGGGAGTTGATAGTTACTAGAACTAGGATTGGAAGCAGTAGGATTAACGGAGGTATTGCTTGTAGTATTGGTAATATTAGCAGCATCAAGTAAAGGAGCAGATGAGGATACAAATGGAGTCGTCTGAACCCTTTTAGCCGAGGGACGTAAAGGGTAGAGAGAAGCTAAAGGTTCCAAATGACTGGACCGTGAGCCAGATCCAAAAAGGTCCAGCCTTCGAGAATATGATGAACCTGAAAATGGCGGTGCAGGTATTCCAGTGAATTCTTGCACCATTGCTCTAAAATTGGTTGTGTCGGTGGTGAGAACTGTAGTTGGTGCTCTCCTTGACGCTCTTGTTCGTTTCTTGGGGTTCTTTACAACACTTGTTTTCTGATCCGACTGTGTTGAAGATCTAACACCATTCTCTTGAACTGGTGTTGATTGCATCGATGTTGTGCTTGGAAATGAACCTTGATTAAATCCTTGTGAACCTATGATAGACTGGCTTGATAAAGATGAGCCTGGTAGGTTATTAAATTCAATACAGTTAGGTTCCGATCTCATACTCATTCGAGGCCTAACACCATCAAAATTTAGCAGTGAATTTCTTGGTTGAGATTGAGAAAATTGGTTGAAATAATTTAGTGAAGGAATAGGATCAAAGAAAGTGAGTGGCTGGTTTTGGTGGTGGACAAGTGACGGTTGTTGATTTGACAAGGGATTAAAATGGCTTGAAGCGTTCAAAAAAGCTGCGACTGACTCAGGCCTTGAGTCATACTCTTCATCACCACCACTTGAAGATTGCATACTACTACTGTTACCAGAATCCATAGCGAGAACTTTGATTATAATATCTTTGAAAGGAAATAAAAAAAAAATAGTTAAAGCAATTATGAAGACACTAGAAAAGTAGGCAAGAAATGAATGAAAAGAAAATACATCTTTCTAAAACAGCTTTGAGAAAGTTGCCATGTTCTTAGAGGCTAAAGCTTCCCAATTCCTCTGATATCGACCCTGATCTTTCCTTTTGATTTTCACCCAAATAAGATAACTTTCTATGATAGTTTCCAAACATAAGCAACAACGTTTCTTTTTTTTTCCCTCTTCTTGTTATTGCTTCCTTACCCAATACGATGGATGATCTGAATTAGGGTTTTTGGAGTAGGAAAAGAGAGAAAAGAAAGGAGATGAAAGGCTATTTAAACTTTGTCTTTTGATTGAAGAATAGATGGGTGACAAGGGTCTCTAATCAACCAAATGTTTTCAACTAAGAAATCTTTACAAGATAGTGCGGGGTGGGGTAGCCATCGGAGAAGAGAAAAGAGGTGGCGGTGGCTGGCAACGGGTCAAACTCAAATGAATGAGATGTTGGAGAGAGAGGGGTTGGCTTAATAATATATGCTCATTGCTATATTAATGTGAATGTAAGAAAAGTATACATGACATTAATTTTAAAGATGGTATGAAATAGAAATATTATATTTTTTAATAATTTTATGTTATATTAATAATTTTATTTTGAATTTTAAAATTTTAATTTGAATTGATTTTTATCAAGATAAAAATGTTAAAGTTTAAATTAAAAATATTGATGTAACTTAAAATTATTAAAAAAAATACAAATAATATGAAGTTATTGTTTGATACAATTATTTTCCATAATAATAATATAGTTTTACCAAAAAAAATCTAATTTAAGAAAAGTACTTTTCTTATCCAGCTTTAGCTTAATAAACACTATTGTATTATAACAATGAAGATATATTTAAGCACATTTAAAAACATTTTTTTCTCTTATATAAGAATTGATAAGAATTATACATCAAAGTAAATATTGTACAAAAATTTAATTAAAAAACTAAAGATGACATATTTATTTTTTTTAAAAACGTTTTTTTCTTTATGTAAGAATTGATAATAACTTTAATTAAAAAACTACTTTTGTTGACAAAAGAATTTTAAACGGTAATACTAAACTAGAATTATGAGCATCTTAAAAATATTTTAGATAAACTACAAAAATATCATTAAACTATTATCTTCCTTTTATTTTAATTACTAAATTATTATTTTTTTAATTTAGTTATTAAACTTTTTGAAATCAATATTTTGGTCACTCAAAGATTAGGGCATTTTTAGTTTACTAACAAATTTAGCCTTCTAATGTTTACACATTATATTAATTTGATCCTAGATATAAAATATTCAACAAAATTAGCTCTCAATGTTTACAAAATTTTTCATTTTAGTTTGAATTCTAAAAAACAAAACTCTATAAAATTAACCCTCAAAATTTATAAAATTTGTTAATTTAGTTCTAATTCTAAAAAAGTCAATAAATTAATTTTGGGTCCTTTACAAAAATTAATAACTTAAGCTTCTTAACCCAAAAATCTTAGCTTTAGGTTTATAATTTATTTTAATTTTATCCTACTCCAATATAAAATTTCTAACATCATCTTTGGCATAGATTGTTTTTATACACCTTGTTTACTAACTCAACACATAGATAAGGGAAAAAGGAATGAAAAGAACACCATATAGTAATGATATTTTAAAACATTATAATTCACGAATCAAAGTTGATTGCAAATTTCCTGTAGAGGTTGTAACAACCAACCAGTTAGCTTATAATAAAAAAAACCACAAACAACAAAATTCAATATTTGAAATAGAAAAAAATAAAAAAGTAAGCTCAAGGTGCCATCTCTAGCTTCAAAGTAGAAGATAAAAATATGGGAAATGGATTGTTTCGTTATAGATAAAGTTATGTGAATTTTTTTAGAATTCGATCTAAAATGAAAAATTTTGTAAACATTGAGGGCTAAATTTGTTGAATATTGATACAATGTGTAAACATTGGAGGGCTAAATTTGTTATTAGACCATTAGACCAATAAAAAAACCTCAAATTAGTTTTGAGTAACCAAAATATTTGATTTTGAAAACTTTAGTGACTAAATAAAAAAAAAACCTAAAAGTTCAGACCAAAATAGAATCAAGGCAATAGCTAGTGACAATCACTAAAGCAAAACAGGTTTTTAGCAGGGTTTTTTTTTTTTTGCCTTATAGAGGTGCTTATAAGTGTCGCTAGAACAATTTGCAGCATTTTGATAAACGCTGCAAAAATTGTCGCTATAGATAACGTCGCTAAATTTTGAGGCGTTTATGTGGAAAAACGCCGCTATAGAACATTACCTTAAGCGACGCTTCTCACAAAAATGTCGCTATAGAACATGAACTTTAGTAGCACTTTTCCCACAAACGCCGCTAAAGAACATGACCTTTAGTGGCACTTTTCCCAAAAATGCCACTAAAGAACATGACTTTTAACAGCGCTTTGCCCTCAAACATCGCTAAAAGTCATGTTCTTTGTCGGCGTTTGTAGAAAAACGCCACTACTTTAGCAGATTTTTACCAACCCATTTTCATTCATATAGAACCCGAATTGTAAACATAATTTCCTGTAACATCAAATCCAACCAAAAACTACAAATCTAAATGATACTTCAAATCCGACGAAAGAAATATGCTTATGATCTAAATTAATAAATGAAATAACAAAATATATTGTATTCAAAATTTTTATTGTTAAAATATTCTCATAATAAGAAAACAAACGTCTAAGATGACAGATTTTGCGACTGCTGAAACATCTTCATCATATTTTGAAGCTGTAGCTAGAGTTCGTCATATTTTTTGCTTGCCTCTACTTTCCTTGCTGCTGCCTCCACTTTAAGTTGTAGCTGGAGTTCATCATATTTTCTTTGAGCCTCTGCTTCTACCTGTAACAACCCAATTTTAGTTAAATCGAAACAGTGGTTTCAGAATAAAAAATCTGAGGTCGTAAAATTATTTTAATATTATTTTTGGTGTTTATAGCATGAGAATATATATGTATGAAAATTTCGTGAGCTAATTTTTTCGTTTAATAGCTCAATTTGAGAAAAAAAGACTTAATCACGTAAAATGCAAAAGTAGTAGGCTATAAGTTAAAAGTGCTTATTTGATATGGTTTATTAAATGTGAGGTCCTTATGATGTAATTAGACCATGATTAGTGGAATTTGACATAAATGGCCAACCATTAAATGTTTTGTTAATGTTTTAATTAAGGTTAAAATGGTAATTATATAATTAAGTTAATTATAATAAAACATAACAAAATGGTTCATGATTTCTCATCTTTTTGAACCGAAAATAAAAGAAAAGAATAGGGTTTGAATGCTTAAACCATTCGACAATTGTGTGGCTTAATTAAGGTATGTATTTTGCTCGGTTTTTTTATTATTTCTATGTTTTTGTAATCGTTGCTTTGAGTACTAGCTAGCCCATGCCTTAATTTTTGAAAGTGTTGATGATTTTGAAAGTAGTGATTGATGAATTCATGTATTTTTGGATGTTTGATGATGAATTATGAAAGCCTAGTGATAGATATCTAAGTTTTGTAAAGTGATTTTTGATGAAAATGTCAATTAGGGGATTAAATTGAGAAAATGTGAAATGTTGTGGTTAAAAGTGTGAAATAAATGACAATATGGGCTGTTATAAAGCTATACAAAATTCGACTAGCATGGGTTGTCTTTAAATTTCATGAATTTGAAATTTTATGAAATAAGGACTAAATTGTAAGAAATGTGAAAGTTTAGGGCCAAAGTGAAAATTGAATTAAATATGTGTTTATGGATGGAATCGATTGAGATAGTGATTAAATGGATTAATTTTGAATATATATAGATCAAGAACGAAAGAAATCAGACTTAGAACAAGGCAAGAACAAAGTACTCGATTAATTGGCTAGTTTCATTGTTTCTACAACCGAGGTAAGTTCATATGAAAATAAATGTCTTTAAATTGAATTATACATGTTTAATTGTCATTGAATTGTTATGAATGTTGAACGAGCAAATACGAGCAAGAATCAATAGAGTTACGACATTTGAATGTCCCGTAGAAACCTTAAAAATAGTATAGGATACAAATGTCATGACATTAGGTTGCCGAGATGTGATTACATGTAAGACCATGTCTGGGACATTGGCATTGTATTGTGATTATGTGTAAGACCATGTTTGGCACATTGGAATCGTTATTCGATTACGTGTAAGACCATGTCTGGGACATTGGCATCATTATTCAATTTTGTGTAAGACACTGTCTGGGACAGTGACATCGATATGTGATGACATTTAAGACCATATCTGGAATATGGCTTATATGAGCTGTTGTGATTTTCGAGTATCCTTAACGATTCTGAATGGTTCAATGGGCAAAATCAAGTTGAGAAAGAATATGTGAATGAGTTAAGTGACTCAGGTACGTACGAGATTTATACGAGTATTGAAAAGTGAAGAATTTGATGAATTCAATTATGATATTGAATATGTGTACAATAAGAACGGTTTGTGAACTTCAATATGTTTAGCTATGCTTAGCATAATTGAATTGATATGCAAATATTCATATGATGACTTTATTTGTATATGGCTTACTAAGCTTTTAAAGCTTACTTTGTGTGTTCTTTCCCTATTTTATAGATTATCAAAGCTAACTCAAACTCTAGAATTGTCGAGAAGCGTCATCACACTATCGATCATCTCGTTGGTACTTTTGAAGCTTTGTATATATGGTATATGACATGTATAGGCCAGTGAGTTGATGATAGGTTTTGAACTATGATATTTGCCATGAGATTTGGCTTGCTAATGATGTAAATGTTGGTGTGTATTAGGCCATTTAAGTTGACTTGAATTATGTGTTTGATAAGTAGTATATGTGATTTATAAGTTATCTAGTGTTTTGGCATGTTTGCCATGGTTGTTAATATGGCTAAATGGTTGCTCATTTGGCTAGTTATTAATGGATGTGTTGATGCTTAAGGAATGGTATGATTTATTGATGATGAATTGATATGTTTGAGAAGCATGATTTAGTTGATGGAATGGTGAGGAAATGCATTTAGAAATCATGTGAGTTGGAGATTGTGGCATATTGATTTGGCATGTTTTGTTAATGGATTTGTGTATTTAAGAGGATAGCTTCTAAATGACATAATATGTGTATGAATTGGCATGTTTTGGCTGCATATAAATGTATTGAAATGGTACCATATTGGTTGCTAGGTGTGCTTGAGAAAAGGGTGGCAAATTGGCTTTGGAAATAGCTTATTTTTGTCCATACGGAGAGAGACACGGGCGTGTGTCTTAGCCATGTGCGACACACGGTCATGCTACACGGTCGTGTGTCCCCTAGGGTACCCTTTCGAATTAAGTCAATATACCCTACAGGTTTGGCATGGCCTAGACACACGGGTGTGTCTACTGGCCATGTGTGGTACACGAGAAGGCACATGGGCGTGGGGCCAGCCGTGTGGTCCAAGTCAGAAACCCTTTTAGTTTTCCAACAGCCTTGACACACGGACGTGTCTCCAGCTGTGTGGTGCAAGTCAGTATGTATACCCTGTTTTCACACGGCCCGTGACATGGGCGTGTTTGGTGGCCGTATGAGGCACACGGCCTGTTCACACGGGTGTGTGGCCCTGTAATGTTTGAAAATTTTATGTGTTCCCTAAAGTTTACAAATTTTATCGGTTTAGTCCTGAACCACTTCGAAGCATGTTTTAAGGTCTCGTAGAGCCTTATAAGGGACAATATGAATGATTTGAATAGATTTTGATTATGAATGCATAAATGTTTGTGAATGAGATGTATTATCCGGTAATGTCTTGTAACACTATTCTGTCGATGAATAAGGGTTAGGGGTGTTACATTTAATTGGTATCAGAGCTACAATTTAGTCGAAACTAGGACTAACGTTGTAACAGCCCGATTTAGGGCCTAGTCAAAATAGTTATCTCGGGACCACAAATTTGAATTTAAAAATATTATTTTACTATTATTTTGATGTTATAGCATTAATATATTAGTGCATGAAAAATTTGGTAAATTAATTTTGACGTTTGTGAGCTCAATTGCGAAAAATGACTAAATCGCATAAAGTGTAAAAATCCTAAATTCATAGCTAAAGGTGTTATTTTGTTAGAGAACAAAAATTGAGGGTATTTAATGTGAAAATATACCCTTAATTGATAGTATAGCCGGCCATGAGACATAGGGAGACAATTTTCAAAATTAGGTGGAAATTTGGTAACTATTTCGACCAAAAAGAAATAAATTAGAAAAAGTTGTCAATTTCTTTTCTTCTCATCTCTTTCCACCGAAAATATCTGCCATGAAAGGGGGTTTGAAAGCTTAAAACTTTTAGCAACTTGAAGCACTTGCAAGTAAGTGATTTCCATGTCATTTGTTGATGATTTTTATATTTTTGAGATCCTAGAAGCATGAGCTTCCAAATGAGGGCTCTATTTTGCAAAATGATTAAGAGTTTAAGGTTTTTCCATGAATGAATTTGTGATAGTTTCTGAGTTTTTATGGAAGAATATGAATCCTAGTTGTTTTATAAGCAACTTTTGTGAAGGGATTTTCATGGAAAACACCTAAAAGGACTATTTTGCATAAGTTGTAAAATAGTTGATAAATATGTGAAATAGTGAGAATTTGAAGTTGTTATAAGAGTAAAAAGGGTTTGTATAGTCATGAGAAATAAAGAAATTCAACAAAAATCAATTTTTGGGCCTAGGGGTAAAATGGTCATTTTGTCAAAATCTAGAGTCAAAATGGTCATTTTACCAAAGATGCAAATTTTTGATTTCTTAATTCTAATTAGAGACTAAATGAGTACATTTTTATATTATATATCAAGAATTACCGAATCTGAGCCCAGATCAGGGGAAAGGCAAGCAAATCGACTAAATCGACTAGTCGTGTACGTTTTGTAATCCAAGGTAAGTTGTATGTAAATAATACAACTACATTGATAATGTATGTGCTAAATTGTATTTGAATTAATATAGCACAAATTTCTTGATTGTGGAATTGAAAAGGTATGATGATAATAGAGATAGTAGAGTTTCCGTTTGAACCTAGGAAATGAGTTGGATATCCATGCCACGACATATGGGTTATTGTTGGCTAGTGTAAGACATGTCTAGGACATGCATCGGCCAGATAATGAGAGCCAGTGTAAGACCATGTCCGGGACATGGCATCGGCATTGAGACGAGGGCTAGTGTAAGACACGTCTGGGACATGCATCGGCCTCGAGACGTAAGCCGGTGTAAGACATGTCTGGGACATGCATCGGCTACGAGATGATAGTCAGTGTAAGACCATGTTTGGGACATGGCATTGGCACCTTACCCATGTCTAAGGCTTTATGAATACCCGGTGATATTCTGAATGGTTCAACGGTGATTGTTATGTTCTTCAGCTAATGAGGAAAGTATAACCGTGTTGTGAATGACACAGGTACCTAATTGGTATGTATGAGATATGAGCTCAATATATATAATATGTGACTTGTATAGATGGTAATGAGTAAGTTGTACCTATGCCGACTTTGGTGTTATGAGCATGTTGATTGTATATAAATGTTGTAGTATACAAGTTTGTATACAACTTACTAAGCTTTACGCTTACTCCCTTTCCTTTCCATTTCCTTTAAGTGTCGCCTAACTAGCTCAAGGATCACCGAAAGTCAAAGATATCGATCACACTATCAGCCGAAACATTCGATATAGTTGGATTTATATTTTTTAGTATGGCATGTGTAGGGCTAGACCTTATTATTTTGTGTCTTTGTGAATTGGCCAAATTGGTTGGCTTGGGATAGATCCCACACTTTGCATTAAGCCTTGAATGATGGCTAACATCCATTTTTTTGTTTATAAAGGATGCATCTTCATGGTTGAATGAATGTTTATTGTGGCTGATTTGATTATGGAAATTATGCTTGTTCTGGTATTGGTTTGTATTTATATGAAAACAGGTAGGCAATGATGGCAATGAGGCTTGGTAAATAGCCTTATATTGTCCACATGGGTAGACACACAGGCGTGTGTCTAGGTCGTGTGTCACACACGGTCAGCCCCATTGGCGTGTGGTCCAGTCGTGTGTCCCCTGCACGTAAAAATTTTAAGTCAGTATGCATGGTAATAAACACATGGGCAGAGACACAGCCGCGTGTCTCAATCGTGTAGAGGACACGGCCTAGTACACGAGCGTATACCATGGCCGTGTGACATTTTGGGGATGCTAATGTTAGAAATAGAATACCCAGGTTTTTACACACAGGCTAAGACACGGGTGTGTTATTGCCGTGTGAGGGACACGGGCCATTGACACAGGTGTGTGTCTGGTCGTGTGAAAACCCCTGTAGGTGTGAATTAGAATTTAGTTCCACATGTGTGTGGGACACGGGCGTGTGTCAAAGTGCTTAGCCCGTGTGAGCCATACGGGTCATCAGCACGACCATGTCGAGATGGTCACACGGGCGTGTTACCTTTCCACACGGGTGTGTGCCCCATTTAAAGGCAAAAATTTCATAGTTGGCTTAAGGACCCAGAATGGTCCCGATTAGTTTCCAATGGTCGATTTGGGGCTTGTAGGCCCGTTGAAGAAGTTTAAAGAAGAAATTGAAAAAGTTTTAATTTGGGCCGAGTTTTAATGACTCGAGATTGTTTCTGTGCATGAAATCAAATTAGGTAATGCTTTATATTCTACCCCAGCGTGGGATATGGATATGGAGTGCTACATTTAGTGGTAACAGAGTTATGGTTTAGTTGGTTCTAGGACTAACCTAGCAAGAGTACGAGTCTAGCTATACATGCCATAACTGTATATTAATAGTGTGACGAATCCTGACGGTTATAAATTATATTTTTATATAGTAAATGGATCTTGATAGAGCCACGATGAATGACGTAGAAAGTAATGCACTGGCTCCCGCCGAAGGGACCGCGCCAATTGAGAGTGAGCCCGTGACTATGGGTAAGGGCGGAGGGGCTAAAGAAGCCTATCTCCGTATGATGGATGCTTAGTACACGGAGTTTGTTCGTGTGAACCCGAACACTCCACCTCCCCCACCTCCTCCGATTCCTCAGTATGCCCCGGTGGCTCCATAAGGAGCAGACATGTTTAGAAGAGAGAAGCCTCCGGTAGACAAGATCCAGAAACAAGGGGCCGAGGAATTCCAGGCTAGTATAGATGATGACTCGGAGTGAGCAGAGTTTTGGCTAGAAAATACTATAAGGGTATTCAATGAACTGTCTTGCACACCTGAAGAGTGCGTAAAGTGTGCCGTGTCACTCCTACGAGACTCGACTTATCAGTAGTGGAATACTCTCGTGTTAGTCTTACCGAGATAGAGGATCACTTGGGAATTCTTCCAAGAAGAGTACCAGAAAAAGTATATTAGCCAAAGATTCATAGATCAAAAAAGGAAGGAATTTCTAGAGTTAAAGCAAGGCCGTATGACAGTGATGGAATATAAGCGAGAATTTGTGAGGCTCAGTAAGTATGCGCGAGAGTGCATGTCTACAGAAGCCACCATGTGTAAGAGGTTTAAGGGCAGTCTCAATGAACATAACCGAATGTTTGTTGGCATTTTAGAGCTACGGGAATTTGTAGCCCTTGTTGAGAGAGCATGTAAGGCGGAGGAACTGATTAAAGAGAAGAAGAAAGCGACTTTTGAGTTGCGGGATTTAAAGAAGAGGCAGTTGGGGAAATCATATCGGTCCTCATCCAAGAGATCCAAAGAATTATCTAACTACTCAAATGCTTCGGTAGGGTATTCAAATAGAAACAAGAACCAGCAGAACACGACATCTAGAGTCCAGACCACTTCGGTCGCATGTGTCGGCAGTGCTCGACCAAATAAGCTAGAGTGTTTGCAATGTGGAAGACGTCACTTCGGTGAGTGCCAAGGAAACGAAAGGGGCTGGTTTAAGTGTGTGTCACTAGACCACTTTATCCGTAATTGTCCTGAGATGAAAGAGAGAGAAATGAAGCAAAAATTTAAGGCAAGTAGTGCACAGATAAGGGGTAGACCACAAAAGAACCCCGAGAGTGGGGCTAGCAGTAGAGGCGCGCCAAGAGATGCTGCGGTGAGGTCCGAGGGCAGAGTGCCAGTAAGGACTTATGCCATACGTGCTCGGGAAGAGGCAAAGTCTCCCAATGTGATTACGAGTACTTTTTCTATCCACGATATAACTGTTGTTGCTTTAATTGACCCGGGATCTACCCACTCTTACATTTGTATGGAATTGATACCTCGTACAAGTATGCTAGTAAAGTCCACTGAGTTTGTGATTAAAGTGTCTAATCCTTTAGGCAGATATGTACTAGTGGACCAAGTGTGTAGAAATTGTCCTTTGACAGTTAAAGGTCATTGTTTTCTGGCTAACTTGATGTTATTGTCGTTTAATAAATTTGATGTAATACTTGGGATAGACTGATTGACTTCTCATAATGTTGTAATGGACTGTGGGAGAAAAGTTATTGAGTTGGAATGTAAAGACGAGAATGTTCTTCGGATTGGACTAGATGAGTCGGATAAATCACCCGTAATAGTATCGTCTTTAACTGCTGAGAAATATTTAAGAAAAGGATATGAGGGTTACTTAGCTTTTGTGCTGAATACTCAAGTGTCTGAGTTGAAGATTGAATCAGTGCCGGTAGTTTGTGAGTTTACAAACATGTTCCCGGAAGAATTACCCGGATTACCTCCAGTGAGGGAAGTTGAGTTTGGAATTGAGTTGGTCCCCGGTATGATGCATATCTCGATTGCTCCGTATAGGATGGATCCAATAGAGTTGAAAGAGTTAAAAGCACAGTTGCAAGAGCTAACGGATAAGGGCTTCGCGAGACTGAGTTTTTCATCGTAGGGTGCTCCGGTACTCTTTATAAAGAAGAAAGATGTGTCGATGAGGTTATGTATCGACTACAGATAGCTCAACAAAGTAACAGTAAAAAATAAATACCCTTTGCCAAGAATCAATGATTTGTTCGATCAGTTAAAGGGAGCCACTATATTTTCCAAGATTGATCTAAGGTTTGGCTACTACCAATTATGAGTGAAAGAGCAAGATTGCCGAAGACTGCATTTGGGACAAGATACAGGCATTATGAGTTCCTCGTCATGCCCTTTGGTTTGACTAATGCCCCGACAGTGTTTATGGATTTGATGAACTGTGTTTTTCAATCGTATCTAGATAAATTTATTATCGTCTTTATCGATGACATATTAATTTATTCGCGTGAAGAGAGCGAGCATGCAAAACATCTGAGAGTTATGTTACAAACCTAGAGAAACAAGCACTTGTACGCCAAGTTCAATAAAAGTGAATTTTGGCTTAAAGAGGTCGGGTTCCTAGGACATATTATGTCGAGTGACGGGATCCGAGTTGACCCAAGCAAGATCTCAGCTATTGTAGAGTGGAAACTGCCAAGGAATATAACTGAAGTTTGAAGCTTTTTGGGTTTGGCCAGATACTACAGGTGGTTTGTAAATGGATTCTCTATGATAGCTACGCCGATGACAAGACTGTTACAAAAAGATGTTAAGTTTGAATGGACCGAAAAGTGCTAACAAAGTTTCGAGCAATTAAAGGCTTTGTTGACCGAAGCACCAGTGTTAGTGCAACTAGTGATATATAGCGACGCCTCCTTGAATGGTTTAGGGTGTGTACTCATGCAAGAAGGCAAGGTTATAGCCTATGCCTCGAGACAACTAAAGCTACATGAGAGAAATTACCCGACCCATGACTTGGAACTAGTGGCTATAGTGTTCGCGTTGAAGATTTGGAGACACCATTTGTATGGAAAGAAATGTCGGGTATTCACTGACCATAAGAGCTTAAAGTACTTGATGACTCAAAAGGAGTTGAATTTGTGGCAAGGTCGATGGTTAGAGTTGTTAAAGGATTACGAGTTGATTATCGATGTAACACCCCAAATTTAAAAAAAACACAGAAACATAGAAAACCCGAAAATTGGGCGTTACAACTCTACCCTCCTTAAAAAAATTTCGTCCTCGAAATTTCCATCTAATCGGGTAGTCGTGTAACATCTACCCTACTATGCTACCGCTGCGCACTCTAATCCTACTATCACTATCACACTTCAACTAGAACTTGAAACATCACATACATACAACACTTATTCACTGAAGCAGACACATATTTATCACACATATATACAATCTATATATCCAAACATCACATCCACATAAAATAAATACCAAATTTAAATTTAGACCAATGTCTAAGGAAACCACAGTATTTCAATTTCTAAACAGACAAAAGTATTCAGAAGACTTACGGATTCGGCGCCGGAGACTCGGTGTGCCACACTTTTTAAGAGAAATACTTCAAACAGACCACGTGGTTGAAAATAATTTTCTAAAATTCAACCTTAGAAAACCCAATCCACAGCCGAGTTATTGCAACCCAGGCTCTGATACCACTAAATGTAACATCCCAAATTTAAAAAAAACACAGAAACACAGAAAACCCAAAATTTGGATGTTACAATCGACTACCATCCGGGGAAGGCGAACGTCGTCGCTAATGCATTGAGTAGAAAATCATTATTTGCACTGAAAGCAATGAATGCCAATATGGCTTTGTCTGATGATGGTTCAGTCCTAACAGAGTTGAGAGCTAAACCGACGTTTCTACAAGAGATCTGTGAAGCTCAGAAAGGTGATAAGAGGTTGCAAGCTAAAATGGCTCAGTGTGAGACGAAAAATGAATCTGAGTTCCGTATTGGTACCGATGGATGTATTATGTACCGAGATAGAGTTTGTGTACCCAAGAAGAATGAGCTTATTCAGAAGATTCTGAGAGAGGCACATAGTGGTTGTTTGTCCGTCCACCCGAGTAGTGTGAAAATGTATAATGACCTTAAGAAGATGCATTGTGGTCAGGTATGAAAAATGACATTTTAGAGTTTGTGTCTAAGTGCCTAGTGTGTTAGCAAGTGAAGGCTGAACACTAAGTACCTTCGGGTCTACGTCAGCTTATGATAGTCCCCGAGTAGAAGTGGGATCAGGTCACTATGGATTTTGTGTCGGGTTTGCTAGTAACCCTGAAGAAAAAGGATGTTGTTTGGGTTATTGTGGATAGGCTAACAAAGTCGGTACACTTCATACTTGTGCATGCCGACTACTCCCTTGAGAGACTAGCTGACTTGTACATTTTCGAGATTGTGAGGCTACACGGGGTAACCATATTGATTATTTTAGACAAAAACCCGAGATTTACCTCGAGGTTTTGGAAAAAGCTACAAGAGGCATTGGGAACACAGTTGAGTCTTAGCATAGCTTTTCACTAGCAAACCGATGGTCAGTCAGAAATAGTAATTCAGATATTAGAGGACATTTTACGGTGCTGCATCCTTGAGTTTCAAGGTAGTTGGGAAAAGTATCTACCATTGGTTGAATTCGCCTATAATAACAGTTATCAGACAAGTCTGAAAATGGCGCCTTATGAGGCTTTGTATGGGCGAAAGTGTCGAACGCCCTTTTATTGGACTGAGCTTAGAGAGAGTCAAATTCACAGGGTCGATTTAGTCAAAGAGACTGTAGAGAAAGTTAAAGTGATTCGTGACTACTTGAAGGCCGCCTCGGGTAGACAGAAATCCTACACGGATTTGAAACGAAAAGAAATTGAGTTTCAAGTCGGTGATAAAGTACTTTTAAAAGTATCACCGTGGAGGAAAGTCCTCAGATTTGGTAGAAAAGGCAAGTTGAGCCCTCGTTTCATAGGACCTTATGTGGTTACCGAGAGAGTAGGGCCAGTTTCCTATCAATTGGATTTGCCATTGGAATTGGAAAAAGTTTATGATGTGTTTCATGTATCCATGCTACGTCGATATAGATCAGACCCTTTGCATGTGATTAAGCCGACAGAGATTGAGATTCTTCCGGACATGACTTATGGCGAAGAGCCGGTCAAGATTTTAGCCTAGGAAGTCAAGCAATTGAGAAATAAGAGAATAGCACTTGTGAAAGTTTTGTGGCATAGACATGGAGTCGAGGAAGCCACCTGGGAACTCGAGGAGTCTATGAGACAGCAGTACCCAAACTTATTCACCGGTAAGATATTCAAGGATGAAAATCCCTAAGGGGGAGAAATGTAACAGCTTGACTTAAGGCCTATTCGAAACAGTGGTCTCGGGACCACAAATCTAAAGTTAAAAATATTATTTTATTATTATTTTGATGTTCAAGCATTAATATATTAGTGCATGAAAAATTTGGTAAGTTAATGTAACAGCCCGATTTAGACCTTAGTCGGAATGATGGTTTCGGGACCAGGAATCTGAGTAAAAAAAATTTAAAAATTATTTTCTGTGTTTATTATGTGTGAATTAATATCTGTGAAATTTTTGTAATTTAATTTTGTTGTTTGAGTGTCCGATTAAATAAAAGGACTTAATCGCATAAAATGAAAACTTGATAGTTTAATGTGTGAGGATCAAATTGTTGAATGTCTTTATAATAAGAAGCCTTTATGAAGTAATTAGGCCAATATTAATATGGGTGGACGACAAAGGACATTTATATATGATAATATAATGTTTTTAATTAAGGTTAATATGGTAAATTAATAAAATAAGTTAATATAACATGAATATATCATAAACAAAGCCATTTTATGTGTTTTTTTTGTGTTCTTGCCGAAACAAGAGGAAAGAAAATGAAAAACCTAGTTCGGCACTTTCAAGCTTGATTAAGGTATGAGTTTAGCTCGATTTTTGATAATTTCTACATTTTTGAGATCGTTGCTTCGAGTACTACAAAACCCATGCCTGGATTTTTGGTTTTGATGAATATTTTGAGTTGTGCCATTGTGGAGAGCTTGTGATTTTTGTTGTTTGATGATGAAATATGAAAGATATGTTTTAGATTAACATTTTTTTTATTGGAGTTATTGATGATTTTGAGTAATTAGGACTAAATTGCAAAAATAATAATTTGAGAGACTAAAATGTGAAATGAAATATATGGACTTGTATGAGCATGGGTAAGATTCAGCCTAACATGGGCGTGTTGAAATTTTGCATATTTTGTGTTTTGTGCAATAGGGACTAAATTGTAAAAAGTGTAAATGTCAGGGGTACAATGGTAATTTACCCATTTATGTGTTTTTGGACTAAATTGAATGAAAATATGTTTGAATGAGCTTAATTTGAATATGTTTAGATCAAGAACCAAAGAAATCAGATTTGGATCGGGGGAAAACAAAAGTTGTCGACTAGTCGTCCCGTTCCGTTTTACATCGTTTGAGGTAAGTTTATAAGCAAATAGATGTGGCTAAATTTTAATATATATGTGATCAATAAATAGTGGTAATAATATGAAGTAAATTATGGATCGACATTGAGTAATGAAAATAATTTACGTTTGATGATAAAGTAAAAAATGAGTTTTAATATTGAAAGTGGTGACATGAGCTATACACGTTAAAATGTTGATTATTTGTATATAAATTGCAAGTTTATATTCGACCATACAGTATATGCTTATGTATGTAATGCTAAAGTGTGAATCATGGATATATATAAGTATATTCGATTATATGATAATATTGTGACCTTGGTAGTGAATGGTAATTTTGTTAATGAATATATGTATATTCTGACCAATCTAAAGTTGATACAAGGATGTATATGAGGCATCGATAGGTGATTCTGACATGTGGTGTGCGAGTAAGACCATGGCATCGATATGTGATTCCGATATATGTGTGCAAGTAAGACCATATTTAATACGTTGGCATCGATATGTGATTTTGATATATGTGATATGCGAGTAAGACCATGGCATCGACATGTGATTCCGATATATGTGTGCGAGTAAGACCCTATCTTGGACAGTGGCATCAATATGTGATTACATGTAAGACCACGTCTGGGACGTTGGCATTGTACGATATATGTGATTATTCTGAGTGTCCTATCCAATATCGAATGGTTCATTGGGCATCGATAAGTTGTGATCAAATGTGCAAAAATGAGCTAAAATGATCAGGTACGAATTGGTTTATTATAAATTTGAAATAAGGTGAGTAAGTTACTTTATAATTGTTGCAAAACATGCTTGAAGTTAAGTAAGAATTTATATGAATGTGAAAAATGTATTCGGCCTCGTGAATAATTAGTATGAATATTATTGAGATGGTTTTTGAATATGTGCAATTGATGGTATATTCGGCCATTGATAAAAATATATATAATTGTTATACTTTGACTTACGAGTATAAGCATATAAGTGTACCTGTATTTGGTATGATAAAGATGTTTTGGCTTAGCCATTGAATGATAGTTTGTTAATGTATCTTTATATATATAAGTGTTCTTTCGGTCATTACTATGCTTATGCAGGCCATATTTTAATTCATGAGTATAGGTATATGGGTATACATGTATGTGGTCACTAAATGAGTGTGCTTTGAAACCGAAAGATGCTTTGGTAATATATTTATATATATGTTTATGACCATAAATAAGTATATGTGAAAGTATAAGATAAATGTTAAATCGTAAGATTGAAGTTTAATTTGACTATGATAGTATAATTTGGTATAGTTTAAATGTAGGAATTATGTCCTTGAATAGTTTATTTGCTTATGACTTA
Organism: Gossypium longicalyx; assembly: GCA_025698465.1. Taxonomy (NCBI): domain Eukaryota; kingdom Viridiplantae; phylum Streptophyta; class Magnoliopsida; order Malvales; family Malvaceae; genus Gossypium; species Gossypium longicalyx. The sequence continues at coordinate 68,458,122 of CM046995.1, read as the reverse complement.
CTAAGCTATAAAAGCTTACTCTGTGTGTGTATGTTTGTTTTTGTTTTATAGATTTTGGATTCAAGTTACGAGCTCGGGAATCGTTAGAGGAGCTTATCACACTATCGATAGTCTTCGGTAGGTTTGAAGTGAACTTTCGAATCTATGGCATGTATAGGCTGGATTTTACTTTTGAAATGTTTGATTTTGGTTAATGTAACCATGAGCCATGCAAAAATGGCTTAATAATTTGTTATGCTTAGATTTAATGCTTTGTTTGGTGATGGTTGTGTTCGGTTGAGATTTTAGTGATTCAGCCTTATATATTTTCATGTGAACCATAGTCGCATATAATGTTAATGGTTGTGTGGATATTTGGCCTTGGTTTGAACTTATATTGGGAGTGTGTCCAAGGTATATGATGCTTATGGAGCTTGTTTATGTGTCTCGGCCGTATGACATAAAATGGTTATAAAATGAACTATGGTATACCATATATTAGTTAGATAAAAATTAAGATATGTACATGGATATATATATACGGTGTTCTTTCATTGTCAATAATAGTGATATGTATAATTCACGATTGATTGATATGGTCTAAGTTTAATTGGTTATAATGTTATGTGTCAAAGATGAAAGGTATTTGTGATATGTGTTTCATAAATTGAATGTGGTTTATGACTTTGGGTATGATAAGATTGATTTAGCCATAGTATATTTACAAGTATGTTTTAAGCTTGCTATGATATTTATGATTATATGACTCGATTATAGTGCATGCATAGATAGACATGTATGTGAATCGGTAGCTAAGAGTATTCGATTATATTCTAATGTGAATAGGATTTATTTAGGCTTAGGTAATATATGATATGTTTATATTTGAGAATGGTTTACTAATCTTGACTTAGTATTGAAGTGAAATAATTACGATATGTATATATATTTTAAATGGTATTAGTTATTTAAATTCAGTGGCTATAGTATTGAATAAGCGTATATAAATATGTGCATAAGTCATGGTTATTAATATAATGAATTGGCCAAGTAGCGACAAGTTGAATATGTTATTTAGACTTATATATATACTACTTTGTGGTTCGGTAAATGTGATTGAAATAGGTCACAATGTAACACTTGTATGCTCGTGTTATAATTACAGTTAAGCAATATGTATTATATGGTTTGATAATATTTGATAAATGAAGTGGACATTGTGATATATGTTATTTATATGAAGCGAAATGATGTATAATATTATTAATTAAAGTTGGTGCGTATGAATTATAAGTTAATAGACTAATTCGCATGTAAACCACTTGTATATTTTAATATTAAATTTGCATATATGATTTGAGTATGAAATGAATTACATTGAGTTACAAGTTAAACATTTAGTTTCTATGATTATTTATTTGGATTGTATTAGCAGTAATTTGAATAATTAGATAAATGTTATGATCGAAACATGTTGATTTAGTTTTAAAAAAAATAAATTTATTAGATGGTTTACTTTGTAATGAAAGTCTGTTTTGAATCTTCCTATGATCGGGAATGCCTCGTAACCCCATTTCGACGACGGACTCAGGTTAGGGGTGTTACAGTTAATTTTGACGTTTGTGAGCCCAATTGCGAAAAAGGACTAAATCACATAAAGTGTAAAAATCCTAAATTGATAGCTAAAGGTTATTTTGTTAGAGAACCAAAATTGGGGGTCTTTAATGGGCAAATAGACCCTTAATTGATAGTATAGGCGGCCATGAGACATAGGGGATACAATTTTCAAAATTAGGTGGAAATTTGGTAGCTATTTTGACCAAAAAGAAATAAAATAGAAAAAGTTGTCAATTTCTTTTCTTCTCATCTATTTCCACCGAAAATATCAGCCATGAAAGGGAGTTTGAAAGCTTAAAAATTTCAACAACTTGAAGCACTTGCAAGTAAGTGATTTCCATGTCATTTGTTGATGATTTTTGTATTTTTGAGATCCTAGAAGCATGAGCTTTCAAATGAGGGGTCTATTTTGCAAAACAATTAAGAGTTTAGGGTTTTTCCATGAATGGATTTATGATAGTTGCTGAGTTTTTATGGAAGAATATGAGTCCTAGTTGTTTTATAAACAACTTTTGTGAAAGGGGTTTTTCATGGAAAGCAACTAAAGGGACTATTCTGAATAAGTTGTAAAATAGTTGATAAAAATGTGAAATAGTGAGACTTTTAAGTTTTTATAAGAGTAAAAGGGTTTGTCTAGTCTTGAGAAACAAAGAAATTTAACAAAAATCGATTTTCGAGTTTAGGGGTAAAATGGTCATTTTGTCAAAATCTAGGGGGAAAATGGTCATTTTACCAAAGATGCGAATTTTCAATTTCATAATTCTAATTAGAGACTAAATGAGTACATTTTCCTATTATAGATAAAAAATTATCGAATCCGAGCCTAGATCGAGGGAAAGGCAAGCAAATTGACTAAACCGACTAGTCGTGTACGTTTTGTAATCCGAGGTAAGTTGTATGTAAATAATACAACTGCATTGCTAATGTATGTGTTAAATTGTATTTGAATTAATATAACACAAATTGCTTGATTGTGGAATTGAAAAGGTATGATGATAATAGAGATAGTAGAGTTTCCGTTTGAACCTAGGAAATAAGTCGGATATCCATGCCACGACATATGGGTTATTGTTGGCTAGTGTAAGACATGTTTGGGACATGCATCGGCCATATTATGAGAGCAGTGTAAGACCATGTTCGGGACATGGCATCGGCATTGAGACGAGGGCTAGTGTAAGACATGTCTGGGACATGCATCGGCCTCAAGATGTAAGCTAGTGTAATATCCTGATTTTGGGCCTAGTCGGAATAGTAGTTTTGTGACCACAAAATCCGAGATATAAATAATTATTTTATGATTATTTTGAGTTCTATGATATGATTGCATGATTGTGTGAAATTTTCGTGAAGAAATTTTATGCCTAAAGTTCTTAAATTGAAATTAGGGACTAAATCGAATAATTTGCAAAACTTGCATTCTAGAAGTTTTTAGTATGAAATTGTTTTGAAATATTAATTAGGAGGTCTTAAATAGCAATTTTACCAATTTCTAAGTTTATGGACAAAAATTAGGACATGGAAGGAATTTTTGAAAGTTTAGTAGTAAGGGCATTTTGGTCATTTAGGGGTAAAATGAATTAAAATACAAAATTAAAAGCCAATTTTGCTCATCTTCAACCCCATGGCCGAATATAGCAAGGAGAAACCATGGATAGGGTTTTCAAGCTTCCAAGCTCGATTGTAAGTCCATTCTAGCCCCGCTTTTCAAGTTCTTTACGCTTTTGGAGTCCCGTGAGCTCGATTAAGCTTATGCTAGCAATAATTCAACCTAGGGTTCATATTTGGAAAAATACCCATAGGTGAAATTTGTGTATTTTGGTGTTTTATGATAGAATATAAGGTTTTAATTTATGTTAGACAACTTGTGCTACTCGGTTTTAAGTGAAAACGAGCAAAAGGGCTTAATCGGTAAAAATACCTAATAGTCATAAGTACATGTTAGAGTGAGAATTTGATGTTGCCATAGAAGGGAAAAATTATCAGCATGTCATAAAACATAAGAAAATAGGCTGAATTTTAATTTACGAGCTTTGGGGCAAAAGTGTAAATATGCAAAAGTTTAGTGGCAAAATTGTAATTTTTCCAAAATATGATTTTGGGTCAATTTGAATAATGTGAGTCCTAATTATATTATATTTTAAATGATAGAGCAAGGAAAACTAAAATTCGGGCTAAAATGGGGAAAATACCAGTTGTGGACGAAATGGTAAAAGTAGCCATTTTCGCATACGAGGTAAGTTCATGTGTAAATGTAGTAACATAATTGTCATTTTAAGTAATTTAATGTTAATTATATGATATGCTGATTTTTATCATGAAATATATGCTTTGTGGTTATTTTCGAATAAAATGTAAATTATGTGAGCTACTTGTTAAATATAAATTGTTACCGAGTATTGGTTTCGGTATTCGACGGAAGACTAAGGATATATGTTCGAGGAAAATCCCGTTTGAACCTTAGGAATAGATTAGGATACAAGTGACATGTCACTGGGATATTTGGGCATCCGAACTCGTTGAGTTGAGTCCGAGTTCACTTATGGATGCGAATGTCCGAACTCGTTGAGTTGAGTCCGAGTTCGTGAGATGTAACTAGGCATCCAAGCTCGTTGAGTTGAGTCCGAGTTCACTTATGGATGCGAACGCCGAGCTCATTGAGTTGAGTCCGAGTTTGCTTCAGGCGGGTTACATAGTAGCTTGGCTACATATGTGGCACTTATGTGCAAACTTTCCATGTATCCGAATTATATTCCGATGTGTTCAACGGGTAAAGTTCTACTCAAATGGAGGAATACTCAAGATGAAAGGGACGTATTGGTATGTGTTGTGAAATTGATACTTTGAACAGGTATGTACTTAACCCTCGGGTTGAAAAATCGATATAACAACAATATGGTAAGATGATAAATGAAAATATGATATGAATGTCTTGGTGATGATTATGCAAATGATGTTTTATGTTTGCTTATATGGTTATGTTACTTGCTATTTGCATGTGAACTTACTAAGCATTTATGCTTACTCCCTCCTTTTCATTCCTTATAGTGTTGACAAGCCAGCTCGAAAATCGGGAACGGTCGGAGGCACGCTCACACTATCCGTATACCATCTTGGCATAATGGCTTGTATATTTTGAGTATGGCATGTATAGCATTATAATCATTTTGTATATATGGTCTTATGATATGGTTATTGAGTAGTATAAAAATGCTTGGAAATGATTAGCCATTGGAATGGCTAATTATGATCATATTTGGTGTTATATATGTCAAATTGCTAGTTAATCCATGGAAACCATGAAATAGGTAAAATTTACCATAAAATAGATTCAGACAGCAGCAGTGATGTGAATTTGAAAAATCATTAAAAATATTAGAGATATAATGAGATGATGAATAAAATATGTAATTGAAGAATTATGAGTCTATGTTCATATGGAAGAAATGAAACAGATATATGAGTTATATTTTTTGAGATGTTTAAATTTTTGTGAAACAGTGCTAGAGCGATTGCTGGATCCCCTGTTCTGACTTTGGAAATTCACCATAAATTGTATAAAAATAATTAGAAGTCATAATTTATATGTATAGATTTCTTATTGAGTCTAGTTTTAAGAGAAACAAACTTCATAGTAATTGAAATTCTGTACAGAAAGATATCTGATTCGTAATACACAGAGGTCAGAGCAGTCGAACCCTGAAACAGGGGAGAATTTAACTAATAAACTGTACTAATTGGAATAGCCAAAAATTCTAGAAAAAAATTAGTAAATATATATACGAGTCTAGTTTCAGGGAAAATTTACAGATCTTTATTTTGAGTTTCAGAACTCGAGATATGAATTTTTAAGCGACTGTGACGCAGTTAGCCAGCTTGTCTGGAATTTCTAAAATTAAATTGTTTGAGCTGTTTAAGCAATGAATTAAGTCTGTTAACACCTCGTGTTCGACTCCGGAAATGGTCTCGGGTATGGGGCGTTACATTTGGTGGTATCAGAGCAGGTTTAGTCGGTTCTCGGACTAACCTAGCATGTGTAAAAGTTTAGCTATACATGCCACTGATCTGTGATAGTGTGATGTCTTCTGACGCGTATAAGTACCGTCTTATTTAGACAGGGTACTCTCCAACCGAGCTCCGCTGACCATGTTCAATGTTATGTGAAGGTATTTGAGTAAAATTAGGATTATGATAAGTCTCGGTTCAGAAAAGTATGAATAAAGGTTTATGATACATATGTGATAAATATTCATATTTGCTTAATGCTCATATGATGTAGTGTATATGGCTTACTTGATAAGATGAACGAAATAAATAGAAAGTAGTAGAGGTATGAATAAAAGTCATAATATTATGATACGAATGAAAATGTCCTTGTTTTGATTTGGACATCGAATGTTGATGAATGCTAATGATATATAATTTTTATGAGATAAAGGATTATAATGAAATGAACTTATCTATGTTAAATTGTTGGACTGAATTATATGATTGTAATGATATGTACTTGATGATGCACGAATTGAAAGTTATGATTGTGGTGCAAATATCTATGTTTGTTTGGCCTTATATGATGTCATGAGCATGACTTAATTTAATTAAATGAATGGATAAGTAAAGCTATCTAGAAAACATAGAATGTATGCATAAGTATATTGTCTAAATGGGACAATAGGAAAATTGGTGTAAGCCAACATGAATGAATGACATGATTTTGATGATGTTGCTATGATGATGGAAGTTGTGTCATATGTGTATGTATAAGAAAGTCGAGTTAGAGGTCCTACAACCCCTCCCCCTTATCGAAATGGTACTTATAATGGAATTTCATGAGATTTGTATTGAATAAGTTTCCGGTTGAGAACCCAAAGAGTTCAGTGATAGAATAATTATAAGTATGATCAGAGATTGAAAATGAGCTAATAAGTAAAATCAGAGCCCGTAAAGTATCGGATTGACGTAAAGATTATTGGAATTATGCACTGTTCCAGTTAGAAAAGGAATTCTCCTTGGTAAACCGAATTACTCAGTGCAAGGTCGAGAAAAGTGTAAATTGAAATTTATTCAAATCGGTCTTCTTTAGTGAATGGTTTAATATGAAATTTGTGACGGCGAGAACTAGTTGGGGAAATGATATTTGAAATGTGAACTATCTGAGTGTGATAGTTATGATCGGACAGATTTAGCGTGATCTCTTTTGAGATGTTCTATGTGTTTACCCGTTCTCGAAATATTTCTATTGCTATTGATCTTCTGAAGAAATTCTTGTTATATGGGAATGTCTTTTAATCCTGGTATTGGATGAAAGCATTGGTAGTCTGACTGGTTTATAATTTATATTGCTCTATTTCATCGGGTATTCTATTTCATTTCGTCTGATAAGAATTGTTTCGTCTGATAAGAATTGATGAGAGAATACATATGATATTATGATTCTGTTTCTTCTACTTGATGCTTCATCTGATATATATGTATGGGAAGATATATTGTTCTTGTTATATTTGATTCCAGTGGGATTAAATGATGTTTTCTTTTGGACTTTCTTTCTTTGAAGAATTATCGGGGTATTCCGTATTTTCTCTATGAGTTTGGTTTTCGATTCTCTGGCTTGGTTTTCAATTCTCCAGCATAGTATCGTATCTTGGGTTTCTTTATTCTAGATTTCTCTATTCTGGATTTCTTTATTCGGTTTTCTTGTTATCTTTGTTCCATAATTTGTCAATTATGACTCGTGTTCGAAGTGCGTTCTTCAGCTCGTAATAATCGTGTCAAATATGACTAAACTTCTAACTTGATCTTGGTAATGTGGTGATTTTAGTATTGGGGTTTTTTTTCTAATTTCTGTGTAAGGATTTGACATCAGTAAAGGCATAAGTGATAAAAGCGCGAGTTTCAATCGGTATGGTGAATTATCTATTTGAAAGATTTCATGCGACAATTATTTCAGATTATTTTTCCCAAATCGATAATAGAATTTCATTTTGTACGGATAAAAGAGTAAATAGTCCGAACGAGAAGTGAATATTTATTAGAAAAAGTTTGATATTAGTTAAAGTCACTACGAATGATAAGGTTTTCATTTTGTGAAAGTTGAAAAGTTTATTACATGTTGACAAAGTTCGGATAGATGAGAATATTGGTAACAAGCGCGTCGAACTAGACTAGTCTACATTGAGTAAAGACTTCGACTTTCAAATATATACTATTGTATGAATTGTGATGTGTTTCAAGACAAAGAGGTAATGTGATAGTTTAGAGCATTCGATGTTACATAAAATCGGAGTTGTTAAAGGGGTTAACGCTGAGCATTGGGATCTATCAAAATTATCCTTGTCAGTGTTGATATTGGGATGGAAATGAGAAGGATTATTCTTGAGGCCATATCAGAATTATTTCCATGGCAGAAAGAGGAAAATGTGATGTATTCTATTGTTAAATGTTTGGCGAGATCTATAAATCATATCTCAGATTAAATGAATTCCTACTCATCGATTTATGGAAATTCAGGTCTCTTTGATTGTTGGATTTCTTGGAATTCCGGTCTCCATTAATCAAGTTAAGATCCGGGTTTTATGTCATGATATCATGGAAAACTGAGAAGGGTTGAAAATTTAAGAACAGTTGAGAGTTGAGACTGTAAGCTTTCAGATCATATGAGAAGTTAAAGAGATGTATTGGAGGTACAGCCTAAGTGAAAGTTCTTTGGCATCGAATATGAGATTAAAAGTGAAGACCACTTTTCTGGTAAGATTTTCGGGGACGAAAATCCCTAAAGGGGGGGAGAGTTGTAATATCCTGATTTTGGGCCTAGTCGGAATAGTAGTTTTGTGACCATAAAATCCGAGATAGAAATAATTATTTTATGATTATTTTGAGGTCTATGATATGATTGCATGATTGTGTGAAATTTTCGTGAAGAAATTTTATGCCTAAAGTTCTTAAATTGAAATTAGGGACTAAATCGAATAATTTGCAAAACTTGCATTCTAGAAGTTTTTAGTATGTAATTGTTTTGAAATATTAATTAGGAGGTCTTAAATAGCAATTTTACCAATTTCTAAGTTTATGGACAAAAATTAGGACATGGAAGGAATTTTTGAAAGTTTAGTAGTAAGGGAATTTTGGTCATTTAGGGGTAAAATGAATTAAAATACAAAATTAAAAGCCAATTTTGCTCATCTTCAACCCCATGGCCGAATATAGCAAGGAGAAACCATGGATAGGGTTTTTCAAGCTTCCAAGCTCGATTGTAAGTCCATTCTAGCCCCGTTTTTCAAGTTCTTTACGTTTTTGGAGTCCCGGTAGCTCGATTAAGCTTATGCTAGCAATAATTCAACCTAGGGTTCATATTTGGAAAAATACCCATAGGTAAAATTTGTGTATTTTGGTGTTTTATGATAGAATATAAGGTTTTAAATTATGTTAGACAACTTGTGCTACTCGGTTTTAAGTGAAAACGAGCAAAAGGGCTTAATCGGTAAAAATACCTAATAGTCATAAGTACATGTTAGAGTGAGAATTTGATGTTGCCATAGAAGGGAAAAATTATCAGCATGTCATAAAACATAAGAAAATATGCTGAATTTTAATTTACGAGCTTTGGGGCAAAAGTGTAAATATGCAAAAGTTTAGGGGCAAAATTGTAATTTTTCCAAAATATGATTTTGGGTCAATTTGAATAATGTGAGTCCTAATTAGATTATATTTTAAATGATAGAGCAAGGAAAACTGAAATTCGGGCTAAAATGGGGAAAATACCAGTTGTGGACGAAATGGTAAAAGTAGCCATTTTCGCATACGAGGTAAGTTCATGTGTAAATGTAGTAACATAATTGTCATTTTAAGTAATTTAATGTTAATTATATGATATGCTGATTTTTATCATGAAATATATGCTTTGTGGTTATTTTCGAATAAAATGTAAATTATGTGAGCTACTTGTTAAATATAAATTGTTACCGAGTATTGGTTTCGGTATTCTACGGAAGACGGCAAGGATATATGTTCGAGGAAAATCCCGTGTGAACTTTAGGAATAGATTAGGATACAAGTGACATGTCACTGGGATATTTGGGCATCCGAACTCGTTGAGTTGAGTCCGAGTTCACTGATGGATGCGAATGTCCGAACTCGTTGAGTTGAGTCCGAGTTCGTGAGATGTAACTAGGCATCCAAGCTCGTTGAGTTGAGTCCGAGTTCACTTATGGATGCGAACGCCCGAGCTCGTTGAGTTGAGTCCGAGTTTGCTTCTGGGCGGGTTACATAGTAGCTTGGCTACATATGTGGCACTTATGTGCAAACTTTCCATGTATCCGAATTATATTCCGATGTGTTCAACGGGTAAAGTTCTACTCAAATGGAGGAATACTCAAGATGAAAGGGACGTATTGGTATGTTTTGTGAAATTGATACTTTGAACAGGTATGTACTTAACCCTCGGGTTGAAAAATCGATATAACAACAATATGGTAAGATGATAAATGAAAATATGTTATGAATGTCTTGGTGATGATTATGCAAATGATGTTTTATGTTTGCTTATATGGTTATGTTACTTGCTATTTGCATGTGAACTTACTAAGCATTTATGCTTACTCCCTCCTTTTCATTTCTTATAGTGTTGACAAGCCAGCTCGGAAATCGGGAACGGTCGGAGGCACGCTCACACTATCCGTATACCATCTTGGCATAATGGCTTGTATATTTTGAGTATGGCATGTATAGCATTATAATCATTTTGTATATATGGTCTTATGATATGGTTATTGAGTAGTATAAAAATGCTTGGAAATGATTAGCCATTGGAATGGCTAATTATGATCATATTTGGTGTTATATATGTCAAATTGCTAGTTAATCCATGGAAACCATGAAATAGGTAAAATTTACCATAAAATAGATTCAGACAGCAGCAGTGATGTGAATTTGAAAAATCATTAAAAATATTAGAGATATAATTAGATGATGAATAAAATATGGAATTGAATAATTATGAGTCTATTTTCATATGGAAGAAACGAAACAGATATATGAGTTATATTTTTTGAGATGTTTAAATTTTTGTGAAACAGGGCTAGAGCAATTGCTGGATCCCCTGTTCTGACTTTGGAAATTCACCATAAATTGTATAAAAATAATTAGAAGTCATAATTTATATGTATAGATTTCTTATTGAGTCTAGTTTTAAGAGAAACAAACTTCATAGTAATTGAAATTCTGTACAGAGAGATATCTGATTCGTAATACACAGAGGTCAGAGCAGTCGAACCCTGAAACAGGGGAGACTTTAACTAATAAACTGTACTAATTGGCCTAGCCAAAAATTCTAGAAAAAAATTAGTAAATATATATACGAGTCTAGTTTCAGGGAAAATTTACAGATCTTTATTTTGAGTTTCAGAACTCGAGATATGAATTTTTAAGCGACTGTGACGCAGTTAGCCAGCTTGTCTGGAATTTCTAAAATTAAATTGTTTGAGCTGTTTAAGCAGTGAATTAAGTCTGTTAACACCTCGTGTTCGACTCCGGAAACGGTCTCGGGTATGGGGCGTTACAGCTAGTGTAAGACATGTCTGGGACATGTATTGGCTACGAGATGATAGTCAGTGTAAGACCATGTTTGGGACATGGCATTGACTTGAGATATGAGCCAGTGTAAGACATGTTTGGGACATGGCATTGGCACCTTACCCATGTCTGAGGCTTAATGAATACTCAGTGATATTCCGAATGGTCCAACGGTGATTGTTATATTCTTGAGCTAATGAGGAAAATATAACCGTGTTGTGAATGGCACAGGTACCTAATTTGTATGTATGAGGTATGAGCTCAATATATATAATATGTGACTTTTATAGATGGTAATGAGTAAGTTATACCTATGCCAACTTTGGTGTTATGAGCATGTTGATTGTATAAAAATGTTGTAATATACATGTTTATATACAACTTACTAAGCTTTATGCTTACTCCCTTTCCTTTCCATTTCCTTTCAGTGCTGCCTAACTAGCTTAAGGATCACCGGAAGTCACAGATATCGATCACACTATTAGCCGAAACATTCGGTATAACTGGATTTATATTTTTGAGTATGGCTTATGTAGGGCTAGACCTTATTATTTTGTCTCTTTGTGAATTGCCCAAATTGGTTGGCTTGGGATAGACCCCACACTTTGCATTAAGCCTTAAATGATGGCTAACATCCATTTTGTGTTTATAAAGGATGCATCTTCGTGGTTGAATGAATGTCTATTTTTGTTGATTTGATTATGGAAATTATGCTTGTTCTGGTATTGGTTGGTGTTTGTATGAAAACAGGTATGCAAGGGTGGCAATGAGGCTTGGTAAATAGCCTTATATTGTCCACACAGGTAGACACATAGACGTTTGTCCATGCCGTGTGTGACACATGGTCAGCCCCATGGGTGTGTGGTCTGGTTGTATGTCCCCTGCACGTAAAAATTTTAAGTCAGTATGCATGGTAATAAACAAGCAGAGACACAACTGTGTGTCTCAGCTGTGTGGAGGACATGGCCTAGTACACGGGCGTGTACCATGGCCATGTGACATTCTTGGGATGCTGACGTCAGAAACAAAATACCCAAGTTTTTGCACACGAGCTAAGACACGGGCGTGTCATTGCTGTGTGAGTGACACGGGCCACTGACACAGGCGTGTGTCTAGCCGTGTGAAAACCCCTGTAGGTGTGAATTAGAATTTAATTCCACACAGGTGTGGGACACGGGTGTGTGCCAGAGTTCTTAGGCCGTGTGAGCCACACGGGTCATTAGTACGACCATGTCGAGATGGTCACACGGGCGTGTTACCCTTCCACACAGGCGTGTGCCTTGTTTAAAGGCAAAATTTTCATAGTTGGCTTAAGGACCCGGAATGGTCCCGATTAGTTTTCAATGGTCGATTTTGGGCTCGTAAGCCCGTAAAAGAAGTTTAAAGAAGAAATTGAAAAAGTTTTAATTTGGGCCGAGTTTTAGTGACTTGAGATTGTTTGTGTGCATGAAATCAAATTAGGTAATGCCTTATATTCCGCCCCGACGTGGGATACGGGTATGGGGTGTTACAAACGTATTGAGTGAGAGTCTAGCTATACATGCCATATATATAAACTACGATAGTGTGATGATTCTTGACAGCTTTAATTGTGTTTTCGTATAGTAAATGGATCCCAAATGAGAAATAGCCGATGATGTGGAATGTAATGCACCAGCTCCCGCTCAAGGGACAGTGGTGGCTGATTCTAGGCCGATTTCTAGTAGTCAAAGGGGAAAGGCTAAACAAGCTTTCTTCCAAATGATGAGTGAGTGGTTCACGGAGTTCGTTCGAACGAATCCGGCTGCTCAACAACCTCCACCCCTGCCTATTCCTCAAAAAATCCCAACTGTGCCACAAGTGATAGATTTGATTCGATTGAGTAAGCCGCCAGTAGATAAGATTCGAAAACATGGGGTCGAGGAGTTCTGGGCTACCGTTGATGATGATGCAGAAAAAGCTGAGTTTTGGCTTGAGAACACAATCAGAGTATTCAATGAATTATCTTGCACTCCTGATGAATGTATCAAATGTGTTGTATCTTTACTGAGAGATAATGCATACCATTTGTGGAAAACGTCGATATCTATAGTTCCGAGGGAAAGGGTCACCTGGGAGTTCTTTCAATCTAAATTCCAAAAGAAGTACATAATTCAAATATTTCTTGATAAAAAACATAAAGAGTTTCTAGAATTGAAACAAGTTCGAATGACAGTCACTGGGTACGAAAGAGAATTCATAGGGTTAAGCAAGTATGCTCAGGAATATGTGTCCACTAAAGAGATCATGTGCAAACGGTTCGTTGACGAATTGAATGAGGATATAAAACTGTTAGTTGGGATTCTTGAATTGAAAAGATTTGTTGTTCTTGTTGAAAGGGCTTGTAAAGCCAAGGATCTCAGTAAAAAAAAGAGAAAAGCAGACTCGGAAGCTAGAGACTCAAGAAAAAGATTAATACTTAAACAGTATCAATCTTCATTGAAGAAATTCTGAGACTCATTTAATCATTTTAATTCACCTATGGGACATTCAATCAAGGATTGTGAAAAGCAAACTGTGAGTTCTAAAGCTCAAGCTACATCCATTGCTAGTGTTGGCAGTGTGAGACAAAACTGACATGAATGTAAACAGTGTGGGAAACTACATTTCGGTGATTGTAGATCGAATGATCGGGCTTGTTTTAAATGTGGATCATTAGATCATTTCATTCATAACTGTCCTGAGTTGGCTGAGCAAGATATAGTACCAGACATGAGACTGAGTAACACTGCAGCTAAAGGTAGACCACCCAGAAATACTGTTAATGTGAGTGGTAGTCAGAGAATGACCAAAGATTCTACTGTGAGGTCAGAGGCTAGAGCACCTACACGAGCCTAAGCTATTCGTGCTCGCGAAGAAGCGTCATCTCCAGATGTGATTATAAGTACTTTTATTCTCTATGATACTAAAGTTATTACATTGATAGATCCAGGATTAACTCATTCATATATATGTGTGAATTTAGTATCCAGTAAGACTTTTCCTATAGAGTCTACTAAATTTGTGATTAGAGTATCGAACCCCTTACGTAACTGTGTTTTGGTTGATAAAGTGTGCAAGAACTGTCCATTGATGATTCGAGATTTCAATTTTTCGGCTGATCTGATGTTGTTACCATTTGATGAATTTGATATAATTCTGGGTATGGATTGGCTAACGCTACATAATGCTATAGTGAATTGTAAACGAAAGATGATTGATTTGAGATGTCAAAATAATGATATAATTCGGATTGAGTCAGATAATTTGAATGGTTTACTAGTAGTGATTTCATCGATGTTAGCTCAGAAATACGTGAGAAAGGGTTGTGAAGCTTATTTTACTTATGTGATTGATACTAAAGTGACTAAAAAGAAGATTGAATCAGTGCCAGTTGTGTGTGAGTACCCAGACGTGTTTCATGAAGAGTTATCGGATTTACCACTGATCTAAGAGGTTGAGTTTGGCATTGAGTTAATGCTAGGTACAACGCTGATATCAATCGTTCCGTATCGAATGGCCCCAACAGAGTTAAAAGAATTAAAAGCTCAGTTGAAAGAATTAAATGATAGAGGGTTTCCAAGATTGAGTTTCTCGCCTTGGGGTGCTCCTGTGTCATTTGTGAAAAAGAAAGATGGCACGATGAGAATGTGTATAGACTACTGACAACTCAAAAAAGTGACAATTACGAATAACTATCCTCTACCCAGAATAGATGATTTGTTTGATCAGTTAAAAAGGGCTACAATGTTTTCAAAGATAGATTTGAGATTAGGTTATGACCAATTACGAGTTAAAGATTCTGATGTGCCAAAAATCGCATTTAGAACGAGGTATGGTCATTATGAATTTTTAGTTATGCCTTTTGGACTAACGAATGCACCTACTATCTTTATGGATTTAATGAACCGAATTTTTAGATCGTACTTAGATCGATTTTTTGTTGTATTTATTGACGACATATTGATATATTCACGAGATGAAACTGAACATGCCGAGCATTTGAGAATTATATTACAGACTCTGCGTGATAAGCAGTTATATGCAAAGTTCAGTAAATGTGAATTCTGGTTGCACGAGGTTAGTTTTATGGGGCATATTATGTTAGTATCGGGTATTCGAGTCTATCCGAGTAAGATTTCTGCAATAATGGATTGGAAGCCTCTAAGAAATGTTTTTGAGGTTTGCAGTTTTTTGGGAATAGTTGGCTATTATAGACGATTTGTAAAAGGCTTTTCGATGATTGTGATTCCATTGACGAGATTGCTTCAGAAAGATGTAAAGTTTGAATGGTCTGAGAAATGTCAGAAAAGTTTTGATCAATTGAAAGCTGTTTTGACTGAAGCTCTAGTGTTAGTACAGCCAAAATCAGGTGAAGAATTTGTAATCTATAGAGATGCATCATTGAATGGTCTGGGTTGCGTTTTGATGCAGGAAGGCAAAGTCATAGCTTATGCCTCGAGACAATTGAAGCCGCATGAAAAGAATTACCCTACACACGATTTAGAGTTAGCAGCCATTGTGTTTGCGTTGAAGATTTGGCGTCATTATATGTTCAGTGAGAAATGTCATATTTATTTAGATCACAAGAGTTTGAAATATCTGATGACTCAAAAAGATTTGAATTTGCGACAGCGGAGATGGCTAGAATTGCTAAAAGATTACGAACTAGTGATTGACTATGATCCAAGAAAAGTAAATGTTGTTGCTGATGCATTAAGCCAGAAATCTTTATTTGCTCTACGTGCAATGAATACTCAGTTGAGTCTATCTGATGATGGTTCAATTGTAGCTGAGTTGAAAGTGAGAGAGTTACTTTTACAACATATTTATGAAGCCCAGAAAGTTGATAATGAAATGTTAGCAAAACGAATTCAATGTAATTCAAACCCTGATTCAGAGTTTCAAGTTGATTCTGATAATTATTTAAGATTCAAAGGATGAATATGTTTTCTGAGAAATTCAGAGTTGATTCAGACGATTTTGAATGAAGCACATAGTAGTCATTTATCTGTTCATCCGGGAAGCACAAAAATGTATAACGATTTGAAACAGCTCTATTGGTGGCATGGTATGAAACATGACATTTTAGAGTTCGTTTCTAAATGTTTGATTTCTCAGCAAGTTAAAGCTGAGCATCAGGTACCATCTGGTTTATTATAGCCGATTATGACCCTCAAGTGAAAATGGGATAGAGTGACTATGGATTTTGTGTCGGGATTGCCCCTATCTCCGAGAAAGAAAGATACGATCTGGATTATAGTTGACAGATTGACAAAATTGGTTCATTTTATTCCGGTGTGGACGAATTATTCGCTTGAAAAGTTAGCTGAGTTATATATCTCCGAGGTTGTGAGATTACACGGAGTACCTATTTCTATTGTTTCGGATAGAGATCTGAGGTTCACATCCCGGTTTTGGAGGAAACTGTAAGATGCGCTGGGTACAAAGTTACATTTCAGTACCGCATTTCACCCGCAGACGGATGGTCAGTCCGAGCAAGTTATTCAGCTACTTGAAGATATGTTGCATTGTTGTATTATTGAGTTCAAAAGTACGTGGGAAAAGTATTTGCCATTGATTGAATTTTCCTATAACAATAGTTTCCAATCGAGTATAAAGATGGCACAATACGAAGCTTTATACGGTTGGAAGTGTCAAACACCATTGTACTAGATTGAACTTAGCGAGAATATGATTCACGGGGTTGATCTGATTAAAGAAACAGAAGAAAAAGTAAAAGTAATTCGTGATAATTTGAAAGCAGCATCTGATCTTTAAAAATCATATGCAGACTTGAAATGGAAAGATATTAAGCTTCAAATCAGCGAATTGGACCAGTAGCTTATCGACTAGCATTGCCGTTTGATTTAGAAAAGATTCATAATGTGTTTCACATATCGATGCTACGAAGATACAGATCTGATCCCTCGCATGTTATTTCCCCGACCGAAGTTGAGATTCAATCAAATTTATCGTACAGTGAAGAACTGATTCAAATTCTAGCTCGTGAGATCAAAAAGCTGAGAAATAAAAGAATTGCATTAGTGAATGTATTGTGGCATTGAAACGGGGTAGAAGAAGCTACGTAGGAACCCGAGGATGTTATGAGAAAACAATATTCAAACCTATTCATTGGTAAGATTTTCGGGGATGAAAATCCCTAAGGGGGAGAGTTGTAATAGCCTAGTTTTAGTTAAATCGAACAGTGGTTTTGGAACCACAAATTTGAAGTTGTAAAATTATTTTAATATTATTTTTGGTGTTTATAGCATGAGAATGTATATGTGTGAAAATTTCCGGAGCTAATTTTATTGTTTAATAGCTCAATTTGAGAAAAAGGACTTAATCACGTAAAATGTAAAAGTAGCAGGCTATAAGTTAAAAGTGCTTATTTGATATGGTTTATTAAATGTGAGGTCCTTATGATGTAATTAGACCATGATTAGTGGAATTTGACATAAATGGCCAACCATTAAATGTTTTGTTAATGTTTTAATTAAGGTTAAAATGGTAATTATGTAATTAAGTTAATTATGATAAAACATAACAAAATGGTTCATGATTTCTCATCTTTTTTAACCGAAAATAAAAGAAAAGAATAGGTTTTGAATGGATAAACCATTCGGCACTTGTGTGGCTTAATTAAGGTATGTATTTTGCTCGATTTTTGATGATTTTTATGTTTTTTGTAATCATTGCTTTGAGTACTAGCTAGCCCATGTGTAATGCCCAATTTTTGGGTTTTCTATGTTTCTGTGTTTTTTAAAATTTGGGTGTGTTCTGGTTGGTTAAAATATATATTTTAGTAGGTTAGTGGGCTTTTGGAAGGCCCAAACTTAAGTTAAATCCGTGGTAGTCTTCGGAATTTTGATTTTAAGAACAAGTGATGCAACTGGCGTTTGGGCTTTTAAGAGTAAAGGGGTAAAAGATGACACAAAAAGGAGTGTGGTGTAGTGGCAAGGTAGCGCCACTTAGGGGACAAGGAAGTGACACCATAGAGGAAGCAAGGGGTCCAAGGTTCAAGTATTGGCTCTTGCAATTTATTTTGGTTTTTCTTTTCAATAAATCTGGAAGCAAAGTTTAATGTGTTGGACTTATGATACAAACTAGTTGATGGCCTAGTGGTGGTGGCGTGATTTGGCATGTGAGAGGACTTTGGTTCAAATCCCTTGGCACGCAAAGGTTGATTATTTTGCTATGTTGGGACGGCAAGATTTGGTGTTGGTTTTAAACACTGATGATGGAGGGATCCCACATCGGGAAGCTAACATAAGAGTAGATGGAGAGCTGGCTTTAAATAGAGCAACCATGAGGAGAGTTGGAATACCCTTCTAGGCTGATCCCTTTCGCTTGGTGGCGTGCTCATTTGGGTTGGGTGTCAGCTAAGAGTGTGGGAGCACGGATTAACTCCAGTCTCCTAACAGGTGTGTATTTCTCATTACTCTTGCAGTAGGACGGCTATTTCGGGCCACGATGGGCTGAAATGGGCCATGTAGTCCCAATGGGTTCGTAGGCCCAAGTGGATAAGTTTTAGAATTACTAAAATACCCCTGTAGGGTAGGACTACCGATTTACCCCTGGAGGGTAAAATGACTATTTTGCCCCTCGTGCGTAAATGACTAACTTGTGTGATGATTGGGTTAGTTGACGTGGATTTATGGTAGTTGTCGTTAATTCGTAAGTCTAATGTGTTAGTGATCGATCGTAGGATTATCGCGTGGGAGATATCGTTATCAATCGTCATCAACCAGGTGTGTAAACGACACCCTCCCTTAGACTGAATCGGTAAAAGCTGAAATATCGAAACGTTGGTATTTTGTGAACTCGCGAGCGTGCGAGCACTCGTGAGACAGTTGTTAATGAATATGATGCATTTGGATGATTAGAGTGCAGAGTGTGCATTTTCGTGCACAACGGTATATTTGGGCTTAATGGGCTGAAAACGGGCCAATAGGCCAACAGGCCCACTTTGGTAAAAAGACGAGGTAAGTACTTCTGATTACTTGGTAAACATTAGAATGAGCATGAAACCCTAGCAATAGGTAATAATTAATGAAATACCCTTATACATGAAAAATTACGATTTTACCCCTAGGGATATTTTATTTTATTTGAAAAGCATGATGTTCTGTTTTACGTATGCGTATGCCATGACATATTATTCATTTGCATGGGACATGGGTTTATATTGATGGAGGAAGCGCTACGCGACCTCGCGCAATCTGTGGCCTCGCCACATATATATCTGCTGCTCGTGACTTCGTCACAATATCCGCACCTCGCATTTGCAATCCGTGGCTTCGCCACATATATAAACATATATATATATATCTGTTCTGGTGGCCTCGCCACAATATCTGTATCTGGTGACTTCGTCACAATATCTGGCAGCCTCGCTGCAATTTCTGTGGTGTGTAGCGGTTGGGTGGGTCGAGTAGTCTCCCCACATGGTGTAAGGCTAGTACGGGGTGTTATGGATGGCTCTGGGTTGGGATTTCTGCATTCATGATATATTTGTTCTGTATCTGCTATGGGCCTATGAGTTTCATTCTGATTTCTGTACTGGGCCAAGGCCTAGATAAGTCTAACTCTAAGGTTTGATCTGTTTTGGGCTATGGTTGGGTTATGTTACACACTGAGTTTACCAAACTCACCCTTTATTTTCATCTCTGCAGGAAATCCCTAACCATAGTGGGCTTGGAGCTGTGAGGGATTCGGAGTGGCCACATCATCTGCAAAGTTGGTTTTTCTAAGTTAGTTTATTTTTTATTATTTTTATATTCTGATTTAATTTTGGGTTTTAAGTTGTAATAAGGCCGCTATATAAATTTCTCTTTCCGCTATGGTTTTTATTTTCTGATTATATTTATACTATGTCGAAACTGCTAGTGTTAGGCTGTGCGGGTTTTCAAAATTAATGAACGTTTTCAAGACTCAACAAGCACGATAAATGGATAGCCTAAAGACTGATAAACCGGCTTTTCATTCAATTGCTGTTTTTACAAAGACCACCCTAATCACTTAAACCAACGAATGCATACTAAGTTGTAAGTCCATGTGACACGTCAGATCTGGCCATAATGTTTGGGTCGGGTCTGGGGTGTTACACCATGCCCTAATTTTTGAAAGTTTTGATGATTTTGGAAGTTGCCATTGATGAATTCATGTGTTTTTGGATGTTTGATGATGAATTATGAAAGCTTAATGATAGGTATCTAAGTTTTGTAAAATGATTTTTGATGAAAATGTCAATCAGGGGATTAAATAGAGAAAATGTGAAATGTTGTGGTTAAAAGTGTGAAATAAATGAAAATATGGGTTGCTATGAAGCTATACAAAATTCAGCTAGCGTAGGTTGTCTTTAAATTTCATGAATTTGAAATTTTATGAAATAAGGACTAAATTATAAGAAGTGTGAAAGTTTAGGGCCAAAGTGAAAATTGGCTTAAATATGTGTTTGTGTAACACCCTTTACCTGTATCCAACCCCAAGACAGGATTCAAGGCATTAATAGACTTAAACATAAACATTCATACAAAATTGGGCCATAAAATTTCGTCCAAATTATAACCATTCATACATATGCAAACTGTCCCTTATATGGGTCAACGAGGCCCAAAACATACATCGAAGGTTGTTCGAGACTAAATCGAGAACTTTGAAAATAATAGAAATACTTAATAAAATTTTCTTGATTTGGAGAGTCACACGCCCGTGTAGGTAGGCCGTGTGGTCGCACACGCTCGTTTGGCTTGGGACACACCCGTGTCCTTAGCCCGTGTAACTCTCTGACTATGACGTCATCAAAAAAATAAGGTCACACGGCCAAGTCACACGCCCGTGTGCTTAGGCCGTGTGATAAATTAAATTCCAAAATTTAAGTGCAGACTTCACACGGCCTGGGCACACGCCCATGTCCTGAGGCCGTGTCCTTCACACGGCTGACCCGTGTGTTTACTACTGGGCATTCTGTTTTGCATAATTAGGGTGCAGGGGACACACGGCTAGATCACATGCCCATGGGGCCGAACCATGTGTCACACACGGTCTAGACACATGCCTATGTGTCTAAACGTGTGGACAATTTCTAGGCTATTTTCCAAGCCATTTGTCACCCTTAAACACTCATATACTTAAACCCACTTCATGGCATGCAACATGGCACATTTGATCATTCAAGCATTCACATTCATGGTTAAATTATGACTTAGTAATGTCAACATGTCACCTCTTCAAAGTATCATGCTTTCATATGGTATTCCACACTAATTTCATATTTGTTTATTATCTTTGCTAACCTACTTCCAAGTTACACATTTGCACTACATTTATTGTCATACACATTAATCATATTCCATACACCAAACATACATGCCATCCATCACACTCATTAACCAAAAGCAACCATAACCACCTCTCATGGCAATATACAAAATAATCATAATACTTTCATGAGCCAACTCATTTGGCTAATCAATATGACACATAACAAAAAGACCAAGTCCATATACATGCCATACTGAAAATGATAAGACTAGCTATACCTAAATGTTCAGTTGATAGTGTGATCGAGTCTTCGACATCCTCTAATCCCCAAGCTAGCTTGGCGATACTATAAGAGATGGAAAGGAAAGGGGGTAAGTATTAAAGCTTAGTAAGTTCACATAAAAATAAAATGCAATTTAAACAAGCATTAATCATACATTTAATATAGTGAACATAATCTTGCATTTTACCAAGTTTCTCAAACTTACTCTTCATATATATATACATATTCTTACTATAAGTTTATCATATCTCATGTCATTCTCATGAGTTCGATGAACATACCTGTGCTCACTTGCACATAATAACTTACTTTTTTGTCTGTGACGTATTCATCCAGATTTCTCGTTGAACTTCTCTTTAGACTACTCGTTGAACACTCGGAATACTATCGGATACATCAGAATCTCACATCTAAGTGCCTCATATGTAGCCAACATTACCTCATATCACATATCACATGTTTCTCGCTTTCGAGCTACTCACGGGTCGGCTCACATAAGTTGTCAGGTATCAACAACACATGCCGGACTACCCAGCCACTGGTAGAATATACGAGACCAGTACTCGGAACGCCAAAATTGTGACACATACATCAAGAACTCAGACCACAACTTAATGAGTTCAGATGTCACATTTATCATGAACTCAGACCATAACTCAGATCACATAATTCCTAGTGACATGTCACTTGTATCCTAAACTATTCCTAAGGTTAAAACGGGGATTCTTCGATACCACATTTCTGTTGGACTTGTTTGTAATGTCGATTTCAATACTCATAGCACCAATCACATATTCATGGAATAATCAAAGCATATTCATAATAGTAATAAAGCATTAAAATTCACTTGATAACAAAGCAATAGAAATATGACATAACATCACCTATGAACTTACCATACATGCAATATTAAAGCACTTAAAGTATGGTACATGTTGCATTAATTGCAAATGAACTTACCTCGATATAGAAATGATAGAAACGAGCCTAATCCTCGTAAACCTTATTTTTCCCCTGATCAAGACCCGATCACGTTTTTCTTCATCTATAATGCTGAATTTAACTTTTTCAATACACACATTGCTCATATCGACCCATAACACATACTTTAGTAAAATTACCTTTTTACCCTTAACTTTTCACTTATTTACACTTTAGCCCGTAGGATCATAAAATAAAATGCATGCATTTTCTTGGCCACCCAAGCCTAGCCGATTCATATTCTAACTTATATCAGCCTATATTTTCCTTTATTTCACATTTCTACTACTCATTTTTACACCTTTTACAACCAAGTCCTTTTTAGGTGTTTTCACTAAAAATCACTTAGTAAAAGATGTTTATCACACATCAAATGTAACAACCAAGTTTAGACCCTAGTCGGAATAGTGGTTTCGGGACCAAAAGTCCAAGTAAAAAATATTTTAATATTAATTTCCATGCTTATTATATGTGAATTGATATCTGTGAGAATTTCGTATGAAAATTTGATCGTTTGTGTGCTTAATTTGATAAAAGGACCTAATCGCGTAAAATGCAAAATTGTCCTTCTATTTGAAAAATGGCCAAATTGATGTGTCTCTTTAAATGTGAGGTCCTTATGATGCAAATATACCATGGTTATAATTAAATGACATTGATGGACATTAGTTAGTGGAATTTTAAATGATAATAATAAGGTTATTTTGGTAAATTATGTATTAATGTTATGTTAAATAAAAAAAAATGAATTTGGTTGTCATTCTTTCACCATATTGCTGAAAATACAAGAGAAAAGAAAGCTTTTTCTTTCAACTAGGGTTCAGCTATCACTCATCTTAATTAATGTATGATTTTTTATCGGTTTTTGATGATTTTTACGTTTTTGTGATCGTTGCTTAGTAATCTTTCAAGCCCATATCTCAATTTCTAAATTTGATTATGATTTTAAGATGTGACATTGTTGATAATGTGAGTTTTATGAAGTTTGATGATAGAAAATGAAAGATATATGTTAGATTACTATGTTTTATATTGGGATTTTTGATGAATTTGAGTATTTTGGACTAATTTGTGAAAATGTGAAATTGAGGGGCTAAAATGTGAAATAAATAAAATATGTGGGCTTATATTAGTTAAGGGAATAATCAACCAAGCATATGTATAAAGAAATTTTGTGTATTTTGTGATTTTATGAATTAGGGACTAAAGTATTAAAATGTGAAAATGTGAGGGCTAAATTGTAAAATACCCTAAATATGTGTATATGGATTGATTTGAATGATTTTGAAATTGAATAAGTCAAATTTGAATGTGTTTAGATCCAGAACCAAAGAAAACGGAATTAGATCGGGGAAAGTCGAAAGTTGTCGAGTAGTAGATTTCGTCTGTTCAAATCCGTACGAGGTAAGTCAATATACAAATAAATGTGTTAAATTGAATTATTATTGCTTATATGATATTTGAATTGTGGTGAATGAATATGAGAGCTGAATATATGAAATCCGAGAAAGTTTCGATAATGTGACGACGTCTGAAAAGTCCCGTACGAACCATAGGAATAGCTAGGATACATATGTCATGACATATAATTCCGATATGTGATTTCGTGTAAGACCACGTCTGGGACGTTGGCATCGATTTGAGATTTACGTGTAAGACCATGTCTGGGACATTAACATCATATTTGATTTCGTGTAAGGCCCTGTTTGGGACAGTGGCATAAATATTTGATTACATGTAAGACCACGTCTGGGACGTTGGCATTGTGCGAGCTTTCCGAGCTATCCGCGTATCCTATTTCATTCCGTACAGTTCAATGGGCATTTTGAGAAACGATTAATTATGTGAATGTGTATTCGATTTAGGTACGTTTGAAATGTATAACATGGTTGATAATGAAAGATAAGTATTAGTACGATTATGGACTTATGATATATGTAATTAAATTATGAACAAATGAGCAATATGAAACTTATGGATAAGTGATTATATTTTTCTATGAGGTATATGAATGAATTATGTTATGTGATAAATTTATTTGTATATGGCTTACTAAGCTTTTGAAAGCTTACTTTATATTTGTTTTCAATTGTTTATAGATATCGAAGCTATTGGGAGCTCGGGGATCATCGAGGATCATCACCACAGTATCGAACTCTATTTTGGTACCTTTTGAAAATGTGAATATTGGAATATGGCATGTATAGGCTAGAAGTATTTGAATATATTTGGAAATGTGTATATCTAGCCATGTGATATGGCTTGGTTTTAGTTGTGCTTATAAATGACTTTTGAGTATAAGTTATGTGATGCAATATGGTCAATATAATGTGTTCATGAATGGCTAATAGAGTTGGTCATTTTGGTAAGATGTGGTATGTGCCTATTTTGGAATTTGGTAAGATTTTGGCATGTGAATGAATGAAGTAAATTTAGATTGTGAATCATATGTTTTGGCATGACTTTGGCTTATGATTTGGCATGAATGATGTATGTTTTGATTATGTATTAGTTGGTATGAAATGTTTTGGTTTAGATCTTGTAGGAAGGACCCAAAATTAGGGTGGCAAGTTGGCCTTGTAAATAGCCTATTTTTGTCCACATGGGCAGAGACACGGGCGTGTGTCTCAGCCGTGTGCGACACACGGTTATGTTACACGGTCGTGTATCCCCTGGGGTACCCTACGATTTAAAGTCAGTATACCCTACAGTTTTGACATGGCCTAGACACATGGGCGTGTCTATTGGTCGTGTGTGGCACACGGGCTGGCACATAGGCGTGGTTGGCCGTGTGATCCAAGTCAATAGCCTCCCTAAATTTTCACACGGCCTGGCACATGGGTGTGTCATGTGGCCGTGTGGACAAGTCAGTATGTATGCCCTGTTTTGCCACGGCCTAGACACACGGACGTGTGACATTTGTAACTTAGAAAAATGTTTAAGTTTTGAAAAATTTTGTATCTGCTCGGTTTAGTCCCGACCTCTTTCTAAAGCATTTTTATGGTCTCGTTGACCTAAGAAAGGGACTTTATGTTGATGTTTGACTATGATGCTATGATGTTTGTTAAATGAATACGAAATGTTCCTATATGTCCAGTAATGCCTTTTAACCCTAGTCCGGCGACGAATACGGGTTAGAGGTGTTACATCAAACATTCATATTCCTCTATTAAACATCAAAATACAACCGTGTCATACATGGGTCAAATTTCATACATGAACCCTAGCTCAAAATAATGGTAGAAATAGCTAGATCGGTTGATGATAACTTCAAAAATGTAAAAAACATTAAAAACGGGACTTGGAAGCATTTACAATCAAGCTTGAAATGTTGAAAACCCTAGCTATGGTAACCCTTGGAATTTCGGCACAAGCAAGAAGAAGATGGACAAATTTTTCTTTCTTTTTCCCTTTTTATTCTTTTATAAACCAAATGACTAAAATGCCTTTAAGGCCTTTCTTTCAAAATTTTCCTATCCATGCCCATTTTTGTCCAAAATTTTAGAATTTGATCAAATTGCTATTTAAGGACCTCTAATTAATAATCCAATGCAATTTCATGCTTGAAGCTTCTAGAACACAAGTTTTGCAACTTATTCAATTTAGTCCCTATAGTCAAATTGGACACCTTAGGCATAGAATTTCTTCATGAAAATTTCACACATACATGCAATTATATCATGGAATATCAAATAATCATAAAATAATTATTTCTACTCCAGATTTGTGGTCTCAAAATAACTGTTCCGACTAGATTCTACTTCGGGATGTTACAACTCTCCCCCCTTTAGGGATTTTCGTCCCCAAAAATCTTATCGGTAAAAAGGTTTGGGTATTGTTTCCTCATGGCCTCCTTGGGCTCCCATGTAGCCTCTTCAACCCATTTCTTTGCTATAACACTTTCACCAAGGCAATGCTTTTGTTTCTCAATTGTTTAACTTCTCGTGCCAAAATCTTAATTGGTTCCTCCTCATAAGTCATATCCAGTCGAATCTCAACTTTTGTCGATGAAATCACTTGTGAAGGATCTGATCTATATTGGCTCAATATAGACACATGAAATACATCATGAATCTTCTTTTAAACCTTGATGGTAAAGCCAACCAATAGGCAACCAGCCCTATTCTCTCGATGATCTCATAGGGCCCTATAAAACGAGGACTCAACTTTCCCGTCTTGCCAAACCTTAAAACCGTTTTACATAGAGATACTTTCAAAAATACTTTATCACCGACTTGATACTCAATTTCTTTCCATTTCAAATCCATAGGATTTTTGTCTATCTGAAGCGGCTTTCAGACAATCACGAATTACCTTCACTTTCTCTTCGATTTTTTTTTACTAGATTGACTCCGTGAATCTGATTCTCACTAAGCTCGGTCCGATACAAAGGTGTTCGGCACTTACGTCCATACAATGCCTCATAAGGCACCATTTTCAAACTCGACTGATAACTATTATTGTAGGCAAACTCCACCAACGGTAAGTACTTTTCCAAACTACCTTGGAATTCCAATACACAACATTGGAGCATGTCTTCCAAGTTCTGAATTACTTACTCAGACTGACCATCAGTTTGTGGGTGAAAAGCAGTGCTAAAATTCAGCTTTGTACCCAAAGTTGTTTGTAACTTTTTCCAAAATCGAGAAGTGAACCTCAGATTTCTATTCAATACAATCGATATAGGTACTCCATGAAGTCTATCAATTTCACCAATGTACAATTCAGCTAACTTATCAAGTGAGTAATCGGTATGCACTGGAATAAAATGAGTCAATTTAGTCAGTCTATCGACAATAACCCATATGACATCTTTCTTTTTCGAAGTTAAAGGCAAACCTGTCATAAAATCCATAGTAATCCGGTCCCATTTCCACTTGGGAACCATAATGGGCTGAAGTAAACCTGATGGCACGTGGTGTTCAGCCTTTACTTACTGACAAACTAAGCATTTCAATACAAATTCTGAGATATCTATTTTCATACCATTCCACCAATACATTTTCTTCAAGTCATTATACATTTTTGTACTGCCCGGGTGAACTGAAAAACATCCGTTGTGTGCCTCATGTAAAATATTTCGAATCAGCTTAGTGTCCTTCGGAACACAAATCCTACCACGAAATCTAAAACAACCATCGGAGTCATTTAGAAAATCCGGTTCACTGCTGGACTCACACTGAATTCTCTTAGCTTGCAACTCTTTATCAATTTTCTGAACATCATAAATCTGTTGCAGGAAAGTTGACCTAGCTCTCATCTCAACTGGAATCGAACCATTATCGAACCAAGTCAGCCGTGTATTCGTAGCCCTCAAGACAAACAACAACTTCCTACTCAAAGTGTCGGCGACCACATTCGCCTTACCCGGATGGTAATCAATCACAAGCTCATAATCTTTTATCAGTTCCAACCATCTTCATTGCCGCAAGTTCAAATCCTTTTGAGTCATAAAGTACTTAAGACTTTTGTGATCGGTATAGACATGGCATTTCTCACCAAATAAATAATGTCGCCAAATCTTCAAAGCAAACACTATGACAGCCAACTCTAAGTCATGTGTCAGATAGTTCTTCTCGTGAGGCTTCAACTATCTCGAAGCGTAAGGTACGACTTTACCCTCTTGCATAAGTACACATCCCAAACCATTTAAGGAAGCATCACTATAAATAAAAAATTCTTTACTTGACTCGGGTTGTGCCAAAACTGGAGCCTCAGTCAACAATGCCTTTAATTTCACAAAACTCTGTTGGCACTTTTCTCTCCATTCGAACTTGACATTCTTTTGTAACAACTTCATCATCAGAGTAGCAATCATGGAGAATCCTTTAACAAACCGTCTGTAATAACTGGCCAAACCTAAAAAGCTTCTATCTTCAGTTACATTCTTCAGCAGTTTCTATTCAATAGTAGTTGAGATCTTACTCGAGTAAACTCTAATACCATCACCCGAAACAATAAGACCCAAGAATCCAACTTCTCAAAGCCAAAACTCGCTTTTACTAAACTTAGCGTACAATTGCTTGTCTCTCAAGGTTTGTAAAACAGTTCTCAAGTGTTCGGTATGCTCGGATTCATCACGAGAATAAATCAATATATCATCAATAAAAACAACAACAAATTTATCCAAATACGGTCAGAAAATACGGTTCATCAAGTCCGTAAATGCAGCAGGAGCATTTGTTAACCCAAAAGGCATGACAAGAAATTCATAGTGACCATACCTCGTTCTAAAAGCAGTTTTCAGCACATCTGAGTCTTTCACTCTCAACTAGTAGTAACCGGACCCCAAGTCTATTTTAGAAAACCATGTCGCTCCTTTCAACTGGTCAAACAAGTCATCAATCCTTGAAAAAGGATACTTATTCTTAATTGTTACCTTGTTTAGCTAACGGTAATCTATGCATAACCTCATAGATCCGTCTTTCTTTTTCACGAATAATACCGGAGCACCCTACGGTGAAAAGTTCAGTCTCACGAAACCCTTGTCGATCAATTCTTGCAACTGTGACTTCAATTCTTTCAACTCAGTTGGGGCCATTCTATATGGAGCAATTGAGATAGGTGCTGTACCAGGAACTGATTCAATATAAAAATCAACCTCCCTAATAGAAGGTAATCCAAGTAACTCTTCTGAGAACACATCCAGGTACTCACATAAAACAGGCACTAATTCAATCTTCAATTTAGATTCTTTTGTATTCAACACATAAGCCAAATAAGCTTCACATCCTTTTCTCATACATTTCTGAGCAGACATTGAAGAAATCACAATTGGCAACTTATCTGACTCATCTGATTCAACCCGAAGAATTTCACCATTTTCACATTTCAATTCAATAACTTTTTGTCTACAATTTACTATAGCATCATGAAGTGTCAACCAATCCATGCCCAATATAACATAAAATTCATCGAACGGCAATAACATCAAGTCAGCCGGAAAATAATGATCTCTAATCATCAAGGACATTTCTTACATACCTTATCAACTAAATCATGCTTGCCTAACGGGTTTGACAATTTAATCATAAATTTTGTAGACTCAACAAGCATACTCATACTGGATACCAATTTCATACACACATATGAATGAGTAGAACCAAGGTCAATCAAGGCAATAACAGAAGTGTCATAGAGAGAAAAAGTACCTATAATCACGTCAGGAGAATATGCGTCCTCACGCGCACGTAGGACATATACTCTAGACGGAGCTCTAGCTTCAGATCTCACTGCTGTATCCCTTGTCGCATTTTTACTACTAGCCCTATTACCGGCGTTTCTCGAGGGTCGCCCCTTTGTAGCCGTACTACCCGGCCTTGTACTCTGAATTTTTTCTTTCTCGGCCATCTCAGGACAGCCTTTGAAATAGTGGTCTTGAGAACCACATCAGAAACAAGATCCATTGCTTACCCTACACTTAC
Source organism: Gossypium longicalyx (assembly GCA_025698465.1). Classification (NCBI taxonomy): domain Eukaryota; kingdom Viridiplantae; phylum Streptophyta; class Magnoliopsida; order Malvales; family Malvaceae; genus Gossypium; species Gossypium longicalyx. Next base: position 68,428,008 of record CM046995.1, on the reverse strand, counting down.
CAAAATGACCTTTACCATATTGTTGGCACTCAAGTCTGGAAACTTTATCATTACCCACACTAGCCACAGATGTAGCCTGCGATTTAAAACCCGAATTTTGCTTCCTACAATTTTTGTACAAATGTCCAGCCGAAACATGAGAACGGGAATATATAACACCCCTAACTCGTATCCATCGTCGGACTAGGGTTAAGAACTATTACCGGACATATCAAAATAATTCACATTCATTTTACAATCATTCAAGCATCAAAGTCACACATCAATATAGAGTCCCTTACGTAGGTCAACAAGACATTAAGCATGCTTTAGAAATGGGTTGGGACTAAACCGAACTCATACAAAATTTTTCAGAACTTAAACATTTTTCAAAGTTATAAAGGTCACATGCCCGTTGAGCAGGCCGTGTGCCTCACATGGCATTAGACACGCCCGTATGTCTAGGCCGTGGTAAAACAAGGCATACATACTGACTTGTCCACATGGCCACAAGACACGCCTGTGTGCCAGGTTGTGTGAAAATTATGGAGGCTACTGACTTGGGTCACATGGCCAGTCACACGCCCGTGTGTCTAGCCCGTGTTCAAAACTGACTTGGCCACATGGCCTAGCACACGCCCGTGTGTGCGACTGTGTGGTCTGCCCAGACTCATTTTGAAATGGCCATTGAGAAACATGGCTAAGACACACGCTTGTGTCCCTACCCGTGTGGGCAAAAATAGGCCATTTATAAGCCCATCAGGCCACCCATTTTTGGGTCCTCCCTACAAGCATGAAACCACAACATTTCATACCAATTTTTCAACCAATTTCAACCACAATATATACATCATAAATACCATATCATTAACAACCACTTTCATGCTTATTATCCAAATCAAATTATATCATAATCACCTACCAAACACATTCAATCATACATATTCTTACAATAAAGTTTCATATCTATTCTCATATCAAAATCATACCATTTATATAACTAAATCGCATTACCAACTTACCAAATTGACAAATTCTCACTAGGTTATATATATACCAAATATGCCATTTTTGCATCACATATCATACACCAAAATCAAACCATAAGTTCAACTATAATAAAGCCATATTACATGACTAAATGTTTACATCACAAAACGTACCAAAATAACTCTAGCCTATACGTGCCATATACTATATACACAACTCTCAAAATGGTACCAAAATAGATGTCCGATAGTGTGAATGAGTCGCTGACGATACCCCGGATCCGAGCTAGCTTTATAATATTGTAAAATAGAGAATATTTCACACAGTAAGCTTTGAAGCTTAGTAAGTTCGCACCAAATATAATCAACAGTTTATATAATATGAAACATTAAATAATAAACACTTAGTAGTTCACAAATCATCCATCAATTCTATTCCATGACATTTAATATGTTCATACAAATTCATCAAGATTCATATACATAGTATCATCTACCACATAGGTATCGTACGTACCTGAACTTTCCCGTATTTATTCATTTCATTCTCACCTCTTGTTCAAATACATTAATTTATTAGGAAGTCTTTCCATGCTTTAAGAATTCGCACACTTAGTACTTTAATGGTTAGTCGAAGCTGTAACGATCCCGCACACTTAGTGCCATCTCAAATAACCAAAGCTATCTCGGTATACACATATTTAGGGCATTTTACAAATTAGCCCTCACATTTTCACATTTTATCACTTTAGTCCCTAATTAATAAAATCACAAAATACACAAAATTACCTTTTTCACATGTTAGGCCGAATATTCACTTAGCTCATACAAGCCCACACATTTCATTTATTTCATATTTTAGACCCTCAAAATCTCATTTTCACAATTTAGTCGAAATTACTCAAATTCATCAAATATCGTGATACAAAACATATGTATCTGTCATCAAGCTTTCATATTTCGTCAACTAACATTATAAAATTCACAAAATCAATAATGGCATAACTCAAAATCATCATCCAAATTAGAAATTTAGGCATGGGCTTGATAAAACACAAAGCAACGATCACAAAAACATTGAAATTATCGAAAACTGATCAAAAACACATACCTAATTGATGATTAAACTTGCCGAACCCTAATTATCTCTTTTTCTCTTCTTTTCTTTAATATAATCGGCCAAGATAATGAATATAACAATAATTCATGCATTTGGTTTATTAATATTAACATAATAGCCATTTTACAATTTTACCCTTAATGAAATAACATTTTTAACATATAATGGATGTCCAACAATGTCCAGTATCATTTAAAATCATTTATTTACCATTTAAGGCCACCATATTAAAGCCAAAGCAATTTGACACCTTTAACATATAGAATGCAACTTTTGCATTTTACGCGATGTAGTCATTTTCTCAAATTAGACATCTAATCGATAAAATTATCACACGAAACTTACACACATACTTTATCACATACTGTAGATACAAAAAATAATATTCAAATAATTTTCTGACCTCGGATTCATGGTCTCAAAACCATTATTCTGACTAGGGTCTAAATCGAGCTGTTACAAGTCTGCCCCCTTAGGGATTTTCGTCCCCAAAAATCTTACCAGTGAATAGGTTTGGATATTGTTTTCTCATAGCATCCTCGAGTTCCCACGTGGCTTCTTAAACCCCGTGCCTATGCCACGATACTTTCACTAATGCAATTTTCTTATTTCTCAACTCTGTGATCTCACGAGCTAAAATCTATATCTATTCTTTATCATAAGACATATCAAAATTAATTTCAACCTCAGTCGAGGAAATGACATGCGAAGGATCTGATCTGTATCTTCGTAGCATCGATAAATGAAATACATTATGTATCTTCTCTAACTCAGACAGCAATGCTAGCTAATAAGCTATTGATCCAATTCACTCGATAATCTCATACGGCCTGATAAACCTCGGACTCAGCTTGCTTTTTCTACCAAATCGGAGTACTTTCTTCCACGGTGAGGCTTTCAAAAATACTTTGTCACCGATCTGAAACTCAATATCTTTTCTTTTAAAATCTGCATACAATTTTTGACCATTCGCAGCTGCTTTCAGACTATCTCGTATTACTTTCACTTTTTCTTTTTTTTCTTTGATCAAATCAACCCCGTGGATCTTATTCTCACTAAGCTTTGTCCAGTACAATGGTGTTAAACATTTTCGACCGTACAAAGCTTCGTAATGAGCCATTTTGATACTCGATTGAAAGCTATTAATGTATGCAAATTCAATCAATGGCAAATAATGGTCCCACGTACCTTCAAACTCAAGAATACAACATTTCAACATATCCTCAAGTATCTGAATAATCCACTCGGATTGACCATCCGCTTGCGGGTAGAAAGTAGTACTGAAATGCAATTTAATACCTAAAGCGTCTCGCAGTTTCTTCTAAAATCGTGAAGTGTATCTCGGATCTCTATCTGACACAATAGACAAAGGTACCCCGTGCTATCTTAAAATATCAGAAATATATAACTCAGCTAATTTATCGAGCGAGTAATCAGATCTTACGGGAATAAAATGAGCTGATTTTGTCAATTGGTCAACCACAACCCATATAGCATCTTTCTTTCACTGAGATAAGGGCAAACCTGAAATAAAATCCATCATGACTTTATCCCACTTCCACTCGGGAATCATAATCGGTTGAAGTAATCCAGACGGAACCTGATGTTCATCTTTCACTTGCTGACAAATTAAGCATTTCGAAACAAATTCAGAGATGTCACGCTTCATACCAGGCCACCAATAAAGTTGTTTTAGATCGTTATAAATTTTTGTGCTTCCCGGATGAACAGATAATCGACTATTATGAGCTTCGTTCAAAATCATCTAAATCAACTCTGAATTTCTAAGAACACAAATCCAATCTCGAAATCTCAAGCAATCATCATTATCAACTTAGAATTCAGAGTCAGAATCCGAATCACACTGAGCTTGTTTTGTTATTATCTGATTATCAACCTTCTAAGCTTCGTAAATCTACTGTAAGAATAAAGTTATCGCTTTCAATTCAGCTAAAACAGAACCATCATTAGATATAGACAACTGAGCATTCATAGCAAACAATTCAAACAATGATTTTCGACTTAAAGCATCAACAGTAACATTTGCTTTTCCTGAATGATAATCAATAACAGGCTCGTAGTCTTTTAGCAGTTCTAGGCATCTTCTCTGTCGTAGATTCAAATCTTTCTGAGTCATCAAATATTTCAAACTCTTATGATCTGAAGATACATGACATTTCTGACCAAATAGATAGTGGCACCAAATCTTCAAAGCAAATATAATCGTAGCTAACTCAAAGTCGTGCGTCGGATAGTTCTTTTCATGCGACTTTAACTATCTTGAGGCATAAGCTATAACTTTGTCTTCTTGCATCAAAACAAAACCTAGACCATTCAATGAAGCATCACTGTAGATCACAAATTCTTTACATGATTCTGGTTGTACTAACACCGGAGCTTCAGTTAATAGGGCTTTCAACTGATCAAAGCTTTTCTGACACTTTTTAGAACATTCAAATATCATATCTTTCTGAAGTAATTTTGTCAATGGCGTTGCAATCATAGAAAAACCTTTTACAAATCTTCGGTAATAACCAGCAAATCCTAGAAAACTATGGACTTTAGAAACATTTTTCAGAGGCTTCCAATCCAATAGCTAAAATCTTGCTCGGATCACCTCGGATACCTGATGCTGATACTATATGACCTAGAAAACCAACTTCGCGTAACCAGAACTCACATTTACTGAACTTTGAAAATAATTGCTTATCAAACAGAGTCTGTAACACTATTCTCAAGTGCTCAGCATGTTTGGTTTCATCATGTGAATATATCAATATATCATCAATGAACACAACAACAAATCGATTTAGGTACGGTCTGAATATCTGGTTCATCAAGTCTATAAAAATAGCAGGTGTATTAGTCAATCCGAAAGGCATAACTAAAAACTCATAATGTTCGTACCTCGTTCAGAAAGTAGTTTTCAGAATGTCTAAATCTTTTACATGCAACTGATAATCGCCTGATCTCAGATCTATCTTTGAAAACACAGTAGCTTCTTTCAATTGATCAAACAAATCACTAATTCTTGGCAAAGGATATTTATTCTTGATAGTCACTTTTGTTAAACTGGCGATAATCAATGCACATTCTCATCGTACCGTCTTTCTTTTTCACAAATAGAACTGGTGCACCCCAGGGAGAATAACTCGGTCGTGCAAAGCCCTATCTGTCAATTCTTGCAACTGAGCTTTCAACTCTTTTAATTCAGTTGGTGCCATTCTATACGGAGCTATCAATATTGGAGTTGTTCCAGGCACTAACTCAATACCAAATTCAACCTCTCGGATCAGTGGTAAACTCGGTAACTCTTCAGGAAACACACTGGGTAATCACACATAACTGGCACTGATTCAATCTTCTTTTCAGCCACTTTCGTGTCAAGCACATAAGTTAAATAAGCTTCATAACCCTTTCTCACATATTTCTGAGCTAACATCATTAAAATCACTGCTGGCAATCTGTTCAAATCATCTGATTCAATTCGAATAATCTTATTACTCTAACATCTCAAATTAATCATCTTTCGTTTGCAATTCACAATAGCATCATGCAAAGTTAGCCAATCCATACCCAGAATTATGTCAAACTCGTCAAATGGTAACAACATCAAATCGGCTAAAAAGTAATTACCTCGAATCATCAATGGACAATTCTTGCACACTTTATCAACCAATACACACTTGCCTAAGGGGTTTGATACTCTAATTACAAATTCAGTAGACTCTACAGGAAAATTCTTACTGGATACTAAATTCACACATATATACGAATGAGTAGACCCTAGATCTATCAATGCAATAACTTTAGTATCATAGAGAGTAAAAGTACCGGTAATAACATCTGGAGTGACGCTTCTTTTTGAGGTTGAATAGCGTAGGCTTGTGCAGGTGCTCTAGCATCAGATCTTGCTGTAGTGTCTCCCATCACACCTCTACCACCACTCATATTTCTCGTGTTTCTCAGTGGTCTACCTCTAGCTCAAGTGTTACTCGGCCTCATGTTCTGAGCATTATCTTTTTCAGCTAACTCTAGGTAATCTTTTATAAAGTGATCTCGTGAGCCACAACTGTAACAAGCTCTGTTATTACTTTTCCCCAGCAATCCCCAAAACCCCGTCTTCCATATTGTTTACACTCAGGCTTTACATCCTTTGTGTTACCAACACTCGATACTGAGGTAGTTTGAGCTTTAGGGTTGATATATTGCTTTCCACAATCTCTATTCTGATATCCCACTGAAGCTATCGATCGATCAATAAAATCTCTAGTTTCTTTGACGAGGAATGATAAGATTTATTCATCGATTGCTTCCTCGAATATCTAGCCTCTAAATCAGCTTTTCTTTTTTCTTTACTGAGATCTTCAGCTTTATAGGCCCTCTCAACCAATACTACGAATTCTTTCAATTCAAGTATCCTGACTAATAGTTTTATGTCTTCCTTTAATCCATCAACAAATCTTTTACACATGATCTCTTCAGTAGACACATATTCTTGGGTATAATTGCTTAAACGTATGAATTCTCTTTCATATTCAGTAACGGTCATCTGGCCTTGTTTCAATTCTAGAAATTCTTTATTTTTCTAAGCGAGGAATCTCTGGCTTATGTACTTTTTCTGGAACTCGGTCTAAAAGAATTCCCAGGTAACTTGTTCCCTAGGAACCACCGATGTCAACGTTTTCCACCAGTGATATGCATTATCTCTAGGCAAAGATACTACACATTTGATACATTCATCTAGAGTACAGGACAACTTATCGAATACTTGAATAGTGTTTTCAAGCCAGAACTCAGCCCTCTCGGCATCATTATCAACTGTAACTCAAAACTCTTCAGCCCCATGTTTACGAATCTTATCAACAGGTGGCTTACTCAATCAAATCAGGTCTATTATTTGTGGCACAACCGGGACCTATTAAGGAATAGGTGGGGGTGAAGGTTGTTGAGCAGCCAGATTCCTTCGTACGAATTCCGTGAACCACTCAGTCATCATTTGGAAGAAGCCTTGCTTGGCCTCTCCGCCCTGACTACTATATATCGGCCTAGATTCGGCTGGTGCTGCCCCTTGAGTGGGAGCAGGCGCATTACTCTCAAAATCATCAGCTATCACTCGTTCGGGATCCATTAGCTACATAAAAAACACATTTTCATTGTCAAGATTCATCACACTATTGCAGTTCATAAATATGGCATGTATAGCTAGACAATCACTCGCTACGTTAGTCTTAGAATCGTTTAAGCCGTAGCTTTGATACCAACCAAATGTAACACCCCTAACCCGTATCCATCGTCGGACTAGGGTTAAGAAGTATTACCAGACATATCAGAACAATTCACGTTCATTTCACAATCATTCAAGCATCAAAGTCACACATCAATATAGTCCCTTACGTAGGTCAACAAGACCTTAAACATGCTTTAGAAATGGGTCGAGACTAAACCGAGCTCATACAAAATTTTTTGAAACTTAAACATTTTTCAAAGTTATAAAGGTCACACACCTATGTGAGCGGGCCGTGTGCCTCACACGGCATTAGACACCCCCGTGTGTCTAGGCCGTGGCAAAACAGGGCATACATACTGACTTGTCCACACGGCCACAAGACACACCAGTGTGTCTAGCCCGTGTTCAAAACGGACTTGGCCATACGGCCTAGCACACGCCCGTGTGTGTGACCGTGTGGTCTGCCCAGGCTCATTTCAAAATGGCCATTGAGCAACACGGTTGAGACACACGACCGTGTCCATGCCTTTGTGGGCAAAAATAGGCCATTTACAAGCCCAAAATGCCACCCATTTTTGGGTCCTCCCTACAAGCATCAAACCACAACATTTCATACCAATTTTTCAACCAATTTCAACCACAATATATACATCATAAATACCATATCATTATCAACCACTTTCATGCTTATTATCCAAATCAAATTATATCATAATCACCTACCAAATACATTCAATCATACATATTCTTACAACAAAGTTTCACATCTATTCTCATATCAAAATCATACCATTTATATAACTAAATCACATTACCAAATTGACCATTTCTCACTAGGTCATATATATATACCAAATATGCCATTTTTGCATTGCATATCATATACCAAAATCAAACCATAAGTTCAACCATAATCAAACCATATCACATGACTAAATGTTTACATCACAAAACCTACCAAAAAAAACTGTAGCCTATACATGCCATATACTATATATACAACTCTCAAAATGTACAAAACTAGATGTCCGATAGTGTGAATGAGTCACTGACGATACCTCGGATCTGAGCTAGCTTTATAACACTGTAAAATAGAGAATATTTCACACAATAAGCTTTGAAGCTTAGTAAGTTCGCACCAAATATAATCAATAGTTTATATAATATGAAACATTAAATAATAAACACTTAGTAGTTCACAAACCATCCATCAATTCTATTCCATGACATTTAATATGTTTATACAAATTCATCAAGATTCATATACATAGTATCATTTACCATATAGGTATCGTACATACCTGAACTTTCCCGTATTTGTTCATTTCATTCTCACCTCTCGTTCAAATACATTAATTCATTAGGAAGTCTTTCCATGCTTTAAGAATTCGCACACTTAGTGCTTTAATGGTTAGCCGAAGCTGTAACGATCCTGCACACTTAGTGCCATCTCAAATAACCGAAGCTATCTCGGTATCACACACTTAGTGCCTCATATAGCCAAAGCTATTCCAATTCTCACACTTAGAGCTATTTATAGCCGAAGCTATTTTGAAACACACACTTAGTGCTAAACATAGTTGATTTATCATTGTACTCAAACCATATTCAAATAAATATTATTTATGCATTATCAAAGCAGTAGAACATAATTGTAACATCATTTATCACGTACGAACTTACCTCATACTTGGAATTGATAATTCAGATTGTTTACTTGATAATATTCGATTTCCCTTAATCTAAACCTGAATTCCTCCTTTTTTGATCTATATGTATTCAAAATTAACCCTTTTACTCAACAAATCAATCAATTCAATCCATATACACATATTTAAGGCATTTTACAAATTATCCCTCACATTTTCACATTTTATCACTTTAGTCCCTAATTCATAAAATCACAAAATACACAAAATCCCCTTTTTCACATGTTAGGCCGAATATTCACTTAGCTCATACAAGCCAACACTCATACAAGCCTACACATTTCATTTATTTCATATTTTAGTCCCTCAAAATCTCATTTTCATAATTTAGCCCAAATTACTCAAATTCATCAAATATCCCGATACAAAACATATGTATCTATCATCAAGCTTCCATGTTCCATAAACTAAAATTATAGAACTCACAAAATCAACAATGGCATAACTCAAAATCATCATCCAAATTAGAAATTTAGGCATGAGCTTGATAAAACACAAAGCAACAATCACAAAAACGTAGAAATTATCGAAAACAAATCAAAAACACATACCTAATTGATGATGAAACTTGCCGAACCCTAACTATCTCTTTTTCTCTTCATTTCTTTGATATAATCGGCCAAAATGATGAATATAACATTAATTCATGCATTTTTTATTAATATTAACATAATAGCCATTTTACAATTTTACCCTTAATAAAATAACATTTTCAACATATAGTGGATGTCCAACAATGTCCACTATCATTTAAAATGGTTTATTTACCATTTAAGGTCACAATATTAAAAATCCAAAGCAATTTGACACCTTTAACATATAGAATGTAACTTTTGCATTTTACGCTATTTAGTCCTTTTCTCAAATTAGACATCTAAACAATAAAATTATCACACGAAACTTACACACATACTTTATCACATACTGTAGATACCAAAAATAATATTAAAATAAATTTTTGACCTTAGATTCATGGTATCAAAACCACTATTCCGACTAGGGTCTAAACTGGGCTGTTAGAGAATACATATCTCTAAATTTCTTGGACTGAGATGGAAGTGACTTGCTCATCGGCCTCTTCCTTATATCTCTAGCCTCAGCCTCGGCTTTTCTCTTTTCTTTGGTCGGTTCCTCAGCTTTACAGGCCCAATCAATGAGCACAATAAATTCCTTCAGCTCAAGAATACCCACTAACACTCTAATGTCCTCATTAAGTCCATCTTCAAACCTTTTACACATTTTAGCCTCGGAGGATACACACTCCCGAGCATATTTACTGAGCTAAAAGAACTCTCTTTCATACTCAATAACTAACATGCGGCCTTATTTCAAATCAAGAAATTCATTACACTTTTGATCAATGAATTGCTCACTGATGTATTTCTTTCGGAACTCTTCTTGAAAGAATTCCCATGTAACCCTTTCTTTCGGGACCACCAAAATTAGTGTCTTCCACCAATGATATACCACGTCTCTCAATAAGGAAATAGCACACTTCAAACATTGTTTAGGTGTACATGACAGTTTATCGAATACTCGAATAGAATTTTCAAGCCAAAATTTCACTTTCTCGGGAGCATCATCAGCATTGGCCCTAAATTCCTCGACTCTTTACTTTCAAATTTTATCAATTGGGGTTCTATGAAATCTCATAAAATCTATACCTTGAGGCACTTAGGGTATAGGTTAGGGATTTGGAGAGGGTGGAGGAGGTTAGATGTTCGGGTTCGTTCGAACGAACTCCGTGTACCAGGTATCCATCATATGAAGAAAGGCTTTTCTGCCTCCTTCTCCTCTACTAATAGTTGTGGGTATACTATCAGAAGGCACTGCACCTTCAGCGGGAGCAGGTGCTTTACTTTCAACATCATCTACCACTGCTCTGTCGAGATCCATTACTATATGAAAAACACAGTTTAAAATCCTCAGGAGTCGTCACATTATCACAATTTATGTATGCCATGTATAGCTAGACTTAAACACATGCTACGTAGTCTGAGAATCGACTAAACTGTAGCTTTGATACCACTAAATGTAACACCCCTTACTCATGTCCGACGCCGAGGCAGGGTTTGAGGCGTTACCGGACTTAAACATAAACATTCATACAAAACCTGGCCATAAAATTTCGTCCAAATTAAAACCATTCATACATATGCAAACTGTTCCTTATATGGGTCTACGAGGTCCAAAACATACATCGAAGGTGGTTTAGGACTAAACCGAGAACTTTGAAAATATTAGAACTGAGAATTTTGAAAATAATAGAAAGACTTAGAAACTTTCTTGATTTGGAGAGTCACACGCCTGTGTGGGTAGGCCGTGTGGTCGCACACGCCCGTATGGCTTGGGACACGCCTGTGTCCTTAGCTCGTGTAACTCTTTGACTATGATGTCATCAACAAAATAAGGTCACACGCCCGTGTGCTTAGGCCGTGTGGTGAATTAAATTCCAAAATTTAAGTGCAGACTTCACACGGCCTGGGCACACGCCCATGTCCTGAAGCCGTGTCCTTCACACGGCTGAGACACACGGCCATGTCTCTGCCCATGTGTTTATTACTGGGCATTCTGTTTTACATAATTAGGGTGTAGGGGACACACGGATGGATCACACGCCCATGGGGTGAACCTTTTGTCACACACAGTCTAGACACATGCACGTGTGTCTAACCTTGTGGACAATTTCTAAGCTATTTTCCAAGCCATTTGCCAACCTTAAACACTCACATACTTAAATCCACTTCGTGGCATGCAACATGGCACATTTGATCACTCAAGCATTCACATTCATGGTTAAATTATGACTTAGTAATGTTAACATGTCACCTATTCAAACTATCATGCTTTCATATAGTATTCCAAACCAATTTCAGATTTGTTTATCATCTTTGCTAACCTACTTCCAAGTTACACATTTGCACCACATTTATTGTCACATATTAATCATATTTCATACACCAAACACACATTCTATCCATCACACTCATTAACCATAAGCAACCATAACCACATTAAAGCATAAGCACATTTGCATGCACGCACCAATAATTAGGGTTACAACCCAAATAATCAATATGGGCCACCTCTCATGGCAATATACAAAATAATCATAATACTTTCATGAGCCAACTCATTTGGCTAATCAATATGACACATAACCAAAAGACCAAGTCCCTATACATGCCATACTCAAAATGATAAGACTAGCTATACCCAAATGTTCAGTTGATACTGTGTTCGAGTCTCCAATGTCCTCCGATCCCTGAGCTAGCTTGATGATACTATAAGAGATGGAAAGGAAAAGGGGGTAAGCATTAAAGCTTAGTAATTTCACATGCAAATAAAATGCAACTTAAACAAGCATTAATCATACATTTAATATAGTAAACATAATCTTGCATTTTACCAAGTCTCTCAAACTTACTCTTCATATATATATACATATTTTTACCATAAGTTTATCATATCTCATGTCATTCTCATGAGTTCAATGTACATACCTGTGCTCAGTTGCACATAATAACTTACTTTTTCATCTGTGACATATTCATCAAGATTTCTCATTGAACTTCACTTTAGACTGCCCGTTGAACACTTAGAATACTATCAGATACATCAAAATCTCATACCTAAGTGCCTTATATGTAGCCAATGCTACCTCATATCACATATCAGATGTTGCTCGCTTTCAAGCTACTCACTGGTTAGCTCACATAAGCTGTCAAGTATCCACAACACTTGCCGGACTATCCAGCCACAAGTTTTGTAACTTATTCAATTTAGTCCAATGCAACTTCATGCTATTTAAGGACCTCTAATTAATAATCCAATGCAATTTCATGCTTGAAGCTTCTAGAACACAATTTTTGCAACTTATTCAATTTAGTCCCTATAGTCAAATTTGATACCTTAGGCATAAAATTTCTTCATGAAAATTTCACACATACATGCAATTATATCATGGATCATCAAATAATCATAAAATAATTATTTCTATTTCAGATTTGTGGTCTCAAAACCACTGTTCTTACTAGACCCTAATTTGGGATGTTATAGTTTGTGGATGGAATCGATTAAGATGGTGATTAAATGGATTAATTTTGAATATATAGATTAAGAACGAAAGAAATCAGACATAGAACGAGGCAAGAACAAAGTACTTGATTAATTGGTTACTTTCGTTATTTTTACAACCGAGGTAAGTTCATATGAAAATAAAAGTCTTTAAATTGAATTATACATGTTTAATTGTCATTGAATTGTTATGAATGTTGAACAAGCAAATACGAGCAAGAATCAACAGAGTTACGGCATTCAAATGTTTCGTACGAACCTTAGGAATAGTATAGGATACAAATGTCATGACATTAGGTTGCCGAGATGCGATTACATGTAAGACCATGTCTGGGACATTAGCATTGTATTGTGATTACGTGTAAGACCATGTCTGGGACATTGGCATCATTATTCGATTACGTGTAAGACCATGTCTGGGACATTGGCGTCATTATTCGATTTCATGTAAGACCCTGTCTGGGACAATGGCATCGATATGCGATGACATGTAAGACCATATCTGGGATATGAATTTGTACGAGCTATTGTGATTTCCAAGTATCTGTAACGATTCTGAATGGTTCAATAGGCAAAGTCAAGTCGAGAAAGAATGTGTGAATGAGTTAAGTGACTTAGGTACGTATGAGAGTTATACGAGTATTGAAAAGGGAAGTATTTGATGAATTCAATTATGATATTGAATATGTGTACAATGAGAACGGTTTGTGAACTTGTATGTGTTTAGCTATGCTTAGCATAATTGAATTGATATGCAAATATTCATATTATGGCTTTATTTGTATATGGCTTACTAAGCTTTTAAAACTTACTTTGTGTGTTCTTTCCCTATTTTATAGATTATCAAAGCTAACTCAGACTCGAGAATTGTCGGGAAGTGTCATCACACTATCGATCATCTCGTTGGTACTTTTGAAGCTTTGTATTATGGTTTATGGCATGTATAGGCCAGTGAGTTGATGATATGTTTTGAACTATGATATTAGCCATGAGATTTGCCTTGCTAATGATGTAAATGTTGGTGTGTATTTGGCCATTTAAGTTGACTTGAATTATGTGTTTGATAAGTAGTATATGTGATTTATAAGTTATCTAGTGTTTTGACATGTTTGCCATGGTTGTTAATATGGCTAAATGGATGCTCATTTGGTTAGTTATTAATCGATGTGTTGATGCGTAAGGAATGATATGATTTATAGATGATGAATTGATATGTTTGAGAATCATGATTTAGTTGATGGAATGTTGAGGAAATGCATGTAGAAATCATGTGAGTTGAAGATTGTGGTATATTGATTTGGTATGTTTTGGCAATCGATTTGTGTATTTAAGAGGATAGCTTCTAAATGACATAATATGTGTATGAAATGGCATGTTTTGGCTGCCTATAAATGTACTGAAATGGTACCATATTGGTTGTTAAGTGTGCTTGAGAAAAGGGTGGCAAATTGGCTTTACAAATAGCCTATTTTTGTCCATATGGGAAGAGACACGGGCGAGTGTATCAATCGTGTGCGAAACACAGTCATGCTACATGGCCGTGTGTCCCCTGGGGTACCCTTTCGAATAAAGTCAGTATACCCTACAGATTTGGCACGGCCTAGACACAGGGGCGTGTTTACTGGCTGTGTGTGGTACACGGGCTAGCACATGGGCGTGTGGCCGGTAGTGTGGCCCAATTCGGTAACCCCTTCAGTTTTTCCATGGCCATGGCACACGGACGTGTCTTCGACCGTATGGTGCAAGTCAGTACGTGTGCCCTGTTTTCACACGGCCTGTGACATGGGCATGTTTGGCCTCACACGGCCAGTTCACACGGGCGTGTGACCCTGTAATGTTTGAAAACTTCCCTAAAGTTTGCAAATGTTATCAGTTTAGTCCCAAACCACTTCTAAGCATGTTTTAAGGTCTCGTAGAGCCTTATAAGGGACAATGTGAATGTTTTGAATGGATTTTGATTAAGAATGCATAAATGTATGTGAATAAGATGTATTATTTGGTAATTTCTCGTAACCCTATTCTGTTAACAAATACGTGTTATGTAACACCCCTTACCCGTGCCCGACATCGGGATAGGATTTGAGGCATTACCAAACTTAATCACAAGCAACATACAAAATCGGGACATAAAAATTTCATTCCAATTAAATCCATTCATACATATGCAAATTGTCCCTTATATAGGCCTACGAGGCCCAAAACATACCTCGAGTATAGTTCCAGTCTAAACCAAGAACTTTAGAAAACTGTGGGAAAACTTAGAAAATTTTCATGAAATAGGGTCACACGCCCGTGTGGCTTGGAACATGCTCATGTCCTCAGCTCATGTTACTCTTTGTTTATGACATCATCAATACAGTTAGGGTCAAATGGCCAAGACACACGCCCATGTGCTTAGGCCGTGTGGCAATTTAAATTCAAAAAATTAAGTGCAGACCTCACACGGCCTGGGTACACGTCCATGTCCTGTGGCCGTATCTTTCACACGGCTAAGACACACAGCAGTGTCTTTACCTGTGTGTTTATTACTGAGCATTATGTTTTGCATTAAATAGGGTGTAGGGGACACACGACCAGGGCACATGTCCATAGGGCAGACCGTGTGTCCCACATGGCCTAGACACACACCCGTGTGCCTACCTGTATGGATAGCTTTGAGGCTATATTCCAAGCCTTTTGTCACCCTTAATGACACATGCACACATGCACACTTACACATTCATAATCATGGCTCATGCAAGTCAACATCTTATCAATTTATAATTGCTTAAGACTTCATATTTTATTTAGACCAAGCTTACCAAATCCACATGCAATACGAAATATCAATTTACTTCCATTTCATACATTCATGCCCTAATTGTTACTATGCCATTTACTCATATTTCCTGTAACACCTCATACCCGTATCCCACGTCGGTGTGGAATATAAGGCATTACCTAACTTGGTTTCATGCACACAAACGATCTCGAGTCACCAAGACTCAGCCCAAATTAAAACTTTTTCAATTTCTACTTTAAACTTCTTCTACGGGCCTACGAGCCCCAAATAGACCATTGGAAACTAATCGGGACCATTCCGGGTCCTTAAGCCAACTATGACAATTTTGCCTTTAAATAGGGCACACGCCCGTGTGGAAGGGTAACATGCCCGTGTGGAATTAAATTCTAATTCACACCTACAGGGGTTTTTACATGGCCAGACACACGCCCGTGTCAATGGCTCGTGTCCCTCACATGGAAACGACACACCTATGTCCTAGCTTGTGCGCAAAAACCTAGGTATTTTATTTCTGACATTAGCATCCCCAGTATGTCACATGGCCATGATACACGCCCGTGTACTAGGCCGTGTCCTCTACACGGCTGAGACACACGGCCATGTCTCTGCTCGTGTGTTAATTACCATGCATACTGACTTAAAATTTTTACGTGCAAGGGACACACGACTGGACCACACGCCCATGGGGCTGACCATGTGTCACACGCAGCCTAGACACACGCTCGTGTGTCTACTCGTGTGGACAATATAAGGCTATTTACCAAGCTTCATTGCCACCCTTGCCTACCTATTTTCATACAAATACCAACAAATACCAAAACAAGAAAAATTTCCATAATCAAATCAGCCACAATAGACATTCATTCAACCTTGAGGATGCATCTTTTATAAACTCAAAATGAATGTTAGCCATTATTCACGGCTTAATGCGAAGTGTGGGATCTATCCCAAGCCAACAAATTTGGCCAATTCACAAAGACACAAAATAATAAGGTTTAGCCCTACACATGCCATACTCAAAAGTATAAATCCAACTATACCGAATGTTTTTCCTGATAGTGTGATTGATATCTCTGACTTCCGATGATCCTTAAGCTAGTTAGGCAGCACTGAAAGGAAATGGAAATGAAAGGGATTAAGCGTAAAGCTTAGTAAGTTGTATATAAACATATATATTACAACATTTATATACAATCAACATGCTCATAACACCAAAGTAGGCATAGGTATAACTTACACATTACCATCCATACAAGTCACATACTATATATATTGAGCTCCTATCGCATACATACCAATGAGGTACATGTGCCATTCACAACACGGTTATACTTTCCTCATTAGCTCAAGAAAATAACAATCACCGTTGAACCATTTAGAATATCACTGGATATTTATTAAGCCTCAAACATGGGTAAGGTATTGATGCCATGTCCCAAACATGGTCTTACATTGACACATCTCGTAGCCAATGCATGTCCTAGACATGTCTTACACTGGCTTACGTCCCGAGGCCAATGCATGTCCCAAACATGTCTTACACTGGAACTCGTCTCAATGCCGATGCCATGTCCCAGACATGGTCTTACACTGGCCCTCATAATGTGGCCGATGCATGTCCCATACATGTCTTACACTAGCCCACAATAACCCATATGTCATGGCATGAATATCCGATTTACTTCCTAAGGTTGTAACAGAAATTCTTATATATCGTTTATCGTTACACATTCTCAATTCCAAAATCAAGCAACTCATGTTATAATATTTCAAACACATATAATAACAATGTAGTTGTATTATTTGCATACAACTTACCTCGAATTACAATACGTACACGACTAGTCAGTTTAGTCGATTTGTTTGGCCTTCCCCCGATCTAGGTTTGGACTCGTTAAATCTTGATCTACAATAGCAAAATGCACTCATTTAGTCACTAAACACAATTAGGAAATCTAAACTTCACATCTTAGGTAAAATGACCATTTTGCCCCTAGACCTTGGCAAAATGACAATTTTGCCCCTATGCTCAAAAATCTATTTTTATCAAATTTCTTCTTATCTCAAGCCTAAACGACCCATTTTTACTCTTATAACAACTTAAAATTCTCACTATTTCACATATTTATCAACTATTTTAAAACTTATGCAAAATAGTCCCTTTAGGTGTTTTCCATAAAAACTCCTTCACAAAAGTTGTTTATAACATAGCTAGGACTCATATTCTTCCATAAAATTTCAGATAAGACCCTAAATAATCTCATGGAAAAACCCTAAACTTTCAACCATTTTGCAAGATAGTCCCCTCATTTAAAAGCTCATCCTTCTAGGGTCTCAAAAATACAAAAATCATCAAACAAAGGACATGGAAATCACTTACTTGTGAGTGCTTCACGTTGCTGAAAATTTTTGAAGCTCAAAACCCTTAACAATGGCTGAAAAATCGGTGGAGTGAAGAGAGAATGAAAGAAAAAGGTAATAGCTAGGCTTAGGTATTATTATTTTACACCTTATGTCATCAAATTTCACCTAATGTTGACTTTTCAACATTTCTATCTACTATGGCCGGCCATCACCTAATTAATGGCCCAATTTCACTTTAAAAACCCCAATTTATGATACATGGCAATTTGCCACCCCTAGCTATCAATTTAAGACTTTTGCACATTATGCAATTTAGTTTTTTTTGCATTTGGGCTCACAAACGTCAAAATTAACTCACCAAATTTTTCATGCACTAATATAAACATGCTATGACTCTATATTAATAATAAAATAATTCCTCTAACTTCGAATTTGTGGTCCCAAGACCACTGTTCCGACTAGACCCTAAATCAGGCTGTTACATTTCTCCCCCTTTTAGGGATTTTCGTCCTCGAAAATCTTACCGGTGAATAAGTTTGGGTACTGCTCTCTCATAGACTCCTCGGGTTCCCATGTGGCTTCCTTGACTCCATGCCTATGCCATAAAACTTTCACAAGTGCTATACTTTTATTTCTCAACTGCTTGACTTCCCGAGCTAAAATCTTGACCGGCTTTTCGCCATAAGTCATGTCCGGTAGAATCTCAATCTCTGTCGGCTCAATCATATGTAAAGGGTCTGATCAATATCGACGTAGCATGGATACATGAAACACATCATGAATCTTTTTCAATTTCGATGGCAAATCCAATCGGTAGGCAGCTAGGCCTACTCTCTTGGTAACTACGTAAGGTCCTATGAAACAAGGGCTCAACTTGCCTTTTTTACCAAATCTGAGGACTCTCCTCTACGGTGATACTTTTAAAAGTACTTTATCACCGACTTGAAATTCAATTTCTTTTCGTTTCAAATCCGCGTAGGATTTTTGTTTATCCAAGGCGGCCTTCAAGCAGTCACGAATCGCTTTAACTTTCTCTACAGTCTCTTTGACTAAATCGATCCTGTGAATCTGACTCTCTCTAAGCTTGGTCCAATATAAGGGCGTTCGACACTTTTACGCATACAAAGCCTCATAAGGCACCATTTTTAGACTTGTCTGATAACTGTTAATATAGGAGAATTCTGTAACGCCCCTTAACCCAAAACCGTCGCCGAAATAGGGTTACGAGGCATTACCGAACATATTGGTTAATTTACAAACAATTCATGAATAAACAACAAATATATTAAAATTTAATCATTACGTTTCTTTTATGGACCTTCGAGGCCTAAATTTATAAATGAATAGAAACTTATTCAAGTACTCCGAAAATTTTTCGTAATATAATTATTATTTTATTATTTTAAAAAAATTCAATATAACCCCTTTAGAAACATCTAACCTTCCCTGCAATTTCAAATTTGCAACCAATTCAACACAAACAACAACTCAATGAATACAATCTTTATCCAAATCACATTCGTTTCATAACAATATCACTAATCCTTATTTTATCTAACATTATATCCATTCATACTTTCAAGAAGTATTTAAACATCCTAGTTAATTTCCATTCATATCATATACTAACTTATATTAACTTAACTAATATATTCATAAGTTAATACAAAACATAGTCATATAAGCTCCTATACATGCCATATAAACCATTTAAAGTATTTATAACAAAATCTACCAGAAAATCGAGATAGTGTGACTTGAGCGTGATGATCCGATCCTCTGACCCTCCTATTAATCTACAAAGAGCAATAAACATTACAAGTAAGCTGACTATAGCTTAGTAAGTTCGTCGGCTTTAACCATAAATTTTACCAAATATTAGTTTTCCAAAATTCAAATCATATGAACATTTCAAGTAAGTTACTTTCATCTTGTAAGTCATAATCTCATTTTTAAAAAAAAATTTTTTTTACTTAATTGAGCTCCATAATAGTAATCATAATATTACTTACATTTCTTTTTCCACACGTTACATTTACGACTTATCAACTTGTCCATTTAAGGAACGACTTACGAATTTGAGTACATCGTGATCTGAAGCCCGAAGTCTAGCTAGAGCACATAAGTGCTAAACGGAAGCCTGAAGGCTAACTGAAGCACATAAGTGCTAAACGGAAGCCCGAAGGCTAATTGAAGCTCATCAGAGCTAAACTGAAACCCCAAAAAGGTTAACTAAAACTCATATGAGTTAACGGAAGCTCGTAAGAGCTAAACAGAAAGCAAACACGAGAATTCACAACAAATGCTGAATCTCGATTTACTTGGGTAATTTACCGTCAATTCATCTTTTTCACTGAACGATCGTACTCATTTCCTGTGTTCCATTCCTCCAAATTACTCAGTTCAATTTCGTAACTTTTGTACATAATTTACTTATTTTCAACAATTAACATACATAAATATTAATCACTATTCAGAAAATAATATTGAAATTTAACAATTTAACAGTATGAACTTACCCGGAACAATTTGAAGTAGTTCTAGAGATTTCTGGAACTATTCTGGAATTTTTTCTTTTCCTCGTTTATCCTCGATTTTTTATCTATAATATAAAATTTTTCACTTATCAGTATTGAATTTACATTCATTCTATTTCGCATCCTTAATGTTTATAACCCGCTTATAAGTAACATTATCTGTAATTTCACTATTTACCCATGTATATTCAATGTTATCCATCCGTGTCATAGTCATTAAATTATTTGTATTTTGAGTTACAGAACTCCAGATTAGGATCCGTAAATTTTTCCTGAAACTAGACTCACATATCTTCTTGTCCTAAAATTTTCAGAATTTTTGGTTTAGCCAATAAGTACAGTTTATTCTTTAAAGTTACCCTTATTCTGCTGCCTGACAGTTCCGACCTTTCTTCACTAAAAATTAAATATCTTCTCGTACAGGATTCGGATGATGTTTCCGTTTGTTTGTCTTGAAAATAGACTCATTCAAAATTTTAAAAATATAAATTTAAGCTCCTAATTATTTTTCTAATTTTTTTATGATTTTTCGAAGTCATAACAGGGGAACCCAAAATCATTCTGACCTTGTCTCACAAAATCTATTATATCTCATGGTTTACAATTCCATTGCTTTCACTGTTTATTCTATAAGAAACTAGACTCAATAAGCTTTAATTTCATAATTTATTCATTCTCTAATTCAATTTATACAATGTTTGGTGATTTTTCAAAGTTAGACTACTGCTGCTATCCAAAACTGTTTTAGTGCAAGTGTTGATTTCAATTTTGCCCCAAATGTCACAATTCATACAATTCAGTCCTTACTCAATTAACCCCTCAATTAAGCTAAAATTTTCACAATTAATACTATACCTAGAAATTAAAAGTTATTTCACAACTATTGAAATTCATAATTTCCACATAAAACCCTAACTTCAAACTCTTTTACAATTTGGTCTTAAACATTCACTTTCTATTCAATTCTTTCAATAAAATCAACATATAAACAATGTAAAACTCTAATTCCATGTTAAATCATCATATACTTCCAACACATATTCATATAAGCTTTCAATTTCTTCCATAGAATCAAAAACTAATGAATTCAACAAGTGGACCTAGTTGTAAAAGTCACAAAAACACAAAAATTTCAAGAAATAATCAAGAATTGAACTTACTTGCAGTGAAAATATGAAAAACCAGCTTAAGAAAACCCTTCTATGGTGTTTTTGCTGATTAGAATGCGGAAAATAAAGAGAAATCTAGGTAATTCCACTTTAGTCCTAGCTTTATTAAGTAAATTTTGCAATATTCCAATTTTTCCCTTAATTCATCAATTTTCCTTCTGATTTCATGCCCCTTGCCGTCCAGCCCAAAAAATTTTGGGTCTATTTTCCTTTTAAACCCTCTTTCTTTTATCATTTAAGCTATTTAATCATTTCTCATAATTTTACATTTGTTATAATTTAGTCCTTTTTATTCAATTAACTATCAGAACTTTAAAATTTCTTGACGAAACTTTAATACTAACTTATTAACACTCCATAAATATTTATAAAAATATTTATGGCTCGTTTTAAAAATTTTAAAGTCTCGATACCTCGTTTCTGATTCTAATTATTTTAATATTTATTTCTAGTACACTATTCGCTATTTCAAAAATTTTTCTAACTTCACATTTAACTTATATTCCTTAATTAATAATATTTTCTACTCCTTTGTCGGATTTAGTGATCTCGAATCACTGTTCCGACACTATTGGAAATTGAGGCTGTTACAACTCTCCCCCCCTTTTGGAAATTTCGTCCTCGAAATTTCTTACCTGAGAATAGATTTGGATACTGTGTTCTCATTGACTCTTCTGTTTCCCAGGTTGCTTCCTTCAAACCATGTCGATGCCATAACACTTTAACTAATGGTACTTTTTTATTCCGCAATTCTTTAATTTCCCGAGCCAAAATCTTCAATGCTTCTTCTGAATAAGTCATATCTGATTAAAGCTCAATTTATGTATACGGAATCACATGTGAAGGGTCTAATCTATAACGTCTCAGCATAGACACATGGAACACATTATGAATCTTTTCAAGCTCTGGAGGTAAAGCTAACCGATATGCTACAGGGCCAACTCTTTTAATAATCTCGTACAGTCCAATAAGTCTTGGACTTAGTTTTCCTTTCCTGCCAAATCGTAATACTTTTTTCCACGGCGACACCTTTAAAAACACTTGATCACCCACATTAAACTCTATTTCTCTTATTTTCAAGTCAGTATATGATTTCTGACGATCTGAAGCAGTTTTCAGACAATCTCGAATAATCCGAACCTTTTCTTCAGTTTCCTAAATTAAATCGACCCCCACTAACTTGGATTCACTCAATTCTAACCAATGCAATGGAGTCTTACATTTTCTTCCATATAAAGCTTCAAATGGCGCCATCTTTATGCTGGATTGATAGCTGTTGTTGTAAGCAAATTCGGCCAGTGGTAAATACTTTTCCCAACTACCACCAAACTCAAGTATACAACATCTCAACATGTCTTCTAAAATCTGAATTACCCACTCTGATTGCCCATTAGTTTGAGGATGAAAAGCGGTACTAAAATTTAGCTTTGTGCCTAAAGCTTCTTGTAGTTTGCTCTAAAACCTTGATGTAAACCTTGGATCTCGATCTGAAATAATGGATGTTGGAACCCCATGTAATTTCACAATCTCAGAGATATACAGTTTTGCTAACTTCTCCAATGGAAAATCTATTCTGACTGGAATAAAATGTGCTGATTTTGTCAATCTATCGACAATTACCCAGATTGAATCTTTCTTCTTTGGGGTCACAGGTAACCCAGATATA
The DNA here is from genome assembly GCA_025698465.1 of Gossypium longicalyx. Lineage (NCBI taxonomy): Eukaryota > Viridiplantae > Streptophyta > Magnoliopsida > Malvales > Malvaceae > Gossypium > Gossypium longicalyx. The sequence goes on along the minus strand of CM046995.1, from coordinate 68,404,386 downwards.
AAATCCATTGTAACATGTTCCCACTTCCACTCTGGAATCATAATAGGTTGTAATAAACCTGTTGGTACCTGATGTTCTACTTTCACCTGTTGACATATTAGACACTTTGCTACAAACTCACAAATTTCCCTTTTCATACTAGGCCACCAATACATCTGTTTCAAATCATAATACATTTTTGTACTTTCAGGGTGAATAGAATACCTGCTATTGTGAGCTTCAGAAAGAATATCATTTTTCAAGTCTGAATTATTTGGAACGCAAATTCTTTTATGATAGTATAACATACCATTTTCATCAATGCTATATTCTGAATCCTGCTTGTCTCGAGCTATTTGTTTCTTTAATACCAACTTCGAATCTTCATCTTGTAGCTCTCGAATTCGCTGAAGAAATACAGGCTTGACTTTCAATTCTACTATTACAGATCCATCTTTATTAACAGACAAATGGGCATTTATTGACCGGAGTGCAAACAAAGATGATTTACATCGAGTCGTCGAAAGAATCGTATTAGCCTTCCCCGGATGGTAATCGATAACAAGTTCATAATCTTTTAATAACTCAAGCCATCTTCTCTGTCTCAAATTCAACTCTTTCTGCGTCATCAAATACTTCAAATTTTTATGATCTGTATACACATAACATTTATCACCATATAAATAGTGTCTCCAAATTTTCAAAGCAAAAACAATTGTAGCCAACTCCAAATCATGCGTAGGATAATTATTCTCGTGTGATTTTAACTGCCGAGAAGCATAGGCCACTACTTTTCCCTATTGCATCAACACACAACCTAAACCATTCAAAGATGCATCACTATATACAACATATGGCACACCTGATTCTGGTTGAGTCAACACTGGAGCTTTTGTCCTGGCATTCGTCAGGCCACACAAACTCAACATTCTTCTGTAGCAATCGTGTCATAGGCGAAGCAAGCACTAAGAAATTTTTAACAAAACGGCGATAATATCCAACTAAACCCAGGAAACTTCGCACTTTCGTTACATTCCTTGGAGTTTTCCAATTTACCACTGCAGATACTTTACTCGGATCTACTCGAATCCCTTCGGCTGAAACAATGTGACCTAGAAATCCAACCTCATGAAGCCAAAATTCACGTTTGCTGAATTTTGCATATAATTGCTTTTCTCGCAAAGTTTGTAGCACTATCCTTAAATGTTGAGCATGCTCTGGTTCTGTCTTTGAATAGATCAGTATATCATCAATAAACACAAATACAAATTTATCCAAATAAGGCTGAAAAATTCGATTCATTAAGTCCATAAATGCAGCAGGGGCATTAGTTAAACCAAAAGGCATTACCAAAAACTCGTAATGACCATACCGAGTTCTAAAGGCAGTTTTCGGCACATCACATTCTTTAACTTTTAGTTGATAATATCCGGATCAAAGATCTATCTTTGAAAACACGACAGCACCTTTCAACTGATCAAACAAATAATCAATATGAGGCAAAGGATATTTATTTTTAATTGTAACCCTGTTTAGCTGCCTGTAGTCTATGCACAGTCTTAGAGATCCATCTTTCTTTTTCACGAACAAGACTGGTACACCCCAAGGTGACATACTCAGTCTAATAAACCTTTTGTCTAGTAATTCCTGCAACTGTGTCTTCAGCTCTTTTAACTCAGCTGGTGCGATACGGTATGGTGTCACTGATATAGGAGCTGTTCCCGGTACCACATCAATTACAAATTCAACTTCCCGATCTGGTGGTAAACCCGATAATTCTTCAGGAAATACGTTAGGAAATTCATTAACAACAGGCAACTATTCTAGTTTTAGTTCAGATCTTCGAGTATCAAGGATGTAAGCTAAAAATACCTTATTACCCTTCCGCATTAACCTTTGAGCTAAAAAAGCTGAAATAATTTTGACAACATCATTTGAATTCTTAGGTTCAACAGAAAATATATCACCTGTTTGACATTTCAAACTGATCCGCTTCTCACGACAATTTACCACAACATCATATTTTGTCAACCAATCCATTCCCAGTATAACATCAAATTCCCGAAAGGGTAGCAACATTAGACTAGCAGGGAACTCACAGCCTTTTATTTTCAGTGGACAATTTCGACACACTAAATTTACTATCACACTTTGTCCTAACGGATTAGTAACTTGAACATCATATTCAGTTGGTTCAACAGACAATTTCTTTTCTGATGCTAATACTGTGCAAATATAAGAATGTGTAGACCCTGGGTCAATTAATGCATATACTATAACATCAAAGAGATAGAAAGTACCAGCAATAACGTTTGGAGCCGTGGCTTCTTCTCTAGCTCGGATGGCGTATGTACGTGCTGGTGCTCTAACCTCTAACCGAGTAATAGAATCTTTTGCACTCGAACGAGTAGCTCCTGCAGCATCGCTTTGACTCGCACGTTTACTTCTCTGAGAAGTAGCCATGTGTTTCTCTTTCTGTTCTTCTTCATCTTTTTGTAACAAAGGACAATTCCAGATAAAATGATCAGTGGCTCCACATTTGTAGCAAGCTCCTGTTTTACCTCTGCATTCACCCAAGTGGTATTTTCCACAGTGTTGACATTTAGACCTGGGAGTATTTTGTACACTGGCCTCACTAGCAACTGATCTGATTGATATTCCATGATCAGATTGAGTTACTCTAGCCTTCGATCGTTCAGGTACTGATGTAGCTCGAATGGTATCCTCCTTAAACTTTTTAATCGGAAATGCTGAAAATGATTTGAAGGAGCTTCTTTTATAAGATTCTTTGTTTCTTCTTTCCCGTTGCATCTTTCTGTTGTACACTTCTTCTATCTTTTGAGCTCGATCTGATAAAACCACAAATTCTCGAATTTTCGTACCACCTATCATCATTCTAATTTCATCATTTAGCCCTTCTTCAAATCGAACACACATGTCTTCTTCTGTAGGAACAATCTCTTGAGCATATCAGCTAAGGTATACAAACTCCCTCTCATACTCAGCTATTGTCCGATTTCGCTGTCGAAGATCAAGAAATTCTCTCTTTTTCTTTTCTAAATATCTTTTACCAATATATTTCTTTTTAAACTCAGCTTGGAAAAATTCCCAAGTAAGTTTCTCGGCTGGCACCACAGCTTTTATTGTCTCTTACTAGTGATATGCTTCTTCTTTTAACAAAGAAACAACACACCTTAAATAGTCATCTGGAGAACAAGCCATTTCTTTAAAAACTCTTATCGTACTCTGCAACCAATACTCAGATTTTACTGGATCATCATCTGATCTGCCCCGAAATTCTTCAGCCCCTAATTTTCTAAGTTTTTCTACCGGAGTTTTCTTACATGATTCAGTTACCGGAGGAGGAGGTGGAGGAGCAACCGAGGGTACTACCGTTGGTACTGTAGGGGGAGGAGGTTGCTGGGTCTGATTCCTTTCCTGCATCCTCTCATTATACCACTGATTCATTACTCCAATAATCATGTTTCTAAGTTCTTGTTCTCGCATCAAGAAAATTGGAACATCACTACTTGTCCCTTGTTCAGATGTCTGTACTCTACTATTTGCTTCTTCCTGTTTAGCATGTTCAGGTCTATCCGACATCTTTACAATCTATTAAAAAAAACAAGGGTTAAATCGGATCGTACAAATCACACTATCACAGATTTATATGGCATGTATTTCTAAACATTTTACACATCACATCCATTCTGAGAATCGACTAAACCTGGCTCTGATACAAATAAATGTAAAACCCCCTAACCCAAAACCATCGTCGAAATAGAGTTACGAGGCATTACCGAACATATTGGTTAATTTACAAACAATTCATGAATAAACAACAAATATATTAAAATTTAATCATTACGTTTCTTTTATAAACCTTCGAGGCCTAAATCACGTATTATAAATGAATAGGAACTTATTCAAGTACTCCGGAAATTTTTCGTAATATAATTATTATTATTATTATCTAAAAAAATTCAATATAACCCCTTTAGAAATATCTAACCTTCCCTGCAATTTCAAATTTGCAACCAATTCAACACAAACAACAACTCAACGAATAAAATCTTTATCCAAATCACATTTGTTTCATAACAATATCACTAATCCTTATTTTATCTAACATTATATTCATTCATACTTTCAAGAAGCATTTAAACATCCTAGTTAATTTCCATTCATATCATATATTAACTTATATTAACTTAATTAATATATTCATAAGTTAATACAAAACATAGTCATATAAGCTCCTATACATGCCATATAAACCATTTAAAGTATTTATAACAAAATCTACCAGAAAATCGAGATAGTGTGACTTGAGCGTGATGATCCAATCCTCTGACCCTCCTATTAATCTACAAAGAGCAATAAACATTACAAGTAAGCTGACTATAGCTTAGTAAGTTCGTCGGCTTTAACCATAAATTTTTACCAAATATTAGTATTCCAAAATTCAAATCATATGAACATTTCAAGTAAGTTACTTTCATCTTGTAAGTCATAATCTCATTTTTAAAAAATTTTTTTTTTACTTAATTGAGCTCCATAATAGTAATCATAATATTACTTACATTTCTTTTTCCACACGTTACATTTACGACTTATCAACTTGTTCATTTAAGGAACGACTTACGAATTTCAGTACATTGTGATCTGAAGCCCGAAGTCTAGCTAGAGCACATAAGTGCTAAACGGAAGCCCGAAGGCTAACTGAAGCACATAAGTGCTAAACGGAAGCCCGAAGGCTAACTGAAGCTCATCAGAGCTAAATTGAAACCCCAAAAGGGTTAACTAAAACTCATATGAGTTAATGGAAGCTCGTAAGAGCTAAACAGAAAGCAAACATGAGAATTTGCAACAAATGCTGAATCTCGGTTTACTTGGGTAATTTACCGTTAATTCATCTTTTTCACTGAACGATCGTACTCATTTCCTGCGTTCCATTCCTCCGAATTACTCAGTTCAATTTCGTAACTTTTGTACATAATTTACTTATTTTCAATAATTAACATACATAAATATTAATCACTATTCATAAAATAATATTGAAATTTAATAATTTAACCGTACGAACTTACCCGGAACAATTTGAAGTAGTTGTAGAGATTTTTGGAACTATTCTGGAATTTTCTCTTTTCCTCGTTTATCATCGATTTTTTTATCTATAATATAAAATTTTTCACTTATCAGTATTGAATTTACATTCATTCAATTTCGCATCCTTAATGTTTATAACCCGCTTATAAGTAACATTATCTGTAATTTCACTATTTACCCATGTATATTCAATGTTATCCATCCGTGTCATAGTCACTAAATTATTTTTATTTTGAGTTACAGAACTCCAGATTAGGATCCGTAAATTTTTACTGAAACTAAACTCAAATATCTTCTTGTCCTAAAATTTTCAGAATTTTTGGTTTAGCCAATAAGTATAATTTATTCTTTAAATTTACCCTTATTCTGCTGCCTGACAATTCCGACCTTTCTTCACTAAAAATTAAATATCTTCTCGTACATGATTTGGATGATGTTCCCATTTGTTTCTCTTATTTAAAAATATAAATTTAAGCTCCTAATTATTTTTATAATTTTTTTTATGATTTTTCGAAGTCATAACAGGGGAACCTGAAATCATTCTAACCTTGTCTCACAAAATCTATTATATCTCATGATTTACAATTCCATTGCTTTCACAGTTTATTCTATAAGAAACTAGACTCAATAGGCTTTAATTTCATATTTTATTCATTCTCTAATTAAATTTCTACGTTGTTTGGTGATTTTTCAAAGTTAGACTACTGCTGCTGTCCAAAACTGTTTTAGTGCAAGTGTTGATTTCGATTTTTCCCCAAATGTCACAATTCATACAATTCAGTCCTTACTCAATTAACCCCTCAATTAAGCTAAAATTTTCCCAATTAATACTATACCTAGAAATTAAAAGTTATTTCACAACTATTGAATTTCATAATTTCCACATAAAACCCTAACTTCAAACTCTTTTACAATTTGGTCTTAAACATTCACTTTCTATTCAATTCTTTCAATAAAATCAACATATAAACAATGTAAAACTCTAATTTCATGTTAAATCATCATATACTTCCAACACATATTCATATAAGCTTTCAATTTCTTCCATAGAATCAAAAACTAATGAATTCAACAAGTGGACCTAGTTGTAAAAGTCACAAAAACACAAAAATTTCAAGAAATAATCAAGAATTGAACTTACTTGCAGTAAAAATATGAAAAACCAGCTTAAGGAAACCCTTCTATGGTGCTTTTGCTGATGAGAATGCAAAAAAATAAAGAGAAATCTAGATAATTCCACTTTAGTCCTAGCTTTATTAAGTAAATTTTGCAATATTCCAATTTTTCCCTTAATTCATCAATTTTCCTGCTGATTTCATGCCCCTTGCCGTCCAGCCCAAAACATTTTGGGTCTATTTTCCTTTTAAACCCTCTTTCTTTTATCATTTAAGCTATTTAATCATTTCCCATAATTTTACATTTGTTATAATTTAGTCCTTTTTATTCAATTAACTATCAGAACTTTAAAATTTCTTGACGAAACTTTAATACTAACTTATTAACACTCTATAAATATTTATAAAAATATTTATGGCTCGGTTTAAAATTTTTAAAGTCTCGATACCTCGTTTCTGATTCTAATTATTTTAATATTTATTTCTAGTACACTATTCGCTATTTCAAAAATTTTTCTAACTTCACATTTAACTTATATTCACTAAATTAATAATATTTTCTACTCATTTGTCAGATTGAGTGATCTCGAATCACTGTTCCGATACCACTAAAAATTTAGGCTGTTACAAATTCAACCAACGATATATACTTTTCCCCACTGCCTTGGAACTCAAGGACATAGCATCGTAACATGTCCTCTAATATCTGAATTACTCTTTCTGACTGACCGTTGGTTTGCGGGTGAAAAGCTGTGCTAAAACTCAACTTTGTTCCCAATGCCTCTTGTAACGTTTTCCAAAACCTCGAGGTAAATCTTGGGTCTTTTTCTGAAATAATCGATATGGGCACCTCGTGTAGCCTCACAATCTCGGAAACGTACAAGTCGACTAATCTCTCAAGGGAGTAGTTGGTACGCACAGGTATTAAGTGTGCCGACTTTGTTAGCCTATCCACAACAACCCAAACAACATCCTTTTTCTTCGGGGTTATCAGCAAACCCGTTACAAAATCCACAATGATTTGATCCCACTTCCACTCGAGGACCATGATAGGCTGAAGTAGACCCGAAGGTACTTGATGTTCAGCCTTCACTTGCTGACACATTAGGCACGTAGACATAAACTCTGAAATGTCTCTTTTTATACCCGACCACCAATACATTTTCTTAAAGTCGTTGTACATTTTCACACTGCCTGGGTGGACGGACAAACAACCACTATGTGCCTCTCTCAGAATGTTATGAATAAACTCATTGTCCTTGGGTACACAAACTCTGTCTTTAAACATTATACATCCATCGATACCAATACGAAAATCTAATTCAATTCTCGACTCACACTGAGTTCTCTTGGCTTGCAATTTCTCATCACCTTTCTGAGCTTCTCAGATCTCTTGAGGAAACATCGGTCTAGCTCTCATATCTGTTAGAACTGAACCATTATCAGACAAAGCCATATTGACATTCATTGCTCTCAACGCGAATAACAATTTTCTACTCAATGCATCGGCAACGACGTTTGCTTTTCCCGGATGGTAATCTATTATCAACTCGCAATCCTTTAACAACTCTAACCATCGGCGTTGCTGCAAATTCAACTCCTTTTGAGTTATCAAGTATTTTAAGCTCTTATGGTCAGTGAATACCCGACATTTCTCGCCATATAAATGGTGTCTCCAAATTTTCAACGCGAATTCAATGGCAGCCAACTCTAAATCATGCGTCGAGTAGTTCTTCTCGTGTGGCTTCAGCTGTCTTGAAGCGTAAGCTATGACCTTACCTTCTTGCATAAGCACACATCCCAAACCATTCAAGGAGGCATCGCTATATACCACAAACTCCTTGCCCAACTGATGTTGCACTAACACTAGGGCTTCGGCCAACAAAGCCTTTAATTTCTCAAAACTCTGTTGACACTTTTCTGTCCATTCAAACTTGACATCCTTTTGTAGTAGCCTTGACATCGGCGTAGCTATCATAGAGAATCCATTTACAAACCGTCTATAATATCCAGCCAAACCTAGAAAGCTTCAGACCTCAGTCACATTCTTCAGCGGTTTCCATTCAATAATAGCCGAGATCATGCTCGGATCAACTCTAATCCTGTCACTCGACACAATGTGTCCTAAAAATATGACTTCTTTAAGCCAAAATTCACTCTTATTAAACTTGGCGTAAAACTGCTTATCTCTCAAGGTTTGCAACATAACTCCCAGATGTTCCGCGTGCTCTCTCTCATAATGCGAATAAACCAATATGTCATCGATAAATACGATGACAAGCTTATCCAGATATGGTCGAAAAATGTGGTTCATCAAATCCATAAACACCACTAGGGCAGTAGTCAAACCAAAGGGCATGACAAGGAATCATAATGCCCATATCTCATTCAAAAAGCAGTCTTTGGTACATCTTGCTCTTTTACTCTTAACTGGTAGTAGCCAGACCTCAGATCAATCTTGGAAAATACAGTGGCTCCCTTTAACTGATCGAGCAAATCATCGATTCTAGGAAAAGGATATTTATTCTTCACTGTTACCTTGTTGAGCTATTTTTAGTCGATGCATAACCTCATCGACCCATTTTTCTTATATACAAAGAGTATCGGAGCACCTCACGGTGAAAAACTCGGTCTCTTGAAGCCCTTATCCGTTAGCTCTTGCAACTGTGCTTTCAACTCTTTCAACTCTATTGGAGCCATCCTATACAGAGCAATCGAAATAGGTGTTGTACCAGGGGACAACACAATTCCAAACTGAACTTCCCTCACTGGAGGTAATCCGGGTAATTCTTTCGAAAACACATCTGTAACCTCACAAACTACCGGCACTGATTCAATCTTCAACTCAGACACTTGAGTATTTAGGACAAAAGTTAAGTAAGCCTTATATCATTTTCTCAAATATTTTTCAGCAGTCAAAGACGATACTATTACGGGTGATTTATTCGACTCATCTGGTCCAACCCGAAGAACATTCCCGTCTTCACATTCCAACCCAATAACTTTTCTCCCACAGTCCACTACGACATTATGAGAAGTCAACCAGTCTATCGCAAGTATTACATCAAATTCATTAAACGGCAATAACATCAAGTTAGCCAGAAAACAATGACCTTTAACTGTCAAAGGACAATTTCTACACACTTGGTCCACTAGTACATATCTGCCTAAAGGATTAGACACTTTAATCACAAACTCAGTGGACTCTACTAGCATACTCATACGAGGTATCAATTCCATATAGATATAAGAGTGGGTAGATCACGGGTCAATTAAAGCAACAATAGTTATATCGTGGATAGAAAAAGTACACGTAATCACATTGGGAGACTCTGCCTCTTCCCGGGCATGTATGGCATAAGTCCTTGTTGGTGCTCTGCCCTCGGACCTCACTGAAGCCTCTCTTGGCGTGCCTCTACTGCTAGCCCCACTTCTTGGGTTCTTTTGTCGCTAACCCTCAAAGGAGCACTACTCGCTTTCATATCTTGTTTTCTTTCTCTCTCATCCAATTCAGGACAATCGTGGATGAAATGTTCCAATGATCCGCACTTGAAACAGCCCCTTTCATTCCCTCGGCACTCATCAAAATGACGCCTACCACATTGCGAGCATTCTGGCCTATTTAGCCGAGTGTTACCAACACTTGCGACTAAAGCGGTTTGGGCTTTAGAAGTTGTGTTTTGCCTGTTCTTGTTCCTATTCGAATGCCCCACTGAAGCATTCGACCGGGTAGTGAACTCTCTCGATCTTTTGGATGAAGACTGATGTGATTTCCCCATCTGTCTCTTTTTTAAATCTCGTGACTCAAAGGTCGCTTTCCTCCTTTCTTTAATCAGCTTTTCGGCTTTACAGGCTCTTTCAACAAGTGCTACAAATTCTCGTAGCTCTAAGATGCCAACAAGCACTCGAATATCTTCATTGAGGCTGTCCTCAAACCTTTTACACATGGTGGCTTCTATAGATATGCACTCTTGCACATACTTGCTAAGCCTCACAAACTGACGTTCATATTCCGTCACTGACATTCGACCTTGCTTTAACTCTAGAAATTCCTTCCTTTTTTGATCTATAAATCTTTGGCTAATATACTTTTTTTGAAACTCTTCTTGGAAGAATTCCTAAGTGATCCTCTCTCTCGGTACGATTGACACGAGAGTATTCCACCACTGATAAGTCGATTCTCGTAAGAGTGACACAGTACACTTTAAGCACTCTTCAGGTGTGCATGACAGTTCATCGAATACCCTTATGGTATTTTCTAGCCAAAACTCTGCTTTCTCCAGGTCATCATCTATACTAGCCCGAAATTCCTCAGCCCCATGTTTTCGGATCTTGTCTATCGAAGGCTTCTCTCTTCTAAACATGTCCGCACCTTGTGGAGCCACTAGGGCATACTGAGGAATCGGAAGAGGTGCGGGAGGTGGAGTGTTCGAGTTCGCACGAATGAACTCCGTGTACCAAGCATCCATCATACGGAGATAGGCTTCTCTAGCCCCTCCGCCCTGGCCCATAGTCACGGGCTCACTCTCAACTGGCACTGTCCCTTCGGCGGGAGTCGGCGCATTACTTTTCACGTCATCCGCCGTGGCTCTATCAGGATCCATTTACTATATAAAGCATAATTTATAATCGTCAGGATTCGTCACACTATCAATATACAATTATGGCATGTATAGCTAGACTCGTACTCTCACTAGTCAGTCCTAGAACCGACTAAACCATAGCTTTGATACCACTAAATGTAACACCTCATACCCGTATCCCACGCCGGGGCAGAATATAAGGTATTACCTAACTTGGTTTCATGCACACAAACAATCTCTAGTCACCAAGACTTGGCCCAAATTAAAAATTTTTCAATTTCTACTTTAAACTTTTTTTACGGGCATACGAGCCCCAAATCGACCATTGGAAAGTAATCGGGACCATTCCAGGTCCTTAAGCCAACTATGAAAATTTTTCCTTTAAACAGGGCACACGCCCGCGTGGAATTAAATTCTAATTCACACCTACAGGGGTTTTCACATGGCCAGACACACACCCGTGTCAATGGCCCGTGTCCTTCACACGATAACGACACGCCCATGTCTTAGCCTGTGTGCAAAAACCTGGGTATTTTGTTTCTGACATCAGCATCCCCAGTATGTCACACGGCCACGGTACACGCCCGTGTACTTGGCTGTGTCCTCCACACGGTTGAGGCACACGGCCGTGTCTTTGCCCGTGTGTTAATTACCATGCATACTGACTTAAAATTTTTACATGAAGGGGACACATGGCCTGACAACACGCCCATGGGGCTGACCGTGTGTCACACATGGCCTAGACACATGCCCGTGTGTCTACCCGTGTGGACAATATAAGGCTATTTACCAAGCCTCATTGCCACCCTTGCCTACCTGTTTTCATACAAATACCATGTAACACCCCTAACCCGTAGCTGTCGCTGAATTAGGGGTACGAGGTATTACCGGTCAAGAACACAAATTAAAACGATCACATACAAGTACTTGAATTTCAATAGTCAATTTAATCTCTATTACCACATAGTTGGTTATACTTTTAATTTAAACTCATAATATATACAGATAAACAGACTTCATTACACTTTAGTCGCATACTATAAGCAAACACAAATGGATTACACAAAATGTACTACTTATAATCGTTTGATAAAGATCATATCATTTTCGGTATTCATTTAATATAAGTTAAACATTTATGCATCACATAAAACACATATAATTTTCATAATAGTAATTGACAAAAATTACTATTCATTTGATTAATTTTCATCTTATTAATGAATATGCACATACTTATCATCATTTTTCCTTCCAACTTTATTACATCACAAACAAATATACAACCGCACATGGAAACATGCATAAACATTTTATAATTTGCATTTTCTAAACACATCATTCATATATATATAAGAAATAGCTAAATCATTGAACAACCATATTCTTTAACTCATTCTAACATATAACTAAAATATTTATCAATTAAATAAAATTATATCTATCGTTACAAGACCTTAATCACTTATAGACATATTTAAAACATAAATATTAAATACTATGTATCAAACAAATCAAGTCAAATTATCATATGCATGGGTATTTATATAAGCAATATCAAATCATAATTTAAACCTAACCATCTTATTCAATTCCATCCTATGTCCGAATGTACTAATACATTCTTGAAATAAATTTCATATCAATTCATATATGTTTACCTAAGTTAAAACCTTAGCCGAAACAATTAATTATGCTATGAAATTGTATACATACAATGATCATTACATCAACCATTTTCAAATTTACCAATATCATCAAGCCATTTTCAAACATATAACATTTATCATATATATCATTCATGTATAATAAATAACATCATAACCAAAAGTGAGCTCAAACCATAACCAAAGTATGACCGAAATTACCATGGAGATTAAGTCATTTTCGCATGGCTCAAGTTATAAATATTCAAGGTCGAACAAAATACATATTAGCCTATACATGCCATAAGTTCGAAAATAGACTTTTAAAAGTAGCGAAGGTTGATGATAGTGTGGATGACTTCGATGACGATCCCCGAGCTTGTAACTTACAACCGAAAATCTATAAAACAGAGTAACAAAAGCACACAGAGTAAGCTAACTTAACTTAGTAAGCTTTAAGCAAATTAAGCAACTCAAATGGATAATCAAAACATTTCAAACAAGTCGAATTGTATCATTAATGTTATACTTTAACACAAATAAGTTACCTTGGCCTAATGCTAATATTTCTCGTTTAGCATAATATTATTCAACTTTTCATTTCCAAAACAACACTATCTCAATTATGCTTACATTCAAACATATATACTCATTAATTAAACTCAACTTTATAAACCAACATCATTCATTTGTCCGATTATAGAAAATCAAATATAATATCACATATATACACCTATTTGGCCGAGTAATCAAGATCCAATATATCATCTCATAATTACTTACTTGTATGGCCAAATACACATAGTTCATTATATCATCACATATGGCCGAATATACAAGTACAATATATCATCATATATGATCGAATATACAAGTTCAATAAAACATCACATGAAGTCGAACATTCAAGTTTAATATAACATTACATGTGGCCAAATATACAACTTCAATACATCATCACATATGTACATACCTATGTGGCCGAATATACAAGGTCATTTAGATCAACTTACTTGCTCAATTTCCACATCAATGTGAAGTCTTATAGACATAGACTTGAAAATAAATCACAAGTATAAAACCTGCTAGGCATAAGCCTGAATCACACACCGGCACAAGGCTTGCTAGACCCAAGGTCTGATATTTATTGGTCTGATATTTATTCACCGGCAATAAGCCTGCTAGGCACAAAGCCCGATAAAATTCACCAACACAAGGCTTGCTAGGCTCAGAGCCTGAATATTGTTATTATAAAGTCATTCCATAAATAGTCCATACAAACTTTCAGAGGTTTAAACTCAGTCGAATAAAACTCAACGACATTAATTCAATGTTAAACCACATTCGGCTACCCTACTATACAACTATAAAATTTGAATCATCATAGTAAACCATTTTATATTTGAAATAAATGATGTTTAATTGCTTAAAGACTTGGATATCGATGGATGTTATAAATCGGCTATTCGACTATTTTTGCTTTTCCCTGATCCAAGTCTGATTTCTTTTGTTCTTGACCTATATAATTTTAAATTAACTTCATTTAAACACAATTTCATTCAATTTAATCCAACAACACATAAATGGAAAATTTACCATTTTACCTCTGATATTTCATACTTTTACAAATTAGTCCTAATTTCACAAAACACAAAATACACAAAATCTCACCATATCATAGTTAGGCCGAATCTTCCTTATGCTCACACTAATCCATATATTTCATTTATTTTTCATTTTAGCCCTTAAATTTATTATTTTTTCAATTCAGTCCTAATAATTCAAAATCATCAAAAACTCCAATGCAAAACATATTGATCCAAAACATATCTTTCATAACTTATCATCAAACATCACAAAACACCAATATTCATCAATGGCCTAACTCAAAATATTCACCAAAATAAAAAATTCAAGCATGGGTCGGGTAGTACTCGAAGCAACGATCTCAAGAACGTAAAAATTATCAAAAACCGAGCAAAGTCCATACCTTAATAAAGTTTCAGAGTTGCCGAATATCTAAGCTTTCTTCCTTTCTTTTCTTTTTTTAAGGTTTCGGTTACCAAGTATGAACAAATGCATGGTTTATTTTTTTATGTTATAATATATCATATATACCATTTATTACAATACATTTTTAACCTTAAAAATTTAATTATAAAACCATATAAAACATGCCATCAACCATCCATTCATATAGCCAATGGCCTAATTACAACATAAGTACTCCATATTAAAAAGCCACTAACACTACAGTCCTTATGCTTTAAACTATTAAGTTTTCATTTTACGCGATTATGCCCTTTTATTTAATTAAGCACACAAACAATCAAATTTTCATACGAAACTTTCGCACATGCAGATTCACATATAATAAACACGAAAAATAATATTTAAATATTTTTCTGACTCAAATTTGTGGTCTCGAAACCACCATTCCGGTTAAGGTCTAAATCGGACTGTTACATACTGACCAATACCAAAACAAGCAAAATTTCCACAATCAGATCAGCCACAATAGACATTCATTCAACCATGAAGATGCATCTTTTAGAAACTCAAAATGAATGTTAACCATCATTCACGGCTTAATGTGAAGTGTGGGATCTATCCCAAGCCAACAAATTTGGCCAATTCACAAAGACACAAAATAATAAGGTCTAGCCCTACACATGCCATACTCAAAAATATAAATCCAACTATACTGAATGTTTCGACTAATAGTGTGATTGATATCTCTGACTTCCGGTGATCCTTGAGCTAGTTAGGCGGCACTGAAAGGAAATGGAAAAGAAAGGGAGTAAGCTTAAAGCTTAGTAAGTTGTATATAAACATATGTATTACAACATTTATATACAATCAACATGCTCATAACACCAAAGCAGGCATAGGTATAACTTACTCATTACCATCCATACAAGTCACATACTATATATATTGAGCTCATATTGCATACATACCAATGAGGTACCTGTGCCATTCACAACATGGTTATACTTTCCTCATTAGCTCAAGAACATAACAATCACCATTGAACCATTCGGAATATCTCTGGATATTTATTAAGCCTTAAACATGGGTAAGGTACCGATGCCATGTCCCAAACATGGTCTTACACTAGCTCTCGCATATCCGTGTCGATGCCATGTCCCAGACATGGTCTTACACTGACACATCTCGTAGCCAATGCATGTCCCAGACATTTCTTACTCTGGCTTACGTCCCAAGGCTGATGCATGTCCCAGACATGTCTTACACTGGCTTACATTCCGAGGCCGATGCATGTTTCAGACATGTCTTACACTAGCACTTGTCTCAATGCCGATGCCATGTCCCAGACATGGTCTTACACTGGCCCTCATAATGTGGTCGATGCATGTCCCAGACATGTCTTACACTAGCCCACAATAACCCATATGTCATGGCATGAATATCCGATTTACTTCTTAAGGTTCCAACGGAAATTCTTCTATCTCGTTTATCATTACACATTCTAAATTCCAAAATCAAGCAATTCATGTTATAATATTTCAAACACATATAATAACAATGTAGTTGTATTATTTACATACAACTTACCTCGGATTACAAAACGTATACGACTAGTCGGTTTAGTCAATTTATTTAGCCTTCCCCCGGTCTAGGTTCAAATTCAGTAAATCTTGATCTATAATAGCAAAATGCACTTATTTAGTCACTAAACACAATTAGACAATATAAAATTCACATCTTAGGTAAAATGACCGTTTTGCCCCTAGACCTTGGCAAAATGACCATTTTGCCCCTATGCTCGAAAATCGATTTTTATCAAATTTCTTCTTATCTCAAGCCTAGAGGACCTCTTTTTACTCTTATACCAACTTAAAATTCTCACTATTTCACATATTTATAAACTATTTTACAACTTATGCAAAATAGGCCCTTTAGGTGTTTTCCATGAAAACTCCTTCACAAAAGTTGTTTATAACATAGCTAGGACTCATATTCTTCCAAAAAATTTCAGAAAACACCCTAAATACTCTCATGGAAAACCCTAAACTTTCAACCATTTTGCAAGATAGTCCCCTCATTTGAAAGCTCATGCTTCTAGGGTCTCAAAAATACAAAAATCATCAACAAGGATATGGAAATCACTTACTTGTGAGTGCTTCAAGTTTCTAAAAATTTTTGAAGCTCAAAACCCTTAACAATGGCTAAAAAATTGGTGGAGTGAAGAGAGAATGAAGGAAAAAGGTGATAGCTAGTCTTAGGTATTATTATTTTACACCTTATGTCATCAAATTTCACCTAATGTTGACTTTTCAACATTTCTATATACTATGGCTGGCCATCACCTAATTAATGGCTCAATTTCACTTTAAAAACCCCCAATTTATGATACATGGAAATTTGGCACCCCTAGCTATCAATTTAAGACTTTTGCACTTTATGCGATTTAGTCCTTTTTCGCAATTGGGCTCACAAACGTCAAAATTAACTCACCAAAATTTTCATGCACTAATATAAACATTCTATGACTATATTAATAATAAAATAATTCCTCTGACTTCGAATTTGTGGTCCCGAGACCACTGTTCTGACTAGGCCTTAAATCAGGCTGTTACATTTCCATCATCAAACATCCATGTTCATATCCACAATTCACCCATGCCAAATGAATTTAACCACAACATGAATGAACATAGCACATGTATGCATATATGAATAGGATTACATCCCCCTAATTAATAGGAGCCATATCTCATGGCCATATACAAAATAAATGATCAAATCATTATAAGCCAACACATTTGGCTAAACCAATATGACATATAACAAAAAGACCAAGTCCCTATATAAGCCATACTCAAAATACTTAAATTCACTATACCCAAAAGATTTGTTTGATAGTGTGAATCGAGATCTGATGCCCTTCGATCCTCGAGCTAACTTGGCGACACTATATGAAAATGGAAAAGAAATGGGAGTAAGCGTAAAGCTTAGTAAGTTTGCATGTAAATAATTAACAACATTAACCATGCAATATTATACACATAACACAAAGATATTTATCACAATGTCATCAAGTATCATAGGTACATTTTAAGTCATGCCATTTACATAGTGTACAATAGAACTCATATTCATAACTCATTCATTCACTTCTTCCGAGGTCTCATTGATTCATAATCTCAATGTTTATGAGCTTTGTGTACCTATATTCTTTCAACATGATCATACTTTGTCATCTCTTTGACATAATCGTTGGATTACCCGTTCAACCACTTGGAATACTAAAGGATACTCGAGAACTCTCATACACATGGTAGGATGCCAGTGCCATATCCTGGATATGGTCTTACATGGGATCACATATCGATGTCAATGCCATGTCCCAAATATGGTCTTACATGGGATCACATATCGATGCCGATAGCCTAGCTATGGTCTTACACGAAATTACATATTGATGCCAAAGCCATGGCCCAAACATGGTCTTACATGGGATCGTACATAACCCTAATGTCATAACATTTGTATCCTAACTATTCCTAAAATTTAATTAGGATTTTGAGGTATCGAACTCATCGAATCGTCATCGAGTCATCATTAATTAAATCCATAAAGACAATTATACAATTCATGAAATATTAAAGCATTAACTACATAATAATGTAGCGTTGCATTATTTACACACAAACTTACCTCGGTACCCAAAATATGGCTACTATTTGATTTAGTCCACAACCTTGTTCTTTCTTTAGTTTAGGTCCAGACTCTATTTTTCTTGATCTATAATAGCAAATTTCACTTATTTAATTATCACATTATTCAAAATAGTCCATAAATCATACTTTGGAAAAATTACAATTTTACCCCTAAACTTTCACATAATTACAACTTAGCCCCTAGGCTCGTAAAATGAAATGTGTTCATTTTATTTGATACCCAAGCATAGCCGAACTTACATCATACTCATATCAGCCCACATTTTATTTCAAATCAGATTTTTAACCACCAATTTTACAACTTTTACAAAAATGTCCTTTTTAGGTGTTTTCATGAAAAACCACCTAGTAAAAGATGTTTATCATGCATCAAACTTTCATATTCCTGCATTAAACACCAAAATACATGCATGTCACCCATGGGTAAGTTTTTCAACATGAACCCTAGCACAAATTAATGGTAGAAATAGCTAGTTCATGCTTCAAAGATCTCAAAAACATAAAGAACATTAAAAACGAGGCTAGGGTGTACTTACAATCGAGTTTGAAAGGATGAACAAAACCCTAGCTATGGATCCTTTAGAATTTTGGTTGAGGAGGAAGTTGGACACAATTTTTTGACTTATTTTTCCCTTTTTATTCTTTTATTAACCAAATGACAAAATACCCTAAAGGCCTTTCTTTCAAAATTTTCCTATTCATGCCCATTTTTTTCCATAAAAATAGAAATTGGGCAAATTATTATTTAAGGACCACTAATTAATAATCCATGGAAATTTCATGCTTAAAGCTTCTAGAACTCACATTTTTTAACTTTTACAATTTAGTCCTAAATGTTAAATTGGACACTTTATCAATAGAATTTCTTCATGAAACTTTCACACAAGCATGCAATCATATCACAGACCTCAGAAGAATCATGAAATATTTATTTCTACTTTGGATTTGTGGTCTTGAACCACTGTTCTGACTAGGCCCTAATTCGGGATGTTACAACTCTCCCCTTTAGGGATTTTTATCCCCGAAAATCTTACCGGTGAAGAGGTTTGGGTATTAGTTTCTCAAGTTTTCCTAAGTCTCCCTTTTAGCTTATTCAACCCCATGTCTTTGCCATAATACTTTCACAAGGGCAATACTTTTATTTCTCAATTGTTTGACTTCCCGAGCCAAAATCTTAAACGGTTCTTCGCCATAAGTCATATTCAGTCGAATCTTAATCTCTGTTGGTGAAATCACGTGCGAAGGATCAGATCGATATCGGCGCAATATAGAGACATGGAACACATCATGAATTCTTTCTAACTCAAATGGCAAAGCCAATCGATATGCTACCGGCCCTATTCTTTTAGAAATCTCGTATGGTCCAATAAAACACGGGCTCAACTTGCCTTTCCGGCCAAACCTCAAAACTTTCTTCCATTGTTGTTGTAAGCAAATTCTAC
This sequence comes from Gossypium longicalyx, assembly GCA_025698465.1. Lineage (NCBI taxonomy): Eukaryota > Viridiplantae > Streptophyta > Magnoliopsida > Malvales > Malvaceae > Gossypium > Gossypium longicalyx. The sequence continues at coordinate 68,384,804 of CM046995.1, read as the reverse complement.
CAACGGTAAGTACTTTTCCCAACTACCTTGGAACTCAAGAACACAACACCATAACATATCTTCAAGGTTCTGAATTACCCTTTCAGATTGTCCGTCAGTTTGCGGATGGAAAGCAGTACTAAAATTCAATTTCGTACCCAACGCTTCTTGTAACTTTTTCCAAAATCTTGAAGTGAACCTCAAATCTCTATCTGATATACTCAACAAAGGTACTCCATGCAACCTTACTATTTCAGAAATATACAACTCGACTAACTTATCAAGTGAGTAGTTGGTACGTGTCGGTATAAAATGAGCCGACTTTGTCAGTCAATCTACAACAACCCATACAACGTCTTTCTTTTTCAGTGTCAAAGGTATACCCGTCACAAAATCCATAGTAATACGGTCCCATTTCCAATCGGGAACCATCATAGGCTGAAATAAGCCTGAAGGTACTTGGTGTTCGGCCTTTACTCGCTGGCAAATCAGACATTTTAAAATAAACTCTAAAATATCTCTTTTCATATTCGGCCACCAATATAATTTCTTCAAGTCATTGTACATTTTCGTTCTTTCCAGATGTATAGACAAACACCCAATATGCGCCTCATGCAAAATCTTCTGAATCAACTCGGTATTTTTAGGAATACAAATTTTATATTGGAACATCAAGCAACCATCGGAGCTAATCTGACAATTTACCTGACTAACACTGAGCTCTCTTGTCTTGCAACTCGTTATCACCTTTTTGAGCTTTATTAATCTCTTGGAGAAACATCAGTCTAGTTTTCAACTCAGCTAGAATTGAACCATCATCTAATAAAGCCAACTGAGTGTTCATAGCCCTCAAAGTGAATAACGACTTCCTACTCAAAGCATCGACGACCGGAATCGTCTTTCTCGGGTGGTAGTCAATCACTAGCTCATAATCTTTTATCAACTCTAGCTACCTCATTGTCATAGGTTTAAATCTTTTTGAGTAATCAAGTACTTTAGACTTTTATGGTCAGTGAACACTCGACATTTCTCACCATACAAATGGTGTCTCCAAATCTTCAACACAAACACAATGGCGGCTAGCTCCAAATCATGTGTCGGAGAGTTCTTCTCATGCGGTTTAAATTTCCTCAAGGCATAAGCTATCACTTTACCTTCTTATATAAGTACACAACCCAATCCATTCAAAGACATGTCGCTATAAATAAAAAATTCCTTTCCCGGTTCAAGTTGCACTAAAACTGGAGCCTCAGTCAACAATGCCTTTAGTTTCTGAAAACTTGTTGGCACTTTTCTATCCATTCAAACTTGACATCTTTCTGTAACAGCTTCATCATCGAAGTAGTAATCATGGAAAATCCTTTAATAAACCATCTGTAATAACCAGCTAAGCCTAGAAAGCTTCTAACCTCAGTTACGTTCTTCGGCAGTTTCCATTCAAAAATAGCCGATATCTTACTCGGGTCAACTCTAATACCATCGCCCGAAATAATGTAACCAAAAAATCCAACTTCTCTACCCAAAATTCTCTTTTACTAAACTTAGCATACAACTGCTTTTCTCTCAAGGTTTGCAAAATAGTTCTCAAGTGTTCAGCGTACTTGAATTCATCACGAGAATAAATTAAAATATCATCGATAAAAACAACCACAAATTTATCTAAGTATGGTCAGAAAATACGATTTATTAAATTCATAAATACAGCAGGCACGTTTGTTAAACCAAAAGGCATAACCAAAAATTCATAGTGACCATACCTAGTCCGAAATGTAGTTTTCGACATATCGGACTCCTTAACTCTCAACTGGTAGTAACCGGACCTCAAGTCTATCTTTGAAAACACTGTGGCTCCCTTCAATTGGTTAAATAAGTCATCGATTCTTGGAAAAGGGTACTTGTTCTTTATGGTTACTTTATTGAACTATCGGTATTCGATGCACAATCTCATTGAACCATCTTTCTTTTTCACAAATAGCACTGGTGTGCCCCACAGAGAATGACTAGGCCTCGCAAAACCTTTTTCCATTTAATTATGTCGTAGCCATCCTATACGGAGCAATCGAAATAGGTGCAGTACCAGGAATTAACTCAATACCAAACTCAACTTCCCTAATCGGAGGCAATCCGGGCAACTCTTCCGAAAACACATCCGGATACTCACTTATTACCACCGCTGATTCAATTATCAATTCAGACTCCTTTGTATTCAGTACAAAGGCAAGATAAGCTTCAAAACCCTTTCTTACACATTTCTGAGCAGTCATAGAAGAAATCACTACAGGCAAGCTATCTGACTCATCTGGTTCAACTCGAATAATCTCACTACTTTCACATTTTAATTCAGTGATTTTCCTTCCACAATTTACTACTACATCATGCATGGTCAACCAATCCATACCACATATTATATCAAATTCATCAAACGACAAAAGCATAAGATTAGCCGGGAAATAATGACCTTTAATCATTAAAGAGCAATTTCTACATAGTTTGTCAACTAACACATGCTTGCCTAGAAGGTTTGACACTTTTATCACAAATTCTGTAGACTCAACAGGCATATTCATGCTAGACACCAATTTCACACAAATATACGAATGGGTAGGTCCCGGATCAATCAAAGCAACAACATGAGTATCATAGAGAGAAAAACTACCTGTAATCACATTAAGAGATGAAGCCTCTTTGCGAGCGCGAATGACATAAGTCCTCGCAGGTGCCCTACCCTCGGGTCTCACAGCTGTATCCCTAGGTGCACTCTTACTACTTGCTCCATTTCCCAGATTTCTCTGTGGTCTCCCTCTAGAAGTAGCATTACCCGATCTTGCACTCTGAAACCTTTCCTTTTCAACCATCTCGGGGAAATCTCTAATGAAATGATCTTGGGAACCATAATTAAAACAAGTTCCATCATTAGCTCAGCACTCACCGAGCTAACGTCTACTGCAATGTGAATAGTTTGGTCTACTCGGTCGAGCGTTACCAACACTAGCAATTGAAGTAGTCTGAGCTTTTGAAACCGAGTACTGCTTACCCTTATTTCTATTTGAGTACCTAACTGAAGCACTCGATCGAGTGTTAAACTCTTTCGGTTTCTTAGATGAGGACTGCAGTGACTTACTCATCTGTCTCTTCTTCGACTCTCGAGACTCAAACTCAGCCTTTCTTTTCTCTTTTGCTAATTCCTCAACCTTGCAAACTCTCTCAACCAGTAAAACAAACTCTTTTAGTTCTAGGATGCCAACTAGCAATCGGATGTCTTCATTTAATCCATCCTCAAACCTCTTATACATGATGGCCACAGTTGGTACACTCCCGAGCATATTTCCTAAGTCTCACAAACCCACGCTCATATTCCGTTACAGAATTCGACCCTGTTTTAACTCAAGAAATTTTTTTTTCTTCTATTAATAAACCTCTGACTTATGTACTTCTTACGAAACTCCTCTTGGAAAAATTCCCAATTAACTCTTTCCCTTGGTGGAACCGGCACAAGGGTGTTCCACCACTGGTAAGCCGAGTCTCTCAGGAGTGATACTACACACTTTATGCATTCCTCAGGTGTGCATGATAATTCATCAAATACTCTAATGGTATTCTCGAGCCAAAACTCTGCCCTTTCGGGATCATTATCTATACTAGCTCAGAACTCTTTGGCTTCTTGTTTTTGAATCTTACCAATTGGAGGTCTATTTAGTCTCACACAGTCCATACCTTGGGGTGCTACGGGGATAGGTTAAGAAATAGGAGGGGGTGGAGGGGGTTGAGTGTTCGGGTTAATTCGAATGAACTCCGTATATCAGGCATTCATCATATGGAGAAAGGCTTCCCTAGCCTCATCTCCTACTCCAGGACACACAATCATAGGTCTACACTCAACTAGCACTGTCCCTTGAGCGGGAGTCGATGAATTACTTTCTACATCATCAGCTTCAGCTCAATTGGGATCCATTACTATATGAAAACACAATTTAAAAAGGTCAGGAGTCATCACACTATCATAATTCATTTATGGAATGTATAGCTAGACTCATACACATGTTACATTAGTCTGAGAATCGACTAAATCGCAGCTCTAGTATCACTAAATGTAACACCTCTTACCCGTGCCCGATGTCGGGACAGGATATGAGGCATTACTGGACTTAATCACAAGCAACATACAAAATTGGGACATAAAAATTTTATTCCAATTAAATCCATTCATACATATGCAAATTGTCCCTTATATGGACCTATGAGGCCCAAAACATACCTCGGGTATAGTTCAGGACTAAACAAAGAACTTTAGAAAAGTTTGGGAAAACTTAGAAAATTTTCATGAAATAAGGACACACGCCCGTGTGGGTAGGCCATGTGGCAATTTAAATTCCAAAAATTAAGTGCAGACTTCACACGGCCTGGGCACACGCCCATGTCCTGCGACCGTGTCCTTCACACAGGTGAGACACGTGGCCGTGTCTTTGCCCGTGTATTTATTACTGAGCATTTTGTTTTGTATTAAATAAGGTGCATAGGATACATGGCCAGAGCACATGTCCATAAGGCAGACCGTGTGTCACACATGGCCTAGACACACGCCCATGTGCCTACCTGTGTGGACAGCTTTAAGGCTATATTCCAAGCCTTTTGTCACCCTTAATGACACATGCACACTTACACATTCATAATCATGGCTCATGCAAGTTAACATCTTATCAATTTATACCTGCTCAAGACTTCATATTTTATTTAGACCAAGCTTACCAAATTCACATGCAATACGAAATATCAATTTACTTCCATTTCATACATTCATGCCCTAATTGTTACTATGCCATTTACTCATATTTCCATCATCAAACATCCATGATCATATCCACAATTCGCCCATACCAAATGACTTTAACCACAACATGAATGAACATAGCACATGCATGCATATATGAATATGATTACATCCCCCCAATTAATACGACCCATATCTCATGGCCATATACAAAATGAATCATCAAATCATTATAAGCCAACACACTTGGCTAAACTAATATGACATATAACAAAAAGAGCAAGTCCCTATACATGCCATACTTAAAATACTTAAATTCACTATACCCAAAAGATTTGTTTGATAGTGTGAATGGAGCTCCGACGGCCTTCGATCCTCGAGCTAACTTGGTAACACTATAAGAAAATGAAAAAGAAAGGGGAGTAAGCATAAAGCTTAGTAAGTATGCATGTAAATAATTAACAACATTAACCATGCAATATTATACACATAACATAATGATATTTATCACAATGTCATCAAGTATCATACGTACATTTTAAGTCTTGCCATTTACATAATGTACACTAAAACTCATGATCATAATTCATTCATTCACTTCTTCCGAGGTCTCATCGATTCATAATCTTAATGTTTATGAGCTTTGTGTATGTACCTGTATTCTTTCAACATGATCATACCTTGTCATCTCTTTGACATAATCGTTGGATTACCCGTTTAACCACTTGAAATACTAAAGGATACTCAGGAACTGTCAAATACATGGTAGGATGTGAGTGCCATTTCCCGCCTATGGTCTTACATGGGATTACAAATCAATGCCAATGCAATGTCCCAGACATGGTCTTACATGGGATTACACATCAATACCGATAGCCCAGCTATGGTCTTACACGAAATTACATATTGATGCCAAAGCCATGTCCCAAACATGGTCTTACATGGGATCATACATAACCCTAATGTCATGACATTTGCATCCTAACTATTCCAAAGGTTCAACGGGGATTTTGATGTATCGAACTCATCGAATCGTCATCGAGTCATCATTAATTAAATCTATAAAGACAATTATACAATTCATGCAATATTAAAGCATTAAATACATAATAATATAGCATTGCATTATTTATATAGAAACTTACCTCGATACCCAAAATATGGCTAATATTCGATTTAGTCCACAACCTTGTTCTTTCCTCAGTTTAGGTCCGGACTCTATTTTTCTTGATCTATAATAGCAAATTTTACTTATTTAATTATCACATTGTTCAAAATAGTCCTTAAATCATACTTTAGAAAAATTATAATTTTACCCCTAAACTTTCATATAATTACAACTTAGCCCCTAGGCTTGTAAAATGAAATGTGTTCACTTTCTTTGATACCCAAGCCTAGCCGAACTTATATCATATTCATATCAGCTCACATTTTATTTCAAATCAGATTTTTAACCACTGATTTTATAACTTTTACAAAAAAGTCCTTTTTAGGTGTTTTCATGAAAAACCACCTAGTAAAAGATGTTTTTCATGCATCAAACTTAAAGATGTTTTTCATGCATCAAACTTTCATATTCCTTCATTAGACACCAAAATACATGCATGTCACATGAACCCTAGCTCAAATTAATGGTAGAAATAGCTAGTTCATGCTTCAAAGATCTCAAAAACATAAAGAACATTAAAAACAAGGGTAGGGTGTACTTACAATCGAGTTTGAAAGGATGAAAAAAACCATAGTTATGGCTCCTTGAGAATTTCGGCTAAGGAGGAGGAATATGGACACAATTTTTGACTTATTTTTCCCTTTTTATTCTTTTATTAACCAAATGACAAAAATGCCCTTAAGGCCTTTCTTTCAAAATTTTCCTATTCATGCCCATTTTTGTCTATAAAAATAAAAATTGGGAAAACTACTATTTAAGGACCTCTAATTAATAATCCATGGAAATTTCATGCTTAAAGCTTCTAGAACTCACATTTTGTAACTTTTGCAATTTAGTCATAAATGTCAAATTGGACACTTTATCAATAGAATTTCTTCATGAAGCTTTCACACAAGCATGCAATCATATCATAGACCTCATAAGAATCATAAAATAATTATTTGTACTTCAGATTTTTTGTCTCAAAATGTAACACCCCTAACTTGTAACGTCACCGGAATAGTGTTACAAGGCATTACCGGATAACTTACCTCATTCACATACACTTAAGCATTCTTAATCGAAATTCATTCAAGACATTCACAATGTCCCTTATAAGGCTCTACAAGACCTCCAAACATGCTTAGAAGAGGTCCGGGACTAAATCGATAACATTTACAAACTTAAGGAAACATACAAAAATTTCAAAACATTAAGGGTAACACGTTCGTGTGAACAGGCCGTGTGCCTCACACGACTACCAGACACGCCCGTGTCACAGACCGTGTGAAAACAGGGCATACATACTAACTTGCACGACACGGCCAGGGACACGCTCGCGTGCCAGACCGTGTGAAATCTTGGGGGTTTACTGACTTGGGTCACATGACCGACCACATGCCCATGTACCAGCCCATGTGCCACACACGACCAGTAGACATGCCCGTGTGTCTAGGCCGTGTCAAAACTGTAGCATATACTGACTTTAATTCGAAGGGTACCCCAGGGGACACATGGTCATGTAACATGACCGTGTGTAGCACACGGCTGAGACACACACTCGTGTCTCTACCCGTGTAACGCCCCATTACCCGAGACCATCACCGGAGTCGAGTATGAGACATTACTAAACTTATTTTAGTATTTTAACAAGTTCAAACAATTCTCATAGTAAACTGTCCATCTGCGTCACAGTCGCTAAAAAAATCATATCTCGAGTTAAAAAACTCAAAATTCAATTCTGTAAATTTTCCCTGAAACTATACTCATATATCTACTTACTAATATTTTTCTATAATTTTTGGCTGGGCCAATTAGTACAGTTTATTAGTTAAAGTCTCCCCTATTTTAGGGTTCGGCTACTCTGACCCCTGTGTATTACGAATAAGATATCTCCCTGTACAGATTTTCATTGACTATGCCGTTTATTTATCATAAAAATAGACTGAGTAAGGATTTCATACATGTAAGGTACAACTCCTAATTGTTTTTTTACAATTTATGGTGAATTTTTAAATTCAGAATAGGGGATTCAGAAATCGCTCTGACCCTGTTTCACCAAAACATAAATCTCTCATAAAATACAACTCTTTTACTTATTTTGTTTCTTCTACATGAAAATATATTAATTAAGATTTAATTTAATATTTTATTCAACATCTAATTCTATCTATACTATTTTTAGTGATTTTTCAAACTCATGTCACTGCTACTGACTGATTTTGTTTTGTGGCCAATTTTACCTTTCCAAGGATTTTCATGGTTTAGTTAAGACATAAAGCATACATGTTATCATATATAAACTTGATTAGCCATTCCAATAGCTAATCATTCTCAAACATTTCCATTCCATCCATGGGCCATATCGTAAGATTACACACACAAAATGATTGGAATGCTATACATGCCATATTTCCAAAAATTACAAGTCATTATACCGCAATTGTTCAGTGATAGTGTGAGCGTGCCTCCGACCGTCCCGATCTCCAAATTGACTTGTCAAAACTACAAAGAATGAAAAGATGAGAGTAAGCATAGTTACTTAGTAAGTCCATATGCAAATAACAAATAACTTAACAAAGCAACTATACCAACCAACATTAGCATAATATCACCAAAACATATATCACATTTCTATTCATCATTCATCATTTTATCATATTATTGTTGTCGTATCAAGTCTCAAACCCGAGGGTTAAGTACATACCTATCCAAAGTGCCCATTCCACAACACTTACCAATATGTCACTTGTATCTTGAGTATTCTTCCATATTACTAGAACTTTACCCGTTGAACACATCGGAATATAATTCGGATACATGGAAAGTTTGCACATAAGTGCCACATATGTAGCCAAGCTACCATGTAACCCGCCCATAAGCGAACTCGGACTCAACTCAACGAGCTCGAATGCCTAGTTACATCTCACGAACTCGGACTCAACTCAACGAGTTCAGATATTTGCATCCATAAGTGAACTCGGACTCGACTCAACGAGCTCGGATGCCCAAGTATCCTTATCTATTTCTAAGGTTCAACGGGATTTTCCTCGTTCGTACTCCTTTACCATTCTCCTTGGAATACCAGTGACGATACTTCGGTAGTCTTTCACATTTTTCACATAATTCATAAAATTTTTGCATGTTGTCCAACAATTACCACAAAGCATAGAATTGCATAATAACAATCATAAAATCGTATAAATAGCATTAAATGATTTAAAATAATAGTTATATTACAATATTTACATATGAACTTATCTCGGTACAATATGTTAGAAAACAAGCCTATTCTTCGAAAACTTTATTTTTCCCTCGATCACGACTTAAATCTCATTTCTCTTGATCTATAATAACAAATTTAGCTTATTTAATAATCAAATTTATTAAAATAGTCCTTGACTCAAACTTTGGCAAAATTACATTTTTGCCCTTAAACTTTTCATATTTACACTTTTGCCCCAAAGCTCAGAAATTAAACTTCATCCTATTTTCTTATGTTTTATGACATGCTGATCATTTTTCCCTTCTATAGCAACATCAAATTCACACTCTATCATGTATTTATGAACATTAGGTATTTTTACCGATTATATCGTTTTACTCGTTTTCACGTAAAATCGCTTAGCAAAAGTTGTTTAACATAATTTTGAGCTTCATATTCTACCATAAAACATCAAAATAGACACATTTAACCTATGGGTATTTTTCAAAATATAAACCCTAGTTTAAATTATTGCTGGAATAAGCTAAATCAAATTATCAGGACTCAAAAAACGTAAAGAACATTAAAAACGGGGCTTGGAATCACTTACTATGGAGCTTGGAAGCTTGAAACAAACCCTAGCTATGGAGAACCCTTGAAATTTCGTCCTAATGAAGAAGATGGACATATTTTGCCATATTTTTCCTTTTTTTAATCTTTTAATTACCAAATGACTAAAATACCCTTCATTACTAAACTTTCAAAATTTCCATCCATGTCCAATTTTTGTCCAAAACTTAGAAATTTTTCAAATTTCTATTTAATACCTCCTAATTAATATTCAAAAGCAATTTCATACTAAAAACTTCTAGAATGCAAGTTTTGCAACTTATTCAATTTAGTCCCTAATTTCAAATTAATCACTTTATGCATAGAATTTCTTCACGAAATTTTCACACAATCATGCAATCATATCATAGAACTCAAAATAATTATAAAATAATTATTTCTATCTCAAATTTGTGGTCCCAAAACCACTATTCTAATTAGGCCCTAATTCGGGATATCACAACTCTCCCCCTTTAGGGATTTTCGTCCTCGAAAATCTTATGGGTAAACAGGTGTGGGTATTGATTCCTCATAGTTTCCTCGGGCTCCCATGTAGCCTCTTCTACCCCATGCTTTTGCCACAATACTTTCACGAGAGCGATACTTTTGTTTCTTAGTTGTTTGACCTCCCGAGCTAAAATTTTAACCGGTTCTTCATTGTAAGTCATATCCGGTGGCAACTCGATTTCTGTTGGTGAAATTACATGTGAAGGATCCAAAAAATACCGACGTAACATAGATACATGGAATACATCATGAATCTTCTCTAATTCCGGTGGTAGTGCTAACCGATATGCTACTAGTCCAATTCTTTCAATTATCTCATATGGTCCAATGAAACGTGGATTCAATTTACCTTTCTGACTGAATCTGAGAACCTTCTTCCACGGAGACACTTTTAAAAACATTTTATCGCCAATTTGGAACTCAATCTCTTTTCGTTTCAAATCCGCGTAGGATTTCTGTTTGTTCGAAGCAGCTTTCAAACAATCTCGAATCACTTTCACCTTTTCTTCAGTTTCCTTAATTAGATCAACTCCGTAGATTTTATTTTCTTTAAGTTTGGTCCAATATAGTGGCGTCTGACATTTACAACCATACAATGCTTCATAAGGTTCCATTTTCAAACTCGTCTGATAACTGTTATTGTAAGCAAATTCTACCAGCGGTAAGTACCTTTCCCAACTACCTTGAAATTCTAATATACAACATCTGAGCATGTCTTCAAGAATCTTAATTACTCTCTCTGATTGTCCATCAGTCTATGGATGGAAAGCAGTGCTGAAATTTAACTTCGTACCTAATGCCTCTTGCAATTTTTGCCAAAATCGCGAGGTAAACCTCGGATCTCTATCCGAAATAATTGACAAAGGTACTCCGTGAAGTCTAACAATCTCATTGACATACAATTCAGCCAATTTATCAAGAGAATAATCAGTGCGTACAGGAATAAAATGGGCTGATTTAGTTAATCTGTTGACTATTACCCAGATGACATCTTTCTTCTTCGGAGTTAATGGCAATCCTGACACAAAGTCCATGGTAATTCGATCCCACTTCCATTCAGGAATCATGATAGACTGAAGTAAACCCGAAGACACCTGATGTTCAGCTTTTACTTGCTGACAAATCATACATTTCGATACAAACTCGGAAATATCTCTTTTTGTTTTGTTCCACCAATACATTTTCTTTAAATCATTGTACATTTTTGTACTGCCTGGATGCATTGACAAGTAACCACTGTGTGCTTCGTGCAAGATCTTCCAAATCAACTTATCATTCTTCGGTACACAAATCCGATCTTTAAACGTCAAGCAACCATCAGAATCGATTCTGAAATCTGATCCCATATCAACCTCACATTGCTTTCTCTTGGCTTGCAAATCTTGATCATTTTTCTGAACTTCACAAATCTCTTGTAAAAACATTGGTCTTGCTCTCAACTCTGCTAGAATCGAACCATCGTCAGATACTGTCAACTGAGTATTTATAGCTCTCAAAGTAAATAACGACTTTCTACTCAAGGCATCAGTAACCACATTTGCTTTCCCCGGATGGCAATCAATCACAAGCTCGTAATCTTTTAATAATTCTAACCATCTCCGCTGTCTCAAATTCAAGTCTTTTTGTGACATCAAGTACTTGAGACTTTTATGGTCGGTATATACTCGGCACTTTTCACCATACAAATAATGCCGCTAAATCTTCAAAGAAAAAACTATAGCGGCCAGTTCCAAATCATGAGTCGGATAATTCCTTTCATGAGGTTTTAACTGCCTCGAAGCATAAGCCACAACCTTTCCTTCTTGTATAAGTACACATCCCAATCCATTTAGAGAAGCATCACTATACACCACAAATTCTTTACCTGACTCGGGTTGTACCAACACTGGTGCTTCAGTTAGTAACTTTTTCAATTTCTCAAAACTCTGTTGACATTCTTCCATCCACTTGAATTTAACATCCTTTTAGAGCAGTTTAGTCATAGGAGTAGCAATCATAGAAAATCCATTTACAAATCGTCGATAATAACCAGCTAGACCCAAGAAACTTCTAACCTCAGTCACATTCTTCGGCGGTTTCCAATCAACAATAGCCGAAATTTTACTAGGATCAACCCGTATACCATCACCCAAAACAATATGACCCAAGAATTTGACTTCTCGAAGCCAAAACTCACTTTTACTAAACTTGGCATACAACTGTTTATCTCTCAAAGTTTGCAAAACTATTCTCAAGTGCTCAGCATGCTCTGTCTCATATTTCAAATAGATCAAGATATCATTAATAAATACCACAACAAACTTGTCTAAGTATGGCCGAAATATGTGGTTCATTAAATCCATAAACACAGCAGGAGCATTTGTCAAACCAAATGGCATAACTAAAAATTCATAATGGTCGTACCTTGTTCTAAAAGTATTTTTAGGCACATCTGATTCTTTCACTCGTAACTGGTAGTACCCAGACCTCAAATCAATCTTTGAAAACCATGTCGGTCCTTTCAACTGATCGAACAAGTCGTCAATTCTCGGCAACGGATACTTGTTCTTGACTGTCACCTTATTCAACTGTCGATAGTCCACACACAATCTCATTGAACCATCCTTCTTTTTTACAAATAATACGAGAGCACCCCAAGGCGAAAAACTCGGTCTCACAAAACCTTTGTCAGTCAACTCTTGCAATTGTGACTTCAATTCTTTTAACTCTGTTGGTGCCATTCTATACGGAGTAATTGAGATCAGTGTTGTTCCCGGTATCAACTCAATACCAAATTCTACTTCTCTGACAGGAGGCAAACCCGGCAACTCTTCTGGAAATACATCCGTGAATTCACACACAATCGGCATTGATTCCACTTTTTTCTCAGATTCTTTTATATTCAACACATACGCCAAATAAGCTTCATAACTCTTTTTCAAATATCTCTGAGCTGACATCGAAGTAATCACACTAGGCAATGCCTCTGATTCGTCCAGTTCAACCCGCAAAATTTCACCATTTTCACATTTCAATTGAATAACTTTCTGTCTACAATTCACTATAGCATCATGCAATGTTAACCAGTCCATACCCAAAATGACATCGAATTCATCAAACGGCAACAACATCAAGTCGACCGGAAAATGATGACCCCTAATCATCAAAGGACATTTCTTGCATACTTTATCAACTATGACACATTTGCCTAATGGGTTCGACACTTTAACCATAAATTCCGTAGGCTCAACAGGTATGTTCATATTAGACACCAATTTCATGCACACATACGAATGAGTAGAACCAGGGTTGATCAAAGCAATAACATTAATATCATAAAGAGAGAAAGTATCGGTAATCATGTTGGGAGACGAAGCATCTTCACGTGCCCTTATGGCATAAGCTCTAGCCGGAGCTCTAGCTTCAGATTTCGGCGCTGATTCTCTTACTACATTCTTGCTGCTTGCCTCATTCCCAACTTTTCTCGAAGATCTTCCTCTCGAAACTGCACTATTAAGTTTTTCACTCTGAAATTTTTCTTTCTCATTCATCTCCGGACAATTTTTAATGAAATGATCTAGAGAACCACACCGGTAACAGGATCTATCATTAATTCTACATCGACCAAAATGACTTCTACCACATCTTTAGCACTCGGGTCCAATAAGTCTAGAATTTCCCAAGTCACTTTCTCTTTCGGAACCACTAAAATTAATGTCTTCCACTAATGATAAGCCGAATCCCTCAGCAATGATAAAGCACACTTCAAGCACTCTTCAGGTGTACAAGATAACTCATCAAATACCCGAATAGAATTTTCAAGCCAAATTCTACTTTTCAGCGTCATCATCAACATTTGCCCTCCGGCCCCTTGCTTGCAAATTTGGTCAACTGGAGATTTATGGAATTTCATCAGAACCATACCTGAAGGCATCTGGGGTATAGGTTGAGTAATTGAGGGTGGTGGGGGACGTCGTTGAGCAGTAGGGTTCGTACGAACGAACTCTGTATACCAAGCATTCATTATTTGGAGAAAGGCTTCTCAAGCCCCTTCTCCTCCTCCTTGACCAACAGTAGGAGGCTGACTTTCAGTCGGCACTGCCCCTTCAGCAGGAGCTAGTGCATTGCTCTCTACATTATCAGCCACAGCTGGATCAGGATTCATTTACTATAAAAAAAATCATTTAAAAAGGTCAGGAGTCGTCACACTATCACAAAATATATATATGGCATGTATAGCAAGACCGTACATACGCCACGTTAGTCCAAGAACCGACTAAACCTGGCTTTGATACCACTAAATGTAATGCCCCATTACATGAGACCATCGCGGGAGTCGAGTATGAGGCATTACTAAACTTATTTTAGTATTTAAACAAGTTCAAACAATTCTCATAGTAAACTGTCCATTTGCGTCATAGTCGCTAAAAAAATTATATCTCGAGTTACAAAACTCAAAATTCAATTCTATAATTTTTTTCTGAAACTATACTCATATATCTACTTACTAATTTTTTTCTATAATTTTTGGCTAGGCCAATTAGTACAGTTTATTAGTTAAAGTCTCCCCTGTTTTAGGGTTCGACTACTCTGACCCCTATGTATTACAAATTAGATATCTCCCTTTACAGAGTTTCAATTACTATGACGTTTATTTATCATAAAACTAGACTCAACAAGGATTTCATACATGTAAGGTAAAACTCCTAATTGTTTTTTTTTACAATTTATGGTGAATTTTTAAAGTCAGAACAGGGGATTCAGAAATCGCTCTGACCCTGTTTCACCAAAACATAAATATCTCATAAAATACAACTCTTTTACTTATTTTGTTTCTTCTACATGAAAATATATTAATTAAGATTTAATTTCATATTTTATTCATTATCTAATTCTATCTCTACTATTTTTAGTGATTTTTCAAACTCACGTCACTGCTGCTGATAGATTTTGTTTTGTGGCCAATTTTACCTTTCCAAGGATTTTCATGGTTTAGTTAAGACATAAAGCATACATGTTATCATATATAAACTTGATTAGTCATTCCAATAGCTAATCATTCTCAAACATTTTCATTAAATCCATGGGCCATATCGTAAGATTACACACACAAAATGATTCGAATGCTATACATGCCATATTTCCAAAAATTACAAGTCATTATACCGCAATTGTTCAGTGATAGTGTGAGCGTGCCTCCGACCGTCCCGATCTCCAAATTGACTTGTCAAAACTACAAAGAATGAAAATATGAGAGAAAGCATAGTTACTTAGTAAGTCCATATGCAAATAACAAATAACTTAAGAAAGCAACTATACCAACCAACATTAGCATAATATCACCAAAACATATATCACATTTCTATTCATCATTCATCATTTATCATTTTACCATATTATTGTTGTCGTATCAAGTCTCAAACCCGAGGGTTAAGTACATACTTGTCCAAAGTGCCCATTCCACAACACTTACCAATACGTCACTTGTATCTTGAGTATTCTTCCATATTACTAGAACTTTACCCGTTGAACACATCGGAATATAATTCGGATACATGGAAAGTTTGCACATAAGTGCCACATATGTAGCCAAGCTACCATGTAACCCGCCCAGAAGCGAACTTGGACTCAACTCAACGAGCTCGGGCGTTCGCATCCATAGGTGAACTCAAACTCAACTCAACGAGCTCGGATGCCTAGTTACATCTCACGAACTCAGACTCAACTCAACGAGTTCGGATATTTGCATCCATAAGTGAACTCGGACTCAACTCAACGAGCTCAGATGCCGAAGTATCCTAATCTATTCCTAAGGTTCAACGGAATTTTCCTCGTTCGTACTCCTTTACCATTCTCCTTGGAATACCAGTGACGATACTTCGGTAGTCTTTCACATTTTTCATATAATTCATAAAATTTTTGCATGTTATCCAACAATTACCACAAAGCATAAAATCGCATAATAACAATCATAATATCGTATAAATAGCATTAAATGATTTAAAATAACGGTTATATTACAATATTTACATATGAACTTACCTCGGTACAATATGTTAGAAATCAAGCCTATTCTTCGGAAACTTTATTTTTCCCTCGATCAGAACTTGAATCTCATTTCTCTTGATCTATAATAACAAATTTAGCTTATTTAATACTCACATTTATTAAAATAGTCCTTGACTCAAACTTTGGCAAAATTATATTTTTGCCCCTAAACTTTTGCCCCAAAGCTCGAAAATTAAGCTTCATCCTATTTTCTTATGTTTTATGACATGCTGATAATTTTTCCCTTCTATAGCAACATCAAATTCACACTCTATCATGTATTTATGAACATTAGGTATTTTTACCGATTATGTCGTTTTACTCGTTTTCACGTAAAATCGCTTAGCAAAAGTTGTTTAGCACAATTTCAAGCTTCATATTCTACCATAAAATATCAAAATAGACACATTTAACCTATGGTTATTTTTCCAAATATAAACCCTAGGTTAAATTATTGCTAGAATAAGCTAAATCAAGTTACCGGGACTCTAAAAACGTAAAGAACATTAAAAATGGGGCTTGGAATCACTTACTATGGAGCTTGGAAGCTTGAAACAAACCCTAGCTATGGAGAACCCTTGAAATTTCGTCATAATGAAGAAGATGGACATATTTTGCCATCTTTTTCCTTTTTTTAATCTTTTAATTACCAAATGACTAAAATACCCTTCATTACTAAACTTTCAAAATTTCCATCCATGTCCAATTTTTGTCCAAAACTTAGAAATTGGTCAAATTACTATTTAAGACCTCCTAATTAATATTCCAAAGCAATTTCATACTAAAAACTTCTAGAATACAAGTTTTGGAACTTATTCAATTTAGTCCCTAATTTCAAATTAATCACTTTATGCATAGAATTTCTTCACGAAATTGTCACACAATCATGCAATCATATCATAGAATTCAAAATAATTATAAAATAATTATATCTATCTGAGATTTGTAGTCCCGAAACCACTATTCTGATTAGGCCCTAATTCGGGATATCACAACCCGTGTGGACAAAAATAGGCCATTTGAAAAGCAAATTTGCCACCCTAAAAAGGGTCATCCCTACAAGCATCAACCAAAGCATAATTCATGACTAATTGGCAACCAAAACCATGCCCGAACATACATAGTTCTATCCACAATATCACCAATCAATTTCATATTCAATTTCCTATCAAGGCATACCCATTTCATGTACTAATATCATACCAATCCGTTTGTGTCAAACAACATTTAATCAAACTCAAAATCATATCAAAACCTTACCATTTCAACTACCAAATCATACCAAGGTGGCCATTCACACAAGACCATATGTATACATCAATTATAACATTTTTCCATCACATAGTCTATACCAAAACCAATTCCATAGTCTCAATTATATTCATGCCATATCACATGGCAAGAAATACACTTAACACATATTATAACATCACTAGCCTATACATGTCATACATTAATATTTAAAACTTCAAAAGTACCAAAATAACGTTCGATAGTGTGACGACGATTCTTAACGATCCTCGAGCTCACGGTAGCTTTGATAATCTATAAAACAATGAAAAACACACAAAAAGTAAGCTTTCAAAAGCTTAGTAAGCCATATACAAATAAACTTAACACATAAGATAAATATAAGCTAATTTATCCATGGAATCCATAGCAAATTTCATACACAAGTTTCATAATTCACATCTAACTCACTTGTTCTTAATGCACTTGCATTTAACCACCATTCATTCTTATGAAATTCACATGTCATTATTTATGCACATACTTACCTTCCATTCTTGAATAATATATACATTTCATACGTACCTGAATCGGATACTCATTCACATTTTCATTCCATTCTTGATATTGCCTGTTGAATCGTTCAAAATTGATAAGGATACTCGGATAGCTTGTAAACTCGTACAATGCCAACGTCTCAGATATAGTCTTACATGTTATCAAATATCGATGCCACTGTCCTAGACAGGGTCTTAAACGAAATCATATAGGATGCCAATGTTCCATACATGGTTTTACACATAAATCTCAAATCGATGCCAATGTCCCAGACATGGTCTTACACAAAATCACATACTGGAATCCTATGTCATGACATATGTATCCTAACTATTCCTATAGTTCATGTGGGGCTTTCGGATGCCATAATTAGATCGATGTTTTCTCAATTTCACATATTACTTTTCAATATCATAAAATCATGAATAAATCAATTCAAATACATTTATTTGCATATGAACTTACCTCGTACGGAGACGAATGGACTGAAATGACTAATCGACAACTTTTGATTTACCCCGATCTAAATCCAATTTCCTCTTTTCTTGATCTAAATACATTCAAAATTAACCCTTTTATTCATCAACAGATTCAATTTCATCCACAGACACATATTTGAGCATTTTACACTTTAGCCCCTAAAGTTACACATTTATTTAATTTAGTCCCTATTTCATAAATACACAAAATTCACAAAATTTGACAAAAATCATGCTTGACCAAATTCTCTATAGGTCCCTCGCAGCCCATATTTCACATTTATTTCACATTTCAATCTCTCAATTTACACTTTTCACAAATTAGTCCTTTTTATGCAATTTCACTAAAAATCACTTTACAAAACATAGATATCTATCATCAAGCTTTAATAATTCATCATCAAACATTCAAAAAAACATGAACTCATCAATGGGAACTTTCAAAATCATCAACAAATTCAGAAATTAAGGTACGGGCTAGCTAGTACTCAAAGTAACAATCACAAAAACATAAAAATTATTAAAAATCGAGCTAAAACCGTACCTTAATCAAGAATTATACTAGCCAAAATTCACAAGCCCTAAACTGGCTTCTTCTTTTTTAAATTTTGGGGATGGAAGATGATAGTAATGTCAATTTTAACTTTGTTTTATTTTAATTAACCTTAAATACCCAATTACAAATTTAACCTTTGTAATATAATATGAAAACTTTATATTGTAAGCCCATAACTGTCCATCACATTGTTTAATGGTCAAATAAACACATAAGGACCTCACCTTTAATCAACCATAGCAACTAGACACCTTTATCAATTAGAATGCAACTTTTGCATTTTACGCGATTAAGTCCTTTTATCAAATCGAGCACACAAACAATAAAATTTCACATGAAACTTTCAAACATTCATATTCTCATGCTGTAAAAACATAAAATAATATTAAAACATTTTTTGACTCAAATTTGTGGTCCCAAAACCACTATTCCGACTAGGGTCTAAACCGGGCTGTTACACAAAACCACTATTCCGAATAGGCCCTATTTCGGGGTGTTACAGGTTAGGGGTGTTACACTCTTGATGCTACCTCTACTTTAAGTTGACCAATTTGCTCAACTATGCTCGCTTGCATCTGAGCCATTTGGTCTCTTAACCTCTGAACTTCAGCTTGAGCCGGATTCCCCGAAGGCATGTATTGCTGCGAGCTGGATCCAAAATATTGGGTTGGGTTAACAAAATGTCCTTGAAATCGAACCTGACCATACCTTTCAAGACCCAAAACTTCAGTAATAATTCGGTTATCAATTTCGTCAAGATTAATAGAACTATCACTTGAAGCCATTGCTTCATACTTCGCCCTTTTATCCTTTGGTTTCTCCTAATAAATCAATCCAAAAAGTTAGAAACGAAATATATAATCAAAACAAATGCAACATAACATAACATTATATGCATTACAAACGACGAATTAAACCATTATAATTAAACATCATAAATATTTAAAATAATTCAAATTTTATTAAGTAAATATACCATAATTTCTGCAACTTTAGTTGTCATAGGAGATCCATCTTTCTTTCTATGTGTAATGACAAAAAAGCTGAAGGCGTCCAACTTTTTGACCAGGCAATAGTTCGTACAATATAGCAGGAAAAATTTTATTTAGTAGAAAGTAATTAATATTTGACACAATTAATAAATTCAAAATACCTCGTCATCAGCTACACAAGCAAAACTTTTTTACCTAGTTGTATGCGTGAATTTTTGTTTTTGCCTACTGGTAGTTCCAACTCGCTCACGATCTTACATTATGAGATTATTATTACGTATATAATAAATACTATAAACCGAAATAATTATAAGAGTTTGGAAGTACGTAATACCTCTTCTTTCTTTGAATTCCAAAAGCTAACTGCATCTTCCCATTGGTACCTCAGCATTTCCGTTAGGAAATTTTTCGCAATTTCTCTTCGAGGCTTATATTTTTCTTAAAATATTCCTTCTTTAAAGCACTTTTATGGTCTCTCCATTTTTTTCCTAATGCCTTCTTCACATAATTATCTGAGACATCTAAAGCAAATCTCTCCTACAAATAACACAAGTTTAGAAAGTAAATATAAACGAATCTTAAACCAAAGTATTATAAATAGCATTCACATTATTACTTTAATATTATCGAGAGCTTGATTTTTATTACTATCAGGCATATGATGCCATAACTTGTAGTTGATAGGCAACAGATTGACATTTCATGCTATAATGCCCAAGTATCCTGCTAAAAGTCGAGCTCCTGATCCAATAGGCTGACCATGACTGTTTCTAGCTACTTTGACATGCTCGACAGATTTTACCTCGTATAAATCTTTTAATAGCGTACGTCTTCGAGTTTTGCGCCTCCTACCACTTTCAACTTAAAAAATGGTATATTATAATATAAGAATTTGAAACAAAAATCAATAATAAAAGTCAACATGCATGTAAATTAAAGTTAACATTACTTTGAATTTCTGCAGTTTCATCAGCTGTATTCGGAACATTCGAAGATCCAATAGTAGTCTGTTTTTCACTATTTGTTTCTTTCAAATTTGGAGGATTTTGAATAATACTTAGATCTCGTAATCTTCTTCTAGGCATTTTATCTGCAATACACATAAAATAGCTAAAATATTAGTAACTAATTACAACAATAATAGTACATATAAAATAGTTGAAATATTTAATAAGATCAAGATTTAAATTATAATATTACATATAATTAAAAAAATCGTAAAATCTTACTACATCATGATTCGTAAAGATCTTCATCCACATCCTGGCGAACCCATTGAAATTGTGTACTAGTACTAGGGATAGTTTTATTTAAGTTTTGTTTTGGAAAGGGAAAAGTTTTTGATCTTTTGTCGATGTCATCTCTATTTCCATTGCCCATGTCAAACAAGTCTCTAGGGGTGTTACGGAGTACAATGTACCAACCATCATTAGTTGGATCTTTCGAGTAAAAAACTTGTTTGACTTAAGAAGAAAATACATACGGCTTGTCTATCAATTGTTGTCCAGTGTGAATTAATCGAGAAAAGTTCACCATTGTAAAACCAAATTAATCTTTTTTAATTTCGCGAGTAGTATTAACATTATCCCAATCACATCGAAATAAGACAACCTTCTGTTTTCCATAGTAATCCAACTCAATAATGTAAGTAAGAAGTCCGTAATACTCCACATTTCCCTCAACAAGATTACTGTCCCTAGCACTAGCATAACTTGTAATTGAAGAATTAACAACTATTCCCCAATTTTGAGTCCTCCTCAATCTTTCGCGAGATTTTGTATGAAACCTGAATCCATTAATGAGGAAGGTAGTATATCTTTTTACGACTCTATTCGGACCTTGGGAAATCTATTTAACTTCGTCATTGACGTCCTTTCCACTCCAAACCTATTGAATCGAAAGTAAATTGATTAATTATAAATGTTATACGAAAAAATTATTATTTTTCAATGAAAGCTTCAGTTGCATACCGTTTTCACTAACCATTCATGAAAAGATTCTGTGAATAACTTATGAATCTCTTGATGTTGTAATCTTCGAGAGCGTGAACGAGATCTCAAGACTTGTTTGTACTCACTATGTTAAAAAGTGGATTACTTGGTTAGAAGATAAACAAATTAAAAAGATGAATATTGAACAAATTCTAAAACTTGCGTAATGGTTCAATTGAATCGTGGTGAAAAAGAACATATTGATGTGCTTATACCTAAGATCTATCATCTAAGTACCGATTGGTTCTCTATAACTTCGAAATAGATAAGTTTCTACTAAGTTATGATTAGTGAGCCCAACATTTCTACTTAGTCTATTCAGACATTTCTACTTAGTCTATTCAGTCTTGTTTCAACATCTTTTAAATATCGAGCAGAAAGTCATGCACTCCTCAGCCAAGTAACCTTCAGCAATTGATCCTTCTGGATAACGCTTATTACGACAATAAGACTCAATTTGCATAGGAACCTAAACACGATATACAACATTATCAAAAGTTGTAACTAAAGGTTTATTCATGAATGAATGAAAACTTTACAAATAAATTAGCACCTCTCTATAGGATACATCAACTGATAGAAAATCGGTCCACCAAGTTTTGCTTCATAAGGGAGATGGATTAGCAAGTGCACCATAACAGTGAAGAACGAAGGTGGAAAGATCTTCTCCAAATTACATAAAGTCAAGGCAGTTCGATCTTGTCCTTTCTCAAGTTCTTTAACAATCAAAACTTTTCCACAAATAGCTTTCATTATATTGGATGGTTCAATTATACAAGACATCACCCTTTTTTGACATACAACACCGTAAAGCAACTGACAGTAAATCTTGCATCAAGATGTGATAATCATGTGATTTTAAGGAATATGTTCTTTGATCTTTAAGACTCACACATCGAGACATATTTGATGCATACGCATCTAGGACCTTTATATCCTTCAACACCGTGCAGAGCACTTCTTTTTCTTTCTTCAACATTGCAAAAATAGAAGGCGACAACCGATATTTTCCATTCGAAAGTAATTAGGGATGAAGATCACGCTGAATTCCCATGTCAACTAGATTAACTTGACTCTGGAAATTGTCTTTCAATTTTTTATCAACATTTAGAATTGTTCCAATAATGTTCTCGCAAACATTCTTTTCAATATGCCTGACATCAAGATTGTGTCACAAAGTGTGATGCTTCCAATAAGGCAACTAAAAAAATACTTTTTTTTCCACAAGTCCTCCTCATTAGGATCATTGTCTTCATCAAATTCATCATCAATTTGCTAGTCAACATCGCCAACATATGCCTCCCTCAGTCTTCTCTTTGTTTGCGTGTTGGGTGGTTGATTTATCTTCCCATAACTGAAATTGATATCTTTTAACATGAACAAGATTTCAGATCTAATGGTCTGCTCAGGAACTTCTCTAAACTCTTCAGTACCATCAAATAGAGTCCTCTGAAATCTAAATCTATGATTTCCATCTAACCATTGACGATGCCTCATATAAAAGAACTTCTTCCCATTATATAACCACTTTGAACATTTTTGTCACATACAACAAGGACAAACATAACGTCTTTTGGTACTCCAACCAGATAAATTGGCATAAGCTGGGAAATCATTAATAGTCCACAACAAAGCTGTACATAAATAAAAGTTCTCCTTTCCCAAGACATCATATGTTTCAACACCTGCCCATAACTGTTTCAACTCTTCAATAAGTGGCTGCATATAAATGTCAATATCATTCCCGGGACCTTTCTCTTCAAGGATAATTAGAGATAAGATAAAAGAAGATTGCTTTATGCAAATCCATGGAGGCAAATTGTAAGGAACAAGCACTACAGGCTAAGTATTGTATGAAGTACTCATGATTTTAAAAGGATTAAATCCATCAGATGCTAGCCCAAGCTTCACATTTCGAGGATCACTTGCAAAGCTTGGAAATTTACTGTCAAATGATTTTCAAGCTAAAGAATCTTAAGGATGCCTTAATAATCCATCATCAATTCGTTAATCATGACGCCACCTCAAAGACTCGGCTGTCTTTGACGACATGAAAAGCCTTTGAAGCCTTGGTATTAGTGGAAAATATCACAAAATCTTTATTGGCTTCTTTCTTGACTGTGCCTCACCTTCATCCTCATTCACATCTTCTGTATTTCTATTCATCCAATGAGATTTAACGTAAACATGATAAGACAGTTTGTTTTTCTGATCACCCCAATATAACATGCAGTCATTTGGGCAATTATGAACTTTGTCGTACCCAAGGCCTAAATCTTTTATCAGTTTCTTCATATCTTTGCATGAATGAGGGATTTTCGCAAACAGAAACATACCACCCAAAAACTGTAACAGCAATGTCAAAGAGTTTCCAGTCCACCCTCCTAAGCATTTTAAGAGAAAAAGACGAATGCAGAAGGACAGTTTTGAAAATTCTGATCCCTCATAAAGTTCTTCATTCATTTTATTAAGTAACTTATAGAACTTCACCGCTTCTCCATTTGTCTCTTCATTAGGTACATTTCTTCCTGTTTCGGTAAAAGCATTTCCACCAATATCACAATCAACGGATACAATAATTTCAGGTGGAAACTATTACAAACCATGACTGCGCATATTAAATGCATCCTGCAACATACCTTCCATGTCATCTTCTCTAACAGAATGATGGTAAGAATTATGAGGATAAGTCGGATTAATCGTTGAAAAGGTTCTACAAGGTGTACACTCTCCATGGAAAATCCATTTTTTATACCCTCGAATAAAGCCATCAACAATTAGATGTTCGTAGACAACTTCACGAATATGCCATTGATATTGCCTCACTTCTTACACGAGCAAAGAATCTTATACTCTTAACTTGCATTTTGAAATGTAAAATTTAGAAAAGTTTGTACTCCATTTTGATAGTCGTTGCTTACCCTGGACAAATTCATCCAACTCTTATCCATATCGTAGTTCTTGAAGTCTAAAGTTGATAATAAAACACAGTTACTTAAGTGTTCTAAATTGATTTAAATCATGTCATTGTACTAAAATAGATAATACATATCAAGTATCAAATATCTAATATGTGTAAATTGATTCAGGTAAGGTGTTTCACATTGAAGTGCCTTCTAAACTTGAACTTGTTGGTGAAAAACTGTTTTAAGTTAAAACCCATTTAGTTTTTATTGCTTGAGAAAACTCGGTAAGTTTCGATATTACAACTGAAGCTAACTTGTCAAAACGTTTGTTATCATTGACTTTTTAATCCGATTAAAACCGCGGAAGCTTCACTAGTTGAAAACCTTAAGGTTAAAAATGAATGTTTTTCTTTGTAATTGTTATTATTTTGAAAACTCGATGTTCCTACTCAAGTAGTTTATAATACGAAATCAAAAGCCCAATAAAAGTTAAAAATCCCCCAAATAGCCTTATTACATAATTAAAACCCAAATATGAAATCTTTGAATAAATTAAGTCATAATCAAAACATCTGCGATTGTGTGGCCACAACTGAGTCCCTCGCGGCTCTAAATCATCTAAGGTTGGGGATTACCTGCATAATTAAAATAAAGGGTGAGTTTATGAAAACTGAGTGTGTAATCCCCTCACCAAATAGTAAGCGAAGGCATATAGTAACGGTCTGGCTCGAGCCCTATTCGATGAATCAGTGCAGCCTTGGCCTTAGCCCTATATAGTGACAGTGTGGGCCTAAGCCCAAGACAGTATTAGTACAGTGTAGGTATGCAACCAATCCCAATCCAACCAACACACCACCCATACCAACCAACACACCATGTGGGGATTAAATCGACCCACCCAACCAACACACCAATATTGCAGTGAAGCTGCTAACAATAACAGTAAACGTGGCATAGCCACTAGTATCAGAATAAGTGGCAAAGCCACCAGAACAGTAAAAATGTGGAAAATCCACTAGTACAGTACTTCCTCCAAATTAGAATCCCAACACCAATTCAAAATGTCATATCATAAATATTACATGTATGCAAGGTCTCATACTTATATACAGTCATGCATATATCATACACTCATCAATCTACCTACCTCTAGGGTATAATGGTCATTTCCATATATTAGGGGTATTTTGGTCATTTCACTAATTTCAGGGTCTCGGTATAGATAACGACCTTTCAAAATTTCTACCGTCGCCTCGAGCAACTCAAGTAACCAATATGGCCAAAACGGTGTAAATGGGCCCAAAGCCCATTACTCAGCCTAAGTGGTCCCATAGCTCGTGTGGCCCATTTAGCCCATATTCAGTCACGACTATGCAAATTTCACAGCCCAATCCGTTAATTGTCACTTCCTGCGAATTTTACCCATGTGGGGCCCACGACCCATTGGGCCCACAAAGTCCATTCCGGCTCAAGGAGGCCCATAACAGCCCAAGCCTACGAAAACACTCGTGGAGGCCTCTACAAAATGTTGTCCATGATTTTTGGTCCCGGTTTACCTCACGAGTGATCGCTCGCTCGCGAGGCTGTAAATGCCGAAGTTTTGGCTTTTCGGCTTTTACCGATTCACAGTAACATAATGGTGTGAATACACACCTACTTAGCGAGACGCACGAAGTATCCCACGTATACTGAACCTACACTCACCAAGACTTTTAGTTAATTAATTGACGATTCGAGTTAACCACATCATAACATTTAGCCCAAAAATACACCATCTAACCTTGATTGAAAGTGTAACGCCCCGATTTCTGGGCCTAGAAGTATTGGACTTTGAGTCTGGGTTCGGGTAGGGGATGGCCCGAATAAATGGGCTGATTTAATTTTTATTATTATTTAGTGTGTTTAGTTAGTAATTAAATAAATTACGAAGGGTTTATAGTGTGGGAAAAGTCCTGGGCTCGACCCAGGGCTCTGGCAAAAAAATTTGAGCATTTTTTATTCTTAAAGGGATTTGGGCAATAGGCCTTATAAGTGGTTTGGGCTGGGACTGGACACAAATGAAGTGCCTGGCCCAGTGGCTAGGGGCGCTAGGCAGCAAGAAGGGAGGATGGGGTTCGAGGCATGGCGTGCGCAACGTTTGGGTTTTTTTTTTAGTAATCAGGTGGCGTAAAGATAGGCCTTAACGAAAGTTGCGAATGATGTTTGACACAAAGAGTGCCCTTGGCGCAGTGGCAGCAGCGCGCTAAGGAGACCCAGTGGTCGTGAGTTCGAATGTAGGGGATAACAAAACTTGTTTTATTTTTTTAAGTAGCCTGTGACTGAAGTGAATAAGGCTTATAAGTAAATGCAGTCGTATTATAACAAAAGAGAGGTTGTGTCGCAGCGGCAAGTAGTGTAGCTGGGTGTTCTGGAGGTAGTAGGTTTGAGTGGCTTGGAAAGCGAAATTCTCCTTTATTTTTTTTAAGCGGACCGAAGCTTCAGTAGGTAAGGCTTATAATTAATTGTGACCCTATATTAGTAAAGAGAGAAGCGTGGTACAGTGGCCAACAGCACGGACGAAGGCGCAAGGGCGGACGGAGGCCTGGGGTTCGAGCCTCACCTCACGCATGGAAGGTTGGGTTTTTTGCTGCACGCGTGGGGAAGGAGTTGGGGTCTGATCAGGACTCTCTTGGTAGCGTGCTGAAGCGGTGCAAGGAGTGGATAAAGATGCTGCTAATCGGTGGAAGGAGTTTGAGTGAAATTCAAACTTTACTACGGGCTAAATTCAAGGGGTTTGAATTAGAGGGAGTGGTGTACCGAAAGTAGGACTTTGGAGTTGCATATTCGGCTAGGAGAGTTTGGTGTAGTAAATTAGCATTTTTAGTTTGTAGGGGGTGTACCGATTGTTTAGTTTCCGAATAGGTGTAGGTTCTTTAGGGGCTGAATTATGTTGGTTGCTTTCATTCTTTTATTTTGCCGTTTTACCTAAAGCCGAATTCTTTCTTCTTCTTTTCTCTCTTTCTTTTTCTCATCTCTTCCTTCCTTGATTTCCTTCAAAGCCGAATCTCTATAGTTATCTCCTCTCTTCTATTTTCTTTTCTCTTCCTCTCCTCTTCATCCATATCTCTCACATCTTGTTAGCCAAATTTCTTTGTGGCCAAATCCTCTATTCTTCCCTTAGAAGCCGAAACCTTCATAAGTCATAGTGATTCGAGAATTAATATCTAGTTCTATTCTCTACTCACATTTTAAGATTGGATTCACTGTGGATCTGAGATTGGAGAAGTGTTGGAAACACTCTTGACAATTACATCGTTGGTGGTAAGTACTCGGAATCTTATTTCCATTCTTTATTTCAGGATTTAAAGAAAAGCCGAAAACCCCTATATGCAAAGGGTGCCTGTCGACTAAACTAAAAGGGTTTAGTGGTGTTATTTGATTTGTTTTGCTCTAGTATGGATTAAAGGCTACTGATCAGGGGCTTGGATAATTGGAACGACTAGATTTAGATCTAGTCCATATTTCGGCAAAGGTAAGAACTTTAGTGCCTAAGGTGTTAATGGCCGATTATTAGTAAGGGGATTTGTATATAAGTTGTTATGAATTCATAGTTTAACGTGTTAGTAACTGATTGTAGGCAACTCGTGTGTAGAACTCGTCAGCATTTCATCGTAAAACAGGTGTGTAAATGACACCCACTAGTAGACTAGATCGGCAAAAGCCAAAATGCCGAAAAGCCGGCATTTCGAGGACTTGCGAGCGTGCAAGCGCTCGTGGGATTGTTTGTATTGAAAACTTTGGTAACTTCAACAGTATGATTGCAAAGTGCACAATTTCGTGCACCTCGGTGAATTTAGGCTTCGATGGGCTAAAATTGGGTAATGGGCTAACGGGCTCATTTCGGTAGAAACGTCCGGTAAGTATTCTGAAGACACGTTAATAACTGTAATGAGCATGAAACCCTAAAAAGACTGATAAAATTACTGAAATACCTTTGTAAGGTAGAATTACCGTAATACCTCTAAAGGGATAAGTTTACGATTACGCCCCTCGAGGGTAAATAACTGTTCTTACGCTATAATCTGACTGCCTTTCTGAAGCATGCCTTGTTAATTATATATATTCTGCATACATGTCATACTGTATGGGGTTGGGTTTTGTTATGGAGGAAGAACCCGTTCTGGTGGCTGTGCCACATATTCTGATATAAGCAGCTTTGATGCGGATTATAGTTAGTGCCGCAATCGGTGCTAACACTATAAGTGTAGGGATGGCGTGGGTGATTTATTCCCCACAGGAAGTGTAGGGATGGACGGAGGCAAGTGCAGGGTTGGATGGGGTTATCATGCATTAATCATATGAGACTGTTTTGTTATGGGCCAATTGTATTAAAATGGGCCCAACTGTTTTAATATGGGCATGGCCCTATATATCTCAGCTTGTAATAGGGCTACGGCCCAGATTGATACTGATATGGGCTAGGCCCAGTATACTCTGATACTGTAAAGGGCTATGGCCCAGATTAATATTGATATGGGCTAAGGCCCAGTTAACTCTAATTTCTGAATTGGCCTTAGGCCCAGTAAAACTTGAACTGATTTGGGCTCTGGTTGGGATACCTTACACACTGAGTTTTCCAAACTCACCCCTTAATTTCATCCATGTATGAAATCCCTAACCATAGTGGACTTGGAGTCGTGAGGGATTCGGAGTGGCCACATGTTCTACAAATTCACTTTTCTTCATGTGTTTGATCAGCACTTACTTACTTTAATTGTTTTGGATTTTTAAGTTGTAATAAGGTCGCTTTATTTATTTTTAATTGTTCTTAGTATGTTTTGTTAGCTTGGATGTGATATTGTTTTGATTGTTTGAAATTGAATAGCTCTAGGGCGCGTTTTAAAAAGGTTACTTGATTTCAATTTATCGCGTTAACAAAGCAAAACTTCCGCAATGAAAACGTTTTCAAAATTAATAACCTTTTCAAATGGTTTTAAACGAATTGGTTTTCCCTTAACAAAGTGTGGCAATGGTTGTGTGCATGTCTAGGATTGGATTCGTGGAGAGCTGGGTACTTAAGCAGTCAAATTGACTAACCTCCTCTTTTCTGGCATCCTACCTGGTGCACAACTTCCATTCACTTTAATTTATAACGAGGATATTCTTTAACCACTAAGAAAGACTTTAGATAAAACGTGACTTTTCTAGTAACGCTATAATGTGACACGCCAGATTCAGTCATAATGTCTGGGCCGGGTTTGGGGTGCTTCAGAAAGAGGGTGGCTTAATCCTCTAAGATCGCTAACCCAAAATTGATCACACGTTTTGTCGAGAATCTGAATTACAAATAAATCTTGTTAGATAGGATCAACTACTATCCCATTAACACAAAGACAACATTTGGCTTAACCCCAGACAATGAGGTAGCATATTACCTTAATTAAACACTTGAGGAATAAGACAGTGGTTGCTTCAAAACCACTTGTACACCACTGCTCCTTGAAGAAACCCTAAAAATAAAGAATGAATTATAAATCGATACTCAAAGAACCAAAGGAAAAGCATTTGGCTTAAATGAATGCAAGGAAGCATAACCTCAACCATTACCGATTGTCAGAGAATGTTATGAAAACCAAAATAGTGTAACAATAGAAGAACAGAAGAGTATTCGGCCAATCCCCAAGTAGCAGAGTAACCGAAAATGGTTAGTCACAAAGATGAAGGGTATTCGGCCTAAATTTTTTTGAGTATATCGAAAGAAAATAGAAAAAAAAAGGAATGGAGCAATTAGATGAAGAGAGGATTCGGATAGAAAAGAAACCAAGAGAAAATCAAATAGAGAGGGCAGAGTGAAACTGTATTCGGTCAAGAATGAATAAAAAGTAGAAGAGGGATGTTAAGTTCGGTCAGGAACAAGAGGAATATCGAGAGTAGAAGAAAAGTGATTGAAGAGGGAAAGAAAGATTAATGTAGTTTGACTATGGTTGTGAGAGACAAAGAATAAAGTTCGGCCAAACAAGAATAAAATACCAATTCGGCACCACTAAAGTAGAAGAGAAAATTCCCCAAAGTTTTTCCCCATAATGCCAAATGCACCTCCCCAAAGAGTCTCAAATTCGACTAACACCTACCCACCCACACTCCACGATTTTCTCCCCCTTATCTCTCCACTATCAACTCCACAAATCACTCCAGCCTCCCATTCAAATTCAATTCAGATTCCTATAACCAACTTAACCACAGAGTTCTAGTCCAATTCCACCACTCACACCACAAAGACATAAAATAAAATCCCTTGCATTACCTGAGATTCAAACCCATGCCCTCTCAGATGCTCCACATGCCACTTGCCACTAAGCCACAAGGCTTTTTGTGACACAACACAACCACAACTATTTATAAAGCCCACGAGTCAGTACCTAGATTCTTTTAAGATCTAAATCAAAATTCTGGAAAAGCTTGAGCTTGAACCTAGGGCTTCCCAAACACTCCAAAACACACCCAAATCACCTAGCCATTAAGGCTAACATGCAACTTATGCCAAAATATGAAAAATTACAGACCCTATATTTTTAGGGCCTTACAACTCTACCCCCTAAAAGAAATTTCAGCCTCGAAATTTACCTGGTCAGAATAAATGAGGGTGTTGTTGTCGCATTGCCTCCTCTGGTTCCCACATAGCTTCTTCTGAGTCATGATTACGCCATAGCACTTTGACCAGTGGGATAGATTTCCCTCTTAACACCTTAACGTCACGATCCAGTATCTGTAACGGCTCTTTCTCGATAGTTAGATCAGGTCCAATCTCAATTTCCTCAACTGGCACTATGTGTTAGGGATCTGAGCTGTACCGCCTCAACATGGAGATGTGGAATACATCATAAATTCTGTCTAATTCAGGAGGCAACTCAAGTTCATTGGCGACCGGTCCCACACGCTTCAGTACTTGGTAAGGTTCGATGAATCTAGGGCTCAGTTTGCCTTTCCGCCCAAATCTCAGAATTTTCTTCCATAATGAGACCTTCAGAAAAACATAATCCCCCACTAAGTACTCGATCTCTTTACGCTTTAAGTCTGTATAGGAGTTCTACTTGTCAAATGCCTCCTTTAACTGACCTCGAATCAGCTTCACCTTTTCTTCGGTATCAGAAACCAACTCTGGCCCCAGCACTCACCGCTCACCCAACTTAGTCTAACATGTAGGAGTACGACACCTATGACCATACAATGCCTGGTATAGTGCCACCTGAATACTAGACTGATAGCTGTTGTTATATGAGAACTCTGCTAACGGCAAGTAGTCCTCCCAGCTACCTTGAAAGTCTAATACATAACATCTTAACATGTCCTCCAGTATCTGAATCACCCTCTCTGACTGACCATCTGTCTGAGGATGGAACGTAGTACTGAAGTCCAACCTTGTACCCAAAGCCTCGTGTAACTTCTTCCAGAATCGAGATGTGAATCAAGGATCTTTGTCCAGAATGATAGAAACTGGCACTCCATGAAGTCTTACAATCTCAGCCACGTATAATTTAGCCAAGTTCTGCAATGAATAATCAGTGTGGACCGGTATAAAGTGAGCAAATTTAGTCAATCGGTCCACAACAACCCATACCAAATCTTTCTTAGTCGGCGTTAAAGGTAGCCCACTTGCAATATCCATGGTTACCCTCTTCCACTTCCAGAGTGGAATCTTTACTGGCTGCAGTAACCCAGAAGGCAGTTGATGCTCAGCCTTAACATGCTAGCATGTCAAGCACTTACCCACAAAATTAGTAACCTCGCGCTTAAGCCCTGGCCACCAGCACAGCTCACGAAGATTTTGATATAACTTATTTCTGCCAGGATGCATAGCATACGGACTACTATGCGCTTCTTGCAGTATAGATTGCCTCAAATCAGAATCCTTTGGTATACAAACTCTCCCACAGAAACATAGTACTCCCTCACTATTCAGCCTAAAATCTGCAGTCTCTCCCTTCTCAACTAACCGAAAACGAGGAAACAAAGACTCATCCAACAACTATTGCTCTATAATTTGATAAGTCCATGTCGGTCTCACTTGAAGCTCAGCCAACAAGCTACTATCATCAAACAAGCTGAGACGAGCAATCATTGCTCTCAAATCAGATACAACCCTACGGGTCAGTGCGTCAGCTACCACGTTAGCCTTACCAGAGCGGTACTCAATTGAACAATCATAATTCTTAAGCAACTCTATCCACCTTCGTTGCCTAAGGTTCAACTCCTTCTGAGTAAGGAGGTACTTGAGGCTTTTATGATCTGTGTAAATAATAGACTTCTCACCGTATAAGTAATGCCTCCAAATCTTCAGTGCGAAAACCACAGCAGCTAACTCCAAGTCGTGAGTGGGGTAATTTTCCTCGTGAGGCTTAAGTTGACGAGATGCGTAAGCAACCACTTTACCCTCTTGCATCAACACACAACCCAATCCAATGTGCGACGCATCACTGTAGATAGTGAATTCCTTCCCAGACTATGGTTGTTTTAAAACAGGGGCCTCAGTCAAAACTTTCTTTAGTTTCTCAAAACTCTCTTGCTGCTTATGAGTCCAATTAAACGGTACCCCTTTATACAGTAACTTAGTCAGAGGCACAGTAATTAGTGAAAACCACTCAACAAAATGTCTGTAATACCCAGCCAGACCTAGAAAGCTTCGAATCTCAGATACAGTCTTCGGTGGTTTCCAATCCAGTACGGCTTCAATTTTCCAAAGATCAACCCTAATCCCCTCGGTAGACACCACGTGACCCGGAAATGTCACTTCTCGCATCCAGAACTCACACTTGCTGAACTTTGCGTAAAGCTACTTTTCCTTCAAAATTTGCAAAATGATTCGAAGATGTGCATCGTCATCCACCTCGGATCTTGAGTACACCAGAATGTCGTCTATAAACACAACTATGAATCGATCCAGATAGGGCTAAAACACTCGGCTCATCAAATACATGAAAGCCGCTGGTGCATTTTTTAACCCAAACAGCATCACTAAAAACTCGTAGTGACCATAACGAGTCCTAAACGCAGTCTTATACACATCAGCCTCTTTAACCTTTAGCTGATGGTACCCTGATCGAAGATCTATCTTGGAGAAAACTGAAGCACCTCGCAACTGATCAAATAGATCATCTATCCTCGGTAAAGGGTACTTGTTCTTGATAATTAGTTTGTTTAGTTGACGATAATAGATACACATGCACATGGATCCATCATTCTTCTTAACGAATAATACTAGTGCTCTCCATGGGGACACACTCGATCGAACAAATCCTCAGTCCAGTAGCTCTTGAATTTGAGCCTTTAACTCCACCAGCTCCTTCAGTGCCATCCTATAAGGAAAGATGGACACCGGAGCTATTTGAAGTAAGAGCTCAATACCGAATTCGACCTCATGGTTTGGAGGCAACCCAGGAAGCTCTTCAGGAAATACATCTAGAAACTCCTTAATAGTTCTGACATCTTCAACAGATAGACCTTTAGAATCAGAAATATTGACATAAGCTAAAAACGTCTCACGACCCTTGCGAACTAGTTTCTCAGCCTTTAACGCTGAAACTACATTAGACAAATAATCTCTTCGCTCCCTTATCACAATTACCTCCTCATCTTTAGTAGACTTCAACACCATACGCTTAGTAGCGCAATCCAATTTCGCACAATGTTTCATTATCCAATCCATGCCCAATATAATGTTGAATTCTCCAAATGGCAGTTCCATCAAATCCGCCGGAAAGACAACCCCTTGGACCTCTAAGGGCACGCCTCTGAACAACTTATTCACCCTAACTGACTGTCCCAGTGGACTCAACACAGTCATCTCACTAGTAGTATTTTCAAACTAAATAACCTGCGTCCTAGACACAATGCATGCAACATACGAGTGTGTAGACCCAATATCAATTAATGCAGTGTATGGTACATTATAAATCAAGAACGTACCAGTTATGACGTCAGGGGCATCACCCTCCTCTCGGTGACGAGCAACATAGACCAAGGCTGGCTGTCTCGTTTTAGTGTTACCAGCACCTATGCCCGATACTTCACGACCTCATCCCAAACCATTTCTACCAATGGCTTGGCTACGGCCTCTCGATGGCTGCTGACCACCTCTTCTAAGCTGAACATGGCCCTGACCTGCTGCTTGCATTTGAACAGGCCTCTAAGTACAGTTTTGAACCTGATGATCCATGGACCCACACCAAAAGCACACCCCAATTTGTTTCCAACATTCACCCTAATGAGCTCTTCCACAATTAGCGCAAGGCTACGGCCTTGCAGTAATAACAGGAACCGCTTAGACTGGCCCATCAAATCTGGCCCTCTTTATAGGCCTTCCAAAAGAACCCGAGTCCAAAATCCCTCTTATTCTTACCCCTACCTTTCTCGCGGTTCTGGTGCTCAGAGCGCTTCACGTCTTCAGCAATTTTTTCTTTCTCAACCAAGGTAGTAAAGTCTCGCTCCCTCTGCGAAGCTATCAGCACACGTAACTCATCTTGGTGACCATTCTCGAACTGCACCAGTGTTCATACTCTGTTCCGACTATCCCATAAGCATACCGACTCAATTGCTGAAACTCTACCTCGTACTCTGCCACAGTTTTATTCCCCTGAGTCAACTTTAAAAATTCCTTCCTTCGGGCGTCCACATAACTTGCGCCCACATACTTCCCTGAAAAGGCCGTTTTGAAGAAATCCCATGTCAAACGGTCGACCTGCGTACCCTCTCTCACGGTGAGCCACCATTGGTAGGCCTTATCTCGCAGTAAAGATATTGCTCCTTTTAATTTTTGCTCCACAGTACAATCAAGGTCGTCCATTATCCATTTGGTAGCCTCCAACCAATACTCCACCACATTTGGGGCTATACTTGAAACACCCCTAAAAATCTCTGCTCCATTAGACCAGAGTCGCTCAAAAATTTACCCTCGGCCCACAGATCCAGCACTTGCTCTAGTAACCCATTCAAGAACACGTAGCATTGCTTGAGATAAAGAATCATCCCCAGCTGCTTGGTCATGAGACCTTGTCTTAGTTACTGGTGAGGCTGGTGCCTCCCCAGCCGGCATATGACCTGATGCTGAAGACCCAGCTCTAGTACTTCCCCAGCCTCTACCGTGGCGTTGTGTACCCTTCCTCGAGTACCTCTTGTGCTCATTTTGATAGCGAATTATCTGTTTAAAAGTCTTATGAATCAGTTTGTAATTTCAGTGATTATTAACAATGTGTTATGAACAATAGTAATTAGGGTTTGTTTCCACAGAACAAAGTCTTACTATAGTTTTCTGTCTTCTATAGTCTCAGTTTACTCTTACTAAAGAGTTTCAGTGCAGTCCTACTACCTATAGTAGTCCCTCAGTAATACATTTCAGTCTATAACAATAAACAGTGTCAGAAAACTTACAGATTTGGTGTCGGAGACTCAGTGTGCCACATTTTCCATCACAACGTTTAAAATTCAAAATTTCAAAAACACATTCCACAACCGAGTTTTGCAAACCTGACTCTGATACCACTAAATGTAACACCTCAAACTTGGCCTAGACATTACGACCGAATCTGACATGTCACATTGAAGTGCCTTCTAAACTTGAACTTGTTGGTGAAAAATCGTTTTTAAATTAAAACCCATTTAGTTTTTATTACTTGAGAAAACTTAGTAAGTTCTGATATTACAACTATAATTAACTTATCAAAATGTTTGTTATCATTGACTTCTTAATCCGATTAAACCCGTGGAAGCTTCTCTAGTTGAAAACCTTAAGGTTAAAAATGCATGTTTTTCTTTGAAATCGTTATTATTTTGAAAACTCAATGTTCCTACTCAAGCAGTTTAAAATACAAAATCAAAAGCCCAATAAAAGTTAAAAATCCCCCAAATAGCCTTATTAAATAATTAAGACCCAAATAAAATATCTTTGACTAAATTAAGTCATAATCAAAACACCTGCAATTGTGTGGCCACCACTGAGTCCCTCGCGGCTCCAAATCGTCTAAGGCTGGGGATTACCTGCACAGTTAAAAGAAAGGGTGAGTTTACGAAAACTCAGTGTGTAATTCCCTATTAGTCAAATAGTAAACAGTGTATACAGTAACGGTCTAGGCCTGAGCCCTATTCAGTAACAGTATAGTCTGGGACTTATCCCTATATAGTGACAATGTGGGCCTAAGCCCAAGATAGTATTAGTACAGTGCAGGTATGCAACCCATCCCAATCCAACCAATACACCACCCGTACCAACCAACACACCATGTGGGGATTAAATCGACCCACCCAGCCAACAGACCAATATCGCAGTGAAGCTGCTAACAATAATAGTAAACGTGGCGTAGCCACTAATATCATAATACGTGGCAAAACCACCAGAACAGTAAAAACATAACAAAGCCACTAGTACAGTACTTCCTCCAAATCAGAATCTGAACCCCAATGCAGAATGTCATGTCATAAATATTACGTGTATGCAAGGTCTCATACTTAGATACAGTCATGCATATATCTTACACTCATCAATCTACCTACCTCTAGGGCATATAGGTCATTTCCATCCATTAGGGGTATTTTGGTCATTTTACTAATTTTAGGGTCTCAGTATAGATAACGACCTCTCGGAAGGCCTATCGTCACCTCGAGCGACTCAAGTAACCAATATGGCCAAAACGGTGTAAATGGGCCCAAAGCTCATTACTCGGCTCAAGTGGGCCCACATGCTTGTATGGCCCATTTAGCCCATATTCAGTCACGACTATGCAGATTTCATAGCCCAATCCATTAATTGTCACTTCCCGCAGATTTTACCCATGTGGGGCCCACGGCCCATTAGGCCCACACAGCCCATTCCGGCTCAAGGAGGCCCATAACGGCCCAAGACCATGAAAACGCTCGTGGAGGCCTCTACAAACTGTTGCCCATGATTTTT
Source organism: Gossypium longicalyx (assembly GCA_025698465.1). Taxonomy (NCBI): domain Eukaryota; kingdom Viridiplantae; phylum Streptophyta; class Magnoliopsida; order Malvales; family Malvaceae; genus Gossypium; species Gossypium longicalyx. The sequence goes on along the minus strand of CM046995.1, from coordinate 68,346,931 downwards.
GGGCCCAGTTTACCTCTTGAGTGATCGCTCGCTCGCGAAGCTACAAATGCCGAAGTTTCGGGTTTTTGGCTTTTGCCGATTCACAATAACATAATAGTGTGAATACACACTTGCTTAGCGAGACGCACAAAGAATCTCATGTATACCAAACCTACACTCAACAAGACATTCAGTTAATTAACTGATGATTCGAGTTAACCACATCATAACATTTAGCCCAAAAATACACCATCTAACCTTGATTGTGTAGAACCCCTAGCCTGTATCCATCGCTGAATTAGGGTTATGAGGCATTAGCGATCATTTTATTATTCATACAAATATTCATTATTAATTTGCAATTAAGATTCAAATTACATACATGCTTATAATTCAGTACAATTTCGAATCTTAAAAGGTTTAACATGTACAACTCAACATAAATAATACATAACCTAAATCACATATTTATACATATATGTAACATTTTATGAATTTACATAACATAGTTATATCAATAATTTCTTCATTGAGTATTAAACTTATTTATTGAAAATCATGCAAATGCACAAACTTTATATCAATTAAACAATGTCATTACTAACCGTATTATTTATTTATGTGGCATTTATACTTTAGCTTATATAAATTTCACATATTATGCATAATTACACAAATCAAGAACAAGCATTCAGGTACATACATAGACCAAGCACATATACATATCATCTATAAGGTGAAAGTATACATATATATATAAAGTCATATAAAAGCTTATCAAAATGTCATGGCCGAATATTTAAGTATTCATATTCTTGTCATTTCCAAAATCCTCATATTAACCTATGGCCCAATATGTCTAAGATATCATGATAATTAAATTAAATACCATACACATAATTAATCTAGTCTTTTCGGCTATCATGGATCATTTGTACCTATCGGCAATCTTATAAGCAACTTTCAAGTTTATAAATATAGCCTTATGCATTTTTTTTACATATATGCATAACATCCATAATATAATCACCTTATACACAAGTAAAGTATAAATAAAAAAATTTAACCAAAACAATATGGCCGAATATCACATATACTCATGCTCTAGTATAAATTATAATGGTCAACAATTACTTGCAAGCATATGTCATAATTTTTACTTAATAAACACATGGCAAACCCTAGCATAATTAACATCAAATTTAAACTTATGACCGAATCACAAAGTACATTTGCAAGCTGTATATACTTAAATACACCTTCAAATAACACAAAGATTTTTAAATGACTATAATATACTGCATATTTATCAAAAGACTTAAGCCATGATACAGCCCAAACCAAATTCAAGCCTAAAAATAAAGCCATTTTCATTTCACAAAATACTTACCACAAATCAACCATACTTAAGCATAATCACATATATCAAGCCAAGATCATGAACATTATAACTAAGCACACATAAAATCAAATCTAAACATAAATAACAAGCCATTTTCGCATGGCTTTTAATACATAATCAAAATCAACACTTCAAGAATATATGTTCCAGCCTATACATGCCATAATTTAAGTTTAGCTAATAATGTACCAAAACTGTAGATAGTGTGATGAGCTTGGCTGACAGTCCCTGAACTTGTAGCTTGACTTTAAAATCTATAAAACAGAGTAACATAATACACAGAGTAAGCTACCACAGTTTAGTAAGTCATAAGCAAATAAACAATTTAATAATATTAACTATTCAACTAAACTAAATCAAATTATTTCAATACTACCATATTCCATCACAAACATATGAATTTCATTATTAATATATTTTCATACATAAAAGAAATCACTTTAGCAGAATATCTATGTGGTCAACTTAGCATTTCAAAATTTAATTTTCCAAGTCAAAAAACATTGTAAAAACCTAATTCACATAACCTCCAATATTTGAACTCATATATCACAACAAACTTTTTATACCTAAGCTTGATATGTGACCGAATATACATGGTCTCATATGTGCACATAGTTAGGCATCATTTCGATAATATTCAATTCACTTAGTCATAAGGCCGAATACACATAGCAATTTCCCATTGATTCAACATATGCATAATACATGACTTGTAGCAAATATCGAGCTATATACTTACTCTTTTACTAGTAACCAACAAGCTAATTCATACCTGGCCGTTTAGCTCATTTTTACACATCCGTACACGATTTGCCTTTACCGATGAACCATTTGGAATTGGATAGGACACTCGGATAATCACATAAATCGTACAATGCCAATGTCCTAGACATGGACTTACATGTAGCCACATATCGATGCCACTGTCCCAGACAGGGTCTTACTCATAAACACATATCGAAATCACAAATCGATGCCATGGTCTTACTCGTACACATATATCAGAATCCTATGTCATGACATATGTATCCTAACTATTCCTAAGGTTCATACGGGGTGTTCAGACGTCGTAACTCGGTCGAAACGAATTAGGAAGTGTAGTAGCCAAGTTTATTCTTGTTTGGCCATAGCATATACAATTTCTAACATTTCATAACAACATATAAATTTAACATTTAATTACCTTTAAACATGTCTATTTGCTTATAAACTTACCTCGGACGTTATAAAACGATACAGGGCTACTAGTCGACGACTTTCATTTTTCCCCGATCCAAGTTCGATTTCTTTGGTTCTTGATCTAAACATATTCAAATTAAGCTCATTCAAACATATTTTCATTCAATTTAGTCCAAAAACACATAAATAGGCAAATTACCATTTTACCCCTGATATTTACAATTTTTATAATTTAGTCCCTATTGCACAAAACACAAAATACACAAAATTTCCCTATACTTATGTTAGGCTGAATTTTACCCACTCTCAAACAAGTCCATATATTCAATTTATTTCACATTTTAGTCCCTTAAATTATTATTTTTGCAATTAAGTCCTAATTACTCAAAATCATCAAAAACTCCAATACAAAATATGTTAATCTAAAACATATCTTTCATTTTTCATTATCAAACAACAAAAATCACAAGCTATCAACAATGGCACAACTCAAAATATTCATCAAAATAAAAAAAATTAAAGCATAGGTCTTGAAGATTACTAAGCAACGATCTCAAAAACGTAGAAATTATAAAAAATCAAACAAAAACGAACCTTGATTGAGCTTGAGTCAGTGCCAAAACCTAGCTTCCTCTTTTTCTTTTCTTTTATTTAGCTTCGGTGATGAAGAACAAAGGAAACAAAATGATTTTGATTACTTTATTTTTAACATATATAAGTTTATTAACCAATTTACTTAAATAACCTTAATGATATAATAATAAAATCATATAACATATGTCTTTAACCGTCCACTACAATTAATATTGGGCTTATTGCAACTTTAAGGCTTCCATTTAAAAAGCCAAGTACAATTTAGCCCTTTTTAGAAAAACCACTGAATTTTCATTTTACGCGATTAAGTCCTTTTATTTAATCGGACACTCAAACGACAAAATTAAATCACGAAAATTTCACAGATATAAATTCACACAAAATAAACACAAAAAATAATTTTTCAAATAATTTTCTGACTCAGATTTGTGGTCTCAAAACCACCATTCCGATTAGGGTCTAATTCGGGCCGTTATAGATTGAATGAGGGTGGCTTAATCCTCTAAGATTGCTAACCCAAAATTGATCACACGCTTTGTCGAGAATCTGAATTACAAATAGATCTTGTTAGATAGGATCAACTACTATCCCATTAACACAAAGACAACATTTGGCTTAACCCCAGACAATGAGGTATCATATTACCTTAATTGAACACTTAAGGAATAAGGCTGTGGTTGCTTCAAAACCACTTGTACACCACTACTCCTTGGAGAAACCTTAGAAATAAGGAAGGAATCATAAATCGATACCCAAAGAAACAAAGGAAAAGCATTCGGCTTAAATGAATGCAAGGAAGCATAACCTCAACCCTTATCGATTGTTAAAGAATCTTATGAAAACTGAAATAGTGTAACAAGAGAAAATTCCCCAAAGTTTTTCCCCATAGTGCCGAATGCACCTCCCCAAAGAGCCTCAAATTCGGCCAACACCTACCCACCCACGCTCCATGATTTTTTCCCCCTTATCTCTCCACTATCCCTCCAAAAATCACTCCAACCTCCCATTCAAATTCAATTCAGATTCCTATGATCAACTCAACCATAGAATTCCAGTTCAACTCCACCACTCACACCACAGAGACATAAAATAAAATCCCTTGCATTACTTGAGATTCGAACCCATGCCCTCTTAGATGCTCCATGCCCCACTTACCACTAAGCCACAAGGCTTTTTGTGAAACAACACAACCACAACTATTTATAAAGCCCACGAGTCAGTACCCAGATTCTTTTAAGAGCAAAATCAAAATTTCGCAAAAGTCGGAGCTTGAACCCAAGACTTACCAAACACTCTAAAACACACCCAAATCACCTGGCCATTAAGGCCAACAAGCAACTTATGCCAAAATACAAAAAATTATAGACCCTATATTTTTGGGGTGTTACATCCAGGTTCACTTAAGAGCCCAAAAATTAAAATTTTGCAAACACCCAGACTTGAACCTAGGCTTCTCAAGCACTTCCATATATGCCCAAATACTTAGCCACTAAAGCTACACATAATTTGTGATATTTCTCGCACACCTAAACTTTTATGCGTTCCCACACTCAAGGCTCAGTCCTTCTAGGCCCAAATTCAAGGCGTTACACCATATGTAGCTACCATAGTATGACATTACAAATATATTAAAACAAACTATTTCTAGCCATTCCAATGGCTAGATTACAAGTATCATTTACATTTACATGCCAATATGGCCAATATATCCTATACATGCCATTACAACTATAATTGATTTACCATATATACCGATATAGGCCGATGGATAGTGTGAGTGATCTCCGCTAGGCTTCGAATCCAACGAGCTTTCAATTTACTATAAGACAGGGAAATAAAACTAAGTAAGCATAAAATGCTTAGTAAGTTCGTATAACATGGTACTGAACTTACCATTCATTCTATTTTGAGGTAACTATGTACGACATATTCTATCAATTTGCCTTCAAGCCCTACACATATCCTCATTGCCATTGTTATTTATATAATCCATAATAACATCACAAACATATATGGGCTCAACAACAATCAAGATTCCTTGCACATATGCTTTCCACAACATTTATTCATTTAACATGTATAAATCATCTCTTTATATTACAAGTATAATTTCATAATAGTTCATCTTGAGTTCAGATCATTTTATATCAGAACTTTATCCATATTACTTGGAATATCAAGGTCACGATTAGTACACTCAAGGTGTACAAGTCTAGAATCAAGGATGTACATACTCATCAAATAAATTCCATGTATAACATCATCATTTCATATTTCCATATATCAATTATCATGTATTGTCATTTTCATGTATTTCATGCCGATATTTGTACTAACTCATTTCTTATTCATATATTCTCATGTCAAGAACTTTTACCCGTTGAATTTATCAGAAATATCGATAGATACATAGGTAGTACACTCATGGTGTACAAATCAGGATTCGTGAATTTATATTCAATGGTACCCATAAGGTACTATTTTAGGGATTACACTCTCGAGCCACACATGTATACAACAGGATTACCAGTCCAGGCTAAATCCTTTTTATGACATATGCTCTAAGAAGTTTGATCTGGATTACCCGTCTGGGCTAAATCCAATCCATAACATATGCTCGAGAGGACTTATATCCGAATTACCCATGCAGGCTAAATTATTTTGTAATGAGGTCAATAGGATTACTCGTCTGAGTTAAATCCCATCAGCAACAAATGCAATACCTTATTCACTTTAGGAAATCACATAACCATCGATTTTCCATTTATTCAATCGGGATTTAAACATTTTTCAAGTATTATCGGGGATGTAATTATTTCATACATCTATAATCATTTATATAATTCAAATGATCACATTCCACATTCATTCCAAGCATAAAAGTAACATTTTCATCGTTTATCCTTTATCATCTATAGGGCATTATCATTTAATTTAAATATTTTTATTTATCCAGCTTGATCGGATAGGTAATTATTTCACATATTTATGACATTTATACAATTTACATAAACACAATCAATGCAAGCATGTAAATAAACACAATTTAGTTACATGAACTTACCTTGACAATGTTCACGTACATAAATCTACTAATCCGACATTTTTCTCTTTCTTCGTTCTAGCTCCGAATTTGGTCTATCCTGATCTATACGAGTAAATTTAATATCAATTTATCATATTTCATATTCATGAGGACTCAATTTACATCTTAGGCAAAATTACCATTTTGCCCCTAACTTTTCCATAAATTTTGATTTCGTCCCGAGGCTCGTAAAATGAAACTTGTACAATTTACTCCTTATTCCAATCCTAACTAAAATCCCATTACCAAAATTTACAGCACATGTTTTCATAAAAATTTAGCATTTTTTCTTCAATTTCACAACTTTACATTTTAGTCCCTAAATCAAGTTTCCATCAAAAATTACTTTGTAAAAGTTGTTTATCTATCATCAACCTTTCATTTTCTACCATAAATTTCATATTTCTAGCATATTCATCCATGACCCAAATTTCATACTTTAATAACTTTTCAAATTAATCCCTCAAATAGATAGACTAGACTATCCTGGTTTCAAAAATATAAAAATTACTAAAAATGGGGCTTGATTACTTACCCAAATAAGCTTAATAAGTCTTTTTCCTCTCTCCTAGAATTTCTATAGAAATATTTGGGGAAGATTATATGAAATTTTTTTCTTTTTCATTTAATTAAATTGTCATTTAATTACTTTTCATGTTTCCAATTTAGTCCTTAGCCTTTTTTTATTTTTCCATGGATGAGTCATACTAAAATATCTTCATACTTTTTTTAAGGGTCTAACCATATAATGACCTTAAGTTTTGAATTCCATAGCTATTTGATCCTTCTAGTTACTAGAATCCAACTTTTGCATTTTATGCGATTTGGTCCTTCCCGTAATTAAACACATAATTGGTAAAAAAATTTTATCAAAAATTTCACATGACATTTCTAATATAATACGGATCATATAATAAAACAAAAATAAATTTTATTTTCGGCTCGAATTTGTGATCCCTAAACACTATTTCAATTTCACCGAAATTGGGTTGTTACAGTATAACCGAAAATTTAACTTACCACTATTTTATAAACATAAGGTAAACATACATTTCATTGCCAAGTCATGATGACCATGTGCCTAAACACATATCCTCATCAACATGTTCATCACTGTAATCCATATAATATTTCATAATCATAAATTTATATAATCATCAGGCAAATTTTATACACATGTACCATCCATCTCACATTTCAACATCTTTTGTAATATCAGTTCATGTATTTTAGGTATGTACCGAATTATAGATGCACAAAGTCATTAAGCGTGTTTGTAACACCCCAAACCCGGCCTAAAAGTTAGGCCCGAATCTGACGTGTCACATTGAAGTGTTTTTCGAAAACCATGTTTTCATTGAAAACCCTTCTTATTCGAAAAATTGATTAAAATTCCAGTTACGTTAGTTTATTTTATAAAGTGGTACATTGAAAAGTTATTAACTCTATTCCCAAAATTTCTTTTAAGTTGCGAAAGCTAATTTTGAAAGTAACTGATTTACAAAAACGTGATGTTAAAAACTAAGTTCTGAAACCGTTCCGAGAATGCTGCGGAAACGTAGCGTTGTTTAAAAACAGTTATAAATCGAAGTAAATAAAACCCAAAGTTAAAATTTGGAAACTTTAAGAGGCCTTATTACAAAAGTTGAAAACCCAAAATGGAATCTAAAACATAAATAAAGTCCAAAGGCAGTCGTGTGGCCATCTCCGAGTCCCTCGCAGCACCGATCCTCCTAATGCTGGGGATTACCTGCACAGTTAGTAAACGGGGTGAGTTTATGAAAACTCAGTGTGTAATCCCGTTACTAGAGTAACGATCGATATCAAAAGCGAAACATAAATAGCATCCGCAGGCGAGCCCTTTAACAGTAACAAAATAGTCCAGTTCAAAGCATACATGGACTAAAGCCCATTACAATGTCATTTGGGTCACTGCCCATAACAGAATCAATTGGGCCTAGCCCAAACCAATAACAGAACAAGTGGCCTAAGCCCAATACAGTGAAAAATCTCATAAATAGATATGCAACAGTATGAGGATGCATCCCACTCCGATCCAACCAACACACCATCCGTACCAACCCTACACTTACGTGAGGATAAAATCAACCCACCCAGCCAGCACACCAATGTTAGCACCGGTTGCGGTGCTAACCGAAATCACAGCAAAACTGCTAGTATATATATGGCTTTAAGCCTTCAGTAGCGGTGTTATAATTGGCACAAAGCCATCGGTAACTATAATAAGTTCGGCGCATAGCCATCAGCGACGGTGATATAATCGGCACACAGCCATGGGTAAATATGATTAACACAGAGTCATCAATAACTATGATAGGCACATAGCCACTGGTAATTACAATTGGCACAAAGCCATAATCAACATAGCACAGAGCCATAATCAAAATAAGCGGCACTAAGCCATCCATCGGTCCACAGTCGTCTCGTGCGACCTGTGAGACCTTAACAGATCAATATTGGATCCACAGTCGTCTCATGCGACCCGTGCGATCATATCAGAAGTTCCTCCTTATCAATGTCCCAACCCCATGCAATATGTCGTGTATGTCATGCTCAATCATTAGACGTGTATACAAAATGGCCATGCTCAATAATAATCATTTAAACATATATTAAAAGCATATCAGCCGTACAACCACCGTCAAGTCAGTCAAAACACAATCATACGATCACAGTTAAATCGGTCAATTTCATAGTCTAAGTCGGTCATTTACCCATAAGGGCAAAATAGTCATTTTACCCTACAAGGGTATTTTAGTAATTTTACACTACAAGGGTATTTCGGTAATTTTACAAATTAGGGGTATTTTGGTAATTTCACAAATCAAGGGTATTTCGGTAATTTCACAAATTTGGGGTATTTTGGTAATTTTACAATCCAAGGGTATTTCAGTAATTTTACACATCGAGGGTCTTAATGACCCAACCGAGGGTCCATTGTCGTCTTGAGAAACCTCAGTAACCTAAACAGACATAACGGTGCAAGTGGGCCTAAGGCCCATTACTCAGCCCAAGTGGGCCCGCACGCTCGTATGGCCCATTTAGCCCAAATTTAGGTACGGCTATGTGTACACCATAGCCCAATTCATTAATAGTCACTTATCGCAGATTTTATCTGTGTGGGCCCACTAGCCCATTGGTCCCACACAGCCCATTTCGGCCCATCAATGCCAAAAACAACCGAAGTCATGTGCGCGACATGACAAGTCTATCTATTTCCGCTTAACAGTGAAATTTACCCACGCGGGCCCATGGGCCCATTAAACCCAGAACTATTCACGGCTATACGAATGATGTAGCCCAGTCCAAAACTTACCACATAACATACATTTTATTCGTGTGGGCCCAAAAGGCCATTGGGCCCACACCGCCCAGTCCGGCCCAACCTGGCCTAGAACGGCCTATGCCATGTACGCGACATGATAAGCCCAACCATATTCCACCTAGTAGTTGATTTGAAACAAACAGGCCCACGAGCCCATTAGGCCTATTCAGCCCATTTCGTGGCCCACTACGGCCTAAGCCCACGAATTCGCTCATGGTGGCCTTCCTCGTCATTCCCCCACGTTCTGTGAGCTTGGTTCACCACACGCAGGATCGCACGTTCGTGTGGCATCATACGCCATATTTTCGGCTTTTCAGCATTTTGCCAATCTACAGTCATAGCAGAGTATACAACACACACATTTTCGGCTTTTCAGCCGTTTATCAAGATAAGGCATACGGTTACACACCTGATCACGTAGAGTACTAAGAATTACCGAGCCCCTGGACCTTGATTCGAACGGTCAACTATGATTTGCCTACTTAATCCAAAGTTTGGTGCAAACACCCTTCCACAACCTGGCGGAAAGTCCCAAATTGCCGACACCCTACGACGCTTAAACTTGGGGGCAGAGGCTACGCGTCCATTCACAGCTGGCACCCCTCTTGATTTTCCCTTAGAATGGCTACCAGTCGCCCCCATTGGTATCTCACTAAGCAACATACTATCAAAAACCCCCAAGAGTATGCCCTATAACTGAGGCATGAGATGGTACAATCACCCTTCAATAGAATGCAGAGAGAGGTTCGGCTATAAAAGAACACAAAGAGAAAAGGGCATTTGGCTTTAGAATCGCCAAAAATGGGAAATTATTCCCCCAAAGATGAATTAGTGCTCACAAACGACACTAGCTTTTCCCCCTCATTCCAAATCCTTTGATTTTCTCCACAATCTTCTGCTAAAACTCCTCCACCGAATTTTCTCCTTGATTTACTCCAACTCCCCATTCAAATTCAATTCAAATTCTTATGACCAATTCAACCACAGAGTTCCAGTCCAGTTCTGACACCTCCCTAGCTCAAGTAGCAAAATAAACATACAATTGCGCACACCATGGCTAGAACCTCAGACTCCTTGCCACACATGTAACGCCACCTTGCCACTAGATCCCTTCTCTCTTTGTGTCATAAAACAAACACTAATTATTATAAGTCCTATAAGCTAACATCCAAGTTCCCTTAAGAGCCCAAAAATTAAAATTTTACAAACACCCAAACTTGAACCCAAGCATCTCAAGCACTCCCAAATAAGCCCAAATACTTAGCCACTAAAGCTACACATAATTTGTATTATTTCTTGCACACCTAAACTTTTATGTGTTCCCACACTCAAGGCCCATTCCTTCTAGGCCCAAATTCGGGGCGTTACAGTGTTTCACATTTGTGTATCAAGCATACCATGCATCAATATATCAAGTGATATCATTTATATTTTCAAATACTTCTCTCATCATGTGTTTATGTAGCATGTACAAAGCATGTTAGTCATATATATTTCATATGAATATCAATAAACTTGTATGAGCTTAATAATAATAATCCTTTTTCATATGCTCATACTTTCCACGTCAAGTATTCGAATATCAGGTATAATTCATGTCGATGTAATTCATGTATGTACCCATAATATTTTTCACAATTCAAATTGTTTCATATCAAAATTTTACTCGTTGAACTATTTAAAATATCGATGAAAACACGGAAAGTATACTTGTACTCGAGATGTACAAATCTATAATCATAGATAAACATATTCATCAAACAATTTCCATGTTCATATATCATCATCTCTTACTTTCATATATCATGTATCATCATTTTTATGTCTTTCAGGCAGATACATGTATTAATTAATTTCATGTTCATATTTTCTCTTGTCAGGATTTTTCCCGTTGAATTTATTTGAAATATCGATGGATATACAAGTAGTACATCAAAGTGTACAAATAAGAAATCCGTCAATTCATGTTCAGGGGTACCCATAAGGGCACATAATTAGGAAGTACACTCTCGAGCTATATATCAGGATGCTCATGTGAGCCATGTATCAGGAAGCTTATCCGGGCTAAACAGAAAACTCATATGAGTTTTAATCAGGAAGTTCATTGAGCTTAACAAGTAACTCCGAAGAGTTATTAATAGGGAGCTCCGGAGAGCATAACAGGGAGTTCAAGCGAGCCATGTCAGGAAGCTCATAAGATCCTATATTAGGACGCTCACAAAGAGCTGTGTGTCCGCAATAAATGCTAGATCACAACCGATCCAAATCATGTAACAGGATGCTCAAAAAGAGCTGCGGTAGTGCGCAACACATGTAGGATCACTATCGATCATGATGCTCACAGTAACTATATAACAGGATGCTTGAGAGGCTTATAACAGGATTGCTCATCTGAGCTATATTTTGTCTGCAACATATTCAGGACCACATTCAATACGGTAAATCATGTTTCCATCGAATTTCATTATTCAAACGGAACTTATCATTTTCTGAATATTAACAGGCATGTGATTGTTTCATACATTTATAACATTTATATAATTCATGTAAACACATAAACATTCAATTCAAGTATAAAAATAAATACAAATTAGTTACACGAACTTACCTCAATAAATGTTAGTGTACGTAAAATCTACTAATTCGACACTTTCTCTTTTCCTCGCTCTAACTTTGAATTTGGTCTATCCGGGTTTATACGAGTAAATTTAACATCAATTTAATACAATTCATACTCAATTTAGTCCAATTCACATCTTAGGCAAAATTACCATTTTTGTCCCTAAACTTTTAATTAATGACAATTTCGTCCTTAGACTCGGAAAATGAAATTCATGCACTTTAATCCTTATTCCAAGCCTAGCCAAATTTTACATGTAACATTTACAGCCCATGTATTTCATAAAAATTCAAAATTTTCCATGAATTTTACAACTTTACAATTTAGTCCTAAAATCATAATTTCATCAAAATTCACTTTACAAAAGTTGTTTATCTATCAACAACCTTTCATTTTCTGCCATAAATTTTAAAATTTTAGCATTTACATCCATAGAAAAATTTCTATACTTTGATATTTTTACAAATTAATCCCCAAAATAGATAGATTAAACTATTCTGATCTCAGAAATAAAAAATACTAAAAACGGGACAAGATTACTTACCCAATTTAGCTAAGAAAGCTTGCCTTCTCTTTCCTAGGGTTTCCATGTATTTTGGGGGAAGAAGATGATAAATTGATGATATTTTCATTTTTTATCATTTATCATCTTTATTTTTTTTTCACTTTCCAATTTCATCATTTTCTTTATTTTATTTTCCATGGATGAATCATCATCCTTAAAAACTAAGCATTCTTAATGGTCTATTTACCATTTAAGGACCTCAGATTTTGAATTCCATAGCTATTTCCTTTAGCTATTAGAACTCAACTTTTACACTTTGTGCAATTTGGTCCTTTATCAAATGAAACATATAGTGGTAAAATTTCTTTATGAAATTTTCATGCGACATTATTATCATACTGTAAACCATAAAATAATATTAAAATAAATTTCTTTTTGGAATTGGATTTGTGGTCCTGAAACCATTATTCCAATTTTATCGAAAACAGGTTGTTACAACTCTCCCCCTTAAAACTTTTCGTCCTCGAAAATCTTACTAGTAATGGGGTTTAGATATTGCTTCTTTTATATCGTTTCATTGCCTAAAATTTTTTAGTAAAGCTACCTTTTTACTTCTCAGTTCTTTCACTTCACATGCCAAAATTTCAACCAATCCTTCACTGTGAGTCATGTCAAGCTAAATTCCAGTATCTATCAGAGAAATAACATGTGACGGATTTGACCAATATTGTCGTAGCATATACACATAAATAACATTCATGAATTCTGTCAAGCTCTGACAATAATGCCAATCTATACATAAAAAATTTGATTCTTTTCAAGGATCTCGGCCTGATAAACCGTGGATTTAGTTTGCCTTTACGACCAAACTAGAGAACTTCTTCCATGACGAAATTTTCAAGGATATTTTATCATTAACTCAGATATCTATTTCTTTTTCTCACTAAGCTCAATCCAATACTATAAAGTTTTATATTCATGATCATATAGAGTTTCATACGGTGCCATTTAATACTTGATTGGAAACTGTTATTATATGTGAATTCGACTAACGGAAATTATTTCTTTTCCAATTGCCTTCAACTTCTAAAATACAGTATCGAAACATATCTTCAAAATCTAAATCACACATTCAGATTGACCATCTATCTGAGGATGAAATGTGGTACTAAAAAGTAACCACGTACCAAGAACTTCTTGTAACTTATTCCAGAATAGTGATATGAATTGTGAATCTCAATCAGAAATAATGGAAATTGGCAATCTTAGAAACAGATAATTTAGACAATTTATTCAGTGAGAAATCCATTCATACCAGGATAAAATATACAGGCTTCGTCAAATAATCGACAATATAACATCTTTCTTTTTCAGAGATAGGGGTAATCCCGATATAAAATTCATAGTAACTTTATCCCATTTCTATTTCGGTATCATAACTGATTGTAAAAGTTCTAAAGGTATCAGTACTTGATATTCAATTTTAACTTGCTAATATATCTAACATTTGATCACAAATTCAGAAATGCCACATTTCATTCCAGACTACCATTACATCTATTTTAGATTGTTATGCATTTTATTATTCTCTAGATGAACAGACATAATACCACTGTGAGCATTCGTGTAAAATTTTCTATACAAGCTCTGAATCCTTCAATACACAGGCTCTACCTCTAAATAATAGACAATTATCAAATCCATTTTGAAATTCTAAATTAGGGGTGGACTCACTCTGTATCCATTTAACTTACAACCCGTTAACATTTTTCTAAGCTTAACAGATCTGTTGTAGAAACATCGTTTTAGCTTTAACTCAGCTAAATTCGAGCCATCATTAGACAATGACAATCAGGTATTCATAGCTTGTAAGGCAAACAAAGATTTTCTATCTAGAGCATCCGCAATCACATTTATTTTTCCCAGGTGATATTCAATAACCAAGACATAATCTTTCAATGCAAATACAATAACTGCCAATTGTATATCATGTAGCTCTAATTTTCTAGAAGCATAGACTATTTCTACACTCTCTTGCATCAAAACAAAACATAAACAAAACAAAACATAAATTGTTCACTGACACATCATTGTAAATCACAAATTCCTTATTGGATTTCAAGTTGAACCATAATTGATGCTTCAGTCAACAGAGCTTTCAACTAGTCAAAATTTTGCTGACATTTATCCGATCATTTAAATTTCACATCTTTATATAATAACCGGCTAATTCCAGAAAAATTTTAACTTCTGATACATTTTTCAATATTATTTCAAGCACAAGATCTATAACAAATTCGACTTCTCTAACCGACAATAATCCATGTAATTTTTTTTGAAACACATCAGAATTTTTGCATACCACTGCCACTGATTTAAACTTTGACTCAAATACTTTAATACCAAACACGTAATCAAAGTAAGTATTTTAACCTTTTCTGATACATTTTTGTGCCGACTTGGTTGATATCACAGTAGATAGATCATTTAATTTTTCTAATTCAAGACAGAGTATTTGATCATCCTGACATTTCAATACAATATACTTTTATTTACCATTTGTCTCGGCATCAAACAGAGTTAACCGGTCTATTCCCAAAATCACATCAAATTCATCCAACAATAATAGCATCAAATCAAACAGAAAACAATAATATCGTATCATTAATGGATAATTCTTGAATTTTTATCAACCTATATATACTGGTCTAGAGAGTTTGATTCTTTAATCATGAATTTAATGAACTCGTCAGGTAAATTTTTACCAGATATTAAATTCGTACAATTATATGAATAAGTCGAACCAGAATCAATTCAAATAATCACCTCAGAATCAATAATGAAGAAAGTACTAGTACTAACGTCTGGCACAGAAGTATCTTTCCATGCACGAATTGTGTATGTACTAACTGATACTCGTGTTTCAGATTTTATAGTGAAGGCTTTTGTTGCACATTGGTTACCATTTGTATTTCTAGGGTTATGAGGTGATCTACTTTTGGTAGCTGTGTTACTCAGCCTTGAAATTTTAATAATATCTTTTTCAAGTTTTTCCGGGCAATCTATAAGATAGTGCTAAAAAAGAACCACATTCAAAACATGCTTCACTTTTTATTCTACATTCTCCAAAATGTAGTTTATTACAATACTTGCACTTGGGCTTACTGTTTCTAACATTTCCTGCACTTACTATAGATGTAATATTTGACATTAGACTTAAGTATCCAGTACCTCTTCCTTTACTAGAGTATCCCATAGAGACAGTAGAAAGATCATAATATTTCTTTCATTTTTCTAAGGTTGAATGATATAACTTTTTTGTCAATATTCTACTTGAAGTTTTGGTTTTTATCTCAGCCTATCTTTTCTCTTTGCTAAGCTTTATTGGCTTTTTATGCCCGGTCAACTAGTACAACAAATTCTTTCTGTCCAAGAAACTAAACTTTTATGTCCTCATTTAAACCACCTTCAATCACTTGCACATTATGGTTTCAATTAAAATACATTCTTTGGCATATTTATTTAGTCGGACAAATTCTCTTTCATACTCAAATACGGTTATGTAACCCTCCCTTTTGGCACAACAAAATCAAGCTATTCCACCACTGATAAACTGAATATTTTAATAGAGACATCACATACTTTAAGCATTCAATTTGTATACAAGACAATTAATCAAAACCTCTATTAG
Source organism: Gossypium longicalyx (assembly GCA_025698465.1). NCBI lineage: Eukaryota > Viridiplantae > Streptophyta > Magnoliopsida > Malvales > Malvaceae > Gossypium > Gossypium longicalyx. The sequence goes on along the minus strand of CM046995.1, from coordinate 68,330,527 downwards.
TATTTTCCATTCAGACAAGTTCTTACATTGAAGCACTTTGGGAACCAATTTGAGGAACAGGAGGGGGTGGAGGTTGTTGTACAACTAGATTCATTCTTACAATTTCAATAAACTACTTATTCATCAATTGGAAGAAGACTTCTTTAGCCTTTTCTCCTTGGACCTCAGATACAAGCCTTCTACTTGTAACAGCCCGGTTTAGACCCTAGTCAGAATAGTGGTTTCAAGACCACAAATTCGAGTCAAAAAATATTTTAATATAATTTTCCTTGCTTATAATATGTGAATTGATATTTGTGAAAACTCTTTGATTTAATTTTATCGTTTGTGTGTCGAATTATGAAAAAGGACCTAATCACAGAAAATGTAAAAGTTGCATTCTACATGTTTAAAGTGTTTGAATGCTATTTGATATTAAAGTAAAGGTCCTCTTGTTGTTATTATACCATTATTAGCTTGAGTGGACTATTATGGGCATGAATTAAATGGATTTCATGTTTTATAATTAAGGCTATATAGTTAATAAAATTAAAACAACACAAATGATATTCATTTGTTCATCTTTGTTGACTGAAAATTGAATAAGGAGAAGCCATTAGAATACCTTGAAGCATTCGACCATTACATGATTCATTAGTAAGTCCGTTTTTGCTCGATTTTTGATAATTTTTATGTTTTTGTAATCATTGTCAAGTATTCTATCAAGCTCATGTCTCAATTTAAGAAATTGATGAAGATTTTGAGTTGAGCCATTGATTCTTTTGTGATTTTTGTGTTGTTAATTGATGAAAAATGAAATGCATGTGTTAGATTAATATGTTTTGTATTTGAATTTTTGATGAATTTGAGTAATTTGGGCTAAATTGTGAAAATGAGATTTTGAGGGACTAAAATGTGAAATAAATGAAATATATAGGCTTATATGGGTTAGAGAAAAATTTGACCTAGCATGTGTAATATGAAATTATGTGTATTTTGTAATTTTATGAATTAGGGACTAAAGTGTCAAAATGTGCAAATGTGAGGGCTAATTTGTAAAATACCCTAATTATATGTTTTTGGACTAAATTGAATGATTTGGTGAATAAAGGAGTTAAATTTGAATGTGTATAGATAAAGAACCAAAGAAAATGAAATTAGATCGGGGAAAGTCAAAAGTGGTTGAATAGCCGTTCATTTCCATTCATTCTCGTACGAGGTAAGCCGATTATCAAATAAATGTGTTTGAATTGAATTATTATTGCTTGTATGTTAATGAATAGTGATGAATGGCTATTTGAGATGAAAATGAGAAATCTGAGAAAGTTTCAACAATGTGACGACGTCCGAAAAGTCTCGTACGAACCATAGGAATAGTTAGGATACATATGTCATGACATAGGGTTTCGATATGTGATTTCTTGTAAGACCACGTCTAGGACATTGGCATTGATTTGAGATTTACGTGTAAGACCATGTCTAGACATCGGCATCGTATTTGATTTCGTGTAAGACCTTTTTTGGGACAGTGGTATCGATATTTGATTACATGTAAGACCACGTCTAGGACGTTGGCATTGTACTAGCTTTCCCAGCTATCCGTGTATCCTATTTGACTCCGTATAGTTCAATGGGCATTCCAAGAAACGAATGACTATGTAAATGTGTATCCAATTCAGGTACGTTTGAAATGTATATCATGTTTGAGAATGAAAGGTAAGTATATGTACATTTGTGGACATATGATATATGTATGAATTATTATGAGAATGAAATGTGTTATATGTAAGTGAATTATGATCAAACGAGCTATATGAAACATATTAATATGTGATTGTAGTTTGCCACAAGTTATGTGAATGAATTGGTTTAGAAATGTGTTATGAGAAAAGTTTATTTGTATATGGCTTACTAAGCTTTTGAAAGTTTACTTTGTATGTGTTTACAATTGTTTTCTAGTTATCGAAGCTATCGGGAGCTCGGGGATCGTCGAGGATTATCACCACACTATCGAACTCTATTTTGGTACCTTTTAAAAATGTGAATATTGAAGTATGGCATGTATAAGCTAGAAGTATTTGAATATGATTTTTGAAGTGTATATCATGCCATGTGATATGGCTAGATTAAAGTTGCTATTTGGTGTGGTATTTGTTATATAAGTTAAGTTAAGAAATGGTATGTGTTGATGTGCATAAATGGCCTAGTGAGAAATAGTCAATTTGGTAAGTTAGTTATGTGAATTAGTTATGGAAATGGCATGGTTTTGATATGAGAATGGATGTGAAAAATTGGGATAATGACATGTATGAATGAATGAGTTTGGTATGTTTTGGTTTGGATAATAAGAATGAAATTGATTGGTGACATTGTGGATTGAATTATACATGTCTAAGAATGGTTTTGGTTGCTATTTGGTCATGAATTGTGCTTTGATTTTGGAATTGTAGGGATTACCATTAAGGATGGCAAATTGGCTTTGCAAATAGTCTATTTTTGTCCCCACGGGCAGAGACACGGGTGTGTGTCTTAGTCGTGTGTGACATATAATTATGTTATACGACCATGTGTTCCCTAGGTAGTCCTACAATTCTAAGTCAGTCTCAAGCACGGCCTAGACACACGGGCATGTCTAGAGGCCGTGTGAGGCACACAGCCTTGGCACATGGGCTTGTGTGGCCATTTTGAAGGGTACACAGGTGTGTGGTTAGCCATGTGACCCAAGTCAGTTTCGACCACGGCCAAGGCACACGGCCATGTCTCCGATCGTGTGGCACAAGTTAGTATGTATGCCTTGTTTAGCCATGGCTTAGACACACGGGCGTGTCTAATGCCGTGTAAGGTACACGGCCTGATCACACGGGCGTGTGACCTTTGTAACTTTGAAATTTTGTTAAGTTTTCTGAGAAATTTTATATGTGCTCGGTTTAGTCCCGACCCCTTCCTAAAGCATGTTTAAGGTCTCAATGACCTAAGAAAGGGACATTGAAATGATGTTTGACTATGATCCTATGATGTGTGGATGATATTTATGAATTTATTATTAAATGTTCTGATATGTCCAATAATGCCTCATAACCCTAGTCTGACAACAGATACGAGTTAGGGGTGTCACATTAGAACTCAAGACAACTCTTTGCACTGAGGCTTGAGCATTACTTTTAGTTTTTTCAGAATTAGCTCAGTTGGATAACATTACATTATGAAAAACATATTTTAAAATGGTCAAGAGATATCACACTATCACAAGTTATATAGCGACATGTATAGCTAGACTCGTATACACTATGTTAGTTCGAGAATCGGCTAAACCGTAGCTCTAGTAACAATAAATGTAACACCCCTAACCCAAATCTGTCATCAGAACAAGGTTACGCAGCATTATCAGAGATCACAGATCAGATAACAAACATTTCACATTTATACAATATTCATATCAAGAATCAATCATTAAGTCCCTTATAAGAGCCCTCGAGGCCCAAAATATGCATTACAAGTAAGTCGGGCCTAAATTGGAAACTCAGAGAATTTTTCGCGAAATTACAAAATTTTTCCTAGGTACAGGGGACACACGCCCGTGTGGCCAGGCCGTGTGAACACGCTCATGACCCTACCCGTGTAACTCTTTGACTTCGGCCACACGGCCAGCCACATGCCCGTATGCTAGGCCGTATGGACAATTTAATTTTCAATAATTTGGTGCAGGGTTCAAATGGCCAAGACACATGCCCGTGTACTGGACCGTGTGACACACATAGCTGAGACACATACCCATGTCTCTATCCGTGTGATAATACCTGAGCATTATGTTTCTTAATTTTTAATGTGCAGGGGTCACACAGCCAAACCACACGCCTATATGCATGACCGTGTGTCACACATCACCGTGTCTCTGCTCGTGTGGATAAAATAAAGCCATTTCTAAGCCTTATTTCTCACCCAAATATGTCTTCCATTTACATTGACATTTTAATACATTCCGTAGTCAATACAAAATGTTCAAATCAAGCCAAAATCGAGTCTTATGCATGACTTATCATTACCTATGTTCAAGTGTTTAAACTTATAAAATACACACATATATACATATAAGTATATTTTCTCATTTATGCTTAAAGCCATTTATCATTAGGTTTATATACTTTTCATCACATAACCATTTCAAACACATCAAACATAATAAGGCCATATACAATTTCATCAAAATATGTTTAATACTATCCATTCTAATGGCTAGTTACAACAAAAGCATTATCATGCCAACATTGGCCAAATTAACCTATACACGCCATTATAGCCAGAATTAATTTTACTGTTTGCACCGAATGGGTTGATGGATAGTATGAAATATCTCCGCCAAGCTTCCAACCCAACGAGCTTCCGAATTCCTTTAAAACAGGGAAATTAAAAATAGAGTAAGCTTTTAAGCTTAGAAAGTTTGTATAACCAGAAATTTAACTTACCACTATTTTATAAACATAAGCTAAACATACATTTCATTGCCAAGTTGTGTTGGCCAAGTGCCCAAACACATATCCTCATCAACATGTTAATCACTGTAATCTATATAATATTTCATAATCACAAATTTACATAATCATCAGGCAAATTTTATACACATGTACCATCCATCTCACATTTCAACATCTTTTGTAATATCAGTTCTTGTATTTCAGGCATGTACCGAATTATAGATGAACAAAGTCATTAAGCGTGTTCCACATTTGTTTATCAAGCATACCATGCTTCAATATATCAAGTGATATCATTTATATGTTCAAATACTTCTCTCATCATATGTTCATGTACCATGTACAAAGCATGTTAGTCATATATATTTCATATGAATATCAATAAACTTGTATGAGCTTAATAATAATAATCCTTTTTCATATGCTCATACTTTCCACGTCAAGTATTCGAATATTAGGTATAATTCATGTCGATGTAATTCATGTATGTACCCATAATATTTTGTCACAATTCAAATTGTTTCATATCAAAATTTTACTCGTTGAGCTATTTAAAATATTGATGAAAACACGAAAAGTATACTTGTACTCGAGATGTACAAATCTATAATCATAGATAAATATATTCATCAAAGAATTCCCATGTTAATATATCATCATCTCGTACTTCCATATATCATGCTTCATGTATTTTAGGCAGATACATGTATTAATTCATTTCATGTTCATATCTTCTCATGTCAAAATTTTGCTCATTGAATTTATTTGAAATATCGATGGATATATAGGTAGTACACTCTAAGTATAAAAATTAGAAATATGTCAATTCATGTTCATGGGTACCCATAAGGGCACATAATCAGGTAGCACACTCTCGAGCTATATATCAGGATGCTCATGTGAGCCATGTACCAGGAGGCTTATCCGGGCTAAATAGAAAACTCATAAGAGTTTTAATCAGGAAGCTCATTGAGCATAACAGGTAACTCCAAAGAGTTATTAACAGGGAGCTCCGAATAGCATAATAGGAAGTTCAAGCGAGCCATGTCAGGAAGCTCATAAGAGCCTATATTAGGATGCTCACGAAGAGCTGCGTTTGTATCCGCAATAAATGCTGGACCACAACTGATCGAATCATGTAACAGGACGCTCAAAAAGAGCTGCAGTAGTGCACAGCACATTCAAGATCACTACCGATCAGGATGCTTGCTGAAACTATATAACAAGACGCTCGAAAGACTTATAACAGGATTGGTCATCCAAGCTATATTTTGTCTGCAACATATGCAAGATCACATTCAATACAGTAAATCATGGTTCCATCGAATTTCATTATTCAAACGGAACTTATCATTTTCTGAATATTAATAGGCATGTGATTGTTTCATACATTTATAACATTTATATAATTCATGCAAACACATACCACATTTAGTTCAAGTATAAAAATAAACACAAATTAGTTACACGATCTTACCTCAATAAATGTTAGTGTACATAAAATCTACTAATTCGACACTTTCTCTTTTCCTCCCTCAAACTCCAAATTTGGTCTATCCGGATCTATACGAGTAAATTTAACATCAATTTAATACAATTCATACTTAATTCAATCCAAATACATTTTAAGCAAAATTACCATTTTTGTCCCTAAACTTTTAATTAATGACGATTTCGTCCCTAGGCTCGGAAAATGAAATTCATGCAATTTAATCCTTATTCCAAGCCTAGCTGAATTTTACATGTAACATTTACAGCCCATGTATTTCATAAAAATTTAGAATTTTCCATGAATTTTACAACTTTACAATTTAGTGCTAAAATCATAATTTCATCAAAATTCACTTTACAAAAGTTGTTTATCTATCAATAACCTTTCATTTTCTACAATAAATTTCAAAATTTCAACATTTACATCCATGGCAAAATTTCTATACTTTGATATATTTACAAATTAATCCCCAAAATAGATAGATTAAGCTATTCCGATCTTGAAAATACAAAAATTACTAAAAACGAGACAATATTACTTACCCAATTAAGCCAAGAAAGCTTGCTTTCTCTTTCCTAGGGTTTCCATGTATTTTTGGGGAAGAAAATGATAAATTGATGATATTTTCATTTTTTTTATCATTTATCATCTTTATTTTTTTCACTTTCCAATTTCATCCTTTTCTTTATTTTATTTTCCATGGATGAAACATCATCCTTAACAACTATGCATTTTTAATGGTCTATTTACGATTTAAGGACCTCAAATTTTGAATTCCATGGCTATTTAATCCCTTTAGCTATTAGAACTCAACTTTTGCACTTTGTACGATTTGCTCCTTTATCAAATTAAACATATAATCGGTAAAATTTCTTTATGAAATTTTCATACGAAATTATTATCATACTGTAAATCATAAAATAATATTAAAATAAATTCTTTTTTTTTTGGAATTGAATTTGTGGTCTAGAAGCTACTATTCTAATTTTTCTGAAAACGGGTTGTTACATAATAATCCTAGCAAATAAGATTTCAAATATCATCGTTGATGCCAAAAAAAAAACTCAATGCAAACATATTTAAAATAAATAACAAGAGAAAAGAGTAAAATATATTCAGTTCAGTAGCCTTTCGGATCTATTCTAGCTGATGCGCTCCTCCATTCTGCTCAACGCTTCTTTTGCTAAGGAGTTCCTAAAGTGGCCAACAAAGAATGCTTTTGACAAAGCCTTTGTTGGCTAAAGGATGGAAGGGAAATAGACAGCTATGCAAGGGACAGGAAAAGGGAAATAGAATGTGGAGAAATGTTAATGAGAGAAAAATGAGATTTAGGGGATAAGAGATGATTTGAGAAGTGATAGGTGCATGGTATTTATAGGTGAAGGTAAGGGGTAGTGTTAGCTAAAATAGATTCAAAATTCCTTCTTTTTCTACCGCACATGACCGGCCATATTTCAAGGAGAAGGGGTTGACTTAGTCTCTTTAATTTGAATTCAAACCAAGGCTATTAATAGCCATAGGGTGGACAGTTTCAATAGCAAAGTAGTTTGGCTGATTTTTTTATTATTTTCTAACTATAAGGACCCTCAATTAAATACCCTAATGCTTGCTTTTGGGCTTCCATCTACTTGTGCTGAAACTGAGCTTTAGTTCCTCCTTGTTGGACTGTTTCTCAGTATAATAATTTAGCAGACATGTCCATTTTTTAGCACCTCTTTTACTGGGTCAAGTTATCAACCCCATGACAGAAATTGCATGGTTTTGCCATCTACATGAATTAATTTGTGCATGTCCATGTTTCATTCACATTAATCACATTTTCAATGGTCCTTTTACAAAGTGAAAAATCACATATTAATAAATTAACATGGAATAATATAAAATATGTACAAAAATCATGTAATTAAGCACAATTTCACAAAATTTATAAATTCATGCCCAATATTACTAATTAAGTAAAATTCACTTATTTTAATAACAATTACTCAAGATAAACATAATTATTAAGTTAAAAGGTGGTAAAAATATTTAAAAAAACCCTATATAATTTTGAGTTTACAACAAGCTACGCTTGACCTTAAATACTTAAGCTCGGAGATAAGGATTAGTGGAAAATTAGATAATTCCACTAACTCTCTTGATTCTTGTGATTAAGTGCTCTTAAATTAATTTAATCTTTATCATCTATAGTAGTCTAGTTCCATTCTAACTAGGTCTTAACTTAACTAGCCAAATTGCCAAACTTAAGTAATAAATAAATCTAACCACTACGAACTTATTGAATTCACCAAAATCTCTGAGTTTGGCAGATACCAAACAGAAGAGTCCACCAAACTGCAAAACACACCAAAACAAAGAGTTTTCCAAATGCGCAAACACACAAAATCCTATACTGAGTCAAAACAAACATATAACTTACTTACGTCTATCCTTATTTTACCAAAACACATCAAATAGTAACCAGATACAGAAACTTTGCTAGGTGGACTATTACAAGGAGAGCACTACGGTTACGAGCACAAACGGACAAGGTAGGAAGCACCCACCATAAGACGACAACAATGTCATGATCAATCGGGTAACTTCGTTCCTTATCTATTTAAGGGTTGCACATTAAGAACAATGTGCTATCTAAAGTGTGTAGGGGTAACATAGTAAATTTATGTTTTATGAAATTTATGTTTTTCTCCTTTTTTGTGTCAAAAGTGTGGTTGAGCTTGTAGAAATGGTTAGGAGCATGTATGTAGGTCGATTGTATTTACCGTAAATTTGACATGACAATGGATGATTTTAAATTTTCAATTATTATACTACTAAGTTACATATATTACACTGTAAATTGGCATTAAGTAATTGAATCTAACAAATGACAAATGGTTAGAATTGTAGTTGTTTGATTAGTTAAATTTGTGAATATTAAGATACCTAAGGATGACCTAAAGCATTGTTCGATATAACCTAGAGTAAAAAAACCAACTTATTATAAATATTTACCTATATTTGAGCCAAAAAACTCTTCTTGATGAACTTTCGTACAAAACCCAAAATCAGAACACAAATTTGTACTTACCTTTTTTCTTTGGTCCTTGAATTGCACGAACTTAGACGTCGGGCCGTACATATTGAGGGATACGGTGGTTTTGTTAGATTAGAGTGAAATAGGAAGAAGTAGTGTGATATAGTGATTATAGGTCTAGCTAAAATGTGCAAAACAAGAGGAGAATTTAGAAGAAGTCAAAACGAGTAGAAAAGTACTTGAATAATGAAAAAAACATTTTAAATGAGACATGTTGAAAAAGTCAAAAGGGACACAAAAATAAAGTAGAAAAATTAGAAAAATCAATCATTAGTGCACAAAAACTCGTAACCTGACCGTAGTTACTTTATCACATTGTGACTTCTTACATGGAGAAATAAGGAAGATGAGAGAAGGAGAAATAAGGCAGTGGGCAGAAAAGGGTTACTAAGGGGGAGAATAGGGGACAATACGGTGTGCTAAACTAGTTTCATGCTTGAAACTATTTTGATGCTCATTGTTCTTGAATTACATAACAGCCTTAAGCTTCAGAACATTATTAACTAAAAAGTCCTATATGACCTAGGTAAATCTATTTGTGAACGGACATTGTATTGAGTGATTGCAATAATAACTCTTTGTACTCTACTAGGATAATCAAATTACCTATATAATTTATCGATGGATAAATATATTTGAAGACATTATTTATATACTTTGTAATGTACTAAACTTAGATGTTTGAAATTGAGAATGGTAAGTCATTTACATATCATGCCAGAATTATATGTAATTATGATTTTTCCTATTTATGTGTTTCCAAAATGATCTCTGCATTATACTCACTCAAGGTCGTCTTTTATATTTTTCTTTTTTATGTTTTATTGCTTGAGGACAAGCAATGACTTAAGTATAGGGGAGTTTGATCTGGCATAATTTGTTGTAGCATATCAAACCATTTTCCACACTTTAAGAGCTTGTGTGAAAGCAATTTAGTTATGTTGTTACTTAATTTTCATCTTTAGTTCATCAATAATAAAAAGTGTGATTTGAGCCATTTATATGACCTTATAGGCCAAATAAGCTTAAAGGAAGGCTGACATATTCAGTGAATGTACAGGACATCATTCAAAGGCATAGAAACATGAAACTGGCCACAATGTTACAACACAAAGTGTTGATGCCGCAACATAGTGAGCAGAGCACTCAAAAGGAGAAAACTACTTTTAGTGTCACGATACAGCTAGAGGATGTCTCAACATAGCCATGTAGTCAAGCCTTAGCTCATAAACTACTATCAGTGTTGCGACATAGGCCAAGGGGTGTCGCGACACGGCCTTGACAAGGAGAATTAATGAGCTAAGTGTGTTTTGGTTTGCAAAACGAACTTTAATGCAAAAACGTCAACCAAATTAGGTTAATGGACAACGACCAAACCTAAACTTAAAAATATACGACTCTAAACACTTCATAAAAAATTTTTATTCAAGTTTAAGGTGACGACTTTCATTTAGTTTTATTTTCAATTTCTTGCTAATTTATTTTGTACTTAGGTTATTTTCATTTGTAATTTTATTCTAGCTTTTATTTTCATTCATCATGGAACTTGATTTTTGGATTCATCAACTCTTTGTAGATTTTTGTTTTTGACCTCCTTTGGACATACTAACGTCTAGAGTAAGAAAATTGCAACCAAATATTATCGTTAGGCAATTTCTGCAAGTATATGGGTTAGGTTGTAATATAGTTTGTACAATGATGCATGAAAGTACTTTGAGGATTGTACCCAAGGGTAGCGAAGCTAAACTAATTCTAACTTTGATGTTAATAGATCTCATTAGTAATTTAACTAAATTCTATTACAATAATTCCTAAGGTGATGAAAATTCATAACTTATAAAAATAATTAAGATGCATAATAATAAAGACAAAAAATTAATTTGTAGACTTAATCAATTCTAAGGATGAAAGATTAACTCACTTCACTGGTCGTAACTAACTCCTATTTTGGGTTCTATCTAATAATCTAACTGCCTCTGGATGTACTAACGTCCAGAGTGTGAGTACTGCAACTAAGGATATAATATTGAGGTAATGTCCACAAGAATACGGGTCAGGTTGTAATATAGATTTTACAATGAAGTAGGTGAGTACTCCAAGGATCGTACCCAAAGAAGGCAAGTACTACATTAATGTTAACCTAAATGCAAATAGAATTAATTAGTAATCAAAATAAATTATATTATGGATAAACATAAATAAGAGATTTGTAGGTTTTTATAAATAAAGGAATAAAAATTGTATAAAAAAGTGAACTTTAGAAAACTAATATCTAAACTCAATTAAATCTAGGCATGGGTGATTAGCTTGCTTCGGTGGTCATAACTAACTCCTATTTGGGGTTTGTATTTAATCAACTAGTCGTTGCCCTAACAAGATCCCTCGATCTTTCACTAAACTAACAATTTAGCAAGAACTACTTATCTTTTGACCTCACAGTCCAGACTAGCTCGGGGCTAAGGTGTTCACGAATAGACCATACCAATTTTGGGTTAATTCCCACTTAGATGACTTCCTAAGGTCGTTAAGCCTAGGGTTTACGTTCTTCCTCTCCCAAACAACTGATCTGCTGAGAAAACCCTACATAACAATTAGTTAATCACACCTCAACTCACTAACCCCACATAAAAGGATTAGTTCCTCATGGAATCCATAAACACAATAAACTTGATAAATAAGATATGCATAAAGAATAGATCAAGAATAAGGTTTAAGTTAATCCTAATTGTATTTGATTGATGAAAGTGCATAAATCCACAATAGTTTGATTGCATCTACAAATCAAGTTCTTTGAAGAACAAAATTAAAAATAACTTGAAAAGAAATCTGAACCCTAAAAGAAAGAAAAAATAAAAACTAAATTATAGGGAAAAATTGAAAATCTAAAAATTGTCCCTAACAAGTGCTAAATGAGACTATTTATAGAGTTAGGGTTAGTCATCATCCTTAGCCCTAGGTTTGTTGATATTTTCGTGTTAATTTTCATTGTGCAGACAAAAACTCATGTTGCTTGTAATTGTTCCCGTACAAGGTTGGTGTCGTGACACCCTAGTGCCTGTGTCGCGACACTGAAGGCAGTATACTTGATTCAAGTTTGGCTTCAAAGGTGTGTCACAACACCAATGGCAGTCTTGCAATCCTTGTATTATGCTCCCTATGTTACGGCATCAAACTTCTTGTGTTGCAACACAACGACCAGCCTTGAGTTCTTATGCCTTTGAATGGTATCCTACACACTCACTAAGTACGTTAGCTCACCTTTAGGCCTCATTTGGCCCCTAAGGTCATAAAATGACTCATTTTACACTTTTTTTATTGAATTAAAACTAAATTAAGAAAATTAACTAAAACTTAATAAAAATACTTGTATTCAAGCTCCTTAAGTATGAAAACTGGTTTAATCTGCTACACCAACTTACGACAGATCAAACTCTCCCACACTTAATTATTGCATGTTCTCAAGCAATGCATGATAAAAGCAAAAAGTAAAAGACAAACCTTGAGCAAGTATAGTACAAAGATTGGTTTCAATTACATAACTAGGCATTTTCATATTTACATATAATTATGGCATGATATGTAGACGACTTACCGCTTTCAATATTATACACCTAAGCTCAGTATATTACAAAGTATACAAACATTAATGTTTTCAAATATATGAATCCATCAATAAATCATATAGATAATTTGATTATCTTAGAAGAATACAAACAATCTTTATTGCAATTACTCAATCTAATCTCAAACCATGGATAGATTTACCTAGCTCACATAAGGTTTTTCGACTTGTAACGTTCTGAGGCTTAGGATAGGTATAGAATTAAAGAAAAAGAAGCATCAAAATAGTTTCAAGCATGAAAATAATTTGGCACATCGTATTGTTCCTTATTCTTCCCCCTTAATAACCCTTGCCTACTCAATGCCTTATTTCTCCTTTGTTCACCTTCCTTATTTCTCCACATAGGAAGTCACAACATAATACAACTACAGGTAGCTCACGAGTTTTTGTGCACTAATGACTGAGTTTTTCTACTTTAGTAACTTTCTTACCTTTTGATATTTTTCAATACATCTCACTCATAATGCTTGTATCTTTCACGTACTTTTTCTACTTGTTTTTCTTGATTTCTTTCTAAGTTTTTCTTTTTGTCTTGCACATGTTGGCTAACCTATAATTACTATATCACACTATTTTTTCCTATTACACTCTCTTTTTACAAAATCCACCGTGATGTATCTACTTAACCCTTAATATGTATGGCCAGAAATCTAAGTTCATGCAATTTAGGACCAAAGAAAAAGGGTAAGTACAAATTAATGTTTTTGGCTCGAGTTTTGTAAGAAGGTTCATCAAGAAGTGTTTATACCTCAAAATAGGTACTAAAGATAGATAAAAAAAGGTTAGCTTTTTGGCTCTAGGTTATACCTGTCTTAGGTCATCCCTAGGTATCTCAATATTCACAAATTTAATCCATCAAGGAAGCACAATTTCAACTATTTATCAAACATACTAGCATGTTTGTTTCCCTATATTTTCTATATCATTTGGTATATTTAATTATTTAATGCCTATTTACAGTGTAATATATAGAACTTAGTAGTCTAATAATAAAAAATTTAAAATCATTCACTATCATGCTAAATTTATAGTAAACACAATCAACCTATATAAAAGCTCCTAACCAATCACTTGTATTTCTACAAGCTTAAGCACACATTTGACAATAAAAAAATAAAAGAAAAACATAAAAATAAAAAATAAATTTCCTATGTTAGCCCCCCATACTTTAGATAGCATATTGTCCCTAATGTGCAGCCTTGAAAACATAAGAAAAGAAGTTACCTGATTGATCATGACATTGCAATGGTCTACTGGTAGGTGCTTCCTTCCTTGTTTGTTATAAGCTCGAAATTGTTGTTCTTCTTTCATGTAGGGTTCCTAAATAGAAAAATTAAAATAGAAAACAAAACAAATATAAAAGGACCTAATATTAATCCTACTCCTAGAACGATAAACTAAAATTTATTTAACTTAATTACATTCCTAAAAATAAAAATAATTTTTTTAGTCAATCATCCTCCTCCTCATCAAAATCCATTTCATCTCCTTCCCCTTCACTTTCCTCATCTTTTCTATCTTTTCTTTCCTTGCTCCATTGCTCTTCCTCTTCATGATGGGTATGCATTGGGTCAAACTTGTCTAGTGGATTATTAGGAATTCTCATATTGTTCCGCCATGCAAGTTCTTGAAGGACTGGGTCTGTTTCTGGCATCCATCGTATCATTCTGCTTATTTTTGTACTACTGCTCTTGCCCATTTCTTGCCTAAATGTCAATTTTTCTTTTCGTTTGAATGAAGCTAGGACGTCCATATTTTCTTTTCTCCTCTTATTCCAATCCATAATTTTTTCTTTGGAGCTTAATGTATTAGGTATACATTGAGTTGCCTACTAAGCTCCTCTTTGTTCTCATGAATTGCTCGTTTTCTTCTATTGGAACTTCTGCGTTCTTGTAAAGTGTCGTCACGAGGTGGGGAAAGAAAATCCTGACCTTTTGGCCACTAACACATCTCTTCATACTTTGATGGATTCATTTCCCAATGCATATATATTTTTTCTATAAAATTCCATATAACAAAATAGCTCAGAATGTATTAACATTAGAAGCATTAAGAGCAGGTGTGATTCTGGTGCAAATAAATTGCATCCACATTTTAGCTATTAAGAACATTTTGGCTTGATTGAAATGGTCAAAAGTCCTGTATCTGGTCAGTATTTCCATACACCTCGATTTTCAGTTAAGTAATTTATGATGTTTTCAATCTTGATATCTTTAAAACCCATTAAATTAATATTTCCTAAAAACTCAGTTTCATAATATGGGGCATCGTAATATTTACTAATTATTTTCGGGGTGAATGGCACATGTGTACCCCTTACTATTATCGTTTTCCATATGACACCATGTGGTCTTTGAGTTTCTTCTTCCCTAAGAGCAGCATAAAATTCTTGGATGAGTGGGATAACAACATTTTCCTTTGGGATTACACAAAAGTGCTCCCATCTATGGTACCAGAGTACTGACCAAATTTCATTAGAAAGAACCATCGATGGCTCGAATCTGTTTTCTTGAATAAATGTTTCATCTTGCAATTCAAGGAAATATTTTTCAGCAATTGGGTTTTGAAATTTCAAAAGACTTGAAACCAAAAGTGGTTCTTGGGTATTAGTCTTTCTATATTTCTTAGGTGGCATCTTCATCACTTTAAAGCTAGATACTAACTAATAAAAATCAAACAATAATCAATGGAATAGTAAGAACAAGATAACAACTCTTAACCTTGAATTTAAAGTCTTTGTTGTTTCTCTCCAAAGATTGTTATGACTTCCCTTTATTAATGCTTGATATTTAGCCTATATTGAAAAAAAAATAAAAAAGAGGGAATCGCAGCACAATAACAGAGAAGAGAAGGATTCTAGGATTTAAAGGTTTTTAGGATTTTTATAAGGTTTAGATAGAATTAAAAGGGTAAGAGAGGTTTAGATTTTAATTAAAAGTGTTTTTGGATTTTCAAATAGGGGTTTTAAAGTTAAAATCGGGTAAAAATTAGGTACAATATGGGTAGGTTGCATGCTGGGTCGGGTCGACCCTGGAGAAAATTACAGTGATGTCGCTACACAAGGGTTTTGTTTCACTAGACCCCTGGCAGGATGCCGATGTCATAATATCGAGGTTCTATGTTGTAACATACTCTGAATTTTTTGAGTCCTGGGGTATCTTGTTACTTGTGTTGTGACATCAAGCTGATTTGCTCGATTTCTTAAATCTAGCTTTGATTTTGCAACACGGAGGTGTCGTGTTGTGACACCGACTCTGTTTGAACCCCAATTCTCAATTTTCAAAGTGTTTTATTTACATTACACAATAATTTAAATAAAATTTATATTCTAAACTATTGTTAGTTAAAAATACAATAATATACACACAGTTTTTAGTTTAGTTTGGAAATGTTATGTTTTGCTACCGAATTTATCTATCAACTTTATTAGTGTACACATGGATACTGCTTTGGTTCTGTTTCTGTCAGTAGTCGTTCAACATCCATCGTGCCACTCCACCTACCTCAGTTTGTCCCACTCTCTGAATTTGCACTTTCTTCTGGCACTTATCATAGAAAATGCCCTTTCTGGCTGAAGGTAGTTAGGGATTTTTATAGATGCTTCGAAATATTACTTCCCTAGTTTTTTTCCTATTTACCTCATTTTATTCAAGACCACATTTGAAAATTTTGGTCTCACCATTGATATTCATCGTTAACTTATTTTCTAGGTCAATAGTGGACCTCGACATTGCTAAAAACGGTCTTGTAATGCCCAAAAAAATCCTAAAACCCGAAAATCCTGAAATCTAAATTTTTTTTCTTTTTGCACTTAGCAATTCCAGTTAAGTGTTAATTATGCGATGGTAGGTCTTGGTCAAGGTTTGAGTTTGAATTTAGGGGTAAAATAAATTGTATTTTAATTATTAAAGGAACCCTGATGGCAAGTGGTTGGGCTTTTAAATAAATATAGGGGAAAATAGCATCAAAAAGTATTGTGGATGAGTGGCTAAGTGACGCAACTTAGGGTGTAGGGAGGTGGTGTTAGTGGCTTAGTATTTTTAGAAGTTTAATTTTGGCCTTCTATAAGGTTGGAAGTGGCGTGAAAATGGACTCCAAGGGGAGTATTCAGAAAAGAAATTTGAGGAAGGGATTAAGGGGTTATCAAGAAGAAAAACGAGGAGATGAGAAGGGGGAAGTGATAGAGTCGAATTGGGAACTTGGGCTTGAGAAATTGGGCTATAGGGCTATAAATAGGTGTCGAGTGGGAGTTTGCTAGGTTAATGCCGAATTTCCCTCACCTTGTTGCCAGAAACCCTCTTCCCTAAAAGCCGAAAACCCTTTCGTTTTTCTTTCTTTTCTTTCTGTCGATTTTTATTCTTCTCTACACAATTTTCTTTGTTTCACTTAGCTGATTCCTTCTTCTATTCTTCTTCTTTAATCTGTACCAAATAAACCTTATTCATCATACTAAGTTTGAAAGCCGAAAAGCCAAATCTCCCAAGGGCCAAATACTCTTTGACTGAATCTAGTGTAAGTGTTTTCTCTTCCAATCGGTTTTTCTATGAACCTATTACGTTGTTCTTCCCTCATTCTTTCTAATCAACTTTGGTAGGGAATTAGTATCGGATCTCGCATCTTAGCTCTCTGCTGAATTGCTCTTTAGGTGTTTGCGTTTTTGGTAAGTATTCCTCTCCCATTGGCTAAGGTGGTTGAATGTTCATAATTAAGGTAAGGGGACTTGTGTTGGATACGAGTCATCTATTATTCTGGTTTTAATAGTTAAGATTGGTGCAAATCTAAGAGTTGATCGTGGTTAGTGATTTAAAAAGGGGACTGATCGCGCAAGGTAAGGTTAAGGTGAGGTTTCGATTCTAGTAAGGATATATATTAAGCATGCAATTAATTGGAGGGTGACACCGTTTGTAGGTTGGTGACTAAGGTAATCGCAACATGCTTGCTTACCAGGTGTATACATACAATGCACACACACAATGAATCGACAAAAGCCAAAATGCCAAAAAGCCGAAAAGCTGAAAGTTGGGCTACGATAGTCTTACGAGTGCGTGAACACTCGTGAGGAGGAAACCAATAGGTTGCCTAAGGCAACGGGCGATTTCATGGACTTGGGTTGTAAGTTAGCCAAATGGGCCGGAATAGGCTAAATGGGCATGACGGGCTATTGGGCCCATATTAGGAAAAAATTGATAATTGATGCTATGTGATAGAAATTCGTATGTGAGCATATGTATAATGTGATTTGGGCCTAATGGGCCACATAAATGTGATTTGGGCCTAATGGGCCATATATAGGTGATTTGGGCCTAATGGGCCATATGAATGTGAGTGGCCCTAGTGGGCCATATGCAGGTATGTGGATTTGACTGGGCTTTGTAAGGGGTTTTGGGCTTAGTATATGATGGCTGCAAAAAACTTAATTAATTAACTGCGACCGTGGACAAGTCAAAGGGTTAAGGTGTGGCAACGGGTATATGCTTGTCTAGGATTGGATCTAGGGAGAGCTTGGTACTTAAGCAGTCTTAATGACTCACCGCTTCTTCTTTAGAATCCTACCTAGTGTATAGTATTCGTTCATCTTGGATATTTGTTAACGATCCAAGGTAGGTGAAAACTGTAAAGAAAGGAAAAATTACCAAAATGCCCCTAAGGGTGAAAATGACCAAAATACCATTAGGTGTTGAATGTAAGTTTTATGGATGTGACATGCATATATATGATATTCTGCTTAGGTTGCATAGAGGTTGGGAATCATGGAATGGAGGAAGTATATGAGGATCGCATGATTGCTTGACAATCGTGGATCCACCAACAACTTTTAAGCCCAATGTGTAAATGCAGGTAGTTCCGCAACCGGGCTACCAGAGATGTGTCGGATGGGTGGGTCGATATTTATATCCCCACATGGTGTGACGGGGGACAGAGCTGGTGTGTAGCGGATGGATTATTGGGATGAGATTACATTGCATGTGATGTATGATGTTTATTGAATGCTTGCTGCTCGTCGAGGGTTGTACACACTGAGTTTGTGAAAACTCACCCCCTCTTTTATTTTATTTTCAGGTGATGCTCAGTAGAAGGTTCGATGTTTGGAGGGACTTTAGGTGGCCAACTAGCAAGGCAACATGGACGTGTTTTTTTTTTAAAGCATACAAGTGTCTATTTTATTAAGTACTTTTCCGGCCAGATTGTAATAAGGCTTCCATTTTGTTATTATTTGGGTTTTTATTTTTATGCGTTGTAAGTACGAAATGTTGAACATGGGTTTGCTAAACTATAGTATATTTTTCTACGCTTTCGCAACTAAATTTTAAAATGACATGTTTTCATAAAATCATATGTTTTAAATAGGTTTTTGTGTTTGAAAAATAAAAAGAGTTTGTATAAGTTAATTAAGGTTTCTTTTATTTTAAAAAGGGTTTTCAATGAAAATACGATTTTCGCTAAAACACTTTAATGGATGTGCCAGATCTGGCCATAATGTTCAGGCAGGATTTGGGGTGTTACATTTAGTGGTATCAGAGCCCAGGTTACAAAACTCAAGCTGTGAAGTGGGTCTTATTATTATTTGGTTTCTTTTTCTACTTATTATTTGGATTTAAAAAAATATTTTGGATCATAATGTTTTGGAAAAAGGGAAATCTTGCTGTGCGGCACACCGAGCCTCTAACGTCGCACCAAGTAAGTACTTTTATTTTTAAGTTTGTTTAAATTGTTATACAGTAGATAGTTAGAAGGCTACTTTAGATGATTGTTAGAATAGAACTAAAGCCCGTAGGATTGGAAACTGTAGAGGATTTTCGAAAACAATCTTCTTTTTAAATATTTTCATAAAACATCGGTGTAATTGTTAAACTAACTAAAACTTCATAAAATTTTAAACCAGATAATACGTAAATTGACGATGAGTGCTAGAAGAGGTGCAAGACGCCATGGCCGAGGCCGCGGAAGTGTTAGGGCTAAATCGTCGGCATCGAGCATATGCCCGATGTTGGAGTAGAAGGGGCTCCAGCCTCACCTGTGGCTGGGAATGAACCGTATGATCGGGCCGCGGGAGAAGATGCATTATCGCAGGTAATGCTGAGGATTTTGGAAAGGGTCGCTGGGCCCAACAATGGCACTGGAAATCAAGGGTCCATTCCAGAGCGACTTCGATCGAATGGGGATGAGATCTTTAAGGGCATGGCTAGCGTGGCTCCAAACGTGGCAGAATACTGGTTGGAGGCCACTGAAAGGATAATAGAGGTCCTGGACTTTTCACCGGAAGAAAAGTTGAAAGGGGCAGTGTCGCTGCTTAGGGAAGAAGCCTATCAGTGGTGGTTGACAATGAAAGAGGGAACCTAACCGGAGCGGGTCACTTGGGAGTTTTTCAAAGTTGCATTCCAAGGGAAGTATGGGGGTACAAGCTATGTGGATGGTAGAAGGAAGGAGTTGCTGAACTTGACCCAAGGAAACAAATCGGTGGCGGAGTATGAAGCAGAGTTTCTACGTCTTAGTAGTTATGCAAGAGTAATGGTGGCGACGGAATATGAGCGTTGCGTTAGGTTTGAGGACGGACTAAGAGATAGCCTTAGGGTATTGATAGCTCCACAAAAGGAGCGAGTTTTCTCAGAGTTGGTGGAAAAAACAAAGATAGCGGAAGAGGTAAAGCACACTGAGCGCTTAAATTGGGAAAAAAAAGGTAGGGATAAGAGGGAGGCTGAGGCTCCCGGTGTTGGACAGAGGCCTAGTGCTAGGGCCAGAAATAATGGGGCAGTTAGAGTAGGGCCCCCTGCTGCTAATCTAGGGGTGCCACCTTGAGCTGATTGTGGGAGAAGCCATAGAGGCGAGTGTTGAAAGAGGATGGGAGCTTACTTCGCTTGTAGGTCAATGGAGCATAGGATCAAGGATTGCCCACGAATGCTAGGTCGAGTGCCAGTAGTGGGCCAAGATGGTGCTCAGCCACCAAGGGGAGGTCAGCTGCTGCCAAGGGGTCGTGGGCAGGCCAGGGGTGGTAACGGTAATAGGCGTGGACATGGAGCACCAGGCGAAAATGCAGGCCGTGCTGAGGCTAGACAGCCAACTTTGGTTTATGCTGCTCATCACCGAGAAGATGGGGATGCCCCAGATGTGATAACGGGTATGTTTCTTATATATGAGTTACCTTACACAACATTGATTGATATTGGATCGACCCAATCATATGTTACATACAATACGACTGAATCTTTGGGTGATATGTTTGAAATTACTACAAATGAGATGACAGTGATTAGTCCATTAGGGCGGTCAGTAGAAGTGAATAAGTTGTTTAGGGAGGTACCCTTAGTAGTCCAAAGAGTTACATTTTTAGCAGATTTGATGGAGCTGTCGTTTAGTGAATTCGACTTAATCTTAGGTATGGATTGTCTGGTGAAGCACCGAGCCACCTTGGATTGCGCTGCAAAGTGAATGGTGTTAAGAACGGCAGAAGATAAGGAAGTAGTGGTGATTGGTGAACGTCGAAACTATTTGTCGAGCATGATTTCGGCGTTAAGGGCTAAGAAGTTAGTACGAAAGGGATGCGAAGCCTTTTTGGCTTAAATTAGTAATACGAAGGCTAAGAACCTTACTGTTAAGGAGTTGAGAACCGTTAGGGATTTTCCTGATGTCTTTCCCAAGGAGCTGCCTGGGTTGCCACCCGGCAGAGAAGTGGAATTTGGAATCGAGTTTTTACCTGGGACGGCTCTAGTGTCCATCGATCCTTATCGGATGGCACCAAAGGAGTTGGTGGAACTTAAGGCACAAATTTAGGAATTGTTGGATCGAGGATTCATACGACCAAGTGTGTCTCCAAGAGGAGCACCGGTGTTATTCGTGAAGAAGAAGGATGGAACCTTGCGAATGTGCATCGACTATCGACAGTTAAACAAGTTAACTGTTAAAAACAAGTACCATCTACCGAGAATCGATGATCTTTTTGATTAGTTTAGGGGAGCTTCTATTTTCTCGAAGATTGACCTGCATTTGAGATATCATCAATTGAGGGTTAAGGAGGCAGATGTTTATAAGACAGCTTTCAAAACTCGTTATGGGCACTACGAGTTCTTGGTGATGCCATTTGGGCTGACGAACGCACCTGCCGCTTTCATGGATCTCATGAATCAGGTTTTCCAACCCTACTTGGATCGGTTCGTGGTAGTCTTTATAGATGACATTTTGGTGTACTCAAGAAATGAGGATGAGCATGATGCACACTTAAGGATTGTGTTGTAGACTTTGATGGAGAAGCAGCTGTATGCCAAATTCAGTAAGTGTAAATTCTGGCTAAGGGAGGTTACTTTTCTAGGACATTTGGTGTCAGCCAAGGGAATTAGTGTGGATGCCTAGAAAATTGAATGGGCGTTATACTGGAAAATACCCAAGTCGGTATCGAAAATCTGAAGTTTTCTGGGCTTGGCAGGATACTATAGGCGGTTTGCTGAGGGCTTTTCAGTAGTTGTTGCACCCTTAACTAAGTTGTTGAGGAAGGGGGTACCGTTTGTTTGGACAAACAAGCAGCAAGAGAGTTTCGAAAAACTTAAGACGGTTTTAACTGAGGCCCCTGTGTTGATTCAGCCAGTGTCTGGGAAAGAGTTTACGGTTTATAGTGATGCGTCGCATGTGGGCTGAGGATGTGTATTGATGCAAGAAGGAAAGGTGGTTGCATATGCGTCATGACAACTTGAGACTCATGAGGTGAATTATCCAACCCATGATTTGGAGCTAGTTGTGGTGGTGTTCATGCTTAAAATATAGAGGCATTACTTATATGGGGAGAAGTGCATAATTTATTCAGACCACAAGAGTTTGTAGTACCTCCTTACCCAAAAGGAGCTAAATCTTAGGCAACATAGGTGGGTGGAATTGTTGAAGGATTATGATTGTACGATTGAATACCACCCTGACAAAGAAAATGTGGTAGCCGACGCGTTGAGTCACAGGGCTAAGTCAGGCTTGAGGGCTATACTCGCCTGTTTAAGCTTGTTGGATGATGGTAGCTTGTTAGCTGAGCTTTAGGTAAAGCCGGTGTGGGTCGAACAGATAAAGAGAAAGTAGCTAGTGGATGAGACCTTAAGTGCTTGTTCTAGTCAAGTAGAGAGTGAGGAGACGGAACATCAGTTGCCTTTGGGATTGCTTCAGCTAGTGAAGATTCCACTCTGGAAGTGGGAAAGGATCACTATGGACTTTGTTAGTGGGCTACCATTGACGCCTACTAAGAAGGACTCGATATGGGTTATAATGGATTGATTAACCAAGTCTACCCATTTTGTATCAGTTCGCACTGATTACTCGTTACAAAAGTTGGCTAGGCTATATGTGGCAGAGATTGTAAGATTGGATGGAGTGCTAGTATCTATAATATTTGATAGGGACCCACGTTTCACTTCGCGATTTTGGAACAAGCTACATGAGGTGTTAGGTACTAGGTTGAATTTTAGTACAACATTCCACCCTCAAACTGATGGACAGTCAGAAAGGGTGATTCAAGTATTGGAAGATATGTTGAGGGGATGCATGATTGAGTTTCGAGGTAGCTGGGAGGACTATTTACCGTTAGCCGAATTCGCATACAATAATAGTTATCAAGCAAGCATTGGGATAGCTCCATACGAAGTACTGTATGAGCAAAGGTGTCAAACCCCAACATGTTGGACAGAGTTGGGCGAACGGAGAGTTTTGGGCCCTGAGTTAGTAGCCGATACTGAGGAAAAGGTAAAATTGATTTGGGATCGGTTAAAGGAGGCCTCGGATAGGCAAAATTCATATACTGACCTTAAGCGTCGAGAAATAGAGTATATAGTGGGAGACTTAGTTTTTCTGAAGGTCTCTCCATGGAAGAAAGTGTTAAGGTTTGGACAAAAGGGTAAGCTAAGCCCAAGGTTCATTGGGCCATATCGGGTTGTAAGGCGGATTGGGCCAGTCGCTTACCAGTTGGAGTTACCTCCTGAACTAAGCCAAATCCTCGACGTGTTTCATGTTTCCATGCTAAGGCGGTATCGCTCGGATCCTTAACACGTCGTGGCGATTGAAGAAATCGAGGTCAGGCCAGACCTAACTTTCGAGGAAGAGCCCATACAAATAATTGGTCGAGATGTCAAAGAACTAAGAAAGAAGTCCGTTCCATTAGTTAAAGTACTTTGGCGGAATCATAAGGATGAGGAGGCTACTTGGGAACCTGAGAAAGCGATGCGACGTCAATATTCTCAACTTTTTGAATCAAGTAGAGTTGTAACACACCAAAAAATATCGAAACCCGAAAATCCTGAAATCTCATATTTTTTCTTTTTGTGCTTAGTAATTCTGGTTAAGTGTTAATTATGCGATGGTAGGTCTTGGTCAAGGTTTGAGGTCGAATCTAGGGGTAAAAGAAATTATAGTTTAATTATTAAAGGAACCCTGATGGCAAGTGGTTGGGCTTTTAAATAAATATAGGGGAAAATAGCATCAAAAAGCCTTGTGGATGAGTGGCTTAGTGACGCCACTTAGTGTGTAGGGAGGTGGCGTTAGTGGCTAGCAATGAGATCCAAGGTTCAAATCCTAGCTTAGTATTTTTATATGTTTAATTTTGTCCTTCTATAAGGTTGGACGTGGTGTGAAAATGGACTCCAAGGGGAGTGTTCAGAAGAGAAATTTGAGGAAGGGATCAAGGGGTTATTAGGGAGAAAAACGAGGAGATTAGAAGGGGGAAGTGATGGAGCCGAATTGGGAACTTCGGCTTGAGGGATTCGGCTATAGGGCTATAAATAGGTGCCGAATGGGAGTTTGCCAGGCTAATGCCGAATTTCCCCTCACCTTGTTGCCAGAAACCTTCTTCCCTAAAAGCCGAAAACCCTTTTATTTTTCTTTCTTTTCTTTCTGCCGATTTCTATTCTTCTCTACACAATTTTCTTTGTTTCACTTAGCTGATTCCTTCTTCTACTCTTCTTCTTTAATCTGTACCAAATAAACCTTATTCACCATACTAAGTTTGAAAGCCGAAAAGCCAAATCTCCTAAGGGCCAAATACTCTTTGACCGAATCTAGTGTAAGTGTTTGCTCTTCCAATCGATTTTACTATAAATCTATTACGTTGTTCTTCCCTCACTCTTTCTTATCAACTTTGGTAGGGAATTAGTATCAGATCTCAGATCTTAGCTCTTAGCTCTCTGCCGAATTGCTCTTTAAGTGTTTGCGGTTTTGAAAAGTATTCCTCTCCCATTGGCTAAGGAGGCCAAATGTTCATAATTAAGGTAAGGGGACTTGTGTTGGGTATGATTCATCTATTATTCTGGTTTTAATAGTTAAGATTGGTGCAGATCTAGGAGTTGAGCGTGGTTAGTGATTTAAAAAGAGGGCTGATCACACAAGGTAAGATTACGGTGAGCTTTCGGTTTTAGTAAGGATATGTATTAAGCATGCGATTAATTGAAAGGTGATATCATTTGTAGGTTGGTGACTAAGGGAATCACATCATGCTTGCGTACCAGGTGTGTACGTACAATGCACACACAATAAATCGGCAAAAGCCGAAATGCCAAAAAGTGAAAAGCTGAAATGCCGAAAAGTGAAAAGCTGAAATGCCGAAAAGCTGAAAGTTGGGCTATGGTAGTCTTGTGAGTGCGCGAACACTCATGAGGAGGAAACAGATAGGTTGCTTGAGGCCACAGACGATTCCACGGACTTGGGTTGTGAGTTAGCCAAATGGGCCAGAATGGGCTAAATGGGCCTGACGGGCTGTTGGGCCCATAATAGGCAAAAATTTAAAATTGATGTTATGTGATAAAAATTCGTATGTGAGCATATGAATAATGTGATTTGGGCCTAATGGGCCATATATAGGTGATTTGGGCCAAATGGTCTATATGAATGTGAGTGGGCCTAGTGGGCCATATGCAGGTATGTGGATTTGACTGGGCTTTGTAAGGGGTTTTTGGCCTAGTATATGATGACTACATAAAACTTAATTAATTAATTGCGACCGTGGACAAGTTAAAGGGTTAAGGTGTGACAACGGGTATATGCATGTCTGGGATTGGATCTAGGGAGAGCTTGGTACTTAAGCGGTCTTAATGACTCACCTCCTCTTCTCTGGAATCCTACCTGGTGCATAGTATTCATTCATCTTAGCTATTTGTTAACGGGCCAAGGTAGGTGAAAATCGTAAAGAAAGGGAAAATTACCAAAATGACCCTAAGGGCGAAAATGACCAAAATACCCCTAGGTGTTGAATGTAAGTTTTATGGATGTGACATGCATACATATGATATTTTGCTTAGGTTCCATAGGGGTTGGGAATCATGGAACGGAGGAAGTATATGAGGATCGCATGATTGCTTGACAATCATGGATCTACCGATGGCTTTTAAGCCCAATGTGTAAATGCAGGTAGTTCCGCAACCAGGCTACCATAGATGTGTCGGATGGGTGGCTCGATATTTATATCCCCACATGGTGTGACGGGGGATGGAGCTGGTGTGTAGCGGATGGATTATTGGGATAGGATTGCATTGCATGTGATGTATAGTGTTTATTGAATGCTTGTTGCTCGTCGAGGGTTGTACACACTGAGTTTACGAAAACTCACCCCCTCTTTTATTTTATTTTTAGGTGATGCTCAGTAGAAGGTTCGATGTTTGGAGGGACTCTAGGTGGCCAGCTAGCAAGGCAACATGGATGTGTTTTTTTTAAAAGCATACAAGTGTATTTTATTAAGTACTTTTCCGGCCAGATTGTAATAATGCTTCCATTTTGTTATTATTTGGGTTTTTATCTTAATGCGTTGTAAGTATGAAATGTTGAACATGGGTTTGCTAAACTATAGTATGTTTTTCTACGCTTCCGCAACTAAATTTTAAAATGACATGTTTTCATAAAATCATATGTTTTAAACAGGTTTTCGTGATTGAAAAATAAAAAGAGTTTTTATAAGTTAATTAAGGTTTCTTTTATTTTAAGAAGGGTTTTCAATGAAAACACGGTTTTTGCGAAAACACAGTTTTTGCTAAAACACTTCAATGTGATGTGCCAGATTCGGTCAGAACGTCTGGGCCGGGTTTGGGGTGTTACAGGTCTACCCAACATAGTGGGTATTTCATGGTCCTCCTCAAAATCTAAAATAACAAAGTCAACCGAAATGATAAAATTTCACACTTTAACCAACACATTTTCAAGTACTCTCTTAGGTTGTCCTAAAGACTCATCGACTAGTTGAAGTTTAATTTGTGTGTTTTTAAGCTCCCATAACCTGATTTTTTCATATATAGATAAAGGCATCAAATTAATAATGGCCCTAAATCACATAGGGCCTTATTGAAGTGAATATTCCCTATCTCAGTTGGTATTGTAAGAAACCCCGAGTCTTTTAGTTTTAGGGGTATCTATTTAGATATAATTGCACTAGATGAGGCACTTACGTTAACTTGCTCTCCTGTTTTAATTTTCCTATGCCTAGACATAATTTCTTTTAGATATTTGGCGTATTTAGGAACCTTTTCAATTTAATAAATTAAAGGAAAATTAACGTTCAGAAATTTTAATAAGTTCAGAAAACTTACAAATTCTGCCTCATCTCATCTTTGTTTTTCTTCAAACCGTGAAGGGAATGATACCCCTGTCAGTACAGGTTCCTTAATTGCCTGATCCTCTAGCTCAACTACCGGCTCGGCTACCTCCTCTAGTTTTGGTTCAGTCTCAGCTTGTTGGGGGTCCTTTTAAAGATTGCAGGTATCCCCTTTGTTCTCCTCTAGAGTTGGGTTCTCTGGGCTGCTTAGTACTTTGCCTGAGTGAAGTGCAATTACTTTCACGCACTCCTTCCCTTATCTCTGAAGATTATTTTCAGTGTTGCAAGGGATTTTGGTGTCAATTTTCCTTTTGATGTCTCCTATCATGCTTATCAATTGGCTCTTCTGATCTTTAAGCTTAGTCAATGTTTTTAATTGTATTGGTGCACTCAGACTACACTTGTTTTACTTCAATCCTTATTTACTGCATCTCTTCCTTGATCTGATCCAAATATTAACCACATACAGTATAATCATTTGGGTTGACACTTTCTTGAGGTTTCTGTAAATAAAGAGGTTGGTAAGTATTATTTTTGGCATAATTAAAGTTATTACCTCCTCCCTGGTTTCCGCCCTATCTCAAGTTTGGGTGATCTCTCCAGACCGGATTATAAGTGTAACAGCCCATTTTTGGGGCAAATCAGAATAGTGGTTTTGGGACCACAAATCTGAAGTAGAAATACTTATTTTATTATTTTTTCAAGGACTACAGCATGATAGAATAATTGTGTGAAAATTTCGTTAAGAAATTTTATCGATTGAGTGCCTAATTTGACTGGAAGGTCTAAATTGTAATAGGTGCAAAACTTTAATTCAAGAAGTTAAAGGTGTCTAATTGTTATGAAATTTTAATTAGAGGTCCTTAAATGGAAATTAGACCATAATACCTTTTGATGGACAAAAATGAACATGGTTAGGTGAAATTTCAAAGTTAGGCATTAAGGGTATTTTAGTAATTTGGCTAATAAGAAAAAATTTAACTAAATAAAAGATGTTAATCTTCTCAATTTCATCCCCCCATACCTGAAATTCCCAAAGAAGACATAGCTAGCATTTTGTCCAAGCTTTCAAGCTCGATTGTAAGCCCGTTCTTGTCCTATTTTTAATGATTTTTATTTTTTTGGGATTGTTGTAACTTGATTTAGCTATTTCAAGTATTAATTTGAAAGAAAGTTAAAGTCTAAAATTTTACCCATGTTGAATATGTTTGTATTTTAATTTTTGATGGTAGAAAATACATGTTTGTTGTTAGTTAAACAATGTTTGTAAAGTGATTTTCGATAAAAACGTTAAACAGGGACTTATTTGTAAAAGTCTATAAAATGTGTAGAAAAGTGTGAATAAATGAAAAATGTGGGCTGTCATGAGTGCAAATAATATTTGGCTAGGCTTGGGTTGTGATGAAATTGAAAGAAATTCATTTTACGAGCCTAGGGACTAAATTGTAAAATGTTAAAATGTTAGGGCAAAAATGTATTTTTTGCCATAATATGTTTTTGGACTATACTGAAAAAAGTTAAATTTGACATTATAGATCAAGAAAAATGAAGTTCAGATCTAGATCGAGGAAAAATAAAATAATTGACGAATAGATCCTTTTGTCATTTTTAGAACCGAGGTAAGTTCGTATGTTAATAAGCTTTGTTAAAATTGTATTTTAAATGCTTTAATTTATGCATGAATTGTGTAATTGACTTTACGGACACATTTGGCAACGTTTTAGCAAGGGACAAACCCGAATCGAACCTTAGGAATAGATTAGGATACAAGTGACATGTCACTAAGGTTTTATGTTATGTGATCCGGGTGCTGGTCCTGTACGTCCTACCGGTGGCTGAGTATACTGCCATATGTTTTGGTTACTTGATAGCTTGTGTGAGCAACATTGAGTAGCTACAACTTGACTAACAGCTTGTGTGAGCAGGCCTATTAATGGCTCAAGAGCGAGCATATATGTATTATGAGATGAGGAAGCAATGGCTACATATGTGGCACCTTACGTGAAAGGTTTTCCTGAGTATCCGATATTATTATTTCGAGTGGTTCCTTGGGTATGAAAAAGATGAGAATGAGTATGAAATTATTACGGGATGGTACATGTATGTACTTAAAGCTTATGATTATTAATTCATGAAATGACAATTTTAAGGTAAGTTTGTGATGGAAGTGATTTATGATCATGAGATTATGGTAAATTACATTGCCTTATGTTATATTACTTGCATGTTAATGTATGGTAAGGTTTGCTTATTTTATTCATACAAGCGTACTAAGCTATATAGCTTACTCTATTTTTTTTCCATGTTTTATAACGTCACCAAGCTAGCTCGGATCGGAGATAATCGGAGATCACATCGCACTATCAAACTGTCATTTTGGGTATCGATGATCTTAAACATTTTAAGTATATGGCATGTATAGGAACTTGGTCATTTTGTTATATGTGTCATCATGATTTTAGCCAAATGTATTGGCTTGTAATTTTCAAAGGCTTGATTTGGTATTTGGCCATGTAAATTGGCTCATTTTGATTAAATTGGTTGTAAGCTTAAGTATATTCGTACATGTGCAAATATCTCCTTTATGATGCGGTCTATATATGATTGGTGAATGGTTGAATGTGACTTAATGACTTTTTTGTTGAATGGTTGAGATTGGCTCATTGGTATGCTAAGAAATCTAAGAAGAATTATGCATGATAAAAGTATTTGTGTTGGTACTTGTGTATGTGAATTTGGTATGATTTGGCTTGGTGGAATATGATGTTGTAAGTAAGTTATGTCTGATAATGAAATGATATGTTCTAACCTTGATTATGGATGTTTCTGTTGCGTAAGTATACCATGATTTATGCCATTGAACTTGTGTGTGTGTAGGTGTAAATGAGGGTGACAAATGACTTGGTAAATAGCCTTTATTTTTTCCACATGGGTAGGCACATGGGCATGTGTCTAGACCGTGTGTCACACATGGTCTGTCGGATGGGTATGTGTTTTGGACATGTGTCCCCTGCACCTTAATTTTGAGAAACAGAATGCTCAGAATTTAGCACACGGGCAGAGACACGAGCGTGTGTCTCAGCCGTGTAAGGGACACTCCTCAAGCACGAGCGTGTGTCCCAACTGTGTGAAGTCTGCTCCTATTTTATGAAAATTAAATTAACCACACGGCCTAGCACACGAGCATGTGACTTGGCCGTGTGGCTTCAGTTTGTTCATGCTTTGCAAAACAAAGAGTTACATGGGTCAGGGACACGAGCGTGTGTGACCACACTGCCTGCCCACATGGGCGTGTCGCAAATGACACAAGCATGTGACGCCTGTACATAGCAAAAATTTTCTAAGTTCTATAAAAATTCCCTAAGTTATCAGTTTAGTCCCGAACCACTTTCAAAGCATGTTTTGGGCCTCGTAGGCTCGTATTAGGGACTTTATGATTGAATACAAATGGTTTTTAATTTGGTTGAAATTTATGACTTAGAATTGTATGTTTGCTTGAGATGTAAGTCCGGTAATGCCTCGTATCCTGCTATAGCTTTGAATATGGGTAAGGGGTGTTACACTTAATGGTATCAGATTTACAGTTTAGTTGATTCTCGAACTAATGTAGCGTGTGTCAGAGTCTAGCTATACATGCCATATATAAATTGTGATAATGTGACGACTCCTGACAATTTAAAATTGTGCTTTCATATAGTAAATGGATCCCTACTGAGAGGTAGCTGATGATGTTGAAAGTAATGCGCCAACTCCCGCCCAAGGGACAACTCCATCTGAAAGTATACCAGTAGTGATTAGTCAGGGAGAAGAGGCTAGGGAAGCCTTCTTCCACAGGATGAATGAGTGGTTTGCTGAGTTTGTTCGAACAAATCTATCAGTCCAACATCCTCTACCCCTACCTAATCCCCAACCAGTTCCCATATATCTCCAAGGTGTGGCATTGTTAAGACTGAACAAGCCTCCAGTTGATAATATTTAGAAACAAGGGGTTGAAGAATTTAGAGTCAATGTTGACAATGATCCTAAGAGAGTAGAGTTTTAGCTTGAGAACTCTATCAGGGTATTTGATGAGCTTTCTTGCACACTAGAGGAGTGTTTGAAATATGATATATCACTTCTGAGGGACTCGGCATATCAATGGTGGAATAATCTTGTATCCGTAATACTGAAACTTTCAAGATGAGTTTAGAAAGAAATATAATAGTCAACGGTTCATTGATTAGAAATGCAAAGAGTTCTTAAAGCTAAAATAGGGTCGTATATCTGTGACTAAATATGAGCGAGAGTTTGTTAGGCTCAGTAAGTATGCTCGGGAATGTGTTTCCACCGAGGCCATCATGTGCAAGAGATTCGAAGATGGGTTGAATGAGGATATTAGACTGCTATTTGGGATTTTAGAGTTGAAAGAATTTGTTGTGCTAGTCGACTAAGCTTGCAAAGCCGAGCAAAGAAAAGAGAAAAGTTGAGTTTGATAGTAGAGTTTTGAGAAAAAGAACGTCGAATAAGTCATTTCAGTCTTTGTTAAAGAAGTCAAGGGATTTGTATAATCGTTCGAATGTTTCAGCTGGGTATCCCAACAGAGATCGAGGGAAGCAATATTTGGGTTCTAAGGCCCAAACTACGTCAATAGCAAGTGTTGGTAATGCTAGGTCTAATAGACCCGAATGTCAACACTGTGGTAGACAACATCTTGGTGAATGCAGAATGAATAATCGAGCTTGCTTTAAATGTGTCTCCCCAGGTCACTTCATTCGAGATTGCCCTAAAATGGCTGAGAAAGATAATTTTCAGAATGCAAGATCGAGTAACATTGCCACTAGAGGTAGGCCACCGAGAAATACTGGAAATAGAAATAGTAGCAAAGGTGCAACGAAAGATTTAACTGCGAGATCAGAGGTTAGAGCACCTGCTAGAACCTACGCTATTCGTATTCGCGAAGATGTGTCATCCCCTGATGTTATCACTGGTACATTTTCTCTCCATGATACTAATGTAGTTGCACTGATTGATACTGGATCGACTCATTCTTATATTTGCATGAATTTGG
Source organism: Gossypium longicalyx (assembly GCA_025698465.1). Lineage (NCBI taxonomy): Eukaryota > Viridiplantae > Streptophyta > Magnoliopsida > Malvales > Malvaceae > Gossypium > Gossypium longicalyx. The sequence continues at coordinate 68,298,303 of CM046995.1, read as the reverse complement.
TATCTAGTAAGAATTTTCCTGTTGAGTCTACTAAGTATGTGATTAAAGTGTCAAACCCCTTAGGCAAATATGTTTTAGTTGATAAAGATTGCAAGAGTTGTCTTTTAATGATTCGGGGTCACTCTTTTCCGGCTGACTTAATGCTTTTACCGTTTGATGAGTTTGATGTAATTCTTGGAATGAATTAGTTGGCTCTACATGATGTCGTAGTGAATTGTAGACGAAAGAGTATTGAATTGAAATGTCAAAATAATAAAATTCTTCAGATTAAACTGAATAAGTCAGGTGAGTTGCCTATTGTGATTTCGTCGATATCGGCTCAGAGGTATGTGAGAAAAGGGTTGTGAAGCTTATCTTGCATATGTACTGAATACGAAAGTGTCTGAAATGAAGATCGAATATGTGTCGGTAGTTTGTGAATACACGGATGTGTTTCTAGAAGAGTTGTCTGGATTACCACCGATTAGAGAGTTGAATTTACTATAGATTTAGTACCAAAAACTTCACCGATATCGATAGCTTCGCATAGAATGGCTACAATTGAATTGAAAGAATTGAAGTTTCAGTTGCAAGAGTTGACAGATAAGGGTTTTGCGAGACCGAGTTTTTCGCCCTAGGGTGCACCAGTGTTATTCGTCAAAAAGAAAGATGAATCCATAAGACTTTGTATTGATTATTGTTAGCTTAACAAGGTTACGATAAAGAACAAGTATCCTTTACCAAGAATTGATGATTTTTTTGACCAATTGAAAGGGGCAACAATGTTCTCAAAGATAGACTTGAGATCAGGCTATTATCAGCAGAGAGTTAAAGATTGGGATATGCTGAAAACTGCGTTCAGAACGAGGTACGGGCATTATGAATTTCTTGTTATACCTTTTGGATTAAAAAATGCTCCTGCAGTTTTTATGGACTTGATGAATCGAATCTTCCGACCGTATTTAGATAAATTTGTGGTTGTTTTTATTGATGACATTTTGATTTGTTCTCGAGATGAGTCTGAGCATGCCGAACATTTAAAAATTGTATTATAGACTTTATAATATAAGAAATTGTTTGCTAAATTCAGCAAAAGTGATTTTTGGCTCCGAGAAGTTGGATTTTGGGACACATTGTTTCAGCAGAAGGTATACGGGTTGATCCAAGTAAGATTTCGGCAGTTGTTGATTGGAAACCACCGAGAAATGTATCCGAAGTTAGAAGCCTTTTGGGTTTGGCTGGTTATTATCAATGTTTTGTTAAGGGATTTTCGATGATTGCTACACCTATGACTAGATTATTACAAAAAGATGTGAAATTTGAATGGTTTGAGAGATGTTAATAAAGTTTTGAGCAGTTGAAAACGTTATTGACTGAGGCACCGATATTAGTGCAACCTGAGTTGGGGAAGGAGTTTGTGATTTTCAGTGACGCGTCCTTGAACGGTCCTGGTTGTGTGTTGATGCTAGAGGGTAAAGTGATAGCTTATGCCTCAAGACAGTTGAAACCGCATGAAAAGAATTATCCGACACACAACTTGGAATTAGTCGCTATTGTGTTTGCCTTAAAAATTTGGAGATATCATTTATTCAGTGAGAAGTGTCACATCTTTACTAATCATAAGAGTTTAAAGTATTTGATGACTCAGAAAGATTTGAATTTGCAACAACGGAGATGGCTCGAGTTGTTGAAAGATTATGAATTAGTAATTGACTATCACCCGGGGAAAGCGAAGGTAGTCACAGATGCTTTAAGTAGAAAGACTTTATTTACTTTGAGGGTGATGAATACTCGATTAACCTTATCTAATGATGGATTGATTTTGGCCGAGTTGAAAGCTGGACCGGTATTTCTTCAACAAGTTTATGAAGCTAAAAAATATGATAATGAGTTGCAAGCTAAAAGAGTTTAATGCCAATTGAATAGTGATTCAGAATATTAGATTGAATCTGATGATTGTTTGAGGTTCTGATGTAGGATTTGTCTACCGAGAAATACTGAACTGGTTCAGAAAATTCTTCATGAGGCACATAATGGTTGTCTATCTGTTCATCCTAGAAGTACCAAGATGTATACTGATTTGAAGGAATTGTATTGGTGGTTAGGCATGAAACAAGACATTTCAAAGTTTGTAACAAGATGTTTGATTTATCAGCAAGTGAAAGTCAAACATCAAGTACCTTCGGTTTTACTTTTGCTTGTGACTATAGTCGAGTGGAAACGAGATAGAGTTACGATGGATTTCGTATCGGGGTTACCTCTGACTCTAAAGAAGAAAGATGTTGTTTGGGTCGTTGTTGATAGATTGACAAAATCGGCTCATTTCATTTCGGTACGTACCGATTATTCACTTGATAAACTAGTTGAATTGCATATTGCTGAGATTGTTAGATTACACAGGGTGCCTACTTCTATTATTTCAGATAGAGATCTACAGTTTACGTCACGATTTTGGAAGAAATTGCAAGAAGTGTTGGGTACGAAGTTGAATTTTAGTACTGCATTCCATCCGCAAACTGATGGTCAATCTGAGAGAGTGATTCAAATTCTTGAAGATATGCTTCATTGTTGTGTTTTAGAGCTCGAAGATAGTTGGGAGAAATATCTACCATTGGTCAAATTTTCTTATAACAACAGTTATCAATCTAGTATAAAGATGGCACCGTATGAAGCATTATATGGTCGCAAGTGCCGAACTCCGTTGTACTGGACTGAGCTTAGTGAGAAACAGATTTATGGGATTGATTTGGTCAAAGAAAATGAAAAGAAGGTGAAAGTAATTCATGATTGTTTAAAAGCAGCTTCGGATCGACAAAAATCATATGCGAATTTGAAACGGAAGGATATCGAATTTTAGGTTGGTGATAAAGTGTTTCTAAAAGTGTCTACGTGGAAAAAAATTCTTAGATTTGGCAGCAAAGGCAAGTTGAGCCCGTGTTCCATTAGGTCATATGAGATTATTGAAAGAATAGGGCCAATGGCATATAGACTAGCTTTGCCATCGGAGTTAGAAAGGATCCACAATGTATTTCATGTGTCGATGTTACGACGATATCGATTGGATCCATCGCATGTAATCTTACCATCAAAGATTGGGATTTGACTCGATATGGCAGACGGTGAAGAACCGATCAAAGTGTTAGCTCGAGAGGTTAAATAGTTGAGGAATAAAAGTATAGCTCTAATGAAATTTTTGTGGCAATGACATGAGGTTGAAGAGGCTATGTGGAAACCTGAGGAAGCTATGAGAAAATAGTACCCAAACCTCTTTTTCGGTAAGATTTTCGGGGACGAAAATCCCTAAGGGGGAGAGTTGTAACAACCCGTTTTTGGGGCAAATCAGAATACTGGTTTCGAGACCACAAATTTGAAGTAAAAATATTTGTTTTATTATTTCTTTAAGGTCTACAGCATGATAGTATAATTGTGTGAAAATTTCGTTAAGAAATTTTATCAATTGAGTGCCCAATTTGACTAGAAGGACTAAATTGCAATAGATGTAAAATTTGAATTCTATAAGCTAAAGGTGTCTAATTGTTATGAACTTTTAATTAGAGGTCCTTAAATGGCAATTAGACCATTATATCTTAGGATGGACAAAAATGGACATGGTTTGGTGAAATTTCAAAGTTAGGCATTAAGGGTATTTTAGTAATTTGGCTAATAAGGACAAAATTAACTAAATAAAATATGTCTATCTTCTAAATTTCATCCCCCCCCCATAGCTGAAATTCACAAGAAAGACATAGCTAGGGTTTTGGCCAACCTTTCAAGCTCAATTGTAAGTTCGTTCTTGTCTCGTTTTTAATGATTTTTATATTTTTGAGATCGTTGTAGCTTGATTTAGCTATTTCAAGGACTAATTTGAAAGAAAGTTAAAGTCTAAGATTTTACCCATGTTGAATATGTTTGTATTTTGATGTTTGATGGTAGAAAATGTTGTTCGTTGTTAGTTAAACAACGTTTGTAAAGTGATTTTTGATAAAAACGTTAAATAGAGACTTTTTTGTAGAAGTCTATAAAATGTGTAGAAAAGTGTGAATAAATGAAAAATGTGGGCTGTTATGAGTGCAAATAATATTTGGCTAGGCTTGGATTGTGTTATAATTGAGACAAATTCATTTTACGAGCCTAGGGACTAAATTGTAAAATGTTAAAATGTTAGGGCAAAAATGCATTTTTTCCCATAATGTGTTTTTGGGCTATATTGAATAACGTGATGATTAAAAGTTAAATTTGACATTATAGATCAAGAAAAATGAAGTTCGTGTAATGCCCCTTACCCGTATTCAACATCGAAACAGGGTACGGGGTTTTACTGGAACATAACACATACCATTAATCGAAACTGAGATAGAAATATGTCATCCAATTAGATAATGCATCGTTATAACATATGTCTTGAACAATATTAGCCAACTTCAATGGCTTTGTACAAAATGATTGATCAAATACTGTATCCAATATTTTAAACGTAGGCAATTATGACACGTAACAAAATAACTAAGCCTATTAGACATGCCATAATTCAAAATGTTTAGTTCAAATACCCTAAAGTATTGATAGTGCGGGCAGACCTTCATGATCTTCAACTCCTGAGCAAGCTGGACGACACTATAAGACAAAAGAGAGAAAAGAAAGTAAGCTTATAGCTTAGTAAGTAAGTGTATAAATAATAATTAAAGAATCTAATATATATATACAATAACTCAAGTATATCTACTTAAATTTTTCTATTGACACCACTTTGATTAAGCTGTCTCTCCTGCGTCACGTTTACTAAATAAATCATAACTCGAGTTACAAAACTCGAAACTAAAACCCGTAAATTTTTCCTGAAACTAGACTCATATTAATTCTTACTAATTTTCTTCTGGAATTTTTGGTCCATCCAATTAGTACAGTTTATTAGTTAAAGTTTCCCCTGTTACATAGCTCGACTAATCTGACCTCTTTCCACTACAAATTGATTTTCTCCCAGTACAAAAGTCAAATAGCCACGAAATTTGTTTCATTTAAAACTAGACTCAACAAGGAATCTATTCATGTGAATTATATTTTTTAATTATTTTTGTAAAATTTTTAATGATTTTTCAAATTCAGAACAAAGGATCACATAGTCATTCTAAACAAGTCACACACAAATATAAATATCTCAAAATATAGAGTTCCTTTACTTGTTCTGTTTCTCTTACATGAGAATAGACTCACTAAGATTTAATTTAATATCTCATTCAGCTTCTAATTAAATTTATTACTATTTTTGGTGATTTTTCAAATTCACGTCACTGCGATTGTCCACAAACAGTATTATTGCAAATTCACTCTTTTACACTTTCTTTGTATTAACCTCATTTTAACGTACATGTCACAATTCATTTTCACCACATTTCATACATCACAAGTATAGGTCCATGATTAAAATGTCACTATAAAATCATCTCGTTGAACACTTCGGATCAATTCTCGATATTTGGTGGTTTCAGCACACAGCTCCACCCATCATCATTCATATAATTCGGCTCTCTTGTACACATGGTGGACACTTAGTACCACCCGTGTGACCTAGCCAATTTATCTCGTAGCTCTCTTGTCTACATGGTGTCCTTCACTTGGAATCACCCATGCGACCTAGCTACATTTACCTCTCCCGTAGCTCTCTTGTCTACATGGGATACATCCCGTATCACACATGTGACCTAGCTACTACATAGTATTTCGTAGCTCTCTTGTACACATGATGTGCACTCAGCACCATATATGTGACCTAGCTACGTTCCATCTATATTATTAAATCTTTCCAAATGTTCAACCGGGATTTCTCTCTCTATTACTTATTTCCATTCTTCAAATAGTCGATTTATGCTTCAAAATCAGCTAAAATATATATATGATAGGCTGAAATATAAAAATGTAAATAAAGTTAAGGTATTATTTACATATAAACTTACCTCGGTGCAAAATATGGAAATTTTGCAATTTAGTACAAAATCTTTTCCTTCCCCCGTTCGAGGTCGATTCCACGCCTTTCATGATTTATAACAACACATTTAGCTCATTTAACACTCATACTATTTATTTCAGTCCAAAAATCACATTATGGAAAAATTACATTTTTGCCCCGTAACTTTTACAAAATTACGATTTTTCCCCTAGGCTCAGAAATTTAATTTCAGCCCTAATTCTTATGTTTTATAACATGCTGATCATTTTTTCCTTCTATGGAAACATCATATTCTCACTCTAACACATAGATATGAACAATAGGTATTTTTACCGATTATGCCGTTTTGCTCGTTTTCGCTAAAAATCGCTTAGAATAGATCGTTCTCCTCACTTCAAACATTCATATTCTACCATCAAACATCAAAATATATGCATATAATTCATGGGTAAATTTTTAAACATAAACCCTAACTCGAAATAATGGTAGAAATAGGTAGACGGAGCTACGAGGATTTCAAAAATGTAAAGAACATTAAAAACGGGGCTTGAATGCACTTACTATTGAGCTTGAAAGCTTGGAAAAACCCTAGCTATGGAGAACATGCAAGTTTCGGCCAAGCTTAATGAAGATGAAAACATTTTTGTGTTATTTTTCCCATTTTATTTCATTTAATACACAAATGACCAAAATGCCCTTACTACTAAACTTTCTAAAAATTCCATCCATGTCCAAATTTTGTCCATATAAGGTATAATGGTCTAATTGCCATTTAAGGATCTCTACTTAAAACCCCCATTTCAATCAAGTACTTATGAACTAGAACACACACATTTTTCACCTATTTCAATTTAGTCCTAAACGTCAAATTAAACACCCAATCGATAAAATTTCGCAACGAAATTTTCACACATTTATGCAATCATAATATAAACACTAAAACTTAATCAAATTATTATTATTATTATTATTATTATTTTTTAACCTCGGATTCGTGGTTTTGAAACCACTATTCCATTTTGGCCCTAAATCGGGCTGTTATAACTCTCCCCCCTTTAGGGATTTTCGTCCCTGAAAATCTTACTGGTAAAGAGATTTGGGTACTGTTTTCTCATGGCTTCTTCTGGTTCCCACGTAGCTTCTTCTACTCCATGTCTTTGCCATAACACTTTCACTAAAGCTATACTTTTCTTTCTCAACTGTTTTACTTCTCGAGCCAAAATCTTAATCGGTTCCTCATCATAGGTCAAGTCCGGTCGAATCTCAATTTCTGTTGGAGAAATCACATGTGAAGGATCAGAACGATAACGTCGCAATATTGATACATGAAACACGTTATGAATTCTTTCTAACTCTGCCGGTAAGGCCAACCGATATGCCACTGGTCCAATCCTCTCAATAATCTCGTACGGGGACTCAACTTGCCTTTTTGGCTAAATCTCAGAATCTTTTTCCATGGTGACACCTTCAAGAACACTTTATCACCCACCTGAAATTCAATGTCTTTTCTTTTTAAATTTGCATATGACTTTTGTCGATCTGAAGCAGCTTTCAAACAATTACGAATTATTTTTACTTTCTCTTCGATTTCTTTAACTAAATCAACTCCGTGAATCTGTTTCTCACTAAGTTCGGTCCAATGTAAAGGAGTCCGACACTTGCGACCATACAAGGCTTCGTACGGTGCCATCTGTATACTTGATTGAAAACTATTATTGTAGGCAAATTCAACCAAAGATAGATATTTCTCCCAACTGCTTTCAAATTCTAAAACACAGCATCTAAGCATATCTTCGAGTATCTGGATTACTCTTTCCGATTGTCCATCTGTTTGTGGATGAAACGCGGTACTAAAATTCAATTTTGTACCCAAAGCTTCTTGTAACTTTTTCCAGAATCTCGAGGTAAACCTCGGATCTCTATCTGATATTATAGACATAGGTACCCCGTGCAACCTTACAATTTCAGCAATATATAATTCAGCTAATTTATCAAGTGAGTAATCGGTACGTACCGGTATAAAGTGAGCTGACTTTGTTAACCTATCAACCACTACCCAGACAACATCCTTCTTTTTAGGAGTCAAAGGCAAACCGGTTACAAAATCCATGGTAATTCTATCCCATTTCCACTCAGGTACCATTACTGGTTGGAGTAATCCTGAAGGCACTTGATGCTCAGCTTTTACTTGTTGACAGATCAAACACTTGGTTACAAATTTAGAAATGCCCTTTTCATACACGCCACCAATACAACTTCTTTAAATCATTATACATTTTTGTGCTACTGGGGTGGTGAATCGACAGATGCCCATCATGCGCCTCATGTAATATTTTCTCAATCAATTCATCATTTTTCTTACACAAATCCTATCTCGAAACATCAAACAGTCATCTAGTCCAACTCAAAAATCTGAGTCATAACCCGATTCACACTGAGTTCTCTTGGTTCGCAACTCACTATCGTTCTTTTGAGCATCACAAATTAGCTGGAGAAATAATGGTTTAACCCTCATCTCTGCCAATATTGACCCATTATCAGACAATGCTAACCTTGTATTCATGGCTCTCAAAGTAAAAAGAGATTTCCTGCTCAAGGCGTCAGCAACTACATTTGCTTTTCCCGGATGATAATCAATCACTAGCTCATAATCCTTCAATAATTCAAACCATCTTCGCTGTCGCAGATTCAAATCCTTTTGATTCATTAAATACTTCAGATTTTTGTGATTAGTAAAAATTCGACATTTTTCACCATACAAATAATGTCGCCAAATCTTCAAGGCAAAGACAATAGCTGCTAATTCCAAATCATGTGTAGGATAGTTCTTCTCATGTGGTTTTAACTGTCTCGAGGCATAAGCCACCACTTTACCCTCTTGCATTAGCACACATCCAAGGCCTGTCAATGATGCGTCACTATAAATTATGAACTCTTTCCCTGGCTCAGGCTGTACTAAAATTGGTGCTTCAGTCAATCATGCTTTCAACTTTTCAAAACTCTGTTGACATTTATCAGTCCATTCAAACTTAACATTCTTTTGCAGCAACTTAGTTATAGGAGAGGCAATCATCGAAAATCCCTCGACAAAACGTCTATAATACCCGACCAAGCCTAAAAAGCTTTTAATCTCGGATACATTCTTTGGCGGTTTCCAATCAACGATCGCGGAAATCTTGCTCGGATCCACCCGAATACCATCACCTGAGACTATATGTCCCAAAAATCCAACTTCATGAAGCCAGAACTCACTTTTACTAAACTTAGCAAACAGTTTCTTTTCTCTCAAGATCTGCAATATGGTTCTCAAGTGTTCGGCGTGCTCAGACTCATCCCGAGAATAATTAAAATGTCATCTATGAACACCACTATAAACTTATCTAAATATGGCTGAAAGATTCGGTTCATCAAGTCCATAAATATAGCCGGAGCATTTGTTAAGCCAAAAGGCATCACAAGGAACTCATAATGTCCATACCTTGTCTGAAAGGCGGTTTTCAGCACATCTGACTCCTTAACTCTCAACTGGTAGTAACCAGACCTCAAATCGATCTTTGAAAACACTGTTGCCCCCTTTAACTAATGAAATAAATCATCAATCCTTGATAACGGGTACTTGTTCTTTATAGTCACCTTATTGAGCTGACGGTAATCAATGCAAAGCCTCATTGAGCCATCCTTCTTCTTTACGAACAATACAGGAGCATCCTAGGGAGAGAAACTCAGTCTCACAAATCCCTTGTCTGTTAACTCTTGCAACTGAGCCTTCAATTCTTTTAATTCAATCGGAGCCATTCTATATGGAGCAATCGAGATCGGTGCAGTCCTCGGTAACAAATCAATGGCAAACTCTATCTCTCTGTTCGAAGGCAATCCAGGCAATTCCTCTGGAAATACATCGGGAAATTCACAGACTATCGGTACTGATTCAAGCTTCAATTCAGATAGCTCAGTATTCATTACATAGGCCAGATAAGCTTCACACCCTTTCCTCATGTATTTCTGTACAGACATGTGCGAAATCGCCATAGGCAATTTATTTGATTCATCTGTTTCAACCCACAAAATTTCACCATTTTCACATTTCAACTCTAGTGTTTTCTGTTTACAATATACCCTGGCATCATACAATGTCAACCAGTCCATTCCCAAAATAACGTCAAACTCATCAAATGGTAATAGCATCAGATTAGCTAGAAAACAGTGACCTTGAATCATTAATGGGCAATTCTTGCAAACCTTATCAACTAGCACATATTGGCCTAAGGGGTTCGACACTTTAATCGTAAACTCAGTAAACTCAATAGGCAACTTCTTATTAGACACTAAATTCATACAAATATAGGAATGAGTAGACCCGGGATCAATCAATACAATAACAATAGTATCATAGATAGAAAATGTACCAGTGATCACATCGGGAGATGATGCATCCTCTCGGGCACGTATGGCATAAGCTCTAGCAGGCGCTCTAACTTTTGATCTCGCCACTGAATCTTTCATTACAGTTTTACTGCTAGCTCCACTTCCAGTATTTCTCGGTGGTCTACCTCATGTAGCGGGTCGTTTTTGTCTAGCACTCAAAATTTTTTCTTCTTTAACTTTCTCCGATAGTCTCGATAAAATGCTCATGAGAACCACACCAAAACAAGCTCGCTCATTTCCCAAACACTCACCAAAATGTTGCTGCCGCATTGCCGACATTCTCAGCTTTCTAGACCGCACATTACCCACACTTGCCACCAAGTAGCTTGAGTTTTAGACCCCGAATATGCCCTACCACGATCTTTGTGTGAATCCCCAGCTGAAACTGTCACTTGAGGGTTTGTCTCTTTGGACCTCTTTGATTGAGATTGAAATGACTTACTTATCTGCCTCTTTCTGGCATCTCGGGCCTCAATAGCAGCTTTTCTTCTTTCTTTGTTTAATTCTTCAGCTTTAAGAGCTCGATCAACCAATACTACAAATTCTTTCAGCTCCAAAATTCCTACAAGCACTTTAATGTCCACATTAAGTCCATCCTCAAACCTTTTACACATAATAGCCTCAGTGGACACACATTCCTGGGCATACTTACTGAGTCTTACAAATTCGCGTTCATACTCTGCCACAGACATCTTGCCCTGCTTCAATAAAAAGGAACTCCTTCCGTTTTTGATCAATAAATCGCTGACTTATGTATTTCTTTCTGAATTCTTCCTGGAAGAAATCCCAAGTAACCCTTTCTTTTGGCACCACTGCTACCAAAGTCTTCCACCAATGGTAAGCCGAATCTCTCAAAAGTGAAACGGCACACTTTAAGCACTCCTCGGCTGTACATGAGAGCTCATCAAATACACCGGTAGAATTTTCAAGCCAGAACTCTGCCTTCTCGGGATCATCGTCGATCTTTGCTCTAAACTTTCCAGCTCCTTGTTTTCGAATCTTGTCGACCGAAGGCTTGTTCATTCTTACCAAATCTATACCTTGAGCAGCTACAGGAACCGTCTGAGGTATGGGAGGAGGTGGAGGAGGTTGAGCATTTAGGTTAGCTCGAATAAACTCAGTATACCAATTGTTCATCATTTGAAGGAAGGCATCTCGAGCCTCATCTCCTTGTCTCTATGTCTCAGGTCTACTTTCTACAAGCACGGTCCCTTGCGTGGGAGCCGGCGCATTGCTAGCAACATCATTAGCCGTAGTTCCATCAGGATCCATTACTATATTAAAACAAAACACAGTTTAGAATAATCAGGAGTCACCACACAATCACAGTATATTTATGGCATGTATAACTAGACTTTTACACACACTATAATAGTCCGAGAACCGACTAAACCATAGCTCTGATACTACTAAATGTAACGCCCCTTACTCGTGTTCAACACCGAAACAGGGTACGAGGTATTACCCGAACATAACACATACCATTAATCGAAACTGAGATAGAAATATGTCATCCAATTAGATAATGCATCGTTATAACATATGTCTTGAACAATATTAGCCAACTTCAATGGCTTTGTACAAAATGATTGATCAAATACTGTAACCAATATTTTAAATGTAGGCAATTATGACACGTAACAAAATAACTAAGTCTATTATACATTCCATAATTCAAAATGTTTAGTTCAAATACCCTAAAGTATTGATAGTGCGGGCAGATCTTCACGATCTTCAACTCCTGAGCAAGCTGAACGATACTATAAGACAAAAGAGAGAAAAGAAAGTAAGCTTATAGCTTAGTAAGTAAGTGTATAAATAATAATTAAAGAATCTAATATATATACAATAACTCAAGTATATCTACTTAAAATTTTCTATTCACACCACTTTGATTAAGCTGTCTCTCCTGCGCCACATTCACTATATAAATCATAAATCAAGTTAAAAAAACTAGAAATTAAAATCCATAAATTTTTCCTGAAACTAGACTCATATTACTTCTTTCTAATTTTTTTCTGGAATTTTTGGTCCAGCCAATTAGTACAGTTTATTAGTTAAAGTTTACCCTGTTACACAGCTCGACTGATCTAACCTCTTTTCACTAAGAATTGATTTTCTCCCAGTACAAAGGTCAAATAGTCACTAAATTAATTTCATTTAAAACTAGACTCAACAAGAAATCTATTCATGTAAATTATATTTCTTAATTATTTTTGTACAATTTTTAATGATTTTTCAAAGTCAGAACAGGGGATCACATAGTCATTCTGAACAAGTCACACACAAATATAAATATCTCAAAATATAGAGTTCCTTTACTTTTTCTGTTTCTCTTACATGAGAATAGACTCAGATTTAATTTAATATCTCATTCAGCCTCTAATTAAATTCCTACTATTTTTGGTGATTTTTCAAATTCAAGTCACTGCGACTGTCCACAAATAGTATTATTGCAAATTCACTCTTTTACACTTTCTTTGTATTAACCTCATTTTAACGTACATGTCACAATTCATTTTCACCACATTTCATACATCACAAGTATAGGTCCATGATTAAAATGTCACTATAAAATCATCTCGTTGAACACTTCGGATAAATTCTCGATATTTGGTGGTTTCAGCACATAGCTCCACCCATCATCATTCATATAATTCGTCTCTCTTGTACACATGGTGGACACTTAGTACCACCCGTGTGACCTAGCCAATTTATCTCGTAGCTCTCTTGTCTACATGGTGTCCTTCACTTGGAATCACCCATGCGACCTAGCTACGTTTACCTCTCCCGTAGCTCTCTTGTCTACATGGGATACATCCCGTATCACACATGTGACCTAGCTACTACATAGTATCTCGTAGCTCTCTTGTACACATGATGTGCACTCAGCACCATACATGTGACCTAGCTACGTTCCATCTATATTATTAAATCTTTCCGAATGTTCAACCGGGATTTCTCTCTCTATTACTTATTTCCATTCTTCCAATAGTCGATTTATGCTTCAAAATCAGCTAAAATATATATATAATAGGCTGAAATATAAAAATGTAAATGAAGTTAAGGTATTATTTACATACAAACTTACCTCGGTGCAAAATATGGAAATTTTGCAATTTAGTCCAAAATCCTTTCCTTCCCCCGTTCGAGGTCGATTCCACGCCTTTCTTGATCTATAACAACACATTTAACTCATTTAACACTCATACTATTTATTTCAATCCAAAAATCACATTATGGAAAAATTACATTTTTGCCCCTAACTTTTACAAAATTATGATTTTGCTTCTAGGCTCGGAAATTTAATTTCAGCCCTAATTCATATGTTTTATGACATGCTGATCATTTTTCCCTTCTATGGCAACATCAAATTCTCACTCTAACACATAGTTATGAACAATAGGTATTTTTACCGATTATGTCGTTTTGCTCGCTTTCGCTAAAAATCGCTTAGAAAAGATCGTTCTCCTAACTTCAAACATTCATATTCTACCATCAAACATCAAAATATATGCATATAATTCATGGGTAAATTTTTAAACATAAACCCTAACTCGAAATAATGGTAGAAATAGGTAGACCGAGCTACGAGGATTTCAAAAATGTAAAGAACATTAAAAACGAGGCTTGAATGCACTTACTATTGAGCTTAAAAGCTTCGGAAAAACCTTAGATATGGAGAACATGCAAGTTTCAGCCAAGCTTAATGAAGATGAAAACATTTTTGTGTTATTTTTCCCATTTTATTTCGTTTAATACACAAATGACCAAAATGCCCTTACTACTAAACTTTCTAAAAATTCCATCCATGTCCAAATTTTGTCCATATAAGGTATAATGGTCTAATTTCCATTTAAGGACCTCTACTTAAAACCCCCATTTCAATCAAGTACTTATGAACTAGAACACACACATTTTTCACCTATTTCAATTTAGTCCTAAACGTCAAATTAAACACCCAATCGATAAAATTTCGCAACGAAATTTTCACACATTTATGCAATCATAATATAAACACTAAAACTTAATCAAAATATTATTATTATTATTTTAACCTCAGATTCATGGTTTCAAAACCACTATTCCATTTTGGCCCTAAATCGGGCTGTTACAGTTCGGATCTAGATCGAGGAAAAACAAAATAATTGACGAATAGATCCTTTTGTCATTTTTGGAACTGACGCAAGTTCGTATGTTAATAAGCTTTGTTAAAATTGTATTTTAAATGTTTGAATTTATGCATGAATTGTGTAATCGACTTTACGGACACATTTGGCAATGTTTTGGCAAGCGAGAAAACCCAATCGAACATTAGGAATAGATTAGGATACAAGTGACATGTCACTAGGGTTTTATGTTATGTTATCCTGGTACTGGTCCTGTACGCCCTACCGGTGGCTGAGTATACTGGCATATGTTGCGGTTACTTGACAACTTGTATGATCAACACTGAGTAGCTACGTCTTGATTGACAGCTAGTGTGAGCAGGCCCATTAATGGCTCAAGAGCGAGCATATATGTGTTATGAGATAGAGGTAGCAATGGCTACATATATGGCACCTTGTGTGAAAGGTCCCGAGTATCCGATATTATTATTCCAAGTTGTTCATTGCGTATGACAAAGATGAGAATGAGTATGAAATTATTACGAGATGGTACAGGTATGTACTTAAAGCTTATGATTATTAATTCATGAATGATTTCAAGGTAAGTTAGTGATGGAAGTGATTTATGATCATGAGATTATGATAAATTACATTACCTTATGTTATATTACTTGCATGTTAACGTATAGTAAGGTTTGCTTATTTTCTTCATACGAGCTTACTAAGCTATAAAACTTACTCTATTTTATTTTCCATGTTTTATAGTGTCACCAAGCTAGCTCGGATCGAAGATCGTCGGAGATCACATCACACTATCAAATTGTCATTTTGGGTATCGATGATCTTAAACATTTTGAGTATATGGCATTTATAGGGACTTGGTCATTTTGTTATATGTGTCATCATGATTTTTGCCAAATGTATTGGCTTGTAATTGTCAAAGGCTTGATTTGGTATTTGCCCATGTAAATTGGCTCATTTTGATTAAATTGGTTGTAAGCTTAAGTATTTTCGTACATGTGCAAATATCTCTTTTATGATTTGGTCTATATATGATTGGTGAATGGTTAAATGTGACTTAATGTAACAGCTTGTTTTTAGTCAAATCGGAATAGTGATTTCAGAACCACAAATTCGAGGTCAAATAATTATTTTATTACTATTTTAATGTTTACAGTATGATATCATGCTGGCGTGAAAAATTCGTTAAGAAATTTTATCGTTTAATTGCTCAATTTGAGAAAAAGGACTAAATCGCGTAAAGTGTAAAATTTGAGTTCTATTAGCTAAAAGTGTATAATAGCAATAGAACCTTAAAATTAAGGTCCTTAAGTGTTAATTAGACCATTTATGTTAATAGTGGATGATAATGGCTTGGTATTATTGAAATTTTGATTAAGTGATAAGGTTAATTTAGTAATTTGGTTAATTAAAGATAAAATAAATAAAATCAAAACATATTATCATCTTTTAGTTTCATCTCCAGCCGAAAATAATAGGGCAAACTCCATTGTTGAACACTCAACATTCGGCTAAGCTTATTTGTGCAATTGGTGAGTGATTTTTGTCTCATTTTTAATGATTTCTATGTTTTTGAGATCGTTACAGCTAGGTCTAGCTAGCCTAGGGACTATTTTTCATAACTGATAAAGATTTTGAATGATTCTATTGATGAATACATATGTATTTTGAAGTTTCTTGATAGATTACGAATGCTTGTTGATAGATATACAAGTTTTGTTAAGTGATTTTTAGTGAAAATGCAAATTAGAGGCTAAATTGATAAATGTTGAAAATGTGTGGTTGAAATGTGAAATAAATGGAAATTATGGGTTGCTAAGGGTTTTGTAGCTGTCGAAACCATTTTTTAAAGGATTGTTTGAAAAACGGGGATCGGCTTTTGAAAAACGAAAACAGGAGTCGCCACCAACCTTTTTTAGGTGTGATTGGATCACCTTATAAAATGTTTTGGTCTACGAAAATTAAGGAAACAGGTCGGGATTCGGTTATGTACGAGGAAGGATTAGCACCCTTGCAACGCCCAAAATTGGTACCAAATTGAATAGTTTTCTGTCTTAATGTCAAAAATTTGAAAGGATTTAAAAATAGGATCCCCTTTTTAAAACCGAAATTATTTAAGTTAAAAAATCGAGATTCCTTAGCTCCGAAAGAATACAAACATCACATCCGGCATGATAGGACACGATATTCTTAAACTCTCATAACTGAAATCATCTCGTGATTTACAAAATTTATTTAGAAGGATACTTTAGACATTTAGACAAACGAGAAATCGCAACCCAGCATGTTAAGGCACTATTTCCCGAATTCCTAAATTCGAAAAACATTGCCTCATTTTAGAAAAAGTTTTGGATAAAATATGACAATTAAATGAAATATATTTTTTTTAAATAATGATTTGAGTAAAATTTTAAAAATAATTTACTAAGAGTAATAAAAAAATTATTAAAAAATGAAATAGTTTGATATGATACTAAAATTATTAAAAAAATTAAAATATATAAAAAAATCAAGGAAACATGGATTAAATCAAAATAAAAAGGGTTGAAAAACGAAGATGAACAAAGAATAAAATAAGAACAAACCGTAGAAAATAAGAACGTAAGAGGAGAGAAATTTGAGTGAAAGCTCTCAAAAATTTTATTGTTTCCCAAAACTCCAAAGTGTGTTTACAATGAAGGAGAGGCCTCTATTTATAGTTGAACCTCCTCAAATCCAACAATCTGAGATCAATTACATCAACAGTTAAGATTAAAAGGTATCTACAAATTAAATCTCTAAGATTACAAAATCATATCTTCTAAGATTGCAAATCATATCTAAGATTGCAATCATATCTAAGATTGTATCATATCTAAGATTGCATATCATATCTAAGATTGCAATCATATCTTAGATTTTATCATATCTAAGATTGCATATCATATCTAAGATTGCATATCATTGAAGATTATATTTCGATATGATTCAAGCTTGTAGATGAACCTTAAATCTTTTCAAGTAATGGGCCATTCCGATCGGGCCAAATTATATTTGTAATTCTGGACTGAACTTGGACTTCATTTTTTTGGGGGGTTTATTATTTTTGTTTTTGATCTTATTTCTGGGCCCGGGAAAATTTGAGTGTCTACAGCTGCCCCTCTTTGCTCATTGTTGTGTAACAGGAATAGAGCAAAAACTATAAAAGGACCAATTTTGCCCGGGCTCGCCAAGTCTTGAGTTCTTGATCCTTGATCTTCTTTAAATGGCCTCTTGACGGCTTTAATCTACTTCACTGCAACTCAGAAAGGCGATATCTCGCTATCTTTGATCTGCTCCCGCCTAATCTGAGACGCCAAATCATTATCTTCGATCTGCTCCCGCCTAATCAGAGACGCCAAATCTACTTCTTCAATCTGCTCCCCGTCTAATACAGAGATGCCAAATCTGTTATCTCCGATTTGCTCCCCGTCTA
This sequence comes from Gossypium longicalyx, assembly GCA_025698465.1. Lineage (NCBI taxonomy): Eukaryota > Viridiplantae > Streptophyta > Magnoliopsida > Malvales > Malvaceae > Gossypium > Gossypium longicalyx. The sequence goes on along the minus strand of CM046995.1, from coordinate 68,280,371 downwards.
ATACAAAGATGTCAAATCTATCATCTTGGATTTGCTTCGATGTAAACACATGAAGGTCAGATCTATTATGTCTTCGATCTACTCCCCGTCTAATACAGAGATGACAAATCATCTTGGATCTGCTTCAATAAAGGTCCAATCTGTTATGTCTTCGATCTGCTCCCCGTCTAATACAGAGATGCCAAATCATCTTGGATCTGCTTCAATGAAGGTCAGATCTGCTATGTCTTCGATCTGCTCTCCGTCAAATATGGAGATGCCAAATCTGTTTCTTCGATTTGTTCTCAGACAGTACAGAGATGCCAAATCATCTTAGATCTACTTCAGCGTAAACACATGAAAGCCAAATCTGCTATGTCTTCGATCTGCTCCTTGTAAACGTAAGGATGCAAAATCATCTTGGATCTACTTCGATGTGAAAACATCCGAAGGTTAGATCTACTATGTCTTCGATCTGCTCCCTGTCTAATACAGAGATGCCAAATCATCTTGGATCTGCTTCAATGAAGGTCAGATCTGCTATTTTTTCGATCTGCTCCCCGTCTAATACAGAGATGCCAAATCATCTTGGATCTGCTTCAATGAAGGTCCGATCTGCTATGTCTTCGATCTGCTCTCCGTCGAATATGGAGATGCCAAATCTGTTTCTTCGATTTGTTCTCTGACAGTATAGAGATGCCAAATCATCTTAGATCTGCTTCAGCGTAAACACGTGAAAGCCAAATCTGTTATGTCTTCGATTTGCTCCTTGTAAACGCAAGGATGCCAAATCATCTTGGATCTACTTCGATGTGAAAACATCCAAAGGTTAGATCTACTATATTTTCGATCTGCTCCCCGTCTAATACAAAGATGCCAAATCATCTTGGATCTGCTTCAATGAAGGTCCGATCTGCTATGTCTTCGATCTGCTCTCCGTCGAATATGGAGATGCCAAATCTGTTTCTTTGATTTGTTCTCTGATAGTACAGAGATGCCAAATCATTTTAGATATGCTTCAGCGTAAACACGTGAATGCTAAATCTGCTATGTTTTCGATCTGCTCCTTGTAAATGCAAGGATGCCAAATCATCTTGGATCTACTTCGATGTGAAAACATCCGAAGGTTAGATCTGCTATATTTTTTATCTACTCCCCGTCTAATACAGAGATGCCAAATCATCTTGGATCTGCTTCAATGAAGGTCCGATCTGCTATGTCTTCGATCTGCTCTTCGTCGAATATGGAGATGCCAAATCTGTTTCTTCGATTTGTTCTCTGACAGTATAGAGATGCCAAATCATCTTAGATCTGCTTCAGGGTAAACACGTGAAAGCCAAATCTGTTATGTCTTCGATCTGCTCCTTGTAAACGCAAGGATGCCAAATCATCTTGGATCTACTTCGATGTGAAAACATCCAAAGGTTAGATCTGCTATATTTTCGATCTGCTCCCTGTCTAATACAAAGATGCCAAATCATCTTGGATCTGCTTCAATGAAGGTCAGATCTGCTATGTCTTCGATCTGCTCTCTGTCAAATATGGAGATGCCAAATCTATTTCTTCGATTTGTTCTCTAACAGTACAGAGATGCCAAATCATCTTAGATATGCTTCAGCATAAACACGTGAATGCTAAATCTGCTATGTCTTTGATCTGCTCCTTGTAAACCCAAGGATGCCAAATCATCTTGGATCTACTTCGATGTGAAAACATCCGAAGGTTATATCTGCTATATTTTTTATCTACTCCCCGTCTAATACAGAGATGCCAAATCATCTTGGATCTGCTTCAATAAAGGTCAGATCCACTATGTCTTTGATCTGCTCTTCGTCGAATATGGAGATGCCAAATCTGTTTCTTCGATTTGTTCTCTGACAGTACAGAGATGCCAAATCATCTTAGATCTGCTTCAGTGTAAACACGTGAAAGCCAAATCTGCTATGTCTTCTACTGCTCCTTGTAAACGCAAGGATGCCAAATCATCTTGAATCTACTTTGATGTGAAAACATCCAAAGGTTAGATCTGCTATGTTTTCGATCTGCTCTCCGTCGAATATGGAGATGCCAAATCTGTTTCTTCGATTTGTTCTCTGACAATACAGAGATGTTAAATCATCTTGGATCTGCTTCAGCATAAACACCTGAAGGTCAAATCTGCTATGCTTTAGCCTATTACCCTACTGCTTAGGGGGTTAAGGCACATCAATCTTCATTGTCCCTTGAAGGACATAACCTGTATAATGTGTATGAGTTCATGCCTAATGATTAGGATGCTATGATCGAAGTGAATCAAATGCTCCTAATTAAACCTGTTATAATGCAAAATGTCTATGAACATGACCCCTATTCCAGACGTCACCACTCATTCTTTCGTCGAAGTTTATCCTTATTTCTCTCGAAGTATCATTCCTACTCAGCCTGTGGGTTTGTACCATTCTTCAAATGTTATGACCCATCAAAAATGTTTGTAAGATGATCCTCTCTTAAGATCAAATCGTTTGATTTGTCCAATCATCATTTTAGACTAAAGAAAGAATTTCCTTGAGTTCTTTCAAACCTCACTTACGTGAATTCCTCGAACAATTGTTTTATTTTAGTTTCTTGTATTATCTAGAAATTTCCAGAGTAATGAGCAAAACTTCACTTGTGAAAATTATTTAGTTCATCTATCATTATTTTAATACAACATACTTTAAGAATAATGGAAGATGAATTTAATCTTGAGAATAATGAATTTGTAAAAAATATAAAGGAAGTTAATCTGATAGCCTATCTTTGAGAAGAAAGAGAATCTAAAGATAGCAAACAAGACAAAAGTTAGATGCTCTAGATATCGCCGCTTGAGCGTCTATACACCAGCTCCATGAAGACTTTCTTGAGTTCAACATGTGTTTAAAAGATCCAAAGTACTTTGTTGATGCACTGGTATGCAACGCGCTTCGCTCTTTGTTGAATCAGATATAGTAAGTTTACCGTGTGCTCTTCAAAATTTGAGCTGCCCTTTCGGGTTTTCAACTCAAAACCCCTTTGGTCACAAGGCGCCCTTTGCGGGTTTTCACTTTGGCCTCTCCATTTTTTTATTTTATTATTTTTTGAAAACTCAAGGCGCTCTTTGCGGGTTTTCACCCTGAATTCTTCTCTCCTTTAGACAAAGTACTTTTTTGACTGAGTTTGAATTCACTGGATTGGGTAAACTCTTCCCATCCATTTCCGTTAAGATCAATGCACCCCCAGAGAAAGCCTTCTTCACGACATATGGCCCTTCCCAATTTGGTATCCACCTTCCTCTAAAGTCCTTCTGAATAGGAAGGATATTTTTCAGCATAAAATCCCCCTCGTGGAATTCTCTTGGTTGCACTTTCATGACGTAAGCTCGCATCATTCGCTTTTTATACATCTGACCATGACAAATGGCCCTTAGCCTCTTTTCCTCAATCAAGTTGAACTGATCATATCGCGATTGTATCCATTTAGCTTCATCCAACTTTATCTCTGACAAGACTCGAAGAGACGGTATTTCCACTTTAATGGGTAACACTACTTCCATCCCATAAACCAACGAGAAAGGAGTTGCCCCAGTAGAGGTTTTGACAGACGTTCGATAAGCTAAGAGTGCAAATGGTAACTTCTCATGCCAATCTCTGTAGGTTTCAGTCATTTTCCCCACTATCTTCTTGATGTTTTTGTTAGCAGCTTCCACTGCCCCATTCATCTTTGGGCGGTACGGAGAAGAGTTGTGATGCTTAATCTTGAACTGACTACAAATTTCTGCTATTGTTCTGTTGTTCAAGTTCAATGCATTGTCTGATATGATCCTTTTAGGCATCTCATACCGACAAATAATCTCTTTCTTCAAGAATCGACTTACAGCCGACTTAGTAACATTTGCATAAGAAGCAGCCTCTACCCACTTTGTGAAGTAGTCAATGACCACAAAAATAAAGTGATGCCCATTTGAAGCTTTTGGTGATATTGGTCCGATGACATCCATGCCCCACATGGAAAAAGGCCATGGAGAAGTCATAACATGTAGAGGTGAAGGTGGTACATGAATCTTGTCTCCATAAATCTGACATTTATGGCATTTCTTGGCATAGTTGATACAATCCCCTTCTATGGTAGACCAATAATATCCAAACCTCATGATTTGTCTAGCCATCGTGAAACCATTAGCGTGCGGCCCACAAATGCCCTCGTGAACTTCTTCCAAGATTAACTTAGCTTCCATGACATCAACACATCTCAACAGTACTTGATCCTTTCTTCTTTTCTACAATATGTCCCCATCCAAGACGTAATCGCAGGCTAATCTCCTTAAAGTTCGCTTATCATTTTCAGTTGCTTGTTCTGGGTATTTACGATCTCTCACATATCGCAATATATCCTAATACCAAGGGTTTTCATCCTTTTCTTCTTCCTCAATGTTACAACAGCGAGTTGGAGCCTCAAAGATACTCATCTGAATGGGTCTCATCTCCTCCTATTTATTTGCTTTAATCATTGAAGCCAAGGTTGCTAAAGCATCTGCCATCTGGTTTTCGTCTCGTGGGATATAATTGAAGGTGATGTCATTGAATTCCTTAAGTAACCTCAAAACTACCTTTCGATAATTGATCAATTTAGGATCCCTTGTCTCCTATTCACCTCTAAGCTGGTAAATTACCAACACAGAGTCTCTATATATTTCCAAGGTTCTTATTCCCCGCTCTATAGCCGCTCAAAGTCCCATGATGCACGCTTCATACTCGGCCATATTGTTTGTGCAGTCGAAATCCAATTTACATATAAATGGATAATGATCACCATTTGGGGATACCAAGACTGCCCCAATTCCATTTCCTACTGCATTGGATGCGCCATCAAAGTTCATCCTCCATAGACGTTCTTCAATAGTTGCCACATACATCAACTCCTCATTAGGGAAATCAAAATTTAATGGCTCATAGTCTTCTAGAGCTCTGCTGCTGAGAATTCTCTACTATCGCGCCCCTTTTATAGCTTTTTGACTCACATAGACTATGCCAAATTCTGAAAGCAATATTTGCCACCTTGCCATTCTCCCATTTAGTGCTGTTGACTCCATCATGTACTTTAATGGATCAAGTTTTGAAATTAGCCAAGTCGTATGATATAACATATATTGCCTCAACCTTCGAGTCATCCAAATTAAAGCACAACACAATTTCTCAATTGGCGAATATCTCATCTCACACTCTGTGAATTTCTTGCTGAGGTAGTATATCACTTTCTCTTTTCTTCCCGACTCGTCATGTTGGCCAAGCACACATCCCATAGAATTACTAAACACTGATAAGTATAGTATTAATGGTCTATCTGGATTGGGCAGAGATAACACTGGAGCATTTAACAAGTATTGCTTAACCTTATCAAAAGCATTCTGGCATTCTTCATCCCAAGTGCCTTGATTGTGCTTTCTAAGGAGGCGAAAGATAGGATCACACTTCTCAGTTAGTTGTGAAATAAACCGAGCGATGCAATTCAATCTTCCTAGAAATTCTCAAACTTCCTTCTGAGTTTGCGGTGGAGGCAATTCTTGTATGGATCTAACCTTATCTGAGTCCACTTCTATCCCCTTTTCACTGATCATAAAGCCTAATAACTTCCTTGATTTAGCTCCAAAGGTGCATTTTGCCGGATTGAGCTTCAACTGAAATTTCCTTAATCTCAGGAACAACTTCCTCAAAACTTCAATATGTTCCTTTTCTATTTGAGGTTTAGCAATCATGTCATCAACATACACTTCAATCTCCTTGTGCATTATATCATGGAATAAGTTCACCATAGCCCGTTGGTATGTTGCCCCTGCATTCTTCAATCCAAATGGCATTACTTTGTAACAAAAGGTGCCCCACAATGTTATGAAAGTGGTTTTATCTATGTCTTCCGGATGCATCTTTATCTGGTTGTACCCCGAGAAACCATCCATGAAGGAGAACAACGAATATCCCGTTGTGTTGTGTACCAAAGTGTCTGTGTGTGGCAAAGGGAAATTATCTTTTGGGCTAGCTTTGTTCAGATCTCTGTAATCAACGCACATTCGTACCTTCCCATCCTTTTAGGGACTGGTACAATGTTAGCTACCCATTCAAAGTACTTCACTTCTTGTAAGAACCCTGCATCGAACTGCTTTTTGACTTCGTCCTTTATCTTCAATACGATATCTAGCCTCATTCTTCGTAACTTCTGTTGAACTGGCTTACAATCTTGTCTTATTGGAAGACGATGCTCCACAATATCAGTATTTAACCCTGGCATATCTTGATAGGACCATGCGAAGATATCCTTGAACTCACATAGCAACTCAATCAGTCATTGCCTTGTGTCATTGGCAATATGCGTGCCGATTTTCACCTCTTTCCCTTCCTCTAGGGCTACATTCTCTATCGCCTCTTTCTAATGGGACATGATTTGCTTCTCCTCCTGTTTTACCATCCTCAACAGATCTAGAGACACATCACAATCCTGGGCATCCTTAAAATCCTAAGATTCCTCTAAACACATGTCTTGCTCGCGAGAGAAATCAGGATTTGTAATATCAGTGCTCATGTCATTGATATCTAGGGATCTGTGAAGTATAAAGAATATACAAAGAATGAATGAATTTAAGAATGATTATTTATGTGCTACGAATGAAAGAATAAGAATTGCAAAAGTTTAACAAAATATTGGTTGATAAAAATGAAACAATACTCGTTCAAATTGATAAAAGTTATGTTTTATTAAAAAAATAATAGATGATCGTAAGCCCATTCCACAAATGTAATCCTATTACTCCTAGGCCTTAGAGTAACAAGAATATTTCAAGAATTACTCTGAAAAATTCTTAAAGACTACAGGAAGTTCCTCCGCAGTCCAATTGTTCAGAGAGCTTCCCGGTTCGTAAGGGTGAATTCCCTCAAGGTTTCCTTAATTAGTCCCTTCTTCATGTATGGCATTGATAGAATGATTTTCATTTCCAAACACCCCTATCTCCAGGTAAGCTATCCCTCCTGATACAAAAGTCTAGGATATGTAAGGGAGCGTCTTCTTTTCGCTCAGCCATGACCCTCTTCTCTCTTTCTTTCTCTTTTTAACCTTAACTAATTAGGGTCTTTTTATGGATTTAAATGCATGTGATGTGATGCAATGCAAATCCATGAATGCAAAAGAAAAGGAGATGTTGATATTGAATTCAATTCCATTAGAATAACTTTTCTAGAAAACAGATTTCTTTACATGAAAATAGATTACATATGCGGTCTTGCCCAAGTAAACGCTGATCTTTTCTTCATGGTCGAATCCTGTAAATTCTCCAAAAGATGCCTTTGCTAGCTCCTTGCTACTTAATCTGAGCCTCGATCTCTTGCTCGCTTATCTCCATGATACTCATCAAAAAGTGCTGGCTCTTGGATAATCTTCGTTGGCAGTTAAATCAAGTAATGTATTCCTTCGTGGACTTCCGGCTTTCCCTTATCATGCTCTTGGATTATATTCAGACGACCGCACTATAATATATTTTATCAAGAAATTTGTTTCCTTATGACAAACTATTCTATTTAGGAATCGAATTTTGAATCAACACCTTCTTTTCTTTGATGTAATGTAATGCAAATGCATGAATGCAAAAAAGTATCGATCTCGATTCAGTTTCATTTTAGAAAACATTATTTAAGGAACAAAAGTCTTTTCATAAAATGGATTACAAATACGCTTTTGCTTGTAGGCCCAGAGTCTTAACCCTATCTAATAAAAAAGCTAACTCCTGACCTTTATCTGAACTACCCCGCTTTATATTGCCTTAGGACGAGTAACGGTGCATAGCCAACGACTCCCCAAATCCCAAGAAGAGGTACCCAATCAAAACTGCCGCAGCGATAAAAGACTTCATTAGGAGTCATCCAAGGTGCTTTCCACAAAACCTCCTCCTCTTGAAGATTCTAAAGAATATCCATCCACCTTTCTTCTGTAATATCGTCTCTCCTTGGTGTAGTTGCTGCTTCCTTTAAGGGGGAATAACCCTCAAAGAACACTCGGAAAAGAACCTTCTCAAGCTTCCAAAAGTGACTATGGAACCATACTAACAACAACTGTGCGCATCCAATAAATCTACTTCACCGGTTCTCCAATATGTACTTCAAGGATCTAAACGTCTCAGCTAGGATTGCTAACACCGGTGTGTTCTGTTTGCCAATATGATCAAACAAATCTGCGTCTGCCTCATCTATGTGCCCTATCGCCTTCGGAAAAATCACCAAGCCGTAAATACTTAAGGCCAAAACGTTGACCTTCTTCTTCACATCTAGGTGTGTCAATATCAGATCCCTCAAAATGGTCCACGTAATGCACTTACTATCGCCCTTTTCCTGCACACGAGCTACAACCCACTGCTCACTCATCCCAGTAATCATCACCAACTTCTTTACAAAATTTGGAAGGCTAGCAGGCCTAACATAAGCCTTGTGACCCTGAATCCTCGGGCAACGCAGTAAAGTCGTATACTCCTCCAAAGTAGGTACAAGATCATCATTACCAAATGTAAAGCAACTATAAGCAGGGTTCTAGAACTGTACCATAGCTCAAAACAAGTGCCTATCTACTTTGGCGTCTAGTAAATAGGGAAGGTCTCCATAATTCTGATAGAAAAGCTGCTTAGCCTCGTCATCCCATTAGGCCCAAATGTCTCTCAACTCCTGAAACTCATTTTGCGTCGAATTAATACGGGTGAAGTCTCATAACTCTGATGGATGCCCCTCAGTGACACTATCTCCTTTCTCTAACCTGGTTTTCTCTAACTAGGTACAAACAGAGGCATTGTCCTCCACTTTATCAAGATATTCGTTCCTCATTACAAAACTTTCTAACCCAGAAATCGAACCGTGAATCGATACCTTTGAATGTTGAATGACATGCAATGATAGCAAAACGAAATAGATTAGTATCGTATAAATTTATAACAAACAAACACTTATAAGGGTAGTTTACTAAAAGCTATCACCATAATCCCTAGGGTAAGCGCTTAAAGTTCACTATATGAGTTTCAGTTCTAAAGCAAGGGTACCTGAACCAGCAGATTCCTCGGTCCTCACCCATTATAGGCTCATATAGACCAAGTTCAATTCAGGGGGACACATTTCCCTATGGCCATGCGGAGATGAAAATCTCACAAAGACATAGGTACAGTATCCCGGAAGCAATCCACTAACTCATGCGGAGGTGAAAACCTCACGAAAGCTTAGCTTCTCACTCCCACTTAAAGGTGCAACCAACGGTCATGCAAATGCAATGTGTGCAGTTAATATAACAAACATATGCAGCGAACACATGAAAAGGGATCTTTATTTTTAAATCCTTTCAAATTTTTAGCATTAAGACAGAAAGTTATCAATTTTTTTGGCTTGACTCTCTTACGGTCCCCAGTGGAGTTGCCAAGCTGTCGAAACCATTTTTTAAAGGATTGTTCGAAAAATGGGGATTGACTTTTGAAAAATGAAAACGGTAGTCGCCACCAACCTTTTTTAGGTGTGATTGGATCACCTTATAAAACATTTTGGTCTACGAAAATTAAGAAAATAGGTTCGGGAGTCGATTACGTACGAGGAAGGAATAGCACCCTCGCAACGCCCAAAATTGGTACCAAATTGAATAGTTTTCTGTCCTAATGTCTAAAATTTGAAAGGATTTAAAAATAGGATCCCCTTTTTAAAACTAGAATTATTTAAGTTGAAAAATCGAGATTCCTTAGCTCCGAAAAATACAAACATCACATCTAGTATGATAGGACACAATATTCTTAAACTCTCATAACTGTAATCATCTCGTGATTTACAAAATCTATTTAGAAGGATACTTTAGACATTTAGACAAACAGGAAATCGCAACCCAGCATGTTAAGGCACTATTTCCCGAATTCCTAAATACGAAAAACATTGCCTCATTTTAGAAAAACTTTTGGATAAAATATGACAATTAAATGAAATATATTTTTTTAAAATAATGATTTGAATAAAATTTAAAAAATAATTTACTAAGAGTAATAAAAAAATTATTAAAAAATGAAATAGTTTGATATGATACTAAAATTACTAAAAAAATTAAAATATATAAAAAAATCAAGGAAACATGGATTAAATCAAAATAAAAAGGGTTGAAAAATGAAGATGAACAAAGAATAAAATAAGAACAAATTGTAGAAAATAAGAACGTAAGAGGGAGAGAAATTTGAGTGAAAGCTCTCAAAAATTTTATTGTTTCCCAAAACTCCAATGTGTTTACAATGAAGGGAGAGGCCTCTATTTATAGTTGAACCTCCTCAAATCCAATGGTACAGATCAATTATATCAACAGTTAAGATTAAAAGGTATCTACAAATTAAATCTCTATGATTACAAAATCATATCTTCTAAGATTGCAAATCATATCTAAGATTGCAATCATATCTAAGATTGTATCACATCTAAGATTGCAATCATATCTAAGATTGTATCATATCTAAGATTGCATATCATATTTAAGATTGCATATCATTGAAGATTATATTTCCATATGAGTCAAGCTTGTAGATGGACCTTAAATCTTTTCAAGTAATGGGCCATTCCGATCGGGCCAAATTATATTTGTAATTCTGGATTGAACTTGGACTTCATTTTTTTGGGGTTTATTATTTTTGTTTTTGGACTTATTTCTGGGCCCGGGCAAAATTGAGTGTCTACAATAGTAATTCGGCTAGTATGGGTTCATTGTGAATTTGCATGAATTTGTGATTTTGTCTAATAAAGACTAAATTGTAAAAATGTGAAAGTTTAGGGGCAACTGTGTAAAATAGCCTTAATATGTATTTTGGATTGAATTGAATAAATAGAAGAATAAATATGTTAATTTTAATTTCTTATAGATTAAGAAAAGAGGAATTCGGACTTAGATCGGGGAAAGAGCAAAGTAATTGAATAGTCGGTCTGTTCCGATATTTCCATACACGAGGTAAGTTCGTATAATTGAATTTGAATGTGTAATTATTCAATTGATGGAAGGTATTGAGACTTTATTTTTTCTATGGCTAAATGTGATGAATTTGATTTAAATGTACAGTTTAAGTTGACGAGATACTGAATAAGACCATAGCTGGGCTATGGCAATCGGATTACAAGACTGTAATTGGGTTATGGTAGGTGAATGTAAGACCACGGTAGGGCCTTGACAATGTATGTATAACGCCATAGTTGGAGTATGGCATCAGAAAAATTGTGTTACTTATATCATAAGCATTTACAAAACCGAAATGATTCGATAAGCGAATTGGTGAGAATAGATATATATCAGTACATGTATGTACAGAAAACTATTCGAATGATAAATTAAAAGAAGATTAGAACTTATGAGTTACTTTGTAGTTGAATTTTATGTTATCTCGTTGATTGAGGTTTTAATTGCAAATTATGTATCTAATTGGAAATGTAAATGAATGATGTTGATTATTTCATATTTACCTACGAACTTACTAAGCTTTATAGCTTACTTTGTTTAATTTTCAATGTTTTATAGTTTTACGAAGCTAGCTCGGATCTGTGGATCGTTAGAGACTTCATCGCACTATTCAGACATCTATTTTGGTACTTTTGAAATGTGTATATATGGTATATAGCATGTATAGGCTTGTGTCATTTTGGTATGCTTGATGGATATGTATTTTTGCCATTTGAGTTGGCTTAAGATGATGAACTTGATGATGTATATATATGTGTGTAAATGGTTCTAATTTGAGTTTGGTTATTAGCCTATAATAAGTGATTGAGATTGAATGAATAATGCATGTTTGGAATGGTTTAACTGAATGAAATAGATATGTGAATTATGTATGGTAAGGCAAATTTAAATTGATAGGTAATTGAATAGGTAAATGGCATTGAATTGAGTATTGAATTGATTGAAATGGATCTAGTATGATTGTGTAATGGTTGATGACTTTTCGTTGCATACTTGTGTTTTAAAATGGTACTAATTGATCTTGTATAGGTATGTGCAAAATGGGTGGCAAAATGGCTTGGTAAATGGCCTATTTTTGTCCACAAGGGCAGAGACATGGGTGTGTGTTTCAATCGTGTGTGACACATGGTTATGTTGCACAGTCGTGTGTCCCCTGGTGTTGAAATTGAATTGAAGTTAGTATGCTCCACACAGTCTCATACACGGGCGTGTGACTGGCCGTATGATACAAGTCAGTATACCCCCTGATTGGCACACGACCTAGCACACGAGCATGTGACTTGGCCGTGTTGCATAAGTGAGTATGCCCTACAGATTTGATACGGCCTAGACACACAGGCGTGTGGTCGGCCGTGTGACCCAAGTTAGTATGTATGCCTTATTTTCACACAACCTGAGATATGGACGTGTCTGGAGTCATGTGAGGCGCACGGCCTATTCACTTGGCGTGTGACCCCTGTATGATTGAATATTTTTTTAAGTTTCGAAAATTTTCATATGTTATCAGTTTAGTCCCAAACCACTTCTAAAGCATGTTGAAGGCCTTGTAGGCCCTTATAAAGGACAATGTGATTGTGTTGAATCATTTATGAGAATGAATATTTTATGTTCGATAAATGTATGAAATATAGTGTAAATTGATCAGTAATATCTTGTAACCCTACTTTGACGACGGATACGGGTTAGGGGTGTTACACTTAATGGCTTTGTTGATGAATGGTTGAGATTGGCTCATTTGTATGCTAGGAAATCTAAGAAGAATTATGCATGATAAAAGTATTTGTGTTGGTACTTGTAGATGTGAATTTGGTATGATTTGGCTTGGTAGAATATGGTGTTGTAAGTAAGTTATGTGTGATAATGAAATGATATGTTCTAACCTTGATTATGGATGTTTTAGTTGCCTAAGTATACCATGATTTATGCCATTGAACTTGTGTATGTGTAGGTGTGAATGAGGGTGACAAATGGCTTGGTAAATAGCCTTTATTTTGTCCACACGGGTAGACAAACGGGCATGTGTCTAGATCGTGTGTGACACATGGTCTGTCCCATGGGCATGTGTTTTGGCCGTGTGTCCCCTGCAGCTTAATTTTGAGAAATAGATTGCTCAGAATTTAGCAGACGGGTAGAGACACAGGCGTGTGTCTCAGCCATGTGAGGGACACTGCCTCAAGCATGAGCGTGTGTCCCAGCCGTGTGAAGCTTGCACCTATTTTATGAAAATTAAATTAACCACACAACCTAGCACATGGGCGTGTGACTTGGCCGTGTGACTTCAATTTGTTCATGCTTTGCAAAATAGAGAGTTACACAGGTCAGGGACACGGCTGTGTGTGATCACATGGCCTGCCCACACGGGTGTGTCCCAAACCACACGAGCCTGTAACCCTTGTACTGAGCAAAAATTTTCTAAGTTTTGTAAAATTTCCCTAAGTTATCGGTTTAGTCCCAAACCACTTTCAAAGTATGTTTTGGGCCTCGTAGGCTCGTATTAGGGACTTTATGATTGAATACAAATGGTTTTTAATTTGGTTGAAATTTATGACTCGAAATTGTATGTTTGCTTGCGATGTAAGTCCGGTAATGCCTTGTATCCTGTTCCGGCTTTGAATACGGGTAAGGGGTGTTACAATAATTGTTTGTATAAGGGTTTCCACCCCTATTCCCAAAGTAGTTCATGTCCTTAATTGGATTATTGAGATAATGGATGAGAGGTTTATCTCATCTGAACAACGACAACGTACTGGATGCAAGCACTATACAGTTAAGTTTGTTTAAAATTTGTTGGTATCTATCATCTACATGGATAGCTTTTACCGTTGATGGTCTCTGGTCATAACTAAATCTTTCATTTGGCCACTGACAAGAATTCATTTCCATGCTTTCAATTAGATCATACGCATCCTCGTATGTTGTAACGAATTGTAACGTGTTTACGCAAGTGTACATAGTCGTTCATGTAATAAGTAAGTAAAAATGAGTTATCATCTCTACAAGGGCTTATATTAATTGCAAAATTATAATTAACAATTTGATGTAAAAAACTCAATAATTTTTTGATAGTGATGATTAGATTAATTAAATGCAAGAGTGATCCCTAATGCAATTTCTAATCTAAATGCAATTTACCTAAATGTATGAATGAAGGCTTTAGGAACAAAAACAATCAACATTAAATGGGCTAGGATAATTATATTAATCAAATCAACTTAATTTCATCATGCTAACATGTTTGGAATTACTTTCATGGCAACTCAATCTCTTATGAGTTTGGAAACCAAATTAAGTCCTTTCGGATCTTTTACTTAGTTAAATATGCATGTTGCTGATCATATTAGACTAAGGGTTTCTTAGCATTTATGCAAGGTCATAGAGACGTTTTCGATTGCAACAGTTTAGTTACATAAATCTAAAAACCATGCAAGATAATAGAGCTAACTAAAGATATTATGAACCTTAACTTAGTCAGTTTTAATGAGCTAAATTAAGGATTGCAATCTTCAATTATGCGTCTACTAGTCGTCGTCTGGTTAGGATCGCTCAGCTAATTTGAGTGCACCCAATAACGTATGAATGAAATGCATCATGATATTAATTGAAAACATAATTGATCAAGGCACAAAACATGTTAACATGAATTAAATAAATCTCATTAAATTACTATAATCATCCTAGCATATAGGAATTAAAACTCCATAGTTGATGTCAAAAACATAAAACACAAAGAAAACATGTTTAAAATAAATGACAAGAGGAAAGAGTTTGCTCAATTCAGCAGCTTTTCGGATCTATTCTGACTAAAGCATTCATCCATTTTGATTGAAGCTACTTTTGCTAAGGGTTTACAAGGTAGTCGACTAAAGAGTGCTTTTGACAAAGCTTTTGAGGCTAAAGATATAAAAGGAGATGGGCGGCTATACAAGGGAAAAAGGGAAAATAAATTGAGAGAAAACTAATGTGATCTAGAGAGGAGTGTTGAGTGATGAGGGATGATGGAAAAGTGAGGAATGACAAGGTATTTATAGGTGAAGGTAAGGGTTTGAGTTTACTAAAAATAGGTTTCAGTTTCCTTCTTTCCCTCTCTCATGTGGCCGACCATGCTTCAAGGAAAAGGGATGACCAAGTCTTCTCAATTTGAATTCAAATTTCAAGCTAAAAATAGCTATAAAATGGACGATTTCAACAGGGAAGTTGTTGGGCTAAATTCTAATTATTCTCCAATGGCAGGGACCTTCCATTAAATATCCCAAAACAAATTTTGACAGACAACATCAAGTGCCAAAATTGGGTTTTTAATTCCCCTTGTTGGATAGTTTTTTTAGTCCAATAACTTAACAGAGATATCCATCTTTTATCACCTTTCTTTACTAGGTCAAGTAGTCAACCCCATTCCTAAAATTTACACACTTTTTCATACCCTTTTTAACTTAAATTCATGCGAATTCGGTTAAATTCTTGTCAAAAAATAAGTAATTTTTATAAAATAATTAAAGTGCACTTAAAATATGAACATGTTAAATTTTAGTTAATTTCATAATTATTTTTGATGAATTTTGGTTATTTTTGATAGATTTGCACAAAGGGCGAAAAATGGCTCAGTAGACACTGTTAGAAGCACGAAACCGAGAAGCAATTTGAAGTATTGAGACGAATTAAATATTAGCCTAAGATGATCCAAAATTATATGTATTTATTCACAATATAATTAATTTTAATTTATATCAAATTTAATTTGGGTTAATAAATTATGATCAATTAATTATGAAAAAGTGGCCCAATTAAACCGAACCGAGTAAACCAAACCGGCCAAGAAAAGGACAGCCCAAAACAGTCCAAGTGTTGACCCAATTTAGCTCATTAGCTGATTATTTAAGCTACAAAGAAGCCCTTGAAGACTTGTTCAAATTGCAATTAAACCCCTCCACAATTGGTGGCTTTGTAGATTTGCCCCAAGCCATTTTTAGCAAAGTTGAAGCCCTCAACTTTGCCACATAGGAGGCTGGCCAAGGTGTGGTTCTTTGGCTGTTATTTTTAGAAAATTTCAGCTGCCACATTCAGCTATAAAAATCCCTCTTGGCTGATCATTCAACACATCCCTCATTCACATCTCTTCTCTCACAATTCTTCTCTCCTCTTTCACTTTTTCTTTCATTTTTCCCATTCAAAGTCCCTTGCTCTTTTGACGATTTCTCCCTTTGAGAAAGGGTTCTTCTTCAGCCATTTTGGAGCAGCAATTGAGTGTTCATAGCAACCTTGATCAGCAAGGACAACAAAGAAGGAAGAATAGAGCAACTTAGTCAAGCCACGAAAAAACACCTAATTTGATTATTGTTTCCTATCTCTTTAATTTTTGTTGTTTTTGTGATGAAAATATCTATGAATATTTATGTTGTTGGAATGGTTATTTTAATCAGCTTAGCTTGAATTTAATTCGTGTTGGGTTGATTGCATTTCGTCCTCTTAAATTATTAAAGTTGTGTTTATGCTGTTATAGGCCTCGGTAAAATGCTTGATTAAGTAAATTCATGCCTAAGTTATCCTTGCATTATAATTGTGAGGGAACTAATGAATTAATTATTTAAATGGATTGAAATTGTAATTAACTGACACAATACTTAATCAGTGCATGTTTATTCTTCTAAGGTAGTTGAAGCTTAAATTAGCATTGTATCCAGCGATACATTTGCCTTGAACAACTTGAAAGATTATTGTGATTAAACTATTTCAAGGTAAGGATACCTTGTTACCTCACATAGTCTTTTATGTGCTTATTAGATTTAATTAATCGTTTGAATTGACATAGGAATATGCAAGAGATTAGTTCAATTTAATGACTATGTATGTGCAATAACATGTTTGCTTATTAGGATATATTGAATCAATTGAATTACATAGGGATATGTTAAGAGATGAATGGATTTGTGTAGGTGAGTATGTTCATAAGTTAGCAAATTATTGAGTTGTCGTGAATTTATTCGCAACAACATAAACATGAATTTAATAATTTTAAGTTAAAAAAATGTAATTAATCTAACACAATTATGTCATCTTGATTAAATCATATTTTGAAATCGTGCATTAGAACTTTTATTTTTATTTAGTTTAAAATCTTTTTTTTTAATCACCCTTTTCAAAGCAAAATATTTTTTTTCTCACCAAAGTGTTTTAAATTGCTTTCATAAATAATTCTTTTCACAGTCCCTGTGGGTACGATAACTCGACATTTACTTGTCACTTTATTACTTGTTGCGATTGTGTACGCTTGCACATTTCTATCGTTCCAAGTTTTTGGCGCCGTTCCCAGGGACTGTTTTAAAAAGTCGTTATTTGAGAATTTATTAGTTTTGCATTTTGGTTTATTTTTCTGTTCAAATTTTAACTTAATTAAATTTTCTGTGATTATTTCATGTGTTTATGAGTATTGACCGAATTATTGATTTACTCCCTGTAGACCCTGAGATTGAATGATATTTTTGACAGCAAAGAAGACAAGCAAGGCAGAGAAGGACCGAACAGATGAACTTCGAAAATTCGAATCAAGGAAACGGAGCAAACCCTGCTCAAAATCCAATCCTTATTGCTGATGATAGGGATAGAGCTTCAAGATAGTATGCCATGCCAATGTTTAATGATCTTAATCCGAGTATTAGGAGACCCAAAATTGAGGCACAATAGTTCGAGCTGAAGCCAGTCATGTTCCAGATGCTTCAGATAGTGGGCCAATTCAGTTGAATGCATATCGAAGATCCTCACCTACACTTAAGACTATTTATGGAGGTGAGCGATTCTTTCAAATTAGCCGAAGTACCTCAAGATGTATTATGATTGAAGCTGTTCCCAGATTAACTAAGGGGTAGAGCTCGAGCCTGGTTGAACTCATTGTCACCAAATTCAATTTCCACATGGAAAGAGTTAGCAGAAAGATTCTACATGAAGTATTTCCCGCCTAGCAAGAATGCTAAGTTGAGGAACGAGATCACTGCTTTCCAACAAAGGGATGATGAGTCCTTGTATGAGGCATGAGAAAGGTACAAAGAATTATTATGGAAGTGTCCTCATCACGGAATCTCGCATTGCATCCAACTTAAGACATTTTATAATGGTCTCAATGCTCACATGAGGACGGTAGTGGATGCTTTTGCTAACGGTGCTCTTCTTTCTAAGTCTTATAATGAGACATATAAAATCATTGAGAGGATTGCCAGCAACAATTACCAATGGCCAACCAATCGAGCAACGTCAAGAAGACGAGTTGCTGGAATACATGAAGTAGACGCTCTTACTTCACTCGTATCTCGGGTATCATCAATATTCTCAATGTTAAAAAATCTTACTACTAATGGGTCTAATAGTTTTGTAGTGCAGCCATCAATTTGAAAATGTAGTCTGTGTTTATTATGGGGAAGGGAATTTGTTTGAAGAATGTCCACCAAACCTAGAATCCGTGTATTACATGGGTAACCAGCAATCTAATTTCTTTAACCCATCATGGCGAAATCACCCCAATTTTTCCTGGAGTAACCAAGGGGCTGGAACCAGTAACACTTATGCCCAACCTAGACCAACCCAGCCGCCTAGTTTCCCCCAACAAGTTCAAAAATCAACTCAAGTTGAATCATCCAATAGCTTAGAGAATTTATTGAAGACATACATGGCGAAAAATGATGCCACTCTAAGAAATTTGGAGAATCAAGTGGGCCAACTTACTATTGAACTCAGGAACTGACCACAAGGTGCTTTACCTAGTGATACGGAGAATCCGAAGAATCCGAGGAAGGAGCATTGCAAAGCGTTGATATTGAGGAGTGGAAAGACAGTAGAGCCCAACACCATCGAAGATGAAGAGGAGCAAGCTGACGCTCCAGATTTAGAGGAAGTTCAACCGAGTGTTGAAATTCCAATTTCACAAGAACCAGAATCTGTAAAACCCGGCAAGGTACTTTCAGAACTAGCTAATTCTGATCAACTAATAACTCTGTTAGATGTAGAATTGCCACAGAAGACGAATCAACCAGTTTCAGTAAAGAAACTACCACCACCCTACCCTCAAAGACTTCAGAAGCAGAGGAAAGAAATTCAATTCAAGAAGTTCCTAGACGTACTCAAGCAACTTCATATCAACATCCTGTTGGTTGAAGCACTTGAGCAAATGTTGAACTACGTCAAATTCATGAAGGATATCCTATCAAAAAAATGAAGACTTAGAGAATTTGAGACGATAGCTCTACGAAAGAATGCAGTGAATATCTTCAAGACAAATTTCCCTCAAAGTTGAAGGATCCTGGATGTTTTACCATACCTTGCAACATTGGAGCAACATATTGTGGTAAGGCATTATGTGACTTAGGTGCGAGTACTAACTTGATGCCTATGTCAATATTTAAGAAGTTGGGGATAGGTGAAGTTAGAACAACTAAGGTTACACTTCTATTAATGGATCGATCCTTAGCACATCTAGAAGGAAAGATTGAGGATGTATTGGTACGTGTAGATAAATTTATCTTCCCTAATGATTTTGTTATTCTAGACTTTGAAGCAGAAAAATAAGTGCTAATTATCTTAGAAAGACCATTCTTAGCAACCGAAAGGACCCTTACTGATGTGAAGAAGGACGAGCTTACTATGTGTGTTCAGAATGATCAGGTAACATTTAATGTTTTTAAGTCTATGCGATTTCCTAACACAATTGATGATTGTTCTGTAATATCTGATTTAGAGGATTTAATAGTGGAGAAGGAGCTCAACTATGTTGAGTATTCGTTGGAAAAAATTTTGACATCAGATCCTCCGAATGATGGAGAGGAGGATGAATACTTAGCATTGTTAGAAGTTAATCAAAAGGGATTAATCCGCAATCCCGTTTTGAATCTTTGGAATTAGAGAAAAGGGATTATACCCAACCAAAAGCGTCAATCGATGAGCCACCTAAATTAGAACTCAAGGTACTACCTTCACATCTAAAATATGTTTATTTAGGTAACACTTCTACTCTGCCTGTGATTGTTTCAGCAGAATTAACTACTGTACAGGAAGAGAAACTCATCCTGGTATTGAAACAATTCAAAAAGGCTGTCAGATGGACCATAGCCAATATTCGAAAATTAGTCCATCTGTATGCATGCACAAGATTATCCTTGAAGATGGCGAAAAAGGGACGATTGATGGACAATGAAGACTAAACCCCATCATAAAGGATGTAGTCAAGAAAGAAATCATCAAGTCGTTAGATACGGGTATAATCTACCCCATCTAAGACAGTTCATGGGTAATTCAGGTCCAGTGCGTACCGAAGAAAGGAGGTATCACGGTCATTGAAAATGAGAATAATGAGTTGATACTGACTAGAACGGTTATGGGATGGACAATTTGCATCAATTACCGGAAGCTGGACAAGGCGACTAGGAAAGATCACTTTCCTTTGCCGTTTTTGGACCAGATGCTGGATAGACTCGCAGGGCGATACTATTACTATTTTCTCGATGGATACTCGGTGTATAATTAGATTACAGTAGCTTCAGAAGATCAACACAAGACAACATTCACCTGTCCGTATGGTACATTTGCATTTAGACGCATGCCATTTGGTTTATGTAATGCAGCTGTTACATTTCAAAGATGTATGATGTCTATTTTTACTGACATGGTTGAGAAGTATTTGAAAGTTTTTTTGGATGATTTTTCAGTATTCGGTGATACATTTGATGATAGCCTAGCCAATCTAGCCAAGGTACTAAGGCGATGCGAAGAAATAAACCTAGTAATCAACTAGGAAAAGTGTCATTTCATGGTACGAGAAGGGATTGATCTAGGGCATCGGATAACAAGATATGGAATAGAGGTTGATAAAGCAAAGGTAGATGTTATTGAGAAACTCCCACCTCCAACATCTGTAAAGGCTGCTAGAAGCTTTTTGGGCCACGCCGATTTCTATCGAAGATTTATTAAGGACTTCTCCAAAATTGCTAAACTCTTATGCAAATTATTGGAGAAGGACACGACGTTCAAATTTGCTGAAGAGTGCTTAAGAGCTTTTAACGATTTGAAGAGTCGACTACTTTCGGCACCCATAATCGTCACACCAGACTGGGATTTTCCATTTGAATTGATGTGTGACGCAAGTGACTTCACGATAGGAGCTATCATGGGTCAGCGAAGGAAAAAAGTTTTTCATCCCATCTACTACGTAAGTCGAACTCTGACATGAGCTCAACTGAATTATACGCTAATAGAAAAAGAGTTACTTGTAATTGTGTTTGCTTTTAACAAGTTTCGATCTTATCTTGTAGGTACCAAAGTGACTGTCTATACGTACCAATTGGCAATTAAGTACTTACTTGCCAAGAAAAACGCTAAGTCGAGGTTGATCTGATGGGCACTTGTAACACCCCGGTTTAGACCCTAGTCATAATAGTAGTTTTGAGACCATAAATCTGAGTAAAAAAATATTTTAATATTATTTTATGTGCTTATTATATGTGAATTGATACCTGTGAAAATTCTGTATGTAAATTTTATCGTTTGCATGTCCGATTTGTGAAAAAGGACCTAATCGCGTAAAGTGTAAAAGTGGCTTTCTATTTTGTTAAGGTGTCTATTTGCCATGGCTTTCTAAAGCAAAGGTCCTTGTGTTGTTATTAACCCATTGATAATGTTAATGGACATTAATGGTCATCCATTAATTGATTTTATATGATTATAAACAAGGTTAAAATAGTAAATAGGTTATTAAGAATACATCGGGCCGATCTAAGAATACATCGAGTTTTTCTAGATGGGACCGTAATCGACCCCTTGTGAATACACGAGCCACCTCTGTTGCCAGTGTTGGCAATGATCGTCAGGACAGATCTGAGTGCAAGCATTGTGGTAAATGGCATTCAGGAAGCTGTAGATTTCGTGACCGCTCCTATTTCAAGTGTGGATCAGCTGATCATTTTATCCGAGGCCCATCAAAAATTAGCAACAAAATACTGATCCGAGTGGGAGACCTAGTAACACTGTAACACGAGGTAGACCATCTAGACATGCGGGTAATGCTAGTGGAAATCAGAGAGGGACTAAAGATACTGTTGTACGTTCTGAGGCTCGTGCTCCTGCCAGAGGCTATGCCATACGAGCGTGTGAGGACGCTTCTTCGCCAGATGTTATTACCGGTACTTTTACTCTTTTTGACACTGATATTATTACTTTGATTGACCCCGGTTCTACTCATTCGTATGTGTCTGAAACTTTGGCATCCAGTAAGACTCTACATGTTGAGTCTACTGAGTTTGTGATACAAGTGTCGAATCCTTTGGGCCGTTATGTATTAGTTGATAAAGTGTGTAAGAAATGTCCCCTGATGATCCGAGATTTTTACTTTCCGGCTGATCTAATGCTATTACCGTTTGATGAGTTTGATATCATACTCGGTATGGATTGGTTAACTATGCATGATGCGGTAGTGAATTGTAAGCGAAAGATAATTGACTTGAGGTGTTCAAATGATGAGATAATCCGAGTTGAGTCTACTGATTTAAATGGATTACTGGCAGTAATATCTTCGATGTTAGCTCAGAAATATGTGAAAAAAGGGGTGTAAAGATTATCTTGCGTATGTACTGGATAGTAAAGAGTCAGAAAAGAAACTTGAGACAGTGTCAGTAGTTTGTGAGTTTCCGGATGTATTTCCCGAAGAATTACCTGGATTACCACCAGTTCGGGAGGTAGAGTTTGGCATTGAACTAGTGCCAGGGACTACACCTATTGGCACCAACCGAACTAAAAGAATTGAAATCTCAGTTGCAAGAGTTGACAGATAGAGGTTTTGCTCGACTGAGTTTTTCTCCCTGGGGTCCACCAGTGCTGTTTGTGAAAAACAAAGACGGAACCATGAGAATGTGTATTGATTATCGTCAGCTTAATAAGGTAACGATAAAGAATAAATATCCGTTGCCGTGAATCGACGATTTGTTTGATCAACTGAAAGGAGCTTCAGTATTTTTGAAGATAGACTTAAGATCGGGTTATTATCAATTGCGAGTTAGAGACTCTGATGTGCCTAAAACTGCTTTCAGAACGAGGTATGGACACTATGAGTTCCTAGTGATACCGTTTGGGCTCACTAATGCCCTTGTTGTTTTTATGGATCTAATGAATCAGATTTTCAGACAGTATTTGGAACGATTTCTAGTCGTGTTTATAGATGACATTTTGATTTATTCACGCGATGAAATCGAGCATGCTAAACACTTGAAGTTAGTATTGCAGATCTTGCGAGACAAGCAATTATATGCGAAGTTCAGTAAATGTGAGTTCTGGTTGAGGGAAGTCAACTTTTTGGGACATGTTGTATTCGCATCGGGTACCGAGTTAATCCTAGTAAAATTTCAACTATACTCGATTGGAAGCCTCCGAGAAATGTTTCAAAAGTTCAAAGTTTTCTGGGACTTATCGGGTACTACAGATGGTTTGTGAAAGGTTTCTCGATGATAGCAACACTAATGACAAAGTTGCTTCAGAAAGATATCAAATTTGAATGGTCAGAAAAGTACCAGAAAAGTTTTGATCAATTGAAAACTCTTTTGACCGAAGCTCCGGTGTTAGTTCAGCCAAAGTCCGATAAAGAATTTGTGATTTACAGTGATGCGTCTCTGAATGGTTTAGGCTGTGTATTGATACAAGAGGGTAGAGTAGTAGCGTACACTTTGAGACAATTGAAGCCTCACGAGAAAAACTATCCGACTCATGATCTCGAGTTAGCTGCTATCATTTTCGCTTTAAAAATTTGGCGCCATTACTTGTTCGGGGAAAAATGCCATGTATATTCTGATCACAAAAGTCTCAAGTACTTGATGACTCAGAGAGATTTGAATTTGAGACAAAGACGGTGGCTAGACTTATTGAAATATTATGTGCTTGTCATTGATTACCATCCGGGAAAAGCTAACGTGGTCGCTGATGCTTTAAGCCGTAAGCCACTGTTTGTTTTGCGAGCAATGAATGTGCACCTTTCTGTGTCCGTTGATGATTGTTAGTAGCAGAGTTAAAAGCAAATCCGTTATTGATGCAACAAATCCTGAAGCTCAAAAAGTTGATGATGAATTAGTTGCAAAACGAGCACTATGTGGTTCGAAACAGGATTCAGAATTTTTGATTGATAGCAATGATTGTTTGAAGTTTAGAAATCGATTATGTGTTCTGAGAAATTCAGAACTTATTCCGATGATTTTGAGCGAGGCTCATAGCAGTCGAATGTCAGTTCACCCGGGTAGTACGAAAATGTACAACGATCTAAAACAACAATACTGGTGGCATGGTATGAAACGAGACATTTCTAACTTTGTTTCGAAGTGTTTGATATGTCAACAAGTGAAAGCGGAGCATCAAGTGCCTTCGGGATTACTTCAGCTGATCATGATACCCGAATGGAAATGGGATCGAGTCACGATGGATTTTGAATCTGGGTTGCCATTGTCACCAAGCAAGAAAGATGCGATATGGGTTGTTGTTGATAGATTGACAAAGTCGGCTCATTTTATTCCCATACGTACGGATTATCCACTTGATAAGTTAGCCGAACTGTATGTTTCTCAGATTGTAAGGTTACATGGGGTACCTACTTCTATTGTGTCAGATAGAGATCCGAGATTCACATCGCGATTTTGGAAGAAATTGCAAGAAGCATTGGGTACCAAGTTGCATTTTAGCACCGCTTTTCATCCCCAGACCGATGGTCAATCTAAGCAGATTATTCAGATACTCGAGGATATGTTGAGATGTTGCATCCTTGAGTTTAATGCTTCGTGGGAACGATGCTTGCCTTTGGTTGAATTCGCATATAATAATAGTTTTCAATCGAGTATCAAGATGGCACCTTACGAAGCTTTGTACGGTCGTAAATGTCGTACACCTTTGTTTTGGACCGAACTCAGTGAGAATAAGATTTACGGAGTTGATTTGATTAAAGAGGTCGAACAAAAAGTTAAAGTGATCCGTGAAAGTCTGAAAGCAGCATCAGATCGTTAGAGATCGTATGCGGACTTGAAACGGAAAGATATTGAGTATCAAGTCAGAGACAAAGTGTTTCTTAAAGTTTCACCGTGGAAAAAGGTACTCAGATTTGGCCGTAAAGGCAAATTGAGCCCAAGGTTTATCGGACCATACGAAATTATAGAACGGATTGGGTCAGTTGCTTATAGACTACTTTTGCCACCTGAACTTGAAAAGATTCACGACGTTTTTCTTGTTTCAATGCTCTGTCAGTATAGATCTGATCCTTCTCATGTGATTAGTCCATCAGAGATAGAAATTCGGTCTGATTTGAGCTATGAAGAGGAATCGGTTCGTATTTTGGCTTACGAAGTGAAAGAATTACGGAACAAGACAATTTCGTTAGTGAAAGTGTTGTGGATTAAACACGGGGTTGAAGAAGCTACTTGGGAGCTTGAAGACTCCATGAAAGAACGATACCCTAATTTATTCACTGGTAAGATTTTCGGGGACGAAAATTTTTAAGGGGGAGAGTTGTGACAGCCCTAATTTGACCCTAGTCGGGAAGTGGTTTCGGGACCACAAAATCGAGTCACAAAAATAATTAAATGTTATATTCTATGCTTATTATATGTGGAAGTGCATGCGTGAAAATTTCATGCTTTGATTTTGTCATTTGTATGTGAAATTTAATAAATAGGACTTATGTGAGAAATTTTGAAAATGTGTTAGGTTAAATTGTAGTGGTCTATTAATGCATGGTAAAAAAAAAGTGGACTTGCATGTCAAATTATCCACTTTTGAGTTAGTGGCAGGCCATGTTGTTATTTAATACAAAATATATGTATTTTCTATTAGTATTATTGCAACTACATGGCTTTATATTATAAAATAATGATAATTAAAATAGAAAAAAAGGGTGAAGAAAACAAAGTGCTCATCTTTGTTTCTTCTTAGCCGAATATAAAGAAAGAAAATGGAGCAAAAACCATTCGGCCATCTTAAGCTTGAAATAAGGTAAGAAATTCATGTTAGTTCTTGAAATTTTAGCATATTTTAAGTTAGTTACTAAGTTCCTTACTTAGCCCATGTCAAAATTTTGAATTTGTGTGATGAATTGAGCATTCAGCCATGGAAGAAATTGAAGGGGATAGATTGTTGTCTTTATGTTTTAATGAATAATTGTTGATGAGTGAAGTTTGAGCTAGCTAATATTTAATTTGCTAGTATTTATATGTGTATTAGCCGAATTTGAACTTGAATAATGATTTGAGCAAATGTTGTGTATTAAAATGTTAGAATATGAGTAATTGCCATTTGAGTGATTTGAAAAAAAAAATAGATGTTTGAATGTCTAAAGGTTCGGCTTTATGCATTAATGGTATGATTTTGAATAATGTAAGTAATGGAATATGAGTTATGTTTATGCATAGGTGAAATTATATATATTCGGCCAACCTAGGTTTCTATGATATTGAAAATGGAAATTTATCATGTTAAATGATGTATGGTAGTTGACTAAGGATTTATATGTATCTTACATATACATGTTCAAATGATAATTGATAGGTGAGAATTAAGTATAGTTACGAGGTATAAATATGTTAAAATAAATAAATTATGCATTTGGTCTTAAGAGTGTGTATAAAAAAAATGTTAACTTGTTTCTATCTTAATGCCGAATGAAATACTTGGCCAAGGAATGGTTCAAATTGATGAAAATAGAAAGGTCAAAGATGACCTATAATGTCTCTTACTTTTGTTTACTATGATCTGTATATATGAAAGTCGAATATGTATATATATTATATTTTGAAGTAATGCTTGAATAGTCGAATAATGATTAGTTTAAAATTGTTGAATTTAAGCTCAAGAGCATAGAGGGGCAAATTCGGATAAGGGAAAAGCTAAAGTAGTTGAGTAGCCGACCCGTAGTTGTTCAGAAATACTCAAGGTAAGTTTTCAGTATTTAAACATAAGTTATTTATGAATGAATCACGATATGTCACGAGAATTTAGCCATACCTTTAGCATATATATATATACATACATGAAGCCGTATAGTATGCATGAAAGTGAAATAAGGAAATTTGTTATGATCATATTGCCTTAAGTTATATTCATGAGATTGAAGATATGTAATGGTAAATTAAAAAGCAATAGTGTGATAGTTATTAAGTGATTATATGTGAGTGAAGTCAACATGGACAAATGTGATTAACTTGTTTGAAATGCATAAATACAAGAAGTGTATATGTTATGATTTTGTGAAATTTATATTCGAATTATTATTTGAGCCTATGGCTCAGCAAGCTTTTAGCTGGTGAAATTGTTTCGGGCTATGAGCCTAGCAGGCATAATGCCGGTGAATGAGTTTCAGACTCAATGTCTAGCAGGCCTCGTGCTGGTGATAAATTCAGGTTTATACCTAGCAGGCCTCGTGCCGGTGATAAGTTCAGGTTTATACCTAGCAAACTAATTACTGGTGAAACAATAAAAGTCTATGAATATGAGTTTATGTTATACGGCATCTAGATTTATTCGATTGATTAAATTGTCTAGGTACGTATAAATTATTATGCATATGAAGATAATGTGAATTAAAGTATGAATTGAAATGAGAAGTATATGAAATGTGGTTGTGTATATTTATATTCGGCCATCTTGAATTTAGTACATGAAAGTATATATTATATATATAATTATGATAATTGAAATTATATGTGAATGCAATGATTTAAATTAACTTTATAAGGTCGAATCAATGAATTACTACGAGTCATTTAGATGGTGTGATTATGTAATTCGAACTCTGAAGAAATAATAAGTGAATGGAATGGATTTAACGTGGTTATGTATATTCGGCTAATTAGTGTTGCATTTCGAATATGTTATAATGTGTATAAATAAGTTTTGTCTTTTAAGATACTTAAGACTTACTAAGCTTAATGGCTCACTGTGAATGTTTTGTGTTGTCCTATTTTATAGATCTTGTTTGGTAGCTACGAGCTCGAGGATTTCAAGTTCAAAGTCATCTACACTATCGTCACTATTTTGGTACTTTTTAATAGTTTATATTTTAAAATATGGCATGTATAGGCTTAACTCTCTTTTGAAACAAGTTATATTTTGAAATTGTAATTATTCTAGCCATACGAAAATGGCTTGCTAAATTCCTAAACACGAGTATATGGTTCAATGGACTTATATGTCAAATATCTTGAAATTTATTAGTTATTTTAATTTTGGTTAAAATTTGTTCATCGTTGAAAGATCAAAGAAACTATATTTTGTTGTGCATGATTGATTATGAATGGCTAGTTTGATTTGTCTTCTGATAGGTAATACCTTATGAATCTATTCCGGCGACGGATGAGGGTCATAGGGTGTTACACGTATGAGGTAAGTCGATATACAAATAAATGTGATAAATTGAATTATTATTGCTTATATGATATTTGAATTGTGGTGAATGGATATGAGAGCTGAATACGAGAAATACCAGAAAGTTTTGATAATGTGGCGACGTCCGAAAAGCCCCGTACGAACCATAGGAATAGTTAGGATACATATGTCATGACATAGGATTTTCGATATGTGATTTCATGTAAGACCACGTGTAACAGCCCGATTTAGACCTAGTCGGAATAGTGGTTTCGGGACCACAAATCTGAGTCAAAAAATATTTTAAAATTATTTTTCGTGTTTATAGTATATGTTTAAGCATGTGTGAAAGTTTCGAATGAAAATTTTATCATTTGTGTGTTTAATTTGATAAAAGGACCTAATCACAGAAAATGCAAAAGATGTGTTTTATTTGCTGAAGTGACAATTGCTATGTCTTTATATTTGTTGGGTCCTTATGATGCAATTATACCATTGAATTAATGCATGGACATATTTGGTCATGAGTTAGTGGATTTCTAATGATATTATTAAGGTTAAAATGGTATTTGATTATTCAATGAATTATAATAAAACAAAACATGAGAAATTAAGTCATTTGTGTTCATATAGCCGAAAATCAAAAAGAAAAATAAGGTTGAAGAGCTCTTAGGGTTTTAGCTAAGAAATTGGGTGATTAAGGTATGAGTTTTATTCTGTTTTTAATGATTTTATGTTTTTGTGATTGTTGTTTAGTAATCTATCAAGCCCATGTCTCAATTTCTAAAATTGTTGATGATTTTGAGTTATGCCATTGTTGATTTTGCGAGCTTTGAAATGTTAGTTGATGGAAAATGAAATATATGTATTGGGTTGATATATTTTGTCTTTGAATTTTTGATGAATTTGAGTAATTTGGGCTAAATTGTAAAAATGAGATTTTAAAGGACTAAAATGTAAAATAAATGAAACATGTGGGCTTGTATGAGCTACATGAAAAGTCGGCTAAGCATGTGTATAAAGAAATTATGTGTATTTTGTGATTTTATGAATCAGGGACTAAAATGTCAAAATGTCAAAATGTGAGGGCTAATTTGTAAAATGCCCTAAATATGTGTGTATGGATTGAATTGAATGATTTGTTGAATAAAAGAGTTCAATTTGAATTTATATAGATGAAGAACCAAAGAAAATGAAATTAGATCGGGGAAAGTCGAAAGTCGTCGAATAGTCGATTCCATTCTTTCGAATCCGTACGAGATAAGTCAATATACAAATAAATGTGTTTTTGAATTGAATTATTACTGTTTATATGCTATTGAACAATGATGAATGATTATATGAGTTGATTATGAGATATCCGAGAAAGTATCAACAAAGTTTCGACGTTCGAAAAGTCCCGTATGAACCATAGGAATAGTTAGGATTCATATGTCATGACATAGGATCCGATATGTGTTTTCATGTAAGACCACATATGGGACGTTGGCATCGACTTATGATTTACGTGTAAGACCATGTCTGGGACATCAGCATCATATTTGATTTCGTGTAAGACCCTATCTAGGATAGTGGCATCGATATTTGATTACATGTAAGACCACATCTGGGACGTTGGCATTGTACAAGCTTTCCGAGTATCCTTATTGATTCCGAACAGTTCAACGGGCATTCCAAGAAATGAATGACTATGTGAACATGTACTTGATTCAGGTACGTTTGAAATGTATATATTAAGATTGAGAATGAAAGGTAAGCATATGTATATATGTGGACATATGAAATATGTATAAATTATGTGGTAATGTGAATTACATATGAGCAAATAGTTATGAACATTTGAATTAAATGAGATATATGAACTTCTCATTTAATTGTGTTATGGTTCATTCAAATGAATTGGTTTATAATTGTGATTTGTGATAAGTTTATTTGTATATGGCTTACTAAGCTTTTGAAAGCTTACTTTGTGTGTGTTTTCAACTGTTTTATAGATATCGAAGCTACTGGGAGCTCAGGGATCATCGAGGATCATCACCACACTATCGAACTATATTTTGGTACCTTTTGAAAATGTGTATATTGAAATATGGCATGTATAGGCTAGAAATATGTCTATATGTTTTGGAGTTGTGAATATTAGCCATGTGATATGGCTTGGTTTATGGATGTGATTATGAATGAATTTTGGTATATGTTTTGTGTTAAAAAATGGTATGTTTTGATGCACTCTTGAATGACCAAATGAATTGGTCAATTTGGTAAGTTTTGGTATTGCTTAATTGAGAAATTGATAATCATATGTTTTGGTATGATTTTGGCTTATGATTTAGCATGATTTGGTATGGATTGCAAGCATGAAGTTTGTTAATAATGATATGGCATGAATGATGTATGTTTTGGTTGTGAATTGGTTGAAAATTTGGTACAAAATGTTTTGGTTTTGATGCTTGTAGGGAGGACCTTTAAGGGGTGGCATTTTGGCCTTATAAATGGCCTATTTTTCCCCACACGGGCAGGGACACGGGCGTGTGTCACTGCCATGTTGCTCAAAGGCCATTTTGGAATGAGCCTGGGCAGACCACACAGTCGTACACACGAGCGTGTGCTAAGCCATATGGCCAAGTCAATTTCGAGCATGGGCTAGACACACAGGCGTGTGATTGGCCGTGTGACCCAAGTCAGTAGCCTCCTTAATTTTCAAACAGCCTGGCACACGGGCGTGTCTTGTGGCCGTGTGGATAAGTCAGTATGTATGCCCTATTTTTCCATGGCCTAGACACACGGGCGTGTCTAATGCCATGTGAGTCACACGGCCTATTCATACGGCTGTGTGACCTTTGTAACTTTGAAAAAAAAATTTAAGTTTCGAAAAATTTTGTATGTGTTCGGTTTAGTCCCAACCTCTTCCTAAAGCATGTTTAAGGTCTAGTAGACCTATATAAGGGACAATTGTGAATGATTATAATATGTTTTGATTATGTTATGGTTAAGTATATGTGAATGTTTTGATATGTCTGGTAATGCCTCTTAACCCTAGTCCGGCGATGAATACGGGCTAGGGGGTTACACCACGTCTAGGATGTTGGCATCGATTTGAGATTTACGTGTAAGACCATGTCTGGGACATCGGCATCATACTTGATTTCATGTAATACCCTATCTGGGATTGTGGCATCGATTTTGATTACATGTAAGACCACGTCTGAGGCGTTGGCATTGTACGAGTTTTTTGAGCTATCTGCTTTTCCTTAATGATTTCGAACATTTCAACAGGCACTCCGAGAAATGGATAAATATATGAATGCATATCTACTTCAGGTACGTATAAATTGTATATGGAATTTGGTAATGAAAGGTGAGTATGAATATGATCCATTAATATGTGAGCTATATAGAAATGTGAAGTATTCACTAGCAAATGGTTATGAACATTAGAGCTAAATGAGAAATATGAACTTGCTATTGAGTTATGTCATGATTTATATGAATGAAATAGTTTGTAATTGTGATATGTGATAAGTTTATTTGTATATAGCTTACTAAGCTTTTGAAAGCTTACTTTGTGTGTGTTTTGAACTATTTTATAGATTATCGAAGCTACCGGGAGCTCGGGGATCATCACTACACTATAGAACTCTATTTTGGTACCTTTTAAAAATGTGAATATTGGAATATGGAATGTATAGGCTAGAAGTATTTGAATATATTTGGTAATGTGTATATCTAGCCATGTGATATGGCTAGGTTATGGATGAAATTATGAATGAATTTTGGTATATGTTTTATAATAAAAAATGGTATGTTTTGATGCGCTTTTGAATGACCAAATGAAATGGTCAATTTTGGTAAGTTTCATGATTGATTTGGGAAGTTAATATGATGTGAAATGCTATGAATTGAAATGGATTAATATGATGTATGAATCATGTGCTTTTAATATAAAATTTGTACTTTGAATTGGTATATTCAAGTTGGATTTTTATATGGGAATGAATGATGATATCATGGGTCAATTTGTGCATGATTTAGTATGTTTTTGGCTGCCTTTGGGACATGAAATGTGCTTTGTTTCATGCTTGTAGGGATGGTCCAAATTGGGTGGTAATTTGGCTTTGCAAATAGCCTATTTTTGTCCACACGGGCAGAGACACGGGTGTGTGTTTCAGTCGTGTACGACACGCAGTCATGTTACACAGCCCTGTGTCCTCTGGGGTACCCTACGAATTAAAGTCAGTATACCCTACAGTTTTGACACGGCCTAAACACATGGGCATGTCTATCGGTCGTGTGTGGCACACGGATAGGCACATGAGCATGTGGTCGGCTGTGTGATCCAAGTCAATAGCCTTCCTAGTTTTCACATGGCCTGGCACACGAGCGTGTCATGTGGCCATGTGGACAAGTCAGTATGTATGCCCTGTTTTGCCACTACCTAGACACACGGGCGTGTCTAATGCCATGTAACTTAGAAAAATTGTTTAGTTTCAAAAAATTTTGTATGTGTTTGGTTTAGTCCCAACCTCTTTCTAATGCATGTTTAAGGTCTCGTTGACCTAAGAAAGGGACTTCTTGTTGATATTTGAATATGATATGAAAATGTATGACTGTTAACTGTGAAATGATTATGAAATGTTCTGATATGTCCAGTAATGCCTTTTTACCCTAATCTGGCGACGGATATGGGTTAGGGGTATTACATTTGGTTGGTATTAGAGCTACAGTTTAGTCGATTCTATGAGTAACATAGCGTTTGTGAGTCTAGCTATACATGCCATATATATGAACTACGATAGTGTGATAATTCCTGACAATTAAAATGTGTTTTTATATAGTAAATAGATCCCGAACGAGCCGTAGCTGACGATGTTGAAAGTAACGTGCCTACTCCCGCTCAAATGACAACGCCATCTGACTCTAGACCTACTACTAGTAGCCACGAGGGAGAGGCTAAGCAAGCCTTTTACCAAATGATGGATGATTGATTTACCCAGTATATTAGAACCAATTCGGCTCTTCCACAACCTTTACCCCCGCTAAATCCTCCACAAGTCCCAGTTGTGCCACAAGCTGTAGATCCGATTCGTCTGAATAAGCCTCCAGTTGATAAGATTAGAAAATATGGGGCCGAAGAGTTTCGAGCTACTACAAATGATGATACTGAGAGAGTTGAATTCTGGCTAGAGAATACGATACAAGTGTTTGATGAATTATCATGTACTCCCGACGAATGCCTTAAGTGTGCCGTTTTGCTTTTGAGAGATATGGCGTATCATTGGTGGAAGACACTGATATCTGTGGTTCCGAGATAATGAGTCACTTGGGAGTTTTTTCAGTTTGAGTTTAGAAAGAAATACATCAGTCAGAGATTCATTGATCAGAAACGCAAAGAGTTTCTTGAGCTGAAACAGGATCGTATGTCTGCTACGGAATACTAGCGAGAATTTATGAGATTGAGCCACTATGCACAAGAATATGTCTCGACTGAAGCAATTATGTGCAAGAGATTTGAAGATGGCTTAAATGAAGACATCCGTTTGTTAGTCGAAATTCTGGAAATAAAAGAATTTGTAGTGCTTGTTAAACGAGCGTGTAAAGCTAAAGAGCTTGGGAAAGTGAAAAGAAAAGCTGACTCAGAACCTAGAGATGTGAGAAAGAGATAAGCAAGTAAATCCTTTTAGTCTATTTCAAAGAAATTCTGAGATGATTATAGTTGTTCAAAGGCTAATGTGGGACATTCGAATAGAGATCGTGCTAGATCACATTCGAGCTACAGAGCTCTAGCTACTTCTGTTACAAGTGTTGGAAATGTCTGATCCGATCGACTTGAGTGTTGACATTGTGGTAAAAGACATCCTGGCAATTGTACGATCGGGCTTGTTTTAAATATGGATCTTTAGATCACTTTATCCGAGATTGTCCTGAGTCTATTGAGTAAGAGATTACACAAAATTCGAGATCGAGTAACACTTCAGCTCAGGGTAGACCTCCCAAAAATACAGGAAATGTTAACAAAAGTCAAAGAGGGACTAAAAATACCGCTGTTAGATCTAAGGCTCGCGCACCTACTAAAGCCTATGCTATTTGTGCACGTGAGGAAGCTTCGTCTCCCGATGTTATAACTAGTACTTTTACACTTTATGATACTTCTGTAATTGCATTGATATATCCAGGATTGACACATTCATATATATGTATGAATTTAGTATCCAGTAAGACTTTGCCTGTAGATTTTACTAAATACGTGATTAGAGTATCGAACCACCTGGGCAAAAGTGTTTTAGTTGACAAAGTGTGCAAGAATTGTCTGTTAATGTTTCGAGACATTTGTTTTCCGGCCGATCTGATGCTATTACTTTTTGATGAGTTTGATATAATTCTGGGTATGGATTGGTTACCTTTGCATGATGCTATTGTGAACTGCAAATGGAAAACTATTGATTTGAGATGCAAGAATGATGAAATAATTCGAATTGAATCTAGTGATTTGAATGGGTTACCGGCTGTGATTTCATCGATGAAAGCTCAGAATTATGTGAAAAAGGGTTATGAAGCCTATTTTGCCAATGTGATCGATTCGAAAGTAACAGAAAAGAAAGTTGAATCAGTGTCTGTTGTCTGTGAATTCCTTGATGTGTTTCCTAAAGAACTTCTGGGATTACCTCCGATACAAGAAGTTGAATTTGGTATTGAGTTAGTATCGGGGACTACTCCGATTTCGATAGCTCCATATAGAATGGCTCCAACCGAGTTAAAAGAATTAAAATCTCAGTTGCAAAAGTTTACCGATAGAGGATTCGCAAGACCGTGTTTCTAACCTTAGGGTGCTCCTATTCTGTTTGTGGAAAACAAAGACGGTAAGATGAGAATGTGCATTGATTATCATCAGTTGAACAAAGTGACTATCAAGAACAAATATCCTCTGCCTAGAATTGATCATTTCTTTGATCAATTGAAAGGGGCTACAGTGTTTTCAAAGATAGATACGAGATCGGGATATTATCAGTTGAGTGTAAAAGATTCAGACATTCCGAAAACTGCATTCAGAACGAGGTACAGACACTATGAGTTTTTAGTTATGCCTTTTGGATTAACAAATGCACCTGCTGTTTTTATGGAGTTGATGAACAGAATTTTCAGACTGTATTTAGATCGATTTGTTGTTGTATTTATTGATGACATTTTAATTTATTCGTGTGATGAAACCAAACATGCCGAGCATTTGAGAACAGTGTTACAGATTTTATGTGATAAGCAGTTATTTGCAAAATTCAGTAAATGTGAGTTCTGGTTACGCGAAGTTGGTTTTCTGGGCCATATTGTGTTAGCATCAAGCATTCGAGTTGATCCGAGCAAAATTTTAGCTATCTTAGATTGGAAGCCTCCGAGAAATATTTTTGAAGTCTGCAGTTTTCTGGGACTTGCTGGTTATTACCGACGGTTTGTAAAAGGCTTTTCTATGATCGCGACTCCGTTGACGAAAGATATGAAATTTGAATGGTCTGAAAAGTGTCAGAAAAGCTTTGATCGGTTGAAAGCCCTATTGATAGATGCTCCGATGTTAGTACAACCAGAATCAGGTAAAGAATTTGTAATCTACAATGATGCTTCGTTGAACGGTCTGGGTTGCGTTTTGATGCAAGAAGGCAAAGTCATAGCTTATGCCTGGAGACAGTTAAAGCCGTACGAAAAGAATTATCCGACACACGATCTGGAATTTGTGGCTATTGTGTTTGCTTTGAAGATTTGGCATCACTATCTATTTGGTAAGAAATGTCATCTTTATTTTGATCATAACAGTTTGAAATATCTGATAACTCAGAAAGATTTGAACTTGCGACAAAGAATATGGCTAGAGTTGCTAAAAGACTACAAACTTGTTATTGATTATCATCTGGGAAAAGCAAATGTTGTTGTTGATGCTTTGAGTCAGAAATTATTATTTGCATTGCGTGCGATGAATGCTCATTTGGTTTTGTCTGATGATGGTTCGATTTTAGTCGAATTGAAAGTGAGATCGTTGTTTTTACAACAGATTATTGAAGCTCAGAAAGCTGATAATGAGATAATAGCAAAACGAGCTCAATGTGAATTGAATTCTGATTCTGAATATCGAATTGATAATGATGATTGTTTGAGATTCTGAGATCAGATTTGTGTTCCAAGAAATTCAGAGTTGATTCAAATGATTTTGAATGAAGCTCACAACATTCATTTATCTATACATCCGGTTAGTACAAAAATGTATAATGATTTGAAACAGCATTACTAATGGTCTGGAATGAAAAGAAATATCTCTGACTTTGTTTCGAAATGTTTGACCTGTCAACAAGTTAAAGCTGAACATCAAGTGCCATCCGATTTGTTACAACTGATTATGATTCCCGAATGGAAATGGGATAGAATAATGATGGATTTTGTTTCGAGTTTGCACTTATCTCCGAGAAAGAAAGATACAATTTGGGTTATGGTTGACCGATTGACGAAATCAGCTCATTTTAATCTAATACGATCTGATTACTCGCTTGATAGATTAGCTGAGTTATACATTTCTGATATTGTGAGATTGCACGGGGTGCCATTGTCTATTGTGTCAAATAGAGATCTGAGATTCACTTCGCGGTTTTGGAAGAAACTACAAGAGGCTATAGGTAGTACTGCTTTTCACCCACAGACATATGGTCAATCTGAGCGGATTATTTATATCCTCAAGGATATGTTGAGATGTTGCATTCTTAAGTTTGAAGGTGTGTGGGAACAGTATTTGCCATTGATTGAATTTGCTTATAATAATATTTTTCAATCGAGAATTAAAATGGCACTGTACGAAGCCTTATATGGTAGAAAATGCCGTACACCTTTGTATTGGATTGAGCTTAGCGAAAATAAGATTCATAGGGTTGATTTGATTAAAGAAACTGAGCAGAAAGTGAAAGTGATTCGTGAAAGTTTGAAATCAGCTTCTGATCGTCAAAAATCATATACAGATTTGAAATGAAATAATGTTGAATTTAAGATCAGTGACAAAGCATTTTTGAAAGTATCCTTGTGGAAGAAAGTACTTCGATTCGGCAGAAAAGGCAAATTGTGTCCGAGGTTCATCGGGTCGTATGAGATTATAGAGCGTATTGGACCGCTTGCATATAGATTGTTATTGTCATCTGAGTTAGAAAAGATTCATAATGTGTTTCATGTATCGATGCTTCGACAATAGAAATTCGATCCCTCTCATGTGATTTCTCCGTCTGAGATTAAGATTCAGTTTGATATGACCTTCGAAGAAGAACCGATTCGTACCTTGCTTCGCGAGGTTAAAAAATTAAGAAATAAGAAAATTTCGTTAGTAAAAGTAATGTGGCATCAACACGGTGTTGAAGAGGCTACATGGGAGCCCGAAGATGCTATGAGACAGCAATATCTGAATTGTTCAACGGTAAGATTTTCGGGGACAAAAATCCCTAAGTGGGGAGAGTTGTAACAGCCCAGTTTAGACCCTAGTCGGAATAGTGGTTTCGAGACCACAAATTTGAGTTAAAAAATACTTTAATATTATTTTCTGTACTTATTATATGTGAATTGATATCTGTGAAAATTTCGTATGAAAGTTTTATCGTTTGCGTGTCCGATTTGTGAAAAAGGACCTAATCGCGTAAAGTGTAAAAGTGGCTTTCTATTTTGTTAAGGTGTCTATTTGCTTTGGCTTTCTAAAGCAAAGGTCCTTATGTTGTTATTAACCCATTGATAATGTTAATGGACATTAATGGTCATCCATTAATTAAATTTATATGATTATAAATAAGGTTAAAATAGTAAATAG
Organism: Gossypium longicalyx; assembly: GCA_025698465.1. Classification (NCBI taxonomy): domain Eukaryota; kingdom Viridiplantae; phylum Streptophyta; class Magnoliopsida; order Malvales; family Malvaceae; genus Gossypium; species Gossypium longicalyx. The sequence goes on along the minus strand of CM046995.1, from coordinate 68,242,234 downwards.
GTTATTAAGTCATACTAAATAAAAAGAAGAAGCTAAAATCATTTTATTTCTTCCATCCATGACCAAATATTAAGAGAAAAAGAATAAGAAAAGTTTGTTCTAGGGTTCGGCTATGTTCAAGTTTGATTAAGGTATGAGTTTTGTTCGGTTTTTTTATAATTTTTACGTTTTTGTGATTTTTGCTTTGTATTCTATCAAGCCGATGTCTCAATTTCTGAATTTGATAATGATTTTGAATTATTACATTGATTCTTTTATGAGCTTTGTGATGATAGTTGATGAAAAATGAAAGATATGTCTTAGATTACTATGTTTTGTATTGGGATTTTTGATGAATTTGAGTATTTTGGGTTAAATTGTGAAAATAAGAAATTGAAGGCCTAAAATGTGAAATAAATGAAATATATGGGTTTGTATGAGCTAAAGGAATATTCGGCTAAGCATATGTCTAAAGAAATTTTGTGTATTTTGTGATTTTATGAATTAGGGACTAAATTGTTAAAATGTGAAAATGTGAGGGCTAATTTGTAAAATATCCTAAATATGTGTAAATGGATTGATTTGAATGAATTTGAGATTGAATAAGTCAAATTTGAATGTGTATATATCAAGAACCAAAGAAAACGAAATTAGATCTGGGAAAGTCGAAAGTGGTCGAATAGCCGGTTAAATTTGTTCATTCCCGTACGAGGTAAGTCGATATACAAATAAATGTGATAAATTGAATTATTATTGCTTATATGATATTTGAATTATGGTGAATGGATATTGGAGCTGAATACGATAAATACGAGAAAGTTTCGATAATATGACAACATCCGAAAAGTCCCATACGAACCATAGGAATAGTTAGGATACATATGTCATGACATAGGATTTTCGATATGTGATTTCATGTAAGACCACGTCTGGGACGCTGGCATCGATTTGATATTTACGTGCAAGACCATGTCTGGGATATCGGCATCATATTTGATTTCGTGTAAGACCCTGTCTGAGACAGTGGCATCGATATTTGATTACATGTAAGACCACGTCTGGGACATTGGCATTGTATGAGTTTTCTGAGCTATCCGAGTATCCTTAATGATTCCGAACGATTCAACGGGCACTCCAAGAAATGGATAAATATATGAATGTATATTTGCTTTAGGTACGTATGAACTGTATATGGAATTTGGTAATGAAAGGTGAGTATGAATATGATCCATTAATATGTGAGCTACATGGAAATGTGAAGTATTTACTAGCAAATGGTTATGAACATTAGAGCTAAATGAGAAATATGAACTTTCTATTGAGTTATGTCATGATTCATATGAATGAAATAGTTTGTAATTGTGATATGTAATAAGTTTATTTGTATATGGCTTCCTAAGCTTTTGAAAGCTTACTTTGTGTGTGTTTTCAACTGTTTTATAGATTATTGAAGCTATCGGGAGCTCAAGGATCATCGAGGATCATCACCACACTATCGAACTCTATTTTGGTATCTTTTGAAAATGTGAATATTGGAATATGGCATGTATAGGCTAGAAGTATTTGAATATATTTGGTAATGCGTATATCTAGCCATGTGAGATGGCTTGGTTATGGATGAAATTATGAATGAATTTTGGTATATGTTTTATGTTCAAAAATGGTATGTTTTGATGCGCTTTTGAATAACCAAATGAAATGGTCAATTTTGGTAAGTTTCATGCTTGATTTGGGAAGTTAATATGATGTGAAATGCTATGAATTGAAAGAGATTAATATGATGTATGAATCATGTGCTTTTGATATAAAATTTGTACTTTGAATTGGTATGTTCGAGTTGGATTTTTATATTGGAAGGAATGATGATATCATAGGTCAATTTGTGCATGATTTAGTATGTTTTTGGCTGCCTTTGGGACATGAAATGTGCTTTGTTTCATGCTTGTAGGGATGGTCCAAACTGGGAGGCAATTTGGCTTTTCAAATACCCTATTTTTGTCCACACGGGCGTGTGTCTTAGCCGTGTGCGAGACACGGTTATGTTATACGGCCGTGTGTCCCCTGGGGTACCCTATGATTTTAAGTCAGTATACCCTACAGTTTTGACATGGCCTAGACACACGGGCGTGTCTATCAGTCGTGTATGGCACATGGGCAGGCGCATGGGCATGTGGTCGGCCGTGTGATCCAAGTTAGCAGCCTCCCTAATTTTCACACGGCCTGGTACACGGGCGTGTCATGTGGCCACGTGGACAAGTCAGTATGTATGCCCTGTTTTGCCACGGCCTAAACACACGAGCATGTCTAATGCCGTGTGAGGCACACGACTTGTTCACATGGGCATGTGACATTTGTAACTTAGAAAAATTGTTTAGTTTTGAAAAAATTTGTATGTGTTTGGTTTAGTCCCAACCTCTTTCTAATGCATGTTTAAGGTCTCGTTGACTTAAGAAAGGGACTTATTGTTGATATTTGAATATGATATGAAAATGTATGACTGTTGACTGTGAAATGATTATGAAATGTTCTGATATGTTCGGTAATGCCTCTTTACCCTAATTCGGCGACGGATACGGGTTAGGGGTGTTACAGGGACGTTGGCATCGATTTGAGATTTACGTGTAAGACCATGTCTGGGACATTGGCATCATTTTTTATTTTGTGTAAGACCCTGTCTGGGACAGTGGCAACGATATTTGATTACATGTAAGACCACGTCTGGGACGTTGGCATTGTACAAGCTTTTCGAGCTATCCGCGTATCCTATTTGATTCCGTACAGTTTAACAGGCATTCCGAGAAATGAATGGCTATGTGAATGTGTATCCAATTCAGGTACGTTTGAAATATATATCATGTTTGAGAATGAAAGGTAAGTATATGTACATTTGTGGACATATGATATATGTATGAATTATTATGAGAATGAAATGTGTTATATGTAAGTGAATTATGATCAAATGAGATATATGAGACATATAAATAAGTAATTGTATTTTGCCATGAGCTATATAAATGAATTAGTTCAGAAATGTGTTATGAGATAAGTTTATTTGTATATAGTTTACTAAGCTTTTGAAAGTTTACTTTGTGTGTGTTTACAATTGTTTTATAGATATCAAAGCTACCGGGAGCTCGAGGATCGTCGAGGATTATCACCACACTATCGAACTCTATTTTGGTACCTTATGAAAATGTGAATATTGAAGTATGGCATGTATAAGCTAGAAGTATTTGAATATGATTTTTGAAGTGTATATCCTGCCATGTGATATGGCTAGATTAAAGTTGCTATTTGGTGAGGTTTTTGGTATATAAGTTGAGCTAAGAAATGGTATGTGTTGATGTGCATAAATGGCCTAGTGAGAAATAGTCAATTTGGTAAGTTAGTTATGAGAATTAGTTATGGAAATGGTATGATTTTGATATGAGAATGGATGTGAAAAATTGGGATAATGACATGTATGAATGAATGAGTCTGGTATGTGATTTTGGTATGTTTTGGTTTGGATAATAAGAATGAAATTGATTGGTGACATTGGGGATTGAATTATGCATGTTTGAGCATGGTTTTGGTTGCTATTTTGTTATGAATTGTGTTTTGATTTTGGATTTGTAGGGATTTCCATTAAGGATGGCAAATTGGTTTTTCAAATGATCTCTTTTTGTCCACACGGGCAGAGACACGGGCGTGTGTCTCAGCCGTGTGTGACACACGGTTATGTTACACAGTTGTGTGTCCCCTGGGGTAGCCCTACAATTTAAAGTCAGTCTCGAGCACGTCCTAGACACATGGGCCTGTCTGGTGGCCATGTGAGGCACACAGCCTTGGCACATGGGCGTGTGTGGCCATTTCGAAGGGTATACGAGCTAGACAAACTGGCGTGTGGTTAGTCGTTTCTAAGGGTATACGAGCTAGACACATGGGCGTGTGGTTAGCCGTGTGACCCAAGTCAGTTTCAACCACGGCCAAGGCACACGGGCATGTCTCCGACCGTGTGGTGCAAGTTAGTATGTATGCCTTGTTTATCCACGGCTTAGACACACGGGCGTGTCTAATACCGTGTGAGGTACACGGCCTGATCATACGGGCGTGTAACCTCTGTAACTTTGAAAATTTGTTAAGTTTCTGAAAATTTTGTATGTGCTCGGTTTAGTCCCGACCCCTTTCTAAAGCATGTTTAAGGTCTCGATGTCCTAAGAAAGGAACTTTGAAATGATGTTTGACTATGATGCTATAATGGGTGTGTAACACCCTAAAAATCTCAAAATCTCGAATTTTCTTTTTTCGATTCTGATAAAAAAATGTGCTAGGTATTTTCGGTTAAGTAGGTGATAGTAGGTCTTGGCTAAGGATTAAGTTTGAACTTAGGGGAAAATAAAATTATGCGCTAATAATTAAAAGGATCTTGTTGGCAAGTAATTGGGCTTTTAAATAAAGATAGGGAAAAATGGCATAAAAAACCTTATGGTGGAGTGGCTAAGTGACGCCACTTAGATTGTAGGGAGGTGGCGTTAGTAGCTAGCAAGGGGATCCAAGGTTTTAATCCTAGCTTAGTATTTTTAGAAGTTTAATTTTGGCCTGCTAGAAGACTAGAAGTGGTGTGAAGATGGACTCCAAGGGGAGTGTTCAAAAGAGAAAATTGAGGAAAGGATCAAGGGGTTATTAGGGAGAAAAACGAGGAGATGAGAAGGGGGAAGTGATGGAGCTGAATGGGGAATTGAAGGTCAGGCAATTCGGCTATAGGGGCTATAAATAGGTGCCAAATGCAAGGTTGCCAGGCTAATGCTGAAATCTCTCTCACTTTGTTATCGGAAACCCTTTTCTCTTCAAGATCCAAAAAATCGAAAACCTTTGTTTCTTTCTTTCTTTTCTATGCCAATTTTCTATTCTTCCTCAAATCAGGTCTTTGATTCATTGTTGGTTTAGCTGACTTTTTCTCGATATCCTTGGTGTCGAATAACCTCTTTCTTACCATACATATCGCAAGGGCAGAACACTTTCTTGGCCGAACACTCTTAGTGCTGACAGTACCCCATCCACTCGGTCAATTCTAGTGTAAGTATTTACTCTCCCAATCGGTTGTTGCTAAGTATCGAATATACAGATCCTCACTCCTTCTAATCGGTTTTGGGTAAGAATAGGTACCGAATCTCAGTTTTTGGATCCCTGCCGATTTGCTTTCAGGTAAGAAACGTTGGTAAGTACTCTTAACCTGAGTTGGCCGAATGGTCATAATTAAGGTAAAGGGGACTTGTGTTGGATACGAATCATCCATTATTCTGGGTTTAATAGTTAAAATTGGTGCAGATCTAGGAGTTGAACGTGGTTAGTGATTTAAGAAGGGGCTGTTATATTTATCGCGCAAGGTAAGGTTAAGGTGAGGTTTCGGTTTTAGTAAAGATATGTATTAAGCATGTGATTAATGGAAGGGTGATATCATTTGTAGGTTGGTGACTAAGGGAATCGCAGCACGCTTGCTTACCAGGTGTGTACATACACTGTACACACAGAATGAATCGGCAAAAATCGAAATGCCAAAAAGTCGAAAGTTGGGCTACGGTAGTCTTGCGAGTGCGCGAACACTTGTGAGGAGGAAACGGATAGGTTGTCTAAGGCCCATGGGCGATTCCATGGACTTGGGCTGTGAATTGGCCAACCGGGCCAAAATAGGCTTAATGGGCCTGACGGGCTGTTGGGCCCATAATAGGCAAAAATTGATAATTGATGCTTTGTGATAGAAATTCGTATGTGAGCATGTGTATAATGTGATTTGGGCCTAATGGGCCATAAGAATGTGATTAGGCTTAGTGAGCCATATGCAGGTATATGGATTTGACTGGGTTTTGTAAGGGGTTTTGGGCCAAATATATGATGACTACATAAAACTTAATTAATTAATTACGACTGTGGACAAGTCAAAGGGTTAAGGTATGGCAACGGGTATATGTATGTCTAGGATTGGATCTAGGGAGAGCTTGGTACTTAAGCAGTCTTAATGACTCACCTCCTCTTCTCTGGAATCCTACCTAGTGCATAGTATTCGTTCATCTTAGCTCACAGATTTGTTAACGGGCCAAGGGAAGTGAAAACTGTAAAGAAAGGGAAAAATTATCGAAATGCCCCTAAGGGCGAAAATGACCAAAATACCCCTATGCGTTGAATGTAAGTTTTATGGATGTGACATACATACATATGATATTATGCTTAGGTTGCATATGGGTTGGGGATTTTGGAACAGAGGAAGTATATGAGGATCGCATGGTTGCTTGACGACCGTGGATCCACCAAAGGCTTTTTAAGCCCATTATATGATTAGCAGCTTGCTGCAATGAAGATAGTTCCGCAACCGGGCTACCATTGAAGTGTATCGGTTGGGTGGGTTGATATTTATATTCCCACATGAAGTGTACTAGGGGATGGAGTTGGAGTGTAGCAGATGGATTATTGGGGTGGATTGCATTGCACTGCATTGCATGTGTGATTTTATGATGATTGATGAATGCTTGCTGCTTGACGAGGGTGTACACACTGAGTTTGCGAAAACTCACGCCCCTTTTTTATTTTTTTCTCAAGTAATGCTCAATAGGAGGTTCGATGTCTGGAGGGACTCTGGGTGGCCAGCTAGCAAGACAACTTGGATTTGTTTTAAAAACATATAAGTTCCTAGTTTATTAAGTAATTTTTAGTCTGGATTGTAATAAGGCCTTTCCCTTTTTGTTATTATTTGGATTATTATTCTTATGCATTGTAATTGCGAGAAGTTGAACAGGGATTTTCTAAACCATAGTTTTTATATACTACGTTTCCACAACCAAACTTTTAATTGATAAACTTTCTTAAATCAAATGTTTTAAACAAAGCTTTCGCAACTGAAAAGAGTGTTTTCATAAGTTAACTAAGGTTTCATATCTTAAGGAAGGGTTTTCAATGAAAACAAGGTTTTCGCTAAAACACTTCAATGTGATGCGTCAGATTCGGCCATAACGTCTGGACTGGGTTTGGGGTGTTACAATGTGAATGATATTTGTGAATTGATTATTAAATGTTCTGATATGTCTGGTAATGCCTCATAACCCTAGTCCGAAAACGGATACGGGTTAGGGGTGTTACAGTACTTCTACTTCAAAAGTTCGATCTAGAAATTCAAGATCGAAAGAGAGTACAATATCAAGTTGTAGACCACTTGTCTAGATTGGAGCCGCATGAAGGGAACTCTCCTTTTATACCAATTCGAGAGACATTTCTAGATGAACACATACTGAAGATAAATCATTTCCAAATACTCTTTGGTTTACTGATATTGCTAACTTTTTAGCTTGTGGTTTGATGCCAATTGATAAGACGTATCATCAAAAGAAAAAGTTTCTTCACGATGTAAAGTACTATTTCTGGGAAAAACCATATTTGGTTAAAAAATGTACAGATCAAATGATCAGGAGATGCGTGGCAGAAGATGAAGTACATAAGATTTTATACCATTGTCACTCAGCTCCGAGTGGGGGACACTTTGGAGGTACATGTACTGCAGTCAAGGTACTGCAAGTCGGATTCTTTTGGCCAACACTATTTAAAGACACATATGCTTACGTAAAGAGTTGTGATCGATGTCAAAGGGTTGGAAATGTTACCAACAAAAATGATATGCCTCGAACAAACATCACTGAAGTAGAATTATTTGATGTTTAGGGTATTGACTTTCTCGGTCCTTTCCCTCCATCTTTTGGTTACAAGTACATATTAGTAGCAGTAGACTATGTGTCTAAGTGGGTTGAGGCAGAGGCGTATCCGACAAACGATGCTAAGGTTGTAATGAAGTTTTTGCAGAAACATGTGTTCACAAGGTTTGGAACCCCAAGAGCCATCATCAGTGATGAAAGGTCCCATTTTTTGAACAAGTGGTTGAAATGGTTTTTAGATAAGCATGGAGTGAAACACAAGGTCGCTATAGCTTACCATCCGCAGACGAATGGGCAAGTTGAACTGGCAAACAAAGAGATCAAAGGTATACTTGAGAAGGTAGTTTGCCCAAACCGATGAGATTGGTCCAAAAGACTGGATGATGCTTTATGGGCTTATAGAACAGCATACAAGACACCTTTAGGGATGTCACCCTACAGCTTGGTCTTTGGGAAAGCCTGTCATCTTCCCTTGGAGTTAGAGCACAAAGCTTAATGGGCCCTTCGATAACTCAACATGGATCTTAAGCTTGCTAAAGAGAAACGGATGCTCCAACTCAATGAGCTAGAGAAATTTCGAATGTTCTCGTATGAAAATGCCAAATTACTCAAGGAGAGACTTAAGAAATGGTATGACAAGCACATTCGAGTTCGAGAATTTGAAGCAGGTCAGCAAGTCTTGTTATTTAATTCCAAATTACGGTTCTTTCTAGGTAAACTAAAATCACGTTGGTCCAATCCATTTACGGTTCATCACGTCTATCCATACGTAGTTGTTGAACTCCAAGGTAAGGGAGGTAATTTTCAAGTTAATGCTCAGCGTCTGAAAAATTACTGGGGAGATAAGAGTGAATGGAATCAAATTTTGTTCATCTTATCGGATGTTTAAATTTTCTTATTTTCCTTTTCTAATAAATGATTCAGGGTATATTTTCGGGATTAGTATGTTTAAATAAATTCTGTCTAGGAGATTGGAACTTAAGCAGGACCGCTTGTGACCCATCCAATCTTTACTGGGAATTGATTTTAACATAATTTTTCGAGAAATTATTCCCTAAATAGAAAATTAAATTTTTGGTTTTTCAAATAAAAAGTTCAATTTTGATCCAAGTTTTAAATTGCAACTCAATTTCAAATTTTCATTAAGTCTAGGGACTTAAATGAATTATTTTTAAATTTTGGTTGCTCTTTTCGTAAATAATAAAAATTAGGTGCCTCTTTTTGTAAATTAAGTCTGAACCTGATACCGAAACTTCAATGTTCAGAGCTCAATCACCTCGCCCAGATCTTCGAGATGAGCTGTCAAAATTGATGGACATAATGCAGCATATGCAATGGCAGCAACAAGCTTATTGAAGATACTCAAAAATAAGGGATGACTTGATGAAAAGTGCTCTTGAAAAAATTTACAATGACCCATTTATTTTTGTGCTTGAATTTCCAGATTTTATATTTGAACAATGGAGTCCATTATCGAAGAAGGAACGAAGCGATTCATGCAAAGGCAATAGTGATGGAGCAAAAGATGAGTCGAATTCGGAAGGATCTCCAAATAAATAAAAGGGGGGATCTTGACTTTATTTTATTTCTATTCTTAAGTCATTTTAGGATTAAGTTTAATTAGGAAGTTTTATTTTTGCATAATAAAGCAAAAGATGGAAATCATGAATAATGAACAAGTCGCAAAGTATAAAGTGTGGCAATAGGTATATACATGTTTAGGATTGGATCTAGAGAGAGCTTGGTACTTAAGCAGTCAATTTGACTCACCTCCTCTTTTCTAGAATCCTACCTGGTGTATAGTATCTATTCACTTTAAACAATAAGGACATTGTTCATCTTATGTAGGGGGACTGAAAAATTTAATTTTTTCCACTCAGAATAAAATTTTCTTTTAATTATGATTAGGATATATTTTGTTCAATAATTGAAAATTTTGTTAAGTATGCTAAACTTCAGTATAAATAAAGTTCTATTATTTCAATAAATTATTATGTTAGCGTAATAATGATATGAATGTATTTCTAATAAAGCATGCAAATCGTACCATAAATTTTTAGTTCCTTACAAAAGTTAGGCATGCATGAAAGTTTAAGTCTTTAGAATTAACTTAGTAGTTTCTTGAGGAGAAATCCTAGGAAGCATGGAACATTGAAAATGATTTAGGCAACTTTTGTTTGGACCGTTTGAGCCTTTCAAGCCAACCATGATGAAATTTTTATCCTTTGAAACCCAACTCTGAGACTATATGGCCTAATTTTATTTGAACCCTTGCAAATTTAGCCATCACTTCTCTCTCAACTATCTTAAAATTGTCCCAAACACTAGACTCAGTACTATTCAAAGTATTCTTTAAAAATATGTTTGGGGGGTTGAAAAGAAATATCAAATTCTCTAAAATTGTAGTACATTCAGTAAAATGCTCGTGTTGAAAAAAAAGAAGAAAGAGCATGAGTTCTTAAAATAAAATGTACAAAAGAGCATATGAAAGCAAAATAAGTTGGTGTATTGAGGGAAATTATTCCAAAGGTCCAATTGAAGCTAAGTCTAGGGTTTAAAAGCCTAAATTTATCTATCTTTTACCTACCCCTAAGCCCAGCCACGTTACAACCTTGTTAAAGACCAATTGATTCAAAGTTCCAATGCTACCTACATTAGTGGAGAGAAATTGCTACATTCAACATATGAAGGCATAAGTTTAACTTAATGATTGCAGCTTAATCTTGAATAAGGGAATAAAATTAAATTGGTAAGGTTTAACATAACTTTATTAGGAAGCATTTAGTCTAAATTTTGCTATCATAAGAATGATTGAGATTAATTTGAACGATATGTATACTTAAGTAAGCATAACTATCAAATTTCTTGTTTTTGAGCATAAGTATATTAACTTCATAATTCTGGGAGGTGTTTATGAGAAATTATTTTCAATTTGTGCATTACTCGGGGCGAGCAATGAATTAAGTTTGGGGGTGTGGAAACACAAAAATTTACACACTTTTTCATACCCTTTTTAACTTAAATTCAGGCGAATTCGGTTAAATTCTTGTCGAAAAATTATTAATTTTTATAAAATAATTAAAGTGCACTTAAAATATGAACATGTTAAATTTTAGTTAATTTCATAATTATTTTTGATGAATTTTGGTTATTTTCGACAGATTTGCAAAAATGGCGAAAAATGACTCGGCAGACACTGCTAGAAGCACGAAACCGAGAAGCAATTTGAAGTATCAAGGAGAATTAAATTTCAGCCTAAGATGGTCCAAAATTATATGTATTTATTCATAATATAATTAATTTTAATTTATATCCAATTTAATTTGGGTTAATAAATTATGATTAATTAATTATGAAGAAGTGGTCCGATTAAACCGAACCGAGTAAATCGAACCGGCCAAGAAAAGGACAGTCCAAAACCGTCCAAGTGCTGACCCAATTCAGCTCATTAGCTAATTATTTAACCTGCAAAGAAGCCCTTGAAGACTTGTTCAAATTGTAATTAAATCCCTCCACAATTGGTGGCTTTGTAGATTTGCCCTAAGCCATTTTTAGCAAAGTTGAAGCCATCAACTTTGCCACATAGGAGGCCGGCCATGTGACAGTCCTAATTTGACCCCAGTCGGAAAGTGGTTTCGGGACCACAAAACCGAGTCATAAAAATAATTAGATGTTATATTCGGTGCTTATTATATGTGAAAGTTCATGTGTGAAAATTTCATGCTTTGATCTTGTCAATTGTATGTGAAATTATTAAATAGGACTTATGTGAAAATTTTTGAAAATGCTATAAGCTAATTTGTAGTGGCCAAATAACTTATAGTATGAAATAGGTGGATTTGCATGTCAAAATTCCTATCTTAAGGTGTAATGGCCGGCCATCATGATGAGAATAAATGGAATATGCATTTTAAATTAGCACTATGAGATTTAATGGCTTTATTATCATAAAATAAAGAGAAATAAAATAACAAAATGATGAAAAGGACAAAGCTTGTCCATCTTTGTTCTTCATAGCCGAACTTAAGAAAACAAATAAGGGAAGGGAAGCTCTTGCATGTTCGGTCACTTGGGGAAGAAAAATCCAAGGTAAGCTCATGGTAGTTTGCTTCTATCTTGATGTTTATGAGTTCCTTTCTTGATTCTACCTTAACCCATGAAGTATATTTTGGTTTTTGGTTGTGTTGTGAGCATTCGGTCATGAATTGAAATGAAGGAAATAGTTGTTGTTTCATGTTCTTTTGATGAATAATGGTAGATGGGTGAAGTTGAGCCAAACAAATGAGCATATATGTGCATTAGATGCTAAGTGGGAAAATCGGCTAACATGTTGTGTGTACTATGGCCGAATGTGAATTTGGATAATATTGAGTAATGTATGTGCTTTAAAATGATGGAATGGAGTGGATGCTTTAAATGTGTTATGAACAATTATAAGTTAAATTAAGGTTTGCTAAATTACCATTGTCATTGCTGAATATGTGCTTAATTAAAGAAGAATTTGTTGTTGAATGTTTTAAATGATTTAGATAGTTATAAGTTAAGTCGAAGCTTGGTAAAATTGAATAATTGGGGCGTAATTGTTTAATGGCAATTGGCTATTATGGTGAAATGCAATGTTAATATTTAGTTGCTAGTGTTTATATGTGCGTTAGCCAAATTTGAACTTGAATAATGATTTGAGCACGATATGTTGTATTGAGATTATGCTTAAGTGAAATTTTAGATATATATGTGATGAAATTGATTGGTGATATACATGTTTAAATAATATGAATGCAAAGAGTTGTGAAAGAGTAAATTGTAGTAAATCTGCTTGGGACAGCAGCTGTAACGTGAATTTAGAAAAATCACCATAAATTGTGGGAGTGGATTTAGAAGCTGAATAAATTATGTAATTAAAGCTTAATGAGTCTAGTTTCATATGAAATCAACATGAACATATTTTGACTTCTGTGCAATTAGAAATTTGATTCGTAGTAAAGGGTGGTCAGATTAGTCAAACAGTGAAACAGGGGAAAACTTTAAGAAAAATCTGGTATTGTTTGGCCAAACTAAAAATTCTTAAAATTTTATGGATAAAATATATATGAGTCTATTTTCAGGGAAATTTTACGGCAATTGATTTGGAGTTTCGTAGCTCCAGTTATAAATAATTTAGTGACTATTGCTCAGGAAGACAGATTATTGTGAATTTGTGATTATGTGGTAAACATTGATAAAAATTTGTTAATGAGTTGCTTAATGTTTTCTTATAAACTTACTATGATCTATATGTGTGAAAATCAAATATATATTATATTTCTGAAGTAATGCTTGAATAGCCGAATAATGACTAGTTTAAAATTTTTGAATTTAAGCTCAAGAGCAAAGAGGGTCGAAGTTGGATAGGGGAAAAGAGAAAGTAATTGAGTAGCCTTTCCTCAACCGTTCAAGTATATCCAAGGTAAGTTTTGAATAGTCACATTTAGTACGTAATTGATAATGTCTTGATATGTGTATGATAAATGTACTGCGATCTATTGATTCTATTTGAATATAGTTGAGTGACAAATAATTTATGTTAAGGCTTAAAGCCGAATAGACATTAGAAGTTAAGCTTGGAAAGTAAAATGGACATATATTCTTATGTATGCTATTGAGCCAAAAGTTATATGAATGGTGCCCATGTTATGCTATTATTCGAAAGGAATAAATGAACTATGATTGTGAGATGTTATGTGAATTGAATTTTCTTGCGAATAAGTATGCAAGACATTCAATGATGTTTATCCGGACTTAGGGTCCGCAGGCTATGTGCTGGAATTATATCCAGACTTAGGGTCCGCAGGCTGTGTGCTGGAATTATATCCAGACTTAAGGTCCGCAGGCTACGTGCTGGAAATATGTCCAGGCTAAAGTCCTGCAGGCTTCGAGCTGGTATTATACCGGGTTTAAATTCCCGTAGGCTTGTGCTGGTAATTGGTTTCAAGTCCTAAGACCTGACAGGCGTAATGCCAGTAAGTTAAGTAAGATTACGACATTGAATGTTCGCAGTAAACCATCGTCGAGTAAGTACTATACATTTAAGATGTTCAGGTACGTATTACTTACTCATCGGTGAATTGATTTCGAAGTGAATCATTAGCATCAAAGAAAAATATATATATAAATATGATTGATGGTTATATTTGCGAATATGAGAATGATTTAATCGGTCATGGTATATTTGTATATGAATTATATGTTAAAATTTCTTTATGTACTCATGTACATTCAGTCAATGATTTTGTGAATTATTAGTATTAAAGAATGATACTTAAGTGTGAATGATTGTTATATCTACGAGTAAAACAATGACCTATTCGATCAAATGTTGTTAATATATGAGATTATTTGATTTAAATACATCGTATGAACTTTAAGTAGAAGAAAAATATGTGCTGAGAAATCTATGTATATGTTTATGTGTATTCGGCCATGAAGTGATTTGAATTGAGAATAAGTCTGTTTAAATGAATGTTTCGATTTTCGATAAGTCTTAATTGTTTGTAATGCTTAAAACTTACTAAGCTTTGAAAGCTTACTCTGTTCTTTATTTCACTGTTTTATAGATTGTTGATTTTGGCCACCGACTCGGGGATCGTCAGCAGTTCATCACACTATCGATCTTTTTGGTACAGTTATATTTTGGACTCGATATGGCATGTATAAGTTAGGCTGATGATAACGATGTTTTGAAATTGTAAATATTTTGGCCATACGAAAATGGCGTATAACTTAAATATCAGTATGTATTTCAGCTCGATCTTTGTTTATGTTTATTGACAATGTGAATGAGATAATTAAATGTTTAGTTCGGTAATACCTCTTAGCCTTAATCCGGCGATCGGATTCGGGTTAGGGGTGTTACAGGCCAAGGGGTGGCTCTTTTGGCTGCTATTTTTAGCAAATATCAGCTGCCACATTCAGCTATAAAAAACCCCTTGGCTGATCATTCAACATATCCCTTATTCACATCTCTTCTCTCACAATTCTTCTCTCCTCTTTCACTTTTTCTTTCATTTTTCCAATTCAAAGTTCCTTGCTCTTTTGCCGATTTCTCCCCTTGAGAAAGGGTTCTTCTTCAGCCATTTTGGAGCAGCAATTGAGTGTTCATAACAACCTTGATCAGCGAGGACAACAAAGAAGAAAGAACGGAGCAACCTAGCCGAATTTGATTCTTGTTCCATATCTCTTTAATTTTTGTTGTTTTTGTGATGAACATATCTATGAATATTTATGTTTTTGGAATGGTTAATTTAATCAGCTTAGCTTGAATTTAATTCGTGTTGGGTTGATTGCATTTCATCCTCTTAAATTATTAAAGTTGTGTTTATGTTGTTATAGGCCTCGGTAAAATGCTTGATTAAGTAAAATCATGCCTAAGTTATCCTTGCATTATAATTGTGAGGGAACTAATGAATTAATTATTTAAACGGATTGAAATTGTATTAATTGACACAATACTTAATCAGTGCATGTTTATTCTTCTAAGGTAGCTGAAGGTTAAATTAGCATTGTATCTGGCGATACATTTGCCTTGCATAACTTGCAAGATTATTGTGATTAAACTATTTCAAGGTAAGGATATCTTGTTACCTCACATAGTCTTTTATGTGCTTATTAGATTTAATTAATCGTTTGAATTGACATAGGAATATGCAAGAGATTAGTTCAATTTAATGAGTATGTATATGCAATAACATGTTTGCTTATTAGAATATGTTTAATCGATTGAATTAACATAGGGATATGTTAAGAGATGAATGAATTTGTGTAGGTGAGTATGTTCATAAGTTAGCAAATTACCGAGTTGCCGTGAATTTATTCGTAACAACATAAACATGAATTTAATAATTATAAGTTAAAGAAATGTAATTAAGCCAACACAATTATGTCATCTTGATTAAATTATATTTTGGAATCGTGCATTAGAACTTTTAGTTTTATTTAGTTTAAGATCTTATTTTTTTAATCACCCTTTTCAAACAAAATATTTTTTTCTCACTAAAGTGTTTTAAATTGCATTCATAAATAATTCTTTTCACAATCCCTGTGGGTTAGATAACTCGACATTTACTTGTCACTTTATTACTTGTTGCGACTGTGTACACTTGCACATTTTCGTCATTCCAATAGCCTACCTACATAGTGAAAAATACATACATTAATAAATTAACATGAATTAATATAAAATATGCATGAAAACCGTGTAATTAAGCATAATTTCACATACTTTCCAAATTCATGTCTAAATTTACTAATTAAGTAAAACTCACTTATTTATATAATAATTACTTGAGATAAACATAATAATTAAGTAAAAAGGTGGTAAAAACATATAGAAAAAACCCTATATAATATTGAGTTTACATATGTTCTATTCATTAGGGCTCCTTTTGTGGCTCCATCTAGCCCTAAATGTGCATGTGCATTCAATATGTTGTAAAACATCTATTGTCTCAGCCTCTTAGGTAGACCATGGTGCATCTTTGTCTCTGCATTTTAAAACGTTCTTAGGCTTCGTGAAAGCTTTCTCCTTCTAGCTGCTTAAAGGTAGCGATCTCTCTTATTTGTTGGACTGTCTTACTGATTGGAAAGAACTTTTGTCGAAACTTCTCAGCAAGTTCATTCCATGGATGTCGTGATGGATCTTAGTGCCTATGACTCTAACCAAGGAAACACGTTATCAATTAAGGAGAAAGGGAGCAACTGAATATAAATAGCGTCATCAGTTACCCCGTTATATTTAGACGTATCACAAAGCTGAATGAACAATTTTAGATGTTGGTTCAAATCCTCCGTCATAGTATCTCTGAACTGTAAATTATTTTGGATCATCTGGATCATGCCCGACAACCTACTTCCCTTTTGTCTCCCATAATTTATGGTAAGTGAATGTAATTTAGTTAACCCTTATGTCTTTATTCCTTGAAGCTTCACCTATTTAATTTATTTTCACGAGTTTCATTTACATTTTTACTTTAACTAATAATCTACAGAGTCATTTGAGAAACAATTAAATAATTAAAGCTCCTAGATTCGATTTTACTGAAAATAAATTCACATGAAATAGATTGGAGTGTGAGATTTCCTTACTTTCTTTCTTGTTTACTGTCCAACTCTACCAAGATTTTATAAATTGGTACAAAATTAATGTCGTGGGGTTAAATTTTAAATTTTAAATCAATCGAGGTGGTTTCGGTTCAAAAGTGACTAGATTCTATATTTAAAAATTTGGGTGTGAGTTGGTTTCATTCCAAAATAAAAATTTAACTACTAAACAAAATAAAGTATGCATTTACTGTATTTAAATTTTAACATCATTTAAATTTACAAAAGAAAAACAATACTTAACCATCCACCATATTTTGGAATGGTATATTTACCATTTCAAACCTTAATTTGATTATCTTTTTAAGTCTTTAAGCAATTAAAATCTCAAGGAGTTAACCATTACAACTTTTTTTATTTAGCCATTAGTCACTTTTTATTCAATTCACCTATATAACAACCCTAAATATTTAATAACAATATTTACGAGTTCAATTTTAAAAAATGAGATCCCAGTACCTCACTTTCCAACATTACTGACCTTAGGATCAATACACTTATACCTTAATTAATTATCAATTCAATAAAACTTCTAAACCAAAATTCAATATAATTCAAATAGACTCGTAAATATTTAAATAAAAATATTTACGGACTCACTTGTCAAAAATAGGATTCTGAAACCACTCTTTTTCTACACTACTGAAAATTGAGCTATTAAATAACCGTCGTTAGAGATTTAAAGCTCGAGAGACTAAAATAAAAGCGCATTATAAGTTGAGTGATGAAATTGCAAAGATTTTATTGGAGTGACTAAAATGAAAGCACCCTATAATTTAAGTAACTGACTAGGTAGTTTACGCTAAAAAGATTAAGAAGCTACAATTTTTTTTCCTATGATTAATTTCGAATGTCATATGTGTTCCAGGTAATTTTACATGTTTAATTTTTAATTAAGTTTCTAAATAATATATTTTTAATTTGGTTAAAACAATATTCATTATTAAAATTGTTAAACATAATTAAAATATATTAAATTATTAGCCTATTTGAATATTATCATAATAAAAAAATTAAATCACTTTTCAAATACAATGTGCAATATAATTTTATCTCATATAATTAACTAGGTTTTTTACTCGTTCAGTGCAGAGTTAATCGTATGTATTAACTCAATTATATGATATGATTGATTTTCTTTTTTTTACTAATTATTTTAAGATTTTACTAAAAATATAATAACAAAATTAAAAGATAATAAGATAAATTTTAAATTTTAAAAACATCATAACTCTAGTTAAAATCAATTTAAGCGAACCGTCATATTTGATAAAAATATATACTTAAACAAATAATTACTATTAATCCAATAAATTAAATTTTACAGTTGAAAACAAATAACATAAATTTAGTGTTTGATCTTGCTCAACAAAAGTGTGTGTAAATAATCGTATAATATAATTGAAATCTTAAAACATAAATTAAAAAAAATTAAAACAAATCATATAATAATAAACTGCATATATGTGTATTTTTTTTTGGAATAATATGTATATATATAGTTAATAAAGAACTATAAAATAATAAGAGTAAATCACATAGCAAGTCATTTTAAAATAATGTTTTTATTTTGGTCACTATAATTTTTTTTTTAATTTAGTCACTCTAATTTAAATAATTATTCAAGTTGATCACTGAAGTTTCGTTAATTCAATAATAAATTGTTGAACTAATATTTTTTTTATTTTTGACTAAAACTAAGAAACTTCTCTATAATTAATCGAAAACACTTTTTTTTTATTTACATCATAAGAATTATCAATCATCATCATTGTCATTCTCTACTCTTCTATCTTTTATTGTTCCTCACTTTATCACTCCCACAGTAAAAAAATTTCTCTATAATTAATCCAAAAGATTTTATTTTTTTAACAACATAACAATCATTAATCATCATTACTGTCATTATCTGCTCTTTTATCTTTATTACTCCTAGTTTTATCACCCGCACCATAAAAATCACTTTACACAACTACTCCAAAAACATAGATGATGCAATTATGAAATCCACATTTGTACGATGATACTTAACACCCAAATGATGGATCGTTTCAAACATTCCATGCTTAAGATTTCTTTGGCTCCATATCTTACCGACCAAACCAATAGTTTAATAGACCCTTTTAGCTTGAAAATATCCGTATATTCATTTTTGAATGCATTGGATGAACTTCAGAAGCTAATGAATTCCAAAATTTCGGCAAGAAAAAAAAACTTAGAAAACAACAAAAGAAGGAAAGAGAAATAGTGATCATTATTTGTTACGTTGACAAAGACAAGTGGACATAACTGTTTTCTCTTGAGTTATGTTCAGAGAGATGATTAAAACGGCGAGCAACAGGTTCATCCCCTGAAGACATATTCTGCTGTAAGCGTTTGTCTGAAGGCGAAGGGGGAAATTAATTCATTCAATTGTACACATCATTCTAGTAGAGCTGCTTACAGTTTTGTAGACATGGTGTGAGTAAAACTCCTCCCCAGACTTAAATAACGATTTCATTACAATAACAATAACCATCATGAGTAATAGTGGGATCAATACATATAAATGTAAAATTGGCACTATTATCAAACACGATACAAATATTAAAGTTATCCTAAAATGTAATATGAACAGTAAAATAATGTTTACATGACGTGGTTTTTCTTAACCACATTACGAAGTGAGGTGCGTTAACCAAAGTCAAAGATCTTAGAAATTAAAATTTAGGAAAGTTGTGAGCAGTGGTCCAAGCCAATGGCCGAATTGCTCCGTAGGATTTCGTCCATACCCCTTAAACAACGGTTTTTATTTTTTTCTCCTTTTTCTTTTGTTGCTTCTGATAAAGTAACCATCCGTCTCTTTTCTTCCTTCCATCTGTTCTCTAGTTTAGACTTCACCAAGACCACCAGAAAGAGCTCGATGTGGTTACTCATTGTTAAGCCCTGGTCTTCCACCATTGAGACCTTTAAGAAATGACTCGAAGTTCGTTAACTTTCGAAAGATTAACAATGGATGGTTTTGAATTTGGGTTTGCTTTTGTTGACAACATAGTACTTCTCTTTAATTGTTGCATGTCTAGATATTTTTTATTATTGGGAATTTTTGAGTTCTCGTTCGGTTAACCCTGGTGACGTGAGTATAGTTAAAGTTGTGGCATTTGGTTATAAGATTTGATTTTCAGCTTGGTAGAGGGTAAAGGTAATGGTAAAAGGTGTGTATAATTGGTAAAAAAAAATTTTGTCATTGTTCAAGCTTCATACATGCTTAAATAAAAAATTAAGTAGACAACATTCCGTAAATTAGCTAATTCTAATTAACCTCAGCATGATTGTCATTTTTATAGTCATAAAACCGTTTCCATGATTGTTGATTGTTGGTTGTTGTTAGTATTTCTTCTCTTACATTCTTCCACCATTGAGACCTTTAAGAAATGACTCGAAGCTCGTTAACTTTCGAAAGATTAACAATGGATGGTTTTGAATCTGGGTTTGCTTTTGTTGACAACATAGCACTTCTCTTTTAATTGTTGCATGTCTGGATATTTTTGGTTATTGGGAATTTTTGAGTTCTCGTTCGATTAACCCTGGTGACGTGAGTATAGTCAGAGTTGTGGCATTTGGTTATAAGATTTGATTTTCAGCTTGGTAGAGGGTAAAGGTAATGGTAAAAGGTTTGTATAATTGGTAAAAAAATTTTGTGTCATTGTTCAAGCTTCATACATGCTTAAATAAAAAATTAAGTAGACAATATCCCGTAAATTAGCTAATTCTAATTAACCTCAGCATGATTGTCATTTTTATAGTCATAAAACCGTTTCCATGATTGTTGATTGTTGGTTGTTGTTAGTATTTCTTCTCTTACATTCTTAATCCATGATTTTGAAAGAGTTACCTTTTAATATTTTGATTTTTTTTGGTGAAAAATAAATAAAATAACAAATTTAAAATCTCTTAAGAGATCCTAAAAGGTTTGTCTTGCTTAATAGTCGAAACCACCAAATCAGGTGGAACTTCAAAAAACTGGAAAGGTAACTTTCAAGAAAGACTAATCTTTATCAAGTGGTCAGCGATTAAATTACACTATCTGATAACATACTTGATTTTTCATTGTACTTTAAAACCCCAAAGTCTTTTAACACAAAAGTCTTTTATTATAATAATATCAATATCATTTTTTGGTGGTTGGGATAAAACCAATAACATTAATCGCTATTTCAAGTTATCCCAAAATCTTGATTAATTCTGCAGTTTCCTATTTGAAACGTTTTTCTCAAAATAAAAATATCAACTCTCTTAGAGATCAATTATTTCCTTAAAACGAATTGATATAAAACAAATTGTTACTCACCATATATGCTTAAAACAGCGTACAAGAAATGATTATAATTCAAATTATTCAGATTTCCAATTCCTTAATTTACACAGCATAAAAGCTTACAGTAAATTATTATAATTCAAATTAAATTGGATACGTGTTAATCAAATAAAGAGCAAAATATATAGTATATATATTCTAAGTAGCTTGTAATATTATATATAATACAAAACAACAATATGGAAAATAATAACTAATAAATATCATTAACAAAAATTAATTATTTTTATCATACACATATAGCTTTGAAAAAAAATTGTTTTTCATTATCAAAGAATTTGTACAAACTATAAAAATGATATATTATAAAAAAATTTTTCATTTTTCCCTTTTTATCGTTTTCTTTTGTTAATAATTAATAAATTGACCATAATAGTTCATAGTTCATAGATCATATAGAATATATATAATTATTTTATAGTCGATTAGATTATACAAATGTATTATTTATAAAATTTTGTATATGAAAAATAAAATTACTTATTACATAAGTACTTAACATGTGCTATTTAAAACTAAAGCTGAATCTTGGAGTTGGTATGTGCTGGATCACACTTTCAAGCTTGAACGAGCCCAATCTTGCGACAAATGAATCACAAGTTGTAGTTCTTGAAAATTGACCCGTTGAGACGTCCACAAGCCCATTTTGATGATTCATGAAAGACTTAGTTGAATATTTGGCCAAATATATGAAAATGACCCGTTTGTAAATTATTTTAAGTTTTCAATCCAATTTGAATTAAATAAATGGATGAATTTGTTAAATTTGGCCCAAGCAGCCCATTAGCATGCCTTGGCCAAATTCTCTTTCTAAATCGACACTTATGAATATTTTTCATCTTATTATTAAGTTAGTTAAGTTAGCTACAAGCTTAGGTGGCATGGGAGCTATCAATTAGTTGGAGCTTAGTAGGCATGTTTATCTTTGCCCTAGTTTTAAGTATCATGTTTACTCTTTGGAGGCTATATATAGATGGTCAACCACCCTATGTTATTCAATCTACCTTTCTTCTTGCTCTTGAGTTTTTATCTTCAAGAATTTTTCTTGTTTCTCTTGGAAGTTGTTTTTAGCAATCTTTTAGATTGTGAGAACCATACTCAACTTCAACTTGCCGAGAACTCTTTCTTGGAGGAAAGATTAGAGATGCTTAAAGAAGTTGTTGATTCATTTGACTCAAAGGCTTCTTAGGACTTCTTCATTCATGCTACCACCACCATCTATCTTGCAACATTCAATCTTATTAATTAAGAAGGATTTGATTTACAACCATTCTTGGAGTGCAAGATAGGTTTCTTCTCATTAAAGAAACCCTAGTTCATTCCATCTTGGACTCTTCCATTCAGTCGTCCTCTTTCGTTTTATTTCTTTGTGTTTTTCCATTCTTTTTAGTGCATTTTCTAATCTACTTTTGTTGCTTATTTTAGAGCTGATTCGACAAGCATTCTTGTTCATCAAGATACATTTTAAGGTTAATCCAAAGCCATAAATCTTGAGATCTCTTTGCTAGCCGAATATCCCTAAGCTTTACATTGTTCTTTTCATTCATTTTTTATGTTTTCCTTTTTGATTCTATTTCTAATTATTTGTTTCTTCTTTTGCAGCCTTGTTTGACGAGAAAAACATCAAGAAAAAACTTACCTTTCTAAACCAAATCTTGTTCATTCAAGATATATTAGATCCTTCAGTTTGTTCGTTCTTTCCCAGCCAATCTTTTGATTTATCTATTGTCATTGAATTCATTTTCTAACTTGTGTTTTAATGTGTTTCAGGTTGAATTAAACTCCAAGTTTCCTTTGATTTGTCTAGAGCGCTAGGTCAAATCCACAACTTGGAAAGCTTACAATTTTGTTTTGTTGTTCTCCCATCAAACACATGGTCTTCACCACAATAAACAAATGCTAGCTCGACTGATTTCATCTCCTGAACTGCAGTTGGCCTCTTCATTACCTTAATCAGATTAGTTAAAGATGATACATGGGTAGTCAATGAAGTGATTGCATCAAGTTCCATGGTGCCAACCGCTCTCTTACTAGTCCTAACTCGCATGGTAGGATATTGGTAATCATTGTTGGCAATCTATTCCAAAATCTTATACGCTTCATTGTAAGATTTATCTAACAAAGTACCATTGGCGGAGGCATCAACTACCATCCTCGTATGTGCATTCATTCCATTACAAAATATCTCCATCTAAGTCTAATGCCGGAATTCATGTATCAGACATTTCTGAAGTAATTCTTTAAATCATTCCCAAGCTTCATATAATGTTTCATCCTATGATTGCCCAAAAGATGTGATGTCATTTCTAAAATTGACATTCATATTTGGCGGATTATACCATAGTAAAAATATCTAGCAAAGATCATTCCATGATGTCATTGTTCCTGACGGCAAACCGTTCAACCATGCTCTCACACAATCTCTTAAGAATATGGAAACAGTTTAAGTCACAGAGCGTCTTCAAGAACACCCTGTTGTCTAAACGAGTCACAAACCTCTAAAAAAAAAGTCTTAAATGCAATCTTGGATCTCCAGTAGGTAATCCACTAAACTTTCTTACTGTTTGCAACATTTGAAACATCATCAGTTTCAGCTCGAATTGCTGAGCTTGTATTTGTGGTCTGACTATCCCTAGATTCAGATCATCCAAAATTTGAACAACATGCTCTCAAATTGGTCTGTCTCGATCATCTATCACCTTACGAATAGGAGGATTAGCATCCTAACCATTCGGATTATCATTGAGACCATGATCATTCCCATTCCTAGTCATTTTTCGCAGCTCTTTCTGCCTTCTTCGTAAAGTTCTCTCGATCTCTAGGCCAAAAGGATACTTTTTGTTAGCAGGAATGCATTTTCTCATTCACTGATGGCAAACATGTAGAAATTAAATATAAATAAATTAAATAAATTAATAAAATTAAGTAAAATAACCAAACAAAATTACACCAAATTGCCAATCCCCAACAAAGCGCCAAAAACTTTCCGTGTCTGAATATGATATGTGAATTATGCAAGTATACACGTCGAATCAAGTAATAAAGTGATAAGTGAGATCAACTCTATAGGGATCGGATTAGGTTTACAAATGGTCAAGTTATTATATAAAGTTAGATTAATGTTATAGCAAAAAAATGATAAAAATGCAGTGGTAAACAAAAGGAATATTAATGTGAACAAAATGTGTAACTGATGAATAAGTAAAAACACTATGGCAATGCAAGAGTAAAAATGCAATGGGAATTATGAGAATAACTTTGCGAATAACAAATAAATGAACAAATAAACAACTAAGAATGATATGAAAAAGATTCTACGGTAAAGGATAAGGGATATACGATGTTGATATAGAAGGTTGGAATTACTAAAAATCTACCTTTACTGTCAGAAATGTCTCGGCAAAATCGTAATCAATCTACTACTCAGAAGAGTTCTAAAGAGGTATGCTTCTTCTAAGAGCAAAAACCTAAAGTTATCTTGCTCGTGTCTATAAGCCTTTAATACCCTGCACTATTTCCTTATGTATGAACGTTGCTCTATATCTAGAGTCTACTACAAGTATCTGTGGAGTACTTGCTTATATCATTCAATTTCGGTTCAACTAATCAAACCTTTTCAAAATTAAATTAGTTTATAGGCATGTTGCACAGTCGTCTATGTCTAGGGATTGTACGCATTTAATTTAGAAATAAAACAATTGAATGAAATAGTAAATTAATTCAGATATATGCTTCAACCATTAAAGAAAATAAAGGTTTCTTCTTTTAATCCCAACCCTATGAGGTTTAGCTTATGGGTTGGGAAATAAAATTCAAAACCAAAATATCATTCAACATCATTTTCATCAAATCAATTCATGGAGAAATAGTTAAGAAATAACAGAAGAACGACGGAAAGATAGCTTTCAAGTGTCCAGTTCACAATCTAGCGGCACAATGTCTTGTGATGATTGAGAGAGACTTCCTTCGTCTTCCACTTTCCATCTCTACTCAACTGCTACCCTTTAGTTTCACCTATGGATTTCTACCCTTGTTTGTCGTCAAGGGTTTCCTCATTTTACCCTTTATAAGCTTTTTCCCTAGGTTAAATTCTACAACCCAAGATATCTTATCCTCTTTTTTAGATTTTCTTTTTGGTTTAAAATCCCTTTCTTTAGGGTAGGTGGTTATCAGCCTATGATCTCAAGATATTTTTTCCTCTTTTTTAGGCAAATTTTTTGGTACAAGTAGAGTTGGGCTAACATTGTTATGCATTGAGTGTTGACTCGGTCTTCTTGGAATTGCCACAACATTCATGTTGGCAAACTATCCAACCTTTTGCCACGACAAACCTTTATTCCTTTATTTCTTTCTATGCATCCTACACCTATCAATTACTACCAAACAAATCATTCCTATATACAAGTAAAAGTAACATATATTAATATTTAAGCACAGCCCAATCTTCTTAACATAATGCAATGAAAATTACGAATGGAATGTCCTAAAATGCAACTAAATTTACTTAACTACAGGCAATTAGCTAGTTCTAAAGACATGAAATATAACTCTTTTTAAGAGTTATCAGTGATCATCAAAATATTGTAACATACATAATAACACATCAAATAAACACATCCATCTCAATATATATATCATATTCGTAGAAATCTCAGATCATCACAGATACACATATAGTAATATATTAAGGCATGCTTATGTAAGAATCCAAATTTTGAAGAATTTCCTACCCATCTCCACTACATAACAATATCGAGTTCCCAAGAACCCGCCCATCGAATAACACACTATTTGTGGACAAGCCACCACATAATTACCGAAAACAGCCACATAATCGTAAATAAACTGCCACATAACTTCCACCTTTCACAAGACCCACCCCATACATGTGATATGGTCGTTTTCAAATTTAACACACATAATCACTTTTCATATTTTTCATGTTGTAACACCCCTAACCCTATCTGTCCTTGGAATAGGATTACAGAGCATTACCAGTCAATACAGTTCAATCACATTAAATTACATTCAAACCTACTCAAAACATGTCAAATTAGACATTTTACGTGCTTATATGAGGAATATTTTTAAGTATTTCACATACATTATCAAATAATTCAAATTTCTTACCAAATAAGCCAACTCCTACCATATACTGTTACCAAACCTAAATTTACTTATTTTATCCTTACCTTACCCTAATTCTTCAATTTATTCAACATGAACAATATCTAGAAATCTAATAACTTTCAAAATTTCCACTTAAAACAAGTAGTATTTATCTCTAGGATTCCAAAAACATCAAAATTACAAGACAATGGACTAAATTGACTTACCAAATTAAACCCCAAGCTTTAAAAACCCTATTTCTCCCTTTTGTTTCTTTTCTTCTTTCCCTTCTCTATTTTCGAATGGTTCTGTTTCTTTTTTATGCTTTATTTTGTTTGTTTTATTTTTTTATTTTACTTTACTTTATTATATTATTATATTAACTTAGTAATAATTATTATTTCTTAAATAATAAGTAAATAAATATGTAATTTACAATTGTATGTATATGATTTATTGCACTTGTACTTTATTATCACCATACATTTGTCAACTTATTAATTTGTTCATTGATCTAATAATATAATATCAATTAAATAATAATAATTATAATAATAAATATCTATTTAATAACAAATATAAATATTACAAATGTACACATATATATATATATATATATTACATTTGTATTTTAACATCACCATCCACTTGTCATAATTTCAATTTATTTATCATATAAAAATCTTTTACTAATTAATAATAAATAACAAAATATCTTTTTACTAATTATATATAAACAATACAAATGTACTCATTTAAATTAATACACTTGTATTTTATTCTTTTACCTTGCACTTGTCTTTACTTAATTTATTTCATAATATAATAATATAATCAATTTATTTTATAATATAATAACAATAATAACAATAATAACATATTTTATAATCAAACAATCATAAAAATCAAAGATTTTTATGCTTTGCCACCTCATTCATTAGAATAGGCTTAATTCCCTATTTAGTTCCCCTTATCTTTTTTAAATCTATAATTAGACTTTCACACCTTGTTCAAATTCAGTCCTTTTTCCTAATATCTGTTAATTAAGCTAAATTCACCCAATTGGAGCCTAATTAAACACTCAACTAGACTCATGATTACTCTTAATAATTATTTACGAACTCGGTTTACTAAGACAGAGGCCCTATAACTCACTTTTTCGGTGCCCGTGAATTTCGGTCATTACATTTCTCCCCACTTAATAAATTTCGTCCTCGAAATTTACCTGAAAAGAGGTGGGGTTACAGAGATCTCACTAGTTCTTTCGGTTCTCGTGTTGCTTCCTTAATATTATGACTTCTTCATAAGACTTTTACTAACAAAACTCGTTTATTATATAATTCATTTACCTTTCGAGCTATCATCTCAACCGGCTCTTCTTCATACGATAAATCACATAAAATTTCAATATCCTTTTGTTAAGATAACATGTGGGAGATCTAATCTATATCTTTTGAGCATCAAAACATAAAAAAAATCATCATAAATTTTTCTGTAATTTCAGAAGCAAAACCAAATGATATGTTACCAAAATTTACCGGTCTGACTTTTCTACAATTTCATATGGTCTAATAGAACAAGAACTCAATTTCCCTTTTTAACCTAATCAGTAGCACCCATTACTCGTGTCCAACATCGAGACAGGATATGAGGCATTATCGGACTTAAACATGCACATACATGTAAAACCGGGCCATAAAATTTCAATCATATTAGAATCATTCGATCACATGTAAAATGTCCCATACACGAGCCATCGAGGCTCTAAATATGCATTAAAAGCTGTTTGGGACTAAACCGAGAACTCACGAACATTTTTATAACACTTGGAAAATTTTCATGCTTGGAGAGTCACACGCCCGTGTGGGTAGGCCGGGTGGTCTCACACGCCCGTGTCCTCAGCCCATGTAACTCTTTGTTTATGATGTCAGCAAACATTTAGGGTCACAAGGCCAAGTCGCACGCTCATGTACTAAGGTCGTGTCCTCCGCACAACTTAGACACACGGCCGTGTCTCTACCCGTGTGGTCAACACTTAGGCTATTTTCCAAGCCTTTTTGTCACCCTTTACATGCACACACACAAACATGGATCCAAAAGCATTCAACATCCTCAATTATGATGCAAACATTTCATTTACCTATCAACATACATGTGTTACACATTCTCACATTAAACCAAGTCTAGACACACCTAATCTTATTCATTTGGCTTTACCAAATACCTTACCACTTGTACTTTTATACCATAGTTATCTTCATGTTTATTTAATTCTAACTTATCATCAGGCATACACCTTCTAGCCAAGTCATATCTTTATAGAGTATCCATATTTCACATGCATAAAACAATATGCTTGACTAAGACATTCTACACCAATTCCATACTCAGTTTAACATTATTACTATTTCTCACTTTATACCATTGTGCCATGGTTACCCAACTATCCATCAAATGTCCATGTTCAAGGCATTATCATTTTATTTCCATATTACACATTTAATTCATGGTCATGACCACCTCGATTGGTCATAAAACATGCATTCAACACACATGACATATTACCAACCATGCATGACGAACAACCATATTCACATCACAATTATTAGACATAATATGAATAGCTAAATTTACAAGCCATAATAAATAGCTCAATATAGGCCAATACATTTGGCCAAATTATAATAGCACATGTTATAAAACTAGGTCCCTATACATGCCACTTACTTGATATTTCTAACTTATGTATCAATA
The DNA here is from genome assembly GCA_025698465.1 of Gossypium longicalyx. Classification (NCBI taxonomy): domain Eukaryota; kingdom Viridiplantae; phylum Streptophyta; class Magnoliopsida; order Malvales; family Malvaceae; genus Gossypium; species Gossypium longicalyx. Next base: position 68,213,221 of record CM046995.1, on the reverse strand, counting down.
CTCCAAAGGTATTGGCTTGATAGTGTGATGCTGCCTCCGACAATCTCCAACCCCGAGCCAACTTGAGAACACTAAGAAAATGGAAAGGAGGGAGTAATCTTTACGCTTATTAAGCTCATATGAAAATAATAAGCAGTGTATTAACATGCTATTTTTCAATTTCTCTCTATTTATACAAAGTCTAATTAAGCTGTTTTCTCGAGTCACAGTTACTAAATTATTTATATCCGGAGCTACGGAACTCAAAATTTAGATCCACTAATTTTCTAAGAAACTAGACTCACATATATTCTTACCATAAAATTTTCAGAATTTTTGGTTTATCCAATAAGTACAGTTTATTCTCTAAAGTCACCCCTATTTTACTGTCTGACAGTTCCGACCCCTCTTCACTAAAAATTAATGATTTTAATAATATAAATTATAACCCATAAATTTATGTGTACAATTTTTAATAATTTTTCCAAGTCAGAATAGGGGATTCCAAAATCATTCTGACCCTGTCTCACAAAAATTCAAATATCACAGAATAAAAAATTCTTTTGCTTTCACTGTTTCTTTTATGTGAAAATAGACTCAATAAGCTTTTATTTCATATCTTATTCAACTTATAATTAGATTTCCACCATTTTTGGTGATTTTTCAAATTCACACAACTACTGCTGTCTAAAACTGTTTTATTACAAATTTCACTCTTATAATCTCACTTACTCCATCCCATCTTACCGAAAGTTCGCTCAACTATCAAGCACATTGCTCATAAATTTTCACACACATGTACCTGAACTTATTCATCATATAGTCATATTCAATTACACTAGTCATTACATGATCACATGTATTTTCACTTAGTTAATTTCCCGTTGAACTTATCGGAATAATAACAGATACTCGGTGGCCTGCACATATTACCACCCTTGTAAACGAAGCTATTTGGTGCACATAGTAGCCTACACTTAGTACTACTTTTGTGACAAAAAACGTCTCTTACACATAGTGACCTGCACTTAGTACCACACATGTGATCAATGCTATCGAGTACGCATAGTAGCCTGCACTTAGTACTACACATGCGACCTAACCATCTGGTACACGTAATAGCCTGCACTTAGTACTACACACGTGACCTAAAATCATCTTAAACAAATAGTAGCCTGCACATAGTACTACACATGTGTTCTCACAACAGATCATTCGTATCTTTTCTATTCCAAAGGTCCAACAGGGAAATTTCTCACTTTTCAACATTTTACCAATTCATCCATAATCAACATCAATTCATAATTTACATCAAGTGATCATTCAATATACAACCACATCTCATATAATAACAAAATATTATAACATAAGTAAAAACGATATATTATTTACATACAAACTTACTCGTCTCAATGGAATCTCTTGTTCCATCAATTTTCCTATGCCCAATAAACACACAATGTGTAATTGACATATTAAGCTTTCGATTTCTTTATGGGGTACATCTCTTTCTAACTCGCAATATCATTAACATAAACTTCAATATAATCATAGCAAGATAGATTTCATGTATAACAATAATAACATGAATAACATGCTTATTAAATCACACGAACTTACCTTAAATGCAATTACGGCCAACTATTCCAATTTAGTCTGTAATCTCGAACTTTCTCGATTTAGGCCCGAATCTCGGTTTTCTTGATCAAAAATTTCAAATATAGCTCATTTATTATTCACATTATTTAAATTGACCCAAAAATCATACTTTTACAAATTTGCATTTTACCTCTAAACTTTTTCATATTTACACTTTTGCCCCTAGGCTCGTAAAATGATTTTTATTCAAATTTTTTGCACTTTAAGCTAGCCAAATAATTTTCATAACTATAGCAGCCCAAAATTTCCACTAAATCACACTTTTATGAAAAATTTTATGATTTTTAGAATTTAGTCCTTTTTAGCGTTTTCACCGAAAACTACTTAGTAAAAGTCGTTTCTCCAACCATAAACATGCATAATCTACCATTAAGCATCAAAGTGAACAAATTTCTAACATGGGTAAAACCCTTTACCTTCATCATAACTCAAATAAATGGTAGAAATAGGTAAATCTTGTTACGAGGATTTCGAAAATGTAAAAATCATTAAAAACGGGGCTAGAACGGACTTACAATCGAGCTTGAAAGCTTGAAAAACCCTAGCTATGTCTTCTCCATGCAAGTTTCAGCCATGGGGTTGAAGATGGACAAAAATTGGCTTTTAATTTTGTTTTTAATTCATTTTAATTACTAAATGACCAAAATGACCCTAACTTAAAAATATTCTATTTCACCCATTTCATGTCCATTTTTGTCCAAAAAATTAACCAATGGTCTAATTACCATTTAAGGACCTCCAATTTAAAATTTCATAACAATTGGACACCTCTAGCATGTAGAACTCAACTTTTGCACTTTTTACGATTTAGTCCTTTTGACTAAATTGAGTGCCCAAATGTCAAAATTTCCGGACGAAATTTTTTAAAAAAAATTCATAGAATTGTAAACCATAAAAATATGATAAAAACAAATTTTCTTTCGTCGGATTCGTGGTCTCGAAACCACTGTTTTGACTAGGTCCTAATTCGGGATGTTACACAATCTCAAAATTTCCTTCCAAAGTGAAACTTTAAGAAATACCTTATCACCGATAGAATACTCGATATCCCGACATTTTAAGTCTACATATGATTTCTGTCTGTTAAAAGTTGCTTACAGTTTATCTCTAATCTTCTTGTAACTTGTTCTAAAATCAGAATATAAATCGTGTATCTCAATCAGAAATAATAGAAACTAGCATACCATGTAACCTAACAAATCTCTGAAACCTATATTTCAGAAAATTATTAAGTAAGAAATTTATTCATACTGAAATAAGATATGTAGACTTTGCAATACATTTGACGATTATTTAAATATCATCTTTCTTTTTCGAAGATAGAGTTAATTCTAATTTGAAATCCATAGAAATTATATCCCATTTCCATTCTGGTATCATCACTGACTGTAACAGTTCTGAAGGTATCGATATTTGATGTTCAATTTTAATGTGCTGGCATATAAACATTTATATACAAATTCAAAATATCGCTTTTCATTCAAAGTCATCAGCACACCTTTAAATCATTGTACAACTTATTTCTTCCAGAATGCATAGACATGGTACTACTATAAATTTCATGCAAAATCTTCTGTATAAGCTCTGAATTCTTCGGTACAACTTCTATTTCTAATTAGCAGACAATCATCAGATCTAATTTAAAATATTTTAATCAAAAGTCATTTGTATATTATACCCATTTAACCAGTAACTCGTGATTACATTTCTAAGCTTTACAGATCTGCTGTAGAGAAGTCAGTTTAACTTTTATCTCAACAAAAATTTAGCCTTCTTCAGGTAATAACAGTTGAGTGTTCATGACTCATAATACAAAACAAAACTTTCAATTCTGAGTATACATAACTTCATTTGTCTTTCCTGGATGATAATCAATTATCAAAGTATGATCTTTTAATGCAAAGACAATAGCTACCACTTCCAAATCATGTATCATATAATTCTTTTCATGTGATTCTAACTCCCTATAACATAAACCATTAGTTTACTTTCTTGCGCCAAAATACTTTTATCCCTGTAAATCACAAGTTTCTTTATCGGATTTTAGACTAAACTAGAACTAGTGCTTCAGTTAACTGAACTTTCAACTAATCAAAACCTTTCTGACATTCATCAAATAATTCCAATTCCACATCTTTCTGTAATAACCGTTTCATTCAAAAATCTTTTTTCAAATTTCTGATAATAACCGACTAGTCTCAGAAAACCTCTGATTTCAGATATATTTTTCACTATCATTTTAATCACAAGGTCTATAGCAAATTCAGCTTCTTTAACTAACAGTAATTAGGGTAACTCTTCTAGAAACACATCAGAATTTTAACATACTATTGACACTGATTTAAACTTTCACTTAAATACTTTAATATCCAATACATAAGAAAAGTAAGTACCATACCCTTTTCTGTCACATTTCTGTTTTGACATGATTAATATCACAATAGACAAATCATTCAATCTTCTCTGATTCAAAACAAAACATTTCATCATCCCGACTTTGCAATATAATATACTTTTGCTTGTAATTTACCACAGCATCGTACAAAATTAATCATTCCATTTTCAAAATCACATCAAACAGTAATAACATCAAATCAATTAGAAAACAGTACCCTAGTATCATTATCAAACAGTCTCTACAAATTTTATCAACCAATAAATACTGATCCGGAAAATTTGATTCTTCCACCAAAATTTTAGTGAACTCAACAGGCAAATTTTTAGTAGATACTGAATTCATGCAATCGTAGGAATAAGCCAAACTAAGATCAATTTAAAATAATCTTATCAATATCGATAAAGAAGAAGTACCAGTAATGACTTCCAATAGAGAAGTATTTTCTTATATTTGATTAACATATACCCTAGCTGATGTTCATTCTCAAGATTTTACAATGAAGTCCTTTGTCACACTTCGACTTCCACTCATATTTCTAAGGTTACAAGGTGATCTACCTCTGATAGCTGTGTTACTTGGTCTTGAAATTCAAATAATATCCTTCTCAACTTTCTTCGAGTAATTACTAAGATAATAATCAAAAGATTATATCCAACACATATTCCACTCTTTATTCTACATTCTCCATAATGTAGTTTATTACAGCACTCGCATTTGAACTTAGTGTTTCTAACATTTTCCATACTTACTAGAGATGTAGCTCAAGATCTTGAACTAAAGCATCAGGTATCTCAATCTTTTACTTGAAATTCTAATTTCCATTTCAATCTGTCTTTTCTCTTTATTAAGCTCTTCGGCTTTATGTCTTCATTTAAACCATCTTCAAACCACTTGTACATTATGGTTTCTGTCAGAATACACCCTCTGATATATTTATTCAATCAAACAAACTCCTTTCATACACAGTTATAGTCATATGACTCTATTTAAGCTTCAAGAGTTCTTTACATCTCTGATCAAGAAATCCCTAGCTGATATATATATTTATTTTAGAACTCATTTTAGAAAATTTCCAAATAACCCTTTCTTATTCACAACATAAATCAATATTTTCCACCCCTGGTAAGCTAAATCTTTTAACAGAAATATCATACATTTCTAACATTTAATCGGTGGACAAATCAATTCATTTATAACCCTAATAATATTCTCTAACCAAATTTCAGTTCTTTCAAGATCATTTTCAGCTGTAATTCTCAATTCTTCCACACTATATATACAGGTTATTAACAACAGATAACTTATCCATTCAAACAAGCTTTGTACCTTGAAACACTTCGGGAATCGATTGAGAAACAGAAGAGATAGATATCATAGAGGATACAGTTCCTTCTACTCGCTAAAGAGCATCAATTATAGTTCTAAATAATTATGTATTATCTCTTTCTCTATTATTTCATCATTCAACATTCACTGGTTAATTACCCATTGAGTTAATACTCAGTGTTGTCGATTCAATTTCCATCTAATTCATGAGACTCTTTGTCTCCAGTATACATTTCATAATTAATACCATCAATATGTTCATCTAACATTTTCAACTATAAAACAAAAATAAACAAATATATCAGCATCCAATCCTGACTCAATTTTGACTCAATTATAGCATGTATCTCTAGACTCAATTCTGAGCTCGATTTAGTCCAAGAATTGGCTAAACTTGAATAGCTCTGATACCACTAATTGTAACACCCCTAACTTTTATCCGTCCCTAGAATAGGATTACGGAGTATTACCAGTCAATACAGTTCAATCACTTTAAATCATATTCAAACCTACTCAAAACATGTCAAATTAGACATTTTACGTGCTTATATGATGAATCTTTTTAAGTATTTCACATACATTATTAAATAGTTCAAATTTCTTACTAAATAAGCCAATTCCTACCATATACTGTTACCAAATCTAAAGTACTTATTTTATCCTTACCTTGACAATCCAAAATGACACACATAGACATTTTAGGTACATGCCATTACCAAAAATTAATATACTTCACCACGTTGAGTTCGGGATCGACCTAGGATGTTAATTCAACTATCTGACTTTAACCTATCATGCGCACGGAAACAAACCGTACGCTAAGTATGAACTCAGTGGTATTTCTATAATCCGAACACTTAATAATATAACATACACTTAAAAATCATATGACAATCACAATTATATATTTGTTCACTACAAAGATAAATCATTTATAACTCACTCAATTTTTCTCATCTACTAACCCGATTTGTTTTCCAAAATAAATTCACAAATCATTTGAACAATAATGTTTTCCATTCATAGATAAGTTCAGAGATACATAATTCATATGTCTCACTCATACTTCATTTTACCATTCAATATTAGTAAATAATATTCAACTATTCACTTCTCAATTAGTATTCTGTACTTATCCATTTCAATAACAGTCAGTATTTTTCGGTAACGATCAATTGATCTTTATTATTAAATAACAATCAATCATTAAAGAAATCAATCATTCAGTATTTTTATTTACCCCTATTAACATGACTCGGACATTGACGGATACACGGATCCAACCAACACACCAGTACGACACTCAGTGCCTCATCGGCTTTGCCGAAGAAAGCAGTATTAGTACGGTACTCAGTACCTAATCGGATTAAATCGATGTAATAGTAGCAGTACGAAACACATGGTGCCTCATCGACTCGATGTCGAAGTAACAGTACGACACTTATAGTGCCTCATTGACTCAAGGTCGAAGTATCCCTAAACACTTCCAATCCTATGGCATGCCAACTATATCTGACTTAGCCCGATACAGATAATAGGGTATTCAATTCACTTTTAATTTTTCCAATCAATACACATTTTAATTAATCACATAAATTCATAATTCAATACAATTCAATTCACTTTTCAATAACAAATATTCAAATTTCACAATAATCACATATTCATATTTATCCAAATCAATTTAATTTTCAATAATAACATACATTCAATATTCAATTTCCACATCAATCACATATATCCATAAAAATTCAATAAATTTATCACATACCAAATCAATCCATTTCAATTGTAAAACACAATACAAATAATTCTTACCTTAATTACTTATCATAACATTTAATCAAAATACAACAATTAATAATTAAATTCACTTTTCAATTTTAACCAATGTTCACTCCAATTCAAATAATCATTTCAATGCACTTACCATACATATTAAATAATAATTTCAACAATTAAATATTAAGTTTGGATTATAGAAATACAAACTGTAATTTCTCAAATTATTTTTGTCCACCTTTTCTTTTCCTTTATTCGTAGATGCCTCAGGTGCAATGTTAGATACGAAAAATTAAGATAATTTTCCTAATCATTAATACAATACTAATTTACATTTAATATTTAAATTTCTTATTCAATTTCTATTCAATTCCTACTTTAATTTCAATTTTAATCTTAACTAAATTCATTTACTTTTCTATCTCAATTCATACTTTGTTTCTACTCAATTTTCAACCAAACTTAGACATAACTATCTAAATTTCATCATAAAACCCTAATTTAAAAATTCTTGCAATTTAGTCCCTACTATGTAAAATTTATAATTCATTTTACAATTCAATCCTTATTTCACTTCTAACTTGAAATTCTATCAATTTAACCCCTAATTCTTCAATTTTTTCAACATGACCAATATCTAGAAATCTAATAACTTTCAAAATTTTCACTTAAAACATGTAGTATTTATCTCTAAGATTCCAAAAACATCAAAATTACAAGAAAATGGACTAAATTGACTTATCAAATTAAACCTCAAGCTTTAAAAACCCTATTTCTCCCTTTTCTTTCTTTTCTTCTTTCCCTTCTCTATTTTTGAATGGTTCTGTTTCTTTTTTATGCTTTATTTTGTTTGTTTTATTTTATATTTTACTTTAGTTTATTCTATTATTATATTAACTTAATAATAATTATTATTTCTTAAATAATAAGTAAATAAATATGTATTTTACAATTGTATGTATATGATTTATTACACTTGTACTTTATTATCACCTTCCACTTATCATAATTTCAATTTATTTATCATATAAAAATCTTTTACTAATTAATAATAAATAATAAAATATCTTTTTACTAATTATATATAAACAATACAAATGTACTTATTTAATTTTATACACTTGTATTTTATTTTTTTACCTTACACTTTTCTTTTCTTAATTTATTTCATAATATAATAATATAATCAATTTAATTTATAATATAATAAAATAATAGCACTAATAATATATTTTATAATTAAACAATCATAGAAATCAAAGATTTTTATGCTTTGCCGCCTCATTCATTAGAATAGGCTTAATTCCCTATTTAGTCCCCCTTATCTTCTTTTAATCTATAATTAAACTTTCACACCTTGTTCAAATTCAGTCCATTTTCCTAATATCTGTTAATTAAGCTAAATTCACCCAATTTTAACCTAATTAAACACTTAACTAGACTCATGATTACTCCTAATAATTATTTACGAACTCGGTTTACTAAGACGAAGTCCCTATAACTCACTTTTTTGGTGCCTGTGAATTTTGGGTCATTACACATGTAATCATGCTCATAGTCTCACATAACGCATATTTCTCAATTTTACAAATTTGTATGTAACCATGCTCAAATTTTCATATATCATATAATATTCGCTTTTTTTTTTCACTTTAGCATGTTTTTATATATTTCTCATATTAAATCATGGATCTCATCACACACATATATATAACATGTATTTAAATCATCACATATCAATTAAACCTTGCATCACATAACATAGAGATGAGATTTACACACATGTTATCATCAAATACATCAACACATCACAACTCATAGCTTTCATGAACTTGTAATTTAAGATCACTTAGATTTCCTTTTGATGAGTTTTCAACTCTGCTTTGAGTACTTAGTGTACTCTCAAGTAATTATTTATTAGCATATTATTAAAAATAAAAGTGACATATCATACTTAAATTAAGATTTAGATCCCACACCTTATATTGTAGATCCGATTGCCACAATCCTTAATAGTGATTTCACTCGATCTATCTCGTAAGACAATCTAACACAAAAATAACGTTTCTTAATTAAGATTCCTTTATGATATTTCGTCACTTAAAAGGTTCACTATTAAAAGTCTCCTCAACACTTACCCCATGATCTAGGACTCTCGAAAGAAGGATATCTAATTGTGAAGTTAGGGGTCTCCCACTTTATTATCGCTCGGCCCTTTAAAATTTGATATGAAATTGTATTAGTATGATACTAATTAAATAATAATAAAGTATTATGTTTTGACTATGGCACTATACCATTTGGCCAAGGTATGGGATCTCTAAGTGAAGGATTTACAATCCAAATAACCACCTTTCCACTTTATTCAACACGGAATGATCGAATAATAGAGAAAAGAATGAGATCGAAGATTTGAGTGATCTAAAATAATTAATAGAGTGAAGAGAAAATGTGAGTTTTAATCACTAAAAGAATCGGTAAAAGAAAGAGGAAGAAAAAGGAAGAATTTTGTTCACCAGTGGCGGCGGCGATAGTCCGACAGTGGCAACAGCGACAAGTTGATGGCTATCCGATGATAGTGGAGTGGCGATCCAACGGTGGTGGAGGGCTACAGAGTTGTGGTGAAGAAGAGGGGATGAAAGGAGTATGGAAAGAAAATAATATGGAGAATGAAAAAGGATCCACAGTGGCTCGTGATGGTGGTCTTGGCGGTAGAGGGGAAGAAGAGCGATTAGGGGTATTGCTAATGGTGGCTAAAAGGACACTTGATGGTGCAAAAGGGTCGGTTGTGGTGGTAGAAAAATAAAATGGGAAGTGGTTCTTTTTCAAGTGGAGAGAAAATGGAGGTGAAAGAAAATAAAGAAAAATATATGGGAGAATGAGGGAGGCAGGACGGCAATGAGTGTGGTTAAATTGGTCAACTACTAGGTTCTTTGAATCATAGAAAATAGGAAAAGATGAAGAGAAAGGAAAGAGAAGGAACATAGGAGCATAAAGGGGATCATGTTTTCCAACTTAAGGCAAGTTTGACTCATAAAAAGGGAAAGGGATCAACGTATTTGAGGCAACTAAAGGGGGTGGATGGCAAGCACTTAAGTCACATGGAAAAATTGTAAAAAAAAATAAATAGATGAGTGTAAACATTAGGACTTGACCCTTGGACCTCTAAGATTGCTAAGAAGTCTCTAAACCACTAGACTGTATATTCTCTTGTTCCCATTCTTGTGCATATTTTAATAAAAATATATGGGATATGACAACTTTACCCTCCCTAAAAAAATTCGTCCTTGAAATTTACCTAATGGAAAAAGGTGAAGATATTGTTGTTGCACCGCATCTTCCGGCTCCCAGGTAGCTCTACTAGAATTGTGGTCCTCCACAAAACTTTTACAAGTGAAACTTGCTTCTTTCTCAACACTTTGACGTCTCAATCGATAATTTGCACTAGTTCTTCATCAAAAGTCAAATCATGATGAACCTCAATCTCCTCAACTAGGATCACATGAGAAGGGTCAGATCGATATCGTCGCAACATATATACATGGAAAACATCATGAATGCGATCCAATTGTGGAGGTAACTCTAACTAATATGCCACTGGTCTGACTCTTTTGACGATGCGATAGGGTCCAATGAACCTCAGACTTAATTTTCCCTTGTGGCCAAATCTCAACATTTTCTTCCAACGTAAAACCTTAAGGAAGACTCGGTCACCAACATTGGACTCAATATCCCTCCACATCAAGTCAGAATAAGACTTTTGTTGATCTAATGCAGCTCTCAACCGATCCCAAATAATTTTCACATTGTTCTCAATCTATTGTACTAGACATGGTCTTAACACTATCTTTTCCCCCAAATTTGTCCAACACAAAGGTGTCCTACACTTGCGCCCATAAGGTGCCTCATACAGAGCCATCTGAATGCTTGTCTAGAAATTGTTATTATATGCAAACCCCGCAAATGGTAGATGTTCCTCGCAATTACCCTAGAAATCAATCACACAACCTCGCAACATGTCCTTGAGAATTTGGATAACCCTCTCAGATTGTCCAGCAAACTACAGATGGTAAGCTATACTAAAATTGAATCTTGTACCAAAGGCCTCATGCAGACTCTTCCAAAATTGTGACGTGAAACGAGGATCCTGATCCAATATGATAGACATTGTTACCTCATTAAGTCTCACAATTTTAGTGATAAATAATCTAGCCAACCTCTACAATTAATAATCGGTGTGCACTGGCAAAAAATGAATGGACTCTGTCAATCGACCAACTATTACCTAGATGGAGTCTTTCTTAGATAGCGTCAAAGGTAGCCCATTAACAAAATCCATGCTGATACGCTTTCATTTCCACTAAGGGATTGGAATAGGCTGAAGCAAACCAGAAGGAAATTGGCGTTCAACCTTGACTTGTTGGCACGTCAAGCATCTTGCCACAAAGCTCGACACATCACGCTTAAGTCTTGGCCACCACTACTGCTCACGAAAATCCTGATACATCCTACTACCTCCAAGATGCATAGCATAGGGGCTACTATGAGCTTTTCGAAATATAGACTGCCTCAACTCAGAATCAGAAGTACACAAAATCTCCCACGATAACATAGAACCCCATCAAAGTTAAAAGTGAAACCTGAAGTTTTACCCCTTTCAACAAGTTTCACATGAGGCTCTAAAGACGAATCTAAAGTCTATTTCTACTTAATCTTCTCAATCAAGGTTGGTCGCACTTGTAATTCCACAAGTATGCCCCCATCATTAGATAAACTCAATCTAGTAACCATTTCCTTCAACTCAGACATGGGCTTCCTACTCAATGCATCTGTCACCATATTAGCCTTACCCGAATGGTACTCGATGGTATAATCATAGTCTTTCAAAAGTTTGATCCAATGTCTCTGTCTTAAATTCAATTCCTTCTAGGTGAGGAGATTCTTAGGACTCTTATGATCCATATAGATGACACATTTCTCCCAATAAAGATAGTGCCTCCATATCTTTAGAGCGAAAACTACAACAACCAACTCTAGATCATGTGTCGAATAATTGCACTTATGTGGTTTAAGTTGTCTCAAAGCATAGGCCAAAAAATTTTCATCTTGCATCAACACACAACCAAGACCAGAATGAGAAACATCACTGTAAACCACATAATCTTTCCCTAACTTGGGTTGGATCAACAAGGGTGCTTAAGTCAAAACTGCCTTAAGCTTCTTAAAACTAGCCTGTTGTTCATTAGACTAATTAAACGGTGCAATCTTTCTCAATAACTTAGTCATTAGAGGCGTAATTACTGAAAATCCCTTAACAAACCTCTGATAATGGCGAGCAAGTTTAAGAAAACACTAAATCTCATTTGCATTCTTGGGTTGCTTCCAATCCAAGATAGCCTCAATTTTCTTCGGATCCATGCAAATACCTTCAGCGGATACCACATATCCTAAAAACATCACCTCTCGAAGCCAAAACTCACACTTACTAAGCTTCGCATACAGTTCTTTCTCACGTAAGGTTTGAAAAACTAACCTTAAGTGTTCCCCTTGCTCCAAATTAGACTTGGAATAACTCAGGATGTCATCAATGATGACTTCGAAAAACTGATCGAGATAGGGCTAAAAAACTCTATTCATTAGGTCCATGAAAGTAGCGGGAGCATTCGTAAGATCGAATGGCATTATTAAAAACTCGTAGTGCCCATACCGAGTCCTGAAAGTAGTCTTCGGCATATCAACTTCTTTCACTTGCAACTGATAGTATCTAGACCTCAAATCGATCTTACTGAAATTGATTGAATAGGTCATTGATCCTCGGTAATGGATACTTATTTTTCACAGTCTGCTTATTCAGTTGACTATAATCAATGCACAGCCTTATAGACCCATCCTTCTTTTTCACAAAAAATACTAGAGCTCCCCACGGCAGCACATCTGCCCTTATGAAACCTCGATCAAGTAACTCTTGTAACTGTGTCTTGAGATCCCTAGGTGCCACGTGGTAGGCTGCAATGGACATTGGTGCTATCTTAGGTAGCAACTCAATTCCAAACTCAACCTCATGCTCTAGAGGTAAATCGGGCAACTCCTTAGGAAAGATGTCGGGAAACTCTTTCACCACAAGAATATTTTGCAATGCTATACCATCACATTCATATCCAAAATGTACGCAAGATAAGTTTCGCACCCTTTACGAACCAATTTCTCTGCCACCAAAGTGGAGATCACATTAGATAGATAATTTTGATGTTCCCCAACCATGATTATCTCATTCCCAATAAAAGTCATCAGTGTAACTCATTTATTGTCATAATCGAGGATAACTTGATGCTTACTCAGCCAGTCTATTCCCAAAATGAGCTTAAACTTTCCAAAGGATAGTTCCATTAGGTCGACAGGAAATACTTCACCTTGGACTTGCAACGGACATCGCTTATCGATCTTATTTACATGCACAAATTGTCCTAAGGGACTAAAACCAATAGCATCACTAATAGTTTCCTCTACCAAAATACCCAGTTTTTCTACCATCACACATGATACATATAAATGAGTAGAACCATTATCTATCAATGCAAAGTAAGGAATAACATTAATAGTAAAGGTACCTGCTATCACATCTACTGCATCACGATCTCCTAAGTGTCTAGCCGTATACACAAGCATTGGTTGCCTCGCATCAACTTGGTTAGCACCTTGACCTGGTGCTCGCTGTCTCTGTCCAACATTACCACCTCTATTCTAACCCTGAGCTCGATGTGGTGCTGACCAGCTCTTCGATTTGGTGCACGATTCTGACCTTGTGATTGTGTTTGCTTATTCAGTTAAGGACAACCTCAGATCTTGTAATTCAATCATCCATATTTTAGGCATGCACCCATGCCTCGCCAACACTAACCCAGATGTCTCTTGCCATAAGTGGCACAATTCTTGTTTCTATCTCTTATTGCGAAAAAGTTTTGACAAGGTCAATCATCTCTAGCTTGTTTAATCGGGTGCTGAGTCTGCCCACTAGGGTCAAAATCTCTCTTTGCAGAAACTCTTGCTTGCTCCTTTCGTTTGCGCTCAATGTGCCTGGCCTCCTCATAAATCTTAATCTTCTCCACCATAGCTTCGAATACCCTCTCTTGAAGCGAAGCTACTTGCATCATCAAGTTAAATCTTAGCTCAAACTCAAATCAGGCGCACTTATCTTGCTCATCTGCTACCATACTCAGAGCATAACAGTTAAGCCTTAGAAATTCAGACTTGTAATCAGCCATGGACATATCCCCCTATCCGAGATTAATAAATTCCAGCCTTCTGGCCTCTACATACCTTGTGCCTACATATTTCTTCTAGAAGGCCTCTAGAAAATATTCCCACGTTCATCGATCGGCTTGGACACCCCTTACAATGGCCTGCCACCAGCGACAGGCCTCATCTCGTAATAGTGACACAGTCCCCTTAAGCTTCTGTTTAAGGGTGCACTCATTATCATCTAAAACCCTCTCTGTAGCCTCCAACCAATATTCGGCTATGGTGGGGGTCATCCCAGCAACGCCCCTAAACAACTCTGTCCTACTCGAACAGAGCCTCTCATCAATGGTGCCACAACTATTACCTTTAGTCTGGGCACCCACCACTCGTTCCAATACACGTAACATGGTTTGCGATACAGCCTAGTTCAGCTTACTCTTCTTAACAGTGGGTACGCGTTCCACATTTTTTACTACAGGCTCAAGGGTTCACACTTAGGATACGGATGATTCGACTTGGGTTGCTTAACCCGGCTCTTCGTGAGCTCTCATTCCTCTAGTTCTAATTCTACGTGCTCTCATTTTAAATTTTATGAATGCTATAAAAAAAGGTAAACTTTTATCAATATCACTTGAATGTTTTCAGTCAAAGTTTCATGTTTATTGATCTATACAAGTCTCACTATTTACTATTTTCATAGCTTAGAGTTTGTCTCAATCTATAGTTTCATATATAAAGAACACTTACCTTGGATCAGCTTTGAGAATATCAGATTTTATAATATGTGACATGTTTTTCCTAAAATACCCTTTCTATAATGCATGAAGTTTCTCGAAAACATTTTTCCATGGTCTGAGTTTTGAATCGGGCTCTAATACCACTAAATGTAATCCCTCAAATCGAGCCTAGACGATACGAACCAATCTGAGCAATTACATGGGCCATGAAGATGGCCAAAACATTTTCGTAAGAAAAATCCATTTGTCTTTGAAACATGCCATTTTGAAAATATCAAGTTTTTTTAATATAATTTATTTGTTCCTTTTTATTAAAATGCTTGTGTTATAACTTAGTTTTGAAAACACATTTGCAGCAGATACTAATTCTTAAAAACGTTTAAAGATCATTTAAAACTAAAATCCTAAATAAGCAATCCATGTAATAAATCCAAAATATCAAAAAAGAAAATCCTCATGCCACAGTCAACAATTTAAAATAAAGTCCCAAAAAGTTATTAAAACAAACCCAAATCAAAGTCCATAAAAAATCTATAAAAAATTATATAAAATCCATATTTTATTAAAAATTCAAATCCGAGAGCATCACCAAAAATTTGCATCCGAGTCGTAATTACGAGGATTACCTCAAACATACACATAAGATAGGTGAGCTTACAAGCCCAATGTGAGATTATCAATATATTGTAACATACATAACAACACATCAAATAAACACATCCATTTTAATATATATATACCATATTCATAGAAATCTCAAATCATCACAGATACACATATATGAATATATCAAGGCATGTTTATGTAACAATGCACATTTTGAAGAATTTCCTACCCATCTCCACTGCACACTAGTATTGAGTTCCCAAGAACCCATCCATCCAATAACACACCATTTGTGGACAAGCCACCACATTAATGTCAATAAACGGCCACATAACACATTGAGGACAAGCTACCACATAATTGCCGAAAATGACCACATAATCCTAGATAAACTGCCGCATAACTTCAACCTTTCACAAGACCCACCCTATGTATGTGATATGGCCATTTTTAATTTTAACACATATAATCATTTTTCATATTTTTCACGTAATCATGCTCATAGTCAAACATAACACATATTTCTCAATTTTACACATTTGCATGTAAACATGCTCAACTTTTCATATATCACATAATATTCGCTTTTTATTCACTTTAGCATGCATTAATATATTTCTCATATTAAATCATGGATCTCATCACACACATATACATAACACGTATTTAAATCATCACATATCAATTAAGTAATGCATCACATAACATAGAGATGAGATTTACACACATGTTATCATCACATACGTCAACACATCACAAATCATAGTTTTCATGAACTCGTTATTTAAGATCACTTACTTGGATTTCCTTTTGATGAGTTTTTCAACCCCGCTTTGAAAACTTAGTGTACTCTCAAATAATTATTTCTTAGAATATTATTAAAAATGAAAGAGACATATCATACTCAAATTATAGATTTAGATCTCACACCTTATATTGTAGATCCGGTTGTCACAATCCTTAATATTGATTTCACCCGATCTATCTCACAAAAAAATCTAACACAAAAATAATGTTTCCTAATTAAGATTCCTTGATGATATTTTGTCACTTAAAAGGTTCACTATTAAAAGTCTCCTCAACACTTACCCCATGATCTAGGACTCTCGAAAGAAGGATTTTTAATTACGAAGTTAGGGGTCCCCATTTTATTATCGTTCGACCCTTCAAATTTTGATATGAAATCGTATTAGTATGATACTAATTAAATAATAAAATATTACGTTAACACTATGGCACTATACCATTCGACCAAGTTATGGGATCTCTAAGTGAAAGATTTACTATCTAAATAACTACACTTACAGTTGATTCAACACGAAATGGTCGAATAATCGAGAAAGAAATGAGATCGAAGATTTGAGTGATCTAAAATAATTGATAGAGTGAAGAGAAAATGTGAGTTTTAATCACTAAAAGAATCGACAAAATAAAATGGAGGAAAAATAAAGAATTTTAGTCATCGATGGTAGCGACTCGAAGGCGACCCGATAACGGTGGAGTGGCGGTCTGACAGTGGTAGAGGACTATGGGGTTTCAGTGAAGAAAACGTGGTGAAAAGAGTAAGAAAAAAATAAGATGGAGGAAGAAAAATGATATAGAGTGACTTGTGGCAGCGGTGACAGCAGCATGTGATGGCAGAAGGGAAGAGGATCAAAAAGGGACGCTGCTAATGGTGGCTAAAAGGACACTTGATGGTGGCACAAGGTTCGGTTGTGGTGGTAGAAAAATAAAAGTTAAAGAAAAGGTGTGGTGGTTCTTTTTCAAGTGGAGAGATAATAGAGGTGAAAGAAAATTAAAAAAATGAGAATATGGGAGAATAAGGGAGGTAGGGACGATAATGGGTGCGGTAAACTTAGTCATCTATGACCAGGTTCATTGAATCATAGCAAATAGGAAAGAATAAAGTGAAAGGAATGAGAGGGAACATAAGATTGTAAAGGGGATAATGTTTCCCAACTTAAGGCAAGTTTAACTCATAAAAGGGGAAGGGAATTAACTTATTTAAGGCAACAAAGGGGGTGGAAAGCAAGCACTTAATTCACATAGAAAAATTGGAAAAAAAATTTAAATAGAAGATTGTGAACTTTAGGACTTGAACCTTGGACCCCTAGGATAGCTAAGAAGTCTCTAAACCACTAGACTACACATTCCCTTGTTCTCATTCTTATGCACATTTTAACAAAAATATATAGAATGTGACAATAATAACGTGAATACTTTGGCCTTGTGATTTTATATGACCATTAGATATACTTGGCATGTCGTAGGATTACGAGTACTCACCTTTATGATATGATTTTTAGGGCGTTAAGACCCAGGGATATTTTTCGAAGAGATAAGGGAATGTGAGCTAAGTTCCATTCACTGGGATATATGTGTTGGTGTGTGGAAGAGTTTTAGCTATATGCTTCACTTATGGGACATGTTCGATTCTATGAGTCATTTTGGTGAGGCTGAGATCCGTGTATCCGGTGTGTGGTGATAGAGTCAACACTATGTTTTATAACCTCAAGAATCAAACTATCATAAAATGTGACCGAATGTGATTAAATGTGTAACGCCCTAAATCCCAAAAACCCTGTTAAAATTATTTTTGTGTGTTGCGGTATGTATGTATGTCTGCCTTAGTGGTTTAGTGCTCTGGGAGTGTCTGGGAAGTCATGGGTTCAAGCCTTGGCTTGAGCAAAATTTTGGTTCCACTTGAATAAACCCTTGTCTTCAGCTAGTAGACTCTTAAATTAATGTGAGTGTTGCAAGACAAGAAAAGCCTGCTAGACTAGTGGCAAGTGGCGTGTTACTAATGCTAAAGGACTGGAGTTTGAGTCCTATGGCGCACAAGGGATGTCTTTTTGCTGCTACACCATGTAGTTGGTTGTATATCACTGGAACTCTGAAGCTTGTACGATTGAGGTGTTTGAGGGGAGTAAGGGATCATGTAGCCGAATTGTAGGAGTAGTTGAAGGAGTTTGAATCAGTCAATTGAGGAAAGAGAAGAGGGATTTGGGGAGAGGTTGGGGGAGTGGATCAAGGAGTGGGGGAGTAGTAGTTGGTTGCCAAAAATGGGGTCTCTCTTGGTGCAAAATCGGTCATAGGCACTGAGTGCCGAAATTTTGTTCTTTTTGGTAGCTTTTCTCTCTTAGCTTCTTTTTGCTCTTTGGTTTTTGTACTTGTTTTGAGTAGCCGAATTTTTCCTTGGTTTCTTTTTGGTATTTCTTTCCTTCTGCATCCTTTTCAGTTTTTGACCCTTCCTATCGTGCCCATCCTTGTGCCTCTAACCGAAAATCTCTTCTTTCTCACTCTTTTGAACAGTAACTGTATATCTCTCATCTCCTCTCATCTTTATTCTTTCGATTTTAGTCAAGTGGTTTCTCTCATATTGTGTAAACTAAATACATCTACTCCCCCCTTATTTCAGTTTGCTTGCGGGTCTCTCCTCTTTCCATATTTGTGGATCAATAGAATACTTCTCTTTTTTTCTTTTATTTTGTTTTCGGCTAGTGAGGGTTCTCTAGCGTTCGGTAAGTGCTCATGATTCCCTTTCTGCTTCTCTCTACTGTTAGGATCCTTCTTTCTAAACATCTCTTTCTTTCTGCTATGGTTGATAGAGGAAGCAATTGTTACACTTCGCCTCTACCATTCTCTGTACTTTCGGCAATTGGTGGTGGTGGCTGATTGTTCTTTTTCTCCTAAGTTGGACTCTGCGTTTTGGTAAGTGGCTTTTAATCTAGTATAATTGTTCAGTCTTTGATGGGTGATAAGTGTGTCGGAATGCAGATAACCCCTTAAGGCCTATCGATTGGTCTCCTACAAACGAATTCAGTAAGTAAGCCATATTCGGCTGATCTATTCAAGTGAGGGGTAAGTTGGACAAGTTATTTTGATGGGGGTTTTGGATAGGTGGATTAACGTACGTTTAACTGAATCTTGTGAATGAATGTAGGTTGGAGTACTCGTGGATTCTTCACATGTTTTCGTGAACAGGTGTGTAATCACACTCTTATTAACGTAGGTCGAGGCAGAAAGCCGAAAAGCCGAAAAGTAGGTTGTCGACATCATGTCCAAAAACTTAGAAATTGGGAAAATTTCTCCCCAAGACCTTCTAATTTATAATCTAAAGAAATTTCATACAAATTGCTTCTAGAATCCAAGTTTTGCAATTTATTTAATTTAGTCCCTAATTTTCAATTAGACACCTTACACAAGGAATTTATTCATGAAACTTTAACACATGCATAATCTCATATTCTAGTTCTCATAATAATCATAAAATAAATATTTTGATGTCGGATTTGTGGTCCCGAAACCACTGTCCCGACTAGGCCCTATTTTGAGATGTTACATTTCTCCCCCTTAGGGACTTTCGTCCCTGAAAGTCATACCAGTAAACAAGTTCGGATATTGGTTTCTCATGGTTTCTTCTGGTTCTTATGTAGCTTCGTCCACACCATGTCGGTGCCATAGAACCTTTACTAAAGTCACACTTTTATTTCTCAACTGTTTAACCTCTCGGGACAAAATCTTGGCTGGTTCCTCTCCGTAAGTCATGTTTGGTCTAATCTCAATCTCCTCTGGTGAAATCGCATGAGAGGGATCTGATCAATATCGTCTTAACATGGATATATAGAACACGTCGTGAATCTTTTCCAATTATGGTGGCAATGCCAAGCGATAGGCTAATGGTCCAATCCTTTCAGTGATCTCGTAAGGTCTGATAAATCGCGGACTCAGTTTACCTTTCCGACCAAATCTCAACACCTTTTTCCATGGAGACACCTTCAAGAATACTTTGTGCCCAACTTGGAATTCAATATCTTTTCTTTTCAGGTCAGCATAAAACTTTTTCCTATCTGATGTCGCTTTTAAACAGTCTTGTATTACTTAACTTTTCTTCGATTTCCTAATCGATCCACTCCATGAATCGATTTTCCTTAAGTTCTCATCGAAAGATAATGGAGTTCGCACTTCTTCGCCATACAAGGCCTCATAAGGTGCCATTTTCAAACTTGTTTGGAAACTATTGTTGTAGGCAAATTCTACCAATGGCGTATATTTTTCCCAGCTACCACGAAATTCGAGGATGCAACATCGCAACATATCTTCAAGAATCAGATCGTCATTCGGATGACCATCGGTCCGAGGGTGAAAAGCTGTACTAAAATTCAACTTCGTCCCCAAGGCTTCCTGTAGCTTTTTCCAGAATCTCGAAGTGAACCTTGGGTCTCTATCTGAAATAATCGATAATGATACTCCGTGCAATCTTATTATCTCAGAAATGTATAAATCGGCCAGTCTATCAAGGGAATAATCTGTCCTTACCAAAATAAAATGAGCCGACTTGGTCAACTTATCCACTACGACCCATATGGGATTTTTCTTTTTCGGAGCCAAAGGTAATCCTATCACGAAGTCCATGGTAACTCTGTCCCACTTCCATTCGGGAACCATCACAGGTTGTAACAAACCTGAAGGAATTTGATGTTCAGCTTTAACTTGCTGACATACTAGGCATCTTGACACAAACTCAGAAGTATCTCTTTTCATACCGTTCCACTAATACATTTTCTTCAAATCGTTGTACATTTTGTTACTTCCCAGATGAATAGAAATACGGCTACTATGTGCTTCTTGCAATATTTTCTGAATAAGTTCATCGTCTTTAGGTACGCATACTCTCTCTCTAAACATCAAACACCCATCAGGACTAATCCAGAAATCTGATTCAGTCCCGGACTCACATTGAGCCATTTTTGCTTGCAAGTCACCATCATTAAACTGAGCATCATGAATTTCGTGTAGAAATGTTGGCCTAGCCTCTAACTCTGCCAAGACCGAACCATCATCAAGCAATGTCAAACTAGTTTCCATGGCTTTCAAAGCAAATAAGGATTTTATGCTCAGAATGTCGGCAACCACATTCGCCTTTCCCGGATGGTAGTCAATGATCAGATCATAATCCTTAATTAATTCTAACCATCTCCTTTGTCTCAAATTTAATTCTTTTTGAGTCATCAAGTACTTCAGATTCTTGTGGTCTATAAAGATATGACACATTTCACTATATAAATAATGCCTCCAAATCTTTAAGGCAAAAACAATCGCAGCAAGCCCTAGGTCATGGGTCGGATAATTCTTCTCGTGAGTCTTCAATTGCCGTGAAGTATAGGCTATCACCTTGCCATCTTGCATAAGTACACAGCCCAATCCATTTAAGGATGTATCACTATAGACCACGAATTCCTTTCCCAGTTTAGGTAGCACTAAAACAGGAGCTTCAGTCAGTAATGTCTTTAATTTCTCAAAACTTTGCTGACACTTTTTCGTCCATTCAAACTTAACATCCTTCTATACCAACCTCGTCATTAGAGTCGCTATCATAGAAAATCATTTTACAAACCTTCGATAGTAACTGACTAAGCCCAAAAAGCTTCTAACCTCAGTTACATTTTTAGGTGATTTCCAATCAACAATAGCAGAGATTTTACTTGGATCAACTCAGATGCCTTCACCCAAAACAATATAACCCAAAAATCCAACTTCTTGGAGCCAAAATTCACTCTTGCTAAACTTAGCATACAGTTGTTTTTCTCGCAAAGTTTGCAATACAATTCTCAGGTGCTTCGCATGTTCTGTCTCATTTTTGGAATAAAGCAAGATGTCATCAATGAACACAACAACAAACTTATCCAAATATGGCCGAAAGATCCTATTCATTAGATCCATAAATATGGTCGGTGCATTCGTCGGCCCAAATGGCAAAACAAGGAATTCGTAATGACTATACCTCATCCTGAAAGTTGTCTTTGGCATATCCGATTCCTTGACACACAACTGATAGTAGCTAGACCTCAAGTCTATCTTAGAGAACATAGTGGCTCCTCTCAACTGATCGAATAAATCATCAATCCTTGGTAAAGGATACTTATTTTTTACAGTTACCTTATTCAGTTTCTGATAATCAATATATAATCTCATTGAACCATCTTTCTTCTTTACAAAAAACATGGGGGCACCCCAAGGTGAAAAACTTGGCCTTGCAAATCCTTTATTCGTCAACTCTTGCAACTGTGCTTTTAACTCTTTTAGCTCGGTTGGTGCCATTCTATACAGAGCGATAGAAATAGGAGTTGTCCCTGGCACCAATTCAATACCAAACTCAATTTCTCTCTTAGGAGGTAATCCTGGTAATTCCTTCGGGAATACATTTGAATACTCACATACTATCGGCACAGACTCGATCTTCAACTCTGTTTCCTTAGTGTTCAGTACAAATGAAAGATAAGCTTCATACCATTTCTTCATATACCTCTGGGCAACCATTGTTGTGATTACATTCGGCGGCGAACCCAATTCTCTTGATTCGACCCGTAAAGTCTCACCATCCAGACATTTTAACTTAATATACTTACTACCACAATTCACAGTTACATCATGAAGGGCTAACCAATCCATACCAAGTATTACATCAAATTAATCAAATGGTGGCAACATAAGGTTAGCCAGAAAACAATGACCTTGAATCATCAAAGGACAATTCTTACAGACTTTATCAACTAGAACCAATTTGCCTAATGAGTTCGACACTTTAATAACAAATTCCGTAGGTCCAACAGGTATATTCATACTAGACACCAATCTCATGCAAATGTAAGAATGTGTCGACCCCAGGTCAATTAAAGCAATAATACTCGTATTAAAGAGGCTTCCTCTCAAGCGCGTATTACATACGTTCTTGCCGGGGCTTTAGCCTCTGGTCTTACGGTATCTTTAGCTACGACTCGACTGCCACTAGCACTTCCAGGGTCTCTTGGAGGTCTAGCTCATGCCATAGGAGCACTCGACTTCAGGGTTACTTCTACTTTTTTTTCCGTTCGATCTGGGCAGTCTCTGAGAAAGTGGTCAAGAGAGCCACATCTGAAACACGCACCGCTTTTTACTTGGCACTCTCTGAAGTGAAATTTGTTACAGCTCTTACATTTTGGCTTTTGATCATCTACACTCTCCAAACTAGTCATCATCGAGGAGGAAGACTTTTGACTTTGTCGTCTAGGACCCTTCGCTCTACCCGAATATCCTATTGATGAAGTGGAGCGTTCATGCTGGCTCCTAGCTTTCTTCGTGGAGAATGAGAGTGTTTTATCGCTAGTCCTATTGCTCGCAACTCAAGCCTCTCTCTTTGCTTGCTTTCTTTCGTTATTAAGCTCTTCGGCTTTCTTGTCCCGATTAGCCAATGCGGCGAACTCCCGTATTTCAAGAATTCTGATCAACAATTTGATGTCCTCATTCAGACCCTCCTCAAAGCGTTTACACATTTCTGATTCAGTTTGGACCCATTCAGTTGCGTACTGACTTAACCATACGAACTCTCTCTCATATTCCGCTACAGTCTTATTCCCTTGTTTGAGTTCCAAGAACTCCTTTCGCTTCTAGTCTAAAAACCGTTGGCTAATAAATTTCTTCCTAAACTCTATTTGGAAGAAATTCCAAGTAACATTTTTCTTCAACACTACCGAGGATACGGTCTTCCACCAGTGGCATGCAGTATCCTTCAAGAGGGACACAGCACACTTCAAACACTCCTTGGGTGTGCATGACAATTCATCTAACACTCGTGTAGTATTTTCGAGCCAAAACTCGACTCTTTCAGCGTCATCATCGACTTTCGCTCTGAATTCCTCAGCCCCATACTTTTTAAGCTTGTCTATAGGGGCCTTACCGATTCTTACCGGTGCCATACCTTGTGGCACATCCTCATCAGGTTGGTTAGGGAGCGGGGGCGGTCGTGGTATGTTGGGGGCAATTCCTTAGATAATCCCCAACCAGTGGTATGTTGGGGCGATTCCTTAGATAATCCCTAAACCATTCATCTATCATATAAAAGAAGGTGGCTCGGGCCTCTTCACGGCCTTCAGACATAAGTCTCCTACTACTACTAGATACAACTCGTTGTACGGAAGCTGGAGCATGACTCTCGACTCCATTGGACTCATCTTGTGCTCAATTGAAAGACATTTACTATATTCAAAACAATTTAAACAATTTAGAAGATGTCACACTATCAAGATTCGAAATATGGCATGTATAGCGAACTTTAACATCCTCTACGGTAGTCCTAGAACCAACTAAACCGTAGCTCTGATACCACTAAATGTAACACTTCTCGCCCGTATCCGACGCCGGGATAGGGTTCAAGGCGTTACCAGTAATTCACCTTTACAAACTTACTCAATCAGGTTACTGAATTTCGCTCGTGATTTAATACTTTTCAAACGTGTGCACTTTATCTCTTATACAGTCCTCCGAGGCCTAAAAACACTCCTAGGGGTAGTACGAAACAAAACTGAAATTATTCGATAGACTTGGGGTACTTTAGGAAATTTTCCCTTAGTTGAAGTGTAACACGCCCGTAGGGCTTAGAACATGCTCGTGTCCTTTTTCCAATATGCAACACGGCCAAGGCACACGCCCGTGGGCTTAGCCCGTGTGCTACACTGACTTTAACCTCACCATTCTGTTAAATATACACAGCCAAGGCACAGGCCCGTGTGCTTAGCCCGTGCTCTATGCTGACTTAAAATTTCAGGTGCAGGGGACACACGGTCATAGCATACACCCATGGGAGTAGCCCGTGTGTCACACACAGCCTAGACACACGCCCGTGTGTCTACCCATGTGTGCCTTGCTAGGCTATTTTTCAAGCCTTAAGTCACCCTCTACTAGCCAATTACACTTATAGATTACTATAGTGCATATTTGGGCCAAATTATCCATTTGTAAATATGAAATTTTGATTAACCTCATTGCATGTGAACCTCATGTCATTGGTTTCATAAATGCTAAGTTAATTCTTATCTTGCATTTAATGACTTATATGTCTGCTTGACATATAAAGATTGGCTCGTTATTATAACTCATTGCCAATTATAACTAAGCCATCGCATATAAATATAAACATGCATAGATTTGTAGGGCATAGCCTACTTCAAAATGAGCCAATTCCCATGGCCATATACAAAAAAAAAAAAGGAAAAAAGATAAACATAGTTTTACATGCCTTCATTAGGAAAATTAAATGACATATATAACAAAATACTCAAAAATCCTATACATGCCATTAGACAAAATAGAAATGTCTTTATACCAAAGCTTGTCTAGTTGATAGTGTGTTGACTGTCCAATTGCCTTCCAATCCTTATGAGTCCTAGAGCTCTGAAAAGTAGGGAAAAGAGAGGGGTAAGCATTTACATGCTTAGTAAGCCCGTATAACTGGAAAGTATACTTACCGATTATTTAGCATACAACAATATTAGGCAATGAAACCAACAAGCATAGGATAGTTTCCCTATCACATGCACTCAACCATTAAGTTAGTTACATATCAATACACCATGTAATTCATCTTAGATAAGCTCATCATTTAACATATCATCTATACATATTCCTTGTGATAGTCCCGTTGAGTTTCTAGGAAATCTCGATGGATCATCCATTTACCATCAATTTGTACGAATGATCGTTTCAGTATGCACTCCCTCGAACCTCACATCTTACGGCGAGATTACCAGTCCAGGCTAAATCCCCCTTAATATAAACTCATAAGGTGATGTCGAAATTACCAGTCCAGGCTAAATCCCTTACAACGACAAACACCCTTAATGAGCTCGGATCTGAATTACCAGTCTAGGGTAAATTCAGACCCTAACCGGATTACTCGTCTGGGCTAAATCCATAATGCACACATATTCTTCGGGAGGCTCGATCACTCAAGGAACACCAGTCTAGGCTAGATCCTTTTTATACTTTAGATCTTTGGATTACCAGTCCAGGATAAATCATTTTCGGCAACACATGCAGGATCTCAAGTCTCATGTAAATCATGGTTTATCCATCGAATTCCCTTTCCAACCTCAACCGAGACGTTATCCAACAATTCATTATTAAAGATGAAATTCATGCATTTTTATGTCATCAACAAAGCAATTATCATGCATTCACAAAACATACAATTATGTATGTTATAGGCTTACTTCGAGTTATTCGAATTTACCTGGTATTTATTTTAGAGTTGTGTTTCGGTTATTTCGAAACCTTGCATTTACCTCGATCAACCTCCGAAATTTGTTCCTCGGGGTCTATAACAACAAAATTATATCATTAATTCACTACATTACACTTTTCAAGTTTAATTTCTACCCTAGGTCCAAATGATCGTTTTGGCCCTAACCTTTGACATTTTTACTATTTAGTCCTTAGGCTCGTGTACTGAAACACATGAAATTTCTATCTTACCCAAGCCTGACCGAACATTTTTCTCTCTTATGGCAGCCCACATTTTCGATTATTTTCTCATTTCTACCACACATTTTAAAACATTTGCAAAGTGGTCCCTACAAGGGCTTTTCATGAAAATCACTTAGGAAAAGATGTTTATCACACATTCAACTTTCGTACCCCTTCATAATCCACCAAAATACAAGAAACTCATGCATGGGTAAATTTTTAAACAGGAACCCTAGCATGAAATATGGGTAGAAATGGAGAGAGTAAGCTATCGGGGTTCTAAAAATACAAAGAACATTAAAAACGGGGCTTGGGAGCACTTACTATTGAGCTTGGAAAGCTTTAAAACCCAATATATGGAGAGCATGAAATTTTCGGTAGCTATGGAGAAGAAGATGGCTGATTTTGGCTTATTTTTCCCATTTTATTCCATTAGAATGCCAATTGACCAAAATGCCCTTAAGTCCTCTTTTTAAAATTTCATCCATACAAGCCCATTTTTGTCTAAAAACTTAGAAATTGGGAAAATTTCTCCCCAAGACCTTCTAATTTATAATCTAAAGAAATTTCATACAAATTGCTTCTAGAATCCAAGTTTTGCAATTTATTCAATTTAGTCCCTTATTTTCAATTAGACACCTTACTCAAGGAATTTCTTCATGAAACTTTAACACATGCATAATCTCATATTCTAGGTCTCATAATAATCATAAATTAAATATTTTGATGTCAAATTTGTGGTCCCAAAACCACTGTCTCAACTAGGCCGTATTTTGGGATGTTACAAAATCAATGAATGGGTTATTAGGCTCAAGAGGGTTCACTAAGGGTTAATTATGAAGGTAGGCTTTTATGGAGTGAATGGGTTAAACCTAAGTGCCTTTATCATCTTGACATATCAAATCAAATGGTGTGGTCTTGACATGCATAATCAAGCTAGTTCTAGAATAACAAATCTAGATTTACGCACTCAAAGCAACAATAAAAGTGAGCATGAAAGAAATAATAGATGCTCTTAAAGGCTCAATATCTCACAAAAATTATGGTTTTTTGATGTTTGAACCTTGTGAATTTTAACTCGAGATAATACCTAAACTTGGGGAAATAACCTAAAAATTTTTAATTCTCAAAAATCAACTTATCATTCTTGATTCTCTAATAACTTGAAGTTTAAAAAATCAATGCATAAATTCCTATGTTTTAATTCAAGACATTATCAATAAAAATCATAAATTAATCAAAATTCATTCTAATAGTGATATGGTTGAGTTACGTGAGAATAAGACAAAATTCATGGATTTTTCTGATAATGATATAAATAACCCCCCCACACTTAAGATGTACATTGTCCTCAATGTACAAAGATAGATTTACTGAAAAATATAGATATAAGATCATAAGATAGGAAGAGAAGTGAAACTTCCTGAATATTAAATGGATTCCTTGAATTGGAGTTATGGAGAGTAATCGGCTAAGATAATGGTGAGATTAGAGGAGGATACTCCGGTGGTGGTAGAGGTTGTTAGTCCACAAGTGCTGCGCCAAAAGAATATTATAACTAGTGGTAGCTATGGTCGTGGTCGAGCAGGGCATGGCAGTGGTGGAGAACCTTTCCCAGTGGAGTTGTAATTTCCTAAGTAATAGTGAGCTTTGGAGCTCTTTATTACTGCGATAGAATCAATAACTTTTTAGGAAATATAAAATAGCATGATTACTCGTTAAGAGATGGCCAAAAACATAAATTGCTTAATATAAATTATAAAACCTAAAAATACAGTAAAAATAGTATTGAAGAACATTAAAATAAAAAGTTATTGAAAGAGGTAAATAAAGTTGAAAATAAAAATAAAAATAAAAAATAAAAGTCCTCAACAATCCTCATTGCCAGATGGTTCGTGAGGTGGGGATGGCGATGAGATATGAAGGTACTAACAAATCTGATGTAGGGTAGTATCAATATGATCAAAGCGTTGAAAACATTGCTGCTCGAATCTAGTGAAGCGCTTAGAGATGTCAGAGAGTGAAGCAGCCGCATGAACTGGATGATGGATAGGTGGTGGCTGGGATGGTCGATAGGTGTGATGTCAGTGGGCGGTGGTGACGGCGGCAGTGGGGTGTGGAATGAGTGGGGAAAGAGAGAAAAAGAAGAGAAATGTGTAGGAAAAAGAGGAAAAGGGAAAATTTTGATGTGTATGGAGGAGGAAGGGAAGAGAAAGGGTGGATTTTGGGAGGTTTGTTGGAGTTGGGAGCACGACGGCGGTGGAGGGCGGCAGCTGGGGTTATGGTGTTTGAGAAGAATATGATGAATAGTGGGTGGTTTATATAGATATTAGGGCACACGGCCATGGGGCACGCCCATGTGCCCCTCAGCCCATGTGTTTCGTGATTTTGAATTTTGGGCGAGTTTGGTATTTGGCCCACACCTGTGTTCTTTGGGCGTGTTGGGGCACACGGTCGTGTTGCACGCCCGTGTCCTGCTTCATTCGCTTCTCCCACACCCGTGTATATAAGCGCACGCCTGTGTTATCTTAATAGTTTCGACCACTGTTGATGGGCACGGGCGTGTCACACGCCCGTGTTAATTTGGCAGAATTGCCCACGGCCATGTCGCACGGCTGTGGCAACATATTACATCCCGTGTTTTGCGAAAATTTTGCTCTATTTTCGCACGGTCGTATCTTCGCCCGTGGTATGAACACGGCCTAAGGTACGCCCGTGTGCCTGGCTGTGGGGATTTGGAAAACCTGTGTTCAGAGACTCAGTTAATGGTTTAGATGTTAAAAACTAAAATTTAAAGAAATTAACTCGGTAGTGTTTGGGTTGCCTCCCGAGAAAAGCTTATTTAGAGTCTAAGCTCGACTTACCTCTCTGTTGCATGGTCATGATGGTTCGAAGAGTTTACACTCCTCATTCTTGCTATCAATCTTATCAAAATAAGGTTTTAGACGAGTACTATTTACCTTAAAAGTGTCGAATTTGGAATGAGTTACCTCGACTGTACCGTATGGGTAGATGTTAAGTACCATAAAGGGGGTTGCTCCATTGGGTTCAGAAGTGGTAATATGAGGGTCTATCGCATCTTATAGTACTGTGTCTCCAACCTTAATTTGATTTGATTAAACATTGAGACCGTCATGGCGTGGTTTTGGTTTATCATGTGATCTCGATTTTTGTGTACGCTATTCATCTAGTTCCTCGATCCGTAGCCTTCGTTCTTCGTAGATGGGTCCTTTGTTGTTATTTGAACATGGCTCGTTTATGCTTTTCGAACGTGTTTCCTGCAACGAAGGTTGCACCACATGATCAGTATTAGTAGCATGATTTATACAACCATTCTCACTATGTGATGCGTTACTCGAATTACGAGCTTAAAGAGTGATTGTTGCATCAGCCACACGAAGTGTGAGTTCACCTGTACCAATATCTATAATGGTTCTAGCAGTTACTGAAAAGGGTCTTCCTAAAATCAAAGGCACATTACTGTTCTCATCCATATCCAAAACAACAAAGTCAATTGGGAATATAAATTTATCAACTTTAACGAGTACATCTTCAATAATACCCCTAGGAAATCTAATGGTTTTATCTGCTAACTAAATGCTCATCCTAGTTTGTTTGGGTTTCCCAAGACCTAGTTGTTTAAACATTTTATAGGGCATGACATTGATACTTGCCCCTAAATCAGCCAATGCATTATTAACATCTAAACTACCAATTAAACAAGGAATTGTAAAACTCCCCGAATCTTTCAACTTGTTAGGTAGCTTATTTTGTAGAATGGCTGAGCAAACTGCGTTTAACTCCACATGCGACGCCTCATCCAACTTCTACTTGTTTGCTAATAGCTCCTTTAAAAATTTAACTGCGTTTGGCATCTGTGAAAGAGCTTCAATAATCGGTAAGTTAATATGTAATTTCTTCAGTAATTTAAGGAATTTACCAAATTGTTCGTCCATGTGGTCTTTCCTTGTTGCACTAGGATATGGCACTCGAGGTTTGTACTATGTACTTACCTTTTTCACTCACTGTGGTCTACCTTATCCTTACCTTTGGTTACCATAATTCCTTGACTTAGTTCTGGTTCAGGTTCCACTAACCCTTCTTCATCTTGGACAATATTTGTGTTAAGCTGCTCCTTTGGGTTAGTTTCTGTATTACTCGGCAAGCTACCTTGTAGTTGTTCGAAAATCATCTTTGCCAACTGGCCTATTTGGTTCTCGAGTCCCTGAATTGATGCTTGCTGATTTTTAAGAGCTGTCTCAGTATTCTGGAAACGAGTTTCTGACACCGAGATAAATTGTGTTAGCATCTCCTCAAGGTTCGGCTTCTTTTCCTGCTGGTAAGGTGGTTGTTGAAAACCTGGGGGATGTTATGGCTTTTGATTTCCTTGACCACCCCACGAGAAGTTGGGATGGTTCCTCCAGCCTGCGTTATACATGTTACTGTATGGGTTATTTTAAGATCTAGAATTGCTATTACCCATATATTGAACTTGTTTCTCCTTGGTGCTAGGGTTGAAGGATGGATAATTTTCGTGTACTCCTCCTCCACTTGAATCACACCTCATCACTAGATGTACCTGAGTAGAACTATATAAACCATCAATCTTTTTATTTAAAGGTTCTACCTAGTTAGAGAGCATAGTAACCACATCGAGGTTGAAAACACCGAATGCTTTCGTCGACTTTGTCCTCATGACTTGCCACTGATAGTTATTCAGTGACACCTCCTCAATGAATTTGTAAGCCTCTTCAGGTGTCTTATTATTGATAGTTCCACCAGCAGCTGCGTCAATGAGTTGTCTTGTTGAGGGGTTCACACCATTGTAAAACGTCTGAACCTATAGCCAAAGTGGTAACCCATGGTGAGGGCACCCTCTCAAAAGATCCTTGTATCTCTCCCATGCATCATAGAGTGTTTCTAGATCCATCTACACAAAAGAAGAGATGTTATTCCTCAACTTAGTCATTTTAGCCGATAGAAAATATTTAAGTAAAAACTTTTCGGTCATTTGTTCCCAAGTAGTGATTGACCCTCGTGGTAATGAGTTCAACCACTGTTTAGCTTTGTTCCTCAATGAAAAGAGAAACAACCGAAGGCGTATAACTTTATTAGAAATGCCAATGATTTTAAAAGTATCGTAAAACTCCAGAAAATTCCCTAAGTGATTGTTTGGATCCTCATCCTACCAACCATCAAACTGAACAACCTATTGTATCATTTGAATTGTGTTAGGTTTCAGTTCAAAATTATTTGCAACAATAGTAGGTCTAACTATACTTGACTCAATTCCTATTAAATTAGGTTTAGCATAATCATACATAGTGTGTGGAGCAGGATTCTAATTTACTAGATCAGCAGCAATCACAGGAGGTAGTGAATTTTCCTGATTTTCAGCTATCTCCTTGGTTGTGGTGTGAATGTCATCTTCTTGCTCTTCCTCTGTGTATCTTAGGCTTCACCTTATTTCTCTTCGATTTCTGTGAACTGTGCGATCGATCTCACTAGCAAAAAGTAATGGTCCTGATAGGTTCCTTCTAGTCATAAACTATAAAAACCTGCCAGAAATAAAGAAAAAAAAGAATTAAACTAGACTAAAATAAGAAGTAAATTGTAATAAAAGTAAAAATGGCTAAAATAATAAAAATCAAGCGTTCCTAATATCTTAGCTCCCTGGCAACGGCGCCAAAAACTTGATCGTGTTGATTCGTGATAAGTTTTAATAAATTTATATTTAACCATTCTTGAAGACTAACTATTATCACGACGAAGGCAAGTGTACCTATCGAACAATAGTATAGTTTTAGCAAGACCGGGATGTCGAACCCAAAGGAACTAAAAGTACTAGTATTAACTCTTTTCTTATTATCTAGCCTAAAAATAAAGGGGTTTGTTTTATCTAAACTAATTAACTAACTAAGAATTCACAGAAAGAAAATTGGGGAAAATACTTTTGGGAAATTCAATTGATTAAGACAATACCCAAGGGAAAATCCACCTAGACTTCACTTGTTATTCGACTCTAAATTAGACGATTTATTCACTTGACTTGATCTTTAGAAATCTCTAATTTAAATTATTATCTCTCTCGAGACTAACAACGTCTAACCCTAGGTTGATTAATTGAAATCTCTTTCTAATTAAAACCCCTAGTGTTGCATTAACTCGATCTATGGATTCCCTTATTAGGTTTGACCCTAATCCGGCAGATTTATGTCATCTTATGTCTAGGATTGCATGCAACTCCGCTTAATTATGCTAGATCTACTCTTAGACAAGGACTTTTGCTCTTCTGAATAAGCACATCAATACTTGAATTAATATCCTGAAATATTAAAACAAGGATCAAGAACACATAATTAAGAACAAATCAAGTATTTATCATATAATTCAGAAAATAATAACAAGATCCATCTTAGGTTTCATTCCCCTTAGGTATTTAGGGGGTTTAATTCATATTTGTAAAAGAAAACATCTCAGAAGAATAATGATAACAAAACATAAAGAAAAACCAAAACTCCTGAAAGAAAATTAAGGGAGACCTTCCGTCTTGAAGGAGAATCCGGCTTCTAAGATGGATCAATCGGCTTTCTTCGAGTAATTCCTTGCCTCCTACTCTATGTGTCCCTTTTCATCCTCCTCTCTGGTGTTTAAATAGGCTTTAGAATGCCTTAGAACCCTCAAGAGTGGCCTTTTCCAAATAGAACTCAACTTGGGCTCGACAGGGACACGCCCGTGTGACACGCTCGTGTTCGATTGCTCAAAACCGTGTGTTGAATAGACACGACCGTGTGGTCTACTCGTATAAGTCATGCTCAATTCTGCTAGAAAGGCGTGGGCGTGTGGTCTACCTATGTGAAGAAGTCCAGGCCGTGTTGATTTCCCACATCGGCCCATTTTCTCAGTTTTCAGCCTATTTCTCGCTCTTTTTACTCTCCTATGCTCACCTAAGTATAAATAATGAAATTAAAGGATTAGGAGCATCAAATTCACCATATTTAAAGAGAATTCATCCATAAATGTGCTAAACATGGGATAAAAATATGTATAGATTACGGTTTATCAGACTTCCTAAACTTTTGTTAAGAGCCTAAAGAGGTTTTATGTGGAACGAATTTTCTATGAAATTGTGTTTTGAAAAACACTCCAATGTGACACCACAGATTCGGGCTGGGTTTGGGGTGTTATATTTAGTGGTATCAGAGCCAGGTTACAAAACTCGACCGTGGATTTGAGTTTTCAGAAATGTAGAAATTTTAACAAATTATTTTAAAATGGTTTAAAAATGATTATTTGAGAATATTCTATTGAAGGAGTGGTACACCGAGTCTCTGCGCCGATCCTGTAATTCTTCTGATCGTTTGTTATGAAAGAATAATATTGAAATGTTAATTACTAGAACTACATTAGGTAGTAAAACTGTACACAAACTCTCTAGTTGGAGTAGATTACAAACTGTAGTAAGACTACGAACTGCGAAAACAAACACTGAAATAATACTATTCATAAGATATTTGTAATAAACACTGGAACAACAAACTGACTGGCATAAAACTTTTAATACAAATAAAAGCATGATTGGATAATGAGCACTAGAGGTACTCGTGGTAGAGGTCTCGGCAGAAGCCGTGGAGGTGCTCGGGTTGGGTCTTCGTCTTTTGGACACTAGCCTAATAAGGAAGTTAGAGAGGCACCAGCTTCACCTATGGTTGAGACAAGGTCTCAAAACCGAGCAGCTGGGGATGACACACTGTCCCAAGCAATGTTGAGGATTCTGGAAAGAGTCGCTTGGCCTAGTACTAGTACTGTGGGCCGTGGGTCGGTTACGGAACGACTCAAGTCTAATGGGGCAGAAATATTCTGGGGTATTGCTGGAGTTGCGCCTAATGTGGTTGAATATTGGATGGAGGCCACAGAGAGGATCATGAATGACCTTGAATGCACCCCTGATCAGAAGCTAAAAGGTGCAGTATCTTTACCAAGAGACGAGGCTTACTAGTGGTGGCTTACTATCAAAGAAGGCACTCAAGCCGATCGATTGACCTAGGAGTTTTTCAAGACTACTTTCTAGGCTAAATATGTGGGTGCTAGCTATGTAGATGCTCGTAGGAAGGAATTTTTAAACTTAACTCAGGGAGATAAGACAGTGGCTGAATATGAAGCCGAATTTTTACGACTGAGCCACTATGCACGGGGGATGGTGGCAACAGAATACGAGCGGTGTGCTCAATTTGACGATGGCCTCAAGGATGGTCTAAGGGTTCTGATAGATCCTCAGAGGGAGCGGGATTTCGCAGCACTGGTTGACAAGGCTAAAATCACCGAGGATATGACACGCACTGAGCGCCAGAACAAAGAGAAAGGCAGAGGTAAGAGGGATGCTAAGCTTTTAAATTCTTTTCAGAGGTTTAAGAAAAAGCCCAGAGCTGAGGGGCCAACCAGAGTTAGAACCCCTACTGCTGCTATTGGACTGCAGTTTTATGCTGATTGCAAAAAACGCGATGAGGGCGAATGTCGAAAAAGATGGGTGCATGTTTGAGATACGGATCATTGAAGCACCGTGTCAAGGTTTGTCCACGGAGACCCGAGCAAATGCAAGCTACTGGTTTGGGTAATTTACAGCGGGGTGGTCGGTAGCCACTGAGAGGCCGTGGTCAAGCCAGGGGTGGAAACAATATGGGCTGTGGTCATGGAGCATCGGGCAGAGGTGCGGGTCATACTGAGGCGAGGCAGCCGGCACTGGTTTATGCTGCACGTCTCAAGAGAATGAAGATGCTCCAGATGACATTACGGGTACGTTCTTTATCCATAGTGTACCTTATATTGCATTGATTGATGTTGGGTCTACTCATTCATATATAGCATGCTCTGTATCTGAGGTATTGGGTATTATGGTTGAAAACACTATAAGTGAGATTACTATTCTAAGTCCGCTGGGGCAGTCCGTTCAGATAAATAAGATGTTTAGAGATGTTCCTTTGGAGATACAAGGAGTTATCTTTCTGACCGATCTTATGGAGCTGCCTTTTGGAGAATTTGACCTAATACTAGGCATGGATTGGTTAGTTAAGCATCGAGTAAGCTTGGATTGTTCCACTAAATGGATAATACTAAGAACTGAGGTAGAAGAGGAGGTAGTGGTAATTGGGGAACGACAAAACTATTTGAGTAATGTAATTTCTGCACTAAGGGCTGAGAAATTGGTTCGCAAGGGTTGTAAGGCGTTCTTGGCCTACGCCAGTGTTTCAGATCTTGAGGACTCTTCAGTAAAGAATATCAGGGTAGTTAAAGATTTTCTGGACGTCTTTCCGAAGAGCTACCGGGACTACCTCCAGAACGTGAAGTAAAGTTTGGGATTGAGCTCCTTCCTGGTACAGCTCTGGTGTCCATCGCCCCTTATAGAATGGCATCGAAAGATCTTGTAGAGCTTAAGGCGCAAATTCAAGAGCTACTGGACCGTGGGTTTATCCGACCTAGTGTGTCTCCGTGGGGAGCACCAGTCTTATTTGTAAAAAAGAAGGATGGGTCCATGCGTATGTGCATCGACTACAGACAACTGAATATGTTGACCATTATGAACAAATACCCTCTGCCAAGGATTGATGATATGTTCGACCAACTACAAGGAGCATCGATTTTCTCTAAAATAGATATCCGGTCGGGGTATCACCAATTGAGATTTAAAGAGGCTAATGTGCACAAGATGTTGTTTAGGACTCGTTATGGTCATTACGAGTTCCTGGTAATGCCTTTTGGACTGACAAATGCACCGACAGCTTTTATGAATCTGATGAACAAAGTATTTCAACCCTATCTGGATCAGTTTGTTGTAGTATTTATTAAGGACATACTGGTGTATTCGAGGACTGAAGATGAACATGATGAGTATCTACAAGTAGTTCTGTAAATTTTAAGAGAGAAACAACTATACGCCAAGTTCAGCAAATGTGAATTCTGGCTACGTGAGGTAACATTTTTGGGTCATGTGGTATCTGTTGAGGGGATTAGGGTTGATCTTTGGAAAATTGAGGCTGTTTTAGATTGGAAGCAGCATAGGACTGTGTCAAAAATTCGTAGTTTTTTTGGAATAGATGGGTACTACTGAAGATTTGTAGAGGGGTTCTCACTTATTGCCGCGCCCTTAACTAAGTTGTTACGTAAGGACGTGCCCTTTTACTGGACTGATGCGCAGCAAGAGAGCTTTGAGAAGCTCAAGAAAGTTCTGACTAGGCCCGTGTCTTGATTCAGCCAGTGTCTAGAAAGGAATTTACTATCTGCAGTACTGCATCACATGTTGGTTTGGGTTGTGTGTTGATGCAAGAGGGTAAGGTGGTAGCTTATGCGTCTTGCCAGCTTAAGACTCATGAGGCGAATTACCCAATGTATGACTTAGATTTGACTGTAGAGGTATTCGCATTGAAAATTTAGAGGCATCATTTGTACGGTGAGAAGTGTATCATTTACACGGATCACAAGAGCCTCAAGTATCTCTTCACTCAAAAGGAGTTAAATCTTAGGCAGCGTAGATGGATTGAGCTGCTTAAGGATTATGATTGTTCGATTGAGTACTATCCTGGTAAGGCCAATATGGTGGCTAACACACTGAGCCGCAGGGCTATGACTGATCTGAGAGCAATGTTTGCTTGTCTTAGCTTATTTGATGATGGTAGCTTGTTAGCTGAGCTTCAAGTTAAACCAGTTTGGATTGAGTAGATTAAGAATAAACAGTTGAAAGATGAGTCATTAGGTCTCTAATTCTATCAGATCGAAAATGGTAACACTATAGATTTTGGGCTGAATAGTGAAGGGGTACTCTATTTCTGAGGTAGAATTTGTGCACCTAAGGATACTGATTTGAGGCAGGCTATACTGTAAGAGGCGCATAGTAGTTCATATGCTATGCACTCAGGTGGCAATAAGATGTACAGAGATCTCCATGAGATATATTGGTGGTCGGGTCTTAAGCGTGAGATTACCGACTTTGTGGGGAAATGTCTGACTTGCCAACAAGTTAAAACAGAACATCAGTTGCCTTCTAGGTTGCTTTAGCCAGTTAAGATTCCACTGTGGAAGTGGGAAAGAGTAACCATGTAATTTGTGAGTGGGCTACCCCTAACGCCTTTCAAGAAAGATTCAGTATCGGTCATCGTAGATTGGTTGGCCAAAACTGCCTAATTCATATCGGATCGTACGAATTTTTGTTACAGAAACTGGCTAAGTTATATGTATCCGAGATAGAGAGACTGCATGGGGTACCAGTTTTCGTAATATCTGATAGAGATCCTCGCTTCACGTCTCAGTTTTGGAAGAAGTTACATAAAGCTCTTGGTACACGGTTGGACTTTAGTACTTTATTCCATCCTCAGACAGATGGTTAGTTAGAGAGGGTGATTCAGGTACTGGAAGACATGTTAAGGAGTTGTGTAATTTACTTCTGAGGTAGTTGGGAGGATTACTTGCCGTTAGCAGAGTTTGCTTACAACAATAACTACCACTCTAGCACACAGATGGAACCTTACGAAATGATGTATGGTCACAGGTGTTGCACTCCTTCATGTTGGACTGAGTTGGGTGAACGGCGTGTTCTGGGCCCTGAACTAATATCTGATACTGAGGATAAGGTTAGATTAATTCGAGATTGACTGAAGGCGGCGTCAGACAGATAGAAGTCGTATGTGGATCTAAAACTTAAGGAAATTGAGTATTCTGTGGGAGATTTTGTCTTTCTGAAGGTCTCGCCTTGGAAGAAGGTACTGAGATTTGGGCGTAAGGGCAAGTTGAGCCCAAGGTTTATTAGGCCTTACAGCATATTGAGACGAGTAAGATCAGTTGCCTACCAGTTAGAGCTACCTCTAGAATTAGAGCAGATTCATGATGTGTTTCACGTCTCAATGCTTAGATGCTACCACTCTAATCCTACGCATGTTGTGCTGGTTGAGGAAATTAAAGTTAGACCATATCTGAATTTTGAGGAGGAGCAAGTCCAGATTTTGGATCGTGAAGTGAAATTCTTGAG
Source organism: Gossypium longicalyx (assembly GCA_025698465.1). Classification (NCBI taxonomy): domain Eukaryota; kingdom Viridiplantae; phylum Streptophyta; class Magnoliopsida; order Malvales; family Malvaceae; genus Gossypium; species Gossypium longicalyx. The sequence continues at coordinate 68,174,199 of CM046995.1, read as the reverse complement.
AAAGAAATCAATCCCGTTAGTGAAAGTCTTATGGTGGAACCACAGTTCTAAAGAGGCTACATAAGAACCCGAGGAGGCGATGCGACAACAATACCCTCACCTTTTCTAACCAGGTAAATTTTGAGGTCGAAATTTTCTTTAAAGAGGGTAGAATTGAACGCCCTAAATCTTGAAAACCCTATTAAAATTATTTTTGTGTGTTATGGTGTGGATGTATGTCTGCCTTAGTGGTTTAGTGCATTGAGAGTGTCTGGGAAGTCATGGGTTCAAGCCTTGGCTTCAGCAAAATTTTGGCTCCACTTGAATAAACCCTTGTCTTCAGCTAGTAGACTCTTAAATTAATGTGAGTGTTGCAAGACAAGAAAAGCCTGCTAGACTAGTGGCAAGTGGCTTGTTACTATTGCTAAGGGACTAGAGTTCAAGTCCTATAGCACACAAGGGATGTCTTTTTGCTATTGCGCCGTGTAGGTGGCTGTATATCACTGAAACTCTGAAGCTTGTACGGTTGAGGTGTTTGAGGGGAGTAAGGGATCATGTAGCCAAATTGTAGGAGTTGTTGAAGGAGTCTGAATAAGTCAATTGAGGAAAGAGAGGAAGGATTTAGGGAGAGATTGAGGGAGTGGATAAAGGAGTGAGGGAGTAGTAGTTGGTTGCCAAAAGTGGGTTTCTCTTGGTGCAAAATCAGTCATAGGCACTGAGTGCCGAGATTTTGTTCTTTTTGGCAGCTTTTCTCTCCTAACTTCTTTTTGTTCTTTGGTTTTTGTGCTTGTTTTGAGTAACCGAATTTTACCTTGGTTTCTTTCTGGTATTTCTCTCCTTCTGCAACCTTTTCGGTTTTTAACCCTTCCTATCGTGCCCATCCTTGTGCCTCTAATCAAAAATCTCTTCTTCCTCACTCTTTTGAATAGTAGCCATATATCTCTCTTCTCCTCTCATCTTTATTCTTTCGATTTTAGTCAAGTGGTTTCTCTCATATTGTGTAAATTGAATACATCTACTCTCCCCTCATTTCAGTTTGTTATGGGTCTCTCCTCTTTCAAGTTTTTCGATCAATAAAATACTTCTCTTCTTTTCTTTTATTTTGTTTTCGGCTAGTGAGGGTTCTCTGGCGTTCAGTAAGTGCTCACGATTCCCTTTCTACTTCTCTCTACTATTAGGATCCTTCTTTCCAAACATCTCTTTCTTTCTGCTGTGGTTGATAGAGGAAGCGATTGTTACACTTCGCCTCCACCATTCTCTATACTTTCGGCAACTGGTGGTGGTGGCCGATTGTTCTTTTTCTCCTAAGTTAGACTCTGCATTTTGGTAAGTGGCTTTTCATCTAGTATAATTGTTCAGTCGTTGATGGTTGAGAAGTGTGTCGGAATGCAGATAACCCCCTAAGGCCTATCGATTGGTCTCTTACAAATGAATTCAGCAAGTACGCCATATTCGGTGGATCTATTCAAGTGAGGGGTAAGTTTGGACAAGTTATTTTGATGGGGGTTTTTGGATAGGTAGATTAACGTACATTTAACTGAATCTTGTGAATGAATGTAGATTGGAGTACTCGTGGATTCTTCATACGTTTTCGTGAACAGGTGTGTAATCACACTCCTATTAACGTAGGTTGAGGCAGAAAGCCGAAAAGACAAAACGTGGGTTGTTGTTATCACACAGGTGTGTGGTCACCCGTGTGATAGGCTGTGTAGTAAAACTAGGTCGTGCGGTCAATGAGATGGCCATGAGCGTACTCATGGACTGACATGCTATTAGGCCAATTTCGGTTGAACTGGGTTGCGTGGGCCCAATGGGCCTGTGGGTCTCACATAAAAAAGTCACACAAAAGTGTGGTAAATAGTAGGCCAGGCTGTGTAAACTGCCCGGCAGAGGACATTTCTGGGTTGTGTGGGCTATACAAGCGTGTGGGCCCACATGGGCCGTAATATGGGCTATAGGTCCATTGTCACTGATTGACTTTTTAGGTTACACAGGTCACCCAAGACAACTGTGGACCTACTGTTGGGCCGGTAAGTATACTTGGGCCCTTATTTTGGTAAGATATGTAACACACCAAACCCAGCCTAGACGTTATGACCGAATCTGGCAATGTCACATTGAAGTGTTTCGGAAAGCATAGTTTCATTGTAGAGTCCGTTTTGTAAAACCCTGTTGCAGTCTTTAAAAGTAGTTAACATGTTTTGTTTATTGCTGAAACATAGGTTGGTTTAGCAAAACATATGCCATATTAAATTGTTATTACACTTTTAAAAAAACCAGTGTTTGATTGCGGTAGCTTTCAAAATGAGTTGCATAACGCGGTAGTTGAAAATCATTTATCTTTTGAAAACCCGCATCCTACCACTAGCAGGTATAAATCATAGTAAAATAATAAAAGCCCAAATTAAAGAATAAAACTTAAAGAGGCCTTTTACATAAAAATACCCAAATAAAACTACTTATAAATTAAAAGATAAATTCAGAAGCGTAAGCTGTTGTGTGTCCACCATCGAGTCCCTCGTAGCACCGATCCGCTTAAGGTTTACCTATACAGTTAAAACAGTTGGGTGAGTTTACGAAAACTCAGTGTGTAATCCCAATAGTAAACAAACAGTCGAACATACAGAGAGCGAATACATTCTGGGCCTAAGCCATATTAGTAACATTAACAGTCTGGGCCGTAGCCCATTTTAGTATTAATAAACAGTCTGGGCCTAAGCCCATCTCAATACAGAAGTAGTCATATATATATTCAGGTCTTAGCCCATTACAATAATAAAGAAATGATGCGATGAATGAAGAAAAAGATGATGCAAGTCCTACCCAATCCAAATACCTACACTCCATCTCTGTACTCACTTTACACTCTATGTGGGGATATAATCAACCCACCCATCCCTACACTCCAAAATAGCACCAACACAACTAACAAAGATTTGCAAAGAGAGCTTCTAGTATAATCGGCTTAGAGCCATCAAGATTTGCAAGATATAGCCACAAGATCAAATACACTTCCTCCAATCATATATAACCCATCCCCATGTAATGCATCATGCAACGTGTCATGTCATATCACAATATCATACATGTACTCAATACAGTTACAAATAGCATGTTAAAATATAAACATACATCACATAGGGGCAAAACAGTTACCTTACCATATAAGGGCAAAACAGTCATTTTACCCTACAGGGGTATTTCGGTCATTTTACCCTATGGGGGTATTTCAGTCATTTTATCCTATGGGGGTATTTTGGTCATTTTACCTTATGGGGGTATTTCGATCACTTTACCCTATGGGGGTATTTCGATCATTTTACCCTACGGGGTATTTTGGTCATTTTACCCTATAAGGGCAAAATGGTTATTTTATCGATTAAGGGTCTAGGTAATTTTACTGACCTAAGAGAAGGTCACAGTCATCTCGGGTGACCTGTGCAACTTTAACAATCCACCGGTGATAGTGGGCCTAAGGCCTATATTGCGGGCCCATGTGGGCCCACACGCTCGTGTGGCCCAATAAGCCCAAATAATGGCCTTGACCGTGCAAACTACACAGTCGGCCCAACAATCTCCACAGTTTCGTGCAATTTTTTTGTACGGGGCCCACGAGCTCGTGGGGCCCACATGGCCTATTTCGGCCCATCGTGGCCCAAAATTGGCCTAAGCCCATGAAATCATTCATGGTGGCCTCTTCGATCAAATGCCCACGCTTTCAACATTCGGCTCACCACACGTGCGAGCGTACGCTCGTGTAGTGTCAATAGTCTAACATTTCCAACTTTTGCCAATCTATTGCTAATGACAGTGTGATTACACACCTGTTTGCGGAAACGCGCTACCAGCCCACGAGTTTTCCACACCTTGATTGGCCAACTATGGCTTCGTCCTCTTAGGTCGCTAACTAAAATTGATCCCTTTCTTTTTATTGAAAATCTTCGGTTGGATGATAATGAGAGGTTTTGAACACTTCAGTTACCACTTGCCCTCCTTCACTTTACGAGAAAGTTGACTTGCCAGAAACCAGTTACCAATTCAGAGTAGAAAGAAACGAGTAAGAGATGAAGTAGTCGGCTTGGGCTCCAAAAGAAAGAGGATGGAAGAGAAGCGATTGGGAGAGAAAGAGAGGCGAAGAGTAACTTAGAGATGTTCAGCCAAAAGAGAAAGAAAAAGAGAATGTAACAACAACAAGAGACCCCCAAATGCCAAAAGAATAGAAAGACACCTAGAATTCCTAGCACTAATCGGTTCTCCAAAGTAAAGGATCCCCAAAATGTTTACCAAAAACCAAAATGGAGTCCTCTAACTCACAAAAGTCAAATTTTCAAATTGCCCAGTGTTTCCAAACGCCCACTACTCCCTCTCACCCCACTTTCCTTGATTTTCTCCTAAAATCACTCCTCATATCTCTCCTCAACTCCCTCCTACAATCCCTCCATGACCAGTTCAAACCCCACTCCACTCTGCAGTGTTCTAGTCAAACTCTACTACCTCCTATAGCCATCAGTAAAAATAATCTCCATTAGCACAAGCAAGGATTTGAACCTCAAACTACTAGCACACTCCACACGCCACTATCTACTAGCCCAGCAGGCTTTTTTATGTCATACTTTACCAAAATAAACTTATAACCATACTGGCCAAAGATAGGGGTTTTATCCTCAAAAACCAAAATTTTGTGGAAGCCAAGGCTTGAACCCATGACTTCCCAGACACTTCCAGAGCACACAACCACTAAGCCAAACACTCAATTGTTTCACTTTCTTATACAATTAAATATTTATGAGCAGCGTCCCAACCGCTCCCGCGCTCAAGACCCAATACTTCCAGGCCCAAATTTGGGGTGTTACAAGATGACTATTTTACCCCTATTTGTTGTATGACTATTTAAGCATGCCATTTTTACTGTATGTATATTTATATTATGTTGCATTGTATGGGTTGGGATATATGATTTTGGAGGAAGTGTACTGAAAGGCTAAAAGCCTATTACTGGCAGCTCTGCTACAAATATTGTTCTAGTGCCACAACCGGTACGACTTGGTGTGTAGGGTTGGGTGGGTCGATTTTATCCCCACATGGTGTGTAGGAATGGTACAGAGATGGTGTGTAGCGGATGGATGGGGTAGGATTCTTTGTTTGCATATTTGTCTTTGAAATGGGCTAAGGCCCGGTTGCTACTACTCTTCGAAATGGGCTAAGCCCCGCATCGCTACTTCTTCGAAAAGGGCTCGTGCCCGCATCGCTATTGTTACTGAAAGGGCTTAGGCCCAAATTGTGCTTACTCTGATTGATTGCTTATATGGGATTTCACACACTGAGTTTTCATAAACTCATTCATCTATTAACTGTGCAGAAAATCCCCAGGCTTAGACGAATCAAGGTGACGGAGGTCTCAGAGGTGGCCACTCGACACAGTTTCTTTTAGTGTTATAAATAAGATTTTATTTTTGGGTTTTCATTATGTAATAAGGCCTCTTTAATTTTATTTTAATTTTAATTTGGGGATTTAGTTACTTGAATTTTAATCAGGTAGTACTAGGTCTCGATTTTTCAAGAAAATATAAACAATTTTTTTCTGAAAACACCACGTTTACGCAATATATCTTGAAAGCTTCCGCAACACACATTATTTTAAAGCTTTAAAACAAACTAAGATAATTCATATTTTGCTAAGTCAGCTTGAGTTTTCACAATGAATTGGACATCTTAAACTTTTGTTAAGAGCCTAAAGAGGTTTTATGTGGAACGGATTTTCTATGAAATTGTGTTTTGAAAAACACTCCAATGTGACAACACAGATTCGGCCATAACGTCTAGGTCGGGTTTGGGGTGTTTCAAAATGTGATTTATATATGTTGAGTTATATGATTAAATATTCGTGTGATTATTATGTAAAAGAATTCATGAAAGATGTTTAAATGTGTGAAATATGATATTAGAGTTAGAGATATTATGGATACGATATATGTCTGGTTCATTGTTGCATAATGACTTGTTTACGTAGTGGTTATTCTGAGCATCCACTGAGCTTCTTAAGCTCACTAACTCCTTATTAACCATTGCAGATAAGAAATGCCGATGTGAGCGGTGTTGTCTCAAGGGGTGATCCAAGCCATAATTTTAGTTGCTATTAGTAGGTGTTATCTTATTTATTTGAGTTTCAAAATAAAAGGCAATGTGGTAGGCTTTGCGTTGGTTTCGCTATGATTTTTAGTTTTTTGCATGCCTATTGTGCTTAGGAAATTTATGGAATTCAAACATGATGTTTGAGACTGTTATTTAAGACATTTCGGTGTTTATTTTAGGAGACAATTGATGCATGATGTTTTGAACTAGTTTGGAATGATCTATGTGATGATATATGCTGTGTTTTTAGGGTCTGAAACCAAGGTATCAATATTCAAGTTTTAAAAATGATACCTCTGCAATTTTCGAAGTGCAAGAAGTCAGTTTCACTAGTTGGTATCTATATTTTGCCACGAGTATTGATACCAGGGGTAAAATTATCGATATGTTTTTTGTGGTACTGATATTTTCTTAAAGTTGGATTTTTAAGACAAGAAATGGTAAGCTAATTTGGTATCGATTTTTCAAGTGTTATCGATACCACTTGATAGAATTATTTATACCACTCTACCAATATCGATACTTACGTAACAGTTTTGGGAATTTTTGCTAAGTGGTCCTAATGCTTGTTTAGCACTTATTTTATGATTATTCAATGAATGTTTAGCATGATTCAACGTCCTTAGAATGTGAATAACTTATGTTTCATGTGAAAGTTATTGCATTAAAAGGAAAAAAATGATTCATGTGTAATAATGTGACGGTTTTTGATTAATATAAGTGGGAGACAGTGATCTAGTGAATTGTTCTCGGGCTCAACGATCGGGCCGGGTATAGGGTGCTGCAATTTCGCACTTTGGCTAACACATCTTCTAATACCTCTTTCAGATGTACTAAAGACCTATCAGCCAACTGTAATGTTATTTGAGTAGTTCTAAGATCCCCTAACCCGAGTTTTTCAAAAATTGATAGAGGCATTAAATTAATACTAGCTACTTAATCACATAGAGGATTATTAACATGGATGTTTTCTATCTCTATGGGAATAGTAAAGCTCTTCGAGTCTTTTAGTTTTCGACATACCTGTCTCGAGATAATCACGCTACAAGAAGCATTGAAGTTAACTTGGCATACTTGGGAACCTTCTCAATTAACTCAATTAAAGGTAGATTAACATTTAATGTTTTAAATGGGTTCAAGAAACTTACACATTCATCATTATCCCTCTTTTGCTCATATATGTTTACTTGATTGATATGAAGATTTTGGTTACTAACATGTTTGATTGAATGCATGTGTTTAGGCAATTTTGCTAATGGATGGAAAACATTATATTATATGGTTAGATTTAATAAATGGCATTGGTAAGTTTAGTTTCTGTTATACGAACTTACTAAGCATGTAATGCTTACTCCGTTTTATTTTCTTTGTTATATAGTGCTTGGAAGCTCGCGAAGGTTGGAGATCATGGGAGCATCATCACACTATCAACTAGCTTATTTTGGGTATTTAGAAAAATCATTTTGGTATAATGGCATGTGTAGGACAACTTGACCATTAGTGGCTTGATAATGATGTTTGTAACCTAGCCATTGGAATGGCTAGTAATGGTTGTTTTGATATACTTGTAATGTCATGCTATGGTAGCTAATTATATGTTAAGTAGTTGATCAAATCATGTCTAACATATGGAATATACCAAGGTAAGATTATAAACATGTATGCAAGCAATGATATGCCTTGTTGAATGATGGAATTTGCATAATTTGAATGCTTGAATTGGTTGGTATTTGGATGTGAGTTTAAGTGCAGGTCATTGGTATGATTTTGGGTGAGAAATGAAGCTAGAAATGGCTTTATTTTGTCTACACGGGAAGACACACGGGCGTGTGTCTAGACTGTGTGTGACACACGGCTTGGTACATGGGCGTGTGGTTAGGCCAAGTGTCCCCTGAACCTAAATTTTGAGAAACAGAATGCTCAGAATTGAGCACACGAGAAGAGACACGGGCGTGTGTCCCAGCCGTGTGTGCTACACAACCTAGAATACGGGGGTGTGTCTTGGCCGTGTGAAACCTGCACCTAGTTTCAAAACAAATTAATTGACCACATGGCCTAGCACACGGACATGTGGTCGAACACGGGGTCGAACACGACTTGTAGCATGTGCATGTCCTAGGGTCACACGGGCGTGTCCCTTGGACCACATGAGTGTGAGAGCCCTTTAACTTAGAAATTTTTTGTAATTTTGCAAAAAATTCTTAGAGTTCCAAAATAAGTCCTGACTCGATTCTAATGCTTGTATTGGGCTTCGAGGGTCCAATTAAGGGATGTTTTGAATGTTGGAACGCTGGTGCCTCCAAGGCACAGCGGAAAAATAAAATAATTAAAACATTCCGGCAATCTAAACCATGGATCCACGTGTAAAGAACGTATCGGGGTGATAAAAGGTTTCGAAATTACCGAAACTTCAATCTGAGTAAACAGCTACGCCTAGGCAACGGGAATCCTAAACCACTATTGAACCAAGCCGCAACCTTTTCGATATCGGCCTCTACATAGTCCACCCAGTTGACAATGAACGGTAGAAAAAATCTCAGAAACTATTTCAGTGGTTTTTATGCTTGACAGCTGCTAGACCCTTTAGCATAGTTTCGGGCTTATTTATATGTTATCTCTTTAGGGTTTTTACACTTTCCATATATAACACCCTTTTAATTGGTATATTTTTTAATGAATATTAATTCAATAAAATTAATCTGAACATAATAGTCATCATTAAAATAAATATAATAATGTTTAACCAAAAATTATAATTACATTAATTATAATAAAGATTTCGGTAAACTATATTTATTTAAACTTATATACGAACCAAATTCATATACTAACGAAATTATGTTCTGATTATGTGTACAACATCCTTGTACGTATAGTATGTTCAACAATTTGATTGCCCAATTAAATTAATTCTATAATTAATTTAATTCATCTGACAATCAGAATACAATACCAACTATGTTTTACTCTGCTCATTTCAACCATAGGGTGTGACCTATATAGGTTCTTGTAACGTTAGCGATAATATTAGAACGATTCTAATGTTACAAACAATGAGTGGCATCTAGCAATGCATCATTGCTACCTAAGTTACGAGAAGTCATGATTCGACATAACCTTTTGTGATTAACCTTTCAAGCATTAATCCTTAAGTCCTATACCTTTGGAATGGACACAAGTCATGGAATAGTCACACTTGCATAGTCCATCCCATGTTTCTTGATACTTTAAGTGAGCTATGATACACAAATAAGTATGACATCTCATATCAACTTATTTGAGCATGGCCATGCATTTCTAGTCTCACTCAATTAAGTGGCCGAAGATATTACTCCCATTATGTAGGAGGGACTTATCCTATATTGATCAACCATATCCCTCTACATAGATTGTGGTATATCCAACATCAGTATTTATAGAACAACCAGTTACGATGTTCGTTTGACTATATCAAAATATACAACTCACGATGTTGGGATAATGATGATCTCAAGTATAAGAATCATATACATATTAATCACTATGAGTAATGTTGTGACAATTACATAATAATCCAAGAAACATACTCATAGTAGGTTAGTCCAATATGTTGTTCTCTAACACACATATTCATGCATTGATTTTGACACTCCATATCAATGACAACTCTTTATCATCAATCAACTACATGTTAGTCTTAATGCATTATTGTTGTCCTAGCCAACAATAATACTTGACTAAGGATCTTTTAAGAATAATCATATTATTCTCAGGACATTATTATAAAACAGTTTATTTATGTACACAGAAAAGCAACTGAAATAATAATGGCAATGCCTTATATCAATAAACATGATAAATCAAGTATGTTATTACAACCATCTCGTGATTGATCTTTGGGCATACTCTTACATTGAATTATCTCGGTTAATGAATAGTAATTTACATAAATTATTTGTAAAATTTTCTAGAAGTTCTGGTAATGCTTTGAAACCCTGTTCTGATGACAAATACGGGTTAAGGGTGTTACATCATTTGCCCATCAATTCGAGCTCTTTCACCTTTTTCTAAAATAATTTTGTAACGCCCAATTTTTGGGTTTTCTGTGTTTCTATGTTTTTTAAAATTTGGGTGTGTTCTGGTTGGTTAAAATATATATTTTAGTAGGTTAGTGGGCCTTTGGAAGGCCCAAACTTAAGTTAAATCTGTGGTAGTCTTCGAAATTTTGATTTTAAGAACAAGTGATGCAATTGGCGTTTGGGCTTTTAAGAGTAAAGGGGTAAAAGATGACACAAAAAGGAGTGTGGCGTAGTGACAAGGTAGCGCCACTTAGGGGACAATGAAGTGACGCCATAGAGGAAGCAAGGGGTCCAAGGTTCAAGTCTTGGCTCTTGCAATTTATTTTGGTTTTTCTTTTCAATAAATCTGGAAGCAAGTAGGTGCGCTTTAAAGTTTAATGTGTTGGACTTATGACACAAATGAGTTGATGGCCTAGTGGCGGTGGGTGACTTGGCATGTAAGAGGACTTTGGTTCGAATCCCTTGGCACGCAAAGGTTGATTATTTTGCTATGTTGGGACGGCAAGAGTTGGTGTTGGTTTTAAACACTGAAGTTGGAGGGATCCCACATCGGGAAGCTAACATAAGAGTAGATGGAGAGCTGGCTTTAAATAGAGCAAACCATGAGAACAGTTGGCATACCCTTCTGGGCTGATCCCTTTCACTTGGTGGCGTGCTCGTTTGGGTTGGGCGTCAGCTAAGAGTGTGGGAGCGCGGATTAACTGCAGTCTCCTAATAGGTGTGTATTTCTCATTACTCTAGCAGTAGGACGGCTATTTCGGGCCGCGATGGGCTAAAATGGGCCATGTAGTCCCAATGGGTCTGTAGGCCCAAGCGGATAAGTTGTAGAATCACTAAAATACCCCTGTAGGGTAGGACTATCAATTCACCCCTGGAGGGTAAAATGACTATTTTGCCCATCGTGCGTAAATGACTAACTTGTGTGATGATTGGGTTAGTTGACATGGATTTATGGTAGTTATCGTTAACTCGTAAGTCTAATTTGTTAGTGATCGATCGTAGGATTATCGCGTGGGAGATATTGTCATCAATCGTCATCAACCAGGTGTGTAAACGACACCCTCCCTTAAACTGAATCGGTAAAAGCTGAAATACCGAAACGTTGGTATTTTGTGAACTTGCGAGCGTGCAAGCGCTCGTGAGACAGTTGTTAATGAATATGGTGCATTTGGATGATTAGAGTGCAGAGTGTGCATTTTCGTGCACAACGGTATATTTGGGCTTAATGGACCGAAAACGGGCCACTGGGCCAACAGGCCCCCTTTGGTAAAAAGACGAGGTAAGTACTTCTGATTACTTGGTAAACGTTAGAATGAGCATGAAACCCTAGCAATAGGTAATAATTACTGAAATACCCTTATACATGAAAAATTACGATTTTACCCCTAGGGATATTTTATTTTATCTGAAAAGCATGATGTTCTGCTTACGTATGCGTATGCCATGACATATTATTCTGTTGCATGGGACATGGGTTTATATTGATGGAGGAAGCGTTCTAGCAGCCTCGCTACAATCTGGTGGCCTCGCCACATATATATCTATTCTGGTGACTTCGTCACAATATCTGGTAGCCTCGCTGCAATCTGGTGGCTTCGCCACATATATAAACATATATATCTGTTCTGGTGGCCTAGCCACAATATTTGTATCTGGTGACTTTGTCACAATATCTGGCAGCCTCGCTGCAATTTTTGTGGTGTGTAGCAGTTGGGTGGGTCGAGTAGTCTCCCCACATGGTGTAAGGCTGGTGCGGGGGTGTTATGGATAGCTCTGGGTTGGGATTTCTGCATTCATAATATATTTGTTCTGTATTTGCTATGGGTCTATGAGTTTCATTCTGATTTCTATACTGGGCCAAGGCCCAGATAAGTCTGACTCTGAGGTTTGATATGTTTTGGGTTATGCTATACACTGAGTTTACCAAACTCACTCTTTATTTTCATCTCTGCAGGAAATCCCCAACCATAGTGGGCTTGGAGCTGTGAGGGATTCGGAGTGGCCACATCATCTGCAAAGTTGGTTTTTCTAAGTTAGTTTATTTTTATTATTTTTATATTCTGATTTAATTTTGGGTTTTAAGTTGTAATAAGGCCGCTATATAAATTTCTCTTTCCGCTATGGTTTTTATTTTCTGATTATATTTATACTATGTCAAAATCGCTAGTGTTAGGTCACATGGTCTTCAAAATTAATGAACGTTTTCAAGACTCAACAAGCACGACAAATGGATAGCCTAAAGATTGATAAACCAACTTTTTTCATTCAATTGCTGTTTTTACAAAGACCACCCTAATCACTTAAACCAACGAATGCATACTAAGTCGTAAGTCCATATGACACGTCAGATCTAGCCATAACGTCTGGGCCAGGTCTGGGGTGTTACAAATTTTATGCATGCAAAAAGAAAGACTAATACCTCGAATATCAGCTATGGTCCAACCAATTGCTTTCTTAAATTTCTTTAGAATAGCAATTAGTTGCTCCTCTTGATCTTTCATTAGTTCTGCTGAAATAATCACTGGCAAAGTGGAACAGTCACCTAAATATACGTATTTCAAATGGGAAAGAAGTACCTTTAGTTCGAGTTTATGTGGTTCTTCAATTAACAACTTGGGTTGCACAAATTCTTTGACTTCTAACTCCAACAGTTCAAACCGCGTGGATTGAATAAAATTTCTCAAATTGGCTTCCATCAAAGCCATGTTTTCTCCACCTTCTTCATCCTCTAAAGGGTCAAAATCTAAGGCTTTCTCCAATGGATCTTCTTCAAAATTGATTTCCATAGAAACCAAGGTTTCTATCTCTTCCATAATTGAACACTCTTCTTTCAGATCAGGAAATTTCATCGCTTTAAGAATGTTAAAGGTTACGTGATCCTCTTGAACTTGCACGGTGAGTTCACCTTTCTGCACATCAATTACCGTTCTTCCCGTGGCTAAGAAAGGTCTCTCATGGATGATCGACACTTCCTTATCAGCTTCAAAATCTAAGACCATGAAATTAGCAGGAAAATAAATTTATCGACTCTTACTAGAACATCCTCAATCTTTCCCTCGGGATATGCTAAAGATCGATCTGCTAGCTGAAGTGTCATAGTTGTAGGTCTTACTTCACCTATCCCTAGCATCTTGAAAAAAGACTTAGGCATCAAGTTGACACTCGCTCCTAAATCACACAAAGCTTTCCCAAAGTAAGATTCATCAATGTTACAGGGTATAGTAAAGCTTCCTGGGTCTTTTAATTTCGGTGGCAGTTTGTTCTGGAAGAACGCACTGCACTCCTTTGTCAAGGCAATAGACTCATACTCACTCAACCATTTCTTCTTGGACAGTATATCCTTCATAAACTTCACATAATTTGGCATTTGTTCTAAAGTCTCCACAAATGGAATATTGATGTGTAACTACTTCAGAACATCCAAAAACTTCTTGAATTGCACCTCCTATTTCTGCTTATGTTGCCGCAATCTTTGTAGATATGGAGGTGATGGAACTTTCAGTTGAATCGGATAACTCTTCTGAGTAGGTAAATCTGCATCCAAAGAAGATGTCAAAGTATCTAAATTCATTAAGTTAGGATTTACCTTGTCATTCTTTGAAGATTCTGACTCTTTTTTGGTGTAGGAATTTCAACAACTAGTCGATTATTCTCAACGGGCTTATCTTCGACATTAATCAATCAGGGTTCTAAAATTTTACCACTTTGCAATGCCACTGCCTCGATATGTTCTTTAGCCAAATTTCTTGGATTCTCGGGAAGGTTCATTGCGATCTATTACGAAGCTTTGTAGCTAATTGACCCATTTGGTTTTCCAAAATTTTTAATGTTGTTGCTTGGCTTTGGATCAAACTGTCATTCTTTGCCATGTACGCTTTCAACAAGTTCTCAAAATTGTTTGATGCCTCAGTTTGAGGTGGTTTTGGAGCTTGCTGATTAAACCCTTGAGATTGGTTGGGTTTATGCTGCAATAAGTTGTTGTTCGGTCCATTTCCTTGGTTGATCCAAGAAAAATTAGGATGATTACGCCATGAAGGATTGTAGAAGTTAGACTAGGTCCTTGTCCTCTCCTATTTTGATGTTGGTTCCCCACATAGTACACTGACTAGGGATTTGATGGACAATTCTCAAAAGAATGACCTTTCCCACAGTACACACAGGAAACAACTTCAAATAGACTTGGTGGTTAAGCTGCAAAATTATTAGCACTATTAGTGGTAAATTGTTTTAACATAAAGGAAATAAACGATACCTGAGCTAATAATAAAGTGAGGGTGTCAACTTTATGAACTCTGGCTACATATCTTCTTGAAGCTGTTCAATTTGTTAGCCATTGATAGTTATTACTCACGATCCTCTCAATGATCTCATAAGCCTCATTATAAGACTTAGACAAAATTGCACCATTCGCAGAAGCATCTACCATCAATCTTGTATGTGTATTGAGACCATTATAGAATGTCTCCAACTAGGTACAATGAGGAATCCCATGATGAGGACACTTATGAAGTAACTCCTTCAATTGCTCCCAAGCCTTATACAAAGACTCGTCATCCAATTGTTGGAATGTTGTGATCTCGTTCCTCAACTTAGCATTTTTGCTAGGCGGGAAATACTTAACCAAAAATCTCCCTGCTATTTCTTGCCATGTAGATATGGAACTTGGTGGCAATGAATTGAGCCAGGCTCGTGCTCGATCTCTAACAAGTACAAAAACAACTTTAACCTCAATGCTTCTTTAGTTACACCGGCTATCTTGAATGAATCACTCACCTCCATAAACAATTGAAGGTGGAGATGTGGATCTTCCGTGGGCATACCACTAAATTGGCCCACCGTTTAGAGCATTTGAAACATCACTGGTTTTAATTCAAATTGGGTTGCCTCAATATCTGGCATTCTAATTCCTGGATTTAACTCACTGAAAAGTGGTACAGCATATTGTTTGATGTATCGATCCCTATCATCAGCAATGAGGATGGGATTTTGTACACGACCGGCTTCATTACCTTGGTCTTGATTCTAATTTCCAATGTCCATCTCGACTTGCCTTTGAGCTGTTCATTCACGTCTTCTTTGTCTAAAAGTTCGCTTAATTTTAGGGTCTATAAGGAGTAAATCGATAATCCGATCTATGCTCATAAACACCTGAAAAGAAAATCACAAAATTACAAAGAATAAGTTAGTAATGTTAAAAATAAACCAAATTGGAAGTAAATAATTTCACAAAAAAAAGACAATGGCAACAGTTAACAATCCCCGGTAACGGCGCCAAAAACTTGTAACGCGTAGGTTTGTGCAAGTGTACACAGTCGTTATCAAGTAATAAGTAAGCATCGAGTTATTGTCTCCACAGGGATTGTATTTGTGTTAAATAACCTAATTGTAAAATTAGACTAACAACTTGGTAAATAAAAACACAATGTGGCTCAGAAGTGATGATTAAAATTAAATATATTAAACTAAATGCAATGATCCCTAACGTAAATTACCCTAAGTATGCAAACTATATGAATGGAATAGATTTTAAAAAAGTTAAACACAATTTGCAACAATTATAACATAAATAAACTAGGAAAATTACTTTAATTAAACTCAGTTTATTATCAACATGCTTAATAACATTCGGAAAAATATTTCATGGCAACTCGATCTTTCATGAGTTTAGAAACCACTTTAGGTCCTTTCGAAATCCTTTACTTAGTAAATACGCATTTTACTGATCCTTATTTACTAAGGGTTTCTTAGCATTCGTGTGAGGTAACAGGGACGTGTTAGGTTTGAAACAGTTTAATCACACAAATCTAAAAACTATGCAGATAATAGAGCTTGGTTAGAGTTGTTATACAACCTGCAATTTATGTAACACCCCAAACTCGGCCCAGGCGTTATGACCGAATCCGACATGTTACATTGAAGTGTTTTAGCAAAAACCGTGTTTTCATTGAAAACCCTTCTTAAAATAAAAGAAACCTTAATTAACTAAAAAAAAACACACCTTTCAGTTGTGAAAGCCTAGTTTAAAACATTTGATTTAAGAAAACTTATCATTGAAAAATTTAGTTGCAGAAACGTAGAAAACATACTATAATTTCAGAAACCCATGTTCAACTTTTCGTATTTACAATGAAAATAATAATAAAAATTCAAGTAATAATAACATAATGAAAACCTTGTTACAATCTGGTCTGAAACATACTTAATAAAATAAAAACTTATATGCTTAAAAAAAAACCAAGTCCAAATTATCTTGCTAGCTGGCCACCCAGAGTCCCTCCAAACATTGAACCTTCTACTAAGCATCACCTGAAATTAAAATAAAAGAGGGGGGGGTGAGTTTTCGCAAACTCAGTGTATACAACCCTCAACAAAAAACAAACAAGCATTCCAAAAACCATCATACATCAAACATGCAATGCAATCTCATCCAAATTATCCATCCGCTACACACTAGCTCTGTCCCCCGTCACACCATGTGGGGATATAAATATCGAGCCACCCAACCGACACATCAATGGTAGCCCGGTTGCGGAACTACCTTCATTTACATATTGGGCTTTAAAAGCCGTCGGTGGATCCACGATTGTCAAGCAACCATGCGATCCTCATATACTTCCTCCGTCCCATAATTCCCAACCCATATGCAACCTAAGCAGAATATCATATGTATGCATGTCACATCCATAAAACTTACGTTCATCATCTAAGGGTATTTTGGTCATTTTCTCCCTTAGGGCATTTTGATAATTTTCCCTTTGTTATGGTTTTCACTTACCTGGGCCGGTTAACAAATCTCGTGAGCTAAGATGAACGAATACTATGTACTAGGTAGGATTACAGAGAAGAGAAGGTGGGTCATTAAGACAGCTTAAGTACCAAGCTCTCCCTAGATCCAATCCTAGACATGTATATACCCGTTGCCACACCTTAACCCTTTGACTTGTCCACAGTCGCAATATATTAATTAAGTTTTATGTAGTTATCATATACTAGGCCCAAAATCCCTTACAAAGCCCAATCAAATTCACATACCTGGATCTGGCCCATTAAGCCCAATCATATTCATATGGCCCATTAGGCCCAAATCACCTGTATATGGCCCATTAGGCCCAAATCACATTTATATGGCCAATTAGGCCCAGTCACATTCATATTCATGCTCACATACAAATTCCTATCACATAGCATTAATATTCAGTTTTTGCCTATTATGGGCCCAACAGCCCACCGGGCCCATTTAGCCCATTCCAGCCCATATGGCCAAATCACAACCCAAGTCCACGAAATCACCCGTGGGCCTCAGGCAACCTATCGGTCTCCCCCTTACGAGTGTTCGCGCACTCGTAAGACTACCGTAGCCAAACTTTCAGCTTTTCGGCATTTCAACTTTTCGGCATTTCGGCTTTTGCCGATTCATAGTGTGTGTGCAGTGTACGTACACACTTGGTAAGCAAGCGTGCTGCGATTCCTTTAGTCACCAACCTACAAACGATATCACCCTTCCATTAATCACATGCTTATTACATATCTTTACTAAAACTGAAACCTCACCTTAACCTTACCTTACGCGATAAATATAACAGCCCCTTCTTAAATCACTAACCACAATCAACTCCTAGATCTGCACCAATCTTAACTATTAAAACTAGAATAATAGATGACTCGTATCCAACACAAGTCCCCTTACCTTAACTATGAACATTCGGCCACCTTAGCAAATGGGAGAGGAATACTTACCAACACTGCAAGCACCTAAAGGCAATTTTGGCAGAGAGCTAAGATCCGAGATCCGATACTAAGTCCCTACCACAGTTGATTAGAAAGAGTGAGGGATAATAATCAATACTTTGCAAAGAAAAGCGATTGTAAAACACTTACACTAGATTTGTTCAAAGAGTATTCAACCCTTGGGGGATTCGGCTTTCAAACTTAGTATGGTGAATAAGGTTTATTTGGCACAGATTAAAGAAGAAAAGTAGAAGAAGAAATCGGCTAAGTGAAAAAAAGAAAATTGTGTAGAGAAGAATAGAAATCGGCACAAAGAAAAGAAAGAAAAACAAAAGGGTTTTTGGCTTTTTGGATCTTAAAAAGAAAAGGGTTTCTGGCAACAAGGTGAAGAAGAATTTCGGCAATAGCCTGACAACCTTGTATTCGACCCCTATTTATAGCCCTTATAGCCGAATTTTCCATGCCCAATTCCCAATTCGGCTCCCACTTCTCCCTTCTCATCTCTTCGTTTTTCTCCCTGATAACCCATTAATCTTTTTCTTAATTTTCTCTTCTGAACACTCCCCTTGGAGTCCATCTTCAAGCCACTTCCACCCTTCTAGAAGGCCAAAATTAAACTTCTAAAAATATTAGGCTAGGATTCGAACCTTGGATCTCCTTGCTAGCCACTAATGCCACCTCCCTACTCCCTAAGTGGCGTCACTTTGCCACTCTTCCATAAGGCGTTTTTATGCCATTTTTCCCCTATTTTTATTTAAAAGCCCAACTACTTGCCATCAGGGTTCCTTAATAATTATTAACGCATAATTTCCTTTTTCCCCTAAGTTCAAATTCAAACCTTAGCCAAGACCTACTATTACCTACTTAACCGAAAATACCTAGCACACATTTTTTTATCAGAACCGAAAAAGAAAATTCGGGATTTTGGGATTTTTGGGTTTTAGGATTTTGGGGGCGTTACAATTTAATTGGGTTAGGATCTAAATTGAGCATGCACATTTCAATTATGTGTCTACTATCCGTCGTCTGGTTAGGATTGCTCAGCTAATTCAAGTGCATTTCAATCACGTATGAATGAAATACAGACTTGAATTTATTTGAAAACATGATCGATTGAGGCACGAAAATTATAAGCATAAATCAAATAAATATTATTTAATCAAAGCAATCATCCTAGCTTAAATAAAATTAAGTTAACATTGTTGTAAACAAGAACAAAGAACACATAGCAAACATTTTTAGATTAAATTAAAGAAAAAGAAAGATTAAACCCAAATCAGAGTGGCTGTCAGTCAAGTCTCTGACCGACGAGTCTCTTTCACTCCTTCGCTTTGCTCCTTTGCTGATGGCTCTCCAAGGTGGCCGACCAAGGGCTCTTTAAGAGGCTTAATTGCTAAAATCTCTATGAAGAGAGGATGCTAGGCGTGGGGAATGGAAAATGCTAAAGAGAATTGAGAGAGAAAAGAATGATGAGGGATGAGGGATATTTTTGAGTGATCAAATGAGGTCTTATTTATAGGTGAAGAAAGAAAGGTAGTTTGCTAAAAATAGAGAGGTTTAGTCTCTTCAAGCTTTTCCAATGAGTGGTCGGCCATGCTTAGTGGATTTCATTTGAATTTTGCTTGATTTTTAAGTAATTTAAATGCCATAACAACTCAAGACTGAGACTCGGTCAAATGTAAATCTTTGGGCAAATCTCTAATTTCTTCAACATTGCAAAGACCTTGTGTAATTAAACCAAAAAGTGGTTTATGTGGACAGCCATGTGTAGCCGAAATTGAGTTAACTTGGTCTTTAATTTGGATGGTTTTTTTAATCCAACAAAGCTATCAGACCTGAACAAAATAAATCAATAAATTAAAGGACCAAAGAATTAAATTTATTCAATTTAAATATTTAATTAAAACCCAGATTATTAATGAAATATTTTAAAATGAATTATTAAATATAATTTTATATTTTATTATTTAATTTAATCATACATGGCCCATTTTATGTCTTAAAAATATAATATGTTCAAATAAATATAAAATAAGCCATTTTATGCACGAAAACTATATAATAAAGCATAAAATTACATTTTAATAATTTCTATGTCCTAATTTCATATTTTCACATATTTCATTAATTTATTAAACAATTACTTACTTTTAACAATGAATTTAAGTAAAAAGGTGATAAATTACATAGAAAAAATCCTATATATTTTTCAGTTTACACACCCCCAAACTTAAATCATTGCTCGTCCCGAGTAATGTTTATGTACAACAAAAGTTCTTGCTAAGGCAAAATTGCTAATTGTGTAAGCAGCATCAATGTTTGTCCCATAATCATGCGTTAATAACTTCATGTTCATAGATTTTCTTTTTTAACAAGTAATTCATATGCAAACATTTTTAGAGTTTTATACTAAGTTTCAAAATATGCCAACATGAATCATAGTTTGTATGCATGTCACAGCCACAGATAACGTTCTTCATCCAACATTATCTTTTATCAATCAAGAAAATAATCATAAGGCTTATTTATGATCTTCATATGTTGAAATTTGTACTTCCTCACCACTAATGTAGATGACATAATCATCAAATCAATAGGTCTTTTATAAGGTTGTAATGGGGCTCGGTTAAAGGTAGGGATTTTAAGAGATGACACATTTTGGTTTTAAAATCTTAACCTTTAACTATCTTGGATTTCTCGAAATACATCCTTTTTCTTTAAGTGAACCTTTAGAACACCCCAAAACTTATTTTAAACTATAGCTCATACATTTTTCCTTTTTTAAAGACTGAGCAAACTTTTCCTCGCTCTTCCTTTATCTTTTTTTTTAAGCACGAGCACATTCATCTTTTTGAAAATTTCCTCAAATTTTGATTACCAAGACAACATTAGTTAAGATGGGTGCACAAAATTAGGATAACTTAAAAAGATGGTAATATGGCTTATAATGTAGGTTCATTGCAATAAACATGCCTTTAAGCTCAAAATTACAGTTTCAATGGTCTAATATCATAGGGTTGGCTTGAAAAGGCTCAAATGATACAAAGAAATAGTGCCTATATCATTTTAGATTTTTATGTCTCCTAGGATTTCGCCTCAAGAAAGTTACTAAGTCAATTTTAAAGATATAACCCTTCATGCATGTCTAATCTCAAGAGAAACTAAGTTTTCATGGCAAACATTACTAAGACTAAGATCATACAAGCATTCCGTTCTTCATGATAACATACTTTCACTCAGATAAAATCATCATTCATACTTGCATACAAACTATCTCATTAACAAAAAATGTCTCTAAACATTCATTTATTAAAACATACTTATGAAAGAAATGATTAAAACATACTTGAAAATTTTAAAAATTTGAGCAAATTTTTTGCCTTACCCCCTTTAAATAGAAGCAATGTCCTCATTGAAAGAACAAAGTAATGAATGAAAACTGAACACCAGCTAGTGTAACAACCCTCACCTGTATTCAACACCGGAATAGGGTTACAGATCGTTCACAGACTTATAAAACAATTAAACATCCATTTAGCATAAATTTTCACAATTTAAGCATTCATCATTCAATCTCAATCATTTTGTCCCTAATACGAGCCTACAAGGCCCTAAACATACATTGGGAGAGGTTTGTTTGGGACTAAATCAATAAGTTTGAAAATTTTTGAACATTTAAGAAATCTTCTCAAAAACAGGGGACACACACCCGTGTGACAAGGCTGTGTGTCTCACACTGCTAACAGACACGCCCGTGCCACAGGCCGTGTGAGACATTCGAAATGGGAGCCCATGGTCGTGTCTCAGCCCATGTCCAACACCATGTAACTCTCTAACTTGGGTCACACAGCCAACACACACACACCCGTGTGCCCTAAAAATGGCCATACACACCCATGTGCTAGGCTGTGTACTGGCCATGCCAAAACTGTAGGGTATAATAATTTATGCCACACGGCCAAGTCACACGCTAGTGTGTAAGGCCATGTGGAGCATACTGACTTAGTTTTTAAAACCACACCAGAGGACACACGGCCGTGCAATATAATCGTGTGTCACACACGGCTGAGACACACGCCCGTGTCTCTGCCTGTGTGGACAAAAATTGGCTATTTACCAAGCCAATTTGCCACCCTAAAAACATGTACCTACACCACAATTCAAAGGAACCAACACAAGGCATAATAGGCATTAAACCAATCTCATATCAAGCATATTCCATACCATTTCATTACCCATCAATACAAATTACAATATGCCACAATATGCCATCTAATTTTATACCTAATTCACATATACAATTCAATTAACTATACATTCCCAAATATGCATCTTTTAGCCTAGTTTCACAAACAAAGAAATGTCAAAAAATTCATCCACAACCATCAAGAAACTCATTACACAAGACATAAACATATATATACATGTTTCAACCATACCAAAAAAACCCCCAAATAAGCCCTTACTCAAGGCTATATATACAAACCAACTCAATTGGCCAAAATCATTACCAAAACGTAACCAACATGATATAAAGACCCTATACATGCCATATACTTAAAATACCAAAGTTCATAAGTACCAAGAGATAGGTGGACAGTGTGAAGCGAACTCCAACGATCTCCGAATCTGAACTAGTTTTGTAATCACTATAAAACATAGAAAAATAAATAAAGAAAAATAAATAAAGTAAGCTTTATAGCTTAGTAAGCTCGTACGAAATAAACTCAATATAACCATAAACACATAATTCAACAATTGATTATAAATACATGTATTCATATCAATTTCCAAACCTTTCAATTACTCATTCACAAAACAACATATTTTCTTCACCATTTTCTTGATTCAAAGCTAATATGATTTATACACATACCTGTACCACTCGTGCCAATTTCATTCCCAAACTCATCATTCATTTACCCGTTGAACCATTTGGAATAGAAGTCGGATACTCAGGAGTCTCGTATACTAAGTACGTATACCATGGCCCAAAGACATATCAAGGTAACTTATATCCAAAGTACTGATATCATGGCTCGAAGCCAAATCAGCCGATATCCATGGCCTGAAGCCAACTCAATGTATCCCCTAATGACATGTCACTAGTATCCTAAACTATTCCTAAGGTTCAACTGGGATTTCGAATGTCGAATTACCATCGAGTCATTGTCAAACTTATCCGAAGTGTCGTATTCACAACTTATTCAATATCAAAGCATTTAAAATACACTTATAATGAAATTTATCACATACGAACTTACCTTGAATGTGAAAACGATGAAATAAGTCGATTAGTCGATAACTTTAGTTTTCCCCCGATCTAGATCCGAATTCCACTTTTCGTGATCTAAATATATTCAAAATTAACTTATTTAATAATCTCTCTATTTAATTTAATCCAAAACACACATTTAAGAATGTTTACACTTTTACCCCTAGAATTTCATAACTTTTACAATTTAGTCCTTATTACACAAAATCACAAATTCATTAAACCCTAGCTGCCCACATTTATCAACTTTTCACACATTTAACCACACATTTTCACAAATAAATCTCTATTTTACATTTTTACTCAAAATCACTTTACAAATTATGTAAATCTAGAAACAAGATTTCATATTACATAATCAAACATCAAAGAACACATATTTCATCAATGGAAACTTTCAAAATCTTTAATATTTTTGTAAAATAGTCCTAGCTAGCTAGAACTAGTTGCAGCGATCACAAAAACATAGAAATCATTAAAAACGAATCAAAAATATTCACCATTCACCCAAGGATACCATGGTTGAACCTAGCAAGCTTAAATGGTGTTTTTCCTTCGCAAAAATCAGCTAGAAGATGAAGATGGACAAAAAAAAATCATTTTGCTTTTATTTAATTAACCTTTGTTTACCAATTTACAAAATTAACCTTACTACTAATTCAATATTTCAATAATACTAAACCATTAACACCCACTATCTCCTAAATCGGTTAATTAACACTTAAGGACCTCCACTTAAAGGTTCTATAGCTAATAGAACATCACTTTTGAACTTTACGCGATTTAGTCCTTTTTATCAAATTGACTCAAACAGTAAAATTTCTGAACGAAACTTTCACATAATCATTTTATCATGTTAAAAAATTAAAATAATAATATAATAATTATTTCAACTTTAGATTTGTGGTTCCAAAACCATTGTTCCGATTTGACTAAAAACGGGCTGTTACAACTCTCCTCCTTAAGGATTTTTGTCCCCGAAAATATTACTAGTGAATAAGTTAGGGTACTATTTTCTCATACTTTCGCGCGCTCCCATATAGCCTCTTCGATACCGTGTCATTGCCACAAAACCTTCACCAAATTTATCCATTTATTTCTCAACTCTTTAATCTCTCGAGCTAGAATTCTGATCGGTTTTTCGTTGTACGTCATATTGAGTTGAATTTCAATATCTGCCGGAGAAATTACATGTGAAGGATCTGATCTATAATCGACACATGAAACACATTGTGAATCTTTTCTAACTCAATCGGTAATGCTAGCCGATATGTCACAGGACTTATTCTTTTAATGATCTTATACGGCCCAATGAAATGCAGATTCAACTTACCTTTACGACCAAATCGAAAGATTTTCTTCTATGGAGACACTTTCAAAAATACTTTATTGTCGATCTGAAATTCAATGTCTTTCTGTTTCAAACCCGCATACGATTTTTGTATATCTGAAGCTGCTTTCAAACTGTCGTAAATTACTTTCACTTCTTCTTCTGTTTCTTGGATCAAATCAACCCCGTGAATCTTTTTCTCACTCAACTCAGTCTAAAACAATAGAGTTCGGCATTTGCGACCATACAAAGCTTCATACGGTGCCATCTTTATACTCAATTGAAAACTATTGTTACATGCAAATTCAACCAATGGCAAAAATCTCTCCTAGTTGCCTTCAAACTCTAAAACACAACATCAGAGCATATCTTCAAGAACCTGAATTATTCTCTCAAGCTGACCATCGATTTGCAGATGAAATGCAGTACTAAAGTTCAACTTTGTACCCAGAGCTTCTTGCAATTTTTTCCAAAATCGCGACGTAAACTTCAGACCCCTATCCGAAATAATTGAAACTGGCACCCCGTGTAATTTAACGATCTCAGTAATGTATAATTTGACTAATCTATCGAGTGAATAGTCTGTACGTATTGGAATGAAATGTGCCAATTTCGTCAGTCGATCAAAGACAACCCAAATAGCATCTTTCTTCTTCGGAGTCAGGGGTAACCCCGATAAGAAATCTATCGTAACTCTGTCTCATTTCCACTCTGGTATCATCATAGGCTGAAGTAAACCTGAAGGCACTTGATGCTCAGCTTTCACTTGCTGACAAATCAAACATCTCAATTCAAATTCTGAAATATCTCATTTTATATCCGACCACCAATATAACTATTTTAAATCATTGTACATCTTAGTACTTCCAGAATGAATGGATAAACAACTACTATATGCCTCGTGTAAAATTTTTGAATCAACTTTGGGTTTTTCGGTACGCAGATTTAATCTCGGAGTATCAAACAATCATCAAAACCGATTTGATACTCTAAATCATTAGTCGACTCGCATTGTACTCTTTTAACTTGATATTCACTATCACATTTCTGAGCTTCACAAATTTGATGAAGAAATATTGGTTTAGCCTTTAACTCAGCTCAAATTGAACCATTATCAGATAATGTCAACTGTGTATTCATTGCTCTCAAAGTAACCAATGATTCACTACTCAAAGCATCTGCGACTATATTCACTTTTCCCAGGTGGTAATCAATCAATAACTTAAAATCTTTCAATAGCTCGAGCCATCTCCGTTGTCATAAATTCAGATCTTTCTGAGTTATAATATACTTTAAGCTTTTATGATTAGTAAAGATGTGGCATTTTTCACCGTACAAATGATGACACCAAATTTTCAATGCAAAAACTATAGCAGCCAACTCTAAATTGTGCGTCGAATAGTTCTTCCCATGCAGCTTCAACTGTCTCGAGGGATAAGCTATAACTTTTCCTTTTTGCATCAAAACGCAACCCAAACCATTCAATGACGCGTTACTATAAACCACGAATTCTTTACCCAACTCAGGTTGAACCAAAACTGGCATTTCAGTTAACAATGCTTTCATTTGCTCGAAACCCTGTTGACATTTCGCGGACCACTCTAATCTCACATCTTTTAGTAATAATCTGGTCATTGGTGTAGCAACCATCGAGAACCCTTTTACAAAACGCCGATAATAGCCGGTTAATCCCAAAAAACTTCTAACTTTGGATACATTCCTCGGTGGTTTACAATCAACATCTGCTAAAATCTTGCTCGGATCAACTCGTATGCCTTCCGTTGAAACAATATGTCCCAAAAATTTGACTTCTTGGAGCCAAAATTCACATTTACTGAACTTAGCATACAATTCCTTATCTCTCAAGGTTTGCAATACAACCCTCAAATGCTCGGCATGCTCAGACTCATCTCGAGAATAAATCAGAATGTCGTTAATGAACACAACAACAAATATGTCTAAATACGGTCTAAGATTTGATTCATCAAATCCATAAAAACGGCAGAAGCATTAGTCAATCCGAAAGGCATAACAAGGAATTCATAATGTCCGTACCTTATTCTGAATGTAGTTTTTGGCACATTTGAATCTTTCACTCGCAACTAATAATAACCATATCTCAAATCAATCTTCGAAAACACTGTTGCTCCTTTCAACTGATCAAACAAATCGTCTATTCTCGGCAATTGATACTTGCTCTTTATCGTCACCTTGTTGAGCTGTCGATAGTCAATACACATTCTCATTGACCCGTCTTTCTTCTTTACAAAGAATACTGGCGCACCCTAGGGTGAAAAACTAGGTCGTGCAAAACCTCTATCCATTAACTCTTGCAACTGAGATTTCAACTCTTTTAATTCGGTCAAAGCCATTCTATATAGAGTTATAGATATCGGTGAAGTTCCCAGTACTAACTCAATAGCAAACTCAACCTCTCTGAATGGTGGTAATCCAGGCAACTCTTCTGGAAATACATCCAGATATTCACAGACTACTGGCACTAATTCTATCTTCATTTCAGGCACTTTTGTATCCAGTATAGAAGCAAGATAAACTTCACAACCTTTGCTCACATATCTCTGAGCCAACGTCGATGAAATCACTATAGGCAATCTACTTGATTCATCTGATTCAATTCGAATAATTTCACTATTCTGACATTTCAATTTAATTATTTTTCGTCTAGAATTCACAACCGCATCATGCAGAGTCAACCAATCCATTCCCAGAATTACATCGAACTCATCAAACGGTAAAAGCATCAAATTAGCTAGAAAACAGTAACCTCGAGTCATTAAAGGACAGTTCTTGCAAACTTTATCAACTAAAACATACTTGCCTAAGGGGTTCGATACTTTAATCACAAATTCAGTAGACTCAACAGACAAACTCTTACTAAACACCAAATTCATATAGATATACAAATGATTTGATCCAGGATCAATCAATGCAATCACATTAGTGTAGTAAAGAGAGAATGTACCGATAATAACATCAGGGGATGATGCCTCTTCGTGAGCACAGATAGCGTAGGCTCTAGCAAGTGCTCTAGCCTCGGGTCTCACAGCTGAGTCCTTTGTCGCTCCTTTTCCACTAGACACATTTCCCACATTTTCCACATATATATACATGTTTCAACCATACCAAAATAACCCCAAATAAGCCCTTACTCAAGGCTATATATACAAACCAATTCAATTGGCAAAAATCATTACCAAAATGTAACCAACATGACATAAAGACCCTATACATGCCATATGCTTAAAATACCAAAGTTCATAGGTACCAAGAGATAGGTGGATAGTGTGAAGCGAACTCTAACGATCCCCGAATCTGAACTAGTTTTGTAATCACTATAAAACATAGAAAAATTAACAAAGTAAGCTTTATAGTGTAGTAAGCTCATACAAAATAAACTCAATATAACCATAAAAACATGATTTAACAATTGATTATAAATACATGTATTCATATCAATTTCCAAACCTTTCAATTACTCATTCACAAAACATATTTTCTTCACCATTTTCTCGATTAAAAGCTAATATGATTTATACACATACCTGTCCATCTCGTGCCAATTTCATTCCCAAACTCATCATTCAATTACCCGTTGAACCATTCAGAATAGAAGTCGAATACTTACTAGTCTCGCACACTAAGTACCTATACCACGGGTTGAAGCCAAATCAAGGTAACTTATATCCAAAGTACTGATATAATGGCCTAAAGCCAAATCAACCGATATTCATGGCCCAAAGCCAAATCAGTATAACTCACACCTGAAGTGCTAATATCATGGCCCAAAGCCAACTCAATGTATCCCTTAATGACATGTCACTAGTATCCTAAACTATTCCTAAGGTTCAACCGGGATTTTGAATGCTGAATTACCATCGAGTCATTATCAAACTTATCCGAAGTCTCGTATTCACAACTTATTCAATATCAAAGCATTTAAAATACATTTATAATGAAATTTATCACATACGAACTTACCTCGGATGTGAAACCGGCGAAATACGTTGATTAGTCGATAACTTTAGTTTTCCCCTGATCTAGATCCGAATTTCACTTTTCTTGATCTAAATATATTCAAAATTAACTTATTTAATAATCTCTCTATTTAATTTAATCCAAAACACACATTTAAGAATGTTTACACCTTTACCCTTAAAATTTCACAACTTTTACAATTTAGTTCTTATTGCACAAAATCACAAATTCATGAAATTTCTTTAATACCCATGATAGACGAATTACTATAATGCCCCTAGCAGCCCACGTTTATCAGCTTTTCACACATTTAACTGCACATTGTCACATTTTCACAAATAAATCCCTATTTTGCATTTTTACTCAAAATCACTTTACAAAATATGTAAATCTAGCAACAAGATTTCATATTTCATCATCAAACATCAAAGAACACATATTTTCATCAATGGCAACTTTCAAAATCTTTAATAGTTTTGCGAAATAGTCCCTAGCTAGCTAGAACTAGTTGCAACGATCACAAAAACATAGAAATCATTAAAAACGGATCAAAAATATTAACCATACACCCAAGGATACCATGGCCGAACCTAGCAAGCTTAAATGGTGTTTTTCCTTAGCAAAAATCGGCTAGAAGATGAAGATGGACAAACAAAATCATTTTGTTTTTATTTAATTAACCTTTGTTTACCAATTTGCAAAATTAACCTTACTACTAATTCAATATTTCAATAGTACCAAACTATTAACACCCACTATATCATAAATGGGTTAATTAACACATAAGGACCTCCACTTAAAGCTCTTTAACTAATAGAACATCACTTTTGAACTTTTCGCGATTTAGTCCTTTTTATTAAATTGACCACTTAAACAGTAAAATTTTTGAACGAAACTTTCACATAATCTTTTTATCATGTTAAAAAAATTAAAATAATAATAAAATAATTGTTTCAACTTCGGATTTGTGGTTCCGAAACCATTGTTCTGATTTGACTAAAAACGGACTATTACAGGTAGGGTTGAAAAGAAAGAGAGGTGAGTCATTAAGATTGCTTAAATACCAAGTCTTTCCTAATAATCCAATCCTAGACTTGTTTATTCCCATTACCACATGACTTAGTCTTTTTCTTTCTAAAGAAGTGTTAAGTTTATTCATGCTTGTTATGCTTTATTCTGTAGAAATTAAATCCTAATTATGAAAGAAATAAATTCCTAAAGACCTAAAAATAATTAAATAAATAACAAGGCAAGGATTCCCTATTTTATTTTTCTGACTCATTCCTCTTGTCTTTTTCAGCTCCATCTTCGCTTGCATAGTCAGTATCTTCTGTCCATGTCTCAAAGATAGTATCTAGGAATTCAGTGACAAAAGTATTAGGGATATTCTTAAAAGTATTTTGAATTTAGTCATCTCTAATTTTTGCATATTTCCAGTAAGTTTGTTGTTGATTGTGCATGAACTTGCACATATCTATCATAATTAACAATTCTGATTTCTTTGAAGCACTTGCAGAAGTCGGCATTAGAGGTGTAGATTCAGGTTCAACACTTAGCTCGACTGTTTCCTTTTCTGGCTTAACCTCTAGTTCAGGGGTTGCAGATCCTTCAACTGGTTTAGGACTCTTCAGTTCCTTGTCAGATTCTTTTTCTTCAGTGTCTGTAACTGAATTAGCTTCAATTTTAGTTTCATTTATGGACTCCTTTGTATCTGACTCAATTGGCTATTCTTACTCGCCTTGATTCAGCTCATGCACCTTTTCTACTAACCTTTCAAGATCATGACTTTTAATGCACCCTTCGACATATTTCCCCTTCAGATTTGCTTGTGTTTTAACAAGGGCCCTTAAGTAAAGTGAAGTGATTAATGATGGGGAATAAGCACTTCCTGTCTTCTTTTTAGGACAATCATGAATCTCCTTGAGAATAATTTTCCCAACATTAATGGACTTTTCTGTCAAGATTGCATATAACAAAAGCATTCGTTCCATCGAGATTGTGGAACTATGTGAGATAGGCATAAAACTGGAACGAACGAAATAAAACCATACCTTTCCTACCGGTTTTAGGTATTCCCTTCGGCAAGAATGGCTTCCATACTTTCTTATAATCCATTGGGATCCCAGATTTGTCACAACATCAAGCACTTGTTGAAGAAAATCCCAATAGATATTGTTCATCATAGGGTAGTACTCATCTTCTTCAACATCAGGTAAGTTAAACAAATCATTAATGGACGCAGAAGTAAGAGGTATCTTTTTATTTCAAACGATGAACACAGTAGCATCGTGCATAGTCAAACTAGCATAGAATTCTTGAACTAGTTTATCATCGGGATGTGAACGAGCATCACAAAATTGTTCCCACTTGAGAGCATTGATTTTCTTTCTAATCCGTATAAGAACAACCATCAACTCATGACACTTAAAGTTAAAACCTTTATCTGGCATCATAAGAGGATGCTTGAAGATTGAATCAAATCTCTCTTTCACTTCTTCATCGATCAAAATCGACTTTTCAAGAGTAGTATTTGAAGATCTAGTTCTTTTGCGAGACATGATATCTTTTCTTGAGAATTTGGAAAAGTTTCTACACAAGGGAGAAAAGAGAAATCGGCAAGGTGGGTAAGGACTTGTTACGACGACAATCTTACGACGACAAGGATGGTGCGATGACAACGATAGCATGCAACAACAACAATGGTGTTCGACAGCAACAACAGCGATGTGCGGCAACAACGATGGTGCTTCGGCAATCTTCTTGCGGCGGCAATAGATGATTTTGACAAAAAGGGAAGAAAAACTATGGTTTTTTTGGGATTTGAGGCTAGCGGCATAAGAGAGAGATTTAGGGATTTTTAGGGTTAAGCAAATTACTTTGAGGGATATGAAAAATAGTAGAATGAATAGGAGTTTATATGAGGAAGAATTAGGGCAACATGTAGTGAAAATTTAGCTACATTAGGGTTACTTGAGCGGAAAGTAATGGGAGTCGCAGCCAAGTATGGATTTTTCCCTCATTTTTTGCTGTCTTGGGCCTCAAACTCAGATTGTATTTATAAACGTACTCAGGAAAAAAAACTGATTAGTACTTGGGCAAAATTTGACCCCCTTTACTAACATAAAAATTAAAAATTAAAAAAAACAAATGAAACTTAAAAATTTTAAGTCTTAATTAGAAAATTTCTTCTTAACAAATTACATTAAATTAATTCCAAGGAAAGCTTAGAGGAGTCACAGCGGTCCCACTTAAGTTCCAATCTCCCTAAACAGAATTAATTAAATGTAATAAGTTAAGAAAATAAGTTTTAATTATTTATTTATTTACAAAATGAGTTCATGAAAAATAAGGGTCTGCTAATTTGAACGATGATTCAACTCGCTCAACTTCACCATCATAGTAGTGTTTGAGATGTTGACCACTAACTTTAAACGTACCTCCGTAATTGTTGTATAATCCAATAGCTCCATAAGGATAAACTCGGTAGAGGTTATAGGGTCCATCAGGATTTAAGCTTCCTAGGAAATAGCCTAAACCTCGAATTAAAAAACAAAACCTTCTGACCTTCCTTAAACTCGCAACGTTGTATATGACTATCATTCCATCTCTTTGATCTTTCTTTACACATTTTGGCATTAAACAACCTCAGCTCTTCCAACTCATCAAGTTGTCACATCCTTCTCTCACCAACTTGCTTAAGATCAAAGTTCAACTGCTTCAAAGCCCAGTGAGCTCTATTCTCCAACTCTAATGGCAAATGACATGCATTTCCAAAGATAATCGATAAGGAGACATTCCTAACGACGTCTTAAATGCTGTTCGATAGGCCCATAATGCATCATTGAGCCTTCGAAACCAATCTTTTCTGCTAGGGCGTACTACCCTTTCAAGGATACCTTCGATTTCACGGTTCAATCTTTCAACTTGCCCATTTAACTGGGGGTGATAGACAGTAGCAATCTTGTGCTTCACATCATATTTGTCAAGCAAAAACTTAAGCCAGTTGTTCACAAAGTGAGAACCTTTAGCTCTTGGTGTCCCAAATCGTGTAAACACATGCTTATGTAGGAATCGCATGACTACCTTAGCATCATTTGTAACATCCCGAAATAGGGCCTAAACGGAACAGTGGTTACGAAACCACAAATCCGAGGTAGAAAAATTTATTTTATTATTATTTTGAGGTTCATGATATGATTACATGATTGTGCGAAAATTTCGTGATGAAATTCTATGCATAAAATGTTTAATTTGAAGTTAGGGACTAAATCGAATAAGTTGCAAAACTTGCATTCTAGAAGTTTCTAGTATGAAATTGCTTTGAAATATTAATGAGAAGGTCTTAAATAGAAATTTGACCAATTTTAAGTTCATGGAAAAAATTAGGACATGGAAGGAATTTTTAAAAGTTTAGTAAGGAGGGGCATTTTGGTCATTTGGATGTTAAATGAAATAAAATGGGAAAAATAACACAAAATGGTCATCTTCCTCATATGGTTGCTGCCGAAATTCGCTCTCTCCATAGCTAGGGTTTCTTCAACTTTCAAGCTTCATAGTAAGTGATTCCAAGCCCCGTTTTTAATGATTTTTACGTTTTTGAGATCCCGGTAGCTCGATAAAGCTTATGCTAGCAATAATTTAAGTTAGGGTTCATATTTGGAAAAATACCCATAGGTAAAAAGTGTTTATTTTGATGTTTTATGATAGAATATGAGGTCTTAGAGTATGTTAGACAACTTGTGCTACTCGGTTTTAGGTTAAAACGAGTAAAATGGCTTAATCGGTAAAATACCTAATAGTCATAAGTGCATGTTAGAGTATGAATTTGATGCTGCCATAGAAGGGAAAAATGATCAGCATGTCATGAAACATAAGAATAAGGGATGAAGTTTAATTCTCGAGCCTAGGGGCAAAAGTGTAATTATGCAAAAGTTTAGGGGCAAAAATGTAATTTTGCCAAAGTTCGTATTAAATGCTGTTTTAATGAATGTATGTATTAAATAAGTTAAATTTGCTATTATAGATCAAGAAGAACGGAATTCAGGAGTAGATCGGGGAAAAGAAAAAGTAAAGGACTAAATTGTAAAGTTTAGTCACATTTTGTATCGAGGTAAGTTTACAGTAAATAAATGCAATATTCTTATATTTTACATTATTATTGTTAATTTCTAGCATTTATATACTTATTTTTTTAGAATATTTAAAGTCGAATTAAAGGCGAAGTAGCAGAGAAAAAGCATTAGGAAGCCCCGTTTGAACCTTAGGAATATTAGGATATTGGGGTTGACAGAACAGGATAGAAATGAGCCATGTAAGTCCATATCAGATATATGGCTTTGGAGATAGGAATGAGCCATGTAAGCCCATATTGTAGATATAAATATGGCATTGGAGACAGGAATAATTCATGAAAGTCCATGTCGAAGACATGGCATTGCAGACATTGATAGACAGAGAGCGACCCCTAATATCCTTAGTATTACGAGTGGTTCATCGGATCATTGTATATGTTAAATCATAGTGAATTATCAGCAAAAAGGGAAGGTAAATTATATTTATGAATAGTGAAAGGTCAGGTAAGAAAGAAGGTAAGTGAGTAAAGAAGAAGATAGAAAATGGGAAGTAAAGAAAGTTTATGAGGCTAGGTGACTTGATGTATATTTATTCATTATGTTGAATGTTGTAATTTATTTGCTTGTAAGCTTACTAAGCCTAGTGCTTACTCTCTTATTTTCTTTTTCTTATAGTTTTTATCAAGCCACTCGGGGATCGAAGGAAACGTCGGAGACCCGATCACACTATCGAAGAAATTACATTGGTATAGTTAGACGTTTCGTTTTGTGTGTGGCATGTATAGGAACTTGGTTTCTTTTGATATGATATGATCAATGAATGATGTGTAAATATTTGCTAGTGATTAGTTAATAGAATGGCTGATGATATACATGTTTAATAGTATGTATGATTAAGTAGTAACTATCACATGAAAATTATGAAAAATGTGAAAGTAACTTAAAAACGGATTCAAGTATCAGAAATAACGTGATTTTGAAAAATCACAAAAATTTGTAGAGACATGGTTTGATAGTGAATTATATATGAAATTAAATCTCATTGTGTCTATTTTCATATGGAATAAGTAAAGCAGGTAAAGGTTTTGTATTTTATAAGATATCTGAGTTTTAGTGAAATAGGGCCAGAGCAATTTCTGGATCCCCTGTTTAAAATTTATAAATTCACCATAAATTTTATAAAAATAATTAGGTGGTGTAATTTAGATGGTTAGAATCCTTATTGAGTCTAGTTTTAATAGAAACAAACTTCATAGTTATTGAAATTCTGTACGGAGAGATATATGATTCGTAATACACAGAGGTCAGAGCAGTCGAACCCTGAAACAGGGGAGACTTTAACTAATAAACTGTACTAATTGGCCCAGCCAAAAATTCTAGAAAAAAATTAGTAAATAGATATATGAGTCTATTTTTAGGGAAAATTTACGGAATTGGATTTCTAGTTTTGTAACTCGAGATATGAATTTTTAAGCAACCATGATGCAGAAAAATAGTTTATTCCGAAAATTAATATAAGTAGTTAGAATTGTTTAAAAAGGTAAAATAAGATTAGTAACACCTCAAGCTTGACTCCGATGACGGTTTCGGGCGTGGGGGCGTTACATCATTTGTAGGGTAGGCTTTAGCTTCAACCCACTTGGAACATAGTCCACAGCAACTAAGATGTATTTGTTCCCATACGAAGAAGGAAACAGGACTAAGAAGTCAATACCCCATACGTCGAATAATTCAATCTCCAAAATGTTTGTCAAGGGCATCTCAATCCTCCTTGATATATTGCCGGTCCTTTAGTATTTATCACAATTTTTCCCATAAGCATAAGCATCTTTAAATAGTGTAGGCCAAAAGAAACCTACATGCAAAATCTTTTCTATAGTCTGTGTACCACCAAAGTGTCCCCCACTTGGAGATGAATGGCAATGATACAAGACCTCAGCAATCTCACTTTCAACTACACACTTTCGGATTATATTATCTACACACTGTTTAAACAAAAATGGATCCTCCCAAAAATAATACTGACTACCATGAAGGAATTTTTTTCCTTTTTCGGTATGTCATTTCTCGAGGAATTATTCCAATTAGGTGTAATGATTATTGGGGCTGAGATTAACCATTTTTTCAGATCTTCAAAAGCTTCCAAACATGCTTTGTTGAAATCAAACACTGTATCTTTCTCTAACAACAAACACAACAGTCTAAAAATTTTCGAGAAATCTTTGACAAACCTTCGGTACAAACCGGCATGGCCTAAGAAACTTCTAACTCCTTTCACATTAATTGGGGGCAGTAATCTTTCAATTACGTCCACCTTTGCTTTATCGACTTCAATTCCTCTCTTTGAGATTTTATGCCCTAAGACAATCCCTTCCTTAACCATAAAACGACATTTTTCCCTGTTAAGGACAAGATTTGTCTCTTCGTATCTCTTCAGTACCTTAGCCAAATTACTCAAACTAATATCATAAGTGTTACCAAAAATAGAAATATCATCCACGAAAACCTCAACAAAATTTTCAACCATATCAGTGAATATTGCCATCATGCATTGTTGAAATGTTGTAGGTGCATTGCATAAACCAAAAGGCATTTGGCTAAAAGCAAATGTATCATATGGATGAGTAAAGGTTGTTTTATGTTGGTCCTTCAAAGCTACAACTATTTGTTATATCCCGAATAGCCATTTAAAAAATAATAGAATTCATTATCTGCCAGTCGATCTAACATCTGATCCATAAAAGGCAACGAAAAATAGCACTTTCGAGTGGCTTTATTCAACTTCCTGTAATCAATACAAATTCTCCAACCAGTAATGGTTTTCGTTGGAATCAACTCATTACACTCATTTTCAACAATCGTGATTCCACCTTTTTTCAACACACACTGCACCAGACTTGCCCACGAACTATCCAAAATAGGATAGATGATTCATGCATCTAACCTTTTGATCACTTCCATTCTCACAACTTCTTTCATAATAGGATTGAACCTTCTTTCCCATCAATTTGAGTTCTTTCACCTTCTTCTAAAATGATTTTATGCATGCAAAAAGAAGGACTTATACCTCAAATATTAGATATGGTCCAACCAATTGCTTTCTTAAATTTCTTTAGAATAGCAATTAGTTTCTCCTATTGATCTTTCGTCAGTTCTGTTAAAATAATCACTAGCAAAGTGAAACATTCACCTAAATATACGTATTTCAAATGGGAAGGAAGTACCTTTAGTTTGAGTTTAGGTGGTTCTTCAATTGACAACTTCGGTTGCACAAATTCTTTGACTTCTAACTCCAACGGTTCAAACCGCGTGGATTGAATAAAATTTCTCAGATTGACTTCCATTAGTGCCATGTTTTCTTCACCTTCTTCATCCTTCAAAGGGTCAAAATCTAAGACTTTTTCTAATGGATCTTCTTAAAAATTTCTTTCCATAGAAACCAAGGTTTCCATCTCTTCCATAACTGAACACTCTTCTGTCAGATCGGGAAATTTCATCGCTTTAAGAATGTTAAAGTTTACCTGATCATCTTGAACCCGCATGGTGAGTTCACCTTTGTGCACATCAATTAACGTTCTTCCCATGGCTAAGAAAGGTCTCTCAAGGATGATTGACACTTATTTATCTGCTTCAAAATCTAAGATAATGAAATCAGTAGGAAAAATAAATTTATAGACTCTTACCAAAACATCCTCGATCTTTCCCACGGGATATGCTAAAGATCAATCCGCTAGCTGAAGCGTCACCGTTGTAGGTCTTACTTCACCTATCCCTGGCATCTTGAAAATAGGCTTAGGCATCAAGTTGATACTCACTCCAAAATCACATAAAGCTTTACCACAGTAAGATTCACCAATGTTACAAGGTATAGTAAAGCTTCCTCGGTCTTTCAATTTCGGTGGTAGTTTATTCTACAAGAACGCACAACACTCCTTTGTCAAGGCAACAGTCTCATACTCACTTAGCCGTTTCTTCTTGGATAGTATATCCTTTATAAACTTCACATAATTTAGCATTTGTTCTAAAGCCTCCATCAACAGAATATTGATGTGTAACTGCTTCAGAACATCCAAAAACTTCTTGAATTGCTCCTCATGTTTCTGCTTGTGTTGCTACAATCTTTACAGATATGGAGGTTATGGAGCTTTGGATTGAATCGGATAACTCTTCTGAGTAGGTAATCTGCATCCAAAAAAGATGTTAAAGTATTTGAATTCACTAAGTTAGGATTTACCTTATTAGTCTTTGCAGATTTTGACTCTTTTAGTGTAGGAATTTCAACAGCTGGTTGATTCTTCTCAATGGGCTTATCTTCGACATCAATCAATCGAGGTTCTAGAATTTTACCACTTCGCAATGCCACTGCCTTGATATGCTCTTTACCAAAATTTCTTGGATTCTTAGTATCGCTCGACAAGGTTCCTTACAATCTATTACGAAGCTCCAAAGCTAACTGACCCATTTGGTTTTCCAAATTTTTCAATGTTGTTGCTTGACTTTGGATCAAAGCATCATTCTTTGCCATGTACGCTTTCAACAAGTTTTCCAAACTATTTGATGCCTCAGCTTAAGGTGGTTTCGAAGCTTGCTGATTAAACCCTTGAGATTGGTTGGGTCTATGCTACAATAAGCTGTTGTTTGGTCCATTTCCTTGGTTGCTCCAAGAAAAATTAGGATGATTACGCCATGAAGGATTG
Source organism: Gossypium longicalyx (assembly GCA_025698465.1). Lineage (NCBI taxonomy): Eukaryota > Viridiplantae > Streptophyta > Magnoliopsida > Malvales > Malvaceae > Gossypium > Gossypium longicalyx. The sequence goes on along the minus strand of CM046995.1, from coordinate 68,135,932 downwards.
TAGAAGTTGGACTGGGGCCCTTGTCCACGCCTGTTTTGATGTTGGTTCCATACATAGTACTCGGGATTTGATGGACAATTCTCAAAAGAATAACCTTCCCCATAGTACAAACAGGAAACTACTTCAAACAAACTTGGTGGCTGAGCTACAAAATTATTAGCACTATTAGTAGTAAACTATTTTAACATAGAGGAAATAGACGATACCTGACCTGATAACGAAGTGAGGCCATCAACTTCATGAACTCCGGCTACATGTCTTCCTGAAGCTGTTTGATTTGTTGGCCATTGATAGTTATTACTCATGATCCTCTCAATGATCTCATAAGCCTCATTATAAGACTTAGACAAAATTGCACCATTCATAGAAGCATCTACCATCAATCTTATATGTGCATTAAGACCATTTAGAATGTCTCCAACTGGATACAATGAGGAATCCCATGATGAGGACACTTACGAATTAACTCCTTGAATTGCTCCCAAGCCTCATACAAAGACTCGTCATCCAATTATTGGAAAGTTGTGATCTCGTTCCTCAACTTAGCATTTTTGCTAGGTGAGAAATACTTAACCAAAAATCTCTCTGCTAATTCTTGCCATGTAGATATGGAACTTGGTGGCAATGAATTGAGCCAGGCTCATGCTCGATCTCGCAACGAGTACATAAACAACCTTAACCTTAATGCATCTTCAGTCACACCGACAATCTTGAATGAATCACTCACCTCCATAAACAATCGAAGGTGGAGATGTGGATCTTCCATGGGCATAACACTGAATTGCCCCACCGTTTGGAGCATTTGAAGCATCATTGGTTCTAATTCAAATTGGGTTGCCTCAATATCTGGCATCCTAATTCCTGGATTTAACTCACTGAAAAGTGGCACAACATATTGTCTGATGCATCGATCCTTATCATCGACAATGAGGATGGGATTTCGTACATGATCGGCTTCATTACCTTGGTCTTGATTCTGATTTCCAAGGTCCATCTCGACTTGTCTTTGAGCTGTTCGTTCACATCTTTTTTGTTTGAAAGTTCGTTCAATTTTAGGGTCTACAGGGAGTAAAATGATAATCTGATCTATGCTATAAGCTAGTAATGTTAGAAATAAACCAATTTGGAAGTAAATAATTTCACATAAAAAAAGACTATGGCAGCAGTTAACAATCCCCGGCAATGGTGCCAAAAACTTGTAACGCGTAGGTTTGTGCAAGTGTACACAATCATTATCAAGTAATAAGTAAGTATCGAGTTATCGTCTCTACAGGGATTGTATTTGTGTTAAATCACTTCATTGTAAAATTAGACTAACAACTTGGTAAAAAAAAACACAATATGGTTGAGAAGTGATGATTAAAATTAAATATATTAAACTAAATGCAATGATCCCTAATGTAAATTACACTAAGTATGCAAACTATATGAATGGAATAGATTTTACCAAAATTAAACACAATTTGCAACAATTATAACATAAATAAACTAGGACAATTACTTTAATTAAACTCAATTTATTATCAATAGGCTTAATAATATTTAGAAAAATATTTCATGGCAACTCGATATTTCAAGAGTTTGGAAACCACTTTAGGTCCTTTCGGAATCCTTTACTTAGTAAATATGCATTTTACTGATCCTTATTTACTAAGGGTTTCTTAGCATTCGTGTGAGGTAACGGGGTTTGAAACAGTTTAATCACGCAAATCTAAAAGCTATGCAGATAACAGAGTTTGGTTAGAGTTGTTATACAACTTTCAATTTAATCGAGTTAGAATGTAAATTGAGCATGCACATTTCAATTATGTGTCCACTAGCCATCATCTGGTTAGGATCGCTCAACTAATTCAGGTGCATTTCAATCACGTACGAACGAAATACATACTTGATTTTAATTGAAAACATGATCGATTGAGGCACAAACATTATAAGCATGAATCAAATAAATATTATTTAATCAAAGCAATCATCCTAGCTTAAATCAAATTAATTTAACATTGTTGTGAACAAGAACAAAGAACACATAGCAAACATTTTTAGATTAAATTAAAGAAAAGAAAGATTAAACCCAAATCAAAGTGGCTATCACCCAAGTCTCTGACCGATGAGGCTCCTTCACTCTTTCGCTTTGCTCCTTTGCTGATGGCTCTCCAAGGTGGCCGACCAAGGGCTCTTTAAGAGGCTTAATTGCTAAAATCTCTATGTAGAAAGGATGCTAGACGTGGGGAATGGAGAATGCTAAAGAGAATTGAGAAAGAAGAGAATGATGAGGGATTAGGGATGATTTTTGAGGGATCAAATGAGGTCTTATTTATCGGTGAAGGGAGGAGGCTAGTCTGCTAAAAATAGAGAGGTTTAGTATCTTCAAGCTTTTCCAATGAGTGGTCAGCCATGCTTGGTGGATTTGAGTTGAATTTTGCTTGATTTTTAAGCAATTTAAATGCCATAACAACTCAGGACTGAGACTCAAACAAATGTAAATCTTTGGGCAAACCTCTAATTTCTTCAACATTGCAAGGACCTTATGTAATTAAACCAAAAAGTGGTTTATGTGGATGGCCATGTGTAGCCAAAGTTGGGCTGACTTGGTCTTCAATTTAGACGGTTTTTGTAATCCAACAAAGCTATCTGACCTATCCAAAATAAATCAATAAATTAAAAGACCAAAGAATAAAATTTATCCAATTTAAATAATTAATTAAAACCCAAATTATTAATGAAATATTTTTAAATGAATTATTAAATATAATTTTATATTTTATTATTTAATTTAATCATGCATGGCCCATTTTATGTCTTAAAAATATAATATGTTCAAATAAATATAAAATAAGCCATTTTATGCATGAAAACTATATAATAAAGCATAAAATCACATGTTAATAATTTATATGTCCTAATTTCATATTTTCACATATTTCATTAATTTATTAAATAATTACTTAGTTTTAACAACGAATTTAAGTAAAATGGTGATAAATTACATAGGAAAAATCCTATATATTTCTCAGTTTACACACCCCCAAACTTAAATCATTGCTCATCCTGAGTAATGTTTATGCACAGCAAAAGGTCTTGCTAAGGCAAAATTGCTAATTGTGTAAACAACATCAATCTTTGTCCCATAATCATGCATTAATAACTTCATGTTCATAGATTTTCTTTATTAACAAGTAATTCACATGCAAACATTTTTAGAGTTTTATACTAAGTTTCAAAATAAGATAACATTCTTCATTGAACATAATTTCTTATCACTCAAGAAAACAATCATAAGGCTTATTTATGATCTTCATATGTTGAACTTAGTACTTCCTCTCCGCTAATATAGGTGACATAATCATCAAATCAATAGGTCTTTTATAAGGTTGTAATGGGGCTCGGTTAAAGGTAGGGATTTTAAGAGATGAGACATTTTGGTTTCAAGATCTTAACCTTTAACTGTCTTGGATTCCTCGAAATACAACCTTTTTCTTTAGGTGAACCTTTGGAACACCCCCAAACTTATTTTGAACTCAAGCTCATACATTTTTCCTTTTTGGGAGATTGACAAACTTTTCTTTACTCTTTCTTTATTTTATTTTTTTTAAGCATGAGCACATACATCTTTTTGAAAATTTCCTCAAATTTTAATTACCAAGACAACTTTAGTTAAGATGGGTGCACAAAACTTGGATAACTTAAAAAGATGGTAATGTGGCTTATAATGTAGGTTCATTGCAATAAACAGGCCTTTAAGCTCAAAATTACAGTTTCAATGGTCTAATATCATAGGGTTGGCTTGAAAAGGCTCAAACGATCCAAAGAAATAGTGCTTATATCATTTTAGATTTTTATGTCTCCTAAGATTTCGCCTCAAGAAAGTTACTAGGTCAATTGTAAAGATATAACCCTTCATGCATGCCTATTCTCAAGAGAAACTAAGTTTTCATGGCAAACATTACTAAGACTAAGATTATACAAGCATTCTATTCTTTATGATAACATACTTTCACTCAGATAAAATCATCATTCATACTTTCATACAAACTATCTCATTAACAAAAAAAGTCTCTAAACATTCATTTCTTAAAACATACTTATGAAAGAAATGATTGAAACATACTTGAAAATTTTAAAAATTTGAGCAATTTATTTGCTTTACCCCCCTTTAAAAATAAATAATGTCCTCATTTCAAGAGCAAAGTAATGAATGAAAACTGAACACCAGGTAGGGTTGAAAAGAAAGAGTGGTGAGTCATTAAGACTGCTTAAATACCAAGTCTTTCCTAATAACTCAATCCTAAACATGTTCATTCCCATTACCACATTACTTAGTCTTTTTCTTTCTAAAGAAGTGTTAAGTTTGTTCATGCTTGTTATGCATTATTCTGTAGACATTAAATCCTAATAACGAAAGAAATAAATTCCTAAAGACCTAAAAATAATTAAATAAATAACAAGGCAAGAATCCACCCTTTTATTTTTCTGACTTATTCCTCTTGTCTTTTTCAGCTCAATCTTCGCTTGCATAGTCAGTATCTTCTGTCCATGTCTCAAAGATAGCATCTAGGAACTCAGGAAAAAAATTATTGGAGTTGTAGATTCATGTTCAACACTTAGCTTGACTGTTTCTTTTTCTGACTCAACCTCTAGTTCATGGGTTGCAGATCCTTCAACTGGTTTAGGACTATTCGGTTCCTTGTCAGATTCTTCTTCTTCAGTGTCTGTAAAGGAATTAGCTTCAGTTTTAGTTTCATTTGTGGACTCCTCGGTATCTAACTCAGTTAGCTCTTCTTTCTCGCCTTGATTCAGCTCATACACCTTCTCTACTAACTTTTCAAGATCATGATTTGTAATGCACCCTTAAACATATTGCCCCTTAAGATTTGCTTGTGTTTTAATATGGGCCGTTAAACAAAGTCAAGTGATCAATGATGGGAAATAAGCACTTCCTGTCTTCTTTTTAGCACAATCATGAATCTCCTTGGAGTAATTTTCCCAATATTAATGGACTTTTATGTCAAGATTGCATATAATAAAAGCATCTTTTCTATCGAGATGGTGGAACTATGTGAGATAGGCATAAAACTATAGCAAACGAAATAAAACCATACCTTTGCTACTAGTTTTAGGTATCCCTTTCGGTAAGAATGGCTTCCATACTTTCTTATAATCCATTGGGATCCCAGATTTGTCACAACATCAAGCACTTGTTAAAGAAAATCCCAATTGATATTGTTCATCATAGGGTAGTACTCATCTTCTTCAACATAAGGTAAGTTAAAAAAATCATTGATGGACTTAGAAGTAAGAGGTATCTTTTTCTTTAGAAAACGATGACCACAATAGCATCTTGCATAGTTAAACTAGCATAGAATTCTCGAACTAGTTCATCATCGAGAAGTGAACGAGCATCACAAAATTGTTCCTACTTGAGAGTATTGATTTTTCTTTCTAATCAGTATAGGAATAACCATCAAATCTTGACTCTTCAAGTTAAAACCATTTTCCAGCATCATAGGTTGATGCTTGAAGATTGAATCAAATCTCTCTTTCACTTCTTCATCGATCAAAATCGGGTTTTCATGAGTAGTCTTTGAAGATCTAGTTCTTTTGCGAGACATGATATCTTTTCTTGAGAATTTTGAAAAGTTTCTGCACAAGGGGGAAAAGAGAAATCGGGAAGGTGGGTAAGGACTTGCTACGACAAAATTCTTGCACTAGCAAGGATGGTGCGGTGGCAACGACAGCATGCGACAACAACAACAATGTACGACGGTGACAACAGTGAAGTGCAGTAGCAACGTTGGTGCTTCGCCAATCTTCTTGCGACAGCAATAGGTGATTTTGACAAAAAAGGGAACAAAAACTAGGGTTTTTTCGGGATTTGAGGCTAGCGGCACAAGAGGGATATTGAGGGATTTTTAGGGTTAAGCAAATTGCTTTGAGGGACATGAAAAATAGTAGAACAAAGAGGAATTTATATAAGGAAGAATTAGGGAAACATGTACCAAAAATTTAACTACATTAGGGTTACTTGAGGGGAAAGTAATGAGAGTGGCGGCCAGGTATGGATTTTTCCCTCCTTTTTTGTTGTCTTGGGCCTCAAACTCAGATTGTATTTATAAACGTACTCAAGAAAAAAAAAACTGATTAGTACTTGGGCCAAATTTGACCCCCTTTATTAATGTAAATATTTAAAATTTAAAAAAAAACAAATGAAACTTAAAAATTTTAAGTCTTAATTAGAAAATTTCTTCTTAACAAATTACATTAAATTAATTCCTAGGAAAGGTTGGAGGAGTCACAGCAGTCCCGCTTAAGTTCCAATCTCCTTAGACAGAATTAATTCAATGTAATAAGTTAAGAAAATAAGTTCTAATTATTTATTTATTTACAAAATGAGTTCATGACAGATAAGGGTCTGTTAATTTGAACGAGGATTCAACTCACTCAACTTCACCATCCCAGTTGTCTTTGAGATGTTGACCATTAACTTTAAAAGTACCTTCATAATTTTCGTATAATCCAATAGCTCCATAAGGATAAACTCGATAGATGGTATAGGTTTCTCTCCATTGGGATTTAAGCTTCCGAGGAAATAACTTCAACCTTGAATTAAACAACAAAACCTTCTGACCTTCTTTAAACTCGAGAGGTTGTATATGACTATTATGCCATCTTTTTTTTTATCTTTTTTTACACATTTTGGCTTTCTTATAGGAAAACAACCTCAGCTCTTCCAACTCATCAAGTTTTAACATCCTTCTCTCACCTGCTTGCTTAAGATCAAAGTTCAATAGCTCTATTCTCCAACTCTAATGGCAAATGACATGCCTTTCCAAAGACTTACTGATAAAGAGTCATTCCTAATGGTGTCTTAAATGTTGTTCGATAGTCCGATAATGCATCTTCGAGCCTTCGAGACCCATCCTTTCTGCTAGGGCGTACTACCCTTTCAAGGATACCTTTGATTTCACGGTTCACTCTTTCAACTTGCCCATTATACTGGGGGTGATAGGTAGTAACAATCTTGTGCTTCACATCATATTTTTCAAGCAACCACTTAAGCCATTTGTTCACAAAGTGAGAACCTTCATCACTAATAATAGCTCTTGGTGTCCCAAATTGTAACACCCCTTACCCGTTACCGTCGCCGGAATAGGGTACGAGGTATTACTAGAACATAATACATACCATTAAACAAAACCGAGATAGAAATATGTCATCCAATTTGATAGTGCATCGTTATAACATATGTTTTGAACAATATTAATCAACTTCTATGGCTTGTACAAAGTAGTTGGTCGAGTACTCTAACCAATATTTTAAACCTAGGCAATTATGACACGTAACAAAATAATTAAGCCTACTATACATGTCATAATTCAAAATGTTTAGTTCGAATACCCTAAAGTATTGATAGTGCGGCAGATCTTCACGATCCTTAACTCCTGAGCAAGTTGGAGGATACTACAAGACAAAAGAGAGAAAACAAAGTAAGCTTATATCTTAGTAAGTAAGTATGTAAATAATAATTAAAGAATTTAATATGTTTACACAACAACTCAAGTATATCCGCTTTAATTTCAATATTCACTCCACTTTGATTAAGCTGTCTTTCCTGCGTTATGTTCACTAAATAAATCATAACTCGAGTTACAAAACTCAAAACTCAAATCCGTAAAATTTTCCTAAATCTAGACTCATAAATCTTCTTGATAATTTTTTTCTAGAATTTTTGGTTCAGCCGATTAGTACAGTTTATTAGTTAAAGTTTCCCCTGTTACAGAGCCCGACTAGTCTGACCTCTTTTCACTACGAATTGAATTTCTCTCAGTACACAATTCAAATAACCCTGAAATTTGTTTCATTTAAAACTAGACTCAATAAGGATATTAGGTATGTAAACTATATTTCTTAATTTTCTTTGTACAATTTTTAATGATTTTTCAAATTTGAAACAGGGGATCACATATTCATCCTGAGCAAGTCACACACAATTGTAAATATCTCAAAATATAAAATTCATTTGCTTGTTCTGTTTCTTTTATATGAAAGTAGACTCATTAAAATTTAATTTCACATCTCATTCAATCTCTAATTATGTTCCTTCTATTTTTTGGTGATTTTTCAAAATCACGTCACTGCTACCATCCAAAACAGTTTTAATGCTAATTTCACTCTTTCACACATTCTTTATGCTAACCTCATTTTATCTTACATATATAGATATACCACAAATCATTTTCACCACAATTCATTCATCACAAGTATAGGTCCATAACCACAACGTCACCACAAAACCATCCCGTTGAACAATTCGGATCAATCCTCGATATTTAATGGTTTTAGCACACACATTTCCCACCATCATACTTCATTTAGTTCGGCTCTCTTGTACACATGGTGAACACTTAGTACCACTCATGCGACCTAGCCGATTTGTCTCGTAGCTCTCTTGTCTACATGGTGTCCTTCACTTGGAATCACGCATGCGACCTAGCTACATTTATCTCTTACGTAGCTCTCTTGTCTACATGGGATACATCCCGTATCACACATGTGACCTAGCTACTACATGGTATTTCGTAGCTTTCTTGTACACATGATGTGCACTCAGCATCATACATGTGACCTAGCTACGCTCCTCTATTTTATTCGATCTCTCCGAATGTTCAACCGGATCTCTCTCTATTATTTATTTCCATTTTTCCAATAGTCGATTTATATTTTAACATCAGCTAGTATATTTATATAATAGTCTGAAATATAAGAATGTAAATGAAAATAATGTAATGTTTACATACAAACTTACCTCGGTGCAAAATGTGGAAATTTTGCGATTTAATCCAAAACTTTTTCCTTCCCTCGTTCGAGGTCAATTCCACGCCTTTCTTGATTATGGAGCTTGAAAGTTGAAGAAACCCTAGCTATGGAGAGAGGGAGAATTCGGCAGCAACTAAGGAGGATGATGACCAATTTTGTGTTATTTTTCCCATTTTATTTCATTTAATATCCAAATGACCAAAATGCCCCTCCTTACTAAACTTTCAAAAATTCCTTCCATGTCCTAATTTTGTCCATGAACTTAAAATTGGTCAAATTGCTATTTAAGACCTCCTAATTAATATTTTAAAGCAATTTCATACTAAAAACTTCTAAAATGTAAATTTTGCAACTTATTCAATTTAATCCCTATTTTCAATTTAAGCACTTTAGGCATAGAATTTCATCACGAAATTTTCACACAATCATGCAATCATATCATAAACCCCAAAATAATTATAAAACAATTATTTTTATCTCGGATTTGTGGTCACGAAACCACTATTCTGATTAGTCCCTAATTCGGGTTGTCACACAAATCATGTAAACACATGCTTATGTAGGAATCACATGACTACCTTGCACCATTTGGAGGGTATGCTTCAGCTTCAACCCACTCGGATACATAGTCCACAGTAGTTAAGATGTATTTGTTCCCATACGAAGAAGGAAACGGGCCTAAGAAGTCAATACCCTATACGTCGAATAATTCAATCTTCAAAATGTTTGTCAAGGGCATCTCAATCATCCTTGATATATTTCTGGTCCTTTGGCATTTATCACAGTTTTTCACATAAGCATAAGCATCTTTAAACAGTGTATGCCAAAAAAAAACCTGCTTGCAAAATCTTTGCTACAGTCCGTGTACCACCAAAGTGTCCCCCACTTGGAGATGAATGGCAATGATACAGGATCTCAGCAATCTCACTTTCAGCTACACACTTTCGGATTATATTATCTGCATACTGTTTAAACAAAAATAGATCCTCCCAAAAATAATACCGACTATCATGAAGGAATTTTTTCCTTTTTTGGTATGTCATTTCTCGAGGAATTATTCCACATGTAAGATAATTGGCAAAATCAGCAAACCAAGGTGTTTCATGAATTCAACTTACTTCAAATAAGTGTTCATATGGGAAATTCTCATTGATAGGCACACATGATCGAGTTACCTCGTCTTGTTCCAACCTCGACAGATGTCAGCTATTTGATTTTCTACACCTTTTCTATCTTGGATCTCAAGGTCAAATTCTTGGATTAAAAGTATCCAACGAATTAGCCTTGGTTTCGTATCTTTCTTTGTGAGAAAGTATTTAATGGTCGTTTGGTCAGTAAAACTGTAACTTTGGTACCTATAAGATATGAGCGGGATTTGTCAAAAGCAAAACTATAGCAAAGAGTTAATTTTCAGTTACCATATAATTGAGTTAGGCTCCCGTCAAAGTTCTACTTGCATAGTAAATAGGGTGAAACACTTTGTTTCTTTTTTGACCCATCGCAGCTTCAACAGCATAATCACTTGCATCGCACATCAACTCAAAAGGTGAGCTCCAATAAGGTGTAACGATTATTGGGGCTGAGATTAACTGTTTTTTCAAATCTTCAAAAGCTTCCAAACATGCTTTGTTGGAATCAAACACTGTATCTTTCTCTAACAACAAACACAACGGTTTAGAAATTTTCGAGAAATCTCTGACAAACCTTCGGTAAAAACTGGCATGGCCTAAGAAACTTCTAACTCCTTTCACATTAATTGGGGCTAGTAACCTTTCAATTATGTCCACCTTTGCTTTATCGACTTCAATTCCTCTCTTTGAGATTTTATGTCCTAACACAATCTGTAACGCCCTGAATTTTGGGCCTAAAAGTTTTAAGTCTTGAGTGGGTGCAGTTAGGAGACTGCACATAAATATTTAATTGTGCAAGGAAGTGACACAATTGTGTGTTTGGCTTAGTGGTTGTGTGCTCTAGAAGTGTTTGGGAAGTCATGGGTTCAAGCCCTAGCTTCCACAAAATTTTGGTTTTTTTTAGGATAAAACCCTTATCTTTGGCCAGTAGGGTTATAAGTTTATTTTAGTAAAGTATGACAAAAAGAGCCTACTGGTCTAGTGGATAGTGGCTTGTGGAGTGTGCTAGTGGTCTGAGGTTCGAATCCTTGCTTGTGTAAATGGATATTATTTTTACTGGTGGTCATGGGAGGAAGTTGTGTTTGACCGAAACACCGAGGAGTTTGAATGAGTTTGAATGGGGTAGTTGTTAGCTGAATTTGAAGAGATGGATGGGAGGAAATTAAGGACAAAATCAAGCAAGTTTGAATTTGGAGAAGAGTCTTGCCGGGTTTGAACTCTGGCACTTAGTGTTTCAGTTGTGAAGGGATGTTGGGGGAGGTGTTTAGTGTGTGGAAGGCTGAACGAAATTAGGGAGTTCTTTTGGGGTAAAATTTGGTTATGTATTGGTAATTGGTCATTTTCATTTCAGAATTTCGCCAAGTTGTGGTTTTGCTCTCCATTTCAGAAACGATTACCACTTGTTGTTCATTTTTTTTTTTACCTTTTGAGTATTGTTTGTTTGGTAGCCAAATACCACTAATGTACATTCAAGTAGTTTGGTTCTTTTTGCTCTCCAATAACGTGTTTTGATTGACCAACTTCTTTTCTCTCCCTCACTTTTCTCCTTTGAATAATTAGTACTTTACCTTTACTTATTTTCGGTTTTGGGTAGCCGAACATTTCGTCCCTTGTTAGCCAAATATTGTTTTGCTCCATCAACTCTCTCTCGTTTCCTTCATTGTCGATTCTTTTTTACTCTCTCTCTCTCTCTCTCTCTTTCTCAAGCCTTGGTGGAGTACCCTCTCATCTTTCTCTCGATTCTATCCTCTCTTCCCTTTCATTCGATCATTTTCCGTTGGCTAGATATTAGTTGGTAAGTATTTGTGACTCTGCTCTTTCGACTTATCTCCTCTATTTCTCTAAATTTCGATTCTTATCTTCTCCTTTCTTTTGGTTATGATGTTCTTCCAGGTTTAAGTGATTCGCAAAGAGTGGAGGAGTTCTCTAGCATTGCAAAAACGATTGGAACCTTTTCGTTCGCTCTTGACCAAAGGTAATATTATTCGTAGTGATTGATCTAAACTGGAATATGTTGATTTGGGTTGGTATTTGCCGAATATTTCTTTTCCTTATTTTGGGGTTTGTATTTTCTATAGGCTAATAAACATGGATTCAACCCATATGTGTAAGTAGTCTTGAGTAATAAATCCGCTTAATATGCAGATAACCATCAATGAGTTTGTTAGATGTAATAGCCCAAATTTGACCGGGCTTTAAAAGGGCAAAACAGATAAATGGATAAATAAATATTTATTTTAAAGTCCATTTAACAGTCCAGGTTACAAAGCCCAAGCATTGGGGCCCAAGCCTAAACAAACCGCATAACCAATACCCGTGTAACCCAAATACACCCGAAGCCCAACACATACACCAAACCCAATAAACCTATTAGCCCCTAAAACCCCTAACCCGATTACAAAACTTAAGTGGCCCAATTGGCCCAAACTTTTACACTGAGGCAGGAAACCCTAGGGTTTCTGCCTTTCCTTCCTAGTGCCTCAACATCTTTTGGAAGCCTCGGGGAGCGTTTGTCCAGCTCCCCGAATCGAGGCCATCAATGCACTGTTGAGGCCATCAATGCATTTTCTCAACACAGCCCAGACGACTCCTCAGCTACCAATCGGGATTTCTCAGCATACCCAGGGCTTCTCACCACCAGATTTCATGCCTCCATCAACGCCGACGAGTCTACCACCGAGATATTTGCGAGTTTCATGCGAAAAAGGAAAGAAAATTAGTAGGTAGATTAGAACAAGATATGGAAAGAAATCTTGTGATTTTTTTCCTAAAATATGTCAGTTTAAGGCTATAAAGCCCTTCTAGGAATCTATAAATAGAAACCTACGCTTATGATACCTACAATACACAGAGATAAAGTAGAGATTTACACCCAATAAGGCAGAGAAGCACACACACTTACACACAGGCATACAAAATAGAGTTTTTTTTTTACACATTCAGAGAGAAAAAAAAAACAAAAACACAAAGAGATAGAGATTTACGAATAGTTGTATTCATTCAAAGCAGAAGAAATAAAAGGTAGTTTCTCGTTTTTTTTTCAAGGTAATCGAATCATTATTTTATTTTTCACTTACCTGTTTGTTTTCTAGCATCAATACACAGATTTAAAAAATATAATCAAGGAAAACAAGAGAAAAAGGGGTTACCTGATGATTCGCAAGAAAAAAGGAAGGGTTTCTCGAACCCTAGCCACCGTGTGCGGTGGTCCTTAGGACGGCGCGTCGGCGCGTAAAGACCATGCACGACGGAGCTTAAGGATGAGCAGTGATGGTCCTTTGACTGGAACTCAGAGGGCCAGAGAGATTTGAGAGAGAATTCTCTCGTTTTTTGAGAGACAGGCTAAAATGAATTTCAACAAAGGAAATCAGCCTTATATAGTTTCAATGAAACGACATCGTTTCTGCTTAATCTAATAAGCTCAAAACGATGTCATTTTAAAGCTTCCAAGGTCTGCCTGTTGATCCGTAAACCCGAAAGAGATCCGCCTTTTTTTAAGTCTTGGGATATTTGTTTAATTGGTCCCTCTGCATTTTTAAATTTTATAAATCCATTCTATTATTATTATAATTTGGCCCTAATATTTTGTTTCAGTTTTAATTTAGTCCCTACAATAGCCACTTTAAGTCCTGATTAAAACGGTGCCGTTTTAGGGGTAAGGGAATTTTTCCCCATGAGTCTCTAGGGTTTACATAGGCATTGCAATTGGGTCCAAACCCTTTCTTTTTTTAAATTAGCCTCTGATTTTTATTTTAATTCAATTTTAGTTTTTTTTAAAAAAAACTTTATTTATATATTATTATTTACCTATATCTATATTATATTTTATTACATAATATTTATTATACTATTTTATATTTTATTATTATATTATTTTACACTTTAATATATGTTATTTTATATTATTATTACATCATATTTATTATGTATTTTTGTATATTATTATCTATATTATTATTTTGATAGATTTTTGTACAAAATTGGTATTATATATTCTATTAATTATTTATTCATGTTTTTTAAAAAAAATTATACTTTATACCATGTGCTATAAAATTGTTTTTCATTACATATATATTATCTATATTATTATCATGCATTATTAAATATTTTATTTTAATTTTATATGTATATTTTTTAAATAATTACTCACTTTATTTTATATTTTAATACGTGTTAAATCTTTTATATATTGTTATATTTTATATCATTTATATATTAAATGCTAGTTTCATAATATTATTAAGTGTTGTTTGTTTGATATATATATGTTACTACATTATTATTATTTTTTATATATTATCACATTTGTTTTGTATATATATTTATATGTCTAATTGTATATCATGCATCGTTTTTTAAATTAATTATTACTTTGTATGTTCGCATATTTTGCTTATTCATCTTCAATATATGCTATGTATATCTTAATATGTATGTTGTTATGTAACTAAGATTTGCTATATTTATGTATGTATCTAGTATAGGACCTTTATATTATTGCTATCATATTATTTAAATGCATGTTTTAGCTACCTATTATTGTGATATGCTATCTTACATGTTATAATGTATATATATGGTTCTTCATGCATTAATTAAAAACGAGATTCAAAAGTTTTCAAAAATAAAAAGGCAATGCCTGGTATTTGGAAACTTCGAGAAAGGTAGTGCCCTAACTTACTGGGTTGCGACTTTTCTCGTTGAGTTCGAATAGTCAAGCACCCTTCTAAGTTTTTAAGGTTTTCAAAATACGAGCAACTATCTTGGAATTTCAAAGCGTTGTGTCCTAGCTTACTGGATATGGCGTTTTGTCGTTCTGAGATAGGGATTTTCAAAAAGAGCTAGCTTAGCTTCAAATGTCTTAAAAATATTGCTTCCTAACTTATTGGATGTAATATTTTGATTCATTTTATACAAGTGAACCCTAATTTTCAAAATTAAAATATTCTAAAGAGGATTGCATCTTAAAAATTTTAAACTTTCGACATTAAAGACATTTGATAGTCAATTAGGTACCAATTTTTGGGCGTTACGAAGGTGCTAACCCTTCCTCATTCGTAACCGACTCCCGAACCCATTTTCTTGATTTCGTTAACCAAAACTAATGATTTTAAAACAAAATGTTTTAGAGGTAATGCAATCACATCTAAAAAGGTTGGTGGCGACTCCCGTTTTCGTTTTTTTTTTTAAATTTGAACCCCATTTTTTCAAACCCGTTAAAAATGGTCTCGACAGCTTGGCGACTCCATTGGGGACTAATAAGAGAGTCAAGCCGTATAATTGATTACATTTTGTCTTAATGTTGAAAATTTGAAAATTTTTTAAATTCAATCCTCTTTGCATTACATGTGTTTGTATTATTGCATATGTTATATATTCTGATACGCATTACATTTGCATGACCGTTGTGGTCACACCCTTAAGTGGGAGTGAGAAACTACACCTTCGTGAGGTTTTCGCCTCCGTCAAGGATAGTGGATCACTTTTGGGATACATTCGTACCTATGGTTTCGTGAGATTTTCATCTCCGTGTAGCCATAGGGAAATGTATTCCCCTGAACTGAACTCGATTCAAATGAGCCTATAATGGGTGAGAATCGAGGAATCTGCTGGTTCAAGTACCTCAACTTTAGAACTAAAACCTCATATAGAAAAATCGTAAGAGCTCAACTTAGTTAGAATTATACTTTAGATATTACCCTCATATATCATTCTTGAGTTTATTAATATTATGTGATACTGATTGTTTCCTTTTTTTCATTGCATGTCATTTCGTATTTAAAAGGTATCGATTCACGGTCAGTTTCTAAGTTAGAAAGTTTTATTATGGAGAACGGACTTCTTGATAGAGTGGAGGGCAACGCTAATGTCCATAGATGGTCTGAGCAAACTCAGCTAGGAAAAGGGGATAGCATAACTGTGGGATATATGTCGGAGCTGTTAGACTACACTCGCATCAGTGTCACACAGAATAATCTGCAGGAGCTTAAGGCGATTTGGGATCAGTGGGGCAATGAGACCAAGCAATCATTCTACAGTAAGTATGGAGATTTGCCCTATTTGTTTGATATTCAGGTTGATGAGAACTTGTTTTGAGCTCTCGTCCAGTTTTGGAACCCAGCATACAGTTGTTTTACCTTTGGGGAGGTAGATTTAGTGCCTACTGTGGAGGAGTACACAGCCTTGCTTCGGTGTCCTAGATTTCAGTGTGATAGGATTTATTCTCGAGCTGCTTGTGTCCCAACCTTTGGTAAGAATTTGATGACCATTACGGGGATAAGCGAGCAGTGGATCATGGCTAGAATTAAGGAAAAGGTTGAGAGTAAGTGCATTCCGTGGGGAGCTTTGAAAGATCTGATCCAGACATATCCAGACGAGGCGGAGAGGGTAGACATTTTTGCCTTAAGCTTATACGGATTGATGGTTTTCCCCAAGGTCTTGGGATATGTGGATGAGGCGACCACGGATCTCTTCCATCGACTTAGCAAACGGGTCACTTCTGTTCTTGCAATTTTGGCGGAGACATTCAGGTTCTTGAATGCATGTAGGAGGGCCAGTCAGTGCGGCAGTTTGTTGGTTGTGCTCGCCATTACTTTTAGCTTGGTTCTCTGATCATACCGGTGATAGATAGGTGTGTTTATCGCATCTTCTTTGAGGATTACTCCCCGTTGAAGGACATAGCAGCTTCAACTAGGATAGTTGATATTCCAAAAAAAATTGGATAGCGCTACTTTAGAACCTGCAGTCAAAGGATGTGGAGTGGAGGGCTCCATGGATGATTCCTGGTGAGATTCTTTACCGATGCGTCAGTTTTGATTGGGTCCCTTTATTGGGAATTTGGGGTGCCATTGGTTATGCCCCTTTGCTTGTGTTGAGGCAACATGGATTGAGACAGTTCATACCGGTAACTTACGGGTTGGTTCAGAGTGAGTTCGCGTATAGAGGAGCCGACTACAAGAGGAAGGTCAGTGAGATATCTAGTGCTTGGAACAAAACTAGTCGATTAAAGGGAGTAGCTATTAGCCCTGCTACGACTCCGGAGTACGTCGAGTGGAGAGGTAGAAGGATTAATGATAACATCCCTAAGCCAAGCGTGGAAAGAGCTCGACTAATGGAGGAATATTTGCAAGTGACGCCCTCGAAGTTAGAAATTATGAAGTAAGAGTTTGAAAGAAAGAACTTTGAGCTCGAGAAGAGGATAGCAAAGCTCGAGGAAGAAAAGATATACTTGAGCCTAGACGTCGATGTGCAAAATATGGAGGTCGAAAAGGTAAGGAAGGAAAAGAGAAAGATCGAGGAAGATCGAGATGATTTATAGATGCACTACAAAAAGGCCCAGGTAACGTTGAAAAGGGTTGGATTAAGGAGATCTTCAGAGCAGTGGCAGAAAGAGATTCAAGAAGAAAGGGCCAAAGCCGAGTATTGGGAGAAGAAGTTTTAAGAGAAGCAGTCACGTAATTAGACCTTGGAGAAGGAAAATCAATGATTAAAAACTAAGGTGGCTGAGCTTGGACGATCTCTTCATTATCACCAAAGTCGTAACTCTGTGATCGAGTTAAAGGCAAGCTTGAATAAGATCGAGGAAATGAAGCACGATATTGGAAGGTTGGAAATAGCACTACAGAACTGTGAGCTACGGATTGAGCAGTTCGAGGCAAGAGAAGAATAGTGGAAGGGAGAACTTCACCATCTTCAGAATCAAGTTGGAAATAGGGATTATCTCATGGGAGAGGCCTTAGTTCAGATTCGAGAGGTTGCTGGACACTTGCAGGATTTGGCAGTACAAGCTAGAACGCTGAGTATAATGTATGAGTCATCGTCAGACAGAGGACGAGAGTTAGCATTGTTATTAGATAGGGTTAAGACTTTAGGCCAACGGGCGAAAGCGTATTTGTAATTCGTTTTATGAAAAGATTTTGTTCCTTAAATAACGTTTTCTAAAATGAAACTGAATTAGAATCGACATCTTTTGCATTCATGCATTTGTATTACATAGCATCTCATTGTATCATACGCATTCAAGTTTATAGAAAGACCCTAATTAGTTAAAATTAATAGGAAGAAAGAGAGTAAAAGAAAGAAAATCTGGAAGCAACACATCATTACGGGACCCGTGCAAAAACTAAGAACATGGACCAAAGATTTGAGCAGCTACAGAAGGACATGTAGGACCAATTGCAAGAGCAATTGGCAAAAATGCAAAACGACATGAGGGAGCAAATGTTAGAGGCTCAAAGGAACATGATGGCTAAGATGGCTCAACTACTGAGGGCCACGGATAAGGGAAAGGCTCTCATGGCAATTACTGGCGAGAATGGTGAGGATCACCCTCCAGGTTCACCCCACCCCAGGTGCCTACACAAACCGAGGCACTTCCTAGGAGGCCGTCTGTCACAATAAGGCCTCAATAAGGGCTGGCCGATGTTGGGATCCCCATAAATTTCCCAACCGGCTCAGGGTTCAATTTGGACGACAATCCTGCAAATCCTGTCATTCCTGACTTAGATATGGCTGAAAAAAAGGATCTAAGAACTAAGGCTGCAAGACAGTTGGAAGAACGCTACAAATGGCTGGAGGAAAAGTTCAAGGTTTTAGAGAATGCTGATGGGCATCATAGGGTTGATGCCAAAGATCTAAGCTTGGTCCCAGACTTGGTACTTCCTCACAAATTCAAGATGCCAAAATTTGAGAAATACAACGGGACTACTTGCCCAGAGGCCCATATTACGATGTTCTGTAGGAGGATGACTGGGTATGTGAATAATGATCAACTGTTGATCCACTGTTTCCAAGACAGATTAATTGGAGCAGCAGCCAAGTGGTATAATCAACTGAGCCGGGCCAGAATAAGTTCATGGACGGATCTTGCACAGTCCTTCATGCAGCAATACAATCATGTGACTGACATGACTCCAGATAGGATCACGCTGCAAAACATGGAGAAAAAGCCTAATGAAAATTTTAGGCAATATGCACAGAGATGGAGAGAGGTAGCAATGCAAGTTCAACCACCGTTGTTGGAGAAAGAGACTACCATGTTGTTCATAAACACTCTAAAGGCTCCATTCATCACTCACATGATTGGAAGTACTACTAAAAGCTTTACGGATATAGTCATGGCGGGAGAGATGATCGAGAATGCCATAAGGGGTGGCAAAATCGAGGGGGAAGTAACCAAAAGATCGGTCCCAAGGAGAAAGGATAGTGAAGTGAATAACACAAGCACCTTCAACACGAAGGCAATCACAGTTGGTCAACCTAAAACAGTTGCGGTTGAGCAACAGAGTTCTCAGAGGCAGGAGTCGGGTATAAGGCAGAATTCTGAAAAGATGCAGTTTACACCTATCCCCGTGACGTATCGTGAGCTTTATCAAAGCTTATACAATGCACATGCTATTGCTCCTTTTCACTTGAAACCACTGCAGCCCCCATATCCCAAATGGTATGATGTCAACGCCAGATGCGAATACCATGCTGGAATACTGGGACATTCGATCGAAAACTGTACCGATTTTAAGAAGGCCGTAGAGAGGCTTATTAAGTTAGGGGTAGTAAAGTTTGACAATACCCCTAATACTGAAAACCCGTTACCAAATCATAGCGATCAAGGAGTGAATGCCATTGGCGAGACCAGCGAGAGGAGATTGAAGGAAGATGTTGTTGAGGTGAGGATGCCTATGAAGGTGATTTGGGAAGAGATGACGAAGAGAGGTATGTTAATAGGAAACTATGGTGAGTTCCATGATAAAAGAGGACATGAAATTCAAGAGTGTGAAGAATCCAAGGCCTTGGTGCAAGGCTTTATGGACAACAAAGTGGTACAAATTTTTGAAGATAGCTCTTGTGAAAAACAAGTATGTGTGCTGGAGAATGAACAGAAAGGAACTAACCGGCCAAGGATTATTATTTCCCTGCTGGGGAATAATGAAGTGGGAGCACAAACAGTACCTAAGGTCATTATCCATAAGCCTACGCCTTTCCCTTATAAAGATAGCAAGAAGGTACCATAGAGTTATGACTACAGTGTGACAGTGCCGGAGGAGGAGAATATAGCAAGTACGTATAAAGAGGTACAGGTTGAAGGTTCCCATACGCGGAGTGGGAAGCGGTATGATATGGTGGGCATCAGAGAGGTGCTCACAAAATCAAAGAATGTAAGTGCGGAGATAGAGAAAGAGGTTGATGTGCCTGTTAAGGAGCCAGTAAAGGAGGAAGAGGCTAAGGAATTTCTAAAGTTCCTTAAACATAGCGAATATAGTGTGGTCTGGCAGTTTCGTAGGCAGCCGGCTCGTATATTAGTATTGGCTTTACTTCTGAGTTCTGAGGTGCATCGAAATGCATTGATGAGGGTGCTCAATGAAACATATGTCACCCATGACATATCTGTTAACAAGCTGGACCGGTCGGTGAATAACATAAGTGCAGATAATTTCATCTACTTTAATGATGATGAAATCCCACCAGGGGGCAGGGGGTCAACAAAGGCCTTGCACATCACCACTCGATGCAAGGAGTACACACTTTCAAGCATGTTCGTCGATAATGGATCGACCTTGAATGTTCTACTGTTGTCTACATTGAACAGATTACCCATTGACGATTCTCACATGAAGACATGTCAAAATGTGGTAAGAGCCTTCGACGGTACAAAAAGGAAGGTGATGGGAAGGATCGATATCCCCTTGGAAATTGGGCCAAGTATATACGAAGTAGACTTCTTAGTGATGGATATCAAGCCCTCCTACAATTTCTTATTAGGGAGGCCGTGGATACATTCAGCAGGAGCGGTGCCCTCATCATTGCACAAAAAATTAAAGTTAATGACAGATGGACTGTTAGTAACTATCAATGCGGAGGAGGACATTATAGCCGCAGTCACTAGCAAGGCCCCTTATGTCGAGACAAACGAAGAGTCTATTGAGTGTTCCTTTTGCTCTTTAGAATTTGTGAATGCAACCTTCATTTCAGAAGGGAGAGAGCCACCGGTGCCAAAGATAGCAAGAGCCACGAGGATGGCTCTACAAATGATGGTGGGAAAGGGAGCCTTACCAGGAAGAGGGTTAGGAAAATACCTGCAATGAGGAACTCAAATCCTAGAACTGAAAGAGAAAAGAGATCGCTTTGGTCTGGGCTTCAAGCCAGACTATAAGCAAAGGAGGAAGGAAGTTGAGAAGTGCCAAGAGGGAAGAAGGGCGTACCTTAATAGAAGAGAAGTGGAGTGGAAGCCGATGACATTCCCTCCACTATCCCAAACCTTCATATCGAGAGGGTTACCTATAAAAGAATGTCATCAGGTTAATGTTATACACGACAAAGGATCGGAGCAAGGAAACCTTGAGGGCATTCGCCCTTACGAACTGGGAAGCTCTCTGAACAATTAGACTACGAAGGAACTTCCTGTAGTCTTTAGGAATTTTTCAGAGTAATTTTCAAAACATTATTGTTACTCTAGAGCCTAGGAGTAATAGGATTACATTTTGTGGGATGGGCTTACGGTCATCTATTGTTTTTTTAATAAAACATAACTTTTACCAATTTGAACGAGTATTATTTCATTTTTATCAACCAATATTCCGTTAAAATTTTACAATTCTTATTCTTTCATTCATAGCACATAAATAATAATTCTTAAATTCATTCATTCTTTGTATATTCTTTATACTTCACAGATTCCTAGATATCAATGACATGAGCACTGATATTACAAATCCTGATTTCTCTCGCGAGCAAGACATGTGTTTAGAAGAATCTTAGGATTTTGAGGATGCCCAGGATTGTGATGTGTCTCTAGATCTGTTGAGGATGGTAAAACAGGAGGAGAAACAAATCATGCCCCATGAGAAAGAGGCAATAGAGAATGTAACCATAGAGGAAGGGAAAGAGATGAAAATCGGCACGCACATTGCCAAGGACACAAGGCAATGACTGATTAAGTTGCTATATGAGTTCAAAGATATCTTCGCATGGTCCTATCAAGATATGCCAGGGTTAAATACTAATATTGTGGTACATCGTCTTCCAATAAGACAGGATTGTAGGCCAGTCCAACAGAAGTTTTAAAGAATGAGGCCAGATATCGTATTGAAGATAAAGGACGAAGTCAAGAAGCAGTTCGATGCAGGGTTCTTACAAGAAGTGAAGTACTCTGAATGGGTAGCTAACATTGTACCAGTCTCTAAGAAGGATGGGAAAGTACGAATGTGCGTTGATTACAGAGATCTGAACAAAGCTAGCCCAAAAGATAATTTCCCTTTGCCACATATAGACACTTTGGTAAACAACACAGCAGGATATTCATTGTTCTCCTTCATGGATGGTTTCTCAGGGTACAACCAGATAAAGATGCATCCGGAAGACATGGATAAAACCACCTTCATAACATTGTGGGGCACCTTTTGTTACAAGGTAATGCCCTTTGGGTTGAAGAATGCAGGGGCAACATACCAAAGGGCTATGGTGACTTTATTCCACGATATGATGCACAAAGAAATTGAGGTGTATGTTGATGACATGATTGCTAAATCTCAAACAGAGAAGGAACATATTGAGGTTTTGAGGAAGTTGTTCCTGAGATTAAGGAAATTTCAGTTGAAGCTTAATCCAGCAAAGTGTATCTTTGGAGCTAGGTCGGGGAAGTTATTAGGCTTTATGGTCAGCGAAAAGGGGATAGAAGTGGACTCAGATAAGGTCAGAGCCATACAAGAATTGCCTCCACCACAAACTCAGAAGGAAGTTCGAGAATTTCTAGGAAATTGAATTACATCGCTCGGTTTATTTCACAACTAACTGAGAAGTATGATCCTATCTTTCGCCTCCTTAGAAAGCACAATCAAGGTATTTGGGATGAGGAATGCCAAAATGCTTTTGATAAGGTTAAGCAATACTTGTTAAATACTCCAGTGTTATCTCCGCCCAGTCCAGATAGACCATTAATACTATACTTATCAGTGTTTAGTAATTATATGGGATGTGTGCTTGGCCAACATGACGAGTCGGGAAGAAAGGAGAAGGCGATATACTACCTCAGTAAGAAATTCACAGAGTGTGAGATGAGATATTCGTCAATTGAGAAATTGTGTTGTGCTTTAATCTGGACGACTCGAAGGTTGAGGCAATATATGTTATATCATACGACTTGGCTAATTTCAAAACTTGATCCATTAAAGTACATGATGGAGTCAACAGCACTAAATGGAAGAACGGCAAGGTGGCAAATATTGCTTTCAGAATTTGACACAGTCTATGTGAGTCAAAAAGCTATAAAAGGGAGCGCAATAGCAGAATTTCTGGTGAGCAGAGCTTTAGAAGACTATGAGCCATTAAATTTTGATTTCCCTAATGAGGAGTTGATGTATGTGGCAACTATTGAAGAGCGTACATGGAGGATGAACTTTGATGGTGCATCCAATGCGGTAGGAAATGGAATTGGGGCAGTCTTGGTATCCCCAAATGGTGATCATTATCCATTCATATGTAAATTGGATTTCGACTGCACAAACAATATGGCTGAGTATTAAGCGTGCATCATGGGACTCCGAGTGGCTATAGAGCGAGGAATAAGAACCTTGGAAATATATGGAGACTCTGCGTTGGTAATTTACCAGCTTAGCGGTGAATGGGAGACAAGGGATCCTAAATTGATCAATTATCGAAAGGTAGTTTTGGGGTTACTTTAGAAATTTAATGACATCACCTTCAATTATATCCCACGAGACGAAAACCAGATGGCAGATGCTGTAGCAACCATGGCTTCAATGATTAAAGCAAATAAAGAGGAGGAGATGAGACCCATTCAAATGAGTATCTTTGAGGCTCCAACTCACTGTTGTAACATTGAGGAAGAAGAAAAGGATGAAAACCCTTGGTATCAGGATATATTGCGATATGTGAGAGATCGTAAATACCCAGAACAAGCAACTAAAAATGATAAGCGAACTTTAAGGAGATCAGCCTGCGACTACGTTTTGGATGGGGACATCTTGTACAAAAGAAGAAAGGATCAAGTACTGTTGAGATGTGTTGACGCCATGGAAGCTAAGTTAATCTTGGAAGAAGTTCACGAGGGTGTTTGTGGGATGCACGCTAATGGTTTCACGATGGCTAGACAAATCATGATTTTTGGATATTATTGGTCTACTATGGAAGGGGATTGTATCAACTATGCCAAGAAATATCATAAATGTCAGATTTATGGAGACAAGATTCATGTACCACCTTCCCCTCTATATGTTATGACTTCTCCATGGCCTTTTTCCATGTGGGGCATGGATGTCATTGGGCCAATATCACCAAAAGCTTTAAATGGGCATCACTTTATCTTTTTGGTCATTGATTACTTCACGAAGTGGGTAGAGGTTGCTTCTTATGCAAATGTGACTAAGTCAGCTGTAAGTCGATTCTTGAAGAAAGAGATTATTTGTCTGTACGGGATACCTGAAAAGATCATATCAGACAATGCATTAAACTTGAACAACAAAACAATAGCAGAAGTTTGCAGTCAGTTTAAGATTAAGCATCATAACTCTTTTCCGTATCGCCCAAAAATGAATGGGGCAGTGGAAGCTGCTAATAAAAATATCAAGAAGATAGTAGGGAAAATGACTAAAACCTACAGAGATTGGCATGAGAAGTTACCATTTGCACTCTTAGCTTATCGAACGTCTGTCAGAACCTCTACTAGGGCAAATCCTTTCTCGTTGGTTTATGGGATGGAAGCAGTGTTACCCATTGAAGTGGAAATACCATCTCTCCGAGTCTTGTTAGAGATAAAGTTGGATGAAGCTAAATGGATACAATCCTGGTATGACCAATTGAACTTGATCGAAGAAAAGAGGCTAAAAGCTATTCGCGATGGTCAAATATATCAGAAGCGAATGATGCAAGCTTATGATAAGAAAGTTCGTCCAAGAGAATTCCACGAAGGGGACCTTGTGTTGAAAAAGATTCTCCCCACTCAGAAGGACTTGAGGAAAATAGATGCCGAATTGGGAAGGGTCGTATGTCGTAAAGAAGGCCTTTTCTGGGGGGGGCAATGATCTTAATGGAAATGGATGGGAAGAGTTTACCCAATCCAGTGAATTCAGACTCAGTCAAAAAGTACTTTGTCTAAAGGAGAGAAGAATTCAGGGTGAAAACCCGCAAAGGGCGCCTTGAGTTTTGAAAAAAAAATGAAGAGGCCAAGGTGAAAACCCGCAAAGGGCGCCTTATGACCAAAGGGGTTTTGAGTTGAAAACTTGAAAGGGCAGCTCAAATTTTGAAGAGCACAAGGTAATCTTGCTATTCAACAAAGAGTGAAGCGCGTTGCATATCGGGGCATCAACAAAGTACTTTGGATCTTTTAACAAGAAAGACTTCATGAAGCTGGTGTATAGATGCTCAAGCGACGATATCTAGGGCATCTAACTTTTGTCCTATTTGCTATCTTTAGATTCTCTTTCTTCTCAAAGATAGGCTATCCGATTAATTTCCTTTGTATTTTTGACAAATTCATTATTCTCAAGATTAAATTCATCTTCTATTATTCTTAAAATATGTTGCATTAAAATAATGATAGATGAACTAAATAATCTTCACAAATGAAGTTTTGCTCATTACTCTGGAAATTTCTAGATAATACAAGAAACTAAAATAGAACAATTGTTCGAGGAATTTATGTAAGTGAGGTTTGAAAAAACTCGAGGAAATTCTTTTAGTCCAAAATGATGATTGGACAAAACAAACGGTTCGATCCTAAAAGGGGATCATCTTACAGATATTTTTGGTGGGTCATAGCATTTGAAGAATGGTACAAACCCACAGGCTGAGTAAGAAGGATACTTCGAGAGAAATAAGGATAAACTTTGACAAAGGAATGAGTGATGGTGTCTGGAATAGGAATCATTTTCATAACATAACTAGGAGCATTTGATTCATTTCAAGCATGGCATCTTAATCATCAGGCATGAGTACATATGCATTTTACAGGTTATGTCCTTTAAGGGACAATGTAGATCACCGATAGCAGATTTGGCGTCTCTGTATTGTCAAAGAGCAAATCGAAGAAACAGATTTGGCATCTCCATATTCAACGGAGAGCAGATCGAAGACATAGCAGATCTAATCTTTGGATGTTTTCACATCAAAGTAGATCCAAGATGATTTGGCATCCTTGCGTTTACAAAGACATAGCAGATTTGGCTTTCACGTATTTACACTGAAGCAGATCTAAGATGATTTGGCATTTCTGTATTGTTAGAGAGCAGATCAAAGATAGTAGATTTGGCGTCTCTGTATTGTCAGAGAGCAGATCGAAGATAGCAGATTTGGCATCTCTATATTGCCAGAGAACAGATCAAAGATAGTAGATTTGGCGTCTCTGTATTGTCAGAGAGCAGATTGAAGATAGTAGATTTGGCGTTTCTGTATTGTCAAAGAGCAGATCGAAGATAGCAGATTTGGCGTCTCTGTATTGCCAGAGAGTAGATCGAAGATAGCAGACTTGGCATCTCTGTATTGTCAGAGAGCAGATTGAAGATAGTAGATTTGGCATTTCTGTATTGTCAGAGAGCAGATCGAAGATAGCAGATTTGGCGTCTCTGTATTGCCAGAGTGTAGATCGAAGATAGCAGATTTGGTGTCTCTGTATTGTCAGAGAGTAGATTGAAGATAGTAGATTTGGTGTTTCTGTATTGTCAGAAAGTAGATCGAAGATAGCAGATTTGGCGTCTCTGTATTGTCAGAGAGCAGATTGAAGATAGTAGATTTGGCATTTCTGTATTGTCAGAAAGTAGATCCAAGATAGCAGATTTGGCGTCTCTGTATTGTCAGAGAGCAGATTGAAGATAGTAGATTTGGCGTTTCGTATTATTGTCGAGCGGATCGAAGATAGCGATTTTTTAGCGTCTCTGTATTGTCAGAAAGCAGATCGAAGATATCAACATGACAGTCTAGAGTTTGCAATGAGCATATTGAGGACCATGATCCGATAAGGCCGGGCAAATTTGGTCTTTCTATGAGTCTTTGCTCGATTCCTGTTACACAGCAATGAGCAAAAAGGGGTAGCTGTAATAGCCCAAATTTGACCGGGCTTTAAAAGGGAAAAACAGATAAATGGATAAATAATTATTTATTTTAAAGTCCATTTAACAGTCCAGGTTACAAAGCCCAAGCATTGGGGCCCAAGCCAAAACAAACCGCATAACCAATACCCGTGTAACCCAAATACACCCGAAGCCCAACACATACACCAAACCCAATAAACCTATCAGCCCCTAAAACCCCTAACCCGATTACAAAACTTAAGTGGCCCAATTGGGCCAAACTTTTACACTGAGGCAGGAAACCCTAGGGTTTCTGCCTTTCCCTTCTAGTGCCGCAACATCTTCTAGAAGCCTCGGGGAGCGTCTGTCCAGCTCCCCGAATCGAGGCCATCAATGCACTGTCGAGGCCATCAATGCATTTTCTCAGCACAGCCCAGACGACTCCTCAGCTACCAATCGGGATTTCTCAGCATACCCAGGGCTCCTCACCACCAGATTTCATGCCTCCATCAACGCCGACGAGTCTACCACCGAGATCTTCGCGATTTTCCTGCGAAAAAGGAAAGAAAATTAGTAGGTAGATTAGAACAAGATATGGAAAGAAATCCTGTGATTTCTTTCCTAAAATATGTCAGTTTAAGGCTATAAAGCCTTTCTAGGAATCTGTAAATAGAAACCTATGCTTATGATACCCACAATACACAGAGAAAAAGCAGAGATTTACACCCAAGAACGCAGAGAAGCACACACACTTATACACAGGCATACAAAATAGATTTTTTTTTTACACATACAGAGAGAAAAAAAACAAAAACACAGAGAGATAGAGATTTACGAATAGTTGTATTCATTCAAAGCAGAAGAAATAAAAGGCAGTTTCTCGTTTTTTTTCTCAAGGTAATCGAATCATTTTTTTATTTTTCACTTACTTGTTTGTTTTTTGGCATGAATACACAGATTTAAAAAATATAATCAAGGAAAACAAGAGAGAAAGGGGTTACCTGACGATTCGCAAGAAAAAAGGAAGGGTTTCTCGAACCCTAGCCACCGTGTGCAGTGGTCCTTAGGACGGCGCGTCGGTGCATAAAGACCACGCACGACGGAGCTCAAGGATGAGCAGTGATGGTCCCTTGACCAGAACTCAGAGGGCCGGAGAGATTTGAGAGAGAATTCTCTCGTTTTTTGAGAGACAGGCTAAAATGAATTTCAACAAAGGAAATCAGCCTTATATAGTTTCAATGAAACGACATCGTTTCTGCTTAATCTAATAAGCTCAAAACGATGTCGTTTTAAAGCTTCCAGGGTCCACGTGTTGATCCGGAAACCCGAAAGAGATCCGCGTTTTTTTAAGTCTTGGGATATTTGTTTAATTGGTCCCTCTGCATTTTTAAATTTTATAAATCCATTCTATTATTATTATAATTTGGCCCTAATATTTTGTTGCAGTTTTAATTTAGTCCCTGCAATAGCCACTTTAAGTCCTGAATTAAAACGGTGTCGTTTTAGGGGTAAGGGAATTTTTCCCCATGAGTCTCTAGGGTTTACATAGGCATTGCAATTAGGTCCAAACCCTTTCTTTTTTTAAATTAGCCTCTGATTTTTATTTTAATTCAATTTTAGTTTTTTTTCTTTAAAAAACTTTATTTATATATTATTATTTACCTATATCTATATTTTATTTTATTACATAATATTTATTATACTATTTTATATTTTATTATTATATTATTTTACACTTTAATATATGTTATTTTATATTATTATTACATCATATTTATTATGTATTTTTGTATATTATTATCTATATTATTATTTTGATAGATTTTTGTACAAAATTGCTATTATATATTCTATTAATTATTTATTCATGTTTTTTTAAAAATTTATACTTTATACCATGTGCTATAAAATTGTTTTTCATTACATATATATTATCTATATTATTATCATGCATTATTAAATATTTTATTTTAATTATATATGTATATTTTTTAAATAATTACTCACTTTATTTTATATTTTAATATGTATTAAAGCTTTTATATATTGTTATATTTTATATCATTTATATATTAAATGCTAGTTTCATAATATTATTAAGTGTTGTTTGTTTGATATATATATGTTACTACATTATTATTATTTTTTATATATTATCACATTTGTTTTGTATATATATTTATATGTCTAATTGTATATCATGCATCGTTTTTTAAATTAATTATTACTTTGTATGTTCGTATATTTTGCTTATTCATCTTCAATATATGCTATGTATATCTTAATATGTATGTTGTTATGTAACTAAGATTTGCTATATTTATGTATGTATCTAGTATAGGACCTTTATATTATTGCTATCATATTATTTAAATGCATGTTTTAGCTACCTATTATTGTAATATGTTATCTTACATGTTATAATGTATATATATGGTTCTTCATGCATTAATTAAAAACGAGATTCAAAAGTTTTCAAAAATAAAAAGGCAATGCTTGGTATTTGGAAACTTCGAGAAAGGTAGTGCCCTAACTTACTGGGTTGCGACTTTTCTCGTTGAGTTCGAATAGTCAAGCACCCTTCTAAGTTTTTAAGGTTTTCGAAATATGAGCAACTGTCTTGGAATTTCAAAGCGTTGTGTCCTAGCTTACTGGATATGGCGTTTTGTCGTTTTGAGATAGGGATTTTCAAAAAGGGCTAGCTTAGCTTCGAATGTCTTAAAAATATTGCTTCCTAACTTATTGGATGTAATCTTTTGATTCATTTGATACAAGTGAACCCTAATTTTCAAAATTAAAATATTCTAAAGAGGATAGCATCTTAAAAATTTTAAACTTTCGACATTAAAGACATTTGATAGTCAATAGGTACCAATTTTTGGGCGTTACGGGGGTGCTAACCCTTCTTCGTTCGTAACCGACTCCCGAACCCATTTTATTGATTTTGTAGACCAAAACTAATGATTTTAAAACAAAATGTTTTAGAGGTAATCCAATCACACCTAAAAAGATTGGTGACGACTCCCGTTTTCGTTTTTTTATAAAGTCGAACCCCATTTTTTCAAACCCGTTAAAAATGGTCTCGACATTAGCAATCTTTGTCAGCGATTTGGGTGGGCTAAAACCACACTCATTCAGTCAAGGCAAGTATCGATATGTTTTAGAGATAAGTGTTTATAAGAGGGTGTTTAATCTTTTGCTTATAGAACTAATCGATGGTCTTGATTGAATATAGGTTGGTGGTCGTGGTTTTCGACGCGTTCTCGTAAACAGGTGTGTGTAACACTGCCATTGAAGGTGCTACTGCAAAGGCTAAAAAGCCGAAAAGCCGAAAGGCTAAAAAGCTGGAAAGTGGGTTGTCGACACCATACGGGCGTGTAGGCGCCCGTATGGCAGGCCGTGTAATCAAACATGGTCGTGTGGTCAACGAGATGGCCATGAACATTTTCATAGGCTGAAATGATACTAGGCCATTTTCGGCCGAACTGGGCCATATGGGCCCAATGGGCTTGTGGGCCCCACACGGAAACAATCACACAAAAGTATGGTATCTTTTGAGCTAGGCTGTGTGAATCACACGGCTAAAGCCAATTTTGGTATGTACATGAGCGTGTGGGCCCACATGGGCCTGCACTATGGGCTGTAGGCCCATTAACATTGTTTAACTGTTAAGGTTGCACGGGTCGCCCGAGACGACTGTGACCTTTTGTTAGGTCGGTAATCGATAAAATAACTATTCTGCCCTTATAGGGTTAAATGACTGTAATACCCCTGTAAGATAAAATGACTAATTTGTTCTACGATGTGTATGACTGTAATTGAGCATGCCACGTTATATGTATGTTGCATCCATGTATAATATCATGTTGCATTACATGGGGTGGGATATATGATTTTGGAGGAAGTACTGAGATGGTCGCACGAGTCGCGCAAGATGACTGTGGACCTACTGATGGCTTTAAGCCTACTATACTGGCAGCTTTACTGCAATACTGATTTAGTACTGTAACCGGTATGACTTGGTGTGTAGGGATGGGTCGGTCGAATTAATCTCCACATGGTGTGTAGGGTTGGTACGGAGATGGTGTGTAGAGGCTAGATTGGGTAGGATTTTTTTATTGCATACTGTACTAATTCTGTTATGGGCTTAGGCCCCACTGATACTGTTATTATAATGGGCTCAGGCCCAAACTGCTACTATTACTGGAATGGGCTAAGGCCCTAACTGAAACTGAGGGCTTAGGCCTAAATTGTGTGTACTCTGCCTGTATGCTTTTATGGGATTTCACACACTGAGTTTTCGTAAAATCACCCATCTGTTATCTATACAGGGAATCTATAGGCTTAGACGGATCGAGGCGACAGAAGACTCAGAGGTGGCCACTCGACGAAGCTTTCTTGTAATATTTTAATTGAGATTTTATTTTGGGTATTTTTATGTATAAGGCCTCTTTAAAGTTTTAGTTTTTAATTTGGGGATTATAATTGTTTTGCTTAAATACTGCTAGCAGTAGGAAGCGAGTTTTCAAAAGATAAACGTTTTCAAAACCATCACGAATATGTAAGTTGTTTTCAAAGCTTCCGTGAACAACAAATCATTTACAAAAGTAATAACATTGTATTTAAAAGAAACCTTTAAAAGTACAAGACCCATATTATGACGCAGCAATAGGACTTTAAATCGGTTTTTTTTTCAATTTATACAAAGAGGCGAGCTAAAGAAGGGGTTTTTAAATGACAAGTCTTAGATTTCGAAAAACACTTCAATGTGACATCGCCAGATTCGGCAATAACGTCCTGGCCGGGTTTGGGGTGTTACAAAATCCCTTCCTTAACCATAAAATGACATTTTTCCCAGTTAAGGACAAGATTTGTCTCTTCGCATCTCTTCAGTACCTTAGCCAAATTACTCAAACAAATATCATAAGTGTTACCAAAAACAGAAAAATCATCCATGAAAAACTCAACAAAATTTTCAACCATATTAGTGGATATTGCTATCATGCATCATTGAAATGTTGCAGGTGCATTGCATAAACCAAAATGCATTCGCCTAAAAGCAAACATACCGTATGGACAAGTAAAGGTTGTTTTATGTTGGTCCTCCAGAGCTACAACTATTTGGTTATATCCCGAATAGCCATCTAAAAAAATAGAATTCATTACCTACCAGTCGATCTAACATCTGATCCATAAAAGGCAATGAAAAATGGTCCTTCTGGGTGGTTTTATTCAACTTCCTGTAATCAATATAGATTCTCCAATCAATAACAGTTCTCGTTGGAATCAACTCATTACGCTCATTGTCAATAATCGTGATTCCACCTTTCTTCAGCACAGACTGCACTGGACTTGCCCACGAACTATCTAAAATAGGATAGATTATTCCTGCATCTAACCCTTTAATCACTTCCTTTCTCACAACTTCTTTCATAATAGGATTGAGCCTCCTTTGTAACAACCTATTTTTCAGTAAAATTGAAACAGAGGTTTCAATACCACAAATCCAATCTAAAAATAGAATTTATTTTTATTTTATAACAGGGTCCGTGATATGTTAGAAATGTCATGTGAAAATCCCGATAAGAAAATTTTTTTGATTTTGTGCTTAATTACGAGAAGGACTAAATTGCATAAAATGCAAAAGTTAAATTCTAGTAGCTACAATGATTAAATAGCTATGGAATTCAAATCTAGATGTCGTTATATGGTAATTGGACCATTAAAGAAAAGTATGTAGATATTTTGGTGACTCATCCATGGAAATATAGAAAAAGGGCAAGGACTAAATTGGAAACTGAAAAATATTTAATTAATTAAAAAGATGATAAAAGATATCATCTTATTTTTATGTCATCTTCAACCTAAAACACATGGAAACCCTAGGAGAGAGAAAATAAACTTTAATGGCTTAATTGGGTAAGTTTCATTGTCTCGTTTTTAGTAATTTTGATATTTTTGAAACTGGGATAGCTTAATCTATCTATTTGGGGGACTAATTTTAAAAGTTATCAAGGTATGAAATTTGGGTCATGGATGTATATGCTAAAAATTAGAAATTTATGGTAGAAAATGAAAGGTTGTTGATAGATAAACAACTTTTACAAAGTGATTTTTGATGAAAACATGGTTTAGGGACTAAATGTAAAGTTGTGAAATTTGATGAAAAATTCTAAATTTTTATGAATACATATGCTATAAATTTTGTAATGGGATTTTGGTTAGGCTTGGAATAGGGAGTAAGTTGCACAAATTTCATTTTCTGAGCCTAGGGACAAAATTAGATTTTATGGAAAAGTTTAGGGCAAAATGGTAATTTTGCTAGGACGTAAATTGAGTCCAAATGAGTGTGAAATATGAGAAATTGATGATTAAAGCTATTTATATAGATCTGGATAACTCACATTCAAGGTTAGATTGAGGAAAAGAAAAGGTTTCAGATTAGTAGATTACTTACACGAACAAGTGTCGAGGTAAGTTCGTGTAACTTAATCGAGCATGTAAATATGTTTAATTGAATGTTGTGTTGTATAGAATGTGACTTATATCGATGTATATTATTTGATTGCTATAATGAAAATTTTAAGACATGCTTGAAATGGTGAAAAATGGGTTAACTCCCGATTGAATATTGAATTCCAATGAATATATGTGCTTTCTCGAAATGGATGAGGTCCTGCATTTGTTGCTGACAGATTTAGCTCAGACAAGTAATCCTATTGACCTCATTATAGAAAGGATTTAGCCTGGACAGGTAATCCTAATATAATACCTCTTGAGTATATGTTAAGATTAGGGTTTATCCTGGACTGGTAATCCTAATTGAGCTCCTCTGAGCATACATTATATATAAAGGATTTAGTCTGGACTGCTAATCCTGTTATACGATATGTGGCTCAATAGTGTGTTCCTTAGTTAAGTGCCCTAATGGGTACTCTTGAATAAGAATTGATAGATTATTGAATCGTACACCTCGAGTGTACTACTTGAGCATCCATCGAAATTTCAATGATTCAACGGACACAACTCTTGACATGGTATGAGTATTATGAGACAAAATCATAATGTCTTGAAAGAAAATTGCATGATGAGCTCATCTATATTTACTTGATTGATATGAAGATTTTGGTGACTAACATGTTTCATTGAATGCATGTGTTTAGGCAATTTTGCTAACGGATGGAAAACGTGATATTGTATGCTTAGATTTA
Organism: Gossypium longicalyx; assembly: GCA_025698465.1. Lineage (NCBI taxonomy): Eukaryota > Viridiplantae > Streptophyta > Magnoliopsida > Malvales > Malvaceae > Gossypium > Gossypium longicalyx. Next base: position 68,101,756 of record CM046995.1, on the reverse strand, counting down.
ATAAATGGAATTGATAAGTTTAGTTTCTATTATACGAAATTACTAAGCATGTAATGCTTAATCCATTTTATTTTCTCTGTTTTAGAGTGCTCAAAAGCTCGTGAAGGTTGGAGATCATTGGAGCATCGTCACACTATCAACTAGCTTATTTTGGGTATATGGAGAAAAATCATTTTGGTATAATGGCATGTATAGGACAACTTGACCATTAGTGGCTTGATAATGATGTTTGTAAGACCATTAGTGACTTGATAATGATGTTTGTAACCTAGCCATTGGAATGGCTAGAAATGGTTGTTTTGATATACTAGTAATGTCATGATATGGTAGCTAAATATTTGTTAAGTAGTTGATCAAATTATGTCTTAACATATGGAATATACCAAGGTAAGATTATAAACTTGTATGCAAGCAATGATATGCCTTGTTGAATGATGGAATTTGCTTTATTTGAATGCTCGAATTGGTTGGTATTTGGATGTGAGTTTAAGTGCAGGTCATTGGTGTGATTTTGGGTGAGAAATGAAACTATAAATGGCTTTATTTTGTCCACACGAGCACGTCTCTAGACCTTGTGTGACGCACGGCCTGGTACATGGGCATGTGGTTAGGCCGTGTGTCCCCTGCACCTAAATTTTGAGAAATAGAATGCTCAGAATTGAGCATATTGGAAGAGACACGGGCATGTGTCTCAGCCGTGTGTCACACACAATCTAGAGACATGCTCGTGTGTCTTGGCTATGTGAAACCTGCACCTAGTTTTGAAATGAATTAATTGACCACACGGCCTAGCACATAGGCATGTGGTTGAACACGGGGTCAAACACGGCCTGTAGCACGGGCGTGTCTTAGGGTCACACGGGTATGTCCCTTGGGCCACATGGGCGTGTGAGCCCTATAACTTAGAAAATTTTTGTAATTTTGCGAAAAATTCTTAGAGTTCCAAACTAAGTCCCGACTCGATTCTAATACTCGTATTGGGCCTCGAGGGTCCAATTAAGGGACGTTTTGAATGATCTCGTTTAATGAATAGTAATTTACATAAATTATTTTTAAAATGTTTTAAAAATTTTGGTAATGCTTTGAAACCCTGTTCCGATGACGAATACAGGTTAAGGGTGTTACATCCTTTGCCCATCAATTCGAGCTATTTCACCTTCTTTTAAAATAATTTTATGCATGCAAAAAGAAGGACTTATACCTCGAATAGCAACTATAGTCCAACCAATTGCTTTCTTAAATTTCTTTAGAATAGCAATTAGTTTCTCCTCTTGATCTTTCGTTAGTTCTGCTGAAATAATCACTGGCAAAGTGGAACAGTCACCTAAATATACGTATTTCAAATGGGAATGAAGTACCTTTAGTTCGAGTTTAGGTGGTTCTTCAATTGACAACTTGGGTTGTACAAATTCTCTGATTTCTAACTCCAATGGTTCAAACTGCGTGGATTGAATAAAATTTCTCTGATTGGTTTCCATCAACACCATGTTTTCTCCACCTTCTTTATCCACCAAAGTGTCAAAATTTAAGGCTTTCTCCAATGAATCTTCTTCAAAATTGTTTTCCATAGAAACCAAGGTTTCTATCTCTTCCAAAACTGAACACTCTTCTGTCGGATCGGGAAATTTCATCGCTTTAAGAATGTTAAAGGTTACCTGATCGTCTTGAACTCGCATAGTGAGTTCACCTTTCTGCATGTCCATTAATGTTCTTCCCGTGGCTAAGAAAGGTATCCCAAGGATGATCGACACTTCCTTATCTGCTTCAAAATCTAAGATAATAAAATTAGCAGCAAAAAAAAATTTATCGACTCTTACCAGAACATCTATGATCATTCCCTCGGGATATGCAAAAGATCAATCCGCTAGCTGAAGTGTCATAGTTGTAGGTCTTACTTCACCTATCCCTAGCATCTTGAAAATAGACTTAGGCATCAAGTTGCTACTCGCTCCTAAATCACACAAAGCTTTACCACAGTAAGATTCACCAATGTTACAAGGTATAGTAAAGCTTCCTGGGTCTTTCAATTTTGGTGGCAGTTTGTTCTGCAAGAATGCACTGCACTCCTTTATCAAGGCAACAGTCTCATATTCACTCAGCCATTTCTCCTTGGATAGTATATCCTTCATAAACTTCACATAATTTGGCATTTGTTCTAAAGTTTCCACCAACGGAATATTGATGTGTAACTGCTTCAGAACATCCAAAAACTTCTTGAATTGCACCTCCTGTTTCTGCTTGTGTTGCTGCAATCTTTGCGGATATGAGGGTGAGGGAACTTTCGGTTGAATCGGATAATTCTTCTAAGTAGGTAAATCTGCATCCAAAAAAGATGTTAAAGTATCTGAATTCACTAAGTTAGAATTTACCTTGTTAGCCTTTGCAGATTCTGCCTCTTTTGGTGTAGGAATTTTAACAGCTGGTTGATTCTTCTCAACAGGCTTATCTTCGACATCAATCAATCAGGGTTCCAAAATTTTACCACTTCGCAAGGCCACTGCCTTGATATGTTCTTTACCAAAATTTCTTGGATTCTCGGAATCGCTTGGCAAGGTTCCTTGCGGTTTATTACGAAGCTCTGTAGCTAACTGACCCATTTGGTTTTCCAAATTTTTCAATGTTGTTGCTTGGCTTTGGATCAAAGTGTCATTTTTTCCCATGTACGCTTTCAACAAGTTCTCTAAACTCTTTGATGCCTCAGCTTGAGGTGGAGTTGGAGCTTGTTGATAAAACCCTTGAGATTTGTTGGGTTTACTTTGCAAAAAGTTGTTGTTCGGTCCATTTCCTTAGTTGCTCCAAGAAAAATTAGGATGACTACACCATGAAGGATTATAGAAGTTGGACTGGGGTCCTTGTTCACTTCTATTTTGATGTTGGTTCCCCATATAGTACACTGACTTGCGATTTGATGGACAATTCTCAAAAAAATGACCTTCCCCACAGTACACACAGAAAACTACTTCAAACAGACTTGGTGGCTGAACTGCAAAATTATTAGCACTATTAGTGGTAAACTGTTTTAACATAGAGGAAATAGATGATACCTGAGCTAATAACAAAGTGAGGGTGTCAACTTCATGAACTCCGGCTACACGTCTTCCTGAAGCTATTCGATTTGTTGGCAATTGATAGTTATTATTCGCAATCCTCTCAAAGATCTCATAAGCCTCATTATAAGACTTAGACAAAATTGCACCATTTGTAGAAGCATCTACCACCAATCTTGAATGTGCATTGAGACCATTATAGAATGTCTCCAACTAGATACAATGAGGAATCCCATGGTGAGGACACTTACGAAGTAACTCCTTGAATCGCTCCCAACCCTTATCTAAAGTCTTGTCATCCAATTGTTGGAAAGTTGTAATCTCGTTCCTCAACTTAGTGTTTTTGCTAGGTGAGAAATACTTAACCAAAAATCTCTCTGCTAATTCTTGCCATGTAGATATGGAACTTGGTGGCAATGAATCGAGCCATGCTCGTGCTTGATCTCGCAACAAGTACAAAAATAACTTTAACCTTAATGCTTCTTCAGTTACACTGGCGATCTTGAAAGAATCACTCACCTCCATAAACAATCGAAGGTGGAGATGTGGATCTTCCGAAGGCATACCACTGAATTGGCCCACCATTTAGAGCATTTGAAACATCACTAGTTTCATTTCAAATTGGGTTGCCTCAATATCTGGCATTCTAATTCCTAGATTTAACTTACTGAAAAGTGGCACAACATATTGTCTGATGCATCGATCCCTATCATCGACAATGAGGATGGGATTTCATACACGATCAGCTTCATTACCTTGGTCTTGATTCTAATTTCCAAGGTCCATCTCAACTTGTCTATGAGTTGTTCGTTAACGTCTTCTTTGTTTGAAAGTTCGTTCAATTTCATGGTCTACAGGGAGTAAATCGATAATTCGATCAATGCTCATAAACACCTGAAAAGAAAATCACAAAATTAAAAAGAATAAGTTAGTAATGTTAGATATAAACAAATTGGAAGTAAATAATTTCACAAAAAATTTGACTATGGCAGCAGTTAACAATCTCCGGCAACGGCGCCAAAAACTTGTAATGTGTAGGTTTGTGCAAGTGTACATAGTCATTATCAAGTAATAAGTAAGTATCGAGTTATCGTCTCCACAGGGATTGTATTTGTGTTAAATCACTTCATTGTAAAATTAGACTAACAACTTGGTAAATAAAAACACAATATGGTTGAGAAGTGATTATTAAAATTAAATATATTAAACTAAATGCAATGATCCCTTATGTAAATTACCCTAAGTATGCAAACTATATGAATGGAATAGATTTTAGCAAAATTAAACACAATTTGCAACAATTATAACATAAACAAACTAGGACAATTACTTTAATCAAACTCAATTTATTATCAACATGCTTAATAACGTTCGGAAAAATATTCCATGGCAACTCGATCTTTCATGAGTTTGGAAACCACTTTAGGTCCTTTTGGAATCCTTTACTTAGTAAATATGCATTTTACTGATCCTTATTTACTAAGGGTTTCTTAGCATTCATGTGAGGTAACAGGGACGTGTTAGGTTTGAAACAGTTTAGTCACACAAATCTAAAAACTATGCAGATAACAGAGCTTGGTTAGAGTTGTTATGCAACAAGCAATTTAATCGGGTTAGGATCTAAGTTGAGCATGCACATTTCAATTATGTGTCCACTAGCCGTCGTCTGGTTAGGATCACTTAGCTAATTCATGTGCATTTCAATCATGTACGAATGAAATACAGACTTGAATTTATTTGAAAACATGATCAATTGAGGCACAAACATTATAAACATGAATCAAATAATTATTATTTAATCAAAGCAATCATCCTACCTTAAATAAAATTAAGTTAACATTTTCGTAAACAAGAACAAAGAACACATAGCAAACATTTTTAGATTAAATTAAAGAAAAGAAAGATTAAACCCAAATCAGAGTGGCTGTCACCCAAGTCTCTGACCAACGAGGCTCCTTCACTCATTCGCTTTAATAGGTGGCCGACCAAGGGCTATTTAAGAGGCTTAGTTGCTAAAATCTCTATGAAGAGATGATGCTAGGCGTGGGGAATGGAAAATGCAAAAGGGAATTAAGGGAGAAGAGAATGATGAGGGATGAGGGATGATTTTTGAGGGATCAAATGAGGTCTTATTTATAGGTGATGAGAGGAGGGTAGTTTGCTAAAAATAGAGAGGTTTAGTCTCTTCAAGCTTTTCCAATGAGTGGTCGGCCATGCTTAGTGGATTTGATTTGAATTTTTCTTGATTTTTAAACAATTTAAATGCCATAACAACTCAGGACTGAGACTCGGTCAAATGTAAATCTTCGGGCAAATCTCTAATTTCTTCAACATTGCAAGGACCTTGTGTAATTAAACCAAAAAGTGGTTTATGTGAACAGCCATGTGTAGCCAAAATTGGGTTAACTTGGTCATCAATTTGGACGGTTTTTGTAATCCAACAAAGTTATTAGACCTGTCCAAAATAAATCAATAAATTAAATGACCAAAGAATAAAATTTAACCAATTTAAATAATTAATTAAAACCCAAATTATTAATGAAATATTTTAAAATAAATTATTAAATATAATTTTATATTTTATTATTTAATTTAATCATGCATGGCCCATTTTATGTCTTACAAATATAATATGTTCAAATAAATATAAAATAAGTCATTTTATGCATGAAAATTATATAATAAAACATAAAATCACATTTTAATAATTTATATGTCCTAATTTCATAATTTCACATATTTCATTAATTTATTAAACAATTACTTAGTTTTAACAAAGAATTTAAGTCAAAAGATGATAAATTACATAGGAAAAATCCTATATATTTTTCAGTTTACAATGCCTACGAGTCTAACCAAGAAAAGGCATTATCAGTTAAGGAGAAAGGGAACAGCCGAAGATGAATAGCGTCATCAGTGACCCCATTATATTTAAAAGTATCACAGAGTTGGAGAAACCATTTTAAATGCTAAATAGGGTCCTCTGTCATAGTGCCTCTAAACTGTAGATTATTCTGAATCATTGCCGATTTTATTTCAAAATTATTAGTTGTAATCGTTGGCCTTGTTATACTTTCTTGAACCATGTCCAAACCTGGTAAGGCATAATCCCTTAATGTTCTCTCGTTCCGAGCCATCTATACGTTTGTGGGAAGTTGTGGTGCTTATGGGTTTCCTAAGGTGTTATTGTTAGTGTCGCCAAACAATGGATTTCCAAACTTGTGTCGCGCCACAGCAATTAGTGTACTCCTCTTCAGCTATCTTCAAGGGTATGTCGCGACACCATCAGTCTGTGTCACGACATCGAAGACAGAATTGAGTTTTCTCCATTCTGTTCCATATGTTGCAACATTGAATCATCTATCTTGCGACATAGCAACCAGTATTCGTTTGATACGGCTTCTAATGGTCTCTTGCACGCTCACAAAGTGAGTTAGCTCACCATTGGGCCTCATTCGGCCCCTAAATTCAATAAAAGACTCAATTTGTACATTCTAAGGAATGTAAATGTAACACCCATCACCCGTATCTGTCATCGAAATAGGGTTATGGAGCATTACCAGACTTATTATACAATCGAACATACATTTCTCAAACAATTATCAAATTCAAATACAAGTCATTCATAGTCATTCATCAAGTCCCTAAAACGAGCCTACGAGGTCCAAATCATGCTTTAGAAGTGTCCAGGACTAAATCGATAACTCAGGAAATTTTTAAAAACTTAGAACATTTTACAAAATATAGAAGACACACGCCAATGTGGACATTCGAACTGGAATCACATGGCTGTGTCCCGGCCCGTGTCTGACTCCGTGTAACTCCCTGACTTGGGTCACACGGCCAACCACACGCCCGTGTGCCCTTCGAAATGGCCACACACGCCCATATGCCAGGCCATGTGCTAAGCCGTGCCAAACCTGTAAGGTATACTGACTTATGCCACATAGTTAAGACACACGCCCGTGTGCTGGGCTATGTGGAGCATATTGACTTGGTTTCTAATTAAACACTAAGGGACACACGACTGTGTCACTTGACCGTGTGTTGCACACGGCTGAGACACACGTCCGTGTGTCACACACGGCTAAGACACACACCCTTGTCTCTACTCGTGTGGACAAAAATAGGCTATTTATCAAGCCACCTTTCTCACCCAAATTTACATACACCTATACAATCCAAATGGCACATAATATGGCATAAGTAGGCATTCAACCAACCTCAACCAAACATAACTCATACCATTTCCCTACCAAAAACAACAAGGCACACAAGTACCACATTAAGCTATTCAATTTTATACCAAATTCACATTCTCAGTTCACTTAACTAGTTAACTTCATATATGCACTTTCATTCATACATCACTTTACCCAAATCACAAGCATACCAATTCTCATTTATCAACTATATGATACTTAAATTACCAAATGCATAACAAAGGCCATTTGCACATATATATACATCACCAAATATACAAAAATAAGGCAACTCTTATGGCTATATACAAAACCACACACTTAACATTTACAAGCCAATTCAAATGGCTAATTTCATTACCAAACCATAAACCAAAATGACCATAAGTCTTATACATGCCATATAACCAAAACATAAGCTCAAAAGTACCAAAGTAGAAGCTCGATAGTGTGATACAATCTTTAACAACTCCCAATTCGAGCTAGCTTCGAAATTCACTATAAAACATGGAGAAGTAAACAAAGTAAGCTATAAAGCTTAGTAAGTTCGTATACTTAATAAGTAAAACTCACCATTTAATCACCATTCAAGTAATATAACATAGTATACTTCAAAATCATGTAATTAAAAGGTTAACATATAATCAATCACATAATTAATCAAGATCTCATAACTTTCATAGTTTTAATGCTCGTATAGTTTTCGTATATACCTATACTGATACGTATCTATTTCTCACCATTTTATATCTTTGATATACCCGTTGAACCATTTGGAATACTATCAGATACTTGGGAATCTCACACCCTAAATGCCAATACATAGCCAAAGCTATCTCAATCTCATATCAAATATAATGCTCACTCTCAAGCTATCAACGGGTCTGCTCACACAAGCTGATGGTCATGGCATAGCTACACGGTACTGCTCACACAAGCTGACAAGAATCTGCAACACATGCTGGATAACTCAACCACCGGTAGGACATACGACTAGCACCCAAATCACATAACCCCTAATGACATGTCATTTGTATCCTAATCTATTCCTAAGGTTCAACCGGGATTTCACATTTGCAGAATCATCGTCATACATATCTGCAAAGTTGTATTCAAAAATAATTCAATAATAAAGCATTTAAAACACAATTATATTAATGCTTATTAACATATGAACTTATCTCAAATGCAAAAATGATGAAATGAGTCGATTAGTCCAACACTTTGTTTTCCCCCGATCTAAATCCAAATTTTGCTTTTCTTGATCTATATATAATCAAAATTAACTTATTTAATTATTATTCTATTCAATTTAACCCAAAATGTATCGTAAGGCAACTTTACACTTTTGCCCCTAATATTTCAACATTTTAATAATTTAGTCCTTAGCTCATAAAAACATAAATTCATGCAATTAGGTCCCTACCCATACTAGCCGAAATTCCCTTATTGCCTTAGCAGCCCATATTTTTTATTTATTTCACATTTTAACCATAAAATTTACACATTTCTCAATTTAATCCCTAATTTGAAATTTTATCAAAAATCACTTTACAAATGTTGTTTATCTAAAAACAAGCATACATTTTCCATCATCAAACATCAAAATATACATGCATTCATCAATGGAAAAACCCTAAAACTTTAACAGTTTTGCAAATTAGTCCCTGGGCTAGCTAGATTAAGCTACAAAGATCTCAAAAACATAGAAATCATTAAAAACGGGACAAAAACCATACCTAAATGAGCAATAGAAGCTTGACCGAATAAAAACCCTAAGAATGGCTTTTAATCTTTCTAATTTCATCTAAAGGAAGAAGATAACATCAAAATATGGTTTTTTTTATTTAATTAACTTTTATTTACTAAATACCAAAATTCACCTTATTACTTAATCAAAATTTCCATAATGCCAAGCCAATATCATCCACTCTAATTAATGGGCTATTTACCACATAAGGACCTCCAATTTAAGATTCCATAGCTATTAGACACCTTTAGCTAATAGAACACAAGTTTTACACTTTACGCGATTTAGTCTTTTTTATCAAATTGAGCATTCAAACGATAAAATTTCTTAACGAAATTTTCACACAATCATACTATCATGCTGTAGACATTAAAATAATAATAATAAAATAAATATTTTGACATCAAATTTGTGGTTCCGAAACCATTGTTCTGATTTGTCTAAAAACGAGTTGTTACAATAAATAAAACTAAGAAAACTTAACTAAAACATAACGAAAATGCCTGCATTCAAGCTCCTTAAATGTGAAAACTAGTTTAATTTGCTACATCTAATTACGGCAGATCTCTTGCCGACTCGTTACTCTGGTGGAAGATCGGAAGATCCTACTAGGGTTTCGACTTGTTCATTGAACAAGGAACCCAAAGATACAGTTAATTAGGATTATCGAAGCAAGCTAATCACCCATGCTCAGATCTGACTCAGTTTTCGTAGCAAATCTTTCATGTTTTTCTGTTTATATTATTTTATTTCTTTAGTTATTAAAAACTCTATTTTCATGTTTAGTCATAATATAATTTATTTAAAATACTAATTAGTTCTATTTGTGCTTAGGTTAGGATCAATTTAGTGCTCGCCTCCCTTAGATACGATCCTCGGAGTGCTTACCTACTCCGTTGTAACTATATTACAACTGGACCTGTATGCTTACAAATATCGTCTTTTTAACATATTTTGTGTAAGATTTATACTCTAGACGTTGGTACGTCCGGAGGTGATCATCTCTCAATTTTCTAACAGATCCTACAATCAGAGACATCCATAATAAGTTCACAAGAACTTAGTGGGGCACTATCATACATTCATTCATCATTCCATATAGAATATAAAACATTGCACTTTACTCTATGGAACCAAACAAGTATTTATCAAACTTAGCAGGAACATGTATTAAATCTCTACATACCTTGTATCCCTTCACATTCTGTAAACAACTTTACCTCAGTCAGTATCATTCAATTTACTTATGGTTTTGTACTGGCAACATACTTTCCATTTCAACTTTTTACTGGTGGTCAATGCAATTTTTGTCAACTTCTCATCATCATGCATTTCTCACCATCTTTTTATTCCCTCAAGCCGGATAGTTGCACCTTATTTAGAGTTCGCCACTTCAATGTTTCCATTGAATTTTTGTCTTGAGGTCATTTCATAGACTATGCCACCAAGGCGTATTCTTAACTTCAGATGTTTTCCCTTGTCTCTAAAAGCTTTAGACACTCACTTGATCATTAGATAGCCACAAAGGCATCCACTTGACTTAGATAGCCACAGAAGCATTCATACATCATTAGATAGCCACGAAGGCATCTAGATACACATAATAGACTTCGCCACAAAGGCACTTCCAACAGAATCAGCCATAAAGACTCACTGTAATAGAAAATAGCCATAAAGGCTTCCACATATAACAGGTTCAACCACTAGGGCCTACATGTAATAGAGAACAGCCACAAAGACTTCCACATATAACATATTCTGCCACTATGGCTCATATTTAACTAAAACAACCACAAAGGCTCACATATAACATATTCATCCATAAAGGCATCACTTTCAAGTAATGGTGTTTTTGATGATAGGAATTTGCCTAAACTCATAGTTATGAGGTTTGCCCCTCATCGCCTGGTACTCACCCACCATCCTTTTCATTTCATTTCCATATGACGCCATAGTCCCAGACTAGGTCTTACACAATGTGGTTTTCGTATCCTTTATATGATGTCATAGTCTCAGACTAGGTCTTACGCTATATTGTCTTCACTTGCCATGGCCATGGACTTCCATATTAGAATTTGGGTTTACTGTCCTAACAGACTCACATGTGAGCAGACTCAACATATAGACTTATGCAACTTATGCACAAACTCCTCATACAGAGACTTACTCATGTAGAAACTCCATCATGCTTTCAGACATGTTTATGCATGTACATACTTACTTATAACAGACATAAACATACTTTTAAGTGCATTCTTTATGCTTACTCTTTCTACTATGGAGCAGAACCATATCATTAGGCTCATGCCTTCTTTACACATTCATTGTGCACACATTTCTTTTCTTAACCAATGCACAAAACATTACACAAGCATCACATGCAAGTTCATCAAGTAGTCATCTTCACAAAACTGGCATATAACATTTGCATGCCTTTCTTTCTCATTTCACCAAACAAAAATTGACACAGAGAGATCAACATATAAATATACAAACATATATGTATACACAAAGATATCAGTTAAAGATTTGCGAGGTACTCACAGGACCCTCACGATATCCTCACATAATCCTCACTTTTTGTAGCTTCAGACATCAAATCTGGGTTTCCTTCGAGTATATCAACAACCCCTAAATGTTAAACCATAGAAAACTTGTCAAGATCTTTCCATCTAGTTCATTTCCTTTCTCACTTGAACACCAAAATCGTACAACAAAGCTTTAGTATTTTCGTTACTAAGCTAAATAGATCTGCTCTTATGGCAGTAAGGCTGCGAAACTTACCTTAACAGTGGCATCTCAGAGCTTACCCTCTCATTCCAAGCTCATCCTAAAGGATGAAAGGATTTTTCCCCTCATCTCACCCTTATATAGGGGGAGAATACTTCCTGAGGAAGAATTGAACAGTTCCCAGCTCTTATCCAACCATTAGATATTTTCCTTTGTTCTAGTGGATGTTCGACACGTGTACTAATCCATGTGATTTCCCAGGTAGATGCAGGATAGCTGTAAAGCAACACGTATGGCATACAGATGCATATATAGCTTATGCCTAGGTCCTAGCCTATCCTTCGTTAGGGTGTAGTTGATAGCTCGACTGATCACGGGTTGGCACATCACACCTTCTTAGCAACGACTTTATTAATTGAGTCCATTATGTGCTTTATTGGGCATCATTTCCTAACAGCGTCTCGCATCATATTTTGTTATAGGCTATGTGCCCACATATACGTCAAAAGTCTTAGTGAGGCGAATAACATTTTACTTCTCTATCTTCCTTTGGTTCGACTCTCCGAAGAGTGACGTAAGATATCTTTCTTTTCTTAAAAGCTTTGACTTGTCCTTTGACGTTATTGGGACTCAACAAACGTCACATCAATCATTTGGTAGTCTTATTCAAATCTTCTCAATTTCAAGAATACTAATCAAGTGCTTTCATTTGGTTCTTAACTATTTAGTTCATATTTAGTTAAGTTTTAATCATCATTTCCTTATAACTTAACTGACTCAAGGCCATTGTTACTAAATGCCCTCATTGTTGACATAAACTTCTTAGCACAAGATTTATTTCTTCATTACTTATAACAGATTCCGCTCATCCCATTTACGCCAATCAAAGGCTTTTAGGGTGAACCTTTCCTCATCAGACATAACTTTTAATCGCTATGTGCTACTCTAGTGTCTGCCAACATTAAGGCGTCATAGGCACACTAAGAAGTCCTAGTGACTCCCTGGGAAATTTTTAATTTTTACAATGCACCATACTTTGCTTCAGATGCCCTTGATGAAATAGATTTATTTTATTTCTGAGACATAAATATGGATAGCATTGTCGAATATCTTACCGGGGAGAAGGTGTTTGGAAACGCCAATTGAGCACTAATGTCCCTTTGTCGTTTAATCAAGCCATCATGCTCTAAATGTTTCTAACGTAAATGCAATTCATATGTACTCGAACCCAAACCCTATTTAACCTATCCAAATAACTTGTTTCACCATTTAAAAATAATAAAAATATTTTAATTATAAAAACGTATAAATATAAATATCAAATTATTTTTTTATAATTTTTAAAAAAATTATATAGTAAAACAAATCTGATCAGATTGATCAAAATTTTAAAAACCTAAATTCAAACTCAGCCCAAAGCAGGCAAGTTGACCGAGCTTGACAGACTGCTTCGCCATCAGCATCTCTAACCGGGCTATGTTCGTAGTATTTTATAATTAAATCATATTTTAAGAAAATTCATTAGATAAAGTTGGCCGTAGAACTTCTTGTGTTACAGTGCAGAGAACACTTGGCTTTAGAAAGGACAGGCAAATTGAGAGAGAATCAGAGAGGTGATGATCTCGTCTCTTCTCTTCTAATAAGTAGTGCTTGAGAACTAGGAATTCCCAAGGCTGGTTATCTTCAATCCAACTCATCACCTGTTTAGTCATTATAGTAAATGACTGGAAACTATTTAAAGCGAAATCTATTCATTCAAATCCATGCATTATTGGCCACAGGAAATGAAAGCAAGGACAAAAGCCTCATACATCGGGGCATGCTCAATACTAACAGATGTGGCATGCTTAATACTAGTAGTACGGTAGATACTAATTAAAAGATTACCAGCTACATCATTGTAGAAATTAATCATCCAGTAAAACAACTGAGGAGGCTGATAACTGGCGTAGCAAGTCTAGGCTCGTAAGCCAAACCACGCAATTCGGCATCCTCTCCGTTGTTGGCACAGCCACTGCTGCCAAGGTAAGGACATGCTGGAATCCATCGCCACCTCTTCCTACAGATGTCAAACAGCAGTCCCTTGTCCGATCCTCGAATCATGATCACGATAAATTCTCCATGCCCAACAGGATCAAAACCATTACCACCTTCGACTTCTGCAAATTGCATATATAGTTGCAAAGGCATTCTTTCAATTTCTACCCATGTTGTTCCACAATCTTGCAGGCCCCAAAGTCTCAAACTTTTTGGCACGTTAAGCTTGCTTTTCTCCACTGCAGCGACCAGGATCAGCTTTCCCCTACTCTCCACCAAGCCTGGTGACCGAAGGAACCTTCGCATGGGAGCTTGAATCTTGAACCACTTATTTGCCGCCATATCATAAGCTAGGACACTGAATGGACTATAATTCATGCAATAAAACTTACCATCAACATGAACCATTCGACCTGATTCAAGGCTACATAAGCGTGGTAAGGAGGAAGTGGTTCCCCATATGGAGTAAAACCCACCTGCATCAATATGAAAGCTTTCGGTGGATAAATTCTTGACTGCATAAGGAGAAATCAGATCATCTCCAGCCACGGTAACGTCTACAGATGTGGGACTAACTGTTAAACCTATAGAAGGAAAGAGGCGGGGCCTTAGAGTGGGGGGCAACTGGATTAAAGAATCAACTAGAGGGTTGAATAAAATAAGATTTTTTGCTCCAGCCTCATCAGAAACCCAGCAAACCAACCCACCAGAGGAAGAAGCTGGATAGAACCCAGAAGGAACCAAGTTAAAGGAAAGGCGATACCATGCAGCATCACAGGGATCAAAAAGGTACCCCTCACAGTTGGTTCGGTTGTCTCCGTTGCCACCACTGCTGGTGTTGGCTCTGCAGATGTAGCTCTTCAATGTCCTGTGCTTTAAGAACAGAAACCAATGGTGGCTTGGTGATATTTGCATATATAATTCCAGGAAGCTGCTGCAATACAAGAGTCCGTACCACCTCTTACATACAGAACGAGCTCGGAAAAAGGCAGGTGGTGGAAGAAATGCAATCACTCGATCGAGCAGCCTTTCTGGTAATTTACTCCATATCCTAACGTCCATCCAAGGATTAGTGTGGGTGCTAGTATTGCAGCTACTGCTTGTGATAGTGAATGTATAGGAGAAAGGTAAAGGCATAGATGTGTTGAAGGCATCCATGAGAAACTGATTTGTTTTAGATTGGATGCGGAAACTAGTCCGTTCTTTTGTTTTCTTTTTCTCTGCAGAAATAGAAGAGAGATTAGGATTTAGATGTTTTCATGAAGAAAGGGTTTGTATTCTGTCGTTGTACACTGTTCTTTCAACTTTCAATCGAGTTAAAATGGAGGCTTGAGTTTTCTATTTCTAGAACAGTTATGTAGGAAAATGTGGTTGATTTTGAGGCGAATGGAAAAGATGGGTTTCTAGGAGAAAGCAAGCAGCTGCTTCTTAAAGCTTACTAGGGAGAGGATTGTTTACTCCGTTTGAGCCTTGAAGTGTTAAATTTGGTTGGGAGTCTGCAGGGGTTTATATTGAGTTTAATAAATTCATTTATGTTTAGCTCCTGGTTTCCTTTGTTGTTGTCTTTAGCGAGAGAGTGGCAGTGATTCTGATGGTTCTATCTATCAATTCAGTCAGTGTCATGTTTTCGTGTCTATCAATTCAGTCAGTGTCATGTTTTCGTGTGAGGCCGAGGAAGGAAGGACATTACAGGAGAAACAGACAAGTGCAGCTCAGATATTCATATATCCATAATATAGTGCCAAAATGGGTGTCCTTTCCGTTCCCTTGCATTGATTATTCACGGTACGAGTTCCTTTTCAACTAATTGATCAACAGATACGGATACAGACCAGACCAGAGACCATCTCAAACTTACAAGTTGAAATTGAAATGCAAGTTATTTGGCCATCTTTCTTTGGTGATAAATAAAGGGTAGTTTTATAATAAGTGTTGAGTAAATTAGCTAGTCATATTATATTGTTAAACTAGAAAATGTCTATTTAAATTTTAAAAATGTTAGGACCATTTTATTAAGAAAGGTATATTTCTTACTTTATTTATGGAAATGGACACTTTAGATTTTATTTATCGAAATGGGCTAAAATTACAAAAACGTTTTAACGTAAGTGCATTTTAAGAGAAAATTTTAGAAAAACACATCTTTGAGGGAGCATTTTTGCCATCTCAGCAAAAAGCGCGCTGATGTGGACCCATTTTCCTAACATGGTAAAAACGCTCCTTGTAACACCCCAAATCTTTAGTAATTTAATTGTGGGTTAGGTTGCATGTTGGCTTACTTGCTATGATGGTTAAGGGTCCTGAGTAGTATGGGAAGACCTAGGTTCAAACTTAGGCTTTAGCAAAAATTTTTGGTTTCTATTGAGTTAAACCTTTACTGCTAGATGTCAGGTTCTTAAAAAAATTGTGGGGAATCAAGTCATAAAAAGTCTATTGGTGTAGGGGATAGTAGCGTGTTACAATTTGTTAGAAGATTGGGGTTCGAGTCATGCAGCGAGTTAGTGTGTTTTATTTTGCAAACGGCTGAGTGGATGATTGTGTGACAGAGGGCTCCTACGACTTGGACGGTTGGGGTGTTTGACTGGGTATGGGATCATGTAGCCGAATTATTAGGAGGGAAAAGGGGGATTTGGATAATGTACGATTTGAGGATGTGGTGGGGAGGGTTTAGGAGAAAATCAAGGAAAGGTGTTGAGGGGAGTGTTGGTACCGTATAGGGATGCTAGGCACTCAGGGAATGTGGTTTTGGTAAGTTTGGCATTTGGTTTTGCTGCTTTCTTTCTGTGGAAATCGATCGAGGCTTAAGGAGTTTTGTAGTGTCATTCAATTTTGCTTTCGGGATTGGCATTTTGGGTTTTTTTCCCTTTCTTTCCTTGGTCGATTTCTTTCTTCTCTCTTCTTAAAATTGTTCGGATTTTTCTTTTAGGACCAACCGATTCTCTACTTCTACCCCAAGCCTTGGCTGAATATTGTAAAGGGTTATTTTGGGTTCTTTAGACGTTGCTATTCTCCCTCTCCTCTTTCTGGTTTATTGTTTGCCGAGTACTATGTTTTTGGTACCCAAGCCGAATACTTCATCCCTTACTATCTTCATCTTTCATTGGTTTGTTGTTGTTATCTGACAATCGATGAGTTCATTATTCCTTTTGTTATCTCTTCTCTTTCTTCATTTATCAAGTCTCCCCTCTATCATTCTATGAGAGCTGAAAATTCTCCTCTGATAGTCGAATCTCATCTTTTTTTTTCTCTTATGGTGGTTTTTTGGTTCCTAGAGTTCCTCGAGGTGTGAAGGAGTGTGCAAGGGATAATTGAAGCGTTCAAAACCTTTCCCTCATCTGTCAGTTGAAGGTTTTGGATGGGGGTATGTTGGCTAGCATTCCTGGGTGTTGGCCGAGTGCTCATTTCCCCTACTATTGGATTTTTGTGTTTTCTTTAAGGTAGTGCATGATGTCTCAAGCCGTGTGTTTAAGCAACCATACTAATGGATTTCACTGATAATGCAGGTCTAGGTGGGGAGCGTGTGATCAATCTTAGTTAAGCGGTTTAAGAGATCTAAGCTGTACTTGTCAACCAAGGCAAGCATTATGCTCAATTGGGATTGTATTAAGGGAGGTCGTTTTACTCTTTTGATAAATGATAATGGAATACCTTGGTTGAATATAGGTTTTGGGTGGCATGGGCTATTCACACGTTTCGCAACCAGGTGTGTAATCACACTGTCTTTAGCAATAGATCGGCAAAAGCCAAAAATGTTTGACTGTTGACACTATACGAGCGTACGCACGCACTTGTGGTGAATCGAATGCTCGAAATACGGGCATTCGATCGAAGAGGCCACCATGGACGAATTCGTGGGTTTAGGTCGTTTTAGACAGCGATAGGCTAAAATAGGCCGTGTGGGCCCTACAGACTCGTGGGACCCACACGGGTAAATCATACGGATGTGTGGAGTATAGCGAGCCAGGCTGTGTAGTTCACACGGCCAAGGCCATTATCGAGCTAAAAGGGTCTCACGAGAAAGTGGGCCCACATGGGCTTTTGCTATTGGCTTGGGCCCAATATCATTGTTTGATTGTTAAGGTTGCACGAGTCGCCCAAGACGACTGTGGACCTACTGTTGGTTCGGTAAGTACACCTAGAGCCTAGTTTATGATATGACTATTATACCCCTATAAGGTAAATGACGGAAATGCCCCTGTATGTTGTATGATTGTTGAGCATGCCATCATTATTGTATGAACATTTATATTATGTTACATTGCATGAGGTGGGATGTATGATATTGGAGGAAGTGTACTGAAAGGCTATAAGCTTATAGTGGCAGCTCTATTGCAAATATTGTTTGTGCCGAGACCGATACTATATTCTGGAGTGTAGGGATGGGTGGGTTGATTTTATCCCCACATGGAGTGTAAGGCTGGACAGAGTGGAGTGTAGAGGATAGTTAGGTAGCATTTTTGTATGCATGTCTGACACTGTACTGAATTGGGCTAAGGCCCATACTGATACTGCTACTGTATTGGGCTAAGGCCATACTGATACTGCTATTGTATTGGGCTAAGGCCATACTGATACTACTACTATTATGGGCTTAGGCCTAGACTATTCAACACTGCATGATTGACTATTTGATTAATATGGATTACACATTGAGTTTCATAACTCACCTTTTTGGTTTAACTATGCAGGTAACCCTTAGGCGAGTCGGTGCTATAAGGGACTCGGAGACGGCCACACCACTGTTTATAATTTCATTTTGATTTTAGTAAGAATAGCTTTATTTTGGGTATTTTATGTAATATGGTTGTTTTAAGTTTTTATTTTTAATTGGGGATTTTATTAAACTGACTTATACCTGTTAGCCGTAGGATTCGGGTTTCAAAAGGAAAATGATTTTCAACTATCATACTACGTAACTTGATTTGCAAGCTTCCGTAACGATAAATGTTTTAAAGCGTAATAACAACCTAGTATTAGACATGTTTTAATAAACGAACCTGAAATTTGGAAAATGGATTAAACAGATTAGTTTTTCAAAGGATCCCAAACAAGGTTTTAAACAAATAAGCTTTTCTATTAAAACTATTCTTTTTTAAAACCCACTATAATGTGACATCACGGATTCGGCTATAACGTCTAGGCTGGATCTGGAGTGTTACATTTAGTGGTATCAAAGCCAGGTTGCAAAACTTGGTTGTGGGTTTGGGTTTCTCCTAAAAACGTAAGTTTCAATTGTTTCAACTAGGGAAAAATATTTTGAAGTGATTACTTTCGAATGTGTGGTCTACCGAGTCTCGGACATCGATCCTGTAAGTTCTTTAAAACTACTGCTTGTTGTAACTGAAATATTGAGATTATCATAGATAATAGACTGTACTGAAACCTTCATTAGGGTAACCTAAAACTATAGTAAGACTTACTATGATCTGTGAAAACAAACAACTTTGAATTATTGATGCTATTTTTCATAAAACATCTGTTAGTAAATACTGGAACTGTAAAACTGATACATAAAACTATTAATACAGATAATACGCAAATCGATAATGAGTGTAACAGCCCGATTTAAGGCTTAGTTTGAATAGTGGTCTCGAGACCACAAATTCAAAGTTAGAAAATTTATTTTATTACAATTGTGAGGTTATAACATGATTATATTAGTGTATGAAAAATTTAGTGAGTTAATTTTAAGGTTAGTGAGCCCGATTGCGAAAAAGGACTAAATTGCATAAAAGGCAAAAGCTATATTTTAGTACCCAAATGTGTTAAATAGCTAGAGAACTAAAATTGAGGGTTTTTAAAGGGAAATTAGACCCTTTTATAAGAGCATAGCCGGCCATAGGGTCAAGAGGAGACAAATTTTAGAATTTTGTGGGTTAGGTGACTTATTTTGACTAAAATAGAAATAGATGAAAGAAGGATAATATCATCCCTTTCCATCTTCTTCATCCACCGAAATTTTTAGCAAAGAATGGGATTTTGAAAGCTTCAAAAATTTAAGCAACTTAAAGCCTCTCAAATCAAGTTTTGCCAAATCCGAGCCTAGACCAGGGGAAAGCCAAGCAAATTGACTAGTCGGGTACATTTTGTAAACCGAGGTAAGTTGTATATAAATAATTTAACTACATTGTTAATACATGTATTCAAATTGTCATTAATTGATAAAGCATGAATTGCTAGATTGTGAATTGAGAATGCATAGTAATAATTGACATAGTAGAAAGATCCCATTGGAACCCCAGGAAACAAACCGGATATTCGTGCCTTAACATTCGGATTACTTGTGTGCCAGTGTAAGACATGTTTGGGACATGCATCGGCCACATTATGAGTGCCAATGTAAGACCATGTCTGGGACATGGCATCGACGTAGAGATTGGCATAATTGCCTAATAAAATGATTACAGAAGTATGAGAAGATATGGGCTTTAAACAATTAAAAGATGTTAAAATATATGCTTGAAATGTGAATACTCATTATTAATTTGTATACATATTATGAGGTTTGAAATGATTGATTGATTTTGGTAATCCGTTGTAATGGAAAGATTACGGTTGTTAGGCTAATGCCAAGATATGTTAAATTATGCTTATAAGTTGATAGAGTAAACATTGTGACTAAATAAAATTATGACTGTGAGATTTATAGAAATTTGTATTATCTTGTGTTTAAATTGTTGAACTTGATAAAAGATTAATAAGAGTTGCTTATTATTTTCATATAGACTTACTAAGCTATATAGCTTACCCCCTTCCTTTCCCATGTTTTATAGTGCCATCAAGCTAGCTCGAGTTGGAGATTGCCGGAGATCCTATCACACTATCAAACTATCAATTTTGGGTATTGATGAATTCAAGTATTTTTAAGTTTATGGCATGTATAGGGACTTGGTCTTTTAGTCATATGTGTCATTATGACTTTAGCCTATGTATTGGCTTGTAAGGGTCAAAGGCTTGTTTTGAAATTTGGTCATGTAAATTGGCTTATTTGGCTAACATGGTAGTAAGCCTAAGAATATTGATATATATGTCAATGTCTTTGGTGATTGATCATGGTATGCTTAGTGAATGTGAGTTGTTTGGAAATGTGATTTATAGCATGAATGTGAAATGTTTGGTAATGTGATCTATTGATGAAATGATACATTTGTGTGTACAATAAGGTAACTAGAAAGTATTTAAAATGAAGCCTAATGAAGGTGAAATTGACATGAATGATTTATAGCATGATAAATGTTGTATGTATGATAGATGTTGATATGGTATTAGTATGTGATGGTCATAATTGTGAATGGTTTGGTAGCTCTTACATGCTTGAAATTGTGCCATGTGTTGTTGTGTAGATGTGTGCAAGTGAGGGTGGCAAAATGGCTTGGTAAATAGCCTTGTTTTTGTCCATACGGGTAGACACACGAGTGTGTGTCTAGGCCGTGTGCAACACACGGTTAGCCCCATGGGCGTGTGCTCCGGCCGTGTGTCCCCTGCACCTAAATTGTTACAAAACATAATGCTCAGTATTGAGCACACGGGCAGAGACACGGACGTGTGTCTCAGCCGTGTGAAGGACACGGCCTTGGGACACGGGTGTGTGTCTTTGCCGTGTGACTTCAATTTGTTCTTGGTGATAAACAGAGAGTTACACGGATTAGGGACACGGACGTGTGTGACCACCCGATCGAATCTTTCTTTCTCGGAGTTATAGGTAAACCAGATATAAAATCCATCATGACTCATTCCCACTTCCACTCAAGAATCATAAAAGGTTGTAGTAAACCAGATGGTACTTGATGCTCTACTTTTACCTGCTGACAAATCAGACATTTAGCTACAAATTCATAGATTTCACATTTCATACTCGGCCACCAATACATTTGTTTCAAATCACGATACATCTTCGTGATACCCAGATGAATAAAGTATGTACTACTATGAGCTTCAAACAGAATATCATGTTTCAAATCTAGATTATTAGGAACGCAAATTCTATCGTGATAACGCAATGTACCATTATCATAAACACTGTACTCTGTACTCAAATTATTTTGAACCAGTTGTTGTTTCAACATCAACTTCGGATCTTCATTTTGCAATTCTTGAATTCATTGTAGAAATAGTGGTTTAGTTCTCAACTCTGCCAGTATAGAACCATCTCCATTCAGAGCTAAATGAGTGTTCAACACTCGAAGTGCAAACAATGACGACTTTCGACTGAGTGCATCTGCAACTACATTAGCCTTTCCTGGATGATAATCAATAACTAGATAGTAATATTTTAGTAGTTCTAACCAACGTCTCTGTCTCAAATTCAGTTCTTTTTGAGTCATCAAATATTTTTAACTTTTGTGATCCGTAAATACGTGACATTTCTCGTTATATAAATAATGTCTCCAAATCTTCAAAGCAAATACAATCGCTACCAGCTCGAGATCATGAGTAGGATAATTCTTTTCATTTGGCTTTAATTAACGAGAAGCATAAGCTACTACTTTCCTTGACTGCATAAGCACACAACTCAAATCGTTGAGAGATGCATCACTATAAATAACATATGCTATCCCAGATTCAGGCTGAGTCAACACTGAGGCTTCCGTCAACATGTTTTTCAACTAATCAAAACACTGTTGGCACTTATCCGACGAAACAAACTTGACATTTTTTAGTAATAATCTTGTCATTGGTGATGCAATGATCGAAAAGTTTTTAACAAAATGTCAATAGTAACCTACTAAACTCAGAAAACTTTGCACTTCAGAAATATTCTTCGATGTTTTCTAATTCATCAACGCTGAAATTTTACTTTAATCAACTCGAATCCTGTCAGCCGATACGATGTGACCCAAAAATCCAACCTCGCGAAGCTAGAATTCACATTTACTATTCACATTTACTAAATTTTATGTACAATTGTTTTTCTCTCAAAGTCTATAACACAATTCTCAAATGTTGAGCATGCTCGAATTCTGTCTTGGAATAGATCAATATCATCAATAAACACAACAACAAATCTATCCAAATGAGGTGGAAAGACCTGATTCATTAAATCCATAAAATCAGCAGGGGCATTTGTCAAACCAAATGACATTACTAGAAATCATAATGATCGTAACGAGTTCTGAAAGCAGTCTTTGACACATTGCAGTCTTTAATCTTCAATTGATAAAACACGAATCTGAGATCTATCTTCGAAAATACTGTGGCACATTTTAATTGATCAAACAAATTGTTGATACGTGGCAAGGGATACTTATTTTTTATTGTGACTTTGTTCAACTGTCTGTAATCTATACACAATTTCAAAGAGCCATCTTTCTTTTTCACAAACAACACAAATGCACCCCAAGGAGATAAGCTTGGTCGAATAAATCTTCTGTCTAATAACTCTTGCAACTGTGCTTTCAATTCTTTTAATTCAACTGGTGCCATACGATACGGTGATTTATATATATCGGTGCAGTTCCAAGAACTAGATCAATCACAAATTCAACTTCACGATCATGAGGTAAACTCGGCAACTCTTCTGGAAATACGTCAATAAACTTACTAACAACAGGAAAACTAATCTAGCTTCGATTCTAAATCTCTGGTATCAAGAATGTATACTAGAAATACTTCACTACCTTTACATATCAATCTTTGAGCAAAAAAAGCTGAAATAATTCTAACAACATCTTTCGAACTCTCAGACTCAACTAAAATCATCTTTCCTGTCTGACATTTCAAATCAATTCGTTTCTATCTACAGTTTACTATAGTATCATGCAACGATAGCCAATCCATACCCAGAATAACATCAAATTCTCAAAAGGGTAGCAACATTAAATCGGTAGGGAATTCACAACCTTTAACTCTAAGTGGGCATTTACGACAAACTAAGTTAACTATCACACTATAACCTAGTGGATCAGTAACTTGAATATCATAACTAGTAGATTTAACAAGTAATTTCTTTTCCATTACTAATGCAGTGCAAATATAAGAATAAGTTGACTCAGGGTCAATCAATGCATACACAGTAACATCAAAGA
Source organism: Gossypium longicalyx (assembly GCA_025698465.1). Classification (NCBI taxonomy): domain Eukaryota; kingdom Viridiplantae; phylum Streptophyta; class Magnoliopsida; order Malvales; family Malvaceae; genus Gossypium; species Gossypium longicalyx. The sequence goes on along the minus strand of CM046995.1, from coordinate 68,077,965 downwards.
GATAGAATATATCAGCAATCATATCAGGAGCAGCAGCTTTCTCTTTGGCTTGAATGACGTGTGTGCGAGCAGATGCTCTAGCCTCTAACCGACTGACAATTTCTTTTACTCCGTATGAGTAGTCCCAAAAGCTATATTCTGGCCCGGACGTCTACTTTTCTAAGAGGTAGACATTTTCTTTTCATTTTGTTCATCATTTTCTTATAACTGTTTAGGACAATTTCGGAGAAAGTGATCAGTCGACCCACATTTAGAACAGGCTCCCAACTTAGTCCTACACTCACCAAGATGATATTTTCCACAATGTCTACAACTAGGCTTTGGAGCATTTCGTACACTTCCCACACTATCAACTGATTTAACAGGAACTTTGAAATCATGCTGAATCGATTTACTTTTGTTTGGATGCTCAGACACTAAAGTAGCTCGACTAAAATCTTCATTAGTCTTCTTTGCCAGTGATGTAGGGAACGACCTAGAAGAACCTCTCTTGTAAAACTCTCGAATCCGTCTATCCCGTTGTATCTTGCGGTTGTACACTTCTTTCATTTTATGTGCACGATCAGACAATACAACAAATTCTCGAATTTTATTACCTCCAATCATCATTCAGATTTCGTCATTCAGGCCATCTTCAAATCAGAAACACATCTCTTCTTTATTGAGATACACAAATTTTCTCTCGTACTCAACCACCTATATATTTCCTTGACATAATTCAAGAAATTCTCTCTTTTTTTTGTCAAGATACCTATTCCTGACATATTTCTTTTTAAACTCGGTCTGGAAGAATTCTCAGGAAATTTTCTCCCTCGGTACCACAGTTATTATCGTAGACCACCAACTATACACTTCCTATTTTAACAATGAAACGGAACATCTAAGAAAATCATCAGGAGGGCAAGTCATTTCTTTGAAAACTCGCAAGATGTTTTCAAGAAAATACTCAGCTTTAACAGGATCATCTTCCGATCTACCTTGAAATTCTTCGGCACCACACTTCCTAAGCTTTTTTATCGAAATATGTCAACCAAGCTCAATCACAAAAGGAGGTGGAGGTGCAACCACAGGTATAACAGTTGGTATAACAAGAGGTGGAGGTCGTTGAGCCAGAGTATTCATTTGCATAAACTCGATAAACCAATGGTTCATAAACCCAAAAAACATGTTTTTAAGTTCATGTTCCTATACTGGAGGAATCGGAATATTACTACTAAACAAAGGTTAGATCAGATCAAACACGTCACACTATCGTAGATCTATATGGTATGTAATTCTAGACACTTCGTACTCTATGTTTAGTCTGAGAATTGACTAAATCTAGCTCTAATACCACTAAATGTAACACCTTTAACACATATCCGTCACCTGAACAGGGTCACAGAGCATTACCAAACAAACAAAATAGTAAACTATTCAACTCATACATCAATGAAAACATAATCTAATTTCATTCAAATACATTCATAACGTCCCTTAGTTGAGCCCTCGAGGCCCGAAAAATACTATAGAAATAATCTGGGACTAAATAAAAAATTTTTGCAAAATTAAGGAAAAAGTTGAATATTTTGGACTACAGAGGTCACACGGCTGAGACACACGGCCGTGTAACAATTGAAATAAGGACACACAGCCGTGTCTCAGCCTGTGTCCATGCCCGTATAACTCTCTAACTTGGGACACATGGCCAAGCCACATGTCCGTGTGCCAAGTTGTGTAACTCTCGAAATGGACTCACACGCCTATATGCCAAGCCGTGTGCTAGGCCGTGTAACTTTCAAAATTCAACCTTTAAAACCTACAGGGGACACATGTCGTGTCGTATAGTCACGTGTCACACACGGCTGAGGCACACGCCTGTGTCATAGGCCGTGTAGACCCAAAATGAACCTTAAACCACAAGTTTACCATTTTAGACTTACTTGAACCTTAAGAAACTCAAACACTAAACAAAACACTTATTCAAAGCGACATTGTACAAGCAAAAAATATACCAAATCAACCTATTAAGTTCCTAACCTATGTACCATCACTGGTACCACAAGTATATACAATTTTACATCTGTAACACCCCTCGCCCGTATCCAATGTCGGGACAAGGTTTGAGGTGCTACCGAACTTAAACTCAACCAATATTAGAAAATCGGGCCATAAAATTTTGATCAATTTAAAACTTTTTTATTTCATAGGCAAACTGTCCCTTGATTGGGCTTACGAGGCCCAAAATATACATTCGAGGTGGTTAGGGACCAAACTGAGGGCTCAAGAAAACTTAAAAACTTTCATGCTTTAAGGCCCCACACGCCCGTGTGGGTATACGACACACGCTCGTGTGCTAGGGACACACCCAAGTCCTGCACCCGTGTGGCCAATTTGATTTTTACAATTTTTCATAAAACAAGTGCAGACTTCACACAGCCTGGACACAAGCCCGTATCTTTGCCCGTGTCCTTTCACACGGCTGCGACATGCCCGTGGCGCAGCCCGTGTGCAAAAACTTGGGTATTCTGTTTCTGACATCAGTATCACACGGCCATGGCACACGCCCGTGTACTAGGCTGTGCCCTCCACACGGTTGAGACACACGGTCGTATCTCTGCCCGTGTGATAAATACCATGCATTCTGACTTGAAATTTCTAGGTGCAGGGGACACACGGCCTTCTCACACGCCTATGGGCCTATCCGTGTGTCACACATGGCCTAGGCACACGCCCGTGTGTCTACCCATGTGGACAATATGAGGCTATTTACCAAGCCTCATTGCCACCCTAGTATGCCTATTTTCATGTCAATACCAACCAATACCAAACCAAACATGATAAACATTCATTTAACCATGAAGATGCATCTATTGTAGACTCAAATTGAATGTTACCCTCATTCAAGGCTTAATGTAAAATGTGGAAACTATTTTAAGCCAACACATTTGGCCAATTCTCAAGACACAAAATAATAAGGTCTAGCCCTATACATGACATAATTAAAAATATAAATCCAACTATATCGGGTATTACAGTTGATAGTGTGACTGATATCTCTGACGTCAAGGGATCCTTGAGCTAATTAAACGGCATTGAAAGAAAAGGGGAAGGAAAGAGAGTAAGCATAAAGCTTAGTAAGTTGCATATAAATAAATATAAAACAACAATTTCTCCCTTGGTCATCATACTCATAGCACAAAGATAGGCATAAGCTTGACTTGCTCATTACCGTCTACTCTAGTCACATTTTCTATTTTGTGCTCAATACTCATGCATACCGAATAGGTACATGTACCACTCACAACATTATTATACTTTCCTTACTAACTCACTTTCATAACCTTTAAAGTTGAGCCTTTCAGAACACTACCGGATATTTGATAAGCCTTTAACATGGGTTAAGTTGCCGATGCCATGTCCCAGACATGGTCATACACTGGCTATCATCATCGAGGCCGATGCCATGTCTCAAACATGGTCTTACACTGGCTATCATCATCGAGGCTGATGCCATGTCCTAGACATAGTTTTACACTAGCTCTCGTACTTACGTGCTGATGCATGTCCCAAATATGTCTTACACTAGCACAACTCTTAGCCGATGCATGTCCCAGACATGTCTTACACTGGATATCATCATCAAGGCCAATGCATGTCCCAGACATGTCTTATACTGCCACTCATCTCTACGCCGATGCCATGTCCCAGAGATGGTCTTACACTGGCTCTCATAATGTGGCCGATGCATGTCCCAGACATGTCTTACAGTGGCACACAAGTAACCTGAATGTTAAGGCACCAATATCCGGTTTGTTTCTTAGGGTTCCAATGGGATCTTTCTACTATCTCAATCATTACTATACATTCTCAATTCAAAATCTAGCAATTCATGCTGTATCAATTCAATGACAATTCGAATACATGTATTAACAATGTAGTCATATTATTTACATACAACTTACCTCAGTTTACAAAATGTACTCGACTAGTTGGTTTAGTCGATTTGCTTGACTTTCTCCCGATCTAGGTTCAAATTCAGTAGATCATGATCTATAATAGCAAAATGCACTCAATTAGTCATTAAACACAATTTGGCAATCTAAAATTCACATTTTGGGGTAAAATGGCCATTTTGCCCTTAGACCTTGGCAAAATGACCATTTTGCTTCTATGATAAAAATTTGATATTTATCGAATTTCTTCATATCTCAAGCCTATCTGAAATTTTTTTATTCTTATAGAAACCCCAAAATCTCATTATTTCACACACTTAACACTTATCTTGTAACTTTTGCAAAATAGTCCTTTTTGGTGTTTTCATGCTAACACCTTTCACAAAAGTTGTTTATAACATAGCTAAGACTCATACTCTTCCATGAAAACTCAGAAAACACTACAATTCCATTCATGGCAAAACCCTAAACTCTTAACCATTTTACAAAATAGACCCCCTATTTGAAAGCTCATGCTTCAAGGGTCTCAAAAATGCAAAAATTATTAACTAGAGACATGGAAATTACTTACTTGTTGAGATAGTAAGTTGCTGAAATTTCAAAACCTCAAAAACCCCTCTTTTACTAATATTTTCAGTGGGGAGAAGGCATGGAGAAGAAAAAAATGATAGCTAAGCTCATAGGTATTATTTTATCATAAGATTATGTCATCAAGTCACCTAACTTTGACTTTTTGACTAGATTTGCTTCTTATGGCCGGCCACCATGTTTCTAGGGGTTAAATTGCTCTTTAAAAGCCCCTAATTTTAGTTCTTTAGCTATTTAACACATCTTGGTACTAAAATGCAACTTTTGCCTTTTATGCGATTTAGTCTTTTTTTTCGCAATTGGTTCACAAACATTAAAATTGGCTCACCAAATTTTTCATACGCTAATATAGTCCTGTCATAACTCCATAATAATAATAAAATAAATTTTCTAACTTCAGATTTGTAGTCTCGAGACCACTATTTCGACTAGGCCTTAAATCAGGCTGTTATATTTCTTCCCCCTTTAGGGATTTTCGTCCCCGAAAATCTTACTAGTGAATAAGTTTGGATACTGCTCTCTCAGAGACTCCTCGGGTTCCCATGTGGCTTCCTCAACTCCATGTCTATGCCACAAAACCTTTACTAGAGGTATATTCTTATTTTTTAACTGTTTGACCTCTCGAGCTAAGATCTTGACCGGCTCCTCACTATAAGTCATATCCGGAGGAATCCCAACTTCAGTTGGCGCAATTACATGCGAAGGGTCTGATCTGTACCGGTGTAACATGGACACATGAAACACATTGTGGATCCTTTCTAACTCCAGTGGCAATTTCAATCGATAGGCAACAGGCCCTACTTTCTCGGTAATCTCATAAGGTCTTATGAAACGAGGACTCAACTTGCCCCTCTTTCCAAACCTGAGGACTTTCCTCCACGGAAAAACTTTCAAAAATACTTTATCACCCACTTCAAACTTAATTTCCTTTCGTTTCAAATCCGCGTAGGATTTTTATCTATCCGATGCGGCTTTTAGGCAGTCACGAATCACTTTAACTTTCTCCTTAGCCTCTTTGACCAAATCAACCCCGTGAATCTAATCCTCTCTCAACTCAGTCCAGTATAAAGGCGTCCGACACTTTCGCCCGTACAAGGTCTCATAATGCGCCATTTTCAGACTTGACTGATAGCTGTTGTTGTAGGCAAATTCAACCAATGGCAAGTATTTTTCCCAACTTCTTGAAATTCGAGAACACAACATCTCAACATGTCCTCTAAAATCTGTATCACTCTTTCCGACTATCCGTCAGTTTGCAGATGTAAAGCCATGCTGAAACTCAACCTGGTTCCCAAAACCTCTTGTAACTTTTTCCAAAACCTTAAGGTAAACCTTGGATCTCTATCTAACACAATCGACAATGGCACTCCATGAAGCCTTACAATCTTAAAAATATATAAGTCAGTTAATTTCTCGAGGGAGTAGTCGATACACACTAGTACGAAGTGTGCCGACTTAGTTAATCTGTCGATAATAACCCATACTGCATCTTTCTTTTTCGAGGTTACTGGAAAACTAGTCATGAAGTCTATAGTGATCCGATTCCATTTCCACTCGGGGACCATAATAGGTTGAAGTAAACCCAAAGGTACTTGATGTTCAGCCTTTACTTGTTAACGCACTAGGCACTTGGAAATAAATTTTGAGATGTCTCTTTTCATACCTGACCACCAATACATTTTCTTAAGATCGTTGTACATTTTCGTACTACCCGGGTGAACAGATAAGCAACCATCATGAGCCTCACTCAAAATCTTTTAAATAAGTTCATTGTTTTTAGGTACACGAACTCTGTCTCTGAACGTTAAACATCCATAGGTACCGATACGAAAATCTGACTCAATTTCTAACTCACACTAATTTCTCTTGGCTTGCAACTTCTCATCACCTTTCTGAGCTTCTCGAATTTCATGAAGAAAAGTCGGTCTGACTCTCAGCTTTACTAGGATCGAACCATCATTAGATACAGTCAACTGAGTGTTCAAGGATCTCAAGGTAAAAAACAACTTTCCACTCAAGATGTCGGTGACTACGTTTGCCTTTCTCGGATAGTAGTCGATAATCAATTCATAATCCTTTAACAGCCCTAACCACCAGCGTTGCCTCAAATTCAACTCCTTTTGAGTCATCAAGTACTTTAAGCTCTTATGGTCGGTGAATACCTGACATTTCTCTCCATACAAATGGTGTCTCCAAATCTTCAGTGCGAACACTACAGCCGCTAGCTCCAAATCATGGGTCAGATAATTTCTCTCGTGTGGTTTTAACTGTCTCGAGGCATAGGCTATAACCTTGTCTTCTTGCATGAGTACACACCCTAAACCATTTAAGGAGGCGTCACTATAAATCACAAACTCCTTCCCCAACTCTGGTTGCACTAACATTGGGGCTTCCATTAATAAGGTCTTTAATATCTTAAAACTTTGTTGACATTTTTCGGTCCATTCAAACTTGACGTCCTTTTGCAGTAGCCTAGTCATCAGGGTAGCTATCATAGAAAATCTATTTACAAATCGTCTATAGTATCCGGCTAAACCCAAAAAGCTTCGAACCTCTCTTACATTCTTCGGCGACTTTCAATCCACAATAGCGGAAATCTTTTTTGGATCAACTCGGATTTCGTCACCCGACACAATATGTCCTAGAAACCTGACCTCTTTAAGCCAAAATTCACTCTTGCTGAACTTGGTGTATAATCTCTTGTCTCTCAAGGTTTGCAACACAACCCTCAGATGCTCTGCGTGCTCTCTCTCATCACACGAGTAGATCAATATGTCATCGATAAAGACGACAACAAACTTATCTAGATACGGCCTGAATATACAGTTCATCAAATCCATAAATACCATTGGGGCATTAGTCAAACCAAAGGGCATGACAAAAAACTCATAATGCCTATATCTTGTCCGAAACGCAGTCTTCGGTACATCTCGCTCTTTAACCCTTAACTGATAATAACCAGACCTCAGATCGATCTTAGAAAACACGGTAGTTCCCTTCAACTGATCAAACAAATCGTTGATCCTTGGTAAAGGGTATTTGTTCTTCACTGTTACCTTGTTGAGTTGCTTATAGTCGATGCATAATCTCATCGACCCATCTTTCTTCTTCACAAAGAGTACCGGAGCACCCCACGAAGAATAGCTCGATCTCGGAAAGCCCTTGTCTATCAGATCTTGCAACTGTGCTTTCAACTCTTTCAACTCCGTTGGGGCCATGCTATATGGAGTGATCGAAATAGGTGTCGTACCAGGAACCAATTCAATTTCAAACTCGACTTCTCTCACTGGAGGTAATCTAGGTAATTCCTCTAGAAACACGTCCGTGAACTTGCAGACTACTGGCACTGATTCTATCTTTAACTCTGACTCTTGAGTATTTAGCACAAAAGTTAAATAAGCCTTATACTTCTTTTTCAAATATTTCTCAGCAGTCAATGACGATATTACCATAGACAGGTTATCTGACTCATCTAGTCCAACTCGAAGAACATCCCCATCTTCACATCTTAACTCAATTACTTTTCTTTCACAGTCTACTACAACACCATGGGAGGTCAACCAATCTATCCCAAGAAATACATCGAATTCATTAAACGGAAAAAACATCAAGTTGGCTAGAAAACAATGGCCTCTAATCATCAACGAAAAATTTCTACATACCTAGTCCACTAATACATGCTTGCCTAACGGGTTGGACACTTTTATTACAAACTTAGTGGACTCTACTAACATGTTTATACGAGGCATCATTTCCATAAAAATGTAAGAGTGGGTAGATCCCGGGTCAATTAAAGCAACAACGGTTATATCATAGATATAAAATGTACTAGTGATCACGTCGGGGGACTCTGCCTCTTCTCGGCACGTATAGCATAGGTCTTCGCTGGCGCTCTGCCTTCAGACCTCGCCGTGGCATCTCTTGATGCACCTCTACCACTAGTCCCACTCCCGGGGTTCTTTTGTGGCCTACTCCTCAAGGGAGCATTACTTCCTTTCATATCTTGTTTTCTTCCTCTCTTCGTCCATCTCAGGACAATCACGAATAAAGTGGTCAAGTGACCCACACTTGAAACAACCCCTCTCATTTACTCAGCATTCACCTAAGTGATGTCTCCCACATTGAGGACACTCTTGCCTATTTGGCCGAGTACTACCAACATTAGCGACCGAAGTAGTCTGAGTTTTAGATGCCATATTCTGTTGATTCTTGTTTCTCCTCGAATACCCCACTGAAGCATTCGATCAGGTAGTAAATTCTTTTGATCGTTTAGATAAGGACTGATGTGCCTTACCCATCTGTCTTTTTTTTAAATCTCGTGACTTAATGGCTGCTTTCCTCCTCTCTTTTACCAGCTTCTCTGCCTTGCACGCTCTCTCGACGAGCACCACAAATTATCTTATTTCTAAGATGCCCAAAAACACTCAGATATCTTCATTGAAGCCATCCTCAAACCTCTTACACATCTCAGCTTCAGTGGAAACGCATTCCCGTGCATACTTACTGAGTTTCACAAACTCACACTCATATTCTGTCACAATCTTATTGCCCTGCTTCAACTCTAAAAATTCCTTCCTTTTCTGGTCTATGTACCTCTAGCTAACGTACTTCTTTCTGAACTCTTCATGGAAAAATTTCCAAGTTACCCTTTCTCTCTGTACCACAGACACGAGGGTATTCCACCACCGATAAGATGAATCTCATAGGAGTGACGTTGTACACTTCACGCACTTTTCAGGGGTTCATGCTAATTTATCGAATACTCTTATGGCATTTTCTAACCAAAACTCTGCCTTCATCGGGTCATCATCTAAGTTAGCTTGCAATTCCTCAGCCCCTTGTTTTCGAATCTTGTCAACTAGAGGTTTCTCTCTTCTAAACATGTCCGCACCTTGTGGAGCTACCGAGGCATACTGAATAATCGGAGGAGGTAGGGGAGGTAGAGTGTTCGGGTTCACACGAACAAACTCCGTATACCAAGCGTCCATCATTCGGAGGTAGGCTTCTCTAGCCCCTCCGCCTTGGCCCATACTCACGGGCTCGCTCTCTACTCGCACGGTCCCTTCTGCGGGAGCCGGCGCATTACTTTCCACATCATCCGCCGTGGTTCTATCAGGATCCATTTACTATATAAGAAAAACATAATTTATTTTGTCAAGAATCTTCACACTATCAACATGTTTTTATGGCATGTATAGCTAGACTCGTACTCTAGCTAGGTTAGTCCAAGAACTGACTAAACATAGCTTTGATACAACTAAATGTAACACCCCTCGCCCGTATCCAATGCCGGGACAGGGTTTGAGGTGCTACCAAACTTAAACTCAACCAATATTAGAAAATCAGGCCATAAAATTTTGATCAATTTAAAACTTTTTATTTCATGGGCAAACTGTCCCTTGATTGGGCTTACGAGGCCCAAAACATACATTGAAGGTGGTTAGGGACCAAACCGAGGGCTCAAGAAAACTTAGAAAATTTCATGCTTTAAGGCCCAACATGCCCGTGTGGATATATGGCACACGCCCGTGTGCTAGGGACACGTCCATGCCTTGCACCCGTGTGGCCAATTTGATTTTTACAATTTTTCATAAAACAAGAGCAGACTTCACACGGCCTAGACACACACCCGTGTCCTTTGCCCGTATCCTTTCACACGGCCGCGACATGCCCGTGGCACATCCTGTATGTAAAAACCTGGGTATTCTGTTTCTGACGTCAGTACCACACGGCCATGGCACACGCCCGTGTACTAGGCCGTGCCCTTCACACGGTTGAGACACACGGTCGTGTCTCTACCCGTGTGATAAATACCATGCATTCTGACTTGAAATTTCTAGGTGCAAGGGACACACGGCCTTCTCACACGCCCATGGGGCTGTCCGTGTGAACAATATGAGGCTATTTACCAAGCCTCATTGCCACCCTAGTATGCCTATTTTCATGTCAATACCAACCAATACCAAATCAAGCATGATAGACATTCATTTAACCATGAAGATGCATCTATTATAGACTCAAAATGGATGTTACTCTCATTTAAGGCTTAATGTAAAATGTGGAAACTATTTCAAGCCAACACATTTGGCTAATTCTCAAGACACAAAATAATAAGGTCTAGCCCTATACATGACATAATCAAAAATATAAATCCAACTATACCGAGTATTACAGCTGATAGTGTGATCGATATCTCTGACGTCAAGGGATCCTTGAGCTAATTAAGCGGCAGTGAAAGAAAAGAAGAAGGAAAGAGAGTAAGCATAAAGCTTAGTAAGTTGCATATAAATAAATATAAAACAACAATTTCTCCCCTAGTCATCATACTCATAGCACAAAGATAGGCATAAGCTTGACTTACTCATTACCGTATACTCTAGTCACATTATCTATTTTGTGCTCAATACTCATGCATACCGAATAGGTACATGTACCACTCACAATATTATTATACTTTCTTTACTAACTCGCTTTTATAACCTTTAAAGTTGAGCCTTTCGAAACACTACTGGATATTCGATAAGCCTCTAACATGGGTTAAGTTACCGATGCCATGTCCCAGACATGGTCTTACACTGGCTATCATCATCGAGGCCAATTTCATGTCTCAGACATGGTATTACACTAGCTCTCGTGCTTACGTGCTGATGCATGTCCCAGACATAACTTACACTAGCACAACTCTTAGCCGATGCATGTCCCAGACATGTCTTACACTTGCTATCATTGTCGAGGCCGATGCATGTCCCAGACATGTCTTATACTGGCACACATCTCTATGCTGATGCCATGTCCCAAACATGGTCTTACACTGGCTCTCATAATGTGGCCGATGCATGTCCTAGACATGTCTTACACTGGCACACAAGTAACCTGAATGTTAAGGCACCAATATCCGGTTTGTTTCCTAGGGTTCCAATGGGATCTTTCTACTATCTCAATCATTATTATACATTCTCAATTCACAATCTAGCAGTTCATGCTATATCAATTCAATGAAAATTCAAATACATGTATTAACAATTTAGTCATATTATTTATATACAACTTACCTCGGTTTACAAAATGTACTCGACTAGTCAGTTTAGTCGATTTGCTTGGCTTTCCCCTGGTCTAGGTTCAGATTCGGTAGATCTTGATCCATAATAGAAAAATGAACTCATTTAGTCATTAAACACAATTTGGCAATCTAAAATTCACATTTTTGGGTAAAATGACCATTTTGCCCCTAGACCTTGGCAAAATGGCCATTTTTTCCCTATGATCAAAATTTGATTTTTATCGAATTTCTTCGTATATCAAGCCTATCTGAACTCTTTTTACTCTTATAGCAACCCCAAAATCTCATTATTTCACACACTTAACACTTATCTTGCAACTTTTGCAAAATAGTCCTTTTTGGTGTTTTCATGCTAACACCTTTTACAAAAGTTGTTTATAACATAGCTAAGACTCATACTCTTCCATAAAAACTCAGAAAACACTATAATTCCATTCATGGAAAAACCCTAAACTCTTAACTATTTTGCAAAATAGACCCCTCATTTGAAAGCTCATGCTTTAAGGGTCTCAAAAATGCAAAAAATATTAACTAGGGACATGGAAATTACTTGTTGAGATAGTAGGTTGCTAAAATTTCAAAGCTTTAAAAACCCCTCTTTTTCTGATATTTTCAGTGTGGAGATGGCACGGAGAAGAAAGAAATTGATAGCTAAGCTCATAGGTATTATTTTATCATAAGATTATGTCATCAAGTCACCTAACATTGACTTTTTGACTAAATTTGCTTCTTATGGCCGGCCACCTTGTTGCTAGGGGTCAAATTGCTCTTTAAAAGCCCCTAATTTTAGTTGTTTAGCTATTTAACACATCTTGTTACTAAAATGCAACTTTTGCCTTTTATGCGATTTAGTCCTTTTTTTCGCAATTGGTTCACAAACATTAAAATTGGCTCACCAAATTTTTCATACGCTAATATAATCATGTCATAAATCCATAATAATAATAAAATAAATTTTCTAACTTCAGATTTATGGTCTCGAGACCACTGTTCCGACTGGGCCCTAATTCGAGCTGTTACAACATCAAAAATAATCTTCAAACATAAATTATCACTTACTCAACCTTACATCAAATTCAATATCATTTCAAACATACCATATCTAACCTATACCATACTCAATTCACCACCCACTAATTTGGCCATTCTAAAAAGCATCACATAGCCACTTTTACACATAATATTAAGACATCAAAAGTACCAAATAGGTATCAACCAAAACAACTTATACAATCAAGTTCATACTTAACTATTTACATTTCCAAAATATTAGTATCAACATCAATCCTATTACATGCCAAATAATCTGGAATAAACGTTTCAAAAATCACTGAGTTAAGTTGGATAGTGTGACTTGAGTGCCAATCTGGTCGTCCAACCTTTCACGTATCTACAAGGACATTAAATAACACAAGTAAACTCAATGTAACTTAGTAAGTTTGACGTATTAAACGATAAATCTTACTAAAGTAAATACAAAAATTCAAACAATAACAATCAACCATGAGAATTTCCTGTCATCCATAATTTCAATTGATAAATTCACATATGTCTAGATCAATACTTAAGCATATAACAAATCTTTCAAATTCATTAAATATATACCCTTACTGAGACTTTCCATTCAAAGAACGACTTACGAATAATAGTACATTGTCAGTCCAACCATAACACGCCGATGCTCATAAGAGCTAATCCAACCGAAACTCGCCAATGCTCATTAGAGCTAATCCAACCGAAACACACCAAACATAGAGTATAACGTGAGAGTTTGCAAAAAAATGTCAGACCTTGATTTACTCGAGAAATAAATGTATACATCCCTCCAAACCATCTCCACTCCAACCCCTTACAACATACCCTATCACACTGTACCTTATCCCGCGTTCAATCCCATTCAAGCAATCAAATTCAATAACATATCTCAAATAATAATTCATTATCAACAATTAGACCTGATCACGAGTCGGGCCACCCGTCCCGACCCGAAGGCCCGCCCAAAATGTGGGAGGGTTTGGGCAAAAATATAAGCTCGAAAAATAGGCTTGGTCAAAAAAATAAGGCCCTTTAAAAAATGTGTCGGGCCTCGGGTAAGACATTTTTGGCCCAGCCCGACCCGAATTCACTAAAGGACAAAAAAAATCTGCTCTTTTTTTTGTTTTTGGATGTTATTTTCTTGTTGTTTTCTCCCTATTTTGCTACCATTTTACTATTATGTTGCTACTATTTTATTGTTATTGTTTGGATATTGTATAAAACTTATTTTATTGTTAATTTTATTATTATTTTAAAGCCATTTGTTAATTTTGTTATTATTTTAGAGGCATTTACTTGTTAAGTTGCATTTATCTTAGTGTTATTTAAGTCTACATATTTTCTAAAATTTATTTTTAATTTGTTGGGATATATTTATTTTGATGTTTTTAGTATTTTTGATGTATTATATATATATTTAAATTTTATATAAAAAATTAATACGAGTGGGCCGAGTCGGGCCCGAGTTTTAGCATTTTTATCCGAGTTGAGCTTGAACAAAATTTTAGACTCATTTTTCGGACCAAGTCGGGTTGTTATAGTAACATTTTTAGCATTAGGGCACGTCTCTTTCCTATAGCCATAGAGATCACACGCAAAGCAGACGATTGGAAAAAATTCAAACTTAAAGCGCTAAAGAACTCCATTAATCAGGATTTGAGAAATTAAGGTTTTGTCTAAATTGACGAAGACATCTATACGGGCGAACCTATCTCTAACCCGACTTTCAGTATTAAAATCTAATCTCACAACCTTACCCACAAATTTTCCAATCTCCCAAAGAATTCTCTAGTTGTATAGGTGTCCTGAAAGCCCAGGAAGGTGGATACCACACTCAAGAAAGGTTTTGCAAAATCAAAGTCCATAGACCAAGGTTGAACTGTAAGGTACTATTCAAAAATAATCCAAGAACCCTGGTACAATACTTTCTCATAATCATATTTATTTTAGAATTTAACCAAATAATAGGCGTTCTCGATATCCATCAAATGAAAGGACATCGACGGCCTCCACAAATTAGAAATTCCATTTTGGAGTGTCATAAAATCGATATTCCAGCCAAGTAGTTTAATCACTACCGTTAATGCCATATCCTTGACTAATAATTAATTAATCCTATTAGATAAGTTGATAGATGGAATACCATTGATAGTCGATTTCATAATGTCTTCTTCTACAAATTTCATATCTGATTCCATCTCCAAATCAAGAACTTCAGACACATTTCCCATAACAGAAGAGCCTTCTCTCTCCAGGACATTATCGATGCTAGAGTAGAAACCCCCATGGTCGACACAATCGACTCTACTTGCTAATCCTTGAGACGGAACTTCTTGGTAGAACGATCCTCAAACAAGCCATTAACCTCACCCTCATTACGAACATTATCAGAAAAAGCCATATTATTTCCAAACTAACCCTATCCTTAAAAGGCCAAATTTAAAATAATAATAAAAAACACTTCGCAAACCGCTTTTTTAAGTTCTAAAATTTCATGGCTCGAGGTTTTACCATAATAGTATAGTTGTGTTCCCTATGATCATCATTATATTGGATTTTGTCGTCCTCATTCTCTTATTTATTATCATTTGTACTATCTTTAATCTAGTAGTTGTGCTATACACTCCAAAATAAAATTTAAAAAATTAACCAAATCAATTGGTTATAATGTAATATTAAAATTTCAAACGTGATAACAAATACTAAAATTTTTAATTAATATTAAAATTTTTAATGGAGACCAATATTTCTAATTAATACTAAAATTTTAAGTATAATATCGAAATTTCTAACATTATATCAATATATACTTTGAATGTGATATCAAGATTTTTAACTTATACCAACAAGCTTCTAAGCTTAACTGTAAATTTTGCCCTTAATGTTTTTGTTTTTAATTTTAATTTTTCCCTAATTCTTTTTTTTTGTTCAATTGCAATTTTATTGTTACATTTTTATTCAAATTGATATTTTTTTATAGAAATATTAATGAAGTTGTTAGTTGACTAACGATCAACAAATTTTACTGATGTGGCTCATTATGGACATTTATTTACTGATGTGACATTGTTTTGGCATATGTAATATTAATAACAATTTAAAAAATTATAAAAATTGAAAATTATAAAAAATTATAAATAGAATAAGTAAAATTTTAAAATATAGACTTTATAAAATTTTCAATAAAAGTTAAAAAAATAACTTCTAATAAGCTACATAAATTTTGTATAACATTAAAAAAAATTATAAAAGACAAATCCTATGCTGGTTTCATTTTCTTTTTATTTATAAAAGAAAAATGGTCACTAATAAATACAATTCTAAGAAAAAAATTAAGGTCCTCAAATCGTTAAAAGCTATTCAAAATTTTCATATCCTTCAACACCTCAAAACTTTCGAGTTTTCTTAGGATACATTTTCGAAAATTCTATCCATATCTTGATATCACTAAAGTTAATTTGCTTTTGAACATTTAAAGAGTCATGAGTTAGCATTCTAAGTTTTTTTTTAAAGTTTTGTACCAATCATGTAAAAATACTAGGTGAGGGATATCCCTAAAAGATTTTTTGCCATTTGACATGTTTGTGGTTAAATTATTTGTGTATGAAAATGTGTGATGATGATATGATTTTTGAGCCTTAAAACTTATTTTTAAATTTAAAATTAATAATGAACACATAAATCTATGTCTTTATTATCTAGGATTTATCCACTCTGATACTTAAGATAAGGTATCTCCTATTCGGACTTAGTAGATGGCATAATAGTCTTTTAATTGATTTGTTATATTTTGATTAGACTACGGACCATTTAGATTATCTACTAATATAAATTGTATTCTTGTATTATGATTTAATTAAATAATGCAATTTAATATTAGTTAACCATTAGGCAATCAATGAACTAATAGTTGCTTGTTCATTTTTCATTGCATGCAAAAACTATTGAGCACAAATACAAACAATATTAATGTAAATGATGTAATTTTATTAAACCAATTGTTCAAAAAATTAGAAGTACATTATGACGAAAAACTACAATAAGGGAATAAATCTCAACAATTTTTCACTTGTCGTAGTGAAGTAGATGAGTTATATTGCGCATACCCATACCCTCTATATGTTTTTCAAAACTCCTAGTGATCAGAGTCTTGGTAAATAGATCCGTAAGGTTGTCCTTAGATACAACTTTGACTAAATCCATTATTTTGTTTGCCATCACCTCTTGTATAATATGATATTTCTAATCAATGTATTTTGTTTGTATATGATTTATAGTTACCTTGGTGTTAGTTATTGTTTCACTATTATCAAAATACACTATGATAGCTTTTT
The DNA here is from genome assembly GCA_025698465.1 of Gossypium longicalyx. Classification (NCBI taxonomy): domain Eukaryota; kingdom Viridiplantae; phylum Streptophyta; class Magnoliopsida; order Malvales; family Malvaceae; genus Gossypium; species Gossypium longicalyx. The sequence goes on along the minus strand of CM046995.1, from coordinate 68,061,013 downwards.
CCATACTAGGAATGCATTTGATATCCATGAGGAACTTCCAAATCTAGACTACTTATAGTAGCATATAATCCTTCCTTTTTCGTAAATTCTTAAGTATATGCTTAACTGCTTACTAGTATCTTGATGTGTCATATTTCTATACAACAAATTAAGCTCTTTAAAACTTAAAGAGCTTATTCTCGAGCAATTCATAGTGTCTTTTGTTATTTTTCGCACTTAATAGATTTTATATTTAGTTTTAGTATTTTGCTTATTTTCATGTTTTACTTAATAAAATGGAAATTGTATGCAATTAAGGACTTAATCTATGAGTGAAGCTTGTTTCAAGTACTTAAATGAAACAAATGTGAGAAGATAAGCTTAAACAAGAGCCAAAGTTGCGACATTGAGGAGTTAATGTCACAACACCGATGAACTTTCCATCAACTAAGGATTTGGCTTTACAGAATTTGCACCCTCGAGTGGACTGGCACCAAGGTTGTGACACCAAAGAGTGAATATCACAACACCAACCTTCATGGTCACAACATTAGCTTGGTGATGTCGTAACACCAGCCACAATCCTTGAAAATGAAGATTTGAGCCAAACTGAGCACAACGTCCTAACATTAGCTACCATTTTAACAGAATCAAGAGATCAATAGCATTGAAGGACTAAACTGTTGAGGATATCGCAACACCAATATCTGACGAGGAAAATTTATTGAAGGGTAACTTGAAGGAACTTTGGTCAACCACTCAACTTATAATGGAATGCATATTTGTCAATTGTTGGTTAAAATATAAAAGACTATAAATATCATTTTATAAGTCTTTTTATAGGAGATAAACATTTTTAGGTTAACCATTAGATTTCTATTTCAATTTTCTACATCAATTTTACATTTTTTAGAAAGGTACAGCGACCACTCTTTACTTTAAAATTTCCTTTAAGGTTTTTCTTTAAATTTTCCACTTTTACTGTATCTAATTGCACATTTTTATCATTGGGCTTTCAACATTTAAGGAATTGAAATATTTCTCCTTCATTAATTCAAGGAATTCGATAAATACACTAGCAATTCTAAACTCTATTTAATTTTGATTACTTTCGTGTTTAATTTTAGCATAAATTGACTGGGTGTCTTAATTTTGCAATTGGTATGAACTAATTTCTTGGGTAGTTGATTAATTGAAATGTGAAATGGTGAATTTTATGTTTAGGAACTAGATTGTAAAATTTAGAATAAATTGAATTTATTGAAAACTTAGAATTAACAGCTCTAAGGAACTATTTACATAGGTGAGACCAAGAGAACAACCTATTATGTAATAATTCAATTAGTTCGGTTTAATCTAGTGAGACCAAGAGGTAAATTTGTAGCAGCCTAATTTTTTTTAGTGGTGTCAGAAATAGTGGTTTCGGGACCACCAAATTCGGTGAGTAAGTTCATAAATATTACTATTTAATATTTATGAGTTAAATATGGTTTTTAAAAAAGGCTTTTTGAATTGGTAATTTATGTTTTATAATGATTTATTAGGTTTGAGTGGTCAGACCCTACGTCAAGTGGTTTTAGATAGTAAGGTATCAAGATGTTGTTTCTATAAACTAAGTCGTAAATACTTTTATAAATATTTACGAAGTGTCATTAAGGTGGTATTAAAGTTTCGTTGAAAAACTTTAACGTTTTGGTAGTTAATTAATTAAAAATGACTAAATTGAAAAATGTACAAAACTTACTAATTATAATAAATAAGTGATTAAATAGCTTGATTAATAAATAAGGAAGGACTTAAGTAATAAATATACCTAAATTAATGAGGTGGGATGGCATATGAAGAAAAAATAATAAAATAAAGTGCTAGAATGGCAAAATTGTAATTTACTTTAAATTAAAATAAAACAAATTGGAATTGGAAAGTTTTCTAGGCATTTCTTCTTCAATTTTCAGCCTAAACAGACATAGGGAGGGAGCTTTAAGCTGGTTTTTCATATTTTTGCTTCATGTAAGTTCAATTCTTACTCGTTTCTTGTAATTTTTATGTTTTTGAGATTATTACAATTAGGTCCAACTAAACTGTACCTTCGTTTTTTATTTTATTAAAAGTTTTGGAAGTTGTCATTGATAAATATTGATCTTAGGATTAAATTGAGAAAATGTTAAAATATTAGGTTTTGATAGTAAATTTTGAGTTTATTAGGGCTGTATGAGGGCCTAAAATATTTGGATAGATTATTGATTGAGAAAATAAGTTAATTTGATAGATTAATAAATTAAGGGATTAAATTGCAAAAAAATTGTAAAAGTTTGGGGTAATTACATAAATTCTTAAAATAAAAGGGTATTAATTGGAAATAAAATATATGCTAATAAATGATTAATTTTTATATTCTAGATCAAGATCTTGTAGCTACTCGTGAAAATGGAAAAATAGTTGAATAGTCCTTGAACTTCTGCAATTACTACAACTTAGTCTAGGTAAGTTCGCACGGTTAAAATTTAACATTTGTATAAATTAATTATTGGTATTATGTATATATATTTTATTGTTAGAAATAATTTATTGTTGGAATTATAATATTGAAATGAATATTCGTTTTGAATTGAACGCGGGATTTGAGTACATTTGTAATTTGGTGTATGATGGTATTGGAGTGAGATATCGACATTATTCCCAAGTAAATCGGGGTACAGCATTTGTTGCAAATTCTCGCGTTTTACTTTCTGTTTGGCGTAATTGGATGGATCAGCTCTTATGAGCTTCTGTTCGGCTCTTATGAGCTTTTGTTGACCTAATCGGGAGAACCAGCTCTTATGAGCTTCTATTAACAATGTACTCTTATTCGTAAGTCGTTCTTCGAATGGAGAAATCTCAGTAAGGTGATTTATTTATAAAAAATTGAAAGATATGTTATTTATTTTGTATTGATTTGAATACGAATGTATTTCTCGATTGAAGTTGTAAATGACAAGGAATTGTCATGGATGATTTTTAATACCTAAATTATTATCATAGTTAGTTTGGTAAGATTTTTGTTTAACCCGTCGAACTTACTAAGCTTCACTAAGCTTATTTGTATTGTTTAATGTCTTTGTAGATTTTTCGGAAGGTTGGGCGATCAGATGAGCACTCAAGTCACACTATCCAGCTTATCTCGGTAGTTTTTGAAATGTTAAATACGGTTTATATGGCATGTATAGGCTTTTGTATGGTCTTGGTCAAAGTTTAACTTATGTAAGTATTATGAATAATATTTTGTTTATATAATCAACCTACATATTGGTAAGAGATTAAGGTATAATTGTGATGTTAGTATAAGTGATATATGTATGTATGCATTTAAATTATAGTGAACTTTGGTAACTTGGTTAGGTAAATTAATTAGGTACATTTGGATATTTGGTGGAGGTTTTTTTTTTTAAGTTATCATTTGAGTTATCTAAGGGCATATTGGTTGTATGTGGTGATAATACATGTTTAAGACTTGATTTTAGCTTGTGTTGCATGCCTTGTTATGGCTTGTTGATGTGTAAATTGTTGAGGCTAGGTTGGTATCAATTTGGGTGAGAAATGTGGCTTAAAAAATGACATATTTTCGTCCACATGGGTAGATACACAAGCGTGTGTCTCAACTGTATGTGACACACGGCCAAGTGGCACAACCGTGTGTCCTCTATATCTTCTTAAGAATGCAGCTCAGTATGCTCATACGGCTGTGTGACTTGGCCATGTGACCCAAATTAGAGAGTTACACGGGTATAGACACGGGCTAGACACGACCGTGTGTTCCTATTTTAAATACCCACACGGCTTGAGACATTGGCATGTCTCCTGACCGTGTGAGTCACACGGCTGTGTGACCCTTGTAACTTTGAAAAATTTAAATATTTTCTAAAAAAAATTGTTTGAGTACCTAGTTTAGTCCCGACTTATTTCTAACGCCTATTTTGGGCCCCGAGGGCTCGTATAACGGATAATATGTTTGATTTCGATTGGTTTCTGCCATGAATGTTATATTATATGAAATGTCTATTTATTTGATCTGTAAATTTCGGTAATGCTACGTAACCTTGTTCTGGCGATGAATACGGGTTAGAGGTGTTATATTTAGTGGTATCAGAGTCCCGATTTAGTCAATTTTCTAACTGAACGTATCGTGTGAAATGTTTAGAATTACATGCTATATGAATATTTGTGATAGTGTGATGTGTATGATCCGATCCAACCTTCATTTTCTTATATAGTGTAAAGATGTCAAACGGACCTAATCGTGCTCATAATGATGAGGTTAACAATAAAGTACTGACTTTTGAACATGGGACGAGTAGTAATGTCCCGATTCCTCTGACTCAAGAACATGATTTTAAAAATATGTTCTTTGGGTTTATGAACCAGTGGTTTAGCGAGTTTATGCAAGAAAAAAATCCGGCTCAGCAACCTTCACCCCCTATCGTACCACCTGTTGTACCTTCGGTTGCACCTCCACCTCCTCCAATGAGTGAACCTAATAGACGTCCTCCGGTTGAGAAACTTAGAAAGTTTGGTGCTAAAGAATTTTGGGGCAAATCAGAGGATGATTTGGTCAAAGCTGAGTATTGGCTTTAGAATATATTACGGGTTTTCGAAGAAATGCTTGCTCTCCTAATGATTTTCTTAGATGTGCTGTTTCGTTATTAAAAGAGGAAGCATATAGTTGGTGGTCGATGATAGTAGCAGTGGTACCGAAGGAAAAAAAAATTTGGAAATTTTTTTAGACTGAGTTTAAAAAGAAATATGTCAGAAAAAGGTTTTTGGACAAGAAAATTAGAGAATTTCTTGAGTTACATCAGGGAAATAGATCGGTAGCTGACTATGAGAGAGAATTTGTTTATCTTAGTAAATATGCTCGAGAAATTGTGCCTACTAAAGAAGAAATGTGTATCCAGTTTGAAGATGGTTTGAATGATGAAATTCGAATGATGATTGTAGGTAATGAAATATGAGAATTTGTTGTCTTATTCAATCGTGCACAAAAAAATGGAAAAAATGTACAACCGTAAGATACAACGGGATAGGCGGACTCGAGAATTTCACTAGAGAGGTTCTTCCAAGTCATTTTCGGCATCACCGGCGAAAAAGACTAAATATGATTTTAGCCGAGCTACCTCAGTGTCTGAACATTCGAATAAAAACAAGACAATTCAACATTATTTCAGAGTATCTACTAGACCAGCTGATAGTGTGGGTAGTGTACAAAGTACTTCGAAGCCTAAATGTAGATATTGCAAAAAAATATCACCTTAGCAAGTGTAGAAGTAAAACGGGAGCCTGTTATAGATGTGGATCAACTGATCATGTTATTCGTAATTATCCTAAATTGCCAAAAGAGGATGAAGATCAGAAAGAAAATCAAATGTTTACTCTTTAGAAAAGTAGACATTCGAGCCAGAATAGTGCCACCAAGACTACTCGTTCAGGAATGAAAGACACTGTCGTTTGGTTAGAGGCTAAAACACCTGCTCGCACCTATGCCATTTGAGCTAGAGAGAAAGCTACTGCTCCAGATGTAATTGTTGGTATATTCTATCTCTTTGATGTTACTGTGTATGTATTGATTGACCCTGGGTTAATTCATTCTTATATTTGCACTACATTAGTAACGAAAAAGAGGTTACCTGTTGAATCTACTGATTATGATATTCAAGTTACTAATCCACTAGGTCAGAGTGTGATAGTTAATTTAGTTTGTCGTAATTGTCCACTAAAAGTTTAGGGTTGTGAATTCCCTGCTGATTTGATGTTGTGACCCTTTCTGGAATTTGATGTTATCCTGGGTATGGATTGGTTATCTTTACATGATGCTGTGGTAAACTGTAGAGAGAAACAGATCGATTTGAAATGTCAAATAGGAGAGATGATTTCAATTAAGTCTGAGAATCCAAAAGATTTTGTTAGAATTATTTCGGCTTTTTTTTGCTCAAAGACTGATACAAAAATGTATCGAAACATTTCTAGCATATATCCTTGATACCTGAGATTCAGAATCGAAGCTAGATCAGTTACTAGTTGTTAGTGAGTTCATTGATGTATTTCCTGAAGAGTTGTCGGGTTTACCTCTTGATCGTGAAGTTGAGTTTGTGATTGATTTGATTCTTGGAATTGCACTGATATCAATATCTCCGTACCATATGACACTAGCTAAACTAAAAGAATTGAAAGCACAATTGCAAGAGTTATTAGATCGAAAGTTTATTCGACCGAGCATGTCTCCCTAGGGTGCACCTGTTTTGTTTGTGAAAAAGAAAGATGATTCTTTAAGATTGTGTATAGACTACAGACAGTTGAACAGAGTCACAATAAAAATACCCTTTACCACGTATCGACGATTTGTTTGATCAATTGAAATGTGCCACAGTGTTCTCGAAGATAGATCTCAGATCTGGGTATTATCAATTGAAGGTTAAAGACTGTGATGTGTCAAAGACTGCTTTCAAAACTCATTACGGTCATTACGAGTTTCTAGTAATGCCATTTGGTTTAACTAAATCCCCTGCTGCTTTTATAGAATTAATGAATCAGATTTTTCAACCTCATTTGGATAGATTCATTGTTGTGTTTATTGATGATATATAATCTATTCCAAGACAGAATCCGAGCATGTACAACATTTGAGGATTGTATTACAAACTTTGAGAGAAAAACAGTTGTACGCAAAATTTATTAAATGTGAATTCTAGCTTCGTGAGGTTAGATTTTTGGGTCACATAGTATCAGCTAATGGGATTCGAATTGATCCGAGTAAAGTTTCTGTTGTGATAAATTGGAAACTCTGAAAAATGTCTCAGAAGTACGAAGTTTTCTGGGTTTAGTAAGTTACTACCGACGCTTTGTTAAAAACTTTTTGATTATTGCTTCACCAATGACCAGATTATTACAGAAAAATATTGAGTTTGTTTGGTCTGATAAGTGCCAACAGATTTTTGATCAGCTGAAGAAAATGTTGACGGAAGCCCCAGTCTTAACTTAGCCTGAATCTGGAGTAGCGTATGTTGTTTATAGTGATGCATCTCTCAATGGTTTGGGTTGTGTACTAATATAGTCAATAAAAGTAGTAGCCTATGCTTCTCGACAATTAAAGTCGCATGAGAAAAATTATCCTACACATGATTTCGAGTTGGCTGCGATTGTATTCGCTTTGAGGATTTGGAGACATTATTTATACAGCGAGAAATGTCACGTGTTTACAGATCACAAAAGTTTAAAGTATTTGTTGACTTAGAAATAATTGAATTTGAGATAGAGGCATTGGTTAGAATTACTCAAAGATTACGATGTGGTTATTGATTACCATCCGAGAAAGGCTAATGTAGTTGCTGATGCACTTAGTCGAAAGTTGTCATTGTTTGTACTCCGAGCATTGAATGCTCATTTAGCCCTTAAAGATTTTCTTCAGCTGATCAAAACTCTATATTAATGGAGTTGAGAATGAAACCCCTGTTTTTATAACAAATTTAGAAATTACAGGATGATGATCCAAAGTTGGTGCTGAAATGACAGATAGTTCAAAATAATTTGAGTTCAAAGTACAGCGTTGATGATAGTGGTACATTGTGTTATCGTGATAGAATTTGTGTTCTGAATAATTTAGATTTGAAAAATGATATTCTTTCTAAAGCTCAGGGTTGCGCGTACTTTATTCATCTGGGTAGCACGAAACCCTTGTTTCTACAACGAATTCGAGAATTGCAAGATGATGATCCAAAGTTGGTGTTGAAACGACAGATAGTTCAGAATAATTTGAGTACAGAGTACAGTGTTGATGATAGTGGTACATTGCATTATCGCGATAGAATTTGTGTTCTAAATAATTTATATTTGAAAAATAATATTCTTTCTGAAGCTCACAGTAGTTCGTACTCTATTCATCCGGGTAGCATGAAGATGTATTGCAATTTGAAACAAATGTATTGGTGGCCAGGTATGAAATGAGAAATTTGTGAATTTGTAGCTAAATGTTTGATATGTCAGCAATTGAAAGCAGAACACCAAGTACCAACAGGTTTATTACAACCTGTTATGATTCCTGAATGGAAATGGGAGCGAGTCATGATGGATTTTGTATCTGGCTTACATGCAACTCCGAAAGAAAGATTCAATCTGGGTAATTGTTGATAGATTGACTAAATCAGCACATTTTATTCCAGTCAAAAAAGAAAATGGATGGTAGGGTTTCCTGGTTCCGTCAACGGCGGCGCGGGGTAGCGATGGTGGGTGCGATAATTGCATGGCCGGTGATGGGGAGTGCGACGGCGACAGCGTAGCTTGGTGTTGGGTTAGGGTTTGTTTTGAAGAAGATGGAGAAGAAGAGTTGGGAAATTAGGGATTTGGGTGTTTTTATTTTTATTTTTTTTATTTGGTTTATTTTTGGTTGGGTGAGTTAATTGGGTTAGGTGTTGGTTATTGGGTCAATCTTGGGTATTGGGTTTATGGTGTATGGGGTAGAGGTAGGTGAGTTAATTTGGGATTGGGTTTGGGTTTATGGATGGGTATAAATGGTAATTGGGTTTAGGGTAAGTGGGTAATTGGACTTGGGTTTTGGGTATTTTGGTATGTGGGTAAGTGGGTTTGGGTAGGAATTTAGTGGATGGGTGTTTGGATGAAGGTTAGACAAATTGGGTTTTTTTTTAAGAAGTTGTCACCAAATTAGCAAGTCGTGCCCACGCCACTACCATTATCCAAGAAATTTCCTATCCTTCCATTACGTTCTTGAAAACATCAAATTAGCCGAATTAAAAATTTATTTATTTACATCCTAAATCTTACTAAAAATTACAATTAAATAAATGAAAATAAATTTGGGTTGCCTCTCAAAAAGCGCTTTTTTTAACGTCGTTAGCTCGACGACCTAGAAATTTATTCAACCGACTCTTCGAGGACTAATTCCTCAACCAAGTGGACTTGAAAGTTTTCATAAAAAGGCTTTAATCGCTGTCCGTTGACTTTGAAAATTTTTCGAATTCTTCGATTTTAACCTCGACTGCACCATGTGGAAATATGTGAGTAACAATAAAAGGCCCTAACCACTTAGTCCGAAGCTTACCTACCAAAATTCTCAATGTAGGGTCATAAAGTAATACTTTCTGTCCTACCATAAATTATTTGCGGTTTATCTTTTGGTCATGGTACGCTTTGACCTTATCTTTGTAAATTTGGGCACTCTCGTACGCTTGTCGTCGAATTTCCTCAAGTTCCTGGATATGTAATTTACGATGCTTACCTGCAACTTCCAATTCTATGTTGCATAGTTTGACCGCCCAAAACACCTTATGTTCCAGCTCAACAGGAAGATGACACGATTTACCAAAAATTAGTCAATAATGAGACATGTCTATGGGTCCTTTATAAGCTGTTCGGTATGCCCACAATGCATCGTTAAGTCACAAACTCCAGTCTTTTCTATCTGGCTTAACGGTCTTCTCCAAAATCAACTTGATTTCTCGATTCGACACTTTTGTCTGACCGTTTGATTGTGGGTGATAAGCTGTAGCGACTTGTTGCACCACTCCGTATTTTTTCAAAAGCGTATCAATTACTTTATTGCAAAAATGTGTCCCTCGATCGTTAATCAAAGCTTGCGGTGTGCCAAACTTGGAAAAAATGTAACTTTTTAGAAAATCGACTACCGTTTTGGCATCAGCACAATGAGTGGCTTTTGCTTCCACCCACTTTGACACATAGTCAACAGCAAGTAAAATATAAACGTTACCGAATGATGAGACAAAAGGGCCCATAAAATCAATGCCCCATATATCAAAAATTTCACAGACATGTACAAGGGTTAGAGGCATTTCATTTTTTCCGTTCAAGTTTCCTACTCTTTGACATTTTTCGCAAATTTTACAAAACAGATATGCGTCACGAAAAATATTTGGCCAATATAGTCCACATTCAAGTACTTTATGCGCAGTTCATTTGGGGCCAAAATGTCCACCACATGCATAAGAATGACAAAAGGATAGAATTGATTTTACCTCAGTTTTAGGAATGCATCAACAAATTACCTGGTTGGAACAGTATTTCCAAAGATAGGGGTCGTCCCAAATATAATATCGAGACTTGCGTTTGATCTTGTCTTTTTCAGATCGTGATAAGTTAGGAGAGACTATACTTGTAGCTAGATAATTCACCATGTCTGCATACCAAGGAAAAATCATCTAGGCAGCAAGCAAGTTTTCATCCGAAAAATCATCTTTAAGTGGTGTTACACCCTTTGATAGAGGAATTCAGCTCAGATGGTCAGCCACCAAATTTTCACGTCCTTTTTTATCTTTTATTTCGAGATCGAATTCTTGCAGAAGTAGTATCCACCTTATAAGTCTCGATTTTGCTTCCTTCTTTCCAATCAGATATTTGAGGGCTGCATGATAAGAAAAAACCACAATCTTAGTTCCTAATAAATATGAACGAAATTTTTCTAAGGCAAAAACTATAGCTAGAAGCTATTTTTCAGTGGTTGAATAGTTGCTTTGGGCAGCGTCCAAAGTTTTAGAGGCATAGGAGATGACGTGTCGTTTTTTCTCGATCCTTTATTTAAGGAATGCTCTCGCGCTATGGTCACTAGCATCACATATTATCTCGAAAGGATAACTCCAATACGGTGGTTGAACAATAGGTGCCGAAATGAGCTTATGTTTGAGCGTGTCAAACGCTTCTCTGCATGATTGGTCAAACTCGAATTCCTTGTCCTTTTGTAATAGGTTGCAAAGAGGTTGTGCAATTTTCGAAAAGTCCTTAATGAACCGCCTGTAGAAACCTACATGACCAAGGAAAGACCGAATCTCCCTCACAGTTGTAAGGTGTGGTAGTGAGTTAATGATGTCGATTTTTGCTTTATCGATAGAAATTCCCTCAGCAGAAATAATATGTCCTAGAACTAATCCCTTTGTCTACCATAAAATGGCATTTCTCATAATTTAGAACAAGATTAAATTCTAAGCATCTTTTTAAAATTTTTGCAAGATTCGTCAGACATACCTCGAAGGACTCACCATATACAGTAAAGTCGTCCATGAACACCTCGATTATTTTCTCAACGTAGTCCAAAAATATACTTACCATGCATCTCTAAAAAAGTGGCTGGTGCATTACAGAGTCCGAACGGCATCCGTCTGTAAGTGAATGTGCCAAATGGGCACGTAAACGTCGTCTTCTCCTAATCCTCCGGTGCCACTGGAATCTAAAAAAACCCTGAGTAACCATCAAGACAACAATAGTGAGAATTTCCAGCTAAACGTTCTAACATCTGGTCAATAAAAGAAAGTGGAAAGTGATCTTTTCGAGTTAGTGAATTCAACTTCCTGTAATCAATACAGACTCTCCATCCATTTTGGACCCGAATGGGAACCATCTCACCTGCTGAATTCTTAATTACAGTTACACCGGTTTTTTTGGTACTACGTGGACTGGGCTAACCCAATTACTATCGGAAATGGGATAGATCATCCCGGCATCAAGTAGCTTTTGGACTTCTTTTCTTACCACTTCCATCATGGATGGATTGAGACGCCTCTGAGCCTCTCTTTTAGGTACAGCATTATCTACCAGTTGAATTTTGTGCATGCAAGTCGAAGGGCTCAACCCCTTAATGTCGGCTATTGTCCATCCAATTACCTCTTTATAGTCCTTAAGGACTCGTACCAAGTTTTCTTCTTCTACCCTCGAGAGTTTACTCAAGATTATCACCAGTAGTGTATTTTCTTCACCGAGAAAAGCATACTTCAAGTGGCCTGGGAGTAGTTTGAGTTCCAACTCCAGAGCCTACAAAACAGATGGTACGAGCTTAGCCTGTGAAGGAGTTAATTCAAGAAATTTACCAGGGTTCCTTCATTGTTGTGCCACCTCCATATGAGCCACTTTTTCGTGAACTAAATCTTCAAAGTCTATCCATTCCTCTAGTTCCTTAATGGCATTAAAGTCTAGACTTTTGCATAGAACGGTTCGTAATTCATCCTCGTCATGATATTCTAAACATAATTCAGTTAAGGGGCCAATTATATCAATGTTAGAAATGTTAGAAATCAGGCTAGGATGGTTCATGGCCTCATAGACATTGAATTTCACCACCTCTCCATCGAACTCCATAGTGAGTATCCGACTTCGTACATCAATCTTTGTTTGAGCGATACTCAAAAATGGTCTCCCGAGAAGTATGTCAGATGTATTGGCTAAATTGTCATCCTCCATGTCGATAATGTAGAAGTCTGCAGGAAATATTAGCTCGTTTACCTTAACAAGAACGTCCTCTAATACTCCCTCCGGATGTACCACAGATCCATCTGCAAGCTGGATAATCACACTTGTTTCCTTTAAAGGACCCGCGTTAAGTAGTTTATAAATTGACAGAGGCATAACATTAATTGATGCGCCTAAGTCACACATTACTTTTTTAATACCAATGCTACCTATTTTACAGGATATGAAAAACATACCTTGGTCCTTACATTTGGGCGTTACAGAACGGCAGAGACATTTTCTCCGACACTTACCTTTTCATTTCCCAGAAGTTTCCTTTTACTCGTGCATAACTCTTTTAGGAATTTTTCATATTATGGGATCTATTTAATTGCATCGAGAAGAGTTATGTTGATTTCCACCTTTCGGAAGGTGTCAAGAATCTCCTTCTCATCTCGCTTCTTCCTGCATTGAACAAGTCTTCTGGAAAATAGAGGTGGTACTGCAAATGACTTTTGTGGTGCCGATTCTATTCGAGCCTCTGTGTCAAGTTTCTCTCTAACTTGACCATTGTTGTGGGCGCAACTTGTGTCAAGTACGGGCTCCAAAACCTTCCCACTCCTTAGTGTCATAGTGCTTGTATTGTGTCGAGGATTTGGCTTAGTCTGGGATGGCAGCTTACCTTGGGACTCTAAACGGCTAACCGTGAGCGCGAGTTTGCTCACTTGCTTGTCCAACTCCTGCAAATGCATGTTAGTTTTTTGTTGGAATTTCTCAGTACTGTTGGCTAACCTTTCCACTATGGCTTCCAAAGATGACTTTGGGGGTGGTAACTGTTGATTTTGGGGCGGCCTCTATTGGTACGGTTGATTGAATAGAGGATTCGACCATAACTTAGGTTTGGGTGATCTTTCCACCCCACATTATACGAGTTCGAATAGGGGTCATACCGTCTTTGGGGCGGTCCTGGAAAGTTTCCTACAACATTTTCTTGTTCTGTCGAATCCTCCTATAAAATCAGACATGAGTCCGTCGGGTGGTCTGGCTTGGCGCAAATTTCGCATAACCGTGTTGGGCCTGTTTTATCTGAAAGCAAAGTTTGAACAACATTAGTCAGCTTATCAATCTTATCTTCTAGAGATAAAGAATTTAACCCATGAACCCGTCTCGTGGGTTCTGTAACCGGTCGGAATTATTGAGAGTTGGCAGCCATGGCTGAAATCAACTCTCTCGCTCTTCGATGCGTCATGTTATTAGTGCCCCTCCACTTGCAGCATCTATCATTTTCATTTTGATCGGGAGTAATCCTTCATAGAAATACTGCAAGAGTGACTATTCAGTCAGTCCATGCTGTGGGTAGCTCGCACACAACTTTTTGTATCGCTTTCAGTAATCATAGAGTGATTCAGTGTCCTTTTGACGGATTCTCACGATGTCCCTCCTTAGTTCGGCCGCTCGGGCTGCAGGGAAGAACCTGTCAAGAAAAAAAGAGACATGTTAGACCATGTGTTGACAAATCTCGGAGGCAAATAAAATAGTCACTCTCTAGTAGAGTCAGCTAATGAGAACGGAAAAGCACGAAGTTTGATTTGGTCTTCTGTTACTCCCTGAGGCTTCATGCTTGTGCGCACAATATGGAACTCCTTAAGGTGGGTGTGCAGATTCTCGTTCTGTAATCCACGAAAAGTGGGTAGTAAATGGATCAAACCGGACTTCAGTTCAAACGGCGTTCCTCTTGTTAGATAGGTTATACATAAAGGTTGTTGTTCATCAAGTACCGCAGCGAGTTGGCGTATTGTCTGTTCAACCATCTCGTTTGGTTCGTCAAAAATTTCTTCGGTGTAAGATATAGTTCCAAATCCGGGAACTGGTTGTTCACCATGTCGTATGGCTTCTCTACGTAGTTGTCGGGCCAATTTCTCAATTTTTGGCTCAAACTCTAGATTTTTCGGTTCTGATTTGGTCATAAGGTAGACAAACAAAAGTTAGAAAATATCTCCAATCCCCGACAACGGCGCCAAAATTTGATGCGCGTCGAAACCACTAAATATAATTCCTAAAAATAACTCTAATTAGTAGTAGAGTGGTAGTAGGGTCGAGTCTACAAGGATTGGATGCTATAATTAACTTCTGTGTATAGCTTATGATCAGATTGCTTGTCGTGTCGAAGGTCGTGGCAATAGTCGTGCCCACGACTCCAATCGTACCTGCAAAAATTAGAAATAAAAGTAAATCGGGGAATTTTGAAATGTTTAGAAATTAGGTAATTGAAACAGCATAAATTAAATAAATTAGAAAATAAATTCAGAATTTTGTAACAGATAAAATAAGCCTTAGCCTTTGACTTGGTAAATTTCGTATCAAGAATTGATCCTCGAAAATTAATCTTCTCCACCAATCGATAAGCTGGTTATAGCAGTTAAGAACGTCCTAACCACCAATTCTTCCTCTAGTAGCTGGTTCCGGTACGACCTGCAAACCAACCCTTACCGATTATCTAACTGAGATACACGTGTTCCCGATTTAAGATTCCGGTAGCCATGCGTTTTGAAGAACCCAACTCGAATTAACGGCCTCAACTGCGTAGGTCGTTTAAACCCGATCACTTCTACCTCGATTTGTTTTTGAAAATCTGAATACAGCACGGCCGACTCGAATCTCCAATTGTAAGCAAACACGACTCCAACCCAACATGCACTTTGACTTGAAATTGAATTTAACTTTAAGGGATGGTTGGTCTATCCCGATACTTAGGAAAAAAATGAATACCGATAGGACAAATTTTTAACACAAATTCATATCTCACGATTCTCGACCGGAAGGAACACCAGCCTAAAGCTAAGATGAAATTTAGTGAAGCATGAAATTATTCATGCTTGAAAGTTGTGGAAGATGATGGGATTTATATGAAAGGTGATGGAATTTGGAAAGGAAAAGCACTTGGAAGGCAATTAGCCCAATTTGAGAAAAGAAACAAAACCAAATGAAAAATGGCAGAATGCTTCACACCAATTTGAAAGAGAAAAAAAGGAGAGTATTTCAATTCCAAATAGAAGTAGGAATACCAAATAAGGGATGATTTCCTAAGAACTAAAAGCCCCTATTTATATACATGGGGTTTACTAAAAACAGCCTAACCTAAATTAATAAAATAAAAGAAAAGAAAAATAAATAATAAATAATAAAATAAAAATAATATCTTCCTATTTTTAGCTTTTTACAAAGTCAAAATATATGATAAATCCTTGGCTCTATCCATCCTTTTGATTTGGCCCCAATTCAACGATTTGTCTTTCAATTTGCCCCCTTTTTGCTCGTTTTTTGACCAATTGCATCCCTGACAAGATTAAATCATAAAAACACCAATTAAGCAGGGATAAATTCAAAAATAAATCAAATTAAACACAAAAATCATGTAAATTAATATGTTTATCTCACATGGACAAGTGACACGACCGTATGTCTCCTATATCTTCTTAAGAATGCAAGTCAGTATGCTCACACGGCCTAGCACACGGGCGTGTGACTTGGTAGTGTGACCTAAGTCAGAGAGTTACACGGGTACGGACATGGGCTGGACACAGTCGTGTGTCCCTATTTCGAATGCTCACATGGCCTGAGACACGGGCGTGTCTCCTAATCATGTGAGTCACGCGGCCATGTGACCCCTACAACTTTGAAAATTTTCAATGTTTTCTAAAAAAACAAATTTGAGTACCCGATTTAGTCCCGACTTGTTTCTAATGCATATTTTGTACCTCGAGGGCTTGTTTAAGGGATAATATGTTTGATTTTGATTGGTTTCTAACATAAGTGCTATATTATATGAAATGTCTGTTTATTTGATCTGTAAACTCCGATAATGATCTGTTACCTTGTTCCGGCGATGAATACAGGTTAGGGGTGTAACGCCCCCACGCCCGAGACTGTCGCCGGAGTCGAGTATGAGGTATTACTAAACTTAATTTAACATTTTTAGAACTTTGGATTATTTGTTTCTACATTCACAGCTTTCT
This sequence comes from Gossypium longicalyx, assembly GCA_025698465.1. Classification (NCBI taxonomy): domain Eukaryota; kingdom Viridiplantae; phylum Streptophyta; class Magnoliopsida; order Malvales; family Malvaceae; genus Gossypium; species Gossypium longicalyx. The sequence goes on along the minus strand of CM046995.1, from coordinate 68,044,802 downwards.
AGCTACTTGCGTCACAGTCACAAGAAAAATCATATCTCGAGTTACGAAACTCGAAATCAAGATCTGTAAATTTTTCCTGAATCTAGACTTATATACCTATCTACTAATTTTTTTATAGAATTTTTAGTTGGGCCAATTAGTACAGTTTATTAGTTAAAGTTACCCCTGTTTCAGGACTTGACTGGACTGACCTCTGTTTACTACGAACCAAATTTATTTCTGTACAAAAATTTATATGACTATGAAGTTTGTTTCTCCTGAAACTAGACTCAATAAGGATTCTTAGAATATAAAATACACCACCTAATTATATCTGTACAATTTATGGTGAATTTCTAAAGTTGGAACAGGGGATCCAGAAATTACTCTGACCCTGTTTCACTAAAATTCAAATATCTTCTAACATATAATTTCTTTACCTATTTAGTTTGTTTTATGTGAAACTAGACATATTAAGCTTCAATTTCATATTTAATCCATTACCTAATTCGATTTCTATGATTTTTAGTAAATTTTCAAACTCACGTCAGTGTTGCTGCAATGTTCTGTTTATGGCAAATTTCATCCCTTTTATGAGTTTTCATGAACTAGGTATCCTAATAACTTTCCATAACATCAAACATAATCTAAACTAACCATTTCCATAACTTATCATTATCAAGCATTTCCTCAACCTTTCCATCACCATGTCATAAGATCATTTACACAAAATAGGTATATTGCTATACATGCCATACTTAGATTTTACAAGCCATTTACCAAAAAGTCTTCCAGATAGTGTGACCGAGCCTTCGACCTATCCCGAATCCTGAGCTGGCTTGTCCAAAACTTGGTACCAAAATACAAAGATTTTGTAATTTAGTCCACAATCTTTTCTTTTCCTCGATTGGGGTCGATTCCACGTCTTTCTTGATTATGAAGCTTGAAAGTTGAAGAAACCCTAGCTATGGTGAGAGCAAAATTCGGCAGCAACTAAATGAGGAAGATGACCATTTTGTGTTATTTTTCCCATTTTATTTCATTTAATATCCAAATGACCAAAATGCCCCTCCTTACTAAACTTTTAAAAATTCCTTCCATGTCCTAATTTTGCCCATGAACTTAAAATTGGTCAAATTGCTATTTAAGACCTCCTAATTAATATTTCAAACCAATTTCATACTAAAAACTTCTAGAATGCAAGTTTTGCAACTTATTCGATTTAGTCCCTAACTTCAAATTAAGCATTTTACGCATAGAATTTCTTCATATAATTTTCACACAATCATGCAATCATATCATAAACCTCAAAATAATTATAAAATAATTATTTCTATCTCGAATTTGTGGTCACGAAACTACTATTCCGATTACGCCCTAATTCGGGATATTACAAGGGGAGTTACAAAATTAGACTAAATTTCTTATTTGGGTAAAATTGAGACTTAGAGGTAAATTTTGACTAAATAGGAAAATTAGGCTTTTAGTCCCCTAAACTATGAATTCACCACTAGTATGGATATTAATCAACTACGATTGTTGCCTAATTGTGTGAATTGTGAAATTGGATAATTTGCATTTTAGGCCTCTTAATTTAGGAAATTCATAAACTCTCTAATTTTGTTTTGTCGTAATATTTTGTCATTATAGTTGCTAGTTAGACTTTCCCTTGCATGCTTAGTTGTTTTTAATTGGTTTTGTTACCCTTTCTCTCTTGAGTTCAATCCTCGAAATACTCCATGTTCTATTGTAACATGTTCTGTTGTAACATAAGAAATATTACAACTAGACCTACAAAACCTTCAAAAGACTACATTTCAATTTATTTGTTTTCAATTTTCTCTGCTCGATGTACATACGCCAAGGCATGGTCAAGCTGTTGGCGCCATTGACGGGGACGTTGTGTGATGATCGATTGTGTAAAAATAAAATGTCAATAATGGCAAGATAAAAGAAATAATAAAATACACAGATTGTACATGGAAACCCTTTTGGAAAAAAAATCATAGGCAGAGAAGAAGAAAATTCACTATGTCGCTCTCGTAGATCCTCTATCTTGCCACTTGTATTTTTATTTAACAAGAATTTAAGTCACATATTTTTAATATATTGTGAATTATTTTTGCATGCTTTAGTCAGGAAAGATAATTAGCAAAAATTTGACTTTTAGATACAACGCTTGTTTTTCTTTTGTTTTTAGTTAATTTCCACTATAGCAAAACAGGTTTTTAGGGGCCTTTTTTGGGCCTATAAGCACCACTAAAATTATTTATGGCGTTTTGATAAGTGTAGAAAAAAAGCCACTATAGATAACATCGCTAAATTTTGCAGCGTTTATGAGGAAAAACGCCACAATAGAATATGACCTATAGAATATGATTTTTAGCAACACTTTCCCCACAAACGCCGCTATAGAACATGACATTTAGTAGCACTTTCACCACAAATGTTGCTATAGAACATGACCTTTAGCGGTGCTTTTTCTATTAACGCCGCTAAAAAATATGATCTTTAGCGGCGCTTTTCCACAAACGCCGCTAAAGAATATGACTTTTAGTGTCGCTTTCCTCACAAACGCAACTAAAAAACATGACCTTTAGCGGCGCTTTTCCCAAAAACGGCGCTAAAAGTCATTTTTTTTGCGGCGTTTGTGGAAAAAACGCCACTAACTTTAGCAAATTTTTAACAACCCATTTTCATTCATATAGAACCCGAATTATCAAGATAATTTTCTATAACATCAAATCCAACCAAAAACTGCAAATCTAAATGATATTTTAGATCCAACTAAAGAAATATGTATATGATCTAAATTAATAAATAAAATAACAAAATTTATTATATTCAAAAATTATAATGTTGAAATTCTTACAATAAGGAAACTAACGTTTAAGATGGCAGATTCTGCGACTGTTGAAACATCTTCATCATATTCTGAAGTTGTAGTTGGAGTTCGTCATATTTTCTACTTACCTCTGCTTCCCTCGTTGTTGCCTCCGCTTTAAGTTGTACCTGGAGTTCTTTATATTTTCTTTGAGCCTCTGCTTCTCTCGATGTTGCCTTCGCTTTAAGTTAAGCAATTTGCTCAACTATGCTCATTTGCATTTGAGTCATCTGGTCTCTTAACCTCTGAACTTCAGCTTGAACCTGATTCCCCAAAGGCATGTATTACTGCGAGCTAGATCCAAAATATTAGGTTGGGTTAACAAAAGATCCTTGAAATCAAACCCGATCATACCTTTCAGGACCCAAAACTTCAATAATAATTCAGTTATCAATATCGTCAAGACTAACAGAACTATCACTCGAAGTGATCGTTTTATACTTCGTCCTTTTATCCTTTAGTTTCTCCTAATAAATCAATCAAAGAGTTAGAAACGAAATATATAATCAAAACAAGTGCAACATAACTTAATATTATTTGCATTGCAAATGACGAATTAAACCATTATAATTAAACATGTTAAATATTTAAAATAATTCAATTTTTATTAAGTAAATATACCATAAATTCTGCAACTTCAGTAATTATAAGAGATCCATCTTTTTTTCTATATGTAATGTCAAAAAGTTGAAAGCGTCCAACTTTTTGACCAGACGACAGTTCCTACAATATAATAGAAAAAATATTATTTAGTAGAAAGTAATAAATATTTGACACAATTAATAAATTCAAAATACCTCACCAGTTACACAAGCAAAACTTTTCAACCCAGCTGTGTGCGTGAGTTTTTGTTTTTGCTTACTTGTAGTTCCAACTCGCTCACGATCCTACATTATGAAATTATTATTACACATATAGTAAATACTATAAACTAAAAAAATTATAAGAGTTTGGAAGTACGTAATACCTCTCCTTTATTTGAATTTCAAAATCTAACTGCATCTTTCAATTGGTACCTCAGTATTCCCGGTAGGACATTTTAAAATTTCTCTTCGAGGCTTATATTTTTTTTAAATATTTCTTTAAAACACTTTTATGGTCTCTCTATTTTTTTCCTAATGCCTTCTTCACATAATTATTCGAGACCTCTAAAGCAAATCTCTTCTGCAAATAACACAAGTTTAGAAAGTAAATATAAATGAAATTTAAACCAAAGTATTATAAATTACATTCACATTATTACCTTAATATTCTCGAGAGCTTGATTTTTGTTACTATCAGGCATATGATGCCATGACTCGTAGTTGATAGGTAACAGATTGACATTTCGTGCTATAATGCCAAAGTATCCTGCTAAAAGTCAAGCTTCTGATTCAATAGGCTGACCAAGACTATTTCTAGTTACCTTGACACGCTCGACAGAATTTAACCAATATAAATCTTTTAATAGCGTACGTCATCGAGTTTTGCGCATCCTATCACGTTTAGCTAAAAAAATGGTATATTATAATATAAGAATTTAAAACAAAAATCAATAATAAAAGTCAACATGCATGTAAATTAAAGTTAACATTACTTTAAATTTCTGTAGGTTCGTCAGCTATATTTGAAACATTCGAAGATCCAATAGCAATCCATTGTTCACTATTTGTTTCTTCTGAAATTGGAGGATTTTGAATAATACTGAGATCTCACAATCTTATTCTAGGTATTTTATCTGCAATAAACATAAAATAGTTAAAATATTAATAACTAATTACAGCAATAATAGTACATGTAAAATAGTTGAAATATTTAACAAGATCAAGATTTAAATTATAATATTACATATAATTAAAAAATCGTAAAATCTTACTACATCATGATTCGTCAATATCTTCATCCACATCCTGGCGAACCCATTGAAATTGTGTACTAGTACTAGGGATAGTTTCATTTTAGTTTTGTTCTGGAAAAGGCAAAATTTGTAATCTTTTGTCGATGTCATCTCTATTTTACATTACCCATGTCAAACAAGTCTCTAGGGGTGTTATAGAGTACAACGTACCAACCCTTATCAGTTGAATCTTTCGAGTAAAAGACTTGTTTGACTTGAGAAGAAAATACATACAACTCGTCTATCAATTGTTGTTTAGTGTGAATAAATCGAGAGAAGTTCACCATTGTAAAACCAAATTGATCTTTTTTTAATTCTACAAGCAGTATTAACATAAGCCCATAACTATTTCAACTCTTCAATAAGTGGCTGCATATAAATGTCAATATCATTCCTGGGACCTTTCTCTCCAAGGATAATCATTGATAAGATAAAATAAGATTACTTCAAGCAAATCCACGGAGGCAAATTATAAAGAACAAGCACTACAGGCCAAATACTCATGATTTTAAAAGGATTAAATCCATCAGATGCTAGCCCAAGCCTCACATTCCGAGGATCGCTTGCAAAGTTTGGAAATTTACTGTCAAACGATTTCCAAACTAAAGAATCCGCAAAATGCCTTAATAATCCATCATCGGTTCGCTGATCATGATGCCACCTCATAGACTCAGTTGTCTTTGACAAAAAAATAAAAAGCCTTTAAAGCATTAATATTAGTGGAAAATATCGCAAAATCTTTATTAGCTTCTTTATTGACTGTGTCTCACCTTCATCCTCATTCACATCTTTTGTATTCTTATTCATCCAACGAGATTTACCGCAAATATGACAAGAATGTTAGTTTTTCTGATCACCCCAATACAACATGCAATCATTTGGGAAACTATAAATTTTCTCGTACCCAATGCCTAAATCTTTTATCAGTTTTTTCATATCTTTGCATGAATGAGGAATTTTTGCAAACGAAAACATATCTCTCAAAAACTCTAACAGTAATGTGAAAGAGTTTTCGGTCCACCCTCTCAAACATTTTAAGTGAAAAAGACGAATGCAGAAGGACATTTTTTAATATCGATCCCTCATAAAGTTCTTCATTCATTTCATTAAGTAACTTATAGAACTTTGCCGCTTTTCCATTTAGCTCTTTATCAGGTACACTTCTTCCTGTTTTGGTAAAAACATTTTCACCAATATCACAATCATCGAATGCAATAATTTCAGGTGAAAATGATTGCAAACCATGACTGCGCATATTAAATACGTCCTGCAACATACCTACTATGTCATCTTCTCTAACAGACTGATGGTAAGCATTATGAGGATAAGCCAGATTAATCGTTGAAAAGATTCTACGAGATGTACACTCTCCATGAAAAATCTATTTTCTATACCCTGAATAAAGTCATCAACAATTAAATGTTCGTAGACAACTTCACGAATATGCCAATTGATGTTGCCACACTTCTTACACGGGCAAAGAATCATATTCTCTTGGCTTGCATTTTGAAATACAAAATTTAGAAAAGTTTGTACTCCATTTCGATAGTCGTTGCTTACCCTTGACAAATTCATCCAACTTTTATCCATTTCGTAGTTCTTGAAGTCTAAAGTTGACAATAAATTTCGATTACTTAAGTGTTCTAAATTGATTTAAATCATGTCATTGTACTAAAATAAACAATACATATCAAGTATCTAATGGGTGTAAACTAATTCAGATAAGTTTTTTATTTATAAGTATAATTAAGAGTAGGGAAAAACAATATATATTTATGTAAGTTATGATCCAAAGTTATGAAATGATATATTTATGTATCATGTAAGTTAAGTTATGATTCAAAGTTTTTTTATTCTTTAAATGTTTAAGTTATGGTTATCATCTTTAAATTTTTAACTTTAAATTTTAACCCTTTAATTATACTCTTTTAATGTTCTAAATTTGTGTTTTTTATCACCTTTATGTCTATTATACTTAAAAAGACAAAAATTAACAAATTAATAATTATATGTTAATAAAGTTAATAATTGTTAATTTTTCATGTATTGAGTTAATATTTAAATTAAATTTCCATGAAGTTTTTAACTTTATACTACACACTAAAATCAATCAATTTATTTTTATGATAATATTTATGATTAAAATAATTTTAACAATAAAATATATATTATTTTCCTTTAAAAAATTTATTTTAATTAAATAATATTTATTTCTATGATAAATATTATATTATGTTTATTTTTGAAATTTGAACTTCAAACTATATACTTTAAAGGATAAATAAAAAAATATTATTTAAATTAAATTTTCTATGAAAATTTTAACTTAAAAACTAAATATAAAAATTAATGAATTCAAATTTAGAATTTAAAATAATAAATTAATAACACAATTAAAATCTAAAAGTTAGAATTCGAAGTCATCTTAAATTTTAAAATAAAAATAAAAATTTAGAATCAAAATTAAAATAAATAATAAAAATTAGATTAAATATAAAGATATCAATAAAGTAAGATATTATAATGAGTAATATACTACTCTTTTAATGTCCCATAAGGCACATTTCCACAACCTATCTGTAATATATATACTAAAAAAAACCACAAGATAATTAACAACAAATTTAGCTAACTTCCATTTTCAAGACTTAAAATGTTCATATATCATATGCAAAATGTTGTCCATCTACCATTCGACTATACAAGTTCCAAAAGAAACTACTAGAATATATAAAACCATAAAGATAGAAAGGAAGCAAACAGTTGAATATTCAAAAGAAACTATAATAAATACCAAAAGTCAGTTGAATCCTTGTCCTACCAAAATCTGAGGCAATGTCGTTGCAAAGTTTTCAGCAATAAGTGTACAAGATGAGCACTCCTGCATACATGAATACTATTAAACAAGACCCCCAGACAAAAATCAATAACAAAGTAGATTTAAACAATTCTAAAATAAATTAACAAAAAAAGCTAGATAATAATTCAAACAAACTAAACATAACAATTTCACAAAAAATAAAATATTACTAACAATTTAAACATAAAAATTCCAAGCAAACTAAAATTTCAATAACAATTCCAGACAACTTGATTTACTATTTCTGCTTCACTACTTTGACTATATAATGACGGAATAGACCTCGATGGAGCATTGTCACTTTATTTTTCACAAGATCGAAATATATTCTCATTTCAAGGAAGTCTCTTGTAAGCTTTCAAAACTGCAAATTAACAACCAGCATTCAAATGAGCTTTTATAACCTAGTTGCTCTACGAAATTAGAAAATTCCCCAAGCAAATGGAAGCAAAACCAAACCTTCATCAACCACTTACCGATCTTGCATTAAACATGAATCGCCTATTTCCATTTATAAGAATGCTGAATGTGTTTTGTTCATGCGTGCATTGTACTTAAATTGCTTGTACAAGTATAAATGGCATTAACTGGAATGATATCAGCTGTCAATGGCTCTAAAATCCTCCTTACAATCATCATCATAGAGCGGAATTTATCACTTGAGCTAAAACGATAAAGCTAAATTAACTACGTCCAACAATTTCTATCTCTAGTTCACAATCAATATCAGTTGGAATATCAATATAAATGTTTAGCTCCGGCCAGTATAATTTTACCTTTGAGCTAGTTCAACATGAGCTATCCCTGGAAAACCAAAACAATCAACATTTAAAGACAAGATCAAACAAACAAAAACCTTCTCACCATCCCCCATAAACTCATTGTTTTCACTACAAGCCATTTTTCAATATACCTATAAAATTTTAAAATTAACAATTCAGTTCAGTTCATAAACATTAACAATAAGCATCAAAATCAAAACATTATAAACATTTTTCATGGTTCGAACATCTATGTTCTTCTAGCTAATTAAATTTGGTGAGACAAAGAAAAAGGAAATTATTTTTTTTTATTACATTCGGACATGGCAGACTCTGTCTCTCTGTTTTGGTCTAAACTTCAAACTCTTTCCATTTCTTGTTTTTCTTTCTGTACTTCAAAATAAATGAAATATATTAGAATGGAAGTGAGTGATGTTTGGAAGTTGTATGAGATTCCATGTTTCCTCATTACCTCATTGTTTGTTTCCTTCAAATTCAATGCTCTTAAATCTTTGACCATTAGCCTACATAGTGATAAACTTAACCAAGTAACCAGTCAAAGGAGATTAAGGGTTGGCATAGTAACATCTATAACTAAAAATCAACCAGAAATAGAATCCTAAAACATCAAGAATGGGTTTACAAGTAACGAAACCAACCAGTCAAATGAGAATTTTACGGGCCGGTGGTCGACGTTGCCTTGTTGGTGCTTGCCGGTGACTGCCTGACTGGTGAGAGGCTTAGAGCCTGAGACGACACTTTTGGGAATTTTTTAGGTTTTGGTTGGAGTTCGCCTTAGCCGCTTGTATTTTAAATATCTTAACTTTCTAACTCAAAACTTGGTTGAATGGTTGCGAGCCTGCTTCAAACCAACATCTATTAAATTTAAAAAATACAACACAAAACATATCAGATTTAAGAAATCCCATTTGAATCAAAACAAGAGAGAAAGAGAGGGAAAAGATCGAATTAAAAAAAAAAAAAAGAAACTCTCTCTGTAGTTCGAAACAGGAGAGAAATAAAATAAAAAAAAGTGAGAGAACTCAAAACTTAATAAACCCAAACTTTCAATCAAGAAAAGGGACATGACATTTAGCTCTTTAATTTCTAGGCTTCGAACTGACGATCTCAATATTGAAGAGGCGTAACTGGCTATGAGGAAGCTACATCCGGAATGGTGCGACGATCATATGACAGAATCGACTATTATGGATTGAAATATAAAGCCAGAAGAAAAGCAGAAAAGAGAAAGGAGGACAGAAGCAGAAGCCGAGAATTCAGAAGAAAATAGAGGAAACAAAGAAGCAGAATAGCAGGGGGAAGGAAAAAGAACGGGGAAGGGAGACGATTCGGGGATGAAGATTTGGGGAATTAGGGATCTGGGAAAAAATTTTAGGGAAAAAAATAAGGGATTACAAGGATGAGTTGGGGGGTAAAACTGAGCCGTTTTTGTTTAAAATAAAATTTATCTTTTGGGGCGTTTTTATCTTAGTCTCGCTAATGTTTGACTTTTTGCGACATTTTTCTCATAAATGTCGCTATTGATTTACCTATTGTGGCATTTTTCCATTAGCACTGTTAATGTATAATATTTGTGGCATTTTTCTTTTAAACGTCACTAAAAACGTCGTTAAAACTTTAAATTCCTGTAGTGTTCATTTGTTTAAGTTATAATTCTTTTTGTTTCTTTGGTGGTTGGATTGTGTAATGTATGACTCGGAGAGATAATGAGATCATACCATTTGATCTGAAATCGGAGAAAACACTTAACAACACCTGGAGGAATGTATTTCGTGGGTAAAATCCACTAAAAGAAGATCCATTGATAGAGGATCCACTTCGACAGAATCTATTTTTTGAGGAGCTATCTCCAAATAACCTATAGTTGGATGATCGAGAACCTTTGATTCAACCGAGACCAATGGAAAATCTTACTCTGCGTGATTGCGCAATGCCTAATCTTGATGTTGTGCGAGGAAACATCACTAGGTCGATTATAAATGCCAACAATTTTGAGAAATAAAATGGCAATGATACAAATGGTGCAAAGTAATTTACAGTTTAGAAGGACCATGAATGAGGACCCTAATCAGCATCTTAAGCATTTTCTTATTTTGTGTGATACTTTCAAATATAATGGGGTATTCGATGATGTTATTCGTCTAAGGCTATTCCTATTTTCTTTGTGTGCTAATGCTTTCATGTGGTTGGACGCAGTCAGTAGATTCAATTGCTACATGAGATGAGTTGGTGAATCGTTTCTTGTCACAGTATTTATCACCAAGCAAAATGATGAAGCTGAGGATGGACATCACCAACTTCAGGCAACTAAAAAGGGAGCTGCTCTACGAGGCATAGGAATGGTTCAAGTTACTGCTACATAAGTGTCCCTATCATGGCCATCAGGATTGGTTTTAGTTACATATTTTTATAATGGTTTAGATAGGAACTTATGATCTAGTCCAGACGAAGCATCCACTGACGTGTTTATGTTTAAGACTTATGCAAAAGGTTTCTAGTTAATCAAAGATATGGCAAACCACCTACTATGAATACATTAGGTAGCAAGGATAAGTTCCAACAAATCCTCAATAAGCTTAATAGCCTCGAACATGGTCCCTTTAGTTTGTAATTTCCCGATCAAACTCATCATATTGAAGGTTATGTAGGAGGGGAAGTACAGAATGCCAATTGGGGTAGTACTAATGAGAATAACTATGCTGATGTGAACTATATGGGAAATAGGGGTGGTAACCCCTACTCAAACACTTATAACCCAGGGTGGCGAGACCATCCTAACCTTAGGTAATGAGGTAACTAAGGAGGGACTTCAAACCAAGGGATGGGAGGCCCTAGTTACCCTAGGAAAGCCCCAAACTACTAAGCTCAACACCCTTTTAGGTCCTAAGAACAAGATAAGAAACCAACCTTCTCGAAAGACCCTCTAATGAACATTAGGGTAAACAAGTTAGAAGGGATGCATTTGATACATGAGATCGTGCATCAAATGTAAAGCTAAATGGAGAAACTTCCCCAAGTGTTCCAAATGAAATTTAATAATGGTATCCCAAGTAATATGGAGAACAACACTAAAAGGGATGAAAATGAGCACACCAAGGTGATTCATCTTAGGTTGGGTAAGTTAGCACATGAGACAGTTAAACAACCTGCTGTTGTTAAAGATAATGAGAAAGTTACCCCCAATCTTAAAGATGTAGAAGTTGGTGAGAGGATAAGTGAGGAAGGAAAAGAGAATGAAGTTATGGTAATTATCCCTAATAGGAAGCAAGCAGAAAATCCTAGTGATAAGAAAGTCTCATTTTTGGCTAGACTAGAGGACAAGAGGAAAAATGAAAGTCAGGAGTTTCTAAATCTCCTTAATATCTTTAAAGCATAAATGTTAACTTGCCCTTGTTTGAACTTTTAGAAAAGATACCTAAGTACACCAAGTTCCTTAGGGCAATCATGTGTAGGCGTAAGAAGATAAGCAAGAGAGAGAATATTATTGTTAATGCTAAGTGTAGCATAGTTATATCCCAAAAGATTCTATCTAAGTTAAAAGACCCTAGTAGTTTTACTATTCCTATAGAAATAGGAGAAGTGAACTTTGCGAGAGCTTTGTGTAATTTAGATGTGAGTATAAACTTGATGCCCTTCTCTTTTTTTTCGTATGTTAGGCTTAGGTGACTTGTGTGCTACCACAATGACCTTACAACTAGCGAATAGGTCCTTAGAATACCCGAAGAGAATATTAGAAGATGTGCTAGTTAAGGTTATGCAATTTATTCTTCCAGTTGACTTTATTGTCTTAGAATTTAAGGAAGATTTAAATATCCATATCTTGTTAAAAGGACCATTTTTAGCGACCTCTAAGTCTACTATAAAAGTAGAGAAGGGAAAGCTTACCATGAAAATAGATGGTGAGGTTAAGATATTTAAGTGTGTCAATGATCTTTCGGATGAGGTAAAGGGTTCTTCTTATTTTGCTCAAGCTTGTAAGATGATTAATCTTTTAATTCCTCATTTATCTTATAAGTTCAATCACAGTTCTTGTGAGTAGATTCAAATGGCAAGTGTAGCTTCAAGGCCATGACGAGATGATCCGAAAGGAAGGAAGTTGAAGTTGAAGTTGAAGTCATTTTGATTGAAGAAAGGGCTTTATATTGCTCGACTAATAAAAAAACAAAGGAATCGAGTATCGAGCACTCCTCTCAAGTACTATTTTGGGGGCGTAGGAAACTTTCATTAAAATTTTGGTTTTGTTGGTTGTACTTTTTTGTTAAGAATTTGATTTTTATTTTCTTGTTAGCTTTAGGTTTTAAATGCATTGCATGAAGATGGGTTTTATTATGTCTTACTATTGAAAAAATGAAGGCATTTGGTTGAGACTGAGGTCAATGTCGCAACATCCACCTTGTGATGTCGCAACTTTGCAAGCAGTATGGTTGCGATGGCCATTACAGGTAACATTGATAAGAAATGTTGCAACATTGAGGCCAATCTTAAGTAGGTCAAATGATACTAGTTTTGAGGCTAGTGTCGTGACATTCAGACTGCAAAGTCATGACTTTGCCCACAATTTACATCTAGTGTTATGACACCAAAGGTGGATGTCATGACACCGCGATTGGGTTTTGCAGAAAACCCATTATGATGTCGCAACCTTGTGACAACCCGAATTAGGGCCTAATCAAAATAGTGGTTTCGTGACCACAAATTCGAGATAAAAATAATTGTTTTATAATTATTTTGGGGTTTATGATATGATTGCATGATTGTGTGAAAATTTCGTGATGAAATTCTATGCCTAAGGTGCTTAAATTGAAAATAGGGATTAAATCGAATAAGTTGCAAAATTTACATTTTAGAAGTTTTTAGTATGAAATTGCTTTAAAATATTAATTAGGAGGTCTTAAATAGCAATTTGATCAATTTTAAGTTCATGGACAAAATTAGGACATGGAAGGAATTTTTGAAAGTTTAGTAAGGAGGGGCATTTTGGTCATTTGGATATTAAATGAAATAAAATGGGAAAAATAACACAAAATTGGTCATCATCCTCCTTAGTTGCTGCCGAATTCTCCCTCTCTCCATAGCTAGGGTTTTTTCAACTTTCAAGCTTCATAATCAAGAAAGGCGTGGAATTGACCTCGAACGAGGGAAGGAAAAAGTTTTGGACTAAATCGCAAAATTTCCACATTTTGCACCGAGTATCCTCCAACTTGCTCAGGAGTTAAGGATCGTGAAGATCTGCCCGCACTATCAATACTTTAGGGTATTCGAACTAAACATTTTGAATTATGGCATGTATAGTAGGCTTAATTATTTTGTTACGTGTCATATTGCCTAGGTTTAAAATATTGGTTACAGTACTCGACCAACTACTTTGTACAAGCCATAGAAGTTGATTAATATTGTTCAAAACATATGTTATAACGATGCACTATCAAATTGGATGACATATTTCTATCTCGGTTTTGTTTAATGGTATGTATTATGTTCTAGTAATACCTGCACTGTTCCGACGACACTAGCAACTGTAAGGGTGTTACATTTAGTGGTATCAGAGCTATGGTTTAGTCGGTTCTCGGACTAATAAAGTGTGTGTAAAATTCTAGCTATACATGCCATAAAAATATTGTGATAGTGTGGTGACTCCTGACTATTCTAAACCGTGTTTTGTTTTAATATAGTAATGGATCCCGAAGGAACTACTACCGATGATGTCGCTTAGTAATGCGCCGCCCCCGCACAAGGGACCGTACTGTGGAAAGTAGACCGAGAGACATTGAGACACGGAGATGAGGCTCGGGATGCCTTTCTCCAAAGGATGAACAATTGGTATACTCAATTTATTCGAGCAAATCCAAATACTCAACCTCCTCCTATACCTCGATGATTCCTGTAGTCGCTCAAAGACATAAATTTGGTAAGGATGAACAAGCCTCCAGTTGACAAGATTCAAAACAAGGGGCCAAGAGTTTAGAGCAAAGATCGATGATGATCCCGAGAAAGCGGAATTCGGCTTGAAAATTCTACCCGTGTATTTGATGAGCTCTGTACACCCGAGGAATGCTTAAAGTGTCTTTGTATCACTTTTGAGAGATTCGGCCTACCATTGGTGGAAGACTTTGGTATCATCAGTGGTGCCAAAAGAAAAGTTACTTGAGATTTCTTCTAGGAAGAATTTAGAAAGAAATACATAAGTCAACGATTTATGGATCAAAAACGGAAGGAGTTCCTTGAATTGAAGCAAGGCAAGATGTCCGTGGCGAGAATATGAACGCGAATTTGTGAGACTTAGCAAGTATTCCCGAATGTGTGTCAACCGAGGCCATTATGTGCGTAAGGTTTGAAGATGGGCTGAATGAGGACATTAAAGTGCTTGTAGGAATTTTGGAATTGAAAGAATTTGTTGTATTGGTTGATCGAGCTCTTAAAGTCAAGAATTGAACAAAGAAAAAGAAAAGTCGCTATTGAGGCTCGAGATGCCGAAAAAGGCCGATAAGCAAGCGATTTCAATCTCAATCAAAGAGGTCCAAAGAGGCAAACCCTCGAATGACGCTTTCAATTAGGAGTCACACAGAGATCATGGTAGAGCGTATTTGGGGTCTAAAGCTCAAGCTACTTGGTGGCAAGTGTGGGTAATGTGCGACCTAGAAAGCCCGAGTGTCGCAATGTGGCGAGCAACATTATGGTGAGTGTTGGGGAACCGAGCGAGCTTGTTTCAAAGTGCGGTTCTCGCGAGCATTTTATTAGAGATTGTCCTGAGAAAGTTAAAGAAGAAAGATTTCAGAGTGCTAGACAGAATACCACCGCTAGTAGAGGTAGACCACCGAGAAATACCGGAGGTGGGACTAGCGAAGAAAGCTGCGATGAAAGACTCGATGGCAAGATCGTAAGCTAGAGCACCGCTAGAGCTTATGCTATACGTGCCCGAGAAGATGCATCATCTCCCGATGTCATTCTCGTACATTTTCTCTCTATGATACTATTGTTATTGCATTGATTGATCCCGGTCCACTCATTCCTATATTTGTATGAATTTAGTATCTAATAAAAAGTTTCCTGTTGAGTTTACTGAGTTTACGATTAAAGTGTCGAACCCCTTAGGCCAATATGTGCTAATTGACAAGGTTTGCAAGAATTGCCCATTAATGATTCAAGGTCACTGCTTTTCCAACCAATTTGATGTCATTACCATTTGATGAGTTTGACGTTATCTTGGGAATGGACCGGTTGACATTGTATGATGCTAAGGTAGATTGTAAACAAAAGACACTAGAGTTGAAATGTGAAAATGGAGAAATTTTGTGGGTTGAAACAGATTTAATCAAATAAATTGCCTATGGTGATTTCGCACATATGTCCGCATGTAAATACATGAGGAAAGGGTGTGAAGCTTATCTCGCTTATGTAATGAATAATGAGTTGCCTCAATCCAAGTTTGAATCGATGCACTTATAGTTTGTGAGTTTCGGATGTATTTCCGAGGAATTGCTTGGGTTGCCTCCAACAGAGAGATAGAGTTTGCCATTGATTTGTTGTTTGGTCTTCGCACCGATCTCGATTGCTCCATATAGAATGGCTCCACCGAATTAAAAGAATTGAAGGCTCGGCCAGCAGGAATTAACAGATATAAGGGATTTGTGAGACCGAGTTTCTCTCCCGGGTGCTCTGTATTATTCGTAAAGAAGAAGGATGGTTCAATGAGACTTTGCATTGATTATCGCCACCAATAAGGTGACTATAAAGAACGAGTACCCATTGCCGAGGATTGATGATTTATTCGATCGCTTAAAAGGGGCTATAGTGTTTTCAAAGATTGATTTAAGGTCCGTTACTACCAGCTGAGAGTTAAGGAGTCAGATGTGCTGAAAACCGCCTTTAGGACAAGGTATGGACATTATGAGTTTCTTGTAATGCCTTTCGGCTTAACAAATGCTCCAGCTATATTTATGGACTTAATGAATCGGATCTTTCGGCCATATTTGGATAAGTTTGTAGTAGTGTTCATAGATGACATTCTAATTTATTCTCGGATGAGTTTGAACATGCCGAACACTTGAGAACCATATTGCGATCTTGAGAGAAAAGAAATTGTTTGCCAAGTTTAGTAAAAGTGAGTTCGGCTTCATGAAGTCGGATTTTTGGGACATATAGTCTCGGTGATGATGGTATTCGGTGGATCCAAGCAAGATTTACTGCGATCGTTGATTGGAAACCGCCAAAGAATGTATTTGAGGTTAGAAGCTTTTTAGGCTTAGCCGGATATTATAGACGTTTTGTTGAGGGATTTTCGATGATTGCCTCTCCTATGACTAAGTTGCTGCAAAAGAATGTTAAGTTTGAATGGACTGATAAATGTCAACAGAGTTTTGAAAAGTTGAAAGCACGATTGATCAAAGCACCAATTTTAGTACAGCCCGAGCCAGGAAAAGAGTTCGTAATTTATAGTGATGCATCGTTGACAGGCCTTGGATGTGTGTTGATGCAAGAGGGTAAAGTGGTAGCTTATGCTTCGAGACAGTTAAAACCGCATGAAAAGAATTATCCTACACATGATTTGGAATTGGCCGCTATTGTCTTTGCTTTGAAGATTTGGTGACATTATTTGTACGGTGAAAAATGCCGAATTTTTACTGATCACAAAAGTTTGAAGTATTTGATGAATCAAAAGGATCTGAATCTGCGACAAATGAAGATGGCTTGAATTATTAAAGGATTATGATCTAGTGATTGATTATCATCCGGGAAAAGCAAATATAGTTGCTTGATGCCTTGAGCGAAAATTTCTTTTACTTTGAGAGCCATGAATACGGGATTAGCATTGTCTCGATGATGGGTCAATCTTAACAGAGATGAGAGCTAAACCGTTATTTCTCCAGCTTGATTTGTGATGCTCAAAAGAATGATAATGAGTTGCGGACCAAAAGAACTCAATGCGAATCAAAGTTACGACTCGATTTTCGAGTTGGACCGCACGATCGCTTAATGTTTCGAGACGTAATATGTGTGCGAAAAAATAATAAATTGATTCGTAAAATATTACATGAGGCGCACAATGGTCGCTTTATCGATTCACCCCGTAGCACAAAAATGTATAAAGATTTAAAGAAGTTGTATTGGTGGCGGTATGAAAAGGGACATTTCTGAATTTGTAACCAAGTGTTTGATCCACAACAAGTAAAAGCCAACATCAAGTGCCTTGAGGACTACTTCACCGTGGTAATGGTGCCTCGAGTGGAAATGGGACAAGATTACCATGGATTTTGTAACCGGTTTGCCTTTGACTCCTAAAAAGAAGGATGTTTATGCTGGTAGTGGTTGATAGATTAACAAAATTAGCCCACTTTATACCACTACGTACCGATTACTCACTTGATAAATTAGCCGAATTATATATTGCTGAAATTGTGAGGTTGCACGGGGTACCTATGTCTATAATATCAAATAGAGATCCGAGATTTACCTCAAGATTTTGGAAAAAGTTACAAGAAGCTTTGGGTACAAAATTGAACTTTAGTACCGCGTTTCATCCACAAACAGATGGTCAATCGGAAAGAGTAATCCAGTACTCAAGATATGCTTAGATGTTTGTGTTTTAGAATTTGGAGGTAGTTGGAAGAAATATCTATCTTTAATTGAGTTTGCCTACAATAACAGTTATCAGTCAAGTATACAAATGGCACCGTACGAAGCCTTGTATGGTCGTAAGTGTCGGACTCCTTTATATTGGACTGAACTTAGTGAGAAACAGATTCACGGAGTTGATCTAGTTAAAGAAACCAAGAGAAAATAAAAGTAATTCGGATTGCTTGAAAGTCGCTTGCGGATCGACAAAAGTCATATGCAGATTTGAAAAGAAAAGAGATTGAATTTCGTGTGGGTGATAAAGTGTTCTTGAAGGTGTCACCATGGAAAAAGATTCGAGATTTAGTCGAAAAGGCAAGTTGAGTCCGCGTTTTATTGGGCCGTGCGAGATTACTAAGAGAATTGGACCATGCAGGCATATCACTATTTACCGGCAGAGTTAGAGAGAATTCATAACGTGTTTCACGTATCAATGTTACGACATTATCGTTCGATCCTTCACATGTGATCTCCCCAACGAAATTGAGATTCGATCGGATATGACCTATGAGGAGGAACCAATAAAGATTTTGGCTCGAGAAATTAAACAGCTTAAGAAATAAAAGTATAGCCTTAGTGAAAGTATTGTGGCACAGACATGGAATAGAAGAGGCTACGTGGGAACTGAGGAAGCTATGAGGAAACAAAGACTCCAAACCTCTTTCTCTAAGATTTTCAGGGACGAAAATCTCTAAAGGGGGAGAATTGTGACAACCCGAATTAGGGCCTAATCGGAATAGTGGTTTTGTGACCACAAATCTAAGATAAAAATAATTGTTTTATAATTATTTTGGGGTTTATGATATGATTGCATGATTGTGTGAAAATTTCGTGATGAAATTCTATGCCTAAAGTGCTTAAATTGAAAATAGGGATTAAATCGAATAAGTTGCAAAATTTACATTTTAGAAGTTTTTAGTATGAAATTGCTTTAAAATATTAATTAGGAGGTCTTAAATAGCAATTTGACCAATTTTAAGTTCATGGACAAAATTAGGACATGGAAGGAATTTTTGAAAGTTTAGTAAGGAGGGGCATTTTGGTCATTTGGATATTAAATGAAATAAAATGGGAAAAATAACACAAAATTGGTCATCATCCTCCTTAGTTGCTGCCGAATTCTCCCTCTCTCCATAGCTAGGGTTTCTTCAACTTTCAAGCTTCATAATCAAGAAAGGCGTGGAATTGACCTCGAACGAGGGAAGGAAAAAGTTTTAGACTAAATCACAAAATTTCCACATTTTGCACCGAGTATCCTCCAACTTGCTCAAGAGTTAAGGATCGTGAAGATCTGCCCGCACTATCAATACTTTAGGGTATTCGAACTAAACATTTTGAATTATGGCATGTATTGTAGGCTTAATTATTTTGTTACGTGTCATAATTGCCTAGGTTTAAAATATTGGTTACAGTACTCGACCAACTACTTTGTACAAGCCATAGAAGTTGATTAATATTGTTCAAAACATATGTTATAACGATGCACTATCAAATTGGATGACATATTTCTATCTCGGTTTTGTTTAATGGTATGTATTATGTTCTAGTAATACCTCGTACCCTGTTCCGGCGACGGTAACGGGTAAGGGGTGTTACAAACCTGGCCTGGGAATACCTCTTTTATTATAGTCATTTTAGACCTATTTGCTTCATTTTCTTTCAGTTTTAAAGTTTTAAAATCCCTCAAACTTTCTATCTCCTCTTTTCTCTCATTCTAGGGTTTTAAAGTCTTCTTTTTTTTCTTAAAAAATCTATACTCATCATATAAATTATACACTTTCTCTTTGTTTCTTTTTCAAAATCTCAATAAAATGAGTCATTCTTGAAGTAAGAAGCAATCAATGGGAGGGAAAAAGTTATCTTCTTCTTTGAAAAAAACTACATTTGAGGGTTTCAATCTTTATACCTTAGTGTGCTTTAATAGATTCTTGTAAAACTTTAGGATTTTGATGATTATATTAGGTTCTTTGTTGAGTAGTCTTACTCTTTGTTGAATGTTGGAAAACCTCTAGTTTGAAAATGATTTTCTTGTACAGCGAAAAATTAAAATTATGAAAACTAAGCCAGTTTGTGATATTTATAGCAATAAACCCTTTACTGAAATTGCATTTGTGTTTTCGGCTAAACCGATCCTTATTATAACACCCCTAACTCGTCCCCGACATTGGAATCAAGATACGGGAAGCTTCAGCAAATAACAAAACATTTACATGAAATTTTAAATCAAGAAAATATTCAATAAATTTCATGCAACATACAATTCACGCTTTATAAACATAATTGGGTTTAAAACGAGCTTACGAAATCTCTAAAATCATCTCGGAAGTAAGAAAGGACTAATTTGAGAACTTAAAAAAAAGTATAGGAAAAACCTGCAAAAAGGGATCACACGACCGTGTTGCCAAACCATGTGACAGGTTGAACCCGTGTGAAAAAAAAATTACACAATCGTGTGGTTGGGTCATGTATCTGACTGAGATCGTATGGCTATGAGTTACACGGTCGTGTGCTTAAGTCGTGTATCTCACTGGTGTTGTATGCAAAAATAAGGAATTTAATTTCAAAACATACACGGGCATGTGGCCAACCTGTTAACAAACTATGATTGTGTATGCAAAGGTTCCATTGCTTTCAATGAGCACACGACCGTGTCACCAACCTGGGTGTGACACACTGTCATGTGTTAGACTGTGTATGGCAAAATAGACCACATGTTTCATGTCACCAACCAACTTGTCCAAAAGGACCTATAATGCATTCACTAACCAATTCAACCTGCCCAAAACATGCCCATTTCATGATAAAACATAACATAAACTCTTCCCTAAACATACAACAAATATGCCATCATTGGCACCAACACAAACATTAAACACAAGTCATTACAATTCATACCTTAACCTTAACCATTCATACCACATACCAGATCATTTTCATACCATCATCTAAACTTTATCATTCATAATAACATCATACCAACAAGTTACCATATAGAAATATGTACTTATAAGCAAAGATCAACTAAACCAAAACACATATTTCTACCGAATTGAGAGATGCTAGGTGTGTACTTCTTGCTGATCTAATCGACATGTTCCGAACATCCAAAATATATAGAAAAAATAGTAACACGAGTAAGTATTATAAATACTTAGTAAGATCATACAATATAAATGATTTACTTACCTTAATTACTTAATATAATAAGTACAATATGCAAATTAATTTCCCTACCAAGGCATGACACAACAACATAAAATAAGTGAGATTTTTTGTTTATGACCACACTTTTAATCTCAAATAACATTATATCAAGCACAAGTCAATTTGCATCTCATATCCATATCATGTTCATCTTTTGCCAACATCAATTTCATAGTTCCACATTTTCCCATCTCTTACTTTTACCAGATGAAACATTGTAAAAGAACTCAGTAAATAGGTGAAATAAAATCAAATGCTCATTCGAGCTAATCATAAACACTAGTTTCAGGTTACCTATCCGAGCTAAACCTTTATCGACACAACAAATAGCCAGGCCAGGGCTTTATACACATGCAAGATTACCCATCTGGGATAATCCTCTAAAACGATATCAAATTACTTGTCTAAGCTAAACATGTGTCACATGTATCTTTGAGTCTGCAACAAATGCTAGAGCTCAGAATCATTGGGCATCAACCCGTAACCTCATATACGAGACTTTTACTAAGTTCATCGAGATTTAACCACAACATTTCCATCTCTTAATAATCCATTTCAATTAAGTTCAATCCTAAATTTGTGTACCAGTTCATAACCAACTCAAGCTTTCAATAAAACACAATTACACATTTAACCATAATACAACAACAATTTAAAATTGGTTATACTATATGAACTTACCTATCAAACAACAACAGTTTAGGTGTTAGGGACTATTCAACAGTTTTCCCTTTTCCTTATATATCATCCGTTGGTTGTAAATCTTGATCTAAATCATAATTTAACTCAATTATCCATTACAAATATCATTTAATAGTATAATACAATTATGAACTAGATCAATTTCACCTATGGAATAATTCCTTAAGTTTTACATTTATTTCAATTTAGTTCATAGAATCGAAAACACCATAAATTTTGAATTTGAGGTTCAATTTTGAAACTGGTCCCAAATTCATCCTTAGCTAAATCACTAGTAGCACACAACATATAATTTTCATGCCACTATTTGTAAATTTTACATTTTAGTCCTTAATGATAAAACTATCAAAATCTCGCATTACAAATTAGTCTAACTAACATTTAAGCTTACATGCAACTATTTTAACACCAAAAGCTTTAAGAATCCATCAATGGTAGCTTGTTAAAACTTTAAAATTTTCATGAAATGGTCCCTGGGTTAGCTAAATCAAGCTCCAGGGATCTCAAAAATATAAAAATCACAAGAAACGGACAAGAATTCACTCACCAATCAACAACTGAAAGTTTTGAGCCCTAAAAGAGGTTCCAAAAATGGTAAATTTGGTGGAAAGTTAAAAATGAAAATATGATTTCTCTCTTCTTCCACCTTTTATTTTAACTTATAGAATCATATTTTATTATTTATTTTAATAATTCAAATTTTAGCAAAAAGTCCACCATATCTAAAGTTGTCTTAATTTCTATATTAATCCCTATAGATTCATTATTTAAGCTATTTATCAACTAAAATCCAATAGCAATTAAGTTTTATGGTTTTTACAATTTAGTCCTTCCATATTAATTACTAATCGTTAACTAAAGTTACCCAACCAATACATAGTATAATACTATAATAACCTCATAAATATTAATAAGTAATATTTATTAACTCGGTCATCGAAATACTAGGTTTCAAAATTACCGTTTTCGACACCACTGAAAACGGGTTGCTACATTTATCGTGCTCGACTTTCAACCAAACGGCCTTTTTTGTTATTCTCATACCGCGAGCTGCTTCAACTCTGGGCTCAAACAAATTCAAATTCTCACTATTTTCAGGCAGAATAACAATATCTCAAAGTTGTGCATTTAGTCTTACCGATGCCATCTATTTATAGGGAGAAGAAGTGAAACCCCTATTGAATTAGTAGAAGTTTATTTCAATAGAAAAACTAAATCCTAGTCTAACTAGGATTAAGGGGCCGACAACTCTAGTTGAATAAACTAGGGTTTTTTGTCCCATATATCAACTAAGAGGCTTTTGGTCCTCTCTAATATCGATTTCGATTATAAGTACTTTTAACACCCGTTACCCGTATCCATCGTCAGAATAGGGTTACGGAGCATTACCGGACTTATTATACAGTCAAACATACATTTCTCATACAATTATCGAATTCAAATACAAATCATGCATAAACATTCATCAAGTCCCTAATACAAGCCTACGAGGACTAAAACATGCTTTAAAAGTGATTCGAGACTAAACTGATAACTCAGGAAATTTTTAGAAAACTTAGAAAATTTTTCAAAATACAAGGGACACACGCCCGTGTGGTCGGCCATGTGTCTCACACGGCCAAAGACACGCTCATGTCACAAGCCCTGTGGACATTCGAAATAGGATCATATGGCCATGTCCCAGCCCGTGTTCGACCCCGTGTAGCTCTTTGACTTGGGTCACACGGCCAACCACAAGCCCGTGTGACCAGCCCGTGTGCCCTTCGAAATGGCCTCACACGCCTATGTACCAGGCCGTGTGTTAGGCCGTGCCAAACCTATAGGGTATACTGAATTATGCCACACAGCCAAGTTACACACCTGTGTGCTGGGCCGTATGGAGCATATTGATTTGGTTTATAATTAAACACCAGGGGACACACGGCCGTGTCACCTGACTGTGTGTCACACACGGCAGAGACACGGTCTCTGCCCGTGTAGACAAAAATAGGCTATCTAACAAGCCATATTTCTCACCCAATCTTTAATTACCTACACCAACTAAATTTGCATATAACCACAATTTCAAATGGCATTTAAACTCATCTAAACTAAGTTCAATTCATGCTATAACAATACCAACAACTACAAGGCACACATGTACCACAATATACCATTCAATTCATACCAATTCCACATTCTCAAATCACCTAAATAGTCACTTTCATTTATGCATCTCATTACTTAAATCATAATCATACCAATTCTCAATTATCAACTATATGATACTCAAATTACCAATTCACAAACAACAATATACCACAAGCATTTATATAGCAATTATCATAAAGCATAACAAAGGCCATTTGCACATATAAATATACACAACCAAATTAACCAAAATAAGCCAAATCACATGGCCAAAAACATAACAAACCATTCATCATTTACAAGCAAACTCAAATGGCTAAATCCATTACCAAGCTATACCAAAATGACCATAACTCCTATACATGCCATATAACCAAATACAAAAGCACAAAAGTACCAAAGTAGAAGCTAATCCGAGCTAGCTTCGATATTAACTATAAAACACGAAAAAATAAAAAAAGTAAGCTATAAAGCTTAGTAAGCTCGTATGCTAAATAAGTAAAACTTACCAACCAACAATTCAATAACATAAACATCATATATTACAATTCAAATTTGAAGCATAACTTAACATATATATTCAATCCAAGATTAAACACAATTTCTGTCAACTTCCTCGTTTTGATGATTGTATAGTTCACGTACATATCTGTACAAGCTCGTATCGACCTCATACTTATCCATATTTTTGATATACTCGTTGAACCATTTGGAATACTCTCAGATACTCGGGAATCTCACAGCCTAAGTGCCACATACATAGTCGAAGCTATCTTAATCACATATTTCATATAATGCTCACTCTCGAGCTATTAACGTGTCTGCTCACACAAGCTAACGGTCATGACGTAGCTACACGGTGTTGCTCACACAAGCTGATGAGAATCCGCAACACATGCCGGATAACTCAGCCACCGGTAAGATGTACAGACCAGCACCCAAATCACATAACCCCTAATGACATGTCATTCGTATCCTAATCTATTCCTAAGGTTCAATCAGGATTTCACATTTGTTGAATTGTCGTCATACATATCTGCATGGTCATATTCACAAATAATTCAATAATAAAGCATTTAAAACACAATTTCATACAATTAGGTCCTTACCCATGCTAGCCGAATTTCATATAGTCCCATAGTAGCCCATATTTTTCATTTATTTCACAATTTAACCATAAAATTTACACATTTTACAATTTAATCCCTAACTGAAAATTTTACTAAAAATCACTTTACAAATGTTGTTTATCTAAAAACAAGCATACATTTTCTATCATCAAACATCAAAATAAACATATATTCATCAATGGAAAAACCCTAAACCTTTAACAATTTTGCAAATTAGTCCCTGTGCTAGCTAGATTAAGCTGCAATGATCTCGAAAACATAGAAATCATTAAAAACGGGACAAAAATCACTCACATGCAATTGAAAGTAGCTTGGCTGAACCCTAGCTATGGCTTTCCTTGTTGATTTCAGCTAAGGATGTTAAAATGGAGAAGATGGACACATTTTGTTTAAGTTATTTTAAATTTAATTACTAAATTACATAATTAACCTTTAAAATTATTATAAATTTCAAAAATACCAAACCAATATCAACCACTATCTAATTAATGGGCTAATTACCACATAAGGACCTTCACTTTAAGGTTCTATAACTATTAGACACCTTTAGCTAATAGAACTCAAGTTTTACACTTTACGCGATTTAGTCTTTTTATCAAATTAAGCATTTAAACAATAAAATTTCTTAACGAAATTTTCACACATTCATACTATCATTCTATAGATATTAAAATAATAATAAAATAATTATTTCGACCTCAAATTTGTGGTCTCAAAACCACTATTCTGATTTGACTGAAAATGGGTTGTTACATAATTCCTGGACATTTAACTTAGTACTTTATAATTCAAGCCAACCCAAAATTTATTTTGCTATTTCCCAAAATAAACATCATAAATTAATTTAAATAAATAATTTTCTCAACCCAATTCTAATTTCCTTAAAATCTTGACTACGTTACGTAAAAGAATCTATGAAAAATATATTTAATATTTCTAAATTCAACAGATTCACAATGATCAATTAATTTAATTTCATTTTTTATCTTCAATTAATTAATTAATTAATAATTCAAAAAACTATAAATTAATTTTTAGGTCATTTCCATTTAGAGAAAACCACATTCATTTCCAAATGTTTCCCTTTCTCTAAATTTACCATTTCTATCCATTTTTATTCATTAGATTCAACATGCAATTCAATTATAGTTTCAACGAGCTAGCAGAGGGACCAATTGGACATATGCTATCAGGGCTCAAATGATTTATAATTAAGTTCCAACTTTTCACCTATTAATTATAAACTCATTTAGTCATGAAGTCATTTCACTATAGTATCGTGATTGAGCTCTCCCTAATGACATACCATTACGAAAGCATCTCGATCAGTGCTCGTGCAATGACCTTGTCATAAGTGTGTTGCCCTCATAGGATATCCTTAATCTTTTTGGGATAAATCCACTCTCCCAATATGATTTTATTTTATCTTATGATAATGATTACATCTTCCTTCATGAAAAATCAATTACTATCAAATAGTAAACAATTCATTCATCATAAAGAAATACTAAACAATTACAAGAAGGAGGAGGAAATACTGAACAATCTGTTTAGGTGGCTAGAGAGTCCCAACCTGAAGTGAAGACTGGGACGGTGGTGAAATCAGGATCAGTTTAGGGAGCTTCAAGAAGAAATACAGTTAGGCTTTGTCCAAAAGTATTAGCAAGGGTATGTATCATGAAATCAAAGGAGGACGCTAAAGCCTTCGACGTCATTATGGGTAGTTAAGCTAAAAAGATGATAAAAGGTGTCTCATTTAAGTTTGATAGCCAAAACATCTTTAATACATAAAAAATTTCAACCTTAAAATTGACAAATTTTCCCTTGAAGTGTATAGGTTGACTTGGGTTTGTGTTGGACACAAGACTACCCTTGCAATATTTTTCATCTTGTCAGGCAGCGATATCGCAACAACCAAGCTTTAGTGTTGCGACACCCTTGACAGTGACACACTCTTCGCTCTGGTGGTTCTCAATGTCCTGACATTGACTAGATGGTGTTACGACATCCTCGACAGTGGCCATGACTTTTTCACTTCAATAACCAGTAGTGATATTGCAACCTTTGAAGCTTCGTGTCACGACTTTGGGATCATTGTTGCAACATAAAACCCTTAGTGTCACGACATTCTCAACAGTCTACTCTAGGTTGACTTCTTATTGAAGTTTTACACCCTTAAAGTAATATAGGCTCAATGACGTGACATCCTAGCATCAGTGTTGTGACACCCATGTCAAATGTATTTCTCCTCAAAGTTTGGCAGACGTCGTCTCCCTACACAACTTAAGCACACCATTAGATACCCAATGGAACCATTTTGCCAATTTAGGCCTCAAAAGGAGTAAAACTAAAAAAAATGATCATAAATATTAAAGACTAAAAATTAACGAATAACATAGAAAAGACTCATAAATTGCTTAAGAACAAACTCATTAAGTGTTCTAAAGAGTTTAATTTGATGTATCAAATTACAACAAATAAAGGGACCGATTGGACATATGTAATTAGGGCTCAAATGATTTACAATTAAGTTTCAGCTTGTTGCCTGTTAAGTATAAACTTATTTAGTCTCAAAGTCATTCTACTATAGTATCATGACTAAGCTCTCCCTAATTACATACCATTACAAAAGCTACCTAACCAGTGCTCGTCTAATTATCTTGTCGTTAGTGTGCTAACCTCATAGGATATATTTAATCTTTTTGAGATAAATTTGTTCTCCCAACATTATTTTATTTATTCTCATGGTAACGATTACATCTTCACTCATAAAAATTAAATTGCTATCAAATAGTAATTAAGTTATTTATCATAAAAGAAAAATAACTCGTGGCCATATTTTATTTTCATTTATCATGCAATGTCAATGAGAGGATATCATTTACCCATTAGTTGAGTTATAAATTCCACTATTGTGAATGATGCTACATACTACAGAAGTCATATACTCAACACACAAACTTTCGTTTCCTTATCTAGTTGAACATAGGCTTTTACTTAATTTAAAGTATATGAGTTGCCCATAAATAGTTTATCATCCACTCAGGATTAAGGTATGTCACACAATGAATATCTCAAGTGAATAAATCCATAAATGGATCTAGGATCTATTCTACTTGGGTCTTGTCTGATGTATTGTTAGTCTAGTCATCCACATCAATGTCTCTATCTTCTGGGATTCATTTGTTTCAGTGCCAAAGACAAAGCATCTCTTAATTGGACTTGATAAACGAAATATTAGTCTTTCAATCGGTTTGCTCATTTTCGATTAGACTAAGGACATGTTTAGGTTCATTTATTAATACAATCGCTTAGTATTAATTAAACATTAAATAACCAGTGAGTCAATATTTACTTCCATTTTGCTTTGTATGCAAAAACATTTTGCTTGTAGAGTGAGCCTCGCATTTTTGGCTGAAAAAAGTTGACATCCAGACGAGGCAGCAACCACGTCACGACATGGTGGCATGTTCCCAAAGCTTCTCGATTTTCTTCCCCCTGTTAAACTTTGATTTCTTTCTCTACTTAAACTCTGATTATTCTAGGGATGTTTTAGTCAAATTTGTACACAAAATTTAGCCTATAAATAGACACTTTTCTACCCTAGAAATGTTTAACACATAACACATTTAGGTATTAGCTTTTATAAGCTTTTAGGGAATTTTGTGATTATTTTTTGAAGGTTCTTATTTTTGGATTTTAAGGTTTAGTTTTTATCTCCATTTTGTACTCTTTATTTTTTTTGATTTAGTAAAATTATCTTTACTCGTGGTTTTTTATGCCCTTCGAAGGGGTTTTTCGACATAAAATATTTGTGTTCAATCTTTTCAATTTTTTTTTGTTATTTTACTTGTTCATTGCTTACACGGGTTTATCCCCAACAAATTGGTATTAGAGCTTGGTCGATTTTTGCATTCAACCTGTTCAAAGGCGGAAGCAACAAGGTCAACATTGAGAAGTTTGATGGCATCACAAATTTCAATCTGTGGCAAGTTCAGATGATGGCAATACTAGTCCAGAACGGCATACAAGGAAGAAGCCCGTGGATATGGATCAGTTAGAATGGGAAGAGCTTGATGAGAATGCTCTGTCTGCAATTTAGTTGTGCCTCTCGAATAGTGTATGGTAAGAGGCGTTCATGGAGAAAATGACATCCACCTTGTGAAAAAAGTTAGAAACCCTTTACGTGACAAAGTCTCTAGCTAAATGATTGGTGTTGAAACAGCAGCTATACACGTTTCGCATGGACAAAGGTGAGCACCTTAGAGGTCACATTAGTCAATTTATTACTCTTTTGAATAATTTAAAGAATTTTAAGGTTCAAATTGACGATGAAGATCAAGCATGCTATTATTGTGCTCTTTACCCCCTTCATACAAGTCTTTCAAGGAGACCCTAATTTATGACAGAGATCAACTCTCATTCAAGGATGTGAATGATCACTTGTTGAGCAAAGATAAACTCAACAATGAGTTTGGTTTGAATGGCAAGTCAGATAGACAAGCCTTAGTTTTGGTAGCATCAAGGAATCGAGACAAAAGATGTAGCTACTTTAAGAAGTTAGATAATGTTAAGGCAGATTGTACAAATTATGAAATAAGAGGGCAACTGAGAGCAATGAAAAATAATTAGTAAATGTTAATTTAGCCAACAACGAGGGTCATAATTTCTTATTGGTGTCGACGGGCGAAAGCTCCAAGTTTACGTCCAATTGGATCCTAGATTCGGGGTGTGCTTTCCACATATGTCCCAATAAGGACTAGTTCTCTACATATAGTTCAGTTGAAAGTGGAGTTGTGCATATGGGTAATGGCTTACCTAGCAAGGTAATCGATGTTGATACTGTTCAGATCAGGATGCACGATGGGACAATCAAGGCACTGTCAAATATCAGGCATGTGCCTAACTTAAAGAGAAATCTCATCTCCTTGGGAAATTTAGACTTGAAGGGTTGTAGAATTAACATCGAGTCAAGAGGCATTAAGGTATCCCGTGGGGCTCTCATTTTGATGAAAGGTAGAAAGGCTAATAGTCTTTATGTTCTACAAGGATCAATGGTGACTAGTGAAACAACATGTCTCTCATCTGTTAAGGAGTCAGAGTCAACTCATTTAAAGTAGAGACAACTTGGTTATAGGAAGGAAAAAAAGTATGATTGTTCTGAATAAGAGAAGTTCCCTTTTGAGTGCGGGTTTTGGAAAAACAGAGCATTGCATTCATAGAAAGAAGACCCTAGTTAGGTTTGATTTGGCAGTGCACAAGTCGAAGACTAGAAGTCTTCCGGTTTCAAAGTTCAAGCACAACTTGGACTCAATAAATTTCTGGCAAAGTTTGAAATAGGCCCGTGGCGAGCTTTGACAAAGATGGCATTATGGAAATATCAGTCAATGTGGAGATTTTTAAAGTGTGCCTCACATTTTTTGCCCAAACAGAATTGACGTCTCGACGAGGAATAAGCATCGTCCTGACAACGCGACCAACAACGTCATGACGAGAAGATTTGCCACATCCTAGCAACACGATGAAGGCCAATCAAGATGTAGTCATAGGCTTTTTCTTTGAGTGCGACACGAAATAGTTGCATATCAGTTTTGGTAAGAGTTTCGTAGAAATTATGTAGAGTATTTTATATATTTTTTGTGAGTGCCCTATGAGATTTAGGGTTTGGGTATTGGTTTGCTCTTTAGGATTTTTTGTATTCAAAGTTTTGAGTAATGTACGGGTTTTACATTTAGGTTTATTTTTTCCATATTGTACTCTCATTTGTTTACTCATTTAGTGAAAAACCAATACCTCATTTGCCCGTAGTTTTTATCCTTTTTGAAGGGTTTTCCAAGTAAAATATTTGTGTTCGTTCTTCTCCACTTTTACTATATCGTTGTTTATACAGGTCGATCCCTAACAATAATTAATAGATATTATTATTAAATCAATATGTTTGAAAAATATAAGTGTACATAGTAAAAAATATTGCACTTAGAGTACCAAATCTAACAGAATAACTTAAAGAACTTTAATAAGGCTTTAAATTTTTTATTAAAAGTTAAAAGAAATGTTAAAAGAGGGACATTCATACTGAAAGAAAAGAATATTTTAGATGTTTTGACATTTTCCTTGCACGGAATTCCAATGGACCATCCCTAACCCACTTACTTTAATTAATGACAATTCAACAGTGGCGAGGCCTCCCTTTAATAAAGATTTTGGCCAATAATTGGTTTTTTCTTTTCTTATTTTCCTCTTTACGTGAACTTATATATGTCTGTATTTGAAATTCTTAATATATGATTAATATTAAATGATGATTGTGTTGATATTGAATTTAATTTTTTTATATAAATATTATCATTTCAGTTAGAAAAATGAACATTTATTATTATTATTTAATTGAATTTAAATATTATTTTGATGTTGAAGTTACTATGTTTATATTTATGCTTTTCCTGGTTAATATATTAGTCCTCTTATTAAATAGATACAATATAACATTATATTTTAGTATTTATTCATAAAATTAAAATTAAAATTAGCATAAAATTTTTTATTAACATTTTGATTAATTGATTTAAATTTTATTTTTTAAATCTATATTGAATTTTGATTAATTAAAGTTTTGAAAAATAGAAAATAATTATATTAATTTTTGTAATTAATAATAGAAGAATAAATATTATTTATTTGGTGTTAATTTATATAGCTCATAATACAAACTTTCATGTAATTTTTACATAAAAATTTCACTTAAAAAATTGAATATCTAAATCATTAACAATAATTGTTTTCCCTTTTTGTATTATTAACTTTGGATCATAGTTTTCCTAACTTTCAAACATTGTAAAGTTTGTACAAAATTTAACAAATAAATATATCATATTGTAATAAATATACATGATCAATCTGTGCATCATATGAGATAAAAAAACAAATATATCTAATATAACAAGGTATACAAACCCATCTTGCGACAAGTAGACATCTCCCTTTTTTTCTATAATTTTTAAAAAAATAATTTATTGAATTAATAATAATTCATTTAATTTCTATAATTTTTAAAATTTATTATATATCTTCCTAACCAAATTCCCGTTTCAAAATTTTTAATTTTAAAATATATTTATCTTTATATTTTGACATATGTAAATTTTCCTATTAAAATTTTAACTTTAATTTTTTAAATTACTCTTATGTTTTCTTAGATAAATACTCCTTCCACAATTATTTTTTTATTTTTGCTTATAATTTTTATATATTAAATTAGTAATTTGGTTAAATTTCAATTCACCATTTTTTTTTCTATTTACACAGCTAGTTTTTACTTTTTCGTTGTTGTCATTTTCATACATGTATTTAGACAAGAGGGAAATTCCTAAAAAGAAAATGTTCAATTTAAAAAAAAAAACAGAAAGATAAAAGAGAATTATTAAAATTTAAATGTCAATTATTTATCTTTACAAATTTGTTTTTTGAATAATTATTTACAATCAAATATTTTAGTTTTCCTTAGATATATTTTTGAAGGTTTTCTTTTTCCTAAAAATGATTTAGGTAATTTAAAAGCAAACAGATTATTGAAAGAAACTGAAAAAATGATTAATTGTTGGTCGTTTTACTTAAAAAGGCCCTTTTCTAAATTTAATTACGGAAATGTGCCTTTTTTTGGGTTATTTATCGAATTAGGCTGTTTTCCACGAAAACGCGTTCACATCAGCGCGTTTTTAGAGTACTTGTCAGCAAAAAGCTTCCCTGAGGGAGCATATTGTCCACATCAGCAGAAAACGCTTCCTTGAGGGTGCGCTTTGCTGACATGGACAAAATGCTCCCCCAGGGAAGCATTTTGCCCGTGTTTTTTAAGATTAAGGTTATTTAGGGTTTAATTGATTTAGGGTTAAGGTTTTTAGGGTTAGGATTTTTTAGGGTTTAAAATTTAAGGGTTTTAGGAAAAAAATAAATTGAATTGGGGTTTAAACTAACTATTAATTTTAAATACTAAATACTAAATTAGAGTTTAGGGTATTAGGGTTAATTCATTAAATTAGGGATTATTAAATTAGGGTTAATTGATTAATTTAGGGTTAATTGATACATAATCGTTTAAACATACTATTTTAATATTTTATTTCTTATAATATTTTAGTAAAAAACCCTTAAATAACTCTTAACGTGTAAACAACAACTTGGTAATTCGATTACTTCAGTGTTTAGATTTTTTTCCCTTATCAATGGCTTAGATCACTTTATTTTTTATCCATCGGCTAAGTTTCTTTTACCTTGTAACAAGCTCATTTCTGATTTTTTTAATTATTAATTTCCAATATACATACATGAAAAAGAAATTCTCAAAGAAACATGATTGCAACATATATACATACTGGCGCTATGCTAAGTTTAGGGTTTTGGGAAAAAAATTAATTGAATTAGGGTTTAAGGTTTTAGGGTTAATTCATTAAATTAACTATTAATTTTAAATACTAAATACTAAATTAGAGTTTAGGGTATTAGGGTTAATTGATTAAATTAGGGTTTAGTTTTTTTAAATAAATTTGTGTTTAGAGTATTAGAAAAAACATATAAGCAATATAATTTTTTTGTCTTAGGGTTTAGGGTTTAGGGTTTCTGCAAGAATAATTTCGAAAACACTTCAAGCAGGATGCATTGTCAGCAAAATTTCTGAAAAAAGTTCCCACGTGAACGCTCTTTTGGTGCAGTAGTTCGTAGAAAAATAATTCTGAGTAGACGTTTCTGAACAAATAGTGTCGAAAATGCTTCAAGCAGGATGCACTGTCAGCAAAATTTCTAAAAAAAGCTCCCACGTGGACGCTCTTTTGCTATAGTAGTTCGTAGAAAAATAATTCTGAGTAGACGTTTCTGAACAAATAGTGTCAAAAACGCTTCAAGCAGGATGCACTGTCAGCAAAATTTCTAAAAAAAAAAACTCTCACGTGGACGCTCTTTTGCTACAGTAGTTCGTAGAAAAATGAGCTCAGGTTGCATAACTTACAACAAAAAAAAATTAGAGAGGCTAAGAAGAAAAGAAATTGAAGATGAGTGAACATATTAGTGTTGTTATTTACTATGATGGTGAGGTTTGTAACACCGAGAACGGTGTTGTTTATTTATCGAAGAACACAGCGAGACTGGTTTTTAACCAGAACATAGATTTGACAGAACTTCTTAAAAGAATTAGGCGTAAAATCTTCGAAACGATGCCAATGAAAGTTTTGTCTATTAATTATCGATTTTGTGCTTCAGTTGATCCTGTGACATATGACTCATTTGACATCAAAGGTGCTCGTAGCTTGGAGGCAATGGTGCAAACTCATCTCGCTAGTGGATCACCCTATCTTGAGTTATATGTACAATTTTCATCTCCAAATGATGCATTTGCAGCTCCAACATTTACTGCTAGTCGAGAGGAATACACGACCCCTGTCCGACACTCCGTTAGTGGGTGGCAAAACATGGAAGCGCCCGTGTTTAGTAGTAGTATGAAATACCCAACCTCTACACGACACTCCGTTAGTGGATGAGACATGCACCTCAGTGGGTTGATGTTTGATGCTGGAAATACATACTAGGGAATGACACCAACTTCTAGTGGTTGACAATCTACATCTGATTAGAGACGTTGTGAAACATCCATAAGGAGGGATGATGTACTCCCTATGACATCCACCGGCGAGGGGACCTTCTACGTTGCATATGATGATGGGTCAGATGATGAGTCCGATGCGAATCCACCTCGAGAGGCTAGCCCCGATGGTGCAAAAGTTGCATTATTTTCTGAACCAAAGCCTATTCCAACCACACCTAAAGATGTTGAAGGGGGTTCAGATGATGATGAAGAAGATCCGCGATTCAGGGCGTACTCACCTCCAGCCCACATGCATAATGTTGATCTATCTCAAGATGATGCGTTGGAGTTTCCAGATCTACCAAACAGAAGGCGTGATCGTACAAGTTCATCATTGGATTCGGGTGAACTGGAAGTTGGTAAGGAGTTTTCCAATAAAGATAGTTTTCTTGGTGTATTAAAACAACATAGCATCATAAACGGGGTTAACTACAACGTGGTTAAATCCAAATTCGATAAGTTTGAGGCCAAGTGTGCAGTGCAAGACGGTACATGTTCATGGAAAATCATGGCCTCATTGATGAAAAAGACAGGCTTGTGGGAGATAAAAAAGTACAAAGGTCCACGTACATGTGTTGCCGGTACAATATCACTAACTGTTTAGAGTTTTTTAATAGTACTGTTATTACATACTGTTGCATTTTTTAACATACTTCGTTGACAGGTGTTTCAGAAGATCATTCCAAGATGGATTCAGATATGTTAGCTACCTTAATACTATCGACGATAAAGGCGGATCCCAGAACTTCAGTGCTGGTCGTTATTGCCAATATTCGTAGCCAGTTGAGGTACACGCCCTCTTACCGCAAGCCTTGGATAGCTAATCAGAAGGCGTTGGAAAATATTCATGGTGGGTGGGACGCTTCATATAATGAAATGTGGCAGTGGTGTCAGGTGCTGGAGAGATATGTCTCTGGTTGCGTAACAGACCTTGAAACGAAACCTGCGTACTACAACGACTGATTGCTCCGTGGATGCCAAGTATTTAAGCGTCTGTTCTAGAGCTTTAAGCAATGCCGAGACGCATTTCTATATTCCAAGCCATTGGTAAAAATTGACGGTACCTTTATGTACAATAGATATACCCATTAGTTATTGCTAGCTGTGACACAGGATGGCAGTGGGAGAATCCTTCCAATTACGTTTGCAATAACACCTAGGGAGTCAGCTGATGACTGAGAGTTCTTTCTTTCTAAGTTAAGGAGGCATGTCTTCTCCCAACCTAATATCTGCTTCATATCGGATCAGGACACCAGAATACTAGCTGCAATTGAGCGACAGGGAAGCTTGTGGCATCACACACACCATTAGTACTGCCTAAGGCACGTTACGTCCAACTACTATGGGCAATTTTGATTTACAATTGAAAAACGACAAGTGACCAACATGGGTATTTAATATCTATTAATATAATTTCGTTTGTAATATTAAATTTATTTTAAATGGAAAAGTGGTATGTAATTTTCGCTATCAACTTATATTGGCAGGGTATGAGATAAGTAAGGACCATTTTCATGAGATGTTGGCGGTTTTGCGTTCAGTTAGCGAATAAGGCGCAGACTACCTCTGTAACATACCTTTCGAACAGTGGATACAAGCATACGACGGCGGCCTACAATATGGTCATATGACCTCAAACCTGGCTGAATGCATAAATTTTATTCTAAAAGGAACACGTCATTTGCCGATAACATCGGTTGTTCGAAAGACATATCTTCGTTTAGCGGTACTATTTCTGAAGCGAGCAGCGAGTTATAAAGACCAAATGGAAGGAGGCCGTGTATGGTGCGCAAAGGTATTGCAAGAAATTAACAAGACGAAGGCGCGGGCGAACATCATGCACACAGTCTGTCATAATCGAGACAGCCTATGGTTTCGTGCGACGAAGTTTGACAGACTACACGAAGGTATTATTGGTGGGCAATATCGTGTACACTTGAGAAATATGACTTGCGACTGTGGGAGGTTTGACGCACTTCGTTATCCATGCGCTCATGTAATTGCAGCTTGTCAGAATCTCTGTTTAAATCCCATAAGCTACGTCAACGAAGTGTACAAACTAGAAACCATGTACATATAGAGACACGTATTCCCACCTGTCCCAGATGAACGTAAGTGGCCACCTGTATCGCTTGTTCCATTTAAGCTATTACCAAATAGAGAATTGCATCACAAACCAAAGGGTCGACCTTGCTCGACTAGAATACGTACCAATATGGATATTCGAGAAACAACCAATCAACAGAAGTTGTGCGGATGGTGTAGGAACCCAGGCCATACAAGTAGATCATTTCCAAATCGAAATAGTTGATAGTTGTCATAAAAAACTATGTTATATTATTTATATTTTATCAAATGAAACTATATTGTATTACAATTGTCTTATTTAAAAGAACTTTTATTTTATTAAATGAAACAATATAAAAAAGTTTGTACAAATATATTAAAAAATCAATGTCCGTGGCGGTCGGAATCAGTGCCACATGGGGGTCGTCGACGGGTCCGTGCTGGATTCCTCATTGGATCAGATTTCGGCGAGGGTTGTGGTTCCTCTGGTAGGGGATCTGGTTGTGGGTGTTAAGAGGGTGACCCACCTTAATAGAATAATGACTGCAGTGGTATTTGCATCACCCATGGCGGAGGTGTTTGAATCTCGTAAGCTGATGGGGATTGGTAGAAAAAAGAGTTCCCTGATGGTGCCTTGTATGATCCCTCATGCGACAGCAGCCTATAGATCGACGGTTGACTCGGAGTAATCAGGAACGGAGATGAATTGGCCAATGGCTTCCAACCTGCCATAGGACTAGGAAAAGGAAA
This sequence comes from Gossypium longicalyx, assembly GCA_025698465.1. Classification (NCBI taxonomy): domain Eukaryota; kingdom Viridiplantae; phylum Streptophyta; class Magnoliopsida; order Malvales; family Malvaceae; genus Gossypium; species Gossypium longicalyx. The sequence continues at coordinate 68,007,195 of CM046995.1, read as the reverse complement.
CATATAAGGGTTAGGATACATATAAGGCCTAGGATACGCACCTGGCATAATCTGAAAAGGCTATGATGTGGGTGTCGTCAGTTGAACTGTTGGGCCTGGGGATTGTGTGGATGCTGTTGATGGGCCTGCGTCGTCGTCTCTTCTTCTTGGATTTAAAGGGCCCCATCATTCTCTTTGGGCACGAATTTGTCGTTGCCTCTCCTCTTTCGACAATAAATATGGTTTGCTATGGATCTTAAACCATGGCATGTATTTCGGTACGCACGCTAACTCTGGAACAATGATCGGTTCCCGAGTAGGTATATAATCATACCAATTTTCCCAGATTTTGATATAGTGTAACCAGAATCTCGGCCAATCCATATGCAGTTGCCGCAAGTCGAATTGGTGCTCATCATCAAACACCTCGGGTGCCACGGGAATCGGTTGTCAGAATCCAAATTGCCGCAATACTCTATCTGACTGATGCATCTCTACGGTAGCATAGTTCACCAATGGGACCTTCACATTCCAAACGTTTGGATTTTGAAGGAATTCATTTGAAATTACTGTCTGAATTGCTGGATCCTCATATGGTGTCCATTGAAACTATATGAACATGATAAAAATATTACTAAATACTAAATACTAAATACTAAATACTAAATACTAAATACTAAATACTAAATACTAAATACGAAATAACTACTTTATTATGTATATATATTTTATTTAATACTTACTTCTGCTTCCGATTGTTGGTCTAATAGAAGCCGTATATCTTCGCGAGAGGTAAGTACTCCGACATAACTCGCCGAATGGTTCCACCTAATTAAATAAATTTTTAGCATACAATTATATTCTAAATCTACGTAATAATTGTAAAATCTAATATAAAATTTACCTCGTTATGAGTGAAAATGTATATGGGTGGTGTAACACCCTTAACCCGAATCCGTCACCAAAATAGGGTTACGAGGCATTACCGATCATAGGACAATTCAAAACAGACTTTCATTACAAAATAAACCATCTAATAAATTTTTTTTAAACCAAATTAACATGTCTCGATCATAACATTTATCTAAATTTTCAGTTTACTGCTAATAGAGTACAAATAAATAATCATAGAAACTAAATGTTTAACTTGTAACCCAATGTAATTCATTTCATACTCAAATCAAATATGCAAATTTAATGTTAAAAGAAATACGAATGGTTTACATACGAATTAATCTATTAACTTATAATTCATATGCACCAACTTTAATTAATAATATTATACATCATTTTGCTTCATATAAATAACATATATCACAACGTCCACTTCATTTAATATTATTATCAAACCTTATAATACATATTACTTAACCGTAATTATAACACGAGCATACAAGTGGCACATTGTGATCTATTATAATCACATTTGCCAAACCATAAAGTAGTGTAGGTATATAAGTCTAAATAACATATCCAACTTGTCGCTACTTGGCCAATTCATTATATTAATAACCATGACTTATACACATATGTTTATACACTTATTCATTACTATAACCACTGAATTTAAGTAACTAATACCATTTAAACTATATATACATATTGTAATTATTTCACTTCAATACTAAGCCAAGATTAGTAAACCACTCTCAAATATAAACATATCATATAATACCTAAGCCTAAATAAATCCTATTCACATTAGAATATAGCCGAATAATCTTAGGTATCAATTCACATACATGTCTATCTATGCATGCACTATAACCCAATCATTCAATCACAAATATCATAGCAAGTTTAAAACATACTTGTAAATATACTATGGCCAAATCAATCTTATCATATCCAAAGTCATCAACCATATTCAATTTATGAAACACATATCACAAATACCTTCCATCTTTGACGCATAACATTATAACCAAATAAACTTAGACCATATCAACCAATCGTGAATTATACATATCACTATTATCGTCAATGAAAGAACACGGTATATAAATATCCATGTACATATCTTGATTTTTATCTAACTAATATATGATATACCATAGTTCATTTTATAACCATTATATGTCATACGACCAAGACACATAAACAAGCTCCACAAACATCATATACCTTGGACACACTCCCAATATAAGCTTAAACCAAGGCCAAATATCCACACAACCATTAACATTATATGCGACTATGGTTCACATGAAAATATAAAAGGTCGTATCACTAAAATCACAACCGAACACAATCATCACCAAAACGAAGCATTAAATCTGAGCATAACAAATTATTAAGCCATTTTCGCATGGCTCATGGCTACATTAACCAAAATCAAGCATTTCAAAAGTAAAACCCAGCCTATACATGCCATAGATTCTAAAGTTTACTTCAAAGATACCGAAGACTGTCGATAGTGTGATAAGCTCCTCTGACAATTCTCGAGCTCGTAACTTGAATCCAAAATCTATAAAAACAAAAACAAACATACACATACAGAGTAAGCTTTTATAGATTAGTAAGTCATAAGCAAATAAACTATTCAAGGACATAATTCATACATTTAAACTATACCAAATTATACTATCATAGTCAAATTAAACTTCAATCTTACGATTTAACATTTATCTTATACTTTCACATATACTTATTTATGGCCGTATACATATATATATTACCAAAGCATCTTTCAGTTTCAAAGTACAATCATTTAGTGACCACGTACATGTATACCCATATACCTATACTCGTGAATTAAAATATAGCTTCATATGCATAAGCATAGCAATGACCGAATGAACACTTATATATATATAAGGATACATTAACAAATTATCATTCAATGGCTAGGCCAAACCATCTTTATCATACCAAATACACATACACTTATATGCTTATACTAGTAAGTCAAAATATAATAATTATATATATATTTATATCAATAGCCGAATATACCACCAATTGACCATATTCAAAAACCATATCAATAATATTCATACTAATTATTCATAAGGCCGAATACATTCTTCACATTCATATACATTCTTATTTTACTTCAAGCATGTTTTACAACAAATATAAAGTAACTTTCTTACCTTATCTCAAATTTATAATAAACCAAATCGTACCTGATCATTTTAGCTTATTTTTGCACATTCGTTCACAACTTATCGATGACTGATGAACCATTCGATATTGGATAGGACACTCGGAATAATCACACATATCGTACAATGCCAACGTCCCAGACGTGGTCTTATATGTAATCACATATCGATGCCATTGTCCCAGACAAGGTCTTACTTGCACACATATATTAGAATCACATATCGATGCCATGGTCTTACTCGCACATCACATATATCGAAATCACATATCGATGCCAACGTATTAAACGTGGTCTTACTCGCACACATATATCGAAATCACATATCGATGCCATGGTCTTACTCGTACATCACATGTTAGAATCACATATCGATGCCTCATACACATCCTTGTATCAACTCTAAATTGGTCAGAATATACAAATATTCATTAACAAAATTATCATTCACTATCAAGGTCACAATATGTAACAACCTGATTTTGGGCCTAGTTGGAACGGTGGTTTCGGGACAACTATTCCGAGGCCAGAGAAAATATTTTTAGTATTATTTTAAGTGTTATAATATAATTTTATAAGTGCATGTAAATTTTGGTAAGTTAATTTTAGCGATTTCTAGTCCAATTTCGAAAAAAATGACTAAATCGCGTAAAATGTAAAACTTGTGTATTAATGCCTAAATGTGTTCATAGACTAGAGAACTAAAATTGGAGGCCTTTAAAGATCAATTAGACCCTTTTTAAGTGTGTGGCCAGCCAAGGGGAGACCAATTGGTCAAAAAGCCAAAATTTGTGGCTTTTAGGTGTTTTATTTTGACTAATTTGTAATAAAATAAGAAAAAAGAAATAAAATGTCATTTTCTCTTTCATTTCTTCTTCTTCCTCACGAAAATGGTAGCAAAGAATGGGGGTTTTGAGCTTTAAACTTTCAGCCACTTTAAGCCCTAACAAGTAAGCAATCTTTGGCTATTTCTTGATGATTTTTACATTTTTGGAACCCCTAAAGCATAAGCTTTCAAATGAGGGGTCTAGTTTGCAAAATGATAAAGAGTCTAGGGTTTTACCATGAATGTATGTGTTGTTTGCTGAGTTTTTATGGAAGAATATGAGTTGTAGTTGTCTAATAAACAACTTTTGTTAAGGAAATTTGCATGAAAATACCTTAAAAAGGTTATTATGCAAAGTTGTAAAATGGGTTGTTAATGTGTGTAATAATGATTTTTGTGAGTTACAATAGTTATGAAAATGGTTTATCTAGGCTTAAGGAGTATAGAAATTGAACAAAAATCTTGTTTCGAGCCTAGGGGCAATTTGGTAATTTTTGTAAAATAGAGGGGCAAAATTGTAAATTTTGCCAAAGTGTGTCAATGGACTAATTTGAATAGTACATTGTTTAATTAGCTAAATGTGATGTTTTAGATGTTGAAAAATGCAATTTGGGCCTAGAACGGGAAAAATCGATTTATGGACGATTACGTTTCTTTTTCACCTTTGTGGTATCGAGGTAAGTTCGTATGTAAATAATACCATGCTATACATGTATTTAAATTTTATCATTGCATGAATTGTACAAATATTAATGTGTATGTGATTAATAGAAATATGATAAGACAAAGCCTTGATAGGCGAGGAAAAATCCCGTTTGAACCTTAAGAATAGAAAAGGATACGAGTGACATGTCACTAGGAATTTTGAGTCTAGATGACTAGCTCGAGGATGAGCATTTACATGTCATGAGATATGAGGTAGCTTTAGCTACAATTGAGTCACTTATGTGCAAAGGTTTTTCCGAGTATCCGATTAGTATTCCAAGCGTTCAACGGGTAATCTGAGGAAAGAATTGATGATGGTCCCAATGAAGTAAGTCATTGGTAAGTAGGCACTTGAGTTATGTTACGAGTTGTACAGGTATGTACACTAAGCCTATGAGAATTCCTTGGTATGTGATGATCTATGATGCATAAATAAGTGTTCTTACCATGATGGATGAAATGATGTTGTATTAATTTTGTGAACAATGATCATGAATGAGTAACTTAGCCTTGACAGATTTGGGTTTATGCAGTGGTGTAACTTTGAAAATACACTAAAAATAGTGAAAAATGAGTTAGAAGCTTAATAAAATATAGAAATAAATATTATTAAGTCTAGTTTCTTATAAAAGAAACCGTGTAAGCAAAAGAATTTCCTATAATGAGATATTTGAAGTTGTGTGAGACAGAGTCAGAATGACTTCAAAATCCCCTGTTCTGATTTGAGAAAATCATTATAAATTGTAAACAAATATTTACGAGTTATAAATTATATTTTTAGAATCCTTAATGAGTCTATTTTCAAGATAAATGGACGAGAACATTATTTCATTTTTGTGCTATAAGATAATTGAACTTTAGTGCAAAATGGTCGGAACTGTCAGACAGTGAATCAGGGGTAAATTTGAGGAATAAACTGCACTATTTGGCTGAACCAAAAATTCTGGAAATTTTATGGTAGAAAGGTACATGAGTCTAGTTTCAAGGAAAATTAACGTAACTTAATTTGGAGTTTCGTAGCTCCAGATATAAATATTTTATTGACTGTTGTACAAGAAGACAACTTATTAAGAACTTGAGAATATGTTGGGAACATTGATAAAACATGTTAATGAGTTGCTTATTATTTTTATATGAACTTACTAAGTGTAAAGCTTACCCCTTTCTTTCCCATGTTTCCTAGGGTTGCCAGATTAGCTCGGGTTGGAGGCCGTCAGAGATATTATCACACTGTCGAGTTAACGCTATCGGCGTATGTAAATCCTAGTGTTTTGAGTTTATGGCATGTATAGGGTTTAATGCTGAGTGTTTGATATTATGATTTAGCCAAAGTAATTGGCTTGTTATTAAGGTAGTATGTAGTCATGTAAATTGGCCTATGTTGGCTGATGACGTTATGGGCCCATATGATTATTCTTATGCACGTATGTTATTATCTCTTGTGATATGGCTTATAGCATGTACACCTAGAGATTGAATTGAGATTCATTGATGAGTTAGTAACTGATGCAAGATTAAGTGATTTGTAAATATTTAATAATGCCTCGTGAATGGTTTGTGGATATGATTATGCATGCCTAGTGATGGACATGAGGTTTGTGACATAATGATAGTTATGACAAGTATCTATTAATGATGTGAGTAAATTCTATGATATTTATTGCATAAGAAATTGACATGAGCATAACACGTTTGTAGATGTTTAAGAGCTCGTTTATGCCATGTTGTAGGTTATTGGATAAGTATGTGTGCATATGTTGTGAGGTTGACAATGACTTGGAAAATAGACTTGTAATTGTCCATACGGGTAGACAAACGGGAGTGTGTCTAGACTGTATGTGACACACGGCCTGCCCCCATGGACGTGTGTCATGGCCGTGTTTTAAAGTCAGTGTTGCACACGATTTTGGGACACGGGCGTGTCCCAGCACATGGGCGTGTGCTCAATATCCACACGGGCGTATGAAGCCTTAAAGCATGAAATTTTTAAGTTTTTTTAAGTTCTCGGTTTAGTCCCGAACCTTCTCTAATGCATGTTTTGGGCCTCGTGAGCCCGTTTAAGGGACAAAATGTATGTGAGATGAAAAGTTTTAAATTGATCAAAATTTTATGGCCCGGTTTATATAGTTGGTTGAGTTTAAGTCCGGTAGCACTTCGAACCCTGTCCCGGCGTTGGATACGGGTGAGGGGTGTTACATTTAGTGGTATCAGAGTATGGTTTAGTCGATTCTCAGGCTAACCTAGCATAAGAGAGTCTACCTATACATGTCATAGTATTACTCGTGATAGTGTGATATCTCCCAGCCCTAATAATATTGTTGGTTAAGACAGGAATGAGTTCCAACCGAGCAAATCTTGATAGAGATAAGAGTAAAGTTAAGATTATTGAATCATGCTTGTGATTTGCTGAAAATGCGAAAGGTATGAACAAAATTCATGATTTTTACATGAACTAGTATTCATTATGTGATACTCTTGAGTTAAAGAATGTGAAATAGTGGAATAAAACAAAGTTAAGTTGTGAAAAGCTCTTTTATGCATGTTAGTATTCATACGATGTTAAATGTCCAACTTGATTGGCCAAGTGTTTATAAAAAAAAATTTGCTTGAAATGACAGAATGTACCTATGAATGCTTTTATTGCATGATTAATAATCAGTATATACATGAGGTTGACATTTATGTCTAGATTAATGAAGTTAAGATGCCGTAATGTTATACTTTATAATCTCAGTTACAAAATCATAAATGTCACAATAGCATGAAAGTTGTAATGAAAGATCAAATTGGGTGGAACGAAGTGAATGAGTACGATCGTTCACTAACGAATTGACAAAAAAGACCATGGTTGGACCATGGAAATACATTAGATATGTGCGCCAGTGTTAGACATGTCTGGGACATGCATCGGTCACATAGTGAAAGCCAGTGTAAGACATGTCTGGGACATGCATCAGCTTTGAGACGAGAGCCAGTATAAGACATGTCTGGGACATGCATCAGCCAAAGCTAGTGTAAGACCATGTCTAAGACATAGCATCGGCTTGATATGTGTTAGTGTAAGACTTGTCTGGGACACAACATCGACATAGATGGACGAGAGCCAGTATAAGACCATAGTTGGACTATGGCATCAATTGAATGATGTACTCAAAACCGTAAGACGTTCTCTAATTTGGTAAATGTTGGTATGTAAAATAAGGCTAAGTGTTGAAACTTGATTAGACATTAATGGTAATTTGGGTAAAAGAGACGAAAGTTTGAATTGTGATAAATTCACTTATGTTTAGCTAATATTCACATGAAATAAAGTTGCATGTATTACTGAGATATGTGAAAATGTGTTCATAACAAGTTGGAAATTTGAAATGTTTGAATCAATGCACGTAATGCTATGTTGTTGTTGAATATGTATTTGCTTGAGAGTCAAAAGTTTAGAGGCTTTACAATCTTCGCCCTCTTACCAGAATAGAGTTATACGATGAGATTCTCGAGAGATATGTTGCATAAGCTTGCAAAAGTGAAACAAAAGAGTACAATAATGGAATAGTATGGGTTTAGTGAAGACAAAATTAGTTAGAGGAATAATGTCAGACTTGCACAGATGTCTGAGTATGACGGATTCAATTAAATAAAAGTTATGGTTATCTTTCTCTTTTGAGTATTCTATGTTTTCCTCTACTCTGGGGAATACGTATGGTTATCCCTTTCGAGTGGGAATTCTATCATATGAGGATGCTAGTGACTGTGATATTAGATGAAAACCTCTATTGGTCCAGTTAGTTATGACCGACATTTCTCCATCTCTTCAAATTTCTATTCTGATATATTGGAATGAAGTTGATAGTAAAAGTTTATGTGAGATTATTCTGATGTTCTATTTATTATGGTTTAGATGTGCGGGAATTATATTATCTCTGTTATGAGGAATTCTAGAGCGTACGGACAGTAGTTTCCTTCTGGTTTTCTCTAAGGGATTTTTCAGATCATCTTTATTATTTTCCTCTAGATTATATTCTCAGATTTCTGGTATAGTCTTATATCTTGGAATTTCTTATATTGGTTTTTCTCTTGTTCTTGTTTCGAGAATTATCGAGCTTGGCTTATCTTTACGAGTAATCTTTAACCTGCAATATTAGAATCTGTTATGATTATGCTTTTGGCTTGACTATTGAAGTGCGGGGATTTCAGTGTCGAGATTTCTTTAAAATTCTTGGGGTAAAGAATGGTTATTCTACAAAAGTAAATCTGTGTTATGTGCATTTAAGTTTATTCTCTGGTTCGAGAATACCGTTACATGTTCTTTGGTAAGTAGTCGTACAGTCAGAAATGATGAGGTTTTATCCTTAAAAGTATGATACGAAAAACCTAATTAGTTGGATTTCTTTTATTCGAGAAATGTGGTTATAGTAAACTTTCGAAACAGTTAAGGGCCTGAGCATAGGGAGAAGGCTATAAGTAAGTAAGGTTTGAGTACTGAGAAGCTCCGAGTTATGTAGAGAATTGTGCAGAGAGTTCTCAGTAGCATCCTATCTGTTCTTCCAAAGGGTAGTGAATTGTCAACAAGGTAAGTCCGATTATCAGGTATATTCGAGATTTATGATTGTCAGTGATGGCATTTGATTAAAAAAAAAAGAGAAGAAAATGAGAAAGGACTAGTATGAATTTCATACCGGGATGTCTCTCTTCTTCAGGTAAATAAGAGATACCATATTGGATTGTGATAGATTGATGATAGTAGTTCGCATGACTATTTTGGTATATACAAAGGTATTGTTAGACGGATTTGGACTCAGTTTTCAGTATTTTGAATTGAGCCGAGACTCTTATGGTAACTATGGAAAGGTTACAAAAATCCTGAGTATGAGCTTGAGCTGAGTTGTTTTTTAAGTTGTGAGACAAAGATATAAGTGACTCGTGAAAGTTGAGAGCAACTTCCTCTGGTAAGATTTTCGAGGACGAAAATCCCTAAAGGGGGGAGAATTGTAACAGCTCGATTTTGGGCCTAGTTGGAACAGTGGTTTTGGGACAACTATTCCGAGGCTGGAGAACATTTTTTAGTATTATTTTATGTGTTATAATATAATTTTATAAGTGCATGTAAATTTTGGCAAGTTAATTTTAGCGATTTCTAGTCCAATTTCGAAAAAGGATTAAATCGCGTAAAATGTAAAAGTTGTGTGTTAACTCCTAAATGTGTTAATAGACTAGAGAACTAAAATTGGAGGCCTTTAAAGGGCAATTAGACCCTTTTTAAGTGTGTGGCCGGCCAAGGGGAGACCAATTGGTCAAAAAGCCAAAATTTGTGGCTTTTAGGTGTTTTATTTTGACTAATTTGTAATAAAATAAGAAAAAAGAAATAAAATGTCATTTTCTCTTTCATTTCTTCTTCTTCCTCATGAAAATGGCATCAAATAATGAGGGTTTTGAGCTTTAAACTTTCAGCCACTTTAAGCCCTAACAAGTAAGCAATCTTTGGCTATTTCTTGATAATTTTTACATTTTTGGAACCCCTAAAGCATAAGCTTTCAAATGAGGGGTCTAGTTTGTAAAATGATAAAGAGTCTAGGGTTTTTCCATGAATGTATATGTGTTTTTTGCTGAGTTTTTATGGAAGAATATGAGTTGTAGTTGTCTAATAAATAACTTTTGTGAAGGAAATTTGCATGAAAATACCTTAAAAAGGTTATTATGCAAAGTTGTAAAATGGGTTGTTAATGTGTGTAATAATGATTTTTGTGAGTTTCCATAGTTATGAAAATGGTTTATCTAGGCTTAAGAAGTATAGAAATTGAACAAAAATCATGTTTCGAGCCTAGGGGAATTTGGTAATTTTGGCAAAATAGAGGGGCAAAATTGTAAATTTTACCAAAGTGTGTCAATGGACTAATTTGAACAGTACATTGTTTTAATTAGCTAAATGTGATGTTTTAGAGGTTGAAAAATGCGATTTGGGCCTAGAACGGGGAAAATCGATTTATGGACGATTACGTTTCTTTTTCACCTTTGTGGTATCGAGGTAAGTTCGTATGTAAATAATACCATGCTATACATGTATTTAAATGTTATCATTGCATGAATTGTACAAATATTAATGTGTATGTGATTAATAGAAATATGATAAGACAAAGCCTTGATAGGCGAGGAAAAATCCCGTTTGAACCTTAAGAATAGAAAAGGATACGAGTGACATGTCATTAGGAATTTTGAGTCTAGATGACTAGCTCGAGGATGAGCATTTAAATGTCATGAGATATGAGGTAGCTTTAGCTACAATTGAGTCACTTATGTGCAAAGGTTTTTCCGAGTATCCGATTAGTATTCCAAGCGTTCAACGAGTAATCCGAGGAAAGAATTGATGATGGTCCCAATGAAGTAAGTCATTGGTAAGTAGGCACTTAAGTTATGTTACGAGTTGTACAGGTATGTACACTAAGCCTATGAGAATGCCTTGCTATGTGATGATCTATGATGCATAAATAAGTGTTCTTACCATGATGGATGAAATGATGTTGTATTAATTTTGTGAACAATGATCATGAATGAGTAACTTAGCCTTGACAGATTTTGGTTGATGCAGTGGTGTAACTTTGAAAATACACTAAAAATAGTGAAAAATGAGTTAGAAGCTTAATAAAATATGGAAATAAATCTTATTGAGTCTAGTTTCTTATAAAAGAAACCGTGTAAGCAAAAGAATTTCCTATAATGAGATATTTGAAGTTGTGTGAGACAGAGTCAGAATGACTTCAAAATCCCCTGTTCTGATTTGAGAAAATCATTATAAATTGTAAAAAAATAGTTATGAGTTATAAATTATATTTTTAGAATCCTTAATGAGTCTATTTTCAAGATAAATGGACGAGAACATTGTTTCAGTTTTGTGCTATAAGATAATTAAACTTTAGTGCAAAATGGTCGGAACTATCAGACAGTGAATCAGGGGTAACTTTGAGGAATAAACTGCACTATTTGGCTGAACCAAAAATTCTGGAAATTTTATGGTAGAAAGGTACATGAGTCTAGTTTCAAGGAAAATTAACGTAACTTAATTTGGAGTTTTGTAGCTCCAAATATAAATATTTTATTGACTGTTGTACAAGAAGATAGCTTATTAAGAACTTGAGAATATGTTGGGAACATTGATAAAACATGTTAATGAGTTGCTTATTATTTTTATATGAACTTACTAAGTGTAAAGCTTACCCCTTTCTTTCCCATGTTTCCTAGGGTTGCCAGATTAGCTCGGGTTGGAGGCCGTCAGAGATATTATCACACTGTCGAGTTAACGCTATCGGCGTAAGTAAATCCTAGTGTTTTGAGTTTATGGCATGTATAGGGTTTAATGCTGAGTGTTTGATATTATGATTTAGCCAAAGGCATTGGCTTGTTATTAAGGTAGTATATAGCCATGTAAATTGGCCTATGTCGGCTAATAACTTTATGGGCCCATATGATTATTCTTATGCACATATGTTATTATCTCTTGTGATGTGGCTTACAGCATGTACACCTAGAGATTGAATTGAGATTCATTGATGAGTTAGTAACTGATGCAAGATTAAGTGATTAGTAAATAGTTAATAATGCCTCGTGAATGGTTTGTGGATATGACTATGCATGCCTAGTGATGGACATGAGGTTTGTGACGTAATGATAGTTATGACAAGTATGTAGTAATGATGTGAGTAAATTCTATGATATTTATTGCATAAGAAATTGACATGAGCATAACACGTTTGTAGATGTTTAAGAGCTCGTTTATGCCATGTTGTAGGTTAGTGGATAAGTATGCGTGCCTATGTTGTGAGGGTGACAATGACTTGGAAAATAGACTTGTAATTGTTCACACGGGTAGACAAACGGGAGTGTGTCTAGACCGTGTGTGACACACGGCCTGCCCCCATGGACGTGTGCCATGGCCGTGTTTTAAAGTCAGTGTTGCACACGGTTTTGGGACACGGGCGTGTCCCTAGCACATGGGCATGTGCTCAATATCCACACGGGCGTGTGGAGCCTTAAAGCATGAAGATTTTCAAGTTTTTCTTAAGTTCTTGGTTTAGTCCCGAACCTTCTCTAATGCATGTTTTGGGCCTCGTGAGCCCATTTAAGGGACAAAATGTATGTGAGATGAAAAGTTTTAAATTGATCAAAATTTTACGGCCCAGTTTATATAGTTGGTTGAGTTTAAGTCCAGTAGCACTTCGAACCCTGTCCCGGCATTGGATACAGGTGAGGGGTGTTACACAATATCATCATATAATCGAATATACTTATATATATATAAATCCATGATTCAGACTTTAGCATTACATACATAAACATATATTGTATAGCCGAATATAAACTTGCAATTTGTATATAAATAATCAACATTTTAACGTATATAGCTCATGTCAGCACTTTCAATACTAAAACTCATTCTTTACTTTATCATCATACGTGAATTATTTTCATTACTCAATGTCGATCCATAATTTACTTTATATTATTACAACTATTTATTGATCACATAAATATTAAAATTTAACCACATCTATTTGCTTATAAACTTACCTCGGACGATACAAAATGGAACAGGACAGCTAGTCGACAACTTTCATTTTCCCCCTATCCAAATCCAATTTCTTTGGTTTTTGATCTAAACATATTCAAATTAAGCTAATTCAAACATATTTTCATTCAATTAAGTCCAAAAACACATAAATGGGAAAATTACCATTTTACCCCTGACATTTACATTTTTTTCAATTTAGTCCCTATTGCACAAAATACAAAATATACAAAATTTCATTATACCTATGTTGGGTCGAATTTTACCCATACTCATACCAATCCATATATTTCACTTATTTCACATTTTATTCCCTCAAATTATTATTTTTACAATTTAGTCCTAATTACTCAAAATCATCAAAAACTCCAATACAAAACATGTTAATCTAAAACATATCTTCCATTTTTCATCATCAAACAAAAAAAAAAACATCAATGGCATAACTCAAAATATTCATCAAAATAAAAAATTCAAGCATGGGTTTTGTAGTACTCGAAGCAACGATCTCAAAAACGTAAAAATTATCAAAAACCGAGTAAAAACGAACCTTGAATCAAGCTTGAAAGTATGGCCGAACCTAGCTTCTTTTCTTTTTCTTTTTTTTTTCATATTCGGTGATGAAGAATAATATAAATGCATGCCACTTATTTTATGTTTTATTATATACATATTATTACATAACTTACAAATTTAACCTTATAAAATTAATATGCAAACCATATATTATAAACCTAAAACCGTCCATGCAACTTTTTAATGATTAAATTGCTTCATAAGTGCTTCATATTAATAAGACAAGTTCAATTAAGCACTTTCACATTTAACCACCAAATTTTCATTTTATGCGATTAAGTCCTTTTATTTAATCGGGTAGCCAAACGACAAAATTAAAGCATGAAAAATTCACATATATAAATTAACACAAAATAAACATAGTAAATAATTTTTAAATATTTTTTTGACTCAGATTCGTGGTCCCGAAACCACCGTTTCGTCTAGGGTCTAATTCGGGCTGTTACAGTGGTCCACTCGAAGACGTAAAAATAGAAAGCGAAACCGTGCCCATGATTGCAGTAGTGATAGGCAACCTCCTATTTTGGCTTTGTTCAGTCGCGTCGCCCCGCATATTTCCTTGTACAATGTTGCCAACACGGCAGACCCCCAACTCAAATCGCCGGCCGCTCTAAAATCTACAAGTTTCAGCAGTCATCTTAGATGTACGAGGTTTCGTGACAAATCTGGCATCAGATAACCTCCAATCATCTCAAGAATGTATGCCCGAGCATATCGTATTCTTTCGAGTTCAGTCAAATCATTATCCGGCTCCGGGAATGTGTCTCGTAACCGGCCCATCTCTATCCGACCTCTGTTAATATTATCCGGTATAGCACCCAAAAGCTCGTAGTGTACGGCTCCCCAATCAGTAGATGATGCAGACCTGGTGACTGCATACCCATCCACCGGTAATCCCAATTGCAAATGCACGTCTTCTAGAGTGATAGTACACTCTCTGCATGGAAGATGAAATGTGTGTGTCTTGGGTCTCCACCTCTCTATCAATGCACTGATTAGTTTTGGGTCCAACTTGCACCCCCGGCCTATCGTGGCCACGTGCCAAAATCCCGCTTCTCGCAAGTAATTCTCGATCAACGGCGATGGAGGACCAAACATATTACGAATGTAGCATTGCAACACCCGATCTACAGAATATTATAAAAATTTATAAAACAAAAATTAATTAAAATTGCATAAATTAATTAATGCAAACATCATAAATGAAAAAAAAATCAAGCAATATTGAAATTTTAATTATAATTGCAAAAATGAATAAAATATCAAATAGTATTGCAAATTTAATTAAATTTGCATAAATTAAAAAAATATCGAATAGTATTGAAAATTTAAAATTATCACTTACCATTGTCATTTGATCAACGGAGATGTGCTTATTATCGAGACAGATAAGTTTTCCGGCCATTGCTAACACGATCAGATTTTTTTAATTTAAAAAAATTAAATTCAAAAAATTTTTAAACAAAGAATTTTGATAGAATTTTGAGAAAATTTCAATAAAATTTAATAGATTTTTGAAGGGAATATTGAAAGAATGTTGAGAATTATGATAGAATTGTGTGAAAAATAAATGAAGGGAAAGAAATTTTGAGAGAATTATAGAAATTGTAAGAGATTTGTGTGAAAAACTGATTTGGGAGGCCTTTTTATAGTTTTTTTTGGACCGTTGGAAGCCAACAGTCAAATTTTTTACCGTTACACGGGCAAAACGCTTCCCTAGGGGACGTTTTGCTGACGTGGACATGTTTTCGTGAAAAACGGCCTAATCCAGTAAATAACCCAATAAATGGCTCATTTCCGTAATTAAATTTAGAAAATGATCTTTTTGGGTAAAATGGCCTTAATTGTTGAACCTAAACGGTAAAATTAATTTATTTTATATCAATAATACTTTTTATAAAAAATAAAAATATTTTAAAATTGATTTAAAATATTGATAATTATCACAATATATATTGATTTAAAATTGAGATTTTAAATGATAAATTTGAAATAAACATTGATTTTAGGTGATAAAATCTTATTTAAAACACTCATTGAGTGATAAAATTTAAAATAGATTTGAATTAAAAGTGATAAAATCAACTATAAATACCAATTAGAATACTGAACCTTGGAGACATTCATTTTAGAGATTTTATATTTTGAGTTTTTTTTTTTTTTGGGCAGAATAGCAAGTAGTGAATTTTTTCTCCAAAGGTTGTCGCTTATGTTTTAAAGTCGATATGCAATGTAAGGCTGTTACGTTTTTTTTTTATTATAAATTTTCAAATACCAGGTGAATGAAATACAGATGAGTTTCTCAGGCTCCGTTTGTTTCACTGAAAATGACTTCTAGAAAATGATTTCTAGAAAATGATTTACTTTTCTGGAAAAGTTAATATTTTATTGTGTTTTGATGGATCTGTGTAAAATATTTTCTGTTATTTAGTAGATTTTTTTAAAATATTTCATAAAAGTTGTTATCAATTAAACAAACATACATTTGAGATTTTCTTTTTTTCAATGTTTAATTGAATTTATTTTTATCTATAATTTTATATTTGACATTGTTTTTGCATATATTAAAAATATTATGTTAAATTCAAATTCATTACAACGTCATTTTTTAATTACATGACTATTAAGTGAGTATTTTTTATTTGAAAATGTGACATCAACAAAATTGTCAAAAAAAATTAACGATGTCAACAATTGGACTTGATTTTTAAATTGAAAAGTAAATAGATTAAATTCTTGAAAATAAAAGTACAAAGACTAAATTACAAATCTGTGAAGTGTATATAGACTTATGACATATTTTAACATTTATACTACAAAATATTTATTATTAATATATTTATAATTGTAATAAATATTTATTATTAAAATATTAATATTGAATATTTTCAATAATATGTGAATAATATTATTTAAAATTATAATTTTTAAAATTTATTATTAAAATAAAATTGAAATATTAAATAATTTATTAAAATAATAAATTATATTTATTATATTAATAATTTATTATATGACTAAATATAAATAATTAAATATGTATGTTTAATAATATTAAAAAATATAATATTTTAAATATTTTTAAAAATAAAAATAAAAATTATTATCAATATAATAATATTAAGCTTGATTTAAGTTAATTTTTATATAAAAATAAATTATTTATAGATGAGCTCTTTTCCAGAAAATGACTTACGCTTTTCAAAAGGGTAAGTCATTTTACAGGAAAAATGACTTATTTTATCTTGACCTGTAAATTATTTTCCGTTGACCAAACTATTTTCTGTGAAACAAACATAGGAAAATGCAGAAAACATTTTCTGTAAAATATTTTACATGTAAACAAACGGACCCTTAATTGCAAGGCAACGTACAGAAACTAGAACTTATGACAAAATATTTGTATTCTTTCATATCATTTAGTACATAATTTTAATTATTTTCATTATATTGTCACATTTATATTTTTTATATTTTTCTTCGTTTACATAATTTTGTGTGTTGAGTATGACTCCTATTTCAATTAAATTTGAGAAATAGTTTTCCAGTTAAACTCTGTTTATTTGTTTCAATCAAACTTTGATTAGTCTAGATTATTTTATTATTATTTGACCTATGAATTTAGCCTATAAATATGCTCTTTGACAACCTTAGAAAAAATACCCATTAGAGATTAGAACTCATAACACTTTGGAGAATTTTGTGTTTACGTTTAGAAGGTTCTTTATTTTTTTAAGGGGGTTTCGGGGTTTAGTTTTTATCTTCATCTTTATACTCTTCGTTTTTTTTGCCATTATAGTAAAATTATATTTGCCCCTGATTTTTTATCCTCCTTGGAGGGGTTTTTCCACATTAAATTTGTGTATTTAATTTCTCAATTTCTTCCACTACTTTTACTTGTTCATTGCTTAATCGAGTCGATCCCCAACAAGTGGTATCATAGCTAGTTCAACTTTTGTATATCAGCCCATTCAGAGATGGCAACAACAAGTTTTAAAATTGAAAAGTTTGATGGTGTCACAAATTTTAATATGTGGCAAGTTCGGATGATGACAATTCTAGTTCAAACCGACCTGAAAAAGGTTGTTACCGGGAAAAAATCTGAGAATATAAATCAAATAGTATGGGAAGAGATTGATGAAAAGGCTTTGTCTACAATCCAGTTGTGCCTTGTGAATACAATATTGCAGGAGGTATTGATGGAGAAGACCTCATCCGCTTTGTAGAAAAAGTTAGAAACTCTTTATGCGACTAAGTCTCTGGCTAACAGTTTAGTGTTGAAACAACGTCTAGTTACGTTTTGCATGAACGAAGGTGAGCTTCTTAGAGATCACGTTAGTTAATTCATTACTCTTTTAAATGATTTAAAAAAAGTTGAGGTTCAGATTGACGATGAAGATTAGGCTATGCTATTATTGTGCTCTTTATCCCCTTCATACAAGTCTTTCAGGGAGACCTTGTTTATGGTAGAGATAAACTCTCATTCGAATATGTGAAGGGTCATTAGTTGAGTAGAAACAAACTCGAGAATGAGTTTGGTTCGGATAGCAAGGCAGATAGGCAAGCTTCTATTTTGGTAGCATCAAAGAAGCAAGACAAAATGTGTCGCCATTGTAAAAAGCTAGGCCACGTCAAAGTAGATTATTATAAACTACGAAATAAAAGAGCTACTGAAAGTAACGAGGAAGATGTAGTTGGTGTTAATTTGGTCGATAAAAGCAGTGATATTTTTTGTTAGTTTCAACAAGTGATAACTCCAAACTTACGTTTGACTGGATCCTAGATTCGGGATATTCTTTCCACATGTGTCCCAATAGAGAATGGTTCTTCACATACAATTTGGTTGAAGGTGGAGTCGTACACATGGGAAACAATTCATCTAGTAAGGTAATTGGTATTGGTACTGTTAAAATTAGGATGCACGATGGGACAATTAGGACACTCTTAGATACACTCTTAGATGTCAGGTATGTACCTGATTTACGAAAGAATCTCATCTCCTTAAGTATTTTAGACTCAAAAGGATGTAGAATTAACATCGATTCGAGCAGGATTAAGGTATCTCGTGGAGCTCTCATTTCATTAAAAGGTAAAATAAACGACAATCTTTATATTCTGGAAGGTTCTACAGTGACTGGTGAAATTGGACATCCCTCGTCTATTACGAAGTTGAAGTCAACTCATTTGGAGCGGAGACAACTTGGTCATAGAAGGGGAAAAGGTATGATCATTTCGTTGAAGAGAGATTCTTTTTTGGATGAAGGTTTTGAAAAGTTAGGGCACTATGTTCGTGAAAATCAAACTCGGGTTAGTTTTGATTTAGCAATATACAAGTCAAAGGCTAGAAGTCTTTCAGTTTCTAAGCACAGATTCGACTAAGTTGATTCCCTATATAGTTCAAGATAGGCCCGTGGAGGGCTTTGGCAAAGATGGCGTTGTTGAAATATGAGTCAAGGTGGAAATTTGTTGAGTACGACTCCTATTTCAGTCAAATTTGAGAAATAATCTTCTATTTAAACTCTTTTTATTTGTTTCAATCAAATTTTGATTAGTCTAGATTATTTTTTTTTATTATTTGACCTATGAATTTAGCCTATAAATAGACTCTTTTACAACCTTAGAAAAACACCTATTAGTGATTAGAACTCATAACACTTTTGGAGAATTTTGTGTTTACATTTTTGAGAGTTCTTATTTTGGGGTTTCGGGGTTCTTTTTTGGGGGTTTTCAAGGTTTAATTTTTATCTCCATCTTTGTACTCTTCTTTTCCTTTTTTTTTTGCCGTTTTCAAGGTTTAATTTTTATCTCCATCTTTGTACTCTTTTTCTTTTCTTTTTTTTGCCGTTATAGTAAAATTATCTTTGTACATGGTTTTTTATCCTCTTTGGAGGGGGTTTTTCCACTTTAAAATTGTGTGTTCAATTTCTCAATTTCTTTCACTATTTTTACTTGTTCGTTGCTTAATCGGGTTGATCCCAAACATTGTGCAATGTGGATATTGATCTCAAAATATCAAAAAAACAAAATGATAAGTAATACTAAAATTGAAGCTTCTTAATTCTTTACTTGCTATTTGAAATGGACAGTGGTGCAATTACTGTGAATGATGCTTGAAGGTCGATGAAAAAGGTTAAACGTAGGGTGGATGAACCACCGGATCTTGATGATCTCATGGTAAATGAAAAAAGGGTGAGAGTAGAAGGGTTTGTGACTCAAACTATATCTTGAAGAGAGAAGTTGATGGGGAGTGTTCCTATAGAGGTAAATGTAAAGAAAGAGTAAGATTATTGAATTAGGTGAGGGGGGTGCAAAGGCAGAGATTATAGATGGAATTCCATCCATAACATTTTCTGACTAGGTATACCGGTTTATCACTAAGTGATTGGCACGAACAGTGGTTGTCAAGTTACTAGGGAAAAGAATCTCATATTTCTCCATGGCGAATAAATTGTAGGCAATTTGGAGAACCAATCAACCTTTGCATAACATTGATTTGGAAAATGACTATTTCGCAGTCAAATTCCAAACTTATGAGGAATATTTGGCGATGCTATCTGGTGGCCCATGGACAGTATTCGAGCATTACTTGATTGTGCAATCGTGGATGCTAACATTTTCAATGGATCAACCTTATCTAACTAGTTTAATGGTTTGGATCAGATTGTTTGGCCTACTAGAAGGCATGTATACAAAAAGCTTACTCAGATTTATTAGCAACACGATAGAGCAAGTTGCAAAATTGATCGAAACACAGATAATACTTTCAAGGGTCAATTTGCGAGGCTTGTGTTTTTATTGATCTGGAGAAACTTCTGGTCTCGAAAGTGAGAATCGATGGGAAGGTGTAGCATGTGGAATATGAGTCGCTACCACTTGTGTGCTTTGGGTGTAGGAGATTTGGCTATAAGAGTGACTTATGCCCTTACGGACCTGGGAAAGGGAGGTTTCTAAGGGGATATCAGAAGGTGGAGTTTGTAAGGAGATTTCCATGAAAGATCGAGTAGAGGCTAAAAAGTTTGGATCCTAGATGTTGGTTGAGCATCGATAGCAGCAGAGTTCTAAACTTGCAGCAAAATCACAGGTTGCAACCTACAATTGGGGGGTGTCTGGGTCTAGGTTTGGGATTCTAAGCGAGAGTCTCGGGGATATAGATGGAAACAAATCGGCTATTTTAAATGGAAAAGAAGAGAACAAGGAATCTGGGGAGGAAATTATGGAGAATGGAAAGTCGAATAAGGGAAATATTAAGACTGAAACGAAAATTAAGATGGCTATCAATAGGAAAGGGGCTGTTAAGGGTAAAAATAAGATTGGTTTTAATTCAAGTGGGTCGAAAGGAGTGTCTAATGTATTGTAGCCTGTTACTAATATTGTGTCAAAGTCTGGGCCGAATGGTAACCTCTTTGAGGATGGCTCAAGAATGGGGCCACGAATCTTAAACTCAGGATTAAAACCAGTTCAATTTCGGGTAGATGGGAATAAGCTTTCCAATGGGAAAAATGTGGTGGTTTCCTTAAAGTAAAAAAAAAAAAGAGTGTTAGATGGGATTAATTTTTTAGGTAGCACATTGCAGTTCTAAATATAATATAGAGGAGAAGATAGGATAATAATCACCTATAATCGTCAAAGGGACGGGTGAAAATATGGGGCAGGATCCAAACAATTCTTCGATAGTTGATGACCTTTCCCTTCCGATTGTTATAGCGATTGAAGACCTTGATTAAAGTTTAAGGAAAGAAGTTGTTGAGGACGCGATCATGGTGGGAGGTGATACTATGATGGTTGAGTCTAATGATGAGACTTTGGTAGATGTAAAGATGGCATGAGCAAGTGGGTATTCTTTTCTTCACTT
Source organism: Gossypium longicalyx (assembly GCA_025698465.1). Lineage (NCBI taxonomy): Eukaryota > Viridiplantae > Streptophyta > Magnoliopsida > Malvales > Malvaceae > Gossypium > Gossypium longicalyx. Next base: position 67,985,597 of record CM046995.1, on the reverse strand, counting down.
CAATATTTCGATGATGATAGGTTCGAAGATTAGGGGGTTTTCTGAAATTATTAGAGGGTGGTCACACCTATTTTTGAAATTTCTTGTTTGAGTATAAGAAGGACTTTAAACCAGATTTAATAGCTTTATTTGAAATGAGAATCAATAGACTCAAGGTCGATTTGGTTGTGACTAAGCTTGCGTTTGAAATTTTCTTTAGAGTTGAAGCCATGGGATTTACGAAAGATCTCTGGCTGTTATGGAATGATTATTTTGGCATTGATATTTCAAAAGGTACACTCATAGTTCATACATATGAGGATACAGGTCAATGGTAATCAACTTTTGTTCTTGTGTACTGCAATTTATGCTAACCCTCAATGTAATACAATGAAGGAACTTTGGGGTACTCTAGAATTAATTATTGTTGAAGTGGCGAAATCGTGATTCTTGGCAGGTGATTTTAATGCCACTTTAAATTGTGAAGAAAGGCGTGGAGGGGTTGAGGCTCAGAATATGGGTTGTGACCGTTTTAGGTCTTTTTCTTAGCAGGAGCTCTCGGTCTTGGGGTTTCAAGGATCTATATATACTTGGAGCAAGGGTAATCTTTCACAAAGATTAGATCGAGCGCTACGTAATGATCTCTGGTTATCTTTTACACCTAATACTTTTGTTCTTCATTTGTACAGGTTGAAATCGGACCATCGGTCAATTATTGTGTCGACCAATATGACTAAAGAAAGAGAGGAGGAGAGGTCTTTTTGTTTATTAGCAAGCTAACTAGTTCATCCAAAATTTCGTGATGTTGTTGCAAAATCTTGGTGAGTCGGTGATAGTATCATTGAGAATTTAAGAATTCAATTCAGTAGATTAAAGAATGGAACAAGACAGTGTTTGGGAATATCTTTGCACGAAAAAGGTGGGCCTTGAGAGAGTTGTAATGATTCAAAGAAGTTTAGAGCGATATGGCTCGAAACGTCTAAAATAAAGAGAAGTAGATCTGTGTCTGGAAATTGAAAAAATATTATATCAAGAGGAATTATTATGGTTTCAAATATCACGATGTGATTGACTTTGGAATGGAGATCGAAACACAAAATTCTTTCATAGACGTACCTTAGAAAGGAGAAAGTAGAACAGGATTGAGGCTTTGAGAATTGACATGATCAAGTGGTGTATTGATAATTAGCTTTTAAGGAACCATGCAACTGAACATTTCTCTAAGTTGTATACGATGAAGGATTATCAGATTGGAGATTTTCCAGCCAAGTGGTGTTTCCCAAGGATTGGAGAGGAATTGCTTGAAACGCTTACTTCTGATATTAGTATGGAATAACTAAAAAATTCTATGTTTAGTATAACCCCTCATAAATCTTTGGGAATTGACAAGTTTCATGCTAAATTTTATCAAGCTAATTGGGATATTGTAGGTGGAAGTGTTTTTGAGATGGTTAAGACTATATTCAAGGGAGGGGTTTTGGATCCAAGCCTCAACAGAACACTACTGGTTCTTATACCTAAGAACATTGGTACAGATAGTATTAATCAATTTCACCCAATCAGCCTTTGTATAGTGTTGTATAAGGTTACCACCAAATTAATTGTAATTCGACTTTGACAAGTTATGCAAATTTTGGTGAAGCAGAACCAATCAAGCTTTATCGCGTCACGGAACATATTAGATAATATAATAGTGGCTCAGGAAGCTATTCACACAATGAAATATACGAAGAGTTAGAAGGGCTAGATGGTTGTAAAGGTTGACCTGAAGAAAGCTTACGATTAGGTTCAATGGAATTTTTTACAAGAAAATTTAATTGATACGGGGATTCCGGGATCTCTTGTGAGAATCATAATGATTTGTGTTTCTTCATCTTCCATGCAATTACTTTGGAATGGTTATCTCACGAAGTCATTTATCTTGACCAGAAGTGTCTGTCAGGGTAATCCCTTATCTCCGTACTTGTTTGTTTTGGGTATGGAATGATTGAGGCATTTGATCGATGTTGCAGTTGAACAAAATTTTTGGGAACCACTTATGCTTTTACGTAGAGGCTTGTAAACTCGAAATTATATGGGATTTTTCTATATGTTTTTACCACATTTTTACTTAATTATTATGTTTATCTCGAGTAATTATTATTGAAATAAGTGAATTTTACTTATTTAGTAATTTTAGACATAAAATTTAAAAGTATGTGAAATTATGCTTAATTACATGATTTCCAAGCATATTTTATATTAATTCATATTAATTTATTAATGTGTGTATTTTTCACTATATAGGTAGGCTATGGAGACATGATGTAAATAAATAAAACGTGGCCACGCACAATTTATCCATGTGGACGGCAAGACCATGCAATTTGGGTATAGGGATTGACTACTTGACCTAGTAAAGAAAGGTGATAAAAAGATGGACATATTTACTAAGTTTTAGACTGAAAAACTGTCCAACAAGGGGAATTAAAAGCCCAGTTTTAGCACTTGACATTGGCTGCCCAAAAATTATTTTTGGGATATTTAAATGAAGGTCCTTAAAGTTGGAAAACAATCAAAATTTAGCCTAACAACTTACATGTTGAAACCGTCCACTACATAGCTATCTTTAGTTTGAAATTCAAAATCAAAATGGAAGGCTTAGTCATCCCTTTTCTTGGATACATGGCTGGTAACATAAGAGAATGAAGAAAGGTAATTTTAAACTATTTTTAGTAAACTCAAACCCTACTCCTCACCTATAAATACATTGTCATCCCTCACTTATCCCTCACCCCTCATTTTCTTTACATTTCTCTCTCATTTTAGTTCTCTCAAATTGTTCTCCTTTTTTCCCTTGCATAGTCGTCCATCCCCTCTCCATCTTTAGCCTCAAAAGATTTGTCAAAAGTACTCCTTAGCCGACTACCTTCTAAACCCTTAGCAAAAGAAGCTTCAATTAGAACGGATGAGCGCTTCCATCAGAATAGATCTGAAAGGCTACTGAACTGAGCAAAGTAAAGCACCTTAGCTAGAATAGATCTGAAAGGCTGATGAACTGAATAGAGTTTACTCTTTCCTCTTGTTATTTATTTTAAACATGTTTGCTTTAAGTTTAATGTTTTTAACATCAACTATGTTCTTCTAAATTCTATTTCATGGGATAATTATATTTAATTGATGAGATTTATTTAATTCATGTTAACATGTTTTGTGCCCCAGTCGATTATGTTTTCAATTAATATCATGATGCATTTCATTCATACGTGATTGGGTGCACTCAGATTAGTTGAGTGATTCTAACCAGACGATGGCTAGTAGATGCATAATTGAAAAGTGCAAAGCTTAATTTAGGTCATTAAACCCGACTAAGTTAAGGTTCATAATATCTTTAGTTAGCTCTATTATCTTGCATAGTTTTTAGATTTATGTAATTAAACTATTACAAACGTAAATGTAACAGCCCGATTTTAGTTAAATCAGAACAGAGGTTTCGAAACCAGAAATCCGAGGTCATAAAATTATTTTAATATTATTTTTGGTGTTTACAGTATGTGAATATATATGTGTGAAAATTTTGTGAGCTAATTTTATTGTTTAATAGCTCAATTTGAGAAAAAAGGACTAAATCGAGTAAAATGCAAAAGTTGCATTCCATTTGTTAAAAGTGCTTAATTGCCATGGCTTATATTATGTAAGGTCCTTATGATGTAATTAGACCATTGATAGTGGAAATTGACATAAATGGGCATTTAATGGATGATATTAAATGTTTTACATTAAGGTTAAAATGGTAATTAGTATATTAAGTTAATATTAACTAAAATAAAGTGAAAATAAGTCATATTATCATCTTTCATAGCCGAAAATAGAAGAAAAGAATAGGGTTTGGATGCTTTAAACATTTAGCACTTGTGTGGCTTAATTGAGGTATGCATTTTTTTTCAGTTTTTGATAATTTCTACGTTTTTGTGATCGTTGCTTTGAGTACTAGCTAGCCCACGCCTCAATTTTTGAATTGGTTGATGAATTTGTGAGTTGTCATTGATGAATGCTTGAGCTTTATGATAGATGATGATGAATTATGAAAGCTTGGTGTTTGATATACATGTTCTGTAAAGTGATTTTGAGTAAAAATGCATATTAAGAATTAAATAGAGAAAAGTGTAAATTGAGGAGTTAAATTGTGAAATAAATGAAAGTTTTGTCTTGCTAGGGTCCCTAGGAAATTCGACTAGGCTTGGGTGTAAATAAATTTTGTGTAATTTGTATTTTTGTGAAATAGGGACTAAATTGAATAAATGTGTAACTTTAGGGGCTAAAATGAAAAAATGCCAAAATATGTGTTTGTGGATTAAATTGAATGAATTGGTGATTAAATGGGTTAATTTTGAATACATATAGATCAAGAAAGAAAGAATTCGAATTTAGATTGAGGAAAATCGAAGGTTATCGAGTAATCAATCTGATTCGTCCATTCTGAGTACAAGGTAAGTTCGTATGTGATAAGCGATGTTACAATTATGTTTTTAATGCTTTAATAATGCATAAATTGTATATATGTGATTACGATTGCGTACGACGATAAATCGACTATGTTTGGCACTTAGTGTGCGTTTCAAAATAGCTTCAGCTATAAATAGCACTTAGTGTGTGAATTGGAATAGCTTTGGCTATATAAGGCACTAAGTGTGCGATACCGAGATAGCTTCAGTTTAATGTGATGGCACTAAGTGTGTGAGATCGTTATAGCTTCGACTAATCACTGATGCACTAAGTGTGCGAATTCATAGAGCATTGAAAGACTTTCAAACGAATTAATGTATTGAACAAAGAAGTCAGAATGAAATAAATAAATACGAAAAAGTTTAGGTATGTATGATATCTATGTGGTAGTTGATACTGTAACATCCCGAAAATAGGGCCTAAATGGAATAGTGTTTGCAAAACCACGAATCCGAGGTAAAAAAATTTATTCCGATTAAGTTTTAAGGTTTATTCATTGATTGAATAATTGTGTGAAAATTTTGTGAAGAAATTTTATGTATAAGTGCCTAATTTGATAATTAGGACTAAATTGTAAAATTAGCAAAATGTGTGTTCTAGATAATAAAGGGGATTTAATTGAAATGGGTTCTTCAAGTGGAGGTCCTTATTTAGTAATTAAACCATTATATTTATGTTTGGACAAAAATGGGCAAGAATAGGACAAATTTGAAAGAAAAGCCTTTAAGGGCATTTTGGTCATTTAGTAATTAAAAGAATTAAAAAGGGAAAATAAAGCCAAAATTGGTCCATCTTCTTCATGGAGGCCGAATATAGCATGGGGGAGGTCATGGTTAGGGTTTCCAAGCTTTCCAAGCTCAATAGTAAGTCCGTTCTAGCCTCGTTTTTAATGTTCTTTACATTTTTGGAGTCTCGATAACTTGATTTAGCTTATTCTAGCAATAATTCATGCTAGGGTTCATATTTGGAAAAATACCCATAGGTTAAATATGTTTATTTTTATGTTTTATGGTAGAATATGAAGCTTGAAATTATGTTAAACAACTTTTGCTAAGCGATTTTAAGTGAAAACAAGTAAAACGACATAATTGGTAAAAATACCTAATGTTCATAAGTACATGATAGAGTGGGAATTTGATGTTGCCATAGAAGGAAAAAATGTTCAGCGTGTCATAAAACATAATAAAAATGGATAAATTTTAATTTCTAAGCCTAGGGGCAAAATCGTAATTCTGCACAGGTTTAGGGGAAAAATTATAATTTTGCCAAAGTTTGAGTTAGGGAACGTTATTAATTAAATAAGTGAAATATGATGTTTTAGATCTTGAAAAGTGAGATTTGGACCTAGAACGGGAGAAAAATCGAAAATCGAGAAAGTTGGTAAAATGGTCGTTTTGGTATCGAGGTAAGTTCATATGTTTAATAAGCATTTAATTATGCATATTTGAATGATAAATTGATATTTTGGCCATAAATACTTTAGTGTTGAGTTTTAGATATAATGATTAATGTTCGATAATAATTCGATATTGGAAAGAGAACTTGTATAATTTATATGTAAGACCATATTTTGTATTATGGCTTTGTATGATAACAAGAAAGTATTGACTAGCATAGCTTGATGAGAATAAGTTAAGTTGATGATATGATGAGATTGAGAATGTAAGTATGTAAGTTGAGTAGCATTTTATTATTATGCAATTATTGTTATTAGTATTGTTATTATTGAGTTATACGACTAACCTTGAGAATTTGAGCAAGTATGTTTTAGCTATGACTTGACAAGGCAAAGATATCTCAAAGTCCATGGTTGTACCATGGCAATTAATGAAGAATTGAAGGAAAAGTTCATGTTCATAACATGGCATTTAAGGAAGAATTGACGGTTAAGGATACCGTGTAAGACCATGCAAGACATGGCATTGGTAAGGCAATGATCCCGTGTAAGACCATGTCAAGACATGACATCGGCATTGATTAAGGACTCCATGTAAGACCACATCAAGATGTGGCATTGGCACTAAGATAAGGATATCATGTAAGACCATGTTTGGAACATGGCATTTGGTAAGATAAGGATACCATGTAAGACCATGTTTGAAACATAGCATTTTGTAAGATAAGGATATCATGTAAGACCATGCCAAGGCATGGCATTGGTAAGTTCTATAAGGCGAGAAAATCATGTAAGACCATGTCAAGACATGGCATTAATGAGTTACTATAAGGCAAAGGTCCCATGTAAGACCATGCCAAGGCATGGCATTAGTGAGTTCATAATGCAAGGATACCACGTAAGACCATGTCAAGACATGGCAATGGTAAGTTTAAAAAGGAAAAGGTTCCCGAGTAATCCAAAGAGTAAGTCAAAGAAACGACAAGGTGAGAACATGAAGAAACAGTATAGGTATGCATTTAAGGCTTTAATATTGAAATTGTAAGTAATTGAGATTATCAAGTATTAAGTAAGTGTGAGTTTTCAGTTATGCTTGTGACACTTTATAACATGATTGACAATATGCCTATATTATGAAAGAGTACTCATGTGTTAAGTGAGATGTTGCAGGTATGTAAGCAAGCTATTAAGTAAGGTGCCTTTTGTATTCTGAGCCTTTGGTAAGGTTACCGATGAGTAAGATGGGAAAGTAAGAACTAAATATTATTTAAGAAAATTATGATAGCATAGTAGTAAGCTAAATTGATTGCTAATGCTTATTATTTTACATGTGATCTTACTAAGCTTTATAAGCTTACTTCTTTCACTTTCCCATGTTTCAGAGTACTTAAAAGCAAGCTCGGGTTGGAGGTCGTCGGAGATCACTTCACACTATCGACTATCAAGTTACCAAATAGGTATCTTCGTTTACAAACGTTCTAGTTTATGGCATGTATAGGAACTTAGCCATTTTGTGTGTATGTCCTTATGATATGGCTAAAGAATGGTATGTAAATATTTGATAATGATTAGATATTTAAATGGCTAATGAAGAAAATGTTTCGGTGTTATGTATGCCTAAATGGTAGTTAATACAAAGAAATCATGAAAAAGTGAAATTAGCATTAAAACAGTATTGAACAGCAGCGTTGACGTGATCTTGAAAAATCACCAAGAATAGTATAAACGGAATTAGGTGATGAATGAGATGTAGAATTAAATCTTATTGAGTCTATTATGATATGAAAGAAACAGAGTAAGCAAAAGAAGTGTATATTAAGAGATATTTGAATTTTAGTGAGACAGGGTCAAAGCAATTTTTGGGTCCCCTCTTCTAACTTTATAAATTCACTAAAAATTGTACAAAAAGACTTAGGAGTTATAGTTTATATTTCTAGATTCCTTAGTGAATCTACTTTCAAGAGAAACAAATGGAATGATTATTTGAATTCTGTACAGGGAGAAAATTGATTCGTAGTGAGGAGAGGTCAGAGTAGTCGAACAGTGCAACAGGGGAAAATTTAACTAATAAACTGTACTAATTGGCTAGACCAAAAATTTTGGAAAAAAATTGGTAAGAAGATATATGAGTCTAGTTTAAGGAAAAATTAACGAATTTAAATTTTGAGTTTTGTGACTCGAGTTATGATTTATTTAGTGACTATGACGCAGGTGGGCAGTTTTATAAGGAATAATGAAATAAATTTTTTTAATTTGTCTAAGTATTTGGAAAATTTTTAATGTTCCCGGTTTGGTCCCGAACCATTTCAATTGCATGTTTTAGGGTCTCGAGGGCCCTTTTTAGGGACATATTGAATGAATGTAAATAAATTAATTTTAAAAGAAAATTTTATGCCCCGAATTAGTAAGTTAAGTCAAGTAACGCCTCGTGCTTGACTCCGGTGACGGTCTCAGGTAAGGGCTGTTACAGATACTATGTGTATGAAGCTTGATGAATTTGTATATACATGTTAAATGGTGGTGGATTAGAATTGAATGATGATATAAGAACTAATAAGTGTTTATTAATTGATGTTTAGTATTACATGAATTGTTGAGTATATTAGGTACGAAATTACTAATCTATGAAGCTTACTGTGTGTTATTTGTCTATGTTTTATAGATCATCGAAGCTAGCTTGGATTCGGGGATCATCAGGAAACGTCATCACACCATCGATCATCTTGTTGGTACTTGTGAAGCTTGTATATATGGTATATGGCATGTATAGGCTAGTGTCATTTTGAGTATGTTTTGAGTTATGAATTTAGTCATGAGATGTGGCTTGTAAATGGTGTTGTTTATGAAGTTGAATTTGGCTTGATATATATTGTCAAGTGATAAGTATGTGATACATATAATGCCTTCTATGTTGGCATTAGTTGTTGATATAGTTTAATGACATGTTTTGTGATATGGAATAGATGTTAATGTGATGAATTTTGGTATAATAATTTGATAAGTTTTGAATGTGAAATTGAGTAGTTGAATTGATTGATGATAGATGGCATGACATGAGTATGAATTGGCATGTTTTTTTATTGTTTAAAGATGTATTGAAATTGTGCTATTTTGGTTGCTTTGTATACTTGAGAATAGGGTGGCAAATTGGCTTTACTAATGGTCTATTTTTGTCCACACGGGCAAAGACACGGGCGTGTGTCTCAGCCATGTGCGACACATGGTTATGTTACATAGCCGTGTGTCCCTTGGGGTAGCTCTACAAATTTAAGTTAGTATCGAGCATGGCTTAGACACACGGGTGTGTCTGGTGATAGTGTGAGGCACATAGCCTTGGCATATGGGCGTGTGTGACATTTTCGAGGGGTACACGGGTGTGTGGTTGGCCGTGTGACCCAAGTCAGTAACCTCTCCAGTTTTTGTAACAGCTCAATTTTGGGCCTAGTCAAAATAGTGGTTTTGGGACCATAAATCTAAAGTTAGAGAAATTGTTTTAATATTATTTTGGTGTTACAGCATGATTATATAAGTGCATGAAAAATTTGGTGAATTAATTTTAACGTTTGTGAACTTAATTGCGAAAAAGGACTAAATCGCATAAAGGGCAAAAGTTTTGTTTTACTACGCCAAATATGTTAAATAGCTAGAGAACCAAAATGGGAGGTCTTTAAAGTGCAAATAGGCCATTTGGGGAGTGATGGCCGGCCATAGGGACAAGGAGAGTTGAAAAGTCAAAATTTGGTGGACATTAGTGACTTTTTTGGTAATAAAATAAAATAAGGAAAAAGGTTGTCATCTTTTTCATTTCTTCTTCTTCTTCCACCGAAAATGGCAGCAAACATGGGGGTTTTGAGAGCTTAAATTTTCAGCCACTTATTTCTCTCTTAAGTAAGTGATTTAGATGGTTATTTTTTATGATTGTGGTATTTTTGGAACCCTTGTAGCTTAATCTAGTTAATGGAGGGATTATTTTGCAAAATGGTTGAAAGTCTAGGGTTTTTCCATGTGAATATTTATGTTGTTTGCTGAATTTTTATGGAAGAAAATAAGTCATGGTTGTGTAATAAACAACTTTTGTGAAAGAAGTTTGCATGAAAACACCTAAAAAGGGCTATTTTGTAAAGTTGTAAAATAAGTTGTAAATGTGTGAAATAATTGAAATTGTGAGTTGCTATAGTTATAAAAAGAATTTGGCTAGGCTTGGTAAAGGAGGAAATTCGATAAAAATCAATTTACGAGCCTAAAGGCAAAATTGTAATTTTTGTAAAGTCTAAGGGCAAAGCGATCATTTTTTCAAATTGTGAATTATAGAATGTTTTAATTAATGTAATGATTAAATGAGTGAATTTCATCATGTTAGATAGAGAAAATCGAGATTTGGGCTTAAATCGGAAAGTACGAGGTTATGGACTAAAATGGAGAAATTAGCCAAAATTGTATTCGAGGTAAGTCCATGTGACTAAATAAACATGTTATTCATGTTATTGTTAATATACTTGAAATCTGTCTTGCTATGATGGTATTGAATTTTATGTTGATGATATTGTATATGAGAAAGTGATGCCAAATGTTAATAACATTTATGTGATGATTGAATGCTTAGAAATTTGATGGAATATGATATTCTATTGAAACTAGTAAGTTGTATGTAAATAATACAACTACATTGTTATTATATGTGTTTGAATTGATATAGCATAAATTGCTTGTTTGTGGAAATGATTATGTATGTTGAATATTGAGATAGTAGAATTCTCGTTTGAACCTTAGGAAATAAACCGGATATTCATATCGTGACATTTAGGTTATATGTGTGCTAGTGTAAGACATGTTTGGGACATGCATCGGCCACATTATGAGAGCCAGTGTAAGACATGTTTGGGACATGCATCGGTCTCAAGATATTTAAGTCAGTGTAAGACCTGTTTGGGACATGGTATCGACCTCGATATATGAAAGTCAGTGTAAGATTTGTCTGGGACATGGCATCGACTTTGATGTGCTAGCCAGTGTAAGACCATGTCTGAGACATGGCGTCGGCATCTTATCCCATGTTTGGGGCTATTGAATATCCTGTACTATTCCAAATGGTTCAACGGGAGATTTATGATTTATATCGAAATGAGAGAACTTATGTAACACCCCAAACCCAGCCTAGACATTATGGCCGAATTTGGCATGCCACATCGAAGTGTTTTTCGAAGATTGATCTTTTCAGTAAAAATCTGTTACTGAATTTAAATCCTTTTATTATTATTTAACAATAGTTCTTGTCAAAACGTTTACCAATTTATTTGCCTTTGGTATATTAATTCAACTTAAACCGCGGAAGCATTTTGAAAACTTTATTGTTGAAAGCTCGTATACTTTAAAAAATTGTGACTATTTTGAAAACTCGTGTTTTCCTAGACTAGCAGTTTAATATAAGAAATCAAAAGCCTGATTAAAACTTAAAACCCACAAATGGCCTTATTACAAAATTAAAAACCCAAAAGTGAAATTTAAATTAAATAAAGTCAAGTGCAAGACACAACAGTCGTATGGCCACCTCCAAGTCCCTCGCAGCACCAAATCGTCTAAGGCTGGGGATTACTTGTACAGTTAAAAAGAAAGGTGAGTTTACGAAAACTCAGTGTGTAATCCCCTAACAGCCAACAGAAATCAGAATATGCATAACAGTTTGGGCTTTAGCCCTATACAGTATAGTACAGTTTGGGCCTTAGCCCTATACAGTAACAGTGTGACCTAAGCCCAATACAGTATTAGTACAGTGTAATGCAATTATGCATCCCACCCAAATCTAGCTAGCACACCATCCGTGCCAACCAACACACCATGTGGGGATATAAATCGACCCACCCACCCAGCACACCAATATCGTAAGAAAGCTGACAGTAATAATAATGCAACATAGCTTCCAGAAACAGTAAATGTGGCAAAGCCACCAGTATCAGTAATTGTGGCATAGCCACCAATAACAGTGAATGTGACATAGTCACCAGTACAGTACTTCCTCCATATCAAAATCCCAACCCCATGCAGTATGTCATGTCATAAATATTACGTGTATGCAAAGTCATACCTAGTACAATCATATCTGTAAATCATAAGCACATCAGTCATACGGAACATAAGGGCATAATCATCATTTTACCATACAGGGGTATTATGGTCATTTTACCCTACAGGGGCATTACGATCATTTTACCCTATAGGGGCATTATAGTCGTTCTACTCTACAGGGGTATTACGGTTATTTTACTCTATAGGGGTATTACGGTCATTTTACTCTTCAAGGGTATTATGGTTATTTTACTCTAGAAGGGCATTATGGTCATTTTACCCTACAGGGGCATTATGGTTATTTTGGGCATTACGATCATTTTACCCTATAGGGGCATTACATTCATTTTACTTTATAGGGGTATTATGGTCATTTTACTCTACAGGGGTATTATGATCATTTTACTCTACAAGGGTATTACGGTCATTTACCCTACAAAGGTATTATGGTCATTTTACCCTACAGGGGTTTCAGCTCAGATAACGACCTCTCCGAAGGTCTATAGTCGCCTGAGCGACACAGACAACCTAAATGATCATATCAGTGTAAATGGGCCTAAGGCCCATTACTCGACCCAAGTGGGCCCACACGCTTGTGTGGCCTATTTAGCCCAAATTCAGTTACGACTATGTGACCCACATAGCCCAATCCAATATTTATCACCTACCGCAGATTTAATCTGTGTGGGGCTCATAAGCCCATTGGGCCCACACGTCCCAACATGGCCCAAAACGGCCTATGCCATTTACACGACATGACAAGCACAACTATTTCCCACCTAACAGTTAGATTTACACATGCAGGCCCATCGAGGCCCAAGTCTACGAAAGCGCTCGTGGCGACCTCTACAGCCTGTCTCTTATAATTTGTGGGCCCGATTCACCACAGGAGTGTTCGCACGCTCGTGAGGCCTCGACTGCCGAAGTTCTGACTTTTCGGTTTTTGCCGACCTACAGTAGAGAAGGGTGTGAATACACACCTATTTACGAAAACGTGCGAAGGATCTGCGAGTACTCCAACCCCTCACTTGAATAGATCCGCCAATATGGTTTACTTGCTGAATCCATTTGCAAGAGACCAATTGATAGGCCTTGGGGGGTTATCTACATTCCAACAACACTTATCATCCATCAACAACTGGATAATTGAACTAGATGAAAAACCACTTACCTAAAATGCAGAGTCCAACTTAGAAGAAAAAGAACAATCGGCCACCACCACCAATTTGCCGAAAATACCAAGAATGGTAGAGGCGAATTGTAACAATCGCTTCCTCTATCATCAACGACAGGAAGAAAGAGGGGTTTAGAAGGAAAGATTCTAACAATAGAGATAATCAGAAAGGGAATCACGAGCACTTATTGAATGCCAGAGAACTCTCACTAGCTGAAAACAAGCTAAACGAAAAGAGGAGAAGTACTCTGTTGATCAGCAAACTTGGAAGGAGGAGAGACCCGAAAATAAACCGAAATGAGAGAAGAGTGTATGTAAACGGTTTACACCATAAGAGAGAAACACTTGACTAGAAATCGAAAGAATAAAGATACAAAGAGAAGAGGGATATACGGCTACTGCTCAAAAAAGTAAGAAAGAAGAGATTTTCAGTCCCAAGCACAAGAATGAGCACGATAGAAAGAATAGAAAATCAAAAAGAAACTAGGAGAGATTAGCTACCAAAAAGAACAAAACCAAAATCCGAAAACCCCCAAAATACTCTCAATGGCCGAAAATGATACACACCCCTCTCAAAACCAAATTCACGAGTTCCACCAAGCAAAATCGGCACAAACTCACACACCCTCAAACTCCCCTTTTTCCTCCTAAAATCTCTCCATAAACCTCTCCCTTATCTCTTCCTTGATTTACTCCACCCTTTTCTCTTTGACCAGTTCAAATTCTACCTTGTAGAGTTTCAATCGGCTTATACCTCTCACATGGCAAGAGAGCAAAATAAATAATCTTCTTGCCTTGCCATGACTTAAACCTTGGACCTCAAGAGAAACATCCACATGCCACATCCACTAGATCAATAGGCTCTTTATGTCATACCTTACCAAATTTTATTTATAACCCTACTAACCAAGGATATGGGTTTTATCTTTAAAAACCAAAATTTTTGTGGAAGCCAAGGCTTGAACCCATGACTTCCCAAACACTTCCAGAGCACACAACCACAAAGCCAAACACTCAATTGTGTCATTCACTTGCACAACTAAATACTTACGTGCAGTCTCCTAGTTGTTCCAATGCTCAAGGCCCATTCCTTCTAGGCCCAAATTCAGGGCGTTACAACTTATGACCATGTGGTGAGTGGTGAGTGGTGAGTGGTGAGTGGTACAGGTACTTACATGAAATTAATGAGATTTGAATTCAATTTATGTTGTATGATTAGTAAAGAATGAATATGAGCATGTTAAGTAAGACAGGTATGTATGCCAAGCTCATGAAAAATGATTTCGGTTTATGATACACATTTGGTGAAGATATAAATAGGTAATTCATGCCTATGAGAATGATTTTGTGATGACCTTGTGATTATAGGTCTACACTTATGATGTATAAATATGCATCTTTACCAATGTGGTGAAAATGGATTAAAAAGGTGTGATGAACTTAGTATCATTAATTTACACTAAAACAGTTTTGGACAGTAGCCATAGTCCGACTTTGAAAATCCACCAAAAATTGTGGAAATTGAGTTAGAGGCTGAATAAAATATGAAATTAAATCTTAATGAGTGTAGTTTCACATAGAATAAATAGTGTAAGAAAAGGAGTTTCATATTATGAAATATTTAAATTGTTGTGAGACCGAATTAGAATGATTTCGAAATCCTTTGTCCCGATTTAGAAAAATCATTATAATTGTACAAAAATAATTATAGGATATAATTTATATTCTTAGAATTATTAATGAGTCTATTTTTAAGAGAAATATATGAGAACATCATCCGAGTCCTGTATTATGAGATAATTAGTTTTTAGTGAATAGGGGTTGGAACTATCGAATAGCGAAAAAGGGGTAAATTTAAGGAATAAACTGTACTAATTGGCCAAACCAAAAATTCTGAAAATTTTATGGTTAGAAGATATGTGAGTCTAGTTTTTTAGAAAATTAGTGGATCTTAATTTGGAGTTCCATAACTCTAGATATAAATAATTTAGTGACTGCAACTCGAGAAAATAGCTTGACCTGAACATAGGTAAAAAGGCAATCATGATAGTATTACCTTGAGATCATGTTGTAAGAATTGGTGGAAGCATATTGATAAATTGCTTATTATTTTTATATGGACTTACTAAGCGTGAAGCTTACTCCCTATTTTCCATTTCTTTTAGCTTGTCAGGTTAGCTAGGGGTTGGAGATCGTCGGAGGCAGCATCACACTATCAAGTCACTACCTTTGGAATAATGAAGCATGTATTAGAAATTTCAAGTGAGTGGCATGTATAGGGATCTAGTTTATTGACATGTGTTATTATGCTTTGGCCAAATGTATTGGCTTGTATTGAGTTATATGTATATGGCCATGAGGTGTGACTCATATTGATTAAGGCTCGTAAACCTAGCTATTCATGTCATGTCTAATGTTTATGATGTGATTATGTTTGTTTGCCATGCATGGTTGGTAATATGACGTGTGTGTTGGATGTATGCTCTATAACCAATTGAGGTGGTCATAGCCATGTAGTAATTGTACGTTATAAAAACAACGTGATAATGTTTGAACATGAGTGCTTGATGGATAAGTTGGTAACCAAAGTATAATGGTAAAAATGGTCATCAAAATGACAAGTCTTATAAATGTGAATTAATGAATCTAAACTTGGTATTTTATGAGTAGGTGCATTACATGTAAGAGGACATGTCAATGTTATGAATGTGTCTTAATAAAGGGTGTTTAATCATTAAAATGATGCCATGATTTGTGATTTTGATGTGCATAAGGTTGTAAGGGATTACGGGTAACATGAAGCTTGGAAAATAGCCTAAGTGTTGGCCACACGGGCTGAGACACGGCAGTGTGTCTCAACCGTGTGAGTGACACGGCCAGAAGACATGGGCATGTGGCCTGGTCGAGTGGTTCGATTTGCATACTGTCGAAATAAATAGAGAGTTACACGGCCTGAGGACATGGACGTGTCAAAGACACACAGGCGTGTCCTTATGTCCACACGGGCGTGTGACCCTGTTTCATGGGAAAATTTTCTAAGTTTTCCCAAAACTTTCTAAGATTCTTGGTTTAGTCCCTAACTACTTTCAATACATGTTTAGGGCTTCGTAGGCCCGTGTATGGGACATTATGCATGTGTATGAAAAGTTTTGATTTGAACGAAATTTTGTAGCCAATTTTTTGCGTGTTTGTGAATGATTAAGTTCGGTAATGCCTCGTACCCTGTTTCGGCATCGGACATGGGTAAGGGGTGTTACAGTTTTCCCACGGCCAAGGCACACAGGCGTGTCTTCGGCTATATGGTGCAAGTCAGTATGTATGCTCTGTTTTCACACGGCCTAGGACACGGGCATGTTCGGTAGCCGTGTGAGGCACACGGCCTGTTTACACAGGTGTGTGACCTATGAATGTAAAATTTTTCTAAGTGTTTGGAAATTTTTATATGTGATCGGTTTAGTCCTAAACCACTCTTAAGCATGTTTTAAGGTCTCGTAGAACCATATAAGGGACAATGTGAATGTTTGTGAATGGTTTTTGATAATGAATGTATAAATGTATATGAATGGGATGTGTTATTCGATAATGCATCGTAATCCTATTCTGGCGTCAGATATAGGTTAGGGGTGTTACAGTAAATGTCTCTGTAACCTTGCATAAATGCTAAGAAACACTTAGTTTAATATGATCAGTAAAATGCATATTTAGCTAAGTAAAAGATCCAATAAAACTTAATTTGGTTTCCAAACCCATAAGAGATCGAGTTGCCATGGAAGTAATTCCAAACATGTTAGCATGATGAAGGTAAATTGAATTAATTAATATAATTATCCTAGCTCATTTAAAGTTGATTATTTTTTATTGCTAAAGCCCTCATTCATACATTTAGGTAAAATTGCATTTAGATTAGGAATTGCATAGGGATCACTCTTGTATTTAATTAATCTAATCATCACTATCTAAATTTATTGAGTTTTTTTTTACATCAAATTGTTAATTATAATTTTGTAATTAAATTGGTTAAGCTTTTACAGCCCTTATGGAGACAATAACTCATATTACTTACTTATTACTTGGATGACTACCTACACTTGCGTAAACATGTTACAAATTCATTACAAAGCCTAGGAATGTCTCATTTGTTTTTCACAAATGATTTTATTCTATTTTGTAGGGCAGATATAAAAGGAGCTGATTGTCTTAAACAAGTGTTGGATATCTTCTGTCACTTCTCTGGGCATCGAGTTAATCAACAAAAGACTCATGTTTTTTTCTCGACTAATGTAAATATGGATGAACAATCAAGGTTTTTTGTTAAACTTGGTTTGACTAAAGTCAATGATTTGGGTAGATATTTTGTAATGCCCTTCTTACATGGCCGAGTTAGAGTTAGTTCATTCAGTTCATTTTGGATAGAGTTTAAAGTCGTCTTAATTGGTAGATGTACGCAAGCTATCACTAGCTGCAAAACTCACTTTGGTTAAATTAGTTCTAATGGTGATCCCTAATTACTTCATGGCTACGGCCTGTATTCCTCTTTCAATTTCCAAGGAGATAGATAAATTGGCTCGTAGTTTTTTTATCTCTTGTTAATTGGAAAGATTGTTGTAGTTTTGTGATGAATGAGGGGCTTGGGATAAGACAATTATGTGATCAGAATAAACTTTTTTCTTTTGAAGCTTGGGTATAATATGATTGTTAATATTGATGCTTTTTGGTTTAGGATTTTATGGAATAAGTACATAATACATGGGTTGGTTCCGGATAATATTGTTCTTACTAATTTTTCCTATTTATGGCGTTCATTATCTAAGGTTTGGGATGGTGTTAAAAAGGGGCTTATTTGGGTTGTACGAGATGGCATTTGATTAATTTCTGGAATGATGAATAGATGAGGGAAATAGGACCATTAAAGTACTATTTTAGTGGTAATGGGATCCTTGATGAAGCAACATGGGTTTGTGATGTGGTTTCATTGGATGGTATATGGATTTCGCAGTGGTTATCATTGGTACTTCCTCGACGAGTTGTTGAACAGGTTATAGCCTGCAAGGCATAGATGCGAGAAGCGATGTTTGATATCCTCAAGTGACGATGGATGGCAGCAGAGAGATTCTCTATGGTGGACTCTTATAAGCATCTTTTTGCTCTTACTCCACGACAAAATGGGGGCATATATTACTCTGGAAAGTTTGTGCGCCACAACGAGTTCAAATGTTTCTTTGGTTGTTTTTCCATGACAGACTTCTAACAAATGAGGAGCAAACTAGACAAGGAATACTACAATCCCCTTCTTGTGATCTATGTAGAGGTGTTGTGGAATCAACAATTAATGCTATTAGAGATTGTGGATTTGCTAGTGTGGTGTGGAAAACTGTTGTGCTAATAAGGGCTTGGAACATTTTTTCAGCTTGCCAAAAGAGAGGTGGGTACTATGGAATATCAAGAATGAAGGTAATCTACTGTCTTCTAGAGGTGAGTGGTCTACTTTCTTTTTCATTATTTGTTGGTTTATTTGGAAGAACATGAGTGGTTTTATTTTTAGGCATTCTAATGGGAGTAGCTCTAAATTAATCAACTCAACCAAAAGCATGGATAAAATCATTGGTGGATAAAGAGTTCATTCTCCAATGGGCCTGTACGTCAATGACAATAGCAAGGTGGCAACTACCTGGGGTAGGATAGGTTAAAGTCAATATTGGTGGATCAATGGCAAGGCAAATCTCGAAGGTGGCTATCAGAGGGCAGTGAGAGGTCCTAGTGGTGGCTGGTTGGTAGGTTTCAAAATGACAGTTGGTTTGAATGATATTTTATAGGTAGAAGCCAAAACAGTTCTAAAAGGTCTAAAATTGGCTTGGAATCGAAGATTCAGGCAAGTTGAGTTAGAAAGTGATAATGCAATGTTGATTGAATTCATTTGGAATGGTTGGGCATTAATGAGTAATGTTGATGAAATTAGATGCATTCATGTTTGGTGTTTGAAACCTCGAGAAGTTAAGTTTAGACATATTCAGAGGGATGCCAATAAAGTTGCGGACTACATCACTAAGGCAAATGATGGTGTGATGGATCAACTGATTATTTTTTATGATCTTTTAAATTATGTGAAGAACTTTTTGAAAAAGGATATTCAACATTCTTTATTGGCCACAAATAGAACAATCTAATTTCTGATGATATTTTAGAATTGTTCTAAGTCTACTATTTACCAAAAAAAAAAAAGCAAAATGATAAGCAAGTAGATGATCGATCTATTTCTATATTGCTTATTAAACTTTACTTTCCCATCTATTTCTATTTTATTCAATTAATATGATGATTAATATATTTTCATTATAAAATTTATGGGAAGGACAAATAGCACTCAAGAAACCAAGATTCAATTTTCAATCCATTGTCTTTGAGCAACTTTCATTTTCAAGTTTATTTTCCACTCCTTAATACTAATACGTTTTTAAATTGTTTCCTAAGTCAACGAATGTCATGCTTTTTTTCTTTTTGTAGATCTGATATAGAGATTACCCGAGACAACATTGATCCAATGATTTAATTTCATTTGTTTAAACCAAGATTGTAAGTTTACATATAATCTCTTATGCTCTTATTTTCTTCTTAATTTCTTTATTATTACAAACATAATTTTTAGGATAGATAATAGTTTAATAGAATTTTCATAAATATATGTAAAAATTAATTAATTCGTTTCTCACTATTTATTCAATTTATTTTAAAAACATATTTATGTACACTATCTTAGATACAACTAATTAACATGGATTAGAAATCAATAATACATTGACCATAAATACTCATTACTTACTGTGCTATTTTTGCTATAAAAAGCAGTTTGATACCTTTAAGAATACATGTAAAGCATTTGGATTTAATTTGATTAAGTTTGTTATTACTAAATTTATCATAAAATTGCAATTAAATTTACATATTTTTTTACATAATTCTATTACTATAATTTTTTAAAAAAAATTATACACTATTCATATATTATTTTTTAAAATCTTATAATATATAATATTAGAATACAATTTTAAAAAAATACTAAATGATTTAATATTTTTAATTGATATATATAACTAGCTTGTGCATCGCACAGGTAAAAATAAAACTAATTATAATATAGTTGCATACTCATTATGAGTTTAATCTAACTATGTATTGAATGTGAATTATATTAGTACCATTAAGTATACAATTCTAGATGTATTGATTTGTTTGTTTTCATGCACAGGTCTAAACAAGTTTTGTTGGATTAAAGACCTCATATAGCATCCAAATCTCAATGACTTGGCTCAAACCAAGTTTGTGCTCTTTTGTCTATATTTGGTCTAAGGCATATACCTTGGTTGGATTTTGTAATTATATGTTAGTTTGGCTATTTTGGTTATTTGGTTTTGGATGTGTCCTAAGGTTTAATTTGGTTATCTACATTTTATGTCTATATGCATGAGTTTTACTTGTTTGATAATTGGTTCAATTATGCTAAGTAATGAGGCATGAAATGGTACGATACCATCTTTTTTGCATGTGTTATGACGTGATAAATGAGTATGCATTGACAGGGTTGTAACACCCCTAATCCGTAACCGTCGCTGAAATAGGTTAAGAGGCATTACCGGACTTATAACTCAAATCAGAACCACCATACAACAAATATCATCTCATTACTACTAAAAGTCATTCATTCACATTCAATATTCACATAAAATCGAGTACACAATGCTTAATCATGCATTCGGGACCAAATTGATAACATATAAAAGTTTCCGAACTTATAAAAATTTTCCACTTTTAAAAGTTCACACGCCCATGTGAACAGGCCGTGTGCCTTACACGGTCTAGACATGCCCGTGTGTCAAAGCCGTGGCAAAACAGGGCATAGCTACTGACTTGCTCACACGGCCAGACTACACGCCCGTGTCTCCATCCCGTGTGCTATGCACACGTCCGTGTCCTGGCCGTGTGCTAGGCCATGCCAAAAATAGGGGGTATTCTGTTTGTGATGTCAGCATACCAATAAGGGTCACACGGCCAGACCACACGCCCGTGTGTCTAGTCCGTGTGTGAGCCTGACTTACAACTGAAGGGTACCCTAGGGGACACACGACTGTGCAACATGGCTGTGTGTCGCAAACGGCTGAGACACACGCCCGTGTCTCTGCCCGTGTGGACAAAAATAGACCATTTGAATAGCCAATTTGTCACCCCAAATGGGTTCAACCTACAAGCAAAGAAAACAAGCATAATTTTACTTCCAATTCAGCCAATATTTATGCTATAGCATTCATCATTTATAACATAACAATACCAACCATTTTCCTACTCATAAACCTTACCAATTTATGCTAAACACAAGGTAAATTCATACCAAAACATTTTCTTCCATACCTCATTAAATCTCAAATTAAACTTACCAAGACTTACCAACTAAAACATACCACATTTGCAACTTATCATCATATACTATAAATCATTCAAAACTATGAGTTCAATCACAAATTAGCCAAATCACATGGCTAAGCATATCCAACACAAAGCATACCTATCTATCTACTAGCCTATACATGCCATACTTCAAAAAGATATGTATTTTCAAAAGTACCAAAATGAGATTCGCTAGTGTGGTGACGATCCTTGACGATCCCCGAGCTTGTTGTAGCTTCGATAACTGAAAACAACACAAACACACAAAAAGTAAGCTTTCAAAAGTTTAGTAAGCTAGTACTAAAATCATCAACAATATATAAAACTTAACACATCAATACATAAGTATTTACACATTTTCAATCCATAAGATCATATCAATTCAGTGAACTTAATATACACAATATCATCTACCACTTAGGTATCGTACATACCTGAATCTCCCCGTATTTATTCAATTTCATACTTACCTCTCATTGAATATTATAAGACTTTCCGTCAATTACTCGTCCTTTAAACATCCACACACTTAGTGCTAAAAAGGTTAGCCAAAGCTAGAACAATTCCGCACACTTAATGCCATTTCAATTAACCGAAGCTAAGTCGGTATCGCACACTTAGTGCCTCAAGTAGCCAAAGCTAGTTTAGATCTCACACTTAGTGCCAAATACTTTCAATCCATCATCATAATCATCTAGCTCAATTATATATACATCTACGCATTTTCAAAACAGCAACATGTACTTATAATATCATGTTCTACGTGTGAACTTACCTCGTACTCGGAATTGTCGATTTGAATTATCTACTCGATAACCTTCGACTTCCCTCGATCTAAATCCGAATTCCTCCTTTCTTGATCTATATGTATTCAAAATTAACCCTTTTATTCACCAAATAATTCAATTCAATCCATAAACACATAGTTAGGGCATTTTACAAATTAGCCCCCACATTTTCACATTTTGACACTTTAGTCCCTATTTCACAAAATCACAAAATACACATAATTTGCATATACACAAGCTTAGCCGAATTCTTCTAGTACTCATACTAGTCCACACATTTCATTTATTTCACATTTAGTCCCTCAAAATAACATTTTTACAATTTAGCCCAAATTTCTCAAATTCATCAAAAATCTAAAGACAAAACATGTAAACCCAACATCAAGCTTTCATATTTCACCATTTAACAACACAAAACTCATGAATTCATCCATGGCATATTTCAAAATCATCACCAAAATTAGAAATTGAAGCATGGGTTCGATAGTATACTAAGCAACGATCACAAAAACGTAGAAATTATCAAAAACCAAAACAAAAACATACCTCAATTAAGCTTTAAACTAGTTGAACCCTAGAAATCTTTTTTTTTCTTTTTTTCTTTAATTTTCGGCAAAAAACAACATATAATGCCTATTTTCATGTTTTATTATAACATTTATTAACTTAATAAACATTTTACCATTATAACCTTTATTAAACCATTATAAAATCACATAATGGATGGTTATTAATGTCCATTCAAACTTCCAATGGTCAAATAAAAACATAAGGACCTCTCATTTAATAAGCCAAGTCAAATAAGTACTTTTAACATCTAGCACACAGCTTTTACATTTTACACGATTAGGTCCTTTTTGCAAATTAAACACACAAACAGTTAAATTTTCACACACGTCAATTCACTTATAATAGGCACGAAAAATAATATTAAAATATTTTTTTGACTCGGATATGTGGTCCCAAAACCACTATTCCGACTTGGGTCAAAACTGAACTGTTACAAGGGTATAGTTTTGGTTTATGTTAAGCAAGTTTTAAGTTGGAATTCATGTTGAAATGTTGTGTAGTATAAGAAAATGATCATTTGTTCTTGAGACATTAAGAGCATGTCTTGAGACATTAAGAATAAAAATGACTATGCATTTCTGGTTTTAGGTCTCGAGAAATATTAAGCATGTCTTGAGACTTACATCATCATGTATGTCTTGAGACAAGCAATACATTGTCTCGAGACAAGTAAACATAGAAGTTAAATTATTAAAATAGAGGAAGTGTGTTTGGAGACTAGTCTCGAGATATGAGGAACCTAATCTTAAGATTTGTACCCAAATGTCTTGAGACATATCATCATTGAAGCAAAAATACTAAAATAGAGAAAATTCTGTCTCGAGACATAAACTTGTTGTCTCGAGAAACATTATTCAATTCTGACAATTGAGTTTGGATTCGAGTCCTAACTCTGAATTTGACCTCGTATAACCCTATGGCTTGTTGATTAAGGACATTCAACATTATAAATGTATGCATATGTATATGATTGATGATTAAATTGATAGGAATGATAATTACGTATTAAATCTTGTGCAAAAATGTATTAAGATAGTCTAAGTTGCTTTGGCAACATAATGTGACATCACATATTCGGATTCGATGATCAGATTGGGTGTGGAGTGTTACAATTTCGCTCAATATCTTTCAAACATAGAACATGCAATTTTATCCAACAAGCACAATCACATACAAATCTCCTCAACAGTAGCGCCAACACCTTTACCGTTGGTGTGCGAATGCCAAAATATGCAAATATATATAAGAAATGAAGTGTGATATGTTTGCAAGTGTGACAAGTCAAATTGTAAATATATGTTTTACAATGGAACACCGAAAGTGTTTCAAGGATTGAACCAAAAGATAATTGAGCAATATAAATGCCAAGGATAAAAATAACAAGCAAGGGAAAAGCTATCAAATTACTAAAGTTGAATTATCCTCAATTTAATGGAATAAAGAAATTTAATTGAATTATCCTCTTGACCTCACTCAATTAAATTGAACTAAGTCAATTTTTACTCAATAGATTCTCCTTTTGGTCTCATTTATCTAAATTTTCACTAAGAGTTGTCAATTCTAAGTTTCACCATTTGTTCAGTTTAGTCCAAAATTTTAATTGAGTACTTAAACATAAAATTCACATGCTACCAATCCAGCTAACCAATCACTCAAGTAATTTAGCACATACCCATAATGCAATTAAACAAATAATTCAATTTTATACAATAAAATAAATTATAAAGATGAAATTGCAAAAGTTAAGAAATGCTTAGGAATAATGCAAAAAAAACTCTTGATTCCACGATAGAAAAAATTCAATCCACGAAATTTTTGAATTCCCAATTAATAATTTCTTTAATTGAATAGAGAAAGACAAGGTATTTAAAGACATGTTGTAGAAAAAAATTAACTTAGAAATAGTCATTGTACTAATCTAACCTAAAAATACCAGCAACTTTATGAAAAATAATCTAACTTAAAACTATACTAACCTTTTAACTCTCCTTAAATGGCCGATTGAACTAGTATTTATAGGCAAAGCAACATTGAACCTTCAATTACAATTATGTCTTTATCATTAAACTTATATAAGGTAACTTTGACCCATAATTTCTTCAAGTTGCCCTCTTGATTTTGGTCGTGCCGAACTCCATGTCACGACATTATAAGACCAATGCTGCAACATTGACATTAAAGGGCTCTAGGTCGCAACATTGAAAGATGGAGGTCGTAACCTTGCTTGGTTTCTTCAATCTAGGTTCAGGGTTGATTTTGCAACATTACAAGACTAGTGTCTCGACCTTGACATAAGAGAACTCTATGTTGCAACATTGAAGATTGAATGTCACGACTTCTAGGTGCATCAAGATTGTCTTCTTTGGCTAAGAGAATCATGCAGTGTAGCGACATACAAAAGTGATGTTGTGACCTTGGGGGTTAAAGAACTCTAGGTTACAACATTAATCTCCTGAGGTTGCAACATTGCAGCTACCTAATTGCTTGCCTCCTCATTCTCCTCTGTGAAGTCTTGAAAAATGTCTTAACCACTATTAAGCTCTTGTAGACATGTAGTTGAAAATTGTATTAAAAAAGACATAAATAAACTACAAATTGCAATTAATATAAATTCTAACATAAGTACAGAAAAATGATAAAAAGACTCGAACCATTGCTCGAAAACAAACACTTTAAGTGCATAAAGAGCTTAATTTGTTAGATCAAAATACAATGTATCAATCCTAATGTGGCCAGGGTCTTCTTGACATAGAGGATTAATTGAGATAGTCTTTGAGGTGATGTTTGTGAAGAAGGAAATAAGTAAAGTGAACATTAAAGGACTTTTGTTTGGGGTACACTCTGACGTTGAAGTAAATGATTGAGTGAAACATAAAGTAAAAGGAAGTTTTGAGATAGTAGACAACACTTTTTGGTTGTAAGGTGATTGGTTTGTCTAGTGTGGGTTAAGTAGGTTGCATTCAAATGGTGCAATGGTCCTTCTTTTATAACCAATGATAAGACAACTTGGTGCCATGTGTCTTTCTTGTGTTGGTTGGCATGGAGATGCTTGTAGAGGTACAATGAATCTCTTTGCAAGTTGTGCCGACAAAGAATAATTGTCTTTTTATCTTGGACTTCCTCAAAAGCTTAATTTAGTCATTTATGAGTTCCCTTAGGTCCAATTATTATTATGTAGTTTTGGACCTCGTCTCAAATATTATTGTCATTTGAAATCTTTCATCATTTATTTTCATCCAAAACTTTATTAAAAAAAAAGTTAGTTCATAGCTGAAATAGTGCATGACGAATAAATTTGTTGACAAAATCTAGTTATGCTATTACTATTTTATTGTGAAAATATCCACCAACAAGAAATATTGGTCTTTCTATCTTGGAATTCCTCAAAAATTTAGGACTAGTTTGGCAATACTTTTAAAAAGTGATTTTTAAAAGTGCTGTGGGAAAGTACTTTTGAGAAGTACTTTTGAAAAGTTTGGTTTAAAATTTGAGTGTTTAGCATTGCTGTCAAAAAGTGCTTTTGAAAAATAAAATGTCCATTTTAGACATATTATTATCAAGTAACAAATATGCATTTAAATAATATTTAAATTAGTTAATATTATTATATTTTAGTAAGAATATAAAAAAAATTATAACTTCTTGTTAATATTTTAATATATAAAATATAAATTTTAAATATTTTTAAGTAATAGATATTAATTATTTATAAAATTTAATTAGAATATATAAACTATATTTTAAATATTTAAATATACTATTAAATATTTGTTATTATTATTTTAAAAAATATTTTTTATTTTTAATTAATGATTTTAACACATTTGTAATTAAGTACTAAGAAAAAAAAGAGAAAGTATTATATTTTTAAAGGGGTGAAAAAGTAATTAAACACTAAAAATACTTTTGGGAGAGGAAAAATTAAAAATTTTAGCTTCTCCTTTTCAGAAATGCTTTTGAAAAGCACTTCTGAAAAACTAAAAAATTCAGTAAAAAGTAACTTATTCTGCAAACTTTTCTTCCAAAAATATTTTTGAAGCCAGAAGTACTTTTAAAAAATAATACTTGAGTTCCCTTAAATCCAATTATAATTGTATACTTTTAGAGCTGCCTCACGTCTCATTGTCATTCGAAACTTTATTAGGAAAAAGTTCATGGTTGAAAGAGTGCATGACGATTAAATTTGTTAACAAATTCTAGTTATGCTATTACTACTTTATTGTGAAAATATCCACTTACCTACCAACTATGCCACTATTTTCGAATTTGTACAAATAAACAATTTAAAAGAAAGTTAAATATGTCTGTACAAAATCTAAAAGAAATGAGATTTTTTCCCATGAAATCAGAATCATTTAAAAGTTTCCTTAATTTTAAATAGCAACTAAAAAAAAAAAAAAAAGCAAAATCAAAACGTTTAGTGAACGGATAAAATATCAATAACAAATAAGAAAAAAATAAATTGTTTAGTGTTTTCTTCCTGCTCCCCATCCTTCCTTTTATTCGGTGCAGGTTTTAAGCCCGTCTCTTCCATTCCATATTCGCTTCAACTTCCGAATTTCCTATTTTATTTTAATTAGTTGAATTGACCATCTTGCCTTCAACTTTCCCAAATAGATCCCATTTCCCTTCTCTCCGGTCGTTCTTCTTTGATTCGCAAAGGGAATGAATCACTTCGAATTCTCTCAGCATAGAAAAGAAATCGGCAGGAAATTTTAGTTATGTTGGGGACAGGATTGGGGTTTAGGAGAGTTCGTGGAGAAGATAGGTTTTACAATCCGGCCAAGGCGAGAAGGTCGTACCTGAAACAGCAAACCGATCAACTACGGAGGGCTCAAAGCGATTATACGGTCAGTCAATCGAATGTGACCCGGGAATCAGAGAAGCGGCTTGGTTCAACTGACCCTCCTAAGCCAGTTTTGGTTCCCGTTTCAGAACCGGTTGTCTCTCCATTGAGTAATTTAGAGCGGTTTTTGGACTCGGTCATTCCTTCCGTCCCCGCACTTTACCTCTCTAAGGTTTGTTCCATCTCAAAATGATAATACCCCTTTTTTTATTCTTTAATTATTTTTTCTTTTGTTTGGGTTTAAACTAGTTCCCGTTGTAGATTTCGAGTTTGTTGTAATTTGAAGTAAGATAAAGTAATGTTTTAATTTGTTCGTTTATCGAGTAGTGAAACTGGAATTCGCATAAAAACATGTAAATAATTTATTTTTGGTGTAATTTAGGAAACTTTTTGGAGATTGAATATATATTTTAAAAAAAGAGATTGATATTTGAAAATGGGTGTGGCAGAGGACGATGAGAGGGTGGCGGACGTATGACGGAGAATTTCAGCCATATTTTGTGTTGGGCGATTTATGGGAGTCATTCAAAGAATGGAGTGCTTATGGAGCAGGAGTCCCACTAATTTTGAATGACTGTGATTCTGTTGTTCAGTATTATGTACCTTATTTGTCCGGTATTCAAATATACGTGGATTCCGTGAAATTGTCTGCCAAGTCCAGGTAAATAATACATTGCTTGCATTGAATCTATTTCCTTGCTCTTTAAATTTGTAGTTTATTATCATTATTTAGCTCTATATAATTTGTTTACTTCCTGAGTTTTGTTCTCGTTAGTTAGCTAGCTATGTGATATTATTAACTTAATTTATGATTTTATTTTGTCAATTTTTATTTAGTCCCTGGTTTCCTGAGTGGCTTTTTATGCTTGAATAATTGTTATATTCCCATGTTGAGGGCTTCCTTCTTTTTTGAACCAAAATATCTCCCATAATTAAGCGCAATCTATAACTGTGAAAGAGTTTGATTCTTGTAGTTACATTATCTCTAGCTTCCTATGTTGCATGACTTGGATTTAGTTGATCTTTGGGTTCATGTCTTCTTTATCTAGTAAGGATTATAGGGAATTCTTTTTTCATTTTATAGTAGTACCTTAGGAGGTGAAAGAGGTAACATGCAACTGCTAAGTACTAGAAATGTCACAAGCCAAATTTATTCAAAGAGCACAACTGTATTTAAATTCATTCAAAACTAGAAAGAAAAGTAAAGTAAACTTTAAGAGTATCTAATTTCAACAAAATTAACTATTTCAATAGCATAATGTGATATTTGAACTTAGAATGACAACTCTTATTTTTTACTCAATCTAGATCTATGATCTATCTAGATAACAACACCATAATTTGCTAAACTAGAGAGCTAATTTGTTTCCAAGTATCCTTTAAGTTGTTGTAGACATGTTAATCCAATTCAATCCTCTCCTGAATTAAAAGATCAACAATTAGGATCGCTCTAATAAGGCTACTCAAGGTTTGGTATACTCCTATCCTAAATGCTAATCAACTTTCTCCTCATAACAATGAAGATCTCTTCTATTCTTCCCTCTCCAAGTTGCAAATAATAAAATCAATAATGTAATCAAGCAATTAAAGGATTATGTCTCTATGGCTTGGACTTGCCAAAATGGGAGCCACACTCATGCAATCTGATATACACATATAAGGGTATGGGATATGTGTCTTGATTCTTTGGACATTGCTTCTTGTGATTGGCTTTTGGAAAAAAGAAGTGATGGTGGCTATGAAAGTAGAAGAGAGGAAGAAGAAAAGCAACGATTGTGATAAAAAAAGAGGAAAAAGAAAGCCGTGATACAAAAAGTGAAGAAATAAAAAGCTACTATCTAATAGAAAAGAAAAAGAGAGTAGCGGTTGGGCAAAGAAGAAAAAGAAGGTAGCGGTTGGAAAGAGATTAAAGAAAGAAAAGAAGGGCACAAGTGGCATGGATGAAATGGTTTATGGTCTTTAGAAGATGTTGGCCTAAATTTTTTTTATATCAAACCAACCTTGATGCCCAAAAATGGATTGATTTGAAAAATATTTCAGTTGATAATAATTAAAAATAAATTCGATAAATAAAATATCTATAAAGAAAATTTTCTTTTAAAAGAGTAAAAATTGTTATTTACAAAATAAAGGTATATTGTATATTATAATATTTAATATGATTTACATTTTTGAAATTATATTCATATATTGGATTTATTATAATATTTTAGAACTCTTATTAATAATCTTATTAGATAAAATTGTATGAAGGATTCATGCAACTATGTCCTTTTCTTAGAGCCTTTTTAGTATGTCCAAGATGTGTTTGACTTGTCTTATAGTTAGATACATATTCGTGTTCGACACTTGTATCTGAGTTCAAGCAACGTAGGATTAAGTAGAGAATTGCGAACAAATTAGGCATTTTTAGAGAGAGGAATCACAACCAAGAAACTAGAGAGATTTTGGTAGTGTTTACTATTGCTATTAAAAAGTACTTTTGAGAAGATAAAATAATTATTTTAGACATGATTTTGTAAAATGGAAGATTTAATGGGGGATTGAAAAGTAATTTCATTGAAAAGCATTTTTCCAAAAGCCAAAAATTTAAAATTTTGGTTTGGGTTAATATCCAATTTAAAATCAAGATTTGATTTGAAAAGCTTCTTGGTTACTAAATTTTTTTTTTTGGTATGAAATCATGATTTGGGTTGAAAAGTGTTTTTGAAACTTGGTGGTAAAAAAAGCTTGAGTCATTTTGGACAAATGAAGTGATCTCGTTTCTCAACCTTGTTGTCTTGGAAGATCCTCTTAAGAAGTGATTTATCCTAGAGGTAGTGAGTAGAGCTAATACTTTGCTTGACCTCCAACAAATCCACATTGTGTATTAGGTTCATTATTAGGAAGGCAAATTAAATTGTAATGACATTTGAGTCATTTGGATTTTTGCGAACTTAACTTCTAAGTTTCTTGGATGGCTGGCTTCCTAGTTCTTGACTAATTGTGTCCATGTGAGACATTGTATATGCTATTTTGGGTTGAATTTAGGATTCCCCCTTTTCTTACCTTTGATTCCCCTATTTAGTGTACAACTCATGATCTATAATGAAAAAATGGATAAGGAAAACATTGAATGAAAAAGAAATAGAAGAAACAAGATGTTTGAATTAGAGTTAACTTGCTTAATTTTGATATTAGCGTGTCCCGTTTCGAGTAACCAAATAAAAAGTATTGTTTCGACGTTGGGTATTTTGCCTGGTTAACTAAGTACTTGGAATGCCACAAGTTACCTTATTCAAAGCATCCAATTGTCATTTGAATTCTAAGCTAGAGAGTTTGCATCCAATTGTCATTTGAATTCTAAGCTAGAGAGCGAAATAAACTTTAGCACTATCAAATTACAAAAATCAAGTTTTTCAAGAGCATGAAAAGGTATTTGAACTTAGAATTACAACTCTCTCTCTTAATCAAGGTAAATGATGTCTCTTGATCGTGACACCATAATACTAATGATGCATTTGTTGGTCAAGTCTACAATGGAAGACATTGCAAAAAAAATGCCAAAATCTGTGGAATAGTTGTAAAAGAAAAACTTACACCAAGAATCAATTTATTGCCTATAATTCTATAATGTTGTCAATTTGTTTTTTTAATGATGTAATGCCTATTATATAAAGGCCATCAAGAAGGGAATGGGATATGCAAAAAGAACCTAATCTAATGTTTGTTTGAGGTATGAAGGTTCTCTTTACAGAACCTGAATTAGCTTTTTATTTTACATCGTAGGTTCCTCCAAGAAGAGATGTAACGCTAGCCAAGACTAAATTGATCCTTTTAGAGGAAGGATGTAATGTTTCATCTCGCATTAACTCGGTCCTATTTTTAATGAAATGCATACCCAAGTTGAGCAAGAAGGCTTTGATACTCATTGGACCATTAGAAGGGTTGATCATGTACTAAATATCGTTTACTCACTTATATTTTTGTTACTATGATGATATTAACATTGCAGGGTGGCACACATGAAAGGGTGCAAAGAAGTCTCCAACAAATTCATTAAAAGGAATAAGGTGAATATTCAAGATTGTGTCATCTTGTGTCACTTGTAAGATGGAAAAAGTAGAGCATTTACATCTAGTTAGTCTTTTACAGTCACTACAAGTTCCTACCCACATTTGGACCAATATTTCCACTGATCAAGTAGTCTATAGTCGTGATCCTCCTCACTATCTAACATTCTTGGGTCTTCAAGGGTGGATACGATTGAGCAGGCCTTAATTAATAGAGAAGATGTTGATTGTAATTTGACATTGCTTATTGCAAGCATAAAATCGCCTAAAGACCACTTCTGACTAAGGCCATCTTAATCTTCAATTTACTTTTGGAAAATGGATTTGGTTGCACATACAACCCTATCGACAGACTTCATTGACAGATCGGGCTTACTTAAAACTTACGCCTAAATTTTATGGACACTTCCAAATTGCATGACAAGTTGGCTTGTGATCTATTAGTTGGATCTTT
The DNA here is from genome assembly GCA_025698465.1 of Gossypium longicalyx. NCBI lineage: Eukaryota > Viridiplantae > Streptophyta > Magnoliopsida > Malvales > Malvaceae > Gossypium > Gossypium longicalyx. The sequence continues at coordinate 67,953,354 of CM046995.1, read as the reverse complement.
TGCCTAACAGCAAGACTCATAACGTGTTTCATGTCTCTTGAAAGTCTTTAAAGGAGATCTTGACTTCCGCTACTAGCTTGCCCCTTATTGGATGGCAAAATTATTCCCCAACCTTAATATGTTTTGCAATCATGTATCAAATGTGGAACATGGGAAATTCTAGTCCAGAGGCAAGGCATGACCACTATTGATGCTACATGGGAAGTTATTTCGAAACTCCAGAATGCTTCCTTCAATTTGAGCTTGAGGGCAAGTCCTTCACCAAAAAGGGAGTAATGTTAATGATGCATTTGTTGGTCAATTCTACAATAAAAGAAAAATAGCAAAAAAGAATTGTCAAAATGTTAATTATTTTGGTAGTTATAATCTGGCACCGAGAATCAAGGGCTTATTAAGGATTTGACCAAGCCTAATTTTTCAAATTTGAATTGATTTTGCTAGCAATTTATTTCTTATAGTTGCAGCTTTATTAATGTTTTCCGTTCTTAAATGATGTAATGTTTGCTATATAAAGGCCATCAAGAAGGGGAATATAATAAGTAGAAAAGTCTTTATAAGTTTCTCCTAAGAAGGTATGCAACACTAATAAGGGTAAACCCACACTAATAAGTAGAAATAAAATTGAAGTTGTCAATTTTCATGGTAAGATGCATGTGGAAAGATTATTTGGATCAGAATGCTAGTTTGGAGAATTATTTTGAGTGGAAGTCTAAGGTAGAGGTTAGGAAAGTGTTGTTACTGAAACTAAAAGTGAAGGGCACTGCACTTCAATGGTGAAAGAGAGTTGAAGAGGTAATGTGCACGTCAAGGTAAGCTCAAAATTAGCACATAGGAACACAAAAGTGAAATCGTGCAAGTAGTTCCTTTTAGTTGATTATGCAATGAATTTGTTAAATGAGAAGAAGCATTAATGGAGTGTACTTCTAAATTCAACAATCTTTTTATTCGAGTTGAGTTAAATGAGAGCAATGAGCAAATGACATCTCGTTAACTAACATGGTTAAATCAATCTTTCAACAATTAGATGGGAGTGGTTTGGTTATTCAACCTTCAAGATGCAAGACAACATGCTTTAATGGTCGAAAAGTGTGTTTGGTGTTATGGTGCGAGAAAAGGAATTGCTAAAAGGATTGATTGTGCAATAAAAAAGTTGGAGCTTTTCGAGGTGTTAAAATGGAACAAGCAACCTTAAAAAAAAACTTGTGAGACTTCTTTTAGGAATCGCAATGGTGGAGCAAATAGGGGAAACCTTCAGGGGTGAAGAAGGGAAGTCTTTAGTGAGATTCGAGATTGAAAACAAAGCTGGATAGAACGTTTCCAAAGTTGGCAGTAGTGCTCAAATTCGTTTTACTTGTGACAAAAAAAATCCATAATTCTTATTCCTGTCCCGAATGAAGAGTGAGCTTAACCGAGATGGAAGAACAAGAGGAAGTAATGTTAAACCATGTTTATGATGACTATGATGAAGAGAACGAAGAAATTGATGCATATCTGTAGAGTGTTGGCAACATGAATTGAAGGCGAAGAAGAGGATTGAAGGCGACATAACATTTTTCGAACTAAGGTTGTGACTAACGACAAGGTTGGAGAATTTTGCAAACAAGCACTAGAAATTCAACAATTATTGAGTGAATTTGTTGATTTAGTCGGTAATGATGTTATTAATTTGATACCAGGTCCCAATTTTACTTGCTCCAAAGAAGGATGACTCATGGAGAATGTGTGCGGATAGTTGGACAATTAACAAAATCATCATTAAATACTGATTCCCTCCCTTAATTAAATGATATGCTTGATCAATTGGTTGCTTTTAAGGTGTTTTTGAAGATTGATTTAAAGAGTGGATACCACCAAATTAGATTGAGAGGTGGATATAAGTGGAAGACAACATTCAAGACTCCATACGATCCTTGTGCGTGGTGGGTAACGTCTGTTGGCCTTTCTAATGCACCTAGCACGTTTATGCAAGTCATGAGTGAGGTATTCAAGCCATTTTAAAATTCCTTTTCATTTATTTTGATGACATATCAATTTATAGTAAAGGAAGAATACTAGTACACTTGCGACAAGTCTTGGAAGTGCTAGAAAAAGAGAAGCTTATTATGAAATTGAATAAGAGCACTTTCTTTTGTGAAGAAATTGTGCTTTGGGGGGGGGGGTGGGGTTGTTATTGTTGCTGATGGCATTAAACTAGATTTAAAGAAGTTTGAGCCATTAGAGACCATTTTATAGGTTGTTTATCAAGAATTTTAGCATTGTTATGAATTCTATTATTGAATGTTTTTAGATGGACAACTACTAATGGTTAAAATCAACCCAAAAATCTTTTGAGTTGGTTAAAATTTTGATGACGAAAGCACATGTTCTTACACTTTCAAATTTTGAAATGTTGTTTGTCATTGAATGTAATGAACCTCAAGTAGGAACTGGGGTTGTTCTTAACCAAGAAGGAAGGCTCGTTGAATATTTTAGTGAGAAACTATTTGATGCTAAACGATGTTGTTCCACTTATGACCTATTGTTTTATGCTTTGGTAAAGATTGTTCAGCATTGGGAGCACTAATTGGCTTATCGAGAATTTTTGGTTTACTTAGATCATCAAGAATTGGAGTTTTTGAGTTTAAAAAGGAACTCAAGGATTGTTTGCTAAGTGGAGTGCCTACCTTAATGAGTTAAATTAATCAATGAAGTACAAAATCAGTGAGACAAATGTCGTGACAAATGCACTACCTTAATGAGTTAAATTAATCAATGAAGTACAAAATCAGTGAGACAAATGTCGTGACAAATGCACTTAGTAAATGTTCTTTACTACTAGTGGCAATGAATGCTGAGGTGATAAGGCTTGAAGAACTAAGGAATCAATACAAAAGTGACCCATATTTTGGAACCATAATTTCTAAATTGGAAGGGTCAAATAAACGTGAGCAATTGCCTTATTGATTACATGATGGATATTTATTTAGAGGCACTCGCTTGTGCATTTTTTGTAAAAGTTTGCTACGAGAAAAAATTTTGAGCGAACTTCATGGAAATTGTTTGAGAGGGCACTTTGGAAGAGGCAAGACCATGAAATTAGTGGTGGATTGATATTTTTAGGTAAGAATTTACAAAGATGTGGATAGGTTGGTGAAAAGTTGTCCTTGTCCATTTGGCAAGGGTAGTTCGCAAAATATAAGGTCATACACTCTATTACCTATGCCAGAGATGCCATGGAGTTATTGAAGCATGGATTTTGTCTTGGGATTACTAAAGACAACAAAAGGTTATGATTCAGTCTTTGTCGTTTACCATTTTCCGAAAATGACACATTTCATTCCTTGTTCGAAAACTTCTGATGCTTCTCATATTGCTGAATTGTTTTTCAAGGATGTGGTAAGGTTACATGGTGTTTCTACATTTATAGTTTCCAATAGAGATGTCAAATTTGTAGGACACTTTTGGAGGACTTTGTGGAAGAAAACAAGATCAAAATTGAAATTTTCTAACACTTGTCATCCACAAATACGTGGTCCAATAGAGGTTGAGGTTGTTAATCAAAGTTTGGGAACTATGCATAGGTGTCTTGTTGGGTATCATGTGAAGAGTTGGGATTTGGTTATTCCTCAAGCCGAGTTCGCATACAACAATTCTATGAATAGATCAAATAAGAAGACACCTTTTGAAGTTGCCTGGAGTCAAACCTCAACATGTTCTTGATTTAGTTCCTTTGTCACTCAGAACTAGTGTTAGTGATGTTGAATATATAGGGCAAATTCATCAAGATGTGATGGTTGCTGTGAAAGCAAGCAATGAAGATTGCTAATGAAGCTAATCTACATTGTTTGATTAAGGACTCTGAAAAGGGAGAATTAGTTCTCATACATTTGCAGTGAGAAAGGTTTCTAAAAGATACTTATCATAAGCTGAAGGCAAAGAAGTTTAGGCTATGTAAGGTGTTGAAGAAAATAAGTTCTGATGCTTATGTGATCGAGTAGCCTATAGATTTCCATATTAGCCCAATTTTTTTAATGTTTTTGACTTGGTACTCTTTTTGGGTTTTGATGGGAATGTTGAATTTTCAGACCAAATGCAGTAACTTCCTAAGGTTAAGTTTGAGGTTATCGAAGATGTGTTGGATGTTAAAGAAGTGAGGTCTAAAAGGGGTAACAAATATAAGAGGTTTTTGGTGAGGTCTAAAAGGGGTAACAAAAACTCGTAATACCATAAAGATATTTTTAATTAAAGAAGACTTTTAATTAAAGATCTCCTAATAAAAATAAGCAAATATCTTTTTAAAAATAATAATTAACGTTTCCAACACCAAAATAATAAGATATCTTGCAAACCAAGGCATCCATAACACTATTTGTTAACTTGTGGTAATGGAAAACAAAGAAAAGAATATACTGATGAAAAGTCACATATTTAATCTCTACTTAGGGCATTTATATACAAGTCTGTATAGTCTAAATAGGGAAAAAAAAAAAAATAAAGTCCTAGAATTAAGCTTACGAATCTGTAACACTTCCTCTAAAGCTGAAGCATAGTTATTGATCGTCCAGCTTGTTACATTTGTTGTCTTTGTGAACAAATCAACTAGTTTTTCTGTTTTCACATAACTTGTGGAGATTGAAAATTTCAAAATTCTCCCGAATAAAGTGATAATCAATTTTTCACTATAAATTAGATTTGAGGTAATATAAAGATGGTGACAAATACTTTAATCCAATTTCAGTTAACAGATGTCGTAACCACATAATTTCACATGTGGATTGTGCCTTAGCCCTGTATTCCAACTTTGTGCTAATTGAGATGCAACATTCTGCTTTTTACTCCTCTGTTATACTAAGTTTCCACCAACTAAAAATAAATTACCCAATAGTAGACCTTTTATCTATCATAGATCCAGTTTAATCAACATCTATAAGACATTCAATATGGGTATGTCTATGATTATTGAATAATATGCCACCTCCAGGAGCTCCTTTCAAGTAACATAGGATTTGTTTTAGGGTTGTCCAATATTTGACTGTGGGTGTTGACATAAATTTGCTAACAATACTACGACTAATGCAATATTTGGACAGAGTTATAGTGAGTTAGTTTAATTTCCCAACTAGATGCACATTGAGAACTATTGGAGTACAAGGTTTTGCTGCCAATTTTCCAATTTTTGCTAGAAGATCAAGAACATACTTTTTGTGAGACCAAAAAATTCCCTTTTTCTTGTCACTTCTATCCCCCGAAAGAACAACAGGCCCAAGTCTTTCATGTAGAACCTGGAACGCAAAAATTACTTGAGAGAAGAGATTGTTACATCATTTCTTGTAATAACAATATCAACATATACTACACAAGAATAACTCCAACCTCAAATCGTTTGTAGGACACCGAATGATTACAATCGCTTTTTTTATGTCCAAATTGTTGAACTATTTCATTGAACTTTCCAAACCAGACACGAGGGCTTTGTTTCAATCTATAAAGAGATTTTTTTTAGATGACAAACCTTTCCATGATTCCCTTGAGCAATAAACCTAGGTGGTTGCGCTATTTAAACTTTTTCTTAAAGATCCCTATGAAGAAAGTCGTTCTTTATATTTAATTGGTGTAAAGGCCAATTATGAGAAGCGACTAGTGAGGCGAGAATATCTAAGAAATACACACTTTAGGGATTTTGAATTTAACAAAACAAGTGTACTTGAAAATTCTAAGTTCCACCGTGTATAATGGTTTGGATGAAATTGAACATTGTATGGGTTATCATCATTAAGTATGGAGGAAGACATACGATTGAGCAGAAAGTAGGATGCTGAAACAACATTAACTTAAAATTGTTTGGGAACTTTTGTTTGAAATAAAAGAGCTCTAGTTGTCTCAAGGGGATGTTATTCCATTTAGCTACTCCATTCTGAGATGGCGTGTCAACATAAGAGGATTGATGAAGAATCCCATTTTGGGTCATAAAGGCCTTGTAGAAGTTGGAAAAGTATTCTCTAGCATTATTGCTTTGCAAAAGCTGGACAGACACACCAAATTGAGTTCTTATCTCGGCACAAAAAAGAAAAAAAAAGAGAAAGCACATTTGATCAAAATTTTCATAAAATATATCTGTCATTTGAGAATAATTGTCCACAAACATAACAAAATGTTTAAATCCAAGTTAGTACTATTGGATATGGTCCCTAAAAATTAAACTAGCTCGTTTGTTAGCTTTTAGTCTTGAAGGGAAGCTCCATCGGTGCTTCACCAAGTGGCATGCTTTACCCATTGAAGGTAGGTCTTAAAATTGTGGACTAAACTTCTTCAACAAAGAAAGAGAAGGATGTCCAAATCGACATTGTGCATCTATCAGAGAGAAAACAGTAGGACAAGCCACGGATTGAGAAGCCCACAAGTTGAAAATATAAAGACAATCAAATAAGTCATTTACCAATAGTGTGTTTGTCATAAGATCCTGTAAAATATAATGATTGGTAAAAAACAAGATTGAGAAATTTAGGTCACAGGTAAGTTCACTAACAGAGATTAAATTAAAGGTGAGGTTAGGTAAATCTAATATTGATGATAAGGTGATAAATGAAGTTAGATTAATATCTGCAGAACCAACTACTTTATAGGTGGATCCATCAGCAATAGGAAAAGTAAAGGTGAATTATGTGACCGAAAGGTAGAAAAAAGGTTGAGATTACTTATTATATGATCTGTAGCTCTTGAATCGATGACTCATGATATGACTGAGAAGTAGCAAGTCCCGCAAAAAGAAGACTACAAACAGTCCAAAATATTGCCCAAATAGTGTTGAAACAGTACCTAGACAACACCCAACGTGAACAGTACCAAACAGTGCTAAATCTCAAGAAATAAACAAGCGACCCACGAAACCTCCTCCGATCAAACAACTGACCATTGGGCTAGGGTTGGACAAGAGAGTCGATGGGGATGGAAGCGCGTGAAGCAGGGCTGCAGACCTTTAGGTGGTGGGTGAGCCTCATGCACAAGGTCTCTAATCACCGGAAACTGCAGATTGTCAATGTAGACGGTGGCGCACCTCCCTGTACTGGTAGTGTATCCAAAAAACTACCTTAAAAAAGTGACCCACAAAATACCAAACAATGAAAATCAAACTCACTAAATTATGTTAATGGAAAACAAACAAAAGAATAGACTGATGAAAATCCATATATTTTGTCTTTAGAGTTAGCGTATTTATATACAAGCCTATATAGTCTAAATAAGGACAAAATAAAATAAAATTCTAAAATCAAGCCTAAGAATATGTAACAACCTAGATCAAGCTTAATAGCTCTTGCAAGTCTGTTAGGAATTGTTACTGTTTGGCGCTTGTATCAAGTAATATAATCCAATGTATTTTGTGTTATATCTTTTCCCCCTCTAGCCTCCATTCGTTATTCTGTTTTGAGAAATATATTTGGTTTAAGCAAATGATTTTGATGTTGCTTCCATTTGTTTTTGGCTCAGTAGTTTGTTAAGAGTTGTCATTGTTAGACACTTGCATCAAGTAATGTAGTACAAACTACAAAGTATCTTGTGTTATATTTAATAATTATTGTTTCTGTTTATGATATAGGCAACCAATTCAGGATAGTGATAGCGACTTTAGGGACTCGGGCAGTGATGGTAGTAGTGATTGTGAACCTGAAAGAGGATCAAATGTTTTGAGGGAAACAAGAAATCACTACATGGAAAGTGAGATGTCTCTTAGGATGGATAGACTATCCATGGGAGATCAGCAGATACTTCAAGTAGACTTGTCTAGTGATGAGGCTGAATTTGTCAATTCTCAAAGTTGTTTGATTTTTGAGTATTTTGAACGGGACCCTCCTTATAGCCGAGAACCTTTAGCTGACAAGGTTAATATGTGTTACGCTTTTTGTCTCCTCTTTCCCTTTTACAGTAGGATCAATCTCCTGAACTTAATATGTGCTAACAGATTGCAGATCTGGCCTTCCAGTTCCCTGAATTGAAGACACTAAAAAGCTGTGACTTGCTATCTTCCAGCTGGATTTCTGTTGCATGGTATTATTATCTACTTTTTTGACAATACATTTGTTTCCAGACATGAGTTTGTACTTGACTGATATTATATACTCTGATTCTTGTAGGTATCCAATCTACAGAATACCTACTGGACCTACATTAAAAGATTTAGATGCTTGCTTTCTGACTTACCATTATCTTCATACACCCATAGGAGGTAATATAGAATATTTTAAATTTTTTCATTTTCAATGAGTGTGAACTACGGAGTGATTCTAGGTTTTCTTGTTAAGTGATCTTTTCTGGCTTTCATTTGTTATTGTGAATCATTTACATTTCTATCAACTTTTGTGAATTACTTTGTCAAATGGTGCTAGAGGGTCTCTCCTAATATGTCTATTATTCAAGTACTGGAAAAATAATAAAGCAATTCTTTAATAGTCAAATCTTCTAATTTTCATCATTTTTTCCTCAAAAGTTTTACCTTGTTTGACATCAAAGTAGTTACTCTGAATCTTGCTTTATTTTACCAAAGTCTGACTTTTAGTTCATTTGTTAAAATTTTTGGTGGATAAAAATGTCTTTTGTAGTGACTTTTTGTTGCTGATTGCATAACCTAGTTTTTACAGACTTGTCATTAATCAGTGACAGTTGGTGCTTGCATAACTTTTGGTAGCATATCTCCTATTGTTAAAGATTTATCATCTGTTGCTTTTATGTAACCTGTCATATTTCAGGTGGAGAAAGTGCTCAGGCACCTTTTATTACTTGTCCCAATGACATGGATGATGTTCCAAAGATGTCATTGCCTGTCTTTGGTCTCGCGTCATACAAGTTCAAGGGCTCCTTGTGGACACCTAATGGAACAACTGATTGTCACTTGGCAAATGGCCTCTTTCAGGCTGCTGACAATTGGTTGAGACTTCTTCATGTTAATCAACCAGATTTCACATTTTTCTGCCGCAGGTGATAGTTAGATATCTCAGTAATGGTAGTTCTAATCATTATTTGTCAAAATATTTCCTACAAAAACTATAGTACTTCAGTTTTGGAGGTCAAGGCCAAAAGCTCAATGTGGGGTGATTGTCTTTTTCAATAATCTATACAAGAACTTGCACAAAAAAAAAAAAAAAAAAAAAAAAAAAAAAAAAAAAAAAAAAAAGAAGACTGACTGAGAATGCTGCTGGCTGAAAGTGAAGAAGTGAAGCATTTGAAATAAATAAAGGGAGTGAATGGAGAAAATTTTGGACTCAGAGCTCAAGCCAGTGTGAAGGTGGTTTCTGCTCGGTATCTGCATGTTAGTTCCTTCTTGCTTTTCTTTTTCCATGTTTTTAAGTTGAAATTATGGATAAATTAAGCAAAACCAGGCCCGTTTATTCTGTCCTGATGATCAACATGTAGGATTTTATATTTTACCCGACATTGTAGAGGGGATTTTGGTACGGTGGTTGTATAAGTGCGACCTTTGAGCTATCCCTGTTATTGTATTGTAATGCTAATAATGTTCATTAAATTTAATCTCTTAAGAATGGTATGTTAAGAGAATCAGTTTTAATGAAGGGAAAGGGATATTGTTTCAGTAGGTAATTGGCGTTTCTGGTTCCTTGGCGATATACTATGCTCTTATTAGCTTTCGCTCTAGATTTTGGTTTCCCCGTTGTAATAGCAGATGTTACGGAAATGTCATCTATAGCAATGAGATATGATCTGCCATGGAGGGTGATCAATGTACAAGGCATTGACTCTGCTTCTTGAGGGATTTTGTCACTGAATTATTATCATTTACATGTTATTAATGCCACAGAGCATTGGACATGGGGCTGGCTACACTTATGGATCCAACTGGACTTAGACCAGACTGAAGTTTATGCTGGTGGTTAAATATTTTAATTTCATTATGGTTGTCAACCAAACTTTGTATTTTTCCTGAAATTTTTGTATCTGACAACATAAAAAGTTAATTATGGTAATTAACTATTCATAGGGGATGGACATGGAGATTTGAGTCCAGTGCCTCGGACCATATTTCGAACATCATTCTTTTGAGAGAAATCCAATTCAGTTAGTTGCTTTATTGACACCTCCATTATAGTCTTTGCAAGCTTGTCTTTCCTCATTCATCTTCATCCTTTATATGTTGAACCATTCCTTACTGTTGCACCCATTTGCTTCAGCCTCTTTTGTTGTAAGCTCAACGCAGTCACATCAATGTAAACCATGCATTGGAACAAAATCCAAAATTACCAAACTGAAGACTAAACAGAATTAACTAACCTATAGAAAATTGGCTGACTTCTAAATCTGATTCGTGGCCAAGAATGAATGTGCTGCTCGAATTATACATGCTTCTTGCAATTTAGGAACTTCATATGATTATCTTTCTTTTCTTCTCCATCTCTTGGTTTAAATGAAGAGTCTCCGAAATGGAAATTGAGCTGCTTAGTTTTTTTCTTAGTAAGCGAACACTGCCTTCACGAACTCCTGCATATATATATATATATATATATATATAACAATCATAAATCCATACATATTGTACACTTCTTGTTATGGGATAAGAAAAGAAGCTGTTAAGGTTGTTAGTAGTTAGGGTTGTTAGCTATAGTTAACTGTTAAGATGGTTGTTAAGGTTGTTAGTTGTTATCATTTACTGTGTTAAATATGGATTAACATTGTTTGTACCAGCATGAGAGTTAATTCAATGAAGAAGGTTTACCTAGATCTTTCTTTCTTTCAATATGGTATCGAGAGCTAGGTTTTTTGGGTGAAGGAAGTTAGCTTTGAGAAGGTTTTTCATGGCTCTAGAGGTGGTTCCAAGATTTGACAGCCTGATTTTAGGCATAGTTGGAACAGTGGTTTTGGAATCACAAATTCGAGGTTAGAGAAATTATTTTTATATTATTTTTATGTGTTATAGCATGATTATACGAGTGTTTAAATTTTTTGGTGAATTAGTTTTAGTGATTGCCTGCTTAATTTTGAAAAAGGACTAAATCGCATAAAGTGCGCAAGTTTTGTTCTACTAGCTAAAGGTGTCAAATAGCTATGGAACATTAAAGTAAAGGTCTTTATTGAGTAAATAGACCAATAAAATGTTAGTGGCTGGACATGGAGCCTTAATTCATGGAATGGTCAAAGGTTACGTGACTTAATTGATAATAAAATAATAAATCTAAAGGCTAGCTATCATATTTTTCATTCCTTCTCTTCACCACCGAAAATTTTAGCAAAAAAGGGGGGTTTGAGAGCTCAAAATTTTAGCAACTTCTATCCCTTACAAGTAAGTGATTTTGATGATCTTTTTTGATGATTTTTCGTATTTTTGGGACCCTTGTAGTATAAGCTAACTAATGGGGGGACTATTTTGCAAAATGGTTGAGAGTGTAGGGGGTTTCCATGAGAGTATTCATGTTGTTTGCTAAATTTTTATAGAAGAAAATGAATCATGGTTGTTAAATAAATAACTTTTCTGAAGTGGTTTTCATGAAAACACCTAAAATGATCATTTTGTGAAGTTTATAAAATTGGTTACAAATGTGTGAAATAATTGAAATTGTGAGATGCTATAGGTTTAAAGTAGTCTCGGTTAGGCTTGGTTAATGTGAAAATTTGATGAAAATCGTTTTACGAGCCTAGGGGTAAAATCATAATTTTGTGAAAGTTTACGGGCAAAACAGTCATTTTGCCAAAGTAGGAATTTTGGAATGTCTTGATTTATGTGATGATTAAATAAATAAATTTTGTCATTATAGATCAAGAAATACGGAATCTGAACTTAGACCGAGGGAAAATCAAGCTAGTGGACTAAATCAAACTAGTCGCCCATATTTTGTATACCGAGGTAAGTTGTATGTAAATATCACAATTCTATTGTTATTATGCATTAAATAATTGATATTGCATGAAATGTTCAATTTTGTTATGAATATGCATGATGAGATTTGATGTGGTAAATCTGTCGGTTGAACCGTAGGAATCAGATATCCATGCCTTGATACTAGGGTTATGTGAACCAGTGTAAGACCATGTTTGGAATATGGCATCGACATTTATATGAGAGTGTAACAGCCTAAAATTGGGCCTAGTCAGAACAGTGGTTTTGGAACCACTAACCCGAGGTCAAAATTTTTTTTAATATTATTTTATGTGTGATGACATGTTTATAAAGGTGCATGAAAATTTTAGTGAATTAATTTTAACGTTTGTGAGCCTCATTACGAAAAAAGGACTAAATTCCATAAAGTGCAAAAGTATTATTTTAATTGCTAAGGGTGTTATATTGCCATGAAACTTAAATTGGGGGTGTTTAAAGGGAAAATAGACCCTAATATAGTGCTTGGCCGGCCATGAGACAAGAATTTTAACTTAGTCAAATGTTAGATGAAGTTGGTGACTTAGTTGACAAAAAAAGAAATAAAATAAACATAGGATGATATCATCCCTTTCCCATCTTCTTCTTGACTGAAAATATCAGCCATAGGAGGGTTTTGAAGCTTGAAAATTTCAGCCACTTAATCTCTCTACAAGTAAGTGGTCTTGATGGTTTTCTTGATGGTTTTTATATTTTTAGAACCCTTGTAACATGAGCTTTCAAATGAGGGGACTATTTTGCAAAATGGTTGAAAGTCTAGGGTTTTACCATGAGTGAGTTCACGTTGTTTTCTAAAATTTTATGGAAGAAAATGAGTTATGGTAGTGTAATAAACAACTTTTGTGAAGTAGTTTTCATGAAAACCCTAACTAGGGACCATTTTGCATGAGTTGTAAAATAGATAGTAATGTTGTGAAATATTGGGAATTTAGGGCTGTCATAAGAGTAATAAGTGGTTGGTTAGGCTTGGCTAATAAGGAAATTCGATAAAAATTGATTTTCGGGTCTAGGGGTAAAATGGTCATTTTGTGAAAGTCTAGGGGCAAAATGGTCATTTTGCCCAATTATGAATTGTTGAGTACCTAAATTAATAAAATAATTAAACTTGTGAATTTTTATCATTATAGATCAAGAATTACAAAATCCGAACCTAGACCGAGGAAAAGCCAAGCAAGTAGACTAAAATCGATTAGTCGCCTACATTTTGTAATTCGAGGTAAGTTGTATGTTAATAATGCAACTATATCCTTATGATGCGCAATTGATTTGATATGGCATAAATTGTTTTGAGTTTGAGTATGAGAATACATGTTGAGAAATTAACATAGTAGAGACTTTTGTTGAACATTTAGAATAAACTTGGATATTAGTACCTTGATATTGTGTGATATGTGTGCTAGTGTAAGACATGTCTGGGACATGCATCGGCCACAATATGAGATCCAGTGTAAGACATGTCTGGGACATGCATCGGCCTCGAGATATTAAAGCCAGTGTAAGACATGTCTGGGACATGCATCAGCCTCGCGATAGATAAGCTATTCTAAGCCCTGTCTGGGACATGGCATCGACACCGATAGATGAGAGCCAGTGTAAGACCTATCTGGGACATGACATCGGCCTCGCTATATGAAAGCCAGTGTAAGACTCTATCTGGGACATGGCATCGACGTCTTAACTCGTGTTAGGGCCATCGAGTATCTAGTAGTATTCCAAATGGTTCAACAAAAGGTGTATGATTTATGTCGAAATGAGAAAAGTTACAATCATATGATGAGTGGTATAGGTACCTCATTGAAATGTATGAGATATGGGCTCAATGTATGCAATACAAGTTGTATTGGATGGTGATGAGTAAGTAGTATTTACGTTTACTTATGATGTTCATGAATAAGCTATGAAAGGTTATGAGCATATTGTCTTACGATAAGTAGTTGTTTTTTATTTTTATGCAACTTACTAAGCCTTATGCTTATCCAGTTTCTTCTATTTTCTTATAGTGCCTCCTAATTAGCTCGTGGATCGACGGACGTCGGAGGCATCGATCACACTATCAATCGAAGCACTTGATATAGTTAGATCTTTTATTTTTGATTATAGCATATATAGGATCCTAACTTTGAGTTTTGTGTCATTGTTAATTGGCCAAATGTGTTGGCTCACTTTAGTATCCGATTCATTTTGTATAGGGCAATGGAAAATGACTAATATTGAAAGTTAATATATGAATGTAAGATAATCTTTCATGAATGTGAAGTTCTTGGCATGGTTGGATATATGAAATGTATATAGGTCTTAGCTATGGTCATTTGGTTGAGAGATCATATCAAGTTAGACTTTGATACGTTGGTTGGTGTTAGATTGTGTTTCAGGGTGGCAAGGGCTTGGTAGATAGCCTTATATTGTCCACACGGGTAGATAAACGGGCGTGTGTCTAGGCCGTGTGTGACACACGGTCTGCCCCATGGGCGTGTAGTCTGGCCGTGTGTCCCCTGCACATAAGAATTTTCTAATCAGTATGCATGGTAGTAAACACACGGGTAGAGACACGGCCATGTGTTTCAATCGTGTGGAGGACACGACCTCTGGCCACGGGTGTGTGCCTTGGCCATGTGCCACTTATTGGATGCTGATGTCAGAAATAGAATGTCAATGTTTTTAGACACGGATTAGGACACGGGCGTGTCATGGCCGTGTGAGGGACACAGGCTATGGACATGGGTGTGTGTTAGACCCTGTGAAAACCACTGTAGGTTCAAATTTAGAATTTAATTCACATGGGCTTGGGGCACTGGTGTGTCCCCTGGTGCCTAGGCCGTGTATGCCACATAGGCTATCAGTACGGCCATGTCATAATGGCCACATGAGCGTGTTAACCTTCCACACGGGCGTGTGCCCTGCTTCAGGTGGTATTTTTCAAAAGTTTTCAAAGATGTTGGGATTAATCTCGGGATATTTCCAAAGTGTGGTTTGGGTCTCATAGGCCCGTATTAAGAGCTTTTAGATCAAAATGGAAAATTTCTAAATTGGCCTAAGTCTTACAACTCGAAATTGATCGTATGCATGTGTTTAAGTATAGTAACGCCTCGTATTTCGTCTCGGTGTAGGGCTCGGGTGTGGGGAGTTACAGAGAGCTAGTGTAAGACCATGTTTGGGACATGGCATTGGCCTCGATATGTGAGCTAGTGTAAGACCATATTTGGAACATGGTATCGACATTTATATAAGAGCTAGTGTAAGACCATGTCTGGGACATGGCATCGGCCTCGATATGTGAGCTAGTGTAAGACAATGTCTGGGACATGGCATTGGCCTCGACATATGAGCTAGTGTAAGACCATGTCTGGGACATGGCATCGGCCTCGACATGTGAGCTAGTGTAAGACCATGTCTGGGAAATGGCATCGGTATCTTACCCTTTTGTATGAGGCTTATCGGGTATCCATTTATTATTCTGACTGGTTCAACGGGTAATTTAAAGATTATATCACGATTGAGAAAAGTTACGATTATGTTGCAAGTGGTACAGGTGCCTTCACGAAACTCATAAGAATGAGCTCGTGTTATGTATATGAATAGTAAGGGTGAAAATAAGTAAGCTATGTCTATAGTCATTCGAGAATCTTGTGCAAGTGTATGATACGTTATGAGTATAATGTTACTTTGTAAAGCGATATTAATTATTTACTTGTGACTTACTAAGCTTTATGCTTACTTCCTCTTTTTTTCATTTTCTTATAGTGCCGCCAAGCTAGCTCGGGAATGAAGGAATGTCGGAGGCATTGATCACACTATCACCTAAAGGTTTTGGTATAGTTAGTTTAAATGTTTCGAGCGTGGCATGTATAGGGACTTGGTCTTTTTGTTTAGTGTCATGTTGGTGTAACCATAAGTGTTGACTCATATGGATGTGGTCTTCATTTTGTATAGGCTATTGATGTTGGCTAATATTGATTATTATTAAATGCATTTGATGAGAATTCTCATGGATGTGTTTGTTGCATGGTTTGTGTTGATAAGTAGGAGATGTTGTATGTGATAGGAAATGGCTTGGAAATGATGTATGGATGCCTAGGTATTGGCTGATTTGGTCATGTTTTTATGTGGTATTGGTATTGTTCGATGTTTTTGTAGGTGGGTGTAAGTAAGGGTGACAAAAAGGCTTGGTAAATAGCCTTGTTTTTTTCCACACGGGTAGGCACACGGGCGTGTGTCAAGACCGTATGTGACACACGGTCTGCCCCATGGGCGTGTAGTCAAGCCGTGTGTCCCTGCACCTAAATTTGGCAAAACAGAATGTTCAGTAGTAACCACAAGGGCGGAGACACAGTCGTGTGTCTCAACCGTGTGGAGTACACGGCCTAGTACACGGGCTTGTGCTTTGGCCGTGTGCCCTTAAATGGATTGATGACGTTAGAAACAGAACGTCAAGGTTTTTGTACACGGGCGTGTCATGGCCGTGTGAGGGACACGGGCGTGTGCTAGGCTATGTGAAAACCCCTGTAGGTTCGAATTGAAAAATAAATCTGCACGGGCTAAGGACACAGGCGTGTCCCGATATGTTCAGGTCGTGTGAGCCACACACACCTTCAACATGGCCATATTAAGAGGACACACGGGTGTGTCACCTTTCCACACGGGCATGTGTCCCTGTTTACTTTGAAAATTTTTAAAAGTTTTCTAAAGTATGTAATTTATTCCGTAACCGTCTCTAAAGTGTGATTTGGGCCTCATGGGTCCATATTAGGGATGTTGAAAGGAAGTTTGAAAGTTTTAAAATTTGTGAGAAATTTTATGACCCGAAAATGTTTGTATGCATGTGTTTAAGTCTAGTAATGCCTCATACCCTGTCTCAGCGTGGGATACGGGTAAGTGGTATTACATTTAATGGTATCAGAACTATGGTTTAGTCGATTCTTGAACTAACCTAGCATGTGTACTAGTCTAGCTATACATGCCATATAAGTAATATGATAGTGTGACGACTCTTGATGAACTTAAATTGTGTTTTCATATAGTAAATGGATCCCGACAGAGCAGTGACGGATGATGTAGAGAGTAATATGCTAGCTCCTGCTAAAAGGACCGCTGTAACACCCCTTACCCGTATCCTACGCGGGGACAGGGTACGAGGCGTTACTAGACTTAAACACCTGCTTACAAACATTTCCGTGCCATAAAATTTTGTCCATCCTAAAAATTTTTGAAAACCGAACATAGAGTACCTAATACAAGCCCACGAGGCCCAAAACACGCTTCGAAAAAAAATTTGGTACTTAACTGAGTACTTTAAAAAACTTTGAAAAGCTTCAAGGTAAACATGGCACACACCCGTGTGGAAAAGTGACACGCCCGTGTGTCGTCTTAAAATGATTGTGTTGAAGGCTCGTGTAGCTCACACGGCCTAGGCATATCTGGACACGCCCGTGTCCTTAACCCGTGTGGGTTTATTTTTTTGATTCGAACCTACAAAGGTTTTCACACAGCCTGGCACACGCCCGTGTCTGAGCCCCTGTACAAAAACCTTGACATTCTATTTCTAACGTCATCAACTAATTAAGGGCATGCGGCCAAGGCACACGCCCATGTGTTAGGCCGTGTCCTTCACACGGTTGAGACACACGACCGTGTCTCTGCCCGTGTGTTTACTACCATGCATACTAACTTGAAAAATTGAGCTGTAGGGGACACACAACCGGACTACACGCTCGTAGGGTAGACCATGTGTCACACACGGCCTAGAAACACGCCCATGTGTCTGCCCATGTGGACAAAAATAAAACTATTTACCAAGCCTTTTTGCCACCCTTACTTGCACCAACCTACACAACATCAACCAAACCAATCCAAGCATAACACATATATCCAAAACAACCACAACCATGAGAAATTTGCATAAAATGCATTTAATAATAATCAATATTAGCCAACATTAATGGCCTAACAAAATGAATATCACATCCATCATATGAGCCAACTCTTGTGGCAAAACTAACAAGACACTAAACAAAAGATTCAAATCCCTATACATGGTAAAATCAAAATATTAAACTAGCTATACCAAAGCTTCAGGTGATAGTGTGATCGATGCCTCTGAGTCCCTTGATCCCCGATACTAGCTTGGTGGCACTATAAGAAAATGGAAAGGAGAGGGAATAAGCATAAAACTTAGTAAGTTGCATAAAAATAAGTAACAACATCAACCATGCATGTTATAAATCAACACAACATTCTTAAGTGAACATGGGTAAATATCACTACATACTTATATACATCACAAGTAGAAACCAAAGATTTCAATATCATCCCAATATCATTTTCATAGCTAGAACTTACATCATGTCATTCTTACCATCAAGGCAACATAACTAGACTCATATCTCATGAGTTTCGAATAAGAACCTATACCACTCAAAACATGATTATATCATTCCATATCATTGTCAGAAGCTTTTAAAATAACCCGTGAAACCATTTGGAATACTAAAGGATATCTGACAAGCTTTACACAAGAGGATGAATTGTCGATATCATGTTCCAAGCATGGTCTTACACTGGCTCACGTGTCGAGGCCAATGCCATGTCCCAGACAAGGTCTTACACTAGCTCTAGTCTCAATACTGATGCCATGTCCCGAACATGGTCTTACACTAGCTCTCATAATGTGGCCGATGCCATGTCCTAAACATGGTCTTACACTAGCGCACATATCAATGCCGATGCCATGTCCCAGACATTGTCTTACAGTGGCTCTCACAACATCACTGATGCCATGTTCCAAACATGGTCTTACTGTAACACCTCTAACCCATATCTGTCGCTAGATTAGGATTAAGAGGAGTTACCAATCATATTACAATTCATACAGATATGCATTATATATTACAATTCAAGAGTTTAATCACATCAATGTTTAAAACTAAATCGAATATCAAATTGTAAAAATTATATCATACACAACATAGTATAAGTAAAACAAAAATCCAGAATATGTGATAACAATTTATACTTATACAGGACATATAAATCATCACTATCTTCATAATTGATTATTAGACCAAATCTTAGGTAAGCCAAGCGCACACATAAATTACACATCAAATGGAATTAAATTTCATTTCTAACTCTTTCATTTATACTTGTGGCACCAAAATATTAGTCTAAATAAAATTCACATTTCATACATTAATATAATTTAATGCCTTCATTCGAATATATGCATACATAAATAAATGCATCTAAGCATATTTAAATAAAGCATCATATCAAGTAGTATTTTTGATTTAATAATTAACTAACATCTAAGAGATGCAATATATTACACTGTGCTCAAATACTTTACATCACTTTAATTTAAACCATTTTCGGACATAATAACAACTTTTGCGTAAACTCATAATAAAACCAATTGAGATCTTATTACAAAATTTATCAAGCTATCACTCATACAACTTAATACATTATAACATGACCGAATATACTATTGATGCTTATAACCATAGTGTACACTTACCTTAAAATTCAAGGCCACACTTAACGTTTGAGTTCATAACAAAACAATTGACTTAAACAACTATGAAACATTTTTCTTACTATTTACCTTACTTAGTCGAATCATATTGTTTTAAACCTCATACACAACCCAAAATTCCCATTACCAAATTAACAAACTAAACTCCTTAAACATTATAACTAAAAACATATTAGATCAAAACTAAGTATAACAAGCAAATTCACATATAAACTATACCTTAGTATAAAACATATCCAAACCAAACAATCATATTTATAATTGATTCATTCATGCCACCTCCAAAGTCATTAACCAACTTTAATACTCAAACTCTTGTCACTACCCAACCACTTCTAAAACATATATCATCAATCACCCAAGCCAATTATTCACAACACATAGCATCATCACCGAAACAGTTTAAACCATAATCAAACATAATCAAAACCAAACTTGGAAATAAAGCCATTTTCACATGGTTTTAGTTATACATAACTAAAATTCAACATTTCATATCACATTCCAGCTTATACATGCCATAAATTAAAGTTCAACTTTATATAAGTACCGAAAACAAATGATAGTGTGATAGACTTTGTTGATGTTCCCCGAGCCTATAACTAACTTCCAAAATCTATAATAACAAAGAATAAACATACACACAGTAAGCTATCATAGCTTAATAAGTATAAGCAATTTAAACAAGTTAATGACTTCGATAGATCAATAAAATAAAACCAAATCATACTATCTATTTCAAATATATATATATATATATATATATATAGACATTTCCATTATTAAAAATAATAAACCATATCAAACATATATTTATACTCAAAATATACCATGGCCGAATATACACATATATAAATTATCAATATATTCTCCAATTTCAAAATCATAATATCATATATAATCGATTATACATATGCATTCATATATACATACTCATAAATCAAGCTTTTAAATTACATACTTATACCTATCATAAGACCGAATACACTACTCATAATTAC
Organism: Gossypium longicalyx; assembly: GCA_025698465.1. NCBI lineage: Eukaryota > Viridiplantae > Streptophyta > Magnoliopsida > Malvales > Malvaceae > Gossypium > Gossypium longicalyx. The sequence continues at coordinate 67,932,968 of CM046995.1, read as the reverse complement.
ATACATTTTCAATAGCATCAAATAACATTTTTTCACATATCTTTCAGTCAATTTACATTCATTTCAAATAAGTAAACTACATTCACATACCTGGTCACTTTAGCTCGTTTAACGCATTTGATTACTTTTACTGTTACTCACATAAAATTTGCTAGGCATAAAGCCTAGTATAATACACCGACACAGAGCTTGCTAGGTAATAAGCCTGATATAATACATCGGCATAAAGTCTGCTAGGCAATAAGCCTGATATAATACACCGGCATAAAGCCTGCTAGGTAATAAGCCTGATATAATACACCGACATAAAGCCTGCTAGGCAATAAAGCCCGAATATCATTGATACAAAGTCGATCTTACACATAATTCGTATTTCAGAAATCCTAATTATTCCTTAAGGTTCATACGAAGCTTTTCAATCATCAAATCTCAATTGAATCGAACTTGTTCCCAAATCTCATAAACATTTATACATTCGAATATAACTAATAGAAATTCACACAATTAAATTCAGCATATAAAGATCATATACATTCAAATTTAACGACGTTTATTGCTTATAGACTTACCTAGGATATCGACGAACGATATAAATCGACTATTCGTCTATTTTTGCTTTTCCCCGATCCAAGTCCGATTTCTTTTGTTCTTGATCTATACAATTTCAAATTAATCTTATTCAAACACAATTTCATTCAATTTAATCCAACAACATATAAATGGGCAAATTACCATTTTACCCCTGATATTTCATACTTTTACAAATTAGTCCTAATTGCATAAAACACAAAATACACAAAATCTCACAACAACATAATTTGGCCGAATCTTCCTTATACTCATACTAGTCCATATATTTCATTTATTTCACATTTTAGTCCCTCAATTTATTATTTTTTTAATTTAGTTCTAATTACTCAAAATCATCAAAAATCCAATACAAAACATGTTAATCTAAAACATATCTTTCATATTTCATCATCAAACAACAAAAATCTCAAGCTCTTATCAATGGCATAACTCAAAATATTCATCAAAATAAAAAATTCAAGCATGGGTCGGATAGTATACGAAGCAACGATATAAAAAACATAAAAATTATCAAAAACCAAAACCAAACTAACCGTGAATTTGAATCAACAATGGCCGAATATCATTTGCTTTCTCTTTTTCTTTTCATTTACAAGTTTCAGTCAAATAAAATGAACACATGCATGTTTTTTTTTCTTTTTATGTTTTATTATATTATAAGATATTAACTAGTTTACATAATTAACTTTGGATTTAAAATATAAAATCATGTTATATTAAGGCCATTACCGTCCATTCCATGTCATCATGGGCTAATTACCACATAAATCCCTCCATTTACAAAGACATACACATTTCAGCCCTTACACATTAAACCATTAAAATTTTAATTTACGCGATTAAGTCCTTTTATTTAATTGAGCATCTAAACGACAAAATTAAATCACGAAAAATTCACGAATATCAATTCACACAAAATAAACACAGAAAATAAATTTTAAAATATTTTTCTAACTCAGATTCGTGGTCCCGAAACCACCGTTCCAGTTAGGGTCTAAATTGGACTGTTACACTTACACTGGCTCTCATATCGTGGCCGATGCCATGTCCTAGACATGGTCTTACACTGGCACACATATCACCCAAATGTCATGGCATGTATATCCAATCTATTCCTAGGTTCAACCGGGAATTTACCGCATTAATTTCATCATACATTATTCATAATCATATTCAACCATATTATGCAAAATAAATAATTCAACACATAATAACGATAAAGTTACCTTACTTACGTACAACTTACCTCGGTATACAAAAAGTGGATGACTAATTGGCTTTAGTCTACTAGCTTGGCCTTTCCCCGGTCTAGGTCCGGATTTCGTATTTCTTGATTTGTAAGGGTAGAGAGTGGCTGAAATTCTGAAGCTCCAAAACTCCTAAAATGGCTGAAATTTTTGGTGGTGAAATAAGGGATGAAAAAGATGAAGTCTTTTGATTTATTTAATCTTATTTTCTAGTCAAAATAGGCTACCAACTTTTCCAAATTTGATTTTTTTATTCATCTTTGTCCCTATGGCTGACCACCCCTATTGAAATGGGTCTATTTGCCCTTTAAAAACCCCTAATTATGATTCTTTAACTATTTAACGCCATTTGTTAGAAAAACAAAACTTTTTCTATTTATGCGATTTAGTCCTTTTTCGCAATTAAGCATGAAATCGCTAGAATGATTTCACCAAAATTTTCATGTACACAAATAAATATGCTATAACACATAAAATTATAAAAAAGTAATTTATCTGACCTTGGGTTAGTGGTTCCGAAACCACTATTCCAACTAGGCCCAAAATCTGGCTGTTACAATTCTCCCCCTTAGAGATTTTCATCCCCGAAAATCTTACCATTAAAAAGGTTTGGGTATTGGTCTTTCATAATTTCCTCGGGCTCCTATGTGGCCTCTTCAACCCCATGTCGATGCCACAATACTTTCACGAGTGTTATACTTTTATTTCTCAATTGCTTGACCTCTCGGGCTAAGATGTTAACTAGCTTTTCGTCATAAGTCATGTCTGATCGAATCTCAACCTCTGTTGGTGAAAGAACGTGCGAAGGGTCAGAATGGTAACGGTACAACATTGACACATGGAAAACATTGTGAATCTTCTCTAACTCGGATGGCAAGGCTAGCCGATAATCTATCGGTCCAATTTTCTTAGTCACCTCATAAGGTCTAATAAAGTGTGGACTTAATTTTCTTTTCTTACCAAATCTGAGGACTTTCTTCCATGGAGATACTTTCAAAAACACCTTATCACCGACTTGAAACCCAATTTATTTTCGTTTTAAATCTGGTAGGATTTTTGTCTATCCGAAGCAGCCTTCAAACAGTCACGAATTACCTTCACTTTCTCTTCAGTCTCTTTGACCAAGTCAACCCCTTGAATCTGATTCTCTCTGAGTTCAGTCCAATACAAGGGTGTTAGGCACTTACGCCCATACAAAACCTTATAAGGCACCATTTTCAAACTCGATTGATAGCTATTGTTGTAGGCAAACTCTACCAGAAGTAAATATTTTTCCCAACTGTATTGGAATTCTAGGACGCAACACTGCAACATGTCTTCAAGAATCTAAATTACTCTTGCCAACTGACCATCGGTTTGCAGATGGAAAGCCGTGCTAAAGTTCAACTTCGTCCCCAAAGCTTTTTGTAACTTTTTCCAAAACCTCAAAGTAAACCTCAGATCTCTATCTGAAATAATCGATAAAGGTACTCTATGAAGTCTCACAATCTTAGAAATATATAACTCGGCTAGCTTATCGAGTAAGTTGTCGGTACGTACTGGAACAAAATGAGCTAATTTCATTAGTCGAATAACTATGACCCAAACAACATCTTTCTTTCTGGGTGACAATGGCAATCTCGTAAAAAATCCATGGTAATTTGATCCCATTTGCATTCAGGAACCATCACAGGCTGAAGTAAACCCGATGGTACTTGGTGCTCAGCTTTCACTTGCTGACAAATTAAACATTTCAAAACAAACTCTGAGATGTCTCTTTCCATGCCCAACCACCAATACAATCTCTTCAAGTCATTATACATTTTAGTACTACCCGGATGGATTGACATACAACTATTATGTGCCTCGTGAAGAATTTTCCCAATAAGCTCATCATCTCTAGGTACACAGACCCTATCTCGGGACATCAAACATCTGTTGGTACTAATCTGAAAATCTGATTCGTCAACTGTCTCACACTGAGTCATCTTGGCTTGTAAATCTTTATCACTCTTCTGAGCTTCACAAATCTCTTGAAGAAACATAGGTCTAGCTCTCAATTCTTCAAGAATCAAACCATCCTCGATTATAGACAATTGAGTATTCATAGCTCTGAAGCCAAATAATGACTTCCTACCTAATGCATCTGCGACCACGTTCGCCTTTCTCGGGTGATAGTCAATTACTAACTCATAATCTTTAATCAACTCCAGCCACCTTTATTGCCGTAGATTCAGATCCTTTTGAGTCATCAAGTATTTTAGGCTGCTACAAGTGGTGTCTCCAAATCTTCAATGTGAACACTATGGCTGCTAACTCTAAGTCGTGTTTCTGATAAATTTTCTCATGTGGCTTCAGCTGTCTCATGGCATATGCTATCACCTTATCTTCTTGCATGAGCACGCATCCTAATCCATTCAAAGATGCATCGCTATATACTACGAATTTTTTTCCTGGTTCCAGTTGCACTAAAATTGGAGCTTCAGTCAACAACGCCTTTAGTTTCTCAAAACTCTGTTGGCATTTTCTGTCCATTCAAACTTGACATCTTTCTGTAGCAACTTCGTCATCAAAGTAGCAATCAAGCAGAATCCTTTAACGAATCGTCTGTAGTAGCCCGCTAAGCCTAGAAAGCTTCTAATCTTTGATACATTCTTTGGCAGTTTTCACTCAACAATAGTCGAGATCTTATTCGGGTCAACTCTAATTCCATTGCCCGACACAATGTGGCCCAAGAATCCAACCTCTCGGAGCCAAAACTCACTTTTACTAAACTTGGCATATAATTGCTTATCTCTTAATGTCTTCAAAACGGTTCTTAAATGCTCCATGTACTCACTCTCATCACGAGAATAAATTAATATATCATTGATAAAAACAATAATGAATTTATCCAAATACGATTGAAAAATATGATTCATGAAGTCCAAAAACACGGCGGGGGCATTTGTTAAGCCAAAGGGCATGACATGGAACTCATAGTGCCCGTATCTCATCCAAAACATGATTTTTGACACATCTTGCTCCTTAACTCTTAGCTGGTAATAGCCGAATCTCAAGTCTATCTTAGAAAACACTGTGGCTCCCTTTAGTTGATAAAACAAATCGTTGATCCTTGGCAAGGGATACTTGTTCTTCACTATCACCTTGTTGAGTTGTCTGTCGTCTATACTTAACCTCATCAACCCGTCTTTCTTTTTCACAAAAAGTACTGGAGCACCCCACGGGGAATAGTTCAGTCTCGCAAAACCCTTGTCTGTTAATTCTTGTAACTATACTTTTAAATCCCTTAACTCCGTCAGAGCCGTCCTATATGGAGCAATCGAAATAGGTGCTGTACCAGAGACTAACTCGATACCAAACTAAACTTCTCTAGTTGGAGGTAATTCGGGCAATTCTTTCAGAAACACATTCGGGTATTCACATACCACTGGTACTGACTCAATCTTTACTCCTGACTCTTGGGTATTCAACACAAATGCAAGATAGGACTCATACCCTTTTCTCATGTATTTCTCAGCAGTCATAAAAGAAATCGGTACTGGTAAACTATCCGATTCACCTGATTCAACCCGAATAATATCCCTATTTTCACATCTCAATTCAATAAATTTAGTACCACAATTTACTAACACGTTATGAACAGTCAGCCAATCCATGCCAATAACTAGATCAAATTCATCAAATGGTAGTAGCATGAGGTTAGCCAAAAAATAGTGGCCTCTAACCATTAAATGACAGTTTCTACACACTTTGTCAACTATTACATGTTTGCCTAACGAGTTGGAAACTTTTACCACAAATTCGTAGGCTTCAGTAGCATATTTGCACTAGGTACCAATTTTATGCAAATATAAGAGTGGGTAGACCTCGGGTCGATCAAAGTAACTACAAATATATCATAGATAGAAAAGGTACCCGTAATCATATCGGGAGACACGACATCTTCGCAGGCACGAATAGCGTATGTCCTTACAGGCGCTCTGCCTTCGAACCTCACAGTAGAATCTCTAGACGTACCTCTGCTGCTAGCCCAACTCCCAGGGTTCTTCTGTGGTCTACCCCTTAAGGGAGCATTACTCGCTCTCACATATTTCTTTTTGTTTTTCTCCTCCATCTCAGGACAGTTTCGAATAAAGTGGTCTAGTGAACCACACTTGAAGTAGCTTTTATCATTACCTCGGCACTCACCGAAGTGTCATCTACCACACTGCAAACACTTCATTCTATTCGGTCGAGCACTACCAACGCTCGCAATGGAAGTGGTCTGAGCTTTAGACGCCGCATACAGCTTATTCTTGTTTCTACTCGAGAATCCTATCGACGCATTTGTTTGAGTAGGAAAATCCCTCAATTTCTTGGATGAGGTCTGAAATGATCTTCCTATTTGTCTTTTCTCTGAGTCACGTGACTCAATATCAGCTCTCCTATTCTCTTTGGCCAATTCTTCGGCCTTACACGCTCTCTCAACAAGTACTACAAATTCTCGTAATTCTAAAATACTAACCAATAATCTGATGTCTTCATTCAAACCATCCTCAAACCTCTTGCACATAGTGGCCTCGGTTGATACGCACTCCCTAGCGTATTTGTTGAGTCTCACAAACTCACGCTCATACTCTGTTACCGTCATTCGACCTTGCTTCAATTCTAGAAATTCTTTCCTCTTTTGGTCTATAAATTTCTGACTAATATACTTCTTTTGAAATTCTTCCTGGAAAAAGTCCCATGTAATCCTTTCCCTTGGTACAATAGACACAAGGGTGTTCCACCATTGGTAGGCTGAGTCTCGTAGGAGTGACACAACACACTTCATGCACTCCTCGGGGCTGCAAGAGAATTCATCGAATACCCTAATGGTATTTTCCAACCAGAACTCTACTCTCTCTGGGTCATCATCAATTTGAGCCTGAAATTCCACGGCCCCGTGTTTATGAATTCTATCTACTGGAGGTTTTTCTCTCCTAACCATTTCTACTCCTTGGGGAGCCGTGCTTACGAATTCTATCTACCGGAGGTTTTTCTCTCCTAACCATTTCTACTCCTTGGGGAGCCATATGGGCAGGTTGAGGAATCAAAGAAGGTGGGGGAGGTGGAGTGTTCGAATTTGCACGAATGAACTCTGAGTACCAAGCATCCATCATATGGAGGCAGGCTTCTTTAGCCCCTCTGCCTTGACTCAATGTCACTGGCCCACTTTCGACTTGCGCGGTCCCTTCAGCGGGAGCCGGCGCATTACTTTCCACATCATCCACCATAGCTCCGTCAAGATCCATTTACTATATGAAAACACAATTTAAATTTGTCAAGAGTCGTCACACTATCATAATATATTTATGGCATGTATAGCTAGACTCGTACTCATGTTAGGTTAGTCTGAGAATCAACTAAACCATAACTCTGATACCACTAAATGTAACACCCCTTACGCTTATCCATGCCGGGATAGGGTACGAGGCATTACTAGACTTAAACACATGCTTACAAAAATTTCCATGCCATAAATTTTTGTCCAAATTAAAACTTTTTGAAAATCGAACATAGAGTCCCTAATACGAGCCCACGAGACCCAAAACATGCTTCAAAAAAGATTCGGGACTTAACTGTGTACTTTAGAAAACTTTGAAAAACTTCAAGCTAAACAGGGTACATGTCCGTGTGAAAAAGTGACACGCCCGTGTGTTGTCTTAATATGATCGTGCTGAAGGCCCGTGTAGCTCGCACGGCCTGGGCATATCTTGACACGCCCGTTTCCCTAACCTGCGTGGATTTATTTTTTTAATTCGAATCTACCGGAGTTTTTACACGGCTTGGTACACGCCTGTGTGCATGGCCTGTGTCTCTCACGCGGCCATGACACGCCCTTGTCTCAGCCTGTGTACAAAAACCTTGACATTCTGTTTCTAACGTCATCAACCAATTATGGGCACATGGCCAAGGCACATTACCGTGTGTTAGGTTGTGTCCTCCACACATCTAAGACACATGGCCGTATCTTTGCCCGTGTGTTTACTACCATGCATCCTGACTTGAAAAATTGAGGTGCAGGGGACACACGGTTGGACTACACGCCCGTGGGGCAGACCGTGTGTCACACACGGTCCAGGCACATGCCCGTATGGACAAAAATAAGGCTATTTACCAAGCCTTTTTGCCACCCTTGCCCCAACCTACACATCATCAACCAAACCAATCCAAGCATAACAGATATAACCAAAACAACCACAACCATGAGAAATTTGCATAAAATGCATTTAATAATAATCAATATTAGCCAACATTAATGGACTATACAAAATGAATATCACATCCATCATATGAGCCAACTCTTATGGCTAAATTAATAAGACACTAAACAAAAGATTCAAGTCCCTATACATGCCAAAATCAAAATAATAAACTAGCTATACCAAAGCTTCAGGTGATAGTGTGATCGATGCCTCCGACTTCCCTTTATCCTTGATACTAGCTTGGTGGAACTATAAGAAAATAGAAAAGAGAGGGAGTAAGCATAAAGCTTAGTAAGTTGCATAAAAATAAGTAACAACATCAACCATGCATGTTACAAATCAACACAACATTCTTGAGTGAACATGGGTAAATATCACTACATGCTTATATATATCACAAGTATAAACCAAAGATTTCAATATCGTCTCGAGATCATTTTCATAGCTAGAACTTACATCATGTCATTCTTACCATCAAGGCAACATAACTAGACTCATATCTCATGAGTTTCGAATAAGAACCTGTACCACTCATAACATGATTATATCATTCCGTATCATTGTCAGAAGCTTTTAAAATAACTCGTGAAACCATTTGGAATACTAAAGGATATCTGACAAGCTCTACACAAGAGGGTGAATTACTAATGCAATGTTCCAAACATGGTCTTACACTGGCACACATGTCGAGACCGATGCCTTGTCCAAGACATGGTCTTACACTAGCTCTCGTCTCAATGCCGATGCCATGACCTAAACATGGTCTTACACTGGCTCTCATAATTTGGGTGATGCCATGTCCTAGACATGGTCTTACACTAGCGCACATATCAATGTCGATGCCATGTCCCAAACATGGTTTTACACTGGCTTTCACAACATCGTCGATGCCATGTTCCAAACATGGCCTTACACTGGCTCTCATATCATGGCCAATGCCATGTCTCAGACATGGTCTTACACTGGCACACATATCACCCAAATGTTATGGCATGGATATCCAATCTATTCCTAGGTTCAACCGGGAATTTACCGCATTAATTTCATCATACATTATTCATAATCATATTCAACCATATTATGCAAAATAAATCATTCAACACATAATAATGATAAAGTTACCTTACTTACTAAAACTTACCTCGGTATACAAAAAGTGGACGACTAATTAGCTTTAGTCTACTAGCTTGGCCTTTCCCTGGTCTAGGTCCGGATTTCGTATTTCTTGATTTGTATGGGTAGAGAGTGGCTAAATTTTTGAAGCTTCAAAACCCCTAAAATGGCTAAAATTTTCAGTGGTGAAATAAGGGATGAAAAAGATGAAGTCTTTTGATTTATTTAATCTTACTTTCTAGTCAAAATAGGCTACCAACTTCACCAAATTTGATTTTTTTATTCATATTTGTCCCTATGGCTGACAACCCCTATTGAAATGGGTCTATTTGCCCTTTAAAGACCCCTAATTATGATTCTCTAGCTATTTAACACCATTTGCTAGAAAAATAAAACTTTTGATTTTTATGCGATTTAGTCCTTTTTCGTAATTAAGCATGAAATTGCTAGAATTATTTCACCAAAATTTTCATGTACTCAAATAAACATGCTATAACATATAAAATTATATAAAAATAATTTCTCTAACCTTGGGTTAGTGGTTCCGTAATTACTTTTCCGACTAGGCCAAAAATCGGGCTATTACAACTACGCTAGTTGAAGGTGGGCCCGTGACACTTAGTTAAGGTGGAGGGGCTAAATAAGCCTTCCTTCACATGATGAGTGCTTGGTATTTAGAGTTTGTTTTTACAAATCCTAAGGGAAAAGCCTCTGGTTGATAGAATTCGAAAGCAAGGGGCCGAAGAATTTCGAGCCAATATTGATGATGACCCAGAAAGGGTGGAATTCTGGCTTGAAAATACCATCAGGGTATTCGATGAGCTGTCTTGCACATTTGAGGAGTGTATGAAATGTTCAGTGTCACTCTTAAGAGACTCGGCTTATCAGTTTTAGAAAATGCTCGTATCGGTTGTACAGTGGGAGAGGGTAACTTGGGACTTTTTCCAGGAAGATTTTCGTAAAAGTATATTAGCTAGAGATTTATAGACTAGAAAAGAAAGGAATTCCTTGAATTGAAGCAAGGCCGAATGATAGTAACGGAGTATGAGTGTGAGTTTGTGAGGCTCAGCAAATACGCTCGGGAGTGCGTATCCATCGAAGCCATCATGTGTAAGAGGTTTGAGGACGGATTAAATGAAGACGTCTAACTATTAGTTGGTATTCTAGAATTAAAGGAGTTTGTGGTACTTGTTGAGAGAGCTTGCAAGGTCGAAGAATTAGCCAAAGAGAAGAGAAAAGCTGATATTGAGTCTCGTGACTCAAATAAAAGACAAATGGGGAAATCATTTCAATCCGCGTCTAAGAATTCGAAAGATTTTACTACTCAATCCAATGCTTCAGTTGGATGCTCGATCAAAAATAAGAATAAGCAGTATACAGTGTCTAGAGCTCAAACCACTTCTATCATGAGTGTTGGCACTACTCGACCGAATAGACCAGAATGTTCATAGTGCGATAGATGTCATTTCAGTGAGTGTCGAGGAAAGTAATGTGGATCACTAGACCATTTTATTCGTAGTTGTCCCGAGATGGTCGAGAAAGATAGCAATCAAGGTGTGAGATTGAGTAACGCTCCTTCTAAGAGCAGACCACAAAATAACCTGAAAAGTGGGGCTACTAGCAGTGGTGCACCTAGAGATTCTGTCACGAGGTTCGAGGGTTGAGCGCTTGCAAGGACTTATGCCATTCGCACTCGTGAAGAGGCATCATCACCGGATGTGATTACGAGTACTTTTTCTCTTCACGATATTTCTGTTGTCGTTTTGATTGATCCGGGGTCTACCCGTTTGTATATTTGCATAAAATTAGAGTCTAGTATGAATATGCCTGTTGAGTCTACAGAATTTGAGATAAAAGTGTCAAACCCGTTAGGCAAGCATGTAATAGGTGACAAAGTGTGTAGAAACTGTCCTTTGACGATTAGAGGTCATTGTTTTTCGACTAACCTCAAATTACTACCGTTTGATGAATTTGACCTAATTCTTGGCATGAATTGGTTGACTGTTATTAACGTGTTAGTAAATTGTGGTAGTAAGTTTATTGAACTGAAATGTGAAAATGGGGATATTATTCGGGATGAATTAGGAGAACAAGATAGCTTACCTATACTGATTTCTTCTATGACCTTTGAGAAATACACAAGAAAAGGGTATGAGTCCTATCTTGCATTTGTGTTGAATACCCAAGAGTCAAAAGTAAGGATTGAGTAAGTGCCTGTGGTATGTGAGTACCTGGATGTGTTTTCAGAAGAGTTGCCCGGATTGCCTCCAACTAGGGAAGTTGAGTTTGGTATTGAGTTAGTCCCTGGTACTCGCCTATATCGATTACCCCGTATAGGATGGCATCGTTGGAGTTAAATGAGTTGAAGGTTCAACTACAAGAGTTAACGGATAAGGGTTTTGTAAGACCAAGCTATTCTTCATGGGGTGCTCTGGTACTTTTTGTGAAAAAGAAAGATGGGTCGATAAGGTTAGGTATAGACTACAAACAACTCAACAAGGTGACTGCGAAGAACAAGTATCCTTTGCCAAGGATCGATGATCTATTTGACCAATTGAAAGGAGCCACAGTGTTTTCTAAGATAGACTTAAGGTCCGGTTATTACCAGCTAAGAGTTAAGGAGCAGACATACCGAAAACCACGTTTTGAATGAGGTACGGGCACTATGAGTTCCTGGTCATGCCCTTTGGCTTGAATAATACACCTGCATTGTTTATGGATTTGGTGAATCCTGTTTTTCAACCGTATTTGGATAAGTCCGTTGTTGTTTTTATCGATGATATATTAATTTATTCTTGTGATGAGAGTGAGCATGCGGAGCATTTAAGAACTGTTTTACAGACTTTAAGAGATAAGCAGTTGTATGCCAAGTTTAGTAAAAGTGAGTTTTGGCTCTGGGAGGTCGGATTCTTAAGACACATCGTGTCGGGTGATGGAATTAGAGTTGACCTGAGTAAGATCTCGACTATTGTTGAGTGGAAACCACCGAGGAATGTAAAAGAGATTAGAAGCTTTTTAAGCTTAGCAGGTTACTACAGACGATTCATTAAAGGATTCTCCATGATTGCTGCTTTGATGATGAGGTTTCTACAGAAAGATGTCAAGTTCGAATGGATAGAAAAATGCCAATAGAGTTTCAAGAAACTAAAGGCGTTGTTGATTGAAGCTCCAATTTTAGTGCAACTAGAATCGGGAAAAGAATTCGTAATGTATATCGATGCATCCTTGAATGGATTAGGGTGTGCTTATGCAATAAGGCAAGGTGATAGCATATGCCTCGAGACAACTGAAGCCGCATGAGAAAAACTATCCGACTCACAACTTAGAGTTAGCCGCCATAGTGTTCGCACTGAAGATTTAGAGACACGATTTGTATGGCGAGAGATACCGAGTATTTACCGACCAAAAAATTCTAAAGTATTTGATGACCCAAAGGGAATTAAACCTTTGCCAACGGAGATGGCTAGAGCTCATAAAAGATGACAAGTTGGTGATCGACTATCACTCCAGAAAGGCGAACGTGGTTGCCGATGCTTTGAGTAGGAAGTCATTGTTTGCCTTGAGGGCTATGAACACTCAGTTGTTTGTAACCGATGATGGTTCGATTTTAGCTGAGTTGAGAGCAAAACGAATGCTTTTGCAAGAGATCTACGAAGCTCAGAAAGGTGATAAAGAATTGCAAGCTAAGATAACTCAGTGCGATACGGGTATAGAATCAGACTTTCGGATTGGTTCAGATGGCTGTTTAATGTTTCAAGATAGAATTTGTGTACCCGAAGGCGATGAGATTATTTAGAAAATTTTGCATGAGGCACATATCAGTTGAATGTCCATCTATCCGGGTAGTGTGAAAATGTACAATGACTTGAAGAAACTGTATTATTGGTTGGGAATGAAGAGACATTTCAGAGTTTGTCTCTAAGTGTCTAATTTGTCAACAAGTGAAAGTCAAACACCAAGTATTTTCGGGTTTACTTCAGCCTGTGATGGTTTTCGAATGGAAATTAGACCGTATTACTATAGATTTCGTGTCCGGGTTGCCTTGGACGCCAAGGAAGAAAGATGCCGTATAGGTTGTGGTTGATAGGCTAACAAAGTCAGCTCATTTTATACCACTGCGTATGGATTATCCGCTTGAAAAATTGGCTGCTTTGCATGTTTCCAAAATTGAGAGACTCCACAGAGTGCCCTTGTCAATTATTTCGGATAGAGATCCGAGGTTTACTTCGCGATTTTGGAAAAAGTTACAAGAAGCTTTGGGGACAAAGTTGAATTTTAGCACGGCTTTCCATCCGCAAACTGACGGTCAGTTGGAGAGAGTAATTCAGATTCTTGAAGACATGTTGCGGTGTTGTGTCCTTGAATTTCAAGGCAGTTAGGGAAAGTATTTACCGCTGGTAGAGTTTGCCTACAACAATAGCTATCAGTCGAGTTTGAAAATGGTGCCTTATGAGGCTCTGTATGGGCGTAAGTGCCGAACGCCCTTGTTTTGGACCGAACTTAGAGAAAACCAGATTCACGGGGTTGACTTAGTCAAAGAGACCGAAGAGAAAGTAAAAGTAATTCGTGACTGTTTGAAGGTCGCTTCGGATAGAGAGAAATCCTACGCAGATTTGAAACAAAAAGAAATTGAGTTTCAAGTCGGTGATAAGCTCTTTTCAAAAGTTTCCTCATGGAAGAAAGTCCTTAAATTCGGTAAAAAAGGAAAATTAAACCCACGTTTTATTGGACCTTATGAGGTGACTGAGAGAACTGGACCGGTAGCTTATCGACTAGCCTTGCCATTCGAGTTAGAGAATATCCACAATGTTTTCCATGTGTCGATGTTACGCCGTTACCGTTTTGACCCTTCACACATTTTTTGACCAACAGTAGTTGAGATTCGATCAGACATGACTTATGGCAAAAAGCCGGTTAAGATTTTAGCTCAGGAGTTTAAGCAATTGAGAAATAAGAGTATAGCACTTGTGAAAGTGTTATGGCATAGACATGGGGTAAAAAAGGCCACATGGGAGCCCGAGGAGACTATGGAGGGACCAATACCCAAATCTTTTCATTGGTAAGATTTTTGGGGACGAAAATCCCTAACAAAAGAGAATTGTAACAGTCCGATTTTGGGCCTAGTCGGAAAAGTGGTTTTGGAACCACAAATCTGAGGTTAGAGAAATTATTTTTATATTATTTTATGTGTTATAGCATGATTATACGAGTGTTTCAAAAAATTTGGTGAATTAATTTTAGTGATTGCCTGCTTAATTTTGAAAAAGGACTAAATCGCATAAAGTACGAAAGTTTTGTTCTACTAGCTAAAGGTGTCAAATAGCTATGGAACATTAAAGTAGAGGTCCTTATTAAGTAAATAGACCAATAAAATGTTAGTGGTTGGACATGGAGCCTTAATTCATGGAATGGTAAAAGGTTAGGTGACTTAATTGATAATAAAATAGTAAATCTAAAGGCTAACTATCATCTTTTTCATTCCTTCTCTTCACCACCAAAAATTTTAGCAAAAAGGGGGGGGGGTTTGAGAACTCAAAATTTCAGCAACTTCTATTCCTTACAAGTAAGTGAGTTTGATGATCTTTCTTGATGACTTTTTGTATTTTTGGGACCCTCGTAGTATAATTTAACTAATGGGGGGACTATTTTGCAAAATGGTTGAGAGTATAGGGTGTTGCCATGAGAGTATTCATGTTTTTTTTTCTAAATTTTTATAGAAGAAAATGAATCATGGTTGTCAAATAAACAACTTTTGTGAAGTGGTTTTCATGAAAACACCTAAAAGGATTATTTTGTGAAGTATATAAAATAGGTTGCAAATGTGTGAAATAATTGAAATTGTGAGATGTTATAGGTTTAAATTATTCTTGACTAGGATTGATTAATGTGAAAATTCGATGAAAATCATTTTACGAGCCTAGGGGAAAAATCATAATTTTGTGAAAGTCTAAGGGCAAAACGGTAATTTTGACAAAGTAGGAATTTTGGAATTTCTTGCTTTATATGATGATTAAATAAATAAATTTTGTCATTATAGATAAAGAAATACGAAATTCAGACTTAGACCAAGGGGAAACCAAGCTAGTGGACTAAATCAAACTAGTCGCCCATATTTTATATTGAGGTAAGTTGCATGTAAATATCACAATTCTATTGTTGTTATGCGTTAAATAATTGATATTGCATGAAATGTTCAATTTTTTTTTATGAATATGCATGATGAGATTTGATGTGGTAAAACTTCCGATTGAACCGTAAGAATAGATCGGATATCCATGCCGTGATACTAGGGTTATGTAAGCCAGTGTAAGACCATGTTTGGAACATGGCATTAGCATTTATTTGAGAGCTAGTGTAAGACCATGTCTGGGACATGGCATCGGCCTCGACATGTGAGCTAGTGTAAGACCATGTTTGGGACATCGCATCAACCTCGACATGTGAGCTAGTGTAAGACCATGTCTGGGACATGGCATCGGCATCTTACCATTTTGTATGAGGCTTATCGAGTATCTATTTATTATTCCGACTGGTTCAACGGGTAATTTAAAGATTATATCACGTTTGAGAAATGTTACTATTATGTTGTAAGTGGTACAAGTACCTACACGAAACTCATAAGAATAAGCTCGGGTTATGTATATGAATAGTAAGGGTGAAAAGAAGTAAGCTATGTCTATAGTCATTCGAGAATCTTGTGCAAGTGTATGATATGTTATGAGTATGATGTTATTTAGTAAAGCGATATTAATTATTTACTTGTGACTTACTAAGCTTTATGCTTACTTCCTCTCTTTTCCATTTTCTTATAGTGCCGCCAAGCTAGCTCGGGAATGAAGGGACGTAGGAGGCATTGATCACACTATCACCTAAAGTTTTTGTATAGTTAGTTTAAATGTTTTGAGCGTGGCATGTTTAGGGACTTGGTCTTTTTGTTTAGTGTCATGTTGGTGCAGCCATAAGTGTTGGCTCATATGGATGTGATGTTCATTTTGTATAGCCTATTGATGTTGGCTAATATTAATTATTATTAAATGCATTTGATGAGAATTCTCATGGATGTGTTTGTTGAATGGTTTGTGTTGGTAAGTAGGAGATGTTGTATGTGATAGGAAATAGCTTGGAAATGATGTAAGGATGCCTAGGTATTAGCTGATATGGTCATGTGTTTATGTGGTATTGGTATTATTCGATGTTTTTGTAGGTGGGTGCAAGTAAGGGTGACAAAAAGGCTTGGTAAATAGCCTTGTTTTTGTCCACACAGGTAGACACACGGACGTGTTTCTAGACTTTGTGTCGTCTAGACCGTGTATGACTCACAGTTTTCCCCATGGGCGTGTAGTCAGGCCGTCAGTCCCCTGCACCTAAATTTGGCGAAACAGAATTCCCAGTAGTAACTACACGGGTGTAGACACGGCTGTGTGTCTCAACCTTGTGGAGGACATGGCCTAATACACGGGCCTTTGCCTTGGCCGTGTGCCCCTAAATGGATTGATGATGTCAGAAACAGAATGTTAAGGTTTTTGTACACGGGCTGATACACGGGCATGTCATGGCCGTGTGAGGGACACGGGCCATAGACACGGGCATGTGCCAGGCCGTGTGAAAACCCCCGTAGGTTCAAATTGAAAAATAAATCCTCAAAGGCTAGGGACATGAGCATGTCCCGATATGTTCAGGCCATGTGAGCCATATGGACCTTCAACATGGCCATATTAAAGGACAGACAGGCGTGTCGCCTTTCCACACGGGCCTGTTCCCTTGTTTACATTGAAAATTTTTCAAAGTTTTCTAAAGTGTGTAATTTATTCCTAAACCATTTCCAAAGTGTGATTTGGGCCTCGCGGGTCCATATTAGGGATGTTGAAAGGAAGTTTGAAAGTTTTAAAATTTGAAGAAATTTTATGACCCAAAAATGTTTGTATGCATGTGTTTAAGTCTAGTAACGCCTCGTACCCTATCCCGACATGGGATACAAGTAAGGGGTATTACACTTCAAACACAGGTGGTCAGACACATCCTTCATATACTGAGTCAAGATCAACTTCTTGTGTTTTCTTCAAGAAGATTCAACATTTTCTCAAGCATGACATAGTCAAACTAGGTGAGAATAATTTTCTCCTCTGGAAACATTAGATTCTTTTGATACTTGAAGGATATGATCTACGAGGATATGTCCTAAGCACCGTTAATACTCCCTCCCAAGTCTTGGTTAATGAAGAAGGTTAATTAGTTGAGGATTTTGAGTTTCTGGTCTATCGACAGTAGGGTAAACTTTTGGCTTCTTGGCTTTTATCCACTGTCACTGATAAGGTTTTGGTTTATCTTACTAGTGCTCATACTAGTTTTAAGGTGTGGTCGACTATTAAATGGAGGTTTGCTATGAAGTCTAGTATTAAAATATCCATCTTACGTCCTGCCTTGTATTCTCAGGAAAAGGGTCAACTTACTATAAAAAAAATATCTTTTGAGGATATAGAATATGTGTGACAGTTTGATTGCTGTAGGTAGCATGGTATTTGGTCAAGAACAGATCAGCATAATCTTGGCTGGTCTCTTGATTGAGTTCGAATTTGTTCGGGTTATTGCATCAGCGACTCAGGCATCTCCTGACATGCTAACTGAGTTGTTTCTCAACTGTGAAACAAGACAACTGGAGATAGTTACCGATGTACCCATATAGGATAACTTGATAAATAGACAGAAAGATGATGGTGATAATCAGTCGAAACAAGATTCTTCTACTGGTTATTCAAGAAACTACAATCAAGGGTTTAAACACAAAGAAGAAAGTAAAGGTACTTATTGTGGTAGGGGGCGTAGAGGTAGGTTTACTCACTCTCGGCCTCAATGTTAGTTGTGTGGCAAGGTTGGCCATTTGGTAAAAAAATGTTACTACAGTTTTGATGAAATTTTTTTTGGATTACCTGGTGATCAGGGTCAGTTAATGTCAATCAACTATCATAGTTTCGATAATCAAAGTGGTTCTGAAAGTCAAAACTATTTTGGTGTGTTGCCTCGATGTTTTAACTTGCAACCCTGTTGTGGTGTTCCTCTATTCCACAATAAACAACCCTCTTCAACGATGTATATTGAGAACAACAGTCGAGGTCATCTTCACACTTCTCCTGATCAAGCTTGGTATCCGGATTTAGGAGCAACAAATCACGTGACAAATGATATGTCTATGCTCACAAATGTTGTGCCATGTACAGGTATGAGTAAGGTATTGATGGGAAATGGTCAATCTGTGAAGAAAATTCAAACATGGATCACGTTACTAGTGGGCCACATGCATAATGGGCTTTACAAGTTTGATGCTTATTATTATTGGTGAACATTCAGGTGTTTCTGGAGCTACTTTTGGTTTGAGTTTTTCCACATGTGTGTTTAATGTTGAGGTCCAAAATGTTGAACTATGGCATAAGAGGCTTGGTTATCCTTGTCCTAGAGTTCTTACTCAATTATTATGCAATTGTAATATTCATTTCAACAAAGCAAAATTGTCACAAGTATGTACTGCGTGTCATCTAGGTAAAGCTCACAAGCTACCTTTTTCTTCATCTAGTACAATCTATGCTTTTCATTTTGAACTGGTTTTCTTGGATTTGTGGGGACCAAATGAAATCGTATGGGCTTCTTTATTATCTGTCTTTTGTTCATATGTACAGTAGGTATACATGGTTATACTTTCTCAAGAGTAAGTCAGAAGCTTTGAGCTGTTTTATTCAGTTCAAAAAGCATGTTGAAGTGCAATTTGGTTGCCACATAAAAAGTTTTCAAAGTGATTGGGGAGGTGAGTATCGCTCATTTGCAATAGTTTTATCTCGAAGTGGCATTCAACATTGGGTTACTTGTTCTCACACTTTACAACAAAATGGGGTAGCTGAGAGGAAGCACCGGCATGTAATAGAAACTGGGCTTACACTCATGGCTCAAGCTTTGATTCCTTTGAATTATTGGTCTCATAACTTTATGCATGATATACACTTGATAAATTGGCTTTCAACTGAAGTTCTACAAGGCCATACAATCAACACAAATTGCAGTTTCGGTCAACAAGGAATTTTTTTCTTGGATTTAGATCTAATCATAAAGGTTTCAGGTGTCTTCCTGGTTTCAAGTGTCTTCCTGGCGATGGCAAGGTTTTTGTGTGTCGTCATGTTGTATTCGAAGAGACCAATTTTCCTTTCTTAACACAGTCAGGTTCTGGTTCTACTTTTTTATCAATTGATGGTCGTATATAGTCTCATGTGCCAATAATAGTTCTTTTTACTTTTGATCATTGTTTACTATGTCCTCATAATGATTCTTTGCCTCTAGAAAGGTTATCTTTCTCATTCAGATCTTCTAGTCAAGGTGATGATTCAAGTGTTGGTCCAGGTCCAGGTGAAGGCTCTAGGTCTCCTACAAACAGGGAGGATCCATGTGAAGATTCTAGTCCAACTCAAAACAGTAATGGTCAAAGTGAGGGTTCAGTCAAAATTGAAACTATGATGATCCAAGTGATACTATTCTCGATAGACCAGTTTCTTCAAATATACATCCCATGCAGACAAGATCGAAGAATGGGATATTCAATGTAACACCCCTAACCCGTATCCGTCGCCGAACTAGGGTTAAGAGGCATTACCAAACATATTGGAACAATTCGTATTCATTTCATAATCAACATAACATCAAAGTTACACATCATTATAGAGTCCCTTATGAAGGTGAACGAGACCTTAATCATGCTTTAGAAAGGGGTCGGGACTAAACCGAGCTCATACAAAATTTTTTTGAAACTTAAACATTTTTCAAAGTTATAAATGTCACATGCCTGTGTGAACAGGCCGTGTGCCTCACACGGCATTAGACATACCCGTGTGTCTAGGCCGTAGCAAAATAGGGCATACATACTGACTTGTCCAAACGGCCTTAAGACATGCCCGTGTGCCTTGGTCATGGTCAAAACTGACTTAGGTCACATGGCTAACCACACGCCCATGTGTCTAGCCCGTGTACCCTTCAAAATGGCCACACACGCCCATGTACCAAGGCTGTGTTCCACACACGGCCACCAGACATGCCCATGTGTCTAGGCCGTGCTCGAGACTGACTTGTATAACTAAGTTATAGCAGGCACGCGGTCGAGACACACGCCCATGTGCTCAATCGTATGGGGTGAAATTGGGCTTGGTTTAAGCCACATTTCCCACCTATCTTAAGCACACCAAAACCACAACATTTTTGCATCATTTATAGGCAACCAAATCAACCATTTCATACATATTCCATAACATCCAAAAACCATCCAATTCACTACTCAATTCCACAACCTAAATATACCAAAATCATTAAAACTCACATAAGTTGCAAAAGCATAATCTCATCATCTTATCACCAGTTTCATACAACATATTTTACCATTACAACATTTCACAATTAAACCATCACATAAGCAATATATACATCATATAATTTACTTAGCAAACACACCATTTAGGCCAACTTAAGAGGCCATACATATCAACATCTACTAGCCAAAACTCACGGCTAATTTTCACAACACAAAACATACCAAAATGACACTAGCCTATACATGCCGTATACCATATATACAACTCTCAAAATGGTACCAAAATAGATGTCCGGTAGTGTAATTGATGTCGCTGACGATCCCCAGATCTGAGCTAGCTTTATAATACTGTAAAATAGAGAACATTTCACGCAGTAAGCTTTAAAGCTTAGTAAGTTCATGATATAATAGATTTAACTCATCAGTCAATTATGATTCAATCAATTAATCAAAAATTAATAAAGCTTACCACATTGCTCATTCTTATTCAAGATTATATCTTACTTCCATACCACATATTTAAGCTTATAATTAGCATTCATAATTCTATTCAATCCAACTCATTTCATCTACTTCATACTTAATATCATCAACCACATAGGTTTCGTACATACTTGATCCATCACGTTCTTATCTATCATATTTATCACTTCAATACTCAATGCACTAAGCCATTCGGTCATGCTTTAACGTTCAAATAACTCACACACTTAGTGCCAATTGATTAGCTGAGGCTATTATAATTTCGCACACTTAGTGCCATTACATTAAACCGAATTTATATAGGTATCGCACACATAGTGCCACTTACTCAGCCAACGCTGTTATAATATCGCACACTCAGTGCCATTTTAGTAGTCGTAGCTATTTCATTATTCACACACTTAGTGTCTCATATAATCAATCCACATTTTACATACTCAAGCTTCACCATCTCATTTCCATACATTCCATCATATATAAACATTGTTTAAACCAAATGTATTATACACAAACTTACCTCGGACGTAAAAACGATGATATTAGTCGATCAATCGAGCACTTTATTTTTGCCTCGATCTAGGTCCAAATTTCTCCTTTCTTGATCTATATAAATTCAAATTCACTTATTTAATCTCACATTAATTCAATTAAATTCATAATCACATAATTTGGCATTTTTGCATATTAGCCCATAATTTCTACATTTTGACATTTTAGTCCTTATTACACAAAA
This sequence comes from Gossypium longicalyx, assembly GCA_025698465.1. Taxonomy (NCBI): domain Eukaryota; kingdom Viridiplantae; phylum Streptophyta; class Magnoliopsida; order Malvales; family Malvaceae; genus Gossypium; species Gossypium longicalyx. Next base: position 67,911,251 of record CM046995.1, on the reverse strand, counting down.
CATCAAAATATACAAAATTCATCACAATCATGCCTTAGCCGAATCTTCCTATGATCCCTAGCAGCCCATATATTTCATTTATTTCACATTTTAGTCCCTCAATATCTCATTTTTACAATTTAGGCCAAATTACTCAAATCATCAAAAATTAAAAGACAAAACATATTGACCCAACATCAAGCTTCCATATACTATCATTAAACTTCATAAAACTCATAATTTCATCAATGACATAACTCAAAATCATCAACAAAATCATAACTTGATACATGGGTGATAGATTACTAAGCAACGATCACAAAAATGTAGAAATTATCAAAAATCGATCAAAAACACATACCTTAATTAAATCTCAAAGTGCTGAAACCTTAGAACTCTTTTTCTTTCTCCTTTATTTGTATTTTCAGCAATATAGGATGATAATGAACCAAATTTTATGTTTTTTTTTATTTTTAGTAACTTAAATACTAAATTACTTATATAACCTCAATTATAAAACATGAAATCCATTTAATTCATGTCCATAATAGTCCACTCATAAGTTTAATGGTCTATTAACCACATAAGAACCTCTTAATTAAGGAGACATAGCAATTAGGCACACTTAACATATAACAAGCAACTTTTACATTTTATGCGATTAGGTCTTTTTTATCAAATTGAACACACAAACGATTAAATTTTCATACACATGCTTTACCACATACTGTAAACATAGGAAATAATATTTAAATATTTTTTTGACTTGAATTTGTGGTCTGGAAACCACTATTCTGACTAGGGTCTAAACCGGGTTGTTACAACTCTCCCCCTTAGGGATTTTCATCCCCGAAAATCTTACCATTGAACAGATTCGGATATTGCTGTCTCATAGCATCTTCGGGCTCCCACGTAGCCTTTTTAATACCATGTCGATGCCACAATACTTTTACTAACTGAATTTTCTTGTTTCACAGTTTTTTAACCTCGCGGCCAAAATACGGACCAGTTCTTCTTCATAAGTCATGTTAGACTGAATTTTAATTTCAGATAGAGAAATCACATGTGAGGGATCAGATCTGTATCGTCGAAGCATCGATGTATGAAACACATTGTGAATCTTTTCTAAATCTGGTGGCAACAAAAATCTATAAGCAACCGGTCTGATACGTTTGGTAATCTCATACGGCCCGATGAACCTCAGACTCATTTTGCATTTTCTGCTGAATTGGAGTACTTTCTTCCATGGAGATACTTTCAGAAACACTTTATCACCGGTTTCAAATTCAATATCTTTTCTTTTTAAATTTGCATACGATTTCTGACAATCCGCAACTGCTTTCAGACTATCTCGTATTACTTTCACTATTTCTTTTGTTTTTCCGATCAAATCAACCCCGTGAATCTTATTCTCACAAAGCTCTGTCCAATACAACGATGTTCGACATATGTGATCGTACAGAGCTTCGTAATGAGCCATTTTGATACTCGATTGAAAGCTATTATTATATGCAAATTTAATCAATGGCAAGTATCGTTCCCACGTACCTTCAAACTCAAGAATACAACATCTCAACATATCCTCGAGTATCTGAATAATCCGTTTGGATTGACCATCCGTCTGTGGGTGAAAAGTAGTGCTAAAGTGTAATTTCGTACCTAATGCATCTTGCAGTTTCTTCCAAAACCGTGATGTGAACCTCAAATCTCTATCCGTAGCAACAGAAATAGGTACTCCGTGCAATCTCACAATCTGAGAAATGTACAACTCAGCATGCTTATCAAGTGAATAATCTATACGAATTGGGATGAAATGAGTCAATTTAGTCAATCTATCAACAACCCAGATTGCATCTTTCTTACTCGGTGACAGAGGTAAACTCGATACAAAATCCATTGTCACTCTATCCCATTTCTACTCCTGAATCATACTCAGCTATAACAAACTAGATGGCACCTGATGTTCAGCTTTAACTTGTTGACAAATCAAACATTTTGAAACAAAGTCTGAAATATCTCGTTTCATACCATGCCACCAATAAAGCTGTTTCAGATCATTATACATTTTAGTACTACCCAGATGAACAGATAACTGACTGTTATGAGCTTCATTTAAAATCATCTGAATCAACTCTGAATTTCTCGGAACACATATTCGGCCTCTAAATCTCAAACATCCTTCAGCATCAACTCAAAATTCTGAATCAATTTTCAAATCACATTGAGCTCATTTTGCTAACAATTCATTATCAACCTTTTGAGCTTCGTAAATCTACTGAATAAATAACGATCTTGCTGTCAACACAGCTAAAACTGAACCATCATCATACAAAGTTAACTGAGTATTCATCACAAGCAATGCAAACAATGATTTTCGACTTAGAGCATCAGCAACAACATTGGCCTTTCCCTGATGGTAGTCAATTACAAGCTCATAATCTTTTAACAACCCTAACCATCTTCGCTGTCGTAGATTCAGATCTTTCTTAGTCATCAAATATTTTAAGCTTTAGTGATCGGAATAAACATGACATTTCATACCAAATAGATAGTGGCGCCAAATATTTAACGCGAACGCAATAGCTGCCAATTCCAGATCATGTGTTGGATAGTTCTTTTCATGCGTCTTTAACTGTCTCGAGGCATAAACTATGACTTTGCCTTCCTGCATCAAAACACAGCCTAAACCATTCAAAGATGCATCGCTATAGATTACAAATTCTTTACCCGATTCTGGTTGAACTAACATCAGAGCATCAGTTAATAGAGCTTTCAGCTAATCAAAACTTTTCTGACACTTTTCAGACCATTCAAATTTCATATCTTTTTGAAGCAATTTCGTCAATGGAGTTGCAATCATTGAAAAAAAGCCTTTTATGAACCGTCAATAATAACCAGCAAGTCTCAGAAAACTGCGGAGTTCAGAAACATTTTTTGGAGGCTTCCAATCCAAAATAGCTGAAATCTTGCTTGGATCAACTAGGATGCTAGATGCTGACACAACATGTCCCAGAAAACCAACTTCTCGTAACCAAAATTTACATTTGCTAAAGTTCACAAATAACTGCTTATCTCGCAAAGTCTGTAGCACTATTCTCAAATGTTCGGCGTGTTCAGTTTCATCACATGAATAAATCAAAATGTCGTCAATGAATACTACAACAAATATATCTAAATACGGTTTGAAAATTCTATTAATCAAATCCATAAAAACAGCAGGTGCATTCGTTAATCCAAAAGGCATAACTAAAAACTCATAGTGTCCATACATCATTCGGAAAACAGTTTTCATAATGCTGAATCTTTTACTCGCAACTGATAATAACCCGATCTTAGATCTATCTTTGAAAACACAGTGTCTCCTTTCAACTGATCAAACAAATCATCAATTCGAGGCAGAGGATATTTGTTCTTGATAGTCATTTTGTTCAACTGACGATAATCAATGCACATTCTCATCGTGCCATCTTTCTTTTTCACAAACAAAAGTGGTGCACCCTAGGGAGAATAACTCGGTCGTGCGAAGCCTCTATCTGTCAATTCTTGCAACTGAGCTTTCAACTCTTTTAATTCAGTCGGTGCCATTCTGCACGGAACTATCGATGTCAGATTTGTTCCAGGCACTAACTTAATACCAGATTCAACCTCTCGAATCGGTGGTAAACCTGGTAACTCTTCAAGAAACACATCTGGGTAATCACATACAACTGGCACTGATTAAATCTTCTTTTCAACAACTTTCGTGTCAAGCACATAAGCTAAATAAGCTTCGCAACCCTTTCTCACATATTTCTGAGCTAACATCATTGAAATCACTGCTGGCAATTCGTTCAAATCATCTGATTCAATTTGACTAATCTCATTACTCTGACATCTCAAATCAATCATCTTTCGTTTGCAATTTTCAACTGCATCATGCAACGTTAGCCAATCCAAACCCAGAATTATGTCAAACTTGTCAAATGGTAACAACATCAAATTGGCCAGAAAGCAATTACCCCGAATCATCAATGGACAATTCTTTCACACTTGCCTAAGGGGTTCGATACACTAATTACAAATTTAGTAGACTCCATAGGAAAAGTCTTACTGGATACTAAATTTAGACATATATACGAATGTGTCAATCCTGGATCTATCAATACAATCACAGAAGTATCATAAAGAGTAAAAGTACCAGTTATAACATCTGGAGATGAAGCTTCCTCACGAGCTCGAATAGCGTAGGCTCTAGCAAGTGCTCTAGCCTCAGATCGTACAACAGTATCTTTAGTCCCTCTTTGACTACCACTTACATTTCCCATATTTCTGGAAGGTCTACCACTAGCTGAAGTGTTACTCAGCCTCGTGTTCTGAGCATTATCTTTTTTAGCTAACTTTGGGCAATCTTTTATAAAGTGATCTCGTGAACCACAACTATAACAAGCTCTGTTATTACTTTTCCCCCAGCAATCACTAAAATGTCGTCTTCCACATTGTTGACACTTAGGATTAACATCTTTTATGTTACCAACGCTCGATATTGAGGTAGTTTGAGCTTTAGGGTTGGTGTATTGCTTTCCACGATCTATATTCTGATATCCCGCTGAAGCTATCTATCGATCAATAAAATCTCTAGATTTCTGTGATGAGGAATGATAAGATTTATTCATTGATCTCTTTATCGAATCTCTAGCCTCTAAATCAGCTTTTCTCTTTTCTTTGTGAGATGCTCGGCTTTACAGGCCCTCTCAACCAATACTACGAATTCTTTCAGTTTAAGTATCCCGACTAACAATTTTGTGTCTTTGTTCAATCCATCAACAAATCTTTTACACATGATCTCTTCAATAGACACATATTCCCGGGCATATTTTCTTAAACGTACAAATTCTCTTTCATACTTAGTAACGGTCATCTGATCTTGTTTCAATTTTGAAAACTCTTTATTTTTCTGATCGAAGAATCTCTGGCTTATGTACTTTTTCTGAGACTCGGTCTGAAAGAATTCCCAGGTAAATCGTTCTCTAGGAACCACTGATGTTAATGTTTTCCACCAGTGATATGCATTATCTCTAAGTAAATATACTACGCATTTGATACATTCTTCTAGAGTACAGGACAATTCATTGAATACTCTGATAGTGTTTTTGAGCCAGAACTCAGCTTTCTCAGCATCATCATAAACCATAGCCTAAAACTCTTTAGCCCCTTGGTTATGAATCTTATCAACAGGTGGCTTACTCAATCGAATCGAATCTATTACTTGTGGCACAACAGGGACTTGTTGAGGAACAGGTGGGGTGGAGGTTGTTGAGCAGCCGGATTCGTTTGTACAAATTTCGTGAACCACTCAGTCATCATTTGGAAGAAGGCTTGTTTAGCCTCTCCTCCCTGACTACTAGATATTGGCCTAGATTCAGCCGGCGCTGCCCCTTGAGCGGGAGCGGGTGCATTGCTCTCAACATCACCAGCTATCGCTCGTTCGGGATCCATTTGCCATATGAAAAACACATTTTAACTGTCAGGAATCATTACACTATCGCAATTCATATATATGGCATGTATAGCTAGACTCTCACGTGCTACGTTAGTCCTAGAATCGAATAAACCATCACTATGATACCAACCAAATGTAACACCCCTAACCCATATCCGTCGCCGGACTAGGGTTAAGAGGCATTACTAAACATATTGGAACAATTCACATTCATTTCATAATCAACATAGCATCAAAGTCACACATCATTATAGAGTCCCTTACGAAGGTCAACGAGACCTTAATCATGCTTTAGAAAGGGGTCGAGACTAAACCGAGCTCATACAAAATTTTTTGAAACTTAAACATTTTTCAAAGTTATAAAGCTCACACGCCTGTGAGGCACACGGCATTAGACACACCCATGTGTCTAGGTCATGGCAATGTAGGGCATACATACTGACTTGTCCACACGGCCCTAAGACACGCCCGTATGCCTTAGCCGTGGTCGAAACTGACTTAGGTCACACGGCTAACCACAAGCCTGTGTGTTTAGCCCGTGTACCCTTCGAAATGGCCACATACGCCCACTAGACATACCCATGTGTCTAGGCCGTGCTTAAGACTGACTTGTATAACTAAGTTACAACAGGTACACAGTCGAGACACACGCCCGTGTGCTCAACCGTATAGGGTGAAATTGGGATTGGTTTAAGCCACATTTCCCACCTATCTCAAGCACACCAAAACCACAACATTTTTGCATCATTTATAGGCAACCAAATCAACCATTTCATACATATTCTATAACATCCAAATACCATCCAATTCACTACTCAATTCCACAACCTAAATATACCAAAATCATTAAAACTCACATAAGTTTCAAAAGTATAATCTCATCATCTTATCACCAATTTCATACCACATATTTTACCATTACAACATTTCACAATTAAACTATCACATAAGCAATATATACATCATATAACTTACTTAGCAAACACACCATTTAGGCCAACTTAAGAGGCCATACATATCAACATCTACAAGCCAAAACTCATGGTTAATTTTCACAACACAAAACATACCAAAATGACACTAGCCTATACATGCCATATATCATATATACAACTCTCAAACTGGTACCAAAATAGATGTCCGATAGTGTGATTGATGTCGCTGACGATCCCCAGATCCGAGCTAGCTTTATAATACTGTAAAATAGAAAACATTTCACACAGTAAGCTTTAAAGCTTAGTAAGTTCATGATATAACACATTTAACTCATCAATCAATTATGATTCAATCAATTAATCAACAAGTAATAAAGCTTATCACATTACTCATTCATATTCAAGATTATATCTTACTTTCATTCCACATATTTAAGCTTATAATTAGCATTCATAATGCTATTCAATCCAACTCATTTCATCTACTTCATACTTAATATCATCAACCACATAGGTTTTGTACATACCTGATCGATCATGTTCTTATTTATCATATTTATCACTTCAATACTCGATGCACTAAGCCATTCGATCATGCTTTAACGCTCAAATAACTCACACACTTAGTGCCAATTGATTAGTCGAGGCTATTATAATTTTGCACACTTAGTGTCATTACATTATTACATTAAATTGAATTTATATCAATATCGCACACATAATGCCACTTACTCAGCCAACGCTGTTATAGTATCGCACACTCAGTGCCATTTTAGTAGCTGTAGCTATTTCATTATTCGCACACTTAGTGCCTCATATAATCAATCCACATTTTACATACTTAAGCTTCACCATCTAATTTCCATACATTCCATCATATATAAACATTTCTTAAACCAAATGTATTATACACGAATTTACCTCGGACGTAAAAACGACGATATTAGTCGATCAATCAATCACTTTGTTTTTGCCTCGATCTAGGTCCGAATTTCTCCTTTCTTGATCTATATAAATTCAAATTCACTTATTCAATCTCACATTAATTCTATTAAATTCATAATCACATAATTTGGCCTTTTTGCACATTAGCCCCTAATTTCCATTTTTTGACATTTTAGTCCTTATTACACAAAACACCAAAATATACAAAATTCATCACAATCATGCCTTAGCCGAATCTTCTTATGATCCCTAGCAGCTCATATATTTCATTTATTTCACATTTTAGTCCCTTAAAATCTCATTTTTACAATTTAGCCCAAATTACTCAAATTCATCAAAAATTCAAAGACAAAACATATTAATCCAACATCAAGCTTCCATATACTATCATTAAACTTCATAAAACTTGTAATTTCATCAATGGCATAAATCAAAATCATTAGCAAAATCAGAAATTTAGACATGAGTTTGATAGACTACTAAGCAACGAACACAAAAACGTAGAAATTGTTAAAAACCGATCAAAAACACATACCTTAATTAAATCTCAAAGTGCCGAAACCCTAGAACTCTTTTTCTTTCTCTTTTCTTTGTATTTTCGATAATATAGAATGATAATGAACCAAATTTTATGTTTTGTTTTATTTTTATTAACTTAAATACTAAAGTACTTATATAACCTCAATTATAAAACATGAAATCTATTTAATTCTTGTCCATAATAGTCCACGCATAAGTTTAACGGTCTATTAACCGCATAAGGACCTCTTAATTAAAGAGACATAGCAATTAGGCACACTTAACATATAGCAAGCAACTTTTACATTTTATACGATTAGGTCCTTTTTATCAAATTGAGCACACAAACGATTAAATTTTCATACGAAACTTTCACAAATGCTTTACGACATGCTGTAAACACAGAAAATAATATTTCAATATTTTTATAACTCAAATTTGTGGTCTCGAAACCACTATTCTGACTAAGGTCTAAACCGGGCTGTTACATTCAAGACGAAAATGATTTCAACATGGCTTGTTGACAAAGAACCATTGACTATTGAAGAAGCTTTTCAAAATGAAGCATGGACAAAAGTAGCTGAATAGGAATTTGATGCGTTTATTCAAAATTGGACCTAAGATCTCATTCCACTACTTTCGGATAGACATACAGTAGGTTGTTAATGGATTTTTAATGTAACACCCCTCACCTGTATCCCGTGCTGGGACAGGGTTCGAGGCGTTACAGGGTTTAAACTTTCATGACATACAAAATCGGCTCACCAAAATTCGCCCAAAATTTAAAACTTTTCAAACACATACATACTGCCCCTTATATAGGCCCTCGAGGCCTAAAACATACATCGAAACGGTTTGAGATAAAACTGAAAACATTTGATAGATTTTGGGCAACTTAATAAATTTTCTTGCCTTGGAGAGTCACACGCCCATGTGGGTGGGGCCGTGTGGTCACATACGCCCGTGTGGCTTGAGACACGCCCATGCCCGCAGCCCGTGTAACTCTCTATTTATGACATCAACATGCATTTAGGGGCACACGGCCAAGACACACGTCCGTGTGTCTAGCCCGTGCACTATATTGACTTAAAAATTTAAGTGCAGGGGACACACGGCCATACCACAAGCCCGTGTGTCTACCCGTGTGGACCTTGTAGACTATTTTCCAAGCCTTTGATCACTCTCTATCAACCAATCATACTTATAAGTTACTTTAATACATGATAAGACCAAATTATACACTTATATAAAACCATGATAAACCTCATTGCATGAAAACTTCATATCATTGGTTTTATACATGCTAGGTTAATTCCTATATTGTATTTAAGGGTTTCTATATCTCCTTGACACATTCAAGATTGGCTCATTCTTATAACTCATTGCCAATTATAGGCAAGCCATCACATATGAATAGAAACATGCATAGATTTGTAGGTCATAGCCTACTTCAAAATAAGCCAATTCCCATGGTCATATATTAAAAGAGATGTATATCTTTACATGCCTTCATCTTGGAAAATCAAATGACACATATAACAAAATACTCAAAAGTCCTATACATGCCATTGAACAAGATAAAAGTGTCTATATACCAAAGCTAGACTAGTTGATAGTGTGTTGACTCTCCAACCGTCTTCCAATCTTTACGAGTCCTCGAGCTCTGTAAGACAGGGAAAAGAGAGGAGTAAGCATTTACATGCTTATTAAGCCCGAATAACTGGAAAGTAAACTTACAGATTAATTGGCATAAAGCCATATTAGGCAATAGAGTCAACAAGCATGAAAATAGTATCCTAACAATGCACTCAATTAACAAGTTAGTCACAATAATAATGTACCATGTGATTTGTCTTAGATGAGCTCATCATTCAATATTTCCTTTTGAACATATATCTCATATTAATCCTGTTGAGTTTCTAGCAAATCTCGATGGATTATCCACTTACCGTCAATTCATGAGGATGATTATTTCATGTATGCACTCCCGCGAACCTCACATCTTACGGCGGGATTACCAGTCTAGGCTAAATCCCCCATAATATAAACTCATAAGGTGATGTCGGGATTACCGGTTTAGGCTAAATCCCTTATAGCGACAAACACCCTTACTGAGTTCGGATCTGAGTTGCCAGTCCAAGCTAAATTCAGACCCTAATCGGATTACCCGTCCAAGCTATCCTTAATGCACATATATTCTTCGGGAGAATTGATCATTTAAGAAACACTTGTCTAGGCTAGATCCTTTCTATATTTGAGATCAACGGATTACCCGTCTGGGTTAAATCCTTTTTGCAACACATGCAGGATCTCAATATCACATACAACATGGTTCATCCATCGAACTTCCTTTCCAACCTCAACCGGGACATTTTTCAACATGTCTTTGTTAAGAATGCATTTCATGTGTTTTCATGCCATTAACAAATGCAATTATCATACATTCTTAAATCATGCTATTAGGCATATTATGAGTTTACTTTAAGTTATTCGAACTTGGTATTTGTCTCGGTATCGTGTTTTGGTTATTCCAAACTCTTTCGTTTTCCTCGATCGACCTCCGAAATTTATTCCTTGGGGTCTATAATAATAAAGGTAAATTATTAACAGCTCACATTATAATTTTTGAGTCTAAATTTCACCCCCTTCCAAATGACCGTTTTGCTCCTAACCTTTCATATTTTTATGATTTAGTCCCTAGGCTCGTATAATGAAATGTATGCAATTTCTACCTTACCCAAGCCTAGCCGAATGTTTTTCCCTCTTATGGTAGCCCACATTTTCCATTATTTTCACATTTCTACCACACATTTTACACCTTTAGCAAAAAGATCCTTTTAGGGGTTTTTTTTATGAAAATCACCTTGGACAAGATGTTTAACACCCAGCCAACTTTCATATTCTTCCATAAATTATCAAAATACAAGTAACTCATGCATGGGTAAATTTATAAACATGAACCCTAGCATGAAATATGGGTAGAAATAGAGAGAGTAAGCTACCAGGATTTCAAAAATACAAAGAACTTTAAAAATAGGGCTTGTGAGCACTTATTATTGAGCTTGAAAAGCTTGGAAACCCTAGCTATGGAGAACCCTAAAGTTTCGGTAGAAACAAGAAGGAAATGAGCTAATTTTTGGCTTATTTTTCCCATTTTATTTCATTAAAATGCCAAATGACCAAAATGCCCTTAAGCCTTTTCTTTAAAATTTCATCCATACAAGCCCATTTTTGTCCAAAAACTTAGAAATTGGGAAAATTTCTCTTTGAGACATTCTAATTAATAATCTAAAGCAATTTCATACAAATTGCTTCTAGAATCCAAGTTTTGAAATTCATTCAATTTGGTCCTCATTTTCCAATTGGACACTTTACTCGAAGAATTTCTTCATGAAACTTTAACACATGCATAATCTCATATTCTAGACCTCATAATAATCATAAAATAAATATTTTGATGTCAAATTTGTGGTCTCAAAACCACTATTCTGACTAGGCCTTATTTCGGGATGTTACATTCAAAGTGAAAAAGAATACTGATGGCTCTATCGCTCATTATTTTAGGAATTTTCTCAACAGGAATATATAGATTTCCAAGAGACTTTTAGCCCCGTCGTCAAGCCTACAACAATCAGGGTGGTCATTGCGTTGGTTGTTACATGTGGATTGCCTCTCAAACAAGTTGATATAAATGATCCGTTTTGAAATGGTAACTTAACTTATGATATTTATATGCTGCAACCACCATGGTTTGAGAAACATTGTGATGGTCAGCAAATAGTTTGCAAGTTGAGGAAAGCTTTATATGGTCTTAGACAAGCCTCTAGAGCTTGGTTTCATAGGCTAAAAGAATATTTGGTGGCCGCCAAGTTTGTGGTATCCAAGTCTGATGCATCTTTGTTTTTTCAACAGTTTGGCACTAGATTATCTATGTGTTGGTCTATATGGACAATATCATCATCACTGGAAACAACACCCAACTTGTAGATGAGTTTATTCGTTCGTTGAACTCTCAGTTTGCTTTCAAAGATTTGGGAATAAGCTACTTTCTAAGAATAAAAGTAACCTACACTCCAAAGGGTCTCTTCTTTAATCAAAGAAAGTATATCCTTGATTTACTTCAAAGAAATATGATGGATAAATATAAAGGATCACCTACCCCAATGGTTACAACATGCAATTTGTCAGCCCATGTTGGAAGCCCCATTGAAGATGAGTCTATCTATAGGAGCATTGTGGGTGTATTACAATATATTGTAATTACACGGTTGGATATAACTTTTGCTGTGAACAAAGTTTGTCAATTCATGCATAAGCCACTTGATTTTCATTTTAAGGCTGTTAAAAGGATTTTAAGGTATTTTGAAAATACCTTGGACCATGGGTTGTTGTTTACTCCAACTCCTAAATTGGATTTACAAACATATTTAGATGCAAATTGGGGAACTTATATTGAGGATAGAAGATCACAAATCTGAAGTACAAATATTTATTTTATTATTTTACTAAGGTTTACAGTATGATAGATTAATTACGTGAAAGTTTCGTTAAGAAATTTTACTATTTAAACGCTTAACTCGGTAAAAAGGACTAAATCGTGTAACACGTAAAATATGAGATCTATTAGTTAAATGCACCAAATGGTTATAGAAAGAAATTGTGAGCACTTGCATGGTAACTAGCTCATAAATGTCGATAGTAGAATATCATGGTTTGGAATTATTGAAATTATGATTTAGTTTTAAGGTTAATTTAGTAAATTGGTTATTAAAGGTTAAAATAAATAAAACAAAATTTTCATCATCATCTATTATCATCTCCACCAAAAGTTAGGGCTTAAAAAGCCATTTTTAAAGCTTCAAAGTTTCAGCAATCTCACCTAGCAATTATTAAGTGATTTTGATTCAGTTTTTAATGATTTTTATATTTTTAGAGTTCGTTGCAGCTTAATCTAGCTAGCTCATACTTTCATTTTTGAATCTGTTATAGATCTTAAATGATACCATTGTTGAATGCTTGAGTTGTAACGCCCCAAAAATTGAGGTGTTTGTTTTGTATGTTGTGTTGCATAAATGTATGTCTGTTTCAGTGGTCGAGTGTCCTGAGGAGTATTGGAGAGGTCCTGAGTTCAAGCCTGGACAATTGCTTAAACTTTGGTCTTTTTAAGTATAACCCTTACCTGTAGTTAGTAGTCTTTTAAATTGTTGTGGGTAAATTTTTTCACAAGGAGGTTACTAGTCTTGTGGTAAATGGCGTGTGGGTGTTCTTAGAGGTCTGAGGTTCGAGCATTGGTAGGGTGGAAGGAGTATTTTGTTTTTGCCACAAGTGTGAGGGAGGTATCCTAGGTTGACTAAAATTGAGGAGTTGGTGGGAGTTTGAATAGGTGGTTGAATAGAATAAGGTGGAGAGATTTTAGGAGAGGGATAAGGAGGAGGAAAAAGTGGAGTTTGAGGTTGAGTGAAGTTGTGCCGAATTTAGGTGTTGTGCATAAGGACTTTGGGCTGAGTAGTTTTTCCTTAGGATTTCAATTTTGGCTACTCTTTTGGGGTCTTTTCTCTCTTCTTTCTCTAGGGTTTTTGCAACTGGAGTTTTTTCTTTATTTTTTGGAGCGGAGCTGTACTTTTGGGAAGTACCTTTTTGGTCTTTGTTTCCTACGATTTTATTGCTTTCTCCAAACCAAACCTTTTTTTTCCCATGGTTTATCTTCTCCCTTACAACTCTTCTCAAACAGTTTCCCTCTAGGCTAAATACCTATCTTTTCCCTATCTCTCTGACCATTTCTGGTTTAGCCTAGAGTGATCAAGTTTCCCATTTCTTCTTTTCTTCTCTCAGGTGTGATTTATTCTTTGCTGGCTGAATACTTCTTCTTCTTTTTTTCTCTTTATGTCGACACTTCTTTCGGCTTTTACTTCTTATCTGTTGGTATTGGTGGTAAGTGCTACTCATCTGACTTTGTTTGGTTCATTCCTTTTTCTTTTTGCCATACCTATGGTTTTCTTTTAACACAGTGTTTCGCCGAATGTTGCTAAAGGGTTCGGTCTCTTTAGTCAATGGATAAGGCCAATTGTTCTTTCCAGACAAGTGATCCTTTCATTCATGGTAAGTGCTTAAAGTTCTAGATATGTCTATGTTAGGCTTAGATTCTTATGAATCGGTTAACTATTTGTGTGAAGGACAGAGCTTTGGGGAGATTGTATTGGTTCTGGTTCAAGAGGGGGTTTTGCGACCGTTCAATTGGTAAGTACTGATGAATAGGGTTAAGCATCTTTACTACTATGGTTTTAGATTAATCATTAATATAAACTGATGATGGGATTGTTGTCATCATAGGTGTTGGGTCTCGAAAGCGTTTCAACTACAGATTCATAGCAGATGTGTAATAACACTGCTATTAGCATAGATTGGCAAAAGTCGAAAATGTATGATTGTCAACATTACAAGAGCGGACGCTCGCTCGTGTGGTGAGCCGAATGCACAAAGCGTAAGCATTCAATCATAGAGGCCACCATGAGCGATTTCATGGGCTTAGGCCGACTCCGGTCACGTTGGGCCCAAATGGGCCGTGTGGGCCTACGGGCTCGTGCGCCCCACACGGGCAAGTCGTATAGAAGTGTAGAGACTATTGGGCTGGCTGTGTAGTTTGTACGACCAAGGCCATTATTTGGGCTATTGGGCCACACGAGCATGTGGGCCCACATGAGGCATATTATGGGCTTGGGCCCATTTTCGCTGCTTAATTGTTAAGGTTGGACGGGTCACCCGAGACAACAGTGGACCTATTGTTGGGTCAGTAAGTACACTTAGACCCCATACTGATGAAATGACTGTTGTACCCTTAGAGGTAAATGACTGTTATACCCCTATGCTATATTTGACTGCATTCCAGGATGGCATTTTGCATACACGTATATATTTTGACATGACATGTTGCATGGGGGTGGGTTTGATATATTTAGAGAAAGTGTACTGTACTGGCAGCTCTGCTGCGTATACTCTTTAGTGCCATAACCGGTGCTATATTCTAGAGTGTAGGGATGGGTGGGTTGATTTTATCCCCACATGGAGTGTAGGGCTGGACGGAGTGGAGTGTAGGGCTGGACGGAGTGGAGTGTAGAGGATGGATGGGTAGGGTCTCTGTATGCATCTTTGTTACTGTTCTGAATTGGGCTAAGGCCCACACTGATACTATTACTGTAATAGGCTAAGGCCCACACCGATATTGCCATTGACATAAGCTTAGGCTGAGACTGTTTTACATTGCTTGAGTTATTGTTTGATAAACAAGGATTGCACACTAAGTTTTTGTAACTCACCTTTCTGCTTATCTGTGCAGGCAATCCTTATGCGGGACGGTGCTGCGAAGGACTCGGAGATGGCCACACCCGAATTCGTATTTGTCTTTTTAATAAAAGTAGTTTTATCTGGGTAATTTTGTGTAATAAGGCTGCTTTAAGTTCTTATTTCTATTTGGGAATTTATTTAATTTGGTTTATATCTATTAGCAGTAAGACTCGGGTTTTTTCAAAAGATAAATGATTTTCAACTACCACGCTACGCTGCCTGTTTTAAAAGCTTCCTCAATGAATAATGTTTTTAAAGTATAATAACAATTTAATATGACACATGTTTTGCTAACCAACCTACAATTTAACAATAAACAAGACAGGATAACTACTCCTAAAGATCGTAACGGATTTAAAAAAAAGACTTTACAATGAAACTATACTTTTCAAAATGCACTTCAATGTGACATCGCAGATTCGGCTATAACGTCTAGGCCGGGTTTGTGGTGTTACATTTAGTGGTATCAGATCCAAGTTGCAAAACTCGATTATGGATTTGGGTTTTTTTCTAAAAAACGTAATTTTTTAAAAGTGATTATTTCAAATAGTAGAAAATAATTTTTGAAGTGATACTTCTGAATGTATGGTCTACCGAGTCTCCAGCGTCGATCCTGTAAGTTCTCTAAAAATACTGTTTGATTTAACTGAAATACTGGGATTACCATGGATAATAGACTGTACTAAAACTTTGGTTAGGGTATCCTAAAACTGTAGTAAGACTACAATCTGCAAAAACAAACAACTCGATAAAACATCTGTTAATAAACACTGGAACTACAAAACTGATGCATAAAATTGTTAATACAGATAATATGAAAATCGATAATGAGCACTAGAGGTACTCATGGAAGGGGTACAAGAGGCCGCGGAGGAGGCTGTGGAGGTGCTAGGGTTGGGTCTTCGGCATCAGGCCATATGCCTAATGTTGAGGCAAGAGAGGCATCGGTTTCACCTGTGACTGAGACTGGGTCACACGATCGTGCAGCTGGGGATGACGTAATGTCCCAAGCTATTCTGCGAATTTTGGAGAGGGTCGCTGGGCCCAATACTGGTACTATGGGCTGTGGGCCGGTAACGGAATGACTCAGGTCTAGTGGGGTTAAGATCTTTAGGGGTATTGCTGGAGTTACGCCTAATGTGGCTGAATATTGGAAGGAGGCCATAGAGAACATCATGGATGACCTTGACTGCACCCCAGAGCAGAAACTAAAAGGTGTAGTATTGTTGTTGCGAGATGAAGCCTATCAGTGGTGGCTTACTGTGAAAGAGGGTACTCAGCCCTGCCGATTAACTTAGGAGTTTTGCAAGAATGCTTTCTAAGGGAAATATGTGGGCGCTAGTTATGTGGATGCCCGGAGGAGAGAGTTTCTAAATCTGACCTAGGGGTATAAGTCCATGGCTGAATATGAGGCGAAATTTTTACGATTGAGCCGCTATGCGATAGGCATGGTGGAAACTGAGTATGAGTGCTGTATGCGTTTTGAGGACGGCCTCAGAGATGATCTACGAGTTTTGATAGCTCCATAGAGGAAGCGAGATTTTTCTGTGTTAGTGGAAAAGGCGAAGATCGTCGAGGATGTGAAATGTGCTGAGTGCCAGAATCGTGAGTCGGATAGGGGAAGGAACAAGAGGGTTTTGGAGCCCAAAGTTTAGCTTTGAGGCCTAAGAAAAAGGCCAGAGTTGATGGGCCAATCAGAGTTAGGCCCCCTGTTGCTACTTTTGGGTTGCAGCCTTGTACTGTTTGTGGAAAACATCATCAGGGCGAGTACTGGGTACAGATAGGGGCATATTTGATGTGTAGATCTATAGAGCACTGTATCAGGGATTGTCCATGGAGGCCCGATCAGATGCAAGCTACTGGTATAGGTACTGTTCAGCCGCAGAGAGGTTTTCGGCAGCCACCTAGAGGCCGTGGTCAGGCCAGGGTTAGAAATGGTTTTGGCCGTAGTTGTGAAGCACCGGGCAGAGGTGCTGGTCATACTGAGGCGAGGCAGCCAACACTGGTTTATGTTGCACGTCGTTGAGAGGATGAAGACGCCTCAGATGTTATTATGGGTACATTCTTTATCCATAATGTACCTTATACTGCATTGATTGATGTTGGATCTACGCACTCTTATATAGCACTCTTATATAGCATGCACTGTATCTGAGACTTTGGGTGTTATGGTTGAAAACACTACGAGTGAAGTTACTGTGTTGAGTCTATTAAGGCAGTCAGTGAGAGTGAATAAATTGTTTAAGGATGTACCTTTGGAGGTTCAAGGAATGATCTTTTCAGTAGGCTTAATGGAACTTCCTTTTGGAGAATTCGACATAATATTGGGCATGGACTGGCTAGTTAAGCATCAGGCAAATTTGGACTATGTTGCAAAGTGGGTGATACTGAGAACTGAAAAAAGTGATAAGGTAATTATGATTAGGGAGCCTCGAAATTATCTGTCAAATGTGATTTCTACACTTAGGGCTGAGAAGTTGGTTCGTAAAGGTTGTGGGGCGTATTTAGCCGACGTCAGTGCTTCGAGTTCTAAGGTTTCTTTTGTGAAAGATATCAAAACATTTAAGGACTTTTCAAACATCTTTCTTGATGAGCTACCTGGATTACCTCCAAGACGAGAAGTTGAATTTGGGATTGAGCTCCTGCCTCGTACAGGTCTGGTGTCCACTGCCCCTTATAGAATGGCACCGAAGGAGCTTGAGGAGCTTAAAGCGCAGATTCAAGAGTTGCTGGATCGAGGGTTTATTTGTCCTAATGTGTTTTCATGGGGAGCACCGATTTTATTTGTGGAAAAGAAGGATGGAACCATGCGTATGTGCATCAGTTATCAACAATTGAATAAATTAACGGTTAAGAATAAGTACCTTTTACCGAGGATTGATGATCTATTCGATCAGTTTCATGGAGCTTCGGTGTTCTCTAAGATAGATCTTCGATCTAGGTACCATCAACTGAGGGTCAAGGAGACTGATGTTTACAAGACAACATTTAGGACCTGTTACGGTCATTACGAGTTTCTCGTGATGCCGTTTGGGCTAACAAATGCACCAACAGCTTTTATGGATCTGATGAACCGAATGTTCTAACCCTATCTGGATCAGTTCGTAGTGGTGTTTATAGATGACATTCTGGTGTATTCGAAGACTGAGGAGGATGCATATCTTTGAGTTGTTTTGTAGATTTTGAGGAGGAAACAGTTATACGATAAATTCAATAAGTATGAATTCTGGCTTCGAGAGGTAATTTTTCTGGGTCATGTGGTATCTACTGGGGGGATTAGGGTTGATCCTCAAAAAATTGAAGCTATTTTGGATTGGAAGTAGCCTAAGTCGGTATCTGAGATTCGAAGTTTTTCAGGTCTGGCAAGGTATTATAGACAGTTTTTTGAGGGTTTTCGTTGATTGCTGCACCTCTAACTAAGTTATTACGTAAAAGGGGTATAGTTTGATTGAACTGATAAGCAGTAGGAAAGTTTTGAGAAACTTAAGAAAGTTCTGACTGAGGCCCCTATCTTAATGCAGCTGAAATCTGGGAAGGAATTCACTGTTTACAACGATGCATCACATGTGGGCTTGGGGTGTGTGCTGATGCAAGAGGGTAAGGTAGTGGCATATGCGTCTTGTCAACTTAAGATGCATGAAGTGAATTATCTGACACATGACTTGGAACTGGTTGCGGTGGTGTTCGCACTGAAAATTTGGAGGCATTATTTGTATGGTGAGAAGTGTATCATTTACAAGGATCACAAGAGCCTCAAGTATTTCCTCACTTAGAAGGAGCTAAACCTTAGGTAGCGTAGATATATTGAGCTGCTTAAAGATTATGACTGTTCGATTGAATATCATCCAAGTAAGGCTATTGTGGTAGCTGATGCACTGAGCCGCAGGGTTGTTACTGATCTGAGGGTGATGTTTGCTCGTCTCAGCTTATTCGACAATGGTAGTTTGTTGGCCGAACTCCAAGTTAAATCGAGGTGGATTGAGCAGATTAAGGGCAAGCAGTTGGAGGATGAGTTATTGGGTTCTTGTTTTTGGTAGATAGAGAGTGGGGAAACTTCAGATTTTGGACTAAATAGTGAAGGGGTACTTTATTTTCGTGGGAGAGTTTGTGTACCGAAAGATACTGATTTGAGGCAGTCTATACTGTAAGAAGCCCATAGTAGCCCTTACGCTATGCGTCCCGACGGGAATAAGGTGTACTGAGATCTTCGAGAATTATATTGGTGGCCAGGTCTTAAGCGAAAAGTTACCGATTTTGTAAGTAAATGCCTGGCTTGCCAGTAGGTTAAGGCAGAGCATCAGCTACCTTCAGGGTTGCTTCAGCTAGTTAAGATTCTGTTTTGGAAATGGCAGAGAGTAACTATGGACTTTGTTAGTGGGCTACCCTTAACGCCTACTAAGAAGGATTCAGTATGGGTTATTGTAGATCGACTGACGAAATCTACCCAATTCATACCTGTTTGTACTGATTACTCATTGCAAAAATTGGCTAAGCTGTATGTGCCTGAGATAGTGCGACTACATGGGGTACCGGTTTCTATAATATTTGATAGAGATCCTCGCTTCACATCTCGGTTCTAGAAGAAGTTACATGAAGCATTGGGTACAAGGTTAGACTTCAATACTGCGTTCCATCATCAGACAGACGGACAGTTGGAGAGGGTGATTCAGATACTAGAGAATATGTTAAGGAGTTGTGTAATTGACTTCCAGGGCAGTTGGGAGGATTATTTGCCGTTGGCAGAGTTTGCATACAATAATAGCTACCAGTCTAGCATTCAGATGGCACCTTACGAGGCATTATATGGTTGTAGGTGTTGTACTCCTTCTTGTTGGACTGAGTTGGGTGAGAGGCGTGTTATGGGTCCAGAGTTAGTATCTGACACTGAAGATAAAGTTAGATTGATTCAGGATCGACTAAAAGCAGCATCTGATAGATAGAAATCATATACAGATCTGAAGCGTAAGGAAATTGAGTTTTCTGTGGGGGACTTGGTGTTTTTTAAGGTTTCATCATGGAAGAAGTTATTGAGGTTTGGTCGAAAGGGCAAGTTAAGCCCTAGGTTCATTGGGTCTTACCGTATATTGAAGCGCGTGGGACCGATTGCCTATCAACTTGAGTTACCTTCAAAATTGGACCAGATTCATGATGTGTTCCATGTCTCTATGTTGAGGCGATATCGCTCTGATCCTGCACACATCATCTCGACGGAGGAGATTGAGGTTAGGCCTGATCTGACTTTTGAGGAGGAGCCAGTTCAGATTTTAGACCGCAATGTGAAAGTTCTGAGGAGGAAGTCTGTTCCACTGGTGAAGCTGCTATGGCATAATCATAGCTCTGGGGAAGCAATGTGGGAGCCCGAGGAGGCAATGCGACGACAATACCCCCATCTGTTTTGACCAAGTAAATTTCAAGGTCGAAATTTTTTTTAGGGGGTAGAGTTGTAACGCCCCAAAAATTGAGGTGTTTATTTTGTATGTTGTGTTGCATAAATGTATGCTTGTTTTAGTGGTCGAGTGTCCTGAGGAGTGTTGGAGAGGTCTTGAGTTCCAGCCTTGACAATTGCTTAAATTTTGGTCTTTTTAAGTATAACCCTTGCCTGTAGTTGGTAGTCTTTTAAATTTTTGTGGGTAAAATTTGTCACAAGGAGGTTGCTAGTCTAGTGGTAAATGGCGTGTCAATGTTCTTAGACATCTAAGGTTCGAGCGTTGGTAGGGTGGAAGGAGTATTTTGTTTTTGCCGCAAGTGTGAGGGAGGTATCCTAGGTTGACCAAAATTGAGGAGTTGGTGAGAGTTTGAATAGGTGGTTGAATAGAATAAGGTGGAGAGATTTTAGGAGAGGGATAAGGGGGAGGAGAAAGTGGAGTTTGAGGTTGAGTGAAGTTGCGTCGAGTTTGGGTGTTGTGCATAGGGACTTTCGGCTGAGTAGTTTTTCCTTAGGATTTTCGATTTTGGCTACTCTTTTGGGGTCTTTTCTCTCTTCTTTTTCTCAGGTTTTTGCAACTGGGGTCTTTTCTTTTGTTTCTGAAGCACAGCCGTGCTTTTCGGAAGTACCTTTTTGGTCCTTCTTGCCTACGATTTTACTACTTTCTCCAAACCAAACCTTTTTTTCCCATGGTTTGTCTTCTTCCTCACAAATCTTGTCAAACGGTTTCCCTCTAGGCCGAATACCTATCTCTTCCCTATCTCTCTGACAATTTTTGTTTTAGCCTGGAGTGATCGAGTTTCCCATTTCCTTTTTTTTTCTCTCAGGTGCGATTTGTTCTTTGCTGGCCGAATACTGCTCATTCTTTTTTTCTCTGTGTGCTGACACTTTTTTCGGCTTTTGCTTCTTATTTGTTGGTCTTGGTGGTAAGTGCTACTCATCTTACTTTGCTTGGTTCATGCCTTTCTCTTTTTGCCGTACCTATGGTTCTCTTTTCACACTGTGTTTTGCCGAATGTTGCTAAGGGGTTCGGTCTCTTTAGTCAAGGGATAAGGCCAATTGTTCTTTCTCGACAAGTGATCCTTTCATTCGTGGTAAGCACTTAAAGTTCTACATATGTCTATGTTGGGCTTAGATTCTTATGAATCGGTTAATTGTTTGTGTGAAGGATAGAGCTTTGGGAAGATTGCGTTGGTTCTGGCTCAAGAGGGGGTTCTGCGACTATTCAATTGGTAAGTACTAATGAATAGGGTTAAGTATCTCCACTACTATGGTTTTGAATTAATCATGAATATGAACTGATGATGGGATTGTTGTCATCATAGGTGTTGGGTCTCGGAAGCATTTCAACTACTGATTCATAGCAGGTGTGTAATCACAGTGCTATTAGCATAGACCGACAAAAGTCGAAAATGTACGACTGTTGATGTTACACGAGCGGATGCTCGCTCATGTTGTGAGCCGAATGCACAAAGCATAAGCATTCGATCGTAGAGGCCACCATGAGCCATTTCATGGGCTTAGGCCGACTCCGACCACGTTGGGCCGAAATGGGCTGTGCGGGCCCACAGGCTCGTGGGCCCCTCATAGGCAAATTGTACAGAAGTGTGGTGATTATTGGGCCGGCTGTGTAGTGTGCATGGTCAAGGCCATTATTTGGGCTATTGGGCCACACAAGCATATGGGCCCACATGGGTCGTATTATGGGCTTAGGCCCATTTTTGCTATTTAACTGTTAAGGTTGCACGGGTCACCTGAGACGACTGTAGACCTACTGTTGGGTTGGTAAGTACACTTAGACCCCTTACTGATGAAATGACTATTATACCCCTAGAGGTAAAATGACTGGTATACCTCTATGCTATATTTGACTGCATTCTAACATGACATTTAGCATACACGTATATATTATGACATGACTTGTTCCATGGGGGTGGGTTTGATATATTTGGAGGAAGTGTACTGTACTGGCAGCTCTACTGCATATACTGTTTAGTGCCACAACCGGTGCTATATTATGGAATGTGGGGATGGGTGGGTCGATTTTATCCCTACATGGAGTGTAGGGCTGGACGGAGTGGAGTGTGGAGGATGGATGGGTAGGATCTCTGTATACATCATACTGTACTGAATTGGGCTAAGGCCCACACTGATACTCTTACTGTAATGGGCTAAGGCCCACACTCTTACTGTAATGGGCTAAGGCCCACACTAATATTGCCACTAATATGGGCTTAGGCCCAGACTATTTTGCACTACTTGAGTTATTGTTTGATAAATAGAGATTGCACACTGAGTTTTTGTAACTCACCTTTCTGCTTATCTGTGCAGGTAATCCTTAGGCGGGACGGTGCTGCGAGGGACTCGAAGATGGCCACATCACTATTTACGAATTCGTATTTGTCTTTTTAATAAAAGTTGTTTTATCTGGGTAATTTTATGTAATAAGGCCGCTTTAAGTTTTTATTTTTATTTGGGAATTTATTTAATTTATTTATATCTTTTAGCAGTAGGACTTGGGTCTTTTCAAAAGATAAATGATTTTCAACTGCCACACTACGCTGCTTGTTTTAAAAGTTTCTGCAACGAACAATGTTTTTAAAGTATAATAATAATTTAATATGACACATGTTTTGCTAACCAACCTATGATTTAACAATAAACAAGACAGGATAACTACTCTTAAAGATCGCAACAGAGTTTAAAAAAAAATAGACTTTACAATGAAACTACGCTTTTCAAAACACACTTCAATGTGACAACACAGATTTGGCCATAACGTCTAGGCCGAGTTTGGGGTGTTACATGAGTATTTAAATGTTTAATGATATATTATGAAGGTTTAATGATAGATATATAAGTTTTATAAAGTGATTTTTGATAAAAATTTCAAATAGTGATTAAATTGTGAAAATGTAAAATGTGGTAGTTAAAAGTGTGAAATAATGAAAGATATGGGTTGCTAGTAGTATATAAAAAATTTGACTAGACATGGGTTAGTATTAAATTGCATGAATTTGCAATTTTATGTGTTAAGGACTAAATTGCAAAGTAGTCAAAAGTCTAGGGGTAAATTTGTAATTTAGCCAAAATGAATGTTTTAGGTTAAATTGAATTGAATGAAAGTTCGAATGAGTTAATTTGATATCATATAGATCAAGATAAGCAAATACCGGAACTAGACCGGGAAAAAGAAAGATTGGCGAATAGACGATAGTTTTCATTCGAGTAACTCAAGGTAAGTTCGTATAATTAGAATCGAACTTTTCTATACTTGAAATTGTTGAATTGAATGTATATAATTGAAATACTTGAAATATAAATGTCTTAATGATATATTGTATTCGTTACCGAGTCCCGTTTGAACTATATGAATTCATTGGATACGAGTGACGTGTTACTAAGATTACCGTATTGGTTGAGCTCCTGCATTTGTTGCGGACTCACCACAGCTCATAAGAGCTTACTGTTTCAGCTCATTGGAGCTTACCGATTCAGCTCGAAAGAGCTTACTGTTCAGCTCAATAGAGCTTACCGTTTTTAGCTCAATAGAGCTTATTGTTCATCAGCTTAGGAGGAGCATACCGACCATGACTCGAAATAGCATGTATGATGATGAATTGATGGATTACTGACATTGTTCACTCAACTATCCTTTGAAGTTCTAATAGGTCCAACGGGCTTAAATACTGTTTATATGGATAAGTTACGAGTTATAAGTGATATTAATGTTATATGTATGATATGTGAATTTTGGAATAATACAGAGTATTGTATTAATGGATGGTTTATGTTTATGTTAAATGACTAACATGTGATGACTATGTGTGAATAGGTAATGGTTAAATTGAATTGTTGGCATTTTTATTTATTGCTTGATTTTGTATAAATGGTAAGTTTAATTCTGAATTATACGGGCTTATTAAGCTATAAAGCTTACTCTGTTTCTTTTTCTTTGTTTTATAGAGGCTCGTTGCTCGCTCGTTTCGGACAAGTCTGAGTTGCACGTCCCACTATCCAATTTTCGATTGGTGTTTTGAACTTGTGAATTTATGTAAATATGGCATGTATAGGCTAGTTTGAAAGAAGTACTTATGTTTTGGTATCATGATTTGAGAATGATTTTGTATATAAGTTAAGCCATGTGATATGGCTTATTTTGGTATCATGTTTTGATTGCATATAAGTGCTTAGAGATGGTATGTTTTGATAGGATAATGTTTGAATGAAAATATGCAAGTAAGGTATTGATATGAATTTGATAGATGAATGGAATATACATGGTGATGGATAGGTATTTGGGTATGAATTTGTTATGTTTGATATGACAAATATTATGTATTGAAAGGGTTATTTTGGTTGCCAATTGGGTTGCATAAATGTGGTCAATTATGCTTGTAATTGTTGTGATTATAGGATGGCAATATGGCTTTTTAAATGGCCTATTTTTGTCCACACGGGCTAAGACATGGGCATGTGTCTCAGCCGTGTGCGACACACGGTTAAGTTACACGGCGTGCGTCCCGTGGGGTACCCTACAAATTAAGTCAGTATTCCCCTGTAACACTCCTAGCCCGTATCCGTCGTCGAATTAGGGTTAAGAAGCATTACCTGACATATGAAAATTCAAAATTTTTTTATACTAAACTAATATATGACAGATCTGTACAAATTAATATTTCAAATTCATAAACAAAACTCACAAACATCATATTTTAAAATATTCTTTCAATGTAAACTCAAACCAAAAATCATGTATGTATATAATCATTGCCATTATACTTATTGCCATTATACTTAATCATAGTGCTCATAAATATGAATATATTACCTAACTAATAATCAATTGTTTTCATGTTTCATATCAATCTTTATTTAATAATACCTATTAACTCATTTGAAACTTTACTAACTCATATAAAACATAATTAATCAACTTAGCCAAAGGTAGCAAAACATTTATAGTTCATTAATCATTTAAAAAAATAAAACATCTAGACACATTTAAATAAAGTTTATAATAAGTTGCATTTATGGATTATTACTCACCCAACATGCATCAATTAATAACTTCCATACAACCCATAATTAAGCCAATTCAAATCATGTTACAGACTTTATTAGACAATCACCTTTGTAATTTAAATACATTATACTAGGGTCGAACATGCTATTAATGCCCATGCATATAATACGCAAATTTCCCAAAGTAAATGTCACATTTAACATTAAATATATATACCAAGATAAACGACCAAATTATTCATATAACACCTACAATACATACCACATATTCATTACTTAAACTATATTACATATCATGTTTCCATCATTTCAAAACATAACCGAACTATCGTGACAAGTATCACTCAAATATATACATATATATTTAACAAGTTCACATTCACCAACCTATGCATTATTCCATCCGATTTGTTTAGTCAAGTACACCATTCACACATAATGTACATAATCTCTAAAGTGAACTAATACACAATCGGTTACACATTTTAACTAGCATCACAATCAATTCATTTCCCAAACATGACACGTTTAACACAAATATCATATAATTTATAACACATTTATAATAGCCAAAATAGATTAAACCATGATCAAACATAAACAAATCCAAGCTTAGAAATTAATCCATTTTCACATGGCTTTATTTATACATGACCAAAACCTGATATTTCAAAAATATATCCAGCCTATACATGCCATAATTTGAGTTCAAATATTTAAATACCAAAGCAGTAGATAGTGTGATGAACTTTGCTGATGATCCCCGAGCTTGTAATATCGACCCAAAATCTATAAAAAAGGGTAAACATATACACACAGAGTAAGCTATCATAGCTTAGTAAGTCATAAGCAAATAAACAATTTAATGATATAACCAATTCATTTAAACTAAACCGAACTACCTAAGCATTATTATGTTTAATCTCAAATTACAAATTTTGTAAATGATACTTTTTCGTACATAATTCCCACCTTGGCCGAATGCTCATTTAACCAAATTAAAATAATAATTTACCTTTCATTTACAAGCTAATATGTCATCAGATAGTCAAATATACATATTCTCCTAATCACAAGTTCAGGTATCATCAAATATTATCATGTACACATATTACCTAAATGGCCGAATACACATGGTTACATATATACACATAACACATATCATCTCGAAGACATTCATAGTATGCATATCAAGAACGAACACACTTTTATAATTATACACATTCTATATTTACCTCATAAGTCAATTGTAACAAACATTAAGTACTTACTTACCTTATCACAAGTAATAATAACCTATTCCATACCTGGTCATTTAGCTTATACAACATGTACGTTCACATCTTATCGTAGCCTGATGAACCATTTGGAATTGGATAGGACACTCATATAACCACACATATATCGTACATTGCCAACGTCCCAGAGGTGGTCTTACATGTAATCAGAAATTGATGCCACTGTCCCAGACAGGGCTGGCACACATATATCGGAGTCACATATCGATGCCATGGTCTTAATCACACACAAATATCAGAATCCTATGTCATGACTTATGTATCCTAAATATTCTTAAGGTTCATACGGGCTTCCGGACGTCGTAACTCGGTCGAAACCAATTCGGAAACATAGTAGTCAAGCTTAATCATATTCAGCTATAACATAAATAAAATTATAACTTTCATTTCAGCATGTATATTTTGCATTTAATTAAAACTAAGTACGTCTATTTGCTTATAAACTTACCTCGGACGATACAAAATGGAACAAGGCAGCTAGTCGACAACTTTTGTTTCCCCCCGATCCAAATCCGATCTCTTTGGTTCTTGATTTAAACATATTCAAATTAAGCTCATTCAAACATAATTTCATTCAATTTAGTCCAAAAACACATAAATGGGAAAATTACCATTTTACCCCTGGCATTTACACTTTTTACAATTTAGTCCCTATTGCACAAAACACAAAATATGCAAAATTTCCCTATACTCATGTTTGGCAAAATCTTACCCATATCCATTAAAGCCCATATATTTCATTTATTTCACATTTTAGTCCCTCAAATTTTTATTTTTGCAATTTAGTCCTAATTACTCAAAATCATCAAAAACTCCAATACAAAACATGTTAATCTAAACATATCTTTCATATTTCATCATCAAACAACAAAAATCACAAGCTCTTATCAATGGAATAACTCAAAATATTCACCACAATAAAAAATTTAAGCATGGGTTTTGTAGTACTCGAAGCAACGATATCAAAAACGTAAAAATTATCAAAAATCGAACTAGCTACATACCTTGATTGAGCTTGACTATGGCCGAACCCTAGTTGCTTTTGTTTTTTATTCTTTTGTGTAGTTTCAGCAATGAATAAATAATATGAACACGGCTTTCTTTTTTATTTATGTTTTATGTTATAATATATATTTTATTAACTTATGATTTAATTTACTTATTTAACCTTATTAAAATTATAACAAAACCATATAATATATGTCCACTATCGTCCATTTAATAATTCAATGGGCTATTTACCACTTAAAGGCTTCCTTTTACAAAGCCAATAGCAATTCGGCCTTTTATACATTAAACTACAAATTTTTAATTTACGCGATTAAGTCCTTTTATTTAATCGGATACTCAAACGATAAAATTAAAGCACGAAAATTTCACACATACAAATTCACACATAATAAACACAGAAAATAATTTTTTAAATATTTTTTTGACTTAGATTCATGGTTCCGAAATCACCGCTCCGATTAGGGTCTAAATCGGGTCGTTACAACCCCCTCAATGACACACGGCCTAGCGCACGGGTGTGTGGTCGGCCGTGTGACCCAAGTCAGTTTCGACCATGGCCAAGGCACACGGGCGTGTCTCTGGCCATGTGGTGCAAGTCAATATGTATGCCTTGTTTTCACACGGTCTAAGACATGGGCATGTCTACTAGTCGTGTGAGACACACGGCCTGTTCACACGGGCGTGTGACACTTGAAAGGTTGATAATTTTCTAAGTTTCTAAAATTTGTAATATGATATGATTTAGTCCCAAATGTATGATTAAAGCTTGATATGTTGGTTTTAAGTACATAATGGATATGAATGAATGCTATTGACTAAATTATGATGTTTCTGGATAAATAATTGTTCTGAATTTAGTTAGAAGTCTGGTAATGCCTTTTAACCTATTCTGGCAACGGTTACAGGTTAAGGGTGTTACAACTATAGAGTTGATTTGGTTGCAAGCTTTATTAAAAGGACTACGTGTAGATGTTACCAACAAGTTAGTATTCTGGTGTGATAGTTCAGGTGCTATTACTGTTGCTGCAAACCCAGTTTTAGACTCAAAGTTCAAACACGTTGAATTGGACTTGTTATTTGTCAGGGAAAAGATTGTTGTTGGGACATTACAAGTATGTCATGTTCCAAGCCAAGACCAAGTTGTTGACATCCTTACAAAACCTTTGTTTGCTGGTTTTTTTTTAATAAGTTTCGAGACCAGCTTCAAGTTTTCAATAAGAGTGATTAGGTGCATAATAGTCACAGAAGATAAGAGATCCCAAGCAGGAGGAATGTTATGGAATAAGAAAAGAAGCTATTAAGGTTGTTAGTAAATAGGGTTGTTAGCTATAGTTAACTTTCAAGATAGCTATTAAGGTTGATAGCTGTTATCATTCACTGTACTAAATATGGATTTAGCATTGTTGTATCAGTGTGAGAGCTAATTCAGTAAAGAAGGTTTACCTAGATCTTTCTTTCTTTCAATACTTCTCATGAAGAACTTTATCAAAACATAAGCGGTATGAATATCCTACTTGATAAGTATATGGACATCTGGGATAATCGAAAACATTTGAATCTGGTTGATGCATTCACTCAGGATGAAATTGAAGCCCTATAAGAAATTTACCCTCTTCAGGATTGTAGGCTTTAGGGTTATAAAAGCTTTCCACCAAGCCATCTGGTGCAAAAGCCATCGGCACAAAACGATGTACTAGTTTCTTTACACCTTGGTGGTAGTAAATATTGACCATGATCTTCATTCTATTTTCATCCAAATAATCTTTAAACCATTAGTGCAATGGGGTGCCTTTCACTATAACCATATGCCTATATGCATCATAATTCTCGTAGTTGATATGAACCCAAGTTTTTTCGATATTTCTTTCTCTATATCTTGATACAATGTCCCTCAACATGCAACATTAAGGGCTTATGATCCTCTACATATGCCCAAATAGGTATATTCATTTTGAGACAAAGCTTAGCAAGCCTTAATTCCACATATCTTTCTCTTTGTCGATGGAAACATCACTTGCATTAAGTAGTTTAATCCCTTCAAGTCTTTTTTCGAAAATTTAGATAGTTCAGCTTCGTAAAGGGATAGACGATATCCTCTTCTTCACAAAGAACACCATGGATAGGCTCGAAGCTTTGGAGCAACATGTGGACTCCGTTGACTCGTGGGACAATCACAGGTACTGCCCTATAACTTACTCTAAGATCTAGATGATATTCTCTTGCTCAAGAAGGAAGATTTTTAAGTATTTTACCAGCATGATTGAAACCAATTTCCAATTTACTTTATGTTTGATGTTCCTAGTATAACTTCTTTTATAATATCCATAGGGTTCAAGCTATCCAAAATGGCACGTAGATTAGGGAATTGAATTTATAATGCGTGTCTTCTATGAGTTTGTACGTGTGTTATTGAGTAATGTATATAATATATGATGGCTTATTACACGTACTAATTTCACCTATAATTTACATTTATACGTATGCTTTGATGCATGTATGCAGACAATTCAAAATAGGCAATGAAAATGTGTTTTATGAAATTAATGAAGGATGAGAAATGAAACGGACCTACAAAATCTAGAAACTTATTCTTCTGAACAGTTTGTCGGGAGACGATTAGAACCCTCGAAAGAACCATTGAGATTTGAAGCTGCCGATTCCATAACAAAAAATTGTACCACCTCCTAAAAATGGGCAGGCAGCGGCCAAGATTTCACTCAGATTGTCGGTATATATAGATTATATGAAGAAACAAAAAGAGTAAAGCAAATTTGTTTCTTCCAACATCAGTAGGTGAAACGGGAAGTAGAGGTAGGTGCTATGAATTCGCACATGTAAATCTAATGCAACATGTTGGTTTTAACAAACGTTTGGTTTGCCCATTGATGGTGTTAGTGTTAACATTATCTTAGCTTAATCCTCAACCTTGGATTAGATTATATTCAAATGCTATTGTGGAGATTATATTTACAAAGAAAACAACAGTGACTTTCAATGGCCCATTTTAAAGATATATTATTTTTGGTTTCTAGTCTATCAATACAAAAGTGTTTGATCCACCTTTGGATTTATTTGTTGGGATGTTATTTTTAACAAGGCATTTAAAATGAAATTATTTTTTGGTACAAAGTAAGAGAAATTAATACCGTGAAAAGTTAATAAAACTTTTTGAACTGCATGTTATCCATTGTTTAGTTTCTCTGGATAGTTGGTTATTGTCCATGGATCCATTTTATTCAATGTGCAACACCCTATACATGGTCTGATCGCCGAGCTTGAGTAATAGGATGCCACACCACACATCACAACTTCACACATTACACACCGTCTCATTTGCATACAAACATCATCACATTTAATTATTTATAGGAGTTTAAAATCTAAAATACCCTAGGCGACATTAAAATTTACTAAACATACATTAAACGACCTTGTATCAAGTTAAGAACATGCTTAAGGACCATTTAATGAAAATTTCTAAAAAGTCACGTAGGTATTAGTACACACTCGTTGGTATCGATACTATTTGGGAAATTGGTATTTTTTTAACATTTTGTTTCTCTGCAAAATTTAAAACCCAGCAATTTATCGATACAATTCATAATATATATACTTTTACCTTAAGTATTGATACTCGAGAATTGGTATCAATACCAAATGAGATACTATTTTCGTGCACATTTGTTTTAACATTGAGGTATTGATACATGTCTCGATTATCAATACCTTTATATAAGCTAGCAAAATTACAACAAAATATGACATTTAACACATTCAAACATATACCGCTTTAACATGCATCTATAACAACATAAAAAAAATCCATAATTGTAGTTCAAAGTATCATGAGTAATTCCGACCAAGCAACCAATAAACTAGTAACAAACGTCCGTAAATCCTAAGAGTATGAAAATCAAACAATAATTAAAACATCAAAATCAAATAATCATTAAAACATCATGTTGATAATCAACCAACAAATCTACCACATTGCCTTATTCCCATAGTTCCAAATAATAACAATAATATCACCTACTCAATCACTACGCCTAACTTGGAGCACTTGGAATTTCGCACCACCCACATCAGACACTAACTATTTGCTATGTTTATAAAGAGTGGGCAAGCTTAAATAAGCTCAGTGAAAGATCGAAAAGACCACCAAATAAACACGATGTCATGCGTTAAATGAAAACATCTAAAACACAATTATATATATGTTTGACTATAGTAACATATTAAAATATTCATGCATCAATTACCAACTCTTCTAACTTTATAATTACATAATAAATAGGCATATATCACATTCCATAATATTACATTCAACGATAAATTGGCACTTGAGCTATGAAACATAGAAGTGGGTTCTATCATCAGATATTGGATACACGGATCTTCAACACACCAATGACACGATGAGTCGAACATATTCCAAAAGCATAGCATCTAGCTAACACTCTCCAACACACCAATATATCATGGTGAATGGAGCTAAGCTCACATTCCCTTATCTCTCTGAAGTTATCCCAGCCTTAATGCCCTAAATACAACACAAGGGTGAGTATTTACATTATCCTATGGCATGCCAACAATATCCAACGGTCTCAAAAGGTCACAAGGCCAAAGTATCCACAATTAAAAAATACATTCTCTTATTGTTTTCTATAAGCTTTCATTGCACATTTACACTATTAACACAACATCATCACTACTATTCAGTATATTTAACATGCCTACAATTAACATATTCCACAATAGCCATCTCAAGCATATATCTCATATCACATTAACACATCATAATACACAATCCACATCACATAATCACTTATCACACAAAAGTAACAAGAGGAATAAGAAAGCTTAATCACATATCACACAAAAGTAATGAGAGGAATAAGAAAGCTTACACTTGAAACATAGGATAGGGGTTTAGGCTATTCCTAAGCTCTCATTTAACATTATGAATCATGTCTACTAGCAGCGATTCCAAACACTCACTGTTCACGCTTTCGCCTAGCCACCGAAAGCCTAAATTAGCTTTTCCTTTCCTTTTGCCTTGCTCGTCAAAAGCTCCAATGGTTTCGATTCTTCACTAAAATAAATCATACAGAAAATACAATTAATATTCAATCATAGACTGGCCTAAAGCAACCAACAACACAGGTCTAAGTTAAATCCTGTTGGAACGGAAATTTTTGACTAGCCTAGCCAAAACACAGAAATCTCAATTCCTACTCATTCCCTTTTCTTAAAATCAATTCCAATTATCTAATTACTTACCTAAGAATGATTCTCAACCTTCAAACCACTCTAAACTACTCAGAAACTTAGTTTTAATATTTCGACATACAATGGCCATCTTTTGTGAAAACTTAACAAAACCTTAAAAACTTTTAATGAAACTTTATAGAGAGTTTAGAAAACTTCTAATCACATCAAAATGAGTTGAAAAACACTTTGAAACATTGATTTCATTAAAAATACCAGATTTCACCATTAATGACGCAAATTCTGACATTTACACAAAACCTTCGATTTAATAACTTAAAACTCGATTTAAATAGCTAGATTACATTAAAAACTAATAGCAAAATGAAACATTGCCTTAGTTGGGGAAAGAACGAACGTTTGGTGCAAATCCAAGAAAACCCACAAGTTACACAATAGTAAAATCAGTAGTGTTTTTTATACTTTTTATGGAATTTTAGGGAGGGTTAATGCTTGAAAGATGATGAAAATTAAGAGAATTGAAGTTTGGAAAATCAAATTGGGTGAATGGTGTTTGGGAAATTCAATGGATGACAACAAGAGATAGGGGAAATAATTTTCGTGAGATTACTGTATGTAGGTGGGGGAAAAATAATGCAATTTTTAAGACTTTGGGATATTTACCTTTGTGGTACTCCTAACTTCGACCTAATTTTCAAAACAACCCACTTTTTAAATTAAAGGTCTTTTTTTACATTATTTTCAAAATTCGATTTAATTTCCTAAAAGCCATAGTCAAATATATTTTTGGGTTACCATATTTCTAAATTTCTGAACTCATTTTGAGCTAAAACCCCTAAATTACCCTTGAAACTTCTAGCCCAATTTTTGGGTGTCACATGGTGATAAATCAGAGAAGATGTTTGATGTCATCAAGTACTGGTTGAAGCTTCCATCTTACTTTAGTATCTCAACGTATGATATTCTACCATTTTCTGTCACTTCCAAAGAGCATAAAAAAACAATATTGTAAGTTTTGAAATAATCTATTAATGCTATATATTTAAACCATCTTCAAAAGGTTTCTTTTTTGACCAATGTTTGTTGATTTATTGATTTTGAGTATTTTTTTATTACTTAATAAAATTAAAACAATATCATTTTGCCTTTAATTTAAGATTATTTGGTACACCGATCACATCCTCAAGCATGAACTCAATACCTTGATTGTCTCTTTAGTAAAGACAGTCTCACTCATTTGAGGAGTTGAAGCACACAATATATGCATTTTATGTTGTGCAAACCTAAAAAGTTAATCGATCATCTCCTCTTTTTATCTTTACTTTCATTAAAACAGTATGATACAAATATTGAAGCATTGCCATCTTATAGACAGTAGGTGGAATAGAACACTACGCTTATCTGTAACCTCCCCAATTCAGCCTAGACATTAGGCCCAAATTCGAAAGATTACATTGGCCACCGCAATGATCCAATAAGCTATCAGAGTTTTTAAAACAATCATATTAAAATACTTGTTCATTTAAGAAGAAAACTTAGTCTATTTTCATAAAATACTCGTGAGTATTACAAACCATTTAAGTGAAAACTACTTTTGAAAACTTAGCAGATTTTCCCATTTATTTATTATTCAGATTTCATTTATAATATAGCAGCGGAAAGGTGATATCTATTTATATTTTTAATTAAGACCAAAGTTCGTGCATAACTAATCAATATCCATATGTTAATAACTTAAAATCAAATTAAAATTTCATGCATGCTATAAAAACTCAATTCCTAAGTCCCATGCCATAGTTCAAAAATAAAGCAATATGGTCTCTGAATAACAAAAATATCAAATAAACTAAAAGAATTTATAAAAAAAATCTGAGCTGAGGCCTTTTGAATGTCGTATTTGCATCCTAACCTGGTGGGTTATCTATAGAGATGAAATAAAAAGGGAGTGAGCTATGAAGCTCAGTGTGAATTCAGTCACAAGAAAATCAGTGCAAATAGTCAATAAATATACTAAATAGGAATGCATCGAATGATCACAAACAATTATCAATTCAGAGTATCAGCTTAAGGAATCAGCCATCAATCTAGTCTCTTAGAGTTCACAGTTTATGTATGCATGTGTTTGTGAAAGACAATGCAATTTCTGTATATTAAAGAAAGATCCTACCTAACTCTATTATACACCACAATGGGAGTTCCTTTGAACTCCAACAACCTTGACATTGGGTTGTGGTTTATCCACTAATGGTTTGTAGATAAATTGCTTATAGCTGTGGACATACAACAAGATTTCCAAATGAGAACTGCCACTGGGATGTGGATACACAACAAAATATTACACATAAAATCTGCTGTAATGTGTAGGTTTGTGTAAGTGTACATAGTCGTTATCAAGTAATAAGTAAGTATCGAGTTATCGTTTCTGCAAGGATCGTATTTGTGCTAAGTCACTTAATTTGTAAAATTATATTAACAATTTGGTAAATAAAAACACAATATAGTTGAGAAGTGATGATTAAAATATATTAAACTAAATGCAATGATCCCTAATGCAAATTATCCTAAGTATGCAAACTATATGAATGAAATAGATTTTAGCAAAACTAAACACAATTTGCAACAATTATAACATAAATAAACTAGGACAATTGCTTTAATTAAACTCAATTTATTATCAACATGCTTAATAATATTCGGAAAAACCTTCCATGGCAACTCGATCTTTCATGAGTTTGGAAACCACATTATGTCCTTTTGGAATCCTTTTCTTAGTAAATACGCATTTTACTGATCCTTGTTTACTAAGGGTTTCTTAGCATTCATGCAAGGTAACAGGGATGTGTTAGGCTTGAAACAATTTAATCACACAAATCTAAAAACTATGCAGATAATAGAGCTTGGTTAGGGTTGTTATGCAACATGTAATTTAATCGGGTTAGGATATAAATTGAGCATGCATATTTCAATTATGCGTCCACTAGCCGTTGTCTGGTAAGGATCACTCAGCTAATCCAGGTGCATTTCAATCACGTATGAACAAAATACAGACTTGATTTTAAATGAAAACATGATCATTTGAGGCACAAACATTATAAGCATGAATCTAATAAATATTATTTAATCAAAGCAATCTACCTAGCTTAAATAAACATAAGCTATTATTGTTGTAAACAAGAACATTGAACACATAGAAAACATTTTTAAATTAAGTTTAAGAAAAGAAAGATTAAACCCAATTCAAAGTGGCTGTCACCCAAGACTCTGACTGACAAGGCTCCTTCATTCCTTTGCTTCGCTTCTTTGCTGATGGCTCTCCAAGGAAGCCGATCAAGGGTTCTTTAAGAGGCTCAAATGCTAAAATCTTTATGAAAAGATGATGATAGGCATGGGGAGAAAAGAAGAATGCTAAGAGAATTTAGGAAGGAGAGAATGATGAATGATGAGGGATGATTAGAAATGTGAGAATAAGGTCTTATTTATAGGTGAGGAGAGGGGGATAGTTTACTAAAAATAGGAGTTCTCATCTTTTGAAGCATCTTCCATGGGTGGCCGGCCATAAATTGAGGAATTTGAGCTGATTTTTGCTTGATTTTTGGTCCATTTGAGTGTCACAACAACTCAGGACTGAGACTCGGTCAAGTGCAAATCTTCAAGTAAATCTCTAATATCTTCAACTCTTCAAGGACCTTTTGCAATTAAACCAAAAAGAGGTTTATGGACAGCCATGTGCAGCCGAATTTTGGGTTGACTTGGTCCCCAATTTGGACAGTTTTGTAATCCAACAAAGCTATCAGACCTGTCCAGAATAAATCAACAAGTTAAAGGACCAAAGAATAAAATTTATCTAATTTAATTAATTAATTTAAAACCCAAATTATTAATGAAATATTTTAAAATAAATTATTAAATATAATTTTATATTTTATTATTTAATTCAA
Source organism: Gossypium longicalyx (assembly GCA_025698465.1). NCBI lineage: Eukaryota > Viridiplantae > Streptophyta > Magnoliopsida > Malvales > Malvaceae > Gossypium > Gossypium longicalyx. The sequence goes on along the minus strand of CM046995.1, from coordinate 67,874,124 downwards.
TCATGCATGGTGCACTTTATGTGTTAAAAATATAATATATTCAAATTAATATAAAATAAGCCATTTATTGCATGAAAACTATATAATAAAGTATAAAATCACATTTTAATAACTTCTATGTCCTAATTTCATATTTTTCACATATTTCATTAATTTATTACTTACTATTAACGACAGATTGAAGTAAAAAGGTGATAAATTGCATAGGAAAAATCCTATATATTTTTCCGTTTACACACCCCCCAAACTTAAATCATTGCTCGTCCTGAGGAATGTTTATGCACTGCAAAACGTCTTGCTAAGGAAAAAAATTGCTAATTGTGTAAGTAGCATCAATCTTTATCCCATAATCATGCATTAATAACTTCATGCTCTTCGATCTTCTTTCCTAACAAGTAATTCATATGAAAACATTCCTTAAGATTACCCTAAGCTTCAAAATATGCCAACATGAATCATAGTTTGTATGTATGTCACAACCATAGACAACATTCTTCATTCAACATAATTTCCTATCAATCAAGCAAACAATCACAAGGCTTATTTATGATCTTCATCTGTTGAACTTAGGACTTCCTCTCCACTAATGTAGGTGACATAATCATCAAATCAATAGGTTTTTTATAAGGCTGTAATGGGGCTCGGTTAAAGGTAGGGATTTTAAGAGATGGGACATTTTGGTTTTGAAAAAAAAATCTTAACCTTTAACTTTGTCCTGGTTTTCTCGTAATACAACATTTTTCTTTAAGTGAACCTTTGGAACACCCTCAAACTTATTTTGAACTCAAGCTCATACATTTTTCCTTTTTGGAGACTGAGCAAACTTTTTTTCGCTATTTTTTTTTAAGCATGAGCAAATACATCTTTTTGAAATTTCCTTCCAATGTTGATTACTAAGACAACTTTAGCTAAGATGGATGCAAAAATTTAGGATAACTTAAAAAGATGGTAATTAGCTTAGAATGTGGGTTTATTGCAATAAACAGGCTTTTAAGCTCAAAATTACAGTTTCAAGGGTCTAATATTATAGGGTTGAATTGAAAAGGCTGAAACGGTCCAAAGAAATATTGCCTATATCATTTTAGATTTTTATGTCGCCTAGGATTTTGCCTCAATAAAGTTACTAAGTCAATTCTAAAGATATAAACCTTCATGCATGTCTAATCTCAAAAGAAACTAAGTTTTCATGGCAAACATTACTAAGGCTAAGATCATACAAGCATTCCATTCTTCATGATAACATACTTTCACTCAAATAAAATCATCATTCATACTTGCATACAAACTATCTCTTTAACAAAAAAAATCTCTAAACATTCATTTATTAAAACATACTTATGAAAGAAATGATTGAAACATACTTGAATTTTTTTTAAAAGTTTGAGCAAATTATTTGTCTTTCCCCCCTTTAAAAAGAAGCAATGTCCTCATTGCATGAACAAAGTAATGAATGAAAACTGAACACCAGGTAGGGTTGTAAAGAAAGCGAGCTGAGTTATTAAGACTGCTTAAATACCAAGTCTTTCCTAATAACTCAATCCTAGACATGTTCATTCCCATTACCACATCACTTAGTCTTTTTCTTTCTAAAGAAGTGTTAAGTTTATTCATGTTTGCTATGTTTTATTCTGCAGAAATTAAATCCTAATTATGAAAGAAATAAATTCCTAAGAACCTAAAATAAATAAATAATAAGACAAGAATCCCCCATTTTATTTTCTTGACTCATTTCCCTTGTCCTTTTCAGCTCCATCTTCGCTTGCATCATCAGTATCTCTCGTCCATGTCTCAAAGATATCATCTGGGAACTCAGGAAAAAAAGTATTAGAGATATTCTTAAAAGAATTTTGAATTGAGTCATCCTTAATTTTTGCATATTTCCAGTAAGTTTGTTGTTGATTGTGCATGAACTTGCACATATCCATCAAAATTGACAACTCCGATTTCCTTGAAGTACTTGCAAAAGTCGGTATGGGAGTTGTATATTTAAGTTCAACACTTAGCTCGATTGGTTCTTCTTCTAGCTCAACCCTTGGTTCAGGGTTTTCAAATCCTTCAACTGGTTGAAGACTGTTTAGTTCCTTATCAGATTCTTCCTCTTCAGTGTCTGTAACTGAATTAGCCTCAGTCTCAGTTCTATCTGTTGATTCCTCGCTATCCGACTCAGTTGGCTCTTCTTGCTCGCCTTGATTTAGTTCATGCACCCTCTCTACTAAACTTTCAAGATCATAATTTGAAATGTAGCTTTGAACATATCGCCCCTTCAGATCTGCTTATGTTTTAACACGGGCCCTTAAGCAAAGTGAAGTGATTAATGACGAGAAATAAGCACTTCCTGCCTTCATTTTAGCACAATTGTAAATCTCCTTGAGAATAATTTTGTAACACCCCAAACCCGGCCCAGACGCTATGGCCGAATCTGGTGTGTCACATTGAAGTGTTTTAGCGAAAACGTGTTTTCATTGAAAACCCTTCTTAAAATAAAAGAAACCTTAATTAACTTAAAAAAAACACATTTTAGTTGCAAAAACCTTGTGTGAAACATTTGATTTAAGAAAACTTTTCATTTAAAAATTTAATTGCGAAAACGTAGAAAACATACTATAATTAAGGAAACCCATGTTTAACTTCTTGTAAATTACAATGAAAATAATAATAATAATTCAAGTAATAATAACATAATGAAAACCTTATTACAATCTGATCTGAAACAAACTTAATTAAATAAAAACTTATATGCTTGAAAAAAAACAAGTCCAAATTATCTTGCTAGCTAGCCACCTAGAGTCCCTCCAAACATCGAACCTTCTACTGAGCATCACCTGAAAATAAAATAAAAGAGGGGGTGAGTTTTCGCAAACTCAGTGTGTACAACCTTCGAAGAAAACAAGCAATAAAAAAAAACATCATTCATCGTTCATCATTCATGCAATGCAATCCCATCCAATTATCCATCCACTACACACCGGCTCCGTCCCCCGTCATACCATGTGGGGAAATAAATATCAACCCACCCAACCCACACACCATGGTTGCCCGGTTGCAGAACTACCTTCATTTACATATTGGGCTTTAAAAACCGTCGGTGGATCCACGATTGTCAAGCAACCATGCGATCCTCATATACTTCCTCCGTTCCATAATTCCCAACCCATATGCAACCTAAGTAGAATATCATATGTATGCATGTCACATCCATAAAACCTACATTCAACACCTAGGGGTATTTTGGTCAGTTTCGCCCTTAGGGGTATTTTGGTAATTTTCCTTTAATTACGGTTTTCACTTACCTTGGCCCGTTAACTAGTCCCGCAAGCTAAGATGAATGAATACTATGCACCAGGTAGGATTCCAGAGAAGAGGAGGTGAGTCATTAAGACCGCTTAAGTACCAAGCTCTCCCTAGATCCAATCCTAGACATGCATATACCCATTGCCACACCTTAACCCTTTGACTTGTCCACGGTTGCAATATATTAATTAAGTCTTATGTGGATATCATATACTAGGCCCAAAAACCCCTTACAAAGCCTAACAATTCCACATACCTGCATCTGGCCCATTAATCCCAATTGTATTTATATGGCCCATTAGGCCCAAATCACTTGTATATGGCCCATTAAGCCCAAATCACATTTATATAGCCCGTTAGGCCCAGTCACATTCATATTCATGCTCACATACAAATTCCTATCAATATTCAGTTTTTGCCTATTATAGGCCCAACAGCCCATTGGGCCCATTTAGTCCATTCTGTTCCATATGGCTAAATCACAACCCCAGTCCATGGAATCACCCGTGGGCCTTAGGCAACCTATCGATTTCCCCTTACGAGTGTTTGCGCACTCGCAAGACTACCGTAGCCAAACTTTCGGCTTTTTGGCTTTTGCCGATTCATTGTATGTGTGCAGTGTATGTACACACCTGGTAAGCAAGCGTGATGCGATCTCCTTAGCCCAAACCCACAATTGATATCACTCAAAGATTAATCACACGTACGTATCGATTACTTTGCCAAAAGCTGAAATCTCACCTTAACCTTACCTGAACACCAAGCCTTTACTAGCTTTTACTTTGATAACTAAACACGCGTATTTCTCAGATCTGAAGAGCAAATCGACAGGAATCCAAAACTGAGATCTGACACTAATTCCCTACCAAAGTCGATTAGAAAGAAGTGAGGAACTGAATACTCGATACTTATCAAAAATTGATTGGGAGAGCGAACACTTACACTAGAATCGACTGGGTGGAAAGAGTAGTGGCAGCACCAAGCCCTTAGAGATTTGAATGGAAAAAATTGATTACTCAGCACCAAAGAAGAGAGGAAGAAGAATCAGCTAAAGCAAAGAAAGTATTGAGTAGAGGAGGTATAAGAATTCAGCACAAAGAAAGAAAAGAAAAAAGGGTTTTTAGCTTTTCAGAGAAAAGGGTTTTTGGCACAAAGTGAAGGGAAATTCGTCATTAGCTTTTCAACCCTCCCATTTGGCACCTATTTATAGCCCTATAGCCGAATTCTTGAAGCCCAAGTTCCCAATTTGGCTCCACTTACTCCTCACTTCTCATCTCCTCGTTTTTCTCCCTAATAACCCCTTGATCCTATCCTTAATTTTCTCTTCTGAACACTCCCCTTGGAGTCCATCTTCACGCCACTTTCATCCTTCTAGAAGGCCAAAATTAAACTCTAAAAATACTAAGCTAGGATTCGAACCTTGGACCCTCTTGCTAGCTACTAACTCCACCTCACTATACCTTATGTGGCGTCACTTAGCCACTCCACCACAGGCTCTTTTTGTGTCCAATTGTTTCTTCATTTATTCAAACGCCCACCTATTTGTCAGCCCTGATTCTTTTAATAATTAAATTATAATTTCTTCTACCCCTTAATTCGAAGTCAACCTTAGCTAAGACCTACTAAAATTATCGCTTGGATAAGAATATTAAACACAATATTTATCAAAATCGAAAATAAAGAAAATTTGAGATTTTCAAATTTTTGGGTTTTCAAATTTTTGGGGAGTTACAGCTCTACCCCCTAAAAGAAATTTCGTCCTCGAAATTTACCTGATCCAAATAGTTGAGAATAGTTGAGAATATTAACATCGCATCACTTAAGTTACACCACTACGCTTCTACTGTGTATTCTATTTCTAATTTCAAAATAGATAGATCACACACTATGGATAAATTACTTACCAGTATTTGCTTCTAGACCATCTTCGTCTTCTCGGCGACGAGCATCATAAACCAAAGCTGGCTGCCTCACCTCAGCATGGCCTGCATTTCTGCCTAGTACTCCACGTTCACGTCTATTGCCGTCACCACCGCTGGCCTGCTCACGGCCCTTTGGCGACAGCTGACCACCCCTTGGTGGCTGAGCACCAGCTTAGCCCACTACTGATTAGTACTTGGGCCAAATTTGACCCCCTTTAAAAATTTAAAATTTAAACAAAACAAATTAAAATTAAAAATTTTAAATCTCAATTAGAAAATTTCTTCTCAATAAATTACATTAAATTAATTCCCAGGAAAGGTTGAAGGGGTCATAGCGGTCCCGCTTAAGTTCCAATCTCCTTGGATAGAATTAATTAAATGTAATAAATTAAGAAAATAAATTCTAACTATTTATTTATTTACAAAACAAGTTCATAAAAAATCAAGGGTCTATTAATTTGAATGAGGATTCAACTCGCCCAACTTTACTATCCCAATAATGTTTTAGACGTTGACCATTAACTTTAAACGTACCTCCGTGATTGTCGTATAATTCAACAGCTCCATAAGGATACACTCGGTAGATGGTGTGAGGTCTATTCCATCGGGATTTAAGCTTCCCAAGGAATAACTTCAACCTTGAATTAAAGAACAAAGCCTTCTGACCTTCTTTAAACTTGTGAGGTTGTATATGACCATCATGCCATCTTTTTTATCTTTCTTTACTCATTTTGGAATTCTCATAGGAAAACAACCTCACCTCTTCCAACGCATCCAATTGTAACATCCTTCTCTCACCGGCTTGCTTAAGATCTAAGTTCAATTGCTTCAAGGCCCAGTGAGCTCTATTCTCCAACTCTAATGGAAAATGACATGCCTTCCCAAAAACTAACCGAGAAAGAGTCATTCCTAACTGTGTCTTAAATGTTGTTCGATAGGCCCATAATGCATCATCGAGCCTTCGAGACCAATCTTTTCTGCTAGGGTGTACTACCTTTTCAAGTACACCTTTGATTTCACGATTTACTCTCTCAACTTGACCATTAGACTGAGGGTGATAGGCAGTAGCAATCTTGTGCTTCACATCATATTTGCCAAGCAACCACTTAAGCCATTTGTTCATAAAGTGAGAATCTTTATCACTAAAAATAGCTCTTGGTGTCCCAAATCGTGTAAACACATGCTTATGTAGGAATCGCATGACTACCTTAGCATCATTTGTAGGGTATGCTTCAGCTTCGACCACTTGGATACATAGTCCACTGCTACTATGATGTATTTGTTCCCATACGAAAAAAGAAACGGGCGTAAGAAGTCAAATCCCCATACGTCGAATAATTTAATTGCCAAAATGTTTTTCAAGGGCATCTCATTCCTCCTTGATATATTCCCGGTCCTATGGCATTTATCACAATTCTTCACATAAACATAAGCATCTTTATATAGTGTAGTCCAAAAGAAGCTTGCTTGCAAAATATTAGTTGCAATACGTGAACCAACAAAGTGTCCCCCACTTGGGGATGAATGGCAATGATACAAGATCTCAGCAATCTCACTTTCAGCTACACACTTTCGGATTATATTATCTACACACTGTTTAAACAAAAATAGATCCTCCCAAAACTAATACCGTCTATCATGAAGGAATTTTTTCCTTTGTTGGTATGTCATTTCTCGAGGAATTATTCCACATGCAAGATAATTGGAAAAGTCAACAAACCAAGGTGTTTCATGAATTCGATTTACCTCAAATAAGTGTTCATTTGGGAAATTCTCGTTGATAGGCACACATGATCGAGTTACCTCGTCTTGTTCCAACCTCGACAGATGATCAGCTATTTGATTTTTGACACCTTTTCTGTCTTGGATCTCAAGGTAAAATTCTTGGGCAAACAGTATCCAACGAATTAGCCTCGATTTCGCATCTTTCTTCGTGAGCAAGTATTTAATGGCCGCATGGTCAATAAATACTGTAACTTTGGTACCTATAAGATATGAGTAGAATTTTTCAAAAGCAAAAACTATAGCAAAGAGTTCCTTTTCAGTTACCGTATAATTATTTTGGGCTCTCGTCAAAATTCTACTTGTATAGTAAATAGGATGAAACACTTTGTTTCTTCTTTGACCCATCATAGCTCTAATAGCTTAGTCACTTGCATCGCACATAAACTTAAAAGGTGAGTTCCAATCAGATGTAATGATTATTAGGGCTAAGATTAACCCTTTTTTTAGATCTTCAAAAGCTTCCAAACATGCTTTGTTGAAATCAAACACTGTATATTTCTCTTACAACAAACACAACGATTTAGAAATTTTTGAAAAATATTTGATAAAACTTCGGTAAAAACCAGCATGGCCTAAGAAACTTTTGACTCGCTTCACATTCATTGTGGCTGGTAATCTTTCAATTACATCCACCTTTGCTTTATCGACTTCAATTCCTCTCTTCGAGATTTTATGCCCTAAGACAATCCCTTCCTTAACCATAAAATGGCATTTTTCCCAATTAAGGGTAAGATTCATCTCTTCGCATATCTTCAGTACTAAAATGGCATTTTTCCCAATTAAGGGTAAGATTCATCTCTTCGCATCTCTTCAGTACCTTAGCCAAATTACTCAAACAAATATCATAAGTGTTACCAAAAATAGAAAAATCATCCATGAAAACCTTAACAAAATTTTCGACAATATCAATAAATATTGCCATCATGCATAGTTGAAAAGTTGTAGGTGCATTGCATAAACCAAAAGGCATTCGCCTAAAAGCAAACGTACCGTATGGACAAGTAAAGGTTGTTTTATGTTGGTCCTCCGGGGCTTCAACTATTTGGTTATATCCCGAATAGCCATCTAAAAAAAATAGAATTCATTACCTACGAGTCGATCTAACATCTGATCCATAAAAGGCAACAGAAAATGGTCCTTCCGAGTGGCTTTGTTCAACTTTCTGTAATCAATATAGATTCTCCAACCAGTAACAGTTCTAGTTGGAATTAACTCGTTACGCTCATTTTCAACAATCGTGATTCCACCTTTCTTCGGCACACACTGCACCGGACTTACCCATGACCTATCTGAAATAGGATAGATGATTTCTGTATCTAACCATTTGATCACTTCCTTTCTCACAACTTCTTTCTTAATAGTATTGAGCCTCCTTTGCCCATTAATTTGAACTCCTTCACCTTCTTTAAAAATAATTTTATGCATGTAAAAAGAAGGGTTTATACCTCGAATATCAACTATGGTCCAACCAATTGCTTTCTTAAATTTCTTTAAAACATCAATTAGTTGCTCCTCTTGATCTTTCGTCAGTTCTACTAAAATAATCACAAGTAAAGTAGAACAGTCACCTAAATAAACGTATTTCAAACGGGAAGGAAGTACCTTTAATTTGAGTTTAGGTGGTTCTTCGATTGACAACTTAGGTTGCACAAATTCTCTGACTTCTAGCTCCAACAGTTCAAATCGTTGGATTGAATAAAATTTCATAGATTGGATTCCATCAAAGCCATGCTTTCACCTTCTTCATCCTCCAAAAGGTCAAGATCTAAAGCTTTCTCCAATGGATCTTCTTCAAAATTTCTTTCCATAGAAACCAAGGTTTCTATCTCTTTCATAATTGAATACTCTTTTGTCGGATCGATAAATCTCATCGCTTTAAGAATGTTAAAGGTTACCTGATCGTCTTGAACTCGCATGGTGAGTTCACCTTTCTGCACATCAATTAACGTTCTTCCCGTGGCTAAGAAAGGTCTCCCAAGGATGATCGACACTTCCATATCTGCTTCAAAATCTTAGACAATGAAATCAGCATGAAAAATAAATTTATCGACTCTTACCAAAACATCCTCGATCTTTCCTTCAGGATATGCTAAAGATCGATCCGCTAGCTAAAGTGTCATAGTTGTAGGTCTTACTTCACCTATCCCTTACATCTTGAAAATAGACTTAGGAATCAATTTGATACTCACTACTATGTCACACAAAGCTTTACCACAGTAAGATTCACCAATGTTACAGGGTATAGAAAAGCTTCCTGGTTCTTTCAATTTCGGTGGTAGTTTGTTCTGCAAGAATGCACTGCACTCCTTTGTCAAGGCAACAGTCTCATACTCACTCAGTTGTTTCTTCTTGGACAGTATATCCTTCATAAACTTCACATAATTTGGCATTTGTTCTAAAGCCTCCACCAACGGAATATTGATGTGTAACTGCTTTAGGACATCCAAAAACTTCTTGAATTGCACCTCCTGTTTCTGCTTGTGTTGCTACAATCTTTGCGGATATGGAGGTGATGGAACTTTTGGTTGAATCAAACAACTTTTCTGAATAAGTAAATCTGCATCCAAAGAAGATGTTAAAGTATCTGAATTCACTAAGTTAGGATTTACCTTGTCAGTCTTTACAGATTCTGATTCCTTTGGTATAGGAATTTCAACAACTGGTTGATTCTTCTCAACGGGTTTATCTTCGACATCAATCAATTGGGGTTCCAAAATTTTTCCACTTCACAATGCCACTGCCTTGATATGTTCTTTACCCAAATTTCTTGAATTCTTAGTATCGCTTGACAAGGTTCCTTGCGGTCTATTATGAAGCTCCGTAGCTAGCTGACCCATTTGATTTTTCAAAATTTTCAATGTTGCTGCTTGGCTTTGGATAAAAGCGTTATTCTTTGCCATGTACGCTTTCAACAAGTTCTCCAAATTGTTTGATACCTTAGCTTGAGGAAGTTTTGGAGCTTGCTGATTAAACCCTTGAGATTGGTTGGGTCTATGCTACAATAGGTTGTTATTCGGTCCGTTTTCTTGGTTGCTTCAAGAAAAGTTACGATGATTACGCCATGAAGGATTGTAGAAGTTGGACTAGGGTTCTTGTCCACTCCTATATTGGTATTGGTTCCCCACATAGTACACTGCCTCGAGATTTGATGAAAAATTTTCAAAAGAATGACCTTCCCCATGGTACACACAGGAAACTACTTCGTATGAACTTGGTAGCTGAGCTACAAAATTATTAGCACTATCAGCGGTAAACTGTTTTAACATAGAGGAAATAGACAATACCTGAGCTGATAACGAAGTGAGGGCATCAACTTCATGAACTCTGACTACACGTCTTCCTGAAGCTGTTCAATTTGTTTGCCATTGATAGTTATTACTCACAATCCTCTCGATGATCTTATAAGCCTCATTATAAAACTTAGACAAAATTGCATCATTCGTAAAAGCATCTACCATCAATCTTATATGTGCATTGAGACCATTTTAGAATGTCTCCAACTGGATACAATGAGGAATCCTATAATGAGGACACTTATGAAGAAACTCCTTGAATTGTTCCTAAACCTCATACAAAGACTCGTCATCCAATTGTTGGAAAGTTTTGATCTTGTTGCTCAACTTAGCGTTTTTGCTAGGCGGGAAATAATTAACCAGAAATCTTTTTGCTAATTTTTGCCATGTAGATATGGAACTTGGTGGCAATGAATCGTGCCATGCTCGTGCTTGATCTTGCAACGAGTATGGAAATAACTTTAACCTCAGTGCATCTTCAGTCACACCGACTATATTAAATGGAACACTCACCTTTGTAAACAATTGAAGGTGGAGATATGGATCTTCCTTGGGCATACCACTGAATTGGCCCACCGTTTGGAGCATTTGAAACATCACTGGTTGCAATTCAAATTGGGTTGCCTCAATATCTGGTCTTCTTATTCCTGGATTTCACTCACTGAAAAGTGGCACAGCATATTGTCTGATCCATCGATCCCTATCATGGCAATGAGGATGGGATTTCATACATGATCAGCTTCATTACCTTGGTCTTGATTCTGATTTCCAAGGTCCATCTCGACTTGTCTTTAAGCTGTTCGTTCACGTCTTCTTTGTCTGAAAGTTTAGTCAATTTTAGGGTCTACTGAGAGTAAATCAATAATTCGATCTATTCTCATAAACCCTTGAAAAGAAAATCACAAAATTAAAAAGAATAAGTTAGTAATGTTAGAAATAAATCAAATTGAAAATAAATAAATTCACGAAAGAAATGACTATGGCAATAGTTTACAATCCCCGACAATGGTGCCAAAAACTTGTAATGTATACAATCGTTATCAAGTAATAAGTAAGTATCGAGTTATCGTCTCCACAAGGATTGTATTTGTGCTGAGTCACTTAATTTGTAAAATTATATTAACAATTTAGTAAATAAAAACACAATATAGTTGAGAAGTGATGCTTAAAATATATTAAACTAAATGCAATGATCCCTAATGCACATTATCCTAAGTATGCAAACTATATGACTGAAATAGATTTTAGCAAAATTAAACACAATTTGCAATAATTATAACATAAATAAACTAGGACGATTACTTTAATTAAATTCAATTTATTATCAACATGGTTAATAATATTCGAAAAAACATTCCATGGCAACTCGATCTTTCATGAGTTTGGAAACCACATTAGGTCTTTTTGGAATCCTTTACTTAGTAAATATGCATTTTACTGATCCTTATTTACTAAGGGTTTCTTAGCATTTGTGTAAGGTAATAGGGACGTGTTAGGTTTGAAATAGTTTAATCACACAAATCTAAAAACTATGCTAATAACAGAGCCTGGTTAGGGTTGTTATGCAACCTGCAATTTAATCGGGTTAGGATCTAAATTGAGCATGCACATTTCAATTATGGGTCCACTAGCTGTCGTCTGGTTAGGATCGCTCAGCTAATTCAGGTGAATTTCAATCACGTATGAACGAAATTCAAACTTGATTTTAATTGAAAATATGATCGATTGAGGCACAAACATTATAAGCATGAATCTAATAAATAATATTTAATCAAAGCAATCATTCTAGCTTAAATAAAATTAAGCTATCATTGTTGTAAACAAGAACATTGAACACATAGCAAACATTTTTAAATTAAATTAAAGAAAAGAAAGATTAAACCCAATTCAGAGTGGCTGTCACCAAAGACTCTGAGTGGCTATCACCAAAGATTCTGACTGACGAGGCTCTTTTGTTCCTTTGCTTTGTTTCTTTGTTGGTGGCTCTTCAAGGTGGTCGACCAAGGGTTCTTTAAGAGGCTCAAATGCTAAAATCTTTATGAAAATATGATGATAGGCATGGGGAGAAAAGAAGAATGCTAAGAGAATTTAGGAAGGAGAGAATGATGAATGATGAGGGATGATTAGAAATATGAGAATGAGGTCTTATTTATAGGTGAGGAGAGGGGGATAGTTTACTAAAAATAGGATTTTTCATCTTTTGAAGCATCTTCTATGGGTGACTGGCCATAAATTGAGGAAGTTGAGCTAGTTTTTGCTTGATTTTTGGTCAATTTGAGTGCCACAACAACTCACGATTGAGACTCGGTCAAGTGCAAATATTTAGGTAAATCACTAATTTCTTCAACTCTTCAAGGACCTTGTGCAATTAAACCAAAAAGTGGTTTATACACAGCCATGTGCAGCTAAATTTTGGGTTGACTTGGTCCCCAATTTGGACGGTTTTGTAATCTAGCAAAGCTATTAGACTTGTCTAGAATAAATCAACTAGTTAGAGGACCAAATAATAAAATTTATCCAATTTAATTCATTAATTTAAAACCCAAATTATTAATGAAATATTTTAAAATTAATTATTAAATATAATTTTATATCTTATTATTTAATTTAATCATGCATGGCCCACTTTATGTCTTAAAAAATATAATATATTCAAATTAATATAAAATAAGCCATTTATTATATGAAAACTATATAATAAAGCATAAAATCACATTTTAATAATTTCTATCCTAATTTCATATTTTCACATATTTCATTAATTTATTAAACAATTACTTAGTTTTAACAATAGATTTAAGTAAAAAGGTGATAAATTACATAGGAAAAATCCTATATATTTTTCCATTTACATTTGTCGTTATGCTGTAGATGCACAACATATTTGCAGGTAAAAGTTGCTGATGGTTTATGGATGTACAACATATTTGTAGTTAAAGGAAAAATACTGCCAATGGTTGTGGGTGCACAACAAATTTGTAGATAGAATGTCAATAGTTGTGGTTTGCACAACAAATTTGCAGATAAGCTGCCAATTCTTCCTCCGTACATGTAGTCCCGCCCATGCAATGCATTATGACATGCTTATAACAGATTAATATGGTAGTAATTAAGTTGTTATAACAACTTGATACGGTAGCAAATAATATGCTTATAATATATCAATACAATAGCAAATAATATGCTTATAACGGATCAATGCAGTAGCAATTAATATGTTTATAACAAATCAATACAATAGCAAAAGACATGCTTATCATGTGTTCAGTTTAACAATATCATCTAACATGCTAAACATTCAATTAGTGATACAGATGCAACAAACATATATTATTCACATATCATGTGTATACACTAATAAATAAGTCATTCAGATCCTGAGTTCATATTATTAAGGGTTCAATTGAAAGTAATAAAACTCTAAAAATAGTTTGGGGACTTCAAAAACTAAACTGAACAAATCATAAAATTCTAGGCAAATGGTAAAATATGGGTCAACGACCATGTGGCTAGGCCATGTGAGGTGCTATAGGCCGTGTGGAAATGTTACACGACCGTTTGGAAAGTTCTTGGTCGTGTGGTTCATGAACTAGCCTAGGGTTTCTAGGGTACATGGTCGTGTGGTCCACACGCTCGCATTGGCCTAATCTTAGGGATGGTTTGCCCCAGTTCGCTATAAGCTCAAAACTATATAGGGTTTTTCTATATGTTTTTACCACATTTTTACTTAATTATTATGTTTATCTTGAGTACTTATTATTGAAATAAGTGAATTTTACTTAATTAGTAATTTTATACATGAAGTTGGAAAGTATGTGAAATTATGCTTAATTACATAATTTTCATGCATATTTTGTATTAATTCATGTTAATTTATTAATGTATGTACTTTTCACTATGTAGGAGGTCCATTAAATACATGATTTAAATAAATAAAAGATGGCCATGCATAAATTATCCATGTAGATAGCAAACCCATAAGAGATCGGGTTCCCATGGAAGTAATTCTAAACATGTTAGCATGATGAAAGTAAGTTGATTTGATTAATATAATTATCTTAGCCCATTTCATGTTGATTATTTTTGTTGTTTGGTAGAACTAGAAAGAACATAGGTTTTCCTCCTTACTTATTGGTTAAATTGTTCCTATTTAGTTATCCTTAGCATATATTTTATCATTTTTAGTTTAGTAAATTGCATTTTATAACTGAGGAAATCCTAGCCCATTGTATCCTTAATTTTGCTATCTTTTTGCAAAAATGTCATTGCATGAATTAATTCTAGATTGCGTCTAGAATTGTCGTCGTACCTGACAGCTGCCCGGATAAGAACTAAAAATGCGTGAGCTGTCTAGTCTAGTATAGCCAACCTGTACGTATAAGGACAGAATAATTCTGATGAAATGACACTTGTACTGTTGGAGAAGGACATAAAAGGTTGACATGTGATTAAAAAGGAGAGCTTTTTCTTGACGATGATCATCTTCATCCTACCTTGAAGCTTGCGGCTATGGCAACTTAAGCCTTTCAAGGGTGGGCCGACATGAAAATTGATGTAGAGTAGCTTCTAACGAGGAGACTTAAGTGCGAGACAAGATGGAATAGAGAGATTCAATCGAGTTGTCTAGGAATAGTATTCTCCACTTGATTCTTTCTTATTTCTTTCTAAATACTGGTGATTACTCTCTGTTTTCTATTTGTATGGAAGTACACATGAATTCTTGGTTAAATGTTATCTTATTCAATCTTTCTTTTATTGTTTAATATTGGGGTCTGAATGTTTCTTAACACGAAAGTGTTATTGCAGTCACTGACATTGGAAAATGTAGTGATAGTTCGAGCCGACAAGTATTACAATGGAAGTTGAGTGAGAATTAGAGGAATTTAGCCCACTTGTTCTTAATAGTGCCATATCACCATCATCCGAAGGTGGGGTTAATGTGCATGTTTAAGTCTCAGATTAAATAGAAGAGTGACGCTTGGTAAGATATACATTGAAATTTATTGCCTCGACAATCACCTATTCTTTTATACCTTGTGAGCATTTAGTATTCTGTTAAAGATTCATGTCGGGGATCCCAGTTTATCATTATCATATTTTAATTTATTGTTTTCAAATTATTGCTCTGACAACTATCCTCACAATTTATCTCATTTCTATCTAGTTATTGCACCGATATTAATAGAGAAAAGACAACCATCCCTATGGGATTGATATCTGACAGACTCACATATGTCTACTACTTGCATCAACAGTGTACGCTTGCACATCATTGCTGTGACGTGGAATAGCCGATCAAGTTTTTGGCACAATTGCTGAGGATGACATTTGTTTGATGTTTATTTTTTGTTTTGGTGTGGTTTTGGACTGTATTTTCCTTATATAATATTTAGTATTCACTAACTGGTTTTTCTTTGTTGCTATTCCTTCAACTTCATTTTAGGTGTTTTATGACTCGAAGCAAGTCAGATTTTCTTGCTGATTTTGATCCAAAAATTGAAAAAATTGTTCAGAGTAGACTTCAAGAATAAAGAAATATGTCTCTACTAGGGAACAATGTAGCCATACCCTTGATGCAACAACAAAATGTCAATAACCCATTGTTGTTGCAATATGCTCCCATACAAAATAAGACTATACGAGATTTTGTAGTACCTGTCTTGGATGAGTTACAACCAGGAGTTGTTAGACCAGTAATCCAAGTTGGGAATTTTGAACTCAAGCCAGTAATGTTTCAAATGCTGAATTCTAATGGGCAATATGCTGGACTGCCACATGAAGATGCGAGAGAACATCTTAAATCCTTTTGATTGATCTGTGCTTCCCTTATTCAACAAGGCACTCTTGTTGATGCCTTGAAGATGCAATTATTTCATTATTCCTTACAGGGAAGAGACCAGTTTTTTGGGCTACCTGTTGGATCAATTACTTCTTGGGATGCACTAGCAATATAGTTTTTTTTTTGCGATTTAACCTACCGACAATGAATGCTCGTCTTTGAAATGATATTACTACTTATCATCAGCTGGATGATGAAAATCTTCACACCATATGGGAACATTATAAATCTTTACTTCGACGTTGTCCTATGCACGACTTTTAACTAGAAACACAAATTGAAATTTTTTATAATGGGTTGAATTTACATACAAGGAATCTTTTCGACGCATCAACCAATGGACCTCTTCTAGATTGTACTATAATGATGTTGTGTAACACCCCAAAAATCTAGAGCCTTTAATTATGTTTTGTTTAACATATAGTGCATGGTTGTGGTATTGGCTAAGTGATATGGGTGTGTTTGGGAGTGTTTGAGAAGCCTGGGTTCAAGTCTTGGCTCTTGCAAAATTCTTAGTGTTGCTCTTAAATGAATCTAGACATTATCATATAGGCCTTATATATAATAGTGCTTATTTTATGACACAAAGAGAGCGTGTGGTCTAATGGCAAGGTGGTGTGTTACTTCTACTAGGGGACTTAAGTTCGAGCCTTGGGTTGCGCAATGGAGTAATTATTTTTTTGTTAAGCTGGGTAGGTAGTGGATTTGGACTGAGACTCTAAGGTTGAAATGGTCATGAGAGTTTGAATGGAGTTTGAATGGGATGTTGGAGTGATTTGTGGAGAAAATCAAGGAGAGGTTTATAGAAAGATTTTAGGAGGGAAAAGGAGAGTTTGAGGGTGTGTAGGTTTGTGCTGAAATTGCTTGAGGAAACTCATGAATTCGACTTTAGGAGGGGTGTGTTTCATTTTTGGCTATTAGGAGCATTTTGGGTTTTTTTAGGGTTTTGGTTTTGTTCTTCTTTCCTTTTTGTTTTCTCTACTTTTTGCGTTTTTGGTTAAAACCGAGGTGACCATTTGGTGCTTTCTTTTCTTTCCTTCTACTTCTCTGAGCATTAGCCGTACACTTCTCCTCTTTTTTTCTTACTCATTCTTCTACGCTCTCTCAAGCTCTTCTCACTGGTGAGTGGCTGAATATTGATTGGTAAGTCTTGGTTTGCCTCTGTTCTATTCGGCTTATCTTCTCTTTGCTTAAATGCTGATTTCCATCTTTTTCCTCCTTGGTTATGGTGCTTTTGTTTCAGATGTTAGTTACACGTAGAGGGAGGAAGTTCACTGGGATTCCTGAGGCAATCGAAATCTCCCTTTCATCTCTTATTCTAAGGTAACACTACTCATTGGTATTTTCTTAAACTGAAGCACTCTGGTTGAGGTTCTTGGACCTTGTCCGAATACTCCTTTGCTTGGACTGATAGGCAGCAAGAAAGTTTCTAGAAATTGAAGAAGGTTCTGACTGAGGCCCCTGTCTTGATACAGCCAGAATCCGAGAAGGAATTCACTATTTTTAGCAATGCATTAGACGTTGGTTTGGGTTGTGTGTTGATGCAAGAGGGTAAGGTGGTTGGTTACGCGTCTCGTCAGCTTAAAATCCATGAGGTGAATTACCCTATGCATGACCTGAAGTTAGCTGTAGTGGTTTTTGCTCTAAAAATCTAGAGGCATTACTTGTACGGTGAGAAGTGTATCATTTACAGTGATCATAAAAGCCTTAAGTACCTCCTCACTCAGAAGGAGCTGAATCTTAGGCAGTGAAGGTGGATAGAGCTGTAGGGCTGTATCTGATTTAAGAGTGATGTTTGATCGTCTCAGCTTGCTTGATGATGGTAGCTTGTTGGTTGAGCTACAAGTTAAACCGACGTGGATTGAACAGATTAGGGGTAAGCAATTGATGAATGGGTCACTGGTTCCTCGTTTTTGACTAGTTGAGAATGGGGAGATTTTAGATTTTGGGCTGAGTAGTGAATGGGTACTGTGTTTTCGTGGCATAGTCTGTGTAGTGAGGGATTCTGATCTGAGGCAGTCTATATTGCAAGAGGCACATAGTAGCCCATATGCTATGCATCCTGGCAGAAACAAGTTATACCAGGATCTTCGTGAGCTGTACTGGTGGCCAGGACTTAAGCGTAAAGTTACTGATTTTGTAAGTGTCTGACATGCCAACAAGTTAAGGCTGAGCATCAACTGCCTTCAGGTATACTGCAACTAGTTAAGATTCCACTCTAGATGTGAGAGAGGGTAACTATGGATTTTGTGAGTGGGCTGCCCTTAACGCCTACTAAGAAGGATTCAGTATGGGTTATCGTGGACCGATTGACTAAATCTGCCTATTTTATACCGATCTATACTGATTATTCACTATAGAAGTTGGCTAAGTTATATGTGGCTGAGATTGTAAGACTGCATAGGGTACCGGTTTCCATTATATCTGACAGGGATCCTCAATTCACATCTCGATTTTGGAAGAAGTTGCATGAGGCACTGGGTATAAGGTTGGACTTCAGTACTGCGTTCCATCCTCAGACAGACAGTCAGTCAGAGAGAGTGATTCAAATACTGGAGGACATGCTAAGAAGTTGTGTAATTAATTTTTGAGGCAGTTTGGAAGATTACTTGCCATTAGCGGAATTCGCATATAACAATAGCTATCAGTCCAGCATTCAGATGGCACCGTACGAAGCATTATATGGTCGTAGATGTCCCACTCCTACATGTTGGCCTGAGTTGGGTGAGCGGCGAGCTCTGGACCCTGAAATAGTTTCTGATACTGAAGACAAGGTAAGGCTAATTCGAGACTGTTTAAAGACAACATGAGACAGACAGAAGTCATATACAGACTTGAAACGTAAGGAGATTGAATACTCTGTGAGGGACTATGTCTTTCTTAAAGTCTCACCATGGAAGAAGATTCTGAGGTTTGGACGGAAGGGCAAGCTAAGCCCTGGGTTCATTGGGCCTTATCGTCTATTGAAGTGTGTGGGACCGGTCGCCTATCAACTTGGATTGCCTCCAGAGTTGGACCAGATTCATGATGTATTCCATATCTCCATGCTGAGGTGTTACCACTCTGATCCCAGACATATTGTACCAGTTGAAAAAATCGAGGTTAGGCCAGATCTGACCTCCGAGGAGAAGCCAGTGCAGATCTTGGATCGTGAGGTTAAAGTATTGAGGAAGAAATTTGTTCCATTGGTTAAAGTGCTTTGGCGTAATCACAGCTCAGAGGAAGCCACGTGGGAACCTGAGGAGGCTGTGCAACAACAATACCCTCATCTATTCTAACCAGGTAAATTTTGAGGATGAAATTTCTTTAAGAGGGGTAGAGTTGTAACGCCCCAAAAATCTAGAGCCTTTAATTATGTTTTGTTTAACATATAGTGCATGGTTGTGATATTGGATAAGTGATTTGGATGTGTTTGGGAGTGTTTGAGAAGCCTGGGTTCAAGTCTTGGCTCTTGCAAAATTCTTAGTGTTTCTCTTAAATGAATCTGGACACTTTCATATAGGCCTTATATATAATAGTGCTTGTTTTATGACATAAAGGGAGCGTGTGGTCTAGTGGCAAGGTAGCATGTTGCGTCTGCTAGAGGACTTGAGTTCGAGTCCTGGGTTGCACAATGGAGTAATTATTTTGCTGTTAAGCTGGGTAGGTAGTGGAGTTGGATTGAGACTCTAAGGTTGAAATGGTCATGAGAGTTTGAATGGAGTTTGAATGGGATGTTGGAGTGATTTGTGGAGAAAATCAAGGAGAGGTTTATGGAGAGATTTTAGGAGGTAAAAGGGGAGTTGGAGGGTGTGTAGGTTTGTGCTAAAATTGCTTGGGGAAACTCATGTATTCGACTTTGGGAGGGGTGTGTTTCATTTTCAGCTATTGAGAGCATTTTGGGGTTTTTTTTTGAGTTTTGGTTTTGTTCTTCTTTCCTTTTCGTTTTCTCTGCTTTTTACATTTTTGTTAAAATCGAGGTGACCATTTGGTGCTTTCTTTTCTTTCCTTCTACTTCTCTAATTATTAGCCGTACACTTCTCCTATTCTTTTCTTCCTCATTCTTCTACTCACTCTCAAGCCCTTCTCACTGGTGAGTGGCCAAATATTGATTGGTAAGTCTTGGTCTGCCTCTGTTTTATTCGGCTTATCTTCTCTTTGCCTAAATGTTGATTCCAATCTTTTTTCCCCTTGGTTATGGTGCTTTTGTTTCAGATGTTAGTTACGCGTGGAGTGAGAAAGTTCGCTGGGATTCCTAAGGCAATTGGAATCTCCTTTCATCTCTTATTCTAAGGTAACGCTACTCATTGGTATTTTCTTAAACTGAAGCATTCTGGTTGAGGTTCTTGGACCTTGGCCGAATACTCCTTTGCTTTATTGAAAGTGTATTTCTCTTTGGGTTGGTTTGTATCGTTCAACCTTTGTGGTTAAGTAGCAGATATAATGGTTTCGCTATCACACAGATAGTCTTCAAGGGTCTGTTAGCAACTTTTGTCAATGTTCTAAGCGGGCTATAATCACGTTCATTCAAGCAAGGAAATAGTAAGTAATCTCTTAGAACGAGTTTTGGTTAGGGTTTCTTGGATCACGCGTGTTAGATATTTAACCGACGTTTCTTTTGCAATAAGTTGGAGTGCGTGGGCTATTCGCTCGCTTTTGGAAACAGGTGTGTATTCACAGACTGAATTGACTATAGAACGAAAAAAGCAATAAAGCCGAAAGAAAGGCCTTTTGGCCACATGTGTGTGCGAACGCACATGTGGTAAGCCAAGCCCACGAATCATGGGCATAAGACTGCAGAGGCCACCTTGAGCGTTCTTGTGGGCTTAGGCCGTTATGCGCCTCGATGAACCGAAATGGGTCGTGTGGGCCCTATGGGCTCGTAGGCCCTACGCGGATAAAGTTGCATTATGTGGTAAATACTAGACCGGGCTGTATAGTTCACATGGCCATGGTCGTTTTTGGGCTTAGCGGGCCACATAGGCGTGTGGGCCGACATGGGCCGCAAAGTGGGCTGTGAACCCATTCGCACTGTTATGTATGTTGAGGTTACACAAGTCGTTCGAGACGGCTGTGGACCTTCTGATGGGTCGGTAAGTGTGCCTAGACCCATTCTGATGAAATTGACCAAAATACCCCTAAAGGGTAAAATGATTGTTTTACCCCTCGAGGGTAAATGACTGATTTGTGCTATGTTTATATTGTTCTTTCTGAGCACGACAGTCTGCATACACGCATGATCATGATATGACATTCTGCATGGGATTGGGATACTGTTATGGAGGAAGTGTACTGTACTGGTGGCTCTGCCACATATACTATTACTGGTGGCTTTGCCACAAATATTGATGCTGGCAACTTTGCTGCGATACTGTTACTGGCAGCTTTGCTGTGATATTATTACTAGCAGCTTTGCTGTGATATTGGTGTGTTGGCTGGGTGGGTCGACCTTGTCCCCACATGGTGTGTTGGCTGGATTGGGATGGGTTGCATTATTGTACTGTACTGCTACTGTATTAGGCAAAGGCCCACTCTGTACTATTTCTAAATAGGGCTCAGGCCCAGACTGTTATTGTATGCTGCAAACTGATCGATTGAAGGGGGATTACACGCTGAGTTTTCATAAACTCACCCTTTCTTTTTGACTGTGTAGGTAATCCCCAACTTTAGGCGATTTGGTGCTATGAGGGACTCGGAGGTGGCCACACGACTGCAAATAATTTACATTTGGTTTTATTTTCGATTATATTTCATTTTGGGTTTAAATCATGTAATAAGGCCTCTCTAATTTTCTATCTTTATATTTGGGATTTTTATTTATTGTGATTTATATATGCTAGAAGCAGAACGCGGTTTTTCAAAATGATAACTATTTTCATAACACCACATTTTTGCAACAAACAATGTTTTAAAAGTAATGACAATTTAAAATGAATAACAAACGGCTGGAAATATTTGTGTTCTAATAAAAAGGCTTTAAGTTTCCAAATGGGATTTCATCAACAAGAGCAAATTTTCGAAAAGCGCTTTTATGTGGCACGCTAGATTCGGCCATAGCGTCTGGGACAGGTTCGGGGTGTTACATGTTGTGAGAATTCTTGAGAGAGTTGCTTAAAATGATTATCAGTATCCTATCTCCAGAGCTGCACAAGTAAAAACTACTCTAGGAGTTCTTGAGTTTAATGCAATAACCGTACTAAGTACTCAAGTTTCTTCTCTCACAAACATTATTAAAAATATACAAGGGACTAGTGGCGTTGCATCTATACAAGTCGCTCTGCAAGTAGATGATCCTATTTTTTGTTGTGAGATTTGTAGTGACAACCATAGCTATGAAGATTGTCCACAACATGTGGAGAATGCATGTTATATTAGTAACATCTGCAACAATTCTTATGGTAACTCTTACAACAACTCTGCATGCAACCAACCATTTTGGGGAACTCAGAATGCTGGACAAAATGCTGCAACATTCAGATATGGGAATACATCTATTTAGGGCAATTATAATCCAAGACAAGGGAATTACAATCAACAACAAAAGAACTACAATCAGCACACTCAGATGCATCCACAACAAGGCCAGACATATCCAAACCAAAATCTAATGCAGCCACAACACTCTTCAATATCGAATCAGCATGTTCAAGGACATCGATAGCAATCGTACACTCAAGCTTCTACTTCTAACCCATTAGCAACTCTTGAGGCGTTAATACGAGAGCATATTACTCACATGAAAGCTATCATACAAGGGAATTCATCTTCCATTCGAGCATTGTAGGCACAATTAGGACAACTTGCTTCAAATCTAAATACTCGACCACCAGACTTATTACTTAGTGACACGAAAAATCCCAGTCCGAAGGGGAAAGAACAATGTAAGGCTATCACTCTTAAGAGTGGTAAACAAACTGGTAAACTATTTATAGACTCTATTGTAGCACCTCAAGATATGAATGGAGTGATCACTGGTGAGAAGGTTGAATCTAAAGAGTTTGTCTATGCATCAGACAAAGAAGTTCCACTAATTGTCACTTATATGCCTAATGTCCGACCATTAAAACTATCGACACGCTCAAAGGTGTCAGCGCAAGTAGATGTATCTCTACCTTTACCTTTCCCACAAAGATTCTAGAAGAATGAGCAAGACAAGCAATATCAATAGTTCCTGGACATACTGAAGCAACTGTAGATCAACATTCCTTTAGTAGATACTTTGGTACAAATTCCAAGTTATCTGAAACTTATGAAAGACCTCTTGTCCAAGAAGAAGATGCTCACTGATATTGAAACTATTACACTCACAGAAGGCTGTAGTGCTATGTTGATAAACAAGTTTCCCCCTAAATTGAAAGATCCTAGGAGCTTTACCATCCCATGTTCAATTGACAATCATTATTTGGGCAAGGCTTTATGCAACTTGTAAGCTAGCATTAACCTAATGTCACTATCTACTTTTAGAAATTTTGGAATCGGTCATATGGTATCTACTACAGTGACTTTACAACTAGCCGATTGATTCTTGGCTCAACTTGAAGGCCAAGTCAATGATGTTTTAGTTCGTGTAGATAAATTCATTTTTTCAGCTGATTTTATCAGACTTGACTGCAAGACAGACAAGGAGGTCCCCATAATCTTGGGACGACCATTTTTAGCCACCGATTAGAGTCTTATTGATGTTTGCAAAGGTGAACTAACCATGCGACTTAATGATAAGCAAGTCACCTTCAGTGTTTTTAAATCTATTCAATGCAAGGACAAAGAAGAATTCCAATCTGTTGATGTGCTAGATGATCTAATTGAGAAAGAATTCAACGACAAAAGTACAATATTTCTGAAGAGTTTGCAGTGACATCTAATGCCGAGTCCTTAAACAATTGTGACAGCATGGTTGAAGCTAATAATCTTGAACTAAAGCATGGATGGCAGATTGAATCCTTGGACTTAGCCAACAGAACGACTTCAATTTTCAAGCCATCGATTGAAGAAGCTCCTACTCTGGACTTGAAACCACTACATCCTCATCTTAAATATGTCTTTCTCGATGATCACAATACTCTCCCAGTTATTGTCTCTGCAACATTGGATGTAACTCAAGAAGAGAAATTAGACCATATTCTCAAGCAACATAAACGAGCTATTGCTTGGAGTATTACTGATATTCAAGGTATTAGTCCTTCTTTTTGCATATGCAAGATCAAGTTGGAAGATGAAGGCAAGAAATTGATTGAACAACAAAGAAGATTAAACGAGAAGATGAAGGAAGTTTTCAAGAAGGAAATCATAAAATGGCTTGATGTTGAAATTATTTACCTGATTTTTGATAGCAATTGGGTAAGTCCAATACAATGCGTACCCAAAAGGAGTGGCATCAATGTGGTTCACAATGATAAGGATGAATTAATTGCTACACGTATTCCCACGGGATGGTGAGTTTGCATGGATTATCACAAATTGAATGCGGCCAAAAAGAATGATCATTTCCCATTTCCTTTCATTGAACAAATGTTGGATCGGCTTATTAGAAAGGCCTATTATTGCTTTTTAGACGACTATTCTAGGTACAATCAAATTGCTATTGCACAGGAGGATCAAAAGAAAACAACCTTCACCTGCACTTTTGGTACTTTTGCTTTTCGCTATATGCCTTTCGGTCTTTGCAACGCAATAGCCACATTTCAAAGGTGCATGATGGCAATATTCTCCGATATGATCAAAGACTATTTAGAGGTTTTTATGGATGATTTTTCAGTCTATAGGAATGATTTTGATCATTGCGCTAACAATTTAGATAAAGTATTAAAGCGACGTGAGGACACACATCTTGTCCTAAATTGGGAAAAATGTTATTTCATGGCAACTGAAGGCATTGTGTTAGGCCATCGCATCTCTAGTCAAGGCATTCAAGTAGATAAAGCTAAGGTGGAAATCATTGAGAAATTAACTCCACTGACAAACATGAAAGGTATTAGACATGCGGGGTTTTACCGAAGGTTGATTAGAGATTTTTCAAAAATTGCAAAGCTCTTATACTCATTGCTGGAATAGAATCGAAAATTTTTCTTTGACGATGCATGTCTAGATGCCTTTATTCAGCTAAGAAAGTAGCTAGTGAATGCACCCATTGTCGTTGCACCAGATTGGTCTCAACCTTTTGAAGTTATGTGCGATGCAAGTGGCTTTGCTGTGGGTGCGGTTCTAGGAAAACGAAAGGGAAAAATATTTCACACCATCTATTATGCTAGCAAAACTCTTACAAAGGCTCAATTCAATTATACCATCACAAAGAAAGAATTGATGGATGTAGTATTTGCTTTAACAAGTTTCGTTCCTACCTTGACAGTGAAAAGGTTACTGTATTCACTAGTCACTTGGTGTTGAGATATCTTTTTGTGAAAAATGATGCCAAACTAAGACTGATACGCTGGATATTACTGTTGCAAGAACTTGACATCGAGATAAAAGACCATAAGGGTTTAGAGAATCAAGTTGCAGACCATCTGTCTTGATTGGATGTTGGCAGCAAAGATGGCAACATACTTCAAATTGTCGATGCATTTCCAGATGAAAAGTTATTTGCTGTAGATGCAACTCCCTGGTATACGGATTTTTTTAATTATCTAGTGTGTGGAAAACTCTCATTGGGTTTCAGAGGCCATAAAAAAAAAGATTTCTTTGTGATGTAGCGAAGTATCATTGGAACGAGCCTTATTTATTCAAGGTATGTAATGACAACATCATTCGACGTTGTGTTCTAGAAGAGGAGATGCTTTCAATCTTGAAACATTGTCATAATGCTCCTTATGGAGGTCATTTCAGTGGTATGAGAATTGAAGCTAAAGTTCTCCAATCAAGATTCTACATACCGTCATTATTCAAAGACGCCTACAATTTTGTGAATCAATGCGATAGGTTTCAGCGTACCAGTTCTATATCCCGACACAATGAAATTTTGCAGCAACCAATTATGGAGGTTGAATTATTCGATATTCGGGGTATGGATTTTATGGCACCGTTTCTAAGTTCGTTTGGAAATCTTTATATATTAGTAGCTGTTAAGTACGTCTCGAAGTGGGTTGAAGCTATTGCAGTCCCAAAGGATGATGCAAAGACAGTGCTAAAATTTTTTCACAAGCATATACTCACCCACTTCGGCACACAAAAGGCATTGATTAGTGATCAGGGTACACACTTTCATTGCAATCAAGTGGCAACCGCACTAAAGAGATATGAAGTTAATCATAGAAGGGCTACTACTTATCATCCGCAAACCGATGGACAAGCCTAAGTATCGAATCAAAAAATTAAGAACATTCTTGAGAAGGTTGTAAATCCTTCGAGGAAAGATTGGTCTTCCCGATTGGATGATGTTTTATGGGCATTGCAGACAACATATAAAATTCCATTAGAGATGTCACTGTATCAATTGGTTTTTGGAAAAGCATGTCACCTACCAGTTGAATTGGAACACAAAGCAATGTGGGCAATTAAGCAAGTGAACATTGACTATGAAGCGGCTGGAAAGAAAAGGTTGTTGGATATCATTGAACTATAAGAGATTAGGAGAAATGCTTATGAAAATGCTATGACTTATAAGGAAAAGACCAAACGATGGCATGACAAGATTATTTTACAGCAATAATTTATCGTGGGTCAATAGGTTTTACTATTTAATTCTCGACTTAAATTGCACCCAGGTAAATTGCGTTCATGTTGGTCTGGACCTTTTGAAGTTGTTGATGTATTTCCTCATGGTGCAGTCATAATTTGAGATTTACATGATGGACATTAGTTCACAGTAAATGGACAGAGGCTGAAACACTATTTTGGCAACAGTGATCAAAAGCAGGTAGAGACCATTAAATTGGTCGAAAAGTTTTAATTTTTATTTATTACTTTGTGATTTTAGTTTATTATATTTATGTTTTCTTAAAAAAAATTCCTTCCTTTTTTCAGAATAATTAGGTACAATTGTCGACGCATTGAGATTTTACTGTTAACATATTTTGTAATTCTGTACTACAATTTATAACTCATCAGAATTCAGGGGAATTTAGTAATTTCGTAATTCTGAGCGGGCACAATTTGTATTGGACACAACTATTCCTGCCAGATTTTTATCTCTCCACAAAACAATACGTCTCTCCATTTTCCTCTTTCACTCACTATAAATCCCCCTCCACTATATCAACTGTAACACATTGAAGCAACCATTTTTATTTTCTTTCTCTTCTCAAGATCATACCTTTCAACTTTAAACTGTTTTCCCTTAACAAAAGATGGAAAAAACAAGAGGCTCAATCAAGAAAGCCACCAAATCTGCTGAAGAACATGGGTCATCTGCTACCACAGTTCATGAATCGGAATCCCCTAAGCTAGTGCAGAAAAAAGAGCCACTAATATTTTTGAATAAATCGAAAAATAAATGATTTTAAGACAACATGTTGAAGTGAAACTTCCACCTCGAACAGGGCATTTCCCTTTCGCAACAACAAGACTTGGGTAAGCAAGTCTACAAAATCATCTCGAAGTTAAAGTGGGAAACTTTTTGCACCCATTCTAAAAGCTATTCCACTTCACTGGTACGTGATTTTTATGCTAACCTTTATGATCATTAGTTAGAGTTCACTTTTGTTTGAGAAGGCTTAATACCATGGGGTGCTAAAAAAACCAACGAGCTGTACAACACCAAGATGGATGTGGAAGAACACTTTGAGTTTATTAAAGATATCACAGATGAAAAACGATACATGTTGGTGAAAAACCTGTGTGTCGAAGGAGCATTGTGGATGGGTTCCCATTAAAAGAATTATACAATGCACCGTCGCTTCCTGACGCTGCGAAGAAAAATTTGGTTTCATTTTGTCAACTGCAGGCTAAAGCCCTCAACTCACAGCACCACAGTCACCCTCAATAGAATGTGTCTGATACATTCTATTGTCAAGGGCAGAAAGATTGATATCGGTGTAATACTCTACCAGGAAATTGCTAACTGCACTGTAAGGCAAACAAAAATCTTGGTTTTCCCATCATTGGTGACGTTATTGTGCCAGCAAAGAGGAATCATGCCCCGTGATGGTGAGGAAGTCTTGGATAATAAAGGCCTGATCAATGAAGCTTCTATAGAAAGAATGACTCGTGTCAAAGATACACCGATACTGAAGGAGGCATAAACAAGCAAGACATGGAAAGGCGAAACCAAAGCCTATAGCAAAGGAACAAACTTGAATGTAGAAACATCATTATGGAACAAAATGAAAGATGTCAAAAAAATGGTCAATTCCATCAATAATAGGCAGATCAGGTTGTTGCTACAATAGAGGATATGGAGAAATCCCAAAATTTGTTTTATGCTTATACAAAATCTTAGAACAGTTCTATTATAGCCATATTAAGCCAATTGAGCCCATCCCCACTACCGGAATTCCAGTGTTTCATCCAATCATTCAAAATTATGAACTCTCATTCGCAGATGACAACTTAGAAGACTGAGACAGATCAGTGGCATCCCCTCCTATTGTGCAGGTCTCGGATAATGACAAAGGAGAGGAATCCATCGGCATTGCAGAATGCCTGTGAAAGATTGATACCTTGTTCAATGATGGTATTTTTGTAGATCAAGAGGACACTGTTTTTGAGAAGGAAGTTGCTACTGTAGAAAAGGAAGTTGTTGATGAAGTAGAAGTTCTTGAAAATGAAAAAGAAAAACAAGAGGAAGATTCTATTGTGAACATTGTCACCACACCCAAGTCTATGGGTGCAAATATTGATAATTTGGTGCGAGATGGAGCTAGACTAGCGAAAGCTGTTGAGGTAACTAGTGAGGAGCAATGCAATTCATTGGTAATAGTAGTCTACACTAGACCACTCCAGGTAGCCTCTTCTATACAAGAAGTAGCCGATGATGCCAGGGTAGAGCTGAAAACTAAGGAGCAACACGAGGACTGTACGAAGCCCAAAGAAAAGAAGAGAAAGCGCTCCAACGATAAAAAATGAAAGAAGGATGAGAAGAAAAGGAGGAAGAAAAAACATCATCCAGCCACATAGATGGTTGAGGATAACTGAGTTAGTTTATTTTTAGCTTCAGCTGTAGTATTCATGCGTTGCATGTAGTTGTAAGTTTTATTTTGATAAATACACATTGTCATTGCATTTTTATTATCATTACATTTTCATGTTAGTGCATTAGGGACAATGCAAACTTTAAGTTTGGGGGAATGCACATAGGGCTTGGAAATGCACCCACATTTCAAAAAAAATTTCAGTAATGAAGCATGCAAGGTTTAATTATAATTGTTACATTTGATGATTAATTCTTGAATCATGTGAAATAGCAATGAATGAGTTGGATAAATTTGACAGAAGGTTGTAGCTTCAATTCTTTGATGAATGGATTAGTTTGTATTAGTAATGGATGACTGCTATCATTCCTTAAATCTTGAATTAATATACTTTTTACACTACTTATATATATAGTTATAAATTAGAAACACTCCAAAGTGGGTGTAGTATGGAATGTTAAAGAGGGAACACTCCAATACAAAGGTTAGAAAAATCAAGCTGGCCAAAGGCTGTTGCTGCATGAGTGTGTGTCGGCGCAATTACGTACTCCTTGGGGGTTTGTTGAACTCCATTGTTACTTCTCAAGAACAAGGGTACAATAATGAAATGATATCTCTTATTCTGAATATATATAAATATATATAATATAAACACTTAGTATTGTACAATAAATGCTGTATTGGTAGATAGAGCTTAGGGTTTGAAGCATGATGCCAACATTGATGATGTTGCAAACTTATTCATTCATACTTATGTATTGTCGATGCAATATTCTTCTATTTGAATGTGATTCATTCATTGGGAATGTAGAGGGTTCAAGTTGCTAGAATGATCAATTGCCTTAATAAAATTTTTGTAGCCTTGCTAGTTTTTGTTTTACTTGAAGACAAGTAAAAACTCAAGTTTGGGGGTGTGATAGCACTAGAAAAAACATAGGTTTTCCTCTTTACTTATTGGTTAAATTGTTCCCATTTAGTTATCCTTATCATATATTTTAGCATTTTCAGTTTAGTAAATTACATTTTATAACCGAGTAAATCCTAGTCTATTTTATCCTTAATTTTGTTATCTTTTTGCATTAATGTCGCTGCATTAGTTAGTTCTAGATTGCATCCAGAATTGTCGCCACACCTAATAGCTATCTAGATAAGAACTAAAAATGTGTGAGCTGTCCAGTCTAGTATAACCAACCTGTACATACAAGGATAGAATAATTCTAAGGAAAGAACACCTGTACTATTGGAGGAGGACATAAAAGGTTGATGTGCGATTAAAAATGAGAGCTGATGATTACTCTCTATTTTCTGTTTGTATAGAAGTACACATGAATTCTTGGTTAAATGTTATCTTATTCAATCTTGCTAGCAATAACACTGGAAAGTGCAGTGATAGTTTGAGCCAACAAGTATTACAACGGAAGTTGAGTGAGGATTAGAGGAATTTAGTCCACTTGTTCTTAATAGTGCCATATTGCCATCATTAGAAGGTGGGGTTAATGTGCATGTTTAAGTCTTAGATTAAATAGAGTAGTGACGCCAAGTAAGTTATACATTGAAATTTATTGCCTCGACATTCATCTATTCTTTTATACCTTGTGAGCATTTAGTATTCTATTGAAGATTAATGTTGGGGATCCCAGTTTATCATTATCATATTTTTTTATTGTTTTCAATTTGTTGCTTGGAAAACTATCCTCACAATTTATCTCGTTTCGATCTAGTTATTGCATCGGCATTAATAAAGAAAAGACAACCATCCCTGTGGGATCGATATGCGACAGACTCACATTTGCCTACTACTTGCATCGATAGTGTATGCTTGCACATCATTACTGTGATGTTAAACGACCGATCATTGCTTAAGTCTTCATTCATACATTGAGGTAAATTGTATTTAGATTAAAAATTGCATTAAAGATCACTCTTGTATTTAATTAATCTAATAATCACTATCCAAATTTATTGAGTTTTTTTCTAAATTAGTTTTTTAATTATAATGTTACAGTTAATTGTTTCAGCTTATACAGTTCCTGTGGAGACGATAACTAATTTTTACTTACTTATTACTTGAACGAGTACATACACTTGCGTAAACACGTTACAATTAGTTACAATGTTTTAGCGTCATTGCTAGGGACTGTTGCCTTAGTCATTTTCCTTGTGAAATTATTTTTACAATTTGGTTTTTATTTTTATTTATTTTTTATTTATTTTAATCCTACTAATTTATTCTTTATTTATTTATTTATTAGGTGTTTTATTAGCATAGATCGGATCATTGATCTATTACTCGCGGAACCTGAAATTGAGCGAACTTTTAGACAAAGAAGATGTTAGAGATCTATTGAAAGATAAGCCGAGATGGACATTGGAAATCAAAATGATGGACAAGGTAATGGTGCCAATCAAGTGCACAACTGAATACTTATTGCTTATGATAGGGATCGTGCCATTAAACAATACGCTATGCCACTCTTCAATGAGTTGAATCTGGAAATTAGGAGGCTGGATATCGAGGCACCCCAAATTGAATTGAAACCAATGATGTTTCAAATGCTTCAAATGGTGGGGCAGTTTAGTGGTATGCCTATGGAAGATCCACACTTGCACCTTGGTTTGTTCATGAAGTTACGTGATTCATTCAAGATAGCTGATGTGACTGAAGACACACTAATTCAAGATAGCTGGTGTGACTGAAGATGCATTGATTCAAGATAGCTGGTGTGACTGAAGACGCACTGAGGTTGAAACTGCTTCCATACTCATTGTGAGATCGAGCACGAGCATTGCTGAATTTATTATCACCAAGTTCAATATCTACATGGTAAGAATTAGCAAAAAGGTTTTTGGTAAAATAATTTCCACCAAGTAAGAATGCAAAGTTGCGTAATGAGATAACTACTTTCCAACAATTGGATGATGAGTCTTTGTACGAGGCATGGAAAAGATTCAAGGAATTACTTCGTAAGTGTCTTCATCATGGGATTCCTCATTGTATCCAATTGGAGACATTTAATAATGGTCTCAACACACACACACACAAGATTAATGGTAGATGCTTTTGCGAATGGTGCAATTTTATCTAAGTCTTATAACGAGGCTTATGAGATCATTGAAAGGATTACAAATAATAGCTACCAATGGCTGATGAATTTAACAGTTTCAAGAAGATGAGTAACCGGAGTGCATGAGGTGGATGCAATGACTTCACTTTCTCCTTAGGTATCTTTTATTTTCTATATGTTAAAATAGTTTACCACTAACGATTTAAATAATTTTGCAGCTCAATCACCTAGTCAGTATGAAGTAGTTTCTTGTGTATACTATGGGGATGATCATTCTTTCAAGAATTGCCCTTCAAATCCCAAATTAGTTTGTTACATAAAGAACCAGTATCAATATAAAAGTGGACAAGGATCGTAGTCCAACTTCTACAATTCTTCATGGTGGAATCATCCAAAATTTTCCTAGAGTAATCAAGGAAATGGACCGAACAAAAATCAAATGTAGTATAGGCCCAACCAAACCCAAGGGCTTAACCAACAAGCCCCAAAGCCACCTCAAACTGAATCATCAAATAGTTTGGAGAACTTGTTAAAGGCGTACATTGTAACAACCCTAACCCGTATCCGTTGCCGGACTAAGGTTAAAGGCATTACGGACAAAACAGAACATTAACATATAGTTCATAATTATCATAACATCAGAGATCAAACATCAATAATAAGTCCCTTATATAGGTCATCAAAACCTAAAGCATACATTAGAAAGGGGTTGGAACTAAATGGAGCTCATACAAAAAATTTTGGAACTTAAACAATTTTCAAAGTTGAACAGATCACATGCCCGTGTGAGCAGGCCGTGTGCCTTACACAGCCTTAGACATGCCTGCGTGTCTAAGCCATGTCCAAATAGGGCATACATACTGACTTATTCACATGGCCACAAGACACGTCCGTGTGTCTTGGCCATGGTCGACACTGACTTGGGTCACACGGTTAGTCACACGTCCGTCTGCCTTGGTCGTAGTCGAGACTATCTTGGGTCACACGGTTAGTCACACGCCTGTGTGCCTTGGTCGTGGTCAAGACTGAATTACAATTATAGGGTACCCTAGGGGACACACGATGTAACACCCTGATTTTGGGCCTAGTTGGAACAGTGGTTTCGGGACCACAAATTCGACGATGAAAAGTTTATTTTTATTATATTTTTATGGTCTACGAGTTTACGAAATAATTTTTTGAAAATTTCGTTCAAAAATTTTGACGTTCGGGCACTAAATTTAGTCAAAAAGACTAAATCGTAAAAAGTGAAAAACTTGAGTTCTACATGTTAGAAGTGTCAAATTGTTATGAGTTTTTAAATTAAAGGTCCTTAAATGGTAATTGGACCATTGGTTAATTGTTGGAAAAAAATGGACATGAAATGGGTGTAATAAAATATTTTTAGGTTAGGGGTATTTTGGCAAACTAATAATTAAAATAATTAAAAAGGGAAATAAGCCAAATTAGCTATGATCTTCTTCATTCAACCATTTCTACCAGAATCAGCCATGGTTAGGGTTTGTTCAAAGTCCCAAGCTCGATTGTAAGTGCTCCTTAACCCCGTTTTTAAAGTTCTTTACATTTTTGAAATCCCGGTAACTTGTTCTACTTATTTCTACCATTAATTTTAGCTAAGGTTCATGTCTAAAAATTTACCCATGAATAAGATGCATGTATTTTGATGTCTAATGATAGAAAATGAAGGTTGGGTGTTAGATAAACGACTCTTGCTAAGCAATTTTATGTGAAAACGAGTAAAATGACATAATCGGTAAAAATACTTAATGTTCATAAGTACATGTTAGAGTGAGAATTGGATGTTGCAATAGAAGGAAAAAATGATCGGCGTGTCATAAAACATAAGAAAATAGGATGAAGTTTAATTTATGAGATTTGGGGCAAAAGTGTAAATATGTGAAAGTTTAGGGGTAAAATTGAATTTTTCCAAAATATGATTTTGGGTTGATTTGAATAATATGAGTCCTAATTAGGCTATATTTGAAATGATAGAGCAAGTAAAATTGAAAATTGGGCTAAAATCGGCAAAATACCAAGTTGTGGACACAATGGTAAAAATAACCATTTTCGCATATGAGGTAAGTTCATATGATATTAATAATGCAATGTGTATTTTAATGTTAATGTTATGATATTATATGAATTGTAAGTATACATATATGTGAATAATTTGATATTATGTAAATGATGTAACATTACTATATGTTGTTGATGTCTTTATAATGGTATGATGATTATTGTTTACGAATTGTTGCATTCTATGATTATTTTTGAATTATTATACAAATTATGTGGAATACTTGAAAAATATGAGTTGCCACCAGAGTATCGATATTGACATCACGAGAAATATGGTAAAGGCGTATGATCGAGGAAAATCCCGTTTGAACATTAGGAATAGATTAGGATACAAGTGACATGTCACTAGGACATTGAGATCCGAACTCGTTGAGTTGTGTTTCGAGTTCGTGAGAATTATGAGGCATCCGGACTCGTTGAGTTGTGTTCCGAGTTTGTGAGAATTATGAGGCATCCGATCTCATTGAGTTGCATTTCGAGTTTCACTTATGGATGCAAGCATCCGAACTCGTTGAGTTGTGTTCCGAGTTCATTATGGATGTAAACACCCGAACTCGTTGAGTTGCGTTCTGAGTTCATTATGGGTGAAATTATGGTAGCTTGATTTCGTATATCCAAATTATATTATGATGTGTTCAATGGGTAAATCTCAAGTGAATGAAGTGAAATACTCCAGATGAAAGCGACATGTTGGTAAGTGTTGTGAAATGAGTACGATGAACATGTATGTGCGTAAATTCTCGAGTAGAAAACTCGATATGTTGTAATGGTGTGGTAAGAAAGTTCATGAGAATGCTTTTGTGATGACTTGTGATTATGAGTCCATGCTTATGAAGCATAATTATGTGTTCTTACCATGATGGATGAAATGATATTGTATGGATATGGTGAATAATAGTGGTGAATGAGTAAATTCAGCCTTGATAGTTTTGGGTAACTGCAGTAGTGCAACTTTCGAAATTCACCATAAATTGTGGAAATTGAGTTAGGGACTGAATAAAATATGATATTAAATCTCAACGAGTCTAGTTCCATATAGAGGAAACAGTACATGCAATTGAACTTTATGTTATGAGATATTTAAATTGTTGTGAGATAGAGTCTGAATGACTTCGAGATCCTCTATTCCTATTTGAGAAATTCACTAAAAATTGTAAAAACATGATTATGAGTTATGATTTACATGTGTAGATTCTTTATTTAATCTATTTTTAAGAGAAATAAACGGAATAGCCCTTTGGATTCTATACAGAGAGAAAATTGATTCGTAGTGAAGAGAGGTCAGAGTAGCTGAAAACTAAAATAGGGGAAATTTTAATGAATAAACTGTACCAATTGGCTAAACCAAAAATTCTGGAAATTTTATGGGAGAAAGGTATATGAGTCTAGTTTCCAGGAAAATTAACAAAACTTAATTTTGAGTTTCTTAACTCGATATATAAATGATTTAGTAATTGTAATTCGGTAAAATAGCTTAACCTGAACATGTGTAAATTGTACAATTTTGGTGTTTTATCTTAGAAAAGCATGATGGTAATTGCTTATTAATTTCATATGGACTTACTAAACGTAAAGCTTAACCCTTCCTCTCCACTTCTTCAGTTTTGGCAGGTCGGCTTGAGGTTGGAGATCGTCGGAGGCAGAATCACACTATCAAGCTATCACTTTTGGGAGAATTAATTCAATATTTAAAATATCAAGTGAGTGGCATGTATAGAAAGTTAGTTTGTGATATGTATTATTATTATGACTTTGGCAAACCGTATTGGTCTGCATTGAGCTATCATATATGGTCATGAGATATGACCTTTACTCATTATGGGTTGTAAATTTCATTAAACATGTTATGCCTTATGTTTGTGATGTGATGATATAGTTAGGTTTGTTTGTTATGCATGATTAGTAATATATCCTGTAAGTTGAACGCATACCTATGGATTATGAATTAGATGTGTAATACAGAGATGAGTGATGTTGTCTTGGACATGGATGTTAAAGGGACGATATGCATGTGTTTGAGAAGTTTTGAATTAACCCTATTTGGGTCAAACCTACAAGCTCCATCCCAAGCATATTTCAAACACAATTTCAACCAACTTTAATACCAAAACATAAATTATTGATGCCATTACATTATCAACAAATTTCAATCTCAATTCATTAATCAATTCATTCCAAAACTTAAACTAAAATCATTCCTAAACATATGATCAATACATCATTCAATCAATTGCTCAATACTTACCAAAATTCCTCAACATTGACCAATTCTTTTGGCCAACCGAAACATACCACAATTTCATATCAGCATCACATATCATATACCATTTTCAAACTATAAGTTCAAACACAAACTAGCCATATTACATGGCTAATTATATGCATCACAAAACATATTCAAAGTACTTCTAGCCTATACATGCCATACTCCAAAATTTACACTTCCAAAATGTACCAAAATGAAGTTCGATAGTGCGGTGATGATTCACAATGATCCCCGAGCTTTCAGTAGCTACTATATCTGTAAAATAGTTAAAAGACACACAGAGTAAGCATATAAAAGCTTAGTAAGCCATATACAAATAAACTTAACACTTTAAACATTAAGTCATCATCAAATCACATATAATTCAAGTCATAAACTATCACAACTTCCATGTTCATATATATATATAATTTTTCATGCTTTTACCACATATCATCTTTTGTTCATTAAAGAACATATACTTACCTTTGAATATTAAATAAGATGCTCATATCAAACGTACCTGACTTGGATTTATGTTCACATACTGATTCATTTTCTCGGAATGCCCGTTTGAACCGTTCGGAAACATAAGGATACGCGGATAGCTCGGAGAACATATACAAAGCCAACGTCCCAGACGTGGTCTTACATGTAACCAAATATCGATGCCACTGTCCTAGGCAGGGTCTTACACAAAAATAAATACGATGCCAATGTCCCAGATGTGGTCTTACACGAAAGCATATATCAGATCCTATGTCATGACATATGTATCCTAACTATTCCTAAGGTTCGTATGGGGATTTTTGGACGTCGGAAGTTTGTCGATACTTTCTCAAATGTCTCAAAATCAAGGCATAAATCCATTCATCATAGTTCAATAACATGTAAACATAATTAAATCAATTCAAGTGCATTTATTTGTATGTAGACTTACCTCGTACGGATTTGGATAGATGGAATCGACTAGTCGATAACTTTCGACTTTCCTCGATCTAATTTTGTTTTCTTTAGTTCTTGATCTATATAAATTCAAATTTAATTCTTTTATTCACCAAATCATTCAAATCAATCCACAAACACACATTTAGGGCATTTTACAAACTAGCCCTCATATTTTTACATTTTGACACTTTAGTCCCTAGTTCACAAAATTACAAAATACACATAATTTGCATATACTCATGCTTAGCCAAATTCTCCTAATACTCATACAAGTTCACACATTTCATTTATTTCACATTTTAGTCCCTCAATTTACAAATTTTCACAATTTAGCCCATTTTACTCAAAATCATAAAAAATCCAAAGACAAAACATATAAACCCAGCATCAACCTTTCATATTTCATCATATAACAACATAAAGCTCATGAATTCATCCATGGCACATTTCAAATTCATCATCAAAATCAAAAGTGGCAACAACACTCTATATGCTACCGGCCAAATACGCTCGGTAATCTCATACGGCCCAATGAACCTCAGACTCAATTTGCCTTTTCTATCGAACCGAAGCACTTTCTTCCACGGAGATACTTTCAAAAACACTTTGTTGTCGATTTTAAATTCAATGTCTTTTCTTTTCAAGTTCGCATAAGAATTCTGACGATCGGAAGCTGCTTTCAAACTATCTCAGATCACTTTTACTTTTTGTTCAGTTTCTTTTATCAAATCAATTCCGTGAATCTTATTTTCACTGAGTTTAGTCCAATACAAAGGTGTACAAAATTTGCGACCATATAAAGCTTCGTATGGTGCCATTTTAATGCTCGATTGAAAACTGTTATTATAAGCGAATTCAATCAAAGGTGAATATTGTTCCCACGTACCTTTAAACTCAAGAATGCAACATCTCAACATATCCTTGAGTATCTGAATAATCCGCTTGGATTGACCATCCGTTTGCAGATGAAAAGTAGTACTAAAATCCATTTTTGTACCCAGAGCATCTTGCAATTTCTTCCAGAATCGCGATGTAAATCTCGGATTTCTATCTGACACAATGGATACTAGCACACCATGCAATCTCACAATATCAGAAATGTATAACTCAACTAATTTATCAAGCGAATAATCAGATCGTATCGGAATAAAATGAGCTAATTTTGTCAAACAATCAACTACAACCCAAATAACATCTTTCTTATTCGAAGACAAGGGTAAACTCGAAACAAAGTCCATCATCACTCTATCCCATTTCCATTCTAGAATCATAATTGGTTGTAACAAACCAGATGGCACCTGATGTTCAGCTTTAACTTGCTAATAGATCAAACATTTAGAAACAAAGTCAGAGATATCTCTTTTCATTCCAGACCACCAATAATATTGTTTCAAATCATTGAACATTTTCATACTACTCGGGTGAACAGATAGCCGACTGTTGTGAGCTTCATTCAAAATCATCTAAACTAACTCTGGACTTCTCAAAACACAAATTCTATCTTGGAATCTCAAACAATATCATTATCAACTTTGAATTCTGAATTAGACTCTAAATCACACTGAGATCATTTTGCCAAAATTTTATTATCAATCTTCTGAGCTTCAATAATCTGTTGTAAGAACAAAGGTCTTGCTTTCAATTCAGCTAAAACTCAACCATCATTGAAAAAAACCAAATGAGCATTCATTGCACGCAAAGCAAATAATGATTTTCGACTCAAAGCATCAGCAACAACATTTGCTTTTCCCGGATGATAATCAATCACAAGTTCATAGTCTTTTAGCAGTTCTAACCATCTTCTTTGTCACAGATTCAGATCTTTCTGAGTCATCCAATATTTCAAACTCTTATGATCAGAATATACATGACATTTCTCACCAAACAGATAGTGGCGCCAGATTTTCAAAGCAAACACAATCGCAGCTAACTCTAGGTCATGCGTTAGATAGTTCTTTTCATGTGGCTTTGATTGTCTTGAAGCATAAGCAATGACTTTGCCTTCTTGCAGCAAAACACATCCCAGTCCGATCAACGAAGCATCACTATAAATTACAAATTCTTTACCCGATTCGGGTTGTACCAATATCAGAGCTTCAGTCAACAAAGTTTTCAACTGATCAAAACTGTTTTGACATTTTTCAGACCACTCAAACTTCACATCTTTCTAAAGCAGTTTGGTTAACGGAGTTACAATCATAGAAAATTCTTTTACAAACCGTCTATAGTAATCGAAAAGTCCCAAAAAAACTGAGGACTTCAGAAACATTTCTCGGAGGCTTTTAACCCAAAATAGCTGAAATTTTACTCGGATCAACTTGGATACCTAATCCTGACACAATATGGCTCAGAAAACCAACTTCGCGTAACCAAAACTCACATTTGCTAAACTTTGCATACAATTGCTTATCATGCAAAGTCTGTAGTACTATTCTCAAATGCTCGGCATGTTCAGTTTCATCTCGTGGATAAATTAATATGTCATCAATGAATACGACAACAAATCGATCTAAATACGGTCTGAAAATTCTATTCATCAAAACCATAAAGATAGAAGGTGCATTAGTTAATCCGAATGGCATAACTAAGAATTCATAGTGGCCATACCTTATTCTGAAAGCAGTTTTCAAAATGTCTGAGTCTTTCACTCGCAACTGATAATAGCCTGATCTCAAACGTATCTTTGAAAACACAGTAGCTTATTTCAACTGATCAAATAAATCATCAATACGGGGCAGAGGATACTTATTCTTGATAGTCACTTTGTTCAACTGACGATAATCTATGTACATTCTCATCGTACCGTCTTTCTTTTTCACAAACAGAACAGGAGCACCGCAAGGTGAGAAACTCGGTCTAGCAAATCCTTTATCGGTTAATTCTTGCAACTGAGACTTTAATTCTTTTAATTTGGTCGGAGCCATTCTATAGGGAGCTATCGAAATCGGAGTAGTACCAGGTACCAATTCAATGCAAAATTCAACTTCTCTAAAAGTTCTTCAGGAAACACATCAGGAAACTCACATACAATAGGCACTGATTCAACTTTCTTTTCTGACACTATCGAATCAATTACATAAACAAAGTAGGCTTCACAACCCTTTCTTACAATATTCAATGATTTCATCAAAGTTATCACAACAGGTAATCCATTCAAATCACTAGATTCAATTCTAACTATTTCATCATTCTTGCATCTTAAAACAACAGTTTTCTGTTTACAATTCACAATAACATTGTGCAAAATTAACCAATCCATACCCAAGATTATATCAAATTCATCAAAAGGTAATAACATCAGATCGGTCAAAAAATAAATGTCTCAAAACATTAACTAACAGTTCTTGCAAACTTTATCAACCAAAACAGATCTGCCTAAGGGGTTCGAAACTTTAATTATGAATTCAGTAGACTCTACAGGCAAAGTCTTACTATTCACTAAATTCGTACACACATATGAATGTGTTGGTCCAGGATCTATCAAAGCAATTACAAAAGTATCATAAAGAGTAAATGTACCCGTAATCACATATGGCGATGAAGCTTCCTCACGAGCTCGGATAGCATAGGCTCTGACAGGTGCACGAGCCTCAAACTACAGCTGTATGTTTTGTCCTTCTATGACTGCCACTCACATTTCCCGTATTTTTGGAAGGTCTACCACGAGAAGCGTTTCCACTTGGCCTCAGATTTTGCACAATCTCTTGCTCAATAGACTCGAGACAATCTCGAATAAAATGATCCAAAGATCCACATTTGAAACAAGCTTGATCATTCAATCTACGACTCCCTGGATGTCTTTTACCACAATGCTTACATTCTGGTTGATTAGATCGAGTATTACCAACACTTGCAATAGAAGATGTTGGAGCTCTAATTTTGAATGCGATCTAGCACGATTCCTACTCGAATGCCCCACATTAGCCCTTGAACGAGTAAAATCATCTCTAAACTTCTTTGACGCAGACTGAAATGATTGGCTCACGAATCTCTTTCTCACTTCTCTAGCTTCAGAATCAGCTTTTCTCTTCTCTTTCCCAAGATCTTCAGCTTTATAGGCTCGTTCAACAAGCACAACAAATTCTTTGATCTCCAAAATCCCAACTAATAAACGAATATCCTCGTTCAAACCATCTTCAAATATTTTGCACATTATTGCTTCCATAGATACACATTCACGAGCATACTGACTCAATCTTACAAATTCCCGCTCGTATTCTGTGATAGACATACGACCTTGTTTAAGCTCGAGAAACTCTTTACGTTTCTGGTCGATAAATCTCTGACTGATGTATTTCTTTCCAAATTCAGCTTGGAAGAAATCCTAGGTGACTTGCTCACTCAGAACTACCGATATCAAAGTTTTCCACCAATGGTACGCCGTATCCCTCAGAACTAAAACTACACATTTTATACATTCTTCAGAATTCAAAGACAATTCATCAAACACTCTTATCGTGTTCTCTAACCAGAACTCAGCCCTTTCAGCATCATTATTTGTTGTAGCTCGAAACTCTTTAGCCCCATACTTTCTAATCTTATCAACTGGTGGCTTACTTAATTGAATCGAATTCACTGATGGTATAGCAGGAGTTTGTGGAGAATTGACTGGCGGTGGGAGTTGTTAAACAACCGGATTGGTTCTAATATATTGGCTAAACCAATCATTCATCATCTAATAGAGGGCTTGTTTAGCCTCACCATCACAGCTACTCGTAGTTGGTCTAGAATCAGATGGAACTGTCCCTTGCACGGGTGCAGGCGCATTACTCTCGACATTGTCAGCTACGGCTCATTCGGGATCCATATGCTATATAGAAACAGATTTTCATTGTCACGATTCATCACTCTATCACAGTTCATAAATATGGCACGTATAGCTAGACTCATATATGATATGGTAGTCCTAGAATCGACTAAACCATAGCTCTGGTACTAATCAAATGTAACAACCCTAACCTGTATCTGTTGCCGGACTAGGGTTAAAGGCATTACCGGACAAAACAGAACATTAACATATAGTTCATAATTATCATAATATCAGAGATCAAACATCAACATTAAGTCCCTTATATAGGTCATCGAGACCTAAAGCATACATTAGAAAGGGGTCGAAACTATACGAAGCTCATACAAAAATTTTCGGAACTTAAATAATTTTCAAAGTTGAACAGGTCACACACCCGTGTGAATAGGTCGTGTGCCTTACACGGCCTTAGACACGCCCGTGTGTCTAAGCCATGTCCAAACAGGGCATACATACTGACATATTCACATGGCCACAAGACACGCACGTCTGTCTTGGCCGTGGTCGACACTGACTTGGGTCACACGGTTAGTCACACGCCCGTGTACCTTGGTTGTGGTCGAGACTAACTTGGGTCACACGGTTAGTCACACACCTGTGTGCCTTGGCCGTGGTCGAGACTAATATACAATTATAGGGTACCCCAGGGGACACACGACCATGCAACATAGCCGTGTGTAGCACACGGCTGAGACACACGCCCGTGTGGACAAAAATAGGCCATTTGAATAGCAAATTTGCCGCCCTATTTGGGTTAAACCTACAAGCTCCATCCTAAGCATATTTCAAACACAATTTTAGCCAATTTTAATACCAAAACATAAATTATTGATGCCATTACGCTATCAACAAATTTCAATCTCAATTCATCAATCAATTCATTCCAAAACTCAAACTAAAATCATACCTAAACATATGATCAATACATCATTCAATCAATTGCTCAATAAATACCAAAATTTCTCAACATTGACCAATTCTTTTGGCCAACCAAAACATACCACAATTTCATATCCGCATCACATATATACCATTTTCAAAATATAAATTCAAACACAAACTAGCCATATTACATGGCTAATTATATACATCACAAAACATATTCAAAGTCCTTCTAGCCTATACATGCCATACTCCAAAATTTACACTTCCAAAATGTACCAAAATGAAGTTCGATAGTGCGGTGATGATTCACAATGATCCCCGAGCTTCCAGTAGCTAC
This sequence comes from Gossypium longicalyx, assembly GCA_025698465.1. NCBI lineage: Eukaryota > Viridiplantae > Streptophyta > Magnoliopsida > Malvales > Malvaceae > Gossypium > Gossypium longicalyx. The sequence continues at coordinate 67,830,585 of CM046995.1, read as the reverse complement.
GATATCTGTAAAACAGTTAAAAGAAACACAAAGTAAGCTTATAAAAGCTTAGTAAGCCATATACAAATAAACTTAACACTTTAAACATTAATTCATCATCAAATCACATATAATTCAAGTCATAAACTATCACAACTTCCATGTTCATATATATATAATTTTTCATGCTTTTACCACATATCATATTTTGTTTATTAAAGAACATATACTTACCTTTGAATATTAAATAAGATGCTTATATCAAACGTACCTGACTTGGATTTATGTTCACATACTAATTTATTTTCTCGGAATGCCCGTTTGAACCATTCAGAAACATAAGGATACGCGGATAGCTCGGAGAACATATACAAAGACAATGTCCCAGACGTGGTCTTACATGTAACAAAATATCGATGCCACTGTCCCAGGCAGGGTCTTACACAAAAACAAATACGATGCCAACATCCTAGACGTGGTCTTACACGTAAAGCATAAGTCGATGCCAATGTCCCAGACGTGGTCTTACACGAAAGCATATATCCAATCCTATGTCATGACATATGTATCCTAACTATTCCTAAGGTCTATACGGGGCTTTTCGGACGTCAGAAGTTCGTCGATACTTTCTCAAATGTCTCAAAATCAAGGCATAAATCCATTCATCATAGTTTAATAACAAATAATCATAAATAAATCAATTCAAGTGCATTTATTTGTATGTAGACTTACCTCATACGGATTTGGATAGACAGAATCGACTACTCGACGACTTTCAACTTTCTTAGATCTAATTTTGTTTTCTTTAGTTCTTGATCTATAAAAATTCAAATTTAGTTTTTTATTCACCAAATCAGTCAAATCAATCCACAAACACAAATTTAGGGCATTTTACAAACTAGCCCTCACATTTTCACATTTTGACAGTCCCTAATTCACAAAATTACAAAATACACATAATTTGCATATACTCATGCTTAGCCGAATTCTCCTAATACTCATACAAGTCCACACATTTTATTTATTTCACATTTTAGTCCTTCAATTTACAAATTTTCACAATTTAACCCGTTTTACTCAAAAAAATCCTCAAAAATCCAAAGACAAAACATATAAGCCCAACATCAAACTTTCATATTTCATCATATAATAACATAAAGCTCATGAATTCATCCATGGCACGTTTCAAATTCATCATCAAAATCGAAAATTGAGACATGGGCTTGATAATAAATGAAGTAACGATTACAAAAACGTAGAAATTATAAAAAACGGATCAAAAACAATACCTTAATCACCAAAATAAGTAGTCGAACCCTAGCTTGTATTTTATTTTCTTTTCCTTTTGTATTTTCGAAAATAGTATGAACAAATAGCTAATTTCATGCTTTTTATTTTATTAATATGGCTTTAATTACCAAATACCAATTTTGCCCTTAATAATAAACATTTATAACATTAATATAAAAAGGTCATAATTGTCCACTCAAGCTTACAATGGTCAAATATCAACATAAAGACCTTTCATTTACGAAAACGCTTTAACAAATAGAAGGTCACTTTTACATTTTACGTGATTAAGTCCTTTTTCAAAATTAAGTACACCAACATTCAAATTTTCATACGAAACTTTCACACATACTAATTCACATATCATAAGCACAGAAATTAATATTTAAATACTTTTTTGACTCGGATATGTGGTCCTAAAACTACTATTTTGACTAGGGTCTAAATCAAACTGTTATAGTACATGGTGAAAAACGACACCTTGATCCAAAGTTAACCAGCAATGCTGAAAAATTTGGAGAACTAGATGGGTCAATTAGCTACAGAGCTTCGTAGTAGACCACAAGGAGCCTTTGCTGAGTGACACAAAAAATCTGAGAAATTGGGTAAGGAACATCATAAAGTGGTAGAACTAGATGGGTCAATTAGCTACTGAGCTTCGTAGTAGACCACAAGGAGCCTTGCTGAGCAACACAGAAAATCTAAGAAATTGGGTAAGGAACATCGTAAAGTGGTAGAGTTACGAAGTGGTAAGACTTTGGCGCCTAAGAAGGTTGTGGTTGAAGATGAGCTTACTGGAAAGGAGGAAAGTCAACTGACAGTTGAAGTTTGTAATATCCCGAATTAGGGCCTAATCGGAATAGTGGTTTCGTGACCACAAATCCGAGATAGAAATAATTATTTTATAATTATTTTGAGGTTTATGATATGATTGCATGATTGTGTGAAAATTTTGTGAAGAAATTCTATGCATAAAATGCTTAATTTGAAGTTAGAGGCTAAATCGAATAAGTTGCAAAACTTGCATTTTAGAAGTTTTTAGTATGAAATTGCTTTGAAATATTAATTAGGAGGTCTTAAATAGCAATTTGACCAATTTCTAAAATTTTGGACAAAAATGGGCTTGTACATGAAAATTTTTAAAGAAAGGCATTAAGGGCATTTTGGTCATTTGGATAATTAATGAAATAAAATGGGAAAAATGACACAAAATAGTCATCTTCCCCATTAGTTGCTGCCGAATGCTCCATGTCTCCATAGCTAGGGTTTCTTCAACTTTCAAGCTTCATAGTAAGTAATTCCAAGCCCCGTTTTTAATGATTTTTATGTTTTTGAGATCCCGATAACTCGATAAAGCTTATGTTAGCAATAATTTAACCTAGGGTTTATATTTGGAAAAATACCCATAGGTGAAATTTGTGTATTTTGATGTTTTATGATAGAATATGAGGTTTTAAATTATGTTAGACAACTTGCACTACTCGATTTTAAGCAAAAACGAGTAAAAGGGCTTAATCAGTAAAAATACCTAATAGTCACAAGTACATGTTAGAGTAAGAATTTGCTGTTGCCATAGAAGGGAAAAGTGATCAGCATGTTGTAAAACATAAGAATAAGGAATAAAGTTTAATCCCGAGCCTAGGGGCAAAAATGTAAATATGCAAAAGTTTAGGGGTAAAATTGTAATTTTGCCAAAATTTGAATTAAGGATTAATTTGATAATGTGAGTATTAAATAAGCTAAATGTGTTATTTTAGATCAAGAAAGACGTGGAAATGACCCCAATCGAGGAAAAGAAAAGATTGTGGACTAAATTGCAAAATCTTTGTATTTTGGTACCAAGGTAAGTTCATGTGTAAATAAGGTAGCATAATTGTTATTTTTAAGTCATTGATGTCAATTATGTGATATGCTGATTTTTATCATGAAATATATGCTTTGTGGTTAATTTCAATAAAATGCAAATTATGTGAATTACTTGTTAAACATAATCATTCACAGTATTGGTTCCAGGCATTCTACGGAAGACGGCAAGGATATGTGTTCGAGGAAAATCCCGCTTGAACCTTAGGAATAGATTAGGATACAAGTGACATGTCACTAGGATGGTTGAGCATCCGAACTCGTTGAGTTGAGTCCGAGTTCACTTATGGATGCGAATGTCCGAACTCGTTGAGTTGAGTCCGAGTTCGTGAGATGTAACTAGGCATCCGAACTCGTTGAGTTGAGTCCGAGTTCACTTATGGATGCGAACACCCGAGCTCGTTGAGTTGAGTCCGAGTTCGCTTATGGGCGGGTTACATGGTAGCTTGGCTACATATGTGGCACTTATGTGCAAACTTCCTACGTATCCGAATTATATTCCGATGAGTTCAACGGGTAAAGTTCTACTCAAATGAAGGAATACTTGAGATGAAAAGAGACGTATTGGTAAGTGATGTGAAATGGATACTTCGGACAGGTATGTACTTAACCCTCGGGTTGAGTATTGATACAATAACGATAAGGTAGTAAAATGATGAAAGATGATTAGAAATGAGATTTATGTTTTGGTGATACCATGCTAATGTTGTTTGGTATGATTGCTTTGTTATGTTACTTATTATTTGCATATGAACTTACTAAGCATTTATGCTTACTCCTCTTTCTTACTCATTGTAGTTTTGGACAAGCCAGCTCAGAGTCGGGATTGGTCGGAGGATCATCACACTATCCTAAGAACTTTTCGGTAAAATGGCTTGTAAATTTAAGTATGGCATGTATAGCAAAATACTTATTTTGTGTAAATGATCTTATGGTATGGTGATGAAATGGTTGAGAAAGTGCTTGATAATGAGAAATTATGGAAATGGTTAGTTTAGAATATGTTTGATGTTATGTAAAGTTAATAAGTTACCTAGTTCATAAAAATTCATAAAAAGGATGAAATTTGCCATAAACAGAATATTACAGCAACACTGACGTGAGTTTGAAAATTTACTAAAAATCATAGAAATTGAATTTGGTGATGAATTAAATATCAAATTCAAGCTTATTATGTCTAGTTTCACATGAAACAAACTAAATTGGTAAAAGAATTATATGTTAGAAGATATTTGAATTTTAGTGAAACAGGGTCAGAGCAGTTTCTGAATCCCCTGTTCCAACTTTATAAATTCACCATAAATTGTACAGATATAATTAGGTGGCTTATTTTATATCCTCAGAATCCTTATTGAGTCTAGTTTCAGTAGAAATAAACATCATATTCATATGAATTTTATACAGAGATAAAAGTGGTTCGTAGTAAACAGAGGTCAGACCAGTCAAGCCCTGAAACAGGGGTAACTTTAACTAATAAACTGTACTAATTGGCCCAACCAAAAATTCTAGAAAAAAATCAGTAGATAGGCATATGAGTCTAGATTCAGGAAAAATTTATGGATCTTGATTTTGAGTTTCGAAACTCGAGATATGATTTTTCTTGTGACTGTAACGCAAGTAGCTAAAAAGCTGTGAATGTAGAAACAAATAATCTAAAGTTCTTAAAATGTTAAATTAAGTTTAGTAACACCTCATACTCGACTCCGGTGACGGTCTCGGGCGTGGGGGCGTTACAAAGTTCATACAAAAGAAAAATTAAATGCTAAAAAAATTGATGAGGTAAACCCTAAACTAGTGAATTTTGAAAAGCTAACCCTCTCTTTTGCAGATTTACCTCCTTAGAAAAGTCGTCCATATCAACCTAGAGTTCTATATCCTCAAAGACTTTAGCAGAACAAGCAAAAACAAGAGGTATAATTCAAAAAGTTATTGGATGTTTTAAAGTAATTACACATCCACATTTCGTTGGTGGAGGCTTTAGAGAAAATGCCCAATTACGTGAAGTTTATGAAGGATATATTGTCCAAGAAGAAACGAGTTAGAGACTATAAATTCATTTTTCCTTCTGATTTCATTGTTTTTGATTTTGAAGTAGACAAAGAAGTTTCAAACATCCTGGGAAGACCTTTCCTAGCCATGAGAAGAACATTGATTGATGTGCAAAAAGGTGAACTCACGATTCGAGTTCAAGACGATAAGGTAATGTTTAACGTTCTGAAAGCAATGAAGTTTCCTGATTCAATGGAAGAGTTTTTAGTAATGGAGGAAGTAGAAACCTTAGTTTCTATGAAAAGCAATTCTGAAGAAGACTCGTTGGAAAACATCTTAGGGTCTGAACCTTTCAAAGATGAAAAATGTAATGAAGGTTTGGCTTTGATAGAAGCCAATTCGAGGAGTTATATTCAACCACCGTGGTTCAAACCGCTAGAGTTAGAGGTTCAGGAATTTACAGAACTCAATTTGTCAATCGAGGAATCGCCTAAACTTGAACTAAAGGTGCTTCTGTATCACTTAAAATATGTTTATCTTGGTGATAGTTCTACTTTTCCTGCGATTATTTCAGCAGAACTGGTAAAACATCAAGAGGGGCAATTGATTACTGTCTTAAAGAAATTTAAGAAGGCAATTGGTTGGACCATAGCTGACATACGAGGTACAAATCCTTCCTTCTGAATGCATAAAATTATTTTAGAGGAAGGTGAAAAAGGTAAGAGTGATAGGCAAAGGAGACTTAACCCTATCATGAAAGAAATGGTTCAAAAGGATGTAATTAAGTGGTTAGATGCAAGAATTATTTACCCCATTTTAGATAGTTCTTGGGTAAGTCCGGTACTGTAACACCCTAACCCGTTTCCGTCGCCGGAGGGTTACGAGGTATTACCAGATGATAACTAACATTTATACATCATTCAATTCAATCGTGATTAATAATTCACTTCAGTTCTATAAAAATAAAATGTAGATAAAGTAAATAAATTCGGTTAAAAAGCAGCCATGACATTCGACAATTTGAATCATTTTAATTGCAACTCCTCTAATCATTTAAACCAAACAAACATATGCATATATCATTTAAATTAATAAGATAAATAGCCATTAAAGAAAAACATATCACACATATATCATGAATCCATTAACATTAAAGTCTAAGAAAGATATAACCATTTTTCAAAATAACATTATCAAATAAGCAATCTTGGCCATTTTCACATGACTCAATTTACACGCCATTCAAATTCGACTCAAAAACCAACTAGCCTATACATGCCATAAGACCAAGATTAAACTTTCAAAAGTACCAAAAGTTAATGATAGTATGATGAGCTTCTCCAACGATCCCCGAGCACAAGACGATCACCAAGAAATCTATAATCAAGAGCAAAAAACCACACACAATGTAAGCTATTTTAGCTTAGTAAGTTAAAAGCAATTAAATACATCTATCAATCAATCTCTTAATAATAATAATAACTTCAAGCATGTTTTAGTCATGTTTTCACCAATTAAAAACTTACTTGCACAATCATAAACACGCATACTACTTCTAATCTCAATGCCGAACCAATAAGTAAATTCATTTTTAATGTATATCCATAATTCTAAGTACAAAGCCATTCAAATATACGGCTTATGCTAAATTCCAAATAATCACTCCACACATAACATTTTCATATAATTCATAAGCAACCATATATAATTTATGTCTCAATGCAAACATTTCATAATATCGAAATTTATCGAACTCTATCTTTGATGCTTAAAGATAAACTCGCACACTTAGTGCTCATTGACCAATCTCGTACACTTAGTACTCGGTATAAATTCAATTTGCACACTTAGTGCCAAATGACCAATTTCGTACACTTAGTACTCATTACCAATTTCATTTCGCACACTTAGTGCTCATCTCAAGCTTACTACTCTTTTGATTATATATACAAATACCTATACCACAATCGGCTAGATCAAATAAATGTATATATATATATTCACCTTCGATTATATCAAACCATACATATATATTCACTTTCGATTATACCAAGCTATACATATATAATCACCTTCGATTATGCCAAGCGATACATATATATTTATGTACTTCCATTGAATTCATAAATTTCATTATAATTAAATTCAATCAACTCAATTGCTTAAAACTTACCTCGATTATCGACGGATTAAGTTTCTCGGCTATTCAATTAATTTTGCTTTTCCCTTATCCGCTTTCGATCTCCTCGTTTCTTGATCTAATTAAAATTTCAATTTCAACTCATTCAATTTAATTTATAAACAAATCAATTCTTAATGCATAATTAATAAGTTTACTTATTCGCCCCTCATGGTATTCAACATTTGCTAAATAGTCCAAATTATTTAATAATTAAAATACATCAATTCTTTATTTCAATGTACCATAACTGAATGCTCCATATGCCTATATGAATCCTTACATATCTTCATTTCGCAATTAACTTCCCATTTAACAATTTATTTCAATTTCATACCATAAACACAAAATCACCTAACATCTAAATTTAAACCTCAATAATCAAACACCAACTTTTATTTTCTAACACATTCAACAAAGAACTAAAGCATTTCTTCATATCAACCTCATGACCGAACATTCAATGTTCAACAATTAGGAAAATAAATTCATGGGTTATGATCAAAAGACGACTAACATCTCAAAAATACAAACAATTTTCAACTTAAAGCTAAACACATACCTAAATTTTGAATCAAGGAAGGTTGAATGTCTTGTTTCTTTTCTATTTTCTTCTTCTTTTATTTCGACAAGAACAAAGCAAGTGGTTTTATTTTATTCCTTTTCTTTATTTTTATTACTTTCATTTCATTTCATATAATAATACTAATAAGTAAAATGCATATATTCATTATATAAAATTAATAACAATTAACAAGTGCCGTCCACTACACTTGGAAATGGCAAAATTTCCTATGAAATCCCTCCACTAATAATAATCCTCATAATTTGGTTATCACCAAATAATTTATTAAGTTTTAATGTTATGCATTTAGACCCTATTCAATAAATCGGCATTCAAATGATACAAATTTTAAAATGAAATTTCACGCCAACCAATTTCATGCATTCAAAACATAGATAAATAATAAATAAATATTTTTTTTTACTCAAATTCGTGGTCCCGAAACCACCGTTCCGACTAGGGTAAAAATCGGACTGTTACAGGTACAATTCGTACCAAAGAAAGGTAAGATCACGATTGTTGATAATGAGCAAAATGAATTAATCCTAACAAGAACTGTCACATGTTAGAGAACCTGTATTGACTACTTTTACCTGTCCATATGGTACATTTGCTTTTAGGCGAATGCCTTTCGACTTATGTAACGCACTTGCCACATTTCAGTGATGTATGATGGAAATTGTCACTACTATAGTTGAGAATTATATCGAGGTTTCCATGGATGATTTCTCTGTGTTTGGTAATACTTACGATATTTGTTTGAATAATTTGGCTAAGGTACTCAAAAGATGCAAGGAGACTAATCTTATCCTTAAGTGGGAGAAGTGCCATTTTATTGTTAAGGAGGGAATTGGCTTAGGGCATAAGATTTCCAAAATTGAGATTGAAGTGGATAATGTAAAGGTGGATGTGATTGAAAGATTACCACCTCCGGTTAGGGTGAAAAGAATTAGAAGTTTCTTAGGCCATGCTGGTTTTTATCGTAGATTTATAAAGGATTTTTCAAAAATTTCTAAATCTTTATGTATGCTTTTAGAAAAAGATGTTTGTTATGTTAACAAAGCATGTTTAGAAGGTTTCCAAAAATTGAAAAACCAGTTAATTTCAACCCCAATAATTATCAAACCTGATTGGAACATGCCTTTTGAGTTAATGTGTGATGCAAGCAATTTTGTTGTTGGAGTTGTGATCGGCCAAAAGAGGAACAAAGTCTTTCATCCTATCTACTGTGAAAGCAAAACTTTGACAGGAGCCCAGACCCTGTTTCTGTAATGACTCATTGAACTTCTAACAAAGTGATGTTGAAAAAAGGTTCTTCTAGTCAAGTTTTACCTTCCAAAAGTAGAAGGTTATGGTGGAAATTGTTCTTCTGGAGCCACCGTAACTTGCACAAGTTTTGGCCAAGAAAACCAAAGTCCCTTCCTCTTACTGCTACCTTTAACCAACAAGGTGGTTACTCTTTAGATACTGTGGAGTCACATCGAGTACTCAAAGTGAGCAAGATGGAATTACTTGGTTCATTTCGAAACTATGATGACAAGTAGAGATGGAAAGGCTTCCATAATAGAGTTACTAGTTTGTGGCCCCAATACCAATAGGTAGCATTCCCTTCACCATCACCATCTTTTACAAGGGTAGATGAGTGGATGAGAGATCTTGAAGTGAAAACTACACAGCCTAGTGATGATATGAATAGTGAAGAGCGTATAACTTTTCCACTTTCTCCAAGCACTGGTAAATCACCAGCAAGGAACACACCCGATGTGACTCCCCATTTCGATATGAACCTATTTGAGGAGATTTTACATGTCAATAATGTCATTCAATCTCTTAATTCTTCCTCAGTTGTTGCTCACATTTTAGGGATAAATTTGAAAGCCATTCCCATGATCTCAGGTTTCTCAAGCCTACGGTTTGTCAACTTGTCAAACAACTTTATAGGTATGTTGTCACTCACCGTTTTAGATTTTTCATTAGTTTGAACTCAAACACATGAGGACAATGATTCTTGCCTTGCAGTCCAAATTACTCTAGGATCACTGCCAAAGGGCCTTCACACACTCAACTTGTCAAGAAATAATATCAATAACATCCTAGGACTTAGAGAATTAACTCGGGTGCGAGTAATTGATCTTAGCTATAACTACATTACTAAAATTGTAAATGGTAAATAACGTACCAACCTATTTGCCAAAATATTTGCTGGATTTTCCTTAAATAAATAGCAAGTAATACTAAAAGTGCATACATCTTGGTTTCTATAGTGCTAGGGTTCTCAAACTGTATAATGATCAAAGAACTGTACCTTGCTGGAAACAAGATAAGTGATGTGGAGGGGCTTTATCGGCTTTTGAAGTTAACAGTCTTAGACCTTAGCTTCAATAAGATATCAACAACCAAGGCGCTGGGCCAACTTGTTGCCAACTATAACTCGTTGCAAGCATTGAATCTGTTGGGGAATCCAGTACTTGGCAACAATAGTGAGGAACAAATACGCAAGGCAGTTTGTAGCTTACTTCCTAAGCTTAGATACTTGAGCAAGCATCCTATCAAACCACAAAGGGCTAGGGGAGTGCTTATTGATAGCGTTGCCAGAGTTTCCCTAGGGAGTAGTAGTTGGAGTTCTAGAAGAAAAGCAACAAAAAAGGGCAAGCCAAGGTGGGTCAACATTATTTGTTGTGCATAAGAACAGAGTGGCCATTAGGAAGAAGTACAAGGATAAAGTAAAGAACCCAAGTCCTTATCATTGACTTGTAAAGTCAACATCCTTATTCCATAACATATTTTACAAGAAAATTACCTAGAGAATTCAAGATTTTTCTATTTCATTTATTCTATAATGGGACCACTAAAGATTGCTTTCTATGGAATGACATTTCTGCAATGTGACCCCTTCAAGTTGATCTTAAGGTTACTTGTTTTGATGTTTTTGCGCAATTATGGTGTTTATAACAATGAACCTACTTACCTTGATCTACATGTGTTTTGTACGAGGTGGATTAAATCATTCTTAGCTTTCAACCTCGCGATTTTTTCTACTATTCTTCAACTCAGTTTGCTAGAGTCTGGACTCTATATGCAAATCAATGAAAACTTTAGGCTAGAAACTAAAAGATGAATTTCGTCAAAAGATAAAATTTATTTGAACAATAACTTTCCTATATTTTGATAAAATATCGACGTAGGTGAGGTGTGTATTTGACCTAGCCATTGGTCTCTATATATAGAGAAAATAACAAGAGTTTTAGTAGAACACAAAGAACTTGAATAATAATATTTTAAAACAAAAACAACTCCCATAGGGAGTGTGTATGGTAGAAGCGGTAGCAACCCCTTCCAGGACTAAGGTTTGTTGCCCTTACTTGTTAAACCTGGCCTAATTTGAGCCTCATCATTGATCGAGTCAATTATATGAGCTAACTGATCGTGCCTCGGCGTGCATACACCGGGGCTTAGAAATAAAAGGATGTGCAGTGTCTGCAATTGTATAGGTCAGATTGTAATATAGTTAATTTTATAATGAAACACTTTGGAAGAATTTTGAGGATCGTACCCAAAGGTGGTTTGTTTAAACTAAATTATCAGTAAACCCTAACACACTAAACTAAGTCCAAATAGCTACTAATCTACTCATTATATTACGACGAACACTAAAATTAGAAGTTTTCAAGAATAAAGACTAAATTTCATAAATAATAAAAATCCAAATTAATAATCAAACTAAACAATTAGGAGGATGATTAACCTCCATGGTTGTGATTAACCTAGATTCGGGAATCTTTACTAATTAATTAAGAATTAACCTAGTTAATATCTTTCAGCCTATAACTAAATTAATTAATCGACTTAGTCCACTTATCTTTTGACTTGATGGAACTAAATTAGACTAAGTTGAACCGTTCTAAGTAGAATACCCTTTCGGTCTTATCTACCTAAATTACTTCATAGAGTCGTCAATTTTAGGGTTTAATCATATTTAACCTAATACAATTAAATGGTTTATGAACCCTAAATCCAAGCTAACCATGCCCACTTCAATCAATTAACCTTCCTAGTGTAACACCCCTAACCCATCTCCATTGCAGATTAGGGTTACGAAACATTACAGTACAATTCAAAACATTCAATTTCAAAATAGAGACAATTATGAAATTTAAATATTATCATTTAATAACCCAATTTACATGTAACAAAAATACACTTACAAGCCTTAAATTTAGCCTACGGGGCCTTAAAAATAGTTTGGAAACATTTAGGGATCAATTTGAAACAAAATAGAAAAATTTTGAAAAACTTGAAAATTTTGGAAACAAGGGTCACACAGCTATGCAGCCAAGTCGTGTGACATAGCCCAGATCGTGTGGACATTCGAAGTCTGGACACATGGCTGAGTAACGCCCCAAAAATCTCGAAACCCAAAAATCCTGAAATCCCAAATTTTCTTTTTTTCAATTCTGATAAAAAAATGTGCTAGGTATTTTCGGTCAAGTAGGTAATAGTAGGTCTTGGCTAAGGTTTAATTTCGAACTTAGAGGAAAAGGAAAGTATGTGTTAATAATTAAAAGGACCTTGTTGGCAAGTAGTTGGGCTTTTAAATAAAAATAGGGGAAAAGTGGCATCAAAAAGCTTTATGGAGGAGTGGCTAAGTGACGCCATTTAGGGAGTAGGGAGGTGGTGTTAGTAGCTAGCAAGGAGATCCAAGGTTCGAATCCTAGCTTAGTGTTTTTAGAAGTTTAATTTTGGCCTTCTAGAAGATTTGAAGTGGCGTGAAGATGGACTCCAATGGGAGTGTTTAGAAGAGAAAAGTTAGGAAATAGATTGGGGAGTTATCAGAGAGAAAAACGAGGAGATGAGAAGGGAAAAGTGATGGAGCTGAATTGGGAATTGAGCATGGAAAATTCGGCCATAAGGGCTATAAATAGGGGCCGAATACAAGGTTGCCAGAATACTGCCGAAATCTTTTTCACCTTGTTGCCAGAAACCCCTTTCTCCAAAAAGCTGAAAATCCTTTTGTTTTTCTTTCTTTTTTTTCTACCGATTTCTATTCTCCTCTATACAATCTTCTTTGCCTATTTCTTCTACTACTCTTCTTTTTTTATCCGTGCCAAATAAACGTTATTCACCATACTAAGTTTAAAAGCTGAAAAGCCGAATCTCTCAATGGCCGAATATCCTTTGACCGAATCTAGTGTAAGTGTTTGCTCTTCCAATCGGTTTTGCTATGAATCTATTACGCTGTTCTTCTCTCACTCTTTCTAATCAAATTTTGTAGGGAGTTAGTATCGGAACTCAAATCTTAGCGCATTGCCGAATTGCTCCTTAGGTGTTGCGGTTTTGGTAAGTATTCCTCTTCCATTGGCTAAACTGGCCGAATGTTCATAGTTAAAGTAAGGGGACTTGTGTTGGATACGAGTCACCTATTATTCTAGTTTTAATAGTTAAGATTGGTGCAGATCTAGGAGTTGATCGTGGTTAGTTGATCGCGTAAGGTAAGGTTAAGGTGAGGTATCGGTTTTAGTAAAGATATGTATTAAGCATGCGACTAATTGAAGAGTGATATCGTTTGTAGGTTGGTGACTAAGGGAATCACAGCATACTTGCTTACCAGGTGTGTACATACACTGCACACACACAATGAATCGACAAAAGCTGAAAAGCCGAAAAGTCGAAAAGCTGAAATGCCAAAAAGTCAAAAGTTGGGGGAAACTGATAGGTTGCCTGAGGCCCATGGGCGATTCCGTGGACTTGGGTTGTGATTTGGCCATATAGGCCAGAATGGGCTAAATGGGCCTAATGGGCTGTTGGGCCCATAATAGGCAAAAACTGAATATTGATGCTTTGTGATAGGAATTTGTATGTGAGCATGAATATGAATGTGACTGGGCCTAACGGGTCATATAAATGTGATTTGGGCCTAATGGGCCATATACAGGTGGTTTGGGCCTAATGGGCCATACAAATATGATTGGGCTTAATGGGCCAGATATAGGTATGTGAAATTGTTTGGGCTTTGTAAAGGGTTTTGGACCTAGTATATGATATCCACATAAGAATTAATTAATATATTACGACCATGGACAAGTCAAAGGGTTAAGGTGTGGCAACGGGTATATGCATGTCTAGGATTGGATCTAGGGAGAGCTTGGTACTTAAGCGGTCTTAATGACCCACCTCCTCTTCTCTGGAATCCTACCTGGTGCATTTTATTCGTTCATCTTAGCTCACGAGACTTGTTAACAGGCCAAGATAGGTGAAAACCGTAATTAATGGAAAATTATCGAAATGCCCCTAAGGGTAAAAATGACCAAAATACCCCTAGGTGTTAAATGTAAGTTTTGTGGATGCGACATGCATACATATGATATTCTGCTTAGGTTGCATATGGGTTGGGAATTATGGAACGGATGAAGTATATGACGATCGCATGGTTGCTTGACAATCATGGATCCACCGACGGCTTTTAAAGCCCAATATGTAAATGAAGGTAGTTCTGGAACCGGGCTACCATGGTGTGTGGGTTGGGTGGGTCGATATTTATATCCCTACATGGTGTGACGGGGGACGGAGCCGGTGTGTAGCGGATGGATAGTTTGGATGGGATTGCATTACATAAATGATGAATGATGTTTTTTTTTGAATGCTTGTTTTCTTCGAGGGTTGTACACACTGACTTTGTGAAAACTCACCCCCTCTTTTATTTTATTTTCAGGTGATGCTCAGTAGAAGGTTCAATGTTTGGAGGGACTCTAGGTGGCCAGCTAGCAAGATGATTTGGACTTGGGTTTTTTTTAAGCATTTAAGTGTTTACTTCTTTTTAAGTATGTTCTAGACCAGATTGTAATAAGGTTTTCATTGTGTTATTATTACTTGAGTTATTATTATTTTCAATGTAATTGCGAGAAGTTGAACATGGATTTCTTAAATTATAGTATGTTTTCTATGTTTCCGCAACTAAGTGTTTTTTAACCAAATGTTTTAAACAAGGCTTTTGTAACTGAAGGTGTTTTTTTAAAGTTAATTAGGGTTTCTTTTATTTTAAGAAGGGTTTTCAATGAAAACACGATTTTTGCTAAAACACTTCAATGTGACACACCAGATTCGGCCATAGCGTCTAGGCCGGGTTTGGGGGTGTTACAGGCCATGTCCCAGCCTATGTGTCCTCCCGTGTGGGTATTCAAAATAGGGCAAACAACCGTGTCGCAAGTTGTGTGCCAAACCATGTGTGCATTCGATGTTGGGTCACACGGCCGTGTCGTAGTCCATATGCTAGGTCATGTTACATATCGACTTGAGACACACGGCCGTGTGAAACCTGCACTTGAAACTATAATCACACATGATCGTGTAGGGTGGCCGTGTAGAAGCCTGTGTCGCAGGTCGTGTGTAGTATAATTTGCCCCTAAAACAAGCCGTTTCTAATCCAATCATTACACACCAAGACACACCATTTCCATAAACATTCATATGACCAAAACACACTTAAAACATACTAATTCCATCAACCTATAATACTAACCACTGTACCAACAAAAGATACCACAATAAAAAATTATGTAACACCTCTCACCCATATTCAACGCCGAAATAGGGTTACAGAGCATCACTGGACTTATAAAACAATTAAACATTTACTATGCATACATTTTCACATTTCATATAATTATCATTCAATCTCAATCAATATGTCCCTAATATGAGCCTACGAGGCCCTAAACATGCACTCAGGGTGGTTTGGGACTAAACCAATATCTCAAGAAATTTTTTCAACACTTAGAAAATTTTTGCATAAAATAGGGGACACACGCCAGTGTGGTCCAGCTGTGTCTTTCACACGGCCAACAGACACGCCCGTGTCACAGGCCGTGTGGATATTCAAAATGAAAGCACATGGCCATGTCCTAGCCTGTGTCCAACCTCGTGTAAGTGGACATTCGAAATGGGAGCACATGGTTGTGTCCCAGCCCGTGCTCAACCCTGTGTAACTCTCTGAATTGGGTCACACGGCCAACACACATGCCCATGTGGCTAGTCCATATATCCTAAAATGGCCATACACGCCTGTGTGCTAGGTCGTGTACTAGGCCGTGCCAAACCTTTAAGGTATATTGACTTATGCCACACGGTTAAGTCACACGCCCATGTAACAGCCTAATTTTGGGTCTAGTTGGAACAGTGGTTTTGGGGCCACAAATCTGACATAGAAAATGTGTTTTATTATATTTTTATGGTCTAAACTTTTATGGATATATTTTGTAAAAAATTCGTTCGAAAATTTTAACGTTTGGGCACTCAATTTAGTCAAAAGGACTAAATTGTAAAAAGTGCAAAAGTTGAGTTCTATATGCTAGAGGTACCCAATTGTTATGAATTTTTAAATTGAAGGTCCTTAAATGGTAATTATTCAATTGGATAATTTTTTGGACAAAAATGGACATGAAATAGATGAAATGGAATATTTTTAAGTTAGGGGCATTTTGGTTATTTAGTAATTAAAATGAATTAAAAACAAAATTAAGAGCCAATTTTTGTCCGTCTTCAACCCCGTGGCTGAATTTCACAAGGGGAAACCATGGATAGGGTTTTTAAAGATTCCAAGCTCGATTGTAAGCCCGTCTAGCCCTATTTTTAATGATTTTCATGTTTTTGAAATCCTCGTAACAAGATCTATCTATTTCTACCACTAATTTGAGATATGGTTAAAGTTTATGGTTTTGACCCATGATTAATATGTGTATATTTTTGTGTTTAATGGTAGAAAATGCATGTTTATGGTTAGAGAAACGACTTTTAATAAGTGATTTTCGGTAAAAATGCCTAAAAGGACTAATTTGTAAAAGTTATAAAATATGTCATAAAAGTGTGATTTAATGAAAATTTGGGCTGCTATAAGTATAAAAGAGGTTTGACTATGCATGGGTAGTAAAGAAATTGAACACATTTCATTTTACGAGCCTAGGGGTAAAAGTGTAAATATGACAAAGTTAAGGGCAAAAATGTAATTTTGCCATAATATGATTTTTTGGACACAGTGAATAATGTCACTAATAAATGAGCTGAATGTGTTGTTATAGATCAAGAAAAGTAAGATTCGGGCTTAGAACGAGGGAAAAAGGGTATTGGACAGTTAGGTCTTTTTCACCATTTTTGGTATCGAGGTAAGTTCATGTGTAAATAATTCAACATTATGTTGTTATGTATCTAATGCTTTAATATTGTATGAAATGTATATTTGTTTCTATTGATTTTATTAATGATGACTCGATGACGATTCGACGAAGAATTGATACTTTAAAGTTGAACCTTAGGAATAACTAGGATACAAATGTCATGACATTAGGGTTATATGAGATCTCATGTAAGACCATGTCTGGGACATGGCATTGGCATCGATATGAGATCCCATGTAAGACCATGTCTGGGACATGGCATTGGCATCGATATGAGATCCCATGTAAGACCATGTCTGGGACATGGAATTGGCATCGATATGTGATCCCGTGTAAGACCATATCTGGGATATGGCATTAGCATCGATATGTGATTTTGTGTAAGACCATGTTTGGGACATGGCATCGATATGAGACATCGTGTAAGACCATAGCTAGGCTATCAGCATCAGTATGTGTGATCCCATGTAAGACCATATCTGGGATATGGCATTGGCATCTTTCTATGTGTACGAGTTTCCCCGAATATCCTTTAGTATTCCAAATGGTTCAACGAGTAATTCAAGGATTATGCCAAATATGTGAAAATGTATGATCATGTTGAAAGGGTACAGGTATGTATGAAAAATTCATGAGTAATGAAGTCGATGTATATTGGACATTTGGTAAGAATGTAAATGAGTAAGTCATACCTATCAGAATGATTTTGTGACGATCTTGTGGTTATAGGCCTATACTTATGATGTATAAATATGTGGTAAATTTGATTGATGATCATGTGTGAGGCTTTTAGGCCAAATTAAATTGAGACATGATATATTTATCCCTTTACCTTGTGGCCTAATGAATATGAAATGAGAAATGGATTGGTATAAATGCCTATTTAAAAATGATTATGAAAGAGTAAAATTAGCATTAAAATAGTTTTGGACAGCAGCAGTAGTTTAACTTTGAAAAATCACCAAAAATTATGGAAATCTAATTAAAGGTTGAATAAAATATGAAATTAAAGTTTATTGAGTCTAGTTTTTCACAGATGAAATGGTGTAGGAAATGGAATTGTAAATTATGAAATATAGTAAATTTTGTGAAACAAGGTCAGAAGGATTTCGGGTTCCCCTGTTCTGACTTTAGAAAATAATTAAAAATTGTATAAAAATACTTGGTGGTTTAAATTTATCCGTTTAAATTCTTAATGAGTCTATTTTCAATAGAAACAAATGATAACATCATCTGAATCACGTGCTAAGAGATAATTAACTTTTAGTGAAGAAAGGGTGAAACTATCAAAAAGCAAAACAAGGATGAATTTGAAGAATTATCTGTATTTATTGGCTAATCCATAAATTTTGGAAATTTTATGGTAGAAAGATATTTGAGTCTAGTTTCTGAAAAATCAAGCGGATCTTAATTTAGAATTTTGTAGCTCAAGATATAAAAAATTTAGTAACTATGACTCAAGTAGACAGTTTTGTTTTGAACAGTAAATATCACAATTATCCGTAATTGTTCTGAAATCCCTATGATACTTGATGATATTGTGATAAATTTTACATTATGTTATGTGTATGATATTGTATGATTAACATTGCTTATTATTTACATGCCAACTTACTAAGCTTTATAGCTTACTCCCCTTCCTTTCCCATATTTTATAGGGGTATATGCTAGCTCGAGTTGGAAATCGCCGGAGATACTATCACACTATCAAGCTATCATGTTGGGTATAAGTGAATGCAAACCCCTTTGAGTTTATGGCATGTATAGGGACTTATTTATTTGGTGTATGAGTCATTATGATTTGGCTAAATGTACTAGCTTGTGATGGCTAAAGGTTGGATGTAATTTATAGCCATGCAAATTGGCTTAAATTGGCTAATTGGTTGTAAGCCCATATAATTATGCATGTGCATATGTCTATGTTTTGCGATGTGGTTTATATTTGCTTGATATATAATGGATATTAATTTATTCATATTTTAATGTCTTTTGAATGTGAATTTAGCATGAAGTGATTTGGTAAGACATGATGTTATAATCCATGCTGGATGATTGTGTGAAAATGATATGTTATTGCTTGATGGTAGTTGTTTTAAAGGCATTTATATGCCATGAATTGTGTCATGCGATGTTGTGTGAATGTGTGCAAGTGAGGGTGGCAAAATGGCTAGGAAAATAGCCTTGTATTTGTCCACACAGGTAGAAACACAGGCGTGTGTCTAGGCTGTGTGTGACACATGGTCTGCCCACATAGGCATGTGCCTTGGCCGTGTGCCTTGACACGGGCTGAGGACACGGGTGTGTCCCAATCCACACGGGCATGTGTATGACCACACGGCATACCCACACAGGCCTGTGACTCTCCAAAGTATGAAAACTTTCTAAGAGTAGTAAAAGTTTCAAAAGTTTTTGGTTTAGTCCCGAACCACTCCCAGCATATGTTTTGGGCCTCGTGGGGTCGTATAAGGGACGATATGTATATTCATGAATGGTTTTAAATTGAATGAAATTTTATGGCCCGATTTGTATGAGTGTTTATGTTTAAGTCCGATAATGCCTCAAATCCTGTCTCGGCGTCGGATACGGGTAAAGAGTGTTACAGCCCGTGTGTGAAGCCGTGTGGAGCATACTGAATTGGTTTCTAAATTGACGCTAAGGGACACATGGTCGTGCAACATAACCGTGTGTCAGACACGGCTAATATACACGCTCGTGTCTCTACCCGTGTGGACAAAAATAGGCTATTTACCAAGCCATTTGCCACCCAAAATACACAACACTTCGCCTACACGTAAGGCACTAAATCACAGCATAACTAAGCATTTAAAATCTACTCAAATCAAGCTCAATTCATATCATTCGTTGCCAACCAATACATAGTGCTTCAATACTAATATTTCACATTCTTAAATCATCCAACTAGTCAAACATAATCTTACCATATTTCATAAAATTACCAAAACATTACAAACAATTACTACCTAAGCTACTCATCCACAACCAACCATTAACCAAATAATTATAGGCCACATCAAAAAGGAATTTGCACTTATATACATATATACATCATCAACTAACCAAATAGACCATCTCACATGGCTATATACATAACAACCATACCACATTTACAAGCCAAAACAAATGGCTAAAATACATAAACCAAAAAGACCAAATCCCTATACATGCTAGGTACCAAGTGATAGGTGGATAGTGTGAAGCGATCTTCGACGATCCCCGAATCTGAGCTAGCTTTGAATTCACTATAAAACATAAAAAAATAAATGATGTAAGCTATAAAGCTTAGTAAGCTCGTATTAAATAAATTCGATATAATCATATCTATATAATTCAACAATTGATTATAGATACATGAATTCATATCAACTAACAAACCTTTCAATTATTTAGTCATAAAACTGTATACTAACTTCACCATTTCTTCGAGTCAAAGCTAATATGGTTTATGCACATACCTGTACCATTTTGTACCAATCTCATTCTCAGCCAAATCATTCATTTACCCATTGAACCATTCGGAATAGAAGTCAGATACTCAGGAGTCTTGCACATTATGTACCTATACCATGGCTCGAAGCCAAATCAAGGTTACTTATATCTGAAGTACTAATATCATGTCTCGAAGTCAAATCGGTATAACTTGCACTCGAAGTGCTAATATCGTGGCCCGAAGCCAACTAAATGTATCCCTTAATGACATGTCATTAGTATCCTAAACTATTCCTAAGGTTCAATCGGTATTTCGAATGTCGAATTACCATCGATTCATTGTCGAACTTATTCAAAATCTTGTATTCACAACTTATACAATATCAAAGCATTTAAAATACGTTTATAATGAAATTTATCACATATGAACTTACCTCGGATGTGAAAATGACAAAATAAATTGATTAGTTAATAACTTTAATTTTCCACCAATCTAGTTCCAATTTCCACTTTTCTTGATCTAAATATATTCAAAATTAACTTATTTAATAATCTCTCTATTCAATTTAATCCAAAACACATATTTAAGCATATTTACACATTTGCCCCTAAAATTTCACCACTTTTACAATTTAGTCCTTATTACACAAAATCACAAATTCATGAAATTTCTTTAATACCCATGATTTTCGAATTACTATAATGCCTCTAACAGCCCACATTTACCAACTTTTCACACATTTAACCACACATTTTCACATTTTCACAAATAAATCCCTATTTTGCATTTTTACTCAAAATCACTTTACAAAATATGTAAATCTAGCAACAAAATTTCATATTTCATCATCAAACATCAAAGAACACATATTTTCATCAATGGCAACTTTCTAAATCTTTAACAGTTATGCAAAATAGTCCCTGGGCTAGCTAGAACTAGTTGCAACGATCACAAAAACATAGAAATCATTAAAACGAGGGAAAAATACATACCATGTATAAGGAACCATGGCCAAACCTTCAAAGCTAAAAAAAATGGTGTATTCTTCTCTTATTTTCGGTTAAGGAAGAAGATGAACACCAATTATGGCTTTTGTTTTGTTTATTTATTACTAATTTATCTAATTACTAAATTAACCTCACTAATTAACCTTTAAAACAATTAATAACATGTCGATATATGTCCACTCACAAATAAAATAGTCTAATCACCACTTAAGGACCTTAACTTTAAGGTTCTATAGCTATTAGACACCTTTTACTATTAGAACTCAAGTTTTATGCTTTACGCGATTTAGTCCTTTTTACCGAATTAAGCATTCAAACGATAAAATTAATTCACGAAACTTTCACACATACATGCTATCATGCTTGAAACACTTAAAATAATAATAAAATAATTTTTTGATCTCGAATTATTGGTTTCGAAACCATTGTTCTGATTTAGCTAAAAATGGGCTATTACAACTCTCCCCCCTTAGGGATTTTCGTCCCCGAAAATCTTACCAGCAAAAAGGTTAGGGAACTATTTTCTCAAAGCTTCCTCGGGTTCCCACGTAGCCGCTTCGACACCGTGTCATTTCATAAGTACTTTCATGAGAGCTATGCTTTTATTTCTCAACTGTTTAACCTCACGTGCTAGAATTCTGATCGGTTCTTTGTTGTACGTCATATTAGGTTGAATTTCAATTTCTGCCGGAGAAATTACGTATAAAAGATCTGATCTATATCGACGCAACATCAACACATGAAACACATTGTGGATCTTTCCTAACTCAATCGGTAAAGCTAGTCGATATACTACTGGACCTATTCTTTCGTTGATCTCATATGACCCGATAAAACGTGGACACAACTTACCTTTACGACCAAATCAAAGGATTCCCTTCCACAGAGACACTTTCAGAAACACTTTATCATCGATCTGAAATCCAATGTCTTTTCATTTCAAATCTGCCTAAAGATTTCTATCGATTTGAAGCTGCTTTCAAGCTATCACGAATTACTTTTACTTTTTCTTCAGTCTCTCGAATCAAATCAACCCTGTGAATCTTTTTCTCACTCAGCTCAGTCCAATACAATAGAGTTCGGCATTTACGACCATACAAAGCCTCATACAGTGCCATCTTTATGCTCGATTGAAAGCTATTGTTATATGCAAATTCAACCAGCGATAAATATTTCTCCCAGTTACCTTCAAATTCTAAAACCCAACATCGAAGCATATCTTCAAGAATCTAAATTACTCTCTCAGATTGACCATCAGTTTGCGGGTGAAATGCTGTACTAAAATTCAACTCCGTACCCAATGCTTCTTGCAATTTCTTCCAAAATCGCAATGTAAACCTCGAATCCTTATCCGAAATAATCGAAATTGGCACCCCATGCAATCTAACGATCTCAAAAACATACAACTCAGCCAATTTGTCAAGTGAATAGAAAATATGTTCCTGAATAAAATGTGTAGATTTTTTCAGTCGATCAACGACAACCCAAATAACATCTTTCTTCTTTGGAGACAGGGGTAATCCCGATACATAATCCATTGTAACTTTATCCTATTTCCATTTTGGTATCATCACAGGCTGTAATAATCCCGAAGGTACTTGGTGTTCAGCTTTAACTTGTTGACAAACCAAACACTTCGATACAAACTCTGAAATATCTCGTTTCATGCTCGGCCACCAATATAACTATTTCAGATCATTGTACATCTTAGTACTTCCAGGATGAACGGATAAACAACCACTATGTGCCTCGTATAAAATTTTCTCAATTAACTCTGGATTTTTTGGTACGCAGATTCTATCTCAGAACATCAAACAATCATCAGATTTGATTTGGTATTCTGAATCACTAGTCGACTCGCATTACACTCTTTTAGCTTGAAATTCACAATCACATTTCTGAGCTTTGCAAATCTACTAAATAAATACTGGTTTAGCCTTTAACTCAGCTAAAATCGAACCATCATCAGATAATGTCAACTATGTATTCATTGCTCTCAAGGCAAATAATGATTTTCTACTCAAAGCATCTGCGACTACATTAGCTTTCCTCGGATGATAAACTATTACTAACTCATAGTATTTTAGTAGCTCGAGCCATCTCCGTTGTTGCAAATTCAAATCTTTCTGAGTCATAATATACTTTAAGCTTTTATGATCGGTAAAGATGTGGCATTTTTCACCGTACAAAAGATGATGCCAAATTTTCAATGCAAAAACTATAGCAGCCAACTCTAAATCGTGCGTCGGATAGTTCTTTTCATGCGGTTTCAACTGTCTAGAGGCATAAGCTATTACTTTTCCTTGTTGCTTCAATATGCAACCCAAACCGTCCAATGACATGTCGCTGCAAATCACAAACTCTTTCCCTAGCTTAGGTTGAACCAAAACTAGTGCCTCAGTTAATAACGCTTTCAACTGCTCGAAATTTCGTTGACATTTCTCAAACCACTCCAATTTCATATCTTTCTGTAATAATCTGGTCATCAGTGTAGCAATCATCGAGAGCCCTTTTACAAAACGTCGATAGTAGCCAGCTAACCCTAAAAAGCTTCTGACTTCGGATACATTCTCAGTGGTTTCCAATTAACACTGCTGAAATCTTACTCAGATCAACTCTTATACCTTCCACTGAAACAATGTGCCCCAAAAATCCAACTTTTCTAAGCCAAAATTCACATTTACTGAATTTAGCATACAATTGCTTATCTCTTAAAGTTTGCAACACAATCCTCAAATGCTCGGCATGTTCAGACTCATCTCGAGAATAGATCAGAATGTCGTCAATGAGCACAACAACAAATCTATCTAAATGCGGTCTAAAAATCCTATTCATTAAATCCATAAAGACTACAGGAGCATTAGTTAAAGCAAAAGGCATAATAAGGAGTTCATAATGTCTGTACATCGTTCTGAAAGCAGTTTTCAGTACATTCAAATCTTTAACTCGCAACTGATAATAACCAGACCGTAAATCAATATTCAAAAACATTGTTGCCCCTTTTAACTGATCAAAAAAATCATCAATTCTCGGCAAAGGATACTTGTTCTTTATCATAATTTTGTTGAGTTGTCGATAGTCAATACACATTCTCATTGTTCCGTTTTTCTTCTTTACAAATAATACTGGCACACCCCAGGGCGAAAAACTTGGTCATACAAAACCTCTATCTGTCAACTCTTACAACTGAGATTTCAAGTCCTTTAATTTTGTAGGAGCCATTCTATAAGGAGCTATAGATATTGGCAATGTTCCCGGTACCAGTTCAATAGCAAACTTGACTTTTCTAATCGGTGGTAATCCAGGCAACTCTTCTGGAAATACATTCAGATACTCACAGACTATTGGCATTGATTCTATCTTCATTTCAAACACTTTGGTATCCAGTATATAAGCAAGATAAGCTTCACAACCTTTTCTCACATATCTCTGAGCCGACATCGATCAAATCACTATAGGCAATTTACTTGATTCATCGGGTTCAATTCGAATAATTTCACTATTCTGACATTTTAATTTAATGATATTTCGTCTACAATTCGCAACGGCATCATGCAAAGTCAACCAATCTATACCTAGAATTACATCAAACTCATCAAAAGGTAGTAGCATCAAGTTAGCCGAAAAATAGTAACCCCAAGTCATTAAAGGACAGTGCTTGCAAACTTTATCAACTAAAATATACTTGCCTAAGGGATTTGATACTTTAATCTTAAACTCAGTAATTTCAACAGGCAATTTCTTACTAGACACTAAATTTTCACAAACATACGAATGTGTCAATCCAAGATCAATTAAAGCAATCACATTAGTGTTATAAAGAGAGAATGTATCAGTGATAACATCAGGTGACGATGCTTTTTCACGAGCGCGAATGGCGTAAGCTCTAGTAGATGCTCTGGCCTCGGATCTCACAGCTCAGTCATTTGTCACTCCTTTTCCTCTAGACACATTTCCCACATTCCTCGGTGGTCTCCCTCTCGCAGTTGTGTTGCTCTGTCATTTGATCCAGAAATCATTGGCTTATATATTTCTTCCTGAACTCAGTTTGAAAGAATTCCCAGATGACTCATTCTCTAGCTACCATAGATACTAGAGTACCACTGATATGCGGTGTCCCTCAAAAGTGATATAGTACATTTGAAACACTCAGCCGGTGAGTAAGAAAGCTCATCAAATACTCTGATAGTGTTTTCAAGCTAAAACTCAGCTCTCTCAGGATCATCGTCAACATTAGCTCTGAACTCTTCAGCCCCATGTTTACGGATCTTATCAACTGGTGGCTTATTCAATCTTAAAAGTTCTACACCTTGAGGAGCTACAGGAATTGGTCGTGGATGTAACACCCCTTACCCATGTTTGACACTAGAACAGGGTATGAGGCATTTTCAGACATAAACACGTGCAATTGTATAAAACCGGGTCATGGATTTGCATTCAAATTTAAAACTTTTCACATTTCATCTTAAAGTCCCTAATATGGGCCTACGAAGCCCAAATCATGCTTTGGAAATAGTTCAGGACCAAACTGAGAACTTTAGAAAACTTTGAATTCTTCCATAAAAAAAGGGGCACACTCTCGTGTGGTACTCAGACACGGCCGTGTGGCTCGCATAGCCATGTCCCTAGCCCATGCACTAATCTGACTTGCCATTACGAACAAATTTACATCACACATAGATATCACCACTCATTCATCCACATATGTAAGCATACACATCCTTGAAATGCATCATCATGGAATTATAATATAGCCAATATACCAACATCAAATGGCTTTACACAACAATGAACTTTCAAATAGCATAGAACAACATTTTAGGCCTAAATAATTATGACACATACAAAAATAACCAAGTCCCCTATACATGTCATGACCTTAAGTATAAGAATCATCAATACCCAATTTGTTAGTTTGATAGTGTGATAGGTTCTCCAACGACTTACAACCCGAGCTAACCTAAGGACATTATAAACACAGAAAATAAACGCAGTAAGCTATATAGCTTAATAAGTTGGTATGTAAAAAATGAGCAATTTATTAACATACTTTTACCCATTCTCACAATATGTTCTCAAGATAATACAATCATAATTGTACATAGTTCCACTATTTACTCTTGTTCATCTCAAGCTGTCTACTCGAGTCACAGTCACTAAATTATTTATATCTTGATCTACAGAACTCCAAATTAATATCAGCTAATTTTTCCTGAAACTAAACTCACATATCTTCTTACCATAACATTTTCAGAATTTTTGGTTCAGCCAATAAGTACAGTTTATTCTTTAAATTCTCCCCTGTTCTGCTGTCTGACAGTTTCGACCCTTCTTCACTAAAAATTAATTATCTCATCGTATGAGATTTGGATAATATTCCCGTTTGTTTCTCTTGAAAATAGACTAATTAAGAATTTTAAAAATATAAGCTTTAATCCATAATTAATTTTATACAATTTTTAATGATTTTTCGAAGTTAGAATAGGGGATTTCAAAATCATTCTAACCCTATCTCACAAAAATTCAAATATCTCACAATATGAATTTCTTTTGCTGACACCATTTCTTTTAACCTCTAATTCGATTTCCACCATTTTTGGTGATTTTTTCAAAGTCACACAACTGCTGTTGTCCAAAACTATTTCATTGCTAATTTTACTCTTTCACGATTTCTTTGTATTAACTTTCATTGAATATTCACATAGATTTCATACGTACCTGTATCGCTTAAATCAGTTATACTTTCATTTTTCATCTTGGCTATGTCATTTGATACACTTAAACCTCAATGAAAGAACATTATTTCAATTCAACATCAAATGATATTATTGGTTCATAATTCTTTCACATTTATTCATCATATAGTCATATTCGTTTACACTTAGTCATTTCCCGTTGAACACATCGGAATAATAACGGATACACAGTGGCCTTCACATAGTACCACACCTATAGCCAAAGCTATTTTATTCATCAAATGGCCTTCATATAGTACCACACTTGTGTCCAAAGCTATTTTATTCACAAAGTGGCCTTCACATAGTATCACACTTGTGTCCAAAGCTATTTTATTCTTAAGGTTAAACTGGGAAATTTCTCAATTAGCAAAATGCCATGAACTTATTTCACTTAGCACATTGCTATTGGTTTATTTCACTTAGATGCCATGGTCTTATTTCATTTAGCACATGGCCATGGACTTATTTCACTTAGATGCCATGGTCTTATTTCACTTAGCACATTGCCATGGTCTAACCATGGTCTTTTACCGTCAATTCATATTTCACTACGCAACGATGGTGATCGATCCCGTGTTTGTACTCAATTCGAACGCTTACTTTAATTTTCATAATTTAAACAAATATATAATAATGTTGCATAATTAACACAAATCAATAACATTTATTAACATACGAACTTACCTCGACCTAAAATAGCGAAAAAGACCAAATTGTCCAATACTCGTTTTTCCCCCGTTCTAAATCCAAACTTCATTTTTCTTGATCTATAAAATCACATTTGACTCATTAAATTATTATACTATTCAAATCAGCCCAAAACTCATATTATGGAAAAATTATATTTTTGCCCCTAATGTTTCACATATTTACAAATTTCCCCCTAGGCTTGTAAAATGAAATGTATCCATTTTTCTCAATACCCAAGCCTAGCCAATTCATAATCCCTCTTATTGCAGCCCACATTTTTCACTAAATCACATTTTCTACACATATTTTACAACTTTTACAAATAGGTCCTTTTATGCATTTTTACCAAAAATCACTTAATAAAAGTCGTCTCTCTCACCATAAACATGCATTTTCTACCATTAAACACAAAAATACAAATATATTCACCATGGGTCAAAACCCTAAACTTCAACCATATCTCAAATTAGTGGTAAAAATAGATAGATCTTGTTACGAGGATTTCAAAAACGTAAAAATCATTAAAAACGGGGCTAGAACGGACTTACTATGGAGCTTAGAAGCTTGAAAAACCCTAGCCATGGTTTCTTCATGGTAGTTTCAGCCATAGCTTGAAGATGGACAAAAATTGGCTTTAATTTTGGCTTCTTAATTCTTTTAATTACTAAATAACCAAAATGCCCCTAACTTAAAAAAATTCTATTTCACCTATTTCATGTCCATTTTTGTCCAACAAATTAACCAATAGTCTAATTACCATTTAAGGACCTTCAATTTAAAATTTCATAGCAATTTAACACCTCTAGCTTCTAGAACTCAAGTTTTGCACTTTTTACAATTTAGTCCTTTTGACTAAATTGAGTGCCCAAACGTCAAAATTTTCTAACAAAATTTTCACGAAATCATTTCGTGAAATTGTACACCATAAAAATATAATAAAAAATAAATTTCTCAGTGTCAGATTTGTGGTTCCGAAACCACTGCTTTGACTAGGCCCAAAATAGGGCTATTACAACTCTCCCTCTTTAAGGATTTTTGTCCCCGAAAACCTTACCAGAAAAGAGATAAAAGTATCATTCTCATAGTTTCCTCTATCACATCGAAGAATCTTATTCGAGGGCGATCTTTCCAAAAACACTTTGTCGTCGAATCTAATATCTAAAATCTTAAACTTTCAAATCTTTATATATCACTTATGTCAGTCTAAAGCCGCTTTCAACTTTCATGAATCACTTTCACTAATTCCCCAGAATCACAAGTCAATTTAACTTGTTACATCTCTTCTAGTCACCTTAGAACATTAAAACACAGTGTCGGAGTATAGCTTCAAACATCTGATTTATTCTCTCAAACACACTGTCAATCTAAAGATGAACTACAGCGCTAAAATGCATCTACGTATTAGAGTTTCCCATAGCTTTTCTATTATAGCGATATAATCCTCAGATCTCTATCCGAGATAATGGGGAATGGCACTCTATGAGAGCTAACAACCTCAGAAACATATAACTCGGCCGATCTGTCAAATGAGAAACCTGTACATACCGAAATGATTATGTGAATTTTTGTCAAACAATCAATCACAATTCAAACAACATCTTCCTTTTCAGAAATAAAGGAAATCTCGATACGAAATCTATAGTATTTCTATTTCATTATCACTCCAATATCATCACTGACTATGATAATCTTGAATACTCTTGATATTTTGCTTTTACCTGTTGACCAACCAACATCTGAACACAAATTCAAAAATATCATATAACATACGAAATCACTAGAACGTCTACTTCATATAACTGCACATTTTATTACTCTTAGATGAACAGATGAGCTACTACTGAGCCTCGTACAAAAATTTTCCTACATAAGGTCTGAATTCATTTGCGCACAATTTCTACCTCAAAATAATAGCATCAGCCATCAGGTCAAACCTGAAATTCATAAAAAAAATCGACTCATACTAAACTCTTTTAACTTACCATTCGTTAGCACATTTCTGAGATTCTCAATCTTGCAATGAAAACGTCGCTTTAGCTTTTAATCTAGCTAAAATCAGATCATCATAAATTAAGATCAATCGTGTAATCCACTCATAAAGTAAACAAAGAATTTTCCATTCAGCATCTGTAACTATATTTGCTTTCTTAGAGATTAATCAATAACTACTCGTGATCTTTCAATAGCTCAAGTGTTTAACACTATCTTAACTTCAGATCTTTCTATGACATTCGATACTTAAATTCTTGAAATCAGGGAACATGAGACACCTTTCATCGAGTAAACAATATCACCAAATTCTAAATACAGACATAAAAGTGACCGTCTCTAAATCACTGGTCGAACAGTTCTTTTTAATGTGACACTAATCATATGAAAACATGAACCATCACTTTTACATTCTAGTAATAAAACACATTCCAATCCGTTCAATAGTGCATCGCTGAAAAAAGTACAAATTCTTTACTCAATTCGATCAGAACCCAAAATCAGTGCTTCGGTTGATAACACCTACAACTTTGCTAACATACAACAGACCATTCAAACTTTCACAAATGCAATAACTTTATCAATCGGAATAGTTTTACTCATACCGATATTATTCGATTAAAACAAATTTAATAAGTATATATTTGTATCATACTTTCTAATTATGAATTCTTCCTTTAAACTGCATGTCTATGCACTAGTAAATGCATAAAATCTTATATTTTTACCTGAGAGTAAGCTTCATTATATACAACTCAATTTACTTTTCAACTGATCAGATTACATAGATAAAAACAACTGAACCTATTTTAACTATCAAATAATAACATAACAAAATACCCATTTCTTCATGCTGTTAAACAGCTCAGACATACAATCTTTTATAATTCTTTTATCATTCTAATCAAAGACCTTTACGACTGCATTTGCTCAAGGAAACAAAATATCTCGATTGAACTCATTGGCTTTAATCAAACTTGCTTGAGGAAAGAAAACCATTGTACCATTTGAGTTTGAACTTTCACTATCCATACCTCTTCCAATAGCAATTCTTTTCACAAAAATTTAAGGAATCCTGATGCCAGAATCACCACATTTCCGTGATCAAACTGGGATAACATCCATAACAGACATAGCCATCACAAGTTAAAGAACACAAATACTAAAAGTTCAAGAACACAATTCAGAAGGAAATAATAATAAAGACCTTGACGGTTCCTTAGAGAAATCCAGAAGAAAATCATGCTTACTCGTTCTAGAATCAATTGTAACAAAGGTAACATATTTACAATTATACATATCTTAATTAAATCAAAGCTTAGTAGTAGCAGAAGTATAGCCTCACATAATTTTTACCATTAACTTTTCATACCAATCATAATAGAATAGACTCCAAAGAGAACGATAAGATATACTAATCATCAATCAGCCAAACCACAGTGCTTTCATCTAACATTATTATCAGCCCTCATTCTCATACGGTAAGAATTCCATCATATAATGAACAATCATACACATATATATAATACTCAGAAGAGATCATCATAATCTACCCAATCACTATTGTCATACTTAGACATCTTTACAAGTAGTAATTCATTTCACTGACCACTTCTATCATTACCAATCCCGTATTATTCAATTCACTAACATAAATCAATCCAGAAGAAATTCTAGTAAACACATACTTTAGTCATCATACTTGTTTAAATCGATTAGCCAAGATTAACTTTTTCTCTAACCGTGACTTTGCGAAGTCTAAATAGTCTTTAGAATAACTTGGCATCCTTTCCAAAACTGTATTTACTTACTCAACTATTTCCAACTCTGTCCATATTATTAGCAAATCCGCTACTGAACTCTTTAATCATTCACTGGTGAACTCATGTAGCAC
This sequence comes from Gossypium longicalyx, assembly GCA_025698465.1. Lineage (NCBI taxonomy): Eukaryota > Viridiplantae > Streptophyta > Magnoliopsida > Malvales > Malvaceae > Gossypium > Gossypium longicalyx. The sequence goes on along the minus strand of CM046995.1, from coordinate 67,798,787 downwards.
AAATATTATGAAATTTCATTATAAGATATCATATTAGTAGGTGGGTGAGGTCGTAAAGCCTCTAACTTGACTCTCATACATACACATGTGGCTTAACATTCAGCATCATCATCACAATTATATAATTCACTTCAGGCAAATTTAACACACATATTTATGTTACACTCACTTTCCAATTATCTTATTCAAACAAGTGCACTTATACATGCATTCCACAAATATTGAGTAAGTTTACTTACTGCATTCACTTAATTATACAAGTCAAACACATAACATCATATAAAGGTCAAACAAACATGAATGCTTGTCATAATACAAATTTGCATTTTATGCTACTTTCCCATATTTCAAGAATAATTCCCCTTTACACTATTTTAATTTCAAGGAATATTCAGATAGTATGTTCAAGGTATGTATATTAACAATCTATCATTTCATTTTCAAAAATGCCTCTTTTTGGCACATATTCATAATACACACTCTAGAGTCACATACGATATAACAATACTACCAGTCTAGGTTAAAGCCTTTTCATAACATTTATAACATTCTACCCGTTTCATAAATCATCACAATCAATCGAAATACTACATTCAACCAAAATAATAACATCTTACTCATAATTCTCAACTTATGGATGTTTCATTTTTGTACCTCATCACATACACATTATGAACTATTACTCATACCCTTTCAAGTTTCAATTTTTCACAAACACATTTTCAAATATCCCAATGTCATTTGCAGCATTTTCAAAAATAGCTCGGTTGGAAAGCACCTCTGTCTCAACAAAACAATTTCATCAGAGTCGAAAGATATCACACTATCACGGTTCACATATGGCATGTATAGCTAGACTCTTACACATGCTAGGTTAGTCTGAGAACCGACTAAACCACAACTCTGATACCACTAAATGTAACACCCCTTACCCGTGTTCGACATCGAAATAAGGCATGAGGCATTATCGAACATAAACACATGCAATCGTATAAAACTAGATCATAGATTAGCTTTCAAATTTCATCTTAAAGTCCCTAATATGGGCCTACGAAGCCCAAATCATGCTTTGGAAACGGTTTGAGACCAAACATAGAACTTTATAAAATTTTGAAATATTTCATGAAAAAAAACAGGGGCACACTTCTGTGTGGTATTAGGACACGGCCGTGTGGCTTGCATGGCCATGTCCCTAGCCCATCGCTAATCTGACTTGCCGTTGCGAACAAATTTACATCACACATAAACATCACCACTCATTCATCCATATATGTAAGCATACACATCCTTGAAATGCATCATCATGGAATTATAATATAGCCAATATACCAAAATCAAATGGCCTTACACAACAATGAACTTTCAAATAGCATAGACCAACATTTTAGGCCTAAACAATTATGACACATACAAAAATAACCAATTCCCCTATACATGCCATGATCTTAAGTATAAGAATCATCAATACCCAATTTGTTACTTTGATAGTGTGATTGGTTCTCCGACGACTTCCAACCCGAGCTAACCTGAGAACATTATAAACACAAAAAATAAATTGAGCAAGCTATATAGCTTAGTAAGTTGGTATGTAAAAAATATGCAATTTGTTAACGTACTTTTACCCATTCTCACAATATGTTCTCAAGATAATACAATCACAATTGCACATAGTTCCACAATTTACTCTTGTTCATCTCAAGCTGTGTACTCGAGTTATAGTCACTAAATTATTTATATCTTGATCTACGGAATTCTAAATTAATATCAGCTAATTTTCCCTAAAACCAGACTCACATATCTTCTTACCATAAAATTTTCAGAATTTTTTAGTTTATCCAATAAGTATAGTTTATTCTTTAAAATCTCCCCTATTCTGTTGTCTGATAGTTTTGACCCTTCTTCACTAAAAAGTAATTATCTCATTGTATGGTATTCGGATAATGTTCCTATTTGATTCTCTTGAAAATAGACTAATTAAGAATTTTAAAAATATAAAATATAACCGATAATTATTTTTATAAAATTTTTAATTATTTTCCAAAGTAAGAACAGGGGATTCCAAATTTATTCTGACCTTGTCTCACAAAAATTCAAATATCTCATAATATAAATTTCTTTTGTGGAACTGTTTCTTTTATGTAAAAATAGACTCAACAAACTTTAATTTCATATCTCATTCAACCTCTAATTTGATTTCTACCATTTTTGGTGATTTTTCAAATTCACACAACTGCTGCTATCCAAAACTGTTTTATTGCTAATTTTACTCTTTCACATTTTCTTTGTATTAACTTTCATTCAACATTTACATAGATTTCGTACGTACTTGTATCGCTTAAATCAGTTATACTTTCATTTTTCATCTTGGCTATGTCATTTGATACACTTAAACCTCAATGAAAACACATTATTTCAATTCAACATCAAATAATATTATTGGTTTATAATTCTTTCACATTTATTCATCACATAGTCATATTCATTTACACTTAGTCATTTCTTATCGCACACATCGAAATAATAACGGATACACGGTGGCCCTTGCATAGTACTATACCTATAGCCAAAGCTATTTTATTCATAAAGTGGCCTTCACATAGTACCATACTTGTGTCCAAAGCTATTTTATTCACAAAATGACCTTCACATAGTACCACACTTGTGTCCAAAGCTATTTTATTCACAAAATGGCCTTCACATAGTACCACACTTGTGTCCAAAGTTATTTTATTCCTAAGGTTCAACCGGGAAATTTCTCACTTAGCACAATGTCATGGACTTATTTCACTTAGATGCCATGGACTTATTTCATTTAGCACATTGCCATGGACTTATTTCACTTAGATGCCATGGTCTTATTTCACTTAGCATGTAACACCCCAGAAATGTATGGTCTATAATTTTTCATTTTTGGCATAAGTTACATGTTGACCTTAAGGGCTAGGTGATTTGGGTGTGTTTTGGTGTGTTTGGGAAGTCCTGGGTTTAAGCTTCGACTTTTGAAGAATTTTGATTTTTGCACTTAAAAGAACCTGGACACTGGCACCTAGGCTTTATGAATAATTGTGTTTGATTAATAACACAAAAGAGCTTGTGGCAAGGAGGCAAGTGTCATGTTGAGCTACTGAGAGGGCTTGGGTTCGAATCCCATGGCAAGCAAGGGGTGATTATTTTGCTACTTGGGATAGCAAGAGTTTGAAGTGGTTTTAAACTCTATTGTGTGAGAGTTTGAGCTAGTCTTGGTGTTTGTTATAGAGGATGTCAAGGAGGGATAAAGGGAGAGATTCATCGAGATTTTTAAGGATTTTTAGGTGTGAGAGGAGTGTAGCCAAAATTGGGAGTTGTGGGTACCTATTCGGTCATGCCACTTAGTGCCGAATAGGATTTTGGTCATTTTTAGTTTCGGCATTTATCTTTTTCTTCTTTTGCTTTGTGCAATTTTCGTAGCTTAGGTGTTGGCCGAATTTGAGACACTTTTGGGAAGCTTTGGGGAATTTTATCTTTTCCTTTGGGTGACGCCAAATTGGTATTTTGTTTCAGGTTTGGTCGAATTTTGTTCTTCGTCTCTCACAACTATAGTCGAATCACATTAGTCTTTCTTTCCCTCTTCAATCACTTTTCTTCTACTATTGATATTCCTCTTGCTCTTGGTTGAACTTAGCATCCCTCTTCTACCTTTTATTCATTCTTGACCGAATATGGTTTCACTCCTCCCTCTCTATTTGATTTTCTCTTGGTTTTTTTTTCTAGCTGAATTCTCTCTTCATCTAATTACTTCATTTCTTTTTTTGTTTTCGTTCGTTATACTCATTTTTCTTTTAGGCCGAATACCCTTCATCTTTGTGACTAATCATTTTCAGTTACTCTACTATTTGGGAATTGGCCGAATACTCTTCTGTTATTCTGTAGTCAAACTATTTTGGTTTTCATAAGATTCTCTAACAATCGGTAAGGGTTGAGGTTATGCTTCCTTGCTTTCATTTAAGACGAATGCTTTTCCTTTTGTTCTTTGGGTATCAATTTATGATTCCTTCCTTATTTCTAGGGCTTCTTCAAGGAGTAGTGGTGTACAAGTGGTTTGGAAACAACCACAACCTTTTTCCTCAAGTGTTCAATTAAAGTAATATGTTACCTCATTATTTAGGGTTAAGCCCAATGCTATCCTTTTGCTAATGGAATAGTAGTTGACCCTATCTAACAAGATCTGTTTGTAATTCAGATTCTCAGCAAAGCGTGTGATCAAGTTTAGGTTAGCGATTTTAGAAGATTAAGCCACCCTCATTCAATCAAGGTTAGATGGTGTACTTTTGGGATAAATGTTATGATGTGGTTAACTCGAATCATCAGTTAATTAACTGAAGGTCTTGTTGAGTGTAGGTTCGGTATACGTGGGATTCTTCGTGCGTCTTGCTAAGCAGGTGTGTATTCACACCATTATGTTACTGTGAATCGGCAAAAGCCAAAAAGCCGAAAATTCAGCATTTGAGGCCTCACCAACATGCGATCGCTCGTGGGGTAAACCGAGCCCATAAATCTTGGGCGAAACACTATAAAGGCCACGATGAGTGTACTCGTGCACTTAGGTAGTTATGGGCTCGATGGGCCTAAATAGGACGTGTGGGCCTACTGGGCTCGTGGGCTCACATGGATAAAATCTGTGGTAAGTGAAAAACACTAGACTGGGCTATATAGATTGCATAGCCGTAACTGAATTTGGGCTAAATGGGCCACGTGAGCATGTGGGCCCACCTGGGCCGAGTAATGGGCATTGGGCCCTTTTATACTGTTTTGGCCATATTGGTTACTTGAGTCACTCGAGACGATAGAAGACCTTCTGAGAGGTCGTTATCCACACCGAGACCCTAAAATTAGCGAAATGACCACAATACCCCTACTAATGGATGGAAATAATTATTATACCCTAGAGGTAGGTTGACTGATGAGTGTATGATTTTTGTATGACTGTATCTGAGCATGGGACCTTACATACACGTAATATTTATGACATGACATTCTGCATTGGGGTTGGGTTTCTGATTTGGAGGAAGTACTGTATTAGTGGCCTTGCCACGTTTTTACTATTTTGGTGGCTTTGCCACGTATTTCTGATATTAGTGGCTATGCCACATTTTTTCGTTATTAGCAACTTTGTTGCATTACTGTTAACTGTTTCGCGGTGGTATTGGTGTGCTGGCTGAGTGGGTCGATTTAATCCCCACATGGTGTGTTGGTTGGTACGAGTGGTGTGTTGGTTGGATTGGAATGGGTTGCATACCTGCACTGTACAAATACTGTTTTGGGCTTAGGCCCACACTATCACTGTATAGGGTTATGGCTCAGACTGTACTATTACTGTATAGGGCTCAGGCCCAGGCCATTCTATATGCATTGTTTACTATTTGTCTAATGGGGGATTACACACTGAGTTTTCGTAAACTCACCCTTTTTCTCTAAACTGTGCAGGTAATCCCCAACCTTAGATGATTTGGAATCGCGAGGGACTCAGAGGTGGCCACACGATCGCAGATGAATTGATTATGACTTAATTTAATCAAAGATTTTATATTTGGGTTTTAATTATGTAATAAGGCCATTTGGGGAATTTTTAACCCTTACTAGGCTTTTGATTTTGTATGATAAACTGTTAAACTAGGATAACACGAGTTTTCAAATCAGTACGATTTTCTAAAGAACATGAGCTTTCAACAACAAAGTTTTCAAAATGCTTCTGTGATTCAATTTTAATAAAGGTACCTAAGTCAAATAAATTGGTAAACATTTTGACAATAACTACTTTTAAAAAACCATAAAAGGATTTAAAATCGGAAACGAATTTTACCGAAAAGACTAGTTTTTGAAGGACTCTTCGATGTGACATGCCTGATTCGGCCATAAGGTCTGGGCTGGGTTTGGGGTGTTACATTTAGTCGTATCAGAGCTAGGTTTGAAAAACTAGGCTGTGGAATGGGTTTTTAAAAATTTGAATTTTTAAACGATGTGATTGAAAATGTGGCACACCGAGTCTTCTGCACCAAATCTGTAAGTTTTCTGACACTATTTATTGTTATAGACTGAAATGTATTGCTGGGGAACTACTATAGGTAGTAGGGCTATACTAGAACTCTTTAGTTAGAGTAAACTGAGATTATAGAATACTGAAAACTGTAGAAGATTTTGTTTTGCGTAAACAAACCCTAATTACTGTCGTTCATAACACATTGTTAATAATCCCTGAAATTATAAATTGATACATAAGACTTTTAAGCAAATAATTTGTTATCGGAATGAGCACAAGAGGTACTCGCGGTAGGGGTACACGAGGCCACGGTAGAGGCCGAGAAAGTGCTAGAACTGGGTCTTCAGCATCACATACCTGCTAAGGAGGCACCAGCCTCACCAGTAACTGAGACAGGGTCTCATAACCAAGCAGTTGGGGATGATGCTCTATCCCAAGAAATGTTGCGTGTTCTTAAAAGGGTTGCTGGAGCAAGTACTGGTCAGTGGGCCAAGGGTCAATATTTGAGCGACTCCGGTCTAACGGAGCAGAAATCTTCATAGGTGTTTTTGGTGTAGCCCCAAATGTGGAGGAGCATTGGTTGGAGGCTACAGAACGGATAATGGATGACCTTGACTGTATTGTGGAGCAAAAATTAAAAGGAGCAGTGTTTTTACTACATAATGAGGCCTACCAATGGTGGCTTACTGTGAGAGAGGGTACGCAGGCCGACCGTTTGACATGGGATTTCTTCAAAGCGGCCTTTTCAGGGAAGTATGTGGGCGCAAGTTATGTGGACGCCCAAAGGAAGGAATTTTTGAACTTGACCTAGGGAAATAAGACGGCGGCAGAGTACAAGGTAGAGTTTCTGCGGCTGAGTCGGTATGCTCATGGGATAGTTGCAACAGAGTATGAACGTTGTGTGCAGTTTGAGGATGGCCTCTAGAATGAGTTGCGTGTGCTGATAGCTCCACAGAGGGAGAGAGAATTTTCTTCCTTTGTTGAGAAAGCAAAAATTGCTGAGGATGTGAAGCGCTCTGAATGCTAGAATCGCGAGAAAGAAAGGAGCAAAAATAAGAGGGATTTTGGTTCCTCGAGTTCTTCTGGAAGGCCTATAAAGAGGGCCAGATTTGAGGGGTCAATCCGAGCGGTTCCTGTTATTGCTGCAAGACTGCAACTTTACTCGGATTGTGGAAGAGCTCACCAGGGTAAGTGTTGGAAACGAACAGGGGCGTGCTTCTGATGTGGGTCCATAGATCATCAGGTTTAAAACTATACTCAGAGGCCTGTGCAGATGCAAGCTATGGGTCAGGGCCATGTTCAGCCAGGGAGAGATGATCAGCAGCCACCGAGAGGCCGTGGATAGGCCAGGGGTGGAAATGGTTTTGGGCGAGGTCGTGGAGCATCGGGCAGAGGTACTGGTAACATTGAGGCGAGACAGCCAGCCTTGGTCTATGCTGCTCTTTGCTGAGAGGATGATGACGCCCCTGACGTCATAACTGCTACATTCTTGATTTATAATGTACCATAGACTGCTTTAATTGATATTGAGTCTACACACTTGTATGTTGTATGCACTGTGTCTAGTACACTGGGTATTCAATTTGAAATACTGTTAGTGAGAAGACTGTGTTGAGTCCACTGGGACAGTCAGTTAGGGTGAATAAGTTGTTCAGAAACATGCCCCTAGAAGTCCAAGGGGTTGTCTTTCCGGCAAATTTGATGGAACTGCCGTTCGGAGAATTCGATCTTATATTGGGCATAGATTGGCTAGGGAAACACCGTGCGAAATTGGATTGTGCTACTAAGCGTATGGAGTTGCAGTCTTCTAAGGATGAAGAGGTGATTGTGATAGGGGAGCGAAGAGATTATCTGTCTAATGTAATTTTAGCGTTAAGGGACGAGAAACTGGTTCGCAAGGGTTGCAAGACATTTTTAGCTTATGTTAGCATTCCTGAATCTAAAGGTCCTTCTGTTAGAGATGTCAGAACTATTAAAGAGTTTCTGGATGTATTTCCTAAAGAGCTTCCTGGATTGCCTCTAGACCGTGAGGTCGAATTCGGTATTGAGCTCTTCCTTGGAACAGCTCCGGTGTCTATCGCCCCTTACAGAATGGCACCGAAGGAGCTGGTGAAGTTAAAGGCTCAAATTCAAGAGCTACTGGCCCGAGGATTAATTCGACCGAGTGTGTCCCTATGGGATCACTTGTGTTGTTCGTGAAGAAGAAGGATGGATCCATGCACATGTGCATCGATTATCGTCAATTGAATAAACTAACTATCAAGAACAAGTACCCTTTAACGAGGATAGATGATCTGTTTGACCAGCTGCGAAGGGCTTCAATTTTTTCCAAGATAGATCATCAGTCTACGTACCATCAGTTAAAGGTTAAGGAGGCTGATATGTATAAGACTATATTTAGGACTCGTTATGGTCACTACGAGATTCTAGTGATGCCGTTTGGGTTGACAAATGCACCAGCGGCCTTTATGGACCTCATGAATTGAGTGTTCTAACCCTATCTAGACAGGTTTGTGGTTGTCTTTATAGATGATATTTTGGAGTATTCGAGAACCGAGGAGGATCATGATGCACATCTTCGAATCATTTTACAAATTCTAAGAGAAAAATAACTTTACGCAAAGTTCAGTAACTGTGAGTTCTGGCCACGAGAAGTGGCATTTCTGGGTCACGTGGTGTCTACCGAAGGGATTAAGGTTGATCCTCGAAAAATTGAAGCCGTATTGGATTGGAAACCACCAAAGACTGTATCTGAGATTCGAAGCTTTCTGGGTTTGTCTGGGTATTACAAACATTTTGTTGAGGGGTTTTCACTGATTGCTGCACCTCTAACTAAATTACTGCGTAAAGGGGTACCATTTAATTAGACTGATAAGCAGCAAGAGAGTTTTGAGAAACTAAAGAAAGTTCAGACTGAGGCCCTTATTTTAAAACAACCAGAGTCTGGAAAGGAGTTCACTATCTACAGTGATGCGTCGCACATTAGATTGGGTTGTGTGTTGGTGCAAGAGGGTAAAGTAGTTGCTTACGCATCTCGTTAGCTTAAGCCTCACGAGGTGAATTACCCGACTCATGACTTGGAGTTAGTTGTGGTGGTTTTCGCACTGAAGATTTAGAGGCATTACTTATACGGTGAAAAGTTTATTATTTACACAGATCATAAAAGCTTCAAGTACCTCCTTACTTAAAAGGAGTTGAATCTTAGGCAACGAAGGTGGATAGATTTGCTTAAGGATTATGATTGTTCAATCGAATATCACCCTAGTAAGGCTAATGTGGTAGCTGACGCATTAAGCTGTAAGGTTGTATCTGATTTGAGAGCAATTTTGCTCGTCTTAGCCTATTTGATGATGGTAGCTTGTTGGCAAAGCTTCAAGTGAGACGACCTGGGCTGAGTAGATTAAGGGGAAACAATTATTGGATAAGTCACTAGTTCCTCATTTTCGACATGTCGAGAATGGTGAGATTATGAATTTTGAGTTAAATAGTGAAGGAGTACTATGTTTCCGAGGGAGACTTTGTATACCGAAGGATTTTGTTTTGGGGCAATCTATATTGCAAGAAGTGCATAGTAGTCCATATGCTATGTATCCTGGTGGAAACAAGTTATACTGAGATCTTCGTGAGCTGTACTGGTGGCCAGGATTGAAACGCGAAGTTACTAATTATGTGAGTAAGTGCCTGACATGCCAGCAATTTAAGGCTGAGCATCAACTACATTCTGGGTTACTATAGCCAGTTAAAATTCTACTCTGGAAGTGGGAGAGGATAACCATGGATTTTGTGAGTGGGCTACCCTTGACGCCTACTAGGAAGGATTTGGTATGGGTGATTGTAGACCGATTGACTAAATCTGCTCACTTTATACTGGTCTGTATTAATTATCCATTGTAGAAGTTGTCTAAATTATACGTGGCTGAGATTGTGAGATTGCATGGAGTGGCAGTTTCTATCATTTCAGACAGAGATCCTAGATTCACATCTCGGTTCTTAAAGAAGTTACACGAAGCTTTGGGTTCAAGGTTAGACTTTAGTATTGTGTTCCATCCTCAATCAGACGGTCAGTTAGAGAGGGTGATCCAAATACTGGAAGACGTTAAGATACTGTGTAATTGATTTTCAAGGCAATTGGGAAGACTACTTACCGTTGGCAGAGTTCGCTTACAACAACAATTATCAGTCTAGTATTCAGATGGCACCGTACGAGGTGTTATATGGTCGTAGATGTCGTACTCCTACCTGTTGGACGGAACTTAGTGAACGGCGGGTTTTTGTGCCAGAGTTAGTTTCTGATATTGAAGAAAAGGTAAAGTTGATTCGGGATCGGTTAAAGGAAGCATCTGATAGATAGAAGTCTTATGTAGACTTAAAGCATAAAGAGATCGAGTACTCTGTGGGGGATTATGTTTTTTTTAAGGTCTCATCATGGAAGAAAATTCTGAGATTCGGGCGGAAAGGCAAACTGAGCCCTAGATTCATTGGACCTTATCGAATACTGAAGCGTGTGGGACTGATCGCTTATAAACTTGAGTTGCCTCCTGAATTAGGCAGAAATCATGATGTGTTCCACGTTTCCATGTTGAGGTGATACCGCTCTAATCCTTCTCACGTAGTGCTAGTTGAGAAAATTGATATTAGACCTGACCTAACTATCGAGGAAGAACCGATACAGATACTAGATCGTGACGTTAAGGTATTAAGGACGAAATCTGTCCCACTAATCAAAGTACTATAGCGTAATCACGGTTCATAAGAAGCTACGTGGGAACCAGAGGAGGTGATGCGAAAGCAATATCCTCACTTATCCTGACCAGTTAAATTTTGAGGTCGAAATTTCTTTAAGGGGGTAGAGTTGTAACGCCCCAGAAATGTAGGGTCTATAATTTTTCATTTTTGGCATAAGCTGCATGTTGACCTTAAGGGCTAGGTGATTTGGGTGTGTTTTGGAGTGTTTGGGAAGTCCTGGTTTTAAGCTTCGACTTTTGAAGAATTTTGATTTTTGCACTTAAAAGAACCTGGACACTGGCACCTAGGTTTTATGAATAACTGTGTTTGATTAATGACAAAAAAGAGCTTGTGGCAAGGAGGCAAGTGGCGTGTTGAGCTATTGAGAGGGCTTAGGTTCGAATCCTATGGCAGGCAAGGGATGATTATTTTGGTACTTGGGACGACAAGAGTTTGAACTGGTTTCGAACTCTGTTTTGTGAAAGTTTGAACTGGTCTTGGTGTTTGTTATGGAGGATGTCAAGAAGCGATAAAGGGAGAGATTCATGGAGATTTTCAAGGAGTTTGAGGTGTGAGAGGAGTGTAGCCAAAATTGGGAGTTGTGGGTACCTATTAGGTCATGCCACTTAGTACCGAATGAGATTTTGGTCATTTTTAGTTTCGGCATTTGTCCTTTTCTTCTTTTGGTTTGTGCAATTTTGGTAGCTTAGGTGTTGACCGAATTTGAGACACTTTGGGAAAGCTTTGGGGAATTTTCTCTTTGCTTTTGGGTGGTACTGAATTGATATTTTGTTTTGGGTATGGTCAAATTTTGTTCTTCGTCTCTCACAACCATAGTCGAATCACATTAGTCTTTATTTCCCTCTTCAATCACTTTTTTTCTACTCTCGATATTCCTCTTCCTATTGGCCGAACTTAGCATCCCTCTTCTACCTTTTATTCATTCTTGACCGAATACCATTTCACTCTTCCCTCTCTATTTGATTTTCTCTTAGTCGAATTCTCTCTTCATTTAATTAATTCATTCCTTTTTCTATTTTCGTTCGTTATACTCATTTTTCTTTTAGGCGGAATACCCTTCATCTTTGTGACTAATCATTTTTGGTTACCCTGCTATTTGGGGATTGGCCAAATACTCTTCTGTTCTTCCGTAGTCAAACTATTTCGATTTTTATAAGATTCTCTGACAATCGGTAAGGGTTGAGGTTATGCTTCCTTGCTTTCATTTAAGCCGAATGCTTTTCCTTTTGTTCTTCGGGTATCGATTTATGACTCCTTCCTTAATTCTCAGGCTTCTTCAAGGATCAGTGGTGTACAAGTGGTTTGGAAACAACCACAACCTTTTTCCTCAAGTGTTCAATTAAGGTAATATGCTACGTCATTGTTTGGGGTTAAGCCGAATGTTGTCCTTGTGCTAATGGAATAGTATTTGATCCTATCTAACAAGATCTGTTTGTGATTCAAATTCTCGACAAAGCATGTGATCAAGTTTGGGTTAACGAACTTAGAGTATTAAGCCACCCTCATTCAATCAAAGTTAGATGGTGTATTTTTGGGAAAAATGTTATGATGTGGTTAACTCAAATCGTCAATAAATTAATTGAAGGTCTTGTTGGGTGTAGGTTCAGTATACGTGGGATTCTTCATGCGTCTTGCTAAGCAGGTGTGTATTCACACCATTCTGTTACTGTAACACCCTGATTTTCGGGATTTTCGTAATTTTCGAGAATTTGGTAAAATTTTTAAAATTTGGTATTTGGTTGTGAAATTCATAATTGGAGTGTGTAATTGGGCCTATGGAAGGCCCATGTGTTGGCCAAAACCCGGTAGAATTTTTGAATTTTGTACTTAAGGAGTTAGGGGCATTGGATAGGTGGCCTTATTAAAAGATGTGGGTAAAATGTAACACAAGAGAGCCCCTGGCAAAGTGGTTAAGTGACGCTACTAAGGAGCTAAAAAGTGGCGTGTAAGTGGTCGGGGGAAGGCCAAGGTTCGATTCACTAAGCTGGCAATTGTGCTGTTATTTTTGTGTCTTGAGCATGCAAGAGTTTGAAGTCGAATGGAACTCTGTTGGAGAGAGTCTGAATCAGTCAAATGCATGAACTTAGGAGTGATAAGGGGAGAGATTTTAGGGATTTGAATGGAGGCTTAGTGTTGGCCGAATAGTGGGAATTAGGGAGAAGAAATTGGCTTAGGGGTTGTAGGTTAGTATTTCGGCATTAGGGGCTTTAGTTGTGCCGTTTTCTTTTGTTTAAACATAATAGGGTTATTTCTTTTCTTCCTTTTTTTCTCTAGCTGAAATCACCATTCCTTTCATCCTTTTTCTTTCTCTTCTTTTGTCAAAACCAAACAACTACTTTCTTTCCTTTCATCACCTTTGCCGAATAGCCACAAGAGCCGAACTTTTGAAGTTGGTTGTGCCGATTTCTCTTAGACCAACATCCTTCTTTTCTCTCCTTTTGTTGTGATCAATCCCTTCATCCACTAAACTCTAAAAGTCCCCGACAGCAACACCAATACAAAGCCACCACACCATTTCTTTTTCTTGGTCCTAAAAGCCGAAATACCCTAGTTCTAGGGGCATAGCCGAACCTGTTAACCTCTAGGATTCGAAGGCTGCTAGGTGGTTGAGGGTTGAGTCTACTTTGGATCTAAGCAGTGCAGAAGGGAAGACTGTGGTAAGTGCTCGTTTTCCAAATCGATTCAGTAGTGTAAATATTAAGAAAAGCCGAAACCCCCTATAGTTTAAGGAGGTTATCGATTTGAGGTATAGGCCTCACTGGGCCTTTTTCATTCGGCTTTTATGGTTTGTGTAGTGAAATGGACAACTTTGGAGGAGCAGCAAGGCTTGGGTATCAGTTTGGATAAGCTTGGATCGAATCATCGAACCCTGTGAAGGTAAGTGATCTATGGCCATTAGGGGTTCTTTAGCCGACTATGGTAAGGAGGATTTTGGATTTGATAAGTATGATTTGTAAACTAAGTATGGTGATGATTAATTGTAGGTTTTCGAGGGAGACTTTGTTAGCAAACGACACAAAACAGGTGTGTAACAACCCTCGTAGTAGCTTAGATTAATATTCACTGAAAAGTCAAAATGCTAAAATTCTGGCATTTTGAGAACTTGTGATTTTGCGTTTGGTTATAGATGCGATAAATACGATAAGATCGGTGTTTGGATCGGTGGAACAGGTAAGAGCGCAATTTTGTACACGATGGTAAGTTGGGCCTCAATGGGCTAGAATTAGGCCTAATGGGGTTTCGGGCCCATTTGGGTAAAATTGATAGAAAATGAAATTTGGAAAAGTTGCATGTTAACACGGTTGGTACTGTTGTAAAATTTGGGCTGAGTGGACTTAGTGGGCTAAATCGACATTCGAAGGACCCATTAGGGGTTTTGGGCCCAAAAGCCCGAATTTGACAAAGTGGGTTAAAGATCATTGTTTAAACACTCAAAAATATTGATAATTGTTAACGAACATGAAAAGCCCTGATAATTGGTAAAATTACGAAATTACCCTTATAATATGAAAACTGACTATTTTGCCCCTAGGTAAAATGACCATTATACCCTCTAGGGTTTAATTATGAATATGATGCATGAGATATTGTTATACATGATATGACATAATATGCACATGATATGATATGAGATGCACTTGATATGTTATGATATACTCATTATATGCATGGGGTGGGTTTTATATAAACGGAGGGAGTGCTTAAAGGGCTTTGCCCCAGTTTATCAAAAAAGGCTTTGCCCTAGTTATTAAAAGAGGCTAGGCCTCCAGTTATAAGATAAAGCAGCTATGCTGCCAGTGGAGAGTTTGGTTGGGTGGGTTGAGTTATTTCCCACATGGAGAGCTTAGTTGGTACGGGTGGAAAGTAGCGGATGGTGGGTTGAGTAGTCTTCCCAAATGGGCTTGCATACATTCATTGGTATTACATGTGATATTGAAATGGGCCTATCGGCCATATCGTTTACAGTAAAGGTTTCGGCCCAGTGATATGATTTATGAAAAGGCTTCTGCCCAGTGATATGATTTATGAAAAGGCTTCGGCCCAGTATATGTCGAGACTGAATTAGGGCTTAGGCCTAGTATGCTGATATTAGTTTGGGCTCTGAAAGGGGCTTGTTACACACTGAGTTTCCAAACTCACCCCTTTCCTTAACCTTGCAGGTGAGCCTTGATGTGGAGACTTGGAGCCGGAGGGGATTTAGAGTGGCCATGATGATCGCTTTCGAACTTTGCAATAAGTAACTGGTTTTTTTTAATTTTATTATTATTTGGTTTTGGGTTGTAATAAGGCCATTTTAATTATCTTTCTGGGATTATTTTATTTCATACTATATATTTTACTGATAATAATTCAAAATGGGTTAGACTTAGGGCGCGTTTTCAAAATGATACTTGTTTTCAAAATAGCGCAATAATGCAACTAATCGGTTTATCAAAAATATCTACTTAAATGAATTCCAACTCGTTTTTTCCAAAACCTAACCTCGCACCAAAGTGTGGCAATGGTTGTGGACATGTCTAGGATTGGATCCAGTCAAGAGCTTGGTACTTAAGCAGCCTTCATGGCTCACCTCCTCTGTTTCAGATACCTACCTAGTGCACAGCTTCCATTCACTTTATGCACTTAGCAAAGATTATCTTTTAAAACACTAAGAAGGGCATTGAAAGAGGCATGGGTTTTCTTAAAAACTTCAATGTGATACGTCGGATCCGGCCATAACGTCTGGGCCAGGTTTAGGGTGTTACATTTAGTGGTATCAGAGCCAGGTTGCAACAGCTCGGCTGTGGGTTTTAAATGGGTTTAAAATCAAGAATTTCAAAACAAAGGTGTTTTTAATCAATTTATAAAAAATTTCTAAAAAGAAACCCTCTTTTGACTTATTTTCTGTGACCAAATATATGTTTTTAAGTTTTAAATGGTTTGGAGAAAGAAGTGGCACACTGAATCCTTGACACCAAGTCTGTAAGTGTACTTTCTTTTACACCGTGTGGTATTGATATGATGCTATAGATAGAACTGAGACCCTACTATGATACTTTAGATAGGGTAGAGCTGTAAAACAGTAGGATTGAGAATGTAGCTAGGCTACGACGTTGCGAAAACAATCCCTGAACTACTATATGTCCATAAGATATCTCGTAATAAACAACTAAAATATTAAACTAATGTCATAAAATTCGTAAACAGATAATTCGATATGAGTACAAGAGAAACTCGTAGACGAGGCCGCGGACGTGGTCGCGGAAGGATGCAAGCTGAATCTTCATCCTCAGGGCATAGACCAACTGAGGAGGCATCCGTGCCACAGGCAACTGAGGCTGGGTTACATGATCGGGCTGTGGGGGACGATGCTTTGTCCCAAGCGATGTTAAGGGTTTTGGAAAGGGTTGCTAGAGCTAGCACTGGGACAGTGGATAGGGGATCCATCTCTGAGCGACTCCGGGCTAACAGAGCAGAGGTTTTTAGGGGCGTATCTGAAGTAGCCCCAAACGTGGCTGAATATTGGCTAAAGGCAACAGAGCGGATTATGGGTGACCTAGATTTCTCTGTGGAGCAAAAGCTGAAGGGGGCCGTGTCGTTGCTACGAGATGAGGCATACTAGTGGTGGATTACTGTAAGGGAGAGTACCCCGATCGAACGAGTAACCTGGGAACTGTTCAAGACTGCTTTTAAGGGGAGGTATGTTAGAGCTAGTTATGTGGATGCCCGTCGAAAGGAATTTTTGAATCTGGCTCAGGGTAATAAGACTGTTGTGGAGTATGAGGCAGAATTCTTAAGGCTGAGTCGATATGCTAGCGAGATAGTTACGATCGAATATGAGCGTAGGGTTCGATTCGAGGATGGCCTCCGTGATGAGCTTAGGGTGCTGATAGCTCCACAGAGGGAGCGTGATTTTGCTGCATTGGTAGAGAAGGCTAAAATAGCTGAGGAAGTAAAACGAACTGAACGGCAAAATCGTGAGAGGGATCGACCCAGATTCAGGAGGGATTCTAGACCCTCGGGTGCTGCATATAGAAATGTTAAAAGAGCTAGAATGGAGGAACCGGTTCGAGCAGTTCCGGTGAATACCCTTAGGCCGCACACTTGCAGGGACTATGGCAAAGTGCATATGGGGGAGTGCTAGAAACGAATTGGAGCATGTTTTTGATGTGGGTCAAAGGAACATAAGTTCAGAGAGTGTCCTCGGAGAGCAGCTCAGGATCAAGTTGCGGAGCAAAGAGGTGTCCAACCGCTGCGAGGAGGACCACCACCACGAGAGGCGCGGGCAAGCAAGGTAGAGGTGGTAATGGTAATGGACGAGGACGTGGGGCACTGGCGGGGTCTTTGGCCGACATCTTTGAAGCTCGGCAATGCCGGCATTGGTTTATCTTTGTCAAACATCGTAAGGAGGGTGATGCTCCTGATGTTATAACCGGTACGTTCTTCATTCATAGCACGCCTTACACTGCTTTGATTGATGTTGGTTCCACTCATTCGTATGTTGCCTATAATGTATCTGGGACGTTGGATGTGCTTCCTGAGGAGACTGTAAGTGGGATATCAATGATAAGTCCTTTGGGACACTCGGTTAAGGTAGATAAACTCTTTAGGGAGGTGCCTTTAGAGACACAAGATAGGATATTTCTAGGAGATTTGATGGAGCTGCCATTTGGGGAATTTGATCTTATTTTGGGAATGGACTGGCTAACTAAGCATAGGGCGACGTTGGATTGTGCTGTTAAGATAATGGTGCTAAGAACTACCGAGGATGAGGAGATAATGGTCATAGGGGAGCGAAGGAACTATTTGTCCAATGTTGTCTCAGCTTTAAGGGCTGAGAAGTTGATTCGGAAAGGTTGTGAGGCGTTTTTAGCATTTGTGAATCAAGCTGAATCTGAGGGGATGATGGTGGAGTCAGTCAGGACCATCAAGGAATTTCAAGATGCTTTTCCTAAGGAGCTTCCTGGACTACCTCCGAACAGAGAAGTCGAGTTCGGAATCGACTTGTTACCTGGAACAACTCCAGTGTCCATTGCACCTTACCGGATGGCAGCAAAGGAGTTGGTGGAATTGAAAGCTCTGATTCAAGAACTGTTAGGTAGAGGGTTTATAAGACCAAGTGTTTCTCCGTGGGGCACACCAGTGTTGTTCGTAAAGAAGAAAGATAGGACCATGCGGATGTGTATTGATTTTCGGTAGTTGAACAAACTGACGATCAAGAACAAGTATCCTTTGCCAAGAATCGACGATCTGTTCGACCAATTGAGAAGAGCTTCAGTATTTTCTAAGATCGACCTTCGGTCAGGATATCATCAGTTGAGAGTCAAAGAGGAGGATATTCATAAGATGACATTTAGAACTCGATATGGTCATTATGAGTTTCTGGTTATGCCCTTTGGTTTGACTAATGCACCGGCAGCATTCATGGATTTGATGAATCGGGTATTTTAGCCGTACTTGGATCAGTTCGTAGTCGTTTTTATCGATGATATCTTGGTGTACTCGGAAACGAAAGAGAAGCATGATGAGCATCTTCGTATTGCGCTGCAAGTGTTAAGGGAAAAGCAACTCTATGCAAAGTTCAGTAAGTGTGAGTTTTGGTTGAATGAAGTAACTTTCTTGGGGCATGTTGTGTCTGCTGAGGGGATCAAGGTAGACCCTCGGAAGATTGAGGCGATTCTGGAGTGGAAGCCACCGAGGTCAATAAAAGAAATCTGAAGTTTTCTGGGGTTGGCAGGTTATTATCAAAGATTTGTGGAAGGATTTTCTATGTTGGCAGCGCCGTTAACAAAACTTATAAGGAAGGGAGCACCGTTTGATTGGACAAATAGGCAGCAAGAGGCTTTTGAGAAGTTAAAGAAGGTTCTGACTGAGGCACCAGTGTTGATTCAGCCAGAGTCTGGTAAGGATTTCACTGTGTACAATGACGCGTCACATGTAGGTTTGGGCTGTGTGTTGATGCAAGAGGGTAAAGTGGTCGCTTATGCTTCACGACAGCTTAAGCCTCATGAGGTAAACTATCCTACTCATGACTTGGAGTTGGTAGCGGTGATCTTTGCGCTTAAGATATGGAGGCACTACTTGTGTGGGGAGAGATGTATTATCTATACGGATCATAAGAGTCTTAAATACTTGCTGACTCAAAAGAAGCTGAATCTTAGACAGCAAAGGTGGATAGAGTTGTTAAAGGACTATGACTGTTCAATTGAGTACCATCCAGGTAAGGCAAATTTAAGTGGTGATGCGTTGATCGGGACCTGTGGGCGGAATTGAAGGCAATGTTTGCTCGCTTAAGCTTGTATGACGATGGAAGCTTATTGGCAAAGTTACAAGTGAGACAGATTTGGGTGGAGCAGATTAAGAAGCAGCAGTTGGTGGATGAGTCGTTGGTTTCTCGGTTTCAACAAGTTGAGAAGGGGGAGAATTCAGAATTTGGATTAAATGGTGATGGGGTTCTTTGTTTTCGAGAAAGAATTTGTATGCCGAAGGACTCTGATTTGAGATTGATGATTTTGAGAGAGGCTCATGGTGGACCTTGTGCTATGCATCCAGGAGGGAGTAAGTTGTATCGAGATTTGTGAGAGCTATACTAGTGGCCTGGGCTTAAGAGAGAAGTGACCGAATTTGTAGGAAAATGTTTGACGTGTCAGCAAGTAAAGGCCGAGCATCAACTGCCTTCAAGATTGTTACAGCCAGTGAAGATACCATTTTGGAAGTGGGAAAGGGTAACCATGGATTTTGTGAGTGGTCTGCCAGTGACACCTTCCAAGAAGGACTCAGTTTTGGTGATTGTGGATAGGCTGACGAAATCTGCCCATTTCATACCTGTCTGAACCGATTACTCACTTCAGAGGTTGGCTAAGTTGTATGTGGCAGAGATAGTGCGGTTGCATGGGGTGCCAGTATCAATAATTTCTGACCGAGACCCAAGGTTTACATCTCGATTTTGGTAGAAGTTGCATGAGGCATTAGGAACGCGATTGAATTTTAGTACGGCTTTTCACCCTCAGTCGGATGGGCAGTCAGAGAGGGTCATTCAGATTCTAGAAGATATGTTGAGGGGTTGCGTTATCGACTTTAGGGGCAGTTGGGAGGATTACTTGCCATTGGCGGAGTTCGCGTATAACAACAGTTACCAAGCAAGTATTCAGATGGCTCCTTACGAGGCATTGTATGGGCGAAGGTGTCGTTCGCCTACTTGTTGGGCAGAGTTGGGGGAAAGGCAAGTACTTGGACCGGAGTTAGTAGCGGATACTGAAGACAAAGCTAAGGTGATCAGGAATCGGTTAAAGGAGGCAGCGGATCGACAAAAGTCTTATGCTGATCTGAAGCGTAAGGATATTGAGTATGCTATAGGGGACATGGTCTTTTTGAAGGTTTCGCCTTGGAAGAAGATATTGAGGTTTGGTAGGAAGGGCAAGTTGAGTCCACGGTTCATTGGGCCTTATCGGATCCTTAAGCGGATAGGGTCGGTGGCTTATCAGCTAGAGTTACCTCCAGAGCTGGATCGTATCCACGACGTCTTTCATGTGTCCATGCTAAGGCGATATCGTTTTGACCCTACTCCTATCGTGCCAGTTGCAGAAATTAAGGTACAGTCGGATTTGACCTTCAAAGAAGAACCTGTGTAGATACTTGATCGTGACGTCAAGGTGCTGAAAAGAAAGTCAGTTCCATTGGTGAAGGCACTTTGGAGAAACCATGGCAAAGAAGAAGCTACTTAGGAGTCAGAGGAGGTGATGCATCAACAATACCCTCAATTGTTTGGATCAGGTAAAATTTCGAGGCCGAAATTTCATTAAGGAAGGTAGAGTTGTAACACCCTGATTTTCGGGATTTTCGTAATTTTTGAGAATTTGGTAAAATTTTTAAAATTGGGTATTTGGTTGTGAAATTCCTAATTTGAGTGTGTAAATGGGCCTATGGAAGGCCCATGTGTTGGCCAAAACCCGGTAGAATTTTTGAATTTTGTACTTAAGGAGTTAGGGGAATTGGATAGGCGGCCTTATTAAAAGATGTGGGTAAAATGTAACACAAGAGAGCCCCTGGCAAAGTGGTTAAGTGACGCTACTAAAGAGCTAAAAAGTGGCGTGTAAGTGGTTGGGGGAAGGCCAAGGTTCGATTCACTAAGCTGGCAATTGTGCTATTATTTTTGTGTCTTGAGCATGCAGGAGTTTGAAGTCGAATGGAACTCTGTTGGAGAGAGTTTGAATCAGTCAAATGCATGAACTTAGGAGTGATAAGGGGAGAGATTTTAGGGATTTTAATGGAGGCTTAGTGTTGGCTGAATAGTGGGAATTAGGGAGGAGAAATCGGCTTAGGGGTTGTAGGTTAGTATTTCAGCATTAGGGGCTTTAGTTGTGTCGTTTTCTTTTGTTTAAATATCATAGGGTTATTTCTTTTCTTCCTTTTCTTCTCTAGCCGAAATCACCATTCCTTTCATCCTTTTTCTTTCTCTTCTTTTGCCAAAACCAAACAACTACTTTCTTTCCTTTCATCACCCTTGCCGAATAGCCACAAGAGCCGAACTTTTGAAGCTGGTTGTGCCGATTTCACTTAGACCAGCATCCTTCTTTTCTCTCCTTTTGTTGTGATCTGTGACAACCCGAATTAGGGCCTAATCGGAATACTGGTTTCGTGACCACAAATCCGAGATAGAAATAATTATTTTATAATTATTTTGAGGTTATGATATGATTGCATGATTGTGTGAAAATTTTGTGAAGAAATTCCATGCATAAAATGCTTAATTTGAAGTTAGGCTAAATCGAATAAGTCAGAAAACTTGCATTCTAGAAGTTTTTAGTATGAAATTGCTTTGAAATATTAATTAGGAGGTCTTAAATAGCAATTTGACCAATTTCTAAAATTTTTGGACAAAAATGGGCTTGTACATGAAAATTTTCAAAGAAAGGCATTAAGGGCATTTTGGTCATTTGTATATTAAATGAAATAAAATGGGAAAAATAACACAAAATTGGTTATCATCTTCATTAGTTGCTGCCGAAAATTTCTCTCCTCCATAGCTAGGGTTTCTTCAACTTTGAAGCTCCATAGTAAGTGATTTCAAGCCCCGCTTTTAATGTTCTTTACGTTTTTGGATTCCCTGAGCTCGATTAAGCTTATGCTAACAATAATTCAACCTAGGGTTCATATTTGGAAAAATACCCATAGGTGAAATTTGTGTATTTTGATGTTTTATGATAGAATATGAGGTTTTAAATTATGTTAGACAACTTGTGCTACTCGGTTTTAAGTGAAAACGAGTAAAATCAAGATAATCGGTAAAAATACCTATTGTTCACAACTATGTGTTAGAGTGAGAATTTGATGTGGTCATAGAAGATAAAAATGTTCAGCATGTCATAAAACATAAGAATAAGGGCTGAAATTAAATTTCCGAGCCTAGGGGCAAAATTGTAATTTTGTAAAAGTTAGGGGGCAAAATGTAATTTTTCTATAATGTGATCTTTGGATTAAAATAAATAGTATGAGTGCTAAATGAGCTAAATGTGTTGTTATAGATCAAGAAAGGCATGGAATTGACCTCGAGCGAGGGAAGGAAAAAGTTTTGGACTAAATCACAAAATTTCCACATTTTGCACCGAGGTAAGTTTGTATGTAAATATTATATTATTTTCATTTACATTCCTATATATTTCAGCCTATTATATGAATACACTAGCTGATGTTAAAATATAAATCGACTATTGGGAGAATAAAAATAAATAATAGAGAGGAATCCCGATTGAACATTCGGAGAGATCGAATAAAATAGAGGAGCGTAGCTAGGTCACATGTATGATGCTGAGTGCACATCATGTGTACAAGAAAGCTACGAAATACCATGTAGTAGCTAGGTCACATGTGTGATACGGGATGTGTCCCATGTAGACAAGAGAGCTACGTAAGAGATAAATGTAGCTAGGTCACATGTGTGATACGGGATGTATCCCATGTAGACAAGAGAGCTACGTAATAGATAAATGTAGCTAGGTCGCATGTGTGATTCCAAGTGAAGGACACCATGTAGACAAGAAAGCTACGAGACAAATTGGCTAGGTCACATGAGTGGTATTAAGTGTTCACCATGTGTACAAGAGAGCCGAATTAAATGAAGTATGATGGTGGGGCTGTGTGCTAAAACCATTAAATATCGAGGATTGATCCGAATTGTTCAACGGGATGGTTTTGTGGTGACGTTGTGGTTATGGACCTATACTTATGATGAATGAATTGTGGTGAAAATGATTTGTGGCATATCTATATATGTAAGATAAAATGAGGGTAGCATAAAGAATGTGTGAAAGAGTGAAATTTGCATTAAAACTGTTTTGGACAGTAGCAGTGATGTGATTTTGAAAAATCACCAAAAATAGGAGGAACATAATTAGAGGTTGAATGAGATGTGCAATTAAATTTTAATGAGTCTACTTTCATATAAAAGAATCAGAACAAGCAAAGGAATTTTATATTTTGAGATATTTACAATTGTGTGTGACTTGCTCAGGATGAATGTGTGATCCCCTGTTTCAACTTTGAAAAATCATTAAAAATTGTACAAAGCAAATTAAGAAATATAGTTTACATACCTAAATTCCTTATTGAGTCTAGTTTTAAATGAAACAAATTTCAGGGTTATTTGAATTGTGTACTGAGAGAAATTCAATTCGTAGTGAACAGAGGTCAGACTAGTCGAGTTGTGTAACAGGGGAAGCTTTAACTAATAAACTGTACTAATCGGCTGAACCAAAAATTCTAGAAAAAAATTAGCAAAGATATTTATGAGTCTAGATTCAGGGAAATTTTATGGATTTGAATTTCGAGTTTTTCAACTCGAGTTATGATTTATTTAGTGAATATGATGCAGGGGGGGACAGTTTGATCAAATTGGGACAAACAATAAAAGTATAAAAATATTTTATAATTGAGTTATGTTGTAAACATGTTAGATTTCTTATTTGTTATTTATATACTTACTTACTAAGCTATATGCTTATCTTCTTTTCTTTTTTTTTTTCTTGTCTTATAGAGTTACTAAGCCAGATCGGGAATTGAAGATCGTCGGAGACCCATCCACGCTATCAATACTTTTTGGTACATTGTGAACACTATTTTGAAATATGGCATGTATAGCAGACTTGGTTATTTTGTTACGTGTCATAAATGTCTAGGTTTAAATTACTACTTATAGTATCAAGCTAATAATTTTGTATGAAACCTTTGGAGTTAGTTTGTATTGTTAATAACAGATGTTATAATGATCAAATTGCACGCTATATTTTTGTTGGGTTTTATTTAATAGTATTTACCATGATTTGTTAATACCTCGTACCCTGTTCCGGCTACGGATATGGGTAAGGGGTGTTACATGATCAATCCCATCATCCACTAAACTCTAAAAGTCTCCGACGGCAACACCAATACAAAGCCACCACACCATTTCTTTTTCTTGGTCCTAAAAGCTGAAATACCTTAGTTCTAGGGGCATAGCCGAACCTGTAGACCTCTAGGATTCGAAGGCTGCTAGGTGGTTGAGGGCTGAGTCTACTTTGGATCTAAGCAGTGCAGAAGGGAAGACTGTGGTAAGTGCTCGTTTTCCAAATCGATTCAGTAGTGTAAATATTAAGAAAATTCGAAACCCCCAATAGTTTAGGAAGGTTATCGATTTGAGGTATAGGCCTCACTAGGCCTTTTTTATTTGACTTTTATGGTTTGTGTAGTGAAATAGACAACTTTGGGGGAGCAGCAAGGCTTAGAGTATCGTTTGGATAAGCTTGGATCGAATCATCGGACCCTGTGAAGGTAAGTGATCTATGGCCATTAGGGGTTCTTTGGCCGACTATGGTAAGGAGGATTTTGGATTTGATAAGTATGATTTGTAAACTAAGTATGGTGGTGATTAATTGTAGGTTGTCGAAGGAGACTTTGTTAGCAAACGTCACAAAACAGGTGTGTAACAACCCTCGTAGTAGCTTAGATTAATATTCGCTGAAAAGCCGAAATGCTAAAATTCTGGCATTTTGGGTACTTGTGATTTTGCGTTTGGTTATAGATGCGATAAACACGATAAGATCGGTGTTTGGATCGATGGAACAGGTAAGAGCATAATTTTGTGCACGATGGTAAGTTGGGCCTCAATTGGCTAGAATTGGGCCCAATGGGCTTTCGGGCCCATTTGGATAAAATTGATAGAAAATGAAATTTGGAAAAGTTGCATGTTAACACGGTTAGTACTGTTGTAAAATTTGGGCTAAGTGGGCTTAGTGGGCTAAATCGACATTTGAAGGGCCCATTAGGGATTTTGGGCCCAAAAGCCCGAATTTGACAAAGTGGGTTAAAGATCATTGTTTAAACACTCGAAAATATTGATAATTGTTAACGAACATGGAAAACCCTGATAATTGGTAAAATTACGAAATTATCCTTATAATATGAAAAATGACTATTTTGCCCCTAGGTAAAATGACCATTATACTCCCTAGGGTTTAATTATGAATATGATGCATGAGATATTGTTATACATGATATGACATGATATGGACATGATATGATATGAGATGCACTTGATATGCTGTGATATACTCATTATATGCATGGGTTGGGTTTTATATAAACGGAGGAAGTGCTTAAAGGGCTTTGCCCCAGTTATTAAAAGAGGCTAGGCCTCTAGTTATAAGATAAAGTAGCTATGCTGTCAATGGAGATTTTGGTTGGTTGGGTTGAGTTATTCCCCACATGGAGAGCTTGGTTGGTACAGGTGGAGAGTAGCAGATGGTGGGTTGAGTAGTCTCCCCAAATGGGCTTGCATAATTAATTGGTGGGCCTGTCGGCCATACCGTTTACAGTAAAAGCTTCGGCCCAGTGATATGATTTATGAAAAGGCTTCGGCACAGTAACCGTTAAACGAAAGGCTTCGGCTCAGTATATGTCAAGACTGAATTAGGGCTTAGGCTTAGTATGCTGATATTAGTTTGGGCTCTGAAAGGGGCTTGTTGCACACCGAGTTTCCAAACTCACCCCTTTCCTTAACCTTGCAGGTGAGCCTTGATGTAGAGACTTGGAGCCGGAAGGGATTCAGAGTGGCCATGATGATCACTTTCGAACTTTGCAATAAATAACCGGTTTTTTTTAAAAAAATATTATTATTATTTGGTTTTGGGTTGTAATAAGGCCATTTTAATTATCTTTTTGGGATTATTTTATTTAATACTCTATATTTTACTGATAATAATTCAAAATAGGTTAGACTTAGGGTGCGTTTTCAAAATTATACTTGTTTTCAAAATAGCGCAACGATGCAACTAATCGGTTTATCAAAAATATCTACTTAAATGAATTCCAACTCGTTTTTTCCAAAACCTAACCTCGCACCAAAGTGTGGCAATGGTTGTGGGCATGTCTAGGATTGGATCCAGTCAAAAGCTTGGTACTTAAGCAGCGTTCATGGCTCACCTCCTCTATTTCGGATACCTACCTGGTGCACAGCTTCCATTCACTTTATGAACTTAGCAAAGATTATCTTTTAAAACACTAAGAAGGACGTTGAAAGAGGTATGGGTTTTCTTAAAAACTTCAATGTGATACGTCATATCCGGCCATAACGTCTGGGCTGGGTTTGGGGTGTTACAGTTACTGTGGATCGGCAAAAGCTGAAACTTCGACATTTGAGGCCTCGCGAGCGTGCAATCGTTCATTGGGTAAACCAAGCCCATAAATCTTGGGTGACACACTGTAAAGGCCACCACGATCGTACTCGTGCACTTGGGCCGTTATGGGCCAAAATAGACCGTGTGGGCCCAACGGGCTCGTTGGCCCATACAGATAAAATCTGCAGTAAGTGACAAACACTGGACTGAGCTATGTAGATTGCATAGCCGTAACTGAATTTGGGCTAAATGGACTGTTAGCAGCTTCGCTGCGATATCGGTGTGCTGGCTGAGTGGGTCGATTTAATCCCCACATGGTGTGTTGGTTGGTATGGGTGGTGTGTTGGTTGGATTGGGATAGGTTGGATACCTGCACTGTACTAATACTGTTTTGGGCTTAGGCCCACACTGTCACTGTATAGGGCTAAGGCCCAAACTGTACTGTTACTGTATAGGGCTCAAGCCCAGACCGTTCTGTATGCATTGTTTCCTGTTTGTCTAATGGGGGATTACACACTGAGTTTTCGTAAACTCCCCCCTTTTTCTCTTAACTATGCAGGTAATCCCCAACCTTAGACGATTTGGAGCTGCGAGGGACTCAGAGGTGGCCACACGATCATAGATGAATTGATTATGACTTAATTTAATAAAAAAATTTATATTTGGTTTTTAATTATATAATAAGGCCATTTGGGGAATTTTTAACTCTTATTGGGCTTTTGATTTCGTATGATAAACTGTTAGACTAGGATAACACGAGTTTTCAAATCGGCACGATTTTTTAAAAAACACAAGCTTTCAACAGCAAAGTTTTTAAAATGCTTCCGCGATTTAATTTGAATAAAGGTACCTAGGTCAAATAAATTGGTAAACATTTTGACAAGAACTACTTTAAAATAACCATAAAAGGATTTCAACTCAGAAACGAATTTTACCAAAAAGACCAGTTTTCGAAGGGCTTTTCAATGTGACACACCTGATTTGGCCATAACGTCTGGGTCGGGTTTGGGGTTTTACATTGCACATTGCCATATCCTAGATATGGTCTTACATGCTAATCACTTATTTCACTTAGCACATTGCCATGGTCTAACCATGGTTTTTTACCATCAATTCATATTTCACTACACAACGATCGTGATCGATCCTGCGTTTGTACTCAATTTGAACATTTACTTTAATTTTCACAATTTAATCAAATATATAATAATGTTGCATAATTAACACAAATCAATAACATTTATTAACATACGAACTTACCTCGACCTAAAATGGCGAAAAGAACCAAATTGTCCAATATTTTTTTCTCCCGTTCTAAGTCCGAACTTCGTTTTCTTGATCTATAATATCACATTTGACTTATTAAATTATTATACTATTCAAATCAGTCCAAAAATCATATTATGGCAAAATTACATTTTCCCCTAAAGTTTCACAAATTTACAAATTCCCCCCTATGCTCGTAAAATGAAATGTATCCATTTTTCTCAATACCCAAGCCTAGCCGATTCATATTCCCTCTTATAGCAGCCCACATTTTTCACCAAATCACATTTTCTACACATATTTTACAACTTTTACAAATAGGTCCTTTTATGCATTTTTACAGAAAATCACTTAGTAAAAGTTGTCTCTCTTACCATAATCATGCATTTTCTACCATTAAACACAAAAATATACACATATTCATCATGGTTCAAAACCCTAAACTTTAATCATATCTCAAACTAGTGGTAGAAATAGATAGATCTTGTTACGAGGATTTCAAAAACGTAAAAATCATTAAAAACGCGGCTAGAATGGACTTACTATGGAGATTGGAAGCTTGAAAAACCCTAGCCATGGTTTCTTCGTGGTAGTTTTGGCCATAACTTGAAGATGACAAAAATTCGCTTTAATTTTGGCTTTTTAATTCTTTTAATTACTAAATAACCAAAATGCCCCTGACTTAAAAAAAATTCTATTTCACCTATTTCATGTCCATTTTTGTCCAACAAATTAACCAATGGTATAATTACCATTTAAGGATCTCCAATTTAAAATTTCATAGCAATTTGACACCTCTAGCTTCTAGAACTCAAGTTTTGTACTTTTTACAATTTAGTCCTTTTGACTAAATTGAGTGCCCAAATGTCAAAATTTTCGAACAAAATTTTCATGAAATCATTCTGTGAAATTGTAGGCCATAAAAATATAATAAAAAATAAATTTATTAGTGTCGAATTTGTGGTCCCAAAACCATTATTCTGACTAGGCCCAAAATCGGGCTGTTGCAGTGTATTAGGAAGGGGTGGAGGTTGTTGAGCAGCCAGATTTGTCCGGACATACTGTGTGAACCACTTATTCATCATTTGGAAAATGGCTTCTTTAGCCTCTCCTCTGTGACTACTCGACACAGGTCTGGAATCAGAGGGCGCTATCCCTTGAGTTGGAGTTGGTGCATTACTTTCAACCTCATCAGTTATAGCTCGATTGGGATCCATTTACTATATGACAACACATTTTAAAATGTCAGGAGTCATCACACTATCACAGTTTATATATGACATGTATATCTAGACTCTCACATACGCTATGCTAGTCCTAGAATCCACTAAACTGTAGCTCTAATACCAATAAATGTAACACCCCTCACCCGTATTCAATGCTGAAATAGGGTTACAGAGCATTACCTAACTTATAAAATAATTAAACATTTACTATGCATACATTTTCACATTTCATATAATTATCATTCAATCTCAATCAATATGTCCCTAATATGAGCCTACGAGGCCCTAAACATGCACTCAAGGTGGTTCGGGACTAAACCAATATCTCAGGAAAATTTTTCAACACTTAGAAAATTTTTGCATAAAACAGGAGACACACGCCTGTGTGATACAACCGTGTCTTTCACACGGCCAACAGACACGCCCGTGTCACAGGCCGTGTGGACATTCGAAATGGGAGCACATGGTCGTGTCCCAGCCTGTGTCCAACCCCATGTAACTCTCTGACTTGGGTCACACGGCCATCGCACACACCCGTGTTGCTAGCCCGTGTGCCCTAAAAATGGCCATACACGCTCGTGTGTTAGGTTGTGTGCTAGGCCGTGCTAAACCTATAGGGTATATTGACTTATGTCACACGACCAAGTCACACGCCCATGTGTGAGGCCGTCTAGAGCATACCGACTTGGTTTCTAAATCGATACCAAGGGACACACGGTCGTGCAACATAACTGTGTGTCAGACACGGCTGAGACACATGCTCGTGTCTCTACCCATGTGGACAAAAATAGGCTATTTACCAAGCCATTTTGCTACCCAAAATACACACCACTTCACCTACACATAAGGCACTAAATCACAGCATAACTAAGCATTTAAAATCTACTCAAATCAAACTCAATTCATATCATTCATTGCCAACCAATACATAGTGCTTCAATACTAATATTTCACATTCTTAAATCATCCAACTAGTCAAACATAATCTTACCATATTTCATAAAGTTACCAAAACTAAATTCCAAACAATTATTACCTAAGCTACTCATCCACAACCAACCATTAACCAAATAATTATAGTTCATATCAAAAAAGAATTTGCACTTATATATATATACATCATCAACTAACCAGATAGACCATCTCACATGGCTATATACGTAACAACCATACCATATTCGCAAGCCAACACAAATGGCTAAAATACATAAACCAAAAAGACTAAATCCCTATACATGCCATATACTTAAAATACCAAAGTTCATAAGTACCAAGTGATAGGTGGATAGTGTAAAGTAATCTCTGACGATCCCCAAATCCGAGCTAGCTTTGAATTCACTATAAAACATAGAAAAATAAATGATGTAAGCTATAAAGCTTAGTAAGCTCTTATGAAATAAACT
Organism: Gossypium longicalyx; assembly: GCA_025698465.1. Classification (NCBI taxonomy): domain Eukaryota; kingdom Viridiplantae; phylum Streptophyta; class Magnoliopsida; order Malvales; family Malvaceae; genus Gossypium; species Gossypium longicalyx. The sequence goes on along the minus strand of CM046995.1, from coordinate 67,768,501 downwards.
CGATATAATCATATCCATATAATTCAACAATTGATTATAGATACATGAATTCACATCAACTAACAAACCTTTCAATTACTCATTCACAAAACTATATACTTTCTTCACCATTTCTTCGATTCAAAGCTAATATGGTTTATGCACATACCTGTACCATCTCGTACCAATCTCATTCTTAATCAAATTATTCATTTACCTATTGAACCATTCAGAATAGAAGTCGAATACTTAGGAGTCTTGCACATTAAGTACCTATACAATGGCTCGAAGCTAAATCAAGGTAACTTATATTCGAAGTACTGATATCATGGCCCGAAGCCAAATCAGTCGATATTCATGGCCCGAAGCCAAAACGGTATAGCTCGCACCCGAAGTGCTAATATCATAGCCCGAAGCCAACTCAATGTCTCCCCTAATGACACGTCACTAGTATCTTAAACTATTCCTAAGGTTCAATTGGTATTTCGAATGCCAAATTACCATCGAGTCATTGTCAAAATTATCTAAAGTCTCGTATTCACAACTTATACAATTTCAAAGCATTTAAAATACATTTATAATGAAATTTATCAATATGAACTTACCTCAGATGTGAAAATAACGAAATAAGTCGATTAGTTGATAACTTTAGTTTTCCCCCGATCTAGATCCGAATTCCACTTTTCTTGATTTAAATATATTCAAAATTAACTTATTTAATAATCTCTCTATTCAATTTAATCCAAAACACACATTTAAGTACATTTACACATTTGCCCCTAGAATTTCACTACTTTTACAATTTAGTCCTTATTACACAAAATCACAAATTCATGAAATTTCTTTAATACCCATTATTGCTGAATTACTATAATGCCTCTAGCAGCCCACATTTATGAACTTTTCACACATTTTACCACACATTTTCACATTTTCACAAATAAATCCCTATTTTGCATTTTTACTCAAAATCACTTTACAAAATATGTAAATCTAGCAACAAGATTTCATATTTAATTATCAAACATCAAAGAACACATATTTTCATCAATGCCAACTTTCAAAATCTTTAAAAAAATTTCAAAATAGTCCCTGGGCTAGCTCAAACTAGTTGCAACGATCACAAAAACTTAGAAATCATTAAAAATGAGTGAAAAATACATACCATGCATAAGGAGCCATGGCTGAACCTTCAAAGCTAAAATAAATGGTGTATTCTTCTCTTAATTTCGGTTAAGGAATAAGATGAACACCAATTATGGCTTTTGTTTTGTTTATTTATCATTAATTTATGTAATTACTAAATTAACCTCACTAATTAACATTTAAAACAATTAATAACATGTCAATATATGTCCAATCACAAATAGAATGGTCTAATTACCACTTAAGGACCTTAGCTTTAAGGTTCTATAGCTATTAGACACCTTTAGCTATTAGAACTTAAGTTTTATGCTTTACGCAATTTAGTCCTTTTTACCGAATTAAGCATTCAAACAATAAAATTAATTCACGAAACTTTCACACATACATGCAATCATGCTATAAACACTTAAAATAATATTAAAATAATTTTTTGATCTTAAATTTGTGGTTTCAAAACCACTATTCTGATTTAGCTAAAAATGGGCTGTTACAAATTAAACATAAGTCGCATTCAACATTAAAGGTTCATTCAATAAATTGTGATCAAATATACCAACAACCATTTCAAAACATACCATTCAACCATGACTTATCTAATAGAAGATAGAACATGTACAAGTGCAACTTCACCTATTTACATCATCATTTACAACACAACACCAACTAAGCACTTGAGCATAATAAGCTTATCATGTAACATCCCAGACCCGACGTAGACGTTATAGTCAATTCTTAGAAGTCACAATAAAAAAATGTTGAACATTTTCTTGTTGAAAATAACTAGGTTTTAATTGTTTTTACAAAAAAAAAACTTTAAAATTTATAAATTGAGTAATTTTGTATTTGAATCGAAATCTCATCTTATATTATTAAACTAGGAATTTGCAGTATTTTGAATTATTTCTTAAAAATGATTTTGGTAAAAATCTTTCGCAGTGGACATTTGAAAATACTTACAAAAATAACAAAGCTTATTTAAAATCAGGTAAAAATCATAAATAATTTAAATAAACTAAATAATCCCAAAATACTTGTAAATCCATCAAGCATGCATGCATGACAATTTAGAGTTATAAAGTAAAGAAACAACCCAATAAAAAGTCCAAAATAACATCCCAAAAAGTTTATAATCCATTTATTAGTAATTCATCCGAGAAGCTCCTTCGAATGACAAATCTAAGCCCTAAGTCCATGAACCATTTGAAAGGTTATGAAACTAAAGGGGTGAGCTTTTAAAGCCAAGTGTAAGTCTTCTAAAAAGTTATATAATAAGCTAAATAAAAACAAGTACACATTTATCATACAACTTAGTCAATTTTATGCACGTGATCATGGTATTGAAATTTTTTTAAAAAAATTATGTAGATTTTTTATAAAACATCCTACCCATCACTGCTACACTCCAAAAAGAGTTCCCCAGAACTCATCCATCCAAACACTCCAACATATGTAGTCGAAGCAAGCAATATTTGCATCACCCCATACCCGGCCTGGATGCCAAGTCAAATATCGAGATGCCTCACCACTGTCTCACTACTTGTTCATCTAAAATGACATATTATTTCTCATACATCTTTCTTTTTTTGATTAAAAGTAACATAGAATTATCATGAATTATAACCATACATTCACTTTTGTTGATAAACCATGCCAAGAATTCATAAAATAACATAACATAGGTATTAATCATGCATTAGGACCACTTATCAAATTTTCCCAAAAATGTTACATGGGTATCGATATAGTCTCTTTGGTATCAATATTTCTTTTAAGTGGTATTGATACCACCTGGAAAATTGATTCCAAACTAGCATTTTATTTCTCACCAAAATTCAAAACATCAAACAATATCGATACCTTTCATAAGCTATTGATAATTGCACCCTGAGTATCGATACTCGAGCCAAGGTATTGATACTTAATTGGCATTCTGATTCCCTACACTTTTGAAAATATAGAGGTTTAGTTTTAAAAGCCCTAATATCGATACCTCTGCTACATATTACAAAAATTCAGCCTATAAGAGCATTTAAATCATTCAAGCTTTATTCCCAGAACATCATTCTTCATTCACCTAGTCACACAAGCACCAAAGTGTCTAAACAAAAAACCAAACACTATTTCCAAGTTCACATGCTTCTGAACATACACAATATGAAAATAATCCAAATACGTCTTAACAAAATCGATATAAATGTCCACTACACTGCCTTTTATTCCTTAGAACTAAAATAAGCAAAACACCTACTACAATGAATAAAGAATGTCTTGGATCAATCCCTCGATGACCACACTGCTCACATTGGGAACACAACTACTTTGCAAGGGATAAAATGGAGTAGATGAGCTTAACAAGCTCAGTGAATGCCTAGAACAATCACTATGCCAACAATTCATCATGCATCAACCAAACAACACATAGCATATTCCTAAACGTCATTAACTATGTGCCATAATTCACATTTTAGTATTTATACGAATGTTTAGGCATATATATTCTGACACATATCAATCATATATAAGCACATATAATTACATTTAGTAACAGTATATGATAATTTGGCTATTGAAATTATGAAATGTAAAGTGCACTTTATCACCACTCATCGGATACACGGATCTTCATCACTCCACACATAGACTTGTAGAGTCAATCATATCCCGTAAGGAAAGCATATAGCTAATGCTCTCCAACATACGACATATACATATCCTGATGAATGGAGCTCGGCTCACATTCCCTTATCTCTCCAACACTTTCCTTGGGCCTTAATGCCCCATATATCACAATACACATAGCTGAGTACTCACAATCCTATGGCATGCCAACTGTAATAGCCCGTTTTTAGTCAAATCAAAACAGTGGTTTTAGGACCACAAATCTGAAGTCAAAATAATTATTTTATTATTATTTTGAGGTCTATAGCATGATAGTATGATTGTGTGAAACTTTCTTTAAGAAATTTTATCGTTTGAGTGTTTAATTTGATAATAAATGACTAAATCACATAAATAGTAAAACTTGGGTTCTATTAGATAAAGGTGTCTCATAGCTATAGAACCTTAAAGTGGAGGTCCTTATGTGGTAAATATTCCAATAATATGGTATTGAATGATAATGGCTTGGTAATGTTGTAAATTGAATTAAGTTTAAAGGTTAATTTTGGTATTTAGTAATTAAAGTTAAAATAAGTAAAATAAAATAAAATTTTCACCCATTATCATCTTTCTAAACTGAACCTAGGGCAAGAGGAAGCCATTTTTCTCCTTTAAATTTGGCCAAGACATTTTTGCTCAAATAGGTATGGTTTTTGTCTCGTTTTTAATGATTTCTATGTTTTTGAGATCGTTGCAACTTAATCTAGCTAGCCCAAGGACTAATTTGTAAAATTGTTAAAGGTTTAGGGTTTTACCACTGATGAATATAGGTGTATTTTTATGTTTTATGATAGAAAATGTATGGTTGTTGTTAGATAAACAACATTTGTAAAGTGATTTTTGACAAATTTGTCATTTAGGGATTAAATTGAGAAATGTTGAAATTTTGTTGTTAAATTATGAAATAAATGAAAAATATGGGTTGATATGGGGCTATATAAAATTTTGCTAGCATGGGTACGACTTAATTGCATGAATTTGTGTTTTTATGATATAAGGACTAAATTGTAAAAATGTTGAAATATTAGGGGCAAAAGTGTAATGTTGCCATAATGTGACTTTTGGGTTAAATTGAATAGAGTGATGATTAAATAAGTTAATTTTGATTACATATAGATCAAGAAAAGAAAATTTTGGATTCATATCAGGGGAAAAACAATGTGTTGGCTTAATTAATCAATTTCGTCGTTTTTGCATTCGAGGTAAGTTCGTATGTTAATAAGCATTATTATAATTGTGTTTTAAATGCTTTAATATTGAATAAATTGTGTATACGACCTTGCGGATATAATCAACAAAGATTATACGACCTTGCAGATATAATCGACAAAGATTCGACATTGAGAAATCCTGGTTGAACCTTAAGAATAGATTAGGATACGAATGACATGTTATTAGGGGTTATGTGATTCGGTGTTGGTTTGTATGTCCTACCGGTGGCTGAGTTATCTGGCATGTGTTGTGAATTTTCATCAGCTTGTATGAGCAACACTGTGTAGCTTCGTCATGACCGTCAGCTTGTGTGAGCAAACCCGTTCTTAGCTCGAGAGTAAGCATTATATATGATATGAGATTGAGATAGCTTCGGCTATGCGTTGGCACTTAGGGTGCGAGAGTCACGAGTATCTGATAGTATTCTGAATGGTTCAACGAGTATATCAAAGATATGAAATGGTGAGAAATAGATTTGTATCTGTAGAGGTATGTACAAGAACTATATAAGCATTGAGTCTATGGAAGTTATAAATTTATGGTTAATTATGTGATTGAATATATGTTAACATTGTGGTTAAATGTTTTGTAGTGTGTTATGTTCTTATTCCTGAATGGTAATTGAATGGTGAGATTTTCTTATTATTTCATACGAGCTTACTAAGCTTTGTAGCTTACTCTATTTATTTTTCCGTGTTTTATAGTGAATAATGAAGCTAGCTCGGATTGGGAGTCGTCGGAGATCGCATCACACTATCAAGCTTCTACTTTGGTATTTTTGAACTTGTGTTTTGGTCATATGGCATGTATAGGAGCTTTGGTCATTTTGATATATGTTAGTATTGGATTTTTTCATTTGATTTGGCTTGTAAATGTTAAGTGGTTGGTTATGTATATATAGCCAAGTGATTTGGCTTATTTTGGTTGATTTAATTGTATATATATGTGTAAATGGCATTTGTTATGCATATAGTAAATGCTAGGTAAATGTTTGTGATGAATGGTTGTTTTTGAATTGGTAAATTGAGTATTAAATAGTTGATATTTGAAGATTTGGCATGCATGAAATTTTAGATAAGAAAGTGTATATGTGAATTTTTGGTATGAGATTGAATAGCCTAATGTGGTACTTATGTGCCTTGTTGTTTTTAGTATGAATTAGGCTTGGTATGATTGGTTTGAATGCCTATTTATGCCTTGTGCTGTGCCATTTGGTTTGGTGTAGGTGTGTGCTAATTGGGTGAGCAAAATGGTTTGGTAAATAGCCTATTTTTGTTCACACAGGTAGAGACCCGGGCGTGTGTCTCAGCCGTGTGTAACACATGGTCAGGTGACACAGTCGTGTGTCCCCTAGTGTTTAATTAGAAATCAAGTCAGTATGCTCTAGATGGCCTAGCATACGAGCATGTGACTTGGCCTTGTGGCATAAGTCAGTATACCCTACAGGTTTGGCACGACCTAGCACATGGCCTGGCACAAGGGCATGTGTGGCCATTTCTTAGGGCACATGGGATAGTCACATGGACGTGTGTGTTGGCCGTGTGACCCAAGTTAGAGAGTTACACGGGGTTGGGTACATGCTGGGACACGGCCATGTGATCCCATTTCGAATGTCTGCACAGCTTGTGACACGACGTGTCTTTGGCCGTGTGAGACACAAGGTCACGGGCGTGTGTCCCTTGTATTTTGTAAAAGTCTTTTAGTTTTTTAAAAGTTTTCTGAGTTATTGGTTTAGTCCCAAACCACTCCTACAGCATGTTTTAGGCCTCATAGGCTTGTAATAGGGATTATATGATTGATTATGAATGATTTACTTTTGGAATGGAAAAATGTATGAGAAATGTATGTTTATTTGTGTAATAAGTTCAGTAATGGTCCGTAACCCTATTTCAGCATTGAATACGAGTGAGGGGTGTTACATTTATTTGTATCAAAGCTTCAGTTTAGTCGATTCTCTGACTAACATAGCATATGTGATAGCCTAGCTATACATGCCATATATAACCCGTGACAGTGTGGTATCTCCTGATAGTTTAAAACATGTTTTTTTTATTAAATGGATCCCAATTGAGTTATGGCTAATGATGTTGAGAGTAATTTGCCAGCCTCTGTTCACGGAGTAGTGCAATTTGAGTCGAGACCCCTATCGAGTAGTCAGGGATGAGATGCCAAGAAAGCCTTCTTCTAGGTGATGAATGAGTTATTTATGGAGTTTGTTCGAACAAATCCTGCTGCTTAGACATCTACACCCCCACCTAATCCCCAATAAGTTCCTGTAGCTCCTCAAGGTTTGGAACCTCTATGATTGAATAAGCTGTTTGTATATAAAATCTAAATTATGAGGCTAAATAATTCAAAGCTACTATTAATGACGACCCTGAGAGAGAGCCGAGTTTGGGCTTGAGAATATTATCAGAGTATTTGGTAAACTATTTTGCACACCAGCTGAATGTGTAAAATGTGATGTATCACTTTTGAGAGACACAGCGTATCAATTCTGGAATACTTTAGTATCTGTGGTACTGAGAGAACTAGTCACCTGAGAATTCTTTCAAGCCAAATTCAGAAAGAAATACATCAGCCAACGGTTTATTGATCAAAAGCGAAAAGAGTTTCTAGAGCTGAAACAGGGTCGAATGTCTGTAACTGAGTACAAAAGAGAGTTTGTAAGACTCAGTAAATATGCTCGAGAATGTATTTCCACCGAAGCTATTATGTGTAAATGATTTGAAGATGGGTTGAATGAAGATATCAGATTGCTAGTCAGGATTCTAGAGTCGAAAAAATTTGTGGTGCTAGTTGACCGAGCTTGCAAAGCCAAGGAACTTGGCAAAGAAAAGAGAAAAGCTAATTTCGAGGCTAGGGATTCAAGAAAGAGATCAATGAGTAAACCATATCAATCTTCATAAAAGAAATCACGAGATTCATATACTCGTTCAAATGCTTCAGTGGGGTATCCAAATAGAGATCGTGGAAAATAATACTCAAGTCCTAAAGCTCAAACTACATCAGTATCGAGTGTCAGTAGTGTGAGAAATAATAAACCCAAATGTCAGTAGTGTGGACGATGACATTTTAGAGACTGCTGGATGAATAATAAAGCTTGTTTCAAATGTGGTTCGTTAGATCACTTTATTCGAGATTGTCCTGAGTTGCGCAAGAAAGATAGATATCAGAATGCAAGATCGAGTAACATAACTTCTAAAGGGAGACCACCCAGAAAAGCAGGAAATACGATCAGTAGTAAAGGAATGACAAAGGACTTTGCTATGAGATCCGAGGCTAGAGCGTCAACCAGAGCTTACGCTATTTGCACTCGTGAAGATGAATCATCACCAGATGTTATCATCGATACATTTTCTCTCTATGACATTAATGTAATTGCTATGATAGATCCTGGATCGACTCATTCATATATCTGTATGAATTTAATGTCTAGTAAGAGTTTACCTGTTGAGTCTATCGAATTTGTGATTAAAGTATCGAATCCCTTAGGCAAGTATGTCCTAGTTGATAAAGTTTGAAAGAATTGTCATTTGATGACTTGAGGTTACCATTTTTCGAAAAATTTGATGCTTTTACCATTTGATGAATTCGATATAATTTTGGGTATGGATTGGTTGACTCTGCATGATGCTGTTGTGAATTGTAGAAGAAAGACTATTGAATTGAAATGTCAGAATAATGAAATTCTTCGAATTGAATTTGATAAGTCAAGTGGATTGCCTATTGTGATATCTTCGATGTTAGCTCAGAAATATGTGCAAAAAGGTTGTAATGCTTGCCTTGGGTATGTACCGGATACAAAAGTGTCCGAATCGAAGATTGAATCAGTACCAGTAGTTTGTGAATATGCAGATGTGTTTCCAGAGGAGTTGCCTGGGTTGCCACCGATCAGAGAGGTCAACTTTGCTATTGAATTAGTTCCGAGAATGTTACTGATATTGATAGCTCCGTATAGAATGGCTTTGACAGAATTGAAAGAATCTAAGTCTCAGTTGCAAGAGTTAACAGATAGAGGTTTTGCACGACCTTTTCGCCCTAGGGTGCACCAGTGTTGTTCGTAAAGAAGAAAGATGGATCGATAAGACTGTGTATCGACTACCATCAACTCAACAAGGTTACGGTTAAAACCAAGTATCCTTTGTCGAGAATTAATGATTTGTTTGATCAGTTGAAAGGAGCAACTGTATTTTCAAAGATTGATCTGAGGTCTGGTTACTATCAGTTGAGAGTTAAAGATTCGGATGTGCCGAAGACTGCATTCAGAACAAGGTATGGGCATTATGAATTTCTTGTTATGCCTTTCGGATTAACTAATACTCTTACAATTTTTATGGATTTGATGAATCAAATTTTTAGACTGTTTTTGGATAGATTTATTGTGGTATTTATTGATGACATTTTAATTTATTCCTGAGATGAGTCTGAGCATGCTGAACATTTGAGAATTGTGCTACAAACATTGAGAGACAAGCAACTGTTCACTAAATTCAACAAATGTGAGTTTTGGCTCCAAGAGGTTATTTTTTTGGGGCATATTGTTTCGGCGGAAGGTATACGAGTTAATTCAAGAAAAATATCAGCAGTTGTTGATTGGAAACCACCAAGAAACGTATTCGAAGTCAGAAGTGTTTTGGGATTAGCTGGTTAATATCGGCGTTTTGTAAAAGAATTCTCGATGATTGCTAAACCGATGACTAGATTGCTACAGAAAGATGTTTAATTTTAGTGGTCCGAGAAATGTCAACAGAGTTTTAAACAGTTGAAAGCATTGTTAACTGAGGCACCAATTTTAGTTCAGCCTGAGTCGGGTAAAGAGATTATGATCTATAGCGACGCGTCATTGAACGGTGTGGGTTGTATTTTGATGCAAGAAGGAAAAGTGATAGCTTATGCTTCCAGACAACTAAAACCACAAGAAAATATTCATCTGACGCACGATTCAGAGTTGGTCGCTATTAATTTTGTATTAAAAATTTGGCGACATCATTTATTCGGTGAAAAGTGCCATATCATTACCGACCACAAGAGTTTGAAGTATTTAATGACTCAAAAAGATTTGAATTTGCATCAATGAAGATGGCTTGAGCTATTGAAAGACTATAAGTTAGTGATTGATTATCATCAAGGGAAAGCGAACGTAGTCGCAGATGCTCTGCGTAGAAAATCTTTATTTGTTTTGTGAGCGATGAATACAAAGTTAACCTTGTCAGATGATGAATTGATTTTGGCTGAGTTAAAAGCTAAACTGTTATTTCTTCAACAAACCTGTGAAGCTCAGAAGTGTGATAATGAATTGCAAGCTAAAAGAGTGCAATGTGAGTTGACTGCTAATTCAGATTATCAGATTGGATCTGATGATTGTTTGATGTTCCGAAATAAAATTTGTGTACCAAAGAATTTTGAGCTTATTCAGAAAATTCTACAAGAAGCGCACAGTGGTTGTGTATCTGTTCATCCAAGGAGTACTAAAATGTACAATGATTTTAAAACAATTGTACTGGTGGTCAGGTATGAAACGAGATATTTCACAGTTTGTGTCGAGATGCTTAGTTTGTCAACAAGTTAAAGTCGAACGTCAATTACCTTTAGGATTACTACAACCTGTGATGATACCAGAGCGGAAATGGGATAGAGTTACGATGGATTTTGTATGGGGATTACCCCTGTCTCCTAAAAAGAAAGATGTTGTTTGGGTTGTCATTGATCGACTGACGAAGTATGCACATTTCATTCCCGTACGTACAAACTAATCGCTTGATAGATTAGCTGAGTTGTATATCTCTGAGATCGTTGATAGAGTTCGCGTATAATAATAGTTTTCAAATGAGTATAAAGATGGCACTGTACGATGCTTTATATGGTCGCACATGTCAAACTCTGCTATATTGGACTGAACTAAGTGAGAGAAAGATTCACGGGGTTGAACTGGTCAGAGAAACTTAAGAAAAAGTGAAAACGATTCACGACAGTTTAAAAGTAGCTTCAGATAGATAGAAATCATATGCGGATTTGAAACGTAAAGAAATTGAGTTTCAAGTCGAGGATCGAGTGTTTTTAAAGGTGTCACCGTGGAAAAAGGTTCTTCGATTCAGCCGTAAAGGAAAGCTGAGTCCACGATTTATCGGACCGTATGAGATCATCGAGAGAATAGGGCCTATAGCGTATTGACTAGCTTTACCACCAGAACTTGAAAAGATTCATAATGTCTTTCATGTTTCTATGCTACGTCAATACAGATCTGATCTGTCAAATGTAATTACTCTGGTAGATGTTGAGATATAGGCTGATTTGACATATAGCGAAGAACTGATCAGGATTTTAACTCGTGAAATCAAAGAATTGAGAAATAAGCACATACTCTAGTAAAGGTTCTTTGGAATAAACACGGGATCGAGGAAGCTAAGTGGTAACTTGAGGAAGCCATGCAAAAACAATACCCTAACTTATTCACTGGTAAGATTTTCGGGGACAAAAATCCCTAAAAGGGGGAGAGTTGTAACAGCCTGTTTTTGAGTCAAATCAAAATAGTGGTTTCTGGACCATAAATCCAAGGTTAAAATATTTATTTTATTATTTTAATAAGGTTTACAGTATGATAGAATTATTGTGTGAAAGTTCTATAAAGAAATTTTACTGTTTGAATACTTAATTCGGTAAAAAGGACTAAATTGCGTAAAGAGTAAAACTTGTGTTATATTAGCTAGAAGTGTCAAATAGCTATAGAAAATTAAAGTAAAGGTCCTTATGGTAAATAGGCCATTTATGGGTTAGTGGATGATGATAGCATGGCAAATGGTGTAAATTATAATAATTTTAAAGGTTAATTTAGTAAATTGGTAAATATTGTTAATAATAAAACATAAAAATTTTGATTCATTATCATCATATTCTTGCCAAAACTAGGGCTTTAGAAAGCCATTAAACAAGCTTGAACATTCGACCATTTAGATCCTTGATTAAGGTACGATTTTTACTCGATTTTTAACAATTTCTATGTTTTTGTAATCGTTGCTTCGTATTCTAGCTAGCCCGTACCTTAGATTTCAAAATGGTTAAAGATTTAACATATTACCATTGTTAAATGTTTGATTAATTTGATGGTTGACGATGGATTTTGAATATTTTTTGATAATTAAACTAGTTTTGTAAAGTGATTTTTGACAAAAATGTGAAAAAAGGGATTAATTTGTGAAAATGTAAAATTATGTGGGTAAAAATGTGAATAAATAAAAGATATGGGCTACTAGGGACTCTATTAAAATTTGGCTAAGCATGGGTTGTACTAAATTGCATGAATTTGCAATTTTATGTAATAAGGACTAAATTGTAAAATGTGAAAGTTTAGGGGCAAATGTGTAAAATAGCCCTAATTTGTATTTTGGACCAAATTGAATAAATAGTTTATTAAATTAGCTGATTTTGATAATATATAGATCAAGATAAGCCAAGATCGAGTTTAGATCGGGGAAAAGGAAATTTTGACGAATAGCCTATAGTTGTTATCTAAGTAATACTAGGTAAGTTCATATAATTAGAATCAAACTTTTAAATACTTGCAATTATTTGAGATGTATGTATATAATTGATTAATTGATATACTTGGAATAAGAATGCCTTATTGATATAAACTGATAGTTACCGAGCCTCGTTTGAACCGTAAGAATTCGTAGGATACGAGTGACATGTCACTAACGTTACCATTGTGGTTGAGATCCTGCATGTGTTGCAGACTCACTACAGCTCGAATGAGCTTACTGATATATCACCTCGTAAAAGCTTACTGTTTTCAGCTCGTCAGAGCTTATCGTTTCAGCTTAATAGAGCTTACTGTCCATCAGCTTAGGAGGAGCTTATTGTTCATAGCTCGAAAAAATGGAAAATGATAATGAATTGATGGATTACTGATTTGTACGTAACGTATATTACCCAAGTATCCCTCGATATTCCAATAGGTTCAACGGGCATAAAGTGTAACACACTGATTTTGGGCCAAATCGGAACAGTGGTTTCGGGACCATAAATTCGACGATAAAAATTTTATTTTTATTATATTTTTATGGTCTACGAGTTTACGAAATAATTTTGTGAAAATTTTATTCAAAAATTTTGACGTTCGGGCACTTAATTTAGTCAAAAGGACTAAATCGTAAAAAGTGCAAAAGTTGAGTTCTAGATGTTAGAAGTGCCAAATTGTTATGAGTTTTTAAATTAAAGGTCCTTAAATGGTAATTAGACCATTGGTTAATTGTTGGACAAAAATGGACATGAAATGGGTCTAATAAAATATTTTTAAGTTAGGGGTATTTTGGTAAACTAATAATTAAAAGAATTAAAAAGGGAAATAAGCCAAATTAGCTATCATCTTCTTCATTCAACCGTTTCTACTAGCAGCAACCATGGTTAGGGTTTGTTCAAACTCCCAAGGTCGATTAGCAAGGAAAATCGAAATTCGGGCTAAAATCGGCAAAATACCAAGTTGTGGACAAAATGGTAAAAATGACCATTTTCGCATATGAGGTAAGTTCATATGATATTTATAATGCAATGTGTATTTTAATGTTAATGTTATGATATTATATGAATTGTAAGTATACATATATGTGAATAATTTGATATTATGTAAATGATGTAACATTACTATATGTTGTTGATGTCTTTATAATGGTATGATGATTATTGTTTACAAATTGTTGCATTCCATGATTATTGTTGAATTATTATAAAAATTATGTGGAATACTTGAAAAATATGAATTGCCACCAGAGTATCGATATTGACATCACGAGAAAGATGGCAAAGGCGTATGATCGAGGAAAATACCGTTTGAACATTAGGAATAGATTAGGATACAAGTGACATGTCACTAGGAAATTGAGATCCGAACTCGTTAAGTTGCTTTCTGAGTTCATGAGAATTATAAGGCATCTAGACTCGTTGAGTTGCGTTCTGAGTACACTTATGGATGCAAGCATCCGAACTCGTTGAATTGTGTTCTGAGTTCATTATGGATGCGAACACCCGAGCTTGTTGAGTTGCGTTCCGAGCTCATTATGGGTGAAATTATGTTAGCTTGATTTTGTGTATCCGAACTATATTCCGATGTGTTCAATGGGTAAATCGCAAGTGAACGAAGTGAAAAACTCCAGATGAAAGCGACATGTTGGTAAGTGTTGTGAAATGAGTACGATGAACAGGTATGTGCGTAAACTCTCGAGTAGAGAACTCGATATGTTGTAATTGTGTGGTAAGAATGTTCATGAGAGTGCTTTTTTGATGACCTTGTGATTATGAGTCCATGCTTATGAAGCATAATTATGTGTTCTTACCATGATGGATGAAATGATATTGTATGGATTTAGTGAATAATAGTGGTGAATGAGTAAATTCAGCCTTGATAGTTTTGGGTTACTGCAGTGGTACAAATTTGGAAATTCACCATAAATTTTGGAAATTGAGTTTGGGGCTGAATAAAATATGAGCTTAAATTTCAATGAGTCTAGTTTCACATAGAGGAAACGGTACATGCAATTGAACTTTATGTTATGAGATATTTAAATTGATGTGAAACAGAGTCTGAATGACTTCGAGATTCTCTGTTCCTATTTGAGAAATTCACTAAAAATTGTAAAAAAATAATTAGGAGTTATACTTTACATGTATATATTCCTTATTGAATCTATTTTTAAGAGAAATAAACGGCATAGCCCTTTGAATTCTGTACAGAGAGAAAATTGATTCGTAGTGAACAGAGGTCAGAGTAGCTGAAAACTGAAACAGGGAAAAATTTAATGAATAAACTGTACCAATTGGCTAAACCAAAAATTCTGAAAATTTTATGAGAGAAAGGTATATGAGTCTATTTCAAGGAAAATTAATGGAACTTAGTTTGGAGTTTCGTAGCTCCTTATATAAATGATTTAGTAACTATAATTTGGTAAAACAGCTTAACCTGAACATGTGTAAATCGTACAATTTTGGTGTTTTATCTTAGAAAATCATGATGGTAATTGCTTATTAATTTCATATGGACTTACTAAGTGTAAAGCTTACCCCTTCCTCTCCACTTCCTTAGTTTTGGCAGGTCGGCTCGTGGTTGGAGATTGTCGGAGGCAGAATCACACAATCAAGCTATCACTTTTGGGAAAATTAATTCAATATTTGAAATATCAAGTGAGTGGCATGTATAGGAAGTTAGTTTGTGATATATATTATTATTATGACTTTGGCCAACCGTATTGGTCTGCATTAAGCTATCATATATGGTCATGAGATATGACCTTTATTCATTATAGGTTGTAAATTTCATTACACATGTTATGTCTTATGTTTGTGATGTGATGATATAGTTAGGTTTGTTTGTTATGCATGATTAGTAATATAACCTGTAAGTTGAATGCATGCATATGGATTATGAATTAAATGTGTAATACGGAGATGAGTGATGTTGCCTTGGACATGGATGTTTAAGGGACGATATGCATGTGTTTGAGAAGTTTTGAATTAAATGAAAATTTATGGCCCGATTTTTGTCCTTGTGTATGGTTAAGTCTGGTAATGCCTCGTACCCTATTCTAGCCGTGGATATGGGTAAGGGGTGTTACATTTGGTGGTATCAGAGCTATGGTTTAGTCGATTCTCAGACTAACCTAGCATGTGTAAAAGTCTAGTTACACATGCCACGGATCCGTGATAGTGTGATGTCTCCCGACGCGTAAGAGCACCGTCTTATTTAGACAAAGGTACTCTCCAACCGAGCTGCACCGACCATGTTCAAGGTGATTGAAGGTATTTGAGTAAAATTATGATTATGATAAGTCTCGGTTCAGAAAAGTATGAATAAAAGTTTATGATATATATGTGATAACACGTGATATGAAAGTTTATGTTGTGACGAATACCCATACTTGCTTAATGCTCATATGATGTAGTGCACTTGGCTTGCTTAATAAGTTGAATGGGATAAATAGAAATTCGTAGAGGTATGAGTAAGGGTTCATAATATCATGATACGAATGAAAATTTCATTGTCTTGATTGGACATTGAATGTTGATGAATGTTAATGATATTTTTATGAGATAAAGGATTATAACGAAATGAACTTATCTATGTTAAATTGTTTGAACTGAATTATATGATTGAAATGATATGTATATGTATAAGAAAGTCGAGTCAGAGGCCCTACAACCCCTCCCCCTTATTGAAGTGGTGCTAATAATGGAATTTCATGAGATTTTTACTGAATAAGTTCCCGGTTGAAAAACCAAAGAGTTCAATGATAAAATAATTATAAGAATGATTAGAGATTGAGAATGAGTTGATAAGTAAAGTTAGAGCTAGAAAAGTATCAGGTTGACATAAAGATTATTGGAGCTATGCACTGTCCCAGTTAGAGAATGAATTTACTTTGGTAAATTGAATTACTCGGGTACAAGGTCGAGAAAAGTGTAAATCAAAATTTATTCAGAACTGTTCTTCTTTAGTGAAAGGTCTAACATGAAATTTGTGATGGTAGAACTAGTTGTGGGAAATAATATTTGAAATGTGAAATATCTGAGTGTGGCAGTTACGGCTAAACAGATTTAACAGTTTCTTCTGAAATGTTCTATGTATTTTTCCGTTCTTAGAAAAAAAATTCTATGGCTGTTGATTTTTTTTAAGAGATTCTTGTTATATGGGAATGTTTTCTAATGCTGGTGTTAGATAGAAGCATTGGTAGTCTGACTGGTTTATAATTTGTATTGTTGTATTTCCTCGGGCATTTTATTACATTTCGTCTGGTAAGAATTGATTAGAGGATATGTATGGGAAGATACATTGTTCTTGTTATATTTGATTCTAGTAGGATTAAATGATGTTTTCTTCTGGACTTCTTTTCTCTGAGGAATTTTTGAGATCTTCCATATTTTCCTATGAGTTTGGTTTTCAATTTTCTAGCATAGTATCATATCTTGGGTTTCTTTATTCTAGATTTCTTTATTCTGGGTTTCTCAATCTTGGATTTCTTTATTCGGTTTTCTTGTTATCTTTATTCCATAATTTGTCAATTATGACTCATGTTTGAAGTGCGTTCTTCAGCTCGTAATAATTATGACAAGCATGACTATACTTCCGATTTGATCTTGGTAATGTGGTGATTTTAGTATTGGGATTTCTCAAATTTCCATGTAAGGATTTGACAACAGTAAAGGCATAAGTAATAAAAGCGCAAGTTTCAATCAGTATGGTGGATTACTTCACTCAAGTAAGTCAATTATAGTTAATGACTTCAATTGAGATATTTTGGTTATTTGAGCTAATGCAATTGAGATGGTTTTGATTAGCGTAAGGAATGAATAGTAAAGGACTGCATGATGAATTGTTTAGTAACTAGAAGAAAGGATTACTTGAAATATCATTCAACGGTGTTTAGATTAGCTCGAGTGTTTAATCTGTGTGAATTATTTATTTGAAATATTTCATATGACAATTATGTTAGGATCATTTTTCCCAAGTTTGATAATAGAATTTCATTTCTTTACGGGTAAAAGGCAAATAGTCTGAAAGAGAAGTGTATATCTCTTAGAAAATTTTGATATGAGTAGAAGCTACTAAGAATGATAAAGTTTTCATCTTACGAAAGCTGAAAAGTTTATTACATGTTTGCAAGGTTTGGACAGATGAGAATATTGCTAACCAAAGCGTCTGAACTGGACTAGTCTGCATTGAGTAAAGATTTCCTAATTTTCAGTAATGTACTGTTGTATGAATGGTGATGTGTTTCAAGAAAATAAGGTAATGTGATAGTTTGGAGCATTTGATGTCATAGAAAATTTGAGTTGTTGATAGGGTTAAGGCTGAGCATCAGGATCTACCAGAATTATCTATGTAATATCCCGAATTAGGGCCTAATCGGAATAGTGGTTTCGTGACCACAAATCCGAGATAGAAATAATTATTTTATAATTATTTTGAGGTTTATCATATGATTGCATGATTGTGTGAAAATTTTGGGAGGAAACTCTATGCATAAAATGCTTAATTTGAAGTTAGGGACTAAATCGAAAAAGTTGCAAAACTTGCATTCTAGAAGTTTTTAGTATGAAATTGCTTTGAAATATTAATTAGGAGGTCTTAAATAGAAATTTGACCAATTTCTAAAATTTTGGACAAAAATGGGCTTGTATATGAAAATTTTCAAAGAAAGGTATTAAGGGCATTTTGGTCATTTGGATAATTAATGAAATAAAATGGGAAAAATGACACAAAATAGTCATCTTCCCCATTTAGTTGCTGCCGAAACTTCACTCTCACCATAGCTAGGGTTTCTTCAACTTTCAAGCTTCATAATCAAGAAAGACGTGGAATCGACCCCAATCGAGGAAAAGAAAAGATTGTGGACTAAATTGCAAAATCTTTGTATTTTGGTGCCAAGGTAAGTTCATGTGTAGATAATGTAGCATAATGGTTATTTTTAAGATATTGAAGTTAATTATATGATATGCTGATTTTATTTATGAAATATATGCTTTGTGGTTAATTTCGAATAAAATGCAAATTATGTAAGCTACTTGTTAAATATAAATTGTTACCGAGTATTGATTTCGGCATTCTACGAAAGACGGCAAGGATATGTGTTCGAGGAAAATCCCGTTTGAACCTTAGGAATAGATTAGGATACAAGTGACATGTCACTAGGATGGTTGAGCATCCGAACTCGTTGAGTTGAGTCCGAGTTCACTTATGGATGCGAATGTCCGAACTCGTTGAGTTGAGTCCGAGTTCGTGAGATGTAACTAGGCATCCGAACTCGTTGAGTTGAGTCCGAGTTCACTTATGGATGCGAACGCCCGAGCTCGTTGAGTTGAGTCCGAGTTCGCTTATGGGCGGGTTACATGATTGCTTGATTGCATATGTGGCACTTATGTGCAAGTTATCCATGTATCCGAATTATATTCCGATGTGTTCAACGAGTAAAGTTCTACTCAAATGGAGGAAAACTCGAGATGTAAAGAGGCGTATTGGTAAGTGATATGAAATGGATCTTTTGGACAGGTATGTATTTAACCCTCGGGTTGAGTATTGATACAATCACGATAAGGTAACAAGATGATGAAAAATGGTTAGAAATGTGATATGTGTTTTGATGATGCATGTTAATGTTGATTGGTATGATTGCTTTGATATGTTACTTATTATTTGCATATGAACTTACTAAGCATTTATGCTTACTCCCTCCTTCTTACTCATTGTAGTTTCGGACAAGCCAGCTCAGGAGTCGGGATAGGTCGAAGGATCAGTCACACTATCCGGAAGAACTTTTCGGTAAATGACTTGTAAATTTAAGTATGGCATGTATAGCAATATACCTATTTTGTGTAAATGATCTTATGATATGGTGATGGAATGGTTGAGAAAATGCTTGATAATGATAAATTATGGAAATGGTTAGTTTAGATTATGTTTGATGTTGTGGAAAGCTATTAGGATATCCAATTCATGAAAACCCATAAAAAGGGGTGAAATTTGCCATAAACAGAATATTGCAGCAACACTGATGTGAGTTTGAAAATTTACTAAAAATCATAGAAATTGAATTTGGTGATGGATTGAATATCAAATTGAAGCTTATTATGTCTAGTTTCACATGAAATAAATGAAACAGGTAAAGAAATTATATGTTAGAAGATATTTGAATTTTAGTGAAATAGGGTCAGAGCAGTTTCTGGATCCCCTGTTTCAACTTTAAAAATTCACCATAAATTGTACAGATATAATTAGGTAGTGTATTTTATATTCTCAGAATCCTTATTGAGTCTAGTTTCAGGAAAAACGAACCTCATAATCATATAAATTTTTTATAGACAGAAATGTGTTTCGTAGTAAACAGAGGTCAGTCCAGTCAAGTCCTGTAACAGGGGTAACTTTAACTAATAAACTGTACTAATTGGACCAACCAAAAATTCTAGAAAAAAATTAATAGATAGGTATATGAGTCTAGATTTAGGGAAAATTTACGGATCTTGATTTCGAGTTTCGTAACTCGAGATATGATTTTTCTTGTGACTGTGATGCAAGTAGCTTAAAAGCTGTGAATGTAAAAATAAATAAATCAAAGTTCTAAAAATGTTAAATTAAGCTTAGTAACACCTCATACTCGACTCCGGCGACGGTCTCGGGCGTGGGGGCGTTACATTTAGTGGTATCAGAGCAGGTTTATTCGGTTCTCGGACTACGTGTTGTATGTACGGATTTTGCTATACATGCCATATGTATAAATTGTGATAGTGTGACGACTTCTGACCTTTTTAAATGATTTTTTTTATATAGTAAATGGATCCCGATCCAGTGTGGCGAGATGAAGTAGAGAGTAATGCGCCACTCTGGCTGAAGGAGCAGCGCCAACTGAAAATCCACCTCCTCATGTTGGTCGGGAGGAGGAGAAAGGGGTCGGGAAGCCTTTCTCCAAATGATGAGTGCATGGTACACTCGAGTTCGTTCAATGCGAACCCAAATGTACAACCTCCCCACCTCCCCCCAATTCCTCAACCTGCACCCCGATGCCTCAAGGTATGGATCTGATGAAATTTCATAGAACTCCAGTTGATAGAATCCATAAGCAAGGGGTCAAGAATTTAAAGCAAATATTGATGATGATGCCGAAAAGCGAGTTCGGCTTGAAAATTCTATCCGGGTATTTGATGAATTATCTTGTACACCAAGAATGTTTGAAATGCGCTATATCTTTGTTGAGGATTCAGCCTATAATTGGTGGAAGACTTTGATTTCGGTGGTACCGAAAGAGAGAATAACACAGGGAATTCTTTCAAGAAGAGTTTCGGAAGAAATATATTAGTGAAAGATTTATTGATCGAAGCGTAAAGAATTTCTTGAGTGAAGCAAGGTAATATGTGATTCTGAGAATATGAAAGAGAGTTTGTTCGATTAAGTAAATATGCCAGAGAGTATGTTCCTACAGAGGCCAAGATGTGCCGACGATTTGAAGACGGGCTCAACGAAGACATCAAGGTATTTGTTGGAATTCTTGAATTAAAAGAAATGGTAGTATTAGTGGATCGAGCTTGCAAGGTGAAGAACTACTTAAATCAAGAAAGGGTAGAAGGCCGAGACTAGAAATTGGAAGAAAAGACCGACGAGCGGTTCATTCTCACAAAGAACTGGAAAGGCAAGAAATATGAATCCTCGTTCCCAAGCTTCACTGGGCAATCATATGGGAGTTATAAGAAGAAGAATGTGGGTCCTAAGTCCCGGACTACTTGGCAACCGTGTAAGGAATTTGAGATTTGTTAAACCCGAGTGCAGGTGTGGTAGAAATCATTTTGGTCCGTGCAGAGCAAATGAATGTTTTCGATGTGGTTCTCCTGATCATTTTATTAGAGATCGCCTGAGAGAGAGCTGAAAAGAAAAATTTGAAATACAAAAACAAGTGGTGCAGATTCAAGAGGTAGATATCCAAGAAAAGCTGGAGCGAAGCAAGCGATGATTTAATGTAGCCAGAGATGCACCAGCTTAGACTGAAGGAAGGGCTCCGCTAGAACTTATGCTATTAAAGCGCGAAGATGCTTCCTCACCGATGTGATTACTGGTACATTTTCTCCTATAATGTTAATGTTATTGCTTTGATTGATCCCGATTCTACTCATTCATATGTGTGCATGAAATTGGTGTCTAGTATGAATATACCGTTGAGAACACGTAATTTATGATTAGAGTGTCGAATCCGTTAGGCAAATGTGTGATTGTTGATAAAGTATGTAAGAAATGTCCTTTAATGATTCGGGATCATTACTTTCCGGCTGACTTGATCTTGTTGCCGTTTGATGAGTTTGATGTTATTTTGGGTATGGATTGGTTGACATTGCATGATGCTAAAATAAATTGCAAAGAAAAGGTTATAGAATTAAAGTGTGAAAATGGTGAAACTCTTCGGGTTGAATCAGATAAATCAGAGGCATTGCCTAGTGTGATTTCTTCAATGTCGGCTCAAAGATATCTGAGAAAGGGTTATGAAGCTTATTTGGCGTATGTAATTAATACAAAAGAAGTTGAAAAGAAAGTTGAATCGGTCTTGGGTTGTGTGTGAATTTGCGGACGTATTTCCAGAAGAATTGCCGGGTTTGCCTCCAGTTAGGGAAGTAGAATTTGGTATTGATTTGATACCGGGAACAACTCCGATTTCGATTGCTCCGTATAGAATGGCACCAGCAGAGTTGAAGGAATTAAAGTCGCAGTTGCAAGAGTTGACTGATAAAGGCTTTGTGAGACCGAGTTTTTCACCTTGGGGTGCTCCCGTGTTATTTGTGAAAAAGAAGGATGGTTCTATGAGGTTCTGTGTTGATTATCGGCAGTTAAACAAGGTGACAATCAAAAACAAGTATCCGTTGCCAAGAATTGATGATTTGTTTGATCAGCTAAAAGGAGCGACATGGTTTTCAAAGATTGACTTGAGATCTGGGTATTATCAACTACGGGTAAAAGAGTCGGATGTGCCTAAAACTGCTTTTAGAACAAGGTATGGTCATTATGAATTTTTAGTTATGCCATTCGGGTTGACAAATGCTACTGCTGTGTTTATGGATTTAATGAATCGCATATTCCGACCATACTTGGACAAATTTGTTGTGGTGTTTATAGATGATATTTTAATTTATTCAAAAGATGAGACAGAGCATGCTGAGCATTTGAGGATAGTTTTGCAAACTTTGAGAGATAAGCAGCTGTATGCTAAGTTTAGTAAAAGTGAATTTTGGCTCCGGGAAGTTGGATTTTTAGGTCATATTGTTTCAGTGATGGTATACAAAGTTGATCCTAGTAAAATTTCAGCCATTGTTGATTGAAACCACCAAAAAAATGTAATCAAGTTAGAAGTTTCTTGGGGCTAGCTGGGTATTATCGGCGGTTTGTAAATGGATTTTCTATGATTGCTGCTCCTATAACTAGATTACTCCGAAAGGATGTTAAATTTGAATGGACGGAGGAATGTCAACAGAGTTTTGAAGAATTGAAAAAGTTATTAACAGAGGCACCAGTGTTAGTACAGCCCGAATCAGGTAAAGAATTTGTAGTGTATAGTGATGCTTCTCTAAATGGTTTGGGGTGTGTACTCATGCAAGAAGGAAAAGTGGTGGCTTATGCTTCGAGGCAGTTAAAACCTCATGAGAGGAATTATCCTACTCACGATTTGGAATTGGCTGCGGTGGTGTTTGCTTTGAAAATTTGGCGACATTATTTGTATGGTGAAAAGTGCCGGGTATATACCGACCATAAAAGTCTTAAGTACTTGATGTCACAAAAAGACTTGAATTTAAGACAGCGAAGATGGTTGGAGTTATTGAAAGATTACGAGCTTGTTATTGATTATCATCCGGGAAAAGCGAATGTGGTTGCCGATGCTTTAAGCAGAAAGTTGTTGTTTTCTTTGAGAGTTATGAACACTCAGTTCAAAATGTCAGATGATGGTTCAATTCTAGCAGAGTTAAGAGCAAAACCGATGTTTTTACAAGAAATTTCTGAAGCTCAGAAAGATGATCAAGATTTGCAAGCCAAGAGAAAGTAGTGTGAAGTTGATACAGAGTCAGATTTCAGAATCGGTTCTGATGGGTGCTTAATGTTTGAAGATCGGATTTCTGTACCAAAGAATGAGGAATTGATTCAAAAGATCCTACAGGAAGCACATAGTAGTTGTTTCTCGATTCATCCAGGTAGTACGAAAATGTATAATGACTTGAAGAAAATGTATTGGTGGAATGGAATGAAAAGAGATATATCGAGTTTGTGTCCAAATGCTTAATTTGTCAACAGTAAAGTCGAACACCAAGTGCCTTCTGGGATTACTTCAGCCTATTATGGTTCCTGAATGGAAATGGGATCGGATTACTATGGATTTTGTATCAGGATTGCCATTGACTCGAGGAAAGAAAGATGCCATCTGGGTAATAGTTGACAGATTGACTAAGTCGGCTTATTTTATCCTCGAGTGCGTATGGATTATTCTCTTAACAAGTTGGCTGAATCGTATGTTAGGGAAATTGTTAGACTACATGGAATACCATTGTCGATTATTTCAGATAGAGATCCAAGGTTTACCTCGCGGTTTTGGCAAAAGTTGCAAGACGCGTTAGGTACAAAGTTAAATTTCGATCTTCGCTTTCATCCACAAACCGATGGACAATCGAGAGAGTAATTCGATTCTTGAAGATATGCTCAGATGTTGTGTATTCGAATTTCAAGGAAGTTGGGAAAAATATTTGCCGTTGGTAGAATTTGCTTACAATAATAGTTATCAGACGAGCTTGAAAATGGCACCTTATGAAGCATTGTATGGTCGTAAGTGTCGAACGCCTTTGTATTGGACTGAACTTAAGGAAAATCAGATTTATGGAGTTGATCTACTAAAAGAAACTGAAGAAAAAGTGAAGGTAATTCGAGATTGTTTGAAAGTTGCTTCAGATAGACAGAAATCTTATGCAGATTTAAAACGAAAGGACATTGAATTTCAAGTTGGTGATAATTAAAGGTGTCTCCGTGGAAGAAAGTCCTTAGATTTGGACGGAAGGGCAAATTAAGTCTGCGTTTTATCGGGCCGTATGAAATAATTGAAAATTTTGGACCGGTAGCATATCGGCTAGCTTTACCACCTGAATTAGAGAAGATTCATGATGTGTTCCACGTATCTATGTTACGTCTGTAACGCCCCCACGCCCGAGACCGTCACCGGAGTCGAGTATGAGGTGTTACTAAACTTAATTTAACATTTTAAGAACTTTAGATTATTTGTTTCTACATTCACAGCTTTTTAGCTACTTGCGTTACAGTCACAAGAAAAATTATATCTCGAGTTTTGAAACTCGAAATCAAGATCCGTAAATTTTCCCTGAATCTAGACTCATATGCCTATCTACTAATTTTTTTTCTAGAATTTTTGGTTGGGCCAATTAGTACAGTTTATTAGTTAAAGTTACCCCTGTTTCAGGGCTTGACTGGTCTGACCTCTGTTTACTACGAACCAAGTTTCTCTCTGTATAAAAATCATATGAATATGAGGTTTATTCCTCCTGAAACTAGACTCAATAAGGATTCTGAGGATATAAAATAAGTCACCTAATTATACTTGTACAATTTATGGTGAATTTATAAAGTTGGAACAGGGGATTCAGAAACTGCTCTGACCCTGTTTCACTAAAATTCAAGTATCTTCTAACATATAATTCTTTTACCAGTTTAGTTTGTTTCATGTGAAACTAGACATAATAAGCTTCAATTTGATATTGAATCCATCACCAAATTCAATTTCTATGATTTTTAGTAAATTTTCAAACTCACATCACTGTTGCTGTAATATTCTGTTTATGGCAAATTTCATCCTTTTTATGAATTTTCATGAACTAGGTAACTTATTAACTTTCCATAACATCAAACATATTCTAAACTAACCATTTTCATAATTTATCATTATCAAGCACTTCCTCAACCATTTCATCACCATACCATAAGATCATTTACACATAATAAGTATTTTGCTATACATGCCATACTTGAATTTACAAGCCATTTTACCAAAAAGTTCTTCCTGATAGTGTGGACTGAGTTTCCACCAATCCCGACTCTCACGAGCTGGCTAGTCCAAAACTACAATGAGTAAGAAAGAGGGAGTAAGCATAAATGCTTAGTAAGTTCATATGCAAATAATAAGTAACATAACAAAGCAATCATACCAAACAACATTAGCATGGTATCACCAAAACATAAATCTCATTTCTAATCATCTTTCATCATTTTACTACCTTATCGTTATTGTATCAATACTCAACCCGAGGGTTAAGTACATACTTGTCCGAAGTATCCATTTCACATCACTTACCAATACGTCTCTTTTCATCTCAAGTATTCCTTCATTTGAGTAGAACTTTACCCGTTGAACACATCGGAATATAATTCGGATACGTAGGAAATTTGCACATAAGTGCCACATATGTAGTCAAGCTACCATGTAACCTGCCCATAAGCGAACTCGGACTCAACTCAACGAGCTCGGGCGTTCGCATCCATAATGAACTCGGACTCAACTCAACGAGTTCGGACATTCGCATCCATAAGTGAACTCGGACTCAACTCAACGAGCTCGGATGCTCAACCATCCTAGTGACATGTCACTTGTATCCTAATCTATTCCTAAGGTTCAAACGGGATTTTCCTCGGACACATATCCTTGACGTCTTCCGTAAAATGCCGTAACCAATACTCGGTAACAATTTATATTTTATTCGAAAATAACCACAAAGCATTTATTTCATAATAAAAAAAAATCAGCATATCACATAATTGACATCAATGACTTAAAAATAACAATTATGCTACATCGTTTACACATGAACTTACCTTGATACCGAAATACAAAGGTTTTGCAATTTAGTCCACAATCTTTTCTTTTCCTCGATTGGGGTCGTTTCCACGTCTTTCTTGATCTAAAATAACACATTTAACTTATTTAATACTCACATTATCAAATTAACCCTTAATTCAAATTTTGACAAAATTACAATTTTGCCCCTAAACTTTTGCATATTTACATTTTTGCCCCTAGGCTCGGGATTAAACTTTATTCCTTATTCTTATGTTTTACAACATGCTGATCACTTTTCCCTTCTATGGCAACATCAAATTCTCACTCTAACATGTACTTGTGAATATTAGGTATTTTTACCGACAAGCCCTTTTACTCGCTTTTGCTTA
Organism: Gossypium longicalyx; assembly: GCA_025698465.1. NCBI lineage: Eukaryota > Viridiplantae > Streptophyta > Magnoliopsida > Malvales > Malvaceae > Gossypium > Gossypium longicalyx. The sequence continues at coordinate 67,741,770 of CM046995.1, read as the reverse complement.
AAATCGAGTAGTACAAGTTGTCTAACATAATTTAAAACATCATATTCTATCATAAAACATCAAAATACACAAATTTTACCTATGGGTATTTTTCCAAATATAAACCCTAGGTTAAATTATTGCTAACATAAGCTTTATCGAGTTATCGGGATCTCAAAAACATAAAAATCATTAAAAACAGGGCTTGGAATCACTTACTATGAAGCTTGAAAGTTGAAGAAACCCTAGCTATGGAGACATGGAGCATTCGCAGCAACTAATGGGGAAGATGACTATTTTGTGTCATTTTTCCCATTTTATTTCATTAATTATCCAAATAACCAAAATGCCCTTAATGCCTTTCTTTGAAAATTTTCATGTACAAGCCCATTTTTGTCCAAAATTTTAGAAATTGGTCAAATTGCTATTTAAGACCTTCTAATTAATATTTCAAAGCAATTTCATACTAAAAACTTCTAGAATGCAAGTTTTGCAACTTATTCGATTTAGCCCTAACTTCAAATTAAGCATTTTATGCATGGAATTTTTCACAAAATTTTCACACAATCATGCAATCATATCATAAACCTCAAAATAATTATAAAATAATTATTTCTATTTCGATTTGTGGTCACGAAACCACTATTCCGATTAGGCCCTAATTCGGGATATTACAACTCTCCCCCTTTAAGGATTTTCGCCCTAAAATCTTACCAAGAAATGTGATGTGGGTATTGATTTCTCATAGTTTCTTCTGATTCCCATGTAGCTTCTTCTACTCCATGCTTTTGCCACAACACCTTCACAAGTGCAATATTTTTATTCCTTAGTTGTTTGACCTCTCGAGCTAAAATCTTAATCGGTTCTTCTTCACAGGTCATATCTAGTTGTAGTTCAATTTCTGTCGGTGAAACCACATGTGAAGGATCCGAACGATACCGACGTAACATAGATACGTGGAACACATCATGAATCTTCTCTAATTCAGGTGGTAAAGCTAGCCGATATGCTACCGGTCCAACTTTTTCAATTACCTCATACGGCCCAATAAAATGTGGACTTAATTTGCCCTTCCGTCCAAATTTGAGAACCTTTTTCCACGGAGACACCTTTAAAAATACTTTATCACCAACTTGAAATTCAATGTCCTTTCGCTTTAAATCGCATAAGATTTCTCCTATCTGAAGCGACTTTCAAACAATTTCAATTACCTTTACTTTTCTTCGGTTTCTTTTATTAGATCAACTCCATAAATCTTATTTTCCTTGAGTTCAGTCCAATACAAAGGCGTTCGACACTTACGACCATACAATGCTTCATAAGGTGCCATTTTCAAGCTCGTCTGATAACTATTATTGTAAGCAAATTCTACCAACGGTAAGTATTTTTCCAAACTTCCTTGAAATTCCAATACACAACATCTGAGCATATCTTCAAGAATCTGAATTACTCTTTCTGATTGTCCATTAGTCTGTGGATGAAAAGCAGTACTGAAATTTAACTTTGTACCTAACGCGTCTTGCAATTTTTGCCAAAATCGCGAGGTAAACCTTGGATCTCTATCTGAAATGATCGACAATGGTATTCCATGTAGTCTAACAATTTCTCTAACATACAATTCAGCCAACTTGTTAAGAGAATAATCCGTACGTACCGGGATAAAATGAGCCGACTTAGTTAGTCTGTCAACTATTACCCAGATGGCATCTCTCTTTCCTGGAGTCAATGGCAATCCTGAAACAAAATCCATAGTAATCCGATCCCATTTCCATTCGAGAACCATAATAGGTGAAGTAATCCCAAGGCACTTGGTGTTCAGCTTTCACTGTTGACAAATCAAGCATTTGGACACAAACTCTGATAAATCCTTTTCATTCCATTCCACCAATATATTTTCTTCAAGTCATTATACATTTTCGTACTACCCGGGATGAATCGAGAAACAACTACTATGTGCTTCCTGTAGGATCTTTTGAATCAATTCCTCATTCTTTGGTACACAAATCCGATCTTTAAACATTAAGCACCCATCAGAACCGATTCTGAAATCTGACTCTGTATCAACTTCACACTGTTTTCTTTTGGCTTGCAAATCTTGATCATCTTTCTGAGCTTCAGAGATCTCTTGTAAAAACATCGGTTTTGCTCTTAACTCTGCTAGAATCGAACCATCATCTGACATTTTCAACTGAGTGTTCATAACTTTCAATGCAAACAACAACTTTCTGCTCAAAGCATCAGCTACTACATTTGCTTTTCCCGGATGATAATCAATAACAAGCTCGTAATCTTTCAGTAACTCCAACCATCTTCGCTGTCTTAAATTCAAGTCTTTTTGTGACATCAAATACTTAAGACTTTTATGGTCGGTATATACCCGGCACTTTTCACCATACAAATAATATCGCCAAATTTTTAAAGCAAACACCACCGCAGCCAATTCCAAATCGTGAGTAGGATAATTCCTCTCATGAGGTTTTAACTGCCTCGAAGCATAAGCCACCACTTTTCCTTCTTGCATAAGCACACACCCCAAACCATTTAGAGAAGCATCACTATACACCACAAATTCTTTACCTGATTCGGGCTGTACTAACACTGGTGCCTCTGTTAATAACTTTTTAATTCTTTAAAACTCTGTGACATTCTTCCGTCCATTCAAATTTAACATCCTTTCTGAGTAGTCTAGTTATAGGAGCAGCAATTATAGAAAATCCATTTACAAACCGTCGATAATACCCTGCTTAGCCCCAAGAAACTTCTAACTTCATTTACATTTTTCTGGCTTCCAATCAACAATGGCTGAAATTTTACTAGGATCAACCCGTATACCATCACCAAAAACAATATGACCCAAAAATCCAACTTCCCTGAGCCAAAATTCACTTTTACTAAACTTAACATACAAATTGCTTATCTCTCAAAGTTTGCAAAACTATCCTCAAATGTTCAGCATGCTCTGTCTCATCTTTTGAATAAATTAAAATATCATCTATAAACACCACAACAAATTTGTCCAAGTATGGTCTAATATGCGATTCATTAAATCCATAAACACAGCAGAGCATTTGTCAACCCAAATGGCATAACTAAAAATTCATAATGACCGTACCTTGTTCTAAAAGCGCTTTAGGCACATCCGACTCTTTTACCCGTAATTGATAATATCCGGATCTCAAATCAATCTTTGAAAACCATGTCGCTCCTTTTAGCTGATCAAACAAATCATCAATTCTCGGCAATGGATACTTGTTTTTATTGTCACCTTGTTTAACTGCCGATAATCAACACACAACCTCATAGAACCATCCTTCTTTTTCACAAATAACACGGAGCACCCCAAGGTGAAAAACTCGGTCTCACAAAGCCTTTATCACCAACTCTTGCAAATCGCGACTTTAATTCCTTCAACTCTGCTGGTGCCATTCTATACGGAGCAATCGAAATCGAGCTGTTCCCTGTATCAAATCAATACCAAATTCTACTTCCTCGACCGAGGCAAACCCGCAATTCTTCTCGAAATACGTCCGCAAATTCACACACAACCGCAAGACGATTCAACTTTCTTTTCAACTTCTTTTGTATTAATTACATATGCCAAATAAGCTTCATAACCCTTTCTCAAATATCTTTGAGCCGACATTGAAGAAATCACACTAGGCAATGCCTCTGATTTATCTGATTCAACCCGCAGTGTTTCACCATTTTCACACTTTAATTCTACAACTTTTTCTTTGCAATTTATTTTAGCATCATGCAGTGTCAACCAATCCATGCCCAAAATAACATCAAACTCATCAAATGGCAACAACATCAAGTCGGCCGGAAAGTAATGATCCCGAATCTTTAAAGGACATTTCTTACATACTTTATCAACAATCACACATTTGCCTAACGGATTCGACACTCTAATCATAAATTCTGTGTTCTCAACAGTATATTCATACTAGACACCAATTTCATGCACACATATGAATGAGTAGAACCGGATCAATCAAAGCAATAACATTAACATTATAGAGAGAAAATGTACCGGTAATCACATCAAAGTGAGGAAGCATCTTCGCGTGCTTTAATAGCATAAGTTCTAGCCGAGCCCTTCCTTGAGTCTAACTGGTGCATCTCTCGCTACATTCTTACCGCTTGCTTGCTTCGCTCCCGCTTTTTCTTAGATATCTTCCTCTCGAATCCGCCCTACTTGTTTTGTGTATTCAAATTTTTCTTTTTCACTCTCTCGGCGCTCTCTAATAAAATGATCCGAGAACCACATCGAAAACATTCATTTGCTCTGCACGACGGACCAAAATGATTTCTACCACACCGCTGCACTCCGGTTTAACAAATCTCGGATTCCCTACACTGGTCCGCTCTTTGAAGTAGTCTGGGACTTAGGACCCACATTTTGCTTTTTATAGTTTCCATATGATTGCCCAGCTGAAGTTTGAGAACGAGGATTCATATTTCTTGACTTTCCAGGTTGCTGTGAGAATGAACTGCTCATCGGTCTTTTCTTCCAGCTTCTAGTCTCGATCTCTTTTTTTTCTTCTCTTTAAGTAATTCTTCACCTTACAAGCTCGATCAACCAATACTACCATTTCTTTTAATTCAAGAATTCCAACAAATACTTTGTTGTCTTCATTGAGCCCGTCTTCAAATCGTCGGCACATCTTGGCCTCTGTAGGAACATACTCTCTCATATATTTACTTAATCGAACAAACTCTCTTTCATATTCTCAGAATCATCATATTACCTTGCTTCAGCTTCAAGAAATTCTTTACGCTTTCCGATCCATAAATCTTTCACTAATATATTTCTTCCAAACTCTTCTTGAAAGAATTCCCATGTATATTCTCTCTGTCGGTACCACCAAATCAAAGTCTTCCACCAATTTTAGGCTGAATCCTCAACAAAGATATAGCGCATTTCAAACATTCTTCGTGTGTACAAGATAATTCATCAAATACCCGAATAGAATTTTCAAGCCAAAACTCGCTTTCTAAGCATCATCATCAATATTTGCTTTAAATTCTTCTCGCCCCCTTGCTTGCGGATTCTCATCAACTGGATTTCTATGAAATTTCATCAGATCCATACCTTGAGGCATCCGGGGTGCAGGTTGAGGAATTGGGGAGGTGGGGAGGTTGTACATTTGGGTTCATACGAACGAACTCGATATACCATGCACTCATCATTTGGAGAAAGGCTTCCCGACCCCTTTCTCCTCCTCCCCGACCAACAAAGAGGGAGGTGGATTTTCAGTCGGCGCTGCTCCTTCAGCCGGAGCTGGCGCATTACTCTCTACTTCATCTGCCACAGCTGGATCGAGATCCATTTACTATAAAAAAATCATTTAAAAAGGTCAGAAGTCGTCACACTATCACAATTTATACATATGGCATGTATAGCAAAATCCGTACATACAACACGTAGTCCGAGAACTGACTAAACCTGCTCTGATACCACTAAATGCAACGCCCCCACGCCCGAGACCGACTCCGGAGTCGAGTATGAGGTGTTACTAAACTTAATTTAACATTTTAAGAACTTTAGATTATTTGTTTTTACATTCACTGCTTTTTAGCTACTTGCGTTACAGTCACAAGAAAAATCATATCTCGAGTTTCGAAACTCGAAATCAAGATCCGTAAATTTTCCCTGAATCTAGACTCATATGCCTATCTATTAATTTTTTTCTAGAATTTTTGGTTGGGCCAATTAGTACAGTTTATTAGTTAAAGTTACCCCTGTTTCAGGGCTTGACTGGTCTGAACTCTGTTTACTACGAACCACTTTTCTCTCTGTATAAAATTCATATGAATATGAAGTTTATTTCTCCTGAAACTAGACTCAATAAGGATTCTGAGGATATAAAATAAGTCACCTAATTATATCTGTACAATTTATGGTGAATTTATAAAGTTGGAACAGGGGATTCAGAAACTGCTCTGACCCTGTTTCACTAAAATTCAAGTATCTTCTAACATATAATTCTTTTACCAGTTTAGTTTGTTTCATGTGAAACTAGACATAATAAGATTCAATTTGATATTAAATCCATCACCAAATTCAATTTCTATGATTTTTAGTAAATTTTCAAACTCACGTCAGTGTTGCTGTAATATTCTGTTTATGGCAAATTTCATCCTTTTTATGAATTTTCATGAACTAGGTAACTTATTAACTTTCCATAACATCAAACATATTCTAAACTATCCATTTCCATAATTTATCATTATCAAGCACTTCCTCAACCATTTCATCACCATACCATAAGATCATTTACACATAATAAGTATTTTGCTATACATGCCATACTTGAATTTACAAGCCATTTTACCGAAAAGTTCTTCCGGATAGTGTGACTGAGTTTCCGACCAATCCCGACTCCTGAGCTGGCTAGTCCAAAACTACAATGAGTAAGAAAGAGGGAGTAAGCATAAATGCTTAGTAAGTTCATATGCAAATAATAAGTAACATAACAAAGCAATCATACCAAACAACATTAGCATGGTATCACCAAAACATAAATCTCATTTCTAATCATCTTTCATCATTTTACTACCTTATCGTTATTGTATCAATACTCAACCCGAGGGTTAAGTACATACCTGTCCGAAGTATCCATTTCACATCACTTACCAATACGTCTCTTTTCATCTCAAGTATTCCTTCATTTGAGTAGAACTTTACCCGTTGAACACATCGGAATATAATTCGGATACGTAGAAAATTTGCACATAAGTGCCACATATGTAGTCAAGCTACCATGTAACCCGCCCATAAGCGAACTCGGACTCAACTCAACGAGCTCGGGCGTTCGCATCCATAATGAACTCGGACTCAACTCAACGAGTTCGGACATTCGCATCCATAAGTGAACTCGGACTCAACTCAACGAGCTCGGATGCTCAACCATCCTAGTGACATGTCACTTGTATCCTAATCTATTCCTAAGGTTCAAACGGGATTTTCCTCGGACACATATCCTTGACGTCTTCCGTAAAATGCCGTAACCAATACTCGGTAACAATTTATATTTTATTCGAAAATAACCACAAAGCATTTATTTCATAATAAAAAAAAATCAGCATATCACATAATTGACATCAATGACTTAACAATTATGCTACATTGTTTACACATGAACTTACCTTGATACCGAAATACAAAGGTTTTGCAATTTAGTCCACAATCTTTTCTTTTCCTCGATTGGGGTCGTTTCCACGTCTTTCTTGATCTAAAATAACACATTTAACTTATTTAATACTCACATTATCAAATTAACCCTTAATTCAAATTTTGACAAAATTACAATTTTGCCCCTAAACTTTTGCATATTTACATTTTTGCCCCTAGGCTCGGGATTAAACTTTATTCCTTATTCTTATGTTTTACAACATGCTGATCACTTTTCCCTTCTATGGCAACATCAAATTCTCACTCTAACATGTACTTGTGACTATTAGGTATTTTTACCGATTAAGCCCTTTTACTCGTTTTTGCTTAAAATCGAGTAGTACAAGTTGTCTAACATAATTTAAAACATCATATTCTATCATAAAACATCAAAATACACAAATTTCACCTATGGGTATTTTTCCAAATATAAACCCTAGGTTAAATTATTGCTAACATAAGCTTTATCGAGTTATCGGGATCTCAAAAACATAAAAATCATTAAAAACGGGCTTGGAATCACTTACTATGAAGCTTGAAAGTTGAAGAAACCCTAGCTATGGAGACATGGAGCATTCGACAGCAACTAATGGGGAAGATGACTATTTTGTGTCATTTTTCCCATTTTATTTCATTAATTATCCAAATGACCAAAATGCCCTTAATGCCTTTCTTTGAAAATTTTCATGTACAAGCCCATTTTTGTCCAAAATTTTAGAAATTGGTCAAATTGCTATTTAAGACCTCCTAATTAATATTTCAAAGCAATTTCATACTAAAAACTTCTAGAATGCAAGTTTTGCAACTTATTCGATTTAGCCCCTAACTTCAAATTAAGCATTTTATGCATGGAATTTTTTCACAAAATTTTCACACAATCATGCAATCATATCATAAACCTCAAAATAATTATAAAATAATTATTTCTATTTCGGATTTGTGGTCACGAAACCACTATTCCGATTAGGTCCTAATTCGGGATATTACAACGTCGGTATCGTTCGGATCCTTCACATGTAGTTTCACCGACAGAAGTTGAACTACAACCAGATATGACCTACGAAGAAGAACCGATTAAGATTTTAGCTCGAGAGGTCAAACAACTAAGGAATAAAAATATTGCACTTGTGAAGGTGTTGTGGCAAAGGCATGGAGTAGAAGAAGCTACATGGGAATCCGAAGAAACTATGAGAAATCAATACCCACATATGTTTACTGGTAAGATTTTTGAGGACGAAAATCCTTAAAGGGGGGGAGAGTTGTAATATCCCAAATTAGGGCCTAATCGGAATAGTGGTTTCGTGACCACAAATCCGAGATAGAAATAATTATTTTATAATTATTTTGAGGTTTATGATATGATTGCATGATTGTGTGAAAATTTTGTGAGGAAACTCTATGCATAAAATGCTTAATTTGAAGTTAGGGACTAAATCGAAAAAGTTCCAAAACTTGCATTCTAGAAGTTTTTAGTATGAAATTGCTTTGAAATATTAATTAGGAGGTCTTAAATAGCAATTTGACCAATTTCTAAAATTTTGGACAAAAATGGGCTTGTATATGAAAATTTTCAAAGAAAGGTATTAAGGCATTTTGGTCATTTGGATAATTAATGAAATAAAATGGGAAAAATGACACAAAATAGTCATCTTCCCATTTAGTTGCTGCCTAAACTTCACTCTCACCATAGCTAGGGTTTCTTCAACTTTCAAGCTTCATAATCAAGAAAGACGTGGAATCGACCCCAATCGAGGAAAAGAAAAGATTGTGGACTAAATTGCAAAATCTTTGTATTTTGGTACCAAGGTAAGTTCATGTGTAAATAATGTAGCATAATGGTTATTTTTAAGATATTGAAGTTAATTATATGATATGCTGATTTTATTTATGAAATATATGCTTTGTGGTTAATTTCGAATAAAATGCAAATTATGTAAGCTACTTGTTAAATATAAATTGTTACCGAGTATTGATTTCGGCATTCTACGAAAGAAGGCAAGGATATGTGTTCGAGGAAAATCCCGTTTGAACCTTAGGAATAGATTAGGATACAAGTGACATGTCACTAGGATGGTTGAGCATCCGAACTCGTTGAGTTGAGTCCGAGTTCACTTATGGATGCGAATGTCCGAACTCGTTGAGTTGAGTCCGAGTTCGTGAGATGTAACTAGGCATCCGAACTCGTTGAGTTGAGTCCGAGTTTGCTTATGGGCGGGTTACATGATTGCTTGATTGCATGTGGCACTTATGTGCAAGTTATCCATGTATCCGAATTATATTCCGATGTGTTCAACGGGTAAAGTTCTACTCAAATGGAGGAAAACTCGAGATGTAAAGAGGTGTATTGGTAAGTGATATGAAATGGATATTTTGGACAGGTATGTATTTAACCCTCGGGTTGAGTATTGATACAATCACGATAAGGTAACAAGATGATGAAAAATGGTTAGAAATGTGATATGTGTTTTGATGATGCATGTTAATGTTGATTGGTATGATTGCTTTGATATGTTACTTATTATTTGCATATGAACTTACTAAGCATTTATGCTTACTCCCTCCTTACTCATTGTAGTTTTGGACAAGCCAGCTCGAGAGTCGGGATAGGTCGAAGGATCACCACACTATCCTAAGAACTTTTCGATAAATGGCTTGTAAATTTAAGTATGGCATGTATAGCAATATACCTATTTTGTGTAAATGATCTTATGATATGGTGATGGAATGGTTGAGAAAATGCTTGATAATGATAAATTATGGAAATGGTTAGTTTAGATTATGTTTAATGTTGTGGAAAGCTATTAGGATATCCAATTCATGAAAACCCATAAAATGGGGTGAAATTTGCCATAAACAGAATATTGCAGCAACACTGATGTGAGTTTGAAAATTTACTAAAAATCATAGAAATTGAATTTGGTGATGGATTAAATATCAAATTGAATCTTATTATGTCTAGTTTCACATGAAACAAATGAAACAGGTAAATAAATTATATGTTAGAAGATATTTGAATTTTAGTGAAACAGGGTCAGAGCAGTTTCTGGATCCCCTGTTTCAACTTTAAAAATTCACCATAAATTGTACAGATATAATTAGGTGATGTATTTTATATTATCAGAATCCTTATTGAGTGTAGTTTCAGGAAAAACAAATTTCATAATCATATGAATTTTTTACAGAGAGAAATGTGTTTCGTAGTAAACAGAGGTCAGTCCAGTCAAGTCCTGTAACAGGGGTAACTTTAACTAATAAACTGTACTAATTGGCCCAACCTAAAATTCTAGAAAAAAATTATTAGATAGGTATATGAGTCTAGATTCAGGGAAAATTTACGGATCTTGATTTCAAGCTTCTTAACTCGAGATATGATTTTTCTTGTGACTGTGACGCAAGTAGCTTAAAAGCTGTAAATGTAAAAACAAATAATCCAAAGTTCTAAAAATGCTAAATTAAGCTTAGTAACACCTCATACTCGACTCCGGCGACGGTCTCGGCGTGGGGGCGTTACATTTAGTGGTATCAGAGCAGGTTTAGTCGGTTCTTGGACTACGTGTTCTATGTACGAATTTTGCTATACATGCCATATGTATAAATTGTGATAGTGTGACGACTTCTGACCTTTTTAAATGATTTTTTTTATATAGTAAATGGATCCCGATCCAGTGTGGCGGATGAAGTAGAGAGTAATGCGCCACTCCGCTGAAGGAGCAGCGCACGACTGAAAATCCACCTCCTACTGTTGGTCGTGGAGGAGGAGAAAGGGGTCGGGAAGCCTTTCTCCAAATGATGAGTGCATGGTACACTCGAGTTCGTTCGCAATGCGAACCCAAATGTACAACCTCCCCACCTCCCCAATTCCTCAACTGCACCCTCGATGCCTCAAGGTATGGATCTGATGAAATTTCATAGAACTCCAGTTGATAGAATCCGCAAGCAAGGGGCCGAAGAATTTAAAGCAAATATTGATGATGATGCCGAGAAAGCAGAGTTCTGGCTTGAAAATTCTATCCGGGCATTTGATAAATTATCTTGTACACCTGAAGAATGTTTGAAATGCGCTATATCTTTGTTGAGGGATTCAGCCTATAATTGGTGGAAGACTTTGATTTCGGTGGTACCGAAAGAGAGAATAACCTGGGAATTCTTTCAAGAAGAGTTTCGGAAGAAATATATTAGTGAAAGATTTATTGATCGAAGCGTAAAGAATTTCTTGAGTGAAGCAAGGTAATATGACAAGATTCTGTAATATGAAAGAGAGTTTGTTCGATTAAGTAAATATGCCGAGAGTATGTTCCTACAGAGGCCAAGATGTGCCGACGATTTGAAGATGGGCTCAACGAAGACATCAAGGTATTTGTTGGAATTCTTGAATTAAAAGAAATGGTAGTATTAGTGGATCGAGCTTGCAAGGCTGAAGAACTACTTAAAGAGAAGAAAAAGGTAGAGGCTGAGACTAGAAATTGGAAGAAAAGACCGACGAGCGGCTCATTCTCACAAAGAACTGGAAAGTCAAAAATATGAATCCTCGTTCCCAAGCTTCAGCTAGGCAATCATATGGGAGTTATAAGAAGCAGAATGTGGGTCCTAAGTCCTAGACTACTTCGGCAGCCAGTGTAGGGAATTTGAGATTTGTTAAACCTGAGTGCCAGCGGTGTGGTAGAAATCATTTTGGTCCGTGCAGAGCAAATGAATGTTTTCGATGTGGTTCTCCGGATCATTTTATTAGAGATCGCCAGAGAGTGAAAAAGAAAAATTTCAGAAAACAAAAACAAGTGGTGCAGATTCAAGAGGTAGATATCCAAGAAAAGCTGGGAGCGAAGCAAGCAGTAAGAATGTAGCCAGGGATGCACCAGTTAGACCTGAAGGAAGGGCTCCGGTTAGAGCTTATGCTATTAAAGCGCGCGAAGATGCTTCCTCACCTGATGTGATTACCGGTACATTTTCTCTCTATAATGTTAATGTTATTGCTTTGATTGATCCTGATTCTACTCATTCATATGTGTGCATGAAATTGGTGTCTAGTATGAATATACCTGTTGAGAACACAGAATTTATGATTAGAGTGTCGAATCCGTTAGGCAAATGTGTGATTGTTGATAAAGTATGTAAGAAATGTCCTTTAATGATTCAGGATCATTACTTTCTGGCTGACTTGATGTTGTTGCCGTTTGATGAGTTTGATGTTATTTTGGGTATGGATTGGTTGACATTGCATGATGCTAAAATAAATTGCAAAGAAAAGGTGATAGAATTAAAGTGTGAAAATGGTGAAACTTTTCGGGTGAATCGATAAATCGAGGGCATTGCCTAGTGTGATTTCTTCAATGTCGGCTCAAAGATATCCGAGAAAGGGTTATGAAGCTTATTTGGCGTATGTAATTAATACAAAAGAAGTTGAAAAGAAAGTTGAATCGAGTGCTGGTTGTTGTGTGAAATTTGCGGACGTATTTCGGAAGAATTGCCGTGTTTGCCTCAAATCGAAGTAGAATTTGGTATTGATTTGATACCGGAATACTCCGATTCGATTGCTCCGTATAGAATGGCACCAGCAGAGTTGAAGGAATTAAAGTCGCGATTTGCAAGAGTTGACTGATAAAGGCTTTGTGATACCGAGTTTTTCACCTTGGGGTGCTCCTCCGTGTTATTTGTGAAAAAGAAGGATGGTTCTATGAGGTTGTGTGTTGATTATCGGCGATTAAACAAGGTGACAATCAAAAACAAGTATCCGTTGCCAAGAATTGATGATTTGTTTGATCACTAAAAAGGAGCGACATGGTTTTCAAAGATTGACTTGAGATCTGGGTATTATCAACTACGGGTAAAAGAGTCGGATGTGCCTAAAACTGCTTTTAGAACAAGGTATGGTCATTATGAATTTTTAGTTATGCCATTTGGGTTGACAAATGCTCCTATTGTGTGTTTATGGATTTAATGAATCGCATATTCTGACCATACTTGGACAAATTTGTTGTGGTGTTTATAGATGATATTTTAATTTATTCAAAAGATGAGACAGAGCATGCTGAGCATTTGAGGATAGTTTTGCAAACTTTGAGAGATAAGCAGCTGTATGCTAAGTTTAGTAAAAGTGAATTTTGGCTCCGGGAAGTCAGATTTTTGGGTCATATTGTTTCAGGTGATGGTGTGGTTTCGTGACCACAAATCCGAGATAGAAATAATTATTTTATAATTATTTTGAGGTTTATGATATGATTGCATGATTGTGTGAAAATTTTGTGAGGAAACTCTATGCATAAAATGCTTAATTTGAAGTTAGGGACTAAATCGAAAAAGTTGCAAAACTTGCATTCTAGAAGTTTTTAGTATGAAATTGCTTTGAAATATTAATTAGGAGGTCTTAAATAGCAATTTGACCAATTTCTAAAATTTTGGACAAAAATGGGCTTGTATATGAAAATTTTCAAAGAAAGGTATTAAGGGCATTTTGGTCATTTGGATAATTAATGAAATAAAATGGGAAAAATGACACAAAATAGTCATCTTCCCCATTTAGTTGCTGCTGAAACTTCACTCTCACCATAGCTTGGGTTTCTTCAACTTTCAAGCTTCATAATCAAGAAAAACGTGGAATCGACCCCAATCGAGGAAAAGAAAAGATTGTGGACTAAATTGCAAAATCTTTGTATTTTGGTGCCAAGGTAAGTTCATGTGTAAATAATGTAGCATAATGGTTATTTTTAAGATATTGAAGTTAATTATATGATATGCTGATTTTATTTATGAAATATATGCTTTGTGGTTAATTTCGAATAAAATGCAAATTATGTAAGCTACTTGTTAAATATAAATTGTTACCGAGTATTGATTTCGGCATTCTACGAAAGACGGCAAGGATATGTGTTCGAGGAAAATCCCGTTTGAACCTTAGGAATAGATTAGGATACAAGTGACATGTCACTAGGATGGTTGAGCATCCGAACTCGTTGAGTTGAGTCCGAGTTCACTTATGGATGCGAATGTCCGAACTCGTTGAGTTGAGTCCGAGTTCGTGAGATGTAACTAGGCATCCGAACTCGTTGGGTTGAGTCCGAGTTCACTTATGGATGCGAACGCCCGAGCTCGTTGAGTTGAGTCCGAGTTCGCTTATGGGCGGGTTACATGATTGCTTGATTGCATATGTGGCACTTATGTGCAAGTTATCCATGTATCTGAATTATATTCCGATGTGTTCAACGGGTAAAGTTCTACTCAAATGGAGGAAAACTCGAGATGTAAAGAGGCGTATTGGTAAGTGATATGAAATGGATCTTTTGGACAGATATGTATTTAACCCTCGGGTTGAGTATTGATACAATCACGATAAGGTAACAAGATGATGAAAAATGGTTAGAAATGTGATATGTGTTTTGATGATGCATGTTAATGTTGATTGGTATGATTGCTTTGATATGTTACTTATTATTTGCATATGAACTTACTAAGCATTTATGCTTACTCCCTCCTTCTTACTCATTGTAGTTTTGGACAAGCCAGCTCAGGAGTCGGGATAGGTCGAAGGATCAGTCACACTATCCGGAAGAACTTTTCGGTAAATGGCTTGTAAATTTAAGTATGGCATGTATAGCAATATACCTATTTTGTGTAAATGATCTTATGATATGGTGGTGGAATGGTTGAAAAATGCTTGATAATGATAAATTATGGAAATGGTTAGTTTAGATTATGTTTGATGTTGTGGAAAGCTATTAGGATATCCAATTCATGAAAACCCATAAAATGGGGTGAAATTTGCCATAAACAGAATATTGCAGCAACACTGATGTGACTTTGAAAATTTACTAAAAATCATAGAAATTGAATTTGGTGATGGATTAAATATCAAATTGAAGCTTATTATGTCTAGTTTCACATGAAACAAATGAAACAGGTAAAGAAATTATATGTTAGAAGATATTTGAATTTTAGTGAAACAGGGTCAGAGCAGTTTCTGGATCCCCTGTTTCAACTTTAAAAATTCACCATAAATTGTACAGATATAATTAGGTGGTTTATTTTATATTCTCAAAATCCTTATTAAGTCTAGTTTCAGGAGAAACAAACCTCATAATCATATGATTTTTTTACAGAGAGAAATATGTTTCGTAGTAAACAGAGGTCAGTCCAGTCAAGTCCTGTAACAGGGGTAACTTTAACTAATAAAATCTACTAATTGGCCCAACCAAAAATTCTAGAAAAAAATTAGTAGATAGGTATATGAGTCTAGATTCAGAGAAAATTTACGGATCTTGATTTCGAGTTTAGTAACTCGAGATATGATTTTTCTTGTGACTGTGACGCAAGTAGCTTAAAAGCTGTGAATGTAAAAACAAATAATCCAAAGTTCTAAAAATGTTAAATTAAGCTTAGTAACACCTCATACTCGACTCCGGCGACAGTCTCGGGCGTGGGGGCGTTACAATCTCTCTGCCAGTATTGATATTAGGATGAGAATTAGAAGGATTATTTTTGAAGCTATATGAGAACTATTTTCGTAGCGGAAAGAGAAAAATGTGATAGTGATTAGTAAACTAAAAGAGTACAGTAAAGATCGACTTCTGATGTTGAATTTCAGATTGGATCTGATTCATGGTATTATTATTCCGAGGCTTATAAAGAAAGAATTGTACGAAGCTCACAGTGAAAATTTGCCTATTCATTCAGAGAGTAATAACGTGTATTGTAATTTGATTCAGATGTTATTGGATTGTGATTTATCGATGATGAAAATCTGTATAATTATTTCGGAAAAGTGCAGGTTCCTTTGATTGTTGGATTTCTTAGAAATTCTAGTCTCCATAAACCAAATTGAGATCCGGGTTTTATGTCATGATATCATGGGAAACTGAGAAGCCTTTGAAAATTTAAGAACAATTGGGAGTTGAGTCCGTAAGCTTTCAGATCATATGAGAAATTAAGGAGATGTATTGGAGGCACCACCTGAATGAAGGTACTTTGGTATCGAGTATGAGATTGAGGAATTGAAGTGAAAACCACTTTTCCGGTAAGATTTTTGGGAACGAAATCCCTAAAGGGGGGGGAGAGTTGTAACACCTTGATTTTGGGCCTAGTCGGAATAGTGGTTTCGGGACCACAAATTCGTCGATGAAAATTTTATTTTTATTATATTTTTATGGTCTACGAGTTTATGGAATAATTTTGTGAAAATTTCGTTCGAAAATTTTGACGTTCGGGCACTTAATTTAGTCAAAAGGACTAAATCGTAAAAAGTGTAAAAGTTGAGTTCTAGATGTTAGAAGTATCAAATTGTTATGAGTTTTTAAATTAAAGGTCCTTAAATGATAATTAGACCATTGGTTAATTGTTGGACAAAAATGGACATGAAATGGGTCTAATAAAATATTTTTAAGTTAGGGGTATTTTGGTAAACTAATAATTAAAAGAATTAAAAAGGGAAATAAGCCAAATTTGCTATCATCTTCTTCATTCAACCGTTTCTACTAGTAGCAACCATGGTTAGGGTTTGTTCAAACTCCCAAGGTCGATTAGCAAGGAAAATCGAAATTCGGGCTAAAATCGGCAAAATACCAAGTTGTGGACAAAATGGTAAAAATGACCATTTTCGCATATGAGGTAAGTTCATATGATATTAATAATGCAATGTGTATTTTAATGTTAATGTTATGATATTATATGAATTGTAAGTATACATATATGTGAATAATTTGATATTATGTAAATGATGTAACATTACTATATGTTGTTGATGTCTTTATAATGGTATGATGATTATTGTTTATGAATTGTTGCATTCCATGATTATTGTTGAATTATTATACAAATTATGTGGAATACTTGAAAAATATGAGTTTCCACCTGAGTATCGATATTGACAGCACGAGAAAGATGGCAAAGGCGTATGATCGAGGAAAATCCCATTTGAACATTAGGAATAGATTAGGATACAAGTGACATGTTACTAGGAAATTGAGATCCGAACTCGTTGAGTTGCTTTCCGAGTTCATGAGAATTATGAGGCATCCGGACTCGTTGAGTTGCGCTCCGAGTTCACTTATGGATGCAAGCATCCGAACTCGTTGAGTTGTGTTCCGAGTTCATTATAGATGCGAACACCCAAGCTCGTTGAGTTACGTTCCGAGTTCATTATGGGTGAAATTATGGTAGCTTGATTTCGTGTATCCGAATTATATTCTGATGTGTTCAACGGGTAAATCTCAAGTGAACGAAGTGGAATACTCCAGATGAAAGCAACATGTTGGTAAGTGTTGTGAAATGAGTACGATGAACAGGTATGTGCGTAAACTCTCGAGTAGAGAACTCGATATGTTGTAATTGTGTGGTAAGAATGTTCATGAGAATGCTTTTGTGATGACCTTGTGATTATGAGTCCATGCTTATGAAGCATAATTATGTGTTCTTACCATGATGGATGAAATGATATTGTATGGATTTGGTGAATAATAGTGGTGAATGCATAAATTCAGCCTTGATAGTTTTGGGTTACTGCAGTGGTGCACATTTGAAAATTCACCATAAATTGTGGAAATTGAGTTAGGGGCTGAATAAAATATGAGATTAAAGCTCAATGAGTATAGTTTTACATAGAGGAAACGGCACATGAAATTTAACTTTATGTTATGAGATATTTAAATTGATGTGTGACAGAGTCTGAATGACTTCGAGATCCTCTGTTCCTATTTGAGAAATTCACTAAAAATTGTGAAAAAATAATTAGGAGTTATACATTACATGTATAGATTCCTTATTGAATCTATTTTTAAGAGAAATAAATGGAATATCCCTTTGAATTCTTTACAGAGATAAAATTGATTCGTAGTGAACAGAGGTCAGAGTAGCTGAAAACTAAAATAGGGGAAAATTTAATGAATAAACTGTACCAATTGGCTAAACCAAAAATTCTGAAAATTTTATGGGAGAAAGGTATATGAGTCTAGTTTCAAGGAAAATTAATGGTACTTAATTTAGAGTTTCTTAGCTCCATATATAAATGATTTAGTAACTGTAATTCAGTAAAATAGCTTAACCTGAACATGTGTAAATTGCACATTTTTGTTGTTTTATCTTAGAAAAGCATGATGGTAATTTCTTATTAATTTTATACGGACTTACTAAGCGTAAAGCTTACCCCTTCCTCTCCACTTCTTCAGTTTTGGTAGTTCGGCTTGAGGTTGGAGATCATCGGAGGCAGAATCACACTATCAAGCTATCACTTTCGGGAGAATTAATTCAATATTTCAAATATCAAGTGAGTGGCATGTATAGGAAGTTAGTTTGTGATATATATTATTATTATTATTATGACTTTGGCCAACCGTATTGGTCTGCATTGAGCTATCATATATGGTCATGAGATATGACCTTTATTCATTATAGGTTGTAAATTTCATTAAACATGTTATGTCTTATGTTTGTGATGTGATGATATAGTTAGGTTTGTTTGTTATGCATGATTAGTAATATAACCTGTAAGTTGAATGCATGCATATGGATTATGAATTAAATGTGTAATACGGAAATGAGTGATGTTGCCTTGGACATGGATGTTTAAGGGACGATATGCATGTGTTTGAGAAGTTTTGAATTAAATGAAAATTTATGGCCCGATTTTCGTCCTTGTGTATGGTTAAGTCTGGTAATGCCTCGTACCCTGTTTCAGCCTTGGATACGGGTAAGGGGTGTTACATAAAGACTATTTATATGGATGAAATATTGTTTATATAGATGACCTACTGTTTGCAAATGGATTACTGTTTATATGATGGAGAATGAAATGTTACTAATATTGTACATGATATATGAATTTGATATAATGCAATGTATTGAGTATTGAATTGAAATAATGGATGGTTACATGTACTTATATCGCTAACTTGTTGATGAATGTTTGTGTTTAGGCATTTGGAAATTGAATTGAGTATACATTATTTATTGCCTTAATTGTATAAATGGTAAGTTTAATTTTGAATTATACGAGCTTACTAAGCTATAAAGCTTACTCTGTTTCTTTTTCCATGTTTTATAGACGTTCGATAGCTCACTTGCTTCGGACAAGTCAGAGTTACGCATTACACTATCCAGTTGTTGATTGGTGCTTTGAAATTGTGAATATATGTAAATATGGCATGTATAGGCTAGTATTAAAGATGATAAGTATGGTTACTTGAGATAATGAATTTTTGGTACATTTTGTGGTATAAGTCTAAGCCGTGTGATTTGGCTAAATTTGGTGTAATGTTGTGGTTGTATATAAGTGTTCAATTATGGTATGTTTGATAAGTAGTAGATGGAATGGAATTATGCAAATGTTATCTTGATATGTGGTTGGCATATGATTGGAAAATGCGTGATGTTAATTAGGTATTTGAATACTATGTTGAATTGGTATCATATATGTATAAAATGTATTGGAACGGCTGCCTATTGAGTTATGAATTGATTAAATTTTATGCTTGTGCATGTATGTGAAAATAGGGTGGCAAAATGGCTTTGCAAATAACCTATTTTTGTCCACACGGGCAGAGACACGGGCTTGTGTCTCGGTCGTGTGTGACACACAGTCATGTTACACGACCGTGTGTCCCCTAGTGTTGAATTAAAATGAAGTTAGTATGCTCTACAGGGTCTCACACACGGGCGTGTGACCGACCGTGTGGTACAAGTCAGTATACCGCCTAATTAGCACACGGCCTAGCACACGGGCATGTGACTTGGTCGTGTTGCATAAGTCAGTATACCCTACAGTTTTCACACAGCTTGGCATACGGGTGTGTCTGTGGCCATGTGATGCAAGTCAGTATATATACCTTGTTCCCACACGGCCTAAGACATAGGTGTGTCTACTAGCCGTGTGAGGCATACGTCCTGTTCACATGGGCGTGTGGTCCCTGTATGTTTGAAAATTTTCCTAAGTTTCTAAAATTTTCATATGCTATCGATTTAGTCCCGAACCACTTCTAAATCATGTTTAAGGGCTCATAGGCTATTATAAGGGACAAATTGTTTGAATTTGAATGATCGGTGTATTAAAATAGTTCATTTATATGTGTTATAAGTACGATAATACTCTGTAACCTTATTTCGGCATTGAATACGAGTGAGGGGTGTTACAGTATGAAGCATTGTACGGTTGTAAATGCCGAACTCCGTTGTATTAGACCAATCTTAGTGATAAAAAGATTCATGGGGTTGATTTGGTTTGAGAGATCGAAGATAAAGTGAAAGTATTTTGCGATAGTTTGAAAGCAGCTTCAAATCGACATAAATTTTACGCGAATTTGAAACGTAAAGACATAGAATTTCAAGTCGGTGACAAAGTATTTTTGAAAGTGTCTCCGTGGAAAAAGATTATTCGATTTGCTTGCAAGGGCAAATTAAGTCCACGATTTATCAGGTCGTACGAGATTATCCAAAAAATAAGTCCAATGGCATATCAACTAGCTTTACCATCAAAGTTAGAAAAGATTCACAATGTGCTTCACGTCTTGATGTTGCGTCAATATAGATCAGATCCATTACATATAATATCTCTGACAGAGATTGAAATTCAACCTGATATGACATATAATGAAGAACCAATCAGAATTTTAGCTCAAGAGGTTAAAGAGTTGAGAAATAAGAGCATAGCTTTGTTGAACGTTTTGTGGCAACATCATGGGGTTGAAGAAGCTATATGGGAACCCGAGGAAGCTAAGAGAAAACAATACCCTAACCTCTTTTATTGTAACAGCCCGATTTTGGGGCTAGTCGAAATAGCGGTTTCGGAACCACTATTTCGAGGTCGGAGAAAATTATTTTGATGTTTTTTTATGTGTTGTAATGTGATTTTATAAGTGCATGTTAATTTTGGTATATTAATTTTAGCGATTTCTAGTCCAATTTCGAAAAAGGACTAAATCGCGTAAAAGGTAAAAGTTGTATTTTGATGCCTAAAGGTGTTAAATTGCTTTGTATATTAAATTGGGGGTCTCTAAAGTGAAATTAGGCCATTTAAAGTGTGATGGCCGGCCAAGAGAGACAAGATTGGTCAAAAAGCCAAGATTTATGGGATTTAAAATAACTTTTTGGCAATAAAATAAAATAAAGAACAAGTTGTCATTTTCTTTCATTTTCTTCTTCTCTTTTACCAAAAATGGCAGCGACATGGGGGGTTTGAGAGCTGGAAAATTTCAGGATCATATTTCCCTAGTAAGTAAGTGTTTTTAATGTCTTTCTTGATGATTTTTACATTTTTGGAACCCCTAAAGCACGAGCTTTCATAAGAGGGGACTATTTTGCAAAATGATTAAGAGTCTAGGGTTTTGCCATGATTGTATATGTGTTGTCTACTGAGTTTTTATAGAATAATATGAGTTGTAGTTGCCTAATAAACAACTTTTGTGAAGGAAATTTGCATGGAAATACCTTAAAAAGGTTATTATGTAAAGTTGTAAAATAGGTTGTTAATGTGTGTAATAATGATTTTTGTTAGTTTCCATAGTTATGAAAATGGTTTATCTAGGCTTAAGGAGTATAAAAATTGAATAAAAATCTTGTTTCGAGCCTAGGGGCAATTTGGTAATTTTGGCAAAATAGAGGGGCAAAATTGTAAAATTTTCCAAAGTGTGTCAATGGACTAATTTGATTAGTACATTGTTTTAATTAGCTAAATGTGATTTTTTATATGTTGAAAAATGTGATTTGGGCCTAGAACAGGGAAAATCAATTTATAGATAATTACGTCTTTTTTACCTTTGTGGTATCGAGGTAAGTTCGTATGTAAATAATACCATGCTATACATGTATTTAAATGTTATCATCACATGAATTGTACAAATATTAATGTGTATGTGATTAATATAATATGATGAGACAAAGCCTTGATAAGCGAGGAAAAATCCCGTTTGAACCTTAGGAATAAAATAGGATACGAGTGACATGTCACTAGGAATTATGAGTCTAGATGACTAGCTCGAGAGTGAGCATTTAAATGTCATGAGATATGAGGTAGATTTAGCTACAATTTAGGCACTTATGTGCAAAGGTTTTTTCGACTATCCAACTAGTATTCCAAGTGTTCAACGGGTAATCCGAGGAAAGAGTTGATGATGGTCCCAATGAGGTAAGTCATTGGTGAGTATGCATTTGAGTTATGTTACGAGTTGTACGGGTATGTACACTAAGCCTATGAGAATGCCTTGGTATGTGAATGATCTATGATGCATAAATATGTGTTCTTACCATGATGGATGAAATGATGTTGTATTAATTTTGTGAGCAATGATCATGAATGAGTAACTTAGCCTTGACAGATTTGAGTTACTACAGTAGTGTAACTTTGAAAATATACTAAAAATAGTGGAAATGAGTTAGAAGCTGAATAAAATATGGGAATAAATCTTATTGAGTCTAATTTCTTATAAAAGAAACCGTGTAAGCAAAAGAATTTCCTATAATGAGATAATTGAAGTTGCATGGGACAGAGTCAGAATGACTTCGAGATTCCCTATTCTGATTTGAGAAAATAATTATAAATTGTAAAAAAATGGTTATGAGTTATGATTTATATTCTGAAAATCCTTAGTGAGTGTAGTTTCAAGAGAATTAGACAAGAACATTATTCGAGTCCTGTGCTATGAGATAATTGAACTTTAGTGCAGAAGGGTCTAAACTGCTAGACAGTGAATCAGGGGTAATTTTGAGGAATAAACTATACTAATTGGCTAAACCAAAAATTCTGGAAATTTTATGGTAGAAAGGTACATGAGTCTAGGTTCAAGGAAAATTAACGGAACTTAATTTGGAGTTTCGTAGCTCCAGATATAAATAATTTAGTGACTATTGCTCAGGAAGACAACTTGTCTTGAACTTGAGAATATGTTGGGAACATTGATAAAACATGTTAATGTCTTATTTATTGTTTTCATATGAACTTACTAAGCGTAAAGCTTACCCCCCTTTCTTTCCCATGTTCCCTAGGGTTCCCAGGTTAGCTCGGGTTGGAGGCCATCAGAGATATTATTACACTGTCGAGTTAACGCTATCAGCGTAAGTAAATCCTAGTGTTTTGAGTCTATGGCATGTATAGGGTCTTAATGTTGAGTATGTGATATTATGATTTAGCCAAAGGCATTGGATTGTTATTAAGGTACTATGTAGTCATGTAAATTGGCCTATGTCGGCTAATGACGTTATGGGCCTATATGATTATTCTTATGCATGTATGTTATTATCTCTTGTGATGTGGCTTACAACATGTATGCCTAGAGATTGAATTGAGATTCATTGATGAGTTAGTAACTGATGCAAGATTAAGTGATTAGTAAATAGTTAATAATGCCTCATGAATGGTTTGTGAATATGATTATGCATGCCAAGTGATGGACATGAGGTTTGTGACGTAATGATAGTTGTGACAAGTATGTAGTAATGATGTGAGTAAATTCTATGATATTTATTGCATAAGAAATTAACATGAGCATAACATGTTTGTAGATGTTTAAGAGCTCATTTTTTTCATGTTGTATGTTATTGGATAAGTATGTGTGCATATGTTTTGAGGGTGACAAATGGCTCGGAAAATAGCCTTATAATTGTCTACACGAGTAGACACACGGGCGTGTGTCTAGACCGTGTGTGACACACGGTCTGTCGCCATGGGCGTGTGTCATTGCCGTGTTTTAAAGTCAGTGTTGCACACGAGCTAAGGGCACGGGCGTTTCCCAAGCCACACGAGTGTGTGTGACTACACGGTCTATATCCACACGGGTGTGTGGAGCCTTAAAGCATGAAATTTTTCAAGTTTTTCTTAAGTTCTCGATTTAGTCCCGAACCACCTCTAATGCATGTTTTGGGCCTCGTGAGCCCGATTAAGGGACGAAATGTATGTGAAATGAAAAGTTTTAAATTGATTGAAATTTTACGGCCTGATTTTTGTGTGATTGATTGAGTTTAAGTCAAGTAACACCTCGAACCCTGTCCCAACGTCAGATACGGGTGAGGGGTGTTACATTTAGTGGTATCAGAGCATGGTTTAGTCGATTCTCAGACTAACCTAGCGTAAGAGAGTCTAGCTATACATGCCATAGTATTACTCGTGATAATGTGATATCTCCCGGCCCTAACAAAAACTGTTGGTTAAGACAGGAATGAGTTCCAACCGAGCAAATCTTGATAGAGATAAGAGTAAAGTTGAGATTATTGAATCATGCTTGTGATATGCTGAAAATGGGAAAGGTATGAAAAGAAATTCTTGATTTTTACATGAACTAGTATTCATTATGTGATACTCTTGAGTTAAAGAATGTGAAATAGTAGAATAAAACAAAGTTAATTTGTGAAAAGCTCTTTTATGCATGTTAGTATTCATACGATGTTAAATGTCCAACTTTATTGGCCAAGTGTTTAAAAAAAAAGTTTGCTTGAAATGACAGAATGTATCTATGAATGCTTTTATTGCATGATTAATAATCAGTATATACATGAGGTTGATATTTATGTCTAGATTAATGAAGTTAAGATGCCGTAATGTTATGCTTACAATAGCATGAAAGTTGTAATGAAAGATCAAATTGGGTGGAACGCAGGGAATGAGTACGATCGTTCACTAACGAATTGACGAAAAAGACCACGGTTGGACCATGGTTGGACCATGGCAATACATGAGATATGTGCGCCAGTGTTAGACATGTCTGGGACATGCATCGGCCACATATGAGAGCCAGTGTAAGACCATGTCTGGGACATGCATCGGCCTCGAGATGTTAGCCAGTGTCAGACATGTCTGGGACATGCGTCGACTACGAGATGTGCTAGTGTAAGACATGTCTGGGACATGCATCGGTACAGTTATATGTGGCACAGTTACATGTGTCAATGTAAGACCTGTCTGGGACATGGCATCGACACAGATGGATGAGAGCTAGTACAAGACCATAGTTGGACTATGGCATCAAGCAAGCGATGTACTCAAAACTGTAAGACGTTCTCCAATTTGATAAATATTGGTAAGTGATTAAGACTAAATGTGGGAACTTGATTAGACATTAATGATGATTCGAGTAAAAGAAATGAAAATTTATATTGTGATAAGTTCACTGATGTTTGGCTAGTATTCGTATGAAATAAAGTTGCATGTGTTACCAAGATATGTGAAAGTGTGTTCATAACAAGTTGGAAATTTGAAGTGTTTGAATCGATATGCATGATACTATGTTGTTGTTAAATGTGTATATATATGTGAGAGTCGAAAGTTTAGAGGCTTTACATGTAACGCCCCCATGCCCGAGACCGTCGCCGGAGTCGAGTATGAGGGGTTGCTAAACTTAATTTAGCATTTTAAGAACTTTGGATCATTTCTTTCTACATTCACAGCTTTCCAGCTACTTGCATCACAGTTACAAGAAAAATAATATCTCGAGTTACGAAACTCAAAATCAAGATCCGTAAATTTTTCCTGAATCTAGACTTATATACCTATCTACTAATTTTTTTCTAGAATTTTTGGTTGGGCCAATTAGTACAGTTTATTAGTTAAATTTACCCCTATTTAAGGATTTGACTGGACTGACCTCTGTTTACTACAAACCACATTTCTCTCTGTACAAAATTCACATGACTATGAGGTTTATTTCTCCTGAAACTAGACTAAATAAGGATTCTTAGAATATAAAATACACCACCTAATCATATCTATACGATTTATGGTGAATTTATAAAGTTGGAACAGGGGATCCAGAAATCACTCTGGCCCTGTTTCACTAAAATTCAAATATCTTCTAACATATAATTTCTTTACCTGTTTAATTTGTTTTATGTGAAACTAGACATAATAAGATTCAATTTCATGTTTAATTCATCACCTAATTTGATTTCTATGATTTTTAGTAAATTTTCAAACTCACATCAATGTTGCTGCAATGTTCTGTTTATGGCAAATTTCATCCTTTTTATGAGTTTTCATGAACTAGGTATCCTAATAATTTTCCATAACATCAAACATAATCTAAACTAACCATTTCCATAATTTATCATTATCAAGCATTTTCTCAACCATTCCATCACCATATCATAAGATCATTTACACAAAATAGGTATATTGCTATACATGCCATACTTAGATTTTACAAGCCATTTACCAAAAAGTCTTCCGGATAGTGTGACTGAGCCTTCGACCTATCTCGACTCCTGAGCTAGCTTGTCCAAAACAACAATGAGTAAGAAGGAGGGAGTAAGTATAAATGCTTAGTAAGTTCATATGCAAATAATAAGTAACATAACAAACAATCATACCAATCAACATTAGCATGCATCACCAAAACATATATCACATTTCTAATCATTTTTCATCATCTTATTACCTTATCATTGTTGTATCAATACTCAACCCGAGGGTTAAATACATACCTGTCCAAAATATCCATTTCACATCACTTACCAATACGTCTCTTTTCATCTCGAGTATTTCTCCATTTGAATAAAACTTTACCCGTTGAACACATCGGAATATAATTTGGATACATGGATAACTTGCACATAAGTGCTACATATGAAATCAAGCAATCATGTAACCCGCCCATAAGCGAACTCGGACTCAACTCAATGAGCTCGGGCGTTCGCGTCCATAAGTGAACTCGGACTCAACTCAACGAGCTTGGATGCCTAGTTACATCTCACGAACTCGGACTCAACTCAACGAGTTCGGACATTCGCATCCATAAGTGAACTCGGACTCAACTCAACGAGTTTGGATGCTCAACCATCCTAGTGACATGTCACTTGTATCCTAATCCATTCCTAAGGTTCAAACGGGATTTTCCTCGAACACATATCCTTGCCGTCTTCTGTAGAATGCCGAAACCAAAACTCGGTAACAATTTGTACTTAACAAGTAGCTTACATAATTTACATTTTATTTGAAATTAACCACAAAGCATACATTTCATAATAAAATTCAGCATAACATATAATTAACATCAATAACTTAAAATTAACAATTATGCTACATTATTTACACATGAACTTACCTTGGCACCAAAATACAAAGATTTTGCAGTTTAGTCCACAATCTTTTGTTTTCCTCGATTGGGGTCGATTCCACGTCTTTCTTGATCTAAAATAACATATTTAGCTTATTTAATACTCACATTATCAAATTAATCCTTAATTTAAATTTTGGCAAAATTACAATTTTACCCCTAAACTTTTGCATATTTACACTTTTGCCCCTAGGCTCGAGATTAAACTTTATTCCTTATTCTTATGTTTTATAATATGCTGATCACTTTTATCTTCTATGGAAACATCAAATTCTCACTCTAACATGTACTTGTGACTATTAGATATTTTTACCGATTAAGCCCTTTTAATCGTTTTTGCTTAAAATCGAGTAGTACAAGTTGTCTACATAATTTAAAACCTCATATTCTATCATAAAACATCAAAATACACAAATTTCACCTATGGGTATTTTTCCAAATATAAACCCTAGGTTAAATTATTGCTAGCATAAGCTTTATCGAGTTACCGGGATCTCAAAAACGTAAAAATCATTAAAAACGGGGCTTAGAATCACTTACTATGAAGCTTGAAAGTTGAAGAAACCCTAGCTATGGTGAGAGTGAAATTCGGCAGCAACTAAATGAGGAAGATGACCATTTTGTGTTATTTTTCCCATTTTATTTCATTTAATATCCAAATGACCAAAATGCCCTTAATACCTTTCTTTGAAAATTTTCATGTACAAGCCCATTTTTGTCCAAAATTTTAGAAATTGGTCAAATTTCTATTTAAGACCTCCTAATTAATATTTCAAATCAATTTCATACTAAAAACTTCTAGAATGCAAGTTTTGCAACTTATTCGATTTAGTCCCTAACTTCAAATTAAGCATTTTATGCATAGAATTTCTTCACAAAATTTTCACACAATCATGCAATCATATTATAAACCTCAAAATAATTATAAAATAATTATTTCTATCTCGGATTTGTGGTCACGAAACCACTATTCCGATTAGGCCCTAATTCGAGATATTACAACTCTCCCCCTTTAAGAATTTTCGTCCTCGAAAATCTTACCTAAAAATGATGTGGGTATTGATTTCTCATATTTTCTTCGGATTCCCATGTAGCTTCTTCTACTCCATGCTTTTGCCACAACACCTTCACAAGTGCAATATTTTTATTCCTTAGTTGTTTGACCTCTCGAGCTAAAATCTTAATCGGTTCTTCTTCATAGGTCATATCTGGTTGTAGTTCAATTTCTGTCGGTGAAACTACATGTGAAGGGTCCGAACGATACCGACGTAACATAGATACGTGGAACACATCATGAATCTTCTCTAATTCAGGTGGTAATGCTAGCCGATATGCTACCGGTCCCACTTTTTCAATTATTTCATATGGCCCAATAAAACTCGGACTTAATTTGCCCTTCCGTCCAAATCTGAGAACTTTCTTCCACGGAGACACCTTTAAAATAACTTTATCACCAATTTGAAATTCAATGTCTTTTCGTTTCAAATCTGCATAAGATTTCTGTCTATCTGAAGCAGCTTTCAAACAATTTCAAATTACCTTCACTTTTTCTTCGGTTTCTTTTATTAGATCAACTCCATAAATCTGATTTTCCTTGAGTTCAGTCCAATACAATGGCGTTCAACATTTACGACCATACAATGCTTCATAAGGTGCCATTTTCAAGCTCGTCTGATAACTATTATTGTAAGCAAATTCTACCAACGGTAAATATTTTTCCCAACTTCCTTGAAATTCCAATACACAACATCTGAGCATATCTTCAAGAATCTGAATTACTCTTTCTGATTGCCCATCAGTTTATGGATGAAAAGCAGTACTAAAATTTAACTTTGTACCTAACGCGTCTTGCAACTTTTGCCAAAACCGCGAGGTAAACCCTGGATCTCTATCTGAAATAATCGACAATGGTATTCCATGTAGTCTAACAATTTCTCGGCTTACTCATAGACTGGATTGTCAGAATCTGCTCGCAAACAAACTTGCTTCTTGCCCATGTACTCGTAAGGTATCCCTAAATCTTTAGCCTCTTCTTGATCAGGGTTTCCCCATTCCTTTAGTATTTCTAATAAATAGAAGCAGATATAGTTAACCGAAGGCCTTTTGACTGTTATAGTTCTCAATGAAAGTCGAAAGTATATGGAACTACATCAAGAAGTCTTTCCCTACTACCGCATCAGCTTGTTTCCATAAAAGATGAGTGAAGAGTAGGCGGGATCGGAGGAATCGAGAGAATCGGACTTTTTCTTTTTATTATGCGATTTCTAACCACACTCAAGAGATTCAATGGGAGCATTCACTCTCCTCGATCGTAGAAAAAGAATAAGCAATCAAGACATAAGCCCCTTTCCTTTTGTCCAGGTACACACGAAAAGCCTGAGACTGAAACTCCTATTGTCACAGCTCCCGACCCAGCCCATCTGTCCCCGGAAGGTGAGAAACTCGCTGAACGAGAATAAAGCCTATCCATGCCAGAGAGAAGACTAGCTTCATCCCAATAAGTAGAAAGCAATACATGTAAAACTATCTCAACAAGAGCAAGCCGTTAGCGCACTAGCCTTAGGTGTCGAATACGGCCACTCATCCGCTTCCTAGCCAGAAAAGAAGGACTTTCAGGCTTAGCGCCAGGAGGAGCAAGAGTACCGCCCGAGAAGAACTACCAGAGCAAGAAGGATGGAATTCATGAACTTACTGCTCGCATGTGATAGAGAAAGGTACTTGGAGATCTTCGGTACACAAATTCGATCTTTAAACATTAAGCACCCATCAGAACCGATTCTGAAATCTGACTCTGTATCAACTTCACACTGCTTTCTCTTGGCTTGCAAATCTTGATCATCTTTCTGAACTTCAGAAATCTCTTGTAAAAACATCGGTTTTGCTCTTAACTCTGCTAAAATCGAACCATCATCTGACATTTTCAATTGAGTGTTCATAACTCTCAAAGTAAACAACAACTTTCTGCTTAAAGCATCGGCAACCACATTCGCTTTTCCCAGATGATAATCAATAACAAGCTCATAATCTTTCAATAACTCCAACCATCTTCGTTGTCTTAAATTCAAGTCTTTTTGTGACATCAAGTACTTAAGACTTTTATGGTTGGTATATACCCGGCACTTTTCACCATACAAATAATATCGCCAAATTTTCAAAGCAAACACCACCGCAGCCAATTCCAAATCGTGAGTAGGATAATTCCTCTCATGAGGTTTTAACTGCCTCGAAGCATAAGCTACCACTTTTCCTTCTTGCATGAGTACACACCCCAAACCATTTAGAGAAGCATCACTATACACCACAAATTCTTTACTGATTCGGGTCAGATTAACACTGCTTGGTGCCTCTGTTAATAACTTTTTCAATTCTTCAAAACTCATTGACATTCTTCCATCCATTCAAATTTAACATCCTTTCTGAGTAGTCTAGTTATAGGAGCAGCAATCATAGAAAATCCATTTACAAATCGCGATAATACCCAGCTAGCCCCAAGAAACTTCTAACTTCGCCACATTTTTCTGGTTTCCAATCAACAATGGCTGAAATTTTACTAGGATCAACCCGTATACCATCACCAAACAATATGACCCAAAAATCCAACTTCCGGAGCCAAAATTCACTTTTACTAAACTTAGCATACAACGCTTATCTCTCAAAGTTTGCAAAACTATCCTCAAATGCTCAAGATGCTCTGTCTCATCTTTTGAATAAATTAAAATATCATCTATAAACACCACAACAAATTTGTCCAAGTATGGTCGAAATATGCGATTCATTAAATCCATAAACACAAAGCAGAGCATTTGTCAACCCGAATGGCATAACTAAAAATTCATAATGACCATACCTTGTTCTAAAAGCGCTTTTAGGCACATCCCGACTCTTTTTCCGCAGCTTGGTATACCCAGATCTCAAGTCAATCTTTGAAAACCATGTCGCTCCTTTTAGCTGATCAAACAAATCATCAATTCTTGGCAACGGATACTTATTTTTGATTGTCACCTTGTTTAACTGCCAATAATCAACACACAACCTCATAGAACCATCCTTCTTTTTTACAAATAACACGGGAGCACCCCAAGGTGAAAAACTCGGTCTCACAAAACCTTTATCAGTCAACTCTTGCAACTGCGACTTTAATTCTTTCAACTCTGCTGGTGCTATTCTATACGGAGCAATCGAGATCGGAGTTGTTCCTGGTATCAAATCAATACCAAATTCTACTTCCCTGACTGGAGGCAAACCCGGCAATTCTTCTGGAAATACGTCCGCAAATTCATGTACAACCGGCACTGATTCAACTTTCTTTTCAACTTCTTTTGTATTAATTACATACGCCAAATAAACTTCATAACCCTTTCTCAAATATCTTTGAGCCGACATTGAAGTAATCACACTAGACAATGCCTCTGATTTATCTGATTCAACCCACAGAGTTTCACCATTTTCACACTTTAATTCTATAACCTTTTCTTTGCAATTTATTATAGCATCATGCAATGTCAACCAATCCATACCCAAAATAACATCAAACTCGTCAAACGGCAACAACATCAAGTCGGCCGAAAAGTAATGATCCCGAATCATTAAAGGACATTTCTTACATACTTTATCAACAATCACACATTTGCCTAACGAATTTGACACTCTAATCATAAATTCTGTGTTCTCAATAGGTATATTCATACTAGACACCAATTTCATGCACACATATGAATGAGTAGAACCGGGATCAATCAAAGCAATAACATTAACATTATAGAGAGAAAATGTACCGGTAATCACATCAGGTGAGGAAGCATCTTCGCGCGCTTTAATAGCATAAGTTCTAGCCGGAGCCCTTCCTTCAAGTCTAACTGCTGCATCTCTGGCTACATTCTTACTACTTGCTTCACTCTCAGCTTTTCTTGGATATCTTTCTCTCGAATCCGCACCAATTGTTTTTGTATTCTGAAATTTTTCTTTTTCAGCTCTCTCTGGGCAGTCTCTAATAAAATGATCCGGAGAACCACATCGAAAACATTCATTTGCTCTGCACGGACCAAAATGATTTCTACCACACCTCTGGCACTCAGGTTTAACAAATCTCGAGTTCCCTACACTGGCTGCTGAAGTAGTCTGGGACTTAGGACCCACATTTTGCTTCTTATAATTCCCATATGATTGCCCAGCTGAAGCTTGGGAACGAGGATTCATATTTCTTGACTTTCCAGGTTGCTATGAGAATGAACTGCTCATCGGTCTTTTCTTCCAATTTCTAGTCTCAGCCTCTACCTTTTTCTTCTCTTTAAGTAGATCTTCAGCCTTGCAAGCTCGATCAACCAATACTACCATTTCTTTTAATTCAAGAATTCCAACAAATACCTTGATATCTTTGTTGAGCCCGTCTTCAAATCGTCGGCACATCTTGGCCTCTGTAGGAACATATTCTCTGTCATATTTACTTAATCGAACAAACTCTCTTTCATATTCTGTAACTGTCATATTACCTTGCTTCAGCTCAAGAAATTCTTTACGCTTCTGATCAATAAATCTTTCACTAATATATTTCTTCCGAAACTCTTCTTGAAAGAATTCCCAGGTTATTCTCTCTTTCGGTACCACCGAAATCAAAGTCTTCCACCAATTATAGGCTGAATCCCTCAACAAAGATATAGCGCATTTCAAACATTCTTCAGGTGTACAAGATAATTCATCAAATACCCGGATAGAATTTTCAAGCCAGAACTCTGCTTTCTCGGCATCATCATCAATATTTGCCTTGAATTCTTCGGCCCCTTGCTTGCGGATTCTGTCAACTGGAGTTCTGTGAAATTTTATCATATCCACACCCTGAGGCATCGGGGGTACAGGTTGAGGAATTGGGGGAGGTGGGGGAGGTCGTACATTTGGATTCGTACGAATGAACTCAGTGTACCATGCACTCATCATTTGGAGAAAGGCTTCCCGATCCCTTTCTCCTCCTCCCTGACCAACAGTAGGAGGTGAATTTTCAGTCGGCACTGCTCCTTCAGCCGGAGCTGGCGCATTACTCTCTACTTCAACTGCCACAGCTGGATCGGGATCCATTTACTATAAAAAAATCATTTAAAAAGGTCAGAAGTCGTCACACTATCACAATTTATACATATGGCATGTATAGCAAAATTCGTACATAAACACGTAGTTCGAGAACTGACTAAACCTGCTCTAATACCACTAAATGTAATGTCTCCACACCCGAGACCGTCGCCGGAGTCGAGTATGAGGGGTTACTAAACTTAATTTAGCATTTTAAGAACTTTGGATCATTTCTTTCTACATTCACAGCTTTCCAGCTACTTGCATCACAGTTACAAGAAAAATAATATCTCGAGTTACGAAACTCGAAATCAAGATCCGTAAATTTTCCCTAAATCTAGACTCATATACCTATATACTAATTTTTTTCTATAATTTTTGGTTGGGTCAATTAGTACAGTTTGTTAGTTAAATTTACCCCTGTTTCAGGACTTGACTAGACTAACCTCTGTTTACTACAAACCATATTTCTCTCTGTAAAAAATTCACATTACTATGAGATTTGTTTCTACTGAAACTAGACTTAATAAGAATTCTGAGAATATAAAATACACCACCTAATTATATCTATAAAATTTATGGTGAATTTCTAAAGTTGGAACAGGGGATCCAGAAATCACTCTGGCCCTGTTTCACTAAAATTCAAATATCTTCTAACATATAATTCCTTTACCTGTTTAATTTGTTTTATGTGAAGCAAGACATAATAAGATTCAATTTCATATTTAATCCATCACCTAATTCGATATATATGATTTTTAGTAAATTTTCAAACTCACATCAGTGTTGCTGCAATGTTCTGTTTATGGCAAATTTCATCCTTTTTATGAGTTTTCATGAACTAGGTATCCTAATAATTTTCCATAACATCAAACATAATCTAAACTAACCATTTTCATAATTTATCATTATCAAGCATTTCCTCAACCATTCCATCACCATATCATAAGATCATTTACACAAAATAGGTATATTGCTATACATGCCATACTTAGATTTTACAAGCCATTTACCAAAAAGTCTTCCGGATAGTGTGACTGAGCCTTCGACCTATCCCAACTCCTGAGCTGGCTTGTCCAAAACTACAATGAGTAAGAAGGAGGGAGTAAGCATAAATGCTTAGTAAGTTCATATGCAAATAATAAGTAACATAACAAACAATCATACCAATCAACATTAGCATGCATCACCAAAACATATATCACATTTCTAATCATTTTTCATCATCTTATTACCATATCGTTGTTGTATCAATACTCAACCCGAGGGTTAAATACATACCTGTCCAAAATATCCATGTCACATCACTTACCAATACGTCTCTTTTCATCTCGAGTATTTCTCCATTTGAATAAAACTTTACCCGTTGAATACATCGGAATATAATTTGGATACATGGATAACTTGCACATAAGTGCTACATATGAAATCAAGCAATCATGTAACCCGCCCATAAGCGAACTCGGACTCAACTCAACGAGCTCGGGAGTTCGCATCCAAAAGTGAACTCGGACTCAACTCAACGAGCTTGGATGCCTAGTTACATCTCACGAACTCGGACTCAACTCAACGAGTTCGGACATTCGCATCCATAAGTGAACTCGGACTCAACTCAACGAGTTCGGATGCTCAACCATCCTAGTGACATGTCACTTGTATCCTAATCTATTCCTAAGGTTCAAACGAGATTTTCCTCGAGCACATATCCTTGCCGTCTTCCGTAGAATGCTGAAACCAAAACTTGGTAACAATTTGTACTTAACAAGTAGCTTACATAATTTACATTTTATTTGAAATTAACCACAAAGCATACATTTCATAATAAAATTCAGCATAACATATAATTAACATCTATAACTTAAAAATAAAAATTATGCTACATTATTTACACATGAACTTACATTGGTACCGAAATACAAAGATTTTGCAATTTAGTCCACAATCTTTTCTTTTCCTCGATTGGGGTCGATTCCACGTCTTTCTTGATCTAAAATAACACATTTAGCTTATTTAATACTCACATTATCAAATTAATCCTTAATTTAAATTTTGGCAAAATTACAATTTTACCCCTAAACTTTTGCATATTTACACTTTTGCCCCTAGGCTCGAGATTAAACTTTATTCCTTATTCTTATGTTTTATAACATGCTGATCATTTTTCTCTTCTATGGCAACATCAAATTCTCACTCTAACATGTACTTGTGACTATTAGGTATTTTTACCGATTAAGCCCTTTTAATCGTTTTTGCTTAAAATCGAGTAGTACAAGTTGTCTAACATAATTTAAAACCTCATATTCTATCATAAAACATCAAAATACACAAATTTCACCTATGGGTATTTTTCCAAATATAAACCCTAGGTTAAATTATTGCTAGCATAAGCTTTATCGAGTTAACGGGATCTCAAAAACGTAAAAATCATTAAAAACGGGGCTTAGAATCACTTACTATGAAGCTTGAAAGTTGAAGAAACCCTAGCTATGGTGAGAGTGAAATTCGGCAGCAACTAAATGAGGAAGATGACCATTTTGTGTTATTTTTCCCATTTTATTTCATTTAATATCCAAATGACCAAAATGCCCTTAATACCTTTCTTTGAAAATTTTCATGTACAAGCCCATTTTTGTCCAAAATTTTATAAATTGGTCAAATTGCTATTTAAGACCTCCTAATTAATATTTCAAATCAATTTCATACTAAAAACTTCTAGAATGCAAGTTTTGCAACTTATTCGATTTAGTCCCTAACTTCAAATTAAGCATTTTATGCATAGAATTTCTTCACAAAATTTTCACACAATCATGCAATCATATCATAAACCTCAAAATAATTATAAAATAATTATTTCTATCTCGAATTTGTGGTCACGAAATCACTATTCTGATTAGGCCCTAATTCGGGATATTACATTACAATCTTTGCCCCCTTACCAGAATAGAGTTATATGATAAAGTTCACAAGAGAAATGTTGCATAAGCTTACAAATGGGAAACTAAGGAGTGCAATAATGGAGTATCATGGGATTAGTGATGACAGAAATAATTAGAGGAATGATGTTGGATTCGCAAAGATGTTTGAGCATGACGGATCCAATTAAGTAAAATTTTAGCTATCTCTCTCTTTTGAGTATTCTGTATTTTCCTCTATCCTTGGGAATATATATGGTTGTTCATTTCTAGTGAAATTTTTAGCGTATGAGGATGCGAGCGACTGTGATATTAGAGGAAAGCTCTGTTGATCCGGTTAATTATGACCAACATTTTTTTGTCTTTTCGGAATTCTATTCTGATATGTCGGAATGAAATAGACGGTGAAAATTCATGTGAGACCATTCTGATGTTCCTATTGACTATGGTTTTATATATATTTATGCAGAAAATGTATTATCTCTTTTATGATGAAATTCGAGAGTGTATAAATGGTTGTTTTTTTTCTGGTTTTCTCTGAGGGGACATTCAGATCTTCTTTATTATTTTCTTCTGGGTTATATTCTCGAATTTCTGGTATAGTGTTATGTCTTGGAATTCTTTATCATGATTGTTCCTATCGTTCTAATTTCGAGAATTATCAGTCTGACTCATCTTTAAGGGTACTCTTTGACTTGCGATAACAATGTCTATGATGATTATGCTACTGGTTCGATTATGGAAGTATGGGGATTCTAATATTTTGATTCCTCTAATCTTCATGTAAATGATTATTATCAGCAAAGATAAATTAAGTCATGTGCATTAAGTTTATTCTCTAGTTCGGGAATAATGTTGTGCAATTACGGGTAAGTAGACGTACAGTCTGAGATGAAGAAATTTTATTCTTCAAAATATGATACAAAAACATATTAGTTGGATTTCTCTCATTCGAGAGATGTTTTTATAAGTAAAGTTGTCATGATTAATAAAGAGACCACATCTATGAAGTTGGAATCATTTGATTCATGTTAGTAAAATTTCTAAACAATTGATGACCAGAGTATAGAAATGTGGCTATAAATGGTAAATTAAACAAGTACAGCATGATTCGACTTTTAATTTGGAATTGCAGGGAGGATTTGATTTATGGTTTCTGTTAGTATTATTACAGAGTAAAAATTTGAGTACTGAGAAACTCTGGATTATACAGAGAATTGAGTATAGAGTTCACAGCAGTATCTTGTCTATTCTTCCAAAGGATGTTGAATTGTCTACAGGGTAAGGCTGATTATCAGATATATTCGAGATTTATGATTGTCAGTGATGGCATTTGATAAAAAAAAAAAGAAGAAGAAGAAGAAAATGAGAAAGGACTAGTATGAATTTCGTACCGGGATGTCTCTCTTCTCCAGGTAAATAAGAGATACCATATTGGATTGTGATAGATTGATGATAATAGTCTGAATGACTATTTTGGTATATACAGAGGTATTGTTAGATAGATTTGGACGAGTTGTGTTTCTAAGCTTATAGTTCTTAGAATGTCAGTTTTCAGTATTTCGAATTGAGCCAAGACTCTTATGGTAACTATGGAAAGGTTACAAAAATCTTGAGTATAAGCTTGAGTTGAATTGTTTTTTAAGTTGTGAGAAAAAGATATAAGTAACTCGGGAAAGTTGAGAGCAACTTTTTCTGGTAAGATTTTCGAGGACAAAAATCCTTAAAGGGGGGAAGAAATGTAATAGCCTGATTTTGGACCTAGTCGGAATAGCAATTTTGGAATCACTATTCTGAGGCCGGATAAAATTATTTTGATGTTATTTTATGTGTTTCAATGTGATTTTATAAGTGCACGTTAATTTTGGTATATTAATTTTATCGATTTCTAGTCCAATTTCGAAAAAGGACTAAATCGCGTAAAAGATAAAAGTTGTGTTTTGATGCCTAAAGGTGTTAAATTGCTTTGTATCTTAAATTGGGGGGTCTTTAAATTGAAATTAGGCCATTGAAAGTGTGATGGTCGGCCAAGGGAGACAAGATTGGTAAAAAAGCCAAGATTTATGGGATTTAAAATGACTTTTTGGCAATAAAATAAAATAAAGAAAAAGTTGTCATTTTCTTTCATTTTCTTCTTCCCATTCACCGAATACGGCAGCAACATGGGGGGTTTGACAGCTAGAAAATTTCAGCAACATATTTCCCTAGTAAGTAAGTGTTTTTAATGTCTTTCTTGATGATTTTTACATTTTTGGAACCCCTAAAACATGAGCTTCATAAGAGGGGACTATTTTGCAAAATGATTAAGAGTCTAGGGTTTTGCCATGAATGTATATGTGTTGTTTGTTGAGTTTTTATTGAAGAATATGAGTTGTAGTTGCCTAATAAACAACTTTTGTGAAGGAAATTTGAATGGAAATACCTTAAAAAGGTTATTATGTAAAGTTAAAAAAATGGGTTGTTAATATGTGTAATAATGATTTTTGTGAGTTTCCATAGTTATGAAAATGGTTTATCTAGGCTTAAGGAGTATAGAAATTGAATAAAAATCTTGTTTCGAGCCTAGGGGCAATTTGGTAATTTTGGCAAAATAGAGGGGAAAAATTGTAAATTTTGCCAAAGTGTGTCAATGGACTAACTTGATTAGTACATTGTTTTAATTAGCTAAATGTGATGTTTTAGATGTTGAAAAATGTGATTTAGCCCTAGAACGGGGAAAATCAATTTATGGACAATTACGTCTTTTTCACCTTTGTGGTATCAAGGTAAGTTCGTATGTAAATAATACCATGCTATACATGTATTTAAATGTTA
Organism: Gossypium longicalyx; assembly: GCA_025698465.1. Lineage (NCBI taxonomy): Eukaryota > Viridiplantae > Streptophyta > Magnoliopsida > Malvales > Malvaceae > Gossypium > Gossypium longicalyx. Next base: position 67,702,813 of record CM046995.1, on the reverse strand, counting down.
TCATCACATGAATTGTACAAATATTAATGTGTATGTGATTAATATAAAATGATGAGACAAAGCCTTGATAAGTGAGGAAAAATCCCGTTTGAACCTTAGGAATAAAATAGGATACGAGTGACATGTCACTAGGAATTATGAGTCTAGATGACTAGCTCGAGAGTGAGCATTTAAATGTCATGAGATATGAGGTAGCTTTAGCTACAATTGAGGCACTTATGTGCAAAGGTTTTTCCGAGTATCCAATTAGTATTCTAAGTGTTCAACGGGTAATTTGAGGAAAGAGTTGATGATGGTCCCAATGAGGTAAGTCATTGGTGAGTATACACTTGAGTTATGTTACGAGTTGTACAGGTATGTACGCTAAGCCTATGTGAATGATCTATGATGCATAAATATGTGTTCCTACCATGATGGATGAAATGATGTTGTATTAATTTTGTGAGCAATGATCGTGAATGAGTACCTTAGCCTTGACAGATTTGAGTTACTGCTGTAGTGTAAATTTGAAAATACACTAAAAATAGTGGAAATGGGTTATAAGCTGAATAAAATATGGGAATAAATCTTATTGAGACTAATTTCTTATAAAAGAAATTGTGTAAGCAAAAAAATTTCCTATAATGAGATAATTGAAGTTGCATGGGATAGAGTCAGAATGACTTCGAGATCCCCTGTTCTGATTTGAGAAAATAATTATAAATTGTAAAAAAAAATTTATGAGTTATTATTTATATGCTTAGAATCATTAATGAGTCTATTTTTAATTGAAATAGACGAGAACATTATTCGAGTCTTGTGCTATGAGATAATTGAACTTTAATGAAGAAGGGTCTGAGCTGCCAAACAGCCAATTAGGGGTAACTTTTAGGAATAAAATTTACTAATTGGCTTAACCAAAATTCTGAAAATTTTTCGGTAGAAAGGTACATGAGTCTAGTTTCAAGTAAAATTAACAGAACTTAGTTTGGAGTTTCGTTGCTCCAGATATAAATAATTTAGTGACTGTTGCTCAGGAAGACAACTTGTCGTGAACTTGAGAATATGTTGGGAACATTGATAAAACATGTTAATGAGTTGTTTATTGTTTTCATATGAACTTACTAAGCGAAAAGCTTACCCCCCTTTCTTTCCTATGTTCCCTAGGGTTGCCAGGTTAGCTAGGGTTGGAGGCCGTCAGAGATATTATCACACTGTCGAGTTAACGCTATCAGCGTAAGTAAATCCTAGTGTTTTGAGTCTATAGCATGTATAGGGTCTTAATATTGAGTATGTGATATTATGATTTAGCCAAAGGCATTGGCTTGTTATTAAGGTATTATGTAGTCATGTAAATTGGCCTATGTCGGCTAATGACATTATGGGCCTATATGATTATTCTTATGCATGTATGTTATTATCTCTTGTGATGTGGCTTACAACATGTATGCCTAGAGATTGAATTGAGATTCATTGATGAGTTAGTAACTGATGCAAGATTAAGTGATTAGTAAATAGTTAATAATGCCTCATGAATGGTTTGTGAATATGATTATGCATGCCTAGTGATGGACATGAGGTTTGTGACGTAATGATAGTTATGACAAGTATGTGATAATGATGTGAGTAAATTCTATGATATTTATTACATAAGAAATTAACATGAGCATAACATGTTTGTAGATGTTTAAGAGCTCATTTATGCCATGTTGTATGTTATTGGATAAGTATGTAAGCATATGTTGTGAGGGTGACAAATGGCTTGGAATATAGCCTTATAATTGTCTACACGGGTAGACATACGGGTGTGTGTCTAGACCGTGTGTGACACACGGTCTGTTGCCATGGGCGTGTGTCATGGTCGTGTTTTAAAGTTAGTGTTGCACACGAGCTAAGGGCACGGGCGTGTTCTAAGCCACACGGTCGTGTGTGACTACACGGTCTATATCCACACGGGCGTGTGGAACCTTAAAGCTGAAATTTTTCAAGTTTTTCTCAAGTTCTCGGCTTAGTCCCGAACCGCCTCTAATGCATGTTTTGGGCCTGGTGAGCCCAATTAAGGGATGAAATGTATGTGAAATGAAAAGTTTTAAATTGATTGAAATTTTACGGCCCGATTTTTGTGTGATTGATTGTGTTTAAGTCAGGTAACACCTCGAACCCTGTACTGGCGTCGGATACGGGCGAAGGGTGTTACATTTATAGTAAGATTTTCGAGGATGAAAATTCCTAAGGGGAAGAGTTGTAATAAACCGTTTTTAGTTAAATTGGAACAGTGGTTTTGGAACCACAAATCTGGAGTCGAAATAATTATTTTATTATTATTTTGAGGTGTATAGCATGATAGTATGATTGTGTGAAAGTTTCGTTAAGAAATTTTATCGTTTGAGTTTTTAATTTTATAAAAAGAACTAAATCACGTAAGGTGTAAAACTTGTGTTCTGTAACACCCCTTACCCGTATTCAACGCCAGTACAGGGTACGAGGCATTACTGAACTTACATCACAAACAATCATGAAATTTTGGGTCATAAATTTTGCGTACCATTTACATTCAATCATAAAGTCCCTAATACGAGCCTACGAGGCCCGAAATATGCTTTGGAAGTGGTTTGGGACTAAACCAAGCACTCAGGAACTTTTTACAAATCTTAGAATTTTTTTTGCTATGAACTTGGGTCACACGCCTATGTAGCTTGGGACACACCCGTGTGGGCTAGCCGTGTGGTCACACACACCCACACACGCCCATGTCCCTAACTCGTGTAACTCTCTGTTTTGCAATGCATGAACAAATTGATGTCACACGGCCAAGTCACACGTCTGTGTGCCAGGCCATGTGGTAAAATGTATTTTCATAAAATAGGTGCAGACTTCACACGGCCAGGACGCATGCCCGTGCCTAAGGCTGTGTCCCTCACACGTCTGGACACACGACCATGTCTCTGCTCGTGTGCTCAATTCTGGGCATTCAGTTTCTCAAAATTAAGGTGCAGGGGACACACAGCCAGAACACATGCCGATGAGGCAGACTGTGTGTCACACATGGCCTAGACACATGCCCGTGTGTCTACCCATGTGAACAAAATAAACGTTATTTACCAAGCCATTTGTCACCCTCTTTTACACCAACATATACATAAGTTCAATGGCATATGGCATAATCCATGGCATGTTTAAGCGACCAAAACATCCATAAACAAGGCTAAATCATATCTTTCATTACTAACACTTAACATATTTACTATAGCATAATTTACCAAATCAATTCATACCAAACTCACATTCACAAGTATCAACATGAATACTTTCATCATGCATAATTCTACTTAGGTTTCCTAGCACACCCAAGGACCCATCTCATCCATTTCACAACAAGTCATTTAACCATAACAAACATATAGCAACCCATTACAAAACACATAAACAAAAGATATTAGCACATATACTTATATAAATGGGCTTACAATCATTTTATCCAAAATAAGCCAATTACATGGCTAAATACCAAATCACCTTGAACAAATATAAGCCAATACATTTGGCCAAATCAAATGACACATATAACAAAATGACAAAGTCCCTATACATACTATACTTTCAAATTGTTTTAAAATCATGGGTACTCATAAGATAGTTTGATAGTGTGATGCGACTTCTGACGATCTCCAATCCCGAGCTAGCTTGGTAACACTATGAAACATTGAAAATAAAATGAAGTAAGCTAAATAGCTTAGTAAGCTTGTATGAAGAAATAAGCAACCTTACGATACATTAATCATGCAAGTAATATAACATAAGATGACATAATTTACCATAATTTCAAGATCATAATTCACATCCATCTCAACTTACCTTGAAATCACCATTTCACGAATTAATAATCATAAGCTTCGAGTAAATACCTGTACCATCTCGCAATGAATTTACACTTATTCTCATCTTTGACATACCCGTAAACCACTCAGAATAATAATGTCGGATACTTGGGAATCTTGCACACTAAGTGCCACATATGTAGCCAATGCTACCTTAATCTCATAATGCATAACTGTTCATTCTTGAGCTAATCAACGGACCTACTCACATAAGCTATCAATCAAGACGTAGCTACTCGGTGCTGCTCACACAAGCTGTCAAGTAACTGCAACATATGACTGTATACTCAGCCACTGGTAGAACGTACGAGACCAGCACCTGGTTCACATAATCACATAACACGTGGTAACCTTAGTGACATGTTACTTGTATCCTAATCTATTCCTAAAGTCCAAATGAGATTTCTTGCTTATCGAACCATCGTCGAACTCGTCCGTAAAGTTAAACTCGTCCACACAATCAATCATACAGTTCATGCAATATTAAAGCATTTAAATACAACTATATTAAAGCTTATTTAACATACGAACTTACCTCGATTACAAAACTACCAAAGGGAGCTATTCGTCAATTACTTTGTTTTTCCCCAATCTTGACCCAAACTTTGTTTTTCTTGATCTATAATACCAAATGTAACTTATTTAATTATCACATTGCTCAATTCAGCCCAAAAACACACTATGGCAAAATTTACATTTTTATCCCTAAACTTTTAACATTTTACATTTTAGTCCCTAGGCTCGTAAATGAATTTCTTTCAATTTCCTTACAACCCAAGCCTAGCCAAACCTTTTTCATGCTTATGATAGCCCACATTTTTCATTTATTCACATTTTTCTACCCATTTTATAGACTTTTACAAATAAGTCCCTATTTGTCGTTTTTACCTAAAACCACTTTGTAAAAGTCGTTTAACACACAATAAAACATGCATATTTTGCCATTAAATATCAAAATACACACATATTCAACATGGGTAAAATTTTAGACTTTAATCCTTCAAATTAGTCCTTGGAAAGGCTAGATTAGGTTGAGACAACTTAAAAAACATAAAAATCATGAAAAACGGGGCAAGAATGGACTTAGAATCGAGCTTGAAAGTGGCCAAAACCCTAGCTATGGACTCCTTGTGAAATTCGGTTATGGGAGGATGAAACTGGGAATATGGACATCTTTTTATTAGTTAATTTTTGTCTTTATTTACCAAATGACTAAAATGCCCTTCACTTAAAAATTTGAAATTTTATCTAACCATGCCCATTTTTGTCCATACTAAAATATAATGGTCTAATTACCATTTAAGTACCTCTAATTTAGGAATTCATAGCAATTAGGCACCTTTATCATAAAGAACTCAAGTTTTGCATCTATTGCAATTTAGTCCTTCTAGTCAAATTGGACACTCAATCGATAAAATTTCTTAACGAAATTTTCACACAATCATTCAATCACATTGTAGACCTTAAAGAAATAATAAAATAAATATTTCTACTTCGAATTTTTGGTCATGAAACCACTATTCTTATTTGACCCAAAAACGGGCTGTTACAACTCTCCCCCATTTAGGGATTTTTGTCCCTGAAAATCTTACCAGAAGAGAGGTTAGGGTATTATTTTCTCATAGCTTCCTCAGGTTCCCTCGTAGCCTCTTCAACCCCATGTCGTTGCCACAAAACTTTCACTAGGGCTATGCTTTTATTTCTCAACTTTTTAACTTTTCGAGCTAAAATCTTTATCGGTTCTTCACCATAAGTCATATTGGGTCGAATCTCAATCTCTGTCTGCGAAATTATATGCGAAGGATCTAATTGATAACAGTGTAACATCGACACATGAAACACATTGTGAATCCTCTCCAATTCCGACGGCAAAGCTAATCGATATGCCACTGGCCCTATTCTTTCAATAATCTCATACGGCCCAATGAACTGCAGACTCAACTTGCCTTTGCAACCAAATCTAAGAATTTTCTTCCATGGTGATACTTTCAAAAACACTTTATCACCAACCTGAAATTCAATATTCTTTCGTTTCAAATCTGCGTATGATTTCTGTCGGTCCGAAGTTGCATTCAAACAATCACGAATTACTTTCACCTTCTCTTCAGTTTCTCTGACCAAATCAACCCCGTGAATATGTTTCTTATTAAGCTTGGTCCAGTACAATAGAGTTCGGCATTTGCGGCCAATGCTTCATACGGTGCCATCTTTATACTAGATTGATAGCTATTGTTACGACCAACGGTAGGTATTTCTCCCAACTACCTTCAAACTCTAAAACACAACAGCGAAGCATATCTTCGAGAATTTGAATCACTCTCTCAGATTGACCGTCGATTTGTAGATGGAACGCAGTATTAAAATTCAACTTTGTACCCAACGCTTCTTGAAATTTCTTCCAAAATCGCGACGTAAACCTTGGATCTCTATCCAAAATAATAGAAGTAGGCACCCCGTGCAATCTAACAATCTCAACAATGTACAATTCAGCTAGCTTATCAAGTGAATAATCAGTACGTATAGAATAAAATAAGCCAATTTTGTCAATCTATCAACAATAACCCATACGGCATCTTTCTTCTTCGGAGTCAAAGGTAACCCCGATACGAAATCCATCATAACTCTATCCCATTTCCAATCGGGTATAGTCATAGGCTGAAGTGAACTTGAAGGTACTTGATGTTCGGCCTTTACTTATTGACAAATCAAACATCTCGATACAAATTCAGAAATATCTCGTTTCATACCCGACCATCAATACAATTTCTTCAAATCATTATACATCTTCGTACTTCCTGGATGAACAGACAAACAACCACTGTGTGCCTCATGAAGAATTTTCTAAATCAAGTCAGCATCTTTCGGTACACAAATCCTACCTCGGAACATCAAACAATCATCGGCCCCAATCTAAAAGTCTGAATCACTATTCGATCTGCACTGAACTCTCTTAGCTTGCAATTCACTGTCATATTTTTGAGCTTCGCAAATTTGCTGAAGAAATATTGGTCTAGCCTTTAACTCGGTTAGAATCAATCTATTATCAGACAAAGTCAGTCGCGTATTCATTTCTTACAAAGCAAACAAAGATTTCCTACTCAAAGCATTGGGTGACTACATTCGCCTTCCCAGGATGATAATCGATTACCAACTCATAGTCTTTCAACAACTCGAGCCATCTCCGTTGTCTCAAATTCAAATATTTCTGAGTCATCAAATACTTTAAACTCTTATGATCTGTAAAGATGTGACACTTCTCACCGAATAATTGGTGTCAGTAGATTTTTAAAGCAAACACAATGGCAGTCAATTCCAAGTCGTGTGTCGGATAGTTCTTCTCACGCGGTTTCAACTATCTCGAGGTATAAGCTATCACTTTACCATCTTGCATTAACACATAGCCAAGACCATTCGGTGATGTGTCGCTATAATTCACAAACTCTTTTCCCAACTCAGGTTTTACTAATATATGTGCCTCAGTCAACATCACATTCAACTGCTCAAAACTCGTTTGACATTTCTTAGACCACTCGAATTTTACATCTTTTCGTAACAATCTGGTCATAGGAGTAGCAATCATCGAAAATCCTTTAACAAAATGTCGGTAATACCCGGCTAAACACAAAAAGATTCTAACTTCAGATACATTTCTCGGCAGTTTCCAATCAATAATTGCAGAAATCTAACTCGGATCAACCCTTATACCTTATGCTAAGACAATATGCCCCAAAAACCCGACTTCTCGGAGCCAAAACTCACTTTTGCTAAACTTAGCAAACAAATTCTTATCTGTAACACCCCTAACCCATATCCGTCGCAGGAATGGGGTTATGAGGCATTACCGATCATAAAAAAATTTAAAACAGACTTCCGTTACAAGGTTATTCATCTAGTAAATTTTTTTTATACATTTCATCTCACATACTTTTCAAATATGTATACTTAAGGTTTGATGACATTTGAATAACTCAAATATAAAGTATTTTAATTATCAGACAAATGTTATGCACATACTTTATACAATCAAACATACATTATTTCCTTTCATATAAATGAAATATTCCATAATAACATTCGTTTGCCTTATTACTACATTTGCATAACATAAATAATTAATTATATAATCCACTTAGCATATGCCAAAATATATCATCAATCTAACCAATTAAACCACTCAAATAAATTATCCAAAATGTTCAACTAATGTGCCATTTGAAAATAATACATAAGCATATTCATTTCATGTCTATTCGGCAACCAAGGTCTACTAGAGCATGTTAATTGATTTTCAAATAATTATCAAATCCATATAGTCATACCTATCATTATTTTATAACATAAGCAAACTCCAATGTACCACGTATTTGTGACATACATTTTACTAATTAATGCATTACATGTTAAAACTCAAACACGAACATATTTATTTCATAACCGAAACACCACCTTTTATCCTTATACATAAATACCTTGAGTTAATAAATGTGTCATACCATTTCATCTTGTGCAAATATATATATAAATATATACACGTACCAGATCACCAAGTTGACCATAACCCTTTCATATAATTTCATCAAATAACCGAGTACATAAGTACATTATACTAGCTTTCAAATTAATTCATGATACAATTTATACTTCACAAGAATAAATCAATAACCAAATATAAACATATATCCCATACACAAATCTTATCTACCATGGAATAAACATATCAAAATAAACTTTTTCTATATACGAATATAACCTATCATCCTTTAATACCAAATCATGTATAACACCTTAACCGAATTAACAACCAAATTCACTTATACTCTTATTTATCCATATGTCATAACCGAATCAACCAAATGCACACATCCAAATTCATCAACCAATTTCTATGCACAAATAGATATCCCAATCACATATAATATTCATCCATAACACATAGCATAATAACCAAAATGAACCTAAACCATAGACAAACAAAACCAAATTCAAACAATGAACTTAGGCCATTTTCGCATGGCTTAAAGTATACAGAACCAATCTTCACTATTTCAAACTATAATCTAGCCTATACATATACATGCCATAGATTCGAAAATTCAGCTTATAAAATATCAAAGACGTCGATAGTGTGATAAGCTTCTCTGACGATTCCCGAGCTCGAAACTTGAATCCAAAATCTATAAAACAAAGGTAAACAGGAACACAAGCTGAGTAAGCTTACATAGCTTAGTAAGTCATAAGCAAATAAACAATTTTGTTACATAATCAAATCATATAAACTAAACCAAAATTTACTATCATAGTTACTTTAAATTTTTAAGCATACAAATTCATGTATTTTATATGTACTTTCAGTTGTATATTATTCATGACCGAATAAACATATATATATTTTAACAAACTATCATTCAATTTCCAAGCCAAAATATGTTGATCATAACTAGTATATATACTCTTATATGCATAAATTCATAGGTCAAAGGATAATAATCACATACATATTTATATTATATAGCCGAATACACATACATATATATAAGCAAAATATCCTTCGTTTTCAAGCTAAATATCATTATGTGAACACATATACTGATACTCATAAATCAAAATACAACTTCTTATGCATAAGCATAGTAATGACTGAATGAACACTTTTATGTATAAAAATAGATTAACAAACTATCATTCAATGACCAAGCCAAAACATCTTTATCATACCAAATACACATACACTTATTTGCATACACTCGTAAGTCAAAGTATAACGATCATATATATATTTATATCAAAGGCCATATATACCACCAGTTACACATATTCAAAAATAATTTCAATAATGTTCATATTACTTATTTACAAAGCCGAATACCTTTTTCATATTCACATATGTTCTTACTTTACTTCAAGCATGTCTTGCAACAACTTTTAAGTAACTTACTCACTTATTTTCAAATAGGTAATAAATCCATTCATACCTAACCATTTTAGCTCACTTTTGCACATTTGATCTCAACTTATCGATGCCCGCAGAACCACTCAGAATTGGATAGGACACTCGGATAATCACACATATATCGTACAATGCCAACATCCCAGACGCGGTCTAACATGTAACCACATATCGATGCCACTGTCCTAGACAGGGTCTTACTCGCATACATATATCGGAGTCACATATCGATGCCATAGTCTTATTCGCACATCCCATATCAAAATCCTATGTCATGACATATGTATCCTAACTATTCCTAACATTCATATGGGGCTTTCGGACGTCGTAATTCGGTCGAAACGAATGCTTCAACATGGTTACCAAACTTATTCACATTCGGCATAAGCATATATAAATTCATATTTTTCATACCAGCATATATATTTAGCATTTATCTACAATAAAACACATCTATTTGCCTATAAACTTACCTCAAACGATGTAAAACGGAATGGTATGACTAGTCGACAACTTTCGTTTTTCCCCGATCCAAATCCGATTTCTTTGGTTCTTGATCTTAACATATTCAAATTAAGCTCATTCAAACATATTTTCATTCAATTTAGTCCAAAACACATAAATGGGAAAATTACCATTTTACCCCTAACATTTACACTTTTTACAATTTAGTCCCTATTGCACAAAACACAAAACATTCAAAATTTCAAGATACCCATGTTTGGCTGAATATTCCTAATGTTCATACAAGCCCATATTTTTCATTTATTTCACATTTTAGTCCCTCAAATTATTATTTTTGCAATTTAGTCCTAATTACTCAAAATCATCAAAAACTCCAATACAAAATATGTTAATCTAAAACATATCTTTCATAGTTCATCATCAAACAACAAAAATCACAAGCTATCAACAATGATACAACTCAAAATATTCATCAAAATAAAAAATTAAAGCTTGGGTCTTGAAGATTACTAAGCAATGTTCTAAACAACGTAGAAATTATAAAAAACTGGGCTAGTTACATACCTTAATCAAGATCAACCATGGCCGAACCATCCAAGCTTTTTATTTTTCTTTATTGTTTTGATATTCGGTAATGAATTTTTGAAAGAAAAATGCATGCCAACTTATTATATGTTTTATTATATATAACATGTTTATTATTTTACTTTTTTAACCTTTTAATTTAAATTTTAAACCATTATAAGCAATGGTTATTACCGTCCATCATATTAAAAATGGTTATATTGCATAATAAATGCTCCAAATTATAAAGACAAGTTCAATTAAATACTTTCACATTTAACGACCAAATTTTCATTTTATGCGATTAAGCCATTTTATTTAATTAGGCATCCAAACGAAAAAATTAAATCCCAAAAATTTCACACATACTAATTCACACATAATAAACAAAGAAAATAATTTTTAAATATGTTTTTGACTCGGATTCGTGGTCCCGGAACCACCGTTCTAACTAGGGTCTAATTCAGGCTATTACAACTCTCCCCCCTTAGGGATTTTCGTCCACGAAAATCTTACCGATGAATAGGTTCGGATAACGTTCTTTCATTGCATCTTTTGGCTCCCACGTTGCTTTTTCAACTCTGTGTTTATGCCACAACACTTTAAGTAATGAAATTTTCTTATTTCGCAATTCTTTAATTTTGTAAGCCAGAATACGAATCAGTTCTTCCTCATATATCATATCGGACTTAATCTCAATCTCAGACGAATTAATCACATGTGAGGGATCAGATCGATATCTTTGAAGCATTGAAGCATGGAATACATTATGAATCTTTTCTAGCTCAGGTGGTAATAACAGTCTATAAGCAGCCGACCCGATACGCTCTATAATCTCATACTACCCAATAAATCTTGGACTCAATTTGCCTTTACAACCGAATCTGAGTATTTCCTTTCACGATAAAACTTTCAAAATAAATTTGTCCCCGATCTGAAACTCTATATCTTTTCGTTCCAAGTTCACAAATGATTTCTGACGATCTGACGCCGTTTTCAGACTTTCACGGATTACATTTACTATCTGTTCAGTCTTTTTGATTAATTCAACCCTGTATATCTTATTTTTACTGAGCTCAACCCAATACAATGATGTATGACATTTATGATCGTATAAAACCTCATAAGGTGCCATTTTATTGTACGCAAATCCAATCAGAGGTAGATATCGTTCCCACGTACCTTCGAACTCAAGAATGCAACATTTCAACATATCCTCAAGTATTTGAATAACTCATTTAGTCTGACCATCTTTTTACGGATGGAAAGTTGTGTTGAAATGTAATTTTGTACCTATAGCATCATACAGTTTCTTCCAAAATTGTGATGTATACCTCAGATCTCTATCCAAAACAACAGAAATAGGCACACCAGGTAATCTCACAATCTGAAAAACATATAACCCAACAAGGTTATCAAGCGAATAATTAGTGCGAACCAGAACAAAATGAGTTGATTTAGTTAATCTCCCCACAGTAATCCAGACTGCATCTTTCTTGCTCAGTGTCAACGGTAAACCAGATACAAATCCATCGTGACTCTGTCCCATTTCCACTCAGGTATCATAATCGGCTGAAGCAATCCAGAAGGTACCTGATACTCGACTTTTTACTGGGTGAACAGACAATCAACTGCTATGGGCTTCATTCAAAATCATCTAAATCAACATCTGAATTCCTCGAAACACATATTTAGTTTCTAAACCTCAAACAATATTCAACATCAACTCGAAACTCTGAATCAACCTTCAAATCACCTTGGACCTGTTTTGCTAACAAATCATTATCAACTTTTTGAGTATCACAAATTTTGCTAAATAAATAATGGTCTTACTTTTAATTCAACTATTATTGAACCATCATTAGACATAGCTATATGCGCATTCATTGTACACAAAGCAAACAGTGAATTTCGACTTAAAACATCATTAACAACATTAGCCTTTCCCAGATGGTAGTCAATCACAAGCTTTTAGTCTTTTAACAATTCTAACCATAAGGAATCACAAGATGTCTCTGTGTACTTTATTATTAGAACATACTTCAACCCGTTCATTGACACATGACTGAGCTTCGTAAACTCTTCGTTCAATTTAGGCTAAATCAAAACTAATATTTTAGTGGATAGTGTCTTCGTACAGAAGAAAGCTTCAATAATTAAACTAACTTTAATTTACCACAACATTTCTCAGATAGAATTGTTCCAATAGACATAATTCTGTATCAAATCCTTAAGAATACAAGTTCTACTTCCATACTATCCTTCAGATCAAACATGTACATTTAAAGTTTATTTCCGATCTAGTGGATAAATTCAAACTCATATAACCCAGTTACATTTTCAATCAAATAATTTCAAATCAGATTAAACCACAGAATCGGTCTTTTTGAAGAAATCTTTTCTTCTTGTTAGAAAGAATAATCCAGACATATCTTTATATATATACCACAATCATCAAATAGAAATCATATTGTCATAATAGGATTATCGTCTTACCCGTGACAATAGATAATATCCCGGCTATTAGCGAAGCATCTGAACCCAGAAGAAAATCAAAAGGCACAACCAATGCAAAAGCACAATTTTTATAACCATTTCCTTCAAATGGACATCTTTTATAGATAATCACATAGAATCATGAAAAAACCAGAATAACTAAATTTTCAACATCTGAAGCTACACTAAATATCAGAAAATTACAACCCATATAGAATGATATCAATCCTGATGATATTCCAAAAATGTCCAGAAAGAATAATATTACTCGTAAATACTGAAATCCATAGTAATAGAAGCAATATAATCTTCACATATTTTCAACAGAACAATAGCCAACAGAAACAGAGTATTAGCATTATACAGATTTCACCATCATCTTTCGCATCCGTACAAAGGAATAAATACCAAAGAAAGACATAGCAATGTCGAATACAACCCCAAACAAACCAACGATACTTTCATCTAGTAATATGTTTAGCCAATGTTCTTTTATGATAAGAATTCCTTCTGGAATTAAACAGTCACATATACTTCTAAGAATAAATATACACACAGAATGCTCAAAAGGAATCATAATAACTGCTCGACTATAACCACTACACTCAGCCCTCAATACAATTCAAACATCATTTCAACTGTCTAATTCTGCCATCAGAAATTTTCACATTATCCCTTCACTAACAGATATCAATTCAGAAAAGCTTTTAGCTAATATTATCCTTAGTTAACATACCTGAATAGGTCATTTGATCGGAGATAACTTCTTCTTTAATAGTGACGTCACATAATTTTAATAATTTGCAGAAGTATCCAATGCCTCTTTTAATACTGGCTTCATTTGCTGATTAAATCTCTTTTCTGGCCACATTATTAATTTTCCGAACACGGACCTCTGTAACTCCACACTCTTAAGCTTATTCAACCCAGATCTTATAGATTTCACAGTAACATTTCACTAATAAGGGGGGTGAGGGTAATAAAGCCTTAAATTTAACTTACTTATAAATACACATAACACATACTTTCACAAATAGTCAATTCATTAATATTTTCACATTGTCCAAACATTTAATAAACATTTTCTTTTAATCACCTTTGTTCTTAGCACTTAATTCATATACCAACTCAAATCATTAATTCACAACCAAAACATTTCAGATAGCAATCACAACTCACATATCATAATCTATATGCTCATATAATTATAACATCTGTCAACATCAATATATCATACTCTTCGATCTATATCTTTATGAGTTTCAACTCATCATCATCATATTTCCATCCAAACATTCGAGTACACATTCCGTACTGTCAAAATTAACTCGATTGAAAACTTATCTGTCTCATCAAAACAATTTTCGTCAGAGTTAAGAGATATCACACTATCGCAGGTTAAATATGGCATCTATAGCTAGGCTCACATACACTATGGTAGTCCTAGAACCGACTAAACGATAGCTCTGATACCAACAAAATATAACACCCCTAACCCGTATCTGTTGCTGGAATAGGGTTATGAGGCATTACCAATCATAAAGTAATTCAGAACTGACTTCCTTTACAAGGTTATTCATTAGTAAATTTTTTTTATACATTTCATCTCACATACTTATCAAATATGTATATTTAAGGTTTGATGACATTTGAATAATTCAAATATAAAATATTTTAATTATCAGACAAATGTTATGCGCATAATTTATACAATCAAACATACATTATTTCCTTTCATATAAATGAAATATTCCATAATAACATTCGTTTGCCTTATTACTACATTTGCATAACATAAATAATTAATTATATAATCCACTTAGCATATGCCAAAATATATCATCAACCTAACCAATTAAACCACTCAAATAAATTATCCAAAATGTTTAAATAATGTGCCATTTGAAAACAACACATAAGCATATTCATTTCATGTCTATTTGGCAACCAAGGTCTACTAGAGCATGTTAATTGATTTTTAAATAATTATCAAATCCATATAGTCATACCTATTATTATTTTATAACATAAGCATACTCCAATGTACCACGTATTTGTGACTTACATTTTACTAATTAGTGCATTACATGTTATAACTCAAACACAAACATCATTTATTTCATAACCGAAACACAACCTTTTATCCTTATACATATATACCTTGAGTTAATAAATGTGTCATACCATTTCATCTTGTGCAAATATATATATAAATATATACAGGTGCCGAATCACCAAGTTGACCATAACCCTTTCATATAATTTCATCAAATAACCGAGTACATAACTACATTATACTAGCTTTCAAATCAATTCATGATACAATTTATACTTCACAAGAATAAATCAATAACCAAATATAAACGTATATCCCGTACACAAATCTTATCTACCATGGAATAAACATATCAAAATAAACTTTTTCTATATTCGAATATAACCTATCATCCTTTAATAGCAAATCATGAATAACACCTTAACCGAATTAACAACCAAATTCACTTATACTTTTATTTATCCATATGTCATAACCGAATCAACCAAATGCACACATCCAAATTCATCAACCAATTTCTATGCACAAATAGATATCCCAATCACATATAATATTCATCCATAACACATAGCATAATAACCAAAATGAACCTAAACCATAGACGAACAAAACCAAATTCAAACAATGAACTTAGGCCATTTTCGCATGGCTTAAAGTATACAGAACCAATATTCTCTATTTCAAACTATAATCTAGCCTATACATGCCATAGATTCGAAAATTTAGCTTATAAAATACCAATATTCTCTATTTCAAACTATAAAGCATTCAAAATTTCAAGATACCCATGTTTGGCCGAATATTCCTAATGTTCATACAAGCCCATATTTTTCATTTATTTCACATTTTAGTCCCTCAAATTATTATTTTTGCAATTTTGTCCTCATTACTCAAAATCATCAAAAACTCCAATACAAAATATGTTAATCTACAACATATCATTCATATTTCATCATCAAACAACAAAAATCACAAGCTATCAACAATGACACAACTCAAAATATTAATCAAAATAAAAAATTAAAGCTTGGGTCTTGAAGATTACTAAGCAACGATCTCAAAAACGTAGAAATTATCAAAAACCGGGCTAGTTACATACCTCAATCGAGATCAACCATGGCCGAACCATCCAAGATTTTTCTTTTTCTTTCTTGTTTTGATATTCAGTGATGAATTTATGAAAGAAAAATGCATGCCATCTTATTATATGTTTTATTATATATAACATGTTTATTATTATACTTTTTTAACCTTTTAATTAAAATCTTAAACCATTACAAGAAATGGTTATTACCGTCCATAATATTAAAAATGGTTATATTGCATAATAAATGCTCCAAATTATAAAGACAAGTTCAATTAAATACTTTCACATTTAACGACCAAATTTTCATTTTACGCGATTAAGCCCTTTTATTTAATTAGGCATCCAAACGACATAATTAAATCACGAAAATTTCACACATACTAATTCACACATAATAAACACAAAAAATAATTTTTAAATATTTTTTGACTCAGATTCGTGGTCCTGAAACCACCATTCCCACTAGGATCTAATTCGGGCTATTACATTATCTCTCAAAGTCTGCAATACAATTCTTAAATGTCCAGCATGCTCAAACTCATCTCGTGAATAAATAAAAATATCATCAATAAAAACAACCACAAACTTATCTAAATACAGTCTGAAGATTCTATTCATCAAGTCCATAAAAACTACAGGAGCATTAGTTAATCCAAAAGGCATAATATGAAATTCATAATGCCTATACCTCATTTTGAATGCGGTCTTCGGCACATCCAAGTCTTTAACTCTTAGCTGATAATAGCTTGATCTCAAGTTTATCTTCGAGAACACTGTTGCCCCTTTCAACTTGTCGAACAAATCATCAATCCTTGGTAAAGGATTCTTGTTTTTTATCGTAACCTTGTTGAGTTGACGATAGTCGATACAAAGTCTCATGGATCCATCTTTCTTCTTGACGAATAACACTAGTGCACCCTAGGGAGAAAAACTCGGTCTCGCTGTAACATGTAGGTTTATGCAAGTGTACACAGTCGTTATCAAGAAATAAGTAAGTATCGAGTTATCGTCTCCATAGGGATTGTATTTGTGCTAAGTCACTTAATTTGTAAAATTATATTAACAATTTGGTAAATAAAAACACAATTTAGTTTAAAAGTGATGATTAAAATATATTAAACTAAATGCAATGATCCCTAATGCAAATTATCCTAAGTATGAAAACTATATGAATGAAATAGGTTTTAGCAAAATTAAACACAATTTGCAACAATTATAACATAAATAAACTAGGACAATTACTTTAATTGCTTAATAATTGTAACACCTCGATTTAGACCCTATTCGGAAAAGTGGTTTCTGGACCACAGATTCGAGTAAGAAAAATTTTTAAAAATTATTTTTTGTGTTTATTATGTGTGAATTTACATGTGTTAAATTTTCGTATTTTAATTTTCCCGTTTAGATATCGATTTAATAAAAAGGGCTTAATCGCGTAAAATGAAAATTTAATGGTTAAATGTGTAATGGCCGAATCGTGGTTGTCTTTATAATTTGAGGTGTTTAGGATGTAATTAGACCATATTTAATGTGATGGACGGCTATGACCATATGTTATAATGATTTTTCATTTATTTAATAAAGGTTCAAATTGTAAAATGATAAATAAGTTATATAATATAAAACATAAACTAAAAATGACATGCATTCATCTTTTATAAGACTGAATATCAAAAAGAAAGAAATAAAAACAAAGTTTGAAAGTTTCGACCATGGTTTTGCTTAATTAAGGTGTAACGCCCCATACCCGTGTTCAACACCGAAATAGGGTACGAGGTATTATCGGAACATAACACATACCATTAAACAAAACCGAGATAGAAATATGTCATCGAACTAGATAATGCATCGTTATAACATATGTCTTGAACAATATTAGCCAACTTCAATGGCTTTGTACAAAATGATTGGTCAAATACTGTAACCAATATTTTAAACCTAGGCAATTATGACACATAAAAAATTAACTAAGCCTATTATACATACCATAATTCAAAATATTTAGTTCAAATACCCTAAAGTATTGATAGTGCGGGCAGATCTTCACGATCCTTAATTCCTGAGGAAGCTGGACGACACTATAAGACAAAAGAGAGAAAAGAATGTAAGCTTATAGCTTAGTAAGTAAGTATATAAATAATAATTAAAGAATCTAATATATATACACAATAACTCAAGTATATCTACTTTAATTTTTTTTTTCTATTCACTCCACTTTTATTAAGCTGTCTCTCCTTCATCACGTTCACTAAATAAATTATAACTCGATTTACAAAACTCAAAATTCAAATCCGTAAATTTTTCCTGAAAATAGACACATATTACTTCTTACTAATTTTTTTTGGACTTTTTGGTCCAGCCAATTAGTATAGTTTATTAGTTAAAGTTTCCCCTGTTATACAGCTCGACTGATCTGATCTCTGTTCACTACGAATTGATTTTCTCCCAGTAAAAAAGTCAAATAGCCACGAAATTTGTTTCATTTAAAACTAGACTCAACAAGGAATCTATTAATGTAAATTATATTTCTTAATTATTTTTGTACAATTTTTAATGATTTTTCAAAGTCTGAACAGGGGATCACATAGTCATTCTGAACAAGTCTCACAAAAATATAAATATCTCAAAATATAGAGTTCCTTTACTTGCTCTGTTTCTTTTACATGAGAATAGACTTACTAAGCTTCAATTTAATATCTCATTCAGCCTCCAATTAAATTCATACTATTTTTGGTGATTTTTCAAATTCACGTCACTGCGACTGTCCAAAAACATTATTATTGCAAATTCACTTTTTTGCACTTTCTTTGTATTAACCTCATTTTAATGTACATATCACAATTCATTTTCACCACATTTCATACATCACAAGTATAGGTCCATGATTAAAATGTCACTATAAAATCATCCCGTTGAACACTTCGGATCAATTCTCGATACTTGGTGGTTTCAGCACACAGCTCCACCCATCATAATTCGTATAATTCGTCTCTCTTGTACACATGGTGAACACTTAGTACCACCCATGTGACCTAGCCAATTTATCTCGTAGCTCTCTTGTCTAAATGGTGTCCTTCACTTAGAATCACACATGCGACCTAGCTACATTTATCTCTCCCGTAGCTCTCTTGTCTACATGGGATACATCCCGTATCACACATGTGACCTAGCTACTACATAGTATCTCGTAGCTCTCTTGTACACATGATGTGCACTCAAAGACCATACATGTGACCTAGCTACGCTCCATCTATATTATTAAATCTTTCCGAATGTTCAACCGGGAATTCTCTCTCTATTACTTATTTCCATTCTCCCAATAGTCGATTTATGCTTCAAAATCAGCTAAAATATATATTATAGGCTGAAATATGAGAATGTAAATGAAGTTAATGTATTATTTACATACAAACTTATCTCGGTGCAAAATATGGAAATTTTGCAATTTAGTCCAAAATATTTTCCTTTCCCCGTTCGAGGTCGATTCCACGCCTTTCTTGATCTATAACACACATTTAGCTCATTTAACACTCATACTATTTATTTCAATCCAAAAATCACATTATGGAAAAATTACAATTTTGCCCCCTAACTTTTACAAAATTATGATTTTTCCCCTAGGCTCGGAAATTTAATTTCAGCCCTTATTCTTATGTTTTATGACATGCTGATCATTTTTCCCTTCTATGGCAACATCAAATTCTCACTCTAACACATAGTTATGAGCAATAGGTATTTTTACCGATTATGCGGTTTTGCTCGTTTTCGCTAAAAATCGCTTAGAAAATATCATTCTCCTAACTTCAAACATTCATATTCTACCATCAAACATCAAAATACATGCATATAATTCATGGGTAAATTTTTAAACATAAACCCTAACTCGAAAAAATGGTAGAAATAGGTAGACCGAGCTACGAGGATTTCAAAAATGTAAAGAACATTAAAAACGGGGCTTGAATGCACTTACTATTGAGCTTTCAAGCTTGGAAAAAACCCTAGCTATGGAGAACATGCAAGTTTCGGCCAAGCTTAATGAAGATGAACACATGTTTTTGTTATTTTTCCCATTTTATTTCATTTAATACACAAATGACCAAAATGCCCTTACTACTAAACTTTCTAAAAATTCCATCCATGTCCAAATTTTTGTCCATATAAAGTATAATTGTCTAATTGCCATTTAAGGACCTCTACTTAAAACCCCCATTTCAATCAAGTACTTATGAACTAGAACACACACATTTTTCACCTATTTCAATTTAGTCCTAAACGTCAAATTAAACACCCAATCGATAAAATTTTGCAACGAAATTTTCACACAATTATGCAATCATAATATAAACACTAAAACTTAATCAATATATATATATATTTAACCTCAAATTCGTGGTTTCGAAACCACTATTCCATTTTGGCCCTAAATCGGGCTGTTACAACTCTCCCCCCTTTAGGGATTTTCGTCCCTGAAAATCTTACCGGTAAAGAGATTTGGGTACTGTTTTCTCATGGCTTCCTCCGGGTCCCACGTAGGTTCTTCTACTCCATGTTTTTGCCATAACACTTTTACTAAAGCTATGCTTTTCTTTCTCAACTGTTTTACTTCTCGAGCCAAAATCTTAATCGGTTCCTCATCATAGGTCAAGTCCGACCGAATCTCAATTTCTGTTGGAGAAATCACATGTGAAGGATCAGAACGATAACGTCACAACATTGATACATGAAACACGTTATGAATTCTTTCTAACTCTGCCGTAAGGCCAACTGATATGCCACTGGTCCAATCCTCTCAATAATCTCGTACGGCCCAATAAAACGCGGACTCAACTTGCCTTTTTGGATAAATCTCAGAATCTTCTTCCATAGTGACACCTTCAAGAACACTTTATCACCCACCTGAAATTCAATCTCTTTTCTTTTTAAATCTGCATATGACTTTTGTCGATCTAAAGTAGCTTTCAAGCAATCACGAATTACTTTTACTTTCTCTTCGATTTCTTTAACTAAATCAACTCCGTGAATCTGTTTCTCACTAAGTTCTGTCCAATATAAAGGAGTCCGACACTTGCGACCATACAAGGCTTCGTACGGTGCCATCTCAGATACTTGATCAAAAACATTATTGTAGGCAAATTCAACCAAAGATAGATATTTCTCCCAATCGCCTTCAAATTCTAAAACACAAAGATCTAAGCATATCTTTGAGTATCCGGATTACTCTTTCTCGATCGCCATCTGCTTGTGGATGAAACGCGGTACTAAAATTTAATTTTGTACCTAAAGCTTCTTGTAACTTTTTCTGAATCTCGAGGTAAACCTCGGATCTCTATCTGATAATATAGACATAGGTACCCTGCAACCTCACAATTTCAGCAATATATAATTCAGCTAATTTATCAAGTGAGTAATCGGTGCGCACTGCAGGTATAAAGTGAGCCGACTTTGTTAACCTATCAACCACTACCTAGACAAAGATCCTTCTTTTTAGGAGTCAAACGCAAACCGGTTACAAAATCCATGGTAATCCTATCTCATTTCCACTCGTGTACCATTATCGGTTGGAGTAATCTCAAGGCACTTGATGCTCACTTTTACTTGTTGACGGATCAAACACTTGATTACAAATTCGAAATGTCCTTTTCATACCGGCCACTAATACAACTTCTTTAAATCATTATACATTTTTGTGCTACTGTGGTGAATCGACAAACAACCCACTGTGTGTGCCTCATGTAATATTTTCTCGAATCAATTCATCATTTTTTGGTACACAAATCCTATCTCGAAACATCAAACAGTCATCTGGTCCAACTCAAAAATCTGAGTCATAACTCGATTCGATCGAGTTCTCTTGGTTCGCAACTCACTATCGTTCTTTTGAGCATCACAAATTAGCTGGAGAAATAACGGTTTAACCTCATCTCTCGCTAAGATTGACCCATCATCGACAATGCTAACCTCGTATTCATGGCTCTCAAAGTAAAAAGAGATTTCTGCTCAAGGCGCCAAGAACTACATTCGCTTTTCCGATGATAATCAATCACTAGCTCATAATCCTTTAATAATTCAAACCATCTTCACCATCACAGATTCAAATCCTTTTGATTCATTAAATACTTCAGACTTTTGTGATCGTAAAAATTCGCATTTTTCACCATACAAATAATGTCGCGGATCTTCAAGGCAAAGACAATAGCAGCCAATTCCAAATCATGTGTAGGATAGTTCTTCTCATGTGGTTTTAATCGTCTCGAGGCATAAGCCACCACTTTACCCTCTTGTATTAGCACACATCCAAGGCCCATCAATGATGCATCACTATAAATTACGAACTCCTTCCCCGGCTCTGGGCTGTACTAAAATTGGTGCTTCATCAATCGTGCTTTCACTTTTCAAAACTCTGCGACATTTATCACCCATTCAAACTTAACATTCTTTTGCAGCAACTTAGTCATAGGAGAGGCAATCATCGAAAATCCTCGACAAAACGTATATAATACCCGGCCAAGCCTAAAAAGCTTCTAACCTCGGATACATTCTTTGGCGGTTTCCAATCAACGATCGCGGAAATCTTGCTCGGATCCACCCGAATACCATCACCTGAGACTATATGTCCCAAAAATCGACTTCACGGCGAACTCGCTTTTACTAAACTTAGCAAACAATTTCTTTTCTCTCAAGATCCGCAATATGGTTCTTAAGTGTTCAGCGCTCGACGCGCATCCCGAGAATAAATTAAAATGTCATCTATGAACACCACTACAAACTTATCTAAATATGGCCGAAAGATTCGGTTCATCAAGTCCATAAATATAGCCGGAGCGTTTTTTAAGCCAAAAGGCATCACAAGAAACTCATAATGTCCATACCATGTCCGAAAGGCAGTTTTCGACACATCTGACTCCTTAACTCTCAACTGGTAGTAACCGGACCTCAAATCGATCTTTGAAACACTGTTGCCCCATTTAACTGATCGAATAAATCATCAATCCTTGGTAGCGGGTACTTGTTCTTTATAGTCACCTTATTGAGCTGACGGTAATCAATGCAAAGCCTCATTGAGCCATCCTTCTTCTTTACGAATAATACAGGAGCACCCCAGGGAGAGAAACTCGGTCTCACAAATCCCTTGTCTGTTAACTCTTGCAACTGAGCCTTCAATTCTTTTAATTCAGTCAGAGCCACTCTATATGGAGCAATCGAGATCGGTGCAGTCCCCCGCAACAAATCAATGGCAAACTCTATCACTTTGTTCGGAGGCAATCCAGGCAATTCCTTTGGAAATACATCGGGAAATTCACAAACTATCGATACTAATTCAAGCTTCAATTCAGACAGCTCAGTATTCATTACATAGGCCAGATAAGCTTCACACCCTTTCCTCATGTATTTTTGTGCAGACATGTGCGAAATCACCATAGGCAATTTATTTGATTCATCTGTTTCAACCCACAGAATTTCACCATTTTCACATTTCAACTCTAGTGTTTTCTGTTTACAATCTACCTTGGCATCATACAATGTTAACCACCCATTCCCAAAATAACGTCAAACTCATCAAATGGTAACAAACATCAGATTAGCCAAAAAAGCGATGACCTTGAATCATTAATGGGAAATTCTTGCAAACCTTATCAACTAGCACATATTGGCCTAAGGGGTTCGACACTTTAATCGTAAACTCAAGAAACTCAACAGACAACTTCTTATTAGATACTAAATTCATACAAATATAGAAAGGAGTAGACCCAGGATCAATCAATGCAATAACAATAGTATTATAGATAGAAAATGTACCAGTAATCACATCGGGAGATGATGCATCCTCTCGGGAACGTATGGCATAAGCTCTAGCAGGCACTCTAACTTCTGATCTCGCCACTGAATCTTTCATTACGCTTTCATCGATAACTCCACTTCCAGTATTTCTCGATGGTCTACCTCTGTTAGCGGTAGTACTTTGTCTAGCACTCTGAAATTTTTCTTCTTTAACTTTCTCCGGACAGTCTCTGATAAAATGCTCGTGAGAACCACACCTGAAACAAGCTCGCTCGTTTCCCCAACACTCACCAAAATGTTGCCTGCCACATTGCTGACATTCGGCTTTTAGACCGCACATTACCCACACTTGCCACTCAAGTAGTAGCTTGAGCTTTAGACCCGAATATGCCCTACCACGATCTCTCTGTGAATCCCAAAATGAAATCATCATTTGAGGGTTTGTCTCTTTGGACCTCTTTGATTTGAGATTGAAATGACTTGCTTATCGGCCTCTTTCTGGCATCTCGGGCCTCAATAGCAGCTTTTCTTCTTTCTTTGTTTAATTCTTCAGCTTCAAGAGCTCGATCAATCAATACTACAAATTCTTTCAGCTCCAGAATTCCTACAAGCACTTTAATGTCCTCATTAAGTCCATCCTCAAACCTTTTACACATAATAGCCTCGATGGACACACATTCCTGGGCATACTTACTGAGTCTTACAAATTCCCGTTCATACTCTGCCACAGACATCTTGCCGTGCTTCAATTCAAGGAACTCCTTCCGTTTTTGATCAATAAATCGCTGACTTATGTATGTCTTTCTGAATTCTTCCTGGAAGAAATCCCAAGTAACCCTTTCTTTTGGCACCACTGCTACCAAAGTCTTCCACCAATGGTAAGCTGAATCTCTCAAAAGTGATACGGCACACTTTAAGCACTCCTCAGGTGTACATGACAGCTCATCAAATACATGGGTAGAATTTTCAAGCCAGAACTCCGCTTTCTCGGGATCATCATCGATCTTTGCTCTAAACTCTTCGGCCCCTTGTTTTCGAATCTTGTCAGCCGGAGGCTTGTTCATTCTTACCAAATCTATGCCTTGAGCAGCTACAGGAACTGTCTGAGGTATGGGAGGGAATGGAGGAGGTTGAGAATTTGGGTTTGCTCGAATAAACTCAGTACACCAATTGTTCATCATTTGGAGAAAGGCATCCCGAGCCTCATCTCCTTGTCTCGATGTCTCAGGTCTACTTTCTACAGGTGCGGTCCCTTGCGCGGGAGCCGGCGCATTACTAGCAAAGATCATCACCATGATTCCATCAGGATCCATTACTATATTAAAACAAAACACAGTTTAGAATAATCAGGAGTCACCACACTATCACAGTATATTTATGGCATGTATAGCTAGACTTACACACACTATATTAGTTCGAGAACCGACTAAACCATAGCTTTGGTACCACTAAATCTAACGCCCCATACCCGTGTTCAACACTGAAACAGGGTACGAGGTATTACCGGAACATAACACATACCATTAAACAAAACTGAGATAGAAATATGTCATCCAACTAGATAATGCATCGTTATTACATATGTCTTGAACAATATTAGCCAACTTCAATGGCTTTGTACAAAATGATTGGTCAAATACTGTAACCAATATTTTAATCCTAGGCAATTATGACACGTAACAAAATAACTAAACCTATTATACATGCCATAATTCAAAATGTTTAGTTCAAATACCCTAAAGTATTGATAGTGCGGGCAGATCCTCACGATCTTTAACTCCTGAGCAAGCTGGACGACACTATAAGACAAAAGAGAGAAAAGAAAGTAAGCTTATAGCTTAGTAAGTAAGTATATAAATAATAATTAAAGAATCTAATATATATACACAATAACTCAAGTATATCTACTTTAATTTTTTTTTCTATTCACTCCACTTTTATTAAGCTGTCTCTCCTGCATCACGTTCACTAAATAAATCATAACTCGAGTTAAAAAACTCGAGATTCAAATCCGTAAATTTTTCCTGAAACTAGACTCATATTAATTCTTACTAATTTTTTTCTGGAATTTTTGGTCCTATCAATTAGTACAGTTTATTAGTTAAATGTTCCCCTGTTATACAGCTCGACTGATCTGACCTCTATTCACTATGAATTGATTTTCTCCCAGTACAAAAGTCAAATAGCCACGAAATTTGTTTCATTTAAAACTAGACTCAACAAGGAATCTATGCATGTAAATTATATTTATTAATTATTTTTGTAAAATTTTTAATGATTTTTCAAAGTTAGAATAGGGGATCACATAGTCATTCTGAACAAGTCACACACAAATATAAATATCTCAAAATATAGAGTTTCTTTTACTTTATCTGTTTCTCTTACATGATAATAGACTCACTAAGCTTCAATTTAATATCTCATTCAGCCTCTAATTAAATTCCTACTATTTTTGGTGATTTTTCAAATTCACGTCACTCACGACTGTCCAAAAACAGTATTATTGCAAATTCACTCTTTTACACTTTCTTTGTATTAACCTCATTTTAACGTACATGCCACAATTCATTTTCACCACATTTCATACATCACAAGTATAGGTCCATGATTAAAATGTCACTATAAAATCATCCTGTTGAACACTTCGGATCAATTCTCGATACTTGGTGGTTTCACTGACACACCCACCCATCATAATTCGTATAATTCGGCTCTCTTGTACACATGGTGAACACTTCGTACCACCCATGTGACCTAACCAATTTATCTCGTAGCTCTCTTGTCTACATGGTGTCCTTCACTTGGAATCACACATGCGACCTAGCTACATTTATCTCTCCCGCAGCTCTCTTGTCTACATGGGATACATCCCGTATCACACATGTGACCTAGCTACTACATAGTATCTCGTAGCTCTCTTGTACACATAATGTGCACTCAGCACCATACATGTGACCTAGCTACGTTCCATCTATATTATTAAATCTTTCCGAATGTTCAACCGGGAATTCTCTCTCTATTACTTATTTCCATTTTCCCAATAGTAGATTTATGCTTCAAAATTAGCTAAAATATATATAATAGGCTGAAATATAAGAATGTAAATGAAGTTAATGTATTATTTACATACAAACTTATCTCGGTGCAAAATATGGAAATTTTGTAATTTAGTCCAAAATATTTTCCTTTCCCCGTTCGAGGTCGATTCCACGCCTTTCTTGATCTATAACACACATTTAGCTCATTTAACACTCATACTATTTATTTCAATCCAAAAATCACATTATGGAAAAATTACAATTTTGCCCCCTAACTTTTACAAAATTATGATTTTTCCCCTAGGCTCGAAAATTTAATTTCAGCCCTTATTCTTATGTTTTATGACATGCTGATCATTTTTCCCTTCTATGGCAACATCAAATTCTCACTCTAACACATAGTTATGAGCAATAGGTATTTTTTTACAGATTATGCGTTTTGCTCGTTTTCGCTAAAAATCGCTTAGAAAATATCATTCTCCTAACTTCAAACATTCATATTCTACCATCAAACATCAAAATACATGCATATAATTCATGGGTAAATTTTTAAACATAAACCCTAACTCAAAAAAATGGTAGAAATAGGTAGACCGAGCTACGAGGATTTCAAAAATGTAAAGAACATTAAAAACGGGGCTTGAATGCACTTACTATTGAGCTTTAAAGCTTGGGAAAAACCCTAGCTATGGAGAACATGCAAGTTTCGGCCAAGCTTAATGAAGATGAACACATTTTTTTGTTATTTTTCCCATTTTATTTCATTTAATACACAAATGACCAAAATGCCCTTACTACTAAACTTTCTAAAAATTCCATCCATGTCCAAATTATTGTCCATATAAAGTATAATGGTCTAATTGCCATTTAAGGACCTCTACTTAAAACCCCCATTTCAATCAAGTACTTATGAACTAGAACACACACATTTTTCACCTATTTCAATTTAGTCCTAAACGTCAAATTAAACACCCAATCGATAAAATTTTGCAACGAAATTTTCACACAATTATGCAATCATAATATAAACACTAAAACTTAATCAATATATATATATATATTTAACCTCAAATTCGTGGTTTCGAAACCACTATTCCATTTTGGCCCTAAATCGGGCTGTTACAACTCTCCCCCCTTTAGGGATTTTCGTCCCTGAAAATCTTACCGGTAAAGAGATTTGGGTACTGTTTTCTCATGGCTTCCTCCGGGTCCCACGTAGGTTCTTCTACTCCATGTTTTTGCCATAACACTTTTACTAAAGCTATGCTTTTCTTTCTCAACTGTTTTACTTCTCGAGCCAAAATCTTAATCGGTTCCTCATCATAGGTCAAGTCCAACCGAATCTCAATTTCTGTTGGAGAAATCACATGTGAAGGATCAGAACGATAACGTCACAACATTGATACATGAAACACGTTATGAATTCTTTCTAACTCTGCCGGTAAGGCCAACTGATATGCCACTGGTCCAATCCTCTCAATAATCTCGTACGGCCCAATAAAACGCGGACTCAACTTGCCTTTTTGGATAAATCTCAGAATCTTCTTCCATAGTGACACCTTCAAGAACACTTTATCACCCACCAAAATTCAATCTCTTTTCTTTTTAAATCTGCATATGACTTTTGTCGATCTAAAGTAGCTTTCAAGCAATCACGAATTACTTTTACTTTCTCTTCGATTTCTTTAACTAAATCAACTCCGTGAATCTGTTTCTCACTAAGTTCTGTCCAATATAAAGGAGTCCGACACTTGCGACCATACAAGGCTTCGTACGGTGCCATCTGTATACTTGACTGAAAATTGTTATTGTAGGCAAATTCAACCAAAGATAGATATTTCTCCCAACTGCCTTCAAATTCTAAAACACAGCATCTAAGCATATCTTTGAGTATCTGGATTACTCTTTCTGACTGGCCATCTGTTTGTGGATGAAACGCGGTACTAAAATTTAATTTTGTACCTAAAGCTTCTTGTAACTTTTTCCAGAATCTCGAGGTAAACCTCGGATCTCTATCTGATATTATAGACATAGGTACCCCGTGCAACCTCACAATTTCAGCAATATATAATTCAGCTAATTTATCAAGTGAGTAATCGGTACGTACCGGTATAAAGTGAGCCGACTTTGTTAACCTATCAACCACTACCTAGACAGCATCCTTCTTTTTAGGAGTCAAACGCAAACCGGTTACAAAATCCATGGTAATCCTATCTCATTTCCACTCAGGTACCATTACTGGTTGGAGTAATCCTGAAGGCACTTGATGCTCAGCTTTTACTTGTTGACAGATCAAACACTTGATTACAAATTCAGAAATGTCCCTTTTCATACCTGGCCACTAATACAACTTCTTTAAATCATTATACATTTTTGTGCTACCAGGGTGAACTGACAAACAGCCACTGTGTGCCTCATGTAATATTTTCTGAATCAATTCATCATTTTTTGGTACACAAATCCTATCTCGAAACATCAAACAGTCATCTGGTCCAACTCAAAAATCGAGTCATAACTTTGATTCAAATCGAGTTCTCTTGGTTCGCAACTCACTATCGTTCTTTTGAGCATCACAAATTAGCTGGAGAAATAACGGTTTAACCCTCATCTCTGCTAAGATTGACCCATCATCGACAAATGCTAACCTCGTATTCATGGCTCTCAAAGTAAAAAGAGATTTCTGCTCAAGGTCAAGAACTTCATTCGCTTTTCCGGATGATAATCAATCACTAGCTCATAATCCTTTAATAATTCAAACCATCTTCACTGTCGCGATTCAAATCCTTTTGATTCATTAAATACTTGAGACTTTTGTGATCGGTAAAAATTCGGCATTTTTCACCATACAAATAATGTCGCCAGATCTTCAAGGCAAAGACAACAAAGACCAATTCCAAATCATGTGTAGGATAGTTCTTCTCATGTGGTTTTAATCGTCTCGAGGCATAAGCCACCACTTTACCCTCTTGTATTAGCACACATCCAAGGCACATCAATGATGCATCACTATAAATTACGAACTCCTTCCCGGCTCAGTTGTACTAAAATTGGTGCTTGATCCAATCGTGCTTTCAGCTTTTCAAAACTCTGTGACATTTATCACCATTCAAACTTAACATTCTTTTGCGAAACTTAGTCATAGGAGAGGCAATCATCGAAAATCCCTCGACAAAACGTCTATAATACCCGGCCAAGCCTAAAAAGCTTCTAACCTCGGATACATTCTTTGGCGGTTTCCAATCAACGATCACGGAAATCTTGCTCGGATCCACCCGAATACCATCACCTGAGACTATATGTCCCAAAAATCTGACTTCACGAAGCCAGAACTCAGTTTTACTAAACTTAGCAAACAATTTCTTTTCTCTCAAGATCTGCAATATGGTTCTTAAGTGTTCAGCGTGCTCAGACGCATCCCGAGAATAAATTAAAATGTCATCTATGAACACCACTACAAACTTATCTAAATATGGCCGAAAGATTCGGTTCATCAAGTCCATAAATATAGCCGGAGCGTTTTTTAAGCCAAAAGGCATCACAAGGAACTCATAATGTCCATACCATGTCTGAAAGGCAGTTTTCGACACATCTGACTCCTTAACTCTCAACTGGTAGTAACCGGACCTCAAATTGATCTTTGAAACACTGTTGCCCCCTTTAACTGATCGAATAAATCATCAATCCTTGGTAGCGGGTACTTGTTCTTTATAGTCACCTTATTGAGCTGACGGTAATCAATGCAAAGCCTCATTGAGCCATCCTTCTTCTTTACGAACAATACAGGAGCACCCCAGGGAGAGAAACTCGGTCTCACAAATCCCTTGTCTGTTAACTCTTGCAACTGAGCCTTCAATTCTTTTAATTCACTCAGAGCCACTCTATATGGAGCAATCGAGATCGGTGCAGTCCCCCGCAACAAATCAATGGAAAACTCTATCACTTTGTTCGGAGGCAATCCAGGCAATTCCTTTGGAAATACATCGGGAAATTCACAAACTATCGATACTAATTCAAGCTTCAATTCAGACAGCTCAGTATTCATTACATAGGCCAGATAAGCTTCACACCCTTTCCTCATGTATTTACATGCGGACATATGCGAAAAATCACCATAGGCAATTTATTTGATTCATCTGTTTCAACCCACAGAATTTCACCATTTTCACATTTCAACTCTAGTGTTTTCTGTTTACAATCTACCTTGGCATCATACAATGTTAACCAGTCCATTCCCAAAATAACGTCAAACTCATCAAATGGTAACAGCATCAGATTAGCCGAAAAACAGTGACCTTGAATCATTAATGGGAAATTCTTGCAAACCTTATCAACTAGCACATATTGGCCTAAGGGGTTCGACACTTTAATCGTAAACTCAGTAAACTCAACAGACAACTTCTTATTAGATACTAAATTCATACAAATATAGAAAGGAGTAGACCCAGGATCAATCAATGCAATAACAATAGTATCATAGATAGAAAATGTACCAGTAATCACATCGGGAGATGATGCATCCTCTCGGGAACGTATGGCATAAGCTCTAGCAGCACTCTAACTTCTCGATCTCGCCATCGAATCTTTCATTACGCTTTCTCGATAACTCCACTTCCAAAGATTTCTCGGTGGTCTACCTCATTAGCGGTAGTACTTTGTCTAGCACTCAAAAATTTTTTCTTTTTAACTTTCTCCCACAGTCTACGATAAAATGCTCGTGAGAACCACACACAAAACAAGCTCGCTCGTTTCCCCAACACTCACCAAAATGTTGCTCTCACATTCTTGCCGACATTCGGCTTTTAGACCGCATATTACCCACACTTGCCACTGAAGTAGCTTGAGCTTTAGACCCCGAATATGCCCTACCACGATCTCTGTGTGAATCCCCAGCTGAAACTGTCATTTGAGGGTTTGTCTCTTTGGACCTCTTTGATTTGAGATTGAAATGACTTGCTTATCGGCCTCTTTCTGGCATCTCGGGCCTCAATAGCAGCTTTTCTTCTTTCTTTGTTTAATTCTTCAGCTTCAAGAGCTCGATCAATCAATACTACAAATTCTTTCAGCTCCAGAATTCCTACAAGCACTTTAATGTCCTCATTAAGTCCATCCTCAAACCTTTTACACATAATAGCCTCGATGGACACACATTCCTGGGCATACTTACTGAGTCTTACAAATTCCCGTTCATACTCTGCCACAGACATCTTGCCGTGCTTCAATTCAAGGAACTCCTTCCGTTTTTGATCAATAAATCGCTGACTTATGTATGTCTTTCTGAATTCTTCCTGGAAGAAATCCCAAGTAACCCTTTCTTTTGGCACCACTGCTACCAAAGTCTTCCACCAATGGTAAGCCGAATCTCTCAAAAGTGATACGGCACACTTTAAGCACTCCTCAAGTGTACATGACAGCTCATCAAATACACGGGTAGAATTTTCAAGCCAGAACTCCGCTTTCTCGGGATCATCATCGATCTTTGCTCTAAACTCTTCGGCCCCTTGTTTTCGAATCTTGTCAGCCGGAGGCTTGTTCATTCTTACCAAATCTATGCCTTGAGCAGCTACAGGAACTGTCTGAGGTATGGGAAGGAGTGGAGGAGGTTGAGAATTTGGGTTTGCTCGAATAAACTCAGTATACCAATTGTTCATCATTTGGAGAAAGGCATCCCGAGCCTCATCTCCTTGTCTCGATGTCTCAGGTCTACTTTCTACAGGTGCGGTCCCTTGCGCGGGAGCCGGCGCATTACTAGCAGCATCATCAGCCGCAGTTCCATCAGGATCCATTACTATATTAAAACAAAACACAGTTTAGAATAATCAGGAGTCACCACACTATCACAGTATATTTATGGCATGTATAGCTAGACTTACACACACTATATTAGTTCGAGAACCGACTAAACCATAGCTTTGGTACCACTAAATCTAACGCCCCATACCCGTGTTCAACACTGAAACAGGGTACGAGGTATTACCGGAACATAACACATACCATTAAACAAAACTGAGATAGAAATATGTCATCCAACTAGATAATGCATCGTTATTACATATGTCTTGAACAATATTAGCCAACTTCAATGGCTTTGTACAAAATGATTGGTCAAATACTGTAACCAATATTTTAATCCTAGGCAATTATGACACGTAACAAAATAACTAAACCTATTATACATGCCATAATTCAAAATGTTTAGTTCAAATACCTAAAGTATTGATAGTGCGATGCGATCCCTCACGATCCTTAACTCCTGAGCAAGTCGGGCGACACTATAAGACAAAAGAGAGAAAAGAAAGTAAGCTTATAGCTTAGTAAGTAAGTATATAAATAATAATTAAAGAATCTAATATATATACACAATAACTCAAGTATATCTACTTTAATTTTTTTTTCTATTCACTCCACTTTTATTAAGCTGTCTCTCCTGCATCACGTTCACTAAATAAATCATAACTCGAGTTAAAAAACTCGAGATTCAAATCCGTAAATTTTTCCTGAAACTAGACTCAAATTAATTCTTACTAATTTTTTTCTGGAATTTTTGGTCCTATCAATTAGTACAGTTTATTAGTTAAATGTTCCCCTGTTATACAGCTCGACTGATCTGACCTCTATTCACTATGAATTGATTTTCTCCCAGTACAAAAGTCAAATAGCCACGAAATTTGTTTCATTTAAAACTAGACTCAACAAGGAATCTATGCATGTAAATTATATTTATTAATTATTTTTGTAAAATTTTTAATGATTTTTCAAAGTTAGAATAGGGGATCACATAGTCATTCTGAACAAGTCACACACAAATATAAATATCTCAAAATATAGAGTTTCTTTTACTTTATCTGTTTCTCTTACATGATAATAGACTCACTAAGCTTCAATTTAATATCTCATTCAGCCTCTAATTAAATTCCTACTATTTTTGGTGATTTTTCAAATTCACGTCACTGCGACTGTCCAAAAACAGTATTATTGCAAATTCACTCTTTTACACTTTCTTTGTATTAACCTCATTTTAACGTACATGCCACAATTCATTTTCACCACATTTCATACATCACAAGTATAGGTCCATGATTAAAATGTCACTATAAAATCATCCTGTTGAACACTTGGATCAATTCTCGATACTTGGTGGTTTCAAAGACACACTCCCACCCATCATAATTCGTATAATTCGGCTCTCTTGTACACATGGTGAACACTTAGTACCACCCATGTGACCTAACCAATTTATCTCGTAGCTCTCTTGTCTACATGGTGTCCTTCACTTGGAATCACACATGCGACCTAGCTACATTTATCTCTCCCGCAGCTCTCTTGTCTACATGGGATACATCCCGTATCACACATGTGACCTAGCTACTACATAGTATCTCGTAGCTCTCTTGTACACATAATGTGCACTCAGCACCATACATGTGACCTAGCTACGTTCCATCTATATTATTAAATCTTTCCGAATGTTCAACCGGGAATTCTCTCTCTATTACTTATTTCCATTTTCCCAAT
This sequence comes from Gossypium longicalyx, assembly GCA_025698465.1. Lineage (NCBI taxonomy): Eukaryota > Viridiplantae > Streptophyta > Magnoliopsida > Malvales > Malvaceae > Gossypium > Gossypium longicalyx. The sequence goes on along the minus strand of CM046995.1, from coordinate 67,668,012 downwards.
AGTCGATTTATGCTTCAAAATTAGCTAAAATATATATAATAGGCTGAAATATAAGAATGTAAATGAAGTTAATGTATTATTTACATACAAACTTACCTCGGTGCAAAATATGGAAATTTTGCCATTTAGTCCAAAATCTTTTCCTTCCCCCGTTCGAGGTTGATTCCATGTCTTTCTTGATCTATAACAATACATTTAGCTCATTTAACACTCATACTATTTATTTCAATCCAAAAATCACATTATGGAAAAATTACATTTTTGCCCCCTAACTTTTACAAAATTATGATTTTACCCCTAGGCTCGGAAATTTAATTTCAGCCCTTATTCTTATGTTTTATGACATGCTGATAATTTTTTCCTTCTATGGAAATATCAAATTCTCACTCTAACACATAGTTATGAGCAATAGGTATTTTTACCGATTATGCGGTTTTGCTCGTTTTCGCTAAAAATCACTTAGAAAAGATCGTTCTCCTAACTTCAAACATTCATATTCTACCATCAAACATTAAAATACATGCATATCATTCATGGGTAAATTTTTAAACATAAACCCTAACTCAAAAAAATGGTAGAAATAGGTAGACCGAGCTACGAGGATTTCAAAAATGTAAAGAACATTAAAAACGGAGCTTGAATGCACTTACTATTGACCTTGAAAGCTTGGGAAAAACCCTAGATATGGAGAACATGCAAGTTTCGGCCAAGCTTAATGAAGATGAACACATTTTTGTGTTATTTTTCCCACTTTATTTCATTTAATACACAAATGACCAAAATGCCCTTACTACTAAACTTTCTAAAAATTCCATCCATGTCCAATTTTTTGTCCATATAAAGTATAATGGTCTAATTTCCATTTAAGGACCTCTACTTAAAACCCCCATTTCAATCAAGTACTTATGAACTAGAACACACACATTTTTCACCTATTTCAATTTAGTCCTAAACGTCAAATTAAACACCCAATCGATAAAATTTCGCAACGAAATTTTCACACAATTATGAAATCATAATATAAACACTAAAACTTAATCAATATATATATTTTTTAACCTCGGATTCGTGGTTTCGAAACCACTATTCCATTTTAGCCCTAAATCGGGCTGTTACATAAGGTATGTAACTAGCTCGGTTTTTTATAATTTTTACGTTTTTGTAATCGTTACTTTGTAATCTATCAAGCCCATGCCTCAATTTCTGATATTATTGATGATTTTGAGTTGAGACTGTAACACCCCAAACCTGGCCCAAACGTTATGGCTGAATCTGGCATGTTACATTGAAGTGTTTTAGCGAAAACCGTGTTTTCATTGAAAACCCTTCTTAAAATAAAAGAAACCCTCAATTAACTTAAAAAAACACATCTTTCAGTTGCGAAAGCCTGGTTTAAAACATTTGAGTTAAGAAAACTTATCATTTAAAAGTTTAGTTGCAGAGACGTAGAAAACATACTATAATTTAGGAAACCCATGTTCAACTTTTCGTATCTACAATGAAAATAATAATAACAATTCAAATAAGAATAACATAATGAAAACCTTGTTACAATTTGGTCTGAAACATACTTAATAAAATAAAAACTTATATGCTTAAAAAAAAGTCCAAATTATCTTGCTAGATGGCCACCTAGAGTCCCTTCAAACATCGAACCTTCTACTAAGCATCACCTGAAAATAAAATAAAAGACGGGGTGAGTTTTCACAAACTCAGTGTGTACAACCCTCAACAAAAAAAACAAGCATTCCAAAAACCACCATACATCAAACATACAATGCAATCCCATCCAAATTATCCATCCGCTACACACCAGCTCTATCCCCCGTCACACCATGTGGGGATATAAATATCGACCCACCCAATCGACACACCAAGGGTAGCCCGGTTGCGGAACTACCTTCATTTACATATTGGGCTTTAAAAGTCGCCGTTGGATCCATGATTGTCAAGCAACCATGCGATCCTCATATACTTCCTCCGTTCCATAATTCCCAACCCATATGCAACCTAAGCAGAATATCATATGTATGCATGTCACTTACATTCAACACCTAAGGGTATTTTGGTCATTTTTGCCCTTAGGGGCATTTCGATAATTTTCCCTTAATTACGGTTTTCACTTACCTTGGCCCGTTAACAAGTTCCGTGAGCTAATATGAACGAATACTATGCACCAGGTAGGATTCCAGAGAAGAGGAGGTCGGTCATTAAGACCACTTAAGTACCAAGCTTTCCCTAGATCCAGTTCTAGACATGCATATACCTGTTGCCACACCTTAACCCTATGACTTGTCCACGGTCGTAAATAATTATTAAGTTTTATGTAGTTATCATATTCTAGGCCCAAAACTCCTTACAAAGCCCAATCAAATTCACATACCTGTATTTGGCCCATTAGGCCCAAATCACCTGTATATGGCCCATTAGGCCCAAATCACATTTATATGGCCCGTTAGGCCCAGTCACTTTCATATTCATGCTCACATACAAATTCCTATCACATAGCATCAATATTCAGTTTTTGCCTATTATGGGCCCAACAGCCCATCGGGCCCATTTAGCCCATTTCGGCCCATATGGCCAAATCACAACCCAAGTCCATAGAATCGCCTGTAGGCCTCAGGCAACCTGTTGGTTTCCTCCTCACGAGTGTTCGCGCACTCGTAAGACTACCGCAGCCAAACTTTCAGTTTTTCGGCATTTCGACATTTCGGCTTTTCGACTTTTACCGATCTACTTATGTGTGCAGTGTATGTACACACCTGGTAAGCAAACATGCTGCGATTCCCTTAGTTACCAACCTAAAAAGCGATATCACCTTTCAATTAGTCGCATGCTTAACACATATCTTTACTAAAATCAAAACTTCACCTTAACCTTACCTTGTGCAATCAACCCCTTCTTAAATCACTAACCACGATCAACTCCTAGATCTGCACCAATCTTAACTATTAAAACCAGAATAATAGATGACTCGTATTCAACATAAGTCCCCTTACCTTAACTATGAAAATTCGACCACCTTAGCCAATGGGAGAGGAATACTTACCAAAACCGCAAGCACCTAAAGGCAATTTCGGCAGAGAGCTAAGATCCGAGATCCGATACTAATTCCCTACCACAGTTGATTAGGAAGAGTGAGGGACAATAGTCGATACTTAGTAAGGAAAACCGATTGGAAGAGCAACACTTACAGTAGATCCGGTCAAAGAGTATTCGGCCCTTAGGGGATTTGGCTTTTCCGGCTTTCAACTTAGTATGGTGAATAAGGTTTATTTGGCTTTTCTGGCTTTTCCGATCACACGCTCGTGTGCTTAGGCCATGTGGGCAATTTAATTTTCTTAATTTTTCATAAAATAGGTGCAGATTTCACATGCCCTGGGCACACGCTCATGTCCCATGTAACACCCCAAACTCGGCCCGGACTTTATGGCTGAATCTGGCTCATTACATTGAAGTGTTTTATCGAAAACCTTGTTTTCATTGAAAACCCTTCCTTAGAATGAGAAACCTTCATTAACTTAGAACAAAAAACCTTCATTAACTTATAAAACTCTTTTCAATCGCGAAAGGTTTTTTAAAACAGATGATTTATGAAAACATGTCATTTAAATAAAACTTAGTTGCGGAAATGTAGAAAAAAAACTATGACTTAGGGAACCCCTGTTCAACTTCTCATAATTACAACGCATAAAAATAATAATAATCCACATGATAACCAAAAGGGAAGGCCTTATTACATTCCAGTCTGAAATTACTTTAAAAAAAACAAATCCAAGACGTCTTGCTAGCTGGCCACCTAGTACCCAATGCTTTATGCAGCTTCTTCCAAAATCGCGAAGTGAAACATGGGTCCCTATCAGATATTATGGACACTGGTACTCCATGCAATCTTACAATCTCTGCCACATACACCCTAGCCAGCTTTTGTAACGAGTAATCGGTGCGAACTGGCACAAAATGGGTAGACTTGGTTAACCGATACACGATAACCCATATCCAGTCTTTCTTAGTAGGCATCAAGAGTAACCTACTAACAAAGTCCATAGTGATCCTTTCCCACTTCCAAAGTGGAATCTTTAATGGTTGAAGTAATCCTGAAGGCAACTGATGCTCCGCCTTCAACTTTTGACAAACCAAGCATTTACCTACGAACTCCATAACCTCACGCTTAAGTCCAGGCCACCAGTAAAGCTCCCACAAGTTCCGATACATCTTGTTTCCCCTAGGATGCATAGCATAGAGGCTGCTATGCACTTCCTGCAGAATAGACTGTCTTAGATCATCGTTCTTTGGTATACACATTCTTCCACGAAAACACAACACTCATTCACTATTTATCCCAAATTTCGATGTCTCCCCACTCTCTACTTGTCTAAAATGAGCACCCGAGGTCTCATCCACTAATTGCTTATTCCTTATCTGCTCGACCCACAACGGCTTTACTTGAAGCTCAGCTAACAAGCTACCATCATCCAACAAGCTTAAACGGGCGAGCATAGCCCTCAAGTCTGCCTTAACCTTACGACTCAACGCGTTGGCTACCACATTCGCTTTGCCAGGGTGGTATTCAATCATACAATCATAATCCTTTAATAATTCTACCCATCTACGCTGCCTAAGGTTTAGCTCCTTTTGGGTAAGGAGGTATTTTAATCTCTTGTGGTCCGAATAAATTATGCACTTCTCTCTGTGTAAATAATGCCTCAATATTTATAGTGCGAAAACCACCGCAGCTAGCTCCAAGTCATGGGCTGGGTAATTCACCTCCTGAGTCTTAAGTTGTCGTGACGCATATGCAACAACTTTTCCTTCTTGCATCAATACATATACCAAGCCCATATGTGACGCGTCACTAAAAACCGTAAACTCCTTCCCAGGCACTGGCTAAATCAACACAAGGGCCTCAGTTAAGGCCTTCTTAAGTTTTCTAAAACTCTCTTGCTGCTTGTCCGTCCAAACAAACGGTACCCCTTTCCTCAAAAACTTAGTTAAAGGTGCAGCAATTACTGAAAAGCCCTCAACAAACTACCTATAATACCCTGCCAAGCCCAAAAAACTTCAAATTTCTAACATCGACTTGGGTGTTTTCCAGTCTAACATTGCTTCAATCTTCTGGGGATCCACCTTAATCCCCTCAGCTGACACCACATGTCCAAGAAAGGTAACCTCCATTATCCAAAATTCGCACTTACTGAATTTGGCATATAGCTGCTTTTCCCTCGAAATCTACAACACAATCCTTAAGTGTGCATCATGCTCACCCTCATCTCTTGAGTACACCAAAATGTCATCTATAAAAATTACCACGAACCGATCCAAGTAGGGTTGGAAGACCCGATTCATAAGATTCATAAAAGCGACAGGTGCGTTCGTCAGCCCGAATGGCATCACTAAGATCTCGTAGTGCCCATAACGAGTTCTAAAGGCTGTCTTATGAACATCCACCTCCTTAACCCTCAATTGGTGATACCCCGAACGCAGATCAATCTTCGAGAACATGGACGCTCCCCTAAACTGATCAAAAAGATCATCGATTCTCGGCAGAGGGTACTTGTTTTTAATAGCTAACTTGTTCAACTACCGATAGTTGATGTACATTCACAACGACCCATCTTTCTTCTTTACGAATAACACCGGTACTCCCCACGGAGACACACTTGGTCGAATAAATCCTCGATCCAACAATTCCTGAATCTGTGCCTTCAGTTCTACCAACTCTTTTGGTGCCATTCGATAAGGAGTGATGGACACCGTAGCCGTTCCAGGTAACAACTCGATTCCAAATTCTACTTCCCTGCTGGGTGGCAACCCAGGCAGCTCCTCAGGAAAGACATCAGGAAATTCCCTAACTATTCTCAACTCCTTAACATTAGGGCTCTTAGCCTCCGCATCACTAATATAAGCCAAATGGGCTTCGCATCCCTTTCATACCAACTTCTCAGCCCTTAATGCTGAAATCACATTCGACAAATAATTTCGGCATTCACCAATCACTACCACCTCCTTATCTTCCGCCGTTCTTAACACCATTCGCTTCGCAGCGTTATCTAAGATGGCTCGGTGTTTCACTAGCCAATCCATATCTATGATTAAATTGAATTCACTAAACGGCAGCTCCATCAAATTCGCTAAAAAGGTAACCCCTTGGACTACTACGGGCACCTCCCTAAACAACTTATTCACTCCCACTGACTAACCTAATGGACTTATCACAGTCATCCCATTCGCAGTAATTTCAAACATATCACCCAAAGGTTCAGTCATATTGCATGCAACAGATGAATGCGTCAATCCAATATCAATCAATGTTGTGTAAGGTGACTCATATATAAAGAACATACCTGTTATCACATCTAGGGCATCCTCGTCTTCTCGATGATGAGCAGCATAAACCAAGACTGGCTGCCTCGCCTCAGCATGGCCTGCATTTCCACCTAGTGCTCCACGTCTACGTCCATTGCTGTTACCGCCCCTAGCCTGCCCACGACCCCTTGGCGACTGCTGACCACCCCTTGGTGGCTGGGCACCACCTCGGCCCGTAACTGGAAGCTGAGTTGGCATTCTAGGGCAATTCTTGATCCTATGCTCCATGGATCCATACGCTAGACAAGCTCCCGTCCTCTTCCAACACACGCCTACATGACCTTTCCCACAATCAACACAAAGTGGCACCCCTAGATTAACAGCAGGGGGCCCTACTCTAACTAGCCCATTAACTCTGGCCCTAGCCCTAGGCCTCTGTCCAACACCAGGAGTCTGAGCCTCTTTTTTATTCTTACCCCTTTCTTTCTCCCGATTCAGGCGCTCAATACGCTTTACCTCCTCCGCTATCTTTGCTTTCTCCACCAACTCTAAGAAAACTTCCTCTCTTTGTGGAGCTATCAATACCCTGAGGCTATCTCTAAGTCCATCCTCAAACCTAACGCAACGCTCATAGTCTGTCGCCACCATAACTCTTGCATACCTACTAAGGCATAGAAATTCCGCCTCATACTCCGCCACAGATTTGTTTCCCTGGGTCAAGTTCAGGAACTCCTTCCTTCTAGCATCCACATAACTCGCACCTACATACTTTCCTTGGAACGTAGTTTTCAAGAACTCCCAAGTGACCTGCTCAGGTTGGGTGCCCTCTTTCACTGTCAGCCACCACTGGTAAGCTTCTTCCCTAAGCAATGACATTACCTCTTTCAGCTTTTGTTCAGGTGAATAGTCCAAGTCCTCCATTATCCTCTCAGTGGCCTCCATCCAGTATTCAGCCACGTTAGGAGGCACACCAGCCACGCCCTTAAAGATCTCAGTCCCATTTGATCGAAGTTGCTCCAGAATGGACCCCCGATTTCTCGTGCCATTATTGGGCACTACGACCTTTTCCAAACTCCTCAACATTGCCTGCGACAATGCATCATCCCCCGCGGCCAGATCGTATGGCCCATTCTTAGCCATAGGTGAGGCCGGAGCCTCTTCTACTCCAACATTGGGCATATGGCCCAATGCCGACAACTTAGCCCTAACACTTCCACGGCCTCGGCCACGGCCTCTTGCACCTCTTCTAACACTCATCGTCGATTCACGTATTTTTTGGATTAGGAATTTTATGAAGTTTTAGTTAGTTTCAATAATTAAACCAATATCTTATGAAAGTATAAAAAAAAAGGTTGTTTTTGCAATTCCTCTACAGTTTCAAAATCCTACGAGCTTCAGTTCCATTCTAACTAAAAACCTCAACATAATTATCTAAAGTAGCCCATTAACTACCTACAATATATCAATTTAACAAGCTTAATAATAAGGAACTTACCTGGTTCGATGTCAGAGACTCAGTGTGCCGTACAGCAGGATTTCCCTTTTTTCCAAAACATTGTGATCCAAAAACAATCCAAATAATAAGGCCCACTTTACAGCCCAAATTTTGCAACCTAGGCTCTGATACCACTAAATGTAACACCTCAAATCTGACCCAGACGTTATAGCCAAATCTAGTACATTACATTAAATTGTTTTATCGAAAACCTTATTTTCATTGAAAACCCTTCCTTAGAACGAGAAACCTTTATTAACTTATAAAACTCTTTTCAATCGCGAAAGCTTGTTTAAAACAAATGATTTATGAAAACCTGTCATTTTAGTTACGGAAACGTAGAAAAACAAAACTATGACTTAGGGAACCCCTGTTCAACTTCTCATAATTACAACGCATAAAAAAATAATCCACATGATAGCCAAAAGGGAAGGCCTTATTACATTCCAGTCTGAAATTACTTAAAAAAAACACAAATCCAAGTCATCTTGCTAGCTAGCCACCTCCAAGTCCCTCCAAACATCGAACCTTCTACTGAGCATCACCTGAGAAAAATAAAAGAGGGAGTGAGTTTTCGCAAACTCAGTGTGTACTACCCTCAACAAACATAAAGCAAACATCAACCACCGTAAAATCATACATGCAATGCAATGCGGTGCAATCCCACCCAAATAATCCAACCGCTACACATCAACTCCGTTTCCCAATACACATCATGTGGGGATATAAATATCAACCCACCCAAATGATACACATCAATGGTAGCCCGGTTGGAGAACTACCATTATTCATATATTGGGCTTAAAAGTCGTTGGTGGATCCACGATTGTCAAGCAATCATACGATCATCATATACTTCCTCCGTTCCATAATTCCTAACCCAGATGCAACCTAAGTAGAATATTGTATGTATGCAGCAGATATACATGTAACATCCATAAAACTTACATTCAACACATAGGGGTATTTTGGTCATTTTTCCCCTTGGGGGGATTTCGATAATTTTTCCTTTATTGCGGGTTTTTACTTACCTTGGCCCGTTAACGAATCCCGTGAGCTAAGATGAACGAATACTATGCACCAGATAGGATTCCAGAGAAGAGGAGGTGAGTCATTTAGACCGTTTAAGTACCAAGCTCTCCCTATATCCAATCTTAGACATGCATATACCCGTTGCCACACCTTAACCCTATGACTTGTCCACGATCTTATTTAATTAATTAAGTTTTATGCAGTCATCATATACTAGGCCCAAAACCCCTTACAAAGCCCCGACAAATCCACATACCTGTATATGGCCCACTACGCCCAATCATATTTATATGGCCCATTAGGCCCAAATCACATTTATATGGCCCATTAGGCCCAAATCACATTCATATGGCCCATTAGGCCCAAATTACATTTATAGTCATGCTCACATTCGAATTTTCCATCACATAGCATCAATTATCAATTTTCGCCTATTATGGCCCAATAGCCCATCGGGGCCCATTAAGCCCATTCTGGCTCGATTGGCCAATTCATAGCCCAAGTTCATGGAATCGCTCATGGGGTCTCAGATAACCTATTGGTTTCCCCCTCACGAGTGTTCACGCACTCGCAAGTCTATTGTAGCCAAACTTTCAGCTTTTTGGCATTTCAACATTTCGACATTTCAAGATTTGCCGATTTATTGTGTGTGTATAGTGTATGTACACATTTGGTAAGAAAGCGTGCTGCGATCTTCCTAGCTACAAACCTACAATCGATATCACTCACAAATTAATCTCACATACTTATCGAATACTTTACCAAAAGTCGAAATCTCACCTTAACCTTACCTGAAACACCAAGCCTTAATAGCTTTCCCTTGATCACTAACCACGAGTACTTTTCAGATCTGCATTAACCTTTATCGTTAAAAACATAATGGGTAACTTGTATCCAACATATGTCACCCTTTTCTACTAAATCCTATTTGGCCAACCCTTACTAAGTGAAGAACACTTACCAAAGTCTTACACTTGAGGAGTAAATCGACAGGGATCCAAAAGATTGGGATTCGATACTAATCCTACCAAAATCGATTAGAAGAAGTGAGGAATAGAGTAATTGATACTTAGCAAAACCAATTGGAAGAACAAAGCACTTACACCAGGACTGACCGATTAGAAATAGTAGTGGCGGCACCAAGGGTATTCGGCCCTTGCGATTTGTATGGCAAAAAGAGGGTTATTCGGCTCCAAGGGAAAAGAAAAGAAGAAGTCGGCTAGACTGAAAGTGAATAAAAAAGACTTGAGTAAAGGAAGAATGCAAAATCGGCACAAGAACACAAAAGAAGAACAAGGGATTTTCAGTTTTTGGCTCTTGGAGAGAAAAAGAAAAAAAAGGTTTTTGGCAACAAGGTGAAGGAGAATTCGGCATTAGCCTAGCAACCCTACATTCGGCACCTATATATAGCCCCTATAGCCAAATTTCCCATGCCCAAATTCCCAATTTGGCTCCACCTCTTCTTTACTTCTCATCTTCTAGTTTTTTCTCCCTGATAACCCCTTAATCCCCTCCTCAAACTTCTCCTCTTGTCACTCTCTACAGAGTTCATTCCAACGCCATCTCTATCCAACTCTTAAGAAAAAATAAATCCTTCTTTTGCGCAAGGTGGGATTCGAACCCCATACGCCCTTGCCACTCCACCACAAGGCTTCCTTGTGTCCAATTCTTCCTTCCTTTATTCAAAAGCCCACCTATTTGCCATCAAGGTTCTTTTAATTATTAACCCATAATTTTCTTTACCCCTAGGTTCGACTCAAACCTTAACCGAGACCTACTATCACATAATTAACACTTAACCGGGAATACTAAGCACACTTTTATCAGAACCGAAGAAATAAAAGAAAATTCGAGATTTCAGGATTTTTGGGGCATTACATCCCATGGTCGTGTCCTTCACACGGCTAAGACACACAGCCATGTCTCTGCCTGTGTGGCCAATTCAAAGCTAAAAATTCAAGATGTAAGGGATAGATGGCCAGATCACACACCCATAGGGTAAGCCGTGTGTCACACACGGCCTAGACACACGCCCGTGTGTCTACCTGTATGGACAAAAATAAGGCTATTTACCAAGCCATTTTGCCACCCTTCTACACAACAACAACCATCACCAATTCAAGCATATACATACAACCAATTCAGCCACAACCAAGTGATTCACACATCAGTTACATGCTATGTTCTATCACATACAGCATCTCATACTTATCATCTCAAAACATGCAAAAACCATGCCCATGAACACATCATCATATGCATATATACTTCACCAATATTAGCCAATTTCAATGGCCATTTACAAAATGAATTATCAACCACTATAAGCCAACACATTTGGCCAAATCAAATATGACACATAACAAAATGACCAAGTCCCTATACATGCCGCACTCAAACTAATGAAATCATAAGTACCCAAAATGATAATTTGATAGTGTGAATGGATCTCTGACCGTCTTCGATCCCCGAACTGGCTTGGTGACACTATAAGACAAAGGAAAAAGAAAGGGGGTAAGCTTTAAAGCTTAGTAAGTTTCCATGCAAATAATAGGCATCATAAACACATTTTAACATATTTTTAACATGAAGTAAATTAACATAGGTATCATTGTAAATCTCATAATCAAACTTGGCATAGATGATGCTAAAACCTTAACATCGTAACTTACTCAATCGAACCCTACTGTGGGTTCATCACATATCGAGCCCATTAAGCATGAGTTGTGTGTACATACTTGTAAAAACTTGCAACATACCATAATCTTTCATAACTTTAACATGGCTGTTAAGTTACCCGTTGAACCACTTGGAATACTAAAGGATACTCGGGAAATCTGACACACATAGTACCATACCAATGCCATATCCCAAATATGGTCTTACATGGCATCTCAAATCGATGCCAATAGCCCAACTATGGTCTTACACAAAATCTCATATCAATGCCATATCTCAAATATGGTCTTACACGTAAACTCAAATAACCCTAATGTCATGACATTCATATCCAATCTATTCCTAAGGTTCAACTGGGATATTACTCACTTATCGAAACTTTGTCGAATTTATTCAAAGAGCAATTCAAAATTCCTACAACAATAACACATTTAAAGCATAAATAATAATGCATTATTTACATACGAACTTACCTCGGTACAAAAATAGGAGAAATGAATTTAATCGTCAAACACCTTATTCTTTCCACGTTTAAGGTCTGAACTTCATTTTTCTTAACCTATAATAGCAAATTTAGCTTAATTATTATTCACATTACTCAATTCAGTCCAAAAATCATACTATGACAAAATTACATTTTTGCCCTAAACTTTGACATATTTACAAATTAGTCTCTAGGCTCGTAAAATGAAATGTGTTCAATTTCTTGCTTACCCAAGCCTAGCCGAACCATAAAAATGCTCATATCAGCCCACATTATTCATCAATTCAGATTTTTACTACCCATTTTACAACTTTTTACAAATAGGTCCTTTTTAGGTATTTTCATGAAAAATCACTTAGTAAAAGTTGTTTATCACACCTTAAACATGCAATATCTTCCATCAAACATCAAAATACATGCATGTAACACATGGGTAAAATTTTAAACATGAACCCTACTTCAAAATAATGGTAGAAATAGGTAAATCGGGTTACGCTGACTTTAAAAATGTAAAGAACACTAAAAACGAGGATAGAATGCACTTACTATCAAGATTGAAAGTTGAACAAACCCTAGCTATGGTGTCCTTATGAAATTTGGCCAAGGTAGAAGATGATGGACAAAATTTTGACTTGATTTTCCCTTTTTATTCTTTTGTTTACCAAATGACCAAAATGCCCTTTTTCCAAACTTTAAAATTTTATCTCACCATGTCCATTTTTGTCCACTAACTTAAAAAATGGTCTAATTATCATATAAGGACCTCTAATTTAAAATTTCATAGCAATTGGACTCCTCTAACATGTAGAACTCAACTTTTGCACTTTTTACGATTTAGTCCTTTTGAATAAATTGAGTGCCCAAACGTCAAAATATTTGAACTATATTTTCACCAAAACATTCTGTGAAATCGTAGACCATAAAAATCTAATAAAATTAAATTTTCCTACATCAGATTTGTGGTCCCGAAACCACTATTTTGACTGGCCCCAAAATTGGGCTGTTACATGCATCTTTGCGAGCGCGAATAGCGTATGTTCTAGCAGGTGCTTTGACCTCTGATCTCGCAGTTAACTCTTTCGTCACACCTCTACTATGTTCCCACTCCTTGTATTTCTTGGTGGCCTTAATCTAGTGGCAGTGTTACTTGGTCTTGCATTCTGAAAATTATCTTTCTTCGCCATTTCAGGGCAATCTCGAATGAAGTGGTCTGGGGAGCCACAATTAAAGCAAGCCTGGTTATTCATCCTATATTCATTGGGATGTCATCTACCATAGTGTTGACATTCAGGTCTATTAGACATAGCATTTCCAACACTCGCTATTGACGTGGTTTGGGCCTTAGAACCCGAATACTGCTTCTCGCGATCTCTATTGGGATACCCAACTGAAGTATTAGAACGAGTACACAAGTACCTTGACTTCTTTGATGGAGGTTGAAATGACTTATTCATCGGTCTTTCTCTTGAGTCTCTAGCCTTAAACTCAACTTTTCTCTTTTCTTTGCTCAATTCTTCGACTTTGCAAGTTCGGTCAACCAGCACTACAAATTCTTTCAACTCTAAAATCCTAACTAACAGTTTGATATCCTCATTCAACCCATCTTTGAATCTCTTACACATGATAGCCTCTATAGAAACACATTCCTAAGCATACTTACTAAGCCTAACAAACTCTCGCTCGTATTCAGTCACTGACATACAACCCTATTTCAGCTCTAAAAACTCTTTGCGTTTCTGATCAATGAACTGCTAACTGATATATTTCTTTCTGAACTCATCTTGAAAGAATTCACATGTAACTCTTTCCCTCGGTACCACAGATACTAGAGTATTCCACCACAGATACGCTGTGTCTCTCAAAAGTGATATAGCATATTTCAAGCACTTATCTGGTGTGCAAGAAAGCTTATCAAATACCCTGATAGAGTTCTCAAGCCAAAACTATGCTCTCTCGAGATTATTATCAATATTAGCTCTAAATTCTTCTGCCCTTTACTTTTGAGCCTTATCAACTGGAGGCTTATTTAGTTTTACCAATTTCACAACTTGGGGAGCTACGGGAACCAGTTGGGAGTTAGGTGGGGGTAGAGGATTTTAGACAGCCAGATTTGTTCGAACAAACTAGGCAAACCACTCATTCATCCTTTGGAAGAAGGCTTCTCTAGCCTATCCTCCCTAACTAACCATTACCGGTCTACTTTCAGATGGCGCTATCCCTTCGACGGGAGCTGGCACATTACTTTCAACATCGTCAGTTACATCACACTTGGGATCCATTTACTAGAGGAAAACACAATTTAAATTGTCAGGAGTCGTCACACTATCACAAATTAATTATGGCATGTATAGCTAGACTCACACACACGCTACGTTAGTCTGAGAATCGACTAAAGCATAACTCGGGTACCATTAAATGTAACACCCTTTACATGTATTCAACGCTGAAACAAGGTACGAGGCATTACCAAACTTACATCACAAACAATCATGAAATTTTGGGTCATAAATTTTGTGTCCAAATTAAAACCATTTACATTTAATCATAAAGTCCCTAATATGAGCCTACGAGGCCCGAAACATGCCCTGGAAGTGGCCCGAGACTAAATTGAGCACTCAAGAAATTTTTACAAATCTTAGAAATTTTTTTTTGCTATGAACAGGGGCCACAGACCTGTGTGGCTTGGGACACGCCTGTGTGGGCAGGCTGTGTGGTCACACACGCCCATGTCCCTAACCCATGCAACTCTCTATATTGTAATGCATAAACAAATTGATGTCACACAGCCAAGTTACACACCCATGTGCCAGGCCGTGTGGTAAATTATATTTTCATAAAATAGGTGCAGACTTCACATGGTTCGGACACACGCCCATGCCTGAGGCCGTGTCCCTCACACGGCTGACACATTCACCCGTGTTTCTACCCGTGTGCTCAATTCTAGGCATTCTATTTGTAAATCCGTATCCGTCGCCGGACTAGGGTTAAGAGGCATTACCGGACATATCGAAACATTTAGCATTCATTTCACAATCATCATAGCATCATAGTCATACATCAATACAGAGTCCCTTACATAGGTCAACGAGACCTCAAACATGCTTTAGAAAGGGGTCAGGACTAAATTGAGCTCATACAAAATTTTTCAAAACTGAAACATTTTTCAAATTTATAAAGGTCATGCACCCGTGTGAGCAGGTCGTGTGCCTCACACGGCATTAGACATGCCCGTATGTCTAGACCATGGCAAAACAGGACATACATGCTGATTTGTCCACATGGCAATAAGACATGTCCATGTGCTAGGCTATGTGAAAATTAAGGAAGCTACTAACTTGGGTCACACGGCCAGTCACACGCCCGTGTGTCTAGCCCGTGTTCGAAACTAACTTGGCCACACGGCCTAGCACACGCCTATCTATACATCCGTATGGTCTGCCCAGGCTCATTTCAAAAGGGGCCTCGAGCAACGTGGCTGAGACACATGCCCGTGTCCCTACCTGTGTGGGCAAAAATAGGCTATTTGCAAAGCTAAAATGCCACCCTTTAAGGGTCCTCCCCACAAGTATCAAAACCAATTCATTTCATACCAAATTTTCATCTAATTCTCAACCAAAGCATTCATCATTCATAACACATATATTCATCCACCTATTTCATACTTCAAATTCATATCAAATCATATCAATTCATAAGCTATAACCATATCAAAACATATTTTTCATAACCACAATTCAATTCATTCAATTTAATGCCATAACTTACCAATTCGTCAAATAAGCACGTACCAAAATTTACCAAAGTGACCAATTCACTTGGCCATTCAAGAGTGCATCAAAACATGCCATTTTTTAACACAAAACATATGCTAAAATTCATTCATAATCACATCCATAACCAAGCCATATCACATGGCTAGATATACATATTACAAAACATATTCAAATACTTCTAGCCTATACATGCCATACTTTAATATATACACTTTTAAAAGGTACAAAATTAGAATTCGATAATATGGTGATGATCCTCAACGATCCCCGAGCTCCCAGTAGCTTCGATATCTATAAAAAAATTGAAAACACACACAAAGTAAGCTTTCAAAAGCTTAGTAAGCCATATACAAATAAACTCATCATATAACACATTTCCAAACCATTTCATTCATGTAGTTCATGGCAAAACATAATCACATATCCATAATTCTCATATAAATCAATTGTTCATAAGTCACTTACACATAACACATTTCATACTCATATAATTTATACCTATTTCATATGTCCACATATAAACATATACTTATCTTTGAATCGTAATCATAATGTACATTTCAAACATACCTGAATTTGAGTCATATTCATTCATTTCTCGGAATGCCCGTTGAACTGTTTGGAATTAATAAGGATACTCGGATAGCTCGGAAAGCTCATACAATGCCAACGTCCCAGACGTGGTCTTATATGTAATCAAATATCAATGCCACTTGTCCCAGATAGGGTCTTACATGAAATCAAATACGATGCTGATGTCCTAGACATGGTCTTACACGTAAATCATAAGTCGATGCCAATGTCCCAGACGTGATCTTACACGAAAACACATATTGAATCCTATGTCATGACATATGTATCCTAAATATTCCGATGGTTCGTAAGGGGCTTTTCAGACGTCGTTATATTATCGAAACTTTCTTGGATTTCATATATTCATCTCTCAAATCCATTCATCACAATTTAAATATCATGTAAGCAATTAATAATTCAATTCAAACACATTTATTTGTATATTGACTTACCTCGTACGGATTCGAATGAACAAAATCGACTATTCAACGACTTTCGACTTTCCCCAATCTAATTTCGTTTTCTTTGGTTCTTGATCTTTAATCAAGCTTTAGCATGGACGAACCCTAAAACTCTTTTATCTTTTCTTTTTCTTTGATTTTTGGGCAATAGTGATGAATATAACACCAAATTCATGTTTTTGTTTTATTTAATTAACATAATATACTAAATTACCACATTAACCTTTATTAATCCATTATAAAATCACATATATTAAGGCCACTAATGTCCATTAGCTATATCAATGGTCGAATTGCATCATAAGGACCTCTTCTTTAATAAGACATAGCAATTAAGCACACTTAACATATAGCATGCAACTTTTACATTTTATGCGATTAGGTCCTTTTTTAAAATTAAGCACACAAACGATCAAATTTTTATACGAAACTTTCACACATGCTTAAACACATATTGTAAACACAGAAAATAATATTAAAATATTTTTGACTTGGATTTGAGGTCCCAAAGCCACTATTTTGACTAGGGTCTAAACCGGCCTGTTACAACTTTCCCCCTTAGGGATTTTCATCCTCGAAAATCTTATCATTGAACAGATTCAGATATTGCTATCTCATAGCATCTTCGGCCTCCCACGTAGCTTCTTCAACACCGTGTCAGTGCCACATTACTTTTACGAACGAATTTTTCTTATTTCACAATTCTTTAACCTCGCGAGCTAATATACAGATCGGTTCTTCTTCATAGGTCATATCAGACTGAATCTCAATCTCAGACAGAGTAATCACATGCGAGGGATCAGATCTGTATCATCAAAGCATCGATACGTGAAACACACTATGGATCTTTTTTATCTCAAGTGGCAACAATAATCAATAAGCAACTAGCCCGATACGCTCGATAATCTCATACTGCTCGATGAATCTCAGACTTAACTTGCCTTTTCGACCAAATCAAAGTACTTTCTTCCACGGAGACACTTTCAAAAACACTTTATCACCGATCTTAAATTCAACATCTTTTCCTTTCAAATCTGCATAAGGTTTCTGTCGATTGGAACCTACTTTCAAACTTTCTCAGATCACTTTTACTTTCTGTTCATTTTCTTTTATCAAATCAACCCTGTGAATCTTATTCTCACTGAGCTCAGTCCAATACAAAGGTATATGGAATTTGCGACCATATACGGGTTTGTACGGTGCCATTTTAATGCTCGATTGAAAACTATTATTATAGGCAAATTCAATCAATGGCAAATATTGTTCCTATGTACCTTCAAGTTCAAGAATGCAACATCTCAACATATCTTTGAGAATCTGATTAATCCGCTTGGATTGACCATCTACTGAAATGTAATTTTGTACGTAAAGCCTCTTGCAATTTCTTCCAAAATCGCAAAGTGAATCTCGGATCTCTATCTGACACAATGGACAAAGGCACACCGTGCAATCTCACAATATTGAAAATGTATAACTCAACTAATTTATCAAGTGAGTAATCAGATCGTACCAGAATAAAATAAGCTGATTTCGTCAATCGGTCAACTACAACCCAAATCACATCTTTTTTTCTCAGAGATAAGGGCAAACCCAAAACAAAATCCATTGTCACTCTATTCTACTTCCACTCTGGAATCATAATCGGTTGTAACAAATTGGATGGCACCTGATGTTCAACTTTAACTTGCTAATAGATTAAACATTTCGAAACAAAATCAAAGATATCCCTTTTCATTCCAGACCACCAGCAATGTTGTTTCAAATCATTATACATTTTCGTACTAACTGGATGTACAAATAATCGACTGTTGTGAGCTTCATTCAAAATCATCTAAATCAACTCTGAATTTCTCAAAACACAAATCCGATCTCAGAATTTCAAACAATCATTATCATCAATTCGAAATTCTAAATCAGAATTCAATTCACACTGAGCTCGTTTTGCTCTAATCTCATTATCAAATTTCTGAGCATTAATAATCTGTTGTAAAAACAATGGTCTCACTTTCAATTCAGCTAAAACCGAACCATCATCAGATATACACAACTAAACATTAATAGCATGTAATGCAAATAATGATTTTTGACTCAAAGCATCAGCCAGAACATTTGCTTTTCCCAGATGATAATCTATAACAAGCACGTAATCTTTTAGCAATTCTTACCATCTTCTCTATCGCGGGTTCAAATCTTTTTAAGTCATCAGATACTTCAAACTCTTATGATCAGAATATACATGACATTTCTCACCAAACAGATAGTGGCACCAAAATTTCGAAGAAAATACAATCGCAGCTAACTCAAGGTCGTGCGTCGGATAGTTCTTTTTATGCGGCTTTAACTGTCTCGAGGTATAAGCTATAAGTTTGCCTTCTTGCATCAAAACACAACCCAGACCATTCAACGATACTTCACTATAGATCACAAATTCTTTACCCAATTCTAGTTGTACCAACACTAGAGCTTCAGTCAATAGAGCTTTTAACTGATCAAAGCTTTTCTGACACTTTTCAGACCAATCAAATTTTACAAATTTCTGAAGCAATTTCGTCAACGGAGTCGTAATTATAGAAAAGCCTTTTTACGAATCTTCAGTAATAACTAGCAACTCCCAGAAAACTGTGGACTTTAGAAACATTTCTCGGAGGCTTCTAATCGAGAATAGCTGAAATCTTGCTCGGATCAACTCGGATACTAGATGCTAACACAACATGTCCCAAAAAACTGACTTCTCGTAACCAGAATTCACATTTGCTAAACTTTGCATACAACTGTTTATCAAGCAAAGTCTATAACACTATTCTCAAATGCTCGGCACGTTCAGTTTCATCACGTGAATAAATCAAAATATCATCAATGAATACAATGACAAATTGATTTAAATACGGTCTGAAAATTCTGTTTATCAAGTCCATAAAAATAGCAGGTGCATTTGTTAATCCGAAAGGCATAACTAAGAAATCATCGTGTCCGTACCTCGTTCGGAAAGTAGTTTTCGAAATATGTGAATCTTTTACTCTCAACTGGTAATAACTGGATCTCAAATCTATCTTCGAAAATATGGTTGCTCCTTTCAACTGATCAAACAATTCGTCAATTCTGGGCAGAGGATATTTGTTCTTGGCAGTCACTTTGTTCAACTGACGATAATCAACATACATTCTCATCGTGCCGTCTTTCTTTTTCACAAATAAAACAGGAGCACCTCAAGGTGAGAAACTCAGTCTTACAAATCCTCTATCGGTCAACTTTTGCAACTAAGACTTTAATTCTTTTAACTCGGTCGGAGCCATTCTATATGGAGCTATCAAAATTGGAGTAGTTCCCAGTACTAACTCTATGTGAAATTTAACTTCTCGGTTCGGGGGTAATCCCGGAAGTCCTTCAGGAAACACATCAGGGAATTCACAGACAACAGGTACTGATTCCACTTTCTTTTCTGAAACTTTTGAATCGATCACATAGGCAAAGTAGGCTTCACAACCCTTTCTCACAAAACTCAAAGCTTTCATTGAAGATATCATAGCCGGCAATCCATTTAAGTCATTAAATTCAATTTGGACTATTTCATCATTCTTGCATCTCAAATCAATAGTCTTCGGTTTGTAGTTCACAATAACATCATGGAAAGTTAGCCAATCCATACCCAGAATTATATCAAACTCATCAAAGGGTAATAACATCAAATCAGCCGGAAAAAAATGTCTCGAAAAATTAACGGACAATTTTTGCACACTTTGTCAACCAAAACACATCTGCTTAAAGGGTTCGATACTCTAATTAAAAATTCAGTACACTCTACAGGAAAATTCTTACTATTCACTAAGTTTATGCATATATAAGAATGGGTTGATCCTGGATTAATCAATGCAATCACAGAAGTATCATAAAGAGTGAAAGTACCAATTATAACATCAGGAGACGAAGCTTCCTCACGAGCTCGAATGGCGTAGGCTTTAGCAGGTGCTCTAGCATCAGATTGTACAAGAGTATCTTTAGTTCCTTTTTAACTACCACTCACATTTCCCGTATTTTTGGGAGGTCTACCACAAGCTAAATTACCACTTGGCCACGAATTTTGCACAGTCTCTTGCTCAACAAACTCTGGACAATCTCGAATAAAATGATCTAAAGATCCACATTTGAAACAAGCCCGATCATACACTCTACAATTGCCAAGATGTCTTTTACCACAGTGTTTACACTCAGGTCGATCAGATCAGACATTTGCAACACTTGCAACAAAAGTAGCTAGAGTTCTAAACTCGAATACGATCTAGTACAATCTCTACTCAAATACCCCATATTAGCCTTTGAAAGACTAAAATCATCTCGGAACTTTTTTGACGCGGACTGAAATGATTTACTTGCAGATCTCTTTCTTACATCTCTAGCTTTTGAATCAGCTTTTCTTTTCTCTTTTTCAAGCTTTTCAGCTTTACACGCTCGTTTAACAAGCACCACAAATTCCTTTTTTTCTAAAATCCCGACTAACAAATGGATATCTTTATTCAAACCATCCTCAAATCTCTTGCACATGATTTCTTCGGTCGAAACACATTCTCGTGCATACTGACTCAGTCTAACAAATTCTCACTCGTATTCTATAACAGACATACGACCTTATTTTAATTCAAGAATCTCTTTGCATTTCTAATCGATAAATATCTGACTGATGTATTTCTTTCGAAATTCAATTTGAAATAAATCCTAGGTAACTCGTTCTCTCGGAACCACAAATATCAATGTCTTCCACTAATGATATGTCGTATCTCTCAAAAGTGGAACGACACATTTTATGCATTTGTTCGGAGTCATTGACAAATCATCGAACACTCATATTGTATTCTCTAGCCAGAACTCGGCTCTCTCAGCATCATCATTAGTAGTAGCACGAAATTTTTTAGCCCTATATTTTCTAATTTTATCCATAGGAGGTTTATTCAACAAAATCGGATTAGCTTGTGGCATAACAGGGACTTGCAGAGGGTGAAGGTTGTGGCACAGCGGGATTAGTTCGGATATATTGGGTGAACAAATTTTTCATCATTTGGTAAAAGACTTGTCTAGCCTCTCCCTTATAGCTACTAGTAGCAGGTCTAGAATCGGATGGCACTATCCCTTGAATGGAACAGGTGCATTACTGTCGACATCGTCAAGTACGGCTCGTTCGGGATCCATTTACTATATAAAAGTAGATTTTCATTGTCATGATTCATCACACTGTCGTAGTTCATAAATATGGCATGTATAGCTAGACTCACATACCCTACGTTAGTCCTAGAATCGTCTAAATCGTAGCTCTGGTACCAACCAAATGTAGCACCCCTAACCCATATCCGTCGTCGGACTAGGGTTAAGAGGCATTACCGAACATATTAAAACATTTAGCATTCATTTCACATTCATCACAGCATCATAGTCATACATCAATACAAAGTCCCTTACATAGGTCAACGAGACCTTAAACATGCTTTAGAAAGGGGCTGAAACTAAACCAAGCTCATACAAAATTTTTCAAAACTTAAACATTTTTCAAAGTTATAAAGGTCACACGCTTGTGTGAGCAGGTCATGTGCCTCACACGGCATTAGACATGCCCGTATGTCTAGACCGTGGCAAAACAGGGCATACATATTGACTTGTCCATATGGCCACAAGACACGTCCGTGTGCCAGGCCGTCTGAAAATTAGGGAGGCTACTGACTTAGGTCACACGGCTAGTCAAACGCCTGTGTGTCTAGCTCGTGTTCGAAACTGACTTGGCCACACGGCCTAGCACACGCCCGTGTGTGCATCCACGTGGTCCGCCTAGGCTCATTTTGAAATGGCCCTCTATAACGCCCTAAAAATCCTGAAACCCAAAAATCCCAAAATCTCAAATTTTTCTTTTTCTAATCCGGTTAAGTGTTAATTACGTAATGGTAGGTCTTGGTCCAGGTTTGAGTTCGAATCTAGGGGTAGAAGAAATTATAGTTTAATTATTAAAGGAACCCTGATGGCAAGTAGTTGGGCTTTTAAATAAAGATAGGGAAAATGGCATCAAAAATCCTTGTGGAGAAGTGGCTAAGTGATGCCACTTAGGGTGTAGGAAGGTGGCGTTAGTGGATAGCAAGGAGATCCAAGGTTCGAATCCTATCTTAGTATTTTTAGAAGTTTAATTTTGGCCTTCTAGAAGGTTGGAAGTGGTATGAAAATGGACTCCAAGGGGAGTGTTCAGAAGAGAAAATTAAGGAAAGGATCAAGGGGTTATCAAGGAGAAAAACGAAGAGATGAGAAGGGGGAAGTGATGGAGCCGGTTGGGGAATTGAGGGCCAGGCAATTCGGTTATAGGGCTATAAATAAGTGCCGAATACAAGGTTGCCAAGCTACTACTGAAATTCTTCTTCACCTTGTTGCTAGAAGCCCTCTTCCCTAAAAGCTGAAAGCCCTTTTGTTTTTCTTTTCTTTCTGCCGATTTCTATTCTTCTCTACACAATTTTCTTTGTTTCACTTTTGGTTTAGCCGATTCTTCTTCCTCTCTCCCTTGGTGCCAAATAATTAATTGTTGACCATTCAAATCTCTAAAGCTGAATACCCGTTTGGCCGAATACTCTTGGTGCCGCCACTACCTTTACCACCCAGTTGAATCTAGTGAATAGGTATCAGATATCGAATCTTAGCTCTCTGTCGAAATTGCTTCTTAGGTGCTTACGGTTTTGATCTATAGAATACGTGATCAAAGAAAAGCGATTGAGGATTGGTGCAAGGTTGGTGAATAAGGGAATCACAGCACACTTGCTTACCAAGTGTGTACATACACTGCACACACACAATGAATCGACAAAAGCTGAAATGCCAAAAAGCCAAAAAGTCGAAATACCAAAAAGCTGAAATGCTGAAAAGCCAAAACTTGGGCTACGATAGTCTTGCGAGTGTGCGAACACTCGTGAGGAGGAAATTGATAGGTTTCCTGAGGCCCATGGGCAATTTCGTGGACTTGGGTTGTGATTGGGCCGTATGGGTCAGAATAGGCTAAATAGGCCCGATGGGCTGTTGGGCCCATATAGGCAAAATTGAATATTGATGCTGTGTGATAGGAATTTGTATGTGAGCATGAATATGAATGTGACTGGGCCTAACGGGCCATATAAATGCGATTTGGGCCTAATGGGCCATATACAGGTGATTTGGGCCTTATGGGCCATATGAATTTGATTGGGCCTAGTGAGCCATATGAATATGATTGGGCCTAGTAGGCCATATACAGGTATGTGAATTTGTCTGGGCTCTGTAAGGGGTTTTGGGCCTAGTATATGATTACTACATAAAACTTAATTAATATATTGCGATCGTGGATAAGTCAAAGGGTTAAGGTGTCGCAACGGGTATATGCATGTCTAGGATTGGATCTAGAGAGAGCTTGGTACTTAAGCGGTCTTAATGACTAACCTTCTCTTCTCTGGAATCTTACATGGTGCATAGTATTCATTCATTTTAGCTCACGGGATTTGTTAATGGGCCAAGATAAGTGAAAATCGTAATTAAGGGGAAAATTATCGAAATGCCCCTAAGGGCAAAAATGACCAAAATACCCCTAATTGTAGAATGTAAGTTTTATAGATGTGACTTGCATACATATGATATCCTGCTTAGGTTGCATATGGGTGGGAATTATGGAATTGAAGAAGTATATGAGGATCGCATGGTTGCTTGACAATCGTGGGTCCACCAACGACTTTTAAAGCCCAATAAGTAAATGAAGGTAGTTCCACAACCGAGCTACCATTGATGTGTCGATTGGGTGGGTCGTGGGACTCTTTTATTTTATTTTCAAGTAATGCTCAGTAGAAGGTTCAATGTTTCGAGGGACTCTAGGTGGCCAACTAGCAAGATAATTTGGACTTGGTTTTTTTTTAAGCATATAAGTTTTTATGTTATTAAGTATGTTTCAGACCAGATTGTAACAAGGTTTCATTATGTTATTATTACTTGAATTATTATTATTATTTTCGTTGTAAATATGAAAATTTGAACATGGGTTTCCTAAATTATAGTATGTTTTCTACGTTTCCGCAACTAAATTTTAAAATGGTATCTTTTCATAAAATCATATGTTTTAAACAAGTGATTGAAAGGATTTTTTTTAAGTTAATTAATGTTTCTTTTATTTTAAGAAGGGTTTTCAATGAAAATACGATTTTCACAAAAACACTTCAATGTAACATGTCGGATTCGACCAAACGTCTAGGCTGGGTTTGGGGTGTTACATTTAGTGGTATTAGAGCCCAGGTTGCAAAACTCGGGCTGTGAAGTGGGCCTTATTATTATTTGGTTTCTTTTTCTGTTTTAAAAAAGAATTGGATCACACTATTTTGGATAAAGGGAAATCTTACTGTGCGGCACACCGAGTCTCTGACGTCGAACTGAGTAAGTTCTTCTACTCTTAAGCTTGTTTAAATTTTTGTACAATAGATAGTTAGAGGGCTACTTTAGATGATTATGTTAGCGTAGAACTAAAGCCCGCAGGAACTTAAAACTGTATAGGATTTTCAAAAACAATCTTCTCTTTAAATATTTTCATAAAAAATTGGTGTAATTATTAAACTAACTAAAACTTCATAAAATTTTTAATCCAGATAATACGTGAATCGACGATGAGTGCTAAAAGAGGTGCAAGGGGCCATGGCTGAGGCCGTAAAAGTGTTAGGGCTAAATCATCAGCATCAAGCCATATGCCTGATGTTGGAGTAGAATAGGGTCCAGCCTCACCTGTGGCTGGGAATGGACCATATGATCGGGTCGTGGGAGAAGATGCATTGTTGCAGGCAATGCTGAGGATTTTGGAAAGGGTCGTTGGGCCCAATAATGACACTGGAAATCGGGGGTCCATTCCGGAGCGACTTCGATCGAATAGGGCTGAGATCTTTAAGGGTGTGGCTGGCGTAGCTCCTAACGTGGCAGAGTATTGGTTAGAGGCCACTGAAAGGATAATGGAGGACCTGGACTATTCACCGGAACAGAAGCTAAAAGGAGCCGTGTCACTACTTAGGGAAGAAGCCTACAAGTGGTGGCTGACGGTGAAAGAGGGCACCCAACCGGAGCGGGTCACTTGGGAGTTTTTCAAAGCTGAATTCCAAGGGAAGTATGTGGGTGCAAGCTACGTGGATGCTAGAAGGAAGAAGTTCCTAAACTTGACCCAAGGAAACAAATCAGTGGCGAAGTATGAGGTAGAGTTTCTATGCCTTAGTAGATATGCAAGAGTAATGGTGGCAACAGACTATGAATGTTACGTTAGGTTTGAGGATGGACTGAGAGATAGTCTTAGGGTATTAATAGTTCCACAAAGGGAGTGAGATTTCTCAAAATTGGTGGAGAAAGCAAAGATAGCAGAGGAGGTAAAGCGCACTGAGCGCTTAAATCGGGAGAGAGAAAGGGGTGAGAATAAAAGGGAGGCTGAGACTCCTGGTGTTGGACAGAGGCCTAAGGCTAGGGCCAGAAATAATGGGCCAGTTAGAGCAGGGCACCTTGCTGCTAATCCAGGGGTGCCACTTTGTGCTGATTGTGAGAGAAGCCATAGAGGCGAATGTTGGAAGAGGATGGGAGCTTGTTTCGCTTGTGGGTCTATGAAGCATAGGATTAAAGATTGCCCCCAAATGCTGGGTCGAGAGCCAGTAGTGGGCCAAGGTGGTGCTCAGCCACCAAGGGGTGGTCAGCTACCGCTACGGAGCCGTGAGCAGGCCAGGGGTGGTGACGGCAATGGACATGGACGTGGAGTACTAGGCGAAAATGTAGGCCATTGTGAGGCGAGGCAGCCAGCTTTGCTTTATACTTCTCGTCGCCGAGAAGACGAAGATGCTCCAGAAGCATATATTGGTACGTACTTTACCCATAGTGTGCGATCTATCTATTTTGAAATTAGAAATAGAGTGCGCAGTAGAAGCATAGTGGTGTAACGTAAATGATGCGACGTCAATATCCTCAACTTTTTAAATTAGGTAAAATTTTGAGGACGAAATTTCTTTTAGGGGGTAGAGTTGTAACGCCCCAAAAATCCCGAAATCTCAAATTTCTCTTTTTGTAATCCGGTTAAGTGTTAATTACGTAATGGTAGGTCTTGGTCCAGGTTTGAGATCGAATCTAGGTGTAGAAGAAATTATAGTTTAATTATTAAAGGAACCCTGATGGCAAGTAGTTGGGCTTTTAAATAAAGATAGGGGAAAATAGCATCAAAAAGCCTTGTGGAAGAGTAGCTAAGTGACGCCACTTAGGGTGTAGGAAGGTGGCGTTAGTGGATAGTAAGGAGATCCAAGGTTCAAATCCTAGCTTAGTATTTTTAGAAGTTTAATTTTGGCCTTCTAGAAGGTTGGAAGTGGCGTGAAATGGGTTCCAATGGGAGTGTTCAGAAGAGAAAATTAAGAAAAGGATCAAGGGGTTATTAGGGTGAAAAACGAAGAGATGATAAGGGGGAAATGATGGAGCCGAATGGGGAATTGAGGGCCAGGCAATTCAGCTATAGGGCTATAAATAAGTGCCAAATACAAGGTTTCCAGGCTACTGTTGAAATTCTTCTTCACCTTGTTGCCAGAAACCCTCTTCCCTAAAAGCTGAAAATCCTTTTGTTTTTCTTTTCTTTCTGTCGATTTCTATTCTTTTCTACACAATTTTCTTTGTTTCACTTTTGGTTTAGCCGATTCTTCTTCCTCTCTCCCTTGGTGCCGAATAATCAATTGTTGACCATTCAAATCTCTAAAGCCGAATACCCTTTTGGCCGAATACTCTTGGTGTCGTCACTACCTTTACCACCCATTCGAATCTAGTGAATAGGTGTCGGATCTTGGATCTTAGCTCACTGCCAAAATTGCTTCTTAGCTGCTTGCAGTTTTGATCCAGGGAATACGTGATCAAGGAAAAGTGATTAAAGATTGGTGCAAGGTTGGTGACTAAGGAAATCGTAGCACGCTTACTTACCAGGTGTGTACATACACTGAACACACACAATGAATCGACAAAAGCCGAAATGCTGAAAGTCGAAAAGCTGAAATGTCAAAAAGTAAAAAGTTAGGCTACGTTAGTCTTACGAGTGCGCGAACATTCGTGAAGAGGAAACCGATAGGTTGTCTGAGGCCTATGGGTGATTCTGTGGTCTTGGGTTGTGATTTGGCCATATGGGCCGAAATGAGCTAAATGGGCACGATGGGCTGTTGGACCCATAATAGGAAAAACTGAATATTGATGCTATGTGATAGGAATTTGTATGTGAGCATGAATATGAATGTGACTGGGCCTAACGGGCCATATAAATGTGATTTGGGCCTAATGGGCCATATACAGGTGATTTGGGCCTAATAGGCCATATGAATATGATTGGGCCTAGTGGGCCATATACAGGTATGTGAATTTGTCTGGGTTCTGTAAGGGGTTTTGGGCCTCGTATATGATAACTACATAAAACTTAATTAATATATTGCGACCATGGATAAGTCAAAGGGTTAAGGTGTGGCAACGGGTATATGCATGTCTAGGATTGGGTCTAGGGAGAGCTTGGTACTTAGGCGGTCTTAATAACTCACCTCCTTTTCTCTGGAATCCTACCTGGTGCATAGTATTCGTTCATTTTAGCTCACGGGATTTGTTAATGGGCCAAGGTAAGTGAAAACCGTAATTAAGGGAAAAATTACTGAAATGCCCCTAAAGGCAAAAATTACCAAAATAACCCTAGGTGTAGAATGTAAGTTTTATGGATGTGACATGCATACATATGATATCCTGCCCAATTTGGGCCTAAGCCCCTTTCAGTTCTCGTTAGGGACTGGGCCCATTTCAGTAATAGTAACAGTCTGGGCCTGAGCCCATTTCACTAACAGTAGCAGTTTGGGCTTGAGCCTATTTCAGTATAATATGCAAACAAAGAATCCTACCCAATCCATCCGTTACACACCATCTTTGTACCAGCCCAACACACTATGTGGGGATAAAATCAACTCACCCAACCCTACACACCATGTCATACCAGTTACAGTATTAAAACAGTATTTGCAGCCAAGCTACCAGTAATAGGCTTATAGCCTTTCAGTACACTTCCTCCAACATCATATATCCCACCCCATGCAATGCAACATAATATAAATGTACATACAGTAAAAATGGCATGCTCAACAGTCATATGTCATATAGGGGTAAACAGTCATCTTACCAAAATAATGGCCTAGGTGTACTTACCAGCCCAACAGTAGGTCCACAGTCGTCTGGGGCGACCCGTGCAACCTTAATAGTCAATCAGTGATCATGGGCCTACAGCCCCATATCGCGGGCCCATGTGGGACCACATGCTCGTACGACCCACATAGACCAGAATTGACCTTAGCTGTGTGGTTTACACAGTTTGGCCCAATATCTACCACACTTTTTTACGATTTTCTCGTGTGGGGCCTAAAGGCCCATTGGGCCCACACGGCCCAGTTTGGCCCAAAATGGCCCAATATCTGTTGGTCCATGAAAACGTTCATGGCCATCTCGTCAACCACACAGCCTTGTTTTACTACACGGCTTACCATACGGGCGATCACACACTCGTGTGGTGTCGACAACCAACTTTTTGACTTTTCAGCTTTTTGTCGATCTATGCTAATAGCAGTTTGATTACACACACACTTGTTATGAAGTTTAGTCGAAACGCTTCTGAAGCCGAGATGCTATGGTCAAACATAACCCCTAATTAGTCTAAAACCATTGTTAATCCAAAATCATAATATTGAAATGCTTAACCAAAACATAACTACTTACCCAACAACCAATCGCAGTATCCCCTCATTGTTCCAAAACCACGTATCCTCTCCAATGCTTTAACCTTTACACGAAATAGTTAACCGATTCATCAAAGTCTACAATCCCACATAATTGTATCTAGGATTTAAATTACTTACCAATAAAGAAGGTACCACTTGTAGGGACAGAGTAATCAGCTTAACACCTTGATCACAAAAATCGAGCCCCTAGCAACAATCATATGAAAAAGGAAATAAAAAAGTGTTAGATGAATATTACTCCGTGGTAGGAAAGAGAGAAAGCAATCGTTCGGCATAAGAGATACCATAAGTTTAACCTTTGAGAAGAAAACCAAATGAGATTCGGCTAGGGGAAACAAATCGTAAAACACTTACTAAAAAGTCAAAGGAATTTCGGCAGTACTTCAGCAAGAATTGGCCAAGGAAAAGAAAATAAGAGAAGGGAGAAAATAATTAGGCCTTGATAATTTCGGCTACATAATGACAGAGGGTATTCGATTTGGAGAAAAGAGAAGAAGAAGAAGAAGAAGAAGAGAACAATACTTAGGGTATTTGGCCAACAAAGAAAGAGGGGGATGATTCGGCTTGACAAAGAATAGAGAAATGAAGAATGGAATCGGAAAAAGAAATATTAGGATTTAGAGAAGATGGGACAAGGAAGAAGAAAAGATGAAGAGTAAAATGTCACTTAGGTATTCGGCCAAAGAAAAAGAACAAGAGACTGAGAGGTTTTCAGGAGTATTCGACTAAAGCCAAAAACAAAAGAAGTAAAGTTGCCAACTCGAGGTATTGAAAACGAAAATGATCTATAGGTAGCTAACACAAATTGACACCTAAAGCCTTTTGCTGAAATTTTGACCAAAAGCACCCCACATATTCGGTCAGCCTTTAACACATTAAACACCTCCCTAACACCTACACAATTGAAACACTATGTGTCAGAGTTAAAACTCAGCAAGACTCTCCTCCAAATTTGAACTTGCTCGATTTTCTCCTTAAATTTCTCCCCTCCCATCTCCTCAAATTCGGCTAACAACAACCTCATTCAAATATGTTCAAACCCTTAGTGTTTCGGTCAAACACAACTTCCTTCCAAAGCCACCAGCAAAAATAATCTCTATTTGCACAAGCAGGGATTCGAACCTCAGATCATTAGCACACTCCACAGGCCACAATCCACTAGACCAGCAGGCCTATTCTGTCATGCCACCGTTTCAATAATTTAAATGACTACTAGCTGGAGACAAAGGTTTCTTTAAGTAGGAGCAAAATTTTACTCCAGCCAAAGCTTGAATTCATGAGTTCCCAAACACTCCCAAAGTACACAACCACAAAGCCAGAATACTTTCACGTCACAAGCACACAAAAATAACTTTAACAGGGTTTTTAGGTTTTAGGGTGTTACATCATTCATGTAGTTCATGGCAAAACTGTAACACCCTAAACCTGGCCCAGAAGTTAGACCCGAATCTAGCGTGTCACATTGAAGTGTTTTTCGAAAACCTTGTTTTCATTAGAAACCCTTCTTATTTAAAACATAGTACATTGAAAACTTCTTAATTTTATTTCCAAAATTCCTTTTTACTTTGCGGAAGCTAATTCTAAAAGTAATTGATTTACGAAAACATGATGTTTAAAAATTAAGTTGCGAAAGCATTTTGAAAATGTTGCATAAACGTAGTGTTTGAAAACAGTTATTGTTTTGGAAAATCGTGTCCTACTTCTAACATATATTAGACTTACTAAATAAACTTTCCAAATAAAAAGTTAAGGAAATAAAGAGGCCTTATTACAACCCAAACAAAAAACCAAAGTGCTTAACTAAATGAACGAAATAGAAAAACATGTGCAGTTGTGTGGTCGTCTCCGAGTCCCTCTGCGACACTGATCTACCTAACGCTGAGGATTACCTGCACGGTTAATAAACAGGGTGAGTTTACGAAAACTCAGTGTGTTATCCCCTTACTAGAGTAACAGTCAGTATTCAGAAACAAAAATAGAAACGATGCAGGCTAAAGCACATTACTTGATATGATGCAGATCCGGTTCAAAGCCTATTACAATGCCATTTGGGTCACAGCCCATAACAGAATCAATTGGGTCTAGCCCAAACCAATAACAAAACAGAATGTGTGAATGTATGGATGCATGTTATCCCATCCCAATAATCCAACCGTTACATATCAACTCCGTCCCCCTGTACACATCATGTGGGGATATAAATATCGACCCACCCATCCGATACACATCAATGGTAGCCCGGTTGCAGTACTACCTTCATTACAGCAAAGCTGCTAATCATATATTGGGCTTAAAAAGCCTTCAGTAGCGGTATTATAATTGGCACAAAGCTATCGGTAACTGTATTATGTTTGGCACATAACCGTCAACTAGAGTAACATAACTGGCACACAGCCCTAGGTAAATGTGATCGACACAGAGTCGTCAATAATCATATATTGGCACATAGCCTTAGGCAAATACGTTTGGCACACAACCATAATTAGGTTGGCACAAAGCCATATATAGGTTGGAATAAAGCCATAATCAGAATAATTGGCTTTAAGCCATTGGTAGTTGTTTCATGTTAGGCACATAGCCATTAGCGACAATAATACAGTTGGCACACAGCCTCGGGTAAATATGATCGACATAGAGTCATCAATAATCATATATTGGGCTTAAAAGCCACCGGTGGATCCACGATCGTCAAGCAACCATGCAATCCTTAATCGGTGGATCCACGGTCGTCAAGCAACCATGCGATCCTCAATCGGTGGATCCACGATCGTCAAGCAACCATGCGATCCTCAATTTCTTCCTCCGTTTCATAATTCCAACCCCATGCAATATGTCGTGTATGTCATGCTCACTCATACACGTGTATGCAAAATGGCCATGCTCAGAAACAATCTTTTAAACATATATTAAAAACATATCAGTTTTACAACCACAGCCAAGTCAGTTAAAACACAATCATACAATCACAGTCAATCAGTCAAATTCATAGTCCAAGTCAGTCATTTACCCACAAGGGCAAAACAGTCATTTTATCCTATAGGGGTATTTTAGTAATTTTACACTACAAGGGTAATCTGATAATTTTACAAACTGGAGGTATTTCAGTAATCTTATAAATTGGGGGTATTTCAGTAATTTTACAAATTAAGGGTATTTTGGTAATTTTACAAGCCGAGGATATTTCGGTAATTTTACAAATAAGGGGTATTCTAATAATTTTACAAATTGGGGGTATTTTGGTAATTTTACAAATTAGGGGTATTTCGATAATTTTATAAATCAGGGGTATTTCGATAATTTTACAAATCAAAGGTATTTCGATAATTTTATAAACCGGGGGTATTTCGACAATTTTACAAATTGAGGGTATTTTGGTAATTTTACAAATCGAGGGTATTTAGATAATTTTACAAATAAGGGGTATTTCAGTAATTTTACAAATCAGGTGTATTTCGATAATTTTACAAATTGGGGGTATTTCGGTAATTTTACAAATTGGGGGTATTTCGGTAATTTTACAAATCGAGGGTATTACGGTAATTTTAAAAATCGAGGGTCTTAATGACCTAACAGAAGGTCCACTGTCGCCTCGAGCGACTTAAGTAACTTAAACAGACCTAACAGTACAAATGGGCCTAAGGCCTATTACTCAGCCCAAGTGGGCCCACGCTCGTGTGGCC
Source organism: Gossypium longicalyx (assembly GCA_025698465.1). Taxonomy (NCBI): domain Eukaryota; kingdom Viridiplantae; phylum Streptophyta; class Magnoliopsida; order Malvales; family Malvaceae; genus Gossypium; species Gossypium longicalyx. Next base: position 67,634,738 of record CM046995.1, on the reverse strand, counting down.
TATTTAGCCCAAATTTAGTTATGGCTATGTGGCCCAACTACTTTCCACCTAACAATTAGATTTACACAAGCAGGCCCACAGGCCCATTGGGCCATCGAGGCCCAGAACAGCCCTAGCACACGAGAACACTCGTGGCGGCCTCTACAGTCTATCGCCCATGGTTTGTGGGCTCAATTTACCACACGAGCGATCGCCCGCTCGTGAGGCCTCAAATGCCAGAGTTTTGGCTTTTTGGCTTTTGTCGACTTCTAACAAAGAAGGGCGTGAATACACACCTATTTATGAGAACGTGCCGAAGTCCACGATCACCAACCTTGGTACATGCTGCATTGAGTCTTCCTCCCAACTCATCTGGTTCACTCTATTTAAAGCCAGCTTCTCACCAATTCTCATGTTAGCTTCCCGATATGGGATTACTTTCAACCATTAGGAAAATTCATCATTCTTATGACCACTTCAACCACAGAGTTCCAGTCCAACTCCACCTCCCACACAACTCAAATAGCAAAATAAATACTCCACTACACATCCCAAGACTTGAACCTCAGACCTCATAGTTACACAACACACCACCTTGCCACTCCACCACAGGCTCTTTCTATGATAAAAACGTCCACAATTAACTTTAAGACATATGTGCCAGCGTCCAGATTCACTTAAGAGAAAAACCAAAATGAATTATAAGAGCCAAGACTTGAACCTAGGCTCCCTTACAACCTTAATGACGCCACAACCACTAGACCACATGTTTCCTTGTGTCATTTATTTAACACAATAATTTAAAAGGCCATCCTTTAAGCATCCATGGTTTTATTCACTTAATACCAAAATTTTTGCTAAAGCCCAGGTTTGAACCCAAGATTTCTCCAACACTTCTCAGGGCCATTAACCACCAAAGTAGACATTTAATTGTGTCATTTCATCGCACAATTAAATACTTATATACAACCTCCTTACAGTCCCGTACTCAAGGCCCAATACTTCTAGGCCCAAATTTAGGGTGTTACAAAAACATAATCACATATCCATAATTCTCATATAACTCAATTGTTCATAAGTTACTTACACATAACACATTTCATACTCATATAATTAATACCTATGTCATATGTCCACATATAAACATATACTTATCTTTCAATCGTAATCATAATGTACATTTCAAACATACCTAAATTTGAGTACACATTCTCATATTCATTCATTTCTCAGAATGCCCGTTGAACTGTTCAGAATCAATAAGGATACTCGGATAGCTCGGAAAGCTCATACAATGCCAACGTCCCAGACGTGGTCTTACATGTAATCAAATATCGATGCTATTATCCTAGATAGGGTCTTACACGAAATCAAATACGATGCTAATGTCCCAGACATAGTCTTACACATAAATCATAAGTCGATGCCAACGTCCCAGATGTGGTCTTACACGAAAACACATATTGGATCCTATGTCATGACATATGTATCCTAACTATTCCTATGGTTTGTACGGGGCTTTTCGGACGCCATTACATTATCGAAACTTTCACACATGCTTAAACACATATTGTAAACACAAAAAATAATATTAAAATATTTTTTTGACTCGAATTTGTGGTCTCGAAACCACTATTCTGACTAGGGTCTAAACTAGGTTGTTTACACTATTTCTAAAAATTAAGGTGTAGGGGACACACGACCAGAACACATGCCCATGGGGCAGACCGTGTGTCACACACACCCGTGTGTCTACCCGTTTGAACAAAATAAATGCCACTTACCAAGCCAGTTGTCACCGTCTTTTACACCTACACATACACAAGTTCAATGGCATATGGCATAATCCATGGCATGTTTAAGCAACCAAAACATCCATAAACAAGGCTAAATCATATCATTCATTACCAACACTTAACATATTTACTATAGCATAATTTACCAAATCAATTCATACCAAACTCACATTCACAAGTATCAACATGAATACTTTCATCATGCATAATTCTACTTAGGTTTCCTAGCACACCCAATGACCCATCTCATCCATTTCACAACAAGTCATTTAACCATAACAAACATATAGTAACCCATTACAAAACACATAAACAAAAGGCATTAGCATATATACTTATATAAATGGGCTTATAATCATTTTAGCCAAAATAAGCCAATTACATGGCTAAATACCAAATCACCTTAAACAAATATAAGCCAATACATTTGGCCAAATCAAATTACACATATAACAAAATGACCAAGTCCCTATACATGCCATACTATCAAAATGTTTTAAAATTATCGGTACTCATAAGACAGTTTGATAGTGTGATGCGACTTTCGACGATCTTTAATCCTGAGCTAACTTGGTAACACTATAAAACATTAAAAATAAAACGGAGTAAGCTATATAGCTTAGTAAGCTCGTATGAAGAAATAAGCAACCTTACCATAAATTAATCATGCAAGTAATATAACATAAGATGACATAATTTACTATAATCTCAAGATCATAATTCACTTCCTTCACAACTTACCTTGAAATCGTCATTTCACGAATTAATAATCATAAGCTTCGAGTACATACCTGTACCATCTCGTAACGAATTTACACTTATTCTCATCTTTGACATACCTGTGAACCACTTGGAATAATAATGTCAGATACTTGGGAATCTTGCACACTAAGTGCCACATATGTAGCCAATGCTACCTCAATCTCATAACGCATAATTGCTCGTTCTCGAGCTAATCAACGGGACTGCTCACACAAACTGTCAGTCAAGACGTAGCTACTTAGTGCTGCTCACACAACTGTCAAGTAACCGTAACATATGCCGGTATACTCAGCCACTGGTAGGATGTACGAGACCAGCACCTAGTTCACATAATCACATAACACATGGTAGCCCTAGTGATGTGTCACTTGTATCCTAATCTATTCCTAAGGACCAAACGAGATTTCTTACTTATCGAATCATCTTCAAACTCGTCCGTAAAGTTAAACTCGTCCACACAATCAATCATACAGTTCATGCAATATTAAATCATTTAAATACAACTATATTAAAGCTTATTTAACATACGAATTTACCTCGGTTACAAAACTACCAAAGGGAGCTATTCATCAATTATTTTGTTTTCCCCCCCGATCTTGACCCGAACTTCATTTTTCTTGATCTATAATACCAAATTTAACTTATTTAATTATCACATTGTTCAATTCAGCCCAAAAACACACTATGGAAATATTTACATTTTTGCCCCTAAACTTTTAACATTTTACATTTTAGTCCCTAGGCTCGTAAAATGAATTTCTTTCAATTTCCTTACAACCCAAGCCTAGCCAAACCTTTTTCATGCTTATGACAGTATTCACATTTTTCTACCCAATTTATAGACTTTTACAAATAAGTCCCTATTTGTCATTTTTACTGAAAATCACTTAGTAAAAGTCGTTTAACACACAATAAATATGCATATTCTACCATTAAACATTAAAATACACACATATTCAACATGGGTAAAATTTTAGACTTTAATCCTTCTTCAAATTAGTCCTTGGAAAGGCTAGATTAGGTTGAGACAATTTCAAAAACAAAAAAATCATGAAAAATGGGGTAAGAATGGACTTACCATCGAGTTGAAAGTGGCCAAAACCCTAGCTATGGACTCCTTGTGAAATTCATCTATGGGAGGATGAAATTGGGAAGATGGACATCTTTTTATTAGTTAATTCTTATCTTTATTTACCAAATGACTAAAATCCCCTTCATTTAGAACTTTGAAATTTTATCTAACCATGCCCATTTTTTTCCATACTAAAATATAATGGTACAATTACCATTTAAGTACCTTTAATTTAAGAATTCATAGTAATTAGGCCCCTTTAACATGGAGAACTCAAGTTTTACATCTATTGCAATTTAGTCCTTCTAGTCAAATTGGACACTCAATCGATAAAATTTCTTAACAAAATTTTCACACAATCATTAAATCATACTGTAGACCTTAAAGAAATAATTAAACAAATATTTCTACTTCAGATTTGTTGTCCCGAAACCACTGTTCTGATTTGACCGAAAAACGGGCTGTTACATGTTCTATCAGATAAAAGGTGTCTAATAGCTATAGAACCTTAATGTGGTGGTCCTTATGTGGTAAATAATCCAATAATATGATAGTGGATGATAATGGCTTGGTAATGTTGTAAATTGAATTAAGTTTAAAGGTTAATTTTGGTATTTAGTAATTAAAGTTAAAATAAGTAAAATAAAACAAATTTTTCACCCATTGTCATCTTCCTCAACTGAACCTAGGGCAAGAGGAAGCCATTTTTCTCCTTTAAAATTGGCCAAGACATTTTTGCTCAAATAGGTATGGTTTTTGTCCCGTTTTTAATGATTTTTATGTTATTGAGATCATTACAGCTTAATCTAGCTAGCCCAGGGACTAATTTGCAAAATTGTTAAAGGTTTAGGGTATTACCATCTATGAATATAGGTGTGTTTTGATGTTTGATGATAGAAAATGTATGGTTGTTATTAGATAAACAACATTTGTAAAGTGATTTTTGACAAAATTGTCATTTAGGGATTAAATTGAGAAATATTAAAATTTTGTGGTTAAATTATGAAATAAATGCAAAATATGGGCTGTTATAGGGCTATATGAAATTCAGCTTGCATGGGTAGGGGATTAATTGCATGAATTTGTGTTTTTATGAGATAAGGACTAAATTGTAAAAATGTTGAAAAATTAGGGGCAAAAGTGTAAAGTTGCCATAATGTGATTTTTGGGTTAAATTGAATTAGAGTAATTATTAAATAAGTTAATTTTGATTACATATAGATCAAGAAAAGTGAAATTCGAATTTAGATTGGGGAAAAAATAAGGTGTTGGATTAATTAATCAATTTCGTCCTTTTTGCATTTGAGGTAAGTTCATATATTAATAAGCATTATTGTAATTGTGTTTTAAATACTTTAATATTGAATAAATTGTGTATATGACCTTGCGGATATAATCGATAAAGATTTGACATTGAAAAATCCTGGTTGAACCTTAGGAATAGATTAGGATACGAATGACATGTCATTAAGGGTTATGTGTTTGGGTGCTGGTTTGTACGTCCTACAGGTGGTTGAGTTATCCAGCATGTGTTGTGGATTCTCGTCAACTTGTATGAGCAGCACAGTTTAGCTTTGCCATGACCGTCAGCTTGTGTGAGCAGATCCGTTATTACCTTGAGAGTGAGCATTATATGTGATATGAGATTGAGATAGCTTTGGCTATGTATTGGCACTTAGGGTGCAAGATTCTTGGGTATCCGATAGTATTTTGAATGGCTCAACGGTTATATCGAAAATATGAAATGGTGAGAAATAGATTTGTATCATTACATGTAATACCCCTAACCCATATCCGTTGCCAGATTAGAGTTACGAGGCATTACTTGACATATCGAAACATTTCACAACCACTTCACAATCATAAATTATACATCATCATATCATAGTCTAATATCACCATAAAGTCCCTTTCTTAGGTTATGAGACCTTAAACATTCATTAGGAAGAGGTCGGGACTAAGCCGGACACATACATAAATTTTTACGAAACTTTGAAATTTTTGTAATTTACAAAGGTTACACGCCTGTGTGAGCAGGCTGTGTGCCTCACACGGCATTAGACACACCCGTGTGTCTAGGCCATGGCGAAACAAGGCATACATACTGACTTGTCCACATGGCCACAAGATACGCCTGTGTGTCTGGCCCGTGTGCAAGTCTGACTTGATTCGAAACTAAACATTTATGGACATGGTTGAGACACACGCCCGTGTGCTCAACCGTGCAGGCAATTATAGGCCATTAGTAAGGCTAATTTGTCACCCAGTCCTCCCTACAAGTCCAAAATCAAGCATCATATATACAATATTTTTAGCTAAATTCAACTTCAAACATGTATCAATCAATCCATAATATCATCATCAAATTTCATGTTCAATCTCTATACCAAAACATACCAAAATTACATGCCAAATCCATTAACTCATACATGATCAACATCTCAAATTATCATATCAATCTTATATCAAAATTATACCAAATCTATAACTAAATCATGAAACATACTTCCCAAAATGAGCTTAATACATAATCGAATATACACAACATTAGCATCATGATCAAGCCATTTTCGCATGGCTATATACATATATACAAATCAAAATGAACCATATCGAAACTAGCCTATACATGCCACATAACCAAAAACTCAAAGCTTTTATTTACCAAAGCGATAACCGGATAGTGTGATGACATCTCCAATGACTTCCAACCCGAGCAAGTCTCCAAAACTCTATAAACATAGGAAAAACACACACAGTAAGCTTAGAAAGCTTAGTAAGCCATAAGCAAATAAATCATCTCAATGATATTTATAATTCAATTTAATCAGGTCAAATTTAGCAAATCTCAACCACATATATATTCATCATACTCATAAATTCATATGTCCATTTTAAGTAACTACACTTATCTTATTTATCAAGGAACATATAACCATGCTTTCAAATTTGAATAACAACCGTTAGCTCAATCATATAAATCAAGCTTGTAACAACCCGATTTAGACCCTAATCGGAATAGTGGTTTCGGGACCACGAATCTGAGTCAGAAAAATATTTTAAAATTTATTTTCTGTGTTTATTGTGTGTGAATTAGCATGTGTAAAATTTTCGTGATTTAATTTTATTATTTGAGTGTCCGATTAAATAAAAAGACTTAATCGCGTAAATTTAAAATTTGATAGTTTAAAGCATAAGGGTTGAAATGTTAATGACTTTTTAAATTGGAGTATTTATGTTGTAAACATTCCATTAGCATAATGGTTGGACGATAATAGGCATATGTTATAACGATTTTATATTAATTTTAAAAGGTTAAATTTGTAAAATAGTTAATAACTTATATATGTTATAATAAAACATATAAGTAAATATTAATGTTCTTATTCTTGTTTCATCCACTGAAATAACAAAAAAAGAAAGAAAATAAAAAGAAGCTAGGGTATTCGGCACTTTGGAAGCTCAATCAAGGTTCGTTTTTGCTCGATTTTTGATAATTTTTACGTTTTTGAGATCGTTGCTTCGAGTACTACAAAACCCAAGCTCAAATTTTTTTTATTTTGATGAATATTTTGAGTTATGCCATTGATGAGATCTTGTGATTTTTGTTGTTTAATGATGAAATATGAAAGATATGTTTTAGATTAACATGTTTTGTATTGGAGTTTTTGATAATTTTGAGTAATTAGGACTAGATTGCAAAAATAATAATTTGAGGAACTAAAATGTGAAATAAATGAAATATATGGATTTGTTTGAGAGTGGGTAAAATTCGGCTCATCATGGATATGCTGAAATTTTGTGTTTTGTGCAATAGGGACTAAATTGTAAAAAGTGTAAATGTCAGGGGTAAAATGGTAATTTTCCCATTTATGTGTTTTTGGACTAAATTGAATGAAAATATTTTTGAATGAGCTTAATTTGAATATGTTTAGATCAAGAACCAAAGAAATCAGATTTGGATCGGGGAAAAACGAAAGTTGTCGAATAGCCTCTCTGTTCTATTTTACATCGTTCGAGGTAAGTTTATACGCAAATAGACGTGTTTAATTGTAGTTAAATGCTAAACATATATGCTGTTATGAAATGTATAAATTTATATTTATTATGGTCGAATATGAAAAGATTTGACTACTACATTTTCGAATTCGTTTTGACCGATTTACGACGTTCAAAAGTCCCGTATGAACCTTAGGAATAGTTAGGATACATATGTCACGACATAGGATTCTGATTTATGTGTGCGAGTAAGACCATGGCATTGATATGTGATTCTGATATATGTGTGCGAGTAACACCCTGTCTGGGACAGTGGCATCGATATGTGATTACATGTAAGACCACGTTTAGGACGTTGGCAATATACGATATATCTGTGATTATCCGAGTGTCCTACCCAGTTTCGAATGGTTCATCGAACAAAGGTAAATTGAGTTTGAATGTGTAAAACGAGCTATATGCCATGTATGAATTAACTTGTTACCGACTTGAGGTAAGGTAAGTAAACACCTTGGCTATTTTCTATAAATCTTGTAAAAATGTAAATAAAGCAAATATGTGTATGTGATATGCATATTTGGCTTTGTGAATGAGTAGTAAGTATGTTATGAATAGTCCTTATATTTGTGTATATATGATAAGATATATTCGGTTATATGATTAGTATGTGTATATGAAACTATATTGTGACACATGAGCTTATATATTCATCGTATGTGAACTAGGTTTGTGATGATTATTTGGTTGTGAAAGTAAAATGGTAAAATGATAATTTAGTTACATAGGCATTCGGCCAAAGTGATATTTAAGAATGAATTTATATATATTATGAAATTTATATGTTTGGATTTAAATGTGTTATAGTATTATAAGTTGTCTTAGTTTAATTCGGTTGATAATGTTATCGAGTTGTTTATTTGCTTATGACTTACTAAGCTTCAAAAGCTTACCTTGTGTTTTTATGTGTGTTTCTATCTTATAGATTTTTGGATTCAAGTTACAAGCTCAGGGATCATCAGCATAGGCTATCACACTATCCACAACTTCGGTATTTAAATAGTTGAACTTGAACTATGGCATGTATAGGCTGTAACATATTTTTGAAATGTGGAATTTGGTTATGTATATAAAGCCAAGCGAAAATGGCTTGCTAATTATGCTTAGACTTGGTCTTATGTGTGCTTAATTATAATGTTTAGTGAGCTTGGTTTTGATAATTCGATTATGCTCGACTGTGGGTTAAATTCGTTTTAGTTAAAGTATTAAGTATTATGAATAGATGATGTTCGTGGTAGGTGTTTTACGCATTGAAAATAGCTTAATTATTATGATTGAGTTTGGTTTTAGTTAAATTATGGGTTGATCTCATTTAGATTATCATGCTATGTGCTATGGATGAGAGGCATTTATGATATGTGTTTTGAGTATTGAAATTGATTAATGACTTTGGAAGTGGTATGAATGTATTGGCCTTAATAAATATATATATGGAATATTTGGATAATTTGAATGTGGTTCAATCTAAGATTAGATACTTATGTGAAGTTGATTTTAAATAATTAAGTTTAGTTGTTAAATATGTTCGGTTATATGCTAAAAGTAAAATAAGGTAGTTACTTGACTGGTAATTTGGTTCTTGATTATATTAGTATGCCTTGGTACATAATATGGTAAAGATATATGCAGGTACACAATCTATTGGATATATATATGTATAATGGTGTTGATAATGTGTTTCGGTTATAAAATAATAATAGAAGTGTATTATGTTATATCACATAATGCTTTAGCAAATTAAAATATATGTCATTTATATGAGATGTATTTGGTATATGATTATTGAGTGAAGTAAAAGAATATGTTTGACTATCTGGTTTGTTAGTTAACCGAAATCAATAAATATGAATAAGAAAGTTTCGGTTCCTAATGGTACATTATTGGTAAGTTTTAGTTAGTTGTTTGAGTAGTGTAATTATTTGAGTTGATGATGATGATATATATATAATTATTTATTATGGAATGTATCTTTTGTAGGTAAGTAAATGATGTGCGGTTGCTTGTATAAGTATGTGCATGACTTATATAAAAATAGATTTAATATTTAGTAATGAAGTTATTAATGTATTATATGTTCTGTATATGTATAAATTGTTTTGATACATTTTGGATTATGTTTTATTTGAGTTGTGTTGTGAATGACATAATTAATTTAGACTTAATATTTGATTAAATTGTAAGCTTTGAGGCGATTAAAATTTTGATTTGTAATATATATAATGCATGTTTATATGAACTGTAAAATGTTCAATAATGCCTCTTAACCCTAATCCGGCAATGGACACGGGCTAAAGGTATTACATTTTTTTGGTATCAGAGCTACGGTTTAGTCAGTTCTAGGACTAACGTAGCGCGTGTGAGTCTAGCTATACATGCCATAATATATACTGCGATAGTGTGATGACTTCTGACATTTGAAAATGTGTTTTCATATAGTAAATGGATCCCAACAGAGCTGTAGCTGATGATGTCGAGAGTGTAGCGCCTGCTCCGCGTAAGGGACAGCGCCAGCTAATTCTCGACCAACTTCGAGTAATCAAGAAAGTGAGGCTAAACAAGCCTTCTATCAAATGATGAATGACTAGTTTACTCAATATATCCGGACTAACTCAGCTGCACAACAACCTCTACTCCCAACTAATCCATCTTCGATGCTTGCTGTACCTCAAGTAAGTGATCCGTTGAGGTTATATAAGCCACCTGTAGATAAAATCAGAAAACATGGGGCTGAAGAGTTTAAATCTACTGATGATGATGATGCTGAGCGGGTTGAGTTTTGGCTTGATAATACTAACCGTGTGTTTGATGAGCTGTCCTGTACCCTAGAGGAATGTTTGAAATGTGCCATATCTTTGCTTTGAGACACAGCATATCACTGGTTGAATACCCTAGTATCAGTGGTTTCAAGTGATCGGGTGACCTGGGAATTCTTTCAGACTAAGTTTCATAAGAAATATATTAGCCAGAGATTTATCGACTAGAAGCGTAAAGAATTTCTAAAGCTAAAATAGGGTCGGATGACTATGACAGATATGAGTGAAAATTTGTGAGACTCAGTCGGTATGCCCGAGAGTGTGTTTCGATCGAAGCTATAATGTGTAAAACATTTGAAGATGGGTTGAATGAAGATATTAAATTGTTAGTTGGCATACTTGAGATAAAAGAGTTTGTGGTACTTGTTGAGCGAGCCTGCAAATCTGAGGAGCTCGGAAAAGAGAAAAGAAAAGCTAATTTTGAAGCTAGAGATTCGCGTAAGAGATCATTCAGTAAGTCAATCCATTCGGTACCAAAGAAGTTCCGAGATGATTTAAGTCGTTCAAAAGCCACTTTGGGTTACTCTCGACGAGATCAGAGCAAACCACCTGTGAACTCGAGAGCTACCTCAGTAGCTAGTGTGGGTAACGTCAGATCTAATCAACCTGAGTGTAAGCATTATGGTAAATGGCATCTCGAAAGTTGCAAATTGCACAATTGGGCCTATTTTAAATGCAGATCGATGGATTATTATATTCGAGATTGCCAAGGGTTAGCTGAAGAAAATCCAGTGCAGAATATGAGATCGAATAATACTGCAGCTCGAGGTAGACCACCCAAAAATACAGGTAATATGAGTGGCAGTCAGAGAGGGACTAAAGATACAGCAACCAGATCTGAGGCTCGTGCACCTGCCAGAGCCTATGTTATACGTGCACGCGAGGAGGCTTCTTTTCCAAATGTCATTACTGATACATTCACTCTCTATTATACTAATGTAATTGCATTTATTGATCCCGGTTCGACTCATTCTTATGTCTGTGAGACTTTAGTATTCAAAAAGACTCTACCTGTTGAGTCTACTGAGTTTGTGATTAAAGTGTCAAACCCCTTGGGCCGGTGTGTTATGGTTGATAAAGTGTGTAAGAATTGTCCCTTGATGGTTCAAGATTCATGTTTTTCAGTTGATTTGATGTTTTTGCCATTTGATGAGTTAGACATAATTCTGGGTATGGATTAGTTGACTTTACATGATGCTGTTGTGAACTACAAGAGAAAGACCATTGATCTACGGAGCCAGAATGATGAGGTTATTCAGATTAAATCTAATGAACTGAATGGTTTACCAGCAGTGATTTCTTCGATGCTAGCTCAAAAATATGTGAGAAAAGGTTGTGAAGCTTATTTTGCCTACGTGCTTGATAGTAAAGTGGTCAAAAGAAGCATTGCATCAGTGCCAATTGTATGAGAGTATTCAAATGTGTTTCATGAAGAATTTTCGGGTTTGCCACCTATTCGGGAGGAGAGTTTGGTATTGAATTAATTCCTGGAACGACCCCGATATCTATAGCTCCGTACAGAATGGAACCTATAGAATTAAAAGAGTTGAAAGCTCAGTTGTAAGAATTGACAGATAGAGGTTTTGCGTGGCCGAGTTTCTCACCTTAGGGTGCACCATTGTTGTTTGTGAAAAAGAAAGATGGAATTATGAGAATGTGCATTGATTATAGATAGCACAATAAGGTGACTATAAAGAATAAGTATCCGTTGCCATGGATTGATGATCTATTTGACCAACTAAAAGGGACTACAATGTTTTCAAAAATAGATTTGAGATCAGGCTACTATCAGTTGCGAGTTAAAGACTCTAATATGCCAAAGACTGCTTTTCGAACGAGGTATAGACATTACGAGTTTTTAGTTATGCCTATCGAACTTACTAATGCACCTGTTGTTTTCATGGATTTGATGAATCACATCTTCAGATCGTATCTGGATCAGTTTGTGGTTGTGTTTATAGATGACATTTTGATCTACTCTTGTAATGAAGCTGAACATGCCGAACATTTGACACTTGTGTTACAGACTTTGTGAGACAAGCAGTTGTATGCAAAGTTCAGTAAATGCGAATTCTGGTAAGTGAAGTCAGTTTTCTGGGCCATGTCGTATCAGCATCGGGTATTCGGGTTGATCCGAGCAAAATTTCAGCTATACTTGATTGGAAACCTCCTAATAATGTTTCTGAAGTTCGAAGTTTTCTTAGACTTACTGGTTATTACAGATGGTTCATAAAAGGTTTCCCTATACTACAGCCTCGATGACGAAGCTATTGCAGAAAGATGTTAAGTTTGAGTGGCCAGAGAAGTGCCGGAAAAGCTTTGATCAGTTGAAAGCCCTTTTGACCGAAGCTCTAGTGCTAGTTCAGCCAGAATTGGGTAAAGAATTTGTTATCTATAGTGATGCATCTTTAAATGGTTTAGGTTGTGTCTTGATGTAGGAGGGCAAAGTTATAGCTTATGCCTCGAGATAGTTGAAGCCACATGAAAGGAACTATCCAACACATGACTTAGAATTGGCAGCTACTGTATTTGCATTAAAGATATGGCATCATTATCTGTTCAATGAGAAATGTCATGTTTATTTTGATCATAAAAGTCTGAAATATTTGATGACTAAGAAAGATGTAAATTTGAGACAATGTCGATGGTTAGAATTGTTAAAAGACTATGAACATCTGATTGGCTACCACCCGGGAAAGGCTAATGTTACTATTGATACTCTAAGCCAAAAATCTCTATTTGCTTTGCGTGCAATGAATACGCATTTGGCTATGTTTGATGATGGTTCGATAATAGCGGAACTAAAAGCAAGACAGTTATTTGTTTAACAAATTTTTGATACCCAGAAGATTGATAATGAGTTGATAGCAAAACAAGCTCAATGTGATTCAAATGCTGATTTAGAATTCAAAGTTGATGCTGAGGGTTGTTTGAGGTTCAAAAATCGGATATGTGTCCCAAGGAATTTAGAGTAGATTCAAATGATTTTAAATAAAGCTCATAGCAGTCGGTTATCTGTTCATCCAGGTAGTACAAAGATGTATAATGATCTGAAACAACTTTACTGGTGGCATGGTATGAAACGAGACATTTCTAAATTTATTGCAAGATGTTTAGTCTGTCAATAAGTAAAAGCTAAACATCAGGTACCTTCAGGGTTACTTCAGTCGATTATGATACCGGAGTGGAAGTGGGACAGAGTCACGATGAACTTTGTATTCGGTTTACCATTGACACCAAACAAGAAAGATGCAATCTGGGTTGTTGTGGATAGATTGACTAAATCAGCTCACTTTGTTCCTATACGTACAGATTACTCGCTTGATAAGCTGCCTGAATTATATGTTTCTAAAATTGTGAGATTACATGGTGTGCCTATTTCTATTGTTTCGGATAGAGATCCAAGGTTTACATCGCGATTTTAGAAGAAACTGCAAGATACACTAGGTAGGAAATTACATTTCAACACTGCTTTCCATCCGCAAACAGATGGTCAGTCTGAGCGAATCATTCAGATACTTGAAGATATGTTGAGATGTTGCATTCTCGAGTTTGAAGGTACGTGGGAACGATACCTAACTTTGATTGAATTTGCGTATAATAATAGCTTTCAATCGAGTATCAAAATGGCACCTTATGAAAATGGCACCTTATGAGGCTTTATACGATCGTCAATGTCGTACACCATTGTATTGGACTGAGCTTAGTAAAAATAAGATACACGGGGTCGATTTGATCAGAGAAATTGAACAGAAAGTGAAAGTGATCCGTGAAAGTTTAAAAGTAGCAACAGACCATCAGAAATCATATGCAGACTTGAAACGTAAAGATATAGAGTTTCAGATCGGAGATAAAGTTTTCTTGAAAGGCTCACCGTGGAAGAAAATACTCAGATTCAGTCGTAAAGGCAAATTGAGTTCGAGGTTTATTGGGCCGTATAAGGTTATAGAGCGTATCGGGCCGGTTGCTTATAGACTGTTGTTGCCATCTGAGCTAGAAAAGATCCACAATGTATTCCATGTTTCGATGCTTCGTAGTTATCGATCTGATCCTTCACATGTGATTAGCCCGTCTGAGATTGAGATTAAGCCCGATATGACGTACGAGGAAGAATCGATTCGTATTCTGGCTCACGAGATTAAAGAGTTGCGAAATAATAAGATTCTGTTCGTTAAAGTGTTGTGGCATAAGCACATTGTTGAGGAAGCAACTTGGGAACTAGAGGATGCAATGAGAGAGCGTTATCCGAACCTATTCACCAGTAAGATTTTCAGGGACGAAAATCCCTAAGGGGGAGAGTTGTAACAGCCCAATTTAGACCCTAATCAGAACAGTGGTTTTGGGACCATGAATTCGAATCATAAAAATATTTTAAAATTTATTTTCTGTGTTTATTGTGTGTGAATTAGCATGTGTGAAATTTTCGTGATTTAATTTTGTTGTTTGAGTGTCTGATTAAATAAAAGGACTTAATTGCGTAAATTGAAAATTTGATAGTTTAAAGCATAAGGGTTGAAATGTTAATGGCTTTTTAAATTAGAGTATTTATGTTGTAAATATTCCATTAGCATAATGGTTGGACGGTAATAGGCATATGTTATAATGGTTTTATATTAATTTTAAAAGGTTAAATTTGTAAAATTTTTAATAACTTATATATGTTATAATAAAACATATAATTAAATATTAATGTTCATATTCTTGTTTCATCCACCGAAATAACAAATAAAGAAAGAAAAGAAAAAGAAGCTAGGGTATTCGGCACTTTAAAAGCTCAATCAAGGTTCGTTTTTGCTCGGTTTTTGATATTTTTTACCTTTTTGAGATCGTTGCTTCGAGTACCACAAAACCCATGCTTGAATTTTTTTATTTTGATGAATATTTTGAGTTATGCCATTGATGAGAGCTTGTGATTTTTGTTTTTTGATGATGAAATATGAAAGATATGTTTTAGATTAACATGTTTTGTATTGGAGTTTTTGATGATTTTGAGTAATTAGGACTAGATTGCAAAAATAATAATTTGAGGGACTAAAATGTGAAATATATGGATTTGTTTGAGAGTGGGTAAAATTCGGCTCATCATGGGTATGCTGAAATTTTGTGTATTTTGTGTTTTGTGCAAGAGGGACTAAATTGTAAACGGTGTAAATGTTAGGGGTAAAATGGTAATTTTCCCATTTTTGTGTTTTTGGACTAAATTGAATGAAAATATGTTTGAGTGAGCTTAATTTGAATATGTTTAGATCAAGAACCAAAGAAATCAAATTTGGATCGGGGAAAAACGAAAGTTGTCGAATAGCCGCTCCATTCCGTTTTACATCATCTGAGGTAAGTTTATAAGCAAATAGACGTGTTTAATTGTAGTTAAATGCTAAATATATATGCTGTTATGAAATTTATTAATTTATATTTGTTATGGCCGAATATGAAAAGGCTTGACTACTATGTTTCCGAATTCGTTTCGACCGATTTACGACGTTCGAAAGCCTTGTATGAACCTTAGGAACAGTTAGGATACATATGTCATGACATAGGATTCCAATTTATGTGTGCGAGTAAGACCATGGCATTGATATGTGATTCCGATATATGTGTGCGAGTAAGACCCTATCTGGGACAGTGGCATCGATGTAACGCCCCAAAAATCCTGAAACCCAAAAATCCCGAAATCTCGAATTTTTCTTTCTGTGAGTAGCAATTCCGATTTAGTGTTAATTACGTGATGGTAGGTCTTGGTCAAGGTTTGAGTTCAAATCAAGGGGTAGAAGAAATTATAGTTTAATTATTAAAAGAATCTGGGTTGGCAAGTAGTTGGGCTTTCAAAAATAGGGGAAAAATGACATCAAAAAGCCTTGTGGAGAAGTGGTTAAGTGACGCCACTTAGGGAGCAGGGAGGTGGTGTTAGTAGCTAGCAAGGAGATCCAAGGTTCGAATCTTAACTTAGTATTTTTAGAATTTTAATTTTGGCCTTCTAGAAGGTTGGAAGTGGCGTGAAAATGGACTCCAAGAGAAGTGTTCAGGACAGAAAATTAAGGAAAAGATCAAGGGGTTATCAGGGAGAAAAACGAGAAGATGAGAAGAGAGAAGTGATTGAGCCGAATTGGGAATTGGGCATGGAAAATTCGGCTATAAGGGCTATAAATAGGGGCCGAATACAAGGTTGCCAGGCTACTGCCAAAATTCTTCTTCACCTTATTGCCAGAAACCCTTTTCTCTTCAAGATCCAAAAAGCCGAAAACCTTTTTGTTTTCTTTTCTTTTCTTTGTGCCGATTTCTATTCTTCTCTACATAATTTTCTTTGTTTCACTTAGCCAATTTCTTCTTCTACTCTTCTTCTTTAATCTGTGCCAAATAAACCTTATTCATACTAAGTTTGAAAGTCGAATCTCCCAAGGGCCGAATACTCTTTAAACAAATCTAGTGTAAGTGTTTTACAATAGTTTTTCTTTGCTAAGTATCGATTATTGTCCCTCACTCTTTCTAATCAAATGTGGTAGGGAATTAGTATCGGATCTCGGATCTTAGCTCTCTGCCAAAATTGCCTTTAGGTGCTTGCGGTGTTGGTTAGTATTCCTCTCCCATTGGGTAAGTTGGCCGAATGTTCATAGTTAAGGTAAGGGGACTTGTGTTGGATACGAGTCATCTATTATTCTGGTTTTAATAGTTAAACTTGGTGCAGATCTAGGAGTTGATCGTGGTTAGTGATTTAAGAAGGGGCTGTTATATTTATCGCGCAAGGTAAGGTTAATGTGAGGTTTCGGTTTTAGTAAAGATATGTACTAAGCATGCAATTAATGGATGGGTGATATCATTTGTAGGTTGGTGACTAAAGGAATCGTAGCACGCTTGCTTACCAGGTGTGTACATACACTGCACACACAAGTAGATCGGCAAAAGCTGAAAAGTCGAAATACTGAAAAACCGAAATGCCGAAATGCCGAAAAGTCAAAAGTTTGGTTGCGGTAGTCTTACGACAACACGAGCACTCGTGAGGAGGAAACTGATAGGTTTCTTGAGGCCCACGAGCGATTCGGTGGACTTAGGTTGTGATTTGGCCATATGGGCCGAAATGGGCTAAATGGGCTCGATGGGCTGTAAGGCCCATAATAGGCAAAAACTGAATATTGATGCTATGTGATAGGAATTTGTATGTGAGTATGAATATGAATGTGACTGGGCCTAACGGGCCATATAAATGTGATTTGGGCCTAATGGGCCATATACAGGTGATTTGGGCCTAATGGGCCATATAAATATGATTGGGCTTAATGGGCTAGATCTAGGTATGTGAATTTGATTGGGCCCTGTAAGGGGTTTTGGACCTAATATATGATGACTACATAAAACTTAATTAAATTATTTGCGACCGTGGACAAGTCATAGGGTTAAGGTGTGGCAACGGGTATATGCATGTCTAGGATTGGATCTAGGGAGAGCTTGGTACTTAAGCAGTATTAATGACTCACCTCCTCTTCTCTGGAATACTACCTGGTGCATAGTATTCGTTCATCTTAGCTCGTGGGACTTGTTAACGGGCCAAGGTAAGTGAAAACCGTAATCAAGGAGAAATTACCGAAATGCCCTTAAGGAAAAAAATAACCAAAATACCCCTAGGTGCTGAATGTAAGTTTTATGGATGTGACATGCATACATACGATATTCTGCTTAGGTTGCATATGGGTTGGGAATTATGGATTGGAGGAAGTATGTGAGGATCACATGGTTGCTTGACAATCGTGGATCCAACGGCGGCTTTTAAAGCCTAATATGTAAATGAAGGTAGTTCCGCAACCGGGCTACCCTTGGTGTGTCGGTTGGGTGGGTCGATATTTATATCCCCACATGGTATGACGAGGGACGGAGCTGGTGTGTAGCGGATGGATAATTTGGATGGGATTGCATTGCATTTTGATGTATGATAATTTGTGATTGGTTGTTTTTTTCGTAAGGGTTGTACGCACTGAGTTTGTGAAAACTCACCCCCTCATTTATTTTATTTTCAGGTGATGCTCAGTAAAAGGTTCAATATTTAGAGGGACTCTGGACGGCCAACTAGCAAGATAATTTAGACTTGTTTTTTTTTTAAGCATATAAGTTTTATTTTATTAAGTATGTTTCAGACCAGATTGTAATAAGGTTTTCATTATGTTATTATTACTTGATTTATTATTATTATTTTCATTGTAATTATGAGAAGTTGAACATGGGTTTCTTAAACAATAGTATATTTTTCTAAGCTTTCGCAACTAAATTTTAAAATGATAAATTTTCTTTAATCAAATGTTTTAAACAAGGCTTCCGCAACTGAAAGGTGTGTTTCTTTTAGTTAATTATGGTTTCTTTTAAGAAGGGGTTTTCAATGAAAACACGATTTTCGTTAAAATACTTCAATGTGACACACCAGATTCGGCCATAGCGTTTGGGCCGAGTTTGGGGTGTTACATTTAGTGGTATCAGAGCCCGATTGCAAAACTCGGGCTGTAAAGTGGGCCTTATTATTATTTGGTTTCTTTTTCTTTTTTTAAAAAAAATTTTGGATCACACCGCTATGGAAAAAAGGAAATCTTGCTGAGCGGCACACCGAGTCTCCGACGTCAAACCAAGTAAGTACTTTTTATGTTTGTTTAATTTGTTATACAATAGATAGTTAGAGGGCTACTTTAGATGATAGTTAGAATGGAACTAAAGTCCGTAGGATTTGAAAACTGTAGAGGATTTTCCAAAACGATCTTCTCTCTAAATATTTTCATAAAACATCGGTGTAATTATTAAACTAACTAAAACTTCATAAAATTTTAATCTAGGTAATACGCGAATCGACGATGAGTGCTAGATGTTATCGAGTGTAATTATAAAACATCGGTGTAATTATTAAACTAACTCTTGGTTTAATTCGGTTGATAATGTTATCGAGTTGTTTATTTGCTTATGACTTACTAAGCTTCAAAAGCTTACCCTGTGTTTTTATGTGTGCTTCTATCTCATAGATTTTTGGATAAAGTTACAAGCACGAGGATCGTCAGCAAAGTCTATCACACTATCCACAACTTCGGTACTTAAATAGTTGAAATTGAACTATGGCATGTATAGGCTGGAACATATTTTTGAAATTTGGAATTTGGTTATGTATATAAAGAAATGCGAAAATGGCTTGCTAATTATGCTTAGACTTGGTCCTATGTGTGCTTAATTATAATGTTTGGTGATCTTGGTTTTGATAATTCGATTATGCTTGATTGTGGGTTAAATTCATTTTAGTTAAAGTATTAAGTATTATGAATAGATGATGTTCGTGGTAGGTGTTTTACGCATTGAAAATGACCTAATTGTTATGATTGAGTTTGGTTTTAGTTAAATTATGGGTTGAGCTCATTTTGATTATCATGCTATGTGCTATGGATGAGAGGCATTATGATATGTGTTTTGAGTATTTAAATTGATTAATGACTTTGGCAGTGGTATGAATGTATTGGCCTTAATAAAGTATATATATGGAATATTTGGATAATTTGAATGTGGTTCAATCTAAGATTAGATACTTATGTGAAGTTGATTTTAAATAATTAAGTTTAGTTGTTAAATATGTTCGATTATGTGCTGAAAATAAAATAAGGTAGTTACTTGACTGATAATTTGGTTCTTGATTATATTAGTATGTCTTGGTTTATAATGTGGTAAAGATATATGCAGGTACATAATCTATTGGATATATATATGTATAACGGTGTTGGTCATGTGTTTCAGTTATAAAATAATAATGGAAGTGTATTATGTTATATCACATAATGCTTTAGCAAATTAAAATATATGTCATTTATATAAGATGTATTTGGTATATGATTATTGAGTGAAGTAAAAGAATATGTTTAACTATGTGGTTTGTTAGTTAACCGAAATCAATAAATATGAATAAGAAAGTTTTGGTTCCTAATGGTACATTATTGGTAAGTTTTAGTTAGTTATTTGAGTAGTGTAATTATTTGAGTTGATGATGATATATATATAATTATTTATTATGGAATGTATCTTTTGAAGGTAAGTAAATGATGTGCGGTTGCTTGTATAAGTATGTGCATGACTTATATAAAAATATATTTAATATTGAGTAATGAAGTTATTAATGTATTATATGTTCTGTATATGTATAAATTGTTTTGATACATTTTGGATTATGTTTTATTTGAGCTGTGTTGTGAATGACATAATTAATTTAGACTTAATATTTGATTAAATTGTAAGCTTTGAGGTGATTAAAATTTTGATTTGTAATATATATAATGCATGTTTATATGAATTGTAGAATGTTCAGTAATGCCTCCTAAACCTAATCTGGCGACGGACACGGGCTAGGAGTGTTACAAAGCTCACACATATTCATTACATCGCCAACCAAACCATGGTCATTTATTACAAATCATACATAAAGTTATATCAACTTCTTTATAAATACTTCCAAACTCAGACATCATAATTCCCTTATCACATAAACTAAATTCTAATACATGAACCATATAGTCAACCAAGATCAACTTTATTTTTACTAATTATATATTACATATAAAGCATACACCAACTCAACCATTTTAATTTCCTTATCTGTTCAAGTTTTCGAACCAAGCAATCATACATCAAAGCCATGTTTCATGATTCATAAATTTCATGTAAGACCACAATTTCATATAACGAGCGTTTATAACACATCGTTCATTTATATACATTCATATTATTCGTTGTCATATAATACACAGATGGTCATATGATACATACTCCCCTTTCATTTCTGAATTTCATAAACAAATCACACGTACCTGAATCGGATACAATTTCATATAGTTATTCATTTCTCGAAATGCCCGTTGAACTGTTCAGAATCAATAAGGACACTCAGATAGCTCATAAGCTTATAAAATGCCAGCGTCCCAAATGTAGTCTTACATGTAATCAAATATCGATGCCACTATCCCTAACAGGGTCTTACACGAAATCATATACGATGCCAATGTCCCAGACATGGTCTTACACATAAATCACAAATTGATGCCAACGTCCCAGACGTGGTCTTACACTATAACACACATCGAAATCCTATGTCATGACATATGTATCCTAACTATTCCTATGGTTCGTACAGGGCTTTTCAAACGTCGTAACCTTGTTGGAACTTTCTCAATTTCACATATTCAATCAATCCACACTCGAAACAGATTCTCCAAAGCTCAATTCAATTTAGCAACATATATATATATTTATTTACAACTCAATTCGGCACATATAATGCACATACATTTCAATTTAACAACATTAATTTACTTATAAACTTACTTCGTGCTAACACGAATGGACCGGAACGATTATTCGACAATTTCTGACTTTCCCCGACCCAAATTCGATTTCCTCATTTCTTGATCTAATTCAATACAAATTTGGCTTGTTTAATAACATATTCATTCAATTACATCCAAAAATACATGATTTGGACACTTTGCATTTTAGCCCTTACATTTCATATTTTCACAATTTAATCCCTATTTCAAAACAAAACAAAATACTTAAAATTTCACTATGCCCATGTTAGGCCGAATTCACCTTGGGTCCCTAGCAGCCCATTAATTTAATTTTTTTCACATTTTGACCCCTCAAATTATAAATTTCTTAATGTAGTCCTTAATACACATTTTTATCAAAAATCACTTAATAAAACTTGTTAATCTATCATCAAAAATTCATATTTCATCATCAAGCATTCAATAACTCAACTTCTCATCAATGGCATTTCACAAAATCATTAACAAATTCAAAAAGTAAAGCAAGGGCTAGTTAGAACACAAAGCAACGATCTCAACAACGTAAAAATTATCAAAAACTGAGCAAAGAACATACCTTAATGAAGAATTTAAAAGGCCAAACCCTAAAACACTAAAATGGCTTCTTCTTCTTCACCATTCGATTGAAACAAATGTTTTTGCATGCTTCCATTATGTTTTCTTTATTTTAATACACTTTATTCACAATTTACAACATTAACCCTTTAATTTAAAACAAATTTCAACAATACCAACTCCCATAAAAGTCCACTAACACTTAAATGGTATAATTACCATTCAAGTACTCAAATAATTAAAATCTATAGTCATTTAATGCATTTCTAGAATTCAACTTTCACGTTTTACGTGATTAAGTCCTTTTTATAAAATTGAGCACACAAACGATAAATTTTTCACACGAAATTTTCACGCTATCACATATCATGATGTAAACACATAAAATAATATTAAAATAATTTTACAGCCTCAGATTTGTGGTTCTGAAACCACTATTTCAACTAGGGTCTAAATAGGGTTGTTACAACTCTCCCCCCTTAAGGGATTTTCATCCCTAAAAATCTTATCAGAAAGTAATTTAAGGATTTGCTTTCACACAGTACATGCAAATTCACATGTAGCTTTTGATTTCATATCTCTTTAATCTCACAATTAAGATTCTGATCTATTTTTCACCATACGTCATATCAAGCTCAAACTGCTTCTAACTGTATTCAATTACTTTCATCTTTTAGTCAATTTTTCTGATGGCATTAATCATGAGAAGCTTTTTCTCACAAAGCTCAGTCTCGAAACAACGGATTTCGGTAACTACAACCATACAATCCCTCATACAATGTCATTTTTTATAATCACATGATAGCTTATCAAACAACACTAATCTTTCTTAGTTTCTTTCAAACTCTAAAACATAGGGACAAATAAATTTCAAAAATTTTCAAAACAACCTCATACTCACAGCTTACTGTAATTTCTTTTAGAATCACAATATAAATTTCAGATTTTTATCCGAAACAATGAAAACTGATACTCAGTGCAATCTGGCAATCTTTGAAAAGAATAACTCAACTGGTCTAATAAGAGAAATCCATACGTATGGAGAGACTTCTTTTCAATAATTTAGATAACATCTATCTTTTTCGATATTCAGAATAATCCTGGTATAAAATCTATCAACACTCTATTTCAAAAGTCAAAAAAGTCAGAAATATCATATTTCACATTCATTCATCAATACCATATCTCGGATTGTTGTGTACCTTGTTAATCCCGCATGAACAGACAAAGTACCATTGAGAATTACCTATAGCAATTGTTGTACAATCTCATAATTTCTCAGTATGCACTCTCTATTTCAAAACAACAACCAATCATTGATTCCACATTTGAAATTCTGAATCATAATTCAATTTATGTTGAACCCCTTTTAATTTATAATTTGTTGACACATTTCTGAGCTTCACAACTTTACTAAATAAACATTTATTTAGCTTCTAATTCAACTAACAACTGTTCATCATTTGATAAGATCAATCACGTTTTCATCACTCGTAAAGTACACAAAAGTTTCATATTTAGATCATTCGAAACTATAATCATTTTTATCGGATGATAATATTTACTTACAGACTCAAAAGTTTTAAACGATTCGAGCTAGCTTTGCTGTACCAAGTTCAGGTCTCGCTCTATAACGTCAAACATTTTAAACTCTTGTAATCATCAAATATGTCACATAACTCTTTTCATGCAACTTTAACTGTATGGAATCACAAGATATCTCTGTACACTTTATTATTAGAACACACTTAAAACCATTCATTGACGCATGATTGAAAATCATAAACTTTTTCTTCGACCTAGACTGAATCAATACTGATGTTTCAGTTGACAATATCTCCATGCAAAAGGAAAACTTCAACGATTGAACTAACTTTAATTTACCACAACATTTCCCAGATAGAATCGTTCCGATAGATATAATTCTGTATCAAATCTTCAAGAATACGAATTCTTCTTCTAGACTATCCCTTAATTCACACATGTACGTTCAAAGTTTATTTCTAGTCCGGTGGATAGATTTAAACACATATAACCCAATTATTCAGACTAAACCACTAAATCGATCTTTTTGAAGAAATCTTTTCTTCTTAATAAAAGGATAGCCCCAAACATATCATTTTACAAATTTGATCTTGATCTTCTATCATTTTCACTTTGGCCAATGTCGAACCTTTCATAAGAACTAGAAAAGAGTTTATAATAAAGCTGTCTCATATATTAATCATCGATGTTCTGAATTATACTAAAGTCACCTTTATCAGATAGAAATCATAATGTCATAATAAGACCGATGTCCTACCCGTAACAATAGATAATATCCTGGCTGTTAATAAAGCATTTGAACCTAGAAGAAAATCAAATATAATTTGAACAGCAACCAATGCAGAAGCATAACTTTTATCTGATAATGGTACTGTAGCACTCCCAAGTTTTAGAATAGAAATTATGATTATAATAGATATAGCCACTTCCATCAAATAGATATCTCTTATAGATAATCACATATAATCATAAGAAAACTAGAATAGCAAAATTTTCAACATTTGAAACTACACAGAATATTGGAAAATTACAACCCATATAGAATGATATCAACTCCGATGATATCCCATAAAATATCCAGAAAGAATAATGTCACTCATAAATACAGGAATCCACAGTAACAGAAGCAATATAATATTCACGTATTTTCAACAGAACAATAGCCAATAGAAATAGAGTATTAGCATCATACAAATTTTACCGTCAATTTTCATATTCACACAAGGAAATAAATACCAAAGAAAGACATAGCAATGTCGAATATAACCTAAACAGACCAACAATACATTCATCTATTAATATGCTTAGCTAATGTTCTAATACGATAAGAATTCTTTCTAAAACTAAATAGTCACATATACTTCTAAGGATAAATGTACACATAGAATGCCTAGAAGGAATCATAGTAACTGTCCGGCTATAACCATTACACTAAACCATTAATACAATTCAATCATTATTTCAACTGTCTAATTCTATCATAAAAAAATTTCACATTATCCCTTCACTAACTGAAGTCAATTCAGAAAAGCTTCTAGCTAATATTTTCTTTAGACAACATACCTGAATAGGTCATTTAATCGGAGTTAATTTCTTCTGTAACAGTGACTTTGCATAATTTGAATAGTCTTCAGAACTTTTCAATATCTCCTTTTGTACTATCATCATTTGCTGATTCATTCTCTTTTCTGAATACATTAGTAATCTTTCATACAAAAATCTTTGTAACTCCACACTCATAAGCTTATTCAACCCAAAATCTTACAGATTTCATAGTAACATTTTACTAATAAGGGGGTGAGGGTAGTGAAGCCTCAAATTTAAATCTCTCATACATGCAATTAACACATACCATCACAAATAGTCAGTTCATTTCTAATTTCACATGCTCAAAACATTTAATAAACATTTTCTTTTAATTACTTTTGTTCTTAACACATAGTTCATATGCCAACTCAAATCACTAATTCACGATCAAAGCATTTCATATAGTAATCATAACTCTAATGTCATAACTCATATGCTCATATAATTATAACATTTATCGATAACAAAAATGTCATACTCTTTGATCCATACCTTTATGAATTTCAACTCATGATCAACACATTTCCATTCAAACATTTGAGTATATATTCCATACTATCAGAATTAGCTCGGTTAGAAAACTTATCTGTCTTATAAAAACAATTTTCGTTAGAGTCGGGAGATATCACACTATTGCAGGTTAAATATGGCTTGTATTGCTAGGCTCACATATGTTATGGTAGTCTTAGAATCGACTAAACCATAGCTCTGATACCAACCAAATGTAACACTCCTAACCCGTATCTGTCACCAGATTAGAGTTACGAGGCATTACTTGACATATCGGAACAATTTGCAATCACTTCACAATCATAAATTATACATCATCATATCATAGTCTAATAACACCATAAAGTCCCTTTCTTAGGTCACGAGACCTTGAACATGCATTAGGAAGAGGTCGGGACTAAGGCAAACATATATAAAAATTTTTACGAAACTTTGAAAATTTTCTAAGTTACAAAGGTCACACGCCCGTGTGAGTAGGCTGTGTGCCTCACACGGCATTAGACACACCCATGTGTCTAGGCCGTGGTGAAACAGGGCATACATACTGACTTGTCCACATGGCCACAAGACACGCCTGTGTGTCTGGCCCGTGTGTAAGTTTGACTTGATTCGAAACTAAACATTTAAGGATACGATCGTGACACACGCCTGTGTGTTCAACCGTGTAGGCAATTATAGGCCATTAGTAAGGCTAATTTGCCACCCAATAGGGTCCTCCTTACAAGTCCAAAATCAAGCATCATATATACAATATTTTCAGCCAAATTCAACTTCAAACATGTATCAATCAATCGATAATATCATCATTAAATTTCATGTTCAATCTCTATACCAAAACATACCAAAATTACATGCCAAATTCATTAACTTATACATGATCAACATCTGAAAATTATCATATCAATCTCATATCAAAATTATACCAAATCCATAACTAAATCATGAAACATACTTCCCAAAATGAGCTTAATACATAACCGAATATACACAACATTAGCATCATGATCAAGCCATTTTCACATGGCTATATACATATATACAAATCAAAATGAACCGTATCGAAACTAGCCTATACATGCCACATAACCAAAAACGCAAAGCTTTTATTTACCAAAGCGATAACCGGATAGTGTGATGACATCTCCAATGACTTCCAACCTGAGCAAGTCTCCAAAACTCTATAAATATAGGAAAAACACACACAGTAAGCTTAGAAAGCTTAGTAAGCCATAAGCAAATAAATCATCTCATTGATATTTATAATTCAATTTAATCATGTCAAATTTAGTGAATCTCAACCACATATATATTCAACAAACTCGTAAATTCATATGTCCATTTTAAGTAACTCCACTTATCTTATTTATCAATGAACATATAACCATGCTTTCAAATTCGAATAACAACCGTTAGCTCAATCATATAAATCAAGCTCGCACATATTTATTACATCGCCAACCAAACCATGGTCATTTATTACAAATCATACATAAAGTTATATCAACTTCTTTATAAACACTTCCAAACTCGGACATCATAATTCCCTTTTCACATAAACCAAATTCGCATACATGAATCATATAGTCAACCAAAATCAACTTTATTTTTACTAATCATATAATACATATAAAGCATACACCAACTCAACCATTTTTGTTTCCTTATCTGTTCAAGTTTTCGAACCAAGCAATCATACATCAAAGCCATGTTTCATGATTCATAAATTTCATGTCCGAAGCATAGGTCCACAATTTCATATAACAAGCATATATAACACATCGTTCATTTATATACATTCATATTATTCGTTGTCATATAATTCACATATGGTCATACGATACATATTCATCTTTCATTTCTGAATTTCATAAACAAATCACATGTACTTCAATCAAATATAATTTCATATAGTTATTCATTTCTCAAAATGCCTGTTGAACCATTCAGAATCAATAAGGAACTCAGATAGCTCATAAACTCGTACAATGCCAGCGTCCCAAATGTGGTCTTACATATAACCAAATATCGATGCCACTGTCCCTGAGAGGGTCTTACACGAAATCATATATGATGCCAATGTCCCAGACATGGTCTTACACGTAAATCACAAATCGATGCCAACATTCCAGACGTGGTCTTACACGATAACACGCATCAAAATCTTATATCATGACATATGTATCCTAACTATTCCTCTGGTTTGTACTGGGCTTTTCAGACGTCGTCACCTTATCAGAACTTTCTCAATTTCACATATTCAATCAATCCACACTCAGAACAGATTCTCCAAAGCTCAATTCAATTCGGTAACATATATATATTTAGTTACAACTCAATTCGGCACATATAATGCACATACATTTCAATTTAACAATATTTATTTACTTATAAACTTATTTCGTACTAACACAAACAGACCAGAATGATTACTCGACAATTTTTTACTTTCCCTTATCCAAATCCGATTTCCTCATTTCTTGGTCTAATTCAATACAAATTTGGCTTGTTTAATAACATATTCATTCAATTTCATCCAAAAATACATAATTTGGACATTTTTCATTTTAGCCCTTACATTTCACATTTTGCATTTCACAATTTAATCCATATTTCAAAACAACACAAAATACTCAAAATTTCACTATGCCCATGTTAGGCTGAATTCACCTTGGGTCCCTAGCAGCCCATTAATTCAATTTATTTTACATTTTGACCCCTCAATTTACAAATTTCTTAATTTAGTCCTTAATACACATTTATATCAAAAATTACTTAATAAAACTTGTTAATCTATCTATAACAGTCCAGTTTTAACCCTATTCGAAATAGTGGTTTCGGGACCACATATCCAAGTCAAAAAAATAATTTAATATTATTTCCTGTGCCTATTATAAGTGAGTTACATGTGTGAAAGTCTCGTGTGAAGATTTAACTGTTTGTGTGTTTAATTGTCAAAAAGGACTTAATCGCGTAGAATGTAAAATCTGTGTGCTAGATGCTAAAGAGCCAAATTGCCATGTTTTTATAATTTTAAGGTCTTTAAGTTGTAAATGGATCCTTGGAATAATGCATGGACAAATTTAGACATGATTTTATGAATTATTAATGTTATAAAGCAAGGGTAAATTGGTAAAAATAGGTATTAATGTATGTTTAATAAAACAAAACTTAAAAATAGGCCATTATGTTCATATTTTGCCTAAAATTAGAAAAGAAAAAGAAGAAAGAACGCAAGCTAGGGTTTCGGCACTTTAAGCTTGAATTAAGATATGTTTTAGTTTCGGTTTTTGATAATTTTTATGTTTTTGAGATTATTGCTTAGTCTACTATCAAGCCCATGTCATAATTTGTGGAATTGATGATGTTTTCATGAGATGAATTTGTTGAATATGTGATTTTTATGTTGTTAAGTAATGAATTATGAAAGCTTGGTATGGGATTAATATGTTTTGTCTTTAGATTTTTGATAAAATTAAGTATTTTGGGCTAAATTGTAAAAATGTTATTTTGGGGGACTAAAATATGAAATAAATAAAATGTATGGATTTGTATGAGAGCTAAGAGAATTCGGCTAGGCTTGTGTACAAGCAAATTTTGTGTAAATTGTGATTGTGTGAATTAGGGACCAAAGTGTCGAAATGTGAAAATGTAAGGGCTATTTTGCAAAATGCCCTAATTGCGTGTATATGGATTTTTTTGAATGATTTGGTGATTAAAAGGGTTAATTTTGAATACATATAGATCAAGAAAAGAGGAATTCAAATTTAGATCGGGGGAAGTCGAAGATTGTAGAATAAACGTTCGAGTCGACAACTTCAAGTACAAGGTAAGTTCATACGTAAAACATGATATTATAATTACATATTGTTGTTTTGATTATGCATAGATGTATAACTAATTTGGCTGGATGTATATGATGATGAATCAAAGGTATTTGGCACTAAGTGTGCGATTTAAACTAGCTTCGGCTACTTCAGGCACTAAGTGTGCAATACCGACTTAGTCTCGGTTAATTGAGATAGCACTAAGTGTGCGGAAAATGTTCTAACTTCGGTTAACCTTTAAGCACTAAGTGTGCGAATGCTTAAAGCATTGACAATCTTTGGGAAGTGTTAAAGTTTTCAAACAAGAGATGAGATTGAAAATGAATAAATATGAAAATGATCAGGTAAGTATAATACCTATGTGGTAAATGATATTATGTTTATAAATCTCATTGAATTGGTAAGAATTTATAGATTGTGTTGGTATAGATTTGATAGGTGAATTGAGAAATTATAAATGCTTAAGTGTTGATGATTTATGTTTTATATATTGTTGATGATTTTAGTACGAGCTTACTAAGTTTTTGAAAGCTTACTTTGTGTGTTTGTATTGTTTTATAGATATCGAAACTACTACAAGCTCGGGGATCGTCAAGGATCATCACCACACTATCGAATCTCATTTTGGTACTTTTGAAAATGTATATCTTTTTGAAGTATGGCATGTATAGGCTAGTAGTTGGGGAAGTATGTGTTGTGATGTATATGCTTAGTCATGTGATTTGGCTAATTTATGCTAGAACTCATAGTTGTAAATGACTTATAGAATGTGATGATAAGTTTCAAATGTAGTATGTTTTAGTTGTTAAGTTGTTGTAAGTTTAGCTTGAGATTTAATGATGAATTTGAGGAAATGTTTTAGCATGATCTTATCTCAGGTTGGCATGAATTTGTTAAGGTGTACGAATAAGGATTTTGGTGACTATTATATGATATGAAAAGGGCTATGTCTTGGTATTGAAATTGGATGAAATGTTGATACAAATATGCTTGTTTTCATTGCTTGTAGGATGACCAATTGGGGTGGCAAATTGGCTATTTCAATGGCCTGTTTTTGTCCACACGGGCAGAGACATGGGCATGTGTCTCAGTCGTGTGCGACACATAGCCATGTTACACAGCCGTGTGTCCCTTGGGGTACCCTTAAATTGTAAGTTAGGCTCGAACGCAGCCAAGACACACGGGCGTGTGGTTTGGCCGTGTGACCTTAATTGGTATGCTGACGTCACAAATAGAATACCCCCTATTTTGGCACAGCCTAGCACACGACTAGGACACGGGTGTGTGAATAGCACACGGGCTGGACACACGGGCGTGTGGTCTGGCCGTGTGGGCAAGTTAGTAGCTATGCCCTATTTTGCCTCGTCTTTGACACACGGGCGTGTCTAGACCATGTGAGGCACACGGCCTGTTCACATGGGCATGTGACCTTTTAAAAGTTAAAAATTCTTTTATGTTCTGAAACTTTCATATGTTGTCAGTTTGGTCCCAAATGCATGATATAAGCATTTTATACTCGCTTTTACGTTTTTTTTTAATGTGAATGTATGAAATTTACTGTAATGAAATTATATTTGATATTCAATTATCCTGAATTGTGTTATGGATTAAGTAATGCCTCTTAACCTATTCCGGCGACGGATACGGGTTAGGGGTGTTACACTATCATCAAAAATTCATATTTCATCATCAAGCATTCAATAGCTCAAGTACTCATCAATGGCATTTCACAAAATCATAGACAAATTCAAAAATTAAAGCATGGGCTAGTTAGAACACAAAGCAACGATCTCAAAAACATAAAAATTATCAAAAATCGAGCAAAGAACATACCTTAATGAAGAATTTAAAAGGCCAAACCCTAAAACACTAAAATGGCTACTTCTTCTTCTCCATTCGGTTGAAACAAATGTTTTTGCATGCTTCCATTATGTTTTCTTTATTTTAATACACTTTATTCACAATTTACAGCATTAACCTTTTAATTTAAAACAAATTTCAACAATACCAACTCCCATAAAAGTCCACTAATACTTAAATGGTATAATCACCATTCAAGTACTCAAACAATTAAAATCTATAGTCATTTAATGCATTAACCTTATAGAATTCAACTTTTACATTTTACGCGATTAAGTCCTTTTTATAAAATCGATCACACAAATGATAAAATTTTCACACGAAATTTTCACACATATCATATATCATGTTGTAAACACAGAAAATAATATTAAAATAATTTTTCGACCTCAGATTTGTGGTTTTGAAACCACCGTTTTGATTAGGGTCTAAACCGGGCTGTTACATTACAGGTATGTGTGGGAACTATATAAGCATTGAGTCTATGGAAGTTGTAAATTCATGATTAATTGTGTGATTGAATATATGTTAACATTGTGATTAAATGTTTTGTAGTATGTTTTATTATTATTCTTGAATGGTAATTTAATGGTGAGATTTGCTTATTATTTCATACTAGCTTACTAAGCTTTATAGCTTACTCTATTTATTTTCCCGTGTTTTATAGTGAATAATGAAGCTAGCTCAGATTGGGAGTCGTCAGAGATCGCATCACACTATCGAGCTTATACTTTGGTACTTTTGACCTTGTGTTTTGGTTATATGGCGTGTATAGGAGCTTTGGTCATTTTAGTATATGTTAGTGGTGGATTTAGCCATTTGAGTTGGCTTGTAAATGTTAAGTGGTATGTTATGTATATATAGCCAAGTGATTTGGCTTATTTTGGTTGATTTAGTTGTATATATCTGTGTGCATAGATGGCCTTTGTTATGCATATGGTAAATGTTAGATAAATTATTGTGATGAATGGTTATTTGTGAATTGGTAAATTGAGTATCAAATAGTTGATATTTGGAGATTTGGCACGCATGAAATTTTAGATAAGAAAGTGTATATGTGTCTTTTTGGTATGAGATTGAATAGCCTTATGTGGTACTTGTGTGCCTTGTTGTTTTTAGTATGAATTAGGCTTGGTATGATTAGTTTGAATGCCTATTTATACTTGTGTTGTGCAATTTGGTTTGGTGTAGGTCAGCGGCAAAAAGCTTATTTTTATCTACACAGGCAAAGACACGGGCATGTATCTCAGCCATGTGTGGCACACGGTCAGGTGACACGGTCGTGTGTCTCTTGGTGTGTAATTAGAAATCAAGTTAGTATGCTCTACACGGCCTAGGACACGGGTGTGTGACTTGGCCGTGTGGCATAAGTCAGTATACCCTACTAGTTTGGCATGGCCTAGCACATGGCCTGCCACACGGGCATGTGTGGCCATTTCTTAGGGCATACGGGCTAGTCACACGGGCGTGTGTGTTGGCCGTGTGACCCAAGTCAGAGAGTTACACAGGGTCAGACACGGGCTTGGACATGACCACGTGATCCTCTTACGAATGTCCACACTACCTATAACACGGGTGTAACTTTGGTCATGTGAGACACACGGCCAGGCCACACGAGCGTGTGTCCCCTGTATTTTGTAAAAATTTCTAAGTTTTCTAAAAGTTTTCTGAGTTATTGATGTAGTCCCGAACCACTCCTAAAGCATGTTTTGGGCCTCATAGGCTCGTAATAGGGATGATATGGATGATTTACTTTTGAAATGGAAAAATGTATGAGAAATGTATGTTTATTTGTGTAATAAGTCTAATAATGCTCCGTAACCCTATTCCAAGATTGAATATGGGTGAGGGGTGTTACACCAACTATATCCAACGGTCTCATTAAGTCACAAGGCCAAAATATCCATGTCATCTTATATTACTTACCAATTATCCCCACATATTCATCGTATAATCATATCATTGGAATATTATACACATTATCACATGGCATGAATAACATACCCTCATATTTACCGTCACAACAGTAATCACAATATGTTCATATTTCATCACATCATAATTCTCTTTATTAAAATTCACAAGCATATTTATCACATATTTAGCATAGGTAAAATACAACTTACACTTGGAATTTAGAGTAGGGTTTAGGCTATCTCTAAACTCCTAGATACACAATGAATCATCTACGAGCAGCGATTCTAAAACCCTCACTGAAATATTTTTTTTTTGCTGAAAAACCGAAAGCTTAGACAAGCTTCCCCTTGCCCTTATCTTTGCTCGTTAAAGGTTCTATTGATTTCGAAACTTCAACAACAACAAATTCACACAATAATACATCCAAAAATCAGTCAAGGACACATTACAAGCATACAGAACATAAGCCTAAACTAAGTTCTCATGTAATCGAAACTTATAACATAGCAAACTTTAAATTCAAATATCTCGATCCTTACTTAATCTTTTCACATAAAACTAGTTTCGTGCATCTTATAATTCACCTATGACTAAGTCCCAACCTTTAAACTCCAATAAAATACTCAATTAATAGGATCAACTTTTTCAACATGTTTTATGGCTATTTTTTGAAAATTCATTAAAACTCAAGAAATTTTTAACGAAACTTCAAAATAAGTTTAGAAACCTTCTAATCATGTTAAAACTAATTGAAAAACACTTTAAAACCATGTTTTTATCCATAAACTCGAAATTCACCATTAAAGACTCGATTTTTTACTTTTATTTAAGACATGCATTTCAATGGCTAGAAATTCAGTTTAGGGGACTAGATATCATGAAAACTCATAGGAAGTTGAATGGTTACCTTCGATGGAAGAAAAATGAGCTTTGACACAAATCTAAAAAACCCACATTTGGAGAAGATGATGTAGATGATGAAGTTTTTGGGTGATTTTCTTGGTTTAAATGGAGGTTTTAAGGTTCAAGGGTGATAGAAATCAAAGAGGATTAGAAATTAGAAGTATAAATAGATTGGGATAATAAAAGGGGAAACAAAGGGATGACACCAATATAGGGGAGGAGAAGTTGACGTGAAAGCTATTTGGAAAAGGGGTTTTTAGGTTGATTTGGACATTTGGTGAAATTGCTTCATAAAAACTCTTAATTTTGAATATTTTGCAAATCAGTCCTATTTACAAAATTAAAACTATTTAAAACTCATTTTAAGAAATTGATTTAATTTTCTAAAAACCATAATCCAAAATATTACTAGTATATCATGTCGCAAAATTCTAAACAATCTAAGGCTAAAATTCCTAAAATACCCATAATGTAACACCCTTAACCCATTTCTGTTTCTAGATTAGGGTTATGGAGCATTACCGTACAATAAAAAGCATTTAAACATTTAAACATTCAATAATTTAATCACATCATAAACCATTTATTAGCATGCATATTGTCCCTAAATCGAGCCCTCAAGGCCTTAAAAATAGCTTGGAACCAACTTGAAACCAATTTGAAACAAATCAAGAAGTTTAGGAAAAAATTACAAAAATTGGGAAACAGGGGTCACACGGCCATTTGGAATCACCCTAGGCCATGTAACTTTCGAACAAGAGACACACGACTATGTCCCAGCTTGTGTCCTCACTCGTGTAACTCTCTAAGTAGGGCCACATGGTCGTGTCACACACCCGTGTGCCAAGCCGTGTGTTAGGTCATATAACTCACTAACTTGTACCCTAAGAAATCCTCAGATGACACATGGTCGTATCGCCAGGCTGTGTGCCTCACATGGCTATGTCACACGCCCGTGTTCCAAGCCATGTGAACCCAAAATTTACCTATAAACAAGTCATTTCACAACCATTTCATGCATAACTCCCCATACCATTCGTGCACACTTTCAAGGAACTAAAACATCATTAAAAAAATACATAATCTTGTTAATTCAAACAACCTAAATCCCCTAACCAATATGCCATTCAAAGGCACCACATTTACATTCAATCACCATTTACCAAAACATGTTAACATTTCTTAATTCCATGCATAAAGACTAATTCCATTATCTGCTTAACCACAAAATAAATACCTAATTCAAACAGCTACCAAATCATACCGCATTTATCACTTTCAAGCCATTACAAGCATACTACATTTCAATTACCCTAAAGTAGTCAACAAGACTTTACTTAACAAGCTTTACAGGTTCATCAACTAAACATCATCTTCAAAGACCTAGGCATACTAAATCAACCATTTTATATATCCATAAACTATCAACACAAAAGACTTATACATGTTAACAATTCCATTTCCATACATGATAACCTAATTCAAGTATGAACTAAAACATTCCACTAGTAACCATTTTCAAGCCATCATCATCATGCCAAGATAACCTTATAAACAAGCATTTTAAAGTAACCAAAATCACATAACCTGGTGAGGCATCACAGTGTATCAAACTAGCATAGCTTTCCAAAGCTTATACATTGCAAAACACCATCAACACATACATCATAATACCATTACAAAGCACCCTATACATGCCATTATAAACCTTAACCAAATTACTCAAAAACTACCAAATTGTCTACTGGATTGTGTGGTATATCTCCAATGAGCTTCCAACCAATCGAGCTTCCGATAATCTATAAAACAAAGAAAAATAACTACATAAGTCATAAAAACTTTAAACATAACATACCACTTCAATAATGAAATTTATAGAATAAGTATAAACCTTTACTAATGCCATAAGCTTAATAAAATCATACATAACAACATCAAACTCACAAGTTAGTATACTTGTTCATGATACACATGAAATCAACCATATATAAAAATAACATTTAATTTATCATTGTTACCATACGATCATGATTCATTCCATTCGCTTACTTATCGTTTCTAATACCATGAGTTTAATATAAGCCTATTCAAGCAACATCAAACTCACATGTTAGTAGATTCATTGGCAATCATATAAACTCATTTATAACATAAATAGATTTCATAAGATACATTATATAAGCATCAACCTTTTCATATAGTTATGAACCTTTCTATTAAGTCACTTACCGTTCCATTCCTTTTGTTACCCGTTGAACCATTTGGAATTACATCGGATACTTGGGAAAGCCCACATGAAGTGTTCCTTTACATATAACCGTAACCTTTCCTTTACATTATTGCTCACACGAGCTGTGAAATAGGCCTACTCACATGAGTTGTGGGTCAAAATGTAAGCTACACGATACTGATCATACGAGCTGTGGAGAATTCGCAACAAATGCAGGACCTCAGCCATCAGTAGG
Source organism: Gossypium longicalyx (assembly GCA_025698465.1). Taxonomy (NCBI): domain Eukaryota; kingdom Viridiplantae; phylum Streptophyta; class Magnoliopsida; order Malvales; family Malvaceae; genus Gossypium; species Gossypium longicalyx. Next base: position 67,597,767 of record CM046995.1, on the reverse strand, counting down.
ATATTCAAGACCGGCACCCGAAACATGAAATCCCTAATGACATGTCATTTGTATCCTAAGAATTCTTAAGGTTCAACCGGGACTCGATATCCGTCAATTCGTCATAATGTGGATACATTTACATATATATATTGATTCATTTACATTAAAAACAACATAGTAAACATTTAGTTTAATTAACATTATAATGATTACAGTTCATACAAACTTACCTAACTAAATTGCAGTAATGACTAAGTATAAGGGCTATTTGGTAATATTCTCTTCTCCTCGATTTTCCACTCGTTCTTGATCTAAAATAATAATTCCATTCAATTCACTAATTGTAACAGAAAATCAATTCATTTTATCTAATTAAGTCCTTTTTGACATTTTATAAAATTACCCCCAACATTTTACTTTTATACAATTTAGTCCCTAAGCCCAAAACATGCAAATTAATAATTTTTATTCATTAATCCCATTCTAGCATTTAAAATAATTAATTTAGCTTATAACACATAATAATAAAAATTTACAAAATTACCCTCAAAGCTTACCCTTTTTACAATTTAGTCCCTAAACTTGAAACTTGCAAATTCATCATTTTTAATCATAAATCAAGCTAGCCAATTTTTACCCAATCTTATAACAGACCATATTTATCCATAATTTACAATATTTTCCTTAATTTTACCATTTTCATAAATTAGACCCTAAACTTGAAAAGCATCAAAAATTACTTAACAAAATACTTATATTTAACAACCAAGCTTAATAATCGATCATAAAATTTCAAGAACACTTCAATTTCATCCATGGTAAAATTCTAAACATTTAACAATTTAACAAATTGACCGCCAAGTTAGCTAGATTAAGCTAATACGATAACAAAAACATAAAAATCATTAAAAACAGATGCAAAAGGGACTTGCATGCATACATTGAAGCTTGGCCAAAATCTAAGAAGTTCAAAAATGGTGTTTTATTCAACCATAATCGATGATAAAGGCATTGAAGATGATAATTCATTTATCATTTTTTTTATCAATTTCAATTTATTTATTAATTTACCATTATAACCTTTATAACTTACCTAAAATTGTTTAAAATTCCACCTTGAAACCGTCCACTAATATAAACAAGGTATATTGACCTTTTAAAACCCTTAACATATGGTTCTTTAGCCAATTAATACAATTAAGCTAATAACGATTGACTTTTACATCCTTTACAAATTAGTCCTTTTAATTAATTAACTATCTAAACATTAAATTTTAATACGACCTTAATAACATTCCGTAAATATCTAATAAAATATTTACGGCCCAGTTTATAGAAACGAGGTCTTGATACCTTATTTTCTAAAATCACTTGGCTTTAGGGTCATACCACTTGAACCTAATTATTCATTCAAATGGAAAAAGTTGCCAATTCAAAATTTATTTTAATACCATATTTGACTTGTAAATATAAAATAATAACATTTACAAACTTACTCTTCAGATTTGTGGCCTCGAAACCACTATTTTCGACACTATTGAAAAATGGGCTATTACACCTAAAACTCCTATGCCTTAGCTTGGGGTGTTACTGTAACGTGTAGGTTTGTGCAAGTGTACACAATCGTTATCAAGTAATAAGTAAGTATTGAGTTATCGTCTCCATAGGGATTGTATTTGTGCTAAGTCACTAAATTTGTAAAATTATATTAACAATTTGGTAAATAAAAACACAATATAGTTGAGAAGTGATGATTAAAATATATTAAACTATATGATATGATCCCTAATGCAAATTATCCTAAGTATGCAAACTATATGAATGAAATAAATTTTAGCAAAATTAAACACAATTTGCAACAATTATAACATAAATAAACTAGGACAATTACTTTAATTAAACTCAATTTATTATCAACATGCTTAATAATATTCGAAAAAACATTCCATGGGAAGTCGATCTTTCATGAGTTTGGAAACCATATTAGGTCCTTTCGAAATCCTTTACTTAGTAAATACGCATTTTACTAGTCCTTATTTACTAAGGGTTTCTTAGCATTCGTGCGAGGTAACAGCGACGTGCTATGTTTGAAACTGTCTAATCACACAAATCTAAAAACTATGCAGATAACAGAGCTTGGTTAGGGTTGTTATGCAACCTACTATTTAATTGGGTTAGGATGTACATTGAGCATGCACATTTCAATTATGCGTCGTCTAGCCATCGTCTGGTTAGGATCGTTCAGCTAATTCAGGTGCATTTGAATCACGTATGAACGAAATACAAACTTGGTTTTAATTGAAAACATGATCGATTGAGGCACGAACATTATAAGCATGAATCTAATAAATATTATTTAATCAAAGCAATCATTCTAGCTTAAATAAAATTAAGCTATTATTGTTGTAAACAAGAACATTGAACACATAGCAAACATTTTTTAAATTAAATTAAAGAAAAAGGAGATTAAACCCAACTCAGAGTGGCTGTCACCTAAGACTTTGACTGATGAGGCTCTTTCGTTCCTTTGCTTCTCTTCTTTGTTGATGGCTCTCCAAGGTGGACGACCAAGGGTTCTTTAAGAGGCTCAAATGCTAAAATCTTTATGAAAATATGATGATAGGCCTGGTGAGAAAAGACGAATGCTAAGAGAATTTAGGAAGGAGAGAATGATGAATGATGAGGGATGACTAGAAATGTGAGAATGAGGTCTTATTTATAGGTGAGGAGAGGGGGATAGTTTACTAAAAATAGGAGTTTTCATCTTTTGAAGCATCTTCCATGGGTGGCCGGCCATAAATTGAGGAGGTTGAGCTAATTTTTACTTGATTTTTGGTCAATTTGAGTGCCACAACAACTCAGGACTGAGACTCGATCAAGTGCAAATCTTCAGGTAAATCTCTAATTTCTTCAACTCTTTAAGGACCTTGTGCAATTAAACCAAAAATTGGTTTATGGACAGCCATGTGCAGCCAAATTTTGGGTTGACTTTGTCCCCAATTTGGACAGTTTTGTAGTGCAACAAAGCTATCAGACCTGTCCAGAATAAATCAACAAGTTAGAGAACCAAAGAATAAAATTTATCCAATTTAATTAATTAATTTAAAACCCAAATTATTAATGAAATATTTTAAAATGAATTATTAAATATAATTTTATATTTTATTATTTAATTTAATTATGCATGGGCCACTTTATGTCTTAAAAAATATAAAATATTCAAATTAATATAAAATAAGCCATTTATTGCATGAAAACTATATAATAAAGCATAAAATCACATTAATAATTTCTGTCATAATTTCATATTTTCACATATTTCATTAATTTATTAAACAGTTACTTAGTTTTAACAATGGATTTAAGTAAAAAGGTGATAAATTACACAGGAAAAATCCTATATATTTTTCTGTTTACACACCCCCAAACTTAAATTATTGCTCTTCCCGAGTAATGTTTATGCACAGCAAAAGGTCTTGCTAAGGCAAAAATTGCTAATTGTGTAAGCAACATCAATCTTTATCCCATAATCATGCATTAATAACATCATGCTCTTCGATCTTCTTCATTAACAAGTAATTCATATGCAAACATTCCTTAAGATTACACTAACCTTCAAAATATGCCAACATGAATCATAGTTTGCATGTACGTCACAGCCATAGACAACATTCTTCATTCAACATAATTTCCTATCAATCAAGCAAACAATCACAAGGCTTATTAATGATCTTCATATGTTGAACTTAGGACTTCCTCTCCACTAATGTAGGTGACATAATCATCAAATTAATAGGTCTTTTATAAGGTTGTAATAGGGCTCGGTTAAAGGTAGGGATTTTAAGAGATGGGACATTTTGTTAAAAAAATCTTAACCTTTAACTTTGTCTTGGTTTTCTCGTAATACAACCTTTTTCTTTAAGTGAACCTTTGGAACACCCCAAAACTTATTTTGAACTCAAGCTCATACATTTTTCCTTTTTGGAGGCTGAGCAAACTTTTCTTCACTTTTTTTTAAGCATGAGCATATACATCTTTTTGAAAATTCTCTCCAATGTTGATTACCAAGACAACTTTAGCTAAGATGGATGCACAAAATTAGGATAACTTAAAAAGATGGTAATTAGATTATAATGTGGGTTCATTGCAATAAACAGGCCTTTAAGCTCAAATTACAGTTTCAAGGGTCTAATATCATAGGGTTGGCTTGAAAAGGTTCAAACGGTCCAAAGAAATAGTGCCTATATCATTTTAGATTTTTATGTCCCCTAGAATTTCACCTCAAGAAAGTTACTAAGTCAATTCTAAAGATATAAAGCTTCATGCATGTCTAATCTCAAATGAAACTAAGTTTTCATGGCAAACATTACTAAGGCTAAAATCATACAAGCATTCCATTCTTCATGATAACATACTTTCACTCAGATAAAATCATCATTCATACTTGCATACAAATTATCTCATTAACAAAAAATATCTTGAAACATTCATTTATTAAAACATATTTATGAAAGAAATGATTGAAACATACCTGAAAAAAATTTAAAAGTTTGAGCAATTTATTTGCCTTACCCCCTTTAAAAAGAAGCAATGTTCTCATTGCAAGAACAAAGTAATGAATGAAAATTGAACACCAAGTAGGGTTGTAAAGAAAGAGAGGTGAGTCATTAGGACAACTTAAATACCAAGTCTTTCCTAATACCCCAATCCTACACATGTTCATTCCCATTACCATATCATTTAGTCTTTTTCTTTCTAAAGAAGTGTTAAGTTTATTCATGCTTGCTATGTTTTATTCTGCAAAAATTAAATTCTAATTATGAAAGAAATAAATTCCTAAGGACCTAAAAATAAATAAATAATAAGACAAGAATCCCCCATTTTATTTTCTTGACTTACTTCATCTTCGCTTGCATTGTCAGTATCTTTCATCCATGTCTCAAAGATAGCATCCGGGAACTCAGGAACAAAAGTATTAGAGATATTCTTAAAAGAATTTTGAATTGAGTCATCTCTAATTTTTGTATATTTCCAGTAAGTTTGTTGTTGATTGTACATGAACTTGCACATATCCATCAAAATTGACAACTCTGATTTCCTTGAAGTACTTGCAGAAGCCGGCATGGGAGTTGTATATTCAGGTTCAACACTTAGCTTGACTGGTTCTTCTTCTGGCTCTACCCTTGGTTCAGGGTTTCCAGATCCTTCAACTGGTTTAGGACTATTTAGTTCCTTATCAGGTTCTTCCTCTTCAGAGTCTGTAACTGAATTAGCTTCAGTCTTAGTTCCATCTGTTGATTCCTCGGTATCTGGCTCAGTTGGCTCTTCTTTCTCGCCTTGGTTCAGCTCATGCACCCTTTCTACTAACCTTTCAAGATCATAATTTGAAATGCACCCTTGAACATATCGCCCCTTCAGATTTGCTTGTGTTTTAACACGGGCCTTTAAGCAAAGTGAAGTGATTAATGATGGGAAATAAGCACTTTCTGCCTTTTTTTTAGCACAATCGTGAATCTCCTTGAAAATAATTTTCCCAACATTAATAGACTTTTCTGTCAAGATTGCATATAACAAGAGCATCCATTCCATCAAGATGGTGGAACTATAAGAGATAGGCATAAAACTGTAGCGAACAAAATAAAACCATACCTTTGCTACTGGTTTTAGGTATTACCTTCGGTAAGAATTACTCCCATACTTATAATCCATTGGGATCCCGGATTTGTCACAACATTAAGCACTTGTTGAAGAAAATCACAATCGATATTGTTCATCATAGGGTAGTACTCATCTTCTTCAACATCAGCTCAGCTAAGTTGAACAAATCATTGATGGACTTAGAAGTAAGAGGTCCCTTTTTCCTCTGAATGATGACCTCAGTAGCATCTTGTGTCATCAAACTTGAATAGAATTCTTGAACTAGTTCATCATCGGGAAGTGAACAAGCATCACAAAATCGTTCCCACTTGAGAGCATTGATTATCTTTCTAATCGACACAGGAACAACCATCAAATGATTACTCTTCAAGTTAAAGCCTTTTTCCGGCATCATAGGTTGATGCTTGAAAATTAAATCAAATCTCTCTTTCACTTCTTCATTGATCAAAATTGGGTTTTCAGGAGTAGTCTTTGACGATCTAGTTCTTTTGCGAGACATGGTATCTTTTCCTAAAAATTCGGCAAAGTTTCTGCTTACTGCGGAAGAAGAAAAATTGGTAAGTGCGTAGAACTTGCTATAGTAAAAATTTTGCAACGGTAGGAATAGTGCGGCGGTAACGGCGATGTGTGAAAGTGACAGTAGTGTGTAGTGATGGCAACGGCTATGTGCAGCAGCAACAATAGTGCTTTGGCAATCTCTTTGCAATGGCAATAGGGAATTTTGACAAAAAGGGAAAGAGAACTAGGGTTTCCTTCAGGATTTGAGGTTGACGACACAAAAGGGAGATTTAGGGATTTTTAAGGTGTAAGTAAATTTCTTTGAGGGATATGAAAATTAGTGGAATGGAGAGGGGTTTATATAGGGAAAAATTAGGGCATCATGTAGCAAAAAAATAGCTTTATTAGGGTCACTTGGGCGGCAAGTAATGGGAGTGGCGGCAATAGGTATGGATTTTTCCCTCCTTTCTGATGTCTTGGGCATCAAATTCAGACTGTATTTTCAGGCTTACTCAAGAGAAAAAAAAAACTGATTAGTACTTGGGCCAAATTTGACCCCCTTTAAAAATTTAAAATTTAAACAAAACAAATTAAACTTAAAAATTTTAAATCTCAATTAGAAAATTTCTTCTCAATAAATTACATTAAATTAATTCCCAGGAAAGGTTGGAGGGGTCACAGGGGTCCCGCTTAAGTTCCAATCTCCTTAGACAGAATTAATTAAATGTACTAAATTAAGAAAATAAATTCTAACTATTTATTTATTTACAAAACAAGTTCATAAAAAATCAAGGGTCTGTTAATTTGAATGAGGATTCAACTCACTCAACTTCACCATCCCAATAATTTTTGAGACGCTGACCATTAATTTTAAACGAATCTCTATGATTGTCGTATAATTCAACAGCTCCATAAGGATACACTCGGTAGATGGTATAAGGTCCTTTCCATCGAGATTTAAGCTTCCCAAGAAATAACTTCAACCTTGAATTAAACAACAAAACCTTCTGACCTTTTTTAAACTCGTAAGCTTGTATTTGATCATCACGCCATCTTTTTTTATCATTCTTTACTCATTTTGGCATTCTCATAGAAAAACAACCTCAACTCTTCCAACTCATCCAGTTGTAACATCTTTCTCTCACCGGCTTGCTTAAGATCAAAGATCAATTGCTTCAAGGCCCAGTGAGCTCTATTCTCCAACTCTAATGGAAAATAACATGTCTTCCCAAAAACTATCCTATAAGGAGCCATTCCTAACGGTGTCTTAAATGTTGTTCGATAGGCCCATAATGCATCATCGAGCCTTCGAGACCAATCTTTTCTGCTAGGGAGTGTAACATCCCAGTTTAGACCCTAGTCAGAAAGTGGTTTTGGGACCAAAAATTTGAGTTAGAAAATATTTTAAATATTATTTTTTGTGCTTATGGTATGTGAATTCGCATGTGTGAAAGTTTCGTATGAAAATTTAATCATTTGTGTGCTCAATTTGATAAAAGGACCTAATCGCGTAAAATGTAAAAGTTGCATGCTGTATGTTAAGAGTGCCTATTTGATTTGTCTTATTAAAAGAAAGGTCCTTAGGTTGTAATTAGTCCATTTATAATGGGAACGGACATAAATGGGCATTAAAATGATGGTTTTAAATGGTTTACTAAAGGGGTAGAATGGAATAATGTGCATTAATGTTTATTAAATAAAATAAAAACATTTTGTTCATCCATTTTTCACTCATCTTTGCTGAAATTCAAAGGAAAAAAAAAAGAAATAAGCTTGCTAGGGTTTGGCACTTTGATTACTTGATTGAGGTACTGTTTTGACTCAGTTTTTGATAATTTCTACGTTTTTGTAATCGTTACTTTGTATACTATCAAGCCCATGTCTCAATTTCTAATTTTGGTGATGATTTTGAAATATGCCATGGATGAATTCATGAGTTTTTTGTTGTTAAATGGTGAAATATGAAAGCTTGATGTTGGGTTAATACATTTTATCTTTGGATTTTTGATAAATTTGAGTAAAATAGGCTAAATTGTGAAAATGATAAATTGAAGGACTAAAATGTGAAATAAATGAAATGCGTGGACTTGTATGAGTACTAAGAGGATTCGGCTAAACTTGTGAAAAAGGAAATTATGTGTATTTTGTGATTTTGTGAAATAGGGACTAAAATGTTAAAAGATGAAAATATGAGGGCTAAATTGTAAAATGCTCTAAATATGTGCTTATGGATTGATTTGAATTATTTGGTGAGTAAAAGGGTTAATTTTTTTAATACATATAGATCAAGAAAAGAGGGATTCGAACATAGACTGGGGGAAGTCGAAGGTTATAGAGTAGACAAGCTAAGTCAACAATTCCAAGTACGAGGTAAGTTCGTATGTGATACACGATGTTACAAGTATATTTTTAATGCTTTGATTATGCATAATTTTTATATACATATTGTATATGATTTGAATACGATGGTAAACAATTGTGATTGGCACAAGTGTGCAATTCAAAATAGCTTCAGCTATAAATAACACTAAGTGTGTGAAATGGAATAGCTTCGGCTATATGAGGCACTAAGTGTGCGATACCGAGATAGCTTCGGTTATTTGAAATGACAATAATTGTGCAGAATTGTTCTAGATTGGGCTAATCCTTAAAGCACTAAGTGTGTGGATGCATTAAGCATGGATAACCTTTAGAAAGCCTTAAAATATTCAAACGAGAGGTGAGAATGAAAGTGAATAAATACGGAAAGGTTCAGGTATGTACGACATTTATGTGGTAGATGATATTATGTGTATGAATTTTTTTTATTTGGTATGAGAAATGGTTATGATTGAGGTTGAGTAGTGATATGAATTGAACTAAATGTTGATTAATATGTCATATAGCTTTTAAATGTTCAGTCAGTTGTATTATACTACGAACTTACTAAGCTTTAAGCTTACTGTATGAGATTTTCTCTGTTTTACAGTGTTATAAAGCTAGCTCGAATCCGGGAATCTTCAGCTGTAACACCCCAAACCTGGCCTAGACGTTATGATCGAATCTGACGTACCACATCAATTACCCGAAAACCCGACAAGCTTATGGTGTTAAACTGGTTGTCAAAAAAGCCATTATAATTTTAAAGCCCATGTATGCCTAGTGTTTCATGCTGTTTAAAAAGCGTATAGCTTACAATACGTTTGTTTTTATCCGAAATACCATTGCAGGTCTGCTTATAGAAAACGTTATTATTTTCACAACCCAATGTTCCTACTCTTGCAGTTGATAAATACCCAATTATAGCCCAATTAATAGTTAAATCCCCAAATGGCCTTATTACAAAAACAAAACCCAAATATAAAATCATTAAATAATAAAGTCATTCGTGATCATGTGGCCACCCCGAGTCCCTCGCAGCTCCAAACCGTCTAAGGCTGAGGATTACCTGTACAATTAAAAGAAAGGGTGAGTTTACGAAAACTCAGTGTGTAATCCCTTATCAGACTATAGAAAACAGTGCATGAAATATCAGTCCGGGCCTGAGCCCTGTTCAGTATCATCACAGTCTAGGCATTAGCCCTTAAACAGTAGCAGTATGGGCCTAAGGCCAATACAGTTTCAGTACAGTGCAAAATGCAACCCATCCCAAAACAATTCAGCACACCACCCGTACCAAGCAACACACCATGTGGGAATATTAATCGACCCACCCAACCAGTACACCAATATTGCAGCAAAGCTGCCAATAATAATAACGCAGCGTAGCTGCCAGTAGCAGTAAGTGTGGCAAGCCACCAGTAATAGTAAACGTGACATAGTCACTAGTACAGTACTTCCTCCATATCATAAACCCAACCCCATGCAGATGTTGTGTCATAAATATTACATGTATGCAGTATGTCATACTCAAAACCAGTCATATAAATGTTATACACACATCAATTAACCTACCACTAGCGTTATAAAGGTCATTTCGTTAGTTAAGGGTAAAATAGTATATTTTTTTACCCCTCAGGGGTATTTCGGTCATTTAACTAATCTTAAGGTCTCGGTATAGATAACGACTCATCGAAAGGTCTACAGTCGTCTCGAACGACTCAGGTAACCTTTATGGCCAAAACAGTGTAAATGGGCTCAAGGCCCATTACTCGGCCCAAGTGGGCCCACACGCCCATATGGCCCATTTAGCTCAAGTTCAGTCGTGTCAATGCGGTTTCCATGTCCCATTCCATACTTTGTCACTTATCGCGTAACCTATCCGTGTGGGGCCCACGGGTCCATTGGGCCCACATGGCCCATCTCAGCCCAACAAGGCCCATAACGGACCTAGTCCATGAGCCGTACGCAACGGTTTTATAGTCTACCGCCCATGATATGTGGGCTCGATTTACCCCACGAGCGATCGCACGCTCGCAAGGCCTCAAAAGCCGAAGCACCGCTTTTTTTGCTTTTGTACGACACCCTTGGTGTGGTTACACACCTACGTTCATCATTGAACACAGAGTAAGGTTGGGTGTACGACTGCACACCTTGATTTACAAGAGAACAACGCACTCCACATGCCCAACCTTGATAGCACAAATAAGGCTCAAACCACATCTTCTTCCACAACCCAGTTGTCTACAATCTACAATAACAACTACATCCATTATAATACCCAACTTAATTGTAAACTACTTAACTTTGAGAACTACTTACCGAAACAGAGACTAAGAGAAAGAAGTAGCAATATTCAGCCTATCCCAGCAACCACCACTGTCAAACATCTGACGCCAAGTACACCCTCCTAGAGCACACCAATAGAGTAGAAGGTTTACGAAAAAGAGACCATCATAGGAAAGATGAGAAAGGAATGGCACAACCATAGCATATGTAAGGAAGAAACAATAGCCAAGCTCGGTTATTGCAAGAGATTCGACAACCCAAGAGTAACTTACCTAAATTCAACAAGGGAGAGTTTCAGCTAGATATGGGAGTATTTGGCGAAGGCTTCAAGAAAGAAAACACAAACCAAAACAAGTAGGGGATGAGAAAAAAGGTCAAGAAGATGCTACGGCTTAGACCAAAAGTATGGGTGAGGAAAGAAATGGAGTTAATCGAACAAAGTAAGGTGTAGCCAAAACAAAGTGTAGCAAGATGAAATGGGAAGGAGAGATATTAGGGTAGACCAAAATCAGATTAGGCTGAGAAATGAAAGAAAGTTCGGCACAAAGAAAAGGTAATGCCCCCAAAAGAACCAAAACAAAAGCCCCCAGAAAAGAGAAAGCAAAAATTCGGCTTTTACCCCAAAACCAAAAATGCCGAAAATGCTAGCCAAACTCCCCTAGCCGACTTTGCCTCCGCAAGATGTACAATTCGGCTACAACACTCCCCCCCACCAACTCCTTGAAACTCACCACAAATCACTCCCCTTATCCTTCCACAATCTTCTCCCAACAACCCAGGCTAATTCAAACTCCCACACGGTAGAGTTTGAATTCGCCACAAACTCTTGCAACCCCCAAGCAGCAAAATGACGCCCTCTGCAGCACATGGGATTTGAACCCCAGTCCTTCCTGAAGCCAAAGCATGCCACATACCACCAAGCCACAAGGCTTTTTGTGGTAACAAGCAACCACAATTATTCATAAAGCCTAGGTGCCCAATTTCAGGTTCTTTTTAAGAGAAAAACAAAATTTTTGTAAAAGCCAGAGCTTGAACCTAGGCCTTCTTTGACACCACCAAATATGCCCAAATCATTTAGCAACGACACCAAACATGCGATTTATGCCTAACCCGATAAAATTACAAACCCTAAATATTTAGAGCATTACAACTCTACCCCCTTAAAGAAATTTCAGCCTCGAAATTTACCTGGTCAAAAGAGATGAGGGTAAAGATGTCGTATTGTCTCTTCTAGTTCCCATGTGGCCTCCTCTATGCCGTGATTGCGGCAAAGCACTTTGACCAGTGGAACAGACTTCTTTCTCAATACTTTAACATCCTGTTCCAATATCTATACCGGTTCCTCCTCAATAGTTAGATCAGGCCTAACTTCAATTTCCTAAACTGGCACGACGTGCGAGGGATTAGAACGGTATCGTCTAACCATTGAAACGTGAAACATGTCATGAATTCTTTCCAGCTCTAGAGGCAACTCAGGTTGATACGCAACCGGTCCCACACGCTTAAGTATCCGGTAAGGCCCAATAAATCTAGGGCTCAGCTTGCCCTTTCATCCAAACCTCACAATTTTCTTCCACGGTGACACCTTAAGAAAGACATAATCCCCCACAGAGTACTCGATCTCTTTATGCTTTAAGTCTGCATAGGACTTCTGCCTATCAAATGCTTCTTTCAACCAATCTCGAATTAGCTTTACCTTGTCTTCTGTATTAGCAATTAGCTCTGGCCCTAGAATTTGCCGCTCACCTAGTTCAGTCCAACAAGTAGGAGTACGACACCAACGACCATATAACACCTCGTACGGTGCCATTCGAATACTGGACTGGTAGCTATTGTTATACGCAAATTCTTCCAACGGTAAATAATCCTCCCAGCTGCCACTGAAATCCAATACACAACTTCTCAACATGTCTTCCAATATCTGAATTACTCTCTCAGACTGTCCATCCGTCTGAGGATGAAACTCAGTACTGAAATCCAGTCGTGTACCTAAGGCCTCGTGTAACTTCTTCTAGAACTGAGATGTGAACCTAGGATCTCTGTCAGATATGATAGAGACCGGTACCCCATGCAATCTTACAATCTCAGCCACATACAACTTGGCCAACTTCTGCAATGAATAATCAGTGCAGATCGGTATAAATCGGGCAGACTTAGTCAGTCGGTCTACAATCACCCAGACTGAATCCTTCTTAAAAGGCGTCAAGGGTAACCCACTCACGAAATCCATGGTTACCCTCTCTCACTTCCAGAGTGGAATTTTAACCTGCTGCAATGGTCCAGAAGGTAATTGATGCTCAGCCTTAACCTACTAGAATGTCAAGCACTTACTCACATAATCAGTAACTTCGCATTTTAACCCAGGCCACCAATACAACTCACGTAGATCTCGATATAGCTTGTTCCCACCGGGATGCATGGAATAAGGACTACCATGCGCCTCCCGCAGAATAGATTGCCTCAGAATAGAATCCTTTGGTATACACACTCTTCCAAGGAAACATAACACCCCTTCCCCATTCAGTCCAAAATCTGAAGTCTCACCATTTTCCACTTGTTGAAAATGAGGAACTAGCAACTCATCCAATAACTGTTTCTCCTTAATTTGATTAGTCCAAGTCTGTCTCACTTGTAGTTCAGCTAACAAGCTACCATCATCGAACAGGCTAAGACGAGCAAACACTGCTTTCAAATCAGAGACAATTCTACAGCTCAGTGCGTCAGCTACCATTTTAGTTTTGCCTGGGTGGTATTCAATTAAACAATCATAATCTTTAAGCAACTCAATCCACCTTCGTTGCCTAAGGTTCAACTCTTTCTGAGTAAGGAGCTACTTGAGGCTTTTATGGTCCGTATAAATAATTGTTCTTTCCCCATATAAATAGTGCCTTCAAATTTTTAGTGCAAACACCACCTCCGCCAACTCCAAATCATGAGTGGGATAATTCACCTCGTGAGGTTGAAGCTGTCGCGACACATAAGCAACCACCTTTCTTTCTTGCATTAACACACACCCCAATCCAACGTGTGATGCATCATTGTAAACAGTAAATTCCTTCCCAGACTCTGGCTGTATTAAAACAGGGGCCTCAGTTAGAACATTCTTCAATTTCTCAAAACTCTATTGCTGTTTGTCGGACCAAATAAACGGCACCCCTTTTCGCAGCAACTTCGTCAAAGGTGCAGATATCACTGAGAACCCTTCCGCAAAACATCTATAATATCCGGCTAAACCTAGAAAACTTCGAATCTTAGATACAGTCTTTGGTGGTTTCCAATCTAATACGACTTTAATTTTTCGAGGATCAACCCTAATCCCCTCGACAGACACCACGTGACCCAGAAATGTTACCTCTTGCAGCCAAATCTCACACTTGCTGAATTTTGCGTACAACTGCTTCTGCCTCAGAATTTGAAGAACAATCCACAAATGTTCATCATGCTCCTCCTTGATTTTCAAATACACTAAAATATCGTCTATGAATACTACTACGAACCGGTCCAGGTAGGGTTGAAATACTCGGTTCATCATGTCCATGAAAGCAGCTGGTGCATTCGTTAATCCAAACGGTATTACTAGGAACTCATAGTGACCATAACGAGTCCTACACGCTGTCTTATACACATCAGCTTCCTTGACCTCTAGCTGATGGTACCCAGATCGAAGATCTATTTTGAAGAACACCGCAGCTCCTCGCAATTTATCAAACAGATCATCTATCATCGGTAAAGGGTACTTGTTCTTAATGGTCAGCTTATTCAGTTGACGATAGTCAATGCACATGCGCATGGACCCATCCTTCTTCTTCACAAACAAAACTGGTGCTCCTCAAGGGGACACACTCGGTCGAATGAATCCTGGGTCTAACAACTCCTAAATTTGAGCCTTTAACTCCACTAGCTCCTTCAGTGGCATCCTATATGGGGCGATGAACACTGGAGCTGTTCCTGGTAGAAGCTCAATTTCGAATTCGACCTCACGGTCTGGAGGCAAGCCAGAAAGCTCTTTCGGAAAAAATCTGAAAACTCCTTAATAGTTTTGACATCCTCAACAAAAAGACTTTTAGTCCCAGAATTGCTAACATATGCCAGGTAAGCCTCACAACCCTTACGAACCAGCTTTTCGGCTCTTAACACCGATATCACATTAGACAAATAATCTCTTCGCTCCCCTATTACGGCCACCTCCTCATCCTCTAAAGTCCTCAACACCAACCACTTAGCAGCACAATCCAACTTCGCACGATGCTTCACTAGCTAATCCATACCTAAAATAATATCAAATTCCCCGAATGGCAGTTCCATCAAATTTGCTAGAAAAACCTCCCCTTGAACCTCTAAGGGCACATCCTTGAATAACTTATTCACTCTAACTGATTGTCCTAGTGGACTCAACATTGTCATTTCACTAGCAGTGTTCTCAAACTGAATACCCAATGTTTCAGACACAGTCTACGCAACATACGAATGTGTAGATCCAACATCAATTAAAGCAACGTATGGTAAATTGTAAATCAAGAACGTATCAGTTATAACGTCAGGGGCGTCACCATCCTCTCGGTGATGAGCAGCATAAACCAAGGCTGGTTGTCTTGCCTTGGTATTACCCGTGCCCCTACCCGGTGCTCTACGACCTCGTCCAAACCCATTTCCACCTCTGGCCTGCCCACGACCTCTCGGTGGCTGTTGACCCCCTCTCACTGACTGCACGTACCTCGGTCTTGTAGCTTGCTTCCGGGTAGGCACTTGAGTACAGTTCTTAACCTGATGATCCATCGATTCACATCTAAAACATGCCCCCATTCGCTTCTAACACTTACCTTGGAGAACTCTCCCACAATCAGCGCAAGGCTGTGGTCTCGTAATAGCAACAAGATCTCCAGCCCGAACTAGCCCATCAAACTTTGCCCTCTTAATAGGCCTACCTCCAAAACTCGAGGATCCAAAGTCCCTCTTAACTCTGCCCCTATCTTTCTCCCAGTTCTGGCGCTCAGAGTGCTGCACATCCTCAGCAATCTTTGCTTTCTCGACTAGGGCAGCAAAGTCTCGCTCCCTCTGTGGAGCTATCAGAACTCTCAATTCATCGCGAAGGCCATCTTCAAAATGTACACAACATTCGTACTTAGTGGCTACTATCCCACGAGCATAATGACTCAACCGTAGGAACTCCGCCTCATATGCCATCACAGTCTTATTCCCCTAGGTCAAGTTCAGAAATTCCTTCCTTCGGGTGTCCACGTAACTTGCGCCTACATATTTCACCTGAAAGGACATCTTGAAGAGATCTCATGTCAGACGGTCAGCTTGTGTACCCTCTCTCATAGTAAGCCACCATTGGTAAGCCTCGTCTCGCAGTAACGACACCGCCCCTTCCAATTTCTGTTCCACAGTACAGTCGAGATCATCCATTATCCGCTCCGTAGCCTCTAACCAATATTCTACCATATTCGGGGCTACACCAGAAACACCCCTAAAAATCTCCGCCCCATTAGATAGGAGTCGCTAAAAAATTGACCACCGGGCCACTGATCCTGTACTTGCTCCAGCAACCCTTTCAAGAACTCGTAGCATCGCCTAAGGCAAGGCATCATCCCTAATTGCTCGATCATGCGACCCAGTCTCAGTTACTGGTGAAGTCAGTGTCTCCCTAGTAGGCATATGACCCGACGCTGAAGACCCAGCTTTAGCACCCCCTCGGCCTCTACCACGGCCTCGTGTACCCCTTCCACGAGTACCTCTAGTACTCATATCGAGATACGCTTTATCTAAATTTAAAAATTTTATGCTATCAATTTATAATTTCAGTTGTTATTAAAAGATATTTTATGCTAAACAGTATTTAGAACTTTATTTCCGTAGATCGAGAGTCCACCACCACTATCAGTCTTTTACAGTCTCTGTTTGTTCTAACTAGAAATCCCTGTATTGCACTACCACCTATAACAGTTTCTCAGCATAACATTATAGTTTAAAATAATAGATACTAGCAGAGAACTTATAGATTTAGTGCTGGAGACTCGGTGTGCCACACTTCCAATAGCATCATTTCAAAAACAAGTCAAGTGCCGTTGATAAATTTCAAAACCAAATTTTAGAAAAACCCTTTGCAAACCCCAATTTCAAAAAAAAAGGTGAAACAATTTTCTGCTACCCATGCCACAGTCAAGTTTTGTAAACCTGGCTCTGATACCACTAAATATAAAACCCCAAACCTGGCCTAAACATTACGACCGAATCTGACGTGCCACATCAATTACCCGAAAACCTGACAAGCTTATGGTGTTAAATCGGTTGTCAAAAAAGCCATTATAATTTTAAAGCCCATGTATTCCTAGTGTTTCATGCTCTTTAAAATGTGTATAGTTTACAATACGTTTGTTTTTATCTGAAATACTGCTGCAGGTTTGCTTATAGAAAACGTTATTATTTTCACAACCCAATGTTCCTACTCTTGCAGTTGATAAATACCCAATCATATCCCATTTAATAGTTAAATCCCCAAATGGCCTTATTATAAAAACAAAACCCAAATATAAAATCATTAAATAATAAAGTCATTCATGATCGTGTAGTTACCCCGAGTCCCTCGCAGCTCCAAGTCGTCTAAGGCTAAGGATTACCTGTACAATTAAAAGAAAGGGTGAGTTTACGAAAACTCAATGTGTAATCCCTTATCAGACTATAGAAAACAGTGCATGCACTATCAGTCTAGGCCTCACTGCTTCAAGATATCATCACGATGCGGGCCTTAGCCCTTAAACATAGCAGCAAGATGGGCACGAGGCCAATGATTTCGATCTGATGCAAAATGCAACCCATCCCAAAACCATCTAGCACACCACGCGTACCAACCAACACATCATGTGGGGATATTAATCGACCCACCCAACCAGCACACTAATATTACAACAAAACTGCCAGTAATAATAACGCAACATAGCTGGCAGTAGCAGTAAGTGTGGCAAGCCACCAGTAATAGTAAACGTGACATAGACACCAGTACAGTACTTCCTCCATATCATAAACCCAACCCTATGCAGATGTCATGTCATAAATATTACGTGTATGCAATATGTCATACTCAAAACCAGTCATATAAATGTCATACATACATCAATTAACATACCACTAGCGTTATAAAGGTCATTTCGTCAGTTAGGGGTAAAACAATATATTTTTTTACCCCTTAGGGGTATTTCGGTCATTTAATTGATCTTAGGGTCTCGGTACAGATAATGACCCATCGGAAGCTCTACAGTCGTCTCGAACGACTCAGCTAACCCTTATGGCCAAAACAGTGTAAATAGGTTCAAGGCCCATTACTCGGCCCAAGTGAGCCCACACGTCCATGTGGCCCATTTATCTCAAGTTCAGTTGTGTCAATGCGGTTTCCATGTCCCATTCCATACTTTTTCACTTATCGCGTAACCTATCCGTGTGGGGGCCACGGGTCCATTGGGCCCACACGGCCCATCTCGACCCAACAAGGCCCAAAATGGCCCTAGTTCATGACTCGTACGCAACGGTCTTATAGTCCATCGCCCATGATATGTGGGCTTGATTTACCCCACGAGCGATCGCACGCTAGCAAGGCCTCAAAAGTAGAGGCACCGACTTTTCGACTTTTACCGATCTACAACAGCCTTGGTGTGGTTACACACATACGTTCATCATTGAACACAGAGTAAGGTTGGGTGTACGACTACACACCTTGATTTGCGAGAGAACAACGCATTCCACGCGCCCAACCTTGATAGCACAAATAGGGCTCAAACCACCTCTTCTTCCACAACCCAGGTGTCTACAGTCTGCAATAACAACTACATCTATTATAATACCCAACTTAATTGTAAACTACTTAAATTTGAGAACTATTTTCCGAAACAGAGACTAAGAGAAAGAAGTAGCAATATTCGGCCTATCCCAGCAACCATCACTATCAAACATCCGACGCCAAGTACACCCTCCTAAAGCACACCAATAGAGTAGAAGGTTTATGAAAAAGAGACCATCATAGGAAAGATGAGAAAGGAGCGGCACAACCACAGTATAAGTAAGGAAGAAACAATAGCCAAGCTCGGCTATTGCAAGAGATTCAACAACCCAAGAGTAACTTACCTTAATTCAACAAGGGAGAGTTTCGGCTAGATATGGGAGTATTCGACAAAGGCTTCAAGAAAGAAAACATAAACCAAAACAAGTAGGGGATGAGAAAAAGGTCAAGAAGATGCTACGACTTAAACCAAAAGTATGGGTAAGGAAAGAAATGGAGTTAATCAATCAAAGTAAGGTGTAGCCAAAACAAAGTGTAGCAAGATGAAATGGGAAGGAGAGATATTAGGGTAGACCACAATTGGCTTAGGCTGAGAAATGAGAGAAAGTTCGGCAGAAAGAAAAGGTAATGCCCCAAAAAGAATCAAAACAAAAGCCCCAGAAAAGAGAAAGCAAAAATTCGGCTTTTACCCCAAAACCAAAAATACCAAAAATGCTAGCCAAACTCCCCTAGCCGATTTTGCCTCTACAAGATGTACAATTCGGCTACAACACTCCCGCCAACCAACTCCTTGAAACTCACCATAAATCACTCCACTTATCCTTCCACAATCTTCTCCCAACAACCCAGACTAATTCAAACTCCCATACGGTAGAGTTTGAATTTGCCACAAACTCTTGCCACCTCTATGCAACAAAATGACGCCCTCTGCAGCACATGGGATTTGAACCCCAATCCTTCCTGAAGCCAAAGCACATCACATGCCACCAAGCCACAAGGCTTTTTGTGGTAACAAGCAACCACAATTATTCATAAAGCCTAAGTGCCCAATTTCAGGTTCTTTTTAAGAGAAATTTTTTTTTTTGTAAAAGCCAGAGCTTGAACCTAGGCCTTCTTTGACACCACCAAATATGCCCAAATCATTTAGCCACCACACCAAACATGCAATTTATACCTAACCCGGCAAAATTACAAACCCTAAATTTTTAGGGCGTTACATCAGCGAGTCATTCACACTATCAAACATCCATTTTGGTACGATTTGTGGGTTGTATATATGGTATATGGCATATATAGGCTAGGAGAATTGGGACATGTTTTGTAATATATATTAAGTCATGTGATATGGATAACTTGTGTTTGAACTTATAGTTGGAAATGTTATTTGATATATGATGCATTATGAATTAAATGGTATGTTTTGAACGACCAAAAGAAATGGTCAATGTTTATAAGTTTTGGTAAATTTTGAGTATAAGATTGAATGATATATTGAAACATATGTTTGATATGATTTTAGTTTAGATTTTGGTATGATTTAGTTGATGAATTAAGGTTGGAATTTATTAACAATGTGAAAGCATGAAAATGTATGTTTTGGTATTGATATTGATTGAAGTTGTGTTGGAATTATACTTGGGTTGGTGCTTGTAGGTTTGACCCAATCGGGGTGGCAAATTGGCTATTCAAATGGCTTATTTTTGTCCACATGAACAGAGACAGGGTGTGTGTCTCAGCTGTGTATGACACATGGCTATGTTGTACGCCGTATGTCCCCTGAGGTACCCTTCGTTTGTAAGTCAGTCTCGGGTACAGTCATGACACACGAGTGTGTGGCTAATCGTGTGGCCTAAGTCAGGCTCGACAACGGCCAAGGCACATGGGCGTGTCTTCAGGCTGTGTGAGCAAGTTAGTATGTATGCCCTATTTTAACACGGCCTAGGCACACAGGTGTGTCTAATACCGTGTAAGGCACAAGGCCTGTTCACACGGGCATGTGACCTGTACATCTTTGAAAATGTTTAAGTTTTCAGAAAAAAATTTTATGTGTTCAGTTTAGTCTCGACTCCTTTCTAATACATGTTTAAGGTTTTGATGACCCGTATAAGGGACTCTATATTGATATTTGATTTTTGATGCTTTGATGCTTATGAAATGTATGTTAATTATTCTGTTTTGTCCGGTAATGCCTTTAACCCTAGTCTGGTGATGGATACGGGTTAGGGGTGATACATTTTATTAGTATCAGAGCTATGGTTTAGTCGATTCTAGGACTACCATAGCGTATGTGAGTCTAGCTATACATGCCATATATATAAATTTCGATAGTGTAATGATTCCTGATCATTGAAATGTGTTTTTCATATAGCAATGGATCCTGAATGAGCAATAGCTGATAATGTTGAGAGCAATGCACCTGCTCCCGCTCAAGAGATAGTTCTGACCGAGTCTAGGTCGATGTCTAGTAGGCAAAAAGGAGAGGCTAAGCAAGCCTTCTTCCAAATGATGACTGAGTGGCTCAACAACCTCTATGCCCACCTGTTCCTCATCCAATCCCATATATGCCATCAGTAGTAGATTCGATTCGACTGAATAAGCTACCCATTGATAAGATTCATAAACACTGGGCTGAAAAATTTCGGGATATAGTTGATGATGATGCCAAAAGGTCAGAGTTTTGGCTTGAGAACACTATCTGAGTATTTGATGAGTTGTCTTGTACTCAAGATGAATATATCAAATGTGTAGTATCTTTGCTTAGAGACAATACATATCATTGGCAGAAAACGTTGACATCAGTGGTTCCTAAGGAACGGGTTACCTGGGAATTCTTTCAGACCGAGTTCTAGAAATAGTATATAAGCCAAAGATTCCTCGATCAGAAAAATAAAAAGTTTTTGGAATTGAAATAAGGCCGAATGACTGTAACAAAATACGAAAGAGAATTTGTACGTTTGAGTATGTATGCTCGAGAATATGTATCTACTAAGGAGATCATGTCCAAAAGATTTGTTGATGGATTAAATGAAGATATAAAGCTGTTAGTCGGGATACTTGAGTTGAAAGAATTCGTAGTACTGGTTGAGAGGGCCTGTAAAGCCCAAGATCTTAGTAAAGAAAAGAGAAATGCTGATTCAGAGGCTAGAGATTTGAAGAAGGGATCGATGAATAAATCTTATCATTCCTTGTTAAAGAAATTTAGAAATGTTAATGATCAAATGACAGCTTTAGCGAGACATCAGAATAGAGATAGTGGAAAGCAATATACCAACCCTAAAGCTCAAACTACTTCAGTATCGAGTGTTGGAAATGCAAAGAATGAAAAGCCTGTGTATAATCAATGTGGAAGATGTCATTTTGGAGAATGCTAGGGAAAAAGTAATAACCGAGCTTGTTACAGTTGTGTTTTACGAGATCACTTTATAAAAGATTGCCTAGAGTTAGCTGAAAAAGATAATGTTCAGAATATGAGGCCGAGTAACACTACAGCTAGAGGTAGACCACCGAGAAACATAGTAAATGCGAGTGGTGGTAGAGGTGTGACGAGAGACACTGCAGCTAGATCTGATGCTAGAACACCTGCCAGAGCCTATGCTATCCGAGCTCGTGAGGAAGCTTCGTCGCTAGATGTGATTATGGGTACATTTATACTTTATGATACTTCTGTGATTGCTTTGATAGATCCTGGTACAACACATTTGTATATATGCATGAACTTAGTGAACAGTAAGACTTTGCCTGTAGAGTCTACTGAATTTGTAGTTAGAGTTTCGAACCACCTAGGCAGATGTGTTTTGGTTGATAAAGTCTGCAAGACTTGTCTGTTAATGTTTCAAGACGTTTACTTTCCAGCTGATCTGATATTATTGCCCTTTAATGAGTTTGATATAATTATGGGTATGGATTGGTTAACTTTACATGATGTTGTTGTGAACTACAAATGAAAAACTATTAATTTGAGATACGAGAATGATGAAATAGTTCAAATTGAATCTAGTGATTTCAATGAATTATCTGTTTTGATATCTTCGATGAAAGCTTTGAGTATTGTGAAAAAAGGGTGTAAAGCTTACTTTGCCTATGTGATTAATTCGAAAGTATTAGAAAGGAAAATTGAATCAGTGCATGTTGTTTGTGAATTTTCTAATGTATTTCCTAAAGAACTTCTCGGATTACCTCCAATACGAGAAGTTGAATTTGGCATTGAGTTGTTACCAAGAACAACTCTGATTTTAAAAGCTCCATATAGAATGGCTCCGACTGAATTAAAAGAATTAAAGTCTCAGTTGCAAGAGTTAACAGACAGAGGATTTGCAAGACCAAGTTTCTCACCTTGGGGTGCACCTATTCTGTTTGTGAAAAAGAAAGACGATATGATAAGAATATATATAGATTATCGTTAGTTGAACAAAGTGGCTATCAAGAATAAGTATCCTCTACCCCGATTTGATGATTTCTTTGATCAATTGAAAGGAGCTGCTATATTTTCGAAGATAGATTTGAGATTAGGCTATTATCAATTACGAGTGAAAGACTCAGACATTCCGAAAATTGCTTTCAGAACGAGGTACGACCACTATGAATTTTTAGTTATGCCTTTCGAATTGACTAATGCACCTGCTATCTTTATGGATTTGATGAATGGAATTTTCAGACTATATTTAGATCAATTTGTTGTAGTATTCATTGATGACATATTGATTTATTGACGAGATGAATCCGAACATGTCGAGCATCTGAGAATAGTGTTACAGACTTTGCGTGATAAGAAATTGTATGAAAAGTTTAGCAAATGTGAATTCTGGTTACGAGAGGTTGGTTTTCTGGGTCATATAGTATCAGCATCCGGTATTCGAGTTGATCCGAGTAAAATTTCAGCTATTTTAAATTGAAAACCTCCGAGAAATGTCTCTAAAGTCCGCAGTTTTCTGGGACTTGCTGGTTATTACAGATGATTCATAAAATGTTTCTCTATGATTGCGACTTCGTTGACAAAGCTGCTTCAGAAATATGTGAAGTTTGAATGGTTTAAAAAAATGTCAGAACAGCTTTGTTCAGTTGAAAACTTTGTTGACTGAAGCTCCGGTATTAGTGCAATCCAAATCGGGTAAAGAATTTGTGATCTACAGTGCTTCTTCGTTGATCGGTCTGGAATGTGTTTTGATGCAAGAAGGTAAAGTCATTGCTTATGCTTCGAGACAACTGAAGCCGCATGAAAAGAACTATCTGACGCACGATCTTGAGTTGGATGCGATTGTTTTTGCTTTGGAAATCTAACGCCACTATCTATTTGGTGAGAAATGTCACGTGTATTCAGATCATAAAAGCCTAACATATCTGATGACTTAGAGAGATTTGAATCTACGACAGAGAAGATGGCTAGAGTTGCTAAAAGATTATGAGATAGTTATTGATTACCATCCGAGAAAAGCAAATGTTGTTGCTGATGCTTTGAGTCAAAAATCACTATTTGCATTACGTGCAATGAACACGTATTTAATTCTGTCTGATAATGGTTCGATTTTAGCCGAATTGAATGCAAAACCTTTGTTTTTACAACTGATTATGGGTGTTCAAAAAGTTGATAATGAGATTTTAGCAAAACGATCTCAGTGTAATTTAGATTCTGATTTAGAATTCAGAGTTGATAAAGATGATTGTCTGAGATTTCAAGATTGAATTTGTCTTCCACGAAATCCAAAGTTAATTCAGATGATTTTGAACGAAGCTCATAGTAGTCGGTTATCGGTACATCCGGGTAGTACTAAAATGTATAACGATCTGAAACAGCTTTATTGTTGGCATGGTATGAAACGAGACATTTCTGACTTTGTTTCGAAATGTTTAGTCTGTCAACAAGTAAAAGCCGAGCATCAGGTACCTTCTGGATTGCTTCAGCCGGTCATGATACCTAAGTGGAAATGGGATAGAGTCACGATAGATTTTGTATCCGATTTACCATTGACACCTAGCAAGAAAAATGTGATCTGGGTTATTATGGATAGATTGACTAAATCGGCTCATTTTGTTCTGATTCTCATAGATTACTCGCTTGATAAGCTAGTTGAATTGTATGTTTCTCAGATTGTGAGATTACATGGAGTACCTATTTCTATTGTTTCAGATAGAGATTCGAGGTTTACATCGTGTTTTTGGAAGAAACTGCAAGATGCGTTAGGTACGAAACTACACTTTAGTACTGCTTTTCACCTACAGACGGATGGTCAATCCGAGTGGATTATTTAGATTCTCGAGGATATGTTGAGATGTTGTATTCTTGAGTTTGAAGGTACGTAGGAACGATACTTGCCACTGATTGAATTTGCATACAATAATAGCTTTCAATCGAGTATCAAAATGGCTCCTTATGAAGCTTTATATGGTCAGAAATGTCGAACACCGTTATACTGGACAGAGCTTAGTGAGAGTAAGATCCACAGGGTTGATTTGGTCAAAGAAATAGAAGAAAAAGTGAAAGTAATACGAAATAGTCTGAAAGCAGCTGCGGATCGCCTGAAATCGTATGCAGATTTAAAAAGAAAAATATTGAGTTTCAGATCGGTGACAAAGTATTTTTCAAAGTCTCACCGTGGAAGAAAGTACTTTGATTTGGTAGAAAAGGCAAGCTGAGTCCAAGGTTCATTGGGTCGTATGAGATAATTGAGCGTGTAGGGCTAGATGCGTAGAGACTTTTGTTACCACCTGAGTCAGGAAAAATTCATGATGTATTTCATGTT
Organism: Gossypium longicalyx; assembly: GCA_025698465.1. Classification (NCBI taxonomy): domain Eukaryota; kingdom Viridiplantae; phylum Streptophyta; class Magnoliopsida; order Malvales; family Malvaceae; genus Gossypium; species Gossypium longicalyx. The sequence continues at coordinate 67,572,471 of CM046995.1, read as the reverse complement.
TCGATACTTCGACGGTACAGATCCAATCCTTCACATGTGATTAATCTGTCAGAGATTGAGATTAAGCCTGATATGACATATGAAGAAGAACCGATTTGTATTTTGGCTCATGAGATTAAAGAATTACGATATAAGAAAATCCTGTTAGTGAAAGTACTGTGGCATAAACACAGAATTGAAGAAACAACGTGGGAGCCAGAAAATGCAATGAAAGAACGTTATCAAAACCTATTCATCGGTAAGATTTTCGGGGACAAAAATTCCTAAGGGGGGAGAGTTGTAACAGCCCAGTTTAGACCGTAGTCGAAAAGTGGTTTTGGGACCACAAATCTGAACCAGAAAATATTTTAAATATTATTTTTTGTGCTTATGGTATGTGAATTTGCATGTGTGAAAGTTTCGTATGAAAATTTAATCATTTGTGTTCTCAATTTGATAAAAGGACCTAATCGCGTAAAGTGTAAAAGTTGCATGCTATATGTTAAGAGTGCCTATTTGATCTGTCTTATTAAAAGAAAAGTCCTTAAGTTGTAATTAGTCCATTAATAGTGAGAATAGACATAAATCGGCATTAAAATGATGGTTTTAAATGGTTTATTGAAGGCGTAGAATGGTAAAATGTGCATTACTGTTTATTAAATAAAATAAAAACATTTTGTTCATCCATTTTTCACTCATCTTTTCCAAAAATTCAAAGGAAAAGAAAAGAAATAAGCTTGCTAAGGTTCGGCACTTTAATTACTTGATTGAGGTACGGTTTTGACTCGATTTCTGATAATTTCTACTTTTTTGTAATCGTTGCTTTGTATACTATCAAGCCCATGTCACAATTTCTGATTTTGGTGATGATTTTGCAATATGCCATGGATGAATTCATGAGTTTTGTGTTTTTAAATGGTGAAATATGATAGCTTGATGTTGGGTTAATACATTTTGTCTTTGGATTTTTGATGAATTTGAGTAAAATGGGCTAAATTGTGAAAATGATAAATTGAAGGACTAAAATGTGAAATAAATGAAATGTGTGGACTTGTATGAGTACTAAGGATTCGGCTAAACATGTGGAAAAGGAAATTATGTATATTTTGTGATTTTGTGAAATAGGGACTAAAATGTTAAAAGGTAAAAATATGAGGGCTAAATTGTAAAATGCTTTAAATATGTGCTTATGGATTGATTTGAATTATTTGGTGAGTAAAACGGTTAATTTTTTTTAATACATATAGATAAAGAAAAGAGGAATTCAAACTTAGACCAAGGGAAGTCAAAGGTAATAGAGTAGACAAGCTAAGTCGACAATTTCGAGTACGAGGTAAGTTCGTATGTGATACACGATGTTACAAGTATATTTTAAATGCTTTGATTATGCATAATTTGTGTATATATATATTGTATATGTTTTGAATACGATGATAAAACAACTGTAATTGGCACTAAGTGTGCGACTCAAAATAGCTTCAGCAATAAAAAGCACTAAGTGTGCGAAATGGAATAGCTTCGGCTATATGAGGCACTAAGTGTGCGATACCGAGATAGCTTCGGTTATTTGAAATGACATTAAGTGTGCGGAATTGTTCTAGCTTGGGCTAACCCTTAAAGCACTAAGTGTGTAGATGCTTTAAGCATGGATAACCTTTAGAAAGCCTTAAAATATTCAAATAAGAGGTGAGAATGAAAATGAATAAATACAGAAAGGTTCAGGTACGTACGACATTTATGTGGTAGATGATATTATGTGTATGAAGTTTGTTGATTTGGTATGAAATGAGAAATAGTAATGAATGAGGTTGAGTAGTGATATGAATTTAGCTAAATGTTGATTAATATGTCATATAGCTTTTAAATGTTAAGTCAGTTGTATTATACTACAAACTTACTAAGCTCTAAGCTTACTATGTGAGATTTTCTCTGTTTTACAGTGTTATAAAGCTAGCTCAGATCCGAGAATCTTCAGTGACTCATCCACACTATTGAACATCCGTTTTGGTACTATTTGTGGGTTGTATATATGGTATATGGCATGTATTGTAAAACCCCAAACTCGGCCTGGACGTTATGGCCGAATCTAGCGATGTCACATTGAAGTGTTTTTCATAAAATGTGATAACATTTGAAAAGCCCAATGTTTATCTAGCCTCTTTGTGTGATCTATAAAATAATTTTAAAACTTGCGTCACTATCAAAAGTACTTATTTTAAAACGTTATTAATTCTAAAATCTAATTTATCGCAGAAGCTTCTGAAACGGTTTTACGTATTCGTGGTATTTTGGTAAATCATGCATATCTTTTGAAAACCCGCATCCTAACACTAGCAGGTATAAATCATAATAAAATAATAAAAGCCCAAATTAAAGAATAAAACTTAAAGAGGCCTTTTACATAAAAATACCCCCAAAAAACTACTTATAAATTAAAAGATAAATTCGGAAGTGTAAGTTGTTGTGTGGCCACCTTCAAGTCTCTCGCAGCACTGACCCACCTAAGGATTACCGAACAGTAAAACAGTTAGGTGAGTTTACGAAAACTCAGTGTGTAATCCCCATAATAAACAAATAGTGAACAACACACTCTGGCCTAAGCCCATATCGATGCATATTCAATATCGATTAGGGCCTTGGCCCATTCAAGATAACAATAGTAGTGGCGATGTCGGTCAGATAAACATGATCAATGCAAAGAATGATAATCAATGCAGAATGCAAACAGAAAATTATACCCATCCATCCTCTACACTCCACTCTGTCCAGCCCTACACTCTATGTGGGGAAAAAATCGACCCACCCATCCCTACACTCCAAATCTGGCACCGATTGCAGCACTAATCAGTATTGCAGCAAAGCTACCTATAATAGGCTTAAAGCCATCAGTAGGTCCACAGTCGTCTTGTGCAACCCGTGCAACCTTAGGTCCACAGCCGTCTTGTGCGACCCGTGCGACCATATCAGTACAGTACACTTCCTACAAAATATATATTCCATCCCCATACAATGCATCATGCACCGTGTCATAATATCTTAGATGGATGCAATATACATATAACATGGCATGCTCAAATACAATCATACACATAGTAGAGCAAATCAGTCATTTTACCTTATAGGGGTATTACAGTTATTTTACTCTACATGGGTATTACAGTCATTTTTCCCTAGAGGGGCATTTCAGTCATTTTATCGATTAAGGGTCCAGGTACACTTACCGGCCCAACAGAAGGTCACAGTCGTCTCGAGCGACCCATGCAACCTTAACAGTCAAACAGTGTAATTGGGCCAAAGGCCCACATTGTAGCCTATGTGGGCCAACATGCTTGTGTGGCCTGTAATGCGTAAAAATGACCTTGGCCATGTGAACTACAAAGCTTGGCCCAAAATCTCCACACATTCGTGTGGTTTACCCATGTGGGGCCCACGAGCTCGTAGGGCCCACACAACCTATTTTGGCCCAACATGGCCCAAATCGGCCTAGGCCCATGAAATCGCTCATGGTGGCCTCTACGATCAAGCGCCCACGTTTTGCGTTTTGGACTAGCACACGAGCGAGTGTACGCTCGTGAAGGGTCAATAGTCGAAAAGTCCACGAGTACCCTAACCTACACTCATTCACAAGATCCAATTATTCTCATACCAACCGATCTATCCAAAACTCCCACCAAGATAACTTACTAAAAAACTTACCCCTCACTAGAACCAATCAACTTCGTTGAAAAAAGACCAATCAAAAGGCCTTAGAATTATCTGCAATTCGAACCACACTTATCAATTATTAGTCTTTAAACAGTTTGTACTAGCTGAGAGATCACTTACCAGCAACGTAACATCTAAATAGAGAGAAGGTACAATCGGCCACTCTCACCCAATGCCGAAACTATAAATGGTAAATAGAGACGAAGTGTAACAATCGTTTTCCCCTATCAACAATCGGTAGAAAGAAAGAGATGTTCAAAACAAAGGATCTCAATGGTAGACAGAAGCAAAAATGGAAATATGAGCACTTACCGATCGTCAGAGAACTCCTACAAACTAAAAACAAAACACCAACAATTGACTTAAGAGAGATGGGGTATTCGGCTAAAGAGTCACAGTGCAAAGAGAGAGAGATGTCGAATATCGCAAGGGTTGAGAAGAGAAGAGAAGTCAATGAGTATTTTTCAAGACGAAATTAAAGAAATGGGAAGAATGAGATGGGATGTTCAGCTAAGGTATCAAAGTGAAAAAGGAAAGGAATAGAGAAATGAAAGAGGGGAAAAGAAGTAATCAACATAGAGAAATAAGCTGATTGGGTAGAGGGAAGAGATGTCTATTTGGAAAAAGTAGAGAACGAACACACGACAAACACCCCGAAAGGTCAAAGCAATAATCGGCCTCTATAGAAATGAAAAAGTCCCCCCAAAAAAAATGGTAACAATTACCGAATTGGTGAGTAAAACCACTCTAAAACCGAATGCACTTAGTATCCTTCCCCTATTCAGCACTACTCCCTCTCTATTCAAACTTCCTTTAACTCTTTCCAAAAATCTCTCCTCATATCTCTCCTCAACTCCCTCCTACAATCCCTCCATGACCAATTCAAACTCTACACCATTTTATAGTGTTTCGGTCAAACTCTACTACCTCCCATGGCCATCAATAAAAATAATCTCTATTTGCACAAGCAGGGATTCGAACCTCAGACCACTAGCACACTCCACACGCCACTATCCACTAGACCAGCATGCCCATTCTATCATGCTTTTAACAAATTTTACTTATAACCCTACTGACCAAAGATAGGGGTTTTATCCTTAAAAAACCAAAATTTTTGTGGAAGTCAAGGCTTGACCCCATGACTTCCCAAACACTCCCAGAGCACACAACCACTAAGCCAAACACACAATTGTGTCACTTCCCTGTATAATTAAATATTTATGAGTAGCTTTCCAACTGCTCCCACGCTCAAGACCTAATACTTCTAGGCCAAAAATCGGGGTGTTACATGTATAGGCTATGAGAATTGGGACATGTTTTGTAATATATATATATCATGTCATGTGATATGGATAACTTGTGTTTAAACTCGTGGTTGGAAATGTTATTTGATATATGATGCATTATGAATTAAATGGTATGTTTTGAATGACCAAAAGAAATGGTCAATGTTGATAAGTTTTGGTAAATTTTGAGTATGAGATTGAATGATGTATTGAAACTTATTTTTGATATGATTTTAGTTTAGATTTTGGTATGATTTAGTTGATGAATTAAGGTTGGAGTTTATTAACAATGTGAAGGCATGAGCAATGTATGTTTTGGTATTTATATTGACTAAAGTTGTGTTGGAAATATACTTGGTTTGGTGCTTGTAGGTTTGACCCAATTGGGGTGGCAAATTGGTTATTCAAATGGCTTATTTTTGTCCACACGGGCAGAGACATGGCCGTGTGTCTCAGCAGTGTCTGACACACAGCTTTGTTGTACAGTTGTGTGTCCCCTGGGGTACCTTACGTTTGTAAGTCAGTCTTGGGCACGGTTAAGACACACGGGCGTGTGGCTAACCATGTGGCCCAAGTCAGGCTCGACCACGGCCAAGGCACACGGGCGTGTCTTGAGGCCGTGTGAGCAAGTCAGTATGTATGCCCTGTTTTGACACGGCCTAGGCACACGGGCGTGTCTAATGCTGTGTAAGGCACACGGCCTGTTCACACAGGCGTGTAACCTGTACTTCTTTGAAAATGTTTAAGTTTTTGGAAAAATTTTGTATGTGTTTGGTTTAGTCTCGACTCCTTTCTAATGCATGTTTAAGGTCTCGATGACCCATATAAGGGACTCTATATTGATATTTGATTTTTGATGCTTTGATGCTTATGAAATGTATGTTAATTGTTCCGTTTTGTCCAATAATGCCTTTAACCTAGTCCGGTGACGGATACAGGTTAGGGGTGTTACAGGGCATTCTACCTTTTTAAGGATACCTTTGATTTCACGGTTTACTCTCTCAACTTGCCCATTGGACTGTGGGTGATAAGCAGTAGCAATCTTGTGCTTCACATCATATTTTTCAAGCAACCACTTAAGCCATTTGTTCACAAAGTGAGAACCTTCATCACTAACAATAGCTCGTGGTGTCCCAAATCGTGTAAACACGTGCTCATGTAGGAATCACATGACTACCTTAGCATCATTTGTAGGGAATGCTTCAGCTTCAACCCATTTGGATGCATAGTCCATAGCTACTAAGATGTATTTCTTCCCATACGAAGAAGGAAACGGGCCTAAGAAGTCAATGCCCCATATGTTGAATAATTCAACCCTCAAAATGTTTGTCAATGGCATCTCATTCCTTCTTGATACATTCCCGGTCCTTTGGCATTTATCACAGTTCTTCACATAAGCATAAGCATCTTTAAATAGTGTAGGCCAAAAGAAACCTGCTTGCAAAATCTTAAATGTAGTACGTGAACCACCAAAGTGTCCCCCACTTGGGGATGAATAGCAATGATATAGGATCTCAGCAATCTCACTTTCAGCTACACACTTTCGGATTATATTATCTGCACACTATTTAAACAAAAACGGATCCTCCCAAAAATAATACCGACATCATGAAGGAATTTTTTCCTTTGTTGGTATGTCATTTCTCGAGGAATTATTCCACATGCAAGATAATTAGTAAAATCAGCAAACCAAGGTGTTTCATGAATTCAATTTACCTCAAATAAGTGTTCATCTGGGAAATTCTCATTGATAGGCACACATGATCGAGTTACCTCGTCTTGTTCCAACCTCAATAGATGATCAGCTATTTGATTTTCAACACCTTTTCTGTATTTGATCTCAAGGTCAGATTCTTGGAGTAACAGTATCAAACGAATTAGCCTTGGTTTTGCATCTTTATTCATGAGCAATATTTAATGGCTGTATGGTCAGTAAATACTGCAACTTTGGTACTTATAAGATATGAGGGGAATTTGTCAAAAGCAAAAACTATAGCAAAGAGTTCCTTTTCTGTTACCGTATAATTGAGTTGGGCTCCCTTCAAAGTTTTACTTGCGTAGTAAATAAGGTCAAACCATTTGTTTCTTCTTTGACCCATCACAGCTCCAACAGCATAGTCACTTGCATCACACATCAACTCAAAAGGTGAGTTCCAATCAGGTGTAATGATTATTGGGGCTGAGATTAACCGCTTTTTCAGATCTTCAAAAGTTTCCAAACATGCTTTGTTGAAATCAAACACTGTATCTTTCTCTAATAATAAATACAATGGTTTAGAAATTTTTGAAAAATCTTTGATAAACCTTTGGTAAAAACTTGCATGGCCTAAGAAATTTTTGACTCCTTTCACATTCATTGGGGCCAGTAATCTTTCAATTACGTCCACCTTTACTTTATCGACTTTAATTCCTCTCTTCGAGATTTTATGCCCTAAGACAATCCCTTCCTTAACCATAAAATGGCATTTTTCCCAGTTAAGGACAAGATTCGTCTCTTCGCATCTCTTCAATACCTTAGCCAAATTACTCAAACAAATATCATAAGTGTTACCAAAAACAAAAAAATCATCCATGAAAACCTCAACAAAATTTTTGACCATATCAGTAAATATTGCCATTATGCATCATTGAAAAGTTACAGGTGCATTGCATAAACCAAAAGGCATTCGCCTAAAAGCAAACGTACCATATGGACAAGTAAAGGTTATTTATGTTGGTCCTCCGTGGCTACAACTATTTGGTTGTATCCCAAATAGCCATCTAAAAAACAATAAAATTCATTACCTACCAATCGATCTAACATCTGATCCATAAAAGGCAATGGAAAATGGTCCTTCCGAGTGACTTTGTTCAACTTTTTGTAATCAATACAGATTCTCCAACTAGTTACAGTTCTCGTTGGAATTAACTCGTTACTCATTTTCAACAATCGTGATTCCACCTTTCTTCGGCGCACACTGCACCGGACTTACCCATGAACAATTTGAAATAGGATAGATGATTCCTGCATATAACCATTTGATCACTTCCTTTCTCACAACTTCTTTCATAATAGGATTGAGCCTCCTTTGCCCATCAATTCAAGCTCTTTCACCTTCTAAAATAATTTTATACATGCAAAAAGAAGGGTTTATACCTTGAATATCAGCTATAGCCCAACCAATTGCTTTCTTAGAATAGCAATTAGTTGCTCCTCTTGATCTTCCATCAGTGCTGCTAAAATAATCACAGGCAAAGTAGTACAGTCACCTAAATAAACATATTTCAAATGGGAAGGAAGTACCTTTAGTTCGAGTTTAGGTGGTTCTTCGATTGACAACTTGGGTTGCACAAATTCTCTGACTTCTAATTCCAACGGCTCAAACCGTGTAGATTGAATAAAATTTCTTGGAATTGCTTCCATCAAAGCCATGCTTTCTTCACCTTCTTCATCCTCCAAAGGGTCAAGATCTAAAGCATTCTCCAATGGATCTTCTTCAAAATTGCTTTCCATAGAAACTAAGGTTTCTATCTCTTCCATAATTGAACACTCTTCTGTCGGATCAGGAAATTTTATCGCTTTAAGAATGTTAAAGGTTACCTGATCGTCTTGAACTCACACGGTGAGTTCACATTTTTGCACATCAATAAAATTCTTCCCATAGCTAAGAAAGTTCTTCTAAGGATGACCGGCACTTCCTTATCTGCTTCAAAATCTAAGACAATGAAATCAGCATGAAATATAAATTTATCGACTCTTACCAAAACATCCTCGATCTTTCCTTCAAGATATGCTAAAGATCGATCCGCTAGCTGAAGCGTCATAGTTGTAGGTCTTATTTCACCTATCTCTAACTTCTTGAAAATAGACTTAGGCATCAAGTTGATACTCGCTCCTAAGTCACACAAAGCGTTACCATAGTAAGATTCACCAATGTTACATGGTATAGTAAAGCTTCCTAAGTCTTTCAATTTTGGTGGTAGTTTGTTCTGTAAGAACGCATTGTACTCCTTTGTGAAGGCAACAGTCTCATACTCACTCAATCGTTTCTTCTTGGACAGTATATCCTTAATAAACTTCACATAATTAGGCATTTGTTCTAGAGCCTTCACCAACGGAATATTGATGTGTAACTGCTTCAGAACATCGAAAAACTTCTTCAATTACACCTCATGTTTCTGCTTGTGTTGCTGCAATCTTTGTAGATATGGAGGTGATGGAGCTTTCGGTTGAACCAGACAACCTTTCTGAGTAGGTAAATCTGCATCCAAAGAAGATGTTAAAGTATCTGAATTCACTAAGTTAGGATTTAGCTTGTCAGTCTTTGCAGATTATGATTCCTTTAAGGTAGGAATTTCAACAGCTGGTTGATTCTTCTCAACGGGATTATTTTCGACATCAATCAATCAGGGTTCCAAAATTTTTCCACTTTGCAATGCCACTGCCTTGATATGTTCTTTACCCAAATTTCTTGGATTCTCAGTATCGCTCGGCAAGGTTCCTTACGGTCTATTACAAAGCTCCGTAGCTAACTGACCCATTTGGTTTTCCAAATTTTTCAGTGTTGTTGCTTGGCTTTGGATCAAAGCATCTTTCTTTGCCATGTATGCTTTCAACAAGTTCTCCAAACTGTTTGATGTCTCAGCTTGAGGTGGTTTTGGAGTGTAACACCCCTCGCCCGTATCCAACACTGGGATAGGGTTTGAGGCGTTACCGGTAATTCACATTTACAAACTTACACAATCGGGTTACTGAGTTTCGCTCATGATTTAACACTTTTCAAGCGTATGCACTTTGTCTCTTATACAGGCCTCTGAGGCCTAAAAACACTCGTAGGGGTAGTACGGAACAAGACCAAAATTTTTCGATAGACTTAGGGCACTTTAGAAAAATTTCCCTTAGTTGAAGTGTAACACGCCCGTGAGGCATAGAACACGCCTGTGTCCTTTTTCTAGTATGCAACACGGCCAAGACACATGCCTGTGGGCTTAGCTCGTGTGCTACACTAAATTCAACCACACCATTCTGTTAAATAAATACGGCCAAGGCACACGCCCGTGTGCTTAGCCCGTGCTCTATGCTGACTTAAAATTTCAGGTGTAGGGGACACACGGTCATAGCACACACCCATGGGAGTAGCCCGTGTGTTACACACGGCCTAGACACACGCCCATGTGTCTACCCATGTGGACCTTATTAGGCTATTTTCCAAGCCTTAAGTCATCCTCTACTAGCCAATTACACTTATAGATTACTATAGTGCATATTTAGGTCAAATTATCCATTTGTAAATATGAAACTTTGATTAACCTCATTGCAAGTGAACCTCATGTCATAGGTTTCATACATGCTAAGTTAATTCTTATCTTGCATGTAATGATTTATATGTTTGCTTGACATATTAAGATTGGCTCGTTATTATAACTCATTGCCAATTATAACTAAGCCATCCCATATGAATATAAACATGCATAGATTTGTAGGGCATAGCATACTTCATAATGAGCCAATTCCCATGGCTATATACAAAAAGATAAACATAATTTTACACGCCTTCACTAGGCAAATCAAATGACATATATAACAAAATACTCAAAAATCCTATACATGCCATTGGACAAAATAGAAATGTCTTTATACCAAAGCTTGTCTAGTTGATAGCGTGTTGACTCTCCAATTGTCTTCCAATCGTATGAGTCCTTGAGCTCTGAAAAGTAGGGAAAAGAGAGGGGTAAGCATTTACATGCTTAGTAAGCCCGAATAACTGGAAAATAAACTTACCGATTGTTTAGCATACATCCATAATAGATAATGAAACCAATGAACATGAAAATGGTTTTCCTATCACATGCACTCAATCAATGAGTTAGTCACATAACAAATACCAGGAACATTATTATCTTAGATGAGATCATCATTTTACATGTCATTTGTACATATACCTTGTATTAGTCCCATTGAGTTTCTAGGAAATCTCGATGGATTATCCAGTCACCATCAATTCATACGAATGATCATTTTGAGTATGCACTCCCGTGAACCTCACATCTTACGACGGGATTACCAGTCCAGGCTAAATCGCCCGCAATATAAACTCATAAGGTGATGTCTGGATTACCAGTCCAAGCTAAATCCCTTACGCGACAAACACACTTAATGAGCTCGGATCTGAATTACCAGTCCAGGCTAAATTTAGACCCTAATCGGATTACCTGTCCTGGCTAAATCTACAATGCACACATATTCTTCGGGAGGCTCGATCACTCAAGGAACACTTGTCCAGGCTAGATCCTTTTTATACTTGAGATCTTCGGATTACCAGTCTAGGCTAAATCCTTTTCTGCAACACATGCAGGATCTTAAGTCTCATGTAAATCATGGTTTATCCATAGAATTCCTTTTCCAACCTCAACCGAGACATTATCCAATAATTCATTATTAAAGATGCAATTCATGCATTTTCATGCCATCAAGAATGCAATTATCACGCATTCACAAAACATACAATTATGCATGTTATAGGTTTACTTCGAGTTATCCGAACTTACCTGGTATTCATTTCGGAGCTGTGTTTCGATTATTCCGAAACCTTGCATTTACCTCGATCGACCTCCAGAATTTGTTCCTCGGGGTCTATAACAAGATTATATCATTAATTCACTACATTACACTTTTCAAGTTTAATTTCTACCCCGGTCCAAATGACCGTTTTGCCCCTCACCTTTGACATTTTTACTATTTAGTCCTTAAGCTCGTATAATGAAACACTTTCTTACCCAAGCCTATCCAAACATTTTTCTCTCTTATGGCAGCCCACATTTTCCATTATTTTCACATTTCTACCACATATTTAACAACTTTTGCAAAACGGTCCCTTTAGGGGTTTTTCATGAAAATTACCTAAGAAAAGATGTTTAACACACCTTCATCTTTCATACCCCTCCATAATCCACCAAAATACAAGCAACTCATGCATGGGTAAATTTTTAAACATGAACCCTAGCATGAAATATGGGTAGAAATGGAAAGATTAAGCTACTGGGATTTCAAAAATACAAAGAACATTAAAAACGGGGCTTGGGAGCACTTACTATTGAGCTTGAAAAGCTTGAAAAACCTAGATATGGTGACTTGAGAATTTTGGCTGGACAAGGAAGAAGAATGGCTGATTTTTGCCTTCTTTTTCCCATTTTATTTCATTAAATTACCAAATGACCAAAATGCCCTTAAGTCATTTCTTTAAAATTTCATCCATGCAAGCCCATTTTTGTCCAAAAACTTAGAAATTGGGAAAATTTCTCCTCAAGACCTTCTAATTTATAATCTAAAGCAATTTCATACAAATTGCTTCTAGAATCAAAGTTTTGCAATTTATTCAATTTAGTCCCTGATTTCCAATTAGACACCTTACTCAAGGAATTTCTTTTTAAAACTTTAATACATGCATAATCTGATATTCTAGGTCTCATAATAATCATAAAATAAATATTTTAATGTTAGATTTATGGTCCCGAAACTATTGTTCTGACTAGGCCCTATTTCGGGATGTTACATTTCTCCCCCTTTAGGGACTTTCATCCTCGAAAGTCTTACCAGTAAATAGGTTCGGATATTGGTTTCTCATGGTTTCTTCTGGTTCCCATGTAGCTTCTTCCACACCATGTCGGTGCCATAGAACCTTTACTAAAGTCACACTTTTATTTCTCAACTATTTAACCTCTCGGGCCAAAATCTTTACTGGTTCCTCTTCGTAAGTCATGTCTGGTCTGATCTCAATCTCCTCTGGTAAAATCACATGAGAGGGGTTTGATCGATATCGTCTTAACATGGATACATGGAACATGTTGTGAATCTTCTCCAATTCGGGTGGCAATGCCAAGTGAAAGGCTAATGGTCCAATCCTTTTAGTGATCTCGTAAGGTCCGATAAATCGCAGACTCGGTTTACCTTTCCGACCAAATCTCATCACCTTTTCCATGGAGACACCTTCAAGAATACTCTATCTCCAACATAGAATTCAATCTCTTTTCTTTTCAGATCAGCATAAGACTTTTGCCTATCCGATGCCGCTTTTAAACAGTCTTGTATTACTTTAACTTTTTCTTGATTTCCTTAATCGATCCACTCCATGAATCGATTTTCCTTAAGTTCTGGCATCGATATAATGGAGTTCGGCACTTCCTGCCATACAAGGCCTCATAAGGTGCCATTTTCAAACTTGTTTGGAAACTATTATTGTAGGAAAATTCTACCAATGACAAGTATTTTTCCCAACTATCCTGAAATTCAAGGATGGAACATCGCAACATATCTTCAAGAATCTGAATCGTCCGCTCAGACTGACCATCGGTCTGAGGGTGAAAATCTGTACTAAAACTCAACTTTGTCCCTAAGGCTTCCTATAGCTTTTTCCAGAATCTCGAAGTGAACCTTGGGTCACTGTCTGAAATAATCGATAATGGTACTCCGTGCAATCTTACTATCTTAGAAACGTATAAGTCAGCCAATCTATCAAAGGAATAATCTGTCCTTACCGGAATAAAATGAGTCGACTTGGACAACTTATCCACTATGACCCATATGGCATTTTTTTTCAGAGTTAAAGGCAATCCTGTCACGAAGTCCATGGTAACTCTATCCCACTTCCATTCGGGAACCATCACAGGTTGTAACAAATGAGTACCTATGGCTTTCAAAGCAAATAAGGATTTTTTGCTCAGAGCGTCGGTGACCACATTCGCCTTTCCCGGGTGGTTGTCAATGATCAGATCATAATCCTTAATTAATTCTAACCATCTCCTTTGTCTCAAATTTAATTCTTTTTGAGTCATCAAGTACTTCAGACTCTTGTGTCTCGTAAAGATATGACACGTTTCACCATATAAATAATGCCTCCAAATCTTCAAGGCAAAAACAATCGCAACAAGATCTAGGTCATAGGTTGGATAATTCTTCTCATGAGGCTTTAATTGTTGTGAAGCATAGGCTATCACCTTGCCATCTTGCATAAGCACACAACCCAATCCATTTAAGGATGCATCACTGTAGACCAAAAATTCTTTTCCCGATTCAGGTAACATTAAAACGGGAGCTTCAGTCAGCAATGTCTTTAATTTCTCAAAACTTTGCTAACACTTTTCCGTCCATTCAAACTTAACATCCTTCTGTAGCAACCTCGTCATCGGAGTCGCTATCATAGAAAATCCTTTTACAAACTTTTATAGTAACCGGCTAAGCCCAAAAAGCTTCTAACCTCGGTTACATTTTTAGGCGATTTCCAATCAACAATAGTAGAGATTTTACTTAGATCAACTCGGATGCCTTCACTCGAAACAATATGACCCAAAAATCCAACTTTTTGGAGCCGAAATTCACTCTTGCTAAACATAGCATACAATTGTTTTTCTCACAAAGTCTGCAATACAATTCTCAGGTGCTTCGCATGTTCTGTCTCATTTTTGGAATAAATCAATATGTCGTCAATGAACACATCATCAAACTTATCCAAATATGGCCAAAAGATCCTATTCATTAGATCCATAAATATGGCCGGTGCGTTCGTCAGCCCAAACAGCATAACAAGGAATTCGTAATGACCATACCTCGTCCTGAAAGCTGTCTTTGGCACATCTGATTCCTTGGCACGTAACTGATAGTAGCCAGACCTCAAGTCTATCTTAGAGAACACAGTGGCTCCTCTCAACTGATCGAATAAATCATCAATCCTTGGTAAAGGATACTTATTTTTTATGGTTACTTGATTCAGTTGCCGATAATCAATACATAATCTCATTGAACCATCTTTCTTCTTTACAAACAATACGAGGGCACCCCAAGGTGAAAAAATTGGCCTTGTGAATCCTTTATCCGTCAACTCTTGCAACTGTGCTTTTAACTCTTTAGCTCAATTGGCGCCATTCTGTACGGAGCAATAGAGATAGGAGCTGTCCCTGGCACCAATTCAATACCAAACTCAATTTCTCTCTCAGGAGGTAATCCTGGTAATTCCTCTAAGAATACATCTGAATACTCACATACTATCGGCACAGACTCATTCACAGTTACATCATGAAGGGCTAACCAATCCATACCAAGTATTACATCAAACTCATCAAATGGTAGCATTAAAAGGTTAGCCTGAAAACAATAACATTGAATCATCAAAGGACAATTCTTATAGACTTTATCAACTAGAACCAATTTGCCTAATAGGTTCGACACTTTAATAACAAATTTCGTAGGTTCAACGGGTATATTCATACTAGACATTAATCTCATGCAAAAGTAAGAATGCGTCGACCCCGAGTCAATTAAAGCAATAATACTCGTATTAAAAAGGGAAAAAGTACATGTGATAACGTCAGGAGCAGAGGCTTCCTCTCGAGCGCGTATTGCATACGTTCTTACCGGGGCTCTAGCCTCTGGTCTTGCAGTATCTTTAGCTACGACTCGACTGCCACTAGCACTTCCAGGGTATCTTGGAGGTTTACCTCGTGCCATAGGAGCACTCGACTTTGGGGTTACTTCCACTTCTTTTTTCGTTCGATCTGGGCAGTCTCTGAGAAAGTGGTCAAGAGAACCACATCTAAAACACACATCGCTTTTTACTCGGCACTCTCTGAAGTGAAACTTTTTGCAGCTCTTACACTTTGGCTTTTGATCATCTACACTCCCCACACTAGTCATCATCGGGGAGGAGGACTTTTGACTTCATCGTCTAGGACCCTTCACTCTACCCGAATATCCTACTAATGAAGTGGAGCTTTCATGCTGGCTCCTAGCTTTCTTCGTAGAGAATGAGAGTGTTTTACCGTTGGTCCTTTTGCTCGTAACTCGAGCCTCTCTCTTTTGTTGCATTCTTTTGTTATTAAGATCCTCAACTTTCTTGGCCCGAACACCCAATGCGGCAAACTCTCATATTTTAAGAATACCGATCAACAATTTGATGTCCTCATTTAGACCCTCCTTAAAGCGTTTACACATTTCTGATTCAGTTTGAATCCATTCAGTTGCGTACTGACTTAGCCGTACGAACTCCCTCTCATATTCCGCTACAATCTTGTTCCCTTATTTGAGTTCCAAGAACTCCTTTCACTTCGAGTCTCAAAATCGTTGGCTAATAAATTTGTTCCTAAACTCTGTTTGGAAGAAATTCCAAGTAATATTTTCCTTTGACACTACCGAGGATACGGTCTTCCACCAGTGGTATGCAATATCCTTCAAGAGGGACACGACAGACTTCAAACACTTCTCGAGTGTGCATGACAGTTCATCTAACACCCGTGTAGTATTTTTAAGCCAGAGTTCGGCTCTTTCAGCGTCATCATCGACTTTCACTCTGAATTCCTCTACCCCATACTTTCTAGGCTTATCTATAGGGGCCTTACCGATTCTTACCGGTGCCATACCTTGTAGCACATCCTCATCAGGTTGGTTAGGGGGCAGGGGCGGTCGTGGTATGTTGGGGTGATTCCTGAGATAATCCTCAAACCATTCATCCATCATATCAAAGAAGGCAGCTCGAGCCTCTTCCCGGCCTTTAGACATAAGTCTTCTACTACTACTAGATACAGCTCATTGTACGGAAGCTGGAGCATGGCTCTCGGCTCCCTCGGACTTATCTTGTGCTCAATTGGAAGACATTTACTATATTCAAAACAATTTAAAAAATTTAGGAGATGTCACACTATCAATATTCGAAGTATGCCATGTATAGCGAACTTTAACATCCTCTACGGTAGTCCTAGAACTAACTAAACCGTAGCTCTGATACCACTAAATGTAACACCCCTCGCTCGTATCCAATGTCGAGATAGGGTTCGAGGCGTTACCAGTAATTCACCTTTACAAACTTACACAATCGGGTTACTGAGTTTTGCTCATGATTTAACACTTTTCACACGTGTGCACTTTGTCTCTTATAAAGGCCTCTGAAGCCTAAAAACACTCCAAGGGGTAGTACGGAACAAAATTAAAATTGTCCGATAGACTTGGGGCACTTTAGGAAATTTTCCCTTAGTTGAAGTGTAACACTCCCGTGGGGCATAGAACACGCCCGTATCCTTTTTCCAGTGTGCAACACGGCCAAGGCACACGCTAGTGGGCTTAGCCCATGTGCTACACTGACTTCAACCTCACCATTCTGTTAAATAAACACGACCAAGGCACACGCCTGTGTGCTTAGCCCGTGCTCTATGCTGACTTAAAATTTTAGGTTCAGGGGACACACGTTCATAACACACACCCATGGGAGTAGCCTGTGTGTCACACAAGGCCTAGACACACGCCCGTGTGTCTACCCATGTGGACCTTATTAGGATATTTTGTAAGCCTTAAGTCACCCTCTACTAGCCAATTACACTTATAGATTACTATAGTGCATATTTAGGCCAAATTATCCATTTGTAAATATGAATCTTTGATTAACCTCATTGCATGTGAACCTCATGTCATAGGTTTCATACATGCTAAGTTAATTCTTATCTTGCATGTAATGATTTATATGTCAGCCTGACATATTAAGATTGACTCGTTATTATAACTCATTGCCAATTATAACTAAGCCATCCCATATAAATATAAACATGCATAGATTTGTAGGGCATAGCCTACTTCATAATGAGCCAATTCCCATGGCCATATAAAAAAAGATGGATTATCCAGTCACCGTCAATTCATACGAATGATCATTTTGAGTATGCACTCCCGCGAACCTCACATCTTACCGTGGGATTACCAGTCTAGGCTAAATCCCCCGCAATATAAACTCATAAAGTGATGTCGGGATTACCAGTCTAGGCTAAATCCCTTACGCGAGAAAAACCCTTAATGTGCTCGAATTTGAATTACCAGTCCAGGCTAAATTTAGACCCTAATCGGATTACCCGTCCGAGCTAAATCCATAATGCACACATATTCTTCGGGAAGCTCGATCACTCAAGGAACACCTGTCCAGGCTAGATCCTTTTTATACTTGAGATCTTCGGATTACCAGTCCAAGCTAAATCCTTTTCTGCAACCCATGCAGGATATCAAGTCTCATGTAAATCATGGTTTACCCATCGAATTCCCTTTCCAACCTCAACCGAGACATTATCTAATAATTCATTATTAAAGATGCAATTCATGCATTTTCATGCCATCAACAATGGAATTATCACGCATTCACAAAACATACAATTATGCATGTTATAGGTTTACTTCGAGTTATCCGAACTTACCTGGTATTCGACTCGGAGCTGTGTTTCGGTTATTCTGAAACCTTGCGTTTACCTCGATCGACCTCCGAAATTTGTTCCTCGGGGTCTATAACAACAAGATTATATCATTAATTCACTACATTACACTTTTCAAGTTTAATTTCTACCCCCCATCCAAATGACTGTTTTGCCCCTCACCTTTGACATTTTTACTATTTAGTCCTTAAGCTTGTATAATGAAACACATGGAATTTCTATCTTGCCCAAGCCTATCTGAATATTTTTCACTCTTATGGAAGCCCATATTTTCCATTATTTTCACATTTCTACCACATATTTAACAACTTTTGCAAAAAGGTCCCTTTAGGGGTTTTTCATGAAAATCACCTAAGAAAAGATGTTTATCACACCTTCATCTTTCATACCCCTCCATAATCCACCAAAATACAAGCAACTCATGCATGGGTAAATTTTTAAACATAAACCCTAGCATGAAATTTGGGTAGAAATGGAAAGATCAAGCTACCGGGATTTCAAAAATACAAAGAACATTAAAAACGGGGCTTGGGAGCACTTACTATTGAGCTTGAAAAGCTTGAAAACCCTAGCTATGGTGACTTGAGAATTTTGGCCTGACAAGGAAGAAGAATGGTTGATTTTTGCCTTTTCTTCCCATTTTATTTCATTAAATTACCAAATGACCAAAATGCCCTTAAGTCCTTTCTTTAAAATTTCATCCATGCAAGCCCATTTTTGTCCAAAAACTTTAAAATTGGGAAAATTTCTCCCCAAGGCCTTCTAATTTATAATCTAAAGCAATTTGATAGAAATTGCTTCTAGAATCCAAGTTTTGCAATTTATTCAATTTAGTCCCTGATTTCCAATTAGACACCTTACTCAAAGAATTGCTTCATGAAACGTTAACACATGCATAATCTCATATTCTAGGTCTCATAATAATCATAAAATAAATATTTTGATGTCAGATTTGTGGTCCCAAAATCACTGTTTCGACTAGGCCCTATTTTGGGATGTTACATGGAGCTTGCTGATTAAACCCTTGAGATTGGTTGGGTCTATGCTGCAAGAAGTTATGGTTCAGTCCATTTCCTTGGTTGCTCCAAGAAAAGTTAGGATGATTACACCATGAAGGATTGTAGAAGTTGGATTGGGGTCCTTGTCCACTCCTATTTTGATATTGGTTCCCTACATAGTACACTAACTCAGGATTTGATGGAAAATTTTCAAAAGAATGACCTTCCCCGTAGTACACATAGAAAACTACTTCGTACAGACTTGGTGGCTGAGCTGCAAAATTATTAGCACTATTAGCGGTAAACTATTTTAACATAGAGGAAATAGGCGATACCAGAGTTGATAACAAAGTAAGGGCGTCAACTTCATGAACTCTGGCTACACGTCTTCCTGAAGTTATTCGATTTGTTGGCCATTGATATTTATTAGTCGCGATCCTTTTGATGATATCATAAGCATCGTTATAAGATTTAGACAAAATTGCACCATTCACAGAAGCATCTACCATCAATCTTGTATGTGCATTGTGTAATGCCCAAATCCTGAAAACCACATTAAAATTATTTTTTTATGTGTCTTAGTGGTTTAGTGCTCTGGGAGTGTCTGGGAAGTCATCGGTTCAAGCCTTGGCTTGAGCAAAAAATTTTCTTTTAAGGTTAAACCCCCTACCCTTGGTCAGTATGGTTATATGCAAAACTTGTTAAAATCATGACAAAGTGAGCATGCTAGTCTAGTGGTAAGTGGCGTGTGGGGTGTGCAAGGAGTCTGGGGTTTGAATCCCAGATTGTGCAAGGGGCGATTATTTTTACTGCTTGCCTTGGGAGGTAGTAGTGTTTGACCGAAACACTGATGAGGGGAGGGGAGTTTGAATCGGTCATGGATAGATTATAGGAGAGAGTTAATGAGAGAATTAGGGGATTTTGAAGTTGTGTGGAGTTGGTGTCGAATAGGGACACTAGGCACTCAAGAATTCGGCCTAGGGGTCATACTTCTTATTTTGGTCAGTTTTGTACTCTCGTTTACCCTTTTTGCGATTTGGAGTCCTTTTCACTTTTGCTGAGTAGTCGATTTCTGCTAAGGGTCTTGGGGGTACTTCTCGTTTTGACCATTCGAGCAGTTGCCTATTTTGTTTTGGCTCTTCACAATAGTGCTTATTGATCAACTGTCTCCTCTTTCTCTCATTCTCAACTTTTGAGTTTTTGTTCTTGATTCTTTGACCGATTGTTTCCTCCTCTTTCCTTTGACCTTCTTTGCTTTTGTATTGTGGTGGCCGAACCTAAGATCTTTTGTTCTTCAAAGTCGAACAACCTGTTCCCAATTTCTCCCTTTCTTCTATTGGCCGAATAGTCTTGGCTGATTACCCTCTTCTCATGTTGGGCGACTTCTAGGCTAGGTGCTTGACCGAGTATTGGTTAGTTTGCTTTTTAGGAAATGTTGATTTCTATTTCTGTGGGCCGAATGTACCCTTTTCACTCATTCTCTCCTCCACCTTAATGGTTGACTTGTAACACTGTGATTTTGCCGTTTGTTACTAGGTTGACTTGTAACACTGTGATTTTGCCGTTTGTTGCTAGGGGCTCGTTTTCAATAAGCAAGGTGTAGGGTCGATTACTCTTTCCCCTACGGTGAGTACTTTAAATTCTATATACTTATGTTGGATTACAGATTCTTAAGGATTGGTTAACTGTTTCGTGTGAAGGTTATAGCTTTGGAGAGAATACGTTGGTTGGATCAAAAGGGGGTCTTGTGTTTGGTTGATTGGTAAGTAGCGATGAGTAAGTTAAAGTATTCTCAATACCTTGGTTTTGGATCAACGACATATGTGACTAATGGTAGTGTTGTTGTGAATCGTAGGTTCTTCGACCTCAGAAGTGTTGCGTCTACAGTTCCATAACAAGTGTGTGAACACTACCATTAGATGTGTAATAGTAAAAGCCGAAAAGCCAAAAAGTGGGCTGTTGGTACCACACCGACGTGTGGCCGGCCGTGTAACCAAAATGGTCGGGTGAGCAATGCGATGGCCATGAGTGTTCTCGTGGACCAAAATGATATTGGGCCACGTTGGGTTGAACTAGGCCGTGTGGGCCCAATGGGCTTGTGGGCCCCACACGGAAAAATTACGTAAAATATGGCAAATTGTGAGCTAAGCTGTGTAAACTACACGGCTAAGGCCATTTCTGGGCTATGTGGGCTACAATATAGGCTGTAGGCCCATTATCACTAATTGTCTATTAAGGTTGCACGGGTCGCTTGAGACAACTGTGGACCTACTATTGGGTTCGTAAGTATACTTAGACCCATATTGATGAAATGACCATTATACCCCTATAAGGTAAATTGACTGATATACCCCTATATGATGTATAACTATTGAGCATGCCATTTTTACTACATATGCATTGATATTATGTTGCATTGCATGGGGGGTGGGATATATGATTTTGGAGGAAGTGTACTGAGAGGCTATAAGCCTAATACTGGCAGTTCTGCTACAATTACTATTTTAGTACCAAAATCAGTACAACTTGGTGTGTAGGGTTAGGTGGGTCGATTTTACCCTCACATGGTGTGTAGGGCTGGTACGGAGATAGTGTGTAGAGGATGGATTGGGTAGGATTCTTTGTTTACATACTGTACTGAAATGCCTAGGCCCAGATTGTAATGCCCCAAAAATCTTGAATTTTTTTTCCAGTTCTGATAAAAGGTGCGCTTAATATTCCTAGTCAAGTGTTATTTATGTGATAGTAGGCTTTGGTTAAGTTTTCAATTTGAACTTTGGGGTTTATAGTTTAATAATTAAAAGAACATTGATGGCAAGTAGGTTGGTTTTTAAATAAATGAAGGAGGAATTGGACACAAGGAGCCTTGTGTTGGAGTGGCAAGTAGCGTCACATGTAGGGCTTAGAGGTGGCGTCACATGCATGGCAAGGAGGTTTGGGGTTCAAATACCTCCTTGCTCAAAAGAAGGATTTATTTTTGTTCAATGAATGGCCAGTGATGGCGTTGGATGTGAACTCTGAAGGGAGGGATGAGAAGAGAAATTTAAGGAAGGGATTAAGGAGTTATCAGGGAGAAAAGTTAGGAGATAAGGGGTGTAGAGAAGTGGAGCCGAATTGGGAATTTGGGGATTGGTAAATTCGACAATAGTGTATATAAGTGCCGATTTGGGGGATTCTAGGGTAATGACAAAATTATTTCTCTTCCTTTAGCCGAATTCCTTATTTTTGTGTTGCCGAAACACTTTTCTTCTAAGTGCTCAAAAGCTAAATTTTTTGTTCCTTGCTTGTCGACTTTCTATTCTTTCTCTTCACAAATTCTCTTTTGATTTGCCTTTAGTTTTAAACGATTCCTTCTTCTCTTCTTCTTATTTGTGCCGAATAACCGTTTTCACCATACAAATCTCAAAAGCCGAATACCCCTTTGGCTGAAGACTCTCTGTGTCGCCACTACTCCCTCTACTTCGGCTGATTCTTGTGTAAGTGCTTTGCTATTTCATTTGATTTTCCTAGTAATGATTTCTTCTCTTCTTCACTCTTTCTAAATCGGTTTGGTAGGGGATTAGTATCGAATCTCGGAGTTCAGGTCTCTGCCGAATTGCTCCTTTGGCGTTTTGGGGTTTTGGGTAAGTATTCTTCTTTTATTGGTTAAGGTTGGCCGAATGGTCCTGGATGATTAAAGGGTGACTTAAGATGATTGCGAGTCACTTGTTGTTTAGTTCTTAATGATTAAAATGGATGCAGATTTAAGAAATACTCGTGATTAGTGATCTAGGAAGGGTTGTTAAGGCTTGTCGTTCAAGGTAAGGCAAATGTGAGATTTTTAGTTTTTGGAGATCGTATTTGATAAGTGTGTGATTAATCATTGAGTGACATCATTTGTAAGTTTGTGGCTAAGGAGACCGCAACACATTTTAGTACCAGGTGTGTACATACACTGCACACAAACAGTAGACCGGCAAATCCCGAAATGCCAAAAAGTCAAAATGTCGAAAAGTCAGAAGTTTGGCTACAATAGTCTTGTGAGTGCGCGAACACTCGTAAGGGGGAAATCGATAGGTTACCAGAGGCCCCATGAGCAATTCCATAGACCTGGGCCGTGTTTTGGCCAACCAGGCCAGAATGGGCTAAATGGGTCCGATGGAATGTAGGGCCCATAATAGGCAAAATTGGCAATTTAATACTAAGTGATGAAAAATCGTATGATTGCATGACTATGAATGTGATTGGGCCTGATGGGCCATATGAATGTGATTGGGGCCAATGGGCCATATTAATGTGATTGGGGTCGATAGGCCATATGAATGAGATTCGGCCTAAAGGGGCCAAATGAGATTCGGCATAAAACTTAAATAATTAATTAATTGTGACCGTGGACGAGTCATAAGGTTAAGGTGTGGCAATGGGTATATGCATGTCTAGGAGTGGATCTAGGGAGAGCTTGGTACTTAAACGATTTTAATAACTCACCTCCTATTCTTTGGAGTCCTACCTGGTGCGTAGTATCTGTTCACTTTAGCCAACGAGGACTTGTTAACTGGCCAAGGTAAGTAATAAACCCATAATAAAAAAATTACCGAAATGCCCCTAAGGGCGAAAAATGACTAAAACACCCCTATGTGTTGAATGTAAGACTTATGGATGTTACATGTATACCTGTTGCATTCATATAATATTCTGTTTAGGTTGTATATGGGTTGGGAATTATGGAACAGAGGAAGTATATGAGGATTGCATGGTTGCTTGACGACTGTGGATCCACCGATGGCTATTAAGCCTAATATTTGATTAGCAGCTTGCTGCAATGAAGGTAGTACTGCAACCAGGCTACCATTGATGTGTATTGGATGGGTGGTTTGATATTTATATCCCTACATAATGTGTACCGAGGGACGGAGTTGGTGTATAGCGGTTGGATTATTGGGGTGGGTTGCACCGCATTGCATGTATGATATTATGGTGATATGATTGCGATGTGGGCTTTGACCCAACTGAGGCTAATATGGGTTAAGGCACAAAGGCCACCGTTATTGAATTGGGCTCAGGCAAAAAATGATTAATGGTTACTTAATACTCTTTGAGGGTTGTACACACTGAGTTTTCGAAAACTCATCCCCTGTTTTAATTTTTCTCAAGTGATCCTTAGTAGGTAGTTCGACGATTGGAGGGACTCCAAGGTGGCCAACTAGCAAGATGACTTGGACTTGTTTTCTTAAGCCTATAATTTTTAGTATTTAAAGTTATTTCAGTCCAAATTGTAATAAGGCCTATTCGTTAGATATTATTTTATTGTCATTACTACCCTTTGGAAACTAAATACAAACGGAATGTTATTTAATTTTCTCTTTGAAGGGTTTTCAATGAAAACAAGGTTTTTGATAAAACACTTCAATGTGACACGCTGAATCTGGCCATAACGTCCGGGCTGGGTTTAGGGTGTTACATTTAGTGGTATCAGAGCCAAGTTGTAAAGCTCCGGCAGTGAAGTGGGCATTATGATTTGGTTTTTTTTTTAAATTTTTGGATCACAATGTTTTGGAAAAAAAATCTTGTTGTGTGGCACACCGAGTCTACGACGTTGAACCAAGTAACTTCTTTTATTATTAAGCTTGTTTAATTTTATATACTATAGATAGTTAGTAGGCTACTTTAGATGATTACACTGAGGCTTTTAGATGGAGTGAAACTGAAGCCCGTAGGACCTTGAAACTGTAGAGGATTTATGAAAACAACTTTCTTTTTAATACTTTCATAAAACATCGGCTTAATTATTGGAACAAACTAAAAATTCATAAAATTTCTAATCCAGATAATACGTGAATCAACGAAGAGTGCTAGAAGAGGTGCAAGAGGTCGTGCCCGAGGCCGAGGCCGCAAAAGTGTTAGGGCTGAATCGTCGGCATCGGGCCATGTGCCCAATGCTGGAGTAGGAGAGGCTCTAGCCTCACCCGTGGCTGAGACTGGACCGTATGATCGGGCCGTAGGGGATGATGCACAGGCAATGCTGAGGATTTTGGAAAGGGTCACAGGGCCCAATAATGGCACGGGAAATTGAAGGTCAATTCCCGAGCGACTTCAATCAAGTGGGGTTGAGATCTTTAAGGGCGTGGCTGGCATGGCTCCTAATGTTGCTAAATACTGTTTGAAGGCCACTGAAAGGATAATGGAGGACTTGGACTGTTCACCTGAACAAAAGTTGAAAGAGGCAGTGTCACTGCTTAGGGAAGAAGCTTACTAGTGGTGGTTGACAGTGAAAGTGGGCACCCAACCTAAGTAGGTCACTTAAGAGTTCTTCAAAACTATGTGTAACGCCCCAAAAATCCCGAACTCAAAAATATCGAAACCCAAAAATCCTGAAACCCAAAAATCTCGAAATCTCAAATTTTCTTTATTTTTGATTTTGATGAAAATTGTGTTTAATATTCTTATCCAAGCGATAATTTTAGTAGGTCTTAGCTAAGGTTGAGTTCGAATTAAGGGGTAGAAGAAATTATAATTTAATTATTAAAAGAATCAGGGTTGGCTAGTAGTTGGGCTTTTGAATAAATTAAGAAACAATTGGACACAAAAAGAGCCTGTGGTGGAGTGGCTAAGTGACGCCACATAAGGTGCAGTGAGGTGGCGCTAATAGCTAGCAAGGGGGTCCAAGGTTCGAATCCTAGGTTAGTATTTTTAGAAATCAATTTTGGCCTTCTAGAAGGATGGAAGTTGCTTAAAGATGGACTCTAAGTGTTCAAAAGAGAAAATTAAGGAAAGGATCAAGGGGTTATCAGGGAGAAAAACGATGAGATGAGAAGTGAGGAGTAAGTGGAGCTGAATTAGGAACTTGGGCTTGAAGAATTCGGCTATAGGGCTATAAATAGCTACCGAATAGGAGGGTTGAAAAGTTAATGACGAATTTCCCTTCACTTTGTGCCAGAAACCCTTTTCTCTTTAAGATCCAAAAAGTCGAAAACCCTCTATTTTACTTTCTTTTCTTTCTACCGATTTCTATTCTCCTCTACACAATCTTCTTTGCCGATTTCTTCTACTACTCTTCCTCTTTAATCTGTACCAAATAAACCTTATTCACCATACTTAGTTTGAAAAGCCGAAAAATCGAATCTTCTAAGGGTCGAATACTTTTTGACCGAATCTAATGTAAGTGTTGCTCTCCCAATCAGTTTTCTTTATTTAGTATCTATTATTTTCCCTCACTCTTTCTAATCAAATTTGGTAGGGAATTAGTATCGAATCTTGGTTTTTAGCTCTCTACCGAATTGCTCCTTAAGGTGTTGCGATTTTGGTAAGTAATCTTCTCCCATTGGCTAAGGTGGTCGAATGGTCATAGTTATGGTAAGGAGACTTGTGTTGGATACGAGCCACCTATTATTTGGGTTTTAATAGTTAAGATTTGTGCAGATCTAGGAAATACGTGATCAAGGAAAAAGTGATTAAGGATTGGGCTCAAGGTAATGTTAAGGTGAGGTTTCGGTTTTTGAGTAAATAAGGGTGAAATCGATTGTAGGTTTGGGCTAAGGAGATCGCATCATGGTTGCTTACCAAGTGTGTACATACACTGCACACACACAATGAATCGGCAAAAGCTGAAAAGCCGAAAAGCCGAAATGTCAAAAAGTTGAAAGTTTGGCTACCGTAGTCTTGCGAGTACGCGAACACTCGTAAGGGGGAAACCGGTAGGTTTCCTGCAGCCCACAGGCGATCCGTGGACTTGGGTTGGGATTTGGCATTATAGGCCGGAATGGGCTAAATGGGCCCGATAGGCTGTTGGGCCCATAATAGGCAAAAACTGAATATTGATGCTTTGTGATAGGAATTTGTATGTGAGCATGAACATGAATGTGACTGGGCCTAACAGGCCATATAAATGTGATTTGGGCCTAATGGGCCATATACAGGTGCTTTGGGCCTAATGGGCCATATGAATATGATTGGGCTTAATGGGCCAGATCCAGGTATGTGAATTTGATTGGGCTCTGTAAGGGGTTTTTGGCCTAGTAGATGATATCCACATAAGACTTAATTAATTATTGCGACCGTGGACAAGTCAAAGGGTTAAGGTGTGGCAACGGGTATATGCATGTCTAGGATTAGATCTAGCGAGAGCTTGGTACTTAAGCGGTCTTAATGACCCATCTCCTCTTTTCTGGAATCCTACCTGGTGCATAGTATTCGTTCATCTTAGCTCACAGGACTTGTTAACGGGCCAAGATAACTGAAAATCATAATTAAGGGAAAATTACCGAAATACCCCTAGGTGTTGAATGTAAGTTTTGTGGATGCGACATGCATACATATGATATTCTGCGTAGGTTGCATATGGGTTGGAAATTATGGAACAGAGGAAGTATATGAGGATCACATGGTTGCTTGACAATCGTGGATCCACCGACGGCTTTTAAAGCCCAATATGTAAATGAAGGTAGTTCCGCAACTGGGCTACCATGGTGTGTGGGTTAGGTGGGTCGATATTTATATCCCCACATGGTGTGACGAGGGACAGAGCCGGTGTGTAGCGGATGGATAATTTGGATAGGATTGCATTGCATGATTGATGAATGATGCGTTTTTTAAATGCTTGTTTTTGTCAAGGGTTGTACACATTGAGTTTGCGAAACCTCACCCCCTCTTTTATTTTATTTTCAGGTGATGCTGAGTAGAAGGTTCGATGTTTGGAAGGACTTTGGGTGGCCAGCTAGCAAGATGAATTGGACTTGGGTTTTTTTTTCAAGCATTTAAGTTTTTACTTCTTTTTAAGTGTGTTCCAGACCAAATTGTAATAAGGTTTTCATTGTGTTATTATTACTTGAATTATTATTATTTTCAATAAGTTGAACATGGGTTTTCTAAATTATAGTTTGTTTTCTACGTTTTCGCAATTAAATTTTTAAATAATAAGTTTTCTTAAATCAAATGTTTCAACAAGGTTTTTGTAACTGAAAGGGTGTATTTTTTTTAAGTTAATTAAGGTTTCTTTTATTTTAAGAAGGGTTTTCAATGAAAACACGATTTTCGCTAAAACACTTTAATGTGAAGCACCAGATTCAGCCATAACATCTGGGCCGGGTTTGGGGTGTTACACTACGTTTCAAGGGAAGTCTGTGGGTGTGAGTTATGTGGATGCTAGAAGGAAGGAGTTCTTGACCTACGGAAACAAATCTATGGTGGAGTATGAGGTGGAATTTCTACGCCTTAGTAGGTATGCAAGAGTTATGGTGGCAACAGGCTATAAGCATTGCGTTAGGTTTGAGGATGGTCTTAGGGATAGCCTCAGAGTATTGATTGCTCCACAAAGGGAGCGAGTTTTCTCGGAGTTGGTAGAGAAAGCAAAGATAGCAGAGGAGGTGAAGCGCACTGAGCGCCTAAATCGGGAAGAAAGAAAGCAGTAAGAATAAAAGGGAGGCTGAGACTTCTGGTGTAACACCCCAAACCCGGCCTAAACGTTATGACCGAATCTGACGTGCCACTTTCTATATTTAGTCCAGAAATTCGGGCTTAGTGTTCAAAATATGATTTCATTATGGTTTAAAGTGAATGGAAGCTGTGCACCAGGTAGGAAACCCTGAAAGAGGAGGTAAGTCCATCAGACTGCTTAAGTACCAAGCTCCCTTCGGATTCAATCCTAGACATGCACACCACCATTGCCACACCTTAACTTAGTGTATGTTCTTAGGAAACCAATTCAATTAAATCCAGTTCTAAGGAAAAGTGATTAATTTTGGAAAACATTTTCGTTGCAGAAGTTTTGCTTTGTTGTCGTGATATTTTAAAATCAATTCTCGCTTTTTGGAAAACGCGCCTAAAAGACTAATCGGTTTGATGATTAAGATAATATTATACCTATTCTAGTAAATCATATTGAAAACAATTAAAAATCATTAAAGCGGCCTTATTACAACTTAAAACCCAAATCATAAAAGTAAATAAAAAGATGTCCAATTCACCGAAGAAAACCAAATTTGCGAACGCAGCGTGCCACTTCAATCCTCACGGCTCCAAGCCCACTATGGTTGGGGATTACCTGCGTGGATGAAAATAAGAGGTGAGTTTGGGAAACTCAGTGCGTAAAATAACCCAACCATAGTCTAAACCAGTTCAAACCACAGAAAAAAATTAAATTGGCCTCACTGCAAGAGCATTTCGAATGAAGCCCATAGGCCCATAACAAAACAGAATAGAAATTACATGTTTATGCAGAAACCCAACCATATCTAATCGTATACACCCCCGTACCATCCTTACACCACGTTGGAAGACTAATCGACCCACCCAACTGCTACACGCCACAGAATTTGCAGCATAGCTGCCAGAACAGATAGTGTGACAGAGTCACTAGATACAGATATTTGTGGGCGAGCCACACGAGCAGATACTTGTGGCGAGCCACGAGCACAATAATTGTGGCATAGCCACCAGGACGCTTCCTCCATAAATATAACCCATGTCCCCATGCAACAGATATACAAATCATGGCATACATCATACAGAGTCAGATCATCATGCTTTTTAGTCAAATTAACCCTAGGGGTATAATGGTCATTTTACACCTAGGGGTATAACGGTAATTTTTATACTTAAGGGTATTTTAGTAATTTATCTATTTTGGGGGTTTTCATGCATATTTGCACCATTCACGTACTAACAAAAACACTTACCGAGCGTTCTTACCGAATTGGGCCCATTGGCCTATTATCCCAATTTTGGGCCATTAAGCCCAAAAATATCGACAGGCACAAAAATCATGCACTCTGTAGTCTAAACACTGTAGTTTACCAAATACGTTAATCGACCTACCTCACGAGCATTCGCACACTCACAAGTTCACAACATACTATATTTTAACATTTTGGCTTTTCGACTTTTGCCGATCTAGTCTATGAGAGGGTGTCAGTTACACACCTGCTTGCGACGAAACGCTGACGAGTTCCACACGTGAGTTCCCTTTGCCGAAACTAGCGACTAGGTTTAGATCCAGTTGTTCCACTTGTCCAAGCCTTCGATCAGCAGCCTCTAGATCACACACCAGTTCCTTTAGTCAACGATTCCACTTTAGTTCCTGTACGATTCTGATGCAGATCTAAACCCTTAAATGTTAGCAGAAATCAAATCTTTAAAGGTCCAAAGATTCAGCTATGCCCCTAAGACTATGGGGTTTTCGGCTTTTTGAAACAGTGAAGAGAAAGATAAAATATGAGGGTTTTGCGATGGTTTTGTCGATAAGACTTTGAGGTTCAGAGGATGAGAGAATCGGCCAAAAAGATGGAGAAGAATCAGAGGGTTTGGCTAGGAGAAATCGGCATAGAAGAAAAATAGGCTTTCGGGATTTCAGCTTTTTTGGTAATCGGCTTCAAAGGCTTAAAAACGAATGGAATGGAAGAGTAGAATGGTAGGAAGGGTTCGGCTATAGAAGAAGAAGCAAAGAAGAAGAAAAGATAATAGGAGATGAGAGGAGAAAAGAAAAAGAGAAGAGAATGGTCAGAACCCAAATGCCGAATTTTCCCTATACTAGCAACCCTTGGCCGACCAACTTTTGCTCCTCAAGAGTCCACCGTTCGGCCAATACTACACTCCCTAATCAGCTCCTAAATCTTCTCCCTTATCTCCTCCTTACTCGATCTCCTGAGCAGCTCAAACTCTTCCTAACAGAGTTCAACCTGAGTTCCATCACATCCCCTTTCTGTAAATAAAAATTAATACTAATATTTGCTCACCTTGTGACTTGAACCTTAGCTCTCCCTAGTTATCCAAACGCCACCTTTTTAGCACCCAGTGGCGTTACATGCCACTTTTCCACCTGCCTTCTTGTGGCTTATTTTTAC
This sequence comes from Gossypium longicalyx, assembly GCA_025698465.1. Classification (NCBI taxonomy): domain Eukaryota; kingdom Viridiplantae; phylum Streptophyta; class Magnoliopsida; order Malvales; family Malvaceae; genus Gossypium; species Gossypium longicalyx. The sequence continues at coordinate 67,541,472 of CM046995.1, read as the reverse complement.
CCATTATATCTTAAAAGCCCAACTTACCAGACCCCTTTTCCCCTAAGAATTAAAATTAGCTAAAACTTCTAGATTTTATCTTAAAATTGGGCCTTCTAGAGGTGCACTAACATACTTAGACTTACACCTAGCAGTCAAAACACAGAAATTCAAAAATTCACCAAAATTCACAGAAGTCCCAAAAATTGTGGCGTTATATCTGGTGTTGGACAGAGGCCTAGGGCTAGGGCCAGAGTTAATGGGCCAGTTAGAACAGGCCCCCTACTGTTAATCCAGGGGTGTCACCTTGTGCTGATTGTGGGAAAGGTCATGTAGGCGAATGTTGGAAGAGGACGAGAGCTTGTCTAGCTTGTGGATCTATAGTGAATAGGATCAAGAGTTGCCCTAGAATGCCAGGTCAGGTGCCAGTCGTGGGCCGAGGTGGTGTTCAGCCACCAAGAGGTGGTCAGCTGCCGCCAAGGGGTCAGGGCGCCGGAGGCGCGATGCGCAAGAATGGACGTGGACGTGGAGCACCAGGCGAAAATACAGGCCATGCTGAGGTGAGGTAGCAAGCTTTGGTTTATGCTGCTCGTCGCCGAGAAGACAGGGATGCCCCAGATGTGATAACGGGTATGTTTTTTATACATGAGTCACCTTACACTGCATTGATTGATATTGGATCGACGCATTCATATGTTGCATGCAATATGACTGAAGCTTTGGGTGATATGTTTGCAATTACTGCAAATGAGATCATTGTGATAAGTCTGTTAGGCCAGTCAGTGCGAGTGAATAAGTTGTTTAGGGAGGTACCCTTAGTAGTCCAAGGGGTTACCTTTTTAGCGGATTTGATGGAACTGTCGTTTAGTGAGTTTGATTTAATCCTGGGTATGGATTGGCTGGTGAAACACCAAGCAACCTTAGATTGCGCTGCAAAGCGAATGGTGTTAAGAACAGTAGAGAATAACGAGGTGGTGGTGATTGGTGAACGCCGGAATTATCTGTCGAATGTGATTTTGGCATTAAGGGCTGAGAAGTTGGTACGAAAAGGATGCGAAGCCCATTTGGCTTATATTAGCGATACGGAGGCTAAGAGCCCTACTGTTAAGGAGTTGAAAATAGTTAGGGAATTTCCTGATGTTTTTCCCGAGGAGCTGCCAGGGTTGCCACCCAGCAGAGAAGTAGAATTTGGAATCGAGTTGTTACCTGGTACGGCTCCGGTGTCCATCGCCCCTTACCGGATGGCACCGAAGGAGTTGGTAGAACTTAAGGCATAGATTTAGGAATTGTTGGATCGAGGATTCATCCGACCAAGTGTGTCTCTATGGGAGCACTAGTGTTATTTGTAAAGAAGAAAGATGGGACGTTACGAATGTACATGACTATCGGCAGTTGAACAAGTTAACTATTAAAAACAAGTACCCTTTTCCGAGAATCGATGATCTTTTTGATTAGTTTAGGGGAGCTTCCATTTTCTCGAAGATTGATCTATGTTCGGGGTATCACCAATTGAGGGTTAAGGAGGCGAATGTTTATAAAATAGCATTCAGAACTCGTTATGGGCACTATGAGTTCTTGGTGATGGCATTCGGGCTAACAAACGCACCTGCTGCTTTCATGGATCTCATGAATCGGGTCTTCCAACCTTACCTGGATCGATTCGTGGTGGTTTTTATAGATGAAATCTTAGTGTACTTAAGAAATGAGGATGAGCATGATGCACACTTAAGGATTGTATTGCAGATTTTGAGGGAGAGGAAACTATATGCCAAATTCAGTAAGTGCAAATTTTGGCTAAGGGAGGTTACTTTTTTAGGACATGTTGTGTCAGCTAAGGGGATTAAGGTGGATCCCCAGGAAATTGAAGCAATGTTCGACTGGAAAAGACCTAAGTCAGTGTCAAAAATTTGAAGCTTTCTAGGGTTGGCAGGGTACTATAGGCAGTTTGTTGAGGGCTTTTCATTAATTGTTGCACCTTTAACCAAGTTGTTGAGGAAGGGGATACCATTTGATTGGACGGACAAGGAGCAAGAGAGTTCTGGAAAGCTTAGGAAGGTTTTAACTGAGGCCCCTGTGTTGATTCAGCCAGAGCCTGGGAAGGAGTTTACAGTTTATAATGACGTGTCGCATGTGGGCTTGGGCTGTGTATTGGTGCAGGAAGGAAAGGTGGTTGCGTATGCGTCACGTTAACTTAAGACTTACAAGGTGAATTACCCAACTTATGACTTGGAACTAGCTGCGGTGGTTTTCGCGCTAAAAATATGGAGGCATTATTTAAACGGAGAGAAGTGCATAATTTATTCAAACCATAAGAGTTTGAAGTACCTCCTTACCCAAAAGGAGCTAAACCTTAGGCAGCGTAGGTGGGTGGAATTCTTGAAGGATTATGATTATACAATTGAATACCACCCTAGCAAAGCAAATGTGGTAGCTGACACATTGAGTCATAGGGTTAAGTCAAACTTGAGAGCTATGCTCACCCGTTTAAGCTCGTTAGATGATGGTAGCTTGTTAGCTGAGCTTCAAGTAAAGATGGTGTGGGTCGAGCAGATAAACAGTAAGTAGCTAGTGGATGAGACTTTGGGTGCTCGTTTTAGACAAGTAGAAAATAGGGAGACGTTAGACTTTGGGATAAATAGTGAAGGAGTGTTATGTTTCCGTGGGAGGATGTGTATACCAAAGGACGATGATCTAAGGCAGTCTATTCTGTGGGAAGCACATAGCAGTATCTATGCTATGCATCCTGGCAGAAACAAGATGTATCAGAATTTGCGTGAGCTTTATTGGTGGCCGATACTTAAGCGCGAGGTTATGGAGTTTGTAAGTAAATGCTTGATTTGTCAAAAGGTGAAGCAGAACATCAGTTACCTTCAGGAATGCTTCAGCCAGTAAATATTCCACTTTGGAAGTGAGAAAGGATCACTATGGACTTTGTTAGTGGGCTACCCTTGACGCCTACTAAGAAAGACTCGATATGGGTTATAGTGGATCGGTTAACCAAGTCTGTCCATTTTGTATCGGTCCACACCGATTACACATTACAAAAGCTGGCTAGGTTGTATGTGGCGGAGATTGTAAGATTGCATGGACTGCCAGTCTCCATAATATCTAATAGAGACCCATGTTTCACTTCGCAATTTTGGAAGAAGCTGCATGAGGCGTTAGGTACTAGGTTGAACTTCAGTACGGCATTCCACCCTCAAACTGATGGACAGTCAAAAAGGGTGATCCAAGTTTTGAAAGATATGTTGAGGGGATGTGTAATTGAGTTTCGAGGTAGCTGGAAAGACTTTTTGCCATTAGCCGAATTTGCATACAATAATAGTTATCAAGCAAGTATTGGGATGGCCCCGTATGAAGCACTGCATGGGCGAAGGTGTCGAACTGCAACATGTTGGACGGAATTGGCGAACGGAGAATTTTGGGCCCTGAGTTAGTAGTAGATACTGAGGGTAAGGTAAAATTGAGTCGGGATCGGTTGAAGGAGGCTTCAGATAGGCAGAAGTCGTATGCTGACCTTAAGCGTCGAGAGATAGAGTATGCAGTGGGGGACTTAGTTTTTCTTAAGGTCTCTCCATGGAAGAAGGTATTAAGGTTTGGACGAAAGAGGAAGCTAAGTCCAAGGTTCATTGGGCCATTTCGGGTTGTGAGCCGGATTGGGCTAGTCGCTTATCAGCTGGAATTACCTTTTGAACTAAGCCAAATCCATGACATGTTTCATGTTTCCATGCTAAGACGATATCGCTCAGATCCTTCACATGTCGTGTCAGTTGAGGAGATCGAGGTTAGGCCAGACCTAACTTTCGAGGAAAAACCTATACAAATAATTGGTCATGATGTTAAGGTACAGAGAAGAAAGTCCGTCCCATTAGTCAAACTGCTTTGGTGTAATCACAAGGCTGAGGAAGCTACTTGGGAACCTAAGGAAGCGATACGACATCAATATCCTCAACTATTTGGATCAGGTAAAATTTTGAGGACAAAATTTCTTTTAGGGGGTAGAGTTGTAACGCTCCAAAAATCCTGAATTTTCTTTTTTTTTCGATTCTGATAAAAGGTGCGCTCAATATTCCTAGTCAAGTGTTATCTTTGTGATAGTAGGATTTGGTTATGTTTTGAGTTTGAACTTTGGGGTGAAGGAAATTATAGTTTAATAATTAAAATAACCTTGATGGCAAGTAGGTTGTTTTTAAATAAATGAAGGAGGAATTGGACACAAGGAGCCTTGTGTTGGAGTGGCAAGTAGCGTCACATGTAGGGCTTAGAGGTGGCGTCACATGCATGGCAAGGAGGTTTGGGGTTCAAATACCTCCTTGCTCAAAAGAAGGATTTATTTTTGTTCAATGAATGGCCAGTGATGGCGTTGGATGTGAACTCTGAAGGGAGGGATGAGAAGAGAAATTTAAGGAAGGGATTAAGGAGTTATCAGGGAGAAAAGTTAGGAGATAAGGGGTGTAGAGAAGTGGAGCCGAATTGGGAATTTGGGGATTGGTAAATTCGACAATAGTGTATATAAGTGCCGATTTGGGGGATTCTAGGGTAATGACAAAATTATTTCTCTTCCTTTAGCCGAATTCCTTATTTTTGTGTTGCCGAAACACTTTTCTTCTAAGTGCTCAAAAGCTAAATTTTTTGTTCCTTGCTTGTCGACTTTCTATTCTTTCTCTTCACAAATTCTCTTTTGATTTGCCTTTAGTTTTAAATGATTCCTTCTTCTCTTCTTCTTATTTGTGCCGAATAACCGTTTTCACCATACAAATCTCAAAAGCCGAATACCCCTTTGGCTGAAGACCCTCTGTGTCGCCACTGCTCCCTTTACTTCAGCCAATTCTTGTGTAAGTGATTTTCTCTTTCAGTCGATTTTCCTATTACCGCTTTCTTCTCTCCCTCACTCTTTCTAATTCAATTTCGTAGGGGATTACTATCGAATCTCAGAGTTCAGATCTCTGTCGAATTGCTCCATTGGCGATTTGGGGTTTTGGGTAAGTATTCCTCTTTTATTGGTTAAGGTTGGCCGAATGGTCCTGGATGATTTAAGGGTGACTTAAGATGATTGCGAGTCACTTGTTGTTTAGTTCTTAATGATTAAGATGGATGCAGATTTAAGAAATACTCGTGATTAGTGATCAAGGAATCATTTGTAAGTTTGTGGCTAAGGAGACCGCAACACATTTTAGTACCAGGTGTGTACATACACTACACACAAACAGTAGACCGGCAAATCCCGAAATGCCGAAAAGTCGAAATGCCGAAAAGCCAGAAGTTTGGCTACAATAGTCTTGTGAGTGCGCGAACACTCGTAAGGGGGAAACCAATAGGTTATCAGAGGCCCCACGAGCGATTCCATAGACCTAGGCCGTGTTTTGGCCAACCGGGCCAGAATGGGCTAAATGGGCCCGATGGACTGTAGGGCCCATAATAGGCAAAATTGGCAATTTAATACTAAGTGATGAAAAATTGTATGATTGCATGACTATGAATGTGATTGGGCCTGATGGGCCATATGAATGTGATTGGGGCCGATGGGCCATATGAATGTGATTGGGTCCAATGGGCCATATGAATGAGATTGGGCCTAAAGGGGCCAAATGAATAAGTGTGGATATGTTAGTGTTTAGTAAGGGGTTGTGGACCTAGTTTTTGGTAACTACTCAATCAGGCATAAAACTTAAATAATTAATTAATTGTGACCGTGGACGAGTCATAAGGTTAAGGTGTGGCAATGGGTATATACATGTCTTGGATTGGATCTAGGGAGAGCTTGGTACTTAAGCGGTCTTAATGACTCACCTCCTCTTCTTTAGAATCCTACCTAGTGCGTAGTATCTGTTCACTTTAGCCAACGAGGACTTGTTAACGGGCCAAGATAAGTAATAAACCCATAATAAAAATAAATTGCCAAAATGCCCCTAAGGGTGAAAAATGACTAAAATACCCCTATGTGTTGAATGTAAGACTTATGGATGTTACATGTATACCTGTTGCATTCATATCATATTTTGTTTAGGTTGTATATGGGTTGGGAATTTTGGAACGGAGAAAGTATATGAGGATCGCATGGTTTCTTGACGACCGTGGATCCACCGATGGCTATTAAGCCCAATATTTGATTAGTAGCTTGCTGCAATGAAGGTAGCACCACAACCAGGCTACCATTGATGTGTATCAGATGGGTGGGTCGATATTTATATCTCCACATGATGTGTATAGGGGGACGGAGTTGTTGTACAGCAGTTGGATTATTGGTGTGGATTACACCGCATTGCATGTATGATATTATGGTGATATGATTGCGATGTGGGCTTCGGCCCGACTGAGGCTAATATGGGCTAAGGCATAAAGGCCACCATTATTGAGTTGGGCTCAGGCCCAAAATGATTAATGATTGCTTAATACTCTTTGAGGGTTGTACACACTGAGTTTTCGAAAACTCACCCCCTCATTTAATTTTTCTCAGGTGATCCTCAGTAGGTGGTTCGACGATTGGAGGGACTTCGAGGTGGCCAACTAGCAAGACGACTTGGACTTGTTTTCTTAAGCCTATAATTTCTAGTATTTAAAGTTATTTCAGTTCGGATTGTAATAAGCCTATTTGATAGATATTATTTCATTGCCATTACTACGCTTTGGAAACTAAATACAAACTGAATGTTACTTAATTTTCTCTTTGAAGGGTTTTCAATGAAAACAAGGTTTTCGATAAAACACTTCAATGTGACACGCAGAATCTGGCCATAACGTCTGGGCCAGGTTTGGGGTGTTACACAAATTGTGTTTACTCTAATTGTTTACTACTACGGGATTTCACACACTGAGTTTTCGTAAACTCACCTATCTATTATCTGTGTAGGAAATCCCCAAGCATAGATAGATCGAGGCGACGAAGGACTCTGAGGTGGCCATTCAATGTTTTATTACTTATTATAATTAAGATTTTATCTATTTTTTGGGTTTTCATGATGTAATAAGGCCTCTTAAAGTTTTATTTTAATTTGGGGATTATTTCCTTTATTTTACTTGTTAGTAATAGGACTCAGATTTTTAAGAAAATATAAAAAAAATGTTTTTTAGAAACATCACATTCACGCAACCCAAATAGTGAGAGTTTTTGAAGTAAACACCAATTTAAAGTGTAATGACAAATTAATGGGGTTAATAATTTCTAAAATGACTTGATTTTTTCACAAAGAAATAGCATCCCAAATTTTTGTTAATAACCTTAATAAGTTTTTTTTATAAAGGTTGGTCTTTCATCAAATTTATGTTTTGGAATAACATTCCAATGTAACATCACAGATTCGACTATAATGTCTAGGCCAAGTTCAGAGTGTTACATTTAGTGGTATCAGAGCCAGGTTACAAAACTCAGCCTTGGAATGGGTTTTTCTTTGAAAAACGTGAGAATTTTAACAGCATTGTTCAAATGGTTTAAATGATTATTTGGAAATGTTTTATAGAAGGAGTGATACATCGAGTCTCCACGCTAATCCAGTAAATTTTCTGATTGTTATATTGAAATAAGAATATAGAAATGTTATTACTGAAGCTACTTAGGTAGTAAAACTGTATTGAAACTCTTTAGTTAAGTAAAGTTCAAACCGTAGCAAGATTACGAACTGCGAAAGCAAACTCTGAGATAATATTTTCATAGAATATCTGTAATAAACATTGGAATAATAAACTGACTGCATAAAACTATTCATATAGATAAAAGTGCGATTAGATAATGAGCATTAGGGGTATTCGTAGTAGAGGTCACGGCAGAGGCCGTGGAAGTGCTCGGGCTAGATCTTTGTCTTCTAGACACCAGCCTAATGAGGAAGCTAGAGAGGCACCAGCTTCACCTATGACTAAGATAGGGTCTCAAAATCGAATGGATGGGGATGACGCACTGTCCCAAGCGATGTTGAAGACTCAGGTCTAATGGGGTGGAGATATTCAGGGGTATTGCTGGAGTTGCCCCTAATGTGGCTAAATATTGGATTGAGGCCACAGAAAGGAGACCTTGACTACACCTCTGATCAGAAGCTAAAAGGTGCAATGTCATTGCTGAGAGACGAGGCATACCAGTGGTGGCTTACTACCAAAGAGGGCACTCTTAGGAGTTTTTCAAGGGTACTTTCCAGGCCATGTATGTGGGTGCCAGCTATGTGGATGCCCATAGGAGGGTATTTCTAAACTTAACTCAGGGAGATAGGACAGTGGTAGAATATGAGGCCGAATTTTTACAACTGAGCCGCTATACACGTGGGATGGTGGCAACAGAACATGAGCGGTGTGTTCGATTTGAGGATGGCCTCAGAGATGGTTTAAGGGTTCTAATAGCTCCTCAGAGGGAGCGAGATTTTGCAGCACTTGTTGACAAGGAAAAAATCACCGAGGATGTGACGCACGTGGAGTGCCAGAACAGAGAAAAAGGCAGAGGTAAGAGGGATGCTGAGCCCTCAAATTCTTTTCAGAGGTTTAAGAAAAAGCCTAGAACTAATGAGCCAGTTAGAGTGAAGGCTCCTGCTACTGCTACTTTTGGACCGCAGTTTTGTGCTGATTGTGTGAAGCGCCACTAGGGCAAATGTTGGAAAAAGATGGGTACCTATTTGAGGTGTGGATCGATGGAGCACTGTGTCAAGGATTGTCTACGGAGGCTCGAGTAGATGCAAGCTACGTGTATAGGTAATGTTCAGTGGGGTGGTCAGTAGCCACTAAGAGGTCGAGGTTAGGTTAGAGGTGGAAATGGTATGGGCCGTGGTCGTGGAGCATCGGGCAGGGGTGCTGGTCATACTGAGGCGAGGAAGTCGGCATTGGTTTATGCTGCACGTCGATGTTAGGATGGTGACACCCCAGATGTTATCATGGGTACGTTCCTTATTCATAACATACCTTATATTGCAATAATTGATGTGGGGTCTACACATTCATACATAGCATGCTCTGTCTAAGATATTAGGTGTTATGGCTGAAAACACTATGAGTGAGATCACTGTATTAAGTCTGCTGGGGTAGTCCATTCGGGTAAATAAGATGTTTAGAGATGTTCCCTTAGAGATACAAGGAGTCATCTTTCTAGCTGATCTACTGGAACTGCCTTTCGGAGAATTTGACCTAATACTGGGTATGGATTGGTTAGTTAAACATCGGGTAAGCCTGGATTGTGCCACTAAACGGGTTGTACGTAGATGAGGTGGTAGTGGTAATTGGGGATCGACGAAACTATTTGAGTAATGTAATTTATGCACTAAGAGCCGAGAAATTGGTTCGCATAGGTTGTGAGGCGTTCTTGGCCTACGTCAGTGTGTCAGATAGTGGGGACTCTTCGGTGAAGGATATCAAAACAATCAAGAATTTCCTGAACGTCTTTCCTGAAGAACTACCGGGATTACCTCCAGAACGTAAAGTGGAATTTGGGATTGAGCTGCTCCCTGGTACAGCTCCAGTGTTCATAGCCCCTTATATAATGGCACTGAAAGAGCTGGTAGAGCTTAAGGCCCAAATTCAAGAGCTACTGGATCGTGGGTTTATCCCATTTAGTGTGTCTCTGTGGGGAGCACTAGCCTTGTTTGTGAAAAAGAAGGATGGATCCATGCGTATGTGCATCGACTATAGAAAACTGAATAAGTTGACCATTAAGAACAAATACCCTCTACCAAGGATTGATGATCTATTCGATCAACTGCGAGGAGCATCGGTTTTCTATAAAATCAATCTTTGATCTGGGTACCATCAATTGAGGGTCAAAGAGACTGATGTTCATAAGGCAGCGTTCAGGACTCGGTATGGTCATTACGAGTTCCTAGTGATGCCGTTTGGACTAACAAATGCACTGGTGACTTCTATGGATTTGATGAACCGTTTGTTCAACCCTATCTGGACCGATTTGTAGTACTGTTCATTGATGATATTTTAGTGTTTTCGAAGACTGAGTTTGAGCATGATGAACATCTCCGAGTGGTTCTACAAATTTTGAGAGAGAAGCAGTTGTACGCCAAATTCAGCAAGTGTGAATTCTGGTTACAAAAGGTAATAGTTTTAGGTCATGTGGCATCTACTGAGGGGATTAGGGTTGATCTTCAAAAAATTGAGGCTGTTTTAGATTGGAAGTAGCCTAAGACTGTATCAAAAATTTGTAATTTTTTGGGACTGGATCTAAGATTTGTTGAGGGGTTTTCACTAATTGCAGTGGCCTTAACTAAACTTCTCTGTAAGGGTGTGCCTTTTAACTGGAATGATGAGCAGCAAGAGAGCTTTGAGAAGCTCAAGAAAGTTTTGACTAAGGCCACTGTCTTGATTCAGCCGGAGTTTGGGAAAGAATTTACTATCTACAATAATGCATCACATATTGGTTTAGGATGTGTGTTGATGCAAGAGGGTAAGGTGGTGGCTTATGCATCACGTCAGCTTAATATGCATGAGGCGAACTACCCGATGCATGATTTGGAATTGGCTGCAGTGGTATTCGCTCTAAAAATTTGAAGGCACTACCTATACGGTGAGAAGTGTATCATATACATAGATCACAAGAGCCTCAAGTATCTCCTCACTCAGAAGGAGCTAAAACTTAGGCAATGTAGATGGATTAAGCTGCTTAAGGATTATGATTGTTCAATTGAATACCATCCTGGTAAGGCTAATATGGTAGCCGACGTGCTGAGCCGTAGAGTTGTGATTGATCTAAGAGAAATGTTTACTCGTCTTAGCTTGTTTGATGATGGTTGCTTATTGGCTGAGCTCCAAGTTAAACCAATGTGGATTGAACAGATCAAGAGTAAATAGTTGGAAGATGAGTCATTGGGTCTTCTATTTCATCAGATTAAAAGTGGTAATATGGTGGATTTTGGACTGAACAGTGAAGGGGTACTTTGTTTTCGAGGCAGAATTTGTATGCCTAAGGATACTGATTTGAGGCAGGCTATACTGTGAGAGGCACACAATAGCCCCTATGCTATGCACCCAAGTGGAAATAAGATGTACAGAGATATTCGTGAGTTATACTGGTGGCCAGGACTTAAGCGAGAGGTGACCGACTTTGTGGGGAAATGTCTGACTTGCCAACAGGTTAAAGCAGAACATCAGTTACCTTCTGGGTTGCTTCAGCCGGTTAAGATTCCACTGTGGAAGTGGGAAAGAGTAACTATGGACTTTGTGAGTGGGCTACCCCTAACGCCTTCTAAGAAAGATTCAGTGTGGGTCATCGTGGATCGGTTGACCAAAACTGCTCATTTCATACCGGTTTGCACAGATTATCCATTGCAAAAATTGGCTAAGATTTAAGTATCTGAGATACTGAGACTGCATGGGGTACCAGTTTCCATAATATCTGACAGAGATCCTCGCTTCACGTCTTGGATCTGGAAGAAGTTACATGAAGCTTTGGGTACACTGTTGGACTTCAGTACTGCGTTCCATCCTCAAACAGATGGTCAGTTGGAGAGGGTGATTCAAATACTGGAGGACATGTTAAGAAGTTGTGTGATTGACTTCCGAGGCAGTTGGGAGGATTAATTGCCGCTAGCAGAGTTTGCTCACAACAATAGCTACCATTCTAGCATACAGATGCACCTTACGAAGCACTATATGGACGTAGGTGTCGCACTCTGTCATGTTGGACTTAGTTGGGTGAGCGGCGTATTATGGGTCCTGAGCTAGTATCTGATATTGAGGATAAGGTTGGATTAATTCGGGATCGACTAAAGGCAGTGTCAGACAGACAGAAGTCATATGTGGATCTAAAGTGCAAGGAAATAGAGTATTCTATGGGAGATTTTGTCTTTTTGAAGGTTTCGCCATGGAAGAAAGTGCTGAGGTTTGGGCCTAAGTGTAACACCCCTATCCCGTATCCATCGCCGGAATAGAGTTATGAGGTATTACTAAACAAGACAAAACTTTCAAACAATCATAAACATGCACTTGCACAAACTTTTAAACCAACTAATCCTTATATATAAAAATAAATATCACATAGTCGAATATAATTTTAATATAACTTAAATAATATGCAAAACATGTAAATTACATTGCACTTTCAAGCAAACTTAAATTATACATTAATAGTACCCACAAAACTAAATACATATAATCACTATATTTTAATCAACTTAGATTCGGCAATTGTACTTTATAACAAGTATAATTAAAGTTTATAAACATAATCAAGGTACTAACTTATAAATATTATACAACATTCAACTAACATCAAATAAGTCACGTATACATCTCACTAAAACTCATATAATTTCCATAGTTTAGTATTGCTCAAATCACCATTCATTTGGTCATTTATTATCGTCTTACTTACATACCATATTAAACATTTTAAGTACATATGTAACACCCCAAACCCGACCCAGACGTTATGGACGAATCCGACGTGTCTCATTGAAGTTTTAAAAAAACCCATGATTCATTTTAGTGTTTAAAAAAGAACGTCTTTTGCTAAGTTAACAAAGTGAATGGAAGCTGTGCACCAGGTAGGTATCTGAAACAGAGGAGGTGAGCTATGAAGGCTGCTTAAGTACCAAGCTCTCGATTGGATCCAATCCTAGACATGCCCACAACCATTGCCACACTTTGGTAAACGAGTTGAAATTCCTTTAAGTAGATATTTTTGATAAACCGATTAGTTGTATCGTTGTGTTATTTTGAAAATGAATAACATTTTGGAAACGTGCCCTAATTCTAGCCCATTTTGAATTATCATTAGATAGATATAGAGTTATTAAAAATAAAAATAATCCCAGAAGAATAGATAAAATGGCCTTATTACAACCCCAAAAAAAATAAATAGTATTAATAGTTAAGATAAACGAAAAAAAACCGGTTACTTATTGCAAAGTCCAAAGGCGATCACCATGGCCACTCTGAATCCCCTCCAGCTCCAAGTCTCCTCATCAAGGCTCACCTGCAAGGTTAAGAAAAAAGGGGGTGAGTTTGGAAACTCAGTGTGCAACAAGCCCCTTTCAGAGCCCAAACTAATACCAGCACACTGGGCCGAAGCCTTTCATTTAACGGTTACTGGGCCGAAGCCTTCTCATTAATCATGTTACTGGGCTGAAGCCTTCATCGCAAACGGTATGGCCCATAGGCCCATTTCAATGCCACATGTAATATTATGCAAGCCCACTTGGGGAGACTACTCAACCCACCATCCGCTACTCTCCACCCGTACCAACCAAGCTCTCCATGTGGGGAATAACTCAACCCACCCAACCAAACTCTTCACTGGAAGCATAGCTGCTTTATCATATAACTGGAGGCCTAGCCTCTTTTGATAACTGGGGCAAAGCCCTTTTTGCTAAACTGGGGCAAAGCCCTTTAAGCACTTCCTCCGTTTATATAAAACTCAACCCATGCATATAATGAGTATATCATAGCATATCAAGTGCATCTCATATCATATCATGTGCATATCATGTCATATAATGTATAACAATATCTCATGCATCATATTCATAATTAAACCCTAGGGCGTATAATGGTCATTTTTATCTAGGGGCAAAATAGTCATTTTTCATATTATAAGGGTAATTTCGTAACTTTACCAATTATCAGGGTTTTCCATGTTCATTAACAATTATCAATATTTTCGAGTTTTTACACAATGATCTTTAACCCACTTTATCAAATTCGGGCTTTTGGGCCCAAAACCCCTAATGGGTCCTACGAATGCCGATTTAGCCCATTAAGCCCACATAACCCAATTTTTACAGCAAATCTAACCGTGTTAACATGCAATTTATCCAAGTTCCATTTTCTACCAATTTTACCCAAATGGGCCCGGAAGCCCATTGAGGCCCAACTTACCGTCGTGCACAGAATTGCACTCTTACCTGTTCCATCGATCCAAACACCGACCATATCATTTTTATCGCATCTAAAACCACGTGCAAAATCTCAAGTTCCCGAAATGCCGAAATTTTGGCATTTCGGCTTTTCTGCGAATATTAGCCTAAGCTACTACGAGGGTTGTTACACACTTGATTTGTGACGTTTGCTAACAGAGTCTCCCACGACAACCTACAATTAAGTATCACCATTCTTAGTGCACAAGTCATGCTTATCAAACCCAAAATCCACCTTACCTTACTCGACCAAAGAACCCCTAATGGCCATAGGTCACTTACCTTCACCGGGTCCAATGATACGATTCAAGCTTATCCAAGTCGATACCCCAAGCCTTGCTGCTCCTCCAAAGTTATCTATTTCACTACACAAACCATAAAAATCAAATGAAAAAGGCCTAGTCAGGCCTATACCTCAAAATGATAGCCCCTCCTAAACTATAAGGGGTTTTGACTTTTCTTAATATTTACTATAGAATCGGTTGGAGTATGAATACTTACCACAGTCTTCCTTGTATACTGTTTAGAGTTTAGCAGAAGAAGAAATCGACCACGAAAATTGAAGAGAACAGTAGGATACTGGTCTCAAAGAAATCGACACCACCAACCTTCAAAAAGTTTCGGCTCTTGGCTATTCGGCAAAGTTGAAGATAAAAAGGTAGTAGTTAAAAAGAAGGGAATAGTAGGCTAGTTTCGGAAAAGAAAAGGGAAGAAAAAAATGCATGGAAAGGGTGGTAGTTTCGGCTAGAGAAGAAAAAGAGAAGAAAAGAATAATCCTATGGTGTTTACACAGAAGAAAACGGCACAACTAAGTCCCTAAATGCCGAAATACTAGCCAAATACTCCTCTGCCGAAATCCCCTCTCCAATTCCCACTATTCAGCCAACTTTTAACTTCTCTCCAAATCCCCAAAATCTCTCCCCTTATCACTCCTTAATCCATGCGTTTGACTGATTCAAACTCTCTCCAACAGAGTTTCATTCAACTTTCAACTCCTGCCTGTTCAAGACATAAAAAGAACACCACAATTGCCAACTTAAAGAATCGAACCTTGGCTCTCCTCAACCACTTACACGCCACTTTTTTAGCTCCTTAGTGGCGTCACTTAGCCACCTTACCAAGGGCTCTTTTGTGTTACATTTTACCCACGTCTATTAATAAGGCCACCTATCCAACGCCCCTAACTCCTTAAGTCCAAAATTCAAAAATTCTTCCGGGTTTTGGCCAGCACATGGGCCTTCCATAGGCCCATTTACATATTCCAACTATGAATTTTCACTACCAAACACCAAATTTTAAAAACTTACCAAATTCTCGAAAATTATGAAAACCCGAAAATCAGGATGTTATAACTCTACCCTCCTTAAAGAAATTTCGGCCTCAAAATTTTACCTGATCCAAACAGTTGAGGATATTGTTGACGCATCGCCTCTTCGGACTCCCAAGTAGCCTCTTCCTTGCCATGGTTCCTCCAAAGTACCTTCACCAATGGGACTGTCTTTCTTCTCAACACCTTGACGCCACGATCAAGTATCTGCACAGGTTCTTCTTCGAAGGTCAAATCCGACTGTACCTCAATTTCTGCAACTGGCATGATATGAGTAGGGTCAGAACGATATCGCCTTAGCATGGACACATGAAAGACGTCGTGAATACGATCCAGCTGTGGAGGTAACTCTAGCTGATAAGCCACCGGCCCTATCCGCTTAAGGATCCGATAAGGCCCAATGAACCGTGGACTCAACTTGCCCTTCTGACCAAACCTCAATATCTTCTTCCAAGGCGAAACCTTCAAAAAGACCATGTCCCCTACAGTATATTCAATATCCTTACGCTTCAGATCAGCATAAGACTTTTGTCGATCCGCTGCCTCCTTTAACTGATTCCTGATCACCTTAATTTTGTCTTCAGTATTTGCTACTAACTCCGGTCCAAGTACTTGCCTTTTCCCCAACTCAGCCCAACAAGTAGGTGAACGACATCTTCGCCCATACAGTGCCTCGTAAGGAGCCATCTGAATACTTGCTTGGTAACTGTTGTTATACGCGAACTCCGTCAATGGCAAGTAATCCTCCCAACTACCCCTAAAGTCGATAACACAACTCATCAACATATCTTCTAGAATCTGAATGACCCTCTCTGACTGCCCATCCAGCTGAGGATGAAAAGCCGTACTAAAATCCAATCGCGTTCCCAACGCCTCGTGCAACTTCTACCAAAACCGAGATGTAAACCTTGGGTCTCGATCAGAAATTATTAATACTGGCACTCCATGCAACCGCACAATCTCTGCCACATACAACTTGGCCAACTTCTGAAGTGAGTAATCAGTTCGGACAAGTATGAAATGGGCAGATTTCGTCAGCCTATCCACAATTACCCAAACTGAGTCCTTCTTGGAAGGTGTCAATGGCAGGCCACTCACAAAATCCATAGTTACCCTTTCCCATTTCCAAAGTTGTATCTTCACTGGCTGTAACAATCCTGAAGGAAGTTGATGCTCGACCTTTACTTGTTGACACGTCGAACATTTTCCCACAAATTCGGTCACTTCTCGCTTGAGCCCAGGCCACCAATATAGCTCTCGCAAGTCTCGATACAACTTACTCCCTCCTGGATGCATAGCACAAGGTCCACCATGTGCCTCGCTCAAAATCATCAATCTCAAATCAGAGTCCTTCGTCATTCAAATTCTTCCTCAAAAACAAAAAACCCCATCACCATTTAATCCAAAGTCTGAATTCTCCCCCTTCTCAGCTTGTTGAAACCGAGAAACCAATGACTCATCCACCAACTACTGCTTCTTAACCTACTCCACCCAAGTCGGTCTCACTTGTAATTCTACCAATAAGCTTCCATCGTCATACAAGCTTAAACGAGCAAACAATGCCTTCAATTCCGTCACAGTCCTTCAACTCAACGCATCAGCCACGACATTTGCCTTACCTAGATGGTACTCAATCGAGCAGTCATAGTTCTTTAATAACTCTATCCACCTTCGCTATCTAAGATTCAGCTCCTTTTGAGTCAACAAGTACTTAAAACTCTTATGATCCGTATAGATAATGCATCTCTCCCCATACAAGTAGTGCCTCCATATCTTAAGCGCAAAGATCACCGCTGCCAACTCCAAGTCATGAGTAGGATAGTTTACCTCATGAGGCTTAAGCTGTCGTGAAGCATAAGTGACCACTTTACCTTCTTGCATCAACACACAGCCCAAACCTACATGTGACGCATCACTGCACACAGTGAAATCCTTACCAGACTCTGGCTGAATCAACACTGATGCCTCAGTCAGAACCTTCTTTAACTTTTCAAAAGCCTCTTGCTGCTTATTTGTCCAAACAAATGGTGCTCCCTTACCTTATAAGTTTTGTTAACGGCGCTGCCAACACAGAAAATCCTTCCACAAATCTTCGATAATAACCTACCAACCCAAGAAAACTTCAGATTTCTGTTACTGACCTCGGTGGCTTCCACTCCAGAATCGCCTCAATCTTTCGAAGGTCTACCTTGATCCCCTTAGCAGACACAACATGCCCCAATAAAGTTAATTCACTCAACTAAAACTCGCACTTACTGAATTTTGCATAGAGTTGCTTTTCCCTTAGCACTTGCAGCACAATACGAAGATGCTCATCATGCTTCTCTTTCGTTTCCGAGTACACTAAGATATCATCGGTAAAAATGACTACGAACTGATCCAAGTACGGCTGAAATTCTCGATTCATCAAATCCATGAATGCTGCCGGAGCATTAGTCAGACCAAAGGGCATAACCAGAAACTCGTAATGACCATATCAAGTTCTGAATGTCGTCTTATGAATATCCTCTTCTTTGACTCTCAACTGATGATATCCTGACCGAAGGTCGATCTTAGAAAATACTGAAGCTCCTCTCAATTGGTCGAACAGATCGTTGATTCTTGGCAAAGGATACTTGTTCTTGATCGTTAGTTTGTTCAGCTGCCGATAATCAATACACATCCGCATGGTCCCATCTTTCTTCTTTACGAACAACACTGGTGCGCCTCACGGAGAAACATTTGGTCTTATAAACCCTCTATCCAATAGTTCTTGACTCTGAGCCTTCAGTTCAACCAACTCCTTTGGTGCCATCCGATAAGGTGCAATGGACACTGGAGCTGTTCTAGGTAACAAGTCGATTCCGAACTCGACTTCTCTGTTCGGATGTAGTCCAGGAAGTTCTTCCGAAAATACATCTTGAAATTCTTTGATGGTCCTAACTAACTCCACAGTCGTCCCCTCAAGTTCAGCTTGACTCACAAATGCTAAAAATGCCTCACAACCTTTCTAAATCAACTTCTCAGCCCTTAAAGTCGATACAACATTGGACAAATAATTCCTTCGCTCCCCTATGACCATTATCTCTTCATCCTTGGCAGTTCTTAGCACCATTCTCTTAACAGCACAATCCAACGTCGCCCAATGCTTAGTTAGCCAATCCATTCCCAAAATAAGATCAAATTCCCCAAATGGCAACTCCATTAAATCTCCTACAAATCTCCTATCTTATGTCTTCAAAGGTACATCTCTAAAGAGTGTATCTACCTTAACCGAGTGTCTCAAAGGACTTATCACTGATACCCCACTCACAGTCTCCTCAAGAAGTACACCCAATGCCCCAGATACATCACAAGCAACATACGAGTGAGTGGAAACCACATCAATCAAAGCAGTGTAAGGCTTGCTATAAATGAGGAACGTACCGGTTATAACATCAGGAGCATCACCCTCCTCACGACGTCGTGCAGCATAAACCAACGCCGGCTATCGAGCTTCAGCATGTCCATCACCCCTGCAAGGTGCCCCACGTCCTCGTCCATTACCATTGCCACCTCTACCTTGCGCACAACCTCTCTGTGGTGGTGGTCTTCCTCGCTGCGGTTGGACACCTCTTTGCTCCGCAACTTGATCTAGCTACTCTTCGAGGACACTCTCTGAACTTATGTTCCTTTGACCCACATCGAAAACATGCCCCAGTTCGTTTCCAGTACTCCCCTATATGCACTCTGCCACAGTCCTTGCAAACCTAAGGTCTATAGGCATTCACCGGTACTGGTCGAACCGGTTCCTCCATTCTAGCTCTTTTAGCATTCCTATTCGCAGCACCCGAGGGTCCAGAATCCCTCCTGAATCTGGGTCGATCCCTCTCACGATTCTGCCGTTCCGTTCATTTTACTTCCTCGGCTATCTTAGCCTTCTCTACCAACATAGCGAAATCATGCTCCCTCTGTGGAGCTATCACAACCCTAAGCTCATCGCGGAGGCCATCCTCGAATCGAACACTGCGCTCATATTTGGTTGCAACTATCCCGCTAGCATATCAACTCAACCTCAAGAATTCCGCCTCATACTCCGCAACAGTCTTATTGCCCTGAGCTAGATTAAAAAATTCCTTTTGATGGGCATCACATAACTAGCTCCAACATACTTCCCCTTAAAAGCACTCTTGAACAGTTCCTAGGTTACTCGTTCGATCGGGGTACTCTCCCTTACAGTGATCCACCACTGGTATGCCTTATCTCGTAGCAACGACACGGCCCCCTTCAGCTTTTGCTCCACAGAGCAATCTAGGTCGTCCATAATCTGCTCTGTTGCCTCTAGCCAATATTCAGCCATGTTTGGGGCTACTCCAGATATGCCCCTAAAAACCTCTGCTCTGTTAGCCCGGAGTCGCTCAGAGATGGATCCCCTATTCACTGTCCCGGTGCTAGCTCCAACAACCCTTTCCAAAACCCTTAACATCGCTTAGGACAAAACATCGTCCCCCGCAGCCCGATCATGTAACCCAGCCTCAATTGCCTGTGGCACGGATGCCTCCTCAGCTGGCCTATGCCCTAAGGATGAAGATTCAGCTTGCACCCTTCCGCGACCACATCCGCGGCCCCGTCCACGAGTTTCTCTTGTACTCATATCGAATTATCTGTTTACGAATTTTATGACATTAGTTTAATGTTTCAGTTGTTTATTACGAGATATCTTATGGACATATAGTAGTTCAGGGATTATTTTCGCAATGTCGTAGCCTAGCTTCAGTCTCAATCCTACTATTTTACAGCTCTACCCTATCTAAAGTATCATAGTAGGGTCTCAGTTCTATCTTTAGTATCATATCAATACCACACGGTGTAAAAGAAATTACACTTACAGACTTGGTGCCGGGGATTCAGTGTGCCACTTCTTTCTTCAAACCAAAACAAAAACATGTACTTGGTCACATAGAATAGAAAAATTGATTTAAAATACCCTTCTTTTGAAATTCTTGATTTTAAACCCGTTTAGAAACCCACAGCAGATTTGTTGTAACTTGGCTCTGATACCACTAAATGTAACACCCCAAACTCGGCCCAGACGTTATGGCCGAATCCTACGTGTCTCATTGAAGTTTTAAAAAACCCCATGATTCATTTTAGTGTTTAAAAAAGAACGTCTTTTGCTAAGTTAACAAAGTGAATGGAAGCTGTGCACCAGGTAGGTATCCGAAACAGAGGAGGTGAGCCATGAAGGCTGCTTAAGTACCAAGCTCTCGATTGGATCCAATCCTAGACATGCCTACAACCATTGCCACACTTTGGTAAAGAGTTGAAATTCCGTTTAGTAGATATTTTTGATAAACCGATTAGTTGTATCGTTGTGTTATTTTGAAAACGAATAACATTTTGGAAACGTGCCTTAATTCTAGCCCATTTTGAATTATCATTAGATAGATATAGAGTTATTAAAAATAAAAATAATCCTAGAAGAATAGATAAAATGGCCTTATTACAAACCAAAAAAAATAGTATTAATAGTTAAGATAAACGAAAAAAAAACCGGTTACTTATTGCAAAGTCCAAAGGCGATCACCATGGCCACTCTGAATCCCCTCCGGCTCCAAGTCTCCTCATCAAGGCTTACCTGCAAGGTTAAGAAAAAAGGGGGTGAGTTTGGAAACTCAATGTGCAACAAGCCCCTTTCAGAGCCCAAACTAATACTAGTATACTAAGTCGAAGCCTTTCGTTTAACGGTTACTGGGCCGAAGCCTTCTCATTAATCATGTTACTAGGCCGAAGCCTTTCGTTTAACGGTTACTGGGTCGAAGCCTTCACTGCAAATGGTATGGCCCATAGGCCCATTTCAATGCCACATGTAATATTAATGGATGTATGCAAGCCCATTTGCAGAGACTACTTAACCCACAATCCGCTACTCTCCACTCGTATCAACCAAGCTCTCCATGTGGGGAATAACTCAACCCACCCAACCAAACTCTCCACTGGCAGCATAGCTGCTTGATCATATAACTGGAGGCCTAGCCTCTTTTGATAACTGGAGCAAAGCCCTTTAAGCATTTCCTCCGTTTATATAAAACCCAACCCATGCATATAATGAGTATATCATAGCATATCAAGTGCATCTTATATCATATCATGTACATATCTTGTCATATATTTGTATAACAATATCTCATGCATCATATTCATAATTAAACCCTAGGGGGTATAATGGTCATTTTTACCTAGGGGCAAAATAGTCATTTTTCATATTATAAGGGTAATTTCGTAACTTTACCAATTATCAGGGTTTTCCATGTTCACTAACAATTATCAATATTTTCGAGTGTTTAAACAATGATCTTTAACCCACTTTATCAAATTCGGGCTTTTGGGCCCAAAACCCCTAATGGGTCCTACGAATGCTGATTTAGCCCATTAAGCCCATATAACCCAATTTTTACAGTAGATCTAACCGTGCTAACAAGCAATTTATCCAAGTTCCACTTTCTACCAATTTTACCCAAATAGGCCTGGAAGCCCATTGAGGCCCAACTTACCGTCTTGCACAGAATTGCGCTCTTACCTGTTTCATCGATCTAAACACCGACCATATCGTTTTTATCGCATCTAAAACCACATGCAAAATCTCAAGTTCCTAAAATGCCAAAATTTTGGCATTTCGACTTTTCTACGAATATTAGCCTAAGCTACTACGAGGGTTGTTACACACCTGTTTTGTGACGTTTGCTAACAGAGTCTCCCACGACAACCTACAATTAAGTATCACCATTCTTAGCGCACAAGTCATGTTTATCAAACCCAAAATCCACCTTACCTTATTCGACCAAAGAACCCCTAATGGTCATAGGTCACTTACCTTCACCGGGTCCGATGATACGATTCAAGCTTATCCAAGTCGATACCCCAAGCCTTGCTGCTCCTCCAAAGTTATCTATTTCACTACACAAACCATAAAAATCAAATGAAAAAGGCCTAGTAAGGCCTATACCTCAAAACGACAACCCCCTTAAACTATAGGGGGTTTCGGCTTTTCTTAATATTTACTATAGAATCGGTTAGAGTATGAATACTTACCACAGTCTTCCTAGTGTACTGTTTACAGTTTAGCAGAAGAAGAAATCGACCACAACAATTGAAGAGAATAGTAGGATACTGGTCTCAAAGAAAGCGACACCACCAACCTTCAAAAAGTTTTGGCTCTTGGCTATTTGACAAAGGTGAAGATAAAAAGGAAGTAGTAGTTGAAAAGAAGGGAATAGTAGGTTGGTTTCGGAAAAGAAAAGGGAAGAAAAAAATGGATGGAAGGGGTGGTAGTTTCGGCTAGAGAAGAAAAAGAGAAGAAAAGAATAATCCTATGGTGTTTACACAGAAGAAAACGACACAACTAAGTCCCTAAATGCCGAGATACTAGCCAAATACTCCTCTGCCGAAATCCCCTCTCCAATTCCCACTATTCGGCCAACTTTAGGTTCTCTCCAAATCCCCAAAATCTCTCCCCTTATCACTCCTTAATCCATGCGTTTGACTGATTCAAACTCTCTCCAACAGAGTTTCATTCAACTTTCAACTCCTGCCTGCACAAGACATAAAAAGAACACCACAATTGCCAGCTTAAAGAATCGAACCTTGGCTCTCCTCAACCACTTACACGCCACTTTTTTAGCTCCTTACTGGCGTCACTTAGCCACCTTGCGAAGGGCTCTTTTGTGTTACATTTTACCCTCGTCTATTAATAAGGCCACCTATCCAACGCCCCTAACTCCTTAAGTCCAAAATTCAAAAATTTTTCCGGGTTTTGGCCAGCACGTGGGCCTTCCATAGGCCCATTTACATATTCCAACTATGAATTTTCACTACCAAATACCAAATTTTAAAAACTTACCAAATTCTCAGAAATTACGAAAACCTAAAAATCAGGATGTTACAACATATACATTTTCCATGCAAACCGTACCAACCAAATCCTTGCATATGCGAACATACACGCACATCATTAACATTTTTAAACCATTAATAATCAATACCAAGTTTCATTCATTAAACATAACATAACCTATTTATCCATATCATTTCCAAATACAAGCACATAACATAACCTATAATCAACCATGGTACTCGACATAATAATCAACATAGACTTAAACTATAATTTAACCAACACCGAACTCAAGCATAGCAATTAAGCCATTTTTGCATGGCTTCCATTATACACAAACCAAAATACAATATTCCAAAACATAACCTAGCCTATACATGCCATAGGTTTGAAAGTTCGCTTATTAAAAATACCGAAAACAATCAATAGTATGATAGACTTGGCTGACGATCCCCGAGCTCGTAACTTGAATCTAAAATCTATAAAACAAACACACACATACACATAAAGTAAGCTTTTATAGCTTAGTAAGTCATAAGCGATTATCAACTCAATAATATATATCAACTTCTTAAAAATCCAAAACCACACATGATTAACATAACTACTACTTTGGCTGAATACTTATAAGATTAATATTTTTCAAGTTTTCATTCAATTTTCAAAGCCAAATATCATTATAAATTCAAATATACTTTCACACCTTTATACAAGCTCACAAAACCAAATTTAACTTCACATACCTTCATCATTCTTTTAACTGAATATGCAAGATCAAATATATCATCTCATAAATACTTACTTATATAACTAAATATACAAGATTCATTATATCATCGCATAAGTACATACCTATAATGCTAAATATACAAGGTTCAATATATCATAACATATGGCCGAAGAGACAAGGTTCAATATATCATCACATATGGCCAAATATACAATTTTAATATAATATCACATTTGTGCATACCTTCATGGCCGAATATTCAAGATTCAATATAACATAACATATATACATACCTATGTGGCCAAATATATACAAGGTCATTTAGCTAAATTTTACTTGCTCACTTTTCCACATCAACTTGAAACCTTATAAGCATAGGCTTGAAAATAAATCACCGGTATAAAACCTGCTAGGCATAAGCCTGAATCACACACTGGCGTAAGGCCTGCTAGACTCAAGGTCTGATATTATTCACCAGTAATAAGCCTGCTAGGCATAAGACCCGATTACATTCACCAACATAAAGCTTGCTAGGCTCAAAGCCTGAATATCACTATTATAATGCTCTCTCGTACACAATTCATATAACAAAAACTCCATATATTCCATATAAATCATACGAACTTTTAAATGTTATAACCCTGTCGAATTAAACTCAAATGCAATATTTCTATGCTCAACTACATTCGACTAGCTCTTTTATGAATCTATAGTTTTTGTAAAAACATATTAAACTAAGTTACAATCAAGAATAATGATGTCTAATTGCTTAAAAACTTACCTCGGATATCGACGAACGTTATAAATTGGCTATTCGAGTATTTTTGCTTTTCCCCGATCCAAGTCTGATTTCCTTTGTTCTTGACCTATATAATTTCAAATAAACCTTATTTAAACACAATTTCATTCAATTTAATACAACAACACATAAATGGGAAAATTACCATTTTACCCCTAATATTTCATACTTTTACAAATTAGTCTTAATTGCATAAAACACAAAATACACAAAATCTCACAACAATGTAGTTGGGACGAATTTTCCATATACTCATACTAGTCCATATATTTCATCTATTTCACATTTCAGTCTCTCAACTTATTATTTTTGCAATTTAGTCCAAATTACCCAAAATCTTCAAAAACTCCAAGACAAAACATGTTAATCTAAAACATATTTTTGATATTTCACCATCAAACATCACAAATCACAAATATTCATCAATGGCATAACTCAAAATATGCATCAAAATAAAAAATTTAAGCATGGGTTGGATAGTACTCGAAGCAACGATCTCAAAAACGTAAAAATTATCAAAAACTGAAATCAAACTAACCTTAAATCAAGCTTGAGAAATGGCCGAATATACCAAGCTTTAGTTTCTTTTCTTTCTTTTTATTATTCGGTCAAAGAGAATATAAACTCCATGGCTTTATTTTTTTATGTTTTGTAATATATTAACTTTTTAATTCAATTACAAATTTAACCTTTATTAACTAATATAAAACCATTATATTACATGGCCACTACCATCCATCTAATTAAACATGGTCAAATTACCACTTAAATACTTCAACTTACAAAGCCATCAACAATTTGGCCCTTATGCTTTTAACTATCAAGTTTTCATTTTACGCGATTAAGTCCTTTTATTAATTTAAGCATATAAACAATCAAATTTTCGTGCAAAACTTTCACACATGCAAATTCACATATAATAAACACAGAAAATGATATTTAAATATTTTTTTAACTCAAATTCGTGGTCCCGAAACTACCATTCTGATTAGGGTCTAAATCGGACTGTTACAATAAGGGCAAGTTGAGCCCAAGGTTTATTGGGCCTTACTGCATTTTGAGATTAGTAGGACCAGTTGCTTATCAGTTTGAACTACCTCCAAAATTAGAGTGGATTCATGATGTGTTCCACGTCTCTATGCTGAGATGTTACCGCTCTGATCCTACGCATGTCGTACCAGTTGAGGAGATTGGAGTTAGACCAGATCTGACTTTCGAGGAGGAACCAGTCCAGATCTTGGATTGAGAGGTAAAAGTCTTGAGAAGAAACTCAATCCTATTAGTGAAAGTTATTTGGTGGAACCACGGTTCTGAGGAGGCTACGTGGGAACTCGAGGTGGCGATGCGACAACAGTACACTCACCTATTCTAAGCAGGTAAATTTCGAGGCGGAAATTTTCTTTAAGGAGGGTAGAATTGTAACGCCCCAAATCCCTAAAACCCCCGTTAAAACTATTTTTGTATATTTGTCTTAGTGGTTTTGTGCTTTGGGAGTGTTTGGGAAGTCATGGGTTCAAGCCTTGGCTTGAGCAAAAATTTTGTTTTTAAGGTTAAAACCCCTACCCTTGGTCAGTATGGTTATATGCAGAACTTGTTAAAATCATGACAAAGTGAGCATGCTAGTTTAGTGGTAAGTGACGTGTGGGGTGTGCAAGGAGTCTGGGGTTCAAATCCCAGATTGTGCAAGGGGAGATTATTTTTACTTCTTGCCTTGGGAGGTAGTAATGTTTGACCGAAATAGTAATAAGGGGAAGGGAGTTTGATATGGTCATTGAGAGATTATAGGAGGGAGTTAAGGAGAGAATCGGGGGATTTTGAAGTTGTGGGGAGTTGGTGTCGAATGGGGACACTAGGCACTCAAGAATTCAGCCTAGGAGTCATACTTCTCATTTTTGTAAGTTTTGTACACTCGTTTACCCTTTTTGCATCTTGGAGTCCTTTTCACTTTTGCTGAGTAGCCGATTTTTGCTAGGGGTCTTGGGGTACTTCTCGTTTTGACCATTCGGGCACTTGCCTATTTTGTTTTGGCTCTTCACAACAGTGCTTATTGATCAACTGTCTCATCTTCCTCTTCTTCTCAACTTTTGAGTTTTTGTTCTTGATTCTTTGACCGATTGTTTCCTTCTCTTTCCTTCGACCTTATTTGCTTTTGTACTGTGGTGGCCGAACCTAAGATCTTTTATTCTTCAAAGCCGAACAACTTGTTCCGACTTTCTCCCTTTCTTCTCTTGGTTGAATAGTCTTGGTCGATTACCCCCTTCTCAAGTTGGGCGACTTTTCGGCTGGGGGCTTGACTGAGTATTGGTTAGTCTGCTTTTCAGGAAATGTTGATTTCTCTTTCTGTGGGCCGAATGTACCCTTTCACTCATTCTCTCCTCCACCTTAATGGTTGACTTGTAACACTGTGATTTTGCCGTTTGTTGCTAGGGGCTTTTTTTCAATAAGCAAGATGTAGGGTCAATTACTCTTTCCCCTACAAGTGATCCTTTCATTCGTGGTGAGTACTTTAAGTTCTACATACTTATGTTGGATTACAGATTCTTATGGATTGATTAACTATTTCGTGTGAAGGTTATAGCTTTAAAAAGAATACGTTGGTTGGATCAAAAGGTGGTCCTGCGTTTGGTTGATTGGTAAGTAGCGATGAGTAGGGTAAAGTATTCTCAATACCTTGGTTTTGGATTAACCACGTATGTGACTAATGGCAGGGTTGTTGTGAATCATAGGTGCTTCGACCTTGGAAGTGTTGCGTCTACAATTCCATAACAGGTGTGTGAACACTACCATTAGATGTGTAATAGCAAAAGCCGAAAAGTCGAAAAGTGGGCTGTCAGTACCACATGGGCATGTGGCCGCTCGTGTGGCAGGCCGTGTAACCAAACATGGCCGTGTAGGCGATGAGATGTTCATGAGTGTTCTCATGTACTAAAATGATATTGGGCCACGTTGGGTCGAACTAGGCCGTATGGGCCCAATTGGCTTATGGGCCCCATACGAAAAAATTATGCAAAATATGGAAAATTGTAGGCCAGGCTATGTAAACTATACGGCTAAGGCCATTTCTGGGCTGTGTGGGCCATATGAGAGTATGGGCCCACAAGGGCTCGCAATATGGGTCGTAAGCCCATTATCACTAATTGTCTATAAGGTTGCAAGGGTCGCCTGAGACGACTGTGGACCTACTATTGGGTCAGTAAGTATACTTAGACCCATATTGATGAAATGACCAATATACCCCTGTAAGGTAAATTGACTGATATACCCTACATGATGTATGACTATTGAGCATGCCATTTTTATTGCATATACATTGATATTATGTTGCATTGCATGGGGGGTGGGATATATGATTTTGGAGGAAGTGTACTGATAGGCTATAAGTCTAATACTTGCAGCTCTACTGCAATTACTATTTTAGTACCGAAATCGGTACAACTTGGTGTGTAGGGTTGGATGGGTAGATTTTATCCCCACAGAGTGTGTAGGGCTAGTACGGAGATGGTGTGTAGCGGATGGATTGGGTAGGATTCTTTGTTTGCATACTGTACTGAAATGGGCTAAGGCCCAGATTGCCTCTGTACTGAAATGGGCTCAGGCCACGACTGCTACTGTTACCGAAAAGGGGCTAAGGCCCCTAACTAAAACTAACGAGCCTAGGCCTAGATTGTGTTTGCTCTAATTGTTTGGTACTATGGGATTTCACACACTGAGTTTTCGTAAACTCACCTATCTGTTATCTGTGCAGGAAATCCCCAGGCTTAGACGGATCGAGGCGATGGAGGACTCTGAGGTGGTCACTCAACGTAGTTATTTTATTACTTATTATAATTAAGATTTTATCTGTTTTTGAGTTTTCATGATGTAATAAGGTCTCTTAAAGTTTTATTTTAATTTGGAGATTTTTTATTTTATTTTACCTTTTAGTAATAGGACTCGAATTTTTAAGAAAATATAAACAAACGTTTTCCAGAAACATCACATTTACGTAACCCAAATAATGAGAGTTTTTGAAACAAACATCGATTTAAAGTGTAATGACAAATTAATGGGGTTAATAATTTCTAAAATGACTTGAGTTTTTCACAAAGAAATAGCATCCCAAATTTTTGTTAACAACCTTAAGAAGTTTTTTTTATGAAGGTCAGTCTTTCATCAAATTTATGTTTTGGAATAACACTCCAATGTAACATCACAGATTTAGCTATAACGTCTAAAATGGGTTCGGGGTGTTACATATTGAGACCATTATAGAATGTCTCCAACTGGATACAATGAGGAATCCCATGATGAGGACACTTACGGAGTAACTCCTTGAATCATTCCCAAGCCTCATACAAAGACTCGTCATCTAATTGTTGGAAAGTTGTGATCTCGTTCATCAACTTAGCGTTTTTGCTAGGCGGGAAATACTTAACCAAAAATCTCTCTACTAATTCTTGCCATGTAGATATGGAACTTGGTGACAATGAATTGAGCCATGCTCGTGCTCGATCTCGCAATGAGTATGGAAACAACTTCAACCTCAGTGCGTCTTCAGTCACACCAACTATTTTAAACGAATCACTCACCTCCATAAACAATCGAAGGTGGAGATGAGGATCTTCCATGGGCATACCACTGAATTGGCCCACAGTTTGGAGCATATGAAACATCACTGGTTTCAATTCAAATTAGGTTGCCTCAATATGTGGCCTTCTAATTCCTGGATTTAACTCACTGAAAAGTGGCACAGCATATTGTCTGATGCATCGATCCCTATCATCAACAATAAGGATGGGATTTCGTACATGATTGGCTCCATTACCGTGGTCTTAATTCTGATTTCCAAGATCCATCTAGACTTGTCTTTGAGCTGTTCGTTCACGTCTTCTTTGTCTTGAAGTTCGCTTAATTTTAGGGTCTACTGGGAGTAAATTGATATTTCAATCTATGCTCATAAACCCTTAAAAAGAAAATCACAAAATTAAAAAGAATAAGTTAGTAATGCTAGAAACAAATCAATTTGAAAATATATAATTTCACGAAAGAAATGACTATGGCAACAGTTGACAATCCCCGGCAATGGTGCCAAAAACTTGTAACGCCTAGGTTTGTGCAAGTGTACATAGTCGTTATCAAGTTATAAGTAAGCATCGAGTTATTGTCTCTACAAGGATTGTATTTGTGCTAAGTCACTTAATTTGTGAAATTATATTAACAATTTGGTAAACAAAAACACAATATAGTTGAGAAGTGATGATTAAAGTATATTAAACTAAATGCAATGATCCCTAATGCAAATTATCCTAAGTATGCAAACTATATGAATGAAATAGATTTTAGCAAAATTGAACATAATTTGCGACAATTATAACGTAAATAAACTAGGACAATTACTTTAATTAAACTCAATTTATTATCAACATGCTCAATAATATTCAGAAAAACATTCTATGGCAACTCGATCTTTTATGAGTTTGGAAACCACATTAGGTCCTTTCAGAATCCTTTACTTAGTTTATACGCATTTTACTGATACTTATTTACTAAGGGTTTCTTAGCATTCGTGCGAGGTAACAGGGACGTGTTAGGTTTGAAACAGTTTAATCACACAAATCTAAAAACTATGTAGATAACAAAGCCTGGTTAGTGCTGTTATGCAACATGCAATTTAATCGGGTTAGGATCTAAATTGAGCATGCACATTTCAATTATGCGTCCACTAGCCATCGTCTGGTCAGGATCGGTCAGCTAATTCAGGTGCATTTCAATCACGTATGAACGAAATATAGACTTGATTTTAATTGAAAACATGATAGATTAAGGCATAAACATTATAAGCATGAATCTAATAAATATCATTTAATCAAAGCAATCATCCTAGCTTAAATAAAATTAAGCTATCATTTTTCTAAACAAGAACATTGAACACATAGAAACATTTTTAAATTAAATTAAAGAAAAGAAATATTAAACCCAATTCAGAGTGGCTGCCACCTAAGACTCTGACTAACGAGGTACCTTCGTTCCTTCACTTCGCTTCTTTGCTGATGGGTCCCCAAGGTGGCCGACCAAGGGTTTTTTAAGAGGCTCAAATGCTAAAATCTTTGTGAAAATATGATGATAGGTGTGGGGAGAAAAGAAGAATGCTATGAGAATTTAGGAAGGAGAGAATGATGAATGATGAGGGATGATTAGAAATGTAAGAATGAAGTCTTACTTATAGGTGAGGAGAGGGGGATAGTTTACTAAAAATAGGAGTTTTCATCTTTTGATGAATCTTCCATGGGTGGCCGACGATAAATTGAAGAAGTTGAGCTTATTTTTGCTTGATTTTTGGTCAATTTGAGTGCCACAACAACTCAGGACTGAGACTCGATCAAGTGCAAATCTTCAGGTAAATCTCTAATTTCTTCTACTCTTCAAGGACCTTGTGCAATTAAACCAAAAACTGGTTTATGGACAGCCATGTGTAGTCGAATTTTGGGTTGACTTGGTCCCCAATTTGGATGGTTTTGTAATCCAACAAAGCTATCAGACCTATCCAGAATAAATCAACAAGTTAGAGGACCAAAGAATAAAATTTATTCAATTTAATTAATTAATTTAAAATCCAAATTATTAATGAAATATTTTAAAATGAATTATTAAATATAATTTTATATTTTATTATTTAATTTAATCATGCATGACCCACTTTATGTCTTAAAAATATAATATGTTCAAATTAATATAAAATAAGCCATTTATTGCATGAAAACTATATAATAAAGCATAAAATCACATTTTAATAATTTCTATGTCCTAATTTCATATTTTCACATATTTCATTAATTTATTAAACAATTACTTAGTTTTAACAATAGATTTAAGTAAAAAGGTGGTAAATTACATAGGAAAAATCCTATATATTTTTTTGTTTACAGTTACAAATCTCCCCCTCTAAAAAGAATTTTGTCTTCGAAATTCCCTTCTGACACATAACTTGCTTATTCACAAAATATGCTATTTCTACTTTTAATCTAACTATCACACTTTCGCTGCACACTTTAATTCTTATTCTCTCTAACTTTCTACTACTTTTCTTAATGATCCTATTCAATACCACAAACTTATTCTACGTTAACTTTGCTAACAGTTTCCTTTATTCACTATGACACTCTCATCTAAAGAACTCGTAACCATTTTTCCTAATTCACTAGTCTGTATCGGGGTTCTCTACTTATTAGCTAATTCATTTTAAATTTATGAAGGCATAGAACCTAAATCTATCAACGGGAATAAAAGAGGTGATTACAAGGCAAGAATACCCTCAATCTCGACGATCTAATCTCGATTATGTGGTTTTTTAATAGCATAAACTCGAGCTGGACCTCCAGACTCAACTAGTGTAGCAATAGTATGAGCAATAATTTGCTGCCCAGCCGGTCTCCCATTACCTTTACCACGTCTACGACCTCTACTAGGGGCAGAAGCAGGTGTCTAACTCTGAATCTGCAAACCCTCAAATCTATTTGGGCAATCCCTAAAAAAATGTTCTTTCAAACCACACTTAAAACATCGACCTATTAAGTTATGACACTCTCTAGGATTCCTATGCTCACAATGTGAACAAAGCGACCATCTAGAGCCACCTTTCGAACCACCAGTACTAACTACAACACTATCTTGCTATTTAGATTGATTGGGTTGAATCTCATGTTGTGCACTCTGATCAGAACCCTGAGTATCACACATTCTCTTAGGCAGTCGATTAGATACACCATCAGAAGTCTCTTACCAGTTTCAGTAACTACAGAATTAGGCAGTCCACCCAAAGTCTCGTCAACAACTTTGGCTTTCTCAACTAACTCATCAAACATCTCCACGTTCTGAGCTACCAAATAAACCTGAATCTCTTGATTAAGCCCAAATTAGAACCTCTTATAGTGGTCCTTCTAGAAAAGAACCATCTTAGGAGTATAATGGCTAATTCGTACAAACTCAGCCACATAGTCAGCCACTAACAAATTACCTTGAACAAGATCTAGAAATTTCTGCTTATAAGCTTCCATATACTGCTTGCCTATAAAATTTCTATTAAAAACCTCAAGTATGCCTAAGTAAAATGATCAAAAGTAGTGCATCTCTTAACAGTATTCCACTAATGATAAGCCTCAACATCAAGTAAGGACACAACATAACACAACTTCTCCTCATCAGAATAGGACATCTATTCGAGGATCCTTTCAACTCCTTCCAACCAATACTCAGCTACGGTCGGATCAGTACCCTTCACTCTAGCAAACTCTTTACCACCCAATGCCCAAAGACGATCAACCGATAACCCACGACTAATGGGTGCAGGATTGGCAGGTGCAGGAGCAGGGTTAGCACCAGTAATCCATTGAAATGCTCCAATTATTGCTTCCATTAGAGGGCTTACACCCTCATGCGATATATTCACTCTACACGGTGGTACAAGAGGTGCAAAAGATGTACCATCTTCTTGAGCACTAGTTCTTACGTTAACACGTCTAGGAGACATATCAAATCTAATCTAATACATCTAAACAAACAAACAAACAAATAATGTGAGTGGTGAGGAGATGATCCAAGTCTCTTCGTGCAAGCAAAACTTAGGATTAAAGGCAATGTGTTCCCGTTCCTACCCTACATGCAATTTAATGAGAACATTTCAAACAATCACATGTAGTTCAAACAGAGTTATATCAACAATTACAAGAAAATAAGGAAATTTAAACTCATGAGTTTCGCAACAAAAAACACACAACAGTCACCAAGGTCCGAGAGCTATTGAATCTAGAGCTCTGGTACCACCAAAGCAACACCCTATTTCTAGCCTGGACGCCAAACTGAATATTGAGATGTCACACCACCGTCTCACTACTTGTTCATCTAAAATGACATGTTATTTCTCATACATCTTTCTTTTTTTCGATTAAAAATAACATTGAATTATCATGAATTATAAACCATACATTCACTTTTGTTGATAAACCATGCCAAGAGTTCATAAAATAGCATAACATAGGTATTAATCATGCATTAGGACCACTTATCAAAATTTCCCAAAAATGTTACGTAGGTATCAATACCGCCTTTATGGTATTGATATTTCCTTTAAATGATATCAATACCACTTGGAAAATCGACTAAACTATCATTCTATTTCTCACCAAATTTCAAAACATCAAAAAATATTGGTACCTTTTGCAAGGTATCGATAATTAGACCCCGAGTATCAATACTCTGGCAAAGATATCGATACCAAATTGGTATTCTGATGCCCTGTACTTTCGAAAATATAGAGGTATCATTTTAAAAGCCCTAATATCGATACCTCTGCTTCAGGTTACAAAAATTCAACATATAAGAGTATTTAAATCATTCAAGCTTTATTCCATAAACATCATGTTTCATTCACCTAGTGACATAAACACCAATGTGTCTAAACAATAAACCAAACACTATGTCCAACTTCACATGCTTCCAAACATACACAATATGCAAATAAACCCAAATACGTCTTAACAAAACCGATATAAATGTCCACCACATTGCCTTTTATTCCCTAAAACTAAAATAAGCAAAACATCTAGTATAATGAATAAAGAGTGGCTTGGATCAATCCCTCAACGGCCATACCACTCACACCGAGAATGCAACTACTCTGCAAAGGATAAAATTGAGTGGGTGAGCTTAACAAGCTCAATGAATGCCTCTTGAACATCATTAACTAAGTGCCATAATTTACATATTTAGTCATATTCCATGCATTCTTTTACACATTGTTTATACGAATGTTTAGGCATATATATATTTTGTCACATATCAATCACATATAAGCACATATAATTACATTTAGTCTTAGTGTATGATAATTTTGTAGGGATGCGGGGTAGAGTTCGAATCTCCTACGAACATAACACAACAAAAAACAAAATTGATATTCCATAAACTACCTAGGATCTCATGCAATACGTACAAATTGAAAAGGGAATAACAAAAATTACCTTGTTTCGTTAAACTTCCAAATAATAACGCTTGATTTGAATCGAATATCCAAAGGTGCTGCCTTGTTGGAAGACGACCACCCTCTACAAGTATCCATACACAAACGGATGATGAACGTTCGAATGGAATGCTAGTTCCAACTTCATTTTCTCAAAACATTTTTGATTTATTCTCTCAAACGGCTGATAGCCAAAAACTTGTGTTACTCGAGAAGTGTACATATATCAAATAAATATAGGGTTAGTTAAAATTGGATTTGAGGTTGTATATATATTTAAAACTCTTTTAAATAATTTAAAATCTCTTTCTTTATCGGATAAGGAATATCAGATTTTATCTTGAATTTTAAAAACTCTTTCAAATATTATAATTAAATTCTATTTTAATTATTATTTATCTAAGACTCTTTCTAATAATAATTAAATTCTATTTCCTTATTTGATAAGGAATATATCAAATGCCCTTTTTATCTCGTTTAATATTATTTTTGAATTTAACATGAAATAGTAACGAAATTACTATTTGTTGTCATTTTGACTCCGAATTTAAATTTCCAAAATATAAATTTTAATTAAAATAATAACTAATTATTACTCATAATTTAAAATAATCTTATCATTTTAAATTACTTGAAGAGAGTGATAAACTTAACCATTCTTGTTCCTTCTTAATGTCTGACCCTATAGGTTCAATTAACGTTGGTAGTAAGTCCAAATCATATTTGGTCCTACAAGACATAAGTGGCCTCTAGTAAGACATTACGACTACCCAAGTTGAATGAAAGCTTATGATCTGAGACAACCTAAATACAACTCATGACTTAATCCTTTTGTCTCACGATATCTAGATAGAGTATAAGGCATGGATAAAGTCAACCTTATATCGTTCTATTTTTAATTTCTCGATACCCAATTAGACTGACAAAATGAATGACATTGATCTCCATCAATTCATTCGAGCAGGACCATGCATTTTTTAGTCTCAATTGTCAAGGGGCCCAGAGATATCACTCTTATAATAAGAGGGACAAATTTCATCTTAATCACTCACATCTCACTACATGATTCTAATTATGTTCAAGCATAACTTTTATAGTTTGTTCGGTTAAAGACAGCATTTGGTTATGTCAAAACATAAAACTCCTCATGTTGAGAACTATAGTAATTTCAGGTCAAAAGATTTAATTGCCAAACTATTTAGAGATTTAATTTATGACTTTGGTCCATGTATTAATCTGAAAACGGGTTGGTCCAATATTCATTCTCAACAAATACATATGAATATGATTTGTTTCTCAAACACATATTCATCACATGAATATCTGTCATATTCCGTACTAATTTTAATTCATTGTTGCTAATACAACAACAACTGATTAGTGACATTTTGAATAAATTATTCAAGGATATTATTATATATTAAACATGCAAATTATAATAAATCCATTTAACCAAAATAAAGTGTCCATACAATAGGCCTCGGGCACTATTACTAACAAATTTGGCTCTTGAGATTATGAAACGTAAAGTGGACTCTATCATCACTCATTGGATACATGGATTACCATGACACCATACATAGACTCGTAGAGTCAATCATATCTTGTAAGCGAAGTATATAGCTAACGCTTTCTAACACACCACACATGCATATCCCGATGAATGGAACTCAGCTCACATTCCTTTATCTCTCTAATATTGTCCCTGGACCGCAGTACCCCATATATCACAATACACATAAGTGAGTACTCACAATCCTATGGCATGCCAACTATATCCAACAGTCTCATTAAGTCACAAGGCCAAAATATCTATAATGTCATCAAATATTACTTACCGATTATCCGCACATATTCACCATATAATCATATCATTGGCACATTATACACACTGTCACATGGCACAAATCACATACCCTCATATTTACCGTCACAACAGTCATCACAATATGTTCATATTTCATCACATCATAATTCTCTTTATCAAAATTCACAAACATATTTATCACATATTTAGCATAGGTAAAAGAATACAAACACTCGAAATTTAGAGTAGGGTTTAGGCTACCGCTAAACTCTCAGATACACAATGAATCACCTAAGAGAAGCAATTCTAAAACACTTACCAAAATATTCGCTTTTGCCAAAAAATTGAAAGCTTAGACAAGCTTCCCTTTGCCCTTATCTCTACTCGTTGAAGGTTGGTTCTATCGAATCTAGAACTTCAACAATAAAAAATCCACACAACTATACATCTAAAAATTAGTCAAGGACTCATTACAAGCATACAAAACATAAGCCAAAACTAAGTTCTCATGTAACTGAAACTTATAACATAACAAACTTCAAATTTGAATAAATCGATCCCTACTTAATCTTTTCTCCTAAAACCAATTCCGTTCATCTTATAATTCACCTATGACTAATTCCCAACCTTTAAACTATAATAAAATACTCAATTCATAGGATCGAATTTTTCAACATGTTTTATGGCTATTTCTTAAAAATTCATTAAAACTCAAGAAATCATTCACAAAACTTTAAAGTAAGTTTAGAAACCTTCTAATCATGTTAAAACTAATTGAAAAACACTTTGAAACCATGTTTTTATCCATAAACCCGAAATTCACCATTATAGACCTGATTTTTTACATTTATTTAAAACATGCGTTTCAATGGCTACAAATTTAGTTTAAGGGACTAGACATGATTTAAAGCTCATAGAAAGTCGAATGGTTACCTTCGATGGAAGAAAAATGAGCTTTGATGCAAATCTAGAAAAACTAACATTTAGAGAAGATGATGTAGATGATAAAGTTTTTGGGTGATTTTCTTGGTTTAAATGGAGGTTTTAAGGCTCAAGGGTGATAGAAATCAAAGAGGATTAGGAATTAGAAGTACAAATTGATTAGGAGAATACAAAGGAACACAAAGGGATGACACCAATATGGGGGAGGAGAAGTTAACATGAAACTAATTTGGAAAATGGAGTTTTTAGGTTGATTTTGGACATTTGGTGAAATTGCTCCATAAAAAAATCTTAATTTTGACTATTTTGCAAATCAGTCCTATTTTCAAAATTAATGCTATTTAAAACTCATTTTCAGAAATTGACTTAATTTTCTAATAACCATAATAGAAAGCATTACTAGCATATCATGTTGCAAAATTTTGAACACTCTAAGGCTAAAATTCCTAAATTACCCCTAAAAATTTTAGGCCATATTTTGTGGTGTTACAATATTTGCAGACAAGCTTCCATGTAGGCTGTGGATAAACCACAAAATTTTCAAAAAAGTTGCTATGTAGGTTGTGGATGAAGCCAACAATTCTTCCTCTTTAGAGTGTCTTAACCCATGCATGTGATATGACCACAATAAACATATGTATACATCTTTTTTATTTCAAGATATCACTTGTCACATTAGGCATGTTGAAAGATGCAAAACGAATTTCACAATATATCATGTAGGGCATGTTTAACATGTGTTTCATGTATTCTTTCAAGATATTGAAATATCACAATTTATTTGTCATATAGAGCAAATTATGCCAATATATCACACAACATGAGAATGAGAATAACATATTTTTCAAACAGTGAAAATCATAACCACGCAACATACTTTTCATAAGCTAGTTGGTTTGGGTGACTTAATTGATATAATACACAACGATGGGTTTAATCTCCCTTTTTGGAATATGTTAAGTATTCGCATATCACAGTACAAATAAAAATATCTATTTAAATACTGGATTTAATGTATATCTATTTTTATTTTAGATTAGACCCATACCTGATAGTAGATTCAAAGCAAATCACCACTCTAAGATCTAAACCAATGGAATATTGATTTGTCATCAAAGTGACCTTCCATTAAAAGTCATCTCTTTAAACATTTTGTGATATTTCTCACTTAAACTAAATCATCCATTTTGAACTTACTCTTGTAAGTAATCAATTGTAATGGTACTTTCATTTCCAAAGTTAGGGGCTTTCCGGGATGGTATCAATCAGTCTTTCATCAAAAGTAATATACAAGATATTAGTACTTGAAGGAAAATACACTATAATCCTTATTTAAATTCAGTCTAAAGGAAAAATGAAGAGAGGGAAAAGCAGTTTTCATCCTACCACTATACTTACTCTATCTTGATTGAAATGAGAGGGTCAGAGGATCACTGTGATCTTGAATCGAAGAGGTAAAAGGAACTAGAGAAGATGTTCATTTGGAAAAATCAGTCAATAAGTATAAGATAAAGAAATAATTTAAAAATGAATTGAAATAGGTGAAATAAGATTTGAATTACTTTAGGGAATGATAGGGATCAGAAAATGATGAAGAAAAGAGGAAGAATCACGAACATTAATGGTGGTGCTACGACGATGACGACGATGGTGGTTCAATGTCAGTTTGGCAAAAGTGGAGGAAAAACAAAGGGAATCTCAACACTTGAGAATGGAGGAGAAAAATAAAGAAGAATGGAGAGTGGGGAGAAAGAAAAGAGTATTAGTTATGATGGTGGGTGATGGTTCAACAGTGGTGTGGCAGTGGTATATTGGTGGTGCGATTAACTAATAGTGGTGGAAGTTGGTTGTCTAAAAAAATGAATTAAAAATAAAGTAAAAGTTGAAGGATAACAACCAAATAAGCGGTGGCACAAGGTGGTTCAAAGGAGGAGAAAGAGAGGATTTTTGCTAAAAAATGAAGAAAAAAATATGTGGACAGCCTTCAAGGGTTAGGCAACTTCCTAGTCAACACTTTACTTTTTGGAAAGAGAAGAAGACAAAGAGAGTAAAAAGGGGAATGAAAAAGATAAAAGAAAAAATGAATGTGGATGGTTTTATGTGCTAGGGGTGGCATACATTAGTTCAACAGCAAGTGATGAAAATAGAGAGAAGAAAAGGAAAGAGGGGAACACGTGAGGGAAAAAAGGGGAAAAATATGGTAGGTTGACTAGTTAAAGTAGGAAAGCAACCTTTGCATATAAGCCAATGTTGTTGACAGTTTTGGGTAGTGTTAACTATGGTTTTATGAGCCAAAATTTAAATAAAAATAATGAGGATGTTGAGAATTAAACATAGGACTTTTAAGAATCTAATTAAGCTTTTAACCATTAGACTAACTCACTTACTTGTTCACACTCCTATAACAATTATTTTAAAAACATGGTGTGACCTTTACTAAAGTTTGAAGCAAATTTGCACTAATTAGAAATTAATGAGTGGGAAGGGATTTGAACTTAGATCATCAAGGATAGCTCCACCATTACTCAATCACTGTACTTGATACTTATATATTATCAAATGCACAAAGGTCAACTTAAAAAAATTTCGGGTGTGACCACTCTCGGTTCATTAACCAAATTTCTACTAACCTGGTTTTTGGGACGTGACATATCACAAACTCAAAACATCAAAGGAACCAAGATTACATTTAAGCCCTATACGTGCCATTTATAACCACAAGCCAAAATACCCCAAAACAACCAAAATGATCGACGAATAGTGTATAAAACTCCAGCAAAATTTTAACCGATCGAGATTTTTTATAACAACCCATTTCTTAGTGAAATCAAAATAGTGGTTTCGAGACCACAAATCCGACCCAAAAATAAGGTTAATTTTTTTATTTCATTATATGGTCTGTAATGTAATAGGCATGTCGTGTGAAAATTTTGATACGAAAATTTTATAGATTAAGTGTTTAATTACGAGAAGGACTAAATTGCATAAATACGAAAGTTGAATTCTAGTAGCTATATCTAGAGGTCTTTACATGGTAATTAGACCATTAAGAAAAGAATGTAGATTTTTCTTGGTGAGTCATACATGGAAATATAAAAAAAAGGGCAAGGACTAAATTGGAAATAGCAAAATACTTATTTAATTTAAAAAATGATAAAAGATATCATCTTATTTTATGTCATCTTCAACCTAAAACACATGGAAACCCTAGGTGAGAGAAAAAAAACTTTCAAGGCCTAATTGGGTAAGTTTTCTTGTCCCGTTTTTGTAATTTTGATATTTTTGAAACAGGGATAGCTTAATCTCTCTATTTGAGGGACTAATTTGAAAAGTTATCAAGGTATAAAAAATAGGTCATGGATGTATATGCCATAAATTAGAAATTCATGGTATAAAATGAAAGATTATTGATAGATAAACAACTTTTACAAAGTGATTTTTAATGAAAACATGATTTAGGGACTAAAATGAAAAGTTGTAAAATTTGATGAAAAATTATGAAATTTTATGATTACATGTGCTAAAAAATTTCTAATGGAGCTTTGGTTAGGCTTGGAATAGGGAGTAATTTGCACAAGTTTCATTTTTCGGGCTTAGGGATAAAATCAGAATTTATGAAAATGTTAGGGGCAAAATGGTAATTTTACCTACGACATAAATTAAGTCCATTTA
Source organism: Gossypium longicalyx (assembly GCA_025698465.1). Classification (NCBI taxonomy): domain Eukaryota; kingdom Viridiplantae; phylum Streptophyta; class Magnoliopsida; order Malvales; family Malvaceae; genus Gossypium; species Gossypium longicalyx. The sequence goes on along the minus strand of CM046995.1, from coordinate 67,500,538 downwards.
AATATGAAATGTGTGAAATTGATGGTTAAATTCATTTATATAGATCTAGACAACACTAATTTGAAGTTAGATTGAGGAAAAGAAAAGGTTTCAGATTAGTAGAATTTATACGCTAACAATTGTCGAGGTAACTTGGCCAATAGTTGGAGATCACTGGAGCATCGTCACACTATCAACTAGTCATTTTGGGTGTACTTAGTATAATCATTTTGGTATAATGTCATGTAAAGGACAACTTGGCCAATAGTGGCTTGAAATATTATTTTGTAACCTAGCCATTGGAATGGCTAGTAATGGTTCATTTTGGTATGACTAAGTAGATTATTATGATATTTATATACACATGTGTTTTGTTAAGAATATGTGCTTAATGTTGTGAATGCCTAAGTTAAACTAAGGTAAGGTTGTGAACACATATGCATGTAGTGATATGCCTTGTTGAATGATGGAAATTGCCCAATTTGAATGCTTGAATTGGTTGGTTTTGGATGTGTGTTTCAAGTGTAGGTTGTGGGTGAAATTTTGGGTGAGAGATGAAGCTAGAAATGACATCATTTTGTCCACACGGGCAGACACACGAGCGTGTGTCTAGATCGTGTGTGACACACGACCTTGTAACATGGCCATGTCGTTAGGCCGTGAGTCCCCTGCACCTTAATTTTGAGAAACAGAATGCTCAGCATTGAGCACACAGGTAGAGACACAAGCGTGTCTCAGGCATGTGTGCCACACGGCCTAGTACACGAGCATGTGTCTTGGCCATGTGAAACCTGCACCTAATTTAAAATTGAATTAATTAACCACACGGCCTAGCACACCGGCGTGTGGCATGGCCGTGTGTGCAAGTCAGAGAGTTACACGAGCGTGTCCCAGGGTCACATGGGCGTGTCCCAGGGTCACACGGGCGTGTCCCTTGGACCACATGGGCGTGTAAGTCCTGCCCCTTGGAAAAATTTTGAGACGTCGTGAAAAATTCTTAAAATTCCTGATTAAGTCCTTACTCGATTCTAATGCTCGTATTGGACCTCGAGGGTCCAATCAAGGGACGTTATGAATGATCCTGGTAAATAAATAGTAATTTATATAAGTTATTTGTAAATATTTTTGAATGTTTTTATAATGCTATGAAACCCTATTTTGGTGAAGGATACGGGTTAGGGGTGTTACATTTAGTGGTATCAAAGCTATGGTTTAGCCGATTCTCAGATTTGACGTAGTGAACACGAGTTTAGCCATATATGCCATTATATAAATTGTGATAGTGTGATGACTCCTGATCATTTTAAATGTGTTTTTCATATAGTAATGTCATCCAATCGAGCTAGAGCTAAATTTGAGGATGCTAAGAGCAATGCTTCAGCTTTAGTACAAAGAGTTGTGTCTACATCTGGTAGTGAAAGGCCCATGTCGGAGGCCTGAAGTGTAACAACCCGGTTTTAGCTAAATCAGAACAGTGGTTTTGGAACCAGAAATTCGATGTTGGAAATTTTTTTTAAAATTATTTTATGTGTTTACAGCATGATAGTATGTATGTGTGAATTTCTTGAGCTAATTTTATAGTTTAATTACTCAATTCGTTAAAAAGGACTAAATCGTGTAAAATGCAAAAGTTGCATTCTATTAGTTAAAGGTGTCAAATTGCTTTGGTTTTTAATATGATGGCCTTAAATGGTAATTAGACCATAAAAAGTGTAAGTGGCCATATTGTAACACCCCGTACCCGGCCTTGACGTTATGGCCGAATCTATGATGTCACATTGGAGTGTTTATTTTTCCAAAACACTAATTAATGAAAAATTCGTTCTTTATAAAAACTTCTTTAGATTCTTAACAAAAGGTTAGGAAGCCAATTCATTGTGAAAATTCACGTTATTTAAGTAAAATATTAATTATACCAGTTTATTATTAAACTTTAAAACCGTGTTTGTTATGGGGGCTTTTAAAACGTGTTGCGTGAGCCTGACGTTTTTAGAAAAACATTTGTTTGTATTTTCTTGAAAACCTGAGTCCTATTACTAACAGGTAAAATAAGATAAATAAACCCCCAAATTAAAATAAACTTTAAAAAGGCCTTATTACATAATGAAAACCCAAGAATGAAATCTTAATTATAATCTATAATAAAATACTACGTCGAGTGGCCACCTCTGAGTCCTCCGTCGCCTCGGTCCATCTAAGCCTGGGGATTTCCTACATAGATAAGAAATGAGTGAGTTTACGAAAATTCAGTGTGTGAAATCAAATAATCAGAGTAAGCGCAACTTGGGCCTAAGCCCTTTCAGTTTCAGTTAGGGGCCCTAGCCCCCCTTTTTTTGTAACCATAGCAGTCTAGGCTTGAGCCCGTTTCAGTACAGTGGCAGTCTGGGCCTGAGCCATTACAATCCAGTATGCAAACAAAGAGTCCTACCCAATCTATCCGCTACACACCATCTCCGTACCATCCCTACACACCATGTGGGGATAAAATCGACCCATCTAACCTTACATACTAAGTCGTACCGATTTCAATACTAAAACAGTATTTACAGCAGAGCTGCCAGAAATAGGCTTATACCCTTTCAGTACACTTCCTCCAAAATCATATAAATATCCCGTCCCATGTAATGCAACATAATATTGTACGTGTATGCAGAAAAGTCATGCTTAAAAACAAACATACATAACACAAGGGTATTTCAGTCAATTTACCTCATAGGGGTATAATGGTCATTTCATCAATATACGGTCTAAGTATATTTACCGACCCAACAGTAGGTCCACAGTCGTCTCAGGTGACCCGTGCAACCTTAATAGTCAATCAGTGATAATGGGCATATTGCCCATATTACGGGCCCATGTGGGCCTATACTCTTATATGGCCCACATAGCCCAAAAATGGCCTTAGTTGTGTAGTTCACACAGCCTGGCCCACAATTTGCCATACTTTCTGTGATTTTTCCTTGAGAGGCCCACAAGCCTCTTGGGCCCACACGGTCTAATTCGGCCCGAATGGCCCAATATCATTTTGGTCCACGAGAACGCTCATGGACATCACATTGCTCACACGGCTATGTTTTGCTACACAGCTTGCCACACGGGCGGCCACACTCCCGTGTGGTGTCGACAGCCCACTTTTCGGCTTTTGTTATCACAAATCTAATGATTGTGTTCACACACCTGTTATGGAGTTGTGGCTGAGATGCTTGTGAAGTTGAAAGCCTATGGTTAAACACAATGCTTTATTAGTCTAAAACCATCGTTAATCCATAATCAAAATATTGGAATGCTTAATCAAATCATAACTACTATGAGTCCCTAGCATCAAATGTACAAAAAGAAGTGTTAAAGGAATAATTCCCCAAGGTAAAAAAGGGAAGACACAGTCGATCAACCGAAGAGATACATAAGCCGAACCTTTGAGAGTAGAACTTAATAAGGTTCGGCTAGGGAGAACAAACCGTAACACTTACTAATAGATCAAGGGGTTTTCGGCAGACCTTCAGCAAGAAATCCCCAAGGAATAGAAAATAAGAGAGGAGAAGGAAGATGGTTAGGTCCTGACAAGCTTCAGCTAAAACAAGAAGAACAAAAAAGTTGAGAGAAGGAGAGCAAAAGAAGGAATGAATCGGTCCACAAGTACAACTAACAACTAAAAAAGGTTTGTGAGAGGAAAAAAATGTTATTCAGCCAAGGAGGAGAATACCAATTGGGAATAAGGGAGTGAAGGACAGAAATCAGTGGACTAGAGGCTTGAGGGAAGAGTAGAATCGAACTCAGAAAAATTGAAAGGGTACTCGAGATAAAATCTCGCAATGCACAACTTTAGAAACAAAGACCAAAAGACCAAAAATGCCAAAACCCAAAATGAAAAGCAAGGGTAGCTCCCCCAAACTCAAAGTCGAATTCCCTATGGTTAAAATACCTACTCGGCTACAACTCTTCTTACTTTCCAATCCCACAAAATTCTCTTCAGATCACTCCCCCACTTTTTAATCCACTCCCTCAACTACTCCTTAAAATCTCTCCTCTATTCCCTCACTTGACCAATTCAAGCTCCCTCATCTTCCAACCAATAGAGTCTCAATGCCATACAACCACCTACATGACATTTTGCAAAAAGACACTCCTTGCGTGTAGTAGGACTTGAACTCAAGTCCCTTAGCATCTGTAACATGCCATTTACCACTAAACTAGCAGGCTTTTTATGTCAAGCAACCCTCTCATTAATTAAGAAACCTACTATCAGGAGACAAGGGTTTATTCAATTAGGAGCAAAATTTCACTCAAGCCAAGGCTTGAACCCATGACCTCTCAAACAGTCTCAGAACCAACAACCACTAGGCCAAGCATACTTTCACGTCATAGACATGCAAAATTAATTTTAATAGGGATTTCAAGATTTTGAAAACTTGGGGTGTTACACATATATAGACATTTAAGGGAGATTTTAAATGGTTTTTCATTAAGGATGATATGGTAAATTAGTTAATAAGTTATAATTAATAAAACAAAGCAAAATTTTTCTTATTATCTTTATCATCTAGTCAAATTTAAAGAAGAAAAAGAAGTCACTTCACTTATCTAGGGTTTGATCATTTGGAAGTTAAATTGATAAGTGTTTTGAGATCAGTTTTTGATGATTTTTACGTTTCTGAAATCATTGATTTGTATTCTAGCTATCTTGTATCTTAAATTTTGAAATTTTTAAAGGTTAACATATTGCCATTGTTGAATACTTGAGTAATTTGATGATTGATGATAGATTATGAAGGTAAATTGATAGATTAATAGTTTTTGTAAAGTGATTTTTGACAAAAATGTCAAATAGGGGTGAAATTCAAAAATATGCAAATTGAGTGGTTGAAATGTGAAATAAATGAAATTTTTGGGCTGCTAGGGACTTATATGCAATTCAGTCAAGTATTGGTTGAGTGAAATTATGTGAATTTTGTGTATTTATGAAATAGGGACTAAATTGTAAAAAATTGGAAGTTTAGGGGGTAATATGCAAATTTGCTTAAATGCGTGTTAAGGACTAAATTGAAAGAATATGTGATTGAATAAGTTAATTTTGCATATATTTAGATCAAGAAAACATGAATCTGAAATTAGATCGGGGCAAAGGAAAGATTATCGAGTAATTGACTCACTTCACTGTTTTCATACTCGAGGTAAGTTCGTATGTAACGAGCTCTATCATAATCATATTTATATGTTTTGATATTGCATAAATTGTAAATTTTAGACTATGAACTTGTTCAACCATGATTCGACAATGATTCGACAGTGATTTGAAATGATTCGACTATGATTTGGTATTGGAAATTCCTAGTTAAACCTTAGGAATAGTCTAGGATATTAATGACATGTCATTAAAGTTTTAAGTTGGCTTCGAGCCATGATATTGGCACTTCGGGTAGCTTGATTTGGATACGAACCATGGTATAGGTATTTTGGAGAGGAGTTACCTTGATTTGGCTACGGGCCATGGTATAGGTACTCCAGGATAAGTTACCTTGATTTGGCTATAGGCCATGGTATAGGTACTTATCAATTGAGATCCTTAAATATCTGACTTCTATTTCGGATGGTTCAATGGGAAATTGAAATATGTGGAATAGAATGAGATTGGTACGAGTTAGTACATGTAGGTACATAAAATTTATAAACATTGAATCCATGAAATGGATGAATTCTTGGTAAGCTATTGAATGAATGATGGAATGGTTTAAGATTTAATGTATTTATATTATCTTACATTTATATTGATTGAATTGTGAATGAATGGTGAAGTTGCTCATTATGTTAATACGAACTTACTAAGCTGTGACGCTTACTTTGTGTTATTTTTCTATGTTTTATAGTGAATCAAGGCTAGCTCGGATCCAGGAGTCATCAGGAACATCATTGCATTATCAAACATCTATTTGGTACTTTTGAGTTGTATAAATATGGTATATGTCATTTATAGGCTACTTGTGGTATTTTGGTTGTGAATTTAGCCCTGAGAGTTGGCTTGTAAATGATATTAATATTGATGTGTGTTTAGATATTAGAAATGGCTTGTACATGTATATGTTTTGGTTGTATATATAGCCTTGAGTGATGGCTTATTTTAGCATGGTTGGTATGAATATGGTTATGGTTTATAGTTGCTAATGGTTAATTGAATTATGGAGAATTAATGCTTGAGAAATCCTTTGATGAAGTATGATTTTAGAAGTTGATTTGATAAGTAATTAATTAGGTAAATGGTATTGAATTGATTACTGAATTTGGTTGAAATGGATTTAGTATGATTGTGTATTGGTTGATGAATGTTGGTTGCATATTTGTGTCTTGAAATGGTACCAAATGAACTTATATAGGTATGTGCAAAAAGGGTGGCAAATTGGTCTTGCAAATGGCCTATTTTTGTCCACACGAGTAGAGACACAGGCATGTGTCTCAGCCGTGTGTGACACACGATCAGATTATACAGCCGTGTGTCCCTTGGTGTTGATTTTAAAATGAAGTCAGTATGTTCCACACCGTCTCACACACGGGCGTGTCACTGGCCGTGTGGTACAAGTCAATATACCCTACAATTTTGGCACGGGCTAGACACACGAACGTGTGGTTGGCCGTGTGACCCAAGTCAGTATGTATGCCCTGTTTCCACACGGCTTGAGACACGGGAGTGCCTAGAACCGTGTGAGGCACATGGCCTATTCACATGGGCATGTGACCCTTGTATGAATGAAAAAAATTTCGTATGTTATCGGTTTAGTCCCAATTCATTTCTAAAGCGTGTTTTAGGCCTCGTAGGCCTTTATAAGGGACAAAGTAATTTTGTTGAATGGTTTATGAGATTGTATGTTTTATGTTGTGAATTGATCGATAGTGCCTCATATGTAATAACCTGATTTAGGGCCCAGTCGGAACAGTGGTCTCGGGACCACAAATTCGAAGATATAAAAAGTATTTTTATTATTTTATGAGGTTATGGTACTATTATATTAGTGCATGAAAATTTTGGTGAGTTAATTTTAATGTTTTCAAGCCCGATTAATAAAAGGACTAAATCGCATAAAAGGAAAAAGTTGCATTTTAGTACCTAAATGTGTTAAATAGCTAAAGAATTAAAATTTGGGGTTTTTAAAGGGAAAATAGACCCTATTGAAATGGCTTGGCCGGCCATGGGGAGACAAATTGGAGAGAAGGTCAAAATTAGGTGAGGATTAGGCCATCAATTTTGACTAGTTTTATATTAAACAAAACAAAGGCTATTTCTTCTTTATTTTCTTCTTCTCTATCAATTTTTACCAGCCATAGGAGAGTTTTGAAAGCTCAAAAATTTTCAGTATCTTAAAGCACTCATAAGTAAGTGATTTTAATGAGTTTTCTTCAAGATTTTTATATTTTTGAGACCCTTAAAGCATAAGCTTTCAAATGAGGGTGATATCTTACAAAATGGTCAAGAGTTTAGAATTTTGCCATGGAAGTATTTTGTGATATATGCTGAGCTTTTACGGAAGAATATGAGTCCTAGTTGTGTTATAAACAACTTTTGTGAAAGGTGTTAGCATGAAAACACCTAAATGGGCTATTTTGCATAAGTTGCAAAATAGGTGGTAAGTGTGTGAAATAGTGAGAATTTGGGATTGCTCTAATCGTAAAAAGAGTTTAGCTAGGCTTGAAATACGAGGAAATTCGATAAAAATCAATTTTCAGGCATAGGGGTAAAATGGTCATTTTGCTAAAGTTGTGAATTTATGAATGCCTAATTGTGTTTAGTGACTAAATGGATGTATATTTTTATTATAGATCAAGATTTGCCAAAACTAAGCCTAGACTAGGGAAAAGCCAAGCAATCCGAATAAGCTGATTAGTCAAGTACTTTTTGTAAACCGAGGTAAGTTGTATGTAAATAATACAACTACACTGTTAATACTTATATTCATATTGTCATTGAATTGATATTGTACGAGTTGTTAAGTTATAAATTGAGAATTCCTTGTAATATTGAGATAGTAGAAATATCCTATTTAAACCTCAGGATTTGAATTGGATATTTGTGCCAAGACATTGGGTGAATTGTGCGCCAGTGTAAGACATGTCTGGGACATGCTTCGGCCACATTATGAGAGCCAGTGTAAGAGCATGTCTGGGACATGGCATTGGCACAGAGATGAGCGCTAGAGTAAGACCTGTCTGGGACACGCATCGACTAGGAGTTGTGCTAGTGTAAGACATGTCTGGGACATGCATCAGCACGCATATATGAGAGCCAGTGTAAAACCATGTCTGGGACATGGCATCAGTAATATATCCCATGTTGAAGGTTCATGGAATATCCAGTAGTATTCCAACGGTTCAATAATGAAAGCTATAGTTCAATTTTGATAAAGAAAGGATGATCATGTTGTGAGTGTTACAGGTACCTTTTTGATAAGCATGAGTAACGAGCTTAAATTTAGAACATGAGACTCGACTAGATGATACTGAGTAAGTTAAGTGATGTTTACCTTTGAGCTATAAGCATGATGGTAATTGGCCAGATTGTTGTATAGTTATTTATATGCAACTTACGAAGCTTTATGCTTACTCCCCTTCCTTTCCTTTTTCTTTTAGTGTCACCAAGCTAGCTTAAGGATCCCTTAAAGTTAGAGATATCAATCACACTATCACCTACAGCACTCGGTATAGTTTGATTTATATTTTTGAAGGTGGCATGTATAGGGCTAGACTAGGATGTTGCATTAAGAGAATTATTTATGTATTTTGGCTCAAGTCAAAAGCCCTTCATCTTGTATCAAGCCTGGAATAATGGCTATTATTCATTTTGATGAATGCATATAATATTCTTTCTATGGATGAATTGGTGTCCATTATGATGAAATTTGTATATTGAAATGATCTTGTGTAGGTTGTGCAAAATGGGTGACAAAATGGCTTGGAAGATAGCCTAGTTTGCCCATACGGGTAAGACACACGGGCGTGTGTCTAGGCTGTGTGTGACACATGGCTCACGCCCATGGGTGTGTGTTATGGCCATGCGTCCCCTGCACCTAAAACTTTAAAGTCATTTTAGTACACGAGCAAGCCATACAAGCGTGTGCCCAGGCCGTGGCATAAAGTCAGTATGCATGCTAGTAGTACACGGGCAAGAGACATGGCTGTGTGTCTTGGCCGTGTGAAGGACACGGTTATAGGGCATGGGTGTGTGCTTGGGCCGTGTGGTTTTGACAGAATGCCCTGGTTTTTAGACACGGGTTCGGGATATGGGCGTGTCCCTAGCACACGGCCGTGTGTTCTATATCCACACAGGCGTGTGGAGTCTTGATGCATGAAAATTTTCTAAGTTTTTCATGAGTTCTTGGATGGGTTCTGAACCACCCCAGATGTAGTATTTGGGCCTCGTAAGTCCGTATATGAGGTAGATTGCATGAGTAAAGAGAAGTTTTTAGATTGTTTGAAATTTTACTGCCCAGTTTTATATAATCGGTTTAGTTGAGTCAGGTAACACCACAAACCCTATCCTAGCGTCAGATACAGGCGAGGGGTGTTACATCATAACCCTATTCTAGCGACGGATACGGGTTAGAGGTGTGACAAGAAGTGAGGAGGCAAAACAAGTCTTCTTTCAAATGATGAATGAATGGTTTACATAGTACTTGAGAACAAACCCTGTTGTACAATGACCTCCCCCACCTGCTCCCCAACCGATTCCTTAGGTACCATAAGGTGTCGAACCTGTTAGAATTCGTAAGCCTCAGATAGATAAAATCCGCAAGCATGAGGCGAAAGAATTTAGAGCTAGCGCAGATGATGATCCTGAAAGGATCGAGTTTTGGTTAGAAAACACTATCTGAGTTTTTGATGAATTATCTTGTACACCTGTTGAATGTCTGAAATGTGCAGTATCTCTACTGAAGGATACAGTTTATCATTGGTGGAATACCATAACTTCAGTGGTACTGAGAGAGAACATTACATGGGAATTTTTCCAGGCTGAATTCAAGAAGAAGTATGTGATTTAGAGATTTATGGATCAGAAAAAGAAAGAATTTCTAGAGCTCAATTAAGGAAATATGACTGTGTCTGAATATGAATGAGAATTTGTTTGACTGAGTAAGTATGCCAGAGAATTGGTTCTAACCGAGGCTGAGATGTGTAAACGCTTTGAAGAAGGTTTAAATGAAGACATCAAATTGTTGATTGGAATTCTCGAAATAAGGGAATTTGTAGTGTTAGCTGATCGATCACACAAAGCTAAGGAACTAAGTAAAGAAAAGAAACAAGCTAAAAGAAAGGCTCAGGTTTTTTGAAAAAGAACTATGGGTAAGTCACAATCATTTGCTTCTAAGAAATTAAAGAAGATTTATGATCGTGTGACCACCTCTACGGGATATTCTGGAAGAGAACGTGTAACGCCCCAAATTTTGGGCATAGAAGTATTAGGTCTTGAGTATGGGAACAGTTAGAAGGCTGCACATAAATGTTTAGTTGTGCAAGGAAGTGACACAACTGTGTATCTGATTCTGTGGTTAAGTGTTCTGGGTCTTCTGGGAGTGTCTGAGAAGTCTTGGGTTCAAGCCTGGGCAGGTGCAAAAAGTTTTGTTTTTAAAGGAATAAGCACTATCTCTGGGCAGTAGGCTTTTAAATAAATATGGGTATTTCATGACATAAAGGGCATGTTGGTCTAGGGGTAAGTGGTGTGTGGAGTGTTCCAAGGGATCTAAGGTTCAAGTCCTGCTAGACGCAAGGGAGTGTTTATTTTGCTACTGATGTTGTAGAGGTGTTGTGGTTTGACTGAAACACTGAGGTGGTGGAGTGGAATTTAAACTGAGTAGTTGAGGGAGAAGATATCAGTTGAGGGATTTGAGGAGAGATTTGAGGAAGATTTGAGGAGAAAATCATGGAGATTTGTGGTTGGAGAAGAGTTGGTGCCGAATGGGAATGTTGATGTTCAGTGCATTCGATTTTGGGGTTTTGGCATTTTGCTCTTCATTTTGCGATAACTGTTAAGTTTTGTTTATTTTCTTTTCTGGAGAAACTAAATTGTTCTAGTAAGTATATTGATATCCTTCGTTTTTGGCTTTTCGGGTTTTCATTTTGTGTCTTTGCTCTTCTTGGCTGAATACTTCCTTCTTCCCTCTTAAAGTCTTCGGGCTTTTTGCTTTAGGGTCTTGACCGATTTCTTCTCTTGTCCCTCTCCTTCAACCGATTCTATCTTTGTCAGAAAACTCTTTTATTTCCCTTCTCAACTCTATAGGGTTTTGGCTCTTGTACTTTTAACTTTTGGTTACCTTTTCTTTCCTTGCCGAATTCATGCTCTTCCCTCCTCTCAATCGGTTTTCCTAGGTCGATTGCTTCTCATTCTTTTCCCTCGCTCAATCGAATCTCAGTAGTTCCTCTCCCTTTTGTACTATTATCGAATACCTTTCCCTTTCCTTCTTCTGCTTGCGGTTATTTTCTAAAAAGAAAAGAGGAAAGGTTGGCGTTGGCTGCTTTTGTTCGTAGAGGATTGCTTTCGGTTGGTAAGTCCTTTCATATGGGGGAAAAAGGTGTACCCCAATTGGTTGGTTTATGCCTATGATTAAAGTATGTTATGGTTCTAACCCTTTGTCATGTCAAATGTTATTTTGACAGCATCTAATCGTGTTGAACTTTGTTTACCTGAGAAGTGATAGGCTACATCGGTTGAAGCAGTAGTGGGTAAGTAATATTAAATGCTATCTATTAAGGATTGTTTTTGGTACTGTTAGTTCTAAGCATGTCTAAGATTTGTCACGGATTTGTCATTTGTTTAGGTGCAGTTCATCTCAAGAATGGGTGGCGTACCTAGTATCCTATCAGGTGTGTAAACACTACCTTTTATCGTATATCGGGAAAAGCCAGTAAATGTGACCATTGACGCTACATGGGCATCCACTCGCTCGTGTGGTAATCTGAATGGATAAACATGGGCATTTGATCGTAGAGGCCACCATGAGCAATTTCATGGGCTTAGGTCATTTTGGGCCATGTTGGGCCAAAATGGGTTGTGTGGGTCCCACGGACTTGTGGGCCCCACACAGGTAAATTGCACGGATGTGTGGAGAATATAGGGCCAGGCTATGTAATCCACACGGCCAAGGCTATTTCTGGGCTATGTGGGCCACACGGGCGTATGGACCCACATGTCTTGCAATATGGGCCTTGGGACCATTTTCTCTGTTTAACTGTTAAGGTTGCACGAGTCACTCGACTGTGGACCTACTGTTGGGTCGGTAAGTATACCTAGACCCTCAAATTGATAAAAATGACTATTTTCACGAGTCACCCGAGACGACTGTGGACCTATTGTTAGGTCGGTAAGTATACCTAGACCCTCAAATTGGTAAAATGACTATTTTGCCCTTATATGGTAGAATGACTATTTTGCCCTTATGTGGTAAGATGACTGTTTTGCCCCTATGTGAGGTTTTTATATATATGTACATGTATGACTGTATTTCAGCATGTTGTTTAAATTGTAATGGATACATATATGATTTTAGGATATGACATGACATGACTGTATGATGCATTGCATGGGGATGGGTTTATTATGATTGGAGGAAGTGTACTGTACTGGCAGCTCTGCTGCAAATCACTAATGGCTCTAAGCCTATTATACTGGTAGCTCTGCTACAAATACTGTTTAGTACCGCAACCGGTGCTATTTTATAGTGTAGAGATGGGTGGGTTGATTTTATCCCCACATGGAGTGTAGGTGTAATTGTAACACCCCTAACCCGTATCCGTCGTTGGACTAGGGTCAAGAGGCATTACCGAATAAAAAGCACAAATCCGAACATTTACTACTCACTCAAGTCAAAATCATTTATAATTAAAAACATATATATATATCACAATTCAAAACATACATTGATTTATATCTTACATAAACAAGTCACAACCATATTCAACATATTACCTACTGCATATAATGCATTTATATACACAGCATTAACTATTACCAATATAATCAAACATACTTCTAATACCACCATTGTAATTATGTATCGCCACCAAATCACATACACATTTTTATAACTTAATAATCCATAATACATATCTTAAACCACATACATATGCAGCTTAGGTCTTAATCAATTTGAACTTGCATGCTATACAATTTAAATACTAATCGAAACATTTAAATGACATATAAACATGTCTTAACTTAATTCATAAATAGATACCAAAATTTCTATCACTAATGTATCTTCCTCTTTACCTATTAATTTAATTTCAAGACCAAACATTTATATACAACCTAATCAATATAAATATGTATATATACATGATATGCTTTTACCCTAAAGCTGAAACCACACTTCACATTTGAGCACCAAAAGTTTGTATACCAAACAGACAACCAAAATATTCGAGAAACACATGTATTATTTACCATATAATCACTGAAGTAATCAAATTAAATCATAAACATCTATCACCTAAATTATAATTTAACCATATTATCCATTACAACTAATTAACACACCAAAACATATTATAATATTTTACGTTCATAGCCGAATCTTGCTACCTAAAATCACATACATATTCCAAAACTTTCATCATCAAGTACCAATGAACATGTTCATTAAACGTTTTTACTAAGAACTTTCAAAGCCAAATTTAAACATAATAAGCAAGCCATTTTCAAACATATAGTGCTTAATACATATATTATACATTCATGGCACATAACATATTAATCAAAATGGACTTGAAACATTATCATACTAGAACCGAATTCAAGCATAGAAATAAGTCATTTTCGCTTGGCTTTTATACAAAACCAACATTCAGTACTTATAAATTATGTTTCATCCTATACATGCCATAGTTCCATAATGCATTATATCAAATACTGAAACGGCCGATAGTGTGATAGACTTTGCTGACTATCTCCGAGCTTGTAACTTGAATCCAAAATCTACAAAATAGAGTAAACATGAACACATAGAGTAAGCTATTATAGCTTAGTAAGTCATAAGCAATCAACATCTTAATGATATAATCAACTCGATTAAAGCTAATCCAAATTTCATTATTATTATCATACTTAACCTCAAATCCACAAATGAAATAAATAACACATCTTCATACATAAAATCTACCTTGACCGAATACTTATTTACTCAATTTGACCTAATAATATTCAACTTTCAAAGCCAAAATGGTTGTACATAAGTAAACATGCACATACTCATTTATATATGCTCAAGAACCATTTTATAACATTATGAACATATACCATTTATATGGTCGAATATTCATGATCACAAATATACACATATACAAGAATCAATTCTTCAATATTCATACCATTTACTCACAAGGCCGAATACACATACTAAATTCACATGTAACCTTCACTTGTATCACACATAATTTGCATTAAGTATCAAGCTACTTATTTACCTTATCTCAAATAAACATCAAGCTAATTCGTACCTGATCATTTAGCTCGTTGAACGTATTTAATAACCACATCAACGTAATGTCTTTTAAGCATACATTTATGTTAATTCACTGGCATAAAGCCTGATAGGCCGAAGCCTATATCACGCACCAGCACAAGGTCTGCTAGACTCAGAGTCTGATTTTATACACCAGCAATAAGCCTGCTAGGCATCAAGCCCGAATAAATTCACCAGCACAAGGCTTGCTAGGCTCAAAGCCCGAATATCACTATTATAAAGTCATTTCATAAATAGTTCATATATTGAATCGTCCAGATATTCTATGTAGTTCATACGAACTTTCAAAGGTTTTAACTCAGTCGAATAAAACTCAACCACATTAATTCCATGTTTAACCACATTCCACTACTCTACTATAAATTTATAAAATTCGAATCATCATATTAAACCATTTTATATTCAAAATAGACGATGTTTAATTACTTAAAGACTTACCTCGGATATCGACAAACATTATAAATCAGCTATTCGACTATTTTTGCTTTTCCCCGATCCAAGTCCAATTTCTTTTGTTCTTGATCTATATAATTTCAAATTAACCTCCTTTAAACACAATTTCATTCAATTTAATCCAACAACACATAAATGGGCAAATTACCATTTTACCCTTAATATTTTATACTTTTACAAATTAGTCCTAATTGCATAAAACACAAAATACACAAAATCTCCATTCAACATGCTTAGGCCGAATGTTCATCTAGCACATATAAATACACACATTTCATTTATTTTGCATTTTAGTCCCTCAATTTATTATTTTTTCAATTTAGTCCTAATTACTCAAAATCATCAAAAAATCCAATACAAAACATGTTAATCTAAAACATATCTTCCATATTTCATCATCAAACAACAAAAATCACAAGCTCTCATCAATGACATAACTCAAAATATTCATCAAAATAAAAAATTCAAGCATGGGTTGGATAGTACTCGAAGCAACGATCTCAAAAACATAAAAATTATCAAAAACCAAGCTAAAACTTATCTTGAATCAAGCTCCAACAATGGCCGAACCTAAGGAACTCTTGTTTCTTTTTCTTTTCTTTTATATTCGGTCATGCAAAGAATGAACAATAGCTTTTAATTATTTTATGTTTTATGTTGTATAACATTATTAACCATTTTACATTTTTAACCTTTAACTTAAAATATAAACTCAATATAAATTAAGGTTACTACTGTCCTTCATACTTAATCATGGCCTAATGGCATTATGAGTACCTCATACAACAAAGACATCATCAATTCAGCCCCTTTTTCATTTAACCACTAAATTTTCATTTTACACGATTAAGCCCTTTTTATTAAATTAAGCACACAAACAATCAAATTTTCATACAAAACTTTCACACATGCAAATTCACATATAAGAAACACGAAAAATAATATTTAAATATTTTTTTGACTCGAATTTGTGGTCTCGAAGCCACCTTTCCAATTAGGGTATAAATTGAGCTGTTACAGTAATACCCCTTACCGGTGTCCGATGCCAGGACAAGGTACGAGGCATTACTGGACTTGAACGTTCACAAACATGCAAAAACCGGGCCCTAAAATTTCTTTTAATTCAAAACATTTCAAACACATGTATGTCATCCCTTATTTGGGTCTACGAAGCCCAAAACATACATTGAAATTGATTTGGGACTAAATGAGGACTTGAGAAATTTCAAGAAAAACTTAGAAAATTTTCCCATGAAATAGGGTCACACGCCCATGTGGACATAGGGACATGCCCGTGTGCCTTTGGCACGTTCGTGTCCTCAGGCCGTGTAACTCTCTGTTTATGACGTCAGCATGCACATCGAACCACACGGCCGGGCCACACGCCTGTGTCTCTAGGTCGTGTCCCTCACACGGTTGAGACACACGGCCGTGTCTCAGTCCGTGTAGCCAACACTTAGGCTATTTTCCAAGCCTTCATGTTACCCATAATCTCTTACAACCTTATGCACATCAAAATCTTAAATCATGGCATCATTTTAGTGATTAAACACTCTTTATTAAGACGTATCCTTAACATTAACATGTCCTCTTACAAGTAATGCATCTACTCATGCAATACCAAGTCTAGATTCCTTATTTCACATTCATAAGACTTGTCATTTTGATGGCCACTTTTACCATTATACTCTTATTACCAACTCATCCATCAAGCACTCAAGTTCAATCATTATCACGTTGTGTTTATAACGTGCAATTACTACATGGCTATGACTACCTCAATTGGTCATAGAGCATACATTCAACACACATGTCATATTACTAACCATGCATGGCAAACAAACATAATCACCTTATAAACATTAGACATGACATGAATAGCTAGGCTTACAAGCCAAAATCAATATGAGCCACATCTCATGGCCATATACATATAACTCAATATAAGCCGACACATTTGTCTAAAGCAAAATAATACATGTCAATCAGCTAGATCCCTATACATGCCACTCACTTGAAATTTCTAATATATGCTTCATTATTCCAAAGGTAGCGACTTGATAGTGTGATGCTGCCTCCAACGATCTCCAACCCCGAGCTAACCTGGAAACACTAAAAGAAAGGAAAGGAAGGGAGTAAACTTTATAGCTTAGTAAGACCGTATGAAAATAATAAGCAATTTATCAATTTTCTTTTCATGGTAATACAACCCTATTGCATTTTTACTCATGTTCCAGTCAAGCTATTTTCTCGAGTCATAGTCACTAAATTATTTATATCTGGAGGTACGAAACTCAAAATTAAGTTCTGCTAATTTTCCCTGAAACTAGACTCACATATCTTCTTACCATAAAATTTTCAAAATTTTTGGTTTAGCCAATTAGTACAGTTTATTTCTTAAAGTTACCCTTTTTTGCTGTCTAACAGTTATGACCGCTCTTCACTAAAAATTATTAATGTCATAATACGGGACTCGGATGATGTTCTTGTCTATTTCTCTTGAAAATAGACTCATTAAGAATTCTAATAATATAAATTTTAACTCATAACTATTTTTGTACAATTTTCAATGATTTTTTCAAATCAGAATAGGGGATTTCGAAGTCATTCTGACTCTATCTCACAATAATTAAAATATTTCATAATATGAAACTCTTTTCTTACACCATTTCATCTATGTGAAACTAGACTCATTAGCTTTAATTTCATATTTTATTCAGCCTCTAACTCAATTTCCACAATTTTTGGTGGATTTTTAAATTTGGACTATGGCTACTGTCCAAAACTATTTTAGTGTAAATTAACGATACTACGTTTATTACACCATATTAATTCATTTTCACCACATTGGTAAGGTTATATATTCATACATCATAAGTATATACCTATAATCACAAGGTCATCACAAAATCATTCTCATAAGCATGAATTACCTATTTACATATTCACTAAATGTTCATCATAAACTGAAATCATTTCTCATGAGCTTGGCATACATACCTGTGTTACTCAACATGCTCATATTCATTCCGTATTAATTATATAACATGAATTGAATTCACATCTCATCAATTTCATGTAAGTACCTGTACCACTCACAATATGGTCATAACCTTTCTTATTTAGCTTAAATTGTAACTTTCACCGTTAAACCATTCGAAAAGCTATCAGATATTCACTAAGCCTCAAACATAGGGTATAACACTGATGCCATGTCCCAGACATGGTCTTACACTAGCTCATCCATCAAGTCGATGCCATGTCCCAGACATGGTCTTACACTAACTATCAAAATCGAGGCTGATGCCATGTCCCAGACATGGTCTTATACTAGCTCTCACATATCCGTGCCGATGCCATGTCCCAGACATGGTCTTACACTGACACATCTCGTAGCCGATGCATGTCCTAGACATGTCTTACACTGGCTTACATCTCGAGGCCGATGCGTGTCCTAGACATGTCTTACACTAGCTCTCGTCTCAATGCCGATGCCATGTCCCAGACATGGTCTTACAATGGCTCTCATAATATGGTTGATGCATGTCCCAGACATGTCTTACACTGGCACACAAATAACCCGAATGTCGTGGCATGAATATCCGAATTGTTTCTTAAGGTTCAAACAGGAGTTCTACTATCTCAATATTCATCATACATAATCATTTCCACAACCAAACAATTCATGCTATATCAATTTAAACACATATAATAACAATGTAGTTGTATTATTTACATACAACTTACTCGTTTCAATGGAATATCATATTCCATCAAATCTCCAAGCATTCAATCAACACATAAATGTTATTTACATTTGATATCACTTTCTCATATACAATATCATCAACATAAACTTTAATACAATCATGGAAAGATAGATTTTCAAGTATAATAACAATGGCATAAATATCATGCTCATTTAATCACACGGACTTACCTCAAATGCAATTTCGACTAATTATTCTCTTTTTGTCCTTAACCACGTACTTTCTTGATTTAAGCCCAAATCTCAATTTTCTTAACCTAACATGATGAAATTCACTCATTCAATTACTAAATAAATTTGGACAATCAAAATTCACATTTTTGGCAAAATGACCATTTTGCCCCCAGACTTTCACAAAATGATCATTTTACCCTTAGGCCCGAAAATTGATTTTTATCGAATTTCCTTGTTAGCCAAGCTTAACTGACCAATTATTACTCTTACGACAACCCCAAATTTCCACTATTTCACCCAATTATAACCTATTCTGTAACTTTTACAAGATGGCCCATTTAGGTATTTTCCATGAAAATCTTTTCACAAAAGTTGTTTATTACACAACCAAGACTCATTTTCTTCCATTAAACATCAAAGAACATGCATGACACACACGGGTGAATTTTTTAACATAAACCCTAGTTCAAAATAATGATAGAAATAGCTATATCATGCTTCAAAGATCTCAAAAACATCAAAAACCAACACCAAAATGACTTACATGAGTGAGGTTTATGTTGCTGAAATTTTCAAGCTCCCATGGAGGTTTTTCTTCCCTAATTTTCATTGGAGAAAGATGGAGAAGAAGGGTGGCTATTTTTGTATTATTTTATTAGTCTTTATATATGTCATCAAATACCAACCATACCAAATTTTTGACTTTTCAACTCTTTTGTCCCCCCTATGGCCGTCCATCAACATTTTAAGGGTCTAATTGCTCTTTAAACACCCCAAATTTTGGTTCTCTAGCTATTTAACATATTTAGCTAGCAAAACAAAACTTTTGTTCTTTATGCGATTTAGTCCTTTTTCGCAATTAAGTATGAAATCGTTAAAATTATTTCACCAAAATTTTCATGTAATCATATAATCATGCTATAACACATAAAATATCATTAAAAATAATTTCTCTAGCCCCAAAATAGTGGTTCTAAAACCACTATTCTGGCTAGGCCCAAAATCGGGCTGTTACAGTAGGGCTGGACGGAGTGGAGTGTAGAGGCTGATTGGGTAGGACTTGCATACTGTTTAAACTGTTACTACACTGATTACTATTACTGCACTGATTTCTGTTGCCACACTGAAACTATTACTGAATGGGCTAAGGCCCTAACTGAAACTGATCTGTTACTGATATTGGCTTAGGCCCAGATTGTAATTGCCTACTGCCTGATTGACTGTTTGATGATTAAGGGATTACACACTGAGTTTTTGTAAACTCACCCTTCTGTTTATCTGTGCAGGTAACCCTTAGGTGGATTGGTGCTGCAAGGGACTCGAAGGTGGCCAAACAACCACATTTGCTATCATATTTGCTTTATATTTATAAGTAATTTTATTCTGGGTATTTTAACTGTAATAAGGCCTCTTTAAGTTTTTATTTTAAATTAGGGATTTTTATTTGCTTTGGTTTATAACTGCTAGTGATAGGAAAACTCGAGTTTTCAAAAGAAACAATGTTTTTACAAAGTAAACGCAAGTACGCAACTGTTTTAAAAAGCTTCCACTATAAAATGATATTTTGGAAATGAATAATGATTTTAAAGTAAATACTTTTGGATGTGACACAAGTTTTGAAATGAATGACACATCTCAGAATCTCCATTAGAAACACACAAATAGATTAAATATATAATGGGTTTTTCAAGGATATCTCACTTTACAAAAAACACTTCAATGTGACATCGCCAGATTCGACCATAACGTCTAGGCGGGGTTTGGGGTGTTATAGAGCGGGGCTCTCAGTGTTCTAACTCGAGGTCTTTATCTTCATTTGTGACCATTGTGGGTAGTGTTGGTAACCCCAAATCGAAATGTAAACATTGTAACAAATTTCATCATGGCGAATGTCAAGTGGAGCTTGTTTTGGATGTGGTTCACTTGAGCATTTTCTTAGAGATTGCCCAGAAAGAGTTGAAAACGAAATAGAACTAGCTTCAAAGCCTAGTAATCTTGTTGCGAGAGGTAGACCACCCTGTCACCCCGGTAATGTTAGTGGTAGTTGAGGTACTACCAAGGATACAATAGTTAGATTTGAGGCACGAGCACCTGTAAGGACATATGCTATTCGTGCTAGAGAAGATTCCTCCACGCCAAACGTCATTATTGGTGCATTTTCTCTACTTGATACTAATATTACTACATTGATTGATCTTGGCTCCACACATTCATACATATGCACGAACCTAGTGTCTGGTAAAAATTTACCTGTTGAATTCACTAAATTTGTGGTTAAAGTTTCAAACCTCTTGGGCCAGTGTGTTATGGTGGATAAAGTCTATAAGAACTGTCCGTTAATGGTAAAAGGTTATTACTTTTCGGCTGACTTGATGCTATTGCCATTTGATGAATTTGATGTAATCTTAGAGATGGATTGGTTAACCCAATATTATGCTGTGGTGAACTGTAAACAAAAATATATTGTATTGAAATGTGAGAATGGTGAATTACTTCATGTTGAATCTAATAAATTGGATGGATTACCTAATGTGATTTCAGTAATGTCAGCATAGGAATATGTCAGAAAAGGTTATGACACTTATTTCGCATATGTGTTGGATACTAAAATATCTGAGTCAAAGATCCAGTCAGTGTCGGTTGTATGTGAATTTCCTAATGTATTCTTAGAAGAATTACCTAGTTTACCACCAAAAAGAGAGGTGGAATTCTCTATAGATCTTATTCTAGGTATAACACCTATATCTATAGCACCTTACAGAATGGCTCCTACTGAATTGAAAGAGCTGAAAGTACAGTTGCAAGAATTGATTGACAAAGGTTTTGGTCGACCTAGTTTCTCACCTTGGGGTGCATCAGTTCTGTTTGTAAAGAAGAAAGATGGATCGTTGAGGCTGTGCATTGATTACAGACAACTCAACAAAGTTACAATAAAGAACAAGTATCCATTGCCTTATATTGATGACTTGTTTGACCAGTTAAAATGTGTCACTATATTTTCGAAGATTGATCTCCATTCTGGTTAATATCAACTACAGGTAAAAGAATCGGATGTACCAAAGATAGCTTTTAGAACTAGGTATGGACACTATGAGTTTTTTGTGATGCCATTTGGCTTGACAAATGCACCTGCAGTGTTTATGGATTTGATGAATAAAATTTTCAACCCATATTTAGACAGGTTTGTGGTGGTATTTATAGATGATATTTTGGTTTATTCCCAAGATAAAAATGAACATGCTGAGCACTTGATAATAGTGGTGCAAACTATAACACCTCTAACCCATATCTGTCGCCGGACTAGGGTAATAAGGCATTACAGAACATAAGTACAATTCCGAACATTCTCATGTTAACACAGTTCATATTCATATATATATACATATATATCATTAAATCAACTAATTAAACTATTCAATGATTAGAATAAAAATTTATACATAATGTACTACTTTAAACCAAACAAAAACCACATTAATCCTTTAATTATTCGACTACCCAAATTTACCTGTACAAACTTATTGATTTCGGTTAATTAACAAGCCACATAATTAAGCATATTTTTATTTTATAACCAAAACATATGTTCAAAGAATATTATATACATATATATCTAGAATTCATGTACTTATATATATATATATCATTGCCACGCCATGTACAAAAGCATATCAAAATTATACATTAATAGAACCCACAACACCATGTACCCATAATCACTCAATTTGTTCAACTTATATTCGGCATTTGTACATTATAACATGTACAATCAATTTTTATAATCATAATTAAAGTACTAACATATACATTATACAACTTCCATTTAACATTAAAACACTTTAAAGACACATACATTTACCATGCAAATCATACCAACAAAATCAATTCATATTCAAACATACATGTACCTCATTAACATTTATAAACCATTAATAATCAAAACCAAGTTTCATTCATTAAAACATAACATAACCTATTTATCCATATCATTTCCAAATACAAGCACATAACATAACTTATAATCAACCTTGGTATATGGCATAATAATCAAAATAGACTTAAACTATAATTTAACCAACATCGAACTCAAGCATAGCAATTAAGCCATTTTCGCATGGCTGTGATTTAACACAGACCAAAATACGATATTCCAAAACATAATCTAGCCTATACATGCCATGGGTTCGAATATTCGCTTATTAAAATACCGAAGACAGTCGATAGTGTGATAGACTTGGCTGAAGATCCCCGAGCTCGTAACTCGAATCCAAAATCTATAAAATAGAAACACACATATACACAGAGTAATCTTTTATAGCTTAGTAAGTCATAAGCAAATTTAACCATTCAAAAGAATAATCAAAACATTTTAAACAAGCCAATTTATAACATTAATGTTATACTTTATCTCGAACATATCATCTCATTTATTTATTTATAACTTATACTTTTATACAAATAAGTTACCTTGGCCGAATGCTAATATTTCACATTTAGCATAATATCATTCAACTATTCATTTCCAAAATAACATTATACCAAGTATGCTTACATTCAAATATATACTTATAAATCAAACTCAACTTCATATACTAACATCACTCATTTGGCCGAATATACAATATCAAATATAAAATCACATATGTGCATACCTATATGGTCGAATATACAAGATCAAATATAACATCACATATGAGCATGCCTATATGGCCGAATATAACATCAAATATGTACATACCTTTAAGGTCGAATATACAAGATCATTTTGCTCAGTTTACTTGCTCAATTATCACATCCACATAAAGTCATATGGGTATAGGCTTGAAAATAAATCACCAGCATAAAATCTGCTAGGCATAAGCCTGAATCACACACCGACACAAGGCCTGCTAGACTCAAAGTCTGATTTTATTCACCGGTAATAAGCCTGCTAGGCATAAAGCCCGATTACATTCACTAGCATAAAGCTTGCTAGGCTCTAAGCCCAAATATCACTATTATAAAGCTGTCTAATACATAATTCAGATAACAAAAACTCCAGATATTCCATATAGATCATACGGACTTTCATATGATAAAACTCAGTCGAATTAAACTCAAGTACAATATTTCTATGCTTGAACACATTCGGCTAGCTCTTTTATGAATCTATAGATTCCCAAACAACATATTAAAATAAGTTACAATCAAAATAAATGATGTTTAATTGCTTAAAGACTTACCTCGGATATCGACGAACGTTATAAATCAGCTATTCGACTATTTTTGCTTTTCCCCGATCCAAGTTCGATTTCTTTTATTCTTGATCTATATAATTTCAAATTAACCTCCTTTAAACACAATTTCATTCAATTTAATCCAACAACACATAAATGGGTAAATTACCATTTTACCCCTAATATTTCATACTTTTACAAATTAGTCCTAATTACATAAAACACAAAATACACAAAATCTCCATTCAACATGCTTAGGCCAAATGTTCATCTAGCACATATAAATACAAAAATTTCATTTATTTTGCATTTTAGTCCCTCAATTTATTATTTTTGCAGTTTAATACTAATTACTCAAAATCTTCAAAAACTCCAATACAAAACATGTTAATCTAAAACATATTTTTGATATTTTATTATCAAACATCACAAAACACAAATATTCATCAATGGCATAACTCAAAATATGCATCAAAATCAGAAATTTAAGCATGGGTCGGATAGTACTCGAAGCAACGATACCAAAAACGTAAAAATTATCAAAAACCAAACAAAAACTAACCTTTAATCAAGCTTCCAAAGTGCGGAATGCTTGAAACTTTCTAAAGCTTTATTTTCTTTAAGTTTCGGTCAATAATGAACTAAAATGCATGGCTATGTTATGATTGTTTTATTTAATTTCATTACAATATGCTATTTACTATTTTAACCTTTAAAATTAAATTAGAAAACTTTATAAAAAATGTCTACAATCGTCCAATCATATAACCAATGGCCTATTTATAACATAAGTACTTCCATTTAAAAAGACAACATCAATTCAGCCCTTATACATTAAACTATCAAATTTTAATTTTACGCAATTAAGCCATTTTATTTAATTAAGCACACAAACAATCAAATTTTCATACGAAACTTTCACACATGCAAATTCACATATAATAAACATGAAAAATAATATTTAAATATTTTTCTAACTCAGATTCATGGTCCCGAAACCACCGTTGCGATTAGGGTCTAAATCGGGCTGTTACACAAACTCTACGAGAGAAACAATTGTACGCCAAATTCAATAAATGTGAATTTTGGCTACGGGAAGTTAGTTTTCTTATGCATATAGTATCTGCTAAAGGTATCAGAGTAGATCCAAATAAAATTTCAACCATTTTTAATTGGAAGCCACTAAAGAATGTGTCTGAAGTCCGAAGTTTTTTGGGACTAGCTGGTTATTATCGGAGATTTGTAAAAGAAATTTCAATGATAGCTTCTCCGATGACTCGTTTGTTGCAAAAAATATGTAAATTTCGAGTGGACCGATAAATGCCAGTAAGTTTTTGATAGATTAAAAGCTTTATTGACAGAAGCACCAATGATAGTTCAGCCAGAATCGGGTAAGGAATTTACAGTTTATAGTAATGCATCATTGACTGGTTTAGGCTATGTTTTGATCCAAGATGGTTAAGTAGTAGCCTATGCTTCATGACAGCTAAAGCCACATGAAAAGAACTACCCGACAAATGATCTTGAATTGGCAGCCATAGTATTTGCATTGAAAATCTGGCGGCATTACTTGTTTGGTGAAAAATGTCACATATTCACTTATCATAAAAGTCTGAAATATTTGATGTCACAGAAAGATTTGAATTTAAGATAGTGCAGATGGCTTGAATTGCCGAAAGATTATGATCTTGTTATTGATAACCATCCGGGAAAGGCCAATGTAGTGGCAAATGCTTTGAGCAAAAAATCCCTGTATACTTTGTGAGCAATGAACACTCGATTGTCATTGTCTGATGATGGTTCAACCATAGTTGAGTTAAAAGCTAGACCAATGTTTTTGTAATAGATTTCTGAAGCTCAGAAAAATAATAGTAAGTTGCAAGCAAGACGGGTACAAAGCGAATCGACTTCTGACTCAGAATTTCAAATCAGGGCTGATGGTTGTTTGTTATTCAGAGGCAAAGTATGTGTACCAAAAATTTCAGAACTAGTACAGAATATTTTGAATGAAGCTCACAATGGTAACATGTCTATACATCCTGATAGTAATAAAATGTATAATGATTTGAAAAAGATATACTGGTGGCCGAGAATGAAACGAGATATTTCTGAGCTCGTATCTAAGTGTTTGATATGTCAACAAGTAAAAGTTGAACATCAGTTGCCTTATGGACTATTACAGTCGGTTACGATACCAGAATGGAAATGGGAAAGAATTACTATGGACTTTGCCATAGGATTACCCCTGTCTCCAAGGAAGGAAGATGCCATTTGGGTAATCATTGATCGGTTGACAAAGTATGCACACTTTATTCTGGTACATATGGATTATTCCTTGGATAGATTGGTTAAATTATATGTTTCTGAGATTATTAGATTGCATGGAGTGGCTGTCTTTATTATTTCAGATAGAGACCCTCGGTTTACATCTCGATTCTAGAGCAAATTACAAGAAGATCTGGATACTCAGTTACACTTTAGCACTACATTTCATCCCCAGACAGATGGTCAATCTAAAAGGGTAATACAGATCTTGGAAGATATGCTTCAGTGTTGTACACTTGAGTTTGAAGGTAATTGGGAAAGGTATTTGCCTTTGGTTGAATTTGCTTATAATAACAGTTATCAATCTAGTACTAAAATGGCACCGTATGAAGCCTTATATGGTCATAAATGTTGAACTCTATTGTATTAGACAGAACTTAGTTAGGAAAAGTTACACGAAGTTGACTTGGTTTTAGAGACCGAGGAAAAAGTGAAAGTAATTCGGGATAATTTGAAAGTAGCCTCTGACCGTCAAAAGTCTTATGCTGATTTGAAGTGAAAAGAAATAGAATTTCAAGTCGGTGACAAAGTATTC
Source organism: Gossypium longicalyx (assembly GCA_025698465.1). NCBI lineage: Eukaryota > Viridiplantae > Streptophyta > Magnoliopsida > Malvales > Malvaceae > Gossypium > Gossypium longicalyx. The sequence goes on along the minus strand of CM046995.1, from coordinate 67,473,589 downwards.
TTGAAAGTGTCGCCTTCGAAGAATGTTCTCCAGTTTGAACGCAAAGGAAAACTGAGTCCACGGTTCATTGGACCATATGAGATTATAGAAAAAATTAGACCGATTGCATATTGGTTAGCTTTACCACCAGAGCTTGATAGGATTCATAATGTTTTTCATGTGTCTATGCTACGACAGTATCAATCTGATCCTTCACATGTTATCTCTCCGACAGAGGTAGATATCCAGCCTGATATGACATATAGTGAAAAACCAATCAAAATCTTAGCTCGGGAAACAAAAAAGTTAAGAAATAAAAAGGTAGCTTTAGTAAAAGTTCTTTGGCAATGACATGGTATGAAAGAGGCTACTTGGAAGTCGGATGATACTATGAGGAAGCAATACCAGAATCTTTTTATTGGTAAGATTTTCAAGGACGAAAATCCCTAAATGGGGGAGAGTTTTAACAACCCATTTTTCAGTGAAATTGGAACAGAGGTTTCGGGACCACAAATTCGACCCAAAAATAAGGTTAATGTTTTTATTTCATTATATGGTCTGTAATGTAATAGGCATGTCGTGTGAAAATTTTGATACGAAAATTTTATCGATTAAATGTTTAATTATAAGAATGACTAAATTGCATAAAATACAAAAGTTGAATTCTAGTAGCTATAAGGATTAAATAGCTATGGAATTCAAATCTAGATGTCCTTATATGGTAATTAGACCATTAAGAAAAGTATGTAGATTTTTCTTGGTGACTCATCCATGGAAATATAGAAACAGCGCCATGACTAAATTGGAAATAACAAAATACTTAATTAATTAAAAAGATGATAAAATATATCATCTTATTTTATGTCATCTTTAACTTAAAACACATGGAAACCCTAGGTGAGAGAAAAGAAACTTTCAAGGCCTAATTGAATAAGTTTTCTTGTCCCGTTTTTAGTAATTTTAATATTTTTAAAACCAGGATAGCTTAATCTCTCTATTTGAGGGACTAATTTGAAAAGTTATCAAGGTATGAAAAATGAGTCATGGATATATATGCTGGAAATTAAAAATTCATGGTATAAAATGAAAGATTATTGATAGATAAACAACTTTTACAAAGTGATTTTTGATGAAAACATAATTTAGGGACTAAAATGAAAAGTTATAAAATTTGATGAAAAATTCTGAAATTTTATAAATACATGAGCTGGAAATTTTTTAATGGGGCTTTGGTTAGGCTTGGAATAGGGAGTAATTTGCACAAGTTTCATTTTTCGAGTCTAGGGACAAAATCAAAATTTATGGAAATGTTAGGGGCAAAATGGTAATTTTTTCTTGGACGTAAATTGAGTCCATTTAAATATGAAATGTGTGAAATTGATGGTTAAATTCAATTATATAGATCCAGACAATACTAATTTGAAGTTAGATTGAGGAAAAGAAAAGGTTTCGGATTAGTAGACTTTATACGCGAACAATTGTCGAGGTAAGTTTGTGTAACTTAACCAAACTTGTAAATATGTTTAATTGAATGTTGTGTTTGTATGTAATGTGACTTATATTGATATATTGTTATGATGAATATTTTAATACATGCTTGAAATGATGATAAAGGGGTAAGTCCCGATTGAATACTAGATTCCAATGATCATATGCGCTTTCCCGAAACTAATAAGGTCATGCATTTGTTGCGGACGTGATTTAGCTGGAACGAGTAATCCCCTTGATCTTGTTAAAGAAAGGATTTAGCCCTGACAGGTAATCCCGATATAATATCTTTCGAGCATACGTTATGATTAGGGTTTAGCTGGACTGGTAATCCTAATCGAGCTCCTCTCAGCTTACATTATATAAAGGATTTAGCCTGGACTGGTAATCCTGGTATATGATATGTGGCTCGACAGAGTGTTTCTTGGTTAAGTGCCCTAATGGGTACCCTTGAATAAGAAATTGAAGGATTATTGGATCATACACTTCGAGTGTAAGACTTGACCATCCATCGAAATTTGATGATTCAACTGACATAAAACTCTTAACATGGCATGAAAACCTTGAGATGAAATGACAATGACTTGAAAGAATATTTCTTGATGAGCTCATCTATATTACTTGATTGATATGAAGATTTTGGTGACTAACATGTTTGATTGAATGTATGTGTTTAGACAATTTAGCCAAATGGATGGAAAACATGATATTGTGTGCTTAAATTTAATAAACGGGATTGGTAAGTTTAATTTCTGTTATACAAACTTACTAAGCATGTAATTTTTGTTAATTTCCTGTTTTATAGTGCTCGAAAGCTCGTGAAGGTTGGAGATCACTGGAGCATCGTCACACTATCAACTAGTCATTTTTGGTATACTTAGTAAAATCATTTTGGTATAATGACATGTATAGTTTAACTTGGCCAATAGTGGCTTGAAATATTATTTTGTAACCTAGCCATTTGAATGCCTAGTAATAGTTCATTTTGGTATAACTAAGTAGATTATTATGATATATATATATACACATGTTTTATGTTAACAATATGTGATTAATGTTGTGAATGCCTAAGTTAAACTAAGGTAAGGTTGTGAACACATATGCATGTAGTGATATGCCTTGTTGAATGATGGAAACTATGCAATTTGAATGCTTGAATTGGTTGGTTTTGGATATGTGTTTCAATTGCAGGTCATGGATGAAATTTTGGGCGAGAAATGAAGCTAGAAATGAAGCTAGAAATGGCTTCATTTTGTCCACACAGGTAGACACACGGGCGTGTGTCTAGATCGTTTGGGACACACAGTCTGGTAACATGGGCATGTGGTTAGGCTGTGTGTCCCTTGCACCTTAATTTTGAAAAAAATAATGCTCAGAATAGAGCACATAGGCAGAGACATGGCGTGTGTCTCAGGCGTGTGTCTTGGCCATGTGAAACCTGTACCTAATTTCGAACTGAATTAATTAACCACACGACCTAGCACACGGGCGTGTGGCATGGCTGTGTGTGCAAGTCAGAGAGTTTCACGGGATCAAACACGGTTTCTAGCAAGGCATGTGAGCCCTACACCTTGAAAAAATTTTGAAAAGTTGCAAAAAATTCTTAAAGTTCCTGATTAGGTCCTGACTCGATTCTAATGCTCGTACTGGACCTCGAGGGTCCAATCAAGGGACATTATGAATGATCTCAGTAAATGAATAGTAATTTGTATAATTTATTTGTAAATGTTTTTGAATGTTCTAGTAATGCTCTGAAACCCTGTTCCGGCGATGGATACGGGTTAGGGGTGTTACATTTTCGATGATCTACAAGACAGAAAAAAATAACTACATAAGCAATTAATGCTTAGTAAACTTGTATAAGAGAAACTTAAATTTACCGAAAATAAAACAATAACCACTTAACAATGCTCATTAAATCATATGTATTTTAGTTTCCTATCCACATCACATAGTTAGTAGATAAACTTAAAAATATATCACAAATGAAACGTGGCTCACATCATGAAATGAATTTCTATATACGTACCAATCATCACATGTTCAATTAGTTCATTTTTAAATCCATTTGCACATACCATACTTTCCATTTCATATGCTTATTAACATAAGCGAACTCATATACCTGCCTTTCTATTAAACTTTTATTACCCGTTGAACCATATAGAATAACATTAAATACTCAGGAAATGCTCAAACAAATATGCCTTTTCATTTAATTGCAACCGTCTTAATAATGCTCATATGAGTTATGAAATGGGCATGCTCACACGAGCTGTGGGTCGGGATGTTAGCTACACGATAATGCTCGCACAAGCTGTGGAGAATCCGCAACAAATATAGAACCTCAGCCATTGGTAGGACATTTAGGACCAACACTCAAAACCGTATAATCCCTAATGAAATGTCATTTGTATACTAAGAATTCACAAGGTTCAAACTAGACTATTAGACCATCCAGTATCTAAAACATCATTCAATTATAAAACTAAATTATACCTAACATAACATTAATTAACATACAATGAAAACATCAATTAATAAGTTTAATAGTCATATGAACTTACCTCGACAAAAATGATTTGTAAAATGAAGCCGGCAACTAATCTGACACTTTAGCTTTTCCTCGGTTTAAGTCCGATTGATTCATTTCTTGATCTAAATAGTATTTTCACTCAATTAAACAATTCAAATAGCTTAAAACAACTAATTCAAGCTTATAGCTCATTTTAATTTGAATTTATAGAATTACCCCTAACATTTTAACTTTTATGCTATTTAGCCCCTATATCTAAAACTTACAATTTAACCGTAATCAATGAAATATCATGATAGTCAATTATTTCTAAGGTTCTTTACAACCCTTATCTTTCATTATTTCTCAACATTATTAATGAATTTTACTATTTTCTCAATTAAGTTCTTAAACAAAAATTCATAAAAAATCACTTAACAAAATATGTCTATTTAACAACCAAAGTTAATAATCTATCAATTAAATTCAAAAAACACTACAAAATCATTCATGGAAAGTCCTTAAATTTTTAAAAAACTTTACAAATTGACCCCCAAGCTAGCTAGATTAGGCTAGTACTATACTTAAGTAAAATTAGTTTCATTTTTGGTAATTGCATGATTATTTCTAATTAATCGAGCATTGCATGTAAATACTTGGGATGGAGATTACTTAAGTGCTTTTAATTATTGGTGGAAAGGCTTTGTGGTGGTTGAATGACAGGTTTGAGGAAGAAAGATAGCAAAGGATAGAGATTTTTCGAGGCATTATGAGAGATTTTCATGGCAATGTTGAGGAAGAAAATGACAAATACCCAGTTATCAATTAGAGCATTTAACAGTTGCCCCCCACATGCACGTGTAATGGAAAATATGCACACGGCTTTTACCCTAGAGGAAGACCCAAGTATAAAAGAAAAAGGGGATTGATGGCTGAAAATAGAGGTCTGCCTTTAATGATAGCTGAAGGTACAGTTGATTGCAAATACAGAGCATCAAAAGAGGTCTCTTTGTGATAAGGAAGGTAACTTGAGCTACTGGGAGCTTGGGTGAAGACGCGCACCAATAACCAAGTTAGGGGAATTCGTGCTCTAAACCCAAATTTCTTCCTCTATAATTTGTTCTAAATCTACTAATTTACATTGTTATTTTGGGATGCTAATGATATTAAGATACTTGAATTTACGTAGCCCAGTCATGAGCTAACTTAGCACAGCTGGGGATTACTTTTGATTATGTTTTAACTATGATGAATGTTTATGGATGAATATACTTCAGTTTACTGCTTTACCGAATGTTTATTTCTATTTATATGCTTATTAGGATATTGATAAATGCTTGGTAAGTCTAAAAGTAACTTAAAAGTCTAAAAGTAACTTAATATTGACAGAGTTAGGTTGTAAGGAACAAAATTGGGTAATATAAGAGAGCGTTGAGTGAAATGCTCGTGTAAACTGTAGACATAGAGACTTACCTTATACGATTTAGAGGATGATGCTTCAATCATGGTTGCTAATTCTTAGCCCATAGATGTATAGTGTCTTAGGAGTGACCAGTTTTAGGTCTTGCTTTCGACAGAGGTAGACCACGTTAGTACTCAATCGAGCAATATGTTACCATATTTTTGCCATGGCATTGTTCCTGGGTTATAAGTAATTCATTAGTAATCCTAGTATTTACAATCAACATTCCAATCTTGCTAGAATCTTTAGTTCTTTTATTTGATTTGTTGAAATTGCAATCTACGATAGTACATTTTATTACTTTCATTTTTAGTGTATTAATTGCTTTGTTATTGTTCAAAATATCATTCGATTCTTTTATCTTTTCCACTCAATTGTCATAATTTAGACAAAGAATACTGATCCAATCCTCATGGGAATGATACTGACTCATCACTTTATTACTTGATTCAACGTGTATACTTGCACAATTTTCACATCATAGTCACACCCGACAAGTTTTTGGCACCGCTGTCAGGGATCGGTGATTGGCAACTTTAGTTTTTGTTATTGTAATTTTTATATTTGATGTTGTTAATTTGCTTATTTTCTGATCACAACTGGTTTGTTTCTTGTTGTATGCATAAAGGCAATCCCGTTGAAGGACTCTATCTGTTAGATCCAAAAATTGAAAGAACCTTACAAAGAAGGAGAAGAGAACAAAGAGAAATTAATCAAGGTAGTAACAATCAACTTGGTTTGAATGAGCTACTTAATCCGGGAGCTGGCAATGATAATCTTTAGGTTGCTCAGATGTTTGATAATTGGGATAGGCCAAATCAAAAGGATGTAGTTCCTATCTTAGACAACATGAACCCTGGGATAGTCAAGCCACAAATTCAAGCCCCCCACTTTGAGCTGAAACTTGTAATGTTTCAGATGCTTCTAGATTGCGCTTAAGACTTTTCTTGGAGGTCCACGATTCTTTTAGACAACAAGGTGCCCCTGAAAATGCCTTAAAACTCAAGCTATTTCCCTATTCTTTAAGAGATCGTGCTAGAACATGGCTCAATCCTTTGCCATCTTGAATAGTAGAATCAAGAAATGATCTCTGTCAAAGATTCCTGCTGCAATATAACCTGTAACACCCCTAACCCGTATCTGTCACCGAAATGGAGTTACGAGGCATTACCGATCATAATACAATTCAGAGCATACTTTCATTACAAAGTTAATCATCTAGTAAAATTTTTAAACCAAACTAACATGTTTCGATTATACCATTTATCTAATTATTTGAATTTCTGTTCAATCAATACAAACAAATAATCATAGAAATCAAATGCTTAACTCATAACCCAATATATTTCATTTCATAATCAAATCATATATGCAAACTTAAAATTTAAAGTATTCAAATGATTTATATATGAAATAATCTATCAACTTACTAATTTTATGCACCTACTTTAAATAGTATAAACATACATCATTACGTTTATTTCATTTATCCAATATTACCATACCATTATAACATTTATTATCTAAACACAACAATTGCATAACATTGATATATTTATATATGATATTTTTGTTTTACTTAGCATATACCGAGTGTATAATATTAGCTTAACCAATTAAAACTACTCAAATAAACTAACCCAAATATCCATATAATATGCCCTTTGAAACCAACATAAAAACCACATTCATTAATCAAATTTTCATGGTCTAAATTAAACCACAAATATTTAATACTACAATTATGACACGAACATACAAACAAACACATAATGACCTACTTTAAATTCATTTGTCGAACCACAAATATAACATGTTAATAAATCTAAATAATATACCAATTTGTCTCTATTTGAACAAGTCACTACGTTAACAACTATGTATTATGCACATCTATATATATATACATACATTGCCCTTATAACTGAATTAAATCAACCATTCACATTCGAATACATATATGTATAACATACATATCTACTTGACAAGTAGAGCTATCCACAACATTTCATATCATACCTAATTTACCATTCAATTATATATCATAAAACATACTGTAACGCCCCAAATCTTGAAAACCCTATTAAAATTATTTTTGTGTGTTATGGTGTGGATGTATGTCTATCTTACTGGTTTAGTGCTCTGGGAGTGTTTGGGAAGTCATGGATTCAAGCCTTGGCTTGATCAAAATTTTGGTTCCACTTGAATAAACCCTTGTCTTCAACTAGTAGACTCTTAAATTAATGTGAGTGTTGCAAGACAAGAAAAGCCTGCTAGACTAGTGGCAAGTGGCGTGTTACTAATGCTAAGGGACTAGATTTCGAGTCCTATGGCACACAAGGGATGCCTTTTTGCTGTTGCACCGTGTAGGTGGTTGTATATCACTGGAACTTTGAAGCTTTTACGATTGAGGTGTTTGAGGGGAGTAAGGGATCATGTAGCTGAATTGTAGGAGTAGTTAGAGGAGTTTGAATCGGTCATGAGGAAAGAGAGGAGGGATTTGAGGAGAGATTGGGGGAGTGGATCAAGGAGTGGGGGAGTAGTAGTTGGTTGTCGAAAGTGGGTCTCTCTTGGTGCAAAATCGGTCATAGGCACTGAGTGCCAAAATTTTGTTTTTTTTTTGTAGCTTTTCTCTCCTAGCTTCTTTTCGCTCTTTGGTTTTTGTGCTTGTTTTGATTAGTCAAATTTTACCTTGGTTTCTTTTTGGTATTTCTCTCCTTCTGCATCCTTTTCGGTTTTCAACCCTTCCTATCGTACCCATCCTTGTGCCTCTAACCGAAAATCTCTTCTTCCTCACTCTTTTGAACAATAGTCGTATATCTCTCTTCTCCTCTCATTTTTATTCTTTCGATTTTACTCAAGTGGTTTCTTTCATATTGTGTAAATTGAATACATCTACTCTCCCCTCATTTCAGTTCGCTTGCAGGTCTCTCCTCTTTCCAAGTTTATGGATCAATAGAATACTTCTCTTCTTTTCTTTTATTTTGTTTTCGGCTAGTGAGGGTTCTCTGGCGTTTGGTAAGTGCTCACGATTCCCTTTTTGCTTCTCTCTACTGTTAGGATCCTTCTTTCTAAACATCTCTTTCTTTCTGCTGTGGTTGATAGAGGAAGCGATTGTTATACTTCGCCTCTATGATTTTCTGTACTTTTGACAATTAGTGGTGGTGGTCGATTGTTCTTTTCTTCCTATGTTGGACTCTGCGTTTTGGTAAGTGGCTTTTCATCTAGTATAATTGTTCAGTCATTGATGTTTAATAAGTATATTAGAATGGAGATAACCCCTTAAGGCTTATGTATTGGTCTTTTACAAATATATTTAGCAAGTAAGCCATATTCGGCGGATCTATTCAAGTGAGGGGTAGGTTTGGACAAGTTATTTTGATAGGGGTTTTGGATAGGTGGATTAACGTACGTTTAACTGAATCTTGTGAAAGAATGTAGGTTGGTGTAACACCCCAGACCCGGCCCAGACGTTATGGCCAGATCTGGTGTGTCACATGGACTTATGACTTAGTATGCATTCGTTGGTTTAAGTGATTAGGGTGGTCTTTGTAAAAACAGCAATTGAATGAAAAAGCTGATTTATCAATCTTTAGGCTATCCATTTGTCGTGCTTGTTGAGTCTTGAAAACGTTCATTAATTTTGAAAACCCGTGCAGCCTAACACTAGCAGTTTTGACATAGTATAAGTATAATCAGAAAATAAAAACCATAGCAGAAAGAGAAATTTATATAGCGGCGTTATTACAACTTAAAACCCAAAATTAAATCAGAATATAAAAATAATAAAAAATAAACTAACTTAGAAAAAACCAACTTTGCAGATGATGTGGCCACTCTGAATCCCTCACAGCTCCAAGCCCACTATGGTTAGGGATTTCCTGCAGAGATGAAAATAAAGGGTGATTTTGGTAAACTCAGTGTGTAACATAACCCAACCATAGCCCAAAACAGATCAAACCTCAGGGTCAGACTTATCTAGGCCTTGGCCCAGTATAGAAATCAGAATGAAACTCATAGGCCCATAGCAGATAAAGAACAAATATATCATGAATGCAGAAATCCCAACCCAGAGCCATCCATAACACCCCCTTACCAGCCTTACACCATATGCGGAGACTACTTGACCCACCCAACCGCTACACACCACAAAAATTACAACGAGGCTGCCAGATATTGTGACGAAGTCACTAGATACAGATATTGTGGCGAGACCACCAGAACAGATATATATGTTTATGTATGTGGTGAAGCCACCAGATTGCAGCGAGGCTACCAGATATTGTGACGAAGTCACCAGAACAGATATATATGTGGCGAGGCCACCAGATTGCAGCGAGGCTTCCAGAACGCTTCCTCCATCAATATAAACCTATGTCTCATGCAACAGAATAATATGTCATGGCATACGTACACAGAAACAAAACATCATGCTTTTTAGATAAAATAAAATATCCCTAGGGGTAAAATCGTAATTTTTCATGTATAAGGGTATTCAGTAATTATTACCTATTGCTAGGGTTTCATGCTCATTCTAACGTTTACCAAGTAATCAGAAGTACTTACCTCATCTTTTTACCAAAGTGGGCCTGTTGGCCCATTAGCCCATTTTTGGCCCATTGGCCCATTTTCAGCCCATTAAGCCCAAATATACCGTTGTGCACAAAAATGCACACTCTGCACTCTAATCATCCGAATGCACCATATTCATTAACAACTGTCTCACGAGCACTCGCACGCTCGCGAGTCCACAAAATACCAACGTTTCGGTATTTCGGCTTTTACCGATTCAGTCTAAGGGAGGGTGTCGTTTGCACACCTGGTTGATGACGATTGATGACGATATCTCCCACGCGATAATCCTACGATCGATCACTAACACATTAGACTTACGAATTAATGATAACTATCATAAATCCACATTAACTAACCCAATCATCACACAAGTTAGTCATTTACGGACGAGGGGCAAAATAGTCGTTTTACCCTCCAGGGGTAAATCGATAGTCCTACCCTATAGGGGTATTTTAGTAATTCTACAACTTATCCACTTGGGCCTACGGACCCATTGGGACTACATGGCCCATTTCAGCCCATCGCGGCCCGAAATAGCCGTCCTACTGCTAGAGTAATGAGAAATACACACCTATTAGGAGACTGCAGTTAATCCGCGCTCCCACACTCTTAGCTGACGCCCAACCCAAACGAGCACGCCACCAAGCAAAAGGGATCAGCCCAGAAGGGTATGCCAACTCTCCTCATGGTTTGCTCTATTTAAAGCCAGCTCCCCATCTGCTCTTATGTTAGCTTCTCGATGTGGGATCCCTCCAACATCAGAGTTTAAAACCAACACCAACTCTTGCCGTCCCAACATAGCAAAATAATCAACCTTTGCGTGCCAAGGGATTTGAACCAAAGTCCTCTCACATGCCAACTCACGCCACCACCACTAGGCCATCAACTCATTTGTGTCATAAGTCCAACACATTAAACTTTAAAGTGCACCTACTTGCTTCCAGATTTATTGAAAAGAAAAACCAAAATAAATTGCAAGAGCCAAGACTTGAACCTTAGACCCCTTGCTTCCTCTATGGTGTCACTTCCTTGTCCCCTAAGTGGCGCTACCTTGCCGCTACACCACACTCCTTTTTGTGTCATCTTTTACCCCTTTACTCTTAAAAGTCCAAACGCTAATTGCATCACTTGTTCTTAAAATCAAAATTCTGAAGACTACCACGGACTTAACTTAGGTTTGGGCCTTCCAAAGGCCCACTAACCTACTAAAATATATATTTTAACCAACCAGAACACACCCAAATTTTAAAAAAACACAGAAACATAGAAAACTCGAAAATTGGGCATTACAACTCTACCCTCCTTAAAGAAATTTCGTCCTCGAAATTTTACCTGAATCAAATAGATGAGGATATTGTTGACGCATCGCCACTTTTGGCTCCCAAGTAGCTTCCTCTCTGCCATGATTACGCCACTGTACCTTTACTAGCGGAACTGATTTCCTCCTCAAAATCTTAACATCTCGATCCAAAATCTGCACAGGCTCCTCCTCAAAAGTCAAGTCTGTTTGGACCTCGATCTTTGCAACCGACACAACGTGAGTAGGGTCAGAATGATACCGCCTTAACATGGAGACGTGAAAGACATCATGAATCCTATCCAACTCTGGAGGTAGCTCCAGTTGATAAGCCACTGGACCCACTCGCTTAAGAATCCGATAAGGCCCAATGAACCGCGGACTTAACTTGCCTTTCCTCCCAAACCTTAATATTTTCTTCCAAGGTGAAACCTTCAAGAAGACCATATCACCCACAGAGTACTCAATTCCCTTGCGCTTCAAATCTGCATATGACTTCTCGCTTATCGATGCTTCCTTCAATCGGTCTCTAATCAACTTGACCTTATCCTCGATGATCGCCACCAATTCAAGTCCAAGAACCTGTCGTTCACCCAACTCGGTCCAACAACTAGGTGTACGACATCTTCGCCCATACAGTGCCTCATAAGGAGCCATTCGAATACTTGCCTAATAACTGTTGTTGTATGCAAACTCTGCCAACGGTAAGTAATCCTCCCAACTGCCTCAAAAGTCGATAACGCATCCCCTCAACATGTCTTCCAGAATCTAAATAACCCTTTCCGACTGACCATCAGTCTGAGGATGAAAGGCTGTACTAAAGTTCAACCGCGTACCCAACGCCTCATACAATTTTTTCCAAAATTGAGATGTGAATCTAGGATCTCGATCAGAGATAATCGACACTGGCACTCCGTGAAGTCGCACTATTTTCGCCACATACAATTTGGCTAACTTCTGAAGTGAATAATTAGTGTGGACAGGTATAAAATAAGCAGATTTGGTCAACCTATCCACAATTACCCAAATCGAGTGCTTCTTCGACGGAGTCAAGGGTAACCCACTCACAAAATCCATGGTTACCCTCTCCCACTTCCAAAGTGGTACTTTCAGTGGCTGCAAAAGTTCGGAAGGTAATTGATGTTCAGCTTTCACTTGCTGACAAGTCAGACATTTTCCCACAAATTTCGTTACCTCTCGCTTCAATCCAGGTCACCAATACAACTTCTTTAAGTCGCGATACATTTTATTCCCTCCAGGATGCATAGCACACAAACCTCTGTGGGCTTCTTTCAGAATTGCTTGCCTCAAGTCAGAGTCCTTCGGAATACAAACTCTACCTCGGTAACACAGAACTCCCTCACTGTTTAGTCCGAACTCAGAAGGATCCCCATTCTTAACCTACTGGAATCGACAAACCAGAGACTCATCCCTTGACTGTTTTTCCTTAATCTCATCCACCCAGGTCGGCCTAACTTGCAATTCTGCTAACAGACTACCGTCGTGATATAGACTCAAACAAGCAAACATGGCTCTCAGATCAGATACAGTTCTACGACTTAGGGCATCAGCCACTACATTAGCTTTGCCTGGGTGGTACTCAATCGCGCAGTCATAATCCTTAAGCAACTCTATCCATCTCCGCTACCTAAGGTTCAGCTCTTTCTGAGTCATCAAGTACTTAAGACTCTTATGATCTGTGTATATAATACACCTTTCTCCGTACAGGTAATGTCTCCAAATCTTAAGCGCAAAGATTACCGCTGCCAACTCCAGATCATGAGTAGGATAGTTAACTTCATGTGGTTTAAGTTGTCGCGATGCATAAGCAACCACTTTACCCTCTTGCATCAGCACACAGCCCAACCCTACATGTGATGCATCACTGCATACGGTAAAATCTTTCCCAGACTCTGGCTGAATCAGTACAGGTGTAACACCTCTAACCCGTATCCATCGCTGGAATAGGGTTACGAGGCATTACTTATCAAATCACAATATACAACGTACATTTCTCATCCAAGAATCCATTGATACATAAACATCAACACAACATAGTCACTTTGTAACACCCCAAGCCTAAAACCGATCGTCGGTTTAGGCTATAAGGTATTATTGAGCTAAACATTTAATTTTTCATTCACAAAATTAGCAATAGAAGCAGAAATTTAGCTAAATATATATACTGAACCTTAAGTTATAAATGCCATTTTCATATGGCCAAAATATTTACAATTACAAAACATTTTCGACAACAGCCTAATCTATACATGCCATATCGAGTCAAAAATATAACTGTACCAAAAAGATCGATAGTATGAAAAACTGCTGATAATCCCCGAGTCGGTGGCCAAAGTCAACAATTTATAAAACAGAGAAATAAAAAATAGAGTAAGCTTTTGAGGCTTAGTAAGTTTTAAGCAATTTATACTATTAAAGCTTGTCATTAAAATTGAACATTGAGAATCACAAAACTTGTATTCTAATTTTAATTCACTTGACCAAATATACACCAGCACATTAGTTATAAAACCCATTGGCCGAATATATATGTATATATATACACAAGAAACTCCTTGTACATATTTCACTATTTATAAAGATTATACTAATACCTTTAATTACGTTCTTTCATATGATGACTTACAATAACCAATTATATTGTGTTTTTATCCTCAAATACTGAATTCATTCACACACACACATATATATATATATATATCGTTCTTTGATACTAGTAAATCACTTAGAAATCAATTCAAATATGAGTACATAACACGAACCTTAACATGTAAAATATATAATACTTACGCAACGATGTTTACCACTGACATTCGAAGTCGCAATCTTACTTAACTTATCGGCCTCTGGTTCACAAATCTTAGAGCTCGGAATACATTACTAGCATAAGCTGCGAATCTTTAACCCGATATTTTTCCAAAGATGTAGCTGCGGACCTCAAGCCCGGATATATTTCTAGCATATAGCTCATGGATCTCATGTCCGGATATTTTTCCAAAGATATAGCTCATGGACCTTATGCCCGGATATATTTTCAATCTCATACATATTTGATCATATTTCAACACATCTCAGTCAACTTATCACTTAATACTCGTATATTACATTTGAATATAAACTCGATACGTACATCATCATTCACATTTCAGCTCAATGGTTATATCTCATATCGCTCATTATCTTCACCATTTAATCTTAAATTCAAAGTGGCCATCAAACTATAAGTCATATACATGCATTATCTATTATACATCTTAATTCAAGTGCAAGCCAAAGATCACAATTTTACCTACTATACTCTTATAATGGCATCGTCAATTATATATATTAAAGGAAACTACTTAAAACTTACCTCAGATATTTTGAACAGTTGCGGATAATCTACTCGACTGCTTTCTCCTTTCCCTTATCTGATTTAGACCCCCTTTGCTTTTGAGCTTAATTAAAACAAAATAGATTTATTTAAATTACTTACTCAATTTTACTTCTTAGTAACCATAAGTGACAATCATATAAAACTTCGAATACATAACATATTTTATAAAATATGTCATGAATCGGTTTCATACTTATTTAATCAATATCTAATTCACATCCACAAACAAGGATTCATGTAACCTATCATGTTTTCATATGCATGAATTCAACCACACATCCGATGTCACTATAAGTACATGGTACATGCATAAGATACATATACATATATTCATACCTATATATGACTATCACAAATTAATCATTTACCACATTACTTATTGCCATTTATCAACAATGCCGCACACAAATACATACATACTCATATGCATATGATCCATTTATGATTAATATATAACCTAGTCAGCCCTAACTATGCAAACTTAACCTTCATATTCAATTTCATTTCATGACCGAATTTACATGTATTCATGTTAAAGGTGTATATTTTGACCGTATCCTTAAAATAAGTTTAATAAAAAGTTTACCACTTAAATTCAGCAAAATCAAATCTTATGCATACA
Source organism: Gossypium longicalyx (assembly GCA_025698465.1). NCBI lineage: Eukaryota > Viridiplantae > Streptophyta > Magnoliopsida > Malvales > Malvaceae > Gossypium > Gossypium longicalyx. The sequence continues at coordinate 67,458,254 of CM046995.1, read as the reverse complement.
TGATATACACTTAATAATATACCAAACACATACTTAACCTTAACGAAACAAAACACATTGCATAGTTATTAAACCAATCACAAACTACATACAACATTTGTCAATTAATAATCATATTTATTTAACCAATACACTTCTACTTATTTTTTTATTTATCACTTGTATAATACTATCGAAACAGATTAATTATACTTTAATATACTATCATAGCCGAACATAATTTATAATACATGTAATAAAATCAATCCAAATTCCCTTTTCCAAAACATATACATTTTATACTCATGCAAAAACCATGATCGAATCACTTATAGATACTACCTAAGCCATCAACTACTTTAACACACAAACATTACTCAAAGATTACACTAGTTCACATTCGGCAAGTTTCACAACTACACAAGCTGAATTTTTCTATCATCTCAACTACTAATATGAACATTAAACTATATCAAACATCACCCATTTGCAAATTTTTCATTAAAACTTGAAAACAACATTCATTCTCTACAAAATTAATTTGTAGTCGTATACTCATATCATTACTAAATTCCAAAATTTTAACATGGGTTAAGTAAGGAACTTAGTAATTAACCTAAAATAAGTTACCATTTCAAAATTTATCATAATTTACTAACCTTGTTTCAAGCTTAAGATGACCGAAGGTTTTGCCCCTTTTTTTTCTCTTTTCAATCGGCCAAGAAGAACAAGATGAAACTTTGTTTTCTTCACCTCTTTTTTTTATTATTATTTATCAATATTATAAAAATTATAAAGCCATTTAGTTGCCTTAAAACTAATAAATAATACATATATATTGTCATAAACATTAACATGGCCGGCCACTATAAACAAAAAGGGACATTTGACATGCAAGTCCAAACTCTTTAAAACATGCATTAATAAACCATTTATAAATTTACCTATCACATTTCAAAATTTTCTCACATAAGTCCGATTTAATAATTTCACATACAATTGACAAAATTACAGTATGAAACTTTCACATATGCACATTCACATATAATAAGCATCGAATATGACGGTTAATTATTTTATTTTTTTATTTTTTATTTTTTTACGACTCAGTTTTGTGGTCCCGAAACCACTTTTCAACTAAGGTCAAATTAGGGCTGTCACAACAGGTGCCTCGGTCAGAACTTTCTTCAACTTCACAAAAGATTCCTGTTGTTTCTCAGTCCAAACAAACGGTACCCCCTTCCTTATAAGCTTTGTCAAAGGCGCTGGCATCACAGAAAATCCTTCCACAAACCTTCTATAGTACCCAACTAATCCCAGAAAACTTCAAATTTCTGACACTGACCTCGTTGGCTTCCATTCCAGAATCGCTTCAATCTTTCGAGGGTCCACATTAATCCCTTCAGCAGAGACAACATGCCCCAAGAAAGTTACCTCTCTCAACCAGAACTCACACTTATTGAATTTCGCATAAAGCTCCTTCTCCCTCAGCACTTGCAGCACAATATGAAGATGCTCATCATGCTTCTCCTCAGTTTCAGAATAAACCAGAATATCGTCGATAAAGACAACTACAAATCGATCCAAGTATGGCTAGAACACTCAATTCATCAGATCCATAAATGCCGCTGGTGCGTTCGTCAACCCAAATGGCATAACCAAGAACTCATAGTGACCATACCGAGTTCTCAATGCCGTCTTGTGAATATCCACCTCCTTAACCCTCAACTGATGATACCCAGATCGAAGGTCAATCTTGGAAAATACTGAAGCTCCTCTAAGTTGATCGATTAAATCATCGATTCTTGGCAGTGGGTACTTGTTCTTAATCGTCAGTTTGTTCAACTGCCGATAATCGATGCACATCCGCATTGACCCATCCTTCTTCTTAACGAACAACACTGGTGCTCCCCACGGAGACACACTTGGTCTAATGAAGCCTCTATCCAATAACTCTTGAATTTGGGCTTTCAGCTCCACCAACTCCTTCAATGCCATCCTATAAGGTTCAATGGACACTGGTGCCGTTCCAGGCAACAGGTCGATTCCAAACTCAACCTCTTAGTTCGGTGGCAAACCCGGAAGCTCCTCTGGAAAAACATCTTGAAAATCCTTAATAGTTCTAACTTTATCCACTATCAGACCCTCAGTTTTCGATTGGCTTACAAATGCCAAATAAGCCTCACATCCCATTCAAATCCACTTCTCGGCTCTCAATGCCGACACCACATTAGACAGATAATCCCTACGCTCGCCTATCACCAAAACCTCCTCATCCTTTGTGGTCTTTAACATCATTCGCTTAGTAGCACAATCCAAAGTAGCCCTATGCTTAACAAGCCAATCCATTCCCAAAATGAGATCAAATTCTCCGAAAGGTAGCTCCATCAGATCTCCAGAGAAAACTTTTCCTTGATTTTCTATAGGCACATTTCTATATAGTTTATCTACCCTAACCGAGTGACCCAAAGGACTTAGTACAGATACCCCACCCACGGTCACCTCAGAGCGCACACCTAGTGACCCAGATATAGCACATGCAACATACGAATGGGTAGATCCAACATCTATCAATGCAGTGTATGGAATACTACAAATAAGAAATGTACTAGTTATGACGTCAGGTGCATCACCCTCCTCTCGGTGAAGAGCTGCATACACCAACGCCAGCTGACGAGCTTCAACAAATCCAGCACCCCTGTCAGGCGCTCCTCTTCCTTGACCATTTCCATTACCACATCTGCCTTGCCTACCTCCTCTCGAAAACTGTGGCCCACCCCTCACAGGTTGAGCGACCCTCTGCTCTAAAACTTGAACCTGATCTGGTTCCTAGGGACAGTCTTTAACCCTATGCTCCATAGATCCACATCAGAAACAAGCACCAGAACGTTTCTGACACTCGCCCATATGTATCTTCCCACAACTCCTACAACCCTGCGGTCTAACAGCATTCATCGGTACTACTCGAACTGGCTCCATTACCCTTGCTCTCTTAACATTCCTGTTCATACCACCTGAAAGTCCTGAATCTCTCCTAAAACGGTTTTGATCTTTCTCACGATTCTGTCTTTCTGTATGCTTCACTTCCTCAGCTATCTTAGCTTTCTCCACTAAAGTAGCGAAGTTACGCTCCCTCTACGGAGTAATCAGCACCCTAAGTTCATCTCTTAGACCATCCTCGAAGCGTACGCTATGCTCATACTCAGTGCGACAATCCCGAAGCATACGGCTCGATCTCGAAACTCGGACTCATACTCGATCACCGACTTACTCCCTTGCACGAGTTTCGTAAATTCTTTACGGCGGCGTCCCACGTAACTAGCCCCAACATACTTTCCTTTCAAGGCTGTCTTAAACAGCTCCCAAGTCACACTGTTAGCAGGAGTTCCATCTCTCACCGTGAGCCACCACTGATAAGCCTCATCCCTGAGTAACGATATGGCTCCCTTCAGCTTCTGCTCCACAGAGCAGTCCAGATCATCCATAATTCGCTCTGTGGCTTCTAACCAATATTCAGCCACATTCGGAGCTACACCAGATACGCCCCTAAATATCTCTACTCCATTGGCCCGGAGCTGCTAAGAAATAGACCCCCGAATTCCGTTTCCTGTACTTGCCCCAACAACCCTTTCCAAAACTCGGAGCATCGCCTGGGACAGAGCATCGTCCCCCACACCTCCATCATGAGACTCTACCTCCGGTGCCGGTGGTACCGGTGTATCTGCTATCGGCACATGTCCTATAGACGAAGATTCAGCTTGAGCATTACCTCGGCCACGTCCACGGCCTCTTCCACGAGCTGCTCGTGCACTCATTTTGTATTATCTGATTAAGAATTTTATGAATCAGTTTAATATTTTAGTGTTTATTACAGATGTCTTATGAATAACAGTAATTCAGAGTTTAAGTTTGTTTTCTTTCGCGGTAGCCTAGCTACTCTGATCTCGATCTACTTATCGAGTTTCCATAGTTCCAGTGTTACCCTAACTAAAGTACCATGATAAGGTTTTGTACAAGCATATAACAGATATTTGAGAAACAATCAGAAAGGCTCAGAAAACTTACAGACTTGGGTCGGAGATTCGGTGTGCCACCTTCTAAAAAACTAATTTTAGAAAACTAAAAATCATCTATTTGTAAAGAGAAAATATTGGAAACATTCTCGAAAACAATTTATAATCAAGTTCCTAAAAAAACGATTTTTAAAAACCTTTATTCAATGTTTCTTTAAAACTCCCGTTTTTAGACCCGTTCCACAGCCCGAGTTGTTGCAACTTGGCTCTAATACCACTAAATGTAACACCCTAGACCCGGCCCAGACGTTATGGCCAGATCTGGTGTGTCACATAGACTTACGACTTAGTATGCATTCGTTGGTTTAAGTGATTAGGGTGGTCTTTGTAAAAATAGCAATTGAATGAAAAAGCCGGTTTATCAATCTTTAGGCTATCCATTTGCCGTGCTTGTTGAGTCTTGAAAACGTTCATTAATTTTGAAAACCCGCACAGCCTAACACTAGCAGTTTCGACATAGTATAAATATAATCAAGAAATAAAAATCATACCGGAAAGAGAAATTTATATAACGGCCTTATTACAACTTAAAACCCAAAATTAAATCAGAATATAAAAATAATAAAAAATAAACTAACTTAGAAAAAACCAACTTTGCAGATGATGTGGCCACTCAAGATCCCTCACACCTCCAAGCCCACTATGGTTGGGGATTTCCTGCAGAGATGAAAATAAAGGGTGAGTTTGGTAAACTCAGTGTGTAACATAACCCAACCATAGCCCAAAACAGATCAAATCTCAGAGTTAGACTTATTTGGGCCTTGGCCCAGTACAGAAATCGGAATGAAACTCATAGGCCCATAGCAGATACAGAACAAATATATCATGAATGCAGAAATCCCAACCCAGAGCCATCCATAACACCCCCTTACCAGCCTTACACCATGTGGGGAGACTACTCGACCCACCCAACCGCTACACACCACGAAAAATTGCAAATAGGTCGCGGATATTGTGATGAAGTCACCAGATACATATATTGTGGCGAGGCCACCAGAATAGATATATTTGTTTATATATGTGGCGAAGCCACCAGATTGCAGCGAGGCTACCAGATATTGTGACGAAGTCACCAGGACAGATATATATGTGGCGAGGCCACCAGAATCTGTGCGAGGTCGCGAGCGCTTCCTCCATCAATATAAACCCATGTCCCATGCAACAGAATAATATGTCATGGCATACGTTACGTAAAACGTAACATCATGCTTTTCGATAAAATAAAATATCCCTAGGGGTAAAATCGTAATTTTTCATGTATAAGGGTATTTCAGTAATTATTACCTATTGCTAGGGTTTCATGCTTATTCTAACGTTTACCAAGTAATCAGAAGTACTTATCTTGTCTTTTTACCGAAGTGGGCCCGTTGACCCATTGGTCCGTTTTCGGCCCATTAAGTCCAAATATACTGTTGTGCACGAAAATACACACTCTGCACTCTAATCATCCGAATGCACCATATTCATTAACAACTGTCTCACGAGCGCTTGCATGCTCGCGAGTTCACAAAATACCAACGTTTTGGTATTTCGGCTTTTACCGATTCAGTCTAAGGGAGGGTGTCGTTTACACACCTAGTTGATGAGGATTGATGACGATATCTCCCACGCGATAATCCTACGATCGATCACTAACACATTAGACTTACGAATTAACAATAACTACCATAAATCCACGTCAACTAACCCAATCATCACACAAGTTAGTCATTTACGCACGAGGGGCAAAATAGTCATTTTACCCTCCAGGGGTAAATCGGAAATCCTACCCTACATGGGTATTTTAGTAATTCTACAACTTATCCACTTGGGCCTACGAACCCATTGGGACTACATGGCCCATTTCAGCCCATCGCGGCCTGAAATAGCCATCGTACTGCTAGAGTAATGAGAAATACACACCTGTTAGGAGACTGCAGTTAATCCGCGCTCCCACACTCTTAGCTGACGCCCAACCCAAACGAGCACGCCACCAAGCAAATGGGATCAGCCCAGAAAGGTATGCCAACTCTCCTCATGGTTTGCTCTATTTAAAGCCAGCTCTCCATCTACTCTTATGTTAGCTTCCCGATGTGGGATCCCTCCAACATCAGAGTTTAAAACCAACACCAACTCTTACCGTCCCAACATAGCAAAATAATCAACCTTTGCGTGCCAAGGGATTTGAACCAAAGTCATCTCACATGCCAACTCACGCCACCACCACTAGGCCATCAACTCATTTGTGTCATAAGTCCAACACATTAAACTTTAAAGCTCACCTACTTGCTTCCAGATTTATTGAAAAGAAAAACCAAAATAAATTGCAAGAGCCAAGACATGAACCTTGGACCCCTTGCTTCCTCTATGGCGTCACTTCCTTGTCCCCTAAGTAGCGCTACCTTGCCGCTATACCACACTCCTTTTTGTGTTATCTTTTACCCCTTTACTCTCAAAAGCCCAAACGCCAATTGCATCACTGTTCTTAAAATCAAAATTCTGAAGACTACCACGGATTTAACTTAAGTTTGGGCCTTTTAAAGACCCACTAACCTACTAAAATATATATTTTAACCAACCAGATCACACCCAAATTTTAAAAAAACGCAGAAATACAGAAAACCCGAAATTTGGGCGTTACAGTTGGAGTACTCGTGGATTCTTCACACGTTTTCGTGAATAGGTGTGTAATCACAGTGCTATTAATGTAGGTTGAGGCAAAAAGCTGAAAAGTCAAAAAGTGGGCTGTCGTCATCACACAAGGGTGTGGCCATCCGTGTGATAGGCCGTGTAGTAAAATTAGGTCGTGCGGTCGACGAGTTGGCCATGAGCGTATTCATGGACCGACACGCTATTAGGCTAATTTTGGCCGAACTGGACGATGTGGGCCCCACACAGAAAAGTCACACAAAAGTGTGGTAAATAGTAGGCTAGGCTGTGTAAACTGCACGGCTGAGGCCATTTCTGGGTTATGTGGGCCATACGAGCGTGTGGGCCCATATGGGCTGTAATATGGGCTGTAGGTCCATTATCACTGATTGACTGTTAAGGTTACACGAGTCGCCCAAGATGATTGTGGACCTACTATTGGGCCGGTAAGTATACTTAGGCCCTTATTTTAGTAAGATGACTATTTTACCCCTATGTGTTGTATGATTGTTTAAGCATGCCATTTTTACTGTATGTACATTTATATTATGTTGCATTGCATGGGGTGGGATATATGATTTTGGAGGAAGTGTATTGAAAGGCTAAAAGCCTATTACTGGCAGCTCTACTGCAAATACTATTTTAGTGCCACAACCGGTACGACTTGGTGTGTAGGTTGGGTGGGTTGATTTTATCCTCACATGGTGTGTAGGGCTAGTACGGAGATGGTGTGTAGATGATGGATAGGGTAGGATTCTTTGTTTGCATATTGTACTAAAATGGGCTAAGGCCCAGACTGCTACTACTACTGAAATGGGATAAGGCCTAGACTGCTATTGTTACTGAAAAGGGCTCAGGCCTAGACTACAACTGTTATTGAAAAGGCTTAGGCCCAAATTGTGCTTACTCTGATTGATTACTTATATAGGATTTCACACATTGATTTTTCATAAACTCATTCATCTGTTAATTGTGCAGGAAGTCTCCAGGCTTAGACAGATTGAGGCAACAGAGGTCTCAAAGGTGGCCATTCGGCACAGTTTCTTTTAGTGTTATAAATAAGATTTTATTTTTGGGTTTTCATTATGTAATAAGGCCTCTTTAATTTTATTTTAATTTTAGTTTGGGGATTTAGTTACTTGACATTTAATCAGGTAGTAGTAGGTCTCAGTTTTTCAAGAAAATATAAACAAATGTTTTTCTGAAAACATCATGTTTACGCAATATATTTTGAAAGCTTCCGCAACAAACACTGTTTTAAAGCTTTAAAACAAACTAAGATAATTAATATTATGCTAAGTCAGCTTGAGTTTTCATAATGAATCGGACATATTAAACTTTTGTTAAGAGCCTAAAGAGGTTTTATGTGGAACAGATTTTCTATGAAATTGTGTTTTGAAAAACACTCCAACGTGACATCACAGATTCGACCATAATGTCTAGGTCGGGTTTGGGGTGCTACACATACCTACCATAATATACCTATTAACATTCCTATGCCAAAACTGAATATATAAAGCAAAATATTAAGTCACATAACAAAACCTTATTTAAGCATATCAACCAAGATTCATATATATATAAGCAATAGCCGAACACCAAAATCAAACATAACCATTATCTAAACGAAGCATTAAATCCAAACATAACAAAATAATAAGCCATTTTCCAATGGCTCATGATTACATTAACCAAAATCAAACATTTCAAAATATAATCCAGCCTATACATGCCATAGGTTCGAAAATTTAGCTTATGAAATACCAAAGATAGACGATAGTCTGATAGACTTTCTGACGATCCCCGAGCTCGTAACTTGATTCCAAAATCTATAAAATAGAGGTAAACATGAAAACACACAGTAAGCTATCATAGCTTAGTAAGTATAAGCAAATAACAACTCAATGACACAATATCAACTCATTTAAACCAAACTGAATCAAACTATACTATCATAATCACATTAAATCTCAAGCTCACGATTTCATTTATATCATATACTTTCACCTAACAACTTATTCATGGCCGAATGAACATATATATACATTAACAAACTATCATTCAATTTCCAAGCCAAAATATCTTTATCATACCAAGTACATATATACTTATATGCATATACTCATAAGTTAGAATATAACAATCACATGCATATTTATATCATATGGCTGAATATAACACCAAATGCACACATGTTTACATTAGTAACTTGTATTATTTGGATCACATATCAAATGGCCAACTTACCTTATTTTCAAATAGGTAATTAAATAACTCATACATGATTGTTTTAGCTCATTTTACACCTTCATTCACAACTTATCATTGCCCGTTGAACCATTCGAAATTAAATAGGATACTCAGATAATATCATACAATGCCAACGTCCCAGACGTGGTCTTACATGCTATCTCATATCGATGCCACTGTCTCAGATAGTGTTTTACACGAATCAAATACGATGCCGATGTCCCAGACATGGTCTTACTTGTAACCACATATCGATGCCGACATCCCAGACGTGGTCTTATTCGAGAACACATATAGGAAATCCTATGTCATGACATATGTATCCTAGCTATTCCTAAGGTTCGTACGGGACTTTCGGATGTCATAACTCCGTCGAAACGAATTCATAAACATAGCTGCCAAGCTTGTACACATTCGGCTAACACATATATATATTCACATATTTCATTTCAGCATATATAGCTCACATTTAATTAAAATTAAGGTCTATTTGTGTAACACCCCAAACCCGGCCTAAAAGTTAGACCCGAATCTGGTGTGTCACATTGAAGTGTTTTTCAAAAACCATGTTTTCATTAAAAACCCTTCTTATTTAAAACGTAGTACATTGAAAACTTCTTAATTTTATTTCCAAAACTCCTTTTTACTTTGCGGAAGCTAATTCTAAAAGTAACTGATTTACGAAAACGTGATGTTTAAAAGTTAAGTCACGAAAATGTAGTGTTTTGAAAACAGTTGTTGTTTTCGAAAATCGTGTTCTACTTCTAACAGATATTAGACATACTAAATAAAATTTCCAAATAAAAGGTTAAGGAAATAAAGAGGCCTTATTACAACCCAAATCAAAACCAAAGTGCTTAACTAAATAAACAAAATAGAAAAACATGTGCAGTTGTATGGTCATCTTCGAGTCCCTCTGCAACACCGATCCACCTAACGCTAGGGATTACCTATACAGTTAATAAACGGGGTGAGTTTTTGAAAATTCAGTGTGTAATCCCCTTGCTTAAAGTAATAGTCAGTATAAAAAACAAAAATTGAAATAGTCTGGGCCAGAGCCCGTTAACAGTAACAGTACAGTCTAGTTTAGACCATACGTGGGCCAAAGCCTATCATAATATCATTTGGGTCACATCCCATAACAGAATCAATTAGGCCCAGCCCAAACCAATAACAGAACAGAATGTGTGAATGCATGATTGCATGATATCCCATCCCAATAATTCAACCGTTACACATCAACTCTGTCTCCCAGTACACATCATGTGGGGATATAATTATCGACCCACCCATCTGATACACATCAATGATAGCCCGGTTGCGGTACTACCTTCATTACAGCAAAGCTGCTAATCATATATTGAGCTTAAAAAGTCTTCAGTAGTGGTATTATAATTGGCACAAAGCCATCGATAACTGTATTATGTTTGACACATAGCCATCAGTGACGGTAATATAATCGGCACACAGCCTTAGGTAAATATGATCTACACAGAGTCATTCATAAGTATGTTAGGCACATAGCCGCAGGTAAATACGTTTGGCACAAAGCTATAGTCAAGATGGCATAGAGCCATTTTTAGGTTGGCACAAAGCCACAATTAGATTAAGCGGCACTAAGCCATCGCCAATAATCATATATTGACACATAGCCTTAGGCAAATACGTTTGGCATATAGCCATAATCAAGTTGGCACAGAGCCATATGTAGGTTGGCGCAAAGCCATATGTAGGTTGGCGCAAAGCCATAATCAGAATAATTGGCTTTAAGCCATCGGTAGCTGTATCATGTTAGGCACATAACCATCAACGATGATAATACAGTCAGCACATAGCCTCAGGTAAATATGATCGACACAGAGTCGTCAATAATCATAGATTGGGCTTAAAAGCCACCGGTGGATCTACGATCGTCAAGCAACCATGCGATCCTTAATTGGTGGATCCACGGTCGTCAAGTAATCATGCGATCCTCAATCGATGGATCTACAGTCGTCAAGCAACCATGCGATCCTCAATTTCTTCCTCTGTTTCACAATTCCAACCCCATGCAATATGTCGTGTATGTCATGCTCAATCATTACACGTGTATGCAAAATGGCCATGCTTTGTAACAATCATTTAAGCATATATTAAAAACATATCAGTTTTACAACCATGGCCAAGTCAGTTAAAACACAATCATACAATCACAGTCAATAAGTCAAATTCATAGTCCAAGTCAGTCAATTACCCACAAGGGCAAAACAACCATTTTACCCTACAAGGGTATTTTGATAATTTTACAAATCGAGGGTATTTTGATAATTTTACAAACTAGGGTTATTTCGGTAATTTTATAAATTAGGGGTATTTCCGTAATTTTACAAATCAGGGATATTTAGATAAGTTTACAAATCGAGGGTATTTTGATAAATTTACAAATCGGGGGTATTTTGGTAATTTTACAAATCGGGGGTATTTCGATAATTTTACAAATTAAAGGTATTTCGGTAATTTTACAAATCGAGGTATTTTAATAATTTTACAAAATCGAGGGTATTTCGATAATTTTACAAATCGAGGGTATTTCGATAATTTTACAAACTGGGGGTATTTCGATAATTTTACAAATCGGGGGTATTTCGGTAATTTTATAAATTGAGGGTATTTCAGTAATTTTAGAAACTGGGGGTATTTCGGTAATTTTACAAATAAAGGGTATTTCGGTAATTTTACAAATCGGAGGTCTTAACGAGCCAACAGAAGGTCCGCCGTGGCCTCTAGCGACTTAAGTAACCTAAACAGACCTAACAGTGTAAATGGGCCTAAGGCCCATTACTCAGCCCAAGTGGGCCCACACGCTCGTGTGCCCCATTTTGCCCAAATTCAATTACAGCTATGTGACCTACAAAGCCCAGTCCAATATTTATCACTTATAGTGGATTTAATCTGTTGGGGCCTACAAGCCCATTGGGCCCACACGTCCTATTTCGGCCTAACGAAGCCCTTAACGGCCTATGCCATGCACACGACATGACAAGCCCAACTACTTCCCACCTAATAGTTAGATTTACACAAGCGGGCCCATAGGCCCATCGAGGCCCAGAACAGCCCCAGACATGAGAACGTTCATAGCGGCCTCTACAGTCTATCGCTCATGATCTGTGGGCTCGATTTACCACACGAGTGATCGAACACTCGTGAAGCCTCAAATGCCAAAGTTTTGGCTTTTCAGCTTCTACCGACTTCTAACAAAGAAGGGCACGAATACACACCTATTTATGAGGATGCGCCGAAGTCCACGATCACCAACCTTGGCACATCTTGCAGTGAGTCTTCCTCCCTAACTCATCTAGTTTGCTCTATTTAAAGCCAGCTTTTCACCAATTCTCATGTTAGCTTCCCAATGTGGGATTGCTTTTAACCATTAGGAAAAATTCCTCATTTTTTGTTTATAGCCTTTTGGCGACATGGCCGAGCGGTAAGGCGGGGGACTGCAAATCCCTTATTCCCCAGTTCAATTCCGGGTGTCGCCTGATAAACAAAAAACTCAAAATCCTAACGTCTCCTAACGTCTAGGATTCAAGGAAAAACTAAAGTAGTGGAAGGGAATCAATAAATCAATAAATCTTGATATGGGAGCCCCCTTACTAATGGAGTGGCTACTAGAGGAGTCTTGAATTAGATTGGATAATGGGAGTGTCTAATTAACTAATGAATGGTTGTAGAAGGGTTGGAAGATACTTTGTATACAGACGGATGAAAGTCTCTGAGTGTTCAGTCATCCAATTAATATTAGATTGGATAGATAATTGGCTTTTACTTAATGAGGGACACCAAAAGAAAGAATAAGTCTTATTATTGATACATGTGAGTAACATTCTTTTGATACTTCCAAAAGTGTTACTGTGCATTTTGCTTGTGCTTAATGGTTCTCAATTTTACTCGAAATCATATAAGAGCTTGTTATAAGTGGATTTATCGAAGTGATTCATCAACGGTGGCGTGTCATAATTCCCTTTTCTTTTTGACTCTGCACCAATAATTCCACTATTACTAGTGAACAATAATGGAAAATTTTAATTCCTTCATATTTGTTTCATATTCATAGAGATAGGGGACATAATACACATGGGTATAGTAAGTCTTGCTTGGGCTACTTTAATGGTAGTCTTTACATTTTCCTTTTCACTCGTAGTATGGGGAAGAAGTGGGCTCTTTATGTGTCCATAATTAACTTTAAGACATATGTGCCAGTGTCCAAATTCACTTAAGAGAAAAACCAAAATGAATTCTAAGAGCTAAGACTTGAACCCAACCTCCCTTGCAACCTTAATGACTCCACAACCACTCTACGACATGCTTCCTTGTGTCATTTATTTAACATAATAATTTAAAAGGCCATTATCCAAGCATCCAGGGTTTTATTCACTTAATACTAAATTTTTTGCTAAAGCCCAAGTTTGAACCCAATATTTCTCCAACACTTCTCAAGGCCATTAACCACCAAAGTAGACATTTAATTGTGTCATTTCCTTGCACAATTAAATACTTATATTCAACCTCCTTATGGACCCAACTCAAGGCCCAATACTTCTAGGCCGAAATTCGAGGGGTTACAATTTGCTTATAAACTTACCTCGGACGATAAAAAATGAAACGGGACGACTAGTCGACAACTTTAGTTTTCCCTCGATCCAAATCTGATTTCTTTGGTTCTTGATCTAAAAATATTCAAATTAAACTCATTCAAACATATTTTTACTCAATTTAGTCCAAAAACACATAAATGGGCAAATTACTATTTTACCCCTGACATTTTACACATTTTACAATATAGTCCAAATTACACAAAACACAAAACATGCAAAATTTGCATATAACATGCTTAGGCCGAATATTACCTATGTTCATACGAGTCCATACATTTCATTTATTTCATATTTTAGTCCCTCAATTTATTATTTTTGCAATTTAGTCCTAGTTACTCAAAATCATCAAAAATTCCAATACAAAACATATCAATCCAAAATATATCTTTCATATTTCATCAACTAACATCACAAAACTCAAATATTCATCAATGGCATAACTCAAAATATTCATCAAAATCAGAAATTCAAGTATGGGCTTTGTAAATAACATAGCAACGATCTCAAAAATGTAAAAATTATCAAAAACCAAGCTAGTTACATACCTTGATTAAGCTTGACAATGGTCGAATACCCTAGCTTTGTTTCTTTCTTTTCTTTTCCTTATGTTCGGTCATGAGAAAAATAAATGAGCTAATGGCTTTTTAATTATGTTATAATATAACATATATTAACATAATATCTAATTTACATATTTAACCTTATTATAAAATATAAAACCATGTTAAATCATGGCCATTACCATCCATCACCTATAACTATGGTTTAATTTCAACTTAAATGCCTCTATTTAAGAAGACAACAACAATTCGACCCTTACACATTAAACTATCAAGTTTTCATTTTACGCAATTAAGTTATTTTATTTAATCGGGCACTCAAGCGACTAAATTAAATCACAAAAATTTCACACATATAAATTCACACATAATAAACATAGAAAATAATTTTAAAATATTTTTCTGACTTGAATTCATGGTCCCAAAACCACCGTTTCAATTAGGGTCTAAATCGGGCTGTTACATAACCCACCCAATATGAATGCTAAACTGAGAAATGACATAACATCCTTTAAGTAACTAGAGAATGAAACACTGTATGTAGCGTATGAAAGGTTCAAAGATGTAACGCCCCAAAAATCCTTAGTATTTATTTTTATATGTTGTTGTTACACAAATACGTGTCTGCTTCAATGGTTAAGGGTTCTGGGAAGAGTTGGAGTGGTTCCAAGTTTAAGCCTTGGCTTGGGAAATTTTTGCTTTTTAATGAATAAACCCTTAGCTTTAGTTAGTGGATTTATAAATAAATCTTGTTAAAGATATGTCAAATTTGGCCTACTGGTTTGGTGGTGAAGTGGAGTGTAAATAAGCTGGAGGTCTAGAGTTCGAGTCTTGGTATATGCAAGGGAGTTTTATTTTGCAGCTAGAACCATGAGAGTGTTCTAGCTTAGCCAAAACTCTAAAGAGTTTGAAGGGAGTTCAAATTAGATGGTCGAGGGATTGAAGGAGAGTTTTGAGGAGTGGATCAAGGAAATGGGGAAGTAGTGGTGCCAAAGTTGGATTCTTCCTCAAAAATTTGGCTTGGCTTTTGTTTCCCTTAAAATTCAGTCATATATTTGCTACCTTGACAAATTCTCTTGCTGCCTTCTTCAATTTTTTTCCCTTTTTCTTCTCTTTTCTCTTCCTTAAGCCCTCTATTTCTACCGATTTTGCTATTGGTTTTGTTTTTGTTCCCTGGTTGTATCTTAATTTCTTCCTTCTCTTCTTGGTCTATTTTGCTATTGCTATTATCATCAAATTGGAGCCTCATTACTGTTTTTCCTTCCCTTCTCCCTTTGTCGTATATTAAGTCTTTGCTATTGTCTCAATTTTTATTTCTTGGCTTCGCCTCCTCGATGACTTTTCCTTCGATTTCTTTTTCATTTCACTGTTGTTTTTGTGATTTCTTTCATTGGCTAAACATCCTTCTTCTTTCTATTCCCTCTTTATTTCTTTTATCGATTATGTTCTTTCTCTTGTCTACAACTCCTACTTTTCGTTAGTTCGATAAGTCTTTTGGTAGGAGGCTAGAGTGTATATTTCAATTGTTTGGGGAAGGTTTCAATTGTTAAATTGTGTTAGGTTTCTGACTCTCTGTTGTGTCGAACTTTGTTTGGCAGCAGCAAATCGCATTGAACTTGGTCTACCTGTAGATTTGTAGGCTACATCGGTTGGAGCAGTGGGGGTAACCAACATTAATGAATTCGTTTGGGGTTGTTTTTGTATTGCTAGCTCTAAGCATAAACTAATATTGATCATGGGATTACTAATCTTTTAGGTGTGTTGTAACTCGGGAGAGTTGTGTACCAGGAATCGTAACCAAGTGTGTAAACACTGCCCTTAATCGTAAATCAGCAAAAAGCCGAAAAGTGTAAATAGTCAACACCACACGAGCGTGCAGCTACCTATGTGGTAGCTCGTATGTCTAAACATTGGCATATAATCGATGAGGCCGACCATGTGTGGATTTATGGACTTAGCCGTATTGGGCTAAATTGGGCCGTGTAGGCCCCACACGGGTGAACCACACGGACGTGCGGAAATTATTGGGCCAAGTTGTGTAATACACATAGCTAAGGCCATTTTGGGCCGTGTAGGCCCACATGGGCTCGTAATATAGATCATGGGCCCATTTTCACTGTTTGACTGCTAAGGTTGTAACACCTTGATTTTGGCCTAGATGTAATAGGCCTTGAGTTCGGATCTGTTAGAAGGCGGCTTGAATAAAAGAAAGGTGTTTAAATATTTTATAATTGTGTGTTTAGTTTAATTGTTAAATTATTTAGGAAGGGTTGGTAGTGTGGAAAAGGTCCTGGGTTCGATCCAGGGCTTTAGCAAAATTTTGCATTTTTTTCTAAAGAACCCTGAGCATTAGGTGGAAGGCTTATTAATAAGACCTGGTAAAATTTAACATAAGGAAACGCTTGGCCTAATGGCAAAAGGCGTGGGTAGTAAGTAGGAGGTTCAGGGTTCAAGTCCTGGCCTTGGCGAAAATTTTTTTATTGCGCATAAGGTTAGTAGGGAAGCTAGCGTTTAGGCTTTATAAATATGTTAGGTGGAAATTTGACACAAAGGATGCGCTTGGCCCAGTGGCATGATGGCGTTAGGAGTAAGGAGAGGTGTTGGGTTCAAGTCGTAGCATGAGCAAAAGTTGTGGGTTTTTTTTTAGACAACCTGGAGGTCGACAGAAAGACTTTATAATTAATTAGGGAGGAGAAATGACACAAAAGAGCTTGTGGCTTGGTGGCAAGGGACGTATAGCGCAGCCAAGAGATTAGGGATTCGAATATGAGTGGTGGCAAATACTTTTAGGATAATCAGGTTGCGGGTTAATAGACCTTAAAAATAGTTAGGGATGGAATATGGCACAAGAGCGCCTGCGGTGCAGTGGCGAGAAGCATGCCATGGTTATGAAAAGGAGCAAGTTTGAATCCCAAGCCTGGCAAAGTTTAAATTTTTATTCTTTAAGAAAACTGAAGCTTAGGCATATAAGCCTTATAATTAATTGTGACCGAATGACAACATAAGAAAGGATGCGGTGCAGTGGCCAGCAACGTGTTGGGAAGATAGAGGGCTAGAGTTCGAGTAGTGGCGCGTGCAAAGGAAGAATTTAATTTTGCTACTCAAGTGTTGTACGGTGGAAGCAATTTGAATGCAATTCAAATTGGAATTTTTTTTCTAAAATCAAGGGGATTAGGATGAAGATTAAGCATAGATATGATGGTGATAAAATTGGAGAATTTGAAGGGAAATTATCTTAATGAGTTTAAGTTGATTGAGGAGTGTAGGTGTATTTATTTATTTATTTTTAGTATAAATATGTGTGTCGTATGGGCGAGTAAGGGCATTTATTGTTTTTGTGTGCTTCAGTTGCATATCACCTCCTATTTTCTTTAAGCTAAACTCTTGATCTTTTCTTCCCTATTTTAATCGAATCAACCCCTTCCCTCTTCAACTTAGCCGACTGTTTTTTTGCATTTAAAAGCCGATTCTTACACTTTGGGGGCTTGATTTCTTGTTGGCAAGCGATCTCGCAATCGGTAAGTGAATTAGATCTTCTTCGGCTTTTGTTAAATATTTCTAAGTTCTTTCGTTTCTACACTCTTAAAAGCCAAATTTTCGTTATTCTTTCCAAAACCTTAGTTAACCTACGGTTTCTCCATTTATCTTTGTTTTCCCTCTCATTCAAGAGTGTGATCGCTGATGGAAAAAGGTGGTTCTAGCAGAGAAGTTGGGATAAAGGCTCCCAAGTTTAAGCGACGTAAGGTATCAACTGTTAGGGACTTTTTGCCTGGATGCGGAAGGGGGACTACGTTCAATTTTTGAGTTACATAGGCAGATCGTAGTCGATCAATCTAGTCAAGGCAAGTATAGATGGTTCTTCGGTAAGTAGTGGATTTATTTTGAATTAATGGAATGTGACTAATGGAGTATAATGTTGAATATAGGTTCGAGCGATTATGAATACCTAGTACTCCAGGTGATAAGGCGTGTAATTCTTCCCTATGATAACTTGATATAAAGCCGAAGGTGTGTACATACACTGTACACGCACAATGAATTTGCAAAAGCCGAAATGCCGAAAAGCCAAAATTTGGACTACGGTAGTCTTGCGAGTGCGCGAACACTCGTGAGGAGGAAACCGATAGGTTGTTTGAGGGCCATGGGTGATTCCATGGACTTGGGCTGTGATTTGGCCAACTGGGCTAGAATAGGCTTAATGGGCCTGATGGGCTATTGGGCCCATAATAGGGAAAATTGATATTTGATGTTATGTGATGGAAAATTCGTATGTGAGCATGTATATAAATGTGATTTGGGCCTAATGGGCCATATAAATGTGATTTGGGCCTAATGGGCCATATAAATGTGATTTGGGCCTAATGGGCCATATACAGGTGATTTGGGCTTAATAGGTCATATGAATATGATAGGGCCTAGTGGGCCATATACAGGTGTGTGAATTTGACTGGGCCTTGTAAGGGGTTTTGGGCCTAGCATATGATGAATACATAAAACTTAATTAATTTATTACAATCGAGGACAATCAAAGGGTTAAGATCTAGCAACGGGTATATGCATGTCTAGGATTGGATCTAGGGAGAGCTTCGTACTTAAGCAGTCTTAATGACTCACCTCCTCTTCTCTGGAATCCTACCTGGTGTATAGTATTCATTCATCTTAGCTCATGGGATTTGTTAATGGGCCAAGGTAAGTGAAAATCGTAAAGAAAGGGAAAATTATTGAAATGCCCTTAAGGGCAAAAATGACCAAAATACCCCTAGGTGTTGAATGTAAGTTTTATGGATGTGACATGCATACATATGATATTCTGCTTAGGTTGCATATGGGTTGGGAATTATGGAACGGAGAAAGTATATGAGGATCGTATGGTTTCTTGACAATCATGGATCCACCGACGACTTTTAAGCCCAATGTGTAAATGAAGGTAGTTCCGCAATCGGGCTACCATGGATGCGTATCGGTTGGGTGGGTCGATATTTATATCCCTACATGATGTGTTGGGGGACGGAGCTGGTGTGTAGCAGATGGATTGTTGGGATGGGATTACACTGCATTACATTGCATGTATGATATTGTTGTGATATTATTGCGATGTGGGCTTCAGCCCAACTGAGGCTAATATGGGCTAAGGCCCAAAGACCACCGTTATTGAATTGGGCCCTGGCCCAAAATAACTAATGATTGCTTTATACTTGTTAAGGGTTGTACACACTGGGCTTTCGAAACTCACCCCCTTCTAAACTTTTCAAGTGATCCTCAGTAGGAGGTTCGACGGATGGAGGGACTCGGAGGTGGCCAATTAGCATTAAAGTTTAGACTTAGACTTGTTTGTTTTTAAAAAGAATTTAGTTTTCGATTTATTAAGTGATTTTAGACTGGAATGTAATAAGGCCTTCCCTTTTTATTATTATTTGGTTTATCATTTTTAGGTGTTGTAATTACCAAAAGTTGAATATGGATTTTTCTAAAGCATAATTTTTTTAAATACTACGTTTCCGCAACTAAATTTTTAAATGACGAGTTTTCATAAAATCATTTGTTCTAAATAAAGCTTCTGCAATTGGAAAAAGATTTTACAAAGTAATTAAGGTTTTTCATTTTAAGGAAGTGTTTCCAATGAAAACAAGGTTTTCGCTAAAACACTTCAATGTGACGCGCCAGATTCGGCCATAACGTTTGGGCCAGGTTTGGAGTGTTACAAAGGTTGCACGGGTCGTCTGAGACGACAGTGGACCTA
Source organism: Gossypium longicalyx (assembly GCA_025698465.1). Lineage (NCBI taxonomy): Eukaryota > Viridiplantae > Streptophyta > Magnoliopsida > Malvales > Malvaceae > Gossypium > Gossypium longicalyx. Next base: position 67,438,390 of record CM046995.1, on the reverse strand, counting down.
TTGTTGGGTCAGTAAGCTTACCTAGACCCCTAATTGACTGAATGACTACTATGCCTCTGTGTGACGTATACATATATATACGTTCATGTATGACTAGCATGCTATATTTAACTGTATTGAGTACATGTATAATATTATGATATGACATGACATGTTGCATGATGCATTGCATGGGGACAAGTTTTAATATGATTGGAGGAAGTGTACTGTACTGGCAGCTCTGCTACAAATCACTGATGGCTCTAAGCCTGTTTTGATGGTAGCTCAACTGCAAATTACTGTTTAGTGCCGCAATCGGTACTACTTGGAGTGTAGGGATGGATGGGTTGATTATATCCCCACATGGAGTTTAGGGTTGGACGCAGATGGAGTGTAGAGGCTGCTTGGCTAGGATATCCTGATTGCATATCTGTACCGTTATTGTTACTGAGATGGGCTTAGGCCCAAACTGTTATTGACATTGTAATGGGCTAAGGCCCTAACTGAAATTGAGCTGTTACTGAAATGGGCTAGGCCCAAGTTGTATTTGCTCTCTGTCTAGTTGTTTTATATGGGATTACACACTGAGTTTTTGTAAACTCACCCCTCTATTTTATCTGTATAGGTAATCCCCAGACATAGGCGGATCGGTGCTGCGGAGGACTTGATGGTGGCCACACGACTCATTTCGTTCTATTTTAGTAATTAATTATAAATTTGGTCTTATTTTGGGGTATTTATTGTAATAATGGCCTCTTAAATTTTCATGGATAATTTGGGGGTTTTTATTGTTTGGATTTATATATGCTAGTAGTAGGGACAATCGAGTTTTCGAAGATCAAACTATTTTAACAAATTGCTTGCGAATAAGCGAACTATTTTAAAAGCTTCCGCGAAAAGAGACGTTTTGAAAATTAATAACGTTCTGAAAGTGAAAATTTTTTTGATAATGATTCACGTTTTGGAAATGAATGACACATCTTAGAAACAATGAAAGATGATAAAAAGAGGACCAATAGAAAAGAGAGTTTTACTTTAATGACGACTTGTTTTATGAAAAACACTTCAATGTGACATCGCTAGATTTGGCCATAACGTCTAGGCCGGGTTTGGGGTGTTACAAAAGATCTGCTTAGGAAATGTGCTATGCATGGATTTCAACATTGGACCTAAATGAAGATGTTCTTTAATAGTTTCAATGCATAGACACAGATGGTGGTTGACACCTCAAATAATGGAACTCTGTTGGACAAGTCATACAATTAAGCATACAAGATTTTACAGAGAATTGACAATAACGATTATCAGTACTCCACAATAAGAGCTAGAACTGGTAATAAAGTAGTTGGATCATTTGAACTGGATGCAATTACATCACCTACTACTCAGGTATTTTCTTTAGCCAACATGATAAAGACCATGCAGATGCCTAGTGAGGTGAAAGAGCTGAAAGCAGTTGGGTTATCTTATGTTTACTATGGTGAGGATCACATATTTGAAGAGTGTCCCTTGAACCCAACATCTTTCTACTATATGGGCAACTTTAATATGAGCAAAAACCCTTATTCCAACACGTATAACCTAGTTGGAACCAACACCCAAATTTTAGGTGGAATAATCAATGAGCTAGAAATTCCAACACAGCTATCAAACCCAATACCATAAATGTCCCACTTGGTTTCCATTAGTCTATTGAATCTCTATTGAAGGAGTATATGGCTAAGAACGATGTTGTGATCCAAAGCCAAGCGTTATCTTTTCGAGCTTTAGAGAACCAAGTAGGATAGATAGCTAATGCTTTGAACTTAAGAACACAAGGAACTTTGCTTAGTGATATTGACAATGCAAGACCACATGGGAAAGAACATTGTAAAGCAATCACTCTTAGAAGTGGCACATAGCTAGATAGAGTTAACAAGAGTGTTGTTGCTAAAACAACGAATTCATAATTTGATCAAAGAAAAACTCTTGAACAACACAAGAAGAGCACCAAAAATGAGAAAACTAGACCAAGAAATGCCAAAGCAAACTCAAATAGCACTATTGAACACAATGCCAAGGCAAAACAGTCCTTGCAACCTGAAGTTCACCCACCCAACATTTCCCCAACGATTTCAGAATCACAAGCAAGACCAACAATTCAAACAATTCTTAGACATCCTTAAGCAACTGCACATCAATATACCTTTGGTGGAAGCCTTGGAGCAAATGCCCAACTACGTTAAGTTTATGAAAGATATACTTTCAAGGAAGAGATGATTGGGAGAATTGTCGCACTCACTGAAGGGTGCACTGCTATTTTGACAAATAAATTACCTCCAAAGTTGAAAGACCTAGGAAGCTTTATAATACCTTGCTCAATTGGTAACCAATATGTTGGGAAGGACTTGTGCGATTTAGGAGCGAGCATAAACCTTATACCCATGTCTATTGTAACAACCCATTTTTCAGTGAAATTGGAACAGTGGTTTCGGGACCACAAATTTGATCCAAAAATAAATTTTATTTTTATTTTATTACAGGGTCCATGATATGTTAGAAATATCATGTGAAAATCCCGATAAGAAAATTTTATTGATTATGTGCTTAATTACGAGAAGGATTAAATCGCATAAAATGCAAAAGTTGAATTCTAGTAGCTACAAGGATTAAATAGCTATGGAATTCAAATCTAGAGGTCCTTATATGGTAATTAGACCATTAAAGAGAAGTATGTGGATTTTTTTTGGTGACTCATCTATGGAAAAATTAGAAAAGAGTAGGGACTAAATTGGAAATTACAAAAATTAAAAGATGATAGTTAATTAAAAAGAAATTATCATCTTATTTTCATGCCTTCTTCCCCAAAATTTCTATGGAAACCCTAGGAGAGAGGAAGAAAACTTTCCAAACTTAAAAAGGTATGAAATCAAGTCCGTTTTTAGTAATTTTTATATTTTTAGAATCGGGATAGTCTAATCTATCTATTTGGGGGATCAATTTGAAAAGTTATCAAGGTATGAAATTTGGGTCATGGATGAATATGCTGAAAATTATAAATTTATGGTAGAAAATGAAAGGTTGTTGATAGATAAACAACTTTTACAAAGTGATTTTTGATGAAAACATGATTTAAGGACTAAAATGTAAAGTTGTGAAATTTGATGAAAAATTTTGAATTTTTATGAATACATGTGCTATAAATTTTGTAATGGGATTTTGGTTAGGCTTGGAATAGGGATTAAATTGCACAAATTTCATTTTCTGAGGCTAGGGACGAAATTGGAATTTATGGAAAAGATAAGGGCAAAATGGTAATTTTGCCTAGAACAGAAATTGAGTCCAAATGAGTATGAAATATGAGAAATTGATGATTAAAGCTATTTATATAGATCCGGACAACAGAAATTCAAGGTTAGATCAAGGAAAAGAAAAGGTTTCAGATTAGTAGATTACTTAATGTACAAGAGTCGAGGTAAGTTCATGTAACTTAATCAAACATGTAAATATGTTTAATTGAATGTTGTGTTGTATGGAATGTGACTTATATCGGTACATTATTTGAATGCTATAGTGAAAATTTTAAGACATGCTTGAATGGTGAAAAAGGGTTAAGTCTCGATTAAAAATTGAATTCCGATGAATATATGTGCTTTTTGGAAATGGATGAGGTCCTGCATTGTTGCAGAAGGATTTAGCTTGGATGAGTAATCCTATTGACCTCATTATAGAAAGGATTTAGCTCGACAGGTAATCCTGATATAATACCTCTCAAGTATAAGTTATGATTAGGGTTTAGCCTGGACTGGTAATCCTAATTGAGCTCCTTTGAGCATACGTTATATATAAAGGATTTAGCCTGAACTGGTAATCTTGTTATATGATTTGTGGCTCGAGAGTGTGTTCCCTGGTTAAGTGCCCTAATGGGTACCCTTGAATAAGAATTGATAGATTATTGAATCGTACAGCTCGAGTGTACTACTTGAGTATCTATCAGAATTTCAATGATTTAACGGACACAATTCTTGGCATGATAAGAGAATTATAGGATGAAATGAATAATGTCTTGAAGGAAAATTGTATGGTGAGCTCATCTATGATTACTTGATTGATATGAAGATTTTGGTGACTAACATGTTTGATTGAATGTATGTGTTTAGGTAATTTTGCTAATGGATGGAAAACATGATATTGTATGCCTAGATTTAATAAACGGGATTGGTAAGTTTAGTTTCCATTACATAAACTTACTAAGTATTTAATGCTTACTCCATTTTATTTTCCCTATTTTATAGTGCTTGAAAGCTCGTGAAGGTTGGAGATCAGTGGAGCATCATTACACTATCAACTAACTTATTTTGGGTATACATAGTAAAATCATTTAGGTATAATGGCATGTATAGGACAACTTGACCATTAGTGGCTTGATAGTGATGCTTGTAATCTAGCCATTGGAATAGCTAGAAATGGTTGTTTTGGTATACTTGTAATGTCATATTTTGGTAGCTATATATATATTAAGTAGTTGATCAAATCATGTCTAACTTGTGGAATAAACTAAGGTAAGATTGTAATCACGTATGCATGTAATTATATGCCATGTCGAATGACAAAATTTTCTTAAATTGAATGCTTGGAATGGCTAGATTGCACTTAGTATGTTTTAGTGCAGGAAAATGGCAGGTGACAAATGAGGCTAGGAAATGGCTTTATTTTTTCCACACTGGTAGACACACGGGCATGTGTCTAGACCGTGTGTGGTACATAGGCGTGTGATTAGGCCGTGTGTCCCCTGCACCTTAATTTTGAGAAATAGAATGCTCAGAATTGAGCACACAAGCAGAGACACGGACGTGTGTCTCAGCCGTTTGTGCTATACGGCTTAGAATACAGGCGTGTGGTATGGCCATGTGCACAAGTCAGAGAGTTACACGGGGTCAAACACAGCCTGCAGCACGGGCGTGTCCCAGGGTCACATAGGCATGTCCCTTGAACCACACAGACGTGTGAGCCCTACACCTTGGAAAATTTTTGTAATTTCGCGAAAAATTCTTAGAGTTTTCGATTAAGTCCCGACTTGATTCTAATGCTCGTATTGAGCCTTGAGGGTCCATTTAAGGGACGTTTTGAAAAAAATCTCGGTTAATGAATAGTAATTTATGTGAATTAGCTGAAAATGTTTTAAAAGTTTTGGAAATGCTCCGTAACCTTGTTCTAGCGACGGATACGGGTTAAGGGGTGTTACATCTAAGTTCAAAAAGTTGGAAATTGCTGAAGCAAGACCTACCACTGTGACCTTGCAATTGGTAGATCGATCATATGTACACCCAGAAGGTAAAATCGAAAATGTCCTGGTAAGGGTAGATAAATTCATTTTCCCTACTGATTTCATTGTATTAGACTGTGAAGCTGACAAATATGTGCTTATTATTCTGGGTAGACCTTTCCTTGCAATAGGTAGGAATAAGATGATGTTCAAAAGGGTGAGTTAACTATGTGGGTGAACGATCAATAAATCACTTTTAATGTTTTCCATGCTCTGAAATGTGCTGATGATATAGAAGAGTGTCATGTTGTTAGTTTGTTAGAATTTGTTGTGGAAGAGGAATTTGAAAAGACATACCATGACAAAGAGCATAGTGAATTGGATTCAGTTGATATTGATGAAAGGCCATTAGGACACCACAAGCAGTTGTTGACATCCAAACTAATTATCGATAGACCTGGAAAGAGGTTTGACACATTAGATTTATTTGCTCACAACTTCAACCCTGCTAAATTGTCCATAGAAGAACCACCCATGTTAGACTTGAAACCTCTACTTGCACAATTAAAGTATGCTTATTTGGGAAAGGATAACAAACTGCCTATGGTTGTATCTATTGAGTTGACTTATGAGCAAGAGGGTCAATTATTAGTTGTACTTAGGAAATTTAAAAAAAAAATTACGATGGACAATCGTAGATATTAAAGGAATCAACCCCACAATCTACATGCACAAAATTTTGCTGGAAAATTTTCATGGTAGTTCTATTGAGAAACAAAGGAGGTTGAACCCTATTATGAAGGAGGTGGTGAAAAAGGAGATAATCAAATGGTTAGATGATGTTATTATCTACCCAATCTCAAACAGTTCTTGGATGAGTCTAGTCCAATGTGTGCCAAAGAAGGGAGGTGTCACCGTGGTCAGTAATGATAATAATGAGCTTATACCTACACGAACTATCATGGGATGGCGAGTTTATATGGACTATCACAAGCTCAACAAAGCCACAAGGAAGAAACATTTTCCACTACCCTTCATTAATAAAATGTTAGGCTGATTAGCTGGTAAGGGTTTCTACTACTTTTTCGATGTATATTCTGGGTACAATCAGATTGCAATCACCTAAGAGGATTAAGGAAAAACAACACTCACCTGTCCATTTGATACATTTGCCTTTAGAAGAATGCCCTTTGGTCTATGTAATGTATCGACAACATTCCCATGGTGCATGATGTCAATATTTTAGGATATGGTTAAGAAGTTCCTCGAAGTGTTTATGGATGATTTCTCTGTATTTGGGAATAACTTCGAAGGTTGTTTGCACAACTTAGAGATGTTACTTCAACATTATGAGGAGACTAACCTCATTTTAAATTAAGAGAAGTGTCATTTCATGGTATGAGAAGGCATTGCCCTAAGGAATAAGGTCTCTCATAAAGGAATCAAAGTTGATAAGGCAAAAATCAAGTGATTGAGAAGCTGCCACCTCCAACGAGTGTTAAGGGAATTAGGAGCTTCTGAGGGCATGCTGGATTCTATAGGAGATTTATCAAAGACTTCTCTAAGATTTCTAAGCCCTAGAGTATCTTGTTGGAACAAAATAAACCTTTCCTTTTTTATGGTGCTCGCCTGTCTACTTTTGAGGAGCTGGAGAAGCAACTAGTAGTTACTCTAATAGCAGTGGCCCAGATTGGTCCTTGCCATTTGAGCTCATGTGCGACGCGAGTGATTTTGTTGTTGGAGCAGTGCTTGGGCAACGAATAGGTAACATTTTCACACTATTTACTATACTAGTCACTCTCTAGTAGAAGCACAACTAAATTACACTACCACTGAGAAGGAATTATTTGCTATTGTGTTTGCATTTGATAAGTTTAGATCATATCTAATAAAAACTAGGGTCATAGTAGCCAAGAAAGACATAAAGCCAAGACTGATCAGGTGGATTCTTTTGCTACAAGAATTAAAGACGCAAAGCCGAGACTGATTAGGTGGATTCTTTTGCTACAAGAATTTGATTTGGAATTTCAAGATAGAAAAGGAACAGAGAATCAAGTAGTAGACCATCTATCCAGGTTAAAAGCTTGGAAATGAGGATGGCAATGTCAAACTTATTAAGGAAGACTTCCTAGACAAGCAACTGCTAGCTACCACGACATTACCTTGGTATGCCGATATAGTGAACTTCTTAATAAGCGATCTACTACCACCTGATCTTAACAGCCAAACAAAAAGGAAATTCCTTCATGATGCAAGATATTATTATTGGGATGAAACCTTCCTATTCAAGTAGGATACTAATCATATAATTAGGAAGTGTGTCCCTGATGATAAAATACACAATATTTTGAAACATTGCCATTGAGCCCCTTTATGGAGGACACTTTGGAGGAACGAGAACTGCTGCCAAGGTACTTTAGTTAGGATTTTATTGGCCAAATCTATTCAAGGATGCCCATAGCTTTTATAAAACATGTGATCAATGTCGAAGAACTGGTAATGTTTCAAGAAGACACAAAATGCCGTTGCAAAACATTCTAGAGGTTAAGTTGTTTGATGTATGGAGAATAGACTTTATGGGTCCATTTCTACCTTTATTTAGAAACCTATACATACTAGTGGTAGTCGACTACATCTCAAGTGGGTAGAAGTTGTAGCCCTTCCTACCAATGATGCCAAGTCGGTGATGAAGTTCTTGCACAAGAATATCCTCACAAGATTTGGTACGCCTCGAGCCATCATTAGTGATGAGCGGTCTCATTTTGATTGCAAACTCATTGCTAATGCCTTGCATAGATATGGGGTGAAGCATATACTTGCCACAGCATATCACCCACAAACATATGGAAAAGCTAAGATTTCAAACAGAGAGATTAAGTAGATTTTGGAAATGGTGGCAAAACAAACTTGAAATGATTGGTCCTTAAGATTGAATGAAGCCTTGTGGGCTTATTGTACTGCCTTCAAAACATTGTTAAGAATGTCACTTTTTAAGCTTGTTTATTGTAAGCCATGTCACCTGCCTGTTAAGTTAGAGCACAAGGCATTTTGGGCCATTAAAAAGCTGAATATGGATTGGATAGCCGCTGGACATAAAAGATTGTTCGAGTTGAATGAAATGGAAGAATTCAGAGCCCAAGCTTATGAGAACACTAAGTTTTATAAGGAAAAGACCAAGTGATGGAACGACAAGAGGATCATGTCAAGGTGTAACACCCCTTACCCGTACCCGAGACCGAAACAAAGTACGTGGTGTTACCGGACACATACTCAGACATTTCAGAAAATACAAGTTATAAAATTTCATTCTAATTTAAAACCAATCAAACAACAGCATAGTGTCCCTATTATGGACCTACAGGGTCCAAAGCATACATTAAATCGATTTGGGACTAAACCAAAAACTATAGAAAATTTTAGTATAGTTCCTAGGGTTATGCTTCACACGGCCGTGTGGAGGTAAGCACACGCCCGTGTGCTTGGGGACACACTCGTGTCCCTCACCCGTGTTGAATTATTTGGATTTATTTTTCATTTCGAACCTATAGGGGTTTCCACATGGCCAAGCACACGCTTGTGTGCTAGGCCGTGTCCTCCACAAGGTTGAGACAAATGGCCATGTCTCTGCCCGTGTGTTTACTACCATGCAAACTGACCTAAAATTTTAGGTGTAGGGGACATACGGCCAGGCAACATGCCTATGGGGGCTGATCATGTGTCACACATGGCCTAGACACATGCCCATATGTCTACCCGTGTGGACCTTTTTAGGGCTATTTTCCAAGCCATTGGTCACCCTCTATCATCCATACACACTTATAGACTTCAATGGTATATAACATGACCTAATTATACTCTTAAACAACCTTGGCATAACTCGTTGGATGTTAGCCTCATCTCATCGGCTTAGTACATGCTAAATTATCCTTTTCGTATGAGGGATTAACATAGAACATTTTACATTTAGGCCATATTATAACCATATACCATTATATGATATGTCCACTTTCAAATTATTAGGTCCCATTTCAAGCATCCATCCATGATAAACCTCATCATCATATCTCATGAATTATTTAAACATAAACATGCATCATTAGTAGGTTTACAACCTACATCAATATGAGCCATATCTCATAACCATATACAAAATAATAAGTATACCTGTAACAGTCCGATTTAGACCTTAGTCAGAATAGTGGTTTTGGGACCACGAATTTGAGTCAGAAAAATATCTAAAAATTATATTATGTGTTTATTTTGTGTGAATTTATATCTGTGAAATTTTCGTGATTTAATTTTGTCGTTTGAGTGTCCGATTAAATAAAAGGACTTAATCGCGTAAAATGAAAATTAGGTGGTTATTTCTAAAAGAGGCTAAATTGCACTTGGCTTTTTAAATGGAAGCCTACATGAGATAATTAAGCCATTAGTAAAATAATTGGACGGCTAAGGACATTAAAATGTGATATTATAATGTTTTAAACTAAGGTTAATATGGTAAACTAATAAAATAAGTTATTATAACATAAACATATCATAAAATAAGCCATATTCATGTTATTTTCAATGTTCTTGCACCGAAACTAAAAAAAAAAGAAAAGAAAAAGAGAAACCTAGGGTTCGGCTTCATTCAAGCTCAATCAAGGTAAGAGTTCAGCTCGATTTTTGATAATTTCTACGTTTTTTAGATCGTTGCATAGTAATCTTCAAGACCCATGCTTTAATTTTTTATTTTGATGAATATTTTGAGTTGTGCCATTGTTGATAGCTTGTGATTTTTTTTTTTGATGATCAAAAATGAAAGATATGTTTTAGATTAACATGTTTTGTATTGCAGTTTTTGGTGATTTTGAGTAATTAGGACTTAATTGCAAAAATAATAATTTGAGGGACTAAAATGTGAAATAAATGAAACATATGGACTTGTATAAGCATGGTTAAAATTTGGCCCAACATAGGTATAGGGAAATTTTGCGTATTTTGTGTTTTGTGCAATAGGGACTAAATTGTAAAAATTGTAAATGTCAGGGGTAAAATGGTAATTTGCTCATTTTTGTTTTTTGGACTAAATTGAATGAAAATATGTTTGAATGAGCTTAATTTGAATATGTTTAGATCAATAACCAAAGAAATTAGATTTGGATCGGGGGAAAACAAAAATTGTCGACTAGTCGATCCGTACCGGTTTTTCGTTGTCCGAGGTAAGTTTATAAGCAAATAGACGTACTTAATTTTAATTAAATTTAAAGTATATATGCTGATATGAAATATATGAATTAATATGTGCTAATTTCGAATGTGTAAGTATGGTAACTATGTTTATGCAATCGTTTCGATCGAGTTACGACGTCCGAAAGCCTCATATGAACCTTAGGAATAGTTAGGATACATATGTCATGACATAGGATTCCGATATATGTGTGTGAGTAAGACCATGGCACCAATATGTGATTTCAATATCTGTTTACGAGTAAGACCCTGTCTGAGATAGTGGCATCGATATGTGGCTACATGTAAGACCACGTCTAGGACGTTGGCATTGTATGATTTATGTGATTATCCTAGTGTCCTATCCGACTTCGAATGGTTCATTGGGCTAAGATAAATTGTGATTGAAGGTGTAAAACAAGCTAAATGATCAGATTTTGAAGTCAAGCTACCAGCTCGGGGACTGTCAACCAAGTTCATCACACTATCTACTGTTTTGGTACCTCATAAGCTAAACTAAAATTATGGCATGTATAGGCTGGCTTTGGGGTTACTTATTTTGAAATTGAATGTATATTAGCCATGCAAAAATGGCTTAACTACCTTGCTTGATTTTGGTTTCGGTTTAGTTATGGTTTTAAGTCTATTTTGGGTCAATATGCCGTATGCTATGAACATTATAAATGGTGCTGTATGATTGTAGATTAAGGTTGGTTTATGACTTAGTAAGTGACATGATAGAATATATATACTTGAAGTTGGTTAACGACTAGGACTTGGTATGAATGAACCGATCATAAGTAATTTGGTTGGTTTGGGATGTGTTTTATACTAAGATATGGTGTATGTGAAATTGCTTATTATGCTTAGACTTGGTTTGATATTTTATTAACTATAATGTTTAATGAGTTTAGTCTTGGTAATTTGGTGATGGAAATTTTGGATGTGAATGCGGTTTTAAGTAAAAGGATTTGGCTATGTAAAGTATTAAGTAAATAGAATGTTTCATGATGGTCTTAGTTAATTACTTTTGTATGAATTCCAATGTTGAACGTGGCTTTGATTTTTAGGGTAAGTGCATGCTATGTATATTTATATATACATACATCAATAGCATGTTTGGTCATGTTATGTTGCATTAAGTTGCATATGCGATTGTTAGTTAATTAGGTAATAAGATTTAATTGGTTTTATCATATGCATTTGCTAAAGTTGTTAAATGTGTCCGAAAATGGTTATGATAAAATAATGTAATGTATTTAAGCTCAGTGTAACATGTCAAAATTTTGGTATGTTAGTTGTTTACTAAACTGTAAGTATGATTTGCTGTAAAGCTTTACTCAAGTATGTTTAGATACTCTCACTTGTACATGCATATATTTGAATGGATGTTATAGGTTAATATTCCATTAACGAATCTGCTAAGTTGTTATATGTTCTATTTATAAATATATAATTTGTTTCAACATATGCTGAATTATGATTTAAACATATTATTATATGAACGATATGAATTTTTATGATTCAACATTTGATAATGTCATGAGCATTGATGTGTTTTTAAATAAATAAATAAATAATAATACAATGCATATTAGTATGAACTGTGATATGATCGGTAAAGTCTCATAGCCTAATCTGGCGATAGATACAGGCTAGGGGTATTACAATACCATTTAAGCCCTTACATTGGCTAGCCAAATGACACATACAACAAAATAACCAAAAACCCTATACATGCCATTAAACTAAATAAAAGTATCTATATACCAAAGTGGAACAAGTCGATAGTGTATTGATTCTCCAACCGTCTTCCAATCTTCACTAGTCCACGAGCTCTGTAAGACAGGGAAAAGAGAAGGGGGTAAGCATTTATATGTTTAGTAAGTCCGGATAACTAGAAATTAAACTTACCAGTTAATTAACATACAACCATATTAGGCAATGATTCTAACAAGCATGAAATAGTTCCCTATCACATGCACTCAATCATCAAGTTAGTCTCATAACAATGCATCATATCATTAGTCTTAGATGAGCTCATCAATTTAATATTACCATCTCTATTTCTCATGTTAATCCCGTTGAATTTCTCGAAAATCTCGATGGATGGCCCAATTATCATCAAGTCATACAAGTGATCATCACAAGTACGCACTCCCGTGAGCCTTACATCTTACGGTGGGATTACCAGTCCAGGCTAAATCTCCCGTAGTAATAACACATAGAGCAATGTCAGGATTGCCAGTCTAGGCTAAATCCTTTTAATGACAATTGCTCTCTTAAGCTCGGATCTGAATTGCTAGTCGAGGCTAAATTCAGTCCTTAATCGGATTACCCATCCGGGCTAAATCCTTAATGCACCCATATTCTTTGGGAGGCTCGATCACTCAAGGAACACCTGTCCAGGCTCGATCCTTCCTATTTTGAGATCATCAGATTACCCGTCCGGGCCAAATCCTTTTCTGCAACACATGCAGGATCTCATGTCATGTAAGCCATAATTTATCAATCAGATTTCCCTTTTTATTCTACCCGGGACATTTATCATCTTTTCATTTACACTAGCGCATTTCATGGATTATCATGCAATGAATATCTAAATTTTCATACATTCAAGAACATGCATATTTAAGTAAATTAAGAGTTTACTTCGGGTTATACGAACTTACTTGATAGTCGGTTCGGATTCGTGTCTCAGTTATTCCGAAACCTTTTGTTTTCCATAGTCGACCTCCAGAATTGGTTCCTCGATGTCCATATCAATAAAAATAAATCATTAATACCTTACATGATTCAATTTCGGCTAAAACTCACCCTAGGAAAAAATAACCATTTTGCCCCTAACCTTTCACATTTTTACAAATTAATCCTTAGGCTCGTATGATGAAATGCATGTAATTTCTAGGTTACCCAAGCCTATCCGGATATTTTTCATACTTATAGAAGCCCAAAATTTTCCCTCATTTCACATTTTTCTACCCATTTTTACAACTTTTACAAAATGGTCCTTTAAGCCATTTCCATGAAAAACTACCTAGTAAAAGTTGTTTACCATCCTTTAAACTTTCATATTCCTCCATAAATCATCAAAACACAAGCATCTCATACATGGGTAATTTTCTAAACATGAACCCTAGCTTGAGATATGGGTAGAAATAGAAAGAGCATGTTACGATGATCTCAAAAATACGAAGAACATTAAAACGGGGCTAGGATTGACTTACTATCAAGCTTGAAATGTTAGAAAACCCTAGTTATGGAGAACATGAAAATTTCAGCAGCTACGGAGAATAAAATGGCTGATTTTTGCTTGATTTTCCCTTTTTATTGCATTAATTAACCAAATGACCAAAATGCCCTTCCTTACTAACCTTTCCTAATTTTCCATGCATGCCCATTTTTGTCCAAAAACTTAGAAATTGGGAAAATTGCTCTTTAAGGACCTCTAATTAATAATCCAAAGCAATTTCATACAAATTTTTCTAGAACCCAAGTTTTTTAATTTATTCAATTTGGTCCCTAATTTCTAATTGGACACTTTACACATAGAATTTCTTCATGAAACTTTAACACATGCTTATTTTCATATCCTAGACCACATAATGATCATGAAATAATTATTTTGACATCAAATTTGTGGTCTTGAAACCACTATTTTGACTTGGCCCTATTTTCGGGATGTTACATTTCTCCCCCTTAGGGACTTTCGTCCTCGAAAGTCTTACCAGTAAACAGGTTCGGATATTAACTTCTCATGGTTTCTTCGGGTTCCCATGTAGCCTCTTCCACTCCGTGTCGATGCCATAAAATTTTCATTAATGCTATATTCTTATTCCTCAACTGTTTGACTTTTCGAGCTAAAATCTTGACCGATTATTCACCATAAGTCATGTCCAGTCTAAATTCAACTTCCGTAGGTGAAATCACATGGAGGGGTCTGATCGATATCATCGCAACATGGATACATGGAATACATCATGAATCTTTTCCAATTCGGATGGCAATGCTAAACGGTAGGCTAATGGTCCAAGTCTTTCAGTGATCTCATATGGTCCGATAAATCGCGGACTCAGTTTGCCTTTCCAGCCAAATCTCAATACCTTTTTCTACGGAGACACTTTCAAGAGCACTTTATCTCCGACTTGAAACTCGATCTCTTTTCTTTTTGATCGTGTTGACTCGTGATAAGTTTTAATAAATTTATATTTGACCATTCTTGAAGACTAACTATTATCACGACAAAGGCAAGTGTACCTATCGAACAGTAGTATAGTTTTAGCAAGACCGGGATGTCTAACCCAAAAGAACTAAAAGTACTAGTATTAACTCTTTTCTTATTATCTAGCCTAAAAATAAAGGGGTTTGTTTTATCTAAACTAATTAACTAACTAAGAATTCAAAGAAAAAATTGGGGAAAATACTTTTAGGAAATTCAATTGATTAAGACAATACCCAAGGGAAAATCCACCTAGACTTCACTTGTTATTCGACTCTAAATTAGATGATTTATTCACTTGACTTGATCCGTAGAAATCCCTAATTTATATTATTATCTCTCTCGAGACTAAGAACATCTAACCCTAGGTTGATTAATTGAAATCTCTTTCTAATTGAAACCCTTAGTGTTGAATTAACTCGATCTATGGATTCCCTTATTAGGTTTGACCCTAATCCAGCAGATTTATGTCGTCCTATGTCTAGGATTGCATGCAACTCCGCTTAATTATGCTAGATCTACTCTTAGACAGAGACTTTTGCTCCTCTGGATAAGCACATCAATACTTGAATTAATATCCTGAAATATTAAAACAAGCATTAAGAACACATAATTAAGAACAAATCAAGTATTTATCATATAATTCAGAAAATAATAACAAGATCCATCTTAGGTTTCATTCCCCTTAGGTATTTAGGGGGTTTAGTTCATATTTGTAAAAGAAAACATCTTAGAAGAATAATGATAACAAAACATTAACAAAACCCAAAAGTCCTGAAAGAAAATTAAGGGAGATCTTCCATCTTGAAGGAGAATCTGACTTCTGAGATGGATCAATCGGCTTTCTTCGAGTAATTCCTTGCCTCCTACTCCGTGTTTCCCATTTCATCCTCCTCTCTAGTGTTTAAATAGGCTTTAGAATTCCTTAGAACCCTCAAGAGTGGCCTTTTCCGAATAGAACTCAACTTGGGCTCAACAGGGACACGTCAGTGTGACACACCCGTGTTCGATTGCTCAAAACCGTGTTAGAGTCTGTTGAATAGACACGGCCGTGTGGTCTACTCATTTAAGTCATGCTCAATTCTACTTGAAGGGCACAGACGTGTGGTCTACCCGTATAAGGAAGTCCAGGCCATGTTGATTTCCCACTTTGGCCCATTTTCTCCGTTTTCAGCCCGTTTCTCGCTCTTTTTACTCTCCTATGCTCACCTAAGTATAAATCATGAAATTAAAGGATTAGGAGCATCAAAGTCACCATATCTAAAGAGAATTCATCCATAAATGTGCTAAACATGGGATAAAAATATGTATAAATTACGGTTTATCAAATACCCCCACACTTAAGCGTTTGCTTGTCCTCAAGCAAAATCCTCAAGTTACAATAAAAATAAATTCTTCTCAACTTATAATTCTTATTAATGATATCTTAAAATAATCCATAAGTAATCATACATTAAAAATTCAACTAAAAGAACATCAAAGTTTCAAACATTCCAAGTTGCGTATTTTATCACGAGAACATAGGTGTCTCCCCTCATCTAGGTAATTACCATTGATTCAAAATATCACAGAGTTTCACATCCTCACTAGAGATTCACTCAAGTAACTCGAGGTGTTTTAAGGACAACAAGTTTAAGCACTCAATAGTCAATATGAAAAGTTATTACCATAGGCTTGCATGAAAATCAAATCTCCACCGCTATATATTGAGATGATACATCAATCAAAAGGTCTTTAAAGGGTCGTAACGTGGCTTTGGTTAGGGGGTGTGGTCACAAGCTGAAAGAAAAGGTTAGAATCAAGATTGAATTGAAAAATTACCTACTAGAAAAACAACTAACCATCAATTTAATACATGTGAGCTTCTTCTCAAAATATGGACTTCAACACTTAAGCTCAAAACAAAGAATTACTACTAATATAAATATGTGTATTGTAATTTTTTTTAAGAACAATTCAAATAATATAGACTAACTACCAAAGGTAAAACTTAACTAAGTAATTTATTCAAATCAAATCTCGACAAAAATAGGGATCAAATTAATTTAGGGGATTTCAACAATAATAGGTTATGGGTTAATATGGAGGGTAAATCAATGAATGGGTTATTAGGCTCAAGAGGGTTCACTAAGGGTTAATTATGAAGGTAGGCTTTTATGGAGTGAGTGGGTTAAACCTAAGTGCCTTTATCATCTTGACATATAAAATCAAATGGTGTGGTCTTGACATGCATAATCAAGCAAGTTCTAGAATAACAAATCAAGATTGACGCACTCAAAGCAACAATAAAAGTGAGCATGAAAGAAATAATAGATGCTCTTAAAGGCTCAAGATCTCACAAAAATTATGGCTTTTTGATGTTTAAACCTTGTGAATTTTAACTCGAGGTAATACCTAAACTTGGGGAAATAACCTAAAAATTTTTAAATCTCAAAAATCAACTTATCATACTTGATTCTCTAATAACTTAAAGTTTAAACAATCAATGCATAAGTGCCTATGTTTTAATTCAATACATTATCAATAAAAATCATAAATTAATCAAAATTTATTCTAATAGTGATATGAATGAGTTACGTGAGAATAAAACAAAATTCAGGGATTTTTCTAATAGTGATATAAATAACCCCTCCACACTTAAGATGTACATTGTCCTCAATGTACAAAGATAGATTTATTAAAAAATATAGATATAAGATCATAAAATAGGGAGAGAAGTGAAACTTCCTGAATATTAAACGGATTCCTTGAATTGGAGTTATGGAGAGTAATCGGCTAAGGCAATGGTGTGGTTGGAGGAGGATACTCTGGTGGTGGTAGAGGTTGTTAGTCCACAAGTGCTGCGCTAAAATAATATTATAACTAGTGGTAGCTATGGTCGTGGTCGAGCAGGGCATGGCAGTCGTGGAGAACCTTTCCTAGTGGAGTTGTAATTTCCTAATAGTAGTGAGCTTTGGAGCTCTTCATTACTGTGATAGAATCAATAACTTTTTAGGAAATATAAAATAGCATGATTACTCGTTAAGAGATGGCCGAAAACATAAATTGCTTAATATAAATTATAAAACCTAAAAATACAGTAAAAATAGTATTGGAGAGTAATAAAATAAAAAGTAATTGAAAGAGATAAATAAAGTTAAAAATAATAAATAATAAATAAAAGTCCTCAAAAATTCTTATTGCCAAATGGTTCGTGAGGTGGGGGTGGCGATGAGATATGAAGGTACTAACACCATACGGCTGTGGCAACGTATCGCATCCCGTGTTTTGGGAAAATTTTGCTATTTTTGCACGGCCGTATTACACGACCGTGTCTCCGTCCGTGGTATGAACATGACCTAAGGCACACCCGTGTGCCTGGTCGTGGGATTTGGAAAACCTGTATTCAGAGACTCGGTTAATGGTTTAGATGTTAAAACTAAAATTTAAAGAAATTAACTCGGTTAGTGTTCGGGTTGCCTCTCGAGAAGCGCTTATTTAGAGTCTAAGCTCGACTTACCTCTCTGTTGCGTGGTCATGGTGGTTCGAGGAGTTTACACTTCTCATTCCTACTATCAATCTTATCAAAATAAGGTTTTAGACAAATACTATTTACCTTAAAAGTGCCGAATTTGGAGTGAGTTACCTTGACTGTACCGTATAGGTAGATGTTAAGTACGGTAAAGGGGGTTGCTCCATTGGGTTCAAAAGTGGTAATATGAGGGTCTGTCGCATCTAATAGTACTGTGTCTCCATCCTTAATTTGATTTGATAAAACATTGAGACCATCATGGCGTGGTTTTGGTTTATCATGCGATCTCGGTTTTTGTGTATGCCATTCATCTAGTTCCTTGATCCGTAGCCTTCGTTCTTCGTAGATGGGTCCTTTGTTGTTATTTGAACATTAATCATTTATGATCTTCGAACGTGTTTCCTGCAACGAAGGTTGCACCATATGATCAGTATTAGCAGCATGATTTATACAACCACTCTCACTATGTGATGCGTTACACGAATTACGAGCTTGAAGAGTGATTGTTGCATCACCCACACGAAGTGTGAGTTCACCTGTACCAACATCTATAATGGTTCTAGTAGTTGCTAAAAAGGGTCTTCCTAAAATCAAAGGCATGTTACTGTCCTCATCCATATCTAAAACAACAAAGTCAATTGGGAATATAAATTTATCAACTTTAACGAGTACATCTTCAATAATACCCCTAAGAAATCTATTGGTTTTATCTGCTAACTGAATGCTCATCCTAGTTTGTTTGGGTTTCCCAGGACCTAGTTGTTTAAACATTTTATAGGGCATGACATTGATAATTGCCCCTAAATCAGCCAATGCATTATTAACACCTAAACTACCAATTAAACAAGATATTGTAAAACTCCCTGGATCTTTCAACTTGTTGGGTAGCTTATTTTGTAGAATGGCTGAGCAAACTGCATTCAACTCCACATGTGATGCCTCATCCAACTTCCGCTTGTTTTCTAATAGCTACTTTAAAAATTTAACTGCGTTTGGCATCTACGAAAGAGCTTCAATAAACGGTAAGTTAATATGTAATTTTTTCAGTAATTTAAGGAATTTACCAAATTGTTCGTCCATGTGGTCTTTCCTTGTCGCACTGGGATATGGCACTCGAGGTTTGTATTCTGTATTTACCTATTTCCACTCAATGTGGTCTACCTTATCCTTACCTTTGGTTACCATAATTCCTTGCCTTGGTTCTGGTTCAGGTTCCACTAACCCTTTCTCATCTTGGACAATAATTGCGTTAAGCTGCTCCTTTGGGTTAGTTTCTGTATTACTCAGCAAGCTACCTTGTGGTTATTCGGAAATCATTTTCGTCAACTGGCCTATTTGGTTCTCGAGCCCCTGAATTGATGGTTGCTGATTTTTAAGAGCTGTATTAGTATTCTGGAAACGAGTTTCTGACACCTAGAAAAATCGTGTTAACATCTCCTCAAGGTTTGGCTTCTTTTCCTACTGGTAAGGTGGTTGTTGAAAACCTGGGGGATGTTGTGGCTTTTGATTTCCTTGACCACCCCACGAGCAGTTGGGATGGTTCCTCCAACCTGCATTATAAATGTTACTGTATGGCTTATTTTGAGATCTAGAATTGTTATTACCCATATATTGAACTTGTTCCTCCTCGGTGCTAGGGTTGAACGATGGATAATCTGTGTGTACTCCTCCTCCACTTGAATCACACCTCATCACAGGATGTACCTGAGTAGAACCAAATAAACCATCAATCTTTTTATTTAAAAGTTCTACCTAGTTAGAGAGCATAGTAACCGCATCGAGGTTGAAAACACCGGCTGCTTTCGTCGGCTTTGTCCTCATGACTTGCCACTGATAGTTATTTAGTGACATCTCCTCAATGAATTCGTAAGCCTCTTCAGGTGTCTTATTATTGATAGTTTCACCAGCAGCTACATCGATGAGTTGCCTTGTTGAGGGGTTCACACCATTGTAAAACGTCTGAACATGTAGCCAATGTGGTAACCCATGGTGAGGGCACCTTCTCAAAAGATCTTGTATCTCTCCCATGCATCATACAATGTTTCTAGATCCATCTGCACAAAAGAAGAGATGTCATTCCTCAACTTAGTCGTTTTATCCGACAAAAAATATTTAAGTAAAAACTTTTCGGTCATTTGTTCCCAAGTAGTGATTGACCCTCGTGGTAATGAGTTTAACCACTGTTTAGCTTTGTTCCTCAATGAAAATGGAAAAAACCAAAGGCGTATGGCATCATCAGAAATGCCATTGATTTTAAAAGTATCGCAAAACTCCAGAAAATTTGCCAAGTGATTGTTTGGATCCTCATCCTGCCAACCATCAAACTGAACAAACTATTGTATCATTTGAATTGTGTTAGGTTTTAGTTCAAAATTATTTGCAGCAATAGCAGGTCTAACTATACTTGACTCAATTCCTGTTAAATTAGGTTTAGCATAATCATACATAGTAGTGGAGCAGGATTCTGATTTACTGGATCAGTAGCAATCGCAGGAGGTAGCAGATTTTCTTGATTTTCAGCCATCTCCTCTGTTGTGGTGTGAATGTCGTCCTCTTGCTCTTCCTCTGTGTATCTTAGGCTTCGCCTTATTTCTCTTCGGTTTCTATGAACTATGCGATCGATCTCACTATCAAAAAGTAATGGTTCTAACTGGTTCTTTCTAGTCATAAACTATAAAAACCTGCCAGAAAGAAAGAAAAAGAAGAATTAGTAAAGATAAACTAGACTAAAATAAGAAGTAAATTGCAATAAAAGTAAAAATTCCTAAAGAAATAAAAATCAAGCGTTCCTAATATCTTAGCTCCCCGGCAACGGTGCCAAAAACTTGATTGTGTTGATTCATTATAAGTTTTAATAAATTTATATTTGACCGTTCTTGAAGACTAACTATTATCACGATGAAGGCAAGTGTACCTATCGAACAGTAGTATAGTTTTAGCAAAACCGGGATGTCGAACCTAAAAGAACTAAAAGTACTTGTATTAACTCTTTTCTTATTACCTAGCCTAAAAATAAAGGGGTTTGTTTTATCTAAACTAATTAACTAACTAAGAATTTAAAGAAAGAAAATTAGGGAAAATACTTTTGGGAAATTCGATTGATTAAGACAATACCCAAGGGAAAATCCACCTAGACTTCACTTGTTATTCGACTCTGAATTAGACGATTTATTCACTTGACTTGATCCGTAGAAATGCCTAATTTATATTATCATCTCTCTCGAGACTAGCAAGTCTAACCCTAGGTTGATTAATTGAAATCTCTTTCTAATTAAAACCCCTAGTGTTGCATTAACTTGATCTATGGATTCCCTTATTAGGTTTGACCCTAATCCGGCAAATTTATGTCATCATATGTCTAGGATTGCATGCACCTTCACTTAATTATGCTAGATCTACTCTTAAACAGGGGCTTTTGCTCCTCTGGATAAGCACATCAATACTTGAATTAATATCCTGAAATATTAAAACAAGGATTAAGAACACATAATTAAGAACAAATCAAGTATTTATCATGTAATTCAGAAAATAATAAAAAGATCCATCTTAGGTTTTATTCCTCTTAGGTATTTAGGGGTTTTAGTTCATATTTGTAACAGAAAAACATCTCAGAAGAATAATAATAACAAAACATGAAGAAAATCCAAAACTTCTAAAAGAATATTAAAGGAGATCTTCCATCTTGAAGGAGAATTCGGCTTCTAAGACGGATAAATCGACTTTCTTCAAGTAATTCCTTGCCTCCTACTCTGTGTGTCCCTTTTCATCCTTCTCTCTAGTGTTTAAATAGACTTTAGAATTCCTTAGAACCCTCAAGAGTGGCCTTCTCTGAATAGAACTCAACTTGGGCTCAACAGGGACACGCCCGTGTTCGATTGTTCCAAACTATGTTAGAGTCTGTTGAATAGACACGGCCTTGTGGTCTACCAGTGTAAGTCGTGCTCAATTTTACTAGAAGGGCACGAGCGTGTGGTCTACCCGTGTGAGGAAGTCCAGGCCGTGTTGATTTCCCATGTTGGCCCATTTTCTAAGTTTTTGGCCCGTTTCTCTCTCTTTTTACTCTCCTATGCTCACTTAAGTATAAATCATGAAATTAAAGGATTAGGAGCGTCAAGGTTACCATATCTAAAGAGAATTCATCCATAAATATGTTAAACATGGGATAAAAATATGTATAAAATACGGTTTATCACTTTTCAAATTAGTATACGACTTCTGCATATCCGATGCCACTTTTAAGCAATCCCGTATCATTTTAACCTTTTCCTCAGTTTCCTTAACTAGGTCAACTCCATGAATCTGGTTTTCTTTGAGTTCGGTCCAATACAGTGGAGTTCGACACTTCCTACCATACAAGGCCTCATAGGGTGCCATTTTCAAACTCGTTTGGAAACTATTATTGTAGGGGAATTCCACCAATGGCAAGTATTTTTCCCAACTACCTTGAAATTGAAGGACGCAACACCGTAACATGTCCTCAAGAATCTAAATCGTCCGTTCGGACTAACCATCAGTCTGCGAGTAGAAAGTCATGCTAAAGCTCAACCTTGTACACAAAGCCTCTTGTAGTTTCTTCCAAAATCTCAAAGTGAATCTTGGGTCTTTGTCTGAGATAATCGACAATGGTACCCCGTGTAATCTCATAATCTCAGATATCTACAAGTCGACCAACTTGTCAAATGAGTAGTTAGTTCGTACTGGAATAAAGTGAGCCGAATTCGTTAGCCTATCAACCACAACCCAAACAACATCTTTCTTTGTCAGAGTTAACGGTAATCCCGTCATGAAATCTATAGTAATCCTATCCCAGTTCCACTCAGGGACCATCAAATGCTGTAACAAACCTGAAGGTACTTGGTGTTCAGCCTTAACTTGCTGACATATCAAGCATCTCGACACAAATTCAGAGATGTCTTTTTTCATGCCATTCCACCAGTACATTTTCTTCAAACCATTGTACATCTTGGTACTTCTCGAATGAATAGACAAACGGCTATCATGTGCCTCTTGCAAAACTTTCTGAATAAGCTTGTCGTCTCTCGGTACACAGATCTTGTCTCTGAACATCAGACAACCATTGGGACTGATCCAAAAATTTGATTTAGTGCCTAACTTGTATTTAGTTCTCTTGGCTTGTAAATCACTATCATTGATCTAAGCTGCACCTATTTCTTGTAGAAACGTTGGTCTAGCTCTTAACTTTACCAAAATTGAACCATCATCCAACAAGGCTAACTGTGTGTTCAAGGCTTTCAAAGAAAACAAGGATTTTCTGCTTAGTGCATCTGCGACCACATTCGCCTTTCCCAGGTGGTAGTCAATGATCAATTCATAATCTTTAATCAACTCTAACCATCTTCACTGTCTCAGATTCAATTCCTTTTGAGTCATCAAGTACTTCAAACTCTTGTGATCAGTGAATACACGACATGTCTCACCATACAAATGGTGTCTCCAAATTTTCAGGGCAAATACAATGGTTGCTAGCTCCAAGTCATGTGTTGGATAATTTCTCTCGTGTGGTTTCAATTGCCTCGAAGCATAGGCTATCACCTTGCCCTCTTACATAAGTACGCAACCCAGTCCATTCAAGGACACATCATTATAGACCATGAATTCTTTTCCCAGTTCGGGTTGCACTAACACTGGAGCTTCAGTTAGTAATGTCTTTAATTTCTCAAAACTCTGCTGACACTTTTCTGACCATTCAAACTTGACATCTTTTTGCAGCAACCTCGTCAAAGGAGTTGCAATCATCAAAAATCCTTTTACAAAACATCGGTAGTAGCCAGCCAAGCCCAAAAAGCTTCTAACCTCGGTTACATTCTTCGACGGCTTCCACTCGACAATAGTAGATATTTTGTTTGGATCTACTCGGATGCCATCACCCAACACAATGTGACCCAAAAATTCTACCTCTCGAAGCTAGAACTCGCTTTTGCGGAACTTAGCATACAATTACTTGTCTTGCAAGGTTTGTAAAATAGTCCTCAGATGTTCAGCATGCTCAGGCTCATTACGAGAATAGATCAAAATATCATCAATGAATACCACAACAAACTTGTCCAGGTATGGTCGGAAAACACGATTCATTAAGTCCATAAACACGGCTGGGGAGTTCGGTAGACCAAAAGGCATGACCAGGAACTCGAAATGACCATACCTCATCCTAAAAGCGATCTTAGGCACGTTTGACTCTTTAACTCGCAACTGGTAGTAACCAGATCTCAAACCTATTTTTGAAAATACAGTGGCTCCTCTCAATTGATCAAACAGATCATCAATCTTCGGCAACAGATACTTGTTCTTGATAGTTACCTTATTAAGTTACCGGTAATCTATGCATAGCCTCATCGAACCATATTTCTTTTTCATGAATAATACGGGAGCACCTCAAGGCAAAAAGCTCAGTCTTGCAAAACCTTTATCCGTCAATTCTTGTAGCTGTGCTTTTAACTCTTTCAGTTCAGTTGGTGCCATCCTATACAGAGCAATAGAGATAGGAGCTATCCTAAGCAACAGCTCAATACCAAACTCTACTTCTCTAACAGGAGGTAATCCGAGTAGCTCTTCCGAAAACACATCCGGATACTCGCATACTATCGGTACCGATTCTAACTTCAGCTCAGATTCTTTAGTATTCAACACGAAAGCAAAGTAGGCTTCATATCCTTTTCTCATATACCTTTGAGCCATCATTGAAGTAATTATAAGCGGCGGAGTATCCAACTCACTTGAATCAATTCAGAGAATCTCACCATCTGAGCATTTCAATTCGATATACTCGCTACCACAATTTACGTTTACATCATGCACAGTGTAACAGCCTAATTTAGACCCTAGTCAGAACGGTGGTTTCAGGACCATGAATCTGAGTTAGAAAAAATATTTTAAAATTATTTTCTATGTTTATTATGTGTGAATTTATATCTGTGAAATTTTCATGATTTAATTTTGTCGTTTGAGTGCCCGACTAAATAAAAGGACTTAATCGCATAAAATGAAAATTTGATGATTAATTATAAAAGGGCCAAAATCAATGCAGTTATGCCATTGGTTTTATATTTGGACGACAATGGGCATAATATAAATGATAATATAATGTTTTAACTAAGGTTATATATGTAAATTAAATGTTAAGTTATATAATATAATAAAACAAAAAAATAATAAAGCCATGTTCATATTTTTTAACATTGCCGAAACTTAAATAAGAAAGAAAAGAAAAAGAAGCTAGGGTTCAACTATAACCAAGCTTGATTCAAGGTGATTCCTAGCTCGATTTTTAATAATTTTTACGTTTTTGAGTCGTTGCTAAGTTATCTTCAAGACCCATGCTTGAATTTTTTATTTTGGTGAATATTTTGAGTTATTCCATTGTTGAAAGCTTGTGATTTTTGTTGTTTGATAATGAAATATGAAAGATATGAGTTGGGTTAACATGTTTTGTATTGGAGTTTTTGATGATTTTGAGTAATTAGGACTAAATTGCAAAAAATAATAATTTGAGGGACTAAAATGTGAAATAAATTATATCTATGGACTTGTATGAGTGCTAGGAACATTCGGCCTAACATGGGTATGTTGAGATTTTGCATATTTTGTGTTTTGTGCTATAGGGACTAAATTGTAAAAAGTGTAAAATATCAGGGGTAAAATGGTAATTTTCCCATTTATGTGTTTTTGGACTAAATTTAATGAAAATATGTTTGAATGAGTTTAATTTGAATATGTTTAGATCAAGAATAAAAGAAATCAGATTTCGATCGGGGGAAAACGAAAGTTGTCGACTAGTCATCTCGTTCCATTTTACATCGTCCGAGGTAAGTTTATAAGCAAATAGACGTACTTAATTTTAATTAAAGGTAAATTATATATGTTGAAATTAAATGTATGAATATATATATGCAATTGCCGAATGTATACAAGCTTGGTAACTATGTTCAAGAACTTGTTTCGACCGAGTTACAACTTTCCAAAGCCCTGTATGAACCTTAGGAATAGTTAGGATACATATGTCATGACATAGGATTCCGATATGTGATGTGCGAGTAAGACCATGGCATCGATATGTGACTCCGATATATGTGTGCGAGTAAGACCCTGTCTGGGACAGTGGCATCAATATGTGATTACATATAAGACCAAGTCTAGGACGTTGGCATTGTATGATATATGTGTGGTTATTCGAGTGTCCTATCCAATTTTGAATGGTTCATCGGGCAATGATAAGTTATGAACGAATGTGTAAAACGAGCTAAATGACCAGGTATGAATTAGCTTGTTACCTATTTGAAATAAGGTAAGTAAATAATTTGATATTTGTTACAAATCGTGTGTGATGCAAATGAAAAATATATGTGAGTATGGTAAGTGTATTCGGCCTTGTGAATAAATAAATTGAATATTCTTAGAATGATTCTTTACTATGTGCATATATGAACATGTATATCCGGTCATATACTTAGTATATGTATATGAAGTTATATTTTGATTTATGAGCTTGTGTATATGAGTGTATATGTACTAGGGTTATAATAACAACTTGGCTTTGGAAGTTGAAACATAATGTAATTCGGTTTAGTTTAGTTAAGTTGATTTTATCATTGGGTTTTTTATTTACTTACGACTTACTAAGCTATTAAAGCTTACTCTGTATATATGTTTGTTTCTGTTTTATAGATTTTGGATCAAGTTACATGCTCAGGGATCGTCAACAAAGTTCATCACACTATTTACTGTTTCGGTATTTAATAAGTTGAACTCGAATTATGGCATGTATAAGCTAGCCTTGGAGATAGTTTATTTTGAAAGTGTATGTGTAGAAGCCATGCGAAAATGGCCTAACTTCCTTGCTTGAATTCGGTTTTGTTTGATCATAGCTTAAGTCCATTTTGGTTATTATGCTATGTGTCATGGATGAATGATATTTGTGATATCAATTTTGTGCATGGAAGTTAGTTGGTGATTTTAGATGTATGCATTTGGTTGATTCGGTTATGATATATGGATAGATAAATATGTATGTGAATTTGGTAGTTATGTTTAATTAAGGTAAAATTATTATGTGACTTAGCATTAAACTTTATTTGGCTATATCCGAATATAGTATAAATTTGTTTTGAATATGTCCATATATGGTTAATGACTTGTAATGATAGTAATAATCTCATTTGATTGACAAGTATATTCGGTTAAATGTTATGTTTATTACATGGAATGTAAGACTTATGTTTTGAATATGTCCATATATGGTTAATGACTTGTAATGATAGTAATAATCTCATTTGATTGACAAGTATATTCGGTTAAATGTTAAAATGAGGTAAAGAATATGGTTGATTATAATGCTTAAGGTTGTGTACACATTTGATCTTGGTTTGGACTTATATTGAAAGTGTGTCCAAGATATGTAATGTTGTGGAGTTTGGTTTATATGTGTCGGCCATAAGGTAAATAACGGTTGTTAAACTAACTAAGGTATAATATGTATTAGACAGGTGATATACAAGATTATATGTGTTTTATGTAAAGTTTAAATGTCCAAATTGGTGATAAATAGACTAGTTGTGTATGCATTTTCGCATGTGAAATGAGTGCAATTCAAGCCGTTACTTATGTTATAAATGCTTAACTATAAATAAATGATTGAATATACTTTTAGTATGTGAACTAAGCTTGATTAGTTTCATTATTGTTGTTCGATAATAGTTCCAGATCATTATAGTAAAATGCGTATAAGGTTTTATTTGTTTAATGAAACTTATTTTACCATTTGTGAAGTTATTAATGTTGTATATGCTAATGACTAAAATGCCATGTGTTAGTTTTTATTTGATATAATTTATACATATATAGAAATATGACTTAAAATGATTGATGTTTACCAGATATTCGAATATCATTACAATGTTGATTATATGATTTGTATTTTTATATTATGTATTAATAAAATCATGATTAACATTTAATTGGAAATTCGTTTATATATACGAATATGACTTGTGTAAATGTTCAGAGTTGTGCTTTTGTTCAGTAATGCCTCAGGACCCTAATTCTACGACGGATATGGGTTAGGGGTGTTACACACAGCTAACCAATCCATGCCAAGTATTACATCAAACTCATCGAATGGCAATAAAATAATGTTAGCAGAACAACAATGACCTTGAATCGTCAAGGGACAATTCTTACTAACTTTATCAACTAGGACTGACTTGCCTAAAGGGTTTGACACCTTAATCAAAAATTCCGTAGGCTCTACAGACATATCCCTGCTAGACACCAATTTCATGCAAATGTACGAATGGGTCGATCCTGGATCAATTAAGGCAATGACACGAGTACTATACATAGAAAATGTACCCATAATGACATCGGAAGCAGAGGCTTCCTCTCGAGAGCGTCTTGCATAAGTTCTTGCCGGGGCTCGAGCCTCTAATTTTGCAGTAGCATCTTTAGCAACAGTTCGACTGCCACTTACACTTCTAAGATGTCTTGGGGGTCTACCTCAAGAAATAGGAGCATTCGGCTGTGGGGCTAACTCAACCTCTTTATTAGTTCGCTCCAGGCAGTCTATGAGAAAGTGGTCAAGAGACCCACATCTAAAACATGCACCACTCTTCATTTGGCACTCTTCGAAGTGAAATTTGTTGCAGCTTTTACACTTCAGCTTTTGATCATCTACACTTCCTACACTAGCTACCATAGGGGAAGAAGACTTCGGGTTATGTCACTTGGAGCTTCTTGCTCGACCCAAATATCCTACAAATGAAGTGGAGCATTCTTGATGACTTCTCGATTTCTTTGTGGGAAATGAGTGCGTCCTCCCGCTGGACCTCTTGCTCAAAACTCGAGCTTCTTTCTTTGCTTATTTCCTTTCATTATTGAGCTCTTCGGCCTTCTTGGCCTAATCGGCTAGTGCAACAAATTATCGTATTTCAAGGATCCCGATTAATAGCTTGATTTTCTTATTCAGGCCTTCCTCTAAGCGCTTACACATTTCTATCTCTGATTGGACCCATTCTGTTGCATAATGACTTAACCTTACGAACTCTAATTCATATTCTGACACGGTCTTATTTCCTTGTTTGAGTTCCAAGAACTCCTTTTGTTTCGAGTCTAAGAACCTTTGGCTTATATACTTTTTCCTAAACTCAGATTGGAAAAATTCCCATGTAATGTTCTCTTTTGGTGCCACCGAGGATATAGTCTTCCACCAGTGGTATGCAGTGTTCTTCAGTAGCGACACCGCGCATTTCAAGCTCTCCTCAGGTGTACACGACAGTTCATCCAAAACTCACACGGTATTCTCGAGCCAGAACTCAGCTCGTTCAACATCATCCTCAAACTTAGCCCTAAACTCTTCAGCCCCGTATTTCCTAAGTTTATCCACTAGGGCCTTACCAATTCTCACTAGTTTAACAACCCTTGGTACTTCATCAGGTCAGTTAGCAGGTGGAGGTGGACGTGGTATTCAGGGCAGTTTCTTAGGTATTCCCCAAACCACTCATCCATCATATTGAAAAAGGCAGCTCTCGCCTCTTCCTGACCTTCAGACATAGGCCTTCTACTACTACTAGAAACAACTCGCTGTATAAAAGCTGGAGCATGGCTCTTGGCTCCCTCGGACTCATCTTGGGCTTGATTAAAAGACATTTACTATATTCAAATTCAATTAAAAGTTAGGAGATGTCACACTATCAAAATTTGTATAATGGCATGTATAGCTAAACTCGTTACATGCTACGTTAGTTTGAGAATCGACTAAATTGTAGCTCTGATACCACTAAATGTAACACCTCTTACTCGTACCCAGGATCGAAACAAAGTACGAGGCGTTACCGGACACATACTCAGGTATTTCAGAAAATACGGGTTATAAAATTTAATTCTAATTTAAAACCAATCAAACAACATCATAGTGTCCCTATTATGGACCTACAAGGCCCAAAACATACATTAAATAGATCTGGGACTAAATCGAAAACTATAGAAAATTTTAGTAAAGTTCCTAGGGTTATGCCTCACACACCCGTGTGGAGGCAAGCACAGGCCCATGTGGAGGCAAGCACACGCCCATGTGCTTGGGGACAGGCCCGTGTCCCTCACCCGTGTTGAATTATTTGGATTTATTTTTCATTTCAAACCTACAAGGGTTTTCACATGGCCAAGCACACGCCTGTATATTTGGCCTGTGTCCTTCACATGGCCTAGACACGCCCGTGTCATCGCCCGTGTCCAAAAACTCGGATATTCTATTTATGATGTCATCATTCATTTTGAGGCACAAGGCCAAGGCACACGCCCGTGTGCTAGGCCGTGTCCTCCACATGGTTGAGACACATGGCTGTGTCTCTGCCCGTGTGTTTACTACCATGCAAACTGACCTAAAATTTTAGGTGCAGGGGACACACAGCTAGGCAGCACGCCCATGGGGGCTGACCGTGTGTCACACACGGCCTAGACACATGCCTGTATGTCTACCCGTGTGGACGTTTTTAGGGATATTTTCCAAGCTTTTGGTCACCCTCTATCATCCATACACACTTATAGACTTCAATGGTATATAACATGGCCTAATTATACTCTTAAACAACCTTGGCGTAACTCATTGCATGTTAGCCTCATCTCATCGACTTAGTACATGCTAAATTATCCTTTTTGTAAGAGGGATTAGCATAGCACATTTTACATTTAGGCCATATTATAACCATATACCATTGTATGCTAGTCCACTCTCAAATTATTAGGTCCCATTTCAAGCATCCATCCATGATAAACCTCATCATCATATCTTATGAATTATTTAAACATAAACATGCATCATTAGTATGTTTACAACCTACATCAATATGAGCCATAACTCATGGCCATATACAAAAGAATAAGTATACCATTTAAGCCCTTACATTGGCTAGCCAAATGACACATACAACAAAATAACCAAAAACCCTATACATGCCATTAAACAAAACAAAAGTATCTATATACCAAAGCGGAACAAGTCGATAGTGTGTTGATTCTCTAACCGTCTTCCAATCTTCACGAGTCCACGAGCTCTGTAAGACAAAGAAAAGAGAAGGGGGTAAGCATTTATATGCTTAGTAAGTTCGGATAATTGGAAATTATATTAAGATTTTACTTCGGGTTATACGAACTTACCTGGTAGTCGTTTCGGATTCGTGTCTCGATTATTTTGAAACCTTTCGTTTTCCACGGTTGACCTCCAAAATTGGTTTCTCAGGGTCTATATAAGAAAATATAAATCATTAATACCTTACATTATTCAATTTCGGCTAAAACTCACCCTAGGGTAAAATGACCATTTTGCCCCTAACCTTTCACATTTTTACAAATTAATCCTTAGGCTCGTATGATGAAATGCATGTAATTTCTAGGTTACCCAACCCTAGCTAAATATTTTTCATACTTATAGCAGCCCACAATTTTCCCACGTTTCACATTTTTCTACCCATTTTTACAACTTCTACAAAATGGTCCTTTAAGCCATTTCCATGAAAAACTACCTAGTAAAAGTTGTTTACCATCCTTTAAACTTTCATTTTCCTCCATAAATCATCAAAACACAAGCATCTCATGCATGGGTAATTTTTTAAACATGAACCCTAGCTTGAGATATAGGTAGAAATAGAAAGAGCATGTTACGAGGATCTCAAAAATATGAAGAACATTAAAAACGGGGCTAGGATTGACTTACTATCAAGCTTAAAATGTTGGAAAACCCTAGCTATGGAGAACATGCAAATTTCGGCAGCTATGGAGAAGAAATGGGTTGATTTTTGCTTGATTTTCCCTCTTTATTACATTAATTAACCAAATAACCAAAATGCCCTTCCTTACTAACCTTTCCAAATTTTTCATGCATGCCCATTTTTGTCCAAACACTTAGAAATTGGGAAAATTTCTCTTTAAGGACCTCTAATTAATAATCCAAAGCAATTTCATACAAATGGCTTCTAGAACGCAAGCTTTTCAATTTATTCAATTTGGTTTCTAATTTCCAATTGGACACTTTACACATAGAATTTCTTTATGAAAATTTAACATATGCTTATTTTCATATCCTAGACCTTATAATGATCATGAAATAATTATTTTGACGTCGAATTTGTGGTCCCAAAACCACTATTCTAACTAGGCCTATTTTCGGGATGTTACACAAGGCAATTTGAGTAGGGGCAACAAGTGTTGCTATTTAACTCAAGATAGAAAATGTTCCCTTGTAAATTGAAATCACGATGGTCAGGTCCTTTTCATGTGATCAAGGTCTATCCTCATGCCGCAGTGGACATCAAAGATGTAACATCTCAAATTAGGGCCTAGTCAGAACAGTGGTTTCGGGACCACAAATCCGACACAATAAAACTTATTTTTATTATATTTTTATGGTCTACAATTTCATGGGATGATTTCGTGAAAATTTCGTTTGAAAATTTTGACGTTTGGGCACTCAATTTAGTCAAAAGAACTAAATTGTAAAAAGTGCAAAAGTTGAGTTCTACATGTTAGAGGTGTCAAATTATTTTGAAATTTTAAATTTGAGATCTTTAAATGGTAATTAGACCATTGGTTAATTGTTGGAGAAAATTAGACGTGAAATGGGTGAAATATAATATTTTTAAGTTAGAGGCATTTTGGTAATCTAATAATTAAAAGAATTAAATAAGCCAAAATAAGCCAAATTTGTCCATCTTCTTCATGTACCAGCCAAATCTACCATGGAATCCATGGCTAGGGTTTGGTTCAAGCTTCCAAGCTCATTTGTAAGTGATCTCGAATCCTGTTTTTAATGTTCTTTACGTTTTTGAAGTCTTAGTAACTCGATTTACCTATTTCTACCATTATTTTGAGCTAGGGTTCATGTTTAAAAATTTACCCATGAGTGATATGCATGTGTTTTGATGTCCAATGGTAGAAAATGAATGTTGGGTGTTAAATAAATGACTTTTGTTAAGTGATTTTCGGTAAAAATGCTTAAAAGGACTAGATTGTAAAAGTTATAAAATTTATCATAAAAGTGTGATTTAGTAGAAACTGTGAGCTGCTATAGTTATGAAAATGATTTAGCTAGGCTTAAAGAACAAAGAAATTGAATGAAAATCATTTTACGACCCTTGGGGAAAAAGTGTAAATATGACAAAGTTTAAAGGTAAAAACATAATTTTGCCATAATATGATTTTTTGGTCTATATGAATAATGTGAGTCCTAAATAAGCTATATTTGAAATGTTAGATCAAGAAAATCGAGATTAGGGCTTAAATCAAGAAAGTACGAGATTGTGGACTAAAATGAAATAATTAGCTGTGTTCGGATTCGAGGTAAGTTCGTATGATAATAATAATGCAATGTTATGTTTGAATTATAATTCTTTACTATTATTGCATAAATTGTATGATTGAATACATTGGAAAAGTTGATGGAATGGTGTACATGATGTGAAAATATGACATGGAAGAATATTATACGAAATTCAAGAAAATGATGATATATGACAAGTGATATATGAAATATGTGATATATGTTATGTAAATTTATAAAATCTTATTTTCTATTTGAGTTATGCCTTATTATGCCATGAATGGGAAATTGGTACTATGGAAAGTAAGATCGACACTTCAAGTAAGTTCGACAGAGATGTGGTATCGAAAAATCCCATTTGAACCATAGGAATAGTTTAGGATACAAGTGACATGTCACTAGGAATTGAGAAATCCGAGCTCGTTGAGTTTGTCTGAGTTCGTGATATATGTGAGAAATTTGAACTTGTTGAGTTGGTCCAAGTTCGTGGTATATGTGAAGCATTCGAGCTCGTTGAGTTGGTCCGAGTTCATAATGGATTTTATACATGTAATTGGGTTCCGGACAATAGTCTTGTGTGTCCTACCGGTGGCTAGGTAATCCTTGAGTTGGTCAGATACCTATCAGCTTGTGTGTGTAGCCCGTGTAGTTACACCTTGACTGATAGCTTATATGAGCAAGCCCGTGAGTAGCTCCTTCGTGAGCATTACATGTTATATGGTAGCTCTGGCTACATTTGTATATATGGCTCTTATGTGCGAATTTCCACGTATCTAATTGTATTCCGAGTGTTCAAGGATTAATATAATGGATGATATAAGGAAAGTCCCGAAGAGGATATGTTACGGAAGTTATGGTTGTATACTATACTATGAGTGGTACAGGTATGTACACTAAGCTTATGATTATTGAGACTTTGAAATGTTGAGACATCGGTGAGCTAAGATGTGTGAATTATGATTATGAATTTTGTTGCAATATCATGCTAACTTACTTTGTGTAATTGAACATGGAATCCATATGGTGAGTACATAATTAGTTAAAATTGAACTTATGATAGTTATCATTACAATGCACAAAAATAGTTTTGGACAGCAATAGTAGTCCGACTTTGAAAATCCACCAAAAATAGTGGGAATTGGATTAGAGACTAAATAGAATATTAAATTAAATCTTATTGAGTCTAGTTTCACATAGAGGAAACGGTGTAAGCAAAATAATTTTATATTATGAGATATTTGAATTTTTGTGAGAAAGAGTCAGAGTGATTTCGGGCTCCCCTATCTTAAATTTGGAAAATCACTAAAAACTGTACAAAAATAATTATGGGTTATAGTTTATACGAATAAATTCTTAATGAATCTATTTTCAACAGACACAAACGAGAACATTATCCGAATCCCGTACTAAGAGATAAATGAATTTTAGTAAAGAAAGGTCGAAGTTGTCAAATAGCATAACATGGGTAAATTTGAAGAATAAATTGTACTTATTGGCTAGACCAAAAAATTATAAAAAATTTATGGTAAGAAGATATGTGAGTCTTGATAAACTGTAATTTATACATATTTTTATCCCATGTTTAGCACATTTATGGATGAATTCTATTTAGATATGGTGAATTTGATGCTCCTAATCCTTTAATTTCATGTTTTATACTTAGGTGAGCATAGGAGGGTAAAAAGAGCGAGAAACGGGCCAAAAATGGATAAAATGAGCCAACGTAGGAAATCAACATGGCCTAGACTTCCTCACACGAGTAGACCACACGCCTGTGCCCTTTTAGCAGAATAGAGCACGACTTACACAGGTAGACCACACGGTCGTGTCTATCCAACAGACTTTAACACGGTTTGGAGCAATCGAATACGAGCATGTCACTGTCGAGCCCAAGTTGAGTTCCAATCGAAAAAGGCCACTCTTGAGGGTTCTAAGGTATTCTAAAGCCTATTTAAACACCAAAGAGGAGGATGAAAAGGGGACACAGGGAGTAGGAGGCAAGGAATTACTCGAAGAAAGCCGATTGATCCATCTCAGTGGTGGATTATCCTTCAAGACGGAAGATCTCCCTTAGTTTTCCTTCAGAGGTTTTGGGTTTTCTTTATGTTTTGTTATCATTATTCTTCTGAGATGTTTTCTTTTACAAATATGAACTAAACCCCCTAAATACCTAAGGGGAATGAAACCTAAGATGGATCTTGTTATTATTTTCTGAATTATATGATAAATACTTGATTTGTTCTTAATTATGTGTTCTTAATTCTTGCTTTAATATTCCAGGATATTGACTCAAGTATTGATGTGCTTATTCAGAGGAGCAAAAGTCCCTGTCTAAGAGAAGATCTAGCATAATTAAGTGGAGTTGCATGCAATCCTAGATATAGGACGACATAAATCTACCAGATTAGGGACAAACCTAATAAGGGAATCCATAGATCGAGTTAATGCAACACTAGGGGTTTTAATTAGAAAGAGATTTCAATTAATCAACCTAGGGTTAGACGTTGTTAGTCTCGAGAGAGATAATAATATAAATTAGGGATTTCTACGGACCAAGTCAAGTGAATAAATCGTCTAATTCAGAGTCGAATAACAAGTGAAGTCTAGGTGGATTTTTTTTTAGGTATTGTCTTAATCAATCGAATTTCCCAAAAGTATTTTCCCCAATTTTCTTTCTGTGAATTCTTAGTTAGTTAATTAGTTTAGATAAAACAAACCTCTTTATTTTTAGGCTAGATAATAAGACAAGAGTTAATACTAGTACTTTTAGTTCCTTTGGGTTCGACATCCCGGTCTTGCTAAAACTATACTACTGTTCGATAGGTACAGTTGCCTTCGTCGTGATAATAGTTAGTCTTCAAGAATGGTCAAATATATATTTATTAAAACTTATCACGAATCAACATGATCAAGTTTTTGGCACCGTTGCTGGGGAGCTAAGATATTAGGAACTCTTGATTTTATTACTTTAGCCATTTTTACTTTTATTGCAATTTACTTCTTATTTTAGTCTAGCTTATCTTTACTAATTCTTCTTTTTTTTTCCTTTATTTCTGACATTTTTTTATAGTTTATAACTAGAAGGAATTCGTTAGGACCATTACTTTTTGATAGTGAGATCGATCGTATAGTTCACAGAAATCGAAGAAAAATAAGGCGAAGCCTAAGATACACAGAGGAAGAGCAAGAGGACGACATTCACACCACAACCGAGGAGATGGCTAAAAATCAGGAAAATCTGCTACCTCCTACGATTGCTTCTGATCTAGTAAATCAAAATCCTGCTCCATGCAATATGTATGATTATGCTAAACCTAACTTAACAGGAACTGAATCAAGTATAGTTAGACCTGCTATTGCTGCAAATAATTTTGAACTGAAACCTAACACAATTCAAATGATACAACAGTTTGTTCAGATTGATGGTTTGCAGGGTGAGGATCCAAACAATCACTTGGTGAATTTTCTGGAGTTTTGCGATACTTTTAAAATCAATGGTGTTTCTGACGATGCCATACACATTCGGTTGTTTCCCTTTTCATTGAGGAACAAAGCTAAACAGTGGTTGAACACATTACCACGAGGGTCAATCACTACTTGGGAACCAATGACCAAAAAGTTTACTTAAATATTTTCCGCCAGCTAAAACGGCTAAGTTGAGGAATGACATACCTTCTTTTCTGCAAATGGATCTAGAAACACTTTATGATGCATAGGAGAGATACAAGGATCTTTTGAGAAGGTGCCCTCACCATGGGTTACCACTTTGGCTACAGGTTCAGACGTTTTACAACGGTGTGAACCCCTCAACGAGGCAACTCATCAACGTAGCCGCTAGTGAAACTTTGAATAACAAAACACCTGAAGCAGCTTACGAATTCATTGAGGAGATGTCACTGAATAACTATCAGTGGCAAGTCATGAGGATAAAGCCGACGAAAGTTTCCGGTGTTTCCAACCTCAATGCGGTTACTATGCTCTCTAACCTGGTACAACTTTTAAATAAAAAAGATTGATGGTTTATATGGTTCTACTCAGGTACATCTAGTGATGAGGTGTGATTCAAGTGAATGAGGAGTACACGTAGATTATCCATCCTTCAACCCTAGCATCGAGGAGGAACAAGTACAATATATGGGCAATAACAATTCTAGATCTCAAAATAAGTCATACAGTAACACGTATAATGCAGGTTGGAGGAACCATCCCAACTTCTCGTGGGGTGGTCAAGGAAATCAAAAGCCACAACATCCCCCAGGTTTTCAACAACCACCTTACCAGCAGGAAAAGAAGCCGAACCTTGAGGAGATGCTAAAAAAATTTATCTTGGTGTCGGAAACTCGCTTGCAGAATATTGAGACAGCTCTTAAAAATCAGCAAGCATCCATTCAGGGGCTCGAGAATCAAATAGGCCAGTTGGCAAAGATGATTTTCGAACGACCATGGGGTAGCTTGCTGAGTAATACAGAAACTAACCCAAAGGAGCAGCTTAACACAATTACTGTTCAACATAAGGAAGGGTTAGTGGAACTTGAACCAGAACCAAGGCAAGGAGTTATGGTAACCAAAGGTAAGGATGAGGTAGACCACAATGAGTAGAAATCAGTAAGCACAGAGTACAAACCTCGAGTGCCATACCCCAATGCGACAAGGAAAGACCGCACAGACGAACAATTTGGTAAATTCCTTAAATTATTAAAAAAAAACTACATATTAACTTACCGTTTATTGAAGCTCTTTCACAGATGCCAAACGCAGTTAAATTTCTAAAGGAGCTTCTAGCAAATAAACGAAAATTGAATGAAGCATCGCATGTGGAGTTAAACGCAGTGTGCTCAGCTATACTACATAATAAGTTGGTCAACAAATTGAAAGATCCAGGAAGTTTTACGATTCCTTGTTTAATTGGGAGCTTAGATGTTAGTAATGCTTTGGCTGATTTGGGGGCTAGCATTAATGTCATGCCCTATAAAATGTTTAAACAACTAGGTCTTGGGAAACCCAAACAAACTAGGATGAGCATTCAGTTAGCAGATAAAAATATTAGATTTCCTAGGGGTATCATTGAAGATGTACTTGTTAAAGTTGACAAATTTATATTCCCAGTTGATTTTGTTGTTCTAGACATAGAAAAGGGTAGTGGCGTGCCTCTAATTTTAGGAAGGCCCTTTTTAGCAACTGCTAGAACCATTATCAATGTTGGTATAGGTGAACTCACACTTCGTGTGGGTGTTGAGACAGTCACCCTTCAAGCTCGCAATTCAAGTAACACATCAAATATCGAGGGTGATTGTATAAATCGTACCACTAAAACTGACCATGTGGTGTAACCTTCTTTGCAGGAAACACATCCGAAAAGCATACATAAGCCATGTTCAAGTAACAATAAAGGACCCATCTATGAAGAACAAAGGCTACGAGTCGAGGAACTAGATGAATGGTGGACACAGAAACCAAGAACTCATGATAAATTGAAACTACGACATGATGAACCCAATGCTTCACCAAATCAACTTAAGGTTGGAGACAAGGTACTACTAGATGTCGCAGACCCTCGCATTACCGCCTTTGAACCTAATAGAGAAACCCCTTTTACGGTACTTAGCATTTTCCCATACGGCACAGTCAAGGTAATTCATCCCAAATTCGGTATGTTCAAGTTAAATAGTACTCGTCTCAAACCTTATTTTGATAAAATTGATAGCAGGAATGCGGAGTGCAAACTCCTCGAACCACCATGACCATACAGTAGAGAGGTAAGTCGAGCTTAGACTATAAATAAGCGCTTCTTGGGAGGCAACCCGAGCACTAACGTTATTAACTTCTTTAAATTTTAGTTTTTAACATTTAATTCACTAGTTGAGTCACTGAACACAGGTTTTCCAGAACCACACGGCCAGGCACACGGGCATGCCTTAGGCCATACCCATACCACGAAAGGCAACACCGGCCATGCGAAACAGCCGTGTGAAAATAGGGCAATTTTTTTCCCAACACGAGTGTCGATAAGTTGCCACGACCGTGCGACATGGCCTTGGATGAATCTGTCAAAACAACATGGGTGTGTCTAGAGGCCATGGTTGAAACTAAGAAAACAACACGGGCATGCGACACGCCCGTGCTCACTACCCGTGGTCAAGACTGACAAAATAACACAGGCGTGGGCATACATACACGGGCGTGGGAGGAGCGAATGAAGCAGGACACGGCCGTGCGACACAACCGTGTGAAACAACACGCCTAAAGAACATGGGTGTTGGCCGAATTTCAGACATGCCCAAATTTGAAAATCACGATATACACGGGCTAAAATTAAGGCACACGGGCGTGCCCCACAGCTGTGTGCCCCAAAATCTATATAAACCCCTACTATTCATCATCCCCTTCCCCAAACATCAAACCCTAGCTGTCGAAATTCTTTCACACGCTCTCTCTGCCACGCCCGTGCGCCGACCACAACACCACCCTCGACGACCCAAGCTCCTCATTCTTACGTTTGTTTACGCTTTTCTCTCTATTCTCTTCAAATCTTTTACTTATTTTATGATTTTTTTTATTGTTTGATTTGATTATTTTGAGTAATATTCATGGTTATAATGATAGTAATACTTATGCTCTTTGTTAGAAATTTGTCATTTTAGTCAATACATTATGCTACAGTCATCCATTTTTCTTGTTTCCATGGATTTCATGTTTACCCACACCATATTTCATATTATCAAACCCACATGCATTCATTCACTAGGTATTCCATTTAGCACTATTCTCATGTTCCTATTGTTCATAATGACTTCCATAAAAATTTAGTTACTTTTCGGTACATCTCACCTTTTGCCTCTAATGCCCATGAAGTATTCTTCTTTAATTTTAACATACTTACATACTTCTCCATGCTATTCTTGGGGAGTATTGTTTTAAATTTGACTTCTCATTGTAGGTATACCATGTCAACTTCACGTGGCAAGAAGACCGCCATCCCCACTTCAAAAAAATGGAAACGACTCGGAGCCATATCGGTAAGCGCATCAGCTAAAGTGTGCCACCCCTTTCTCTAATTTCCCTTAGGACCCCAGGAGGAAATTTTTCATATACTTCAAACCTGAACCTTTAGTGTGGGTCGCTGTATTGATTGGGCAACACTTGAACAAATTCAACTGGCTAACGCGATCCGAACCCTTTTGACGACAGACCCATGGGGCCTCTTTTACAAGATCATCGAGCTGACGTACCTCGAGCTCACACTCGAACTCTACTCGACCTTCCGCCTTCAAGTTGTCATGACACAATTCGATGATCCTACAACGGTCCAGTTCCATCTCGGCAGTTTAGTGCGCCAGTTGAGCGTACCTGAGTTCGAAATTGCACTAGGGCTGTATACGGAGGAGTTCATGGACAACAATGAAATCGACACCCTCTATCGCCATATCCACTATTCTCTTTCGAAGTGTTGGAGTGCTTTAGTCCTTGACTCGGCCACCTATGACCCCAGCCGCTCTAAGGCATCCGCCCTCGCCCCATCCATGAGGTACTTACACGCCATCTTGGCCCACACTCTAACAGGGTAGCGAGAGAGCACCGACGTCGTCAACACTCACGACGCCTAATTTTTATGGAGTATGGCGAACAAGCACGTCTTCGACCTTGCCTATTTCATTACCCTTGCCATTCACCATCAGACGGAGTGGCATAGGAAGGGAGTCATATCCATCGGCCCTTAAGTGACTCGCCTGGCGCGCTACTTCGGCCTCCTCAACACAATGGTACAATCATCCTCCCTCACTCTCATCAGCCAAATGTCCCCACAAGGCATCTCGAGTATGCTACATATGAGGATGATCGAGAAATGACGTGGAACCGACCCTCTCCAGTACGCCTAGTTCAATCCGCCGAAGCGAAGGACCTAGAGGACATTACTGATGATGTCCCTCCACGTCATGAGGACCCACCGTCTCAGCCACCACCCATCCATCGTCCAGTTCATGCAGCGGCTTCATACTCTGACATCTCTGAGCATCTTACTCGATTTGAGCAGCAATGTTTTCAGTGCTCTGACCACATTGATGCTACTTTACTTCAGATTTGTCAGCACCTTCACATCTCATCGCCACCACCACCTCGCGAACCATCCAGCGATGACGATGTTTAAAGACTTTTTATTTATTATTTTTATTTTCACTTTTATCTTTATTTATATTCTTAAAGTACTTGTTATTTTATTTTCTTTAATACTATTTCATTCTTAGGTTTTATATTTTTTATTAAACAATTTATAGTTTCGGCTATTTCATTATGAGTAATTATTCTTCTTTATATTTCTTAAAAGAGTTCTTGATTTTATCACAGTTAGAAAGAGCTCCAAAGCTCACCTTCACTTAGAAACTTGCAACTCTATTGGAAAAGGTTCTCCATGACTGCCATGTCCTACCCGACCACCACGATAACCTCTTCACTAGATACTGTGGTTGTGGAACCCAACGTTACCACCACCGGAGTATCCTCCTCCAATCTCATCATTGCCTCGGCCGATTATTCTCCATTCAAGAAGTTTCACCTCTCTCCCTATCTTATGATATTATATTTTTCCGTATATCTATCATTGTACATTGAGGACAATGTACATCTTAAGTGTGGGGGGGTTATCTATATCATTATTAGAAAAATCCCTGAATTTTGTCTTATTCTCATGTGATCTTCTCATATCATTATTAAAATGAATTTTGATTAATTTATGATTTTTATTGATATGTCTTGAATTAAAACATAGGCATTCATGCATTGATTGTTTAAACTTTGAGGAATTAGAGAATCAAGCATGATAAGTTGACTTTTGAGAATTAAAAAAAAATTAGGTTGTTTCCCCAAGTTTAGGCATTATTTTAAGTTAAAATTCACAAGGTTTAAACATCAAAAAGCCATAATTTTTGTGAGATCTTGAGCCTTTAAGAGCATCTATTATTTCTTTCATGCTCACTTTTATTGTTGCTTTGAGTGCGTCAATCTTGATTTGTTATTCTAGAACTTGCTTGATTATGCATGTCAAGACCACACCATTTGATTTAATATGTCAAGATGATAAAGGCACTTAGGTTTAACCCACTCACTCCATAAAAGCCTACCTTCATAATTAACCCTTAGTGAACCCTCTTGAGCCTAATAACCCATTCATTGATTTACCCTCCATATTAACTCATAACCAATTATTGTTGAAATCCCCTAAATTAATTTGATCCCTATTTTTGTCGAGATCTGATTGAATAAATTGCTTAGCTAAGTTTTACCTTTGATAGTTAGTCTATGTTATTTGACTTGCTCTTGAAAAAAGAAAAAAATTACAATACAAATATTTATATTAGTAGCAATTCTTTGTTTTGAGCTTAAGTGTTTAAGTCCATATTCTGAGAAGAAGCTCACATGTATTAAATTGATGATTAGTTGTTTTTCTAGTAGGTAATTTTTCAATTCAATCTTGATTCTAACCTTTTCTTTCAGCTTGTGACTACACCCCCTAACCATAGCCACCTTACAACCCTTTAAAAACCTTATGATTGATGTGTCATCTCAATATATATTGGTGAAGATTTGATTTTCATGCAAGCCTATGGTAATAACTTTTCATATTGACAATTGAGTGCTTAAACATGTTGTCCTTAAAACACCTCGAGTGATTTGAGTGAATCTCTAGTGAGGATGTGAAACTTTGTGATATTTTGAATCAATGGTAATTACCTAGATGAGGGGAGACACCTATGTTCTCGTGATAAAATACACAACTTGGAATGTTTAAAACTTTGATGTTCTTTTAGTTGAATTCTCAATGTATGATTACTTATGGACTATTTTGAGATATCATTAATAAGAATTATAAGTTGAGAAGAATTGATTTTGATTGTGAGTTAAAGATTTTGCTTAAGGACAAGCAAACGCTTAAGTGTGGGGGTATTTGATAAACCGTAATTTATACATATTTTTATCCCATGTTTAGCACATTTAAGGATGAATTCTCTTTAGATATGGTGAATTTGATGCTCCTAATCCTTTAATTTCATGTTTTATACTTAGGTGAGCATAGGAGAGTAAAAAGAGCAAGAAACGAGCCGAAGACAGAGAAAATGGGCCAACATGGGAAATCAACACGGCCTGGACTTCCTCACACGGGTAGACCACACGCCCGTGCCCTTTTAGCAGAATTGAGCGCGACTTACACGGGTAGACCACACAGCCGTGTCTATTTAACAGACTTTAACACGGTTTGGAGCAATTGAACACGGGCATGTCACTGTCGAGCCCAAGTTGAGTTCTATTCAAAAAAGGCTACTCTTGAGGATTCTAAGGTATTCTAAAGCCTATTTAAACACCAGAGAGGAGGATGAAAAGGGGACACAGGGAGTAGGAGGCAAGGAATTACTCGAAGAAAGCCAATTGATCTATCTCAGAGGCGGATTCTCCTTCAAGACGGGAGATCTCCCTTAATTTTCCTTCAGGGGTTTTGGGTTTTATTTATGTTTTGTTATCATTATTCTTCTGAGATGTTTTCTTTTACAAATATGAACTAAACCCCCTAAATACCTAGGGGGAATTAAACCTAAGATGGATCTTGTTATAATTTTCTGAATTATATAATAAATACTTATTTGTTATTAATTATGTGTTCTTACTTCTTGCTTTAATATTCCAGGATATTGACTCAAGTATTGATGTGTTTATTCAGAGGAGCAAAAGTCCCTATCTAAGAGAAGATCTAGAATAATTAGGTGGAGTTGCATGCAATCCTAGATATAAGACGACATAAATCTACTGGATTAGGGTCAAACCTAATAAAGGAATCCATAGATCGAGTTAATGCAACATTAGGGTTTTTAATTAGAAAGAGATTTCAATTAATCAACCTAGGGTTAGACGTTGTTAGTCTCGAGAGAGATAATAATATAAATTAGGGATTTCTACGAATCAAGTCAAGTGAATAAATCGTCTAATTCAGGGTCGAATAACAACTGAAGTCTAGGTGGATTTTTCCTTGGGTATTGTCTTAATCAATAAAATTTCCCAAAAGTATTTTCCCCAATTTTCTTTCTGTGAATTCTTAGTTAGTTAAATAGTTTAGATAAAACACATCCCCTTTATTTTTAGGCTAGATAATAAGATAAGAGTTAATACTAGTACTTTTAGTTCCTTTAGGTTCGACATCCTGGTCTTGCTAAAACTATACTACTGTTCGATAGGTACACTTGCCTTCGTCGTGATAATAGTTAGACTTCAAGAATGGTCAAATATAAATTTATTAAAACTTATCATGAATCAACACGATAAAATCTAGTTTCAGGGAAAATTATCAAATCTTAATTTAAAGTTTCGTAGCTCAAGTTATAAATATTTTGTGACTATGACTCGAGTAGACAGCTTGACTAGAATATGAGCAAATAGTGGAATTATGTGTA
Organism: Gossypium longicalyx; assembly: GCA_025698465.1. Taxonomy (NCBI): domain Eukaryota; kingdom Viridiplantae; phylum Streptophyta; class Magnoliopsida; order Malvales; family Malvaceae; genus Gossypium; species Gossypium longicalyx. The sequence goes on along the minus strand of CM046995.1, from coordinate 67,393,468 downwards.
AATTCGATTGCGTTACAATGAGAACATATCGTAAGAATTTGGTAAAAGCATGTTAATAAATTGCTCATTATTTTCATATAGATTTACTAAGCTATAAAGCTTACCTCTCTCCTTTCTGTTTCTTTTAGTGTTGTCAGGTTAGCTCGAGGTTGGAGATCGTCGGAGGCAGCATCACACTATCAAGCTATCACTTTCGGGGTATTGATGAATCTTAAACATCTTCAAGTGAGTGGCATGTATAGGGACTTAGTTATTGATATGTGTTCTTATGATTTGGCCAAGATGTTGGCTTATATTAGTACATTGTATATAGACATAAGATGTGGCTTATGATGGTCATGGCTGGTAAGCCTAATTATCCAAGTTATGTGATACTGCCCTGTGAAGTGGTTATATGATTTGGCTTGATTGCTATGATTAGATAATATCATGATATGTATGCTTGTTGATTTTATTGAGATTCAATGGTATGCTATTGAACATGGTATAAGAGTATAAGAGTGATTAAAATGGTAAAGCCAAAATAATATGAATGGATGTGTTTAGACTTGGTATTATACGAGTATGTGATTCACATGTATGTTGTCATGCAAATTCTAGTTTTGAGTCTTTATAAAGGATGTGTAATCATTAAATTGGTGTTATAGCATATGTTTATGAAGTGTTTAAGCATGTGAAGGGTTAAGGCAACAAAAAGGCTTGGAAAGTAACCTAAGTGCTAGCCACACGGGCAGAGACACGGCCATGTGCCTCAGCCGTGTGGAGGACACGGCCTAGCACATGGGCATGTCGTCTGGCCGAGTGGTTCAATTTGTTTTGTTGACGTCATAAATAGAGAGTTACACGACCTGAGGACACGGGCGTGTTGAAGACACACGGGCGTGTCCCTATGTCCACACGAGCGTGTGACCCTGTTTCATGAAAATTTTTCTATGTTTTCCCAAAATTTTTCAAAGTTCTCAGTTTAGTCCCAAATCGTCTTTAATGTATGTTTAGAGCCTCAATAGCTCGTGTAAGGGACATGATGCATGTGATTGAATATTTTTAATTTAAATGAAATTTTATGGCCCGATTTTACGAAATTATGTACATTTAAGTACAGTAACGGCTCGAACCCTGCCCGACATCAGATACGGGTAAGGGGTGTTACATTTAGTGGTATCAGAGCTATGATTTAGTCGATTCTCGGACTAACCTAGCATGCATAAGAGTCTAGCTATACATGCCACCAATATGTGATAATGTGATGTCTCCCGACGTGAATGAGAATTATCTTGTTTAGACAAAGGTACTCTCTAACCGAGCTGCATCGACCATGTTCAACGTGAAGCTAAGGTATTTGAGTAAATTACAGTTACGATGAGTTTAAATTCATAAAGGTATGAATAAAAGTTCATGATATGTACATGATAACATGTGATATGAAAGTTCATGTTACGATGAGTACCTATGCTTGTTTGATGTTCGTATGATATTGTGCACTTGACTTGTTTGATTAAGTGAATGTGATAAAAAGAAATTCATAAAGGTATGAATAAAGGTTTACAATATCGTGTTACGGATAAAAATATCATTGTCCCGATTGAACATTGAATGTCGATGAATTTCCATGATATCTTTAAATAAGACAAGGGATTATAATGTAATGAACATACCTGTGTTAAATTGATGGATCGATTCATGTGAATGTAATGATATGTATACGATGATGTGCAAGATGAAAGTTTAAACTGTGATATACTTATCCATGTTTGTTTGGCCCTCATATGATATTATGTGCCTGACTTGTTTAATTGAATGAAAATGATAAGTAAAGTTATTCAGAATCCATAGAATGCATGTATAAGTGCACTAGTTTAAATAAGATAATTAGAAATTTCATGTCATACAAACGTGAATAATAGTTTGCCTGAAGTGAATGATATGCTTGTGAAAATGTTACTATGATGATGAAATAGTGTTATATGTATATGTGTATGAGAGACGAGTTAGGGACCTTACGACCCTACCCCCTTACCAGAGTGGTGTTTTGTAAAGGATTTTATGAGATCAGTGTTGAATAAGCTCACAAGTGTGAGACCAAAGAGTTCAACTATAGAGTGATTATAAATATGATCAGAGATTAAATTGGATTGATAAGTAAAGATAGAACTAGTAAGGTGTGATGTCGAGAAATGTATTAACTGGAATTTCTTCAGAACCGATCTTCTTCAATGAGAATCATAATATGGGATTTGTGATGATAGAAATAGTTGAGGGAAGAATATTTGAAAGGTAAGATATCTGAGTGTGACAGTTATGGCTGAACAGATTTCGGCAGCTTCTTCTAAGGTATTCTATATGTTTAATTATTCTTGGGATTATTCCCATGGCCATTACTCCCCTAATAAAATCCTTGTTCTATGCGAATGTTTTCTAATCATGATGTATAGACGAAAGTATTGATAGTCCGACTGGTATATATAACATGTATTGCTCTATTTCTCTCTAGCATTCTATTACATTTCGTCTATTGGGACTTTATGAGAAAATACACATGATGTTATAATTTTGTTTCTTCTAATTGGTGTTTTGTTCGATACATATATGGGAAGGTATATTATCCTTGTTGCATTTAATTCCAGTGGGTTGGATTGATGTATTCTTCTGGACTTCTTTTCTCTGAGGAATTATCGAGATCCTTCATATTTTCTTATAAGCGTTGTTCTGGGTCTTTATTATGATATTGTATCTTGGATTTCTGTATCTTGGATTTCTTTATCTAGGATTTCTTTGTCTTGGACTTCTTTATCTTGGTTTTCATGTCATCTCTATTTCATAAATTGTCGATTGTGGCTCATATCTAAAATGTATTCTTTGGCCTATGATGATTATGTTAATTAAGATCATGCTTCTGGTTGATTATAGTAACGTGATGATTCCAGTATCTGGATTTCTCTAAATTTTTGTTTGAAGAATTGTTATCGGCAAAGGCATAAGTGGCAAAATTGCTAGTTACAATTTGTATGCTGGATTTCTTTTCTCAAGTAAGTTAATCAAGTTAATGTCTTCGATTGGGAATATTTATACTACCTTGAGCTAATGCAATTGAAGTAGATTTCAATTGACATGATAAGTGAATTTTGAATGATTACATGTTGAATCGTTCTATCGACTAGAAGAGAGGATTTCTTGAAATGTCATTTATTGATGATTAAGACTAACTTGGTTGTTAAATCGGTATTGGTTATTGTTTGAAAGATTAAATGGAATATTAATGCCTAGGAATAAGTTTTTATTTGTTTTCTTTTCGGGTAAAAGACAAATAGTCTGAATGAAGAGTGTATATATCTTAGAAGACGTCGATATGATTTAAAGCTGCTTTGAATGATAAAATTTTAGTCTTGTGAAAGTCGAAAGGTCTATTACATGTTAGTAAAGCTTTGAATAGACAAGAACATTGTTAATCGAAGCCTTTAAATTGGTTCAGTCTGCAATGGACAGAGACTTTTGGACTTTTAGCGATATGTAGTTGAATGGTTTACGAGGTGTTATAAGACAAAAAGTCAATGTGATAGCTCAAAGTATTCTATATTGTATCCAGATCTGAGTTTGAGATAGCGTAGACGACTTGAATTAGTTATTGTATGATCTTTGAGTAAAGAAAAATGTGGTTACAAGTGCTTCGGTAGAAAATCCAGAGTCTATATAGAGAGTTTGCAAGAAAACTCATAGGAGTGATGTATTGGTGCTCGAGTTTGGAACTCAACATTTCTGCTTTTTGTGTTTGAATACATGGATTGTTATCAGGATTGTTCTTATCTTTAAAGAGAAAAAAAATTTATGGCATGTTGCTAAATGTTTGATGAAATCTGCAAATCATTTTAGTATTTGTTGAATTTTTGCTTAACGAATCAATGGAATCATGTATATTCAAGATTGGCAGATTTCTTAGTATGCTAGTTCTCTTTAAGCGGATAGAGATCAAGATTCAGTTGATGTGTCATATGGCGAAGAATTGCTCATGACTCTAGCATGAGAAATTAAAGAGTGAAGTGTTAAGCATAGCCTAAGTAAAAGTTCTTTAGCAATGATTATGTGATAGTGGAGTTTATGTGTAAGCTAAACCACCCTTCTGGTAAGATTTTTGGGGACAAAAATCCCGAAAGGACGGGGGAGAGTTGTAACATCCCAAATTAGGGCCTAGTCAGAGCAGTGATTTCGGGATCACAAATCCAACATAAGAAAACTTATTTTTATTATAGTTTTACGGTCTACAATTTCACGGGATGATTTCGTGAAAATTTTGTTCAAAAATTTTGACGTTTGAGCACCCAATTTAGTTAAAAAGACTAAATTGTAAAAAGTGCAAAAGTTGAGTTCTACATGTTAAAGGTGTCAAATTGTTCTGAAATTTTAAATTTGAGGTTCTAAAGTGGTAATTAGACCAATTGTTGGACAAAAATAAACATGAAATGGGTGGATTAGAATATTTTTAAGTTAGCGGCATTTTGGTAATCTAATAATTAAAAGAATTAAATAAGCCAAAATAAGCCAAATTTGTCCATCTTTCATGTACCAGCCGAATCTACCATGGAAGCCATGGCTACGGATTGGTTCAAGCTTCCAAGCTCATTTGTAAGTGATCTGGAACCCCGTTTTTAATGTTCTTTACGTTTTTGAAGTCTCGGTAACTCGATTTATCTATTTCTACCATTATTTTGAGCTAGGGTTCATGTTTAAAAATTTACCCATGAGTGATATGCATGTCTTTTGATGTCTATTGGTAGAAAATGAATGTTGGGTGTTAAATAAATGACTTTTGCTAAGTGATTTTCGGTGAAAATGCTTAAAAGGACTAGATTGTAAAAGTTATAAAATTTGTCATAAAAGTGTGATTTAGTGGAAATTGTGGGCTGCTATAGTTATGAAAATGATTCGGCTAGGCTCAAAGAATAAAGAAATTGAATGAAAATCATTTTACGAGCCTTGGCACAAAAGTGTTAAAGAACAAATAATAATGCAATGTTATGTTTGAATTATAATTCTTTACTATTATTGCATAAATTGTATGATTGAATACATTGGAAAAGTTGATGGAATGGTGTACATGATGTGGAAATATGACATGGAAGAATATTATATGAAATGCAAGAAAATGATGATCTATGACAAGTGATATATGAAATATGTGATATATGTTATGTAAATTTATAAAATCTTATTTGCTATTTGAGTTATGCCTTATTATGCCATGAATGGGCAATTGGTAATATGGATAGAGAGTTCGACACTTCGAGTAAGTTCGACAGAGATGTGGTATCGAAAAATCCCGTTTGAACCATGGGAATAGTTTAGGATACAAGTGACATGTCACTAAGAATTGAGAAATTCGAACTCATTGAGTTGGTCTGAGTTCATGATATACGTGAGAAATCCGAAATTGCTGACTTGGTCTATGTTCGTGGTATATGTGTAGCATTCGAGCTCGTTGAGTTTGTTTGAGTTCATTATGGATGCGAGCATCCTAACTCGTTAAGTTGGTCCAAGTTCATAATCGATGCGATACATGTAATTAGGTTCCGGGAAATAGTCTTGTGTATCCTACCGGTGGCTAGGTAATCCTTAAGTTGGTCGAATACCTGTCAGCTTGTGTGAGTAGCCCGTGTAGTTACACCTTGACTAATAGCCTATATGAGCAAGCCCGTGAGTATCTCCTTCGTGAGCGTTACATGCTTTGTGTAGCTCTGGCTACGTTTGTATATGTGGCTCTTATGTGTTAATTTCTATGTACCTAATTGTATTCCGAGTGTTCAATAGGTAATACAATGGATGATGTAGGGAAAGTCCCGAGGAGGACATGTTACAGAAGGTATGGTTGTATACTATACTACGAGTGGTATAGACATGTACACTAAGCTTATGATTACTGAGACTTTGAAATGTTGAGACATCGGTGAGCTAAGATGTGTGAATTATGATTATGAATTTTGTTGCAATATCATGCTAACTTACATTGTGTAATTGAACATGGAATCCATGAAATGGTGAGTTCATGATTAGTTGAAAATGAACTTATGATAGTTATAATTATATTACACTAAAATAATTTTGGACAGCAGCAGTAGTCTGAATTTGAAAATCCACCAAAAATTTTAGGAATTGGATTAGAGACTAAATAAAATATGAAATTAAATTTATTGAGTTTAGTTTCACATAGAGGAAACGGTGTAAGCAAAAGAATTTTATATTATGAGATATTTGAATTTTTGTGAGACAGAGTCAAAGTGATTTCGGGCTACCCTGTCTAAATTTGGAAAATCACTAAAAATTGTAAAAAAATAATTATGAGTTAGAATTTATATGAATAAATTCTTAATGAATATAATTTCATGAGAAATAGACAGAAACATTATCTGAATCCCGTACTAAGAGATAAATGAATTTTAGTAAAGAAAGGTCAAAGTTGTCAAATAGCAAAACAGGGGTAAATTTGAATAATAAACTGTACTTATTGGCTAGACCGAAAAATTCTAAAAATTTTATGATAAGAAGATATGTGAGTCTAGTTTCAGGGAAAATTATAGGATCTTAATTTATAGTTTCGTAGCTCAAGTTATAAATATTTTAGCAACAATGACTCGAGTAGACAGCTTGACTGGAATATGAGCAAATAGTGGAATTATGTGTAAATTCTATTGCGTTACAATGAGAACATGTCGTAAGAATTTGGTAAAAGCATGTTAATAAATTGCTCATTATTTTCATAATGACTTAATAAGCTATAAAGCTTACCCCACTCCTTTCCATTTCTTTTAGTGTTGTCAAGTTAGCTCGGGGTTGGAGGTCGTCGGAGGCAGCATCACACTATCAAGCTATCACTTTCGGGGTATTGATGAATCTTAAACATCTTTAAGTGAGTGGCATGTATAGGGACTTAGTTATTGATATGTGTTCTTATAATTTGGCCAAGATGTTAGCTTGTATTAGTACATTGTATATAGCCATAAGATGTGGCTTATGATGGTCATGGCCGGTAAACCTAATTATCCAAGTTATGTGATATTGCCTTGTGAAGTGGTTATATGATTTGGCTTGATTGCTATGATTAGATGATATCATGATATGTATGCTTGTTGATTTTACTGAGATTAAATGGTATGCTATTGAACATGGTATAAGAGTAAAAGAGTGATTAAAGTGGTAAAGACAAAATAATATGAATGGATGTGTTTAGACTTGGTATTATACGAGTATGTGATTCACATGTATGTAGCCATGCAAATTCTATTTTTTAGGTCTTAATAAAGGATTTGTAATCATTAAATCGGAGTTATAGCATATGTTTATGAAGTGTTTAAACATGTGAAGTATTAAGGCAACAAAAAGGCTTGGAAAATAGTCGAAGTGCTAACCACACGGGCAGAGACACGACAATGTATCTGAGCTGTGTGGAGGACACGGCCTAGCATATGGGTGTGTGGCCTGGCCGAGTGGTTCAATTTGTTTTGCTAACGTCTTAAACAGAGAGTTACATGGCCTATGGCATGTCCTTGTGTCCACACGGGCGTGTTACCCTGTTTCATGAAAATTTTTCTAAGTTTTCCCAAAAATTTCCAAATTTCTCGGTTTAGTACCAAACCTCCTTTAATGCATGTTTAGAGCCTCAGTAGCTCGTGTAAGGGACATTATGCATGTGATTGAATGTTTTTAATTTAAATGAAATTTTATGGTCTGATTTTACGAAATTGTGTACGTTTAAGTCTCGTAACGCTTCGAACCCTGTCCTGGCGTCGAATACGGGAAAGGGGTGTTACAAAAGATACCAAAACTAGGGTGTAACAGCCCGATTTAGACCCTAATCGGAATGGTGGTTTCAGGACCACGAATCCAAGTCAGAAAAATATTTAAAAATTATTTTTCGTGTTTATTTTGTGTGAATGTATATTTGTGAAATTTTCGTGATTTAATTTTGTTGTTTAGGTGTCCGATTAAATAAAAGGACTTAATTACGTAAATTGAAAATTGGGTAGTTTAATTTGTAAAGGGATTATTTGTTAATGGCCTTCTAAATGGGAGTGTTTATGTTGAAAATAACCCATTAGCATGTTGTTCGACGGTAATAGTTATATGTATTATAATTTTATTATTATTTTATAAAGGTTAATTAGGTAAATTGATAATATGTTAATATATGTTAATATAACATAAAATAAACTATGTTCTTTATTTATTTCTCTTTGACCAAAATTAGACAAAAGAAAAAAAGAAAGAACAAGGGTTAGGTTCGGCCATCTTCCAAGCTAAATCTAAGGTTCGTTCTTTGTCGGTTTTTGATAATTTCTATGTTTTTGAGATCGTTGCTTCGAGTACTACAAAACCCAAGCTTTAATTTTTTATTTTGATGAATATTTTGAGTTGTGCCATTGCTGATAGCTTGTGATTTTTGTTGTTTGATGATGAAAAATGAAAAATATGTTTTAGATTAACATATTTTGTATTGGAGTTTTTGATGATTTTGAGTAATTAGGACATAAATGAAAAAATAATAATTTGAGGGACTAAAATGTGAAATTGATAAAATATATGGACTTGTATGAGCACAGGTACTATTCGGCCTAACATGGGTGTTGTGAAATTTTGTGTATTTTGTGTTTTGTGCAATAGGGACTAAATTGTAAAAATTGTAAATGTTAGGGGTAAAATGGTAATTTTTCTATTTATGTGTTTTTGGAATAAATTGAATGAAAATATGTTTGAATGAGCTTAATTTGAATATGTTTAGATCAAGAACCAAAGAAATCAAGTTTGGATCGGGGAAAAACGAAAGTTGTCGACTAGCTGCCGATTCTGTTTTGTATCGTCCGAGGTAAGTTTATAAGCAAATAGACATTTTTATTGGTAATTAAATGTTATGTTTACATGCTGTTATGAAATGTTAGAAATTAAATATATTTTTGCCAAATATGATTAAATGTGGCTACTACACTTCCGAGTTCGATTCGACCGAGTTACGACTTCCAAAAGCCCCATATGAACCTTAGGAATAGCTAGGATACATATGTCATGACATAGGATTCCAATATATGTGTGCGAGTAAGCCCATGGCATCGATTTGTGTTTTCGATATGTGTTTTCGAGTAAGACCCTATCTAGGACAGTGGCATCGATATGTGGCTACATGTAAGACCACGTCTGGGACGTTGGCATTGTACGATATATGTGATAATCTGAGTGTCCTATCCAATTTTGAATGGTTCATCGGAAAATGGTAAATTATGTACGGATATGTAATACGAGTTAAATGGTCAGGTATGAATCAACTTGATATCTACTTGAGCTAAGGTATGAAAGTACTATGAATTTTTTTTATAAATTATGTGTAATGCAAATGAAGAATTCATGTGTATTCGGTATATGTATTTGGCTTGTGAATGAATAATTTGTGTATCATTGAAGTGTTTATCTTTTAAAATACATACATATGTGAGATGACATATTCGGTCATAGGTAATAAGTTTGCATGTGATGCCATTTGATGAATCTTAGGTTTGTAGTTGAGAGTAAATGGTTGAATAGTTTATTATGTCTTTTGGGTTTGAGAGTTGATTATAATGTGTTAAATGACTATGTGTGAATTCGGCCTAGGTGGATAAATGTCTATGAAAATGTATTAATTATGCATGTTGTAGGGTTGAGGTCAAGTATAGTAGTATTAATGTAATTCGACTAGTTTAAATGAGCTGAATTCATTACTGAAATGTTTATTTGCTTATAGCTTACTAAGCTATCATAGCTTACTGTGTATATTGTTTCTGTTTATAAATTTTGAAGTCTAGTTGCAAGCTCAGGAACTGTCAGCCAAGCTTATCACACTATCAGCTATCTTGGTACCTTTATAAGTCAAACTCGAATTATGGCATGTATAGGCTGGAATGTGTTTTGGTATTAAACTTTAATTTTGTATTAAGGCCATGCGAAAATGGCTTATTTCTATGCTTGTGTTCGGTTCTAGATTGATAATGGTATAAGTTCATTTTGATTAATATGCTGTGTGCCATGGATGGATATAGTATGGGTTATGTGTTTGAATGTTGAATTAGGATAATGACTTTGCATGAGGAATGGAGAAATATGTCATATGTTATAAATATTTATAAGAGATGCTATGTGATTATATATCAAAGTTGGATTATAACTTAGTAAGTGACATGGTAAATTCGATCATAAGCTTGCTAGATTAAATTGGATATGTTTGAGTTAAGGTGAAATATATGTATGTGAATTTGCTTTTATGCTTTGGTTTAGGTTTGTATATGCATAGACAAAATTCTTAGTAATCCTAGATTTGAGTACTACCATTCGGTGATGAAAGGTAACAAGTATTAAATACATTTTAAAATTGTTTGGTTAATTATTTGACATGTGCGCATGAGTTAAGTGTGGCAATTAAAATTTTGGGCAAACGAGCTTTAGTTATATATATATATATATATATGAATATGTAATGATAGTGGGTACGGCCATGTTAAATAGCACCATTGACGCATAGGTGATTTTTATTAAAATTACGTACTATGAACTCTTCTAGCTTATAATACAGTGGATGTAAGGGTTAATATTTGTGAGTTATTGGTAGCTTGATTATATAATGGATTTTGCATGATTTAATATTAAATTATTATTAGGGTTCTTTGAAGGATTTATGCTAAATGGTAAAATGTGTTTGAGCATTATAATATATGTTGCGTTCCTTATGTGATGATAAATTATTAATTTCATATTTTTAATTTGTCTTGTAGTGTTATTCGGTTATGTTCAGTTACAACTACTTACATGTTTATATAAATTTAAAGAGTGAATTAGATCGCTTTGATGTAGTACCTATGTACAACTTAATAATTAAAATAGTAATGCCACTTAAATAGATGAAAAGGAAGGTAATGACATTTGTTATACTTGGTGCAAAACTTGTGCTTACACGTGACATATATATACAACAAGTTTAATGATCAATAATGAAGCCATAGTTGTGTTCCATGCCTTGTGTAAGTAATAAATGTTTATTTTGTACATGCATATTAGGATATATATATTATTTGTGTTGTATTGTATATCTTAAATTTTCTTTTAAGATTTGACATTGAATTTAGTTATAAGCTTATATGTAATTTGAATCTTGAACTGGAATTTATAATAAACATTTGTATAAAGAATAGTATAATTAGTAATACCTCATAACCCTAATTCGGTGACGGATATGGGTTAGGAGTGTTACATGGGGTAATTTTTAAAGTTAGTGGTCAACGTTTAAAGCACCATTGGGGTGCTCATGTGGATCGAGACAAACAATCCATTGACCTTCGAGATGTTTGAGCTCAAAATCTTTTCTATCTTTATTTTTCTTTAGTTGTATTACTTTAATTTCATTTTTTTACAACTTTTCTCTTTAATTAATTAATGTTATTTTCATTTCTGGTTATATTTTTTTTATGAATGTACAACTGTAGCAAGAATTGCAGGGAAAGAATGAAGGTGCAAGCTTGTTCGATGTAGTACAAATGGGTGTTTGCCCTAACATTTCAAAAGATAATTATGCCACGACAAACTAGGTTATTAGATATTGACAAAAGAAAAAATGAGGGTTGACAAGAAAGAATTGTTCAAGGAAGATATTTTGGATAGTTGGGCCCATTCTATCAATTAGGTAACCCATTAAGAAAATGCCAAACGTGTTACTTTAGGGCGAGGTCATTCTAGGGTTCCCTCTAAAACATTTTTATTTTTCCTCTTTCATTTCACAAAACTTACACTGCAAGCTTTTCTGAACTGTCAACACCATTACCCCTATTCACTTCTCTTCAACTACCTACGCCTCTTTCATTTTCCACAATTCCTTCGCATTTACCATTTCTTTTCCCTAAACCTCTCTGGCCTCTCCTATTGCATTTTCAACTATCTTTAGCTTCTCTTGAGTACCGTTATTTTCTCGTCTAACCTAGACCACATTCTCAAGGATTTGTCAACATTCTTCAATGGTAAGAGTAAAAACCACTTCCAAAGTTGTTGAATCTTCGCAAGCATGTGCTACCCAGCCTAAAACCTTCTCCAACAATGCTACTATTTCGAAGTACAACAGCAACATTTCCAAGCGACCATTTTGCTTTGAGCAAAGTTTTTTGTTCAAATATGAGCCTTATATGGGATATGATGAGTCAGTTTCCTCCATTGTTAAGAAGCATGGATGGCAAATTTTTTGCTTACATCCAGATGATGTTTTAGGTGAAGTCATTCACGAGTTCTATGCACATATCACTTCACCAAAAAATTCCTTTTATCTATGTTCGCGAAACCTTAGTCCCATTTGATGAAGACCGTATTAATGCCAAATTTGGATTAATTGATGTTCAAGACAAACATACTCTATTCATCGAAATCATCACTGCTGACGACTTAAATCAAGTATTAAAAGATTTGTGTGTTTCAAGCACTTGATGGACCCTGTCTAGCCAAGAATGTCATACAATTGTGAGGGCTTCCCTAAAGCCCATAGGTAAAGTTAGGTACTACTTCCTTAAAAGTCGACTAATGCCATCCACCCACAACACCACTGTATCAAAGGAATGAATGCTATTGTTGCATTCAATCATTTTGGGTCGAAAAATCAACATTGGCCAAGTTATTTTCCATGAAGTGCATCGATGTGTAGAGAAGAATGCCAACAGCCTCAATTTCTCTTCCCTCATCACTGCTCTTTGCAGAATAGCTCAAGTACCTTTAAATGGCAATGAAGATGTCACACCAAACAAAGGAGGAATGTCCAGGGCTATATTTTCCAAAATCCAAGGATTGGACACATCAAAACAACCTCAGCATAGTAAGGCACCCACTTCCTTTGCCAAGCACTTTTCCACAGCAGAAGCCTCACCCTCTCAGAGCTCTTTTGAAAAACAAGTTCTGCAATCATTAGAACAACTAGAGCAGAGAATGTCCCTATTTGAGATTCAACAATTTCAACTTGCTGAAGAGACGATAAAGTCCTAGGAACAGCAGGCATGCTACTGGTCCTATGTGAAGGACAGAGATATGGCTCTAAAATGGTCCTTGTAGAAGAACTTTACCAAGCCTATGCCTGGCTTACCTGATTTTCCCAAAGCTTTTTTACCATATTCCAAGGTTGAGAAGGAACCAATTTAAATCCACTTCGACAGGTCGAATCTATGAACATGAAATCTACTTCGGACACAATGAAAATAACTGATGAGGAGCCTAAGAAAAAAAATCTCTAAATATTCAGAGTGACAAAGATGAGCAAAATGAACCCACACCTACCATTAAAGCCACCGAGAAGGGCAAAGAAACTGTTCCACCCATAACACCTAAAGCCATAACTGCCTAAGAACGTGAAATTGATCACATCATGAATGAGACCATTGAGTCTGATAAAGAAGGGGAGGACGGGCCATTCTATTCAATGAAAAGGAAGTTACGTTATAAGCATAGTGCATGCAAATCCACCTATAGACAATGAAGAAACAATCACCAACATCCAAGTTAGGGGAGTTCTCTTCCCCTTTTATATGCATGCATTCATATATATATTTTTTATTGTGACATTTTATGTATATATATTCCTGCATTCATGTTACATAGATGTTCATTCATTGAGAGCAATGCATCCCTTAGGTTTGGGGGTGTATTGAGCATTTAGGATGCATCATGTATTTAGTAAGTGTCACGTGTGAAATGATATGCAAATTGTACAAGTATACATGTCAAATCAAGTAATAAAGTGATAAGTGAGATCGTCTCTACATGGATTGGTTAGGTATAAATTGGTTGAATTATTATAATAAAGTATGATTAATGTTATGACGAAAATAATGAAAAGAATGTAGCAGTAATTTGAATGGATAATTATGTGTGTAATATGAGTAACTGATAAATAATGGAAAAATGCTGTGACAAAACAAGAATAAGAATATAATGGCAAATTCGAGAATAATTACGTGAATAATATGTAAGCAAACAAGTAAACAACTAAAAATGCTATGGCGAAGATACTAAGGCAAAGGATAGAAGGTCTATGATGTTGATTTAGAAGGTCAGGATTACTAAGAATCTACCTTTACTGACTGTAATGCCTCAACAAAATCATATTCAATCTACTGCTCAGAATAGTTTTAAGATAGTCTGTTTCTTTCGAGAACAAGACCTCAAGTTACCTTACCTTAATCGATATATGTCCATAGGCCTTTAACACAGAATCCTATACTATTTTGTTTTCTTTCCGTATGAATGCTACTCTATGTCTAGAGGCTGCTACAAGTATTCAGTCGAACACTTGCTCATACCATTTAATTTCAATCTCACTAACCTAACCTTGTTAGAATTAGATTAATTTAATGAACATGTTGTACATCTATCTATGTCTAGATTTTGCAAACATGCAATTTTGTAAAGAACCATTGAATAAAAAAGTGTATTAAAGCATATCTATGCTGAATCCATTAAAGAAAATAAGAGTTTCATCAAGTAATCTCAACCCTAAAAGATTTAGCTCATGGGTTGACAATTAAAATTAAAATCCAAATTATCATTCAACATTGTTTTCATCAAATCAATTTACGATGAGTGATTAAGAAATAAAGGAAGAACTTTGGAAGATAGCTTCCGCTTATCCAGCCTAAACTATAGTGATGTAGTGTCTTATGGTGGCTAAGAGGGACTGCCATTGTCCTCCTCTACTTGTCTCTACTCAACCATTACCTTCTATTTTTTTGCCTAAGGATCTTCCCTTTGGTTGTTCTCCCTCATTGGGTTTTTCTCCTTTGGCTTTTATAATAATTTTCCATAGGGTAAATCTAACACTTCATGATTTTCTTTCCTCTTTTTTAGGTAGTGAAAAATATTACTCCCTAAAAATAGAATTTCTTAAGTACTCATGTGTGCTTTCTGGCCATAGCAAACATCTCCTAATTTACTCAGTTCATTTGTTACTTAAACTCAAGTTACTTGTAACGCTTGCTCTAAGCCTTGTCAAAATATTTATTTGTATTTCGTTTTTTTAAAAGCATATTAGTATACTAGGGGATTTAGCATGTCAAAAATTCTTTGACTTGATAATCACAATAGAGCATACACTAAATTACCTAATACTCAATCATGTCACAATTTAAATAAAAATCACTCTTGAAGCTAAAGCTTTTAACTTAGAAGATGGATGGAGCAAACAAGTATCTCCTTAGCTACTCAACTCATTACTACAGCGGAGTGCCCCTAATTTTTTTTCCATTATTACACACTCTTACTTGGACTCACTTTTCTAGTCAACAACACGATGGAGCAAACAAAGTGGTGCTGACTTACTTGGCAATTCTAAGCATTAGAGTGTTTACTGTTCTTTATTTATTTAAGTAATGCTATGGCAACGTGACTGAGTTTGGCTTCAAAAGTCTCTAAGTTCATTAAAAGATATTTTCTATAGTCCAAAAATAACTAAAGCTAGGACATCTTATTTTTATGGGGAAATCTTCAAGCAACCTAACCTAAGCTAAATTCGCCTACTCCACTATCACATTTTTCCAGATTTATTGAAGAATTAATCTCCTCATCGAACATCATAAGTAGTGATTATACTCTGCATAGGCAAAATAGTACTTAGTAGTTATGCGGTAATGACAAAACAAGTATAATGAGACTAGAATGATCATACATGCTAGATATATAATGCAACCTAGATGCACAATACACCCTAAAAACTAAGGGATGCATTGTCCTCAATGCATGTACAAATATGTGACAAAAAAAAATTATAGATATGTACAGAAAATGTCATGGCAAAAGAAATAAACTGCATGAGGTAGGGAAAAAAACTTCTCTGGCTTGGACTGAAATGTAGTTACTTCATTCGGCCCTAGAGTGGATTTATGGGCACTGACTTTATACCACAGCCTCTTCTTCATAAGGGTCATTTTGTCCCCCTCCTTATCAATTTTTGTGATCTCATCAATAAGAAGATCAACTTCACAGTATTGTGCAGTCATGGAAGCTAGTGGGTGGATCGAACAAGGTCTTTACCTTTTGTGGTTGCAGTAGTGGCAGTGGCAGTTTCATCTTTCTCTTCTTCTTCATTCTCACGATTTAATGATGTTGTCTTTTCCGGCTCCTCGGCAATAGTTTCCCTTTCAGCAGTAGCGGTTCCCAAATTTGCAAATTCAACTCTGGTAGCAGGAGTTTGAGTTGGCTCCTTTGCAGCTTCGGGAATTGGGAGCAAAGAGGTAGGGAAGGCAAGGAATTTTGGCATTCAGCTTTGTAAAGTTCTTTTACAAGGATCTTCTAAGAGCCAAATCTCTGCTCCTCGCATAAGTCCGATACTGAACCTGCTGCTCTTGGGCCTTGACCATCTCTTCAGCTAGTTAATTGCTTGTACTTGAGAAAAATTAGTTATAATTCATACTTTTAGACTTAGTTAATTGCTTGTACGTGAGTAAAATTAGTTTCATTTTAGGTAATTGCATGATTATTTTTAATTAATCGAACATTGCATGTAAAGACTTGGGATGGTGATTACTTTAGTGCTTTTAATTGTTGATGAAAATGCTTTGTGGCGATTGAATGATAGGTTTGAGGAAGAAAGATAGCAAAGGATGGAGATTTGCTGAGGCATTATGAAAGATTGCCATAGCAATGTTGAGGAACAAAATGACAAATACCTAGCCATCAATTAGAGCATTTAACAGTTAGCCCCCTACATGCACATGTAAATCACAAAGCTCTGCTGACATGAAACATAAACTACAACTTTGCCTTCCTGCATCAAAATGCAACCTAAACCATGAAGTGAAGTGTCACTATAAATCACAAACTTTTTGCCAGACTCTGGTTGAATCAACACAGGGGCTGCGGTTAATATCACTTTCAACTAATCAAAGCTCTGCTGACATGTATCAAACCAAACAAATTTTATATCTTTCTGAAGTAATTTTGCCAATGGTGAAGCAATCATCGAAAACCCTTTGACAAATTGTTGGTAATACCCGGCCAAACCCAAAAAAGTTCTAATTTTAGTGACATTTTTCGAAGGCTTCCAGTCCAAAATAGCTTATATTTTGCTTGGATCCACTCTAACGCCATCAACCAATACCACATGACCTAAAAATTTGACTTCTCAAAGCCAGAACTCGCATTTATTGAAATTTTCAAATAATTTTTTATCGCACAAAGTCTACAATATTTTTCTCAAATGTTGGGCATGATTAACTTCGTCTCGAGAATAAATTAAAATATCATCAATGAAAACAACCACAAATTTGTCTAAATACGACTAAAACATTCCGTTCATCAAATCCATAAACATAGTAGGTGCATTTGTTAAACCAAATGACATAACTAAAAATTCATAATGTCCGTACCTGGTCCTAAAAGCTGCTTTTGACACATCTGAATCTTTAACCGAAGCTGATACCATCTAGAACAGAGATTAGTCTTTGAAAATATTATCACACCTTTCAGCTAATCAAATAAATTATCAATACGTGGCAAAAGATATTTGGTTTTTATTGTAACTTTATTAAGCTGTCGATAATCAATACACAATCGCTTTGCCCCATTTTTTTTCTTAACAAATAATATAGGTGCACCCTAGGGAGAAAACTACGCCGAACAAATCCTCTATCTAACAACTATTGTAATCATGCTTTCAACTCTTTTAACTCAGCTGATGCCATTCTATAAGAAGCAATCAATATCGATGAAGTTCCCCGGTACTAATCAATAGCAAATTCAACCTCTCTAACCGACAGTAACCCTGTCAACTCTTTTGGAAACACATCCGCAAAATCACAAACAATTAAATATTGTTCCAACTTCGATTCTGAAGCTCTAGTATCTAATATATATGCTAGATATGTTTCGCAACCTTTTCGGACACATTTCTAAGCTGACAAAGCTGAAATAATATTAGCGATACTGTCACATCTGTCTGATTCAACCCTGAACATTCCACCATTCTGACATTTCAAAATAATCTATTTTCATCTACAGTTCACAATAGTATCATGCAAAATCAATCAATCCATGCCAAGAATCACATCAAATTCATCGAACAATAATAACATCAAATCAGCCAGAAAATTTTAATCCCAAATTTTCAGGGGACAATTTCTACAAACTTTATCAACCAACACATAATGGCTTAACAGATTAGTTACTTTGACCACAAATTCAATTGACTCAACATGTATTTTCTTATTTGACACTAATGCAGTGCATATATACGAGTGTGTTAACCCTGGGTCAATCAAAGCATAAACATTAACATCAAAGATAAAAAAATATACCGGTAATCACATCAGGTGTCAAAGAATCTTCACGAGATCGAATTGCATAAGCCCTAGTTGGTGCCTGAGCCTTAGATCAAACTGCAGAGTCTTTCATTCCATTTTGATTATTTCTTGCGTTACCACTATTCTTAGATAGCCTCCTTCTTGAAGGTGCATTTCCAGATCGTGTATTCTGGGCTTTATCTCTATCAAACTTATTTGGGCAATCCCAAAGAAAATGATCATATGAAATGCATTTAAAACACAATCCCTATAACAGTTCAATTTTTAGTGGTGTCAGAAATAGTGCTTTTGGGGCCACCAAATCAGTCGAGTAAGTTCGTAAATATTATTATTTAATATTTACGAGACAAATATGATTTTAACAAGGTTTTTGATATGATAAATTATGTTATTTAAGCGATTTATTAAGTTCGAGTGGTATGAGCCTAAAGTCAAGGGGTTTTAGAAAATAAGGTATCGGGACCTCATTTCTATAAATTGAGCTGTAAAGATTTTTATAAATATTTACAGAGTGTCATTAAGGTGGTATTAACATTTTGTTAAGAAATTTTAACGTTTAGATATTTAATTAAATAAAAAGGACTAAATTGTAAAAGGTGCAAAATTTATGAATTAACGCATTTGGTGACCAAATGGCTTTATTATTAATTGAGAAAGGACTTATGTGGTAATTTACCCTTAATTAATATGGTTGGGCGGCAACTTGAATGAAAATGATAAAATAAAATATTTTTAATGGCAAATTTGTAAATAAGTTGAAATGTAACTTAAAACATAATGGAATTCATCAACACTTTTCTTCATTCTTCTTCTTGGATGGTCGAACCTCCATGAAAGAAAGCTCAAGCTTCGACCAAACTTCATAGGATGCATTTAAGTCTGATTTAACCCCATTTCTTGTAATTTTTATGTTTTTCAGATCGTTGCAACCAGGTCCAGCTAGCCCGTACCTTCAATTTGGAAACTGTTAAAGATTTTGAATGATGCCATTGATGAATCTTGTGATTTTTTATGTTAAATGACGTATTTGGAATGTTGATTGATAATTAAAAGTATTTTGTTAAGTTATTTTTGATGAATTTATCAAGTAGGAACTAAATTGTTAAAATAATAAAAGTATTAGGATTTGATGTTTAATTATTCCAAATATGGGCTGATATGGGTGTCATTAATATTTGGCTATTATAATTTGGCATTAAAAATGGTTAAGTTGCATGTTTTGCGATCAGAGACCAAATTAAGTAAAAGTAAAACTTTAAGAGCAATTTTATAATAATATAAAAAAGACCAAATTGCATGAAATACATAATTTTACTGTCTAAATTGATAATTGAATGAAATTATTAATTTAAATCAAGATTAGGTGGAAAATTGAGGAAAATAGAAAATTATCAAAATGGTAGGTAAGTTCGTTATATGGTTATTATTAATTGTATTGAATATTTCATACTATTTCATTATTGGTTAAATCATGAATTTCATTTAGTTATGTTTAAAGAAATAGAATTGTAATGTTATTCGAGCTATGTGCCTAACAGGCTTTCTGCCGGTGATATTGGGCTTTGTGGCTAGTGTAAACTGAAAAATATATAGGATTTTTCCTATGCAATTTATCACCTTTTTACTTAAAATTGTTGTTAAAACTAAGTAATTATTTAATAAATTAAGGAAATATGTGAAAATATGAAATTAGGACATAGAAATTATTAAAATGTGATTTTATGCTTTATTATATAGTTTTCATGCATAGAATGGCTTATTTTATATTTATTTGAACATATTATATTTTTCAGACACAAAATGGGCCATGCATGATTAAATTAAATAATAAAATATAAAATTATATTTAATAATTCATTTTAAAATATTTCATTAATAATTTGCATTTTAATTATTTATTTATTTTATTCGTTGGTCCTCTAATTTATTAATTTATTTTAGACAGGTCTGATAACTTTGTTGGATTATAAAAACCGTCCAAATTGAAGATCAAGTCAACCCAATTTTGGCTACACATGGTTGTCCACATAAACCACTTTTTGGTCTAATTACACAAGGTCCTTGCAATCTTGAAGAAATTAGAGATTTGCCCGAAGATTTACATTTGACTGTGTCTCAGTCCTGAGTTATTATGACATTTAAATTACATAAAAATCAAGAAAATTCAACTCAAAATCCACTAATCATGGTTGGCCACTCATTGAAGAAGCTTGAAGAGACTAAACCTCTCTATTTTTAACAAACTACTCTCCTCTCTTCACCTATAAATAAGACTTCATTTCACCATTCCTAATCATCCCTCATCCCTCATCATTCTCTCTTTTCTCTCAATTCTCTTTAGCATTTTCCATTACCCACGGTTAGCATCATCTCTTCATAGAGATTTTAGCAATTAAGCCTCTTAAAGAGCCCTTGGTCGGCCACCTTGGAGAGCCATCAACAAAGGAGCAAAGGGAAGGAGCCTTGTCGGTCAGAGTCTTGGGTGACAGCCACTTTGATTTGGGTTTAATCTTTTTTTCTTTGATTTAATTTGAAAATGTTTGCTATGTGTTCTTTGTTCTTGTTACAACATTGTTAGCTTAATTTTATTTAAGCTAAGATGATTGCTTTGATTAAATAATATTTATTTGATTCATGCTTAAAATATTTATTTAAGTCACACACTATTGTCGCTGCTGCACATCGCCATCGCTGCCACACTATTCTTGTCATCGTAAAATTTCTGCCGTAGCAAGTTCTACCCACTTGTCGATTTCTGTTCTTCCCCAGTAAGCAGAAACTTTGTCATATTTCCAGGAAAAGATACCATGTCTCACAAAAGAACTAGATCGTTAAAGACTACTAGATCGTTAAAGACTACTCCTGAAAACCCGATTTTGGTCGATGAAGAAGTGAAAGAGAGATTTGATTCAATTTTCAAGCATCAACCTATGATGCCGGAAAAAGGCTTTAACTTGAAGAGTAATTATTTGATGGTTGTTCCTGTGCCGATTAGAAAGATAATCAATGCTCTCAAGTGGGAACGATTTTGTGATGCTCGTTCACTTCTTGATGATGAACTAGTTCGAGAATTCTATGCAAGTTTAACGACACAAGATGCTACTAAGGTCATCGTTCGAAAAAAAAGGTACCTCTTACTTCTAAGTCCATCAATGATTTGTTTAACTTACCTAATGTTGAAGAAGATGAGTACTACCCTATGATGAACAATATCAATTAGGATTTTCTTCAACAAGTGCTTGATGTTGTGACAAATCCAGGATCCTAATGGATTATAAGAAAGTATGGGAGCCATTCTTGTTGAGGGAATACCTAAAACTAGTAGCAAAGGTATGGTTTTATTTTGTTCACTACAGTTTTATGCCTATCTCTCATAGTTCCACCATCTCGATGGAACGGATGCTCTTGTTATATGCAATCTTGATAGAAAAGCCCATTAATGTTGGGAAAATTATTCTCAAAGAGATTCACGATTGTGCTAAAGGGAAGGCAGGAAGTGCTTATTTCCCATCATTAATCACTTTACTTTGCTTAAGGGCCCGTGTTAAAACACAAGCAGATCTGAAGGGGCGATATGTTCAAGGATGCATTACAAATTATTATCTTGAAAGATTAGTAGAGAGGGTGCATGAGCTAAATCAAGGCGAGCAAGAAGAGCCAACTGAGCCAGATACCAAGGAGTCAACAGATGGAACTGAGACTGAAGCTAATTCAGTTATAGACACGAAGAGGAAGAATCTGATAAGGAACTAAACAGTCCTAAACCAGTTGAAGGATCTAAAAACCCTAAACCAAGGGTTGAGCAAGATGAAGAACCAGTCAAGCTAAGTGTTGAACTTGAATATACAACTCCCATGCCAACTTCTACAAGTACTTCAAGGAAATTGGAGTTGTCAAATTTGATAGATATGTGCAAGTTCATGCACAATCAATAACAAACTTACTAGAAATATACAAAAATTAAAGATGACTCAATTTGAAATTATTTTAAGAATATCTCTAATACTTTTGTTCCTGAATTCCCAGATGCTATCTTTGAGACATGGATGGAAGATACTGACGATGGAAGCGGAGATGGAGCTGAAAAAGACAAGAGGAATGAGTCAAGAAAATAAAATGGGGGATTCTTGTCTTATTATTTATTTATTTTTAGGTCCTTGGGAATTTATTTCTTTCATAATTAGGATTTAATTTCTGCAAAATAAAACATAGCAAGCATGACTAAACTTAACACTTCTTTAGAAAGAAAAAGACTAAGTGATGTGGTAATAAGAATGAACATGTTTAGGATTGGGTTATTAGGAAAGACTTGGTATTTAAGCAGTCTTAATGACTCACCTCTCTTTCTTTACAACCCTACCTAGTGTTCAGTTTTCATTCATTACTTTGTTCTTACAATGAGGACATTGCTTTTTTTAAAGGGGGTAAGGCAAATAAATTGCTCAAACTTTTAAATTTTTTTCAAGTATGTTTCAACCATTTCTTTCATAAGTATGTTTTAATAAATGAATGCTTCGAGATATTTTTTTTGTTAAGAAGATAGTATGTATGCAAGTATGAATGATGATTTTATCTGAGTGAAAGTACGTTATCATGAAGAATGGAATGCTTGTATGATCTTAGCCTTAGTAATGTTTGCCATGAAAACTTGGTTTCTTTTGAGATTAGACATTCATGAAGGGTTATATCTATAGAATTGACTTAGTAACTTTCTTGACGCAAAATCCTAAGGGACATAAAAATCTAAAATGTATTTTTAGACCGTGTGAGCCTTTTCAAGCCAACCCTATGATATTAGACCCTTGAAATTGTAATTTTGAGCTTAAAGGTCTGTTTATTGCAATGAACCCACATTATAAGCTAATTACCATCTTTTTAAGTTATCCTAATTTTGTGCTTCCATCTTAGCTAAAGTTGTCTTGGTAATCTGTAACATCCCGAATTAGGGTCTAGTCAGAATAGTGGTTTTGAGACCACAAATCTGAGATAGAATAATTATTATATGATTCTTATGAGGTCAATGATGAGAATGCATGCTTATGTGAAAGTTTCTTGAAGAAATTCTATGCATAAAATGTCTAATTGCACTTTAGAGACCAAATTGAATAAAATGTAAAACTTGCATTCTAGAAGCTTTTAGCATGAAATTGCTTTAGATTATAAATTAGGAGGTCTTCATTAGCAATTTGACCAATTTCTATAATTTTGGACAAAAAATGGGCATGCATAGGAAAATTTTGAAAGAAAAACCCTAAGGGCATTTTGGTCATTTGGTAATTAAAAGAATAAAAAGGGAAAATCAAAGAAAAAATGTGTTCATCTTCTCCAAGTGATAGCCAAATTTTTCAATAGCCATAGCTAGGGTTTTGTTCAACATTTCAAGCTTGATTGTAAGTGCTCCCTAGCCCTATTTTTAATGTTCTTTGCATTTTTTAAGTCCTTGAAGCATGATCTATCCATTTCTAGCTATATTTTGAGCTAGGGTTCATGTATGAAATTTTACCAATTTATAAAATGCATGTATTTTGATGGTTAATAGAGGAATATGAATGTTTGATGCATGATAAACATCTTTTACTAGGTGATTTTTAGTGAAAACACCTAAAACAGACTTGTTTGTAAAAGTGTAAAAGTGGGTAGTAAAAATGTGAAATAAAGGAAAATGTGGGCTGATATGAGCATAGTATAGGTTTGGCTAGGCTTAGGTAACCAAGAAAATGCTTACAGTTCATTTTATGAGCCTATGAACTAAATTGTAAATAAGTGAAAAGTTAGGGGTAAAAAGGTAATTTCATCAAAGTATGAATTATGGATTGATTTGGACAATGTGATTAATAAACAAGTTAAATTTGGCATTATAGATCAAGAAAAACGAGATACGGGTCTTGATCGAGGAAAGAATAAAGTTTTCGAAGAATAGGCTCGATTATCATCATTTTGTACCGAGGTAAGTACATGTGTAAATAATGTGAAATGTATTATATTTTGATGTGCTGGCATTATGTGATAAATGTTTTATCAATATTATGTATGCTTTTCCTAATGACAACTTTGTAAGTATGAATGATATTGGTCATTATCCACGACGTTACAAGCAAGTACGATGGAGATGTTATGTGTATATGAGAAAGAATCCCGTTTGAACCTTAGGAATAGTTTAGGATACAAGTGACATGTCGCTAGGAATTAAGAAATTCGAACTCATTGAGTTGGTCTGGTTTCGTGATATGTATGAGGCATCCGAGCTCATTGAGTCGGTCTGAGTTCATAATGGATGCGATACATGTGGCATCCGAGCTCGTTGAGTTGGTCGAGTTCATAATGGATGCGATACATGTAATTAGGTTCTGGGCAATGGTCTTGTGTGTCCTACTGGTGGCTAGGTAATCCTTGAGTGGGTCAGATACCTGACAGCTTGTGTAAGTAGCCCGTGTAGTTACACCTTGACCGATAGCTTATATCAGCAAGCCCGTGAGTAGCTCCATTGTGAGCGTTACATGTTATGAGGTAGCTCTGGCTACGTATGTATATGTGGCGCTTATGTGCAAGTTTTTCGCTTATCCAATAGTATTTCGAGTGTTCAACGGGTAATGCAATGGATGTGATGAAAGTCCTGAGGAGGGCATGTTAAAGAGGTATGGTTATATGATATACTGCGATGTGTACAGGTATGTACGCTAAACCCATGAATAATACCTTGATAAAGAATGATATGTGATGAGAAAGTATATACATGAACACTTGATAAAGGAGCCAAAATGATTGGATGATGAGTAATTCTTGTGATTATGATATTATATCTTTGTATGATTATGGTTTACTATTATTGCATATTATTTTCATGTGGACTTACTAAGCTTTAATGCTTTCCCCCTTTCCTTTCGATCCTTTGTAGTTCCGCCAAGCTAGCTCGGGGATTGGAAGCTGTCAGAGTATTCAATCACACTATCAAAAGAATATTGGGTATAGTGAAAATGTTATTTTGAGTATGGCATGTATAGGGGACTTGGTTATTTTTTGATATGTGTCATGCTATTTGGCCAAATTGTGAAGGCCTATGATGTTGACGATTTTTTTTTTTTGTAATAGCCATGTGATATGGCTCATAATTGATTATTGGGTTGTAATGTCTAATTGTTCATGCATACATGTGTTAATGCCTTGATGATGTGCTATGTGGTTTATTTGATGGATATGTGATGAGGAATGAATTAAGTACTTGGAAATAAGGAATGACTTAATGAATTAGGATGACTATGGACATGAATGTGTAATTTGAGGTTATGGTAACAAATTTGATTATGCATGAAATTGGTGTGGAATGCTTCCAATTGGTGTGACTAATTGAATGTGTAATAGAATGACATTATGAAGGTGTATGCTATGTCATGTTGAATATTTGAGTGTCTAAATATGTCATGTTGTATGCTATGGAATATGTTTGAGTGTTTGAATGATTGAGGGTGACAAATGGCTTGGAAAATAGTCTTTTAAATGGTCCACACAGGTAGACACACGGGCATGTGTCTAGGCCGTGTGTGACACACGATCTACCCCACGGGTGTGTTGAATGGCCATGTGTCCCCTGCATCTAAATTTTGCAAGTCAGTATGCCCAGTAGTAAACACATGGGCTAAGACAAGGGCGTGTGTCTTGGCCGTGTGAGAGACACGGCCTACCCACATGGGCATGTACTCTGGCCGTGTGAAGTCTGCACCATTTTATGAAAAATTCATTTATTTTTAACTAACCACGGTCTGGCCACACGGGCGTGTGACCCTAAATTGGTGCTTACATCATAGTTAGAGAGTTACACGGTAAGAAGACACGGGCGTGTCGAGAGCACACGGGCGTGTCCCCTATCTCACACGAGCGTGTGGCTCTGTATTAGGGAAAATCTCCCAAACCTTTCTAAAATTTTCGATTTAGTCCTGAATCTTTTACGATGGTTGTTTTGGGCCTCGTAGGCCCGTATAAGGGACAATGTACGTGTGTTTGATTCATTTTAAATTGAATGAAATTTTATAGCCCAGTTTTTGCATGAATGACTGTGTATGTGTCCGGTAACGCCTCGTATTCTATCTCGACCTCGGGTACAGGTAAGGCGTGTTACATAATCAACATTGGAGGGAATTTTCAAAAAGATGTATGTGATTATGCTTGAAAAAAAAGAGCAAAGAAAAGTTTGATCAGTCTCCAAAAAGGAAAAATGTATGAGCTTGAGTTCAAAATAAGTTTGGGAGTGTTCTAAAGGTTCACTTAAATAAAAAGGTCGTATTACGAGAAAACCAAGACAAAGTTAAAGGTTAAGATTTTTTTAAAAAAACCAAAATGTCCCATCTCTTAAAATCCTTACCTTTAACCAAGCCCCATTACAACCTTATAAAAGACCTATTGATTTGATGATTATGTCACCAACATTAGTGGAGAGGAAGTCTTAAGTTCAACATATGAAGACCATAAATAAGCCTTGTGATTGTTTGCTTGATTGATAGGAAATTATGTTGAATGAAGAATGTTGTCTATGGTTGTGACATACATGCAAACTATGATTCATGTTGGCATATTTTGAAGCTTAGGGTAATCTTAAGGATCGTTTGCATATGAATTACTTGTTAATAAAGAAGATCGAAGTGCATAAAGTTATTAATGAATGATTATGGGATAAAGATTGATGCTGCTTACACAATTAGCAATTTTTTCCTTAGCAAGACCTTTTGCTGTGCATAAACATTACTCGGGACGAGCAATGATTTAAGTTTGGGGGTGTGTAAACGAAAAAAATATATAGGATTTTTCCTATGTAATTTATCACCTTTTTCCTTAAATCTATTGTTAAAACTAAGTAATTATTTAATAAATTAATGAAATATGTGAAAATATGAAATCAGGACATAGAAATTATTAATGTGATTTTATGCTTTATTATATAGTTTTCATGCAATAAATGGCTTATTTTATATTAATTTGAATATATTATATTTTTTAAGACATAAAGTGGCCCATGCATGATTAAATTAAATAATAAAATATAAAATTATATTTAATAATTCCTTTTAAAATATTTCATTAATAATTTGGGTTTTAAATTAATTAATTAAATTGGATAAATTTTATTTTTTGGTCCTCTAACTTGTTGATTTATTCTGGACAAGTCTGATAGCTTTCCTGGATTACAAAACTGTCCAAATTGAGGACCAAGTCAACCCAAAATTCAACTGCACATGGCTGTCCATAAACCACTTTTTGGTTTAATTGCACAAGGTCCTTGAAGAGTTGAAGAAATTAGATATTTACCTAAAGATTTGCACTTGACTGAGTCTCAGTCCTGAGATGTTGTGGCACTCAAATTGACCAAAAATCAAGTAAAAATTAGCTCAACTTCCTCAATTTATGGCCGACCACCCATGGAAGATGCTTCAAAAAATGAAAACTCTTATTTTTAGTAAACTATCCCCCTCTCCTCACCTATAAATAAGACCTCATTCTCACATTTCTAATCATCCCATTCATCATTCTCTCCTTTCTAAATTCTCTTAGCATTCTTCTTTTCTCCCCACACCTATCATCATATTTTCATATACATTTTAGCATTTGAGCCTATTAAAGAACCCTTGGTTAGCCACCTTGGAGAGCCATCAGCAAAGAAGCGAAGCAAAGGAACGAAAGAGCCTCGTAAGTTAGAGTCTTGGGTGACAGCCAATCTGAAATGGGCTTAATCTTTCTTTTCTTTAATTTAATTTAAAAATGTTTGCTATGTGTTCAATGTTCTTGTTTACAACAATGATAGCTTAATTTTATTTAAGCTAGGATAATTGCTTTTATTAAATAATATTTATTAGATTCATACTTGTAATGTTTGTGCCTCAGTAGATCATGTTTTCAATTAAAAACAAGTCGGTATTTCATTCATGCGTGATTGAAATACAACTAAATTAGCTGAGCGATCCTAACCAGACAACGGCTAGTGGACATATAATTGAAATGTGCATGCTCAATTTAGATCCTAACCCAATTAAATTGTAGGTTGCATAACAACCCTAACCAGGCTCTGTTATTTGCATAGTTTTTAGATTTGTGTAATTAAACTGTTTCAAACCTAACATGTCCCTGTTACCTTGCATGAATACTAAGAAAACCTTAGTAAATAAGGATCAGTAAAATGCATATTTACTAAGTAAAGGATTCCGAAAGGACCTAATGTGGTTTCCAAACTCATGAAAGATCGATTTGCCTATAAATGTGCATGAGTTAATGATGTTTTGGATGCCTATAAATGTATTGAAATGGTATAAAATGTCTTGTTGTAGGAAGGCATGAGGAGGGTAAGGAAAGTGGCTTAAACCAAGCCTATTTTCACTCCATACGATCGAGCACACGGACGTGTGGCTTGACTGTGTGTGACACATGGCCTTGGTACTCGGTCGTGTGTCCCCTGGGGTACCCTTTCGAATTAAGTCAGTATACCCTATAGGTTTGGCACATGGGAGTGTTTACTGGCTATGTGTGGCACACAGGCTGGCACACAGGCATGTGATCAGTTGTGTGACCCAAGTCAGTAACCCTTCCAGTTTTCACATAGCCTGGCACACGGGCGTGTCCTCGGCCATGTGGTGTAAGTCAGTATGTATACCCTGTTTTTACACGACCTAGACATACGAGTATCAAACAACCTGTTCATACGGGCGTGTGACCTTTGTAACTTAGAAAAAATTTCAAGTTTTTGGAAATTTCTTTACGAGATCGATTTAGTCTCGAACCTTCTCTAAAGTATGTTTAAGGTCTCGTAGACCTATTTAAGGGACATTATGTATGTGAATGAATGTTATTCGATAATGAATGTTTATTGAGTTGTGAAAAGTTAGTTAAATGTTGCGTTTGATCGGTAATACCTTTTAATCCTAATCTGGCAATGGACACGGGTTAGAGGTGTTACAAGAATTGTGATAAATGCCAAAGAATCGAAAATATATCAAGGAGGAATGGGATGCCCTTGACAAACATTTTAGAGATTGAATTATTCAACGTATGGGGCATTGACTTCTTAGGCCTGTTTTCTTCTTCGTATGGGGACAAATACATCTTTCTTGCTGTGGACTATATATCCAAGTGGGTTAAAGCTGAAGCATACCCTACAAATGATGCTAAGGTAGTCATGTGATTCCTACATAAGCATGTCTTTACACGATTTGGGACACCAAGAGCTATTATTAGTTATGAATGTTCTCACTGTGTGACTTAAGTAGTTGCTTGACAAATATGATGTGAAGCACAAGATTGCTACTGCCTATCACCCCCAGTCTAATGGGCAAGTTGAAAGAGTGAACCGTGAAATCAAAGGTATCCTTGAAAGGGTATTACACCCTAGCAAAAAAGATTGGTCTTGAAGGTTCGATGATGCATTATGGGCCTATCGAACAACATTTAAGACACCGTTAGGAATGACTCCTTATCGGTTAGTCTTTGGAAAGGCATGTCATTTTCCATTAGAGTTGGAGAATAGAACTCATTGGGCTTTGAAGCAGTTGAACTTTGATCTTAAGCAAGCCAGTGAGAGAAGGATGTTACAACTTGATGAGTTGAGAGAGTTGAGGTTGTTTTCCTATGAGAATGCCAAAATGTGTAAAGAAAGATCAAAGAGATGGCATGGTAGTCATATACAACCTCGCGAGTTTAAAGAAGGTTAGAAGGTTTTGTTTTTTAATTCAAGGTTGAAGTTATTTCCTGGAAAGCTTAAATCCCGATGGAAAGGACCCTATACCATCTACCGGGTTTATCCTTATGGAGCTATTGAATTATACGACAATTACAGAGGTACGTTTAAAGTTAATGGTCAATGTCTAAAACACTACTAGGATGGTGAAGCTGAGCGAGTTGAATCCTCGTTCAAATTAACATACCCTTGATTTTTCATGAACCCATTTTGTAAATAAATAATTAATTAGAACTTATTTTCTTAACTTATTACATTTAATTAATTATGTCTAAGGAGATTGGAACTTAAGCGGGGCCACTGTGACCCCTCCAACCTTTCCTTGGAATTAATTTAATGTAATTTGTTAAGAATAAATTTTCTAATTAAGATTTAAAATTTTTAAGTTTCATTTGTTTTGTTTAATTGTTAAATTTTTACGTTAATAAAGGGGGTCAAATTTGTCCCAAGAAATAATCAGTTTTTTTTTTTTTCTTGAGTAAGTTTGTAAATATAGTCTGAGTTTAAGGCCCAAAACAACAAAAACGAGGGGAAAATTCATACTTTGTCGCCACTCCTATTACTTTCCGCCCAAGTAACCCTAATGTAGCTAAATTTTTGCTACATGTTGCCCTAATTCTTCCCCATATAAACTCCTCTTAATTCTACTATTTTTCATATCCCTTAAAGTAATTTGCTTAACCCTAAAAATCCCTAAATCTCCCTCTTGTGCCGCTAGCCTTAAATCCCAAAAGAAACTCTTGTTTCTCTTCCCTTTTTGTCGAAATTACCTATTGCCGTCGTAAGAAGATTACCGAAGCACCAACATTGTTGTTGCACATTGCTATTATCATCACTGCACACTACCATTACTGTTGCACACTATCGTTGCTGCCGCACCATCCTTGCCGTTGCAAGATTTTTGTCATAACAAGTCCCTACACGCCTTCCTGATTTCTCTTTTCCCCATTGTGCAAAAACTTTGCCAAATTCTCAAGAAAAGATACCATGTCTCGCAAAAGAACTAGATCTTCAAAGACTACTCCTGAAAACCTGATTTTGATCCATGAAGAAGTGAAAGATAGATTTGATTCAATCTTCAAGGATCAACCTATGATGCCGGAAAAAGGTTTTAACTTGAAGAGTTATGATTTGATGGTTGTTCCTATACCGATTAGAAAGAAAATCAATACTCTCAAATGGGAACGATTTTGTGATACTCGTTTACTTTCCGATGATGAACTAGTTTGAGAATTCTATGCTAGTTTGACTATGCAAGATGCTACTAAGGTCACCGTTCGAAAGAAAAACGTACCTCTTACTTCTAAGTCCATCAATGATTTGTTTAACTTACCTAATGTTGAAGAAGATGAGTACTACCCTATGATGAACAATATCAATTAAGATTTTCTTCAACAACTGCTTGATGTTATGACAAATCCAGGATCCCAATGGATTATAAGAAAATTTGGGAGCCATTCTTGCTGAAAGGAATACCTAAAACCAGTAGCAAAGGTATGGTTTTATTTTGTTCGCCATAGTTTTATTCCTATCTCACATAGTTCTACCATCTCGATGGAATAGATGCTCTTGTTATATGCAATTTTGACAGAAACGTCCATTAATGTTGGGAAATTTATTCTCAAGGAGATTCATGATTGTGCTAAAAAGAAGACAGGAAGTGCTTATTTTCCTTCATTAATCACTTCACTTTGCTTAAGGGCCAATGTTAAAACATAAGCAAATTTGAAGGGGCAATATGTTCAAGGGTGCATTACAAATCACGATCTTGAAAGGTTAGTAGAGAAGGTGCATGAGCTAAATCAAGGCAAGCAAGAAGAGCCAACTAAGCCAGATACCGAGGAGTCAACAAATGAAACTGGAACTGAAGCTAATTCAGTTACAGACACTGAAGAAGAATCTAATAAGGAATTGAATAGTCCTAAACCAGTTGAAGGATCTGCAAACCCTGAACCAAAGGTTGAGCCAGAAGAAGAAACAGTCAAGCTAAGTGTTGAACCTGAATCTACAACTCCAATGCTGACTTTTGCAAGTACTTCAAAGAAATCGGAGTTGTCAATTGTGCAAGTTCACGCACAATCAAAAACAAACTTACTGGAAATATGTAAAAATTAGAGATGACTCAATTGGAAATACTTTTAAGAATATCTTTAATACTTTTTTCCTAAATTCCCAGATGCTATCTTTGAGACATGGAAGGAAGATACTGACCATGCAAGCGGAGATGGAGCTGAAGAAGACAAGGGGAATGAGTTAGAAAAATAAAAGGGTGGATTCTTGTCTTGTTATTTATTTAATTATTTTTAGGTCTTTAGGAATTTATTTCTTTCGTAATTAGAATTTAATTTCTACAGAATAAAACATAACAAGCATGAATAAACTTAACACTTCTTTAGAAAGAAAAAGACTAAGTGATGTGGTAATGGGAGTGAACATGTCTAGGATTGGGTTATTAGAAAAGACTTGGTATTTAAGTAGTCTTAATGACTCACCTCTCCTTCTTTACAACCCTACCTGGTGTTCAGTCTTCATTCATTACTTTGTTCTTGCAATGTGGACATTGCTTCTTTTTAAAGGGTGGTATGGCAAATAATTTGCTTAAATGTAACGCCCCAAAATCTAAGTATTTATTTTTGTGTGTTGTGTTGCGTAAATGCATGCTTGATTCAGTGGTTAAGTGTCCTGAGAAGTATTGTAGAAGTCCTGAGTTCAAGCCTTGGCTTGTGCAAAATTTTATTTTTACTTGAATTAACCCTGTCTCTAGTCAATAGGCTTCTTAAATAAATATGGGAATTTTGTGTCATAAAAAGCCTACTGATCTAGGGGACAAAGGTGTGTGGAGTGTTCTAGGGGAGCTGAGGTTTGAGGCTTGGCGGTGTAAAAGGGTATTTTATTTTGCTACTGACGCTGAGAAGGTGTTGTAGTTGGAATGAAATTAGGGTGTTTGAGGAGTGGGGAGTGGTGGCCAAATTCTGGGAGTTTGTTAGAGGGAATTTCGGCTGGTAGGGATGTGGTTAGGTGGGATAAAGTTGAGTGATCTTAGGAGTGATATGGGGAGAGATTTTAGGAGTTTTGGAGGGTGTGGAAGTGGGTGTGCCGAATTGGGACTCTCACTCCTTGCAAATTTTGATTTTGAGCAATCACTGTAGTTTTGGTCATTCTTTTTGGTTCTTTTTTCCCTTGATGCCGAATTCTGTCTCTAGTGTTGCTTTGTTTTTCTTTTATCGGGTTCTTTTGGTATTTCTTTTCTTGGGGCCGATTGTGGCATAGAATCATCGGGGTTTGACAAGCTTCTTCTCTCGGTTCTTTTTCTTGATCGAACTCCTCCACCTTCTCCCTCTCTCATTTGATTTGTTATTTGATTGAATACCTTCTGATTCCTTCTCTGCTCTTTTTCCTTCTCTCAACTGTTGCTCTCCCTGTTTGTGCATTGGCCAAATATCCCTTGCCTCCTCTCCCACTCTACTTTTTTGGTTTTCTCATTACTAGCCATTTGTCCTCTTCTTTTGAAGTCGAATCACTCTACACCCGATTAAGGTAACTTGGTTTTTCTTTTGGTTTTCTTTTAGGTTGTCGAACCCTTGGCTTATAGCCAGACTTTACTATTGCCGCCATCTTTGTTGGGGTTCACGATTGTTCTTTTTCCTCTTTTTCTCTGTCGCAATAAGCTTTCTCTCTAGCACCATATTTTATCTGCCATTTCTGACAGGGGTGTGACTGTTTCATCTCGTGTCCTGATTTTAGAGTGTACCTTTGTAGGCCGATTATTTATATCAACCATTCTTGGTTCTATGTGGTGGTAATTTGTTGCTCACTTGGTTCCAGTTATTTACGTTCATGGTAATAGTTAACAAGATTAGGATGCAAAGTAAATTTTGCCAAGGTTTTGGAAGGCAACTTTGATCAGTGGTTTAAGTGGGATAAATCATTTTTGCTAATTCAAGGTAGGTAACAATTACCACTTTGTGGAATAAGTGCTATTAAGAGGGTGTTAACTTTAATGATTAAAAGACTAACATTGGGTCATGATTGAATCTAGGTTTGATGTCCGTGGAGATTTGTGCACTTTTCGTAAACAAGTGTGTAACCACACTGCTTTAAACGTAGATCAGAAAAAGCCAAAAAAGTATGACCATTGATGCTACACTAGCGTACGCTCGCTTGTGTGGTAGTCCGAACACGTAAAATGTCGGTGTTTGATCGTAGAGCCCACCATGAGTGATTTCATGGGCTTAGGCCATTTTCGACCATGTTGGGCCGAAATGGGCAGTGTGGGCCCCACAGACTCGTGGGCCCCATACGGGTAAATCACACGGATGTGTGGTGATTATTGGGCCAGGCTGTGTAGTCCACACGGCCAAGGCCATTTTTGGGTTTCGTAGGCCACACTGGCGTGTGGGCCCACATGGGCCGCATTGCGGGCCTTGGGCCCATTTTCACTAATTGACTATTAAGGTTGCACGGGCCGCCCGAGACGACTCTGGACCTACTGTTGGGTTGGTAAGTATATCTAGACCCCAATCTGATGCAATGGTTGTTTTGCCCCTATTAGGTAAAATGACTGATATGCCCTATGTTATGTATGATTGTATTGAGCATGCCATTTTATATATGTTGCATTCATGTAGGACATTATGATGTAATGCATGGGGTTGGGTTATTATGATTAGAGGAAGTGTACTGTTCTGGCAGCTCTGCTGCAATTTCTGTTTAATGCCGCCACCGGTGCTATTTTTGGTGTGTAGGGATGGGTGGGTTGATTTTATCCCCACATCATGTGTAGGGTTGGACGAAGTGGTGTGTAGAGGCTAGCTACGTAGGATTTTTGTTTGCATATCTATACTGTGACCGCTACTAAATTGGGCTAAGGCCCACACTGATTCTGAAACTGTGATGGGCTAAGGCCCTATTTGAGATTAAACTATTACTGAAGCAAGCTTAGGCCTAGACTGTAAATGCCTACTGTATGATGGACTGTTATTAAGGGATTACACACTGAGTTTTCATAAACTCACCCTTTTATTTTTTGCGCAGGTAATCCTTAGGCAGGTCGGTGCTGCGAGGGACTCAAAGGTGGCCACACGACTGTATAGACTTTTTATTAAATTTTACTTTATAATTTAATTTGGGTATTTGGTTATGTAATAAGGCCTCTCTTATTTTTTAAATTTTAAGTTGGGATTTATTTATTATGATTCATATTTGGTAGTAGTAGGACACGAGTTTTCAAAATGATAAATGCTTTTCAAAACATCACAAGTATGCATCCTATTTCAAAATGCTTCCTCACACAGACAACGTTTTGAAAAGATAACAACGGTTTAATTGATTAAACATTTTGCTAAAACAACATGGGTTTTAAACCTGAACAAGACGGCCTAAATACTAGCTAAGATTACAAAGAGGGTTAATACAGAATGGGGTTTTTTTTTAAAAAAAAATTTATTTTATGAAAATCACTATCATGTGACACTGCTAGATTCAGTCATAATGTCTAAGCCGAGTTTGGGGAATTACATTAAATTTTTAAAATTTTCAAGTATGTTTCAATCATTTCTTTTATAAGTATGTTTTAATAAATGAATGTTTAAAGACATTTTTCTTTTTGTTAATTAGATAGTTTGTATGCAAGTATGAATGATGATTCTATCTGAATGAACGTATGTTATCATGAAGAATTGAACGCTTGTATGATCTTAGTCTTAGTAATGTTTTCTATGAAAACTTAGTTTCTCTTAAGATTAGACACACATGAAGGTTTATATCTTTAGAATTGACTTAGTAACTTTCTTGAGGCAAAATCCTAGGAGACATAAAAATCTAAAATGATATAGGCAATATGTCTTTAGACCGTTTGAGCCTTTTCGAGCCAACCTTATGATATTAGACCCTTGAAACTGTAATTTCGAGCATAAAGGCCTGTTTATTGCAATGAATCTACATTGTAAGCCACATTACCATCTTTTTAAGTTATCCTAATTTTGTTCACCCATCTTAACTAAAGTTGTCTTGGTAATCAAAATTTGAGGAAATTTTCAAAAAGATGTATGTGCTCATGTTTAAAAAAAAAGAGACGAAGAAAGAGCGAAGAAAAGTTTGCTCAGTCTCCAAAAAGAAAAATGTATGAGCATGAGTTCAAAATAAGTTTT
Organism: Gossypium longicalyx; assembly: GCA_025698465.1. Classification (NCBI taxonomy): domain Eukaryota; kingdom Viridiplantae; phylum Streptophyta; class Magnoliopsida; order Malvales; family Malvaceae; genus Gossypium; species Gossypium longicalyx. The sequence goes on along the minus strand of CM046995.1, from coordinate 67,357,280 downwards.
TGGGTGTTCCAAAAGTTCACTTAAAGAAAAAGGATGTATTTTGAGAAATCCAAGACAAAGTTAAAGGTTAAGATTTTGAAAAATGTCTTATCTCTTTAAATCCCTACCTTTAACCGAGCCCCATTGCAACCTTATAAAAGACCTATTGATTTGATGATTATGACACCTACATTAGTGGAGAGGAAGTACTAAGTTCAACATATGAAGATTATAAATAAGCCTTATGATTGTTTGCTTGATTCATAAGAAATTATGTTGAATGAAGAATGTTATCTGTGGCTGTGACATACATACAAACTATGATTCATGTTGGTATATTTTGAAACTTAGTATAAAATTCTAAAAATGTTTGCATATGAATTACTTGTTAATAAAGGAGATCTATGAACATGAAGTTATTAATGCATGATTATGGGACAAAGATTGATGTTGCTTACACAGTTAGCAATTTTGCCTTAGCAAGACCTTTTGTTGTGCATAAACATTACTCGGGACGAGCTAAGTTTGGGGGTGTGTAAACTGAAAAATATATAGGATTTTTCCTATGCAATTTCATCACCTCTTTACTTAAATTCGTTGTTAAAACTAAGTAATTGTTTAATAAATTAATGAAATATGTGAAAATATGAAATTAGGACATAGAAATTATTAAAATGTGATTTTATGCTTTATTATATAGTTTTTATGCATAAAATGACTTATTTTATATTTATTTGAACATATTATATTTTTAAGACATAAAATGGGTCATGCATGATTAAATTGAATAATAAAATATAAAATTATATTTAATAATTCATTTTAAAGTATTTCATTAATAATTTGAGTTTTAATTAATTAATTATCTTATTCGTTGGTCCTCTAATTTATTGATTTATTTTGGACAAGTCTGATAGCTTTGTTGGATTACAGAAACAGTCCAAATTGAAGACCAAGTCAACCCAATTTCGGCTACACATGGCTGTCCACATAAACCATTTTTTGGTTTAATTACATAAGGTCCTTGTAATGTTGAAGAAATTAGAGATTTTTCCGAAGATTTATATTTGATCGAGTTTCAGTTCTGAGTTGTTATGAAATTTAAATTACTTAAAAATCAAGCAAAATTCAACTCAAAATCAACTAATCATGGCTGACCACTCATTGAAGAAGCTTGAAGGGACTAAACCTCTCAATTTTTAGCAAACTACTCTCCTCTTTTCACCTATAAATAAGACTTCATTTAACCATTCCTAATCATCCCTCATATCATCCCTCATCCCTCATCATTCTCTCTTTTCTCTCAATTCTCTTGAGCATTTTATATTCCCTACGCCTAGCATCATCTCTTCATAGATATTTAGCAATTAAGCCTCTTAAAGAGCCCTTGGTTGGCCACTTTGGAGAGCCATCAGCAAAGGAGCAAAGCGAATGAACGAAGGAGCCTCGTCGGTCAGAGTCTTGGGTAACAGCCACTCTGATTTGGGTTTAATCTTTCTTTTCTTTGATTTAATCTGAAATTGTTTGCTATGTTCTTTGTTCTTGTTACAAAAATGTTACCTTAATTTTATTTAAGCTAGAATGATTGCTTTGATTATATAATATTTATTTGATTCATGCTTATAATGTTTGTGCCTCAATCGATCATGTTTTCAATTAAAATCAAGTCTGTATTTTGTTCATATGTTATTGAAATGCACCTGAATTAGCTGAGAGATCCTGACTAAACTACGGCTAGTGGACACATAATTGAAATGTGCATGCTCAATTTAGATCCTAACCCGATTAAATTGCAGGTTGTATAACAACACTAACCAAGCTTTGTTATCTGCATAGTTGTTAGATTTGTGTGATTAAACTATTTCAAACCTAACACGTCCCTGTTACCTCACACGAATGCAAAGAAACTGTAACACCCCTTACCCGTGTTCGACGCCGGAACATGTACGAGGCATTACCGGACTTAATCACTAATCATCGTATAAAAATCGATTCATAATTTCACTCTAATTTAAAACTTTTTCAAACACATTCAAGCTGTCCCTTAAAAAGAGCTTACAAGGCTCATGTCATGCTTTAATTCAACCACACACATAGGCAAGCATGCACATTCATAAATTGCATCATTTAATTAATAACATAATCAAGACTATCTACATTAAAGGACTTTATACAATAGAGACCTTCAAATAACATAGGTTAGTATTTTAGGCCAATTCCTAGCAACTTAGTAACAATTAAACGAGTCTCCATACATGCCAAAGACTTAAAAATACTTTAAAACCTTTATATATCTAATCAATAGTTTGATAGTGTGATTTAACCTCCGGCGACCTCCAACTCGAGCTAACATCTGAGACACTATAGGAAAAAGGAAAGGAAGGGAGTAAGCATTATAGCTTAGTAAGTAAGTATATAAATATTAATAAACAATACATTATCATACTTTAAATGAAGTCACAATATGTTCCCGGAATATTACCATCACAAACACACACATACTTTCACTATTACAATCATAAACAGGTTCAAAATAAGCTATCTAGCAAAGTACCAGTAGCTAAATTATTTATTTCTGGAGCTACAGAACTCAAAATTACAAACCATTAATTTTTCTTGAAACTAGATTCCCGTATATTCTTACCATAAAATTTTCAGAATTTTTGGTCTAGCCAATTAGTACAGTTTATTCATTGAAGTTACCCTTGTTTCACTGCTCAACTGTTCTAACCACTCTTCACTACGAATCAATTTTCTCCTTGTACATAATTTAAAGAATGTTCTTCTTTATTTTATTTGAAACTAGACTCATTAAGAATTTCAAGCATATAAATTATATCCCCTAATTATTTTTTTACAATTTTTAATGATTTTTCCAAGTTAGAACAGGGGATCACGTAGTCATTCTGAACCAGTCTCTCAAAAACTTAAATATCTCATAATATAGAATTCTTTTGCTTGCTCTGTTTCTGTTATATGAAAATAAACTCATTAAGCTTTAATTTGATATCTCATTCAGTCTCTGATTCAATTTTTACTATTTTTGGTAAATTTTTAGATTCATGTCACTGCAACTATCCACAACAGTTTTATTGTCAATTTTGATCTTTCACACTTCAATTGTATTCATCACTTACCCATAACAATCTTTCCAATTTCCAATCACATATCGAGCATATTTCTCATAAGTTACACGCGTATATACTTACACTTATCATCACAAAGTCATACACAATTTCATTTAATCAATTTCCCGGTTGAACGCTTCGGAATAATAACAGATAAGCGATAGTATCGCACATATCCCATCTTTAAAATCGAAGCTCTCTTGTACACATAGTGTGTGACAGCCCTAATTTGACCCTAGTCGGAATGTGGTTTCGGGACCACAAAACCGAGTCATAAAAATTATTTAAAACTTATTTGCATATCTTCTATGTGTAATAGTACATGTGTGAAAATTTGATGTTTTAATTTAGTCTTATGACTGTGAATTTTTCTTGAGAGGACTTAGTTGAGAAACTTAGAAAATATGATAGGTAAATTGTAAGGATCAAATAAGTACAAAGTGGGAAAACTTGGGTTTTCATGTCAAAATGCCCAAAATTTAATTAATGGCCGGCCAAGTTATGATGCCCCTCCACTAAGTCTAATTAATTATAATATTTTGTTAGCAAATGATTAAAATATTCTAAATAAAATGAATTAATAAAAGAAGAAATGGAAGGAGAGAGAAAGTGTTCATCTTCTTCTTCATCTCCCAAAACCGAAACAAAAATGAAAGAAAGAGGGAAATTTCACTAAGGCAATTCGGCATCTTCTTTTGTTAGTAGGAGGTGAGTTTTGAATTTTTCTTGATTAAATCTTTTATATGTTAAGTTAATTTTGAATGCATTTTGGCAATGTCAAGAAAATTTAAATAACCTATGGTGGTTTGGGCACTAAACCGTGTATCAAAGTGTTAGAATTAGAGATGGTTTTCATGTTGTATTGAATAAGTAGACGATAGAATAGGGTTGAAATTGTTGAATAAATAGTTGGGTAATATTTTGTGCATTCGGCCATATGGAGTCTAGATGAAATGTCATTTTATTGTTATTTTACTTGTATGATAAATGGTTCATTTTTAAGACCGAATGAGTCATGACAGAGAAGTGGAAGTTAGATGAACATTAGTTGAAGTTTTAATGTCATGAATAATGACGGTTGTAAGATGAAGTGAAAATCATTAAACTATATATGTGAGTAATTAGCAAGGGTGGTTGTCGTATATACAAATATATATGTGTTTATATATGTGTGTAATTGAAGTATGGATTGGATTATTGATAGTAAGGTGATCTTAAGTGGTCAATAGTCGAATAGCTTAGAAGCATAAGGTAGAAAGATCAAATTTTACCGTGTAGTTCTTGTGATATAAAATCATTAATATCATTGGATATAAATAACTAGCAAGGCGATTAAACTAGTTAAATTTATTTGTTTTAAGCTCAAGAACTTAAAGGAGGGGAATCAAGCAAGGGCAAAGCAAAGAATATCGAGTAGCCGATTGGAACCGTTTCGTCTAAAACAAAGTAAGTCTATAAGCAATTAAGCTTAGTTATTCTATACATAATTGGTGTATGCATATCGTGAAGGAATTACTATTGTTTATGTATTATTTTGATTGAAAGGCATGTGATCGATTATGCTTAGTTGATTGAATGAATCACTTTGTTAAAACGAAATGACTTTGGCACTATGTGTGCGGACTTGTATGGCACTATGTGTGCGGAATTGTATGGCACTATGTGTGCAGATTTATATGGCACTATGTGTGCGGATTGGAATGTCAATATGTATGTGAATTACTAAGGCACTATGTGTGCGGGCTAACATGGCACTATTGGTATGAATTTCCTTGCTTGAGCACTACATGCGCAAAATTGGTTGTTGATAAAATAAATGTAGGAACTGAATGAAGGGCAAAACTATTGTCCGAATAGGAAATTGGGAACATGAAATTTTAAATGTAAATACATGAATGCATCTATTTCATTGTTGATAAATATTGGAGGAAGGATTTAAGGTATTCGATTATATGATCCATTGAGTTAATAGTAAGACTTGACTAGTAGTTGAATTGAAAATTTTGGTAATCTATGGACCTTTCTAGTTTTTAGATCGACATATTCAGTTAATTGGTTGCATTATATGGCTTATGACTTACTGGGTTGAAAAACTCATTTGGTGTGTTTACTTGTCTTTATTTAGATTTCTTTTGATCCGTTCCGTGCCCGGGACCACCCTCGAAGTCATCACATCTGCCAGCATCGTTTTGGTATCTCTTCCTAGAAAATTCTAGGTTAATATTATGGCATGTATAGGATAATAATTTGGGAGATTTTGTTGTTTTGATCGCATTGTACATAAAGGTCATGAGAAAATGGCTTAAAATCTATGTAAAATTTTGTTTTTGCTAGACTATGACTTATGTTCTTTTTTATTATTATATAATGTGTCATGGTTGATTTTAACTAATTCTATGTGCTTGCATAATTTTGGGTTATCATGAATATGTTGTTAAAGTTGGGTCTCTAATGTCAATAAGTAAATCCAAGATTAAGTTGTCTGAATATTAATTATTGTTTGGCTATTAAGTATATGATCATAGACATATTAGTTAGCCTAGATAATAAGAGTACTTTTTGAGGGATGTGTATTTATTAAATGATTAGATTTATTAAAGCTAAATGTGCATAATCTAATGACCTGGAATAAGTATGTATAGTCTTTTGGGATTATTTTTTTTAAGAAGTATGGTAATGTGTGGTTGGAGCCGAATGATTGTATCATTTCGTACATACGTACAAAGCATGTAAGTTTAAAATTGATCTTGACTTAAGTTGCATGCGTAAGAAATTTTATTTATGTATATTATGACTTGTTAAATTATATGAGTAAGCTTGTGATATTTGATGGTTAGGCATAACTTCATTAGTGACTTAATAATATGTTTAACCATGTAGTTAATAATTAAGGTTGAATATATATATGCTTTATATGCAGTAAATGCTAGGCTGGAATTTGATATGATATTTGTTTACATTGTGCAACATTAATATATGTTTTGACTTGAGTGGAAATTTATAAATGATTGTGATTATGTTTTTGATCGGTAATGCCTCATAACCTTAATCTGGCGACGGATACGGGTTAGGGGTGTTACATTTAATTGGTATCAGAGCTACAGTTTAGTCGATTCTAGGGCTACCGTAATACGTGTCAGTCTAGCTATACATGCCATAATGCTAGTATATGATAGTGTGATGACTTCTGACGGTTGAAATTGTTGTTTTGATTAGTAAATGGAATCCACTCTAGAGAGAGCCTTAGCGGATGACGTTGAGATTGTAGCGCCTACTCCCGCGCAAGGAACAATGCCTGTTGAACCTCAACCAGCCGCGAGTAATCAAGATGATGGGGCTAAGCAAGCCTTCTTTACCATGATGAATGAGTGGGTCGCACAATATGCCCGAACAAACTCGGCTGCTCAACAATTCCCGAATTTAAATAATCCTTCTCCGGTGCCTATAATACCAGCAACTACTGATCCTTTGAGGCTGAGTAAACCTCCTGTTGATTTGATTAAAAAGCGCGGGGCCAAGGAATTTCGAGCTACAGCTACTGATGACGCTGAAAGGGCTGAGTTTTGGCTTGATAATACCATCTGTGTTTTTGATGAACTATCCTGCACACCCGATGAGTGTCTAAAGTGTGTCATATCCTTATTAAGAGATTCGGCCTACTATTGGTGGAGAACCTTGATTCTGATTGTTCCAAAGGAACGAGTTACTTGGGACTTCTTTCAGACAGAATTTCGTAAAAAGTATATCAGTTAACGATTCATTGATCAAAAGCGCAAAGAATTTTTGGAGCTTAAACAAGGCCGTTTGACGGTATCCGAATATGAACGTGAGTTTGTAAGGCTCAGTCGATATGCTCAAGAATGTGTAGCTGATGAAGTTGCCATGTGTAAAAGATTTGAAGAGGGATTGAATGAAGATTTAAAGCTATTGGTGGGTATTTTAGAGCTAAAAGAATTTGTAACACTGGTTGAACGAGCTTGCAAGGCTGAAGAGCTTGGAAAGGAGAAAAAGAAAGCTGAAACTGAAGCTAGAGATTTTCGTAAAAGATTGACGGGTAAAACTTCTTTCTCGGCTGCAAAGAAGTTCAGAGACGATACTAACAGATCAAAGACGACTGCAGGAATTTTTATTAAGGAGCGACCGTCAATGAACTCTCGAGCAACTTTGGTTGCTAGTGTTGGCAACAATTGGCAAGAAAAACCCGAATGTCCACAGTGTGGAAGACGACATGTAGGTGAATGTTGGGGTAAGTCTATTAACAGAGCCTGTTATAGATGCGGTTTGAGGGATCATTTCATTCGAGATTGCATGGAACCTGATGAGAAAAATAAGATGAAAGGTGTGAGATCGAGTGGTGCAACAACTAGAGGTAGACCACCGAGATATATAGGAGGCAGGGGCGGTAATCAAAGAGGGACTTCTGATATGGCTGTTCGATCTGAGACTCGTCCCCCCGCTAGAGCTTATGCCATCCGTGTACGAGAGGAGGCATCCTCCCCTGATGTTATCACTGGTACATTCACTCTCTATAGTACTAGTGTACTTGCTTTAATTGATCCTGGTTCGACTCATTCTTACGTGTGTAAAACATTAGCGTCCAGTAAGACTCTACATGTTAAGTCTACTGAATTTGTAATACGAGTGTCAAACCTTTTGGGTCGGTATGTGTTAGTTGATAAAGTATGCAAGAGATGTCCATTGAAAATTAAAGATTTCTGTTTTCCGGTGGATTTGATGTTATTACCCTTCGACGAATTCGATATTATTCTCGGAATGGAATGGTTAATCGAACATGATGCTGTGGTAAATTGCAAGCGAAGGACTATATACTTGCGATGTTCGAGTGGTGAAATGATTCGAGTTAAGTCTAATGATCTGAATGGGTTACCATCAGTGATATCTTCTGTGTTAGCTCAGAAATATGTGAGAAAGGGTTATGAAGCTTATCTTGCATATGTACTGGATAGCAAGGTATCAGAACAAAAGCTCGAGACTGTGCCTGTAGTTTGTGAGTATCCAGAAGTGTTTCCTGAGGAATTACCAGGATTGCCACCTGTTAGAGAAGTAGAGTTTGGCATAGAATTGGTTTCGGGTACGACGCCAATTTCGATCGCTCCGTATCGTATGGCACCGACCGAGTTGAAAGAATTGAAAGCTCAATTGCAAGAATTGACTGACCGAGGTTTTGCGCGACCCAACTTCTCACCCTAGGGTGCTCCAGTTCTGTTCGTGAAAAAGAAAGACGGAACTATGCGAATGTGTATTGATTATCGTCAGCTCAATAAAGTGACGATAAAGAATAAATATTCGTTGCCGCGAATATATTATTTATTTGACCAGTTGAAAGGAGCTTCCGTGTTTTCAAAGAATGATTTGCGATCTGGCTATTATCAGTTGCGAGTTAGAGATTCTGACGTTCCTAAAACTGCTTCCAGAACGAGATATGGACACTATGAGTTTTTAGTGATGCCGTTTGGGCTCACTAATGCCCTAGCGGTTTTCATGGATCTAATGAATCAGATATTCAGACCGTATTTAGATCGATTTGTGGTGGTGTTCATAGATGATATTCTGATTTATTCTCACAATAATTCCGAGCACGCCGAACACTTGAGGCTAGTAATTCAGATTTTATGAGATAATCAGTTGTATGCAAAATTCAGTAAATGTGAATTCTGGTTAAGGGAAGTCAGCTTTCTAGGGCATGTTGTATCCGCTTCGGGTATTAGAGTTGATCCGAACAAAATTTTAGCCATTCTTGATTGGAAACCTCCGAGGAATGTTTCTGAAGTTTGAAGCTTTTTGGGACTCGCGGGGTACTATCGACGTTTCGTTAACGGTTTCTCGATGATCGCAACACCGTTGATGAAACTACTCTGGAAAGATATCAAGTTTGAGTGGTCAGAGAAGTGTCAAACAAGTTTCGACCAGCTGAAAACCCTTTTGACAAAGGCTCCTGTGTTAGTTCAACCAGAGTCTGGTAAAGAGTTCGTAGTCTACAGTGATGCTTCTTTGAACGGTTTGGGTTGCGTGCTGATGCAGGAAGGTAGAGTTGTTGCATATGCTTCGAGACAACTTAAACCTGACGAGAAAAATTACCCAACTCATGATATTGAACTAGCTGCGATTGTGTTTGCTCTTAAAATTTGGCGTCATTACCTGTTTGGAGAGAAATGTCATGTTTATACTGATCACAAAAGCTTAAAATATTTAATGACACAGAAATACTTGAATCTAAGACAATGACGGTGGCTTGAATTATTAAAGGATTATGAAATTGTCATTGATTATCATCCAGGTAAGGCAAACGTGGTGGCTGTTGCCCTAAGTCGAAAATCTCTATTTGCTCTTCGAGCAATGAATGTACATCTGTCTATTTCCGCTAATGATGTGCTGGTAGCGGAATTAAAAGCATAACTAGTGTTAATACGGCAAATTTGTGAAGCACAAAAAATCGATGAAGAATTGGTTGCTAAACGAACTCAATGTGATTCTAATATGGGTTCAGAGTTTCAAATTGATGACAATGATTGTTTAAGATTCAGAGGTCGATTGTGTGTTCCGAGAAATTCAAAACTTACTTCGATGATTTTGAGTGAGGCCCATTGTAGCCGAATGTCGGTCCATCCTGGTAGCACAAAAATGTACAACGATCTAAAAAGACAATATTGGTGGCATGGTATGAAAAGAGACATTTTCGACTTTGTTTCTAAATGTTTGATATGTCAACAAGTGAAAGCGGAGCATCAGGTACCTTCGGGATTACTACAGCCGATCATGATACCTGAGTGGAAATGGGATCGAGTAACGATGGACTTTGTATCTGGTTTACCGTTGACGCAGAGCAAGAAGGACTCAATCTGAGTTATTGTTGATAGGTTGACAAAGTCCGCTCATTTTATACCTGTTCGTACGGATTTTTCACTCGATAGATTGGCAAAATTATATGTTTCTCAAATTGTTCGATTACATGGAGTACCTACTTCTATTGTTTCTGATAGAGACCCCAGATTTACATCCCGATTTTGGAAGAAATTGCATGAAGCGTTGAGTACTAAGTTACATTTTAGCACTGCTTTCCATCCCCAAACAGATGGTGAATCTGAACGAGTTATTCAGATACTCGAAGATATATTGAGATGTTGTGTTCTCGAGTTCAGTGGTTCGTGGGAGCGATATTTACCTTTGATTGAATTCGCATACAACAATAGCTTCCAATCAAGTATCAAGATGGCACCATACGAGGCTTTATACGGTCGCAAATGCCGCACACCATTGTATTGGACAGAACTCAGTGAAAATAAGATATACGGGATTGATTTGATCAGAGAAGCTGATGAAAAAGTGAAAGTGATTAGTGATAGTTTGAAGGCAGCATCGGATCGTCAGAAATCATACGCAGATTTAAAACGCAAAGATATTGAGTATCAAATTGGTGATAAAGTATTTTTGAAAGTCTCGCCCTAGAAAAAATTACTCCGATTTGGCCGTAAGGGCAAATTGAGCCCAAGATTTATTGGACTGTAGAAGATAGCAGAACGGATAGGGCCGGTTGCTTATAGATTGGTTCTGCCACCTGAACTCGCAAAGATTCATAAGGTGTTCCATGTATCGATGCTTAAACGGTATAGATCGGATCCTTCACATGTGGTTGGTTTATCTGAAGTTGAGATTCAATCGGATTTGAGCTATGAAGAAGAACTGATCCGTATATTAGCTCAAGAAGTGAAAGAATTGCGGAATAAGAAGATTTCTTTAGTAAAAGTATTATGGGTCAAACATGGAATAGAAGAGGCTACTTGGGAGCTAGAAGACTCTATGAAAGAATATTATCCGAATTTATTCATTGGTAAGATTTTCGAGGACGAAAATTTTTAAGTAGGGGAGAGTTGTGATAGCCCTAATTTGACCCTAGTCGGAATGTGGTTTTGGGACCACAAAATCGAGTCATAAAAATTATTTAAAACTTATTCGCATATCTTCTATGTGTGATAGTACATGTGTGAAAATTTGATGTTTTGATTTAGTCTTATGAATGTGAATTTTTCTTGAGAGGACTTAGCTGAGAAACTTAGAAAATATGATAGGTAAATTGTAAGGATCAAATAAGTACAAAGTGGGAAAACTTGGGTTTGCATGTCAAAATGCCCAAAATTTAATAAATTATCGGCCAAGTAATGATGCCCTTCCACTAAGTCTAATTAATTATAATATTTTGTTAGCAAATGATTAAAATATTCTAAATAAAATGAATTAATAAAAGAAGAAATGGAAGGGGAGAGAAAGTGTTCATCTTCTTCTTCATCTCCCAAAACTGAAACAAAAATGAAAGAAAGAGGGAAATTTCACTAAGGCAATTCGGCATCTTCTTTTGTTAGTAGGAAGTGAGTTTTGAATTTTTCTTGATTAAATCTTTTATATGTTAAGTTAATTTTGAATGCATTTTGGCAATGTCAAGAAAATTTAAATAACCTATGGTGGTTTGGGCACTAAACCGTGTATCAAAGTGTTAGAATTAGAGATGGTTTTCATGTTGTATTGAATAAGTAGACGATAGAATAGGGTTGAAATTGTTGAATAAATAGTTGGGTAATATTTTGTGCATTCGGCCATATGGAGTCTAGATGAAATGTCATTTTATTGTTATTTTACTTGTATGATAAATGGTTCATTTTTAAGACCGAATGAGTCATGACAGAGAAGTGGAAGTTAGATGAACATTAGTTGAAGTTTTAATGTTATGAACAATGACGGTTGTAAAATGATGTGAAAATCATTAAACTATATATGTGAGTAATTAGCAAGGGTAGTTGTCGTATATACAAATATATATGTGTTTATATATGTGTGTAATTGAAGTATGGATTGGATTATTGATAGTAAGGTGATCTTAAGTGGTCAATAGTCGAATAGCTTAGAAGCATAAGGTAGAAAGATCAAATTTTACCGTGTAGTTCTTGTGATATAAAATCATTAATATCATTGGATATAAATAACTAGCAAGGCGATTAAACTAGTTAAATTTATTTGTTTTAAGCTCAAGAACTTAAAGGAGGGGAATCAAGCAAGGGCAAAGCAAAGAATATCGAGTAGCCGATTGGAACCGTTTCGTCTAAAACAAAGTAAGTCTATAAGCAATTAAGCTTAGTTATTCTATACATAATTGGTGTATGCATATCGTGAAGGAATTACTATTGTTTATGTATTATTTTGATTGAAAGGCATGTGATCGATTATGCTTAGTTGATTGAATGAATCACTTTGTTAAAACGAAATGACTTTGGCACTATGTGTGCGGACTTGTATGGCACTATGTGTGCGGAATTGTATGGCACTATGTGTGCAGATTTATATGGCACTATGTGTGCGGATTGGAATGTCAATATGTATGTGAATTACTAAGGCACTATGTGTGCGGGCTAACATGGCACTATGGGTATGAATTTCCTTGCTTGAGCACTACATGTGCGAAATTGGTTGTTGATAAAATAAATGCAGGAACTGAATGAATGGCAAAACTATTGTCCGAATAGGAAATTGGGAACATGAAAATTTAAATATAAATACATGAATGCATCTATTTCATTGTTGATAAATATTGGAGGAAGGATTTAAGGTATTCGATTATATGATCCATTGAGTTAATAGTAAGACTTGACTAGTAGTTGAATTGAAAATTTCGGTAATCTATGGACCTTTCTAGTTTTTAGATCGACATATTCAGTTAATTGGTTGCATTATATGGCTTATGACTTACTGGGTTGAAAAACTCATTTGGTGTGTTTACTTGTCTTTTATTTAGATTTCTTTTGATCCGTTCCGTGCTCGGGACCATCCTCGAAGTCATCACATCTGCCAGCATCGTTTTGGTATCTCTTCCTAGAAAATTCTAGGTTAATATTATGGCATGTATAGGATAATAATTTGGGAGATTTTGTTGTTTTGATCGCATTGTACATAAAGGTCATGAGAAAATGGCTTAAAATCTATGTAAAATTTTGTTTTTGCTAGACTATGACTTAAGTTCTTTTTTATTATTATATAATGTGTCATGGTTGATTTTAACTAATTCTATGTGCTTGCATAATTTTGGGTTATCACGAATATGTTGTTAAAGTTGGGTCTCTAATGTCAATAAGTAAATCCAAGATTAAGTTGTTTGAATATTAATTATTGTTTGGCTATTGAGTATATGATCATAGACATATTAGTTAGCCTAGATAATAAGAGTACTTTTTGAGGGATGTGTATTTATTAAATGATTAGATTTATTAAAGCTAAATGTGCATAATCTAATGACCTGGAATAAGTATGTATAGTCTTTTGGGATTATTTTTTTAAGAAGTATGGTAATGTGTGGTTGGAGCCGAATGATTGTATCATTTCGTATATACGTACAAAACATGTAAGTTTAAAATTGATCTTGACTTAAGTTGCATGCGTAAGAAATTTTATTTATGTATATTATGACTTGTTAAATTATATGAGTAAGCTTGCGATATTTGATGGTTAGGCATAACTTCATTAGTGACTTAATAATATGTTTAACCATGTAGTTAATAATTAAGGTTGAATACATATATGCTTTATATGCAGTAAATGCTGGGCTGGAATTTGATATGATATTTGTTTACATTGTGCAACATTAATATATGTTTTGACTTGAGTGGAAATTTATAAATGATTGTGATTATGTTTTTGATCGGTAATACCTCATAACCTTAATCCGGCGACGGATACGGGTTAGGGGTGTTACATAGTGGCCTTCACTTAGCACCACTCATGTGACCTAGCTCGATTGTACACATAATTTTGGCTCTCTTGTACACATGGTGAACACTTAGTACCACCCATGTGACCTAGCCAGTTTATCTCGTAGCTCTCTTGTCTACATGGTGTCCTTCACCTGGAACCACGCATGCGACCTAGCTACATATATCCCGTAGCTCTCTTGTCTACATGGTGTACACATAGTATCACCCATGCGACCTAGCTACATCATAATGTCTCGTAACTCTCTTGTACACATGATGTGCACTCAGCACCATACATGTGACCTAGCTACATACCATCTGTATCATCCAATCTTTCCGAAGGTTCAACCGGGATTTCTCTCTCTTTCTAATACTTGATTCCATACTTCCAATAGTCAATTGTGATTCAAAAATCAGCTACAATACATAAAATATGCTGAAATATAAAAACATAATAAAGATAATGTATTATTTACATACAAACTTACATACTTTCTCATTTCCATGTCGAATTAATATTGAACATATAAATCATCATAATTATACGTACTTTCAACACCTCGGAAATCATAGTAAATATATCAATTTTACATTGAAACATGCATAAAATAATGCTTATTATACATATGAACTTACCTCGATATTAAAACGACCATTTTACCAACTTTCCTGATTTTTTATTTTTCTCTCATTCTAGGTTCAAATCTCATTTTCTGAGATCTAAAACATCATATTTTACTTATTTAATTAATGTACTATTCAAAACAGTCCTTAACTCAAACTTTGGAAAAATTACAATTTTGCCCCTAAAATTTTGCATATTTACACTTTTGCCCCTAGGCTCAGGAATTAAACTTCATCCCTTATTCTTATGTTTTATGACATGCTGATCATTTTTCTCTTCTATGGCAACATCAAATTCTCACTCTAACACATATTTATGAACAATAACAACTTTTACCGATTAAGCCGTTTTGCTCATTTTTGCTTAAAACCGTTAGCAAAAGTTGTTTAACATAATTTCAGCCTTCATATTCTACCAGAAAACATCAAAATAAACACATTTCACCTATGGGTATTTTTCCAAATATGAACCCTAGCTTAAATTATTGCTAGAATAAGCTTAATCAAGTTACCAGGATTCCAAAAACGTAAAGAACTTGAAAAACGGGGCTAGAACGAACTTACTATTGAGCTTGGAAAGCTTGAAAACCCTAGCCATGGCTTCCCCCATGCTAATTTCGGCCTCCATGAAAAAGATGAGTCAATTTTGGCTTTATTTTCCCTTTTTATTTCTTTTAATTACCAAATAACTAAAATGCCCTTAAGGCCTTTCTTTAAAACTTTGTCCTATTCATGCCCATTTTTGTCCAAACGAAATATAATGGTCTAATTACATTTAAGGACCTCCTCTTTAAACCCCCATTTCAATCAAGTACTTAAGAATTAGAGCACATATTTTGCAACTTTTGCAATTTAGTCCTAAAAGTCCAGTTAAGCACTTTATCAGTAAAATTACTTAACGATATTTTTACACAATATTTTAATCAATAAATAAACCTTAAAACTTAATCGGAATAAATTTTTTGACTTCAAATTCGTGGTTCTAAAACCATCGTTCTGTTTAGGCCCTAAATCGGGTCATTACAAAGAACTTCTCGCAAATAAGCCCTAATAGGCAAATTAAACATGCAATCTATAAAATTTCTTATCAATAATCTAACACATGCATCTAATCACTCGGTAAATCATAAAAATTAATCAAAATAAACTTTTCTATCTCAGATTTGTGGTTTCGCAACCACTATTCCATTTAGGCCCTATTTCGAGATGTTACAGAAACCCTTAGTAAATAAGGATCAGTAAAATGAATATTTACTAAGTAAAGGATTCCGAAAGCACCTAATGTGGTTTCCAAACTCATGAAAGATCAAGTTGCCATGTAATGTTTTTCTAAATGTTATTAAGCATGTTGATAATAAATTGAGTTTAATTAAAGTAATTTTCCTAGTTTATTTATGTTATAACTGTTGCAAATTATGTTTAATTTTGCTAAAATCTATTTCATTCATATAGTTTGCATATTTAGGATAATTTGCATTGGGGATCATTGCATTTAGTTTAATATATTTAATTTCAATCATCACTTCTCAATCATATTGTGTTTTTATTTACCAAGTTGTTAACATAATTTTACAATTAAGTGATTTAACATAAATACGATCCCTATAGAGAAATAACTCAATACTTACTTATTACTTGATAACGGCTGTGTACACTTGCACAAACCTACGTGTTACACCTAGTCGGCTTTGTGTGATGTTATTCAAGCTTTGTGCCTAGCAGGCTTTGTGCCAGAGATATCCAGGCTTTGTGCCTAGCAGGCTTTATGCCGGTGTTATTCTAGCTCTGTGCCTAGCAGGTTTGTGCCGGTGTTATTCAAGCTTTATGCCTAGCAGGCTTTGTGCCGGTGTTATTCTGGCTCTGTGCCTAGTAAGCTTTATGTCGGTGATATTCGGGCTCTGTGCCTAGTAGGCTTTGTACCAGTGTTATTTGGGCTCTGTGCCTAGCAGGCTTCTTGCCAGTGTAATTGTATCAAGCATCAAACCTAGCAAGATTTGTTTCGGTGTGTTATATAGGTAACTGGTACGGTATATATTGTTTCAATTATCTGATGTTGTTCTATTTGGTTCAACGAGCATGAAAAGGGAAAGAAAGGTATGCATTCAAGTGAGGTTTATTATGTAGTTGATCCCAAATGAGCTATGTTAAAATGTACTAGTTTGTAGCAATGGTTAATGTTATGCTTATGTTTTGTGTGTTATGCATATGAAACGGGTGAGAAAAAGTAATGAAATGATAAATTCATAGTTGAATTGAAATATGATAAAAAGGGAATGATGAGTAGAATGATGTACTTATATGTGAGAAATTTACGTATGTATGGATGAATATACCTAGTTCATGAACAAATATACAAATTTGTGAATTGATATTGTTATTTGAGCTAAAGTAAATAAATGGAAGGGTTCAAACTCTTATAAAATTTTATTATGTTAGGAATGGAAAATATTTATGATATTGAGGAATTTACCCATTTTTTAGTTAATGGTTATAAAGTTGATAAACTTTGTGTGATGGGTTTAGATTTATAATTACCCTATAAAGTTCTTTATTAAAATGAAATGTTAAGTTTAAAGTTTATACAAGCCTACTAAGCATTCGTCGCTTACGTAGTTATTTTTTCTTTACTTTACAGATTACTAGAAGCTCAATCGGGTTGGAAGCTAGTCGAAGATCCATCATACTATCCATCGATTTCATCGGTCAATTTTGATGCTTTAGTCATTGTTATAATGGTATGTATATGTGGACTTATGTCTAATGTTTAGTTAATGATATTGGCATGTAATATTACTTTGAATTTATGAAACTTATGTTATTTTGATACCTTGATGGTTGGTGTGCTTTTGGAACTTTGATGCTTAATGGTTGGTGTTTATATGATCAAATTGATGCATGGTTTTATGGCCAAAGTGACAAGTGTTGGCATGTTTACAAAGTGATCATTTAGGGCATGTTTTGTTATGGAATTTAGTCAAGTATGTTTGGTTGAATTATGACCATTTGGACATAAATTTAGGTATGTTTGATTGTTGTGATTGAGGTGCCTTATTGACATATTGGTTGTATGGATAAGTGGTGTAATGATTTGGTCATTTTTATGCATGTTTTGGTAGGTTATGATGCTTTGTTCATGTGTGCAAATAACTTGTAAGTTTAATGATGAAAAGATGATAGAAATGTCTTGAGTTTTTGCCATTTTCTTGTCCATACGGGAAAAAACATGGGCATAGTTCTTAGCAGTGTGTGACACACTGCTATGCGACACAACCGTGTGTTCCATGTAGGTTTTAAAAGGTTTCATTTAAAGAGTTACACGACCTGGCACACGATCATGTGACTTGGCCGTGTGACCCAAGTCAGAGAGTTATACAGGAACAAACACAGGCTGGGACACGGCCGTGTGTCCGTACTTCGAATGCCCACACGACCTGGGACATGATCGTGTGTCTCAACCGTGTGACCCCTGTAGTATGAATTTTTCTACCTTTTTCCATGAAGTTCTAAATGTTTTTGATTTAGTCCTGAATCATTTCTAAAGTGTTTCTAAGGCTTCGAGGGCTCGAATAAGGGATGTTATGCATGTGTGTCAATGGATTATGATATGATTTATGAAATGATTGGAAATGAAGGTTTTTATGTTAAAAATTTTTAGTAATGCTCTGTAACCCTTTATGTTAAAAATTTTTAGTAATGCTCTGTAACCCTATTCTGGTGAGGATACGAGTTAGGGGTGCTACATTTAATGG
This sequence comes from Gossypium longicalyx, assembly GCA_025698465.1. Lineage (NCBI taxonomy): Eukaryota > Viridiplantae > Streptophyta > Magnoliopsida > Malvales > Malvaceae > Gossypium > Gossypium longicalyx. The sequence goes on along the minus strand of CM046995.1, from coordinate 67,339,046 downwards.
TATCAGAGCTATAATTTAGTCGATTCTTGGACTAACATATCATGTATAGAGTCTAGAAATACATGCCATTATATAACTTGTGATAGTGTGATGTCTCCTGAATCTGATGAGATTTGTTTCACTTTTAGACTGAGTTGCTTTCCAACCAAGCTAACTCTGATAATGCTGAAAGCGATATTCAAGTGTTTGATTAAAACTTGTTAAGGATGAGTAGAGACTCATAAAGGTAAGAGAAAATTTCATAATCTTATGTTGGTAATGAATGTTATGTTTTGTGTATTCTTGAGGGTCAAATTTAAAGCCTTTACGATCTCCACCCCCTCACCCTCAAAATCTTATACAATAAAATTCATGAGATTTATGTTGATTAAACCCACAAGTATGAAATCGAAGAGTTCAGTGGTTGAATGAATAATATTGCAATCAGAGCCCAGAATGGGTTAGCAAGTAAAGAGAGTACTTGTAACGCCCTAAATTTTAAGTAATTAAATTTGTATGTTATGTTGCTTATCGGCTTGCTCGCTTTATTGGTTATGTGTCCTGAGGAGTGTTGGAGAAGTCCTGAGTTCAAGCTTTGGCTTGTGCAAAATTTTGTTTTTGCTTGAATAAACCCTGTCTCTTGACAGTAGGGTTCTTAAATAAATATAGCAAGGATGTGTCATAAAAAGCTTGCTGGTTTAGGGGATAGTGGCGTGTTATTTCTGCTAGGAGACTTGAGTTCGAATTCTTGCACGCGCAATGGGATTAATATTTTTGCTGAGCTGGACGGCTAGAATTTGTGCTCCATTAAAAGTCTGAGTAGTGGGAAGGTTGGAAAGATTTTAGGAGGGTATTTGGGAAGTGGATAAAGGAGTGTTCAGTTTGAAAGAGTGTGGAGAGATTTGGGGAGGAAATCATGGGGAGTTGAGGGAGAGAAGGAGTTGTGCCGAATTTTGAGTTGTGGGCACATAGAGTTTCGGCTGAGTTTTGGCTCTTTCTCTAATTTCAGTTTCTGTGTGCTTTTAGGGTTTCTTTTGCTTGGTGGCTGATTGTGTTGGTTTTCCCTTTGGGGTATCGTGCGGTTTTGCCTACCTTGATTTTGGGCAACTGTTTCTGCTAGTGATTATTTCTCCTTCTGGCCAAACTCTCTCTTTTTCCCTCTTTCTCAACTGTGTTTTCAGAACTGAGTGCCTCTTACTCTTTCCCTCTCTTCATCTTAACTGTTGTAGCAGAATACTCTGTTCCCCTTCTATTCTTTCAATTGCAAGCTCTTGGTTTAGGCCGATTCGCTTCTCCTTTTCTTTCCCAATCAGCTAGTGTTCCTTGGCTGAATATCTTGTTTTCTTTTTCTCCCAACTATTTCTTCTTTGCAACTAAGGGCTAAGGAGAATACTTCTCCTTCTTCTCTTGCGGTTCTGGGCTATTGTTTTTAACTTGTGTGGGTAAGTGGTAAATCTTTCTTTCTTTCAGTCACACTTAGAGTTTCATCTAACATTTTCTGGTATTCTTGTTTCCTGATTAAGCTACAATCATTCTGTTTTGCCTCTGTTATCTTGTATATTCAGCTCTGGTATGGGTATAGGTTGATCACTTCTATCAACCATTCTTAGTTCTACATGGTGGTAAGTTTTTGATATTTTGGTTATAGTTATTTTTGTTCATAGTGAAAGTTAATAAGATTGGATACAATGCAAATTGTGTCAAGGATTTGGAAGTCAATTGTAATCACTAGTTTAAAAGGGGAGTAAACCGTATTTACTCAAACAAGGTAGGCAACGTGTACTATATTGAGGATTAATTGTTTGTAAGAGGGTGTTCAACCCTAATGATTTAAGGACTGACATTGGGTCGTGATTGAATCTAGGTTGGTGTTCGTGAGGACTGTGCTCTTTTCGCAAACAGATGTGTAATCACACTGTTTTAATCGTAATTCAGCAAAAGCCGAAAAGTATGGCTAGTGTCGCTACATGAGCGTGCGCTCGCTCGTGTGGTGATCCGAATGCACAAAATGTGGGCATTCTATCGTAGAACCTACCATGAGCGTTTTCATGGGCTTAGGCCATTTTGGGCCACGTTGGGCCAGAATCTATCGTGTGGGCCCCACACGAGTAAACCACATAGACATGTGGAGATTATTGGGCCAGGCTATGTAGCTCACACGGCCAAGGTCATTTTTGGGCTTTATGGGAACACGAGCGTGCGGGCCCACATGGGTTGTATTATGGGCTTGGGCCTATTTTCACTGTTTGACTGTTAAGGTTGCACGGGTCGCCTGAGACAATTGTGAGCCTATTGTTAGGTCAGAAAGTATACCTAGACCCTAATATGATGAAATGATTATTATACCCCTATGAGGTAAATAACTGATATACCCCTATGTGATGTAAGACTGTTTGAGCATGCCATTTTTACTGTATATACATTTATATTATGTTGCATTGCATGGGGCAGGATATATGATATTGGAGGAAGTGTACTGAAAGGTTATAAGCCTATTACTAGCAACTCTACTGCAAATACTTTTTTACTGCCGCAACCGGTGCTATATTTTGGAGTGTAGGGATGGGTGGGTTGATTTTATCCCCACATGGAGTGTAGGGCTAAACGAGTGGAGTGTAGAGGATGGATGGGTAGGATTTTCTAATTGCATTTCTATTACTGTTACTGAGATGAGCTAAGGCCCACACTAATATTGTCACTGTATTGGGCTAAGGCCCTAACTGAGATTGAATCACATCGAATCGGGCTTAGGCCCAGGCATCAGATCGCTTCATCAGACGATTGTTTGTTGTTAGAGGATTACACACTGAGTTTCATAAACTCACCATTCTGCTCTCCAATGCAGGTAATCCTTAGGCGGGTCGGTGCTGCGAGGGACTCGATGGGGGCCACATGTCTACTTTTACTACTATTTTAAATTTTCATTCTTAAAGGTTTTTTTTAATTTGGGTTTCAGTTATGTAATAAGGCCTCTTAAAGTTTTTTTTTTGGTTTGGGAATTTATTTAATTTAAATCATATCTGTTAGCAATAGGTTGCGGTTTTAACAAAAAGAATACATACTTTCAAAACACCACGCTATCATAACAAATTTAAACAAACTTTGTTTTAAAAGTACAATTACAAACTAATATAAGTAACACTTTGCTATATCAACTTGAGTTTTAACAACAAACAAAGAACGATAAATTTTCATAAATATCACAACGAGATTTTTATATAGAATGGATTTTTCTAATGAAACTACGTTTTTCGAACACACTTCAATGTGACATCACAGATTCAGCCATAACGTCTAGGCCGAGTTTAAGGTGTTACATTTAGTGGTATCAGAACCATGTTACAAAACTCGGCTGTAGATTTGGGTTTTCTAAAAACACAAATTTCTAAAAGAACTGTTTGAAATGGTTGAAAAGTATTTTTGAAGTGTTATTCTTGAATGTGTGGTCTATCGAGTCTCCAGCGTCGATTCTGTAAGTCCTCTAAAAGTACTGCTTGTTTAATACTGAGACTACTATAGGCAATAGGCTATACTGAAATACTTGGCTTAGAGTAAACTGAAACTGTAGTGAAACTGCAATATGCGAAAAACAAAATTCTGGATTACTGATAATATTCCCATAAAATATCCTGTAATAAACACTGGAACTGTAAACTGATGCATAAAATTTTTAAAATAGATAATATACAAATCGATAATGAGCACCAGAGATACTCATGGAATGGGTACAAGAGGCCACGGCAGAGGCCGTGGAGGTGCTCGGTTTGGGTCTTCAGCATCGGGTCGTATGCCTAATAATGAAGCTAGGGAGGCACTGGCTTCACCTGTGACTGAGACTAGGTCACACGATCATGCAGCTAGGGACGACGCACTATCCCAAGCTATACTGCAAATTCTAGAAAGGGTCGCTAGGCCTAATATTGGTACTATAATCCGTGGGCCGGTAACGAAACAACTCAGGTCTAATGAGGTTGAGATTTTTAGGAGAATTGCTAGAGTTGCCCCTAATATGGCTGAATATTGGATTGAGGCCATAGAGCGGATTATGGATGATCTTTACTGCACCCCAGAGCAGAAACTAAAAGGTGCAATGTCGTTGCTATGAGATGAAGCCTATCAGTGGTGGCTTACAGTTAAAGAGGGTACTTAGGCCGACCGGTTGACTTAGGAATTCTTCAAAACTGCATTTTAAGGAAAATATGTGGACGCTAGTTATGTGGATGCTTAAAGAAGAGTGTTTCTAAATTTGACTCAAGGGGATAAATCAGTAGATGAATATGACTGAGTTTTTGCGACTTAGCCGCTATGCACGTGGGATGGTGGCAATTGAATATGAGCACTGTGTTCATTTTGAAGACGGCCTCAGAGATGATCTAAAAGTTCTGATAGCTCTATAGAGGGAGCGAGATTTTGCTGTGCTAGTGGAAAAGGCAAAAATCGCAGAGGATGTGAAGCGCGCTGAGCGCCAGAATCGTGAGAAGGATAGAGGAAAGAACAAGAGGGTTTAGGAGCTCTCAAGTTCAGTTTTAAGGAATAAGAAAAAGGCCAGAGTTGATGGGCCAGTCAAAGTTGGGCCACCTGTTGTTGCGTTTGGGTCGCAACCTTGTGCTGATTGTGGAAGGCACCATCAGGGCGAGTGTTGGAAACAAATAGGGACATGTTTCAGGTGTGGATCTTTGGATCATCGCATCAGAGATCGTCTATGGAGGCCCAATCAGATGCAAGCTACGGGTATGGGTGTTGTTCAGCCGCAGAGAGGTATTTAGCAGCCACCGAGAGGCCGTGGTCAGGCCAGAGCTGGAAATGGTTTGGGTAGTGGTCGTGGAGCACCGGGCAAAGGTGCCGGTCATACTGAAGTGAGGCAGCCGACACTGGTTTATTCTGCATGTCATCGAGAAGATGGAGACACTCCAGATGTTATTACGGGTACGTTCTTTATCCATAATGTACCTTATACTGCATTGATTGATGTTGGGTCTGTATCTGAGACTTTAGGTATAATGGTTGAAAACACTACGAGTGAGGTTACTATGTTGAGTCCATTAGGGTAGTCAGTGAGAGTGAATAAACTGTTTAAGGATGTACCTTTAGAGGTTCAAGGAATAATCTTTTTAGCAGATTTAATGAAACTTACTTTTGGAGAATTCGACTTGATATTGGGCATGGACTGGCTGGTTAAGCATCAGGTGAATTTGGACTGTGCTGCAAAGCGGGTGGTACTGAAAATTGAAAAGGGTGATGAGGTAGTTGTGATTGGAGAGCATCGGATTTATCTGTCAAATGTGATTTCTGCACTCAGAGCGAAGAAACTGGTTCGTAAAGGTTGTGAGGCGTACCTGGCCTACATCAGTGCTTCGAGTTCTAAGGTCCCGTCTGTTAAAGACATCAGAACAGTTAAGGACTTTCCGGACGTCTTTCCCGATGAGTTACCTAGGTTACCTCCAGACCATGAAAGTTGAATTTGGGATTGAGCTCCTACCAGGTACAGCTTTAGTGTCTATAGCCCCTTATAGGATGGCACCAAATGAGCTTAAGGAGCTTAAAGCTTAGATTCAAGAGTTACTGGATCGAGGGTTCATCTGCCCTAGTGTGTCTCCATGGGGAGCATCGGTGTTATTTGTCAAAAAGAACGATAGATCCATGCATATGTGCATCGACTACCGGCAACTGAATAAATTGACTGTTAAGAATAAGTACCCTTTACCGAGGATTAATAATCTATTTGATTAGTTCCATGGAGCTTCGGTTTTCTCTAAGATAGATCTTCAATCTGGGTACCATCAATTGAGGGTCGAAGAGATTGATGTTTACAAGATAGCGTTTAGGACTCGTTATGGTCATTACAAGTTCCTAGTGATGCCGTTTGGACTGACGAATGCACCAGTAGCTTTTATGGATTTGATGAACCGAGTGTTCCAACCCTATCTGGACCGGATCGTGGTGGCGTTTATAGATTACATTCTGGTGTATTCAAGAACTGAAGGTGAGCATGATGCACATCTCCGACTGGTTTTGCAAATTCTGAGGGAAAAACAACTATACGCTAAATTCAGCAAGTGTGAATTCTGGCTACGAGAGGTAACTTTTCTGGGTCATGTGGTATCTGTTGAGGAGATTAGGGTGGATCCTCTAAAAATTGAAGTCGTTCTGGATTGGAAGCAGCCTAAGTCGGTATCTGAGATTCAAAGTTTTTTGGGTCTGGCAGGGTATTATAGACGATTCGTTGAGGGGTTTTCGTTGATTACTGGAACTCTGACTAAGTTGGGTAAAGGTGTCCCATTTGACTGGACTGATAAGCAGCAAGAAAGTTTTGAGAGGCTTAAGAAGGTTCTGACGAAGGCCCCTATCTTGATTCAGCCAAAGTCTGGGAAAGAGTTTACTGTCTACAGTGATGCATCACACGTTAGTTTGGGTTGTGTGTTGATGCAAGAAGGTAAGGTAGTGGCATATACGTCTCGATAGCTTAAGACGCATGAGGAAAACTATCCAACACATGACTTAGAGTTGGCTGCAATGGTATTCATACTCAAAATTTGAAGGCATTACTTGTACGGCAAGAAGTGTATCATTTATACGGGTCACAAGAGCCTCAAGTATCTCCTCACTCAAAAGGAGTTAAATCTTAGGCAGCATAGATGGGTTGAGCTACTTAAGGATTATGATTGTTCGATTGAATACCATCCTGGTAAGGCCAATGTGGTGGCCGACGCACTGAGCCATAGGGCTATGACGAATTTGAGGGTAATGTTTGCTCGTCTCAGCTTATTCGATGATGGTAGTCTATTGGAAAAACTTCATGTTAGACCGACGTAGACTGAACAGATTAAGGGTAAACAGTTGGAGGATGAGTCACTGGGTCTTCGTTTCCGACAGGTAGAGCGTGGGGAAACTTTAGACTTTGGATTGAATAGTGAAGGGGTACTTTATTTCCGTTGGAGAATCTGTGTACCGAAGGATACCGATTTGAGGCAGTTAATACTGTAAGAGGCGCATAGTAGTCCTTATGTTATGCATCCTAGTGGGAATAAGATGTACCGAGACCTTCATGAGTTATATTGGTGGCCAGGTCTTAAGTGTGAAGTTATTGATTTCCTGGGTAAATGCTTTACTTGTCAGTAGGTTAAGGCTAAACACCAGATACCTTTAGGGTTGCTTCAGCTAGTTAAGATTCCTTTATGGAAGTGGGAGAGAGTGACTATGGACATTTTAGTGGGCTGCCCTTAACGCCTACTAAGAAAGATTTGGTATGGGTCATCGTGGATCGATTGACCAAGTCTGCCCATTTCATATCGGTTCGTACTTATTTCTCATTACAGATACTAGCTAAACTGTATGTGGCTGAAATAGTGAGATTGCATGGGGTACCGATTTCCATAATATCTAATAGAGATCCTCGCTTCATGTCTCGATTCTGGAAAAAGTTGCACGAGGATTTGGGTACAAGGTTAGACTTCAGTACTGCGTTCCATCCTCAGACAGATGGTCAGTCAGAGAGGGTGATTCAGATACTGGAGGACATGTTAAGAAGTTTTGTGATTGACTTCCAAGGCAGCTGGGAGGATTATTTGCTATTAGCAGAGTTTACGTATAATAATAGCAACCAATCTAGCATACATATGGTACCTTACGAGGCACTATATGGTCCTAAGTGTCGTACACCTTCTTATTGGACTGAGTTGGGTGAGCGGCATGTTCTGGGTCCTAGGTTGGTTACTGATACTGAGGACAAAGTTAGACTGATTCGAGATCGACTGAAAGTAACTTCAGGCAGACAGAAGTCATATGCGGATCTAAAGCGTAAGGAGATTGAGTATTCTGCGGGGGATTTAGTGTTTCTCAAAGTCTCGCCATGGAAGAAGGCTCTAAGGTTTGGTCAGAAGGGCAAGTTAAGCCCTAGGTTTATTGGACCTTACCGTATATTGAAGCGTGTGGGACTAGTTGCCTATCAACTTGAGTTACCTTTCGAATTGGACCGGATTCACAACGTGTTCCAAGTTTCTATGCTGAGGCGATATCGTTTTGATCCTATGCACATCATCTCGACTGAGGAGATTGAGGTTAGGCTAGATCCGACCTTTGATAGGTTAGGCCAGATCTGACCTTTGAGGAAGAGCCGGTTTAGATTTTAGACCATGATGTGAACGTTCTGAGGAGGAAGCCTGTTCCACTGGTTAAAGTGCTATGGCGGAATCACAGTTCTGAGGAGGCCACATGGGAACCCGAGGAAGCAATGTGACAACAATACCCTCATCTGTTTTGATCAGTTAAATTTTGAGGCCGAAATTTTCTTTTAGAAGGTAGAATTGTAACGCCCCAAATTTTAAGTAATTCAATTTGTATGTTATGTTGCTTGTTTGCTTGCTTGCTTTATTGGTTATGTGTCTTGAGGAGTGTAGGAGAAGTCCTGAGTTCAAGCTTTGGCTTATGCAAAATTTTGTTTTTGCTTGAATAAACCTTGTCTCTTGACAGTAGGGTTATTAAATAAATATAGCAAGGATGTGTCATAAAAAGCTTGCTGGTTTAGGGGATAGTGGCGTGTTATTTCTACTAGGAGACCTGAGTTCAAATTCTTGCATGCACAATGGGATTAATATTTTTGCTGAGCTGGACGGCTAGAATTTGTGTTCCATTAAAAGTCTGAGTAGTGGGAAGGTTGGAGGGATTTTAGGAGGGGATTTGGGAAGTGGATAAAGGAGTGTTCGGTTTGAATGAGTGTGGAGAGATTTGGGGAGGAAATCACGAGGAGTTGAGGGAGAGAACGAGTTGTACCGAATTTGGGATTATGGGCATACAGAGTTTCGGCTGAGTTTGGCACTTTCTCTAATTTCAATTTCTGTGTGCTTTTGAGGTTTCTTTTGGTTGGTGGTAGATTGTGTTGGTTTTCCCTTTAGGGTATCATGTGGTTTGGCCTACTTTGATTTTGGGCAACTGTTTCTACTAGTGATTCTTTCTCCTTCTAGCCAAACTCTCCCTTTTTACCTCTTTCTCAACTGTGTTTTGGGAACCGAGTGCCTCTTACTCTTTCCCTCTCTTCATCTTAACTGTTGTAGCCGAATACTCTGTTCCCCTTCTATTCTTTCGGTTACTAGCTCTTGGTTTAGGCCGATTCGCTTCTCCTTTTCTTTCTCAATCGGCAAGTGTTCTTTGGCTGAATATCTTGTTTTCTTTTTCTCACAACTCTTTCTTCTTTGCAACTAAGGGCTAAGCCGAATACTTCTCCTTCTTCTCTTGCGGTTCTGGGCTATTGTTTTTAACTTGTGTGGGTAAGTGGTAAATCTTTCTCTCTTTCGGTCACACTTAGAGTTTCATCTAACATTTTCTGGTATTGTTGTTTCCTGATTAAGGTACAATCATTCCGTTTTGCCTCTATTATCTTGTATATTCAGCTCTGGTGTAGGTATAGGTCGATCACTTCTATCAACCATTCTTAGTTCTACATGGTGGTAAGTTTTTGATATTTTGGTTATAGTTATTTTTGTTCATGGTGAAAGTTAATAAGATTGGATACAATGCAGATTGTGTCAAGGATTTGGAAGTCAATTGTAATCACTAGTTTAAAGGGGGAGTAAACCGTATTTGCTCAAACAAGGTAGGTAACGTGTACTATATTGAGGATTAATTGTTTGTAAGAGGGTGTTCAACCCTAATGATTTAAGGACTGACATTGGGTCGTGATTGAATCTAGGTTGGTGTTCGTGGGGACTGTGCTCTTTTCGCAAACAGGTGTGTAATCACACTGTTTTAATCGTAATTCAGCAAAAGCCGAAAAATATGGCTAGTGTCGCTATATGAGTGTGTGCTCGCTCGTGTGGTGACCTGAATGCACAAAACGTGGGCGTTCGATCGTAGAGGCCACCATGAGCGTTTTCATTGGCTTAGGCCATTTTGGGCCATGTTGGGCCAAAATGGGCCGTGTGGGCCCTACGGGCTCGTGGGTCCCATACGGGTAAGCCACAAGGATGTGTGGAGATTATTAGGCCAAGCTGTGTAGCTCACATGGCCAAGGTTATTTTTGGGCTTTATTGGCCACACAAGCGTGTGGGCCCACATAGGTCGTATTATGAGCCTGGGCCCATTTTCACTGTTTGACTGTTAAGGTTGCACGGGTCACCCGAGATGACTGTGAGCCTACTGTTGGATCGATAAGTATACCTAGACCCTAATCTGATGAAATGACTGTTATACCCCTATGAGGTAAATGACTGATATACCCCTATGTGATGTAAGACTGCTTAAGCATGCCATTTTTACTGTATATACATTTATATTATGTGGCATTGCATGGGGTGGGATATATGATATTGGAGGAAGTGTACTGAAAGGCTATAAGCCTATTACTGGCAGCTCTACTGCAAATACTATTTTAGTGCCGCAACCGGTGTTATATTTTTTAATGTAGGAATGGGTGGGTCGATTTTATACCAACATGGAGTGTAGGGCTGGACGGAGTGGAGTGTAGAGGATAGATGGGTAGGATTTTCTGATTGCATTTCTGTTACTATTATTGAGATGGGCTAAGGCCCTCACTGATACTGTTACTGTATTGGGCTAAGGCCCTAACTGAGATTGAACTGCTATTGAATCGGGCTTAGGCCCAGACTGTATCTGTTTGTTGTACGATTCTTTGTTGTTAGAGGATTACACACTAAGTTTCATAAACTCAACCTTCTACTCTCCTGTACAGGTAATCCTTAGGCGGGTCGGTACTACGAGGGACTCAATAAGGGCCACACGTCTGCTTTTGCTACTATTTTAAATTTTCATTCCTAAAGGTTTTTTTTTTAATTTGGGTTTCAGTTATGTAATAAGGCCTCTTAAAGTTTTTCCTTAGTTTGTGAATTTATTTACTTTAAATCATATCTGTTAGCAATAGGCAGCGGTTTTACCAAAAAGAATACATGCTTCCAAAACACCACGTTGTCATAACAAATTTAAACAAACTTTGTTTTAAAAGTACAATTACAAACTAATATAAGTAACACTTTGCTATATCAACTTGGGTTTTAACAACAAACAAAGAACGATAAATTTTCATAAAGATCACAACGAGATTTTTATGTAGAATGGATTTTTCCAATGGAACTATGTTTTTCGAACACACTTCAATGTGAAATCACAGATTCGGCCATAACGTCTAGGCCGGGTTTGGGGTGTTATAGTTCTAGAATAGGTATTAGATTTTTTCTAAAGATCATTCGAGATACGCAACATCGCTATTAAAGAAGTGATTATTCACCGGTGATCGACTTATATTGGTATGGTATCTAAAGAACGGATTAACCAAAATTTCTTCTAAATAGATTTCTTTAGAGAATGAGATAGTATGGGATTATTGATGACTATAGTAGTCAATGGAATAATTTTTGAATTGCAAAGATATCTGAATGCAGCTCTTATGGCCGAGTATATTACAACGATCTCTTTATCATTCAATATGGGTTATATATTTTCGAAAATTCAGAAGAGCTTTATATCTTGGAGTTCTTTATCTCGGCTATCTTATTATTCTTATTGTTTAATCTATCAGACATGGTTCATCTATAAAATATATTTCGTGGTTGAAAGTAATTACATCTATTACGGTTATAATTCCTGGTTTGATCATGAGAGCACAGTGATATAGATCTCAGATTTATAAAGATTGTGTTACTGCACTAGTTGTTACTGGAACTACATCCGTTTTTCTCTTCTATTTAGGAGTGCACTATTAATTTTGAGGCATTGTTCTATCTATACGGTTGTAACATCGGTCTTATTAAAGCATTATGGTTTTAATCTATCCGATGGTTGTGGCTTCGATATGATTCAAAGCTTCAATGTTATTAAGTGAAATAGTTTTATCATATTTTCTTTCTAGCTTTCGTGAAGGGGTAGGCGTAGACAAAAGTGTAAACGGTGGAAGATCAAGCTCAAACTTGTATATTGGTTCTCATTTTTCAGGTAATCTCGATTTATGTCAACGAACTAAAATGGGATGTTATGTTTCGTTTGAGTTAATACAGTTTGTAGAAATCTTTGATTAGTATTCTGAGGGAATTTTGATAGATGGTATATTTGGATTTTCTTGACAATAATAAGAAAGGCCTATTCTAAAATGTTATTACTTGATTGATAGATCAACTCAATTGTGTTATTCAAAATTGGGTTATTCCTTTGAAAATTTAGGTAAATTGTTTATATTCGAGCTTATTTTTCGATTCGGGAATAAATTTTATGGAATCACAAGTAAATAGACAGACAATCAGAATGGGAAATTCATATTGTAGAAGATATGATATAGGTATATATCTACCAGATAAGTTACAATCAGGAAATTTTATTATGGGTTAAAGTTGTCTCGATAGTCGAAGCTATCGCACTTATATTAAATGATATTGCTTGACACTTTCCATGAAAAGGGAACAAATATTAGTTGAAAGTTACAGATGCAATCATTTTAGAAGCATCAGTCAGAGTTTGATAATCCCGGTTTCTTGGTTATGTCTCGACAGAGGATCAATGGGAATTTCTCGATAGTTATTCTATTAATTATAAAGTTATGATAGAAGAACATCATAGTTGTTCAGTTAAGTTTGACATAGTATCAACTTTTAATATGAGTTCTAATGCGATTTTTGAATGGAGATGAGTTATAATTGACTTATTTATGAATTACCATTAAAAAATGACAGAAAGATTCGATGTGATGGCTTTCAACATGTGAGAAATTTCGAAGATGAAATTTTCATAACAGGGAGAGTTGTAATAGCCCAATTTTTAGTGGTGTCAGAAACAATGGTCTTGGGGCGACCAAATCCAACAAGTAAGTTCATAAATATTATCATTTAATATTTACGAGTCAAATATTATTTTAAAAAGGTTTTTGATTTGATAGATTATGTTATTTAAGCGATTTATTAAGTTCGAATGGTATGACCCTAAAGTCAAATGGCTTTAGAAAATGAGATATTGGGACCTCGTTTCTATAAATCGATCCATAAATATTTTTATAAGTATTTACGGAGTATCATTAAGATTGTATTAAAGTTTCGTGAAGAAATTTTAACGTGTAGATAGTTAATTAAATAAAAAGGACTAAATTGTAAAAGCTGTAAAATTTATGAATTAATGCATTTAGTGACCAAATGGCTTTATTATTAACTGAGAGAGGACTTATGTGGTAATTTAGCCTTAATTAATATGGTTAGGCGGCAACTTGAATGAAAATGATAAAATAAAATATGTTTAATGGCAAATTTGTAAATAAGTTGAAATGTAACTTAAAACATAATGGAATTCATCAACATTTTTCTTCATTCTTCTTCTTGGATGGCCGAACCTCCATAAAAGAAAGCTCAAGCTTCTGCCAAACTTCATAGGGTGCATGTAAGTCCGATTTAGCCCGGTTTCTTATAAGTTTTATGTTTTTCAGATCGTTACAACTAGGTCCAGCTAGCCCGTACCTTCAATTTGGAAAATGTTACAGATTTTGAACGTTGCCACTGATGAATCTTGTGATTTTTTATGTTAAATTATGAATTTGGAATGTTGATTGATAATTAAAAGTATTTTGCTAAGTGATTTTTGATGAATTTATCGATTAGGGACTAAATTGTTAAAATAATAAAAGTACAAGGATTTGATGTGAAATTCTTACAAATATGGGCTGGTATAGGTGCCATGAATATTTAGCTGCTATAATTTGGCATTAAAAATGGTTAATTTTTATGTTTAAAGCTCAGGGACAAAATTGAATAATAGTAAAACTTTAAGGGTAATTTTGTAAAAATGTAAAAAATGACCAAATTGCATGAAATAAAAAATTTTACTGTCTAAATTGATAAACTGAATAAAATTATTAATTTACATCAAGATCGGGTGAAAAACCAAAAAAAATAGAAAATTACCAAAATGTCCTTAAACTTTGGTATTTCTGTAAATTAGCCAGGTAAGTTCATTATATGGTTATTATTAATTGTGGTGAATATTTTATACTATTTCATTATTGGTTAAATCATGAATTTCATTTAGTTATGTTTAAAGAAATAGAATAGTAATGTTATTCAAGCTTTTTGCCTAGCAGGCTTTGTGCCGGTGATATTCGGGCTCTATGCCCAGCAGGCTCTGTGCCTAGCAGGCTTTGTACCAGTTTTATTCGAGCTCTGTGCCTAGCAGGCTCTATGTCGATGTTATTCGAGCTCTGTGCCTAGCAGGCTGTGTGTCGATGATATTCGAGCTCTGTGCCTAGCAGGCTTCGTGCCAGTGTTATTTGGGTTCTGTGCCTAGCAGGCTTTGTGTCGGTGATATTCGAGCTCTGTGCTTAGCAGGCTTCGTGCTGGTGTAATTGTATCAGGCCCAAAACCTAGCAAGCTTTGTTTCAATTATCCGATGTTGTTTTATTTGGTTCAACGAGCATGAAAAAGGAAAGAAAGGTATGCATTCAAGTGAGGTTTATCATGTAGTTTATCCCAAAGAAGCTATGTTTAAATTCACTAGTTTGTAGAAATGGTTAATGTTATGCTTATGTTTTGTGTGTTATGCATATGAAACAGGTGAGAAAAAGTAATGAAATGATAAATTCATAGTTGAGTTGAAATATGATAAAAAGGGAATGATAAGTTGAATGATGTACTTATATGTGAGAAATTTACCTATGTATGGATGAATATACCTTGTTATGAACAAATATACAAATTAGTGAATTGATGTTGTTATTTGAGCTAAAGTAAATAAATGGAAGGGTTCAAAATCTTATAAAATTTATGTTAGGAATGGAAAATATTTGTGATATTAAGGAATTTACCCATTTTTTAGTTAATGGTTATAAAGTTGATAAACTTTGTGAGATGGGTTTAGATTTATAATTACCCCATAAAGTTATTTATTAAAATGAAATGTTATGTTTAAAGTTTATACGAGCTTACTAAACATTCATTGCTTACGTAGTTATTTTTCCTTTACTTTAGAGATTATTGAAAGCTCGATTGGGTTGGAAGCTAGTCAGAGATCCATCACACTATCCATCAATTTCATCAGTAGATATTGATGCTTTAGTAGTGGTTATAATGGCATGTATAGGTGGGCTTATGTCTAATGTTTACTTAGTGATATTGGCATGTAATATTGCTTTGAATTTATGAAACTTATGTTATTTTGATGCCTTGATGGTTGGTGTGTTTTTGGAACTTTGATGCTTAATGGTTGGTGTTTATATGATCAAATTGATGCATGGTTTTATGGCCAAAGTGGTAACTATTAGCATGTTTTCGAAGTGATCATTTATGGCATGTTTTGATATGGAATTTAATCAAGTATGTCTGCTTGAATTATGACCATTTGGACATAAATTTAGGTATGATTGATTATGGTGATTGAGGTGTCTTATTGGCATATTGGTCGTATGGATAAATGGTGTAATAATTTGGTCCTTTTTATGCATGTTTTGGTAGGTTATGATGCTTTGTTCATGTGTGCAAAAAACTTGTAAATTCAAGGATGAAAGGGTGAAAGAAATGTCTTGATTTTTTGCTATTTTCTTGTCCACACGGCATAAGACACGAGCATGTGTCTCAACCGTGTGTCCTCTGTAGGTTTTAATTGGTTTCATTTCGAGAGTTACACGGCCTGGTACACGGGCTTGTGACTTGGCCGTGTGAGCCAAGTCAGAGAGTTACACGGGCACAGACACGGGCTAAGACACGATCGTGTGTCTGTAACAGCCCGGGTTTAGCTAAACCAGAACAATGATTTTAGAACCCCAAATCCAATGTCAGAAAATTATTTTAATATTATTTTCGATATTTACAGCATGTTATTTGATTGTGTGAAAATTTCGTGAGCTAATTTTATCGATTGGTTGGTTAATTTGATAAAAAGGATTAAATCGCGTGAAATGCAAAAGTTGCATTCTACTTGTTAAAGGTGTTTAATTGCTATGATTTGATAAATCAAAGGTCCTTATAATGTTATTAGTCCATGATTAGTGTAAGTGGACAATTATGGCCATCCATTATATGTTTTTATATGTTTATAACAAAGCTTATTATGGTAAATTAGTAATTAAGTTATAACTTAATAAAACAAAGCCAAAATTCATTTCATTCATCCTTTTAGCAACCAAAAATAGAAAAGAAAGAAAAGGTTTGAAGCTTTCTAAGATTCAGCACACTCCTAGCTTGATTAAGGTACGGTTTTAGCTCAGTTTTTGAAGATTTCTATGTTTTTGTAATTATTGCAGCTCAATCTAGCTAGCCCGTACCTTTAATTTCAAAACTGTTAAAGATTCTGAGAGTTTCCATTGTTGAATCTATGTGTTCTTTGATGTTTAATGTTGAAATATGAAAGCTTGATGATAGTTTTACATGTTTTGTTAAGAGATTTTTTATGAAAATGCATAATAGTGATTAAATTGTGAAATGTGCAAATTGTGTGGTTGAAATGTGAAATAAATGAAAGTTTTGGGCTGTTAGGGACATATATATAATTCGACCAAGTATGGGTTTTGTTGAATTGTGTGAATTTTGTGTAATTGTGAAATAGGGACTAAATTGATTAAATGCAAAATTTTAGGGGCTAATGTGTAAAAATGCCCAAATGTGTATTTTTGGATTAATTGAATGAGTAGATGAATAAATAAGTTAATTTTGATTTCATATAGATCAAGAAAGAAAGAATTCTGACTTAGATCGAGGGAAAAGCAAGGTTATCGAGTAGTCGACCCAATCCGTCAATTTTGAAAACGAGGTAAGTTCGTATGTGATGATTACATTATAAATGTATGTTAAAATGTTTTAATATTGCATAATTGTTAAAACGGGATTATGGATTATGTATGAATTGTGAAAATGACTCTACGAATGCATTCGATGATAGAAACGAAAAGTGTGAAAGCTCGGTTGAACCTTAAGAATAGTTTTAGATACTATTGACATGTCAGTAAGTGATACGTTGAGTTGGCTTCGGGCCATGATATTAGCTTTTCGAGTGCATATTTTACCGATTTGGCTTTGGGCCATGCATATCGAATGATTTGGCTTCGGGCCATGATAATAGTTCTTCTGATAAGTTACCTTGATTTGGCTACGGGCCATGGTATAAGTACTTATCGTACGAGACTCCTGAGTATCCGATTTTATTCTGAATGGTTCAACAGGTAAACGAAGGATGTGGTTGAGAAAGAGGTTCGTACGAGGCGATACAGGTATATGGAGAACCTATTCGAGTATAAAATAGTGAAAGTTTGACGAGTTTGTATTTGATCATGTTTTGAGACATGAGAAAGGTTTGTAGTTAATGTGTATATGGTTTTTTCATGTGTAATTGATTGATTTGCATTTATTCGATGAATTAAGTTATTCACATACGAGCTTACTAAGCTACGAAGCTTACTTCGTGTTATTTTTTTCTGTTTTTTATAGTGAATCAAGGCTAGTTCGGATACGGGAGTCATCGGGAACATCATCGCACTATCAAACATCTAAGTTGGTACTTTTCTAAGTTGGTACTTTTGAATTATACATTTATGGTATATAGCATGTATAGGCTAGATGTGGTATTTTGGTTGTGATTATAGTCATGAGATTTGTCTTGTAAATGATGTTAATATTGATATGGGTTTGGCTATTAGAAATGGTTATTAATGACTTTTGTAAGATGTTTGTAAGGCATTGTGAGATAGTTTGTTTTTATATATTTGAGTAAGTGATATGGTTGTATTTGTATAGCATGAATTGTGCATGAATTGGGATTGATTTTGGCTGCCCTTTGTGTATGGAAATTGTACATTTTGCCTTGTCTAGGTACATTGAAGTTGGGGTGGCAAATTGGCCTTGCAAATGGCCTATTTTTGTCCACACGGGCAGAGACACGGGCGTGGTCTCAGCCGTGTGTGACACACGGTCATGGTATATGGTCGTGCATCCCCTGATGATGCTTAGAAATCAAGTCAGTGAGTTACATGGCTAGAAACACAAAAATTTATATACTTTTTCCTACCCATTTTTACTTAAATTCATGCAAATCCAGTTAAATTCTTGTCGAAAAATAATTAAATATTATAAAATAATTAAATTGTGTCAAAAATATGAACATGGTGAAATTAGTTAATTTTATACTCAATTTTTATTAATTTTTACTATTTTAGATAGATTCGCGCAAAGGGAGAAAATTGGCTCGGCTGACACTGCTAAAAGCGCAAAACCGAGAAGCAATTCGAAGTATCGAGGCACATGAATTTCCAACCTAAGACGGTCCAGAAATGTGTATTAATTCATAATTTAATTAATTTTAATTTATTCCCCATTTAATTTGGGTTAATTAAATTATTTTTAATTAATTATGGAGAAAGGGTCCAGTTGAACCGCACTGGTCGAACCATATTGAGTGAACCGAACCATTCACTCATTGGGCAGCCCAGAACCGTCCATATGCTGACCCAAATCAACATTTTAGCTGATTAAATATGCTTGCAAAAAGGCCCTCGAAAGATTTCTAAATTGCATTCAAACCTCAGCTTTAGTTGTGGCTTTGTAGATTTACCCTAGGCCATTTTTAGCAAAGTTGAAAGTCTCAACTCTTGCCAAGTAGATGGCCAGCCATAGGGGGGCTCTTTGGCTGCTGGAATTTGCTATTTTTATTAGCCACAATCAGCTATAAAAGCCACCCCTTGCTGATCATTCAAAGCATCCCTTATTCCACAACATTCTCTTATTCCCTCTCTCACTTTTCTCTCATTTTTTCCATCCCATTTCCCTTATTGTTCAAGTGTCGATTTCTTCTCTTGCGAAAGAGGCTTTCATCAGCCATTTTGGAGCAGTAATTAGATGTTCATAAGCCACCTTGATAGCTGAGGAAAACGAAGAACGAAGAACGGAGCAACTAGTCAAGCCACGGAGAAACACCGGATTTACCTCTTGTTCCCAAACTCTTTAATTTTTATTGTTGTTTTGACGAACATGTCTATGAATATTTATGCTATTGAAATGGTTATTTTAATCAATTTAGCTTAAAATTGAGTTTGTGTTGGGTTGATTATATTCTGCCTACTTCAATTGTTAAAATGATGTTTATGTTGTTATAGGCCTCAATAAATTGCTTGGTTAAGTAAAATCATGCCTAAGTTATCTTTGTAATATAATTGTTAAGTAAATAATGAATTAATTATTTAACCGGATTGAAATTATAATTAATTGACACAGTACTTAATCAGTGCATGTTTATTCTTCTAAGGTAGCTGAAGGTTAAATAAGCAATGTATCTGGCAATATTATTGTCTTGCATAACTTGCAAGATTATTGTGATTAAACTGTTTCAAGGTAGGGATAACTTGTTACCTCACATAGTCTTTTATATGCTTGCTAGATTTAATTAATCGTTTGAATTGACATAGGGATACGCAAGAGATCAGTTCAATTTAATGAGTATGTATGTGCAATAACATGTTTGCTTGTTAGAATCTGTTTAGTCGTTTGAATTGACATAGGGATATGTCAAGAGATGAATGGATTTTTATATGTGAGTATGTTCAGAAGTTAGCCAATTATCGAGTTGCCGTGAATTTGTTCGTAACAGTGTAAACATGAGTTTAATCACTCTAAGTTAAAGGAATATAATTAATCCAACACAAGTATGTTACCTTGATTAAATCTTATTGAAATTGTGCATTAGAATTCCTTTGTTTTATTTTAATTATTCACCTAGTCTTTTATATGCTTGTTAGGTTTAATTAATCGTTTGAATTGACATAGGGGTATGCAAGAGATTAGTTCAATTTAATGAGTATGTATGTGCAATAACATGTTTGCTTGTTAGAATCTGTTCAGTCGTTTGAATTGACATAGGGATATGTCAAGAGATGAATGGATTTTTGTAAGTGAGTATGTTCAGAAGTTAGCCAATTACCGAGTTGCAGTGAATTTGTTCGTAGCAGTGTAAACATGAGTTTAATCATTCTAAGTTAAAGGAATATAATTAATCCAAACAAGTATGTTACCTTGATTAAATCTTATTGAAATCGTGCATTAGAACTCCTTTGTTTTATTTTAATTATTTACTTAGTTTTTAAATAAGTTTTTAACCATCTTTTAAACCCAAATTATTTTTACCTCACCAAAGTGTTTTACAATTAATTCCATAAATAATTCTTTTACAGTCCCTATGGGTACGATAACTCGACATTACTTGTCACTTTATTACTTGTTGCGATTGTGTACACATGCACATTTTCGTTGTTCCAATGGCCTAGACACACGAGCGTGTAGTCGGGCGTGTGGCCAAGTCAATATACCTTCTAGTTCTCACACGGCCTGGCACACAGGCATGTCCTTGGCCGTGTGATACAAGTCAGTATGTATGCCCTATTTCCACACGATCTGAGACACGGCGTGTCTGGATTCGTGTGAGGTACACGGCCTATTCACACGGGCGTGTGACCCCTGTATGGTTGAAATTTTTCTAAGTTCCAAAATTTTCATATGTTATCGGTTTAGTCTCAAATCACTTCTAAAGCATGTTTAAGGTCTCGTAGGCCCTTATAAGGGACAATGTGTTAGTGATTAAATGGTATTTGAGTATGAATGCATAAATGTATGAGTTATGTATGTTAAATGATGTGTATTGATCGATAATGCCCCGTAACCCTACTCCGGCGACAGATACAGATTAGGGGTGTTACAGTGTCCCTACTTCGAATGCCCACACGGCCTAGCCACACGGCCTAGCCACACAGCCGTGTGACCCTTGTAGTTTAAATTTTTCTACCTTTTTCCATGAAGTTCTATATGTTTTTGATTTAGTCCTCAATCATTTCTACAGTGTTTCTAAGACCTCGAGGGCTCGAATAAGGGACGGTATGCATGTGTTTGAATGGATTATGTTATTATTTATGAAATGATTGGAAATGAACATTTTTATGTTACAGTTTTTGGTAATGTTCCATAACCTTATTTTGATGAGGATACTGGTTAGGGGTGTTGCAATTCCTCTTTCAGTTGGCACTCTCTGAAATGTCTTCTATTGCATTGTTGGCATTTTGGCTTGTTGTTACGAGCAGTTCCCACACTCGCTACAGAGGTAACCTGTGGTCTCGAACAAGCTTGTTTCCCTCTACCTCTCCCGAAAAATCTAGATGGAGCTGACATATAACTATGAGATTTTTTTATTTTTTTGTTAGAGAAAAAAAAAGATTTTCCCACCAATTGTTTACCTGTGTCTCAAGATTCAGAATCTGCCTTTCCTTTTGCTTTACTATGTTCTTCAACCTTATGTGCTCTGTAACACCCCTTACCCGTATTCAATGCTGGAACAAGGTCCGAGGCATTATCAGACTTACCACACAAACATTTATACAATTTTGAGTCATAAATTTACATTCAAATTAAAACCATTCACATATTGTAACACCCCAAACCCGGCCTAGACGCTATGGTTGAATCTGGCGATATCACATTGGAGTGTTTTCATAAAGTGTGAAATTGTTAAAAACCCAATTTCTATTAAACCTTTTTTAAAGACATTGACGATGATTTCAAGGCTTGTCATTTATTTTCAGAATGTAAGTCGTTTGTCGAAAATTAATTATATTCAAACGTCGTTATTTATTTAAAAACTTTGTTTCTTGCAGAAGCTTTTGAAGCAGGTTGCATAACCGTGATTTTTGAAAAGCGTTTATCTTTTGAAAACCCGTGTCCTACTGTTAGCAGATATAAATCAATATAAATAAAACCCAAAATTAAAAATAGACAATTTAAAGAGGCCTTACTATAGAACAATACCCAAATGAAACTACTTATAAATTAAAAGACAAATTTGGAAGCGTAAGCTATTGTGTGGCCACCTTTGAGCCCCTCGCAGCACCAATCCGCCTAAGAATGGGGATTAACTGTACAGTTAAACAGATGGGTGAGTTTACGAAAAATCAGTGTGTAATCCTTGAATAAACAAGAAGTCAAACATACAGTGAACAAATACAGTATGGGCCTAAGCCCATTATCAGTAGCAGTTCAGTTCTAGTTAGGGCCTTAGCCCAATACAGTAACAGTAATAGTTTAGTAACAATAACCAATGCAGTAACAGTAATCAGTTCAGTAAAAGTTTAAACAGCATGCAAGTCCTACCCAACCAGCCTCTACACTCTACTCCGTCCAGTCCTACACTCTATGTGGGGATAAAATCAACCCACCCATCCCTACACTCCAAAATAGCACCAGTACAGCACTAAACAGTATTTGCAGCAGAGTTGCCAGTATAATAGGCTTAGAGCCATCAGTGATTTGTAGTAGAGTTGCCAGTACAGTACACTTCCTCCAATCATATATAAACCCATCCCCATGCAATGCGTCATACAATCATGTCATGTCATATCATAAAATCATACATGTATCCATTACAGTTTAAATACCATGCTAAAATATAAACATACATCACATAGGGGTAAGCAGTCATCTTACGATATAAGGGCAAAACAATCATTTTACCATATAAGGGCAAAATAGTTATTTTACCACATAAGGGAAAAACGGCTATTTTATTGATTAGGGATCTAGGTACACATACCGACCTAACAGAAGGTCACAGTCGTCTCGGGCGACCCATGCAACCTTAACAGTTAAATAGTAAAAAATGGGCCCAAGGCCCATTGTGTGGCCTTCAAAGCCCAAAAATGACCTTGGTCGTGCGAACTACACAACCTGGTCCAATAATCTTCACACGTCCATATGGTTTACCCGTGTGGGGCCCACGCGGCCCATTTTGGCCAATGTGGCCCATTGAGGCCTAAACCCATGAAATCGCTCATGGTGGCCTCTACGATCAAACGCCTACGATTTCGTATTTGGATTACCGCACGAGCGAGTGCACGCTCATGTAGGGTCAACGATCACCTATTCCGGCTTTTGTCGATTTACGTTTATAGCAGTGTGATTACACACTTGTTTTCGAAAGCCTGCGAATAGTTCTCGAGTACTCCAACCTATATTCAAACACCATACATCATTAGTCCCTTTATCAACAGAATTAATCAATCCTTTTCTATAACACTTATTAAAACGGCTTCTTAACACTTGCCTTGGTCACTCGACTGGGGGTCACTCCCTTAATCCGCTGCCAAAGACTAGTTCAACTCCTTTTTAAAAGTATCCTACAATCCAACCAAGATTTAACAATCTATGCCACATATTAATCAACCAAAAGATTGTACTAACTGCATAACACTTACCGAAAATGCCAAACCCAAAATAGGAGAAAAAACGATCAGTCCACACCCTCAACAAAAGCCGAAAGCATATGATTCAACAGAAGCAAGGCTAGCACAACCACACCCCTAGCACAAAACAGAAGCAAGGGAAAATATTAGAAGAAAGATCACTATGGTAGAATTAGAACAGAAGAAACCATGTGCAACCACCGATTGCTTAAAGAACAATTGCCAAACCGAAAACAAAAACAGAGAGAAAGAGAAATGAGTATTTGGCTATCATAATAAGATGAAAAGAGTAGGATATGTTAAACTAAAAGAATTGAGAGAGAAGGAAAATAGGACATTCGGCCAAAGAGAAAAGGGAAAGAATGTCAGTTAGAGGAGTAGAGGAAGAAAGAAAAACGAAGCAGAGTAAGGATGTATGGACAAATAAAGTTGAAATAACAAAAATGAGAAATACCCGAATGGTCTCTAAGCAAATATCAGTTCCGAAAAGAGAGGAAAGCGAAAGGTGGAGAAGCAGTAAAACTAAAGACAAATTCAGCTCAATAGCAACAAGGGAAAGCAGTTGCTAAAAGAGTAGAAAGAGGAAAGCCCAAATCAGTCAGTAGGGTACTGAAAATGAAGAACAAAACCGAATGGGCAAAATGAAGAGTTCCTGAATCACCCCCAAGCAGAATTCGGCAATCCAAAAATGCAGAAAAGAACAAAAAGCCCACACAAAACTGAAAATGGAGAGAAACAATAGCCTACCCGAATTCTTAGGAAGTAGAAGTTCACAAATAGCACAACTCTTCCACATTTCAAATTCCACATTTTCCTCCCATAACCTCTCCTAAAATCCCTCCTATTAACAACTTCAACAACTGAAATCCCCCATCCAACTCCTCAGATTTGGCTAACAACAAATTTATTCAAACTTATTCAAACTCTTGGTGTTTCGGTCAAACACAACTTCCTCTTATGGCCATTAGTAAAAATAATCTCCATTTGCACAAGCAGGGATTCGAACTTCAGACCACTAGCACACTCCACACGCCACTGTCCACTAGACCAGCAGGCCTATTCTGTCATATTTTACCTACATTTAATTAAAAGCTTACTGCCTAGAGACAGTTCTTATTCCTTTAAAAACAAAACTTTTGCACAAGCTAAAGCTTGAACCCAAGACCTCTCAGACACTCCCAGAACACACAGAACACTTAACCACTGAAGCAAATAGTCAATTGTGTCACTTTCTTGCACAACTAAATATTTATGTGCCGCTTCCTAACTGTTCTCATGCTCAAGACCTAATACTTCTAGGCCCAAATTCGGGGTGTTACACATATACTTATAAGGTCCCTATTACGAGCCTACAAGGCCCTAAACATGCTTTGGGAGTGGTCCGAGCATAAACCGAGAACTTTAGAAATTTTTACAAAACTTAAAAAATTTATCCACTAAACAGGGATCACATGCCCGTGTGGATATGGGACACGCCCGTGTGATCAGGCCGTGTGGTCATACACGCCCGTGTCCCAACCCCGTGTAACACTCTGACTTGTAACTCATGAACAAATTGGGACCACACGGCCAAGTTACACACCCTTGTGCTAGACTGCATGGAAAATTAATTTACATAAAATAGGTGCAGATTTCACATGGCCAGGGCACACGCCAGTGTTCGAGGCCGTGCCATCCATACAACTGAGACACACGCCCGTGTCTCTACCCGTGTGCTCAATTCTGAGCATTCTGTTTCTAAAAATTAAGGTGCAAGGAACACACGGCCAAAACACATGCCCTTTGGACAGGCTATGTGTGAGACACACGCCCATGTGTCTACCCGTGTGGACAAAATAAAGGCTATTTACCAAGCCATTTGCCACCTTTATTAGCACAAACCCTTTCACAACTTTGATGTCTTATAACATAGCATATTTGGACAACTAAACATCCACAATCAAGGCTAAATCATATCATTCATTACCAACACTTAACATATTTACAACATCATATTCTACCAAACCAAATCATACCAATCTCACAACCACAAGTATCAACATGAATATTTTCATCATGCATAATTCTAGTTAGATCTCCTAGCACACCAAAGGACCCATCTCATCCATTTCACAACAAGTCATTTAACCATAATAAAACCATAGCAACCCATTACAAAACACAAAAACAAGAAGGCATTAACACATATTGTAACACCCCAAACTCGGCCCAGACGTTACGGCCGAATCCAGCGTGTCACATTGAAGCGTTACTGAAAACCCATGTTTTACCTAAAATATTTTCTTAGTGTTCAAAGAATATTTTCGTTTTATATCAAAGTGAATGGAAGCTGTGCACCAGGTAGGGTACCAGAAAAGAGGAGGTGAGTCTATTAGACTGTTTAAGTACCAAGCTCTTCGCGGACCCACTCCTAGACATGCACACCACCATTGCCACACTTTAACTGAGCGATTATTTAGAAGAAACCATTTCGTTTTAAACCATTTGAAAACACTTATTAATTTTAAAAACGTTTTCGTTGCGGAAGCTTTGTCTTGTTTCGCGATTTTTTGAAATCAGGTAATTTCTTTTAAAAACACGTCCTAGAGCTATTCAATTGCAAACATTTAAATCAATAACATGCCTAAGCAGATAATCATACTAAAGCAATTAAAACAATTAAAGTGGCCTTATTACAACTTAAACCCAAAATAATTAAAGTAAATAAAACTGATTAAGTTTATAAGGAAAAAATCAAGCTTGCAGTACGTGTGGCCATTCCGAATCCCTCACAACTCCAAGTCCACTATGGATGGGGGTTACCTGCACGGTTAAAATTAAGGGGTGAGTTTGAAAAACTCAGTATGTAAAATAGCCCAACCATAGTCCAGATCAGTTCAAACCGCAGAAACAGATTAAGTTGAGCCTTAGCCCTATACGGAATTCAAATTGAAGCCCATAGGCCCATAACAGAAACAGAACAGATATCATGTATACAGAAAACCCAACCCATATTCATCCGTTTACACCCCCGTGCCAACCTTACACCATGTGGGGAGACTACTCGACCCACCCATCCGCTACACGTCACAAGTATGTAGCATGGCTGCCAGAACAAATATCGTGACAGAGTCACCAGATACAGATAATTGTGGCAGAGCCACCAGATCAGATATTTGTGGCATAGCCACCAGAACGCTTCCTCCATCAATATAACCCATATCCCATGCAACAGATATACATGTTATGGCATACAATAAACAGAATCAGGATATCATGAGTCAAAATTAACCCTAGGGGTATAACGGTCATTTTGCACCTAGGGGTATAATGGTAATTTTCATACTTAAGGGTATTTCGATAAAAATTTCTATTTTAGGGTTTACATACACATTACAACCATTAACGCATTAACAGAAACACTTACGGAGCGTTTTTACCGAATTGGGCCTGTTGGCCCATTAACCCATTTTCGGCCCATTAAGCCCAAATATACCGTAGCGCACGAAATTACACACACTGCAATCTTACCACTTGAGCTTACCAGTATTAACAACCAAACCATCTCACGAGTGCTCGCACGCTTGCAAGTCCATAAAATGCCGGCTTTTCGGCATTTCGATTTTTCAGCTTTTACCGATCTAGTCTATGAGTGAGTGTCGTTTACACACATGATTTGTCACGGTACGCTGGCGCGATCCACTCACGAATTGCCTACAATCGAGTTACTAAACGTCAGTCCACAAACCATAAACAAAACTACGTACTATTTCCCCTTACCAAATTCGGCCAACATCCCTTAAACCCTTGAGTTCTTACCTTTTTGCCGAAATATGGATTAGATATAGAGATCCAATCCGAATCAGTCTTCAAACCCTTCACTGCACGCCCCCTTGCCCATGCTAAAGCTTATACAATGAAAAAGAAAGAGGTACCAACACCCTTAGTCCAAACGTTAGCCACCCTTAAGGGGTTCCGGCTTTTATCTTAAATCATAAATAATTAACGAAAGCTATTCGACAAACTTACCAATCGTTGTTCTGTCCAGAAAAGTGCTCCTATCTATGATCTTAACTCCAATCCACCGTAGTTACGAGAAGAAGCAGATTCAAGTAGCCAAGATTCAGCTTTCTATACTACAGGTATGAGGGTTTCTGCTTTTTAAGGAAGAAAAGAATAGAGGTTTGGCTATGATAAGATTCAACTATTGAGAAATAATGAAAAAAAAAGAAAAAAAATAAGGGAAGAGACAGAAAGAGAAGAGTATGGGTTCGGCTATGAGAGGAAAAGAGAAAGAAAGATGAATGAAAGAGAGGGGAGAGGGAAATAATATTCGACAAGGGAAAAAGAATGGCACAAAGACCTAGCCGAATTGCCTATACTAAAGACCCTTGGCTGGCCAACTCTTGCCCCTCAAGAGCCCAACATTCAACCAACTCCAAGTCCTTGATCAGCTCCTAAATTTCCTCCCTTATCTCATCCTCACCCAATCCCCTGATCAGCTCAAACTCCTCCACCGATTAGCAGCATCCTTATCCACCCCTTGCACCGCTTGAAGATCTTTGCGGAGAGTCCGGATCAGACTCTAACTCCTTCCCCACATGAGCAGCAAAACACAAGCCTTCTGTGCGCGAGGTGAGGCTCGAACCCCAGACCTCCGTCCGCCCTTGCGCCTACGCCCGTGCTCCTGGCCACTGCACCATGCTTCCTTCTTTACTAATATAGGGTCACAATTAATTATAAACCTTACCTGCTGAAGCTCCGATTACTTGCGAAATAAAAAGGAAATTTGCCTGTTGTACATTTCGAACCTGCGACCTTCCAACACACACATACGCTGCTTGCCACTCCACCGAAGTTCCTTCATGACATAATCCTCTCTCAATTAATTTATAACCCTTACCTGCCTCAGTTTTGGTCCGCCTTAAAATAAAACGGAATTTGCCCAGCACACTGCTGCCACTGCGCCACAGACACTCCTTGTGTTAATTATGCTCGCAACTCCTCTTAACCCTTATTCCAACCACCACCTGCATACTAAAATAAAACACCCAATTTGCGCACGCCGTGCCTTGAACCCAGGCACCTCCCACGCCCTCCTAACGTGCTTAGCCACTGGGCCAGGTGCTTGTTTGTGCTAAAACTCAGCCCAAGTTATTAATAAGGCCTACTGCCCAGATTCCCTTACGAGACAAAATTTAAGAATTTTGCTAAAGCTATGGGCCGAGCCCTGGACCTTTTCCCCACACCATAACCCTTCATAATTTATTTAATTACTACACTAAACATACGAAATAATAATAATAAAAATAATAATAACAATAACATCCAAATTATTCGAGCCATCTTCTACCCGAACCCGGACTTAAGGCCCATTACTTTCAGGCCCAAAATTGGGGATTTACACATATACTTATGTAAATGGGATTACAATCATTTTATCCAAAATAAGCCAATTACATGGCTAATACAAAATCACCTTAAACAAATATAAGCCAATAAATTTGGCCAAATCAAATGACACATATAACAAAATGACCAAGTCCCTATACATGTCATACTTCCAAAATACTAAGATCATCAATAACTAAAAATGAGAGTTTAATAGTGTGATTTGAATCTCCGACGATCTCCGATCCGAGTTCGCTTGGTGACACTATAAAAACATGGAAAATAAATGGAGCAAGCTATATAGCTTAGTAAGCTCGTATGCAAGAAATAAGCAACCTTAGCATGCATATAACATTCAAATAATATAACATAATTAAGTGTAAATTTACCATAGTCTCATGATCATAATTCATTCCATCACAAAACTTACATCATTTTCATCATTTCAAGCATTTAATAAGCATGAGCTTTACGTACATACCTGAACCATTTCGGAATGAACTTACACATATTCTCATATTTGACATACCCATGAACCACTCGGAATAATAATGCCAGGTACTTGGGAGTTTTGCACACTAAGTGCCACATACGTAGCCAAGGCTACCTCAATCTCATATCACATAATCGCTCGCTCTCAAGCTATCAACAGGCATGCTCACACAAGCTGTCAATTAAGACCTAGCTACGCGGTGCTGCTCGCGCAAGTTGTCAAGTATCTACAACATATGCCGGTATACTCAGCCACCGGTAGGACGTACAAGACCAGCACCCGGATCACATAATCACATAACACATAATAACCCTAGTGACATGTCACTTGTATCCTAATCTATTCCTAAGGTTCAACGGGATTTCTCACTTGCCGAATCGTCGTCGAACTCGTTCGTAGGATTATACTCATTCACATAATCAAACATATAATTCATGCAATATTAAAGCATTTAAGTACAATTATTCTAAAGCTCATTTTTAACATACGAACTTACCTCGATACAAAATGGCTAATAGTTCGATTTAGCCCACAACCTTGTTCTTTCCCCGGTTTAGGTCAGAACCTTTTTTTTCTTGATCTATAATACCACATTTAACTTATTCAATCATCACATTATTCAATTTAATTCCAAAAACACCTTATGGCAAAAATTACATTTTTGCCCTTAACTTTTCAACATTTTACATTTTAGTCCCTAGGCTCGTAAAATGATTTTCATTCAATTTCATCACATCCAAGCCTAGCCGGACCTATTCCTTGCTCATAACAGCCCACATTTTTCATTTATTCACATTTTTACACACATTTTACAACTTTTACGAATAGGTCCCTATTTGACATTTTCATCAAAAATTACTTGGTAAATGTTGTTTATCGAACACCAAACATGCATTTTCTACCATTAAACATCAAAATACACAAATATTTAACATGGATAAAATTTTAGACTTTGATTTTCTTTCAAATTAGTCCTTGAAATAGCTAGATTAGGTTAAGACAACTTCAAAAACATAAAAATCATTAAAAAACAGAATAAAGATGGACTTACAATCTAGCTTGGAAGTTGGCCAAAACCCTAGCTATGGAGACTCTTCAATTTTTGGCTAAAGGGACTAAATTGAAGAAAATGGACACTTTTATTTGATTTATTTTGTCTTTATTAACCAAATGACCAAAATGCCATTAATGCCAAACTTTGAAATTTCACCTATCCATGTCCATTTTTGTCCAAATTAAAGTATAATGGTCTAATTACCATTTAAGGACCTCCAATTTAAAATTTCATAGCAATTAGACACCTCTAGCTTCTAGAACACATATTTTGCACCTATTGCAATTTAGTCTTATTAGTCAAATTGAACACTCTATCGATAAAATTTCTTAACAAAATTTTCACACAATCATTCAATCATACAGTAGACCTTAAAGTAATAATAAAATTAATATTTCTACTTTAGATTTGTGGTCCTGAAACCACTGTTCTAATTTGACCCAAAAATCGACTATTACAACTCTCCCTCTTTAGGGATTTTCATCCCCGAAAATCTTACCGGAAAAGGGATTTGGGTACTGTTTTCTCATAGCTTCCTCGGTTTCTCACGTAGCTTCTTCGACCCTATGTCTTTGCCACAAAACTTTCACTAGGGCTATATTTGTATTTCTCAACTGTTTAACTTCCCAAGCTAGGATCTTGATCGGTTCTTCACCATAAGTCATCTCGGGTTGAATTTCAACCTCTGACGGAGATATCACATGTGATGGGTCAGATCTATAACAACGCAACATTGATACATGAAATACATTGTGGATTCTCTTTAATTTCTACGATAACGCTAGTCGATAAGCCACTAGTCCTATCCTTTCAATAACCTCATACAGACCGATAAAGCGCGGGCTCAGCTTGCCTTTGTAACCAAAGCTAAGAATTTTCTTCCATGGAGACACTTTTAGAAATACCTTATCACCGAATTGAAATTCAATTTCCTTTCGTTTTAGATCCGCGTACGATTTCTGTCTATCCGAAGCTGTTTTCAAACAATTACGAATTATTTTCACTTTTTCTTCGATTTCTCTAACCAAATCAACCTCGTGAATCTGTCTCTCACTAAGCTCGGTCTAGTATAACGGAGTTCGACACTTGCGACCATACAATGCCTCATATGGTGCCATCTTTATACTCGACTAAAAAATGTTGTTATAAGCAAATTCTACTAGAGGTAGATATTTTTTCCAACTACCTTCAAACTCTAAAGCACAACAGCGAAGCATATCTTTGAGTAGCTAAATCGTCCTTTCAGATTGACCGTTAGTCTTCGGATGAAATGTGGTACTAAAATTCAACTTTGTGCCCAAAGCCTCTTGCAACTTCTTCCAAAATTGAGACGTAAACCTCAGATCTCTATCCAAAATAATAGAAATAGGCACTCAGTGCAATCTAACAATTTCAGCTATGTACAACTCAGCTAGCTTATCAAGTGAATAGTCAATACGTATCAGAATAAAATGAGCCAATTTCATCAATCTATCAACAACTACCCAAACGGCATCTTTCTTCTTCGGAGTCAGAGGTAATCCAGTTACGTAATCCATTGTAATTCTGTCCCATTTCCACTTGGGAATCATCACAGGCTGAAGTAAACCCGAAGGAACTTGGTGCTCGGCCTTTACTTGTTGACAAATCAAACATCTCGCTATGAATTTAGAAATATCTCTTTTCATATCTGACCACCAATACAATTTCTTTAAATCATTGTACATCTTCGTACTTCTTGGGTGAACAGACAAAAAACCACTGTGTGCCTCGTGAAGAATTTTCTAAATAAGCTCAGTATCTCTCGGTACACAAATCCTACCTCTGAACATCAAACAATCATCGACCCCAATTTGAAAATCTAAATCACTAGTCAATTCACACTGAACTCTTTTAGCTTTAAGTTCTTTGTCACATTTTTTAGCTTCGCAAATTTGCTGAAGAAATACCGACCTAGTTTTCAACTCAGCAATAATCGAGCCATCATCAGATAAAGTCAATCGCATATTCATTGCTCTCAAAGCAAACAAAGATTTCCTACTTAAAGCATCGGTGACTACATTCGCCTTTCCCGAATGATAATCGATTTCCAATTCATAGTCTTTTAACAACTTGAGCCATCTCCGTTGTCGTAAATTCAAATCTTTTTGAGTCATTAAATACTTTAAACTCTTGTGATCGATATAGATATGGCACTTCTTACTGAATAAATGGTGTCGCCAAATCTTTAAGGCAAATACAATGTTAGTCAATTCCAAGTCGTGAGTCAGATAGTTCTTTTCGTGTGGTTTCAACTATTTTGAGGCATAAGCTATCACTTTGCCCTCTTGCATCAACACACATCCAAGACCGTTCAATGAAACGTCACTGAAAATCACAAACTATTTTCCCGACTCAGGCTGCACTAATACAGGTGCCTCAGTTAACAATACTTTCAATTGTTCAAAACTCTTTTGGCATTTCTCTGACCACTCGAACTTAACATTTTTCTGTAACAATTTTGTCATAAGTGTAGCAGTCATCCAGAATCCCTTAAAAAAGGTCGATAATGACCAGCTAAGCCTAAAAAGCTTCTAACCTCGAATACATTTCTCGGCAGTTTCCAATCAACAATTGTCAAAACCTTACTCAGATCAACTCTTATACCTTCTGCTGAGACAATATGCCCCAAAAATCTAACTTATCGGAGCCAAAACTCACTTTTGTTGAACTTAGCAAACAATTTCTTATCTCTCAAAGTCTGTAATACAATTCTCAAATGTTCGGCTTGCTCAGCCTCATCTCGAGAATAAATTAAAATTTCATCAATGAACACAAT
Source organism: Gossypium longicalyx (assembly GCA_025698465.1). NCBI lineage: Eukaryota > Viridiplantae > Streptophyta > Magnoliopsida > Malvales > Malvaceae > Gossypium > Gossypium longicalyx. Next base: position 67,306,174 of record CM046995.1, on the reverse strand, counting down.
TACAAACTTGTCTAAATATGGTTGGAAGATTCGATTCATCAAATCCATAAAAATAGCAGGAGCATTAGTTAATCCAAAAGGCATAACAAGAAATTCATAATGTCCATGCCTCGTTCTGAATGCGATTTTCAGCACATCTGAGTCTTTAACTCCCAGCTGATAATAACTAGATCTCAAATCTATCTTCGAGAATATTGTTGCCCCTTTCAACTGGTCAAACAAATCATCAATCCTCGATAAAGGATACTTGTTCTTTATCATAACATTGTTGAGTTGACGATAATCGATACAAAGTCTCATGGGTTCATCTTTCTTCTTGACGAATAATACCAGTGCACCCTAGGGCGAAAAGCTTAGTCTCACAAAACCCTTGTCTGTCAATTCATGCAACTGAGACTTCAATTCTTTCAATTCAGTTGAAGCCATCTTATATAGAGCTATCGATATCAGTGCAGTCCTTGGTACCAAACCAATAGCAAACTCCACATCTCTGACCAGTGGTAACCTTGGCAACTCTTCTGGGAACACGTCCAAATATTCACAAACTTCCAGCACAAATTCGATCTTCAATTCAGACACCTTAGTATTCAGTACATACGTGAGAAATGCTTCACAACCCTTTCTTACATGCCTCTGAGCCGACATCGACGAAATCACAATAGGCAATTCGCCCGACTCATCCGACTAACCCGAAGAGTTTCATTATTTTGACATTTCAATTCAATAACCTTTTGTCTACAATTCACTATGACATCTTGTAGAGTCAACCAATCCACTCCAAGTATCATATCAAACTCATCAAATGGCAAAAGCATTAAGTCAGCCGGAATATAGTGACCCCAAATCATTAAAGGACAACTCTTGTAAACTTTATCAACTAAAACATGTTTGCTTAAGGGGTTCGACATTTTAATCACAAACTCAATAGACTCAACAGGAAAATTCTTACTAGATACCAAATTCATGCAATTATAGGAATAAGTCGGTCCAGGTCAATTAATGCAACTACATTAGTAGATAAAGAGAAAATGTACCAGTGATCACGTCAAGGGAGGACGCATCCTTGTGAGCACGAATAGCATAAGCTCTTGTAGGTGCTCTAGCTTCCGATCTCACAGCTGAGTCTTTAGATACTCTTCTGCTACTGGTCCCATTTCCCGTATTTCTCACTAGCCTCCCTCTAGTAGCAGTGTTACTCGATCTTACATTCTAAAAATTATCTTTCTTAGCCATTTCAAGGCAGTCTCGGATAAAGTGATCTTGGGAGCCATATTTAAGACAAGCTCAGTTATTCATACTACATTCACCGAGATGTCATCTACCGCAATGTTGGCATTCAGGCTTATTAGACCTAGCATTACCTACGCTCGCTATGGATGTAGTTTGGGCCTTAGAACCCGAATATTGCTTCCCATGATCTCTGTTAGGATACCCAGCTGAACCATTAAAGCGAGCATACAAATCTCTCAATTTCTTTTATGAAGATTGAAACAACTTATTCATCAGCCTCTTTCTCGAATCTCTAGCCTCAAACTCAGCTTTTCTCTTTTCCTTCCTCAACTCTTTGGCTTTGCAAGCTCATCCGAATAGCACAACAAATTCTTTCAACTCTAAAATCTCAACTAACAGCCTGATGTCCTCATTCAGCCCATCTTCGAACCTCTTACACATAATAGCCTCTGTTGAAAAACATTCCTGAGCATACTTACTGAGTTTAACAAACTCTTGCTCGTATTCAGTCATAGTCATATGGCCCTGTTTCAGTTCTAAAAACTCTTTACGTTTCTGATCAATAAACGTTGATTGATGTACTTCTTTCTAAATTCCTCTTGGATGAAATCTCAAGGAACTCTTTCCCTCAGTACCACAATTATAAGAGTGTTCCACCACTAATATGTCGTATCCCTCAGAAATGATATAGCACATTTCAAGCATTCCTCTGGTGTGCAAGAAAGCTCATCAAATACTAGGATAAAGTTCTCAAGCCAAAATTCTACTCTCTCGGGATCATCATCAACATTTGCTCTAAATTCTTCAACCCCTTGCTTTCGAATCTTACCGACCGGAGGCTTGTTCAATTTTACCAATTTCACACCTTTGGGAACTACGGCAACCGGTTGGGGGTTAGGTGGGGGTGGAGGATGTTGGGCAGCAGAATTTGTTCGAACAAACTCGACAAACTACTCATTCATTCTTCAGAAGAAGCCTTCTATAACCTTTCCCCCTTAACTAATCGTCACTGGTCTACTTTTAGATGGCGTGGTCCCTTGAGTTGGGTCCGACGCATTACAATCAACGTCATCAGCCACTTCTCGGTCGTGATCCATTTACTATATGAAAACACAGTTTAAATTGTCAAGAGTCGTCACACTATCAAAATTTATATATGGCATGTATAGCTAGACTCTTATACACGCTACGTTAGTCTGAGAATCGACTAAACCGTAGCTTTGAAGCCACTAAATGTAACACCCCTTACCCATATTCAATGCCAGAACAGGGTCCAAGGCGTTACCGGACTTACTACACAAACAATCATACAATTTCAAGTCATAAATTTGCATTCAAATTAAAACCATTCACATATACTTATAAGGTCTCTATTACGAGCCTATGAGGCCCTAAACATGCTTTGGGAGTAGTCCAAGACTAAATCGAGAAATTTAGAAATTTTTACAAAACTTACAAAATTTTTCCACTAAACAGAGGTCACACACCCATGTGTATATGGGACACGCCCGTGTGATCAGGCTATGTGGTCATACGCGTCCGTGTCCCGACCCTATGTAACTCTCTGACTTGTAACTCATGAGCAAATTGGGATCACACGGCCAAGTCACACGCCCTTTAGCTAGACCGTGTAGAAAATCAATTAATTTTCATAAAATAGGTACAGATTTTACATGGCCACGGTACACGCCTGTGTTCAAGGCCGTGCCATCCATACGGTTGAGACATATACCCGTGTGCTCCATTCTGAGCATTTTGTTTCTAAAAATTAAGGTGCAAGGGACACACAACCTAGACACACGCCCGTGTGTCTACTCATGTGGACAAAATAAAGGCTATTTACCAAGCCATTTGCCAGCCTTATTAGCACAAACCTTTTCACAACTTTGATGTCATATAACATGGCATATTTGGACAACCAAACATCCACAATCAAGGCTAAATCATATCATTCATTACCAGCACTTAACATATTTACAACATCATATTCTACCAAACCAAATCATACCAATCTCACAACCACAAGTATCAACATGAATACTTTCATCATGCATAATTCTACTTAGATCTCCTAGCACACCAAAGGGCCCATCTCATCCATTTCACAACAAGTCATTTAACCATAATAAAACCATAGCAACCCATTACAAAACACAAAAACAAGAAGGCATTAACATATATACTTATATAAATGGCCTTACAATCATTTTCGCCAAAATAAGCCAATTACATGGCTAAATACCAAATCACCTTAAATAAATATAAGCCAATACATTTGGCCAAATCAAATGACACATATAACATGACCAAGTCCTTGTACATGCCATACTTCCAAAATACTAAGATCATCAATACCCAAAAATGAGAGTTTGATAGTGTGATTCGAATCTCCGACGATCTCCGATCCGAGTTCAATTGGTGACACTATAAAAACATGGAAAATAAATGGAGCAAGCTATATAGCTTAGTAAGCTCGTATGCAAGAAATAAGAAACCTTAGCATGCATATAACATTCAAATAATATAATATAATTAAATGTATATTTACCATAGTTCCATGATCATAATTCATTCCATCACAAAACTTACCTTATTTTCATCATTTCAAGCATTTAATAAGCATGAGCTTTACGTACATACCTGAACCATTTCAGAATGAACTTACATATATCCTCATATTTGACATACCCGTGAACCACTCGGAATAATAATGCAGGATACTCTAGATTTTTGCACACTAAATGCCACATACGTAGCCAAGGCTACCTCAATCTCATATCACATAATCGCTCGCTCTCAAGCTATCGACGGGCCTACTCACACAAGCTGTCAATCAAGACATAGCTACGCGGTGCTGCTCACACAAGCTGTCAAGTATCCGCAACATATGCCGGTATACTCAGCCACTGGTAGGACGTACAAGACCAGTACCCGGACCACATAATCACATAACACATAATAACCCTAGTGCCATGTCACTTGTATCCTAATCTATTCCTAAGGTTCTACGGGATTTCTCACTTGCCGAATCATCGTCGAACTCGTTCGTAGAATTATACTCATTCACATAATCAAACATACAATTCATGCAATATTAAAGCATTTAAGTACAATTGTTCTAAAGCTTATTTTTAACATATGAACTTACCTCGGTACAAAATGGATAATAGTTCGATTTAGTCCACAACCTTGTTCTTTCCTCGGTCTAGGTCAGAACCTCATCTTTATTGATCTATAATACCACATTTAACTTATTTAATCATCACATTATTCAATTTAATTCCAAAAACACCTTATGGAAAAATTTACATTTTTTCCCCTAACTTTTCAACTTTTTACATTTTAGTCCCTAGGCTCGTAAAATGATTTTCATTCAATTTCAGCACACCCAAGCCTAGCTAGACCTATTCCTTGCTCATAACAACTCACATTTTTCATTTATTCACATTTTTACACACATTTTACAACTTTTACACACAGGTCCCCATTTGACATTTTCATCAAAAACACTTGGTAAATGTTGTTTATCTAACACCAAACATGCATTTTCTACCATTAAACATCAAAATACACAAATATTTAACATGGATAAAATTTTAGACTTTGATTTTCTTTCGAATTAGTCCTTAAAATAGCTAAATTAGGTTGAGACAACTTCAAAAACATAAAAATCATCAAAAACTGAACAAAGACGGACTTACAATCTAGCTTGGAAGTTGGACAAAACCCTAGCTATGGAGACTCTTCAATTTTATGCTAAGGGGACTAAATTGAAGAAAATGGACACTTTTATTTGATTTATTTTGTCTTTATTAACCAAATGACCAAAATGCCATTAATGCCAAACATTGAAACTTCAACTAACCATGTCCATTTTTGTCCAACTTAGAGTATAATGGTCTAATTACCATTTAAGGACCTCCAATTTAAAATTTCATAGCAATTAGACACCTCTAGCTTCTAGAACACATATTTTGCACCTATTGCAATTTAGTCCTATTAGTCAAATTGGACACTCTATCAATAAAATTTCTTAACGAAATTTTCACACAATCATTCAATCATACTTTAAACCTTAAAGTAATAATAAAATTAATATTTCTACTTCAGATTTGTGGTCCTAAAACCACTATTCTGATTTGACCCAAAAACGGGCTGTTACATGCTTGGTCCACCGAAACAACAAATTCTTTCAACTCAATTATCCCGACAAGCAATCGGATATCTTCGTTCAAAGCATCTTCAAACCAGGTACACATAACAACTTCAGTTGGAACACATTCTCGAGCATATTTACTGAGCTGCAGTAATTTTCTTTCATATTCAACTACAATTCTACTACCATGTTTCAATTCAAGAAACTCTTTTCTCTTTTTTGTCAAGGTATCGTTGACTGATGTATTTCTTTCTAAATTATGTTTTAAAGAAATCCTAGTTCACGCGATCTTTTGGTACCACTGCTATTAAAATGTTCTACCAATGATACACTAGCTATTGCACATTTTAAACAACCATTGGAGGAACAAGACAGTTCATCAAAAACTCAGATAGTATTCTCTAACTAGAATTGAACTTTCTCTAAGTCATCTTTAGCTTTACCATAGAATATTTCTCCCCAATATTTATGAATTTTATCAATTGTAGGCCTGTTTATACATACCATTTCTGAACCTTGAGGAATAAGGGGAGTTGGTTAGGGTATGAAAGGGGGCAGAGGTCGTTGAGCCCTCCTAATTGCCCAATCAGGTATCATATGAAGAAAGCTTCTTTCACCTCACTTTTAAGACCCTAAAAGAGGGGCCCACTCTTAACTACCCCTTGAATGAAGGCTTGAGCATTGCTCTCGACTTCATCGAAATCAGTTTTGTTGGATGACATCTTTTATCTATATGAAAAAAAATCAATTTAAGTTAGGAGACATCACACTATCACAAGTTATAAAATAGCCTGTATTTCAAAACTTTATACATGCTATGTTCAATTCGAGAACCGATTAAAACTTAGCTTTGATACCACTAAATGTAACACCCCTAACCCATCTCCGTCATCAGACTAGGGTTTCAGAGCATTACGGTACAATTCGAAACATTCAATTTCAAAATAGAGACAGCTATGGAATTTACATATTATCGTTTAATAACTCAATTTAAATATAGCAAAAATATGAATACAGACATTAAATTGAGCCTACAAGGCCCTAAATATAGTTTGTGAACATTTAGAGATCAAATTGAAACAAAACAAAAAAATTTGGAAGAACTTGAAAATTTTGGAAATAGAGATCACATAGTCGTGTGACATAGCCCAGATCGTGTGGACAATCGAAGTTTAGACACATGGCTATGTCCAACTCGTATGTCCTTCCATATGGGTATTCAAAATAGTGTCGCAAGTCATATCTCAGACCATGTGAAACATGCACCAAAAACTATAATGACACACGACCATGTTGGGTGACCATGTGACAGCCCGTGCCTTTGGCCGTGTATAGCATAAGTTGCCCCTAAAACAAGCCATTTCAAACTCAATTCTTACACACCAAGACACACCATTTCCTTAAACATTCATATGGCCAAAACACACTTTAAACACACTTAAAACATATTAATTCCATTAACCTATAAGACTAACCAATGCACCAAAAAAGGTACCATAATCACAAATCAAACATAAATCCCTCAACATTACAAGTTCATTTAATAAACTTAGATCAAACATACCAACCTCCACAATAGTTTAGGGCAACCCAAGAGCCCGATAAAAAGCCTACTTATAATAGTGACCCTCCAATACCCATTCGAGTAAGTAAACTTGAGGAAGGCTTGCATTTGGTGCAAGTGGAAGTGCACCTAATGCGAGGGTAATTAGATGAAATGTCCAAATGTTGCATAACAATGCTTCCTCAGGTATACCGAATAATACGTAACCAAAACTAAAGAGGAAGGGGAAGGAGAATGCCAAGGCCATTACCCTTAGGTCTGGATTGGTGACGAAGGATCCGGTGATCTCGGTAAGTGGAGAAGTGGAAGTAGAGAATGACACAAACACATGCACTTCGAGTCGTACATTAAAATCAGATAACAGAGAACAAAATTAATAAACTAAAATAAAAACAAAAATCATGTCTATCATTTGAAATTTTCCTATTTATCTTACTAGTTACAGAAAATAAAATTTAGTTTTGTAATAGCCTATTTTCTAGTCATGTTGGAAACAGTGGCTTCAGGACCACAAATTCGATGAGTGAATCCATAAATATTATTATTTAATAATTACGAGTCAAATATGGTATTATATATAATCTTGATTTGATAATTGTTGCTAACTGAATGATTAGTTAAAGTCACATGATTTATCCTTAAAGTCAAGTGGTTCTAGAAAATGAGGTATCGAGACATCATTTATGTAAACTAAGCCATTAAAAATTATTAAATATTTATGGAGTTACTATATAGGTGTATTGAATTTTGGTCTAGAATTTTTTATGTTTGATAGGTTAATTAAAGAAAAAGGACTAAATTATAAAAGTTGTAAAAGTTAATCAATATTGATGTTTATTAATTAAATGGCTTAAATGGTCAAAGTATGTGGATCTATATAGTAATTAGACCACGATGAATGTTAATGGCCAGTTTTAGATGTGATTAATTAAGTTTTATGATTTAAATTTTTTATATTAAATTAATGTTAAAAGTTTAATAATGATAAAAGAAAAGAAAACATGTCCCTATCCTTTTCGTTCTTCTTGGTCAGAACAAAAATCTTTATTTTTCGAATAGAGAAGAATCGGCCAAGCTTTGATGTTCATGCATGGTATGTTTTTCAAGCCCACTTCCCATAAATTTTATGCTTTTAAGAACGTTATAGTTTAATCTAGTTAGCCCAGGGATGATTTCTTGAAATAGTCGAAGTTTTGAAAACTTGCCATTGATATTATTAAAGCTTATTAGTTGTTAATGGTTTAGTTTGAAACTTGATGTTAAGTTTGGACTAATTTGTAAAGTTATTTTTATATAGGTTTGAGTTTTGGGACTAAATTATTAAATTGTTGAAAATAACATGAATTTCTTGTAAATTTTGTAACTTGAGTGTTGTTTTCGGAAGATAATAAATTCAACAATATGGGCTAAACTTGAAAATAAACTCATTTTGATATTTGGGACTAAATTGAATAAAATGCAAAAGTTTAAGGAAATTGTGAAAAATATCAATAATGAAGTCATATGCATTAAAGGGAATATTATAAGGTATTTGGGCTAATAATTGAAATAAATTACTATTTAGATCAAGAGTTGGTAAAGAATCGTGGAAACAAAAAAGAAAATTACTAATTAGTCCCTAATATTGCTATCTCTGCAGTTTAGCCCTAGTAAGTTCATATGGTTTAATTTAGTATAATTTGTAATACTATATTGACTTTTGAATTATGAATTCTTGATTATGTGTTTATATAATTAAATTGTTACAAATTGATACAACGTGAAAAAAGTGATTGAATTGTAAAGTGTTATACGATCTTGTGTATCGAACCCAGATGGACATAGGATAGGATACAATTGGCATGCCAATAGCTTATATTGTGCATTGTACGAGATTAATATGTGATGAGATGACCATACATGACTTGATATATTATACACTGAGTATACCAGAATCTATCATTTGTTGCAGATTTTCGAGTTATATGTACAGTTATTCTTGCGTGTTTTTTTGGGGGGTGGATGTAAAGCCTACGGGCTTGACACTTGATGCTCAGGCGTGTTCCTGGTTGGATTAGCTCAGTTGAGCATTCTGGTGTGTCTTAGGTGGATAACTGCATATTCATATATGTTTATATCTTTCATCGAGCAGATTTGCAATGGTGAAATGACATGATAATTATGATATGTATTTGGTATTCAGTTGTAATGACTTGATAAAGATTTATATAAATGTTTACATGATTTTTGGTATTATATTATGACTTGGTATTGAATGATCTTGTATGGTTGAACAGATTATGTAACTCGGGTACATAAAACTCACCTATTGAATGATTATGGTTGATAAGATAAATGTTTATTAATGATTTTATTAAATGTTATGCTATGCTTACACGGTAAGTTTATCATTTCTACCTATGAACTTACTAAGCTTTATTGAAGCTTACTCATGTTGTTTTTCTTGTTTCCTTGTAAATTTCATTTTGCGGAATTGGACAATCGAATCGAGTTAAAGATCACATTATCCAACTTCATTTTGGTAGACTTTGAAACTAATATAATTGGTTTTATGGCATGTAATAGGAGTGTTTGAAATATGTATATATGTGTTTATGGAAGCATATATGTTTTGTGTTAGTTCAAGTTATGTATATGAGTTTGATGATAAATGGTAAGGTTGTTAATGGTTTGTGCATAAAAACTTGAGTGATAATTAGTTATAGCTTGGTTGTATGTTGTGGTAATATGGATTGGATGTGAGATTTGAATGTCATGAAATGTTACTTACATTAAATATCTTGGTAAGAAATGGTTTAATGGAAGCGATTTGGTTTATGAACATTATTTGGTGCAAGAATTTATGTCAAATTGTTACTTTACATGATCTTGTTTTGTTATGTTTGAACTTGGTTAGAAATAAAATTGAATGCTAGTTTAGATTGTTGTTTGTGATGGTGCCCTATGGCATTTTGGTTAGATCTAGGCAATGGTATGTTTTGTAATGTTTTGGTATGTTTGAGTAAGTTATTAAATGATTAATGTTATATTTGTTGTATAAGAGATCGTAATGTTTCATAAGCTTTTATTTTAAGGTGTGATATGTGTAGGTATGTACTCTTAAAAAGTGGAGTGTGGTTTGAGCATAAATTAAACATTTACACTTGTGATTTTTTATCTTAGTGTGAAAAATATCTATAGTTTTGATCAAGGTATTGATACTAAATTAATTGAACAGTTTTAAAGTTGGATAGAATGTCAAATTGGCATCGATATTGTATATAAAGATATCGATACTTTGTTCAAGTTTTGAAAGATTTATAATTTGGTTCTTTTTCATGCTCAAGTCAAACCTTTTGTACTCTAAGGCTTGTTTTAAGCTTCGTTTTTGTATGAATACCATGTTTAATGAATGTTTGTTTATTAATGATGGTTTTAATAAAATTTTGAATTGAAATTGTATGTTTTTTTACTTGTTAATTGTCATAGCATCCCACAATCCTAGTCCGATGATAGAGATGGGTGAGGGGTGTTACAAGTTTAATGTTGAAACCTCCTCGGCAACGGCGCCAACAACTTGACCGTCGCAAAATGTTTAAATGTAATAGCCTGTTTTAAGTGAAATCAGAATAGTGGTTTCAGGACCACAAATCTGACGAGTAAACTATTATTTTGTTATTATTTTGATGTTTATGGGATTTTAGTAAGGTCGCATTAAAATTTTGTTAAGAAATTTTGATGTTTGCATGATTAATTAAGTGAAAAAGACTAAATCGTAAAAGGTACAAAAGTAGAGTTTTATTAGTTAAAGGAGTCAAATGGTTATGGAATTTTAATCTCAGGGACTTGAATGGTAATTAGACCAATTGAGGTGATAGTGAATATTTATAGACTTGGTTTTATTGAAATTATTAAAGTTTTTAAAGGTTAAAATGGTAATTAGGTAAATAATGTTAAAACAAAAGAAAATAAAATGGTATCATCTTCTTTAGTTTTTGTCTCCACCAAAAATTAGGGATAGAAAACCCCATTGAAGAAACGTGAAGGTTCGATTGAGATCTTTTTCTTGCATGGTATAAATTTTAACTCCGTTTTTAATGATTTATATGTTTTTGAGGTCGTTATAGCTTAATCTAGCTAGCCCGGGGATCAATTTGTAAAAACTGTCAAAGATTGAGGGTTATGCCATGAATGCTTTTGTATGATTCTTGATGTTTAATGATAGATTATGAGTCCTTGTTGATAAATGAACAAGTTTTGTAAAGTGACTTTTTGTTGAAAATGGCATTTATGGACTTGTTTGTAAAATTAGCAAAAGTTCAAGTTAATTTTATGAAATAGTGGTTTGTAAGAGTTGATATAGGTCCTTAATGAAATCATTTAGCTTGAATGGGGGATGAAAATGCTTAGATTTCAATTTATGAGATTAAGGACTAAATTGTGAAAAGTTAAAATTTTAGGGGCAAAATAGTAATTTTGCACAAATATGAAATCTGGACTAAATTGAATGCTAGAAATATTAAATGGATTCAATTTCTCTATTTAGATCAAGATAGACGACATACGGATTTAGATTGGGGAAAAGCTAAAGCCTTAGATTAGTCGATTTCGTTTCTACGCCCTAGTCGTCGTGATAAGTTCGTATGAATAAATATAGTTTTCATGGTATATCAATTCATATGTTAATGAGTTCTTTGCCATGTAATTAAATTATGTATATCCAAAACAATGTTATGACGGTTATCAAGTCCTAGTTGAACCTTAGGAATTCGTAGGATACAAATGACATGTCATTAGGGATTTCATGTTTTGGGTGCTGGTCTTGAATGTCTACCGATGGCTGAGGTCCTACATTTGTTGTAAATGCTCCATAGCTCGTGTGAGCAGCATGTGTAGTTTACATTCCGACCCACAACTCGTGTGAGCAGGCCCATTTCATAGCTCATGTGAGCAATGATGTAAAGGAAAGGTTACGGTTATATGTTTAAGCACACTTTGTGTGAGCTTTCCCGATTATCCGATGATATTCTAAATGGTTCAACAGACATGAGAAGGAATGGAAAAGATATGTTTCCAAATGCAATAATGCATATGCACATGAAAGGTGAATGAATCAAATAAAGTATGTTCATGTAGAAATGGCTTACCTTACGTTTAATTTGAGTAAGTTATGTAATAATGCACTAACTTGTGTATTATTGATGATGATGCTTAGGCTTGTGCCAAGCTTGTGGTTGGATTACATTATGCTTATACTTAATGTTGTTTAGATGAAATGATAAGTTATGTTTCATGTTCTACTAACTTACTAAGCATTATGTGCTTTCGTAGTTTTATTTTCTATGTTTTATAGATTATCGGAAGCTCAGTCGATTTGGAAGCTCGTCAGAGATCTATCACACTGTCCAACATAAATATCGGTAGTTTTTGATGTTTTGGCCAAGGTTATAATGGTATGTATAAGTGGACTTATAACGATGTTTAGTTGAATGCTTAGATGATGATTTGGTATGTATAACTTGTTTGGTTTGGTACATTTGATGCCTTGCTAGTTTATGTTATTATGGCTATGTTGTTGCATGTTTGAATTGCTCAAATGGTATGTGTTAAGTTGGTTTGATTATGGTTAAGATATGGCATGTTTTGGGAATGTATTGAACTAGATGTTGATGATTGAAATGTGGTAACATATACATGTTTAGGTAAGTTGTGGATGAATGCATTTGAGGTGCCTTGAATGGCATATTGGTTGATTGATTTTGGATTATTGAATTGGTCATTACATGAAGTTTTGGTCAAGTTTTGATGTCTTGTTTAGGTGTACAAAAGGCCTAAAAGTGTATGCATGAATTGGTGTTGGAAATGGCTTGATTTTAGGAAAATTTATGTTCACACTGCCTGAGACACAGGTGTATGACTCAGCCGTGTGACCTTACTCAAATGGTTACACGGGTGAGGGCACGGGCTGAGACATGGCAATGTGTCCCTAGTTTGAAGGGTACACAACTTGAGACACGGGCGTGTGTCTTAGCTGTGTGAGGCACACGGTCGTGTGACCCCTATAGTCAAAAATTTTAACTTTTTCTTAAACTTTCCAAATGTTTACAATTTGGTCCCGAATTGTTTCTTAGGTGTTTCTAGGGCCTTGAGGGCTCGATTAAGGGATGATATGTACATGAATGAATGTATTATAATATGTTTTCAATGATGTATGAAATATATATTTTAATGTTTCGTTTGTATGGTAATGCTCCGTAACCCTAATCTGGTGATGGATACGTGTTAGGAATGTTACATTTAGTGGTATTAGAGCTACAGTTTAGTCAGTTCTCGAACTAAACATAGCATGTATGGAGTCTAGAAATACATGCCATTATATAACCTGCGATAGTGTGATAACTCCTGACTCAAATTGAATAATATTTTTATATAGCTAAGATTTCATCCAACCAAGCTAATTCTGATGAAGTTGAAAGTAACGCGCAAACCTCCATTCACGAGGTAACGTCTAGTGGTAGTAGGCCCTATTTGAGGGCCAGAGAGGAGAGGCTAAGGAAGCCTTCTTCCAGATGATGCCCGAGTGGTTTTTTGAGTTCATGCAAAAGAACCCAATGGCTCAACGACCTCTAGCCCCACCTGTACCCCAACTGATCTCTGTAGTTCCTCAAGGTTTGGAAGTAGTGCAAGTAAACAAGCCTCCAATTGATAAAATCCATAAGTATGGGGTTGAAGAGTTCCGAGGTACAACGGAAAATGATCTAAAGAGAGCTGAGTTCTAGTTACAAAACACGGTTAGAGTATTTAATGAATTATCATGTACTATAGTGGAATGTTTGAAATATGATGTTTCTTTGTTGAAAGATTCGACTTATCAGTGGTGGAACACTTTGGTTGTAGAAGTACCAAGAGATAGAGTAAACTGAGAATTCTTTTAGTTGGAGTTCAGAAAGAAATATATGAGTCAAAGGTTTCTAAATAAGAAATGTAAAGAGTTCCTTGAATTGAAGCAAGGTTGTATGTCAGAGTTGAGTATGAGAGGGACTTTGTACGACTCAGTAAGTATACCCGAGAATGTATACCGACAAAGGTTACTATGTGCACTCGATTTGAAGATGGCCTAAATGAATATATCAAGCTGTTAGTAAGGATTCTCGAGTTGAAAGAATTTGTAGTTCTGGTGAACAAAGCGCACAAGGTCGAGGAACTTAGGAAAGCAAAGAGAAAAGCCAATTTTGAGGTTCATCACTTGGGAAGAGGGCCTATGGGAAAGTCATACTCATCGCCACCAAATAATTCGAAAGAATTTCACAGTCATTTGTCAACTTCAATGGCTTATTCTGGGAAAGATAGAGGAAAACAACATTCGAGCTCGAAGCCTCAGGTTATGTTTGTAGCGAGTGTGGGCAGTGTCAGAAACAACAAGCCCGAATGTCAGCAATGTAATAGATGACACTTCAATGAATGTAGACTGAAAGACGGGTCATGTTTCAAATGTGCTTCTTGTGATCACTATATGAAAGATTGCCCTAAAAGGTCTGACAAAGAAAAGGCTCAAACTACTCGTTCGAGTAATACAGCTGTAAAAGGGAGACCACTCTGAAATACTGCAAATACGAGTATCAGCCGTAGTGGGATGAAAGATTCTATTATGAGATCTAAGGCATAAGCACGAGCAAGAGCTTACACGATTCGTGCTCGATAGGAAGCTTTAGTGCTTGATGTGATCATCGGTATATTTTCTATCTTTGATACTAATGTTAATGCTATGATTTACCCAGGGTCAATGCACTCATATGTATGCATGACTTTAGTGTCAGATAAGAAAAATACCTTTTGAGTCTACTGAATTTGTGGCTAAAACAAATCCTTTAGGTCAGTATGTGTTAGTTGATAAATTCTGTAAAAACTGTCCTTTGATGATTCAGGGTTGCAACTTTCCGGCTGATTTGATGTTACTACCCTTTGATGAATTTGATTTGATTCTGGGTATAGACTGGTTAACTCTACATAATGTTGTTGTGAACTGTAGACGAAAGTATATTGTGTTAAATTGTCAGAACGGTGAAAAGCTTCGAATTGAGTCAAACAGGTTGGATAGTGTATCTAATGTTATTTCAACTATGTCAGCACAGAAATATGTTAGAAAAGGCTGTGAAACGTATCTCGCTTATATATTTGATTCCAGGGTTTTAGAATTGAAGTTAGAATCGATTCCGGTTGTATGTGCATTTTTACAGACGTGTTTTCAGAAAAATTACCAAGGTTACTGCCAATCAGAGAAGTTGAGTTTGCTATGGAATTGATGTTGGGAACATCTCCAGAAATGATAGCTCTGTATAGAATAGGACCTACAGAATTGAAAGAGTTGAAAGCACAGTTGCAAGAGTTGACAAATAGGGGCTTTGCTCGGCCCAGTTTTTCTCCTTGGGGTGCTTCTATGTTATTTGTTAAGAAAAATGATGAGTATATGTGACAATGTATCAATTATCGATTATCAACAGCTCAACAAAGTCACGATCAAGAATAAGTATCCATTGCCATGTATTGATGATCTATTTGACCAGTTGAAAGGTGCGACAGTATTCTCAAAAATCAATCTTCATTCTGGTTATTATCAACTATGAGTTAAAGAATCTGATGTGCCAGAAACTGCGTTTAGAACCAGGTATGGACATTATGAGTTTCTTGTGATGCCATTTGGTTTGACTAATGCACCTATTGTGTTTATGGACTTGATGAATAGAATTTTCAAACTGTACTTAGATAGATTTGTTGTTGTGTTCATTGATGACATTCTGATCTATTCACGAGATGAGATAGAGCATGCCCATCATTTAAGAATTGTTTTGCAAACTTTACGCAAAAAAAAATTGTTCGCTAAGTTTAGCAAATATGAGTTCTAGCTCCGAGAAGTTAGATTTTTAGGACATGTAGTATTGGAAAACGATATTAAAGTTGATCCAAGTAAAATCTCAGATGTGTTGGATTGGAAACCTCTAAAAATGAATATAAAGTCAGAAGTTTTCTGGGTTTAGTCGGATATTACAGAAGATTTGTCAAGGGATTCTCAATGATTGCTACGCCGTTAACGAGATTGTTGCAAAAAGATGTTAAGTTTGAGTGGTCAGAGAAATGTTAGCAAAGTTTTAATCAGTTGAAAGCTTTGTTAACCGAGGCACTTATGTTAATTCAGTCAATGTCTGATAAAGAATTTGTGATTTATAGTGATGTTTCATCGAATGGTTTAGGCTTTTTTTTATGCAAGAGGGCAAAGTGATAGCGTATGCTTATTAACCATTGAAACCCCACGAAAAGAACTATCCAACCTACGATTTAGAGCTTGCAGCTATCGTATTTGCTTTAAAAATTTGGTGACACCATTTGTAAAAAGAAAAATGTCACATCTTCACTGATCATATAAGCCTAAAGTATTTGATGTCATAGAAAGATTTGAATTTGAGACAACATAGGTGGCTTGAATTATTGAAAGACTACGATTTGATCATTGATTATCATCCGGGAAAGGCTAATGTTGTTGTTGATGCACTGAGTAGAAAATCCCTATTTGCTTTGCGAGCTTTGAACACTCAGTTGACGTTGATTGATAACGGTTCAATTTTAGCAGAATTAAAAGCTAGACTGACGTTTCTACAATATATTTGTGAAGCTAAAAAATGTGATGATGTTTTGATCGCCAAATGAAAACATATTGAGTTGACATTTCATTCAGATTTTCATGTTGGTTCTAATGACAATTTATATTTCAAAGACATAATTTATGTTCCGAGAAATTTTGATCTCATTCAAAAGATTTTGCAGGAAGCTCACAGTAGTAGCTTACTGATTCATCTTGGAAGAAATAAAATGTACAGTGATTTGAAACAGATGTACTGGTGGCCAGGTATGAAACGAGAGATTTTAGATTTCATATAGAAATGTTTAGTTTGTCAGCAAGTTAAAGCCAAGCATCAGGTACCTTCTAGGTTGTTATTTAATATTTACGAGTCAAATATGATTTTAAAAAGATTTTTTATTTGATAAATTATGTTATTTAAGCGATTTATTAAGTTCGAGTGGTATGACTCTAAGGTCAAGTGGTTTTAGAAAATGAGGTATTAGGGCCTCATTTCTATAAATCGAGCCATAAATATTTATAAAAATATTTACAGATTGTCATTAAGGTGGTATTAAAGTTTCGTTAAGAAATTTTAACGTTTAGATAGTTAATTAAAGAAAAAGGAATAAATTGTAAAAAGGTGTAAAATTTGTGAATTAATGCATTTAGTGACCAAATGGCCTTAGTATTAATTGAGAATGGAACTATGTGGTAATTTAGCCTTAATTAATATGGTTGGATGGAAACTTGAATGAAAATGATAAAATAAAATATGTTTAATGGCAAATTTGTAAATAAGTTGAAATGTAACTTAAAACATAATGGAATTCATCAAAATTTTTCTTCATTCTTCTTCTTGGATGGTCGAACCTCCATGAAAGAAAGCTCAAGCTTTAGCCAAACTTCATAGGATGCATGTAAGTCCGAGTTAGCCCCGTTTCTTGTAATTTTTATGCTTTCAGATCGTTGCAACTAGGTCTAGCTAGCCCGTACCTTCAATTTGGAAACTGTTAAAGATTTTGAATGTTGCCATTGATGAATCTTGTGATTTTTTATGTTAAATGATGAATTTGGAATGTTGATTGATAATTAAAAGTATTTAGTTAAGTGATTTTTGATAAATTTACCGATTAGGGACTAAATTATTAAAATAATAAAAGTACAAGGATTTGATATGAAATTATTACAAGTATGGGCTGATATGGGTGCCATGAATATTCGGCTACTATAATTTGGCATTAAAAATGGTTAATGTGCATGTTTTGGGCTCAAGGACTAAATTGAATAAAAGTAAAACTTTATGTGAAATTTTGTAAGAAAATAAAAAATGACCAAATTGCATTTAATACATAATTTTACTATCAAAATTGATAAATTGAATGAAATTATTAACTTATATCAAGATCGGGTGGAAAATCGTGAAAAATAGAAAATTACCAAAATGCCCCTAAACTTTGGTATTTCTGCTAATTAGCTAGAAAAGTTTGTTATATGGTTATTATTAATTGTATTGAATATTTCATACTATTTCATTAAGGGTTAAATCATGAATTTCGTTTAGTTATGTTTAAAGAAATGGAATTGTAATGTTATTTGGGCTATGTGCCTAGCAGGCTTTATATCGGTGATATTCGAGCTCTATGCCTAGCAAGGTTTGTGCCGGTATTATTCGGGCTCTGTGCCTAGCAAGCTTTGTGCCAGTGATGTTAGGGCTCTGTGCTTAGCAGGCTTTATGCCGGTGATATTAGGGCTCTGTGCCTAGCAGGCTTTGTGCTAGCGATATTAGGGCTTTGTGCATAGCAGGCTGTGCACCGGTGATATTAGGGCTCTGTGCCTAGCAGGCTTTGTGTAGGTGTTATTTGGGCTCTATGTAATGCCCCAAAAATCCCGAATTTTTTTTTTGGTTCTGATAAAAGGTACGCTTAATATTCCTAGTCAAGTGTTATTTATGTGATAGTAGGCTTTGGTTAAGTTTTGAGTTCGAACTTTGGGGTGAAGGAAATTATAGTTTAATAATTAAAAGAACTTTGATGGAAAGTAGGTTGGTTTTTAAATAAATGAAGGAGGAATTGGACACAAGGAGCCTTGTGTTGGAGTGGCAAGTAGTGTCACATGTGGGGCTTAGAGGTGGCGTCACATGCATGGAAAGGAGGTTTGGGGTTCGAATCCCTCCTTGCTCAAAAGAAGGATTTATTTTTGCTCAATGAATGGCCAGTGGTGGCGTTGGATGTGAACTCTGAAGGGAGTGATCAGAGGAGAAATTTAAGGAAGAGATTAAGGAGTTATCAAGGAGAGAAGTTAGGAGATGAAAGGTGTAGAGAAGTGGAGCCAAATTGGGAATTTGGGGATAGGTAAATTCAGCAATAGTGTATATAGGTGCCAATTTTGGGGATTCTAGGGTAATGACAAAATTGTTTCTCTTCCTTTAGCTGAATTTCTCATTTTTGTGTTACCAAAACACTTTTCTCTCTAAGTGCTCAAAAGTCGAATTCATTATTCCTTACTTGCCGATTTTCCATTCTTTCTCTTCTCAAATTCTCTTTTGATTCACCTTTGGTTTTAAACAATTCTTTCTTCCCTTCTTCTTATTTGTGCCGAATAACCCTTTTCACCATACAAATCTCAAAAGTCGAATACCCCTTTGGCTGAAGACCCTCTGTGTCGCCACTACTTCTTCTACTTCGGTCGATTCTTGTGTAAGTACTTTGCTCTTTCAGTCGATTTTTCTAGTACCGATTTCTTCTCTCCCTCACTCTTTCTAAATCGGTTTGGTAGGGGATTAGTGTCGAATCTCAGAGTTCAGATCTCTGCCAAATTGTTCATTTGGCATTTTGGGGTTTTGGGTAAGTATTCCTCTTTTATTGGTTAAGGTTGGCCGAATGGTCTTAGATGATTTAAGGGTGACTTAAGATGATTGCAAGTCACTTGTTGGTTAGTTCTTAATGATTAAGATGGATGCAGATTTAAGAAATACTCGTGATTAGTGATCAAGGAAGGGCTGTTAAGGCTTGTCATTCAAGGTAAGGCAAATGTGAGATTTGGTGATCGTATTTGATAAGTGTATGATTAATCGTTGAGTGACATCATTTGTAGATTCGTAGGTAAGGAGATCGCAGCACGTTTTAGTACTAGGTGTGTACACACACTGCACACACGCAGTAGACCGGCAAATCCTGAAATGCCAAAAAGTCGAAATGTCAAAAATTCGAAGGTTTGGCTACAATAGTCTTGCAAACTGATAGGTTATCAGAGGCCCCATGAGCGATTCCATGGACTTGGGTCGTGTTTTGGCCAATCGGGCCAGAATGGGCTAAATGGGCCCGATGGGTTGTAAGGCCCATAATAGGCAAAATTGGCAATTTGATACTAAGTGATGACAAATCGTATGATTGCATGACTATGAATGTGTTGGGCCTGATGGGCCATATGAATGTGATTAGGGCCGATGGGCCATATGAATGTGATTGGGGCCGATGGGCCATATGAATGAGATTGGGCCTAAATAGGCCAAATGAATAAGTGTGGATCTGGTAGTGTTTAGTAAGGGGTTGTGGACCTAGTTTTTGGTAACTACTCAATCAGGCATAAAACTTAAATAACTAATTAATTGTGACCATGGACGAGTCATAAGGTTAAGGTATGGCAATGGGTATATGCATGTCTAGGTTTGGATCTAGGGAGAGCTTGGTACTTAAGCGGTCTTAATGACTCACCTCCTCTTCTCTAGAATCCTACCTGGTGCATAGTACCTGTTCACTTTAGCCAACGAGGACTTGTTAACGGGCCAAGGTAAGTAATAAACCCATAATAAAAAGAAATTATCGAAATGCCCCTAAAGGCGAAAAATGACTAAAATACTCCTATGTGTTGAATGTAAGACTTATGGATGTTACATGTATACCTGCTACATTCATATGATATTCTGTTTAGGTTGCATATGGGTTGGGAATCATGGAACGGAGGAAGTAAATGAAAATCGCATGTTTTCTTGATGACTGTGGATCCACCGATGGCTATTAAGCCCAATATTTGATTAGCAGCTTGCTGCAATGAAGGTAGTACCGCAACCGAGCTACCATTGATGTGTATCGAATGGGTGGGTTGATATTTATATCCCCACATGATGTGTATCGGGGGACGGAGTTGGTGTATAGCGGTTGGATTATTGGGTGGGTTGCACCGCATTGCATGTATGATATTATGGTGATATGATTGCGATGTGGGCTTCAGCCCAACTGAGGCTAATATGGGCTAAGGCACAAATGCCACCGTTATTGAATTGGGCTCAGGCCCAAAATGATTAATGATTGCTTAATACTCTTTGAGGGTTGTACACGCTGAGTTTTCGAAAACTCACCCCCCTCTTTTAATTTTTCTCAGATTATCCTCAGTAGGTGGTTTGACGATTAGAGGGACTCTGAGGTGGCCAACTAGTAAGACGACTTGGACTTGTTTTCTTAAGCCTATAATTTCTAGTATTTAAAGTTATTTCAGTCCGGATTGTAATAAGGCTTATTTGCTAGATATTATTTCATTGTCATTACTACGCTTTAGAAACTAAATACAAACTGAATGTTACTTAATTTTCTCTTTGAAGGGTTTCCAATGAAAATAAGGTTTTCGATAAAACACTTCAATGTGACACGCTGAATCTGGCCATAACGTCCGGGTCAGGTTTGGGGTGTTACACTCTATGAGCAGGTTTTGTGTCAGTGATATTCAGGCTCTGTGCCTACCAGGCTATGTGCAGGTGATATTCGGGCCCTATGCTTAGCAAGCCTTGTGCCGGTGTTATTCGGGCTCTGTACCTAGCAGGCTTTGTACTGGTGATATTCAGGCTCTGTGCCTAGTAGGCTTTGTGTCGGTGTTATTTGGGCTTTGTGCTGGTGTTATTCAGGCTATGTACCTATAGGATTCATGTCGGTGTAATTGTATCAGGCCTCAAACTTAGCAAGCTTTGTTTCGATGTGTTATATAGGTAATTGGCACGGTAAATATTGTTTCAATTATCCGATGTTGTTCTATTTGGTTCAACGAGAGTTGAAAAGGGAAAGAAAGGTATGCATTCAAGTGAGGTTTATCATGTAGTTTATACCAAATGAGCTATGTTTAAATGCACTAGTTTGTAGTAATGGTTGATGTTATGCTTATGTTTTGTGTGTTATGCATATGAAACGGGTGAGAAAAAGTAAAGAAAGGATAAGTTCATAGTTGAATTGAAATATGATAAAAAGGGAATGATGAGTTGAATGATGTACTTATATGTGAGAAATTTACATATGAATGGATGAATATACCTAGTTCATGAACAAATATACAAATTAGTGAATTGATGTTGTTATTTGAGCTAAAGTAAGTAAATGGAAGTGTTCAAAGTCTTATAAAATCCTATTATGTTAGGAATGGAAAATATTTGTGATATTGAGGAATTTACTCATTTTTTAGTTAATGGTTATAAAGTTGATTAACTTTGTGAGATGGGTTTAGATTTATAATTACCCCATAAAGTTCTTTATTAAAATCAAATGTTATGTTTAAAGTTCTTTATTGAATGGATTATGTTATGATTTATGAAATGAGTGGAAATGAATGTTTTTATGTTACAGTTTTTCGGTAATGTTCCCTAACTCTATTTCGGCGAGGATACAGGTTACGGGTGTTACAATCCCTCTTTTAGTTGGCACTCTCTGAAATGTCTTCTATTGCATTGTTGACATTTTGGCTTGTTATTATGAGCACTTCCCACACTTGCTACAAAGGTAGCCTACGGTCTCGAACCATCTTGTTTCCCTCTACCTCTCTCGAAAAATCTAGATGAAGCTGATATACGACTATGAGACTTTTTTTGATTTCTTTGTTGGAGAAAAAAAAAGATTTTCCCGCCAATCATTTACCCGTGTCTTGAAATTCAGAATATGCCTTTCGTTTTGCTTTACTCAGTTCTTCATCCTTATGTATTTAATCCACCAAAACAACAAATTCTTTCAACTCAATTATCCCGACAAGCAATCGGATAACTTCGTTCAAACCATCTTCAAACCAGGTACGCATAACAACTTCAGTTGGAATACTTTCCCGAGCATATTTATTGAGCCGCACTAATTCTCTTTCATATTCAGCTACAATTATACGACCTTGTTTCAATTCAAGAAACTCTTTTCGCATTTTTGTCAAGATATCGTTGACTAATTTATTTCCTTCTAAATTTTGTTTTAAAGAAATTCCAGTCCACGCGATCTTTTGGTACCACTACTATCAAAGTGTTCTACAACTGATACGCTTCGTCTTTTAACAGAGCTATTGCACATTTTAAACAATAGTTGGGGGAACAAGATAGTTCATCAAAAACTCTGATAGTATTCTTTAACTATAACACCCCTAACCCGTATCCATCGTTGGACTATGGTAAAGGAGCATTACCGAACATATCTAAACATCTTGCATTCATTTCCCAAACATCATAACATCAAAGTCACACATCATTATAGAGTCCCCTACAAAGGTCAACGAGACCTTAATCATGCTTTAGAAAGGGGTTGGGACTATACCAAGCTCATAAAACTTAAACATTTTTCTAAGTTTTAAAGGTCACACGCCCGTGTGAATAGGTCGTGTGCCTTACACGGCCTTAGACACGCCCATGTGCCTAAACCATGGCAAAACAGGGCATACATACTGACTTAACCACACGGCCATAAGACACACTCGTGTGCCTTGGCCGTGGTCAAAACTAACTTAGGTCACACAGCTGGCCACATGCCCGTGTATCTAGCCCGTGTACCCTTCAAAATGGCCATACAGGCCCATGTATTAAGGTTGTGTGTCTCACACGGCCACCAGACACGCCCGTGTGCCTTGGTCGTGCTCAAGACTGACTTGATTAGCTAAATTACAATAGACACACGGTCGAGACACACGCCCGTGTGCTCAACCGTGTGGGGTGAAATTAGGCTTAGTTTAAGCCACATTTCCCACCTATCTCAAGCACTCAAAATCCACAACATTTTAGCATTATTGGATACATTCATAGGCAGCCAATACATGCCAATACAACACATATCAAACTATATAACCTCAACCAATTCAGTATGCCAACAATATCACAATTTACCAAAGTTCCAAATGCTCAAACTCATTACTTAATCGCATACTTCATACCACAAAACTTACCAATTCAACATTTCCATATTCAAACCATCACATAAACATTATATACATCATATGATTTACCTATCAAACACATCATTTAGGCCAACTAAAAGGCCATACATACCAACATTTACAAGCCAAATCTCATGGCTAGATATTCACATCACGAAACATACCAAAACACTTCTAGCATATACATGCCATATAACATATATACAACTCTCAAAATGGTACCAAAATAGTTGTCCGATAGTGTGATTGATATCGTTGACGATCCCCAGATCCGAGCTAGCTTTGTAACGCTGTAAAACAGAGAATATTTCACACAATAAGCTTTAAAGCTTAGTAAGTTCGTACCATAAATAAACAATAGTTTATAATATATAAAACATCAACTAATAAACACTTA
Organism: Gossypium longicalyx; assembly: GCA_025698465.1. NCBI lineage: Eukaryota > Viridiplantae > Streptophyta > Magnoliopsida > Malvales > Malvaceae > Gossypium > Gossypium longicalyx. The sequence continues at coordinate 67,282,071 of CM046995.1, read as the reverse complement.
GTAATTCACAATTCATCCATCAATTCTATTCTATCTCATATAACATGTTCATACGAATTCATCAAGCTTCATACACATATATCATTTACCACATAGGTATCAAACATACATGAACTTTCCCGTATAATTTCATTTGATTCTCACCTCTCGTTCAAATACATTAGTTCATTCGGAAATCTTTTCATGCTTTAAGAATTCGCACACTAAGTGCATCTGTGATTTGCAAAAATCGTAACAATCTCGCACACTTAGTGTCATTTCAATAAACAGAAGCTATCTCGGTATCGCATACTTAGTGCCTCATATAGCCGAAGCTATTCCAACATGCACACTTAGTGTCATTTGTAGCCAAAGCTATTTCGAATCGCACACTTAGTGCCTAACATAGTCGATTACCATCATGCTCAAACCATGATCAAATATTTATACAATTTAAGCATTATCAAAGCATTAAACATAACTATAACATCATTTATCACGTACGAACTTACCTCGTACTAGGAATTGACGATTCGAATCGTTTACTCAATAATCTTCGATTTTCCTTGATCTAAATCTGAATTCCTCTTTTCTTGATCTATATGTATTCAAAATTAACCCTTTTATTCAACAAATCATTCAATTCAATTCATATACACATATTTAGGGTATTTTACAAATTAGCCCTCACATTTTTACATTTTATCAATTTAGTCCCTAATTTATAAAATCACAAAATACACAAAATTTCCTTTTACACATATTAGGCCGAATATTTAGTTAGCTCATACAAGCCCACGTATTTCATTTATTTCATTTATTTCACATTTTAATCCCTCAAAAATCTCATTTTCACAAATTAGTCCATAATAAACAAATTCATCAAAAATCACAATAAAAAACATGTTTATCTATCACTAAGCTTTCATATTTCATCATTTTTCATCACAAAACTCATGAATTCATCAATGGCATCTCATCAAATTATCAACAATTTCATAAATTTAAGCATGGGCTAGCTAGAGCACTTAACAACGATCACAAAAACGTAGAAATCATCAAAAACTGAGCTTAAAACATACCTTAATTGAGTTAAATGAGTGTTGAAATATCAAACCCTATTTTTAGCTTCTTCTTTGCTTCATTCGGCTATTAATGGAAGATAATGAAACCATTTTTTTAATTTTTTTTACTTAATATAACATTAATCATTAATTACCAATTTAACCTTTAATAAACCATATAAAAATCACATAATATAAGGCCATTAATGTCCACTAACATTATCAATGGTATAATTACAACTTAAGGACCTCCCATTTATAAAACCATAACACTTAAACACTTTTAACATATAGCTAGCCACTTTTAGATTTTACGCGATTAAGTCCTTTTTCACAAATTGGACATGCAAACGATAAAATTAAGTCACAAATTTTTCACAGATATCAATTCACATAATATAAACAGGAAAAATAATATTTAAATAATTTTCTAACCTCAAATTTGTGGTCTCAAAACCACTATTCTGACTAGGGTTTAAACCGGGCTGTTACATTAACCATAATTTAGCTTTCTCTAGGTCATCTTTAGCTTTACCACTAAATTCTTCTCCCCTATATTTATGAATTTTATCAGCTAAGCTTGTTTATGCATATCATTTCTAAACCTTGAGGAATAGGGGGAGTTGGTTGGGGTATGAAAGGTGGCGGAGGTCATTGAGCCTTCGGATTTGTTCGAATAAAATCTAAAAACCAATTAGACATCATACCTAAAAAGGCTTCTTGTGTAATAGCCCGATTTAGACTCTAGTTGGAACGGTGGTTTCGGGGCCACAAATCTGAGTTAGAAAAATATTTTAAAACTATTTTTTGTGTTTATTATGTGTGAATTTATATTTGTGAAATTTTCATGATTTAATTTTATCGTTTTAGTGTCCGATTAAATAAAAGGACTTATTCGCGTGAATTGAAAATTTGATAGTTAAAAGCATAAGGGCCGAATTGATAATGGCTTTCTAAGTTGGAGCTTTTATGTTGTAAATAACCCATTTGAGTAAGTAATGGACGGTTGTATCCTTGTTATATGTGATTTAGTTATTTAATTATAAAAGGTAAATAGGTAAATCAAATGTTAAGTTATATTATTTCATAAAACATAAAATAATAAAACCAAATTCATATTTTCTTTAGATTGCCAAAATAAAAGAAGAAAGAAAATAATAGGAAGCTAGGTATTCGGTCATTGTTGATTCAAAGTCAAGGTTAGTTTGGTTTTGATTTTTGATAATTTTTACGTTTTTTAAGATCGTTGTTTCGAATACTATCTGACCCATGCTAGAATTTCTGATTTTGATGAATATTTTGGGTTATGCCATTGATGAATATTTGTGTTTTATGATGTTTGATGGTGAATTATGAAATATAAGTTTTGGATTAATATGTTTTGTATTGGAATTTTTGATAAATTTGAGTAACTAGGGCTAAATAACAAAAATAATAATTTGAGGGACTAAAATATAAAATAAATGAAATGTAAGGACTTGTATGAATATAAGGAAGGTTCGGCCTAACTATTTTGTTGTGAGATTTTGCATATTTTGTGTTTTGTGCAATAGGGACTAAATTGTGAAAAATGTGAAATATTACGGGTAAAAGTGTAAATTGCTCATTTGTGTGGTTTTGGATGAATTTGATTGAATATTTAATTTAATAAGTTTAATTTATATTAATTTAGATTAAGAAAAGAGAAAATCAGATTTAGATCGGGGGAAACTAAAGTTGTCGACTAGCCGATCCATACCTGTTTTTCATCATCCGAGGTAAGTTTATAAGCAAATAGATGTATTTAACTTTATATAAATGCTAAATATATATATGCTATAATGAAATACATGAATACATGAATGTTATAATCAATTATGAATAAGCTTGGCTACTATCTTTCCGAATTTGTTCCTATCGAGCTACGACGTCTGAAAGCCCTGAATGAACCTTAGGAATAGTTAGGATACATATGTCATGACATAGGATTCCGACTTATGTGTGCGAGTAAGACCATGGCGTCGATATATGATTTTGATATATGTGTGCAAGTAAGACCCTGTCTGGACAGTGGCATCGATATGTGATTACATGTAAGACCACGTCTGGGACGTTGGCATTGTACGATATGTGTGATTATCTGAGTGTCCTATCAAATTTCGAATGGTTCATCAAGAAACGATTAGTATGCTCGATTGTGTAAAACGAGCTGTATTGCCAGGTATGGACTAGCTTGTTACTTATTTGAATTGAGGTGAGTGAGTAAATTGGTTATTTGTTACAATTTGCATTGGATGCAAATGAGAGACATATGTGATTATAGTATGTATATTTGGCTAAATAAGTAATATATGAACAAAATGTTATATATTGATTCTTGAGTTTGTGTATTTGAGCATATGTATACTTGGTCATTTAATGACATTTTGACTATGAAAATTGAATAACATTTGGTAAACTTGATTACTTGTACATTCGGTCAAGGTAGAAAATTGAGTATGAAACATATTATATATGAAAGTTGTAGTTTGAATTTAAGGAATGATAATGTTATTATAGTTTGGTTAGGTTAAAATGAATTGATTATATATTTTGGCTTGTTTATTTGCTTATGACTTACTAAGTTGTAAAAGCTTATTCTGTATATATATGTGTTTCTGTTTTATAGATTTTGAATCAAGTTACGAGCTCAGGGATTGTTAGCAAAGTTCATCACACTATCCACGGTTTCGGTAATTTTATAGTTAAACCTGAATTATGGCATGTATAGGCTAGAACATACTTTTGAAATGCTGATTTTAGTTTTGTATAAAGGCCATGCAAAAATGGCTTAATTTTCTATGTTTGATTTTGGTTATGTTTGGTTGTGGCTTGAAACCGTTTGGTTATATTGCTAAGTGTTATGAAGTCATGTTGTTCATGTTAGGTATTTTTTTTATGTTTTGGAATGGTTAATGATTTTGAATGAATGTATAGATGATTCGGCTAAAGTATTCATAGAACAGGTTATGTGTGATTGAAGTGGTTGTAAAAAGTCAATGAATTATATTGTTTCGGCAATTACTAGATGATTATTATGTTCGAACATGAAATAATCTTGCTATGGTATGGTTATTATTTGATATGGCAATATTTACGCTATTAATATAAGTATATATGTTAGTTAAATGTATGTAAATGAAGTAAGGACATTAGGTTATGAGATAAGAGATATGAACATTTCTATTTGAGCTATCTATGGTTCGGCATTTGTGATTAAGCATGTATTGAAGTGGCTTGATGTATCCTTTGAATTATATGCTTATAAGATAAAATGATTTAAAATATGGGTATTGGAAATTCGGTTAAGATTTATGTTCTTTGATAAGTATGAAGTTTATATATTTGTAGTTATGAATATTCGGTCACTATGATAAAACTTTCATTAAGTTTTAAAGATTAGTTTCATAAATGATCTATTTCATGGTATTAACATGCTTAAATATTTGGCAGAACTATGTGACTTATGTGATTGTTTTCTTTGTAATTAAATATTAAGTACAAATTAGATTAGTCATGCCCCTAGTATTTATTAGGATATTTATTTGTATAATGTGTTGTCAAATGATTTTAAGTATAAATTCATTTTATATTACATATTTGAATGATGATTGAGTTTGGGTTGAGTGATAATATCATTAGCAGTTAATTTGGAAAGTCAGCGTATACCCATGTATTTATAATAGCGGAATAATCATTTACGTTATACCATACCACTTGATAAAGTCCATAAATGTTTTTAGTATTTGAATCTTATAATACATTTTATTGTATGTGTATGATATGACTGTATGAGTAAGTATGATATGAAATGTTTCAAATATATAAGTATTATGTCAGTTCATGAAATAAATTTTGACTGATTTTTGGGACTCGTTCATGTGTATATGTCAATGTTTGGAAATGTGCTTTTGAACGGTAATGCCTTATAACCCTAATCTGGCGATGGATATGGGTAGGGGTGTTACATCTTGCACCTCACTTTCAAGACCCTAAAAAAGGGGCCGACTCCTAACTGCCCTTTGAATGGAGGCTTAAGCATTGCTCTCGACTTCATCAAAATCAGTTCAGTTGGACGACATTTTTATCTATATGAAAAGCATAATCAATTTAAATTAGGAGACATCACGCTATCACAGGTTATAAAATGGCATGTATTTCAAAACTCTATACATGTTATGTTCAATCCGAGAACCGATTAAAACTTAGCTTTGATACCACTAAATGTAACCCTTAACCCATCTCCATCATCATATTAGGGTTTCGAAGCATTACGGTACAATTCAAAACATTTAATTTCAAAATAGAGACAATTATGCAATTTAAATATTATCATTTAATAACTGAATTTAAATATAGCAAAAGTACACTTACAGACCTTAAATCGTGTCGACAGGGCCATAAAAATAGTTTGTAAAAATTTGAAAATTTTGGAAATAGAGGTCACACAGTCTTGTGGCATAGCCTAGACCATATGAACATTTGAAGTCTGGACACACGGCCGTATCCCAGCCCGTATGTCCTCCCATATGGGTATTTGAAATAGGGCCACACGGTCGTATGCCAGACCGTGTTACATACTAACTTGAGACACACACCAGTGTCGCAGGTCCTGTCTCAGACCATGTGAAACCTGCACCAAAAATTATAATGACACACGACCGTGTGGAGTGACCATGTGACAGCCCGTGTCCCAAGCCGTGTGTAGCATACCGACCCGATCGCCTGGTTCGGACTATATGATGCTACACTCCAATTTAAAATTTAACTTAAACTTGTCGCATTATTATTCGCAAATAAAATAATGAAGAAAATTAATAATATCAATACTGCTACGAAGAAATTTCAGATTTTACAAAAAATCTATTTTGATGATAAATCCTTAATTTATATACAATTTTTTCACCAAGTAAACTTTAACATGTTAAAATAATCACTTATTATTAAAGCAATTTTTATTATGAGCATTTAATTTCATTTACAACAAAGATCTTGGGACTCCGCCTCTAGGTCACCCTGCTGTATGCATATTATATATATGTAACAAAATTTTGCCCATGTATGGCGATCTTTGGTCTGGTCTCTTCTCAAATTCCCAAAACTCCCTATTTACCTACAATGCACAACAACACAAGTAAGTCTACAGAACTTAACTAGTCTTCATACCTCACTAACATAATGTTAATACGATTTCACTATGTGGCTAGGATTGCACGATTGGCTTGCTTGTATTAGGATAGGACGCTATCCTCTTTATCACAGTAGATGATTCTATTTTGGTTTCCCTTCTACTTTATTTTTATTAATTATCTTCATGGCTCCTCATGCATTTACCTCATCGAAAAGGGAATCATCATGGATTCTTACTAGAGAACTGAAAGAGATACTCCATGAACATTTCCCATGATATGCCTTACACCAATGACTACAAACTCAAATAATACCATTCTTGATGAATAGTCCCAATTACAGACTGTTAATAGCAGTTTGTCCTATAGAACTCAGACTCGATTTACAATCCTCTTGGTGGTTACCTCTTTGTAAAAGGTTACTTGTAGACGGACCCTTAATAGTGGATCATCTATTTGTAGAATCATGCTATGAGATAGTTGTGGTGGATTGCCATATCTTTCATTTACGGTTTCGTGTAAATAAATAGCTTGCATAGTATTTCGGACACTACTTATTTAAATAAATGGTTTCCTCATTTCAGAAGTTTGGAAGAATACCCTTGTATCATCACCAAAAAAGACTTGGCAAATAGTCATATATAATATGACTTCCATAAAATTTGTTTGTACAGTGGGATCGAATGTAAAATGTGCTACTAGTATGTGAACTCGTTCTTGGCATGCTTATAAATTTAGATTTGAGTCTTCAAATGAACTAGCGATTCTCACCAAGGTGAATTTCCATCATTACGGTACATGTACAATTGTAAGAATAAGTTGGCAGACCGTCATAACTTGTGTCCACCTCATGTTATTTGTTACCATAGGTACCATGGCCTTCTCAAAAATAATAGATCACCTTTCTATGGACTTATACATAGAACATTGGATGGAATCGTATTTATAAGATAGTTCTATTGAACTTTCCTCATAACGAAAATCCTGGCAGACTTTCGCCATATTAGATAGTCCTCATAGTCTTCCACAAAAGATAGTCCTGGTAGACCTTCCACATAAGATAGTCTTGATCGACCTTCCGCATTTCAAATAGTCGTAACAGACTTCCATAAAAGATAGTCTTGACGGACTTCCACAAAAGATAGCCCTGGTAGACCTTTCACATAAGATAGTCCTGATGGACTTCCCACATTTCAAATAGTCCTTACAAACTTCTACATATATAGTATTTCCATGCTATGGTCTTCATTCATCCTATTAAAGGCTCTTATATGTCCCACACAAGGGGGCCTCATATACTGGTGCTCACCGTTCTCCATATCATTTCAAATCTCATTTCCTAGCTCAATCCAATGAAACCTCCCTCAAACTCACACACATATAATGCATATGCAACCCATGCATAACCATCCAAACCTCCACAAAGCCATATAAATAAAATGCATATCATACAAATATTCCACCAATAAATGCTATGAATCATACGACATACAACACGCCAATCATTGCATTGAAATATCATAATCATACATACTATCAGCCAGTCATATCATTTTAATACACAATAATGCATTACACTAAACGAACTGTTTAGCCAACACAACTAGCTTACAACTAGTAGTAAATTTTCATACCTCACTACTTACAATTACCATGCATCATTGCTTCGCTATAACATACTCGTAGTTCGTCCATTCGATAATTCATCATTCACATAACACTAAAGTAAACCTATTCTACTCATGAAATTGTACAAAAACATTCATTTACTAGCTGAGTATAGGAATTCACCTGGAAGTTGACGCCAAATCCATCTACTAAGCCCTCTTCCCTTGTTATTCGAGCCTCCTTAATCAATATAACATAACAACCATTTTAGAATCCAACTAAGTCCATTCATTATAATAGAAACCATAATCTCGTTGCATGCAAGGGTCATATAAATGGTTACTCGCCATTTTACCCAAAACAGAGGAGAACCAATAATAAACTAAAATCCTTAACTAGCTTTTTTTTTCTTAATTCTAATAATACAAGGATATTAGAAAACTTACCAGCTTACAAGATTTCTAATTTCTAATACTTAAACCTCAATCTCTCTCCAACCCCTTTCACCAAAACCAATTCACAGCCACCTAGAAATACCTTAATCATCATGTCTCTCACTAACATATACTTAGTTCAAAACTAACGAAACTATGGTTGAAATCTAACTTTTCCTCAACCAACCCACTACTTGTTTTTATTTACAAAAAGAACCCGCCAGATTAGAGAACCTTTGAATTTAGTATGCCAAACTCTTTTACTACATAAGATTTTACAAACTGGGCGTGACATTCATCCAAAGTGTCATAGGATAATCCTAACTCACCTCTCATTTACAAATAATCTTTTAATATTTTTGAAATTTGATTTAGTGGTTAGAGTCTAGTGTATTTTGCAAGAATTTTACACTATTTTTGGCATTTAACTCAATGCTACTAAGAGTGAGATTTTCCTTGTTGGGGTGTCTGGTGCTGAGACTAATCTCATAGTGGCTATAATTGGGTTTACACTCTATGTACATTACCTTGGTGTGCCTTTTGTTCCTAAGATACTCTCAAATGTTGATTTCAAACCCTTGATTGAGAAGATAACTTGTAGGATTAATTATTGGTCTCCCCAACACTTAATTTTGCTGGAAAACTTCAACTGATCAAATATGTTCTCTTCAGCGTGCAAGTTTTCTAGAGTAGATAATACCTTCTACCTAAGTTTGTTCTCTAGAGTACTACCTAGTTGTGCCCAAGATTTTTCTAGAAGGGGTTCAATAGTAGTGCTGCAAGGGCTAGGGTAATTTGGAGGACCGTCTGCTTACGCAAGCCAGAGAGAGGATTAAGCATCAGAATTTTAGAGGAGTGGAACAAAGCTTGCATGTTTCAACTAATTCTAGTCTTGCTTGCTTCTGAGGGTTCCTTATGGATTGCTTGGATCCAAATGTATGCTTTAAAAGGGGATTCTTTTTGGAATGTTTCTTTGAATTCCTCTAGTAGTTGGACATGGAGGAGGCTCCTTAATCTGAGGAATCTTACTGCTAAATCTATTTTGTGATTCCCTACTTGAATGAAAGGGGAAAAGGTAGAGGCTTATCTGGTTTCCACTTCATGTGCCCAAACACTCACTTATTGCATAGATGGATATTTTGAATAGGCTACCTATAAGAGATTGGTTAATTGCTTGTGGTCTTAACATTGATAGCAGTTGCCTTTTATGTTCCTCTGCTACTGAAACAAGAGACCGCATCTTTTTTGAACGTGAGTTCACCTAAGGGCTTTGGGGATTGATTTTGGTTCTCTATGGTATTACAAGATCTATTGGGATTTGGATTCAAGAGCTGAATTGGGCTATGACTTACTTGAAAGGTAGGTCTCTCATAGTTTGCATTCTCAAACTTGCATGGACTGCATTTATACATATCTTGGTGTGAGCGAAATGGTAGAATCTTTGGCAAACCTTCTAATCTGGTGGAGGTCTTGCTTGCAAAAATTCAAGAAGTGGTGAGAATTTGGCTGAATGGTAAACAGATTAATAAGATGTACACCATTAATAAACACCTTTGTTTGAATTGGGGCTTATCTAGTACATGAATGTATAAATTTGTTGTATAGTTTCTTGTTGATTGATGTTGTTCATGTAGCAGGTTTTTTTTTTCTTTTTGGTAATGAATTCTTCACTTATAAAAAAAAAATTAAGTTTGATGGTTTTGTTGAATTCAATTCACCTCTAAATTAAAAAATAATAACATTTTCTCTATTTTCATCATTTGGATTGTTTTGGTTTAAGAAAAACAGTGAAAATTTTATTTTACTTGCGAGTGATATTATATAAATGATTTTGCATTTTAAAAACATGCTTGTTGAAACAAGTTTATTTTTTTATATATGAATAATGAAATCGTCAGTCTTTGTTTGGAGAAATTTTTGTTTAAATTAAATTTGATATTAGAGAGATGAAATTATTTAGAGCTTCGAGAAGTTTCAGTTGCAGAGATAATGGAGCGAAATTGGAAGATTAGGGGAGAGATGGAGTTAAATGTTTGTAATTGACTTGAAAAAAATTTATGTGTAACAATGACATAAAAAAATGATAATATGTATTAATTTAATTGATCGAGCCCATATCCTATTTGATGGGAATGGTCCATTAGTTTAAACATATGGATGAGATAGTGTCTAAAAGTTGGACTTTATACAATGATGTTTCAGAGTTAAGCCCATATAGAGGATATGGTTGTAACTTAGATACATCTCGTCTGGCCGTTTGATTTGCCCTAATGATTGTCTACTAATGTTATTTGCGTGAGTCTCCCCTTCTTTTTTTATATTCGATGGTGGAAACCTGATGCAACTTAAAATTGTTCCTATTTCCTTAGTTTGTATCTTAGGCTCTTTTTGTTTGCCATGAAATCATTTTCCGGAAAAGCTTTTCAGCCTTTTCCAATGTTTGTTTGGCTGAAAAGAATTTCCTAATGTAAAATGAATTACAAAACACGGGAAATGAGGCCTTCAATTTGGGAAAATGTCTTACCGTTTTTATTTCGGTAAGACATTTTCAGGAAAAGAAGCCAAGAACTCTGAACAACTGGTTCTGAACACCAGACGTCGGGTTCATCTTTGATTTTCCTCATCTTCACATTTCGTTGTCAAAATGGTTACTGCACCACCAATTGGCATATATATTTGGAGTCACCCTCTGTAACACCCCCGATCGCCGGTTTAGGCTATGAGGTATTATCAAGCTAAACATTTAATTTTTCAATCACATAATCTATCAACAAAAGCAGAAATTGAACTGAATACATACAGATTTATAAGCTATAAATGCCATTTTCATATGGCCAAAATATTTACAATTACAAAACATATTTTGTCAACAGTCCCACCTATACATGCCATATTGAGACCAAAATATAACTGTACCAACAAGATCGATAGTATGATGAACTGCTGACGATCCCTGAGTCAGTGGCCAAAATCAACAATCTATAAAACAGAGAGATAAGAAACAGAGTAAACTTTCGATGCTTAGTAAGTTTTAAGTAATGAAATCATTTAAAACTAAAGCATAGCATTCATAAGGCTAAATAAATACATATAAGCAAAATCCCATGATCATGTTACTTTACACTTCAACCAATATACTCACACGCTCAGAGTCAAACTTAACTAAATTTCACTTAAATCAAAATTCATGTATCCCGAATAAGCTATAGACTTCATACAACCCTAAGTAATGGCCGAGAGAGCACTATTCAATTGAATAATCACAATTTATATCGAATCAAATTTTCCAATGTATATACGATACATACCTGATCATCTTAGGGTTGTGAACACATTAATTGGAATTATTACAGCAGGATAGCATATTTTCAAACACAAATGCCTTCGGGACTTAGCCCGGATATAACACCAGTACGAGTGCCTTCGGAACTTGGCCCGGATATAACAACCAACACGAATGCCTTCGGGACTTAACCCGGATATAACAACCAGCATGAATGCCTTAGGGACTTAACCCAGATATAATCCTCAATTATCATGCACATAAATATATCATAACACATTAGCATTTCAATTACATTACTAGAACACAAGCACAACATGCTTATCAACCCTTCCACTTTCAGCTCAATAGTCACATATAATTAACACGATTTCATTTTGTTATTCTACATGATTTCTATAATTATTTGGCTACAAGTCATATGCACAAATCATTTATTTCACTACGTAATTCAAATAGAACCATTAGATCACGATTTATTTATTATACTTATATATATCATAATTTTATCAAATCATAAGCTAAGTTCCATTACTCAAAGACTTACCTCGGATATTTTGAACAGTTGCGAATAATCTACTTGACTGCTTTCTCCTTTCCTTTATCTGATTTAGACCCTCTTAGCTCTTGAGCTTGATTCAAACATACTTATCAATTTAACAATTCGATTTAATACATGTATATCGTGCCATTAAGTACAAATGATTTTATTAACTAGCTATTTAAACATCATACATATGCTCTACTCATGCACAATCGAAAATATTACTAGCGTATTACCTTGCATTTTCGAATTACATAACCATCACTTAATTTCATAAAAAAAAATACACATATTATCTCAGATTAACACAAGAATCAAATGCATCTCTCAAAATGCCAAAGTCCAACTAAGTCTACCATTATAGCATTATCAAGTTTATGTACTTGGTAATTCACATTCAAACACATTCGGCACTATGTATCTGATCAAATGTTTCATTTAACGCCAAACTCAACTTATAACCTTCCCTAATTAAAACATTCAACACTGACTAGACATGCTTACAAGCCTAAGCCGAATATCATTTTAGACATTTGAGAAATCATTTCTCAATTCATCTTATTAGTGTTTACCTCACTCAAAACATTTACACCAATTTATTATAATTAAAACCCTTGTTCAAAATAATATTCACTATAATATTATGGCCGAAACTCCCAAATAACTAACATAGTCTCTTAGATTCAATATAATCACGAATATATATATACAACCTAAATTCCTCTCTTAACACATAATTTACTATCTTGGAATTCATTTCCTAACTAAATTAACTTACTCCAAAGCCGAATGCTACTTAAGCATTAAGCTCATGTTCTTGTCATTATTAAGCAATTTTCATAACTCAACTAACATCCATTTTCAATTTAACATCGACATTAAAAAAATTTAACACAAAAATTCATAGCCGAATGTTGTTTATCTTAAGCTACTATTATACATTTACTTATCACTTCATACCATATTATCAAAATTGAACTAATTATACTTATATAAGTACTATCAAAGCCGAAACCTATGCATAGCATTATTCAAGATTTATACCCTTAAAATCATTTACAAGGCCGAATTTGTTCAAGTAACTCAACAAGTCCAAGTTCATCTATTTCATATATAAATACCAACAATTAAATATTAACTAGTTCAAACTTCATTTAACCATAATAACAACAATCTATCTCCTTCAATTTCTCCCATGGTCGAATGCTCAAGACACCACACAACTCAAAATTTTGTCATGGGTTAAGTAAAGAACTTAATAACTAACTCAAAATATGCTAAAAATCCAAGAATTAACATGAATTACTTACCTTATTTAAAGTTCAAGATCACCGAATGGTTTGCTCTTTTCCTTCTTTAAAATCGGCTAGGAAGAAACAAGGATGAATACTTTGTTTTCTTCACCAATTTCTACCTTTAATTATTATTATTCTATAATTTAAAGCCATTTAATTAAAAATAATGCTAATAGAAAATTCATATATTTTATACTAACTAACAACATGGCTAAACCACTATCAAAAATGGGTAATTTGACATGCAAAACCATTCTTTTCAATACATACATTATTAGACCACCTTTAAAAATTACCTATCACCTTTCACATTTTTCTCACATAAGTCCTATTTAATAATTTCATATACAAATGACAAAATTAAAGCATGAAACTTTCACATATGCATGTACACATATAATAAGCATAGAATATAACAATTAATTATTTTTATGACTCGGTTTTGTGGTCCCGAAACCACTTTCCAACTAGGGTCAAATTAAGGCTGTCACAACTCTCCCCCACACAAGGAATTTTCGTCCCCGAAAATCTTACCAGTAAATAAGTTAGGATATCGATCCTTCATAGCATCTTCAAGTTCCCAAGTAGCTTCTTCAACCCCATGCTTAATCCATAGTACCTTCACTAAAGAGATTTTCTTATTTCGTAGTTCTTTTACTTCGCGAGCCAAAATACGAACTGGTTCTTCTTCGTAACTCAAATCAGAGTGAATCTCAATCTCAGATGGATTAATTATGTGCGATGGATCGGATTTATAACGTCGAAGCATCGAGACATGAAAAACGTTGTGAATCTTTTCAAGTTCAGGGGGTAAAATCAATCTGTATGCGACTAGCCCAATTCGTTCAGATATTTCATACGGTCCAATGAACCTCGGACTCAATTTGCCTTTACGGCCAAATCTGAGCATTTTTTTTCCAAGGTGAAACTTTAAGAAACACTTTGTCTCCTACCTGATATTCAATGTCTTTTCGCTTTAAATTCGCGTACGACTTCTTACGATCTGAAGCTGCTTTTAGACTTTCACGGATTATTTTTACTTTCTGCTCAGCATCTTTAACCAAATCAACCCCGAAAATTTTACTTTCACTAAGCTCGGTCCAAAACAATGGTGTACGGCATTTACGACCATATAAAGCCTCGTAAGGTGCCATTTTAACTCTTGATTGAAAACTATTGTTGTAAGCGAATTCAATCAAAGGTAAATACCATTCCCATGAACCACTAAACTCAAGGATGCAACATCTCAACATATCCTCGAGTATCTGAATGATCCGCTCAGATTGACCATCAGTCTGGGGATGAAAAGCGGTGCTAAAATGCAACTTGGTACCCAATGCATCTTGCAATTTCTTCCAAAATCGTGATGTGAATCTCGGATCTCTATCCGACACAATAGAAATAGGTACTCCGTGTAACCTTACAATCTGAGAAACATACAATTCAGCTAGCTTGCCAAGGGAATAATCCGTACGTACAGGAATGAAATGAGCTGACTTTGTCAGTCTATCAACAACAACCCAGATCGCATCTTTCTTGCTTGACGATAATGGCAACCCAGATACAAAATCCATCGTGACTCGATCCCATTTCCATTCGGGTATCATGATCGACTAAAGTAACCCTGAAGGCACTTGATGTTCTGCTTTCACCTGTTGACATATCAAACACTTCGAAACAAAGTCAGAAATGTCTCATTTCATACCAGGCCACCAAAAATGACGTTTCAGATCGTTGTACATTTTCGTACTCCCCAGGTGAATTGACATTCGGCTACTATGAGCCTCGTTCAAAATCATTGAAATAAGTTCTGAATTTCTTGGAACACACAATTGACTTCTGAACCTCAAACAATCTTTGTCGTCAATTTGAAACTCTGAATCCACATTCGAAACACATTCAACTCGTTTAGCCACCAATTCATCATCAACTTTCTGAGTTTCACATATTTGATGAATTAATAACTGCTACTAACACATTATCAGATGAAACAGACAAGTGAACATTCATCGCTCGCAAAGCGAACAGTGACTTGCGACTCAAAGCATCGGCAACTACGTTAGCCTTTCCAGGGTGATAGTCAATAACAAGATCATAATCTTTCAACAATTCAAGCCAACGTCTTTGTCGTAGATTCAATTCTCTTTGAGTTGTCAAATATTTGAGACTTTTGTGATCCGAATATACATGACATCTCTCTCCGAACAAGTAATGTTGCTATATTTTCAAAGCCGAAACCTATGCATAGCATTATTCAAGATTTATACCCTTAAAATCATTTACAAGGCCGAATTTGTTCAAGTAACTCAACAAGTCCAAGTTCATCTATTTCATATATAAATACCAACAATTAAATATTAACTAGTTCAAACTTCATTTAACCATAATAACAACAATCTATCTCATTCAATTTCTCCCATGGTCGAATGCTCAAGACACCACACAACTCAAAATTTTGTCATGGGTTAAGTAAAGAACTTAATAACTAACTCAAAATATGCTAAAAATCCAAGAATTAACATGAATTACTTACCTTATTTAAAGTTCAAGATCACCGAATGGTTTGCTCTTTTCCTTCTTTAAAATCGGCTAGGAAGAAACAATGATGAATACTTTGTTTTCTACACCAATTTCTACCTTTAATTATTATTATTCTATAATTTAAAGCCATTTAATTAAAAATAATGCTAATAGAAAATTCATATATTTTATACTAACTAACAACATGGTCGGCCACTATCAAAAATGGGTAATTTGACATGCAAAACCATTCTTTTCAATACATACATTATTAGACCACCTTTAAAAATTACCTATCACCTTTCACATTTTTCTCACATAAGTCCTATTTAATAATTCCATATACAAATGACAAAATTAAAGCATGAAACTTTCACATATGCATGTACACATATAATAAGCATAGAATATAACAATTAATTATTTTTATGACTCGGTTTTGTGGTCCCGAAACCACTTTCCGACTAGGGTCAAATTCGGGTTGTCACACCCTCCCCATCTGGATCTATATTTTCCATTTCACTGAAAATTAAACCTTAGAATTTTGATTTGAATCGCTCCGAGACAGCCAAGGTGATAATCTTAACTCGTTTTAATCTTCTTCTCTTTTTGTTCTTTTTTAACTTGTTTAGATTTGTTTCACTTCGAAAGGCTCACTTAATCTGTTTTAATTCTTATTTGATTCTTTTTGTTATTTTAATTTGCTGTGAATTTGATTCGAAATTGAAGCTGCATTCATTTTGTTTCAGTGTTTGTGTGGTTGTTATTATAGATTATAGATTTGAGAAAAACCTTTTTGTTGTGGTTAGTACTACCTGATACAAGTTTGGGTGAAGAAATTTCAGTTTAGGTCTTTTACTAATTGTAGTGTTTTGAAATTAGAATTGCTAATTGCTTAAGACTTTGCATTTTTGTGAGAAGCAATGTTCAATGCTTGACTATCTGGTGGATGTTGATAATGAAAATTTATAGTTCTATAATTTGTAAACTGAAAGGCTTCTGTTATTGTGTGTTTTAAGGGGGCAGATTGATGGCCTTGAGCTTATAGCCTCTGAGAATTTTACATCCCGTGATGTGATGGAGGCAGTCGGGTCATGCCTCACAAACAAGTATTCCAAAGGACTACCTGGTAAAAGGTATATACTATGTATAATTGACCAAAGTGAAAAGAGATTTAATTCTATTTTTGGTTTTGATTTAGCAGCCAATTATCTTTTTGTTTATTGCAAGTACTATGGTGGCAATAAGTACATTGATGAATTTGAAATAATTTCCTAGAAGAGGGCTTTGGCAACATTTCATTTGGATGAAAAAAAGTGGGGCATTAATGTTCAACTGTTGTCTGGTTCTCTGGTAAACTTTGAGGTTTATACAGTTATTCTTAATCCACATGATCTAGGGATAAAAGTAAGATTTTAATTACTGGATATTTTTGTGGAAGAAGTTAATCATGTGCTTGTTTCGGTTATGATGCCCTTCATCTTGTTTCAAATTATAGTCTTCTTTATTCGAGTATTGTTGTTTAAAGTATTTTCTACATCTTGTGAGTTACATTCTAGAAATGTATAATCTTTGCTTTCAATTCTTGGATGCAAAGAATGTTTTAAAAAGCATTGGAAACTAAACAATGGAGTTTGCATGATGAGTTATTGTTGTTATGCTGAATTTATCAACAATGCTTGTTTGTTCTCGTCATAAGTACCGGTTGCTTCTATTACATGCTATGGGGCTTCTTGAGTATTACAGAGATGAGAGATTGTAACAAGTTTTTTCCTCCTCTTGTCTCGATGCTGACCTTATCTTTCATCCTCTTAACGTTCAGATATAACACTTTCTCACTTGATTCTGTGAAGAAAATGCCTAAATCAGATTTGGTTGAAGAGGTACACCTAGTACTTGTTATCTTCAAATCGTAAAAGTATACGCTTATGCTTTAGTTTAAGTTTGTTTTTTTTTTTATTTTTGAATGAAATTGAATTGAATTCTGCTTTATTTTTGCAATTTTTTTTGTCCAACTTGATGGCTATATAATATGTGAAATCCTGTTTACCATCTAATGATGTTGTACTGATAAAATCTTCATTTCCTTTAAATCTGATTTGGAGATTACAAGTCGCGATCAGTGAGCGATGAAATCACCGAGTTTAGCCAACAGGAGTTTGAAAGGCTTCAAAATGTATATTTCAGGAGAAAACATAAGTTCTAACCTAGTTATTATAACTGTTGAGCCGTTATCTATGGTATTGCTTACTTGTTAATTTAATGAATCTATCAGGAAAAGATTCTCTGTAGAGTTTGCTTCGAAGAACAAATCAACATAGTCCTCCTCCCATGTAGGCATCATGTCCTCTGCAGGTATTCATATCTATCCATCCCCATAAATACTGCTAAAGTTCGTTCATTCTAGCTATCACGTACTCTATCAGTAATGATTAATGCATTGATATATCTCCTAAATCTACGGCTAAGGCATCATAACTTCTCATGTATGTTTATTTATGGTAATTACTTACAAAATTGTAACATTTGTCTTATGACCATGCATAATATTACATTTATTATCAAAGGATGTGGAATCATGCATTCTTTTTTATCTGACTAATTTGCATCTTAGTACATGCTGTGAGAAGTGTAAAAGGTGCCCAATCTGCCGTGTTTCTATCAAAGAGAGACTGCCGGTGTATGATGTAGTCTGAAATTACTTATAGAAAAAATTCATGTAAAGTTTTCAAGAATTGCTTGTGATTTTTGGTGAAGCAAGCATTGACAAGCAAGTCAATTTGGTTTCTTGGAACATGATATAGTTGTGTAATCGCATCCAGGAATTGTAAATAACATTTGCAAATAACAATTATAAATCATTTATTTGACTTTGGTTGTTTTCAAATTATGACGGTTAATATTCTAGTTTAATAATTGAGTATAATTATATATTTAATTTTATTTATTTATATAAATAAATTATTACAAGATATGTAAAAATAATTTTAAATATAAATTTATTAATATATAATAAACTTAATTAAACCATAAAAAATAATAAATTTTTAAATATATATTTATTTAACTTAAAATTTTTCGAAAAATATTTTAACTGTGCACTCTCTCTTCTACTACCCATATTATTTATCTTGTGCGAGACATCTTTCTCTGCTTGTGACTTTTCTTCCAATGGAAGTTATAAATTTTAATTAATATATAGCATAGAAGGAAGGCTGCGACTACCACACGGTAAAGCATCCCCCCAGAGAGTCTTAGTAGACACGTGGCAACGCGCTCTGCGTTATTTCCAAGCGAAGTTGTTTAAAAGACGACGAAACAAATCTATATCACCTTTAATCTGTTTGCTTCGATCGATCCCCATATTCCCTCTGAACCCCCCCCCCCCGCCCCCCAAATAAAAAAACCTGAACTCATCAATGGAAAATTCTCATGAATCCCAGAGTTTGCATCTCAAAGACCGCCGCGTGGATGCCCTGGGCAACTTCAACCTCCTCCCCGACGAACTCATTTGTGCCATCTTAGATTACCTCACTCCTCGAGACATAGCTCGTCTCGCTTGTGTCAGCAGGTTTTTGTTTTCTTTGCTCTCTTTTTATTCTTAATTTTTGCAATTCCCATATTCTCGCTTTTTAATCTTCTTCTGTCTAATATATTTTCTTATTTTGAGTTTGCATTTTTAGTGTTATGTATATATTCTGCAATGAAGAGCCGCTTTGGATGAGCCTTTGCCTCAAGAAAGTCAACGGTCCACTTCCATACAAAGGCTCCTGGAAAAAGACGACGTTGCATTTGTATTTTCATCTTTGCAACTGAAACTGAAACTTAAATTTCCTATTTTCTTTTTGCTTCAATTTTGTATTTTAGTATCTAATATCGCTGGCTTTTTATTTATTTATTTATAATTATTTTAATGCAGAGAGAATTTGCCGAATAAATATATAGACTATTGCCGAAAACCATTGCAGTTTGATGGTAAATAGTCTCACGTTTTTGTTTTTATGAAAATAAATCCTTTCTTTATTTAAATGATGGCATTGATTTGAGTAATTGTTAACTTTTTTTTTGGGGGGTGTGTTGCAGGATTTCACTCTTTCTTCTTATACAAAAGATTATATAGGTGCCATACTACATTAGACGGATTTTCTTTCGATGATGGAAATGTTGAAAGACAAAACGATTTATCAAAGGAACAGTTTGATCGCCAATATGATGGGAAAAAACCGGTATGCTACATTTATTTTATGTTTGTTTTCAGTAAATTGTGTTGAACTCACTGCTTCTGTCAATGATTGCTATGGTATCCCCTACATATTTGTCCTTTGTTGAGTATTTAAAAGAAATCTGTTGCATTATGTCTGTAAATGTTGCACTCTTCATTAATGCCAGATATTATGAGTTAAGCAGCTGCATAACAATTTCTGTTTTTTGGATGGGGTTCTTGCTAATTCACATTCCAGGTTTTGCTCACTGGATTGGCCGAGTGTTGGCCCGCAAGGACTAATTGGACAATTGACAAACTACTGCTCAAATATGGAGATACAGCATTTAAGATCTCTCAAAGAACTGCTGGAAAAATTTCAATGAAATTCAAGGATTATGTATCATACATGAACGAACAGCATGATGAGGATCCTCTTTATATTTTTGATCACAAGGTGAGCTTAGGGTAGTCATAACATTCATACATTGTTATGTGCAAGTATGTGCTTGGCTTTTTTTTCCCTCTCCTTGGGGAGCGTGATGGAATAGTGGCCTCTTTAGAAAAACTTCAAAGTATTATGATTGTTTGTCATGTAGTTTGGGGAATCTGCACCTGGGTTGTTGGAAGATTACAATGTGCCCCAAATATTTCAAGAAGACTTCTTTGATGTTCTAGATAGAGATAGTCAACCACCATTCAGATGGCTTATCATTGGGCCAGAGAGGTCTGGTGCCTCTTGGCATGTTGATCCAGCACTTACCAGCGCCTGGAATACTCTTCTATGTGGTCGTAAAAGGTATTTTTGAGATGTTACCTCTGTATTTATAAAATGCTTCCATGTGGTGATTTTGGATTTCACATTTTGTGCCTCCTGCTTAATAACAATAGAAGTCTGTTTGTGGAGCTCATTTAGGAATTTCCAACAACTTCATTAAATTTTATCTTTTATTGATTTCATTTGACCTTATACTAGTGCTCTGGTTATTAGCCCTTGAAGTGCCTGATAACTGAATTTGGCTGCATAAGGTTGTCTTTTTTGTTTCTTCACTATGGCTGAAAAGCTGATATCCAGGATGTCATTTGTCAATTTTTTGGGCAGGTGGGCGTTGTATCCTCCTGGAAGAGTTCCTTTGGGTGTTACAGTGCATGTAAATGATGAAGATGGTGATGTCAACATTGATACTCCATCATCATTACAGGTAATCTAAACTATGGTCCTTTGCTTGATCTCCTAGTTCTTGTCACATTTCTTGGGATTACTTTTGTTGAATCTCTTTTTTCTTTTTGTGTATAGTGGTGGCTAGATTATTATCCACTTCTTGCTGATGAAGACAAGCCAATTGAGTGTACTCAGCTACCTGGAGAGACAATATTTGTTCCAAGCGGGTGGTGGCACTGTGTCCTGAATTTGGAAACAACTGTTGCAGTGACACAAAATTTTGTAAATCCAAGGAACTTCGAATTTGTATGTCTAGATATGGCTCCAGGATTCCAACATAAAGGAGTTTGTCGTGTTGGATTACTTGCTGTTGATGGAGGCTGTTTAGTGAACATGGAGAAAAACATGTCCTGTGACAAAGACAATTTTAATAATTCAGACCTGACTAGGAAAGAGAAGCGGGTCAAAATTCTAAGATCCCAAGAGAGTGAAAATCATGAAGAAACAGCTAATGCTGCTTCTAGAAGATATAATTTATGGAAACATGGTTTTTCTTATGATATAAATTACTTGACCATGTTTTTGGATAGAGAAAAGGACCACTATATTTCTCCATGGAGCTCGGGCAATTGCATAGGGCCGCGAGAAATGAGGGAATGGCTTTCCAAGCTTTGGGTTGGAAAACCGGGAATGAGAGAGCTGATTTGGAAGGTATTTCACATTTTTAACAAAAGTGTCTTCATCCCACCAATCCAGTCTATTTCTTTTACTTCAATTTCTCTTCCTATGCATGAGTTGCCTCAGAAAATTATAATAGGTCCCCATATGTTTTAAGAGAGATAAACTAGGCATATTCTGAAAAGGCTATTCTCAGAAACAAATTGCAAATAGTTGAAAAAGAGAAATAGCAGATCATATAGGTTGTTTAGAAGATTTGCATGATCGTGAGCTCCTTTCCCTACATATTTGAATTATCATGGCTGGATGGCTTCTTCTCTCTGGTAAGTGCTTCTTCTATTATTATTATTATTATTATTTAATTTCTTCTCTAATTGCCTTAGGGAGCATGTCTTGCAATAAACGCAGACAAATGGTTGGAGTGCTTGGGGAAAATCTGCTCATTTCACAATTTGCCTTTTCCCAATGATGATGAGAAGCTTCCTGTGGGAACAGGCAGCAATCCTGTGAGTTCTTTTTTTTCTTTTTTTCTTTTTTTGTCATTTTTCGTTCCTCACTTAACTGCAGTTTTCTTTTAAATATTTGGAGTTTAAGGGAACTGATTGTGAGAAATCATTTCAAGGTTACTACAGAACTTGTCATCATTACCTTGTGGGATAGGCATGATTTCCGCTAATGTCATAATCAATGGTGGAACCTACACACAAGAAAAAAAAAACAGAGCATTTCCCTCGACGGCCCCCAAAAAATTTTTTTAATTTCCCTTGGTACATGTATATTTATATACTAAATAAAATGAAATTGGCACCATCATCTAAACTCTTTATATATGTATATAACTTAAATTTATGCATTATACTAAAAGAAATTGAACATACATTGTTATTTATCTTTCCATTTTATCTCCAATCATTAATCACAAACTCTTCAAAATAATTGTTTTATCATAAATTTCAAGTAACATTCATCATCTAATATCATAAATGTCAAGTCACGATCATCTAAACTTTAATTTCTCTAAATATTAGTTTTCTCTACTAGACTTGAACCAATAGTGTTGAAATGTCAAAAAAATATTTTCCTAGCTTTGCTCTCTTGTACTTGTCTTACTATTTTCATTTCCAAATCCACAACTTTCGTTGAAAGTTTTAGAATCAATGTAAAAGTTTGTGTTGATTGATTCGTAAGTGGTCAAGAAGAAAAAGATTGTGGATTTGTTGGTGGTTGTTATTGGTTGATAATTCATTTTACTTCTATTATTATGGTTTCTTTTCTCTAAACATGTTTAATAAGTTCTAGATAAATTTTCCCCTCTTTTATACTCTCTTTATCTTATGTTACTCTATGATGAGGTGCTTTTGTTCTTTTCATGAAATGGGTATTTGCTAAATTATTGTTAAAAAAATATGCAACAAGGTCTAAAGATTTGAGTTTCTTGCAAATAATATGGTTGTTAACATCAAAAGAAAGATTTCTAAGCGTTTTTTGTACATTTATTTATGAATCAATAAAAGTTATAGTTTTATATGTTCTTTGTTTTATTAGTATAGTACTTGTGTATATTTTCTTATATTGGTAAAACATGATAAGATGTCTTAATTAATTATATTATATAAACAATATATAAATTTAGTATTATGGTCGGTCCCCTCTAAACTCAATGCCAAGATCCACCACCGGTCATGATACTCATTTCCATTGGACACATTTACTTTGACATAACTTCTTAGTACTTGATGAGGAGTCCTAAAGAATGACAAATGATTTCCATATTTGTTCTGAGTGCTTGCTGATATGAACTTTGATGTTAAAGGATCCGATCTCTATGTCAATTGTTTATGACTAACAGATTTTATAAATCAATCATTTTATTACCACAGATTTCTTTGTAGTTCTGATTGATTATTCTAATTCTTATGCAACAGGTTTATGTCATGGATGAATATGTGGTTAAAATCTTTGTTGAAGGAGGGCTGGAAGCTTCAATACTTGGTTTAGGCACTGAGGTAGGTGTATATGCTAATTTATACTCTTCGTCCATGGAATCTTTTAAATACTGTTAACTTTTTGTTTCTTTCTGTGAAGCTTGAATTCTACAACACTCTTTGTGAAGTTGATTCCCCTCTGAAAAACTACATTCCTACTGTATTGGCTAGTGGGATTCTGCACTTGGAAAATGGATCTTTCGAAATTGATTCTTGGGATGGTAGAAAAGTTCCTGATGTGCTTGCAAAGTGCAATTTGATTCCAGAAATGGGAAAAGGTTACGTTTTCCCCTTTGGTATACAGAGCAAGAAACTGTTCGAATATAGAAAAGCTGGATTACCAGAATCTGGACCAGACAGTTCAGCTGGATCAAATAGTATCTGGCCTTATCTTATAACAAAGCGTTGCAAAGGAAAGATTTATGCTCAGTTGTAAGTATTCTTAATTTTACAATGTCTTACTTTGGATTTAAACTTCTAGAACAAGAGGTGGCAAAAGTAGAATTGGTGTAATTATTAATCTTCTATTTATTTTCTGTTGCAGAAGAGATGAACTATCATGGGAAGATGTGCTTAACTTAGCTTCCTTTTTAGGAGAGCAACTGCAAAACCTTCATAGTTTACCCTATCCTTCCTTGGGAAATTCATCTCTTTCAGTTGTTGAACAGAAAAAAGAGTTTTCTTTTGCCAATGGCACGGACATCGATGTTGCCTGCAACGAGTTAGATATTCATGTTCCAGCTGAATGGGAAATCTTCGTGAGAACTCTAAGCCAGAAGAAGAAGGATGTTTCCAGCCGCTTGAATAAATGGTATACTATCTAATTTGGGAATGAAGTTTGTTGATCAACTTTGACACCTTTAGTGATTCTATTGAAAATATGTTTGAAAGAGATTTTCCTTCTATTTCTTTTCTCCTAGTTGCCATCAATGATCTCATGTTTATTTCATTGTGTCCGTACCCTGTATCTGTTCTCATTTGAAAACATTACATGTTTCAGTGTTTTTCAGAGTGATACCAACTGTGCTGACCTTGACCCATCATTTTATACTGCTATTCAGTTAAAAGCTTGTCTTTTTGCCGTGGTTAATCTTCGGTTTCTATGGAACTCATTGCCGCCTCTTGTATATAATGGGAGTTTTTTTTGTTGCCATTTTATTTTGGAATATTTCAAGATCAGTTATCTTAAAACTGCAAGTTTGGTATTCTGTTCTGCCATGTATCATTCCATGATAGCGTTCCCATAGTATGCGATGGGCATAACACTTTCTCAGATAAAGATTTCTTCTTTTTTTTTTTTCTTTTTTTTTTCCCCCTTTTTTTAAGCTTCTTTGTTTATTTACTTTATCATAGCATTCAATTATTAGTTGCCTCTGAAATTCTACTGTCCGAATTGTAGGGGGGTGCCAGTTCCTGAAAAGCTGATGGAGAAAATTGATGGATACCTCCCTGATGATTTTCTGAAGCTGCTTTTTATATCTGAGGTGTTTCATAGTCCTACTATCTTCGTCTTTTTTCTCTTTTCCCTATCAGCTGTACCTGACGCTATTCATTATTAATAGCAAAATGGCATGAAAAGAGCTTTAAAGCCTTTGTCATGGATACACTCGGATATTATGGATGATAATGTTTACATGGAACCATGCTGTACATTTGGCTCAAATGAAATTGCCGCCTTGACGGATAACGGTTCAGTGAATGGACATAATAATGGTGGAGAAGTGAAATCTTGGCGCCCTAATTACATCATTGATTTCAGCGATCTTTCTATAGGTCAGTGCATTTTCTTTCTCATTCCGTGTTGCTATAAATAACGCTGTTTTGGTTTATAAATCATTCATCTCCAAGCCATATGATATTGCTTATGAAATCTTCAAAACCATATGATCTTGCTTATATCTATTTAACCTAAGCAACTTTCCTGTATTTTAGAGCAAACTGAAGTTCATCTTTTTCTAGAAGACATGTTTTTCGTGGTTTTCTTTGAAATTTCTCATGTTAAAAGGAGTAAACAATTGGAGTAGTGAAACAATGAGTCAATATGTTACTTTGACTCTATTTTTCTCGAAGAGCCTATGTCCGACATTCTCATCCGACTCATATCTTGACATGGCTATGGGGATAATGACCATCTAAAGAACTTCTAAATATGTGGAAAACTTTAAAAAGTTTGAACATACTTGTGTCGTACGTATGCTTGTATCTAGCATAAATAGTTTTTACTTGTAAGTAGAGCAATTCAACATCCCCCACCTTGAATTCAATTTCATTTTTCAGGCGATCCCCTATATGACGTGATACCAATACATTTAGATGTTTTTAGAGGCAATTCTTCTCTCCTTAAGCAGTTTCTACAAAGCTATAAACTTCCTTTGATGCTAAAAACACCAGAGAACAGATCAATCACTGCTAATGACAAGTTCGGACGACTTTCATACCAAGCTATGTAAGTAGTAACAAGTAGTTTCTTTCCTCGATGTTAATTTCGCCATGCTTGTCAGTTTCCAGTGCCAAAAATTCATCTGGTCATTTGTATTTGCAGGTGCTACTGTATTTTGCATGATGAGAATGTCTTGGGTGCTATATTTAGTCTATGGACTGAACTTCAAACAGCAGAAACATGGGAAGAAGTTGAGCAAATGGTTTGGGGAGAATTAAATAACTATCAAGGCGTTGCCTGTCATGTTACTCCCACTCCAAATTTATAACGGATCATGCACATACTTGTGTTTGACATTTAACCTAAGTCTGAATAACATAGATATTATAACGGATCATGCACATGCTTGTGTTTGACATTTAACAAGTCTGAATAACATAGATACATAGATTTGATGGACAGGATGTGCATATAAACCAATGATCAGTAAAAATATCGGCTCCTGCATTAGGAATTAAATTGTATTTTTTTCCCTATTAAAAAAAATAAGCAAATTATTTTTTGTACATTAAATTTAGGAGAATTGATCATTTGTTAAAAATTTTATTCATTTTTATCGTTAAAAATTGATTTATTCACACTAGCAAGCAATATATGTAGCATGTCACATGTCATTAGTTATGTCAGTTTGTAGTAGTATATATTTATGAAACTTTTAATGAAAAAGATTAAATTTGATCTAGTGTATATGGATTAATTTGTCTATTTTACATTCTGACTTGCAGTATTCAAATTATTTTGATGGTCTTTGGTTTTCCTTAAAGCTGATTTTCATACATATATATACACAAATATATTAACCCTTTTTTCTTGTGACATTACTTATAGCCAGATTGGGAAAGTTTGCTTATTGTTGAGTTCCTTGTATCTAAACTCTTATTTCTGTACCGTTAACTGATACATCCTCAAGTTAAGTTTTTGTTTTGCTGGTAGTTTTATACAAATGCAAAATACAAGGATATGAAAGTTCGAGCAATCAGTACCTCCCACAATCACCAGCTGCGAATTAATAATTTTGGTAATTTGTGTATTTTTCATCTATAATATATTTTACTCTAATTGAGTTGGGGAGTTAACTGGAGATTAAAGGAGTTAGATTTAAAAAGTATTTTTTTTAAAAGTAACAAATTTTACTGCAAGGATATTTATGTTTTTCAATATTTTTATAATTTTTTAAATTTAGCAGATAAAATAAAAAAAATTATGAAATCAAGCTCAAAATGGATAAATAGTTGGGAGAGATATTTTGAATGCGAATTTGATTATAGGTATTGGTATTTATTTTATATATTTACCCACAACATGAGTGGCATTTTGGATTTTTTATTGAAATAAATTAAAAAAAGAAATTATATATCAAAATAGGTTGTCAGTTAGATTATTTATCAAAATAAATCGTTTTTTTCATTCGTGCCTATCTGACAGGCGCGATTTTTTTTATATTAAATTTTTTTTTGTTTTTTAAATAAAATATTATTTTTTTATTTTCGGATCAGTATGACCCGTGTATAGATACGAATACAGGTTGCGCCTTTCTCAGAGGCGCAACTAGTTGAGCCTTTCTCAGAGGCGCGACTAATTGTGCCTATCTCAGAGGCCCGAATGGTGGGGCCCTTAACGTCTGTTGTTTAATTTTTTCCCTATATATACCCCGAAAATTGTCAATAAAAATAAAAAATCAAATAAAATTACATTATATAAAAATTACATTAAAGAATACAAAACACTAGAAATATTGATATTTGTGGTTGTTAAATAATTTATAACTTAATCTTAAATTCATCAGATACTAAACTAAACACAACATTGATATTTATGGGTGTTAAATTTTTTAATTAAAATTTTAAATAATTTTAATAAAAACATTTGTCAATATCTTAATTCATACTTAGAATCAACAGTGCATTAAATGGAATTCGAAGATTCATATCCTAATTGTTATTGTAGATATAAATATCCATATCCCATTTTTTTCACACAACCAAAACTCTACTCTCATTGTTCAAAATATTTCTTAATTATGAGTTTTGAGAAACGCTTTTAATTGATACTATTAATGTATTATTATCAATTTTTTTAAATTTTTTTAAGTTGTTGTTAAGTATTGGTATGTTAATAATTGATTTATATTCTTCAATATTTCTACAATCATTTTTTTATAAAAATAATTTTAAAGTATATAAATTTATGAAAAGAGTCTGTTATGATTAAACTTGGACAAATTTATATCCAAGTTGATATAAAAAAAATATGAAATGAGTCTGCAGAGTGAGAGAGATGATGGCACACACTGGGTTTGTTTGTGCAATCGTGCGAATAAAGTACCATTTGCGCCACCGTCAGGAACGATTAGTCGCGCCTATCTGATAGGCGCGACCCATTCTCGTGTATTTTTTACCCGTATTTTGACCCGTTGACCGTATTTTTACATGTATATAAATTTAAATATTTTTAATAAAAATAAAAAATAATATTTTATTTAAAAAAATAAAAAAATATATTTTAATATAAAAAAAGAGTCGTGCCTGTCAGATAGGCGCAAATGAAAAAAAAACCCATTTTGGTAAATAATCCAGCTGACAACCTATTTTGGTATATAATTTCTTTTTTTAATTTATTTCAATAAAAAAACCCATGACATTTTATTTAGAATAATACGGACTCCAGTAAAAAAATAGAAAGAAAAAAAAGAGAGTATTCATTTAGAAGATATAAACTTAACCTCAAACTTTTTAAAAAAAGAATAATTAAACTGTTATTTTTTTCTATTTAAGTTGGTAAGCACGATTTCAAAACCTTTCTTTAGGGGGACCGAAAACGTACATCAAAATTACTCCAAAACACCTCCTAATAAAGTATTCTACTTAAGAAATCACTTAAAAATCATCATCTAAAATATACTAGCATATGATTATAGCAAATCACATTACAAGATAAAAACATGAAACAAAAATAGGTAAACTTATTCAAGATAAGGCCACTAATTAAACTTTATGGCCAACACCACATGCTCAAGGGACCATGCTAAAATAATTACACTTTAATACAAGACTTGCAAGTAGCAATGAAACTTACATACAAAAAGACTTAGACTCTCTAATACATGCCACTAGAGTTATGAATTATATTTAAATTAGTTTCTTACTCTTCTAGCCCCACAATGTTGTGATGTCCCAAGGGATGAGTGAAGCCTCAAAAACACCACACAAAACCTACACGCAAGGAAAATAGTGTATAAACATAAAGATCAATAAATTCAAATGAAAATTCATTATGCTTACCTTGTTCATCCATGAATTTGCCAACATGTAAAGTCAAGCATTTTAACAAGCGTAAAGTAAGAAAATTTTGGACCTACTCATGATTTCAAATAAAATACATTTAATAACAAGTATTTGGCATTAAAATAACATCATGTTACTAGATAAATGTTCTTCTTACTCAATTTATATGAGATATTAGTATATAATATTCAATACATCATAACCGATTTCATTTAGTTATTTAAGTCATAGCCCTTAATAATCTTAGAAAACTAGGGTTAGTCTACGAACATCAAGACACAATCAAGTGAGCATGGACGTGATGGGATACCTCTACCTCAATGCCTTATTATAAGGTCGAAAGCCAAACAACTCAAGTTGAGATTGAACGTGGTCCTACAAGATTTCATGACGAAGGCCTTACAAGCTTATGCGAGGGAGAAAGAATATCAAGACTCACTTTCTTACTTTCAAGGAAATCAAGAAACCAAATCTTGGCTCAATTATGTCATATATGAAGATTTGAAGGTTCAAGAAAATCAAGATTCCAAATCTTGAAATTTTCGGTCCAAGAAACAAATATTGGAGTTGAAACAAAATGGATCACACTGACAAGCTTAAACGAGCCCAATCTTGCAACTAACAGATCAAGCATTCTAATTCTTGAAGACTAGCCCATAGGGACATCCTCAAGCCAGTATTAAAGTTCTACTAAGCACTTAGTTGAAAATTTGGCCAAACATTGTGAAAGTGGCCCATTTGAAGTACGCTTTTTTTTCAGCCTGTTTTAAGTCTAATAAGTGGATCACTTGTAAAATTCAACCCAAGCAAGCCCATATACATGCCTTGGCCCAATTCCACCTTATAATCCACACTTGGAAATTTATTTTCATCTTTTGTTACTTAGGAGAAAGTTTGTTAGTTATTTTCAAGTTAAGTCAAACTCTTAGTCGGCAATTAGTTGCCATAGTTATCATTATCTTAAACTATTATTTGTTATAAATTGGCAGCCTACATAAACACATGGTCGACCACCTTTGTTTCCTTTAAGCTTGACTTCAATAAAAATACTCTTTGAGTTTTCTTTGCAAGATTTTATCTTGTTTGTTTTAGAATTCATTCATCACAATCTTCTTAGATTATTGGGGATCGTCTTTAAGCTTCAACTTGTCAAGACTTCAATCTTGGAAGGGAGATTAGAATCGTTTGAAGGGATTTGTTGGATCTTTGATTCAAAGGATTTTTAGGGCACCTACCCAACTACCCATATCTCATCTTCCATCCTTAATTTCGGTTAAAAACCTTTCTTTCCCATCTTTTCTGTATTTTTACTTGATTTTTTAGTTTTAATTGTTTCTTGAATCTAGTTCAATTCATTCAAAATATTTTTAGGTTCAAGATTTCAATTTCCCATTCGGTTTGGGTTTTTTTTGCCTGCAAGGATCACTTATTCCTATCCAAACTTGAAGTCATTCAAATCTAAAATTGTTTTGTTTTGTTTTCTTTAATTTCTTTCAGTCTTGATTCATTTTCTTTAGAATTTTCTTTCTAATTTTATTGTTGTTTATCCAGGTTTGGTTTTCCCCAAAGATCCCTTCAATTTGAGCATTCTTGGGAAGTAAGAAAATCACTCATTCATAATTTAACTTAAATTCTTCTTGGTCAATTTTTTCATTTTATTCTTGCTTCATTTTTCATTCAATTTCTAATCAGTTTCATTGAATATTTTGTTGATTCCTTGGTGGTTCATTCCTGATCAGTTTGTTTCTCTTAATTTTAGGTGCACATAACATTCTTCCAATTTGGGTCTAGAGCCCTATGTCAAATGTCTAACATGAAAACTTTCGATTCGATTTCGCTTTCTTATATAATTTGGTATCAATTTATTAAGTGTTTTAAGGGTTTTGATGGTGCTTGGTTTGATGCCTTGCCAAAAAAAAATTATTTTTACTAATAAGTTTGCGAAAAGGGTTGTTTTGATCTATTTGGGGTTTTCTCATTAACTTTTTTACCTCAATTGATTTTTCCAATATTTTATAGTTAATTCCCTTCTAAAAAAAATTATTTGAAGGAATTTGACCTGCCACAAATTGTAGTGGCAATTTAAGTACTTTTCAATACTTAACGAGCTAGTTTTCTAGGCATTTTAGTATCTTTTATTACATTTTTTCTATTTCATAGTTTATATTCAAATTATTGCAAAATAAGCATTTTTACGTAATATTTTGAGTTAGTTGACCTATTGGGCCAATACCGACCTTAAGGTAGTTTTAATGCTTTCATTGAGTGTGTAGGACACTTGATTTTAGCTCAAAAGCACAAGGAACGACAGTCGAGTCGCAATACAAGATTCCATTGTCTGAACACAACAGAATTCAAGATTTTACATTCTAAGTTGTGTGTTGCGACATGCACTAAGCTGTGTCGTGACATAGGTCTGGTGGAGGGCAAAAATTAGTTAAGGGTGTTTCTTTGCGCATAATCCATATTTAGTGTGATTAAGACTTGTATTTGACCTAAATTGGGCTGTTGAGTTTGCCTATAAATAGTTAAGAATAAGTCAAGTTTAGGGGGCTTTTACCAAGTTGTTTTAGGGTTTTAGTTTGGTAGGTTTAGGATTTTAATTTAGTTTTTTTTTTCTTTTAAAACAATTTTATTTTCCTTGTTCTTCGAATTAAGTCCAAGTCTTCGTTATTAAATATTTTCGCAATTTTATTTTACTTCCTATTTGAAAACAATGACATCTTAATCACTAGTAAAGGATTTCACGGATCCGAGCACATCCAGTTTATCAAATGTACCAATTTCTGTAACAGCTCAATTTTGGGCTTAGTCGGAACAATGGTTTCCGGACCACAAATTCGACGCAGAAAAATTTATTTTTCTTATATTTTTATGGTCTAAAATTTTATGGAATGATTCTGTGAAAATTTCATTCGAAAATTTTGATGTTTGGGCACTCAATTTAGTAAAAAGGACTAAATTGCAAAAAGTGTAAAACTTGATTTCTAGAAGCTGGAGGTGTCTAATTGCTATGAAATTTTAAATTGAAGGTCCTTAGATGGTAATTAGACCATTTGTTAAGTTAGTGGACAAAAATGGACATGAAGGAAGAGAAATTTTAGTGTTTTAAGAAAAGGGCATTTTGGTTATTTGGTAATTAAATGAATTAAAGAGCAAATTAAAAGCCAATTTTTTCTCATCTTCTACCCCTTGGTCGAAATTTACAAGAGGAAGACATAGCTAGGGTTTTTCAAGCTTCCAAGCTCGATTGTAAGTTCGTTCTAGCCTCGTTTTTAATGCACTTTACATTTTTAAAGTCGTTGTAACTCGATCTACCTATTTCTAGCACTAATTTGAGGTATGGTTAAGGCATAGGGTTTGAACCATGTTATACATGTGTGTGTTTTGATGGCTAATGGTAGAAAATGCATGTTTGTTGTTAGAAAAACGACTTTTGCTAAGTGATTTTTGGTAAAAATGTCAAAAATGACTTATTTGTAAAAGTTATACAATAAGTAGTAAAAGTGTGATTAAGTGGAAAATTTGGGCTGGTATAAGTATGAAAATGGTTCGGCTAGGCTTGGGTATTGAAGAAATTGGATGAAAATCATTTTACGAGCCTAGGGACTAAATTGTAAAAATATGAAACATTAGGGGAAAAGTGTAATTTTTTCATAATATGATTTTTGGACTAAATTAAACAATGTGTGTAATAAATAAGTTAAATTTCTCATTATAGATCAAGAAAAACGATGTTCGGACCTAGATAGGGGGAAAAACAAAGTGTTTGACGATTAGGTCAAATTCTACTATTTTTGTATCGAGATAAGTTCGTATGTAAATAATACATTTTTATTTTTATGTTTTAAATGCTTTAATATTGTATGAATTGTGGTTGACTCTTTGGACGTATTCGACAAAGTTTCGACAAGCAAGAATTCCCGATTGAGCCTTAGGAATAGAATAGGATATGAGTGATATGTCACTAGGAACCCATGTGTTTATGTGATCCGGGTGCTGGTCTTGTACGTCCTACCAGTGGCTGGGTATGTCGGCATATGTTTCGGATACCTGACAGCTTGTGTGATCAGCACTGTGTAGCTACGTCCTGATTGATAGCTTGTGTGAGCAAGCTCGTGAGTAGCTCGAAAACGAGCCTATATGTGTTATGAGATGTGAGGTAGCTTTGGCTACATGTATGAAACTTATGTGCAAGATTTCTGAGTATCCGTTAATATTCTGAGTGTTCAACGAGAATGTCAAAGTTGTGAAAAACTATAGTATGTTACGAGTTGGTACAGGTACGTATGTAAAACTCATACGTAATGAGCTCGATAAGTGATGAACCCTTGGTAAGGTTATGATTGAGTAAGTTAAGACTAAAGATTTTGATATCATTCATGTTAATTTTTACCATGCTAATTGTATGTTAAATGTGTGGTTATGATGCTTATTATTTGCATAGGAACTTACTAAGCTATAAAGCTTACTCCAATTTTCTTTCCCTTGTCTTATAGTGTCACCAAGCTAGCTCAGGGATCGGAGACTGTCGGAATGATTTCAACATTTTGAGTTATGGCATGTATAGGGGACTTGGTCATTTTGTTATGTGTCATATTAATTAATTTGATCGAATGTGTTGGCTCATAATAAAAGTTCATTTTGTACAAGGCCATTTGAAATTGGCTACTATTGGTATAAGTAATTTATATGATGATGTCTTTCATGGATGTGGGAGTTTACATGATTTGAGTTGATAATTATGTGATGTTTGTGTATGATAGATGGTAGCATGTGAATGATGTGTTGATGCCTTGGTTCTGTCTAATTTGGTTGTATGTAAATGTTTGGATTGGTGCTATGTTGTGTTGTGTAGGTGTGTGCAATAAAGGGTGGCAAAATGGCTTGGTAAATAGCCTTATTTTTGTCCACACAGGTAGGCACACAGGTGTGTGTCTAAGCCGTGTGTGACACACAGTTTGCCCCACGGGCATGTGTTTAGGCCATGTGTCCCCTGCACCCTAATTTTTGCAAAATAGAATGCTTAGAATTGAGCACATGGGCAGAGATACGAGCGTGTGTCTCAGCCGTGTGGATGAAACGGCCTTAGGCACGGGCGTGTGTCCTGAGCGTGTAAAGTCTGCACCTATTTTATGAAAAATCATAAATTTTAAATCGACCACACGGCCTAGCACACAGGCGTGTGACTTGGCCGTGTGTCTTCAATTTGTTCTTAGGTGACAAATAGAGAGTTACACGGGGTTGGGACACGGGCATGTGTGACCATACGGCCTGCCCACACGGGTGTGTCTCATATCCACACAGGCGTGTGACCCTTGTTTAGTGAAAAATTTTCTAAGTGTTGTGAAATTTTCTAAAGTTCTCAGTTTAGTCCCAAACCACTTTCAATGTATGTTTTAGGCCTCGTAGGCTCGTATTAGGGACATTGTGATTGTATATGAATGGTTTTAATTTGGACGAAAATTTATGACTCGAAAATGTATGTTTGTTTGTGTTTAAGTCTGGTAATGCCCCGTACCCTATTCCGGCGTTGAATACGGGTAAGGGGTGTTACAATTTCTATCTTTCTCTCTTTTAATCTAAATTGTGTTCATGCATGATTAATTTAATTTTAAGAAAGATGATTATTGAATCGATGAGCGACTAAGTCTTTAGGGAGATTAATGAACGATTATGAGAGTGATTAATGGAAGAATGACAGTTTCCCATAAAAGGCTCACAAATAGTCGCCAATCTGGCTATATCCCTTCAATCACCACGCTTAACTTAAAAACCTGAAAGGAAGAAGAAACTAGGTAAGTTCATAAGAACTTAGTGAGTTCCTAGGAAGGAAAACTTCACCACTATTACTATCAAATGTAAAAATTTAAAGAAACAATAGATTTATTTATTTTATCCTAGTTGGCAGATACATTACTATAGCTTCCAGTTTAACTGGCGGATAACTCTACAGTTCTAATTAGCCTCTTGGCGATCAACACCATTTTCTTTACTCATGTATGACTATTACAGACATATCAACTCTGTGAATACCCCACTTGCGTGGTTTTCTTTCTATGATTGACAAGCTTATTAGTTATGCGGTCATACAACGTGTAACATCACATACACCTTTTTTCTACGTACTCCCTTCCTTATGCTAGCTTCTAATCCTTTATTCTCAAAGAACTCAATTTATTTCTTGTATCTTCAAATCCGCTGATTTGAGCAATATAATAACATATCCTCCTAACTCCCCTCATTGTATGAAAACACTAGTGTTCTCCTGTAAGGTAGGGTTTTCACCAATCACAGTTTGCAACAAGTGCCATACCAGAGGCAAAATTCATTATCATGCATCTTATTTATCATTATATGCAATATCCCTCCAATACCTCCTTTCACCCATTTGGATATGGAGTTTATGCACCAAGGAAAGAATACTCATACTGTGTATATATCTAGGTTTTTTGGGCCTGTTCGGACATAATTAAGCATGCATGCACTAACTCTTTGCATGAGACTTCTCATACATAGACATCAGAAGTAAATGACTAGCCACTTACCTAGTTATACAAAGTTTAGAAATAAACAAACTAGAACATATACCAGACATAGGGTACAAAGGAACTCACTAGAATACTTTACTTAGAGCTCTATCTACTCTAGTACTAGTTCTTTTCCTTTGGCACTAGGACCCTGTCCTATTTTTTTAGCTAAAAAGTAAAACAATTCCTTTAATCATCACCAAATATTTAAGATACAGAAAGAATTCTGTAAACATGCAAACGATTTTTGGTTAGGAGTTTCTTTCCTATCTAGTAGTTAAGGAAATCCTGTCAATCATCTCTTAATTTAGTCTCTATCTATCTGGTAAAGCTTAAAGAAATGCTTTAAGAATTTACTAGTAGACAACTAGCACCGACGTTCTCTTAACTTTTACGATTAATACACTTACTAGAAACGAAGAACTCTCACAGTTTCTTCGATGATAACAAAGTCTAGTAGAGAAGATGAATCATAAATCTTCTCTTCAGTACCATGTTATCATATTTATAGCTAACCAATGTCTGAATCTCAATCAGGTTTACCTCTAATCATTACTTGTTCTCACATGCTTCTACTAATTAATCACATCTTACAAGGCTTTACAAGTGTCTTAATTATCGACATGTTGCCTCCACGAGAATGCTAGGTAACATAAATGTATCCTACAAGCCATCATGCGTACTTAATTAATGATACTAAAACACGAGTTGCGATCTTATTAGTGGGAAAATCCTGTTCAATCAGGTCCTTACCGTATTATAGCCTTCCTAACATTAGGATTGCTACTTCGCATAATTGGAAAAGTTCTTCATAACTCTCTGCCACGAAGTTATCACCTTCCCTTCACCATTCAAAGTTTCACAAATTAGGCAGCCTCCACTAGCGCAGTCTCTCAACCTGGTCCGGTTCATCTAATCAGGGTGTGACAGACACTGCCTTAGAGGAAGGAAATCCTAGTGACGTCGTAACAACCCATTTTTACGTGGTGTCAAAAATAATGGTTTCGGAGCCACAAATCTGACTAGTAAGTCCGTAAATATTATTATTTAATATTTACAATTCAATTATTATATTATATTGGATTTTCAATTAATAATTTCTACTAATTGAACGAATAGTAAAGTACAAGTGGGTTGTCCTTAAAGTCAAGTGGTTTTGGAAATTGAGGTATCGAGAATCATTTTTGTAAATTAAACCCGTAAATATTTTTTTTAAATATTTATGGAGTGGCTATATAGGTATATTGAAATTCAGTCTAGAAATTTTAATATTTAGATAGATAATTTATTAAAAAGGATTAAATCGTAAAAAAAACTATAAAAATTAATAGCTATAGATTTTTATTAATTAAAAAGGTTAAATAATATTTATCCATGGGTTATTATGGTAATTTGACCATTTTTATATGTGGGGACAGTCAAAGTGATTTTAACATACTATCAGTTATTTACTAATTTTTAACATACTATTTCTTAATAAAAATCACTTTGACGGTCCCTACAAATAATGATGATATGCTGGCACAAATAATTGATACGAGAATCAAACTTAATACGGAGATTGATAAAGATGAAATGTACTGGGAACAAAGAGCACGGGCTAATTGGCTCCAACTGGGGGACAAGAATACGACATTTTTTCATAAGCATGCCTTAATTCGTAAACGAATTAACACAATACAAAGGCTCGAGATAGATGAAGGTAACAAAATTTTTGAGGAGGCAGAAATCAATGACATAGCTACAATGTACTTCCAAAATCTATTTTCTTCAAATGGTATAGGGAATCTATCCCATCTGTTAGCAGGTATTGATAATTGTATCTCTTCCGATGATAATAAAGCTCTACTGGCTAAATATACGGTAGAAGAGGTTTTTTCGGCTCTGAAAGGAATGGGACCTTCTAAAGCACTAGGATATGATGGCTTATCGACACTGTTTTTTCAAAAATACTGGCACATTGTGGGGAGAGACATAGAAAATTTCTGCTTGGGCATATTGAATGAAGGTAGGGATTTTGAACCTTTAAACTCAATCGAGATAGTGCTTATTCCAAAAACTTCCAATGCCAGAAGTCTTGTTCATTTCAGACCCATTAGTCTATGCACAGTTTTATACAAAATTGTAACTAAAACAGTTGCTAATCGTCTTCAAACATTTATGGAAAAATGTATTGACAGTGCTCAAAGTGCGTTTGTTCCGGGAAGACTAATATCTGGTAATGTGCTAATAGCCTATGAAATTCTGCATACTCTACGTCGAAAACGAACGGGTAAAAAGGAATTTATGGCAGTAAAACTAGACATGAGTAAAGCCTATGATAGAGTTTAATGGGATTATTTGGAAGAAGTAATGCTTCATATGGGATTCGCAAAGGAATGGGTGGCACTAATCATGAGATGTATTTCAACAGTCTCTTATACAGTCTCCACTAATGGTAGTAGAGGTCGGGTTTTCAGACCTACTAGAGGGCTCCGACAAGGTGACCCACTTAGTCCCTTTCTTTTTCTGATTTGTAGTGAGGGACTTTCATCCCTAATCAGGCTGGCAATACGGGAGGGTGAACTAAAAAGAGTTAAGGCTAGCAGAAGCGGTCCGATAATTTCACATTTATTGTTTGCGGATGACTGTATTTTGTTTGGGGAAGCTACAAAGAAAGGAACAGAAACCTTTAAAAACATTTTGAAGGAGTATGAGAAGTGTTCCAGTCAATGTGTGAACTTTAGTAAGTCCACGTTCTTCTTTAGCTCTAATATAGCAGCAGGAGTTAAAGAAGACATCTTCAACGAAATGGGAGTGAGACAACCAACAAACATAGAAAAATATTTAGGCCTTCCTAATGTGGTAGGAAGATGTAAGAAGGAATCTTTTCAAAATCTGAAGGACAGAATTAAACAGAGAATTGAAAACTGGAGTACACGGTTGCTATCTCAAGGGGGGAAAGAGGTTTTCATTAAATCAGTCCTACAAGCAATTCCAACTTATGCGATGACATGCTTTCTTCTACCAAAATCACTATGTGGGGAGTTTGAAAATATTTTTGCTTGATTCTGGTGGCAGAAAGGCCAAGGAAGAAAAGGAATTCATTGGTGTCAATGGAAGGTCATGTGCCGCTCTAAGGAGGAGGGGGGTATGGGTTTTAGAAATATGGCCCAATTTAATATTTCTTTATTAGCAAAGCAAGGATGGAGGCTTATTAATAATCAGAATGCTCTTGTTATGCAAGTATTTAAAGCCAAATATTTTCCGAATGATCATTTTTTAGAGTCTCGATTGGGCAATTCTGTTTCTTATGTGTGGAAAAGTATTAGGGCAGCGAAAGCGACGTTGGTAAAGGGACTATGCTGGAGGGTTGGTACGGGTATGAATATATCTATCAACGATGATGCGTGGATTCCAAATGCTGTTAATTTCAGATTATCTACTGTGATTAATCATATGCGTGATGTTACAGTTAATGAGTTGATTGACAGCAATAGATTGTGGAAAAGGGAGTTGATAAAGAATACCTTCGCAGAAGAAGATGCTAAAAGAATTCTTCGAATCCCCTTGGTACAAACAACTCATGATGACTTCCTTATCTGGGGGGGTGAATCATCGGGTGAATTCTTGGTCCGAAGTTCCTATAAACTATTACAGTATACTGATGAAAGTCCTAGAGCTTATGCTTTACAAACCATCTACAGGAATTTCTACAAAAAGCTTTGTACTTTACATATACCAACAAAAATAAAGGTTACAATCTGGAGGCTTTCATGGAACTATCTACCTACAAAAGTAAACATGCAATACAGGAAGTTAGCAACCAATACAGGTTGTCCCAGGTGTGGTGAAAGAGCTGAGACAATGGACCACTTATTTCGAGAATGCCCTGTTACAGTGGAAACATGGAAATCATTATCACTACAGCATATTGTAATGATACAGAACATGGACTTTGAACAGTGGCTTCCCTGGGTGTTTAATCAGCTAACCCCTTGTCAATGTTCCCTTTTCTGCTGCGCACTCTGGGCCATATGGGGAGACCGAAACAAAAGAATACATGAGGAGAAAGTTAGTACTAGGATGAACATCGCAAACTTTATCAATAGCTACATCAATGAACTTACTGGTCTCGAAAGAAGGAAGATAGTTAACATAACAAAACCCAGTAGATGGAGACACCCAAATGGCGAGTTCATAAAAATTAACTTTGATGGTGCCTACAAAGAAGGTCAAAACTGTTCGGCTTCAGGTATTGTGGCTCGAGATGCGAATGGGACAGTTCTTCTATCATACTCAGAAATCCACCAAGGTATCGTCTCTGCATTTGCTGCTGAAGCCACAGCCTGTTGGAAAGCGGTACAAATTGGAGTCGAAAAGGGATGGCAGTCAATCATTTTCGAAGGAGATTCCCTCGCAGTAATAAAGAAATGCAACACAAAAAGTCAAGATTGGTCAATGATAGGAGCATATATATATGACATCCAACAGAAAATACAGAAATCCGTTAATATTAAATTCGAACATATAGGGAGATCTGCTAATACTCTTGCACACATCCTGGCAACAGAAACTCTAAGAAGAAAGGAAGAAATATACCTGGATAAGGCAGTCCCTGAGTATACTGAAGAACAAATAAGACGGGAATGGGAGTGTGAACCAGATTAGAGAGGTTTTCGGTGGAGAGGAGAGAAGAAGGGGAAGTTTCAAAACAAAAGAAAATGAAAGGTTTGAGCGCAAAAGCTTCCTGATGGAGTGAAATCGTCAAAAGCAATGAAATGATGGATTGATAGGATGACAGATTTCAGAGAACCTGATTGGGCATTGGTTCGGCACAATAAATGCTATTCTAGACTGTTCTATTATAATATCTAGATTTTTGCTCTGGTCATTTGATTTCCTTAGGTCCGACTATTGAAGTTTTGTTTTCTTTTAGGGGCTTGCTGAAATAGTGGGCTGGTTCTTAGTATAATTAGCTTGTATTTGGTTTTTTTGTTTGGTTTAGTTTTTTAATATAAGCCCAATCTGGAATAGTTTTCAAAAAAAAAATAGTAAATAACTATTATTAAATAAAATAATTAATAAAAAAATAATTAAAAAGGTCATCATCTTTCTTAGCTCTACCACACATTTTCTCTAAACCAGAATAACCATGAAAGACCATTTTTGAAGCTCAAGGGTTCGACCAAGTTTCTTTATTTGCATGGTAAGTTTTTGGAGGTCTTTTTTTTTATAATTTTTATATTTTTGAGATAGTTACAATTAGGTCTAGTTAACTCATATATCAGTTTTCGAAACTGTTAAAGATTTTGGATTTTTCCATTAATGAATCTTAGTTGTGTTGAGAATTTAATTGATGGATTTTTGAGTTTTATAACTAAATATAAGTATTTTGTTAAGTGGTTTTTAGTAATTTTAATGTTTAGGGATTAAATGATTTAAATAGTAAAATTTAATGAAAACAGTGTGAAATGATGAGAAATATGAGTTGTAATGGACCCTAAAAAAATCAGCTAGCATGGTTTTTCATTAAATATGGTTAATTTGTGAGTTTCGAGTTTAGGGACTAAATTGCATAAAAGGTAAAAGTCTAGGGTAAAAGTGTAGAATAACGATTATGGGTCAAATATATGAATTTTAGTATTTTATAATATTTGAATTGGTTAATTGAATAAAATTATTATATTTAGATCAAGAAACGAGTCAACCTATCATTAATTGCCGAAAAGGAAAGTTAGAGGAGAAATCGTCAGTGTTGCGTTCGTAGCTATTTTTGATTAGGTAAGTTCATAATTGATTAAATTAATTATTTGTTGTTTTTTTATTTAATACATATCTATTTATGTTATAATTGAATTTAACTGCTTGAGATTGGTATGTAATGTGTTGGACTAAATTGTGATGATATTTAAGTTGCGTACTGTGTTTGAAAAATGTGAAATACACGGATGTGAGTTTGAAATAGTATAATGGAAACAAAGTTAAAGGATTTAGATATGAAATGTGTCCCGTTTGAACTTTGTGAATACTTAGGATACAAATGACATGTTATTAGGAGATTATTTACAGTTTCAGGTGCTGGTTTTGGACGTCCTACTGATGGTTGAGGTCCTGCATTTGTTGCAGATTCTCCACAGCTCGTGTGAGTAGGCCCATTTCATAGCTCGTGTGAGCAGATAAAGTTACATGTTACAGTCACAACTTGTGTGAGCATTTCCCGAGTATCCGATGATATTTCATTTGGTTCAACGAGTGGCAAAGGTTTAAACGAATATGTACATATATGAATTGTTATATGGTCAAGACATGTGAATTGGTAGATGTTGATATAAATACTAGAAATGGGAAGCTATGTTTATCGAACACATGATGGATGTATTATGTACTTGTTATGTTATTATTATATGTTCCATTATTTGTTAGAATTATATGGTTTTTTGCGATACCTACTAAACTTGTAAGGTTGTGTTGTATAGGAAAGGAATGTAAGTATAAGATTTAATGTGAATATCTGTTAAATGGTAAAATACACTATTCGTTCAACAATTTGGTATAAGATGTGATTATTATTTTTATTTAGGTTATAAGTGGCATATTCTTGGAGCATTTAAGTTCTTTTGCTATAATGATGCTATTTAAACTTAGTTTAAGCATATATGTGTATATATCTTTAGATTTGGCTTGTATATGTCCATATATGTATGTATTTAGTTGTTTGGTATATGCTTCTTGGAAGTGTTTGAAATATGGTAAGATTGAATGTGAATGAAATGGTTGAATTGGTACAAATGCTTAAGTAACTTGGTAAATTTTGGTTGATGATTTTGGTCATAATAAATGAGGTAAATTAGATAGTTGAAGAAGTATGAAATGCTAAGTAGTTGAACTTGAATGGATTATGTTTCAATGTTTAAATTGAGATGCTATTGAAGGCATATTGGTTAGACATAGGGCGAATGATTTTGACATGTTTTTGTTTCTCTTAAATTGTGTTTTAATTGTGTGAAAATATCTAAAAATGGTTTGACTTGAAAAGAACTCTTAAAGTTGGATTTTTTACCATTTTGAATTGAGGTATCGATATTTTGGCATCTGGTATCGATACCTGGCCTTATGAAATTTTTTTGAGAAAAACAAAATGTCAAAATGGTATCATTTTTAATTAAGAATCGTTACTTGTTTATACAATATCGATACCATAAATAAATTATCGATACCCTTGATATTTCATGAAAACAATATAGCAATTTGGTATTGATTTTCATAAAGGTATCAATTTGGTACCAATACCAACTACGGATTTTCACTAATTACTTATTCTTTGAAATTTTATTCTATTAAGTATTTGAAATTCACATTTAGG
Source organism: Gossypium longicalyx (assembly GCA_025698465.1). NCBI lineage: Eukaryota > Viridiplantae > Streptophyta > Magnoliopsida > Malvales > Malvaceae > Gossypium > Gossypium longicalyx. The sequence goes on along the minus strand of CM046995.1, from coordinate 67,238,572 downwards.
TCCTTTAAACTCGATTTAAGGTCTATAAGTGTTTGTTTCCCATTTTTAAGAAATGTTTTGAGTATTTATAATTAAATTAATATTTGAGAAGTTTTAAGTTGTTAATTGTTTTGTTATTTGTTGTGATACTAAGTTTTAAGTTGTTAATTGTTTTGTTATTTGTTGTGATACTCCGTAACCCTAATCCAGCGATGGAGATGGGATAAAGGTGTCATAGACGCTGCCACCTCCCCCGCCCAATGGGAGTCTTGAAATTTATTCTATTGTAAATTTTATTCTTCCTTGCATCTCTTAGTAAAATCTCCTCCTTTGTTCTTTACCTGTCTTCCATGTTTACCTCGTTCATGTTCCCTTCCACTATTCATAACATTCCACACAACTGTCTCAATTTTCATAATTCAAAATCACTTATATCAACTCAAGGAACTAAGCCAGACCCAATGTGACATGCATATAAGGGCTATCCCATCACATTCCAGTGTCCAAAGGACCAACTAAACTAAAGCTTTGATACCACTAAATCTGTAACACCCTATACTTGACTCGATCACCAAGTCTAGGTACTGAATGTCAAAAATCAACTCGAATATTTAAACAAGTTTCTAATCTTATTTAATTACATACTCGGACAAATCTCGAATTTTAAATTTTAATTTCTATGAAACCTCATACCATTAGAATGATAAATTCTTACAATTTTAATCCTTTAGCAAACCCAATAGTTATTTACAAGTTTAACATTTAGGCTCTAACACAGACTTATTTAACTTAATCCCCGAGGCGTAGCCTCTAAGGGTACCCCTCTATATACATGAAACAACTATTATGCCTTCACTAGAATCTGGCGGTGTCTAGCTTGGTTCTTGCACTCGACCCTTGAGTCATCATCTACCATACATTCCAGTAGTAAATTTTATAATTTCAAGAGAACTTAGTGAGATCCTATGTTTTCATTTTAATAGAATATTTCTTAGAAATTTTAAGTAATATGGATCTTAAAGCACAAGCGAGGAACTTCATAGAATTCATAAAAAGATCTGAAATCTCCTCCGTCATAGCCATTGGCTTGTTTTTCTCTGAGCGTATTCTAAGAAGGCATTATCGCCCGCCACACCATCTTCAAACACTTTTATCTTATTGGTCTCAACCCTATTTTTCATTGTCACATGCTTCCTTCAAACCTATCAAGGTATGACTTACTCGGGAATCCTGTGGACACCATCACGGGTTCCACAAATTACTGGCTTTTTAATCGAGACTTTGCCACAGTTGCAAATCCATTCCCTGTGTATAACAGCCTGATTTTGGGCCTAGTCGGAATAGTGGTTTCGGGACCACAAATCCGAAGAGAAAAAAATTATTTTTATTATATTTTTATGGTCTATAGTTTCACAAAATGATTTCATGAAAATTTCGTTCGAAAATCTCGACGTTTGGGCACTCAATTTAGTCAAAATGACTAAATCGTAAAAAGTGTAAAACTTGAGTTCTAGTAGCTAGAGGTGTCTAATTGCTATGAAACTTTAAATTGGAGGTCCTTAAATGGTAATTAGACCATTGGTTAATTTTTTGGACAAAAACGGACATGAAATAGGTGAAATAGAATATTTTTAAGTTAGAGGCGTTTTGGTCATTTAGTAATTAAAATGAATTAAAAAACAAAAATAAAAGCCAATTTTTGTCCATCTTCAACCCCATGGCCGAATTTCACAAGGGGAAACCATGGCTAGGTTTTTTCAAGCTTCCAAGCTCGATTGTAAGTCCGTTCTAGCCCCGTTTTTAATGATTTTCATGTTTTTGAAATCCTCGTAACAAGATCTATCTATTTCTACCACTAATTTGAGATATATTTGAAGTATAAGGTTTTGAAACATGATGAATATGTGTGTATTTTTGTGTTTAATGGTAGAAAATGCATGTTTATGGTTAGAGAAACGACTTTTACTAAGTGATTTTTAGTGAAAATGCCTAAAAAGACTAATTTGTAAAAGTTATAAAATATGTCATAAAAGTGTGATTTAATGAAAAATTTGGACTTCTATAAGTATAAAAGAGGTTCAGATAGGCTTGGGAATCGAAGAAATTGAATAAATTTCATTTTCGAGCTTAGGGGAAAAATTGTAAATATGTCAAACTTTAGGGGCAAAAATGTAATTTTGCCATAATATGATTTTTTTGTCACATTGAATAATGTGACTAGTAATTGAGCTAAATGTGATATTATAGATCAAGAAAACCGAGATTCGGGCCTAGAACAAGGGAAAAATAAATATTTGACGGTTAGGTCTTTTTCAGCATTTTTGGTATCGAGGTAAGTTTGTATGTGAATAATGCAACGCTATATTTATGTTTTAAATTGCTTTAATATTATATGATTTATATGATTGATATTATGAGCAAGTTCGATAATGCCAAGATAACGAAGAAGTCTTGGTTGAACCTTAGAAATAGATAGGATACAAATGTCATGACATTAGGGTTATGTGTGATTTCGTGTAAGACCATATTTGGGATATGACATCGATATGTGATTTTTTGTAAGACCATATTTGGGACATGGCATCTATATTAGACATCGTGTAAGACCATAGTTGGGCTATCGGCATCGATATGTGATCCCATGTAAGACCATATCTAGGATATGGCATTGGCATCTTACTATGTGTATAAGGTTTCCCGGGTATCCTTAGTATTCCAAGTGGTTCAATAGGTAATTCAAAGACTATGTCAAAGATGTGAAAAGATATGACTGGGTTACGAGTTCGTACAAGTATGTTCGTAAAGTTTATAAGTATTGGCTTCATGATATTATAAGTTCATGATCACTATGAAAGTGACCTTAAGTTAATCTTGTGAATAAGTATTTATGTTGATGATGTGTAAATTCATGGTAAATTCAGTTGAGAATCATGTGTTAGGCTTTTGAGCCATATCAAATTGAGAGATAAGATGTTTAGTCCACTTGATTTGTGATTCATTGGATATGTGTAAAGAATGAAAGATTTGTATAATTTCTATTAAAATGGTTATGAAAGTATGTGAAGTTAAGAGTTTAAATCATTGAAAGATGTTAAGAGGCTTGAAAATATGAACATGCATAATTAATGTGCATGTTACTATGAGGCTTGAAATGATTTGTTAATGATTATTATGGTATGTTATATTGGAGAGGTTAAGATCGTTTGGAAAATGTTAAGATGTATTAAATTATGCTTATAAATTGAAGGGGGTAAGCATTGTGATTGAGTAAGTTATGCCTATAAAAATTTAATGACGTTTATGTTGTGCTATGTTATGTTTGTTGTATGAAAAAATGTATGACTATTGTTGCTTATTATTTGCATACGAACTTACTAAGCTTTATAGCTTACTCCCCTTCCTTTCCCATATCTTATAGGGTTGCATGCTAGCTCGAGTTGGAGATCGCCGGAGATGCTATCACACTATCAAGCTATCATGTTGGGTAAATGAACGCAAACCCTTGAGTCTATGGCATGTATAAGGACTTAGTCATTTTTCTGTATGTGTCATTATGATATGGCCAAATGTATTGGCTTGTAATGATTAAAGATTTGATTTGGTATGTAGCCACATAAATTGGTTTATATTGGCTAATAAGTTGCAAGCAAATTAATTACTCATATGTCTATGCCAATGTCATTGTGTGATGTGGTTTATAATGGCATGTTAATAAAATTAGACTAGATGATACATGTGGGAAGTTGTTATACTGAAGGTGATTGGGCATGTGTGGACTTGATAAAGTATGATGTTATGTATATGAAGGTAAGGAAATGATATGTTTAAGTCTTTATTGTTGATGTATAGGTTAAATTGGCCAATGAATGGCATGTAAATATTCAATAATGACTAGCTATTGGAATGGCTAGTTATGGATATGCTGTGGTGTTATGTATGTCTAAATGAAAGTTAATACAAAGAAATCATGAAAGAGTAAAATTAGCGTTAAAACAGTTTTGGACAGCAGTAGTATAACTTTTAAAAATAACCAAAAATTATGAAAATCAAATTAGAGGTTGAATAAAATATGAAATTAAATCCTCTTAAGTCTAGTTTTACATAGAAGAAACAGTGTAAGCAAAAAAATTTCATTTTATGAGAGATTTGAATTTTTGTGAGACAATGTCAGAATAATTTTGGGTTCCCCTATTCTGAATTTGTAAAATCATTAAAAATTGTATAAAAATACTTGGGGGTTCAAATTTATATGTTTAAATTCTTAATTAGTCTATTTTCAAGAGAAACAAACAAGAACATCATCCGAATCCCTTACTAAGAGATAATTAATTTTTAGTGAAGAAAGGTTGAAACTATCAAATAGCAGAATAGGGATGAATTTGAAGAATTAATTGTACTTATTGGCTAAACCATAAATTTTTAAAATTTTATGGAAAGAATATATTTGAGTCTAGTTTCAGAAAAATCAAGTGGATCTTAATTTAGAATTCTGTAGCTCAAGATATAAATAATTTAGTGACTATGACTCAAGTGGACAGTTTTGTTATGAACAACAAATAATTGTTTTGATATGTTTAAGCGTTGATTATGGTTGTGTTGGTAGCTTAATTGTGCCATGTTAAGTGTCATTGAAAGTGCGTATGTGAGTATGCAAACGAGGGTGGCAAATAGCTTGGTAAATAGCCATTTTTTTGGCCACACGGGCAGAGACAAGGTCGTGTGAAAGACACAGCCCCGGGACACAGGCATGTGACTTGGCCGTGTGACCCCAAATTGTGTATGACGTCATAAACAGAGAGTTACACGGGTTGAGGACACGGACGTGTGTGACCATACGGCCTACCCATACGGGCGTGTCCCAAGCCACAAGGGCATGTGACTCTTGTTTTGATGTAAAAAATTTTTAGTTTTCCAAAGTTTTTGGTTTAGTCCCGAACAACTTCCAATGCATGTTTTGGGCCTCGTGGGCTCGTATAAGGGACGATATGCATGTGTATGAATGGTTTTAAATTGAATGAAATTTTATGGCCCAGTTTTGTATGATTGGTTATGTTTAATTTCGGTAATGCCTCGTACCCTGCCCTGGCATTGGACACGGGTAAGAGGTGTTACATTATGTCCCCTTGATCGGCGTTGAAATTCATACCATTTTATCCCCTCACTTTAGCGGAGATAACTTTTGACTAGACTTATGTCTAATTCCCCCTTTTTTAGATAATGTCTCCTTCTATCCCCCTATTCCACGAACTCAAGAAGTCAGCTGACTAAATGACTCGCATTTGCGATGTAACCCCTATAGTGTTTCCTCTCTTGGGTCCAGACTTCTTACGATGCCCCAATTTATTTCCAATCTCTCCAATGGACTTTTTCTATCCAAGTATTCCTGGCGGTCAACACCAATGGTAGTCCCAAAAGGTCTTACCCCATCTTTTTCATTATCAGTAGGTCACTGGCAGACTTACTACCCCAACTATTAGCTTAGGTCCTATTTTGTTGCCTCACCCATCATACTCGACGTTATATTACTCGTTTAACTACCGCGAACTAAAAAAATGCAAGATACCCATTTCCATCACAATTTGGCGAATTTTCTTACTAATAACTTTACCCACATCCTCTAGTACTATTACTAGCTATTCTCCTCTTCATGGTTTGGTGGATTCTCTCACTAGTCCATTTACTCACATTTTCAAACCCTCTGAAATCATTCAACTGTGTTGCCTCCTGCACTAGCCTTACAATGACCCTTCCTTCTTTACTTTGTTCATTTCCTAGTTCACCTTCTTGACTAACTTATTCTGACGTCTAAGCCCAACTTTGGTCTTACACTGTGTACTGATAACTCTTGAAAAGAGTTATATTTTCTACCTTTTGACCTAGTTAGTTGCTTGTACTTAAGTATATTTTGTTGCATTTTAAGGCATTTTAATTAGCATTTGTTATATTGCATTCAAACATGGACTATGTTGAGTTATTTGGTGCATTTAATTGGTTTTTATGGAAGTTTTGTGCAGTGATAGGAAAGGAACAAGTTTTCGAAGAAAGGAAATAAATGAGTAAAGTTTTGCTAGGGCAAAGTGTAGATGATATGCCAGCACGAGTGCTGCAGTAATGCCTAGAAGACTAAGTCAAATATTTTATTCGCAGCTATTTCAGTTTGAAATTTAAACTCACACCAAATAAATCACCCTAGAGAGAGAATAAGATTAACACAAACTGATTGGTTGAACTCTATCTATAAAAGGATGATTAAGGGAACCTCAAAAGGCATCCCAGAGAGAAGTAAAAGAGTAAGAGATCTCGAATGGAATAGGAAGTCCTCCTCTTGGTCAACATAAGACTGTGTTGCTGAAGTGTAGACCAGCGAAAGTTGTTTCCCCGACGTTCTTTCGTTATTTCCTTAGTGCTCTCTTGTGAACTTATTTGGTTGTAAACAATGGTAATGGTTTGGAATTATATTTTCAAACTGATGAGTTAAATCTCATCGGGTTGGGGTTATTTTGATGATATTTAGTTGTTTTAAGTTTCCACAGTATAAACCTGATAATTTTACTACCCATTCAATTGTTTAAGTGCAATCCATAGGAATAGTTGATGTCATATTATTCTTTTTAAGTTGATTTAATGCAGGAAAGGTTAGATTACTTAACTAATATTGGATGGCATGAGCAACATTAGAATGATGCTTGCGTCATAAAGAAGGAATTACACAGGATATTGTAATAATACCCTATATAAGTAGGGATAGTGACTTGAGGTTTTGCCCTTGAAAGAGGCAGGCCACTCTAGGACTCTTCTGTACAGTAAGTTAAGTAAAATTTTGCCACGACATTATTGTTAGTAAGGTTGATTCTGTGTAATCCCAACCTTCCACATAAATACCATAGACACTATACTTGATTCTCTACCGAAATATCTTTGCCTTAGCATTCTTAGTGGATTATTAATTCATTTATATATTATTCACGCAGTAGTTCTCATATTTACATTTTTGTTATCACCTTTGCCATAGCAATTCCAGTTATTCACCCATCATCGCATATTTACCTTAGTTTTTACCATAACATTTCATTCAATCATTTTACTATAGCATTAACTTGATCCTATTAAGATAACTTGACCAATTTTGTACCTCAATCTGATCCTTGTGGAAACGATACTCATTTACCTCTTTATTACTTGAACCGATGTGTATACTTGCACAAAAATCTCACAACATTTTTACACGCAACAAGTTTTTGGAGCTGTTGCCGTGGATTGACAATTTGGTGAAAATTAGTTCAGTTATTTTACTTACTTTTATTGGTTTTATCTAATTTAGTTATCTCTTATAGGTTTTCCAACAATGCATGAGAAGATTTATTCCTGCTAACACAAAATACCTTTTTTATCAAGAGATTGACAGAACTTTGCGAAGAAAGAGAAAAGAATTGAGAAAAATGGCTGGAAAAAAAGAATGATCTTAATGACAATCCAAATGATAACAATGAGAATCCTCACATTGGGTGTGTGATGGATGATCAAGACAAACCAATCAGAGATCATGTTGTCCTAATGCTAAATGATTTGAATCCAAGGACAGTTAGACCAAATATACAAGCTCAACAATTTATGTTGAAACTAGTAATGTTCTAAATGTTACAAAGTGTAGTGCAATTTGGTGGAATACCAACTAAAGACCCATGGTTACATTTAAGACTCTTTCTAGAAGTATATGATTAATTTAAACAATAAGGTGTTTCTGAAGACGCCTTGAAAATTAAGCTATTCCTGTATTCCTTAAGAGATCATGCCTGGGCATGGGTAAATGCTTTACCGTCAAAAATAGTGGAATTGTGGAATGACCTTGCCAAAGATTTTTGTTAAGGTATAATCTTCCCTCTATGAATGTTAAGTTAAGAAATGATATTACATCGTTTCGGTAATTTGAAGATGAAACGCTATATGAATCGTAGGAGTGATTTAATGAGTTAATTAGGAAATGTCCGATGCATTAATTCCAGCACTGGACTCAAATGGTGATGTTTTACAATGGGATAAATGTGCATACACAAATGGCAGTTGATGCCTCAAAAAATGATACTTTGTTGGATAAGACATATACTGAAGCATATAAGATCTTGGAAAAGATTGCCAACAATGATTATCAGTATCCGACCATGAGAGTTGGGACGGGTAAGAAAGCTGTCGGTACTATCGAGCTTGATACAATCACTTTGTTGATAGCCCATGTATCTTCTTTAGCTAATATGTTTAAAATAATGAAAAATCCCATTGTAGTCTAGGAGATGAAAATAGCCGAATGCCCATCAAACCCAGCATCTGCATACTACATGAATAATAACCTCTATTTCAACACTTACAATCTAGAGTGGAAGCAACATCCAAACTTTAGTTGGAATAATCAAGGTGCATGGAATTTTAACAATGTTGCAAGATAAAATGCTAACAATGCACCACTTGTTTATAATCATCCTATGTCGAGGCAAAATGTTCAACAAGGTCAAGCATCATCTTCTACTTCTATTGAAGATTTGTTGATAGAACATATGGCCAGGAATGATGTTGTATTTTAGAGTCAAGCTGCATCTCTCCGAGCTCTTGAGAATCAAGTGGGGCAAATAGCGAATGTTTTAAATTTAAGATCAGAAGAAGCATTGCCAGGTGATACAAAAAATTTGAGAACACAAGGGAATGAGTAGTGTAAGGCCATCACTTTCAAAAGCTAGGCTCAGTTAGATGATCTTGTTCAAAATGCCATGGAAGAAGAGGACGACTCAAGATGTAACCAGGTAAAGATCCTAGAGCCATCTAGAAAACACACTACACTTGAAAAGGGTAAGCAAAAGAATGTTGTGGCAGAACCAGATCAGGCTGCCAAAAAAATGCCATAGTAAAAATAGTATCAGCAACTTGAAGGATGACCACCTCTACCTATTCCTCAATGGTTCCACAATTGTAAACAAGAAGCCCAGTTCAAAAGATCTATAGATGTCCTAAAACAACTCAATATCCACATACCGCTGGTAGAAGCTTTGGAACAGATGCCCAACTATGCAAAAATTATGAAAGACATACTGTTAAAGAAGCACAGGTTGGGAGAATTTAAGACTATTGCTCTCATTGAAGGGTGGACAAAAATGCTGATGAACAAACTACCTCTAAAGTTGAAGGACCCAGGGAGTTTCACTATCCTATGTTTCATTGGAAATCATTAAGTTGGTAAGGCGTTATGTGATTTAGGAGTGAGTATAAATCTAATGCATATGTCTATTTACAAAAAGCTAGGAATTAGGAAAGTAAGACCTATTACGGTTGCATTGCAACTGGCCGACCAATTCTACGCCTATCTAGAAGGTAAAATTGAAGATGTATTAGTAAGGGTAGATAAATTTATCTTTCATGTGGATTTCCTTATTCTAAAATGTGAAACTAATCATGACATGCCAATTATTCTTGAAAGACATTTTCTTGCTACTAGTAGGACTTTAATTGATGTGCAAAAAAGTGAATTGACCATGAGGATGAATGATCAGCAGATCACTTTCAATGTATTTAATGCTTTAAAATGTGCTGATGATAATGAATAATGCCGAGCTGTTGACTTGATAGAATCAATAGTGGAGGAAGAATTCACAAGATTTTGCCACAGCAATTCTGATAGTAATGAAGACTCACTTGAGCTGAGTGGCGCAGTAAGTTTTGAGGGCCTTGGTGAACTTATGGAAACCAAGTAGTTTATGGATAGACAAGGGAAGAAACCCTTGTGCACTTTGCTGGAGCAAAATAGACCTTTCAATTTTGATGAGTATTGTTTGGTAGCTCATGTATATCATCATGGAGTTGTTGATGTCAAAGATATAAAGACTGGGATCACATTTAAAGATAATAAACAACGCTTGAAGCACTATTATGGTGCTCTTGTGGTGAGAAAATAGTCCATTAACCTCCAAGATGTTTAACTTGAGCATCTCAATACTTCTTTTTATTTTATTTTTTTCGATTTTAAGTTTTTCTTAGTTATTTCATTTAATTTTTTTTTAATAATTTTGCTTCCTTCGTATACAGGTATCTTTGTTTTCTTAAAAGTTGTTGTAAGAGAAAGGACCTAGATCACTTGAGGAGGAAGCAGAAAAGACTGAATCAGTCAGCATAGAAATCGGTCACAAGGAAACGGAAGAAGGACATCCTACATCTGCACCACCGAGGGACAGTACTAAAGTTGCCTCACTTATGCCAATAATAGCAACAAATACACAAGACCACGAAATCATTCACTTCATTAATGAGATCACTGAGTCTGAAAAAGATGAGGAGGATGTGCCACTTTATTCACTGAAAAGGAAGATGCGTTATGAGCATTCAGCATGCAAGTCCACCCATAGATAGTGAAGCAACAATAACCAAGATCCAAACCAGGGGAGTTCTCCTCCCTTTATTACACCATGCATTCATATTTTGCCATGATATTTATTTGTAAATATATTCATGTATTCAGTTTACATGTATATTAATGCATTGAGGACAATGTATCCCTTAGGTTTGGAGGTGTATTACGCCTCTAGGTTGCATTTTGTATTTAGGATATATCCATATTGTTACATATATGAGTATTTTGCCATGGTTTTGTGACTATCGATATATTGTTTGCCTATACGAACTATAATTTTTATTCATGATGTTCTATGACGATTATAAATATTATTTTTTAATTTGCCTGAATTTGTGAAAATGGATTTTGTAAGTTTTGTTGACGCTAGATTGCTTAGAAATTGATGTCTAAAAATAGGATGCCTTATACTCTACACTTCTGTTTTTCGAATTATAGTGAGTATCTTTTAGTGCCTTAGGGATTCTACAACCTAGTATTATTAACAATGCTACGGTATATTATTGAAATAAAAGAGAGTAGACAATCCAATGCTTCAGCATCGCTAAGTAGGTCAACACTACTTTGTTTGCTCCATCATGCTGTTGATTAGAAAGATGGGTCTAAGTATGAGTGTGTAATTAAAATTGTTAGGGAGATTCCACTGTAGCTAAGGAGGTCGTTGTATGCTCAATCCATTTTTTTAGTCAAAAGCCCTAGCTTCATGGATGCTTTCTTGTTTAAATTGTGACATATGTAATGCCTCGGCAATTCGGTGCATGCTCTATTGTGATTGTCAGGGCAAAAAAATGTTGTAACATGCTAAATTCCCTAACCCATGGTGCAAAAAAAAAAAGTTAGAAATATCTGGAATAATAATAAATAATTGATGTTAGGTGGCAAACGAACTAAGTGGGTTAGAAAATATTTACTATACAACTGAAGGGTAGAGTGGATAAGTATTTAAGAGTTTTTGTTTTTAGGAGATATTTCTACACTACCCCTGCTAGACAAACCTTAGCTATTCGAACAGACTTTAGGACAGAGAAAATTGGTGAGAACTGAGATATACATTGTTTTTCACACAGATAAGTAGTATGAAAGGGTTTCATGCCAGGGCAAAATATTTGCATTAGTACATATATGACATTTTTGCTTGAGGACAAGCAATAACTTAGGTTTGGGGTGTCATAACTCTTGAAAAGAGTTATATTTTCTGCCTTTCGACCTAGCTAATTGTTTGTACTTAGGTATATTTTGTTGCATTTTAGGGCATTTTAATTAGCATTTGTTATATTGCATTTGGACTTGGATTATGTTGAGTTATTTGGTGCTTTTAATTGGTTTTTGTAGAAGCTTTGTGTAGTGGTAGGAAAGGAAAAAGTTTTCGAAGAAAGGAAATAAAGGAGTGAAGTTTTGCTGGGGTAAAGTGCAAATGATATGCTAGCACGAGTGCCGCAACAACGTCGGGAAGACTAAGTCAAATGTTTCACGCGCAGTTGTTTCAGTTTGAAATTTAAACTCTTACTAAATAAATCACCCTAAAAAAGGGGAAAAGATTAACACAAACTGATTGGCTAAACTCTATCTATAGAAGGATGATAAAGGGAATATTAAAAGGCATCTTGGAAAAAAGTAGAAGAGTAAAAGAATTCGAGTGGAAGAGGAAGTCATCCTCTCAGTCAACACAAGACTATGTTACTGAAGTGTGGACCAACAGAAGCTATTTTCCCAACGTTCTTCTGCTATTTCTTTAGTGCTCTCTTGTGAACTTATTTGGTTGTAAACGATGGTGATGGTTTGGAATTATATTTTCCAGTCGATAAGTTAAATCTCATCGAGTTGGGGTTATTTTGATAATACTTAGCTGTTTTATGTTTCCATGGTATAAATCTGATTATTTTACTGCCCATTCAATTGTTTAAGGGCAATCCCTAGGAATATTCGATGGCATATTATTCTTGATAAGTTGATTTAATGCGGGAAATATTAGCTTACTTAACTAATATTGGATGGCATGAGCAACATTTGAATGATGCTTGCATCATAAATAAGAAATTACACATGTTACTATAATAAGACCCTGTATAAGCAGGGACAGTGACTTGAGGTTTTGCCCTTGAAAGAGGTAGGCCACTCTAGGACTCTTCTACACTGTAAGTTAATCAAGATTTTGCCACGGCATTATTGCTAGTAAGGTTGATTTTGAGTAATCCAAACCTTCCACATAAATATCGTAGACACTATACTTGATTCTCTAGCGAAATATTTTAGCCTTAGCATTCTTAGTTTATTATTTGTTCATTTATATATTATTCACACAATAGTTCCCGTATTTACATTTCTGTTACCACCTCTATCATAGCAGTTCCAGTTCTTTACCCATCATCGCATATTTACCTTAGTTTTTTTCCAAAACATTTCCTTCAATCATTTTAGTATAGCATTAACTTGACCCTATTAAGATAACTTGACCAATTTTGTGCCTCAATCTAATCCTTGTGGGAACGATACTCACTTACCTCTTTATTAATTGAAATGACATGTATATTTTCACAAAAATTGCACATCATTTACATGCGACATGTACCCCATGTTTAATGTCCTGGTAGACTCCATATGTCGCCATAGTTGAGCTATTGTAATAGCTCGTTTTTCAGTGGTATTGAAAACAATGGTTTCGCGACCACAAATTCGATGAGTAGGTTTCTATTGTTATTTAATATTTATGAGTCAATTACGATATTATATTGAATTACAGTTTAGTAATTTTTTATAAATTGAACGAATAAATAAGTATAAGTGGTTCAGTCCAAAAGTCAAGTGGTTTTTGGAAATGAGTTATTGGGACCTCGTTTCTATAATTTAATATCATAAATATTTTTATTAAATATTTATAGAGTCGTATTATAGGTGAATTGAAGTTTGGTTCGATAATTTTGACAATTGATTGATTAATTAAGGCAAAATGATTAAATTGTAAAATAGGTAAAAGTTAATCGTTATAGATTTAAATTAGTAAAGGGACCAAAATGGTGATTAAACCATGGTCAAAAAGTCCAAGCATATGATTAATCCACCAGCTTTTGCGCTATTTGCCTATTAAGTCCTAATTAGTTTAGGGTTAAATTGAAATAAAGTTTGTTTACTTAGAGTTTAATATAATTGAAGGATCATTTGTGTAATTGGACTTTCCTTAAATAGCCAAATGATAAGAACAATGTGGAATTCTCTAGATTTGTGGTTAAATGCTATTAGATGCTTATTAATTAGTAATTAAAGAAAAAAGACTAAATTGTAAAAATTGTAAAGTCAACCGTTATTAGTTTAAAAAGGGTTAATAAGGGGGTTTTAAAGGGCGATTAGCCCATTGTGCTTTATGTTGGACGATTGATGCCATTAATTTAGTAAATTATTAATGTATATTAAAGGTTAAATTAGTAAGTTGCTAAATTAAGTTAATAAAATAAAAGACAACAAAAAAATTAAAGATATCATCTTCTTGAATTTTCTTTCAAAAGCTGAAACACCATTGCTAAGGGGAGAGAAAGATCTAGCCTAGCTAGGATCTCATATATGATCAAGAATGGGTTGAAAATCGAGGCATAAAGAAGTTGCTAAATAGTCCTGTACCTTGTCATTGTTGCAGTTTAGTCTGGTAAGTTCATTCGGTTCGATTTTAATACATTTTAGATGTATTTAATTGTAGAATGATGGATAATATTGATGCATGTATTTGGGAATGAAAATAATGAATTGATAGGGTATCGATCACCGATTGGAATATTTTGAGCCAATGAATGTAAGATAGAGTACGACTGGTATGCCAATAGGTTATTTGCACACGGTACGGGATTGGTTTGAGATGTGATGATGATTTCTATATATCCTTTGTTCACTGAATATACCGAGATCCTACATATGTTGTGGACTATCATGTTATATTATAGTGTTGTTCTGGTGTGTTATGGGGGCAGATGTTAGCTTACGGGCTAAGCACTTAGTGTCGAGGTGTGTTATTGGTTGGATTGGCTCGTATGAGTGTCTGGTGTGTTTTGGATGGTTAACCGTGTACTCGTATCCATATATCATTCATTGGGCAATGTTTTATTGATCATTCAATGTTATTGAAATGTGAGAAATTGATTTGTACTATTGTTTGAGCATTACTCACTTGTTGTGAACTATGATTGATAGGAACTCTATTAGTAACCTTGATAGTTGAATTATTATTTTAATTCAGTAAGCTTTATCGTTTAATCGACGAACTTACTAAACTTTATGTAAGCTTACTCGTGTCCTTGTCTTTTTCTTTGTAGATTACGTTTTTATGGAAATCAAGAGATCGAATCAACTTGAAGAATCAAACTATCTGAGAATCTTTTGGCAGACTTTGAGTATAACCTTGGCTTATATGGTATGTAATAGGCTAATAGTGGATGTTTTGTGATAGTCTTAAGCACATATGTGGTAGCTTGATGTAATTGTATTATTGTTGTGTCAAGTAGCTATTTGAGGCATGTATGCTTAATTCTAGTGAAGGCATGATTGCTTGATGCTAATCAAGCATGAATTGGTAAGTTTTTTTATTTGATGTGGTATGTATGGATGGCTTGAAAGTTTAGTTTGATATTGGTTGTTATTTGATTGAAATGTGGTGTTAATGGTGACATATTGGTTAGGCACATAGGATGGTTGATTAACTTGATTTGAGTGGTTTAAAATGCATTCCAAAGTCTTGTAAACATGTTTGTAAGTGTATAATTAGGTAATTAAGCATTTGGATGTGAAATGAGCATGTTTTAGGACATTTTTGGGTATACACGACCAGGGACTTGGGCTATCACATGACCGTGTGTTACACAGGGGCAACCCACATGGGCGTCTGCCCCTATTATGCTAGGTTCAGGATTCATATGGGCTGGCACACAGCCTGCGACACGGCAGTGTGACCCAAGTCAGCAGCTAACACGGGTTGGGACACGGGCGTATGAGCCAAGTCAGTAAGCTCCACAGCCTAAGCACACGGGCGTGTGAAGTAGCCACATGGCCATATCTGGAGCCACACGGTTTGGGCTTTGTCACACGGCCTAGCCATACGGCCATGTGACCCTTGTTTTGAAATTTTTTATTTTTGTACCAAATCTCCTGTTTTGTTTCAAATTGGTCCCTAATTTTCCTAAACTATTTTAAAGGCCTCGTAGGCTTGATTTAAGGCTTGTAAATGCATGTTCTACCTCAATCTGAATTATTTATGAAATTGTTAATTAATTTCGTAAACTTGATACTATTTGTTATTGATTGCTCTGAATTGTATGATAATACTCTGTAACCCTAATTTAGTGACGGATACTGGTTATGGGTGTTACAGCTATGATCTTACAAATTATACCCCATGTTTAATGTCCTGGCAAACTCCATATGTCGCCATATCCGAGCTACGGTCTTACACCTTAAACCTCTTTTGAGGTGTCACCCCGAAGGACAAGTCGATAACTGTCGTCACAGTTTTATTCTAGCGAGCCATTAGCTAACCATTCCACAATTTCGTCTAACTCCCTTGAATTCCCACTTTAATCTGCCCATTTCAATTTGCCCATTCCTCTAATGCTTCAATCATTTCTATCCCCATCTACCCCATCCAGGTAATATCCTCTGTACTTCGCATATATAATGAACATGCTTTTCTCACAAAAATAAAGCACTAGATGCAAACATGTAGTATGCTAATTATCTAAACACCGTAAGGTAACCACTAGACAATCAACAAGCACTCATACAAACATTCACATACTTTTACAATGATATACATCCATAGCATGCCCATTCATCATTTTTATGCATAAACATGGTCGAAGACACAACATAGAACAAACATGAAGGTATTTCAACCAAAGACACAACATCATTGATCACCCAATGGTAGAGTACAAAATCTCACATTTCTTCTTTTAAACTAGTCACCTTAGCTTGTCCAATCGCCAGAGCCTCTTTCATCCTAGTAGCTAAGCATGATAACCACTTATCAATTAATTTGAAGGTATTCAACCTTAAACCCCAAACCCAATTTACAGAAGCTTATTAGGAGCTTTGACCCTCCTTTTTTCCCAAAATTTCTAACATAGAAAGGTTGATAAGTTTATCAGTTTCTCAATTTCTCTATATCCTGACTTCATTTCTCACCACATCAACTCCATGTGGAGCTCTCCCAAGTTTTTCTCTTCTTCGAAGCAACCAAAAAAGACAATACTAGTAAGAAGAAAGTTAGTAAACAGAATTGGAGAGGAGTTTTCCTTCCTTTAGATTATCCACAATTCCTCTATATATACAACTCCCATACACGGCCTCCTAATCTCTTTTATCCAATCACTAATAATTATTATGTCCCCTACTTAGGAATCGGTGGGTATTAATTCAATCGAGCCAGAATTGGAACTCAACTATGTCTAAATTAGTCACTAAATTTTTCCCGATTTTTCAGTAGAAGCTACCAACTTATGGCTTCTCTCAATTTAACCCCCAATTATACCTAACTTTCGGACTTAAGGAAAATTAGGTGTGACATATTTAATTATAGAACATATTATAGCGGCATAAATAAGTCAATCAATATCCATTTTCATGAACAAATAATATGATTAAAAAAAAAGTAGCCCATGGAATCAAAACTTAAAAAGGAATACCATCTCAAATATTTAAATCATATATCAAACTAATTTAATATTTAAAGATGCTATTGTTGAGGAAAAAATCGCAAAGTTAGAGATCTAATAAGTTGATATACCTTTCTTGTTTGACATCGAATCTTGATGATTTTAACAAGAAGTAAGCAAATAAAGCTCTAGCAGTATGCTTTGAATCCAATCAAAATTCATCAATAGTAAAATTTCAAAATAACTTATATGATACTGATACATCCCAATGTTAAGAACACTGAATCAAAATTATACCGATTTCAAAATTCAAAAACATATGTTATCTAGTATTTAGAATATATATAAATTGAAACCATCAAATAAAAACATAAAATAATTAGTTTAATGATGATTAAGAACCAATGCAAAGTTACATATTATGATGAATTTTAGGCCTTGATTAATAAAAATGATCAATAACATTATAGATCATTATTTACAAATCTATCAATTAATAACATTAAAATTAATCTATCATCATTCAAACATAATCAACAAACAATTATCAAATAGCATATGTTAAGAAAAACATTTTTTATGAACAAAAATTTAGGTACATATAAGCATGTGATATGATAAGTAAATTTACCTAAATTTCTTATCTTTTACTAAAGTTTCAATAGCACGACAAACAGTCTATAAAATTTGACATAAAATTACTTTTGATCAAAATCTATATTGATATCAAATCTTTTACCATCCTTAAAATATAGAAATAAAATAAAATAAACAAAATCATCATAATTATTCAAGACTTTTAAAAAAAATCCAATATGAAATGTTAAATAAAAATTCCCTTCAATACTTTTTGCATCTTGTGTCTAAAGTTTTAAATAAAGATAATTATATAGCCTCAATCACTATAAGTTACAAATACATAATAAAGATAATTAAGGTGCCTTATAAATTCTTTAGGGGTTACAAGAGTTAGGCTTAGGTTGTGTTTAGTAGTACTTTTTAAAAGCATTTTTTACATGAAAAGTACTGTTGAAGCAAAAGAAATGTTTTGTTTTTCAAAAGCACTTTTCCCCAAATGGAGAATTTAAAATTTTTAGCTTTTCTCTCTTAAAAGCACTTTTGATAGCTTAATTACGTTTTCACCCCTCCAACACATAGTACTTTCCCTTATCTGGTTAATTACTTAAAAAATATTAAAAATTTATTTTTATATATTAAAATATTAACAACAAATTATAATAATTTCTTTTCTATATTCTTATTAAAATGTCATAATATTAATTAATTTAAACATTATTTAAATGCTTATTTGTTACTTTATAATATCATGTCTGAAATGGACATTTTATTTTTCAAAAGTATTTTTTTACAACAATACTAAAACTTAAATCTTAAACTAAACTTTTCAAAAGTACTTCTCAAAATTATTTTTTCAAAACACTTCTTAAAAGTAATGCTAAACTAGCTTTTAGTTTAGATGGGCGGTGCGTTTACCTATAAAATTAAAAAACAACGGTGATAGTGAGATTAGTTTCTGTAGCTGCAAAGTAAAAGATTCCACCGCACCACAGGTGCAGTGAATTCAAAGGAGCCCTTAGAAGAGTTACAAAAGAATGAATTTAGAGATTTTAGGAGTTATATGAGTATTCATTTATCAATAGATTTATAACATAAAATGCGTAGTTAATATATTATACATTTGTATAATTTTTCAACTAAATAATTAAAAATATTATTTAAAAATTAAAATCTAGACATATAAATTCAAATAAACGTCTCTTACCAAATTATTGATGGAAATAATTTTATAAATATATTTTTAAAATAAAATATTTTAGTTCACCTGTGATAAAATCGAGTATAATTAAAGTTATGAGATATTAGTTTACAGAAAAATGTGTTTGTATATATGAATGCAGGCGGTCCATCGGAGTAGGTCCAACAAAGCCTAAAAATTGGAAACCCAAAAGCCCAGCGATGTATTGAAAATTCAAATCCCGTCCCTCCCAAAAAAAGGTAGGGTGAGACCGTGAGATTAGCCAGCAACAGCATTGTTCCCTCTCCCATTCTCAACGCAATCATCGCCCCCCACTTCTCCCATCCTCTCAATCCCACACTCCCCAAAAGGTCTCAGATCTAGATTTTTTTTTTCAAAACCTACCCTTCTTCCATTCCCCCTTTCGCTTCCATTCTCTCTCAGCCCTTTCCAATTTCCAAATATGACCGCCACTAGTCCTTCGTCCCGCGAGGAATTCGTTTACATGGCCAAACTCGCCGAGCAAGCCGAGCGCTACGACGAAATGGTCGAGTTCATGGAGAAAGTCTCCGCTTCTTCCGAGAGCGAGGAACTCAGCGTCGAGGAACGAAACCTCCTCTCCGTCGCTTACAAGAATGTAATCGGTGCACGCCGTGCTTCCTGGCGGATCGTCTCCTCCATTGAGCAGAAAGAGGAGAGCCGTGGTAATGAGGATCACGTCACTCTAATCCGCGATTATCGGGCCAAGATCGAGTCTGAGCTCTCCTCTATCTGTGGCGGTATTTTGAAGCTGCTGGACTCCAGGCTTATCCCTTCGGCTGCTGCTAAAGACTCCAAGGTCTTTTATCTTAAGATGAAGGGCGATTATCATAGGTATTTGGCTGAGTTCAAGACTGGAGTCGAACGTAAGGAAGCTGCTGAGAGTACTCTCACTGCTTACAAGTCCGCTCAGGTTTTCAATTTTTTGCCTTATTTTCTTTTTAGATCTACTTGAAGCATGTGTTGAAGTTTAACTCTTTTTAACCTTTTCTTTTCCTGTTTCTTAGGACATTGCCAACGCCGAGTTGGCTCCAACTCACCCGATCCGACTCGGACTGGCTCTCAATTTCTCTGTTTTCTACTATGAGATTCTCAATTCTCCTGATCGCGCTTGCAATCTCGCAAAACAGGTTGGTTGCGATTTCCATTTTTTATTCTAAAATAAATGTAATGTGTTCATACATCTAGTGCTAACCTGCTGTACTTGGATGGGGACAGGCATTTGATGAAGCAATCGCTGAGTTGGATACACTAGGCGAGGAATCATACAAAGACAGCACCCTCATCATGCAACTCCTCCGCGACAATCTCACTCTCTGGACCTCCGACTTGCAGGTGAATAAAATTTATTTATTTCTTTATTTTTATAAACGGCTTATTCATATTTATCCAGGAAAACAGGAATATAACCTGCTAGAAAATACTGTAGAATACTAGTATAAACAAGTGGAAACGTATAAAATGTAAACTAAAATTTACGGCGAAGCAAGGAAGTCAGGTCTGGCATAAAAAAAAAAAAAAAAGGCTTTCTTTTCGTTGCTTGGGAGAAGTCATGTAATCTAGATCGTATTCGTGTAAAATCAATACGGATAAAAATAACCTCAGCTTCTCGAGTCTTCCTATTGTTACTTTCCTTTCATATGTGACCTAGCTACCTTACTCGGACTTGGGTGCGTTTGCTATGGTGTTATATGTGTGGGTCATATCTTGTAGAGTCGTAGCAACACAGAAATCTAGTTTAAGAATTAGCACTGGCGGAGGTTTGTCCTTCAACCACTTCACTGAAACAAATTCATCTAACTATTCTCCCTGATTCCTTTGAAAACCATCACAATGCAATTGTCTTGCTATAAAAGCAAAAGAACTATAAATGATGTGTCCTCGTCAGTTTGCACAGACAGGAAAGTTTGAGAAGAGTAGGCGTCTAGTTTAGGATACTCATCCGAGCTATTAGCATATGGTTGAGGATATTGTGGTGAAAACCTACTTGTGGTTGCTTGTTATGAATGACACTGCTGTGTCATATATACCATATTTTTTACCGATAAATTAGGCCCCGGAGAGTAATAAAATACATTGGAAGTGGTATCAATCAAGGAGGAAGCAAATCGACTAAGCTTTAGTAGCTTTTTCCATGCAAATTGGTGTTTGAAGGAATATTAGATATGCCGTAACTAATGCTTTAGTGGCATGAATTTTAGCTTATGCGAGAAAAAAGAATCATTAGAATAACAAAAAGATAGAGAGTTGGTCACATTGTTTGATTCTCTTGGCTCCATGAAACCTACCTGACCAACATTTACTGAGATGGAAAACATACTAGAATGTATCACATCAGAAAATTATAGGTTGGCAGGGCCTCCAAAGAGTAAAAACAAATCGTAGGTACCTGAATAAAAGGGTTTTTGGACATCAATCTTCCAGATGCAGCAAGGGAACAATATCTTTTCATTGCTAACCTTGAACTAGCTGCTGAGTCAACAGGACATTGTTCATCAAACTCCAAAATGCACTCTGATTGGTGATGCATTTATAATTGGTGAAACAACATTTTCCCTTGATCTTGTTTGAATTGTAATGGATTGGTTGATTAAACTGGTTGAATCGATAATTTATTAAAGTATTGGTTTGATTAGAGAAGTTAGGTCAATTGATTTACGAAATAATTGAATTAAGTTAAAAATTGATTGAACCAAAATTATTAAAGCTATTGAATTAATCAAATTGAACGTTTTACAACCAATTATGTTCAAGGAGCCTGCAATCGGTTTTCGGATTTGTCAGTGAGCTACCATACAATAAATTATCCTTAAGATTTCACCCATTAAGTAAAATATTTTTTTTTCTTTCCACTAAAGATATATTACTAATGTAAGTGTAAATTTTATTTAAAATTAATTAGGATGACGGAGCTGATGAGATTAAAGAAGCACCGAAGCAGGAGGAAGAGCAGCAAAAGCAACCGGAACAGCCGAAGCAGTAGTGAGAATCTGCTCAATGGGATTCTTGTTCTGTTATTATTAAATTTAAGGGTTTCAAATTAAATGAAACGTCTGCCCTTTTTATATGTTTTTTTTCTTATTTTTTTAGCCTATTCTTGTATTTTGCTTTCCACTGATTTGTTCATGTACTGATTTCTTTTTCCATTTTATTCTCCTTTTTGGTTTTCCTTTTAGCTTGTTCTATCAAAATCTAAATGTGCTAATCAAAATTTGTATATGCAATTAAGAAAATTATGAATCGAAGATGGCTAATAATAGTTCCATTATGTTACTATTCGAAACTCTTGATTAAGTTATTGTTAAGTTGTCAAACATGATTTCATTTTAAGTTTTGATTAAAAAACTATTTTTTACAAAAATTAATGTTATGTGAATTTTTTTAATATTTTGGATTTATATGTTAAAAAAATTAAGCATTTGAAAAAAAATTAATGTTATGTGAATTTTTTTAATATTTTGGATTTATATGTTAAAAAAAATTAAGCATTTGAATTAAATTTGCATTCAACTAAATTCTTTCGTTAATTGTTTTTGTCATTGGCCATGTTAATCATTAAAATAAATTAGTAGATCAATTAGATGGTAACACATGATAACTTTTGGTTTAAATTAATATTTTTTTATAAAAAAATTATAAAAAATATTAAATATTAGAAAATATTAAAATTATTAAAATTATATAAACTTATTAAAAAATTGTAAAACTAATAAAACTTATTTAAAATTAAAAAAATTATTAGAATTCTTAAAAAATAATAAAAAATTATTAAAATAATAAAATTGACATAAACTTATAAAAATTATTAAAAAAAAATCATAAAAACGTGAACTGGACCAGTTAACCTAAAGTAGACAAGGGTATTGGTTCAAGAAAAGTCATTAGACCGGTTGACATAAAAATCGAGCAATTGAACCGATTTTTTATTTTTAATAGTTTTATCAAACCAAAATTTTATTATTCAACTATTAGCTTAAGTTAGATTGAAATATTCTAACCAAGATTTTCAAAACCAGTTCGATGTTCAAATCGATCAGGCTATCAATTTGCCAATTCAATTGATCCGTCCAATTCAACTAAATAAAACATTAAAAATGAAAAAATAAAAATTCAGTTCAACCATTTGGTTTCCAAGTCAACCAATCTTAGGGCTATCTCCGAACTGATACCCTTATTGGTCTCAGTCTATTCTGTAACACCCTTCACTCGTATTCAACGTCGAAATAGGGTTACGGAGCATTACCGGACTTACAACACATTTATATATACTTTTCACATACATTTAATCATTTCATACAATCATTATTTAATCTCAATCAATTTGTCCCTAATACGAACCTACTAGGCCCTAAACATGCTTTGGGAGTGGTTCGGGACTAAACTGATAGCTTAAGAAACTTTCTCAAAATTTTAAAAATTTTTCTCAAAATAGGGGACACATGCTCGTATGGCCAGGTCGTGTGTCTCACACGGCCACCAGACACGCCCGTGTCACAGGCCGTGTGGACATTCGAAATGGGAGCACATGGCCGTGTCCCAGCCCGTGTCCGACCCCGTGTAACTCTCTGACTTGGGTCACACGGCCAACGCACACGCCTGTGTGATTAGCCCGTGTGCATTAAAAATTTCCATACACGCCCGTGTGCCAAACCGTGTGCTGAGCCGTGCCAAACCTGTAAGGTATACTAACTTATGCCACACGGCCAAGTCACATGCCCGTGTGTGAGGTCGTGTAGAGCATACTGACTTGATTTTTAAAACCACCTAGGGGACACACGGTCTTGTACTTAACCGTGTGTCAAACATGGCTGAGACACATGCCCGCGTCACTGCCTGTGTAGACAAAAATAGGCTATTTACCAAGCCATTTTACCACCCTATTTTGTGCACACCTACACCAAATTCAAAGGCACCCATCGATTACTCTTATATGAGCATATAATCCAGCCAATTAAACATATATCATGCATATTCAATACTTACATTTTGCATATACACAAATAACCAAAACATGCAATACCAATCCTTATCTTCTCAAATCATCAAAATGACCATTAACAAAGATGCATTATTTGGCATAATTTATCAAGCATACTTGTAACAACCCTTACTCATATTCGACGCCGGAACAAAGTACGAGGCGCTGCCTATCTCAACACATGCAAACATACATTACCTAGTTATAAAATTTCACTCCAATTTAAAACTTTTCACAATACCGTAATGACCCTACTATGGGCCTACGAGGCCTCGAACACACTTTGGAATTGATTCAGGACTAATCTGTGCACTCTAGAAAACTTTGTAAAATTTCAAGCAGACAGGGACACACGCCCGTGTGGAAGGGCGGCACACCCATGTGTCTTCTTAACATGGCCATGTTGAAGGCCCGTGTGGCTCACACGGCTTGAACATATCGAGACACGCCCGTGTCCCTAGCCCGTGCGAATTTATTTCTCGATTCGAACCTACAGGGGTTTTCACACAGCTTGGCACACGCCTGTGTCCATGAACCGTGTTCTCCACACGGCCATGACACACCCGTGTCTCAGCCCGTGTACAAAAACCTTGACATTCTGTTTCTAACGTCAGCAACCCTTTAAGGGCACACGACCATGGTACACGCCCGTGTACTAGGTCGTGTCCTCCACACAGTTTAGACACATAGCCGTGTCTCTGCCAGTGTCGTTGCTACTGGGCATTCTGTTTTGCCAACTTTAGGTGCAGGGGACGCACGACCTTACCACACGCCCATGGGGCAAGCTGTGTGTCACACACGGTCTAGACACACGCCTGTGTGTCTACCAGTGTGACAAAAACAAGGCTATCTACCGAGCCTTTTTGCCACCCTTACTTGCACCAACCTACACAACATCAAATATAACCAATCCAAGCACAAACACACATAACCAAAATAGCCACAACCATAAGAATTTTCATCAAATGCATTTAATAATAACCAATATTAGCCAACATTAATGACCTATACAAAATGAATGTCATATCCATATGAGCCAACACTTGTGGCTAAACTAACATGACACTAAACAAAAGATCAAGTCTCTATACATGCCACACTCAAAACATTTAAACTAGCTATACCAAAAGCTTCAGGTGATAGTGTGATCGATGCCTCCAGCGTCCCTTGATTCCTGATGCTAACTTGGCGGCACTATACGAAAATTGAAAAGAGAGGGAGTAAGCATAAAGCTTAGTAAGTTGCATATAAATAAGTAGCAACATCAACCATGCATATTTAAACACATAGCATATTATAAATCAACAAAACATTCTTGAGTGAACAAAGATATATATCACTACGTGCTTATATATCACAAGTATAAGCCAAAGATTACAAAATCATCCCAAAATCATTTTCATAGCTAGAACTTACTCATGTCATTCTTACAATTAAGGCATCCTAACTAGACTCATATCTCATGAGTTTCGAATAAGAACCTGTACCACTCACAACATGATTATATCATTCCATATTCTTATCATAGGCTTTAAAATAACCTGTGAAACCATTTAGAATACTAAAGGATATCCGATAAGCCTCACACGAGAGGATAAATTACCGATGCCATGTCCTAGACATGGTCTTACACTGGCTCACATATCGAGGCCAATGCCATGTCCCAGACATGGTCTTACACTAGCTCTCATCTCAATGCCGATGCCATGTTCCAGACATGGTCTTACACTGGCTCACATGTCGAGGCCGATGCCATGTCCCTGACATGGTCTTACACTAGCTCTCGTCTCAATGCCGATGCCATGTCCCAAACATTGTCTTACTCTAGCTCTCATAATATTACCGATGTCATGTTCCAAACATGGGCTTACACTGGCTCTCACAATGTGGCCGATGCCATGTCCCAGACATGGTCTTACATTAGCACACATGTAACACCCCTTACCCGTACCTGAGACCAGGATAAGGTACAAGGCATACAAAAGCATAAACGTTCTAAAAAATCGAGTTATGAAATTTCATTAAAATTTAAAACCAATCAAACAAGGTCATATTGACCCTAATATGGCCCTACGAGATCCAAAACATACGTCAAAAATAGTTCGAGACTAAACCGAGAACTTAAGAAAACCTTAGGAAAATTTCTAGTTTTAAGCCTCACACACCCGTGTGGAGGCAATGCACACGCCCGTGTCTTTTACCCTTGTGGAATTAATTGAATTTATTTTCCATTTCCAACCTATAAGGGTTTTCACACGGTCGAGCACACGTCTGTCTCCCTGGCCCGTGTCCTTCACACGGCCTAGACACGCCGTGTCGTTGCCCGTGTCCATAAACCTGAGCATTCTGTTTATGACGTCATCATGCATTTAGGGGCACACGGCCAAGACACACGCCCGTGTGCTAGGCTGTGCCCTCCACACGGTTGAGACACACGGTCGTGTCTCTACTCGTGTGTTTACTATCATGCACACTGACTTAGAAATTTTAGGTGCAGGGGACACACGGCCATACTACACGCCCATGGGACTGACCGAGTATCACACACGACCTAGACACACGCTCGTGTGTCCACCCATGTGGACCTTTTTGGAGGCTACAATCCGAGCCAATGGTCACCCTCAACATCCATACACATTTGAGTACTTCAATGGTATTTAACAAGGTCTAAATATGCCCAATGACTACCTTCAATGATCCATTGCATGTTAACCTCATCTTATTGGTTTTGTACATGCTAGATTATCTTTTTTGTATTAAGGATTACCATATTATCAAACACATTTAGACTTGGCTCATTTTCTAACTCATTGCCAAATATGACCTAACCATCTCCAAGTGATTTGACCATATTCCACATGTCCATTCATGATATACCACATTTAACCATCACATGAACATTTAAGCACAAAGATGCACAATTAGTAGGTTACAACCTACATAAAAATGAGTTATGTCTTATGGCCATATACAAAATGAATAGGTATATCATTCAATCCCTTACATTGGCTAACCAATGACACATATAACAAAATAACCGAAAACTTATACATGCCATTGAAACAAAATAAAAGTATCTATATACCAAAGCAAGATAAATTGATAGTGTTGACAATACTCTAATCGTCTTCCAATCTTCACGAGTTCACGAGTCCACGAGCTCTGTAAAACAGGGAAAGGAAAAAGGATAAGCATTAACATGCTTAGTATGTTCCGATAATAGGAAGGTAAACTTACCGGTTATTTAGCATACAACCATAAAAGATATTCGTGCCAAACATGCATAGTATAAATTCCCTATCATATACACTCAATCATCAAGTTAGTTTCATTTCAAGCAATATAACATTAATTTTAGATGTGCTTATCAATTCAACATTACCATTCTCGTTTCTCATTATAGTCCTATTGAATTTTTCAAAAATCTCGATGGGTATCCCGTTTTCCGTCAAGTCATGCTAGTGACCATTTTAAATACACACTCCCGTGAACCTCACTCTTACGGTGGGATTACCAGTCCAGGTTAAACCCTTCATAACATAAATTCAAGGAGTATTGTCGGGACTACCATTCCAGGCTAAATCCTTTACAATGACAATTACTTCAATAAGCTCGGATCTAAAATGCCAGACCAGGCTAATTTCAGTCCTTAAACGTATTACCCATTCGGGCTAAACCCACAATGCACATATATTCATCGAGAGCTTTGGTTCAATCACTTAAGGAACACCCATCTGGGCTAGATCCTTACCATACTGAGATCATCAGATTACTCGTCCGGGCTAAATTCCTTTCTGCAACACATGCAGGATCTCATGTCATGTAAATAAGAATTTACCCATCGAATCTCTCTTTTTCATTCAATCAGGACAATTGTCATCTTTCTTGGATTGTCATGCAATCAATATCCAAATTAACATACATTTAAGAATATGCATTTTCAAGTATATTTAAAGTTTACTTCGAGCTACACGAACTTACCTGGTAATTGCTTCGAGTTCGTGTTTTGATTATTCTAAACCTTTCGTTTTCCACGATCGACCTCCGGAATTGGTTCCTCGGGGTCTATATCAGTAATAATAAATTATTAATATCTCATACTATTCATTTCAGACCTAAATTTTACCCCCCAGGTAAAATGACCATTTTACCCCTAACATTTCATATTTTTACAAATTAGCCCCTAGGCTCGTATAATGGAATGCATGTAATTCCTTGATTACCGAAGCCTAGTCGAATCTATTCTATGTTCATACCAGCCCATATTTTTCTCTATTTCACATTTCTACCTCACAATTCATACCTTTACTATTTGGTCCCTTTTAGGTGTTTTCATGAAAAATCACCTAGTAAAAGATGTTTATCTATCTTCCAACTTTCATAATCCTCCATAAATCATCAAAGAACATTCATCTCAAGCATGGGTAAATTTTCTAACATGAAACCTAG
This sequence comes from Gossypium longicalyx, assembly GCA_025698465.1. NCBI lineage: Eukaryota > Viridiplantae > Streptophyta > Magnoliopsida > Malvales > Malvaceae > Gossypium > Gossypium longicalyx. The sequence continues at coordinate 67,210,349 of CM046995.1, read as the reverse complement.
CTTGAGATGTGGGTAGAAATGGATAGAGCATGTTACGAGGATTTCAAAAATACAAAGAACATTAAAAACGGGGCTAGAGAACACTTACTATTGAGCTTGAAATGTTGAAAACCCTAGCTTATGGAGCTCTAGGAATTTTGGCAGCCACAAGGAAGAAGATGGCTGATTTTGGCTTTCTTTTTCCCTTTTTATTAAGTTTATTACCAAATGACCAAAATGCCCCTCCTTACAAAACTTCCAAATTTTTCTATGCATGCATATTTTTGTCCAAAAACTTAAAAATTGGGAAAATTGCTATCTAAGACCTTCTAATTAATAATCCAAAGCAATTTCATACAAATTCCTACTTGAACCCATGTTTTGCAGTTTATTCAATTTGGTCCCTAATTTCCAATTGGACACCTTATACTTAGAATTTCTGCATGAAACTTTAACATATGCTTACTTTCATATTGTAGACCTCATAATAATCATGAAATAAATATTTTAACATCAGATTGGTGTTCCCGAAACCACTATTCTGACTAGGCCCTATTTCAGGATGTTACAACACATATCACCCAAATGTAAATGGCATAGATATCTAATCTATTCCTAGGTTCAACCGAGAATTTACCACATTAAATTTCATCATGCATTAATCATAAGCATATTCAACATTATTTTGAAAAATCAATCATTCCACATATGATAACGATAAAGTTGCCTTACTTACGTACAACTTACCTCGGTATACAAAAAGTGGACGACTAGTTGGATTTAGTCTACTAGCTTGGCCTTCCCCTGGTCTAGATCCGGATTTCATATTTCTTGATCTAAAATGATAAAAATTCACTAATTTAATCATCATATTAATCAATGCATTTCATAAATCATATTTTGGCAAAATAACCATTTTTCCCCTAGACTTTCACAAAATTATGATTTTACCCCTAGGCTCGTAAATCAATTTTCATCGAATTTCCATATTAACCAAGTCTAGTCGAAACTACTTTAAGCCTATAGCATCTCACAATTTCAATTCTTTCACGCATTTGCAACCTATCACAAAATGGTCCTTTTAGGCGTTTTCATGAAAACCACTTCACAAAAGTTGTTTATTTAACAACCATGTTTCATTTTCTTCTATAAAATTTCAGCAACCAACATGATTAATCTCATGTCTAAACCCTAAAATCTTAACCATTTTACAAAATAGTCCCTCCATTAGCTAAATTAACCTACAAGGGTCCCAAAAGTACAAAAATTATCAAGAAAAGTCATCAAAATCACTTACTTATGAGAGAACTTAATGGCTGAAAGTTTCAAGCTTCAAAACCCCCTTTCTTGCTGATAATTTCGGTGGAGAAGATGAAAGATAAAAGATGAAGTCCTTTTTGTTTTATTTTATCTTATTTCTAGTCAAAATAAGCTACCAACTCCACCAAATTTTGATTTTTTTATTCATCTTTGTCCTTATGGCCGGCCACCCCTATTGAAATGGATCTATTTACCCTTTAAAGACCCCTAATTATGATTCTCTAGTTATTTAACACTATTTGCTAGAAAAATAAAACTTTTGTCTTTTATGCGATTTAGTCCTTTTTCAAAATTAAGTAAGCAATCGCTAAAATTATTTCACCAAAATTTTCATGCACTCAAATAATCATGCTATAACACATAAAATAATATTAAAAATAATTTCTCCGGCCTCAGATTAGTGGTTCCAAAACTACTATTCCAACTAGGCCCAAAATTGGGCTGTTACAATATTAATAACCACAAATCATCAATTTGAACACTCATAATAACTATTACCATCAATCATCACACAACCATCAACCAAATAATTCACAAGACATAAACATACACATATGTACATGATTCAAACATACCAAATTAACCAAAATAAGCCATCACTCATGGCTATATATATATACCAAAACATAAACATTTTCAATGTCAATTTATATGGCCAAAATCACTATCAAGTCATAACTAAAATGATCAAAGTCCCTATACATGCCATATACTCTAAATACCAAAGTTCATAAAAACCAAGAGATAGGTGGATAGTGTGATGTGATCTTTGTCGATCCCCGAATCTAGCTTTGAAAACTATAATACACAGAGAAATACACAAAGTAAGCTTTATAGCTTAGTAAGTTCGTATGAAATAAACTTAATGCAATCACATAAATATTATTCAAGAATTTGAATACAACAACATATAGCTTACATTAGCTAACAAACCTTTCACATACTCAATTGTGAGATTATACACTACCTTCACAAGTTTCTTCAATTTGAAACTTATATAATTCATGTACATACCTGTATCATTTAACATCAATCTCATACTCCTCCACCTCTTTCATTTACCCATTAAACCATTCGAAATAGAAGTCAGATACTCTAGGGTTTCACACGATAAGTACCTATACCATGGCCCGAAGCCAAATCAAGGTAACTTATCTCTGAAGTACTAATATCATGGCTCGAAGCCAAATCTATATGTCTTGCACCGAAGTGCTAATATCATGGCCCGAAGCCAACTCAATGTATCCCCTAATAACATGTCACTAGTATCCTAAACTATTTCTAAGGTTCAACCGGGATTTCGAATGCCGAATTATCGTCGAGTCAATGTCGAACTTATTTGAAATCTCATATTCACAACTTATACAGTATCAAAGCATTTAAAAATACATTTATAATGAAATTTATCACAAACGAACTTACCTCAAATGTGGAAACGATGAAATAAGTCGTTTACTCGATAACTTTAGTTTTCCCCCGATCCAGATCCGAATTCTGCTTTTATTGATCTAAATATATTCAAAATTAACTTATTTAATCATCTATTTGTTCAATTCAATCCAAAATAAACATATGATCTATTTTACACATTAGCCCCTAAACTTTCACATTTTTACAATTTAGTTATTATTTAGTATTTTCACTAAAAATCACCTAACAAAACTTGTATATCTATCAACAAGCATTCAAAATCTATTAAAAAACTTCAAAACTCATACATATTCATCAATGGAATCATTCAAAATCTTTAACAATTTTACAAAATAGTCCCTGGGCTAGTTAGTACCAGTTACAACGATCACAAAAATATAGAAATCATTAAAAACGAAACAAAAATGGACTTACAATTGAATATCAATGTGATCGAAACTTTCAGACCCTAAAATGGCTTTTCTCCATGCTTCATTCGGCTAAAAAAGATGAATGAAACAAAATCTTTTTTGTTTTGTTTTAATTAATTAACCTTATCAAACATATTACCAAATTAACCTTGTTAATAAAACATTTATATCATCCATTTCATGTCCATTAATGTCCATTTACCACCATAATGGTCTAATTACCACTTAAGGACTCTTACTTTAAAGTTCTATAGCTATTAGACACCTTGAGCTATTAGAACTCAAGTTTTACGCTTTATGCGATTTAGTCCTTTTTATCAAATTGACCATTCGAACGATAAAATTTCTTAACGAAATTTTAACAAAATCACTCAATCATGATGTAAACATTAAAATAATAATAAAATAAATATTTTGACTTTAGATTTGTGGTCCCAAAACTATTGTTCCGATTTAACGAAAAATGCGCTATTACAACTCTCCCCCCTTAGGGATTTTCATCCCCAAAAATCTTACCAATGAATAAGTTAGGGTACTTTATTCTCATAGCTTCCTTAGGCTCTCATGTAGTTTCTTCAACTTCGTGTCGTTGCAAAAGTACTTTCACAAGAGCTATGCTTTTATTTCTCAACTGTTTAACCTCACATGTCAGAAGTCTGATCAGTTCTTCGTTGTACGTCATATCAAGTTGAATTTCGATCTTTGACGGAGAAATCACATGGGATGGACAGATCTATATCAGCACAACATCGATACATAAAACACATTGTGAATCTTTTCTAACTCAGTTGGTAAAGCTAGTCAATATGCTACTGGACCTATTCTTTCGATGATCTCATACGGTCCAATAAATCGCAGACTCAGTTTACCTTTACGACCAAATTGAAGGATTTTCTTCCACGAAGATACCTTTAAAAATACTTTATCACCGATCTAAAATTCAATGTCTTTTCATTTTAAATCCGCGTACGATTTCTGTCGATTTGAAGCTGCTTTCAAACAATTACGAATCACTTTCAGTCTCTCTTATGTTTCTCGGATCAAATCAACCCCGTGAATCTTTTTCTCACTCAACTCGGTCCAATACAATGGATTTCAACATTTGCGACTATACAATGCTTCATATGGTGCCATATTTTATACTCGATTAAAAACTGTTATTATACGCGAATTCCACCAATGGTAAATATTTCTCCCAGTTGCCTTTGAACTCTAAAACACAACATCAGAACATATTTTCGAGGATCTGAATTACTCGTTCAGACTGTCTATCAGTTTGTGGATGAAAAGCTATACTAAAATTCAACTTCATACCCAGAATTTCTTGCAATTTCTTCCAAAATCGCGATGTAAACCTTGGATCTCTATCTGAAATAACTGAAATTGGCACTCCTTGCAATCTAACAATCTCAACAATGTACAACTCAACTAGTAGATCAAGTGAAAATTCTGTACGTACCAGAATGAAATGTGTCGATTTCGTAAGTCAATCAACGACAACCCAGACAACATCTTTCTTTTTGAGAGATAGAGGCAAACCTATTACGAAATTCATAATCCCTCTATCCCATTTCCACTCAGGTATTATTACAGGCTGTGCTAGTCCCAAGGCACCTGGTGTTCAACTTTGACTTGCTAACAAATCAAACATCTCGATATAAATTTAGATATGTCTCGTTTTATACCCGACCACTGATATAACTGTTTCAAATCATTGTACATCTTAATACTTCCAGGATGAATGAATAAACAACCACTAAGTGCCTCGTCCAAAATTTTCTGAATCAACTCTGGAATTTTTGGTACACAGATTCTATCTCGAAACATCAAAAAATCATCGGATCCAATTTGGTACTTTGAATCACTAATCGACTCGCATTGCACTCTTTTAGCTTGCAACTCAGTATCGCACTTTTAAGCTTCACAAATTTGCTGAAGAAAAACCTATTTAGCTTTCAACTCAACTACTATCAAACCATCATCAGACATAGTCAACTTTGTATTCATTGCTCTCAAGGAAAATTATGATTTTCTACTCAAAGCATCCGCGACTACATTCGCTTTCCCCAGATGATAATCAGTTACTAACTCATAATCTTTTAGTAATTTGAGCCATCTCCGCTGTTGCAAATTTAAATCTTTCAGAGTCATTAAGTACTTCAAGCTCTTGTGATCAGTAAAAATGTGGCACTTCTCACCAAATAAATGATGTCACCAAATTTTTAATGCAAAAACTATAGCGACCAACTCTGAATCGTGCGGTGGATAATTCTTTTCATGTGGCTTCAACTGTCTCAAGGCATAAGCTATCACTTTACCCTCTTGCATCAATACACAACTTAAATCGTTCAATGACGCGTCGCTATAAATTACAAACTCTACCCGACTCAGGTTGAACCAACACTGGTGCTTTAGTTAGCAAGGCTTTCAATTGATCGAAACTCTGTTGACATTTCTTGGACCATTCAAACTTTACATCTTTCTGTAGCAGTCTGGTCATAGGTGTAGTAATCATCGAGAACCCTTTAACGAAACATCGATGATAACTATCTAATCCCAGAAAGCTTCTGACCTCAAATACATTTCTAGGTGGTTTCTAGTCAACAACTGCAGAAATCTTGCTCGGATCAACTCAAATGCCATCCGCCGAAACAATATATCCTAAAAATCTGACTTCTCAAAGCCAAAATTCACATTTGCTGAATTTAGAAAACAATTGCTTATCTCTCAAAGTTTGCAATGAAATCCTCAAATGCTCGAAATGCTCAGACTCATCTCGAGAATAGATCAGAATGTTGTCAATGAACACAACAACAAGTCTGTCTAAATACGGTCGAAAAATTCGATTCATCAAATCCATAAAGACTGCAGATGCATTAGTCAATCTGAAAGGCATAACAAGGAATTCAAAATGTCTTTACCTCGTTCTGAATGTAGTTTTTGGCACATCTGAATCTTTCACTCGAAACTGATAATAACCAAATCTCAAATCAATCTTCGAAAACACTGTTGCTCTTTTCAACTGATCAAATAAATTATCTATTCTCGACAACGGATACTTGTTCTTTATTCTAACCTTGTTAAGCTGTCGATAATCAATACACATTCTCATTGACCCATCACTTTTCTTTACAAACAATACCGGTGCACGCTAGGGTGAAAAAATTGGTCGTGCAAAACCTCTATCTGTCAACTCTTACAACTGAGATTTCAACTCATTTAATTCTGTCGGAGCCATTCTGTAAGGAGTTATAGTATCGGTAATGTTCCTGATACCATTTCAATAGCAAACTCAACCTCTTTGATCTGTGGTAATCCAGACAACTCTTCTGGAAATACATCCAGATACTCGTAGACTACTGGTACTGATTCAATCTTCGATTCAGACACTTTTGTATCTAGTATATAAGCAAGATAAGCTTTACAACCTTTTCTCACATATCTCTGAGTTGACATAGACGAAATCATAGTAGGCAATCCACTCGACTCATCTGATTCAATTCGAAGAATTTCATTGTTCTAACATTTCAATTCAATAGTCTTTCATCTACAGTTCACAACGGCATTGTGCAGAGTCAACCAATTCATACCCAGAATCACATCGAACTCATAAAATGGTAAAAGCATTAAGTTAACCGAAAAATAGTAACCTCGAGTCATCAAAGGGAAATCCTTGCAAACTTTATCAATTAAAACATACTTGCCTAAGTGGTTCAATACTCTAATTACAAATTCTGTAAACTCAACAGGCAATTTCTTACTAGACACTAAATTCTCACAAACATACAAATGTGTCGATCCAGGATCAATTAAAGCAGTCACATTAGTGTCGTAAAGAGAGAATGTATCGGTAATAACATCAGGGGATGACGCCTCTTCGCGAGCGTGAATAACATAGGCTCTAGCAGGTGCTCTGACCAAAGATTTCATAGCTGAGTCCTTTGTCACTCCTTTTCCACTAGACACATTTCCCACATTCCTTAGTGGTCTCCCTTTCGCAGTAGTGTTACTCGGTCTTGCATTCTAAAATTTATCTTTCTTGGACAACTCTGGGAAATCTCGAATAAAGTGATTTGGTGAGCCACATTTAAAACAAGCTTGATTTCTCTTATTCCAGCACTCTCCAAAATGTCATCTCCCACACTGTTGACACTCGGGTTTGTTGTTTCTTACACTGTCAACGCTCGAGACGGAAGTTGCTTGAGCTTTAGGACTCACATGTTGATTTCCACGATCTCTATTTTGATATCCCACTGATGCATTTGATCAACTATACGAATCTCGAGATTTCTTTGATGAAGAATGATAAGGTTTACTCATCGGTCTTTTTTCTCGAATCTCTAGCCTCTGATTCAACTTTCCTCTTTTCTTGGCTAAAGTCTTCAGCTTTACAAGCCCGGTCAACTAATACAACAAATTCTTTCTGATCTAAAATCCCGACCAGAAGTTTAATATCTTCAATCAAACTGTTAACAAATCGCTTGCACATGATCTCTTCGGTAGAAACATACTCTCGAGCATGTTTACTCAACCGCACAAATTCTCTCTCATACTCGGTTACAGTCATACGACCTTGTTTCAATTCTAAAAACTCTTTGTGCTTTTGATCTAGAAACCATTGACTTATTTATTTCTTCCGAAACTCAGTTTGAAAGAACTCCTAGGTGACACTGTTTCTCGGCACCATTGATAGTAATGTATTCCACCACTGGCATGTTGTATCTCTCAATAATGAAATGGCACACTTTAAACTCTCAGCTGGAGTACACGAAAGCTCATCACATACTCGAATAGTGTTTTCTAGATTCAGAAGGCGTTGTCCCTTGAGCGGGAGCTGGCGCATTACTTTTAACCTTATCAGCTATAGCTCGATTGAGATCTATTTACTATATGAAAACACATTTTAAAATGTCAGGAGTCATCACACTATCACAGTTTATATATGGCATGTATAGCTAGACTCTCACAAACGCTATGTTAGTCTTAGAATCGACTAAACCGTAGCTCTGATACTAATAAATGTAACACCCCTCACTCGTATCAAGCCCGGAATAGGGTTACAGAGCATTACCAGACTTACAACACATTTATACATACTTTTCACATACATTTAATCAATTCATACAATTATTATTTAATCTCAATCAATTTGTCCCTAATACGAGCCTACTAGGCCCTAAACATGTTTTAGGAGTGGTTCAGGACTAAACTGATAACTTAAAAAACTTTCACAAAACTTTGAAAATTTTTCTCAAAACAGGGGACACACGTCCGTATGGCCAAGCCGTGTGTCTCACACGGCCACCAGATATGCTCGTGTCACAGGCCGTGTGGATATTCGAAATGGGAGCACATGGCCGTGTCCTAGCTCGTGTCTGACCCCGTGTAACTCTCTGACTTAGGTCACACGGCCAACACACACGCCCGTGTAATTAGCCTGTGTGCACTAAAAATGGTCATACATGCCCGTGTGCCAAACCGTGTGCTAGGCCATGCCAAACCTATAGGTTATACTGACTTATGCGACATGGCCAAGTTACATGCCCGTGTGTGAGGCCATGTAGAGCATACTAACTTGATTTCTAAAACCACCCAGGGGACACATGGCCGTGTACTTAACCATGTGTCACACACGGCTGAGACACACACCTGCATCTCTGCCTGTGTAGACAAAAATAGGCTATTTACCAAGCCATTTTGCGACCCTATTTTGTGTACACCTACACCAAATTCAAAGGCACCCATCCAATACTCATATATGAGCAAATAATCCAGCCAATTAAACATATATCATGCATATTCAATACTTACATTTTACATATACACAAATAATCAAAACATGGCATACCAGTCCTTATCTTCTCAAATCATCAAAATGACCATTAACAAATATGCATTATTTGGCATAATTTATCAAGCATACCAATAACCACAAATCATCAATTTAACACTCATAATACCTATTACCATTAATCATCACACAACTATCGACCAACTCATTTCATAAGACATAAACATACACATGTGTACATGATTCAAACATACCAAATAAACCAAAATAAGCCATCACTCATGGCTATATATACATACCAAAATATAAACATTTTCAATGCCAATTCATATAGCCAAAATCACTATCAAGTTATAACTAAAATGATCAAAGTCCCTATACATTCCATATACTCTAAATACCAAAGTTCATAGATACCAAGAGATAGGTGGATAGTGTGATGTGATCTTTGACGATCCCCGAATCTGAGCTAGCTTTGAAAACTATAATACACAGAGAAATACACAAAGTAAGCTTTATAACTTAGTAAGCTCGTATGAAATAAACTTAATGCAATCACATAAATATTTCAATAATTTGAATACAACAACATATAGCTTACATTAGCTAACAAACCTTTCACGTACTCAATTGTGAGATTATACACTACCTTCACAAGTTTCTTTGATTTGAAACTTATATAATTCATGTACGTACCTATATCATTTAACATCAATCTCATACTCCTCCACCTCTTTCGTTTACCCGTTGAACCATTCGATATAGAAGTTAGATACTCAAGGGTTTCACACGATAAGTACCTATACCATGGCCCAAAGTTAAATCAAGGTAACTTATCTTCGAAGTACTAATATCATGGCCAGAAGCCAACTCAATATATCCCCTAATGACATGTCACTAGTATCCTAAACTATTCCTAAGGTTCAACCAGGATTTCGAATGCCGAATTATCGTTGAGTCAATGTCGAACTTATCTGAAATCTCATATTCACAACTTATACAGTATCAAAGCATTTAAAAATACATTTATAATGAAATTTACCACATACGAACTTACCTCGAATGTGGAAACGACGAAATAAGTCGTTTAGTCTATAACTTTAGTTTTCCCCTGATCTAGATCCGAATTCCGCTTTTCTTGATCTAAATATATTCAAAATTAACTTATTTAATCATTTATTTATTCAATTCAATCCAAAATATACATTTTGAGCTATTTTACACATTAGCCCCTAAACTTTCACATTTTTACAATTTAGTCCTTATTTTGCATTTTCACTAAAAATTACTTAACAAAACTTGTATATCTATCAACAAGCATTCAAAATCTATTAAGAAACTTCAAAACTCATACATATTCATCAATGGCATCATTCAAAATCTTTAACAATTTTGCAAAATAGTCCTTGGGCTAGTTAGTACTAGTTACAATGATCACAAAAACATAGAAATCATTAAAAACGAAACAAAAACAGACTTACAATTGAACATCAAAGTGACCGAAACTTTCAAGCCCTAAAATTTATTTTCTCCATGCTTCATTCGACCAAGAAAAATGAATGAAACAAAATCTTTTTGTTTTGTTTTAATTAATTAACCTGTTAATAAAATATTTATATCATCCATTTCATCTCCATTAATGTCCACTTACCATCATAATGGTCTAATTACCACTTAAGGACTCTTACTTTAAAGTTCTATAGCTATTAGACACCTTGAGCTATTAGAACTCAAGTTTTACGCTTTACGCGATTTAGTACTTTTTATCAAATTGACCATTCAAACGATAAAATTTCTTAACGAAATTTTCACACAATCACTCAATCATGCTGTAAACATTAGAATAATAATAAAATAAATTTTTGACTTCGGATTTGTGGTCCCGAAACTACTGTTCCGATTTGACTAAAAACGAGCTTTTACATGTTCGTTCCAACCGACTGATGGGGTCCAGTTCAAGTTTTTATGGTTTTTTTTATAATTTTTATAGGTTTATATCAGTTTTAATACTTCTAATATTTTTTTTTTATAATTTTTATGTTTTTTATAGAATTTTGATACGTTTTATAAAAATTTAAAATTTAAAATATGTTTTATTAATTTTATAATTTATTAGAATTTATTATATATATCTATAATTTTTATACAATTTTCATACTTTAAAGTATTTTTAATATTTAATAATTAATAATTTTTATAATATTTAATCATTTTTATGGAAAAATATTAGATTAAATAAGAATGTGCCAAGTGTTACCATCTAATTAGTCTGTCAATTTGTTTTAATAGTTATGTGGTCAATCACGGAAATCATTAATGGAAGGGTTTAATTGATTATTTTAATTAACGACAATGAATTAATTAGGTGTGAATCTAATATAAGGCTTAACTAATTTTTACAATTTCTTAAGGTTTTTTTTTACATATAAACCCCTATTTTATATAAAATCAATATAAAATTATACACAAAATAATGTCAACTTAGGATCTCATGATTTTCAAATATTTTAGTTTTCAATTTCAATTAAAACATCATCTTATTTTTTTATAAATCATGTGAAAAGTGTACAAATTTGAATTTGTTAAATTTACAACGATTATAAGAATTTAGTTTTGATATAAAAAATAAATATAGAAATGAGGAATAATCATAAATTTCATTTGTATGTGTTTTGTGGCACAATTTACACTATTTTGAAACCAACGTTATAATTTGAATTTAATCATAAATTGCATTTGTAAGTGTTTTATGGCACAATATGTCCTATTTTGAAATCAAATTTATAATTTGAATTTCAAGTTCTCAAATGCTATTTTAAGAATTTTTTATAAAAAGGAATTATTCCAAAATTAAGGTTTATGATGGTCATGTGTGTTTTTTTTAAATATTTTATATATTTTTATGGCATTTTAAAGAAGTTTAAGAAATTTTCATATATTTTTAATTATTTTCATTATAAATACAATTTATTGACACTTGAAAATGTTTGTTTAAATACATAAATAAATCGCGGATATAGTTGAAGTAATAAATACTCAAATTTCTATTGGTTTGTATGTTCAATATAATCACATACTTTATTAACTCATATAACTCTTAAAATAATGCTTCTGATTAAAAAGATAAACTCAAGGTTAATAATCCAATTGTTGATTGACTAATAATTTTTTAGAAGAAAGAAAATAAGTTACTAGTAAAACATTGCTTCTTTCAACCATGTATCGGAGATTGCCAAACGAAAACTAATGATTTAATTACCAACAAATTTTTTTTATAGTTTTTAACAACTTTTATAATCCCTTGTGGAGTTTGTTAATTCCATAAGATAATTATTCATAATTTTATATAAGGATTATTGATTTGGAAAAGTCCATAATATAATGCAATTTAATGCTTTAAATTAAATTAATTATGTTTTACATTAAATCGATCAATCCATCTAGACCGTCCAATGATTCACAACAAAATTATTAAACTTTTATAAAGATTACTGAAAAAGTAATGGCAAGAAAATTAAGTGTTTAAATTTTTAGTATTGAATTCCGTAAGTATTGGATTTATATTAAAAAATTATTTAGTAAATTAGTATAAATTAAATATAAAATATAATTATATTGTTTGAAAAAAAATAAATTTTATTTATGTTTTAATATAAATTTTGTAATTTTATTTTATATTATTTTAGATAGTTTTAGATAAAAAGCAAAATAGAGTCATTTGAATATCTCTTTATTTTTAATATAAATTTTCTAAAAAAAATTAAAATCAACTTAATATTTTGAAGACTAAGTGATAATACTTCTTTTATTCTAAAAATTCTTTATTGAAAATTTTATACAAAATAAAAAATATAATTATGTTGAAAATTTTTCATTTTTAATGAAATAAAAATTTTCATCAAAAATTAAATAAATAAAATCAATACCAAAGTTTGAACCTGCAATTAAAATATTTTGAGATTTATTTTAATGTTGCAGCTTTAGTTATATTACTTTAAAAAAAATTATTGACTTATATAAATATTCTTTAAAATAATTTTTATTTTTAAAGATATTGGTTTTGTAATTTTTTTAGTTGAATTAATGAATGATTAACTTGTGACACTAATTTAATCAAGAACCTTATAGATAGTATTGATTAACAAATTTATTTAATTTTAATTATAAAAGTTTATAAATATTAATATAAAATATTTTTATTGGCAAATTTAATAGAATATGCTGAAAAAAATTGAGAAAGTACGCTGATTTTCTAAAAATTTACCGATCTACGTTGGTTTTAGAGAGAAAAAGGAAAATATGTCTTACAATAGTGAAAACGTGCCCTATAAGATGTGTTTCCTTTCAATGGTAACTATTCCAACGGCTACAAAGGTTCCAATAACCATAAAATTTCCTATATAAACCACTCCAAACTTTATTCTTTTCAACCAAATACTCAATACTCATTCTTCCATCCTATATTTTCAATCTTCAACTTTCAATTTTCAATTATCAATTATCAATTATCAATTATCAATTATCAATTATCAATTATCAATTATCAATTATCAATTATCAATTTTCAATTTTCAATCCTCAATCCTCAATTATTTTTTAATTATTTTTTTAAATTTTATTCTCTTCAATTTTATTTTATTCGTTATAATTATTAAATAGCAAATCAACTTATTCGCTTGAATGACAAGCATATTTATAGCGTTCAATTACAAATGGTAAGAAAATTTATTAAATTGTTTAATTTTAAATAATTAATTATTATGTTTTTTAGATTATTAATTTTTTATATTTATATACTCAACCTGAATATTAGATTTTGGAGACGTACATAAACAATTTAAGTGAAGGTGCACCGGATGTCATTTATGGACACTTGCGAGATGCAGGATTTTTATACGTGGCTTGCGTGTTTGGGGGGACTAAATTGGATCTCCCACTTATCAATGTTTTGGTCAAAATATGGAGACTGGAGAGACACACACATTCCATCTTCCCTACGTTGAGTGTACAATTACACGAGGATGTTAGTTTACAACTCGATTTACCGATCAATGGGGAAGTCGTTACAGGGCCAGTTATTAGTGTCAATTGGAGTGCAACATGCGGTCAACTACTAAAGAAGGTGTCGAACAAGTTTAGGGGTAGTCGGATCGAGATGAGATGGTTGGAGGACAACTTCCAAACTATCGAGACTTCTGCGAGTGACGTTGAAAATGAACAATTCACGTACGCATTCATCTTGAGGTTGATCGGGGGTCTACTAATGCCAGATAAATCTCGTAATCTGGTACATTTAAGGTGGCTACTACTACTAGTCAACTTGAAAGAATCGGAACGACTTAGTTGGAGATCAGCGGTACTGGAAACGTTGTACCGAGAAATGTGTCAAGTGACGAACCGGATAAAATTAAAATCGACAATTGCATGCTCCATCAATTGTGGACATGGTATCAACTACCATTTTTATGCCCACGAGTGGAACTCCCTTACAAATTCCCACTTGTCATATGGTAAAATTCATTTGATAATATTATTACCGTTTTTATTTTTCATTGTTATAATTTTAAAATAACTTATTATTTGAATAGGTGGAACAACCCCACACAAAGCAGTATTGCAACTTATCCTCGGATTCTTCTGAAGTTATTGCAAAAGCTATTGGCAGGATTCTTCAGTTACTATATTGTGCAATAGCTAACAACAACTTGTATCTTTCGTACAAGAATGTGGCATCAATTTTTGGACAAGTGTCTTATAGTACCAAAATGCAGTTACGCATTGCTTGAAAATCTAGAAAAAATGACGAAAAACTCTTTTTTCAGGGACCAAGCAGTCGTTGTAATACATAGGCTCCATTTGGAGCTCGATTACGGAACCTTGCACGTACCACTTCAGTACCTGACACCATTGCCACAATTCATTGTAGGATTTCTCCCACCTGCAGTGCATCTTCTCTAACGCCTTCTCCTTTGCCAACCATGCCTTGTGGTAGGGCATGGTGTAATCGAACTCGCTACGGATGTGTGCGATCAAAACTGGGACCGAAATCCTAGGACTCGCTTTAACCATGGGTAATATAAAGTCAGATATCATGTCTGAATCCAATTTAGGATGATCGTTTGACATGCCTAAAAAAATAATTGGGTCACCATACATTATAGAATGTTAGAAAAAAGGTCAAAATTTGAGTCGATGTTGTAACATCCCGAAATAGGGCCTAGTTGGAATAGTGGTTTCGGGACCACAAATCTGATGTTAAAGTAATTGTCTAATGATTATTATGAGGTCTAGAATAAAAAAATATGCATGTGCTAAAGTTTCATGAAGAAATTCTAAGTATAAGGTGTCCAATTGGAAATTAGGGACCAAATTGAATAAATTGCAAAACTTGGGTTCTAGAGGAAATTTGCATGAAATTTCTTTGGATTATTAATTAGAGGTCCTTAAATAGAAATTTTCCCAATTTCTAAATTTTTGGACAGAAATGGGCATGCATGAAAAATTTAGAAAGGTTAGTAAGGAAAGGCATTTTGGTCATTTGGTAATAAATGAAATAAAAAGGGAAAATCAAGCAAAAATTCACTCATTTTCTTCTCCATGCTGCTGCAATTGAAAGGGTCTCCATAGCTAGGGTTTTCTTACATTTCAAGCTTGATAGTAAGTCAATCCTAGTCTCGTTTTTGATGTTCTTTATGTTTTTGAGATCCTTGAAGCATGCTCTTTCTATTTCTACCCATATCTCAAGCTAGGGTTCATGTTTAGAAAATTACTCATGCATGAGATACTTGTTTTTTGATGCTTTATGGAGGAATATTAAAGTTTATAGGGTGGTAAACAACTTTTACTAAGTAGCTTTTCATGGAAATGGCTTAAAGGATCATTTTGTGAAAGTTGTAAAAATGGGTAGGAAAATGTGAAATGAAAGAAAATTTTGGGCTGCTATAAGTATGAAGAGTATTTGGCTAGGCTTGGGTAGCCAAGAAATTTCATGCATTTTATTATACGAGCCTTAGGACTAAATTGTAAAAGTTGTGAAAAGTTAGGGGAAAATTGGTCATTTTGCCCTAGGATGGGTTTTAGGCCGAAAATGAGCAATGTGAAGTATTAATAATTTATTTTTATTGATATAGACCCCGAGAAACCAATTCCAGAGGTCGATCGTGGAAAATGAGAGGTTTCAGAATAACTGAAATATAAAACCGAGACGACTACCAAGTAAGTTCGTGTAACTCGAATGTAAACTATTTAAATACATTAAAATGTATATTCTAGTATGAAGTATAATGTTGATATTCATTGTGAATTAATATATGAAAAAGGTTGTATCAATGAAAAAGGATGATTATTGTCCCGGTTGAATAAAAAGGAATATTCGATGGATAAATCATCGCTTACATGACATGAGATCCTGCATGTGTTGCAGAAAAGGATTTAGCCCGGACAGGTAATCCATTGATCTCAGTATAAAAAGGATCTAGCCCAGACGGGTGTTCCTTAAGTGATTGAGCCTCCCGAAGAATATGTGTGCATTATGGATTTAGCCTGGACGGGTAATCCGATTAGGGTCTAAATTTAGCTTGGACTGGTAATTCAGATCCGAGCTCATTAAGAGTGCTTGTCGCTACAAGGGATTTAGCCTGGATTGGTAATCCCGACACCACTCTATGATTTTTATGCTACGATAGGTTTAGCCTAGACTGGTAATCCTATCGTAAGATGTGAAGTTTGCGGGAGTGCATGCTTGAAAATGATCACTTGTATGATTTGACGGAATGGGCTATCCATCGAGATTTCCAAAAAATTCAACGAGATCAAAATGAGAAATGAGAATGGAAATTCTGGAATAAATCATCTAAATTAATGTTGTGATGCTTAGACATGAGACTAACTTGATGATTGAGTGCATGTGATAGGGATCTATCCTATACTTATTGGAATGTATGATTAATTTGGTTGTATGCTAAACCACTGATAAGTTTACCTTCTCGTTATTCGAACTTACTAAGCATGTAAATGCTTACCCCCTCTCTTTTCCCTATCTTACAGAGCTCATGGACTCATGAAGATTGGAAAACGGTTGGAGAAAGTCATCACACTATCAACTTGTTCAACTTTGGTACATGAAAACTTATATTTCGTTTAATGGCATGTATAGGGCTCTTGTTTATTTTGCTATATGTGTCATTTGGATAGCCAATTTTATGGCTTATAATGATGGGCTTATTTGTAACACCCCTTACCCGTACCCGAGACTGGAATAGGGTACGAGGCGTTATCGGACAAATATACAAACATTTGACTAAAATACGGGTCATAAAATTTCGTTTCAAACCAATTCCATCATTTTATCCCCTTATATGGGCTTATGAGGCCCAAAACATACATTTGGAGTAGTCCGGGACTGAACCGAGAACATATGAGAAACTTGAGAAAATTTTTGCGTTTGGCCTCACACGCCCGTGACCCTAGCTCGTGTGGAATTCTAAATTTTTATTTTTCCAATTCAAGGTGCAGTGGTTTTCACACGGCTTAGACACACGCCCGTGTCCTTGCCCGTGTCCTTCACAAGACCTAGACATGCCCGTGTTGTCGCCCATGTCTAAAAACCTGGACATTTTGTTTATGACATCATCAATCATTTTGGAGCACACGGCCAAAGCACACGCCCGTGTGTAGGCTATGTACTCCACACAATTGAGACACACGGTCGTGTATCCAACCCGTGTGGTTACTACAAAGCATGCAGCATGAAAAATTTGGGATGCAGGGGACACACGGCTAAACAACATGCCCGTGTGTCACATACGGTCTAGACACCTACTCATGTGTCTATCCATGAGGACCGTTTAGAGACTATTTTCCAAGCCCTTGGTCACCCAAGACTTCTTTTGCACTCCAACATGCATATCATCCTACTATCCAACACAAACCATAAGCACTTGCACAATTCGACATGCATCAATGGAATAACTATATGAAAGCATCTCAATTACTTATATGGACCAAATCACTTGGCCATATAAAAAATAATCATACCAAATGGGGAACTATTACCTTGGGCTAGCCACATGACACATATACAAAATAACAATCACCTATACATGCCATGACTCAAAATAATCAAATGTATTATACCCAAAGTTTAGTTGATAGTGTGACCCGAGCTCCGACGTTCCCGATCCTTTGAGCTAGCTTGACGAATCTAAAAGGAATGGAAAAAGGGAAGGGTAAGCTATAAAGCTTAGTAAGTACACATACAAATAAATTTAATCTTAATTAAGCCTTAAAACATTATTTACGTCTTTGTTGCTATTTCATACCTTTCATCAAAGCATATGATCTAAATTTTCAGGCATAATACACAAGGACATGCATTGCTATTAATCATCATAATCATAGGAGTACACAAGTTTAAACACATACCTTTGCTTCCTTGCCCACACATATATTTTATTCAACTTACAATCGAACTTTTCATACATTACCCGTTGAACATTTGGAATAATGGACAGGATACTCTGATACAAACGCATCGAAGTGCCATAACCATAACATAGCACGTCTCTCAACAGGGCTACATAAGAGCACCCGGACCTAGCATGCATCATATACCCATGCCTCTCAACAGGGCTCCATAAGCTCCCGGACCTAGCGTGTATCACATAATTACATGCCTCTCAACGGGGCTACACAAGCTCCTGGACGTAGCATGTATCATGTTATCAAATGAACTTATTCATACATGGCTATCCTAGTGACATGTCACTTGTATCCCTACTTATTCCTAAGTTTAAATGGGATTTTCAAACTTTCGTTTCTTTGTCGAACATTTTCGGAATGTTGGCATCATAACTTACGACATTATCATATATAATTGCTAACATGGCAACACTTGTAACATAAGCATAATTCATCAAAACATATTATAGCAACGAAGTAACCAAATAACATATTATTTATCTAAATGTTATTTAAACATTTAAAATATCAATTAAGGTATTTATTTGTACATGTACTTACCTCGGTACAAGATATCGAAATAGTGCCTAAGCCTCGTTCACTTTGTTCTTGCCTTTATCAAAATTCGGCTCTTGTCTTTCTTGATCTATAATAGAAAATTTAACTCATTAACCTCATACATTACTCAAATCGACCCCAAATTCATGCTTTGGTTAAATTACTATTTTACCCCTAAACTTTCACTTATTCACAAATTAGTCCCTAGGCTCGTATGATGAAATGCAAGTGATTTCTTGGTTACCCAAGCCTAGCTGAATACTTCTTGTACATATAGCAACCCATATTTTCTTTCATTTCACACTTTCTACTCATTTTTATAATCTTTACAAATAAGTCCTTTTTAGGGTTTCCATGCAAAATCACTTAACAATAGTTGTTCTCCATACTTTTAACTATCATACTCCTCCATAATCCATCAAAGTACACCTAACTCATGCATGGGTAATTTTCCAAACATAAAACCTAACATGAAATATGGGTAGAAATGGAGAGAGCAAGTTACCGGGATTTCAAAAATACGAAGAACATTAAAAACGAGGCTTAGGAGCACTTACTATTGAGCTTGAAAATGTTGAAAACCCTAGCTATGGTCTCTTGAAATTTTCGGCAGCAAGGGGAAGAAGATGAGCTGATTTTTTTTGGCTCTTTTTCCGTTTTTAATTCATTTAATAACCAAATGACCAAAATGCCCTTACTCACTAAACTTACAAAAATTTCCATGGATGTCCATATTTGTCCAAAAATTTAGAATTTAGGAAAATTGCTCTTTAAGACCTTCTAATTCATATCCCAAAACAATTTCATACAAATTACACCTAAAACCCAAATTTTGCATCTTATTCAATTTAGTCCTTATTTTCTAATTGGATACTTTATTCTTAAAATTTCCTCAAGAAACTTTACCACATGTATATTCTCATATTTTAAACCTCATGATAATCATAATTTAAATATTTTAACATTAGATTTATGGTCTCGAAACTATTATTCCGACTAGGCCATATTTCGGGATGTTACAATTCTCCCCCCTTAAGGGACTTTCGTCATCGAAAGTCTTACCTGGAAACAAATTCGGATACTGACTTCTCATAGTCTCCTCTGGTTCCTAAGTGGCCTCTTCAACTCTGTGTCGATTCCAAAGTACTTTCACAAGGGCAACACTTTTATTTCTCAATTGCTTAATTTTTCTTGCCAAAATCTTAACTGGCTCCTCACCATAAGTCATGTCTAGTTGGATCTCAACCTCAGTTGGAGAAATCACATGCGAGGGGTCTGATCGATAACGACGTAACATGGACACATGAAACACGTCGTGAATCCTTTCCAACTCTGGTAGCAAAGCTAGGCGATAAGCAACCGGCCCAAATCTCTCGGTGATCTCGTAAGGTCCAATAAAACGAGGGCTTAACTTGCCTTTCCTACCAAATTTCAGAACCTTCTTCTATGGCGACACTTTCAAAAATACCTTGTCGCCCACTTGATACTTGATCTCTTTCCTTCTTAAATCCGTATACAATTTTTGTCTATCCGATGCCACTTTCAAACAATCTCGAATCACTTTAACCTAATCCTCGGTTTCTCTAATCAAATCAACTCCGTAAATCTTGCTTTCCTTGAGCTCTGTCCAATACAAGGGAGTTTGGCATTTTCGTCCATACAATGCTTCGTAAGGAGCCATCTTCAAACTAGTCTGATAGCTGTTGTTGTAAGCAAACTCGACCAAAGGCAAATAAGCTTCCCAACTACCTTTAAACTCAAGAACACAACATTGAAGCATATCCTCAAGTGTCTGAATTATTCTCTCGGATTGTCCATCGGTCTGCGACTGGAAAGCAGTACTAAAATTTAGTTTTGTACCCAAGGCCTCTTACAACTTTTTCCAAAATCGAGATGTGAACCTCGAGTCTCTATCTAAAATGATCGACAAAGGTATACCGTGAAGTCTAATAATCTCTAAGATGTACAATTCAGCCAACTTGTCAAGAGAAAAGTCAGAGCGTACCGGTATAAAATGAGCTGACTTAGTCAACCTGTCGACTATTACCCAAATAGCGTCATTTTTCTTCGGAGTCACTAGTAGTCCAGTCACAAAATCCATAATAACTTGATCCGATTTCCACTCTAGAATCATAATCGGCTAAAGTAATCCAGAAGGCACTTGATGTTCAGCTTTGACTTGTTGACAGATCAGACATCTTGATACAAATTCGGATATGTCTCTTTTCATGCCATTCCACCAATAGGTTTCCTTCAAGTCGTTGTACATCTTTATACTCCCCGGGTGAACCACCATACGACTATCATGTGCTTCTTGCAAAATATTCCGAATTAGCTCGGCATATTTAGGAACACAAATTCTTCCTCTGAATCTCAAACATCCATCGGAGTCGACCTGGAAATCAGATTCACTGGAGGACTCGCACTGAATTTTCTTAGCTTGTAATTCTTTATCAAATTTTTGAGTCTCGCAGATCTGTTGAAGAAGAGTTGGCCTAGCTCTCAATTCGGCCAAGATAGAACCATCATCACATAAGATCATCTGAGTGTTCATAGCCTTTAAAGCGAATTAAGACTTTCTACTCAAAGCGTCAGCGACTACATTCGCCTTTCCCGGATGGTAATCAATCACGAGTTCATAATCTTTCAACAATTCTAGCCATCTCTGTTGTCTTAAGTTCAAGTCCTTCTGAGTCATCAAATAATTAAGACTTTTATGGTCGGTGTAAACATGACATTTCTCACCGAACAAATAATGACGCCAAATCTTCGAAGCGAACACAATCGCGGCTAACTTTAGATCATGCATCGGATAATTCTTCTCATGAGGCTTTAACTGCCTTGAAGCACATGCCACAACTTTGCCCTCCTGCATGAGCACACAGCCTAGTCCATTCAAGGACGCATTGCTAAAAATTACAAACTCCTTCCCTAATTCAGGTTGTACTAACACTGGTGCCTCTGTTAATAACATATTCAACTTCTCAAAACTTTGTTGACACTCTTTCGTCCACTCGAACTTGGCATCTTTTTGCAGTAGTCTCTTCATAGGAGTGGCTATCATAGAAAATCCTTTTACGAACCTTCGGTAGTAACCAGCTAATCCTGAAAAGCTCCTAACTTCGGTTACATTCTTTGGAGGCTTCCATTCAACAATGGAAAAAATCTTACTAGGATCAACCTGAATACCATCACCGGAAACGATATGGCCTAGGAATCCAACTTCCCGAAGCCAAAACTCACTCTTACTGAACTTAGCATACAATTGCTTGTCCCTCAAAATCTGCAGAACAATTTTCAAGTGCTCGGCGTGCTTTGCCTCATCTCCCGAATAGATTAAAATATCATCAATAAACACTACAACAAATTTATCCAAATAGGGCTGAAAAATTCTATTCATTAAGTCCATAAATACAGCTGGGGCATTCGTCAATCCAAATGGCATAACTAGAAATTCATAGTGACCGTACCTAGTCCTAAAAACAGTCTTAGGTACGTCCGCTTCCTTGACTCGAAGTTGATAATAGCCGGACCTCAGATCAATCTTGGAAAACCATGTTGCTCCTTTTAATTGATCGAACAAATCGTCGATTCTTGGGAGAGGATACTTGTTCTTGATCTTTACCTTATTTAGTTGTCGGTAATCAATGCATAATCTAATGAAACCATCTTTTTTCTTCACAAACAACACGAGAGCAACCCATGGTGAAAAGCTTGGTCTTACAAATCCCTTGTCAGCTAGATCTTGAAGTTGAGACTTTAACTCTTTTAGTTCCGTTGGAGCCATTCTATATGGAGCAATCAAAATAGGTGCAGTCCCTGACATCAACTCAATACCGAATTCAACCTCTCTAATCAGGGGCAAACCTGGCAATTCCTTCGGAAACACATCCGCAAAGTCACGTACGATAGGTATTGGTTCTGCCTTCAACTCAGATTCCTTTGAATTTATCACATAAGCCAAATAAGCTTCATACCCTTTTCTTAAACATTTATGGGCATCCATTGAGGAAATTACAATTGGTGACGCATTAGACTCATTGGACACCACCCAAAGGATCTCACAACTTTCGTGTCTCAATTTAATAATTTTTCATCTACATTCCACTATAGCACCATGAAGTGTCAATGTAACACCCCAAACCTGGCCCAGACGTTATGGCCGAGTCTGGCGTGTCATATTGAAGTGTTTTAGCAAAAATCGTGTTTTCATTGAAAATCCTTCTTAAAATAAAAGAAACCTTAGTTAACTTAAAAAAAAATCCTTTCAATCACTTGTTTAAAACATATGATTTTACGAAAACATGTCATTTTAAAATTTAGTTGCGAAAATGTAGAAAACATACTATAATTTAGGAAACCCATGTTCAAATTAAAATAATAATAATTCAAGTAATAATAACATAATGAAAACCTTATTACAATCTGGTCTGAAACATACTTAATAAAATAAAAACTCATATGCTTAAAAAAAAAACAAGTCCAAATTATCTTGCTAGCTGGCCACCCAGAGTCCCTCCAAACATCGAACCTTATACTGAGCATCACCTAAAAATAAAATAAAAGAGGGGGTGAGTTTTTGCAAACTTAGTGTGTACAACACAAAAATAAGCATTCAAAAAAAATCATTATACATCAAACATGCAATGCAATCCCATCCCAATTATCCATCCGCTACACACCAGCTCCGTCCCCCGTCACACCATGTGGAGATATAATTATCGACCCACCCAACCGACACATCAATGGTAGCCCAGTTGCGGAACTACCTTCATTTACATATTGGGCTTTAAAAGCCGTCGGTGGGTCCACGATTGTCAAGCAACCATGCGATCCTCTTATACTTCCTCCGTTCCATAATTCCAACCCATATGCAACCTAAGCAAAATATCATATGTATGCATGTCACATCCACAAAACTTACATTCAACATTTAGGGGTATTTTGGTCATTTTCGCCCTTAGGGGCATTTCGGTAATTTTCCTTTATTATGATTTTCACTTACCTTGGCCCGTTAACAAATCTCGTGAGCTAAGATGAACAAATACTATGCACCAGGTAGGATTCCAGAGAAGAGGAGGTGGGTCATTAAGACCGCTTAAGTACCAAGCTTTCCCTAGATCCAATCCTAAACATGCATATACCCGTTGCCACACCTTAAGCCTATGACTTGTCCACGGTCGCAAATAATTATTAAGTTTTATGTAGTTATCATATTCTAGGCCCAAGACCCCATACAAAGCCAAATCAAATTCACATACCTGTATCTGGCCCATTAGGCCTAAATCACCTGTATATGGCCCATTAGGCCCAAATCACATTTATATGGCCTGTTAGGCCCAGTCACATTCATATTCATGCTCACATACAAATTCCTATCACATAGCTTCAATATTCAGTTTTTGCCTATTATGGGCCCAACAGCCCATCGGGCCCATTTAGCCCATTTTGGCCTATATGGCCAAATCACAACTCAATTCCACGGAATCGCTCGTGGGCCTCAGACAACCTATCGGTCTCCCCCTTATGAGTGTTCGCGCACTCGAAAGACTACCGTAGCCGAACTTTTAGCTTTTCGGCATTTCAGCATTTTGACTTTTCGGCATTTTGGCTTTTGCCAATTCATAGTGTGTGTGCAGTGTATGTACACACCTGGTAAGCAAGCGTGCTGCAATTCCATTAGTCACCAACCTATAAACGATATCACTCTTCCATTAATCGCATGCTTAATACATATCTTTACTAAAATTGAAACCTCATATTAACCTTACCTTACGCGATAAGTATAACAACCCCTTCTTTAATCACTAACCACGATCAACTCCTAGATCTGCACCAATCTTAGCCATTAAAACCAAAATACAGGTGACTCGTATCCAACACAAGTCCCCCTTACCTTAACTATGACCATCCGGCCAACTAAGATTAAGAGTACTTACCAAAGTCTCTCAGTTGAAGAGCAAATCGGCAAGGATCCAAAGACCGGGATTCGATACCTATTCCTACCCAAAACCGATTAGAAGAAGTAAGGGACAATAATCGATACTGGGTAAAGAAAATCAATTGTAGAACACTTACACTAGATTCGGTCAAAGAGTATTCGGCCCTTGGGAGATTTGGCTTTCAAACTTAGTATGGTGAATAAGGTTTATTTGGCACAGATTAAAGAAGAAGAGTAGAAGAAGAAATTGGCTAAGTGAAACAAAAAAAATTGTGTAGAGAAGAATTGAAATCAGTACAAAGAAAAGAAAAAAAAAACAAAAGAGTTTTCAGCTTTTTGGATCTTGAAGAGAAAAGGGTTTCTGGCAACAAGGTGAAGAAGAATTTCGATAGTAGCTTGGAAACCTTGTATTCGGCCCCTATTTATAGCCTTTATAGCCGAATTTTCCATGCTCAATTCCCAATTCGGCTCTATCACTTCTCCCTTCTCATCTCCTCGTTTTTCTATCTGATAACCCCTTGATCTTTTCCTTAATTTTCTCTTCTGAACACTCCTCTTGGAGTCCATCTTCACGCCACTTCCAACCTTTTTGAAGGCTAAAATTAAACTTCTAAAAATACTAAGTTAGGATTCAAACCTTGGATCTCCTTGCTAACTACTAACGCCATCTCCCTACTCCTTAAGTGGCGTCACTTATCCACTCCTCCATAAGGCTTTTTGATGCCATTTTCCCCTATTTTTATTTAAAAGTCCACCTATTTGCCAACCCTGATTCTTTTAATAATTAACCTATAATTTCTTCTACCCCTAGATTCGAACTCAAACCTTGACCAAGACCTACCATCACGTAATTAGCACTTAACCAAAATTGCTAAGCACAAAAAGAAAAATTTGAGATTTCGGGATTTTGGGGTTTCAGGATTTTTTTGGGGTGTTACAGTCAACCAATCCGTACCCAAAATAACATCAAATTCATCAAATGGCAACAACATCAAATCGGCTGGAAAGAAAAGACCTCTAATCATCAAAGGAAATTTCTTGCATATCTTATTTACTAAGACATGTTTGCCTAATGGATTTGATACCTTAATCATAAATTCTGTAGACTCTACAGGTAAATTCATGCTAGATGCCAATGTCATGCATATATACGAATGGGTAGAGCGTGGATCTATTAAAGCAATAACATTTTTATCATAGAAAGAAAATGTACCGGTGATCACATCTGGCGAAGATGCTTCCTCTCGAGCACGTATGGCATAGGCTCTAGCTGGGTTCCTAACCTCAGATCGCACAGCAGTCTCCCGAGTCATATTCTTGCTGCTAGTTCCACCACCGGTATTCTTTAAGGGCCTCCCTCTAGGAGCTGAACCACTCTGTCTCCCGGTCTGAAGTTTCTCGCCAATCTTGGGGCAATCATTAACAAAATGATCCGGAGAACCACACCCAAAACACGTCCCCTCATTCCTCCTACACGGACCCGAGTGACGTTTCCTGCTGTGTTGACACTCGAATTGACGAGGCTTAGCATCATCTACACTAGCCATAGATGTAGTTTGAGTCCTGAAACTCAAGCCTTGCTTCTTACGATTACCATGGGAGCGTTCTGTCGATGCATAAGAACGAGAAGGTACGTCTCTTGATTTCTTGGATTGTGTCGGAGCTGATCTACTCATCATTCTCTTCCTAACGTCTCTAGCCTCTGTCTCGGCTTTTTTCTTTTCTTTCGTTAATTCTTCAGCTTTACATGCGCGTTCAACGAGTACAACGAATTCTTTAAGTTCAAGGATGCCTACTAACACCTTAATGTCTTCATTGAGTCCATTTTCGAACTTATGGCACATCTTGGCCTCAGTGGGCACACACTCTCGAGCATACTTACTTAATCGAACAAATTCCTGCTCGTACTCTGTTACTGACATACGTCCTTGCTTAAGCTCAAGAAATTCCTTTCATTTCTAATCCATAAACCTTTCGCTAATATACTTCTTTCGGAATTCCTCCTAAAAGAATTCCCAAGTGATAGCCTCCTTAGGCACTAGCGAAATCAAAGTCTTCCACCAATTATAAGCATCGTCTCTTAATAAGGAAATGGCACATTTAAGGCACTCCTCGGGTGTGCAAGATAGTTCCTCAAATACTCGAATCGAATTCTCGAGCCAAAACTCGTCTCTCTCAGCATCGTCATCGTTATTTGTTTTAAATTCCTTGGCTCCCTGTTTTCTAATCTTATCTACGGGGGTCCTAGTAAATCTCAAGAAGTCTATATTCTGAAGCACCATAGGCACGGGTTGAGGTTTTAAAGGGGGTGGAGGAGGTGGGGCTTGAGATTAGGGTTCGCTCTCACAAACTTGGTATACCAGTCATTCATCATTTGGAGGAAAGACTCCCTAGCCTCCCCTCCTTGGCTAATTGTAAAAGGTCTATTCTTCTCTAGCACCATCCCTTGAGCAAGGGCTGGTGCATTACTCTCAACATCGTCGGCTACAGTTCGATCATGATCCATACTATACGAAAAAAACAATTTATTTCGTCAGGAGTTGTCACACTATCACAAATTTACTCATGGCATGTATAGTTAGACTCAAACACAGGCTATGTAGTTTGAGAATCGACTAAACCGTAGCTTTGATACTAATAAATGTAACACCCCTTACCCGTACCCGAGACCAGGATAGGATACGAGGCATTACCAAACAAATATACAAATATCCGACTAAAATGCGGGCCATAAAATTTCGTTTCAAATCAATTTCATCATTTTATCCCCTTATATGGGCTTACGAGGCCCAAAACATACATTTGGAGTAGTCCGGGACTAAACTGAGAACATATGAGAAACTTGAGAAAATTTTTGCGTTTCGCCTCACACGCCCGTATCCCTAGCTCGTGTGGAATTCTAAATTTTATTTTTCTAGTTCAAGGTGCAGTGGTTTTCACACGGCTTAGACACACGCCCGTGTCCTTCACACGGCTTAGACACTCCCTTGTTGTCGCCCATGTCCGAAAACCTGGACATTCTGTTTATGACGTCATCAATCATTTAGGAGCACACGACCAAAGCACACGCCCGTGTGTAGGCTGTGTACTCCACACGGTTGAGACACACGGCTGTGTCTCCAACCCGTGTCGTTTCTACAAAGCATGCAGCATGAAAAATTTAGGATGCAGGAGACACACGGCTGAACAACATGCCTATGTGGGCTGCCCGTGTGTCACACACAGTCTAGACACCTACTCGTGTGTCTATCCATGTGGACAGTTTAGAGACTATTTTCCAAGCCCTTGGTCACCCAAGACTTCTTTTGCACTCCAACATGCATATCATCCTACTATCCAACACAAACCATAAGCACTTGCACAATTCGACATGCATTCGATGGAATAACTATATGAAAGCATCTCAATTACTTATATGGACCAAATCACTTGGCCATATAAAAAATAATCATACCAAATCGGGAACTATTACCTTGGGCTAGCCACATGACACATATACAAAATATCAATCACCTATACATGCCATGACTCAAAATAATCAAATGTATTATACCCAAAGTTTAGTTGATAGTGTGACCCGAGCTCCGACGTTTCCGATCCTTCGAGCTAGCTTGATGAATCTAAAAGGAATGGAAAAAGAGAAGGGTAAGCTATAAAGCTTAGTAAGTACACATACAAATAAATTAAATCTTAATTAAGCCTTAAAACATTATTTATGTCTTTGTTTCTATTTCATACCTTTCATCAAAACATATGATCTAAATTTTCAGGCATAATACATAAGGACATGCATCGCCATTAATCATCATATCATAGGAGTACACAAGTTTAAACACATACCTTTGCTTCCTTGCCCACACATATACTTTATTCAACTTACAATCGAACTTCGCATACATTACCCGTTGAACATTTGGAATAATGGACAGGATACTCGGATACGAACGCATCGAAGTGCCATAACTATAACATAGCACGCCTCTCAAAAGGGCTACATAAGAGTACCCGGACTTAGCATGCATCATATACCCACGCCTCTCAACAGGGCTACATAAGCTCCCGGACCTAGCGTGTATCACATAATTACATGCCTCTCAACGGGGCTACACAAGCTCCCGGACCTAGCATGTATCATGTCATCAAATGAAATTGTACATACATGGCTATCCTAGTGACATGTCACTTGTATCCCTACTTATTCCTAAGTTTAAACGGGATTTTCGAACTTTCATTTCTTTGTCGAACATTCTCGGAATGTTGGCATCATAACTTACGACATTATCATATATAATTGCTAACATGGCAACACTTGTAACATAAGCATAATTCATCAAAACATATTATAGCAACGAAGTAACCAAATAACATATTATTTATCTAAATTTTATTTAAACATTTAAAATATCAATTAAGGTATTTATTTCTACATGTACTTACCTCGGTACAATATATTCGAAATAGTGTCTAAACCTCGTTCACTTTGTTCTTGCCTTTATCAAAATTCGGCTCTCGTCTTTCTTGATCTATAATAGCAAATTTAACTCATTAACCTCATACATTACTCAAATCGACCCCAAATTCATGCTTTGGTTAAATTACCATTGTACCCCTAAACTTTCACTTATTCACAAATTAGTCCCTAGGCTCGTATGATGAAATGCAAGTGATTTCTTGGTTACCCAAGCCTAGCTGAATACTTCTTGTACATATAGCAACCCATATTTTCTTTCATTTCACACTTTCTACTCATTTTTATAATCTTTACAAATAAGTCCTTTTTAGGGTTTCCATGCAAAATCACTTAACAATAGTTGTTCTCCATACTTTTAACTATCATACTCCTCCATAATCCATCAAAATACACCTAACTCATGCATGGGTAATTTTCCAAACATAAAACCTAACATGAAATATGGGTAGAAATGGAGAGAGCAAGTTACCGGGATTTCAAAAATACGAAAAACATTAAAAACGAGGCTTAGGAGCACTTACTATTAAGCTTGAAAATGTTGAAAACCCTAGCTATGGTATCTTGAAATTTTCGGCGGCAAGGGGAAGAAGATGAGCTGATTTTTTTGGTTCTTTTTCCCTTTTTAAGTCATTTAATAACCAAATGACCAAAATGCCCATACTCACTAAACTTACAAAAATTTCTATGGATGTCCATATTTGTCCAAAAATTTAGAATTTGGGCAAATTTCTCTTTAAGACCTTCTAATTCATATCCCAAAACAATTTCATACAAATTACACCTAAAACCCAAAATTTGCATCTTATTCAATTTAGTCCTTATTTTCTAATTGGATACTTTATTCTTAAAATTTCCTCATGAAACTTTACCACATGTATATTCTCATATTTTAAACCTCATGATAATCATAATTTAAATATTTTAACATCAGATTTATGGTCTCGAAACCAGTATTCCGACTAGGCCATATTTCGGGATGTTACCTTATTTATTTTGTATATAGCCATGAGATATGACTCATTTTTTATATAGGTTGTAAACCTACTAATTGTGCATGTTTATACTCGAGTGTTCATGTGATGGTTGATATGAATATGCCATGAAATGAATATGTGTAATGTGGCTAAATCACTTGGGAAATGATTCATGTTTTAATGGCCATAAGATATAAAATGGACAAAGTGTAAGAGGTGACATTTTGAAATGCTAACCTTATCATTGAAAAGGATAATATTAATGTAGGATAAAAGGAGATATGAGGTAACATGCATAATTATGGTCAAGAAGGTTCCAAGGATACCTTTATACCATGTTAAATGTACAAGGGGCATATTAGAGTGTAGGGATGCTTGAGGGTGACCAAAGGCTTGGAATATAGCCTTCAAAAAGGTCCACACGAGTAGACATACGGACATGTGTCTAGGCCGTGTGTGACACACAATCATGCATACGGGTGTGTTGTACGGTCATGTGTCCCCTGCACCCTAATTCTTCAAGTTTTTATGCATGCTAGTAAACACATGAGCAGAGACGTGGCCGTGTGTCTCGACCGTGTAGAGGACACGGCCTTGTACACGGGTGTGTGCCTTGGTCATGTACCTCTAAATGAATGATGATGTCATAAACAAATTGTCTAGATTTTTGGACACGGGTGCTGGCACGAGCGTGTTAAAACCGTGTGAGGGACGCGGGCCAAGGACACGGGCATGTGGTCAACCATGTCAAAACCCCTGTAGGTTCGAAATGAAAATAAATTCCAACAATTTCACATGGGTAAGGGACACGGGCGTGTGAGGCTTAGCATAGAGAATTTTCTAGACTTTTTTTAAGTTCTTGGTTTAGCCCCGGATCACTTTTAATGTATGCTTTGGACCTCATAGGTCCATACTAGGGACAATAT
Source organism: Gossypium longicalyx (assembly GCA_025698465.1). Taxonomy (NCBI): domain Eukaryota; kingdom Viridiplantae; phylum Streptophyta; class Magnoliopsida; order Malvales; family Malvaceae; genus Gossypium; species Gossypium longicalyx. The sequence goes on along the minus strand of CM046995.1, from coordinate 67,179,089 downwards.
GATTAAGTTTTCATTGGTTTTAATATAGAACGAAATTTTATATCCTGTTTCTTGGAATGTCCTTGTTTATATCGGTAACACCTCGTACCTTATCCTGGTCTCGGGTACGGGTAAGGGGTGTTACATTTAGTGGTATCAGAGCTACGATTTAGTCAATTTTCAGACTAACGTAGCATGTTTTGGGTCTAGCTATACATGCCATTATACAAGTTATGATAGTGTGACATCTCCTAACATTTTTAATTGTATTTGAATATAGTAAATGTCTTTCAATCAAGCCCAAGATGAGTCCGAGGGGGCCAAGAGCCATGCTCCAGCTTCCGTGCAGCAAGCTATTTCTAATAGTAGTAGAAGGCCTATGTCTGAAGGCCGAGAAGAGGCGAGAGTTGACTTTTTTGATATGATGGATGAATGGTTTGGGGAATATTTGAGAAATTGCCCCAATATACCATGACCTCCTCCACCCCCTGTTCGACCCGAGGAGGAAGTGCCACAAGGTATTGCACCTATGAGAATTGGTAAGGCCCTTGTGGATAAGCTTAGGAAATATGGAGCCGAAGAGTTTAGGGCCACGATTGATGATAACCTGAAACGTGCTGAATTTTGGCTTGAGAATACCATGCGAGTTCTTGACGAACTGTCGTGTACTCTTGAGGAGAGCTTGAAATGCACGGTGTCGATACTGAAGGACACTACATACCACTAGTGTAAGACTACATCCTCAGTGGCACCAAGAGAGAGTATTACATGAGAATTTTTCCAAGAAGAGTTTAAGAAGAAGTATATCGTCAAAGGTTCTTAGACTTGAAGCAAAAGGAGTTCTTGGAACTCAAACAAGGAAATAAGATCGTGTTAGAATATGAAAGAGAGTGCATAAGGTTAAGTCAGTATGCGATGGAATGGGTCCAATTAGAGATAGAAATGTGTAAGCGCTTCGAGGAAGGCCTGAATAAAGAAATCAAGCTATTAATTGGGATCCTAAAAATAAGAGAATTTGCTGCATTAGTTGATCGGGCTAAGAAGGTTAAAGAGCTCAATAATGAAAGGAGACAAGCAAAAAGAGAAGCTCGAGTTTCGAGCAAGAGATCCACTGGTAGGACGCACTTATTTCCCACAAAGAAATTGAGAAGTCACTAAGAAAGCTCGATGTCGTCGGTGGGATATTCGGCTAGGTTAAGGAGCTCTAAGCGTCATAACCCGAAGTCTTCTTCCCCCAAGGTAACTAGCGTGGGAAGTGTGGATGACCAAAAGTCGAGGTGTAAGAGCTGCAACAAATTTCACTTTGGAGAGTGCCGAATGAAGAGTGGTGCATGCTATAGATGTGGGTCTCTTGACCACTTTCTCAGAGACTGCCCAGAGCAAACTGCTAAAGAGGTAGAATTAACCCCGAAGGCGAATGCTCCTATTTCTCGAGGTAGACCTCCAAGATATCTCAGAAGTGCAAGTGGCAGTTAAAGTGCTGCTAAGGATGCTATTGAAAAATCAGAGGCTCGAGTGACGGTGAGAACGTGCTAGAGAGGAAGCCTCTACCCCCGATGTCATTACGGGTACATTTTCTATCTATAATACTCGTATCATTGACTTAATTGATCCAGGATCGACCCATTCATACATTTGCATGAAATTGGTGTCTAGCATGAATATGCCTGTGAAACCTACGAAATTTGTGGTTAAGGTATCGAATCCTTTAGGCAAGTCCATTTTAGTCGATAAAGTTTGTAAGAATTGTCCCTTGACGATTCAAAGTTATTGTTTTCCGGCTTACCTTATGCTTTTGCCCTTCGATGAGTTTGATGTGATACTTGGCATGGATTGTTTGACCATTCATGATGTGATAGTAAATTGTGGTAGCAAGTATATTAAATTGAAATGTTCAGATGACAAAATTCTTCAAGTTGGTTCGAGTGAGTTGGATACTCCGCCGGTTGTAATTACCTCAATGATGGCTCAAAGGTATTTGAGGAAAAAGATACGAAACTTATCTTGCTTTTGTACTAAATTCTAAAGAATCTGAGCTGAAGATGGATTCGGTACCGATAGTATGCGAGTATCCAGATGTGTTTCCGGAAGAGTTGCTCGGATTACCTCCTGTTAGAGAGGTAAAGTTTGGTATCGAGTTAACGCCTGGAACAACGCCTATTTCTATTGCCTCGTATAGGATGACACCGACTAAGCTGAAAGAACTAAAGGCACAGTTGCAAGAACTAACGGATAAAGGTTTTGCAAGACCAAGCTTTTCGCCTTGGGGTGCTCCCGTACTATTTGTAAAGAAGAAAGATGGTTCGATGAGGTTATGTATAGACTACCGACAACTTAACAAGGTAACCATCAAGAATAAGTATCCTTTGCCAAGGATCAATGACTTGTTTGATCAATTGAGAGGAGCCACTGCGTTTTCAAAGATAGACCTAAGGTTCGGATACTACCAGTTGCGAGTTAAGGAGTTGGACATACCTAAGACTACTTTCAGAATGAGGTATGGCCATTACGAATTTCTTGTAATACCTTTCAGATTGACGAATGCTCCGGCTGTGTTTATGGATTTGATGAATAGGATATTTATTGATGATATCCTAATTTATTCTAAGGATGAAGTTGAACATGCAGAGCATCTGAGAACTGTTTTACAGACTTTACGGGACAAGCAGATGTATGCTAAATTTAGTAAGAGCGAGTTTTGGCTCCGAGAAGTAGGATTCTTGGGTCACATTATTTTGGGTGAAGGCATCCAAGTTGATCCAAGTAAGATATCTGCTATTGTTGAGTGAAAACCGCTGAAGAATATAACCGAGGTTAGAAGCTTTTTGGGATTAGTCGGGTATTATCGACGCTTCGTGAAAGGATTTTCAATGATTGCAACTCCTTTGACGAGATTGCTGCAAAAAGATGTCAAGTTTGAATGGTCAGAAAAGTTTCAGCAAGGTTTCGAGAAATTAAAGACATTACTGACTAAAGCTCCAGTGCTAGTCCAACCCGAACCGAGAAAAGAATTCGTGATCCATAGTGATGCGTCCTTAAATGGACTGGGTTGCGTGTTTATGCAAGAGGGCAAAGTGATAGCCTATGCTTCCAGACAATTAAAGCCACACGAAAAGAATTATCCGACACATGACTTAGAGCTTGCTGCCATCGTCTTTGCCTTAAAAATTTGGAGACACCATTTGTATGGTGAGACTTGCCGTGTATTCACTGATCACAAGAGCTTGAAGTACTTGATGACTTAAAGGGAGTTGAATCTGAGACAACGGAGATAGTTAGAATTGCTTAAGGATTATGAGCTGATGATTGATTATCACCCAGGAAAGACGAATGTGGTCATCGATGCACTGAGCAGAAAATCCCTATTTGCCTTGAGAGCCTTGAACACGCAGTTGGCGTTGTCTGAAGATGGTTCGGTCTTGGCAGAGTTAGGCTACGCTGACATTTCTTTAGGAAATTTTTGATGCCCAAATCAATGATAGTGACCTGGAAGCTAAGAGAACTCAATGCGAGTCGGGAATTGAATCAAATTTTGAGATCAATCCCGATGGTTGTTTGATGTTTAGAGATAGGGTATGTGCACCGAGAAATAATGAGCTTATCCGAAAAATTCTACAAGAGGCACACGATAGTCGTTTGTCTATTCATCCAGGAAGTACCAAGATGTACAACGATTTAAAGAAAATATACTGGTGAAATGGCATGAAAAGAGACATCTCCGAATTTGTATCGAGATGTTTGATATGTCAACAAGTTAAGGCTGAATACCAAATACCATCAGGTTTGTTACAGCCTGTGATGGTTCCTGATTGGAAATGGGATAGGATTACCATAGATTTCGTAACGGGATTACTGTTAACCCCGAAAAAGAAAGATATTATTTGGGTTATAGTTGATAGACTAACGATGTCGACTCACTTCATCCCAGTACAGACAGATTATTCTCTTGAAAGATTGGTCGACTTGTACATATCCGAAATTGTGAGATTACACAGGATACTGTTGTCGATTATCTCAGACAGAGACCCAAGATTCACTTCGAGCTTTTGGAAGAAACTACAAGAGGCTTTGGGTACAATGTTGAGCTTTAGCATGGCTTTCCACTCGCAGACTGACGGTCAGTATGAGCGGATGATTCAGATTCTTGAGGACATGTTACAGTGTTACGCTCTTGAGTTTCAAGGTAGTTGGGAAAAGTACTTGCCATTAGTAGAGTTCACCTACAACAATAGTTTTTAGGGGAGTTTGAAAATGGCACCTTATGAGGCCTTGTATGGCAGAAAGTGCCGAAGTCCCTTATATTGGACAGAACTCAAGGAAAGTCAGATTCATGGGGTTGATCTAATTAAGGGAACTGAAGAAAAAGTCAAAGTGATACGTGATTACTTAAAAGCGGCATCGGATAGGCAAAAATATTATGCTGATTTGAAAAGAAAAGAGATTGAGTTTCAAGTTGGAGATAAAGTGTTCTTGAAAGTGTCTCCATGAAAAAATATATTAAGATTCAGCCGAAAAGGCAAGCTGAAACCAAGGTTTATTGGACCATATGAAGTTACAGAGAAAATTGGACCAGTAGCCTACCGTTTAGCACTGCCATTCGAATTGGAAAAGATTCATGACATGTTCCATGTATCCATGTTACGAAGATTTAGATCCGACCCCTCCCATGTGGTTTCATCGACAGAAGTTGAGATCAAACCGTATATGACTTAAGGTGAAGAACCAGTCAAGATTTTGGCTCGAGAAGTCAAACAATTGAGAAACAAGAATATTACCTTGGTAAAGGTATTATGGCATACACATGAAGTGGAAGAGGCTACATGGGAACCTGAAGAAACCATGAAGAACCAATATCGAAACCTGTTTACTGGTAAGACTTTCGAGGACGAAAGTCCTTAAGGGGGAGAAATGTAACATCCCCAAATAGGGCCTAGTTGGAATAGTAATTTTAGGACCACAAATCCAATGTTAAAGTAATTGTCTAATGATTATTATGAGGTCTAGAATAAAAAAATATGCATGTGCTAAAGTTTAATGAAGAAATTCTAAGTATAAGGTGTCCAATTGGAAATTAGGGACCAAATTGAATAAATTGCAAAACTTGGGTTCTAGAAGCAATTTGCATGAAATTGCTTTGGATTATTAATTAGGGGTCCTTAAAGAGCAATTTTCCCAATTTCTAAATTTTTGGACAAAAATGGGCATGCATGGAAAATTTAGAAAGGTTAGTAAGGAAGGACATTTTGGTCATTTGGTAATAAATGAAATAAAAAAGGGGAAATCAAGTAAACATTCACTCATTTTCTTCTCCATGCTGCTGAAATTGAAGGGGTCCCCATAGCTGGGGTTTTCCAACATTTCAAGCTTGATAGTAAGTCAATCCTAGCCCCGTTTTTGATGTTCTTTATGTTTTTGAAATCCTTGAAGCATGCTCTTTCTATTTCTACCCATATCTCAAGCTAGGGTTATAACATCCCGAAATAAGGCCTAGTCAGAATAGTGGTTTCGGGACCACAAATCTGACATCAAAATATTCATTTTATGATTATTATGAGGTCTAGAATATGAGAATATGCATGTGTTAAGATTTCATAAAGAAATTCTTTGAGTAAGGTGTCCAATTACAAATTAGGGACTAAATTGAATAAATTACAAAACTTGGATTCTAGAAGCAATTTGTATGAAATTGTTTTAGATTATAAATTAGAAGGATTTAGAGAGCAATTTCCCAATTTTTAAGTTTTTGGACAAAAATGGGCTTGCATGGATGAAATTTTAAAGAAAGGGCTTAAGGACATTTTGGTCATTTAGCATTTTAATGAAATAAAATGGGAAAAATAAGGCAAAAATCAGCCATTCATCTCCCTCATTCAGCCGAAAATTGAGGAGTCTCCATAGCTAGGGTTTCCAAGCTTTTCAAGCTCAATAGTAAGTGCACCCAAGCCATTTTTTTAATGTCCTTTGTATTTTTAAAATCCCAGTAGCTTACTCTCTCCATTTCTACCCATATTTCATGCTAGGGTTCATGTTTAAAAATTTACCCATGCATGAGTTACTTGTATTTTGATGATTTATGGAGGGATATGAAAGTTAAAGGTGTGTTAAACATCTTTTCCTAGGTGATTTTCATGAAAAACCCCTAAAGGGACCTTTTTGCAAAAGTTGTTAAATATGTGGTAGAAATGTGAAAATAATGGAAAATGTGGGCTCCCATAAGAGGGAAAAGTATTCGGCTAGGCTTGGGTATGATAGAAATTGCATGTGTTTCATTATACGAGCCTAGGGACGAAATCGTAAAAATGTGAAAGGTTAGGGGCAAAATGGTCATTTAGACCGGGGGTGAAATTTAAGCTCATATAGTACAATGTAATGTGTTAATGGTTTAATTTTATTGTTATATACCCCGAGGAACAAATTTTGGAGGTCGACCGAGGAAAACGAAAGGTTTCGGAATAACCGAAACACATCACCAAAACGAGTACCAGGTAAGTTCGGATAACTTAAAGTAAACTCAAAATATGTTTAATTGTATGATTTATAAATGCATGATGATTGCATTGTTGATGGCATAAAAATATATGAAATGCATTCTTAATAATGATTTGTTGCGAAATGTCTCGGTTGAGGTTAGAAAGGGAATTCGATGGATAAACCATGTTGCATGTGACTTGAGATCCTGCATGTGTTACAGAAAGGATTTAGCCCGGACGAGTAATCCGATGATCTCAAGTATGAAAAAGATCTAGCCCGGACGGGTGTTCCTTGAGTGATCGAGCCTCCCGAAGAATATGTGTGCATTATGGATTTAGCTCGGACGGGTAATCTGATTAGGGTCTGAATTTAGCCTGAACTGGTAATTTAGATACAAGCTCATTAAGGGTGTTTGTCGTTATAAGGGATATAGCCTGGACTGGTAATCCCGACATCACCTTATGAGTTTATATTACGATGGATTTAGCCTGGACTGGTAATCCTGCCGTAAGATGTGAGGTTCACGGGAGTGCGTACATGAAATGATCATTCGTATGAATTGACGGTGATTGGATAATCCATCGAGATTTCTTAGAAACTCAACGGGACTAAAACGAAGTATATGTATAAATGACATGTTGAATGATGAGCTCATCTAAGATAAGTTACATGGTGTTTTGTTATGCGACTAACTCATTGATTGAGTGCATGTGATAGGGAAACCATTTTCATATTCGTTGGTTTCATTATCTAATAAGGATGTATGCTAAATAATCGGTAAGTTTGCTTTCCAGTTATTCGAGCTTACTAAGCATATAAATGCTTACCCCTATCTTTTTCCCCGTTTTCAAAGCTCGAGGACTTGTAAAGATTGGAAGACGGTTGTAGAATCAACACACTATCAACTAATTCAGCTTTGGTATATGGACACTTATGTTTTGTTCAATGGTATGTATAGAACTTTTGATAATTGGTTATATGTGTCATTTGATTTGCCAATATGAAGGCATGTAAAATTATACTTATCTTTTTGTATATGGCCATGGAAATTGGCTTGTTTGAAGTAGGCTATGACCTACAAATCTATGCATGTTTGTGTTCACATGTTATGGCTTGGCTATAATTGACAATGAGTTATAAAAACGAGCCAATCTTAAATATGTCGAGTAGACATAGAAATCCTTAAATGCAAGATGAGAATTAACTTAGCATGTATGAAACCAATGACATGAGTTTCACATGCAATGAGGTTAATCAAAGTTTCATATTTATAAATGTCTAATTTGGCTTAAACATGCACTATGGTAATCTATAAGTGTAATTGGTTGGTAGAGGATAACTTAAGGCTTGGAAAATAGCTTAATAAGGTCCACATGGGTAGGCACACGGGTGTATGTCTAGGCCGTGTGTGACACACGGCTCACACCCATGGGTGTGTGGTATGGCCGTGTGTCCCCTACACCTGAAATTTTAAGTCAGTATAGAACATGGACTAAGTACACGGGCATGTGTCTTGGCCGTGTGCTTTTAACAGAATGTTGAGGTTGAAGTCAGTGTGCACACGGGCAGAGGACACATGCGTGTCTCAAGCCACACGGGCGTGTGTGACCACATGGCCCCATCACACGGGCGTGTCACACTTCAAAGTAAGGGAAAATTTTCTAAAGTGCCCAAAGTTTATCGAATGTTTTCAGTTATGTCCCGTACTATCCCTAGGTGTGTTTTAGGCCTCGAAGTCCTGTGTAAGGGACAAAGTGTACATGTTTGAAAGGTTTTAAATTTGGGAAAAATTTGGTGACCCGATTTAGTAAGTTTGTAAAGGTGAATTACCAGTAACGCCTCGAACCCTGTCCCGGTGTCGGGTACGGGTGAGGGGTGTTACAAGGGTTCATGTTTAGAAAATTACCCATGCATGAGATGTTTGTGTTTTGATGATTTATGAAGGATTATGAAATTTTATAGGGTGGTAAACAACTTTTACTAAGTAGTTTTTCATGGAAATGGCTTAAAGGACCATTTTGTGAAAGTTGTAAAAATGGGTAGGAAAATGAGAAATGAAAGAAAATTGTGGGCTGCTATAAGTATGAAAAGTATTCTTCTAGGCTTTGGTAGCCAAGAAATTTCAAGCATTTCATTATACGAGCCTTAGGACTAAATTGTAAAAGTTGTGAAAAGTTAGGGGCAAATTGATCATTTTGCTCTAGGATGGGTTTTAGGCCAGAAATGAGCAATGTGAAGTATTATTAATTTATTTTTATTGATGTAGACCCCGAGGAACCAATTCTAGAGGTCGATCGTGAAAAATGAAAGGTTTTGGAATAACCGAAATACAAAATCGAGACAACTACTAGGTAAGTTCGTGTAACTCGAATGTAAACTATTTAAATAAATTAAAATGTATATTCTGGTATGAAGTATAATGTTGATATTCATTGTGAATTAATATATGAAAAATGTTGTATCAATGAAAAAGGATGATTATTGTCCCGGTTGAATAAAAAGGAATATCCGATGGATAAATCATCGCTTACATGACATGAGATCCTGCATGTGTTGCAGAAAAGGATTTAGCCCGGACGAGTAATCCATTGATCTCAGTATAAAAAGGATCTAGCTCAGATGGGTGTTTCTTAAGTGATCGAGCCTCTCGAAGAATATGTGTGCATTATGAATTTATCCTAGACGGGTAATCCAATTAGGGTCTGAATTTAGCCTCGACTGGTAATTCAGATCTGAGCTCATTAAGAGTGCTTGTCGCTATAAGGGATTTAGCCTGGACTGGTAATCCCGAGACCACTCTATGATTTTTATACTACGGGGGATTTAGCCTGGACTGGTAATCCTACCGTAAGATGTGAGGTTCACGGGAATGCAAGCTTGAAAATGATCACTTGTATGATTTGATGAAAAATGGGCTATCCATCAGATTTTCGAGAAATTCAACGGGATCAAAATGCGAAATGAGAATGGAAATTCTGGAATAAATGAGCTCATCTAAATTAATGTTGTGATACTTAGACATGAGACTAACTTGATGATTGAGTGCATGTGATAGGAGCTATCCTATACTTGTTGGAATGTGTGATTAATTTGGTTGTATGCTAAACCATCAGTAAGTTTACCTTCCCGTTATTCAAACTTACTAAGCATGTAAATGCTTACCCCTTCTCTTTTCCCTGTCTTACAGAGCTCGTGGACTCGTGAAGATTGGAAGGCGGTTGGAGAAAGTCATCACACTATCAACTTGTTTAGCTTTGGTATATGGAAACTTATATTTCGTTGAATGGCATGTATAGGGCTCTTGTTTATTTTGTTATATGTGTCATTTGGATAGCCAATGTTATGGCTTATAATGATTGGCTTATTCATTTTGTTATAATGATTGGCTTATTCATTTTGTCTATGGCCATGAGATATGGCTCATTTTTTATGTAGGTTGTAAACCTACTAATTGTACATGTTTATACTCGAATGCTCATGTGATGGTTGATATGAATATGCCATGAAATGGATATGTGTAATGTGGCCAAATCACTTGGGAAATGATTCATATTTTAATGGCTATAAGATATAAAATGGACAAAGTGTAAGAGGTGACATTTTGAAATGGTAACCTTATCACTGAAAGGGATAATATTAATGTAGGTTAAAAGGAGATATGAGGTAACACTCATAATTATGGTCAAGAAGGTTCCAAGGATACCTTTATACCATATTAAATGTACAAGGGGCATATTAGAGTGTAGGGATGCTTGAGGGTGACCAAAGGCTTGGAATATAGCCTCCAAAAAGGTCCACACGGGTAGACATACGGGCATGTGTCTAGGCCGTGTGTGACACACGGTCATGCCCACGGGTGTGTTGTACGGCCATGTGTCCCCTGCACCCTAATTCTTCAAGTCAGTATGCATGGTAGTAAACACACGGGCAAAGACACAACCGTGTGTCTTGACCGTGTGGAGGACATGACCTTGTACACGAGCGTGTGCCTTGGCTGTGTACCTCTAAATGAATGATGACGTCATAAACAGAATGTCCAGATTTTTGGACACGGGCATGTTGAGGCTGTGTGAAGGACACGGGCCAGGGACACGGTCATGTGCTCGATCGTGTCAAAACCCCTATAGGTTCGAAATGAAAATAAATTCCAATAACTTCACACGGGTAAGGGGCACGAACGTGTCCCGAGCACACGGGCGTGTGCATTGCCTCCCTACGGGCGTGTGAGGCTTAACATGAAAATTTTTTTAGATTTTTCTTAAGTTCTCGGTTTAGTCCCGGACCACTTTTAACATATGCTTTGGACCTCATAGGTCCATACTAGGGACAATATGATTAAGTTTTGATTGGTTTTAATCTAGAACAAAATTTTATATCTCGTTTCCCAGAATGCCCTTGTTTATGTCGGTACGCCTCGTACCTTGTCCCGGTCTCGGATACGGGTAAGGGGTGTTACAGATGTCGTTAACCATGATACTTAACGGATACAACACATGTAATGTTGGATCTACTTCCCTAAATGTAGTATATTTATTTGTAAACTCGTAATTTTTTCAAACAGATTGGTTAATAAAACAAATTCATTTATTACATTAATATACTTTGTATAATTGTCCTTACATGGTTTTTGCAAGCAAAGCAAGATGGAAGCAAATGTTGCTCATTGATTGTTTAAATGTTTAACTAATACTAAGTGATATTACGTGGTCAGACTGTAGTACAGAAAGCTAACTTATATTAGTAGACAAACCTAAACATGTCCTTAGTCTAATAAAAAATGATCAAACTGATTAAAATACTAATGTGTTATCTATCAAGTCTAATTGGGGAGATGTCTTGTCTTGGGCATCAGAGCGGATGACTCTTAGAAGTAGTCCATTGGTACACTAAACAAGGAGTAGTCCATCAAGATAATAAACACGAGGATATTAAAGTGAAGGACCCTAGTTAAATTATAGGTCAATTATGGCAGCATAGAGAGTTCGCTAGGATGATAAAGAGGTGAAAATTTAAAACAGAGACCGTGGAACAACTTGCACTAAGGAAAATAGGTTGTAAGGAAATAGAAGCACATGCATACAACTGTCGAGCAGCAGACTGAAGGAATTCGCTTATGAATAGCTATGTAACAAAAATGAGAAAGGACTGTTAGAACCACAGTTGATAAACTCTGTAGGGCTTATGAGGTGGTATCCCACTATAGATAGTATTGGAAGTTGACACACTAGGGATGCCTGGTGAATGGGTGAGCAAAGGTTGACACATCTGAGGATGGTAGATAGGAATCCGTTAGTAAACATCACCAAAGGATGTTCAAAGTAAAAGGAATGGACTAGTGGCGTATCATATGTATGTCGGTTATCCCCTAAAGAAGGGAAGGGTGGTTAGAACCCAATAACAAAAGGGGACATATGGGAAGTGTTTGTTAAGACTATTCTTCTAAAGGAGGAAAATGGTAAGGTAGTGTTAGCCAAAAAGGCTAGTTAAGTAGGAATACGACGAGGAAGAGCATTCGTGGGTTTAAATGATCACTCGGCGTTAGTGATTGAGCAATAAAGGTCATAATGGCATATAGTAGAAGACTATGTTATGCTTAAGGCTAAGAAAATATGACTTAGGCATATTACAATGAAATAATCTGACCACTATTTAAATTGAGTAGGATTTAGTCTACCAACATAGTGTAGGACCTAATTGTCATGCTGACAAAAAGGAACATAGGTGAGACAAAAGGGATTAAGATAGGGGAAAAGTCTGCCACGGACTAGGTAGGCTGAGAATACTCACCAAGGACCTTTAAGAGAGTAAGATAGAAGGCTGCTTGAATAAGGCACAGTGGAGGAAAGAAAGAATGTAAGTAAAGGAAGGATAGAGCTACAAAGATGTCGAGACATTCAGAGGAACTATCAAGGCTGATCGAAAACTGGTAGAGTGACTAGAAGGAAAACGCTCATCGACTATCCGTTAGTGATAAAAGTAGGAATATGACCAAGTCCACTATGATGGTTTAAGAGAAATTATCCAAATGAACAAGGAGTTATTGTATTTATTATTATTATTTATTTATTTGAACCATGACAAAGTGGGGTATGTTCTGTGAAATGAAGAAAGTCGCTAAGTTCATTTGAACTTACAAATGGTTTGACATGTGGTTATAGGATTAATGAAACAAGGAACTCGATGAGGTATTAATTCAGATCGTGATGAGACTAAGGGCTTTAAAAAAAGTGTCATGCACATAGAATAGGGGTCACCTCTAGGGACGTCGCCAAGGGAGTGAACATGTTGTAACCAAATAGATTCTTTATAGTTCTGGAGTTGAAACAGTAGGCTTTTATTTTTACAAAATTTGTTATATTATATTTAAATAATAGGAAATTTGGTTTGATTGATTCTTTAAATATAAGTAAGAGTGTGTACAATAGCCTGATTTGGGAGTGACACCTACATCCGGATCCGGTGTTCAAGTCAAGTGAGGGTGTTACAAAGGGTGTGAAATTTAAAAAAACATAAATGCAATCGAGGCTGCCTCTCCATTCAGGCGTTCCACAATACAATATATTATTGATGTTGTACTGACCAATTCTTTCATTCTTCTCCCCTATTGTTCATCCCTTGGACATTGTTGAATTTGTGTGGAACGTTTGGAATATCATCTATATACCCATTGTTGAATTTGTGTGGAACGTTTGGAATATCATCTATATACCCAAATTGTTACAGAACCCAATCAGCATTTTACCACTCCACGATTGAAACATTCAGCACCGGTGTGTTGATGCACCACACATGTGCATGTTAGTGAACCCACAGTGGAATGACAACCACGACATCTGGTTTAGAATATGGCATCCACACGAACTGCACAATATTTAACATGATGTGTAACAGCCTGATTTTGGGCCTAATCGGAAGAGTGGTTTTAGAACCACTATTTTGAGGCTGGAGAAAATTATTTTGATGTTATTTTATGTGATATAGCATGTTTATAAAGGTGCATGAAAATTTTGGTAAACTAATTTTAGCGTTTGAGGGCTTAATTTCGAAAAAAGGACTAAATCGTGTAAAAGGTAAAAGTTGTATTTTAGTGCCTAAATGTGTCTAATAGCTAGATAACTAAAATTGAAGGCCTTTAAAGGGAAATTATACCCTTTTTAATAGAGGTGGCTGGCCAAGGGAGACAAGATTGGTCAAAAAGCCAAAATTTAATGGCAGCAAACAAAAGGGTTTTGAAGCTGGAAAATTTCAGCAAAGAAACTCCCTTGATAGTAAGCGATTTTAATGCTTTTTCTTGATGATTTTTGTGTTTTTGGAACCCCTTAAGCATGAGCTTTCAAAATAGGGGACTATTTTGCAAAATGATTAAGAGTCTAGGGTTTTTCCATGAAAGCATATGTGTTGTTTTCTGAGTTTTTATGGAAGAATATGAGTCTTTGTAGTGTTATAAACAACTTTCATGAAAGAAATTTGCATGAAAGCACCTAAATGGACTATTTTGTAAAGTTTGTGAAATAAGTGATAAATGTGTGAAATAGTTGAAATTATGAGTTTCTATAGTTATGAAAATGGTTCATCTAGGGTTAAGGAGTAAAGAAATTGAATAAAAATCATTTTACGGGCCTAAGGGCAATTTGGTAATTATGGTAAAGTATAGGGGCAAAATCGAAAACTTTGCCAAAATGTGTCATTGGACTAATTTGATTAGTATATTATTTTAATAAGTTAAATGTGATGTTATAGATGATGAAAAACAAGATTCGGGTTTAGAATGAGGAAAAAACGAGAAATTGATGTTTAGGCCCCTTCTACCAATTTGGTGTCGAGGTAAGTTCGTATGATAATAATAATGCAAAGTTATGTTTGAATTACATTCTTTATTAATATTGCATATATTATATGATTTAATATATTGGAAGATTGATGGAATATGATGTTTCTTTGAAACGAGTAAGTTGGTATGAAAGTAATTTATCAACTTCATTATCATATGCTTAATACTTGATATTGTATGAAATATGGATATATGCCTTTATTGGAATTGACTTGTGATGATTCAATGAAAATGTGATGATAGGTATGCTAGTATAAGACCATGTCCGGGACATGGCATCGGCACTGACATGAGACCATGTATAAGACCATATCCGGGATATGGCAACGATATGTGGATCCATGTAAGACCATGTACAGGACATGGCTTTGGTATTCTATTTGGTGTATGATAATTTCGAACATCCTTTAGTATCCCAAGTGTTCAACGGGTAATGTAATGGATGATATGATGAAAGCTCTAAGGAGAGCATGTTAAAGAAGGTATGATTATATACTTTATTACAAGTTGTACAAGTATGTACTTGAGTATGTTACAAGTTGTACAAGTATGTACACTAAACTTATGAGTAATGACTTAATATGTGATAATCTATGATGTATATAGTACTTGGTGAATACTATGAAAATGGCATGATTTGGAATAAGTCTTTGATACTTGATGACATTAATATTATGGGTCCATGCTTATGGTGCATATGTGTTATTACCATGATAGATGAAATGATGTTGTGTTAATTTAGTGAACAATAATTGTGAATGAGTAAATTAGCCTGGACAGTTTTGGGCTACTATAGTGGTGTAATTTTGAAAATACACTAAAAATAGTGGGAAATGAGTTAGAGGCTGAATAAAATATGAAATTAAATCTTATTGAGTCTAGTTTCTTATAAATTACATTTTGTAAGCAAAAGAATTTCCTATAATTTGATATTTGAAGTTGTGTGAGACAGAGTCAGAATGACTTTGAAATCCCCTGTTCTGATTTGAGAAAATCATTATAAATTGTACAAAAATATTTACGAGTTATAATTTATATGTTTAGAATCCTTAATGAGTATATTTTCAACAAAAATAGATAGGAACATTATTCGAGTCATGTGCTATAAGATAATTAAAATTTAGTGCAGAAGGGTCGGAACTATCAGACAGTGAATCAAGGGTAACTTTGAGGAATAAACTATACTAATTGGCTAAACCAAAAATTCTGGAAATTGTATGGTAGAAAGGTACATGAGTCTAGTTTCAAGGAAAATTAATGGAACTTAATTTGGAGTTTCTTAGCTCTAGATATAAATATATTATTGACTACTATACAAGAAGACAACTTATCATGAACTTGAGAATATGTTGGGAACATTGATAAAAACATGTTAATGAGTTGCTTATTGTTTTCATATGAACTTACTAAGCGTAAAGCTTACCCCCTTTCCTTTCCCATGTTCTCTAGTGTTGCCAGGTTAGCTCGGGTTGGAGTTCGTCGGAGATATTATCACAGTGTCAAGCTATCGCTATTGGTGTAAGTGATTTCAAGTACTTTAAGTCTATGGCATGTATAGGAATTTAAATATTTGAGTGTGTGACATTTGTTTTAGCCAAATGTATTGGCTTACATTAGCTATTGAGGTTGTAAACCTATTTATATGCATGCATGAGCTATGGTCTTATGTGATGAGTTTATAATGATTATGGCATGAATGTGGTAAAGATGTGAGTAAAATATATGATATCTATTGCATGAGAAATTGACATGATCATAACATGTTTATGAACGTTTAAGTGCCTATGTATGCCTTGTTGTATGCTATTGTATAATTATGTGTGCATATGTTGTGAGGGTGACAAAATGGTTTAGAAAATAGCCTTGTATTTGTCCACACGGGTAGATGCACGTACGTGTGTCTAGGTCGTGTATGACACACGGTCTGCCCAAATGGGCGTGTGACCCTGCCGTGTGTCCCCTGCACCTTAGAAATTCAAGTCAGTATGCATGGTAGTAAACACATGAGCAGAGACATGGCCTTGTGTCTCAACCGTGTGGTGGACACGGCCTAGCACACGGGCGTGTGCCTTGGCCGTGTGCCTTCTTTTGTTCATGAACAAATGGACAGAGAGTTACACGGGTGAAGGACACGGGCATGTCCCGATGAACACTAGGCTGTGTGGTGCACACGGGCAACCAACACAACCATGTCAAAATGATCACATGGGCGTGTAGAGCCTTAAAGCATGAATTTTCCAAGTTTTTCTTAAGTTCTCGGTTTGGTTCCGAACCACCCCAAATGTAAGTTTTGGGCCTCGTAAGTCCGTTTAAGGGACAGTATGCATGTGAAATGAAAATTTTTAAATTCGAACGAAATTTCATGGCCGGTTTAGTATGAAAGTGTTGGCTTGAATTAGGTAGCACCTCAAACCCTATTCCAGCGTCGAATACGGGCGAAGGGTGTTACATGATGATAGCTACATGAGTCAAATAACATGATCAAAGTAATTAAGTAAAATCAATATAACTTAATTAAAATATATATTACTTTGTCCCCAACGTATGTCTCTATCATTTGGCAATAGAAAACAAGTGTTTTGGACTTCCCAATACTTGAACATGTATACCATCTGAAAACGAAGCAAACTTGTTAGCACAGATTCCAAAAAAATTAGTTATTCTTGATTCAATTTTACATTTGTTTTACCTATTTACAAGTGGTCACAAATGTGGTTGGTTGCCTACTGATGGCAAAAATGGCATCCTATAGAAATCCCAAGACTGCAGCAATATCATAAATCCGCATATATCTTGTGTGTCATGCTTTATCACTCGAAAAAGCTCACAATACAATATTGCCAATACTGCTAAGCCCCAATTGTAGGAACGATCCTGGTACAAATCAGCCAATAGAGGCAAGTACATAACATAGACCTTATTTTTATTAACGTCCAACATAAGTACCCCATATCAGCTGCAATATATACGTTTGAGCAGCGCACATCAGCTCCGACTTAGTGTCACTGCTTGAAAAGGTTTGGAAATTTTCATTCAACTAGGAAAATTTCAAAATGGTAAATCTAGCTTCCCCATCACCAGGCGAACATCCGAGTAACTGTAGTAGAGGGCCGAAGGTTCAGCCACTTTCCTTGGACGTGTGACCGCATCACCGTCAACTGGGAGTCTGAGTTTCATTGTGACATCTTCCAAGGTGATTGTGCACTCCCCACACAGTAGTTGAAAACTGTGGTTCTTTGAGAGCCATCGCTCAACCAATGAGGATATTACGTCTGCCCTCAAGTCAAACATCTAGACCATTGTCGCTATTCCAAATTTGACGGCATCCAAGTATGGCTTAATCCGTTCATCTAGACGATAGATTAAAATATAGACTCACGGCCTTAACACCCAGTACTCATCTTGTCCATATCATATAATCGTATTTGTTAAATTGACTAAGTAAATATAATTTAAATCGCAACTATATAAATATATTTTTGAATTCGTTAATCATCAGTGCAATGTGATTGAATGCTTAAAAAAGAGAGCTTATTGTGATATCTGCATAATTAATAAAAAATTAATCACTTCAAAAAACTAAATACAATTAAACATTAATATACCAATTATTACAATTAAAAAATTACGTACCTTAAAACTATTAAAAATTTCCCCCAAAATACCAACACAACAATCTCAAAACTTTAAACAACATGATTTTTTTTTTAAATTTCAATTTCTCTCTTCTTTTTTTTTCAAATTTCGACTGGTGGGGTGGAAGAGAGACCATTGGGATTTATATAGGGGGAGGGGGAAAAGAAGAAGAAGAAGAAGAAGAAGAAGAAGAAGAAGAAGAAAAGCCTGGCTACCGCATAACCTAGGGGTCAAATCGGCATCAGGTGGCAAGCCGACACGCACAATTAAGGCATTTCTTTCCGTTTTATTTATTTATTTATTTATTTATTCTTCTCGATTCTACATTTTTATTCTCGCTTTTCCTTTTTCAAACTTTATAAAGGAATTTCTTTTTGCTTACTAGACCATCACGGAAAACTATGCCTTATTTACTCCGTTTGTTTAACAACCCTACCATTCGTTTTTTTCCTACACCATTTGTTCATCTCCGTTTCAATTTTTTCCTTCAAGATTTAATTTTTTATCTCCATTTCAAGTTTTTCCATACCGTCATGCATTCACGCTTTTTTCCTTTCTCTTTCTCCTCATTTTTTTATCGGTTTGTTTTATTCATCATTTTTTCCTCATTCTTTCTTGGTTTGTTTTATTTTTCCCGATTTTATATTGGTTCAGGTCTGGATTAATTTTTGGAGGTTAAGAACGATATTTCTTTTCCTAGTGAACTAAAAAACTTTTCTTTTTATTTATCATATTTCTACTTACATGAATAATGGATCGAAAATTTGATTATCTCCACTATCATCTTAAAATTTACTACAATAATACTAACTACAATTGGAATAATCACATTACACAATTGTTAATGTAATTTAATAAGTATTTTCTCCTATTTCATCATCTTCTTGTTGAATGAAATCCATCGAAAATCCAATTATATTCAACTTTACTTGAATTGAGTCCATTAGCAATTTTGTGACCTAAAGGTGCTTTTAGTGAGACAATGTTTGGTCGACTTTCATCTAATGCACCACGTTAACAACTAGAACCGCTGTCGCATTGAGACTACCATCAACTTGTGCCCACGTAATCGACACCTCCTCCCCTAGATGTTTCCTTTGACATCATAACCAATTTGAAATCGTCACGTATAGCCACTACTAACTAAAAGCCCTATTTTTACTTAAAACTGTGACTGTATAACTATCAATTGGGAAATAAAATTTGTAGTTGATGATGCACTCCCCAAACAACAGATGAATTCTGCCGGTGTCCAAGCTCTACCGAATCACTGTTAAATAAAACATACCTTCAATTTATCAAATTTTCTAACTAAAACACAAATACAAAAACAAACACTACAGGAGAACAGACTTTTAGCCGTGTTTTTTTTAGCCTTTAGCGGCGTTTTCACAAGTGTCGCAAAAAACGCCGCTATAAATTTTGCGGCGTTTATTTTAAAAAATGTCGCTAAAGATCATGGTCTTTTAACGGCGTTTGCGGGAAAAACGTCGTTAAAGGTCATGGTCTTTAGCGGCGCTTTCACGAAAACGCTGCTAAAAGTCATGGTCTTTAGTGGCACTTTTCCCTAAAACGCCGCTAAAGACCATGACTTTTAGCGGAGCTTTTTCGCAAACGCCGCTAAAGGTCGTGATCTTTAGCGATGCTTTTCTCACAAACGCCACTAAAGACCATGACCTTTACTTTCTCGAAACGCCACTAAAGACTATGACCTTTAACGACGCTTTTTTTAAAAACGTTGCTATATAACAGACCTTTAGCGACGCTTTACAAACGCCGCTAAAGAATATAAACTTTAACAAATATTTTAATTAAATAATATTTATTTTCTATGATAAATATTATATTATGTTTTATTTTTGAAATTTGAACTTTAAAAAATCATTTATATGTAACTCAACAGAAATTATGTTCAAAGATTCGTTGTGTCACTAAACAAAGAAAAATAATTCATACAAATAAATAAAAGACAAGAGAAAATGAAGGTTCTAATGAGCAAACTATTTTATAAGCAATCAGAAAGAATAGTACAGGAAATTCTTAGTATCCTACTTGAAGAAAGCATCGAAAAATATAAAGAGGATGAGAATGAGTACAAGGAAGCATCTTCAAGTTGAACCATTCTTGATGTCAGGTTCCTTGCCTGTCTCATGGAGAAAACACCTGCACACAACAAGGACATGATGTCCCTTTCTCCATTTGACTTAATCACCCACATTCTCTCATACCCTTTCTACCAACAGCAATTGTTCAAGTTCTTCTCTTCTTCTCTCCAATTCCTGCATATAAATTTCCATGAGATTATGATATTTGATGAGAAAATTAGTTCACAGCTGTGATAATTTCACAATATTGGCCTGAAATACCCTACAAATCAATACCATATTGCAAAATCTCCAATATTCTTATCATGTTAAGGTGTTTATTGATAAATTTCTTAAGAGAAATGTTAACCAATGCCGTGTAATTAATGCATCACTTTTTTCTTGAATTCAGTTAAAGTAAGCAATGTATTAAATGTTAGAAAATATCCTTAAAATGAACTGTTCAAGACTCCTAAAAGGTTGTGGGTTCAATATCTTAAAAACAATCACTTGTAACGCACAACAAGAATGGGTTCTTACAGTTCATTTGTCAACTTAAGAACACTTGATTATAATGTGGTAGGAGAGGTTTGAATATAAAAAAGAAGCATTCAGAGTATGACTAGACCTCCAATTGATCAAACAAAAGAATACATAAATAAGAAATCATCAAGGCAAGATGTAGACCAAAAGGCCAGCTTTGAACAACTCTCATAGCTTACCTCCAGATCTTGAACTGCTTGTTCCTTTGTAATTTCCTTTTGCTAACGAGAACATTTGAGAAAGCCAATGCATAAGATTCCCGAACAAATTATTATCAGTACAATCAAGGAGTAAACATAAACTCAACTCAAAATCACAGTTCTGAAGCCTTTGCTTAATTCCACCCCAAACTATATTTTATCAAGACATGAAAGTGAATGATAAACCTCAAACATCTCACTCTTTATTTTTCTTGAAGTAAACATATCCAGCATTACATTAGACACATTTTCATATTTTGCCCTGGCAAGTTCAAATTTTACCTCTTTGAAGAGTCGGTTACCCTGCAAACAAATGGTTAAATATTCAAATTAATAGTCTTACAGCACAACAAAACAAAAGACTAAACAATTAATGTGCATCACCACAACAGCTTGCAAGCATACAAATGGAGACTGGTCTAATAATTTTTTTCGAATTGATGTCTCAGTTAATTTTCAATCTAAACCGTTTCAAACAATATTAGCTAAATAAAATTTTTATTATTGTATTAATGCAAAAATCTTACCATTTTTAAGATATTAAACTTTTTCCATTAGAAAAGTTGGATTTGAAATCATAATTTTTTATTTCTAAAAAATGTACACTCAACAGGATAAATGCAAACTGACAGGCAGGGGTCATTCCTAAGAAATGAAAATTTACATTTTATTCCTTTTAAAAATTAGGCCCTCCAATTAAAAAAATAATTGTTCAATTTTTTAAAATAAAATAAAATCATAAATTAATACATGAAATTCTTTTTTATATCAATTGGAAATGAGAGTCAAATAGATTCCATCACCCATCTAGTTATAAAAACCTTTTAACATTTATAAACTCCACAAAAATGATTTTTTATTTAATTCCCTAAATTACCTGTCCTCGCCTGGGTATAACAGTATCGTCGATGAACCTTTGGATTGCATTCATGAATTTTTCGCCATTTTCTCTCTGGCTTGTAAACAATTCAAGAGCACGAAAAGGTAATTGGTTTTCCAACAAGAACTGATCCGAGTACACAAATGTCAGCAAATCGTTTTTAATAAACATTTTACCATCATCATCATCATTACCGTAACACATGTAAACTGCTTGTAAAATTGCGCAGCCATCAACGAAGAACATCCAAGCCAGTTCCTTGTTATCGTCGCTATACTTCTCTAATTCCTGTGGATCGTCTATCATAGAAATTATAGAAATATGCAATTATAGAAATATATCTATCATCTAGATATCCATCCTCAAACTCTCCTTTTATTCATTGATTATCACAACACATTACATACACCCAAAACATTTTCAAACCCCAGTTCATACCCAGATCAAGGAAAATCATAAACAGATCTAAAAACATTCAATCTATAAACACAACCAATCAGATCAAACAAAAATCTCAATACAACAACAATTTTTTTTCTCAATCCCATATTATATAAGCTAACAAACATTACTCTTAACACCATAAATAGATCCAATCAGCAGGTTATTAGTATCTAAAGTACACTATTAACAGCAAAAATAATGAAGAAAAATACCTGCACTTGTTAAAGAAAATAGCAAGGCCACTAGTTTCAAACCCATCGCAGCAAACGAGAACAAGCTCTTTAAACCCTAAAAATGTTCTCCAACACGTTTTCCAAAACCTGGTTCGGGTATGTCGACTGGAGCTCCAGGTGACCCGAGCCAGATCCCGTGGCGTTACAGTTCCGCGCCTTGTTGGAAACGAACTCAAGATCCGAAGGCGGAGATTGCTGCCTCTCGTCGTCCTCAGACATTTGCTCTGTCCTATTGTCTCACACGACAAACAACGAAAGGAAGACAAATGAAAGCCTAGAATTAAAAGAAACCCTTACAAATCGAGAGAAAAAGAATAACTATGGTGGGCAAATTCAGTGCAGTAAAATGAAAAGGAAAATGAAGTGTGATTGGTGTAGGTGTATTGACTTGGTGTTGTTAGAAATGGGAAATTTGGGGGCAAATTTTCAGAGTAATAGGGAAAAAGAAATAAGTACAAACTTTTATTTGGGAATTTAGGGCGCGCGACTAAATTTTTCATGAGAAGAAGAGGGACTAATGAAGGGGTAACCAAAATTTATTGGTCTTTTGCGGCGTTTTCACTAAAAACGTCACTACTATTGCTTAATTTTAATTTTTTTTCATTTTTAACATCTTTTTTTTTATTTTTTCTTTCAAAATTTTTGTGCTGAGTTTATCATTTTTTGGAATTTTTTTTAAATTTTGAATATTGAACTTTTTAACTGAAATATGGACTAAAATATTAAATATTAAGTTTTTAAGTTTTTTATTTTTATTTTTATTTTTTATTTTTTATTTTTTATTTTTAAATTTTTATTTTTTGAGTTTATTTTTTATTTCGTTTTAATGTGTAATTGTAAACGTGAAATTCTAATTGTGGTTTAAATGTATAGTTGAAACTTTAATTTTGATTTAATCATACACATTTTAAAAAATAAATACATCAATATATTTTTATATTGAATAAATATAAATATTTATGTATGCAATATATAAATATAAAATGATGTTATATCAATAATTTTGTTAACAATTTACAAGAACTGGATCAAATTAAAGTTCATGCATGTATACAATTGCACACTAAACCATTGTTTTAGGGCTTGGGGTTTAAGGGTTTGGGTTTAGGTGTTGGAGTTTTAAGGGTTTATGATTTGAGATTTAGGGTCTGGTGTTTAAAGAGTTATTGATTAGTGTTTAGAGTTTTAGGGGTTTATGATTTGAGATTTAGGGTTTGGGGTTTAAAGGGTTATTGATTTAAGGTGCTAGGGGTTAGGGTTTAAAGAAAGCCATAACATTGATTTTAACAGCTTCGTAACTTAATTAAATAAAAACTTCTAATTAAATAGTTTAGTTATCAAAGTTTAACTTTTCATAATTAAGTAACTAAAATGAAATTAACTTTCCCATAGCTAAGTGAATGGTGTAGTTAATTTATATTGTTTATAAAGTAGGTTTTAGATATGATTAAAATAAAATCGAATTCAAAATAAAAATAAGACCTTATTTAATTTGTTATAATTTGGTCCTATCCAAAATAGATAATTACCTATCCATATCAATTTGTTACTTTTTTATTTATTTTTCAATAAATAATTTGTTATAATTTTAAAATATTAAAATTAATATTATCTCTTTTATAATTATATAAGAGATTATTTAATATATAAATTAAAAAACACTAATTAATCTAAACCCTAAACCCTTAACTATAGTCTCCAAACCCTAAATCATAAAACATAAAACATAAACCATCAACCTTAAACCCCAACCCTTAAACCCATAATTCATAAACCTTAAAATAGTTTAGATCTATAGCGGCGTTTTTAAAAAAGCGCCGCTAAAACTCAAGCTATTGCGGTGTTTTCCACAAAGCGCCGCTAATGCCACTGAAGCTTAATGTAAAACGACGTCGTTCTGCATAATCTTTTAATGGCACTTTTAAAAAAGCGCCGCTAAAAAAACACCGCTAATGTTGTGTCTATTGCGGCGTTTTTAGGAAAGCGTCGCTAATGCCACTGAAGCTCAAAATAAACGACGTCGTTCGGCTTAATCTTTTAGCTGGGTTTTTTTAAAAATGCCACTAATAATCGATCTATTCGATTTTTAGTGGTGTTTTCTATTCAAATGCTGCTAAAAACGCTACTAAAAACCTGTTTTACAGTAGTAAAAAAATTTATTCTCTCCTCGTTTTCTCAACACTTAATTTTTTTTCCTTATTCTCTCCCCTACAACTAATCACAAAAACTTCTCCCTTTCCTTCATCTCTTCAACAAAATAAAAAAAAAAATCAATCACTTCAACATATATTTATATTTCGCTAGGTATAGGTATGTATAGCCTTTTTGTGCCGCCACACAGCCTGGCGGCACCAAAATAAAAATAAATATATTTTTCTGACACGGGTGTCGCTAACGAGAACGATGGCACCAAAAAATGTATAATTTTTTCCTTTTTTTTGACACGCTTTTTTATCTAACACGCATTTTAAAAACATTATCTGGTGTCATAAAAGAGAATAGAGGTACCCATTAAAATATTTTTCTTTTTTCTTTTTCCTCGAAATACCCGTATTTTTAATGGGTATGTAGAAAAATACATATTGGTCTGCCAATGGGAATGGCAGCACAGATTTTTTTTTTTTTAAATCAACAATCATTGGATTTTGATGAGGGGTGGTGCCGCCAATGAGAATGGCGGCATCGATAGTCACTGTAGAGAATGAATCATTTTCGTACAAGATTTTGCACCTGAATCATTTTCGTAATTAATCAATTCTTTTGGGTTAATTTCGAAAAAAATCCCCCCAAATTTTAGGTACAATAAATAGCACTGTTCTGGGAAAATTCTGAGAAATTTTGAAAATGAGCTTATTAAATAAATGTTTTTATTGGAAAGAAAATTAGTGAGGGTAAAAGTGGATATGAATTTTTGGAAAAAAAAAGAGAGACTAAATTGAAAATTTAGTGAAAGTTTAAGTGAAACAAAAAAAAAAAGATATTAAAGTGCAAACAAGTATAATTCAAAGTAATGTTGTTTGAACCAGATCGGATCGGTCGATCAGAGTGGTTGGATTGAGAATTGGTCGGGGTACAGGTTCGGCGAGGGATTTTAAATTGGTTGATATGGGGACAGGCCAACGTATCTATCTAGAGAGGGCTTTGAACCGATTGACCTAAGAATCGGTACGGGCTGGTTGAACTAAAAAAAAATCTGTTGAATCAGATAATTTATCTATTACTATTTTATATCTTTTTAATTTTTAATAATTTTTTAATCGAATCGATCAAACTGATTAAATTAATAAATTGATAACCTACTTATTCAATCGTCGGACCGATTTAAAAAATATTTATTCAAAGTTAAAATAATAATCTATATAAAAAGAGGGAGGGTGTGGGGGGAAAGGACGACGAAGTTGCTATGAACTTGATCAGACCTTTTGTATTACTAGATTGGCTTTTCTACTTTGATTTTGATAATTAGTGGGTCTTAAAACATAAATCGAAAGTCGAAACTAGGGCTATATATGTTGCTTGAAATTTTGCCCATATATCTATTCCACGTGTTCACAAATAACCAACTTCTTAATTTTAAATTTTAAGGAAATTAATAAGTAGCCTATTAAAATTAATTTAACTTTAGCAATGATAGTATCATAAGTCCACAGTTTGCTCCATTAATCAGACCAAGGTTTTGGCATGACGTTTTTGCTGTAAAATATCAAACTTTTGTGCTTTCGTTTTTTAGCACCAGACAAAATCAAACAACGTTTCCGTCACCAATACTGTTGGCAAGCAAATCACAAACAAATATACTAATTCATTCTCTTCATCTTATTCCTTCTCGTATTCATTCCACCATGAAACAACAACAACAAAAGAAATATAATAATGATATTATATAATACCACAAAAATTTCTTAGGGTACACGTACTAAGTAAAATACATTATATCTTTTAATAGGTGGTCGAAAGAGTGGCAATAAATTTCTCTCCAAGTATTTGAGCTTAGTTCTAAAACATTAATGTAAAGGTTTTACTTGAGAGGATCAAACAAAATTATTCTCAGACAGTAAAACTAAAGCATTTGACAAAGTTCTATAACATTAATGGACAGGTCTTATTTTGGCGGACCAAACAAAATTATTCTAAGACAGTAAAACAGAGGCAGATAAGGTTTTGTACAATGTTCTTGAATTGTCAATAATGAAAGGCTTTTCCGGGATGGAATAATTGCTTAAATCAATTAAAAAAAGCTGAAACAAGTAAATATATATATCAAACGAACACTGCCATTGATGAGCATCGTTCTTTTGTCTTTGTATTTTTAGGGTGAAGCAGCTTGGACAAGAACCCGCCTTTTTTCTTCTTATGGTCATCGCCTTCTTTGCTTATCATTCTCGAAGGCCAAGCAACTGATCTGCTCTTAGTGAATAAATTCTTGCCATTAAACAATAAAAAAGAAAAAGAAGTGCCTTTGGAATCTGCAATGAAACGATAAGGATGAAAGGTAGAGGAAGAACAAGAAGAAGATGAAGAACAAGAAGAAGATATAGAAGAAGAAGAAGAAGAAGAGGCAAGAGTGGAGGAATGAGTTGATGATAAGTGAGAAAGTTTCTGAGCTAAACAAAGTGAACAAACCCCTGGTGATTGCTTGTGCTTTGGGTGTCTTTCACATCCTTCATTCGGCTTCAATCTTCGGCCATCCTTTGACGATGTTCTCAAGTTTGCCATTAGATTTTGGCTTCTGGTTTTAGGGTCTTGGTCTTTGTTGCGACCTTGGGCTCTAAAAGGAACTGTTATATAATAAAAGGCAAAGTGGGGGGTTGGGTTTGCAAGAGAGTTTCGTAGCATGTTCCTCCCTTTGTGTTATTTTCTTTTTTCTAAATTCAGGTTGACTATTGGAAAAGTTGGATATGGAATAAATGAAGGGCTCTGATTGAGGGAATGTTCGATGGGGTCCATTCGAATCTTGAATTGGTGGTTCAGATTCATTATTTAGTGTACAAGCTTTATGTGAGTACGGCGTCTAAAATCAAGCAAGTCTTTTCAAGTAGGTCTTTGAGGGGGAGTGAACCAGTGCAAATCTGCCGTGTTTTTAGGTTGAGAATGTTAAAATTGTAAAATAAAAAGGTTTATATGCAATATATTCACGATGAATATATATTATCGATGAGTCAATTGATAAAATAAATTTTAAAAAAGAATTATTTTTAGTGAGATGATATGATTAATTTTATTATCTTATAATGTAATTTATATAGTATGAATACATTAACTATTAAATATAAATTAAATGAAAATATTCAATAGAAACCAGTGAAGTTTTTTCTTCAAAAAAGCAAAAAAAAAAAAAAAAAAAAACCAGTAAAGTTTTCCACGTTAGCATTTCAAGTTAATTTTATGGGTTAATATGTAATTTGCTATCTAAGTTTGATTTTAATGTTCAATTTGGTATTTAAATTTTTTGTCCTAGTTTGGTACTTAGTTTGGCTCATTGTTCAATTTAGTACCTAGGCGTGTGACCCAATGAATATTTGATGTGTGCTTTAGTTAAAAAAATGTAGGTATTTAATTGGGACCAAATTAAAATTTAAGTACCAAATTAAACATTAAAGCCAAATTCAAGTGCTTAATTGGAACAAAAAATACTCAAGTATCAAATTAAAAAAACTCAGATACTAATTTGAATATTGAAGCCAAACTTAGATATCAAATTGAGAAAAAATTTAAGTACCAAATTGAACATCAAAACCAAATTCAAGTACCAAATAATATATTAATCCTAATTTTATTAATTTTTTTTTGTCTTTCTAAGTCGACAAAATGGATTACTATTTTGGTGCTATTTCATTTACTTAACCAATAAAATAAATAATAAAAATAATATTATAAGACTAAAAGAATAATACAAAGATTCAGAAAGAAAAAAAAATAAAGAAATCAAAGAATGATTCAACTTTCACTTGGAATACCATAAGCTTATACATGCCCTCTATTTATAGGGCATCAATTACCATAAGTTACAAAGCATTAAGGACCAATATTAAGGTACCTATAAATGATTTAGGGGTTACAAGATAATGAATTTAAGGGTTATAATAGGATAAACTTGAGGGGGTTATGTATATTCATTTACCAATGGATTTACAACACTCCCCTTGGATGTTCATCAACGAAAATCTGTCTTGTTAAAATTTTATTAGGAAGAACCCTTTGAGATAAAAATCTAATGAAGGAAAAAGATTACACAATCTATTATAACAAGTTGCCTTATTAAAAACCATTACCAGGAAAACCCAGTGGGACAAAACCTCAGTTAAAGGAAAAGAGTGAAATGTGTTTTTTTACTCCCCCTAATAACAACATCTATAACACCCCTAACCCGTATCCATCGCTGAAACAGGGTTACAGAGCATTACCAGAGTTTACAAAACAAATAGACAGAAATTTCAAACATTTCACATCATATAATATTCATGTCATAAAACAATCGAAATCAAACATATTGTCCCTTATATGGGCCCTCGAGGCCAAAAATACACATTAGAAACAAGTCGGGACTAAATCAGATGCTCAAAGATTTTTTCAAAAAACATTAAAATTTTTCAAGTTGCAGGGGTCGCACGACCGTGTGGGTATTCGAAATAGGGACACATGGTCGTATCCCAGCCCGTCTCCGTGCTCATGTAATTCTCTGGCTTGGGTCACACAGCTAAGTCACACGCCCGTGTGCTAGGCCGTGTTAAGCATACTGACTTGCACAATTAAAAGATACAGAGGACACATGACTGAGACAAACACCCGTGTGGAAAAAAATAGGTCATTTCCAAGCCATATTTCTCACCCAATATGGTACCAACCTAAACACAACAATTTGTATATCAACAAGTCATAACAAGGCATTCAAATCAAGCCAAAATCAAATATTAAACATGTATTATCACAACATACAACCAATATGCCTTTAGGCACCTCAAATGACAACTTAATAACATGTCAACCAAATATCCAAATTTACCTAGATATTCAAATGCATATATGCATAATTGTACCAAATATACTATTTCAAACCAATTATCAATATACCTATAAGTTTTCCGTCATTCAACCATATCAAACACACATTAAATATGTTAAGGCCACATATATAAACACATCAAAATATATTAAACACAAGTCATTCAAATGGCTTGCCTCAACAAAAAAATTATATACCAACATTGACCAAAATATCCTATTCATGCCATTATAACCGGAATTAATTTACTGAAAGTACTAAAAGAGCCGATGGATAGTGTGAAATAGCTCCGACCAGCTTCCAACATGAATGAGCTTCTGAATTACTTTAAAACAAGGAAAATAACACAGAGTAAGCATTTAAGCTTAGTAAGTTCGTATAATACAGAATTTAACTTATCATATTTCGGAAAAGCATTTAAGCATATGTCAATCAATTTGGCCAAAAGCCTAAACACATTAACACTAACATATTAGCCATGAAAATCACATATAAAATCCAACACACATGGTTGAATTCATCAAATAATCATATATCATGTATTTCATGTATATACCGTTAATAATTCATATCAAACTCATATGATTTCATAACAGAAATGTGCTCGTTGAACCATTTAAAATATCGTTGGATACACGGGTAGTACACACGAGGTGTACTAAATTGTAACTCGTTAATTCATATTCATGTATGCTCATATGAGTTGTAAACAAGAAGCTCCTCTGAGCTGAATAACGGTAAACTCATGGGAGCTAAGTATCAGGAAGCTCATAAGAGTTGTGGTGTGTCCACAACACATGCAGGACCCCAACCAAATCGGTAACCCTAATGACATGTCATTTGTATCCTACAGATTTCATAAGGTTCAAACGGGACTTAGTAATTATTGGATATGAAATCGGTATTTATTCATGGCAATTGTATGATTCACAAAAAATAAATCAATTTAACACATATAAATGTACAATTTAATTACACGAACTTACCTCGACAAATGTACGTAGATACAAAGGTGACTAATCTGATATTTTTACTTTGCCTCGATCTAACTCTGTACTAGGTCTATCATGATCTAATTGAGTAAAATAGGCTCGCTAATATCTCAAGCTTCCATGGCTAGGGTTTTTTTTATGTTTAATGGATGATGATGATAATAGATTTTTTTTATTTGTTTTAATATAACTTTATTCTTTAATTTTCAAAATTAACTCTAATGTTTCATGAAATTTCCAATGATGACTATTCATGCTTAACTACTAAGCATTTTAATGAGTTAATTACTATATAAAGACCTCAAATTTCAAATTATATAGCTATTTAATACCAATAGCTATTAGAACTCAATTTTTGCACTTAATGCAATTTAGTCCTTTTCATCAAATTAGGAATGTAAACGATAAAATTTCTTAACGAAATACTGTATTTCTATCATACAGTAGACCATATAATAATAAACTTTTTTGACTTCGGATTTGTGGTCCCGAAACCACTGTTCCGATTTCACTGAAAATGGGCTATTATAACTTCCCCCTAAAGGAATTTTCATCCTCTAGTAAAGAGGTTCGGATATTGCTTTCTCATAATTTCATCGGGTTCCCAAGTAGCTTCTTCTAATCTATGTCGCTGCTAGAGAACCTTTACTAAAGCTACATTTTTATTTCTCAATTCTTTCACCTCTCGTGCTAGAATTCGGATCGGTTCTTCACTGTATGTCATGTCAAGCTGAATCTCGACATCCGTCGAAGAGATAACATGTGAAGGGTCAAATCAGTACCATCGTAACATAGACACGTGAAAGACATTGTGAATCTTTTCTAGTTCTGACGGTAAAGCTAATCGATACACAACAGGTTCTGTTCTTTCAATAATCTCATATGACCCGATAAATCACGGACTCAGCTTTCCTTTACAACCAAATCGAACAACTTTCTTCCAGGGCAAAACTTTCAAAAATACCCTGTCACCAACTTGGAACTCTATATCTTTACGTTTAAGATCCGCATAAGATTTCTGACGATCCGAAGCTACTTTTAAGCTATCTCAAATCA
Organism: Gossypium longicalyx; assembly: GCA_025698465.1. Taxonomy (NCBI): domain Eukaryota; kingdom Viridiplantae; phylum Streptophyta; class Magnoliopsida; order Malvales; family Malvaceae; genus Gossypium; species Gossypium longicalyx. The sequence continues at coordinate 67,147,737 of CM046995.1, read as the reverse complement.
CTTTCACTTTTTTCCTAAGTCTCGCAAATCGAATCAACTCCATGTATCTTTTTCTCACTGAGCTTATTCCAATACAACGGAGTTCGGCATTTGCGACCATACAGAGCCTCATACGGTGCCATTTTTATGCTTGATTGAAAACTATTATTATATCCGAATTCGACTAACAGTAAATATTTCTCCCAATTGCCTTCTAATTCTAAAATACAGCAACGAAACATATCTTTAAGAATCTAAATAATAAGCTCGGACTGACCATCAATCTAAGGGTGAAATGCAGTGCTAAAATGCAATCGCGTACCCAGAGTTTCCTGTAACTTTTTTTAGAATCGCGATGTAAACCGCGGATCTCTATCCAAAATAATGGAGACTGGCACTCCGTGTAACCTGACAATCTCTGAAACATATACCTCAACTAATCTATCAAGTGAGATATTTGTACGTACCGAAATAAAATGTACAGACTTCATCAAACAATCGACAATAACCCAAATGACATCTTTCTTTTTCGAATATAGGGGTAACCCCGATACAAAATCCATAGTAACTTTATCCCATTTCCACTCTGATATCATCACTGGTTGTAACAATCTTGAAGGTACCTGATGTTCAGCTTTAACTTGCTGACATATTAAACATCTAGATACAAAATCACAAATATCACGTTTTAGTCCCGGCCACCAGTACATTTGCTTCAGATCATTGTACATTTTATTACTTCTCAAATGAACAGACATGCTACCACTATGAGCTTCGTGCAAAATTTTTTGTATAAGCTCTGGATTCTTCGGCACACAAACTCTACCTCTGAATAGCAAACAATCATCGGATCCTATTAGAAATTCTGAATCAAAAGTCTACTTACACTGTACCTGTTTAGCTAACATCTCACTATCACATTTCTGAGCCTCGCAGATCTATTGTAAAAATGTTGGTTTAGCTTTTAACTCGGCTAAAATTGAGTCATCATCAGATAGTGACAATCAAGTATTCATCGCTCGCAAAACAAATAAGGATTTTCTACTTAAAGCGTCAACAACTACGTTTGCTTTTTCCGGATGATAATCAATAATTAACTCATAATCTTTAATAGTTCGAGCTATCTACGTTGTCTCATATTCAAATCTTTCTGCGACATCAGATACTTTAAACTCTTATGATCGGTAAATATATGACATTTTTCACCGAACAAATAGTGTCGCTGAATTTTTAACGCAAATACAATAGCTGCCAACCCTAAGTCATGTGTCGGATAGTTCTTTCATGTGGCTTTAACTGTCTGGAAGCATAAGCTTTTACTTTACCTTCTTACATCAAAAACAGCCTAATCCGTTCAATGACACGTCATTGAAAATTACAAATTCCTTACCCGGTTCAGGCTAAACCAGAATTGGTGCTTCGGCCAAAAGTGCTTTCTACTGGTTAAAACTTTGTTGACATTTATCAGACCATTCAAACTTCATATATTTCTGTAATAGTCGTGTCATCAGTTTAGCTATCATCGAAAACCCTTTTACAAATCTCCGGTAATAACCAGCTAACCCTAGAAAACTTCTAACTTTAGATACGTTTTTCAGTGGTTTCCAGTTAACAATTGCTAAAATTTTATTCGGATCAACTCTGATGCCTTCAATCGATACTAAGTGTCCCAGAAAACCAACTTCTCAAATTCGAAACTCACATTTGTTCAATTTAGCAAACAATTGTTTATCTAGCACAGTTTGCAGAACAATTCTCAGATGCTCAGCATGTTCAATCTCATCTCGGGAATATATCAAAATATCATCAATAAATATCACAACAAAACTATCCAAATACAATTTGAAAATTCTATTCATCAAGTCCATAAATACTGCAAGTGCATTAGTTAAATCAAATGGCGTCACAAGAAATTCATAATGTTCATACCTGATTTTGAATGTTGTTTTCTACACATCTGAATCTTTCACTCATAACTGATAATAGCCAGAACGAAAAGCAATATTAGAGAATACTGTGAAACCTTTCAACTGATCAAACAAATCATCAATGCGAGGCAGTGGATATTTATTCTTGATCGTAACTTTGTTAAGTTGATGGTAATCAATGCATAATCTCATCGATCCATCCTTTTTCTTAACAAACAGAGCCGGTGCACCTCAAGGTGAAAAACTAGGTTAAGCAAAACCCCTATCAAATAACTCCTGCAACTATGCTTTCAACTCTTTTAACTCTGTAGGAGCCATTCTGTATGGTGCTATCGGTATTGGTGTTGTTCCTGGTACAAGTTCTATAGCAAATTTGACTTCTCTAACTGGTGGTAATCTAGGTAACTCTTCTGGAAACACATCAGGATACTCGCAAACCACTAGCACTGTTTCAAGCTTTGACTCAGACACTTTAGTATCCAATGCATAAGCAAGGTAAGCATTGCTACCTTTTCTCACATATTTCTGTGCTGACATAGTTGATATCACAATAGGCAACCCATTCAATTTATCTGATTTAATATGAAGCATCTCACCATTCTAGCATTTTAATATGATAAGCTTTTGTTTACAATTTACCACTGCATTATGCAGAGTTAGCTAATCCATGCCCAAAATCACATCAAATTCATCGAACAGTAATAGCATCAAATTAGCCAGGAAACAGTAACCTTGAATCATTAACAGACAGTTCTTACAAACCTTATCAACTAACACATACTGACCTAGAGGGTTTGATACTTTAACCACGAATTCAGTGGACTCAATAGGTAAATTTTTACTAGACATTAAATTCGTGCAAACATATGAATGAGTCGATCCGGGATCAATTAAAATAGTTACATCAGTATCAATAAAATAGAAGGTATCAGTAATAACATCTGGTGCAGAAGTATCTTCGTGCGCACAAATAGCATAAGCCCTAGCTGGTGTTTGTGCCTCAGACCTTACAGTAGAGTCTTTCGTCACACCACTACTATCACTCATGTTTTTAGGATTACGAGGTGGTCTACCTCTCGTAGCTGTGTTGCTCGATCTCGAAGTTTGAATATTATCTTTTTTATATTTCTCCGCACAATCTCTAAGATAGTGATCAAATGAACCACATCTGAAACAAGCTCCACTATTCATTCAACACTTATCAAAATGTGATTTGTTATAATGTTTGCATTTGGGTCTAGTGTTTCTAGCACTACCTACACTCGCTACAGATGTAGCTTGATATTTAATACTGGAACGTCGGTTACCTCTGTCTCTACCAGAGTATCCCGCAGAAGTATTAGAACGGTCATGATATTTTTTTGATTTCTTCGATGCAGACTGATATGACTTTCCCGTCAATCTCTTACTTGAATCTCTAGCCTTAGTCTTAGCTTGTCTTTTCTCTTTGCTTAGCTCTTCAACTTTATATGCCCGATCAACTAGTACAACAAATTCTTTCAATTCGAGGATCCCGACTAATAGTTTTATATATTCATTTAAGCCATCTTCAAACCACTTACACATTGCAATTTCATTTAGAATACATTCTTGAGTATATTTGCTTAATCAAACAAATTCCCGTTCAGATTCGGATACTGTCATATAACCCTGTTTAAGCTCCAAGAATTCTTTACGTTTCTGGTCAAGAAACCTATAACTAATGTATTTCTTTCGGAACTCAGTTTGAAATAATTCCTAAGTAATCCTCTCTTTCGGCACAACAGAAGTTAATGTATTCCACCACTAGTAAGCTGAATCTTTTAACAGAGATATTGCACACTTAAGACATTAAGCTGGTGAACAAGATAATTCATCAATAACTCTAAAAGTATTTTCTAACCAGAACTTAGCTCTTGCAGGAACATCTTTAGTTGTAGCTCGAAATTCTTCAGCAACGTACTTACAGATCTTATCAACAGGAGGCTTACCAACTCTGATAGGTTCTGTACTTTGAGAAATAATGGGAACTGATTGAGGAACAGGAAGGGGTGGAGGTTGTTGAACAGCCAGGTTCGTCCATACGAACTTGGTGAACCATTCATTCATCATCTGGAAGAAGGCTTCTTTAGCCTCTCCTCTCTGGCCCTCAAATACGGGCTTCGTACCACTCGAAGCTACTTCTTGAATAGAGGCTTGAGCGTTACTCTCTACTTCATCGAAATCAGCTCGGTTCGATGTCATTGTTATATAAAAATATGTTTTAAAACGGTCAGAATATATCACACTATCACAGGTTATATAATGACATATATAGCTAGACTCGTGTATGCTACGTTCAGTCTGAGAATCGACTAAACCATAGCTCTGATACCAATAAATATAACACCCCTAACCCGTATCCATTGCCAGAACAAGGTTACGGAACATTACCAGAGTTTACAGAACAAATAGACGGAAATTTCAAACATTTTACATCATATAATATTCATGTCATAAAACAATCAAAATCAAACATATTATCCTTTATATAAGACCTCGAGGCCCAAAATACACATTAGATGCTCAAAGAATTTTTTGAAAAATGTTAAAATTTTTCAAGCTATAGGGGTCACACGACCGTGTGGCCAGGCCATGTGGGCATTCAAAATAGGGACACACGGTCATGTCCCAGCCCGTGCCCATGCTCGTGTAACTCTCTAACTTGGGTCACACAGCCAAGTCACACACCCGTGTGCTAGGCCGTGTTGAGCATACTGACTTGCGCAATTAAAAGATACAGGGGACACATGTGTCTCTGCCCGTATGGACAAAAATAGGTCATTTCCAAGCCACATTTCTCACCAAATTTGGTACCAACCTAAAAACAACAATTTGCATATCAACAAGTCATAACAAGGCATTCAAATCAAACCAAAATCAAATCTTAAACATGTATTATCACAACATACAACCAATATGCCTTTAGGCACCTCAAATGACAACTTAATAACATGTTAACCAAATATCCAAATTTACCTAGATATTCAAATGCATATATGCATAATTGTACCAAATATACTATTTCAAACCAATTATCAATATACCTATAATTTTTCTATCATTCAACCATATCAAACACACATTAAATATGTTAAGGCCATATATATAAAGACATCAAAATATATTAAACACAAGCCATTCAAATGGCTTGCCTCAACAAAACATTTATATACCAACATTGGCCAAAATATCCTATACATGCCATTATAATCGGAATTAATTTACTGAAAGTACTAAAAGAGCCGATGGATAGTAAGAAATAGCTCCGACCAGCTTCCCACCTGAATGAGCTTCTGAATTACTATAAAACATGAAAAATAACATAGAGGAAGCATTTAAGCTTAATAAGTTCATATAATACAGAATTTAACTTACCATATTTCTACAAAATAGGTAAGTAAACATATCATATCTCAATCAATTTGACCAAAAGCCTAAACACATGATCACCAACATATTAGCCATGAAAATCAAAAATAAAATCCAACACACATGGTTGAATTCATCAAATAATCATATATCATGTATTTCATGTATATACCAATAATAATTCATATCAAACTCATGATTTCATAACAAAACTGTGCCCGTTGAATCATTTAAAATATTGTTAGATACACGAGTATTACACACGAGGTGCACTGAACTATAATCCATCAATTCATATTCATGTATGCTCATAGAGCTGTAAATAGAAAGCTCCTCCGAGCTGAATAACGGGAAGCTCATGCGAGCTAAGTATCAAGAAGCTCATGTGAGCTAAATATCGGGAAGCTCATAAGAGTTGTGGTGTGTTCGCAACACATTCAGGACCCCAACCAAATCGGTAACCCTAATGACATGCCATTTGTATCCTACGAATTTCATAAGGTTCAAACGAGACTCGATAATTGTTGGATATGCAACCGGTATTTATTCATAGCAATTGCACAATTCACAAACAATAAATCAATTTAACACATATAAATGTACAATTTAATTACACGAACTTACCTCGACAAATGTATGTAGATATAAAGGTGACTAATCCAATATTTTTCCTTTGCCTTGAACTAACTCCGTACTAGGTCTATCAGGATCTAATTGAGCAAAATAAGCTTGCTAATATCTCAAACTTCCATGGCTAGGGTTTCTTCTTCTTCTTCTTCTTTTATGTTTGATGGATGATGATGATAATAGATTTTTTTTATTTGTTTTAATATAACTTTATTCTTTAATTTCCAAAATTAACCCTAATGTTTAATGAAATTTCCAATGATGACTATTCGTGCTTAACTACTAAGCATTTTAATGGGTTAATTACTATATACCAAGACATAAACCATCAAAACATGTCAATATTGTACCATTTCATACGTGATAACCTATTCAATTACTTTCCAAAACATACCACATATTGACCATTCTCAATCCAGTCAAAACATACCATAAATGACCTTATAAACATGCATAACAAGATAACTAAAGTGACATAATTTGTCAAGACATCAAATGGTACCAAACTAACATAACATCCAAAAGTTTATACATGCCAAAACACCAACAACACATTCATCAAAATATCATTTCAAATCACCTTATACATGTCATTATAAACCTTGGCCAAAATGCTCAAAAACTACCAATTTGACTGCTGGATAGTGTGATAGATCTTCGATGAGCTCCCAACCAAATCGAGCTTACGATAATCTATAAAACAAGGAAAAGAAACTACGTAAGCAACAAGTGCTTAGTAAGTTTGTATAAACCAAAACATAACTTACCATTGCATTTGTATAATATAAAACATAAGTATAATATCAACCAAAATCATAAGCTTGGCATAAGTCTATACATCATCATCAAATTCAAAAGTTAACACACTTGTACATAATCCAAATGAATTAACCATAAGATAAGGTTATTTCCATATGAAATACATTATTTAGTTCATACATTCTTTCCATAAGATTATGCTTAATTCCACTTGAATACTTACCATTTCATTCCCTTTTCTTGCCCGATGTACCATTTAGAATTACATCAGATACTTGGGAAAGCTCACACGAAGGGTGCCTTTACATATAACCGTAACATTTCCTTTACATCATTGCTCACACGAGCTGTGAAATGGGCCTGCTTACACGAGTTGTGGGTTAGAATGTAAATTACACGATGCTGCTCACACAAGTTGTGGGTCGAAATGTAAACTACACGATACTGCTCACATGAACTATGGAGAATCCACAACAAATGCAGGACCTCAACTATCGGTAGGACATTCAAGACTAGCACCTGAAATATGAAATCCCTAATGACATGTCATTTGTATCCTACGAATTCCTAAGGTTCAACCGGGACTCAATATTCGTCAATTCATCATAGCATTGATACATTTATATATATTGATCATTTTCATTAAACGTAACATAGTAAACATTCAATTTAAATAACATTAACATGATAACCATTCATACGAACTTACCTCGACAATCAATGGTGTAAAAGTTAGATCAACTAATCTGAAGCTTTAGCTTTTCCCCGATCTGGTTTATCTTAATCTAAATCGATAATTTCAATCAATTAAATACTTATAGTATTCAATTTAATCCACATTTCCTATTTATGCAAAATTACCAATTTACCCCTAACATTTTAACTTTTTTGCAATTTAGTCCTTAAGCTTATAACTTAAAATCTAACCATTTTAATCTAAATCCCTGTTAATAAAATATACAAGGGACCTTGAAACAACCCATTTTTACCATCATTACACAATAAAACCCTAGAACTTATACCTTTAACAAATTAATCTCAATTTCTAAAATTCATCAAAAGTCACTTAACAAAACTAGTTTATTTCTCAACAAGGATTCGTAATTCAACAATTAAAATCAAAACCTAACCAAAAAAATCCATGGAAAGTCCCCTAACCTTTAACAGTTTTGCAAATTAACCCTCGAGCTAGCTAGATTAAGCTAATACGACCACAAAAACATAAAAATCATTAAAACAGGGCTAAAATTACTTACATGCAAGCCTTTCACTTAGTTGAACCTTAGAGCTAAAAAATGTTTATTTCCTTACCCTTAAAATCAATGGAGAAGACAACAATAGGGATGGTACCATTTTTTAGTTTCTTTTGTTTTAATTTACTTATTAAATTACCATATTAACCTTGCTTAATAACTAAACAGAACATCAAATTCAAGTCCATATTTATCCATTAATTTCTTAAATGGTATAATTACCATTCCATCTAATTTCATTTCCATAGTCATATAGCCTTTTAACTAATAGAACTCCACTTTTACACTTTTTACGATTTAATCCTTTTTACTTAATTAACAACTTAAACATTAAAATTTCTTAATGAAATTTTAATACGACCTTAATATATTCCCATAGACATTAAATAAATATAAATAATAATTTATTCATCAAAATCGTGATCCTGAAACCACTATTTTTGACATCACTAAAAATAGGATGTTACACCAATCTTGTGTAGTAGGCTTTCAAACGTTGAAGTTGGCAATGCCTTGGTAAAAAGATCTACTAAATTATCACTAGAACAAATTTTTTGAACTTTTATATCACTTTTCTTCTCAAGATCATGAGTTAAGAATAATTTTGGTGAAATATGTTTCGTTCCATCACCTTTGATGTAACCACCCTTTAATTGAGCTATATATGTTGCATTATCTTGTATACAATAGTAGTGTCACACCTTGGCTTGGCAAGCCGGATTGATTCGGGAGACTATGCTAGTGAAGCTGACTTAAGTTGCGAGACTTAAACCGATTAAGGTTGGTGACTTCGTGACAATGTGCTATGATGAACTTCGTCAATACTGTGGAGTATCAGTCCAAACAATAGCGAGATTGTAGTTAAGGAGAGGACCTTATTAGGCAGACTTTCCTGCTAATAAGATCACCACCAGTGTTTTTTTAGAATCAGTATTTAAGACACTTGTAGAGCCTTGTAGAATGTGATTAATTAGTGGAAGAGTGCAATAATGAGTAATGATTAGAGATAATCTTGATTGAGATTTAGATGTGGGTTGTCTATAAATAGGATAGGTGATAGGGGAGAGAAGATTTTTTATTCTTTTCCACTAGACTTTGTTACCATCGAAGAAACTAAGAGAGTTCTTCTTTGCTAACAACGATGTTAAATGTAAAAGCTGAGGAGAACTTTCGTGCTAGTTATCTGCTGGTAAATTCTTAAACCTTTCTTTAAGCTTAAGCTTTACAAAATAGATAGAAACTAATTTAAGAAAGGATTTGTAAGAATTCCTTTGAACACTAGGTAGGAAGGAAACTTCTATACAAAAATTATTTACAAGTCTATAGATTCTTATTGTATTATAAAGTTTTAGTCATTTTTGATGATTAAAGAAGTTTTTTTTATCATTTTAGCCAAAGAAACGAGAGAAGGTCCTAGTACTAAAGGGAAAGAACTAGTAGAGTAGACAAAATTCTAAGTAAAGTATTTTGGTTAGTTCCTCTGTACCTTGTGTCTGGTATTTATTTACTCCTAAATACTATACAGCTAGGTAAGTGGCTTTGTCAATTGTCTCTAGTGTTCATGCCTGAGAAAACTTAATCAAAGGGTCAGTGCATGCATGGCTAAATATGGTTAAACAGACTTGGAAAACCTGGTATATACACAGTATGAGTACTCCTTCCTTGAAACACAACCTCCTTATCAGAATAGGTGTGAGGAGGTACCGGAGGGATGTTGTATATTATGATACTAAAGACACATGATAAAATGTTTTACCTTTAGTATGACACTTAGATGCAAATTGTGATTGGTGAAACCCCGACCTTTCATGAGAACACTCATATGTTCATACAAGAAGGGGAGTTAGGAGAATATGGAGGGGATGTTATGAAGCTCAAATTAGTGGATATAAAGATACAGGAAAAATTGGTTCTTCAGGAACTAGGGATCAGAAGCTAGTACAAGGAAGTGAGTATGTGTAAAAGGGTGCATGTGGTAGTGCACATTGCATAAAAATATAAACAGTAAGCTTGTCAATCTTAAATGGTAGTCCATGTAAGTAGTGTATTTGCGGAACAAATATTCTCGTGATTGTCTTATATGAGTTTAAAAACCAGTGTTTCTTGCTAATAAGCTAAGTTTAATTGTGGTATTGTTCACCAACTGATCTACAGATAAGAGCAATGTATCCGCCAACTTTGGCAAACTAGTCGGATTCCTTTATCTTAATATCTAATAATAATCTTGGTGAGATTATTCTTCCCAGGAACTCATTAAGTTCTTTCAAACTTACCAAATCTCTTCTTCCTTTCAGGTTCTTAGCTTAAGTGTGGTTACCAAAGGGATACATCCAGATCTACGGTCATTTGTGAGCCTTCTTATTTGGATGGTTAACATGTAATTTCTAGGGGTGTTAGGTTAATTTTTAGAAACATACCTTTTGAAAATTTTAATCCGTATTGAATGTTATTTTCAACACTTCAAATGTTGAATGGAAGCCTTAACGACATAATGTTTTTTATGACTCATTGATGTTAATTTAAGCAGCTACTGAAGATTAATCCACAAATCCTTAAACTTTTAAATGTGACAAGTTGTTATTTTTAAGATCACACTTTCAAATAAAAATGGTCTTAACCTAAAGACATATCGTTTTGGATAATTGTCTGATGTTCAAAAAAGAGTAGAAATGTGTGTTTTCAAATCGAGTCAACCTATAACGCTCCATACTCAAATCCTAAAATCGGGTCAGGCATGGGGTGTTAAAAGTTTAGTTGGTACCAGAGTTTTGATTTAGTCAATTCTCGAAAACCAGTGTCAGTTAGAAACCCCACAATGCATGTTACCTAAACCTAGTTGTATTTCTCATAGTAATGGTAATTAAAATTATGTATATTGTAGTGAAAAAATATGTCGGTGAATGCTAGGGAAGACGGGGGTGAGGAAATACAACTAATGTTCTTCCACATATGAGCAGCCTTGCGCCATCTCTAAGAATGAGAGTATTAAGAACTGAGGCTCGAGACGCCTTATTGGAAATGATAGGGCACGTTATGGGGCAATGGTTTGATTTTTGCATGAGAGTTGCTCTAACCTCATCTCATTGACACTGTGACAAATCAGTGAGGCAAGAGGAGACGGTGAGGACAACCGAGGTTGTACAGCCAACATCCTTGCACATTTAGCTCTAAATATAGCTATATTTAGAGGGGGCCCAGTGGAGACTATCCGTAAATAGGGTGCCAAAAATTTTTAAGGCTGTAAAGAGGGTGATCCAGTTACAGAAGAAAATTGGCTTTCTCGATTTTGTCGGGTAGTTGAGGAGTTGTAGTGTAATATCCTGAATTAGGGTCTAATCGAAATAGTGGTTTTGAGACCATGAATCCGAAGTAGAAATAATTATTTTGTGATTTTTATGAGGTCTATGATATGATTACATGCTTGTGTGAAAATTTTATGAAGAAATTTCATGTGTAAAGTGTCCAATTTAACTTTAAGGACTAACTTGTAGAAGTTGCAAAATTAAAGATTCTAAAAGCTTTAAGTATGAAATGGATTTAGATTAGTAATTAGAGGTCATTAAATAGCAATTTACCCAATTTCTATTTTTATGGACAAAAATGGGCATGCATGGGTAAAATTTTAAAGGAAGGCCTTAAGGGCATTTTTGTCTTTTGGTAAATAAAAGAATAAAAAGGGAAAATAAAGCCAAAATCTCTTCATCCTTCTCATGCTTGTGTCAAATTTGAAGAGTTACCATAGCTAGGGTTTCTTCAACCTTTCAAGCTTGATAGTAAATATATCCTAGCCTCTTTTTTTAATGTTCTTTATCTTTTTGAGATCTTTGAAACATGAACTAGCTATTTCTACCATTGTTTAAAGTTAGGGTTCATGTTCAAAAATTTACTCATGTGTGTCATGCATGTATTTTGATGATTTATGAAGGAATATGAAAGTTTAGTGTTAGATAAACATCTTTTCCGAGGTGATTTTTCATGAAAACACCAAAAAGGACTTATTTGTAAAACATGCAAAAATAAGTGTTAAAAATGTGATTTGATGAAAAATGAGGGATGTTTTAAGAAGGAATACAAATCGGCTAGGTTTGGGTAACAAAGAAATTGGACACATTTAATTTTACGAGCTTAAGGACAAAAGTGTAAATTCGTCAAAGTTTAGAGGCAAAAGTGTAATTTTTCCATAGTATGATTTTTGGACTAAATTGAATAATGTGGATATTAAATAATTGAAATTTGCTATTATAGATCAAGAAAAATAAAGTCCAGGCCTAGACCGAGGAAAGAGCAAGATCTTGGACTAAATCGAAGTAATTGTCTATATTCTGTACTGAGGAAAGTTTGTGTATAATTAATATAGAATTTTATTATGTGCTTAATATTTGATGTTGTACGAATGGTTTAATTGTGTTGGTGAATATCATTGATTTTGTTTGTTAAAGAATTGTGGTGACTTAAGCCGATTGAACCTTAGTAATACTTAGGGTATCATCGTTTTGACATTTGAGTGGATGAACTCCCGTATAATGCCATATCTAGGATATGGCTTCGGCAGTGACATGTGATCCCATGTAAGACCATGTCTGAGACATAGCTTTGGCATCGTTATGTGATCCCATGTAAGACCATGTCTGGGACATGGCATTGGCATCATAATGAGACATCGTGTAAGACCATAGCTGGGCTATCGGCTTCGATATGTGTGATCCCATGTAAGACCATGTATTGGACATGGCATTGGCATCATTATGTGGTTCTATGTAAGACCATATCTGGGATATGGCATTGGCACCCTACCTTGTGTAAATGATATCCTGAGTAACCCTTAGTAATCCAAGCGGTTCAATGGGTAGTCCCAAGATGTGACAATAGAATGACGAGGTATAGCTATCTTGAGTGGGTACAGGTAAGTACACCAAGCTCATAGTTATTGAGAATACGGAATGAAACAATTTTGGTATGATGAAAATGGAAAAATCATGATCTTGAGTTCTATGAGACATTTTGAGATTTGAATGCGAAATGATATGATTATAGTGATTATGGAGAATGTGAATTAAGTGATGTTATGTGTGCGTTGAAATTACATATTTTCATTGTTTATTATTTACATATAAGCTGACTAAGCTTTATGCTTACTCTCTCTCTTTTTCTTTTCTTATAGTTTCATCAAGCTAGTTCGGGGATCAAAGGACGTCGGAGACTCGATCACACTATCAATCGGATCTTTTGGGTATAGTTAGTCTCTTTATTTTGAGTATGGCATGTATAAGAACTTGGTTGTTTTGTTATATGTCATATTAGTTTAGCCAATGTGTTCACTTATGAGGGTGTTATGATTCATTTTGTATAAAACCATGAGATATGGCTTACAATGACTATTGGGTTGTAAACCTATTCACTTATATATGTATGAGCCAATTCCATTATGGTATGGATCTTGGTGGATGATGGATGAATGATAATGATCACTATGTGTGTGTATGAGTTGATATAAAAATGCATGCATGCAAATTTAATAATTATTACTCATGGATACATGTGTGTTTGGTACAATAGAGTTGTTGTGATATGAAGCCTTAATCTAGTCTAAAGTGTTGAGAAATTGAATACACAAACTAGATTCATGAGAGAGTTTAAGTAGCTTTGGAACTTTGAATGTGTTGTGTAAATAAGGGTGGCAAATGGCTTCAAATATAGCCTTAAATTTGTCCACACGGGTAGACACACAGGCGTGTGTCTAGACCTTGTGTGACACACAGCTCGCCCCATGGGCGTGTGCTCTGGTCATGTGTCCCCTGCACCCTAATTAATACAAACAAAATGCCCAATAGTAACACACAGGCTGAGACACGGCCGTGAGAGAGATACTGCCGTAGGACATGGGCATGTGCCCTGGACGTGTGAAGTCTGCACCTATTTATGGAAAAACTATGAAATTTAATTGTCCATACGGCCTAAGCACAAGGGTGTGTGCCTTGGTCGTGTAACCACATTTTGTTCATGACGTCATAAACAGAGAGTTACACGAGCTAGGGACACGGGCGTGTGCCAAGCCACACGGGCGTGTGGGATTACACGACCCATACAGGCGTGTGACTCTATTTAGTGAAAAATTTTCTAAGTTCTCAGTTTGGTCCCGAACCACTCCTTATGTATATGTTGGGCTTCGTGGGCCCATATAAGGGATGATGCGTATGTGGGTGAAAAGTTTTAAATTTGGACAGAAATTTATGTCCCGGTTTTGTAAGATTTTGTGAGCTTATATTGGGTAACGCCTCATACCCTATTTCAGTGTCGGTTACGGGTAAAGGGTATTACATGTAGTGTTCCCCAGCTTAGAGTTTAAGATGCGACATCTCTCTGTTGAAAGATGAGGTGAATTAGTGGTGGACCATAGTGTCTAGCATGGTACCAAAAGATCAGATGAATTAGGACTTTTTCCTAAGGAAGTTCAAGGAAAAGTTCATCAACCGACTCTTTGTTGGACAAATGAAGGACTTTTTGGAACTCAAACAAGGGAAAATGATAGTGTTTGAATATGAGGAGTTTATCAGGCTAAGAAAGTATGCTAAATTTTTGGTGCCATATAAGGAAGGTTTGTGCATTAGGTTTAAAGGAGGTTCGAATAAGGAATTGAGGATACTATTGTCTACCCTTGAGATGCAGCCCTGTTTACTAAGTCCTAAAGAATGGAAGCAGTCATTCAAGAAAGAAATAAGGTTAGGCATAGAGAAAGGAGCAAACGAGCAACTTCTGGTGCAGTGTCTAATGCTGGGTTCAAAACACCCAGAAATGTTAGAGGGTATTCTACTACCCCAGCCAGGGAGTCACAAACTGCGGGCTTCCAATGAGAAATGAGTGTATGCCAAGCTACGTCTATGGTCAGCATGAAAGGGTCCCAAAGAATGAAATTTCCCACCTGTAATAGTTGCAGGAAGAACCATACTAGTGTATGCTGGAGGACCGTTAGGGGATGTTTTAATTGTGGAGCCCAGGACCATTACAAGAAAGATTTCCCCATAAAAGTGGAAGGAAATACTAAGCAGTCAGTGCAAGTGGTTAGAGAGTCCCAGCCATAAGTGAACTTGGGGATAATGGTTAAATCAAGATTGGTCCATAGAACCCCAAGAAGGAGTACAATCAAACCCAGCTCAAAAGCTTCATCCAGGGTGTACATCATACAAGAAAAAGAGGATGTCGAAGCTTATAACGTTATTACGGGTAACTTTTCTTTATTTGATATCTGGATATACGCATTGATAGACCCTGGGACTACCCATTCTAATATTTGTGATAAGTTTGTGAATAGATGGAGTCTTAGAGTTACCCCCACAGAGCTTAGTATGTTAGTCACCAATCTGGCACATATACATCATCAGATAAACCGTAGCAAATATACTGGCACACATAGTGCATCATCGGACGAACCAAAGTGTAATAGCCCAACGGTGAAATCGAAACAGTGGTCTCGGGACCACAAATCCGAACCGAAAATAAAATTTATTTTTATTTTATTATATGGTCCATAATATGATAGAAATGTCATGTGAAAATTTTTATAAGAAAATTTTACCGATTATGTGTTTAATTACGAGAAAAACCAAATCACATAAAATGCAAAAGTTGAATTCTAATAGTTAGAAGGATTAAATAGCTATGGAATTCAAAACTTGAGGCCCTTATATGGTAATTAGACCATTAACGAAAAGTTAGTAGATATTTTTGGATGATTCATCCATGGAAAATTAGAAAAAAGCTAATGACTAAATTGGAAATCAAAATTATTAAAAGATGATAAATTATTAAATAGAAGAAAATCATTTTTATCATCTTCTTTCCCAAAATAATACATGGAAACCCTAGAAGAGAGAGAAGAAACTTTCATGGCCAAATTGGGTAAGTTTCCTTGACTTGTTTTTAGTAATTTTGATATTTTTGAAACTGAGATAGCTTAATTTATCTATTTGGGGGATCAATTTGAGAAGTTATCAAAGTATGGAAAATGGGTCATGGATGTATATGCTGAAAATTAGAAATTTATGGTAGAAAATGAAAGGTTGTTGATAGATAAAAAACTTTTACAAAGTGATTTTTGATGGAAACATGATTTAAGGACTAAAATGTAAACTTGTGAAATTGAAGAAAAATTCTGAATTTTTATGAATACAAGTGCTGTAAAATTTGTAATGGGATTTTGGTTAGGCTTGGGATAGGGAGTAAATTGCACAAGTTTCATTTTCCGAGCCTATGGACGAAACCAAAATTTATGGAAAAGTTAGGAGCAAAATGGTAATTTTGCCTAGGACGTAATGGAGTCCATTTAAATATGAAATATCATAAATTGATGTTAAATTTACTCGTATAGATCCGGATAGATAGTAGATTTTATGTACACGAACATTGTCAAGGGAAGTTCGTGTAACTAAATTGTGTTTATTTACATGCTTGCATTGATTGTGTTTATGTAAATTGTATAAATATCATAAATATGTGAAAATGATTACATATCAGATCAAGCCCGATAAATAAAAATGTTTGAATTAAACGATAATGCCCCATAGATGATAAATGATAAACGATGAGAATGTTACTTATATGCTCGAAATGAATGTGGAATATGTTTATTTGAATTATATGAATGCTGTGGATGTATGAAATAATCGCATGCCCAATAATGCTTGAGAAAAATGCTTAAATCCCGGTTGAAAAAAATGGAAATTCGATGGATATGTGATTTCCCGAAATGAATGAGGTCCTACATTTGTTGCTGATGGGATTTAGCCTAGACGAGTAATCCTATTGATCTCATTACATAAAGGATTTAGCCCGGACGGGTAATCTAGATCAAGCTCCTTAGAGCATATGTCTTAAAAAGGATTAAACCTAGACTGGTAATCCTGTTGTATACTTGTGTGGCTCGAGAGTGAACTCCCTGAAATAGTACCTTATGGGTACCATTGAATATGAATTGACGAATCCTGATTTGTACACCATGAGTGTACTACCTATGTATCTATCGATATTTCAGATAAATTTAACGGGTAAAAGTTCTTAACATGACAATATATGAATAAGAAATGAGTTATTACACATATCAGCCTAAAATACATGAAAATGACGATATGTAATAATCAATATATGGAAATATGAAATGACGATATTGTACATGGAATTTATTTGATGAGTATGTACATCCTTGATTATAGACTCATACACCTTGAGTGTACTAATCGTGACCTTGATATTTCAAGTAATATGAGTAAAGTTCTTACATGAGATGATTTGAACTCGAAATGAACTAGTATGAAATTATACTTGTAATAAGGAGATAAATTATGCATGTTGAATGAATACATGTTGTGGAAAGCATATGTGCTTGGATTCTTGATTGTTGTTAAGCCCATATATGTTTTGATGTTATTATGGATTATATGACTAACAAGGGCAATAAGGATGTGTGTGTAGGGCTTGAGGTCAAAGTAATTGAATATGTCTTACATAGTTACCTCATAATAGAATGAATGGTAAGTTAAGTACCCTGTTATACGAACTTACTAAGCATTTTATGCTTACTTAGTTTTATTTCCCTATTTTATAGTAAATCAGAAGCTCGTTGGATTGGAAGCTTGGCGAAGATTATTCACATTATCCATCGGCCCATGTCGGTACAATATGGTAAATCAAATATGGTTGTAATGGCATGTAGATATATTGGCCATATTGGCATGTAAATGTAAATGATGCTTGTAATCTAGCCATTGGAATGGCTAGTAATGGTTTGTTTTAATATAATTGTAATGTCAAACTATGGTAGCTACATATTTGTTAAGTAGTTGATCAAACTATGTCTAACTTGAGGACTTAACAAAGGTAAGATTATAGACATGTATGCATGAAATGATATGCTATGATTAATGATAGAATTTGATTGATTTGAATGCTTGAAATGGTTCGTAATTGGATGTGTGATTCAAGCGAAGTCATGGGTGTGATTTTGGATGGGAAATGAAGCTAGAAAGGACTTTATTTTGTCCACACAAAAGTGCGTCTAGACCGTGTATGACACACAGCCTGGTAACATGGGCATGTGGTTAGGCCGTGTGTCCCCTGCACCTAAATTTTTAGAAACATGAATGCTTAGAATTGAGCACACGAGCAGAGACACGGGCGTCTGTCTCAACCGTGTGTGTCCTACATGGCCTAACACACGGGTGTGTGTCTTGGCCGTGCGAAACCTAGACCTAATTTCGAACTGAATTAATTGACCACACGGCCTAGAACACAGGCGTGCGACATGGCCGTGTGCACAAGTCAGAAGTTACATGGCGTCGAAGACGGCCTGCAGCACGGGCATGCCCCTAGAGTCACATGGGCGTGTCCTGTAACAGCCTATTTTTTAGTGAAATCGGAACAGTGGTTTCGGGACCACAAATCCGATCCGAAAATAAGGTTTATTTTTATTTCATTATATGGTCCGTATTATAATAGGCATGTCGTGTGAAAATTTTGATACGAAAATCTTATCGATTAAATGTTTAATTATGAGAAGGACTAAATCGCATAAAATGCGAAAGTTGAACTCTAGTAGCTACATGGATTAAATAGCTATGGAGTTCAAATCCAGAGGTCCTTATATGGTAATTAGACCATTAAATAAAAGTATGTATATTCTTGGTGACTCATCCATGGAAATATAGAAAAAGGGCAATGACTAAATTGGAGATTGCAAAATAATTAATTAATTAAAAGATGAAAAGAAAATATCTTCTTATTTTCTCATCATCGTCAACCTAAAAACACATGGAAACCTTAGGAGAGAGAGAAGAAACTTTCAAGGCCTAATTGGGTAAGTTTTCTTGTCCCTTTTTTAGTAATTTTGATATTTTTGAAACTGTGATAGCTTAATCTCTCTATTTGATGGATTAATTTGAAAAGTTATCAAAGTATGGAAAATGGGTCAATGATTTATATGCTAAAAATTAGAAATTTATGGTAAAAAATGGAAAGTTGTTGATAGATAAACAACTTTTACAAAGTGATTTTTGATGGAAACATGATATAGGGATTAAAATGTAAACTTGTGAAATTGAAGAAAAATTCTAAATTTTTATGAATACAAGTGCTGTAAAATTTGTAATTGTATTTTGGTTAGGCTTGGAATAGGGGGTAAATTGCACAAGTTTCATTTTCCGAGCCTAGGGACGAAATCGAAATTTATGGAAAAGTTAGGGGCAAAATGGTAATTTTGCCTAGGACGTAAATAGAGTCCATTTAAATATGAAATGTATGAAATTGATGATTAAATTCATTTATATAGATCCGGACAACACTAATTCAAGGTTAGATCAAGGAAAGAAAAGGTTTTGGATTAGTAGATTTCTAACACGAACAAGTGTCGAGGTAAGTTCGTGTAACTTAATTGGGCATGTAATATGTTTAATTGAATGTTGTATTGTATGGAATGTGACTTATATTTATGTACATTACTTGAATGCTATAATGACCAATTTAATACATGTTTGATATTGTGAAAAAGAGGTAAGTCCCGGTTGAATATTGAATTCTGATGAATATATGCACTTTCTCGAAACTAATAATGTCTTGCATTTGTTGCGGACGGAAATTAGCTTGGACGAGTAATCCTATTGACCTTGTTATAGAAAGGATTTAGCCCGGACTAGTAATTCTAACATAATAACTCTCGAGTATACGTTACGATTAGGGTTTAGCCTGGACTGGTAATCGTAATTGAGCTCTTTGAGCATACGTTATATAAAGGATTTAGCCTGGACTGGTAATCTTGTTATACGATATGTGACTCGAGAGCGTGTTCCTTGGTTAAGTGCCCTAATAAGTACCCTTGAAATAATAATTGATAGATTATTAAATCGTACACCCCGAGTGTACCACTTGAGTATTCAACGTAATTTCAATTATTCAACGGACGTAAAACTCTTGACATGGCATGAGAATTATGATATGAATTGATAATGTCTTGAAAGTGTAATGCATGATGAACTTATTTATTCTTACTTGATGTATATGTAAACTTTGTGACTAACATGTTTGATTGGGTGCATGTGTTTAGGCAATTTAGCCAAATGGATGGAATACTTGTTATTGTATGATTAGATTTAATAAACGAGATTGGTAAGTTTAGTTTCCGTTATACGAACTTACTAAGCATGTAATGCTTACTCCGTTTTATTTTTCCCCTGTTTTATAGTGCTCGGAAGCTCGTGAAGGTTGGAGATAACTAGAGCATCCTCACACTATCAACTAGTCATTTTGGGTATACTTAATAAAATCATTTTGGTATAATGACATGTATAGGAAAACTTGACCATTAGTAGCTTGATAATGATGTTTTGTAACATAGCCATTGGAATGGCTAGTAATGGTTTATTTTGGTTATTATGTTAAATATTAATATTGGTTATGTTAAGTACATGTGATCAAATGATGTTAATGCATAGTAAATCGAAGGTAAGATCATAAACATGTATGCATGTGATGATATGTCATGTTGAATGATGGAAATCTCTTAATTTGAGTGCTTGAAATGGTTGGAATGTGTTTGTATGTTTTGGTGTAGGAAAATGGTGAGTTTTAGGTGACAAATGAGGCTAGGAAATGGCCTTATTTTGTCCACACGGACAGACACACGGGCGTGTGTCTTGGCCGTGTGTGACACACGGCTTGTCCCATGGCCATGTGGTCCGACCGTGTGTCTCCTGCATCTTAAAAATGAGAAACAGAATGCTCAAATTGGGCACACGTGCAGAGACACAAGCGTGTGCCTCAGCTGTGTGGTTGACATGGCTTTAGACACGGGCGTATTACACGGCCATGTGAAAATTGCACCTAAATTTCAAAAATTAAATTCGCCACACGGCCTAACACACGGGCGTGTGACTTGGACGTGTGATTTCAATTCCTTCATGCCTTAAAAGTCAAAGAGTTACACAGGTTAGGGACACGGGCGTATATAGTACACGGCCTGACCACACGAGCGTGTCCCTAGACCACACGGGCGTGTGAGCCCTGCAACTTTGGAAAATTTTTGAAATGTCGCGAAAAATTTTATAAGTTTCCGATTAAGTCCCAACTTGATTCTAATTCTCGTATTGGACCTCGAGGGTCCAATTAGGGGATGTTTTGAATAATCTCTATTAGTGAATAGTAATTTGCATAAATTATCTGTAAAATGTTTTGAAAGTTCTAATAATGCTCTGAAACCCTATTTCGATGACAAATATGGGTTAGAGTTTTACATTTAGTGGTATCAGAGCTACGATTTAACTGATTCTCGAATTTGACGTAGCAAACACGAGTTTAGCTATACATTTCATTATATAAATTGTGATAGTGTGATGACTCCTGATCATTTTAAATGTATTTTCATATAGTAATGTCATCCAACCGAGCTAGAGATGAATTCAAGAAAGTTGAGAGCAATGCTTCAGCTTCAGTTTAAAGAGTTGAGTCTGTGTCTAGTAGAGAAAGGCTCGTGTCTTAGGGCCGAGATGATAAGGCAGAACAGACCTTCTTCCAATTGATGAATAAGTAGTTTACCGAGTACTTAAGAACAAACCCTGCTATACAACGACCTCCCCCACTTGCTCCTCAACCGGTTCCTGAGGTACCACAGGGTGTTGAACCTGTTAGAATTGGTAAGCCTCTAATAGATAAAATCCGCGAACATGGGGTGGAGGAATTTAGAGCTACCGCAGATGATGATTTGCAAAGGGCTGAGTTTTGGCTAGAAAATACTATCCGGGTTTTTAATGAATTGTCTTCTATGCCTGTTGAATGTTTAAAATGTGCAGTATATCTACTGAAGGATACAACTTATTATTGGTGGAATACTATAACTTCAGTGGTACCGAGAGAGAATATTACATGGGAATTCTTTCAAGCTGAATTTAGGAAGAAATATGTTAGTTAGAGATTTATGGACCAGAAAAAGAAAGAATTTTTAGAACTCAAATAGGGAAACATGATTGTATCCGAATATGAATGGGAATTTGTTCGGTTCAATAAGTATGCCATAGAATGTGTTCTAACTGAGGTTGAAATGTGTAAATGCTTTGAAGAGGGCCTAAATGAAGATATCAAGTTATTGATCGGGATTCTTGAAATAAGAAAATTTGCGGTGTTAGTTGGTCGAGCACACAAAGCTGAGGAATTGAGTAAGAAAAAGAGACAAGCTGAAAGAGAGGCTCAGGTTTCTGGCAAAAGAACCATGAGTAAGTCACAATCATTTGCTTCTAAGAAATTAAAGTATTATGATCGTGGTACCACCTCTACCGGATATTCTGGAAGAGAGCAGGGCTCTCAGCATTCTAACCCGAGGTCTTCATCTCCATTTGTGACCAATGTGGGTAGTGTTGGTGATACCAAACCAAAATGTAAACATTGTAACTTTTCATCATGGGGAATGTCGACCTAGAAGTGAAGCTTGTTTTGGATGTGGTTCACTTGACCATTTTCTTAGAGATTGTCCTAAAAGAGTTGAAAAAGAAATAGAACCAGCTCTAAAGCCTAGTAACCTTGTTTCGAGAGGCAGACCACCCCGTCACCTCGGCAGTGTTAGTGGTAGTCGAGGTACTACCACAGATACAGCAGTTAGATCTGAGGCACGAATACTTGCAAGGACATATGCTATTCGTGCTAGAGAAGATGCCTCTACGCCAGACATCATTACTGGTACATTTTCCCTACTTGACACTGATATTACTGCATTGATTGATCTTGGTTCCACACAATCATACATATGCACGAACTTAGTGTCTGTTATATATTTACATGTTGAATTCACTAAAATTGTGGTTAAAGTTTCAAACCTCCTGGGCTAGTGTGTTATGGTGGATAAAGTCTGTAAAAACTATTCGTTGATGGTAAAAGGTTATTGCTTTCCAGCTAACTTGATGTTATTGTCATTTGATGAATTTGATGTGATCTTGGGAATGGATTGGTTAACCCAATATGATGCAGTGATTAATTGTAAACAGAAATATATTGTACTGAAATGTGAGAGTGGTGAATTACTTCATGTTGAATCTGATAAACTAGATGGATTACCTGATGTGATTTCAACAATATCAGCATAGAAATATGTTAGAAAGGGTATAACGCTTATGTTGCATATGTGTTGGATACTAAAGTATATGAGTCAAAGATTCAGACAGTACCGGTTGTATGTGAATTTCTTGATGTATTCCCAGAAGAATTACCTGATTTACCACCAGATAGAGAAGTGAAATTCTCTATAGATCTTGTTCTAGGTACAACACCTATACCTATAGCACTTTATAGAATGGCTCCTACTGAATTGAAAGAACTGAAAGTACAGTTGCAAGAGTTGATTGACAGAGGTTTTGCTCGACCTAGTTTCTCATCTTGAGGTGTGACGGTTCTATTTGTAAAGAAGAAGGATGGATCGTTGAGGTTGTGCATTGATTATAGACAGCTCAACAAAGTTACAATAAAGAACAAGTATCCATTGCCTCGAATCGATAACTTTTTTAATCAGTTAAAGTGTGCCACTACATTTTCAAAGATTGATCTCCGTTCTAGTTATTATCAACTACGGGTAAAAGAATCGGATGTGCCAAAGATAGCTTTTAGAACCAGGTATGGACACTATAAGTTTCTTGTGATACCATTCGGCTTGACAAATGCACCTATAGTGTTTATGGATCTGATGAACAGAATTTTTAGCCCGTATTTGGATAGATTTGTGGTGGTATTTATAGATGATATTTTGGTTTATTCCTGATATGAAAATGAACATACTGAGCATTTGAGAATAATGTTGAAAACTCTGCGAGAGAAACAATTGTATGCCAAATTTAGTAAATGTGAATTTTGGCTACGGGAAGTTAGTTTTCTTGGGCATATAGTATTTGCTGAAGGTGTTAGGGTAGCTCCGAATAAAATTTCAGTCATTGTTAATTGAAAGCCACCGAAAAATGTGTCTGAAGTCTGAAGTTTGCTGGGACTAACTGGTTATTATCGGAGATTTCTAAAAGGTTTCTCAATGATAGCTTCTCCGATGGCTCGTTTACTACAGAAAGATGTAAAGTTTGAATGGACTGGTAAATGCCAGCAGAGTTTTGACAGATTAAAAGCTTTATTGATAGAAGCACCATTATTAATTCAGTCAGAATCAGGTAAAGAATTTATAGTTTATAGTGATGCATCATTGAATGGTTTAGGCTGTGTTTTGATGCAAGATGGTAAAGTAGTAGCCTATGCTTCACGACAGCTAAAGCCACATGAAAAGAACTACCTAACACACGATCTTGAACTGGCAGCCATAGTGTTTGCACTGAAAATCTGGCGGCATTACTTATTTGGTGAAAAATGTCACATATTCACCGATCATAAAAGTCTGAAATACTTGATGTCACAAAAAGATTTGAATCTGAGACAGCGCATATGGCTTAAACTATTGAAAGATTATGATCTTGTTATTGACTACCATCCAGAAAAAACCAATGTAATGGCAGATGCTTTGAGCGGAAAATCCCTATATACTTTGCAAGCAATGAACACCCAATTGTCATTGTCTGATGATGGTTCAATTATAGCTGAGTTAAAAGCTAGACCAATGTTTTTGCAACAAATCTTTGAAGCTCAAAAAAATGATAGTAAGTTGCAAGCAAAACGGGTACAAAGTGAATTGACTTTTGACTCTGAATTTCAGATCGGGACTAATGGTTGTTTATTATTCAGAGGCAGAGTATGTGTACTGAAAAGTTTAGACCTAGTACAGAAGATTTTGAATGAAGCTCACCATGGTAACATGTCTATGCATCCTGGTAGTAATAAAATGTATAATGATCTGAAAAAGATGTACTAGTGGTCAGGAATGAAACGAGATATTTCTGAGTTCATATCTAAGTGTTTGATATGTCAGCAAGTAAAAGCTGAACATCAATTGTCTTCTAGACTATTACAGCCGATTATGATACTAGAATGGAAATGGGAAAGAATTACTACAGATTTTGTATCGGGGTTACCCCTATCTCCAAAGAAGAAAGATGTCTTTTGGGTAATTGTTGATCGATTGACAAAGTCTGCACACTTTATTCCGGTACGTATGGATTATTCCTAGGATAGATTGGCTGAATTATATGTTTTTGATATTGTCAGATTGCATGGAGTGCTTGTTTCCATTATTTCAGATAGAGATCCTCAGTTTACATCTCGATTCTAGAGTAAACTGCAAGAAGTTCTAGGTACTCAGTTACACTTTAGCACTGCATTTCATCCCCAGACAGATGGTCAATCTAAACGGGTAATACAGATCTTGGAAGATATGCTTCAGTGTTGTATACTGGAGTTTGAAGGTAACTGGGAAAACTACTTGCCTTTAGTTGAATTTGCTTATAATAACAATTATCAGTCTAGTATTAAACTGGCACCGTATGAAGCTTTGTATAGTCGCAAATGTAGAAATCCATTGTATTAGACAAAACTCAGTGAGAAAAATTTACACGGAGTTGCCTTGGTCCGAGAGACCGAGGAAAAGGTGAAAGTAATCCGAGACAACTTGAAAGCAGCCTCTGATCGTGAAAAGTCTTATGTTGATCTGAAATAAAAAGAAATAGAATTTCAAGTCGGTGACAAAGTATTCTTGAAAGTATCGCCTTGAAAGAAAGTTCTTCTGTTTGGTCGTAAAGGAAAACTGAGTCCACGATTCATTGGACCATATGAAATTACAGAAAGAATCAGACCGGCTGCATATCGGTTAGCTTTGCCACCAGAACTTAATCAGATTCATAATGTTTTTCATGTGTCTATGTTACAACAGTACCAATCCGATCCTTCACACGTTATTTCTCAGATAGAGGTAGAGATTTAGCCAGATATGACATATAGTGAAGAACCGATAAAAATCTAAGCTCGGGAAAGAAAAGAGTTAAGAAAATAAAAAGGTAGCTTTAGTGAAAGTTCTTTGGCAACGACACGGTATAGAAGAGGCTACCTGGGACCCAGAGGATGCTATGAGGAAGCAATACCTGAAACTTTTTACTAGTAAGATTTTTAAGGACGAAAATCCTTAAGGGGAAGAGTTGTAACAGCCCATTTTTCAGTGAAATCGGAACAGTGGTTTCGGGGCCACAAATTCGATCCGAAAATAAGGTTTATTTTTATTTCATTATATGGCCCATATTATAATAGGCATGTCGTGTGAAAATTTTGATACGAAAATCTTATCGATTAAGTATTTATTTACGAGAAGGACTAAATCGCATAAAATGCGAAAGTTAAACTCTAGTAGCTACAAGGATTAAATAGCTATGGAGTTAAAATCTAGATGTCCTTATATGGTAATTAGACCATTAAAGAAAAGCATGTAGATTTTTGCTGACTCGTCCATGGAAATATAGAAAAAGGGCAAGGACTAGATTGGAAATTACAAAATACTTAATTAATTAAAAGATGAAAAGAAAATATCATCTTATTTTCTCATCATCTTCAACCTAAAAACACATGGAAACCCTAGGAGAGAGAGAGAAGAAACTTTCAAGGCCTAATTGGGTAAGTTTTCTTGTCCTTTTTTTAGTAATTTTGATATTTTTAAAACCGGGATAGCTTAATCTCTCTATTTGAGGGATTAATTTGAAAAGTTATCAAAGTATGGAAAATGGTTCAATGATGTATATGCTGAAAATTAGAAATTTATGGTAGAAAATGAAAGGTTGTTTATAGATAAACAACTTTTACAAAGTGATTTTTGATGGAAACATGATTTAGGGACTAAAATGTAAACTTGTGAAATTGAACAAAAATTTTGAATTTTTATGAATACAAGTTCTGTAAAATTTGTAATGGGATTTTGGTTAGGCTTGGAATAGGGAGTAAATTACACAAGTTTCATTTTCCGAGCCTATGGACGAAATCGAAATTTATGGAAAAGTTAGGAGCAAAATGGTAATTTTGCCTAGGACGTAAATGGAGTCCATTTAAATATGAAATGTATGAAATTTATTATTAAATTCATTTATATAGATCCGAACAACACTAATTCAAGGTTAGATCAAGGAAAAAAAGGTTTCGGATTAGTAAGTTTCTAACGCGAACAAGTGTCGAGGTAAGTTCGTGTAACCTAATCGGGCATGTAATATGTTTAATTGAATGTTCTATTGCATGGAATGTGACTTATATTTATGTACATTACTTGAATGTTATAATGATAAATTTAATACATGTTTGATATGGTGAACAAGGGGTAAGTCCCGGTTGAATATTGAATTCTGATGAATATATGCACTTTCCTGAAACTAATAAGGTCTTGCATTTGTTGTGGACGAGATTTAGCTCGGACAAGTAATCCCATTGACCTTGTTATAGAAAGGATTTAGCCCGGACAGGTAATCTTGACATAATACCTCTCGAGTATACGTTACAATTAGGGTTTAGTTTGGATTGATAATCCTAATTGAGCTCTTTGAGCATACGTTATATAAAAGATTTAGCCTAGACTGGTAATCCTGTTATACGATATGTGACTCAAAAGCGTATTCCTTGGTTGAGTGCCCTAAGAGGTACCCTTGAAATAAGAATTGACGGATTATTAAATCGTTCACCCCGAGTGTACCACTTGAGTATTCAACGAAATTTCAATGATTCAACGGACATAAAATTCTTGACATGGCATGAGAATTATGAGATGAAATGATAATGTCTTGAAAGTATAATGCATGATGAGCTCATCTACTCTTACTTGATGTATATGTAAACTTTGTGACTAACATGTTTGATTGGATGCATGTGTTTAGGCAATTTAGCCAAATGGATGGAATATTTGTTATTGTATGCTTAGATTTAATAAACGAGATTGGTAAGTTTAGTTTCTGTTATACGAACTTACTAAGCATGTAATGCTTACTCCGTTTTTTTCCCCCTATTTTATAGTGCTCGCAAGCTCGTGAAGGTTGGAGATCATTGGAGTATCGTCACACTATCAACTAGTCATTTTGGGTATACTTAGTAAAATCATTATGGTATAATGGCATGTATAGGACAACTTGACCATTAGTAGCTTGATAATGATATTTTTTAACCTAGCCATTGGAATGGCTAGTAATGGCTTATTTTGGTATAACTAAGTAGGTTATTATGTTATATATTCATATGTGTTATGTTAAGTACATATGATAAAATGATGTTAATGCCTAGTAAATCGAAGGTAAGATCGTAAACATGTATGCATGTGATGATATGTCATGTTGAATGATAGAAATCTCTTAAGTTGAGTGCTTGAAATGGTTGGAATGTGTTTGTATGTTTTGATGCAGGAAAATGGTGAGTTTTGGGTGACAAATGAGGCTAGGAAATAGCCTTATTTTGTCCACACCGGTTGACACATGGGCGTGTGTCTTGGCTTGTGTGACACAAGGCTTGTCCCATGGGCATGTGGTCCGGCCGTGTGTCCCTTGCATCTTAAAAATGATAAACAAAATGCTCAGAATTGGGCACACAGGTAGAGACACGAGCGTGTGTCTCAGCTGTGTGGTTGACACGGCCGTGTTACACAGCCTGACCACAAGGGCGTGTCCCTAGACCACGCGGGCGTGTGAGCCCTGGAACTTTGGAAAATTTTTGAAATGTCGCGAAAAATTTTATGAGTTTCCGATTAAGTCCCGACTTGATTCTAATGCTCGTATTGGATCTCGAGGGTCCAATCAGGGGACGTTTTGAATAATCTCGGTTAGTGAATAGTAATTTACATAAATTATTTTTAAAATGTTTTGAATGTTTTAGTAATGCTCTAAAACCCTGTTTCAATGGCAGATACGGGTTAGGGGTGTTACATGTCCATTGAACCACACAGGCGTGTGAGTCTTGTAACTTGAAAATTTCTTGAAATTTCACGAAAAATTCTTAGAGGTTCCGATTAAGCCTCGACTCTATTCTAATGCTCGTATTGGACCTTGAAAGTCCATTTAAGGGACGTTATGAATAATCTCAGAAAAAGAACAATGATTGATATGATTTATTTGTAAAATGTTCTAAAAGTCCTGATAACGCTCCGTAACCCTATTCCGGTGACGGATACGGGTTAGGGGTGTTACACGAAATATAAACCCATACACAATATAATCCTATGACATGCCAACTATATCCAACTCTGCCCGAACAGTTAATAAGGTAACCAATATCCAATTTCATATCATTACATATTTAATACCCTAGTTTCACACCATTTTCATTATTGATTCATATCATGTATCATAGTTCTAATTCATGCTCGGTTATTACATGTTGAATTCAACTCAATTTCCAACATTCTATATCATCAAACACAAAATCAATTCATATGACAAGTATAAGCTCACCTTGATAGTTAGTCATGCAATCAACATATATATGCATATAAGTATAATGGTCTCGAATTATAAAAGTACAAACTGAATGTTCTGCTATTCATCTAAGACTCTCTCATTGCTCTTATCTCGCGACAACCCAACATTGTCTTTAGCTACGTTTGATAATTCAATAATAAAAACAATATCATATTACATCCAATTCTCATCCAAATATATAGCTAATATATTTCACATTTTATTCAATTTAGTCCCTATACTCAGAATACAAATATTTTTCAATATCTAACATCAAATCAAAATCCGATTTTATATTCTTTAATTAAGGACTTTATACTTCCTATCTATAACATAATTTCATGATAGTTTTCAATTTATTCAATTCAGTCCCTAATGTTACAAAGTTATATAGCCAGCTTAATTAGATTTCCAATTTAGTCCTTATCATGATCTAAGCTTATTGACTATCAAATTCAAGCCTAATTCATTAAGTTCTTTATAATGGCAACTTGCTAAAAACTTAACAATTGAACAAATTGATACATGGGCTAACTAAATCAAGCTCCCATTATTCAAATTCTATGGAAATCAAAGAAAACTAGCTTAAGGACTTTACTTTATTAATGGTCAATTGCTTGAACAAAATGGAGTTTTCTTTCTTCTTCTTTTTTTCTCTTTAATGGACATTTGGGACTTTAGGGATGAAAATGATATGTTTCATTGTATATAGCTAGATTAAGATTAGTTAATCATGTTTATGTTATTAATTAACCTTGTTTATTTTCTTTAATTATAGTTATATTAACTTAATGACTATCTAGATCATATAGGCTTGATCCCCTCCACTATCTACCATTTAAAATTGGTTAATTAACCATTTTGATCTTTTAGATAATTACTATCTAGATCCCCAAACATTTTATAAATTAAAACTCAATAGCGATTGGACTTTTACCATTTAGTCTCTAAGCTTTAATTAATTTTTTTTAGTTAATTACTTAATCGAATTTAAATATATTTTCTTAATAATTTCATTAATCTTTATATTTCATCCTTAAGAACTCGGTTTACAAAAATAAGGTTCCGAAACAACATTTATGGGCTAAAAATCGGGTCATTACAATTCTCCCCTCTTTAAGAAATTTTGTCTTCGAAATTTACGTAAAAGAATATGGGGATATTAAGATCTCATTATCTCTTCCGCCTCCCATGTAGCCTCTGTCTAGAGGTGTGCATGGGCCTGGCCGGGCCGGATTCAGGTTTGGCCTAGACAAAATTTTAGGCCCGTTTTCTAGGCCCAAGCCCAGCCCGACCAAAAATATGGGCCTAAAAATTTGTCCAAGCCTGGCCCGAAATAAAATCGTTAAGCCCGAGCCCGGCTCGGCCCGACCCATATTAATTTTTTTTAGCTTATTTCATTAAATAAAAATTTTAAAATATAATAAATCAAATACATTTAAAAATATAAAAACAAATATTAAAACAAGAAACAAATAAAAAATAAGACTAAAACAATTCTTAAAACAATACACAAATTGAAATATAATAAAAAGTGGTTATATTAAAATTAAAAATAAAATGTAAATATGATTAAAAATAAAAATATATATATTTAGTATATAATTCGGGTCGGCCCGGGCCAAAAAAACTTTACCCGAGGCCCGACCCGCTTTCTAAACGGGCCTCATTTTCTTGCGCAAACCCATATTTTGGGCCTATATTTTTACCCGAACCCTCCTATTTTTCAGGCGGGACTTCGGGTCGGGCCAGGTAGCCCGGCCCATGCATACCTCTGCCTCTGTCATACTATGACCATGCCATAAGACTTTCACTAATGGCACGCGTTTGTTTCTCAACGCTTTTACTTCTCAAGCTAAGATCTCTATCAGTTCTTCCTTGTACGATAAATCAAGTTGCACCTCAACCGCTTCCATGGATATCAAATGGGAAAGATCAAATCAATACCGTCAAAGCATTAATACATAGAACACGTTGTGGATCTTTTGCAACTTTAATGGCAGAGCTAAACAGTAGGCAATTGGCCCTACTCTTTCAATGATTTTGTATTGTTCGATATATCTGGTACTTAACTTCCCTTTGCAACCAAAGCGCAAAATCTTCTTTTACGGAGAGACTTTTAGAAATACTTTCTCATCCATCACAGATTCAATTTCCTTCCTCTCTAAATGAACATATGACTTTTTCCTATCTGAGGTTGTTTTCAATTTGCCTTTTATCAACTTTAGCTTATCTTTTGTTTTTTGCACCAATTCCGACTCAATCATCTTTTTATCACTCAAGTTTGATCAACACAAAGGTGTTCTACATCATCGACTATACAAGCTTCATACAAAGCCATTTGGATGCTTGTTGACGCGTATATTCACAAAATAGCGAGACTTTATGGTGTTATCTCAAGTCAAGATCCTTATTTTACTACAAGATTCTGAAAGCAATTGCATGAGTATTTAGGTACGATGTTGAATTTCAACACTGTTTATCGTCCTCAACCGTATGATTAATCAAAACATGTTATCTAGATGTTGGAAGATATGCTTCAAGCTTATATGATCGAGTTTGAAGCTAGCTAGGAACATTATTTACCCCTAATCAAATTAATATATCAATTTTTATAGTTTATACAATATTTTAATAATGATTAAGACTTTTTTATTAACACTTTATTTTAATGGTAAAAATAATTTATATGTTTATTGATTATTATTCTGAGAAATGTTAGTCTGCATTAATTGTATTAATTATATGAATAAAACTTATATCATAAATTAAATTGGTAAAAATATTGTTTGTATTATATTTAAATTGTTAAATAAATTGATACATTTTAATTATTTTTAACAATCCAAATAACAAATATTAATTTACATTAGTAATTAAAAATACATCAAAACTAATGAAAATATTAAATACATAAATTACTTGCAACTATATAATATTAAAAATCTATTGATAATCACTGGTTGGTTGCCGCTTTTATCATTTGATAACCGCAAATTACTTTTATTGCCACAGCTTTATCGTTCAATCTTAAGCTACAATTTCATTACTTGCTATTAGCATGATATCAAAAATTTACTTACTATTATCTCCCAATCTTAAGTTACGAATTATTTCATAAACTTAAATTTATCGTTCAGATTAGTAGTTACATAAATATGCTTAGAAATATAACAAAAATATATAACTCAATGGAAAAAGAGCTTATACTACTACACTAAGATACAGCTTGTTTCCTCCCTAAATTCTCTCATCTACATTTCAAATGAATTCCTTAGCTCCCATAAAAATAAAAATATAAATGCTCCTATTCTAAATGTGCTGATATCAAAACAACCAAGCTTGAATCTAACTTTCACATTATCATCCATGAATTGTAACAAAATCGGAGCTTTTCCATAAAAATGCTAAGACCATAACACATTTGATGTAGAAAAAAAAAATGATGTATGCACTTCGAAAGATACAAGAACCCAAAAAAAACACTTTCTGATAAATAATTTCCATGCACTTCCATATGTTTTTGCAAAGAGAAACCATGAAAATCAGCTCTCAAGTTGAAGCATTTGCTAAACATGTGCACTTGTATCGAGGAAAACAAGAGGAACAAAATCAAGAGGAAATAAGCAACTTGAACATCATCCCCATTCTGAATGGACTAAGCCTTAATGCTATTCTGAACAACTTGAACCTCAAACATTAGTTAAACAGCTTGAATTTCATCTTCATTCAAATTAGACTGAACCTTAGTAGCTTGAATGTAACGAAAAGGAGAGCAACATGAAGAGATATCAATTTCAGCAACTTCCATGGCATTACAGACCCATTCAGGGATATCTCCTTTTGGAAACTACAGGACAAAGGTACAACTTCTAAGCAACATAATACTTCGTATATATTCAGTTAATCTACTTGGTGAGTCCTTATACTAAAGACTGAAGAGTAAATTAATCTCTCTCTAAGCAATTTAGTCTCTACACATCTAATTTGAAAACAAATAGGTAAAAAGTAAGAAACTAGTTATGAATCCTAACGATTGGATTAACAAATTTTCTATTCTTCATACCAAGCAAAGCCTAAATGACAGTAACCTTAAACATTTGTTTTAAAGTGAGAAGGAAGAGAAGAAAAAAACCCAAAATTTAACAGTTTTTAAAAAGCAAGACTAAATTACTCAATTTTTCATGTCACTTTAATGCACGACAAATCAACCATTTTTTAATGCTCAACCTGTCTCTTACAGTTTTACTTATTTACTTCAAAATTAAATGTACAAAAACTAAATTGCTCATTTATATAGTAGAAAGACTACTTTGATTTTAAGCCTATAAAATAGGCACCTGCCAGGTAATTTAACCTAAATATTCCTATAAATGACCAGTTGATGGAACATCAAATTAATCAACTCTTTCTACTTGCAGCTAGGACAGTATCGATTTTTTGATGAACAACTATAATCATGATGCTCATTAACCAAAAAACCAAGGGAAAAAGAGAGAACAAATGAATGACACAATCGCATGATTGCCATTGAAGTGCTGAAGTATGAAAACAAGCACATGGTTAGATACCAGCTATTTGCCTAAGAAACTTGGAAGTCCTATTCTTGAAGCTACAGCGTTTGTAAACTAGCAAGCATATACCAGGTTTAAGGTGAAAAGGTTTCTAAACAGTATGCTGCTCTAAAAAGATCGATAAACAAATTCTTCAATCCCTGTTGCTGGGTAATAAATAGAGATATTTTAACGGGCTAGTGAGGATGGTAATTTATGCAAGGTTAGAAGTGGGTGCTGTAGCAATGTAGGCCCTCTAAACTGGGCTATAGATGTCATTGTATTCACCCAAGACAAGACAATATTTCATCACTCAAACTTAGGAAGAAGATAATACTTCAAAATAATTTTAAATTTGAGCTAACCACCATTAAAGAATAATGTTTTGGAAGAATGAAATGCTGAAGTAGATTACAGAACAAAATTGAAAGATAGAGGGTGTTAAGCATGATTGAAAAACTCTTAAATCTTAGAAAGGTCAGTGGCAGGAAGAAAGAGATTACCATTTTCTGCAAAAAGTTGCATACAAACCTGCAACAAGATATTAAGAACAATATATTTTCTTAATATAACATGAAAATAAATGAGAAAGAAAAAAGAAAGCTGGACAAAGCAAGAGGCAAACATACTCGGGAAACTTCCCTTGGACTATGGATGAGTGTAGATTTCTGCTAAGCTGAAATTGTCAAAAAATTTACTCTCAATCATTCGAAATAAACTACACATGAAAGCAACAAAGCTTAAAACATAGAAACTTTTAAGGTTGTACCTGCATCATATAGTATAAATTATGAAATGAAAGAAGCTGAGATCCCATAGCATCTTTTGTGACCAGAGAATGAATGTAGGCCCTCGTATACTTCTTGCAGACCTATATTTAGGCAAATAGAGAAATACACAAAGAAGTCAATTCATATATTAACAATTTTAAGCAAATATGTCATGAAATGCATACCATACAAGCACATGTAGGATCAATAGGGCGAGTATCCTCAGCCATTGCCTTGTGCTTGAGTTTAAGCACTCCCTGCAAATAGGTGATTGAATAACATCAGAATACTACATTCATATTTAAAATAAAAGTTGAGTGTAATTAATACTCTTTAGGTTCACATTCTAACTTGTTAAAATTCAAAACAAAAATATCAATTCATAAGGGGTGAAGTTATGAGACCAAGCTTCTAGCATTACCAAACTATTTTCACCTAGAGACTCGAATGTTAGCGTTGGATACAGGTATTCAATTTACTTTAAGTTTTTCCATGAATTTGGAGGGACCTTGAAGAGTCATATCACCCATATACATGTCTAAAAATGTGTTGGGCATAGATGTTAAGACATACTTGCTTCACTTCAAGAAAAATGAAGAGCCAAACCAACATAGGTTGTAAATACAAGAATGAACAAAACATGCAAGGCACAAATTATAGTAACGCCATTCAACGAGAAAAGACTAGTCATACTAGAAGGCAAACAGAAAGAAAGGCATGTTGTGGTTTGGTGCCATAAACACCATTCATATGTAAAGTTAAACCAAATGATATTATAGCACTCAATGAACAAGATTGGGAACACTGACTCTCAAAATACTTTTTAAATGTATCACCTCAGGGACAAGGGCAGTTCCAAAACGAGCAGTTCGAGTCGGATAAACACAGTCGTACATGTCAGCACCCAAGGCACTACAGACCACAATATCCAGTGGATACCCAACACCCTGAAATGAAGCAAGCACACATAATGATTTACAGCAACATAAATGGATAAAAGAAGGTGCAATTCGTCAGAATGATGTAGATTAAAATGAAAAAACTCATTTTTACCATGACATATCGTGGTTTATCTTCAGGCAGTGTTGCAGTACACTGAGCAACAACACGCCAAAATGAATCTTTATCTTCACCGCCTGCAAGACCACCAATAGCATAGCTGTCACACAAGTGAACTTAAGTTAATTCAGCTTGTTAACTGAATCTTTATACAGTTGGCAAAACACTAATAGTAAAGAAAATCTAGCAATTATGATTGTTAACAACAAAAAGAGAGTTCAAACAGAAACTGGCATGGGCATTCACAATACCAGTCAACTAGGCTCTAACAGCATCTTTTTTGAGAATAATAATGCTGGGAATCAGAGATTTATATGTTGGAGTTGTATTTTCTAAAATAACCAATCATTTTATAAGCTAAAAGTAAAACCAACCTTTTACTTTCTAGCCCTAGAAACGGATTTAGATATTGAAATTCAATGTGGAAAATTTCAGTTGCAACTTGCTAAAACAATATATTCAAATGGAACTTAACAAGAATGGGACACTATTCCTTGAAATTGTAAAATCAATGTTGTACAAAAATATCCACGAAGGAAATATAGCATGAGTAGGACACTATCCCTCGATCATCTGCTTAAATAATAAATCATTCTGTCATCAAATTAACCTTTTATTTTATAGTCCTAGAAAATAACTTGGATATTGAAATGCTATGTGGAAAATTATATAGCAACTTGCTAAAGTATGAACATCAAGATCAGATCATCCACTATAGAGTATCTTCAAAGGAAACATAGCATGAGTAGGACAATATTTGTGTATATAGAATGTACATACCCTGGTAAATTTCGATCCACCAATCCTCGAACACATATATCCCTGATAAAAATGAGTACCAGGAAAGGGAAAAGTTGCCCACAGTATCATTAGTAATTGAAAAGGGGTAAAACACAAATCAAATAGCATGGTTGCGAGATGAAGATCAGAGATTCACCTTAGTACTGGATCTAAACCACCTTGTACGATACCAAACAAATTCTGGTCATGTGGCCTTTTATGAGCTGC
The DNA here is from genome assembly GCA_025698465.1 of Gossypium longicalyx. Lineage (NCBI taxonomy): Eukaryota > Viridiplantae > Streptophyta > Magnoliopsida > Malvales > Malvaceae > Gossypium > Gossypium longicalyx. The sequence continues at coordinate 67,111,052 of CM046995.1, read as the reverse complement.
CCATAAGATTTAGGAAGCAAAAAGAACCTAACTCAATCAGAATGTCACTATTAAGAGAATGACAACATTACTAATAAATAACAATTATTTAAAGGAGAAAGAGGAGAGAGGAGTGGAATACCAGAAAGAGATATGTTTAAATGGCTGATGGCAAAATGTGAAAGTTTTCAAGAGAGTATTTAATAAAACTGTTCTATTTTTATTAACTAAAGAACTGAATTTAAATAGAGAAAAGAGTCTTAATCCTAATTGGGAAAATAATTCATTTATTCTAATAAACTACTAAAAGATAAAATAAAATATTCCTAGAATATGAATAAAACTTATATTTCTAAATAAGATTTATCTAACTAAATAAATTTAAAATATATACATATTTTAACACCCTCCCTTAAGTTGGTGCATATATATCAATCATGCCCAACTTGCTTACAAGAAAATCAAATCTTGTTCTAGAGAGCCCTTTAGTGAATATGTCAGCAATCTGTTGTTTTGAAGGAACAAACGGCATACATATTTGGTCTTCTCCAATCTTCTCCTTGATTAAGTGTCTATCAATCTCAACATGTTTAGTTCTGTCATGCTGGACTGAGTTGTGAGCAATACTAATGGCAGTTTTGCTATCATAGTACAACTTCATTGGCGAAGTTATTAGTTTCCTCAACTCTTCCATAATTCTTTTTAACCACATCATTTCACAAATTCCTTGAGCCATTGATCTAAACTCAGCCTCTACACTACTTCTTACTACAACACTTTGTTTTTTGCTTCGCCAAGTCACAAGGTTTCCATAAACAAATGTACAATATCTTAATGTAGATCTTCTATCTGTTATTAAGCTTGCCCAATCTGCATCTGTATAAGCTTCAATTCCTCTTTGTTCGGATTTCTTGAAGAATAGCCCCTTTTTGGGTGAACACTTCAAGTACCTTAGAATTCGAAACACCTTTTTTTTATGTTCCTCCATTGGGGAGTGCATAAATTGACTCACTAAGTTCACTGCAAAAGTTATGTCCAACCTTGTATATGATAAGTAAATTAACTTATCAACTAATCTTTGGTACTGCCCTTTATCAACTAATCGACCTTCTTTATTTCCGAATTTTACATTTGGACCAATTGGTGTGTCAACTGGGCGGCAACTACTCATCCCAATTCCCAGCCTCTTTTAAAAGATCAATCACATATTTTTCTGAGAAACCATAAGACTCCTCTTTGATCAAGCAACTTCCATTCTAAGAAAATATTTCAAAGTACTCAAGTCTTTGATCTCAAACTCCAATGCTAGATGCACCTTGAGATACCTTATTTCATCCATATCATCTCTTGTAAGAATGATATCATCAACATAAACTATAATAACTGTTATTTTACCTATTTGTGAGTGTTGATAGAACATTGTGTGATCAACTTACCCTTGTAAGTAACCTTGTTTTTTAACAACTTGAGTGAACCGCTCAAACCAAGCTCGAGGAGACTGCTTTAGACCATACAAAAATTTCCTAAGCTTACATACTCGAGTTCCAAATTTTTCTTCAAAACCTAGAAGAGGATCCATGTAAACTTCTTCAAGTTTCTCATTTAGGAAAGCATTCTTCACATCTAATTGCTATAAGGACCAATCAAGATTAACAGCAATTGATAAAAGAACTCTAATAAAATTTAATTTGACTACTGAAGCAAATATTTCAAAATGATTTATCCTGTATGTTTGAGTGTACCTTTTAGCCACCAGTCGAGTTTTATCTATCTAAAGATCCATCCAGTTTGAATTTGATTGTGAACACCCATTTACAACCTACAGTTTTTTTCTTTACAGGTAATTCCACTGTTTCTCATGTACCTATTTTTTCAAGAGCGCGCATCTCCTTTAAAGTAGCCTCCTTCCACTTAAGAACTTATAAAGCATCTTTCACATTTTTGGGTATTTTCATAGTATTGAGACACAAAGCAAAGGTTGAGAATGTCGAAGACAATACTTTATATGACAGAAAGTTAAACATGAGATATTTGATAACATTTCTAACACTTTTTCTTTTAGCAATTGAAATATCTAAATTAGAAAATTCATTGGCTGTATTATGAGCTTTACCTGGACTTTTGACAAGATCTTGCGGATCAGATTCTTAGTGATGAATCTGGTGGATTCCACTTTCTTAATTTCGATTTTTTCTTGAGTGAACAATTAACTATTTTCTTGATTTCGATTTCTTCTTGAGTAAAAAATTAACTCTTTTGTTTGTTCTTTATTCTCATGATCAGACTCTACACCTTCATACTCCTTTTCGTTAACAACATTAACATTATTAATTTCTATGTTAATCATAAATTCACCTTCCCCATTATTAGAATACCTATGTTGTATATTCCTAGTGTTTTCTTGATCAATTATAGAATTTTTTTACTATAATTCTCTCCCTAAAGATTAGAATCAAAATAATATTGCGTTTCAACAAATGTTACATTCATGATAACAATAATCTTCCTATCAATTGGATCGTAATATTTGTAATCCTTTTCATTAAAAGCATAGCCAACAAAGATGTATTTTTTTGCTCTAAGATCTAGTTTACCTTGGTTGTGAAGATGAACAAAAATACTACACCCAAAAACTCGGAGGGATAAATCTGTGATCAATTTAGAGTTAGGAAAGTTATATTTAAAGAGACTGAAAGGAGTTCTATAGTTTAGAGTTTTACTAGACATTCTATTAATAAGATATGTAGTTGTTAATAAGACTTTGCTCTAAAGATAATGTGGTATCTGACTAGTGAACATCAAGGCTCTTGTTACTTCTAAAAAATGTCGATTTTTTCTTTCTGCAACCCCATTTTGTTATGGTGTATTTGTACAAGAGCTTTGATGAACTATCCTATGTTTGGTTAAGAAAGCACCTAATTGATCACTAAAAAATTCCCCACCATTCACTCCGAAATACTTCTATTCTCACACTAAATTGTGTTTTTACCATAGCATAAAAAGATTGAAACACATTTTTAACTTCAAACTCTTTTAATAAACTCTTTTAATAAAAACACCCAACAAATGCGAGTATGATCATTAATATATGTGACAAACCAACGTTTTCCTGAAAAAGTTGACTCTCAAAAGTCCCCAAAGGTCACTATAAATTAAATAAAAAGGTTTGAAAGCTTTATATTTTTTATGTGGGAAGAATGACCGATGATGTTTAGCCAATTCACAAAATTCACAGTGATATGGACTTTTATTTTTAAATAGATCAAGTAACAAATATCTTAAATAGTAAAAATTAGGATGTCCAAGCCTATAATGCTAAATCATAACATTATCAAAACTAAAGGCAAAATTTAAACATAAATTAGTTGTTGGTTGACTTAGATGGTCGTCGTCAAGAAGGTAAATTCCACCAGATTCTTTAGCATTGCCAATCATCCTCCCCGAGACTATGTCTTGAAATTTACACATAGAGGAGTCAAATATAACATGACCATTCGAGGACTGTGATAATTTATTGACCGATATGAGATTACAAGCTAGATTTGGCACATGTAAAACATCATGTAAAACCAAGGAAGGCGAAATTTTAACAGTGCCTTTCCCAACTATTGCCGAGAACAACCAATCTGTTACTTTGATTTTTTTGTTTCCTGCACAAGGTGTATGAGTTGAAAAAAAAAAGACTACTAGTCATGTGATCATTAGCTCCAGAATTAACTATCTACGTGTTTGTTTTACAAGGCTTGGCACTGAAAAAAACAGAAAACTTTATACCTGAATAGGTAAAGGATGAAAAAGGAATAAGAATTCATCCGAAATTGTGGTGATTGAAAAAGTTTGTATAGATGCTCTAGTTGTTCCGTAGTGAATGGATACCCTTCTAGAGAACTTTGGCCCTCATAATTTTCATTACTTGTTTCAACAATAAAACTTTCTTCCTCTGTTTGATTGCTAGACCTCTTATCTCCAATGAAAGTTGTTTTAACCATAATGCTACTAAAGATAACTTAACTCTGATACCATGAAAGTTTTCAAGAGAGTATTTAATAAAACTGTTTTATTTTTATTAACTAAAAAACTGAACTTAAATAGAGAAAAGAGTCCTAATCCCAATTAGGAAAATAATTCCCTTATTCTAGTAAATTACTAAAACATGAGGGAAAATAGTTCCCTTATTCTAATAAATTACTAAAAGATAAAATAAAATATTTCTAAAATATGAATAAAACTTATCTTTTTAAATAAGATTTATCTAACTAAATAAATTTAAAATATATACATATTTCAACAAAATAGGGGATCCAAGTGCAGAAGGTAAAAGTTGATATTTAATAAATTAAATGACATTCAAAGATAACATTGTGTTGGTTTGTATGATTATATTTATAACACACTGTATAAGCATTTTTAAAAAACTTCAAAAGGTATGTAAACAAGCTTGATAAAAGATAATCCACTCCAACAAGCTAGAGAACAGGCAGACAAGGCAAAATACTTATTTAAAGCTCAAAGATTGGTAAATAATATGATTTTAAGCCAAATGGTTAATATTTCCATGCAAGAACCGTGAGCGAGCATTGTTCAGTCTTAAGCATAATTACCAGCTATGCATCTGTCTATCCAGCGGAGGGTACGATGCATGGCCTCTTCAATTCGTGGACCAGTAATAGTAGTTTTCACCACATCATCAAGAGCCATTATTATATCTGCTCCAATTCTATTCTGTATAATTGTTAGGAGAAGATAAAGTTAAAATGGAATATTCAAAACATATAGAGACAATAAGCCTAAGAAACATTTAGGATTTTATCCTATAGTTAAAATGGAATATTCAAAACATATAAAGACAATAAGCCTAATAAACATTTAGGATTTTATCCCATGTCTCTTGGTTACTATTAAGGAATAAAAGAGTATGGGTTCAGGGATAAAAAGGTGAAGGCACATAATTCTGTTAATATATATACAAAGGCAAAAAGGTTCTCATAGCAATTGATCCTTAACTTTTGCTAGATCTTTATACTGCTAATAACCACTTACGTGAAACTACCACAAACATCATGTATTGAGAGTTACAAATTAGAGTAAATTACACTATGAAGCATTTGAAGAACAAGAAACCATTATTTATCCAAAAGTAATCTTTATGAAATCTCAATTCATGGCTTAAAAGAGACAATTATTTGGTTGAAAAGGGAACCAAGAATAACAAAACACCTCCTCTCATCCCAGTAATATGAGCCAGTGTTGCAAAAATTAGGGGGAAGAAAGAATAACTTTTAGTTTTTACCAAAAACATAATATAACAAGAATTACCAAAGTACACTAAAATAAAGCACCTACTTGGATTTGAATAGATTCCTCTGGTGTTAGGAGCATTGGCTTTCCATCCACTGGAGACTGAGTTAAGAAACATGAAGCCTTTTAAAAGTAAAACATCACAAAAACATGAAAGAAGTAACAAGAAAAGGGTATGCTTCCAGCTAATACTTAAGCAAATTATTATACTAATTACTTCCAAGATGTCATGAACACTACAGAGAAATATTAATAACTAATTACCTGAAATGTTACACCCTTTTCAGTGATGTCAGCTAAATGCAGCAGTGAAACCTATAAAGTAACCAGCAAAAGATATTGTCATCTTCAACATACCACACATATATTATGTATCACTAACTGAATTATACACACTGGAGATCATGATTTAACACAGTGTAGTAACAGCGTAATTATGATTCAGAGAAAGGAAAACAAAACATCAAAATTTCTAAACAGTTATTATTTTTCCTTAAGACACTAGTGCACAGAAGCCATATAAACTGTATACATGCATGCATATAATAGCAAGTACTTGAAAATTTAAAAGGAATGATGAACAATGAAATGAACCAAAAATTTAGAGAGATACAACAATGTCAAATCATAACACAACCATTTGAAAGCCTCCAGAATCCGTCAGCAATGCTCTAGGCCAGTTCATAAATTTGTGAAGACCGCCCAATTCATCAATAAGCTCAGATGTAGGACGAAGAGCCAGATGATACGTATTCCCAAGAATTATTTGACAACCAATCTCCTCAAGCTGGTCAGTTGTCAAACCTTTTATTGTGCCTGCCATGACGAGGGGGAACCATGTCTTCTAGTAGTAAGATTTAAGAAATAAAAGGCACATGATGCAGTGAGCTATCCATGGAGTGAAGTATATAAGAATTTGATAGAGGTGAAGTATATAATGCAAGGCATGCATCAATCTTGAACTATCCATGCTAAATGTCCATTCAATGGAAGGCAATTCCAGATACTTATATTCACAACTAATCATCTGTAGAATCAAATACAAACAAATTCATTGGCGTTTCTTAGTTTTAGAAGATTATAAGAATTTGCAATCTCATCAACGACAAAGTTTAGGGCAATGATGTGAAACATCTAAACTACCTTTTAAAAAAGGGTCGAAAGTACAATATATTTTGCAACATAAAAGATTAAAGATCCTTATAAATTGTCCATTCAATGGAAGGCAATTCCAGATACTTATATTCACAACTAATCATCTGTAGAATCAAATAGAAACAAATTCATTGGCGTCTCTCAGTTTTAGAAGATTATAATAATTTGCAATCTCATCAACGACAAAGTTTAGGGCAATGATGTGAAACATCTAAACTACCTTTTAGAAAAGGGTCGAAAGTACAATATATTTTGCAACACAAAAGATTAAAGATCCTTATAAATTGTTCCGAGTATTCTAAATATGCTATAGTATGTGTGTAATATTAATATTAAAAAATTCAACCTTGCGTTCCCACGGGCATAAACAGAGGTGTCTGGCATACAAAGTGAGGAAGTGTTAGTTGAGCTGCCCGAGCACGATTAAACCTCCCTAGAACCTACGAAAACCAGAGAAAAAAAAAAAGAAAATTGCATATCAGCAACCAGAAACGTAATTTAAATAGTTTAAAAGCAGTTTCTGTAAATCAACATTTTCAAATAATAATAATAATAATAATAATAATAATAATAATAATAATAATAATAATAATAATATGCTGAGAAGAGGCGGGTAAATCTTTTGTTAAGATGATTTTGGCTCGAAAGTTAAATAAAAACAAAAGATGCGGCATTCAAAGTTTAAAAGTCCCACCTCGAAACGAAGCGCCATCAAGCAGTTTTAAGGGACTTTTAAATAGCGGTGATGTAGCGTATCGCTGGCCGCTATTTCACAATATCGGCGCCGACCGCCACCGCTAAAGGCCTCAATAGAAATGTGAAAATTTGCACTTGAACAGCAGCGGATCAAGGCGACAAATATCAGTGTCACCGAAAACAGTGGCGATAACGGTCCGCTGTTCCCGCTAAACCAATAGCTTTAAAAAAATTCTCCTTCTCACCAAAGTAAACATAGGGAAAGAGTATGAGATGAAACAGAGTAATGGGAAACAAATATAACAGAGTGATGCATAGGCAGATGGTGGATAACTCAATATCTAATTACTACCGTAGACATCTTCAAAGTTATGTTTAGGGTTTTAAAATTTAGAAACTTGGCGGCGGCGGGATATGGGAAGAGATGAAGAGCAGGTCCGGATTTTTTAAAGTAAATTTTACAAGTTCTGTTTTTTAAGGCTTTTTATGTAAAAATTACTCGATTAGTTATTTAAACATTGGTTATTCTTATTCTCGTTATTATTTTTTTTAATTTAGACATTTAAAATAAAAATTGATCAAATTGGTCACTCTATTATTATCTATTTGGAGTGACTGACAGCTAGTTTATCTTAAGTGTAGAGTAACTAGAGTGCACCATTAATTTTATTTTATCATTTAGCAGTGAAGTGGTCAATTTAATCAATTTCTATTGTAAGTGACCAAATTAACAAAGAAAAAATATTGAGTGACTAAAATAGAAACAAACCCTATTTCAAGTTACTGTAATTTACCCATAATTTTATATGATTTTTAAGACAAAAAAAAATAATTATCATGTATACAAACTAATAATTTAAACAAGAGAAAACTTAATTATTATTCACATTGGTGAAAATCGGAATTATGTAACAAATGTATTTATAAAAATTGATATAAATTACAAATGAGGGTTTTTTAATGGTTAAATATAAATGTTAAAAATTATAGAGGCCTACGTTCAAATCTTATTATGGGTATATTTTTTAATATAAAAATATAACGGCGTAATGTTAAATTTAGCACACAACATTTGCATTTTTTTTAACAATTTGACTTTTAGCTAAATTTGACCTTCAACATTTTAAAAACAATCAGATTCAGCCATTAACCTTTCAAAAACAGTCGATTTATTTTTTTAACAAAAATACTGATTAAATCGTTAAATTTTTAAACATGACAACCACCATGGTAAGTCACAAGTATTTTATGCTAATCTTTTTTTAATTTTTATGAACATTTTTATAGTTTTTTATTTTTTATTTTTGAATCTTTTATAAATTTTAAAGGATTTGTTGGCGTGACATGTAAGACAAAATAGTATCATGTCAACATAAAGTACGTGTGGACTACCACTCAGGTTGTTACACCAACATAGTTAAAAAGTTAATATTTTAGTCAGCATTTTCGTTTAAAAAAAAAGATAATTTGACTCTTTTTTAAAGGTTAATGCCAAAATTTAGCTCTAAAAAGAATAAGGACTAGATTGAAAAATATGTAAACATTAACGGCTAAATTTTGCATTATGTCAAAAATAAATAACAAAAATACCCTTAAAGCAATACATTTTGCTTTGTAAAGGACATTTTCATCATTATCCAATTGAATTGATGTAGATTAACTAGTGCTACTAACTCAATTGAATATTTAATATATAATATAAATATATAAATACTAGTTTTAAATCCATGCAAGACACAAGGACATAATTGTAAAAATAACATATATTTTTTTTGAAAAAATAATGAGTATTAAATTTAATATCATAATTATATGAATTTTTAATTATTTTTAATCAAATGTTGTATATATAATCATTATATCATAATGTGAATGTATAGTTTTTTTTAATAAAAAAAATTAGGTATAATGTTAGTGGAGTTTTTAGACTTCACAAGTAAAGTCGGGAGATTGATAAGTGTTCAATAAAGGTATAGTAAAATAGACATTAGAAAATTTTTTAAGATTGTTTGTGGAATAAAAAAAGTACACTGTTTTTATGGCCTTTTTCCTTCTATAATACAAAAATAATAAAAAGGTACCAAAATAGTATCCCACCACTATTATTTACGAAAATGGTATGGTGTGGGTGGTGAAGAGGTGACACCACCCTTGTATTTTGACCTCAATCATTTGACTGTTATTAACATTAAAAAACATATATTTTTTTAATGGTGGAGGGTAGTATTAGGGCGACACTGATATTGAAATTATACGGGTTATATATGGGTTTAGGGGTTATTAATTTTTTAATTGGGTGGAGAAGGGTTGGCAAGCGACATCAATAGGGATGGTGGCTTTTTGTCAAGCAGGACTGGTGGATGGGCTGTGGCAAGCGACACTCTTGGTGGAAGTGACCTGAATGTCATAAGAAAAAAAATCTCCTGACCAATGGTCAAGCATTCAGCCCAATTTTCGAGTCTTTTCAGGGGCAAATTTTGCCCCATAAGGGCATGGCTATTGAAAGAAATAAAAGAACGAAAATTTTAAGGAGAAGAGAAGGGAGTAGGGTTTGAAAAAAGGGTTTAGGATGTTTGAAGTAGGAGGCAGCAACAACAAATAGGTTACAAAGGTATTTTTTTTTATCATTTATTTGTTTAGGTTTAAGTTTATTTTGTGTTAAAACTAAAATAAATGTTTATATTTTGTGTTTTAAGGTTTATAGAAGGCAACAACCTTTTTAGCTTTAAAGGTATAATTTTAATTAATTTGTTTACAATTATTATTTATTTAACACCCCAAATCCAGCCTAGATGTTATGGTCAAATTTGAAGGTGTCACTGTAGAATGTTTGAAAATCCAAAGTTCGTTAATTAAAAAATACGTTTTTTGTTACGTGAAAATCCAATTTGTTTGGAAATCTATTTTTAGTATCTGATTAACAAAAACGTTGTTTGTATATGTACATATTTATAAAACAACTAAGTTTGCAACAGAAAAATCTTATTTGAGTTCGATTTTGAAAATGCAGTTTGTTATTTTAAAATCAACAGTTCGCAGAACATGTTATAAATCCATCAAAAACATTTAAACAATTAAAATCAGTAAGTATAGTCCAAAAATTTAAATAGACCCAAAATAACCAAATACAGTCCCAATTTTACAAAACACTTAAATCCAAATTTAAATGAATTAAATGATGCAATTTTTATTATAATCGAGCTCCTGTCCCACTGACTCATATAAGTCTAAGGGTTACCTAAAAGTGATAGATAGATAGAAAATGAGTTTTTGAAACTCAGTGTGTAACACATAATTCATACCACAAAAGCTAAACAGATAGAAAAAGTAAAAGGTGATCATATCAGAGTAGAGTAGGTGCAAAAATATAATCCTACCCCCATCCGTTACACACTAACTCCGACCATCCCAACACACCACATAGGGTATTGTATGTAATAGTCCGGTTTAGATCCTAGTTGAAATAGTAGTTTCTGGACCACAAATACAAGTCAAAAAAATATTTTAATATTACTTTCTGTGTTTATTATATGTGAATTAGCATGTGTGAAATTTTCGTATGAAAATTTAATCGTTTGTATACTTAATTTGATAAAAGGACCTAATCGCGTAAAATGTAAAAGTTGCTTGCTGTTTGTTAAAGTTCCTATTTGATGCATCTCTTTAAATATGAGGTCTTTATGTTGTTATTATGCCATTTGCATGGTAAGTGGACAATTATAGCCTTATATGTTAATGTTTGAATGATTTTTAATAGGCAAATTGGTAAATGATGTATTATTAAGTAATTAATAAAAAAAAACATGAATTTGGTGTTATTATCATCATCCTTGCCGAAAATGAAGAAAGAAATTAGGGTTCTTGAGCTTTGAACATTCGGCACTTACAAGCATCAATTAGGTATGTGTTTTTGATCGGTTTTCGATAATTTCTATGTTTTTGTGATTGTTGCTTTGTAATCTATCAAGCTCATGTCTCAATTTCTGAACTTTTTGATGATTTTGAGTTATGCAATTGATGAAACTATGATTTTTATGAAGTTTGATGATAGTATATGAAAGCTTGGTGTTAGATTACTAAGTTTTGTCTTTGAATTTTTGATGAATTTGAGTAAATTGGGCTAATTTGTAAAAATGAGAAATTGAGGGACTAAAATGTGAAATAAATGAAATATGTGGACTTATATGAACACTATAAAAATTCGGCCAAGCATGTGTATATGGAAATTTTATGTATTTTGTGATTTTTGTGATTAGGGACTAAATTGTCAAAATGTGAAAATATGAGAGTTAAATTGTAAAATGCCCTAAATATGTGTTTTTGGATTGATTTGAATGATTTGGTGAATAAAAGAGTTAAATTTGAATTTATATAGATCAAGAATTAAAGAAAACATAATTAGATCAGGAAAGTCGAAAGTTATCGAGTAGCCGATTCCGTCTATCCGAATCCGTACGAGGTAAGTCTATATACAAATAAATGTATTTGAAATGGTTTATTTATGCTTAAATGTTATTAAACAATGATGAATGGTTTTATGCCTTGAATATGAGATATTCGAGAAAGTATCTACAAAGTTCTGACGTTTGTAAAGCCTTGTACGAACTTTAGGAAAAGTTAGGATACATATGTCATGACATAGGATCCGATATGTGTTATCGTGTAAGACCACATCTAGGACATTGGCATCGAATTATGATTTATTTGTAAGACAACGTCTGAGACGTTGGCATCGTATTTAATTTTGTGTAAGACCCTGTTTGGGACAGTGGCATCGATATTTGATTACATGTAAGACCACATCTGGGACATTGGCATTGTACGAGATTTTCGAGTTATCCACGTATCCTTATGATTCCAAATGGTTCAACGGGCATTCCGAGAAAATAGATGATTATGTGAATTTGTATCCGACTCAGGTACGTTTGAATTGTATACCATGTTTGAGATTGAAAGGTAAGTATATGTACCTTGATGAATATATGATATAAGTATGAGAATGAGTTATGGTCTATAAATGTGAATCATGTTCAAATGAAGTATAAGAGATATATGTTTAAGTGAATGTATTTTGCCTCAAATTATATGAATGAATTGATGTTATTTGTTAAGTTTATTTGTATATGGCTTACTAAGCTTTTGAAAGCTTACTTTGTGTGTGTTTGTATTGTTTTATAGATATCAAAGCTACTGAGAGCTCAGGGATCATCGAAGATCATCACCACACTATCAAACTTTATTTTGGTACATTTTGAAAGTGTAAATATTGGAGTATGGCATGTATAGGCTAGAGGTAGTTGAATATGTTTTATGATGTAAATATTTAGCCATGTGATATGGCTTAATTATTGTTGAACTTATGGTTTGATTTTGGCATATATTATGTGATGCAACCTATACTTATGTGATGTGTTTATGAATGACCAAAAGAAATGGTCAATTTTGGTAAGTTTTGATATATACAAATTTGTGAAATTGGTAAATTTATAGCATGTGATTGAATGAAAGTAAAATGAGGTTATGAAACAAATGTTTTGATATGATTTTGTCTTATGTTTTGGTATAATTTGGTATGACTATTAAGCATGAAACTGGTTGATAATGTTATGGCATCATTGGTGTAAGTTTTGATATTTAAATTGGTTGAAATTATAGTGCAAATGTGCTTGGTTTGATGCTTGTAGTTTTGACCCAAATTGGGTGGCAAATTGGCTTTTCAAATGGCCTATTTTTGTTCACATGGGCAAAGACACAAGTGTGTGTCTCAACCGTGTCGACACACGGTCATGTTGCACGACTGTGTGTCCCTGGGGTACCCTACGATTTTAAGTCATTCTTGAGCACGGCCAAGGCACACGGGGGTGTGGCTAGCCGTGTGACCCAAGTCAGTTTCGACCACGTCCAAGACACACAGGCATGTCTTGTGGTCGTGTGATTAATTCAGTATGTATGCCCTATTTTGACACAGTCTAGACACACGGGCGTGTGACCTCTGTAACTTTAAAAAATGTTTAAGGTTTCAAAAAAATTTGTATAAGCTTGGTTTAGTCCCGACCCCTTTCTAAAGCATGTTTAAGGTTTCGTAAACCTTCTAAAGGGACTATTTGTGTATGAATTGCTATGATATGATGATGTATGATTTATGATTTTGTAATGTTCTGATTTGTCTGGTAATGCCTTTAACCCTAGTCCGGTGACGGATACGGGTTAGGGGTGTTACATTGTATATCCATCCAGCCCTACACACCACTTAGTGTCAATATGACACTTCATAAAATATTTGCAGTTGAGCTGCCAGTTTATTAGGCGATTTATCGTTGTTTATAGAAATATATGTGGCTGAGCCACCAAAAACGGTAGATTATTAAATTGCCCATACTTCATCCGTATAACAAATCCCATGCCAGATGCAAATGCAAAACTAATAGATAGTAGACATGTTTATGATATACATGCTTATCATGGCAGATACAGGACACCTAACATTTTTCAGGTTGTAAATATCATATCACGGTTTTTACTTATTGTAAATTATATCATACGAGCATACATTTAACTTATTTTATGCTACCAGATGGTTCGATTTCATGTTTTATAGCTTAATTGATCACATATTGACCATACGATAGGCCTGCGTTCGATCCAAACAATACTTGCGACCCTATGAAAGATTTAGAATTTTGGGCCCACACGCTCGTGTGGCCCACACGACCTAAATGACCAGCCAGTGTGACCCATATAGCTTGGCACACGGCCACACACACGCCTGTGTGGCCCACATGCTGTGTGGTCTATACGGCCCAAATAGCCCAAATCGTGTGTCTCACATAGTCCAGCACACAGCCTGTCACGGCCTACCATACGGTCCGGCATATCATCTTGTAGTTCGACTTTTATTTTCGAGTTTCTTATTACACACCTGATTCAATTTTGACGAGTAATCAATAATGAGATTTCTATAACTTAAAAACATCATTTAACACGCTTAATCAGTAATGATCCTCAATTTTACCGAATAACCCCCATGATCACAACGCAAATAACGACATTACTAAATTGGAAATTGAACACTAAAGCATTCAAAAACTTACCCAATCAACCGCAATAACTCCTAATACTAATTCACAAAAGGGAAATTCCAGTTTTCATGATTGATACCTAATAACAAAAATTCTTTGCAAGAATAAACCCATGTCACAAACCAAATAATGAACTCACCCTACAAGAACCCTTAATAAAAACCATCAACTAAATTCAATTACACACACCTTCATAACGAACAAGAAATAAAGCAAGATTAAAAGAAACATTACTTGCGCCAAAATGGAATAGCAAACGGATCAACACAAAGACAAAGAACAAAAGAATAAAGAAGACTTGAAGCAGCAAGATGAAGATAGGAAGAATGGAATTTTGGAAATCCCCCCCCCCCGAAACTGACGTGAAAAATCGGATGGAAAAGTGAGAGAAGAGGTTTGGAGAACATGAAAATAATGGGTAGAAAATCTTTGGGATTTTTTTTCTTTAATTTCAAAATAGACTAAAATAAAACAAAATAATTATAATAAGTCAAAATCAAATAGAATTACCCAACAACCCAACTAACTCTCAATCCAAACTTATCTTAACAGCCCTACTAGAGTTCAACTATTACACAAACTCCCCTAAACAACACCTAAACAACACAAAATAAAATCACCCCACACAAGGATTCAAACCAATGACCACAAACCCATACTAAAGCTTCCACCCACTAGAGAAAATCACTTTACCTTGGTTAAATTTAACAAAACAAAAAATATATTCAAATATTGGAGCGTTGCAATTTATTAGTTTGTTTTGTTGTTCTAACAATTTGTCTTATTTTGTGATTTTGGAAGGAAATGGGATCGCAGTATATTAAGATCTAAAGGTACATTACATTTCTAATTTTCTTTTGTAGTTACATTATTATTTGTTTGTTTTGTAATCCTTATTATCTTATTAGTTGTGTTATGTGTTGTTATGTTAGTGTACATTTCATTTTCTTTTGTATTTGTTCAACATTATTACATTATAATTATTACTTATTTGTTTGAATGCATTAGAAGAGAAGAAGTTGTGTGTGGTACAAATTTTTTACCTTAATAATCTAAAAAAATAATTAAATACCAACATGGGCCAGCTTACAAATTAATTACCGGAATGAGTTGTTTTCTATGAATTGGTAGGGTGACCCATTTTGGTATTTTATTATGCTTTCTGGATTACTGGGGTAAAAAGGTTAAGAAACGGTGTATGGTACAACATTTTTACTTAAATAATATAAAAAATAGTTAAATACCAAAATGGTCGACCTTACAAATTAATTACCGAAATAGATTGTTTGTTACAAAATGGGTCAGCTTACAAATTAATTACTGGAATGAGTTGTTTGCTATAAATTGGTAGGGTGACCCAATTTGATATTTTATAATGTTTTTTGGATTATTGGGCTAAAAAGGTCAAGAAATGGTGTATGGTACAATATTTTTTCCTAAATAATATAAAAAATAATTAAATACCAAAATGGTTGACCTTGCAAATTAATTACCGAAATGGATCGTTTGTTACAAATTGGTAGGGTGACCCATTTTGGTGTTTTATTATGTTTTTTGGATTATTGGAGTAAAAGGTCAAGAAATGATGTATGGTGAAACATTTTTACCTAAACAATATAAAAAATTAATTAAATGCCAAAATGAACGACATTACAAATTAATTATCGAAATGGGTCGTTTGTTACAAATTGGTAAGGTGACTCATTTTGGTATATCTGTTATGTAACAAAAAAAATTTTCTTGGGATAAAAAATGAAAAAAAAATGAATATTTGAGCGACTTACATTAGAGTTAAATATTAGATGGTTTAAAAAAAATAAACGATCGACTTACATTAGTGTATCCCAAATTACGACTTGCATAAAAGTATATAGGTAAAAATGTTGTTAATTATTCAAAAAAATAACAAACGATACAAAATTCATTTTTGTTATTTGTATATTTTTTATTTGTTTAGACGATGATTAAATTTTTTATTTGAAACTGCAAATATCGAAATGACATCTTTGATTACAAAAACAGATCACATATAAAATTATTATTTGTTATTCGCGGATCCCCTTATAAAGTTCCACGTCATTTTTTATTTAATTTGGATATATTAATTATTGCGGTAGTTTAATATGTTTAGGGTTCGTACTGTGTACTGAGGGGCCATGTCAACGGTGTAGGCTCTCTGTCGGATCCTCGTCTTATGCCATACTTGGAGGCATCTGGATTCAGATCAGTTGCAATGATCTGCACATTTGATTTGTAGTACGACTTGATATCAGCTTTGGTCGAGCAGTGGCGCTCGAAGACCCACACATTTCATTTGTCGTGTGGGGAATGTACCATCACTTTGGAAGATGTTGCACTACAACTCAGGCTTCTAATCGATGATAGTGTGGTCACGAGTGTAAGTATAGTATCTGAACCTGTGGCCCTTTGCTATGACTTACTAGGATGCTTGCTCGATGATGGTGGTGAAAAATTTTCATGGTTGAAGGTAAATTTTGAGTATTTACTGAGTACTGCCACTGAACAGGAGGTCATTTCCGTTGCTCAAGCATATATAAGGCATATGATAGGGGGTGTACTCATGCCAGATGCAAATAATAACAAGGTCCACTTGATGTACTTGCCCCTATTATCTGATTTATACACTGCTTGTTCGTATAGTTGGGGCTCAGCAGTACTAGTTACATTGTATTACGAGCATTGTCGGACGACAAAGCGTCGTGTAGTGGACATAGGTGGGTGTCTGGTATTGCTGTAGTCCTAGACGCTTTATTGGATGCCATTTTTGGCATCAGTTACTCACCAAACATATGTTTTCCTTGTAACACCCCTTACCCGTATTCAATGCCGGAGTAGGACACGAGGCATTACCGGACTTACATCGCAAGCAAACATACAATTCTAAGTCATAAATTTTAACCACATTAAAAACCATTTGTATTCAATCATAAAGTCCCTAATACGAGCCTACGAGACCCAAAACATGCTTTGGAAATGGTTTGGGACTAAATTGATAACTCATGGAATTTTTACAAAACTTAGAAAATTTTTGCTATAAACAGGGGTCACACGCTCGTGTGGTTTAGGACACGCCGGTGTGGGCAGGCCGTGCGGTTACACATGCCCGTGTCCTTAACTTGTGTAACTCTCTATTTCGCAAGGCCTGAACAAATTAAAGTCACACGCCCGTGTACTAGGCCGTGTGGTTAATTTAATTTTCATAAAATAGGTGCAGACTTCACATGGCCAGGACACATGCCTATGTCCGGGGCCGTGTCCCTTACACGGCTGAGACACACGCCTATGCCTCTACCCGTGTGCTCAATTCTGAGCATTCTATTTCTCAAAATTAAGGTGCAGGGGACACACAGCCAAAACACATGCTCATGGGACAAGCCGTGTGCCACACTTGGCCTATACATACGCCGGTGTTTCTACCCGTGTGGACAAAATAAAGGCTATTTACCAAGCCATTTGCCACCCTCATTTGCACATACACATGCACAAGTTCTATGGCACAAACCATGGTATACTTAGGCAACCAAAACATCTACAATCATGGCCAACACATGTCAATGCAATACCATCATCTATCATGCTCATGACATTCCATTATGCCAAATCAAACATACCAATTTCACATTCAAAACACCACTAATATTACTTTCAACTTGCATTAACTTATCAAAATACTCTAGCCTATCAATGAACCAAATTCATCCATTTCACAACTAGTCATTAAGCCCCAATCAACATTTAGCAAATCAATATAAACCACATCACCAAAAGGCATTGGCATATACATGCATATATATATGAGCTTACAGCCAATTTAACCAAAATGAGCCCATTTACATGGCCAAATACCAAATTAAGCCCTTGTTAATTATAAGCCAATACATTTGGCCAAAATCATGATGACACATATAACAAAATGACCAAGTCCCTATACATGCCAAATACTCAAAATATTAATATCATCGATACCCAAAATAACAGTTTGATAGTGTGATACAATCTCCGACAATCTCCAATTCGAGCTAGCTTGGTGACACTATAAAACATTGAAAGTAAAACGGAGTAAGCTATATAGCTTAGTAAGCTCGTATGTAAGAAATAAGCAAATCTTACCATATATTTAACATTCAAGTAATATAATATAAAACGATTTACCATAATCTCAGAACCATAATTCATTCTATAACAAACTTACCTTGAATTCATCTTTTTGCGAATTTAATAATCATAAGTTTTATGCAAATACCTGTATCAACTCATAATGGTTTCATATTTATTCTCATCTTTGACATGCCCAATGCACCACTCGGAATAACAATATCGGAGACTCGAGAAACCTTACACACAAGGTGTCACATATATAGCCATTGCTACCTCTATCTCATAACACATATATGCTCGCTCTCAAGCCATCAACGAGCTTGCTTACACAAGTCGTCACCAAGAGACGTAGCTACACTGCATCGCTTCACACAAGTCATCAAGTAACATAACATATACCGTATACTCACCACCGGTAGGACGTCGTGTGACCAAAGACCCGGATCACATAACATAATACCCTAGTGACATGTCACTTGTATCCTAATCTATTCCTAAGGTGCGATTGAGATTTCTCTCTTGTCAAAATGTCGTCGAACGTGTCCATAGAGTCATTTACACAATTCATACAAAATTAAAGCATTTAAAATAAAGTTATGATAAAGCTTATTTACATACGAACTTAATGACGAAAAGGATCTATTCGTCAATTACTTTGTTTTTCCCCCGATCTACACCCGAACTTCTTTTTTCTTGATCTATAATACCACATTTAAGTTATTTAATCATCAAGCTATTCAATTCAGTCCAAAATCACATTATGGCAAAAATTATGTTTTTGCCCCTAACATTTTCAACATTTTATGATTTAGTCCCAAGGCTCGAAAAATGAATTTCTTTTAATTTCATCACAACCCAAGCCTAGCCGAATATTGCTTGTACTCATAACAGCGCACATTTTTTTCATTTATTCACACTTTTCTACACATTTTATAATCTTTTACAAATAAGTCCATATTTGACGTTTTTATCGAAAAATCACTTTACAAATGTTGTTTAACTAACAACAAACATGCATTTTCTACCATCAAACATCAAAAGACAAGCACATCCAACATGGGTAAATTTTTAAACTTTAACTTTCTTTCAAATTAGTCCTTGAAATAGCTAGATCAAGTTACCACGATCTAAAATATATAAAAAACCATTAAAAACAGGACAAGGAAGGACTTACAATCGAGCTTGAAAGCTTGGCCAAAACCGTAGCTATGGCTTCCTCCAAAATTTTGGCTAGGGGGACTAAATTGAGAAGATGGACACTTTTATTAGGTTAATTTGTCTTTATTTACCAAATTACCAATTTACCCTTAATGCATAACTTTAAAATTTCACCTAATCATGTCTATTTTTATCCATCTAAAAGTATAATGGTCTAATTACCATTTAAGGACCTCCAATTTAAAAAATCATAACAATTAAGCACCTTTAGCTAAGGAACTCAAGTTTGGCACCTATTGCAATTTAGTCCTTTCAGCTAAATTGAACACTCAATCAAGAAAATTTATTAACAAAATTTTCACACAATTATTTTATCATGCTGTAAACCTTAAAAAAATAATAAAATAAATATTTCTACTTCAGATTTGTGGTCCCGACACCACTGTTCTGATTTGACCCAAAAACGGGCTGTTACAACTCTCTCCCTTAGGGATTTTTGTCTTAAAAAATCTTACCAGAAAAGAGGTTAGGGTACTATTTTCTCATAGCTTCCTCGGGTTCCCACATAGCCTCTTCGACCCCGTGTCGTTGCCACAAAACTTTCACTAGAGCTATGCTTTTGTTTCTCAACTTTTTAACCTCTCGAGCTAACACTTTGATCGGTTCTTCACCGTATGTCATATCGGGTCGAATCTTAATCTCTGACGGTGAGATTACATTCGATGGATCTGATCTATATCGCTGTAACATCGACACATGAAATACATTGTGGATCCTTTCTAATTCCGATGGCAAAGCTAGTCGATATGCCACTGGCCCTATTTTTTCAATAATCTCATACGACCCAATGAAACATGGACTCAACTTGCCTTTGCGACCAAATCTAAGAATTTTATTCCACGGAGGCACTTTCAGAAATACTTTATCACCAACCTGAAATTCAATATCATTCTGTTTCAAACTCGCATACGATTTCTGTCCATCTGAAGCTACTTTAAACAATCACGAATTACTTTCACTTTCTCTTCGGTTGCTCTAATCAAATCAACCCCATGAATCTGTTTCTCATTAAGCTCGATCCAGTACAACAGAGGTCAACACTTGTGGCCATACAATACTCGATTGAAAACTGTTGTCATAAGTAAATTTGACCAATGGTAGATATTTCTCCCAACTACCTTCAAACTCT
Organism: Gossypium longicalyx; assembly: GCA_025698465.1. Taxonomy (NCBI): domain Eukaryota; kingdom Viridiplantae; phylum Streptophyta; class Magnoliopsida; order Malvales; family Malvaceae; genus Gossypium; species Gossypium longicalyx. The sequence goes on along the minus strand of CM046995.1, from coordinate 67,090,379 downwards.
AAAACAAAACAGCGAAGCATATCTTCGAGAATTTAAATCACTCTCTCAGATTGACCGTCAGCTTTTGGATGAAATGCAGTACTAAAACTCAACTTTGTACCCAACGCTTCTTGCAATTTCTTACAAAATTGCGACATGAACCTCGGATCTCTATCCAAAATAATAGAAGTAGGCACTCCGTGTAATCTAACAATCTCAGCAATGTACAATTCAGCTAATTTATCAAGCGAATAATTGGTACGTACCAAAATAAAATGAGATAATTTCGTCAATCTATCAACAACGACCCAAACAATATCTTTCTTCTTCGGAGTCAGAGGTAACCCTGATACGAAATCCATCATAACTCTATCCTATTTCCACTCGGTATAGTCACAGGCTGAAGTAAGCTTGAAGGCACTTGATGTTCGACTTTCACTTGTTGACAAATCAAACATCTCGTTACAAACTCTGAAATGTCTCGTTTCATGCCTAACCACTAATACAATTCTTTCAAATCATTATACATCTTTGTACTTCCAGGATGAATAGATAGACAACCGTTATGTGCCTCATGAAGAATTTCCTGGATCAGTTCAATATTTCTTGGTACACAAATCCTACCTCAGAACCTCAAACAATCATCTGATCCAATCTGATATTCTGAATCATTATTCGATTTGCACTGAACTCTTTTAGCTTGTAACTCATTATCACCATTTCGAGCTTCGCAAACTTGTTGAAGAAGTACCAGTCTAGCTTTCAACTCAGCCAAAATCGATCCATCATCAGATAAGGTTAACCGCGTATTCATCACCCTCAAAGTAAACAAAGTCTTTCTACTTAAAGCGTCTGCGACTACGTTCGCTTTCCCCGGGTGATAGTCAATCACTAACTCATAATATTTCAATAGTTCGAGCCATCTCCGTTGTCACAAATTCAAATATTTTTGTGTAATTAAATATTTTAAACTCTTGTGATCGATAAAGATGTGACACTTCTCACCAAATAAATGATGTCTCCAAATTTTTAAAGCGAACACAATAACGACTAGTGCCAAGTCATGTGTCGGATAATTCTTTTCATGCGATTTCAACTATCTTGAGGCATAAGCTATCACTTTACCCTCTTGCATCAACACACAACCTAAACCGTTCAATGATGTGTTGCTGAAAATCACAAACTCTTTTCCTGACTCAGGTTGCACTAAGACTGGTGCCTTAGTCAACAACATTTTCAACTACTCAAAACTCTATTGATATTTCTCAGACCACTCGAATTTCACATCTTTTTGTAACAATCTGGTCATAGGTGTAGCAATCATTGAGAATCCTTTAAAAAACATCGATAGTAACTAGCCAAACCCAAAAGGCTTCTAACTTCGGATACATTTCTTGGTGGTTTCCAATCAACAACTGTCGAAATTTTACTCGGATCAACCTGTATACCTTCTACTAAAACAATGTGTCCTAGAAATCCGACTTCTTGGAGCCAAAACTCACTTTTGCTGAATTTAGCAAACAATTGTTTGTCTCTCAAGGTTTGTAATGCAATTCTTAAATGCTCAGCATGTTCAGAATCATCTCGTGAATAAATCAGGATGTCATTAATAAATACAACCATAAACTTATCTAAATACGGTCTGAAGATTCGATTCATCAAGTCCATAAAAACTGTAGGAGCATTTGTTAACCAGACGACATAACAAGGAATTCATAATGCCCGTACATTGTTCTGAACGCGGTCTTCGGCATATCTGAATCTTTAACTCTCAAGTGGTAATAGCCTGATCTCAAGTCTATCTTTGAGAACACCGTTGCCCCTTTCAACTAATCGAACAAATCATCAATTCTCGACAAGGGATACTTTTTTTATTGTAACCTTGTTAAGCTGACGATAATCAATACAAATTTTCATGGACCCGTATTTCTTCTTGACGAATAACACTGGTGCACCCTAAGGCGTAAAATTCGGTCTTGCAAAACCTTTATCTGTCAACTCTTGCAACTGAGATTTTAATTCTTTCAATTCGGTAGGAGCCATTGTATATGGAGCTATTGATATCGGTGAAGTCCCCGGTACTAAATCAATAGCAAACTCGACTTCTTTGATCGGTGGCAACCCAGACAACTTTTCTGGAAACACATCCGGGTATTCACAAACTACCGGCATGGATTCTATCTTCAATTTAGACACTTTCGTATTTAGTACATATGACAGATAAGCTTTACACCCTTTTCTTGTATACCTCTAAGCCGACATCGATGAAATCACAATAGGCAACTCACCTGGCTCATCCGGTTCAATCCGAAGAATTTCATTATTTTGACATTTTAATTCAATAATCTTTCGTCTACAATTCACTACGACATCATGTAGAGTCAACCAATCCATTCGAAGTATTACATCGAACTTATCAAACGGTAAAAGCATTAAGTCAGCCGAAAAATAGTGACCTCGAATCATTAAAGGACAACTCTTGCAAACTTTATCGACTAAAACATATTTGCCTAAGGGGTTCGACACTTTAATAACAAACTCAGTAAACTCAACAGGCAAATTCTTACTAAATACCAAATTCATGCAAATATAAGAATGAGTCGATCCAGGATCAATCAATGCAATTACATTAGTATCGTAGAGAGAAAATGTACCAGTGATAACATCAGGAGATGACGCATCTTTGCGAGCATGAATAGCGTAGGTTCTAGCAGGTGCTCTGACCTTTGATCTCATAGTTAAATCTTTCATTACACCTTTGTTACTGTTCCTATTTCCCGTATTTCTCGGTGGCCTCCCTTTAGTGGTAGTGTTACTCAGTCTTGCATTCTGAAAATTATCTTTCTCCGTCATTTTAGGGAAATCTCGAATGAAGTGATCTGGGGAGCCACATTTAAAGAAAGCCCGGTTATTCATTCTGCATTCACTAGGATGTCGTCTACCATAGTGTTGACATTTAGGTCTATTAGACCTAGCATTACCAACGCTCGCTATTGACGTAGTTTAGGCCTTAGAACCCGAATATTGCTTCCCTCAATCTCTGTTGGGATACCCAGTTTAAACATTCGAACGGGTATACAAATTCTTCGATTTCTTTGACGGAGATTGAAATGACTTATTCCGCGGTCTTTTGCTCAAATCACTAGTCTCAAACTCAACTTTTCTCTTTCTTTGCTCAACTCTCCGGCTTTGCAAGCTCAGTCGACTAGCACAACAAATTCTTTCAACTCTAAAATCCTAACTATCTGTCTGATATCTTCATTCAACCCATCTTCGAATCTCTTACACATGATGGCCTTGGTGGAAACACATTTCCGAGCATACCTACTAAGCCTAACAAACTCTCGCTCATATTCAGTCACAAACATACGACCCTGTTTCAGCTCTAAAAACTCTTTGCATTTCTGATCGATGAACTGTTGACTGATATATTTCTTTCTGAACTCATTTTGAAAGAATTCCCAGGTAAGTCTTTCTCTCGGTACGACGTATACAAGAGTATTCCACCACTAATATGTCGAGTCCCTCAGAAATGATATGGCACATTTCAAGCACTCATCCGGTGTGCAAGAAAGCTCATCAAATACATTGATAGAGTTCTCAAGCCAACACTCTGCTCTTTCAGGATCATCATCAACATCAGCTATAAACTCTTCAGCCCTTTGCTTTCGAATCTTATCAACTGAAGTCTTGTTCAGTCTTAAACCTTGAAGAGCTATGGGAATCGATTGGGGGTTAGGTGGGGGTGGAGGATGTTGGGCAGCCGAATTTGTTTGAACAAACTCGGCAAACCACTCATTCATCTTTTGGAACAAGGCTTCCCTAGCCTCTCCTCCCTGACTAACCGTTATTGGTCTACTTTCAGATGGCGTTGTCCCTTGGGCGGGAGCCGGCGCATTACTTTCAACATCATCAGCTACATCTTGGTCGGGATCCATTTAATATATGAAAATACAATTGAAATTGTCAAGAGTCATCAAACTATCATCAATTATATATGACATGTATAGCTAGACTCTCACACATGCTACGTTAGTCTGATAATCGACTAAATCGTAGCTCTGATACCATTAAATTTAACACCCCTTACCCGTATTCTATGCCGAAGAAAGATACGAGGAATTAATGAACTTACATCGCAAGCAAACATACAATTTTGAGTCATAAATTTCAACCAAATTAAAAACCATTTGTATTCAATCATAAAGTCTTTAATATGAGCCTACGAGGCCCAAAACATACTTTGGAAGTGGTTTGGGACTAAACCTATACTCAAGGAATTTTTACAAAACTTAGAAAATTTTTGCTATAAACAGGGGTCACACGCCCGTGTGGTTTGGGACACGCCCGTGTGGGCAGGCCGTGTGGTTACACACGTTCATGTCCCTAACCCATGTAACTCTCTATTTTGCAAGGCCTAAACAAATTGAAGTCACACAGCCAAGTCACACGCCCGTGTACTAGGCTGTATGGTTAATTTAATTTTCATAAAATTGGTGCAGGCTTCATACGGCCAGGACACATGCCTATGTTTGGGGCCGTATCCCTTACATGGCTGAGACACACGCCCGTGTGCTCAATTCTGAGCATTCTGTTTCTCAAAATAAAGGTGCAGGGGACACACGGCCAAAACACATGCCCATGGGACAGGCCGTGTGTCACACATGACCTAGACATACGTCCGTGTGTGTACTCGTGTGGACAAAATAATGGTTATTTACCAAGCTATTTTCCACCCTCATTTACACATACACATACACAAATTCAATGGCACAAACCATGATATACTTAAGCTACCAAAACATTTACAATCATGCCCAAAGTATGTCAATGCAATACCATCATCTATCATGCTCATGATATTCCATTATGCCAAATCAAACATACCAATTTCACATTCAAAACACCACTAAGACTACTTTCAACTTGCATTAACTTATCAAAATGCTCTAGGCTATCAATGAACCAAACTCATCCATTTCACAACCAGTCATTAGGCCCTAATTAACATTTAGCAAATCAATATAAACCACATCACCATGAGGCTTTGGCACATACATGCATATATATATATATATATATGAGCTTACAACTAATTTAACCAAAATGAGCCCATTTACATGGCCAAATATCAAATCAATCCCTTTTCAATTACAAGCCAATACATTTGGCCAAAATCATGATGACACATATAACAAAATGACCACGTCCCTATACATACCATATATTCAAAATATTAATATCATCGATACCCAAAATGAAAATTTGATAGTGTGATGCGATCTCCGACGATCTCCAATCCGAGCTAGCTTGTGACACTATAAAACATGAAAAGTAAAACGAAGTACGCTATATAGCTTAGTAAGCTCATATGTAAGAAATAAGCAAATCTTACCATATATTTTACATTCAAGTAATATAATATAAAACGATGTAATTTACCATAATCTCAGAACCATAATTCATTCAATCACAAACTCACCTTGAATTCATCTTTTCGCGAATTTAATAATCATAAGTTTTATGCACATACTTGTATAAACTCATAATGGTTTCATACTTATTTTCATCTTTGACATACCCAATGAACCGCTTTGACATCAAAATACAAGCACATCCAACATGGGTAAATTTTCAAAATTTAACTTTCTTTCAAATTAGTCATTGAAATAACTAGATCAAATTACCACGATCTCAAAAATATAAAAATCATTAAAAATGGGACAAGGATGTACTAACAATCGAGCTTGAAAGCTTGGCCAAAACCCTAGCTATGGCTTCCTCCAAAATTTCGGCTAGGGGGACTAAATTGAGAAGATGGACACTCTTATCAGGTTAATTTGTCTTTATTTACCAAATTACCAATTTACCCTTATTGCGATACTTTAAAATTTCACCTAATCATGTCCATTTTTGTCCATATTAAAGTATAATGGTCTAATTACCATTAAGGACCTCCAATTTAAAAAATCATAACAATTAAGCACCTTTAGCTAAGGGAACTCAAGTTTGGCACCTATTGCAATTTAGTCCTTTCAGCTAAATTGAGTACTCAATCAATAAAATTTATTAACGAAATTTTCACACAATTATTCTATCATACTATAAACTTTAAAGAAATAATAAAATAAACATTTCTACTTCGGATTTGTGGTCTCAAAATCACTGTTCTGATTTGACCCAAAAACGGGCTGTTACATTCCCACTCATGAATAGGTGATAAAATTTAACCATTATAACAAGAATTTTGCTTTATTTATGAAAATTTGTTCTAACAAGTTTACTTTTTTCATAGATGGAGTTCTTTTTCGGGTATCGGGAGGTCATATACGCTTTCGATTTACCTCAGATGATTGGGACACCTGCCATAGAGGGGGTAATTTATACTAATATTCATTACATGTAATCACTTTATTTGTTTAATTTGAGTCATGCTACAGTAATGATGTTATTAATTGTGTAGTTCATTTGGATGCCATATTATTTCCTGGACATTGCGTCTATTATTCCCTCGTCTGCTCACATCCACTCACACTTGTGGTGCATTAACGCATCTCTGTTGAATTTCTCAATAGTCGAGTGGTATAATGGGGATCGAGTACTACGATAGTTCGGGTGCGTCCAACATATTCCGTATGTTCTACAGAGTTTAAGGGCTGTACACTTAATTAACAAAAGGGGGAAACAAGACAAGAATTGGGCATTAGAGCATGAAGAATATCTTGTATTGTGGAATGACTAGATGGGGCAAAGACCTTGGATGGATTATGCATTTGATTTGCGGCCCTCAGCAGAGTACCAAAGCTGGTACATGGCATGTGGGAACCCTTTTTTTATTTGGTAGGTGAACGATGCTAATCCCTTCACACATGCAACGACTAGGGCACCTCTTGCACTGCCTACCACATTCGCCTCCTGCACCTGAACCAGAGCCAGCGCTCGAACTCAAGCGGTATTACTCATAGTCTGGGGGTAGTTCTTATCATTTGGACTTGGGGATTGATGATTATTTTTTGGGCTTATTAGGCTATGCATATCAATCGAGGATTCACGGTTCCAGTTCACATTAGTCAGATCCGAGATCATCGATGATGTTTGATACCTTCAACTTATTACTACCTTAATACTCAACCCCTATAGGGAAAACCTTTGGGACATACGATTTGTTGAGTATGTTTGGCAAACCTTAAGGTTTGCTAATGGATGCTACGAATGATGTTTCAAGTGAGGGTAACAATGACCACCGCAAGCACCCTCAACGTTAACGCCAGACACCACAACAGTTTACCCTTAGGATGACACCATCAAATCATCAATTTTGGGGGATGTAACATTATATTTACTGCATTTTCAAGATTGTATTAATTTAATTAGAGTAAATTCTAGGCTTTTTACTTATTTTTTACTTAATTTTCAAGTTTATATTTACCACAAATATAAATATGATTTTTTAACTATATACATGCAAAAATATAAATATGGAAATTCTATCATAATCATATTTTTTTTATTACAAGCTTGAACATGGAGTACATTAATTCATATTGCACCCAATCTAAATGATTTTCCAATATGGTAGGTTTGCTGCAGACATTTAGTTCGGTTATGACCAATTACTCTACATACACGACAAAGTGTGTCGTCAATTTTCTCCCTCGTGTCCATTTCATTATGGATCCTAGTGACTTGCAAGTGACCTTTCGGCTTCCTACGTAACCTCTTAATCCATATCCATCACCAGAACAGGGTTACAGAGTATTACCAAAACTTTTAGAATATTTTTCAGATAATTCCCATAAATTACTACTCATTAATTGAGATTATTCATATCGTCCCTTAAATGGACCCTCGAGGCCCAATATGAACATTAGAATCAAGTCGGCACTTAATTAGAAACTCTAAGAATTTTTCACGAAATTACAAAAATTTTCTAAGTTACAGGGCTCACATGCCCGTGTGATCCAAGGGACATGTCCATGTGACCTTAGGACACACCCGTGCTGTAGGCCGTGTTTGACCCGTGTAACTCTCTGACTTGTGCTCACGGCCATGCCACACGCCTATGTGCTAGGCCATGTGGTTAATTAAATTCTTCAAAATTAGGTGTAGGTTTCACACGCCCGTGTTCTAGGCCGTGTAGCACACATAGCTGAGACACATGCCCATGTCTTTGCCCGTGTGCTCAATTCTGAGTATTCTATTTTCTTGAATTTAAGGTGTAAGGGACACACGACCTAACCACATGCCCATGTACTAGGCCGTGTCCAGACACACGCCCATGTGTTTGCCCGTGTGGATAAAATGAAGCTATTTCTAGCATCATTTCTCACTCCAAATCACACCAATGACCTGCACTTAAACTCACATCCAAATACCAACCATTTCAAGCATTTAACTTAAGCAAACTTTATCATTCAACATGGCATATCATTACATGCATACATGTTTATAATCTTACCTTGGTATGTTCCATATGTTAGGCATAATTTGAACAACCATTTAACCTATATGTAGCTACCATAGTATGACATTACAAGTATATCAAAAACAACCATTACTAGCCATTCCAATGGTTAGATTACAAACCACATATTTAAGCCATCTAAGGCTAAGTTAGCCTATACATGCCATTATATCGAAATGATTTTACTATATATACCCAAAATAAGCTAATGGATAGTGTGATGATACTCCAATGATCTCCAACCTTCGCGAGCTCTTGAGCACTATAAAACAGGGGAAAATAAAATGGAGTAAGCATTACATGCTTGGTAAGTTCGTATAACAAAAACTAAACTTACCAATCCTGTTTATTAAATCTAAGCATACAATATCATGTTTTCCATCAACTTGGCAAAATTGCCTAAACACATGCATTCAATCAAACATGTTAGTCACAAAATTTTCATATACATCAAGTAAACATAGATGAGCTCACCATGTAATATTCTTTCAAGACATTATCATTTCATCTCATAATTCTCTTATCATGCCAAGAGTTTTGTCTGTTGAATCATTGAAATTTTGATGGATACTCAAGTAGTACACTCAAGGTGTACAATTCAATAACTCGTCAATTCTTATTCAAGAGTACCCATTAGGGCACTAAATCAAATAACACACTCTCGAGCCACATATTGTATTATAGGATTACCAATCCAAGCTAAATCCTTTATGTAACGTATGCTCAGAAGAGCTCAATTAGGATTACCAGTCCAGGCTAAATCCTAATTGTAACATATGCTCGAGAGGGATTATGTTAGGATTACCTGTCCAGGCTAAATATTTTCTATAATGAGATCAATAGGATTGCTCGTCCGAGCTAAATCCCGTTAACAAATGCAGGACCTCATTTTATAAGGCAATCACATTTATCTATCAAAATTCAATATTCAAACGAGACTTTACCCTTTTTCCAACATTTCTGAACATGAAATCATTTCACACATTTATAATATTCACATAAATATAAATCATATTGCATACAATCATAACATTCAAGTTAACATATTTACATGCTCGATTAAGTTACATGAACTTACCTCGACACTGGTTCGCGTATAAAATCTACTAATCTAAAACCTTTTCTTTTCCTCGATCTAACCTCGAATTTTTGTTGTCCGGATCTATATAAATAAATTTAATCATCAATTTCACACATTTCATATTCATTTGGACTCAACTTATGTCCTAGGCAAAAATTTTGCCCCTAACTTTTCTACAAATTCTAATTTCGTCCCTAGGCTCGAAAAATGAAATTTATGCAATTTACTCCCTATTCCAAGCCTAGTCAAAATTTTAATATAGAATTTACAACACATATAAATTTCAGAATTTTTCATCAATTTCCACAACTTTACATTTTAGTCCCTAAATCATGTTTTCATCAAAAATCACTTTGCAAAAGTTGTTTATCTATCAACAACCTTTCATTTTCTACCATAAATTTTAAATTTTCAGCATATTCATCCATGACCTAATTTCCATACCTTGATAACTTTTTAAATTGATCCTCCAAATAGATAGATTAAGCAATCCCGGTTTCAAAAATATCAAAATTACTAAAAATGCGATAAGGAAGCTTACCCAATTAAGCCATGAAATTTTCTTCTCTCTCTTCTAGGGTTTTCATGTATTTTTGGGGAAGAAGATGAGAAAATAAGATGATATTTTCTTTTTTTCATCTTTTAATTAATTAAATTATTTCAAATTTCAATTTAGTCCTTGGCCTTTTTCTAAATTTCCATGGATGAGTCACTAAAATATCTACATACTTTTCTTTAATGGTCTAATTACCATATAAGGACCTCAAGTTTTGAATTCCATAGCTATTTAATCCTTGTAGCCACTAGAATTCAACTTTTGCATTTTATGCGATTTAGTCATTCTCGTAATTAAGCACATAATCGATAAAATTTTCTTATCAGAATTTTCACATGACATTTCTAACATTTTATGGACCATGTAATAAAATAAAAATAAATTTTATTTTGGGATCGAATTTGTAGTTCCGAAACCACTGTTTCGATTTCACTGAAAAATGGGTTATTACAACTCATTTCCCCAAATACGCAATGTGGGCTCGAGAGTGTACACCTCATCGATATATTATTCAGTATTGATCAAGGCATGACCGCAAGCTGCAATGACATGTACACAGAGGTAATGAAGTGACTAGAACTTTCCACAATCGCACCATCTATTTCAGAGATAAACTCCGTAAGACCTAGGTGGGATACCAGGTCGATGGCCGATGGACTTCGTAACTTGAAAAGTTTCTAACTATTAAGAATATATTTCTACATTCATCGACCTCAATCTTTGACGGTTCACATCTATTGCCTTCTTGACATCTTCGACAAACACATGTCTCGCCTCCATCTGGTTGACTTGGTTCAGCCCCATTCTTGGCATCAATGTTGCCAGTCTGTAGAATGTAGTTGAAAAAATAGATAAAATTGGAAGATGTCATGTTCACCTCAACACGAAGTTAACTGCCTCTTCCAGGTTGGTGGTCATATGACCATATCAAGCTCTGTCATCAAAACTTTGAGCCTATTACTAGCTCTATGGTACCCAACAGAAAGGAGTATTCGTTTCACCTTGCATGTCATCTTCAAGTTTGGTCAGCCTTTACCAAAAAAGGTGTGGTTCTAGCTCGTACGTTATGTATGTATTAAGAAAAGACAAGTTACAGTCTCGAATTAATTTTTTGATGTATTAAGAACGTTTAAAATACATGTTGAAACTAAATTTTACCCATTTTCACAACTTGTTATAGTCTCAGTAGAAGTTAGCTGTGATATGTCAGATGTAGTAAACGGATCTCCACGAAACATCAGAATGCCTAATCGCGACAATTATTCCCTTCGCTCTATCGGATATGATTTAAATATTATTGTCCCTAACAACATTTGTCCGCAAGTTCGTTAGGAAGAATTCCCATGATTCCATGTTCTCCTTGTCCACATTTGCAAATGCTATCGAGAGTAAGTTTCAGTTCTCTTCTTGGGCAACCGTAATAAGTAGGATCTGCATATATTTTTCGTATGGCCAAGTCCCATCAATCTGCACAACTGGCTTGCAGTGAGGAAATGCCCGCACACATGGATCGAACGTCTAGAACATCCAGTAGAAAACTCTTCTTCCAGGTTGTAGTTAGTCGTCCAGGTTGCAATAAGGTCGTGTCTACAACTCAATGACAGTCCCTGTGTAACACCCAAAAACCCATTTCCATCACCGAAATAGAGTTATGGAGTATTACCATACAAGTCAGCGCATTACATAACAAATAGTATTCAATTATCAATTTAATTCCATAATTACATATAATATTCATAACAAAATACAACATTCTATTACGACATTAAAGTTGAGCTTTCAAAACCCTAAAAATAAGTTATAAACATTTAAGAACCAAATCAGAACAAACCAAAACTTTTAGAAAAAATTCAAAAAAATTTCAAATCAGGGGTCATACGGTCGTGTGTCCAGGTCGTGTGACAAGCTTAGCCTGTGTGGCTCCAAACATGGCCGTGTGGCTATCCTACACGTCCGTGTGTGACCTCACACACCTGTGTGCATGGATCGTATAACTCTCTAATTTTGATCACACGGCCATTTGAAAATTGCACCCATACTATTTTTAAACACTATAATAGCCTATTTTTGGGTTAAATCGAAATAGTGATTTTGGGACCACAAATTTGAAGAGAAAATATTTATTTTATTATTTCTTTAAGTTCTACAGTATGATTGAATGATTAAGTGAAAATTTCGTTAAGAAATTTTATCGATTGAGTGTCTATTTTGACTAGAAGGACTAAATTACAATAGGTGCAAAACTTGAGTTCTCTATGTTAAATGTGCCTAATTGCTATGAATTCTTAAATTAGAGGTATTTTAATGGTAATTAGACCATTATATTTTTGTATGGACAAAAATGGACATGGTTAGATAAAATTTTAAAGTTTTAAGTGAAGGGTATTTTAGTCATTTGGTAAATAAAGATAAAATAAATCAAATAAAAAGATGTCCATCTTCCCAATTTCATCCTCCTATGCCAAAAATTTAGGGGAGTCCATAGCTAGGGTTTTGGCCACTTTCTAGCTCAATTGTAAGACCATTCTTGCCCCGTTTTTCATGATTTTTATGTTTTTGAAGTTGTCTCAACATAATCTAGCCTTTCCAAGGACTAATTTGAAGAAGGATTAAAGTCTAAAATTTTACCCATGTTGAATATATGTGTATTTTGATGTTTAATGGTAGAATATGCATGTTTATTGTCTATTAAACGACTTTTACAAAGTGATTTTCGATAAAAATGTCAAATAGGGACCTATTTGTAAAAGTCTATAAAATGTGTAGAAAAGTGTGAATAAATGAAAAATGTGGGCTGTTATGAGTACTAGTAAGGTTCGGCTAGGCTTGGGTTGTGATCAAAATTGAATGAAATTCATTTTATGAGCCTGAGGACTAAAATGATAAATGCTAAAAAGTTAAGGGCAAAAATGTAAATTTTGCCATAGTGTAAGCTTTAATATAATTGTATCTAAATGCTTTAATATTGCATGAACCGTATGATTAATTATGTGGACGAGTTTAACTTTATTGACGAGTTTGACGACGGTTCGATAAGCAAGAAATCCCGTTTGAACCTTAGGAATAGATTAGGATACAAGTGACATGTCACTAGGGTTACCATGTGTTTTGTGATTATGTGATCCAGATGTCAGTCTCGTATGTCCTACCAGTGGCTGAGTATATCGGCATATGTTGCGATTATTTGATAGCTTGTGTGAGCAGCACCGAGTAGCTACGTCTTGACTAACAGCTTGTGTGAACAGCCCTTTGATTAGCTTGAGAACGAGCAATTAAGCGATATGAGATTGAGGTAGCATTGGCTACATATGTGGCATTTAGTGTGCAAGATTCCCAAGTATCCGACATTATTATTCCGAGTGGTTCATGGGTATGTCAAAGATGAGAATAAGTGTAAATTCGTTACGAGATGGTACAGGTATGTACTCGAAGCTTATGATTATTAGTTCGTGAAATGACATTTTCAAGGTAAGTTGTGATGGAAATGAATTATGATCTTGAGATTATGGTAAATTATGTCATCTTATGTTATATTACTTGCATGATTAATGTATGGTAAGGTTGCTTATTTCTTCATACGAGCTTACTAATCTATATAGCTTACTCCGTTTTATTTTCAAATTTTTATATTGTCACCATGCTAGCTCGGGATTGGAGATTGTCGGAAGTCGCATCACACTATCAAACTGTCCATTGGGTACTGATGATTTTAAAACATTTTGAGAGTATGGCATGTATAGGGGCTTGGTCTTTTTGTTATATGTGTCATTTGATTTGGCTTATATTTGTTTAAGGTGATTTGGTATTTAGCCATGTAATTGGCCTATTTTGGCTAAAATGGTTGTAAGCCCATTTATATAAGTATATGTGTTAATGCCTTCTTGTTTTTATGTTTTGTAATGGGTTGCTATATGTTTAATATGGTTAAATGACTTGTTGTGAAATGGATGAGATGGGTCCTTAGGTGTGCTAGGAAACCAAAGTAGAATTATGCATGATGAAAGTATTCATGTTGATACTTGTGAATGTGAGTTTGGTATGAATTGATTTGGTAAATTATACTATTGTAAATATGCAAAGTGTTAGTAATGAATGATACGATTTAGCCTTGTTTATGATGTTTTGGTTGCTTAAACATGCCATGGATTATGCCATTGAACTTGTGTATATGTAGGTGTGAAAGAGGGTGACAAATGGCTTGGTAAATAGCCTTTATTTTGTCCACACGGGTAGACATACGGGCGTGTGTCTAGGCCGTGTGTGACACGCGGTCTACCCCATGTGTTCTGGCCGTGTGTCCCCTGCACCTTAATTTTTAGAAACAGTATACTCAAAATTGAGCACACGGGCATGTGTCTCAGCCATGTGAGGGACGTGGCCTCAGGCACGGGCGTGTGTCCCGACCGTGTGAAGTTTGCACCTATTTTATAAAAATATAATTTACCATACGGCCAAGTCACATGCTTGTGTGACTTGGCCGTGTGACATCAATTTGTTCATGCATTGCAAAACAGAGAGTTACACGGGTTAGAGACATATGTGTGTGTGACCATACAGCCTTCCCACACGGGCGTGTCCCAAACCACACGGGCGTGTGACCTCTGTTCATAGCAAAAATTTTCTAAGTTTTGTAGAATTTTTTTAAGTGCTTGGTTTAGTCCCGAACCAGTTCAAAAGCATGTTTCAGGCCTTATAGGCTCGTATTAGGGACTTTATGATTGAAAGCGAATGGTTTTAATTTGGATGAAAATTTAAGACCTAGAATTGCATGATTGTTTGTGATGTAAGTTCGGTAATGCCTTGTACCCTATTCCGGCGTTGAATATGGGTAAGGGGTGTTAAAAACACGTTCTCGGCACACGCCTATGTGGCCTACCCGTGTGTATCAGATGGCCATGTCACAAGCCATGTCCTAGACCGTATGTGCCCAAAAATGATCAATTTCAAGCTTGATTTCCAGCCATATGCATAAGTACCTATACCAAATTTATCATGCCATATTCCTTCAACTTACCATTTCTTGAATAAGCTCGGGATTAAACATGCATAATTCATTTAATTACTTCTATCACAAGATCAAATACCCAACGCACACGCATTTCAAATACTATGAGTCATAACAAAACATAACCAGATGTTCCTATTACATGCCATATAACCAAGTTATCCGAAATCTACCAAAAGAGTCATTAAGATAGTGTGTTTCTTGGAGATTGATTCGATCTCCCAACCGAAAAATGAAATATACAAAACAAAGGACAAATAGAGGTAAGCTTACTTGAAGCTTAGTAAGTTCGTAAAAATAACGATAAAGCTTACCAAAATTTAACTTAACAACACAATTGAATAACTAATAAGGTAATTCTTATGTGAACCCACCATAGGTAAGAGCTACACATTTCATTAAATTAATTTTCTCAGATGTCATTAGCTCATCATTTCAGAAATGCAGGGAATCGCTCATTTGAGCTAGTTTCCAGAACATTGACCGTTTTGCAATGCTGCTCACACAAGCTGACGAGGATGTGCAATGTATGCAGGACTTTAACCATTGCTATAGTTCATTCATCAGAATAGATTATTCAGTTATTTCACTAGTTCTTAATGTTGCTCACACAAGCTATCGAAAATCTGCAACTTATGCAGGATTTTCATCCATCGAAACTATCTATACCATTAAAACAGAATATTTAATCATTTAATCATTTCACGTCCCGGCCCAAGGCCGAATCACCTTCATCATTCGTATCACCAACTCTCAATTAATTAAGTATGCTTAGAAATTCCACATATCAAATACAAAAAATGTATGGAAAGAAACACTAATTATAAAAATTAGAAATACGAACTTACAGGACTGATTTGCAGTAACGGTCCAGAATAACTCAATCAATGATAGACGTTGTGCCAATTCATTATTTTCATTTTTGATTAACACCCATCAATATAATCCAAACATTATACAATTAAGGCATATAATACATTTAAAATGTGCTAAATTTAAACTGTACGAACTTACTAGACTAAATTGCAGCAACGACAAAGTACATGAGTCATTTGATAATTTTCTCTTTTCCTCAGTTTTCCACTTGTTTAGGATCTAAAATATTAATTCCATTCAATTCACTAATTTTAATAGGAATATTAATTCATTTTATGCAATTAAGGCTTTTTGAAATTTTTACAAAATTGCCCTCAATATTTCACTTTTATTCAATTTAGTCCTTAAGCCCTAAACATGCAAATTAACCATTTTTATTTAAAACCCACCTTGACCGATTATTCAAAAGTCTCCATACAACCCCTATTTGCAATTACTGCACGCCAAGTACAAGTAATTTTACCACTTTAACAATTTAGTCAATAAACGTTAAAATCGTCAAAAACTATCTTACAAAATAGTCCTAGCTAACAACAAAACTTAATAATCTTTCATAAAACTCCATAAACATCTCGATTTCATCAATGGCATAATCGTCAACATTTGAAAATTTTACAAATTAATCTACGAGTTAGCTAGATTAAGCTAATACGAGCTCAAAAACATAAAAATTACTAAAAACGGACAAGAATTACCTACCCAATCAAGGTGCCCTAGCTTGGTCGTAGGTTTACCCATGTCTCCCATGGCCATTTGGCTTGTCCAACAACAAGAAGAAAGAAAATTGATAATATCATCCTTTAAATCTTTTAATTTAACTTATTCTTTAATTTACAAAATTGAATTTATAACTTATAAATCACTAAAACATGTCAAAAAATGTCCAATATATATAAACATGGTATAATTACCATTTAAGGAAGGTTTAATTACACAATTGGTCCTTCAATTAAATTAAATTCCAATTAAATAAACTTAATTACAATTTAATCCTAAACTAATTAGGATTAAATGAGCAAATAGCCAAAAAGTTAGTAGATTTAATCATGCCACCATCGCTTCAACTTTTTGACCATGGTTTAATTACCATATTGGTCCCTTTACTATTTTAAATCTATAGCAATTAACTTTTACCTCTTATACAATTTAATTCTTTTACCTTAATTAAGCAATCAATCGTCAAAATTACCGAATCAAACATTAATTCACCTATAATACAATTCTGTAAATATTTTATAAAAATATTTACGGCTTTAAATTATAGAAACGAGGTCTTAATACCTAATTTTCAATAACCATTTGACTTTTGAACGAAACCACTTATACTAACTTTTAATTCAATTACCTAAAATCATCAAATCAAATTCAATATAAAAATTATTATTGACTCGTATAATTTAAATACTAATTATACGAACTTACTCATCAGATTTATGGTCCTGAAACCACTATTTTCGACACCACTAAAAAACAAGCTGTTACACCCTGGCACGTACTCCCGCATAGCGACTCTCCACCATTTTAGCTCATAGTATGACGTATCCCAATCTCTGTAGAACTGCTCAATTGCCATCTGTTTAGCTATCCCCGCTTTTCGGTATGACACTCGGTACTAGAATTGTTCTTGCATTTCAACAATCAGTACCACAATAAGAATGGTCGGCATGTCTTTCACCATTAGCATGATGCAGTTATAGATAGTTTTAGAATCAAGTTTGCGATGATCTTGCGTCATACGTGTTGAAGTGCATCTGTGAGGCCCAACAAAATTTTGAATCTCCCACATTTGTGACTTTTAGATAAATGTGGCTCGTACTCGCCAATTGCAAGCTTCTACCAACCTCCAACACTCTTCATTATACAATGTCAGTTTAGACACAGCAACTTTGTAGTCAACTGACACATTCATGCTATACTACTTAATTGCAAATATGCAATCATCCTTAGTTACAAATTTTTGGCCCACAAGCAACTCCTCGCGTTCAGAATCTACGACCAATCGTTGAATAGGTAGTATATCGAGGTACTCCAAGAACTCAAATGTATGCACCGCATTGGAATCTATGATCGACATATGTCCCACAGGATAATTGTGTATCATAATGCCTTGACTCAGGTTCCTGACTAAAGACGTGTTAACATTTCCATCATTATTCGCGCCTTCGTTATCAATATCATCCAGGACCTCGTCTAGATCGGGATCACTATAATCTTTAACCTCATTATCAAAAGGATCATTATTTTCATATCCATCATCACCATCCGCATCGGTCTTAATCACCACCAAATGTATTTGTAAACGAGGATTCGGGTTAAGGTTCTCAGAAATAAGTGGAGCATTAAGATTGATGTCAATCCCGTATATAGTCGATCACCTATCAACGAACACTCTCGGAACCACTGTACACGGATCTTGAACTTTATGTTTTTCACTTAATGGAGTGAAATCTTTAGCTGACTCCACATCAGCTAACTCAGCAAACAATTGAATTGAATTAGTTTGGTGACTCTGATCCTGACAATAAAGAACAACCATTGTCTCCACGTCTTTATCGTCTATAAGGGTTCCTGGGTTGAGTGTTTAAGAGGTTTCTCTATGTTAGTGCAAAAGACAAGAGCAACGTATGTGAGTTTATAGATGAAAGACAACAATAGAGAAATACCCCCTCCGAGGCGAGGGCCGCCTCTCCCTCTGCTTCACCTCCCGCTATGGTATGGGAGCCAATTGAAAAAAGCTTTTAAGGGCTATGGGATCTGTCGAAACTGGACATTTTTAGAATAGTTTCGAGATCCTCCTTCCACAACGTCTAAAAATTTTTACATTGATCATTTCCTTCATATCATCATCTAATACATTCCATTAAATCTCATTGCTATTTGTTAGCGACATTCAAATATACATCTAGCTGTTGTTATAAAAATTACTCCATCGAAATAAACACATTCGAAAAATTGATTCTCCATCTTTACTAAATCTATAAAAATAATTAAATTTCTCAATATGCAATTTCAAAAAATAATTGTCAAAAATAATAAATTTAATATCTACTAACCATTCAAATTCTTTTATATCTTCACTTCTTCTAGAGAAAATTTTTTCCTCTTCTTTTATTATCTTCCAAATCGTTTAAAAACATTGGTTATATAGGATTAGGTGCCGCCTATGACAAACCCTCCACTGGTGCCACCTGTTAGCAAGCCTTCACCTATGTATCGCCTGTTAGACACCCTTCACCCCCTTGTTCCTATATTTTAACTCAGTTTTAGACGTGTATATGAGTAGTATACTGCTGTCGCCTATCCACAACCCTCCATCTTTAAAAAAAATATTTTTTTGTATAAGGGTTAAATGATTGGGGTTAGAAAACAATGGTGATGTTGGAACGACAAAAATGTACAAGTGTACACAATCGCAACAAGTAATAAAGTGACAAGTAAATGTCGAGTTATCGTACCCATAGGGACTGTGAAAAAAATTTATTTATGAATGCAATTAAAACACTTTGGTGAAGAAAAATATTTTGACTTTGAGGAAGTGATTAAAAACTAAAATTTAACTAAGTAAAAAGAAAGTTCCAATGTGTGATTTCAAAAGATGATTTTAATCAAGATGACATAATTGTGTTAGATTAATTACATTTTTTAATTTAAAATTACTAAACTCATGTTCATGTTGTTACGAATAAATTCATGGCAACTCGGTAATTTGCTAACTACTGCTCTTATGTACCTATTAAATTAACTAATCTCTTGAACATTTTCCAATGCCAATTCAAACAATTAATCAATCTTAATAAGCACATAAAAGATTAAGTGAGGTAACAATGTATTCCTCCCTTGAAACAGTTTAATCACAATAATCTTTCAAGTTATGCAAGGCTAATGTACCGTCTAAAACCGTCGCTAATTTAACCCTTAGCTATCTTAGAAAATTAAACATGCACTTTAATAGCCCGTTTTTAGTCAAATCAGAAATGTGGTTTTGAAACCACAAATCCAAGCTCAAAATATTTATTTTATTATTATTTTAATTCCTACAACATGATAATGTGATTGTGTGAAAATTTTGTTAAGAAATTTTATCGTTTGATTGGTCAATTTGTTAAAAAGGACTAAATCGCAGAAAGTGTAAAAGTGGAGTTCCATTAGCTAAAGGTATTAAATAGCTATGGAATCTTAATTTAGAGGTCCTTATGTTGTAATTTGGCCATTTTACATATGAGTGGACATATTTGGACATTAAATGGATGTTTTAAATAGTTTTTCATTAAGGGTATAATCGTAATTTGGTAAATAACATAAAATAAATAAAACAAACAAATAATTAAAGGCTATCATCTTTACCATAGCTGAATGAAGCATGGAGAAAATCCATTTTAGGGCTTGAAAGTTTTGGTCACTTTGATACTCAATTGTAAGTCCCTTTTTGCTCAGTTTTTAATAATTTCTATGTTTTTATGATCATTGCATCTAGTACTAGCTAGCCCAGGGACTATTTTGCAAAACTGTTAAAGATTTTGAAAGTTTCCATGGATGAATATGTATGATTTTTTATGTTTGATGATAGATTATGAATATTTATTATGAATTACACAAGTTTTGTAAAGTGATTTTAGTGAAAATGTAAAATAGGGATTAAATTGAGAAATGTGTAAAGTTAGTGGTTAAAATGTGAAATAAATGAAAAATATGAGCTTTTAGGGGCATAATAGTAATTAAGCTAGCATGGTTCTATTGTGAATTTCATTAATTTGTGATCTTATGAAATAAGGACTAAATTGTTAAAAATGTGAAATATGTAGGGCAAAAGTGTAAATGTGTTTTAAAGTGTGTTTTGGACCAAATTGAATGAATAGATGATTAAATAAGTTAATTTTAAATATATTTAGATCAAGAAAGGAGAAATACGGACTTGGATCAAGGAAAAGATAAAGTACTCGATTAATCGACAATTTCATCATTTTTGAATCGAGGTAAGTTTCTATGTTATAATTTCATTTCAAATGTATTCTATATGCTTTGATATAGCATAAATTCTGATTATGTGACTTTGAGCAAGTTTGGGAATGATTCGACGATGATTCGACAGTTGGAATCCCAGTTGAACCTTAGGAATAGTTTAGGATGCTAGTGACATGTCATTAGGGATACTTTGAGTTGGCTTCAGGCCATGATATAGCACTTCAAGTGTGAGATAAACTGATTTGGCTTCAAGCCGTGCATATTGGCTGATTTGGCTTCGGGCCCTGATGTCAGAATTTCGGATAAGTTACCTTGATTTGTCTTCAGGCCATGGTATAGGTACTTATCGTGTTAGACCCTTAAGTATCCGACTTCTATTCTAAATGGTTCAACAGGTAAATGAAAGATGAGAATGTATGTGAGGTTGGTACGAGATGGTACAGGTATGTGTATAAACTATTTTAGTGTTGAATTGAAGAAATGAGAATAGAAGTATATAGTTTTGTGAATGAGCATTTGAAAGGTTTGATAGTTAAGGAAAGCTACATATTGATGTATTCAAATTATTAATTTATGTTTATGTGATTGCATTAAGCTTATGTCATACGAGCTTACTAAGCTTTATAGCTTACTTTGTTTATTTTTCTATGTTTTATAGTGAATACAAAGCTAGCTCGGATTCGGGGATCATCAGAGATCGCTTCACACTATCCACCTATCTTTCAATACCTATAAACATGGTATTTTAAGTATATGGCATGTATAGGGATTTTAAGTCATTTTGGTTATGTTTGGTTAATGAATTTGGCCATATGAATTGGCATTGTAAATGTTTATGTTTGGTTTGTAAATATAGTCATGAGATTTGGCTTCATTTGGGGATTTTGGTTATATGCATATATGTGTATATATGATTGTTAAGGTGAGCTTATGAATGGATATGTGAATAGATTATATTATGAAGCTTATGGATATAGATATAGTATATGTTAAATGGTTGACATTAGATTTGAATTATGTTTATGAATTGGTGAAAAATGATATATGTTTGGTAAAGGTTTAGTTAGTTGATTTGTAAATGTGTTTTGGTATGTTTTGATTAAGTAAGACTTGAGGTTATAAGCATGTTGGTTGTTAGTATTGGAAATGGTATGAAGTAGCCTTGGTTATGGCTAAATGAGATGTTCAATTATGCTATGATTTGGTGCCATTTTTGTTGTGTAGGTATATGCATATTTGGGTGGCAAATTGGTTTGGTAAATATCCTATTTTTGTCCACGCGGGCAGAGACACGGGCGTGTGTCTCAGTCGTGTGTGACACACTGTCAAGTACACGGCCGTGTGTCCCCTGGTGTTGAAATTGAAATCAAGTTAGTATGCTCCACACAGTCTCACACACTGGCGTGTGACTTGGCTGTTTGGCATAAGTTAGTATACCCTATAGGTTTGACATGGCCTAGCACAAGGCCTGGCACATGGGCGTGTGTGGCCATTTTTAGGGCTCACGGGCTAGCCATACGGGCGTGTGTGTTGGCCATGTGACCCAATTTAGAGAGTTACTCGGGGTTGGACATAGGCTGGGACATGACCATGTGCTTCCATTTCGAATGTCCACACGGCCTGTGACATGGGCCTGTCTTTGGCGGTGTGAGACACAAGGCCTGGCCACACGGGCATGTGTCCCCTGTTTTGAGGAAATAATTTCTAAGTTTCATAAAGTTTCATAAGTTAACGGTTTAGTCTCGAACCACTCCCAAAGAATGTTTAGGGCCTCGTAGGCTTGTATTAGGGACAAATTATTTGAGATTGGATGATGAATGGTTGAACTGAGAAAATGTTTGCTAAATGATTGTTTAATTGTTTTATAAGTTAGGTAACGCTCCGTAACCTTATTCTGGCGTTGAATACAGGTGAAGGGTGTTACATGCACTGATTAAGTACTATGTTAATTAATTACAATTTCAACACAATTAAATAATTAATTCATTAGTTACCTTACAATTATAATGCAAGAATAACTTAATCAAACAACTTACCAAAGGCTTTTATGAGCACTTGAATGCTGCTTCCAATGGTGGTTGAAGTGCTCTTTTCCAAGAGGGGAAATCGGCAAGGGAATGGAAGAGAAAAAGAAGAACAAAGGAACAGTTTTGAAGAGAGAAAGTGAGAGAGAAGTGAAGAATGAAAGGATGAGAGGTGTTGAGATGTGTTTCAAATAAGCAGCTAAGGGGGGTTGTTATAGGTTGAGTAGGCTGCTAAAAATAGCAAAAATCAGTAACCATAGAGTTTCCCATGGCTGGCCACACATGTGGCAAGTTTGAAGGTTTCAAACTTGCTATTTTAAGATAGGGGCAAATCTAGAAATGCATGAATAGTGGATGTGTTTAAATGCAAATTCAGGGAGTATTCAAGGGCTATTTTGCAAGCCAAATAATCAGCTAAACAAGCTGATTGGGTCAGCATGTGAGACGATTTTGGGATGCCCAATGCTTGGTTGGATCGGTTTTCTTAGTTCAACTCAACTGAGCCTTTTTCCATAATTAATTAATAATAATTTATTTAACCCAAAGGAAATTGGATTAAAATTAAAATTAATTATATTATGAATTAATATCCATAATTTGGACCGTATTAGGCTAAAAAATTAATTCGCCTCGATGCTTCAAAAATCACTTCTCGGTTTTGCACTTCTAGCAGTGTTTGCCGAGCCAATTTTTGCCCTTTGTGCGAATCTATCGAAAATGATCAAAATTAATCAAAATTTAATATAAAATTGATCAAAATTAAACATGTTAAAAACTTAAGTGTAATTTAATTATTTTATAACTATTATATTTTTTGACAAGAATTTTACCGAAACTGCATGAATTTGAGTTAAAAAGGGCATGAAAAGTGTGTATATTTTTGTGTTTCCACACCCCCAAACTTAATTCATTGCTCGTCCCGAGGAATGCACAAATTGAAAAGAATTTCTCGGAAACACCTTTGAAAAATTTCTTCAGAACAACATTCTTCCCAAAATTATGAATTTAGTATACTTAAGCTTAAGAACACGAATTTGAGATTTGCGCTACTTAAGTATACATATCATTCAAATTAAGCTCAATTATTCTTATGATAGTAGAAATAGACTAAATGCTTTCTCAATAAAGACATGTTAAATTCCTACCAATTTGATTTTATTCCCTTATTCAAGATTAAGTTGCAATCATTAGGTTTAATTTATGTCTTCATATGTTGAACATAGCAATTTCTCTCCACTAATGTAGGTAGCACAGAAACTTGAATCAATAGGTCTTTTAAATAGGTTGTAACGCGGCTAGGCTAGGGGTAGGTAAAAAATAGATAAAAGTTAACTTAAAGCCCTAGACTCAATATCAATTGGACCTTCGGAATATTTACCTTTAATACACCAACTTATTTTGCTTTACATACTCTTTTGTACATCTATTTTCTTTCAAGTACATATGCTCTTCTCTTTTTTTTTCTTTTTTTTTTCATGAGCGTTTTGCTGTATGTACTACAAATTTTTTTTTAAATTGATACGTATTTTCAACTCCCTCAAACTTATTTTCAAAGAACATTCTAAATAGCATTGAGTTTAGTGTTCGGGACAATTTAAAGATAATTAGGAGAAAAGTGATGGCTAAATATTGCAAGGGTTCAAATAAAATTAGGTGATATAATCTTAAAGTTGGGTTTCAAGGGATAAAAATTCATCAAGGTTGGCTTGAAAGGCTCAAACAGTCCAAACAAAAGTTGCCTAAATCATTTTCAACATTCCATGCTTCCTAGGATTTTGCTTTAAGAAACTACTAAGTCAATTCTAGAGACTTAAACTTTCATGCAGGCCTAACTTTCCTAAGGAACTAAAAATTTTATGGTATGATTTGCATGCTTTATTAAAAATACATTTATGTCATAATTTAGCTAACATAACAATTATTGAAATAATCGAACTTTATTTATATTGAAGTTTAGAATACTTAACAAAATTTCAAATTTTTGAACAAAATATAACCTAATCATAATTAAGAAAAAATTATTCTAAGAGGAAATAATTTCAAATTTTCAGTCCCCCTACTTAAGATGAACAATGTCCTCATTGTTAATAATGAATAGATACTATACACCAATTAGGATTCTAGAAAAGAGGAGGTGAGTCAATTTGACTGCTTAAGTACCAAGCTCTCTCTAGATATGATCCTAGACATTTATATATCTATTGCCACACTTTGTACTTTGTAACTTATTCATTTTTATTTATGATTTCCACATCTTGTTTTATTATACTATAAATAAAAAAATCCTAATAAAACCTAATCCTAAAACATTAAATAACCTAAGAACAAAAATAAAATAAAGTTAAGATCCCCCTTTTTTTTTATTTGCAGATCCCTTAGAATCTGACTCATCTTTTGCTCTATCATCTTTGTTTTTGCATGAATCACTTCGTTCCCTCTTCGATAGTGGTTTCTATGGTTCAAAAATAAAATCTGGAAACTCAAGCACAAAAATAAACGGGTCATTGAATATATTTGTAAGAGCGCTTCTCATTGAGTCATCCCATATTTTTGAATATCTCCAGTAAGCTTGTTGCTACCACTGCATATGTTGCATTATGTTCATCAACTTTGACAGCTCATCTCGAAGACTCGGGCGAGGTGATTGAGTTATGAACACTGAGGTTGTCATGTCAGGTTCAGTTGATGGTTCCATTGGTTCTGCCATATCAGGGATTTCAACTGACTGTATTGGTTCGATCTCTGTGGGATATTCTTCTTCTTCTTCTTCTTTGGGATCCTCTCTCTCTTCAACACATTGCTGGAGAACAAAGTCTCTGACTATTTGGTAAAGGTATCAATCTGTGATTGTACTCTGGGTATAACCTGTCTTCTTTACATTTGTAAGAATTTTAGCTTTAAAGCACAAAATTGTTATCGTAAAGGGAAAGTAAGCTGCACCCGAATGTCTAGCGGCACAATTCCATATTTCTCTTAGAATGATTTTTCCCACATTAATGGTCTTTACAGTTAAAATCGAGTATAATAAGACCATTCGCTCTAATGAAATTGTAGTCCTATATGAAATAGGCATAAGGCTAAACCGAATGAAATAGAACCATACCTTCGCTAGTGGTGTCAAATATTCTCTATGACAAGTGTGAATTCCTTACTTTGACACAGTCCACTTAGAACCTGAAATTGTAAGTTCCTCGAGAATTTCTTGCAGATTTTCAGTCTCAATATTTCTCATCAAGGAAGAATATTCGTTGTCTTTGAAGTCAGGTAATTCAAAGAATTCATTAATAGCATTTGAGGTTATTGGTACCTTGATTCATCAGATAGAAACTTTCGTTTATTTGTTTGAGGTTAAATTTGCATAAAATTCACGAACTAAGTCCTCATCTACACTCGGCCTTTTCTCACAAAATAATTCCCAATTGAGAGTTTCAGCAATTTGTCAAATGCGTGCCATCAAATCGATATAGTTGCTTTCTTTCAATGTAAAGCCTTTTTTTAGGGTGCACTTGTTGATTCTTGAAGATGCTTTTGTATCTTGCTTTGGCTTCTTCACAGTAAAATTTGTTTTGTGATTTGTCAATTTGGACAAAGACACAAGTTCTCTTGCGAGGCATGATTAATCTGAACATAAGATAGAAACAAATATTTTCTAAAAAAATTAATTAGTATAAAATATTTACAATTCAATAAATTGAAAAATTAAATAATTAAATAAAATTGAAATTTAGGAGAAAAAATTACCTTACCACCTTTATATAGAAATTAAAAACTCAAAGAAAATAAATATAAAACAAAAAAGGTCGTTTTAGGGATGGTTGGAAGGGTGTCTTGATTTTAAGGTTCATGCAAAGCAAGGGTGTGCGGCTAGCAAGGGTGTGAACGGGCTTAAAGAAAAGAACCATAACAGTGCGTAGTAGTAGCGTGCAAGGTAAACATGAGGTGCGACAACATTGGCGCACGTGAGCTGGAGCTAGAAGCAACAGTGGTGTGCTCGAGCAGTAAGGCTGGTGCTCGAGTGGCTATGCAAGTTAGCAGTAGGGCTTGGTGTGAGCGACAGCAGCAACATGCAAGGCAGGGGCATGTGCGATGGGTGCTTTGACTAGGTCAGCAAACAGGTGCGTGCGTGAGCAACTTTGAAGCTAGGCAGTTGAGTCAAGCGCACGCAATGGCCGTGTGTGGCTATTGGCCGAAAGAGAGCTGCTGGAAGGTGTTGCGATGGGAGCTGCAAAACTAGGTGGGTGTTTGGGTGATTGGTTAAGGTGATGTGAAAAAGTGGATAAGATTGGTGGAATTTATAGGGAAGAGGGTAGGAGTTCAATTAGAATTCTTAGAACAAATTAATAATTAAAATATTCTAAGTTCTAATCCTACACAAAGTTAATAATAATTAATAATTAATATAATGCATATTAATATATTATTTGCTATTAATTTATTGAAATAAAAACTGTTAATTAAAATATGATAAAATTTAAACTAATCCTAATTCTATATAAAGTTGATAATAATTAATATATATTATAATAAATATAATTATATACTAGTTATTATCATCTTAATTATTAAATTAAATTAAAAAAATTATTCTAGATGCCTTTGAAAATATTTATAAAAAAAGACAACTAATTTTTAATATTTACAAAAAGAGCAACCAAAATTTGAAAATAGTTCAATTAAGTACCTAGGCTTAAATAAATTTTGAAAATTGAGTTGCAATCAAAACTTGGATCAAAATTGACCCATTTATTTGAAAAACTAAAAATTTATTTTGCCATTTAGGGTATAATTTCTTGGAAGATTATGTTAAAATCAATTCCCAGAAAAGATTGGAGGGGTCACAAGCGGTCCCGCTTAAGTTCCAGTCTTCTAGACATAATTTATTTAAACATAATAATCCCGAAAATATACCCTAAATTTAAAACGAAAAACAAGAAAAATTAAATATCTGATAAAATGAACGAGATTTGATCCCATTAAATTTTATCCCCCCAGTAACGTTTTAAGCGCTGAGCATTGACTCGAAAATGACCTCTCTTACTTTGAAGTTCGACAACTCCGTATGGATAAACTTGGTGAATAGTAAATGGATCAAATCAAGGTGGTTTTAACTTACCTGGAAAGAGCCTTAATCTTGAATTGAATAACAAGACTTATTGACTTGCTTCAAATTCTCGAACCCAAATGTGCTTGTCATGCCATCTTTTAAGTCTTTTCTTGAATAGTTTGGCATTTTCGTATGAGAACATTCAGAATTCCTCTAACTCATTGAGTTGAAGCATCTGTTTCCCTTTAGCAAGTTTAAGATCCAAGTTGAGTTGTTGAAGAGCCCAGTAAGCTTTATGTCTAACTCCAAGGGCAGATGACAAGCTTTCCCAAAAACCAACCTATAGGGTGACATCCCTAAAGGTGTCTTGTATGCTGTTCTGTAGGCCCATAAAGCATCATCTAGCCTTTTGGACCAATCTCATCAGTTCAGGAAAACTATCTTCTTGAGTATGCCTTTGGTCTCTTTGTTTGCCAGTTCAGCTTGCCTATTCGTTTGCAAATGGTAAGCTGTGGCACCCTTGTGCTTTACTCCATGTTTGTCGAGTAACCATTTCAACCATTTGTTCACAAAATGGGACCCATAATCACAGATGATAGCTCTCGGGGTTCCAAACCTTGTGAACACATGCTTCTGCAAAAATTTCATTACAACCTTAGCATCGTTCGTCAGATATGCCTAAGCCTCAACCCACTTAGACACATAGTCTACTGCTACCAATTTGTACATGTGACCAAAAGGCGGAGGGAAAAGACTGAGAAAGTCAATACCTCAAACATCGAATAATTCTACCTCAATGATGTTTATCTAGGGCATCTCATTTCTATTGGTGACGTTTCCAACCCTTTGGCATCGATCAATACTCTTTACATAAGCATACGCGTCTTTCAATAGTGTTGGCTAATAGAATTCGGCTTGCAATATTTTGGCTGTAGGACGTGTACCTCTGAAGTGTCTGTAACAACCCGTTTTTAGTTAAATTAGAACAGTAGTTTCAGGACCACAAATATAAATTCAAAATAATTCTTTTATTATTATTTTAAGTTCTACAGCATGATAAAAAGATTGTGTGAAAGTTTCGTTTAGAAATTTTACCGTTTGATTAGTCAATTTGGTAAAAAGGACTAAATCGCGTAAAGTTTAAAAGTGTTGTTCTATTAGTTAAAGGTGTCTAATGGCTATTAAATTAAATAGTGGAGGTCCTTTTATTGTAATTAGACCATTTGAAATATAAGTGGACAATTATGGTCATGCATTAAGTGATTTTTATGTTATATAATTAAGGTTATATTAGTAAAATGGTTAATAAATGATAAATTAATTAAAACAAAGCCAACTATCATCTTTCTTTTTTCATTCTTCAATCGAAATTAACCTAAGGAAGCCATTAAAAAAGCTTCAAATATTCAACCATGGAGTTTTGAATGCATGGTATGATTTTTGACTCGGTTTTTAATGATTTCTATCTTTTTGTAATCGTTGTTGCTAGGTCTAGCTAGCCCAAGGACTAATTTGAAAAATTGTTAAAGATTTAGGATGTTTCCATTGATGAATAAGCATGCATTTTAGTGATTGATGATAGATTATGAATGTTTGATGATAGTTACACAAGTTTTGTTAAGTGATTTTTAGTAAAAATGCAAATTAGGGATTAAATTGTGAAATCTAAAAACTTTATGGTTAAAATGTGAAATAAATGAAAAATATGGGCTGCTATTTGTACTATGAAAATTCAGCTAGCATAGGTTGGTATTAAATTGCATGAATTTGTGATTTTATGAAATAAGGACTAAATTGTAAAAGTTGTGAAATGTTAGGGGAAAAAGTGTAAATGTGCTTTAATGAGTGTTTTGGACTAAATTGAATAGAAAGATTATTAAATAAGTTAAATTTGATTACATATAGATCAAGAAAAGCGAAATTCTGATCTAGATTGGGGGAAAAACAAAATACTCAACTAATCAACCTATTTCATCGTTTTTATTAATCGAGGTAAGTTTGTATGATTAATAAGCTGAATGATATATGTGTTTATATGCTTAAACATTATATTTGTGATATTATGACATTGCAAAATCTATCAAAAAAGCATTGAGATAGTGAGAATCCCGGTTGAACCTTAGGAATAGATAGGATACTAGTGACATGTCATTAGGGGTTATTGTGATTGTGTGATCCAGGTGCTGGTCCTGTACGTCCTACCGGTGGCTGAGTATACCGGCATGTTTTATGGTTACTTGACAGCTTGTGTGAGCAGCACCGTATAGCTACGTCTTGAATGACAGCTTGTGTGAGCAGGCCCTTTGATAGCTCGAGAGTGAGCATTTATGTGATATGAGATTGAGATAGCATTGGCTATGTATATGGCACTTTAGTGTGAGATTCTCGAGTATCCAATATTATTTTGAATGGTTCAATGAGAAAATATGATGGTACGAGGATGTAAACAATGATACAGATCAGTTCAGGTACTCGTGATAAGTTTGGCAAGTAAGTGATAATTGATAAGTTTATATGTAAAGTAAGTAAGTTGATGAATTTATACATGATACCAATAGTTATGGCAATGTGAAAATTTTTGAATTGAATGTATTTCTTATGTTCTTTAAATTGTGATTGAGTTGGCATTTATTCTTATTAATCATATGAGCTTACTAAGCTAAAAAGCTTACTCTGTTTATTTTTCCATGTTTTATAGTGATTTCAAAGCTAGCTCGGATTCGGGGATCGTCAAAGACTTCATCACAGTATCAAGCTATCGTTTTGGTACTTTTAATTATATGTTTTTGGAATATATGGCATGTATAGGTACTTTGGTCATTTTGGTATATAAGTTGTAAAAGAATTTAGCATTTTGAATTGTCTTGTAAATGTTTATGGTTTGGTTGTATATATAGCCATGAGAGTTGGCTTAATTTGGTTGTCTTTATGATGCTTATTGATAGTAGGTTTTGTGGTTGTCAAATGGTTGATATTAGAGAAGATATATGCTTGTGAATTTGGGCATAATAATGCATGTATGGAAATGTTTACTTAGTTGAATTGCACATGTGAATATAGTATAATGTAAAGACCCATTTTGTAACTTGTGTATATTGTGGATAATGGAATTGAGTTGGCATTATTTAGGCTTGATTTAGTTGGTTTGAATGCCTATATATGCTTTGAATTGTGCAATTTGGTTTGGTGTAGGTTTGTGCAAGTTTGGGTGGCAAAATGGCTTGGTAAATAGCCTATTTTTGTCAACACGGGTGTGTGTCTCAGCCGTGTATGACACACGGTTATGTTACACGACCGTGTGTCCCCTGGTGTTGAAATTAAAACCAAGTCAGAATGCCTCACATAGCCTCACATACGAGCATGTGACTTGGTCGTGTGGCATAAGTCAGTATACAATACAGATTTGACACGGCCTAGCACACGGCCTGACACATGGGGTTTGTGTGGCCATTTTTAGGGCATACAGGCTAGCCACACGGGCGTGTGTGTTGGCCGTATGACCCAAGTGAAAGATTTACACTAGGTCAGACACGGGCTAGGACACAGCCATGTGATCCCATTTCGAATGTCCACACGGCCTGTGACACGGGCGTGTCTTTGGCCGTGTGAGACACACGGTCAGGCCATACAGGCGTGTATCCCTTATTTTCGAAAAAAATTTCTAAGTGTTCGAGAAGTTTCTAAAGTTATCGGTTTAGTCCTGAACCACCCCGAATGCATGATTTGGGCCTCGTAGGCTCATCCTAGGGACGATATGAATGTTGTTGATTGATGATTATATGAAATTTGAAAATGTACGTGAAATGTATGTGTAATTGTTTGATATGTCCTGTAACACTCCGAAACCCTATTTCGGCGTTGAATACGGGTGAGGGGTGTTACAATGTCCCCTACTCGGAGCTGAGTGGCAATGATTAAAATCTTGTGTACTTCTTCTTCTGCCATTTATCTCCTAATCGTTTGATCTACACGCTTTTTAAACAAGTATGATTCTTCCCATATATAGTACTTCACATCATGAAGAAACTTTTTCTTTTGATGATACGTCTTATCAATCGGCATCAAACTAAAAGCTAAAAAGTTAGCAAAATCAGAAAACCAAGGGGTGTTATGGACATGATTTACCTTCAGTATGTGTTTATTTGGGAATGTCTCTTGAATAGGTATAAGTGGAGAATTCCCTTCTTGTGGCTCCAATCTGGACAAGTGGTCTGCTACTTGGTTTTCTACCTCTTTTCTATCTTGAATTTCTAGATCGAACTCTCGAAGTAGAAGTACCCATCGGATCAATCTCGGCTTGGCATATTTCTTAGCAAGTAAATACTTAATTACCGAATAGTCTGTATTGACAGTCACCTTGGTACCTACAAGATAAGATCAAAACTTGTTAAAAGCAAACACAATAGCAAGTAACTCTTTCTCTATTACCGTATAATTCAATTGAGCTCCCATCAAAGTCCCACTTGCATAGTAGATGGGATGAAAAACTTTGTTCCTTCGCTAGCCCATAACAGCTCCTATCGTGAAGTCACTTGTGTCACACATCAGTTCAAATGGAAAATCCTAGTCTGGTGTGACGATTATGTGTGCCAAAACTAACCAATTCTTCAAATTATTGAAAGCTCTTTAGCATTACTCATCAAATTGGAACACGGTGTCCTTTTCCAATAATTTGCATAAGGGTTTAGCAATTTTAGAGAAGTCCTTGATAAATCTCCGATAAAAACTGGCGTGGCCCAAAAAGCTCATAACACCTTTTACAGATGTTGGAGGTGGGAGTTTCTCAATAACGTCTACCTTTGCTTTATCTACCTCGATTCCATGTCTCGTTATCTGATGCCCTAGAATAATACCTTCTCGTACTATGAAATGACCCTTTTCCCAATTAAGTACGAGGTTGGTTTTTTTGCATCGCCTTAGTACCTTGGCTAGATTTGCTAATCAATCATCATAAGTGTCTCCAAACACTAAAAAATCATCCATAAAGACTTCCAAATAATTCTTAACCATGTCAGTAAAAATTGGCATCATACATCTTTGAAATGTAGTAGGTGCATTACATAAACCAAATGGCATGTGTCTAAATACAAATGTACCGTACGGGCATGTGAATGTTGTTTTATGTTGATCCTCTAGTGTTACTGTAATCTGATTATACCCCGAGTATCCATCAAGAAAACAGTAATAGTCTCGCCCTGCGAGTCTATCCAGCATTTGGTCCAAGAACGGTAAAGGAAAGTGATCTTTCCTAGTCGCCTTGTTTAGCTTCCGGTAATCGATGCAAATTCTCCATCCAGTAACCATTCTAGTTGGAATCAACTCGTTGTTTTCATTCTCTACGATTGTGATACCTCATTTCTTTGGCATGCACTAGACTGGACTTACCTACAAACTGTCTGAGATGGGGTAAATTATACCCGCATCTAACCACATACTGATTTCTTTCCTTACCACGTTGGAAACACGAAAATACACACATTTTTTATGCCTTTTTTAACTCAAATTCATGTAGTTTCGGTAAAATTTTTATAAAATAATTAAATTGTACTTAAATTATAAACATGCTGAATTTTACTTAATTTTATAATAAATTTTGATTAATTTTGATCATTTTTGATAGATTCGCACAAAGGGCAAAAAACGATTCAGTAGACACTATTAGAAGCACAAAATCGGGAAGCGAGTTTTGAAGCATCAAGGAGAATTAAGTTTTCAGCCTAAGACTATCCAAATTGTGTGTATCAATTCATAATATAATTAATTTTAATTTTAATCCAATTTAATTTGGGTTATATAACTTATTGTTAATTAATTATTAAAAGGGGTCTAGTTGAGCTGAACCGAGAAAACCGATCCAACCGGGCACCGGGCAGCCCAAAACCGTCCCACATGCTGACCCAATCAACTTGTTTGGCTGATTATTTGGATTGCAAAATGACCCTTGAAGTCTCCTTCAATTTGCATTCAAACCCCTCCACTATTCATGCCTTTCAAGATTTGCCCTTACCTAAAAATAGCATGTTTGAAATCTTCAAACATGCCACATGTGTGGCAGGCCATGGGGGGAGTCTTTGATTGCTGATTTTGGCTGTTTTTAGCAGCTTTCTCAACCTATAAATACCCACTTGATTGCTCACTTCAAGAACATCTCAATCCTTCTCATCTCTTCACTTTCTTTTTATTTTTCTCTCTTCATTCCCTTCCATGGTTCTTTATTTTCTTCCTCTATTCCCTTGCCAATTTCACCTCTTGAAAAAGAGTCAATCAACCACCATTTGGAGCAGTATTCAAGTGTTCGTAGAAGCCTTGGTTCAACAAGAACAAGTAGAGAGGGAGGATTGGAGCAAACTAGTCAAGCCACAGAGAAAACACCGAATTTGATTCTTGTTCCCTATCCTTTTACTTTTGTTGTTGCTATGAAGAACATGTCTAAGAATATTTGTGATGTTGATATGTTTAATTTAATTAATATGGCTTAAATTTAATTCGTGTCAGGTTGATTGCATTTTTGTCTACTTAATTTATTAAAATTGTGTTTGTGTTGTTATAGGCCTTGGTAAGATATTTGATTAAGTAAAAACATGACTAAGTTATTCTTGCATTACAATTGTAAGGTAACTAATGAATTAATTATTTAAACTGATTGAAATTGTAATTAATTGACACGATACTTAATCAGTGCATGTTTAATCATCTAAGGTAGCTGAGGGTTATACTAGCATCGGTATCTAACGGTACATTAGCCTTGCATAACTTGTAAGATTATTGTGATTAAACTATTTCAAAGTAGAGATACATTTTTACCTCACGTTCTTATGAGATTGAATTAATTGTTTGAATTGGCATAGAGATATGTACAAGAGATTATTTTAATTTCATAAGTATGTATGTGCATTAGCACATTTTCTTATTAAAATTTGTTTAATCAGTTGAATTGACATAGAGATATAGTTAAGAGATAAATGGATTTTGGTAGGTAAGTATGTTCATAAGTTAGCAAATTACCAAGTTGCCGTGAATTTATTCGTAACAACATGAACATGATTTTAATAATTCTCAGTTAAGAAATGTAATTAGTCTAACACAATTATGTCATCTTGATTAAAATTATCTTTTGAAATCGTGCATTGGAACTTTTATTTTCTATTTATTTTTTTACTTAGTTAAAAATATTAGTTTTTAATCACCTCCTCAAATCAAAATATTTTTCTTCACCAAAGTGTTTTAAATTGCATTCATAAATAATTCTTTTCATAGTTCCTATGGGTATGATAACTCGACATTTACTTGTCACTTTATTACTTGTTGCGATTGTGTACACTTGCATATTTCCGTCGTTCCAAGTTTTTGGCGCCCTTGCCATGGACTGTTTTAAAAGACATTATTTGTGAAATTGTTAAATTTGCATTTTGGTCTATTTTTTTCTATTAAATTTTCATTTTTTTTTGCTTGTTTCGGGTGTTTATAAGTATTGATCAAATGATTGTTTACTCTCTATAGACCCTAAAATTTAAAGGACTTTCTGACAAAGAAGAAGGCAAGCGAACCAAAGAATGACTAAAGAGATGAATTTCAAAAATCCAAACCAAAATCCAAGAGGAACATTAGCTTACAATATTCACAATCTGATCATTGATGCTGATGATAGAAACTATGCCATTCGGCAATATGCCATTCCTATATTCAACAAGCTCAATCCGAGTATTAGAAGACCTGAAATCGACGCACAACAATTCGAGCTGAAGCCATTCATGTTCCAAATGTTGCAAAATATGGGTCAATTTAGTGGGATTCCTACTGAAGATCCACATCTTCATCTTTGGCTATTCATGGAAGTAAATGACTCATTTAAACTAGTCAGGGTGACCGAGGATGCCTTGAAACTGAGATTATTTCCATACTCCTTAAGAGATAGAGCACGAGCATAGTTGAACTCCCTACCGTCTGGTTCCATAACTACATGGAAAGAGTTGGTTGAACGTTTCTTAATGAAATATTTCCCTCCATATTTAACCGCCAAGATTCGAAATGAAATCACTTCATTTCAGCAACTTAATAAAGAATCTTTATATGAGGTATGGGAGCGGTTCAAGGAGTTCTGACGAAAGTGCCCTTATCACGACATTCCTTGCTGCGTTCAAATAAAGACTTTCTATATCGGTCTCAATATTCATACTAGAATGATGTTGGATGCTTTGGAAAATGGAGCCCTTCTTTCTAAGTATTATAATGATGCTTACGAGATTGTTGAAAGAATTGTCAGCAATAACTATCAGTGGCTGACCAATCGAGCAGCCTCAGAAAGACGAGTAGTAGGAGTATATAAAGTAGACACACTTGCTTCTTTTGCTGCCTAGGTATCCTCTATGTCTTCTATGCCTAAGAATATAACTGTTAATCATTTCAATGGTACTTTGGGTACTTTGGCTAACTTGAAAGAATCGCTCACCTCCATAAACAGTCTTAAGTGAAGATGAAGATCTTTGGTAGGCATTCCACTGAATTGGCCTACTGTCTGAAGCATCTGAAACATGACTGGCTTTAGCTCAAATTGTTGTGCCTCAATTTCAAGTATTCTAATACCCGAAATAAGATCATGAAACACCAGTACGACATAATGTCCTAGAGCTCTATCCCTATCATTAGCAATAAGGATAGGATTTTGAGTAGGGTTTGCTCTGTTTCCTTGATTCAGATTTTCAAATTTTGTCTCTTCGGTCCTTCTCTAACTTACTTGTCTTCTTCGTTGTTGAAAAGTTCTTTCAATTTTAGGGTCTATAGAGAGTAAATCGATAATTCGATCAATACTCATAAATACCTAAAACAAACACAGAAAAATTAATCAAGTTAAAATTGAACAGAAAAATAAATCAAAATGCAAAATTAATAATTTCACAAATAATGACTTTTAAAACAGTCCCCGGGAACGGCGCCAAAAACTTGGAACGATGAAAATCTGCAAGTGCACACAATCACAACAAATAAATAAGTGACAAGTAAATGTCAAGTTATCGTACCCAGAGGGACTGTGAAAAAAATTTATTTATGAATGCAATTAAAACACTTTGGTGAAGAAAAATATTTTGATTTTGAAGAAGTGATTAAAAACTAAAATTTAACCAAGTAAAAAAAAAGTTTCAATGCACGATTTAAAAATATGATTTTAATCAAGATGACATAATTGTGTTAGATTAATTACATTTCTTAATTTAGAATTACTAAACTCATGTTCATGTTGTTACGAATAAATTCACGGCAACTCGGTAATTTGCTAGCTACTGCTCATACGTACCTATTAATTAACTAATCTCTTGAACATTTTCCAATGCCAATTCAAACAATTAATCAATCTTCATAAGCACATAAAAGATTAAGTGAGGTAATAATGTATTCCTACCTTGAAACAATTTAATCACAATAATCATGCAGGTTTTGCAAGGCTAATGTACCGTCTAATACCGTTGCTAATTTAACCGTCAGCTACCTTAGAAGATTAAACATGCACTGATTAAGTATTGTGTCAATTAATTACAATTTCAACACGATTAAATAATTAATTCATTAGTTACCTTACAATTATAATGCAAGAATAACTTAATCATGATTTTACTTAATCAAACAACTTACCAAGGGCTATAACAACACAAACATAATTTTAATAACTTAAGTGGATGAAATGCAATCAACCTAACACGAATTAAATTTAAGCCATATTAATTAAATTAAACATATCAACATAAAAAGTATTCATATACATGTTCATAACAACAACAATAAAAATTAAATGATAGGGAACTAGAATCAAATCCGGTGTTTCTCTGAAACTTGACTAGTTTGCTCCGCTTCTCCTTCTCCACTTGTTCTGTTGAACCGAGGCTTCTACGACCACTTGAATGCTACTTCCAATGGTGGTTGAAGGGTTCTTTTCCAAGAGGGGAAATCAGTAAGGGAATGGAAGGGAAAAAGAAGAACAAAGGAAGGGTGTTGAAGAGAGAAAGTGAGAGAGAAGTGAAGAATGAAAGGATGAGAGGTGTTGAGATGTGTTTTAGATAAGCAGCCAAGAGGGGTTTTTATAGGTTAAGTAGGTTGCTAAAAATATAAAAAAAATCAGCAGCCATAGATTTCCCCCATGGCCGGCCACACATGTGGCAAGTTTGAAGGTTTCAAACTTACTATTTTAAGGTAGGGGCAAATCTAGAAAGGCATGAATAGTTGAGGGGTTTGAATGCAAATTCAAAGAGTATTTAAGGGCTATTTTGCAAGCCAAATAATCAGCCAAACAAGCTGATTGGATCAGCATGTGGGACGTTTTTTGGTTGCCCAATTCTCGGTTGGATCAGTTTTCTCGGTTCAGCTCAACTGGGTCTCTTTCCATAATTAATTAATAATAATAATATATTTAACCCAATGTAAATTGGATTAAAATTAAAATTAATTATATTAAGAATTAATATCCATAATTTGGACCGTATTAAGCTAAAAAATTAATTTGCATTGATGCTTCAAAAATCGCTTCTCGGTTTTGCATTTCTAGTAGTGTTTGCTGAGCTAATTTTTGCCATTTGTGCGAATCTATCGAAAATGATCAAAATTAATATACAATTAATTAAAATTAAAAATGTTAAAATTTAAGTGCAATTTAATTATTTTATAATTACTATATATTTTTTTACAAGATTTTTATCTAAACTACATAAATTTCAGTTAAAAAAAGTATGAAAAAGTGTGTATATTTTTGTGTTTCCAAGTGTCGCCTCTTCACCACCCACACCATGCCATTTTCATAAATAATGGTGGTGAGATACTATTTTGGTAATTTTTTTTTATTTTTATATTATAAAAGTAAAAAAAAAAGCCTGTTTTTAGACTCCATATGTAGGGTTAGAAGATTAACAAGTTTCCTATAAGGGTATAGGAAAATATCAAAAAAAATTAAATAACTGACTTGTCAAATTTTTAAGGCTGCTTGCAGAATAAAAAAATAAATTACCATTATACAAAATACTCACCCTTTAATTTTATATAAATTAAAGTAATCAAAATTATGACATTATTTTAACTGAGTATATATATTTTGTTCCTGAATTTGTTTATTTGCACTTGGTAAATTTTTTTGAACCTACTTGATACATGAACTTGTATTCTATCAACTAAATTGGTATCTCTACACAAATACCATTAGTTTGCATTAACGTGACAATAATAATTAATCTAATGGCTACACGTGGTAGCCTCTCAGTATACCATATGGAAAGCATAAATTGAAAAATTAAAAATCTTTAAAAATAGATAAATTAATTTAGAAAGGTATTTTTTCATCAAGAATGAACCTGGACAGAACTTTGTCTAGATATATTTCGATCTAGATAATCATGTGTCCAAATTCATTCCAAATGTTCTTGTAGTAATTTTATATATTTTATTTTTTTATAAAATATCAACTTATTATTATTTTGAAAAATATCTAAAATATAAATTTATAAATTTATAAAAATAAAAAATATATACAATTAAAAATATATAAAAAAAAGCCTATAATATTTTGAAAAATATAATTGTTATGAATATCTTATTAAGTGGATGTCCATTATGATCAAGATAAAGTTTTAATGTATTTTAAATTCTAATAGTTATTGGAATTAGATCTCTAATTCTTTTATACTTTTTATGGTTATAAATAGAGACTCTGATGAAGCATTGTAATCATCACTTTTTTATCAATAAAGCACATTCTCTATTGCTTTCATATTTTCGTTGTTCTTTGTTCTCTTCATCTCTCTTTATTTTATAACACATTATCAGCACGATTCTCAAATTATTTTTTAACCCATTTTGTTCTTATTTTTCATTTGATACCCCCCAAAATTTTATTTTTTTAAAACTCATACCTCAATTACTTTCTAACCTTTTTTTTTTTTAATCCTCGTTGAATTACTTTCATTATTTTTCTAACCTAGCATCCAAATTGGTTGCTTGGCTACCCAAAATTGACAAAAAAGAGGGGTTCGGACTTGTGTAGTGATTTGCTTAAAGTCCTTGGGAGGAATTGAATTTAATTTCTCTATCGGCTTAAGAATATGAACGATCAACAAAGTTTTGCTGGATCCAAAATCAATGGAGAAATATTATACACATATTAGTGCAATTGAGGCACACGTTACTACAAACTAGAAGTTTATAGAACCACATACTTTAACTATTTGGCATGACCGGTTAAGCCATCCCAGATCTATTATAATGCGATAAATAATTGAGAATTCAATTGGGCACCCATTAAAGAACCAAGAGATTCTTAATGCAAAGATTTCTCTTGTGATGTTTGTTCTCAAGGTAAACTGATTATTAGACCATCACCAACTAAAGTTGGGATTGAATCTCTTGAATTTCTGAAATGTATTCAAGGTGATATATGTGGGCCTATTCATCCACCATGTGGATCATTTAGATATTTTATGGTATTGATAGATACATCTAGTAGATGGTCTCATGTATGTTTATTATCGACTTGCAACCTGGCGTTTGCGAGACTACTTGTTCAAATAATTTGATTAAGAGCACAATTTCCAGGTTATGCAATAAAAACTATCCGTCTTGATAATGCTAGTGAGTTTACATCTCAAGCTTTCAATGATTATTGCATGTCAATTGGGATAAAAGTTGAACATCCTGTAGCTCATGTTCACACATAAAACGGTTTAGCTAAATCGTTTATCAAACGCCTCCAACTAATAGCTAGGTCATTACTTATGAGAACAAAGCTCCCTGTTACAGCTTGGGGATATGATATTTTGCATGCAGCAGCACTTATACGCATAAGGCCAACAAGTTATAAAAAAAATACTCCCCATTGCAATTGGCTTTTGGTCAGGAGCCAAATATTTTCCATCTTAGGATTTTTGGATGTGCAGTATATGATCCAATTGCTCCACCACAACAAACAAAGATAGGTCCTCAAAGGAGGTTGGGAATATATGTTGGTTATGAATCTCCTTCTATAATTAAATATGTTGAACCATTAACTAGAGATTTATTTACTGCATGATTTGTTGATTGCTACTTTAATGAAATAATATTCTCAACATTAGGGGGAGAGAAAATACAACTAGTAAAAGAAATTACATGGAATGGATCATCATTATCTCAATTAAATCTTTGTACAAGTCAATGTGAGCAAGAAGTTCAAAGGATCATACATTTGCAAAACATCGCCAATCAACTGCCAGATTCATTTACTGACCTAAAGATAATTACAAAATCTCACATACCAGCTGAAAATGCTCCAATACAAATTGGTATCCCAATAGGGAAAACTGTTAGTGAAAAAGAAAGTAATCCATGCTTGAAGCGTGGAAGACCAGTTGGTTCCACAGATAAAAATCCTCGTAAAGGGAAATAAGCAAATATTCAAGGTGATTATATTATGGAGACAAGTTCCCAAGAAGAGGCTAGAGATATAACTAATTATAATCATAAAACCCCAGAACAGATTCAGGTACCTTAAAATGATGATAACGAAGAGATCTCGATAAGTTATGTTACTTTGGGGAAAAAATAGAATCGGAAGAATATAGTTGTTGACAACAATTTTGCATATAATGTTGCTGATGAAGTAGAAAAAGAAAATGATGATCCTGAGCTTAAATCTATTGATGAATGTAGAGATAGAAAAGATTGACCAAAATGGAAAGATGCAATTCAAGCAGAATTGAATTCACTTTTTAAACGTAAGGTTTTTGGACCTGTAGTCCAAACACCTAAAGGTGTAAAGTCGGTAGGATATAAATGGGTATTTGTGCAAAAATGAAATGAAAAAAAATAAAGTAGTAAGATATAAAGCACAACTTGTAGCACAAGGATTTTCACAAAGGCCCGGCATTGATTATAAAGAGACATATTCTCCTATGGAGGATGCAATTACGTTTAGATATCTTATTAGCCTTGCAGTACGTGAAAAACTTGACATGCATCTAATGGCTGTTGTTAAAGCCTATTTGTATGGCACACTTGATAGTGAAATTTATATGAAAATCCCAAAAGGATTTAAAATCTGAGAAGGATATAGAGTTTCTTCAGAAAATTGTTCGATCAGATTAAAGAAAATTTTATACGGATTAAAACAATCTAGACATATGTGGTACAATCGTCATAGTGAATACTTGTTAGAAGAAGGTTACAAAAATGATCTAATTTGTCCATTTGTCTTTATAAAAAGGTTTGGCTCAAATTTTGTGATAATTGTTTTTTATGTTAATGATCTAAATATTATTGGAACTCTTGAAGAGCTCCAAAATACAATAAATTTTTTAAAGAAAGAATTTGAGATGACAGATATTGGAAAAACAAAGTTTTCTCTTGGCTTACAGATCAAGCATTTAAAATATGAAATTCATGTTCGTCAATCAACTTATATGAAAAAAGTGTTAAATAAATTTTAAATGGATAAAGCACACCCATTAAGTACTCCGATGGTTGTATAATCGTTAGATGTGAATAAAGATCAATTTCGTCCTTACGAAGATGGTAAAGAGTTTCTTGGTCCTAAAGTACCATATTTAAGTGTCATAGGGGCTTTGATACATCTTGCAAACAACACAAGACCTGATATAGCTTGCGCTATAAACTTGTTAATATGATTTAGTTCTTCTCCAACATGTAGACATTGGAATGGAATTAAACATGTATTAAGATGTCTCAGAAGGACTATTGATATGGGGTTATTTTATTCAAATGATTCAAAATCCCTATTAGTCGGCTATCTTGATGTTGAATACTTATCAAATCTACATAAAGGTCGATCTCAAATAGGATATGTATTTATATGTGGGGGCACTGCCATATCATGGCATTCAACAAAGCAAACATTAGCTGCTACTTCTTCAAATCATGCATAAACAATTGCAATACATGAGGCAAGTCGAAAGTGTGTTTGGTAAGGTTATTGACCCAACATATCCAAAAGATATGTAATTTGCCTTTCCAGGAAAAGATACCAACTATCTTATATGAAGATAATGCAGCATGTATAGCTCAATTGAAGGGTGATTATATCAAAGGTGACAGAACGAAACATATTTCACCAAAATTATTCTTCACTCATGACCTTGAGAAAAGAGGTGATATAAATGTTCAACAAATTCGTTCTAGTGAGAATTTAGCAGCTCTTTTTACTAAGGCATTACCAACTTCAACATTTGAAAGACTACTACACAAGATTGGAATGTGTCGACTTAAAGATGTAATGTAATATTGCCATCAGGGGAAGTCTAAAAACAAGTTGTACTCTTTTCCTTTAACCAAGGTTTTGTCCCATTGGGTTTTCCTGGTAAAGGTTTTTAATAAGGTAGCTTCTAATAGAAGATTGTGTACTATTTTTCCTTCATTAGGTTTTTTATCCCACAAGATTTTTCCTAATATGGTTTTAACGAGACACATTATCTACCAATGGACATCCAAGAGGAGTGTTATGAATATCTATTAAGTGGATGTCCGTCATTATCAAGATAAAGTTTTGATGTACTTTAAATTCTAATAGTTATTAGAATTAGATCTCTACTTCTTTTATACTTCTTATGCCTATAAATGGAGACTCTGATGAAGCATTGTAATCATCCATTTTTATTAATAAAACACATTCTCTATTGCTTTCATATTTTCTTTGTTCTTTATTCTCTCCATCTCTCTATGTTTTATAACAATAATATAATATTTAAATTTATTAAAAATTAAAAAATATATAAATATTTAAACTAACTAGAAAAT
This sequence comes from Gossypium longicalyx, assembly GCA_025698465.1. Classification (NCBI taxonomy): domain Eukaryota; kingdom Viridiplantae; phylum Streptophyta; class Magnoliopsida; order Malvales; family Malvaceae; genus Gossypium; species Gossypium longicalyx. The sequence goes on along the minus strand of CM046995.1, from coordinate 67,046,629 downwards.
TTAAATTTATAAAAATACAAATATATAAAAGAACCAAAAAACACATCTATATTGAATCTAAACATATGAGTGTTCAGATACATTTGAATATGGACAACCATCTATCTAAGTTCATTCTTGATGTAACAAAATTATACTTTTTTATTAATTAATTTATTTTAAAATTTCAAAATAATAATAACATTATATTTTACTAAAAATAAAAATAAAAATAATATAAAATTACTAAAAACACATCTAAAATGAACTTGGACAATTGGTTGTCTAGATGCTAATGTTATCCAAGTTCATTTTTTAGGTGAAAAAGATTATAACTTTTTATTTATTTATATGTTTTTAAATATTTTTATTTTTATTTATTTATGTTTTCCATGTGACCTACTAAGAGGCTGGTATATGGTACTACTGAATTGTAACACCCCTTACCCGTACCTGAGGCTGGGACAAGGTACGGCGCATTACCGTACACAAACATGACATTTCTGGAAAATCACGGGCTATAAAATATCGTTCTAAATTAAAACCAATCAAACAGATTCATAGTGTCCTTATTATGGGCCTACAAGGCCTAAAACATGTATTAAGAATGGTCCAGGACTAAACCGAGAGCTCAAGAAAATCTTAGGAAAATTCCTAGGTTTAAGCCTCACACACCCGTGTAGAGGCAATGCACATGCCCATGTGCTTGGGACACGCTTCTGTCCCTTGCCCGTGTGGGATTATTTGAATTTATTTTCTATTTCGAACCTACAGGGGTTTTAACACGACCGAGCACACGCCCGTGTCCCTGGCCCGTGTCCTTCACAAGGCCTAGACACGCCTGTTTCATTGCCCGTGTCTAAAAACCTGAGTATTCTGTTTATGACGTCATCATGCATCTAGGGGCACATGGTCAAGACACACGCCCGTGTGCTAGGCCGTGTCCTCCACACGGTTCAGACACACGGCCGTGTTTCTGCCCGTGTGTTTACTACGATGCATACTGGCCTAAAAATTTTAGGTGCAGGGGACACACGACCGTACCTCATGCCCATGGAACTGACCGGGAGTCACACACGGCCTAGACACACGCCTGTGTGTCTACCTGTGTGGACCTTTTTTGGAGGCTACAATCCAAGCCAATGGTCACCCTCGACATCCACACACATTTGTGAATTTCTATGGTATTTAACAGGACCTAAAATGCTCAATGACTACATCCAATAGTCTATTTCATGTTAACCTCATCTCATTGGTTTTATACATGCTAGATTATCCTCTTTGTATTAAGGATTACCATATCATTAAACACGTTTACAATCGGCTCATTTTATAACTCATTTCCAATTATGACCTAGCCATCTCCAAGTGATTTGGCTACATTCCACATGTCTATTCATGATATACTACATTTAACCATCTCATGAACATTTAAACACCGACATGCACAATTAGTAAGTTACAACCTACATCAAAATGAGCCATGTTTTATGGCCATATACAAAATGAATACGTATATCATTCAAGCCATTACATTGGCTAACCAATGACACATATAACAAAATAACCAAAATCCTATACATGCCATTGTAATAAAGTAAAGGTATCTATATATCAAAGCAAGATAAGCTGATAGTGTTAACAATACTCCAATCATCTTCCAATCTTCACGAGTTCATGAGCTCTTTAAAATAAGGGAAAGAAAAGGGGGTAAGCATTAACATGCATAGTAAGTTCGGATAACAGGAAGGTAAACTTACCGATTATTTAGCATACAACCATAAAAGATATTCATGCCAAACATGCATAATGTAAATCTCCTATCACATACACTCAATCATCAAGTTAGTTTCCTCTCAAGCTATATAGCATTAATCTTAGTTGAGCTCATCAATTCAAACATTTTCATTCTCATTTCTCATTATAGTCCCGTTGAATTTCTCAAAAATCTCAATGGGTATCCCGTTACAATTAAGTCAGACTAGTGACCATTTTAAATATACACTCCCGTGAACCTCACTCTTACGGTGGGATTAGAAATCCAAGTTAAATCCCTCATAACATAAATTCAAGGAGTATTGTCGGGATTACCATTCCAGGCTAAATCCCTTACAACGACAATTACTCCAATACTCTCGGATTTGAAATGCCAGTCCAGGCTAATTTCAGTCCTTAATTGTATTACCCATCTGGGCTAAATCCACATTGCACATATATTCATTTGGAGGTTCAACCACTTAAGGAACACCCGTTGTAACACCCTTTACCCGAGACCGTCGCCGGAGTCGAGCACGAGGCGTTACCTGACTTAACTTACTAATTCAGGGCATAAAATTTACTTTTAAAATTAATTTATTTACATTCATTAAATATGTCCCTAAAAAGGGCCCTCAAGACCCTAAAACATGCAATTGAAATGGTTCAGGACCAAACCGGGAACATTAAAAATTTTTCGAATACTTAGACAAATCAAAACAATTTATTTCATTATTTCTTATAAAACTGCCCACCTGCGTCATAGTCACTAAATAAATCATAACTCGAGTCACAAAACTCAAAATTTAAATTTGTGAATTTTCCCTGAAACTAGACTCATATATCTTCTTACTAATTTTTTTTCCAGAATTTTTGGTCTAGCCAATTAGTACAGTTTATTAGTTAAAGTTTCCCTTGTTGCACTATTCGACTACTCTGACCTCTCCTCACTACGAATCAATTTTATCCCTATGAAAAATTTAAATAACCATGTTTTTTGTTTTTCTTGAAAGTAGATTCACTAAGAAATCTAGAAATATAAACTATAAATCCTAATTATTTTTGTACAATTTTTAGTGAATTTCTAAAGTCAGAACAGGGGATTCAGAAATTGCTCTGACCCTGTCTCACTAAAATTCAAATATCTCTTAATATACACTTCTTTTGCTTACTTTGTTTCTTTCATATGAAAATAGACTCAATAATATTTAATTATATATCTTATTCATCACGTAATTCCATTTCTACTATTCTTGGTGATTTTTCAAGATCACGCCACTGCTGCTGTTCAATACTGTTTTAATGCTAATTTCACTTTTTCATGATTTCTTTGTATTAACTACCATTTAGGCATACATAACACCGAAACATGTTCTTCATTAGCCATTTCAATAGCTAATAATTATCAAATATTTACATACCATTCTTTAGCCATATCATAAGGACATACACACAAAATGGCTAAGTCTCTATACATGCCATAAAATAGAACGTTTGTAAACGAAGATACCCATTTGGTAACTTGATAGTCGATAGTGTGAAGTGATCTCCGACGACCTCCAACCCGAGCTTGCTTTTAAGTACTCTGAAACATGGGAAAGTGAAAGAAGTAAGCTTATAAAGCTTAGTAAGTTCACATGTAAAATAATAAGCATTAGCAATCAATTTAGCTTACTACTATGCTGTCATAATTTGCTTAAATAATGTTTAGTTCTTACTTTCCCATCTTACTCATCAGTAACCTTACCAAAGGCTCAGAATACAAAAGGCACCTTACTTAATAGCTTGCTTACATAGCTGCAACATCTCACTTAACACATGAGTACTCTTTCATAATATAGGCATATTGCCAATCATGTCATAAAGTGTCACAAGCATAACTGAAAACTCAAATCACTTACTTAATACTTGATAATCTCAATTACTTACAATCTCAATATTAAAGAAGCCTTAAATGCATACCTGTACTCTTTCTTAATGTTCTCACCTTGTCGTTTCTTTGACTTACTCTTTGGATTACTCGAGAACCTTTTCCTTTTTGAACTTACCATTGCCATGTCTTGACATGGTCTTACGTGGTATCCTTACCTTATGAACTCACTAATGCCATGCCTTGGTATGGTCTTACATGGGACCTTTGCCTTATAGTAACTCATCAATGCCATGTCTTGACATGGTCTTACATGTTTTCCTTGCCTTATAGAACTTATCAATGCCATACCTTGGCATGGTCTTACATGATATCCTTATCTTACCAAATGCCATGTTCCAAACATGGTCTTACATGGTATCCTTATCTTACCAAATGCCATGTTCCAAACATGGTCTTACATGGTATCCTTATCTTAGTGTCAATGTCACATCTTGATGTGGTCTTACATGGAGTCCTTAATCAATGCCGATGCCATGTCTTGACATGGTCTTACACGAGATCCTTGTCTTACCAATGCCATGTCTTGACATGGTCTTACATGGTATCCTTAACCGTCAATTCCTCCTTAAATGCCATGTTATGAACATGGACTTTTCTGTCAATTCTTCCTTAATTGCCATGGTACAACCATGGACTTTGAGATATCAATGCCTTTTCAAGTCATAGCTGAAACATACTTGCTCAAATTCTCAAGGTTAGTCGCATAACTCAATAATAACAATACTAATAACAATAATTGCATAATAATAAAATGCTACTCGATACATACTTACATTCTCAATCTCATCATATCATCAACTTAACTTATTCTCATCAAACTATGCTAGTCAATACTTTCTTGTTATCATACAAAGCCATAATACAAAATTTGGTCTTACATATAAATTATACAAGTTCTCTTTCCAATATCGAATTATTATCGAACATTAATCATTATATCTGAAACTCAATACTAAAGTATTTATGGCCAAAATATCAATTTATCATTCAAATATGCATAATTAAATGCTTATTAAACATATGAACTTACCTCTATACCAAAACGACCATTTTACCAACTTTCCCGATTTTCAATTTTTCTCCCATTCTAGGTCCAAATCTCACTTTTCGGGATCTAAAACATCATATTTCACTTACTTAATTAATGTACTATTCAAAACATTCCCTAACTCAAACTTTGGAAAAATTACAATTTTGCCCCTAAACTTTTGTAGAATTATGATTTTTCCCCTAGGCTCAGAAATTAAAATTTATCCATTTTTCTTATGTTTTATGACACTCTGAACATTTTTCCATTCTATGGCAACATCAAATTCCCGCCCTATCATGTACTTATAAACATTAGGTTTTTTTTACCGATTATGTCGTTTTACTCGTTTTCACTTAAAATCGCTTAGCAAAAGTTGTTTAACAAAATTTCAAGCTTCATATTCTACCATAAAACATCAAAATAAACACATTTAAACTATGGGTATTTTTCCAAATATGAACCCTGGCATGAATTATTGCTAGAATAAGTTAAATCAAGTTACCAGGACTCCAAAAACGTAAAGAACATTAAAAACGAGGCTAGAACGAACTTACTATTGAGCTTGGAAAGCTTGGAAACCCTAACCATGGCTTCCCCCATGCTATATTCGGCCTCCATGAAGAAGATGGACCAATTTTGGCTTTATTTTCCCTTTTTAATTCTTTTAATTACTAAATGACCAAAATGCCCTTAAAGGCTTTTCTTTCAAATTTGTCCTATACTTGCCCATTTTTGTCCAAACTTAAATATAATGATCTAATTACTAAATAAGTACCTCCACTTTCAGAACCCATTTCAATTAAATCTCATTTATTATCTAGAACACACATTTTGCTAATTTTACAATTTAGTCCTAATTATCAAATTAGGCACTTATACATAAAATTTCTTCACGAAATTTTCACACAATTATTCAATCAATGAATAAACCTTAAAACTTAATCAAAATAAATTTTTTTTGACCTCAGATTCATGTTTTCGCAACCACTATTCCGTTTAAGCCCTATTTCAGGATGTTACACTCGTCCGAGCTGGATCCTTACTATACTGAGATCATCGGATTACCCGTAAGGGCTAAATCCCTTTCTGCAACACATGCAGGATCTCATGTCATGTAAACAAGGATTTACCCATCGAATCTCCCTTTTTCATTCAACCAGGACAATTGTCATCTTTTTCATTTTACACTACTACATTTCATGGATTGTCATGCAATCTATATCTAAAATAACATACATTTAAGAATATGCATTTTCAAGTATGTTTAAATTTTACTTCGAGTTATACGAACTTACCTGGTAATTGCTTTGATTTCGTATTTCGGTTATTCCAAAACCTTTCGTTTTCCACGGTCGACCTCCGGAATTGGTTCCTCGGGGTCTATATCAGTAAAAATAAATTATTAATACCTCATACTACTCATTTCGGACCTAAATTTTTACCCCTAGGTAAAATGACCATTTTGCCCCCAATATTTCACATTTTTACGAATTAGTCCCTAAGCTCGTATAATGGAATGCATGAAATTCCTCGATTACCCATGCTTAGCCGAATGTATCCTAAGCTTATGCCAGCCCATATTTTCCTCTATTTCATATTTCTACCACATATTTATATTTTTTTACGAAATGGTCCTTTAAGCCATTTCCATGAAAACTTACCTAGTAAAAGTTGTTTACCATCCTTTAAACTCTCATATTCCTCCATAAATCATCAAAATACAAACATCTCATGCATGGGTAAATTTCCAAACGTGAATCCTAGCTTGAGATATGGGTAGAAATGGATAGAGCATGTTGCAAGGATCTCAAAATTACAAAGAACATTAAAAACGGGGTTAGAGAGCACTTACTATTAAGCTTGAAATGTTGAAAACCCTAGCTTATGGAGCTCTAGGAATTCCGGCAGCTATGGGGAAGAAGATGGCTGAATTTTGGCTTTATTTTTCCCTTTTTATTAAGTTTATAACCAAATAACCAAAATGCCCCTCCTTATAAAACTTCCAAATTTTTCTATGCATGCCCATTTTTGTCCAAAAACTTAAAAATTGGGCAAATTGCTATTTAAGTCCTTCTAATTTATAATTCAAAGCAATTTCATGCAAATTTCTTCTAGAACCCAAGTTTTGCAATTTATTCAATTTGGACCCTAATTTCCAATTGGGCACATTATACATAGAATTTCTTCATGATGCTTCAACACATGCTTGTTTTCATATCCTAGAACTCATAATAATCATAAAATAAATATTTTAACGTCAAATTTGTAGTCCCAAAACCACTATTTCGACTAGACCCTATTTTAGGACGATACATGAATTGGCTATTAGTGCCACATCAGCATAAAACTAACAGTGTTAGTACGGAAATAGTTGGTTGACGAATAAAAAGACAGAAGTTCAAGTACCAACTAAGTAAATATATATATACAAATAAATAAATTCAAAGTACAGAATATATATTAGCACATAACTATATTACTTAATAAAAACTCATATATGTCTCAAGATTTACGTGATTGAAATATATGTTAAATTTAAAAGAAATTATTAAATTTATTAATTAATATCTTATGGTAGAGAAATATTTATATTAGTGTAAAATTAGTTTTACATCTTTTTCTGACCTTTGATTAAAATTAAATTAACAATTAAGATTAAAACGTTGACTTAATTAAAATGGTTAAAAAAAATTTGTAATTGAACTTATTCACTTCTCCTAAATTGATACTTAAGATTTTTTTGCTCCAGATTGGTACCTAAAATTTTTTCTTCACCTAAGTTGATACTTTTTTTAACACCATTAAGTCTAGGACATGTGGCAATACTTGTAACACACCTAACCCGTATCCGTCGCCGGACTAGGGTAAAGGAGCATTACCGAACATATCTAAACATTTCACATTCATTTTCCAAACATCATAACATCAAAGTCACACATCATTATAGAGTCCCCTATAAAGGTCAACGAGACCTTCATCATGCTTTATAAAGGGGTCGCGACTAAACCGAGCTCATACAAAATTTTCCCAAACTTAAACATTTTTCTAAGTTTTAAAGGTCACACGCCAGTGTGAACAGGCCGTGTGCCTTACACGGCCTTAGACATGCCCGTGTGTTTAAACCGTGGCAAAACAGGGCATACATACATACTGACTTAACCACACGGCCACAAGACACGCCCGTGTGCCTTGGCCGTGGTTGAAACTGACTTGGATCACACGGCCGACCACACGCCCATGTGTCTAGCCCGTGTACCCTTCGAAATGGCCACACACGCCCATGTATCAAGGCTGTGTGTCTCACACGGCCACCACGCATGCCCGTGTGTCTAGGCCGTACTCAAGACTGACTTGATAAACTAAATTACAGTAGACACACGCCCGTGTACTCAACCGTGTGGGGTGAAATTAGGCTTGGTTTAAGCCACATTTCCCACCTATCTCAAACACTCAAAATCCACAACATTTTAACATTATTGCATACATTCATAGGCAACCAATACATGCAAATACAATAACATATCAAACTATATAACCTCAACCAATTCAATATGCCAACATCATCACAATTTACCAAAGTTCCAAATGCACAAAATCATTTCTTAATCACATACTTCATACCAAAAAACTTACTAATTCAACATTCCATATTCAAACCATCACATAAACATTATATACATCATATGATTTACCTATCAAACACGTTATTTAGGCCAACTTAAAAGGCCAGACATACCAACATTTACAAGCCAAGTCTCATGGCTAGATATTCACATCACAAAACATACCAAAATACTTCTAGCCTATACATGCCATTTACCATATATACAACTCTCAAAATGGTATCAAAATAGTTGTCCGATAGTGTGATTGATGTCGTTGATGATCCCTAGATCCGAGCTAGCTTTATAACACTGTAAAACAGAGAACATTTCACACAGTAAGCTTACAGCTTAGTAAGTTCATGATGTAATACATTTAACTCATCAATTCATTAATTCAATCTCTTAACTAACATTTAATATTACTCATCACATTACTCATAATTATTCAAAGTTATATCTTACTATCATACTACATCTTTAAGCATATGATAAGCATTCACAATACTATACAATGCAACTCATCTCATCATTCATTTACATAATCTCTCATCTATATCATACACAATATCATTAACCACATAGGTTTCGTACATACCTGTACCATCACATTCTTACCTATCACATTTATCTCTTCAATGCTCGATGCACAATGTCATTTAATCATCTTTAGACGTTCTTTGAACTCACACACTTACTGCCGATTAATTAGCCGAAGCTATAATATTATCGCACACTTAGTGCAATTTCATTAAATTGAACTTATATCAGTATCGCACACTTAGTGCCATTTATTCAGCCATCGTTGTTATATTCTTGCACACTTAGTACCATTTTTAATAACCGTAGCTATTTCATTTCTCGCACACTTAGTGCATCAAATTCAACTCACATTTCACATACTCCAACTTCTCAATCTCATTTCTATTTATTTCATCACATACAAACATTATACAAACAATATGTATTATAAATGAACTTACCTCGGACGCAAAAACGACGATATTAGTTGATCGATCGAGCACTTTGTTTTTGCCTCAATCTAAGTCTGAATTCCTCTTTTCTTGATCTATATGTATTCAGAATTAACTCATTTAATCACCAACACATTAAATTTAATACACAAACACTTCTTTGAGCATTTTTGCACTTTAGCCCCTAAAATTACACATTTTGACATTTTAGTCCTTATTACACAAAACACCAAATATACAAAATTCATCAAAACCATGCCTTAGCCGAATTTTCCTATGGTCCCTACCAGCCCATATTTATCATTTATCTCACATTTTAGCCCCCCTAATTTCTCATTTTCACAAATTAGTCCCTAATATACATTTTTACTCAAAATTACTTTACAAAACACGTATATCATGCATTAAGCTTTCATATTTCGTCATTTAACATCACAAAACTCATGAATTCATCAATGAAATCTCATAAAATTATCAACAAGTTCATGAATTTAAGCATGAGCTAGCTAGACCACTTAACAACGATCACAAAAATGTAGAAATCATAAAAAAAATCGAGTAAAACTCATACCTTAATCACAAATTCTTCTAGCCAAAACCCTAAAACTCTTTTTCCTTTCTTTTATTCTTCAATTTTCAGCAAGCATGGATCATAATGGCTTAATTTGATGTTTTGTTTTAATTAATAAACATTAATAAGCCATTTACATATTTAGCCTTATTATTTTCATTATAATTCCACTATCTCATGTCCATTAATATCCATAAATTAATTCAATGGTCAAATATCAACATAAGGACCTCTAATTTATAAATAAATAGCAAATAGGCACTTTAACAATTAGAAGGCCAATTTTACATTTTACGCGATTAGGTCCTTTTTCAAAATTAAGCACACATTCAATAAAATTTCCACACGAAACCTTTACTCATGCTTAAACACATACTGTAAACATAGAAAATAATATTAAAATATTTTTTACTCAAATTTGTGGTCCTGAAACCACTATTTTGACTAGGGTCTAAACCGGGCTGTTATAACTCTCCCCTAGGTATTTTCATCCACGAAAATCTTACCGTTGAATAGATTTGGATATTACTTTCTCATTGCATCCTCAGGTTCCCACGTAGCTTCTTTAACCCCATCCCAATGCCACAACACTTTCACTAACGCTATTCTTTTATTTCTCAGCTCTTTGATCTCACGAGCTAAAATCTGTATCGGCTTTTCTTCATAGGACATATCAAGCTGAATTTCAACCTCAGTAGGGGAAATAACATGCGAAGGATCTGATCTGTATCTTCGTAGCATCGATACATGGAATACATTGTGAATTCTTTCCAATTCCGGTGGCAACAACAATCTATAGGCACCTGGCCCGACACGCTCGATGATCTCATACAGCCAGATAAACCTTGGACTCAATTTTCCTTTTTTGCCGAATCAAAGTACTTTCTTCCATGGAGATACTTTCAGAAACACCTTATCACCGATTTGAAACGCAATATCTTTTCTTTTTAAATCTGTATACGATTTCTGATGATCCGCAGCTGCTTTCAGACTATCCCGTATTACTTTCACTTTCTGCTCAGTCTTTTTTATCAAATCAACCCCGTATATCTTTTTCTCACTCAGCTCAGTCCAATACAAAGGTGTTCGACATTTATGACCGTATAAAGCCTCGTAAGGATCCATTTTAATACTCGATTGAAAGCTATTATTATATGCAAATTCAATTAATGGTAAGTACTGTTCCCACGAACCTTCAAACTCAAGAATGCAACATCTCAACATATCCTCGAGAATCTAAATAATTCGCTCGGATTTACCATCCGTCTGCAGATGAAAAGTAGTACTGAAATGCAATTTTGTACCTAAAGCCTCTTGTAGTTTCTTCCAAAACCATGAAGTGAATCTCGAATCTCTATCTGACACAATAGATAATGGCACAACAAGCAATCTCACAATATCGAAAATGTATAACTCAGCTAACTTATCAAGTGAGTAATCGAATTGTACCGGAATAAAATGGGTTGATTTTGTCAATCGATCAACTACAACCCATATTGCATCTTTCTTTCTCGGAGATAGGGACAAACTCGAAACAAAGTCCATTGTGATTCTGTCCTATTTCAATTACAAAATCATAATTGGTTGCAACAAATCGGATGGCACTTGATGTTCAGCTTTAACTTGCTGACAAATTAAACATTGAGAAACAAATTCGGAGATACCTCTTTTCATTCCAAACCACCAGTAATGCTGTTTCAAATCATTATACATTTTTGTACTACTTGGATGAACAAATAAATGACTATTGTGAGCTTCATTCAAAATCATCTGAATCAACTCTGAATTTCTCGGAACACAAATTTGATCTCGAAATCTCAAGCAATCATCATTTTCAACTCGAAATTCAGAATCAGAATTCAAATCACACTGAGCTCGTTTTGCTATTATCTCATTATCAACCTTTTGAACATCAATAATCTATTGTAAAAACAACGGTCTCACTTTCAATTCTGCTAAAACCGAAACATCATCAGACAAAGCCAAATGAGTATTCATGGCACGTAATGCAAACAATGATTTCTGACTTAAAGTATCAGCAACAACATTTGTTTTTCCCGGATGATAATCGATAACAAGCTCGTAGTCTTTTAGCAGTTCTAATCATCTTCTCTGTTGTAGATTCAAGTCTTTCTGAGCCATCAAATATTTCAAGCTTTTGTGATCGGAATATACGTGACATTTCTCTCCAAACAAATAGTGACGCCAAATTTTCAAAGCAAACACAATCACAGCTAACTCAAGGTCATGCGTTGGATAGTTCTTTTCAAGCGGCTTTAACTGTCTCAAGGCATAAGCTATGACTTTTCCTTCCTGCATCAAAACACAACCTAAACCATTCAATGAAGCATCACTGTAGATCACAAATTCTTTACCCGATTCTGGTTGTCCTAACATTAGAGCTTCTGTTAATAGGGCTTTCAACTGATCGAAGCTTTTCTGACACTTTTCAGACCATTCAAACTTTACATCTTTTAAAAGAAGTTTCGTCAATGGAGTCGCGATCATTGAAAAGCCTTTTACAAACCGTCGATAATAACCCGCAAGTCCCAAAAAATTGTGGACTTCAGAAACATTTCTCGAAGGCTTCCAATCCAAAATAGTCGAAATCTTGCTCGGATCAACTCGAATGCTAGATGCAGATACAATATGTCCCAGAGAACCAACTTTGTCTAACCAGAATTCACATTTGCTGAACTTCGCATATAACTGCTTTTCTCGCAAATTTTGTATCACTATTCTCAGTTGTTCGGTATGCTTAGTTTCATCACGTGAATAAATCAAAATGTCATCAATGAATACGACAACAAATCGATCTAAATATGGTCGAAAAATTATGTTCATCAAATCCATAAAAACAGCAGGTGCATTCATTAATTCGAAAGGCATAACTAGAAACTCATAGTGTCTGTACCTCGTTCTAAATGAAGTTTTCAGAATGTCTAAATCTTTTACTTGCAACTGATAGTAACCTGATCTCAGGTCTATCTTTGAAAACACAGTAGCTCCTTTCAACTGATCAAACAAATCATCTATCAGCGGTAAAGGATATTAGTTCTTGATCACCACTTTATTGAGTTGTCGATAATCGGTGCACATTCTTATAGTTCCGTCTTTTTTTTCACAAATAAAACCGGTGCACCCTAGGAAGAATAATTCGGTAGTGCAAAGCCTCTATCTGTCAATTCTTGCAACTGAGCTTTCAACTCTTTTAATTCAGTCAGTGTCATTCTATACAGAGCTATTGAAATCGAAGTAGTCCTTGGCATTAATTCAATACCAAATTCAACCTCTCGGATCCATGGTAAACCCGGTAACTCTTCAGGAAACACATCTGGGTAATCACTTACAACTGGCACTGATTCAATCTTTCTTTCAGCCACTTTCGTGTCGAGCACATTAGCTAAATAAGCTTCACAACCTTTTCTCTCATATTTCCAAGCTAACATCATTGAAATCACAACTGGCAATCTATTCAATACATCTGATTCAATTCGAATAATCTCATTACTCTGACATCTCAAATCAATCATCTTTCGTTTGCAATTTACAACAACATCATGCAATGTTAACCAGTCTATACCCAGGATTATGTAATTACCCCGAATCATCAATGGACAATTCTTGCACACTTTATCAATCAAAACACATTTGCCTAAGGGGTTCGATACTCTAATTACAAATTCAGTAGACTCTACAGGAAAAGTCTTACTGGATATTAAATTCATGCATATATACGAATGAGTAGACCCTGGATCTATCAATGCAATCACAGAAGTATCATAAAGAGTAAATGTACCCGTAATCATATTTGGAGATGAAGCTTCCTCACATGCTCAAATAGCGTAGGCTCTGGCAGGTGCACGAGCCTCAGATCGAACAGGGGTATCTTTAGTCCCTCTTTGACTACCACTCATATTTCCCGTGTTTCTCGGTGGTCTACCTTTAGCTAAAGTGTTACTTGGCCTTATGTTCTGAGCATTATCTTTTTCAACTAACTCTGGGCAATCTTTGTAAAGTGCTCTCGTGAGCCACAACTGTAACAAGCTTGGTTATTACTTTTTCCCCAGCAATCTCCAAAATGTCGTCTTCCACATCGTTGACACTCAGGCTTAACATCTTTTATATTACCAACGCTTGATACCAATGTGGTTTGAGCTTTAGGATTAGTGTATTACTTCACGCGATCTCTATTCTGATATCCCGTTGAAGTTGTCGATCTATTAAAGTAATCCCTTAATTTCTTCGATGAGGAATGATAAGATTTATTCATCGATCTCTTCCTCAAATTTTTCGTCTCTGCATCAACTTTTCTTTTTTCTTTGCTGAGGTCCTCGGCTTTACAAGCCCTCTCAACCAGTACTACAAATTCTTTCAGCTCAAGTATCTCAACTAACAGCTTTATATCTTCATTTAATTCGTCAACAAATCTTTTGCACATGATCTCTTTAGTAGACACATATTCTCAGGCATATTTGCTTAAACGTACAAATTATCTTTCATATTCAGTAATGGTCATCCGGTCTTGTTTCAATTTCAAAAACTCTTTATTTTTTTTATCAAGGAATCTCTGGCTTATTTACTTCTTCTGAAACTCGGTCTGAAAGAATTCCCAGGTAACTCGTTCCCTAGGAACCACCGATGTCAACGTTTTCCACTAGTGATAGGCATTATCTCGAAGCAAAGATACTACACATTTAATACATTCGTCTGGAGTACATGACAACTCATCGAATACTCGGATAGTGTTCTCAAGCCAGAGCTCAGTCCTCTCGACATCATCATCAATTGTAGCCCGAAACTCTTCAGTCCCATGTTTACCAATCTTATCAACAGGTAGCTTACTCAATCAAATCGAATCTATTACTTGTGGCACAACCGGTACTTGTTGAGGAACAAGTGGGGGTAGAGGTTGTTGAGCAGCCGGATTCATTCGGCTTAGATTTGGCCGGTGCTGCCCCTTGAGCGGGAGTGGGCGCATTGCTCTCAACATCATCAGCTATCGCTCATTCGGGATCCATTAGCTATATGAAAAACACATTTTAACTGTTAGGAATCATCACACTATATCAATTTATATATATGACATGTATAGCTAGACTTTCATAAGCTAAGTTAGTCCTAGAATTGACTAAACCGTAGCCTTGATACCAATAAAATGTAACACTCCTAACCCGTATCTGTCGCCGGACTAGGGTAAAGGAGCATTACCGAACATATCTAAACATCTCACATTCATTTCTCAAACATCATAACATCAAAGTCACACATCATTATAGAGTCCCCTACAAAGGTCAACAAGACCTTCATCATGCTTTAGAAAGGGGTCGGGACTAAACCGAGCTCATACAAAATTTTCCAAAACTTAAACATTTTTCTAAGTTTTAAAGGTCACACACCCCTGTGAACAAGCCCTGTGCCTTACACAGCGTTAGACAAGCCCGTGTGTCTAAACCGTGGCAAAACAGGGCATACATACTAACTTAACCACACGGCCACAAGACACGTCCGTGTGCCTTGGTCGTGGTCGAAACTGACTTGGGTCAAAAAGCCGACCACACGCCCGTGTGTCTAGCCCGTGTACCCTTCAAAATGGCCACACACGCCCATGTATCAAGGCTATGTGTCTCACACGGCCACCAGACACACCCATGTGTCTAGACCGTGCTCAAGACTGACTTGATTAACTAAATTACAATAGACACACGCCCGTGTGCTCAATCGTGCGGGGTGAAATTAGACTTGGTTTAAGCCACATTTCCCACCTATCTCAAGCACTCAAAATCCACAACATTTTAACATTATTGCATACATTCATAGGCAGCCAATACCTGCCAATACAATCACATATCAAACTATATAACCTCAGCCAATTCAATATGCCAACACCATCACAATTTACCAAAGTTCCAAAGGCACAAACTCATTTTTTAATCACATACTTCATACCAAAAACTTACCAATTCAACATTCCATATTCAAACCATCACATAAACTTTATATACATCATATGATTTACCTATCAAACACATCATTTAGGCCAACTTAAAAGGTCATACATACCAACATTTACAAGCCAAGTCTCATGGCTAGATATTCACATCACAAAACATACCAAAACATTTCTAACCTATACATGTCATATACCATTTATACAACAATCAAAATGGTACAAAAATAGTTGTCCGATAGTGTGATTGATGTCGCTAACGATCCCCAGATCCGAGCTAGCTTTATAATACTATAAAATAGAGAAAATTTTACACAGTAAGCTTACAGCTTAGTACGTTCATGATATAATACATTTAACTCATCAATTCACTAATTAAATCTCTTAACTAACATTCAATATTACTCATCACATTACTCATAATTATTCAAAGATATATCTTACTATCATACAACATCTTTAAGCATATGATAAGCATTCACAATGCTATACAATGCAACTCATCTCATCATTCATTTACATAATCTCTCATCTATATCATACACAATATCATCAACCACATAGGTCCAGTACATACCTGTACCATCACATTCTCACCTATCACATTTATCTCTTCAATGCTTGATGCATAATGTCATTTAATCATCTTTAGACGTTCTTTGAACTCGCAAACTTAATGCCAATTAATTAGTTGAAGCTATAATATTATCGCACACTTAGTGCCATTATATTAAACTAAACTTATGTTGGTATCACACACTTAGTGTCATTTATTCAGCCATCGTTGTTATATTCTCGCACATTCAGTGCCATTTTTAATAGCCGTAGCAATTTCAGTTCTCGCACACCTAGTGCCTCAAATTCAATTCACATTTTACATACTCTAACTTCTCAATCTCATTTCTATTTATTTCATCACATACAAGCATTATACAAACAATATGTATTATACACGAACTTACCTCGAACATAAAAATGACAATATTAGTCGATCAATCGAGCACTTTGTTTTTACCTCAATCTAAGTCTAAATTCCTCTTTTCTTGATCTATATGTATTCAGAATTAACTTATTTAATCACCAACACATTCAATTTAATACAAAAACACATCTTTGAGCATTTTTGCACTTTAGCCCCTAAAATTACACATTTTGACATTTTAGTCCTTATTACACAAAACACCAAATATACAAAATTCATCAAAACCATGCCTTAGCCGAATTTTCTTATGGTCCCTATCAATCCATATTAATCATTTATTTTACATTTTAGCCCTTCAATTTCTTATTTTCACAAATTAGTCCCTAATATACATTTTTACTCAAAATCATTTTACAAAACATGTATATCAAGCACTAAGCTTTCATATTTCATCATTTAACATCACAAAACTCATGAATTCATCAATGGCATGTTATAAAATTATCAAAAATTTCATGAATTTAAGCATGGGCTAGCTAGATCACTTAACAACAATCACAAAAATGTAGAAATCATCAAAAATCGAGTAAAACTCATACCCTAATCACAAATTCTTCTAGTCAAAACCCTAAAACTCTTTTTCCTTTCTTTTATTCTTCAATTTTCGGCAACCATGGATGATAATGGCTTAATTTGATTTTTTTTTAATTAATAAACATTAATAAGCCATTTACATATTTAGCCTTATTATTTTCATTATAATTCCACTATCACATGTCCATTAATGTCCATACATTAATTCAATGGTCAAATATCAATATAAGGACCTCTCATTTATAAAGACATAGCAAATAGGCACCTTAACAATTAGAAGGTCAATTTTACATTTTACGTGATTAGGTCCTTTTTGAAAATTAAGCACACAATCAATAAAATTTCCACATGAAACTTTCACACAAGCTTAAACACAAACTGTAAACACAGAAAATAATATTAAAATATTTTTTGACTCAGATTTGTGGTCCCAAAATCACTATTCCGACTAAGGTCTAAACCGGGCTGTTACAACTCCAGACAACGGCAAGTGTTATTAGTGACATCATGATGATGTAATCATCTAAAAGTTAAATTAAAAATTGCTAATAAATTTAAAAATATACAAAAATGATAAAAATATATTGCCCTTCTTTTTTTTCTTTCCTTGATTTTTTTTCTTTCTTTTCCCCTGTTTCTCCTCATCTTTTTTCTCCTTCAACCCTAGCTCACGCCACCATGATTGGCTACTTTTCTAGCCCAAAAGTGGCACCTAGTTGTTGCTCTCCATTCCTTCTTTTGAATGCTTAGATTAAATTTCTTGAAAAATTTCCCAAAAGTCACAAAAATGCCTTCAACTTTGGAACTTCTTTAACGTCGATCTAAAGATCCTACCGTTGAGCTATCTTGTAACTTCGACCACTACTTCTCTTTGGTATGACGAACTTCTTCACCGCTCAGATCTCTCAATTGGGTTTCACCACTCAGATCTCTCAAATGGGTTAGCTATTATAGCCATAATGGTTGGTATTTGGCCTTTTGCCGAATCATTTTCTGTAGCCATGGGGTTTGAGGGTCTTGGTATTATAAAGGATTGAAGGGTTGGTTGATGGGGGTTAGGAGTTGATGTTCTTGTAAGCAAACAAAATTGTTGCAAATTTGGGGTTTCTTATTTCACAATTTCAAATTTGAGTTTTTTTTTTGTTTTATTTTGTTACTTGGTAATCTAATTGGTTATGAGATTTTGTTGAATATCTATTTCAAGTATTCATTTAATTATTTTATTTGGTTGCATGTTTGTCCATTATCTTGAATAATGTTCTTCAATTTTCTTCAAAATTATTTGTAAACTAATTCTTAAGCAGGAAGCAATCCCATCCTTAGGCTATTTGCCTTGTTAGGACAACCATAAAGAAATACCTTCTTCCGCGAATAGAGAACAATTGAGAATGGTCTGTTCACATGAAAAAAAATTGTCTCTTTGGCATCTAACATATTCTAGCCTTCGTTGAAAGAGATCTCAGAACATGGTCTCTTTAATGTGAAAGAGAAACTCTCAGTAAAAATAAAATCGATAAAAATTCAAGTTGAATACATCAAACTCAAGAAGAACACAAATAATAAAAACTCTTGTAAGACAAAGAAATAGAGCAGGATATAAAAGGCAATGCAAACAAAGGGAAATGGAGCAAATCTGATGGAAATATTCAGAAAATCTGAGAATTTTTTAAATTTATTATTTTGATATATTTTTTTAGATTTTTATTTTTTTAAAAATAAATTATGATATTTAAAATATATTTGTTGATTTTAATTTAATTTTTAGATAATGATATCATCACTAATAACATTTGTCGTTGTCTGTTACTGTCACTTGTCCCAGACTTAACAATGTTTAAAAAAAAATCAACTTAGTTGACGAAAAATAAGTTTGGGTACTAATCTGGGACAAAAAAACTTTAAGTACTAATCTAAAAGAAGTGAACAAGTTTAAGTACCAATTTTATATTTAAAAAGATGTATTAACTTTGACATCATAATCAAAGTTTTGTCATTTCAATTTACAGGAAACAAATACTCACATGTTTCTAAAGATCGCAATTGATTAAGGTGAGAATGGATGCTAAATCCACCCTCACTCCATAATTGGTACGTAATAATTTATTTTTTGTAACTATTAGAAAATTTGATTCTAAAGTCAAAATTTCCTTAAACCAAGTCGGTTCAAACATTAGATCGAGAAATTTTGAGATGACACACAATTGGCAAATAGAACTATGAAAAGATTTGCTAGAATAACTTGTGAAAATAGTACAGAAACTAAACAGTAAAGTGACTAAATTAGTAAAATTTGAGTAAGGAAAATTAGTAGGCCCTTATTGTGCAATTTTACTAAGGACTTAAAAATTAATAAACCATTTTAAGAATTTGGTAGTTGGTTAACATGATATCCACCGTCCATTGCCATTAATTTTCATTATGTGAAATACCAACCAATAGATTAAGTGTTGTTATTATTTAAATAAGTTTAATTATATATATATTGATAAGTTAGTAGGAATGGGAGAGAATTATCAAGTTTACTTCTTCTTCTCCTTCCTCACTGTGGAAAGAAAAGAAAGAAAGAGAATTCTGGGTTTTTAACTGCATTGTCGTGAGTTCCATGCAAAGGTTAGTGAAGAATTTTTTTTTCAATTTTATAGATTATTGACTTTAGAGTTTAGATTAAGTTAGCCCATTGATTAGAATTTAAAAATGTTAATGTATAAATTGGTTACCATTGTTGGAAGCTTAAACTTATGATTATTAAGTGTTGAAAGCTTGGATCATGGTAAGTATGAATTTATATGATAGTGGGTTGAGTAGAGAGTAAAGTTGTATCATGATTTGTTTAATGCCCATGGATGAGCACATGAAGAGTGAGGAAGAGCTGAGGAGAACTTTGGATTAAAATTATGTTTTTAGATACTTTGAAATTATTAAAAAATAATTGTGAAGTAGAATTTTAATTCAATAAGGAGAATTGATAGGTACGGAAATTTCAGTAATTAGGGTTTAAAAGGGATTAAAGTGAAAAGAGTGCTTAATGTGTTATAAGTGTAAGTTATATACTTCTTAATAAAGAATTGATATTGTTTTATATCGAAATGGTTGAATGTAGCTTACAACGATATCAGAATGTTGAAAGACTAAGGCGAAAACTATAACGATTCGATTTTTGTTGGTGTCAAAAATTTTGATTTAAAATCGATTTTAATTAAATCAAATTGGAAGGAAGTTAGAATCAAATAATTATGTGTCGAGCATAGAGTTAAGGAGTCAAATTATTAAATAGAATTAATTAAATTAATTATTAAATATAGTACAAAGATCAAATTGTAAGTATTATCACTGATAGGTTTTGATTAAAGAAATGCTTCTAGCCTTATGTAGTAGATTAACCCAAGGACTAGAATGCAATTAACCATGTTCATATTTAAGCTTAATGGTGTTGGATGATTATTGCCATCCATTTCCTTTAAGTTATTTAAGAATGAATGCCCGCCACTTGATCATTAATTAATTAGCTTTAATTAAGCTTAATTAATTAATAATGACTGGTATATATATAACATTTGACTGGGAGAGAGAAGATAAACATCATCATCTTTCTTTCTCGCCAAACCACAGCTATTAAAGAAATATAGTTTGAGATTTTCTTCTTCATTCGGTCATTAATTAAGAGGGTAAGCATGATTCTTTCTTCTTCTTCTTCTTTTTTTATGAAATCTAAGTCTTAGAAACCAAAGCATGTACAACCCAATGCTTAATTTTTTTTCTATTGAAGTTAACTAAAGTTTCCATTGGAGAGAATTTTAGTGAAATTGGTGTTAAAAATTTAAGAATTGTTGGATGTTCAGATACTTGGGGAGGAAAGCATGTTAGAATCATAATAAAAGTGTTTAGGTGATGTGAATAATTATGTGCTATTAGGAACCTAAATGCCAGAGATAAAAACTTTGTGGTTTAATAGTGAATAATGATTGAATGAGATCTTTGTATAATATTTATGAATTTGGATTCAAATTTAATCGGGTAATCATATGATATGAGTGTTTCAGATTTTAGAGTCTCAAGAGAGTAAATTGAATAAGATGCATTTCATATTTAATTGATATATTTTATGATTGATGTGTGAAACTAATGAATTTTTGGTATTCAATTTTTTCGTAAGTAGTTATAGGTTACTTCAATACATCGAGGAACAAAGGAAAAGTTAATTCAATGATTCGCTTTGTGCTTTTGCTTTCAATATATATTCATAATTCAATAATCGAATGGAAATGACAATATATTAATATTGTACATGACTGAGAGGTATGTATATGCTTCATTATTTGATACAATAAAGGTATTACAAATGAATACGTGTATACATAATTATTAGATATGTTTGGGATATGTTAATGGAATATCTACATGCTTACTATATAATATTTGATTGTTATTTGTTGGACACATATTTTATGATAATTGACAATGGAAAATGTCCTATTAATATTGTCGGATAGAATTATTGGTATAGTTAGTATACTAAAGGGTTTTTGATAGGTAGGCTATCTAGAGCTAAGCGTATCTTATATTGTGATAGTTCTCTAAAACCTTGGGGGTCGAGAACGTATTACCAAATCAAATTCCTTGAGGGTACAAGTGTATTCTTGTAACATCCTAAAATAAGGCCTAGTTAGAACAGTGGTTTCGGGACCACAAATCCGATGTTAAAATAATTATTTTATGATCATTTTGAGGCCTATGATATGAAAACATGCATGTGTTAAAGTTTCATGAAGAAATTCTATGTGTAAGGTGTCCAATTGGAAATTAGGAACCAAATTGAATAAATTGCAAAACTTGGGTTCTAGAAGCAATTTGTATGAAATTGCATTGGAATATTAATTAGAGGTCCTTAAAGAGTAATTTTCCCAATTTCTAAGTTTTTGAACAAAAATGGACATATATGAAAATTTTGGAAAGGTTAGCAAGGAAGGGCATTTTGGTCATTTGGTAATAAATGAAATAAAAAGGGAAAAATCAAGCTAAAATTAGTCATTCTTCTTCTCCATGCTGCCGAAAATTTAGGGTTCTCCATAGCTAGGGTTTTCAAAATTTTCAAGCTCAATAGTAAGTGCTCCCTAGCCCCATTTTTAATGTTCTTTGTATTTTTCAGATCCTCGTAACATGCTCTTTCTATTTCTACCCATATTTCATGCTAGGGTTCATGTTTAGAAAATTACTCATGCATGAGATGCTTGTGTTTTGATGATTTATGGAGGAATATGATAGTTTAAAGGATGATAAACAACTTTTACTAGATAGTTTTTCATGGAAATGGCTTAAAGGATTAAATTGTAAAAGTTGTGGAAATGGGTAGAAAAATATGGAATGAGGGAAAATCATGGGCTGCTATAAGTGTGAATAACATTTGGCAAGGCTTAGGTAGCCAAGGAATTACATGCATTTCATTATACGAGGCTTAGGACTAAATTGTACATATTGTAAAGGTTAGGGGCAAAATGGTCATTTTAATCGGGGGTGAGTTTTAGGCCTAAAAATGAATAATGTGATGCATTGATAATCTAATTTTATTGATATAGACCCCGAGGAACAAATTTTGGAGGTCGATCATGAAAAACGAAAGGTTTCGGAATAACTAAAATACGAAATCGAAGTAATTACCAGGTAAGTCCGTATAACCCGAAGTAAACTCTAAGTATACTTAAAATGCATGTTTTAAATGTATGATAATTTTAGATATTCATTGTATGATAATCCATGAAATGTGGAAATATAAATGAAAAGATGATAAATATCCCGGTTGAAACAAAAAGGGAAATCCGATGGATAAATTATGGCTTACATGACACGAGATCCTGCATGTGTTACAAAAAAGGATTTATCCCTTATGGGTAATCTGTTGATCTCAATATAAAAAGGATCTAACCCAGACGGGTGTTCCTTTAGTGATCAAACCTCCCGAAGAATATAGGTGCATTAATGATTTAGCCCGGACGGGTAATCCGATTAAGGACTGAATTTAGACTAGACTGGCAATTTAGATCCGAACTTATGAAAGAAATTGTCGTTGAAAAGGATTGAGCCTGCACTGGTAATATCAACATTACTCTATGAGTTTATACTACAGGGGATTTAGCTTGAACTAGTAATCCCGCCGTAAGATGTAAGGTTCGTGGGAGTGCGTATTTGAGATGATCACTTGTATGATTTGACAGTAAATGGCCATCCATCGAGATTTTGGAGAAATTCAACGGGATTATAATGAGAAATGAGAATGGAAATGTTGAATTGATGAGCTCACCTAAGATTAATGCTATATTGCTTGAGATGAAACTAACTTGATGATTGAGTGTATGTGATAGGGGATTTATACTATGTATGCTTGGCATGAATATCTTTTATGGTTGTATGTTAAATAACCGGTAAGTTTACCTTCATGTTATCCAGACTTACTAAGCATGTTAATGCTTACTCCTTTTCTTTCCCTATTTTACAGAGCTCATGAACTCGTGAAGATTGGAAGACGATTGGAGTGTTGTCAACACTATCAGCTTATCTTGCTTTGGTATATAGATACTTATACTTTATTACAATGGCATGTATAGTTATTTTGGTTATTTTATTATATGTGTCATTGGTTAGTCAATGTAAATGCTTAAATGATATACCTATTCATTTTGTATATGGCCATAAGATATGGCTCACTTTGATGTAGGTTGTAACCTACTAATTGTGCATGTTGGTGTCTAAGTGTTCATGAGATGGTTAAATGTGGTATATCATGAATGGACATGTGGAATCTGGCCAAACCACTTGGAGATGGCTAGGTCATAATTGGCAGTGAGTTTTAAAATGAGCCAAGTTTAAATATATGAAATGGTAATCCTTAACACAAAGAGGAAAATAAGCATGTACAAAACTGATGAGATGAGGTTAATATGCAATAGATAGTTGAAGGTAGTCATTGGGCATAATTAGGCCATGTTATATACCACTGAAGTCTATAAATGTGTATGGATTTTAGAGGGTGACCAAAGGCTTGGAAAATAGCCCTAAAAAGGTCCACACGAGTAGACACACGGGCATGTGTCTAGGCCGTGTATGACACACGGTCAGCTCCCATGAGTGTGTTGCCTGGCCGTGTGTCCCCTGCACCTAAAATTTTAGGTCAGTTTGCATGGTAGTAAACACACGAGCAGAGACATGGCTGTGTGGAGGACACGGTCTAGCACACGGGTGGGTGCCTTGGCCGTGTGCCTCAAAATGAATGATCATGTCACAAACAGAATGTCCGGGTTTTTGGACACAGGCGTGTCTAGGCCGTGTGAGGGACACGGGTGTATACTTGGCCATGTGAAAACCCTTGTAGGTTCAAAATGGAAAATAAATCCAAATAATTCAGCACAGGTGGGGAACACATGCGTGTCCCCAAGCATACGGGCGTGTGAGGCATAACCCTAGGAATTTTACAAAAATTTTCTATAGTTCTCGATTTAGTCCTAGATCGATTTTAATGTATTTTTTGGACCTTATAGGTTCATAATTGGGACATCATGATGTTGTTTGATCGGTTTTAAATTGGAATGAAATTTTATAACCCGTATTTTCTGAAAGCATCTGTGTATGTATCCAATAACGCCTCGTACCTTGTCTCAATCTTGGGTACGGGTAAGGGGTGTTACATTTAATAGTATCAGAGCTACAATTTAGTCGGCTCTAGGACTAATGTAGCATGTATTGAGTATAGATATACATGCCATTATACAAGTTATGATAGTGTGACATCTCCTAACCATTACTAATTGTATTTGAATATAGTAAATGTCTTCCAATCAAGCTCATGATGAGTTCGAGGGAGCCAAGAGCCATGTTCTAGCTGCCGTTCAGTGAGCTGCTGCTAGTAGTAGTAGAAGGCCTATGTCTGAAGGCCAAGAAGAGGCAAAAGCTACCTTCTTCAAGATGATGGATGAATGGTTTGGGGATAATTTGAGAAACCACCCCAATATACCACGACCTCCTTCGCCCCCTGCTCAGCCTGAGGGAGAAGTGCCACTAGGTATGGCACCTGTAAGAATTGGTAAAGCCCTAGTGGACAGACTTAGAAATTATGGGGCTGAAGAGTTTAGGGCTAAGGTTGAGGATGATGCTGAACGAGCTGAGTTCTGGCTCAAAAACACTACGCAGGTTTTGGACGAGTTGTCATGAACACCTGAGGAGTGTTTAAAGTATGTTATATCTCTTCTAAAAGATACTACATATCACTGGTGGAAGACTGTATCCTCAGTGGTACCGAAGGAAGACATTACATGGGAGTTCTTCCAAGCTGAGTTTAAAAAGAAATACATTAGTCAAAAGTTTTTAGACTCGAAACGAAAGGAGTTCCTGGAACTCAAACAAGGAAATAAGACTGTATTAGAGTATGAAAGGGAATTCGTAAGGTTAAGTCAATATGCAACGGAGTGGGTCCAATCAGAGATAGAAATGTGTAAACGCTTCGAGGAAGGCCTGAATGAGGAAATCAAGTTGTTAATCGAGATCTTAGAAATACGAGAATTTATTGCACTAGCCGATCAGGCCAAGAAGGCCGAAGAGCTCAATAATGAAAGGAAACAAGCAAATAGAGAAGCTCGAGTTTCGAGCAAGAGATCCAGCGGCAGGACGCACTCATTTCCCATAAAGAAATCGAAAAGTCATCAAGAACGCTCCACTTCTTCGGTAGGATATTCGGGTAGAGCAATAAGCTCCAAGCGACATAACCCAAAGTCTTCTTCCTCTATAGTAACTAGTGTGGGAAGCGTAGATGAACAGAAGTCAAAGTGTAAAAGCTGCAACAAATTTCACTTCGGAGAGTGCCGAATGGAGAGCGGTGCGTGTTTTAGATGTGGGTCTCTTGACTATTTTCTCAGAGACTGCCCGGAGCGAGCTAATAAAGAGGTTGAATTAGCCTCGCAGCAGAAAGCTCCTATCTCTCGAGGTAGACCAATTAATTTAATTCTATTTCCGAACTTCAATTATTTACTTAAATAATAATTCAAAAAACTTAAACTAATTCTCAAGTCACTTCCATACTTAGTAAGAAACCTCATATATTTCAAATGTAACCCATTTATATAACTTTATCATTTCTATTCATTTTTGTTCATTTGATTTTACATACAATTTATTTCTGATTTCAACGAGCTAACGGAGGGACTGATTGAACATATGTAATTAGGGCTCAAATAATTTATAATTAAGTTCCAGCTTTTCACCTATTAATTATAAACTCATTGTAACACCCCTCACCGGTATCCGACGCCGGGATAGGGTTCGAGGTGTTACCGGTAATTCACCTTTACAAACTTACTCAATCAGGTTACTGAATTTTGCTCGTGATTTAACACTTTTCAAACGTGTGCACTTTGTCTCTTATACAGGCCTCCGAGGCCTAAAAACACTCCTAGTGGTAGTACGGAACAAAACCGAAATTGTTCAATAGACTTGGGGCACTTTGGAAATTTTCCCTTAGTTGAAGGGCAACACGCCCGTAGGGCTTAGAACACGCCCGTGTTCTTTTTCCAGTATGCAACACGGCCAAGGCACATGCCTGTGGGCTTAGCCCATGTGCTACACTGACTTTAACCTCACCATTTTGTTAAATATACACGGCCAAGGCACACGCCCATCTGCTTAGCCCGTGTTCTATGCTGACTTAAAATTTTAGGTGCAGGGGACACACGGTCATAGCACACACCCATGGGAATAGCCCGTGTGTCACACAAGGCCTAGACACACACCCGTGTATCTACCCATGTGGACCTTGTTAGGCTATTTTCCAAGCCTTAAGTCACCCTCTACTAGCCAATTACACTTATAGATTACTATAGTGCATATTTGGGCCAAATTATCCATTTGTAAATATGAAATTTTGATTAACCTCATTGCATGTGAACCTCATGTCACTGGTTTCTTACATGCTAAGTTAATTCTTATCTTGCATTTAATAATTTATATGTCTCCTTGATATATTAAGATTGGCTCGTTATTATAACTCATTGCCAATTATAACTAAGCCATCGTATATAAATATAAACATGCATTGATTTGTAGGGAATAGCCTACTTTAAAATGAGCCAATTCCCATGGCCATATACAAAAAAAAAAGATAAACATAATTTTACATGCCTTCATTAGGCAAATCAAATGACATATATAACAAAATACTAAAAAATCCTATACATGCCATTGGACAAAAT
Source organism: Gossypium longicalyx (assembly GCA_025698465.1). Taxonomy (NCBI): domain Eukaryota; kingdom Viridiplantae; phylum Streptophyta; class Magnoliopsida; order Malvales; family Malvaceae; genus Gossypium; species Gossypium longicalyx. The sequence continues at coordinate 67,019,090 of CM046995.1, read as the reverse complement.
AGAAATGTCTTTATACCAAAGCTTGTCTAGTTGATAGTGTGTTGACTCTTCAATTATCTTCCAATCCTTATGAGTCCTTCAGCTCTGAAAAGCAGGTAAAAGAGAGGGGTAAGCATTTACATGCTTAGTAAGCCCGTATAATTGGAAAGTAAACTTACCGATTATTTAGAATACAACCATATTAGGCGTTGAAATCAACAAGAATAGGATAGTTTCCCTATCACATGCACTCAACCATTGAGTTAGTTACATATCAATGTACCATGTAATTCATCTTAGATATGCTCATCATTTAACATATCATCTATACATATTCCTTGTGATAGTCTCGTTGAGTTTCTAGGAAATCTCGATGGATCATCCATTTACCATCAATTTGTACGAATGATCGTTTCAGTATGCACTCCCGCGAACACACATCTTACGCAGAGATTACCAGTCCAAGCTAAATCCCCTGTAATATAAACTCATAAGGTGTTGTCAAGATTACCAGTCCAGGCTAAATCCCTTATAACGACAAAAACCCTTAATGAGCTCGGATCTGAATTACCAGTCCAGGCTAAATTCAAAACCTAATCGAATTACCCGTCCGGGCTAAATCCACAATGCACACATATTCTTCAGGAGGCTCGATCACTCAAGGAACACCATTCCAGTCCAGGCTAGATCCATTTTATACTTGAGATCTTCTGATTACGATCCGAGCTAAATCCTTTTCTGCAACACATGCAGGATCTCAAGTTTCATGTAAATCATGGTTTATCCATCGAATTCCCTTTCCAACCTCAACTGAGACATTATCCAACAATTCATTATTAAAGATGCAATTCATGCATTTTCCTGCCATCAACAATGCAATTATCATGCATTCACAAAACATACAATTATGCATGTTATAGGCTTACTTCGAGTTATCCGAACTTACCTGGTATTCGTTTCAGAACTCTGTTTCGGTTATTCCGAAACCTTACGTTTACCTTGATCGACCTCCAGAATTTGTTCCTCGGGATCTATAACAATAAAATTATATCATTAATTCACTACATTACACTTTTCAAGTTTAATTTCTACCCCGGTCCAAATGACCGTTTTGCCCCTAACCTTTGACATTTTTACTATTTAGTCATTAAGCTCGTGTAATGAAACACATGGAATTTCTATCTTACCCAAGCTTGACCGAACATTTTTCTCTCTTATGGCAGCCCACATTTTCCATTATTTTCTCATTTCTACCACACATTTTAAAACATTTGCAAATTGGTCCCTACAAGGGCTTTTCATGAAAATCACTTAGGAAAATATGTTTATCACACCTTCAACTTTCATACCCCTCCATAATCCACCAAAATACAAGAAAATCATGCATGGGTAAATTTTTAAACATGAACCCTAGCATGAAATATGGGTAGAAATGGAGAGAGTAAGCTACCGGGATTCCAAAAATATAAAGAACATTAAAAATGGGTCTTGCGAGCACTTACTATTGAGCTTGGAAAGCTTGAAAACCCTAGCTATGGAGAGCATGAAATTTTCGGCAGCTATGGAGAAGAAGATGGCTGATTTTGGCTTATTTTTCCCATTTTATTTCATTAGAAAGCCAATTGACCAAAATGACCTAAAGTCATTTCTTTAAAATTTCATCCATGCAAGCCCATTTTTGTCCAAAAACTTAGAAATTGGGAACATTGCTCTCCAAAACCTTCTAATTTATAATCTAAAAAAATTTCATACAAATTTCTTCTAGAATCCAAGTTTTGCAATTTATTCAATTTAGTCCCTAATTTCCAATTAGACACCTTACTCAAGGAATTTCTTCATGAAACTTTAACACATGCATAATCTCATATTCTAGGTCTCATAATAATCATAAAATAAATATTTTGATGTCAGATTTGTGGTCCCAAAACCACTGTCCCGACTAGGCCCTATTTCAGGATGTTACATTTTTCCCCCTTAGGGACTTTCGTCCCTAAAAGTCTTATCAATAAACAGGTTCGGGTATTGGTTTCTCATGGTTTCTTCTGGTTCCCATGTAGCTTCTTCTACACCATGTCGGTGCCACAGAACCTTTACTAAAGTCACACTTTTATTTCTCAACTGTTTAACCTCTCGGGCCAAAATCTTGACTGGTTCCTCTCTTTAAGTCATGTCTGGTCTAATCTCAATCTCCTCTGGTGAAACCACATGAGAGGGGTCTGATCGATATCGTCTTAACATGGATATATGGAACACGTCATGAATCTTTTCCAATTCGGGTGGCAATGCAAACGATAGGCTAATAGTCTAATCCTTTCAGTGATCTCGTAAGGTCTGATAAATCACGGACTCAGTTTACCTTTCCGACCAAATCTCAACACCTTTTTTCCATGGAGACACCTTCAAAAATACTCTGTCCTCAACATGGAATTCAATCTATTTTCTTTTTAGATCAACATAAGACTTTTGCCTATCCGATGCCACTTTTAAACAGTCTTGTATTACTTTAACTTTTTCTTCAGTTTCCCTAATTAGATCCACTCCACGAATCTAATTTTTCTTAAGTTCTATCCAGTATAATGGAGTTCGGCACTTCCTGCCATACAAGGCCTCATAAGGTGCCATTTTCAAACTTGTTTGGAAACATTTTGTTGTAGGCAAATTCTACCAATGCCAGGTATTTTTCCCAGCTACCCTGAAATTCGAGGATGCAACATCGCAACATATCTTCAAGAATCTGAATCGTCCGCTCAGACTGACCATCGGTCTGAGGGTGAAAAGCTGTACTAAAATTCAACTTCATCCCCAAGGCTTCCTGTAGCTTTTTCCAGAATCTCGAAGTGAACCTTGGGTCTCTGTCTGAAATAATCGATAATGGTACTCTATGCAATCTTACTATCTCAGAAACGTATAATTCGGCCAGTCTATCAAGGGAATAATCTGTCCTTACTGGAATAAAATGAGCTAACTTGGCCAACTTATCCACTATGACCCATATGGCATTTTTCTTTTTCAGAGTCAAAGGCAATCTTGTCACAAAGTCCATGGTAACTCTGCCCCACTTCCATTCGGGAACCATCACAGGTTGTAACAAACCTGAAGCCACTTGATGTTCAGCTTTAACTTGCTGACATACCAGGCATTTTGACACAAACTCAAAAATATCTCTTTTCATACCGTTCCATCAAAACATTTTCTTCAAATCGTTGTACATTTTGGTACTTCCCGGATGAATAGACAAACGGCTACTATATGCTTCTTGCAATATTTTCTGGATAAATTTATCGTCTTTAGGTACGCATACTCTCTCTCTGAACATCAAACACCCATCAGGACTAATCCAGATATCTGATTCAGTCTCTGACTCACATTGAGCCCTTTTTGCTTGCAAGTCACCATCATTAAACTGAGCATCATGAATTTCCTATAGATATGTTGGCCTAGCCTTTAGCTGTGCCAAGACCGAACCATCATCAAGCAACGTCAAACGAGTATCCATGTCTTTCAAAGCAAAAAAGGATTTTCTGCTCAGAGCGTCGGCGACCACATTCGCCTTTCCTGGATGGTAGTCAATGATCAGATCATAATCCTTAATTAATTCTAACCATCTCTTTTGTCTCAAATTTAATTCTTTTTGAGTCAGCAAGTACTTCAAACTCTTGTGGTCTGTAAAGATACGACACGTTTCACCATATAAATAATGCCTCCGAATCTTTAAAGGAAAAATAATCGCAGCAAGCTCTAGGTCATGGGTCAGATAATTCTTCTCGTGAGGCTTCAATTGCCGTGAAGCATAGGCTATCACCTTGCCATCTTGCATAAGCACAATGCCCAATCCATTTAAGGAAGCATCACTATAGAACACGAATTCTTTTCCCAGTTCAGGTAGCACTAAAACAGGAGCTTCTGTCTTTAATTTCTCAAAACTTTGCTGACACTTTTTCGTCCATTCAAACTTAACATTCTTCTGTTGCAACCTCGTCATCGGAGTCGCTATCATAGAAAATCCTTTTACAAACCTTCGATAGTAACCAGCTAAGCCCAAAAAAATTCTAACCTCGGTTACATTTTTAGACGATTTCTAATCAACAATAGCAGAGATTTTACTTGGATCAACTCGGATGCCTTCACCTGAAACAATATGACCCAAAAATCCAACTTCTTGCAGCCAAAATTCACTCTTGCTAAACTTAGCATACAGTTGTTTTTCTCGCAAAGTCTGCAATACAATTCTCAGGTGCTTTGCATGTTCTGTCTCATTTTTGGAAAAAATAAAGATGTCGTCAATGAACACAACAACAAACTTATCAAAATATGGCCGAAAGATCCTATTCATTAGATCCATAAATACGGCCGGTGCATTCGTCAGCCCAAACGACAAAACAAGGAATTCGTAATGACCATACCTCGTCCTGAAAGTTGTCTTTAGAACATTCGGTTCTTTGACACGCAACTGATAGTAGCCAGACCTCAAGTCTATCTTAGAGAACACAGTGGCTCCTTTCAACTGATCGAATAAATCATCAATCATTGGTAAAGGATACTTATTTTTTATGGTTACCTTATTCAGTTGCCGATAATCAATACATAATCTCATTGAACCATCTTTCTTCTTTACAAACAATACGGGGGCACCCCAAGGTGAAAAGCTTGGCCTTGCGAATCCTTTATCCGTCAACTCTTGCAACTGTGCTTTTAACTCTTTTAGCTCGATCGTGCCATTCTATACGGAACTATAGAAATAGGAGTTGTCCCTGGCACCAATTCAATACCAAGCTCAATTTCTCTCTCAAGAGGTAATCCTAGTAATTTCTCCGGGAATACATCTGAATACTCACATACTATCAGCACAGACTAGATCTTCAACTCTGTTTCCTTAGTGTTCAGTACAAATGCAAGATACGCTACATACCCTTTCCTCATGTACCTCTGGGTAACCATTGTCGTGATTACATTCGGCGGCGAACCCAATTCTCATGATTCAAACATAGAGTCTCACCATCCAGACATTTTAACTTAATATACTTACTACCAAAATTCATAGTTACATCATGAAAGGCTAACCAATCCATACCAAGTATTACATCAAATTCATCAAATGGTAGCAACATAAGGTTAGTCAGAAAATAATGACCTTGAATCATCAAAGGACAATTTTTACAGACTTTATCAACTAGAACTGATTTGCCTAATGGGTTTGAAACTTTAATAACAAATTTCGTAGGTTCAACGGGTATATTCATATAGACATCAATCTTATGCAAACGTAAGAATGTGTCGACCCTGGGTCAATTAAAGCAATAATACTCGTATTAAAAAGGGAAAAAGTACCCGTGATAACGTCAGGAGTAGAGGCTTCCTCTCGAGCGCGTATTGCATACGTTCTTGCTGGGGCTCTAGCCTCTGATCTTGCAGTATCTTTAGCTACGACTGGACTGCCACTAGCACTTTCAGGGTATCTTGGAGGTCTACCTCGTGCCATAGGAGCACTCGACTTCAGGGTTATTTCCAATTCTTTTTCAATTCGATCTGGGCAATCTTTGAGAAAGTGGTCAAGAGAGCCACATCTGAAACACGCACCACTTTTTACTCGACACTCTCCGAAGTGAAATTTGTTGATCATCTACACTCCTCACACTAGTCATTATCGGGGAGGAAGACTTTTGACTTCGTCGTCTAGGACCCTTCGCTCTACCCGAATATCCTACTGATGAAGTGGAGCGTTCATGCTGGCTCCTAGCTTTCTTCGTGGAGAATGAGAGTGTTTTACCACTGGTCCTTTTGCTCGCAACTCGAGCCTCTCTCTTTGCTTGCTTTATTTTGTTATTAAGCTCCTCAGCTTTCTTGGCCCGATCAACCAATGCGGCTGACTCTCGTATTTTAAGAATTCCGATCAACAATTTGATGTCCTCATTCAGACCCTCTACAAAGCATTTAAACATTTCTGATTCAGTTTTGACCCATTCAGTTGCATACTGACTTAGCGGTACGAACTCTCTCTCATATTCCGCTACAATCTTGTTCCCTTGTTTGAGTTTCAGGAACTCCTTTTGCTTTGAGTCTAAAAACTATTGGCTAATAAATTTCTTCCTAAACTCTGTTTGGAAGAAATTCCAAGTAATATTTTCCTTCAACACTATCGAGGATACAGTCTTCCACCAGTGGTATGCAGTATCCTTCAAGAGGGACACGACACACTTCAAACACTCCTCGAGTGTGCATGACAATTCATCTAACACCCATGTAGTATTTCCAAGCCAGAACTCAGCTCTTTCAGTGTCATCATCGACTTTCGCTCTGAACTCCTCAGCCCCATACTTTCTATGCATGTCTACAGTGGCCTTACCGATTATAACCGGTGCCATACCTCGTGGCACATCCTCATCAGGTTGGTTAGAGGGCGAGGGCGGTCGTGGTATGTTGGGGCGATTCCTTAGATAATCCCCAAACGATTCATCCATCATATCAAAGAAGGTGGCTCGGGCCTCTTCCCGACTATCAGACATAAGTCTCCTACTACTACTAGATACAACTCGTCGTACGGAAGCTAGAGCATAGCTCTCGGCTCCCTCGAACTCATCTTGTGCTCGATTGGAAGATATTTACTATATTCAAAACAATTTAAAAAATTTAGGAGATGTCACACTATCAAGATTAGAAATATGGCATGTATAGCGAACTTTAACATCCTCTACAGTAGTCCTAGAACCGACTAAATCGTAACTCTGATACCACTAAATGTCACACCCTTCGCCCGTATCCGACGCCAGGATAGGGTTTGAGGCATTACCGATAATTCACCCTCACAAATTTACTCAATCGGGTTACTGAATTTCGCTCGTGATTTAACACTTTTCAAACGTGTGTACTTTGTCTCTTATACAGGCCTCCGAGGCCTAAAAACACTCCTCGGGGTAGTACGGAACAAAACCGAAATTGTTCGATAGACTTGAAGCACTTTAGGAAATTTTCCCTTAGTTGAAGTGTAACACGCCCGAGGGGCTTAGAACACGCCCGTGTCCTTTTTCCAATATGCAACACGGCCAAGGCACACGCCCGTGGGCTTAGCCCGTGTGCTACACTGACTTCAACCTCACCATTCTGTTAAATATACACTGCCAAGGCACACGCCCGTGTGCTTAGCCCGTGTTCTATGCTGAATTAAAATTTCGGGTGCAGGGGACACACGGTCATAGCACACACCCATGGGAGTAGCCCGTGTGTCACACACGACCTAGACACACCCCCATGTATCTACCTATGTGGACCTTGTTAGGCTATTTTCCAAGCCTTAAGTCACCCTCTACTAGCCAATTACACTTATAGATTACTATAGTGCATATTTGGGCCAAATTATCCATTTGTAAATATGAAATTTTGATTAACCTCATTCCATGTGAACCTCATGTCATTGGTTTCATACATGATAAGTTAATTCTTATCTTGCATTTAATGATTTATATGTCTCCTTGACATATTAAGATTGGCTCGTTATTATAACTCATTGCCAATTATAACTAAGTCATCGCATATAAATATAAACATGCATAGATTTGTAGGGCATAGCCTACTTCAAAATGAGCCAATTCCCATGGCCATATACAAAAAAGAAGATAAACATATTTTTACATGCCTTCATTAGGAAAAATCAAATGACATATATAACAAAATACTCAAAAATCCTATACATGCCACTGGACAAAATAGAAATGTCTTTATACCAAAGCTTATCTAGTTGATAGTGTGTTGACTCTCCAATTGTCTTCCAATCCTTATGTGTCCCTGAGCTCTGAAAAGCAGGGAAAAGAGAGGGGTAAGCATTTACATGCTTAGTAAGCCCGTATAACTGGAAAGTAAACTTACCGATTATTTAGCATACAACCATATTAGGCAATGAAACCAACAAGCATAGGATAGTTTCCCTATCACATGCACTCAACCATCGAGTTAGTTACATATCAATGTACCATGTAATTCATCTTAGATAAGCTCATCATTTAACATATCATCTATACATATTCCTTGTGATAGTCCTGTTGAGTTTCTAGGAAATCTCGATGGATCATCTATTTACCATCAATTTGTACGAATGATCATTTCAGTATGCACTCCATCGAACACACATCTTACGCAGAGATTACCAGTCCAGGCTAAATCCCCTGTAATATAAACTCATAAGGTGATGTCAAGATTACCAGTCCAGGCTAAATCCCTTATAACGACAAAAACCCTTAATGAGCTCGGATCTAAATTACCAGTCCAGGCTAAATTCAAACCCTAATCGGATTACCCGTCCGGACTAAATCCACAATGCACACATATTCTTCAGGAGGCTCGATCACTCAAGGAACACTAGTCCAGGCTAGATCCTTTTTATACTTGAGATCCTCGGATTACTAGTCTAGGCTAAATCATTTTCTGCAACACATGCAGGATCTCAAGTCTCATGTAAATTATGGTTTATCCATCAAATTCCATTTCCAACCTCAACCGAGACATTATCTAACAATTCATTATTAAAGATGCAATTCATGCATTTTCATGCCATCAATAATGCAATTATCATGCATTCACAAAACATACAATTATGCATGTTATAGGCTTACTTCGAGTTATCCGAACTTACAGGTATTCGTTTGAGTCAGTTTCAGCTTATTCAAACCTTGCGTTTACCTCGATCGACCTCCGAAATTTGTTCCTTGGGGTCTATAACAACAAAATTATATAATTAATTCCCTACATTACACTTTTCAAGTTTAATTTCTACCCTGGTCCAAATGACCGTTTTTCTCCTAACCTTTGACATTTTTACTATTTAGTCATTAAGCTCGTGTAAAGAAACACATGAAATTTCTATCTTACCCAAACCTGACCGAACTTTTTCTCTCTTATGGCAGCCTACATTTTCCATTAATTTTTCATTTCTACCACTCATTTTAAAACATTTACAAAGTGGTCCCTACAATGGCTTTTCATGAAAATCACTTAGGAAAAGATGTTTATCACACCTTCAACTTTCATACCCCTCTATAATCCAGCAAAATACAGGCAACTCGTGCATGGGTAAATTTTTAAACATGAACCCTAGCATGAAATATGGGTAGAAATGGAGAGAGTAAGCTACCGGGATTCCAAAAATACAAAGAACATTAGAAACAGGGCTTGGGAGCACTTACTATTGAGCTTGGAAAGCTTAAAAACCCTAGCTATGGAGAGCATGAAATTTTCGACAGCTATGGAGAAGAAGATGGCTGATTTTGGCTTATTTTTCCCATTTTATTTCATTAGAAAGCCAATTGACCAAAATGCCCTTAAGTCATTTCTTTAAAATTTCATCCATAGAAACCCATTTTTGTCCAAAAACTTAAAAATTGGGAAAATTACTCCCCAAGACCTTCTAATTTATAACCTAAAGAAATTTCAAACAAATTTCTTCTAGAATCTGAGTTTTGCACTTTATTCAATTTAGTCCTTAATTTCCCATTAGACACTTTACTCAATGTATTTCTTCATGAAACTTTAACACATGCATAATCTCATATTCTAGGTCTCATAATAATCATAAAATAAATATTTTGATATCAGATTTGTGGTCCCGAAACCACTATCCCGACTAGGCCCTATTTCGGGATGTTACACTCATTTAGTCACGAAGTCATTCCACTACAATATCACGACTGAGCTCTCCTCAATTACATACCATTATGAAAGCTACCCGATTAATGTTACTCCAATGACCTTATCATAAGTGTGTTACCCTCATAGGATATCCTTAATCTCTTTGGGATAAATATGTTCTCTCATTATGATCCTATTTTTTTCTCATGGTAACCATTACATCTTCTTTCATGAAAAGTCAATTACTATCAAATAGTAATTAAGTCATTCATCATAAAGATAAATGACTCATGACCACGTTTATTTTTAATGTATCATGTAATCCCAAACAAAGGATATTATTTACCCATTTCTTAGGCTATGAATTTCACTATTGTGAAAGATCCTACATATTGTAGAAGTCATATACCTAATGCACCAACTTTCAGTTCCTATATCTATTTGAACTCATGCTTTTACTTACATCAAAGTATACAAGTCACACATACATAGTCCATCATCCACTTAAGATTAATATATGTCACACTATGAATGTCACAAGTGAATAAATCCATAAACTGATTTAAGATTTATTCTACTTGGGTCATGTCCGATGTAATATTAGTCTAGTCAATCACATCTATGTCTTTATATTTTAGGAGTCACTTGCTCAGATGCTCAAGATAAGAAATCTTCCCAATTGGACTTGATAGATGATATATTAGTCATTCAATCAGTTTGATCATTTTCTGACTAGATTCAGGACATGTTTAGGTTCATCTACTAATACAAGCTGTTTTTTCATATTATGATTTGACCATGTAATATCGCTTAGTATTAGTTAAATAATAGATAACCAGTGAGCTAATATTTTCTTACATTTTGCTTTGTGTGCAAAAACCATTGAACACGATAAACAAAAGGTATTAATGTAATTCATGGATAATTTTATTAAACTAATTTTTTTTAAAAAAAATACAAGTTTATAAACGAATATATTACACTTAGGGCACCAGATCCAACAAAGACCAATATGATTAGGCTACACATGGTGGTAACTAAACTGGTGCACAATGAGTTGTTGGAAAAAATTCGATTTGAAAACCATCTTCTTACACAAGAAAAAATATTTTTTTTTGAAAATTGACTCGGTTTGAGATATTTATCGCAATAAATCCTAGATCAAAATCGTACCTGTGTTTTTAGATAGAAGGATCATTGTTCCTAGCTTTCAACCAAACAATCTTTTGCACTATTCTAGTACCACGAACGTTTTCAAGTGTGGGCTCGAACCAATTTAATCAAAACACAGAACTATAAATTCTTTCTTTTATGTAGAAAGAAAAAATTTGTTCTCAAATAGAAACCGATAAAGTTATTATTTCAAAAAATATATATTTAATAGTTAAGAGTAAATTCTCTCTATTTTCGGCAAGGTATGTGACAGCTCGCCCGACAAAGTCTCAATATCTGATTACTGTTTACAGAGTTTTGGTGAATTAAGGGTAGAGATGAGTAAGTAAATTTTTTTTTATTAAGTATAGAATTCTTTGTATGCGTCATTTGGCGAACTCTTAGCTTTGGTGAATTTGTATACGAAGATCTGTGGTTTGGCAGACTCTTTCGTTAAGTGTATGCCACCCAAATGCTTTGGTGAACTTGCCTGGTTTACTGTTTACTGGATTTTTTTGTTATTTAATAAGTAAATTTAGTTAGCTAAATTGAGACTTAGTTAGAATAGAACTAAAATATTGTAGATGAAAATACTTAATTTTTTATAAGCGCACTTAATCACGAGAATCAAGAGTGTTAGTGGAATTATCAAATTTTTCCACTAAAACTTGTTTCCATGCTTAAGCATATAAGGATAATAGTGCCTCCACCAAAAATCTGTGTTTTCTTTGTATCCATCTTACTCCTTGATCTTCTTTGCATTTTCTAAAAACTAAAGTCCAGAAAACATGTCTGAAGTTGGGTTCGTTGTAGTCGGCCAACTTATAACTCTCTGGTAAATACTGATAAACCCTAGATTATTTTTAAGGTCATTTACATGTTTTCGATTTAGCATACGTAAATTTCAGACTGGTGTGCAAGGAAAGAAACTTTCTTGTTTTAGGTTAAGAGTTAATGTTTCATGCATGCGTATTTAGATTCGATGAAGTAGTAATTTGATATGTTTAAATAACCTTATTTTGGGCCTCGTAGGATCGTATTAGGGACACTACGATTGTCTATGAATGGTTTTAATTTGGACGAAAATTTATTACTCGATAATGTATGTTTGTTTGTGTTTAAGTTCGGTAATGCCTCGTACCCTGTTCTGGCGTTGAATACGGGTAAGTGGTGTTACCAGAATGGTTAGTCCTAATTTGGTACGAGAAATAGAATAGAAGGTTTCAATTATTTGAACTCATTTGAAGGCAGCTCAATATCGCCAGAAAGCTTATGTTGATCTAAAAAGGAAAAAAACTCGTTAAAATTGGGTAATAGAGTATTTCTGAAGGTTTCTTCTTGGAAGAAGATCTTAAGGTTCAGACAGAAAGGAAAGTTAATACCGTGTTTTATAGTGCACCTGTATGTCTGAAGTATTGGTCAAGTTAAGATACAAAGTAAGTTAGTTAAGAGTCAACTGGATTGTATAATTGAGTTTTTAAAATATTGGATTTTCATTTAGTTCATTATCAGATTTTATAAGACATCTTGACAGACAAGCTCTGAATTCAAGTAACACATGTTGAGCTCTTATAAGTGAAATTTAACTATTTATATATGTGCATGAGCTTAGATAGAGGGTTGTTCTTCTTCTTCATTATTCTAAATCACTACTATATGATTCTATTTAAAACTCAAAAGCATTTCTTTCTCTCTTAAGCCAAAAGCTTTAATTCTAAATCTCATCAATAAATACTATATGTCTGGGTAAGTTATCTGACTCTACATGTTGAGTTCTGAAAGAGTAAGTTTGTTAGAAGCGGTTGAATAGTAAGATAAAGATATAAGGCTTTACATGGGGATTCCAATGTTAATGATGATGGTAAAATGCATGTGAATGATTTTTAAAGGTGTTTCTATGTTCTATGGCAGTGTTTATTGCTAATTTGCTTGATGGATATTTGGTTTGGAGCAGAGCAGCTGTAAGTGAGTGTTAGGTAAGTTTTATGCTGACTCATGTATGTATGTTGTTCATATCAAGAAAATACTTGTAGAAAATTGTTTGAACTATGAATCGGAAACTATGAAAAGCATAATATGTATATGGGTAGTGATTCTGGCAAACTCAAGTATATGATGATTAGAGTATGAGTACTGAAATGTTGAAGTATGATTGTATATGTATGTCTAGAATGTATGCCATGTGATGTATGTTCTATTGGGTGTATACTAGAGAATGAAAATGTTGTGCTTATATTGTGTCAGTGCATAAAGAGTCTATAAAGTGAGTCTGTTTCTAGTCATCGCGATGGTGTTTAATGGAGTCCGTCGAGATAGAAAACACAAACTCATATATGAAACTCTAAAGGAAAAGCCCACGACCATGGAAATATTTGAAAAAGGAATTAAGGATGGCGTATATCGCCGGAGGTTCTCTGCGTGTCCCAAAGCAGTGATGGGCTAACCTTACACGATGTGAGTTTAGGCAAATCCATATCGCAAACACGGCAGTCTTAAAATGCCTGAGTAGCATTTTGTGAGCCTTTGTGGCGAACTCTGAAAAAATAGCCTTTGTGGCGAACTCTGAATGGACTGCCTTTGTGGCATACTAATTTGGAAGCTCTGTCGCGTGTTCTATATGACTCTTTAAATTCCAAAGTAAACGCAGTATGGTATAAGAGATCTATCAGTTACATGGTAAGTACTATATAAGGCTAGGATTTGAATGAAGTTAGTGATTGAAAAGATACAGAGAAGAAATGAGATAATATTGAAAGGATAATTCTGATTAAAGGTTTGTATCCATATGTTTGAAGATTGTATCCACCAACTGTGTAAATGCTCATTCATGATAGGCGATTGTGCATTAGTACTAGGTTCAGTATGCATATATAATGATATTTTAAGTTTTATGGATCATGGAGGAGGAAATTGGTTAGGATATAAGAATGTTTGGATTGAATGATATAAGTAAAGAATTGAAGTCATCGATGGGAAACAAATGAATTCAGAATAAGTATGGTTACTAGCGTGTTTAAAGGATCAGAAATCAACGAAGTATTTACCAAAAGCAAAGTTAAATCTTGAGAGTAACAAGATCCTCATTATGATTCATCGGCTTCATTGTTCAAGTATCACTAAGGTAAATAGTGTTTTTCTCACTAGGTTCTTATGAACTTATTTGTGTGTGTTATGTTTCAGGTTGAATCATGTAAGTCTACGCCATAAGGGACGATGCCAAGACTACACCAATAGAATGGTGTATTAGGTTATTATGCACATAGAGCATGCTTAGTGACGTTTAAGATTCAATAGTACTACATAGAAGTCTATACTTAAGTTAAATGTAATAAGATATTATATTAGATGATACTTTTTGTAATTAAATTACTCTACTTATCTTTGTATATGTTGTTGTTGTTTATGTGATCAATAGAATTTGTAAATAATTGTGGTATGTAATAATAGTCTAAATTTGTGTCTGTATTCATGTGGTAACATCTGAGATCCGGATCCAATGATTCGGATCAGGTTAAGGGCGTTATAGAAAAAACAATATCATAAGTCATTTATCGGTAAGAATTTTGAGGACGAAATTTTTTAAGTCTAGGGGACTTTTAATAGCTCACCCGAAGGATATTATATCAAGTTACTATTTGGTGCATAGTTATTTATGCTAAGGGTAGTTAACAAGTAAATTAGTGGGGTATTTGATTTTGTGTGGTGTATTCAGTGGGATTCACCATTTGGCGAACTCTAGGGTTTGGCAAACTCTTCTACTAAGTTATCCGCCAAATCCAGATGTTTGGGTGAACTTGTTAGTTCGTAGGTCGATAGGATTGTCTTCGTAGTTGGTATATGTTGCGATGATGTAATAAGTGATGTAGAATTTAGTTAATACTTAGTTATAACTAAACTAGGATATTGTAGATGATTTGATACTTAATTAATACTTCTCGAATTTTTAGAGCGATCGTGGGATCCTCTGACTTCCACTAAGTTTTGTTCCTGGCTGTCTTTTCTATATAAGGACATCAGGCTAGCATGTTTGTAAGTTTTTCTTTTGCTTCTACTTCTTCTCTGTATTTTCGTTGAATTTTTAGAAATTCTAAGTTAGACTCAGTAGCAAGGAGTAAGGTGAGAAAAATTCGATTTGATTCGAAAAAATTGAAAAAAAATCAAATTTCAAATTATTCTAACCGTGTTAATTGAATCAACTCAATTTTTTTCGAATTTCGAGTTCAAGTCGAGTTAAATTTTTTAATTCGAGTAACTCGAATAATTTGAATAAACCAAATATAAACTATATTTTTTTTTAAAATTTAAATTTATATTATTCAAGCCCAAACCCTTTTAGGCTTTTACTTTCACCCAATTTCCCCCCAAGCCCAAACCATTTTATTTTACCCTATTTCCCTCCAAGCCCGTCTGCCCACAAGTCTATTTTCCCAATTCCTCCCCCAAATCAAACCCTTCAGGCTCTAAGCTGGAAAACTCCATACCCAAATTAGTTTTCTTCTTCTCCTTCAATTTCCATTTAATTCAAACCTTAACATCTATCTTCTTTTCTAAAAAAACCCTAAATTAAACCCTGAAGTCATTCTTCTCCTTCTTATTCAAAAATCTCTAAAATATGCCCTTCGTCCTTCTTTGTCTTCTTAATTATCAGTTCATTCAAACCCTCAAATCAAAATCCTTCACTCCAAATCAAGCTGGTGTTCTTTCTGACCGACGCACTATGTTCTTTTCCATCTTAAGCTCAAATTTTCTGCATCTTTAAGGTTTGTCTAGAAACATTTTTGAATAGTTGAATGATTTTTGCTCTATTTTTCATCTATGTTTTTTACTATTTAAATGCAAGTTTTTTTTCTTTTGCTTACATGGCGAAAACATTTTTGAATAGTTGAATTCTTCATATTTTCTGAAAAAAAAGTTGATATACTGACACTCTTACAAGGAAGAAGTAGGTATTGCTCATAACAACATTAAACTGCCTTTTTTTTAACTTCATGTTTTGTTGATTCACTATAAACAAAAAGAAGGAAAAAATTAGCTGGGGAAATAATTACTCCATAAATAAGTCATTTCCTGTAAGTTTTTGGGAGTAAATACTTATGGTTAGTAAGTTACTTACTGTAAGTAGATTCAGATAGTGAGAATGTGATAAATTGGGTCTCATGACAAGATTGTGCTCCAAAGTAGTATAATTTTTTTTTAAAAATTGCATATGCTACCATTTTGGTTTAATTCCCTTCAATAAAAAATTGGATACTAAAGGCTATTCTTAAGGGATCTAGATAGACTTGCAAAATCTGGATAGCATAGAGCTAATCCATTATTTTGAGTGAGTGAAGACAATGAGGATTGATTAAGCTTGAACAAGGAGTTAAACATGTATAGGCATATTGAGGGATACAAGTTTGCTTTTATGAAGCAATTACATGTGTGTAGGCTTAATTTGGGTTTTTAGGAACTTGTTAGGTGTTGGAGTACATGCTGAGTTTATGTTGGTGTCTTTGGTTAGTTCTTAGGTTTATGCTTAGTGCAAGTTTTTAGTTGGTATTGATATCTTATGTGATATCTTGTGACATATTATTTTTTTATAATATGGATAAAATTATATGTTATTTAAAAAAAACTTTTATGCTTATTTTTTATATTTATTATTGTAAAATTTTATTAAACCAAATCATTTTGAATTGTTGAAACTTTGACAGTATTTCTTACTTGTTTTTTTCATGATATTAATATTAAGTTATTAAGCTTTAATGATTATGTTGGTTCAATCCATGGAATAAAGTTTTCATGAGTATTCAAAAGCTTTAAAATTCTCCTCCTAAAAAAAAACTCTTTTCGTAAATTCAATATAAAACACGAGAATCTAATTTTAATCTCTAATAATTCATCATACTTTGAAAATAATATATTAAAATTTATTTTTCTGTAACACCCCCTAACCCCAAACCGTCACCAGAATAAGGTTACGAGGCATTATCGGACTTATACAGTAGCATTTGTACAAAATCGAGTCATAAATTTGGATTCCAAATCAAAACTTCTTAAATTACACTATAAAGTCTCTAATATGGGTCTACGGGACCCAATACATGATTTAAAAGTAATTTGGGATTAAACCGGTAACTTTGGAAATTTTACCTTGAAGATAGGGGCACATGCCTGTGTGGCCTGGGACATGGTCGTGTGGCTAGCTCGTGGGGCTCCCATGGTCGTGGGGCTAGGCCGTGGGTAGATCTGACTTGCTCACACAGTCGTGGGAACAGCCCGTACGACATAAACAGAGAGCCACACGGCCTGAGCACACGCCCATGTGACTTGGCCGTGTGAAAACATGATTTTTGACCATTTTTAAGCTATTTTTACATGCTTAACACATCTAATTCACACCCAAACATTTGCTAATAGTTCTTAAATCAAATATCATTCATTATGCCATTCAAACTTAGCAAATATTCATTCATTCACTTCAATACCTTTTATGAATTATGTACCACAATTCATTTCGAAATTATACTACATTATCACACTAATTAAACTCATGTAAGATTAACTTCTGAAATATGCATATTTCATACCATGTTTCAACATCTTTCATGTTCATTCTTATCATTTACAAAATAAAATCTTATCAGCCTAGGTAGATGCCATTTTACCAAAAGAAAGGTACTTCACCACTTTGAGTTCGGGATTGGCTGGGATGCTGAGTCCTTAACTTTCTTTCGTACCTAATCCTGTGCACGGAAACAAACCGTACGCTGAGTATGCACTCAGTGGTATTTCTATAAACGAATGCTTAGAAAAATATAAACCATGTATATACATTGTAGTTTAAATCATTTTTCGTTCACAATCTTAACAGCTTAATCTTTTACATTCATTTCATAACTCTTTCAGTATCATATACCAGTCACAGTCACATAATCAATAGAAAACAGTCTTCAGTATTTTCATTTATCCCTATTAACATGACTCAGACCTAAACAGATATGCGGATCCAACCCACATACCGGGGATAATATACAGTGTTTCATCGGTTGAAATCGGAATACACCGTAGGGTAACAGTAACAGTCATAGTCATAGTCATAGTCATAGTCATAGTCAGGTACAGAGTACCTCTTCGAAATGAATCCGAAACAACCACAGTAGTCGACACATATAGTGTCTCATCGACACACAGTCGGAATATCCCTGGACACTTCCAATCCTATAGCATGCCAATTGTATCCGACTAGCCCGACACTATTAATAGGGTATTCAAATCATTTCATTTCAATACAGAAGTAGTAACAGTTTCCATCATATCATTCATCATACATTCTATCTATTAAAATAACAATTACATTGTATTAAATCACTAAGCATAGTTTATAGAAATACAAACCGAAATTCTCGGGTTTATTCGATATCCTCGTTCACTTTCTCCTTTCCCTTTTTCGATGACGTTTCCGGTGCTACGTTGGCTACATAAAATTTAACATTTAAAACTATCAATGCATATTATTTAATAACACACTCTTTTATTTCTATGTAACTTTTACTATATTTCCAATTAGGTCCTACCACCATAATCATTCTTTTTCTTCAAATAACCTTATAAATTTCATTTTATACCTACTTTTAACAAGTTTCAACTCTTAATATTCAATATAAAACATCAATTCTACAATTTAAACAACTTAGTCCTTACTATAATAAAACCTATATCTCTCTTTACAATTTAATCCATCTCTCACTTCTAACTTGAATTTCTATCAATTAAACTAATAATTCTTCCATTCATTTAACTTAATCAACATCTAAAAATTCAATAACTTTCTAAATTTCTACATAATTCAAATAGTATTTCTTCCTAAGATTCCATAGACACCAAAATTACAAGAAAAGGGATTAAATTGACTTACCAATCAAGCTTGAAATCTTAAAACCCTAATTTTTCCTTTTTCTTTTTCTTTCCCTTTTTCCTTCTTTCTTTCCCTGCTAATTGTGCCTTCTTTCTTTCTTTTTTATGTTTTATTTCTTTTATTTTCTTTATTAACTATTATATTATTAAGTTATAATTATTATTTCTTAAATAATAAGTAAATACTTATTTATACATAAATATGTACCAATCAAAGTAATGCAAATGTACTTATACATACCACACACTTGTCACATTAGGCTTATTTTCTAATTTAGTCCTTTGACTTTTCTATAGTTTATAATTAAACTTTCACACTTTATTCAATTTAGTTCATATACTAAATTAACCTTAATTAAGCTAAATTTACTAAATTAAAATCTAATTAACCTCTCATTTAACTTCGTAAATATTTCTAATAAATATTTACGAATCAAATTTTCAATATCAAAGACCCGAAAACTCACTTTTCCGATGACTTTAAAATTTGGGTCGTTACATTTTCACTGAATATTTATATATTTATAATTAAATTCAAATAAAATAATACAATTATCACTAATTAATGATAATAAAACCTAATAAATCAACCCGAATTTAAATAAAAAAACACTTTGGAGAGGCCAAATGATTAAATACTAATGATAATTTGCACCATATAGACCTTAGTCTTAAATAAATGCAGGCCTTTAAGTGCTGCCTGCCACAACATCATTATTTGGTTACCCTCCAATTTTAAAATTATTTTTTATTACATATGAGCAACTAATCTTTTCTTATATCATTAATAAATTTAATCTTCCATTAGATAAAACAATTATTGGTCATGGTTAGTAATTGCAACAAATGTTTACTTGTAGATGAGTGATCCAAAGCGAGATGGTTCAACTCAAAGTTCACAAAATTCTTCCCCAAGTAGAGATGACCAAACAACAACCAATGAAACACATTCACACTTTTGCCCCTAATATTTCACAATTTTTACAATTTAGTCCTTATTTTATAAAATCACAAATTAATGAAATTCCAAATATACCCATGCTAGCCGAATTACTATTATGTCCCTGACAGTCCATATTTTCATTTATTTCACATTTTATCCATAAATATTCAACATTTCTCATTTTAATCCCTATTTTGCAATTTCACTAAAAATCACTTAACAAAACTTGTATATCTATCAACAAGCATTCATAATCTATCATCAAACATCAAAATACTCATGTATTCATCAATAGAAACATTCAAAATCTTTAACATTTTTGCAAACTAGTCCCTGGGATAGCTAGACCTAGTTGCAATGATCTCAAAAACATAGAAATCATTAAAAACGGGACAAAACACATACCTAATTGCATGAATTTGTCTTAGCCGAATGAAGAACCCTAAAATTTTGCTTTTCTTATCTTCAATTCACGGAAAAGAAGAATATGGACACTAACTTTGCCTTTTGTTTTATTTATTTTAAGTTTATTATGTTAATTACTATTTTAACCTTAATGAAAAACCATTAATATCATCCAAATGATGTCCATCTATGTCCACTTATAATTCAAATGGTTTATTTACAACATAAGGACTTCTAATTTAAGATTCCTTAGCTATTTCACACCTTTAACTTATAGAACCCTAATTTTGCACCTTACGCGATTTAGTCTTTTTTACCGAATTAAGCATTTAAACGATAAAATTTTTTAACGAAATTTTCACACAAATATATTATCATGCTGTAGACATTAAAATAATAATAAAATAAATATTTCAACTTTGGATTTGTGGTCTCAAAACCACTATTCTGATTTGACTAAAAACGAGCTGTTATAGAAGGGACTATGCCAGAGAATTGTTAATAGCGAGCAATTTGTTTAATTATGCATCATGCATGACCTTTTTGGAGGTGGCGTGTAGATCTGTTTTATGATCAACTTGTATAATGATTTGCAACTTTTGGTTAAGAAATTGTTATTTTAGAACTTTTGTGAACTTCTGAAGTATGTATATTAATCTAAGGAATCGTAGTTTATGAGATTGTCTTTTTGACATATACGCCAAATGGTTCTAAATGTTGTTTTAACCTCCAATGATACACTTGAAACTATTTAAGGTAAATAATTCATCTTGTGATTTATATAATCTATTAACTTATATAAGGCTTCCGCCAAATGTTTTTAACTAAAGATGTTTTACTTGGCGTACTAATAATTTGATTGTTTTGTCTTTGTCATAATGTGGTTTATGCCAAGACCTCAATACCTTTAAAATTTTTCAAGTGTTTTTGTTAAACTCGAATAGTTTTATATTGTGACATACTACACCCAAATCCAAAGATCAGGGGTCTTACAGACTATCTTACAAGTACAATTCAACAAGAAAAGAGTGGTGCTTAAACTATTCGTCAAATCTTATATTTTAAGGCCACCTACGATGATGTAAGTAAATGGGTTTTCCTTTGAAAGGGTATATGCACAAGCTAAGAAAGTAAATGTCGGGATACTACAGTAAGTCGATATTGACTTCGTCATGGAATGAAGGAATCAAGGTGAGAATCCATCTTTTTGGTGAAACACTTGCAAGCCTGCCAAAGTTAGTCGACAATCTGTATATCTGCTTGCATGGGTATCTTTTGATGATTCAAACCAGTAAGGTAAAATAAAACTCTAAGATGAAGCTTGAGAAAGTCAAGTCTTGGAAAGGGGTTGTCAAAAAGAGTATGATTAAGTCCAAATTCGCCCTTGATATGTCCACCAATGATTCATTCAAGAAAAACTTATAGGCGTCGGCCATGCCAACCAAATTGAGAGAGCTTATATGAAACTCAAGGAGTTTATTTACATGCATTAATTCTTATTACTTTTAAAATCAAAAGTTATTATTTAATAATTAACGTATCCGATCTTACTAAGTTCATTCGTACTTATGAGTGCTTTGCCTTGATTACTGGATCAAGGGCTGACATGGAAATTGTGGGAAGGGACTAAGCCAAACCTCGTGGAATCCAAGTGGACATTTTGATGCAATATCATGCATATAGAGGGGTGCTCTTAGAGGCTACGCCTCAGGGTTAGATTAAACACAGTTAGTAGAATTCAAGTTTGGATGCATATGATATATATGTATATATATTCGGTAAACCAAACAATTGTAATAATTGTAACCAATTTATTTTCTTACTCATATAATAGAGGTTTTATTGGATATTTATTCATAGAACATGTTTGATAGCTAAGAAATTGGAATAGAGTTATATGGTAAACATGGTTTAATTTTGAAGTGGTCTAAGTATTGTGAATAGGTCAAACCAATAATACTGTTAACTAGAATGACTTAATTGTGAGATTCGATTCCCGAAATCAGTGATCGAATTAGGAATAGGGAGTTACACCATTTCTATTTTTCCCAAGTCATTTTCTACACTAACTACATCACTTGTTAAAACTCATTAGGCAAGATTTTGCCTAATTGGTAGATAAGCATATCGAAATACTTACTTTGTTGAACAAGAGCATAGATCACACATAAATCATAAAACCATCAAAATGTTTGATTGGAAGCTCATTAAGTATTGAAAAGAACTCAATTTACCATATTAAATAATGGTAGATTATTGTCTCAATTAGTCTTATATGCGTCTCGGTTCTCCAAAATTCGCCAAAAAAATTGGTTACATAATACTTATGTTCATATCCTACTCACATGAATTATTCTAAAAATAAATAAATAAAATAATTCCTATGTGGAGATGAGATAGCTCATGATCTAATTATATATCTCAAAAAATATTAAAATGATAATTACAACCATTTTAATTTCTATGAATTATAACTTTTGTAAAATTACTTTATCATACCAATAATAAAATAATTTAAAAAAATCCATTCACATACATACCCAAAACCTAATAATTATAAGAATGTCACATCTTATCAAAAATTAACCAAACATCAAGAGAAAAAATTTCAATATCGATTTCTACTATAAACATAGCACAACCTAGCTCCAATACCAGTTGTTGAAAAAATATACCTTAAAATAATTTTCTATCATGGTGGAAAATAAAAAATTTAAAAATCAAGTCGGTTTGTAATATTTATAGCAACAATTTTTTTCCTTGAAAGTACTTATGCTTTGTATGAGACGAACCCAAGATGTTTCCATCTTCCACCCAAATCACCTTCTCTGCTATTGTCGTACCATAAACTGTTTTGAGTGTGGGTTCGAACAAAAACACAAAACTAGAAATAATTTTCTTACTTTTAGTAGGAAAGTAAATCTCACTCTATAAAAACTGATATAATTGTTATTCTAAAAAATATAATATATACTTAGAAATTCTCACTATTTTCGAGAAGAATAAAAGTATTGAAAACTTTAGTGTTAATGACTCTACCAATATCATCTATTTATAGGGAGAGATAAAAGAATACTGGTTGAATTAGTAAAATACAAATAATACTTATATGATAGAAAAATAAGTCATCTAGTTATACTAGTAGAGAGGCGTGGCTAACCCTATTTAACTAGGATTAGTAGCCCCTCATACTTATTATGTGGGATTTTAGGCCTCTCTTGTATTGGGTCCAATTATGTGTTTCTTGGACTTTTAACCCAGTACTTATAATGTAATCCAACCCAATACATTTTTTTCTATTTCCCAAAATAAATATTATTTATTAAGTTTGTAATAAAATAATTTTCTCAACCCGATTCTAATTTCGTTAAACTCAATGGCAACTTTATTGTAAAAGAATCTATGAGAAAATATATTTAATTTCCATATTCAGTGGATTCACAATGACCAATTAATTTAATTCCATTTTTGTACTTCAATTATTACTTAAATAATATTTCAAAAAACTTAACTTAATTCTCAAGTCATTTTCATACTTAATGAGAAACCACATTTATTTCCTAATGTAATTATTTTCTCTAACTTTATCATTTCTATCCATTTTTATTCATATGATTCTACATGCAATTTATTTCTGGTTTCAACGAGCTAGTAGAGGGACCGATTAGACATATATAATTAGAGATCAAATGATTTAGAATTAAATTTTAGCTTTTCGCCTATTAATTATAAACTCATTTGGTCACAAAGTTATTCCACTATAGTATCGTGACTGAGCTCTCCCCAATTACATATCATTACAAAAGCTACTCGATCAACGACATCCAATGATCTTGTCATAAATGTGTTACCCTCATATGATATCATTAATCTCTTTGGGATTAATTTGTTCTCCCAATATGATCCTATTTTATTTCATGGAAGCATTACATTTTCCTGCATGAAAAGTCAATTACTACCAAAAATTAATTAAGTCATTAATTACAAAGACAAACGACACATGGCCACGTATACTTTTCATCTATCATGTAATGCCAATGAGAGGATATCATTTACCTATTTCTTGGGTTATGAATTGTACTATTGTGAATGATGCTACATATTACATATGTCATATATCCAATGCACCAGCATTCGGTTCCTTATCTATTTGAACTCATGTTTTTACTTACATCAAAGTATACAAGTCACGCATACATAGTCCATCATCCACTTAGGATTAAGGTATGTCACAGTATGAACGTTACAAGTGAATAAATAAATAAACAGATTCAAAATCTATTCTACTTGGTTCCTACCCAATGTGTTGCAATTCAGTCAGTCACATTTATGTTTCTATCTTCTAGAGTCATCCACTCTGATTCCTAAGACAAAGCATCTCCCCAATTAGAGTTGATAGACGGTATATTATTCTTTCAATCGGTTTTCTCATTTTCGATTATACTAAGAACATGTTTAGGTTCATTAACTGATACAAGTTGTCTTTTCGTATTACAGTCCGACCATGTAATACCACTTAGCATTAGTTAAACATTAGATAACTAGTGAGCTAATATTTTCTTCAATTTTGCTTTGTATGCAAAAACAATTGAAGATAATATACAAAAATATTCATACAACTCATGAATAATTTTATTAAACCAATCTAGTAGAAAAAATACAAGTATACAAAAGAATATACTACACTTAAGGCACTAGATCTAATAGTCTAATCATAAAATTAGCTATAGTAAAACTCAGATGTTCTTCTCTCATAAAGTCAATGTTGGGATTGATACATTGGCATGGGATTGAAACCAAAATAGGACATTTTCTATCACTGAAACATATAATAAATTTGTTGGTGGGAATTGGGGGTATTGTTGAGCCGATTTGAAAAGTTATTTGGCAATGTCTGGTCCCTCAAAGAGTTCACCAATTTGTGTGAATTATTTTTAGAAGTTGTATTTTGTCTAATGAGGAGCACCTCTGATGGGGTATGTCTAGGGAACCACAATGTTTTGTTATGGATATGTGCTTGAAACAACAATCTAGATTTTGCGAGATTGGCTACCTGCTAAAATTCTTTGGAACAATATTCTCCTTGGACAATGTAAGAGATAATTTTTCAGGTTTGATTTGCTTGAATGGATAGAGTGGAACCTATTGAATAAAGATGGAGTGGATATTGATGAAGGCTCTTGGAATACTCTCTTTGCAATATCATTTTGGTTCCTTTGGAAACAACATAATTCTTTTACTTTCTAAGGGGATCATATATATTCAAAGGACTTGATACACACGAGACTGGCTTAGACGTAGTTGTACCATAATAGTAGGAATAAGAAGCCAATCAATCTAGCTGTTGATGATCGAAGGAAGTGGAGGGCTCTTGAAAATGGGTGGATTAAATTTAATTCAGATGGTTCGGTTGAAGCTGGAACAACTATTGTTGCTGCGAGGGGCTGTTGAGGGATAGTAATGGCAAATGGCTTGTGGGCTTCACTAAAAAGCTTGATAGTGCTTTTATTTTCTAGGTAGAGGTAAGGTCAGTACTGGAAGGTCTTAAGCTAGCATAGGACAGAGGATACAGAAGGGTTGAAATGGAGAAACAATGCTTTACTAATTGAAACTGTTAAACGTGGGATTACTGAGGCTAATGCACTCATTGAGTTGCGACAATAGATGCATATGTGCAGACAAGAATAGAATTTGATGTTTAGGCATGTCCATAAGGAGTGTAATAGCTAAGCATATTGGCTAGCTAAGAATGCGAGAAGGAATACATCAGGACTGGCAATTGTGGAGGCTACACCTGAGGCATTAGTAGTGTTGCTGAAGGAAGATGTCTGTGGAATATAGAGCCTAGAAGTGCATGAAGCTGCTGGAAGATTAACATGAGTTAGCTAACCTGGGCTAAATAGCATATTTCACAACAACAAAAAAAACTAATTTATAATTGTTTCTAATTTTTATTTTTAAGTTACAACAGTGATAAAGAAAGAAGTCAATGAAGCTAAACTATTGGTAAAAAAGAGTCAACTATGTACCCTTGTATCTAAATCAAGAAATATTTTCAAGAAATTAAAAAGAAAAAAAAAACCAAGTTGCCTATTTATCAATTTGATTCTAACATACAAGCGACTTGATTGATTAATAATTACTTTTAAGTTGTGATAACTATGTTTGCTGTTGATAATCGATTTCCTCTAGTAATTGTTCCTCAATAAGCTTTCATATTCTCATATTATTGTTATCAATGTATAACTTAATTGAAAAATATTTTATTATTTTAGCACATACCAAAATCTAGAATAATTGTGATCATTTCGATTGCCAAGAAAGAATAAACTTAATCTGCCAAGTATATTTGTAACAGCCATAAAAAAGTTCTTTTTTACTTGGTGAAAACAATTTTTGAATGATATCGGACTTAAGGTTTATGGCATATACTTGTTTAAAACAATCAGTGAATGGGAACTTGCTATAAAAATTATTGGGTTAAATCACTTTTTAGGGTTTGAACTCAGTAATCTTTTTTACATTGAGCTCTAAATTTTTTGTTTATCTAAGCTAAACCCTAAACTTGACAACTTTTCACACATTAGGACCTTTTTTTGTCCAAATTAGGCCTTAAACTTGGAAATTATTCCCACATTAGGGTTGAAACATTTTTTATCCAAGTTACTCTTTGAAAATCTTAAAGCTCGGGCCTTAATATGAAAACAATTGTCAAGTTCATGTCCCAAATATGAGAACAATTGTCAAGTTTAAGGAAAAACTTGAATAAAAAAAAGTTCGAGCCCCACTATGTTAACAGTTGCCTAGTTCATGCCCAATGTGGGAACAATTGCCAAGTTCAGGTCCTAAATGGTAATTTATCCCAAAATTATTCATTTTTTTTATTTCTCTTCTTTCTATTTCTAAAATGTTAAAATTATGTTTTTTAAGAATGTTTATAAAACAAGACATTCTCATATGTTTTATAATCTTAAGTGAATTTTGTTCGAAATGAGGGTGGTATAAGTAAAACCCTCATAATAGTGGTAATTTTAAAATTTGAACTTGATCCAAATGTTTAATTGCTTCCAACCTTCTGTTGATGAATTTTTTAAGGTTTTAAACTTTTACCGTATTATTGCATTCTTTATTTGATAATTGATTGTGATTGTTATTTCCATCATTTATAACTCTTATATGCTTTGTATATGACATAATAGTTCTCTTTTCTATCCTTTGTAAACTAAAATCTCGCCCTTATGCTAATTTTGTATGAAACTGTGTTGCACAACATATTTATTTAATTTGAGGTATTAAGTCTAATTTAATATGCAATGTGATACATGAACTTCGATTTGGTGTAATTATATACATGAAACTTTGATTGTGGTTTGAATGTATGCATGAAATTTTAATTATGATT
This sequence comes from Gossypium longicalyx, assembly GCA_025698465.1. NCBI lineage: Eukaryota > Viridiplantae > Streptophyta > Magnoliopsida > Malvales > Malvaceae > Gossypium > Gossypium longicalyx. Next base: position 66,991,695 of record CM046995.1, on the reverse strand, counting down.
CAACTGTACATGTTTAAAAAAAGTAAATACATTGTTTTATTTATATATGTTGGGGATAAGCCTGGTTTAAGTAATGAACAAGTAAAATAATAGAGAAATTGAAAAGATTGAACACAAATATTTTATATGCAAAAACCCCTACGAAGAGGATAAAAAACCACGTGCAAAGATAATTTCACTTTAACGACAAAAGCGAAGAGTACAAAAGATAGAGATAAAATTAAACCCTAAAACCCGAAATAAGAACCATCAAAATGTAAACACAAGATTCTATAAAAGCTTGTAAAAGCTAATACCTAAATGTGTAAAGTGTTATCTTTCTAGGGTGGAAAATAGCCTATTTATAGACTAAATTTGTAGGTAAAATAATATTAAAATAACCTACACTAATAAAAGTTTAAGTGGGAAACTAATATCAAAGTTTAAGTGTGAAACTAATATTAAAATAACCTACACTAATCAAAGTTTAAGTGGGAAACTAAAAACAAAGTTTAACTAGGAGAAGAAAAGTCGTAAAATACAAGGCATAACTCCACAAATCTCCACCTTAACTTGTATTTCCACAATGCCTTCTTTGTCAAAGCCAGTCACGGGCTTATCTTGAACTATGCAAGATATTAACTGAGTCAAAGTTGTGCTTAAAAGCTAGAAGACTTCTAGTATTCGACTTGTGCATTGTCAAATCAAAACTGACTTAGGTCTGATTTCCACAAATGCAGTACCCTATTTTTTCAAAACCTGCACCCAAAAAAGAACATCTTTTATACAAAATGATCATACCTTTTTCCCTCATATGACCAAGTTGCCTCCGCTTCAAACGAGTCGACTTCGACTCTTTAACAAACAAGGGATGTCTTGTTTCACCAGTCATCATTGATCCTTCCAGAACATAAAGATTGTCAATCTTTTTACCTTTCATCAAAACAAGAGCCTTACGGGATACTTTAATGTCGTTTGACTCGATGTTAATTTTACAACTCTTCGAGTCCAAATTTCCCAAGGAAATGACATTTTTCTTTAAGTCAAGCATATGCTTGACATCTGACAATGTTCTGATTGTCCTATCGTGCATCCTAATCTGAACAGTACCAACACTAGTTACTTTACTGGGTGAGCCATTCCCCATGTACACAACTCCACCTTCAACTGAATTGTATGTGGAGAACCAATCCCTGTTAGGACACATGTGAAAAATACACCCCAAATCCAGGACACTCGGACTTATGTTCGGAGCTTTCACTTATTAACACCAACAAGAAATCATCACCCTTGTCATTGGCCAAATTAGCACTAACTAAAGCTTCTTCGTTGATTTTAGCAGCCTTTTTATTTCACAGTTTGTAACAATCTGGCTTGACATAACCTAACTTCTTACAATAGTGACATCTCTTCTCTCGCTTCCTTAATGCTACCAAAATCGAGGCTTGCCTATCTGACTTGCTATCCAAACCAAACTCATTGTCGAGTTTTCCTTTGCTCAATAGATGACCCTTCACATCCTCAAATGAGAGATTATCTCATCCATAAATCAAGATCTCCTTGAAAGACTTGTATGAAAGGGGTAAAAAGCACAATAATAGCATAGCTTAATCTTCATCATCAATATGAACCTCAACGTTCTTTAAATCATTCAAAAAATTAATAAATTGACTAATGTGATCTCTAAGGTGCTCACTTTCGTTCATGCGAAACTTGTACAACTAATGTTCAACACTAATCTGTTAGCCAGAGACTTAGTCGCGTAGAGAATTCTAACCTTTTCCATAAGGTGAATGTCGTTTTCTCCATCAAAACCTCTTGCAACACATTATTTGTTAGACATAATTGAATCGTGGATAGAGCTTTTTTTTATCCAACCTATCTCATTCTGATTGATCCATGTCTACAAGTTTCTTTTCTGTAAAGACATTTTCAAAATCGCCCTGAATCAAAATTGTCGTCATCCAAACTTGCCACAGATTGTAATTTGTGATGCCATCGAACTTATCAATATCAAACCTTGTTGTTGCCATACCTGAACGGGTTGATTGCAAAAATCAAACTAGCTTTTGATACTAGTTTGTTGGGGATAAACTCGATTTAAGTAACAAACAAGTAAAATAACAGAGAAATTGAAAAGATTGAACACAAATATTTTACGTGAAAAAATCCTTCCAAAAAGAATAAAAAACCATGGGTAAAGATAATTTCACTAAAATGACATAAACAAAAAGTACAAAAGATGGAGATAAAACTAAACCTCGAAACTTGAAATAAGAACCCTCAAAACATAAACACAAAATTCTCTGAAAACTTGTAAAAGCTAATACCTAAATGTGTAATTGGTTATCTTTCTAGGGTGGAAAAATAGTCTATTTATAAGCTAAATTTGTAGGTCAAATAATATTAAAATAATCTACACTAATCAGAGTTTAAGTGAGAAACTAAAAACAGAGTTTAACTAGGAGAAAAAAGTTGAAAAATACGAGGCATAACTCCACACTATATTAGGTAGATATAAATATTTGTATATACAATATGTAAATATAAAATAATACTACATCAATAATTGTGTTGCTAATTTGTGGAAATTGAATCAAATCAAAATTTCATATATAAAATTGCACAAAATAATAGTTTATGTATAACTAAAGTTAATGTATAGTTTTAAGATGGGATAAATTTCAAAACTATACATGAACTTTGAATAAATGTACAATTTGATGCATGAAATTTAGTTTGGTGCAATTATATATATATAAATTTGATTGTGGTTCAAATATATACATGAAACTTTAATTTTGATTCAATCATACACATTTAAATAAATAAATACATCAATTTATTTTTATATTGGATAAATATAATTATTTTTGCATGCCATATATAAACATAAAATGATGGTATATCAATAATTGTGTTAATAATTTGTGAAAATTAGATCAAATTAAAATTTCATATATAAAATTACATAAAATCAAAATTATTATATAAAATTACACATTAAAATAAAATTCATGTATAGTTTTAAAAATTATCTCATTTTAAGATTTAACTACACAAATTACTTTTACCTTTTCTCCCATTTTTTTCTTACTTCAAATGTATAATTTTTTTTATATCTCAATGCAAATATATATATATTAATGCAAAATCAAATTACTTCATATTTTTTATGCTTGCTGGTTTGTAAAATTTTATTCTAATTTCTTATCATCTATATGATAAGTGATATAAAAACTTGTATAGCTTCCTTCACAAAAAAGAAAAAAACAAAAAAAAAACTTATACAGCTGTTCTTAAAATTAGAAAAAGAAAAACCCTTATACAACTGTATTTTTGTGCCAGCGTTTCAAACAAGTCGATGATGCCCTGTATTGGCATGATTGATGCTAATTATTTCTCTGGACTTGTTTAGTCTAGGCTATTTTATTTAAATAATTAAAAAAATTAATTATTTATAAGAATGATCTATACTAAAAAACAATCACCAAATAATTTGAAATGAACAAATTAAAATTAAGTTATAGACATTAGATAGTTAGCACCTACTTAAAATACATTAAAAAGTAATTTTTTAAGTTATGGGCACTAAATAGCCGACACTCATGTAATTTATTTTTACAAATTGTATTATATTAGTACTCATTTTATACTAATATTTTTTAAAAATTGAGTTATGGACACCAAATAATCGGCACCACTTTTAAGGAATAAAAGAATAGTTTTTTAAGTTTTGGCCATTACATGGCAGACACCAATATGTAATTCATTTTTTATTGGCTGCTTCTTTCTTTCTTTTTTTTCTTGTAAACAAAGCAAGCATCCAAGAAATGGGATTGTTGAACGTCTTCAAATATGGCATCATAAAATCAAGCAAGCCTCGAAGAAGAAACTAAACCAAGAGAAGATGAAGAAAAAGAAGATAGATTCCTCAAACAACTCTTTCCAGAGTAACAAAGAGGTCTTGAAAGAAACCCATTTTGGTTAACCGTTTGGTAATGGCTTCCTGAATATCCAACATCCATATCTACAATGGAAGCCAATCCATCATCTTCTTTGATGAAACAAGGCCTCCTTGAATGCCCTAAAGACTCCATTTGTATTTTAATTTTTTCTATCATCAAAATTTGCTTTTTAATCTTTTTCCTATTTTAAAGGAGTAGTTTGAGGAATCTATCTTCAGTTTCTTTGTCATCTTCTTCTGGTTCAGTTTCTTCTTTGAGGTCAGTTCGGTTTTATGATGCCAGATTTAAAGATGTTCATCAACCCCATTGCTTGGATGTTTGCTTTCTTTGCAAGAAAAACAAAAGAAATAAGTAGCCAATGATAAAGAAAGAAAGAGAAAAAAGAAAGAAAATAGATGGTAACACTCAAAATATTTTTTTTTTAAAAAGCTGATGCTGACCATGTAGTGGTCAAAATCCAACACAAAAATATTTTTTTTATTCCCCAAAAGTAATTGGTGTCTATAATTTATTTAATTTTAAATATTAGTATAAGATGAGTATTGATATCATACAATTTATAATATATATATATATATGGATACAGGGTTTCTAGTATCTATAACCTAAAAAATTATTTTTTAATATATTTTATGTGAGTATTGACCATCTGGTATTCACAATTTAATTTTATTATTTATTTCAGATCATTTAAATAATTATTTTTGAACATAAATCATTATCATAAATAATTAATTTTTGAAATATATAAGTAAAATAGCCTTTAGTCTTACTTTGCTACCATGGACCAATGCCAAAGCTAAAATCCCTCTCTTTCAATTTCCTACTAAGGGTCTGTTTGATAACCTGTAAAAGCTTTTCCGTAAAATAATTTCTGGAAAATGATTTACTTTTCTGGAAATGATTTACTTTTCTGGTGTTTGGATGAATCTGTGTAAAATATTTTCTATTGTTTGGCAGATTTCTTGAAAATATTTTCTGGAAAAATTGTTTTTACATATATTAATAAATTTATATTTTAAATTATTTTTACATATATTGCAATGATTTATTTATAAATAATTAAATCAAATTAAATATATAATAATACTCAATTAATTGTAATAAGTCAAATAAATTCTTTGTAATTGTGTTATAAAAAATAAAAAAACAAGGATTGAGTAATTATAAATTAACTCCCAAATCACAATTAATAGGAATTATACGGTTGATGAACCATGTCTCATTAAGAAAAGATGAAACCAAAAATATGAAACTTGAAATAGGATTTGTATTTGACATTAAGGTGAACCAGGGTCTCATACAAATATCCATACAACAAAATTTTAGGTATAGATGTTGCTGTATTCTATATCTAAATGTCAAAGACATATAAATTGTTATATATTGCATTTTATATAATATCAAGATCTGCTATACAAGCATATACACAATTGAAGAGGGTAGTTACGTTAAAAATGCCTACAAAAATGAAAAGCAATTCCTGTATGCCTACAAAAGTGCCTACAAAAATCAACTCAGGAAGAACCCTGGCAGATATGCCTGGCAACACTGGAAGCAATTCCTGGATAACCTGAGCAACATTTACACCCTGTTGATATTTAACAAAATGAAAAGCAATTAATGAGACATGAAGAATGTATAATAATCGCTAAAAGAGAGATAAGTTTGTTCGTAAATGGTTTCGATTTGTTAAAACTGCTAACTTTGGAGTACCTGACTTGACGACCTTGATATTGAACTTCCCGCTGTTGAGAAATCGAGAATTTTTTGGATATTATTCAGTATAACTCTGTCTTCCTCGGTTATTGAAGGCAAAAGTCCTGCTAGGTTGAAGGGTCCAACTGTTGGAACCAAGCTAAACACTGGGGCAGCATTTCTTACTCCCAACATTGACATTATTTGAACCAACTGTTCCCTGCTAAGTGCATCAATGCCCTTCACAATCTGCTTAGCAAACCCAGAAACATTAGTTCAATATTTAAGCAACCTCACACCAAAATGTCATAAAGAATTGATGCTCAAAAGGTAAAGCAATTATATAACGGAAAACCAAAAGAGAAACAAGAAGGAACTAAGTAAAGGAACACAAGCGTGCAACTTTCTCAAAGAAAATGATTATAACCAAATATTTTTTCCCCTTCTGAATATTAGATCAGAAATTACCTCATCAAGAAGAAATTCTTGAAAAAAATTTCCCTTCCCAGGCAGTAGAAATCCTAAGGCTGCTCTTGTTTGAACAAGTTGCTTTGATTAAGATTCACTTGGTAGAAATCTAGGGAAGAAAATATTTGCTTGCCTTTGTAGAAGACCTAGTTCATCCATATCCCCATTCAAATTCTCCCCACCTCCACTTTTTGCTGCAGTTATGAAATTCTCAAAGGCTTGCATCACATCAATAAATCTTTCAGCATCAAAAACACCTGATTTCCCGTATATTGTATAACGCAAAGCATTCCTTAGCCGCGGGGATTCATCAGTGAACAGTCTCTGACAATAGAAAATAATACAAAGAAATGGTAAACGTTATGATCAGAAAAACATTGACCACTTAGGAAGACAAAGCACAACAGCAATGATACAAATGTTTGTGCACTCTTTCATTTTGATCATATACTTTGGAAATTGGTTAGCCACATGGATCCTTAGACAACCTTAGGAATTGTACTTAAGACAATAACATTGATTTGTTACATCAAAAGAAACATGGTATCCTAGAAGCACTCTTCGGCTATCATAATTTAATAAAAATAAAACTAATGAATCAAGCAATTAACTATTTAGTCATTAGAAATTCAAAATAACAATAGTCAGTGCATATTTCACATTATCCTTACACATTATAAAACATTATAAACATCAACTTATCTCAAGAATCATCCTCAAAAAAGATGTGACTAAAACATTATAAAACCACGTCAAATATGCAGGCTAATTATTCAAGAATTCCTCTACTAGTCTATGCAATCAAGAGGCTCTACTAATCCCAACTACTTAAGTAACCAAAGTTACTAGTTTGTACTTGTTAGCAATGGCTCCTACTCCTACTTCACGAGATTTTTGACTATTCTACGTGTTCCTAAACTTCCCATTCAATCTGCTAAATGATGCAATGGTGGAGGGGTATAATTATTTGTGATTATTCTACACGCCTTTCTACAGTTTCCCAACCAGCGTAAATAACAAAGTCCAAAGCTGAATGTGTCTTTGTGATGATGGACGGAAAATGGGGAGTGTTGAAGGAAGTAGCTTTCATGGCGGAAACTTCGAGATGAGGATTTAAAACAGGGAGAGGTCCATGTAATGGCTTCTTCAACATTGAAAATGGCTTCGGTTCTCCCTCGACCAAACTGTAATACTGCAACTAATAAAATTATTGGCTTCTCTAATGGTGAAATAACTAATTTTAATAACCGAAGAGAAAAAATAATTGCAATACATTTTCACTAACTATGCGGTTCATGTAACTGACAATTCAAGAGAATTCTACATGCATTTACTGCAATAATGTGAAAAAATCATCAAATTATGAATTGAATCTCACACAGATAACCCCTGCTATCATATACTCTTTCTCTTAAAAAAAAAAAAAAAAAAAGAAGATCACGGTCATAAAAACAATAAGTCACAGATACAACCACTTCTATTAGACAGAAAAACAGAAAGCTTGCCCAGTAAAAGAAATGCAAACAAAATAAGATAAAATGGATAACTTAAATGACATAAAAGCTAAACTTATTAACAGGAACAACAAAAATTACCTGGAAATCCCACATTAGCAAAACTCTTCACAGGCTTTGGAACATCACGACCTTCAACCGTAATTTCCCTCTTCTGCCGATATTCCTCCACCTCCATCTCAGACATTACCACTACAGAAGGAGATTCAACATAAAAATTAAAGAAACACAAAATCCAGATGGAAAAAAATACATAAAATTCTGAAAAAAAACACTAATTTTGAGGAAAAGAGCATAACGAATGAACAAATAACTCTAACTATATACATAAACAATAAAACCCAGAATGAAAAATGAGCTTAAACATAAAAAACTGAAAAAAAAAAAAAAAAGAGTTGAAATTTAAAGAGTAAATGCAAAAGTTTTAGTAGTTACCTTCTAAGGTCAAGGTAGGAGGTGGGATCGCCGGAGCGGCTATCATATCGACTCGATGGAGCTTTGTCCATCTCCTTTTTGGTTTCAATTGGGAGGAAAAGAAGTTAACCCAAGGCGAAGGGGAAGGGGAAAGGGAAAGGGGAGAAGAAGCATCAATTTCCGGAAAATGTCTTACCGATTTCAAAAGGGTAAGACATTTTCCTTAAACAAAGCCTTCTTTTTCACGTGTTTTGTAAAATATTTTACCCTGGAAAATCATTTTCATCCAACCAACATCAGAAAAGCCTGAAAAGCTTTTACGGAAAAGCTTTTACAGGGTACCAAACGGACCCTAAATTACGAGTTTCTTTTTTACGTAATTAGCCCCTTTACTTTAAAATAATTTGAGATTTAGTCTCTAATTAAACTTTTTAAATTCAATCATTAAATCATTCGTATTTTTAATCAGAAGTTATCAACTCGACATGTTAATTAAGCTACATTAATATGATGTAACATATGCTAAACGAAAAAAATATATATTAAATTGAAAAAAAATTTAATGAAAAACACTAACGATACTAATGTTTGAATTAAAATTTACAAATCGAAAAATAAGAGTAATTAAACTTTAAGGTTTTAAAATACAAAAAATAAATATAACATTTTGCTAAATTACAATAAATTTGAACTTTTTTTGGTTGTTAACTTTCAAAATTAACAAACTATCATTAATTTACCCAAAAATACCAACATTAGTTAGCATCTCAATTAATATTAACTCAATCATTGAAAAGATTCCTCCTTATTTGCTACATATCTATAGTCAAGATTGAAAAATCGAACTGAATGATAAATTGGTGAGATTTTCTATATAAATTTAATTCTTTTGGATCTTTTGGTTTAATAAATAAATTAAATTTAGTAAAGATTTATAGTTTATTACTGTAAAAATAAACAAAATTAATATTATTTTTATTATTTAAATTTAGTTTTTACTTATTTAATCGTTTTTACCAACTCTCTCAATACTCCACTTTTAAAATAAACACCGAAATGAAAATAAATAATATAAAATTTAGTCATTAAGCTTAGTAATTTTCTCAACTTAGTCCTTTTTTTCTAACTTAACTTTTTTCAGTTTTTGTGTATATGATAATAGGACATTTTGATATTGTGCCAAATTATTCCTTAAAATATTTATTTTTTTATTAAAATTTAGTGATAAAGTGGCACAATTTCAAAGTGTCACGCCATTATAAAGATCAAAATTATGAAAAAGTTGTCAAATTCCAAAATTAAAGTGGACAAAAAAGAAAGTTTAAAGACTAAGGAAAAATTGTCAAATCCAAAGATTAAAATGTTACCTTATCCTTTAGGAAATAAATTTGGTACAATATCAATGAAGTTTTTAATCTCCACACATAAATTTAAGGACTCGACAAATGTCTTACAAAATTATAATAAAAAATTTTAAAAAATAAATATTAAAAAAGAAATAAATGACAATTTTTTAAAATTATTTATAGAATAAAAAAAAATACACCGTAAATATATCAAATACTAACTTATCTTTTTAAACAGATGTTAGATTGTTGATATCGGTAGAAATCAAGTTTTTTTCAACATGGGTTGAAGTTAATACAAGCTACTAAAAATTTAGAAACAAAGTATTGATTGAGTGGTTGTTTTTATAAGGGGCACATACTAGATGATGGATTTCGAATTTAGAAGTTAATGTCATTGAAGATTTAAATAAACAGCACGAATTAGTAAAAAGTATATTAAGAATTGAATTATATTTTTTTATTTAAAAATTGGGTAAATTAATTTATGTATATTAAATTAAAGAATAAATTAATTTTTTTTGTTAAAAAATTTATCTATTTGTACAGTTAAAAACTAGTGTGGCTGATAAATAATCAATTAATGACATGTAATGCTTTACATGTATTTCATGTTAACGTATAGGGACTTATTTTTTAACCGTACAAATAGATAAAATTTAAAAAAAAATCAATTTATTTTTAAATTTAAGGTACAGAAATTAATTTACCTAATTTTTCGTAAAATAAGTAAAATGTAATCTAATTCTTAATATAAAAGTTTTAACTAAGGAGTGAATAATATTGGAAATGAAAAGGAAATATATAATATTTGAAATGGAGAAATAATGGAGCAGTGTGGATTTTAGCTGAGAAAAGCAAAGAAGAAAACAAGAATGAGTTGGTAGTGTTAAGGTTCCAGGGTCCTTATCATGTGTTGGCGGAAATCTTTTGAGCAATGACAGGTAAGACTGAGACCCACGTTTTGGCACCACTATTCACCACCCAGCACTAGCTGTGTATGACTTTACCCATTACCCCCATTTTGACTTTTAATTTTAGGTCCTAATTTAGTTTATAAAACTTGAATTTTAAATATCCATTTTACTGAATGTCACATGGTATTTTAGGATTTTTTTTTAAAAAAGAATATTGATACTAATAATTATAATTGGTGTGTTTACATAAACACTTTTTCAGAAAAAATAATATTGAAATTTAATAAAATAATTATAATGTAAAATTGATATTATTAAAAATAAATAAGATCAGCTAATAGCATGAAAAAAAATCTTTAAAAAAAAACTATAAATGTTAATCTTGTAGTAAAAATCAAGGAATTTCACAAATTCCACTACTAGAGTTGAAATTTGAAAAGATAATTTGAGTTATCTAAATTCTTCTTTCAAATTTTAAGAATTTTCAAAATTCTTATTTTGTTTTGCCTAATAATGAAAATTCACTTTAGAATTTTGGAAGTCTCTCTTTAAAATCCATCATCTAAAAACACTTTTACATTGCGTTTGAAAGGAAAGTTTTAAAATGTATCATCTTAAATTTCTATTGTTTTAAATTATTTTGTTTGAATAATTATTTCTAAAAGAAATTTGAAGTTGCCAAAATTTCATGAACTAAAAAATAATTATGAAAATAATTCAATTAAAAAAAAACTGCATATATACCAAGTTACCAACCATGTCCAGTATGAGTATTATTATATTTTAAAAATATATTAATATTATTATAATAAATATTAAAATATTAAAATTTAGAAAATGATATTTTGTGGTTTGAGTTTTTATTATGTTATAGTGGGAATACATGGATTAAATAAATTAAAATTTTAAAAAAATAATTTTCTTTCCCTCCATTTTTTGGTAAAATTGAAAAAATAAAAATAAAATAAAATCATTAAAAAATATATAATTTTAAACAGTATCTCTCTCATTTTCTCTACTCTCATCATTTCAATTTAAAATAATTGATTTTTATGCATTGGGATAAAAAATTATAATCTTTCCTATTTGTTTTTACCCCACTTTCCTTCACTAACAATTACACTCTAAATTTATTTTCTTTTCATTTTTTTACTCTCTGATTTCATCCCGTCACTTTTCCATCCAATCAAAAACACCTTAAAAGTTAAAAATTCTTATTTTCATCTTTTTTCACTTTTACAAAAGCGTTTATAGTGAAAAAAAATGGAACAATTTTTATTTTTTTTAAATTTCACATATTTTCATTTTTATTTTCAAAAATCATTTTTAAAATTTTCAACCATGTTTTCTTCAATATTTTTCATTTTCTAAGAAAACAAAAAAACTTTTCTTTCCTGAAACTAAACAAAACCTTAGGGTGCTTTGGTTTCAAAGAATATTATACTTTTTTTTTTCTATGTTTTGAAATCGTATTTGATATGTATTTTTAAAAAATAGAAATAAAAACAAATAATTAAATTAAAATATAATTTGTTAAAATATATTAAAATAGTAAAAAAATTAATTAAATAAAAAGGATTTAAAGGTTATAAAAATAAAAGTTGCATCTGAAAAGATTCAAACTAGAATAAATTTAATGCATAAAATGAAACTTTAAAAAATTTGCTTTATTTTAACTTTTTTCATTTTTTAAAAATATTTTTATTTAAACATGTTTTTTTTCTAATTTTTCATATATTTTTATTTTCATTTTTTAAAATCTTTAACTAAATATGTTTTCTTCATTATTTTCCAAGAAAATAAAAATGACTCTTGTTTCTTAAAACCAGACACACCCTTAAACTTTTAATTAAAATAAAATCATTTTTATAGTTGAAATACAACCTAAAAATTATAAGTTTGTTTCAATTGAGTCTATGAGATTTTATTCTACAAATTTGAGATTTGAATTTCGTTATTAGTTGAATTTGATGCAATTTTATTTTAAATTTATTCAGTTACAAAGCGTCCGTTAATTGAATTTTTGTTATAATACATTATTATTATTATTATTATTATTATTATTATTATGCTTGTAATTTAAAAAAAATCAATTCGTTTGAAGACAATTCAATATTGAGAGTTAAGAATTTTATTAATTGTAATTTAAATTATATTGATTGTGACTGTAATTATAATTATCACTTTTTGAAAAAGTATCTAAGAATTAAGTAAATGAAACAAAATAAAGAAGATTCTTGGTGTAACCATCTTAACTAACTCAATAAATCTTTCATAAAATTTATCTCCATTTTGTGGTTGCAATTTTGCAATTGGGTTATTTGACGAATTTATGGAACCCTAAAAAAATGCTGAATTATCAACAATTTGAATTCTTTTTATTTGACAATAATATCAAACATATTCTAAATTTTGCATTAGTGCTTCTTTTTTTCATTGGTGTATTCTTCAAGTTGAAATATATATAGATGGTAATAAAATAACTATTCATTTGTCAATTAAATTGATATTGTGAGTTTTAATTCTTTAATTTTAAATTATTTAAAATAAGTTGATTGAGTTTTAGCTCGAGTAGCATAGATATTGTTGTCAATGCAAGAGGATATGGGTTCGAGTGCGCTGAAGCACATTATCTTCCTATTTATAAAATTGACTGTTGACATTTCAATTAGAGTTAAATCGTTCTTTTTAATGGAAATAATAGTATTAGTGTGACAAGTCATGTGACAATTTACATATACTCTATAATGATATTACTGTTTATCTTATATACCACATTAACAAATTAAAATTATAAAAAATATTTAAACAATAAAAATTCAAAAAAATATAAAATTAGACGAACTCCAAATTTAAATAAAATAAAATCTGAACTAAAAATTTACATGTGATTTATATTCAACAAAACTCATTTAAAAATTAAAAAAAAATTTATCATTTGAGTTTTAACTCAATTGATATCAATATTATTATCAGTATATGAGTGAGTTCAAGCACTCAAAATCACTTTTACTTTTTCATGTAATGGTTATTATAAGTAATTTTAGATATTATATAAAATTTTAATATTTTAATATTATAATTAAATTAAGACCTTTTTAAGGACAAAAATAATATTTGTTTAATGACCAGGAACGACAAAGCGAACATTAGCGCGTCGAGCGGTGGACCACATGATGAGTTGTTGATGGTATTAATTTTCTTATTATTTTTTCCAAAGCTCAATTTTTTATCTAATATTTAGATATATGCATTGACTTACTCAGTCAATAGGTTTCAAATATTAAACCGTTAATGATGACTAAATCTGACTTCTTATGTAAGATTAGAATCATTTAAATATTTTAAAAGAATCACTTAAATTTATTTATAAATATTTAAAATACATTATTAAAAGTATGAACTATCTTTGATATCCTATTTATGGCATGGACTAAAGGGTATTGAAAACTCGTGCTAGATACTCACAATCTAACTGTTGTGTAAGCGTAATTGGGTTGTTGAAATTTCTCATGTTTACCAAGAGGCTAATGGCCAATTCAGTTTCAGGGTAGAAAGTTCATTTTGCAGGAATTTGATCAGTCGATACCGAATGTGGATCATGTTTTGCTGGGAGACAAACTTGAGTCTTTTGCAGGCAGTTTTGTTCAGCACGGTAATTTTATTTGAGGCTTTGCCTTCTTTTTGTACAAAGCAAAACATTATAAAAAGTGAAAATTTAAAAATTAATTTTTAATTTAGTTGACATCAATATTATTATCTATGTAAAAGGACATAAATTTGAGCACGTTGAAATGCATTTAAGAATTAAGAAAAAATTATAAGTAGTTATAAACATTGTATAGAAAAAAATTATTTTATATTTATTTAATTTAATTGATATTTTAGATATTAAGTATTTTTATTTTAAATTTTTAAGTTTGCTTTTATAAACATATAAATATGTGGAATTGGAATTTCTCTTTCTATAAATATCCATCCCACTAATTGATTTAACATCAAAACCTAAACTATTTTTAGATCAGTCCTCAAATTCCACCAACCCATTTCATTAAGGAGTTTAATGCTATGTGAAATTTTTAATTAAACCGTACTCTATTTTATATATGCTCCAATCTTATACGGGTTTTGTGATATCCATGTAAAATAGTGCAATAAAATCTTTATTTAATTGCAACAAAAGAAGAATCCAAAGTTTTTTTTTCCAAGTCTTAACTGCATTTGCGTGCATCTTCACTTTTAACATCGATTCTTCTTTATTTTTTTCGTTTGCGAAATTTAACTGTTATACACTTATAATAATATTTAGATATTATACTTATTTTTTTCACCTTAAAGAAATTAAAATTATATTTAATTTAATTTTTTTAATTATATTTGCATTTTATTAATAAATTGAATAAAAACAATTAAAACAACAACATAAAAATTTAAAAATTATTTAAACAAGTTTGGTAGATTCCATTATCTTGATGCCTATATAACGCTTACATTAGCAAAGAATTAATTAATCATGTGTTACAAAGTTAAATAAATGGTTTATAAATTTGTGATGTTTTATATTCACAGTAGAATATTTAATTAGAAAATTTAATAATTAATTAAATTCTATTTATTAAATATTATTTTTATTTAAAAATATGATTAACATACTTTTACGTGAAATTTAAATATTTTATCAAAATAATATCTTAACTAAGATATTTTTATTTAACAAAATATAATTAATAAAAATATTTATATGAAATAGCTATAGTTTTATTTAAAATATGAGACAATAAAATGCTATAGAAAATTAATTTAATAAAAATATACTTCATAATTATGTATGTATGTTACTATTGTAAATAAAAAATATTATAAATTATTAAAATAAAACATAAAAAATTAATTTTTATTAGAAATTTAATTATTAGAACAAAATAATATTATAGTGCGCTATTATTATAAATAGCTTGACTCAATATATTGTATTTATAACGGTGTAATTATTCCTTTAAAAGAAACGACATTACAATTACAATCTAGAAGGAAACATTAATACTTTTTTTGGGATACAGAAACATTAATAAATTAATTAGAAAAGAAAACGTTTTCCAGCAATGATTTGTTTTCATTTTTTCTCCTAAATTTGAAAATGATAGTCCCCATGACTAATAAATTGGACCAACAACGTGCCAATCGTAACCGTAAGCGGAAATTTTGTTCATAAATATATTCAAAATCTATGAGAATTTCCTTTTCTTTTTTATATTTCATAACTTTATTTTTTTTCTAATATTTATTATACAAAAAATAAATTAAAATAATTTATTCTTTTCTTCTTACCATGATTACCTTTACTTATTACTTTTCATAATTTTTAGATACCGCTTGGTACGATAGAAAATAATAATTTTTTTGAGAATTTAATCAGTTGGAAAGTGATTCTAACGTTTGATATATTAAATTTTATATACCTTCCTTAGAATCTAACTTTCTTGGAAATTACTTTTTCATGAACATGGTAATGTTAACCCCATTTTATATTATAACTTATTAGTAAATGTAAAAAAAAAAAAAATTTATTGCCTCGTTCCTTTTTCCTACTATTTCATTTTCTCTACTATTTCAATGAATTTTTCAAAGTAAGATTTTTTTAATTTTATTTTTTATAAGTTTTTTTATTTTATTTTTATATGCATATTTAATCACCTGTATGTTATATTGTTTAAATATTATATTTATTTTTTTATTATTTTTCTTTTTATATTTTAATTCAAAATTTAATTTATTATATTATTTATAAATCTTTGCAAGCAAAAGGAAAAACAATTAAGATTTAGGTTTAGCTCTAAGATTGATTTGATCATAACCTTTTTGGATGATTTACCTTTGAATTATAGTTTGTTGTCTACTGGAATGATTTTTTAGAATAAATAAATGATTGGCAGCCCATTTAGGAGTAGAATAGATAAGACTAGAGGTGTGCATGGGCCGAGCTACCTGGCCTGGTCCGAATGCCCGCCTGAAAAATAAGAAGGTTCGGGTAAAAATATAGACCCGAAATATGAGTTTGGGCAAAAAAAACGAAGCCCGTTTAGAAAATAGGCTGGGCTTCGGGTAAAACTTTTTTGGCTCGGGCCCGGCCCGGCCGACCCGAATTATATACTAGATATATATTACTTTTAATCATATTTACATTTTATTTTCAATTTTAATATAACCACTTTTTATTATATTTTTAATTTGTGTATTATTTTAAGAATTGTTTTAGTCTCACTTTTTATTTGTTTTTTGTTTTTATGTTTTTAAATATATTTAATTTATTATATTTTAATTTTTTTATTTAATGAAATAAGCTAAAAAAATTAATATGGGTTGGGCCGGGCCAAGATCAGGCTTAACAATTTTATTTCGAGCCGGGCTTGGATAAATTTTTAGGCCCATATTTCGGGCCAAGCTGAGCCCAAGCCTAGAAAACAGGCCTAAAATTTTATTTGGGCCCAGCCCGACCTGGCCCATGCACACCTCTAGATAATACAAGTGATTAATCAAATTTTAAAGCAGTTATGTATTATATTCAAGTAAATCTTTTTTTTTTTTTTTTGCAATATCCAAAGTAAATTATGTTACATTGAGACTTTGAAAAAAATGTAAAAATTATCAATTAAATTTTAATATTAAATATTTAATCCAAATATTTGTTAAGAATAAAGTTTATTGTAAAAAATAAATACATTAATGTTTTATTTAGTAAGGGTAAATCCATATATTATCATTACATTCCTAGGAAAGTATTTAGTAAGCAATCAATACCTTCCAATGTAAACCAAACATTATAAAGTTACTTTACTGACAATCACATTTCCGACAATTATTTTTCAAGGAATCACATTCCATTAGAATCATAACATGGGACAATACCAAACACTACCTTAAATTAGAGGAATAATGCGTTCAAGCATGCTTGATCTTAGGGATGGCAAAACCTAAATTGCCCCATAGATTCCAAACCGATCTGTTCTAAATGGGGTGAATTTTCCTTTTAAAAAGTGGACGTAAGGGGGGTGTAGTAGATTTTTTTTTTGGACAAATGGTATGGAGCGATTATAGTAACTATTTGCTCCGCCCGTCCCTCCTCATTTCACTATATGAAATTATCATTTTATCCTTGTATATATATAATTATTGAAAGGGTAAAATTGTATTATAAAAAAAGTCCATATGTTTTATGTTTAAATATTTTTGAAGAAATATGATTAAATATTTATTTTCATTTAAAAAGATTAAAAATATTAAAAATAAGTAGGAAAAATTAAATTGAAGTGGAGTGAGAGGGGTGAGGATGGGTGCATCCAAAATTCATAAGGTAGTAGTGGTTTTCAAGATTATACATCCATAGTGGAGCGTTAGTGGATTTTACAACATCCGCCCCTTGCTTTGCTCTATTGCCATCTTTAAAACCCATGTCTTTAAGCTTTTTTACATAAATAATATAAAAAATAAATAATTACGAAAATGGGTCAAAAAAATAATCATTTACGAAAATGGGTTGTTTTGAACAGTACCTCCTAACACACCGGCGACACTATCCCACTTTCCCCCAATCATCAAGTCATCATTAGTTTTTTTTTTTAAATTTTGGTGTCGCCACTGTGTCAAGATGTATCAGATAAATTTTAAATTACTTTTTATTGGGTTAAAAAAAAGGCAAAGCAAAAAAAGAAGAAGAAGCTAGAAATCATATCTTAAGGAGAGAAAAAAAGGTTTAATATATTTTGGAAGAAAGTTTCTTTTTTGGAGTTTTAGGGAGTAAAAGTTATAATAATTAAGGTATGTTTTTATTTTTTGGGTAATAATAAATTAAAAAAAGATATATTTTTATATTTTAGATTAGATTATTGTTAATTTTTAGATATAACTTTTGACATTATTTTTTTGTTTTAAAGATTAGATTTGTGTTTAAGGTTTATGGATATATTAAGATAGTTTTAGTAGTATATGTTTTTTTTAAATAATAATTTGTATATTTTAATATTAAAAAATAATTTGTATTTTTACAAAAAATAGTATTTAAAAATTAATTTCATTATTTGTATATTGTTTATTAGTTCAGTCGACGATTAAAATTTTTATTGTTTATGCAAATATCAAAATTGATTCTTTGATTAAAGCAAACGATCACACAACCATGGTGATTAATGTGCTAGTAAAAAAATTGTTATTTGTTATTTACAAGTATATTTATAAAGTTGCATGTCATTTTTATTTAATTGGAAAATTTTAACTAATGCGGCAATTTAATATGGTCAGAGTGAGTACCACATGTTGAGGGCACATGTTAATGGACCAAGCTACCAGTCGGACAAATAGGTTATGCCATACTTGGATGCTGCCAAATTTGGATCAGCGGCATTGCTCCAGATGTTTGAGTTAAGGGTCGACTTAATATCCTCATTGGTTGAGCGGTGACACTCGAAGACACACATATTTCATTTGACATGTGGGGAGTGCACCATCACCCTGGAATATGTTGCATTGCAACTCAAGCTCTCAGTTGACTGTTATGTAGTCACGAGTTCAAGTAAAGTGTTCGAATCTGCGATGGTCTGTTATCACTTGTTTGGACGGTCCTTTGATGATGGTGAAGTTAGACTTATGAGTTTGAAATTTTCATGGTTGAAAGAAAATTTTGAAACCTTATCGAGTAGTGCCATTGAGTGGGAGAAGATGTGTGTTGCTTGGGCGTATATACTATAGCTGATAGAGGGTACTTATGTCGGACGCAAATAATAATAAAGTCCACTTGATGTACTTGCCCCTATTGTTTGTTTTAGAAGCTACCAATTCATACAGTTGGGGCACAGTAGTCTTAGCAACATTGTATCATAAGCTTTGTCTGGCAAGAAAACACGAAACACAAGATATAGATGGGTACCTGATATTGGTGTAGTCTTGAACACTATACAGAATGCCATTTCTAACATTAATAGGTCACCAAACACATGTGTTCCAACTTGTAAATAGGTAAAAAAATTAAAACTCCGATCAAGAATTTTTTTTATAAAAATGTGTTCTAACAAGTTTGCTTTATTTTTATACGGTATACTTGTCTAGGTATCTGGAAGTCAAAAACCCTCATTGACTACCGATAGAAGATTGAGGCATATGTCGGGAAAGGAGTAATTTGTTTCCATAAAATAAAATAATATTAATTTCATGTAATTAATCAATTCATTTATGTTGTTTTACTCATGTCACTATAGCCATGTTATTAATTGTGTAGTTCGTATGGATGCCATATATTGCATCAGACGTTGCAGCTGTCATTCCTCCGTCGGTTCACGTCCACTCACTCATATGGTGCATTAATACACCCGTGTTGAAATTTTCACTCACAGGGATTGAGTTCTGCGACAATAAAGGTGCAATTAAGATGTTCTGGATGTTCCACAAATTTTCGACAATGCCCACGAAATTAACAATAGGGAAAAAGATGCAAAGAATTAGGCATTGGAGCATCAACAATATATTGCGTTGTAGAACGCCCAGATGGAAAGAAGGCCTTGGTTGGATTCATATTTTTTTTTTTAATTTCACTCCCTCAGTTGACTACTAACATTGGTACATAGAGACTAGGTTGTTGTATTTATTTGGTGGCCAATTGATGATAGTCTCCAGACATATTCACCGATGAGGGTACTAAAAAAGTCGACGAGGTCATCAGCCTCCTACTCCTCAACCCGAGCCTGAGCTCAAACTTGCAAAGTCATATACACAATTGGCTGGTAGTTCTTGTCATCCGGAGTTAGGGGTACACATTTTTGTTCTAGAGTCGTCAAGCTACACATATCACCCGGATATGCCCAATTGTAGTTCTGATCATCAGCAACCGAGGTCATTAATAATGTTTGATATCTTTAGCCTATTACCACCCTAGTACTCCACTCCTCTTGGGCAAACTTTTGAGACATAAGATTTTTCAAGTTTGTTCAATACACCTTAAGGTTCATCTACGGAAAATGAGAATGTAGGTTCGAGTGAGAAGAATATTGACCGGTGCGAACACCCCCGATGCCAACAAAGGGCACCAAGATGGTTCACCGCATAGATAACTCCATCAAACCATCAACTTTGATACATGTAAACATAATTATTTTTAACTATGAATAAGCATTGTAATTCAAATTATAAAATTTTTGTAATGTACAATTTAATTTTTTTTTCAGTATTTCAATATAACATTGGGCTTAATTTAATGAAGTGCTTTTTTTTAAAAAATATATATATACTTAAACATGTTTTTGTGAATGTGATTGTTGAAATTGAGATTAAGCTTATCTGGTTGAATTATGAATTGAATTGGTTGGATTTTGACTTTTGTGCAAGGAATTACGTGATAGATTTGATACTTAGGCAAAAATTTTCTCGTAATTTTTCAAACATCGTACCATAAAATGGTATCGATGCCTTGTCAAAGGTACCGATACATTGAGGAAGGTATTAATACTATGGCAAGGGTATCGATACTTAATTTTTCAAACATATAGGAAAAGTCATTATATTGATAAAAACATTTAATATACATTTAAACATGGGGTACATAAGTTCATATTCCACTCGACTATGACAATTGTCTAGGATGGTAGTTTTGATGCGAGCAATTGTTTCAACTATGACTAATTGTTTTGTACAGGCAGTAACATTTAAGGCCGATCATCTCCCTCAAGTCCATGTCACCATAAATCCGAGTGATGTACGGGTGACCTTTGGGCTTCTTACATAGCCCTAAGTTTGGGACCAACTAGAAAGTCAATTAAGGCACTTCCCACGTCAACAAATCCCTCAAGGTGAGGAACTCATTTCCCTAAATACGTAATGTGTGTTCTAGTGTGTACACCTCATCAATATATTGTTCGATATAGATTGAGGCGTCCGCACAAGTTGCAACGATGTGCACGTATAGGAATCAAAGAGTCTAGAACCTCCTGCAGTCACACCACCTGTTTTGAAGATCAACTTCATAAGACCTAGGCGGGATATCTGGTTGACAACCGATGAACTCTATCACTCAAAAAGTTTCTAATTGTTGAGAATATAATTCTATATACATCAACCTTGCTCTCCAGGTGTTTACATCCACCGCCTTCCAACCTTCTCGACATACGTGTCTTACCTTTATCTGATTTACTTGTTTCAGCCTCATTCTTGGCATCAAGGTTGCCAGCCTATAGAACGTAATTGAGAAAATAGATGAAATTGAAAGATGTTGTGTATGCCTCAAGATGGAGTTAATAGCCTCTACCAGGTTGGTGGTCATATGATTATATCGAGATCTATTATCGAAACTTTAAGCCCATTGTCACAACTCCATACTCTCAAACCACTCTTGTAATGTATGATTCGTTTCACTGTTCATATCAGTCTGAAGCCTCACCAGCCTCTATCTAAAATGGTGGTATTCTAACTTGTACCTTGTGTATGTATTCCATTAAGACATGTTATATTTCGTTACATAGTTTGTAAATGTATTAAAAAAATGAAATTGAGAATTACCTATGTTCACGACTTGTTTGTTCCAATCTACATTCTTGAAGCTCCTATGGAAGTTCATCGCAATATAGCGGATGCAGTAGACAAACCTCCATAACCTCCATAGAACATCGAAACGTCTAATTGCGACAACTAGCTCCTTTGATCTATTAGAAATGATTCAAATGTTGTTTTGTTTAACAACATATTTTCGCAAGTTCATCAGGAAAACTTGCCACAATTCCATGTACTTTAACTCCACAATGGCAAATGCTATTTGTAGCACGTCCCAGTTCTTGTCTTGTGCAACCGCAATAAAGAGGATCTGCGTATATTTCCTGTATAACTAGGTCCCATCAACCTACACAAATGACTTGTAATGGGGAAACGTTTGAACGCATGGACCGAATGTTCAAAATATCCAGTGGAAAATTATTCTCTTCGGTTGTTGTTGATCATCTGGACTGTAAAAAGGCAGCGTCTGTAAGTTAACGACAGTCTGTAACAAGTACTCCTGTATAGTGACTATCCACCCTGCAGTTCATTGTACGACGTATCTCAATCTCCATACAACTATTCCATATCCATTTGTTTAGCCAACCACACTTTTCGGTATGACACTCAAAAATGAAATTGTTCTTTCATTTTGGTAATTAAGATTGATACATGAATGGTTGGCATGTTCTTCACCAGTGGCATGATATAGTTGCAGATAATTTTTACATCAAGTTTGTAATGATCTTCTGTCATACATGCAAAAGTGCATGTATGAGGCCCAACAAATTTCTGGATCTCTCATAGTTAGGACCTCTAGATAAATACAACTCATACACACTAGTTACACCCTTCTATCGACCTTTAACACTCTCCAACATATAATGTTGATTTAGACACAACGACTTTGTGGTCAACCAACATATTCATGATATACCACTTGATGAGAAATATGCAGTCATCCTTGTTCGTGAATTCTTGGCCCATGAATAACTCTTTCGATTCACGAACAATTCAGATGCATGCGTCGTATTGAGATTTATGCTTGAAATGTAGACCCTAAGGTCATTGCGTATGACAATGCCACAACTCGAGTTCCCAACTGAAAGGGCATAAATATTTTCACCATCGTCCGCGTCTTTATCGTCGATATCATCTAGGACCTCATCTAGATCGAGGTCACTAAAATCTTCACCCTCATGATCAACGACCATTATTATCGGATTCATATTCACCATCTCCATCGGTTTTAATCACGACTAGATGTATCCGTAAACATGGACCTAGATTAAAGTTGTAGGCAGTCCAATTATGATGTGAATTTTCGACCCATGTCAATGTCGCTCCACCACTATACTGTTCTACCCATCCAAATTAATATCGATGTTAAACTCGTATACAAATGATTGTCTATCCACAGACGCTCTTAGAACCTCCATACACGGGTCTTAAACTTCTTATTGTTGACTTAATGGAGTGACATCTTGAACTGGCTCTACACCCACTAAATCAAGAAATAATCGAACCAATTCAGTGTTTACTTCCTAGTCGAGCAATAAAGTGCAACCATTGTCTCCACGTCTTCATCGTCTAAAAGTTTCATCTCGATAAATTTGATAGGATTTGACGAAACTAGAAATTTGTAAAATAGTCTCGACATCCTCCTACCACAACATCAATCAAATTTTTCACTAATATTTTCTTTCATATATCGATAGACACATTCTTATTAAACTTCATTTCTATTTGCTGGTGAGAATCAAATACATAACCAACAATTGTTTGTAAAATTACTACATCAAAATAAACGTATACAAAGAATTAGTTATCCATCTTCAATACTAAATTTGTAAAATGAATTAAAATTAACTTTTATTTAATAAAATTAGATCCTACTATAGAAATATAATTACATAAAAATAATTACAAACTAGTCTTATAAACTCAAACTTTATTTTTGTAATGTAAAATACAAATCTTCCTTCTTTTCTTTTCTCTTTTCTCCTCTTCTACTAAATAAATTTTCTTCCTTCTTTTCTTCTCTGTAATTGCTACAAAATACTTCAACAAAACACAAACCTTCCAAAGCCCCTTTTATATACTAAGTAGAAAAAATTTGAAAAAAAATGTTGAAAAAAAAAAGAGGTTGGAAAGTAGAAAGGCAAGGGAGCTCGTGATCGTCCGGTCACATCTGCAGCAGGCCGTCAGACTGGTGTATTTTTTTTAGTTTTCTGCTGTCTCTTTTTTGTGCTTTTAGGCTTTTTCTTTCTGACCCAGTCAAAAATAATTTAAAATCTCCTCGGTGCATTCTAACATGACAACAACACCATTAATATATATATTTGGAAACCTGGTATACCCATATTTCTTTGGGTGTTTTTCAAATATACATATCGGTGCTACTTGACACAAATGTGACACTAAAAAATCCTTTAAAAAAAACCTTATGATGACCTAATGATTGGGTAGGGGAAAGTGGGATGGTGTTGCCAATTGGTCAGGCAACATCGATAATAATTGTTCAAAACACTCCATTTTAGTAAATAATTATTTATCTGACCCATTTCGGTTAATATTTATTTTTTCATATTATTTATGTAAAAAAACCACATCTTCATGATTATTGTAATAACAATAGTGTGAACTGAACCAATACTCAATTGATATAATTTTTCAGGTATATATGAAATACTATTTATATGTTTGACCATGTTTAATATATTTAAGCTTAGTAATAACTTTTAAAAAAAAAACTCCATAACAACAATCTAACGAATAAAAAGAATATTTAAGTCACAATAAATATATCAAAGAAAGATAAAAAAATTATACAAAAACAAAATCATCCACTAATTTAAATAATTATTTTATAAACATTCACCAAGTGGATAAATCTAATATTCAATAATATGATAAAGCTTAAATACAATTATTGTGATAATTTCAATAGTTAATATTTATTTTATATATTTAATTGTTGTAACATGTTTCTTTTTTCATTTTTTTTAGTATTCTTCTACTTTAAACCCTAAAAAAAACATATAATTTTCATCAACAATAGTTAAGCGAGTTAATTAGATAAATATGTCATTTTTAAAAGTTAATTAGTGATTTAGGCCATTTTCCCTTAAATTTAGAGAAATAGATTAATTTTGGAGAGAAAAATAGAAAACGTGCCTTGTAGGGCATGCTTTTTAGCGTCTCTATTGCCACATCAGCTAAAAAGGCGTCTTGTTGGATGTGTTTTCGTCCAACGGTAAAAAATCCAACAGTTAAAATTTTTCAAACAATTAAATTTTTTTCTAACAGCTAGTTTATTTTCTATATAAATCCAACTCATTTTCTTTATTTTGCATTCAAATCTTATTCTCTCAATTCTCTTAACTATTTAATTCTCAAATTTTTATTCAATTTCTCTCAAATTCTTTATTGCTTTAATTTTATATTTTGTAATTTATTTTATTTAAATTGATTTTTATAATGGCAATGTCGCTTTTTCGTTTGGTTGATGAATACATTTTCGATGTCCAATTGCAAATGGTAAGAAAATATTATTAAATTTCTTAATTTTACTTAATTTCATTATAAGTTGTTAGCATTATTAATTTAATAATTTTTTTATATTTATATAATTAGACCGAAGATTGGATTCTCGAGGCGTACATGCACAATTTAAGTGCGAGGCCACTGCAAATTATTAAACAACACTTACGAGGGGCAAGATTCTTGCATGTGTCTCGTATGCTCAGGGGGACTAAATTAGATCTCGTAGTTATCAGCGCTTTGGTAGAAAGATTGAGACCCAAAACACACATTCCATCTTTCGTGTGGTGAGTGTATAATTACACTCTAGGATGTAGCTTTAAAACTCGGTTTACCGGTGGATGAGGCAGTTGTTACGGGGGTAGCGAGCGTTGGTGATGAGCAACTATTAGCCAATGTGCTAGACAAGTTTAGTGGTAGCC
Organism: Gossypium longicalyx; assembly: GCA_025698465.1. Classification (NCBI taxonomy): domain Eukaryota; kingdom Viridiplantae; phylum Streptophyta; class Magnoliopsida; order Malvales; family Malvaceae; genus Gossypium; species Gossypium longicalyx. The sequence goes on along the minus strand of CM046995.1, from coordinate 66,965,918 downwards.
AGATAAAGATGAAATGGTCAGAAGACAATTTTAATTGTATCGAAAACTCACGAGTGATGTTGAAAGACAACAATATGCTTGAGCATTCATCCAGAGGTTAATCGGGGCTCTTCTAATGCTAGATAAATCTCAAAATTTGGTAAATTTAATGTGGTTATTACAACTTGTCAACTTGAAAGAAGCGGGGTGACTCTTCGGATTACATGACATGGTTTAAACATCACAATAAGCCATATTTACTGTCGAAAGAGGAAAAAAGTAGGCAACATCATCGTAGGAGGCTAAGATGACCCTACATGAGGCCGCAATTAGGAGTACATGCCTCGATGGAATCATTATCAGCTCCAACCTCACAAGAGGAACTGATGGGTGAACTACCATTGGGTTAGTATGGTTCATATTATTCTGTTGTTTTCACTAACCCTATTTTTTTTTACACAAATACCACATTATGCACCATCATACCATGCATCAACATCTTCTCCAAGTATATTTTTTGCACCACCTGTATCCCTAGTACCATATTACACACCAAGGCCAACAACAACATTGAGGTATTTGCCATCGTCGACAATTCCAACATTCTATTCGCAACTGGGTTATGCGACACTATACATTTATTCGTTGATAGTGTCATAAACAACCCAACATTATTGTTCTACCGAGGTGGGTCATCTTCATAACCACCTATTATTACAACAAGCGATATACAATGGGAACCTAGGATGCAAATACACTCAAGCACGAAGGAATAAGATGAAGATGAAGATGAAGGTGAATGTGAAGGTGAAGATGAAAATGAAGAAGATGAGGAGCGAGAACTCCAACTATGAAGAAATCCTTCTTGCAACCGACACCCACAGGGTTGTGGCACACATTCGGGTCGATGACGCTGTTAATTTTTTTTTTAATTTTTTCATTTAAATCATTATTTACTTTGTTAATTTTTAATTTGTATTATATTAAAAATTTTTCATCCAAAAAGTACTTATTCCAATTATATTTAAAAGATATTCTATTATATTTTACATTAATAATATGCTTATTTACAACATAAAGAAAAATTTTAAAAAATTGTTTGTATTGTATTCTATTGTATTTCATATCAATAATATATCAATATTTATAATTTACGAAAAAAATAAAAAACAATAAAAAAATGAAATTATTTATTTGTTTCTTTTATATTTTACAAAGTGCGCTTTCAACTCCTAACTATCACCTTAACAAAAAATACTTCTTCCAAAGCGCTTTTTTTTTTTCTCATTTTAAAATCAGTTTATTTCCTTAAATTTAAGAAAAATAGTTAAATCCCTAATTTTTTTTGAAAAAGGGCGTTTTTCTCTAATTAAGGCTCACTAAGCGTTCATCTAGAATGCTTAAAATCAACGCGTTTTGGAATTTACGAAAAGGAGATGTTAAACGGTTGGGATTCTCCGATTGAGATCCTAATGAGACACGTGTATGTTAATGATGTGTTTGTCTTTTACCTTGAAAGTACAATAAAGTCACTCTTTATGGAGATTGATTTCACTTGCTTCCATGTACTTTTTACGAATTATGAAATGCCGCTTGTAACCTTTTTTTGGTATGCTTCATTAATCATGGTACGGGTAATTTATCCACAAACCTGTATTCAATACATTATTTCTAGTATATCTAATAAAAATAACATACAAGATATAATTTTTTTACAAAATAATTGATGAATTACAGATCTTTATTTCACAAAAGTTAAAAATATAGAGACAATTAAGAAAAAGGAAGTCTAGTCAAAAACTCTTTTGCTTTGTTTCAAAGTCCGAAAAAGAAAAAGAATCGATGGACTATTCAAATGAGAAAAAAAGTGATTTAATGAATTCCGAAGAATGGACTAAATTGAAATTAATAATAAATAAATGGGCTTAATAGAGAAAACATAAGAAAACTCCAAAGTTTTAGAAGACATAGGAAAAAGTCTGTCAAACCCCTCCCCCAAGGCCTAAACCTTCTATATATATCTCGTTTCCTCTCTCTTCTTTCTTTACCCTACTGCCGCTTCCTCTGTTAAAAGGCTCTTTGTTCTCTGTTTCGTATTTCTCTTAAAACTCTACAATGGCTAAAACCTTTGCTTGCTTTGTCCTATTAGCTCTCATAGTTAGTTGCGCACTTGGTCAGGCTCCTAGCTCGGCCCCAACCAATTCACCGCCGTCTTCTAACCCTACTCCGGCTCCCAAGGTTTCTCCAACCATGTCTCCAACCGCTACACCAACCGCATCCCCGCCGTCAACATCCACTCCCCCGTCTTCAGCCCCTGAATCTTCACCAACTTCCTCTCCCACTACTTCTCCCCCAGCTCCTCCCGCTGGTTCTTCCGCTGGCTCTCCCCCTAGCGCTGATTCTCCCACAAACTCCATCAGCGAGACACCAGGCAGTTCTCCCACTTCTCCTACGAGTGCAGCCGCTTTGAACAGAGTCACCGTCGCTGGATCTGCCGTTGCAGTCGTTTTTGCTGCTTTGTTGATTTAGATCTGACTTTCGGGGGAGGACAGGATTTGGATTTGATGATTTTTATTTTAGGCTCATTGTTAATTTCTTATTTTTAGTAGTGTATTTCTTTTGTTTTTATTTATTTTTATTTATATTTTGACGGTGATGATGATTTTATATCATGGTAGCGTGTTGCTATTTTGACGGTTGAGATTTGATGATAGCTTACTCTCGATTGTTATTATAATTATTATGATTAGTTATATATTTTTATGTATTTTTCTCTATTTATTTAAGTTTGTTTTTCTTTAAGAGTAAACTAATGAAGATTGAGGAAAAAAATGATAGACACAAAAGTGAGTGATGAAAAGTGCAAACGTGCGAACGATGTTGAGAGTGGGAGAGAAAGTGAACGCATAAACGTGGAAAGAGGGGTGGTGTCTTGTCTTTTATATGACCGATTTAGTGTTAACATGGTCGAAGGACAGCTGGATTGGGGTTGTACTATTTTTTATTAAAAAACATTTCTGGGGTTTACTTGTCTTTTGCTAGCTCGGGGTAGGCAGGTCGGGTTTGGGCGGGGGAGGCATGGGGATAAACAAGTGTCACGTGGTCACAGCTGTTTTTAATGGGCCAACATATTTCCCATATACTGTTCATAGTTTTTAAAATAATAATCAATATTTTTATAATTATTTCTTCTGGAAAAAAGTTCATAAATTATTTTAAAGTAACTATGAATCAAAGTCCCAATTATACCACTTTTATCAAAGTTTATTTGATTTTATATGAACTTGTGTCAATTTATGTAAACTATATTATTAAGAGTTTGATATTATTGATATCACCTATTCGATTTTCAATTAAGTTATAAATTTAATAAAACAGTTTTTTTTATAAATTATTTTAAAAGTATTTATATATTTTTTATATTGATAAGTTTTAAAAAATATACATATAATATTTAATATATATATACCAAGAATCATAACATTTAAACCCAAAACATCACAATCATTATTATCTTAAATTTACTGCTTTAATTAAAAATTATATTTAAATTTTGCATCAAACTTTTTATAAAATTGTTGACCTGAGTGTATCATAACTCATCATCTAATTTTATATAATCTTTTTCACTTACATTATGATGTACATAATTTAGTATTTATTAAGATAATTATATATTCAAAGAAAAATATATTAATTTTTTAAAAATAAAAAATATACTTTCATAGGTTAATGTGATATTTATTTATTAATATAAATAAAATAGAATTAACTTTTAATATCATATGCATTACATATGATTTCACACATTTAATATTTAATTAATTTTTTTAGTATTATATTTTTAATTGAAGCAATTAGCGTAAAATAATATTTTGATTTGAATTAACTACTAAGTTAATATCATTAAATTAAGTACCATCAAACTCAGTGAAGATTTTTTGTAAGAAAATATAATTAAAATATAATGAAAATATAACAGGGCAAGATATATAATATAAAAAATGTTTGAAAGGGATATAGATATATAAAAGTTTCGAAACGCATAAAATATAAATCATTAATGAATCGTTTCAAAAATGAATACATAAATAAACCACTAATGAATAAATTTTTAAAAAAAAATTATCATATGTTAAAATATATGTATATAGCATAAATATACAAATTAAAACAAAGCATAAATATACAAAATAAAAATATAACACATTCCAAACATTATTAATAAAAATTAAAAATGCTAAATTTTAAACATTTATGTTAGAGTCCAAATTAATAAGTTATAATCTAACTTTATTTATTTATTTATTCAAAAAGGAGGTTCAAAGCGCCTCAGACATTAGTAAATAAAGGACTAACAATATATATTTAAAAGACATTCCATGTGCATATTGTCATCTTTAAATACGTCATTCACATGCTCTAGCCTGAGGCACATGAAGTTTGTTCCATGTTTTCTCAAATTCCTGAAAGAACATAGTTCTAAAAGCAATTTCTTGAAAATTTTAAAATTTCTCTAGCTTCTTCCATTGAAAAATTATTGAGCTAAAAGAGTCGACTTTCTAAATCTTTCTCTTGTTGGAATTTTGAAACATGCTAAGAAACAAGAGAAACAAAACAGTTTGGTTCCTGCTTTTAATTTTTTTTTTGGTGTATTTTAATGATAAGTGAAAATAATAAATTAAGAAAAATAATATAAAAGCACTAATAAAATAGAAAATTAAGTGTTTTATATGAAAGATGTATATATATATCTAAACATTTAAATCAAACTTATGAACATTTGGAGAGAGAAAAGAAAAAAAAAAGAGTAAAAGTATATTTCTTAATTGTTAAACTTGTATTTGGTGAGCTTGCATCTCTTTTTGCTGATCTCCCTAATTAAAGATACAAACAAAAATTATTTTGCGAGTTAAGAATATTTGCGAGTCCTAGACTCACATAATGTGGATCACATCTTTGACGTGGACAAAGTACGTGGTTATAAAATCTTTGATGTCGCGATTTTGGTCACAGTCCACCTACTGTGTTGATGTTGCTCAAAATTCACTCTCAAGTTGGTGATCAGTTTCAATGTCGTGACTTCATAGATATGGTGTCGTGACTTCAATGGCAGTCTTAAGGTTTCTTTATCTCTTCGCCCAAGTCACCTTCTACATAAGCTAGAAATGATCGTTAGAGCTTAAAAGGTAAAATTTTGTCTAATTGGTCACTAGACACACTTCAAATACATAGTTTAACAAAAGAAATAGAAATTAAACAAATATTAAAAATCATAAAATAAAACATAAAAATGCATAATTGCAAGCTCTTGAAGTGTCCAAAGGAACTCAATTTACCATATTAAATTATGGCAAATCAGTGTCGTCCCTCCCTACTCTAGTTAGAGTGGGAGCGTATTTTCTATTTAAATAGTATTATTCATCAAGGGCTTGTTCAACCAGGATTCTTGTACCTCTCTCCATAAATAAAGAGCATCGGTTGACCTAAAAACATGCTTCATACATTTTTTGAGTTATCGTTATTCTTCTAGAAAGTAGTGAGAATTTATTTACTTAGAATAAATTCTATTTTTGAGAATTACGATATTTACCAGTTTTTATAGAGAGAACTTTTCAACTAATGTAAGTAAATCATTTTCTTTTTTGTGATTTAGCTCGTGTTGATTGAGCCTACACTAGGCGCAATTCGTGTTACGAGGATAACAGAGAAGGTCGTTCGGTTGAAAGCTAAGACTGACTAAATCAGTCGCACAAAGCACATGTACTATTCCGGTTAGGGTTTATTACTATAAATATAACAAGAGAGCTCTATTTTAAAAATATTAAACTTTTGTTTTAACTGCAAAACTTTTTAAATTTATTTTTCTAACAATTGATATTAGAGCCAAGTTGTGTTATGTTTATAGTATAACCAATATAAGATTTTTTCTCTATCTCTTATGTTTAGCTAAATTAGATGAGATGTAGTATTCTTTCAATTATATGCATGTTATGGGATATATATATTTGTGTGTGTGTGATTGAATGTATATTATTATTTTATCATCCATGATAAAGTAATTTTGTTAAAGTTGTGATTCTTAGAATTACACTAGGTGTATTTTTAGGTTTTTCATAAAGTTTGGGATATGTAATTAGATCGTGGATTATCATCTCCATGTAGGTTTTTTTTTTTTAGAATAATTCATGTGATTCAGAAACAGACTTAGGATTTATGTAACCTAATTTTTCATTGAAACCTAGAGAATTGAGATGTATCTAAAAATGATCGAGACAACGCAAACCCAATTGAACCAACCGACAAGAGACCAACAACAGGTTGACCAACGAAAGTCGACGATGATCGGTTGTGGCTAGCATGGGTTGATTGGTGGCGGTCGATGGTGGTTTGGCCAACAATGGTTGAAAATGGTCGGATGACCAACGACGACGACGGTGGCTAATGACGGCGGTGGCTTGTAGGGGAAAAATGCCACATGCACTTGACATGACATCTTAATAATTTATGATTGAAATCAGAAATAAAAACCTTGTATTTTTTTCTAAAAGCTTGAGTGAGATAAGGTCCCTAAACAAGACCTACGACCTCTATCAATGGTGTAACACTCCTAACTCGTATCCGTCGTCGAAATAGGGTTGCAGAGCATTACCAGAACATTCAAAAACATTTACAAATAACTTAAATAAATTACAATTCATTTACCGAGATCATTTATAACGTCCCTTAATTGAGCCCTCAAGGCCCAATACAAGCATTAAAATCGAGTCGGGACTTTATCGGGACCTCTAAGAGTTTTTCGCGAAATTACAAAATTTTCCCAAGGTGCAGGGCTTACATGCCTGTGTGGTCCAAGGGACACGCCCGTGAGACCCTGGGACATGCCTTTGTTGGGGGCCGTGTTCAACCCTGTGTAACTCTCTGACTTGCACACACAGCCATGCCACACGTCCGTGTGTTAGGCTGTGTGGTTAATTAATTCAATTCGAAAATAGGTACAGGTTTCATATGGCCAAGACACACGCCCATGTTCTAGGCCGTGTGGTACACAAGGCTGAAACACACGCCCGTGTCTCTGCTCGTGTACCCAATTCTGAGCATTCTGTTTCTCAAAATTAAGGTGCAAAGGACACACAGCCTAACCACATGCCCATGTTACCAGGCCGTGTGTCACACACGGTCTAGACACACGTCCGTGTGTCTATCCGTGTGGACTAAATGAAGCCATTTCTACACCCAAAATTTCACCCAAGACCTGCACTTGAAACACACATCCAAAACCAACCAATTCAAGCATTTAAATTGAGCAATCTGCATCATTCAACAAGGCATATCACTACATGCATATTTTTTTATAAACTTACCTTGGAATAACTTAAGCAATAGTATCATTTGATCACTTATACATAACATATCACATATGAATATATCATCATAACCTACTTAATCATACCAAAATAAACCATTACTAGCTATTCCAATGTCTAGGTTGCAAAACATCATTTTTAAGACACTATTGGCTAAGTTGTCCTATACATGCCATTTTACCAAAATGATTTCTACTTAGTATACCCAAAATGACTAGTTGATAGTGTGACGATGCTCCGATGATATACAACCCTCGCGAGCTTTCGAGCACTATAAAATAGGGGAAAATAAAATGGAGTAAGCATTACATGCTTAGTAAGTTTGTGTAACAGAAACTAAACTTACCAATCTTGCTTATTAAATCTAGGCATACAATGTTATGTTTCTATCCATTTGGCTAAATTGCCTAATCACATACATTCAATCAAACATGTTAGTCACCAAAATATTCATATCAATCAAGTAACATAGATGAGCTCATGATGCCATACTCTTTCAAGACATTATCAATTCATCTCAAAATTCACATGCCATGTCAAGAGTTTTATGCCCGTTACCAATCTTGCTTATTAGATCTAGGCATACAATTTATGTTTCCATCCTTTTGGCTAAATTGCCTAATCACATACATTCAATCAAACATATTAGTCACCAAAATCTTCATATCAATCAAGTAACATAGATGAGCTTATGATGCCATACTCTTTCAAGACATTATCAATTCATCTCAAAATTCACATGCCATGCCAAGAGTTTTATGCCCATTGAATCATTGAATTCCGATGGATGCTTAAGTAGTACACTCGAAGTGTACGATTTAATAATCCGTCAATTCCTTATTCAAGGGTACCCCATAGGGCACTTAACCAAGAAGCACTCTCTCGAACCACTAAAAGTATATCAAGATTACCAGTCTAGGCTAAATCCTTTATATAAAGTAAGCTCAGAGGAGTCCGATTAGGATTACCAGTCTAGGCTAAACCCTAATCATAATGTATGCTCGAGAGGTATTATATTAGGATTACCCGTTTGGGCTAAATCCTTTCTATAACAAGGTCAATGGGATTACTCGTCCGAACTAAATCCCGCCCGTAACAAATGCAGGACCTTAGTTTCGAAAAAGCGCATATAATCACCGAAATTCACATTCAATCGGGACTTAACCCTTTATCACCATTTCAAGCATGTATCAATTTTCCATCATAGCATACAAGTAAATCACATCAACATAACTCACATTACATACAAACACAACATTCAATTAACATAATTACATGCCCGATTAAGTTACACGAACTTACCTTGACACTTATTCGCATATAAAGTCTACTAATCCGAAACTTTTTCTTTTTCTCGATCTAACCTCGAATTAGTGTTGTCTGGATCTATATAAATGAATTTAATCATCAATTTTACACATTTCATATTTAAATGGACTTAATTTACATCCTAGGCAAAATTACCATTTTGCCCCTAATTTTTCCATAAATTTTGATTTTGTCCTTAGGCTCGGAAAATGAAACTTGTGCAAATTACTCCCTATTCCAAGCCTAACCAAAGCCCCATTACAAATTTTCCAGCACATGTATTTATAAAATTTTAGAAATTTTCATCAAATTTTACGAGTTTTCAGTTTAATCCCTAAATCATGTTTTCATCAAAAATCACTTTGTAAAAGTTGTTTATCTATCAATAATCTTTCATTTTCTACCATTGTAACACCCCTTACCCGTATCCGATGCTAGAACAAGGTACGAGGCATTATCGAACTTAAACACAAGCAAGCACACATTTTCGAGCCACAAATTTTTGTCCAAATTAAAATTTTTAACAATCAATCACATCGTCCCTAAAACGAGCCTACGAGGCTCAAAGCATGATTTTGGAGTAGTTCAAAACTAAACCGATAACTTTATAAAATTTTACAACACTTAGAAAATTTTTCCATTAAATAGGGGTCACACGCCCGTGTGGCTTGGGACACGCCCGTGTGGGCAGGCCGTGTGGTCACACACGCCTGTGTCCCTAACTTGTGTAACTTTCTATTTGTCACCCAAGAACAAATTGAAGTCACATGGCCAAGATACATGCCGGTGTCCTGAGGCCGTGTCTTTCACACGGCTGAGACACACGGTCGTGTCTTATGCCCATGTACTCGATACTGAGCATTCTATTTTGCAACAGTTTAGGTGCAGGGGACACACGGCCAGATCACACGCCTATAAGGCTGACCGTGTATCACATACGGCCTAGACACACGCCTGTGTAGACAAAAACAAGGCTATTTACTAAGTCATTTTGCCACCCTCACTTGCACACATCTACACAACAACACATGGTACAATTTCAAGCATGTAAGAGCTACCAAACCATTCACAATTATGACCATCACATACCATTACCATATCAACATCTATCATACATACAATATTTATCATGCCATAAATCATTCATGTCAATTTCACCTTCATTAGGCTTCATTTAACTACTCTCTAATTACCTTATTGTACACACAAATTTGTCATCTCATCAATAGACCACATTACCAAACATTTCACATTCATACCATAAATCACATTTCCAAACAATTCACATTCATCAAGCATACCATGATCATATCACGAAAGGCATTGACATATATATGAATATACTCATAACCAACATTAGCCAACTTCCAAGACTATATACAAAATGAACCATGAATCTTTACAAACCAATACTTATGACCAAAAGACCGAGTCCCTATACATGACATAAACTTAAAATACTTGAATTCATCAATACCCAAAATGATAGCTTGATAGTGTGATAGGATCTCCGGTGATCTCCAACCCAAGCTAGCTTGACGGCACTATAAAACATGGGAAAGGAAAGGGGTAAGCTATATAGCTTAATAAATCCGTATGAAAATAATAAGCAACCCTTCTTAAACATTTATCAAGTTCAACAATTTAAACACAAAATAATACCAATTGCTATAAATCTTGTAGTTATAATTTTATTCAATCACGATGTTTACTCTATTAACTTATAAACATAATTTAACATATTGTGGCATTAACCTAACTACCGTAATCTCTCTTTCGTAACATATCACAACACTTAACAAGTCATTTCAAAACTCATAGAAAACATGCACATTAAATATGCGTATTCACATTTCAAGCATATATTTTAACATTTTTCAATTGTTCCAAGTTCATATCTTATCATACTTCCATAATCATTTTAATAGACAACTATACCAATCTTTCTAGTAGACAACTATACCAATCTTTCCTCTTTCTCATATCTGATAGATTGCAACTTAGGTGAATAAAACACGCTATATCATAACTCAATTTGGCCCGAAAACTAATTACACAGTCGCCAACTGAATTTACCATGTATTTGATACATCACAAATATAGACCAATAATCACAAGGCTTTCACAAAAACATTCTCATGGAAACCATAAACTTACAATATCATGAAGTCAATGTAACAGCCTGATTTTGACCCTAGTCGGAACGGTAGTTTTAGGACCACGAATCCGAGTCAAAAAAATATTTAAAAATTATTTGCTGTGTTTAATATCTGTGAATTTGTGTGTGTGAAATTTTTGTGATTTAATTTTGCCATTTAGGTGCCCGATTAAATAAAAGGACTTAATCACGTAAAATGTAAAAGTGGCTAGTTAATTGTGTAAGTGCTTATTTGAATTTGTCTTTATAATATGAAGCATTTAAGATGCAATTTAACCATAATATATAGTGATGGACGGTTGTGGATAACCATTATAAGGATTATATATTAAATTATAAAGGTTATTTAAGTAAAATGATTAAAATGTTATTTAATATGTATTAATAAAACATAAAATAAAACCAAGTGTTCATATATTCTTTGCATGACCGAAATCGAAGAAAAGAAAAAGAAAATAAAAGGTTTAAGGGTTCATCACTTTAGAAGCTTGATTAAGGTATGTGTTTAGCTCGGTGTTTGATAATTTCTACGTTTTTGAGATCGTTGCTTCGAGTACTACAAAACCCATGCTTGAATTTTTGGTTTTGATGAATATTTTGAGTTATGACATTGAAGAGAGCTTGTGATTTTTGTTGTTTGATGATGAAATATGAAAGATATGTTTTAGATTAACATGTTTTGTATTGGAGTTTTTGATGATTTTGAGTAATTAGGACTAAATTACAAAAATAATAATTTGAGGGACTAAAATGTAAAATAAATGAAATATATGGATTTTTTTGAGAGTGGGTAAAATTCGGCTCAACATGGGTATGCTAAAATTTTGTGTATTTTGTGTTTTGTGCAATAGGGACAAAATTGTAAAAAGTGTAAATGTTAAAGGTAAAATTGTAATTTTCCCATTTATGTGTTTTTGGACTAAATTTAATGAAAATATGTTTGAATGAGCTTAATTTGAATATGTTTAGATCAAGAACCAAAGAAATCGAATTTGGATCGGGGAAAAACGAAAGTTGTTGGCTAGTCGCTCCGTTCCGTTTTACATCGTCCGAGGTAAGTTTATAAACAAATAGACATGTTTAATTGTAGTTAAATGCTAGATATATATGCTATTATGAAATGTATAAATTTATATTTGTTATGGCCGAATATGAAAAGACTTGGCTACTACATTTCTGAATTCGTTTCGACCGAGTTACGATGTCTGAAAGCACTGTATGAACCTTAGGAATAGTTAGGATACATATGTCATGACATAGGATTCCAATTTATGTGTGCGAGTAAGACCATGGCATCGATATGTGATTCTGATATATGTGCGAGTAGTAAGACCGCATCGAGAGACAAAGGGCATCGATATGTGATTACATGTAAGACCACGTCTGGGACGTTGACAATGTACGATATATGTTTGATTATCCGAGTGTCCTACCAAATTCTGAATGGTTCATTGGGCAAAGGTATATTAAGTTCAAATGTGTAAAACTAGCTATATGTCAAGCATGAATTAACTTGTTACCTACTTGAGAAAAGGTAAGTAAACACATTTGCTATTTATTACAAATCTTGTAAAGTGCAAATAAAGAAAATATGTGTATGTGATATGTGTATTTGGTTTTGTGAATGAGTAGTAAATATGTTATGAATAGTCCTTATATATGTGTATAAATGATGAGATATATTCGGTTATATGATTAGTATGCGTATATGAAACTATATTGTGACACATGAGCTTATGTGTTTATGGTATGTGAACTAGGTTTATGATGATTATTTGGTTATGAAAGTTAAATGGTGAAATGATAATTTAGTTACATGAGCATTCGGCCAAAGTGATATTTAAGAACGAAAGTATATATAATATGAACTTTATATGTTTGGATTTGAATGTGTTATAATATTATAAGTTGTCTTGGTTTAATTTGGTTGATAATGTTATTGAGTTGTTTATTTACTTATGACTTACTAAGCTTCAAAAGCTTACTCTGTGTTTTTATGTGTGTTTTTATTTTATAAATTTTGGATTCAAGTTACAAGCTCGGGGATCGTCAGCAAAGTCTATCACACTATCTACAGCTTCAGTATTTAAATAATCAAACTCGAATTATGGCATGTATAGGCTGGAATGTGTTTTGAAATGTTGGATTTTGGTTTTGTATAATTTGAGCCATGCGAAAATGGCTTAATTTCCATGTTAATTTCAGTTATGTTTGCTTATGATTTGAGTTCATTTTGGCTATGGTATCTTATGCTATGGATGAATAATATTTGTGATATGTGTTTTGTGGTGCATTGAAGTTGATTAGTAATTTCAATGTGTTTTGAAAGATTCAGCTATAGTATACCTATAAGTATGAACTATATTTGTTATGTTACTCTTGATTAAAATGATTTGGCTATGACTTGTAATAATAATAATAATTCCATTTGGTTGACAAGTACATTCAGTTAATTGTTGAAATGAGATAATGAATATATGTATGGATATTAGTTCGGTATATATATATATATACACTTGTGAAATGTGGTTGATTATAATGCTAATGGTTGTTTGTATAATTGGTCATGTTAATTTTGGTATTCCGTTATTATTTTCATGTGATATATGCTTTCGAATTGGTTGATGATTACGGGTATATATATTTGTGGATGAAAAATCGGCTATGATATACATATATGCATATTCATAGGTGTATTTAATTGACTCAACCATGTTTCATGATAACATATAATATATATGTGTACTTATAATATGGATGATTTGTTTACGGGTTTAGCTATATAAATTCGTTGGTTACTTGTAAGATTTATGTTTTGATATATGACAACTTGTGATTCAATATTTGTTTATATAAATATTATGCACATGATGAATGGATTATATATATATAACTTATCTTAAGGTATAAATTTATATAGATAAACTTTGTTATCCGAATAATCAAAAGATAAATATGGTTTTTGTATCGATCTCTAATGGTATATTATTCTAAAATTCTAGTTAGTTTATTTGAGTAGTATAATTTGGTTGGTAAGTACATTCAATGGAATGTGAATTTAGGTAATGAAAATGTTGATTGATGATTTGGCTTTTGCACTTATGTAATTAAGTATATAATGTTTCGGTTTGATATATGTAAGTGTATAAATATGATGTTGAATATATGAATTTAGTTTAGTGAATAAATATGGTTGTTCGAGGTATTTTGGTTGAGGTTATTATTGAATTATACTTTAATATGATTTATATATTATATTATGATTAATAAAATCATGCTTATTATTTTAATTGAACTTATGTTTTATATATATATGAATATGACTTGTATAAATGTGTGGTTGTTTGAAAATGTGTTTTTGTTCATTAATGCCTCGTAATCCTAATCCGGTGATGGATACGGGTTAGGGGTGTTACAGTCAATGCTTATAAACTTATGTACATACCTGTACAAATTCGTAATACTTACATGCTCTTTCTCTTCTTTGACATACCCATTGAATTACCCGTTGAACCACTTGGAATACTAATGATAGTCGGGAGTCCTGTACACACGGTAACTTACCAATGCCTTATCCCAAATATGGTTTTATACGAAGTCTCATACCGATGCCATATCCCAGATATGGTCTTACACGTAATCTTAGTAACCTTAATGTCATGACATTTGTATCCTATCTATTCATAAGGTTTAATTGGGATTTCACGCTTGTCGAACTTTGTTAAACACGTTCAATGGTCAATCATAATTCATATAATAATAAAGCATTTAAAACATAATTAAAAACAATGCATTATTTGCATACGAACTTACCTCGACATAAAAATGGCAAAAAGGACCTAATCGTCAAATACTCGTTTTTCCCCTATTCTAGGTCCGAACCTCATTTTTCTTAATCTATATTATCACATTCAACTTATTTAATCATTAAACTATTCAAATCATCCCAGGATCAAATTATAACAAAAATTACATTTTTGCCCCTAAAGTTTTACATTTTTACATTTTAGTCCCTAGGCTCGTAAAATGATTTTCATCAAATTTCTTTATTACCTAAGCCTAGTCGAATATTTATTGTACTCATACCAGCCCGCATTTTTCTTTAAATCACACTTTTACTACTTATTTTATAACTTTTACAAATAGGTCCTTTTAGGCATTTTCATCGAAAATCACTTAGTAAAAGTAGTTTATCATGCACCAAACATACATTTTCTACCATTAGACATCAAAATAGACAAATATCCATCATGGGTAAAATTTTAGACTTTGATTATTTCTAAAATTAGTGGTAGAAATAGATAGATCTTGTTACGAGGATTTCAAAAACATAAAAATCATTAAAAACGGGGCTAGAACGGACTTACAATCGAGCTTAAATGCTTGAAAAACCCTAGCTATGGTTTCTCCTTGTAAAATTCGGCCATGGGAGGAAGATGGACAAAAATTGGCTTTTAATTTGGCTTTTTAATTCATTTAATTACCAAATTACTAAAATACCCTTAATGAAAAACTTTAGAAACATACCTAACCATGTCCATTTTAGTCCAAAAACTTAAAAATGGTCTAATTACCATTTAAGGATCTCAAATTTAAAATTTCATAGCAATTAGACACCTCTAGCATGTATAACTCAACTTTTATATTTTTTTACAATTTAGTACTTTTGACAAATTGAGTGCTCAAACGTCAAAATTTTCGAACGAAATTTTCTCAAAATCATTCCATAAAATTGTAGACCATAAAAATATAATAAAAATAAATTTTTCTATGTCGAATTTGTGGTCCTGAAACCACTGTTCCGACTAGACCCAAAATCGGCCTGTTACAGCCATAAATTTCTAATTTTCAACATATACATCCATGACCCATTTTCATTCATTGATAAATTTTCAAATTAATCCTTGAAATAGAGAGATTAAGCTATCCCGGTTTCAAAAATACCAAAATTAGTAAAAAGGGACAAGAGAACTTACCCAATTAGCCCTTGAAAGTTTCTTTTCTCTCTCCCAGGGTTTCCATAAAATTTTAGGTTGAATATGATAATAATAAGATGATATTTTCTTTTATCATCTTTTAATCAAATTTAATTATTTCAAATTCCAATTTAGTCCTTAACCTTTTCTAATTTTTTCCATGGATGAGTCACCAAGAATCTACATACTTTTCTTTAATGGTCTAATTACCATATAAGGACCTTAAGTTTTGAATTCCATAGCTATTTGATCCTTATAGCTACTAGAATTCAACTTTCGCATTTCATGCGATTTAGTCATTCTCGAAATTAAGCACTTAATCGATAAAATTTTCGTGTCAAAATTTTCATACGACATGCCTAGTATAATACGGGCCATATAATGAAATAAAAATGAATCATATTTTCGGATCAGATTTATGGTCACGAAACCACTGTTCCGATTTCACTGAAAAATGGGCTATTACAAATGGTCTCTTGTGATGTCATGATAATTGGTTGGATCTGAGGTAGGTCTTATTATGTGGATTTCGTTGATGAGATTTCTTTTAAGAGGATAACTAGTCATACATGTTACTTGTTGAGATTGTCCCACGATGACTCATTCGTAGTACATGTTATGAGATGTTGAGTTGATGATTATACACTGAAGATTATTCTAGTTAAGTAACTTCCCACGAAGCTCTACTTAAGTTAGAATGATGGACAAACGTGAAAAGATTATTAATACGTATGAATACTTAAGGTATTAGGTTCACGTATTAATTGGATGAAAATTCATGTTCTTTACTAGTTGTTTAAGATTACCCCAAGGTAACTTAATTTAGTGTGTATAGGGATTATTGTTGTAATGACTTATAAATGTTTTCAATGTTTAATGTAAGATGCATGTAACACCCCATATCCATTACCTAAGTTGAGGCAGTATATAAGGCATTACCTAACTTGATCTCATGCATGCAACCTATCTTAAGTCACCAAGACTCAGCCCAAATTAAAACTTTTTCAATTTCTACTTTAAACCTTTTAATATGGGCCTACAAGGCCTAAATCGGCCATTGGAAACCATTTGGAATCCTTCCGGGTCCTTGTCCAATCTATGCAAACTTTGCATTTAAAACAGGGCACACGCCCGTGTGGAAGGGTAACATGCTCGTGTGACCATGTTGACACGGTCGTGTTGATGGCCCGTGTGTCTCACACAGCCTAAACACCTAGGGACATGCCTGTGTCCCTTACTCGTGTGGCCAATTTGTTTACACAATTTCACATAATTCAAGTGCAGACTTCACACGGCCTGGACACACACCCCTGTCCTTGGCCCGTGTTGCTCACACGGCATTGACATGCCCGTGTGAGAAAACTTGAGTATAATGTTTCTGTTTCTGACGTCAAGACACCCAACATGTCACACGGTCATAGCACATGCCCGTGTGCTAGGCCATGTCCTCCACACGGCTGAGACACACGGTCGTGTCTCTACCCATGTGTTTATTACCGCATATAGACTTGAAATTTTTACATGCAGGGGACACACGGCCTCATCACACGCCTATGGGGCTGACCGTGTGTCACACACGGCCTAGACACACGCCTGTATGGACAAAATAAGGCTATTTACCAAGCCTATTTGCCACCCTTATTTACATCAATTAACACAAACTCAACCAACACCAATTCTAGCCTATACTATACAACCAATTTAGCTACTATAAACATTCTTTCATAAGGCAATTTACTCAACCCAGGAAATATCATCTTTGCATATAATCGAAATGAGTAATAGTAAACATCAAGGCTAAATACAAAGTTTGGGGCTTATCCGAAGCCTACACCTCTGGCCAATGCTTAAAGACACAAAATAATCAAGTCTAAGCCCTATACATGCCATATTCAAAAATATAAATCCAACCATACTGAAGGGTTTGGACGATAGTGTGATCGATATCTCTGACTCCAAGTGATCCTTGAGCTAATTAGATGGCACTATAAGAAAATGGAAAGAAAGGAGGGTAAGCATAAAAGCTTAGTAAGTTGTATATCAATAAATATACAACAACAATTCATCAATAATCATCATGCTCATAACGTAAGGATAAGCATAAGCATGACTTACTCATTACCATCCATTCAAGTCATATGCTCTCTAATGAGCTCATTTATCATACATACCAATTAGGTACCTGTACCACTCACAACATGGTTAAGTTTTCATTATTAACTCACAAACATACTTATACCGTTGAACCATTCGGAACATTACCGGTTGTTCTATAGACCTCAAACTTAGGGTAAGGTGCCGATGCTATGTCCCAGACATAGTCTTACACTGGCTCACATATCAAGTCGATGCCATGTCCCAGACATGGTCTTACATTGACTATCATTATCGAGGCCGATGTGTGTCCCAGACACGTCTTACACTAGCAATTGTCTCAATGCCGATGCCATGTCTCAGACATGGTCTTACACTGGCTCTCATAATGTGGCCGACGTATGTCCTAGACATGTCTTACACTAGCTCACTCAAGTAACCCAAATGTCACAACTTGGATATCCGGTTTATTTCCTAGCGTTCCAATGAGAATTTTACCATCTTTTTGTCCCTATGCATTCTCAATACACAATCAAGCAATTCATGCTATATCCATTCAATGAAAATTTAACACATATATTATTAATATAGTTGTATTATTTACATACAACTTACCTTGGTTTACAAAATGTACTCGACTAGTTGGTTTAGTCGATTTGCTTGGCTTTCCCCTGGTCTAAGTTCGAATTTGACAAATCTTGATCTATAATAAAAATGCACTCATTTAGTCACTAATTACAATTATGCAATCATAAATTCACATCTTTGGTAAAATGACCATTTTGCCCCTAGACTTTGACAAAATGACCATTTTACCCTTATGCTCGAAACTCAATTTTTTTTTATCAAATTTACTCTTATCTTAAGCCTAATCCAAACCTTTATACTCTTATAGCAACCCCAAAATTCCACTATTTCACACACTTATCACCTATTTTGCAACTTATGCAAAATAGTCCATTTAGGTGTTTTCATGCTAACACTTTTCACAAGAGTTGTTTAGAACTCTTCTAAGACTCATATTCTTCCATAAAAACTCAGCAAACATCACAAGTACATTCATGGAAAACCATAAACTCTTAATCATCTTGCAAAATGGACCCCTCATTTGGAAGCTCACGCTTCAAGGGTCTCAAAAATGCAAAGATTATCAACTAAGGACATGGAAACCACTTACTTGTTGAGGTGATAAGTTGCTGAAATTTTAAAGCTTCAAAAAACCCTATTTTGCTGATATTTTTGGTGGAGAGAAGGTGTGGAGAAGAAAGAAAATAATAGCTAAGCTTTTAGGCATTATTTTATCACAAAATTATGTCATCAAGTCACCTAATATTGACTTTTTAACTAAACTTGTCTCCTATGGCCGACCACCTTGTTTCTAGGGGTCTAATTGCTCATTAAAGGCCTCAAATTTTAGTTCTCTATCTATTTAACACATTTGGATACTAAAATGCAACTTTTGCCCTTTTTTGCGATTTAGTCCTTTTCCACAATCGAGCTGTCAAATATCAAAATTAGCTCACCAAATTTTTCATACACTAATATAATCATGTTATAACCTCATAATAATAATAAAAATAATTTTCCAAACTTTGAATTTGTGGTCCCGAGACCATTGTTCTGACTAGGCCCTAAATCGGGCTATTACAATGCATGCATTATCTTAGTGCATTCCGGGTGTAGCAAAAATTTTCAAAATATTTGCTTAATACAAAGATATTAATAAATGGATCAAAACACCCCTAAAATCGTTATATTTTAAAAGCAATAATAAATCAAGATAGTGTACAATTGATTTCTCGATAAAGTAAAATAAGGAAATAGAAGTAATAAAAGAGAAGATTAAGGAGTATCAAAGAAAGTTAAATTAAGAAGTATGTTGTAGTATACTAAATTAAAGTAAGGATTAAATCGTAAAGATGTAAAAAGTTTTGGGGTTCAAGTAAAATTATTTGAAATTTAAGGGGTTAAAGTATAAAAATGAGAAAAATTGAATGATTAATAATAGAAATAACCCAAATTCTTATGAAATGAAATTGGGGTGCAAGGACCAAATTGAGTAAATGGAGAAGTACGAGGGACTAAATCACAATTTTATTAAAAGAAAGTAGTAATCCAAGGATGGAAATTTGAAGAAACACGAAGGGTAAAATTATCATTTCTTAAATGAGATAATTATGAGAAAATATCATGGTTGGCAAAATATAGGCCATTGGATGAGATTGAAAAATAAGATGAAATCCTAGCCATTTGATTAAAATGATTAAAGTTAGATTTTTATATATTAAATAATAATATTTTATTATTAAATTAGTTGAGATATTCTGATGGAAAATGTAACACCCCTAGCCCATATCCATCGCCGGACTAGGGTTAAGAGGCATTACCGGACATATCAGAACATTTCGCGATCACCTCAAAATCAAAAGTCATACATCGTCATATCATAATCAAACATCATCATAAAGTCCCTTTCTTAGGTCAACGAGACCTTAGACATACATTAGAAAGAGGTCGAGACTAAACCAAACACATACAAAATTTTTCCGAAACTTAACAATTTTTGTTTAAGTTACAAAGGTCATACGCTCATGTAAGCAGACCGTGTGCCTCACACGACATTAAACACGCCCGTGTGTCTAAGCCATGGCGAAACAGAGCATACATACTGACTTATCTGTACAGCCACAAGACACACCCGTGTGTTTAGTCGGTGGTCGAAACTGACTTCGCCACACTGCCTGGCACACGTCTGTGTGTGTACGTCCGTGTGTGTACGACTGTGTGGTCTGCCCAGGCTCATTTTAAAATGGACCTCGAGCAATACGGCAGAGACACATGCCCATGTCTCTGCCCGTGTGGGCAAAAATAGACCATTTACAAGGCCAATATGCCACCCATTTGGGTCCTTCCTAAAATTCCAAAATCAAGCATCATATATGCAACATTTTCAACCAAATTCAACTTCAAACATGAATCAATCAATCCATAATATCATCAACCAATTTCATGCTCATTCTCTATACCAAACATACCAAAAATCATAAGCCAAAATTCATTCAATCATACATTACCAACATCTCAGTTTCTTGTCCATCTTTATGCCAAACTTATACCAAATTTAATAATTAAGGACATATCAAATTGACCATTTCATTTAGTCATTCATATGCATAAAATCATACTATTTTCTCATCACATAAACCATAATAAAACCAAACCATATTCACATTCATTATCAGGCCATATCACTTGGCAAAACATATATTTACATTTCAAAACATATTCACATACTTCTTGCCTATACATGCCACATAACCAAATCTCAAAACCTTATTTACCGAAATGATAACCAGATAGTGTGATGACGTCTCCATCGACTTTTAACCTGAGCAGATCTCTGAAAATCTATAAACATAGGAAAAACACATAGAATAAACTTCAAGAGCTTAGTAAACCATAAGCAAATAAACCTTCACAAGATCATGTATATAATTAAACTTGAATAAGCCAAATTTAGTTAACTTTATACACATATTCAATCACTTTCCTTATATAATCCAACAAAACCACATTAAGTAAATTCATTAGGCTTATTTATCGGTGAACATATAAAACATGCTTTCAATTTCAAATAACGACCATTAGATCATTCATATAAATTAAGCTTGCACAATTTCATTACATAACCAACCGAAACATGGTCATTTAATAAATCACACATTCA
The DNA here is from genome assembly GCA_025698465.1 of Gossypium longicalyx. NCBI lineage: Eukaryota > Viridiplantae > Streptophyta > Magnoliopsida > Malvales > Malvaceae > Gossypium > Gossypium longicalyx. Next base: position 66,944,309 of record CM046995.1, on the reverse strand, counting down.
AACCATATTCCATTTTTCATAATTCTCATGTTCAAAACATAGGACCACAATTTCATATAACGAGCATATATAACACATCGTTCACTATCATATATTTCACATATCGTCATTTGAATCATACTCATATTTCATATCAGAATTTCATATACAAATCACATATACTTGAATCATATATGGAAAAACACAATTACAATACCACATTTTTCATATAATTTATTTGATCATAGTTCACTTGCTAGTATCCACATCTCATTTTCACATAGATCATATATCAACTGGTCATAATCATACTCACTTTCATTGCTTAATTTCATATACATCGCAACATACCTGATTCGGATGCACATTCATATACTCATTTATTTCTCGGAATGCCCGTTGAACCGTTCGAAATCAATAAGGATACTTGGATAGCACATAAACTCATACAATGCCAACTTCCCAGACGTGGTCTTACATGTAATCAAATATCGATGCCACTGTCCCAAACAGGGTCTTACACGAAATCATATACGATGCCAATGTCCCAGACATGGTCTTACACGTAAATCACAAATCGATGCCAACGTCCCAAACGTGGTCTTACACGATAACACATATCAGAATCCTATGTCATGACAAATGTATCCTAACTATTCCTAAGGTTCGTACGTGGCTTTTGGACGTCGTAACTCGATCAATTCAAGCTCGTAAATATTACTCCCATGCTTAATTCAATTCGACATATACATATACACAAGTAATAATTCAACTAGGCAGTATAATGCACATACATTTCAATTTAACAACATTTATTTACTTATGAACTTATCTTATACAGACGCGAACTGACTAGAACGACTAATTGATAACTTCCAATTTTCCCGATCCAAATTCGTTTTCCACCTTTCTTGATCTAATTCAATACAAATTTAACTCATTTATTCACCAAATCATTCAAATCAATCCACAAACACACATTTAGGGCATTTTTACAAATTAGCCCTTACATTTTCATATTTTTTTCACTTTAGTCCCTAATTCATAAAATCACAAAATACATAAAATTTCTATATACCCAGGCTTAGCCAAATCTTTATGGTGTTCATACAAGCCAACATATTTCATTTATTTCTTATTTTAGTCCCTCAAAATCTCATTTTTATAATTTATCCCAAATTACACAAATTCGTAAAAAATTCAAAGACAAAATATATCAACCCAACACATATCTTTTATTTTCAAACAACTAACATCACAAATCTCACAATTTCATCAATGGCATATTTCAAAATCATCAACAAAATCAGAAATTGAGACATGAACTTGATAGAATACTAAGCAACGATCACAAAAACGTAGAAATTATCAAAAACCAATAAAAAACACGTACCTATTTAGCCAAGATAAGTGTCGAAACCCTAGCAAGCTTTTTATTTTATTTTTCTTTGATATTTTCGGTAAGAACAAACATTAATGGACTAATTTCATGCCTTTGTTTTATTTATTCATAATAATGTATCATTTACCTTTTTAACCTTCATAAAAACATATAATAAACACATAAATAATGGTCATTAATGTCCATTAACTCTTTTAATGGTCTAATTGCATCATAAGGACCCCACATATATAAAGACATAGCAATTAAGCACTTTAACAAATCGAACACATCTTTTACATTTTACGCGATTAGGTCATTTTCACAAATTAAACACTAAAACTATGAATTTTTCATACGAAAATTTCACACATATCAATTCACATACTTTAAGCATGAAATATAATATTAAAATATTTTTCTAACTCGGATTTGTGGTCCCAAAACCACTGTTCTAACTAGGGTCTAAACTGGGCTGTTATAGAAAAATGAAGAAACTTTTTCATCTTTTATATAAGTGGTTCACACTGCTTTCATAAGGGGAGAAAAAGAAAACTTTACATGTTATGCAGTTTTGTCCTTTGTCATGAATTCCCATTATTTCACCTAAAATTCTTGGAAATTCCTATAGGCTTCAAAAAAGAAAGATGAAGTAGAGATCCTAGAGAGTATATTCCTCAATTTAGAATCAAGAAGTTAATATATGGAAGTGAAGAAAAATAGAAGAAAAGAGAAGGATAGTGATGAAGTTGAGAAAGAAATAGAAGAGAAGCAACTGAGGTGAAATTCTTGTAAAAAGGGGTAAATGTTCATTTCAATCTCATTAATATTCAAAGTATTAAGGTATATAATAACTTGAGTGTTTAATTTCTGAATTTTATTTAAGTAGTAGTGATGGAAAGTATATTACAAATTGTAATTCATAGATAGTAGTATAATTTGTGCTATGAGAAGTTATGATTAAACTATATGTTAGTGATATGTGAGCTTTGAGTATTAAATTGAATAATAATCTAAGTGTGATGATATATATATAATCAAGCGATCTTGAATAGCAATTTAATAGTTGATAATTAAAATAAAAGTTAAATGTTTGTATAAACGATATTATCTTAGTAAGTAAATATATTCATTAAAACAATTTTGAACAACAACAATAGTTAAGATTAAAAATTCACTATAAATTGTAGAAACCAATTTAGAGGTTGAATTAAATATGGATTTAAATATTATTGAGTCTAGTTTTAAATAAAAGAAATGGTGCAAGCAATGAAATTTTAGATTATGAGATATATGAATTTTTTTAAGCAAAGAAATCGATTTCAGTTTCCCCTGTTATAATTTTGAAAATTTATTACAAATTGTAAAAAAAAAAATTAGGAGCTGAAATTTATACGCTTAAAAGATTAATAAATTTATTTTCAAGGAAAACAAATGGAAATATAATATGAATTTTTTACTGAAATAAAGAAGTGTCAAAACTGTCTAGTAGCAGAACAAGGAAAAAATTAAAGAAAATACTGAATTAATTGGCTTAAGTGGAAATTATGAAATTTTTATGGTAAAAATTTCGTTGAGTCTAGTTTTTTTTTTTTAAAAAAAAGAAGAACAAATGGATCTTAATTTGGAACACTATAGACCAAGATATAAATAATTTAGTGGCTGCTACTCAAGCGAACAACCTTGCTAAAAATTTGTAATTAGTGAAATCATAATGAGTGTTACATGTAATAGCTCGTTTTTAGTGAAATACGAACAGTGGTTTTGGGACCAAAAATCTAAAGTCAAATTATTTATTTTATTATTATTTTATTGTCTACAGCATGATAGTAGTACTGTATAAAAATTTCGTTAAGAAATTTTACCGTTTGCATGCTTAATTTGATAAAAAAGACTAAATCGCGTAAAATGTAAAAGTTGTGTTGTAATAGCTAAAGGAATTAAATAGCTATAGAACCTTGAAGTATGAGTCCTTATGTGGTAATTAGACCATTTTTTATTTAAGTGGGCAAATACTGACATTGAATTAAGTGATTTGGATGTTAATTAGTAAGGTTAAAAAGTTAAATTAATAAAACAACTTAAATTAAAATAAAGTAAAAGAAAGATATCATCTTTCTTTCTTCTTCACCAACAAAAAATAGGGCTTAAGGAAGCCATATCCAAGCTCAAACATTCGACCATCTCTCTCTTTGTGCATGTAAGTGCATTTTTGTCTAGTTTTTAATGATTTTTATCTTTTTAGAGTCGTCGTAACTTAATCTAGCTAGTCCGGGGACTAATTTGTAAAACTGTTTAATGTTTAGGATTTTACCATGAATTTGTATGTAGTTTTTATGATGTTTGATGGAAGAAAATGAATGGTTGTTGTTAGAACACAACTTTTGTTAAGAGATTTTTGGTAAAATTGCAAAATAAGTATTAAATTGAAAAATAGAAAATTTTACGGGGTGAAATTGTGAAATAAATGAAAATTGGGCTTGCTAGGGACCTATTTGATATTCAGCTATGATGGGGTATAGGAAAATTGCATGAATTTCCCTTTTTATGAGCTAGGGGCTAAACTGAGAAGAAATAAAAAGTATAAGGGCAAGATTGTAATTTTTCTAAAATAAGAATTTAGGTTAAACTGAATAGAATAATTATTGAATTGAGCTGAATTTATCCATTTAGATCAAAACAAACCTCACACGGCTTTAGATCGGGGCAAAGATAAAGTTTCAGATTAGTCTCCTCCGTATCTACGTTTAATCGTCGAGGTAAGTTCGTGTAATTAAATTTTACTTATATGTTTTGAATTGAATTATATATGTATTATAAATTGCCATATATATACCGATTGCATATCAAACGATATTACGACGACTATCGAGCCTCGTTTGAACCTTAGGAATTTGTAGGATACAATTGACATGTCATTAAGGTTACATGATTCGGGTGCTGGTCCTGAGCGTCTTACTGATGGTTGAGGTCCGGAATGTGTTATGGATACTCCACAGCTCGTGTGAGCAGAATCGTGTAGCTACGTTCCAATCCACAACTCGTGTGAGTAGGCCTATATTCACAGTTCGTGTAACAGTCCAGTTTAGACCCTAGTCAGAATAGTGGTTTCGGGACCACATATCTGAGTCAAAAAAATATTTAAATATTATTTTTTGTGCTTATGATATGTGAATGAGCATATGTGAAAGTCTCGTATAAAAATTTGAATGTTTGTGTGCTTAATTTTGAAAATAAGGCCTTAAGTGCGTAATTTGTAAAAGCTGTGTGCTAGATGTTAAAAGTGCCTATTTGACTTGGCTTTATAATTGTGAGGTCCTTATGAGGTTATTTGACCAAAATTATGATTAAATGACATTAGTGGACATTAGTTGATAGCATATTAATGTTTTAATACAAGGGTAAAATGGTAAAACGATTATTAAATGAACTATAACTAAAATAAAACATGAAAAATAGGCATTATATGTTGTTGGTGCCGAAAATTGAAGAAAAAAAAGAAAAGAAAAAGAGTTTTAGGGTTTCGGCTAGTTCAAAGCTTAATTGAGGTATGTTTTTGTTTCGATTTTTGATAATTTTTACGTTTTTACGATCATTGTTAAGTGCTCTAGCTAGCCCATGCTTAAATTAATGAAATTGTTGATGATTTGATGAGATGCCATTGATAAATTCATGAGTTTTTTTGATGTTAAATGATGAATTATGAAAGCTTAGTGCTTGACATACATGTTTTGTAAAGTGATTTTTTTAGTAAAAATGCATATTAGGGATTAAATTGTGAAAATGAGAAGTTGATGGACTAAAATGTGAAATAAATAAAATGTATGGACTTGTATGAGAGTTATGAAAATTTGGCTAAGCTTGTGTATAAGCAAATTATGCGTATTTTGTGATTTTGTGAATTAGGGGCTAAAGTGTCGAAATGTGAAAATGTGAGGGCTAGTTTGCAAAATTCCATAAATATGTATCTATAGATTATTTTGAATGATTTGGTGAATAAATAGATCAAGAAAAGAGGAATTCAGACTTAGATCGAGGGAAGTCAAAGATTATAGATTAGACCGAGTCACCAATTTCGAGTACGAGGTAAGTTTGTAGCAAAATATGATGTTATAAGTATGTTTTGATGTTTTTATTATACATTGATTGTATATTTATTCAGTTCAGATGAATACGATGAGAAATCAATGGTATTTGGCACTAAGTGTGCGATTTGAATTAGCTTCGGCTACTTGAAGCACTAAGTGTGCGATACCGAAATAGCTTCAGTTAATTGAGATGGCACTAAGTGTGCGAAATTATTATAGCTTCGGCTAAACCTTAAGGCACTAAGTGTGCGGATGGTTATAGCATGAATAATCATCGGAAAGCTTTGAAACATCCTAAGCAAGAGGTGAGAATAAAAATGAAAAAATATGGGAAGGTTCAGGTACGTATAATACCTATGTGGTAGATGGTAATTTGTATATAAAGTTTATTGAAATTGTATAAACATGTGGATGGTGTTGGTATAATTGGATAGATGTTTTGAAAATTTATAAATACTTATGTATTGATGTTTCATATTTTATACTCTGTTGATGATTTTTAGTACGAATTTACTAAGCTTTTGAAAGCTTACTTTGTGTGTATTTGTATTGTTTTATAGATATCGAAGCTATGGTGAGCTCGGGGATCATCAAGGATAGACACCACACTATCGAACCTCATTTTGGTACTTTTGAAAATGTATATTTTGAAGTATGGCATGTATAGGCTAGTAGTGTGGGATTATGTTTTGTGATATACATATATTTTTAGCCATGTGATTTGGCTAGTTATGTTTGAACTTATAGTTGATAATGGTATATAATATGTGATGCAAATGTTAAATTCTGGTATGTTTTAGTTGGTTAAAAGAGATGGTAAGTTTGGTAAGTTCATGGCATGAGGTTGAATGTTCATGGCATGAGGTTGAATGATGGTTTTGACATAATCTTACCTTATGTTTTGGTTTAAATTGGTAAGGTTGATGAGTATGTAAATGATTAATAATGTTATGGTATGAATGGCTTATGTTTTGGTATTGAATTTGGTTGAATTGGTTGAGCAATTATGCTTGCTCGTTTGCTTGTAGGTTGACCCAAATTGGGGTGGCAAATTGGCTATTCAAATGGCCTATTTTTGTCCCCAAGGGCAGAGACACGGGCGTATGTCACAGCCGTGTGTGACACACGGCTATGTTGCACAGCCGTGTGCGACACACGGCTATGTTGTACAGCCGTGTGTCCCCTGGGGTACCCTCCAATTGTAAGTTAGGCTCAAGCACGGCCAAGGCACATGGGCATGTGGTTAGCCGTGTGGCCCAAGTCAGGCTCGACCACTGCCAAGTCACACAGGCGTGTCTTGTGGCCGTGTGGTCAAGTCAGTATGTATGCCTTATTTTGCCACGGCTTAGACACATGGGCATGTCTAAGGCCGTGTGAGGCACACGGCCAGTTCACATGGGCGTGTGACCTTTTTTTTTAAAGTTGAAAATTTTTTTAAGTTCTGAAACTTCCTTATGTTATCGAATAGTCTTGAATGTATGATTTAGGCCTCGTATGATTGTTTAAAGTTTGTGTTAAATATGAATGATCTATATTTATTGAATTGAGAAGATTTTTGTTATGTGATTGTTTTGATCTGAATTGTGAGTCCGATAATGCCTCTTAACCTATTCTGGCGACGGTTACGGGTTAGGGGTGTTACAACTCGTGTGAGCCTACATGTACAACAATTGACGGATTATAGTTATATGAGTTAGCACACTTTGTGTGAGCTATCCTGAGTATTCAACAGTATTCTAAATGGTTCAACAGGCACTATTTGGAAAGGAAATGGTAAGAGTTCGATACGAACTAAGACTTGGACACATGTGAATTTCATCGAAATTGTGATACATGGTGTATCGAAAGTTGAAATGGATGATATATGCATATGATACATGATTAAATGTTGTGCTCATCCATGATTACATTGCCTATGTTATATGATTAAATGGCTAACATGTTGGTGTACATGTTTAGGCTTTGGCCAAGTTGTGGTTGGATTATACCATGTTTAACTTAGTTATTATGTGTTGAAATGGTAAGTTGTGTTTTACATTATACGAACTTACTAAGCATTTATTCTTACTCTGTGTAATTTATCATGTTCTTTTAGTGAATCGGAAGCTCATTCTGGTTGGAAGCTTGTCGGAGTTATATAACACTATCCATCGGCATGTATAGGACTTTAGAACCCTTAACCTAGTTTTTGATACCTTTGAGATTGAAGACACTTTCTTGCTCTAATGGGAGATCCTTTGAAAGCTTGGAAAATAAACAAGAAGAGAAGCAAAGCAAAAAGAAAAGTGTAGAAAATTTTAGTAAGAATGGAATGGAGGAAAGGGTTTGGAGAGTTTGAAAGAGGTTTAGTGAACTAATGCTATGTTTTAGGGGTTAATAGGGTTTAAATATAATTTATATTTAAGTTTTTAAGGTTAAAATCGATGGGTTTTTAGGGTTTTAGTGGCAGGTCGCATCACCTGGTCAAATATTCTGTTGTAGAAGTCGACTCAATGTCGCAGCACCCATATTCAATGTTGTGACATTCTGCCCAAAATGCCATTGTTGTGACATCGAGGTGCAATGTCGCGACATTCCCTCTGGAATTGTTGGGCAAATGTCGCGACATCAACTCTATTTTTGTAAAAATTTTATTTTAGGGTGCCGTGGCATTATCATCTTGATTTTAAGTTCGCACATAAATTTAAGTGACCTAAATATTCATCATATCTTCACTCCTAATTTACCCTATCCTACTCTTACATAAAGATTAATTAATAGTTCAAAAATTAAAATTATACAAATTATAAGGTTCAATGGCTATGGCTTCTCTATTGACTTTCGATCTTAAGCTCAGTCATCCTGATCTGTCAAATTGCATCCCTTCCAAATTGGGTCCTTCCACTTATCCTCTACTCGAGCACCAATCTACTTTCCTACATACACTAAACACTGAGAGTACCTTCGATCAAGTTTTTTAGTGGCACGATAAGATATAACATTACAACTTTCAAGTAAGTAACCAATAGAATTACCACACTTAAACACTTCCACTTCTCCATCGGTTTTTATGATTAATTCATTTTTCTCCACATCAATGGTAGACTTAGACATGGCTAAGAATGTTCTTTCTAATAGAATGAGAATCTTTCGGTTTTCCTCGAAGTCAAGGACTACAAAATCAACAGGGAATATAAATTGCCGAAACTTGACTAATACATCCTCTAACATGGAACTATCAGCCATCTGTAGTGTGATGGATGTGTTTTTCAGCTCCCCTAAACCTAATTTTTTGATATCTGGATAGGGGCATTAGATTTATGCTGGCCCTTAAATTGCATAAGGCCTCCCTAAAATTAAGTTCCCCTATCATAATAGGAATTATAAAGCTCTCTGGATCTTTAAGATTAGGGGGTATCCTTTTAGTGATTATCGCACTACATGCAACATTTATACTAATCAGTTCCCCTTTCTTAACTTTCCTATGCCTAACCATGATTTCCTTTAAAAATTTAACATACTTAGGAATTTTTTCTATCAGTTCTATAAGGGGTAAATTCACATTTAGGGACTTAAAAATATTTAAGAAACTTACAAATTCAACTTGTCCTCAAGCCTTGATGGAAATGGAAAGCTCTTACCACTCGGATTGACATTATTCTTTAGTTCAGGTTCAACCACTTCCTTTTCGATTTTCCAAGTCTCTGTATCATCTTGGGAGTCATCCATAGGGTCATCCTATTTCTCCCCATCTACTTTCTGTGAGATGGAACACTCAGGTTTTTTAGAACTATACCCGAGCTGAGCATAATAACTTTCATGTGCTCCTTTCCATCCTTTCTAGGATTGTGCTCAGTGTTGCTTGGGATGCTCGTTCCAACTTGCATTTGCATCATACTTATCATTTGGCTAAGTTGGGCCCAAATATCAACCAACTGCGTATTTGTTTAAGTGTATTGAGTCTGCACCTGTCGTAACTAACTCTCCATACATTGACTGCATCTCCCCTTCTATCTTATCCATCCACTGATCACATGAGGAATGATCTTTACTTGTATATCAACTCTCATACTCTCGAGATTTAGAGATGTGTGGAAGTTGATATGGAAGGGTCAGTCTATTTAATTGGGATTGTTGCCTCCTTGGTTACCTCCCAATTTCAGGTTTGGATAGTCCTTCCAAACTAGATTATATGTATTGGAATATGGATTTCCTCCCTTTTTTCCTAATTAATTGACCTCTTCGGGTTGAATCTTAGGTTAATTTCTCCAAGTTGTACTATCACCTTGACCACTTGTTTGGTTTGGCTTAGATGTCAGTGGTCGACTGGAACCCATCTCCAGACAATTTAACTTTTCGAGGATATGTTGATATTTGTCTTCCTCTTGAAAAACTTTCACCATCGAGAGTCTCGGATTGTATATAAACCTGTTAGTTGGCCACACGTAAGAATTCATGGCCATGTACTAAATGAGTTGTTAATCTTCTGCATATGTGACCGTCACCAGACAGGCAAACGTTTGAACTGAAAATACTATAGCAAATAAATATCTAATTAAACAACGATGTCCACAAGTATACGAGTCAAATTGTAATGTAGTCAAGAATGTTACAACGACACACTTTGGGAAACATTTTGAGGATCATACCCAAGGGAGGTTGAATTAAACCTAAATTAACTCTCTACACTAATAAGGCTAAATAGTACTAATTTAAAATTATATTTCAAAAACCAAAATAAAATGGATTAATTAAACTAACATAAAATTATTTAAAACTAAAACCAACCAATTAACAGTCGGAATAAATCCAATAAAACAAGTAAGAGATCAACTCACTTTAGTGCTCCTAATTAACATCAGAGTTCAGGTTTTATCGAGTTACCTATTAATTAACTAGTTATTACCTATCGGCCTCTAACTAATTGACTAATCGACCAATACACACTTACCTCTTGACCTCTCTTTCTTAACTGGGATGAATTATGATTTAGCCAGTAAACTTATCTATCGATCTCGTTTATCCTAAATTACTTCTTAGGGGTACCACTTCTTAGGGATTAATCGCACATAATTTAAATGAACCAACTCAGAATTCAATCCTAATTCATTCGTTAATTAGTCACACATCTTGTTAATCTCTCTAAGGAAAGTAGCTACTCATGGATCTAGATGCAATAATCCCTAAACTAATACTTAACATATAAAATAAAAAAATTAAAAAAAATTAGGGAATATAGAAATGAGTTTGTTTTGATATCGATTTGTGAAAAATAACTAATAAACTATAAAAATTTTGAAAAATTTCTATGTTACCTCCAACACTTTATTTTTCACATTGTCCCTAATCAACACCTTATAGATAAGAGAGGAGACTACCCAATTTTAACGTTGGAGTTCTTCAGATATGGTCAGGTAGTCCTCTTTGTCCTGATTTTGCAGCAAATTGTAGTGCCTTATATTGTACGAGGTTCCTACATAGAAATTATCTAATAGAAAAATAATGCAAAAATAAATAAAGAAAGTCCAAACAAAAATAAAATCATCCAAAATAAAAATATAAGTTGTAAAACCCCTAACCCATATTCATTGTCGGAATAGGGTTATAGAGCATTACCGTACAATTTGAACATTAAATCATACATTTCATACATTGACATAACATGATATAAAAAATTCATTCATGTACATATTATCCCTAAATCGAGCCTTCGAGGCCTAAAAGACACTTTAGAAACAATTCTAGACTAAATTGGAAACATCTGGTATATTTAGGGAAAAATTGGAAAAATTGAACTACAGGGGTCACATGGCCGTGTGACTCACATGGTTGAGACACACGCCCCTATCTTAGGCCCTGTAACAATCCAAATAGGGACACGCGGTTGTATCCCTGCTCGTGTCTATGCCCGTGTAACTATTTGAGTTGGGTCACATGGCCAAGCCACACGCCCGTGTGCTAGGCTGTGTAACTCTCGAAATGGCCATACACGCCCGTGTTCCAAGCCATGTGCTAGGCTGTGCAATAGCCTGACTTGCAGGCATTAAAACCTATAGGGGACACACGGCCATGTCGGCTGGCCTTGTATAACACACGGCTGAGTCACACGCCGGTGTGGACATGAAATTAGCCAAAATCAAGCTATTTCCATCACCAAATCAAGCATATACCTAAAAGCATTTTTGTGCACATGACCAAAGCATCAGAACCTTACCAAAATATGCATGAAATGACCAATTCAATAGACCAAAATCCATCCAACCAATATGCCAAACAAGGCACCTCAAATGCATTTATTCAAATCCTTCGTAAACATGTAAATATTATGACATTTCAACCATACACATCATGTCCTATACCATTTCAAAATATACCCTATCTTGACCACATTGAACTAATCCATCACATACCATATTGGTCATTGAAACTTGCATTTAACTATTACGACATTAACAAATACTAAATAGGTATCATAAATACCAAGATGTCATAAACCAATTAGAACACATGATGCCAAAACAACATATACATACCAAATTCAACAGCTAAGCATTTAACTAAACATCAAACACAAGTCCACCTATACATGCCATTATAACATTGGCCAAAATATCAAAACTACTGATATAATCGTTGGATAGTGTGATAGATCCTCAACGAGCTTCCAAACCGATCAAACTTTTGGTTATCTATAAAACATAGGAAAGAGAACTACGTAAGCACATAATTCTTAGTAAGTTCGTAAAACATGAACATAACTTACCTTTTCAATGCATAATATTAAGATTAAGCATAATATATTCCAACCATAAACTTGGCACAAGCCTAAGCACCATCAACAACACATGTTAGTGTATTAACACATAATTCACTTGAATTGTCATAAGGTAAGCTAGGTGCACATGAACATACTACTTTTGAATTCATCCTTTCCATGAACAAAGATATACTTTCATTGAACATTTTCATTTCAAACTTTTTCATAGATTAATGACATAGTTTATTTGAACACTTACCGCTCCTTTCCTTTTCATGCCCGTTGAACCATTTAGAATAACATCGGATACGCGAGAAAGCTCACATGAAGTGTGCTAAATATATAACTGTAACCTTCTCTTTTCCTTTACATCGTTGCTCACGTGAGCTGTGAAATAGGCCTGCTCACACGAGTTGTGGGTCATAACGTAAGCTACATGGTGCTACTCACACCAGATGTGGAGTATCCACAACATATGCAGGACCTCAACCATCGATAGGACATTCAAGACCAGCACTAAAAACATGAAAACCCTAATGATATGTCATTTGTATCCTACAAATTCCTAATGTTCAAATGGGGCTCAATAATCGTCGTGACATCATTGAATATATATCATATAGTTACATGGAAAATAATACATTAACATATAGATCATTATAACATAAAAATGGTATCTAATCGTACGAACTTACCTCGACAAACAAAGCATAAAAATGTAGTCGATCAATCTGAGGCTTTCGCTTTTCCCTGATCTAAATCCGTACGAGGTCTATCTTGACCTAAATAGATAAATTCAATCCATTTAATACTTTTATTATTCAATTTAGTCCACATTTCATTTTTTTGAAAAATTACCATTTTACACTTAACATTTTAAATTTTCACAATTTAATCCTTAAGCTCATAAATTGAAATCTAAAAATTTTCATCGACATTTCATGCCAGCTGAATTCACTAGGGACCTATATCAACAGATACAAATCAATGTTTCTCAAATTTAACATGAAATTTTATTGATTTTATAAATAAGTCCCTAAATGATAATTTCATCAAAAACCCCTTTACAAAACTTATTTATTTATCAAGAAGGACTCATAATCTTTCATAAAACATAAAGAATCATGCAAGAAAATTCATGGAAAAATCTTAAATCTTTAACAATTTTAAAAATTGACCTTTGAGCTAGCTAAACTAAGCTAAAATAATTTCAAAAACATAGAAATCATTAAAAACGGGGTCAAAAATCATTTATATGCAACTATTGGACATAGTTGAACCTTCAAGCATTCTTCAATGGTGTTTTCTTAGCCTATTTTTGGTGAAGAGATGGACTAAAAAGATGATACCTTTTGTTTCTTTATTTTACTTTAACTTATTTATTAATTTACCAAATTAAACTTGTTAATTAATTTTAAAATGACTTAATTATATGTCCATCTTTGTCCGCTAACATAATAAATGGTCTAATTACCATTTAAGTCCACTCACATTTGAGTTTCATAGCTAATTGATACCTTTAACTAAAAGAATCCTACTTTTGCTCCTTTTACGATTTAGTCCTTTTGAAACGTCAACATTTCTTAACGAAATTTTGATACAACCTTACTAACATTCCAAAGACATTAAGATAAAAATAAAAAAAAATTTACTTGTTAGATTTGTGGTCCCGAAATCACTGTTCTAATTTCACTAAAAACGAGCTGTTTCATAAGTCCCAAAAAATAAAATAAAAATTAATTGTTTAAATTTTTTTAATCAGAATTAGGGTCTGGCTGATTTTTCTCAATCATTGGGTCCTTCCCTTGACTCGTGTTTGGTATGGTGGCCCTCACACCTGCAGAACTAGTATGGTTAGTGCGGTTTGGGGTACGAATCTTAACTCCTTCAACAAATGTTTCTTTGTTTGGAACATCTTGTTGAAGTCCTTATCGAGGTTTTACTCTTTGTCTTCTTCCTTATCATCGTTTTCTTCCTTTTTTTCCCATTCCTCGTCGACTTGCCCAAAAGGTTCCATGGGCGCGTAACAGTTTGGTGGTTACTCGGGCACTGGAATACTGAATTGTTGTGCATAGTCAATGGCCAAATGTTTCATCAATTGCATCTATTGAATGACCCACTCCATATTGGTCTTCTCACTCAACCCTTGGATTGCTTGGCCCTTGTCTTTGCTCTTCCACTTTAGAGATGGTGAAACATCTATCTTTTTCTTCCGTTGTTCGTTCCAATCTTGGATATGCTTGTAGTTGAGCTTGATGTAGTGGGTATAGATGGAGTTCCTAAGCAATTTTTTGGTCAGTTTGACAAACTTTTCTGTTGTCGACATTGACACCTTTTTTTTTTACACAAGCCAGTTATGAGGTGTGGGAGAAATATCCCAACCTTCTTTCACTGATGCAATTAAGCATCGACTTATAAATCCACATGCTGATACAAACTTGTTGACACTACAAAATACAGTAAAGTAACACAACTCGAAAAGCGTTAACGTTAGAAATGTTAAGGGCTAGTGAGATTTTATAATGCCATTTGCTCGACTTGATTGATCTGATTCAGTTTTGGGTTTTACTTTCGAAATAGATATAACATAGACTCTTTTATTCGCCTATGTACTAGACGTATTTAAACTCTTTTTCTGTTCGACTTGCCTATGTAACTATTTTAATGATAGCTTAGTAAAAATTCTTTTATTTGTATATACTAAATAACCTCGTATATCATTGAAATTACTCTATGTACAGCATGTTTTTGTCTTTACATTCTGTATGATACAACTATCTTTGTTGCCCTAATATTGTGAAGTATGCACATAGAGTATTACAACTTATGCATAGACTTCAACCTCACCCAAATGGCACTCTGTTTAACTTAGTCGACCAAAAGCTTTCCATATAGCTTTCTTTTCATGCTTTTCTTTTTCTTTCATCCTTCCTCTGTATGCATATCAGCACGGACCATCATTCCCTATTGTAGCCTTGACATCATCCCCTCATTCAAAATCCTTTGCAACCTGAAACCGGAAATAACTTATGTAAGTTCTTGAAAACTTAAAGAATCTCTATTATATGTTTTATTACCCCATAGTGTGCTAGTCACTATACGCATGCTTTGGCTGGTACTTTACGATTCCGTATGGTACAGTTTCTACGTAATTGACTAAAGCTTCCTTAGGAGCATACTACATATATTATTCATTACTACCTCATCCTTTCCAACTTATCCATATTGAGTCCTGATCTATCTCGCTTACCTTGTCTATAGTCGTTCAACCCGAGTTATACGCTTACTAAAAATGGTTACCTTAGGGTGATAAGGACTATGTCTGTCTTTTTATTACAGAATTTTGGCGCTCTTTCACCTTTCTGACTAGTTTTTTCTTTTTGCTTATACAAGTCCGCCTGGTCCTTAACTTTCAAAATCTTTCTGCCAGAGTTCATTAGATACCTTATTTCCTATTACTTCATTTCTTTAACTTGATTAATCAAATCGAAATTGCCAAGAGGGGGTGAATTGGGCTTTTAAAAATTTGGTAGCAGCAAAGAGAGAAAATGAAACAATGAACATAAAGAATTAGAGTGGTTTGGCTTCAATTGCCTACTCCACTACCATAGCTTTCCACAACTAAGGATTTTACCAAATTCACTAATTTGTTCAACCTTTGAGGACAAGGTTTAACCTTACAACTCTCTTAAGACTTCTACCTATATCTTAAGATAAACTTTCTCAAAGAATTACAAAAAAGCTAACTAAGAAATAGTCCTCACACGATCAAAGTGTTTTCTAGTTAAGCACAAATAAACTATGATACACTTGAACTAAGAAATAAAAGTAAAGGATCACAAGTGTATACAAGAAAATTAAGGAAGTATTGGGTACAAAGGTTGTTTGATTGATGATTTTGCTTGAATATGCGTTCTTGATGTTGTCATCAACCCTAGGTCAGTGATGCTATCGTATTTAACTTTTGATTGTGCAGACCAAAATGCCCCTGGCTTGTAAGTGTTTCTTGTACAGGATCGCTGTCGCGACACCCTAGTGCCTGTGTCGCGATATCGAAATTATGCTCAGATTTAGGGTATTTTTAAGGGTGTGTCACGACATCTAATGGCTGTGTCGCGACACCGAAGGCGGTTTCGAGATTCTTGCATTATGCTCTCTATGTTGCGATGTCAAACTTCTCGTGTTGCAACATAGTGACCAGTATTGAGTTTGTACACCCTTTGATGGTCTCCCGCACACTCACTAAGTACATTAGCTCAACTTTATTTCTTATTCGGCCCCTAAGGTTAATTAAAGACTCCAAATACACTTTTTTATTAGATTTAAACTAAACTATAAAAACTTGAACATAATGAAAATGCTTATATTCAAGCTCCACAAGTGCAAAAACTAGTTTAATCTGCTATACTAAATTACGGCAGATTAGCGACACCGCCTTAATTTCCAAAATATTGGGAGTTTTAAAGTTTAGTGTTTCAACACTAAGGTTTGGTGTTGCAACACTGCCCTTATTTATTCAATTTTTATGTTTTTTTGGGCGTGTTGATCCTTCCATTTTATTCCTAATTTCAATTAGGTCCCTAATAGGCACCCTTTAGCTGCCTAATGCCTCTATCCTAATTAAATTAAAACTTTTAACCTAATTAAAATCCAAAATAAAAATCCCAAAGTTAAAATGTACAACATTTACAACAATTTCTTTCACAGTTTTATAAACAAATTAAGTGTGGCTACAAAACTCATCTGGTAGCCCTTACGTTCCATGCATCGCCATTTTTCTCCTTTAGTGATCATCTTGGTCCTTCCAACAATCAACTTTCCTTCTAGGGTATTTCCACTTGATACATTCTCGTGATCCTTTGGTATGTACACACATTGAACTAGAATCGTACCTTTGACCAAGGTTGTTAGGGGTGCTAAAAGAAATCACGTAACAATCCTCCCCTACTTTATTTTTGTATTCCGCATTTTGGGAATCATGGACACATTTGAATACTTTTATTTTTCCATTTATCTTCATTATTAACTCACTTTTTTCAAGATTAATGATCGATTTAGACGTATCCAAAAATGGCCGACCTAACGGAATGAGAATGTCTTGGTTTTCCTTGAAGTCGAGGAGAACGAAATGAACGGGGATTATAAAACCCCTAACCTTAATCAATACACCCTCAAGTACATCTTCTGGGTGTGTAAGAGATTGATTGGCTAGTTGTAGTATAATTACCGTATTTTTTAGCTCCTGCAATCCAAGTTTTAAATATGTGGAGAACGGTATCAAATTTATGCTGGCCCTTAAGTTACGAAAGGCCTTACTAAAATGTTTGTTCCCTATCTCCACGAGAATTGTAAATCTTTTTGAATCTTTTAGCTTTGAGGGTATTTTTCAGGCAATTATGGCATTATAAGAAGCGTCAGTTTTTATTTGCTCACCTTTCTTCAGCTTTTTATGCATTGACATAAAATTTTTTAAGTATTTCGCATACTTCGGTATCTTGTCAATTAGCTCAAATAGTGGAAAATTTACATTAAGGGATTTAAAAAGATTTAAAAAACTTATGAATTCTTCCTCATCCCTTTGTTGGTTGTCTCCAACCTCGATGGGAATGTTACGTTCTTTTCCACAAGTTCTGAGCATTGATTATTTTCCAGCTTAGCTACCAGCTCGAATCCTTCCTCCATTTGGGCTTAAACTTTCGGCTCATCAAGGTTTTGGTCCTCTATCTCGACCTCGCCATTCTTTTTGTTAATGGCCTTTTATGAGTTTCATAATGTTTTACCTGAACTAAGTGCGATTGAATTTACATGCTTTTTTTCATCCCTTCGGGGATTTTTTTTGGTGTTACTTGGGACACCCGTTCCCATTTGCCTCCTCATTTCATTCAACATGCTCATGATATTGTGCATCTCTTCCTTTATTTGGCTACATCAGTGTGAGTTTGTGCGCATTTGAGCTTTATTATTGAATGTCAGACCTCATGAGTTAAACGTCGTTCTCAATTCGGTCTAAGTGTTGACCACAACCAGTATGGTCATTTCCCATGGTCTTTCTTGAGATCTTTGCAAATGCGGTGGTCGATATGAAGGGTTTTGTTGATTTGGAGTTGGGTTTCTGCTACCTTGATTGCCTCCCCACTTCAGATTTGGATGGTCTTTCGAACCGGGGTTGTACGTGTTCGAATAGTGATTTCCACCCTTATTTCCCAAATAATTCACTTCCTCCGATTGGGTCTCTGAGTACAACGTGTAGCTTCGAGCGACATAATTCATCAATGGCTTAACAATGGTCTCTAAATGATGTAATTTTTCTAGAAATTGTTTATACTTATTGTAACATCCCTAACCCATACCCATCATCAAAAATAGGATTTTAGAGTATTACCAGAACATTTAGAATATTTTACCATTAATTCTTATAAATTACTATTCATTTATCGAGACCATTCAAAACGTCCTTTAATTTGACCCTCGTGGCCCAATACGAGTAGTAGAATCATGTAACACCTTGATTTTGGGCCTAGAGGTAATGAGACTTGAGTTTGGGATCTATTAGAAGGTGGCTTGAATAAAAGAAAGGTGTTTAAATATTTTATAATTGTGTGTTTAGTTTAATTGTTAGATTATTTAAGAAGGGTTGGTAGTATGGAAAAAGTCCTGGGTTCGATCCAGGGCTTTAGCAAAATTTTGCATTTTTTTCTAAAGAACCCTGAGCAGTAGGTGGAAGGCTTATTAATAAGGCTTGGTAAAATTTGACACAAGGAAACACTTGGCCTAGTGGCAAAAGGCGTGGGTAGTAAGCAGGAGGTCTAGGGTTCAAGTCCTAGCCTTGGCGAAATTTTTTTTATTGCGCATAAGATTAGTAGGGAAGCTAGCGTTTAGGCTTTATAAATATTTTAGGGTGAAATTCAACACAAAGGATGTGCATGGCCTAGTGGCATGATGGCATTAGGAGTAAAGAGAGGTGTTGGGTTCAAGTCGCAGCCTGAGCAAAAGTTGTGGGTTTTTTTTTAAACAACTTGGAGGTCGGCGGAAAGACTTTATAATTAATTGGGGAGGAGAAACAACATAAAAGAGCTTGTGGCTTGGTGGCAAGGGACGTATAGTATAGCCAAGAGATCAGGGGTTCAAATCTAAATTGTAGCAAATAGTTTATGATAATCAGGTTGAGGGTTAATAGGCCTTAAAGATAGTTAGGGATGAAATAAGGTACAAGAGCGCCTGCGGTGCAGTGGCAAGACGCATGCTTTTGTTATGAGAGGGAGTAGGTTTGAATCCCAGGCCTGGAAAAGTTTAAATTTTTATTCTTTAAGAAAACTGAGGCTTAGGCATATAAGCCTTATAATTAATTGTGACCGAATGGTAGCATAAGAAAGGATGTGGTCCAGTGGCCAGCAGCGTGCTGGGAAGATGGAGGGTTGGAGTTCGAGTAGTGGTGCGTGCAAAGGGAGAATTTAATTTTGCTACTCAAGTGCTGTACGGTGGAAGTAATTTGAATGCAATTGAAATTGGAATTTTTGGCTAAAATCAAGGGGATTAAGATGAGGATTAAGCGTAGATATGATGGTGATAAAATTGGAGAATTTGAAGGGAAATTATCTTGACGAATTTAAGTTGATTGAGGAGTGTAGGTGTATTTATTTATTTATTATTTTTTTAGTATAAACATGTGTGTCGTATGGGAAAGTAAGGGCATTTTTTGTTTTTGTGTGCTTCAGTCGCATATCACCTCATCTTTTCTTTAAGCCAAACTCTTGATCTTTTCTTCCCTATTTTAATCGAAGCAACCTCTTCCCTCTTCAACTTAGCCAACTGTTTCTTTTGCATTTAAAAGCCGATTCTTACACTTTGGGGGCTTGATTTTTTGTTGGCAAGCGATCTCGCAATCGTTAAGTGAATTAGATCTTCTTCGGCTTTTGTTAAATATTCGCACAAAGGGAGAATTTAATTTTTGCTACTCAAGTGCTGTAAGGTGGAAGCAATTTGAATGCAATTCAAATTGGAATTTTTGGCTAAAATCAATGGGATTAAGATGAGGATTAAGCATAGATATGATGGTGATAAAATTGGAGAATTTGAAAGGAAATTATCTTGATGAATTTAAGTCGATTGAGGAGTGTAGGTGTATTTATTTATTTATTATTATTTTTAGTATAAACATGTGTGTCGTATGGGCGAGTAAGGGTATTTGTTGTTTTTGTGTGCTTCAGTTGCATATCACCTCCTCTTTTCTTTAAGCCAAACTCTTGATCTTTTCTTCCCTATTTTAATCAAATCAACCTCTTCCCTCTTCAACCTTGCCGACTGTTTCTTTCGCATTTAAAAGCCGATTCTTACACTTTGAGGGCTTGATTTCTTGTTGGCAAGCGATCTCGCAATCGGTAAGTGAATTAGATCTTTTTCGGCTTTTGTTAAATATTTCTAAGTTCTTTCATTTCTACACTCTTAAAAGCTGATTTTTCGTTATTATTTCCAAAACTTTCATTAACCTACAGTTTCTCCATTTTTCTCTCTTTTCCCTCTCATTCAAGAGTGTGATCACTGATGGAAAAAGGGGGTTCTAGTAGAGAGGTTGGGATAGAGGCTCCCAAGTTTAAGCGACGTAAGGTGTCAGCCATTAGGGACTTTCCCCCTGGTTGCGGAAGGGGGACTACGTCAAATTTCGAGTTACATAGGCAGATCGCAGTCTATCAATCTAGTCAAGGCAAGTATAGGTGGTTCTTCAGTAAGTAGTGGATTTATTTTGAATTAATGGAATGTGACTAATGGAGTATAATGTTGAATATAGGTTCGAGCGATTATGAATACTTAGTACTCCAGGTGATAAGGTGTGTACTTCTACCCTATGATAACTTGATATAAAGCCGAAGGTGTGTACGTACACTGCACACACACAATGAATCGACAAAAGCCGAAATGCCAAAAAGCTAAAAAGCTGAAATGTCGAAAAGCTGAAAGTTGGGCTACGGTAGTCTTGTGAGGCGTGAACACTCGTGAGCAGGAAACTGATAGGTTGTCGGAGGCCCATGGGCGATTCCATGGACTTGGACTGTGATTTGGCCAACCGGGCCAGAATAGGCTTAATGAGCTTGATGGGCTGTTGGGCCTATAATAGGCAAAATTGATATTTGATGCTATGTGATGGAGAATTCGTATATGAGCATGTATATAAATGTGATTTGGGCCTAATGGGCCATATGTATGTGATTTGGGCCTAATGGGTCATATACAGGTGATTTGGGCCTAATGGGCCATATGAATATTATTGGGCCTAGTAGGCCATATACAAGTATGTGAATTGGACTGGGCTTTGTAAAGGGGTTTTGGGCCTAGTATATGATGACTACATAAAACTTAATCAATTAATTGTGACCGTGGACAAGTTAAAGGGTTAAGGTGTGGCAACGGGTATATGCATGTCTAGGATTGGATCTAGGGAGAGCTTGGTACTTAAGCGGTCTTAATGACTCACCTCCTCTTCTCTGAAATCCTACCTGGTGCATAGTATTTGTTTGTCTTAGCTCACGGGATTTGTTAACGGGCCAAGGTAAGTGAAAACTGTAAAGAAAGGAAAAATTATCGAAATGCCCCTAAGGCCGAAAATGACCAAAATACCCCTAGGTGTTGAATGTAAGTTTTATGGATGTGACATGCATACATATGATATTCTGCTTAGGTTGCATATGGGTTAGGAATTATGGAATGGAGGAAGTATATGAGGATCGCATGGTTGCTTGTCGTGGATCCACCGATGGCTTTTAAGCCCAATGTGTAAATGAAGGTAGTTCCGCAACCGAGCTACCATAGATGTGTATCGGTTGGGTGGGTCGATATTTATATCCCCACATGATGTGTCAGGGGATGGAGCTGGTGTGTAGTGGATAGATTGTTGGGATGGGATTGCACTGCATTGCATTACACGTATGATATTGTTGTGATATTATTGCGATGTGGGCTTCGGCCCAATTGAGGCTAATATGGGCTAAGGCCTAAAGACCACCGTTATTGAATTGGGCTCTGGCCCAAAATAACTAATGATTGCTTTATACTCGTTGAGGGTTGTACACACTGGGTTTTTCAAACTCACCCCCTCCTCCTTAACTTTTCAGGTGATCCTTAGTAGGCGGTTCGACGGATGGAGGGACTCGGAGGTGGCCAATTAGCATAAAAGTTTAGACTTAGACTTGTTTGTTATTAAAAAGCATTTAGTTTCTGATTTATTAAGTGATTTTAGACTGGAATGTAATAAGGCCTTCCCTTTTTGTTATTATTTGGTTTATCATTTTTAGGCGTTGTAATTACGAAAAGTTGAATATGAATTTTTCTAAAGTATAGTTTTTTAAATACTATGTTTCCGCAACTAAATTTTTAAATGACGATTTTTCATAAAATCATATGTTCTAAATAAAGCTTCCGCAATTGGAAAGAGATTTTACAAAGTAATTAAGGTTTTTCATTTTAAGGAAGTGTTTCCAATGAAAACAAGGTTTTCGCTAAAACACTTCAATGTGATGTGCCAGATTTGACCATAACGTTTGGGCCGGGTTTAGGGTGTTGCAAATCAAGTCGGGACTTAATCGGAAACTCATAAATTTTTTTGCGACATTTCAAAAAATTTCAAAGGTGGCAGGGCTCACATGCCCGTGTGGTCTATGGACACACCCGTATGGTCAGGTCGTGTACTATACACGCCCGTGTCCCTAACCTATGTAACTTTTTGACTTTTAAAGCATGAAGAAATTGAAGTCACACGGCCAAGTCACACACTTATGTGCTAGGCTGTGTGGCGAATTTTGTTTTTGAAATTTAGGTGCAGTTTTCACACAGCTGTGTAACACGCCCGTGTTAAAGGCTGTGTCAACCACACGGCTGAGACACGGTCCAATTTTAAGCATTCTATTTCTCATTTTTAGGATGCAAGGGACACACGGCCGGACCACATGCCCATGGAACAAGCCATGTGTCACACACAGCCAAGACATATGCCCATGTGTCTGCCCATGTGGACAAAATAAGGCCATTTCTTAGCCTCATTTGTCACCCAAAACTTACCATTTTCTTGCACCAAAACTCACAAGCATATATCCACCAATCTAACATCATATTCACATAAAATTTACCATCAATCATGTGGTATTATCTCATGCATCAAAGGATATAAACTTACTCTTAACATAAACTTATATGCTAACATAATTCCAACAAACTAACACATAATAAGCACTTATGTGATTACCAAAATGTCACTTCAAAAATAGCCAAACTTAGACCATATCTAGCCACTCCAATGGCTAGATTACAAAACTACAATTAGAAGCCATCATTGGCCAAATAAGCTTGTACATGCCATTATACCAAAATGAGGTTTCTATTTGTACCAAAATGAGATAGTGGATAGTGTGATGACTGCTTCGACCGACTTCTAACCTTCGCGAGCTTTGAGCACTATAAAACAGGGAAAATTAAACGGAGTAAGCATTTTATGCTTAGTAAGTTCGTATAACGAAAATAAACTTAACGATGATATTTAATGATACAAGCATGCATAATTTGACATTCCATCGGTTTTGGGTAAGCTACCTAAACACACATACACTTATTCAACCAGTTAGTCACATAATCACATATGAATATCAAGTACACATAGATGAGCTCATCACATTACAAGCTTCCATTAATTTCACCTTTCCACACTTCAAGAGTCATTTTCGTCGAACTATTGAAATCTCGATGGATGTTCGGGTAATATACACATGTGCAAAAATACCTATTAGGGTACATAATAGAAAGACACACTCTTGAGCTGTGCATTTTACAGTAGGATTACCAGTTTAGGCTAAACCCTATCCGTAACATATGCTCTAGAGAGCTTAATATAGACTACCTGTCTGAGCTAAATCCAATTTATAACCTAAGCTCAAGAGGGCTTACATTAAAATTACCCGTCCGGGCTAAATTCTATTTGCAACATATGCACTACTATTATTAACCCATTGAAATTCAACATTCAACCGGAACGTGATAATTTGTCCATTTTTCACAAGTTATAACTATTTCATTATGTGTATCATCTCATACATATCAACAGAATCGTACAATTCAATTCAAGTATATTAACATACATATTTAAGTTACACGAACTTACCTTGAAAATGATTCGTATTTGAATTTCAACTAATCCGAAACCTTTTGCTTTCCTCAATCTAGTTCCGTGGTTGGTCTTTTCGGTTCTATATGGGTAAATTTAACTATTAATCCATCACATTTCATTTACATTTGCATCCTATTACATCTTAGGCAAAATTACCATTTTACCCCTATTTTTTTCAAAATTATCGATTTTGTCCCTAGGCTCGAAAAATGACATTCATGGAATTTAACCCTCTTTCCAAGCCTAGTCAAAAATATTTATATTACAATTATAGCACATATATTTCACAAATTTCAAAATTTTCCATGGGTTTCACATTTTTTTCATTTTAGTCCTTAAATTAAGTTTTCATCAAAAATTGCTTTATAAAAGTTGTTTATCTATGAATAAATTTTCATTTTCTACCATAAATTTCAAATTTTTAGAAAATTCATCATTGACCCAAATTTCATACCTTGATAACTTTTCAAATAAATCCCCTAAATAGAAAGATTAGGTTATCCTGATTGCAAAAATATAGAAATTACTAAAAACGAGACTTGATTTCATACCTTATTGAGCTTGAAAAGTTTTCTTCCTCTCTCCTAGGGTTTCCATAGAAAAATTGGGGAAAATGATATGAGAATAGATAATTTTTCTTTTTAATTAATTGTCATCCATTAATTTTATTGATTTCCAATTTAGTCCCTACCCTTTTCTAATTTTTCCATGGATGAGTCATTAAAATATCTACTAACTAAATTACCATATAAGGACCTATAACTACTAGAACCCAACTTTTGCATTTTATGCAATTTAGTCCTTTCCCTAATTAAACACACAATCGGTAAAATTTTCATACCAAAATTTTTATGTGACCTTCCTATCATGATACCAACCATGAAATAAAATAAAATAAAATTTTATTTTTAGCTCAGATTATTGGTCCCGAAACTACTGTTCCGATCTCACCGAAAATGGGCTGTTACACTTATCGTCTTCCTTGACCACCTTAGTCGTTGATGACTTCTGGCTATATAAAAAGCATTCATTAGGCCACTTGTATAGTTCATCGCCATGTCCTCGATCAATTGGCAGACTCCCTCGTAGGTATTGTTCATGAATGCCCCGATCGATGCGCCATCTAAGTTGGATTTTAAGTTCCCATCCAATCCGCTATAAAAAAAATTGCAATTGGAGCTAATCTTGCATACCATGATGTGGGAATTTTCTAACCAGTGGCTTGAAGCGTTACCACGCTTCGTATAAAATCTCATATTCGAATTGCTTAAAATTAGCAATGTCGCACCTTAATTGGATGGGTCGACTAATGGGGAAAAATTTGTGTAAAAATTTCCTGCTAAGTCATCCTATGTTGTAATGGAACTCGATTTCGGGAATTGAGGCATTCATATGCATTGTCACAAAGCAAGAATATAAATAACTAGAGGATTGCTTCATCAATCACTCCATTGTATTTGAACGTGTCACACAGCTGTAGGAATCTTTTTAAATGCTAGTTCAGGTCTACCATCATATTACCCAAAAATTGCAAATTATTTTTTATCATCTGAATGGTGGTCGTCTTAATTTCAAAACTACTTGTGTCTAAAGTAGGTAGCGTGTATGTGTGCAATGTTCGCTCTTATCGAGCCATTAGTGGCTCTCTTTGGAATTGTGCCGGTGGCTCGATGTTTCCTTCAAACAATAAGTTACCATGCGGCAAGTCAGCTACTACAGGTGGATTGTTTTGCATTTGCTGACGGGTTTACCTTAACATTCTTTTTGGTTTAGGATCTGGCTTGATTGGAATGGTTCCACTTTGAGTCATATGTTGAAATCAAAGAGAATTTGAAATAAATTAAAATCAAAGAAGCTAAATCAAATAAAAAAAAACCATATCTATATCCTAAATTTTCCTATTTATCTTCTCAAATACAGAAAATTAAATTCAAGTCTAATATCGAAACCTCCCCGACCAATGGCACCGACAACTTGATCGCCACCAGACACGTGAACATTTGGACTGAAAATACAGCAGTAAATAAATATCTATTTAATCAGCGGTGTTCGCAAGTATACGAGTAAAGTTGTAGTATAGTCAAGAATGTTTCAACGAAACACTCCGGGAAGCAGTCTAAGGATCGTACCCAAGGGAGGTCAAATTAAACCTAAATTAACTCTCTACACTAATAAAGCTAAATAGTACTAATTTAAAATTTTATTACGAAAACCAAATTAAAATTGATTAATTAAACAAACATAAAATTATCTAAAACTAAAATTAACCAATTAACAATCGAAATAAATCCAATAAAACAAACAGGAGATAAACTTACTTTAGTGCTCCTAATTAACTTCAGAATTTGGGTTTTATCGAGTTAGTTATTAATTAACCAGTTATTACCTCTCATCCTCTAACTAATTAACTAACCAACCAGAACGTGAGTACCTTTTGGCCTCACTTTCTTGACCGGGATAAATTACGATTTACTCTGTAAACTTATCTCTCGATCTCGTTTATCCTAAATTAGTTCCTAGGGGTGTCACTTCCTAAGGTTTAATCGCACATAATTTAAACGCTCTACTTCATCAGTAGGATATTCGGGTAGAACAAGAAGCTCCAAGCGACGTAGCCCGAAGTCTTCTTCCCCTATAGTAACTAGTGTGGGAAGCGTAGATGATTAAAATCCAAAGTGTAAAAGTTGCAACAAATTTCACTTCAGAGAGTGCCGAATGAAGAGTGGTGCGTGTTTTAGATGTGGGTCTCTTGACCATTTTCTCAGAGACTGTTCAGAGCAAGCTAATAAAGAGGGTGAAATAGCTCCGCAGTCGAATGCTCCTATTTCTTGAGGTAGACCTCTGAGACATCTCAGAAGTGCAAGTGGTAGTTGAACTATTGCCAAGGATGCTACTGCAAAATCAGAGGCTCGATTCCTGGCATGAACTTATGCAATACGTGCTCGAGAGGAAGCCTATGCTCCCGATGTCATCACGGGTACATTTTCTGTTCATAATACTCGTGTCATTGCCTTAATTGATCCAGGATCAACCCATTCGTACATTTGCATGAAATTGGTGTCCAGCATGGATATGTTTGTAGAGCCTACGAAATTTGTGATTAAAGTGTCAAACCCTCTAGGCAAGTCAACGCTAGTTGATAAGGTCTGTAAGAATTGTCCATTGATGATTCAAGATCGTTGTTTTCCAGCTAACCTTATGTTATTTCCATTTGATGAGTTTGATGTAATACTTGGCATGGATTGGTTAGCTGTGCATGATGTGATTGTAAATTATGGTAGCAAGTATATCGAATTGAAATGCTCAGATGGTGAGATTCTCTGGATTGATTCAAGTGAGTTGGATACATCACCGATTGTAATTACCTCAATTTTGGCTCAAAAGTATATGAGAAAAGGGTACGAAACTTACCTTGCTTTCGTGATGAATACTAAAGAATCTGAGTTGAAGATGGAGTCGGACCAATAGTATGTGAGTATCCGAATGTGTTTCTGGAAGAGCTACCTGGATTACCTCCCACTAGAGAGATAGAGTTCGGTATTGAGCTGATGCCTGGAATAGCTCCTATTTCTATTGCGTCGTATTGGATGGCACCAATCGAGCTGAAAGAGTTGAAAGCATAGTTGCAAGAACTGATGGATAAATGTTTTGCAAGACTGAGCTTTTTACCTTGGGGTGCTCCCGTATTATTTGTAAAGAAGAAAGATGGTTCGATGAGGCTATGTATAGATTACTGACAACTTGACAAGGTAACTATGAAGAACAAGTATCCGTTGCCAAGGATTGATGATTTTTTCGATTAATTGAGAGGAGCCAATGTATTTTCAAAACTAGATCTAAGATCCGATTACTACCAGTGCGAGTTAAGGAGTCAGATGTGCCTAAGACCACTTTTAAGACAAGGTATGGTCATTTCAAGTTCCTGGTCATGCCTTTTGGTCTAACGAATGCTCCAGCTACGTTTATGGACTTAATGAATCGTGTTTTTCAACCATACTTGGACAAGTTTGTTGTGGTATTCATTAATGATATCTTGATCTATTCCCATAATAAGTCCGAGCATGCTAAACACTTGAGGACTATTTTACAGACCTTGCGAGACAAGAAATGTATGCTAAGTTCAGCAAAAGTGAGTTTTGGCTTCGAGAGGTTGGATTTTTGGGTCATATTGTTATGGGTGAAGACATCCAAGTTGATCCAAACAAAATTTCTGCCATTGTTGAGTGGAAGCGACCGAAGAATGTAACCGAGGTTAGAAGCTTCTTGGGCTTAGCCGGTTACTATCGACATTTTGTGAAAGGATTTTTGATGGTTGCAACTCCTTTGACGATGTTGCTGCAAAAAGATGTTAACAGAGTTTGAATGGTCAGAAAAGTGTCAACAGAGCTTTGAGAAGTTAAAGACGTTGCTAACGGAAGCTCCTGTTTTAGTACATCCCGAACCGAGAAAAGAATTCGTGGTCTATAGTGATGCGTCCTTGAATGGATTGGGTTGCGTACTGATGCAAGAAAGCAAAGTGATAGCCTATGCTTCAAGGCAATTGAAACCACATGAGAAAAATTATCCAACACATAACTTAGAGTGAGCTGCCATTGTCCTCGCCTTGAAGATTTGGAGACACAATTTGTATGGTGAAACATGCCGTGTATACATCGATCACAAGAGTTTGAAGTACTTGATGACCCAAAAAGAATTGAATCTTAAACAACGGAGATGGTTAGAGTTAATTAAAGATTATGAATTGATCATTGACTACCACCCGGGAAAGGCGAACGTGGTCGCAGATGCACTAAGCAGAAAATCCTTGTTTACTTTAAGAGCCATGAACACGCTGTTGGACTTGTTAGATGATGGTTTGATTTTGGTAGAGTTAAGGACCAGGCCAACATTTTTGCAAGAAATTTGTACAGCTCAGATCAATGATAGTGATCTACAAACTAAGAGAACTCAATTCAAGTCAGGTACTAAATCAAGTTTTCAGATCGATTTCGACGGTTGCTTGGTGTTCAGAGATAGGATCTGTGTACCAAGAGATGATGAGCTTATTTGGAAAATTTTACAAGAGGCACATGATAGCAGTTTATCTATTCAAATAGGAAGTACCAAGATGTATAATGATTTGAAGAAAATGTACTGCTGGAATGGCATGAAAAGAGACATCTCTGAATTTGTATCGAAATGCTTGATATGTTAGCAAATCAAGGCTGAACACCAAGTACCTCCAGGTTTGTTACAACCTGTGATGGTCCCCGAATGGAAGTGGGACAAGATTACTATGGATTTTTTGACGGGATTGTCATTAACCCCGAAAAAGAAAGATACTATTTGGGTCGTGGTTGATAGGCTAACGAAGTTGACTCACTTTATTCCAGTACGAATTGACTACTCACTTGACAAATTGGCTGACTTGTCTGTATCGGATATTGTGAGATTACACGGGGTATCGTTATCGATTATTTCAGATAGGGACCCGAGATTCACTTCGAGATTTTGAAATAAACTACAAGAAGCCCTGGGTACAAAGTTGAGTTTTAGCACGACTTTTCACCCGCAGACTGATGGTCAGTCTGATCGGACAATTCAAATTCTTGAGGACATGTTACGATGTTGTGTCCTTGAATTTCAGGGTAGTTGGGAAAAATACTTACCATTAGCAGAATTCGTCTACAAAACAGTTTCCAGACGAGTCTGAAAATGGCACCCTATGAAGCCTTGTATGGCAGAAAGTGTCAAACTCCATTGTTTTGGACAGAACTTAAGGAACATCAGATCCACAGGGTTGACTTAATAAAGGAATCTAAAAAAAAGGTTAAAGTGATACGTGATTGCTTGGAAACGGCAACGGATAGGCAAAAGTCATATGCTGATTTGAAAAGAAAGGAGATCGAATTTCAAGTTGGAGATAAAGTGTTCGTAAAAGTATCTCTATGGAAAAATGTATTGAGATTTGGTCGAAAAGGCAAACTGAGTCCAAGATTTATTGGACCATATGAGGTCACTAAAAGAGTTGGACAATTAGCCTACTATTTAGCATTACCACCCAAATTGGAAAAGATCCATGATGTATTCCATGTATCCATGTTACAACGATATCGATCAGATCCCTCCCATGTGATTTCACCGACGGAAGTTGAAATTAGACCGGACATGACTTATGGTGAAGAGCCGGTCAAGATTTTGGCTTGAGAAATCAAACAGTTAAGTAATAAAAAAATAGCCTTGGTGAAAATTTTATGGCATCGACATGGAGTGGAAGAGGCTACATGGGAGCCCGAAGAAACCATGAGAAGTCAATATCCAAACCTGTTTACTGGTAAGACTTTCAAAGACGAAAGTCCCTAAGGGGAGAGAAATGTAACATCTTGAAATAGGGCCTAGTCAGAATAGTGGTTTCGGGACCACAAATTCGATGTTAAAATAATTATTTTATGATCATTATAAGGCCTAAGATATGAAAACATACATGTGTTAACGTTTCATGAAGAAATTCTATGTGTAAGGTGTCCAATTAAAAATTATGTACCAAATTGAATAAATTACAAAACTTGGGTTCTAGAAGCAATTTGTATGAAATTGCTTTGGAATATTAATTAGAGTTCCTTAAAGAGTAATTTTCCCAATTTCTAAGTTTTTGGACAAAAATGGGCATACATAAAAAAATTTGGAAAGGTTAGTAAGGAAGGGCATTTTGGTCATTTGGTAATAAATGAAATAAAAAGGGAAAAATCAAGCTAAAATCAGCCATTCTTCTTTTCCATGCTGTCGAAAATTTAGGGTTCTCCATAGCTAGTGTTTTCAACATTTTCAAGCTCAACAGTAAGTGCTCCCTAGCCCCGTTTTTAATGTTTTTCGTATTTTTAAGATCCTCGTAACATGCTCTTTCTATTTCTACCCATATTTCATGCTAGGGTTCATGTTTAGAAAATTACCCATGCATGAGGTGCTTGTGTTTTGATGATTTATGGAGGAATATGAGAGTTTAAAGGATGATAAACAACTTTTACTAAGTAGTTTTTCATGGAAATGGCTTAAAGGACTAAATTGTAAAAGTTGTGGAAATGGGTAGAAAAATATGGAATGGGGAAAAAACATGGGCTACTATAAGTGTGAATAACATTTGGCTAGGCTTGGGTAGCTAGTGAACTGCATGCATTTCATTAAACGAGGCTTAGGACTAAATTGTAAATATTGTGAAAGGTTAGGGGCAAAATGGTCATTTTACTTGAGAGTGAGTTTTAGGCCTAAAAATGAGTAATGTGATGTATTGATAATCTAATTTTATTGATATAGACCCCGAGGAACAAATTCCAGAGGTCAACCATGGAAAACGAAAGGTTTCGGAATAACCGAAATACAAAACCAAAACAATTACTAGGTAAGTTTGTATAACTCGAAGTAAATCCTTTAGTATACTTAAAATGCATGTTTTGAATGTATGAAAATTTTAGATATTCATTGTATGATAATCCATGAAATGTGGTAAAATAAATGAAAAGATGATAAATGTCCCGTATAACACGAGATCCTGCATGTGTTGCAGAAAAGGATTTAGCCCAGACGGGTAATCCATTTATCTCAATACAAAAAGGATCTAGCTCGAACGGGTATTCCTTAGTGATCGAACCTCCTGAAGAACACAAGTGCATTAAGAATTTAGCCTGGACGGGTAATCCGATTGAGGACTGAATTTAGCCTGGACTGGCAATTCAGATCCGAACTTATGAGAGCAATTTTCGTTGAAAAGGATTTAGCCTGGACTAGTAATCCCGACATTGCTCTATGAGTTTATATTATAGGGGATTTAGCCTGGACTGGTAATCCTGCCGTAAGATGTAAGGTTCGCGGGAGTGCGTATTTGAGATGATCACCTGTGTGATTTGATGGTAAATGGCCATCCATCGAGATTTTCGAGAAATTCAACACGACTATAATGAGAAAAGAGAAGGAAAATGTTGAATTGATGTGCTCACCTAAGATTAATGCTATATTGCTTGAGATGAAACTAACTTGATGATTGAGTGTATGTGATAGGGGATTTATACTATGTATGCTTGGCATGAATACCTTTTATGGTTGTATGCTAAATAACTGGTAAGTTACCTTCCTGTTATCCGGACTTACTAAGCATGTTAATGCTTACCCCTTTCCTCTCTCTATTTTACAGAGCTCATGGACTCGTGAAGATTGGAAGACGATTGGAGTATTGTCAACACTATCAGCTTAACTTACTTTGGTATATTGATACTTATACTTTGTTACAATGGCATGTATAGGTTTTTGGTTATTTTGTTATATGTGTCTTTGGTTAGTCAATGTAAAGTCTTAAATGATACACCTATTCATTTTGTTTATGGCCTAAGATATGTCCCATTTGATGTAGGTTGTAACCTACTAATTGTGCATTTTGGTGTTTAAAGGTTCATGAGATGGTTGAATGTGGTATATCATGAATAGACATGTGGAATGTGGCCACATCACTTGGAAATGGCTTGGTCATAGTTGGCAATGAGTTATAAAATGAGCCAAGTTTAAATGTGTTATATGATATAGTAGTCCTTAATATAAAGAGAATAATTTAGCATGTACAAAACCGATGAGATGAGGTTAACATGCGATAGACCATTAAAGGTAGTCATTGGGCATAATTAGACCATGTTGAATACCATTGAAATTCACAAATGTGTGTGGATGTTGAGGGCGACCATTGGCTTGGATAGTACCCTCCAAAAAGGTCTACACGGGTAGACACACGGGCGTGTGTCTAGGCCGTGTGTGACACACGGTCAGGCCCATGGGAGTGTTGCCTGGCCGTATGTCCCCTGCACTTAGAATTATAGATCAGATTGCATGGTAGTAAACACACTGACAGAGACACGACCGTTTGTCTCAACCGTGTGGAGGACATGGCCTAGCATACAGGTGTTTGCCTTGGCCGTGTGCCTCAAAGTGAATGATGATGTCATAAACAAAATGTCCATGTTTTTGGACACGGGTGATGACACGGGCATGTCTAGGCCGTGTGAGGGACGCGGGCGTGTGCTTGGCCGTGTGAAAACCCCTGTAGGTTCGAATTGGAAAATAAATTTAAATAATTCAACACGGGTGGGGAGCACAAGTGTGTCCCCAAGCACACGGGCGTGTGCTTTGCCTCCACACGGGCGTGTGAGGCATAACCCTAGGAATTTTACTAAAATTTTCTATAGTTCTCGATTTAGTCTCAGGTCGATTTTAATGTATGTTTTGGACCTTGTAGGTTCATAATTGGGACATCATGATGTTGTTTGATTGATTTTAAATTAGTATGAAATTTTATAACCCGTATTTTTCGAAAGTGTCTGTGTATGTATCCGGTAACGCCTCGTACCTCGTCCCAGTCTTGGGTATGGGTAAGGGGTGTTACAAATATTTTAAATTTATTTTTTATGTTTATTATGTGTGAATTTATATCTGAATTTATATCTGTGAAATTTTCGTGCCTTAATTTTATCGCTTAAGTGCCGATTTAATAAAAAAGGCTTAATCGTGTAAAGTGAAAAATTGAAGGTTAAATGTGAAAGTGCCTAATTGTTATTGTATTTATAATATGAAGCACTTATAATGCAGTTAGTCATAAATGAATGGACGGTAATGACCATGATTTATAATGGTTTTATACTTTATTATAAAGGTTATTTATGTAAATTAATTAATAAGTTATAATAACATAAAACATAAAAATTAAAGACATTTTGCTTTCATATTTTTTTTATGTTGATCGAAACTTCAAAATAAGAAAGAAAAGAAAGCTTTTAAGGGTTCGACCATTTGATAACTTAATCAAGGTATGTAACTAGCTCAGTTTTTGATAATTTTTACGTTTTTGAGATCATTGCAGTGTAATGTACAAAGCCCATGCTTAAATTTCTGATTTTGATGAATAGTTTGAGTTATGCCATTGATGAATATTTTAGTTTTACGATGTTAGTTGATGAATTATGAAAGATATGTTTTGGATTGATGTGTTTTGTATTGGAATTTTTGATGATTTTGAGTAATTAGGGCTAAATTGAAAAAATAATAAATTGAGGGACTAAAATGTGAAATAAATGAAATGTATGGACTTGTATGAACATGGGTAGTATTCGGCCTAAGCATGGTGTGTGCAAATTTTGCATGTTTTGTGTTTTGTGCAATTTGGACTAAATGGTAAAAAGTGTGAAATGTTAGGAGTAAAATGGTAATTTGTCCATTTATGTGTTTTTCGACTAAACTGAATGAAATTATGTTTGAATGAGTTTAATTTGAATATGTTTAGATCAAGAACCAAAGAAATCAGATTTGGATCAGGGGAAAACCAAAGTTGTCGACTAGTCGTCCCGTTCTGATTATCGTTGTTCGAGGTAAGTTTATAAGCAATTAAATGCCGTTAATTTTGAATATAAGTGAATTTAAAATGCTAAATTAAATTTCATGAGTTTATAAATGATATCCGAATGTGTATATGCTTGGGAATTTAGTTTACGAGTTCGATTCGACCGAGTTACGACGTTCGAAAGCCCCGTATGAACTTTAAGAATAGCTAGGATATATATGTCATGACATCAGATTTTTGATATGTGTGTTCTCGTGTAAGACCACATCTGGACGTTGGCATCGATGTGTGATTCTGTGTAAGACCATGTCTAGGACATTGGCATCGTATTTGATTCGTGTAAGACCCTGCCTGGGATAGTGGCATCGATATGAGATTACATGTAAGACCACGTCTGGGACGTTGGCATTATACGATATGTACGACTATCTGAATATCCTATTTAATTCTGAATGGTTCAACAGGCAATAACAAGTTAAGACTAAATGAAAAATTGAGTTAAAAGGCTCAGGTATGTATTCATACTAAGTTATGAGTATGTATTCATACTAAGTTATGAAATTATGGTAAGTTGAAAATTTGAATTGATGATATAAATGTTACATGTTAATGTGAACTATATGTATGCATATGTGAAATTATACATTCGGTCTACTTATGTATTCATGATGTAATGAGAGTACATATGTACATGAAAATCTATAATTGGTCAAATGTTAAGTATATGTGACCTTGTAAATGAAATATATGTGCTTTTATATATGAATGATTATATTCGACCAAGATGAAGTTTAATGATAAAAGTACTTATGGTATATGAAACTTTATGTTTGAGATTAAATGTGATTATATTATCATAAATTTGTTTAGTAAAGTTGAGTTGATAATTTGCCAATAACTTACTAAGCTATGATAGCTTACTGTGTGTATATATATTTACCTCTGTTTTATAGATTTTGGGATTCAGTTACGAGCTCGGGGATCGTTAGCAAAGTCTATCACACTATCGACTATTTTCGGTACTTTAAAAGCTAAATTTTCGAACCTATGGCATGTATAGGCTAGCTTATATTTGAATATGATGATTTTGGTATGTGTATATATATACAAGCCATGCGAAAATAGCTTGTTTAATTTGTTAAATTCAGTTTCAAGGTTTGATCAAATTATGGTTATGATTGGTTGTGATTTTGGTAATTTGGTTATGGTTTATACATAGGTAAATATATACGAAATTTGTTGTTATGCTAGGTTATGGTGTTATTATGTGATTTGATATTAAAGTATTTTTGATTATGTCATATAGGTAAAATTATAGTTGGATATATGGTTGAGTATTATGTCCAATGAGTGAATTTAGCTTGAGCATGTCCAAATGTAATGTGTATTTTAATGATATAAGATATTTGTAATATATGCATAATGTCATAGATATTTGTATTCGATAATTAAGATTGATAAAGGATTATTATGGCAAATGTGGTTTATTATTGACACATAAAAATTTGATGTATAATTTATCTTTTAAAATTTTGCTTGAAATTGTTAAATGATGTGAATGTATAGTTCAGCTAATGGTAGATAAACTAGATTCGTATGCATATGACATGGTTGTTGTGGTTTAATATTTAAAGTGACAAAATGACTGACTTTTATATTCTGCAATTAAAAGGAAAATTTAACTTAGAATTTAATAATGGAATTGGTATGGCTAAAATGGTTAATTTTGATAGTTCAATAGG
The DNA here is from genome assembly GCA_025698465.1 of Gossypium longicalyx. Lineage (NCBI taxonomy): Eukaryota > Viridiplantae > Streptophyta > Magnoliopsida > Malvales > Malvaceae > Gossypium > Gossypium longicalyx. The sequence goes on along the minus strand of CM046995.1, from coordinate 66,907,884 downwards.
TAAGCAAATGAATAGATTGTGTATTTGAAATTTTGTCACTATGCTAGCATATTGATTTTGGTATGTTTTGATTTAGTAATTATGCTTAAAATTGGTTCATAGGTTGTTTGAATATATGATAGTTAGACATGTTATTTAGCTTGCCAAATAAGTAATATGATTTAACATTTGTGTTCAAAGTGACTCATATGGATATGGCATTATGCGCATGAATTTTCAATGTAAATGAAATATGTTTGACTATATGAATAGTAATTTATGCTATATGATAACAAAATGGTTAAATGTAAATCAAAATAAATTGTTTTATGCTTTGCGTATTATTGATTCAAGATTTGTCAAATTGAAGTTATAAATGTAAGCTTTCAGATATGATCAGAGTGATTGTGTGAATGTATGAAAGTTGTATCTTTTCTGGTAATGTTTCGTAACCCTATTTTGGTGACAGATATGGGTTAAGAGTGTTACATTTGATTGGTATCAGAGCTACAATTTAGTCGATTCTAGGACTTACATGGCGCGTATGAGTCTAGCTATACATGCCATATTATTTACTGTGATGGTGTGATGACTTCTGACATTTGAAAATGTCTTTTCGTATAGTAAATGGATCCCGACAGAGCTGTAGCTAATGATGTTGAGAATATAGCGCCTGCTCCTGCGCAAGGGACAGTGCCGAGTTATTCTCGACCCTCCTCGAGTAACCAAGAGGGAGAGGCTAAGCAAGCCTTTTACCGGAGGATGAACAATTGGTTTACTCAGTATATCCGGACGAATCCGGCTGTACAACAACCTTCACCTCCGACTAATCCTTCTTCGATACCTGCTATACCTTAAGTAATTTATCCGTTGAGAGTACATAAGCCTCCTGTTGATAAAATCAGAAAACACGAGGCTGATGAATTCAGAGCTACTAATGATGATGATGCTGAACGAGCTGAATTCTGGCTTGATAATACTATCCGCATGTTTGATAAGTTACATTGTACCCCGAATGAGTGTCTAAAATGTGCCATATCTTTGCTACGAGACACCACATATTACTGGTGGAATACACTAGTATCAGTGGTTCCGAAAGAACGGGTGACCTGAGACTTCTTTCAGACTGAGTTCTGTAAGAAATATATCAGCCAGAGATTTATCGACCAGAAGCGCAAAGAATTTCTGGAGTTGAAACAGGGTCAGATGACCGTGACAGAATATGAACAGAAATTCGTGAGACTCAGTCAATATGCCCGATAGTGTGTTTTAATCAAAGCTATAATGTGTAAAATATTTGAAGACGGGTTGAACGAAGACATTAAACTGCTAGTTGGCATACTTGAAACAAAAAAAGTTTGTAGTACTAGTTGAGCGAGCATGCAAAGCCAAAGAGCTCGGGAAAGAGAAAAGAAAAGTTGATTTTGAAGCTAGAGATTCACGCAAAAGATCATCGAGTAAGTTATTTCAGTCGGCATCAAAGAAGTTCTGAGATGATTTTAGCCGTTCTAAGGCTACTTCTGGTTATTCTAGACGGGATCGGGATAGACCACCTGTGAGCTCAAGAGCTACCTCAGTAGCTAGTGTTGGTAACGTTAGATCGAACCAACCCGAGTGTAAATATTGTGGTAAACGACATCCTGGTAGCTGTAGATTGCATGATCGGGCCTGTTTTAAATGTGGATCGACGGATCATTTTGTACGTGAATGCCCTGAATTAGCTGAACAAAACACAGTACAAAATACGAGATCAGGTAATAATGCAGCTCGAGGTAGACCATCCAGAAATATGGGTAACGTGAGTAGCAGTCAAAGAGGGACTAAAGATACAGCAGCTAGATCCGAGGCTCGTGCACCCGCCAGAGCTTATGCCATACACGCTCGCGAGGAGGCTCAATCCTAGATGTTATTACTGGTACATTCACTCTCCATGATACTAGTGTAATTGCATTGATTGATCCTGGTTCGACTCATTCTTATGTGTGTGAGACTTTAGTATTCAGTAAGACTTTTCCTGTTGAGTCTACTGAGTTTGTATTAGAGTATCGAACCCCTTAGGCCGATGTATTCTGGTTGATAATGTGCGTAAGAATTGTCCTTTGATAATTTGAGATTCGTGTTTTCTGGCTGATTTGATGTTGTTTCCATTTGATGAGTTCGATATAATTCTGGGTATGGACTGGTTGACTTTGCACAACGCTGTCGTAAATTGAAAAAGAAAGACTATTGATTTACGGTGCCAAAATGATGAGATTATTCGGATTGAAACTAATGATCTGAATGGTTTACCGGTAGTGATATCTTCTATGTTAGCTCAAAAGTATGTGAAAAAGGGTTGTGAAGCTTACTTTGCGTATGTGCTTGATAGTAAAGTGGTTGAACGAAAGATCGAATTAGTACCAGTTGTGTGCGAGTATCCGGATGTGTTTCCTGAAGAACTGCCGGTTTGCGACCTATTTGAGAAGTAGAGTTTGGTATTGAGTTAGTGCCGAGGATGGCTCCGATATCGATATCTCCGTACAGAATGAAACCTACTGAATTAAAAGAATTGAAAGCTCAGTTGCAAGAGTTAACTAATAGAGGTTTCGCGCGACCGAGTTTCTCTCCCTGGGGTGCACCAATTTTATTTGTGAAAAAGAAAGACGGAACTATGAGAATGTGTATCGACTATAGACAGATCAATAAGGTGACTATAAAGAATAAATGTTCGTTACCATGGATTCACAACCTATTTGATCAATTGAAAGGGGCTACAATGTTTTCAAAGATAGATTTGAGATCAGGCTATTATCCGTTGCAAGTTAAAGACTCCGATGTGCCAAAGATTGCTTCCCGAACGAGGTACGGACACTATGAGTTTCTGGTTATGCCTTTCGAACTTACTAACGCACCTGTTGTTAGAGTTAACTAATAGAGGTTTCGCGCGATCGAGTTTCTCTCCCTGGGGTGCACCAGTTTTATTTGTGAAAAAGAAAGACGGAACTATGAGAATGTGTATCGACTATAGACAGCTCAATAAGGTGACTATAAAGAATAAATATTTGTTACCATGGATTGACAACCTATTTGATCAATTGAAAGGGCTACAGTGTTTTCGAAGATAGATTTGAGATTAGGCTATTATCCGTTGCGAGTTAAAGACTCCGATGTGCCAAAGATTGCTTCCCGAATGAGGTACGGACACTATGAGTTTTTGGTTATGCCTTTCGGACTTACTAACGCACCTGCTGTTTTCATGGATTTGATGAACCGGATCTTCAGATAGTATCTGGATCAATTTGTGGTCATGTTCATAGGTAATATTTTTATCTATTCTAGTAAAGAAACCGAGCATGCCGAACATCTTAGACTTGTGTTACAAACTTTATGAGATAAATGGTTGTATGTGAAGTTCAGTAAATGTGAATTATGGTTACACGAAGTCATTTTTTTGGGACATGTTTTATTAGCATCGGGTATTCGGGTTGATCCGAGTAAAATTTCGGCTATACTTGATTGGAAACCTCCAAGAAATATTTCTGAAGTCCAAAGTTTTCTGGGACTTGCCGGTTACTATAGACGATTCGTGAAAGGTTTCTCTATGATTGCAACCCCAATAACGAAGTTACTATAGAAAGATGTTAAGTTCAAGTGGTCAGAAAAGTGCTAGAAAAGTTTTGATCAGTTGAAAGCCCTTTTGATCGAAGCTCTAATGCTAGTTCAGCTAGAATCGGGTAAATAATTTGTTATCTATAGTGATGCATCTTTAGATGGTTTGGGCTGTGTTTTAATGCAGGAAGGAAAAGTCATAGGTTATGCCTCGAGGCAGTTAAAGCCACACGAAAAGAATTATCAGACACACGATTTAGAATTGGCAACTATTGTGTTTGCATTGAAGATATGGCGCCACTATCTGTTCGGTGAGAAATGTCATGTTTATTCTAATCACAAAAGCCTGAAATATTTGATGACTCAGAAATATCTGAATTTGAGACAGAGACGATGGTTAGAGTTGCTAAAAGACTACGAGCATATGATTGATTATCATCCAGGAAAGGCTAATGTTGTTGCTGATGCTCTAAGCTGAAAATCACTATTTTCTTTGCGTGCAATGAATGCAGATATGGCTATGTCTGATGATGGTTCAATAATAGCTGAATTAGAAGCAAGTCCATTATTTATTCAACAAATTTGTGATGCTCAGAAAGTTGATGATGATTTGTTAGCAAAGCGAGCTCAATGTGACTCGAATATTGATTCAAAGTTCAGAGTTGACGCTGAAGGTTGTTTAAGGTTCAGAAACCGGATATGTTTCTCAAGAAATTCAGAGTTGATTCAGATGATTTTGAATAAAGCTCACAGCAATCGGTTATCTGTTCACCTGGGTAGTACGAAGATGTTTAATGATCTAAAACAACTTTACTGGTGGCATGGTATGAAACGAGACATTTTTGACTTTGTTTCGAAATGTTTAGTCTATCAACAAGTAAAAGCCAAACGTCAAGTACCTTCTGGATTACTTCAACAGATCATGATACCTCAGTGGAAATAGGACAGAGTCACGATGGATTTTGTATCCGATTTACTGTTGACCCCAAGTAAGAAAGATGCAATTTGGGTTATTGTAGATAGATTGACTAAATCAGCTCATTTTGTTTCGGTTCGTATAGATTACTCACTTGAAAAGCTTGCTGAGTTATATGTTTCTCAGGTTGTGAGATTACACAGGGTGCCTATTTCTATTGTTTCAGATAAAGATCCGAGGTTTACATAGTGGTTTTGGAAGTAACTGCAAGATGCTTTAGGTACAAAATTAATTTTCAGCATTGCTTTCCATCCGCAAACTGATGTTAGTCCGAACGAATCATTCAGATACTTAAGGATATGTTGAGATGTCGCATTATCGAGTTCAGAGGTACGTGGGAACGATACTTACCTTTGATTGAATTTGCGTACAATAATAGCTTTCAATTAAGTATCAAAATGGCACCTTACGAAGTTTTTTATGGTCGAAAATGTCGTACACCATTATATTGGACTGAGCTCAGTGAAAACAAGATACACGAGGTCGATTTAATCAGAGAGACTGAACAAAAAGTAAAAGTGATATGTGAAAGTTTGGAAACAGCACCAGATCGTCAGAAATCATATGCGGACTTGAAACGAAAAGATATAGAGTTTTAGATTGGAGAAAAAGTATTTTTAAAAGTCTCACCATGGAAGAAAATACTCAGATTCGGTCATAAAGGCAAATTGGGTCCGAGATTTATTGGGTCGTATGAGATTATAGAACGTATCAGACCGGTTGCTTATAGACTATTGTTGCCACCTGAGTTAGAAAAGATCCATAATGTATTCCATGTTTTGATGATTCGTAGATATCGATCTGATCCCTCACATGTGATTAGTCCGTCAGAGATTGAGATTAAGTCTGATATGACATATGAGGAAGAATCGATTCGTATTCTGGCTCGCGAAGTTAAAGAATTACGAAATAAGAAAATTCCGTTAGTGAAAGTACTATGACATAAACACGGAGTTGAAGAGGCAACGTGGGAGCCAGAAGATGCAAAGAAAGAACGTTATTCGAACCTATTCACCGGTAAGATTCTTGGGGACAAAAATCCCTAAGGGGGAGAATTGTAACAACCTGATTTAGACCCTATTCGGAACGGTGGTTTCGGGACCACGAATCTGAGTCAAAAAATATTTTAAAATTATTTTCTATATTTATTATGTGTGAATTTATATTTGTGAAATTTTCGTGCTTTAATTTTATCGTTCGAGTGCCGATTTAATAAAAAAGGGTTGAATCACGTAAAATGAAAATTTGAAGGTTAAATGTGAAAGTGTGTAAATGTTGTTGTCTTTGTAATATGAAGCACTTATAATGCAATTAGTCCATAATTAAATGAGTGGACAGTAATGACCATGATTTATAATGGTTTTATACTTTATTATAAAGGTTATTTATGTAAATTAATTAAAAAGTTATAATAACATAAAACATAAAAATTAAAGCCATTTTGAGTTTATATTTTTTTTATGTTGATCGAAACTTCAAAATAAGAAAGAAAAGAAAGCTTTTAAGGGTTCGGCCATTTGATAGCTTAATCAAGGTATGTAACTAGCTTGGTTTTTGATAATTTTTACGTTTTTGAGATCGTTGCAGTGTAATGTACAAAGCCCATGCTTGAATTTCTGATTTTGATGAATATTTTGAGTTATTCCATTGATGAATATTTGATTTTTGTGATGTTAGTTGATGAATTATGAAAGATATGTTTTGGATTAATATGTTTTGTATCAGAATTTTTTATGATTTTGAGTAATTAAGGCTAAATTGCAAAAATAATAAGTTGAGGGACTAAAATGTGAAATAAATGAAAAATATGGACTTGTATGAACATGGGTAGTATTCGGCCTAAGCATGGTGTGCGCAAATTTTGAATGTCTTGTGTTTTGTGCAATTTGGACTAAATTGTAAAAAGTGTGAAATGTTAGGGGTAAAATTGTAATTTTCCCATTTATGTGTTTTTGGACTAAATTGAACGAAATTATGTTTGATAGAGTTTAATTTGAATATGTTTAGATCAAGAACCAAAGAAATCAGATTTGGATCGGGGGAAAACCAAAGTTGTCGACTAGTCATCCCGTTTTGATTATCGTTGTCCGAAGTAAGTTTATAAGCAATTAAATGCTGTTAATTTTGAATATATGTGAATGTAAAATGCTGAATTAAATTTCATGAGTTTATAAATGATGACCTAATGTGTATATGCTTGGGAATTAAGTTTACGAGTTCGATTCGACCGAGTTACAACGTCCGAAAGCCCCGTATGAACCTTAGGAATAGCTTGGATATATATGTCACGACATAGGATTTTTGATATGTGTGTTCTCTTGTAAAACCACGGTTGGGATGTTGGTATCGATGTGTGATTACGTGTAAGACCATGTCTGGGACATCGGCATCGTATTTGATTTTTATAAGAGCCTATCTGGGACAGTTGCATCGATATGAGATTACATGCAAGACCATGTCTGGGACGTTGGCATTGTACGATATTTGCGACTATCCGAATATCCTATTTAATTCCGAATGGTTCAACGGGCAATAACAAGTTAAGACTGAATGAAAAATTGAGTTAAAAGGCTCAGGTATGTATTCATACTAAGTTATGAAATTATGGTAAGTTGAAAATTTGAATTGATGATATAAATGTTACATGTTAATGTGAACTATATGTATGCATATGTGAAAGTATACATTCGGTCTACTTATGTATTCATGATGTAATGAGAGTACATATGTATATGAAAATCTATAATTGGTCAAATGTTAAGTATATGTGACCTTGTAAATGAAATGTATGTGCTTTTATATATGAAAGATTATATTCGACCAAGATGAAGTTTAATGATAAAAGTACTTATGGTATAAGAAACTTTATGTTTGAGATTAAATGTGATTATATTATTATAAATTTGTTTAGTAAAGTTGAGTTGATAATTTGCTTATAACTTACTAAGCTATGATAGCATACTCCGTGTATATATGTTTACCTCTGTTTTATAAATTTTGGGATTCAATTACGAGCTCGGGTATCGTCAGCAAAGTCTATCACACTATCGACTATTTTCGGTACTTTAAAAGCTGAATTTTCGAACCTATGGCATGTATAGGCTAGCTTATATTTGAATATGATGATTTTGGTATGTGTATATATATAAGCTATGCGAAAATGGCTTGTGTAATTTGTTAAATTCGGTTTCAAGGTTTGATCAAATTATGGTTATGTTTGGTTGTGATTTTGGTGATTTGGTTATGGTTTATACATAGGTAAATATATACAAACTTTGTTGTTATGCTTGGTTATAGTGTTATTATGTGATTTGATATTAAAGTATTTTTGGTTATGTCATATAGGTAAAATTATAGTTGGATATATGGTTGAGTATTATGTTTAATGAGTGAATTTAGCTTGAGCATGTCCAAATGTAATGTGTATTTTAATGATATAAGATATGTGTAATATATGCATAATGTCATAGATATTTGTATTCGATAAATAGTATTGATAAAGGATTATTTTGTGAAATGTGGTTTATTATTGACACATAAAAATTTTATGTATAATTTGTCTTGTAAAATTTTGCTTGAAATTGTTAAATGATGTGAATGTATAGTTTAGCTAATGGTAGATAAACTAGATATGTATGCATATGACATGGTTGTTGTGGTTTAATATTTAAAGTGACAAGATGACTGACTTTTATATTCGGCTATTCAAAGGAAAATTTAACTTAAAATTTAATAATGGAATTGGTATGGCTAAAATGGTTAATTTTGATAGCTGAATAGGTAAGCAAATGAATAGGTTGTATATTTGAAATTTTGTCACTATGCTAGCATATTGATTTTGGTATGTTTTGATTTAGTAATTATGCTTAAAATTGGTTCATAGGTTGTTTGAATATATGATAGTTAGACATGTTATTTAGCTTGCCAAATAAGTAATATGATTTAAAATTTGTGTTCAAAGTGACTCATATGGATATGGTATTATGCGCATGAATTTTCAATGTAAATGAAATATGTTTGACCATATGAATAGCAATTTATGCTATATGATAACAAAATGGTTAAATGTAAATCTAAATAAATTGTTTTATGCTTTGTGTATTAATGATTTAAGATTTGTCAAATTGAAGTTATAAATGTAAGCTTTCGGATATGATCAGAGTGATTGTATGAATGTATGAAAGTTGTATCTTTTCCGGTAATGCCTCGTAACCCCATTCCTGCGACGGATACAGGTTAGTGGTGTTACAAAATCGGACTGGTAGATCACGAGAAAACATGCTCAATTGAACATATTTTATTTGAGGACTTAAGGAAGTTTATGCATACAAATATGCCTAATGGATATGACTCTAATTCAGAATTCTGGGTCTGAATTCTTGGCATATTGTGAATAGTACGACTTAAACTCTTTGAAAGGTTGAGTAACAACATGAATATTAAAGCTTGTCTTCCAATGGCATCTCTATATATTGATTTTTTTTCTTTATTTATGGAACTCACTAAGTACTTAAGAACTTTCTCTGTTATATTTTCCTTCTTAGGCGTGTTGATAGAAGGAAGAAATTCTGTTGAAGGGGCCTATGCCATAGTTGTTGGAAGTGAGCCACTTGCCTATTTTTTGTATCATGCTTGACCTTTTGGAGGGGTGGCATGTAAATATACTTTGTAATCAACTTGTATAATGATTTACAACTTTTTTCAAGACATTATTTATGATAACTTTTATAAACTCATGAAACACGTATATTAAATCTAGTGAATCTTGATTTATGAGATTGTCTTTTTGGCATATATGCCAAATGGTTACAAATGTTGTTTAAACCATCAATGATGCACTTGAAACTATTTTTTAGGAATAGCCCATCTTGTATTTTAAATATAACCCTGAATAATTTTTTATGGCTTTTACTAGTTGTTTGTCTAAGGATATTTTTCTTAGCATATTACTATTTTGATTATTGTTCATTGTTATACGGGGGTATACGTCGAGACCTCAATACTTTTTTAAAATTTTAAAATATTTTTGTCAAACCCAATTGGTTTTACGTTGTGACATACCATACCCGGATCTAGTGATTAGGTTGGGCATGGGTGTGCCTTCATTTTCTAGGTATTTTGGCTTTGAAATTTGGTGTTGCAACACCACTCCTCGGTGTCGTGATGCTGCAGTCGTTCTTCATCTTTTAAGCCAAAAAAATAATGTCCTACACATTAGATAGAGCCGTGAGATCGTCCCTAGGCCCGTAGTGGTCCATTAGGTCATTACATAACTCAAAATTGCGTAAAAATGCTTATTTTGCTTAAATTAGACATAAGATACTAAAAATAAAAAATGAAATAAAAACATATAAAAATGCTATAAAACAAGCTCGTTAAGAGCTGAAAAGTCCTCAACTCGCCAGAACAAATTGTGGCAAATCAATATGTTTTGGTCATAAAAGCACTGGCGGATGCCCTATCTAATCTGGACCTCAAGTTCCCATCTAGATTGTTATAGAATATCTAGACTTGCAACCATTCAACTAGTTTGTGGTATGAACACTTGTACAATAGCAGTTTAAACCTCTTTCATGCCTCATAAAGAATGTCCCCTTAATTTGGTAGAAGTTTGTGATGTCTCATCTCAGTTGCATTGTCTTGCTTGGTGAAAAGAATTTCATTAAAAATCTGTTTACAAGTTCCTCCCACGTGTCCATTGGATATAGAGCCGATGAATCCAACCAACTAGAAGCATTATCACACAATGGAAGGGAACAACCGAAGATGAATAACGTCATAGGTGACCCCATCAAATTTAAAAGTATTACACAAATGAAAATTAATATTTTTAGGTGCTGATTCGGGTCATCATTTATTGAGCCTCATAATTACAGGTTACTCTGTTTCATTTCTATAACACCTCGTCTGTGGTAGTCCTAGTTGGTGGTTTGTGTGGGCAGATTGTTGGCTAAGTATAAGCCAATGAAGGCTGATTTACATCCTATTCGCCAGGTTAAGTTAGTGTTGGTTGTCGTGCCATAATTGGCGAATTGTTTGGCTAACTAAGAAAGTCTGTAAAGACTTGGTTGAAGGTTTGTCTTTAGGCAATTTGTAGGTTACTAATCTATATGTCTTGGTGTGGTCAATGTAGAGAACTCACTAATCAACAGATTCTCTTGGTGAGTTTTGTGTTGGTAGACCTTTTTGTTAGTATCCGCCAAGAGGTCTATTTTATTTGGGGTAGAGTCTGCTAGTGGCGGATTCTTGGACCAAATAGTTTTCTTTGCAAGAGCAACGGGTAAGGCCACAATTGTGGAATAGTTTACCATGCCTGCGTGTGAGAGTGAGTATACTGTACAGTTTTAGTTGGATTATTGTTGAGACCTACTTAGAATTGAATGACAACTTGATGTGTTTAGGGAGAAGAATGATTTATTTTAGTGTGCAAGCAACGTTTGACTACTCATTAATATGATTAGTGGTAGTAGTTGTGTTTGGTAGAAATGAGCGTCTATAGATTGATGTGTCAGCCACCAAGGGGTGCTGAATCAATTCTAATTGCTGGCCACGTGTAGGGTTATTGTGAGAGTAGTGTGAGACATAAATAACAGTGTGGCTGATATAGCGGGGGTTCTTATTTCTTTCTTCTGGTTTGTTTTTATTCTTTTACCTCGACAATAGAGAATAACCTTGTTGGAGAAGAACCAACGAGTGTTTGAATAACAAGGTCGTGGAGTGTAGTGAAAGACTTATGGTGAAACTAACTTCTTGGAGATCGTCTGTGAGTATCCAATTTGTATGAGTTTTTTGTGAGTCTACTCTGAGTCCCTGTATACTTTTATTTTTTGGGTTGTCATAGTTAAGGGTTATGAATTCAAGTAAAATTGTCTCCTTTGAATGTGGTAAGTTGTTGCATGTAACCATCTGCTAGTGCATGTAAGTGATAAGAAATAAATACGACTTCTTTAGTGTACAAACTCGGTATCCGAATATGATGGGTCACTAGTAATGCATGTTAGTTGCTAACTAGGTTGGCAGACACGACGGGTCACTGGTAGGGCATCTTAGTTGATAACCAGATTGGCCTATGTGTTATGTTACTGGTAGGGCATGTTAGTTGTTAACCATGGCAAAAAACCCTAATCTCGTGGGAAAAACGCATATGTACGAAATAACGTAGACTAAAACATTAGTTATGGTGTGTAAATATGGGATCCGAGGTTAGCATAAGGAAGGGTTTGGAAAAGAGTAAGAAAATATAAATCTAGATTTGTTGCATGTAATGCATGTTTTGTATATTCGAAGTGAAGTATGAGACCTCCAAAAATAAAGGTTGATTATGTAGGTGCATTGCATAGTATTATTGCATGATAAGTATTAAGTATTAATCTTATTTAATGTGTTTTGGACGAAACATATTTGTTAAGTTGTAGTGCTTGGCATATTCTATCTGCCAAAGAAGAGCTATACTCAGTAGGCGTATAGATACCAGTCAATCAGTATGTCTGGGAAGATAGAGTAAGTGCTGGTAGCGTTTGTGATGTATCTGTTCTGTTGATGTTAATGGAACTATTCTCTAGGAAAGTAGTTGCGGATTGTATTCGACAGAGCGTAGAGTTCACCAAGGATAGGTACTCGTCATTATTTTACGTAAGAGGGAATAAGTCCAGTTGCCTTTATGTGAAGTCTATTGCCTTATTTCTATTTATATATGTATATATATACGTTTCAAGGAATTTGATTAAAAAGCGTTGAGCATTTTTATTTCTAAACCTCACTAAGTTCTTTCGAACTTACTCCCATCGCCGTATAGTGCTTGTAGAAGGGACTTAGCCAGAAAAAATGACCTCTATTGTGAGCCTCGCCTATGTTTATTTTGTAACATGCATATGTATATTTTGGGGTGGCGTGAAATATCAGTCTTGTATTTTGAACGATGTATATGTTTCTTACTATGAATATATTTTACAATATGTTTGGAACACCTCGAATAGCAAGTTGGCGAATAGTATTGAAGTACCCTGCTTTGTCAATTATGGTTCAATAGTTTAAACTTTTTTTATTGTAAATTGCCAAATGTTTTCCTACATTTTGCTAAAATTATAAAAATAATAAATCAAGTTTAAGCTTGTTTTCTGTTGTAACACCTCAGTCCACCAGCTATCAGAGCCTAGTTTGAGCTAATTCTTAGAGAACCGAAAGGCTAAATCACGCCCCGATATGCATTTTACATGTTTCTGGCTAGTCCTTGCAGTTTTGCTAAATTGGGTTTGTGTATGTAGTTTAGAATGTCTTCAAATTCCCATGATGTTGTTGGTGAAGGAATGGATATCAATATTCCTCAAACTTGTGGTTCGAAACTTTTGGCTGATCTAAGAGCAACTGGAAATTCTGCTAGAGATACTTTTATTAAGATGATGGAACGATGGTTTAACTAATTTATGGGAATTGCTCATGTGCCTCTAGCCCAACCTTAGTTTTAGTCATGAGTTGCTCTACCAGGAGCATCTATTCCAGCTGTACGATGTGTGAAATAGTTTCGAGGAGATACGTAAGTATGGTGCCAAGGAACTTCTAAGGGATGAGGGTGATGACCCTGCCACAGTAGAACAATGACTATCTTACGTAGGAAGGGTGATTGCAGAGCTAAAATGTTTGCCGATGGATAGTCTATTATGCATTGTTTCTTTATTGGTGGGAGGGGTGTATCAGTGGTGGGAAACATTGGTAAGCATGACCCCGAAATGAAAGGGGACAGTGTTTGAGATGAGAAAAGAACCTTATTTTTTTAAAGCTGAAGAAATTAATATTGTTTTACCTTTTTTATATTTTTATCTAGATGGAAAAGTAATTTCCTCACCCATTATCAATGGAATCATTTTCATTTGTTTGTGGGAAAAAAAACTTTAAGAGAATATTGACTTTAAAAGGAAAGAGAACAATATTTTAGAAACTAAACATAAGAATAACGTTCCAAGATATGTTTTTTTGGGAAAATTAGTACTTTTCATATACCATATGCCCTCTTAGTTAGAGATGACAAAATAGGATCGAGCCTGAAAATCCACTCGTGCTGATCTGAGCCTATAATGATTTGAGTTCGAGAAAGCCCAAGCTTGAGAAAATATGAGCCTAAAAATGCCTAAGCCTGAGAAAATTCAAACCCGATAGAACTCGAGCTCGAGACCGTAACATACTTGAACTCGAGACCAGTCTTGCTCGAACTCGAGATAAATCTGACTCAAAGCCTGAAAAAATCTAACTTTATAACTAAATAGCCATGGTAGATATTAATAATTAATATAAATTTATGATATTACGTAAAATATAAATAAATAAATTCTTTATTTTTTAGAAAATGTATTGATAAGCACTACATACTTATATTAGCATTTTATTAATAGGAAAAGTAATTAATAATAATTTTTTATTTTAAATTATAAACTGAAATAATTTTTTAAAAAACATCAATTTCATATAAAATATTTTTAATACTATAATTATATATGCATAATTAATATATGAAATTAATAATTATTAAAATCTATAAAATTGAACTTTAATGATAATATAATAATTTATTATATAACTACTATTGAAATCGAAACTGATTACCTAACCTAACCTTAAACTGATATACTAAATTAGTATGTTACTAATACATAAAATAATAAAATAATATATAATATTACTTGAAATATTAATACATATATAACTATTGTAATATAGATTATAATAAATGTAACGCCCCAAAATTTTAGGAATTTAATTGTGAGAATCTACAGTAATTAATTTTTGTATCTCTAGTTCTGTACTCTGCTTCTGTGTTTAAGGTTTAAAGTTTGAGTGACATTGTTAGAAGTTTTGTTATTATTTTTTTAAAAACAACCTCTATCCATGTGTTATGTAGTTAAGTGCAATTCTGGGTAAATTAATTCCACGAATGATCCTGCTGGTTCACTGGTTAAGCATCTATCTGTATTATGTCTGGTTCCGAGTTCGATTCCCATCGTATGTGTTAGGAAGTATTTTTTTTTGCCAATTCCGTAAGGAGGTGGTTAACATAAAATAGTCTGAAGAATTTCTATCGTATCTTCTTCTTTATTTTTCTTTTCCGCTAAGTTTATTTTCTTTTCCGATTCTCTTTCTTTTCATTTATTGTTCCGTTTATGGTATTCAATTTTGCGATAATTGGGAGTTCTTCATTCCCTGTAAAGTCGAGTATGCGATTATTGAGTAAGTTGTGTCGTTACTTCCTCTCGTTTTGCGAGTTCGTAGAGTTAACGATATTTTGTCAAAACGGGATTTTGCTTGGATGTTTGAACGTTTTGTTTAATCATTAGATTGATTACCTTTTTAGGTGAAGATATTGCAAGAGATGTTATTCTGCCATGTTAGTTTGATTTCTCCTGTTTCGTGCGAGGTGAGTATGCGAATTGAGTTGGGATTGCGTTGAAACTTTGGACATGATCTTGTCGGTCGGTTGATTTTGCTAAAATATTGAAATTGATGGTGTAATTGATTATTGAATGATTAATTAGGTTCCGAGTAGTCTCCGCGGTGTTTCTCCGTCAAAGTGAAATCAAGAGCGTACCGGAAACCTTAATTTTGCAAGTTTAGATAGCTGGAAATAGTTGCCGGCGACGCCACACGACCGGGCACACGAGCATATGTCTAGGCCGTGTGAGACACAAGGCTTGGTGGCAGGCTGTGTGGGTGACCGTGTAAGTCACTGTTCATCAACTTGGGGCCACACGGGCAAGGCACAGGGGCATGTGTCTAGGCCATGTGCAAACATATTGGTACAGGGTTCACACGGGCAAGGGACACGGGCATGTTCCAGGTCGTGTAACTCACTAATTGTAGTACAAGACCACACAGCTAAGGACATAGGCGTGTACCCAGGCCGTGTCAGTCACACGAGCAGGGACATAGGAGTGTGTGCTGGCCGTGTAACTCACGGTTTATGCTTCAAAACCACACGGGCAAGGCACATGGGCGTGTGACCTGGCCTTGTGGCAAGTTATTGGGCCCAGAAGCTGATTTTGAGGCCGTCAATGTTACTTAATCTTAATATTGGCTTCTTTAATGTACGGATAATTGAAGTTGATTATATGAGAACTGTCTGATACTCTAAGACTGATCTGTGAGCAACATAATTATATGTGCACTATAATACTTACTTTGATATTGAACTGTCTTGTTTAATTGTATAATGAGTTGGAATGACTAAATACATGTTACAGGTATTTGTGTTCTGCATTGGCATGTGTTGGCTTATTGTGAAGGGGGAAGAAGTCTACTCTGAAATCGTAGCTATGCCATAAAGAGTATTACTCATATTCTGATGCTTGTCGCATATTAATCTAGCAACTAAGCTGCGTCTTTATGAAATTGTCTATGAACAATCTAAAGGTGTACGGGGTTTGTTGGGAGTTGAATGTCCATAATGGTGTGTTGGCATGGCCGACGACGGTTTGTAGCGGGCAAAAATAGAAATGTTACATCTGAATCTAATCTGTACCATCTATGAATTGGAATTGCATATATATATATGTAACTTGTCTGCTCTAAATCTGAACTGAAATTACTGTTATATCGAACCGAATCTCTGAATTTGGAATTACTTTATAAGCGAGTATGAATTGAATAAACTTTTTTTTACGCACTGACTTCACAACTCATTTTGTTATTGATTGGATTTCAGGTGGTCCCCAGTCTTGATCACGTCGGTGTCGCAAGAGCTCGGTCAAGCTTTTATTTTTCTTTTAAGCATTACTATTAGGGATTTTGGTATTCTATGATATTATGTGATGAATGGTTCATTTCAACTGCGTTATGAGAGTAGTAATTTTAGTATTGGTGATGTAACTCTCCGAGGTTGGTTTGGACATCTAGGCCGGGTTTTGGGTGTTACATTTAGTGGGATCAAAGCTAGGTTTGTCAACATTCAGACTGTGCTTGGGCTCATAATGTGTGAGAAAAGCAGTTTAGTAATATCTTAGTACTTGAATTACCATGGAAACATTGAAACTTTAGTGAATGACTGAGCCTCCGTGTAACACCCCTTACCTGAGTTCGACGTTGGAATAGGAATACGAGGTGCTACCAGACTTAAACTCAAAAAGTTATACATTTCCTAGTTATGAAATTTCGTCCCAATTTAAAACTTTTCATAATACCTTAATGTCCCTACTATGGGCCTACGAGGCCCTGAATACCCTTTGAAATTAATTCGGGACTAATCTGTGCGCTGTAGAAAATTTTGTAAATTCTCAAGCTGACAGGGGCACACGCCCGTGTGGAAGGGCAACATGCCCATGTGTTTTCTTAACATGGCCATGTTGAAGGCCCGTGTGGCTCACACGGCCTGAAAATGTTAGGACACGCTTGTGTCCCTAGCCCGTACGAATTTATTTTTCGATTGAAACCTACAGGGTTTTCACACGGCTTGGCACACTCCCGTGTCCATGACCTGTGTCTCCCACACGTCTATGACCAGCCCGTGTGTAAAAAACTTGACATTCTATTTCTGATGTCAGCAACCCCTTAAGGGCACACGGCCACGACACACGCCTGTGTGTTAGGCCGTGTCCTCCACACAGCTGAGACACACGGCCGTGTCTCTGCCCGTGTGTTTACTACCATGCATACTGACTTGTAAAATTTAGATGAAAGGGACATACGGTCGGACTACACATTCGAGGGCAGGCTGTGTGTCACACTCGGTCTAGACACATGCCCGTGTGTCTACCCGTGTGGACAAAAATAAGGCTATTTACCAAGCCTTTTTGCCACCCTTACTTACACCAACCTAAACAATATCGACCAAAACCAATCCAAGCATAACACACATGACCAAATCAACCACAACCATGAGAAATTTGCATCAAATGTATTTAATAAAAATCAACATTAGCCAACATTAATGGCCTATACAAAATGAATATCACATCCATCATATGAACTAACACTTGTGGCTAAACTAACAAGACACTAAAAAAAAGATTTAAGTCCCTATACATGCCACAATCAAAACATTTAAACTAACTATACCAAAAGCTTCAGGTGATAGTGTGATCGATGCCTCCAATGTCCCTTGATTCTCGATGCTAACTTGGCAGAACTATAAGAAAATGGAAAAGAGAGGGAATAAGCATAAAAATTAGAAAGTTGTATATAAACAAGTAACAACATCAACCATGAATATTATAAATCAACAGACATTCTTGAATAAACATAGATAAATGTCACTACATGCTTTTATATCACAGGTATAAGCCAAAGACTACAATATCATCCCCAAGATCATTTCTATAGCTAGAACTTACTCATGTCATTCTTACCATCTAGCCAACACAACTAGAATCATTTCTCATGAGTTTCGAATAAGAACCTGTAGCACTCACAATATGATTATATCATCCCATATCACTCTCATAAGCTTTTAAAATAACCCGTGAAACAATTTGGAATACTAAAGGATATCTGACAAGCTTTACGCAAGAGGGTGAATTTACCGATGCCATGTCCCAGATATGGTCTTACACTAGCTCTTATGTTAAGGCCGATGCCATGTCCCAAACATGGTCTTACACTAGCTCTCATGTCGAGGCTGATGCCATGTCCCAGACATGATCTTACACTAGCTCTCATGTCGAGGCCGATGCCATTTCCCAACATTGTCTTACACTAGCTCTCGTCTCAATGTTGATGCCATGTCCCATACATGGTCTTACACTGGCTCTCATAAGGTGGCCGATGCCATGTCCCAGACATGGTCTTACACTAACACACATATCACCCAAATGTCATAGCATGGATATCCAATCTATTCCTAGGTTCAATCGGGACTCCACTACATTGAATTTCATCATGCATTATTCATAGGAAATTTCGACCATATTACACTAAATTAATCATTCAACGCATAATAATGATAAAGTTGTATTACATACGTACAACTTACCTCCGTACACAAAAAATGGCGACTATTTGGATTTAATCTACTTGTTTGGCCTTCCCCCGGTCTAGGTTCGGATTTTGTATTTCTTGATTTGTAAGGGTAAAGAGTGGCTGAAATTTTGAAGCTCCAAAACCCCTAAAAAGGCTGATATTTTTGGTGGTATGGACAAGAGATGAAAAAATGACAACCCTTTTGTTTTAGTTTTATTTCTAGTTAAAATTAAGCTACTAACTTCACCTAATTTTGACTTTTCTACTCCTATTTGTCTCTATGGCCAGCCACCCTATTGAAATGGGTCTATTTTCCCTTTAAAGACCCCTAATTATGATTCTTTAGCTATTTAACAGCATTTGTTAGAAGAATAAAACTTTTCCCCTTTATGCGATTTAGTCCTTTTTCGCAATTGAGCATGCAATTGCTAAAATTATTTCACAAAAATTTTCATGCATTTATATAAACATGCTATAACACATAAAATAATATTAAAAAATAATTTCTCTGACCTCGGGTTAGTGGTTTCGAAACTGCTGCTCTGACTAAGCCCAAAATTGGGCTGTTACAATTCTCTCCCCCTTAGGGATTTTCATCCCCGAATATCTGACCAGTGAAAAGGTTAGGGTATTGATCTCTCATAGTCTTCTTGGGTTCCTATGTGGCCTCTTCAACCCCATGTTGATGCCACAGTACTTTCACGAGTGCTATACTTTTATTTCTCAATTGCTTAACCTCTCGGGCTAAGATTTTAACCGGCTCTTCGCCATAAGTCATGTCTGATCGAATCTCAATCTCTGTTGGCGAAAGAACGTGCAAAGGGTCAGAACAGTAACGGCACAACATCGGCACATGGAAACATTGTGGATCTTTCCTAACTCAGATGGTAAGGCTAATCGATAAGCTACTGGTCCAATTCTCTCTGTCAACTTATAAGGTCCAATAAAATGAGGGCTTAATTTTCCTTTCTTACCGAATCTGAGGATTTTCTTCCATGGAGACACTTTCAAAAACACCTTATCACTCACTTGAAACTCAATTTCCTTTCGTTTCATATCCGCGTAGGATTTCTGTCCATCTGAAGCGGCTTCAAACAATTACGAATTACCTTAACTTTCTCTTCAGTCTCCTTGACTAAGTCAACCCTGTGAATCTGACTTTCTCTGAGTTATGCCAAAACAAGGGTGTTCGGCACTTACGCCCGTATAAAGCCTCATAAGGATTGTTGTAGGCAAACTTTACCGGTGGTAAATACTTTTCCCAGCTACCTTGGAATTCAAGAACACAACACCGCAAAATGTCTTCAAGAATCTGAATTACTCTCTCTGATTGGCCGTCAGTTTGCGGATGTAATTTTTTTCAAATCTGCAAAGTAAACCTCGGATCCCTATCTGAAATAATCGATTGGGTACTCCATGAAGTCTCACAATTTCAGAAACATACAATTCAACTAGTTTATCAAGTGAGTAGCCGGTACGCACTGGAATAAAATGAGCCGATTTCGTTAATCGATCGACTATGACCCAAACAACATCTTTCTTTCTCGGTGACAACGATAATCCCGTCACGAAGTCTATAGTAATCCGGTCTCATTTCCACTCAAGAACCATTACAGGCTGAAGTAAACCCGAAGGTACTTGGTGCTTGGCTTTCACTTGCTGACAAATCAAACATCTTGTTAGAAACTCTGAGATGTCCCTTGTCATACCTAGCCACCAATAAAATCTCTTCAAGTCACTATACATCTTAGCACTACCTGGATGGATTGACATACAACTACTATGTGCCTCATGAAGAATTTTCCCAATAAGCTCATCATTTCTAGGTACACAGACCCTATCTCGGAACATCAAACAACTATTGGTACTAATCCAAAAATCTGATTCGTCAACTGTCTCACACTGAGTCATCTTGGCTTGCAAATCTTTGTCACTCTTCTGAGCTTCACAAATCTCTTAAAGAAACATAGGTCTAGCTCTCAACTCTCCTAGAATCGAACCATTCTCGATTATAGACAACTGAGTATTCATAGCTCTCAAGGCAAATAATTACTTCATACTTAATGCATCAGCGACGACGTTCGCCTTTCCTAGGTTATAGTTAATTACTAACCCGTAATCTTTAATCAACTCTAGCCACCTTCGTTGCTGTAGATTTAAATCCTTTTGAGTCATCAAATATTTTAGGCTTTTATGGTCAGTGAATACCCGACATTTCTCGCCATATAGATGGTGTCTCCAAATCTTCAGTGCGAACACTATGGTGGCTAACTTTAAGTCGTGAGTCGAATAGTTTTCTCATGCGGCTACAGTTGTCTTGAGGCATATGCTATCACCTTACCTTATTGCATGAGCACGCACCCTAATCCATTCAAGGATGCATCACTATACACTATAAATTCTTTTCTCGGTTCCGGTTGCACTAAAATTGGAGCTTCAGTCAACAACGCCTTTAGTTTCTCAAAACTCTATTGGCATTTTTTCGTCCATTCGAACTTGACATCTTTCTGCAGCAACCTTGTCATCGGAGTAGTAATCATGGAGAATCCTTTAACGAATCATCTGTAGTAACCCACCAAGCCTAGAAAGCTTCTAATCTCCGATATATTCTTCGGCGGTTTCCACTGAACAATAGCTGAGATCTTACTCGGGTCAACTCTAATCCATCACTCGACAATATGTGTCCTAGGAATCCGACCTCTCGAAGCCAAAACTCACTTTTACTAAACTTGGCATACAACTACTTATCTCTTAAAGTCTACAAAACAGTTCTCAAATGCTCCGCATGATCACTCTCATAAAGTCTACAAAGCAGTTCTCAAATGCTCCGCATGATCACTCTCATGATGAGAATAAATTAATATATCATCAATAAAAACCATAATGAATTTATCCAAGTATGGCCAGAAAATATGGTTCATTAAGTGCATAAACACGGCGGGAGCATTTGTTAAGCCAAAGGGCATGACAAGGAATTCATAGTGCCAGTACCTTGTCCGAAACATGAATTTGGGTACATCTTGTTCCTTAACTCTTAGTTTGTCGTAGCCAGATCTTAAGTCTATCGTAAAGAACACTGTGGCTCCTTTCAATTGGTCAAACAAATTGTCGATCCTTGGCAAGGGATACTTGTTCTTCACTGTCACCTTGTTGAGCTATCTGTAGTCTATACACAACCTCATCAACCCGTCTTTCTTTCTCACAAAAAGTACCGGAGCACCCCCACGGAGAATAGCTCAGTCTCACAAAATCCTTATCCGTTAATTCTTGTAGCTGAGCCTTTAACTCTTTTGACTCCAACGATGCCATCTTATACGGGGCAATCGATATAGTCGTAGTACCAAGGACTAACTCAATACCAAATTCGACTTCCCTAGCTGGAGGCAGTCCAGGCAACTCCTCTAGAAACACTTCCGAAAACTCACATACCACTGGCACTGATTTAATCATCACTTTCGACACTTGGG
Source organism: Gossypium longicalyx (assembly GCA_025698465.1). NCBI lineage: Eukaryota > Viridiplantae > Streptophyta > Magnoliopsida > Malvales > Malvaceae > Gossypium > Gossypium longicalyx. The sequence continues at coordinate 66,885,936 of CM046995.1, read as the reverse complement.
TATTTAACACAAATGCGAGATAAGACTCATACCCCTTTCTCATATATTTTTCAGCAGTCAAAGAAGAAATCACTACAGGTAAGCTATCCGGTTCACCTGATTCAACTTGAAGAATATCCCCGTTTTCACATTTCAGTTCAATGAATTTCTTCCTACAGTTTACTATGACATCATGAGTAGATAACCAACCCATACCAAGGATAACGTCAAATTCATCAAACGGCAATAACATGAGGTTAGCCGAAAAATGATGACCTCTAATTGTTTAGGGACAATTTCTATATACTTGGCCACCTAATACATCCTTGTCTAATGGGTTTGACCCCTTTACCACAAATTCTGTAGACTTGATAGTCATATTCATGCTAGACACCAATTTCACAAAAGCATATGAATGGGTAGACCCTGGATCTATCAAAGCAACAACAGAAATACCATGAAGAGAGAAAGTACCCGTAATCACATTTGGTGACTATGCCTCTTCGCGAGCTCAAATGGCATAAGTCCTTACAGGTGCTCGGCCCTCGGACCTCACGGTAGAATCTCTAGGCCCACCTATGCTGCTAGTCATTCTTCCCAGATTCTTCTGTGGTCTACCCCTCAAAGGAGCATTACTCGCTTTCATCTCTTGCTTTTCATCTTTCTCACCTATTTCAGGGTAGTTCATGATGAAATGGTCTAACGACCCACATTTGAAACATCCTCTTTCATTCCCTCAATACTCACCAAAGTAGTGTCTAACACACTGTGAACACTCTGGTCTGTTCGGTTAAGCACTACCAACACTCGCGATAGAGGTGGTCTGAGCCTTAGACGTTGTGTACTGCTTCTTCTTATTTCTACTCGAGAATCCCACTAAAGCATTTGATCGAGTAGTGAACTCTCTCGATCTCTTAGATGAGGATTGGTGTAATTTCCCTATCTGTCTTTTCCTTGAGTCACGAGACTCAAAATTAGCTTTTCTATTTTCTTTGGTCAATTCTTCTCCCTTGCAAACTCTTTCAACTAGCATCACAAACTCCCATAACTCTAAGATGTCAACCAATAATCGGATGTTTTCGTTCAATTCATCCTCAAATCTCTTACATGTGATGGCTTTGGTAGATACGCACTCCCTAGCGTATTTACTAAGTCTTACGAACTCACACTCATATTCGGTTACTATCATTCAGCCCTGCTTCAATTCTAGAAATTCCCTCCTCTTCTGATCAATAAACATCTGACTAATATACTTCTTTTGGAATTCCACTTGGAAGATTCTCATATAATCCTTTACTTTGGCACAATCGACACAAAGGTGTTCCACCACTAGTAGCCCGAGTCTCGCAGGAGTGACACAACACATTTCATGCACTCTTCAGGTGTGCAAGACAACTCATCGAATACCCTAATGGTATTTTCTAGCTAGAACTCTACCCTTTCGGGGTCATCATCTATGTTCGCTCTAAATTCTTCAACCCCTTGCTTCCTAATTCTATCTATCAGAGGTTTTTCTCTCCTAACCAATTCTACTCCTTGGGGAGCCATATGGACAGCCTGAGGAATCGGAGGAGGTGGGGGAGGCAGAGTGTTCGAATTTGCACGAATGAACTCCGAGTACCAAGCATCCATCATATGGAAGTAGGCTTCTTTAGCCCCTCCACCCTGACTCATTGTCACGGCCTACTCTCTACTAGTGCGGTCCCTTCAGTGGGAGCCGACACATTACTCACTACATCATTTGCCATTGCTCTGCCGGGATCCATTAACCAAATGAAAACACAATTTAAATTTGTCAAGAGTCGTCACACTATTACAATATATTTATGACATGTATAGCTAGACTCCTACTCATGCTAGGTGAGTCCGAGAATCGACTAAACCATAGTTCTGATACCACTAAATGTAACACCCCTTACCCAAGTTTGACACCGAAATAGGAATACGAGGTGTTATCGGACTTAAGCTCAAACAATCATACATTTCCTAGTTATGAAATTTCGTCCCAATTTAAAACTTTTCATAATACCTTAATGTCCCTACTATGGGCCTATGCGGCCCCGAATACCCTTTGGAATTAATTCAGGACTAACCGGTGCACTCTAGAAAATTTTGTGAATTTTCAAGCTGACAGGGGCACACGCCCGTGTGTTTTCTTAACATAGCCATATTAAAGGACCGTATGGCTCACACGGCCTGAACATGTCAGGACACGCCCATGTCCCTAGCCCGTGCAAATTTATTTTTCGATTCAAACCTACAAGGGTTTTCACACAGCTTGGCACATGCCTATGTCCATGACCCGTGTCTCCCACATGGCCATGACATGCCTGTGTCTCAGCCCGTGTGCAAAAACCTTGACATTCTGTTTCTGACATCAGCAATCCCTTAAGAGCACACAGCTACGACACATGCCCGTGTGTTTACTACCATGCATACTAACTTATAAAGTTGAGGTGCAGGGGACACACGGCCAGACTACACGCCTATGGGCAGGTCATATGTCACACACAATTTAGACACATGCCCGTGTGTCTACCCGTGTGGACAAAAATAAGGCTATTTACCAAGCCTTTTTGCCACCCTTACTTACACCAACCTACGCAATATCAACCAAAACCAATCCAAGCATAACACATATGACCAAATCAACCACAACTATGAGAAATTTGCATCAAATATATTTAATAAAAATCTATATTAGCCAACATTAATGGCCTATACAAAATGAATATCACATCCATCATATGAGCCAACACTTGTGGCTAAACTAACAAGACACTAAACAAAAGATTTAAGTCCCTATACATGCCACAATCAAAACATTTAAACTAGCTATACCAAAAGCTTCAGTGACAGTGTGATCGATACCTCCGACGTCCCTTGATTCCCGATGCTAAATTGGCGGAACTATAAGAAAATGGAAAAGAGAGGGAATAAGCATAAATCTTAGTAAGTTGTATATAAATAAGTAACAACATCAACCATGGATATTATAAATCAACACACATTCTTGAATAAACAAAGATAAATGTCACCACATGCTTTTATATCACAGGTATAAGCCAAAGACGACAATATCGTCCCTAAGATCATTTCCATAGCTAGAACTTACTCATGTCATTTTTACCATCGAGGCAACACAACTAGACTCATGTCTCATGAGTTTCGAATAAGAACCAGTACCATTCACAACATGATTATATCATCCCATATCACTCTCATAAGCTTTTAAAATAACCCGTGAAACAATTTGGAATACTAAACGATATCTGACAAGCTTTACGCAAGAGGGTAAATTTGCCGATGCCATGTCCCAAACATGGTCTTACACTAGCTTTCATGTTGAGGCCGATGCCATGTCCCAAACATGGTCTTACACTAGCTCTCATGTCGAGGCCGATGCTATGTCCCAGACATGGTCTTACACTAGATCTCATGTCAAGGTTGATGTCATGTCCCAGACATGGTCTTACACTAGCTATCATAAGGTGGCCAATGCCATGTCCCAGACATGGTCTTACACTAGCACACATATCACTGAAATGTCATAGCATGGATATCCAATCTATTCCTAGGTTCAATCGGGACTCTACTACATTAATTTTCATCATGCATTATTCATAAGCAATTTCAACCATATTATGCAAAATTAATCATTCAACGTATAATAATGATAAAGTTGTCTTACTTACGTACTACTTACCTCGGTATACAAAAAGTGGCGACTAATTGGATTTAATCTACTTGTTTGGTCTTCCCCTGGTCTAGGCCTGGATTTTGTATTTCTTGATTTGTATGGGTAAAGAGTGGCTGAAATTTTGAAGCTCTAAAACCCCTAAAATGGATAATATTTTTGGTGGTATTGGACAAGAGATGAAAAAGATGACAACCCTTTTCTTTTTGTTTTATTTCTAGTCAAAATTAAGCTACTAACTTCACCTAATTTTGACTTTTCTACTCCTATTTGTCTCTATGGCTGGCCACCCTGTTGAAATGGGTTTTTTAGCCTTTTAAAGCCCCATAATTATGATTCTTTAGCTATTTAACACCATTTTTAGAAGAACAAAACTTTTCCCATTTATGCGATTTAGTCTTTTTTCGCAATTGAGCATGCAATTGCTAAAATTATTTCACCAAAATTTTCATGCATTCATATAAACATGCTATAACATATAAAATAATATTAATAAATAATTTCTCAGACCTCAGGTTAGTGGTTCCGAAACCACTATTTTGACTAAGCCTAAAATCGGGCTGTTACACTCCGACACTGACCCTATAAGTATTTTATTCTATTACAAAGATTGTAATACCTAAACTATTGTTTGGTTAAATTTTTTGATGTGAACTAGTGAAACCATCCTGTTGGATGTCTAAACTGATATGTGTACTCAAACATTGTAGCTAGAGATTGCCCTCGTCGACCAGATCCAGTGTAAGCTGCGACACAAATTCCAGCTCTAAATTCTGTTCTGACTGTGAGAGAGGTTCAACAACCCTTCAGGGGTCATGGTACTAGTGGGGGTGTTAATGGATCTGGGAAAGAACAGCGAATATCGAGTAGAGGTGCGGGTCAGGTTGAGGCTCATCAGTCGGAACTAGTTTATGTGGTGAGATGCCACGAGGAGAGCGATTTTGCTGATGTCATTGCAGGTACCTTCTTTATTCATTTTGTTCTGTATTATGCTGTCATTGATATTGGCTCTACTCACTCGTACATAACTAGTGTTATTTCTATAAATTTGGGTTTAACCGCTGAGAATACTACGTGAGAGTTTTCTATGATTAGTCCTCTAGGTCAGTCAATTTGAGTTGATAGTGTATATAGGCGGGTACCCCTAGAGATCTAGAGTATGGTATTTCTAGCTGATTTAACGGATTTGCCCTTTAATAAGTTTGATTTAATTTTGGGAATAGATTGACTCGTTGAGTATCGGGTCAGTCTAAACTGTGCAACTAAGAGAGTTACCCTGAGATCGAATGAGAATGACGAGATGGTCATGGTTGGTGAGTGATGAGATTACCTCTCTAATGTAATCTTAGCTCTTGTAGTAGATAAGTTAGTCCGAAAGGGGTGCGAGGCATACCATGCTTACGTATCCGATTTTGCACTCGCAAAAATTTCAATAGGAGATATCCGCACCGTTATGGAATTCCTAGACGTCTTTCTTGAGGAATTTCTCGGAGTATCTTCAGGCAGAGAGGTGGAGTTTGGAATTGATTTGTTCCTAGGTACTGCTCTGGTGTCTATTGTAATAGCCTGATTTTGGACCTAGTCGGAACAATGGTTTCTAAACCACTATTCTAGGGCCGAAGAAATTATTTTTAATATTATTTTGGTGTTATAGCATGATTTTATAAGTGCATGAAGAATTTGGTGAATTAATTTTAGTGTTTGAGGGCTTAATTGAGAAAAAAAACTAAATCGCATAAAGGGAAAAAGTTTTGTTTTGCTAGCTAAATGTGTTAAATAGCTAGAGAACCAAAAATTGGGGGTCTTTAAAGAGGAAATAGACCTTTAAAAATAGGATGGCCGGCCATAGGGGACAAGAAAGGTTGAAAAGTCAAAATTTGGTGAAGTTAGGTGATAAAATAAAATAAAATAAAACAAATAGGAAAAGCTGTCATTTTCTCATCTCTCTCTTTCTTCCTCCACTGATTTCTCTTCAAGAAAATAGCTGTGGCAGCTAAAAATTTTCAGCAACCTTAAACTCTTTCAAGTAAGTGATTTAGATAGCCTTTCTTGATGATTTTTGCATTTTTAGAACCCTTGTAGCATGAGCTAACTAATGAGTGCGTTATTTTGCAAAATGGTTGAATGTCTAGGGTTTTGCCATGTGAATACTCATATTGTTTACTGTATTTTTATGAAAGAAAATGAGTAATAGTTGTGTAATAAACAACTTTTATGAAAGGAGTTTGCATGAAAACACCTAAAAAGGGCTATTTTGTAAAGTTGTAAAATAAGTTGTAAATGTGTGAAATAATTAAAATTGTGAGTTGCTATAGTTATAAAAAGAATTTGGCTAGGCTTGGTAAAGGAGGAAATTCGATAAAAATCGGTTTACGAGCCTAAAGGCAAAATCATAATTTTTGTAAAGTTTAAGGGCAAAACTGTCATTTTGCCACATTGTGAATTATAGAATGTTTTAATTAATGAAATGATTAAATGAGTGAATTTCATCATGTTAGATCAAGAAAATCGAGATTTGGGCTTAAATTGGAAAGTATGAGGTTATGGACTAAAATGGAGTAATTAGCCGAAATTGCATTCGAGGTAAATTCGTGTGACTAAATAAGCATATTATCCATGTTATTGTCAATATACTTGAAATCTATCTTGCTTTGGTTATATTTAATTATATGTTGATGATACTGAGTATGATGAAAGTGATGCCAAACGGTAATAACATTCATGTGAAGATAGAATTCATTAGAAATTTGATGGAATATGATATTCTATAGAAATGAGTAAGTTGTATGTAAATAGCACAAATTAAATTTTCTCATGTATTATATAATTAGTTTTGCATAAATTGTTGAGTTGTGATGAGAATGTGAATTATGAGAATTAATGTAATAAAACTCTCGGTTGAACATTTGGAATAGATTCGGATATTCATACCATGACATTGGGTGATATGTGTGCTAGTGTAAGACAAGTCTAGAACATGCATCGGCCATATTATGAGAGCCAGTGTAAGACATGTCTGGAACATGCATCGGCCTCAAAATATTTAAGCTAGTGTAAGACATGTCTGGGACATGCCTCGGCCTCGAGATATACAAGCTAGTGTAAGACCTGTTTGGGACATGGCGTCAGCTTGTTGTGTGTTAGTGTAAGACCTGTCTGGGACATGGCATCGACACCAATAGATGAGAGCCAGTGTAAGACCTGTCTGGGACACGGCATCAGCCTCGATATACGAAAGTCAGTGTAAGACCTGTCTGGGACATGGCATCGACTTTGATGTGCTAGCTAGTGTAAGACCGTGTCTGGGACATGGCATCGACATCTTATCCCATGTTTAGGGCTATTGAATATCCTGTAGTATTCAAAATGGTTCAACGGGAGATTTATGGTTTATATCGAAATGAGAGAACTTATGACCACGTGGTGAGTGGTACAGGTACTTACATGAAATTGATGAGATGTGAATTCAATTCATGTTGTATGATTAGTAAGGAATGAATATGACCATGTTCCGTAACACAGGTATGTATGCCAAGCTCATGAGAAATGGTTTCGGTTTATGATGCACATTTGGTGAAGATGTAAATAGGCAATTCATGCCTATGAGAATGATTTTGTGATGACCTTATGATTATAGTTCTATAATTATGATTTAAAAATATGTATCTTTACCAATGTTGTGAAAATGGATTAACAAGGTGTGATGAACTTAGTATCATTAATTTACACTAAAACAGTTTTGGACAGCAGTCGTAGTCCAACTTTGAAAATCCACCAAAAATTATGGAAATTGAGTTAGAGGCTAAATAAAATATGGAATTAAATTTTATTGTGTCTAATTTCATATAAAAGAAACAATGTAAGCAAAAGACATCCATGTTATGAGATATTGGAATTGTTGTGAGAAAGAGTTAGAATGATTTTGAAAGCCCCTATTCTGATTTGAGAAAATCATTGAAAATTGTAAAAAAATATTGATGGGTTATAATTTATATGCTTATAATTCTTAATAAGTCTATTTTCAAGAAAAATATACAATAACATCATCCAAGTCCCGTATTATGTGATAATTAATTTTTAGTGAAGAGGGGTTGGAACTATCAGACAGCGAAAAAGGGGTAACTTTAAGGAATAAACTGTACTTATTGGTTAGACTAAAAATTTTGAAAATTTTATGGTAAGAAGATATTTTAGTCTAGTTTCAGGTAAAATTAGCGAAACTTAATTTGGAGTTCCATAGCTCCAGATATAAATAATTTAATTACTGTGACTCGAGAAAACAACTTGACTAGAACATAAGTAAAAATGTAAATAGGTTGTATTACCTTGAGAAGCAAGTTGATAAATTGCTTATTATTTTCATACGGTATTACTAAGCTATAAATCTTACCTTCTCATTTCCTTTTCTTTAGTGTTTTTAGGTTAGCTCAGGGTTGGAGATCGTAGGAGGCAGCATCACACTATCAAGTTACTACCTTTTGAATAATGAAGCATGTATTAGAAATTTCAAGTGAGTGGCATGTATAGGGAACTAGGTTATTGACATGTGTTATTATGTTTTGGCCAAATGTATTGGCTTGTATTGAGTTATATGTATATGGCCATGAGATGTGGCTCATATTGATTATGGCTTGTAAACCTAGCTATTCATGTCATGTCTAATGTTTTTGATGTGATTATGTTTGTTTGCCATGCATGGTTGGTAATATGACGTGTGTGTTGGATGTATGCTCTATGATCAATTGAGGTGGTCATAACCATGTGGTAATTGCACATTATAAAAACAACGTGATAATGGTTGAACATGAGTGCTTGATGGATAAGTTGGTAACCAAAGTATAATGGTAAAAGTGGTTATCAAAATGACAAGTCTTATGAATGTGAATTAATGAATCTAGACTTGGTATTTTATGAGTAGGTGCATTACATGTAAGAGGACATGTCAATCTTATGAATGTGTCTTAATAAAGGATGTTTAATCACTAAAATGACGCCATGATTTGTGATTTTTATGTGCATAAGGTTGTAAGGGATTATGGATAACATGAAGGCTTGGAAAATAGCCTAAGTGTTGGCCACACGGGCTGAGACACGTCCGTGTGCCTCAACCGTGTGAGTGACACGGCCTAGAGACATATGCATGTGGCCTGACCGTGTAGTTCGATTTGCATGCTGACGTCTTAAACAGAGAGTTACACGACTTGAGGACACAGGCGTGTCTTTATGTCCACACGGGCATGTGACCCTGTTTCATGGGAAAATTTTCTAAGTTTTCCCAAAACTTTCTAAGGTTCTCAGTATAGTCCCTAACTACCTTCAATACATGTTTAGGTCTTCGTAGGCCCATGTATGGGACATCATGCATGTGTTTGAAAAGTTTTGAATTAAAAGAAATTTTATGGCCCGGTTTTTGCATGTATGTGTATATTGAAGTCCGGAACACCTCGTACTTTGTCCTGACGTAGGACTCGGGTAATGAGTGTTACATCTATTGCACCCTACTACATAGCATTGAAAAAGTTGACCGAGATAAACGCGTAACTTCAGGAACTCCTTGATAAGGGATTCATTTGACCAAGTGTGTCTCCGTGGAAGCATCAATGTTGTTTGTTAAAAGGAAAAACGGGTCGATGAGGATGTGCATAGATCACTGGCAGTTAAACAAGTTAACAATCAAGAATAAGTACCTGTTACAGGGATTGACAACTTGTTCTACCAGTTTCGAGGAGCATTTGTTTTCTCCAAACTCGATTTGCGCTCCGATTACCATCAGCTCAAAGTCAAGGAGACTGATGTGTACAAAACTACCTTCAAGACTCGTTACGGACATTACAAGTTCCTAGTGATGCCTTTCGGTTTAACGAATGCCCAACGGTGTTTATAGATTTAATGAACTGGGTGTTCCAACCATACTTGGATTAATTTGTAGTGGTTTTTATCGATGATATCTTGATATACTCTAAAACCAAAACTAAGCATGATGATCATCTTAACATTGTACTTCAGATACTCCGAGAAAAACAGTTATATGCCAAGTACAGTAAGTGCGAGTTTTGGTTGTAGGAAGTCACTTTTTTGGGTCACGTAGTGACTGCGGAAGGGATCCGAGTTGATCCCAAGAAAATAAAAGCTACTGTTGAGTGGAAACAACCAAAAAATATATCTGAGCTTCGTAGCTTCTTGGGTTTAGTCGGTTACTACTGAAGGTTCGTCGAAGGATTTTCTTTTATTGTATCACCTTTGACAAAGCTACTGCGTAAGAATGCTCCATTTGTGTGGTCTGAGGCACAACAGTCTAGTTTCGATAAACTCAAGTCCGTTCTAACAAAAGCTCCTGTCTTAGTTCAACCAGAATCGGGTTGGGAGTTTGTGGTATATAGTGATGCTTCACATGTCGGGTTAGGATGTGTGCTCATGCAAGATGGTAAGATAGTTGCGTATGTATTGCAACAGTTTAAGACACACGAGGGTAACTACCCTATGCACGATTCGAACTGGTTGCAGTTGTGTTTGCTCTAAAAATCTAGAGACATTATTTGTATGGTGAAGGTGTATTATTTACACCGATCAGAAGAGTCTCAAATATTTTTTAACCCAAAAAGAGTTAAATCTTCTGCAGCATCGATGGGTTGAGTTCCTTAAAGATTATAATTGCACGATAGAATACTATTCAGGTAAGGCTAATATGGTAGCTGATGCCCTTAGCTGTAGAGCGATGATTGATCTAAGAGCAATGTTAGCTCGTCTGAGTTTGGTTGAGGATGGGTGACTGTTGGCAGAATTACAGGTTAAACCGATTTGGGTGAAGCAGATTCGAGCTAAGCAATTGAGCAATGAGTCCTTAGTTCAGCGATTATAGCATGTTGGTTCTAACGAGACTTCCGATTTTAGCTTGAATAGCGATAATATGTTATGTTTCAAAGGTCAGATTTGTGTACCCAATGATAAGGAATTAAGACATTTGATCTTATAGGAGGCGCATAATAGTCCCTATGCTATGCATCATGGTGGGAATAAAATGTACCGAGATCTCTAAGAGCTTTATTGGTGGCCCAGACTAAAATGGGAGGTAGTCACCTTTCTATCTCACTGTCTAACGTGTCAAAAATTTAAGGCCGAACATCAATTGTCCTCCGGACTGCTTCAGCCAGTTAAGATTCCACAATGGAAATGGGATCGAGTAACAATGGACTTTGTTACAGGGTTGCCTTTAACCCCTACTAAGAAAGATTCAGTTTAGGTCATCGTTGATTGGTTGACCAAATCAGCTCACTTCATTCCTATCCGAACAGATTACTCCTTACAGAAGTTAGCTAAATTGTATATCGTCGAAATTGTGAGGCTACATGAAATTCCAGTCTCAATCATCTTTGATAGAGATCTTCGATTTACATCTCGGTTCTGAAAGAAACTCCATGAAGCTTTAGGTGCTCGACTTAATTTCAGTATTGCGTACCTCCCTCAGACCGATAGGCAGTCGAAGCGAGTCATTCAGACCCTAGAAGTTATGTTTCGGGGTTGTGTGATAGACTTCAGGGGTAGTTGGGAGGAATACCTACTGTTAGCGGAGTTTGCATACAAAAATAGCTTTCAGTCTAGTATTCAGATGACACCCTATGAAGTCGTATATGGTCGTAAGTGTTGTACTCTGTTATGTTGGACTAAATTAAGTGAACGCCAGATATTGGGTCTTGAGCTAGTTTCTGAAATTGAGAGCACTGTGAAAGTGATTCGTGATCACCTAAAAGCAGCCTCTGATCGACAAAAGTCTTATACGAATTTAAAAAGAAAGGATAGTGAGTTTGCGGTAGGTGATCAAGTGTTTCTAAAGGTATCACCTTGGGAAAAGGTTTTTTGATTTGGACGCAAGGGTAAGCTGAATCCGAGGTTCATTGGACCTTATCGTATTCTGAAGTGTGTTGGACCTGTTGCATATAAGTTGGAATTACCGTCAGAATTAGAACAAATTCATGATGTGTTTCATGTCTCGATGTTGAGACGGTATCGATCTGATCCATCGCATAATGTCCCGGTCGATGAAATCGAGTTGCGAGCAGATTTAACATTCGAAGAGGAACCTGTCCAGATCTTAGAAAGTGATGTTAAGGTGCTGAGGAAGAAAACTATTCCTCTAGTAAAAGTTCTGTGGCGGAACCACAGTATGGAGGAAGTCACGTGGGAACATGAAGAATCAATCCGCCGACTGTATCCCTATCTATTTGACTCATGAAAAATTTCGAGGCCGAAATTTCTTTTAAGGGGAGAGAGTTGTAACACCCCAAAATTTTAAGAATTTAATTATGAGAATTGTAGTAATAAATTTTTGTATCTTTGGTTCTGTACTCTACTTCTGTGTTTAAGGTTTGAAGTTCGAGTGGCATCATTAGAAGTTTTGTTATTTTTTTAAAACAACTTTTATCTATGTGTTATGTAGTAAAGTGCAATTCTGGGTAAACCGGCGTCAAGAATGAGCATGCTGGTTCACTGGTTAAGTATCTATCTGTATTCTATTTGGTTTCGAGTTCGAGTCCCATCGTATGTGTTAGGAAGTTTTTTTTTTTTGCAAATGCCGAAAGGAGGAGGTTAACTTAAAATAGTCTAAAGAATTTCTATCGTACATTCTTCTTTGTTTTTCTTTTCCTTCAAGTTTATTTTTTTCGATTCTCCTTCTTGTCTTTTATTGTTCCTTTTACGGTATTCAATTATGCATTAATTAGGAGTTCTTCATTGCCTGTAAAGTTGACTGTGTGATTATTGAGTAAGTTTTGTTGTTACTTCCTCTCATTTTGCGAGTTCCGTTGAGTTAACGATATTTTGTCAAAAACAGATTTTGCTTGGATATTTGAATGTTTTGTTTAATCATTCGATTGGTTACCTTTTTAGGCGAGAATATTGCAAGAGATGTTATTCCGCCATGTGAGTCTGATTTCTCCTATTTCGTGCGAGGTGAGTAGGCGAATTGAGTTGGGATTGCCTCGAAACTTTCAACATGATCTTGGCGATAGGTTGATTTTGCTAAAATATTGAAATTGATGGTGTAATTGATTATTGAATGATTAATTAGGTTTTAGGTAGTCTCTGCCTTGTTTCTTCGTTAAAGCGAAATCTGGTGCGTACCAAAAACCTTAATGTTGCAAGTTTTGATCGCCAAAAATTGTGGTTGTCGATGCCACACGACCAGGCACACGGACGTGTATCCAGACACGGCCTAGTGGCAGGCTGTTTGAGTGACCATGTAACTCATTGTTCATCGACTTGGGGCTACGCGGGCAAGGCACACGGGCATGTGTCTAGGCCGTTTAAGGCCATATTGGTACAGGGCTCACACGGGCAAGGGACACAGGCGTGTGTCCAGACCGTGTAACTCATTGATTATGGTATAAGACCACACGGCCAGGGACACAGGCGTGTGTCCAGGCCGTGTAACTCACTGTCTGTGGTACAAAACCACACGGCCAAGGACACGAACATGTACCCAGGCTATGTGAGTCACACGGGTAGGGACACGGGCGTGTTTCCAGGCCGTGTAACTTACTGTTTATGCTTTGGAACCACACAGGCAAGGCCCACAAGTGTTTGACCTGGCCGTGTGGCAGGTTATTTGGCTTGAAGTTGATTTCAAGGCCATGAATGTTACTTAATCTTGATATTGGCTTCCTTAATGTACGAATAATTGAATTTGATTATATAAGAACTGTCTGATACTCTAAGATTGATCTGTGAGCAACATAATTATATGTGCACTATAATACTGACTCTAATATTAAACTGTCTTGTTTAATTGTGTAATATGTTGGAATGATTGAATACATGTTACAGGTATTTGTGTTCTACATTGATATGTGTTGGGTTATTGTGAAGGGGGAAGAAGTCTGTTTTGAAATCCTAGCTACGCCACAATGAGTATTACTCTGATTCTGGCACTTGTCGCATATTAATCTAGCAACTAAGCTGCGTCTCTGTGAAAGTGTCAATGAACACTCTAAAGGTGTGCAAGGTTGGTGGGGCCCTGAATGGCCGAAGATGGTGTGTAGGGATGATTGAAGATGGTGTGTAGCAGACTAAAATAGAAATGTTACATCTGAATCTGATCTGTACCATATATGAACTGAAATTGCATATATATATGTAACTTGTCTACTCTGAGTCTGAACTGAAATTACTACTACATCGAACTGAATCTCTGAATTTGGAATTACTTTATAAGCGAGTATTAATCGAATAGACTTTCTTTTACGCACTTAGTTCACAATTCATTTTGTTAATGATTGGATTTCAAGTCGTCCCCAGTCTTGATCGGGTCGGTGCCGCGAGAGCTCGGTCATGCATTTATTTTTCTTTTAAACATTACTATTAGGGATTTCAGTATTCTATGATATTATGTGATGAATGGTTCATTTCGACTGCGTTATGATAATAGTAATTTTAATATTGGTGATGTAACTTTCCGAACTTGGTCTGGACGTTTAGGCTAGGTTTAGAGTGTTACAATAAAATATATAGTATTAAATGATAATATGATGTGTAATCATTGATGCATATATATAACCTATTATTATATTATATGATATGATATATCATTATATAATATAGTAGGAGGACTAACTTAAATTATACGAAAAGTATAGGGACTTAGAGCATATTTCAACTAGTATAATTATAAACAATAATATATAATAATAAGTAACATATAATGTAGTAGTATTATATATAAATATTATTATAATATATATTATAATAAAAATATAATATTACATGATATTATAATATTTAATCATTTATGCATATATATAAACTATTAATATATGATATGGTATAGCATTATATCATATAGAAGGGGGTTAACTTTCAAATGTATGAAAAGAATACATAATAATTAATATATATATATATATAATGTACTACTATTATATAAAACTATTATTTTATTATAGATTATAATAAAAGATATAGTATTACATGATATTATAATTTTTAATCATTTATGCATATGTATAAACTTATATATTATATACTATATGATGTGATATAGAATTATATAATATAGTAGGAGGGCTAACTTTCAAATGTACGTAAGTATAGGGACTTAGAGCATATTTCAACCAATATAATAAACAATAATATATGATAATAATTAATATGTTATGTATTACTATACTATTATAGCATATGATACAATATTAATGGAATAATATATTTTATAAATATAAATATAATAACTATTATTATATTATAGATTATAATAAAATATATAATATCAATAGTTATAAGTAATTTAGTATATTAAAATACATGTTTATAATTATAACTAACAATATATAAAATATTATTAAAAATTAATATTTTACTAAAATATTATTTTTTAAATTAGATTTTGAATTGGTCTTTAACTTTTACAAATTGTATTTGGGTATTAAATTTAATTTTTTTTTATTTTGGACTTGAGATTTGGGTTATAATTAGTTTATTTTGAATTTAGGTAATAATGAGTATATTATTTAGATTTGGGCTTGGTATAATATATTTGGGTTTTGGAATAAATATTTTAGAATATGAATATTAACTTTATAAATTTAATAAGAAAGATGAAAAATTATTCAATTGTTAATAAAAAGTTATATAATATCATACGGTAATAAATTTTACCCACAATAACCATTCTAATTATTTTATATAAAAATAACTTTATTATATATATATAATTTATTCTTTTTGTAAGATAAATTTGAATTATGTTATCATCATAAAAAAAATTAAATGAGTTATTGCATTTAAAATTAAAATATTTAAAAATTACAAAATTCAAAATTATTTGAATCAGTTAAAGCCTGCCCAGCTCGATCTGAGCCCGAATCCGAAAAAATTCAAGTCCAAAAGGGTCCAAACCCATAACATATCTCAGCTCGAGAAAACACGAACTCAAACTTATCCGAACCTGAAAATTTTCAAATTCAAAGTAAGCCCAATTTGAGCCTACCTAAGCTCGCTTGTTTGAGAGTTATACTTTTAGTCTCATGGCCCCCTTTTAAAAAGATGACATCTTTAAGATGAACAAAATCTATTATTTGTAATCGCACATCATTACTATCTTAAATGAATCCCTAATTTTATTGTTTATATCAAACAACAAAATTGGTATTTTCATTTAAAACTTTGATTGAGTTGATATCACAAGTCAATTGGACATCAATTTAATTGAGAAATGTTAAAAAAATCATTATTTTTACAAAGTTATATTCTTATGAGGGTGTTTTTTTATTAATGTGTTGTTTGGCAAACTGAAAAATTAAGTATTGAAAAAATAAGTGATGAAAATTAAGTATTGAAAATTTAAGTACTAAATTTAAGATATAAAATTTGTTTGGTATATTACTTAAAATTAATTATGAAATATAATTAGATTATTTGATAATATAAATATTAAATTATAAAAAAATATATTCTACATTTTATCTTTTATTTTTAAACATTTTACCATATTCTAAACCAAAAACAAATTTTTTTAAAGATAAAGCTTTTATAGGATAACATAATATAAGAATAAATAAAATAAAATAAAATTGAATTAATTGAAAATATTCTCTATTATGTGATAAGTAGCTCTTATCTGCTTATTATTTCCCGCACTTTTTTGTTCAAAAAATTCTATTGGTGTATTTTTATTTTTGGATTATCAAACATGTGTAAAATATTAAACCATTGAAAATATTA
This sequence comes from Gossypium longicalyx, assembly GCA_025698465.1. NCBI lineage: Eukaryota > Viridiplantae > Streptophyta > Magnoliopsida > Malvales > Malvaceae > Gossypium > Gossypium longicalyx. The sequence continues at coordinate 66,869,549 of CM046995.1, read as the reverse complement.
AACTTAGGTTGCTCTCACATGTCAAGTGAATACTATTCAATTAGATTTGATGAAAAAAAAATTATTTTTACAAAGCTAGTTATGGTATTATAAGGGTGTTTTTGCCTTTATAAGATATTTTTATATAAAGTAATATCAAAATTACACATGAACTTTGTTTTAATGTACAATGTTATATGTAAACTTTAAAATTTTGCAATTTTATACATGAAATTTTACTTTGATTCAAATTTTATAAACCACTATCAACATTATCAACAGAGCACAATTTTTCGTTTATATATTACACACACAATTATATTAATCCAATATGAAAAAATATAAATATGTTTATTTTTTAAAATATGTACAACTGAATCAAAATAAAAGTTTAATATGCACATTTGAATTACAACTAAAATTTCATGTGCATAATTATAGTAGATCAAAACTCATATATCGAATTACACATTAAAACAAATTTCATCCTGCAAATGAAAAATTTTTATTTGATATTTTATATAAACTTTTAGCAAATCAAATTTCCCCATAATTTTTTCTACTCAAATCATGGATGGGCATAACATAATGGGTAGGATTGTTTGATTCAACTCATTAGATTTCACAATTTCATATACGGAAAATAGGTAAACACGTATATACCTCAACTGATACGAAATTCATGAAATATATAATGTGCCTCTACTGACTACTACGGTTACACACCTCACTCGATATTTGAAAGATCAAACATATTTTCCAACTTACCCTTTAGGCATCTTTTCATTAATAGAAAACTTGAATCCAAAATTCAACTGAGCTGACTTCCGGTTTTCGATCCAACCACTTTACTTCTCATACTCAAGTGTGAGCGAAATACCTAGAGATGAAAACTCCATGTCCCACACCCTACGGTTATTTTACATTCTCTCCGTTAATTGAGAAAAGCAAAAGGACCTTAGCAACACTTTGATGGCCAACTGGTTTTTCAGATCAGAACGGTTTTCAACTTAAACATCTAATGGGTTTCAAGATACATTTGCACCAATACCGCTGACAAGCATGCAAAATAAATGAGGAACGAAACTAGTTTTGGACTTGAAGCACATAAATCTCGTCAATGGTGCGAATATATACAAAATCAACAATCCATTTACATGATTGCAGCCCTTGGCATGAGTCCTAAACTTGATGTTGATCAAACTAGAGAGTGAGTGTTGGATACAATTACGCATTTGATATGAGTTCACTCAATTTTTTCGTAGTTGTTCCATATATTAGAAGATTATACCCCGACTCATATCCAGGTACATGATGGGAAAATGAACAGTTGGAATATAATAGCTTAAAGTCTACACTACAGCAGTTATTTAATCTAAGGACATGGCATGAGTCCTACACTTAATATGAATAGAAAGGATCAGAATTCAGCCAATCACCCAACTAGTACTTTTTTATTATTGAACAACAGCATTTATATTCGCCAAAGAACTGAATTTCTTTTCAAAGAGCCACCAAAAATAACACAGAGCTAAAATGACTGAAACATTCATGTACATATATTGCTTCCTTACAGAGTAACAAACAATAAACTCTCTTTGCTCTGAGTATACTCAAATTCAACTTTAATCCATGGCTGCCCGTTTCGAATTATTGTTCGACTCAGCCGATTTATTATTGGCCAGGGAACCGTCGTCTGATTGAACTTTCACGAATTGTCTGCTACGTTGCACTCGGATTGGTCTTCCCATTAACATCTACAGAATCACAACTTATCAGTCTCTTGATTACAAACAAACAAAAAGGCAGGTTAATACCATCGAAACGACCACACCCAATTCGAAAAATCAGCCATATAATCTAGAAATTTACAAAAAGAAGGAATTACCTTCCCTTGGAAAGAAGACATTGCTGCATCGGCTTCTTTCTTGGATTTGAAAGAGACAAAGCCATAACCAGATGACTTTCTTGGACTATCATGAAATATAACTTCAGCAGAAACAACATTAACACCCTCAGAACTGAAGAACTCTTCAAGATGTTTAGCCCTTACTTCATATGAAAGATTTGCTACAAATAAGTTGAATGCTGGCACTGGCTTGGGTTTCTCAGGTGGAGCAGCTTTCTTCTTTTTAGGTTTAGCATAATTGAGCCTTAAAGTACGACCCTCTAATTCCTACATCAGTTAACAAAAAGGAAAAGAAACCCAATTTATCAGTAGTTAGCTAGGGGAAATTACCTCTTACACACACTTTGAGAGCACTTATTAAACTAGTATTTAAGGAAATATATCTATTAAATAAATATGCTTACATATGACTCAAGATTATTAAGAGCCGCAAGAGCCTCCTCAGGCGAAGCCATTGAAACAAATGCCAATCCCCTATTTCTGGTCTTGTTATGCATAGAAAGCTAAGCCAAACACAATTGAGAAAAAATAACATCAATATTTCAATCACAAACCATAACCTAAATTTAAGAATAGAAAATTGTTGAGAAAAACCTCAACATCTACGACTGTGCCGCATTTCTCGAACAAAGAACGAATGTCTTCAACGGTACAACTCCAAGGTACGTTCTGGGCAATCAATCTAGTATTCGAAAACTCTTCTTCTTCTTCTTCTTGGTTTGCTTCTAAAGCAGGGTCTTGGGTAGTGGCAGAAAAATGGAGGATGAAACTGGTAAACGGTGTAGCTTTGAAGGGAAGAGTAGTAGTGAGAGGAGAGAATGGAGGAAGAAAACAAGTGGAAGAAATGTTTGGGATGGAGCTAAAGTTACTGGAGATGGATTGAGGTTTATGTTGGAGAGGAAAGAGAGAAAATTGGTGGGGAAGACGAAGCAGAGCCATGGGAGAAAAGGCCGATGTTTGAAACAGTGATTTGGTTTCTTTGAGGTTTTTGAGAGAGAGAAGTGGAATGGATAAGGGATTAAGGAGACTATCGTTTCGGGAGGCAAAAACTATCTCAGGGTAGCTATAAAGATATTCATGGGTCGGGTTAGGTTCGGGTCGGGTTTAACTAAAAAATTATGCCCATTTATTCGGCTCGGGCTGGGCCAAACCCAAAAAATAGGTCTAAAATTTTACCCAAGCCCGACCCGGATAAAAATACTAAAACTCAGGCCCAATTCGGCCCGCCTGTATTAATTTTTTATATTATTTTATTATTATTTTTAAATATATATAATACATAAAAAATACTAAAAATATCAAAATAAATATTTCCCAACAAATTGAAAATAAATTTTGAGACTTAAATAACACTAATATAAATGCAACTTAACAAGTAATCGCTTCTAAAATAATAAAAAAATTAACAAATTCCTTTAAAATAATAAGAAAATTAACAATAAAATAAATTTTATACAATATCCAAACAATAACAATAAAATAATAGCAACATAATAGTAAAATAGTAGCAAAATATGGAGAAAACAACAAGAAAATAACATTCAAAAATAAAAAAAAATATGCAGATTTTTTTTGTCCTTTAGTGAATTCGGGCCTGGCCGGGCTGGGCTCGGGCTAAAAATATCTTACTCGAGGCCCGGCCCATTTTTTAAACGGGCCTTATTTTTTTGTCCAAGCCCGTTTTTCGGGCCTATATTTTTGCCCAAACCCTCCCACATTTCAGGCGGGCCTTCGGGCCGGGCCGGGTAGCCCGACCCATGCACACCTCTAGTTATCTGTTCTAGGATAGTAAAATCTCTCCAAATAAACGTTTCTTTTACGATTTGGGGAGAAAAAAGCTATTGAACAAACTATAGTATTTGTTTATCTAAATTTTCTTTTAAATTGATTACCTAACTATAATTTGGTAATCAATCGTGATGTTAAAAAATTCGAATTAATCAAATTATAACACGTGATGCTTTTATTTATGGTCCTTTTTAATATTTTCACTTTTTTCTTTTCTCGTTTTCTTTCATATTTTCTTTTCTTTTTCTCTTCCTTTCTTCTCCTCCTACTAATAGAAGTAGTTTGTCTTTTTTATTCCCTTTCTCCCCTCTTCTTCTTCTCCCACTAATAGAAGAACCAATTTGCTTGGTGGAGGGAGGGAACCCAAGAAACTAGAAAGAAATAAGCAATGGAAGAACCTTAAGACCACAAAGAGTGAAACAGACCTAAAAACTAACTATTCACATACAAAATGTATTGATTCCTTATATAGAGATATTTAGTGACCTATGTTTTGTTTGTTAATTGATACATTAAAAACCATTTCAATTTAAAAAGGGCTAAGGTTGCGACAAAACAATTTTGTTGGTTGCGTTGGGAATTTAAATTGATTTTTGCAGATAATAATCATTGATTTGCAGACGAGTTGTGCCGTATATTAAAGTCGCTTCAAAATGAAAGATAAAACATGGAGAGAACTCAAGAAACCAAAAATAAATGAGTAATGAAAGAACTTTAAGACCACAAATTCTGGTTAGAGTAGAGAGGGGGGAAGGGGAAAAGGGGAAAAATATGAAGATGAAAAGAGAGAGGGAGAGGGAGGGAGAAGATGGAATGGGAGCAGGAGGAAGCGTGAGAGTGGGAGGGAGAGGGAGAGGGAGATATTTTTATTTTATTTAGTATTTTCAATTTTGTAGTTAAATTAAGATTGAATAAATTTTTTTATCAACATATGTCGTTTCTTATTGGTCGCAAGAGTTTTTTTTTTTTAACGGATGTAACAATAGGGGCCAACAATGGCTAAGGAGTTATAGTTTATGTATTCGATTTAACCAAAAAAAATGTTTAGTTACTTAACTCGAACATAGGGCATAGCTTAAGGGCCTTATGTTCAATTAAACCAAAAAAATAAAGCAATTTTAAATTCTGAATTATTTGGAAGTGGTCAATTTCACCCCTATAAGGAAACTTATGTAATTTAGCTTGTTCTCTCACAGTGGAAGTAGAACCTCGCTTGAGTATTTCCTGCTCTTTTTCAGTTGATTTTCTTAGATTGTTTCTTATTTTTGTAGGTTTGGGTGTGGATTCTCTATTTTATAGTTCCAATGTTTCTCTTACTTACGACATTCCCTCTCTATTACTAGCGCGGTCTTGTAGGTTTGTTTTGCTTTGTTTGAAACTCTTTTATAAAACTTTTTTGACAATCAAGGGTTTTCTATGTTTTTTTGAATTGGAAGCTATGGATAGGCTTAATTTTAATCTCGTTAAGGGCTTTTAGCTCACCTTGGTTCACAATTGCCTCTATTCAACTTTTCCATGAGGTTCCTCAACATGTTAGCATTGTATTTTTTTTAGGGTAGGGTCTTGATCTAGGTTATCAAGTGCTTTTCTTTAGCGGATTACTGTGAGGTTTCTAAAGCTAGCCTTTGATTTGATTTCTTGGTTTCTTGATTTCTTGGTTAGTGATTCTTTCTTGGTTAATATATCCAAGTCTTAAATGCCTTAAGTATGCTTTATTCGAATGAGAATTTACCAGTTCAATTTCAAACTATGAGTACATCTTTGGTTTGATAAAAATAGATATTATTTTCCAATGGCCCATAATAGATGATAATTTTTTTATGAATTGCAATACCTTTAATAAATGTCATGACGTAGCCATCATGAAATAAATAAGTGATCTGCCACAATTCGTTGTGGCAAATTAGACTATTTTTAGCATTTAATGAGCTTGATTTCAATTCATTTTATGTTATTTTGTTTCGTTTTCTATTTTAGTAGCTTAGATGTAATTATTAGCAAAATAAGCGTTTTTATGTACTTTATACTGTTTTGATGACCTATTAGGTCAACTCGGGCCTTGGGAATGACTAATAGGCTATTTGAGTGTAAAGGGCGCCATTTTAGGCCCCAAAATACAAAGGACAACAACCATGTCGCAACATTGGCATCCAGTGTCATGATACTGAAGATCGAATCGAAAAACAAAAACCTGGAACAAAATAGACATCGATGTTGTGACATCAGAATTGGGTGTCACGACATTGGCTTGGTGTTGCAACACTAGAACTTAGTGTCACAACAGCGACTTTTATGTGACCAAAAATTCTTGCACGCGAAGGCTACGATTTTTAGGGAAATTAAGGGTCTTTTTTCAACCTAAAACCCTAATTGACACTATAATTGAAATGTCACTTTAGTCATTTGGATTTTACCTAGCTTTTGCCTATATAAACAACCTTATAACCTCATTAGAAGGGGAGTCGACCTAGGGAATTGCCCTAAGGAGTTGTCCTACATATTTCTTACTTTTAATTTTAGTTTTTAGTTTTCTTTTGTTTTTCTTTATTTTTTATTCTAGTTTTTTTATGTTTGCTTGATTGAAGCTTTTCTATTCCAATGTGAAGACATTTGCGAATGGAAATTGTTCCAGAACCACGCTTCAATTTAATTATTAATGAACATTCTCTTTATTCCCTTATCTTTATTCTTTTATTTATATTTCATTAACTTGATCAACTAACATTGTATGAATATTGGGCTAAATTCTCGTGCTTATTTTATATATTGCATGATTCAATTGTGAAACTAATTAATTTGTAACGCCCCGTACCCGAGACCGTTTTCGGAGTCGAACACGAGGTGTTAACAGACTTAATTCATTGCTTAAACAGCTCAAACAATTTAATTTTGAAATTTTCAGTCAAGCTAGCAATCTGCATCACAGTCGCTTAAAAATTCATATCTCGAGTTTCGAAACTCAAAATCCAATTCTGTAAATTTTCCCTGAAACTAGACTCATATATCTATTTACTAATTTTTTTCTAGAATTTTTAGCTGGGCCAATTAGTACAGTTTATTAGTTAAAGTCTCCCCTGTTTTAGGGTTCAACTGCTCTGGCCTCTGTGTATTACGAATCAGATATCTCTCTGTAAAAAATTTCAATGACTATGAAATTTATTTATTTTAAAACTAGAAGAAATCTGTACATATAAAGTATGACTTCTAATTATTTTTATACAATTTATGGTGAATTTCAAAAGTCGAAACAGGATTCTGTAAATCACTCGACCTGTTTCACCAAATCGTAAATATCTCATAAAATAAAACTCTTTTACCTATTTTGTTTCTTACACATGAAAATAGATTCATTAGGCTTAAATGAAATATTTTATTAATCATCTAACTCTATTTATACTATTTTTAGTGATTTTTCAAATTCACGTCATTGCTGTAACAATATTCTGTTTTATAGCAAATTTTACTTTACTATAAATTTTCATGGACTAAATAGCATTTTAAACATACATGGTATCAAATATGATTTAGATTGGCCATTCCAATGGCTAATCACTCACAAACTCTTTTCTTGCCAAAGCATAATCATATCATAAGATCATTTACACAAACTGAATATTTTGCCATACATGCCACATTCAAGATACACAAGCCATTTTACCAATTTAGGCCTTCGGATAGTGTGAACGAGTCTTCGACCTATCCCGATTCTCAAGCCGGTTTGTCAAAACTACAATGAAGGAAAAGGAAGGAGTAAGCATAAATGCTTAGTAAGTTCACATGCAAATAGTAAGTAACATAATCATGCAATTCCACATAAAAACATCATTTGCATAAACAACACCAAGACATTTATGTTACATTTGCATTTAATATCATGCTACGATTTCATCATACCAAGTTCTCAACCCGAAGATTTAAGCACATACCTGTCAAATTTTCTCATTTACCACACTTACCAACATGTCACCTTTGTTTTAGGCATTCTCCTTATTCTCTTAACATTCACCCGTTGAACACATCAGAATATAATTCGAATACACGGAAAGTTTGTACGTAAGTGCCACATATGTAGCCAAGCTACCATGTAACCCGCCCATAAGCGAACTCGGACTCAACTCAACGAGCTCGGGCGTTCGCATCCATAAGTGAACTCGGACTCAACTCAACGAGCTCGGATGCCTAGTTACATCTCACGAACTCGGACTCAACTCAACGAGTTCGGACATTTGCATCCATAAGTGAACTCGGACTCAACTCAACGAGTTCAGATGCCCAACCATCCTAGTGACATGTCACTTGTATTATAATCTATCCCAAAGGTTCAAACGGGCTTTTCCCTCGATTACACATCTTTGTCGTCTTCCACGGAACATCGAAACCGATACTCGGTAGCAATTCATAATTTACTTATTATTCAATAATAACCATAAAGCATAATATTTCATGATATTAATCATAATATCACATAAATAACATTAAATTACTTAAAATGACAATTATGTTACTACATTTACACATGAACTTACCTCGATACAAAATATTAGCAATCAAGCCTATTCCTCGTAAACTTTGTTTTTCCCTCGATCACGACTTGAATCTCGTTTCGCTTGATCTGTAATACCAAATTAATCTTATTTAATACATACATTCATCAAAACAGCCCCAAATACGAACTTTGGCAAAATTATCATTTTGCCCCTAAACTTTTACAAAATTACACTTTTGCCCCTAGGCTCGAGAATTAAACTTCATCCTATTTTCTTATGTTTTATGACATTCTGGTCATTTTTCCCTTCTATGGCAGCATCAATTTCACACTCTAACATGTACTTATGACTTAGGTATTTTTACCGATTAAGCCCTTTTACTCGTTTTCGCTTAAAACCGAGTAGTACAAGTTGTCTGACATAATTTAAAACCTCATATTCTATCATAAAACACCAAAACACACAAATTTCACCTATGGGTATTTTTCCAAATATGAACCCTAGGTTAAATTATTGCTAGCATAAGCTAAATCAAGTTATCGGGACTCCAAAAACGTAAAGAACATTAAAAACGGGGCTTGGAATCACTTACTATGGAGCTTGGAAGCTTGAAACAAACCCTAGCTATGGAGAACCCTTTAATTTTCGTCCTAATGAAGAAGATGGACATATTTTGCCATCTTTTTCCTTTTTTTAATCTTTTAATTACCAAATGACCAAAATACCCTTAATACCTTTCTTTGAAAACTTTCATGTACAAGCCCATTTTTGTCCAAAACTTTAGAAATTGGTAAAATTGCTATTTAAGACCTCCTCATTAATATTCCAAAGTAATTTCATACTAAAAACTTCTAGAATGCAAGTTTTGCAAGTTATTCGATTTAGTCCCTAATTTCAACTTAAGCACTTTATGCACAGAATTTCGTCACAAAATTTTCACACAATCATGCAATCATATCATAAACATCAAAATAATTATAAAATAATTATTTCTATCTCGAATTTGTGGTCATGAAACCACTATTCCGATTAGGCCCTAATTCGGGATATTACATAATTGATTAAGTATGAAACTGATGATTCAAGATTAGAGAGTGATACGCCTAATAGAATATCTAGACAGGTGAGTTCAAGAGGGTATCCTGTCAAGTATAACTTGTGCCAGGCGGTGAGACTGAAAGGTTATCTGTATGCTTAGGAAGAGACCGAAAGGGTGACGTAAGTGGTATCCTTAGAAAAGATGAGACCTAATGGGTATTTTTAGCTAAGGGTGATAAAGACTCAATTAAGGTTAATTAATGGCTTAATTAGATAATTAGAAATTTAATTGATCATAGGTCGGGAGCTAGCACTGTCGACACTAGGGATAGTAAATTCCATTAGGTTATTTAAAGTTAATAAATTTAATTAGTTTAATTAATATTTTAATTCTGCATCAACACTACTAATCCATGATTTGATTAGATTAGCAATTATTTTCGGTAATTAATTTAATAATAAAATTCTCCAATCCGCAATCCCTTAGGTACAGTCCTCGGAAGACTTTCCAAGTGTCTTGTTCTAAACAAACTATATTACAATTTGACACATGTACTTGTGGATACCACTGCTTTATTCGATACCTTTTTGATGTAGTATTTCCAGTCCTAACGTTCGCACGTCTGGTGGTTAAATTGTTGGCGTTGTTGCCGGGGATTGCGACAGTGAAAATTGTTATTAATCTAATTGGTTTGTTAAATAATACTAGTCAAAAGATATATGAGTTAGATAGTGTATCAATTTTGAATTATTTTTATTTTTATTATTTTTATTTATTTAATTTTTTTAGATACCTTGTCGACTATTTAATTTAATCATGTATGTAGTTGATAATGAATTTGATGATGATAATAGTTGGGATGAGGAATGTGAGATATCTGCATGGTACGATGACAAAGGGTACTACAACGAAAGATCAATTTGGGCAATCAGAATTTCAACAAACCATTGGAGTTTAGATGAAGAGAACAATGTGACTAAATTTTCAACTAAACCTCATGGTGAGATGTATGGGATATCTTCACGGTAAAAGGAAAGATACGTTAGCGAATGACCAAGTTGGGAAAATGAAGCTTTGACGAGTTATGATGGAGAATACGGTGTACCTGGATATTTAGCCCAACAAGAATTGGGCTTAATCATGGATGATAATGTATATTGGGATTTGTATGAGCAATATAAGATCAATAAAAGATCACGATGGTTTAACAGAGCCTCGACGAACTAGCAGAGTCATGATCGAAGATGTGAAGATTACGAATATTCATTCAAATTTCCTCTAGAGACGGATGAATATAAGTCTTTCCGCCTCAGCCTAAAGTTTAATGTGAAATCAGAGGAAGGCCAAGAACAATTAGACCGGTTAAAGACACCCGAATATCCAATCAAGCTCTCTTGTATTTTGTATGAGATAGCCTCGTACAAACAAACCATGTCAACCTACACTGAAGATGTGGTAGAAATAAAAGAACTGCTGGTGTAAAGATTGGAAATGAAAAAATCACTGAAACAACAGATGGAGGCGTAGAGTTCTTTTGAAGAGATCAAACATGATGTTCCCAACTTTGATAACGAGAAGCACCATATTGTCGTCAACCACTCTGAATTAGATGATAATAGTTAGCAAGAGTTTGGAACCGAAGACCACGAGGAGACATTGAATATAGCTGAAGGCATCTCCAATCTAATTAACATAAAGATAAACATAGTCATAGATGTAAATCTAGAAGTAGATCTAATCACTAACATAGAACTTAACCATAATTTAAATGAAAGTGTAGACAAGCCGATATGTTTTCTCATCAAAACTGAGGAGGAGATGCCAACTAAAGAAATCGATGAGTTCATCTATGTAACATACTGTTTTTCAGTGGTACTAGAAATGGCGATTTTGAAACTTCGATTTCCAATGATCGAGTCAATAAATATTATTTTATAATGTTTATGTGTCTATTATAAAATTAAATTAAGTTTTGGTCCAATAATTTTAGCGATTGAATAGTGAATTAAAGAAAAATGACTAAATTGTAAAAGATGTAAAATTTCATCACTATTAATTATTATTAGCCAAAGTGTATAAGTAAATTTTTTTAAGGATTTGAATGGTAATTATACCATTATATTAGCTAATGGACAGTTAAGGGTTGTGATTAGTTAAATTTAATGTTTATTAAAATTGTAATTAATTAAATAACACATAAAGAAAAAGAAATTTAACATATAATCTTCCTTAGCTCATCTTCCCACCGAATTGATAAACCAAAGAAACACCATTTTTGAGATTAAGGTTTGGCCAACATTAGATTCAAGCATGTAAATGATTTTTCTATCTGTTTCTCGTAAATTTTATATTTTGAGATCATTGTAGTTTAATCTAGCTAACCGAGGGACTAATTCATAAAACTGTTAAAGATTTTAGGACTTTCCATTGAAGAATTTTTGGTGTTCATGAGATTAAATGAAAGATTTATAAGCTTGGTTGTTGATTAGGACTGTTTTGTAAAAGAATCTTTTGTTAGTTTTGAGTTTAGTGAAAAATATGAAAATATGTAATGTTTAGCATGAAAATTCTACAAAATTTTAGTATGTGAGAGCTGATAAGGGATGAGGTTACAATCAGTTTTGTATCTTGGGGTGTGACTGTGAAAATTTAAATAGCTTCGGTTTTAGGGACTAAATTGATCAAAGTGTAAAAGTTCAGGGAAAATTTGTAAAATAAATTTTATAAGTCATATGCATAAAATGAGCATGATAATTTATTCAAAATTGATAAATTGAATTTAACTATTATATAGATCAAGAATTAAACCGATAGGAGGAAAATCGAGGAAAAGGGAAAATCGCAGAATAGTCCCTACAAATTTGCTTGTTAGCCAAATATATTAAGTAAGTTAGTAGTGCATTAAAATGTGTTTGTACATATAATTTGTTGTAGGATCTTGATAATATAAATTGTAAATGTTGTGCAATGAGAGTAATTTATTATAAATGAAGGCTAAGGTGATTACAGACTATGTAATATCCCTAAACCGGGTCTAGTAGTTTTGGGTATATTTTTCGGGTTTCGAACGTGAAACTAGGAATTTATGGAGTTCCTAGTAATTTTTAATTTAATTTATGAGGTTAATTTCATCTAAAATCGATTAAACAATAATCTAAAAAAAATAGAAAATATTTTTGGAAAATTAATTTTAAAGTAATTAAATAATTATTAGTGAAAATAATTAATTTGGGTTTTAAAATAATTTTAAAATATTTTTTATTGGGGGTTAATTTGAGTTAAATTTAAATATTAATTAATTTGGGTTTAATTGCAAAACAAGGGAAAATTTAGATTATTCATTTGGCAAATAAAGCTTAAAATTTGGAATTTTGGAGGGAAAGGATCAATTAGTAAGGTAAGGGAAATATGGAAGTGACCATTAGGCAAATTCCCCAATTTTTAAATTTTGGTGGGTTGTTTCAGTGTTAAACACAATGCATGTAGCCTACTTTTCACAACATTTACATTAGATTAGAGAGCTATAGATTTCGTTTTCTTTGGATGGTTTTAAAGATCTATCATCAAAGAATAGATCCAACTAATTTTCTTCTCAAAATACTCTCTCAATTCACCCGAAATTATTCTCAAACGTAGTAAAAAATATTCTGAAATTTCTTAAGCTTCTTAAATCAAGATTTTCAATCAACGAATTTAGAGCAAATCAAAGGTAATCTTTAATCCTAAACTTATTTTTATGAAGATTAGAAACATTTTTGCATGATTTGAGAGTCAATTAAAGGATTTTTTTTATCAATGTCATCTTTTTTAAAAGCTTAAGGTGTTTTAATGGTGGATCTTGAATTTTGAGAGGAAATACACAAATCAATGGATGTTCCAACTCAAAATGGATCTATTAAAAGGTTTTTGGTCTGAATTATCAAGATTAAACATGATTTGTGAGGTAATTTGAAGAAATTCGAATTTCATCATCTTCATGAATTGATTTTCTGGATTTTTGTGAAATTGATTTAAATGTGAAATTGATGCTTAGTTTATGTGTATTTGGTTTAGAATTGATGTTTGGAAGTGATTAGTAGGGCTAGAGAGATCGATTTTGTGTGGAATCGAGTTTTCGACTAGATGTTACAAATTTGGTAAGGTATCTTTGTGAAATGATTTCGATTAGCATAGTTAATTAAAGTTCATGTTTAATATAGCTTTTGAAAGGTGGTAATGTCGATTTTACCTCTGTTGAAGCTCTGAATCTTGAAGAGGACCAAAATAATTGGAATTGAAGCTTGAAATTGCCTAGTTGATCACTTGTTGTGATAGAATAAAATTGTGTGGTGAGTGTTTTTAAGGGTGATTTGGTAAATTGACCCTCAATTATGTTTAATTAGTACCTTAATTAATTATGGATGAATGGTTGATTTTGCAAGATTGGTATGAAATGTGCAAAAATTGAATTTGTATTGAAAAAAAATGGTAAGTGAGTTTTTGGGTGGTGTTGTGCTATTTAATTAGATTAATTTTAAGGATGATTTTAAGCATGTGTATTGAATTTTTTGATCGTGATATGTTGGTCTTACAATTGGTAATTGAAGATGGGAAATTGATGAATGAATTGTCTGATTTAAATGGATGCTAAATGACTATGTTACAAGTTATACATAATCATTTTGTCACATTAAATTGAGCACAACAATAATTGATTTATATCCTATGTTTGACTAAATATATTGGCAACATGCATGGTTGATCCATTAGATATAGTTGGCATGCCATAGGATTTGTGGGTGCTCACCTTAATTTGTGACAGTGTGAGCATTTGACTCTAGGTGGACTGATTTGTTTGGAGTAGATAAGGGACTGTTGAGCATGAGTCTCCACTCAATGGGTTATTGGAGGTGCTATAAGGGAGTGTGCGCTTCGGCCCTCTCAACTTGGAGGACTGTATTTGATATTTATGAGAGTTCGAAAATCTGTTTATCTGATGTATGATCACCCGATTAAACCATGAGAAATGAATGCCAATATATTTATGTGTGATTGTTGCTATATCAATTGATGATTGAATGCCATGGATAAATAATTTTTGGTATTGAAAATGCTTATGGAAATTTAATTGACATGTTTCTTTATTTTGGCTGATATGATTGATTGGTTGTGAATTAAGCATGAATTGGATGTTAATCTACTTGTAATTTTTATTAATATTCGCTGAGCATTTTAAAGCTCACACCCTCACATTTGTGCAGATAATCGTCAGGATTGAGGAGCTGAGGAGCCGAGCAAGAGAGTTCCAAGAGATCTAGGCTTGGTAGAGACTTTATTACATATTTTAGAGACTGTAGTCGGGCATTGTGGAACTCGTGGGAATTTGATAATTTTGATTGTAATTGGACTTTGGACATTTATTTTGGATGGTTTTATAATAACTTTGAGGCATGTTTGAGTTTAATTATTGAATGATACGGTGATTGATAACACGATTTGTGAACCATGAAATTTATACTAACGATTGTTTAAATGAAGCTTCCATGGATTGGTTTAGTAACAACTAAGGAACGCCGCTTGTTTAATTTATTCGGTGTTTGATGTGTATGAAATTAATTGCCTAATTATAATTAATCAAGGCTTAATTGATGTCAATAAATTCAATTGAAGTTGTGTGTATATGTATGTTAGTTAACTGTAGTTAAATCGGGTTTAATTGGTTATTAAACTATGTAAAATTGGATTTTAAAATGAGTTTTTCGCAAAAATAGGTGCAGTGGTTTTCACACGGGCATGTGAGGGGTTGCACACAGGTGTGTGGGTAAGTGCCACGGACATGTGGAAACTAGAGCTATCGCACATGGGCGTGTGGGATTTCCACACGGGCGTGTGCGATCTGCCAAAAAAGTTTTTCACGACATGAACAGGAGCATTGGCACATGGTTTGGGGGACACGGCCGTGTGGGTTTTGGGGGGTTTGAATTTTTATCTTTTTAAATTGGTATTCTAATTTGTTTAAGTTACGATTTAGTCCTAAAAATTGATTAGTCTAATTAGAGCCCTAGGTGATAAGGAAGCTTGGTAATAATTTAGGATTAGTCTCATAATGGGTAAAATTTGATAGAAACACACTTAATATGTAAATTGGAATAGGTCCTGATAGTTGGTATTTATTACGATTTAGTCCCTAATATTAAAAATTGAATTAGATAGCAAACAAACTCAATTTGAGCTGAAATATTTAGACATGCATAATTTTGACTAAAAGAAGGTTGGTAAACATTTAGATCTAAAATTGGGTTAGTTTTACCATAGGTAGTAAAATAACGAAAATGCCCTTAGGTTAAATTACCTGGGAAAAGTTTAAAATTGGCTCATAATTTGCTTCCGCATTAATAAATAACTAATAATCATATAAGATTGAGGTGTTATAAGGTCCCGGAGAGTCACTTAGGTGGCTAATGTAACGTTTTGAATTAGGGCCGGTTAGTTCGGGTCAGGTTTGGGGTGTCACATTTTTAATTACTTTAAAATTAATTTTTCAAAAATTAATTTTATTTTTTTGGATTATTTTTTAATCGATTTTAGATAAAACTAACCTCCTAAATTAAATTAAAAGTTACTAGGAACCCCATAAATTCCTAGTTTCACACTCGGAACCTGAAAAATATACCTGAAACTACTAGACCTAATTTAGGGATATTACAAACTAAATCATGAATTGTTAAATGCTAAGGTATATGAGTGATATTGTAACACCCTACACCTGGCCCAGTCATCGAGCCCAAGTAACAAGACGCTACACCATCTTCACAACATCACACATTACATAACGATTCATTAGCATGCAAACGTCATCAAATTTGAACAATTATAGAGATTCAAAGCCAAGAATACCCTTGGCGACATTAAATAATGCTAAACATACATAAAATGAGCCTATAACAAGTTTGAAGCATGCTTTAAAACCACTTAAGAAAAATTACCAAAAAAATCACGTAGGTATTGATACTAATTCAATGGTATCGATATTTCTCAGAGATGGTATCAATATCGATCAGAAAATCAGCACCAAATCAACATTCTATTTTCTTGCAAAAGTTAAAACCCAGCGATTATCGGTACAAATCCAAAACATATCAGTATTTTTAGCCAAGTATCAATACTCGAGTAATGGTATCAATACCAAAATGAGTTACTGACTTCCTACACATTCGAAATATCATAAAGGTATCGATACTGATACCCGATTATCGATATCTCTGCATAAGACAACAAAAATAACACCAGAATAGGGAATTTAACACAACCATACATATTCCAAAACATCATGGATTTATAACCTCAAAATTTAGCATCAAAAGTATCAGAATTTGTAGTTTGATGCACCATCAATAATTTAAGCTAAGCAACCCAAAGAACTAATATCAAACATCCATAATTCCTAAGAGTAATAAAATCGAGCCATCATCTAAAACATCATGGCAATAAATAACCAAGAATCTACGACATTACCTTATTCCTATAGTGTAAAATAACAACTATAAATCACCTACTCAATGCTAAGTATAATTGGATCACTTCCTTAGAAATTTTTCGCATGGCTCACGCTGCAACGCTAATAGTCTACAAAAGTTTAAAAAGGAGTGGGTAAGCTTAAACAAGCTCAGTGAATGATCAGAATAACCACCAAATAGACATGCATTCACACATTAACTGAAAATGATCAATGGTCAACTACTTATGCATATTATTATGAGAGCATACAATCATATTCATGTAATACTGATCAACATATTTAGCTTATTAATCCATATGTTCATGCATACATCACATATCATAATATCACATTTTATAAAAACATATTTAGCGATAGTTTGACACTTGAGGCTATGAAACATAAAAGTGGGCTCTATCACCACACATCGAATACATTGATCTCTAACACACCAAATGACTTGTAGAGCCGAACATATACAAAAAACGTAGCATATAGCTAACACTCTCTAACACGCCAACATATCTCGGTGAATGGAGCTTAGCTCACATTCAGTTATTGACTGCCTTCGGACGTACTAATGTCCAGAATATGAATATTGCAACAAAAGATAAAGAATTAAGGCGGTGTCTGCAAGTATACAGGTCAGGTTGTAATATAGCTTTTACAATGAATAGGTAAGTACTCCGAGGATCGTACCCAAGGTAGATGAGTACTAATTTAGTGTTAACCTAAACACAAATAAAATTAATTAGGAGTTTAAATAAATTATAGTACGATGAAACATAAAGAAGGCTTTTTTGGATTTTTATAAATGAAGAAATAAAAGATGCATAAATAAAGTAGACTTTGGAAAACTTAATTTATAAACTTAATCAAATCTAGCTAGGGGTGATTAGCTCGCTTTGGTGATTATAACTAATTCCTATTTTAGGTTTCTATTCAATCAACTAGTCTTTACCCTAGCAGTATCTCTTGATCTTCCACTAAACTAGCGAGTCGCAAGAAATACTTATCTCTCGACCTCACAGTCCAGACTACCTTGGAGCTAAGGTGTTTATGGATAGGCAATACCAAATTTGGGTTAATTCATTCCTAAATGACTTCCTAGGGTCGTCAAGCCAAGGTTTTAAGTTCTTCCTCTCCCGGACAGCTGATCCACTAAGAAAACCCTACATAGCAATTAATCAATTCATAGAAGGATTTGTTTCTCATGAAATCCATAAACATAGTAAACTTGATGATAAATATATGCATGAAAAATAAATTAAGAATAGAGTTTAAAGAATCCTGATTGTATTCGATTGATGAAGCGTAGAAATCCTGAAATGTTTGATTGCACCTACAAATCAAGTTGACTGAAGTATGCGAATGAAAAGAACTGAAGAGAAATCTAAACCCTAAAAGAAAGAAAAAAACTAAAAACTAGATTACAAAAAAAAACTTAGAATATCAAAAGCTATCCCCAGTGAGTGTTTTAAGAGCTTATTTATAGAGTTAGGGTTATCGTCGTCCTCAACCCTAGGTCAGCTGACACTCTCGTGTTTAACTTTTGATTGTGTGGACAAAATGCCCCTGACTCGTAAGTTCTTCTTGTACAGGACTGATGTCCCGGCATCGAAGGCAGTATGCTTAGATTCAAGGTGGCTTCAGGGGTGTGTCATGACATCCCTTGTCTATGTCGCGACACCAAAGGCAGCCTCAAAATTTTTGCATTATGCTCCCTATGCTAAGACATCAAACTCCTTGTGTTGCAACACAACGACTAGTATTAAGTTTTTTTGTCCTTGGATGGTCTCCTACACACTCACTAAGTATATTAGCTCACCTTTAGCCCTCATTCGACCCCCTAAGGTCAATAAAAGACTCAAATTACATTTTTTATTGAATTCAAACTAAACTCCAAAAACATAACTAGAACATAATGAAAATGCTTGTATTCAAGCTCCCAAAGTGTGAAAACTAGTTTAATCTACTACACCGAATTACGGTAGATCACTTATCTCTCTGAAACTGTCCCAAAAACACACATATAGGTGAGTACTTGCAAATCCTATAGCATGCCAACTATATCCAATGGTGTCATAAAGTCACAAGGCCAAAATATCCACAATAAACCACATAATTACTTATTGTTTTCTGCACTTTTTTTCACTGCATAATACATTATAAGCACAATATTATCACTGTCAACAGACATGTACAAGATGCCCACAACTAACATTTTCTCAATAGCCATCACAAGCATATTTCACATGTACAATATCACATCATAATTCTTAGTTACACAACACAATCACATGTTTCACAAATTAAATAAGGGTATGAGAACGCTTACACTCTGAACTTAGAGTAGGGGTTTAGGCTACTCCTAAGTTCCCAATTGGCACTATGAATTGTGTCTAAAAGCAGTGATTCTAAACAATCACTGTTCGTGCTTTTGCCTTGTCGTCAAAAGCTTAAACTATCTTTTTCTTGCCTTTCACTTTAATCGAAGAAGGTCCTTATGATTCCAAAGTTTCACCACAAAAAATCACACAATAAAAAAATTATCCTTCAGCCAAGGAGTCACCAAAATCAACTAAAAACACAAGCCTAAACTAAATTGTCGTAAAACTAAAATTTCGACTAGCTTAGCTGAAACAAAAAATCTCAACAGCTACTCATTCCTATTGCATGAAACTGACTCCAATCGACTAATTAACATCCAAGAATAATTCCCAACCTTCAAACTAACCAAAACTATGTAGATTCATGGTTTTAAAATTTCGACATATTATGGCAATTTTCTCGAAAATTCAATTAAACCTTAGAATTCCTTAATGGAACTCTAGAGGAAGTTTATAAACCTTCTAATTACATCAAAACAAGTTGAAAAACACTTTAAACATCATTTTTCTTAAAAATCCTGAAATCCACCATTAATGACCCAATTTTAGGCTTTTATTAAAAACATTTGATTCAATAGGTAAAACTCTATTTAAAAGACTAGATATCATTAAAAACTAATAGGAAATCGGATCATTACCTTCAATGGGAGAAAAAAAATGTTTTGTTGGAAATCCAGAAAACCCATAAGCTTGAGAAATGGTAAAATTAATGTTATTTTTTTAGTGTTTTTATGAAATTCTAGAGAGATTTAATGCTTGTAAGATGATAGGAATAAAAAGAATCGATGTTTGAAAGAGGAAATAAGTGAAGGATGCTTAGGAATGCAATGGACGACAAAAACAAAGAGAAGGGAAAAAGGTTTTATGAGTTTGCTATAGGTGAGGGGAAGAAATAGGTTAATTTTAAATTTTGGTAAATTTACCCTTTTGATACTCCCAACTTTAACCCCCTTTTCAAAGCGATCCTCCAATCAAAATTGAAGGTCTTTAGAATATCATTTTCAAAAATTAATTTAATTTTCTAAAAGCCATAGATAAGACATTTTTTGTTTACCATGCTATGAAATTTTCGAGCACACTAGAGCTAAAATACCTAAATTGGCCTCAAAATCTAGGCCCAATTTTACGATGTTACAACTCCCTCTCCAAAAATAATTTCGTCCTCAAAATTTACCTAAGCTAAACAAATAAGGATATTGTTGTTTCATCTCATCCTCTACTTCCCAAGTAGCCTCTTCTGTCTTATGGTTACACCATAAAACTTTAACCAATGGAACTTTCTTATTTCAAAAAACCTTTTCTTCGTGAGTTAGAATATCAATCGAATCTTCCTCATACGTGAGATCAGTTCAAACTTCGATCTCCTCCACTGGCACAATTTGTGATGGATCTGAGCAATACTTCTGTAGCATATATACATGGAAAATGTATGGATTCGCTCAAGTTCTAGCGGCAACTTGAGTCGATAAGCTATCGAATCAATCCTCTCAACAATTTCATAATGTCCAACATATCTTGGACTCAATTTACCCTTCTTACCAAACCTCAAAACCTTCTTCCAAGGTGAAATTTTTAAGAACACCTTATCGCCAACTCGAAACTCGCACCTCATTGTCTTTACATTAAATCATCAAAATGCTCTCAAGTTTCTCTCTCTAACTGCTCTTATTTTTGACAAGTAAATTACCCTATTTTATGGCTAATGAGTGTTTAACAAGCCATGAGAAAAAAAAAAGAACATTAAAGAGATTTTTCTTTGAAAATTGGTACATTTCTAAATAAAGTGAAAGCCTCCTTTTATAACCTTTAAGTCCCAACGTCCCTTGCAATTTTTAGTAAGGGAATCCTTAATTTTCTCCCCCATATGTTTCATTCCTTGATATGTGGATGAGTGGGTGGTGTTTTACTAATTTTGGCAAAAGGAGTTGTTTATTTTTCTCCTTGTATGGCCGACCATTGAATGGTAAAAAGAGGGGTGGCTTTGACTTCTATTTTAATAGAGGAATGGATGTTTGAGGCTTGAATCAAGGGGGATGACTGCTGATTTTTATTTGATGGAGATTGGGGTCAAATATTCTATTATTGGGAGATTAGTGGTCAGTTATGGACTGCTAATTTTAGCAATGGATGTCGCCATTTTTATTTCGTGGAAAGTGGGTAAGTGGAATGATTTTGGGCCTCCAATTAGACAATAATGGGCCTCCATGTAATTGAATCTGGAAAGAATTCATTTTGAAGCCCACGTGACTACATCTTGGTTTTTCCAACTTGTACCTATTTAAGACCCAAATATAAACAAAATTATGCCATCCTTTCCCATAGCCCAATTATTTCCAAAAAATAACAAAATAACATTTGTTTAACATAAATTTTAAAAACTTAACACATTCTTATGGAGATTATAAAACATCGTGAAACTAAGTGAAAAACCACATACAGTGTTATTTATTTACCCGGAATTAGCATAAAATTTACATAAATGAGTGCTCAAAAATCTATATATTTTAGAGTTTGCAGCATATTGCGGGATTTTCTCGATAAGTTCCAAGAGTGGAAAATTGACATTGAGAGATTAAAATAAATTTAAAAATTTGATAAAATCTACCTCTTGTCCTCTAATCTTGTCGGGAATGGCACCTTTGTTATGCTCAAATTGGTGATTACCGATTCAAACACCAGTTCATTTACCTCCTTGATCGGCTCGTGGTGCTCGACTTCTGATCACCTCTAGATGTACTAATATCCAGGGTATGAATACTGTATTAAACTATATGGATATATGAGGCGGTATTTGCAAGTATACAAGTCTAGTTGTAAAATAGTTACAACGGAGTAGGTGAGTACTCCGAGGATCATACCCAAAAGAGGTGAGTGCGAGATCAATTTTAACCTAAACACTGAAAGATCTAATTAATACTTTAATTTAGTTATAGTATGAAAGTAAAATAAATGGAGTTTTTAATATTTTATAATAATAAAATAAAATAAAATAAAGAAATAAAATTTTAAGAGATCAAAGAATAAAATAAATCAAATCTAATTATGGGTGATTAGCTAGCTTCATCAATTCCCATCAAGTGTCGCTTCAGGTTCCTCGTTAATTAACTAGTCACTATCCCGACAGGATCTTCTGATCTTCCACTAAAATAACGAGTCAGCAAGGACTACTTATCTTCCAACCTCATAGTCCAGATTGGTTTTGGGTGAAGGTGTTCACAGATAGGTCATACCAATTTTGGGTTAATTCCCAACTTGATGACTTCCAAGGGTTGTCAGGCCTAGGGTTTTAGGTCCTTCCTTTCTAAAATAGCTAATCCATTGAGTAACCCTACAAGACAGTTAATGGATCATACCTCCACTCGTTAATCCCCTATAAAAGGATTAATTCCTCATGGTTTTCATGAACAATATGGATTCAATATAGAGAATAAGCATGATAAATGAATCAAAAGTTTAGAGTTTAAGAAAGCACCTGATTTGTATTAAAGTTGAATATGAACCCACAAGTTTGATCATTTTCTACAACTACGATCTCTCGAGATAAACAAAGAACAACTTGAAAATAAATCTAAAACCAAAAAAGAATGAAAAGGTAAACGAAAATTAGAAAAAAAATTCTAAACCAAGTAATTGGTGCACATAACACGTGAAAAAGGAGCCTATTTATATATTTCAGGTGGCCATCGTCCTTAACCCTAGGTTAGCTGACGTTTTCGAGCTTTAAGTTTGATTGTGTAGACTAAAACGCCCCCTAGCTCATGGTATTTTTTGTAACAGCCCATTTTTGAGTTAAATCAGAACAGTGGTTTCAGAACCACAAATCCAATGTCAAAACTTTTTTTAATATTATTTTATGTGTTTACAGCATGATAGCATGTATGTGTGAAAATTTCGTGAGTTAATTTTATCGTTTAATTGCTCAATTTGAGAAAAAAAGGACTTAATCGCGAAAAAATGCAAAAGTTGCATACTATTTGTTCAAGTGCTTAATTGCTATGATTTAATAAATTAAAAGTCCTTATCATGATATTAAACCATTGGTAGTTTTAATGGACATTAATGGACATGGTTTATGTGATTTTAAAGTTTATTAACTTAGGTTAAATTAGTAAAAATGTTAATAAATATATGTTAAATAAAAACAAAAGGAAATTTTGTGTCCATCTTTCTCATGTTGGTTGAATATAAGAAAGAAAATAATCCATTGATGAACTTTTAGGGTTCGGCATCGTCATAGCTCAATTGGTAAGTGTTTAGAGCTTGATTTTTGATGATTTTTATGTTTTTAAGATCGTTGCTTTGTATTCTAGCAAGCCTGTACCATAGATTTCAAATCTGTTAAAGATTTTAAGAGTTGCCATTAATGAATTCATGTGTTATTTAGTGCTTGAAGATGAAATATGAATTTTTGATGATAGATTTTCATGTTTTGTAAAGTGATTTTTGATGAAAATGCATATTAGGGGCTAAATTGAGAAATGTTAAAAATGTGTGGTTGAAATGTAAAATAAATGAAAGTTTTAGGCTGCTAGGGATCTATAATTCAGCCAAGTTTGAGTTTAAAGAAATTATGTGAATTTTGTGTATTAGTGAAATAGAGACTAAATTGATTAATTGCGTAAGTTTTAGGGCTAATGTGTAAAAATGCCCAAATGTGTATTTTTTGGACTAAATTGAAAGAACATGATTGAATATTCAATTTTGAATTCATATAGATCAAGAAAGAAAGAATTTAGATTTAGATTGGGGGAAAAGCAAGGTTATCGAGTAGTCTGCCTGACATGTCAATTCCGAATACGAGGTAAGTTCGTATAATTGAACTTAAATATTTACCTATCTATTTGATGGATGAAATTGAAATAGTAATTATTCTATTAGATAAATATTGAGATATTAAATGAAATGTATGAATTGAGTAAGGCAATTTATCGAATGAGACCATTGTCAGGCTATGGCAATCGAATAATAAGACCATAACCGGGTTATGGCATGTGATTGAAAGACCACGGCTGGTCCTTGACAATGTATGTGTAAGACCATAGTTGGACTATGGCATTGGAAAATCAATGAATTTGTATTGTAAGCATTGGTAAACCAGAGCGATTTGATAACAGTATTGATGAGAAATAGAAATGTATTAGATAGGTATGTACGAAAAACTATTCAAGTATCGAGTTAGATGAAGTTGAGAACTCATGAATCATAATAGGGATAAATTCTATGATAGCTCATGATTTGATGATTTGAATGTTTATGATATTATCCATTTTGAATTGCTAATGAATGTTGTAATTTTTTCATGTTCATATATGGACTTACTAAGCTTTATAGCTTACTCTATTTAATTTTTGATGTTTTATAGTTCAATGAAGCTAGCTCAGATCCGAGAATCGTCAGAGACTTCATTGCACTACCGATCATCTATTTTTGTACTTTTGAACTTATGTATATATGGTGTATGACATGTATAGGCTTGTGTCGATTTGGTTTGTTTGATGGATGTGTATTTTTGCCGTTTGTGTTGGCATAAGTTGATAAACTTGATGATGTTTTATAAATGTGCAATGGTCCTATTTTAATGTTTGGTAATAGACCTATATTGAATTAATGTGGTTAAAGTGATTATGCATATTTGAATTGGTTTAGTTAGATGAATTATATATGTGAATTATGCTTAGTAAAGCAAGATAAATTGAATGGTATTCGAATAGGTAAATGGTATAGATTTGAGTATTGAATTTAGTTGAAATGGATATGGTATGATTATGTATTGGTTGATGAACTTTGGCTGCATATTGTGACTTAAAATGGTACCAATTGAGTTTACTTAGGTATGTTAAAAAATGGTGGCAAATTGGCTTTGCAAATGGCCTATTTTTATCCACATGGGCAGAGACACGGGCGTGTGTCTCAGCCGTGTGAGACACACAGTTAGGTTACACGGCCGTGTGTCCCTTGGTGTTGAAATTGAATTGAAGTATGCTCCACACGGTCTTACACACGAGCGTGTGACTGGCCGTGTGATATAAGTTAGTATAACCCCTAAATGGTAGATGGCCTAGCACATGGGCGTGTGTGGCCATTTCGAAGGGCACACGAGCTAGACACACGGGCGTGTAGTCGGCCGTGTGACTCTCCAATTTTCACATGGTCTGGCACACAGCGTGTCCTTGGCTGTGTTATGCAAGTCAGTATGTATGCCCTGTATCCACACGGCCTAAGACACGGGCTTGTCTACTAGCCGTGTGAGGCACACGGGCTGTTTACATAGGCGTGTGACTTCTGTTTATATGAAAAAATTTTTAGTTTTCCAAAATTACAGTATGGTATCGGTTTAGTCCTGAACAATTTCTAAAGCATGTTTAAGGCCTTGTAGGTCTTTATAAGGGACAATGTGGTTGTATTGAATGATGTATGAGAATGAATGTTATATGTTGTGTATTGGTCGATAATACCTCATAATCCTATTCTGGTGACGGATACGGGCTCGGGGTGTTACATTTTATTGGTATCGAAGCTACGATTTAGTCGATTCTAGGACTAACGTAAGGTGTGTAAGAGTCTAGCTATACATGCCATATATACTATGCGATAGTGTGATGATTCCTAACAGCTTAAATTGTGTTTTCGTATAGTAATGGATCCCGAATGAGCTATAGCGGATGATGTAGAGAGTAATGTACCAGCTCCCACTCAAGGGATAGCGTTTATTGAATCTAGACCCGTATCGAGTAGTCACGGAGGTGAGGCTAAAGAAGCATTTTTCCAGATGATGAACGAATGGTTCATGCAATACATTCGTACTAAACTGGCTGCTCAACAACCTCCACCCCCACCTATGCCTCAAAAATTCTTGTTGTTCCTCAAGTTGTAGATCCGATACGATTGAACAATTTCCAATAGATAAAATTCATAAACATGGGGCTGAAGAGTTTTGAGCTACTGTTGATGATGATGCTGAGAAAGCTGAGTTTTGGCTCAAAAATACGATTCAAGTATTTGATGAATTTTCTTGGACTCTTGAGGAATGTATTAAATGTGTTGTATCTTTACTGAGAGACACTGCATATCAATGGTGGAATACCTTGGTGTCTGTAGTACCGAGGGAATGAGTGACCTGGGAATTCTTTCAGATGGAGTTCTGAAAGAAATACACAAGTCAGCAATTTCTTGATCAAAAGCATAAAGAGTTCTTAGAGTTAAAACAAGGCAGCATGATTGTCACCGAGTATGAAAGAGAGTTCGTACGGTTAAGCAAGTATGATCGAGAGTATGTGTCTACTGAGGAGATTATGTGTAAACGGTTCATTGACAGGTTGAACAAAGATATAAAACTACTAGTTGGAATTCTAGAGTTGAAAGAATTTGCCGTTCTGGTTGAAAGGGCTTGTAAAGCTGAGGATCTTAGCAAAGAAAAGAGAAAATCATAATTAGAAGCTAGAGACTCGAGAAAAAGATCAATGAGTAAGCCGTGTCATTCTTCATCAAAAAAATCTCGATATTTGTTTAGTCAATCAAATGCACCAGTGGAATACTTTAGTAGAGATCGTGGGAAGCAAATTACGAGTTCAAAAACTCTAGCTGTGTCAGTAGCAAGTGTGGGTAATGTTAGATTAGATAGACCTGAATGTGGACGTTGTGGAAAACGACATTTTGGAGAGTGTAGATTGAATGATAAAGCTTGTTTTAGATATGGCTCGCATGAACAGTTCATCCGGGATTGTCCTGAGTTAGATGAGAAAGATAAGTCTCAGAATGTAAGATCGAGCAACCTACTATGAGAGGAAGATCATTCCGTAATGTTGGAAATGTGAGTGGTGGTAGAAGTGCAACTCGAGGTACTGCTATGAGATCCTACGCTATTTGCGCTCGCGAGGAAGCGTTATCTCTAGATGTTATCACTGATACTTTCACTCTTTATGATACTATCTATGATCAACCCATTCTTATATATGTATCAATTTAGTATCTAGTAAGACTTTGCTGTAGAGTCTCTGAATTTGTGATTAGAGTATCGAACCCCTTAGGCAAATGTGTTTTGGTTGACAAAGTCTGCAAGTATTGTCCGTTATTGCATCAGGATTTCTGTTTTCTGGCTAATCTGATGTTGTTGCCATTCGATGAATTTGATGTGATTTTGGGTATGGATTGGTTAGCTATGCATAATGCTATAATAGATTGTAGACGAAAGACAATAGAATTGAAATGCCAAAATAATGAGACTATTAGAATTAAATCTAATGATCTAAATAGTTTGCCAGTTGTGATCTCATCCATGTTAGCTCAGAGATTTGTGAGAAAGGGGTGTGAAGCTTATCTTGCTTATGTACTTGATATGAAAGTGATAGAAAGAAATATTGAATCAATACTAGTTGTGTACGAGTATCCAGATGTATTTCTCGAAGAGTTCTGAGTTTACCACCTATTAGAGAGGTTGAGTTTGTTATTGAATTAGTACCAGAAACTACATCGATATCGATAGCTCCGTACAGAATGGCACTGACAGAGTTAAAAGAATTGAAAGCTTAGTTGCAAGAATTGACGGATAAAGGTTTTGCTAGACCAGGTTTCTCTCCTTGGGGTGCACCGATGTTATTTGTGAAAAAGAAAGATGGCACGATAAGAATGTGTATAGATTATTGGCAGCTCAACAAAGTAACGATCAAGAACAAATATCCTTTGCCACGAATAGATGATTTGTTTGATCAGTTAAAACGGGCAACAATATTTTTAAAAATTGATTTGAGATCGGGTTATTACCAGTTACGAGTTAATGACTCCAACGTGCCTAAGGCTGTATTTAGAACAAGATACAGACACTACGAATTTCTTGTTATGCCTTTCGGATTAACGAATGCACCTGCTATTTTTATGGACTTGATGAATCTAATTTTTAGGCCGTATTCAGACCGATTCATAGCTGTATTTATTGATGACATTTTGATCTACTCTTGTGATAAATCTGAACATGCCGAGCATTTGAGAATTGTATTACAAACTTTGAGAGATAAACAATTGTTTGCAAAGTTTAGTAAATGTGAGTTTTGGCTACGACAGGTTAGTTTTCTGGGACATATAGTTTCAGCCGCAGGTATCCGAGTTGAACCGAACAAAATATCAGCAATTATAGATTGGAAGCCTCTGAGAAATGTATTTGAAGTCTGTAGTTTATTGGGACTAGCTGGCTATTATAGACGATTTGTGAAAGGCTTCTCGATGATTGTGACTCCGGTGACATGATTGCTTCAAAAAGATGTTAAATTTGAGTGGTCAGAAAACTGTTAGCAGAGCTTCGAACAGTTGAAAGCATTATTAACAGAGGAACCAATGTTAGTTCAGCCTGAGTCGGGTAAAGAATTCGTAGTTTTCAGTGATGCGTCATTAAATTGCCTGGGTTGTGTTTTCATGCAGGAAGGAAAAGTTGTAACTTATGCCTCTAGACAACTAAAGTCGCATGAAAAGAACTATCCAACCTGTGATCTAGTATTAGCTGCGATAGTGTTCGTATTGAAAATTTAGCGTCATTACTTGTTTGGCGAGAAATGCCATATTTATATCGACCATAAAAGTTTGAAATATCTGATGGCTCAAAAAGACTTGAATTTACGACAACAGAGATGGTTAGAATTACTAAAAGACTATGAATTAGTGATTGACTATCATCCGGGGAAAGCAAATGTAGTTGCTGATGCTTTGAGTCGAAAGTCCTTATTCGCTTTACGAGCTTTGAACACACAATTAGTTTTTTCTGATGATGGTTCGATAGTAGCTAAATTGAAAGGGAGGCCGTTATTTTTACAATAGATTTGTGGGGCTCAAAAATTTGTTAATGAGTTGCAAGCAAAATGAGATCAGTGTGAGTTGACTCCTAATTCAGAGTTTCGATTAGGGCCTGATGATTGTTTGATGTTTTGTGATAGAATATGTGTACCAAGAAATTCTGAGCTTATTCAGAAGATTTTAAACGAAGCACACATAAGTTATTTATCAGTACATCTAGGAAGCACGAAAATGTATAATGATTTGAAACAGTTTTATTAGTGGCACGGTATGAAACGTGATATCTCAGAATTTGTTTCGAAATGTTTGATTTGTCAGCAAGTCAAAGCTGAGCATCAAGTGCCGTCAGGTTTATTATAGCCTATTATGATTCTTAAGTGGAAGTGGGATAGAGTAACAATGGATTTTGTATCGGGTGTGCCCTTATCTCCGAAAAAGAAAGATGCGAACTGGGTTGTTGTTGACAGATGGACGAAATTAGCTCATTTCATTCCGGTACGTACAGATTACTCACCTGATAAATTGGCGGAGTTGTATATCTCAGAGATTGTTTGATTGCATGGAATGCCACTATCTATTGTTTCTGATAGTGATCCAAAATTTACTTCACGATTTTGGAAGAAATTGCAAGAAGCTTTAGGTACAAAGCTACATTTTAGCACTGCATTTCACCCTCAAACGGATGGTCAATCTAAGCGAGTTATTCAGATACTTGAGGATTTGTTGCGATGTTGCATTCTTGAGTTTGAAGGTAGCTAGGAGAAATATCTACCGCTGATTGAATTTGCTTACAATAATAGTTTCCAATTGTGTATTAAAATGGCACCGTACGAAGCTCTATACGGTCATAAATGTTGAACGCCATTGTACTGGATTGAGCTTAGTGAGAATAAGATTCACGGGGTTGATTTGATCAGAGAAACAAAAGAGAAAGTGAAAATAATTCGTGACAGTTTGAAAGTAGCTTCAAATCGACATAGATTGTATGCAAACTTGAAACAGAAAGATATTGAGTTTCAGATCGAGGATAAAGTGTTTTTGAAAGCGTCGTCTTGTAAAAAGATAATGCGATTCGGTTGGAAAGAGAAATTGAGTCCACAATTCATCGGATCGTATGAGATTATTGAGTGAATTGGACTAGTGGCATACTGGTTGTCCTTACTGTCTAAGTTAGAAAAGATACATAATGTGTTTCATGTATCAATGCTTTGATGATACCGATCCGACCCTTCACATGTTATTTTTCCGACCGATGTTGAAATCCAGTCTGATATGTCTTATGCTGAAGAACCGATTCGAATTTTAGCTCGTGAGATCAAAGAGCTAAGAAATAAGAGACTTGTAGTAGTGAAAGTATTATGGCATCGACACGGGGTTGAAGAAGCTACGTGGGAACCTGAGGATGCTATGAGAACAATATTCGAACCTATTCACTAGTAAGATTTTCGGGGACGAAAATCCCTAAGGGGGGAGAGTTGTAACAACCCGTTTTTGAGTTAAATCAGAACAGTAGTTTCGGAACCACAAATCCGATGTGAATTTTTTTAATATTATTTTATGTGTTTACAACATGATAGCATGTATGTGTGAAAATTTCTTGAGTTAATTTTATCGTTTAATTGCTCAATTTGAGAAAAAAGGACTTAATCGCGTAAAATGCAAAAGTTGCATACTATTTGTTAAAGTGCTTAATTACTATGATTTAATAAATTAAAAGTCCTTATGATGATATTAAACCATTGGTAGTTTCAATGGACATTAATGGACATGGTTTATGTGTTTTTAAAGTTTATTAACTTAGGTTAAATTAGCAAAAATGTTAATAAATATATGTTAAATAAAAACAAAAGGAAATTTTGTGTCCATCATTCTCATGTTGGCCTAATATAAGAAAGAAAAGAAGCTATCGATGAACTTTTATGGTTTGGCTTCTTCATAGCTCAATTGGTAAGTGTTTAGAGCTCGATTTTTGATGATTTTTATGTTTTTGAGATCGTTGCTCTGTATTCTAGCTAGTCTGTACCATAGATTTCAAAACTGTTAAAGATTTTCAGATTTTCCATTGATGAATTCATGTGTTATTTAGTGGTTGAAGATGAAATATGAATTTTTGATGATAAATTTTCATGTTTTGTAAAGTGATTTTTGATGAAAATGCATATTAGGGGCTAAATTAAGAAATGTTAAAAATGTGTGGTTGAAATGTGAAATAAATGAAAGTTTTTTGGGCTTCTAGGGATCTATATGTAATTCAGCCAAGTTTGTGTTTAAATAAATTATGTGAATTTTGTGTATTTGTGAAATAGGGACTAAATTGATTAAATGCGTAAGTTTAAGGGCTAATGTGTAAAAATGACCAAATGTGTTTTTTTGGACTAAATTGAAAGAATATATTATTGAATAAGTCAATGTTGAATTCATATAGATCAAAAAAGAAAGAATTCAGATTTAGATCGGGGGAAAAACAAGGTTATCGAGTAGTCTACCCGATACGTTAATTCTGAATACGAGGTAAGTTCGTATAATTGAACTTAAATATGTACCTATCTATTTGATGGATGAAATTGAAATAGTAATTATTCTATTGGATAAATATTGAGATATTAAATGAAATGTATGAATTGAGTAAGGCAAGTTGTCGAATAAGACCATTGCTGGGCTATGGCAATCGAATAATAAAACCATAATCAGGTTATGGCTTGTGAATGAAAGACCATGACTGGGCCTTGGCAATGTATGTGTAAGATCATAGTTGGACTATGGCATCAGAAAATCGATGAATTTGTATTATAAGCATTGGTAAACCAGAGCGGTTTGATAAGAGTATTGATGAGAAATAGAAATGAATCAGTACATGTATGTACAGAAAACTATTCAAGTATCGAGTTAGATGAAGTTGAGAACTCATGGATCATACTAGGGATAAATTCTGTGATAGCTCATGATTTGATGCTTTGAATGTTTATGATATTATCCATTTTGAATTGCTAATGAATGTTGTGATTATTTCATGTTCATATATGGACTTACTAATCTTTATAGCTTACTCTATTTAATTTTCGATGTTTTATAGTTCTACAAAGCTAGCTCAGATCCGAGAATCGTCAGAGACTTAATCGCACTATCGATCATCTATTTTGGTACTTTTGAAGTTATGTATATATGGTATATGGCATGTATAAGCTTGTGTCGATTTGGTTTGTTTGATGGGTGTGTATTTTGGCTATTTGTGTTGGCATAAGATGATAAACTTAATGATGTTTTATGAACGTGTAATGGTTCTATTTTAAGACCTATATTGAATGAATGTGGTTAAAGAGATTATGTATATTTGAATTGGTTTAGTTAGATGAATTATATATGTGAATTATGCTTAGTAAAGTAAGATAAATTGATTGGTATTTGAATAGGTAAATGGTATAGATTTGAGTATTGAATTTAGTTGAAATGGATATGGTATGATTTTGTATTGGTTGATGAACTTTGGCTGCATATTGTGACTTAAAATGGTACCAATTGAGTTTACTTAGGTATGTGCAAAAATGGTAGCTAATTGGCTTTGCAAATGGCCTATTTTTTTCCATATGGGCAGAGACATGAGCATGTGTCTTAGCCGTGTGTGACACACGGTTAGGTTACACAGCCATGTGTCCCCTGGTGTTGAAATTGAATTGAAGTCAATATGCTCCACACGGTTTCACACATAGGCATGTGACTGGTCGTGTGGTATAAGTCAGTATACCCTCTAAATGGCACATGGCCTAGCACATGGGCGTGTGTGGCCATTTCAAAGGGCACACGGGCTAGACACATGGGCGTGTGGTTAGTTGTATGACTCAAGTCTGTATACTCTCCAGTTTTCACACGGCCTGACACACGGGCGTGTCCTCGGTCGTCTGATGCAAGTCAGTATGTATGCTCTATTTCCACACAGTCTAAGACACGGGGGTGTCTACTAGCCATGTGAGGCACACAGCCTGTTCACATCGGAGTGTGACCTCTCTTTATATGAAAAATTTTTAAGTTTTCCAAAATTATCGCATGTTATTGGTTTAGTCCCGAACCATTTTTAAAGCATGTTTAAGGCCTCGTAGGTCTTTATAAGGGACAATGTGGTTGTATTGAATGATGTATGAGAATGAATGCTATATGTTGTGTATCGGTCGGTAATACCTCATAACCCTATTTCGGTGACGAATACAGGCTCGGGGTGTTACATTTTTGGTCCAAAATTGATGTCGTGACACACCAAGTCCTGTGTCGCGACATAGGAGTTAGTATACTCCTCTTAGGGATATATTTAAGGGTATGTTGTGACACCCTTATTTTGTGTCATGACAACGAAGGTAGTTTCATGATTTCTCCATTCTGCTTTCTATATTGCGACATTAATCATTCTATGTTGTGGCATAGCAATCGGCATCTATTTATTACGCCTTCTAATGGTCTCCTACACACTTACATAGTTCGTTAGCTCTCCTTAGGCCCCATTCGGCCCTAAGGTTAATAAAAAAAAATCAATTTGCACATTTTATTAACTTAATGAAAACTTACGAAAACATAACTAAAACCTAATGGAAATGCTCACTTTCAATCTCCTAAAGTGTGGAAATTAGTTTAATACACTACACCGAATTATGACAAATCAAACTCCCCCACACATAATTCATTGCTTGTCCTCAAGCAACACAAACATAAACAAGAAATAAAAATGACATCCCTTGAGCAAATATCATACAAGTATTGACTTTGGAGCACATGATTAGGTATTTCATATTCACGAACAACCTTAACATGAAGAATAATTAACTTACCACTGTTGACCACAAGCATCTAATTTCAATATCTTACAAAGTATATAAACACTAAGGGTCTCACTTGTAGGGATCTACCAATAAATAATACAAGTATTCTTATTATCTGAGCAGAATATAAATAGTCGTTTATGTGATTGTTTAATAAAATTTCCATTCATGCATAAAGATATTTAGGTCACATAGGGCTTTTCGGCTTGTAACGTTCTAAGCCTTAGGACAGGTATGTAATTCAAAAATAGTAAGCATCAAAAGGGTTATAAACACGAAAATAGTTTGCCACATCGCACTGATCCTTATTCTTCCCCCTTAGTGACCCTTACCCACTCACCGCCTTATTTCTCTTTCTCTCACCTTTCTTTTTTCTCCACATAGGAAATCATAGCATGACATAGTAAATACGGCTAGCCTAAGAGTTTTTGTGCACTAATGAATGAGTTTTTCTTATTCTTGTGACTTTGGCACTTTTCTTTCTCAATTCATCTCACTCACAAATGCTTTTTGCTTTTCAAGAACTTTTTCTACTCGTATTACTTTTTCTTTGAGAATTTTTTTATTGCTTTGCACTTTTAGGCTAACCTATAGTTCCCATGTCACACCAATCTTTCCTATTTCACTCTATTTTTACAAAATTCACCGTGATGTATCTACTTAATCCTCAATACATATGGCCAGACGTCTATAGTCGTGCAGTGCAAGGTGAAAAAAAGAAGAAGGAAAATACAAAATTAATGTTTTTAGGTGTTTTGTAATTAGGTTCACCAAGAAGTGTTAACAGGCTCAAAATTGCTACTAAAGATGAATGGATTATAGGACAACTTTTTGGCTCTGAATGTGTTCTAAATAATGCCTTAGTTCATCCCTTAATATCTTAATATGCACAAATTTAGCCAACCAAACAAACTCAAATTCAACCATTTATCATTCATACTAGGATGCTCGTTTCCTTGTATTTTCTATATCATTTGGTGCAGTTGATTTCTTAATGCCTATTTACAGTGTATCATATGGAACTTATTAGTCTATTAATAAAAAAAATTAAAATCACCATTTCATCATACCAAATTTATTTGTAAACACAGGCAACTATGTACATTCTCCTAACCATTCACTTGTATTTCTACAAGCTCAAGCACACAAAAGATAAGAAAAATCAAAGAAAAATGGAAAAAAAAATTAAGACAAATTTTCTATATTACCCTCACACTTTAGTTGACATATTGTCCTTAATGTGTAGCCCATAAAAAGATAAGGAAAGAAGTTCCTCGATTGATCGTCGTCGTTCCAACTGCTAATGGTGGATGCTTCCTCCTTTGCTCGTTAATAGTTCAAATTGTTGTGTCTCCTTTATGTTGGGTTCCTACATAGAAAATTTAAACAAAACACAACATAACTAAAAACCTACTATTAGTCCTACTCCTACAAAGTTAAATTAAAATTATTCAAAAATTTAATACAAGTCTTTAAAAATAGAATTTTAACCATGTTCAATCGTCCTCATCAAAATCCATCTCTTAATCTCCTTCTTCCTTCTCTTCCTTATCGCTTTCATGTGCCTCTTCCTCCTACTCTAGATGCGTTGGCCCGAACATGTCAGGTGTATAATTGGGGACCTAGATTTTTTTTGCCTAGCAAA
Organism: Gossypium longicalyx; assembly: GCA_025698465.1. Lineage (NCBI taxonomy): Eukaryota > Viridiplantae > Streptophyta > Magnoliopsida > Malvales > Malvaceae > Gossypium > Gossypium longicalyx. The sequence continues at coordinate 66,834,250 of CM046995.1, read as the reverse complement.
TTCTTGAAAAATTGGCCTCGACTCTTGCATCCACTGTATCATCCAATCTAGCTTTAGATGACTACTCTCACCAATTTATTTTTGAGCTCGTGTCCCCCTCTAGGATTGGGTTGGTGAAGTTGTCACTTCTTATTGTCGTTTGTTCTAATCTTTTATTTGTTTGGCTCGTAGCTTTATGTACTGTTGGAACATGGTGTCACTGATAATACTTCAAGAAAGTTTTAGCGACTTCTTGGTTGATGTCATAGGTACACCTGCCTTTTTACATAAGACCGCGACTAAGTGGGGAGAGAAAACTCCCACTTTCTAGCCACTAATACATCTTTTCATTTTTTGGTGGATCCATCTCAATAGATACCTACTTTTTTGCGAAATAGTATAGAGTAAAACAAATGGAAAGGTATTAACGTTAGATATGTTTAAAGTAGAGATGATTCGTGTGCATACACATTGGATCCACATTTTAGCCTCTAGAAATATAATAGCTTGATAAAAAGATTGTAACATCCCGAATTAGGGTCTAGTTGGAACAGTGATTTCGAGACCACAAATCCAAAATAGAAATAATTATTTTATGATTATTTGATGGTCCATGATATGATTGCATGTTCGTGTGAAAATTTCATGAAGAAATTCTATGCCTAAGATATCCAATTTGACTTTAGGGACTAAATTGAATAAGTTGCAAAATATGTGTTCTAGACGCTTTTAGTATGAAATAGCTTTGGGTTATTAATTAAAGGTCCTTAAATAGCAAATTGCCCAATTTCTATTTTTATGGACAAAAATAGGCATGCATGGATAAAATTTGAATGTTTAGTACAAAGGGCATTTTGGTCATTTGGTTAATAAAATAATAAAAAGGGAATCAAGCAAAATTTACTCATCTTCTCCATGCCATAGCCAAAATTCTCAAGCTCTCCATAGTTAGGGTTTTTCAACTTTCCAAGCTTGACTGTAAGTGCTCCCTGGCACCGTTTTTGATGTTCTTTGTATTTTTTAAGTCCTTAAAGCTTGATCTATCCATTTCTAGCCATATTTTGAGCTAGGGTTCATGTATGAAATTTGACCCATGTGTGACATGTTTGTATTTTGGTGTTTAATGGAAGAATATGAAAGTTTGATGTGTGTTTAACATCTTTTACTAAGTGATTTTTGATAGAAATGCACGAAAAGGACTTGTTTATAAAAGGTGTAAAAATGAGTAGTAAAATTGTGAAATAAAGGAAAATGTGGGCTGATATGAGCATGGTATAGGTTCGGCTAGGCTTGGGTAACAAAGAAAATGAACACATTTCACTTTACGATCCTAGGGACTAATTTGTAAATATGTGAAAGTTTAGGGGAAAACCATAATTTTTCCTAAATATAGTTTTTGGACTGATTTGAATAATGTGATGATTAAATGAGATGAATTTGCTATTATAGATCAAGAAAAACGTAGTCCGAACCTAGACCGGGGAAAGAACAAGATTTTAGACTAAATCGAATTAATTGTCCATATTTTGTACCGAGGTAAGTTCATGTGTAAGTAATGCAATGATATATAATGTTTGAATGTTTTATTTATGTATGAATCTCTATGTTTAATTATTGTGAAGAGTGTATGAACGACTTTATTTTCTATGAGCATGACATTGTGAACGTGTTCGACGACTGTGCGTTATCGAGAAAATCTCATTTGAACCTAAGGAATAATTTAGGATACAATGTGACATGTCACTAGGAACTATGTGAATATGAGCTCATGAGTTTATGTATATATATATATATGTGATTATGTGAATCTAGTTGCTAATCTTGTACGTTCTATCGGTGGCTAGGTAACCCATGTGATGTGATGCGGGTACACATCGACTGTGTGCAACTTGAGTAGTTACATCCTCGATCATCGACTTGTGTGAGCGTTCGTGATTAGCTCAAGAGTGAGCAATGTGTGATTGTGTATGCATGCGGCTACGTTTGAAGCACTATGTACAAGTTTTGTGTGTATTTGATAGTATTCCGAGTGTTCAATGGGTAAACCTGTGAGTTATTCGACAAGTAAGTCAATGATGAGGAATCATGACAATGTGTTATGAGTTAGTACAGGTATGTACAAAAAACTCATATGAATGAGCTCCGTATGTGATGAAATTTTGGTAAGATTGAAATTGTGTAAGTTATGTCTACAAATTTAAGTTATGCCTATGAACATGATAACACATAAGTAAACTATGTTATGTCATTGGTATTTACATATATAATTATATTGCTAATTATTTGCATGTGAACTTACTAAGCTTTATGCTTACTCCCCTCTCTTTTCCATTTTCTTATAGTATCGCCAAGCTAGCTCAGAGATCGAAGGACGTCGGAGACTTAATCACACTATCAACTGGACATTTGGGTATAGTTAGTCTCAACATTTTGAGTATGACATGTATAGGGACTTGGTCTTTTTGTTATATGTCACATTGGTCTAGCCAAATGTGTGGCTTATGGTGGTATTTGGTTCATTTTGTATATGGCTATGTGATTTGGTTCATATTGATTATTTGGGTTGTAACCCTAATCAATTATGCATGCATGCAATGTATTATGCTTGATGTGATTGTTGTAGATGAGATGTATGATGAATGGCACATGTGCTAAATGAATGACTCATGGCTAATAAGTATGACCAAAACTATGATATAATTGAGTAAATTGAAAGTAGGTTTAGCATGATGAATGAATATGTAACGCCCCGAATTTGGGCCTAAAAGTATTGGGCCTTAAGTATGGGTTCGTAAGGAGGTTGTATATAAGTATTTAATTGTGCAAGGAAATGACACAATTAAATGTCAACTTTGGTGGTTAATGGCCCTGAGAAGTGTTGGAGAAATCTTGGGTTCAAACCTTGGCTTTAGTAAAAATTTTGGTATTAAGTGAATAAAACCTTGGATGCTTGGGTGATGGCCTTTTAAATTATTGTGTTAAATAAATGACACAAGGAAGCTTGTGGTCTAGTGGTTGTGGCGTCATTAAGGTTGTAAGGGATCCTAGGTTCAAGTCTTGGCTCTTACAATTCATTTTGGTTTCTCTCTTAAGTGAATCTGAACGCTGGAACATATGTCTTAAAGTTAATTATGGACGTTTTTAACATAGAAAGAGCCTGTGGTGGAGTGGCAAGGTGGTGTGTTGTGTAACTATGAGGTCTAAGGTTCAAGTCTTGGGATGCGCAGTGGAGTATTTATTTTGCTATTTGATCTGTGTAGGAGGTGGAGTTGGACTGGAACTCTGTGGTTGGAAGTGGTCATAAGAAGGAGGAATTATCCTAATGGTTGAAAGTAATCCCACATTGGGAAGCTAACATGAGAATTGGTGAGAAGTTCTTATAAACAGGTGTGTATTCGCACCCTTCTTTGTTGGAAATCGGCAAAAGCTAAAAAGCCGAAACTTCGGCATTTGAGGCTTCACGAGCGTGTGATCTCTTGTGTGGTAGATCGAGCCCACAGATCAGGGGCGATAGACTGTAGAGGCCGCTACAAGCATTCTCGTGTACTGGGCCTTGATGGGCCAAATAGGCCCGATGGGCCCCGTGGGCCTTCTTGTGTAAACCTAACTGTTAGGTGGTTAGTAGTTGGGCCTGCCATGTCGTGTGCATGGCATAGGCCGTTAAAGGCTTCGTTGGGTTAAATGAGCCACACGAGCTTGTGGGCCCACTTGGGTCGAGTATGGGTTTTAGGCTCATTTACATCGTTAGGTCTGTTTAGGTTACTTAAGTCGCTCGAGGCGACTGTGGACCTCCTGTTGGGTCGTTAAGACCCCCGATTTGTAAAATTACCGGAATACCCTGGGTTTGTAAAATTACTGAAATACCCTGGGTTTGTAAAATTATCGAAATACCCCTAATTTGTAAAATTATCGAAATACTCCCAATTTGTAAAATTACTAAAATACCCCCAGTTTGTAAAATTACCGGATTACCCTTGTAGTGTAAAATTACTAAAATACCCCTGTAGGGTAAAATGACTATTTTGCCCTTGTGGGTAAATGACTGACTTGGACTATGAATTTGACTGATTGACTTTGATTGTATGACTATGTTTTAACTGACTTGACTGTGGTTGTAAAACTGATATGCTTTTAATATACGTTTAAATGATTGTTACTGAGCATGGCCATTCTGCATACACGTGTGATGATTGGGCATGACATACACAATATATTGCATGGGGTTGGGACATTGATATGGAGGAAGTATTGTTCTAATAGGATCGCACAGGTCGCTGAGACGATTGTGGATCCACCGAAGGCTTTAAGCCAAACATTCGTATTGATCTGTTAAGGTCGCACGGGTCGCACGAGACGACTGTGGACCGATGGATGGCTTAGTGCCGCTTAATCTGATTATGGCTCTGTGCCAACCTAAAAATGGCTCTATGCCATCTTGACTATGGCTTTGTGCCAAACATATTTACCTGTGGCTATGTTGATGACTCGGTGTTGATCATATTTACCGAAGGCTATGTGCCGATGATATTACCACCGCTGATGGCTATGTGCCAAACGTATTACAGTTATCGATGGCTTTGTGCCAATTATAATACCGCTACTGAAGGCTTAAAGTTGTATATATGAGTAGCAGCTTGCTACAACGTTAGGTAGTACCGCAACCGGGCTATCATTAAAGTGTATCGGATGGGGGTGGGTTGCACGACATTGCATGTATGATATTATAGTGGTATTATTGCGATGTGGGCTTCGGCCCAACTGAGGCTGATATGGACTTCGGCCTACCTGACACTGTTTATTGGTTTGGGCTAGACCCAATTGATCCTGTTATGGGCAGTGACCCAAATGATATTGTGATAGGCTTTGGCCCATGTATGCTCTAAACTAGACTGCATCTTTATTCATTGTTAACGAGTTCGCCCAAATCAAGCTTTACGCTTACTGTTTCGATATCTTGATCGTTACTCTAGTAAGGGGATTACACTTTGAGTTTTCGTAAACTCACCCCGTTTATTAACTGTACAGGTAATCCCCAACGTTAGGTGGATAGGTGTCGCACAGGGACTCGGAGACGACCACACAACTGCACATGTTTTTCTATTTCGTTTATTTAGTTAAGCACTTTGGTTTTTGATTTGGGTTGTAATAAGGCCTCTTTATTTCCTTAACTTTTTATTTGGGAAGTTTATTTAGCATGTTTAATATCTGTTAGAAGTAGGACACGATTTTTCGCAACAGTTTCAAAATGCTTTCATAACTTAACTTTTAAACATCACGTTTTCGTAAATCGATTACTTTTAGAATTATCTTCCGCAAAGTAAAAAGGAATTTTTGGAAATAAAAAGTTTTCAATGTACTACGTTTTAAATAAGAAGGGTTTCTAATGAAAACATGGTTTTCGAAAAACACTTCAATGTTACACGCCAGATTTGGGCCAAACTTTTGGGCCGGGTTTGGGGTGTTAAAGAATATGAAATAGGTGTGGAATACCTTATGAAAGCATGATGGTTTGGGTAGGAGGTATGTTGACATTACAAAGGTATGGGTTAATCATGTTTAGGAGTATTTGAGTGATTAAATATACCATGTTGCATGCCATCAAAGATGAATGAGTGAATGAGCATTTAAGGGTGACAAATGGCTTGGAAAATAGCTTCAAGTTGTCCACACGGGTGTGTGTCTAGGCCGTGTGTGACACACGGTCTGCCCCATGGGCGTGTGGTTCGACCGTGTGTCTCCTGGACCATAATTAATGCAAACAGAATGTCCAGTAGTAAACACACGAGCAAAGACATGGATGTGTGTCTCAACCGTGTGGAGGACACAACCTCAGGACATGGGCGTGTGCCTAGGCCATGTGAAGTCTGCAGTTAATTTTGAGAATTTAATTCGCCACATGGTATAAGCACACAGGCATGTGACTTGCCCATGTGACCTTATTTGGTTAATGACGTCATAGTCAGAGAGTTACACGGGTTGAGGACACAGACGTGTCCCAAGCCACATGGGCATGTGTGACCACATGGCCTACCCACATGGGCTTGTGACTCTCCAAAGCAAGAAAATTTTCTAAGTGTCAAAAAGCTTCCGAAAGTTCTCGATTTAGTCCAAAACCACTTTCGATGTATGTTTTAGGCCTCGTAGGCCCTTATAATGGACAGTTTGCATGAAATTGAAAAGTTTTAATGTTGAACGAAATTTTATGGCCCTGCTTTATGTGGTTTTTTATGTTTTAGTCCAGTAATGCCTCGTGCCCTATTTCGGCATCGGATACAGGTAAGGGGTGTTACAAAGATGTTGGGATATTGGTGCCTGGATGATATTTTCATTCGCCCCTTCCTTCAGTTAAAAATTTTATAATGTTATCCATATCTATGTCTCGAAAATATTCTAAATTTGTTTGATCAATAAAATTTTTTTCATAGTATGAAGCATTATAGAAGCCACGAATAATTATTGAGGTTACTCACACTTCCTTCCCTCGCACAGGTACCATTTCCCACATATGGCCTTCAATGTTTCTAGACTTTTGGTCCCGTAAAGATGCATAAAACTCTTGAACAATAGGGACCACGACACTATCTTTCGAGATCGTCCAAAAATGTTCACACCTATGGTATCTAACCAAAGGTCATATTCTCTTACAAAGAATCATAGATGGATCGAATCCCCTCTCTTGTATAAAGGTTTTTCCTTGATGTTAACAAAATATTTTTCAATATTTGGGTTCGAAAAATTGGAGGGGGTTGGAACCGTCGACGATTCTGGTTCATTAGTTCGTCTAACTTTTCAAGCAGATATGTTTAGTTCTAGTAACTAATGAAATTTCAAGCAAGTGAGTTCAATGGAATAATAAAAGTTGAGTTAGGAACCGTTAACCTCGTGTCAATCATTGGATTCCCTGTCATAATTGTTTCTTCTTCGTTCCCTAAGATGTTTCTGTCTTTTCCAGAACCAAATAAGACTAAAAGAAGAAATTTTTTCCAAGCAAATTTAAAAGAAAGAATGAATAATGAATTTTAGTGTTTAAGAAGTTTAGGGGGTTTTGGGAAATTAGGTGATTAAGAGATGTTAAACTAAAGGTAAAATATGGTTTTATGTTATAAAATAGGTGCTTTCATGTTACAAATTGGGTAAAGTGGGGTTTAAGCTGTCGAGTTGCGCAAATGGGTCGGGTCAACCTTGCAGAAAATTATAGCGAGTCGCGGCACTGGGGTTTTGTGTTGCGACATCCCTAGCAGTTTCCTGTTGTTGCGACATAGGGGTTAGATGTTGTGACACACTCCATACGTTTGGATTTTTGAGTATACTGGCATCGATGTCATGACACTGGATGTTTGTGTCATGACATTGAAAGAATTTTCTTAATTCTGTTGAATCCTGTGTTGCGACATTGGTTTTGTTTTTACTCAAAATTCCAATTCCTAGATTGTTGTGGTTTCTATAAAATGAAACATTAATAAAAATTAAAATATATACAAAAAAGTTAGTTAAATATACAATAATTTACAAAAGTTTAGCATTAATTGAGAAAATTTAAGTCTTACTACCGGATCTGACAGTATCATTAATTCACAGATGGATGATTCTGCAGTTTTATCAATATTAGTCCATCGTCCATCGTGCTATTCCATCTTTGCCAGCTTATCACTTTCCTTAAATCTATTTTTTTGACCTACATGCATTAGAGGAAGTATGTCCCTTGACTTAGGAGTGTTAGAAACAAATAAACTATTGCATTGCTCCCTTAACTTCCTCCTACCTTCCTCTTTATTCGTTTGATTGCCACATTTAAAAATTTCAGTCTCACCATTGATTTTCATGGTTAATTCATTTTTTTCTAAATCAATGGTGGACCTAGAAGTGGCTAGAGAAGGTCTACCTAATAATATCGATATCTCTCGATCTTTTTCAAAATCTAGAACCACAAAATCTGTAGGGATAATGAAATTGCGCACTCTGACTAACACGTCTTCCAATACACCCTTCGAATGTATTGAAGACCTCTCAGCCAATTGTAGTGTTATATGTGTATTAAATTAAAAAATAGTTAAAAAATAGTTAAAGGCATTAAATTAATACTAGCTCCTAAGTCACATATAACTCTATTAAAATGAATGCTCCTTATCTCTATAGGAAAGTAAAACTTCTTGGGTCTTTTAATTTTTGGGGAACCTGTATTGAAATAATAGCAATACATGAAGTGCTTACATGAACTTGTTCACCTTCCTTAATTTTCCTACGCCTAGACATAATTTCGCTTAAAAACTTGGCATACTTAGGAGCTTTCTCAATTAACTCGATTAAAGGCAAGTTAACATTGAATGTTTTGAACAAGTTTAGGAAACTTACAAACTCATCTTCATATTGCTTTTGTTTTTCTTCTAATCTTGAAGGGAATGGAATCTTTACAATGGCAGCATCTTTAGTTATTTCATTTTCTAGCTTAGCTGCTATGCAATTACCTCTTCTGACTTTGGTTCATCTTCAGCCTCTAGGGATTTCTCTTGAGGATCATCAATATTCTCTGTATTTATCTCTAGAGTAGGGCTTTCTGGGCTACTCAATACCATGCCCGATTAGAGCGCTATTGCTTTCACGTACTCCTTACTTTCTCTCCGTGGATTATTTTTTGTATTGCTAGGAATACTAGTGCCAATTTGTCTTTTGACGTCAGTCATCATACTCATCAATTGGCTCATTTGATCCTTAATTTTAGTCAATGCTCTAGTTGATTTGGTGCACTCAGATTGCACCTACTTTAAATCCATTCTCATTAATTGCATTTCTCCTTCGATCCTATGCAAATGTTGGCCACTTGTAGTATGGTCATTTGGGTTGACTTTGTCCTGGAGTTTCTGCAAATAAGGAGGTTTATAGTTAGTATTTTTAGCTTGATTCGATCTATTACCTCTTCCTTTATTTCCTCTCCATCTCAAATTTTGGTGATCTCTTCAACTAGTATTGTAGGTATTTGAGTAAGAGTTTCCACCCTTATTTCCAGTATAATTCACATGATCAACAAGATTGTTGATGTAGTGGAAGAGAGGTTTGTTTCCTCTGCCCATAGATGGTGCATTATTTAAAGATTTTGTAACAACCCAAACCTGCCTAGACGTTATGGTCGAATCTGGCAGTGCCATATTGGAGTGCTTCTCGAAAACTAACTTGTACCGATGAAAACCCGTTTGAAAATTTGAAACCTCTTTGTTAGAACTCAAAAATTTTAAGCTATTTATTGTTCATTTATACTGTCATTACTATTAAAACTCTGTTTGTTGCAGAAGTATTTCAAAAATGTTGGAAAAACGTGGTGGTTTGAAAATAGTTATCGTTTTAGAAAACCGCATTCTTCTTTTAACAGGTATAGATCCTAAAAAACAAAAATCCCAAATTAAAAGCTAAATAATAGAGAGGCCTTATTACATAATTTAAAACCCAAAACAAAATTTAATAGCAAATGGCATGCCAATTTAAAGTAAAACAGGAGCAGTAGTGTGGCCACATCCGAGTCCCTAGAAGCATCAAATCGCCTAAAGCTAGGGATTACCTGCACAGTTAAAAAGAAATGGTGAGTTTACGAAAACTCAGTGTGATATCCCTTAACAGTCGATTGGTGTACAGCAATAGTCTGGGCCTGAGCCTATTCAGAAACAGTACAGTGTGGGCCTTAGCCCAATACGGTAACAATACAACACAATAATGCAACCCGTCCCAATCAAGCCAACGCACCGCTCCGTACCACCAACACACCATGTGGGGACAAGGTCGACCCACCCAGCCAACACACCAATATCGCAGCACAACTGCCAGTAAAATATCGCAGCAAAGTTGCCAGTAACAATAACGCAGCAAAGCTGCCAGTATCAGTATATGTGGCAAAGCCACCAGTAACAATATACTTCCTCCATATCAATATCCCAAACCCATGCTCATAAATCATACAAGTATGCAGAATGTCATGCTCAGTATAGTCAATTCGTAGCACAAATCAGTCATTTACCCTCAAGGGGTAAATTAATCATTTTACCCCATAGGGGTATTTTGGTCATTTTATAAATTTTGGGGTCTACATACCTTTATCGACCCTTCAGAGGGTCTACAGTTTCCTCGAGTGACTCGTATAACCCCAAAATATATAATAGTACGAATGGGACCCCAACCAATTATGCGGCCCATGTGGGCCCACACGCTCGTGTGGCCCATTAAGCCTAGAAAAAGGACCACGGCCATGCGACCTACACAACCCAGTCCAGTGTACACCACATAACGTGAATTTATCCGTGTAGGGCTCACAAGCCCATTGGGCCAACATGACCCATTTTGGCCCATTGTGGCCCAGAATAGCCCAAACCCATGGGAACGCCCATGGAGGCCTCCACAGCCTTACGCCCATGATTCGTGGGCTCAACTTACCTCATGAGTGATAGCATGCTCGTATGGCCTCAAGCACCGTATTTTCAGCTTTTTGGCATTTACCATTTTACAGTTGGAAGGCGTGGTTACACACCAATTTATGCAACCGTTCCAAGTTCCTCAAGCGCCCAACCTACATTCAATTCCACATACCGTCAGTCTTTCATTTGTTAGTGTTCATAAACACTACATCCCCAAATAAGTACTCCTACTTACCTCGACCGAAAGTAGTGTGGCTAAATACACATAGATCGTTGACTAAAACGATCACATGCTTCTCATCGGATAACTGCATAAACCATAGATCTTATTAAACAGGACCGCTCATAGGTGTGGCTTCAATCCATGATGATCATATCCAAAACAAGGTATCATATTACCTTTATAGAATAGTGAGGAAAAAGGTTTTGATCGCCACCAAAATACTTGCACTCCATCACTCCTCGTAAGAACCTAAAAACCCAACGATCCATATAAGAACCCAGCAATCGATCGTCAAAACACAAGGAGAAAGGGGGTATTCGACTTTAAGAAACAAAATGAGGGAAAATAGGCTGAACTAACAAAAGACAATAAAACTCATACCTTTTGTCAAGAACTCTTGTAGAAATTGATTTAATCAGCCCTCACCATAGGGCTCAGTAATAATCGACCAAGAATACCCAATAGCAGAGAAAATCGAAGAAAATAGAGAAAGGCAGGGGATCAATCGGCTATTGAAGAGAAGCCAAAAAGAAAGAATAGAATCGCAAGGAGGGAGAGAGAGACAGAAGAAATAACAAGAAGGGGAAAAATGAAGAAAATGGAGAATAGAAAGGGAGCAATCTCGACAGTGTTTGAGGGATGTATTCAGCTAGTATTGGAAGAGAAGGAAAATGCAGAGATTCGGCCAATCAGAGTACAGAAGAGTGCAAAACCGAAACAACCTCACAGTAAAACACCTTAAAATTAAAAGCTAATTTTGGCTTTAGAGGGAAAAGAAACCAAAGTAAGGAAAAACCGAAGCCAAGATCTCTAGCAACAAACGGCTACCAAAATGCAAAAAAGAACCCTTGCTAGTCGAATGTATGAGTGCCCAAAGCCCCATACGGCACAACTCTTCTTCCCAAGCCAAATTCCTTGATTTTCTCCTAATATCTCTCCATGATTCTCTCAACAAATCCCTCCAACATCCCATTCAAACTCTCATGACCAATTCAACCACAGAGTCTCAGTCCAACTCCACCACCTAAACAGCTCAAACAACAAAATAATTACTCCATTGCACAACCCAGGACTCGAACTCAAGTCCCCTAATAGAAGCAACACACCACCTTGCCACTAGACCACACGCTCTTTTGTGACATGAAACAAGAACTATTATTTATAAGGCTTATATGACAGTGTCCAGATTCATTTAAGAGCAAAACTAAAAAAATCTACAAAAGCCAAAACTTGAACCCATGCTTCTCAAACACTTCCAAACACACCCAAATCACTTAGCCAATAAAGCAAACATGTAACTTGAGTCAGATAATACAAAATTAAAGACTCTAAATTTTTGTGGCGTTACAGATTTGATAAGATTAAGTCAATCCGCTAACTGTTGATACTTTTCAACTTCTTGAATAGCTTTTACCATAGCGGCTTTCTGGCCATATGTAAATCATTCAATTACCTACTAGTAGGATTTTAATGCCATGTTCTCAATGATTTCATACACGTCCTCGTACGTCTAATTCATACGAGCTTCTCCTACTGCTCCATCCAATCTAGATCTTGCATTTGCATCCAACTCATTATAGAACACCTACAATCACATCCACTCGGGGAATCTGAGGTGCAGGAATTTCTGAATCAACATTTTAAAACGTCCCCAAGCTTCATGAAAGCTTTCTCTCTCTATCTATCGAAAGACAACAAGTTCTCTTCTGACTTGAACTGCTTTACTAGTAGGGAAGAACTTTTGTAAGAACTTTCTAGTGAGTTTGTCATATGTCGTGATAGACCCTGGTGCCTACAAATCTAACCAAGAAAAGGCATTATCAGTCAAAGAAAAGGGAAACAACTGAAGATAAATAGCATCATCAATGACCCCGTTATACTTAAAAGTATCACAAATTTGGAGACTTCGTTTTAAATGTTAATTTGAATCCTCTTTCATTGTGCCCCTAAATTACAGATTATTCTGGATAATCTGAATCATTGCCAGCTTAATCTAAAAATTGTTAGCTATAATTGTCAGCCTCACTATGCTCTCTTGAACCATGTTCAAACTTGGGAATGAATAATCTCTTAAGGTTCTCTCGTTACGAGCCATGTGTAAGTTTGAGGCTAACTGTAGCATTGGTGGATCTCCTAAAGTGTTATCGTTAGCGTCGTCGAATAGTGAATTCTTGCGTTGTACGTTGCTTGCAGCTGCTAGTGGTGGGTCTTTCATCTACTGCTACTGCTATTATTGATGTTGACGATTTCTCTGAATTATTCTTTTTGGATCTGTAACAGCTACTATAGGTGTCCCCTACTAAGAGTCATACACTAAACCCAAAATGAGAAGATTAGTAACAATAAAAATTAAAAATCATATCTATAACCTAAAAGAAAATTTCTTAATTATTCTTACTAAGTGCAAAAATTAAAATCAAACTAGTGATACTGCCTCCCCAGCAATAGCGCCAACAACTTGACCGCCTCCGGACCTACTAACATTCAGAGTATGAATAATGTAGTAAGTGATATGGATATATGAGGTGATATCCACAAGTATACGAGTTTAGTAGTAATATAGTTACAATGGAGTAGGTGAGTACTTTGAGCATCGTACCCAAAGGGGGTGAGTGCTAGATCAATTTATTTATAGTACATAAGTAAAATATAGATTAACATTTAATGTTTTAAACATGTGTAATAAGCTTACAAATTCATCCTTACCCCCTTTTCTTCTTTAGTCTTGAAGGGAATAGGATTTTTGTGATTTCGACATCTTTAGGTGTTTCTTTTTTCGGTTCAGTTGTTGGAGTCTTTACCTCTTCTAGCCTTGGTTCTTCTTTAGCTTTTGGAAATTCCTCTTAAGGGTCATCACTATTCTCCATAACTACCTTTGGAGTAGGGTTTTCTAGGCTACTTAGTACTTTGCCCAATCGAAGTGCTATCTCCTTCACATGTTCCTTACCTTCCCTCCGCGGATTGTTTTCTGTATTGCTAGGAATACTTGTGCCAATTTGTCTTTTGATGTCGCCCATCATGCTCATGAATTGACTTATTTGATCCTTGAGCTTAGTCAATGTTCTTGTTGAGTTGGTGCACTCAGATTGTATTTGCTTGACATCTATTCTCATTGACTACATCTCTACCTTAATTCTATCCAGATGCTGACCACATGCAGTATGGTCGCTTAGGTTGGCACTATCCTGGGGTTTCTACAAATAAGGAGGTTGATTGTTAGTATTTTTAACTTGATTTGAACTATTACATGCTCTTTGATTCTCCGCATCTCAGATTCAGGTGATCTCTCCAACTAGGATTATAAGTACTCGAATAAGGGTTTCCACCCCTATTCCCAATGTAATTCACATCCTTAGTAGGATTGTTGATATAATAGAAGAGCAGTTTGCCTCCTCCCTAGATAGACGGTGTAGAAGCAGATTCTATATGGTTTAGTTTATCCAATATCTGTTGATACTTATCATCATCTTGAATGTCGTTGACCATAGCGGGTTTCTGGCGATATGTGAAGCGTTCAATTGACTATTGATAGGAGTTTAGTGCCATATTTTCAATAATTTCGTACACATACTCGTATGTTGTATTTATAAGGGCTTTTACTACTGCTCTATCTAATCTAGATTATGTATTTGCATCCAACCTGTGATAAAATACCTATAATCACATCCATTTAGGAAATCCATGGTACAGGCATTTTTAAATCAACATTTTGAAGTGTTCCTATGCCTCGTAGAAAATTTCTCCCTCCTTTTATCTGAAGGCAACAATCTCTCTTCTTAGTTGAACTGCTTTGCTAATTGAGAAGGACTTTTAAAAGAACTTTCCAGCGAGTTTGTTTCATGTCGTGATAGACCCTGGTGCTTGCGAGTCTAACCAAGAAAAGGCATTATCAATCAAAGAGAACGGGAAGAACCGAAGACAGATAGCGTCATGTGAAAGTATGTTGTGTGGTTACATTTATTGCTGATTTGGAAAGCCTGTTTTTCTCACTCTCATGTTATGTGATATTATGGTATATATGATTATTCATGACTATTAAAATGTTATGTTTTGATACATGGTTATAATATGTGATTTGCATGTCAAAACATGCCTATCTGATACTAAGTGTTAAATGATTCGATGAGCATGATTTACATGCATAAAGTATTATTCTGTAACAAAGTGAAAATGTATTTATTGTGGCCATATCACATGCATGGGGTTGGGACATGTGTAAGGAGAAAGCACTGGAAATTTATTTGCATCACTGGTGGCTTGTCCACATTATTGGTAGCTTGTCTGCATTCCTGGTGGTTTATCTGCATCACTGGTGGCTTGTCCACATTACTGGCAGCTTGTTTACATTATTAGTGGTTTATCTACATCATTGGTGGCTTGTCCATATTACTGGTAGCTTGTCTTCATTACTAGTAGTTTATATACATTACTGGTAGTTGGTTTGCACTACTTTTTGGATGTACTGGAAGATGTGTAAGTTAATGTACGAAGTTTCATTATCCCTGCAGATTTTGTGGTACTTGATTTCGAAGAAGATCGTGAGATACCGATCTTATTAGGAAGACCCTTTTTGGATACTTCTAAATTTACCATTGATTTAGAAAAGAACGAATTGACCATGAAAATAAATGGTGTGGTAGAAATATTTAAATGTAACCATCAATCAAGTGAAGATGAATGTAGGAGGAAGTTAGGAGAGCAGTGTAAAAAGTTATTTATCTTTAACATTCCCAAGTTAAGGGGCATGCTTCCTTTTATGCATCAAGAGAGAATAAACATGTTTAAGGAAAGAGACATGCGAGCACAAGTGGAATGGGACGATAGACGATGGACTAATACTGACAGAATGGAAGAATCATCTATTAGTGAACTAATGATACTGTCAGATGAATCCAACAGTAAAACCTAGAAATATTTGAATTAGTTAACTGTTGTAAATTATTGTATATTTAACTAACCACAGATTTTAGATGTTAAATTTTAGGTGTTTTTACAAGATCGAGACATCCTCAAAGATGGGAAATTGGGCTAACATATAGTAGGTGTCACAACACGACAACCTTGTATCGTGACACTTCATGCAGAATGCAGGAATTGAAGAAACCAACTTGACGTTGCGACACCACACTCCTATGTTGTGACATGGAGGAAAGTCTCCCTAAATTCCAAACTGAAAGTTGTGCTGCGACACAGAGCCCCTATTTCGCGACAACGATAAGCTTCCAGGGATGTTGCGACATGGAACCCCTATGTTGCGACATCGTTGTAATTTTTTACAGGGTTCACCTGACTATTTTGCGCAACCTGATTAGCTAGCCCTTCATTTACCTTACTTTAAACACCCAAAACACCTATTTCTTAACCTAAAAACATACTCAACTCATATTTAAACACACTTTACCATATCTAATCCCTTAAATATCCTAAAACCCTAAAAAATCAACCTTTCCTTTTTACTTTTTGAGTTGTCTTGAGATATTTATTCTTTCAATTTTACTAGTGAAGGGCAAGAATGAAACCCCTCCAAGGAATGATAGGAAAACAAGGTGTGATAAGGAAGCCAACGATATATCTAAGGTTAAGGGTTTTTAAACTCAAATTTTACTGTTTCATTGAGTTCGCTTGCTGAGTACTTCATTAGTTTGTTGAATTAAAACATCACGCCTTCTAGGAAAGTTAGGCGAACTATGGAAACAGAGCCATCAATCACTCAAAATCCCTCTATTTTCCTAAATTCGAATGTTGAGATTATTTTAATGAACTTCAAAGGAAAACATTTATTCTAGAGAGTGGATTTGATCCATCCATGATGTTGTGTAAGGAAATATGGCCTTTAGTCAGATCCTTGAATATAGTGCTGTGGTTCTTATTGTTCAAGAATTTTATGCATCGTTATGGGACCAAGGAACTAGGAGCACTGACGGTCTTATGTGGGAATCGGTACTTGTGCGAGGAAAAGATGTGTAAGTAACCCATCGAATTATTTTTGACTTTTATAATGTTCTATACTGTGAAAAGAATTTTATTGAGGAAACTGATTTAGAGTACTTTCAAGACATAGATATCTATAACATTATAAACTTTCTAACTGAAGGAAGGGGCAAATGGAAATATCGCTCAAGTACCAACATTGTTGTGTCCTTTCATCAAGCTATTATGTTTCCAGAGGATAAAATGTGGACTCAATTTATATGCACATGAATAGTACCTATTTTAAATGTTTATAACGCTAATACTTTTAGAGCAGTTTTGCTCTATGTTATTTTGTAGAAAAAATAGGTCTATATCTACAAATGGATGGACCTGAACATGGAGAGGTGCATTATTAGCCAGAAGGTGGGAGTTTTCTTTCCCAATCTAGTGATGGCCTTATTGAAAAAGGCGAATCTACCTATGACATCCATTGAGCAGGCATTGAAACCATCTAGAAGTATCATCGGGGACACCTTGTTCTAACAATACATTGAGTTACGAGCCAAACAGATAAAAGATTGGAACAAGCGACAACTACACCAACTTCATCCCAGAGGTTGACACAAGCACAACAAGAAGCTGGTGAGAGTAGTTATCCAAAGCTAGATTGGATGATTTAGTGGATGCAAGAATCGGGATCAAATTTTGAAGAATTTGCTAGGCAAAACAACATTCTAGTCCCCAATTATACACCTGACAAGTTAGGGCCAACAAATATGGAACAAGAAGATGATGGGCATGAAAACGAGGAGGATGAGGAAGATGACAGAAGTGAGGAGATAGATTTTGAAGAGGATGATTGAACTTTTTTATTTTTGGGAAAATTTGTATTAATTTTTGGATACTTTTAATTTTAACCATGTAGGAGTAGGACTAATAGAAATTTTTTTATATTGCCTTTTGTTTAAGTTTTCTCTGTAGGAACCCAACACGAAGGAGACACAAACAATTTGAGCTTAACACGATCAAAGGAGGAAGCACCCACCATTACTAGTTAGAGTAACCACTATCAATCGGGTAATTTCTTTCTTTATATTGATATGGGCTACATATTGAGGGAAATGTGCCAACTAAAGTGTGGGGAGGTAATATAGAAAACTTGTTTATTTTCAATTTCTACATTTTTCTTTGATTTTTTCTTGTCTTTGGTGTGCTTGAGTTTGTAGAAATACAAGTGATTAGTAAGGAGCATGGACATAGGTTGCTTATGTTTACAAATAAATTTGGCATGACGGTAAGTGGTTTTAATTTTTGATTATTAGACTACTAAGTTCCATATGTTACAATGTAAATAGACATTAAGCAATCAACTGTACCAAGTGATATAGAAAATATAAGGAAACGAGCATGCTAGTATGAATGATAAATGGTTGAATTTGTATTTATTTGGTTGATTAAGTTTGTGCATGTTGAAATATTTAGGGATAACCTAAGGCATTGTTCAGAACACATCTAGAACCACAAAGCTGTCCTATTTATATTTCACCTTTAGTATCAAATTTTGAGCTTGTTGACACTTCTTGATGAACCTCATTAAAAACCCCTAAGCTTTAAATGTTAATTTGTATTTACCCTTTTTTTTGGTCTTGTACTGCACGACTATAGACGTTTGGCCATATATATTGAGCGTTAAATAGATACATCACGGAGGAGTTTGTAAAAATAGAGTGAAATAGGAAAGGTTGGTGTGATGTGGGAACTATAGGTTAACTTGAAAGTGTAAAACAATTCTGAGTGAGATGTAATGAAAAAGAGAAAAGTCACAAAGTCACAAAACAATAAAAAAAAAACTTGTGTCTAAATGCACAGAAACTTGTAAGCTAGCCATAGTTAGTATATCATGCTGTGATTTCCCATATATGAAGAGACAAGGAAGGTGAGAGATGAAGAAAGAAGGCGGTGAGTGGGTAAGGGTCACTAAGGAGGGAAGAATAGGGATCAATACGATGTGTCAAGCTATTTTCGTGTTTGTAGCCCTCTTAATGCTTTCTATCTTTGAATTTCATACCTGTCCTAAGCCTCAGAATGTTACAGGCCAAAAAGTCTTATGCGACCTAAATATCCTTATACACAAATGGACATCATATTAAACATACGCATAAATGACCATTTGTATTCTGCTCAAATAATCAAAGTACTTGTATAATTTATTGATTGATCCTTACAAGTGAAACCCTTAATACTTGTATATTTTGTATCATACTGAACTTAGATGTTTGAGATCAAAAGTGGTAAGTCAAATATTCATTATGTTAAAGTTGTTAATAAGCATGAAATTCCTAAGTCGTATGCTCCGAAGTCAATGCTTGTATGATATTTGCTCAAGGGTCGCTGCTTTTATTTCTTATTTTTGTTTATGTTCCTTAAGGTCAAGCAATGACTTAAGTGTGGTGGAGTTTGATCTGCCATAATTCGGTGTAGCAAATTAAACTAGTTTTCGCATTTAAGGAGCTTGAATACAAGCATTATAGTTATGTTTTAGTTAAGTTTTTTTAGTTTTATTTATATTTAATAAAATGTGCAAATTGAGTCTTTTATTGACCTTAGGGGTCGAATGAGGCCCAAGGGTGAGCTAACGCACTTTATGAGTGTACAAGAGACAATTAGAAGGTGTAATAAAGGAATATTGGTAGTTATGTCGCAACACAGATGATTTGATGTCGCAACATAGGGAACAAAATGGAGAAAACTCAAGTCTATCTTCAATATCACGACACAGGTTGAGGGTGTTGTGGCATACCCCTGATGATAGCTGAAGAGGAGTATATTGATTACTCTGTCACGACAGAGGTCCTGGTGTGTTGCGACATCAACTCTAGGACAAAAATTGAATATAAAGTAGGGGCATTTTGGTCTGCACAATCAAACCTAAAGCTAGGGAATGTTAGCTAACATCTGGTTAAGTACGACGGCTACCTGAAGGCTATCAATAAGCTCATTTGTCACCTGTTATAGACATCTTTTGTAACAACCCGATTTTAGCTAAATCAGAACAGTGGTTTTGGAACCACAAATCTGAGATCGTAAAATTGTTCTAATAATATTTTTGGTGTTTATAGTATGTGATTATATATGTGTGAAAGCTTCGTGAAATAATTTTAGCATTTGAGTGCTTAATTTTAAGAAAGGACTAGATCGCGTAAAATGTAAAAGTTGCATTCTATATGATAAATGTGTCTAATTACTATGGCTTATTAAATGAAAGGTCCTTATGTTGATATTAAACCATTGATAGTGGAATTTGACATAAATGGTCATTTATTAAGTGAATTTTAATGTTTATTTTAAAGGTTATTTTGGTAATTATGGAATTAATGTATAATAAATTAAAACAAAACATAATGGTGGCCATTTTTCATCCTTTTTGCACCAAAAATAGAAGAAAGAAGAAGCCATTTTCATGTTTTAGGGTTCAACACTTTGTGTTTTGATTAAGGTATGTTTTGAACTCGATTTTTGATGATTTCTACGTTTTTGTGATCGTTGCTTCATGTTCTAGCTAGCCCATGCCTTAATTTTTGAATTTTTTTGATGATTTTATAAAGTGCCATTGTTGAATCTATGAGCTTTGTGATAGTTTATGATGAAAAATGGATATTTGTTGATAGATTATCAAGTTTTATTAAGTGATTTTTGAAAAAAATGTCAAATAGGGATTTATTTGTGAAAATGAGAAAATATGTTGTTAAATGTGTGAATAAATGATAAATATGGGCTGATATGTGCACTAGGAAAATTCAGCTAGCATGTATTTGAAAGAAATTGCGTAATTTTGTGTATTTGTGATATAAGGACTAAATTGAAAGAAATGTGAAAGTTTAGGGTCAAAGTGCAAATTGGCTTAAATATGTGTTTGTGGACTAAATTGAATGGTTGATGAATAAATGAGTTAATTTTGAATGTGTTTATATCAAGAATGAAAGAAATTGGATTTAGATCGGGGGAAATCGAAAGTTATCGAATAGTCGATCCGATCCGTTTATTGTATATACGAGGTAAGTTCATATGCAAATAAATGTCTTTAAATTGAAATATACATGTTTAATTGTCATTGAATTGCTATGAATGTTGAACGATCAAATACGAGGAATAATCAATAG
Organism: Gossypium longicalyx; assembly: GCA_025698465.1. NCBI lineage: Eukaryota > Viridiplantae > Streptophyta > Magnoliopsida > Malvales > Malvaceae > Gossypium > Gossypium longicalyx. Next base: position 66,813,578 of record CM046995.1, on the reverse strand, counting down.
AGTTACGACATCCGAAAGTCTCATACGAACTTAGGAATAGTATAGGATATGAATGTCATGACATTAGGTTACTGAGATGTAATTGCATGTAAGACCATGTCTGGGACATTGGCATTGTATTGTGTATACATGTAAGACCATGTCTGGGACATTGGCATCGTTAATCGATTTTGTGTAAGACCCTATTTGTGATAGTGGCATCGATATGTGGTAACATGTAAACCATATCTGGGATATGGCATTGTACAAGCTATATGTGTTTGCCGGGTATTCTTAACGATTTCGAACGGTTCAACAGGAAAAGTCCAGTCGAGTAAGAATGTGTGAATGAGTTAAGTGACTCAAGTACGTATGAGATTTATACAAGTATTGAAAATGGAAGTATTTGATGAATTCAATTATGATATTGAATATGTGTACTATAAGAAAGGTTTGTGGACTTGTATGTGTTTATCTATGCTTAGCATATTTGAATTGATATGCAAATATTCATATGATGACTTTATTTGTATATGGCTTACTAAGATTTTAAAGCTTACTTTGTGTGTTATTTCCCTGTTTTATAGATTATCAAAGCTAGCTCAGACTCGTGGATCGTCGGGAAACATCATCACACTATCGATCATCTCGTTGGTACTTTTGGAGCTTTGTATATATGGTATATGGCATGCATAGGCTAGTGTCATCTTGGTATATTTTTAGCTATGATATTAGCCATGAGATTTGGCTTGAAAATGATGTAAATGTTGGTGTGTATTTGGCCATTTAAGTTGGCTTAAATTATGAGTTTGATAAGTAGTATATGTGATTTATAAGTTATCTTGTGTTTTGACATGTTTGCCATGGTTGTTGATATGGCTAAATGGTTGCTCATTTGGTTAGTTATTAATTGATGTGTTGATGTTTAAAGAATGGTATGATTTATATATGATGAATTGATATGTTTTAAAAGCATGATTTAGTTGATGGATTGGTGAGGAAATGCATTTAGAAATTATGTGATTCGAAGATTGTGGCATATTGATTTGGTATGCTTTGGCAATGGATTTGTGTATTTAAGAGGATAGCTTCTAAATGGCATAATATATGTATGGTATAGCATGATTTGGTAGTCTTTGTACGTATGAAAATGGTGCAATTTGATATGGTTTAGGTGTGCACAAGGAGGGTGAGAAATGTGGCTTCTACCAAGCCTATTTTCACTCAACATGGCTGAGCACATGGGCGTGTGGCTCGACCGTGTGTGACACATGGCCTTGATACACGGCTGTGTGTCCCTTGGGGTACCCTTTCAAATTAAGTCAATATACCCTATAGGATTGAAATGGCCTAGACACACGAGCGTGTCTACTGGCCGTGTGTAACACACGGGCCGACACATGGGCGTGTGGCCGGCCGTGTGACCCAAGTCAGTAACCCCTCTAGATTTCCCACGACCAAGGCATATGGGCGTGTCCCCGGCCATGTGGTACAAGTCAGTATGTACGCTCTATTTTCACACGGCCTGTGACACGAGCGTGTCTGGTGGCCGTGTGAGGTACACGGCCTGTTCACACGGGCGTGTGACCCTTAAATGCATGAAAATTTTCTAAGTTTCCCAAAGTTTTCAAATGTTATCGATTTAGTCCCGAATCTCTTTTAAGCATGTTTTAAGGTCTCGTAGGGCCTTATAAGGGACAATGTGAATGTGTTGAATGTGTTTTGATTAATGAATGCATAAATGTAAGTATAATGTATATGAATAATGTGTATTGTCAGTAATGCCTCGTAACCCTATTCCGGTGACAAATACAGGTTAGGGGTGTTACATCATTCCTCTAGCCTAGATTCTCTCTTATAAATTTAGTTTTGCTTTCTTTCTTTTTTAGGTTTTTAGATTTATTTCAATTGTTCTTATTGATTTCAAGATATCTAAATTGTGGAAGCATTCAAACTCTGTGGATTCGTGCTTAATTTCAATACAATCAACCTTATTCATTTACTCTATCTTGTCGATTCAATTAGCATGCTTCCTGTTTACATCGATTACATATTGTCTATGGAAGCCATGAGGAACAAATCCATCTATAGGGGATTAGCGAGTGGAGGTATGATCTGCTAACTGTTTTGTAAGGTTACTCAATGGATCAACTATGTTGGAAAGGAAGAATGTGAAGCAAAACTTAGGCCTGATAACCCCGGGAAGTCATCATAGTGGGAATTAACCCAAAATTGATATTGTCCATCCCTGAATACCTTAACCCCAAACCATTCTAAACTATGAGATCAGAAGATAAGTAATCTTGCTAGAGTATCAACTAGTTGATTGACGAGGAACCTGAAACAATAGTTGATAGAGATTACCGAAGCGAGTTAATCACCCATAATTGAATTCGATTTGTTCTCCCTTTTTAATCTCTTGAATTTTATCTTTTTATGTTATTTCATTTTTATTACTATTATTATAAAACCCCAAAAATCTTTAATTTCATATTTTTCGTACTATAACTAATTTAAAAGTATGAATTAGATCTTTTAGTGTTTAGGTTAGAATTGATCTGGCACTCACCTCTCTTGGGTATGATCCTCGGAGTACTCATCTACTTCGTTGTAAAACTATATTACAACTCAACTCGTATACTTACGGATGCCACCTTATCTGTTTATATTTTATTACAGTTTTCACATTCTAAAAGTTAGTACGTCCGGAAGCAATTAACCAACATAGCTCGCTTCCTTCGATTGGTTCTTAAAACATGGCTTCGCTTTCATTGGCTTGACAGTCATCTCCAAATGGTTAAGCTTCCCTAAAATTTGTTAGTACCGATGATCGTCATTATATTCGTTCATAGCTTTCCTCGTTGGAGGCTTTGATTTGTACATGAATCTTTCATTGGCCACATGTACGAATTCATAGCCATGTCATCTATGATTTTGTAGGCTCAGTCATACGTGTGGAACATGAGAGATTTTTTGGTCGCTCCTTCTAGGCTTTCAATACCTAATGTAGGCACTTCCTTAGCATCATTTTGAAACATTCCCGTGCCTCATATCTGGACTCACATTTGTATTGTTTAAAATTGGCGATTTCTCGCCTCAATTGAATGGTTAGATTGATCGATAAAAATTTATAATGAAATTTTTCTGCTAAATCATTCTACGTGGTGATGGAACCCAATTCTATTTAGTCTAACTAATCAACTGTATTATCACACAATGAGAACAAAAATAATCGGAGACGCACAGCTTCATCGGATACTCCATTATGCTTGAAGTTATTGTAAAGTTGAAGAAACTACTTCAAGTGCAGATTAGGGTCTTCCAGCATATTTTTTTGAATTGTAGTGTATTTTGGATCATTTGGATTGTGGCTACTTTCATCTCAATATTATTGGCGTTAATCGTCGACCTTACTATGCTGTCGGACACCACATCGAGTGTAGGTAAGGCATACTCACGCAACATCTTTTGCTCCATTGAGACTTATTCCCGGATATATCCTTATCGCTCTCGTGGATCTTCAAATAACGAATTTTCTCGGGGTAAATTAATTACCAGGGGTGGATTAGTGTTCATTAGTTGACAATAGCGCCTGAGTAGTTGCTCCACATTTGGATATGGTTTGATTGGGGTGTTGGAGCTTCAGGTCATAAACAACCTAAAAAGTTAAAAAAAAAAATTAAACGAATAAAAATAAAAATCAATAAACAATAATTAAATACAATATCTATAGGTTTTAATGTTCCTATTTATCTTATTAATTGTAAAAATATTTTCTAGATTTAATGCCAAAACCTCCCCGGCAATGGCGCCAACAACTTGACCGCCTATAAATGTGTTATCGTTTATAGTAAAAATATCACAATAAAAAATATAAAAAATTAAATCGGCTGTGTCCGAAAGTATACGGGTAAAATTGTAATATAGTATATGTATTTAGAATGGAACTCAAGAAGTATTAGAGAATCATACCCAAAGGAGGTTGGAATAAATCTACAAAAAATTTCTTTACAATAATAAGTCTAAACAATAATAATTAAATCCTATATTATGATGAATCATAAAAGAGATTAATAATAAAAATTAAATAAACAAATTAAACAAACAACTAAATCGATAAAACCACTTAGGAATATTAACTCGTTTCAGGGTTTGTAATTAACTTCGAATTAGGGTTTTAGAGTGGATAAGTTATCAATTAACTATTTATTAACTTTCAACCTCTAACTAATTAACCAATTGGTTGATACTCACTTATCTCCTGACCTCACTTTCTCAACCAAGATAAACTATGATTTACACGGGTAAATTTATCTCCCAATCTCGTTTAACCTATAATTACTTCCTAGGGTTATCAAGACTAAGGTTTAGGAACACGTAATCTATACCAACAAATCCTCTCAAAACAACTTAAATCCTTTATTAATCACGTCCTTATCCACTCATTAATCTTCCTTAAGTGATTTAGCCATTCATGTTATTCATAATTTTAATCTCAATTGAATAAAACATATAAGAACACAATTGAATCAAAAATGAAAAGATATTAGAATAATCCTAATTTTGATGTCGAGTAGAGAATGGAGTAACCAATCTGTCAATTGGAAGAATAAAATATTATCCTTTTTGAAGAAGAAATAAATGAAATACTTTTATACTGTAAAAGAACTCTTGGATTGAAACTGATTCCAAGAGAGAAAAATAAAGAGTTTATGAAAGCCGAAAGAAAAATAATCGTACCCCAAGGAGGCAAGCACTAAATTAATCTTAACTTAAACATGAATAGATCTAATTTATAATCTAATCAGTTTATATTACAAAGAGATAAAAGAGTAGTTTTTGTATTATAATAAAATAATAATAAAAGAAATAAAAGTAACTAAATGAATGGAAAACAAGAAATCAAAAAAGGAAGTAAGTATCAAATTTGGACATGGGTGATTAGCTCTCTTTGTTAATAATAATCAACTGTTGTCTCAGGCTTTCTTATTCAATCAACTAGTAAAGACCTCAGTAGGATCTTCCAATATGTCCATTGAAACACTGAGTTGGCAATGACTACTTATCTTCCAACCTCACAGTCTAGATAGATTCAGTGTTAAGGTGTTCACGGTTAGGACATACCAATTTTAGGTTAACTCCCACCTTTTTAACTTCTTAGGGTTGTCAAGCTTAGTGTTTAGGTTCTTCCTCTCTTAGACAACTGATTCGGTAAGGAATCCCTACAAAACAATTAATTATTTATACCTCCACTCGCTAGTCCCCCATAAGAGGATTAGTTCCTCATGGATCTAGTAAACCGTATAAACTTAAAAGAAAGAATGAGCATGAATAACAATTTAAAGAGTAATAGTTTAGAAAAAGCCTGATTGTATTGAATTTTAAATGTAGAATCCTAAAAGAGTTTGAGAATAACTTCAGAATTTGATTTCTTCCTGAAAGTAAATAACAGGAATGGAAATAAAGTCTAAAAACTAAGAGAAAAGAAAAACAAAAGACTTAAACTAAATAGAAAATTATAAAATAGAAAGGTGTTTATAACACTTGTTAGTTGAGCCTATTTATAGGCTTAGGATGGCCATCGTCCTTAACCCTAGGTCATTTGATGTTCCCGAATTTAAAGTTGGATTGAGTGGACCAAAACATCCTTAGCTCGTATTAATTTCCCATGCAAAGGCGATGTCGTGACACACTAGGTCCTGTGTCGCAACATTGATTGTAGTATGCTCAGCTTCAGGGTGTCTTCAGGGGTATGTTGCGACATCCTCAGGCTGTGTTGTGACATTGAAGGCACTCTTGGAGTTTTCTTATCCTGCTCCCTATGTTGCGACATTGCATGCTCCGTGGTACAACCAAGAGGCCAATACTGAGTTAATACGCCTTCTGATGGTCTCTCGGACACTCACGAAGTATATTAGCTCACCCTTAGGCCTTATTCGACCCCTAAGGTCAATAAAAGACTCGAATAACACATTTTATTACACTTAACAAAATTTGCTAAAATTTAATTAAAACATAACTAAAATGCTTATGTTTAAGCTCCTAAAGTGTAGAAACAAGTTTAATCTGCTACATCAAATTATGGCAGGTCAAACTCGCCCATACTTAAGTTATTGCTTGTCCTCTAGCAACAAAAAAAAAAATGAAAAGACGACCATTGAACAAGTATAGTACAAAACTTAGCTTTGGAGCACATGAATAGACATTTCATATTCTCACATAATATTGGCATGAGATATAAGTGACTTACTACTTTTGGTATCAAACACCTAAGTTCAGTATATTACGGAGCATACAAGCATTAATGGTCTCAAATGTAAGAATCTATCAATAAATTATACAAATAATTTTATTATCCAAGCAGAATACAAATAGTCATAAGTGCATTTATTCAATATGATTTCAAATTGTAAATAAGTCTATCTAGATCACATAGGGCTTTTCGGCTTCTAATGTTCTGAAGCCTAGGACTAGTATGAATTTCAAGAATAGTAAGCATCAAATAGTTTCAAGAACAAAAATAGTTTGGCATATCATATTGTCCCCTATTTTCCCCCTTAGTAACCCTTTCCCGCTTACCTCCTTATTTCTTCTTCTCTCACCTTCCTTATTTCTCTACATAAGAAGTCACAACATAATATAACAATCATATTTAGCTCACGGGTGCACACTAATGAACGAGCTTTTCTAGTCTTGTGACTTTGTTGCATTTTCTTTTTCTAACACATCTCACTCACAAATGCTTTTACTTTTTAAGTAGTTTCCTACTTGTTTTGATTTTCTTTTTGAATTATTATTTTTTTGCACATATTGGCTAACATATAATCACTATATGACACCTATTTCAATCTATTTTTACAAAATCCTCCATAATGTAACACCCCAAACCTGGCCTGGACGTTATGGCCGAATCTGGTGATGTCACATTGAAGTGTTTTTCGTAAAGTGTGATATCATTGAAAAAAACCATTCTCTATTTAACCTCTTTGTGTGATCTTTAAGATAGTTTTAAGATGTGTCATTCATTTTCAAAAAAGTGAGTCATTTGTCAAAAAGTTAATCATATTAAAATTTCATTAATTTTTAAAACATTATTTCTTGCGGAAGCTCTTAAAAGAGGTTGTATATTCGTGGTATCTTTGAAAAACATTTATCTTTTAGAAAACCTACGTCTTTTCCTACTGCTAGTAGTTATAAATCAAAACAAATAAAAATCCCAAATTAAAAATAAAAATCCAAAGAGGCCTTATTGCAATAAAAATACCCAACTAATAATACTTATAATCAAAATCAAATGCGAAAATAATAGCAATTGTGTGGCCACCTCTGAGTACTCCGCTGCACCGATCCACCTAAGTCTGAGTTTTACCTACGCAGATGAACAAAAGGGTGAGTTTACGAAAAATTTGTGTGTAATCCCATATCAAACAACCATAAATTGAGCAAATACAGTCTGGGCCTAAGCCCATGTAACACCACAAACCCGGCCTAGATGTTATGGCCGAATCTGCGATGTCAAATTGAAGTGAGTTTTACAAAGCATCGTTCTATTCAAATAAAAGTTTGTACAATATTAAAACCCTTGTAGTGATCATTTAAAAATAATTCCAAGTATCATGTTTGTTGATAAAAACTCAAATTGTTTAGACAAATGTTAAGTATATTGAATTGTTATTAGTTCTTGAAAATGTTCTTTCTTGCAGAAGCTAGAGAAACACGTTTGTGTATTCGTGGTATTTTGAAAACATATATCCTTTTGAAAACTCGCGTCTTAAAACTAGCAGATATAATCAAACAATTGGAAATCCCCAAAATTTTAAAAAATAAAACTTTAAGAGGCCTTATTACATAACCAAAACCCAAATTAATTAACTTAAAGGATAAAATCGAGACAGTAATCAAAATAAGTCGTGTGGCCCCCATCGAGTCCCTCGCAGCACTGGCCCATCTTGGGATTACCTACACAGGAAAGCAGAGGGGTGAGTTTCTGAAAACTTAGTCTGTAATTTCCTTTTCACTAATCAACCAATCCATAGGCAAAACGGTTTAGGCCTAAGCCCGTTTCAGTAACAGTCCAGTATCAATGTGGGCCTTAGCCCATTACAATAATAGTACCAGTGTGGCCTTAGCCCGTTATAGTAACAATAATAGAAATGCAACGAAAATCCTACCCATCCATCCTCTACACTCCACTCTATTCAGCCCTACACTCCATATGGGGATAAACTCGACCCACCAATCCCTACACTCCATATATAGCACCGGTTTCGGCACTATTTAGTAATTGCAGCAAAGCTGCCAGTAGAATACACTTCCTCCAATATATATATCAAACCCGCCCCCATGCAACATGTCATGTCATAATATATACATGTATGCAAAATGTCATGCTCGAATACAGTCAAATATAGCATAGGGGTATATCAGTCATTTTACCTCTAGGGGTATAACAATCATTTCATCAGTATGGGGTCTAAGTGTACTTACCGACCCATCAGTATGCCCACAGTCATCTTAGGCGACCCGTGCGACCTTAACAGTCAAACAGTGGAAATAGGCCCAAAGCCCATAACATGACCCATGTGGGCCCACAAGCCCGTGTGGCCCATTAAGCCCAATAATGACCTTGGTCGTGTGAACTACATAGCCCGGCCCCCAAAACTCCACACATCCGTATGGTTTACTCGTGTGGGGCCCACACGGCCCACACGGCCCATTTTAGCCCAACGTGACCCAAAACGATCTAAGCCCACTAAATTGCTCGTGGTGGTCTCAACAATCACATGCTCGCGCTTATACGTTTAGGTGACCACACGAGCGAGCACATGCCCGTGTGGCATCAGTGGTACTAGTTTTTCGGCTTTTGCCGTTTTACGATTAAAGTAGTGTAATTACACACCTATTGTGAAACATGCGTCTAGCCCAAGAGTTCCCCAAACCTACATTCAACCATGATAATCCGTAAGTTGATTATTACTAGGGTTAATCCCCTTTCTATATTCCCAACTCATAAGAACATCCGGTACTTGCCTTGATCGTAAGAGTGATTAACCCTGCTCGAACCGTTGACAAAGGCTGGTTTACTCTCCTAATCGGATAGCTGCATTGTCAGCGAAACCCATTAATGATGGCCACAACATGAATATGTGACACAAGACTAAAATGCGGCTTAATAAAAATACAACCCAAGGAAAAGAGAAGGTAGGTAATCGGCCAACCCCTTTCTAAACAAGTCATACACCAATTGAACGGCATATTCGCAAATAGAATTACCTTGATCGAGTAAAGAGGGAAAGGTTCGACTGCTCAGCACTCACTAGCAACTCCTTCACCTTCCAAGAAACTAAAGAAACTACAAGATACACCACACCTAGGAAAAAGAGGGTAAGAATCAACAAGAAGGGAATCACATTCGGCTTTAGCAGTGCAAGAGTACTTACCGACTTGTTGATGAACAACACCAAACCGCAACCAAAAGGGGATGGAGTATTTAGTCTCTATAGCCAGATAATCAGAAATACACTTTGATAATTACGAGAGTCGAAAGAGGGGAGATGGTATAATCAGTCAAAGGAAGAAGGAGACAGGAAAAGATGAAAGAAAGAAAATGTTTTCGGTCAAGAGAGGTAACATTGAAGAGAGGGAGAGAAAGAAATGAGGATATTCGGCCAGAGAGACCTGATACGAAAGAGAGAAAAAGAGCACAAGAGATAGGTGACCAAAACGACAAAAGAGAACAATCCAAACAAAAAAAATGCCTAAAATGAAACAACAAAAACAAGAAGGCAGCAATTCATAACAAGGAGGAAAGAGCCAACCAAACAATGACCAAACCCCCAGCTTTTGTCCAAAAATCGCAAATTGCAAAAAGTGAGAGTCCAAATTTGGCACACTCACTACTACCCCATTAAAACTCCTAATTTCTCTCCCCCTATTGCTCCTAAGATCACTCAACCATATCCCATTCCCCTTGTAACGCCCCAAAAATCCTGAAATCTAAAAATCCTGAAATCCCAAATTTTTTTTATTTTTGATTTTGATGAAAATTGTGTTTAATATTCTTATCCAAGAGATAATTTTAGTTGGTCTTAGCTAAGTTTGAGTTTGAATTAAGGGGTAAAAGAAATTATAATTTAATTATTAAAAGAATCAGGGTTGGCTAGTAGTTGGGCTTTTGAATAAATGAAGAAACAATTGGACACAAAAAGAGCCTGTGGTGGAGTGGCTAAGTGACGCCACATAAGGTGTAGTGAGGTGACGTTAGCAGCTAGCAAGGGGATTCAAGATTCGAATCCTAGCTTAGTATTTTTAGAGTTTAATTTTCGCCTTCTAGAAGGATGGAAGTGGCGTGAAGATGGACTCCAAGGAGAGTGTTCAGGAGAGAAAATTAAGGAAAAGATCAAGGGGTTATCAGGGAGAAAAACGAGGAGATGAGAAGGGAAAAGTGATGGAGCCAAATTGGGAATTGGGCATGGAAAATTTGGCTATAAGGGCTATAAATAGGGGCCGAATATAGGGTTTCCAGGCTACTGCTATAATTCTTCTTTACTTTGTGTCAAAAACCCTTTTCTCTTCAAGATCCAAAAAGCCGAAAACCTTCTATTTTACTTTCTTTTCTTTTTGCCGATTTCTATTCTCCTCTATACAATCTTCTTTATCAATTTCTTCTTCTACTTTTCTTCTTAAATCCGTGCCAAATAAACCTTATTCACCATACTAAGTTTGAAAAGCCGAAAAGCCGAATCTTCCAAGTGACGATTACCTTTGACCGAATCTAGTGTAAGTGTTACTCTTCCAATCAGTTTTCTTTGCTAGGTATCAATTATTGTCCCTCACTTCTTTCTAATCGACATTGGTAGAGAACTAGTGTCAGATCTCGGTTTTGGATTCCTAGCGATTTGCTTTTCAGATCTGAGAGATATACATGATTAGTGATCAAAGTAGAAGCTAGTAATGGCTTGGCGTTCAGGTAAGGTTAAGGTGAGATTCCAGCTTTTGGTAAAGTATTTGATAAGTATGTGTGATTAATCTTTGAGCAATATCGATTATAGGTTTGGGCTAAGGAGATCACATCACGCTTGCTTACCAAGTGTGTACATACACTGCACACACACTATGAATCGGCAAAAGCCGAAATGTCAAAATGTCGAAAAGCCAAAAGTTTGGCTACGGTAGTCTTGCGAGTGCGCGAACACTCGTAAGAAGGAGACCGATAGGTTGCCTGAGGCCCACGGGCGATTCCGTGGACTTGGGTTGTGATTTGGCCGCATTGGCCAGAATAGGTTAAATGGGCCCGATGGGCTGTTGGGCCCATAATAGGCAAAAACTGAATATTGATGCTTTGTGATAGGAATTTGTATGTGAGCATGAATATGAATATGATTGGCCCTAATGGGCTATATAAATGTGATTTGGGCCTAATGGGCAATATACAGGTGATTTGGGCCTAATGGGCCATATGAATATGATTGGGCTTAATGGGCCAGATGCAGGTATGTGAAATTGTTAGGCTTTGTAAGGGGTTTTTGGGCCTAGTATATGATATCCACATAAGACTTAATTAATATATTGAGACCATGGACAAGTCAAAGGTTAAGGTGTGGCAACGGGTATATGCATGTCTAGGATTGGATCTAGGGAGAACTTGGTACTTAAGCGGTCTTAATGACCCAACTCCTATTCTCTGGAATCCTACCTGGTTCATAGTATTCATTCATCTTAGCTCACGGGACTTGTTAACAGGCCAAGATAAGTGAAAACTATAAATAAGGGAAAGTTATCGAAATGCCCCTAAGGGCGAAAATGACCAAAATACCCCTAGGTGTTGAATGTAGGTTTTATAGATGTGACATGCATACATATGATATTTTGCTTAGGTTGCATATGGGTTGGGAATTATGGAACGGAGGAAGTATATGAGGATCGCATGGTTGCTTGACAATCGTGGATCCACCGACGGCTTTTAAAGCCCAATATGTAAATGAAGGTAGTTCCGCAACTGGGCTAACATGGTGTGTGGGTTGGGTGGATCGATATTTATATCCCCACATGGTGTGACAGGGGACGGAGCCGGTGTGTAGCAGATGGATAATTTGGATGGGATCACATTGCATGATTGATGAATGATGTTGTTTTTTTTTTGAATGCTTGTTTTCTTCGAGGGTTGTACACACTGAGTTTGCGAAAACTCACCCCCTCTTTTATTTTATTTTCAGGTGATGCTCAGTAGAAGGTTTGATGTTTGGAAGGACTGTAGGTGGCCAGCTAGCAAGATGATTTGGACTTGGGTCTTTTTCAAGCATTTAGGTTTTTACTTCTTTTTAAGTATATTCCAGACCAGATTGTAATAAGGTTTTTGTTATGTTATTATTACTTGAACTATTATTATTATTTTCATAGTAAATTACAAGAATTTGAACATGGGTTTCCTAAATTATAGTATGTTTTCTACGTTTCTGCAATTAAATTTTTAAATGATAAGTTTTCTTAGATCAAATGTTTTAAACAAGGTTCTTGCAACTGAAAAGGTGTTTTTTTAAGTTAATTAAGGTTTCTTTTATTTTAAGAAGGGTTTTCAATGAAAACATGGTTTTCGTTAAAACACTTCAATGTGACACACCAGATTCGGCCATAATGTCTAGGCCAGGTTTGGGGTGTTACACCCCTAAATCCCTTTCAACCGAAACTTCCTCCAACCAATCCCTAGAATTCGGCCACAACTCCCCACACTCCTCGAGCACTTCAATTTCAGTCCCACTACAACACCTTCCCAACGTCAAGAGCAAAACAAAAAACTAAAATACCCTTTTGCATTGTCAGGACTCGAACCTCAGATCCCCCTTAACACTCCACACGCCACTAACCCATAGACCAACCAGCTTTTTATGTCATGAATCCCCCCTCAATTATTTAAAAACTAAGTGACTAAAGTCAAAGGTTTCACTAAGCAAAAACAAAACTTTTTACACCAACCACAGCTTGAACCCTAGACTTGCCAGGTGCCTCCTAGGACACTCAACCATCGAAACAAGCATACATTTAAGTTACCCAATAGATAGAAAATAGTACCTAAACTTTAGGGCATTACAACCCATTTCAGTAATGGTTCTGTTTCAGTTAGGGCCTTAGCCCATTACAATATCAGTATCACTTTGGACCTGAGCCCATTTCAGTGACAGTAACGGTACAGATATGCAATCAAGAAATCCTACCAAACTAGCCTCTACACTTCATCTCCGTCCAACCCTACACTCCATGTGGGGATATAATCAACCCACCCATCCCTATACTCCAAGTAGTACCGATTGCGGCACTAAACAGTATTTGTAGTAGAGCTGCCAGTACAGTACACTTCCTCCAATCATATTAAACCCATCCCCATGCAACACATCATGCAACATGTCATGTCGTATCATAATGTTACACATGTACCCAATGCAGTTAAAATAGCATGCTAAAATATAACCATACATGAATATAGATCCATACATCACATAGGGGCAAAACAGTCATTTTATCAAATAGAGGGTCTAGGTAAACTTACCGACCCAACAGTAGGTCCGCAGTGTCTCAGGCGACCCGTGCAACCTTAATAGTTAAACAGTGAAAATGGCCCACGACCCATATTACGGGCTGATGTGGGCCCACACTCCCGTGTGGCCACACGGCCCATAATGGCCTTGGCCATGTGTATTACACAGCCTGGCCCAATAATTTCCACATGTCAGTGTGGTTTGCCCGTATGAGGCCCACACGGCCTAATTCGTTCCAATACGGCCTAACCCATGAATTCACACATGGTCAGCCTTATCAATCATACTCCAATGTTTAGTCATACGGGCTACCACATGGGTAGCTGCACGCTCGTGTGGTGTCGACTATACACACTTTTCAGCTTTTTCCCGACTTATGATTAGGGGCAGTGTTTTCACACACCTGGCTGCAAAAAGTGCGCACACCACTCTTGAGCACTCCAACCTATATTCAATCATAACACACCATTAGTCCCTTAACGATAGGGTTAAAATGACCCCTCTAATAATACTTATCCAAAAGATAGATTGTCACTTGCCTTGGTTGAACGAATGTGGCTTAGCCCACTTAAACTGTTGAAAAAGATTGATTACAAGCTTCTTGGCAATTATCTGCATTACAACTGAATTCTATTAACCAATATTGCTCATATAAATAGCTTGATCCAAACGCATACCAAACTTACCGAAAATGCAAAACCAAAAATAGGAGAAGGAAGTAATCGACCTACACCTAAAAATGCAAGCCAAAGCATCCGAGTTGAACACATGATAACTAAGGACAAAGTTACCTTCAATCGAGTGAAGAGAGAGGTTTCGTTCACTTTAATACCAATGAAAAATCTTTCACTTCTCGAATAGTTCCAGAAACCGAGAGGAAACACAACAAATAAGAAGGATAGGAAGAGATTCGACTATGAAGAAGAGGAAAAGATGGATGGAGAAAAGGCAGGGTTTGGCTACAAGGAAAGATGGTATTCGGCCACAACAAAATAAGATAAAGAGGGGGGAAATTACTAGAAGCCAAAAGAATTGAGAGAGGAGGAAGAAGGAGTATTCGGCCAAAGCAAAAAAAATAAAAATACAGAGAACGATTGCTAGAGGAGAGCCAATCGATTAGCAAGAGAACTCGAGGGAAGTGCAAACTCGGAATAAATAAATAAAAAGAGAAGATACTCGAATGATCTATAGCAATATTCAACCCCAAGAAGAGAGAAAAACAATCACAGAAACTAAAAATGGAGAGAAAATGCCCACCAAAAATCGAAATCCTCAAAGGCAAGAGTTCACATTCGGCCCCAACACTCCCATTCTTTTCAAAATCCCATAATTTCCTCCCCAAATCACTCAAAACTGTCCACTCCTCCCTCAACCACCTAATTCAAATTCCACTACAACTCTTCAGTACTTTAGGTTGACAAAAACTCCCACACGGCCCTATCAGCAAAATAAAACACCTTATTCCACATACCAGGACTTGAACCTCAGACCTCAGGTAATAGTAACACGCCACTCATCCCCTAGACCAGTAGGCCCTTTCTGACATGTTTTGCCCATATTTATTTAAAAGCCTACTGACTAGAGACAGAGGTTTATTCATTTAAAACAAAACTTTTGCACAAGCCAAGGCTTGAACCCAAGACTTCTCAGACACTCCCAGAACACATAACCACTAAAGCAGATACTTAATTGTGTAACACAAACATACAAAAACAAATATTAAGGATTTTTTGGCGTTACACATAATGTATCTACTTAACCCTGAATATGCAAGGCCAGATGTCTATAGTTGTGTAGTTTAGGACCAAAGAAAAATGATAAGTACAAATTGATATTTTGGCTTAGTTTTTGTATTAAAGGTTCATCAAGAAGTGTTTTCTAGCTTAAAAATAGGTACTAAAGATAAATAATAGGGTTAGCCTTTTGGCTCTAGGTGGATTCCAAACAATGCTTTAGGTCTTCCCTAGGAAACTCAATATTTACAACTCTAATCAACCAAACAACCACAAATTCAACAATTTATCATTCATACTAGCATGATCATTTCCTTGGATTCTCTATATCATTTGGTACATTCAATTGCTTTGGTGCCTGTTTATAGTGTAATATATAGAACTTATTAGTCTAATAATAAAAAAATTTAAAATCACTTATCCTAATGCCAAATTTACTACAGATACAAGCAACCTATGTACATGCTCCTAACCAATCACTTGCATTTCTACAAGCTCAAGCACACAATTGAAAAGAAAAATCAAAGAAAAACATAAAAATTTAAAACAAATTTCCTATGTTCCCCCTCCACACTGTAGATAACACATTGTCCTCAATTTGTAGCCCTGAAAAAGATAAGGAAAGTAGTTACCCGATTGATTATGATAGTTCTATAGGCTAGTGGTGTAACAACCCGGTTTTAGTAAAATCAGAACAGTGGTTTTAGGATCGCAAATCTGAAGTCAAAAAACTGATTTTATTATTTATTTACTAAATAGCTTGGCATTTGTGAAAATTTTAATGTTATTAAAGGCTATATATGTAATTTAGTAAATAAATGATTAATTAAATAAAACAAATAACAAAGTCATCATCTTTAACCTATTTTACAACTAAAATTAAAAGAGAAAGATATCCATGGAAGCTTGAAGTTTCGGCTAAACCATTTACCTTGGATTGTAAGTGATTTTTCCCCTTTTTTATGATTCCTATATTTTTGGGACCGTTGTAGCTTAATCTAGTTAGCCCGAGGACTAATTTGTGAAACTGTTAAACTATTAAGGTTTTACCATTAATAAATGTGCATGATTTTTGATGAGTTATGGAAGAAAATGGATAGTTGTTGTTAAATAAACAACTTTGTTAAGTGATTTTTGATGAAAATGTCAAATAGGGATTAAATTGAAAAATAGAAAATTTTAGATGGTGAAATACTGAAATAAATGAAATATAGGGCTTCCTAGGACCTAAATGATATTCGACTATGATGGGTTGTGGTAGAATTGCATGAATTTCCATTTTTATGAGCTAGGGATTAAATTGCAAAGAAATTAAAAATATAAGGGCAAAATGGTAATTTTATTAAAATATGATTTTGGGTTAAATTGAATAAAATACATATTGAATTGAGCTAAATTTATTCATTTAGATCAAGACAAACCTCGTATGTCTTTAGATCGGGACAAAGATAATGTCTCAAATCAGTAGCCTCCGTATCTACGTATACTCGTCGAGGTAAGTTCGTGTAATTAAATTGTGTATATATGCTTTTTGAATGAAATATACTTATGTTGGGAATTACTATATAGCAGTTGCATATCCAAAGAAGTTAGATAATTACCGAATCGCGTTTGAACCTTAGGAATTTGTAGGATACAAATGACATTTCATTAGGGTTTACATGATTTGGATGTTGGTCCTAGACGTCATACCGATGGCTGAGGCCTGGCATGTGTTGCAAATACTCCATAGCTCGTGTGAGCAGTGTTGTGTAGCTACATTTTGACCCACAACTCATGTGAGTAGGCCTATTTTCATAGCTCGTGTGAGCATTCTGATTCACAACTCGTGTGAGCATACATGTACAGGATTTGATGGATTACAGTTATGATGAGTTAGAACATTATGTGTGAGCTATCCCGGGTATCCAACGGTATTCTAAACGGTTCAACAGGTAAAACAGAAACACATATACACAGAGTAAGATTTTATAGCTTAGCAAGTCATAAGCAAATAAACAATCCAAAATATATAATCAATTCATTTAAACTAACCAAATTATTTTAAACTCATCATTTCTTAATCTCAAACAACAAAATTACATGTACAATACATTTCATATTCCACTTTCCACCTTGCCCGAGTGTTCAAATGATCAAAATTACCGAATAATATTCAACTTTCATAATCAATATGTCATTAAATAACCAAACATACATATGTTCAAGAATCATAATATAACATCATGTACATTTACTACTTATTTGGCCAAATATACACATTATAATCACACATGTCTTTCATTTGTATCAAATAATCAATTTACTCACTTACCTCAATTCAAATAAGTAACCAACTAATTCATACCTGGTCATTTAGCTCGATTTACACATTCGATCACACTTATCGTTGCCCGATGAAGCATTTGGAATTGGATAGGACACTTGGATAATCACACATATCGTACAAAGCCAACGTCCCAGACGTGGTCTTACATGTAATCACATATTGATGCCATTGTCCCAAACAGGGTCTTACTCACACACATATATCGGAGTCACATATCGATGCCAACGTATAAACGTTGTCTTACTTGCACACATATATCGGAGTCCTATGTCATGACATATGTATCCTGACTATTCCTAAGGTTCATACGAGGCTTTCGGACGTCGTAACTCTGTCGAAACAAATTCAGAAATATGGTATCCAAGCTTATTCATAATTGGTTATAACATACATATATTCATTTATTTCACTACAGCATATACATTTAGCATTTATATAAAATTGAATACGTCTATTTGCTTATAAACTTACCTCGGACGATGAAAAATTAGAACGGATCGGCTAGTCGACAACTGTGGTTTTCCCCCGATCTAAATTCAATTTTCTCTTTTATTGATCTAAATTAATATAAATTAAACTTATTAAATCAAATATTCAATCAAATTCATCCAAAAACACATAAATGGGAAAATTGCACTTTTACCCCTGATATTTCACATTTTTCACAATTTAGTCCCTATTGCATAAAACGCAAAATATGCAAAATCTCACAACAACATAGCTAGGTCGAATCTTCTTTATATTCATACTAGTCCATATATTTCATTTATTTCACATTTTAGTCCCTCAATTTATTATTTTTGCAATTTAGTCCTAATTATTCAAAATCATCAAAAACTCCAATACAAAACATGTTAATCTAAAACATATCTTTCATATTTCATCATCAAACAACAAAAATCACAAGCTGTCATCAATGGCATCATTCAAAATATTCATCAAAATAAAAAATTTAAGCAAGGGTCGGATAGTACTCGAAGTAATGATCTCAAAAACGTAAAAATTATCAAAAACTGAAACCAAACTAACCTTGAATTTGAATCAACAATGGCTGTATACCTAACTTGTCTTTCTTCTCTTTTATTTTCGGCAAAAATGAATATAAACACTAATATATGGCTTTGTTTTATGATATGTTTATAATATAATAACTTATTACCTAATTTACTTAATTAATCTTTGATTTAAAATATAAAATCATGTTATAATAAGGCCATTACCGTCCATTGCATGTTATCATGGGCTAATTACCACATAAATACTTCCATTTACAAAGACAAACACATTTCAACCCTTACACATTAAACCATTAAATTTTCACTTTACACGATTAAGTCCTTTTATTTAATTGAGCACCTAAACGACAAAATTAAATCACGAAAATTTCACGAATATAAATTCACACAAAATAAACACAGAGAATAATTTTTAATTATTTTTCTGACACGGATTCGTGGTCCTGAAACCACCGTTTCGATTAGGGTCTAATTTGGGCTGTTACATCTTCCTTAACAATGACATCACATATTCAGAATAGTCTTCAGAAAAATCTAATATCTCTTTTAATACCGTCTTTACTTAGTAACCCATTTTCATTCTGACTACATCATTAATCATTCAGCCTTTGAACTCTTCTTTCACACTTATGAGCTTAATCCATATAAATCTTATGAATTTCATCGTATAAAACTGTATTGGAAAGGGGTGGAGATCATAAGCCTTAAAATTCAACTTTTAAAAGTACACACGCATATCACTTAACATTTATCATTAACATGTCCATTATAAAACATTTATTTCATACATTTATAGGTCCCTTTTTTTATCATATGCAACAATTTTACTCAGGCACGTGTGTATCACTTTCAGCAGTAACGAAATTAGCTTGTTTGGAAAGCATCTCTGTCTATTTGTAAAATAATTTTTATCAGAGTCGGGAGATATCACACTATCACAGGTTATATAATAGCATGTATTTCTAGACTCCACATATGCTACGTTCAGTCTGAGAACTGACTAAACCGTGGCTCTGGTACCAATTGTAGCACACAGACATGTGGTCCTAAGACACCAAAATTTTAGTTTGTGTATGTTTTGAGCTGAAAATGTGTCTCTGTATTTTGACCCTTAGCTAGGCTTGGGTGGGGGTATTTAAGTTTTTGTATTCGTGGCCATGTGCTCTACTTATGTGTTGTTGCGTCTGTTAAGTGAGATGTTTGATTCTGAATTTGGTCGGTTAGGTGTATGTGCTTATCTGTTTCTGTCTGATTGTCTGTTGACGTGTTCATTATTTCAATGAGATTGAATGCATTCATACACTTGCATAAAGTGTTTTGGGTGGGATTGCGAAGAGAAAGGAAACTGATTCTAATCTGATCTGGTAGTTCTACTGCAACTTATTCGTATAATGATTTATCACATAGTACTACATGTGCACCAGCTTTGTTGCGTACTATTATTTGACTTGGCAGTTTAAACTGCAACATGTCTGTACAGCGGATTACCGCATTGCATTGTACTACATATACGCCAGCTCTGGTGTGTATTAATATCTAAGTGGCTTAGTCCACGTACATGGTGTGTAGGGTTGGATGGGCCTTTCGAGGTCCTATGTGGTGTGTTGTGGTTGGATGAGCTTAATTAGCTCTTATGGGGTGTGATCGGGGGATGGAGAGGTCTGTTGGTTGGTTGGGTAGGTTTTATCACTTGACTGCATTTCATCCGCATCTGTTTAGGAGTTCTGACTGTAAGATTATCTGTCTGTGTTTTGTTTGTCTAAGCAAAACTTGTGTTGAGTTTTTTGTGTGAACTTGGTGTGCTCTGATTCTTACGCTCTGTTGGGACGTCAGTTCCAAGTATGCTTTCTGACTCTGTGAGTATTGGTAAATATGTTGCACTACTTATTTGAATTCTATATTCTGTCTCTTGTCTTGTTTCAAACTCACCTGAGCTCGTGTAGCTCAACCCTTTAGTGTTTCCCTTTTTAGGTACCTTTCGGATTTTTGATACGGGACTCGGTATGCGGAGGTCTCGGACAGTCACAGTTAAAAATAAAATCGAATTTCTACTTTGTTATTCAGTTTTTGAATTGTAGGGTTTTATAAAGCTGTGGTACAAGTTTTGTTTTGAATTCTTATTCATTTATTTAATTTCAGATATATATTAAAATTAACTGTAATTCTACTAACTAAATTTTGAACGATTAAATGTCTCAGTTCGATGTGACAACTTGTTTTGTAAAAAAAGTTACCTAAGATCACTTCAGTGATCAATGTAACATCGAGATTTAGCCTAAACTTCTAGGCAGAGTTTTGGGGCATTACAGTGGTGGTATTAGAGCCAGGTTTGTAAAAACTCAACCTGTATTTTCTACGTATCCGAGTGCATACGTTGTCATTTGAGAAAAAGAAATTTTGAAAAACTGTTACATAGTGAGTTGAAATGATTTATGTTTTGGGAAATGTTTTACGAAAATGAAATGTCTGAGACTCCGATGCTGGTCCAAGTGGAAAGTCAAAACTGTAAGATTAGAAATATAGATTTTTGTATTGAAATTGTGTTCGATTTCTGAAAATGTAGCCACTTTCTGAAAATGTAGATATTCTAAGTCAGGGACCAGGCTGATATAGATTCTGAAGGTAAGGAAGATCGTGATGAGTCGTCTACTTCTTCGGGACGTGTGTTTGTACAGGAGTAGGAGGTCAATGTGATTCTACCAACTTCGGGTAGCAATAACCCGGAGCTTGGTACTGAGGCATTGACTCAGGTAGTGAGGGAAGTGCTAGAGAATGTCTTTGAGGCTAGTATAAGGGGGACTAGTGAAATGCTTCAAGCTAGGTGCGTAGATTGTGGGAAGAAAAGAGATCGCAGTCCTCTGAGGTTGGAGCCTCATTCTATGAAGTGTGTTAGAACACATTTGAGTGGCAATAGCGGTAATGTGAAGGGCACTGGTAATGGTGCGAGAGCTCTATTTTGTGAGCATTGTAAGAAGTGCCATCTGAGCAATTTCTGAAAAAAGGTAGGAGCATGTTTTCGATGCGGGTCCACCGAGCATCGGATCTGGGAGTGTCCTCAATAATTTTAAGACAAGTATGATTGTGAAGGTTTCGATGTTTAGATGAGAGTATTGAAATTGTTCGTGATAGGATAACAATATATCTAATTCAGTGGTTAAGTGTTCTAGGTGTATGTATGTGGTCTTAAGTTTGATTTGGTTTTGCTCAGGTTAGTGTGCGTATCAGGTGCATGGTGGTGCTTATGTTATACCACTATTTTCTTAGTTGGAAATTTCGGGGACAAAATTTCTTTAAGGAGGGGTGAGCTGTAGCACCCTAAATTTTGGGGTAAAAGTTTTTGGGTTTTGTGGTTAAGGTCAGTGAGAAGGTTGCGCTATGGTGTTTAGTTGTGCATTTAAGTGACAGAATGGGCCTGCTGGTCTGGTGGTTTGTTGTGTGTTAATTTATCTTTAGGTCAAGTGTTCGAATCTATATGTGTATTTTGGGGAGAAATATTTCTATTTTGTTAAATATTTATTTTATATTTATTTTTGTGATTATTTTATTTTGGTTACTCTTTTTTTTACGTTCTCCCTTTCCCTCTATTGGCTCTCTTTTGCTCTTTTTCTTTCCTTTTTGGGAAAAGGGGTTGGGTGGTGGTTTCAGTAGAGCTTCGATTTTCTTTGTCTTCGAGTCAGTTTCTGGACATTTTTAATCACGAAACAGGTGTGTGATTCCAAATTTATCTATTTTGTTTTGCGAATCATCATTTTGGCATCTCTTGAGTGTGCTTGAATCCGTTGATTTTGGGTATGTAGTTGTTGAACAGTATGGAAATACTACATATTCTGATATACTTTTGTTATTGTAAAGGTTGTGGGACAGTCTTGATGGCTAGAATGACATTTTTGGCTAGTTTTGAAGTGGTTTCGTGAACACATGAGGGGCCACACGGCATGTGCCAGATCACACGACCCTATGCATTTATGAATTAGGGTTTTTTGGTAGGTTTTGGTACCACAAGACTGTGTGGCTAGTTTGGTGGTTTTCTCGATTTTCACACGGCCGTACCCTTTGGGTTCATGGGCGTATGTGGATGGGAATTAGGGATTTAGTGTTTTGACACCACACGGCCTGGCCACACAGTCGTGTGGCTAATTTGAGAATTTAGGGATCCCACACGGGTGTGTTTTTTGGACACACGGCCATGTCTGGTGGGCACACAGATTTGTGAAACCCTCACACGGCCATGTCTACCCTGTACTCTATTTTAGCACATTTTGGACAGTGAGTTACACGGCCTGTTCAGGCGTGTGCCTCAGCCACACGGCTATATGACCGTCTTCATACGGGCATTTGACCTCCTACACAGCCCAAGCATTTCTACACGGCTAAAGCACACGGCCTTGTGGTTGTAAGACACCAAAATTTTAGCTTGTGTATGTTTTGAGCTGAAAATATGTCTGTGTATTCCGACCCTTGGCTAGGCTTGGGTGAGGGTATTTAAGTTTCTGTATCTATGGCCATGTGCTCTGCTTATGTGTTGTTGCGACTGTTAAGTGAGATGTTTGATTCTGAATTTGGTCAGTTGGGCGTGTGTGCTTATCTGTTTCTGTCTGATTGTCTGTTAACGTGTTCATTATTTCTATGAGATTGAACGCATTCATGCACTTGCATAAAGTGTTTTGGGTGCGATTGCGAAGAGAAGGGAGACTAATTTTGATCTAATTTGGCAGTTCTACTGAAGCTTATTCATACAACGATTTATCGCACTGTGCTACATGTGGGTCAGCTTTACTGCATACTATTATCTGATCTGGCAGTTTAAACTGCAACATGTCTGTACAACGGATTACCGTATTCCACTATATTACATATACGCTAGCTTTGTTGCATCTTAATATCTGAGTGACTTAGTCCATGTACATGGTGTGTAGGCTTGGATGGGCTTTTCGAGGTCCTATATGGTGTGTTTTGGTTGGATGAGTTTAATTAGCTCTTATGGGGTGTGATCGAGGGACGGAGAGGTGTGTTTGCTGGTTGGGTGGGTTTTATCACTTGACTGCATTTCATCCGCATCTGTTTAGGAGTTCTGACTGTAAGATTATCTGTCTATGTTCTGATTCTCTAAACAACACTTGTGTTGAGTTTTCTGTGTGAACTTGGTGTGCTCTGATTGTTACGTTCTGTTAGGACGTTAGTTCATGTATGTTTTCTGACTCTATGAGTATTGGTAAATCTGTTGTACTACTGATTTGAATTCCATAATTCTGTCTCTTGTCTTGTTTCAAACTCACACTAAACTCGTGTAGCTCACCCCCTTAGTGTTTCCCCTTTCAAGTACCTTTCAGATTTCTGATGTGGGACTTGGTATGTGGAGGTCTCGGACAGTCACGATTAAAATAAAATAGCATTTTTACTTTGTTATTCGATTTTTGAACTGTAAGGTTTTATAAAGTGTGGTACAAGTTCTGTTTTGAATTCTTATTC
The DNA here is from genome assembly GCA_025698465.1 of Gossypium longicalyx. NCBI lineage: Eukaryota > Viridiplantae > Streptophyta > Magnoliopsida > Malvales > Malvaceae > Gossypium > Gossypium longicalyx. The sequence continues at coordinate 66,789,520 of CM046995.1, read as the reverse complement.
GTTTATTTAATTTCGAATATATATTAAACTTAACTGTAATTCTACTGACTGAATTTTGAACGATTAAATGTCTCGGTTTGATGTGACAACTTGTTTTGTAAAAAAAGTTACCTAAGATCACTTTAGTGATAAATGTAACGTTCAATATTCAGCCTAAACTTCTAGGCTGAGTTTTGGGGCGTTACAATGGTGGTATCAGAGCCAGGTTTGTAAAAACTCGGCCTGTGTTTTCTATGTATCTGAGTGTGTACGTGGTTGTTTGAAAAAAAGAAATTTTGAGAAAATTTTACACAGTGAGTTGAAATGACTTGTGTTTTAGGAAATGTTTTACGAAAATGAAATGTTCGAGACTCTGATGTTGGTTCAAGTTTTAACAGCCATTTTTTAGTTAAATCAGAACAGTAATTTTGGGGCCACAAATCTGAGGTCAATATATTTATTTTATTATTATTTTAATATTTACAGCATGAATATATGGTGGTGTGAAATTTTTAAGAAATTTTAGCATTTGGTTGCTCAATTTGATTAAAAGAGACTAAATCGCGTAAAGTGCAAAAGTGCTGTTCTATTAGTGAAAGGTGTTAAATAGCTTTGGTTTTTTAAATATGGTGGCCTTAAATGGTAATTAAACCATTTGAAACTTGAGTGGACATTCTTGGATAAGGTTTTATAATATTTAAAGGTTATTATTAGAGGTTGTAATAGTAATTTGGTAATTAATGATAATTAAAACTAGTAAAATAAGATCCATCTTCTTCATTTTATCAACTATAGTTGATTTTAACCTAAAGAAACCATGGATAAGTTCGTCCAAGCTTGTATAACTGATTAATGTATGGTTTTTATCCCGTTTTTAATGATTTCTACGTTTTTGAGATCGTTGCAGCTAGGTCTAGCTAGCCCAGGGACTATTTTGCAAAACTGTTAAAGATTTTGAATGTTTCAATTGATGAATACATGTATATTTTGAAGTTTCTTGATAGATTATAAATGCTTGTTGATAGATATACAAGTTTTGTTAAGTGATTTTTAGTGAAAATGCAAAATAGGGATTAAATTGAGAAATGTTGAAACTTTGTGATTAAAATGTGAAATAAATGAAAAATATAGACTGCTAGGGGTATAATGGTAATTCAACTAGCATGGGTTAGTCTTGAATTTCATGAATTTCTGATTTTGTGAAATAAGGACTAAATTTTAAAAATGTGAAAGTTTAGGGGCTAATGTGTAAAATAGCTCAAATGCATATTTTGGATTGAATTGAATAATTAGAAGAATAAATAAGCTGATTTTGATTACTTATAGATCAAGGAAAGAAGAATTCAGACTTAGATCGGGGAAAAAGCAAAGTAATTGAATAGTCGGTCTGTTGTCATCTCCGAACACGAGGTAAGTTCGTATAATTGAACTTAGATGTGTATTTATTCAATTGATGGATTGTATTTAGATTGTAATTATCCTATAGCTAAATGTGGAGAATTTAATTTAAATGTACGGTTTAAGTAGATGAGTTGCTGAATAAGACCATAGTAAGGCTATGGTAAATTAAAAAATAAGACCATAACCGGGTTATGGCATGTGAATATAAAACCACGGCAGGGCAATGGCAATGTATGTGTAACACCATAGTTGGACTATGGCATCGAAAAATTGATGTATTCGTACCGTAAGCATTTATAAACCCGGAGTTATTTGATAGGTGAATTAGTGAGAAATAGATACAAATCAGTACAGGTATGTACAGAAAACTATTCGAATAACGAGTTAAAAGAAGTTGAGAACTTATGAATTACAATGTGGTTCCATTTTATGTTAACTCATTGAATAATGCTTTAAATGAAAAATTATGTTATTTAGTTTGAAATGTTAATGAATGATGAGATTATTTCATTTATATATACAAACTTACTAAGCTTTATAGCTTACTTTGTTTATTTTTCTATGGTTTATAGTATTTTGAAGCTAGCTCGGATCTGAGGATCATCAGAGACTTCATCGCACTATCGAAAATCTATTTTGGTACTTTTGAAGTTTTGTAAATATGGTATATGGCATGTATAGGCTTGAGTCATTTTGGTATGTTTGATGAACATGTATTTTGGCCATTTGAGTTGGCTTATGATGATAAATTTGATGATGTTTATAAATGTGTGTAACGCCCCAAAAATCTCGGAATCCCGAACTTTTTTTTCTGTTTCGATAGAAATTATGCTTAACATTCCTAGTCAAGTGTTAATTATATGATAGTAGGTCTTGGTTAAGGGTTGAGTTTGAATTTAGGGGTAAAGGAAATTATATTAAGTTAATAGTTAAAAGAACCCTGATGGCAAGAAGGCTGGTTTTAAAATAAATGAAGGAGAAATTGGACACGAGCTTGTGGCAAAGAGGCAAGTGGCGTGCTGAGCTATTGAGGGGGGGTTGGATTTAAATCCCTCCTTGCTCAAAAGGAGGATTTATTTTTGCTTAGCAGATGGCCAGTAGTGGTGCTGATTATGAACTCTGTAGGGAGTGATAAGAAGAGAAATTTGAGGAGGGGATTAAGGAGTTATCAGGGAGAGAAATTAGGAGATGAGGAGTGCAAAGAGATGGAGCCGAAATGGGAATTTGGGCATGGGAAATTCGGCTATAGACTTTATATATAGGTGCCGAATGTGAGGATGCCAGGTTAATGTCGAATTTTCCCTCTCCTTGTTACCAGAAAGCACTTTTTCTAAAAGCCGAAAATCCCCTGTTCTTTCTTCTTTCCTTTGTGCCAATTCTCCATTCTTTCCCTACTTAAGATCTCATTTTGATTCACCTCTAGTTTAAACGATTTCTCTTAGTGCCGAATAAACTTTTTACCATACAAGTCGTAAGAACCGAATATCCTCTGAGTCGCCACTACTCTTTCTACTTCGGCCAATTCTAGTGTAAGTATTTTGTTCTCTCAATCGGTTTTACTAGTATCATTTACTCTGTTCCACACTTCTTCTAATCGGTTTTGGTAGGATTAGTATCAAATCCAAGTCTTTTGGATCCCTGCCGATTTGCTCCTTAGGTGTGAGATTTTGGTAAGTGTTCTTCACTTCGGTAAAGGGTTGGCCGAATAGGCTTTAGTAGAAAAGGGTGACATATGTTGGATAGAAGTCACCCATTATGTTTTTAATGATAAAGGTTAATGCAGATCTGGGAAGTACTCGTGATTGGTGATCTAGGAAAAGCTATTAAGGCTTGGCGTTTCAAGTAATGTTAAGGTGAGACTTCGGCTTTTGGTAAAGTATTCGATAAGTATGTGAGATTAATCCCTGAGTGATATCGATTGTAGGTTCGTGGCTAAGGGGATCGTAGCACGCTTTATTACCAGGTGTGTACATACGTTGCACACACACAGTAGATCGATAAAAGCTAAAAAGCTAAAAAGCTGAAATGCGAAAAGTTGAAAGTTTGGCTACGGTAGCCTTGCGAGTGCGCGAACACTCGTAAGAGGGAAACCAATAGGTTACCTGAGACCCCATGGGCGATTCTATGGACTTGGGCTGTGTTTTGGCCAACCGGGCCAGAATGGGCTAAATGGGCTAATGGGTTATAGGGCCCATAGTTGGCAAAATTTGTAATTGATGTTATGTGATGGAAAATCGTATGAAAGCATGACTGTGGAAGTGATTGGGCCTAGTGGGCCATATAAATCTGATTTGGGCCTAATGGGCCAAATGAATGTGGTTTGGGCCTAATGGGCCATATGAATGAGGTTGGGCCTAGTGGGCCATGTGCATGTATGTAGATTTGTTAGGGCTTTGTAAAGGGTTTTGGGCCTAGTATCGGATAACTGTTTAAACAGAAATAAAACTTAATTAATTTATTTCGACAGTGGACAAGTCATAGGGTTAAGGTGTGGCAACGGGTATATGCATGTCTAGGATTGGATATAGGGAGAGCTTGGTACTTAAGCGGTCTTAATGACTCACCTCCTCTTCTCTGAAATCCTACCTCGTGCATAGTATTCATTCATCTTAGCTCACGAGATTTGTTAACGGGCTAAGGTAAGTGAAAACCCATAATAAGGGAAAATTATCGAAATACCCCTAGGGGCGAAAATGACCAAAATACCCCTATGTGTTGTATGTAAGATTTATGGATGTTACATGTATATCTGCTGCATACATACGATATTCTGTTTAGGTTGCATCTGGGTTGGGAATTATGAAACGGTGGAAGTATATGAGGATCGCATGGTTGCTTGACAATCGTAGATCCACCGATGGCTTTTAAGCCCAATATGTGATTGGCAGCTTGCTGCAATGAAGGTAGTTCTGCAACTGGGTTACCATTGATGTGTATCGGTTGGGTGGGTCGATATTTAGATCCCCACATGATGTGTACCGGGGGACAGAGTTGATGTGTATCGGTTGGATTATTTGGGGTGGGTTGCATTGCATTGCATTGCATGTATGATTTTATGGTGACAGATGAATGCTAGTTACTTGTCGAGGGTTGTACACATTGAGTTTGTGAAAAGTCACCCCCTCTTTTATTTTTTCTCAGGTGATGCTCAGTAGAAGGTTCGAAGTTTGGAGGGACTTGGAGGTGGGCAGCTAGCAAGACAACTTGGATTTGTTTTTTTTTAAGTAATTTCAGACTGGAATGTAATAAGGCCTTCCCTTTTGGTTATCATGTGGATTATTATTTTTATGCGTTGTAATTATCAGAAGTTGAATAGGGGTTCCGTAAATCATAGTTTTGTTTTTCTACGTTTCCACAACTAAGTTTTATTTAAATGACAGATTTTCATAAATCATCTGTTTTAAACAAGCTTTCGCGATTGAAAGGAGTTTTATAAGTTAATGAAGGTTTCTTGTTCTAAGGAAGGGTTTTCAATGAAAACAAGGTTTTCGATAAAACAGTTCAATGTAATGCGCCAGATTCGACCATAACATCCGGGTCAGGTTTGGGGTGTTACAATGTGTAAATGGTTGTATTTTGAGTATGGTAATTAACCTATATTGTGTGATTGAGGTTGAAATTATAATGTTTAATGATATTAGGTAATTTGATTGCTAAAAGGGTTGATAATGTGTAAGCTATGTGCTTGTGAAATTGGTGAATGATAATGCAATTTGGAAAGATTTAGTTAATTGAATTGTATATGTGAATTACGTACATAAATAGATGGCAAATTGTGGCTTATTTGTGATTTGTATTGATGATAATGAAATGGTCTGAATTGAATATTCGTTGATGATATTTGGTTGCTATTTGTGTCTTGAAATGGTACTATATGAGTTTGTATAGGTATGTGCAAATTGGGTGGCAAAATGGCTTGGTAAATAGCTTATTTTTATCCACACGGTCAGAGACACGGGCGTGTGCCTCAGCCGTGTGTGATACACGGTCATGTTACTCGGCCGTGTGTCCCCTGGTGTTGAATTTGAAACCAAGTCAGTATGCTCCACACGGCCTCACACACGGGCGTGTGACTTGGCTGTGTGGCATAAGTCAGTATACCCTACAGGATTGGCACAGCCTAGCACACGGCCTCACACACGGGCGTGTGACTTGGCTGTGTGGCATAAGTCAGTATACCCTACAGGATTAGAACAGCCTAGCATACGGCCTGGCATACGGGCGTGTGTGGCCATTTTTAGGGCACACGGGCTAAGCACACGGGCCTGTGTGTTGGCTATGTAACCCAAGTCAGAGAGTTACACGGGGTCAGACACGGGCTGGGACACGACCATGTGCTCCAATTTTGAATGTCCATACAGCCTATGACACGAGCGTGTCTGATGGCTGTGTGAGACACACGGCCTGGCCACACAGGCGTGTGTCCCCTATTTTGAAAAAAATTCAATGTTTTGTGAAAGTTTCTTGGGTTATCGGTTTAATCCTAAACCACTTCCAGTAACACCCCTAACTCGTATCTGTCACTGGAATCGAATTATAAGGCATTACCAGATAACACACCTCAATCACATACATTTATACATTCATACTCAAAATCCATTCATGAGCTAACATCAAATTATTCATGTCGTCATTCACAAGTTCTTGACTTCATATAACTTGACACTTGAGTACTTTTCTGTACATACCTGTTCTAATACCTTTCTGTTTATCACCCATACTCTTATCAAACCTCTCTGGTTTTAAGTGCTTATGATACAAATTCATCGATTTTACGATACCATAGTCCAACTATGGTCATACACATACATTGCCAAGGCCCAGCCGTGGTCTTTCTTTTACGTGCCATAACCCGGTTATGGTCTTATTAGTCGATTATCATATGTATATTTAGTTAAAACAAGAATAATTCATATCTTAGATAACATTCAATACATACTTCATTATAGTCAAATAAACACATTTTGACATGAAACATACTCATACACATTTCTTTCTTATTTAATTACTTAATACAATATGAACTCACTAGTTTACTTTCATTCGATTCTCACATAGGTTCTGTACGTACCTGTATTACTTATTTCTATCGTACTTTCATTCTTTTCCTAACTATGCCCCTTGAACCGTTCAGAATCATTAAGGATACTCGACAATCACATAGAACTCGTACAATGCCATATCCCATATATGATCTTACATGTTATCACATATCGATGCCACTGTCCTATACAGGGTCTTACACGAAATTGATTAACGATGCCAATGTTCCAGACATGGTGTTACACGTAATCACAATACAATGCCAATTTTCCAGATATGGTCTTACATGTAATCACATCTCGTAACTTAATTTCATGACATTTGTATCCTATACTATTCCTAAGGTTCGTATGGGACTTTCAAATGTCGTAACTCTGTCAATTCTTGCTCATAGTTGGTTTTTTGACATTCAGAGTAGTTCAATGACAAATACACTTATATAATTCAATTCAATGCAATAGTAAATAAGTATTTATAACACAATTTAAGTATGTTTATTAGCATACGAACTTACCTCGCTCGCTGTAACGACGAATTAGGTCGACTAATCCGATACTTTGCTTTCCCCCGTTCTAGATCTGAATCTCATTTTTCTCAATCTATATAATAAAAAAATTTAATTTTTTAATCATTAATTCATTCAATTTAACACAATTTTCACATTTAGGCAAAATTGCACTTTTCCCCTATTATTCCACATTTTTGCAATTTAGTCCTTATAACCTAAAATCACAAATTCATGAAATTAAGCACAAACCCAAGCTAGAACAAATTTACCCAATCATATATCAGCCCATATTTTCACTTTATTCGTACTTTTAACTACATAATTTCATAATTTCAGAAATTATTCCATAATTTGCATTTTTACTCAAAATCACTTTGTAAAATATGTAAAACTATCATCTAACTTCCATATTTCATCATCAATCATCAAAAAGCATGAATATTCATCAATGGCATCTTACAAAATCACCAACAAACTAAAAAATTAAGGCACATACTAGTTATACTCAAAGCAACGATCACAAAAATGTAGAAATTATTAAAATCCGAGATCAAAATCATACCTAATCAAACAACCAAGTAGCCAAACCTCAAGAGAACAGAAACTGGTTTCCTTTCCTTTCATATTCGGCTGATGATGAATTAATGAAGATGATAATTTGACTTTATTTTAATTATTATGTCATTTTAACCATTTTAACCTTTAATAACATTTAAAATTTCCATTATACCAAGCCATAGAATTCTACTATCAACATTTATGGGATAATTACCACTTAAGGACTCTCACTATTTAATATCATAGCCATTTAATACCTTTAACTTAGAATTCAACTTTTATGCTTTACGCAATTTAGTCATTTTTACCGAAATAACCACTCAAACGGTAAAATTTCTTTACAAAATTATCACACAAACATTCTATCATACTGTAAACTTCATTAAAATAATAAAATAAATATTTTGACTTCGAATTCTGGTCTCGAAACCACTGTTCTGATTAACTCTGAAAACGAGCTGTTACACTCTCAATGCATGTTTATGGCCTCGTAGGCTCGTATAAAGGATAAATTGTTTGAGATTGTATGATGATTGTATATAATGATCGAATGTATGAGAAAAGTATGTTTATATGTATTGTAAGTCGGTAATGCTCCGTAAACCTATTCCAGCATTGAATACGGGTAAGGGGTGTTACACAGGTGGAAATTCAAAACTGTAAGATTAGAAATATAGATTTTTGTATTGAAATTGTGTTCATTTTCTAAAAATGTAGATATTCTAAGTTAGGGACGTGACTGATATGGATTCTGAAGGTAAGCAAGACCGCGAGGAGTCGTCTACTTCTTCGGGACGTGTGTTTGTATAGGAGTAGGAGGTCAGTGTGATTTTGCCTACTTCAAGTAGTGATAACCCGGAGCTTGGTACTGAGGCATTGACTCGGGTAGTGAGGGAAGTGCTAGAGAAAGTGTTCGAGGCTAGGATAAGGGGGACAAGTGAAATGCTTCAAGCTAGGTGCTTAGATTGTGGGAAGAAAAGAGATCGTAGTCCTCCAAGGTTGGCACCTCATTCTGCAAAGTGTGTTAGAACACAATTTAGTGGCAATAGTGGTTGTGCAGAGGGTGCTGGTAGTGGTGCGAGTGCTCTGTTTTGTAAGCACTGTAAGAAGTGCCATCCGGGCAATTGCTAGAAAAAGGCGAAAGCATGTTTTCGACGCGGGTCCACCAAGCATTGGATCCGGGAGTGTCCTCGATGATTTTGAGATAGGTATGATTGTGAAGGTTTCGATGTTTAGATTAGAGTATTGAAATTATGTGTGATAGGACAGCTGTGTATCTGCTTCAGTGGTTAAGTTTCTAGGTGTGTGTATGTGGTCTTAAGTTTGGTTTGGTTCTACTCAAGTTAGAGTGTGCAGTGGGAGCGTGGTGGTGCTTGTGTTGTACCACTATTCTGTTAGTTGGAAATTTCGAGGACGAAATTTCTTTAATGAGGGGTTGGTAAATTTTAGGGTTAGAAGTTTTTGAGTTTTATGGTTAGGGTCAGTGAGAAGGTTGCACTATGGTGTTTAGTGGTGTGTTTAAGTGACAGAATGGGCCTGCTGGTCTGGTGGGTTGTTGTGTGTTAATTTGTCTCTATGTCTTGTGTTTGAATCTATGTGTGTACATTTCAGGGACAAATATTTCTATGTTGTTAAATATTTTGTTAAATATTTATTTTATTTTTATTTTTGTGATTATTTTATTTTGGTTACTTTTTTTTCTTTTGGCACGTTCTCCCTCTCCCTCTCTTGGTTCTCTTTTGCTCTTTTTCTTTTCTTTTTGGGAAAAGGGGTTGTGTGGTGGTTTCGACAGAGCTTCCATTTTCTTTGTCTTCAAGTCAAGTTTTGGACATTTTCATCAATAAACAGGTTTGGGATTCGAAACTTATCTATTTTGTTTTTCAAATCATCATTTCAGCATCTCTTGAATGTGCTTAAATCCGTTGATTTTGGGTATTTAGTTGTTGAACAGTATGGAAAATAATACATATTCTGATATACTCTTGTTATTATAAAGGTTGGGGGACTGTCTTGATGGCTAGAATGGCATTTTTGGCTAGTTTTGAAGTGGTTTCATGACCACATGGGCAGCCACACTAGTGTATGCCAGACCACTCGACCGTGTGCACTTATGAATTAGGGTTTCCATTAGGTTTTGGTGCCACATGGTCTGGCCACATGGCCGTGTGGCTGATTTGGGGATTTTGTCAATTTTCACACGGTCGTTCCCCTTGGGTACACGAGCATGTGTGGTTGGGAATTAGAGATTTAGTGTTTTGATGGTACATAGCTATATGGCTAATTTGGGAATTTAGGGATCCCACCTGGGCATGTATTTTGGACACGGGGCCATGTCTGGTGGGTATACGGGCATGCGAGACGCTCACTTGGCCGTGTCTGCCCTATACTCTATTTTAGCACATTTTGGACAGTGAGTTACACAGCCTGTCCCCACAGCCATATCCCTGGCCCACACGGGCGTGTGCCTCAATCACACAAGTGTATGCCTCTCTTCACGCAGGTGTGTGCCCTTCTTCATACGGGCGTTTGACCTTCCACACGACCCAGAGATTTCTACATGGCCAAAGCATACGGTCGTGTGGTCCTAAGACACCAAAATTTTAGTTTTTGTATGTTGTGATCTGAAAATATGTTTGTGTATTCAGACCCTTGGCTAGGCCTGGGTGAGGATATTTAAGTTTCTGTATCCATGGCCATGTGCTCTGCTTATGTGTTGTTGCGGCTATTAAGTGAAATGCTTGATTCTGAATTTGGTCTGTTGGGCGTGTGTGCTTATCTATTTCTGTTTGATTGTCTGTTGACGTGTTAATTATTTCTGTGAGATTGAACGCATTCATGCACTTGCATAAAGTGTTTTGGGTGGGATTGCGAAGAGAAGGGAGACTGATTCTGATCTGATCTGGCAGTTCTATTGCAATTTATTCGTACAGCGATTTATCGCATTGTACTGCATGTGCGTCAGCTTTGTTGTGTAGTATTATCTAATCTGGTAGTTCAAACTACAACATGTCTGTACATCGTATTATCGTATTGCACTGTATTACATATAAGCCAAGTCTGCTGCATATTAATATCTAAATGGCTTAGTTCATGTAGATGGTGTGTAGGGTTGGATGGGCCTTTTGACATCCTATGTGGTGTGTTTTGGTTAGATGAACTTAATTAGCTCTTATGGGGTGTGATCGGGGGGACGGAGAGGTGTGTTGGCTGGTTGGGTGGGTTTTATCGCTTGACTGCATTTCATCCGCATCTGTTTAGGAATTCTGACTATAAGATTATCTGTCTGTGTTGTGATTCTCTGAACAACACTTGTGTTGAGTTTTCTGTGTGAACTTGGTGTGCTCTGATTGTTACGTTCTATTGAGACGTTAGTTCCAAGTATGCTTTCTGACTCTGTGAGTATTTGTAAATCTATTGTGCTACTGATTTGAATTCCATAATTCTGTAACAGCCCGAATTAGACCCTAGTCGAAACGGTGATTTCGAGACCACGAATCTGAGTCAGAAAAATATTTAAAAATTATTTTCTGTGTTTATTTTGTGTGAATTTATATTAGTGAAATTTTTGTGCTTTAATTTTGTCGTTTGGGTGCCCGATTAAATAAAAGGAATTAATCGCGTAAAATGAAAATTTGGTGGTTAAATGTGAAAGTACTTAATTGAACTTGTATTTATAATTTGGAGCATTTATTATGCAATATAACCATTTTTAATATGATGGACGGTAATAACCATTGCTTATAATGGTTTAAAATTTTAACTAAAAGGTTAAATATGTATAATAATAAACATGTTAATATAATAAAACATATAATAAGTTATCATGCATTTTTCTTTCATTATTCATGACCGAATATGAAAACATAAAGAAAAGAAAAGGAAGCTTAGGTTTCGGCCATGGTTGATCTTGATTAAGGTATGTAACTGGCCCGATTTTTAATAATTTTTATATTTTTGAGATCGTTGCTAAGTTATCTACAAGACCAATGCTTGAATTTTTTATTTTGGTGAATATTTTGAGTTATGCCATTATTGAAAGCTTGTAATTTTTTTTGTTTGATGATGAAATATGAAAGATATGTTTTGGGTTAACATGTTTTGTATTGGAGTTTTTGATGATTTTGAGTAATTAGGACTAAATTGCAAAAATAATAATTTAAAGGACTAAAATGTAAAATAAATGAAATATATGGACTTGTATGAACACTAGGAACATTCAGCCTAACATGGGTTTTTTGAAATTTTGCATATTTTGTGTTTTGTGCAATTTGGACTAAATTGTAAAAAGTGTAAAATGTCTTGGGTAAAATGGTAATTTGCCCATTTATGTGTTTTTGGACTAAATTGAGTGAAAATATGTTTGAATGAGTTTAATTTGAATATGTTTAGATCAAGAACCAAAGAAATCAGATTTGGATCGAGAGAAAACTAAAGTTGTCAATTAGTCATTCCGTCCCGATTTCCATTGTCCGAGGTAAGTATTAAGCAAATAGATTTTATTTATTTGTTTAAATATGAATTATGTCTACTGAAAGGTATGATGTGCTAATATATATATATATGTGAAAGCCGAATGGGTATAAGCTCGAAACCTACGTGTACGAGTTCGATTCGACCAAGTTACGACGTCTGAAAGCCTTGTGTGAACCTTAGGAATAACTAAGATACATATGCCATGACATAGGATTCTGATATGTGATGTGCGAGCAAGACCATGGCATCAATATATGTGTGCGAGTAAGACCACGTTTAATATGTTGGCATCGATATGTGACTCCGATATATGTGTGCGAGTAAGACCTGTCTGGGACAGTGGCATCAATATGTGATTACATGTAAGACCACATCTGGGACATTGGCATTGTACGTTATGTGTGATTATCCGAGTATCCTATTCAATTTCGAATGGTTCAACGGGCAATGATAAGTTGAGATCGAATGTGTAAAATGAGCTAAGATGATCAGGTATGAGTTGGTTGATTATCTATTTGAAAATAAGGTAAGTTAGCTATTAATATGTAGTACAAATTATACAAGTTAATAAAGTAAACATATGTTCTCTTGTGTAATATATTCAACCATATGCTATGAATATGTATGTGATGTTATATTTTGATTCATGAATATATATATGCATATAAATGTACTTGGTTATATTATGATATTTCTTCTTTGAATTTGAATGTCACATTGTTAATATATATGTGTACATTCGGCCATGATAAATTCTATAAGTGAAAGTATATGTTATACAAGAAAATAGTAAGCTTGAATTTAAATTTAATTATGATAATATATTTTGGTATGGTTTAAATGAGTTGATTATTTCTTTAAGTTGTTTATTTGCTTATGACTTACTAAGCTATGATAGCTTATTGTGTGTATTCATGTTTGTCTCTATTTTATAGATTTTGAAGTTTAGTTACGAGCTTGGGGATCATCAGTGAAGTTTATCAGACTATCGACTATTTTCGGTACTTATAAGTTGAATTTCGAACCCATGGCATGTATAGGCTAGATTATTTTTTAATATGTTTGATTTTGGTATGTATATATATAAGCCATGCGAAAATGGCTTGTTTATTTTGTTAAGCTCAATTTCAAGGCTTGATTATTATGATTATATTTGGATATACTTAATCATGGTTTATGCTCATTTCGATAAGTATGTTCTATGACATATATGAATGATGTTTGGTTTTATGTCTTGATGCGAGTAATGATATGAATAACTTACAACTAGTTCAAATAATAAGCTCAGTATATGGATTTGATTAGCATATGTAGTTGGTCTTGTGAGTTGGCTTTATAATGGAGTAAGTGATGAATTTATAGCCAATTGTTTAATGGTTAATTTAATTCAATTGTAATGGTTAATTCGGTTTGTGTCCTATAAATACAGATAAAGGTTATGAGCTATTTATGAAATGAAATTTGTATTCATATATATGATCAATGTTTGATGAATTATGGCAAATGAAATATAATTTGATTAAGTTATGTTTATGTTATATGTTTTTGTAATTGATTTGGATTTTTGGGAGGTAAATGATGGATCGTACAATGTTTGAGTATAATCGGCTAAAGTTAGTTAAAGTAAAAGGTATATGTTTATGACATGTCCACTTATGAATTAGTTATTTAGGTTCGGTTATAGATAGCAAAGAATGAATAAAAATTTAAAAGACATATTGAAATTGTTTTGAATGACCAAATGTTGGCTATTTGTTGTTAATGAGCATGTAATTTTAGGCATGGTATTAAGCATGCAAAATAGGTGTACTTTTTGGTTGTTGTTTGTGCTCAAGATGGTTTGATTTATTTTGATTTTATGTGCATAAATGGTGACAATAGAACAAGTACAATTGATTATTTGGTAAATATGCTTAAATATTGTTTATTACTATTAATAAAAAAATGCACAAGTAGTATAAGCAACTATGGTATATTTGGTCATGATGTAATGTTAACCATAGTCTTATATGTTAATGAATATTATGCTATGTGATAAAGTTGGTATGGATTAAAATGTGAATGTATATATATAACCGAAAGGATATGTTTAATACAAGTTAAAGTAATAAAATTGTACTAAAGAGAGTATAAATGCATGTTTGGTATATGAGGTGAAAAATGTTGGTTAATGGATTAGTCATTCACATGCTATGAAATTTGGTAGCCATAAGGTTTGAATTATATATAGATTTAATAAACATATGTAGTATGGTTTTGATGCAAGTTTAATTGATTCAAAAATTTGATTATATCCATGATACTGAAATGGTTGAGATTTTGAAGCATGGTTCGTATATGTAATATGATTAATAATGCATGTTTGATTTTAATTGGTTACGTGCTTTGTAGAAACGAATTTGATTTGTATGAGTAAGAGGATGGTTATTAATTTGAGTATGGAAAAATTTTGTGAAGGAAAATATATCTCTTTATGCATGGGTAGTAATTAATGACTGTTCGGAACTGTGTTTTGATCGGTAATGCCTCATAACCCTAATTCGACGATGGATACGGGTTAGGGTTGTTACAAATTCTATCTCTTGTCTTGTTTCGAACTCGCACTGAGCTCGACAGCTCACCCCCTTAGTGTTTCCCCTTTCAGTTACGTTTTGGAATTTTGACACAGGACTCGGTATGTAGAGGTCTCGGACAGTCACGGTTAAAAATAAAATAACATTTCTATTTTGTTATTCGGTTTATGAACATTAAGGTTTTATAAAGTGTGGTACAAGTTCTGTTTTGAATTTTTATTCATTTATTTAATTTTGGATATATATTAAACTTAACTATAATTCTACTGACTGAATTTTGAATGATTAAATGTCTCAGTTCAATGTGAAAACTTGTTTTGTAAAAAAAATTACATACGATCACTTATGTGATCAATGTGACATCCGGGATTCAACCTAAACTTCTAGGTCGAGTTTTGGGGCATTACAATGCTTCAAGACAACTAAAACCACATGAGAAGAATTACTCAATACATGATCTTAAATTGGCAGCCATTCTGTTTGCACTGAAAATATGGCGACATTATCTTTTTAGTGAAAAATGTCACATTTTTACTGATTATAAAAGTTTGAAGTATTTGATGTCGTAGAAAGACCTAAACTTAAGACAGCGCAAGTGGCTTGACTTATTGAAAGACTATGATTTTGTTATTGACTACCATCTGAGAAAGGCCAATGTGGTTGCAAATGCTTTGAGTAGAAAATCCGTATTTGCTTTGCGAACGATGAACACTTGGTTGTCTTTATCTAATGATGGTTTACTTATAGTTGAGTTAAAAGCTAAACTGATAGTTATACAACAGATTTGTGAAGATCAGAAAGATGATAGTGAATTACAAGCTAAACGAGAATAGTGTGAGTTGAATCCTGATTTAGAATTTTAGATTGGTTTTGATGGTTGTTTATTATTTAAAGGCAGGATATGTGTACCGAAGAACTTGGAATTGGTACAAAAGATTCTACTTGAAGCTTATAGAGGTACTATTCATCCTGGTAGTAATAAAATGTATAATGATCTGAAAAAGATGTACTGGTGGTGGAGAATGAAAAAAGATATTTATGAATTTGTATCTAAATGTTTAATATGTCAGCAAGTAAATGCTAAACACTAGGTGCCTTCGGGATTATTACAGCCAGTTACGATACCAAAATGGAAATGAGAAAAAATTACCATGGATTTTGTATCAGGGTTACCCCTGTCTCCAAAGAAAAAAGATGCTATTTGGGTAATCGTCGACCAGTTAACAAAGTCTGCACACTTTGTTCCGGTACGTATGGATTTTTCCTTGGATAGGTTGGCTGAATTATATGTTTTTGAGATTGTTAGATTACATGGAGTGTCTATTTCTATTATTTCTGATAGAGATCCTCGATTTACATCCCGATTCTGGAATAAGTTGCAAGAAGCATTAGGTACTCAATTACATTTCAACACTGCATTCCATCTTTAGACTGATGGACAATCTGAACGTGTAATCTAGATTTTGGAAGATATTCTTTGGTGTTGTATTTTGGAATTTGAAGGTAATTGGGAAAAGTATTTGCCTTTAGTTGAATTTGCATACAATAATAGTTATCAGTCTAGTATTAAAATGGCACCGTATGAAGCTTTATATGGTCATAAATGTAGAACTCCATTATATTGGACAGAGCTTAGTGAGAAAAAGATACACGGAGTTGACTTAGTCCATGAAACTGAAGAAAAGGTGAAAGTAATTCAAGATAGTTTGAAAGCAACCTCAGATCGTCAAAAGTCTTATGCCGATCTTAAACGAAAAGAAATAGAATTTTAGGTCGACGACAAGGTATTCTTGAAAGTATCACCTTGGAAGAAAGTTCTCCAGTTTGGCCATAAAGGAAAATTGAGTCCACGATTCATCGGGCAATATGAGATCATTGAAAGAATCGGACCAGTTGCGTATCAGTTGGCATTACCACCAGAACTTCACAGAATTCATAATGTTTTCCATGTGTCCATGTTACGACGGTATAGATTAGATCCTTCACATGTAATTTTTCTGACAGAAGTTGAGATTCAGCCTGATATGACTTACACTGAGGAACCAATTAAAATCTTGGCACGTGAAACAAAAGAGTTAAGAAATAAAAAGGTAGCATTAGTGAAAGTTTTTTGGCAACGACATGGGATTGAAGAAGCTACCTCGGAACCGGAGGATACTATGAAAAAGCAATACCCAAATCTTTTTACTGGTAAGATTTTCAAGAACGAAAATTCTTAAAGAGGGAGTGTTGTAACAACCCATTTTTAATGAAATCGAAATAGTGATTTCGGGACCACAAATTTGAGTTGGAAAGAAAACTTATTTTAATATTATTGTATGGTCTGCTTTGTGATAGGAATGCCATATGAAAATTCAAAAAAGAAAATTTTACCGGTTATGTGTTAAAATAGGGAAAGGACGAAATTGCATAAAATGCAAAAGTTGAGTTCTAATAGCTAAAAGGATCGATTAGCTGTGGAATTCAAAATAAGATGTTCTTATATGCTAATTAGACCATTAAAGAAAAGTTAGTAGATAGTTTTGATGAATCATCCATGGAAAATTGGAAAAAGGTAAGGGCTAAATTGGAAAGTGGAAAAATTAATGGATGATAAATAATTAAATAGAAATAATATCATTTTATATCATCTTCACCCCCAAAAATTCCATGGAAACCCTAGGAGAGAGAAATGAAACTAATCAAGCTTAATTAGGTATGTTTTCTTGTCTCATTTTTAGTAATTTTTATATTTTGAGATCAGGATAGCTTAATCTATCTATTTTGGGGTTTAATTTGAAAAGATATCACAGTATCAAAGTTTTGCCATAGATGAATATGCTAAAATTTTAAAATTTATGGTAGAAAATGAAAGTTTGTTGATAGATAAACAACTTTTACAAAGTGAATTTTGATGAAACTATGATTTAGGGAATAAATTGTATAGATGTAAAAGTTATATGAAAATTTCGGTTAGGCTTAGAATAAGGATTAAATTGCATGAATTTCATTTTTCAAGCCTAGGGATGAAATTGTCATTTGTGAAAAGTATAGGGATAAAATAGTAATTTTGCCTAAGATGTGAATTAAATTAAATTGAGTATGAAATAGATTAAATTGATGGTAAATTTATTTATATAGATCCTGAAAGACCTAATATTGAGTTGGATCGAGGAAAACAAAAAATTTCAGATTAGTAGATTTCGTGTGTGAACAAGTATCGAGGTAAGTTCCTGTAACTAAATTGTGTACATTCTTATGTTTGAAATGAATGTTGCATATGTGAATTATGAATTTGTTATATAAATGAAAATAATTATACATCTGATATACTCGAGAATTGTTAAGTCTCATTTGAATAGGTGAAATTCGATGGATACAAGTTTTCCCGAATTGGTTGTGGTCTTGCATATGTTGTAGACACACCATGGCTCGAAAGAGCATCTCATATTAGCCCTCTCGAGTTTCCATTACATGGTTCAGCAAGCTTCTCGTTATAACTCTTCAGAGCATCCCGATAGGTTGTGATCCTAATTTTGTTGTAGACACACCTTAGCTCTTATGAGCTTCCCATTAAATTAGCTCTTTCTGAGCTTTCCGATAGTGCTCGCTTGAACTTCTCGAGATTGGCTATCTAGAGCTTCCCGATATGGTTCTTTGTGAACTTTCTGACAAGGTTCTTTGTGAACTTCCCAATTATGACTCTTATGAGCTTCCCGTTATATAGCCTGGAGAAGCTTCCTATAGGCTCTTTATGAGCTTCCTGAAATGGCTCTGTGTGAGCTTCTCATTACAAGGCTCGAGAGTGTGCTTCTCGATTATGTGCCTTAATTGGGTACCCTTGAAAATAAATTGATGAATTATAGTAGTGTACTATATGAACGTATCCATCGATCTTTCTAATAAATTCAACGGGTAAAGTTCTGACATGGTGAAATTGAATTTGAAATGATTTGTCATCAAAGTCTACATGTAATATGGAATAATATTATGGAAATCATATAAATATGAAAGAGGAAATCATATAAATATGAAAGACATTAAATGATGAGCTCATCTATGTTTTTGAAATTATGTGGATTACTTTACTAACATGATTTGGTGAAGTTGTGTTTTAGGCTATAAGCCAAATTGCTTGGATGCACTATTGCATGTTTATCTTAAATGTAAATATATGGTAAGTTAAATTCATGTTATATGAACTTACTAAGCATTAAATGCTTACTACATTTTCTTTTCTCTGTTTTATAGTACTCGAAAGCTTGTAAAGGTTGGAGATCGGTCGAAGTATCATCACACTATCCTCTAGCTTGTTTTGGTATAAATAGAAAACTTATTTTGACATAATGGCATGTATAAGCTAATTTTACCAATGATAAGACGTAAATGAATGTTTGAAATCTAGCCATTGGAATTGCTAGTAATGGTATATTTTGGTATGATAATATAAAGTTATATCATGTTTAATACATACATGTAAAAGTTTTGGTTAAATTGAATTAGAGTAAAATATAAATCATAACAAGAAGGTAAGCTTGATCATATATGAATATGTGATACTATTCCATACATATTAATGATGTTTGCTTAATTTATATGACTTGAATTGGTTGGCAAATATATGCAAATGTTGTTGTAGGTTGAAGGT
Organism: Gossypium longicalyx; assembly: GCA_025698465.1. Taxonomy (NCBI): domain Eukaryota; kingdom Viridiplantae; phylum Streptophyta; class Magnoliopsida; order Malvales; family Malvaceae; genus Gossypium; species Gossypium longicalyx. The sequence goes on along the minus strand of CM046995.1, from coordinate 66,770,358 downwards.
TAAATTTGAGTGAGAAATAGGGCTAGGAAATGGCCTTATTTTGTCCACATGGGTAGACATACGGGCGTGTGCCTTGACCATGTGTGACACACGGCCTGGCACATGGGCATGTGGTTTGGCCTTGTGTCCCCTGCATCTTAAAATTTTGAAAAAGAATGCTCAAAATTGGGCACACAGGCAGAAATACGAGCGTGTCTCATCCGCGTGTGCTACACAGCCCAGAACACGGGCGTGTGTATTGGCCATGTAAATGCTACATCTAATTTGTAAAAATTAAATTGATCAGATGCCTAGCACACGGACATGTGGCAGCCTTTAGCACAAGTCAAGGGGTTACACGAGTAAGGACACGGGCTAGGACACGACCGTGTGCCTCACATCGAATGCCCATACGGCCTGAGACATGGGCATGTCACATGGTCGTGTGAGCCTCACGGCCTACCCACACAGGCGTGTGACCCTTGCATATAAGAAAAATTTTGAAATTTTGCGAAAATTTTTCTAAGTTCTCGATTTAGTCCCAACTTGATTCTAATATTTAAAATAGGTCTCGAGGGTCCATTCAAAGAACAATATGATTAATTTCGGATATGAAAAGTAAATGAAATGAATTATATGAAACTACTCTATAAACTTCGGTAATACTATGTAACCCTGTTTCAGCGACGAGTACGGGTTAGAGGTGTTATAATTCGCAAGTATATGGGTCATGTTGTAGTATAGTTGCAATGGAGTAGGTGAGTACTCCGAGGATCATACTCAAGGGAGGCAAGCACTAAATTAATCTTAATTTAAACATAAATAAATCTAATTAATAATCTAATCAGTTTATAGTACGAAGAGATAAAAGAAAAGTTTTTGGATTATAATAAGATAATAATAAAAGAAATAAAAGTAACTAAATGAATGCAAAAAAGGAAATCAAAGAAGGAAGTAAATATCAAATCTAGACATTAGTGATTAGCTCGCTTTAGTAATCATAATTAATTGTTGGCTCGAGCTTTCTTGTTCAATCAACTAGTCAATACCCCAACAGGATCTTCTGATACATCCACTAAAATACTGAGTCGACAAGGACTATTTATCTTCCAACCTTAATGTCCTAATCGGTTTAGGGTTAAGGTGTCCATGGATAGGCTATACCAATTTTGGGTTAATTCCCACCTTGATGACTTCCTGGGGTTATCAGGCCTAGGTTTTAGGTTCTTCCTCTCCTAGACAACTGATCCATTAAAGAATCCCTACAAAACAGTTAATTATTCATACATGTACTCGTTAATCCCCCATAGGAGGATTAGTTCCTCATGGATCTAGTAAACCGTATAAACTTGAATGAAAGAATGAACATGAAGAGAAATTTCAAGAGGAATAGTTTAGAAAAAGCCTGATTGTATTGACTTCTAAACGTAGAATCCTTGTAACACCCCTAACTTGTATCCGTCGTTGGAATAGAGTTTAAGAGCATTACTAGAACTTTCAGATATAAATTACCTTTTATTAACCAAGATCATTCAAAACATCCCTTAATTGGACCCTTGAGGCCCAATACGGGCATTAGAATTGAGCCGGGACTTAATCGGGAACTCTAAGAATTTTTCATGACATTTCAAATATTTTCCTACTTACAAGGCTCACACGCCCGTGTGGTCTGAGGGACACGCCCATGTGACCTTGGGACACGCCTGTGCTACAGGCCGTGTTCAACCCCCTTTAACTCTCTAACTTGTGCACACAGCCATGCCACACGCCTGTGTGTTAGGCTGTGTGGTTAAATAATTCAATTCGAAATTAGGTGCTAGTTTGACACGGCCAAGACACACACCCGTTTTCTAGGCTGTGTAGCACACACGGTTGAGACACACGCCCGTGTCTCTACCCATGTGCTCAATTTTAAGCGTTCTGTTTCTCAAAATTTAGGGTGCAGGGGACACACAACCTAACTACATACCCATGTATTCGGCTGTGTGTCACACACGGTCTAGACACACGCCCATGTGTCTACCCGTGTGGACAAAACAAAGCTATTTCTAGCTTCATTTCTCACCCAAAATCACATCCATGACCTGCAGTTGAAACGCACATCCAATACCAACTTCAAGTTAAACAAATTCTATCATTCAACATTGCATACCATTACATGCATACCTATTCATAATCTTGCCTTAGTCTACTCCATATATTAGACATAATAGATCAACTACTTAACACATATGTAGCTACCATAGTATGACATTACAAATATATCAAAACAAACAATTATTAGCCATTTCAATTGCTAGATTACAAGCATTATTTACTTTTACATGCCAATATGGCCAATATATCCTATACATGCCATTACAACCATAATCGATTTACCATATTGTACCGACATGGGCCGATGGATATGTGAGTGATCTCTGCCAAGCTTCCAATCCAACGAGCTTCCGATTCACTATAAATCAGGGAAATAAAACTAAGTAAGCATATAATGCTTAGTAAGTTTGTATAACATGGTACTTAACTTACCATTCATTCTATTTTGAGGTAACTATGTAAGGCATATTCAATCAATTTGCCTTCAAGCCCTACACATATCCTCATTACCCTTGTTAGTCATATAATCCATAATAACATCACAAACATATATGGCTCAAAAACAATCAAGTTTCCATGCACATATGCTTTCCACAATATGTCTTCATTTAACATGTATAAATCATCTCTTTATATTACAAGTATAATTTCATAATAGTTCATCTCGAGTTCAGATCGTTTCATATTAAAACTTTACCCTACTACTTTGAATATCAAGGTCACGATTAGTACACTCAAGGTGTACAAGTCTAGAATCAAGGATGTACATACTCATTAAATAAATTCTATGTACAATACCATCATTTCATATTTCCGTATATCAATTATCACGTATCGTCACTTTTATGTATTTCAAGCTAATATGTGTAATAACTCATTTCTTATTCATATCTTCTCATGTCAAGAACTTTTACCCGTGGAATTTATCAGAAATATTGATGAATATGCAGGTAGTACACTCGAGGTGTACGAATCAAAATACGTCAATTCATGTAACATCCTGAAATAGGGCCTAGTCGGAATAATGGTTTTAGGAACACCAATATGACGTTAAAATATTTATTTCATGATTATTATGAGGTTTAAAATATTAAATTAAGCATGTGTTAAAGTTTTATGAAGAAATTCTAAGGATAAGGTGTCCAATTGAAAATTAGGGACCAAATTGAATAAGTTGCAAAACTTGGGTTCTAGAAGAAATTTGTATGAAATTGCTTTAGATTTTTAATTAGAAGGTCTTAAAGAGAAATTTTACCAATTTATAAGTTTTTGGATAAAAATGGGCAAGTATGGATAAAATTTGAAAGAAAGGGCTTAAGGGCATTTTGGTCATTTGGCTAATTAATGAAATAAAATGGGAAAATAAGCCAAAAATCAGCTCATCTTCTCCACCTTGCTGCTAAAATTTGAGAGCCAACATAGCTAGGGTTTCTTCATTTTCCAAGCTCAATAGTAAGTGCTCCCAAGCCCCGTTTTTAATGTTGTTGGTATTTTTGAAATCTTCGTAACTTGCTCTCTTCATTTCTACCCATATTTCATGCTAGGGTTCATGTTTAGAAATTTACCCATGCATGTGTTACTTGTATTTTAATGGTTTATGAAGGAATATGAAAGTTTAAAGGATGGTAAACAACTTTTACTAAGTGATTTGTCATGGAAATGGCTTTAGGGACCATTTTGTAAAAGTTGTAAAAATGGGTAGAAAGATGAGAAATAATGGAAAATGTGGGCTTCCATAAGAGAGAAAAACATTTGTCTAGGCTTGGGTAATGTAGAAATTGCATGAATTTCATCATACGAGCATAGGGACTAAATCGTAAATATTGTGAAAAGTTAAGGGCAAAATGGTCATTTTACTCGAGGTGAAATTTAGACCCGTAATGAATAATGTGAGTTACTAATGACTTATTATTACTGATATAGACCCCGAGAAACCAATTTTGGAGGTCGAACGAGGTAAACGGAAGGTTTCGGAATAACTGAAACACGAACCCGAAGCAATTACCAAGTAAGTTCGTGTAACTCTAAGTAAAATTTAAATATACTTGAAAATGTATATTCTTAAATGTATGTTAAGTTGGATATTGATTGCATGACAATCCAAGAAAGATGACAATTGTCCTGGTTGAATGAAAAAGGGAGATTCGATGGGTAAATTCTTATTTACATGACATGAGATCCTACATGTGTTGCATAAAGGGATTTAGCCTGGACAAGTAATCCGATGATCTCAGTATGGTATGGATCTAGCCTTGATGGGTGTCCCTTGAGTGATCAAACCTCCCAATGAATATATGTGCATTGTGGATTTAGCCAGATGGGTAATACGATTAAGGACTGAAATTAGCCTGGACTGGCATTTCAAATCCGAGCATATTGGAGTAATTGTCGTTGTAAGGGATTTAGCCTGGAATGGTAATCCTGGAAATACTCCTTAAACTTATGTTATGAGGGATTTAACCTGGACTGGTAATCTTGCTGTAAGAGTGAGGTTCACAGAAGTGTGCATTTAAAATGCTCACTAGCATGACTTGACGGTAAACGAAATACCCATCAAGATTTCTGAGAAATTCAACGGGACTATAATGAGAAATGGGAATGGTAATGTTGAATTGATGAGCTCATCTAAGATTAATGTTATATTATTTGGGATGAAACTAACTCGATGATTGAGTGTATGTGATAGGGAATTTATACTATGCATGTTTGGCAAGAATATCTTTTATGGTTGTATGTTAGATAACATGTAAGTTTACCTTCCTGTTATCCGAACTTACTAAGCATGTTAATGCTTATCCCCTTTCCTTTCCTTGTTTTACAGAGCTCATGGACTCATGAAGATTGAAAGACGATTGGAGGAATTATCACACTATCACTAGTCTTGCTTTGGTATATGAATACTTTTATTTTGTTATAATGGCATGCATAGGGTAATGGTCGTATTTTGTTATATGTATCATTTGGTTAGCAAAAGTGTTGGCTTATGGTATTGATAATTCTTTTGTATATGGCTATGGAATGTGGCCAATATTAAGATGGGATGTAATCCTTATCTATTTTGTATGCCTACGTTTACTTGTCTCATGTACTATGATGGTACGATATGCCATGGATGAATGTGTTAAATGAGGCCAAATAATTTGAATATGGTAAAGGCATAAAATGGTATAAGGTATCAATAGGGCCCAAGTATGAAATGTGAAATGGGATAATGAACATCCTTAATGCAAAAAGGATAACCTAACATGTATTAACCAATGATATGAGGTTACCATGCAAATGACCATATCAAAGTGGTTTAAAGATACATATAGGCCATGATATATGCCATAGAAACTTTTGAGTGTATATGGGTGATTTTGGGTGACCAATGGCTTGGAAAATAGCCACCAAATGGTCCACATGGGTAGACTCCAAGGTATGTTTCAAGGCCGTGTGTGACACGCGGTCATCCCCGCGGGCATGTCGTCATGTTTCAAGGCCGTGTGTGACACACGGTCATCCCCGCGAGCATGTCGTCCGACCGTATGTCCTCTGCACCTTGAAATTTCAGGCAACAAGCTTTGTAGTAAACACACGGGTGGAGACACAACCATGTATCTCAGCCGTGTGGAGGACACGGTCTTTGGCCACAGGCGTGTGCCTTGGCCGTGTGCCTCAAATTTCATGATGATGTCATAAATAAAATACAGCCTAAAATCACACGGGTGACCACACGGGCGTGTGCCTGGCCATGTTGAGGACACGGACGTGTGCTCGGCCGTGTAAAAATAACTGTAGCTTCAAAATGAAAAATAAATCGAAATAATTTCGTACAGGAAATGGACACGGGCGTGTGGAAGGCCTCCATACGGGTGTGTGAGGCTAGGGTATGAAAATTTTCCACGAATTTTCTTAAATTTTTAGTTTGGTCCCAAACCGTTTTAAAGGATGTTTTGGGCCTTGTAGGCCCATAATAGGGACAATATAATATAATCTGATTTAGTTTGACTTTGAAATAAAATTTTAGAGCTCGTCTTTTCTAAAAATGTCCTTATATGTTTGCAGTAATGCCTCGTACCTTATCCTGATCTCGGGTACGGGTAAGGGGTGTTACAATTCATGTCCAATGGTACCCATAGGATACTATATTAGAGAGTACACTCTTGAGCCACAAATGTATACAACAGGATTACTAGTCCAGACTAAATTCTTTTTATGACATATGCTCTAAAGAGTTTGATCTGGATTACCCGTCCGAGCTAAATCCAATCCTACCTTCCTCGTTCTAGCTCCAAATTTGGTCTATCCAGATCTATACAAGTAAATTTAACATCAATTTATCATATTTAATATTTAGGTGGACTCAATTTACGTCCTAGGCAAAATTACCATTTTTCCCCTAACTTTTTCATAAATTTCGATTTCATCCCTAGGCCCGTAAAATGAAACTTGTGCAATTTACTCCCTGAAAATTTCACACAAACATGCAATCATATCATACACCTCATAATGCTCATAAAATAATTATTTCTACTTTATATTTGTGGTCTTGAATCCACTATTCCGGCTAGACCCTATTTCGGGATGTTACAACTCTGCCCCCTTTAGGGATTTTCGTCCCCAAAAATCTTATCGGTGAAAAGGTTTGGGCATTGTTTCCTCATAGCCTCCTCGGGCTCCCATGTAGCCTCTTCAACCCCATGTCTTTGCAATAATACCTTCACAACAGAAATACTTTTGTTTCTCAATTGTTTGACTTCCCGAGCTAAAATTTTAACTGGTTCCTCACCATAAGTCATGTTCAGTCGAATCTCAACTTTTGTCAATGAAATCACATGCGAAGGATTCGATCTATATCGGCACAACATAGACACATGAAACACATCATGATTTTTTTCCAGCTTAGACGGTAAGACTAATCGATAAGCAACCGACCCTATTCTCTCGGGAACCATGATAGGCTGAAGTAAACCTGAAGGTACCTAGTGTTCAGCCTTCACTTGCTGAAAAACTAAGCATTTTGATACAAACTCTAAAATATCCCTTTTCATACCATTCCACCAATACATTTTCTTCAAGTCATTATACATTTTTGTACTGCCCGAGTGAACTGACAAACAACCATTGTGTGCTTCATGTAAAATATTTTGAATCAATTCAGTGTCCTTCGGAACACAAGTCCTACCACAGAATCTCAAACAACCAGCAAAGTCACTTAGAAAATCTGGTTCACTGCTGGACTCACAATGTATTCTCTTTGCTTGTAACTCTTTATCAACTTTCTGAGCATTACAGATCTATTAAAGAAAAGTTGATCTAGCTCTCAACTAGGCTAGAATCAAACCATCTGTAACGCCCAAAAAATTTTGAAATCCTAAATTTTTTTCGGTTCTAATAAAAAAATGTGCTTAGTACTCCCGGTTAAGTGTTAATTATGTGATAGTAAGTCTCGGTTAAGGTTCGAACTCAAACCTAGGGGTTAAGGAAATTATGGGTTAATAATTAAAAGAACCTTGATGGCAAGTAAGTGGGCTTCTGAATAAATGAAGGAAGAATTGGACGCAAGAAAGCCCTGTAGTGGAGTGGCACGCGGTGTCACATGCAAGGCAAGGTAAGGGAAGGTGGTATGGGGTTTGAATCCCACCTTGCTCAAAAGAAGGATTTATTTTTACTTAAGAGTTGGACAGAGGTGGCGTTGGTTATGAACACTATAGGGAGTGATAAGAGGAGAAATTTGAGGAAGGGATTGAGGAGTTATAAGGGAAAAAAACTAGGAGATGAGAAGTGAGGAAGAGGTGGAGCCGAATGGGGAATTTAGACATAGGAAATTTGGCTATAGAGGCTATATATAGGTCCCGAATGTGAGGTTGCCAGGCTAATGCTGAATTCTCCTTAACCTTGTTGCCAAAAACCCTTTTTTTTCTCTAAGATCTAAAAGCCAAAAACCCTTGTTCTTCTTTCTTTTTCTTTGTGCTGTTTTCCATTTTTCCTCTACTCAATTCTCTTTTATTCACTTTTAGTCTTGTCGAATTCTTCTTCTCTTTTCCCTTAGTGCCGAATAACCCCTTTTTACCATACAAATCATTGGCCGAATACCCTTTATGCCGCCACTACTCTTTCTAATCAGTCAGTCCTAGTGTAAGTTTGTTGTTCTCCCAATTGGTTTTGCTAAGTGTCGATTACTCTATTCCTCATTTCTTCTAATCGGTTTTGGTAGGATTAGTATCGAATCCCAGTTTTTTGGATCCCAGCCGATTTGCTCCACAGGTGTGAGACTTTGGTAATTTTTCTTCACTTCTGTAAGAGTTGACCGAATAGGCATTAGTAGAAAGGGTGACATATGTTGGATACAAGTCACCTATTATGTTTTAACAATAAAGGTTAATGCAGATCTGGGAAGTACTCGTGATTGGTGATCTAGGAAAAGCTATTAAGGCTTAGCATTTCAGGTAAGGTTAAGGTGAGACTTTGGATTTTGGTAAAGTATTCGATAAGTATGTGAGATTAATCCCTGAGTGATATCGATTGTAGGTTCGTGGCTAAGGGGATCGCAGCACGCTTTATTAGCAAGTGTGTACATATATTGCACACATACAGTAGATCAGCAAAAGCTGAAATGCTGAAATGCTGAAAACCTAAAAGTTTGGCTTCGATAGTCTTAGAAGTGCGCGAACACTCGAAAGGGGGAAACCGATAGGTTATTTGAGTCCCCTTGGGTGATTCTATGGACTTGGGCTATGTTTTGGCCAACCAGGTCGGAATGGGCTAAATGGGCCAATGGTCTATAAGACCTATAATTGGCAAAATTGGTAATTGATGTTATGTGATGGAAAATCGTATGAAAGCATGACTGTGGATGTGATTTGGGCCTAACGGGCCATATAAACGTGATTTGGGCCTAACGGGCCAAATGAATGTGATTGGGGCATGTTGGGCCATATGAATGAGATTGGGCCTAGTGGGCCATATGCATATATGTAGACTTGTTAGGGCATTGTAAGGGGGCTTTGGGCCTAGTATCCGATAACTTCTTAAACAGACATAAAACTTAATTAATTTATTGAGACCGTGGATAAGTCATAGGGTTAAGGTGTGGCAACGGGAATATGCATGTCTAGGATTGGATCTAGGGAGAGCTTGGTACTTAAACGGTCTTAATGACTCACCTCCTCTTCTCTGGAATCCTACTTGGTGCATAGTATTCGTTCATCTTAGCTCATGCAATTTGTGAACGGGTCAAGGTAAGAGAAAACCCATAATAAAGGAAAATTACCGAAATGCCCCTAAGGGCAAAAATGACCAAAATACCCCTATGTGTTGAAGGTAAGATTTTTGGATGTTAATGTATATCTACTACATACGTACGATATTCTGTTTAGGTTGCATCTAGGTTGGGAATTGCAGACTGGAGGAAGTATATGTGGATCGCATGGTTACTTGACAACTGTGGACCCACCGACGGCTTTTTAAGCCCAATATGTGATTGGCAGCTTGCTGCAATGAAGGTAGTTTCGCAACCGGGCTACTCTTGATGTGTATCGATTGGGTGGGTCGATATTTATATCCCCGCATATTGTATACTGGGGGATGGATTTGGTGTATAGTGGATGGATTATTGGGGTGGGTTGCATTACACTGCATTGCATTGCATGTATGATTGATGTTTGCTTAATGTTTGTTGAGGGTAGTACACACTGAGTTTGCGAAAACTCACTCCCTTTTTTTATTTTTTTCTTAGGTGATGCTCAGTAGAAGGTTCGATGCTCGGAGGGACTCTGAGGTGGCCAGCTAGCAAGACGACTTGGATTTGTTCTTTTTAAGTAATTGTTGACTGAAATGGATTAAGGCCTTCCCTTTTGTTATTGTGTGGATTATTATTTTTATGCGTTGTAATCACGAGAAGTTGAACAGGGGTTCCCTAAATCATAGATTTGTTTTTCTACGTTTTCGCAACTAAATTAATTTAAAACGACAGGTTTTCATAGATCATATGTTTTAAACTAACTTTCGCGATCGAAAGGAGTTTTATAAGTTAATGAAGGTTTTTCATTTTAAGGAAGTATTTTCAATGAAAATAAGGTTTTCGATAAAACACTTCAATGTGACGCGCCAGATTCGACCATAACATCCGGGCAGAATTTGGGATGTTACATTTAGTGGTATCAGAGCCAGGTTTTAAAACACGGGCTGTGAAGTGAGCCTTATTACTTGGATTTCGTCTTTAAAAAACACTTATGGATCACAATGTTTGGAAAAAGGGAAGTCTTATTGTGCGGCTCACCGAGTCTCTGACATCGAACCAAGTAAGTTCTTTTATTCTTAAGCCTGTTTAATTTGATATACTGTAGATAGATAGTGTGCTACTTTAGATGATTATACTAAGGTTTTTAGATTGAGACTAAAGCCCGTAGGATCTTGAAATTGTATAGGAATTGCGAAAACAAATTTCTTTTTAATACTTCCATAAAACATCGGTTTAATTATTGAAACTAACTAAAACTTCATAAAATTCCTAATCTATAAAACACGTGAATTGATGATGAGTGCTAGAAGAGGTGCAAGAGGCCGTGGCCAAGGCCGCGAAAGTGCTAGGGATGATGCCGCAACTTTCTTTTTAATACTTTCTTAAGGTCTCTCCGTGGAAGAAGGTATTAAGGTTTGGACGGAAGGGGAAGCTAAGCCCAAGGTTCATTGGGCCATACTGGGTTGTGAGGCGGATTGGGCCAGTCGCTTATCAGTTGGAATTACCTTTTGAACTAAGTCAAAGCCACGGCGTGTTTCATGTCTCCATGCTAAGATGGTACCGCTCGAATCCTTCACATGTCGTGTCAATTGAGGAGATCGTGGTCAGGCCAGACCTAACCTTCGAGGAAGAGCCCATACAAATAATTGGATGTGATGCTAAGGTACTAAGAAGAAAGTCCGTTCCATTAGTTAAAGTGATTTGGTGTAATCACAAGGCTAAGGAGGCTACTTGGGAACCTGAGGAAGTGATGCGACGGCAATATCCTCAACTATTTGAATTAGGTAAAATTTAAGGACGAAAATTCTTTTAGGGGGTAGAGTTGTAACGCCCCAAAAATCTCTAAATCCTGAATTTTCTTTTTTTTCTTCGATTCTGATAAAAATTGTGCCTAGTACTTCCGGTTAAGTGTTAATTATGTGATAGTAAGTCTCGATTAAGGTTTGAGTTCAAACCTAGAGGTTAAGGAAATTATGGGCTAATAATTAAAAGAACCTTGATTGAAAATAGGTGGGCTTGTAACACCCCTAGCCCGTATCCGACGCCGGGATAAGGTTCAAGGAACTACTTGTAATTCACCTTTACAAACTTACACAATCGGGTTACTGAATTTCGCTTGTAATTTAAAACTTTTCAAACGTGTGCACTTTGTCTCTTATACAGGCCTCCGAGGCCTAAAAACACTCCTAGGGGTAGTACGGAACAAAACCGAAATTGTTCGATAGACTTGGAATAAAAATTTCCCTTAATTGAAGTGTAACATGCCCGTGGGGCTTAGAACACGCCCGTGTCTTTTTTCCAATATGCAACATGGCCAAGGCACACGCCTGTGGGCTTAGCCCATATGCTACACTGACTTTAACCTCACCATTCTATTAGATATACACGGCCAAGGAACACGTCTGTGTGCTTAGCCCGTGCTCTATGCTGACTTAAAATTTCAAGTGCAGGAGACATACGGTCATAAGACACACCCATGGAAGTAACTCGTATGTCACACACGGCCTAGACACACGCCCGTGTGTCTACCCATGTGGACCCTGTTAGGCTATTTTCCAAGCTTTAAGTCACCCTCTACTAGCCAATTGCACTTATAGATTACTATAGTACATATTTTGGCCAAATTATCCATTTGTAAATATGAAACTTTGATTAACCTCATTGCATGTGAACCTCATGTCATTGGTTTCATACATGCTAAGTTAATTCTTATCTTGCATTTAATGATTTACATGTCTGCTTGAAATATTAAGATTGGCTCGTTATTATAACTCATTGCCAATTATAACTAAGCCATCGCATATGAATATAAACATGCATAGATTTGTAGGGCATAGCCTACTTCAAAATGAGCCAATTCCCATGGCCATATACAAAAAAGGATAAACATATTTTTACATGCCTTCACTAGGCAAATAAAATGACATATATAACAAAATACTCAAAAATCCTATACATGCCATTGGACAAAATAGAAATGTCTTTATACTAAAGCTTGTCTAGTTGATAGTGTGTTGACTCTCCTTGAGCTCTGAAAAGCAAGGAAAAGACTGGAAAATAAACTTACCGATTATTTAGCATACATCCATAATAGATAATGAAACCAATGAACATGAAAATGGTTTCCTTATCACATGCACTCAATCAATGAGTTAGTCACATAACAAATACCATGAACATTTTTATCTTAGATGAGCTCATCATTTTACGTGTCATTTGAACATATAACTTGTGATAGTCCCGTTTAGTTTCTAAGAAATCTCGATGGATTATCCAGTCACCGTCAATTCATACGAATGATCATTCTGAGTATGCATTCCCGCGAACCTCACATCTTATGGCGGAATTACCAGTCTAGGCTAAATCCCCCTCAATATAAACTCATAAGGTGATGTCGGGATTACCAATCCAGGCTAAATCCCTTACGCGATAAACACCCTTAATGAGCTCAGATCTGAATTACCAGTCCAGGCTAAATTCAGACCCTAATCGGATTACCCGTCTGGGCTAAATCCATAATGCACACATATTCTTCGAGAGGCTCGATCACTCAAGGAACACTAGTCCAGGCTAGATCCTTTTTATACTTGAGATCTTCGGATTACCAGTCCAGGCTAAATCCTTTTCTGCAACACATGCAGGATCTCAAGTCTCGTGTAAATCATGGTTTATCCATCGAATTCCCTTTCCAACTTCAACCGAGACATTATTCAACAAATCATTATTTAAGATGCAATTCATGCATTTTCATGCCATCAACAATGTGATTATCATGCATTCAAAAAACATATAATTATGCATGTTATAGGCTTATTTCGAGTTATCCAAACTTACCTAGTATTTGTTTCGGAGCTGTGTTTCAGTTATTCCAAAACCTTGCGTTTACCTCGATCGACCTCCGAAATTTATTCCCCGGTCTTATTGAGCTTGAAAAGCTTGAAAATCCTAGCTATTGTGATTTGAGAATTTCGGCTGGACAATGAAGAAGAATGGCTGATTTTTGCCTTCTTTTTCCCATTTTATTTCATTAAATTCCCAAATGACCAAAATACCCTTAAGTCCTTTCTTTAAAATTTCATCCATGCAAGCCTATTTTTATCCAAAAACTTAGAAATTGGGCAAATTTCTCCCCAAGACCTTCTAATTTATAATCTAAAGAAATTTCATATAAATTGCTTCTAGAATCCAAGTTTTGCAATTTATTCAATTTAGTCCCTGATTTCCAATTAGACACCTTACTCAAGGAATTTCTTCATGAAACTTTAACACATGCATAATCTCATATTCTAGGTCTCATAATAATCATAAAATAAATATTTTGATATCGAATTTGTGGTCCCGAAACCACTGTCCAAACTAGGCCCTATTTCGGGATGTTACATTTCTCCCCCCTTAGGGACTTTCGTCCTCAAAAGTCTTACCAGTAAACAGGTTCGGATATTGGTTTCTCATGGTTTCTTCTAGTTCCCATGTATCTTCTTCCACACCATGTCAGTGCCATAGAACCTTTACTAAAGCCGCACTTTTATTTCTCAACTGTTTAACCTCTTGGGCCAAAATCTTGACTGGTTCCTCTCCGTAAGTCATGTCTGGTCTAGTCTCAATCTCCTCTGGTGAAATCACATGAGAGGGATCTGATCGATATCGTCTTAACATGGGTACATGGAACACATCGGGAATCCTTTCCAATTCGGGTGCCAATGCCAAGCGAGAGGCTAATGGTCCAATCCTTTCAATGATCTCGTAAGGTCCGATAAGTCGCGGACTCAGTTTACCTTTACGACCAAATCTCAACACCTTTTTCCATGGAGACACCTTCAAGAATACTCTGTCTCCAACTTGGAATTCAATCTCTTTTCTTTTCAGGTCAGCATATGACTTTTACCTATCTGATGCCGCTTTTAAACAGTCTTGTATTACTTTAACTTTTTCTTCAGTTTCCTTAATCCGATCCACTCCATGAATCTGATTTTCCTTTAGTTTTGTCTAGTATAATGGAGTTCGGCACTTCCTGCCATACAAGGCCTCATAAGGTGCCATTTTCAAACTTGTTTGGAAACTATTATTGTAGGCGAATTCTACCAATGGCAGTTATTTTTCCTAGCTACCCTGAAATTCGAGGATGCAACATCGTAACCTATCTTCAAGAATCTGAATGGTCTGCTCAGATTGACCATCGGTCTGAGGGTGAAAAGTTGTACTAAAACTCAACTTCGTCCCCAAGGCTTCTTGTAGCTTTTTCCAGAATCTCGAAGTAAACCTTGGGTCTTTGTCTGAAGTAATCAATAATGGTACTCCTTACAATCTTACTATCTTAGAAACGTATAAGTCGGCCAGTCTATCTAGGGAATAATCAGTCCTTACCAAAATAAAATGAGCCGACTTGGTCAACTTATCCACTATGACCCATATGGCAGTTTTCTTTTTCAGAGTTAAAGGCAATCCTGTCACAAAGTCCATGGTAACTCTGTCCCACTTCCATTCGGGAACCATCACAGGTTGTAACAAACCTGAAGGCACTTGATGTTTAGCTTTAACTTACTGACATACCAGGCATTTTGACACAAACTTAGAAATATCTCTTTTCATATCGTTCCACCAATACATTTTCTCTAAATCGTTATACATTTTGGTACTTCCCAGATTAATAGATAAACGGCTACTATGTGCTTCTTGTAATATTTTCAGGATAAGTTCATCGTTTTTAGGTACGCATACTCTATCTCTGAACATCAAACACCCATCAAGACTAATCCAGAAATCTGATTCAGTCCCTTACTCACATTGAACCCTTTTTGCTTGCAAGTCACCATCATTAAACTGAGCATCATGAATTTCTTGTAGAAATGTTGGCTTAGCCTCTAGCTCTGCCAAGATCGAACCATCATCAAGCAATGACAAACGAGTATCCATGGCTTTCAAAGCAAATAAGGATTTTCTGCTCAGAGTGTCGACGACCACATTTGCCTTTCCCGGATGGTAGTCAATGATCAGATCATAATCCTTAATTCATTCTAACCATCTCCTTTGTCTCAAATTTAATTCTTTTTGAGTCATCAAGTACTTCAGACTCTTGTGGCTCGTAAAGATATGACACGTTTCACCATATAAATAATGCCTCCAAATCTTCAAGGAAAAAACAATCGTAGGAAGCTCTAGGTCATGGGTCGGATAATTCTTCTCGTGAGGCTTCAATTACCATGAAGCATAGGCTATCACCCTGCCTTCTTGCATAAGCACACAACCCAATCCATTTAAGGATGCATCACTGTAGACCACAAATTCTTTTCCCGATTCAGGTGCACTAAAACAGGAGCTTCAGTCAGCAATGTCCTTAATTTCTCAAAACTTTGCTGACACTTTTCTGTCCATTAAAACTTAATATCCTTTTGTAGCAACCTCGTTATCGGAGTCACTATCGTAGAAAATCCTTTTACAAACCTTCGATAGTAACTGGCTAAGCCCAAAAAGCTTCTAACCTCGGTTACATTTTTAGGCGATTTCCAATCAACAATAGCAGAGATTTTACTTGGATCAACTTGGATGCCTTCACCCGAAACAATATGACCCAAAAATCCAACTTCTTGGAGCCAAAATTCACTCTTGCTAAACTTAGCATATAGTTGTTTTTCTCGCAAAGTCTGCAATACAATTCTCAGGTGCTTCGCATGTTCTGTCTCATCTTAGGAATAAATCAAGATGTCGTCAATGAACACAACAACAAACTTATCCAAATATGGCTAAAAGATCCTATTCATTAGATCCATAAATACGGCCGGTGCATTCGTCAGCCCAAACGGCATAACAAGGAATTGATAATGACCATACCTCGTCCTAAAAGCTATCTTTGGCACATTCGATTCCTTGACACGCAACTGATAATAGCCAGACCTCAAGTCTATCTTAGAGAACACAGTGGCTCCTCTCAACTGATCGAATAAATCATCAATCGTGGTAAAGGATACTTATTTTTTATGGTTACCTTATTTAGTTACCGATAATCAATACATAATCTCATTGAACCATCTTTCTTCTTTACAAACAACACGGGGGCACCTCAAGGTGAAAAACTTGGCCTTGCGAATCCTTTATCCGTCAACTCTTGCAACTGTGCTTTTAACTCTTTTAGCTCGGTTGGTGCCATTCTATACGGAGCGATAGAAATAGGAGTTGTCCTTGGCACCAATTCAATGCCAAACTCAATTTCTCTCTCAGGAGGTAATCCTTGTAATTCCTCTGCGAATACATCTGTATACTCACATACTATCGGCACAGACTCGATCTTCAACTCTGCTTCCTTAGTATTCAGTACAAATGCAAGATAAGCTTCATATCCTTTCCTCATGTACCTCTAGGCAACCATTGTCGTGATTACATTCGGCGGCGAACCCAATTCTCTTGATTCGACCCGTAAAGTCTCACCATCCAGACATTTTAACTTAATATACTTACTACCACAAGTCACATTTACATCATGAAGGGCTAACCAATCCATACCAAGTATTACATCAAATTCATCAAATGGTAGCAACATAAGGTTAGCCGAAAAAACAATGACCTTGAATCATCAAAGGACAATTCTTACAAACTTTATCAACTAGAACCGATTTGCCTAATGGGTCCGACACTTTAATAACAAATTCCGTAGGTTCAACGGGTATATTCATACTAGACACCAATCTCATACAAACGTAAGAATGCGTCGACCCCGGGTCAATTAAAGCAATAATACTCGTATTAAAAAGGAAAAAAGTACCCGTGATAACGTCAAGAGCAGATGCTTCCTCTCGAGCGCGTATTGCATACGTTCTTGTCGGGGATCTAGCCTCTGGTCTTGCAGTATCTTTAGCTGCGACTCGACTGCCACTAGCACTTCCAGGGTATCTTCGAGGTCTACGTCGTGCCATAGGAGCACTCGACTTCGGGGTTACTTCCACTTCTTTTTCTGTTCGATCTGGGTAGTCTCTGAGAAAGTGGTCAAGAGAACCACATCTGAAACATGCACCGCTTTTTACTCGGCACTCTCCGAAGTGAAATTTGTTGCAGCTCTTACACTTCGGCTTTTTATCATCTACACTCCCCATACTAGTCATCATTGGGGAGGAGGACTTTTGACTTCGTCGTCTAGGACCTTTCGCCCTACCCGAATATCCTACTGATGAAGTGGATCGTTCATGCTAGCTCCTAGCTTTCTTCATGGAGAATGAGATTGTTTTACCGTTGGTCCTTTTGCTCACAACTCGAGCCTCTCTCTTTGTTTACTTTCTTTCGTTATTAAGCTCCTCGGCTTTCTTGGCCTGATCAGCCAATACAGCGAACTCCCGTATTTCAAGAATTCCGATCAACAATTTGATGTCCTCATTCAGACCCTCTTCAAAGCGTTTACACATTTCTGATTCAATTTGGACCCATTCAGTTGGGTCCTGACTTAGCCGTACGAACTCTCTCTCGTATTCCATTACAGTCTTGTTCCCTTGTTTGAGTTCCAGGAACTCCTTTCGCTTAGAGTCTAAAAATCGTTGGCTAATAAATTTATTCTTAAACTCTATTTGGAAAAAATTCCAAGTAATATTTTCCTTCGACACTACCGAGGATACAGCCTTCCACTAGTGGTATGCAGTATCCTTAAAGAGGGACACAACACACTTCAAACACTCCTCGGGTGTGCATGACAATTCATCTAACACCCATGTAGTGTTTTCAAGCCAGAACTCGACTCTTTCAATGTCATCATCGACTTTCGCTTTGAATTCCTCAGCCCCATACTTTCTAAGCTTATCTATAGGGGCCGTACCGATTCTTACCGGTGCCATACCTCGTGGCACATCCTCATCAGGTTAGTTAGAGGGCGGGGGCGGTTGTGGTATGTTGGGGCGGTTCCTTAGATAATCCCCAAACTATTCCTCTATCATACCAAAGAAGGCGGCTCGGGCCTCTTCTCGGCCTTTAGACATAGGTCTCCTACTACTACTAGATACAACTCATTGAACAGAAGCTAGAGCATGGCTCTCGGCTCCCTCGGACTCATCTTGTTCAAAATTGCAAGACATTTACTATATTCAAAACAATTTAAACAATTAGGAGATGTCACACTATCAACATTCGAATAATGGCATGTATAGCGAACTTTACCATCCTCTACGATAGTCCTAGAATCGACTAAACCGTAGCTCTGATACCACTAAATGAAACACCCCTAGCCTGTATTTGACCTCGGGATAGGGTTCGAGGCGTTACCGATAATTTACCTTTACAAACTTACACAATCGGGTTACTGAATTTTGCTCGTAATTTAAAACTTTTCAAACGTGTGCACTTTGTCTCTTATACAAGCCTCCGAGGCCTAAAAACACTCCTAGGGGCAATACGGAACAAAACCAAAATTATTCGATAGACTTGGAGCACTTAGGGAAATTTTCCCTTAATTGAAGCGTTACAAGCCCGTGGGGCTTAGAACACGCCCGTGAACTTTTTCCAGTATGCAACACGGCTAAGGCATACGCCCGTGGGCTTAGACCATGTGCTACACTGACTTCAACCTCACCATTCTGTTAAATATACAAGGCCAAGGCACAAGCCTGTGTGCTTAGCCCGTGCTCTATGCTGACTTAAAATTTCAAGTGCAGGGGACAGACGATCATAGAACACACCCATGAGATTAGTCCGTGTGTCACACACGGCCTAGACACACGCCCGTGTGTCTACCCATGTGGACCTTGTTAGGCTATTTTCCAAGCCGTAAGTCACCCTCTACTAGCCAATGACACTTATAGGTTACTATAGTGATTATTTTGGCCAAATTATCCATTTGTAAATATGAAACTTTGATTAACCTCATTGCATGTGAACCTCATGTCATTGGTTTCATACATGCTAAGTTAATTCTTATCTTGCATTTAATGATTTACATGTCTGCTTGACATATTAAGATTGACTCATTATTATAACACATTGCCAATTATAACTAAGCCATCGCATATGAATATAAACATGCATAGATTTATAGGGCATAGCCTACTTCAAAATGAGCCAATTCCCATGGCCATACACAAAAAAAGATAAACATATTTTTACATGCCTTCACTAGGCAAATCAAATGACATATTTAACAAATACTCAAAAATCCTATACATGCCATTGGACAAAATAGAAATGTCTTTATACCAAAGCTTGTCTCGTTGATAGTGTGTTGACTCTCCAATTGTCTTCTAATCCTTATGAGTCCTTGAGCTCTGAAAAGCAGGGAAAAGAGAGGAGTAAGCATTTACATGCTTAGTAAGCCTGAATAACTGGAAAATAAACTTACCGATTGTTTAGCATACATCCATAACAGATAATGAAACAAATGAACATAAAAATGGTTTCCCTATCACATGCACTCAATCAATGAGTTAGTCACATAACAAATACCATGAACATTTTTATCTTAGATGAGCTCATCATTTTTCGTGTCATTTGAACATATACCTTGTGATAGTCCTCTTGAGTTTCTAAGAATTCTTGATGGAGTATCCAGTCACCGTCAATTCATACGAATGATCATTTTAAGTATGCACTCCCGCGAACCTCACATCTTACAGCGAGATTACCAGTCCAGGCTAAATACCCCGCAATATAAACTCATAAGGTGATGTTAGGATTACCAGTCCAGGCTAAATCCCTTACGCGACAAACACCCTTAATGAGCTTGGATCTGAATTACCAGTCCAGGCTAAATTCAGACCCTAATCGGATTACCCGTTTGGGCTAAATCCACAATGCATACATATTCTTTGAGAGGCTCGATCACTCAAGGAACACCAGTCCAGGCTAGATCCTTTTTATACTTGAGATCTTCGGATTACAGTCCAGGCTAAATCCTTTTCTGCAACACATGCAGGATCTCAAGTCTCATGTAAATCATGGTTTATCCATCGAATTCCCTTTCCAACTTCAACCGAGACATTATTCAACAATTCATTATTAAAGATGTAATTCATGCATTTTCATGCCATCAATAATGCGATTATCATGCATTCACAAAACATACAATTATGCATGTTATAGGCTTACTTCGAGTTATCCGAACTTTCCTGGTATTTGTTTCGGAGATGTGTTTCGGTTATTTCGAAACCTTGCGTTTACCTCGATCGACCTCTGAAATTTGTTTCTCATGGTTATTGAGCTTGAAAAGCTTGAAAACCCTAGCTATGGTGAATTGAGAATTTCGGTTGGACAAGGAAGAAGAATGGTTGATTTTTGCCTTTTTTTCCCCATTTTATTTTATTAAATTGCCAAATGACCAAAATGCCCTTAAGTTATTTCTTTAAAATTTCATCCATGCAATCCCATTTTTGTCCAAAAACTTAAAAATTAGGAAAATTGCTCCCCAAGACCTTCTAATTTATAATCTAAGGCAATTTCATACAAATTGCTTCTAGAATCCAAGTTTTGCAATTTATTTAATTTACTCCCTAATTTCCAATTAGACACCTTACTCAAGGAATTTCTTCTTGAAACTTTAACACGTGCATAGTCTCATATTCTAGATCTCATAATAATCGTAAAATAAATATTTTGATATCAGATTTGTGGTCTTGAAACCACTGTCCCAACTAGGCCCTATTTCAGGATGTTACAAGGCCTATGAATAAATGAAGGAAGAATTGGACGCAAGAAAGCCCTGTGGTGGAGTGGCAAGTGGCGTCACATACAAGGCAAGGCAAGGTAAGGTGGTATGGGGTTCGAATCCCACCTTTCTCATAAGAAAGATTTATTTTTGCTTAAGAGTTGGACAGAGGTGGCGTTGGTTATGAACTCTGTACAGAGTCATAAGAGGAGAAATTTGAGGAGGGGATTGAGGAGTTATTAGGGAGAAAAACTAAGAGATGAGAAGTGAGGAAGAGGTGGAGCTGAATGGGGAATTTGGGCATAGGAAATTTGGCTATGGAGGTTATATATAGGTGTCGAATGTGAGGTTGCCAGGCTAATGTCAAATTCTCCTTCACCTTGTTGCCAGAAACCCTTTTTTTCTCTAAAATCTAAAAGCCGAAAACCCTTTTTCTTCTTTCTTTTTCTTTGTGTCATTTTCTATTTTTCCTCTACTCAATTCTCTTTGATTCACTTTTAGTCTAGCCGACTTCTTCTTCTCTTATCCCTTGGTGCCGAATAACCACTTTTTTCCATACAAATTGCAAGGGCCGAACACCTTTTTGGCCGAATACCCTTGGTGCCGCCACTACTCTTTCTAATCAGTCAGTCCTAGTGTAAGTGTGTTGTTCTCCCAATTGGTTTTGCTAAGTTTCGATTACTCTATTCCTCACTTCTTCTAATCGATTTTGGTAGGATTAGTATCGAATCTCAGTCTTTTGGATCCCAGCTGATTTGCTCCTCAAGTGTGAGACTTTGGTAAGTGTTATTCACTTCGGTAAGAGTTGGCCGAATATGCTTTAGTAGAAAGGGTGGCATATGTTGGATACAAGTCACCCTTTATGTTTTAACAATAAATGTTAATGCAGATCTGGAAAGTACTCGTGATTGGTGATCTAGGAAAAGCTATTAAGGCTTGGCGTTTCAAGTAAGGTTAAGGTGAGACTTCGGCTTTTGGTAAAGTATTCGATAAGTATGTGAGATTAATCCCTGAGTGATATCGATTGTAGGTTCGTGGCTAAAGGGATCACAGCACGCTTTATTACCAGGTGTGTACATACACTACACACACACAGTAGATTGGCAAAAGCCGAAATGCCAAAAAGCTGAAATACTGAAAAACCAAAACGCCGAAAAGCCAGAAGTTTGGCTTCGGTAGTCTTGCGAGTGTACCAACACTCAAAAGGGGGAAACTGATAGGTTATCTGAGGCCTCATGGTCGATTCCATGGACTTGGGCTGTGTTTTGGCCAACCGGGTCAGAATGGGCTAAATGGGCCGATGGGCTGTAGGGCTCATAATTGGCAAAATTTGTAATTAATGTTATTTGATGGAAAATCGTATGAAAGCATGACTGTGGATGTGATTTCGGCCTAACAGGCCATATAAACATTATTTGGGCCTAATGGGTCAAATGAATGTGATTTGGGCCTGATGGGTCATATGATGAGATTGGGCCTAGTAGGCCATATGCATGTATGTAGACTTGTTAGGGCATTATAAGGGGGCTTTGGGCCTAGTATCTGATAACTGCTGAAACAGACATAAAACTTAATTAATTTATTGAGACTGTTGACAAGTCATAGGGTTAAGGTGTGGCAACGGGTATATGCATGTCTAGGATTGGATCTAGGGAGAGCTTGGTACTTAAGCGGTCTTAATCACTCACTTCCTCTTCTTTAGAATCCTACCTGGTGCATAGTATTTGTTCATCTTAGCTCTCAGGATTTGTTAACAGGCCAAGGTAAGTGAAAACCTGTAATAAAGGAAAATTACCGAAATGCCCCTAAGGGCAAAAATGACCAAAATAACCCTATGTGTTGAAGGTAAGATTTTTGGATGTTACATTTATATCTGCTGCATACATATGATATTCTATTTAGGTTGCGTCTGGGTTGGGAATTGCAGACCGGAGGAAGTATATGAGGATCGCATGGTTGCTTGACAACTGTGGATCCACCGATGGCTTTTTAAGCCCAATATGTGATTGGCAGGTTGCTGCAATGAAGGTAGTTCCGCAACCGGGCTACCCTTGATATGTATCAGTTGGATGGGTCGATATTTATATCCCCACATGATGTGTACTGGGGGATGGAGTTGGTGTATAGCGGATGGATTATTGGGGTGGGTTCCATTGCGCTACATTGCATTGCATGTATGATTGATGTTTGCTTAATGTTTGTTGAAGGTAGTACACACTGAGTTTGCGAAAACTCACCCCCTCTTTTATTTTTTTTCTCAGGTGATGCTCAGTAGAAGGTTAAATGCTTGGAGGGACTCTGAGGTGGCCAGCAAGCAAGATGACTTGGATTTGTTCTTTTTAAGTAATTTCAAACTGAAATGTATTAAGGCCTTCCCTTTTGTTATTGTGTGGATTATTATTTTTATGCGTTGTAATCACGAGAAGTTGAACAGGGGTTCCTTAAATCATAGATTTGTTTTTCTACGTTTCCGCAACTAAATTAATTTAAAATGATAGGTTTTCATAGATCATTTGTGTTAATGTAGCTTTTGCGATCGAAACGAGTTTTATAAGTTAATGAAGGTTTTTCATTTTAATGAAGGGTTTTCAATGAAAACAAGGTTTTTGATAAAACACTTCAATGTGACGTGCCAGATTCGGCCATAACGTTCGGGCCGGGTTTGGGGTGTTACACCATCATTTGGAAGAGTTAGATGTGTATTCGTAGCCCTCAAGGCAAACAACGACTTCCTACTCAAAGCGTCGACGACCACATTCACCTTACCCGGATGGTAATCAATCACAAGCTCATAATCTTTTAACAGTTCTAACCATCTTTGTTGCTGCAAGTTCAAGTCCTTTTGATTCATGAAGTACGTAAGACTTTTGTGATTGGTATAGACATGGCATTTCTCACCAAATAAATAATGTCGCCAAATCTTCAAAACAAACACTATGGCAGCCAACTCTAAGTCATGTGTCGGATAATTCTTCTCGTGAGGCTTCAACTGCCTCGAAGCGTAAGCCACGACTTTACCTTCTTACATAAGTACACATCCCAAACCATTGAAGGAAGCATCACTATAAATTACAAATTCTTTACCTGACTCAGATTGTACCAAAATCGGTGCTTCAGTCAATAACATCTTCAATTTCTTGAAGCTTTGCTGACACTTTTCTAACCACTCAAACTTGACATCCTTTTGAAGTAATCTTGTCATGGTAGTGGCGATCATGGAAAATCCCTTCACAAACCGTCGGTAGTAACCGACTAAGCCCAAAAAGCTTCTAACCTCTGAGACATTCCTTGGTAGTTTCCAATCGACGGTAGCAGAAATCTTACTAGGGTCAACCCGGATACCATCACCTGAAACAATGTGGCCCAAGAATCCAACTTCTCGAAGCCAAAACTCACTTTTACTGAACTTAGCATACAACTATTTGTCTCTTAAAGTCTGTAAAATAGTTCTCAAGTGTTCAGCATGCTCTGTCTCATCTCTCAAATATATCAGAATATCATCAATAAACACAACAAAAAACTTGTCCAAATAAATATTTGATTCATTAAATCCATAGACATAGCAGGAGCATTCGTTAACCCAAATGGCATAACAAGAAACTCATAGTGGCCATACCTCATTCTAAAAGTAGTTTTAAGCACATTTTACTCTTTAACTCGCAAGTGATAGTAACCGGACCTCAAGTCTATCTTAGTAAACCATGTCGCTCTTTTCAACTGATCAAGCAAGTAATCAGTCCTTGGAAAAGGATACCTGTTCTTGATTGTTACCTTATTGAGCTGTCGGTAGTCTATACACAACCTCATAGATTCATCTTTCTTTTTCACAAATAATACTGGAACACCCCACGGTGAAAAGCTCGGTCTCACAAAACCCTTGTCGGTCAATTCTTGCAACTGTAACTTCAGTTCTTTCAACTCAGTTAGGGCCATCCTATATGGAGCAATCAAGATAGGTGCTGCCCCTAGCATTACATCAATACCAAACTCCACTTCTCTAATTGGAGGTAAACCTTAAAATTCTTCCAGAAATACATCCAAATACTCATATACAACAGGCACCGATTCAATCTTCAATTCAGATTCTTTTGTATTCAACAGATAAGCCAAATAAGCTTCACATCTTTTTCTCATACATTTCTCAGCAGACATCGAAGAAATTACAATTGGAAACCTATCTAACTCATCTGATTCAACCTGAAGAGTTTCACCATTTTCACATTTCAATTCAATGACTTTCTGTCTACAATATACTATAGCATCATGAAATGTCAACCAATCCATACCCAATATAACATCAAATTCATCAAACAGCAACAACATCAAGACAGCTGGCAAACAATAACCTCTAATCATCAAAGGACATTTCTTACATACTTTATCAACTACAACATGCTTGCTTAACGGGTTTGACACCTTAATCATAAATTTTGTAGACTCAACAGGCATATTCGTACTAGACACCAATTTCATGCACACATAAGAATGAGTAGAACCAGGGTCAATCCAGGCAATAACAATAGTATCATAAAGAGAAAAAGTACCCGTGATCACATCAGGAAAAGATGTGTCTTCACTTGCATGTATGGCATAGGCCCTAGCTGGAGCTCTAGCTTTGGATCTCACCGCTGTATCCCTCATTACATTTTTACTACTATCCCTATTACCAGAATTTCTCGAGGGTCTCCCTTTTGTAGCCGTACTACCTGACCTTGTACTCTGAAATTTTTCTTTCTTGACCATCTCAGGACAGTCCTTGATATAGTGGTCTTGAGAACCACATTAGAAACAACATCCATCATTTGTCCTACACATACCAAAATGAATTTTACCACATTGTTGGCACCCAGGTCTGGAAAATTTAGCATTACCCACACTAGCCACAGATGTAGCCTAAGATTTAAAACTCGAATTTTGCTTCTTACGATTTCTGTACAAATGCCCAGCAGAAACATGAGAACGAGAATACATATCTCTAAATTTCTTAGACTGAGATGGGAGTGACTTGCTCATTGGCCTTTTTCTTTTCCTTGGTTAGTTCCTCAACTTTACAAGCCCGATCAACGAGCACAACAAATTCCTTCAGCTCAAGGATACCCATTAACACTCTAATGTCCTCATTAAGTCTGTCTTCAAATCTTCTACACATTTTAGCCTCGAAGGGTACACACTCCGGAGCATATTTACTGAGCTGGACAAACTTCCTTTCGTACTCAGTAACTAAAATGCGGCCTTGTTTCAAGTCAAGAAATTGCTTACGCTTTTGATCGATGAAGCGTTCACTAATGTATTTCT
Source organism: Gossypium longicalyx (assembly GCA_025698465.1). Lineage (NCBI taxonomy): Eukaryota > Viridiplantae > Streptophyta > Magnoliopsida > Malvales > Malvaceae > Gossypium > Gossypium longicalyx. The sequence continues at coordinate 66,744,154 of CM046995.1, read as the reverse complement.
TCCAAAACTCCTCTTGAAAGAATTCTCATGTGACCCTTTCTTTCGGAACCACCGAAACTAGTGTCTTTCACCAATGATATGCTGCGTCTCTCAACAAGGAAATAGCACACTTCAAACACTAGTCGGGTGTGCACGATAGCTCGTCGAATACCTGAATAGAATTTTCAAGCCAAAATTCTCCTTTCTCGGGGTCAACATCAGCATTGGCCCTAAATTCCTCAGCTCCTTACTTTCAAATTTTGTCAACCAGGGTTCTATGAAATCTCATAAAGTCCATACCTTGAGGTGTTTGGGGTTCGGGTTGAGGATTTGGATAGGGTGGAGGGGGTTGAGTGTTCAGGTTCGTTCGAACGAACTCTGTGTACTAGGCATCTATCATATGGAGAAAGGCTTCTCTACCTCCCTCTCCTCTACTAATAGTTATGGGTCTACTATCAGATAGCCCTGCTCTATCAGGATCCATTTACTATATGAAAACACATTTTTAAATCGTCAAGATTCGTCACACTATCATAATATGACATGTATAGCTATACTCGTACACATGCTACGTTAGTCCAAGAATCGACTAAACTATGGCTCTAATACCACTAAATGTAACACCCCTTACCCGTATCTGACGCCGAGATAGGGTTCGATGCATTACCGAACTTAAACATAAACAAACATACAAAACCGAACCATAAAATTTCACCCAAACTTAAAACTTTTCAATCACATGCAAATTGTCCCTTATAAGAGCCTACGAGGCCCAAAACATATATCGGGAGTGGTTTGGGACTAAACCGAGAACTTTTGAAACCTTTTCGACACTTAGAAGATTTTCTTGTTTTGGAGAGTCACACGTCTATGTAGGTAGGCCATGTGGTCACACACGCCCGTGTGACTTGGGACACACCCGTGTCCTCAGCCCGTGTAACTCTCTGACTATGACATCATCAGCAAAATGAGGGTTACAACCTAAATAATCAATATGAGCCACCTCTCATGGACATATACAAAATGAATCATAACATCATCATGGGCCAACACACTTGGCTAATCAATATGACACATAACAAAAAGACCAAGTCCCTATACATGCCATATTCAAAATGTTGAATCTAACTATACCAAAATTTTCCAATTGATAGTGTGATAAAAAACTCCGACATCCTTTGATCCTCGAGCTAGCTTGGCGACACTATAAAAAGAAAGGAAGGGGGTAAGCTTTAAAGCTTAGTAAGTTCACATGCAAATAAAATGTAACTTAAACAAACATTAATCATACATTTAGCATAATAAACATAGTCTTGCATTTTTATCAAATCTCTTAAACTTACTCTTCATATATATATTCTTACCCCAAATTCATCATATCTCATGGTATTCTCGTGAGTTCGATGTACATACCAGTGCCACTTGCACATTATAACACCCCTAACCCATATCTAACACCAGAATTGGGTTATGAGGCATTACCAAATAACACATCCCATTCACATACATTTATACATTCATTATCAAAAACCATTCACAAAAATTTTACATCGTCCCTTATAAGGTTCTATGAGACCCTAAAACATGCTTAAAAGTGGTTAGGGACTAAACCAATAACATTAACAAACTTTAGGAAACTTAGAAATTTTCTTTAATTACAGGGTCACACACCTGTGTTATAGACCTTGTAAAAATAGGGCATACATACTGACTTGCACCACACGGGCAGAGACACGCTCATGTGCCTTGGCTGTGGGAAAACTGGAGGGGTTACTAACTTGGGTCACACAGACAACCATACGCCCATGTGTCCAGCCTGTGCTTGAGACTGACTTAAATTTGTAGAGGTACCCAAGGGGACACACGACCGTGTAACATAGCTGTGTGTCGCACACGGTCGAGACACATGCCCGTGTGGACAAAAATAGGCCATTTGAAAAGCCAATTTGCCACCTTACAATCGTGCATATAAATCAACCTATTTGGTACCATTTCAAGTCTTTTATAAGCAACCAAAACCCACCAAAACATACACATAACATCCCATATATAATCAACCATTTTAACTAATCATTTCCACATTCAAATTATACCAAATCATTATGCCAAAATCATCACAACTTGTATATATTCCCTATTCATAATTCATCATAATATCATCTACTTTATATAACAAAACTCATCATATCATCATCTCAAACCAAACCAATTCATAAAGCATTATATAAATCACATAAAACACTTACCAAACACTTAATTCAAGCCAACTTAAATGGTTATACATACTACATTTACAATCCAAATATCATTGCTAATATCAAGACTCAAAGCATACCAAAATAACACTAGCCTATACATGCCATATACCATATATATACAAGCTTCAAAAGTACCAACAAGATGATTGATAGTGTGATGATGTTTCCTGACGATTCCCGAATCTAAGCTAGCTTTGATGATCTATAAAACATAAACAAATAACACACAGTAAGCTTCATAGCTTAGTAAGTTCGTACCAAAAATACTCAACAGTTCATATCATCTAAATCGTCAACTAATAGACACTTAGTAGTTCTCATATTGTTATTCAATTCTAACCCATAAGCATTTATTATGTATATACCATTTCATCAAGCTTCTTAAACATAGTATCAACAACCACATAGGTATCGTACGTACTTGTACTTTCCCGTGTTCCTATATTTCATCCTCAGCTCTTTGTTCAATACATTAAATCGTTCAGGAATATTTTAATGCTTCAAGAACTCGCACACTTAGTGCATAAATGTTTAGCCGTAGCTATAACGATATCGCACACTTAGTGCCATCACATTGAACCGAAGTTATCTTGATATCGCACACTTAGTGCCACATAAAACCGAAGCTATTTCAATTATCACACTAAGTGTTGTATATAGTCGAATCTATCTCGAAATGCACACTAAGTGCCAAACATAGTAGACTTGTCGCCGTACACAGTTGTAGTTGCAAATATACAATTTATGCATTATCAAAGCATTAAAAAAATAATTGTAACAAAGCTTATTACGTACGAACTTACCTTGTACTCAGAATGGACGAATCGGATCGATTACTTGATAACCTTCGATTTCCCTTGATCTAAATCCGAGTTCTTTCTTTCTTGATCTATATATATTCAAAATTAACCCATTTATTCACCAATTCTTCAATTGAATCCATAAATATATATTTGGGCATTTTTGCACTTTAGTTACCCATTTTGACATTTTAGTCCTTATTACACAAAACACCAAATATACAAAATTCATCAAAACCATGCCTTAGCCAAATCTTCCTCAGGTCCCTACCAGCCTATGTATTTCATTTATTTCACATTTTAACCTCTCAATTTCTCATTTTCACAAATTAGTCCATAATTAGCAAATTCATCAAAAATCCCAACACAACTTATATTTATCTATCATCAAGCTTTCATATTTCACCAATTAACATCACAAAACTTACAAAATTAACAATGGAATAACTCAAATTCATCATCAAATTCTAAAATTTAAGCATGGGCTTGATAAAACACAAAGAAACGATCTCAAAAACATAGAAATTATCAAAAATAGAACAAAAATGGACCTTTAATCAAGCTTGGAAGTAGCCGAATATCAAAACATATGAGCCCTAACTTTTCTTTCTTCAATTTTGGCAATAATAGATGAACATCCCACTAAATTCATGTTTTGTTTTATTTAATATACATTAACACATCAATTACTATTTTACCGTTGGCTTAATAACTTATAATTCATCCATTTTAAGGTCATTTATGACCAATCCCACTATCCATGGTCCAATTACATAATAAGGACCTCACATTTCACAAAGCATAACATTTAAGTACTTTTAACTACTAGCACACAACTTTTGCATTAGGTCTTTTTTCCAAATCGAGCACACAAACAAAAAAATTACTACACGAAAGTTTCACATATATCAATTCACATACTATAAGCATAGAAAATAATATTAGAATATTTTTCTGACTCAGATTTTTGGTCCTGAAACCACTGTTCCGACAAAGGTCTAGACCGGGCTGTTACACACATAATAGCTTACTTTCTCATCTTTGATGCAACCATTAAGATTATTCTTTAATCTTCTCTTGAACAACCGTTGAACACTTGGAATACTATCGAATAGATTCCAATCTTGCACCTAAGTGCCCCATATGTAGCCAATGTTACCTCATATCTTATATCACATGTTGCTCACTTTTGAGCTACTCACAGGTCTGCTCACACAGGCTGTCAGGTATACGCAACACATGCCAAACTACCCCGCCATCGGTAATATATATGAGACCAGTACCCGGACTGCCATAACATGTGTCACATAAATCATGAGTTCAGACCACAACTCATGAGTTCAGATCACATAATTTCCTAGTGACATGTCACTTGTATCTTAAACTATTCCTAAGGTTCAAACGGGATCCTTCGATATCACATTTTTGTTGAGTTTGCTCATGATGTCGATTTCAATATCCATAGCACCAATCACATACTCATGGAATAATCAAAGCATAATTCATAATAAAATTTAAGCATTAACACATGGTACAACATCACATTAATTATATATATACTTACCATACATGCAATATTAAAGAATTTAAAGTATGGTACATGTTGCATAATTTGCAAATGAACTTACCTCAGTACAAAATGATTAAAACGAGCCTAATCCTCGTAAACTTTTTTTCCCCCGATCAAGTCTTGAATCTCATTTTTCTTGATCTATAACGCCAAATCTAGCTTGTTTAATACTCACATTGCTTGAATCGACCCATAATTCATACTTAGGTAAAATTACCTTTTTACCCCCAACTTTTCACTTATTTTCACTTTGGTCCCTAGGCTCATAAAATGAAATGCATGCATTTTCTTGGTTACCAAAGCCTAGCCGAACCTATACCATGCTCATATCAGCCCACATTTTCCTTCATTTCACATTTCTACTACCCATTTTTACATCTTTTACAAATAAGCCCTTTTTAGGTGTTTTTACTACAAATCACTTAGTAAAAGATGTTCATTACACATCAAACTTTCATATTCTTCCATTAAACATCAAAAAACAAACATGTCACCCATGGGTCAAATTTCATACATGAACCCTAGCTCAAATAAAGGGTAGAAATGGATGGATCAGTTGCTGACAACTTCAAAAATACAAAGAATATTAAAAACACTAGGATGCACTTACTCTTGAGCTTGAAAGATGAACAGACCCTAGCTATGGTGACCCTTGGAATTTCAGCACAAGCAAGAAGAAGATGAACAAATTTTGCTTTCTTTTTCCCTTTTTATTTATTTATTTACCAAATGACTAAAATGCCCTTCAAGCCTTTCTTTCAAATTTTTCCTATTCGTGCCCATTTTTGTCCAAAATTTTCGAACATGGTCAAATTGCTATTTAAGGACCTCTAATTAATAATCCAATGCAATTTCATGCTTGAAGCTTCTAGAACAGAAGCTTTTCAACTTATTCAATTTAGTCCCTAAAGTTAAATTGGACACCTTAGACATAGAATTTCTTCATGAAAATTTCACACAAACATGAAATCATATCATAAACCTCATAATGCTCATAAAATAATTATTTCTACTTCGGATCTATGGTTTCAAATGACTGTTCTGGCTAGACCCTATTTCGGGATGTTACACCTAACCCATATCTGTCGTCGAAACAAGGTTTCAGAGCATTACTGGAACTTTCAGAATATTTTACAAATAATTTATGTAAATTACTTTTCATTAATCGAGATCATTCAAAACGTCCCTTAATTAGACCCTCGAGGCCCAATACGAGCATTAGAATCGAGTCGGGACTTAATCGGGAACTCTAAGAATTTTTCGTGACATTTCAAAAATTTTCCAAGTTACAGGGCTCACACGCCCGTGTGGTCCAAGGGACACGCCCGTGTTACTCTGGGACACGCCCATGCTACAGGCTATGTTCGACCCTGTGTAACTCTCTGACTTATGCAGTCGGCATGCCACACTCCCGTGTGCTAGGCCATGTGGTTAAATAATTCAATTCAAAATTAGGTGCAGGTTTGACATGACCGAGACACACGCCTGTGTTCTAGGCCGTGTAGCATACACGGCTGAAACACACATCTGTGTTCTAGGCCATGTAGCATACAGGGCTGAGACACACGTCCATGTCTATGCCCGTGTGCTCAATTCTGAGCATTCTGTTTCTCAAAATTTAGTGTGCAGGGACACACGGCCTAACTACACGCCCATGTATTCAGCCGTGTGTCACACACGGTCTAGACACACACCCATGTGTTTGCCTTTATGGACAAAATAAAGCCATTTCTAGCTTTATTTCTCACCCAAAATCACATCCATGACCTGCACTTGAAACACACATCCAATACCAACCATTCCAAGCAGTCAAATTAAACAAATTCTATCATTCAACATGGCATAGCATTACATGCATACCAGTTCATAATCTTGCCTTAGTCTAGTCCATATGTTAGACATAATAGATCAACTACTTAACACATATGTAGCTACCATAGTATGACATTACAAATATATCAAAACAAACCATTACGAGCCATTCCAATGGCTAGATTACAAGCACCATTTACATTTACATGCCTATATGGCCAATATATCTTATACATGCCATTAAAACCATAATTGATTTACCATATTGTACCGAAATGGACCGATGGATAGTGTGAGTGATTTCCACCAAGCTTTCAATCCAACGAACTTCTAATTCACTATAAATCAAGGAAATAAAACTAAGTAAGCATATAATGTTTAGTAAGTTCGTATAACATGGTACTTAACTTACCATTCATTCTATTTTGAGGTAACTATGTAAGGCATATTCAATCAATTTGCCCTCAAGCCCTACACATATCCTCATTACCCTTGTTAATCATATAATCCATAATAACATCACAAACATATATGGATCAACAGTAATCAAGTTTCCATGTACATATGCTTTCCACAACATGTATTCATTTAACATGTATTGTAACACCCCTAACCCGTATCCGTCACCGGATTAGGGTTAAAGGCATTACCGAAAAAATCAAAACATTTTACGAACAATTCATAAACTTCATAAAAAATCATAATCATACATCACAAAAGAGTCCCTTATATAGGTCATCGAGACCTTAAACATGCATTAGAAAGGGGTCAAGACTAAACCAAACTCATATAAAATTTTTCAAAACTTAAATAAATTTCCTAAGTTTCAGAGGTCACACAACCGTGTGAACAGGTCGTGTGCTTCACACGGCATTAGACACGCCCGTGTGTATAGACCGTGTCAAATCAGGGCATACATACTGACTTAATCACACAGCCACAAGACATGCCCGTGTGCCTTGGCCATGGTCAAAACTGACTTGGGTCACACGGCTAGCCACACGCCCGTCTGCCTTGGTCGTGCTTAAGACTGACTTAAAATCGTAAGGTACCCAAGGGGATACACGGCCATGCAACATGACCGTGTGTCACACAAAGCTGAGACACACACCCGTGTAGACAAAAATAGGCCATTTGAAAAGCCAATTTGCCACCCAATTTGTGTCAAACCTACAAGCATCAAACCAAGCACATTTGCACTATATTTTCAGCCAATTTCAATACCAAAACTTACAGCATTCATGCCATATTATAATCAACCAAATTAAAGGTTATAATCTATACTCAATCATATAAAATCATAAACCAAAGTCATATTAAACCATATGTTTCATAACTCCAATTCACCTCATCCATTCACATGCCAAAACCTTACCAAATTGACCATTTTAATAGGCCATTGAAGCACATCAAAACATACCATTTATGAACACAAGAATATACCAAATTCAATCATAATCTTAATCATAACCAAGTCATATCACATGGCTAGATATACATATCACAAAACATAACCAAAATCCTCTAGCTTATACATGCCATACTATAATATATACTTTTTAAAAAGGTACCAAAATAGAGTTTGATAGTGTGGTGATGATCCTTGACGATCCCAGAGCTCCTGATAGCTATGATATCTATAAAACAATGCAAACACACACAAAGTAAGCTTTCAAAAGCTTAGTAAGCCATATACAAATAAACTTAAGAAATAACATCAATTCATTCATATAATTTGAGACAAAATACATTCACTTTAACATATATCTCTTATATTTCATTTGAACATGATTCACATATACATATCATGTCTCATTCTCATACCTATATCATATATTAATCAAGGTACATATACTAACCTTTCAATCTCAAATATGGTATAAAATTCAAACATACCTGAGTCGGAGACAAATTAACATAATCATCTATTTTCTCGAAATGCCCGTTGAACCATTCGAAATCATAAGGATACGCGGATAGCTCGGAAAGCTCGTACAATTCCAAAGTCCCAGACGTGGTCTTACATGTAATCAACTATCGATGCCTATGTCCCAGACAGGGTGATACACGAAATCAAATACGATGCCAACGTCCCAGACATGGTCTTACACGTAAAACATAAGTCGATGCCAACGTCCCAGATGTGGTCTTACATGATAATAGATATTGGATCATATGTCATGACATATGTATCCTAACTATTCCTAAGGTTCGTACGGGGCTTTTCAGACGTCAGAACTTTATCGATACTTTCTCGGATATGTCATTTTTCCCAACTCATATATTCATTCATCATAGATCAATAGCATATAATTGACAGTAAATCAATTCAAAACAAATTTATTTGTATATAGACTTACCTCGTACAGGTTCAGATAGACGGAATCGACTACTCGATGACTTTCGACTTTCCCCGATCTAATTTCGTTTTCTTTAATTCTTGATCTGTATAAATTCAAATTTAACTCTTTTATTTACCAAACCATTCAAATCAATCCAAAAACACATATTTAGGGCATTTTACAAATTAGCCCTCATATTTTCATATTTTGACAATTTAGTCCCTAATCACAAAAATCACAAAATACAAAATAATTTGCATATACTTATGCTTAGCTGAATATTCATAGCACTCATACAAGTCCACATACTTCATTTATTTGACATTTTAGTCCCTCAATTTACAAATTTCACAATTTAGCCCAAATCTACTCAATTTCATCAAAAATTCAAAGACAAAACATGTTAACCCAAAACATATCTTCCATTTATCAAAAACTAACTTCACAAAACTTCTAATCTCATCAATGGCATAACTCAAAATCATCAAAAAAATCAGAAATTGAGACATGGACTTGATAAAATTCTAAACAAGGATCATAAAAACGTAGAAATTATCAAAAACCGAGTCAAAACCATACCTTAATCAAGTTTGGAAGTAGTCGAATATCTAAACACAAGAACCCTAGCTTTTCTTTCTTTAATTTCGGCAACCAAGAACAAAATGAACACAAATTACATGTTTTGTTATAAATAATAACATTAATTTATACAATTACTAATATAACCTTATTAATATCATTAAAAATTTCACTAACTAATGTCCATCAATGTCATTTAATTATAACCATGGTCTATTTGCATCATAAGGACCTCACATCTAAAAAGACACATCAATTAAGCCATTATTCAAACAGTAGGCCACTTTTACACTTTATGTGACTAGGTCATTTTATCAAATTAAGCACACAAATGATCAAATTTTCATACGAAACTTTCACACATGCTAATTCACATTTATAAACACAGAAAATAATATTATAATATTTTTTTGACTCGAATTTGTGGTCTCGAAACCACTATTCCAACTAGGGTCTAAATCAGACTGTTACAATTCTCCCCCTAGGGATTTTCATCCCCAAAAATCGTTCCATTGAACAGATTCGGATATTGTTGTCTCATAGAATCATCAGGCTCCCACGTAGCCTCTTCAACACTGTGTCTATGCCACATTACTTTTACTTACTGAATTTTCTTATTTCGCAGTTCTTTAACCTCGCGAGCTAAAATACGGATCGATTCTTCTTCGTAGGTCATATCAGACAGAATCTTAATCTCAGACGGAGGAATCTCATGTGAAGGATTGGATCTATATCATCGAAGCATCGATATGTGAAATACATTATGAATCTTTTCTAGCTCTAGTGGCAATAACAATCTATATGCAACTAGTCCAATACGCTTGATAATCTCATATAGCCCGATGAACCTCGAACTCAATTTGCTTTTTTCTGCCAAATCGGAGTATTTTCTTCCACGGTGAGACTTTCAAAAACACTTTGTCTCCGATCTCAAATTTAATGTCTTTTCGTTTCAAATCTGCATATGATTTCTAATGATCGAAAGCTATTTTTAGACTATCTCGGATCACTTTTACTTTTTGTTCAGTCTTTTTTGTCAAATCGACCCCGTGTATGGTGTACGGCATTTGCGACCATATAAGGCTTCGTATGGTGCGATTTTGATGCTTGATTGAAAACTGTTATTATAAGCGAATTTAATCAAAGGTAAATATTGTTCCCATGTACCTTCAAACTCAAGAACGCAACATCTCAACATATCCTCCAGTATCTGAATAATCTGCTCGGATTGACCATTCGTCTACGGGTGAAAAGTAGTACTGAAGTGCAATTTCATATCCAGAGCATCTTGTAATTTCTTCCAAAATCGCAATGTGAATCTCGAATCTCTGCCTGACACAATAGAATGGCACACCATGCAATTTGACAATATTAGAAATGTATAATTTAGCTAACTTATCAAGTGAGTAATCGGATCGTACCAGAATAAAATGGGCTGATTTCGTCAATCAATCAACTACAACCTAGATTGCATCTTTCTTTCTCGGAGATAGGGGCAAACTCGAAACAAAGTCTATTATCACTCTATCCCATTTCCCTTCCGGAATCATAATCGGTTGTAACAAACCAGCTGGCACTTGATGTTCAGCTTTAACTTGCTGACAGATTAAGCATTTTGCAACAAATTCAGAGATATCACGCTTCATACCAAGCCACCAATAAAGCTATTTTAGATCATTATACATTTTCGTACTACCCAGATGTATAGATAAACTACTATTGTGAGCTTCGTTCAAAATCATCTGAATCAACTTTAGATTTCTTAGAACACAAATTCGATCTCGGAATCTCAGACAATCATCTTTATCAACTTTGAATTCTGAATCAGAATCTATTTCACTTTGAGCTTGTTTTGCTAAAATCTCATTATTAATCTTCTAAGCTTCGATAATCTATTTAATGAATAATAGGCTTGCCTTTAATTCGGCTAAAACCAAACCATCATCAGACACAACCAAATGAGCATTCATCGCATGTAGAGCAAACTGTTATTTTCAAATCAAAGCATTAGCAACTACATTTGCTTTTCCCGGATGATAATTAATCACAAGCTCTTAGTCTTTTAGCAATTATCAAAATATAAGTGACATTTCTCACCAAACAAATAGTGTCACCAAATTTTTAAAGCAAACACAATCGTAGCTAATTCCAAAATGTGTATCAGATAATTCTTTTCATGTGGCTTTAATTATCTCGAAGCATAAGCAATGACTTTGCCTTCCTGTATCAAAATGCATCCCAGACTGTTTAATGAAACATCACTATAGATCACAAATTCTTTACCCAATTCTGGTTGTACCAATATCGGAGCTTCAGTCAATAAGGCTTTCAACTAATCAAAGCTCTTCTGACACTTTTCAGACCATTCAAATTTCACATCTTTTTAAAGTAATTTCATTAACGGAGTTGCAATCATAGAAAAGCCTTTTACGAATCGTCTATATTAACCAGCAAGTCCCAAAAAACTACGAACTTCGGATACATTTCTCGGAGGCTTCTAATCCAAAATAGTTGAAATTTTGCTCGAATCAACTTGGATAACTGATGCTGATACAATATGGCCCAAAAAACCAACTTCGCATAACTAGAACTCACATTTGCTAAACTTCGCATACAATTGCTTATCACGCAAAGTTTGTAATACTATTCTCAGATGCTCAGCATGCTCAGATTCATCACGCGAATAAATCGATATGTCATCAATAAATACGACAACAAATCGATCTAAATACGGTCTAATAGTTTTTTTTACGAAATCCATAAAGATAGTAGGTGCATTCGTTAATTCGAAAGGCATAACTAAAAATTCATAGTGGTCGTACCTTGTTCTGAAAGCAGTTTTCAGAATGTCTAAGTCTTTCACTCGCAACTGAGAATAGCCTGATCTCAAATCTATCTTCGAGAACACAGTAGCTCCTTTCAATTGATCAAACAAATCATCAATTCGAGGTAGAGGGTAATTATTATTGATAGTCACTTTATTCAACTGACGATAATCAATGCACATTCTCATCGTACCATCTTTCTTTTTCACAAATAGAACTGGTGCACCCCAAAGTAAGAAACTCGATCTAGCAAACCCACTATCGATCAATTCTTGCAACTGAGACTTTAATTCTTTTAATTTGGTCAGAGCCATTCTATACGGAGCTATCGAAATCGAAGTAGTTCTTGGTATTAGCTCAATGCCAAATTCAACTTCTCGTATCGGCAGTAATCCCGAAAGTTCCTTAGAAAACACATCAGAAAATTCACAGACAACAGGCACTAATTCAACTTTCTTTTCTAACATTCTGGAATCAATCACATAGGCAAAATAGGTTTCACAACCTTTTCTCACAATACTCAGAGCTTTCATTGATGAAATCACAGCCGGTAACCCACTTAAATCATTGGATTCAATTCAAAGTATTTCATCATTCTTACATCTCAAATCAATAGTTTTCCGTTTGCAATTCACAACAGCATCATGCAACGTTAACCAATCCATACCCAGAGTTATATCAAACTCATCAAAAGGTAATAATACTAGATCGGCTAGAAAACAAATGTCTTGAAACATTAACAGGCATTTCTTGCAGACTTTATCAACCAAAACACATCTGCCTAGGGGGTTCAATACTCTAATCACAGATTTAGTAGACTCTACAGGCAAAGTTTTACTGGATACTAAATTCATGCATATATACGAATGTGTGGATCCAGGATCTATCAAAGCAATCACAAAAGTATCATAAAGTGTGAAAGTACCAGTTATAACATCTAGAGACAAAGCTTCTTCACGAGCTCGGATGGCGTAGGCTCTGGCAGGTGCTCTAGCCTTGGATTGAACAGTACTGTCTTTAGTCTCTCTTTGACTACCACTAACATTTCCCATATTTTTGAGAGGTCTACCATGAGATGCATTGCCACTTGGCCTTGAATTTTGCACAATCTCTTGCTTGAAAAATTTAAGGCAATCACGGATGAAATGGTCTAACGATCCATACTTGAAACAAGCCCGATCATAAAATCTACAATTACAAGGATGTCTTTTACCACAGTGTTTGCACTCAGGGCAATCAGATCGAACATTTCCAACACTGGCAACAAATGTAGCTAGAGCTCTGAAACTCGAATGCGATCTTGTACAATCTCTACTCGCATGTCCCACATTAGCTTTTAAACGGCTATAATCATCTCGAAACTTCTTTGACGCAGATTGAAATGGCTTGCTCGATGATCTCTTTCTCACTTCTCTAGCCTCTAAATCAACTTTTCTTTTCTCTTTCCTGAATTCCTCAGCTTTACATGCTCTTTCAACAAGCACTACAAATTCTTTGATCTCAAGAATCCCGACTAACAAACGAATATCTTCATTCAGGCCATCTTCAAATCTTTTTCACATTATTACCTCAATAGATACACATTCTCGAGCATATTAACTTAGTCTTACAAATTCTCGCTCGTATTCTGTAATAGACATACGACCTTGTTTAAGCTCAAGAAACTCTTTGTGTTTCTGGTCGATAAATCTTTGACTAATGTATTTCTTTCGGAATTCAACTTGGAAGAAATCCCAGGTGGCTTGTTCTCTTGGAACCACCGATATCAAAGTCTTCCACTAGTGATACGTCGTATCTCTCAAAAGTGAAGCGACACATTTTATGCATTCATCAGGATTTAATGACAATTCATCAACTACTCGTATTGTATTTTTTAACCAGAACTCAGCTCTCTCAACATCATCACTAGTTGTAGCACGAAATTCTTCAGCCCCATATTTCTAATTTTATCAACTAAAGGCTTATTTAACTGAGTCAAACTAGCTTGTGGCACAACAGAGACTTGTGGAGGATTAGCCGGGGTTGGGGGTTGTTAAAAAACCGGATTAGTTCTAATGTATTGGGTGAACCAATCATTCATTATTTGGTAGAAGGCTTGTCTAGCCTCTCCATCATGGCTACTCGTAGCTGGTCTAGATTTGGATGGCACTGTCCCTTGCGCGGGAGCAGGTGTATTACTCTTGACATCATCAGCTACAGCTCGTTCGAGATCCATTTTCTATATAAAAACACATTTTCATTGTCAGGATTCATCACACTATTGTAGTTTATAAATATGGCATGTATAGCTAGACTCACATATGCTATGTTAGTCCTAGAATCGACTACACCGTAGCTTTGGTACCAACAAAATGTAACACCCCTAACCCATATCCGTCGCCAGATTAAGGTTAAAGGAGTTACAAAACAAATCAAAACATTTTACGAACAATTCATAAACATCATCCAAAATCGTAATCATACATCACAAAAGAGTCCCTTATATAGGTCATCGAGACCTTAAACATGCATTAGAAAGGGGTTGGGACTAAACCGAACTCATATAAAAATTTTTGAAACTTAAATAAATTTCCTAAGTTCAAAGGTCACACGCCCGTGTGAACAGGCCGTGTACCTCACACGGCATTAGAAACGCCCGTGTGTCTAGACCGTGTCAAATCAGGGCATACATACTGACTTAATCACACGGCAACAAGACGTGCCCGTGTGCCTTGGCCATGGTCGAAACTTTCTTGGGTCACACGACTAGCCACATGCCCGTCTGCCTTGGTCGTTCTCAAGACTAACTTAAAATCGTAGGGTACCCTAGGGGACACACGGCCGTGCTACATGACCGTGTGTCGCACACGGCTGAGACGCACACCTGTGTCTCTGCCTGTGTGGACAAAAATAGGCCATTTGAAAAGCCAATTTGTTACCCAATTTGAGTCAAACCTACAAGCATCAAACCAAGCACATTTGCACTATATTTTCAGCCAATTTCAATACCAAAACTCACATCATTCATGCCATATTGTAATCAACCAAATTCAAGGTTATAATCTATACTCAATCATATAAAATCATAAATCAAAATCATATTAAATCATATGTTTCATAACTCCAATTCACCTCAACCATTCACATGCCAAAACCTTACCAAATTGACCATTTTAATAGGCCATTGAAGCACATCAAAACATACCATTTATGAACACAAGCATATACCAAATTCATTCATAATCTTAACCATAACCAAGCCATATCACATGGCTAGAGATACATATCACAAAACATAACCAAAATCCTCTAACCTATACATGCCATACTATAATATATACATTTTCAAAAGGTACCAAAATAAAGTTTGATAGTGTGGTGACGATCCTTGACGATCATCGAGCTCCCAATAGCTATGATATCTATAAAACAATGCAAACACACACAAAGTAAGCTTTCAAAAGCTTAGTAAGCCATATACAAATAAACTTAAGAAATAACATTAATTCATTCATATAATTTGAGATAAAATACATTCACTTAAACATATATCTCTTATATTTCATTTGAACATGATTCACATATACATATCATGACTCATTCTCATGCTTATATCATATATTAATCAAGGCACATATACTTACCTTTCAATCTCAAATATGGTAGACAATCCAAACATACCTAAGTTGGATACAAATTTACATAATCATCTATTTTCTCGAAATCCCGATTAAACCATTCGAAATCATAAGGATACGTAGATAGCTCAGAAAACTCGTACAATGCCAACTTCTTAGACGTGGTCTTACATGTAATCAAATATCGATGCCTCTGTCCCAGACAGGGTCTTACACGAAATCAAATATAATGCCAACGTCTCGGACGTAGTCTTACACGTAAAATATAAGTCGATGCCAACGTCCCTGACGTGGTATTACACGATAACACATATCGGATCCTATGTCATGACATACGTATCCTAACTATTCTTAAGGTTCGTACAGGACTTTTTAGACGTCGGAACTTTGTCGATACTTTCTCAGATATCTCATTCTTCTCAACTCATATATTCATTCATCATAGATCAATAGCATATAATTGTTAGTAATTCAATTCAAAACACATTTATTTGTATATATACTTACCTCGTATGGATTTGGATAGACAGAACCGGCTACTCGATGACTTTTGACTTTTCCCGATCTAATTTCGTTTTCTTTAATTCTTGATCTATATAAATTCAAATTTAACTCTTTTATTTACCAAATCATTCAAATCAATCCAAAAACACATATTTAGGGCATTTTACAAATTAGCCCTCATTTTTTCATATTTTGACAATTTAGTCCTTAATCACAAAAATCACAAAATACACAAAATTTGCATATACTTATTCTTAGCCGAATATTCATAGCACTCATACAAGTCCACATACTTCATTTATTTCACATTTTAGTCCCTCAATTTAAAAATTTCATAATTTAGCCCAAATTACTCAATTTCATCAAAAATTCAAAGACAAAACATGTTAACCCAAAACATATCTTCCATTTATCAACAGCTAACTTCACAAAACTTATAATTTCATCAATGGCATAACTCAAAATCATCAACAAAATCAGAAATTGAGACTTGGGCTTGATAAAACTCTAAGCAACGATCATAAAAATGTAGAAATTATCAAAAACTGAGTCAAAACCATACCTTAATCAAGCTTGGAAGTAGCCAAATATCTAAGCACATGGACCCTAGCTTTTCTTCCTTTAATTTTGGCAACCAAGAATAAAATGAACACAAATTACATGTTTTGTTATAATTAATAACATTAATTTATACAATTACTAATATAACCTTATTAATATCATTAAAATTCCATTAACTAATGTCCATCAATGTCATTTAATTATAACCATGGTCTATTTGCATCATAAGGACCTCACATCTAAGAAGACACATCAATTAAGCCATTATTCAAATTGTAAGCCACTTTAACACTTTATGCGATTAGGTTCTTTTATCAAATTAAGCACACAAATGATCGAATTTTCATACAAAACTTTCACACATGCTAATTCACATATTATAAACACAGAAAATAATATTAAAGTATTTTTCTGACTTAGATTTGTGGTCCTGAAACTATTATTCTGACTGGGGTCTAAATGGGATTGTTACATGTATAAATCATCTCTTTATATTACAAGTATAATTTTATAATAGTTCATCTTGATTTCAGAACTTTTCAAATCAGAACTTTACCCCTATTACTTGGAATATCAAGGTCACGATTAGTACACTCAAGGTGTACAAGTCTAGAATCAAGGATGTACATACTCATTAAATAAATTCCATGTACAATATCATCATTTCATATTTCCGTATATCAATTATCACGTATCATCATTTTCATGTATTTCAAGCCGATATGTGTAATAACTCATTTCTTATTCATATCTTCTCATTTCAAGAACTTTTACCTATTGAGTTTATCTGAAATATTGATGGATACGCAGGTAGAACACTCGAGGTGTACGAATCAGAATCTGTCAATTCATGTCCAATGGTACCCATAGGGTACTATATCAGAGAGTACACTCTTGAGCCACACATGTATACGATAGGATTACCAGTCCAGGCTAAATCCTTTTTATGACATATGCTCTAAAGAGCTGGATCTGGATTACCCGTCCGAACTAAATCCCATCCACAACAAATGCAGGACCTCATTCATTTCGAGAAATCACATATCCATCGAATTTTCCATTTATTCAACCAGGATTTAAACATTTCTTTTCAAGTATTATTGGGCATGTGATTATTTCATACATCTATAATCATCCATATAATTCAAATGATCACATTCCACATTCATTCCAAGCATACAAATAACATTTTCATACGGAATTTAGCATCTTTCAAGCATTATCAAGCATGTGGTCAATCTCATATATTTATGCATTTATGCAATTCAAATGTTCACATTCAACTCAAGCATAAAATTAACATTTTTATCATTTATCATTTGTTGGGCATTATTATTGATCGGGCACTTTCATTTATCGGGCTTTAACGAGTATGTGATCATTTCACATATTTATGACATTTATATAGTTCACAAACACAACATTTAATTCAAGCATAAAAATATATACAATTTAGTTACAAGAACTTACATTGACAAATGTTCGTTCTAGCTCTGAATTTGGTCTATCCAAATCTATACGTGTAAATTTAACATCAATTTATCATATTTAATATTTAGGTGGACTCAATTTATGTCTTAGGCAAAATTATCATTTTGCCCCTAACTTTTTCATAAATTTCGATTTCGTCCCTAGGCTCGTAAAATGAAACTTGTGCAATTTACTCCCTATTCCAAGCCTAACCAAAATCCCACTACAAAATTTACAGCACATGTATTCATAAAAATTTAGAATTTTTCATCAAATTTCACAACTTTACATTTTAGCCCTTAAATCATGTTTTCATCAAAAATCACTTTGTAAAAGTTGTTTATCTATCAACAATCTTTCATTTTCTACCATAAATTTCTAATTTTCAGCATATTCATCCATGACCCATTTTCCATACTTCGATAACTTCTCAAATTGATCCCCCAAATAGATAGATTAGTCTATACAAAAAAGGAGCCAAGGAAACTTACCCAATTTTGGCCATGAAAGTTTCTTCTCTCTCTCCTAGGGTTTCCATGTATTTTTGGGGAAGAAGATGATAAAATAAAATGATATTTCTTTTTTTATCATTTTTTAATTAATTAAAATTTTCACTTTCCAATTTAGTTCTTGCCCTTTTTCTAAATTTACATAGATGAGTCACCAAAATATCTACATACTTTTTATTAATAGTCTAATTACCATATAAGGACCTTAAGTTTTGAATTCCATAGCTATTTAATCCTTATAGCTACTGGAATTCAATTTTCGTATTTTATGCGATTTAGTCCTTCTCTTAATTAAACACTTAATCGATAAAATTTTCATATCAAAATTTTCGCACGACATATCTATCATAATACGGACCATATTATAAAATAAAAATAAAGTTTATTTTTCGACTTGAATTTTTTATCCCGAGACCACTATTCTAATTTCATTGAAATTGGGCTGTTACAATCCTCACAGAGTTTGAGAATAACTTCAGAATCTGATTTCTTCCCAAAAGAAAATAACATCAATAGAAATAAAGTCTAAAAACTAAGAGGAAGGAAAAACTAAAGACTAAAACCAAATAGAAAATTATACAATAGAAAGAGATGTCTATCACTAATTAAGGCCATTGAGGTCCCGGACCGAGCAAATATGCATTTTCACAGTAATTTCACAATTATTTTTGTATTGTTAGTTAGTAGGGGCAATTTCTTCTACCCACTGATCGGCTATCTAACATCATAGCAATAATGTGCAAGCGTACACTATTGATGCAAGTATAGTAGACAAATGTGAGTCTGTCAAACATGAATCTTCAACAGAATACTAAGTGCTTACGAGGTGTAAAAGTATAGTTGATTGTCGATGCAATAAAATTAAATGTATATCTTACTCAACATTACTCCTCTATTTAATCTCAGACTTAACCATGCATATTAACCTCACCATCCGATGATAGCAGTAGGGCACTATTAAGAACAAGTGGACTAAATTTCTCTAATCCTCACTCAACTTTTGTTGTAATGCTTGTCGGCTCAAACTGTCACTGTAATTTCCAGTGTCAGTGACTGCAATAACACTTCTATTTTTAAAAACATTCAAACCCTAAGATTAAACAATAAAAGTAAGATTAAATAAGATAAAATTTCACCAAGAATTGATCAATACTTCCATACAATCAGAAATTAGAGAGTAATCACCAGCATTCAGAAAGAAAGAAGAAAGAATCAAGTGGAGAATACTATCTCTAGACAACTCGACTGAATCTATCTATTTTTCTATTGTCGTTAACTTTGGTCTTCTCGTCAGAAGCTAGTTTGCATTTGGTTTTCACATTGGCTCACCGTGAGAGGTTTAAGCTGCCATGGCCTCAAGCTCCAAGGTCGGATGATGAAGATGATGATGGAGAGCCAATACCCAAAAGAGACCATTTTTTCTTCTCATGTCCACCTTTTATGTCCTTCCCAACAATATAGGTGTCCTTTCCTTAAAATTATTCCGTCCTTGTTCGTACAGGTTAGTTATACCAAATTGGACAGCTCATGTAATTTTGGTTCTTATCCGAACAGCTGTCAGGTGTAGCGACAATTCTGAATGCAATTTGGAATTAACCTATGCAGCGGCATTGCGAACATTTGTTAGATGCGGCGGCAATTCTGGATACAATCTGGAATTAACTCATACAGCGACATTAATGTAATAAGATAGTAAAATTAAGGATAAATTAGGCTAGGATTCACTAAGTTGTAAAATGCAATTTACTAAACATAAAATGCTAAAATGTATGCTAAGGATAACTAAATAGGAACAATTTAACTAATAAGTATGGGGAAAACGTATGTTCTTTCTAGCACCACCCCCAAACTTGAGTTTTTACTTGTCCTTAAGTAAAACAGAAACTAGCAAGGCTACAAAAAATTTTACTAAGGTAAATGATCATTCTAGCAACTTGAACCTTTTAAATTCCCAATGGATGAATCACATTCAAATGAAAGAATACTGCGTCGACAATTCATAAGCATGAATAAATAAGGTTGCAACTTCATCAATGCTAGCATCATATTTCAAACCCTAAATTCTATCTACCATTATAGCATTTATTGTATAATACTAAGTATATATATACTTTTTTTTTTTGAAATAAGGGATATCGTTGCATTATTGTACCCTTGTTCTTTAGAAGTAACGATGGGGTGCAACAAACCCCCAAGGAGTACGTAATTGCACCGATATACACTCATGCAGCGATAACCTTTGGCCAAATTGATTTTTCTAAAGCTTGTATTGGAGTGTTCCCTTTTTAACATTCCATACTACAACCACTTTTGAGTGTCTCTACTTTATAGCTATATATACATTTATAATCAGCTGTACAAAGCAGATTCATTCAAGATTTAAAGAATGATAGCAGTCATCCATTACTAATGAAACCTAATCCATTCATCAAAGAATTTAAGCTACAAAATGTTGTCAAATTTATCCAACTTATTCATTGCTAATTTACATGATTAATAATTAAGCATCAAATGTAACCAAAAAAATTTTTTTTGACCAATTTTCATTAAATATAATTAAACCTAGCATGCTTCATTTTCGAAAACAAAATTTTTGAAATGTGGGTGCATTTTCAAGCCTCATGTGCATTCCCTCAAACTTAAAGTTTGCATTGCCCCCAATGCACTAAAACTAAAATGTAATGACAATGAAAATGCAATGACAATGTATGCTTATCAAAATAAAACCTACAGCTACATGCAATGTATTGAATACTATAACTAAAGCTTAAAACAAACAAACTTAGTTATCTGCAGCCGTCGATGTGGCTACATGATATTTCTTTCTCTTCTTTTTCTTCTCCTTCTTCTTTCATTTTTTTTATCCTTGAAGCGCTTCCTTTTCTTTTCTTTGGGCTTTGTGAGATCGTCAGATTACTCCTCAGTTCCTAGCTTAGCCCTGGCATCATTGGCTGTTGTTTGTGTAGGAGAGGCCACTTGGAGTGGTCTAGTGTAGACCACTATTTCCCATGAATTGTATTGCTCCTCAATGGTGACCTCAGCAACTTCCACCGGTCTTGCTCCAATTCACTCCAAATTATCAATATTTGCACCCACAAACTCGGGTGCGGTGACAACCTTTTTAAAAAAATTTTGATCTTCTTTTTATTTCTCATTTTTTAGCATCTTCCTCTTCTTCAGCAACAACTTCCACTTTGCAAAAACTTCTACTTCTGCAGCATCAACTTTCTTCTCAACAATAGTGTCTTCTTGATCAACAAAAATACCATCCTCAAACAAGCTATTAATCTTTTGCAAGCATTCTTCAATGTCCCTAGATTCATTTTCTTTCTCATTATCAGAGACCTACACAACAGGTGGGGATGCCTTCTAAGTCATCATCCGATGAAGAGAGGTCATAACTGTGAATGATTGGTGGAAATACAAGGAATTTCAATAGTAGGGATGGGCTCAGTTGGCCTAATGTGACTACAATAGAACTGTTCCAGGCTCTGGTATAAGAATAAAACAAATTATGATATCTCTCCATATTTTCTATTGTAGCAACAAGCTTGATCTACCTGTTGTTGATGGAATTTACCATTTTTTCGACATCCTTCAGTTTGCACCATAAAGATGTGTCTACATTCAGGTTAGTTCTTTTGCTGCCAGCTTTGGTTTTACCCTTTCTTGTCTTGCTGGTCTCCGACTCCTTCAGTGTCGGCGTGTTCTTACCTTAAGCCATTCTTTCTACAGAAGCTTTATTAATTGGGCCCTTATTTTCCAAGATTTCCTCACCAGCATGGGGCACGATTCCTCTTTGCTGACACAATAACATCACCAGTGATGGGAAAACTAATATCCCAATTTTCCTTGCGGTGCAGTCAACTATTTCTTGGTGAAGTATTGTGCCCACATCAATTTTTCGGCCTTTAACAATAGAATATATCAGACACATTCTGTCTAGTGTGACTGTGGTACTGCGAGTGGAGAGTTTTAGCCTGTAGTTGACAAAGTGAAACCAAATTTTACCTTGCAACATCAAGAAGTGACGGTGCATTGTATAGTTCTTTTGATGGGAACTCGTCCAAACTACTCCCTCAACACACAAGTCTCTCACCAACAGGTCTCATTTTTCATCATGTTTATAGCTCATTCATGTTTGTAGTATCCCATGGTATTAAACCTTCTCGAACAATAATTAACTCTAACTCATTATCATAGAGATTGGCATAGAACTAACGTACCAATGAATGCGAGTAGCTTCCAAGGTGGTTGTAAAAAGTTTTCCACTTTAACTTTTAGATGATTTTGGAGACTTGTTTACCCAAATCTTGTTGTGACGAAAGAGAAATGCCCTACTTGGGATGAAAGCTGCACTTCAATAAGTTGTAACTTTATTCAAAAAGACTACTGGCTCCTTTGTCTACATTGGCTTGAGCGATTCCAGTTCACGGGCTATGGTAGCAAAGGATGCATGTTTCCCAGTAGATTTGGTGGCTTTCTTAACTAAGCCTCTTGTTTTTACCATCTTTTATCGAGGGAAAACGGTTTAAAGTTAGAAACATTGGATTTTTAAAAGAAAAAAAATAAAAATGGTTGCTTGAATGCGTTACAGTCGGTACAATGAGGGAGAATTTATAGTGAGTGAAAGAGGAAGATGGAGTGAGGTGTTATTTTGTGGAGGGATATAGGGTTGGCGAGAAGAGTTGTGTACAATAGAAATTGTGCCCCTTATAAGCATCAAATGACTTAGTGAGTTTTGATCCAACAGTGGAATCCTACTTTCTCTAAATTCTGATGAGTTGTAAATGGTAGTTCAAACATATGGAATGCGCTGAGAATAAGACTTTAATGCGTCGACAATGGTACCTAATTATTCTGCAAAAAAAAAGGAAAACAAATTTTAACAAAACATAAATAAAATAAAATAAAATCACGGAGTACTGATTAAAAACTAAAACTTTTTGACCAAGTTAATGGTCTTTGCCTGCTTTCGATCATTGTTGTCAAAATAGTGTTTTAGCCTCTGTCCATTTACTTTATGACCAAGTTAATGGTCTTTGCCTGCTTTCGATCATTGTTGCCAAAATAGAGTTTTAGCCTCTATCCATTTACTTTGAACTGGTGTCCATCATGTAAATCTTGGATTGTGACTACACCATGAGGAAATACGGTGACAACTCCAAAAGGTCTAGACCAACATGAACGCAATTTACTTGGGTGCAATTTGAGTCTAGAATTGAATAATAAAACCTATTGACCCGCAATAAATTATCACTGTAAAATAATCTTGTCATGCCATCGTTTGGTTTTTTCCTTGTAAATTGCAGTATTTTCATAAGCATTTCTCCTAATCTCCTCTAGTTTAGTGATATCCAATAATCTTTTCTTTCCAACCGCTTCATAATCCATGTTCACTTACTTAATTGCCCATATTTCTTTGTGTTCTAGTTCGATTGGCAAGTGACATGCTTTCCCCAAAACCAATTGATACGACGACATCCCTAAAGGAGTTTTGTATGTTGTCCATAATGCCCATAAAGCGTAATCCAATCTGAAAGACCAATCTTTCCTCGAAGGGTTTACAACTTTCTCAAGAATGTTCTTAATTTTTCGATTCGATACTTCGGCTTGTCCATTGGTTTGTGGATGATAAGTAGTAGTCATTCTATGATTAACTCCATATCTCTTCAGTGCGATCACCACTTTGTTGTAATGAAAGTGTGTACCCTGATCACTAACAATGCCTTTGGTGTGCCAAATCAAGTAAGTATATGCTTGTGAAAAGAATTTAGCATTATCTTTGCATCATCCTTTGGGACTGCAACAACTTTCACTCATTTCGAGACATTGTCAACAGCTACTAATATATACAGATTTCCAAATGAACTAAAAAACAATCCCATAAAAACCATACCCCAAACATAAAAAATTCAACCTCCATATTTGGCTGCAGTAATATTTCATTGCGTCAGGATATAGAACCGGTGCACTGACACTTATCACATTGATTCACAAAATTGTGGGCGTCTTTGAATAATGTCGGCTAGTAGAATCCTAATTGGAAAACATTAGCAGTAGTTCTCATACCACTAAAATGACCTCCATAAGCAGTGTCATGACAATGCTTCAGGATTGAAAACATCTCCTCTTCCAGAACACAACGTGGAAGAATATTGTCATTGCATACCTTGAATAAATACGGCTCCTTCCAATGATACTTCATTAGGTCACGAAGAAATCTTTCTTTTTTATGGCTTGTGACACCCAATAGGAGTTTTCCACACACTAGATAATTAACAAAATCTGCATACCAAGGGGTTGCATCTGTAGAGAATAACTTCTCATCTAGAAATGCATCGACAATTTGAAGTATGTTTCTGTCTTTACTGCTAACTTCCAATCAAGATAGATGGTCGGCAACTTGATTTTCTAAACCCTTATGGTCTTTTATCTCAATTTCAAGTTCTTGCAACAATAATATCCAGCGTATCAGACTTGGTTTGGCATCTTTTTTTTTTTTGCAAAGAGATATCTCAACGTTGATTGTTTAGTGAATACAGTAACCTTTGTGCCGACAAGATAGGAATAAAACTTGTCTAAAGCAAAGACTACAGCCAACAATTCTTTCTTAGTGGTGGTATAATTGGTTTGAGCCTCTATAAGAGTTTTTCTAGCAAAATAGATGGCGTGAAATATTTTTCCCTGTCATTGTCCTAGCACTACACCCACAGCAAAGTCGCTTGTATCACACATAACTTCAAAAGGTTGATACCAATCGGGTACAACGACAATGGGTGCATTCAAAAGCTTCTTTTTTAACTAAATAAAGGCATCCGGACATGCATCTTCAAAGAAGAATTTTTTATTTTGTTCCAACAATAAGCATAAGGACTTTGCATTTTTCAAAAAATCTCTAATAAACAGTTAGTAAAACCCTGCATGTCCCAAAAAACTATGAATACCTTTCACGTTTGTTGGTGGAGGTAATTTCTCAATGATTTCCACCTTAGCTTTGTCTACTTGAATGCCTTGACAAGAGATGCGGTGTCCTAACACAATGCCTTCAGTTGCCATGAAATGACATTTTTCCCAATTCAGGATAAGATGTGTGTCCTCACATCGCTTCAGTACTTTATCCAAATTGTCAGTGTAATAATCAAAATCATTCCCATAAACTGAGAAATCATCCATAAATACCTCTAAAGAGTCTTGATCATATCTAAGAATATTGCCATTATGCACCTTTGAAATGTGGCTGGTGCATTACAAAGACCAAAAGGCATACGGCGAAAAACGAAAGTACCAAAAGGGCAGATGAAGGTTGTTTTCTCATGATCCTCCAATGTAATAGCAATTTGATTGTACCCTAAATAGTCGTTTAAAAAGAAATAATAAGCTTTTCCAGTAAGCCGATCCAACATTTAGTCAATGAAAAGAAGTGGAAAGTGATCCTTCTTTATGGCTGCATTCAATTTGCGATAATCTATACAAACTCGCCATCCCGTATGAATACGTGTAGGAATTAATTTGTCCTTATCATTGTGAACCACAGTGATGCCACTTTTTTTAGGCACGCATTGCACTAGAATTACCCAATTGCTATCAGAAATCGGGTAAATAACTCCAACATCAAGCCATTTTATGATTTCCTTTTTGACAACTTCTTTCATCTTCTCGTTTAATATTCTTTGTTGTTCAACTGATTGCTTGCCTTCATCTTCCAACTTGATCTTGTGCATACAAAAAGAAGGACTAATAATTTGAATATTGGCAATACTCAATAGCTCATTTATGTTGCTTGACAATATGGACCAATTTCTCTTCTTGAGTTATGCCCAGTGTTGTGGAGATAATAACTAGGAGAGTATTGTGATCACCTAGAAAGACATATTTAAGATGAGGAGGTAGTGGTTTCAATTCCATAGTAGGAGCTTCTTTAATAGATTGTTTAAAAATTGGGGGTTGTTCTATTCACTGGGTCTAAGGATTCAATTTGCCGTCCATGCTTGAATTCAAGATTATGAGCTCCAACCATACTGTCACAATCAGTTAAGAATTCAACATCAGATGCCACTGCAAACTCTTTAAAGAATGTTGTGCTTTGGCCATTGAATTATTCCTCAATTAGATCATTTAGCACATCAACAATATGACATTCTTCTTTGTCCTTGCATTGAATAGATTTAAAAACACTGAAAGTGACTTACTCATCACTAAGTCACATGGTTAGTTCACAATTATACACATCAATCAGATTTTGACCGGTGGCTAAAAATGGTCGTCCCAAGATTATGGGAACCTCCTTGTTTGCTTCGCAGTCAAGTATGATAAAATCAGCTGAAAAAAAGAATTTATCCACACGAACTAAGACGTCTTTTATTTACCCTTCAGGTTGAGCCAAGGATCGATAGGTGAGTTGTAATGTCACTACAGTAGATTTCATGTGACCAATTCCCAACTTTCTGAAAGTAGATAGTGGCATTAGGTTAATACTAGTTCCCAAGTTGCATAAAGCCTTACCCAAATAATGATTTTCAATTGAACATGGGATGGTAAAGCTTCTAGGATCTTTCAATTTAGGGGGCAACTTGTTCGTCTAAACAACACTACAGCCTTCTGTGAGTGCAATAGTTTCAATATCAGTGAGCTTTTTTCTTCTTGGACAAGAGGTCTTTCATAAATTTCTCATAACTCAAAATTTGTACCAGAGCATCTACTAAAGGAATGTTGATCAGCAGTTACTTCAGTATGTCCAGGAATTGCTGATACTGCTTGTCATGCTCATTCTTCCTGAATCTTTGTGGGAAGGGTAAAGGTAGGGATATATCTGCTTGCACCGACACCTTTGATTGCGTCAACAGTTTTGAAGGTCAGATAGTAGGTATATGAGTTACAATTTGTGGACCTTTTTTGTCTGATGCATTGACAATTTCTTCAAATTCAACCATTTCACCAGTGATCACTCCATCCATATCTTGATGTGCTATAGTAGAATCAATCAATGGTTCGCTAGTTTGTTTACCACTCCTAAGAGTGATAACCTTACAATGTTCATTCCCCCTCAGACTAGGATTTTTCGAGTCACTAGGTAATAAACCTGGTGGTTGAGTATTCAGATTTGAAGCAAGTTGTCCTAACTATGCCTCCAATGGTAGAATGGAAGATGAATTTCCTTGGATGATAGCTTCTATGCGAGTAATATGCTCTCGCATTAACGCCTCAAGAGTTGCTAATGGGTCAGAAGTAGAAGCTTGAGTGTACGGTTGTTGTCGATGTCCTTGAACATGTTGATTTGGTATTGAAGAGTGTTGTGGTTGCATTGGATTTTAGTATGGTTATGTTTGGCCTTGTTATGGATGCATTTGAGTATGCTGATTATAGTTCTATTGCTGTTGATTGTAATTTACTTGTCTGGGATTATAATTGCCTTGAGTAGATGTATTCCCATATCTGAATGTCACAACATTTTGTCCAGCATTCTGATTTCCCCAAAACGATTGCTTGCGTGTAGAGTTGTTGTAAGAATTTTCATAAGAATTGCTGCGGGTGTTACTAATATAACAGGCATTCTCTACATGTTATGGAAAATCTTTATAGTTGTGGTTGCCACTGCAAATCTCACAACAAAAGTTAGGAACATCAACCTACTAAGCGAATTGTATAGGGGCAACGCCACTCGTCCCTTGCATATTTTTAATCATGTTTGTAAGAGAAGAAACTTGAGCACTTAGTGCGATTATTGCATCTAATTCAAGAACTGTTGGAGTAGTTTTTCTTGTGCAACTCTAGAGACAGGGTATTGATAATCATTCTGAGGAATTCTCTCAAGAATTCTCACATCATCATTATAAGTACAATCTAGCAGAGGTCCACTGGCTAATGCGTCGATAAGATTCCTTGTATGTGAATTCAGACCATTATAAAAAAATCTCAATTTGTGTTTCTAGTTGAATGTCGTGCATGGGACAATGTCGGAGTAAAGTTTTATATCGTTCCCATGTGGTGTGAAGATTTTCATCATCTAGCTGATGATAAGGAGTAATATCATTCTGAAGACGAGCATCCATTATCAGAGGGTTAAATCACAAAAAACCTATGTTGCTAGTGGATCTAAAGAAGTAATTGATCCGGCAGGTAGTCCAAAAAACCAAGTATATGTTTTTCCCTGTAAAGAATAAGGAAATAATTACATCTTCAAGGCATCATCAGAAACACCTTGTTGACTAAAAGAAAGCATAGATCAATAAAAAAGGATTTAAGATGTTCTCTCGCATCTTCATCTGGCAATCCAACATATTGTCCATTAAAACATTTGAAACATTACTATCTTCAGTTAGAAATTCCCAGCTTGGATTGCTGGCCTAACAACTTTTGGTTGCAAATTATCCAAGACAGGTGCTACAAAATCTCGTATAGTCCTATTTTGTATGCGAGCATCTTGCGGTAACAATTGGTTATTAACATTTTGCTGTTGCAGTGGGGTTATGGCTGCATTGTTCCCTGGTAGAGCCATATTTCTTTGTTCTCGAAGTCAATTTCGAACGGTCCTTTCAATTTCTTGATCAAAAGTGGCAAGAAAGTCTGAATTACTTCGGGACATAAAACACTTAAAATGAAGTTAAAGAAATAGCAACAAAGAAAAAGAAACAGTTAGTGAATACTAAATATTATATAAGAAAAGTAAAGTGCAAAATTACACAAAAACAAAAATAAATATCAAGTAAAAACCATCCCCAACAACGGCGCCAAAAACTTGACCGGCTGTTTAACCTCACAGCAATAATATGCAAGCGTACACTATCGATGCAAGTATACTAGATAGATGTGAGTCTGTAGGATATCAATCCCACAGGAATGGTAGTCTTTTGCCTATTAATGTCGATGCAATAACTGGATAATGACGAGATAAATTGTGAGGATAGTTGTCAATGCAATAACTAGAGAATAATAAAATAAAATATGATAATGATAAACTGGGATCCCCAACATGAATCTTCAGTAGAATACTAAGTGCTCACAAGGTATAAAAGTATATACGATTGTTGATGTAATAAAATTCAATGTATATCTTACTCAGTGTTACTCCTCTATTCAATCTCAGACTTAACCATGCATATTAACCTCACCTTCCGATGATGGCAGTATGGCACTATCAAGAACAAAGTGGACTAAATTCCTCTAATCCTCACTCAACTTTCGTTGTAATGCTTGTTGGCTCAAATTGTCCCTGCATTTTCCAGTATCAGTGACTGCAATAACACTTTCATGTTAAAAAAATTCAAACCCCAAGATTAAATAATAAAAGTAAGATTAAATAAGATAAAATTTCACCAAGAATTTATCAGTACTTCCAAACAATCAAAAATCAGAGAGTAATCACCAGCATTTAGAAAGAAATAAGAAAGAATCGAGTGGAGAATACTATCTCTAGACAACTTGATTGAATTTCTCTATTCCCTCTTGTCATACACTTATGTCTCCTCATCAAGAGCTAGTCTGCATTTGATTTTCTCGTTGGCTCACCTGTGAGAGCCTTAAGTTGCCATGGCCGCAAGCTCCAAGGTCAAACGGTGAAGATGATGATGGAGAACCAATACCCAAAAAATACCCCTTTTTCTTCTCATGTCCACCTTTTATGTCCTTCCCTAAAGTACAGGTGTCCTTTCCCTAAAGTTATTTTGTCCTTGTTCATACAGGTTAGTTATACCAGACTGGACAGCTCACGCAATTTTGGTTCTTATTCAACAGTTGTCAAGTGTGGCGACAATTCTGAACGCAATTTGGAATTAACCCATGCAACGACATTGTGTACATTTGTCAGATGCGGCGACAATTTTGGATGCAATATGGAATTAACTCATGCAGTGATATTCATGCAATAAGATAGAAAAATTAAGGAGAAAATAGGTTAGGATTCACTGAGTTATAAAATGCAATTTACTAAATAGAAAATGCTAAAATGTATGCTAAGGATGACTAAATGGGAACAATTTAACCAATAAGTAAGGGAAAACCTATATTCTTTCTAGTTCTATCACCCACTTTAAGACATAATCTACCACAAGCAGATTTTATTGGTTTCCAAAAGAACTAGGAAATGATCCCATGAAATATATGCCCCAGAAGTCAAAGATCTCCACTTTTAAAATCCCTTTTTATGACATCTAATCCCTTCTAGAAATGTTTTTTGTTCTTTGGCATCTATCATATCTTTGCAAAAATTCATAGGTGTCTTTGGTTATAGTAGGCCAATAGAATCCAGATTGTAATACCTTTTGTGTCATTCTCTTACTTCTGAAGTGGCCTCGACAGGGGGATGTGTGGCACCCCATTAGAATTTCTTCAACCTCTTCTTTAGCTACACAACGTCAGATTAACCGATTAGCACATTGTCGAAAAACATATGGTTTTTTCCCATGTTTCTTTTCGAGCTTCATATTTAATCTTCTTTTTCTGCACATATGTTGTATCCACTGGGAAGATACCTTGGGCTAAGTAATTTACAATGTCTACATACCAAGGTGTTTTCAAGCTTGTCTTGAGTTGGAATAGGTTCTCATCAATGAAGTTCTCATTTATTTCCATTTTATTTTTTCCTTCATCTTCTAATTCTAATATTGACAGGAGATCTGCCACTTGATTCTCTATTCCTGATTCTATCTAGAATCCATAAATCAGATTCTTGAAGGAGAAACACCCATCTCATTAGCCTTACTTTTGTTTCCTTTTTCTTTATTACATACTTCAATGTCGAGTGATCCGTATAAACATAAACTCGATTTTCCATTAAATATGGTTTGAATTTCTCACAAGCAAATACAACTTCTAGCATTTTTTTCCTCTATGGTAGTGTAATTGCATTGGGCTGGACTAAGTGTCTTGTGTAATGAATGGCGTGGAAAACCTTGTCTCGATCTTGTCCCAAGACTGCTCCAACTGTCTGATCACTTGCATCACACATAATCACAAAAGGTCGTGCCTAATCAGGGTTGACTATAATGGGTGCTAAAACTAATTTTTGTTTTAGAACATCGAAAGCTTTAATGCATTTTTTGTTGATATCGAAAGGAACATAGTTCTGAAGCAACTAGCTTAATGGTTTTGAGACTTTTGCGAAATCTTTTATGAATCGTCTAAAGAAGCCAATGTGTCTTAAGAAATTTGTCATTCCGTGAATGTTTGTTAGGTGTGTTAGCTTCTTTATTACTTCGATTTTGGCCTTGTTGACTTTCAAACCTTTCTTTGAAATTTGATGCCTGAGAGCGATCCTTTCTTTCACCATGAAATGACTTTTTTCTAAGTTAAGCACCAAATTAGTTTCTTCACATCTTGTTAAAACCCATTTGAGGTTGTGTAAACATTTCATAAATGATTCTCCAAAAAGGGAAAAATCATCCATGAATATATCTAACCCATATTCTAGCATGTTAGCAAAGATTGCAATCATACATCACATAACTGTAGCTAGAACGTTACATAATCTAAACGACATCCTTTTAAAGGCATATGTTTTGAATGGGCATGTAAACATAGTTTTTTCCCTAATCATTTAGATGAATAGGAATTTGATGGTATCCCAAATATTGATCAAGTAAACAATAGTATTCCTTTCCAGCCAATCAGTCAAGTAATTGGTCTATAAATGGTAATGGGAAGTGATCTTTTTTAGTTGCGTCATTTAATTTCCTGTAATTGACACATATTCAACATCCTGTAACTATCCAAATAGGTATCAACTCATTCTTCTCATATATTACCACTGTCATTCCACCTTTTTTTGGAACACATTGTGTTGGACTTACCTATTCTCTATTGGAGATAGGGTATACAATGCCAAAGTTTAACGACTTCATTATCTTTTTCTTGACCACCTTCTTTATTGATGGATTAAGACGTAACTAAGCATTGACCACTGGCTTCTTTCTTCCATCTAATATTATTTTATGCTAGCATAAAATTGGATTAATTTCTTTAATGTCGGTAATGGTCCACCCAATAGCTTTCTTATGAGCTTTGAGTACACCAAAAAGCACTTCCTTTTGCTTTCTCGACAAGCCTGCAACAATGATTACTGGTAAAGTATTATTATCACACAAATATTTGTATTTTAAATGTGCGGGAAGAGGTTTTAATTCCAACACTGTGGTTTTGACAACTGATAAAATCATCTTGGCTGAAAGGTTTTTTGACTGACGCGGAGGTTCTTTATGTTTTCTTTTCCAATCCAATTGATAGATGTGTTCTAACTACTTCTTGAAGAGTTTATTAGGAAAATCCATCTTTCAAAATCTCTTTAACATCTGAAGTAGAGTCTTCATCGTCACACTATTGTCCTACTCTTTCTTCTTTCGTATCCGTGTTCACGTTATCAATTCGAGCTATCTACTTCTCTAATTTTGTTCCAAGTATAATCGTTGTAGCTCATTATTTCAAGAAGCATAACAATTTCTTGAGCAATTTTCGTCCAAATACTTCCTCCAACCATTATGTCAAATTGCTCTTTCCTCTCATTATCTAATCCTGCATAAAAATGATGTAATTGAATGACTGTGTTGATCCCCCTAATGATTTTTGTACAATTATTTTGAATCTGTCCCATGCTTGATCGAGCGTTTCAAAGGGGCTTTTGAATTGCAAGAGTTCCTCATTTATCTTTAAATGTACAAGCATGGGTATGATCCTTTGTAAGAATCATTGCACAAAATCTTCCCATGTTGTAATAGTTCCTGGAGGTAAAACTTCTAACCATTCTCAGATCTAGCCTTCCAAACTCTGACTTAACTCACTGTGCTGCATATCTA
This sequence comes from Gossypium longicalyx, assembly GCA_025698465.1. NCBI lineage: Eukaryota > Viridiplantae > Streptophyta > Magnoliopsida > Malvales > Malvaceae > Gossypium > Gossypium longicalyx. Next base: position 66,710,542 of record CM046995.1, on the reverse strand, counting down.
TTCAAACAGTCTAAGAAAAACCATCAGTTCCATGGTTGATTCATTGTTAAACTACATAATTGTAACACCCCAAACCCAGCCCAGACGTTATGGCTGGATCCGACGTGTCATATTAAAGTTTTTAAAAAAACCCATGCCTCTTTCAATGTCCTTCTTAGTGTTTTAAAAGATAGTTTTTGCTAAGTAATCAAAGTGAATGGAAGCTGTGCACCAGGTAGGTATCTGAAATAGAAGAGGTGAGCCATGAAGGCTACTTAAGTACCAAGCTCTCGATTGGATCCAATCCTAGACATGCCCACAACCATTGCCACACTCTGATAAATGAGTTGAAGTTCATTCAAGTAGATATTTTTGATAAACCGATTAATTGTATCGTTACATTATTTTGAAAACGAGTATCATTTTGAAAACGCGCCCTAAGTCTAACCTATTTTGATTTATTATTAGAAAAATATAGAGTTATTAAGAATAAAAATAATCCCAGAAGAATAGTTAAAATGGCCTTATTACAACCCAAAAACAAATAATGTTAACAGTTAAGACAATACTATAATATAAAACTGTTTACTGAATTCAAAGTTCAAAAGCGATCATCATGGCCACTCTGATTCCCCTCCGGCTTCAAGTCTCACATCAAGGCTCACCTGTAAAGATAAGGAAAGAGGGGTGAGTTTGGAAACTCAGTGTGCAACAAGCCCCTTTCAGAGCCCAAACTAATACCAAAGATATCTTGGGCCAAGCCTTTTCGTTTAACAGTTCATCGGGCCTTAGCCCTTGTTCAAATATAAACTCACTCGGCCGAAGCCTTTCCATAAATCATATCACTGGGCCGAAGCCTTATTCTGTAAATGGTATGGCCCACTGGCCCATTTTCATAACAATCAAATATGTAAATCTCAATGCATGTATGCAAACCCATATCCATATGTGGGGAAACTATCAACCCACCCAACCGCTACTCTCCACCCGTACCAACCAAGCTCTCCATGTGGGGAATAACTCAACCCACCCAACCAATACTCTCCACTGGTAGCATAGCTGCTTTATCATATAATTGGAGGCCTAGCCTCTTTTAATAACTGGGACAAGGCCCTTTTCGGTAAACTGGGGCAAAGCCCTTTTAGCACTTCCTCCGTTCATATAAAACCCAACCCATGCATATATGAATATATCATGGCATATCATGTGTATATCATGGCATATCATATACAAAAATAGTATCACATGCATCTTAATTATCACATAACCCTAGGGGTATAATGGTCACTTTCACCTAGGGGCAAAATGGTCATTTTCACATTATAAGGGTAATTTCATTATTTTATCAATTATTAGGGTTTTCCATGCTCACTATCAATTATCAACAATTTCAAGTGTTTAAACAATAATTTCAGCCCATTCTAGCAAAACCGAGTTATTAGGCCATAAACCCCTAATGGGCCCTACATAGCCGATTTAGTCATCTAGGCCCATTTAGCCTATATTCCATGACGGTATTATCTGTGTTAATGTGCAATTTATCTAGATTCCATTTCCTACCAAACTTACCCAAATGGGCCCCAAAGCCCATTAGGCTCGATTTCAGCCCCTCGAGGCCCAACTTACTGTGATGCAGGAAATCGTGCCCTTACCTGTTTCAACAATCCCGATCATCAAACTTAGCATATCTAACTAACCTATGAGCATTCGCATGCTCACGAGTCCTCGAAATGCCAGAATTTTTTGGCTTTTTGGCTTTTTGGCAAATATCGAGTTAGGCTACGAAAGAGGGTTCGTTACACACCTGATTTGCGACTACCACCACGAGATCGTCTATGCGATGATTCCTACAATCCACCACTTAACTGATTAAATTATGAATCCATGAAACCAATACAAGAACTCTCTTACCATACTCGGCCAATACCTTAATGGCCATGAAACCTTACCTTTGTCGACTCAGATGCACTAGATCTAAATCTAGCTGTGCCCACGCCTTTAATCCAACGCTCCTCGTTGATCACCTCCTTTTTAAACTAACACACACATACAAACCAATCCAAAGTTATAATCAATCTAGACAAGTCGACAACCTCCCCTATGCCTTCAGAGATTTCGGCTTCTAAATCCTGAAATAATGAATAGACAAAAGTTTTGAGTGCTTACCAGATGAAGGGATCAGTCACCACAAAAAAAGAGAACAGGAAAGATACTGGTCTAAAAGCAAACGGCACAACCAATCTTCAAAGGTTTCGATTCTTGTGACTATTCGGCAAAGGTGATGGAAAGAAAGGAAGTATTGTTTGGTTTTGGCAATAAAAAAGAAAGAAAACTGGATGAAGAGAGTGGTGATTTCGGCTAGAGAAGAAAAAGGGAAGAAAAGAATAACCCTATGATGTTTAAACAGAAGAAAAACGGCACAACTAAGTCCCTAAATGCCGAAATACTAGCCAAATACTCCTCTGCCGAAATCCCGTCTCCAATTCCCACTATTCGGCCAACTCATAGCTTCTCTCCAAATCCCCAAAATCTCTCCCCTTATCACTCCTTAATCCATGCGTTTGACTGATTCAAACTCTCTCCAATATAGTTTCATTCAACTTCTAACTCCTGCCTACTCAAGACATAAAAAGAACACCACAATTGCCAGCTTAGAGAATCGAACCTTGGCTCTCCTCAACCACTTACACGCCACTTTTTTAGCTCCTTAGTGGCGTCACTTAGCCACCTTGCCAGGGGCTCTCTTGTGTTACATTTTACCCTCGTCTTTTAATAAGGCCACCTATCTAACACCCCTAACTCCTTAAGTCCAAAATTCAAAAATTCTTCCGGGTTTTGGCTAGCACGTAGGCCTTCCATAGGCCCATTTACATATTCCAACTATGAATTTTCACTACCAAATACCAAATTTTAAAAGCTTACCAAATTCTCAAAAATTATGAAAACCCGAAAATCAGGATGTTACAATAATAGTTGATAACAATGTTAATAAGGAAAGATTAATCTCAAATGGAATTGTACTCATGACAGGTCAGGCAATGCTCGGTTTTATCTAATTTGTGACAAAGATAGTTTTTCCCATTGGACTTGCATAAATAATATAAATCTACTGACAATAAAATAAATAAAATAAATAAAAAAGTTAAAATCACATATATAATTCCTAACGTTCTTACTTATTAATTGTAAAAAATTATTGTTGAAACCTTCCCAGCAATGGTGCCAACAACTTGACCACCTATAAATGACTTATCGTTTACAAAATAAATATTACACGACAAATATAAGAATTAAGAATGACGATATGCTCAAGTGCACGGGTCAAATTATAATATAGTTGTACAACTAAATACTAAAAGTATTTTGAGGATCGTACCTAAGAGAGAATGGAGCAAATATTGAAAATACTTTTATAATACTAAGTCTAAGTAGTAATAGTTAATTATTATATTACGATGGACCATAAAATAGATTAAGAGAAATTAAAATAACTAACAAAATTAAATAAAGAAAGAAAGAGAAACAATTCAATTAAACCGATAAACCAATAATAAAGATTAACTCACTTTAGTGTTTGCAACTAACTTTGGATTGGGGTTTTAAAGTGGATTATTCATTGATTAAGAAATTATCACCTTCTAGATATAGTTAACTTAATTGATTGGTTGATACTCGCTTATCTCTCGACATCACTTTCTCAACCAAGATAAATTACGATTTACTCAGTTCAATTTTATCTTTCGATCTCGTCTACCCTATGATAACTTATTAGGGTTGTCAAGCCTCACAGTTTAGGAACATATAATTTATACAAACTAATCCATCTTGAGAAATCTTAAATCTTTCATTAGTCACATTCCCATCCACTCATTAATCTCCCCTAAGGGATTTAGCCACTCATGTTATTCATAATCTCAACTTTGATTGAATAAACCATGTAAGAAATATGATCGATTTAGAGAAGGAAAGAGTTTTGAATAATTGTGGATTGAGTATTAAATGGGGAAGAAAGTAGCAAATCTCTCGATTGGAATAATGAAATAAAACAAGTGAAAAGAAAAATATAAACTGAGTACTTTAATTAAATAAACAAGCCCTTGAACCAAAACTCATTCAAGAAGAAAAACAAGAGAGTATTTAAAAATCGAAAAAAATGAACTAAAACTAATTTTAAACTACGAGGGTTTTTAAAGGCGTATAGGATAACTTGATTACATTTAACCCCTAATGTCTTATTTATAAAAGTGTTGGTTGCCCAAATTAGGTCTTCGGCATGTCCTAGGAATTTGTATAAGTTTGGTTGCGCAGATGAAAATATCCTCGAATTACTTGGGCAAGGTGTCGATGTGTGCTGTACCACAGAAAGGCTATGACACGACATGACACCTGATTCCAGCCTTAGTCGATTGTTTGGTGCTTTGATGTAAAACCACTTACTCGTATCCCAAGCCGAGATAGGGTACGAGATGTTACTAGACTTAAACACATGCATACAAACAATTTCGAGTCTTAAAATTTTGCTCAAATTTAAAACTTTCAAACTTCCTCTTAACGTCCCTAATATGAACCTACGAGGCCCAAAACACGCTTTGGAGATGGTTCAAAAAATAAACTGAACACTTTTGAAAACATTGACTAATTTCAATGCAAACAAGGGCACACGCCCGTGTGGGAGGGCGACACGCCCTTGTGTCCTCTTAACATGGGCATGTTGAAGGCCCATGTAACTCACACGGCCTGAACCTATCGGACATGCCTATGCCCCTATCCCATGTTGGTTTGTTTCTCATTTCAAACCTACAGGGGTTTTTACACGGCCTCGCACATGCCTGTGTCCATGGCCCGTGTCCCTCACACGGCCATGACACGCCCGTGTCTCAACTCGTGTACTAAAACCTTGACATTTTGTTTTTGATGTCATCAACCATTTAGGGGCACATGGCCAAGGCACACACCCATGTGCTAGGCCGTGTGGCAAATTTAGTTTCGCAATTAAGGTGTAGACTTCACACGGCCTGGGCACATGCTCATGTACTATGGCCATGTCCTCCGAACAGTTGAGACACACGGCCGTGTCTCTGCCCGTGTGGTTACTACTGGACATTCTATTTTGCCAAATTCAGGTGCAGAGGACACACGGCCTGACTACACACCCATGGGGCAGACCGTGTGTCACACATGGCCTAGACACACACCCGTGTGGACAAAAACAAGGCTATCTACCAAGCCTTTTTGCCACCCTTACTTGCACTAACCTACACAACATCAAACATCTCCAAACCAAGCATAAACACTTACCCAAAATAGCCACAACCAAACTTCCACACATTGATTCTAACCTATTTTCTATCACATACAACATCTCCTACTTATCAATGCAGACTATGCAATAACCACATCCATGAAAATCCTCATTAAATACATTTAACAATAATCAATATTAACCAACATTAATAGCCTATACAAAAAGAATATCACATCAATATGAGCCAACACTTATGGCTAAACCAACATGGCACTTAACAAAAATATCAAATCCTTATACATGCCATACTCAAACGTTAAGTCTAATTATACCCAAATATTCTAATTAATAGTGTGATCAAGTCTCTGACTGTAACAGTTGGATTTTGGGGCTAGTCAGAACAGTAGTTACGAAACCACTATTTTGAAGCCATAGAAATTATTTTAATATTATTTTATGTGTGATGGCGTGATTATAAAGGTACATGGAAAATTTGTTGAATTAATTTTAAAGTTTGAGAGCTTAATTGCAAAAAAATGACTAAATCGCATAAAGTGCAAAAGTCCTATTTTGATAGCTAAGGGTGTCAAATAGCTAGAGAACCTAAATTGGGAGTATTTAAAGGGAAAATAAACCCTTGGATAAGTGATGGCCGGCCATAGGAGACAAAAGATAGAGAAAGTCAAGATTAGGTGGAAATTTGGTAATTTATTTGACCAAAATGAATTAAAATAAAGAGAAAATATATCATCTTTTTCCCTATCTCCTTCTCCACTGAAAATTCAGCCACTGTAGGGGTTTTTAAGCTTCAAAAATTTCAGCCACTCTCTACTCTTGCAAGTAAGTGACTTTAATGGCTTTTCTTGAAAATTTTTACATTTTTAGAACCCTTGTAGCATGAGCTTTCTAATAAGGGGACTATTTTGTTAAATGGTTGAAAGTCTAGGGTTTTACCATGGGAGTGTTCATGTTGTTTTCTAAAATTTTATGGAAGAAAATGAATCATGGTTGTGAAATAAACAACTTTTGTGGAGGGACTTCTCATGAAAACCCTAATAGAACCATTTTGTAAAGTTTGTAAAATAGATAGTAATGTTGTGAAATATTGGAAATTTGGGGTTGTCATAAGAGAGATAAATGGTTGGTTACGCTTGACTAATAAGGAAACTCGATAAAAATCGATTTTTGGGCCTAGAGGTAAAATGGTCATTTTGTGAAAGTCTAGGGGCAAAGTGGTCATTTTGCCCAAATTATAAATTATTGAACTTTTAGATTTAATTGATGATTAAATGGTTATATGTTGCCATTTTAGATCAAGAAATACAAAATCTGAACCTAGTCCGGGGGAAGGCCAAGCAAGTAGATTAAATCAACTAGTCACCACATTTTGAGTACCGAGGTAAGTTGTATGTGAATAATACAACTACATTGTTATTATATGTGTTTGAATTGATATAGCATAAATTGCTTGTTTGTGGAAATGATTATGTTTTTTGAATATTGAGATAGTAGAATTCCCATTTGAACCTTAGGAAATAAACCAGATATTCATGCCATGACATTTGGGTTATTTGTGTGCTAGTGTAAGACATGTTTGGGACATGCATTGGCCACATCATGAGAGCCAGTGTAAGACCATGTCTGGGATATGGCATCGACATTGAGACGAGAGCTAGTGTAAGACATGTTTGGGACATCCGTCGGCCTCAAGATGTAAGCCAGTATAAGACATGTCTAAGACATGCATCGGTTACGAGATGTGTCAGTGTAAGACCATGTCTTGGACATGGCATCGGTACGTATAGAGGTGTCAGTGTAAGATCATGTCTGGGACATGGCATCAGCATGGATTTGTAAGAGCTAGTGTAAGACCATGTCTGGGATATGGCGTTGGCCTCGATTTTGAATGTCAGTGTAAGACGATGTCTAAGACATGGCATTAACTTGATAGATGAGCCAATGTAAGACTATGTCTGGGACATGGCATCGGCATTGCACCCTATGTTTAAGGCTTAGTGAATATCCGATAGCACTCCAAATGGTTCAACGGTGAGAGTTACAATTTAGGTTAAACGAGAAAAGTATTACCACGTTGTGAGTGGTACAGGTGCCTATTGACATGTACAAGATGTGAGCTCAATATATGCTATGTGAATTGAATTGGATAGTAATGATTAAGTTGTGCTTATGCCTACTTTCGTATTATGAGCATAATGATGAATGGTAAAGTTGTTGTTATATTCATTTGCATGCAACTTTCTAAGCTTTACGCTTACACCCTCTCCTTTCCATTTTTTTATAGTGCCGCCTAATTAGCTTGAGGATCATCGGACGCTGAAGGCATCGATCACACTATCATCCAAAGCACTTGGTATAGTCAGATCTTTTATTTAGGTTATGGCATGTATAGGACCCTGACTTTTGAATTTTGTGTCATTGTTAATTGGCCAAATGTGTTGGCTTACTTTAGCATTTGATTCATTTTGTATAAGGCTATGGAAAATGACTAGTATTGAAAGTTTATATATGAATGCAATATAGTCTTTCATGAGCGTGAAATTGTTGGCATGGGTGAATATAAGAAATGGATATAGGCCTTAGCTATGGTTGTTTGGTTGAGAAATCATATTTAGTTAGACTTTGGGTTTGAGGGTGGTAAAAGGCTTGGTAGATAGCTTTATATTGTCAATACGGGTAGACACACGACCATGTGTCTAGGCCGTGTGTGACACACGGTCAGCCCCATGGGCGTGTTGTTCGGCCGTGTGTCCCCTGCACATAAAAATTGCAAACCAGTATGCATGGTAATAAAGACACGGGCAGAGACACGACCGTGTGTCTCAACTGTGTGGAGGACACAGCCTCTAGCCACGGGCGTGTGCCTTGGCCGTGTGCCCTAAATTGGATGCTAACATCAGAAACAGAATGTCAAGGTTTTTAGACACGGGCTAGGACACGGGCGTGTCATGGTCGTGTGAGGGACATGGGCCATAGACACTGGTGTGTGTTAGGCTGTGTGAAAACCCCTGTAGGTTCAAATTTAGAATTTAATTGACACGGACATGGGACACGGACGTGTCCTTGGATGCTTAGGCCGTGTGTGTCACATGGGCCATTAGCACAACCATGTTATAATGACCACACGGGCATGTTTCCTTTCCATATGGGTGTGTGCCCTATTTTTAGAGTTATTTTTCTAGAGTTATTTAAGGGACCTGGGTTGGTCCCGAATAGTTTCTAATGGATGTTTGGGGTCTCGTAGGCCCATATTAAGGAGTTTAAACAATGTTCAAAAAAGTTTTTAATTTGACCGAGTCTTAATGACATTGAAATGATTGTATGCATACGGTTAAGTTAGGTAATGCCTCATGCCCAGTCCTGGCCTCGGACTAGGGAAAGGGGTGTTACACTGATTCCCTTTGATCCCCGAGCTAGCTTAGAGGCACTATAAGAAAATGGAAAGGAAAGGGAGTAAGCATAAAGCTTAGTAAGTTACATGTAAATAAGTAACAACATCAACCATGTATCTTTAATTACATAGCATATTATAAATCAACACAACATTCTTGAAAAATGGTAAATTTACTACATATTTACGCATCACAAGAATAAGCCAAAAATTACAAGATCGTCCCGAAATCATTCTCATAGATAGAACTTACTCAATTTCATCCTTACCATTAAGGCATCATAACTATGCTTATATCTCATGAGTTTCAAGTAAGAACCTGTATCACTCACAACAGGATTATACTCATTCATAACTTTATCATAAGCTTAAAATAACTCGTGGAACCCTATGGAATACTAAAGGATATCTGATAAGCCTCACACAAGAGGGTAAACTGCCAATGCCATGTCCCAAACATAGTCTTACACTAGCTCACATGTCGAGGCCAATGCCATGTCCCAAACATTGTCTTACACTGGCTCTCATAATGTGGCCGATGCCATATCCCAAACATGGTCTTACACTAGCACACATATTAATCAAATGTCATGACATGTATATCCAATCTATTCCTAAGGTTCAACCATGAGTTTTTACTACATCAGTTTTCATCATGCATAATCACAATAATAATCATACACTTTATGCCATATTAATTGTTCAATACATAATAACAATAAAGTTGTATTATTTACGTACAACTTACCTCGGTATACAAAAAGTGGGTGACTAGATTGAATTAGTTTACTAGCTTGGTCTTCCCTTGGTCTAGGTTTGGATTTCGTCTTTCTTGATCTATAATGATAAAATTCACTAATTTAATCATCACATTAATCAAGACATTTCATAATTCATATTTTGGCAAAATGACTGTTTTGCCCTTAAACTTTCACAAAATTATGATTTTGCCTCAAGGCTCGTAAATCGAACTTCATCAAATTTCCTCATTAACCAAGCTTAGCCGAATCTATTTTAAGCTTATTGCAACTCACAAATCCAATTATTTCACACCTTTACTACTTATTTTGTAACTTTTACAAAATGGTCCCTTTTAGGTGTTTTCATGAAAACCCCTTTCACTAAAGTTGTTTATTTAACAACCATGATTCATTTTCTTCTATAAAAATTCAGCAACCAACATGAGTAATCTCATGTCAAAACCCTAAACTCTCAACCATTTTGCAAAATAGTCCCCCAATTAGTTAGCTTAAGCTACAAAGGCCCTAAAAGTACAAAAATCATCAAGAAAGACCATCAAAATCACTTACTTGCAAGAGTCTAAAGTTGCTGAAAATTTCAAGCTCCCATGGCCTTCTTTCTTGGAAAAAATTGGTGGAGACGAAAAAGAGAATGAAAAAGATGAAAGCTTCTCCTTATTTTATTATATTTCTAGTCAAATTAGTTACCAAATTTCACCTAACTTTGACCTTACAATTTCTTTGTCTCCATGTTCAGCCACTAACAAATTTGTGGTCTAGTTACTCAATAAAGACCTCTAATTTAATGTTCCATAGTTATTTGACACCTTTATCTAGTAGAACAAAATTTTTGCACTTTATGCGATTTAGTCTTTTTTCAAAATTAAGCATGCAATCACTGAAATTAATTCACCAAAAATTTCAAACACTCATATAATCATACTATAACATATAAAATAATATTAAAAATAATTTCTCTGACCTCGAATTTGTGGTTCCGAAACCACTGTTCTAACTAGGCCCAAAATTGGGCTGTTACATTTGACGTCTTGAGAAACTTGTGCATCACTCGTCCCTTGTTTCCATGTCAATTGGGCATTTATATCTCCATCCTACACACTCAATTAAACCAATTAGCACAACCTAAGGCCCATGTCGGCCTATTGGGTCACATCACCTACAAAATATGTTAAAAACACTTATTTTTATTAACTTTTAATCCTAAGGCCTAAATACATTTAACCCCTAATGTCTTATATATGGAAGTGTTGGTTGCCCAAATTAGGTCTTTGGCACATCCTAGGAATTTCTATAAGTTTGATTGCACGGATGAAAATATCCTGAAATTACTTGGGCAAGGTGTTGATGTGTGTTGCACCACAATAAGGCTATGGCATGACACGACACCCGATTCTAGCCTTAGTCGATTGTTTGGTGCTTTGTCGTCTCGACAAGCTTGTGCATCACTCGTCCCTTGTTTCCATGTCAATTGGGCGTTTATATCTCCATTCTACACACTCAATTAAACCAATTAGCACAACCTAAGGCCTGTGTCGGCCTATTGGGTCACATCACCTACAAAATGTGTTAAAAACAATTATTTTTATTAACTTCTAATCTTAAGGCCTAAATACTATAAAAGTAAATTAAAACCCTAAATTGCTTAGAAAACAAACTCCTTACATGCGGAATTGACCTGAATTGACTACTACATTTGACAGCAGGTCAAGTATTATAAGAGAGACGGTAGTGTTTGACGGAATAGTAGATGTAGACAAAGATCACATTTTTTTTTATAAAAAATGACCTGAGAGTCAACTTTATTTTATTGCTTCACGAATAATAACATTGTGGATTTCCACAAGATAATCCATATTAATATTCAAATTACATTTGTTCTTAATAGCAAGCTTACTAAGTAAATCTGCTACAACATTACTTCTATGGTCCACCCAAGTAAAACGGACCGAATCAAAATTCCTAAAGATCATACACTCCTTATTAACACATCGGCCCAAAATAGTAACATCATTCTCGCGCTTATTGACAGTGTTAATCAAAATAGTCAAAGATCACATTTGAGGAAAAACTCTGGGGATTTGTTTTACCAAGACTCTACTAGCTAGAGAGCTCTTTGGCAAACATATGGAGGGCATAGGAATCTGAAACATGACTCATCTACTTCACTGGGGCAAGAGAGAGACTGTTAGATCTGGTGCCCTAAGTATAATATTTTCGTGTAAGTACACTTATAATTTTTTTGAACAAATGAGTTAATAAAATTATTCATATATTGCATTAATACTTTGTATAATTGTCCTAATGTGGTTTTTGCACGCAAAAGAAATTAGAAGCAAATGTTTCTCATTGGTTGTCTAATGTTGAACTAATACTAGCGGTATTATGTTGTCGGATCTTAATACAAAAAGACAATTTATATTAGTAGACAAACTTGAATATGTCATTAATCTAATAAAAAATGAGCAAACCGATTGAAAGACTAATATGACATTTATCAAGTCCAATTGAGGGGATACTTTTATTATCATAGATAACAAAACAAAGACTTGATTTTATGAAAATTTTTAAATTTTTTATTGTGTAACAAAATTTGTTTTCAAAACTAATTTTCCCAACACTTTACCTATTTATAAATTATCAATATATTAAAGCAATAATTAATTTTTATATTTATATTTGATATAGACTATAAATTTATACACTTACTCGGATCATGTATTCTTTTTAAAGAATAAAATATAAGAACAATAAATAACAATTACATATAAACCTCGTGTGTGAATATATCAGTCAACAAAAAGGGAGCCCAACAAAAAAAATAAACAAACTGGCACTAAATCATGTCATATTATTAAATATAAACCTCATACACATATATGTATATGTATATATAAATTCTTAAGTTGAAAGATATAGCATTTCCGTTTAATTTTAGAAAGGGAAAAAATTAATGACATTTACAAATTGGAAGCAAGCATCTAACTTTTTAACCTTAAATTGATAAAACAGGAGAAGAAAACTTCGTATACTTCCTCTCTCTCCTCTTTTCGTGATTTTTAAGTTTAAATTGATAAAAGAAAAATTCTAACACGTTGTTTTGTACCAAATGTTATTATTTTCAATGACAAATAAGATGTTAGAATTTTCTATATATAATAATAATCCGCAAAATAATTCTTCTTAGTGGGGTCAATGCATATCGAGTATGAATCTTTTCAAGTAAAAAGAATTGTAAGATAGGTCTGATAAAACATTTGAAAGATTTTAATGGTGAAGGAATTTCAGAAAATTGTGGTGGAGAGAGCCAACTTCACGTCGCTCTATCATTAAAAAGAAAAAAAAAAAAAAGGGTGGAAACGAAGAAGCTTAGTTATAGAATCGGATTCAAAGATTGCTATGAAATGACGTAAAAAAGGAAAGATGAAAGAGAAAACTCCCTGAAAGCTATTCTTGGATTTGATGAGGTAAATGTTTTGTTTTTGATTTATAATATTTTTATGTATATTACTCTTAATATATTGATCCATAATGGATAAATGAAACTATTTTTGGGTATCTCATATAACAATGCATGAAATTTACGTTTTCGCTCATAGGTAGTTAACAAATGGCTGTTTTATAAAAATTTCATGGTTGATGAAAAAAATATAATGGCATGTATTTTATTTTAATATATAAAAATTAATTTTTAATAATATAAATAAGTAAAATTTTTAATAGAAAATTTAATTTACTCTTTAAACTAATGTATATAATATAATTTATTTATTTTGTTAATAAAAGAGTAAAATAAAAAATCTGACTCCTAATTTACTTTCACTCTTATTTGTGTTGTATTATTTACTTTACAAGTTTACGCCTCAAACAGGTGACGTTGAATTATTAAATATTTTTAAGAGGTCGAAATGAAACTTTATATTTTTACAATAGTAAAAATATAATTTTATCATTTTAATATCTATATATTTATAATTTTTAAAAAATTAAATAAAATTTTTATTAATTTTAAGAGGTTAAAAGTATAATTTTATTTTTATTAATTTAAATAATTTTATTTTTATTAATTTAATTTTTTTATAAATTTTAAAGCCCCTAAATCAAAACATTTGATACCCTGCATACGAAAGAAAATATTTTTCAGTCTACGCATTTTTGGGTGAATGGGACCTATACGTCTTGGCGTATTTGTATCGATCGATAGCTTATTTGTAGGAAATAAATGTATTATATTTTATATACTCCTACATTGAGAAAAAAAGGCATGCATGACGCCATGATAGACGTATTTTTTTGTTAAATTCGGAAATGAAAAAAAATTGAAAAGATAATAGTATTAATAGTTGCCATATAATGTTTAAAACCCTGAAATCGTAGGGAACCGAACTCTTACATGTTCATACGTAAAGATAATTAATTGACTAATTTCTCACTTAAGTAACTAGGATAAATGTTTCGAGCAATTTTGGCGTAAACTCTTAGGCAGCCGAAGATGGAAGTAGTCGGAAGTGGTGGGCTCGGGAGGATGGATCTTCCATATTTTACACACTTTCCTGTCGATTGGGTACAGAAGCCATCTCGGTTTCAAGAGCTGGTTTGTTTTCCTTGGATTGCTTAATCTCACCGTAGAAGTAAGAAAGGAAGCCCCAAAGAGAGAGTGCAAGCGCAACACCTTTCTCGGCATGAAAACTTTCGTTGTAGAAAATTACGGCCAGAATCTCAGTTACGGGTAATAAAACAGCAATTATGATTCCTGATAACAAAGAGGAAGCACAAAAGATGACTCCTATTGCTCCCAAGAAGAAACATTGCCATATCATTGCACTGCAAATGGCGACTATGTAATACTTTGTTTTCCCGAGCTCGTATTCCCTTGCTTCCCTTGGAATTACCTGCAAAATAGAACCCGTAAATTAATGGTTATCTCTCTCTCCGCTTTAGAATAGAATTATAAAGCAGCTACTTTATGAAAGTGGCTTTGGTTTGGGTTATGTCTTACCTTTTAATCTTTTCGATAAACAGAAAACAGAAACAGACCCATTGAAAGAAAGTTGTAACTTACATATCTCAAGAATTAGAAATCAATTAAACTATGTTTATAGTAATAGTAATCAATTTTATTTTTCATTTGATGGAAATGGAATATACGTAGGCCGGCAAGAGTTTAAGATTGAAAGAGACAAAAAAAGGAACCTTGAAATCGTTGTTAACCAGCATGCCAATGGTGCAAACACCAGTAGCAAACAAACACATCACCATCTGAATCTCCATCACAAGTGCGTAGCTGATTTCTTGCTTTGCTTTCTTGTAAGTTAACTCCACCAAAGGCAAAATAAACCCATACAAAGCCGATGCACCGACGGTCATCAGAAATCCCAAAACGTATTCCCTGTTTGACTCATTCGCAGGACGGTCGCTGCTGGTATGCATGGCTAAAACGCCTGATCCGATCGTTAACAGAAACACGGCGTTTATGGAATAAGAAGTGAACTTTTGCTTCACCAAAACGAAAGCAAACCCTGCGGTGAAAGCCAACTGCGAGGCAATGATTAAAGATGAAGTTGAAACTGGAAGGCGTGCGACCCCATAGGCGTAGAGGTAGTCATCAAGGCCAGTGAGGATTCCAATGACGGCGGCAGCAATGAACAAGTGTGGTTTCATGAAGAACAGCTTGTTTTCTGAACTGGGTTGGGTCCTCGAACGGTAAAAGTGAGCACAAGCGATTGGGAAAAGGATGATGGGCCAACCACCCGTCTCGAGCCAGCTCGAGAACCAGACTCGTTTCCCACCATGAATGAAGTAAAGGCGCATCATAAGTGGACCTGCACAGTTACCTATAGAAAGGATGATGCAGTTTATTACTAGCAGAGCTTTTCTCATGGTGGTAGTGTTTGGTTCAGATTCCTTGACGACCTCCATGAATTAATTACAGAGAAACTATGGAGCTTCTCCTATGTGTGAGTCGAGAGTCCAGACTGTAATTATAGTATAAATGTATAATATGAAAGCAAGTTTGTTTCGAAGCGTGTGACAACAGCATAGATAAATTATTTGTAGGGACGTGAAAACAACCCGAATCTGACAGGTTGGTCCCTCCGATTCGGTTTTAATTTTCAATTCTTTTGATTGTTTTTTTTTTTCTGTTTTCAATTTATATATATTTTTTAAAATTGATTATCGTTGGTTGGTCAATGTTTTGACTGAATCGTTAGTAAAATGTAGAGTTACTAACGGTGATGTAATTCCGTGAATAATATTTCGAGAAAATTTCATGAAACTCGAAACACAAGAAACACATTGTTTACCTAGTTTGATGAATATATCCATTTATAGGGTTAGGCCCAGAATCAATCCGCCATTCAAGATTAAACAACCACTGATGAAAATTTTGTCAATCTAGAACCTCATACGATTACTACAGTCTCCATGTTATGATACTTGCAAGATCCCTTTGCACTTCAGAAAGCGTTCCTCCCAAAGGCTGTAAAATCTCCTCTCCAAATATCAATGTAAATTTTAAACAAACCAAATAAGAAAGCTCTTTTTCTTAGTGTACAGATGCTCACAATTCACATCTCTCTACGGTTGATCTTCCCTTTTATAAAGAATTTCATGATCAGCTGTTTTAGTACGAGTTACATGGGCTAGATGCAATTGAAATCGCAATTTAATTTGCATCTAGCAAGCTAAAATACCATGTCATATTTTGTAACGCCCCTAACCCGTACCCGTCGTTAGAATAGGGTTTCAGAGTATTAATTTAGAACATTTTTCAAATTAATTCATGCAAGTCACTATTCATTAACCGAGATTATTTATAACATCCTTTAATTGGACCCTCGAGGTCCCATACGAGCTTTAGGAACAAGTTGGGACTTAATCGGGCTCGTGTGGTCCAAGGGACACTCCCGTGTGACCTTGGGACACGCTCGTGCTGGAGGCTATGTTCGACCCCGTGTAACTCTCTGACTTGCACACACGGCCATGCCACACGCTCGTGTGCTAGGCCGAGTGGTTAATTAATTCAATTCGAATTAGGTGCAGGTTTCACACGACCAGGACACATGCCTATGTTCCAGGCCGTGTCGCACACACGCCCGTGTGCCCAATTCTGAGCATTCTGTCTCTCAAAATTTAGGTGCAAGGAACACACGGCCTAACCACATTCCCATGTTATCAGGCTGTATGTCACACACGGTCTAGACACACACCTTGTGGACAAAATAAAGCCATTTCCTAGCTTCATTTCTCACCAAATACACACAAAAACCTGCACATAAAACAGTCAACCAATTCCAACCATTTCAAGCATTCAAATTCATCATTCATCAATGCATATTATTTCATGCACACATGGTTACAACTCACCTTAGCTTAACTTAGGCATTAACAACATTTGATCACATGAACTTAGCATAACACATGTGTATATATATATCATAATAGCTTATTAAATCATACCCAAAATGAACCATCACTAGGCATTCCAATGGCTAGGTTACAAAATAACATTTCAAACCACTATTGGCCAAGTTTCCCTATACATGCCATTATACCAAAATGATTTCACTAAATATACCCAAAATGCTAGACGATAGTGTGACGATGCTCTAATGATCTTCCAACCTTCACGAGCTTCCGAGCACTCTAAAATAGGGGAAAATAAAAGGAGTAAGCATTATATGGTTAGTAAGTTCGTATAACAGAAACTAAAGTTTCCAATCTTGTTTATTAAAATCTAGGCATACTAGGTTATGTTTCCATCCATTTGGCTAAATGGCCTAATCATATACATTCCGTCAAACATGTTAGTCACTAAACTATTTGTATAAATCAAGTAACATAGATGAGCTCATCAAGCAATATTCTATCTAGTCATTACTATTTCATCTCAAGACTTTCATGTCAAGTCAAGAGTTATATGTCCTTTGAATCGTTGAATTCCAATGAATGCTCAAGTAGTACACTCGAAATGTACGATTCAACAATCCGTCAATTTCTTATTCAACGATACCCCTTAAGGCACTTAACCAAGAAACACTCTCTCGAGCCACATATCATTTAATAGGATTACCAGTCCAGGCTAAATCCTTTTTATAACATATGATCAAAGGAGCTCGACTAGGATTACCAGTCTAGGATAAACCCTAATCATAACGTATGCTCGAGAGATATTATATCGAGATTACCCGTTTGGGCTAAATCCTTTATATATAACAAGGTCAATGGGATTAATCATCCAAGCTAAATCCTATCCGCAACAAATGCAGGACCTTATCCATTTCGAGAAAGTGCATATGATCATCGGAGTTTAACATCCAATCGGGACTAACCCTATTTACCATTTCAAGCTTATTTTCATTTTTCATCATAGCATAAAAGTGAAGCACATCAACATAAATCACATTACATACAACAAAACAATTAATTAACATAATTACATGTCCGATTAAGTTACACGAACTTACGTCGACACTTGTTTGCGTAAAAGTCTATTAATCCAAAATCTTTTTTTTCCTCGATCTAACCTCGAATTAGTGTTGTCCAAATCTATATAAATGAATTTAATCATTAATTTCATTTAGACAGATTCAATTTATATCCTAGGCAAAATTACCATTTTGCCCCTAACTTTTTAAAAAATTCTAATTTTGTTCTTTGGCCCGAAAAATGAAACTTGTACAAATTACTCCCTATTCCAAGCCTAACCAAAGCCCCATTACAAATTTTCCAGCACATGTATTCATAAAATTTTAGAATTTTTTATCAAATTTTATAACTTTTCATTTTAGTCCCTAAATCATGTTTTCATCAAAAATTACTTTGTAAAAGTTGTTTATCTATCAATAATCTTTCATTTTATACCATAAATTTCTAATTTCCAACATAATACATCCATGACCCATTTTCATACCTTGATAACTTTTCAAATTAATCCCTCAAATAGAGAGATTAAGCTATCCCGGTTTCAAAAATACCAAAATTACTAAAAATGGGACAAGAAAACTTACCCAATTTGGCCTTGAAAGCTTCTTTTCTCTCTCTTAGGGTTTCCATGTGTTTTTATGTTGAAGCTGATGAAAATAAGATGATATAATTTCTTTTCATCTTTTTATTAATTAAGTATTTTGGTATTTTCAATTTAGTCCCTTGTCTTTTTCTATAATTCCATGGATGAGTCACCATAAAAATCTACATACTTTTATTAATGGTCTAATTACCATATAAGGACCTTAAGATTTAAATTCCATAGCTATTTGATCCTCATAGCTACTAGAATTCAACTTTCGCATTTTACGCGATTTAGTCCTTCTCGTAATTAGGCACTAAATCGATAAAGTTTTCATATCAAAATTTTCACATGTCATTTCTAACATATTACGAGCCATATGGTAAAATAAAAATAAAATATATTTTAGGTCAGATTTGTGGTCCCGAAACCACTATTCCGATTTCACTGAAAAATGAGCTATTACAACTCTCCCCCCTTTAGGGATTTTCACCCCCGAAAATCTTACCAGTAAAAAGATTCGAGTATTGCTTCCTCATAGCATCCTCTGATTCCCAAGTAGCTTTCTTTATACCATGTCGTTGCCAAAGAACTTTTACCAAAGCTATCTTTTTATTTCTTAACTCTTTTGTTTCCCTAGCTAAGATTTTGATTGATTCCTCACCATATATCATATCAGGCTGGATCTCTACCTCTGCCAGAGAGATAACATGTGAAGGATCAGATTGATACTGCCGTAACATAGACACATAAAAAACATTATGAATCCAGTCAAGCTTTGGTGGTAAAGCTAACCGATATGCAACTGGTCCAATTCTTTTTTTAATCTCATAGGGTCCAATGAACCGTGGACTCAATTTCCCTTTACGACCAAACCAAAGTACTTTCTTCCATGGCGAAACTTTCAAGAATACCTTGTCACTAACCTAAAATTCTATTTCTTTTATCTTTAAATCAACATAAGACTTTTGTCAATCAGAAGCTACTTTCAAGCTGTCTCGAATTACTTTCACTTTTTCCTCAGTCTCTCAGACCAAGTCAACTCTGTGTAACTTTTTCTCACTGAGTTCTGTCCAGTATAATGGAGTTCGACATTTGTGCCCATACAAGGCTTCATACGGTGCCATTTTAATACTAGACTGGTAACTGTTATTATAAGCTAATTCAACTAGAGGCAAATACCTTTCCTAGTTACCTTCAAACTCAAGTACACAACACCGAAACATATCTTCCAAGATCTGTATTACCCGTTCAAATTGACCATCTGTTTGGGGATGAAATGTAGTACTAAAGTGTAGCTGAGTACCTAGAGCTTCTTGCAATTTGCTCCAGAATCGAGAAGTAAACCGAGGATCTCTATCTAAAATAATGGAGACAGGCACTGTAACAGCCTGTTTTTGAGTCAAATCGAAATAGTGGTTTCGGGACCACAAATCTGAAGTCAAAATATTTATTTTTATTATTTTAATAAGGTCTACAGCATGATAGATTAATTATGTGAAAGTTTCGTTAAGAAATTTTATTGTTTAAATGCTTAATTCGGTAAAAAGGACTAAATCGCGTAACGCGTAAAAGTTGAGTTCTATTGTTAAAAAGTATTAAATAGCTATGGTTTATTAAAATGGAAGTCCTTATGTTGTAATTATTCCATTTATAATGTAACTGGACATTCTTGGACATTGTTTAAATGATTTTTATGTTTAATTAATAAGGTTATTTTTTAAATTCATTTATTAAAGGTTAATTAAAATAAAACAAAGTAAAAATTTGTTATCATATTTGTTATATAGCCGAAAATAAGAAGAAAGAATAAGCCATGGATGTTTTTAAAGTTTCGGCAATTGCATGAGTAAATTAGGTATGTGTTTTAGCTCAGTTTTTTAATGATTTTTACGTTTTTAATATCGTTGCTTTGTATTCTAGCTAGCGCATGCCTTAATTTTTGAATTTGTTCATGATTTTGTGAAGTTCCATTATTGAATACTTGAGTTCTTTGATGTTCCATGATAGATTATGGAAGCTTGATGATAGTTAAACTAGTTTTGTAAAGGGATTTTTGACAAAAATGCAAAATAGGGATTAAATTATGAAATTGTAAAATGTAGTGGTTAAAAGTATAAAATAAGGAAAGATATGGGCTTCTTTGAGTTCCTATGAGATTGGGCTACCATGGATTATGGCTTAATTGTGTAATTTCGCCTTTTTACGTGTTAAGGACTAAATTGCAAAGTGGTCAAAAGTCTAGGGGTAAAATTATAAATTGCCAAAATTATGTATTAAGGGCTAAATTGAATTAATTGAATACTAAATGTACTAAATTTGATAAAATATAGATCAAGATAAGCCGAGATAGAGTTTAGATCGGGGAAAAGGAAAGATCGACGAATAGCCGATAGTTTTTATCCGAGCAATACGAGGTAAGTTCGTATAATTAGAATTGAAATTCTATATACTTGTAATTAATGAAGTGAATGTGTATAATTGATATACTCGAAATATGAATGCTTATTTAGTTTAATGCTTACCGAGCCCCTTTTGAACTATATGAATTCATAGGATACGAGTGACTTGTCACTAGGGTTACCGATTTGGTCAAGCTCTTGCATTTGTTGCAGACTCACCACATCTCGTATGAACTTACCGATATATCAGCTCGTAAGAGTTTATTATTTTTAGCTCATTGGAGCTTACCTTTCGCCTCGTATGAGCTTACTATTCAGCTCGATAGAGCTTACCGTTTCAGCTCAATAGGGCTTACTGTTCATCAGCTCAGGAGGAGCTTACTGATCATAGCTCAAAAGAGCATAAATGATAATGAATTGATAGATTACTGATGTTATTCATCCTAGTATCCTTTGAATTTCTAATAGGTTCAACGGGCACAAAAATATTGTTTATATGGATGAATTAAAATTTACAAATGTTACTAATGTTATATATGATATATGAATTTGGAATGATGCAAAGTATTGTATTAATGGATGGTTTCATGTATTTTTACAATGACTAATATGTGATGAATACTTGCGATTAGGTGTTTGTAAATTGAATTGGTTGCACTTTAAGTATTGCTTTGATTATATATAAATGGTAAGTTTAGTTCTAAATTATACGGGTTTACTAAGCTATAAAGCTTACTTTGTTTCTTTTTCTCTATTTTATAAAGGCTCGTTAGCTCGCTCGTTTCAGACAAGTCAGAGTTGCACATCACACTATCCAAAATTTGATTGGTACTTTTGAACTTTGGATATAAGTAAATATGGCATGTATAGGCTAGTTTAAAAGATGTTAATTATGTTACTTGATATCATGGTTTTGGTATGCTTTTGTGTATAAGTTAAGCCATGTGATTTGGTTTATTTTGATAGCATATTTTGGTTGTGTATATGTGTTCAATTATGGTATAATTTAGCAAGAAATAATGGAATGAAAATGTGCAAGTGAGGTATTGATATGTATTTGTTAAATGAATGGATTATGCATGGTATTAAATAGGTAATTGAATATCAAGTTGGATTGGTATATATTGTATATGAAATGGTTATGAAATGTTTGCCAATTGGATTATGAAATGTGGTCATTTATGCTTGATAATGCTTGTGTTTTAGGGTGACAAAATGGCTTTACAAACGGCCTATTTTTGTCCACACAGGCAGAGACATGGGCGTGTGTCTCAGCTGTGTGCGACACAGGATCATGCTGCACGGCCATGTGTCCCCTGGGGTACCCTTTCAAATTAAAGTCAGTACACCCTACAGGTTTACCATGGCCTAGACACACGGGCATGTCTACTGGCTGTGTGTGACACACGGGCTAACACATGGGTGTGTGGCCGGCTGTGTGACCCAAGTCAGTAACCTCTCCAGTTTTCCTACGGCCATGGCACACAGGCGTGTCCTCAATCGTGTGACACAAGTCAGTATGTATTCCCTATTTTCACACGGTCTAAGACACGGGCGTGTCTTCTAGCCGTGTGAGGCACACAGCCTGTTCACACAAGCGTGTGACCCTTGAAATGTTGAAAATTTTCTAAGTTCCCAAAATTTTAATATGTTACCAATTTAGTCCCGAATGCATGATTAAAGCTTTGTATGCTTGATTTAAGTACATATTGAATGTGAATGAATGTTATTGACTAAAATAAGATGTTATTGGATATATGATTGTTCTGAATTGAGTTACAAGTCCGGTAATGCCTCTTAACCTATTCCGACGATGGTTACGGGTTAGGGGTGTTACACGCACTCCATGCAATCTGACTATCTCTGAAATATATAACTCAGCCAATCTATCCAAGGAAAAATCCATTTGTACCGTAATAAAGTGTGCAGACTTAGTCAACCGATCAACAATTACCCGAATGGCATCTTTCTTCTTTGGAGATAGGGGTAGCCCCGATACAAAGTCCATAGTAATTCTTTCCCATTTCTATTCTGGTATCGTAACTGGCTGTAAAAGTCCAGAAGGCAATTGATGTTCAGCTTTTACTTGCTGGCATATCAAGCATTTAGATACAAACTCAAAATTATCTCGTTTCATTCCCGGCCACCAGTACATCTTTTTCAAATCGTTATACATTTTATTACTACCAGGGTGAATAGACATGTTACCATTATGAACTTCATTCAAAATCTTTTGCACTAGTTCAGAACCTTTCGGTACACATACTCTGCCTCTGAATAACAAACAGCCATCAGTCCCGATCTAAAATTCTGAATCAGGAGTCGATTCACTTTGTACTCGTCCTGCTTGCAACTTGCTATCATTTTTTTGAGCTTTAGAAATTTGTTGTAAAAACATTGGTCTAACTTTTAACTCAACTATGATTGAACCATAATCAGAAAATGACAATCGTGTGTTCATTGCTCGCAAAGCATACAGGGATTTTTTGCTCAAAGCATCTGCCATTGCATTGGACTTCCCTGGATGGTAGTCAATAACAAGATCGTAATCTTTCAGCAATTCTAGCCATCTGTGTTGTATCAAATTCAAGTCTTTTTGTGACATCAAATATTTTAGACTTTTATGATCAGTGAATATGAAACATTTTTCACCAAACAAGTAATGCCGCCAGATTTTCAATGCAAACACTACGGCTGCTAATTCAAGATCATGTGTCGGGTAATTCTTTTCATGTGGCTTTAGCTGTCGTGAAGCATAGGCTACTACCTTACCATCTTGTATCAAAACACAGCCTAAACCATTCAATGACGCATCACTGTAAACTGTAAATTCCTTACCCAAATCAGGCTGGACTAACACAGGTGCTTCTGTCAATAAGGCCTTTAATCTGTCAAAGCTCTGCTGACATTTATCAGTCCATTCAAATTTTACATCTTTCTGTAGCAAACGAGTCATCGGAGAAGCTATCATTGAAATTTTTTTTACAAATCTCCGATAATAACTGGTTAGTACTAGAAAACTTCAGACTTCAGACACATTCTTCTGTGGTTTCCAATTTACAATGGCTGAAATTTTATTCGGGTCTACCCTGACACCTTCAGCAAACACAATATGCCCAAGGAAACTAACTTCCCGTAGCCAAAATTCACATTTACTGAATTTGGCATACAACTGTTTCTCTTACAGAGTTTGCAACACTATTTTCAGATGTTCAGCATGTTCACTTTCATCTCGAGAGTAAACCAAAATATCATCTATATATACCACCACAAACCTATCCAAATACGGGCTAAAAATTCTGTTCATCAAATCCATAAACATTGCAGGTGCATTCGTCAAGCCGAATGGCATCACAAGAAACTCATATTGTCCATACCTGGTTCTAAAAGCTATCTTTGGCACATCCGATTCCTTTACCAGTAGTTGATAATAACCAGAACGGAGATCAATCTTCGAAAATACAGTAGCACACTTTAACTGGTAAAACAAGTTATCGATCTGAGGCAATGGATACTTGTTCTTTATTTTAACTTTGTTGAGCTGTCTGGAATCAATACACAGCCTCAATAATCCATCATTCTTCTTTACAAATAAAACTGGCGCACTCCAAGGTGAGTAACTAGGTTGAGCAAAACCTCTGTCAATCAATTCTTGCAACTATGCTTTCAGCTCTTTCAACTCAGTAGGAGCCATTCTGTAAGGTGCTATGGATATCGATGTTGTTCCAGGAACAAGGGCTATAGATAATTCCACTTCTCTTTTCGATGGCAAACCAGGTAATTCTTCTGGGAATACATCAGGAAATTCACTTACTACTGGCACTGACTGAATCTTTGACTCAGATACTTTAGTATCCATCACATATGTAAGATAAGTGTCATACCCCTTTCTAACATATTTCTGTGTTGATATTGCTGAAATCACATTAGGTAATATATCCAATTTATCAGATTCAACACGAAGCAATTCACCATTCTGACATTTCAACACAATATATTTCGGCTTACAGTTTACCACTGCATCATATTGGGTTAACCAATCTATTCCCAAGATCATAACAAATTCATCAAATGGCAATAACATCAAGTCAGCCGAAAAACAATAACCTTTTACCACCAATAGATAGTTCTTACAAACTTTGTCCACCATAACACACTGGCCAAAGGAGTTTGAAACTTTAACCACAAATTCAGTGAATTCAATAGGTAAATTTTTAACAGACACTAGGTTCGTGCATATATATGAATGTGTGGAACCAGGGTCAATCAATGCAGTAATATCAGTATCAAGTAAAGTAAATCTACCAGTAATGACGTCTGGTGCAGAGACTCTTTTATAGCACGAATAGCATATGTCCTCGCAGGTGCTCGTACCTTTAGTCTAGCTGCCGTATCCTCGGTACCACTAACATTACTGGGATGACGGGGTGGTTTGCCTCTCGCAATAGGATTGCTCAGCTTTGGAGCTGGTTTTATCTCTTATTCAACTCTTTCAGGATAATCCCTGAGACAATGGTCAAGTGAACCACATCCGAAACAAGCTCCACTTCTAAACTGACATTCCCCATGATAAAACTTGTTGCAATGTTCACATTTCGGTTTGCGATTTCTAACACTACCCACACTGGTCACAGATGGAGTTGAAGACCTCGGGTTAGATCGTTGAGAGCCCCGGTCCCTTCCAGAGTATCCTATAGAAGTGGTCACACGATCATAATATTTCTTTAATTTCTTAGAAGTAAATGATTGTGACTTACTCATAGCTCTTTTTCCAAAAATCCAAGCCTCTCTTTTGGCTTGTTTCTTTTCTTTACTCAGTTTCTTAGCTTTGTGTGCTCGGTCGGCTAATGCCGTAAATTCCCTTATTTCGAGAATCCCAATCAATAGCTTGATATCTTAATTTAGGACCTCTTCAAAACGTTTACACATTTCAGCCTCGGTTAAAACCCATTCTCTGGCATACTTACTCAGTCGAACAAATTCCTATTCACATTCAGATATAGTCATGCTTCCCTACTTGAGTTCTAGAAATTCTTTATTTTTCTGATCCATAAATCTCTAACTAACATATTTCTTTTTGAATCCAGTCTGGAAGAATTCCCATGTAATATTCTCTCTTGGTACAACTGAAGTTATGGTATTCCACTAATGATAAGCTATATCTTTCAATAAGGACACTACACATTTCAGGAACTCAGTAGGTGTGCAGGACAGTTCATCAAAAACCCAGATAGTGTTTTCATGTAACACCCCTAACCCGTATTCGTTGCCATACTAGGGTTAAAGGCATTACCGGACAAATCGAAACATTTTGCGATCACCTCAAAGTCAAAAGTCATACGTCGTCATATCATAGTCAAACATCATCATAAAGTCCCATACTTAGGTCAACGAGACCTTAAACATACATTAGAAAGAGGTCGGGACTAAACCGAACACATGCAAAATTTTTCGAAACTTAAACATTTTTCAAAGTTATACAGGCCACACGCCCGTGTGAACAGACCATGTGCCTCACATGGCTTTAGACACGCCCATGTGTCTAGGCTGTGTCAAAACAGAGCATACATTCTGACTTGTCCACACGGCCACCAGACACGCTCGTGTGCCTGACCGTGTGAAAATTAGGGAGGCTACTGACTTAGCCACACGGCTGATTACATGCCCGTGTGTGTGCGACAGTGTGGTCTGTCTAGGCTCATTTTGAAATGGCCATCGAGCTACACGACTGAGACACACGCCCGTGTCTTTGCCCGTGTGGGCAAAAATAAGCCATTTACAAGGCCAAATTGCCACCCATTAAGGGTCCTCCCTACAAGCATCATATAAGCATCAATATACCACATTTGCAACCAATTTCAATCTCAAAACATACACCATTTAAGTCATGTAATCATCAATCTAATTCATGCTCAATATCTATACCAAAAATATACCAAAATTATAAGCCAAATTCATTCAATCATACATTACCAACATCTCAATTTCTTATCCATCTTCTTGCCAAACTTACACCAAATTTAATAATGAAGCACATACCAAATTGACCATCTCATTTGGACATTCCTATGCATCAAATCATACCATTTTCTCATCACATAAGCCACAACCAAACCAAACCATTTTCACATCCATTATCAAGCTATATCACTTGGCAAAACATATATTTACATCTCAGAACATAATCACATACTTCTAGCCTATACATGCCACCTAACCTAAATTTCAAAACATTATTTACCGAAATGATAACCGGATAGTGTGATGACGTCTCCATCGACTTCCAACCCAAGCAGATATCTGAAAATCTATAAACATAGGAAAAACACATAGAATAAGCTTCAAGAGCTTAGTAAGCCATAAGCAAATAAATCTTCACAAGATCATGTATATAATTCAACTTGAATAAGCCAAAATTTAGTTAACTTCATACAAGTAATCAATCACTTTTCTTATATAATTTAACATCTCCACATTGAGTAACTTCATTAGACGTATTTATTGGTGAACATATAAACCATGCTTTCAATTTCAAATAACGACCATTAGATCATTCATGTAAATTATGCTTACACAATTTCATTACATAATCAACCGAAACATGGTCATTTATTACATTTCATGCATACAATAATATATCAATTTCTTTTTATGCATTTCAAAACCCAAATAATCATAACAAATCACACATCCAAACCATGTTCCATTTCTCATAATTCTCATGTCCAAAACATAGGACCACAATTTCATATAACGAACATATAAAACACATCGTTTATTATCATATATTTCTCATATTGTTATTTGAATCATACTCACATTTCATAGTAGAATTTCATATACAAATCACATGTACCTAAACCATATATATGGCAAAACACAATTACAATTCCACATTTCTCATATAGTTCATTTGATCATAATTCACTTGCTAGTATCCACATCTCATTTTCACATACTTCATACCTATTTCATAGGTTCACATGTAAACATATGCTTTGTACTTACCTTATTCTCAAACATAATGTACATTCTAAACGTACCTGAATCGGATACACATTCACATAGTTATTCATTTCTCAGAATGCCCGTTGAACCGTTCGAAATCAATAACGATACTCGGATAGCTTTTGAAACTCGTACAATGCCAACTTCCCAGACATGGTCTTACATGTAATCAAATATCGATGCCAGTGTCCCAGACAGGGTCTTGCACGAAATCATATATCGATGCCAACGTTCCAGACGTGGTTTTACATGAAATCATATATTGATGCCAACGTCCCAGACTGGTCTTACACGAAATCGTATATCGATGCGAACGTCCTAGACGTGGTCTTACACGAAATCATATATCGATGCCAACGTCCCAGACGTAGTCTTACACGAAATCATATATCAGTGCCAATGTCCCAGACGTGGTCTTACACAAAATCATATGTCGATGCCAACGTTCCAAACATGGTCTTACACGAAATCATATATTGCGGAAGTTCACATGTTATGACACTAGTATTCTGTACAATTCTTAAAGTTTGCTTGAAATCTTTCAGCTACATAATTAAATCAACTCATGTTCAAAATAAGTCATCAATTGCTTAATTCCATTCAGTTGTATACATTTAAATACAAATTAATTCGGCAAATAATAATAAATTTACATTTCAATTTAACAACATTTATTTACTTATGAACTTACCTCGTATTAACACGAACAGACCGGAACGACTATTTGACAATTTTCGACTTTCCCCGATCCAAATTTGATTTCCTCATTCCTTGATCTAATTCAATATAAATTCAACTATTTAATCATATATTCAATCAAATTTATCCAAAAACACATAAATGGGCTAATTACATTCTTGCCCTTGACATTTCACATTTTTCGCAATTTAGTCCCTATTTCACAAAACAAAAAATATTCAAAATTTCCATACACACTTGCTTAGCCAAATATACATGGTGTTCATATAAGTCCATATGTTTCATTTATTTCACATTTTAGTCCCTCAAAATCTCATTTTTACAATTTAGCCCAAATTACTCAAATTCATCAAAAATTCAAAGACAAAAGTTGTTAACCCAACATCAAGCTTTCATATACTTTCATTAAACTTCATAAAACTCATAATTTCATCAATGGAATAACTCAAAAATCATCAAAAAAATTAGAAATTGAGACATGTGCCTAGTAAAACACAAAGCAACAGTCACAAAAACGTAGAAATTATCGAGAACAGATCAAAAAAAAACCTTTAATCAAGCTTGGAAGTAGCCGAATGTTAAAACATAAGAACCCTAGATTTTATTTCTTCAATTTCGGCAAAGAATGATGATAATGGCCTTATTTTCATACTTGTTTAATTAATATTAACATAAATTATCAAATATTATTTTTAACCTTAATTAAAGCATTATAAAATCACATATATTAAGGCCATTAAAGTCCACTCAAATGTTTAATGGTCAAATAACAACATAAGGACCTCTCTTTTAAAGAGACATAACAATTAAGCACTTTAACAAATAGCAGGCAACTTTTACATTTTACGCGATTAGGTCCTTTTATCAAATTAAGCACACAAACGATTAAATTTTTATACGAAAATTTCACACATATCAATTCACATACTTTAAGCACATAAAATACTATTAAAATATTTTTTTGACTCAGATTTGGGGTCCCAAAACCACTGTTTCGATTAGGGTCTAAACCGGGCTGTTATATTTTAAGCCAAAACTCGACCCTTTCTGGATCATCGTCTGCAGTAGCCCTAAAGTCTTCTGCCCCATGTTTACGGATTTTATCTATTAGAAGCTTACCAATCCTAACAGGTTCAACACCCTGCAATACCTCAAGAACTGATTGAGGAGCAAGTAGGGGAGGTTGTTGTACAGCGGGGTTTGTTCTTAAGTATTGTGTAAACCATTCATTCATCATTTGAAAAAAGGTTTGTTTTGCCTCCTTACTTCGGCCCTTACACGGACGGGCCTTTCACTACCAAACGCAGAGGCGACTCTTTGAACTGAAGCTGAAGCATTGCTCTCAGCTTCCTCGGATTCAACTCTAGCTCGGTTGGATGACATTACTATATGAAAAACACATTTAAAAATAATCAAGAGTCATCACACTATCATAATTTATATAATAGCATGTATAGCTAGACTCGTGTCTGCTACGTCAAATCTGAGAATAGACTAAACTGTAGCTTTATTACTACTAAATGTAACGCCCCTAACCCGTACCCATTACCGGAACAAGGTTTCAGAGCATTACTAGAACATTTAGAATATTTTTCAAATTAATTCATGCAAGTCACTATTCATTTAGAACATTCAGAACATTTTTTAGATATTATATTGAAATTACCCATTTGGGCTAAATTCTTTATATATAACAAGGTAAATGGGATTACTTGTCTGAGCTAAATCTCATCTGCAACAAATGGAGGACCTTATCCATTTCGGGAAAGCGCATATAATCATTGGAATTTAACATCTAATCGGGACTAACCCTATATTACCATTTCAAGCTTATTTTCATTTTTCATTATAGCACACAAGTGAAACACATCAACATAAATCACATTACATACAACACAACAATTAATTAACATAATTACATGTCCGATTAAGTTACACGAACTTACGTCGACACTTATTTGTGTAAAAGTGTACTAATCCAAAATCTTTTCTTTTCCTCGATCTAACCTCAAATTAGTGTTGTCTGCATCTATATAAATGCATTTAATCATTAATTTCATACATTTCATACTTAGACAGATTCAATTTACGTCTTAGGAAAAATTACCATTTTGCCCCTAACTTTTTCAAAAATTCTGATTTTGTTTCTATGCTGGGAAAATGAAACTTGTACAAATTAATCCCTATTCCAAGCCTAACCAAGGCCCCATTACATGTAACATCACGATTTTGGGCTCAGTCAGAACAGTGGTTTCGGGACCACAAATTCGATGAAGAAAATTTCATTTTTATTGTATTTTTATGGTCTACGATTTTACGGAATGATTTCGTGAAAATTTTGTTCGAAAATTTCAACGTTTGGGCACTCAATTTAGAAAAAGGACTAAATTGTAAAAAGTGCAAAAGTTGAGTTTTATATGTTAGAGGTGTCTAATTGTCATGAAATTTTAAATGGGAGGTCTTTAAATGATAATTAAACCATTGTATAACTTTTTGGACAAAAATGGCCTTGGTTGGGTAAAATTTGAAAGAATAGTAAAAAGGGCATTTTGGTCATTTAGGGGTAAAATGAATTAAAAGACAAATTTTAAACCCCAAATGTGTCCCTTTCTTCTTGCTACAGCAAAATGTACCAAGAGCAGCCATGTTTAGGGTTTTTCCAAGCTTCCAAGCTTAATAATCAAGGAAATTGAGATTTGGGCTTAAATCGGGAAAATACAATGTTATGGACTAGAATGGTAAATTGCCATTTCTGGATCCGAGGTAAGTTTGCGTGATTTAATAAGTCTATTATTCATGATATTATTCATATACATGAAATATAATTTGCTATAATTGTATTGAATTTGATGTTAATAGAAATTTGATGGGATGTGATATTTAAAAGAAATTGGTGATTACCGAGAATATGAGATCTTGCATATGTTGCAATAAAGGTTGTCCCTAAAGGATAATCTTTTGATCTCATTATGAAAAGGAAATGTACGCCTTGTGTGCACAATGTGAAAAGTGGTAGCTTCGGCTACCTGATCAGTGAAAAGTGGTAGCTTCGGCTACCTGATCAGTGAAAAGTGGTAGCTTCGGCTACCTGATCAGTGAAAAGTAGTAGCTTCGGCTACTTGATTAGTGAAAAGTGGTAGCTCTAGCTACCTGATTAGTGAATAGTGGTAGCTTCAGCTATCGAATGTGAAAAGGGATAGCTTCGGCTATCAAATGTGAAAAGGGATAGCTTTCGCTATCGAATGTGAAAATAGATAACTTCGGCTATCAAATGTAAAAAGGGATAGCTTCGACTATCGAATTTGGAAAGGAAAGGAAAGGTATACTTTGTGTATACCATATGAAAAGGGATGGTATACTTTGTTTGTACCACTTGGAAAGAAACGTACACCTCGAGTGTACAACTGGAAAAGGAAAGGTCCATCAGAAATTCAACGGGTATTATAATGAATAATGCGATGAGAGTCCCAAGATGGGCGTGATGATAAAGGTAAAGTTAATTGATATGCTATGGATATGTACAAGGACGTACATTATACTCATAAGTGATGCCTTATTGAAATGTGATAAATGATGAGTAAGCGAATTCATGCATATATATGTGTATACATGATGAACAAGTGAAAAGATTTGAAAGATGAATCATCCTCATGCTTATGATTATTAATTGTGTTGCAATATCATGTTAACCTACATTGTGTAATTGAATATGAGATTTATGAAATAATGAGTCCATGATCAATGTGACAATGGAATTATGATAGCTATTGTGATTTTTGCACTAAAACAGTGTTGAACAGCAGTAGTAGCCCGACTTTGAAAAATCACCATAAATGGTGGAAGCTGAATTAGAGGCTAAATAATATATTAAATTAAAGCTTAATGAGTATATTTTCACATAAAGGAAATGATGTAAGAAAAGAAATTTTTATTATGAGATATTTGAATTCTTGTGAGACAATATCAGAATGAGTTCGAAATCCCCTGTTCTGACTTGGCAAAACCACTAGAAATTGTAAAAAAATAATTATGACTTATAAATAATATGAATAAAATCCTTAATGAGTCTACTTTAAGGATAAAGAGACAGGAACATTATCCAAGTCTCGTACTATGAGATAAATAAATTTTAGTGAAGAAAGGTCGAAGTTGATAAACAGAAAAATAGGGGAAAATTTTAATAATAAACTGTACTTATTGGAAGAACAAAAAATTCTGAAAATTTTATGGTGGAAAAATATATGAGTCTAGTTTCTGGAAAAATTTACGGATATTAATTTGGAGTTCCGTAACTCTAGATATAAATGATTTAGTGACTATGACTCAAGAAAACAGCTTAACCAAAACATGTGTAAATATACAATTGGGATAGTTTTACTATGGAAAGCATGTTAGTAAATTGCTTATTATTTTCATGCGAGCTTACTAAGAATAAAGCTTACCCCCTCCTTTTCATTTCTTTTAGTGTTTTCAGGTTAGCTCAGGGTTGGAGATCGTCGGAGGCAGCATCACACTGTCAAGCCAACACCTTGAGAGTATAAACACATATGTTAGAATTATCAAGTGAGTGACATGTATAGGGATCTAGTTTTATAACATGTGTTATTATAATTTGGCCAAATATATTGGTCTTTAGTGAGCTAATGATTCTGACTTATAAATCTTGCTATTCATGTTATGTCTGATATTGGTGATGTGAATATGCTTGTGTGCCATGCATGGTTGGTAATATGTTATGTGTTGTTATGAGAATGCCATGCTTGTGTCTTGATTGTGGATATATAATTACTCAAATATCCCATGTTAATTGCTATGAAAATATATAAGTGTATGTAGCTAATTAAGGGTGACAATTGGCTTGGAAAATAGCCTTGAAATTGTCCACACGGATAGATACACGGACGTGTGTAACCACACGGCTCAATCCACACGGGCGTGTGACTCTCCGAAGTAAGAAAATTAGTTAAGTTGCCCATAGATTTTCAAAGTTCTTGGTTTAGTTCCGAACTCACCCAATGTATGTTATAGGCTTCGAAGGCCTGTATAAGGGATGATATGTATGTGTTTAAGATGTTTTAATTTTGGACAAAAACTTTGTGACCCAATTTTGCATGTTGTGAATGTTTAAGTTCGATAACGCCTCGAACCCTGTCCCGGTGTTGGATACGGGTGAGGGGCGTTACATTACAACTTTTCCAGCACATGTATTCATAAAATTTTAGAATTTTCATCAACTTTTACAACTTTTCATTTTAGTCCCTAAATCATGTTTTCATCAAAAATTACTTTGTAAAAGTTGTTTGTCTATCAATGATCTTTTATTTTCTACCATAAATTTCTAATTTCCAGTATAATACATCCATGACTCATTTTCATACCTTGATAACTTTTTAAATTAATCCCTCAAATTGAGAGATTAAGCTATCCCGGTTTTAAAAATACAAAAATTACTAAAAGCGGGACAAGGAAACTTACCCAATTAGGCCTTGAAAGCTTCTTTTGTCTCTACTAGGGTTTCCATGTGTTTTTAGGTTGAAGAAGATGAAAATAAAATGATATAATTTCTTTTCATCTTTTAATTAATTAAGTATTTTTGTATTTCCAATTTAATGCCTTGTCTTTTTCTATAATTCCACGGATGAGTCACCATAAAAATCTATATACTTTTATTAATGGTCTAATTACCATATAAAGACCTTAAGTTTTGAATTTCATAGCTATTTGATCCTCATAGCTACTAGAATTCAACTTTCGTATTTTACACGATTTAGTCCTTGTAATTAGGCACTAAATCGATAAAATTTTCATATCAAAGTTTTTACACGTCATTTCTAAGATATTACGGACCATATGGTAAAATAAAAATAAAATATATTTTAGGTCAAATTTGTGGTTCCGAAACCACTGTTTCGATTTCAGAAAAATGGGCTGTTACATATTTGGATGACTTTTTTTTATTACAATTGATATACGCTTTAAAAGCACATTTTTAAGGATTTTTAACAGTTCATTAATGTAGTCAAATTATGGAGGAAATCAAGTTAAGCAAGGATATTTGAAAACTTTCAATGGAATAGAATTTCTTTATTTGAAAAGATTTAATTTGTAAAGAGGATTACAATAAGAAGATATTTATTGATTCCTTTGATATTGAAGACTCTATCAAGTTTATTTTAAAGAGTCTGATCGTAAGTCCAAAATGAAATTACAAAATAAAAAAATTAGTTGAGACACTTGAGAATGATGATGGTCATACCTAAGAAATGATTATGAACCCCCCTAATCCTGTGTGCAGAACAAATCTGCACGTTAAGCTTTTCTATTAAGCTTAATGGTGCATATCAAATTTCTAATAAATTTTGTGGTTAAGCTAAATTGAAAATATATTAAATAAACATTAATATACAATATCATATCACCATTGATCATAATGAAAAGGTCATTTAAAACTTATATGATTTGGAATATACATGTAAACCACTATAGTATATTTAATAGCAATGCACAATTCATGCCAACATGATCATTCACCAACAATTTCACATATCAAATACCACTAACATTTCTTATTAAAGGATTGTGCTTATTAATTGAACTTGGAATTGTAAATGGATACACAAATATCCAACCAAATTAGCGGAATATAATGCATAAGCACAATAGTAATGTACAAAATAAAATGAATCTTGGTGTGTGTTTGTCTATGTGTGTGTGTAACATGACTTAACCAATCATTCCCTGTGA
Source organism: Gossypium longicalyx (assembly GCA_025698465.1). Classification (NCBI taxonomy): domain Eukaryota; kingdom Viridiplantae; phylum Streptophyta; class Magnoliopsida; order Malvales; family Malvaceae; genus Gossypium; species Gossypium longicalyx. The sequence goes on along the minus strand of CM046995.1, from coordinate 66,675,288 downwards.
ATTGCGTAAACCACCACAAAACAAATCTCTCGAGCACACTAAGCTAACTCATAAACATAATTTTAAAGATCTCTACATATCTTATGGTATGCCCACTATAACTGAGAACTATCCAATACCATTTACTACAGTCATTAACAATTAGAAACATATTTTTCCAACATGATTAACATAAAAAACATATCAATGAATTAGAAGTAAAATGATTTTCATTGGGCATTTTCAAGAAAACATATTAATCAACAACATTCACTTAGTTCATCATAAATCAACTTAAGCTTCATATACATATCATATCACTTACCAATCAAAAATATGACACTAATACCACAAAATTAATCCCTAGGCTAGCAATTTAAACACAAACATGGAGCATATAAAAAATTAGAATACATAAACTTAAACCAACTAAGGTTTGACTACATTTTCATTCTTTTTTGCCTTCCAACTTTACAAACTTCTTTAGCGCCAAATTCATCATCAAAGCAATAAAACAACTTAGAATAAAAATAAACAATAAAAAATCCTAAATATAATGAAATGATACTAATCAATAAAATAGACACTAATTTTACTTCTTAAACTACTTAAGAGAACTCCAACTGAAACTTCTCAAAACTAAAATCTATTAGTTTTCTAATGATCCATAACTTATTAATACTCTAAAATTTTCCTAATTCTAGTAAAGACACAAATAATTCTTACTCTCTTTCTCTCTCTAGAATTATAACTGTAATAGCTTGATTTTGGGCTAATCGGAACAGTGGTTTCAGGACCACGAATCCGACATGGAAAAACTTGTTTTTATTACATTTTCATGGTCTACAGTTTTACAAAATGATTTCGTGAAAATTTTGTTCGAAAATTTTGACATTTAAGCACTCAATTTAGCAAAAAGGACTAAATTGTAAAAAGTGCAAAAGTTAAGTTCTACATGCTAGAGGTGTCTAATTGTTATGGAATTTTAAATTGAAGGTCCTTAAATGATAAATAGACCATTTTAGTTTAATTTGGACAAAAATAGACATGAGGTAAGAGAATTTTAATGTTTTGAAAAAGGGCATTTTGGTCGTTTGGTAATTAAATGAATTAAAAACCAAAAATCAAGTAAAAAATTTAGTCCATCTTCTTAATTCTTGGCCAAATTTTGCAAGGATGACATATCTAGGGTTTTTCTACTTTTCAAGATCGATTGTAAGTCTGTTCTAGCCTTGTTTTTAATAATTTTTATGTTTTTGAGATCCTTGTAACCTAATCTATCTATTTCTACCATTAATTTGAGAGATGATTGAGGTTTAGGGTTTCACCCATGTTATATATTTGTGTATTTTGATGTCTAATGGTAGATTATGCAAGTTTAATGTTAGATAAACAACTTTTGCTAGGTGATTTTTGATGAAAATGTTAAAAGGACCTATTTGTAAAAAGATTTCAAAATGGTTATAAAAGTGTGATTAAATGGAAAATGTGAGCTGTTAGAAGCATGAAAGAGGTTCAGCTATTCTTGGGTCTTGACGAAATTGAATGGATTTCATTTTACGAGCCTAGGGACTAAAATATGAATATGTTAAAGTTTAAGGGCAAAAATGTAATTTTTCCATATTGTAAGTTTTGGACTGAATTGAGTAATGTGATTAATAAATGAGTTAAATTTTCTATTATAGATCAAGAGAAACGAGGTTCGAACCTAGACCGGGGGAAAAACAAAGTATTTGACGATTAGGTCCATTTCCTACTAATTTTCGTACTGAGGTAAGTTCTTATGTAAATATTGCATTGTTATAATTATGTTTTAAATGCTTTACTATTATATTATGATTAACCATTGAGCATGTTTGACAAAGTTACGACTAGCGTGAAATCCCTGTTGAACCTTAAGAATAGATAGGATACAAATGTCATGACATTAAGGTTATTGAGACTATGTGTAAGACCATATCTGGGATATGGTATCATTATGAGATTTTGTGTAAGACCATATCTGGGATATGGCATCGATATGAGATTTCGTGTAAGACCATAGTTGGGCTATTAGCATCGATACAAGATCCCATGTAAGACCATATCTTTGGGATATGGCATTGGTGTGGTACTATGTGTGCGAGATACCCGAGTATCCTTTAGTATTCCAAGTGGTTCAACAGGAAATGCAACGAGAATATCAAAGTTGTGAAAGACTATGGTATGTTGTAAATTGGTACAGGTATGTACATAAAACTCATGTTTAATGAGCTCGATATGTGATGAATCCCTCGTTAGGGTTGTGAATGAGTAAGTTTGATTATGAGATTTATAATGACATTTATGTTAACTTACTTCAAGTTAATTGTATGTTAAATGTGATTTTATAATGCTTATTATTTGCATGGGAAATTGCTAAGCTATATAGCTTACTCCCATTTCTTTTCCCTTGTCTTATAGTGTCACTAAGCCAGCTCGGGGATCTGAGATTGTCGGAGATCCAGTCACACTATCAACTTAATATTTTGGGTACCAATGATTTCAATATTTTGAGTTATAGCATGTATAGGGACTTGGTCATTTTGTTATGTGTCATATATGAATTGGCCTAATGTGTTGGCATAAATTGGTTGATAATTTATTTTGTAAATGGCCATATGGTGTTGGCTAATATTGGTTTAAATATATATATAAATATGCATATGATGATGTTTTCATGGATATGGGAAATTGCATGATTTGAGTTGAGATATATGTGATGTTTGTGTATGATCAATGATAGCATGTGAATGTAGTATTGATGTCTTGGTTATGGCTGATTTGGTTGAATGTATATACTTGGAATGCTACTATGTTTTGTTGTGTAGGTTTGTGCATGGAAAGGTGACAATATGGCTTGGGAAATAGCCTTATTTTTGTCCACACAGGTAGACACACGGGCGTGTGGCTAGGCCGTGTGTGACACACAGCTTGCCTCATGGGCATGTGTTCTGGCCGTGTGTCCCCTGCGCCTAAAGTTTTGGAAAATAGAATGCTCAGTATTGAGTACATTGGTAGAGACGCGAGCATGTGTCTCAACTGTGTGGACGGCACGGCCTCAAACACGGGCGTGTGCCCTGGCCGTGTGAAGTCTGCACCTATTTTATGAAAAATTATAAAAATTTAATCGACCACATGGCCTAAGCACATGGGCATGCGCCTTGGCCGTATGACTTCAATTTGTTCATGGATGACAAACAAAGAGTTACACGGGTTAGGGACATGGGCGTGTGTGACCACACGGTCTGCCCACACGGGCGTGTCCCAAACCACACGGGCCTGTGGCTCTTAAAACATGAAAAAAATTTTAAGTGTTGTGAAGCTTTCCAAAGTTCTTGGTTTAGTCTCGAACAACTTCCAATGCATGTTTTCGCCTTGTAGGTTCGTTATAGGGACAATATGAATGTTTATGAAAAGTTTTAAATTTGGATGGAAATTTACGACTTGGTTTTGTATGTTTGCTTATGTTTAAGTTCGGTAATGCCTCGTACCCTATTCCAACGTCGAATACGGGTAACGGGTGTTATAGTAACACTCAGTTTTGTTAGGTCCTATGTGCGGGCGAGTAGTGTAATGCCCCAAAAATCTCGAATTTTCTTTTTTTCGGTTCGGATAAAAGGTGCGCTTAATATTCCTAGTCAAGTGTTATTTATGTGATAGTAGGCTTTGGTTAAGTTTTGAGTTCAAACTTTGGGGAAAAGGAAATTATAGTTTAATAATTAAAAGAACCTTGATGGCAAGTAGGTTGTTTTTAATTAAATGAAGGAGGAATTGGACATAAGGAGCCTTCTGTTGGAGTGGCAAGTAGCGTCACATGTGGGGCTTAGAGGTGGCATCACATGCATGGCAAGGAGATTTGGGGTTCGAATCCCTCATTACTCAAAAGAAGGATTTATTTTTGCTCAATGAATGACCAGTGGTGGCGTTGGATGTGAACTCTGAAGGGAGTGATCAGAGGAGAAATTTAAGGAAGGGATTAAGGAGATATCAGGGAGAAAAGTTAGGAGATAAGGGGTGTAGAGAAGTGGAGCCAAATTGGGAATTTGGGGATAGGTAAATTTGGCAATAGTATATATAGGTGCTAATTTTGGGGATTCTAGGGTAATGACAAAATTGTTTCTCTTCCTTTAGCCGAATTCCTTATTTTTGTGTTGCCGAAACACTTTTCTCTCTAAGTGCTCAAAAGCCGAATTCCTTGTTCCTTGCTTGCCGATTTTCCATTCTTTCTCTTCTTAAATTCTCTTTTGATTCACCTTTAGTTTTAAATGATTCCTTCTTCTCTTCTTCTTATTTGTGCCGAATAACCCCTTTCACCATACAAATCTCAAAAACCGAATACCCCTTTGGCTGAAGACCCTCTGTGTCGCCACTACTCCCTCTACTTCGGTCGATTCTTGTGTAAGTGCTTTGCTCTTTCTGTCGATTTTCCTAGTACTGATTTCTTCTCTCCCTCACTTTTTATAAATCGGTTTGGTAGGGGATTAGTATCGAATCTCGGATTTCAGATCTCTGCCGAATTGCTCCTTTGGCGTTTTGGGTAAGTATTCCGCTTTTATTGGTTAAGGTTGGCCGAATGGTCTTGGATGATTTAAGGGTGACTTAATATGATTTCAAGTCACTTTTTGTTTAGTTCTTAATGATTAAGGGGGATGCAGATTTAAGAAATACTCGTGATTAGTGATCAAGGAAGGGTTGTTAAGGCTTGTCGTTCAAGGTAAGGCAAATGTGAGATTTTCGATTTTTGGTGATCGTATTTGATAAGTGTGTGATTAATCATTGAGTGACATCATTTGTAGGTTTGTGGCTAAGGAGATCGCAACACGTTTTAGTACTAGGTGTGTACATACACTGCACACACACAGTAAACCAGCAAATTCCGAAATGCCGAAAAGCTGAAATGTCGAAAAGCCCGATGTTTGGCTACAATAGTCTTGCTAGTGCGCGAACACTCGTAAAGGGGAAACCGATAGGTTATCAGAGGCCCCATAAGCGATTCCATGGACTTGGGCCATGTTTTGGCCAACCCGACCAGAATAGGCTAAATGGGCCTGATGGGCTGTAGGGCCCATAATAGGCAAAATTGGCAATTTGATGCAAAGTGATAAAAAATCGTATGATTGCATGACTATGAATGTGGTTGGGCCTGATGGGCCATATGAATGTGATTGGGGCCGATGGGCCATATGAATGTGATTGGGCCTAAATGGGCCAAATGAATAAATGTGGATCTGTTAGTGTTCAGTAAGGGGTTGTGGACTTAGTTTTTGGTAACTACTCAATCAGGCATTAAACTTAAATAATTAATTAATTGCGAATGTGGATGAGTCATAAGCTTAAGGTGTGGCAATGGGTATATGCATGTATAGGATTGGATCTAGGGAGAGCTTGGTACTTAAGCAGATTTAATGACTCACCTCCTCTTCTCTGGAATCCTACCTGGTGCATAGTATCTGTTCACTTTAGCCAATGAGGACTTGTTAACAGGACAAGGTAAGTAATAAACCCATAATAAAAAGAAATTACCGAAATGCCCTTAAGGGCAAAAAATGACTAAAATACCCTTATGTGTTGAATGTAAGACTTATGGATGTTACATGTATACCTGCTGCATTCATATTATATTCTGTTTAGGTTGCATATGGGTTGGGAATTATGGAACGGAGGAAGTATATGAGGATCGCATGGTTGCTTGACGATTGTGGATCCACCGATGGCTATTAAGCCCAATATTTGATTAGCAGCTTGCTGCAATGAAGGTAGTACCGCAACTAGGCTACCATTGATGTGTATCGGATGGGTGGTCGATATTTATATCCCGACATGATGTGTACCAGGGGACGAAGTTGGTGTATAGCGGTTGGATTATTGGGGTGGGTTGCACTGCATTGCATGTATGATATTATGGTGATATAATTGCGATGTGGACTTTGGCCCAACTGAGGCTAATATGGGCTAAGGCACAAAGGCCATTGTTATTGAATTAGGCTCAGGCCCAAAACGATTAATGATTGCTTAATACTCTTTGAGGGTTGTACACACTGAGTTTTTGAAAACTCACTCCCTCTTTTAATTTTTCTCAGGTGATCCTCAGTAGGTGGTTCGACGATTGGAGGGACTCCGAGGTGGCCAACTAGCAAGACGACTTAGACTTATTTTCTTAAGCCTATAATTTCTAGTATTTAAAGTTATTTCAGTCTAAATTGTAATAAGGCCTATTTGCTAGATATTATTTCATTGTCATTACTACGCTTTGGAAACTAAATACAAATTGAATGTTACTTAATTTTCTCTTTGAAGGGTTTTCAATGAAAACAAGGTTTTCGATAAAACACTTCAATGTGACACGCTGAATCTGGCCATAACGTCTGGGCTGGGTTTGGGGTATTATATTTAGTGGTATCAGAGCCAAGTTACAAAACTCGGGCTATGAAGTGAGCCTAATTATTTGGGTTTTTTTTTTAAAAATTGGATCACAATGTTTTGGAAAAGAATCTCACTGTGCGGTACATCGAGTCTCCGACATCGAACCAAGTAAGTTCTTTTATTATTAAGCTTGTTTAATTTGATATACTGTAGATAGTTAGTGGGCTACTTTAGATGATTACACTGAGGCTTTTAGATAGAGTGAAACTGAAGCCCGTAGGACTTTGAAACTGTAGAGGATTTACGAAAACAACTCTCTTTTTAATACTTTCCTAAAACATCGGCTTAATTATTAGAACTAACTAAAAATTCATAAAATTTCTAATCTAGATAATACGTGAATCAACGATGAGTGCTAGAAGAGGTGCAAGAGGCCGTGGCCGTGGCCGAGGCCGGGGAAGTGTTTGGGCTGAATTGTTGGCATCGGGCCATATGCCCAATGTTGGAGTAGGAGAGGCTCCGGCCTCACCCGTGGCTGAGATCTTTAAAGGCGTGGCTGGTGTGGCTCCTAAAGTGGCTGAATACTGGTTGGAGGCCACTAAAAGGATAATGGAGGACTTGGACTGTTCACCCGAACAAAAGTTGAAAGGGGCAGTGTCACTGCTTTGGGAAGAAGCTTACCAGTGGTGGTTGACAATGAAAGTGGGCACCCAACCTGAGCAGGTCACTTGGGAGTTCTTCAAAACTGCGTTTCAAAGGAAGTATGGGGGTGCAAGTTATGTGGATGCTAGAAGGAAAGAGTTCCTAAACTTGACCCAGGGAAACAAATCTGTGGCGGAGTATGAGGCAGAATTTCTACGCCTTAGTAGCTATGCAAGAGTTATGGTGCCAACGGACTATGAGCGTTGCGTTAGGTTTGAGGATGGTCTTAGGGATAGCCTCAGAGTATTGATTGCTCCACAAAGGGAGTCAGTTTTTTCAGAGTTGGTAGAGAAAGCAAAGATAGCAGAGGAGGTGAAGCGCACTGAGCTCCTAAATCGGGAAAAATAAAGGGGTAAGAATAAAAGGGAGGCTGAGACTTCTGTGTAACGACCCGAATTTTAAGGTCATCGAAAAAGTGAGTTTTCGGGTCTTTGATATTGAAAATTTGATTCGTAAATATTTATTAGAAATATTTACGAAGTTAAATGAGAGGTTAATTAGATTTTAATTTAGTAAATTTAGCTTAATTAAGGTTAATTTAGTATATGAACTAAATTGAATAAATTGTGAAAGTTTAATTATAAACTATAGAAAAGTCAAAGGACTAAATTAGCAAATAAGCCTTATGTGACAAGTGTGTGGTATGTATAAGTACATTTGCATTACTTTGATTGGTACAAATATATGTATAAATAAGTATTTACTTATTATTTAAGAAATAATAATTATAACTTAATAATATAATAGTTATTAAAGAAAATAAAAGAAATACAACATAAAAAAGAAGAAGTAATAATTATAACTTAATAATATAATAGTTAATAAAGAAAATAAAAGAAATACAACATAAAAAAAAAGAAGAAAGAAAGCATGCACGATTAGTAGGGAAAAAAAGAAGGAAAAAGGGAAAGAAAAAGAAAAAAAAAAGGGAAAATTAGGGTTTTAAGATTTCAAGCTTGACTGGTAAGTCAATTTAATCCATTTTCTTGTAGTTTTGGTGTCTATGGAATCCTAGGAAGAAATACTATTTGAATTATGTAGAAATTTAGAAAGTTATTAAATTTTTAGATGTTGATTAAGTTGAATGAATCGAAGATTTATTAGTTTAATTGATATAAATTCAAGTTAGAAGTGGGAGATGGATTAAATTGTTAAGAGAGATATAAGTTTTATTATAGTAGGGACTAAGTTGTTTAAATGTAGAATTGATGTTTTATATTGAATATTAAGAGTTGAAACTTGTTAAAAGTAGGTATAAAATGAAATTTATAAGGTTATTTGAAGAAAAAGAATGGTTATGGTGGTAGGACCTAATTGGAAATATAGTAAAAGTTACATAGAAATAAAAGAGTGTGTTATTAAATAATATGTATTGATAATTTTAAATGTTAAATTTTATGTAGCCAATGTAGCACCGAAAACGTCATCAAAAAAGGGAAAGGAGAAAGTGAACGAGGATATCGAATAAACACGAGAATTTTGGTTTGTATTTCTATAAATTATGCTTAGTGATTTAATACAATGTAATTGTTATTTTAATAGTTAGAATGTATGATGAATGATGTGATGGAAATTGTTACTACTTCTGTATTGAAATGAAACGATTTGAATACCCTATTAATAGTGTCGGGCTAGTCGGATACAATTGGCATGCCATAGGATTGGAAGTGTTCAAGGATATTCCAACTGTGTGTCGATGAGACACTATATGTGTTGACTATTGTGACTGTTCCAGATTCGTTCCGAAGTGGTACTCCATACCTGACTATGATTGTTACTGTTACTGTTACCCTACGGTGTATTCCAGTTTTGACCGATGAAACACTGTATATTATCCCTAGTGTGTGGGTTGCATCCGCATATCCGTTTAAGTCTGTGTGATATTAATAGGGGTAAATGAAAGTACTGAAGAATGTCTGATATCGATTAAGTGACTGTGATTGATTGACGAAAGTTTAAGTTATCGAAAGACATGAAATATACATGAAGAATTACTTAATTACATTTATGAGCTATAAGATGAAGACAAGGGATTAAGCTATTAAGATTATGAAAGTAAATGTTTTAAGTTACAATACATATATATGACTTATTATTGCTCTAAGCATTATTTTATAGAAATACCACTGAGTGTATACTCAGTGTCCAATATGTTTCCGTGCGCAGAATTAGGTACGAAAGAAAACTAAGGACTCAGCATCCAAGCCAATCCCGAACTCAAAGTGGTGAAGTACCTTTCTTTTGGTAAAATGGCATGTACCTAGGCTGATAAGATTTTATTTTGTAAATGATAAGAATGAGCATGAAATATGTTGAAACATGGTATGAAATATGAATATTTTAGAAGTTAATCTTACATGAGTTTAATTAGTGTGATAATGTAGTATAATTTCAAAATGAATTGTGGTACATAATCCTTAAGAGGTATTGAAGTGAATGAATGAATATTTGCTAAGTTTGAATGGCATAATGAATGATATTTGATTTAAGAACTATTAGCAAATGTTTGGGTGTGAATTAGATGTGTTAAGTATGTGAGAATAGCTTAAAAATGGTCAAAAATCATGTTTTCACACGGCCAAGTCACATGGGCATGTGCTCAGGCCGTGTGGCTCTCTGTTTATGTCGTATGGGCTGTTCCCACGACTGTGTGAGCAAGTCAGATCTGCCTACGGCCAGGGGGCCCCACGGGCTGGCCACATGGGCGTGTGCCCCTATCTTCAATGAAAAATTTGCAAAGTTGCCGATTTAATCCTGAATTATTTCTAAATCATGTATTGGGTCCCGTAGACCAATATTAGAGACTTTATAGTGTAATTTAAGAAGTTTTGATTTGGAATGAAAAATTGTGACTCGATTTTGTACAAATGCTACTGTATAAGTCCGGTAATGCCTCGTTACCCGATTTCATTGAAGATTTGGGGTTAGAGGGTGTTACATTTAGTGGTATCAGAGCTACTCAGGTTTAGTCAATTCTAGGACTAAATCGAGCTCAAAATTGAGTCGAGAGATACATGCCATTCTTATGTTAATAGTGAGTCGAGATTGGATGCTGATTTATATACTGATAAATTAACTCTGTTTTATAGTGAGTAAAAGATGTCTGACGAAAGTATCGAGGGTACCGATCAAGAAATATACAGTAGAGATGAATCATGTGATGTAAATGAATCTGAATCTGCAACCCCAAGTCTAAACCTCGTAGGTAACCAACCACTGAATACTGGAAGGTATAATACAGAAATATTTAGAATGATTGCTGAAGCTCTTCAAAGAGCGATAGAAAGTATGTCTGCTACTATTTCTACTCCTGCTACCTGACAAGCACCTATTAAGGAATTGCGAAAGTATGGAGCTACAGAATTTCTGGGATCAAAGGGAACTAATTCAACAATAGCTAAAAATTGGTTAGAGACTACCAAGAGAATTTTGAAGCAATTAGAATGCATACCACAGGAAAGTTTAGTATGTGTTGTTTCTCTATTACAAGAAGAGGCTTACATATGGTGGGAATCAGTGATTCAGAATATACCAGAAGAACAGGTAAACTAGGAATTCTTTCAACGGGAATTTCAGAAGAAGTATTTGGGAGAGACATATATAGAAGACCGAAAACAGGAGTTTTTGATGTTGAAACAGAGAGATATGTCCGTAGTGGATTATGAACGGGAATTTCTGAGACTGAACAGATGTGCAATTAAATTGGTACCGACTGAAGCTGACAGATGAAAGCGATTTTTAAGAGGACTGCGAGATGAATTCCAACTGCAATTGATGCCTCTACGGATTACAGAGTTTGTAGATTTAGTAGAAAGAGCTAAAATGATTGTACTAGGGAAGACTAAAAAGTCTGAAACTGTCCGTTTAGTTGGAACACATCCTGGAACTACTAGTTCAAGTCTGCAATTCAAATATCGAGGCAATCTCGTGGTGGTGGAAGATTTAGTTCAAGATCAGAAAGAAGAGACAGAAGTCGAAAGAGACAAACTCATCAGATCTCTTTGGTAGTATCGGATGTACAAACTTCGAAACGTTGAAATTCCTAAATGTGAATATTGTGGAAACAGACATAGGGAAGAATGTAGAAAGTTAACTAGGGGATGTTTCCATTGTGGATCCATTGATCATTTTGTAAAGGACTGTTCGAATATTGGTAAGACAGTACCAATAGCATCACAAAGATCTGAATCTATTTCTAGAGGCCGAGGTTCAGGCCGAAGTGGTTCAGTTGCTAGAGGTGGAATTAGAAAGGCTAGTGAAAATGTTACACAACAATCTGAAGTAAGAGCTCTGGCCTGAGCATATGCTGTAAGACTCGAGACGAGGGGGATGCTCATGATGTAGTGACAGGTATATTCTTATTACATTCAGAACCTGTTTATGTTTTAATAGATCTAGGATCGTCACATTCCTATGTTAATACAAAACTAGTTGAGACGGGAAACTTAAAGTCTGAATTGTCTAGAGTAATGATAGAAGTGTCTAGTCCATTGGGGCAAACTGTGTTAGTGAATCAAATATGTCGAAGATGTCCATTAATGATTCAAGATAAAATCTTTTCTGTTGACCTCTTAATTATGCCATTTGGTGACTTTGACATTATATTGGGTATGGACTGGCTATCAGAACATGGAGTAATTTTGGACTGTTATAAAAAGAAATTCACTATTCAGAATGAAAGTGGTGATCGGATTGAAGTAAATGGTATACGGACTAGTGGTTTAGCTCAAATAATTTTTGCAGTTAAAGCTAGTAAGCTTCTTAATCAAGGTTGTAGAGCTTTTGTACCTTATGTTATTAATTCAGATTCAGTTGAAAGTCAGTGTAGTAAAATTCGAACTGTATGTGAATTTCCTGATATGTTCCCTGAAGAATTGCCTGGATTACCCCCTGATCGAGAAGTTGAATTTGCGATTGAAGTATATCCGGGTACAGATCCAGTGTCACTACCTCAATACCGTATGTCACCTATTGAATTGAAGGAGCTAAAAGTACAACTGCAAGACTTATTGGATCGAGATTTTATACGACCTAGTACATCACCGTAGGGAGCTCCAACGTTATTCGTTAAAAAGAAAGATGGTTCGATGTGGTTGTGTATTGATTATCGATAGTTGAATAAGGTACCTATCAAGAATAAATACCTGTTACCTCACATTGATGATTTATTTGATCAACTAAAAGGAGCTTTTGTATTTTCAAAAATTGATTTGAGGTCGGGATATTATCAGTTGAAGGTAAAAGAGAGTGATGTATCGAAGACAGCATTCCATACACGGTATGGACATTATGAATTTTTGGTAATGCCATTTGGGTTAACAAATGCTCCAGTAGCTTTTATGGATCTTATGAATCGGATTTTCCAACCATACTTGGACCAATTCGTAGTGGTTTTTATTGATGATATTTTAGTATATTCAAAGTCTGGAACTGAACATGAGCAGCATCTTCGAATTGTTTTGCAAATATTGCAAGAAAAATAATTATATGGGAAATTGAGTGTGAGTTTTGGTTAACGGAGGTTGTACTCCTTGGTCATGTAGTACCAGCAGATGAGATAAGAGTAGATCCAAAGAAGATTGAAGCTATACTTCAGTTGAAAGTTCCTAGAAATGTGTCAAAAGTATGTAGTTTCCTTGGATTGGCCGGATATTATCGAAGGTTTGTGAATGGATTTTCAAAAATAGCTTTACCGATGGCGAAGGTACTACAAAAGAATGTTCTGTTTGTTTGGAATGAGCAATGTCAGAAAAGTTTTGAAATGTTGAAACAAATGTTAACAGAGGCACCAGTATTGACTTTCCCAGAGTCGGGAAAAGATTTCGTTGTGTACAGTGATGCTTCTTTAAATGGTCTCGGGTGTGTATTGATGCAAAATGGAAAGGTAATTGCTTATGCTTCACAGTAATTAAAACCATATGAACGCAATTATTCGACACATGATTTAGAATTAGCAGCAGTGATATTTGCCTTGAAGATTTAGAGACATTATTTATACGGTGAAAAGTGCTATATTTATACGGATCATAAAAGTTTGAAGTATCTACTTTCTCAAAAGGAACTGAACCTGAGGCAAAGACAGTGGATAGAGCTTTTGAAAGATTATGACTGTGTCATAGACTATCACCCAGGTAAATCTAATGTTGTAGCTGTCGCATTGAGTGGAAAGGCTGCAACTGAATTGAGAGTAATGTTTGCACAGCTCAGTATTGTTGATGACGGAAGTCTTTTGGCTGAATTGAGAGTAAAACCAGTAATGTTTGATCAAATCAGAACAACACAATTAGAAGAAGAAAAGTAAATAAAGAAGAGGGAGACGGTAGAGAACTATATAGCAGGGAACTTTAGTATTGATGAAAATGATTGTCTAAGATTTTAGAATCGACTTTGTATTCCAACTACTTCAGAGTTGAAAGAGTTAATACTTCGAGAAGCACATGATAGTTCTTTTGCATTACATCTCAGAGGAACGAAGATGTACCGTGATTTACGGGAACTGTATTGGTGGCCAGGTATGAAAAGAGATATAGTGGAATATGTGGCTAAATGTTTAACATGTCAGCGAGTTAAAGTTGAACATCAAGTTCCAACTGGATTACTTCAGCCTATTAATATTCCTGAATGGAAATGAGACTGCATCACAATGGACTTTGTAACCGGGTTACCACTATCAGCAGGTAAGAAAAATGCTATTTGGGTAATTGTTCGGCTCACAAAGTCAGCTCATTTTATAGTAGCCAGAACAGATTGGTCACTTCAAAAGTTGGCAGAAACTTATCTCCGGGAAATTGTAAGACTACATGGTATTCCTGTATCAATAATTTCTGACCGAGATCCACGGTTTACATCAAGGTTCTGGAAATAGTTGCATGAATCTCTCGGTACTCGACTTCATTTTAGTACAGCTTTTCATTCACAGACTGATGGACAGTTAGAATGAGTCGTTTAGATTTTAGAAGACATACTCCGAGCTTGTATCATTGATTTTGAATCAGATTGGGAACGTTATTTACCGTTAGCTGAATTTGTATATAACAATAGTTTCCAATCAAGTATTTAAATGGCACCGTATGAAGCTTTGTATGGTCGGAGATGTTGCCAGTGTGTTGGACGGAATTGAATGAAAGAAAAGTGGTTGGTCCAGAATTAATTCAAGAAATGGAAAACACTGTTAGAAAGATTCGAGAACAATTGAAAGCAGCTCTCGATAGGCAGAAATCATACGCAGATCTGAAATGACGGGACATTGAGTACTAAGTTTGAGACAAAGTATTTCTTAAAGTCCCTCATTGGAAGAAAATTTTGAGATTCGGTCGGAAGGGTAAATTGAGTCCATGATACATTGGACTGTATGAGATTATAGAAAGATTTGGACCAGTAGCATATCATTTAGCTCTACCTCCTGAATTACAGAAGATTCATGATGTTTTCCATATTTCCATGTTAAGAAGATAACGATCAGATCCATCTCATGTGATTTCAACCGAAGATATAGAGATTCGACCCGATTTGTCATATGAAGAAGAACTGGTTAAGATACTAGCACGAGAAATAAAGGAATTACGTAATAAACGAGTTCCCTTAGTAAAGGTGTTATGGAGAAGTCATAATATTGAAGAAGCAACGTGGGAACCAGAAGATACAATGAGATCACAGTACCCCCATCTCTTTTCAGGTAAATTTCGAGGACGAAATTTATTAAGGGGGAGAAATGTAACGACCCGAATTTTAAGGTCATCGGAAAAGTGAGTTTTCAGGTCTTTGATATTAACAATTTGATTCGTAAATATTTATTAGAAATATTTACTAAGTTAAATGAGAGGTTAATTAGATTTTAATTTAGTAAATTTAGCTTAATTAAGGTTAATTTAGTATATGGACTAAATTGAATAAACTGTGAATGTTTAATTATAAACTATAGAAAAGTCAAAGGACTAAATTAGCAAATAAGCCTTATGTGACAAGTGTGTGGTATGTATAAGTACATTTGCATCACTTTGATTGGTACAAATGTATGTATAAATAAGTATTTACTTATTATTTAAGAAATAATAATTATAACTTAATAATATAATAGTTAATAAAGAAAATAAAAGAAATAAAACATAAAAAAGAAAGAAAGAAAGAAGGCACGATTAGTAGGGAAAGAAACAAGGAAAAAGGAAAAGAAAAAGAAAAAGGGAAAATTAGGGTTTTAAGATTTCAAGCTTGATTGGTAAGTCAATTTAATCCCTTTTTCTTGTAGTTTTGGTGTCTATGGAATCCTAGGAAGAAATACTATTTGAATTATGTATAAATTTAGAAAGTTGTTGAATTTTTAGATGTTGATTAAGTTGAATGAATGGAAGAATTATTAGTTTAATTGATAGAATTTCAAGTTAGAAGTGGGAGATGGATTAAATTGTAAAGAGAGATATAACTTTTATTATAGTAGGGACTAAGTTGTTTAAATTGTATAATTGATGTTTTATATTGAATATTAAGAGTTGAAACTTGTTAAAAGTAGGTATAAAATGAAATTTATAAGGTTATTTGACGAAAAAGAATGGTTATGGTGGTAGGACCTAATTGGAAATATAGTAAAAGTTACATAGAAATAAAAGAGTGTGTTATTAAATAATATGCATTGATAATTTTAAATGTTAAATTTTATGTAGCCAACGTAGCACTGGAAACGTCATCAAGAAAGGTAAAGGAGAAAGTGAATGAGGATATCGAATAAACCCGAGAATTTCGGTTTGTATTTCTATAAACTATGCTTAGTGATTTAATACAATGTAATTGTTATTTTAATAGTTAGAATGTATGATGAATGATATGATGGAAACTGTTACTACTTTTGTATTGAAATGAAACGATTTGAATACCCTATTAACAGTGTCGGGCTAGTCGGATACAATTGGCATGCCATAGGATTGGAAGTGTTCAGAGATATTCCGACTATGTGTCGATGAGACACTATATGTGTCGACTATTGTGACTGTTCCAGATTCATTCTGAAGTGGTACTTCGTACCTGACTATGATTGTTACTATTACTGTTATTGTTACCCTATGGTGTATTCCGGTTTCGACCGATGAAACACTGTATATTATCTCCAGTGTATGGGTTGGATCCGCGTATCCGTTTAAGTCTGAGTGATGTTAATAGGGGTAAATGAAAGTACTGAAGAATGTTTGATATCGATTAAGTGACTGTGATTGATTTAAGAAAGTTTAAGTTATCGAAAGACATGAAATATATATGAAGAATTGCTTAATTACATTTATGAGCTATAAGATGAAGACAAGAGATTAAGCTATTAAGATTATGAAAGTAAATGTTTTAAGTTACAATACATATGTACAACTTATTATTGTACTAAGCATTATTTTATAGAAATATCACTGAGTGTATACTCAGGGTACAGTATGTTTCCGTGCGCAGGATTAGGTACGAAAGAAAGCTAAGGACTTAGCATCCAAGCCAATCCCAAACTCAAAGCGGTGAAGTACCTTTCTTTTGGTAAAATGGCATGTACCTAGGCTGATAAGATTTTATTTTGTAAATGATAAGAATGAGCATGAAATATGTTGAAACATAGTATGAAAGATGCATATTTTAGAAGTTAATCTTACATGAGTTTAATTAGTGTGATAATGTAGTATAATTTCGAAATGAATTGTGGTACATAATCCTTAAGAGGTATTGAAGTGAATGAATGAATATTTGCTAAGTTTGAATGGCATAATGAATGACATTTCATTTAAGAACTGTTAGCAAATGTTTGGGTGTGAATTAGATGTGTTAAGCATGTGAAAATAACTTAAAAATGGTCAAAAATCATGTTTTCACACGGCCAAGTCACATGGGTATGAGCTCAGGCCATGTGGCTCTCTATCTATGTCGCACGGGCTATTCCCACGATTGTGTGAGCAAGTCAAACTGCCCACAGCCTGGCCCCACAGCCATGGGAGCCCTATGGGCTGGCCACACGGCCATGTCCCAGGCCACACGGGCGTGTGCCACTATCTTCAAGGTAAAATTTCCAAAGTTGCCGGTTTAATCCCAAATTATTTCTAAATCATGTATTGGGTCCCGTAGACCCATATTAGAGACTTTATAGTGTAATTTAAGAAGTTTTGATTTGGAATGCAAATTTATAACTCAGTTTTGTACAAATGCTATTGTATAAGCCCGGTAATGCCTCGTAACCCTATTCTAGTGACAGTTTGGGGTTAAGGGGTGTTACATTTGGTGTTGGACAGAGGCCTAGGGCTAGGGCCAGAGTTAATGGGCCAGTTAGAGCAGGGCCCCCTGCTGTTAATCCAGGGGTGCCACCTTATGCTGATTGTGCGAAAGGTCATGTAGGCGAGTGTTGGAAGAGGACAGGAGCTTGTCTAGCTTGTGGATCTATGGAGCATAGGATCAAGAGTTGCCCTAGAATGCCAGGTCAGGTGCCAGTCGTGGGCCGAGGTGGTGTTCAGCCACCAAGAGGTGGTCGACTACCACCAAAGGGCCGTGGGCAGGCCAGGGGCGGTAACGACAATGGACGTGGACGTGGAGCACCAGGCGAAAATACAGGCCATGCTGAGGTGAGGCAGTTTATGCTGCTCATCACTGAGAAGACGGGGATGCCCCAGATATGATAACGGGTATGTTCTTTATACATGAGTTAGCTTACACTGCATTGATTGATATTGGATCGACACATTCATATGTTGCATGCAATATGACTGAACCTTTGGGTGATATGTTTAAAATTACTACAAATGAGATTACTATGATAAGTCTGTTAGGCCAGTCAGTGGGAGTGAATAAGTTGTTTAGGGAGGTACCGTTAGTAGTCCTAGAGGTTACCTTTAAGCAGATTTGATGGAACTATCGTTTAGCGAGTTTGATTTAATCTTAGGTATGGATTGATTGGTGAAAGACTGAACAACGTTGGATTACGCTACAAAGCGAATGGTGTTAAGAACGACAGAGGATAATGAGGTGGTGGTGATTAGTGAATGCCGAAATTATCTGTCGTATGTGATTTTGGCATTAAGGGCTGCGAAGCCCATTTGACTTATATTAGGGATACGGAGGCTAAGAGCCCTACTGTTAAGGAGTTGAGAACAGTTAGGGAATTTCCTGATGTTTTTCCCGAGGAGTTGCTAGGGTTGCCGCCCAACAGAGAAGTAGAATTTGGAATCAAGTTGTTACCTGGTATGGCTCCAGTGTCCATCGCCCCTTATCGGATGGCACCAAATGAGTTGGTAGAACCTAAGGCACAGATTCAGGAATTGTTGGATCGAGGATTCATCTGACCAAGCGTGTCTCTGTGGGGAGCACTGATGTTATTCGTAAAGAAGAAAGATGGGATGTTGCGAATGTGCATCGACTACCGGTAGTTGAACAAGTTAACTATTAAAAACAAGTACCCTTTACCGGGAATCGATGATCTTTTTCATCAGTTTAGGGGAGCTTTCGTTTTCTCGAAGATTGATCTGCGCTCGAGGTATCACCAATTGAGGGTTAAGGAGGTAGATGTTTATAAGACAGCATTCAAAACTTGTTATGGGCACTACGAGTTCTTGGTGATGCCATTTAGGCTAACGAACGCACCTACCGCTTTCATAGATCACATGAATTGGGTCTTCCAACCTTACCTGATCAGTTCGTGATGGTTTTTATAGATGACATCTTAGTGTACTCAAGAAATGAGGATGAGCATGATGCACACTTAAGGATTGTGTTGCAGAATTTGAGGGAGAAACAGTTGTATGCCAAATTCAGTAAGTACGAATTTTGGCTAAGGGAGGTTACTTTTCTAAGACATGTTGTGTCAGCTGAGGCGATTAAGGTGGATCCCCGAAAAATTGAAACAGTGTTAAACTAGAAAACACCTAAGTCAGCGTCAGAAATCTGAAGTTTTCTGGGCTTGGCAGGGTACTATAGGCGGTTTGCTGAGGGCTTTTCATTAATTGCTGCACCTTTAACTAGGTTGTTGATGAAGAGGGTACTGTTTGATTGGACGGACAAGCAACAAGAGAGTTTTAGAAAGCTTAAGAAGGCTTTAATTGAGGCCCCTGTGTTGATTTAGCCAGAGCCTTGGAAGGAGTTTACAGTTTATAGTGACGCGTCGCATGTGGGCTTGGGCTGTGTATTGATGTAGGAAAGAAAGGTGGTTGCGTATGCGTCACGTCAACTTAAGACTCACAAGGTGAATTACCCAACCCATGACTTGGAACTAGCTGTGGTGGTTTTTTCGCTAAAAATATGGAGGCATTATTTATACGGAGAGAAGTGCATAATTTATTCAGACCATAAGAGTTTGAAGTACCTCCTTACCCAAAAGGAGCTAATCCTTAGGCTGCGTAGGTGGGTGGAATTATTGAAGGATTATGATCGTACAATTGGATACCACCCTGGCAAAGCAAATGTGGTAGCCGACGCGTTGAGTCGTAGGGTTAAGTCAGACTTGAGGGTTGTGCTCGCCCGTTTAAGCTTGTTGGATGATGGTAGCTTGTTAGTTGAGCTTCAAGTAAAGCCGGTCTGGGTTGAGCAGATAAAGAGTAAGCAGTTAGTGGATGAGACTTTGGGTGCTCATTTTAGACAAGTAGAAAATGAGGAGACGTTAGACTTTGGGATAAATAGTGAAGGAGTGTCGTGTTTTCGTGGGAGGATGTGTATACCAAAGGACGATGATCTAAGGCAGTCTATTTTGCAGGAGGCATATAACAGTCTCTATGCTATGCATCCTGGCGGAAACAAGATGTATCGAAATTTGCATGAGCTTTATTGGTGGCCTGAACTTAAGCACGAGGTTATGGAGTTCGTAAGTAAATGCTTGATTTGTCAAAAGGTGAAGGCGGAATATCAATTTCCTTCAGGATTGCTTCAGCCAGTAAAGATTCCACTTTGGAAGTGCTAAAAGATCACTATGGACTTTGTTAGTGTACTCCCCTTGACGCCTACTAAGAAAGACTCGATATGGGTTATAGTGGATCGGTTAACCAAGTCTGCCTATTTTGTACCGGTCTGCACTGATTACTCGTTACAAAAGCTGGCTAGGTTGTATGTGGCAGAGATTGTAAGATTGCATGGAGTGCCAGTCTCCATAATATCTGATAGGGACCCATGTTTCACTTCGCGATTTTGGAAGAAGCTGGACGAGGCATTGTGTATTAGGTTGAATTTCAGTACGGCATTCCACCCTCATACTAATGGACAATCAGAAAGGGTGATCCAAGTTTTGGAAGATATGTTGAGGGGATGTGTAATTGAGTTCCGAGGTAGCTGGGAAGACTTTTTGCCATTAGCCGAATTTGCGTATAGTAATAGTTATCAAGCAAGTATTAGGATGGCCCTGTATGAAGCACTATATGGGCGAAGGTGTCGAACTCCAACATGTTGGATGGAATTGGGCGAACGGAGTATTTTGGGCCCTGAGTTAGTGGCAGATACTAAGGGTAAGGTAAAATTGATTCAGGATCAGTTGAAGGAGGCCTCGAATAGGCAGAAGTCGTATGCTGACCTTAAGCGTCGAGAGATAGAGTATGCAGTGGGGGACTTAGTTTTTCTTAAAGTCTCTCCGTGGAAGAAGGTATTAAGGTTTGGACGGAAGGAGAAGCTAAGCCCAAGGTTCATTGGGGCATATCGGGTTGTGAGGCGGATTGGGCCAGTCAATTATCAGCTGGAATTACCTTCTGAACTAAGCCAAATCCACGTCATGTTTCATGTTTCCATGCTAAGGAAGTTCGTCCCATTAGTCAAAGTGCTTTGGCGTAATCACAAGGCTGAGGAAGCTACTTGGGAACCTGAGGAAGCGATGCGACATCAATATCCTCAACTGTTTGGATCAGGTAAAATTTCAAGGACAAAATTTCTTTTAGGGAGTAGAGTTGTACTGCCCCAAAAATCCCAAATTTTCTTTTTTTTCGATTCTGATAAAAGGTGCACTTAATATTCCTAGTCAAGTGTTATTTATGTGATAATAGGCTTTGGTTAAGTTTTGAGTTCGAACTTTGGGGTGAAGGAAATTATAGTTTAATAATTAAAAGAACCTTGATGGCAAGTAGGTTGGTTTTTAAATAAATGAAGGAGGAATTGGATACAAGGAGCCTTGTGTTGGAGTGGCAAGTAGCGTCACATGTAGGGCTTAGAGGTGGTGTCACATGCATGGAAAGGAGGTTTGGGGTTCGAATCCCTCCTTGCTCAAAATAAGGATTTATTTTTGCTTAATGAATGGCCAGTGGTGGCGCTGCATGTGAACTCTGAAGGAAGTGATCAGAGGAGAAATTTAAGGAAGGGATTAATGAGATATCAGGGAGAAAAGTTAGGAGATGAGGGTGTAGAGAAGTGGAGCTGAATTGGGAATTTGGGGATAGGTAAATTTGCCAATAGTGTATATAGGTGCCTAAATACCGAAAAGCCAAATGCCGAAAAGCCGAAATGTAACGCCCCAAAAATCTCGAAACCCAAAAATCTCGAAATCCTAAACTTTTTTTAATTTCAGTTTTGATAAAAATTATGTTCTATATTTCTAGCCCAGTGATAATTATAGTAAGTCTTAATTCAAACTTAGGGGTAAATGAAATTATAGTTTAATTATGAAAAAAATCAGGGTTGGCAAGTAGTTGGGCTTTTAAATAAAGTTAGGGGAAAATAGCATAAAAAAGCCTTCTGGAGGAGTGGCTAAGTGACGCCACTTAGGGTGTAGGGGGTGGCGCTAATAGCTAACAAGGAGGTTCAAGTTTCGAATCCTAGCTTAGTGTTTTTAGAAGTTTAATTTTAGCCTTCTAGAAGGATGGAAGTTGCCTGAAAGTGGACTCCAAGGGAAGTGTTCAGGAGAGAAAATTAAGGAAGGGATTAAGGGGTTATCAGGGAGAAAAATGAGGAGATGAGAAGGGAGAAGTGGAGTCGAATGGGGAATTGGGCATGGGAGAATTCGGCAATAAGGCTTATAAATAGGTGTCGAATGCTAGGGTATGAAGCTAATGTCGAATTTCCTCCACCTTGTTGCCAGAAACTCTTTTCACTAAAAGCCGAAAACTCTCCGCCTTCTTTTCTTTTTCTTCTTCCTTGTGCTGAATTCTATTTCTCCTCTAGTCAATATGTAACGCCCCAAACCCAGCCTAGACGTTATGGCCAAGTCTGACATGTCACATTGACTTACGATTGATTGTGTTCTTTGTTTAAGGTAATCAGGGTGATTTTGTAAAACAATGGTTAATTGTTGACTAAGAAGAAAAAAAACACCAATTAATTAAGACTTTAGGTTATCCTTTTGTTACGCTCGTTGTGTTTTTAAAACGTTTATTAATTTTGAACAAAAAGCCACACAACCTGAATCTAACAGTTTAAATCGAGTATAAGTAAAACAATTAATAAAACCATAAAATTTACGAGCGGCCTTATTACAACTTAAAACCCTAAACAATTAAAGTAAGTAAAGGCTGGTCAAAACACATGAAGAGAACCGAATTTGCAGAACATGTGGCCACTCCGAATCCCTCACAGCTCCAAGTCCACTATGGTTGGGGATTTCCTGCATGGATGAAATTTAGGGGTGAGTTTGGAAAAATTAGTGTGTAAAATAACCCAACCATAGTCCAAAACAGTTCAAACCATAGAAACAGATTAAGTTGGGCCTTAGCCCTATACAGAATTCAGAATGAAGTCCATAGGCCCATAACAGATATTGAACAGATATGTCATGTATGCAGAAAACCCAACCCATATCTATCTGTATACACCCCCGTACCAACCTTACACCATGTAGGGAGACAACTTCACTCACCCATCCGCTACACACCACAGAATTTGCAGCATGGCTGCCAGAACAGATATTGTGACAGAGTGACCAGATACAGATATTTGTGGCAGAGCCACCAGAATAGATATTTGTGGCATAGCCACCAGAACAGATATTTGTGGCATAGCCACCAGAACGCTTCTTCTATCAATATAACCCGTATCCCATGCAACAGATATACATGTCATGGTATACAATATACAGAATCAGAATATCATGCATTCTAGTCAAAATTAACCCTAGGGGTATAACGGTCACTTTGCACCTAGGGGTATAATGGAAATTTTCATACTTAGGGGTATTTTAGTAACTTTACTATTTTAGGGTTTTCATGCATATTACAGTCATTACCGTATTAACAGAAACACTTACCGAGCGTTTTTACCGAATTGGACCCGTTGGCCTATTAACCTGATTTCGGCCCATTAAGCCCAAGTATACCGAAGTGCACAAAAATGCGCACTCTACAATCTTACCGCTTGAGATTTCCAGGATTAACAAACAACTATCTCACGAGCGCTCGCATACTCGCAAGTTCACAAAATGTCGGATCTTCGGCATTTCGATTTTTGCCGATCTAGTCTATAAGTGGTTGTCGTTTACACACCTGTTTTGCAACGAATAGACGACGAGATCCCTTTACGATATCCTACAATCGGTTACCTATATGTTAGACTACAAGTCGATAACTATCATGTATTAAACTCCTTACCATATTCGGCCATTAACACCTTAGGCCCTAGAGTTCTTACCTTTGCCGAAATTTGGACTAGATATAGATGTCCAACAGTGTTAGCCTTCAAAGCCCTTTTGCTGAATGTCCCCTTGTCCACACTAGCGCACACAAAACCAAAAGAAAGAAGCCAATACACCCTTATTCCAAATGTTAGCCACCCCTAGTTGATAGGGGTTTTGGCTTTTACCTTAAAACATGAGTAACTAATTAAAGATTCGAGTACTTACCTAAAACGTTATGACACTACTCCCGATCTACTGTAGATCCAACCACCGCACAAGAAGAGAATAGTATAATCAAAGATTCGGCTTCTAAAGTACCTCAATGTAGAAAAGTTTCAGTTTAAAAGAAAGGATGAGAGGTTCGGGTTCAAAGGGGATTCAGCTAACCAGCTTTGATAGGGGTTAATGAGGAAAAGAAGAAGAGAAATATGGAGGATATAAGTTCGGCTAAGGAGAAATCGGCAGTAGGTATTTGGTTTTGAGGGAAAACAAAGGTGAAGAAGATGAGGGTAGATAAGAAAAGAGAAAAGAAGAGGGGAGAAGATGAGAGAATTCGATTTTGAAGAAAAGAAAGGATGATAGTTTTTGTCTTACACAAGTCGGCACAAGTGCAGAGTGTAGGTTTCGGCTTCTAGCAAAAGAAAGAAAACGAGAAGAACCTAAAGTACTCTACCCTATTTCAGCAAAATAGGAGAATGACCAAACAAATCCCGAAAATGCAAAAAAAGAATTCGGCAACCACTAACCCAAATGCCGAGATTGCAATCACTAAGAGACCTAGTCGAATTTGCACTTACAGAGACCCCTATACAGCCAACTCTTGCTTCCTACTTAGACTCCTTGATTTTCTCCCCTTATCCTCCTTTACTCAATCCCCTGAACAACTCAAACTCTTCCTGATAGAGTTTCACCTGAGTTCCATCACATACCATTCCTGCTCATAAAAAAAATAATACCTTTATTTGCTTACCTTGTGACTTGAACCTTAGCTCCCCCTTGACTTCCACACACCACCTTTTAGCACCTCAGTGGCGTCACCCTGCCACTTTACCACAGGTCTTCTTGTGGCCTATTCTACCAATTTAATCTTAAAAGCCCAATACACCAGAACCCTTTTCTCTTTTAAAATCAAAATTTATTAAATCTACCAGGTTTTAACTTAGACTTGGGACTTCCGGAGGCCTACTAACATTCTTAAACATGATTTATACAATCAGATCATACCAAAAATCAAGATTCACCAAAACTCACAGAAATCCCGAAAAGTCCTAAAATTCAGGGCGTTACACAATATTTTCTTTGCTTTAGCCGATTCTTCTTCCTCTCTTCTTTGGTACCGAGTAATCAATTGCTGCCATTCAAATCTCTAAGAGCCGAATATCCTTTGGCTGAATACCTTGGTGCAGCCACTACTCTTTCCATCCAGTCGGTTCTAGTGTAAGTGTTCGCTCTCCCAACCGATTTTTGATAAGTATCGACTATTCAGTTCCTCACCTCTTTCTAATCAACTTTGGTAGGGAATTAGTTTCAGATCTCAGTTTTGGATTCCTACCGATTTGCTCTTCAGATCTGAGAGATATACGTGATTAGTGACCAAAGTAGAAGCTAGTAAAGGCTTAGCGTTCAGGTAAGGTTAAGGTGAGATTTTGGCTTTTGGTAAAGTATTCGATAAATATATGACATTAATCTTTGAGTGATATCAATTGTAGGTTTGGGCTACGAAATTCGTAGCACGCTTGCTTACCAAGTGTGTACACACATTGCACACACATAATGAATCGACAAAAGCTGAAAAGCTGAAAAGCCGAAATGCCAAAAAGCCGAAAGTTTGGCTTTGGTAGTTTTGTGAGTGCGCGAACACTTGTAAGGGAGAAACCGATAGGTTACTTGAGGCCCACGGGCAATTCCGTAGACTTGGGTTGTGATTTGGCCATATGGGTAGGAATGGGCAGGAATGGGCTAAATGGGCCCGATGGGTTGTTGGGCCCATAATAGGCAAAAACTAAATATTGATGCTTTGTGATATGAATTTGTATGTAAGCATGAATATGAATGTGACTGGGCCTAATGGGCCATATAAATTTTATTTGGGCCTAATGGGCCATATACAGGTGATTTGGGCCTAATGGGCCATATGAATATGATTAGGCTTAATGGGCCAGATACAGGTATGTGAAATTGTTTGGGCTCTGTAAGGGGTTTTGGGCCTACTATATGATATCCACATAAGACTTAATTAATATATTGCGACCATGGACAAGTCAAAGGGTTAAGGTGCAGCAACAGGTATATGCATGTCTAGGATTGGATCTAGGAAGAGCTTGGTACTTAAGCGGTCTTAATGACCCACCTCCTCTTCTCTGGAATCCTACCTGGTGCATAGTATTTGTTCATCTTAGCCCACAGGACTTTTTAACGGACCAAGATAAGTGAAAACCATAATTAAGGGAAAATTACCGAAATGCCCCTAAAAGCGAAATTGACCAAAATACCCCTAGGTGTTGAATGTAAGTTTTTTGGATGCGACATGCATACATATGATATTCTGCTTAGGCTGCATATGGGTTGGAAATTATGGAACGGAGGAAGTATATGAGGATCGCATAGTTGCTTGACAATCGTGGATCCACCGACGGCTTTTAAAGCCCAATATGTAAACGAAGGTAGTTCCGCAATTGGGCTACCATGGTGTGTGGGTTGGGTGGGTCGATATTTATATCCACACATGGGGTGACGGGGGACGAAGCCAGTGTGTAGCGGATGGATAATTTGGATGGGATTGTATTGCATGAATGATGAATGATGTTTTTTTTTTGAATGTTTGTTTTCTTCGAGGGTTGTACACACTGAGTTTGCGAAAACTCGCCCCCTCTTTTATTTTATTTTCAGGTGATGCTCAGTAGAAGGTTCGATGTTTGGAGGGACTCTGGGTGGCCAGCTAGCAAGATGATTTGGACCTGGGTTTTCTTTTAAGCATTTAAGTTTTATTTCTTTTTAAGTATGTTCTAGAACTGATTGTAACAAGGTTTTCATTGTGTTATTATTACTTAAATTATTATTACTTTCATTGTAATTGCAAGAAGTTGAACATGGATTTCTTAAATTATAGTATGTTTTCTACGTTTCCGTAACTAAGTTTTTTTTTAATCAAATGTTTTAAACAAGGCTTTCGTAACTGAAGGTGTTTATTTAAAGTTACTTAGGGTTTCTTTTATTTTAGGAAGGTTTTTCATTGAAAACACATTTTTCACTAAAACACTTCAATGTAACATGCCAGATTCGGCCATAACGTCTAGGCCGGGTTTGGGATGTTACATTTAGTAGTATCAGAGCCAGATTGTAAAACTCGGGATGTAAATTGGGCCTTATTATTATATGGTTTCTCTTTTCTACTTACTAGTTGGATTTTAAAAATATTTTGGATCACAATGTTTTGGAAGAAGGGAAATCTTGTTGTGCGGCACATCGAGCCTCCGACGTCGAACCAAGTAAGTTTTTTTATTCTTAAGTTTGTTTAAATTATTATACAGTCGATAGTTAGAGGGATACTTTAGATGATTGTTATAATGTAACTAAAGCCCGTAGGATATGGAAACTGTAGAGGATTTTCGAAAACAATCTTCTCCTTAAATATTTTCATAAAACATCGGTGTAATTATTAAACTAACTAAAACTTCATAAAATTTCTAATTCAGATAATACGTGAATCAACGATGAGTGCTAGAAGAAGTGCAAGAGGCCGTGGCCGAGGCCGCGGAAACGTTAGGGCTGAATCGTCGGCATCGGGCTATATGCTCGATGTTGGAGTAGAAGAGGCTCCAGCCTCACCGGTGGCTTGAAATGAACCGTATGATCGGGCCGCGGGAGAAGATACATTGTCATAGGCAATGCTGAGGATTTTGGAAAGCATCCCTGGGCCCAATAATGGCATTGGAAATCGGGGGTCCATTCCGGAACGACTTCAATCGAACGGGGCTGAGATCTTCAAGGGCGTGGCTGGCGTGGCTCCTAATGTGGCAGAATATTGGTTGGAGGCCACTAAAAGGATAATGGAGGATTTGGATTGCTCACCTGAGCAAAAGTTGAAAGGTGCAGTGTCATTGCTTAGGGAGGAAGCCTACTAGTGGTGGTTGACAGTGAAAGAGGGCATGCAACCGGAGCGGGTCACCTGGGAGTTTTTCAAAGCTGCATTCCAAGGAAAGTATGTGGGTGCAAGCTATGTGGATGCTAGGAGGAAGAAGTTCCTGAACTTGACCCAAGGCAATAAATCGGTGGCGGAGTATGAGGCAGAGTTTCTACACCTTAGTAGGTATGCAAGGGTAATGGTGGCAACAGAGTATGAGCGTTACGCTAGGTTTGAGGATGGGCTTAAAGATAGCCTCAGGGTACTGATAGCTCCGCAAAGGGAACGAGTTTTCTCAGAGTTGGTAGAGAAAACAAAGATAGCGGAGGAGGTAAACCGCACTGAGCGCCTAAACTGGGAGAAGGAAAGGGGTAAGAATAAGAGGGAGGCTGAGACCCCAGGTGTTGGACAGAGGCCTAGGGCTAGGGCCAAAAATAATGGGCATGTTAGAGCAGGGCCCCTTACTGCTAATCCAGGGGTGCCACCTTATGCTGATTGTGGGAGAAGGCATGGAGGCGAGTGTGGGAAGAGAATGTGAGCTTGTTTCGCTTGTGGGTCTACGGAGCATAGGATCAAG
Source organism: Gossypium longicalyx (assembly GCA_025698465.1). Taxonomy (NCBI): domain Eukaryota; kingdom Viridiplantae; phylum Streptophyta; class Magnoliopsida; order Malvales; family Malvaceae; genus Gossypium; species Gossypium longicalyx. The sequence goes on along the minus strand of CM046995.1, from coordinate 66,647,004 downwards.
GATTGCCCTCGAACGCTAGGTCGAGAGCTAGTAGTGGGTCAAGGAGGTGCTCAGCCACCAAGGGGTGGATAGCTGTCGCTAAGGGTCGTGGATAGGCCAGGGGCGGTAACGGCAATGGACGTGGACGCGGAGCACCAGGCGAAAATGCAGGCCATGCTAAGATGAGACAGCCAGCTTTGGTTTATGCTGCTCATCGTCGAGAAGATGGGGATACCCTAGATGTGATAACGGGTATGTTCTTTATATATGAGTTATCTTACACAGCCTTGATTGATATTGGATCGACGCATTCATAAGTTGCATGCAATAAGACTGAGTCTTTGGGTGATATGTTTGAGATTATTGCGAATGAGATGACTGTGATAGGTCCGTTAGGGCAGTCTGTAGGAGTGAATAAGATGTTTAGGGAGGAACCCTTAGTAGTCCAAGGGGTTACCTTTGTAGCAGATTTGATGGAACTGCCATTTAGCGAATACGACTTAATCTTAGGTATGGATTGGCTTGTGAAACACCGAGCCACCTTGGATTGCGCTGCAAAGCGAATGGTGTTAAAAATGGCGGAGGATAAGGAAGTAGTGGTGATTGGTGAATGCCGAAACTATTTGTCGAACGTGATTTTGGCATTAAGGGCCGAGAAGTTAGCACGAAAGGGATGCGAAGCCTTTTTGGCTTATATTAATGATACGGAGGCTAAGAGCCTTATTGTTAAGGAGTTGAGAACAGTTAGGGAATTTTCGGATGTCTTTCTCGAGGAGCTACCTGGGTTGCCACCCAGTAGAGAAGTTGAATTTGGAATCGAGTTGTTACTTGGGACGGCTCTGGTGTCTATCGCTCCTTACCGAATGGCACCAAAAGAGTTGGTGGAACTTAAGGCACAAATTCAAGAATTGTTGGATCGAGGATTCATACGACCAAGTGTGTCTCCATGGGGAGCACCAGTGTTATTCGTGAAGAAGAAGGATGGAACCTTGCGAATGTGCATCGACTATCGACAGTTAAACAAGTTAACTATTAAAAACAAGTACCCTCTACTGAGAATCGGTGATCTTTTTGATCAGTTTAGGAGAGCTTCTGTTTTCTCGAAGATTGACTTGCGTTTGGGATATCACCAATTGAGGGTGAAGAAGGCAGATGTTCATAAGACAACTTTCAAAACTCGTTATGGGCACTACGAGTTCTTGGTGATGCCATTCAGGCTGACGAACACACCTGCCGCTTTCATGGATCTCTTGAATCGAGTTTTCCAACCCTACTTGGATCGATTCGTGGTAGTCTTTATAGATGACATTTTGGTGTACTCAAAAGATAAGGATGAGCATGATGCACACTTAAGGATGGTGTTGCAGAGGGAGAAGTAGTTGTATGCCAAATTCAGTAAGTGTGAATTTTGGCTAAGGGAGGTTACTTTTCTAGGACATGTGGTGTTAGCTGAGGGGATTAAAGTGGATCCTCAAAAAATTGAAGCGGTGTTAGATTGGAAAACACCCAAGACGATATCGAAAATCTGAAGTTTTCTGGGCTTGGCAAGATACTATAGGCGGTTTGTTGAGGGCTATTCTGTAATTGCTGCACCCTTATCTAAGTTGTTGAGGAAAGGGGTACCATTTGTTTGGATAGACAAGCAGCAAGAGAGTTTTCGAAAACTTAAGAAAGTTTTAACTGAGGCCCCTGTGTTGATTCTTCCAGTGCCTGGGAAGGAGTTTACGGTTTATAGTGACGTATCACATGTGGACTTAGGATGTGTATTGATGCAAGAAGGAAAGGTGGTTGCGTATGCATCACGGCAACTTAAGACTCACGAGGTGAATTACCCAACCCATGATTTGGAGATAGCTGTGCTGGTGTTCACGCTCAAAATATGGAGGCATTACTTATACGGGAAGAACTGCATAATCTATTCGGACCACAAGAGTTTGAAGTACCTCATTACCCAAAAGGAGCTAAACCTTAGGCAACGTAGGTGGGTGGAATTATTGAAGGATTATGATTGTACGATTGAATACCACCCTGGCTAAGCGAATGTGGTAGCTGATGCGTTGAATCGTAGGGCTAAGTTAGACTTGAGAGCTATGCTCGCCTGTTTAAGCTTGTTGGATGATGGTAGCTTGTTAGCTGAGCTTCAAGTAAAGCCGGTGTGGGTCGAGCAGATAAGGAGTAAGCAATTAGTGGATGAGACTTTGAGTGGTCGCTTTAAACAAGTGGAGAGTGGAGAGACATCGGACTTTGGGATAAATAGTGAAGGAGTATTATGTTTCTGTGGGAGAATGTGAATACCAAATGACGATGATCTAAGGCAGTCTATTCTGCGGGAAGCACATAGTGGTCTCTACGCAATGCATCTTGGCGGAAACAAGATGTATCAGAATTTGCATGAGCTTTATTGGTGGCCTGGACTTAAGCCCGAGGTTATAGGGTTCGTAGGTAAATTCTTGGTTTGTGAAAAGGTGAAAGCAAAACATCAGTTGCCTTTAGGATTGCTTCAGCCAGTGAAGATTCCACTCTGAAAGTGGGAAAGGATCACTATGGACTTTGTTAGTGGGCTACCCTTGACGCCTACTAAGAAAGACTTGATATGGGTTAGAGTGGATCGATTAACCAAGTCTGCCCATTTTGTACCGATTCATACCGATTACTCGTTGCAAAAGCTGGCTAGGTTGTATGTGGCAGAGATTGTAAGATTGCATGGAGTGCCAGTCTCTATAATATCTGATAGGGACCCACGTTTCACTTTGCAATTTTGGAAGAAGCTACATGAGGCATTGGGTACTAGGTTGAATTTCAGTACGGCTTTCCACCCTCAAACTGATGGACAGTCGAAAAGGGTGATGTAACATCCCGAAATAGGGCCTAAACGAAACAATGGTAATGAAACCACAAATCTGAGGTAGAAAAATTTATTTTATTATTATTTTGAGGTTCATGATATGATTACATGATTGTGCGAAAATTTCGTGATGAAATTTTATGCATAAAGTGCTTAAGTTGAGGTTAGGGATTAAATCGAATAATTTGCAAACTTGCATTCTAGAAGTTTTTAATATGAAATTGTTTTGGAATATTAATGAGGAGGTCTTAAATAGAAATTTAACCAATTTTAAGTTCATGGACAAAAATTAGGACATAGAAGGAATTTTTGAAAGTTTAGTAAGGAGGGGCATTTTGGTCATTTGTATATTAAATGAAATAAAATGGGAAAAATAACACAAAATGGTCATCTTTCTCATATGGTTGCTGCCGAATTTTGCTCTCTCCATAGCTAGGGTTTCTTCAATTTTCAAGCTCCATAGTAAGTGAGTCCAAGCCCCGTTTTTAATGTTCTTTACGTTTTTGGAGTCCTGGTAGCTCGATAAAGCTTACGCTAGCAATAATTTAAGTTAGGGTTCATATTTGGAAAAATACCCATAGGTGAAAAGTGTTCATTTTGATGTTTTATGATAGACTATGAGGTCTTAGATTATGTTAGACAACTTGTGCTACTCGGTTTTAGGTAAAAACGAGTAAAAGGGCTTAATCGGTAAAATACCTAATAGTCATAAGTGCATGTTAGAGTATGAATTTGATGCTGCCATAGAAGGGAAAAATGATAAGCATGTCATAAAACATAAGAAAATAGGTTGAAGTTTAATTTACGAGATTTGGGGTAAAAGTGTAAATATGCAAAAGTTTAGGGGTAAAAATGTAATTTTCCCAAAATTTGAATAAAGGACTGTTTTGATAAATGTGAATATTAAATAAGTTAAATTTACTATTATAGATCAAGAAGAACGAAATACAAGAGTAGATCGGGGAAAAGAAAAAGTAAAGGACTAAATTGTAAAGTTTAGTCACATTTTGTATCGAGGTAAGTTTACAGTAAATAAATGCAATATTCTTATATTTTACATTATTATTGTTAATTTCCAGCATTTATATACTTATTTTTTTGAGAATATTTAAAGTCGAATTAAATGCGAAGTAGCAGAGAAAAAGCATTAGGAAGCCCCGTTTGAACCTTAGGAATTTTAGGATATTGGGGTTGACAGGACAGGATAAAAATGAGTCATGTAAGTCCATATCAGATATATGGCTTTGGAGACAGGAATGAGCCATATAAGCCCATATTATATATATAAATATGGCATTGGAGATAGGAATAATTCATGTAAGTCCATGTCGAAGAAATGGCATTGGCAGGATATTGATAGACAGGAACGACCCTAGTATCCTTAGTATTCCGAGTGGTTCAATGGGTCATTGTATATGTTAAACCATAGTCAATTATCAGCAAAAAGGGAAGGTATATTATATTTATGAATAGTGAAAGGTCAGGTAAGAAAGAAGGTAAGTGAGTAAAGAAGAAGGTAGAAAATGAGAAGTAAAGAAAGTTTATGAGGCTAGGTGACTTGATGTATATTTATTCATTATGTTGAATGTTGTAATTTATTTGCTTGTAAGCTTACTAAGCCTAGTGCTTACTCTCTTATTTTCTTTTTCTTATAGTTTTTATCAAGCCACTCGGGGATCGAAGGAAACGTCGGAGACCCGATCACACTATCGAAGAAATTACATTGGTATAGTTAGACGTTTCGTTTTGTGTATGGCATGTATAGGAACTTGGTTTCTTTTGATATGATATGATCAATGAATGATGTGTAAATATTTGCTAGTGATTAGCTAATAGAATGGCTGATGATATACATTTTTAATAGTATGTATGATTAAGTAGTAATTATCACATGAAAATTATGAAAAATGTGAAAGTAACTTAAAAACGGATTCAAGAATCAGAAATAACGTGATTTTGAAAAATCACAAAAATTTGTAGAGACATGATTTGATAGTGAATAATATATTAAATTAAATCTAATTGTGTCTATTTTCATATGGAATAAGCAAAGCAGGTAAAGGTTTTGTATTTTATAAGATATCTGAGTTTTACTGAAATAGGGCCAGAGCGATTTCTAGATCCCCTGTTTCAAATTTAGAAATTCACCATAAATTTTATAAAAATAATTATGTGGTTTACTTTATATGGTTAGAATCCTTATTGAATCTAGTTTTGATAGAAACAAACGGGATTGTCATATGAATTTTTTTATAGGGAGAAAAGTGGTTCGTAGTAAGTAGAGGTCAGTGCAGTCAAATTCTAAAACAGGAGTAACTTTAACTAATAAACTGTACTAATTGGCTCAACCAAAAATTTTAGGAAAAAATTATCAAATATATATATGAGTCTATTTTCATGGAAAATTTACGGAATTATATTTTGAGTTTTGTAACTCGAGATATGAATTTTTAAGTAACCATGTTTCAGAAAAATAGTTTATTCCGAAAATTAATATAAGTAGGTAGAATTGTTTAAAAAGGTAAAATAAGATTAGTAACACCTCAAGCTTAATTCTGATGACGGTTTCGAGCGTGGGGGCATTACATTTATTGGTATCAGAGCAGGTTTAGTCGGTTCTCGGAACAGTTAGTGTGAGTAAATGTCTAGCTATACATGCCATACCTGTATTTTTGATAGTGTGGCGACTCGATGATTTTTAAATATTTTGTTTTATAGTAATGGATCCGAGCGAGCTGGTGATGATGATGTAGAAAGTAATGCGCTTTGCTCCCGCGGAAGGCAAAGCGCTATCCGAGAATAGGCCATGAATGATTAATCGGGGAGGAGTGACTCGAGAAGCTCTTCCAAGCTTTGAATGATTTGTTTGCCGAGTTCGTTCGCATGCGAATCCGGCAGTTAGACCTCCACCCCTCATGATTCTCGGGCTACCCATGTAGCTCAAGCTTCCCAATCCACGGTATATAGTGACAAGAGAAAAGCCACCAGATTGATAGAATCGAAAACAATGAATGCGAGAAGAGTTCCGAGCAACAAAGGATGATGATGCAGAAGAAGCGAGAATTTTGGTTAGAAAATACTATCGAGTCTTTGACGAATTATCTTGTACACCCGAGGAATGTATGAAATGTGTAGTATCACTTCTTAGAGACTCACCTACCACTGGTGGCAAACACTTGTATCAATTGTACCAAAAGAGAGGGTCACTTGGGATTTCTTTCGGAGGAATTTCGTAAAAAAGTACATCACTCAGAGGTTTATCGATCGTAAGAGAAAGGAATTCTGGAATTGAAACAAGGTAATATGACGGTGACCGATTATGAGTGCGAATTTGTCGGAGCTTAGTAAATATGCTAGAGAATGTGTGTCCACAGAGGCTATCATGTGTAAAAGGTTTGAGGATGGGTTAAATGATGATATCCGATCATTAGTGGGTGTCCTAGAAATAAAAGAGTTCGCTATTTTAGTTGAGAGAGCACATGTAAGGCATAGGAGTCATTAAAAGAAAAGGTAAAGTTGAGACAGAGACACAAGATACAAAGAAGAGACAGATGAGCGAGTCATTCCAAGCTACATCCAAAAGGCCAAAGGAGTTTTCTACGGATCTAGTTTCTCGGCCAGTATTCTAGTCGAAATAGAGGTAGCAGATTTAAGGATTTGAAGGCTCGGACCACCTCGATTGCGAGTGTAGGTAATGTTGACAGAGTAGATCGTGGTGTCCATGGTGTGGTAGACTTCATTATGGTCCTTGTCGGGCAAAAGCGAAAATGTTTGTTATAAATGCGGTACTCCAGATCATTTTGTACGAAAATGTACAGAGGTAGCTAATCGAGAGATAACACAGAGTGCTAGATCCGGAAATGCTCCTACTAGAGGCAGATTATCGAGGCAACCGGGAGTAGGAGCAAATGTGAGGTACCTCAAGAGATTCAGTGTGAGACCGGATGCTAGAGCCCCTACAAGGACTTATGCTATTCGTACACGCGAAGAGGCATCCTTCCCCGATGTGATTACGGGTACATTTTCTCTACATAATATTAATGTCATTGCTTTGATTGATTCGTGTTCAACTCATTCATATGTTTGCAAGAAATTGATGCCTAGTATAAGTATGCCTATAGAATCTACAGAATTTGTGATTAAAGTATCGAATCCATTAGGCAAGCATGTATTAGTAGATAAAGTATGTAGAAATTGTCCTTTAATGATTAGAGGTTACTGTTTTCCGGCCGATCTCATGGTATTGCCATTTGATGAGTTTGATGTGATTCTTGGTATAGATTGGTTGTCTACACATGATGTGATAGTGAGTTGTGGGAAGAAATTCATTGAATTGAAGTGTGAAAATGGTGAAATTATTCGGGTTAATTCAGAAGAGTCAGATAGTTCATTTTCCATAATTTCTGTTATGTCTGCTCAGAAATGTTTGAGAAAAGGGTATGAAGCTTATCTTGCTTTTGTGTTGAACACTAAAGATCCAGAATTGAAAATTGAATCAGTGCCTTTGGTATGTGAGTTTCCCGATGTGTTTCCGGAAGAACTACAAGGTTTGCCTCCTGTTAGAGAAGTTGAGTTTGGTATTGAGTTGATTCCAGGTACCACGCCCATTTCTATTGCTCCTTATAGAATGGCTCCATTGGAATTGAAAGAATTGAAAGCTCAGTTGCAGGAATTAACATATAAAGGCTTTGTAAGACCCAGTAGTTCACCATGGGGTGCACCAATGCTATTTGTGAAAAAGAAATATGGATCGATGAGATTGTGCATAGATTATCGGCAACTTAACAAGATAACAGTAAAGAACAAGTATCCATTTCCTAGAATTGATGATTTGTTTGATCAATTGAAGGGAGCTACTGTGTTTTCTAAGATAGATTTGAGATCCGGATACTATCAGTTGCGAGTTAAAGAGTCAGATGTCCTGAAGACTGCTTTCCGGACTAGGTATGGTCATTATGAGTTCCTTGTGATGCCATTTGGCTTGACTAATGCTCCTACCAGTTTCATGGACTTAATGAATCGAATTTTCAGACCGTACCTGGATAAGTTTGTAGTTGTGTTCATTGATGATATTTTGATTTATTCTCATGATGAGACTGAGCATACAGAGCATTTGAGAACAGTTTTACAGATTCTGAGAGATAATCAGTTGTATGCTAAGTTCAGAAAAAGTGAGTTCTGGTTACGAGAAGTTGGTTTTCTTGGACATATTGTCTCAGGTGAAGGTATTAAGGTTGATTCGAGCAAGATTTCAGCCATTGTTGATTGGAAGCCTCCTAGAAATGTATTAGAAGTTAGAAGTTTTCTTGGTCTTGCCGGATATTATAGACGATTTGTAGAGGGATTTTCTATGATAGCTATCCCACCGACAAGATTGTTTGCGAAAAGGATGTCAAGTTTGAATGGATGAGAAGTGTCAACGAGTTTTGATAAGTTAAAAGCATTGTTGACTAAAGCTCCTGCTTTAGTACAACCGTAAACCGGTAAGGAGTTTGTGATTTACGATGATGCGTCCATGGATGGACTTGGTTGTGTACTTATGCAGGAAGGGAAGGTAATCGCTTATGCCCCTAGACTGCTAAAGCCATATGAGAAGAACTATCCGACACATGATTTAGAGCTAGTTGCCATTGTTTTTGCGCTGAAAATTTGGAGACATCATTTGTACGGTGAGAAGTGCCACATATTTACTAATCACAAAAGTTTGAAATATTTGATGACTCAAAAAGATTTGAATTTGAGGCAAAGAAGATGGTTAGAGTTGATTAAAGATTATGAGCTAGTGATCGATTATCACCCAGGTAAGGCAAACGTTGTTGCTGATACTTTGAGTAGGAAATCTTTGTTTGCATTAAGAGCTTTGAACACTAGTCTAGCCTTATCAGATGATGGTTTTATCTTAGCTGAGTTGAGAGCCAAACCGATGTTTCTTGAAGAAATTTGTGAAGCTCAGAAAAATGACAATGAGTTGTTAGCCAAAAAAGATCAGTGTGAGTCGGATATAGAGTTAGATTTTCAGATCAGTTCTGACGGTTGTTTGATGTTTAGAGACAGGGTATGCGTACCGAAGAATGATGAGCTTATTCGGAAGATCTTACAGGAAGCACATAGTAGTTCTTTATCTATTCATCCAGGTAGTACAAAGATGTATAATGATTTGAAGAAAATGTATTGGTGGGTAGGAATGAAAAGGGACATTTCAGAGTTTGTTTCTAGATGCTTGATCTGTCAGCGGGTAAAGGCCGAACATCAGGTACCTTCAGGTTTATTGCAGCCAGTGCTAGTCCCTGAGTGAAAATGGGATCGAATTACTATGGATTTTGTGACAGGATTGCCGTTTACACCGAGAAAGAAAGATGCGATATGGGTTGTGATTGATAAATTAACGAAGTCACTCATTTTATCCCGATTCGTATGGATTATTCACTTGACAAGTTGGCGAGTTTGTATATTTCGAGAGATAATCGGACTACACGGGTACCATTATCGATCATTTTGCACAGAGATCCAATATTTACTTCACGGTTTTGGAAGAAATTACGAAGGCTTTGGGCACAAAGTTGAGTTTTAGTCTGACTTTCCATCCTCAAACCGACGGTCGATCGAGAGAGAGTTATTCAGTACTTGAAGATATGCTTAGATGTCGTGTCTTTGGAATTTCAAGGCAGTTGGGAAAAATATTTACCATTAGTAGAGTTTGCCTATAATAATAGTTATCAGTCGAGTTTGAAGATGGCACCTTATGAAGCTTTGTATGGACGTAAATGTCGCACACCTTTGTATTAGACAGAGCTTAAGGAAGATCAGATTCACGGGGTTGATCTAGTTAAGGAAACAGAAGAGAAAGTAAAAATCACCAAAGATTGCTTGAAAGCAGCTTTAGACAGACAAAAGTCGTATGTAGATTTGAAGAGAAAAGAGATTGAATATCAAGTTGGTGACAAAGTTTTTTTGAAAGTATCCCCATGGAAGAGAGTTCTTAGATTTGGCAAGAAAGGCAAACTAAGTCCACGTTTTATTGAACCGCTTGAAGTGATTGAGAGAGTCATACCATTAGCATATCGGTTAGCTTTGCCGATTGAGTTAGAGAATATTCATAATGTATTTCATGTGTCTATGCTACGTCATTATCGTTCAGATCCGTCACATGTGATTTCTCAGACAGAGGTTGAGATTCAGCCAGACATGACTTACGGTGAAGAACCAGTAAAGATTCTAGCTCGAGAGGTAAAGCAATTAAGGAACAAAAGTATTGCACTTGTGAAAGTACTATGGAATAGACATGGGATAGACGAGGCTACATGGGAACCCGAAGAGGCTATGCGAAAAACAAGACCCAAATCTCTTCACGGTAAGATTTTCTGGGACGAAAATCCCTAAAGGGGGGGAGAAATGTAACATCCCGAAATAGGGCCTAAACGGAACAGTGGTTACGAAACCACAAATCTGAGGTAGAAAAATTTATTTTATTATTATTTTGAGGTTCATGATATGATTACATGGTTGTGCGAAAATTTCGTGATGAAATTTTATGCATAAAGTGCTTAAGTTGAGGTTAGGGATTAAATCGAATAATTTGCAAACTTGCATTCTAGAAGTTTTTACTATGAAATTGTTTTGGAATATTAATGAGGATGTCTTAAATAGCAATTTAACCAATTTTAAGTTCATGGACAAAAATTAAGACATGGAAGGAATTTTTAAAAGTTTAGTAAGGAGGGGCATTTTGGTCATTTGTATATTAAATGAAATAAAATGGGAAAAATAACACAAAATGGTCATCTTTCTCATAAGGTTGCTGTCGAGTTTTTCTCTCTCCATAGCTATGGTTTCTTCAATTTTCAAGCTCCATAGTAAGTGAGTCCAAGCCTCGTTTTTAATGTTCTTTACGTTTTCGGAGTCCCGGTAGCTCGATAAAGCTTATGCTAGCAATAATTTAAGTTAGGGTTCATATTTGGAAAAATACCCATAGGTGAAAAGTGTTTATTTTGATGTTTTATGATAGAATATGAGGTCTTAGATTATGTTAGACAACTTGTGCTACTCGGTTTTAGGTAAAAACGAGTAAAAGGGCTTAATCGGTAAAATACCTAATAGTCATAAGTGCATGTTAGAGTATGAATTTGATGCTGCCATAGAAGAGAAAAATGATCAGCATGTCATAAAACATAAGAAAATAGGTTGAAGTTTAATTTACGAGATTTGGGGTAAAAGTGTAAATATGTAAAAGTTTAGGGGTAAAAATGTAATTTTTCCAAAGGTTGAGTAAAGGACTGTTTTGATAAATGTGAATATTAAATAAGTTAAATTTGCTATTATAGATCAAGAAGAACGAAATTCAGGAGTAGATCGGGGAAAAGAAAAAGTAAAGGACTAAATTGTAAAGTTTAGTCACATTTTGTATCGAGGTAAGTTTATAGTAAATAAATGCAATATTCTTATATTTTACATTATTATTGTTAGTTTCCAGCATTTATGTACTTATTTTTTTGAGAATATTTAAAGATGAATTAAAGGCAAAGTAGCAGAGAAAAAGCATTAGGAAGCCCCGTTTGAACCTTAGGAATATTAGGATATTGGGGTTGACAAGACAGGATAAAAATGAGCCATGCAAGTCCATATCAGATATATGGCTTTGGAGACAGGAATGAGCCATGTAAGCCCATATTATATATATAAATATGGCATTGGAGATAGGAATAATTCATGTAAGTCCATGTCGAAGACATCGCATTGGCAGGATATTGATAGACAGGAACGACCCTAGTATCCTTAGTATTCCGAGTGGTTCAATGGGTCATTGTATATGTTAAATCATAGTGAATTATCAGCAAAAAGGAAAGGTAGATTATATTTATGAATAGTGAAAAGTCAGGTAAGAAAGAAGGTAAGTGAGTAAAGAAGAAGGTAGAAAATGAGAAAAGAAAGTTTATGAGGCTAGGTGACTTGATGTATATTTATTCATTATGTTGAATGTTGTAATTTATTTGCTTGTAAGCTTACTAAGCCTAGTGCTTACTCTCTTATTTTCTTTTTCTTATAGTTTTTATCAAGCCACTCGGGGATCGAAGGAAACGTCGGAGACCCGATCACACTATCGAAGAAATTACATTGGTATAGTTAGACGTTTCGTTTTGTGTATGGCATGGATAGGAACTTGGTTTCTTTTGATATGATATGATTAATGAATGATGTGTAAATATTTGCTAGTGATTAGCTAATAGAATGGCTGATGATATACATGTTTAATAGTATGTATGATTAAGTAGTAACTATTACATGAAAATTATGAAAAATGTGAAAGTAACTTAAAAATGGATTGAAGAATCAGAAATAACGTGATTTTGAAAAATCACAAAAATTTGTAGAGACATGGTTTGATAGTGAATAATATATTAAATTAAATCTCGTTGTGTCTATTTTCATATGGAATAAGCAAAGCAGGTAAAGGTTTTGTATTTTATAAGATATCTGAGTTTTACTGAAATAGGGCCAGAGCGATTTCTGGATCCCCTGTTTCAACTTTAGAAGTTCACCATAAATTTTATAAAACTAATTAGGTGGTGTACTTTATATGGTTAGAATCCTTATTGAATATAGTTTTAATATAAGCAAACGGTATTTTCATATGAATTTTTTTACAGGGAGAAAAGTGGTTCGTAGTAAGTAGAGGTCAGTGCAGTCGAATTCTAAAATAGGAGTAACTTTAACTAATAAACTGTACTTATTGGCTCAACCAAAAATTCTAGAAAAAAATTAGTAAATAGATATATTAGTCTATTTTTAGGGAAAATTTATGGAATTGGATTTTTAGTTTTGTAACTCGAGATATGAATTTTTAAGTAACCATGACGCAGAAAAATAGTTTATTCCGAAAATTAATATAAGTAGTTAGAATTGTTTAAAAAGGTAAAATAAGATTAGTAACACCTCAAGCTTAATTCCGATGACGGTTTTGGGCATGGGGGCGTTACAGGTGATCCAAGTGTTGGAAGATATGTTGAGGGGATGAGTGATTGAGTTCCAAGGTAGTTGGGAGGACTATTTACCGTTAGCCAAATTCGCGTACAATAATAGCTACCAATGAAGCATTGGGATGGCTTCGTATGAAGCACTGTATGGGAGAAGGTGTCGAACTCCAACATGTTGGACGGAGTTGGGCAAACGGAGAGTTTTGGGGCCTAAGTTAGTAGCTGATACTGAGGATAAGGTAAAATTGATTCGGGATCGTTTGAAGGAGGCCTCGGATAAGCAGAAGTCGTATGCTAACCTTAAGCGTCGAGAAATAGAGTATGCAATCGAAGACTTAGTTTTTTTAAAGGCCTTTCCGTGGAAGAAAGTGTTAAGGTTTGGACGAAAGGGGAAACCAAGCCCAAGGTTTATTGGGCCATATCGGGTGGTAAGATGGATTGGGCCAGTAGCTTATCAGCTGGAGTTACCTCCTGAACTAAGCCAGATCCATGACGTGTTTCATGTTTCCATGCTAAGGCGGTATCGCTCAGATCCTTCACATGTCATGGTGATGGAAGAAATTGAGGTTAGGCCAGACCTGACTTTCGAGGAAGAGCCCATACAAATAATTGGTCAAGATGTCAAAGTACTGAGAAGGAAGTCCGTTCCATTAGCCAAAGTATTTTGGCGGAATCACAAGGCTGAAGAGGCTACTTGGGAACCTGAAGAAGTGATGCGACGTCAATATCCTCAACTATTTGAACAAGGTAAATTTCGAGGATGAAGTTTCTTTTAGGGGGTAGAGTTGTAACGCCCCAAAAATCCCGAAACCCAAAAATCCCAAACTTTCTTTGTTTTCGGTTTTGATAAAAATTGTGTTTTATATTTCTGGCCCAGTGATAATTATAGTAGGTTTTAATTCAGACTTAGGGTAAATGAAATTATAGTTTAATTATTAAAAAAATCAAGGTTGGCAAGTAGTTGGGCTTTTAAATAAAGTTAGGGGAAAATAGCATCAAAAAGCCTTGTGGAGGAGTGGCTAAGTGACGCCACTTAGGGTGTAGGGAGGTGGCGTTAATAGCTAGCAAGGAGGTCCAAGATTCGAATCCTAACTTAGTGTTTTTAGAAGTTTAATTTTAGCCTTCTAGAAGGATGGAAGTGGCCTGAAATCAGACTCCAAGGGAAGTGTTCAAGAGAGAAAATTAAGGAAGGGATTAAGGGGTTATCAGGGAGAAAAATGAGGAGATGAGAAGGGAGAAGTGATAGACCCGAATAGGGAATTGGGCATCAGAAAATTCAGCTATAAGGCCTATAAATAGGTGCTGAATGCTAGGGTATGAAGCTAATGCCGAATTTCCTCCACCCTGTTGCCAGAAACTCTTTTCTCTAAAAGCCAAAAACTCTCTACCTTCTTTTCTTTTTCTTCTTCCTTGTGTCAAATTCTATTTCTCCTCTACTCAATAGTTTCTTTGCTTTAGATAATTCTTCTTCCTCTATTCTTTGGTGCCAAGAAATCAATTACTGCCATTCAAATCTCTAAGAGCCAAATATCCTTTGGCCAATACCTTAGTGCTGCCACTACTCTTTCCACCCAATCAATTCTAATGTATGTGTTCGCTCTCCCATCCGGTTTTTGATAAGTATCGAGTATTCAGTTCCTCACTTCTTTCTAATAAACTTCGGTAGGGAATTAGTGTCAGATCTCAGTTTTGGATTCCTACCGATTTGCTCTTCAGATCTGAGAGATATACGTGATTAGTGACCAAAGTAGAAGCTAGTAAAGGCTTAGCGTTCAGGTAAGGTTAAGGTGAGATTCCAGCTTTTGGTAAAGTATTCGATAAGTATGTGAGATTAATCTTTGAGTGATATCGATTGCAGGTTTGGGCTATAGAAATCGCAGCACGCTTGCTTAACAGGTGTGTACATACACTACAAACACACAATGAATCCGCAAAAGCTGAAAAGCCGAAAAGTCGAAACGCCAAAAAGCCGAAAGTTTGGCTACGGTAGTCTTGTGAGTACGTGAACACTCGTAAGTGGGAAACCGATAGGTTGCCTGAGGCCCACGGGCGATTTCGTAGACTTGGGTTGTGATTTGGCCATATGGGCCGGAATGGGCTAAATGGGTCTAATGGGCTGTTGGGCCCATAATAGGCAAAAACTAAATATTGATACTTTGTGATAGGAATTTGTAAGGGCTTTGTAAGGGGTTTTGGGTCTACTATATGATATCCACATAAAACTTAATTAATATATTGTGACCATGGACAAGTCAAAGGGTTAAGGTGTGGCAACGGGTATATGCATGTCTAGGATTGGATCTAGGGAGAGCTTGGTACTTAAGCGGTCTTAATGACCCACCTCCTCTTCTCTAGAATCCTACCTGGTGCATAGTATTCTTTAATCATAGCTCACGAGCCTTGTTAACGGGCCAAGATAAGTGAAAATTATAATTAAGGGAAAATTACCGAAATGCCCCTAAGGGTGAAAATGACCAAAATACCCTTAAGTGTTGAATGTAAGTTTTTTGGATGCGACATGCGTACATATGATATTTTGCTTAGGTTGCATATGGCTTGGGAATTATGGAACGGAGGAAGTATATGAGGATCGCATGGTTGCTTGACAATCGTGGATCCACCGACGACTTTTAAAGCCCAATATGTAAATGAAGGTAGTTCTGCAACCGAACTACCATGGTATGTGGGTTGGGTGGGTCGATATTGATAACCCCACATTGTGTGACAGGGGATGGAGCCAGTGTGTAGCAGATGGATAATTTGGATGGGATTGCATTGCATGAATGATGAATGATGTTTTTTTTGAATGCTTGTTTTCTTCGAGGGTTGTACACACTGAGTTTGTGAAAACTCACCCCCTCTTTTATTTTATTTTCAGGTGATGCTCAGTAGAAGGTTCGATGTTTGGAGGGACTCTGGGTGGCCAGCTAGTAAGATGATTTGGACCTGGGTTTTCTTTTAAGCATTTAAGTTTTATTTCTTTTTAAGTATGTTACAGACCAGATTGTAATAAGGTTTTCATTGTGTTATTATTACTTAAATTATTATTACTTTCATTGTAATTGCAAGAATTTGAACATGGATTTCTTAAATTATACTATGTTTTCTACGTTTCCGCAACTAAGTTTTTTTAATCAAATGTTTTAAACAAGGCTTTCGTAACTGAAGGTGTTTTTTTAAATTAATTAGGGTTTCTTTTATTTTAGGAAGGGTTTTCAATGAAAACACGGTTTTCGCTAAAACACTTCAATGTAACATGCCAGATTCGGCCTAACGTCTGGGTCGGGTTTGGGGTGTTACACGAAAGTTTGGATACAATAGTCTTGCGAGTGCGCGAACACTCGTAAGGGGGAAACTGATAGGTTATCAGAGGCCCCATGAGTGATTCCATGGACTTGGGTCGGGTTTTGGCCAACCGGGCCTGAATGGGCTAAATAGGCCCGATAGGCTATAGGGCCCATAATAGGCAAAATTGACAATTTGATACTAAGTGATGAAAAATCGTATGATTGCATGACTATGAATGTGATTGGGCCTAATGAGCCATATGAATGTGATTAGGGCCGATAGGCCATATGAATGTGATTGGGGTCGATGGGCCATATGAATGAGATTGGGCCTAAAGGGGCCAAATGAATAAGTGTGGATCTGTTAGTGTTTAGTAAGGGGTTGTGGACCTAGTTTTTGGTAACTACTCAATCAGCCATATAACTTAAATAATTAATTAATTGCGACCGAGGATGAGTCATAAGGTTAAGGTGTGATAATGGGTATATTCATGTCTATGTTTGGATCTAGGGAGAGCTTGGTACTTAAGCAGTCTTAATGACTCACCTCCTCTTCTCTGGAATCCTACCTGGTGCATAGTATCTGTTCACTTTAGCCAACGAGGACTTTTTAATGAGCCAAGGTAATTAATAAACCCATAATAAAAAGAAATTACCAAAATGCCCCTAAGGGCAAAAAATTACTAAAATACCCTTATGTGTTGAATGTAAGACTTATGGATGTTACATGTATACCTGCTGCATTCATATGATATTCTGTTTAGGTTGAATATGGGTTGGGAATTATGGAATGGAGGAAGTATATAAGGATCGCATGGTTGTTTGACGACCATGGATCCACCAATGGCTATTAAACCCAATATTTGATTAGCAGCTTGCTGCAATGAAGGTTGTACCACAACCGGGCTACCATTAATGTGTATCGGATGGGTGGGTCGATATTTATATCCCCACATAATGTGTACCGAGGGACGGAGTTGGCGTATAGCGATTGGATTATTGTGGTGGGTTACACCGCATTGCATGTATGATATTATGGTGATATAATTGCGATGTGGGCTTCGGCCCAATTGAGGCTAATATCGGCTAAGGCACAAAGGCACCGTTATTGAATTGGGTTCAGGCCCAAAATGATTAATGATTGCTTAATACTCTTTGAGGGTTGTACACACTAAGTTTTCGAAAACTCACCCCCTCTTTTAATTTTTCTCAGGTGATCCTCAGTAGGTGGTTCGACGATTGGAGGGACTCCAAGGTGGCCAACTAGCAAGACGACTTGGACTTGTTTTCTTAAGCCTATAATTTCTAGTATTTAAAGTTATTTCATTTCGGATTGTAATAAGGCCTATTCGCTAGATATTATTTCATTGTCATTACTACGCTTTGGAAACTAAATACAAACTGAATGTTACTTAATTTTCTCTTTGAAGGGTTTTCAATGAAAACAAGGTTTTCGATAAAACACTTCAATGTGACACGCTGAATCTGGTCATAACGTCCGAGCTGAGTTTAGAGTGTTACAAGTAATATGAGAAATATCTGTGGGGCGCAACCTATTCGCCCAATTGCTGTTTTGGCGTATATATCGGGTGCATAGCAGACATTAGAATATTATGCAAGGTTTGTTCTCAAAATATATTAACTCATAAAGAATAAGGGTATTAAGTTGTAGATTAGGATCTTCGTCATTGATTATGTAACACCCCAAACCCGGCCTAGATGTTACGGCCGAATCTGGTGTGTTACATCTGAGTGTTTTTCGAAAATCTTGTTTTCCTTAAAAACCCTTCTTATTTGAAAACTTAGATGAAATCCCAGTTATGTTAGTTTATTTTCAACACGTGGTTTATTGAAAAATACATAATATTATTGCCAAAATCTCTTTTAGTTGCAGAAGCTAGTTTTAAATTAATTACTAAAACTTGATAAAAAAACAAAATTAAGTTGCGAAAGCATTTTGAAAATGTTGTAGATATGTAGTGTTTGAAAACAGTTATTATTTTGAAAATTCGATGTTCCTACTCTAGCAGTTTAGAATATGTAATCAAAAGCCCATTAAAAGTTAAAAACCCCCAAATGGCCTTATTACATAATTAAAACCCAAATATGAAAGCTTAAATAAATTGAATCATTAACAACCAATCATGGGACGTGTGGCCACCATCGAGTCCTCGCGCTCCAAATCGTCTAAAGGTGGGGATTACTCGCATTAAAAGAAGGGTGAGTTTACAAAAACTCGAGTGTGTAATCCCCTATTAGTTAACAAAGATAAAGGTGCATACAAGATGGTGTGCGAGCTCGAGTTGTAACACCCCAAACTTGGCCCAGACGCTATGTCTGAATCTGGTGTGTCACATTGAAGTGTTTTAGCGAAAACCGTGTTTTCATTGAAAACCCTTCTTAAAATAAAAGAAACCTTAATTAACTTAAAAAAAACTCCTTTCAATCACTTGTTTAAAACATATGATTTTATGAAAACATGTCATTTTAGAATTTGGTTGCGGAAACATAGAAAACATACTATAATTTATAATTTAGGAAACCCATGTTCAACTTTTCGTATTTACAACGAAAATAATAATAATAATTCAAGTAATAATAACATAATGAAACCTTGTTACAATCTGGTCTGAAACATACTTAATAAAACAAAAACTTATATGCTTAAAAAAAAACCCAAGTCCAAATCATCTTGCTAGCTGGCCACCCAGAGTCCCTCCAAACATCAAACCTTCTATTGAGCATCACCTGAAAATAAAACAAAAGAGGGGGTGAGTTTTTGCAAACTCAGTGTGTACAACCCTCGAAGAAAACAAGCATTCAAAAAAAACATCATTCATCATTCATCATTCATGCAATGTAATCCCATCCAAATTATCCATCCGCTGCACACTGGCTCCGTCCCTCGTCACACCATGTGGGGATATAAATATCGACCCACCCAACCCACACACCATGGGTAGCCTGGTTGCGGAACTACCTTTATTTACATATTGGGCTTTAAAAGCTGCTGTTGGATCCACGATTGTCATGCAACCATGCGATCCTCATATACTTCTTCCGTTCATAATTCCCAACCCATATGCAACCTAAGCAGAATATCATATGTATGCATGTCACTTACATTCAACACCTATGGGTATTTTGGTCATTTTCGCCCTTAGGGGCATTTTGATAATTTTCCCTTAATTAGAGTTTTACTTACCTTGGCCCGTTAACAAATCCCGTAAGCTAAGATGAATGAATACTATGCACCAGGTAGGATTCCAAAGAAGAGGAAGTGAGTCATTAAGACTGCTTAAGTACCAAGCTCTCCCTAGATCCAATCCTAGACATATATATACCCGTTACCACACCTTAACCCTATGACTTGTCCACAGTCTCAATAAATTAATTAAGTTTTATGTAGTCATCATATACTAGGCCCAAAACCCCTTACAGAGCACAATCAAATTCACATACCTGGGTTTGGCCCATTAAACCCAATCATATTCATATGGCCCATTAGGCCCAAATCACCTATATATGGCCCATTAGGCCCAAATCACATTTATATGGCCCGTTAGGCCCAGTCAAATTCATATTCATGCTCACATACAAATTCCTATCACATAGCATCAATATTCAGTTTTTGCCTATTGTGGGCCCAATAGCCCATCGGACCCATTTAGCCCATTCCGGCCCATATGGCCAAATCACAACCCAAGTCCATAGAATCACCCGTGGGGCCTTAGACAACCTATCAGTTTCCTCTTTACGAGTGTTCGCGCACTCGCAAGACTACCGTAGCCAAACTTTCGGCTTTTCGATATTTTGGCTTTTCGGTATTTCAATTTTTGTCGATCTACTTGTGTGTGGGGTGTATGTACACACCTGGTAAGCAAGCATGCTGAGATTCCCTTAGTCACCAACCTACAAACGATATCACCCTTCAAATAATCGCATGCTTAATACATATCTTTACTAAAACTGAAACCTCACCTTAACCCTACCTTGCGCGATCAACCCTTTCCTAAATCACTAACCACGATCAACTCCTAGATCTGCACCAATCTTAACTATTAAAACCAGAATAATAGATGACTCGTATCCAACACAAGTCCCCTTACCTTAACTATGAACATTCGACCACCTTAGCCAATGGGAGAGGTATACTTACCAAAACCGCAAACACCTAAAGAGCAATTCGGTAGAGAGCTAAGATTCGAGATCCGATACTAGTTCCCTACCAAAGTTGATTAGAAAGAGCGAGAGACAGTAACCGATACATAGCAAAACCAACCGATTGGAAGAGAGAACACTTACACTAGAATCGACTGGGTGGTAAAGGTAGTGGCGGCACCAAGAGTATTCGACCAAATGGGTATTCGGCTCTAGAGATTTGAATGGCAATAATTGATTATTCGACACCAAGGGAGAGAGGAAGAAGAATCGGATAAACTAAAAGTGAAACAAAGAAATCGGTACAAGGAAAATAAAAAGGAGAATAAGTGTTTTCGGCTTTTGGAGAAAGGGGTTTCTGGCAACAAAGTGAAGAACATTTTTGACAGTAGCCTGGAAACCTTGTATTCGGTCCCTATTTATAGCCCTTATAGCTGAATTTTTCATGCCCAATTCCCAATTCGGCTCCATCACTTCTCCCTTCTACACTCCTCATTTTTCTCCCTAATAACCCCTTAATCTTTTCCTTAATTTTCTCTTCTGAACACTCCCCTTGGAATCCATCTTCACACCACTTCCAACCTTCTAGAAGGCCAAAATTAAACTTCTTAAAACACTAAGCTAGGATTCAAACCTTGGATCTCCTTGCTAGCTACTAACGCCACCTCCCTACTCCCTAAGTGGCGTCACTTTGCCACTCCTCCACAAGGCTTTTTGTTGCCATTTTTCCCCTATTTTTATTTAAAGCCCAACTACTTGCCATCAGGGTTCCTTAATAATTATTAACGCATAATTTCCTTTTCCCCTAAGTTCAAATTCAAACCTTAGCCAAGACTTACTATTACCTACTTAACCGAAAATACCTAGCACACATTTTTTTATCAGAACCGAAAAACAAAATTCGGGATTTCGAGATTTTTGGGTTTTGGGATTTTTGGGGTGTTACATGAGCCCTATTCAACAAAAGTACAGTCTTGGCCTAAGCCCTATGCAGTAACAGTATGGGCCTATGCCCAAAACAGTATAATGAAAATACAGGTATGCAACCCAACCCAATCCATCCTGCTCACCACCTGTACCAACCAACTCATCATGTGGGGATTAAATCGACCCACCCAGCCAACTCACCAATATCGTAGCGTAGCTGCTAATAGTAATGTAGCAAAGCTGATAATAGCAGTAAACATGGCGTAGCCACTAATATCAGAATACGTGGCAAAGCCACCAGAACAGGACTTCCTCCAAATCAGTATCCCAAACCCAATGCAGAATGTCATGTCATAATATTTCGTGTATGCAAGATTTCATACTCAAATACGGTCATGCATATATCATACACCCATCAATCAACCTATCTCTAAGGTATAATAGTCATTTCCACCCATTAGGGATAGAATAGTAATTTTTACCCCTCAGGGGTATTTTGGTCATTTTACCCTCAGGGGTCTCGGTACAGTTAATCGACCTCTTGAAAGGTCCACAGTCGCCTCGAGCAACTTAAGTAACCTAAACAGACCTAACAGTGTAAATAGGCCTAAGGCCCATTATTCGGCCCAAGTGGGCCCACACGCTGGTGTGGCCCATTTAGCCCAAATTTAGCTACGGCTATGTGACCTACATAGCCCAGTCCAAGATTTATCACTTACCGTGGATTTAATTTGTGTTGGGCCTACGAGCCTATTGGGCCCTCACGACCCATTTCGGCCCAACGAAGCCCTTAACGGCCTATGCCATGCACACGACATGACAAGCCCAACTACTTCCCACCTAACAGTTAGATTTACACAAGCGAGCCCACAGGCCTATTGGGCCCATTTGGCCTATCGTGACCCATTGAGGCCCATCAAGGCCCAGTACACGAGAATGCTCGTGACGGCCTCTACAGTCTATTGCCCATGGTTTGTGGGCTCGATTTACCCACGAGCGATTGCATGCTCGTAAGGCCTTAATTGTCGAAGTATCAGCTTTTGTCGGTTTCCAACAAAGAAGGGCGTGAATACACACCTGTTTATGAGAACGTGCTGAAGTCTACGATTACCAACCTTGGCACATCCTGCATTGAGTCTTAATCACTTTCACCCTCACCAATTCATCTGGTTCGCTCTATTTAAAGCTTGCTTCTCATCAATTCTCATGTTAGTTTCTCGATGTGGGATTGTTTTCAACCATTAGGAAAATTCCTCATTCTTATGACCACTTCAACCACACAATTCCAGTCCAACTCTACCTCCTACACAGCTCAAATAGCAAAATAAATACTCCATTGTGCATCCCAAGACTTGAACCTCAGACCTCACAGTTACACAACACACCACCTTGCCACTCCACCACAGGCTCTTTCTGTGTCATATTTTATCCTCAATTAATTATAAGGCCTATAGGGCAAAGTCCAAGTTCCTTTAAAAGAAAACCAAAATAAATTGCAAGAGCCAAGACTTGAACCCAGGCTCCCTTACAACCTTAATGACGCCACAACCGCTAAACCACATGCTTCCTTGTGTCATTTACTTAATAATTTAAAAGGCCATCATCCAAGCATCCAGGGTTTTATTCACTTAAAACCAAAATTTTTGCTAAAGCCCAGGTTCAAACCCAAGACTTTTCCAACTCCTCTCAGGACCCTTAAGCACTTGAGCAGACATTTAATTGTGTCATTTCCTTGCATAATTAAAATACTTATACACAACCCCCTAACGGACCCATACTTAAGGTCCAATACTTCTAGGCCCAAATTCGGGGTGTTACAATTCTACCCCCTTTAAGAAATTTCGGCCTCACCGTCTCCTCAGGCTCCCACGTGGCTTTTTTTTAACTGTGATTACGCCAAAGCACTTTGACTAGTGGAATGG
Organism: Gossypium longicalyx; assembly: GCA_025698465.1. Classification (NCBI taxonomy): domain Eukaryota; kingdom Viridiplantae; phylum Streptophyta; class Magnoliopsida; order Malvales; family Malvaceae; genus Gossypium; species Gossypium longicalyx. Next base: position 66,623,912 of record CM046995.1, on the reverse strand, counting down.
ATTTCTTTCTAAATACCTTAACATCACAATCTAATATCTGCACCGGTTCCTCCTCGATAGTCAAATTAGGTTCAACCTCGATTTCCTCAACTGATACAATGTGCGAGGGATTAGAATGGTACTGCCTCAGCATTGAAACATGAAACATGTCATGAATACTATCAAACTCTAGAGGCAACTTAAGTTGATAAGCGATCGGTCCCACCCGTCTAAGTATTCAGTAAAGTCTAATAAACCTAGGGCTAAGCTTGCCTTTCCGCCCAAACCTCAAAATTTTCTTCCATGATGAGACCTTGAGAAAGACATAATCCCCCACAAAGTACTCGATCTCTTTACGCTTTAAGTCTGCATAAGACTTCTCCCTATTAGATTTTCCTTTAATCGGTCTCGAATCAGTTTCACCTTATCTTCTGTATCAAAAATTATTTCTGGCCCTAGAACTCGCCACTCACCCAGCTCAGTCCAACAGTTAGGACTACAACACCTACGACCATACAATGCCCTGAACGGTGCCATTTGAATACTGGACTGGCAGCTGTTGTTATAAGCAAACTCTGCCAACGACAAATAATCCTACAAGTTGCCTCTAAAATCAATTACACAACCTCTTAACATGTCTTCCAGTATCTGAATCACCCTCTCTGACTGCCCATCCGTCTGAGGGTAGAACGTAGTACTGAAATCCAGCCTTGTACCTAAAGCCTCCTATAACTTTTTCCAGAACCGAGATGTGAATCTAGGATCTCTGTTAGATATAATAGAAACTAGTACACCATGCAGTCTCCTAATTTCGGCCACATACAACTTGGCCAACTTCTGTAATGAATAATCCGTGCGGACCGGTATAAAATGGGTAGATTTAGTCAACCGGTCCACGATCACCCATATCGAATCCTTCTTAGTCGGCGTCAAGGGTAGCCCACTCACAAAATCCATGGTTACCCTCTCTCACTTCCAAAGTGGAATTTTAACTGGTTGTAGTAACCCAGAAGGTAATTGATGCTCAGCCTTAACTTGCTGGAATGTCAGGCACTTACTCCCATACTCAGTAACTTCACGTTTCAACCCTGGCCACCAGTATAGCTCACGAAGATCTTGGTATAACTTGTTTCTGCCAGGATGCATAACATATGGACTACTATGTGCCTCTTGCAGTATAGACTTCTTTAGATTAGAATCCCTCGGTATACATACTCTTCCATGGAAGCATAATACTCCTTTCTCATTTAGCCCAAAATTTGTGGTCTCACCATTCTCAACTTGTTGAAAATGAGAAACTAGTGACTCATCTAGCAACTGTTTCTCCTTAATTTGATCAATCCAAGTCGGTCTCACTTGCAGTTCAACTAACGAGCTACCATCACCGAACAGGCTGAGACGAGCAAACATTACTCTCAAATCAGATACAACCCTCCGACTCAGTGCGTCAGCTACCACATTAGCTTTACCGGGGTGATACTCAATTGAACAATCGTAGTCCTTAAGCAACTCTATCCACCTTCGTTGCCTAAGATTCAACTCCTTTTGAGTAAGAAGATATTTGAGGCTTTTATAGTCTATGTAAATAATCGTCTTTTCACCGTATAAGTAATGTCTCCAAATCTTCAGTGCGAAAACCACCACAGTTAATTCCAAGTCATAAGTAGGGTAATTTGTCTCGTGAGGCTTGAGCCGACGAGATGCATAAGCAACCACCTTACCCTCTTGCATCAACACACAACCTAATCCAATGTACGATGCATCACTATAAACAGTAAATTTCTTCCCAAACTCTGGCTATATCAAAATAGGGGCCTTAGTCAAAACATCATTCAATTTCTCAACTCTCTTACTGCTTATCAGTTCAATTAAATGGTACCCCTCTATGCAGTAACTTATTCAGAGGTGCAGCAATCAATGAAAATCCTTCAACAAAACGTCTGTAATACCCAAGCAGACCCAAAAAGCTTCGAATCTCAGATGCAGTCTTCGGTGGTTTCCAATCCACTACAGCTTCAATTTTCTGAGGATCCACCCTAATTCCCTCTACCGACACTACATGTTCTAGCAATGTCACTTCTCGCAGCCAGAATTCACACTTGCTGAACTTTGCATAAAGTTGTTTTTTCCTCAGAACTTGCAAAACAATACAAAGATGTGCATCATGCTCCTCCTCGGTTCTTGAATACACCAAGATGTCATCTATAAAGACAACTATGAACCGATCAAAATAAGACTGGAATACTCGGTTCATTAGATCCATGAAAGCTGCTGGTGCATTCGTCAACCCAATCGGCATCACTAGAAACTCGTAATGACCATAACAATTTCTAAACGCAGTCTTATACATGACAGCCTTCTTAGCCTTTAGCTGATAATACCCAGACTGAAGATCTATCTTAGAGAAAATCGTAGCACCTCATAGTTGGTCAAACAGATCATCTATCATCGGTAAATGGTACTTATTCTTGATAGTCAGGTTGTTCAATTGACGATAATCAATGCACATGCACAGGGATTCATCTTTCTTCTTCATAAACAACACCGGTGCTCCTCACGGAGACACATTCGGTCGAATGAATCCTCGATCCAATAACTCTTTGATTTGAGCCGTTTGCTCCACCAGCTCTTTCGGCGCCATCCTATAAGGGGCAATGGACATCGAAGCTATTCCAGGTAGGAATTCAATACCGAATTCAAGCTCACAATATGGAGGCAACCTCAGAAGCTCTTCAAGAAATACATCCAAAAACTATTTGACAGTTCTAACATCTCCCATAAAAGGACCTTTAGAATCAAAAATACTAATATATGCTAGGAATGCCTTGCAACCTTTGCGAACCAGCTTCTTGGCCCTTAAAGCAAAAATCACATTAGACAGATAATCTCTTCGCTCTCCTATAACAATTACCTCCTCATCCTCCCTAGACTTCAACACCATACGCTTAGCAGCACAATCCAATTTCGTACGGTGTTCCACCAGCCAATCCATGCCCAATATAATATCAAATTCCCTAAACAACAGTTCCATCAAATCTACTGAAAAGACCACCCCTTGGACTTCTAGGGGCATATCTCTGAACAACTTACTCACCCCAACCGATTCTCCCAGTGGACTCAACACAGTCATTTCACTAATTGTATTTTCAGATTGAATACCCAACGTCTCGGACACAGTGCACGCAACATATGAGTGTGTAGACCCAATATCAATTAAAGCAGTGTATGGTAAATTAAAAATCAAGAACGTACCAATTATGATGTTAGGGGCATCCCCATCTTCTCAGTGCCGAGCAGTATAGACCAAGGCTGGCTGTGTCGCCTTAGTGTTTCTAGCACCTCTGCTTGGTGCTCCACGACCTCAACCAAACCCGTTTCCACCTCTGGCCTAACCTCGGCCTCTCGGTGGCTGCTGACCACCTTTCACATGCTGAACACGACCCCGTCCTATAGCTTGCATCTGAGTAAACCCTGAGTACAGTTCTTAACCTGATGATCCAGAGACCCACATCTAAAGCATGCCCCAGTTAGTTTCCAACACTCACCCTGGTGAGCTCTCCCACAATCAGCGTAAGGCTGCGGTCTTGCAACAATACCAGGAACTGCTCAAACAAACCCATCAAACCTGGCCCTCTTTATAGGCCTTCTAGAAGAACCCGAGGGTCAAAATTCCTTTTTATTTCTGCCCCTATCTTTCTCGCAGTTCTGGCACTCAGAGCGCTTTACATCCTCAGTAATTTTTGCTTTTTCTACAAAAGCAGCAAAGTCCTGCTCCCTCTACAGGGCTATCAACACACGTAACTCATCTCAGAGGCCATCCTCAAAGAGCACACAACGTTCATATTCAGTTGCGACTATCCCACGTGCATATCGACTCAACCGTAGCAACTCTACCTCGTACTCTGCCACAATTTTATTCCTCTAAGTCAAATTTAAAAATTCCTTCCTTCGGTCGTCTACATAACTTGCGCCCACATACTTACCTGAAAAGGCTGCTTTGAAGAAATCCCATGTCAAACGGTCAGCTTGTGTACCTTCTCTCATAGTGAGCCACCACTGGTAGGCCTCATCACATGGTAAATACACTGCTCCTTTTAATTTTTGCTCTGAAGTACAGTCAAGATCATCCATTACTCCTTCGGTAGCCTCTAACCAATATTCTGCCACATTCGGGGCTACACCCAAAACACCGCTAAAGATTTCCACTCCATTAGATCGGAGTCGATCCAAAATTGACCCCCGAACTATAGATCCAGTACTTGCTCCAGCAACCTTTTCAAGAACTCGTAGCATTGCTTGAGATAAAGCATCATCCCCAGCTGCTCAGTTATGAGACCCTATCTCAGTTACTGGCGAGACTGATGCCTTCCTAGCCGGCATGTGGCTCGATGCTGAAGACCCAGCTCTAGCACTTTCTCGGCCTCTTCCGCGGCCTCGTGTACCCCTTCCGTGAGTACCTCTTGTGCTCATATCGATAGCAAATTGTCTGTTTTAAAGTCTTATGAATCTGTTTATAATTTCAATAATTATTAATAATGTGTTATGAATAATAGCAGTTAGAGTTTGTTTTCGTAGAACAAAATCTTCTATAGTTGTCAGTCTTTTATAATCTCAGTCTACTCTAACTACAAAGTTTTAGTGTAATTCTACTACCAATGGTAGTCTTCAGTAATACATTTCAATTCATAACAGTCATCAATGTCAGAAAACTTACTGATTTGGTGCCGAAGACTCAGTGTGCCACATTTCCAACCACAACATTAAACATTCAAATCCACAAAAACCTATTCCACAGCTGAGTTTTGTTACTTGGATCTGATACCACTAAAAGTAACACCCCAAACTCGGCCTAAATGTTATGGCCGAATCTGGTGTGTCACATTTGAGTGTTTTTCGAAAACACTATTTTCCTAGAAAACCCTTCTTATTTGAAAACTTGGATGAAATCCCAGTTATGTTAGTTTATTTTCAACACGTGGTTCATTGAAAAATACATAATATTATTCCCAAAATCTCTTTTAGTTGCAGAAGCTAGTTTTAAATTAATTACTAAAACTTAAAAAAAAAAAACAAAATTAAGTTGCGAAAGCATTTTGAAAATGTTGCGGAAACGTAGTGTTTGAAAACAGTTATTATTTTGAAAATTCGATGTTCCTACTCTAGCAGTTTAGAATATGTAATCAAAAGCCCATTAAAAGTTAAAAACTCCCAAATGGCCTTATTACATAATTAAAACCCAAATATGAAAGCTTAAATAAATTGAATCATTAACAACCAATCTACGGACGTGTGGCCACCACTAAGTCCCTTGTGGCTCCAAATCATCTAAGGCTGAGGATTACCTGCACAGTTAAAAAAAGGGTGAGTTTACAAAAACTCATTGTGTAACCCCATCACCAACATAGAATGCATGCATGCGATAACGGTGCAGGCACGAGCCCTATTCAACAACAGTATAGTCTGGGCCTAAGCCCTATGCAGTAACAGTGTGGGCCTATGCCCGAAACAGTATAATCAAAATACAGGTATGCAACCCAACCCAATCCATCCTACTCACCACCTATACCAACCAACTCACCATGTGGGGATTAAATCGACCCACCCAGCCAACTCACCAATATCACAGTGTAGATGGTAATAGTAACGCAACAAAGCTACTAATAGTAACACAGAAAAGCTGCTAATAGGGGTAAACATGGCGTAGCCACTAATATCAGAATACGTGGCAAAGCCACCAAAACAGTACTTCCTCCAAATTAGTATCCCAACCCCAATGCAGAATGTCATGTCAAAATATTTTGTGTATGCAAGATTTCATACTCAGATACGATCATGCATATATCATACACTCATCAATCAACCTATCTCTAAGGTATAATAGTCATTTCCACCCATTAGGGGTAGAATAGTAATTTTTACCCCTTAGGGGTATTTTGGTCATTTTACCCTCAGGGGTCTTGGTACAGATAATCGACCTCTTAAAAGGTCTACAGTTGCCTCGAGCGACTTAAGTAACCTAAACAGACCTAACGATGTAAATGGGCCTAAGGCCCATTATTCAGTCGAAGTAGGCCCACACGCTCGTGTGGCCCATTTAGCCCAAATTTAGCTACGGCTATGTGACCTACATAGCCCAGTCCATGATTTATCACTTACCATGGATTTAATTTGTGTGGGGTCCATGAGCCTATTGGGCCCTCACGACCTATTTCTTCCCAACGAAGCCCTTAACGGCCTATGCCATGCACACGACATTTAATTGTGTCACTTCCTTTCACAATTAAACACTTATACCAATCCCAGGACTTTTCTAACTCCTTTTAGGACCTTTAACCACTTGAGCAAACATTTAATTGTGTCATTTCCTTTCACAATTAAACACTTATACCAATCCCCTCACGGACCCATACTCAAGGCCCAATACTTCTAGGCCCAAATTCAGGGTATTATAGATTATTCTATGTCAAGGTAAGATTTACGACTCGGTATGTTATGTTGTGAAAGAGTAAGTTTGTTAGATTTGAAAAATCAGTATGATAAAGAAAGAAGGCCTTGCTTGGGGGTTTCTAGTGTTAGAAATTATGGAGAAAATGGTATATGAATAGATCTTGATGGGTTTCTATGTTCTGTAGAAGTAGTTGTTATTGATTTGCGCGATGTGAGTCTAGATCTAGAGTCTTGTACTATAGTAGGTGAGAATCAAATGAGTTTCTAAGTTGACTCTTGTATGAATACTATCCATATGAAACATTCCTGTAGAAACTAATTGAATAATGAAACCAAAGCTAGAAAAGTGTGGTATGATAGTTATGTATCTGTATGAATGATTGTTGAAAATAGAATGCATGTTACAGTATGAAATTTGAGAAGATTAGGTTCAACCACATATGTATGTTTCGGATGTATGCTATGAGGTATGATCTGTTAAAAGATGAATGTAGTTTGTGTTAGTGCATAAATGGTCTGTGAAGTGAGTCTATGTCTGTCTTTGAGGTTTGTCTAAAGGGGTCTGTCGGGACTTTAAACAAGAATTTTGAAAGGAAAAATCCATGGAGATGGAATTTTTTAAAGGAACTTGATGCGAACCCGATCGCATCATGTTACGACCCAACTTGTCGACACCGAGATTGGGCTAAACTCGAGGGGCCTAAGTGCAAAAATAAAGTTTTTAATTTTAGTTTGTTAATTTGGCTGCTGGAAAATAAGGACTTTAATTCATTTATTTTAGTTACTTTAGTTATTTTAGTTTGTGTCTTTAATTATGTCATATTTTGAACATCATTAATATGTGTTCTGCATTTAATAAAGTCATGCATTATGTAACTCTTATGTAAGTTAAGTTGGCATCATAAATTATGACATGCATTATGTAACTCCCATGTTAGTTAAAGTTTGCATCATTATATTAAGTCATGCATTAAGTAACTCATTTGTTCATTTAGTTTACATCTTAAACCATGCATTTAAGCATCTTAGTTGTTAAATATGTTTGAGTTTGTTTATATAAGTATGTTATTTAATTTGACTGTTATTTTTTACTACATAAATTAAAGTGTGTTTATTTTCATTTTAAATAAGGTGATTTGAGGTGCATGTTCATAAATAAATTTGTGTATGAGTGTTTATAGTGTGCTGATTCTTATGAGTGTCTTTAATGCTTAATTATCTACCTTGTAGGTGATTATTCATATAGCTAATTGACTCTTCAAATTTTGGACATTTTTCAAGCCTTCAAAGCTTATTATGGTGGCTGTTTAAATGGACCAAGAGTGACTCTTCAAGTCTGATCAGTTTCATGCACTCAAAGCTAGTTATGGTGCCAATTAATGAGATGAATGCACAAGTCTTTTGACATTCAGTTTAAGGGAGATGAAGGGACACCAAACAACACATTAAGGGTTCATTAAGTCAATTATAAAGTGAAGAGACATGCCTTTTCATCTACACCAGAATCAAGTGAAGAGACATGACTATTGGCTTCCCTACATGACTTAAAAACAAAATTAAAGCTTGTAAAAACCTTAGTTAATTGTTGAAGGTGAAAGGTGTAACAGCTCGATTTTGACCCTATTCGGAACAGTGGTTTTAGGACCACAAATTTGAGTCAAAAAATATTTTAAAATTATTTTCTGTGTTTATCATGTGTGAATTTATTTGTGTGAAATTTTCGTGATTTAATTTTGTCGTTTGAGTGCCTGATTAAATAAAAGGGTTTAATCGCGTAAAATGAAATTTTGATAGTTTAATGTGTAAGGGCCAAATTGTTGTTGCCTTTATAATATGAAGCATTTATAATGCAATTAGGCCATAATTATAAGTGATGGACGGTTGAGGACAACCATATTAAAGATATCATATTAATTTGTAAAGGTTATAATTGTAAAATGAATATTAACTTATGTTATAATAAAACATTAAAGATTAAAAGCCATAAGTGCTCATATTCTTTGCATGACCGAATATAAAAGAAAGAAAAGAAAAAAAGAGTTTGAAGGTTCGACCCTTTGTTAAGCTTAATCAAGGTATGTAACTAGCTCGGTTTTTTATAATATTTACGTTTTTGAGATCGTTGCTATGTTATCTATTAAACCTATGTCTCAATTTTTGAATTTGATGATGATTTTGTATTTTCCCATTGTTGAAAGCTTGTGATTTTTATTGTTTGATGATGGAAAATAAAAGATATGTGATAGATTAACATGTTTTGTATTTGAATTTTTTATGATTTTGAGTAATTAGGGCTAATTTGTAAAAATAATAAATTTAAGGACTAAAATGTAAAATAAATGAAATGTGTGGACTAGTATAAAGAATATGAATATTTTGCCTAAGCATAATATATTAAAATTTTGCATATTTTGTGTTTTGTGCAAAAGGGACTAAATTGTAAAAAGTGTAAAATGTTAGGGGTAAAATGGTAATTTTCCTATTTATGTGTTTTTGGATTAAATTGAATGAAAATATGTTTGAATGAGTTTAATTTGAATATGTTTAGATCAAGAACCAAAGAAATCAAATTTGGAACGGGGGAAAACTAAAGTTGTTGATTAGTCGTCCTGTCCCGATTACCGTTGTCCGAGGTAAGTTTATAAGCAAATAATTGCTGTTAATTTTGAATATATGTGAATTTAAAATGCTGAATTGAATTTTATGAGTATATATGTATGATGGTTGAATGGTTATATACATAGGAGCAATGTGTATGAGTTTGTTTCGACCGAGTTATGATGTTCGAAAGCCCCGTACAAACCTTAGGCATAGCTAGGATACATATGTCATGACATAGGATTTTTTATATGTGTTTTCCTGTAAGACCACATCTGGGACGTTGGCATCGATATATGTGGTTACGTGTAAAACCATGTTTGGGACATCAGCATCGTATTTGATTCGTGTAAAACTGTAACGCACCATTCTCTCAAATCCCGAAATCCCTGTTAAAATTAATTTTGTATGTTTGTGAAGTGAAAGTATGCTTGGCTTAGTGGTTGTTGGCTCTAGGAGTGTCTGAGAAGCCATGAGTTCAAGCCTTGACTTGAGCAAAATTTTTCTCCTAATTGAATAACCCTTGTCAATTGTTGGTAGGCTTCATAATTTAATGTAAGGGCTGCATGACTAAAGGAGCCTGCGAGCCTAGTGGTAAGTGGCATGTTGCCAATACATAAAGACTTGAGTTCGAGTCCTACTGCATGCAAGGGATGTCTTTTTACTGCCATGCCATGTAGGTGGTTGTATATCACTGAAACTCTGAAAGCTTGGGCGGTTGGTGTGTTGAGGGGATGAGGGGAGTGTGGTCTAATTCTAGGGACTTGTTGGAGCAAAATTCGGCTGTTGGAGATGTGGTTAGATAAGATATTGTTGAGTGATATTAGGAGTGATAGGAGGAGGTATTTTAGGAGTTTGAAGGGGTGGAAAAAGGGTGTCCCAAACTAGGACTCTCAATTTTGGCAAAGTTTGGTTTTGGCAGTCAGTGCAGGATTGATATTGTTTTTCTGTTCTTCTCCTCTTGTGGCCGAATTCTGTCTTTGGGAGTGCTTTTTTTCCTTTCGTCGGTTTTTGGTATTAAGCGTCTTGGGGCCGAGTGTAGCGTAGGGACCATTCGAGGGCTTTTGCGCATTTGAGTCTATTTCAGGTTTGCACATTTTCCTTAGGTCTTTGGGATGACCGAGTACCTCTTCTCTTCCTTTCTCTGAAGATCAACCCTCTTTTTGGTTGACAATCTCCTCCTTCCTCCCTTTTCAAATTCTTTCAAAAGTTTAGCCGGGGTCTTTAGGCTGAGTCTCTTTTCTTATCCCTCTACTCTTGCAATTTTCTTCTAACTTGCCTCTGTTACTGCTTGTGCTGAACATCCTTTCTTTTCTCTAGTTGCTGAACACCTCATCACTCTCTCCATCTCTCCACCTCTTGTGTTTTGGGTTTGGGGTAAGTACTCTAGACTTCTCTTTTCCCCTCATCTCGTTCTTCTTCGGCTTTCTTCTTTATTCATTGTATGTGGTTAGTCGAATACCCCATTTCAGGTGTAAGTGCATGTGTTGTTTTTTTTTGTTCCCTGTTAATAGTTTTTCTCTTCTCTTCTAACATTGGCTATTCTCTATCGGGTACTATCAGGGGTGACTGGACTATCTTGTGCATCGGTTTAGGGTGTACTGTTTGTGGGTCGATTGTTACTACCCTCCACTCCACTCATAGTTTTACATTTTGGTAAGTGGTTCACTTGGTTCAAGTGGTTTACATTTAGGGTTCTATTTAACAAAATTAGGTTTTAATGCAGATCTTTGCCAAGAAATGGGTGATCACTGGTTAAGGGAGGATTAAACTCTACTTGCTGAATCAAAGTAAGTGATATGTACTATTGGGACTTAGTGTTCACAAGAGGGTGTTTAACCCTAGTGATTAAGGGCTGACATTGAGTCATAATTGGATTTAGGTTGGAGTACGTGGAGATTGGTGTCTTCTTATCAACAGGTGTGTAATCACACTGCAAAAACTATTAAATGGCAAAAGCCAAAAAATCGAAGAGTGTATCGTCAACTCCACACGGACATGTGGCCGCTCGTGTGGCAGGTTGAGTAGTAAAACAACCCCGTGTTGTTGACGACATGGCCATGAGCGATTTCAAGAGCCGAAACGGTATTGGGCCATTTTGGGCCAAATTGGGCCGTGTAAGCCCAATAGGCCTGTGGGCCCCACACAGAAAAATCGTACAAAGTATGGTAAATTATGGGTCAGGTTGTGTAAACTACACGACAAAGGCCATTTTGGGGCTATGTGGGCTATACGAGAGTATGGGCCCATATGGGCCCGCAATATGGGCTATAGGCCTATTGTCACTAGTTGACTGTTAAGGTTCCACGGGTCGCCTAAGATGACTATGAACCTATTATTGGGTTGGTAAGTATACTTAGACCCCATACTGATGAAATGACCATTATACCCCTGTGAGGTAAATTGATTGAAATACCCCTGTATTATGTATGACTGTTTTTTAGTATGACATTTCTGCATACACGTATGATATTATGTTACATTTCATAGGGTGGGATATGTATATATGTATATATGATTTTGGAGGAAGTGTACTGAAAGGCTATAAGCCTATTACTGACAGCTTTACTGCAAATACTATTTTTAGTACCGAGATCGATACGACTTGGTGTGTAGGGCCGGGTGGGTCGATTTTATCCCCACATGGTGTGTAGGGCTAGTACGGAGATGGTATATAGCGGATGGATTGGGTAGGATTCTTTGTTTGCATACTGTATTGAAATGGGCTCAGGCCCAGACTGCTACTGTTACTGAAAAAAGGGCTAAGGCCCTAATTGAAACTGAAAGGGCTTAGGCCCAGATTTTACTTTGACTGTTTGCTATTATGGGATTTCACACACTGAGTTTTCGTAAACTCATTCGTCTATTATCTGTGCTGGAAATCCCCAAGCTTAGATGGATCGAGGCGATGGAGGACTCGGTGGTGGCCACTCGACGTTGTTATTTTATTATATAGCTATTCTAATTAAAATTTTACTCTTGGGTTTTCATTGTAATAAGTCCTTTTTAAAGTTTATTTTTATTTGGGGATTTAATTATTTTATTTTATCTGTTAGTGACAGGACACGGATTTTCAAGAAAATATAAACAAATGTTTTTCTGAAAACATCACGTTTACGCAACGCAAATAGTGAGAGTTTTTGAAACAAACACTGCTTTAAAGTTTAATGACAATCTAATATAATTGATAATTGCTAAAATGACTTAAGCTTTTTACAATAAAAAGGCATCATAGGTTCTCATTAACAACCCCAAAGAAGTTTTTATGAAGAACGGATTTTCACCAAACTTGTGTTTTGGAAAAACACTCAAGGTGACATCACAGATTCGGCCATAACGTCTAGGCCAGGTTTGGAGTGTTACAAAGACCTTGTCTGGGACAGTGGCACCGATATGAGATAGCATGTAAGACCACGTCTGGGACACTAGCATTGTAAGATATATGTGATTATCTGAGTATCCTATTCAATTCTGAATGATTCAATGGGCAATGATAAGTTGTGATCAAATATGTAAAATGAGCTAAAACAATTAGGTATGAGTTATTTGATTTCCTATTTAAAAATAATGTAAGCTTGTTATTTGATATGTAATGCAAATTCTATATATGATAATAATGTAAATATATGTGCATTATGTGTATATTCGGCCATATATTATGTATAAGTATGTGATATTAAAGTTTGATTTATAAGTATATGCATATGAGCCTATATACATTCGGTTATATAATGATATTATGTCTTTGAAATTGAATGATACTTTAAATATATACATATATATGTATGTACATTCGGTTAAGATAACATTTATTTATGAAATCATATTTTATATATGAAATATTAAGCTTGAGATTAAATATGATTATGATAGTATAATTTATTTTGGTTAAAATGAGTTGATTATGTCTTGGAGTTTTTATTTGCTTATAACTTACTAAGCTATGATAGCTTATAGTGTGTGTATGTTTGTCTTTGTTTTATAGGTTTTGGAATCAAGTTACGAGCTCGGGGATTGTCAGCAAAGTCTATCACACTATCTACTATTTCGGTACTTTTATAAGTTGAACTCGAACTTATGGCATGTATAGCCTAGCCTTGGAGTTAGTTTATTTTGAATGTGTACGTATTTAAAGCCATGCGAAAATGGCTTGCTTATTATGCTTAAGTTTGGTTTTATATTTTCTTAATTAAAATGTTTGATGTGCTTGGTTTTGGTAATTCGGTATTGGTAATTTTGGATGTATAAGTGCTTGATTCGGCTATGGTTTATGCATGGATAAAAGTATATGTGAATTTGGTTGATATGTGTTGTTAAGGTGTTATTATTTGTTTTGGTATTAAAGAATATTCGGTTATATTCAAACATGATTGGAGATTATTTTGGTATGCATATTATATGATATGTTTTATCTTTATAAATGGTTTAATGAATTAATTTAGTAATGGAGTAAATGATGGATCTGTATTGAGTTATAATATGTAATGCATTAGTTAGTAAAATGCATGTCATTTATATGTGGTGTATTTGGTATATGCTTATGGTTTAAAGTAACGATATATATGGTTATATGGATTAGATAGTTATTTGGAAATCAATGAATATTTATGACATTTGATATGATGTATAACATGTGAAGTTGGCAAGTCTTAATTCAACATTAATATTTATGGAATGTTTATTATTACTTAAGTGAGAAATGCTTAGGCTGGTTATTTTCTTTATAAATAAGATTTGATCAATTGGTAAAGTTGTTTGTGTTTATAAATTTGGTTTATTAGGTTGTAAAGACATGGTATGAATTACTTGAATATGATGTTAATGACCGGATAGATGAAGTCTGAATGGTTGGTATTATGTGCATAAATTCCTGAAACAAGAATTTGATGTATATTAGTTAATTTAAATTTTTCTTTTACTATATATATACATGAAATAAAATACGTTGGATTCTTAATGATGTATTCAAATATTATAGTAATTAGTTGAACATATAGTTCAAATGTTGGTAATTATGGAGTATGTACAATTTGTTGTTAGTATGAGTATGTGCAGAAGATATGAAATTGTTTGATATTCGGCTATTGAATTAGTTGGTTAGACATATGCTCGGTATATGATATGTATTTATAATTAGAATTTGAAATTTTAAATAAGTTAGGAATTATCATGTGATTGATTCACGAAGCATAAGTTGTATTAAATGCCTGTTTTGAAATATGTTTTGATTGGTAATGCCTTATAACCCTAATCCGGCGATAGATACGGGTTAGGGGTGTTACATTTGATTGGTATCAGAGTTACGGTTTAGTCGATTCTAAGACTAACGTAGTGCGTGTGAGTCTAGCTATACATGCCATATTATATACTGTGATAGTGTAAAGACTTTTGACATTTGAAAATGTGTTTTCATATAGTAAATGGATCCCAATAGAGTTGTAGTTGATGATATTGAGAGTATAGCTCCTGCTCCCGCGCCAGGGACGGTGCCAGTTGATTCTCGAACGACTTCGAGTAACCAAGAGGGAGAGGCTAAACAAGCCTTTTACAAAATGATGAACAACTGGTTTACTCAGTATATCCAGACTAATCTGGCTGCATAACAACCTCCACTCCCGACTAATCCTTCTTCGATACATGCTACACCTCATATGCTTGATCCTTTGAGATTTCATAGGCCCCCTGTTGATAAAATTAGAAAACGCGGGGCTAAAGAATTCAGAGCTACTGATGATGATGATGCTGAGCAAGCTGAATTCTGGCTTGATAATACTATCCGCGTGTTTGATGAGCTATCTTGTACCCGTGATGAGTGTCTAAAATGTGCCACATCCTTGCTACGACACAACGCATATCACTGGTGGAATACACTAGTATCGACGGTTCCGAAAAAACGTGTGACTTGGGAGTTCTTTCAAACTGAGTTCCATAAGAAATATATCAGTTAGAGATTCATTGATAAAAAATGCAAGGAATTTCTCGAGTTGAATCAGGGTCGCATGACTGTGACAGAATATGAACGAAAATTCATGAAACCCAGTCGGTATACTCGAGAGTGTGTTTCCACCGAAGCCATAATGTGTAAAAGATTTAAAGATGGGCTAAACGAAGACATTAAAGTGTTAGTCAGCATACTTGAAATAAAAGAGTTCATAGTACTGGTTGAGCTAGCATGCAAAGCCGAAGAGATCGAGAAAGAGAAAAGAAAAGCTGACTTTGAAGCTAAAGATTCACGTAAGAGATCAGTGAGTAAGTCATTCCAGTTGGCATCAAAGAAATTCCAAGATGATTTTAGCCATTCAAAAGCTACTACGGGTTGTTCTAGATGAGATCGAGATAGACCACCTTTGAGCTCGAAAGCTACCTCTATAGCTAGTGTTGGTAATGTTAGATCGAATCAACCCGAGTGTAAACATTGTGGTAAAAGACACCCCAGCAGTTGTAGATTGCATGATCGGGCTTGTTTTAAATGTAGGTTGACGGATTATTTTGTTCGTGAATGCCCTGAGTTAGCTGAACAAAATACAATATAGAATTAGAGAGCGAATAACATGTCAGCTCGAGGTAGATCACCCAAAAATATGGGTAATGGGAGTAGCAGTCAGAGAGGAACTAAAGACACAATAGTTCGATCTGAAGCTCACACACCTACCAGAGCTTATGCCATACGTACTCGCGAGGAGGCTTCATCCCCAGATGTTATTACTTGTATATTCACTCTCTATGATACTAGTGTAATTGCATTGATTGATCCTGGTTCGACTCATTCTTATGTGTGTGAGACATTAGTATTCAGAAAGACTTTGCCTGTTAAGTCTACTAAATTTGTGATTAGAGTATCAAACCCCTTAGGCTGGTGTGTTTTGGTTGACAATGTGTATAAGAATTGTCCTTTGATGATTTGAGATTCGTGTTTTCCGGCTGATTTAATGTTGTTGCCATTCGACGAGTTCGATATAATTCTGGGTATGGACTGGTTGACTTTGCATGATGCTGTCGTAAATTGAAAAAGAAAGACTATTGATTTACGGTGCCAAAATGATGAGATTATTCGGATTGAATCTAATGATCTGAATGGTTTACCGACAGTGATATCTTCGATGTTAGCTTAGAAGTATGTAAGAAAAGGTTGTGAAGCTTACTTTGCATATGTGTTTGATAGTAAAGTGACGGAAAAAAAGATTGAATCAGTACCAGTTGTGTACAAGTATTCTGATCTATATCTTGAAGAATTGTCGGGTTTGCCACCTATTAGAGAAGTAGAATTTGGTATTGAGTTAGTGCCGGGGATGACTCCAATATCGATAGCTCCTTATAGAATTGCACCTACTGAATTAAAAGAATTGAAAGCTCAGTTGCAAGAGTTGACAGATAGAGGTTTTGCGTGATCGAGTTTCTCTCATTGGGGTGCACCAGTTTTATTTGTGAAAAAGAAAGATGGAACTATGAGAATGTGTATCGATTATAGACAGCTCAATAAGGTGACTATAAAGAATAAATATCCATTGCCACGGATTGATGACCTATTTGATCAACTGAAAGGGGCTACAGTGTTTTCGAAGATAGATTTGAGATCAGGCTACTATCAATTGCGAGTTAAAGACTTCGATATGCCAAAAATTGCTTTCTAAATGAGGTACGGACATTATGAGTTTCTGGTTATACCTTTCGAACTTACTAATGCACCTGTTGTTTTCATGGATTTAATGAACTGGATCTTCAGACAGTATTTGGATCGGTTTGTGGTTGTGTTCATAGATGACATTTTGATTTATTCCCGTGATGAAACCGAGTATGCTGAACATCAGAGACTTGTGTTACAGACTTTACGAGATAAACAATTGTATGCAAATTTCAGTAAATGTGAGTTCTGGTTACGTGAAGTCAGTTTTCTAGGACATTTTGTGTCAGCATCGGGTATTCGGGTTGATCCGAGTAAAATTTCAACTATACTTGATTGGAAAGCTCCGAGAAATGTTTCTGAAGCTTGAAGTTTTCTGGGACTTTTCAGTTACTATAGACGGTTCGTGAAAGGTTTCTCTATGGTTGCAACCCTGAAGACAAAGCTACTTCAGAAAGATGTTAAGTTCGAGTGGTCAAAAAGTGCCAGAAAAGTGTTGATCAGTTGAAATCCCTTTTGACCGAAGCTCCAGTGCTAGTTCAGCCAGAATCGGGTAAAGAATTTGTCATCTATAGTGATGCATCTTTAAATGGTTTGGGTTGTGTTTTGATGCAGGAAGACAAAGTTATAGCTTATGCCTCGAGATAGTTAAAGCCGCATGAAAAGAACTCTCCGACAAATGACCTAGAATTGGAAACTATTGTGTTTGCATTGAAAATATGTTGTCACTATCTGTTCAGTGAGAAATGTCATGTTTATTCTGATCACAAGAGCCTGGAATATTTGATGACTCAGAAAGATCTAAATTTGAGACAACGTCGATGGTTAGAGGTGTTAAAAGACTATGAGCTTGTGATTGACTACCATCTAGGAAAGGCTAACGTTGTTGCTGATGCTTTAAGCCGAAAATCATTGTTTGCTTTGCGTGCAATGAATGCGCATATGGCTTGTAACAGCCCAATTTAGACCCTAATCAGAATAGTGGTTTTGGGAACACGAATCCGAGCTAAAAAAATATTTTAAAATTATTTTCTATGTTTATTATACGTGAATTTATATCTGTGAAATTTTCGTGCTTTAATTTTATCGTTTGAGTGTCCGATTAAATAAAAGACTTAATCGCGTAAAATGAAAATTTGGTGGTTATTTCTAAAAGGGGCCGAATTGCATTTGGCTTTTTAAATGGAAGCCTTTATGTTTCAATTAGGCTATTGAATGAATAAGTGGACGGTAATGGCCAAGGAATATAATGATTTTATATTATATTATAAAGGTTAAATAAGTTATTTGGTTAATAAACATATAATAACTAAAATCAAGTTAACATATTCATTTTATTTTCTTTGTTCTTTCACCGAAACTAGAAACAAAATAAAAGCAATAGAGAAACTTAGGGTTCGGCTACTTTCAAGCTCAATCAAGGTATGTGTTTAGCTCGATTTTTGATAATTTCTACGTTTTTGAGATCGTTGCTTTGAGTACTAGTAAACCCATGCTTGAATTTTTTTATTTTGATGAACATTTTGAGTTATGCCATTGTTGGAAGCTTGTGATTTTTTTTGTTTGATGATGAAATATGAAAGATATGTTTTAAATTAGCATGTTTTGTATTGGAGTTTTTGATGATTTTGAGTAATTAGGACTAAATTGCAAAAATAATAATTTCATGGACTAAATTGTGAAATAAATGAAATATATGGACTTGTATGAATATGGGTAAGATTCAGCCTAACATGGGTATAGTGAAATTTGGCATATTTTGTGTTTTGTGCAATAGGGACTAAATTGTAAAAAGTGTAAATGTCAGGGGTAAAATGGTAATTTTCCCATTTATGTGTTTTTGGACTAAATTTAATGAAAATATGTTTGAATGAGCTTAATTTGAATATGTCTAGATCAAGAACTAAAGAAATCGGATTTGGATCAGGGGAAAACGAAAGTTTTCGACTAGCTGTCCCGTTGCATTTTATGACGTTTGAGGTAAGTTTATAAGGAAATAAACATACTTAATTTTAATTAAATGCAAAGTATATATGATGAATTGAAAAATATGAAATTATATATGCAATAGCCGAATATTGTTAAGCTTGGCAACTCTGTTACGACTTCGTTTCGATCGAGTTACGATGTCCAAAAGTCCCGTATGAACCTTAGGAATAGTTAGGATACATATGTCATGACATAGGATTCTGATATGTGAAGTGTGAGTAAGACCATGGCATCGATATGTGATTCCGATATATGTGTGCGAGTAAGACCCTGTCTGGGATAGTGGCATCGATTTGTGATTACATGTAAGACCACGTCTGGGACGTTGGCATTGTACGATATGTGTGATTATTTGAGCGTCCTATCCAATTCCAAATGGTTCATCGGGCAAAGGTAAATCGAGAATGGATGTGTAAAATGAGCCAAATGGCCAGGAACGAATTAGTTGGTTACCTACTTGAAATAAGGTAAGTAGTAACTTGATATTTGTTACAATCATGTATGATGCAAATGTAGGATAAATATAATTGTGATATGAGTATTCGGCTTTGTGAATAAATAATTTGAGTATTATTGAAGTGATTCTTAACTTGTGTTTATGTGATCATGTTTATTCGACCACATATCAAGTATAGATATACGAAGTTAAATTTTGGTACATGAGCTTATGTATTGGAATGTATGTGGATTCGGTTTAACAATGACTATTTAGCTTTGGAAGTTGAATATTAAAATGTTTATTTGATCATGAGAATATTCTGCCAAGGTGATTTCTATGTATGAAAACATATCAATTATGAAATTTGTATGTTTGAGATTAAATGTGGTAACAACGATATAATTTCGTTTAGTTTAGTTGAATTGATAATGTCATTGAGTTGTCTATTTGTTTATGACTTACTAAGCTATGATAGCTTACTCTCTGTGTTCATGTTTACTCTATTTTATAAATTTTGGAGTCAAGCTACAAGCTAAGGGACTGTTAGCAAAGTTCATCACACTATCTACAATTTTGGTACCTTCATAAGTTAAACTCGAATTATGGCATGTATAGGCTGGAATGTGTTAAAAAATGATGAACTTTGGTTATGTATAAAGGTTATGCGAAAATGGCTTATTTTCTATGCTTGAATTCAATTTTGGTTTTATTTATGGTTTGAGTTTATTTTGGTTATTATGTCGTGGGCCATGGATGATTATAAAATTGTGTTACGTGATCGTATATCAAGGTTGGTTGTTGAATTCGGATGTGGCATGAATGAATTGGCTATATTATATATATGCTTGATCTTGGTTTGAGCCTATATTGAAAGTGTATCCAATATATATAATGTATGTGATGTTGCTATGTGTTTCAGCCACATAGTGTATAATAGATGTTAATTGTGCTAAGGTAGGTCATGCATTTGTTAAGTAAGAATCAAGACATTTATGCATGAGGTAAATTCGGTGTTCTATTATAAACTATATTAATGATGTGTATGATACTTAATTTATTTATCATGATGATTAATTTATTTATCATGATGACTTAGACATATTGGGCCTTTGATTAATATAAGGAGATTGGTTTAATGACAAATGGATATGTGTGCTTAGGTATTCGGTCATGGCATGTTAAATGAGCCTTTATATGTCTTTACATGTACATATATGTGTTTATAAGTCGAGTAGATAAAGATTGGAATGGGTTTTATATATAATTGAATGCTTGTTCTTAATTTGTATAAATATGCATAACACATGAATTATATATAGACTAATATATTAATGCTGCATAAATGAATAAGAAGATTGGTAAATGAAAATTGTTTCAATTGATGTATAATTTGTGCATGCGCATGACTTTCATAAAATAAGTCTAATATTCAATAATGAAGTTATTGTATAAATTGTCTTGTATATGTATAAATTATTTGATATATATATATTTTGGATTATGTATTATTTGTGCTATGTTGCGAATGTTAAAATTTTTAAGATTTGATATTTGATTGAGATTTAAGCATTGATGTGATCTAGATCTCGAAATTCAAATTATAATAAATATTTGTATGAATTGTATTATGATAGGTAATGCCTCATAATCCTAATCCGACGATGGATACGGGTTAGGGGTGTTACATGGCTATGTTTGATGATGGTTCGATAATAGCTGAATTAAAAGCAAGATTGTTATTTATTCAACAATTGCGATGCTCAAAAAGTTGATAATGATTTGTTAACAAAACGGGTCCAATGTTATTCGACTGTTGATTTAGAGTTTCGAGTTGATGCTGAAGGTTGTTTGAGGTTCAAAAACCGAATATGTGTTACGAGAAATTCAGAGTTGATTTAGATGATTTTGAATGAAGCTCATGGCATTTGGTTATCTGTTCACCCGGGTAGTACAAAAATGTATAATGATCTAAAATAGCTTTATTGGTGGTATGGCATGAAACGAGACATATCTGACTTTGTTTCAAAGTGTTTAGTTTGTCAACAAGTAAAAGCCAAGCATCAGGTACCTTCTGGATTGCTTCAGCCAATCATGATACTTGAGTGGAAATGGGATAGAGTCACGATGGATTTTGTATCCGGTTTACTGTTGATAAATAGCAAGAAAGATGCAATCTGGGTTATTGTGGATAGATTGACTAAATTGGCTCATTTTGTTTTGGTTTGTACAGATTACTCGCTTGACAAGCTTGTTGAATTGTATGTTTCTCAGATTGTGAAATTACATGGAGTACCTATTTTTATTGTTTCGGATAGAGATCCGAGGTTTACATTGCAGTTTTGGGAGAAACTGCAAGATGCACTAGGTACATTTCAGCACTGCTTTCCATCTGCAAACAGATGGTCAGTCCGAACGAATCATCCAGATACTTGAGGATATGTTGAGATGTTGCATTCTCGAGTTCGAAGGTACGTGGGAACGATACTTACCTCTGATTGAATTTGCATACAATAATAGCTTTCAAACGAGTATCAAAATGGCACCTTATGAGGCTTTGTACGATTGTAAATGTTGTACACCATTGTATTGGACCGAGCTCAGTGAAAATAAGATACACGGGGTCGATTTGATCCGAGAGACTAAACAGAAAGTAAAAATGATCCGCGAAAGTTTGAAAATAGCGTCAGATCGTCAGAAATCGTATACGGACCTGAAATGAAAGGATATAGAGTTTCAGATCAGGGATAAAGTCTTTTTGAAAGTCTCACCATGGAAGAAAATACTCAGATTTGGTTGTAAAGGCAAATTGAGTCCGAGATTTATTGGGCTGTATGAGATTATTGAGCGTATCGGGCCGGTTGCATACAAATTGCTGTTGCCACCTGATTTAGAAAAGATCCATAATGTATTCCATGTTTCGATGCTTTGTAGATATCGATCTGATCCCTCACATGTGATTAATCCGTTAGAGATTGAGATTAAATCTGATATGACATATGAGGAAGAACTGATTCGTATTCTGACTCGCGAAGTTAAAGAGTTGCGAAATAAGAAAATTTCGTTAGTAAAAGTACTGTGGCATAAACACGGAGTAGAAGAGGCAACGTGGGAGCCAGAAGTTGCAATGAAAGAACATTATCCGAACCTATTCATCGGTAAGGTTTTCGAAAATGAAAATCCCTATGGGGGAGAGTTGTAACAGTCTGATTTTTACCCTATTCGGAATGGTGGTTTCGGGACCACAAATCCGAGTCAGAAAAATATTTGAATTTTTTTTTTGTGTTTATTATGTGTGAATTTATATGTGAAATTTTCGTGATTTAATTTTGTCATTTGAGTGCCTGATTAAATAAAAGGGTTTAATCCCGTAAAATGAAAATTTGATTAGTTTAATGTGTAAGGGCCAAATTGTTATTGTCTTTATAATTTGAAGCATTTATAATGCAATTAGGCCATAATTATAAGTGATGGATGGTTGTGGACAACCATATTAAAGATATCATATTAATTTGTAAAGGTTATAATTGTAAAATGAATATTAAGTTATGTTATAATAAAACATTAAAAATTAAAAGCCATAAGTGTTCATATTCTTTGCATGATCGAATATAAAAGAAAGAAAAGAAAAAAAAAGAGTTGTATAAAGAAGATGAATATTCGGCCTAAGCATGATATATTGAGGGACTAAAATAATAAATTGAGGGACTAAAATGTAAAATAAATGAAATGTGTGGACTTGTATAAAGAAGATGAATATTCGGCCTACGCATGATATATTGAAATTTTGCATATTTTTGTGTTTTGTACAATAGGGACTAAATTGTAAAAAGTGTAAAATGTCAGGGTAAAATGATAATTTTCCCATTTATGTGTTTTTGGAGTAAATTGAATGGCAATATGTTTGAATGAGTTTAATTTGAATATGTTTAGACCAAGAACCAAAGAAATCGGATTTGGATCGGGGGAAAACTAAAGTTGTCGATTAGTCGTCCTGTCTAGATTACCGTTGTCTGAGGTAAGTTTATATGTAAATAAATGCTGTTAATTTTGAATATATGTGAATTTAAAATGCTGAATTGAATTTTTTGAGTATATATGTATGATGGCTGAATGGTTATATACACTCCGTTCCATAATTCCCAACCCATATGCAACCTAAACAGGATATCATATGAATGTAGCAGGTATACATGTAACATCCATAAGTCTTACATTCAACACATAGGGGTATTATAGTCATTTTCTGCCCTTAGGGGCATTTTGGTAATTTCTCTATATTATGGGTTTATTACTTTCCTTGGCCCGTTAACAAGTTCTCGTTGGCTAAACTGAACAGATACTATGCACTTGGTAGGATTCCAGAGAAGAGGAGGTGAGTCATTAAGATCGCTTAAGTACCAAGCTCTCCCTAGATCCAATCCTAAACATGCATATACCCATTGCCACACCTTAACCATATGACTCGTCCACGGTCGTAATTAATTATTTATTTAAGTTTTATGTCTGTTTAAGCAGTTATTAGATACTAGGCCCAAAACCCTTTACAAAGCCCAAACAAGTCTACATACTTGTAAATGGCCCACTAGGCCCAATCTCATTCATATGGCCAATTAGGCCCAATCACATTCATATGGCCCATCAGGCCCAATCACATTCATATGACCCTTCAGGCCCAATCACATTCATAGTCATGCAATCATATGCTTTTTCATCACTTAGTATCAAATTGCCAATTTTTGCCTATTATGGGCCCTACAGCCCATCGGGCCCATTTAGGTCATTCTGGCCCGGTTGGTGAAAACATGGCCCAACTCCATGGAATCACTCATGGAGCCTCTGATAACCTATCGGTTCCCCATTATAAGTGTTCACGCACTCGCAAGACTATTGTAGCCAAACTTCTGACTTTTTGGCATTTCGACTTTTCGGCATTTCGACTTTCTGGCGTTTCGAGATTTGTCGATCTACTGTGTGTGTGCAGTGTATGTACACACCTGGTACTAAAACATGTTGCGATCTCCTTAGCCACGAACCTACAAATGATGTCACTTAACGATTAATCACACACTTATCAAATACAATCACCAAAAACCAAAAATCTCACATTTGCCTTACCTTGAACGACAAGCCTTAACAGTCCTTGATCACTAATCACGAGTATTTCTTAAATCTGCATCCACCTTTATCATTATGAACTAACAACAAGTGACTCACAATCATCCTAATTCACCCTTATATCATCCAATACCATTCGGCCAACCTTAATCAATAAAAGAGGAACAATTGCCCAAAATCCCCAAAATGCCTAAGGAGCGATTCGGCAGAGATCTGAACTCCAAAATTTGATACTAATCCCCTACCAAAACCGATTTAAAAAGATGAGGGAGAAAAGAAATCTGTACTAGGAAAATTGACTAAAAGAGCAAAGCACTTACACAAGAATCGGCCGAAGTAGAGGGAGTAGTGGCGACATAGAAGGTCCTTAGTCAAAGGGGTATTCGGCCTTTGAGATTTGTATGGTGAAAAGGGCTATTCGGCACAAATAAGAAGAAGAGAAGAAGGAATTGTTTAAAACCAAAGGTGAATCAAAAGAGAGTTTGAGAAGAGAAGGCTTGGAAAATCGGCAAGCAAGGAACTAGGAATTCGGCTTCTGAGCACTTAGAGAGAAAAGTGTTTCTGCAACACAAAAATGAGGAATTTGGCTAAAGGACGAGAAGCAACTTCAGCATTACCCTAGAATCCCCAAAATGGCACCTATATATACACTATTGCTGAATTTTCCTAACCCAAATTCCCAATTCGGCTCCACTTCTCTACACCGCTCATTTCCTAACTTTTCTCCCTGATAACTCCTTAATCCCTTCCTTAAATCTCTCCTCTGATCGCTCCCTTCAGAGTTCACATCCAACGCCACTAGTGGCCATTTATTGAGCAAAAATAAATCCTTCTTTTGATCATGGAGGGATTCGAACCCCAAACCTCCTTTCCATGCATGTGATGCCACCTCTAAGCCCCACATGTGACGCTACTTGCCACTCCAACACAAGGCTCCTTGTGTCTAGTTCGTCCTTCATTTATTTAAAATCCAAACTACTTGCCATCAAGGTTCTTTTAATTATTAAACTATAATTTCTTTCACCCTAAAGTTTGAACTCAAAACTTGACCAAGGCCTATTATCAAATAAATAACACTTGACTAGCAATATTAAGCACACCTTTTATCAAAACCGAAAAAAAAGGAAGTTCAAGATTTCGGGATTTTTGGGGCGTTACAACTCTACCCCCTAAAAGAAATTTCGTCCTCAAAATTTTACCTGATTCAAATAGTTGAGGATATTGATGTCGCATTGTTTCCTCAGGTTCCCAAGTAGCTTCCTCAGCCTTGTGATTACACCAAAGCACTTTGACTAATGGGACGGATTTCCTTCTCAGTACCTTAACATCACAACCAATTATTTGTATGGGCTCTTCCTCGAAAGTTAGGTCTGGCCTAACCTCGACCTCTTCAACTGAGATGACATGTGAAGGATCCGAGCGATATCATCTTAGCATGGAAACATGAAACACATCGTGGATTTGGCTTAGTTCAAAAGGTAATTCCAACTAATAAGCGACTAGCCCAATCCGTCTCACAGCCCGATATGACCCAATGAACCTTGGGCTTAGCTTCACCTTCTGTCCAAACCTTAATACCTTCTTCCACGGGGAGACTTTAAGAAAAACTAAGTCCCCCACTACATACTCTATCTCTCAACGCTTAAGGTCAGCATATAACTTCTGCCTATCCGAGGCCTCCTTTAACCGATCCCGAATCAATTTTACCTTACCTTCAGTATCTGCTACTAACTCAGGGCCCAAAACTCTCCGTTCGCCCAATTCCGTCCAACATGTTGGAGTTCGACACCTTCACCCATATAGTACTTCATACGGAACCATCCCAATACTTGCTTGATAACTATTATTGTATGCAAATTCAGCTAACGGCAAAAAGTCTTCCCAGCTACCTCGGAACTCAATTACACAACCCCTCAACATATCTTCCAAAACTTGGATCACCCTTTCCGACTGTCCATCAGTTTGAGGGTGGAATGTCGTACTGAAGTTCAACCTAGTACCCAACGTCTCGTGCAGCTTCTTCCAAAATCGCGAAGTGAAACGTGGGTCCCTATCAGATATTATGGAAACTGGCACTCCATGCAATCTTACAATCTCCGCCACATACAACCTAGCCAGCTTTTGTAACAAGTAATCAGTGCAGACCGGTACAAAATGGGCAGACTTGGTTAACCAATCCACTATAACCCATATCGAGTCTTTCTTAGTAGGAGTCAAGGGTAGCCCACTAATAAAGTCCATCGTAATCTTTTCCCACTTCCAAAGTGGATTCTTTACTGGCTAAAGCAATCCTGAAGGCAACTGATGTTCCGCCTTCACTTTTTGACAAATTAAGCATTTACTTACGAACTCCATAACCTCGTGCTTAAGTCCAGGCCACCAATAAAGCTCACGCAAATTCTGATACATCTTGTTTTCGCCAGGATGCATAGCATAGAGATTGCCATGCGCTTCCTGTAGAATAGACTGCCTTAGATCCTCGTCCTTTGGTATACACATCCTCCCACGAAAACACAACACTCCTTCACTATTTATCCCAAAGTCGGACGTCTCCCCATTTTCTACTTGTCTAAAACAAGCACCCAAAGTCTCATCCACTAACTGCTTACTTTTTATCTACTCGACCCATACCGGCTTTACTTGAAGCTCAACTAACAACCTCCCATCATCCAACAAGCTTAAACGGGAGAGCATAGCTCTCAAGTCTGACTTAACCCTACTACTCAACGCATCTGCTACAACATTTACTTTGCTAGGGTGGTATTCAATCGTACAATCATAATCCTTCAATAATTCCACCCACCTACGCTGCCTAAGGTTTAGCTCCTTTTAGGTAAGGAGGTACTTTAAACTCTTATGGTCCGAATAAATTATGCACTTCTCTCCATATAAATAATGCTTCCATATTTTTAGCGTAAAAACCACCGTAGCTAGTTCCAAGTCATGGGTTGGGTAATTCACCTCGTGAGTTTTAAGTTGACACGACACATACGCAACCACCTTTCCTTCCTGCATCAATACACAGCCCAAGCCTACATGGGACGCGTCACTTTCAACCGTAAACTCTTTCCCAAGCTCTGGCTGAATCAACACAAGGGCCTCAGTTAAAACCTTCTTAAGCTTTCCAAAACTCTCTTGCTGCTTGTCCGTCCACTCAAATGGTACTCCCTTCCTCAACAACTTAGTTAAAGGTGTAGCAATTACTAAAAAGCCCTCAACCAACCGCCTATAGTATCCTACCAAGCTCAGAAAACTTCAGATTTTCGACGCTAACTTAGGTGTTTTCCAGTCTAACACTGCTTCAATTTTTTGAGGATCCACCTTAATCCCCTCAGTTGGCACCACATGTCCTAGAAAAGTAACCTCCCTTAGCCAAAATTCGCACATACTGAATTTGGCATACAACTGCTTCTCCCTTAAAATCTGCAACACAATCTTTAAGTGTGCATCATGCCCATCCTCATTCCTTGAGTACACTAAGATGTCATCCATAAAAACCACCACGAACCGATCCAGGTAGGGTTGGAAGACCCGATTCATGAGATCTATGAAAGCAGCAGGTGCGTTCGTTAGCCCGAATGGCATCACCAAGAACTCGTAGTGCCCATAACAAGTTCTAAAAGTTGTCTTATAAACATCTGCCTCCTTAACCCTCAATTTGTGATACCTCGAATGCAGATCAATGCTCAAGAAAACGGAAGCTCCCCTAAACTGATCAAAAAGATCATCGATTCTCAGCAAAGGGTACTTGTTTTTAATAGTTAACTTGTTCAACTGTTGGTAGTCGATACACATTCACAATGTCCCATCTTTCTTCTTCACGAATAACATCGGTGCTCCCTACGGAGACACACTTGGTCGGATGAACCCTCGATCCAAAAATTCCTGAATCTGTGCCTTAAGTTCTACCAACTCATTCGGTGCCATCCGATAAGGGGCGATGGACATTGAAACCATAACAGGTAACAACTCGATTCCAAATTCTACTTCTTTGCTGGGCGGCAACCCTAGTAGCTCATTGGGAAAAACATCAGGAAATTCCCTAACTGTTCTCAACTCCTTAACAGTAGGGCTCTTAGCCTTCGTATCAGTAATATAAGCCAAATGGGCTTCGCATCCCTTTCGTACCAAATCACATTCGACAGATAATTTCAGCGTTCACCAATCACCACCACCTCCTTATCCTCCGCTGTTCTTAATACCATTCATTTTGCATCGCAATCCAAGGTTACTCGGTGTTTCACCAGCCAATCCATACCTAAGATTAAATTAAACTTGCTAAATGACAGTTCCATCAAATCCACTAAAAAGGTAACCCATTGGACTACTAAGGGTACCTCCCTACACAACTAATTCACTCCCACTGACTGACCTAATAGACTTATCACAGTAATCTCATTCGCAGTAATTTCAAACATATCACCCAAAAGTTCAGTCATATTGCATGCAACATATGAATGCGTCGATCCAATATCAATCAATGCAGTGTAAGGTAACTCATGTATAAAGAACATACCCGTTATCACATCTGGGGCATCTCCGTCTTCTCGGCGACGAGTAGCATAAACCAAAGTTTGCTGCCTTACCTTAGCATGGCCTACATTTTTGTCTGGTGCTCCATGTCCATGTCCATTGCTGTTACTGCCCCTAGCCTACCCACGACCCCCTGGCAACAGTTGACCACCTCTTGGTGGCTGAACACCACCTCGGCCTACGACTGGCACCTGACCTGGCATTCTAGGGTAACTCTTGATCCTATGATCCATATATCCATAAGCTAGACAAGCTCTCGTCCTCTTCCAACACTCGCCTACATGACTTTTTCCACAATCAGCACAAGGTGACACCCCTAGATTAACAACAAGGGGCCCTGCTCTAACTGGCCCATTAACTCTGGCCCTAGGCCTAGACCTCTGTCCAGCACCAGAAGTCTCAGCCTCCATTTTATTCTTACCCCTTTCCTTTTCCTAATTTAGGCGCTCAGTGCGCTTCACCTCCTCTGTTATCTTTACTTTCTCTACCAACTCTGAGAAAACTCATTCCCTTTGTGAAACTATCAATACTCTGAGGCTATCCCTAAGACCATCCTCAAACCTAACGCAATGCTCATAGTCTGTTGCCACCATAACTCTTGCATACTTACTAAGGTGTAGAAATTCTGCCTCATACTCCGCCACAGATTTGTTTCCTTGGGTCAAATTCAGGAACTCCTTCCTTCTAGCATCCACATAACTCGCACCAACATACTTCCCTTAAAACGCAGTTTTGAAGAACTCCACAGTGACCTGCTCAGGTTGGGTGCCCACTTTCACTATCAGCCACCACTGGTAAGCTTCTTCCCTAAGCAGTGACATTGCCCCTTTCAACTTTTGTTCAGGTGTACAGTCTAAGTCCTCCATTATCCTTTCAGTGGCCTCCAACCAGTATTCAGCCACGTTAGGAGCCACACCAGCCACGCCCTTAAAGATTTCAGCCCCATTTGAGTGAAGTCGCTCCAGAATTGACCCCTGATTTCCTGTGCCATTATTGGGCCCTACAACCCTTTCCAAAATCCTCAACATTGCCTGTGACAATGCATCATCCCCTGCGGCCCGATCACACGGTCCATTTTCAACCATGGATGAGGCCGGAGCCTCTCTTACTCTAATATTAGGCATATGGTCCGATGCTGACGATTCAGCCCTAACACTTTCGAAGCCTCAGCCACGGCCTCTTGCACCTCTTCTAGCACTCATTGTTGATTCATGTATTATCTAGATTAGAAATTTTTTATGAAGTTTTAATTAGTTCCAGTAATTAAGCCGATGTCTTATGAAAGTATTAAGAAGAAAGTTGTTTTCGTAAATCCTCTACAGTTTCAAGGCCCTACAGGCTTCAGTTCACTCCAACTAAAAGCCTCAGTATAGTCATCTAAAGTAGCCCACAAACTATCTACAGTATATCAAATTAAACCAGCTTAATAATAAAAAAACTTACTTGGTTCGACGATGGAGACTCGGTGTGCCGCAGTAAGATTTTTTTCCAAAAACATTGTGATCTAATTTTTTTTTTAAAAAAAACCCCAAATAATAAGGCCCACTTCACGACCCGAGTTTTGCAACTTGGCTTTGATACCACTAAATGTAACACCCCAAACCTGGCCTAGACATTATGGCTAGATCCAGCGTGTCACATTGAAGTGTTTTATCGAAAACCTTATTTTCATTGAAAACTCTTCTTTAAAATAAAAACCTTGAGAGCTTGTAAAATAAACTATTCCTTCTTGTATGATAATAATTACTTTGTAAAATCTCTTTTCAGTTGCGGAAGCTTTATTTAAAATAAATGATCTATGAAAGCTTGTCATTTAAAAACTAAGTTGCAAAAACATAGTAATGACAATGAAATAATATTTAGTGAATAGGCCTTATTACAATCCAGACTGAAATAACTTTAAATACTAGAAATTGTAGGCTTAAAAAAACAAGTCCAAGTCATCTTGCTAGTTGGCCACCTCAAAGTCCCTCCAACCGTCGAACCTCCTACTGAGCATCACTTGAGAAAAATAAAAGAGGGGCTGAGTTTTCGAAAACTCAGTGTGTACAACCCTCAAAGAGTATTAAGCAATCAACAATCATTTTGAGCCTGAGCCCACATCGCAATCATATCACAAAAATATTATCCATGCAATGCTATGCAACCCACCCCAATAATCCAACCGCTATACACCGACTCTGTCCCCCGATACACATCATGTGGGGATATAAATATCGACCCACCCATCCGATACACATCAATGGTAGCCGGGTTGCGATGCTACCTTCATTGCAGCAAGCTGCTAATCACATATTGGGCTTAATAGCCATCGGTGGATCCACGGTCATCAAGCAACCATGCGATCCTCATATACTTCCTCCATTCAATAATTCCCAACCCATATGCAATCTAAACAGGATATCATATGAATGCATAAGTCTTACATGTAACATCCATAAGTCTTACATTCAACACATAGGGGTATTATAGTCATTTTTTGCCCTTAGGGGCATTTTGGTAATTTCTCTCTATTATGGGTTTAATAATTTTTTTGGCCCATTAACAAGTTCTCATTGGCTAAAGTGAATAGATACTATGCACCAGGTAGGATTCCAGAGAAAAGGAGGTGAGTCATTAAGACCGCTTAAGTACCAAGCTCTCCCTAGATCCAATCCTAGACATGCATATACCCATTGCCACACCTTAACCATATGACTCATCCACGGTCGCAATTAATTATTTATTTAAGTTTTATGTCTGTTTAAACAGTTATTAGATATTATGCCCAAAACCTCTTACAAAGCCCAAACAAGTCTACATACCTGCATATGGCCCATTAGGCCCAATCTCATTCATATGGCCCATCAAGTCCAATCACATTCATAGTCATGCAATCATATGCTTTTTTATCACTTAGTATCAAATTGCCAATTTTTGCCTATTATGGGCCCTACAGCCCATCGTGCCCATTTAGGCCATTTTGGTCCGGTTGGTGAAAACACGGCCCAAGTCCATGGAATCGCTCATGGAGCTTCTGATAACCTATCAGTTCCCCCTTACGAGTTTTCACGCACCCGCAAGACTATTGTAGCCAAACTTCCAGCTTTTCGGCATTTCAGCTTTTCGGTATTTCGGCTTTTCGGCATTTCGACTTTTTGACATTTCGGGATTTGTCAATCTACTATGTGTGTGCAGTGTATGTACACACCTGGTACTAAAACATGCTCCGATCTCCTTAGCCATGAACCTACAAATGATGTCACTCAATGATTAATCACACACTTATCAAATACGATTACCAAAAACCAAAAATCTCACATTTGCCTTACCTTGAACGACAAGCCTTAATAGCCCTTCCTTGATCACTAATCACGAGTATTTCTTAAATCTACATCTACCTTTATCATTATGAACTAAACAACAAGTGGCTTGCAATCATCCTGAGTCACCCTTAAATCATCCAAGACCATTCGACCAACCTTAATAAAAAAAAAGAGGAACACTTACCCAAAATCCCCAAAACGCCTAAGGAGCAATTCGGCAGGGATCTAAACTCCAAGATTTGATACTAATATCCTACCAAAACTGATTTAAAAAGGTGAGGGAGAAAGAAATCAGTACTAGGAAAATCAACTGAAAGAGCAAATCACTTACACAAGTATCGGCCGAAGTGGAGGGAGTAGTGGCGACATAGAGGGTCCTCAGTCAAAAGGGTATTCGGCCTTTGATATTTGTATTGTGAAAGGGGCTATTCGGCATAAATAAGAAGAAGAGAAGAAGGAATCGTTCAAAACCAAACGTGAATCAAAAGAGAGTTTGAGAAGAGAAGGAATAGAAAATCAGCAAGCAAGGAACTAGGAATTTGGCTTTTGAGCACTTCAAGAGAAAAGTGTATTAGCAACACAAAAATGAGGAATTTCGCTAAAGGAAGAGAAGCAATTTTGGCATTACCCTAGAATCCCCAAAACGGCACCTATATATACACTATTGCTGAATTTACCTAACCCAAATTCCCAATTCGGCTCCACTTCTCTACACTCCTCATCTCTTAACTTTTCTCCCTGATAACTCCTTAATCCCTTCATTAAATTCTCCTCTGATCACTCCCTTCAGAGTTCACATCCAACGCCACTACTGGCTATTTATTGAGCAAAAATAAATCCTTCTTTTGAGTAATGAGGGAGTCGAACCCTAAACCTCCTTACCATGCATGTGATGCCACTTCTAAGCCCCACATGTGACGCTACTTGCCACTCCAACACAAGGCTGCTTGTGTCCAGTTCCTCCTTCATTTATTTAAAAACCAAACTACTTGCCATCAAGGTTCTTTTAATTATTAAACTATAATTTCCTTCACCCTAAAGTTTGAACTCAAAACTTAACCAAGGCCTATTATCACATAAATAACACTTGACTAGGAATATTAAGCACACCTTTTATCAAAATCGAAAAAAAAAGTTTGGGATTTTAAGATTTTTGGGGCGTTATAGTAAGTATTTATATATTAAATGTAATGTTGTATCGTGTGTTTGATGCATAAATTTTATTATGTATTATGCTTTGATTATTCCATAAGTTTGTCATTGTTTCTATGAGCATTGAAATCGACATTATGAGCAAGTTCGACAGAGAGGTGGTGTCGAAGAATCCCGATTGAACCTTAGGAATAGTTTAGGTTACAGGTGACATGTCACTAAGAAATTATGTGATCTAAACTCATGAGTTGTGGTCTGAGCTCATGATTTATGTGACACATATTATGGCGGTTTGGGTACTAAGCTCGTATATACTACCGATGGTGGGGTAGTCCGGCATGTGTTGCGGATACCTAACAGCCTGTGTGAGCAGACCCGTGAGTAGCTTAAAAGCGAGCAACATGTGATATAAGATATGAGGTAGTATTAGTTACATATGGAGCACTTAGATGCAAGATTCTGATGCATCCAATAGGATTCTGATGTATCCGATAGTATTCTAAGTGTTCAACGGGTAGTTCAATAGAAGATCAATGAATAATCTTAATGATTGCATCAAAAACAAGAAATTAAGCTATTATGTGCAAGTGGCACAAGTATGTACATCGAACTCATGAGAATACCATGAGATATGATGAACTTGGGGTAAGAATATATATATGAAAAGTAAGTTTAAGAGATTTGATAAAAATGCAAGACTATGTTCATTATGCTAAATGTATCATTAATGTTTGTTTAATTTGCATTTCATTTGCATGTGAACTTACTAAGATTTAAAGCTTACCCCCTTCTTTTTCCTTTCTTATAGTGTCGCCAAGTTAGCTCAGAGATCAAAGGACGTCGTAGTTTTCGATCACACTATCAATTGGATATTTTGTGTATTATTAGTCTCAACGTTTTGAATATGGCATGTATAGGGACTTGGTTTTTTTGTTATGTGTCATACTGAATAGCCAAATGTGTTGGCTCATGGAAGTATTATGATTATTTTGTATATGGCCATGAGAGGTGGCTCATATTGATTATTGGGTTGTAACCCTAATTATTCATGCACGCATACAAATGTGTTATGCTTGATGTGGTTGTTCATATTAATGAATGTGATAAAATGAAATTGGTGTGGAATGCTATAAGAAGGCATGATAGGTTGAGTATGTATCATGTGACATTATAGACATATTTTATCTATGAATGTGGATGCTTGAATAGCCAAATGTGCCATGTTGCATGCCATGAAGTGGGTTTAAGTTTGTAAGTGAATAATGGTGTCAAATGGCTTGGAAAATAGCCTAGAATTTATCCACACGATTAGACACATGGGCATATGTCTTGGCCGTGTGTGACACACAGACTGCCCCATGGGCGTGTGATTCGGCCATGTGTCCCCTGCACCCTAATTATGTAAAACAGAATGCCCAGTAGCAAACACATGGACAGAGACACAACCGTGTATCTCAACTATGTGAGGGACACGGCCTTAGGACATGGGTGTATGCCCAAGCCGTGTGAAGTCTGCACTTAATTCTTGGAATTTAATTCGCCACACGGCTAAAGCACAAGGGCGTGTGACTTGGCCGTGTGACCTTATTTGGATGATGACGTCGTAAACAAAGGGTTACACGGGCTAAGGACATGGGCATGTCCCAAGCCACACGAGCGTGTGTGACCACACGGTCTACCCACACAGATGTGTGACTCTTCAAAGTAAGAAAATTTGCTAAGTTATCCAAAGTTTTCTAAAGTTATCGGTTTAGTCCCAAACCTCTTCTGAAGTATGTTTTGGGTCTCGTAAGCCCATAAAAGGGACAACATGCTTAAGATATGAATGGTTTTAAATTGAACAAAATTTTATGGCCCTACTTTGTATTTTTTTTATATTTTAGTAACGCCTTGAACCCTATTTTAGTGTCAGATACAGGTAAGGGGTGTTACAATGAAAAGAAAGCCTCTATAGTAAATCATGAAATGGAAGCTTTTATGGCGATATCTGAAAGGACTGCCCTTATGGTGCGCACTAATAACACAGTCTCCATGGCGAACTCTGAAAAGAGATGCTCTTGGCGTGTAATGATAAGACTCTCAATGACGTACCCTAAAAGAATTATTCATGTGGTGAATTCCTTATTAAGTTGTTTTTGTGCGATCAATTTGGCCTGTAAGTGTGATTAGAAAGGTCAAAAGGGCATAGTGTCTTCATGGGATACAGTAAAGTGTTATGAAAGACCATGATTTGACTGTGAATAATGAAGTGATGAGGTGCAGAAGAGATTATAGGCAAACATAAAAGAAACATATTCTGAATAAGGATTTTTATAATTTTATATCTGAAGAAAGGTATCAGTTATCTGTATATGTGATCTAACATGAATTATGGTGAAATGATGGTTTTAAGTTACGTATACAAGAGTAATGGTGTTTCGGTCATATGGACCTCTTTAATGGAAATGGGTAAAGACTTATGAAAGATCCGATTCAAAGAGGTAAGTGGTGCATCGAAGATGTTGATGGGTAAGTAACGAGTTCAGAGTAGGGTGTGATATCCATAGAGAATGAAGAATGAAATTATAAGAAAAGTATTTTCCAAAAACAAGTTGAAAGACTAGAACAATAAGAACGTCATAACAATTCTTCATTAACAATGTGCAAGCCTTATGTAGGTAAAGGACGTTTTCTTCACTAAGTTCTTATGAACTTACCTATGTGTACGATATGTTAAAGGTAAATTGATGTGACTTTGTGCCAAGAGGGACGATGCTAAGACTACGCCAATAAGTGGCATATCGGGTCATTATGCATACAGAACAAGTTAGCAACGCATTTGAAGTTTAAATGTCCACTTAGAAATCCATGCTTTGGGGTGTCTATAATAGATTAGGATTCCAAGTTAAATATCATTGTAATTTAACTACCTTGTGTTGTAGTTGTATTTACTCATTATATTTACTTATGTATTTTAGTTTGAAATTTTGTAGTTAAGAAAGTTGTCATTAGTTGTAAATCGCATAAGTAAATTAAGCTTGTGTCAATATTTTTGTGGTAACACTCAAGATCTGAATCTGGTTAATTGCATTGGGTTGAGGGTGTTACAAGAATAAATTCAAAAATTCATGAGTTCATCCAAAACCTTTCCAAATATGAAATATATTGTTTTAATAGTATTCTAAACTTACAACCACCAACAAACTAACATAAAATCGCCAAGAAAACACAGAATCAGAGCTCTCTCTAGATGAAATTTGTTAAGAGTTAATTTGCAATTTCCATTCATGAATCTAGAGAGTTTGGTATGAAGAGCCAATATGGCCTCTTCAAACCCTTTAATGTTCTTTGTCGATTCCCCCATTCAAATACCAATATTCGAAGGAGAACACTATGAGTATTGGAGCTCCCACATTGAGATCATATTCTTTTCTCAAGACCTATAAGGCATGGTGGAGTAAGGATATTAAGTCAAGTCCGAATTAGATGAGAAAGAAGAACATGAGAATCAATTGAAGAAGAATATAAAGAATAATGCGACAACTTTGTGAATTATTCAACAAAGTGTGAGTAAATCCATCTACCCCAGGATTTTCAGCATTAAAAGTGCCCAAAAAGCATGAGACGTTTTGAAGAAGGAGTTTAAAGGGGTTGATAAAGTAATCACCATTAACTTGGAGAATTACTGGAGAAGTTTCAATAATTTATCGATGAAGGACACTAAACCTATTAAAAACTTCTGTTCGAGGGTGGCTGAGAGTGTCAACCAAATCAAGGGTTGCAGTGATACAATCCCTAAGAAGAAATTAGTGGAAAGAGTTCTCAGGTCTCTGTCACAAAATTTCAAGCACAATTTTGTTGTGATAAAGGAGACAAAGGATAAATCGCAGCTAACTTGGTACAAGTTGTTTAGCTGTCTAGAGGCACATGAAAATAGAGTCAATGATTATACGAATCAACCACTAGAGCAAGCTTTTCAGTAAAACCCATCCCCAGGGAGAAGAAATCTGATGCTAAACAGGAACAAAGAGGGGGTCTATCATCTACCAGAGGATCATCGAGTAGAGAATGAAGAGGCTTGGGTCAAGATCGTGGCATGGGACATGGAAGGAAGTTATATTCGGGTGAGTAGAAGTCGGATTCACAGTGTCAAATCTGTAAAAAGCCCAATCTTGAATTAAGAGATTGTTGGCATCGATGCACTCGATTAAAAGTTTCCAATCATTCTAATTGGGACTACTAGTTTAAAGAGAAGGGTGAAGTTGTAGAATCTAAAGCGAATTTTACAAAAGAAACTGATGTCATGTAATAACCCATTTTTAGTGGTGTCAGAAATAGTGGTATCAAGACCACAATTTTGACAAGAGAATTCATAAATATTATTAATTAATATTTATAAGTCACATATCATATTATTGAAATTTTGATTTAATAAATTTTGTTAATTGAAAGAATAATTATGTTCAAGTGGTTTTAGAAAAAGAGATACTGAGACCTTGTTTCTATAAATTGAGCCATAAATATTTTATTAAATATTTACAGAGTGTTATTAGGGTCATATTAAAAAAAATTGGTTAAGAAATTTTAACGTTTATAGTTAATTAAGCAAAAGGGACTAAATCGTAAAAGTTATAAAATTTACTCGCTATTGATTTTTATGAGTTAAATGGATTATTTTGTTAAATGGAGAGGACTTACATGGTAATTATACCATAATTAAAAAGTAGGTACGGTTAGTGGAGAATTAAATTAAAAATTATATTATTTATAATAATATTATTAAAATAAATAAAGAATAAAGTAATAAAAAAAAGAAACATATCATCTTTCTTATTTTGAGGTTTCCTATTGAAACTCCATGGCTTTAGCCTCTTCAAGCTTTGGTTTTGCTAAGTCCTTAAGTTATCAGTTTTTTTTGTAAATTTTATGTTTTTGAGTTCGTATTAGCTTAATCTAGCTAACTCGGGGGTCAAATTGTAAAAGTGTTAAATGTTATAGATTATGCCATGGATGAGTTTAATATGTTTTTGAGGTTTTGTGGTAGATTGTTAAGCTTGACTGTTAAATAGACATAATTTGTTAAAGTAATTTGTGATGATTTTAAGGTTTAGGGACTTATTTATGAAAATGTTAAAATTCAAGAAAAATATTGTGACTTGATGATAAATTATGGGCTATTATAAGACTAGGTAAAAATATTCTAGCATGAACTTTAATTAAAAATGGTTAAATTGCAAGTTTCAGATTTAGGGACTAAATTGCATAAAAGGTAAATTTTAAGGGTAACTTTGTAAATTTTCATTGTTAAGGGTTATAAGCTAAATTAATTATTTTAAGCTATTTTGAATGGTGTAATTGAATGAAAATTACTATTTAGATCATGAAACGCTACAATTGGATTTAACTCGAGGAAAAGCTAGAGTTTCAAACTAGTTGTCAACTTTGTTTTAGCAACCGTTCTAATCGAAGTAAGTTCGTAACTTGGTTAATTAAATTAGCTACTATTTTTGTAAATTTAATATCTATTTGTGTATATATGTGAATCAATTTTTTTTGGTTTGAAAGAAATTATTAAGATCGTAGTTGAAAGACACTTTGACACTATATCAGAATTAAATAAGTCCATAGTTGAAAGAAATTATGGCATCATACCGCAAACAAGTAAGACCATAGCTAAAAGACGCTATGGCATTATGACTCAGATGAATAAAACCATGGTTGAAAGACACTATGGCAACATGACATAAAATGAGTAAGACTATGGTTGAAAGACACTATGGCATCAAATCGAGAATGAATAAGACCGTGGTTGTAAGATACCATGGCATCCTTCAACCAAGATAGCAGAATAATCAAGCAATTATTTAGAATTTTCTCTTTTTTCTCTCCTTTTTATCTTCTCTTTTTTGTTTTTCTCTTTAGTTGGTAGAAGTTATCAACCTTCTTCTCCGTTTTTTTTTCTTCTTCCCTTCTTATTTCTTTTCTTATCAAATTCACAATATTTTATATTAAAGTTGTATCCATATATATTATAACTTGTTAGGCTTATCATGACTTAGTATGTCTTTGAAAAATTATCTAATAATTGTATTTGGCTATAATTACTTTTAATTACACATATGTGATATTTTTGAGTAAATCACTATAATTAATGGGTCCTATTAAATTGAGTATATTAGAGGTCCCCAATTACACTCTACAATTCTTATGGGAAAGGGTGAGAGTTGGAATAATTACACATGTAATTACAAACAGTTACACTCAAATTTAATTACCGTATGACTTTTTAAGTATACATGATTCAAGTTTTAAAAAGTAATTTTTATACAATAATAATACTATTTTAATTTTAGGATATATATTATTTTTAAAGTATAATTATATGTTATTTTACTAATCTCGTTTTAATAACTTTAATGACAAAAGATAATTTATAATACATTTTGACCTACTAAATAATTATATAAATCACATAGTATTTGTTATAAATTATTTATACTAAATTTAACTAATCGACATAATATTTATATCATTTATTTACACTTAGTTAATGATCAATTGATGAAGACAAAGAGTATATGTTTAAAGTTAGGAAGAGAATAACCTAACAAATACTAAATACTAGAGTATATAAAATTTCATATGATATTTTTTTTTTGTTAATTTTATTAGTAGTTATATTATTGAATACTTTCTTAGACTAATTACTTACTTTAGATTTTGTTATTTGTTTAGAGAAATTTTCTCAAATGCTATTCATAGGTTTTTAAAAAAATTAATTTTTATAAAATTTTTGAACAAAGTTTTATAGAATTTAAAATTTATAATCGTGCAATTATAACTTATACTACAAAAATGAAATAAAAAAATATTATATCATTACATCTTATCAATCAAATATATGTACAGAATTAAAAGATTACACTTTCATCTAATTTTTCCCATGTGATTCTAAATATAATTTTATTTAAATATATTAATTCGTATAAATTTATAATTATAAATTAAAAAGAGAAAAATATCAAAATTGAGTACCGCTACGTGGTTATATAACTAGTTGTAAAGCCAATCATTTATTATTTATTTATATGCCTAGCTACTTGCATTCAATTATTAAAGACAAAAAATTTAGAAAGGAAACTTGATAAAGTGATTATATTCGCTGATAGTTAGAGGCAATCAAAATTATTCAAAACGAACAATTGATAGTATTAAATTTCATTTTGGTAAAGAGAATTTTTTAAGTTTTAGAGTATACTGAATAATAGAGGTTAAGTCACGTTGTTAAGGAAAAGAATAAAGATCAGATTTCTTACTTAAAATGGCTTCAGATAGGAATGAAGATATTCATGTTTTCGACAAAATTTTTAGAGAGCTCACAACTAATTTTAAATGTTTGATTTAATAAATTAATTTTGTTTTCATAGTATTTTGATGTAATTGTTTGTTTATATTAATAAAAAAAGTTAAATCCTTCGTAATAATCATTATTCATGACCTATTAGCAACGGTGGTTGACCGGAATTCTTAACATGTTTTATATAGATATAATCAACACGTATCTAATTAGCTATTGATCAATATCCATCTTAAATACCAAAGCTAAGGCAAAATAATAATTATAATCCATCACTCTCACCTTGCAATGCTGTCTATTTTTTTGTCTTAAAGGCATTGTTTCTTTGCAATTTGTTTGTATGCTTCAGAAAATTAATAAAATAGAGAGGTTAACTTTTGAAATAGAATAATAAACTAATATTGTACTTTTACTATATAATTGTTACACTCAAACCAGCATCAAATCCGATGTCAACAGTAATCATATTATGATTCAGTATAAAGAAACGAAAATTATTTCACAAACCTATAATGATTTATTCGGTACTTTTAAATTGAAAAAAATTATTTTAGTATTTTTATTTAATTTTTCATTTTTTTAGTTATCGAATTTGTATTGTTTATCAAATCATCTCAAAATGAATGAAAAAATTAACGTTTATTAATTTTGCCAATGTGACATGCACGTGTCGTGTAGATATTATGTCAACAATTAATTAATTTTTTAAAAATAAAAATATTTTAAAAAATAATTTTTAAAATTTTTAAAATTAATTAATTGTTGATGTGACATCTACTTAGTAATTCATGTGTATGCTAAGTTAGTAAAGTTAACAGATGATAACTATTTTATCTATTTTGGAGTGATTTGACAAACAACATAATTTTAAAGATTAAAAAAGATGACAAATTAAATAAAAGCTTAAAATATTTTTCTTTTTAATTGGAGAGCGAAATATGTAATTATTCCTTTCACAACCAATCTTTAAGAAAAAACTAAATTAACACGCCGCTTATTAACAAAAAAAAAAAAAGAAAAGGTTAAGAAGTCAAATTTAAAATTCTTCCATTTATGAATGAATTGAATAGAGATTAAAATTAAAAATATAAAATTTTTAGATTGATTGAATGATTAATATAAATTCATCCATTAACCTACTTATAGGATTAAAAAATGTTTAGAGTCAATTTAACATTATTTTTCAAAAATACTTTTGAGATAAAAAGTATGTTTGAGATAAAAGCATTGCTAAATAATATA
Organism: Gossypium longicalyx; assembly: GCA_025698465.1. Lineage (NCBI taxonomy): Eukaryota > Viridiplantae > Streptophyta > Magnoliopsida > Malvales > Malvaceae > Gossypium > Gossypium longicalyx. Next base: position 66,582,156 of record CM046995.1, on the reverse strand, counting down.
TATTTAAATTTTTCAAAAATATTTTTAAGATAAAAAATATTTTTAGAAAAACATTTTTAACTAAAAGGAGAAATAAAAAGTTTTAACTTTTATTCAAAAATATTTTTTTAACTCAAAGACACTTTTGCTTTTAAATTCTAACAATTAGAAGTGATAAATTACATAACTTAACATATAGAGGAGATAAATAACAAATGATCTACGTGGACTTGTAAGTATGGACCATTGTATTCCATAGATATTTGATTCCAATCAATAATGCCAACAAAAGTAATAAATTAAATAATTTGCATATATATATTAGTAAATAATAAATTTTATCTAATTGATTTTTAAAATACAATAAACATTATCTACTAGGTAACGACTAATAAAACAATAATTAAAATAAATCATTTATGTCATGTTTGCTGGAATTGAAATTTTTATTTTAATTTTATATTTTAATTAAGTTGAAAGAATGAAATGCATAAACCATCAATAAGTTAATCAAATTTCAATATAATATATTTGGAAAGTATAAATGTATGAATATGTAAAATTCATAAATTTCTTAAGAATTTCAAATTCACCATTTCAAAAAGAAAAACTCCAAGAATTTGAAAGAAGATAATTATTTAATGCACTAATGATATAATTAAAAAAATTTCACAAATAGGATTATAGTTGATTTGTCATATTTATATACGTCAAATTATGTTCTTTAATCACTTGAAGAGCTTATTCTCGAGTATTTTAGGATGCTTTTTTTATCACTTTTCTTTAATTATTAGATTTTGTGTTCAATGTTAGTTTTTATGGCATTTTTTAATAAAATGACAAGTTTATGCCACGAGGGGTTTAACTTTTGAACTAAGCTTGTTTCAAGAAGGTGGTTGAGGTGAAAGCGAGAAGAGGAGTTTTCCTTGAGACCAAGGTCACGACACAAATGACTATACCACCAATTGAAGAGTTAGATTTCACCAAATTGCACTTCTAAGAGGATTGTCTCTAAAGTTACGACATCAAGGGAGTGTTGTTGCGACACCAGCCAATCTACTCATGACTCCAAGCTATCAAGGTTGCAAGATCGAGCACTGTAATAACCCGATTTAGGGTCTAGTCGAAACAATGGTCTCGGGACCACAAATCCAAAGATAGAAAAATTATTTTTATTAGTTTTATGAGGTTATGGTACTATTATATTAGTGCATGAAAAATTTGGATAGTTAATTTTAATGTTTTCAAGCCCGATTGCGATAAAGGACTAAATCGCATAAAAGGAAAAAGTTACATTTTAGTACCCCAAATGTGTTATATAGCTAGAGAATCAAAATTTGGAGTATTTATAGGGCAATTAGACCCTTTTTAGAGTGTTTGGTAGGTCATGGGAGACAAATTGGTTAAAAAGTCCAACTTTAGTTGGGTTTGGTGGCTAATTTGACTAAAATAGGAATAAAATAAGAAAATGATAATATCACATTCTCATCTTCTTCTCTATCACCGAAAATATCAGCAAAAATAGAGGTTTGAAAGCCCAAAAATCTGCAGCAACTTAAAGCACTCATAAGTAAGTGATTTTAATCAGTTTTCTTCAAGATTTTTATATTTTTGAGACCCTTGAAGCATGAGCTTTCAAATTAGGGTGATATCTTACAAAATGGTCAAGAGTTTAGGATTTTTACATGGATGTATTTGTGACATATGCTGAGTTTTTATGGAAGAATATGAGTCCTAGTTGTGCTATAAAAAAGGTGTTAGCATGAAAACACCTAAAGGGACTATTTTGCATAAGTTGCAGAATAGGTGGTAAGTGTGTGAAATAATGAGAATTTGAGATTTAACTAGTAGTAAAAAGAGTTTAGCTACGCTTGAAATACGAGGAAATTCGATAAAAATCAATTTTTGGGCATAGGGGTAAAATGGTCATTTTGCCAAGGCCTAGGGGCAAAATGGTCATTTTACAAAATTTGTGAATTTATGAATGCCTAATTGTGTTTAGTGACTAAATGGATGTATATTGTTATTATAGATCAAGATTTTCCAAAACAGAGCCTAGACCGGGGAAAAGCCAAGCAATCCAACTAAGCCGGCTAGTCAAGTACTTTTTATAAACCAAGGTAAGTTGTATGTAAATAATACAACTACACTATTAATACTTGTATTCATATTGTCATTGATTTTGATCTTGTACGAGTTGTTAAGTTATAAATCGAGAATGCCTTGTAATATTGAGATAGTAGAAATATCCCATTGAAACCTTAGGATATGAACTGGATATTTGTGCCAAGACATTGGGTGGTTTGTGCGCTAGTATAAGATATGTCTGGGACATGCTTCGGCCACATTATGAGAGCCTATAACACCCCTTACCCGTATCCAACATCTGAACAAGGTTTGAGGCATTACCGGACTTACATCAAAACATTCATACAAAACCAGGCCATAAAATTTCATCCAAATTAAAACTTTTCATACATATGCATAACATCTCTTATACGGGCCTACGAGGCCCAAAACATACATCGGGGGTGGTTCGGGACTAAACCGATAACTTTGGAAACTTTTGGAAAACTTAGAAAATTTCATCATGAAATAGGGTCACACGACCGTGCAGCTCGGGACACGCCTACATGCACTCGTTCATAATTCTCTTGTCATGCAAATCAAAGATCTCACAACTATATTAGCTCAAGGAAACAGAGATATTTCGATTAAACTCACTAACCTTTGTCAAGCTTACCCGAGAAAAGAAAACCACTACACATTTCAAGCTTGAGTTTCCATCATTTATGCATTTGCTGATGACAATTCATTACACTGAAAATCAGAGAAATTCAGATACTAAAATTTTCCACATTCCTATTATCAAATCCAGAAATACCTTCAAATAAACATAATCATCACAGATTAAAGAATGCACTTTAAAGATGAGCCATGTCAGATAATCCACACAATGAGGATGATAAGAAAACCCCAAATACGATCTCGCAACAGAAACCCGAGAACATAACTCATAAGAGAATAATAATGAAGACTCGAAAAATTTTCTCAGAGAAAACCAGAAGAAAAATAATACTTATCTATTCTGGAATTCCATTGTAATAGAAATATCATATCTTTCGAGTCTACACATAAGACAAACATCATTTGGGAGGAATGAAAGAATAGCCTCAAACAAATTTTTACCATCGTCCTTATTCCAACTTAATAGAATAGAATTTCAAAGAGAATAAAGAAATGCTGATCATAAACCATCGGGTCCAACAGTGCTTACGTCCAATATCATAGTTAGCTAATATTCTCACACAATAAGAATTTCATCAGAAAGAGAACGATCATGTAAACCCCTAGGGACAGTTGAATATTTAAAACACCCAAAAGAAGTCACTATAATTTATTCAAGTTTAACCGTTACACACAGACATCTTTACAACTCATTTATCCTTTCTCTGACTAATTCTATCATCAAGGACCCCGTATTATCCCACTCACTAATGAAAACCAATTCGGAAGGAATCCCAGGAAAACATATCTTTAAACTTCATACCCAAATGAGTAGAATAGCTGAGACCAATTTTTTTCTTTAACTAAAACATTACATACTCTATATGATCTTTCAAAACAACTTGATATTTCTTCTAAAACTGAGTTCATTTGTTACTCTGTACTCTACTCTATTTGCATTACTATTTATCCCACCATTGAACTCTTTAATCTCATACTTGTGAGCTTATTCAACATAATTCTCGTAATTTTTTTTTCGTCACAAAAGCAACACTGGCAAGGGGAAGTTGTAAAGCCTCTAATTTGAGTCTCATAAATACACACTTATGACTCAACATTCATCGTCAATATAATATCATCATAATCACATAGTTTACTCCAAGCAAATTAACATACTTATTTATTTTACAACTGTTTCTGTCATCCACAATTTCAAATAGTAAATCTATTTACTTGAGCCCAATATCAGTATCTAATTAAATTTCAACATTTAACTTCAATTCTACTTACCAACATTTGTCAAATTAAAGAGCGTCTTACGAGTCTGAGTACGTCGTTTACTTAAAGCCATAGTCCAACTATGGTCTTATACATACATTGCCAAGGCCCTGCCGTGGTCTTTATTTCACTTACCATAACCCGGTTATGGTCTTATTAGTTGATTGCCATATGTATATTTAGTAAAAGCAACTATAATTTATATCTCACATAACATTCAATACATACTTCATTATAGTCAAATAAACACATTTTGACATGAAACATATCTATACACAATTCTTTCTTATTTAATATACATAATACAATATAAACTCACCAATTTTACTTTCATTTAATTCTCACATAAGTTCTGTACGTACTTGTATTACTTATTCTGATCGTACTTTAATTCTCGTCTTGAATATGCCCGTTGAACCATTCGGAATCGTTACGGATACTCGATAATCACATATAGCTCGTACAATGCCATATCCTAGATATGGTCTTACATGTTATCATATATCGATGCCACTGTCCCACACAGGGTCTTACACGAAATCACAATACAATGCCAATGTCCCAGACATGGTCTTACATGTAATCACATATCAAGTCGATGCCATGTCCCAGACATGGTCTTACACTGACTCTCTTATATCGAGGCCGATGCCATATCCCAAACATGGTCTTACACTGGCTCTCCTCTTTTCGTGCCGATGCCATGTCCTAAACATGGTCCTACACTGACACGTATCAAGCCAATGCCATGTCCCAGACATGGTCTTACACTAGCTCACATGTATTGCCATGGTCCAACCATGGTCTTATCCGTCAATTCATCATCGAACGATTGTACTCATTTCCTACGTTCTACTCAATTTGATCTTCCAATTCAATTTCATATTATCATATTATTTATGATTCCATATCAAAACCATAAAACATAACATTATAATACCTTTAATTTATCAATTGAAACATAAGAGTTAATCATAAAAACACACTAATTATACATCATTCGATAAGTGTACATAAACACACATTCCATCATATTGAGTAAATTAGCTTATCATATTCACTTAATCAAATAGATTTTGCACATAACAACATACGAATACCAACACACATAGATAAGCTTATCACCAGATAAACTTTCATTTCATTCCATGTTTCCACATTTCTTAACTTATGATTATCACATTGCTTACGTTAGCACATAAATATCATGAAGTTCTATTCATACCTTTCTCAATTTTGAAACATCATAAGCGTGTTTCAATCCTCTCAATATCATTTTTCCGCATTACTGAAAATAGGTCGGTTGGAAGTCACCTCTGTCTTAACAAAACAATTTCGTCAGAGCCGGGAGATATCACACTATCACGAGTAGTAATATGGCATGTATAGCTAGACTCACATACGCTTGGTTAGTTTGAGAATCGACTAAACCATAGCTCTGATACCACTAAATATAACACTTCTTACCCGTATCCAACGTCAGAACAGGGTTCGAGGCATTACCAGACTTACATAAAAACTTCATACAAAACGAGGCCATAAAATTTCATCCAAATTAAAACTTTTCATACACGTGCATAACATCCCTTATACGGGCCTACGAGGCCCAAAACATACATCGGGGGTGGTTCAGGACTAAATCGATAACTGTGGAAACCTTTGGAAAACTTAAAAAATTTCTTCATGAAAGAGGGTTACACGACTGTGTGGCTTGGGACACGCCCGTGTGCGCAGCCCATGTAACTTTTTGTTTATGACGTCATCATAAAAATAAGGGCACACGGCCAAGGCACACGCCCGTGCCCCCAGACCGTGTCCCTCACATAGTTGAGACACATGGCTGTGTCACAGCCCATGTGGCCAATTCGAAACTAAAGTACATGATGCAGGGGACACACGGCCCGTGTGGACAATTTTTAGGCTATTTTCCAAGCCAATTGCCACCCTCAATAACAAACTCACATGTTTACTTTTATTGAACATTAACATGACACATTTGAACATTCAATCATCCACAAACAATACAAAATCGTGGTAACCTCATATAATATTTTACATACTTAAAACATCATGCTTAGACAAGCTCAAATTTACTAATTCTTATGCATCAAAGTTTATAAGATTACTCCCATATCATACATTTAAGCCATAGCTATCAACACATCATCTCATCTCAATTAAACCATCAAGCATTCACCACCAATAATATAACTCATTACATACACACGACCACAAGCCTCATCTCCATGACATAGGCATATGCATAATCATATAATCAACATAAGCCACCATTCATGGCTATACACAAATTGAACTATAACCATTATAGGCCAACACATTTGGCCACATTAGTAATGACATAATTACAAAAGATAAAGCCTCTATACATGCCATAGACTTAAGTATTTGAATACTTATACCCAAAATGGTAGCTTGATAGTGTGATTGAATCTCCGGCGATCTCCAACCCGAGCTGGCTAAATAAACCTCGATCGTCGAAACGTTGAAATGGATCGACTAGTTTGAAACTATGTTTTTTCCCTCGGTATAGACTCGTACGAGGCTTAACTTGATATGCATGAACAACCATGGCCGAACCTTCAAAGGTTTGAGAACATTATTTTCTTTCTCACATTCGGCTATTGATGAAGATGATAACATGTAATTTGGCTTTTGTTTTAATTTAATTTAATTTAATTTATTATAATTACCAAATACCATATTTAACCTTAATATACATTAATAATTTCCATTATAGCAAGCCATGGAATTCCACCATCAACAATTATGGAATAATTACCACTTAAGGACTCCCACTGTTTAATTCCATAGCATTTAATATCTTTAACTTATGAACACAACTTTTATGCTTTGCACGATTTAGTCCTTTTTGCTTAATTAACTATCAAAACGATAAAATTTTTCAACGAAACTTTAATACCATCTTATTGCCACTCCATAAATATTTATAAAAATATTCATGACTCGGTTTATAGAAACGAGATCTCGATAGCTCATTTTCTAAACCCACTTGACCTTAGGGTCATACCACTTGAACTTAATAAATCGCTTATAAAACAAAAATCACAATATCAAAAATCTTTTTTAAACTCACAATTAACTTGTAAATATTAAATATAATATTTTCAAACCTACTCACCGGATTTGGTGGCCCTGAAACTACTGTTTCGATTAACCCTAAAAATGGGCTGTTACAACTCTCCCCCTTTAGGGATTTTCGTACCCGAAAATCTTACCAGAAGAAGTTGCTTCCAAATCTTATGAATCACTTTCACTATTTTCTCAAGGTCACAAATCGATTTCAGCCTCGCATATCTTTTTCCCCTAGCCTTTGAATTTTAACAGACAGTGCCAGAGCATATTGTCAAAATTTTGAATTACTCACTCAGAACACATAGCTCAGTTGATCTATCAAATAGGAACTCTGTACCATTCAGCATCTGTAATTATATCTGCTTTCTCTATATTCTCTTAATGAAACATATTCCAATCAGTGCACTAGTACATTACAGAAAATCATAACTTCTTTACTTAATCTAGACTGAACCCAGCACTAAAGCTTCAGTTAATAATACTTTCAACTATTTCTAACTTTGCTAACTCACATCGATCATTCAACTTTCACGAACATGATAATCTCATTAACTAGAACAACTTTAACTCAGAATAACATCATTCGGTTAGAATATTCCAATAAGCATAGTTCCGTATCATACTCTCGAGAGATAGTTTCTTTATTCCAACTATCCGTCTATCTATATATTCATCATTGTACAAAAATTCATCACCATACTAGAGAATCATTTAAACACATATAACTCAATTCACATCTCGACAAATCAGTTCGTGCTGATATAAACAACTGAGTTGATTTCCACTACTATAACCCAAGTACATGCACCCGTTCATAATTCTCTTGTCATGCAAATCAAAGATCTCACAACTATATTAGCTCAAGGAAACGGAGATATTCCGATTAAACTCACTAACCTTAGTCAAGCTTACCCGAGAAAAGAAAACCACTACACATTTCAAGCTTGAGTTTCCATCATTTATGCCTTTGCCGATGACAATTCTTAACACTGAAAATAAGAGAAATTCAGATACTAGAAGTTTCCACATTCCTATCATCAAATCCAGAAATACCTTCAAATAAACATAATCATCACAGATTAAAGGATGCACTTTAAAGATGAGCCATGTCTGATAATCCACACAATAAGGATGATAAGAAAACCCCAGATACGATCTCGCAACAGAAACCCGAGAACATAACTCATAAGAGAATAATAATAAAGACTCGAAAAATTTTCTCAGAGAAAACCAGAAGAAAAATAATACTTATCTATTCTGGAATTCCATTGTAATAGAAATATCATATCTTTCGAGTATACACATAAGACAAACATCATTTGGGAGGAATGGAAGAATAGCCTCAAACAAATTTTTACCATTGTTCTTATTCCAACTTAATAGAATAGAATTTCGAAGAGAATAAAGAAATGCTAATCATAAACCATCGGGTCCAACAATGCTTACGTCCAATATCATAGTTAGCTAATATTCTCACACAATAAGAATTTCATCAGAAAGAGAACGATCATATAAACCCCTAGGGATAGTTGAATATTTAAAACACCCAGAAGAAGTCATCATAATTTATTCAAGTTTAACCATTGCACATAGACATCTTTACAACTCATTTATCCTTTCTCTGACTAATTCTATCATCAAGGACCCCGTATTATCCTACTCACTAACGAAAACCAATTCGGAAGGAATTCCAGGAAAACATATCTTTAAACTTCATACCCAAATGAGTAGAATAGCCGAGACCAATTTTTTTCTTTAACTAAAACATTACATACTCTGTATGATCTTTTAAAACATCCTGATATTTCTTCTAAAACTGAGTTCATTTGTTACTCTGTACTCTACTCTGTTTGCATTACTAATTATCCCACCATTGAACTTCTATTCATACCTTTCTCAATTTTGAAACATCATAAGCATTTTTCAACCCTCTCAATATCATTTTTTCGTATGACTGAAAATACCTCGGTTGGAATTCACCTTTGTCTTAGAAAACAATTTCGTCAGAGCCGGGAGATATCACACTATCATGAGTAGTAATATGACATGTATAGCTAGACTCACATACACTAGGTTAGTTTGAGAATCGACTAAACCATAGCTCTGATACCACTAAATATAACACCCTTACCCGTATCCAACACCAGAATAGGGTTCTAGGCATTACTGGACTTACATCAAAACATTCATACAAAACCAGACCATAAAATTTCATCCAAATTAAAACTTTTCATACACATGCATAACATCCCTTATACGGGCCTACAAGGCCCAAAACATACATCGGGGGTGGTTAGGGACTAAACCGAGAACTTTGGAAACTTTTGGAAAACTTAGAAAATTTCATCATTATACAGGGTCACACGACCATGTGGCTCGGGACACGCCCGTGTGCTCAGCCCATGTAACTTTTTGTTTATGACGTCATCATAAAAATAAGGGCACACAGCCAAGGCACACGCCCGTGCCTCCAGGCCGTGTCCCTCACATAGCTGAGACACATGGCTGTGTCATAGCTCATGTGGCCAATTTAAAACTAAAGTACATGATGCAGGGGACACACGGCCCGTGTGGACATTTTTTATGCTATTTTCCAAGCCAATTGCCACCCTCAATAACAAACTCACATGCTTACTTTTATTGAACATTAACATGACACATTTGAACATTCAATCATCCACAAACAATACAAGATCATGGTAACCTCATATCATATTTTACATACTTAAAACATCATGCTTAGTCAAGCTCAAATTTACAAATCCTTCAAAACTTTGAGAATATTATTTTCTTTCTCACATTCGGCTATTGATAAAGATGATAACATGTAATTTGGCTTTTGTTTTATTTTTATTTTTATTTTATTATAATTACCAAATACCATATTTAACCTTAATATACATTAATAATTTCCATTATACCAAGCCATGGATTTCCACTATCAACAATTATGGAATAATTGCCACTTAAGGACTCCCACTATTTAATTCCATATCCATTTAATATCTTTAACTTGTGAACACAACTTTTACGCTTTGCACGATTTAGTCCTTTTTGCTCAATTAATTATCAAAACGATAAAATTTTTCAACAAAACTTTATTACCATCTTATTGCCACTATATAAATATTTATAAAAATATTCATGACTCGGTTTATAGAAACGAGGTCTCGATACCTCATTTTCTAAACCCACTTGACCTTCGGGTCATACCACTTGAACTTAATAAATCGCTTATAAAACAAAAATCACAATATCAAAAACCTTTGTTAAACTCACAATTAACTCATAAATATTAAATATAATATTTACAAACCTACTTGCCGGATTTGGTGGCCTTGAAACTATTGTTTCGATTAACCCTAAAAATGGGCTGTTACAGGGCCAGTGTAAGACCATGTCTGAGACATGGCATCGGCTCAGAGATGAGCGCTAGAGTAAGACATGTCTGGGACATGCATCATCCTCGACAGAGATAGCCAGTGTAAGACGTGCCTGGGACACGCATCGGCTAGGAGTGGTGCTAGTGTAAGACGTGTCTGGGACATGCATCAGCATGCATAAATGAGAGCCAGTGTAAGACCATGTCTGGGACATGGCATCGGCAATATATCCCATGTTGAAGGTTTATGGAAAATCCAGCAGTATTCCAACGGTTCAATAGTGAGAGTGATAGTTCAATTTTGATAAAGAAAGGATGATCATGTTGTGAGTGTTACAGGTACCTATATGATAAGCATGAGTAACGAGCTTAATTTAGAAAATGAGACTCGAGTAGATGGTAATGAGTAAGTTAAGTTATGTTTAACTTTGAGCTATAAGCATGATGGTAAATTGTGAGATTGTATTATAATTATTTATATACAACTTACTAAGCTTTATGCTTACTCCCTTTCTTTTCCTTTTTCTTTCAGTGTCACCAAGCTAGCTTAAGGATCCCTTAAGGTAAGAGATATCAGTCAAACTATCAGCTGCAATACTCGGCATAGCTTGATTTATATTTTTGAAGGTGGCATGTATAAGGCTAGACTAGGATGTTGGATTAAGATAATTATTTATGTATTTTGGCTCAAGTCATAAACCCTTCACTTTGTATCAAGCCTCGAATAATGGCTATTGTTCATTTTGATGAATGCATATAATGTTCTTCCTATAGATGAATTGGTATCCATTATGATGAAATTTTTATATTGAAATGATCTTGTGTAGGTTGTGCAAAATGTGTGACAAAATGGCTTGGAACATAGCCTAGTTTGTCCACACGGGTAAGACACACGGGCGTGGGTCTAGGCTTTGTGTGACACATGGCTCACGCCCATGGGTGTGTGTTGTGGCCGTGTGTCCCCTGCACTTAAAACTTTAAAGTCATTTTAGTACATGGGCAAGCCACATGGGCATGTGCCCAGGCGTGCCATAAAGTCAGTATGCATGCTAGTAGTACACAGGCAAGAGACACGGCTGTGTGTCTCGGTCGTGTGAAGGACATGGTTATAAGGCACGAGTGTGTGCTTGGGCCGTGTGGTTTTGACAGAATGCCCAGGTTTTCAGACACGGGTTCGGGATATGGGAGTGTCCTCAGCACACGGTCGTGTGTTCTATGTCCACACGAGTATGTGGAGTCTTGATGCATGAAACTTTTTTTTAAGTTTTGCATGAGTTCTCGGTTGGGTTCTGAACCACCCCAGATGTATGATTTGGGCGTCGCAAGTCCGTATATGAGATAGATTGTATGTGAAAAGAGAAGTTTTTTTTAAATTGTTTGAAATTTTTTATGGCTCGATTTTGTATAGATTGTTGAGTCAAGAAAGGTAACACCTTGAACCCTATCCCAACGTTGGATACGAGCAAGGGGTGTTACATTTCATGGTATCAGAGCATGGTTTAGTCGATTCTAGGACTAAACTAGGTAGAGTACGAGTCTAGCTATATATGCCACGTATATACATATTGATAGTGTGACGATTCCTGACGATTATAAATTATGTTTATTATAGTAATAGATCCTGATAGAACCATAGTGGAAGACGTGGAAAGTAATGCGCTGGCTCCTGCAGAAGGGACTGCGCCGATAGAGAGTGAGCCCGTAAGTATGGCCAAGGCGGAGGGGCTAGGGAAGCCTACCTCCGAATGATGGATGCTTGGTATACAGAGTTCGTTGGTGTGAACCCGAACACCCCACCACCCCCAACTCCTCCGATTCCTCAATACGCCCTGATGGCTCTGCAAGGTGTGGACTTGTTCAGATGAGAGAAGCCTCCGGTAGATAAGATCCGAAAGCAAAAAGCCGAGGAATTTTGGGCTACTGTAGATGATGACCCGAAGAGAGCGGAGTTTTTGCTAGAAAATACCATGAGGGTATTCGATGAGCTATCATGCACGCCTGAAGAGTGCGTGAAGTGTGCCGTGTCACTTCTACGAGACTCAGCTTATCAGTGGTTGAACACTCTCGTGTTTGTAGTACCGAGAGAAAGAGTGACTTGGGAATTCTTCTAAGAAGAGTTTCGAAAGAAGTATATTAGCAAGAGGTTTATGGACTAAAAAAGAAAGGAATTTCTAGAGTTAAAGCAAGGTGATAAGACTGTGACAGAGTATGAGCGGGAGTTTGTAAAACTCAGCAAGTATACGCAAGAATGCGTATCCACTGAAGCTACTATGTGTTTGAGGTTTGAGGATGGCCTTAATGAAGACATTTGAGTGTTTGTGGGCATCCTAGAGCTAAGAGAATTTGTGATGCTCGTTGAGAGAGCATGTAAAGCAGAAGAGCTGGTGAAGGAGAGAAGGAAGACGGCTTTTGAGTCACAATATTTATAGAGAAAACAAATGGGGAAGACGCATTAGTCCTCCTCTAAGAGGTAAAAAGAGTTTACTACCCAATCGAATACTTCGGTTGGATATTTGAAGAGAAACAAGAATCGACAGAACATGGCATCTATAACCCAAACTACCTCAGTGGCAAGTGTTTGTAGTGCTCGGCCAAATATGCCAGAGTGTTCGCAATGTGGAAGACGTCACTTGGGAGAATGTTGAATAAGTGAAAGGGGCTATTTCAAGTGTAGGTCACTTGACCACTTTATCCGCGAGTGCCCTGAGATGGACGAGAGAGAGAGAAAATAAGAGGTGAAAGCAAGCAGTGCTCCCTTGAGGGGTAGGCCTCAAAGGAACCCCGGGAGTGGGAATACTAGTAAAGGTGCACTAAGAGAGGTCGCAATAAGATCTGAAGGCAAAGCGCCAGCGAGGACCTATGCTATACGAGCCCGAGAAGAGGTAGAGTCTCCAGACGTGATCACAGGTACCTTTTCTATTCACGATATAACTATTGTCGTTTTTAATTGACCCGGGATCTACCCACTTTTACATATGTATGGAATTAATACCTCGTATAAACATGTTAGTAGAGTCCACTAAGTTTGTAATAAAAGTGTCTAACCCGTTAGGCAAGCATGTATTAGTGGACCGAGTATGTAGAAATTGTCCTTTGGCGATTATTGGCCATTGTTTTCTGGCCAACTTGATGTTGTTGCCGTTTAATGAATTCGATGTAATTCTTGGGATGGATTGGTTGACCTCCCATGGCGTTATAGTAGACTGTGGGAGAAAAGTAATTCAGTTAAGATGTGAGGATGGAAATGTTCTTCGAGTTGGGCCAGATAAGTTGGATAACTTGTCTGTGGTAGTATCGTCTTTAGCAGCCGAAAGATATTTGAGAAAATGTTATAAAGCTTATCTAGCTTTTGTTCTGAATACTCAAGTGTCTGAGTTGAAGATTAAGTCAGTATCAGTGGTTTGTGAGTTTATAGACGTCTTTTTAGAGAAGTTACCAGGGTTAACCCCAGAGAGGGAGGCTGAATTTGGTATCGAGTTAGCTCCTGGTACGATGCCAATCTTGATTACACCTTATAAGATGGCCCCCACCGAGTTAAAGGAGTTGAAAGTGCAGTTGCAAAAGTTAACAGACAAAGGTTTTGCTAGACCGAGTTATTCACCATGGGGTGCTCCAGTGCTTTTTATGAATAAGAAGGACGAGTCGATGAGGTTATCTATCGACTACAGACAGCTTGACAAGGTGACAATAAAGAGCAAGTATCCCTTGCCGAGGATCGATGATCTCTTCGATCAATTGAGAGGAGCCACTGTGTTCTCTAAGATAGACTTAAGATCCGACTACTACCAGTTAAGAGTCAAGGAACATGATATACTGAAGACTGCTTTTCGGACAAGATATAGGCATTATGAGTTTCTTGTTATGCCTTTTGGATTGACAAATGCCCCAGCGGTATTTATGGACTTGATGAACCGTATCTTCTGACTGTATTTGGATAGATTCGTCATCATTTTTATTGATGACATCTTGGTTTATTCACCTAACGAGAATGAGCACGCGGAGCATTTAAGAACTGTGTTGCAGATATTAAGGGATAAGCAATTTTATACCCAGTTTAGTAAGAGTGAGTTTTGGCTCAAAGAGGTCGGGTTTCTAGGACATATTGTGTCGGGTGACGGGATCAGAGTTGACCCAAGTAAGATTTCAGCTATTGTGGAATGGAAATTGCCAAGGAATGTAACAGAGGTCCGTAGTTTTCTGGAGCTAGCAGGATACTATAGACGATTTGTAAATGGATTCTCCATGATAGCTACACCGATAACGAGGCTACTACAGAAATATATCAAGTTCGAATGGAGAGAATAGTGCCAACAGAGCTTCGAGAAATTAAAGGCTTTGTTGACCGAAGCCCCAATTTTAGTGCAACCAGAGTCGGGTAAAGAATTTGTAATTTATAGTGATGCCTCCCTAAATGGTTTAGGGTGTGTACTCATGTAAGAAGGCAAAGTTGTAGCCTATACCTCGAGACAGCTAAAACTTCACGAGAGAAATTATCTAACCCATGACTTAGAGCTAGCAGTTGTAGTGTTCGCCCTGAAGATTTGGTGACACCATTTGTATAGTATTTACCGATCACAAGAGTCTAAAGTATTTAATGACTCAGAAAGAATTGAATCTGAGGCAAAGACGATGGTTAGAACTAATAAAAGATTATGAGTTGATCATTGACTACCATCCAAGAAAGGCGAACGTTGTTGTTGATGCTTTGAGTAGAAAGTCGTTGTTTGCTATGAAAGTCTTAAACACTCAGTTGAATATATCTAGTGATGGATCAGTCTTAGCAGAGTTAAAAGCCAAACCGACTGTTCTTGATGAAATTTGTGAAGCTCAGAAAGATGACGAGAAACTACAAGCCAAGAGAACTCAATGCGAATCAGAGATTGAGTCAGATTTTCGTGTTAGGACTGATGGGTGTATAATGTTCAAAGATAGAGTTTGTGTACCCAAAGATAGTGAGCTCATTTAGAAGATTTTGCGAGAGGCACACAGTGGTTGTTCGTCAATTCACCCGGGTAGCGTGAAAATGTACAATGACCTTAAGAAAATGTATTGGTGGTCGGGTATGAAAAGAGACATTTCTGAGTTCGTATCCAAGGGCCTAGTGTGTCAACAAGTAAAGGCTGAACATCAAGTGCCTTCGAGTTTACTTCAGCCTATTATGATTCCCGAGTGAAATGGGATCGTATCACCATGGACTTCGTGACCAGTTTGCCTCTAACCCCAAAAAAGAAAGATGCAGTATGGGCTATTGTTGATAGACTCACTAAGTCAGCACACTTCATACAGGTGCGTGTCGACTACTCCCTCGAAAAGTTGGCTAACTTGTATGTTTCTGATATTGTGAGGCTTCATGGTGTGCCGTTATCAATTGTTTCTGATCGAGACCCGATGTTCACCTTGAGGTTTTGAACGAAGTTACAAGAAGCTTTAGGAACCAAGTTGAGTTTCAGTATGGCATTTCATCCACAAACTAACGAACAGTCTGAAAGAGTAATACAAATCTTAGAGGAGACGTTGAGGTGCTGTGTTCTCGAGTTCCAAGGAAGTTGGGAAAAACACTTACCATTGGTTGAATTCGCCTACAACAACAGCTATCAATCGAGTCTAAAAATGGCGTCTTATGAGGCTTTGCACGGGCGAAAGTGCTGAACACCCCTATTCTGGACTGAGTTGAGAGAGAGTCAGATTCACAGGGTTGATTTGATTAGAGAGGTTGAGGAAAAAGTTAAGGTGATTCGTGACTGTTTGAAAGGCACCTCAGATAGAAAAAAATCCTACGCGGATTTGAAACGAAGGAAGATTGAGTTTGAAGTCGGGGATAAGGTATTTTTGAAAGTTTTCCCATGGAGGAAAGTCCTCAGCTTTGGTAGAAAAGGCAAGTTGAGTCCTCGTTTTATAGGACTTTATGAGGTTGCTGAGAGAGTAGGGCCCGTTGCCTACCATTTGAGTTTGCCACCAGAGTTAGAAAAGATTCACGACGTATTTCACGTATCCATGCTACGCCGATACAAATCAGACCCTTCGCATATAATTGCACCAACTGAAGTTGAGATTCTCCCAGATATGACGTATGGAGAGGAATCAGTTAAGATATTAGCTCGAGAGGTCAAACAGTTAAGAAATAAGAGTATACCGCTTGTGAAGGTTTTGTGGCATAGACATGGGGTCGAGGAAGCCACATGGGAACCCGAGGAATCTCTGAGAGAGAAGTATCCAAACTTATTCACCGGTAAAATTTTTGAGGACGAAAATCGCTAAAGTGGAAAAATGTAATAACCCAATTTAGGGCCTAGTCAGAACAGTGGTCTCGGGACCACAAATTCGAAGATAGAAAAATTATTTTTATTATTTTTATGAGGTTATGGTACTATTATATTAGTGCATGAAAAATTTGGTGAGTTAATTTTAATGTTTTCAAGCCCGATTGCGATAAAGAACTAAATCGCATAAAAGGAAAAAGTTGCATTTTAGTACCCAAATGTGTTATATAGCTAGAGAATCAAAATTTGAAGTATTTAAAGGGCAATTAGACCTTTTTAGAGTGATTGGCTGGTCATGGGAGACAAATTGGTCAAAAAGTCCAAGTTTGGTTGGGTTTGGTGGCTAATTTGACTAAAATAGGAATAAAATAAGAAAAAGATGATATCACCTTCTCATCTTCTTCTCTATCACCAAAAATATCAGCTAAAATAGAGGTTTGAAAGTTCAAAAATCTGCAGCAACTTAAAGCACTCATAAGTAAGTGATTTTAATGAGTTTTCTTCAAGATTTCTATATTTTTGAGAGCCTTGAAGCATGAGCTTTCAAATTAGAGTGATATCTTACAAAATGGTCAAGAGTTTAGGATTTTTCCATGGATATATTTGTGACATATGCTGAGTTTTTATGGAAGAATATGAGTCCTAGTTATGTTATAAACAACTTTTGTGAAAGGTGTTAGCATGAAAACACCTAAAGGTACTATTTTGCATAAGTCGCAAAATAGGTGGTAAGTGTGTGAAAAAACGAGAATTTGGGATTGCTCTAGTAGTAAAAAGAGTTTAACTAGGCTTGAAAAATAAAAATCGATTTTTGGGCATAGGGGTAAAATGGTCATTTGCCAAGGCCTAGGGGCAAAATGGTCATTTTACCAAAGTTGTGAATTTATGAATGCCTAATTGTGTTTAGTGACTAAATGGATGTATATTGTTATTATAGATCAAAATTTGCCCAAATTGAGCCTAGACCGGGGAAAAACCAAGCAATCCGATTAAGCCGGCTAGTCAAGTACTTTTTGTAAACCAAGGTAAGTTGTATGTAAATAATACAACTACACTATGAATACTTATATTCATATTGTCATTGAATTGATATTGTACGAGTTGTTAAGTTATAAATTGAGAATGCCTTGTAATATTGAGATAGTAGAAATATCCCGTTGAAACCTCAAGATATGAACTGGATATTTGTACTAAGACATTGGGTGATTTGTTCGCCAAGGTAAGATATGTTTGGGACATGCTTCGGCCACATTATGAGAGCCAGTGTAAGACCATGTCTGGGACATGGCATCGGCACAGATATGAGCGCTAGAGTAAAACATGTCTGGGACATGCATCGGCCTCGACAGAGATAGCTAGTGTAAGACGTGTTTGGGACACGCATCAGCTAGGAGTGGTGCTAGTGTAAGACGTGTCTGAGACATGCATCAGCACGCATAAATGAGAGCCAGTGTAAGACCATGTCTGAGACATGGCATCGGTAATATATCCCATGTTGAAGGTTCATGGAATATCTAGTAGTATTCCAACGGTTCAATGGTGAAAGTTATAGTTCAATCATGTTGTGAGTGTTACAGGTACCTATATGATAAGCATGAGTAACGAGCTTAATTTAGAAAATGAGACTCGAGTAGATGATAATGAGTAAGTTAATTTATGTTTACCTTTGAGCTATAAGCATGATGGTAAATAGTGAGATTGTAGTACAGTTATTTATATGCAACTTACTAAGCTTTATGCTTACTCCCTTTCCTTTCCCTTTTTTCAGTGTCACCAAGCTAGCTTAAGGATCCCTTAAGGTAAGAGATATCAATCACACTATCAGCTGCAATACTCGGTATAGATTGATTTATATTTTTGAAGGTGGCATGTATAGGGTTAGACTAGGATGTTGGATTAAGAGAATTATTTATGTATTTTGGCTCAAGTCAAAAGCCCTTCACTCTGTATCAAGCCTGGAATAATGGTTATTATTCATTTTTATGAATGCATATAATGTTCTTCCTATGGATGAATTGGTGTCCATTATGATGAAATTTGTATATTGAAATGGTCTTGTATAGGTTGTGCAAAATGGGTGACAAAATGGCTTGGAAGATAGCCTAGTTTGTCCACACAGGTAAAACACACAGGCGTGGGTCTAGGTCGTGTGTGACACATGGCTCACGCCCATGGGTGTGTGTTGTGGCCGTGCGTCCCCTGCACTTAAAACTTTAAAGTCATTTTAGTACATGAGCAAGCCACATGGGCGTGTGCCCAGGCCATGCCATAAAGTCAGTATGCATGCTAGTAGTACACGGGCAAGAGACACGGCTGTGTGTCTCGGTCGTGTGAAGGACACGGTTATAGGGCACTGGTGTGTGCTTGGGCCGTGTGGTTTTGACAGAATGCCCAGATTTTCAGACACAGTTTTAGAATATGGGCGTGTCCCTAGCACATGGTCATGTGTTCTATGTCCACACGAGCGTGTGGAGTCTTGATGCATGAAACATTTTTTTATGTTTTTCATGAGTTCTCAGTTGGGTTCTGAACCACTCCAGATGTATGATTTGGGCCTCGCAAGTCCGTATATGAGATGGATTGCATGTGAAAAGAGAAGTTTTTTTTAAATTGTTTGAAATTTTTTTATGGCCCGATTTTGTATAGTTGGTTGAGTCAAGGAAGGTAACAGCTTGAACCCTATCCCAGCGTCGGATACGGGCGAGGGGTGTTACAAGCACGATAGCCAAAGTTGAGGAAGCCATTTTGCATAAGGGCAATGTCGTGACACCAAAGGGAGAATGTTGCAACACTAAAGCTTCCAAACACCGAAAGGAGTCAACTGTCGAGGGTATCACGACATCAAAGGGTGGGTGTCGCTACACTAGTGCTTGAAAAGGGAAAAATCTAAAGGGCAATTTTCAGTGTAGCCAAGTTTAAATCAAATATTAAAAGAAAGCATAATTGTCAATTGTAGGCCAAATTGTTTCAAACTATATATGTCACTTTACACATTTTAAAAAGACACTATCATTAGATTCTTAGTACTTTTCTTCTTTAGGTTAAACTTTTTTAGAAAATTCCTTTTAGATATTTTGCACATTGCTTTCCTTAGCAAAAAGTACAGGGACCTTTTTGTACTATTTGTAATCTTTTCTTGATTGAATAGAAATAGAGTATTTTATCCATCCAATTTTGCAAATTAACAATTGGGCATGGATAAATGAGGACTCAACATATTATCCATAAATCAATTCAAGACTTTCATTGGTTTTACTATGCATTTCTCAACCTTCTCAATTTATATTATTGTCTTGCTTACCTAGCTTGAAAATGATTGGGTTTTGTGAATTGATAATGGGTAGGAACTAATTTTGTTTGTGGTTGATTAATTGAAATGTTCATTGGTTGATTTAAAGTTTAGAGACTAGATTGTAAAATTTCGATTTAATCAAATGAAATTGAAAGCCTACGATTGACGATTCTAAGGGATTATCTAGATAAGTGAGATCGAGAGGAAATCTTATTGAGCATTAATTTGATTAGCCTGATTTAATTTAGTAAGGTCGAAAGATAAAATGGATTAAATTTTTTATTTGAATAAAATGGTGATCGATAGGTAAAATTGGACTGATTAGCAATATTAGACATTCAATCTCTCTAAACTGGTAACTAACCATTGACATGGTTATTAATCAACCATTTTCTTTGCTTGATTATTAAGTTTTTTAAATTGGTTTTATTGCTTTTTAGTTCTTCTAGTTAATTATTTAATATAATTTACGTCTTTTCATGACTTGTCGTACTATGCTACCTAGGAATTAGCTAGCTAGACTTCCTTTTTGCTTGTTTTAGTTAATGCTGATCAATCTTATCACTCAATCTTCTTTGGGTTCGACCATTGGAATACTTCGTATTTTATTGTAACACAAATATTATAATTGACCTATCACACTTATAGTTTAAGCCACATTGTCATCTTTATATCTTTTGTGCAAATTTCTTTGCTTAGTATTCATACACTGTGGCAAGGGCAAGTTGTTGGCGTCGCTTTTGGGGAGATTTTGGTGTGTGATAATTGATTTGTGGTGATTTATGCATGCTTTGGTTTGTGAAGGTAATTAGTGAAAACTAGGTTTATAGATATGGTGTATCACACCCAATTTTCTCTGAGTCTGTAAATTAAAGAATAATTAAGGGGCTAAATTGAAAAGAGCCATAAACTAGCGGCCTCTTCTGAAAAATCAAGAAAATTTAGTAACCAAATTGGACATGGTTGAGATCCAATTCTAATATGGTTGGATTAAAACCCATTGGTTCCTTAGTGGGAGACAAAATGTTTATCGATAGATGGTTTCTATACGGTTGGAGATTATATGTGAAGGGCTATAAATAGCTGGAAAATGACTTTCCAAAGGGAATTCATTTCAATTCTGTTTCATTTTCCTCTCTTCTTCATCATCTACCTTGGTTTCTCCAAAGAAGAGATAGTTATGGGAAGCCCTGTATGGAGAGGTAATCATGAGGATTGAGTCAAAAAAATATAAAATTGTAACAGCCCATTTTTCAGTGAAATTGAAAAAGTGGTTTCGGGACCACAAATCTAGTCCAAAATATATTCTATTTTTATATTACCATATGGCCCGAAATATGATAGAAATGACGTGTGAAAATTCTAATATGAAAATTTTTTCGATTTAGTGCCTAATTACAAGAAGGATTAAATCGTATAAAATGCAAAAGTTGAATTCTAGTAGCTATGAGGATCAAATTGCTATGGAATTCAAAAATTAAGGTTCTTATATGATAATTAGACCATTAATAAAAGTATGTAGATTTTTATGGTGACTCATTCACAGAATTATAGAAAAAGATAAGGGACTAAATTGAAAATACCAAAATACTTAATTAATTAAAAGATGAAAAGAAATTATATCATCTTATTTTCATCATCTTCTACCTAAAAACATATGGAAACCCTAGGAGAGAGAAAAAAGCTTTCAAGGCCTAATTGGGTAAGTTTCCTTGTTCCGTTTTTAGTAATTTTGGTATTTCTAAAATCGAGATAGCTTAATCTCTCTATTTGAGGGATTTATTTGAAAATTTATTAGGTATGAAAATGGGTGATGGATGTATTATGCTGGAAATTAGAAATTTATGGTAGAAAATGAAAGATTGTTGATAGATAAACAACTTTTGCAAGGTAATTTTTGATGAAAACTTGATTTAGGGACTAATATGTAAACTTGTGAAATTGAAGGAAAAATTCTAAAATTTTGTGTAAACATGTGCTGGAAAATTTGTAATGGGGCTTTGGTTAGGCTTGAAATAGGGAGTAATTTGTACAAGTTACATTTTTCGGGCCTAGGGACAAAATTAGAATTTTTGGAAAAAGTTAGGGGCAAAATGGTAATTTTGCCTAGGACATAAATTGAGTCCGTCTAAGTACGAAATGTATGAAATTAATGATTAAATTCATTTATATAAATGCAAACAACACTAATTCGAGGTTAGATCGAGGAAAAGAAAAGATTTTAGATTAGTAGACTTTTACGAGAACAAGTGTCGAGGTAAGTTCATGTAACTTAATCGGCATGTAATTATGTTAATTGAATGTTGTGTTGTATGTAATATGATTTATGTTGATGTGCTTATTTGTATGCTATGATGAAAAATTGATACATGCTTGAAATAATAAAAAAGGGCTTAAGTCCCGATTGAATATTGAATTCCAATGAATGTATATGCTCTCCTGAAACTAATAAGGTCCCACATTTGTTGCGGACGAAATTTAGCTCAGACGAGAAATCCCAATAACCTTGTTATATAAAGGATTTAGCCCGGACGGGTAATCTCGATATAATACCTCTTGAGCACATGTTATGATTAGAGTTTAGCCTAGACTAGTAACCCTAATTGAGCTCTTGTGAGCATACGCTATATAAAGGATTTAGCCTAAGGTCCTACATTTGTTGCGGAAGAAATTTAGCTCAGACGAGACATCTTAATAACCTTGTTATATAAAGGATTTAGCTCGGACGGGTAATCTCGATATAATACCTCTTGAGCACATGTTATGATTAGGGTTTAGCCTGGACTAGTAACCCTAATTGAGCTCTTGTGAGCATACGCTATATAAAGGATTTAGCCTAGACTGGTAATCTTGTTATTCGACATGTGGCTCGTGAGTGTGTTTGTAACATATCAATTTTGGGCCTAGTTGAAATAATGGTTTCGAGACCACAAATCTGATGTAAAAATAATTATTTTATGATTATTATGAGGTCTATGATATGATTGCATGCTTGTGTGAAAATTTCATGAAGAAATTTTATGCATAAAGTGTCCAATTTGATAATTAGAACTAACTTGAATAAGTTGCAAAATATATGTTCTAGAAGGTTTGAGCATGAAATTGCCATGAATTTTTAATTAAAGGGTCCTAAATAGCATTTGACTAATTTCTATTTTTATGGACAAAAATGGGCATGCATGGGTAAAGTTTCAAAGTTTAGTAAAAAGGGCATTTTGGTAATTTGGTTAATAAAAGAATTAAAAGGGAAAATAAAGTAAAAATCTTGTCCATCTTCCCCATCAAGTGCCAAAAATTTAAGAAGCCATAGCTAGGGTTTTTCTTCAACTTTCAAGCTCGATTGTAAGTATGTCCTAGCTCCATTTAATGTTATTTGTATATTTAAAGTTGTAATCAACCGATCTAGCTATTTCTACCATTATTTTGAGCTAGGTTTCATGTTAAAAAACTTACCTATGTGTGACATGCATGTATTTTAATGTTTAGTGGAGGAATATAAATGTTTGATGCGTGATAAACATCTTTTACTAAGTGATTTTTCATGAAAACACCTAAAAAAGACCTTTTTGTAAAAGTTGTAAAAAATGGGTAGTAAAAATCTAATTTAAAGGAAAACGTGGGATGTTATGGGCATGTTCTAGGTTCGACTAGGCTTGGGTAACAAAGAAAATTAGTATATTTCATTTTACGAGCTAGGGACTAATTTGTAAATATGTGAAAGTTTAGGGGCAAAATTATAATTTTTCCAAAGTATGATTTATGAGCTGTTTTGAATAATGTGATAATTAAATAAGTGAAATTTGCTATTATAGATCAAGAAAAATAGAGTCTGGACCTAAATCGAGGAAAGAACAAAGTTGTGGACTAAATCGAATAATTAGCCATATTTTGGTACCGCTGTAAGTTCGTGTGTAAATAATCCAATATCATGTTATTATGTATTTGATATTTTGATATTGCATAAAATGTATATTTATCTCTATGGATTTGATTAATGATGACTCGATGACGATTCAACGAAGAATTGATACCTTGAAATCCCGGTTGAACCTTAGGAATAGTTAGGAAACAAATGTCGTGACATTAGGGTTATTTGTGATCCCATGTAAAACCATGTCTGGGACATGTAAGACCATATCTGGGATACGGCATTGGCATTGATATGTGATTTCATGTTAGACCATGTCTGGGACATGGCATCGATACGAGACATCGTGTAATACCATATGTAACATCTCGATTTAGACCCTATTCGTGTTGGAACACTGGTACCCCCATGGCACAGCGAAAAAAATATATATTCTGGTGATCTAAACCATGGATCCATGTGCAAGGAACGAATCGGGGTGAAAAAGGTTTCGAAATTATCGAAACGTTAATCTGAGTAGACAGTGAAGCCTTGATAATGAGAATACTGTTTTGCTTTTGAATCCAAGCCGCAATCTTTATGATCCCGACCTCTACGTAATCCACCCAGTTGACAATGAACGGAAGAAATCCCCAAAACTATTTTCAGAGATATTTTGCTTGACGGCTGCTAGACCTAGTAGCAAAGCTTCAGGTTTGTATATATATTAACTTTTTAGGGTTTTTTTCCCTTTATATATATAACTCCCCTTATACTTGGTATGTATATAATGAGTTCTTAATTTATTAAATTTTAATCCGAACATAATAATTATAATTAAAATAAATAAATATAATAATATTTTAACCAAAAAATATAATTACATTAATTATAATAAAGATTTCAGTAAACTATATTTATTTAAATTTATATACGAACCAAATTCATATATTAATAGAATTATGTTCTCCTTATGTGTACAACATCCTTGTACATATAATATGTTCGATATTTGATTGCCTAATTAAATTAATTCTATAATTAATTTAATTCATGTGACAACCAAACACAATACCAACTATGTTTTATTCCATTCATTTCAACCATTAGGGTGTAACTCTGTAGGTTCTTGTAATGTTAGCAGTAATACTAGAACGATTCTAATGTTACAAACAATGAGTGGCATCTAGCAATGCATCATTGCTACCTAAGTTACAAAAAGTCATAATTCGACATAACCTTTTGTGATTAGCTTTTCATGCATTAATCCTTAAGTCCTTTATCTCTGGAATGGACACAAGTCATGGAATAGTCACACTTGCATAGTCCATCCCATGTTTCTTGGTACCTTGAGTAGACTATGATACACAAGTAAGTATGACATCTCAAATCAACTTATTTGAGCATGGCCATGCATTTCTAGTCTCATTCAATCAAGTGGCCTAAGATATTACTCCCATTATGTAGGAGGGACTTATCCTATATTGATCAACCATATCCCTCTAAATAGATTGTGGTATATCCAATATCAGCCTTTATAAAACAACCAGTTACAGTGTACGTTTGACTGTATCAAAATATACAGCTCACGATGTTGGGATAATGATGATATCAATTCTAAGGATCATATACATATTAATCACTATGAGTAATGTTGTGACAATTACATAATAATCCAAGAAACGTACTCATAGCGGGTCAGTTCAATATGTTGTTCTCTAACACACATATTCATGCATTGATTCTGACATTCCATATCAATGACAACTCTTTATCATCAATCAACTACACGTTAGTCTTAATGCATTATTGGTGTCCTAGTCAACAATAATACTTGACTAAGGACCTTTTAAGAATAATCATATTATTCTCAGGACATTATTATAAAACAATTTATTTATACACACAGAAAAGAAACTGAAATAATAATGGCAACACCTTATATTAATAAACATGGTAAATCAAGTATGTTATTACAACCATCTCATGATTGAGCTTTGGACATACTCTTACAATTCGGAACTGTGGTTTTGGGACCACGAATTCGAGTAAGAAAAATATTTAAAAATTATTTTCTGTGTTTATTATGTGTGAACTTATATGTGTGAAATTTTCGTGATTTAATTTAGTCGTTTGAGTGTCGATTTAATAAAAAGGGCCTAATCGTATAAAATGAAAATTTGAAGGTTAAATGTGGAAGTGCTTAATTGTTGTTGTCTTTGTAATGTGAAGCACTTAAAATGCAATTAAGCCATTGACAAATTGAGTGGACGGTAATGACCATGAATTATAATGGTTTTATATATTATTATAAAGGTTAATATAGTAAAACATGTAATAATGTATGTAATCATAAAGCATAAAAATAAAAATAAGCTTTCATAATCCTTGTTTATTGCCGAAACATAAAATAAAAGAAAAAGAATAAGGGTTCCATAGGTTCGGCCATTTTTAGAGCTTAATCAAAGTATGTAACTAGCTCGGTTTTTTATAATTTTTACGTTTCTGAGATCGTTGCTAAGTTATCTACAAAGCCCATGCTTGAATTTTTTATTTTGATGAATATTTTGAGTTATACCATTGTCAAAAGCTTGCGATTTTTGTTGTTTGACGATGAAAAATAAAAGATATGTGATAGATTAACATGTTTTGTATTGAAATTTTTGATGATTTTGAGTAATTAGGACTAAATTGCAAAAATAATAAATTGAGGGACTAAAATGTGAAATAAATGAAATATATGGACTTGTATGATCACAAGGAAGATTCGGCCTAAGCATGGTATGTGCAAATTTTGCATGTTTTGTGTTTTGTGCAATTTGGACTAAATTGTAAAAAGTGTAAAATGACGGGTAAAATAGTAATTTTCCCATTTATGTGTTTTTGGACTAAATTCAGTGAAAATATTTTTGAATGAGTTTAATTTGAATATGTTTAGATCAAGAACCAAAGAAATCAGATTTGGATCGGGGGAAAACCAAAGTTGTCGACTAGTCGTCCCGTTCCGATTTTCATTGTTCGAGGTAAGTTTATAAGCAAATAGTTACTGTTAACTTTAAATAAATATGAGTTTTATATGCTGAAATGAATTATTTGTAAATATATATATATATATATATGTTATCTGAATGTAAATAAGCTTGGGAGCTATGTCAACGAATTTGTTTCGACTGAATTATGATGTTTGGAAGCCCTATATGAACCATAGGATTTCGATATGTGTATTCATGTAAGACCACGTCTGGGACGTTGGCATCGATATATGTGGTTACATGTAAGACCAATCTGGGATGTTGCCATCAATATATGTGGTTACGTGTAAGACCACGTCTGGAATGTTGGCATCAATATATGTGGTTATGTGTAAGACCATGTCTAGGACATCGGCATCGTATTTGATTCGTGTAAGACCCTGTCTGAGACAGTGGCATCAATATGAGATAGTATGTAAGACCTCGTATTGGACGTTGGCATTTTTTGTTATATGTGATTATTTGAGTATCCTATTCGATTCCTAACGATTCAACGGGCAGGGATAAGTGTGATCGAAGATGTAAAATGAGCTAAAATGATCAGGTATGAGTTAGTTAATTACCTATTTGTGTAACAGCCTGATTTAGGGCATAGTCAGAACAGTGGTCTCGGGACCACGAATTTGAAGTCGAGAAAATTATTTTTATTAGTATTATGAGGTTATAGTAAGATTTCTTTAGTGCTTGAAAATTTTGGTAAGTTAATTTTGACGTTTGAGAGCTCAATTGCGAAAAAGGACTAAATCGCATAAAGTGCAAAAGTTTTGTTTTAGTATAAAGATGTGTTAAATAGCTAAAGAATTAAAATTAGGGGCTTTTAAAGAGCAATATGACCCTTAGGAACAAGGTGGCTGGCCATTAGAAGCAAATTTAGTCAAAAAGTCAATGTTAGGTGATTTGATGACATAATCTTATGATAAAATAATACCTATGAACTTAGCTATCAATTTCTTTCTTCTCCATGCCTTCTCCCCACCGAAAATATCAGCAAAAAAGGGGTTTTTTGAAGCTTTGAAGTTTCAGCAACTTATTACCTCAACAAGTAAGTAATTTCCATGTCCCTAGATAATAATTTCTACATTTTTGGGACCTTTAAAGCATGAGCTTCCAAATGAGGGGTCTACTTTGCAAAATGGTTAAGAGTTTAGGGTTTTGCCATGAATGAAATTGTAGTGTTTGCTGAGTTTTTATGGAAGAGCATGAGTCTTAGCTATGTTATAAACAACTTTTGTGAAAGGTGTTAGCATGAAAACACCAAAAAGGGCTATTTTGCAAAAGTTGCAAAATAAGGGTTAAGTGTGTGAAATAGTAAGATTTTGAGGTTACTATAAGAGTAAAAAGAGTTCGGATAAGCTCGAGATATAAATATATTCAATAAAAATAGAATTTTAATCATAGGGGCAAAATGGTCATTTTGCCAATGTCTAGGGGCAAAATGGTCATTTTACCCAAAAATGTGAATTTTAGATTGCCTAATTGTGTTTAATGACTAAGTGAGTGAATTTTTCTATTATAGATCAAGATTACCAAACCCGAACCTAGACCGGGGGAAAGCCAAGCAAATCGACTAATCGACTGGTCGAATACATTTTGTAATCCGAAGTAAGTTGTTTGTAAATAATACAACTACATTGTTGATGTATGTATTCGAACTGTCATTGAATTGATATGGTATAAATTGCTAGATTGTGAACTGAGAATGCATATTAATGATTGAGTTAGTAGAAAGATCTAGTTGAAACCCTAGGAAACAAACCGGATATTCATGCCATGACATTCGGATTACTTGTGTGCCAGTGTAAGACCATGTCTGGGACATGGCATCGGCGTAGAGATGAGTGCCAGTGTAAGACATGTCTGGGACATGCATCGGCCTCGACGATGATCGCCAGTGTAAGACGTGTCTAGGGCATGCATCGGCTATGAGTTGTGCTAGTGTAAGACATGTCTGGGACATGCATAAGCACGTGTATATACGAGAGCTAGTATAAGACCATGTCTGGGACATGGCATCAGCCTCGATGATGATAGCCAATGTAAGACCATGTCTGGGACATGGGATTGACAATTTATCCCATGTTTAAGGCTTACAGAATGTCCGGTAGTATTCCAAAAGGTTCAACTTTAAAGGTTACGAAAGTAATTTAATAAAGAAAGTATAATAATGTTGTGAGTGGTACAGGTACCTATTTGGTATGCATGAGTAATGAGCTCAAATTAGAAAATGTGACTTGAATAGACGGTAATGAGTAAGTCAAGTTTATGCTTACCTTTGAGCTATGAGCAAGATGACTAATGGTGAAATAGTTGTTATACATTATTTATATGAAACTTACTAAGCTTTATGCTTACTCTCTTTCCTTTCCTTTTTCTTTCAGTGCCGTTTAACTAGCTCAAGGATCCCTTGAAGTAAGAGATATCGATCATACTATCAGTCGAAATACTCGGTATAGTTGGATTTATATTTTTTTGTTATGGCATGTATAGGGCTAGATCTTATTATTTTGTGCCTTTGAGAATTGGCCGAATGTGTTGGCTTGAAATAGTTTCCACATTTTACATTAAGCCTTGAATGAAGGTAACATTCATTTGGAGTCTATAATAGATGTATCTTCATGGTTAAATGAATGTCTATCAAGCTTGGTTTGGTATTGGTTGGTGTTGGCATGAAAATAGGCATGGTAGGGTGGCAATGAGACTTGGTAAATAGCCTTATATTGTCCACACGGGTAGACACACGGGCATGTGTCTAGGCTGTGCGTGACACACGGACAGTCCCATGGGCGTGTGAGAAGGTCGTGTGTCCCTTGCACCTAGAAAATTCAACTCAGAATGCATAGTATTTATCACAAGGGCAGAGACATGGTCATGTGTCTGTGGAGGGGCACGGCCTAGTACACCGGTGGGTGCCATGGCCGTGTAATGATGATGTCAGAAACAAAAGACCCAGCTTTTTGCACACAGGCTGTGCCACGGGCGTGTCGTGGCTGTGTGAAAGGACACAGGCAAAGGACACGGGCGTGTGTCCAGGCCGTGTGAAGTCTGTACTTGTTTTATGAAAAATTTTGGAATTAAATTGGCCACACGGGTATGGGACACGGGCATGTGCCCTATACCCACACGGGTGTGTAGAGCCTTTAAGCATGATTTTTTTTCTGAATTTTTCTTTAGCCCTCAGTTCGGTCCCGAACCACCTTGAATGTATGTTTTGGGCCCCGTAAGCTCTATTAAAGGACAAATTGACTATGAAACGAAAAGTTTTAAATTGATCAAATTTTTATGGCGCAATTTTCTAAGATTGGTCTAGTTTAAGTTCGGTAGCACCTCAAACCCTATTATGGTGTTGGATACGGGTGAGGGGTGTTACAATTTGAAAATAGGATAAGTTGGTTATTTGATATGAAACACAGGTATACAAGTTATTAAAGTAAACATATGAGCATGGTATAGTATATTCGGCCATATGATAAGTGTATGTATATGATGTTATATTTTGATTCATTAGCTTGTATATATGAGTGTAAGTATACTTGGTTATATAATGACATTTTGGTTTCGAGAGTTGAATGATATTTTGTTAATGTTTATTTATGAGCATTCGACCAAGGTAACATTTTTGTATGAAAGAATATGTTATATATATATATATGAAATTATGTGTTGGAGACTAAATGTGATAATGATATTATAATTTGGTTTAGTTTAAATGAGTTGATTATACCATTGAGTTGTTTATTTGCTTATGACTTACTAAGCTATAATAGTTTATTGTGTGTGTATGTTTGTCTTTGTTTTATAGATTTTGAAATCAAGTTATGAGGGGATCGTCAGCACAGTTCATCACACTATCGACTGTTTCGGTACTTTATAAGCTAAATTTCAAACTTATGGCATATATAGGCTGGGTTATATTTTGGAATGCTGGATTTTGGTTTGTATATGTATATAAAGCCATGCGAAAATGGCTAAGTATAATGTTTAAGTTTAAGTAAATTTCGGTTTTGGTATATATATATATGTGTGAGAGATGTTTGACATATTTGCTAATGGTTGAGTCATATGCCTAATGATTGGTGTTATCTGATCATGTCCAAAGATAATGTATGTCTTAATGATATAAAATATGTATGTGATATGCATGTTATCAAGGATGGATGTATTCAGCAATTACATTTGAAAATGGATTAATATGTTATATGTATTACATGTTTTGATGAGCTATGAAATGACTTTGCTATATTATGAATTTGGTTATTTGGAGTGGTCTATTATTGATATAAAATTTGATATATAATTTATTGTGTAAACTTTGCTTAGAATTGGTAAATGATATGTATACATATTCAGCTAATGATAGATTCATTAGATATGTATGCATATGACATATATGTTGGTGGTTTGGTATTTATGTGACAAGTTGATACATGTATTTAGATATTATATGGTTCGTTTAAATTAAAAGTAATGGTGGAATTGGTATGACTAAATTGGTTGATTTTGATAGTCGAATAGATGAACAAGTGAATAGGTTGTGTATTTGTAATTTTTTCATTATGCTAGCATATACATTTTGGTATGTTTTGATTTGGTAATTAATTTAAAAATGGTTAAAAGATTGTTTGAATAAATAATGGTTATACATGTTATTAGCTTGCGAATTTAGGTGTTATCATCATGTTTAAATTCGGCTTTTATATATTATATCATTAGGTAAGTGTTTGTTATGTTATATATATATAAACGCAAATTTGTGATGTGTTTAATGTGAAATGCAAATGAAGATTGTCATATTGGTTCGGTTATGTAAATTTAATAAAATTGTTTATGTCATGTGTATTAATAATTCCAGAATTGTTAAATTGAAGTTACAAATGTGAGCCTTTGATTATGATCTGAGTGATTGTATGGATGTATGAAAGTTGTATCTTTTTCGGTAATGCTTCGTAACCCCATTCTGGTGACAGATACGGTTTAGGAGTGTTACATTTGATTGGCATCAGATCTATGGTTTAGTCGATTCTAGGACTAACGTAGCGTGTGTGAGTCTAGCTATACATGCCATGGTATATACTACGATAGTACGATGACTTTTGACACTGGAAAATGTGTTTTCTTATAGAAAATGGATCCCCACAGAGCTGTAGCTGATGATGTCGAGAGTATAGCACCTACTTCCACACAAGGGACAGTGCCGGTTGATTCTCGACCGACCTCAAGTAATCAAGAGGGAGAGGCTAAGCAAGCCTTTTATCAAATGATGAACGACTGGTTTACTCAGTATATCCGGATGAATCCGGTTGTACAACAACCTCCGCCCCCGATTAATCCTTCTCCGATACCTGCTATGCCCCAAGTGAGTGATTTGTTGAGATTACACAAACTTCTTGTTGATAAAATTAGAAAACACAATGCTAAAGAATTCATAGTTATTGATGATGATGATGATGCTGAGCAAGCTGAATTCTGGCTTGATAATACTATCCGCGGTTTGATGAGTTATCTTGTACCCCGAATGAATGTCTAAAATGTGTTATATCTTTGTTACGAGACACCACATAACACTGGTGGAATACACTAGTATCAATGGTTCCAAAAGAGCGGTTGACCTGGGATTTCTTTCAGACTGA
Source organism: Gossypium longicalyx (assembly GCA_025698465.1). Taxonomy (NCBI): domain Eukaryota; kingdom Viridiplantae; phylum Streptophyta; class Magnoliopsida; order Malvales; family Malvaceae; genus Gossypium; species Gossypium longicalyx. Next base: position 66,549,618 of record CM046995.1, on the reverse strand, counting down.
GTTCCATAAGAAATATTTCAGCCAAAGATTTATCGACCAAAAGCGCAAAGAATTTCTAGAGTTGAAACAGGATTAGATGGCCGTAACAGAGTATGAGCGAAAATTCGTGAGACTCAGTCGGTATGCCCTAGAGTGTGTTTCGATCGAAGCCATAATGTGTAAAAGATTTGAAGACGGGTTGAATGAAGACATTAAACTGCTAGTTGGCATACTTGAAATAAAAGAATTCGTAGTACTAGTAGAGAGAGCCTGCAAAGCTGAAGAGCTCGGAAAAGAGAAAATAAAACCTGACTTTGAAGCTAGAGATTCACGTAAGAGATCGTCGAATAAGTCATTTCAGTCAGCATCAAAGAAGTTCCGAGATGATTTTAGCCGTTCTAAGGCCACTTCTGGTTATTCTAGATGGGATCGGGATAGACCACCTGTGTGCTCGAGATCTACGTCAATAGCTAGTGTTGGTAATGTTAGATCAAATCAACCCGAGTGTAAGCATTGTGGTAAATGACATCCTGGCAGTTGTAGATTGCACGATTGGGCCTGTTTTAAATGTGGATCAATGGATCATTTTGTTGGTGAATGTCTTGAGTTAGTTGAACAAAATCCAATACAAAATACGAGATCGGGTAACACTGCAGCTCGAGGTAGACCACCCAAAAATATGGGTAATGTGAGTTGCAATCAGAGAGGGACTAAAGATACAGTAGTTAGATCCGAGGCTCGTGCACCTGCCAGAGCTTATGCCATACGCACACGCGAGGAGGCTTTATCCTTAGATGTTATTACTAGTACATTCACTCTCTATGATACTAGTGTAATTGCATTGATTGATCCTGGTTCGACTCATTCTTATGTGTGTGAGACTTTAGTATTTAGTAAGATTTTGCCTGTTGAGTGTACTGAGTTTGTGATTAGAGTATCGAACCCCTCAGGCCGGTGCGTTATGGTTGACAAAGTGTGTAAGAATTGCCCTTTGATGATTTGAAATTCGTGTTTTTCGGCTGATTTGATGTTGTTTCCATTTGACGAGTTCTATATAATTCTGGGTATGGGTTGGTTAACTTTGCACGATGCTGTTGTAAACTGCAAAAGAAAGACTATTGATTTATGGTGCCAGAATGATGAGATTATTTAGATTGAATCTAATCATCTGAATAGTTTACCAGTAGTGATATCTTCAATGTTAGCTCAGAAATATGTGACAAAAGGTTGCGAAGCTTATTTTGCCTATGTGCTTGATAGTAAAGTGGTCGAAAGAAAGATTGAATTAGTACTAATTGTGTGCGAGTATCCGGATGTGTTTCCTGAAGAATTACCTGGTTTGCCACCTATTCGAGAGGTAGAGTTTGGTATTGAGTTAGTGCCGGGGATAACTTCGATATCGATAGCTCCGTACAGAATGGCAACTACTGAATTAAAAGAATTGAAAGCTCAGTTGCAAGAGTTGACAGATAGAGGTTTTGCTCGACCTAGTTTCTCTCCCTAGGGTGTACCAATTTTATTTGTAAAAAAGAAAGACGGAGCTATGAGAATGTGCATTGATTATAGACAGCATAATAAGGTGACTATCAAGAATAAGTATCCGTTGCCACAGATTAATAATCAATTTGATCAATTGAAAGGGGCTATAGTGTTTTCGAAGATAGATTTAAGATTAGGCTACTATCAGTTGCGAGTTAAAGACTCCGATGTGCCAAAGGCTACTTTTTGAACGAGGTACGGACACTATGAGTTTCTGGTTATGCCTTTCGGACTTACTAATGCACCTACTGCTTTCATGGATTTGATGAATCGGATCTTCAAACAGTTTCTAGATCGATTTGTGGTTGTGCTCATAGATGATATTTTGATCTATTCCCGTGATGAAATTTAGCATGCTGAACATTTGAGACTTGTGTTATAGACTTTGCGAGATAAACAATTGTATGCGAAGTTCAATAAATGTGAGTTCTGGTTACACGAAGTCAGTTTTCTGGGCCATGTTGGATCAGCATCGAGTATTCAGGTTGATCCGAGTAAAATTTCAGCTATACTTGATTGGAAACCTCCGAGAAATATTTTTGAAGTCCGAAGTTCTTTGGAACTTTCTAGTTATTATAGACGGTTCGTGAAAGGTTTCTCTATGATTGCAATCCCGATGCTAAAGCTATTACAGAGAGATGTTAAGTTCGAGTGTTCAGAAAAGTGCCAGAAAAGTTTTGATCAATTGAAAGCCCTATTGACCGAAGCTCCAGTGCTAGTTTAGCCAGAATCAGGCAAAGAATTTGTTATCTATAGTGATGCATCTTTAAATGGTTTAGGCCGTGTCTTGATGCAGGAAGGAAAAGTTATAGCTTATGCCTTTAGACAGTTAAAGCCACATGAAAGGAACTATCCGACACACGATCTAGAGTTGGCAGCTATTGTGTTTGCATTGAAGATATGGCGTCACTATCTGTTCGGTGAGAAATGTCAAGTTTATTTTGATCACAAAATCCTAAAATACTTGGTGACTCAGAAAGATCTGAATTTGAGATAATGCCGATAGTTAGAATTGCTAGAAGACTATGAGCTTGTAATTGACTACCATCCGGGAAAGGCTAATGTTGTTGCTGATACTTTAAGCCAAAAATCATTGTTTACTTTGCATGCAATGAATGTGCATATGGCTATGTCTAAGGATGGTTCGATAATAGCTTAATTAAAAGCAAGATCGTTATTTGTTCAACAAATTTGTGATGCTCAGAAAGTTGATGATGGTTTGTTAACAAAGTGAGCTCAATGTGATTCGAATGTTGAATCCGAGTTTCGAGTTGATGCTGAGGGTTGTCTGAGGTTCAGAAACCCAATATGTGTCCCGAGGAATTTAGAGTTGATTCATATGATTTTAAATGAAGCTCACAGTAGTTGGTTATCTATTCACCCAGGTAGTACGAAGATGTATAATGATCTGAAATAGCTTTACTGGTGGCATGGTATGAAACGAGACATTTCTGACTTAATTTCGAAATGTTTAGTCTGTCAGCAAGTAAAAGCCAAGCATCAGGCACCTTCTGGGTTGCTTTAGCCAATCATGATACCTGAGTGGAAATGAGACAGAGCCACGATGGATTTTGTATCTGGTTTACCGTTGACATTGAGCAAGAAAGATGCAATCTGGGTTATAGTGGATAGATTGACCAAATCAACTCATTTTGTTCCAATTCCTACAGATTATTCGCTCGACAAGCTTGCTGAGTTATATATTTCTCAGATTGTGATATTACACAGAGTGCCTATTTCTATTGTTTCAGATAGAGAACCGAGGTTTACATTGCGGTTTTGGAAGAAACTGCAAGATTCATTAGGTACGAAATTACATTTCAACACTGCTTCCCATCCACAAACAGATGGTTAGTCTGAACGAATCATTCAGATACTTGAGGATATGTTGAGATGTTGCTTTCTCGAGTTCGAAGGTACGTGGGGACGATACTTACCTCTGATTGAATTTGCGTACAATAATAGCTTTCAATCGAGTATCAAAATGACACCTTACGAGGCTTCATACGGTCGTAAATGTCGTACACCATTGTATTGGACTGAGCTCGGTGAAAATAAAATACACAGGGTCAATTTGATTAGAGAGACTAAATAAAAAGTGAAAGTAATTCGTGAAAGTCTAAAAACAGCGTCCGATCGTTAGAAATCATATGCTGATTTGAAACGAAAAGATATAGAGTTTCAGATCGGGGATAAAGTCTTTTTGAAAGGCTCACCGTGGAAGAAAATACTTAGATTTGGTCGTAAAGGCAAATTGAGTCTGAGATTTATTGGGCCGTATGAGATTATAGAGCGTATTGGGCCGATTGCTTATAGACTATTGTTACCACCTGAGCTAGAAAAGATCCACAATGTATTATTATGTGTTTTGAGACCACGAATTCGAGTCAAAAAAATATTTTAAAATTATTTTCTGTGTTTATTATGTGTGAATTTATATGTGTGAAATTTTTGTGATTTTATTTAGTCGTTTGAGTGTCGATTTAATAAAAAGGCTTAATCGCGTAAAATGAAAATTTGAATGTTAAATGTGGAAGTGCTTAATTATTGTTGTCTTTGTAATGTGAAGCACTTAAAATGCAATTAAGCCATTGACAAATTGAGTGGATGGTAATGACAATGAATTATAATGATTTATATATTATTATAAAGGTTAATTTAGTAAAACATGTAATAATATATGTAATAATAAAACATAAAAATTAAAAAAAAGCTTTCATAATCCTTGGTTATTGCCGAAACATAAAAGAAAAGAAAAAGAATAAGGGTTCCATAGGTTCGACCATTGTTGGAACTTAATCAAGGTATGTAACTAGCTCGGTTTTTGATAATTTCTACATTTTTGAGATCGTTGCTAAGCATAGTATGTGCAAATTTTGCATGTTTTGTGTTTTGTGCAATTTGGATTAAATTGTAAAAGTGTAAAATATCAGGGGTAAAATAGTAATTTCCCATTTATGTGTTTTTGGACTAAATTGAGTGAAAATATGTTTGAATGAGTTTAATTTGAATATGTTTAGATCAAGAATCAAAGAAATCGGATTTGGATCGGGGGAAAACCAAAGTTGTCGACTAGTCGTCCCGTTTCGATTTTCATCATCCGAGGTAAGCTTATAAGCAAATAGATACTGTTAACTTTAAATAAATATGAGTTTTATATGTTGAAATTAATTATTTGGAAATATATATATGTGTTAGTCGAATGTAAATAAGCTTAGGAGCTATGTCAACGAATTTGTTTCGACTAAATTATGATGTTTGGAAGCCCTGTATGAACCATAGGATTTCGATATGTGTATTCGTGTAAGACCACTTCTGGGACGTTGGCATAATATATGTGGTTACGTGTAAGACCACGTTTAGGACGTTGGCATCGATATATATGGTTACGTGTAAGACCACATCTGGAATGTTGGCATCGATATATGTGGTTACGTGTAAGACCATGTTTGGGACGTATTTGATTCGTATAAGACCCTGTCTAGGACAGTGGCATCGATATGAGATAGCATGTAAGACCACGTCTGGGACGTTGGCATTGTTCGATATATATGATTATGTAAGTATCCTATTCGATCCTTAATGGTTCAACGGGCAAGGATAAGTGTGATCGAAGATGTAAAATAAGCTAAAATGATCAGGTATGAGTTAGTTAATTACCTATTTAAAAATAGGGTAAGTTGGTTATTTGATATGAAATACAATTATACAAGTTATTAAAGTAAACATATGAGTATGGTATAGTATATTCGACCATATGATAAGTGTATGTATATGATGTTATATTTTGATTCATGAGCTTGTATATATGAGTGTAAGTATACTTGGTTATATAATGACATTTTGGTTTCGAGAGTTGAATGATATTTTGTTAATGTTTATATATGAGCATTTAGCCAAGGTAACATTTATGTATGAAAGTATATGTTATATATATATGTAATTATGTGTTGGAGACTAAATTTGATAATGATATTATAATTTGGTTTAGTTTAAATGAGTTGATTATACCATTGAGTTATTTATTTTCTTATGAATTACTAAGCTATAATAGCTTATTGTGTGTGTATGTTTGTCTTTGTTTTATATATTTTGAAATCAAGTTACGAGCTCAGGGATCATCAGCACTGTCCATCACACTATCGACTGTTTTGGTACTTTATAAGCTGAATTTCGAACTTATGGCATGTATAGGCTAGGTTATATTTTAGAATGCTGGATTTTGGTTTGTGTATGTATATAAAGCCATGCAAAAATGGCTAAGTATAATGTTTAAGTTTAAGTAAATTTCGGTCTTGGTATATATATATGTGTGTGTGTGAGGTGTTTGACATATTTGCAAATGGTTGAGTAATATGCCTAATGAATGGTTTTAGCTGGTCATGTCCAAAGATAATGTTTGCCTTAATGATATAAAATATGTGTGTGATATGCATGTTATTAAGATGGATGTATTTGACAATTACATTTGAAAATGGATTAATATGTTATATGTATTACATGTTTTGAAAAGCTATGAAATGACTTTGTTATATTATGAATTTGGTTATTTGGATTGGTCTATTATTGATATATAATTTGATATATAATTTATTGTGTAAACTTTTCTTAGAACTGGTAAATGATATGTATGCATATTCGGCTAATGATAGCTACATTAGATATGTATGCATATGACATATATGTTGGTGGTTTGATATTTATGTGACAAGTCGATACATTTATTCGGATATTATATGGTTAGTTTAACTTAAAAGTAATGGTGGAATTGGTATTACTAAATTGGTTGATTTTGATAGTTGAATAGATGAACAAGTGAATAGGTTGTGTATTTGTAATTTTGTCATTATGCTAGCATATACATTTTGGTATGTTTTGATTTGGTAATTAATTTAAAAATGGTTAAAAGATTGTTTGAATAAATAATGGTTATAAATGTTATTAGCTTGTTAATTTTGGTGTTATTATCATGTTTAAATTTGGCTTTTATATCTTATATCATTAGGTAAGTGTTTGTTATGTTATATATATATATATAAACGCAAATTTGTGATGTGCTTAATGTGAAATGCAAATGAAGACTGACATATTGGTTCGATTATGCGAATTTAATAAAATTGTTTATGTCATGTATATTAATAATTCCTGAATTGTTAAACTAAAGTTACAAACATAAGCCTTTGATTATGATCTGAGTGATTGTATACATGTATGAAAGTTGTATCTTTTCCGATAATGCCTCGTAACCCCATTCTGGCGACGGATAAGGGTTAGGGGTGTTACACCATAGCTAGGCTATCGGCATTGATACGTGATCCCATGTAAGACCATATCTAGGATATGGCTTTGAAATCTTACTATGTGTATGAGATTTCCCGGGTTTAGTAATCCAAGTGGTTCAACGGGTAACCCAAAGATTATGTCAAAGAAATGGCAAGGTATGATCATGTTGAAAGGGTACAGGTATGTACACAAAGCTCGTAAATGTTGAGATCATGAATCAATGAGACCTCGGTAAGAAGTGAATGAATGATTAATGGCTATGAGTAATATTGTACACTATGTAATTGGTATGATTCAAAATGTATCTATGACATTTGATGACATTGTGATAAATTATATTATGTTACATGTATAATAATGCATGGTTAATGTTGTTAATTATTTACATGCAAAGTTACTAAGCTTTATGCTTACTCCCTTTCTTTTCCATTTTCTCATAGTATCCCCAACCTAGCTCAGGGATCAAAGGACGTTGGAGCTCGACTCACACTATCAATCTAATCTTTTGGGTATAGTGAATTCAAGCATTTTGAGTATGGCATGTATAGGGGACTTGGTTTTTTTGTTCATGTGCCATATTGGTTTAGCGAAATGTGTTAGCTCATGATGGTATTATGATTCATTTTGTATATGGCCATGAGATATGGCTTATTTTGATTATTAGGTTGTAAACCTAATCATTTATGCATGCATGTGTAAAAATCTTGGTGATGTGGTTTGTGGATGCTTGATGATGATGGATGGTGTTATAAGGCACATAAGTATGATGAATGAATGATGACAAATTGGTATGGCTATGATCATGGTTTAAATGTGTGAATTGAGAGTAGATTAATAATGTTAATTTGATATGAAATTGGTGTGGAATGCCTTAAGTAAAAATGTTAATTTGAGTATGTGAAATGGTGACGTTACTTAGGCATGAATTAGTGTTGATTAGGAATTATTGATTGTCAATATGTGACATGTTGTGTGCCATGAAATATGTCTAAGTGTGTGAGTGTCTAAGGGTGGCAAAAAGCTTGGAAAATAGCCTCAATGTTGTCCACATGGGTAGACACACGGGCATGTGTCTAGGCCGTGTGTGACACACGGTCTGACCCATGGGCATGTGATCTGGCCGTGTGTCCCCTGCACCCTAATTATGCAAAATAGAATGCCCAATAGTAAACACACGGGCAGAGACACAGCCGTGTGTGTTAGCCGTGTGAAAGACACGGCTTCAGGACATGGGCGTGTGACTTGGCCGTATGATCCTAATTATGTTGATGACGTCATAAACAAAGAGTTAGACAAGCTGTGCACACGGGCATGTCCCAAGCCACACGGGCGTGTGTGACCATACGGCCTACCCATAAAGGCGTGTGACCTTGTTTCCATGAAAAATTTTCTAAGTCTTCTAAATGTTTTCAAAGTTCTCAGTTTAGTCCCGAACCACTCCCAATGTATGTTTTAGGCCTTGTATGCCCGTAATAGGGATGATATACATGTGCTTGAATGGTTTTAATTTGGGCAAAATTTAATGGCCCAATTTTGTATGAATGTTTATGTTTAAGTTCAGTAACGTCTCAAACCCTGTCCCGGTGTCGGATACGAGTAAAGGGTGTTACATTTAGTGGTATCAGACCTACAGTTTTGTCGATTCTCGGACTAACATAGCGTGTGTACGAGTCTAGCTATACATTCCATAAATGAATTATGATAGTGTGACGACCTTTTTAAATCGTATTTTTATATAGTAATGGATCCCGATCGAGCAGTGGCAAATGATGTTGAAAGTAACGCACCTGCTCCTACTGAAGGGGCAGTGCCGTTTGATAGTAGACCCCTACAGTTAGTCGAGGAGAGGGAGGCAGAGAAGCCTTTCTCCATATGATGGATGCCTCGTATACAGAGTTCGTTCGAACAAACCCGAACGCTCAACCCCCTCCACCACCACCTATTCCTTAACCCATCCCTGTAGCACCCCAACGTATGGACTTCATGAGATTGAATAGACCTCCAGTTGATAAGATTTGAAAACAAGGAGCCAAAAAATTATGTATGGGTATAGATGATGATCCCAAAATGGCAGAGTTCTGGCTTGAGAATACCGTCAGGGTATTTGCTGAGTTATCATGCGCACCTGAGGAATGCATGAAATGTGTTGTATCACTTCTGAGAGACTCGGCTTATCAGTGGTGGTACACCCTTGTGTCGGTTGTAGCAAGGGGGAGAGTTAATTAGGAATTTTATCAGGAAGAGTTCTGCAAGAAGTATATTTGCCAGAGGTTTATTGATCAGAAAAGAAAGGAATTTCTAAAGCTAAAACAGGCCCGAATGATAGTAATGGAATATGAGCGTGAGTTTGTGAGATTTAGCAAGTACGCTCGGAAATGTGTATCAACTGAGGCCATCATGTGTACAAGATTTCAAGATGGGTTAAACGAGGAAATCCGATTGTTGGTTGGCATCCTAGAATTAAAAGAGGTTGTTGCACTTTTTGAGAGAGCCTGTAAGGACGAGGAATTGGCTAAAGAGAAAAGAAAAGCTGAATTTGAGTCTTGAGATTCAAAGAAGAGACAGATGAGTAAGTCACTTCAGTCTTCATCTAAGAAATCGAGAGAGTTTAATACTCGATCGATTGCATCAGTTGGGTTCCCAAATAGAAATAAGGGTAAGTAGTACTAGGTTTCGAAAGCTTAATGCCTGACCAAATAGGCCGGAGTATTCATATTGTGGTAGATGTTACCTCAGCGAGTGCGGAGTTAATGATGGAGCTTGTTTTAAGTGTGGTTCCCAAGATCACTTCATTAGAGATTGCCTTGAGATGGTTCAAAAGGAGAGATTTCAGAGTGCCAGATCGGGCAATGCTACTTTTAGAGGGAGACCACAAATAAATTTGAGAAATAGAGCGAGTAGCAAGAATGCACTTAGAGATCCAACTGCGAGACTCGAAGGTAAAGCACCTGTGAGGACTTATGCCATTTGCACTTGCGATGAGGCTTCATCTCCTGATGTGATTACGGGTACTTTTTCTCTCTATGATACTTCTGTTGTTGCTTTGATTGATCCGAGATCTACCCATTCGTATGTATGTATGAAATTGATATCTAGTATGAATATCCCTGTTGAGTCTACACTATTTGTGATAAAAGAGTCAAACCCTCTAGGCAAGTATGTGTTGGTTGACAAAGTATGTAAGAATTGCCCTTTGATGATTAGAGGTCACAGTTTTCCGGCTAGTCTTATGCTTTTGCCGTTTGACGAATTTGATATAATTCTTGGTATGGATTGGTTAATTACTCATGATGTGATAGTAAATTGTGGAAGGAAATTTATTGAACTGAAATGTGAAAATAGGGATATTCTTTGGGTTGAACCAGATGAATCAGATGACTTGCCTGTAGTGATTTCTTCTATGTCTGCTCAAAAATGTATAAGAAAGGGTTATGAAGCATATCTTTCCTTTGTACTGAATACAAAAGAGTTTGAGTTGAAAATTGAATCAGTGCCAGTAGTATACGAGTATCCAGATGTGTTTCTAGAAGAATTGCCCGAATTACCGCCTATTAGAGAAGTTGAATTTGGTATTGATTTGATTTTTGGTACGACACCTATTTTGATTGCTCCGATAGGATGACTCCAACGGAATTAAAAGATTTGAAAGTTCAGTTACAAGAGTTAACGGATAAAGGGTTTGTGAGACCTAGTTATTCCCTATGGGGTGCACCGATACTATTTGTAAAATAGAAAGATGGTTCAGTGAGACTGTGTATAGACTATCGGTAGCTCAACAAGGTAACTATAAAGAATAAGTATCCCTTGCCAAGGATCGATGATTTGTTTGATCAATTAAAGGGAGCCACAATATTTTCAAAGATAAACTTAAGGTCCGATTACTACCAGTTGAGAGTTAAGGAGTCAGATGTACCGAAAATAGTATTTCAGACGAGGTATGGTCACAATGAATTTTTGGTTATGCCTTTTGGTTTAACGAATGCTCCTGCTATATTTATGGATTTGATAAACCGTATTTTCTAACCGTATTTTGATAAATTTGTTGTTGTTTTTATTGATAATATATTGATTTATTCTCGTGATGAGGCCGAGCACGCTGAGCACTTGAGAATGGTTTTACAAACTTTGAGAGACAAGCAGTTGTATGCTTAGTTTAGTAAAATCAAATTTTGGCTTAGAGAAGTTGGATTTTTGGGCCACATTGTTTCGGGTGATGGTATTAGAGTTTACCCGAGTAAGATTTTGGCTATTGTTGAATAGAAACTATCGAAGAATGTAACTGAGGTTAGAAGCTTTCTAGTCTTGGCCAGTTATTACAGATGGTTTGTTAAAGGATTTTCCATGATTTCTACTCCGATGACGAGGTTGTTACAGAAAGATGTCAAGTTCAAATGGATGGATAAATGGAAACAGAGCTTTGAGAAACTAAAGATATTGTTGACTGTGGCTCCAGTTTTAGTGCAACATGAGCCGGGAAAAGAATTTATGGTTTGTAGTGATGTATCCTTGAATGAATTGGGTTGAGTACTTATGAAATAAGGCAAAGTGATAGCTTATTCCTCGAGGCAATTGAAACTGCATGAGAAAAACTATCTGACACATGATTTAGAACTGGTCGCCATTGTGTTTGCATGGAAGATCTGGAGACACCATTTATATGGCGAGAAATGTTGGGTATTCACTGACCATAAAAGTCTAAAGTACTTAATGACTCAAAATGATTTGAACCTACGACAAAGGAGATGGTTGAAGTTGTTAAAAGATTATGAGTTAGTGATTGACTACCATCCGGGAAAGGCGAATGTGGTTGTTGATGCTTTGAGTAGAAAGTTGTTATTTGCTTTGAGAGATTTGAGCACTTAGTTGACTTTATCAGATGATGGTTCTATTCTAGCTAAGTTGAGAGCTAGACCGATGTTTCTCCAAGAGATTTATGAAGCTCAGAAAAGTGACAGTGATTTGCAAGAGAAGATAGTTCAATGTGAGTCAGGTATTGAATCAGATTTTCGTATTGGTTTCGATTGTTTCTTGATGTTCTGAGATAGGATTTGTGTTCTTAAAAATACTGAGTTGATTCAGAAGATTTTGTATGAGGCAGATAGTGGTTGTTTGTCTATTCATCCGAGTAGTACGAAAATGTACAATGACTTGCAGAAATTGTATTGGTGGCTAAGTATGAAAAGAGATATCTCCAAGTTTGTTTCGAGATGCCTGATTTGTTAGCAAGTAAAAGCTGAACACCAAATACCTTCCAGTTTGCTATAACCTGTGATGGTTCCCGAGTGGAAATGGAACCGGATTACTATGGACTTTGTGACGGGTTTGCCATTGACATCAAGAAAAAAAGATGTCGTATGGGATGTTTTAGATCGATTAACAAAGTCGGCTCACTTTATACCGGTACGTACCGACTACTCACTTGACAAGCTAGCCGAGTTGTATATTTCTAAAATTGTGAGATTGCATTGAGTGCCTTTGTCGATTATTTCAAATAGAGACCTGAGGTTCACATCACGGTTTTGGAAAAAGATACAAGAAGCTTTGGGTACAAAACTAAATTTTAGTACTTCTTTCCATCCGCAAACTGAAGGTCAATCTGAGCGGGTAATTCAAATTCTTGAAGGTAGGCTGCGGTGTTGTGTTCTTGAGTTCCAAGGTAGTTGGGAAAAGTACTTACCATTGTTAGAATTTGCCTACTATAACAGTTTTTAGTCAAGTTTGAAAATGGCGCCTTATGAGCCATTGTATGGGCGTAAGTGCCGAACGCCTTTGTATTGGACCGAACTAAGAGAAAATCAGATTCATGGAGTTGATTTAGTTAAAGAAACTAAAGAAAAGGTAAAGGTAATTCGTGATTGTTTGAAAGCCACTTCAGATAGATAGAAATCCTACGTGGATTTGAAACGGAAAGAGATTGAGTTTAGGTTGGTGATAAGGTATTCCTGAAAGTGTCTCCTTGGAAGAAACTTCTCAGATCTGTCTGGAAAGACAAGTTGAATCTATGTTTTATTGGACCGTATGAGATTACTAAAAGGATAGGTCTGGTAGCATATCGGTTGACATTGCCGTCTGAGTTGGAAAGAATTCAAGGTGTGTTCCATGTGTCTATATTGTGCAGATATCGATCAGACCCTTCACATGTGATTTCACCGATAGTGGTTGAAATTCGACCGGATATGACTTATGGCGAAGAGCCGGTTAAGATTTTGGCTCGAGAAATCAAACAATTGAAGAACAAAAATATTGCCCTTATGAAAGTATTATGGCAAAGACATGGGGTTGAAGAGGCTACAAGGGAGACTGAGGAAAACATGAGAAACCAATACCCAAACCTTTTTACCGGTAAGATTTTCGGGGACGAAAATCCCTAAAGGGGGGAGAGTTGTAACATCTCGATTTTGGGCCTAGTCAAAATAGTGGTTTTGAGACCACAAATCCAAAGTAGAAATAATTATTTTATGATTATTATGATGTCTATGATATGATTGCATGCTTGTGTGAAAATTTCATGAAGAAATTTTATGCATAAAGTGTCCAATTTGATAATTAGGACTAAATTGAATAAGTTGCAAAATATATGTTCTAGAAGTTTTGAGCACGAAATTGCCATGGATTTTTAATTAGAGGGTCTTAAATAGCATTTTGACCAATTTCTATTTTTATGGACAAAAATGGGCATGTATGGATAAAATTTCAAAGTTTAGTAAAAATGACATTTTGGTCATTTGGTTAATAAAAGAATTAAAAGGGAAAATGAAGTAAAAATCTTATCCATCTTCCCCATCAAGTGCCGAAATTTGGAGAAGGCATAGCTAGGGGTTTTCTTCAACTTTCAAGCTCGATTGTAAGTATGTCTTAGCCCCATTTTTAATATTCTTTGCAATTTTGAAGTTGTCATCAACCGATCTAGCTATTTCTACCATTATTTTGAGCTAGGGTTCATGTTCAAAAACTTAACAATGTGTGACATGCATGTATTTTGATGTTTAATGGAGGAATATGAATGTTTGATGTGTGATAAACATATTTTATTAAGTGATTTTTCATGAAAACACCTAAAAAGGACCTTTTACACATTGTAAAAATGGGCAGTAAAAATTTGATTTGAAGGAAAATGTGGGCTGCTATTAGCATGTGTTAGGTTCGTCTAGGGTTGGGTAACAAAGAAAATGAGTACATTTCATTTTACGAGCCAAGGGACTAATTTGTAAATATGTGAAAGTTTAGGGGCAAAACTATAATTTTTCCAAAGTATGATTTATGGGCTGTTTTGAACAATGTGATAATTAAATAAGTGAAATTTTCTATTATAGATCAAGAAAAATGGAGTTCGAACCTAAGTTGATAAAAGAACAAAGTTGTGGACTAAATCGAATAATTAGCCATATTTTAGTACCGAGGTAAGTTCGTATGTAAATAATTCAACATCATGTTATTATGTATTTGATATTTTGATATTGCATGAAATGTATATTTATCTCTATGGATTTGATTAATGATGACTCGATGACGATTCGACAAAGAATTAATACCTCAAAATCCCGGTTGAACCTTAGGAATAGTTAGGATACAAATGCCATGACATTAGGGTTATTTGTGATCCCATGTAAGACCACGTCTGGGACATGTAAGACCATATTTGGGATATGGCATTGGCATTGATATGTGATTTCATGTAAGACCATGTCTGGGACATGACATCGATATGAGACATCGTGTAAGATCGTAGCTAGGCTATCGGCATCGATATGTGATCCCATGTAAGATCATATCTGGGATATGGCTTTGGCATTTTACTATGAGTATGAGATTTCCTGGGTATCCTTTAGTATTCTAAGTGGTTTAACGGGAATCGAAAGATTATTTCAAAGAAATGGCAAGGTATGATATGTTGAAAGGGAATAGATATATACACAACGCTCGTAAATGTTGAGATTATGAATCAATGAGACCTCGGTAAGAAGTGAATGAATGAATCATGACTATGAGTAAGATTGTACACTATGTAATTGGTATGATTCAAAATGTATCTATGATACTTGATAACATTGTGATAAATTATATTATGTTACATGTATAACAATGTATAGTTAATGTTGTTAATTATTTGCATGCAAACTTACTAAGCTTTATGCTTACTCCCCTTGCTTTTCCATTTTCTTACAGTATCGCCAAGCTAGCTTGGGGATCAAAGGACGTCGGAGCTCGACTCACACTATCAATCTAATCTTTTGGGTATAGTGAATTCAAGTATTTTGAGTATGGCATATATAGGGGACTTGGTCTTTTTGTTCATGTGTCATTTTGCTTTAGCCAAATGTGTTGGCTCATAATGGTATTATGATTAATTTTGTATATGGCCATGAGATATGACTTATTTTGATTATTGGATTGTAAACCTAATCATTTATGCATGCATGTGTCAAAGTCTTGGTGATGTGGTTTGTGGATGCTTGATGATGATGGATGGTGTTATAAGGCACATAAGTATGATGAATGAATGATGACAAATTGGTATGGCTATGATCATGGTTTCAGTGTGTGAATTGAGAGTAGATTAATAATGTTAATTGGATATGAAATTGGTGTGGAATGCCTTAAGTAAACATGTTAATTTGAGTATGTGAAATGGTGACATTACTTAGGAATGAATTAGTCTTCATTAGGAATTATTGATTGTTAATATGTGACATGTTGTGTGCCATGAAATATGTCTAAGTATGTGAGTATCTAAGGGTGGCAAAAGACTTGGAAAATAGGCTTACTGTTGTCCACACGAGTAGACACACGGGCATGTGTCTAGGCCGTGTATGACACACGGTCTGCCCCACGAGCATGTGATCCGGCCGTGTGTCCCCTACACCCTAATTATGCAAAACAAAATGCCCAGTAGTAAACACATAGGTAGAGACACGACCGTGTGTCTCAGCCGTGTGAAGGACACGGCCTTAGGATATGGGCGAGTGCCCAGGCCATGTGAAGTCTGCACTTAATTTTTGGAATTTAATTCGCCACACGGCCTAACACACGGGCGTGTGACTTGGCCGTGTGACCTTAATTGAGTTGATGACATCATAAAGAGTTACACAGGCTAAGGACACGGGCGTGTCCCAAGCCACACAGGCGTGTGCGACCACACGGCCTACACACACAGGTGTGTAACCCTGTTTCCATGAAAAAAATTTTAAGTCTTCCAAATGTTTTCAAAGTTCTTGGTTTAGTCCAAGCCACTCCCAATGTATGTTTTGGGCCTTGTAGGCCCGTAATAGGGACGATTTGCATGTGTATGAATGGTTTTAATTTGGGCAAAATTTTATAGCCCAGGTTTGAATGAATGTTTATGTTTAAGTTCAGTAACGCCTCAAACCCTGTCCTAGCGCCAGATACGGGTGAGGGGTGTTACAGTGTTCCTTGGTTAAGTACTTGTAACAGCCCGTTTTTAGGATTAACCGGAACAGTGGTTTCGGGGCCACCAAATTCGACGAGTAGGTTTGCAAATATTATATTTAATATTTACGAGTTAATTGTGATTTAAAAAAAAATATATATTTTTGATTTTTTGATATTTGTTTTATAAGTGATTTATTAAGTTCAAGTAGTATGACCTTAAGGTCAAGTGGGTTTAGGAAATGAGGTATCGGGACCTCATTTCTATAAACCGAGTCGTAAATATTTTTATAAATATTTACGGAGTGGCAAAAAGATGGTATTAAAGTTTCATTGAAAAATTTTATCATTTCGATAGTTAATTAAGCAAAAAAGACTAAATCGCGTAAAATGCAAAAGTTGCATTCTAATTGTTTAAGTGTTTATTTTCCATGTTTTACTAAAGTAGAAGTCCCTATTTATCAATTAAACCATTACTTTATGATAGTGGAGATTGGTGGTTTGGCATATATGAAATTATGTATTATTATAAAGGACAAAAAGGTAAATGGAATATTAAAATGTATTAAATAAAACTAAAATGTAAAATGGCCATGTAAATTTTATTTCTTGGCCGAATATGGAGGAGAAAAAGAAAGCCATTGAAGCTTCCTTATTTTCGGCACTTGCATGAAGTGATTTAGGTATGTTTTGTGTTCGGTTTTTGATAATTTTTATGTTTTTGAGATCGTTGCTTTGTATTCTAGTTAGCCCGTATCTCTGATTTCAAAACTGTTAAAGTATTTGAATGTTGCCATTGTTGAATGCATGAGTATTTTGATAGTTGATGATGGAAAATAAATTATTGTTGTTGGATATACATGTTTTGTAAAGTGAATTTTGGTAAAAATGTCAATTTTGGACTAAATTGTGAATTATTGAAATTATATGGTTGAAAGTGTGAATAAATGAAAATATGGGCTGTTATGAAGTTGTAGTAAATTTGGCTAGGCATGGGTTTGGCCAAAATTGAATGAATTTAATTTTTCGAGCTTAGGAACTAAATTGTAAAGAAGTTGAAATATCAGGGGCAAAAATGTAATTTTGCCATAAAATAATTTATGGGTTGTTTTAATACCATGAATATTCGGTTAAGCTCAATTATGGTTAAGAATGGTTAATTTACATTTTTTGAGCTCAGGGACTAAATTGAATAAAAGTGAAACTTTAGGGGTAAAATAGTAATTTTACCAAAATATGAAATTGAGTTAAAATGAATAGAATATGAATTGTAATAGTTGAATTTGATTGATTAGATCAAGTTAAGCCTCAAATCTGAGTCTATATCGAGGGAAAAATGAAGTATCGAATTCGTCGATCTAATTTGTCGTTACCGCGAATGAGGTAAGTTCATATGCAATAAGCATTGTTAAATTTATGTTTCTAATGCTTTAATATCGCATAAATTGTATATACATGAATATTTTAATGTCTGACGATATATCGACAAAATGTGGCACTTAGTGTGCGGGGCAATCAAATATGGTACTCAGTGTACGAAATATTGAGAATGACACTTAGTGTGCGAGATATTGAGAATGACAGTTAGTGTGCAAAATGTCAAATGATTCAAAGGGCAATTATATATTGTGATTGAATGATTAAATAGAGCAAAGTGAACATGTATACATGCTATATTATATGAATTGTTTATGAGACGACTTTATAATGGTGATATTTGGGCTTTGAGCCTAGCAAGCTTTAAGCTGGTGAATAATATTATCGGGCTTCGGGCCTAGCAGGCTATAATACCGGTGAAATGATATCGGGCTTCAAGCCTAGCAGGGGAAATGCCGGTGAATGAGTTCAAACTTAAAGTCTAGCAGGCTTCGTACCGGTGATGAATTCGGGTTTAAAACCTAGCAGGCTAAATGCCGGTGATTTGATAAAAGTCTAAGACTATCAGACCTTGTGTTAAATCGACAATTGAATTCGTTCAATACATTAAGTTGGCCAGGTATGTGATATATACTTATGCATGTTAGATCGATTAGAATTGAATCATGAATGTGAAATGAGAAGCATAGATGAAAATACCTATGTCATATATGTGAGTAAGGGTAAAACCATCGTAAATTATCGATAAGGGTGGGCTATGTGCGGAACCATCTTATAATTGCTAATTTGAACGGTTGTGTGCGAATAATAGAGCATGATGTATTGTATTGAGATTATGCTTAAGTGAAATTATAGAATTGTGATGAAATTGATTGGTGATATACATGTTTAAATAATGTGAATGCAAAGAATGTGTGAAAGAGTAAATTTGTAATAAATCTGTTTGGGACAGCAGCAGTAACGTGATTTTGGAAAATCACCATAAATTGTGGGAGTTGAGTAAGAAGCTGAATAAATTATGTAATCAAATCTTAATGAGTCTAGTTTCTTATAAAAGAAACCGTGTAAGTAAAAGAATTGCTGATAATGAGATATTTGAAGTGGCGTGGGATAGAGTCAAATGACTTTGGGGTCCCTTGTTCTGTTTTTAGAAAATCATTACAATTTGTACAAAAATGTTTAGAAGATAAAATTTATATGCTTAGACTCCTTGATGAGTCTAGTTTCAAATGAAATCAATGAGAACATATTTTAAATTCTGTACAATGAGAAATTTGATTCGTAGTGAAGAGTGGTCAGATTAGTCAAACATTGAAACAGGGAAAACTTTAAGAAAAATCTGGTATTGATTGGCCAAACCAAAAATTCTGAAAATTTGATGGATGGAATATACATGAGTCTATTTTTGGGGAAAATTAACAACAATTGATTTGGAGTTTCTTAGCTCCAGTAATAAATAATTTAGTGACTGTTGCTCAGGAAGACAACTTGTAGTGAATTTGTGATTATGTTGTAAACATTGATAAAACTTGTTAATGAGTTGCTTATTGTTTTCTTATGAACTTACTAATAATAAAGCTTACTCCTCTTTTCTTTCCCATATTCCCTAGGGTTGCCAGGTTAGCTCGGGTTGGAGGCCGTCAGAGATATTATCACACTGTCGAGTTAACGCTATTGGTGTAAGTAAATCCTAGTGTTTCGAGTCTATGGCATGTATAGGGTTTTAATGTTTAGTATGTGATATTATGATTTAGCCAAAGGTGTTGGCTTGTATTGATAAAGTGTTGTAGCCATGTGAATTGGCCTATGTTAGCTAATGATGTTGTGGGTCTAAATGTTTATTCATATATATGTATGATACTATATCTTGTGATGTGGCTTATAGTATGTATGCCTAGAGATTGAAATGAGATTTATTGATGAGTTAGTAACTGATGCAAGATTTGGTGATTGGTAAATAGTTAATAATGCCTCATGAATGGTTTGTGGAAATGATTATGTATGCTTAGTGATGGACATGAGGTTCGTGATGTAATGATAGTTATGACTAGTATGTGGTAATGATGTGGGCAAATTCTATAATATTTATTGCATAAGAAAATGACTTGAGCATAACATGTTTGTAGATGTTTAAGAGCTCATTTATGCCATGTTGTATGTTATTGGATAAGTATGTATCTATGCATGTGGTGTGAGAGTGATAAAAGGCTTGGTAAATAGCCTATTTCTGGCCACACAGCCTGAGCATACGGGCGTGTGAAGCCTTAATGCAAGAGATTTTTTTAAGTTTTTCATAAGTTCTCGGTTGGGTCCTGAACCACACCGGATGTATGTTTTGGGCATCGTAAGCCCGTATATGGGACAGATTGCATGTGAAAAGAAAAGTTTTTAAATTAATCAAAATTTTACGGCCCGATTTTTGTGTGATTGATTGAGTTTTTAATTAATTGAGATTTCATGGCCCTGTTTAGTATGGAAGTGTTAGTAAAAGTCAAGTAGCACCTTGAACCCTGTCCTGGTGTTGGATACGGGCGAGGGGTGTTACAGTACCCTAAGGGGTACCCTCAATAAGAATTTATGGATTAATGAATCGTACACCTTGAGTGTGCTACTTAAGCCTTCATCGGAATTTCAATGATTCTACGGACATATAACTCTTGACATTGCACAAGAACTTTGAGATGAATTAATAATGACTTGAAAGAATATTGCTTGATGAGCTCATCTATGTTACTTCATTTATATGAATTATTTGTTGACTAACATGTTTGATGAAATGTATGTGATTAGGCCATTTAGCCAAATGGATGGAAACATAACATTATATGCCTAGATTTTAATAAACAAGATTGGTAGGTTTAGTTTCTATTATACGAACTTACTAAGCATAAAATGCTTACTCCTTTTATTTTTCCCCTATTTTGTAGTGCTCGAAAGCTCGTGAAGGTCGAAAGATCGCTGGAGCATCGTCACACTATCGTCTAGCATTTTGGGAATATTAAGTGAAATCATTTTGGTATAATGACATGTATAGGGAAACTTGGCCAATAGTGGCTTGAAAACTTGGCCAATAGTAGTTTATGATGTTATGTTCACACGTGATATGTTATGAATATGTTATCAAAGGTTGCTATTGCCTAAGTTAATCCAAGGTAAATTTATAATCATTTATGCATGTAGTGGTATGCCTTGTTAAATGATGAATTGGCCTACTTTAAATGTTTGAAATGGTTGGAATTGGTTGAGTGTTTTATTTGCATGCTTTTGGGTGATTTTGGGTGAGAAATGAAGCTAGGAAATGGCTTTATCTTTTCCATACGGGTAGACACACGGGCATGTGTCTAGACCGTGTGTGACACACGACCTGGTAACGCGAGCATGTGTTAGGCCGTGTGTCCCTTGCACCTATATATTGAGAAAAAAAATGCTCAAAATTGGGCACACACTAGAACACAGGCGTGTGTTCTGGCCGTGTGAAACCTGCACCTAATTCAAATTAAATTAATTAACTACGCGGCCTAGCACATGGGCGTGTGGCATGGCTGTGTGTGCAAGTCAGAGAGTTACACGGGGTCAAACACGGCCTCTAGCACGGGCGTGTCCCGGGGTCACACGGGCGTGTCCCTTGGACCACACGGGTGTGTGAGCCCTGCACCCTAGAAAAATTTTGAAATTTTGTGAAAATTTTTTAAAGATCCCGATTAAGTCTCGACTTGACTCTAATGCTCGTATTAAACCTCGAGGGTTAAATTAAGGGATGTTATGAATAATCTCAGTTAATGAATAGTGACTTGCATGAATTAAGTGAAAAATGTTTTAAATGTTCTGGTAATGCTTCGAAACCCTATTCTAGTGATGGGTACGGGTTAAGGGTGTTACATTTAGTGGTATCAGAGTTACCATTTAGCCGATTCTCAGATTTGACGTAGCAGACACGAGTTTAGCTATACGTGCCATTATATAAATTGTGATTGTGTGATGACTCCTGATCATTTATAAATGTGTTTTTCATATAGTAATCTCATCCAACTGAGCTAAAGCTAAATTCAAGATAGGTGAGAGCAATGCTTCAGCTTCAGTTCAAAGAGTCGCCTTTGCGTCTGGTAGTGAAAGGCTCGTGTCTGAGGGCCGAAGTGAGGAGGCAAAACAAGCATTCTTTCAAATAATGAATGAATGGTTTACACAATACTTGAGAACAAACCCTGCTGTACAACGAGCTCCCCCACTTGCTCCTTAACCAGTTCCTGAGGTACCACAGGGTGCTGAACCTGTTAGAATTGTTAAGCCTCCGATAGATAAAATCTACAAACATGGGGCGAAAGAATTTAGGACTACTGTAGATGATGATCCGGAAAGGGCCGAGTTCTGGCTTGAAAACACTATCTGGGTTTTTGATGAACTGTCCTGCACACCTATCGAGTGCTTGAAATGTGTAGTGTCCTTACTGAAAGATACGACTTACCATTGGTGGAATACCATAACTTCAGTTGTACCGAGAGAGAATATTACATGGGAATTTTTCCAGACTAAATTCAAAAAGAAATATGTTAGTCAGAGGTTCATGGATCAGACAAATAAAGAATTTTTGGAACTCAAGTAGGGAAGCATGATTGTATCTGAATATGAACGGGAATTTGTTCGACTGAGTAAGTATGCCAGGGAAAGGGTTTTGACCGAGGTTGAAATGTGTAAACGTTTTGGAAAGGGACTGAGTGAAGATATCAAGTTGTTGATTGGGATTCTTGAGATAAGAGAATTTGGGCATTAGCCAACCGAGCACACAAAGCAGAGGAACTGAGTTAAGAAAAGAAACAAGACGAAAGAGAGGCTCGAGTTTCTAGAAAAAGAGCTATGAGTAAGTCACAATCATTTGCTTCTAAGAAATTAAAGAAGTATTATGATCGTGTGACCACTTCCACGGGATATTCTGGAAAGGAGTGGGGCTCTCAACAATCTAACCCAAGATCTTCAACTCCATCTGTGACCAGTATGGGTAGTGTAGGTAATCCCAAACTGAAATGTAAACATTGCAACAAGTTTCATCATCAGGAATGTCGGTCTAGAAGTGGAGCTTGTTTCGGATGCAGTTCACTTGGTCATTTTCTTAGGGATTGTCCTGAAAGAGGTGAGAAGGAGATAGAAC
Organism: Gossypium longicalyx; assembly: GCA_025698465.1. Classification (NCBI taxonomy): domain Eukaryota; kingdom Viridiplantae; phylum Streptophyta; class Magnoliopsida; order Malvales; family Malvaceae; genus Gossypium; species Gossypium longicalyx. The sequence goes on along the minus strand of CM046995.1, from coordinate 66,526,910 downwards.
TAGCTCCAAGGCTGAGTAATCCTATTGCGAGAGGTAGACCACCCCGTTATCCTGATAACGTTAGTGGTAGTTGAGGTACTAATAAGGATATGGCAGCTAGATTTGAGGCACGAGCACCTGTGAGGACATATGCTATTCGTGCAAGAGAAAATGCCTCTGAACCAGATGTCATTACCTATACATTTTCTGTAACACCCCTAACCCGTATCCGTCACCGGACTAAGGTTAAGAGGCATTACCGGACATATCAGAACATTTCGCAATCATATCACAGTCAAAATTATACAATACTATATCAAAGTCAAATATTAGCATAAGGTCACTTTCTTAGGTCAATAAGACCTTAAACATGCATTAGAAAAAGGTCGGGACTAAACCAAACACATACAAATTTTTTTCTAAACTTAACAATTTTTCTAAGTTATAAAGGTCTCACGTTCATGTGAACAGGCCGTGTGCCTCACATGGCATTAGACACTCCCATGTGTCTTGGCCGTGGCAAAATAGAGCATACATATTGACTTGTCCACACGGCCACAAGACACGCCCGTGTCCCAGGTCGTGTGAAAATTAGGGAGGCTACTGACTTGGGTCACACGGCCAGTCACACGCCCGTGTGTCTAGCTCGAGCTCGAAACTGACTTGGCCACACAGTTTGGCACATGCCCGTGTGTACGACCGTGTGGTCTATCCAGGCTCATTTAGAAATGGCCCTCGAGCAACACAAGAGTGACACACGCCCGTGATCCTACCCGTGTGGGCAAAAATAGGCTATTTACAAGGCCAACTTGCCACCCTAATTTTGGGTCCTCCCTACAAGATCAAAACCAAATCATTTCATACCAAATTCCAACCAATACATACACCATTCATGCCATATCATTAACAACCAATTTCATGCTTATATCCATACCAAATTATGCCAAATCATAAGCCATAGTCATACCAAAACATATGTTTCATAACCTCAATTTACTTCATTCAATTTCATGCCATAATCTTACCAAATTGACCAATTCTCTTTGGCCATTAATGAACACATCATATTGGCAACATTGCATCACATAGATTATACTCAAAAGACATTCATAAACACAACCAAAACCAAGCCATATCACATGGCTAAATATTCATAACTCAAAAACATATATTAAAGTATCTAGACTATACATGTCATACTTTAATATTTACACTTTTAAAAGATACCAAAGATAAGTTTGATAGTGTGGTGATGATCATCGACGAATCCCCGAGCTCTCAGTAGCTTCGATATCTATAAAATAGAATGCAAACACACACAAAGTAAGCTTTCAAAAGCTTAGTAAGCCATATACAAATAAACTTATTATTTTAAACATATAAGCATCATAAAACACATATACTTCATAGCCAAATATTATTACAAACCACATAATTCATATACCTTTCACATATTCCCAATTCATTGCACATATAGCATAATTTCACATACTTGTATAACATATCATCACTTACACATAGACTTACTTTTCATTAACAAATGTTGAACACATCTCTACATACCTGAATCGGTTATTCATTCATTCAATCACGTATTTCTCAAAATGCCCATTGAACCGTAGGGACTAAAATAGGATACGCGGATAACTCGGAAAGCTCGTACAATGCAAACGTCCCTGACGTGGTCTTACATGTAATCAAATATCGATGCCACTATCTCAGACAGGGTCTTACACGAAATCAAATACGATGCAGATGTCCCAGACATGGTCTTACATGTAAATCTCAAATCGATGCCAACGTCCTAGACGTGGTCTTACACGAAATCAAATATCAAAATCCTATGTCATGACATATGTATCCTAACTATTCTTATGATTCGTACGGGGCTTTCAGACGTCATCACATTATTGAAACTTTCTCAATTTAGCATACTCAACTTCTATAATGATTCACCACAATTCAATATCATATAAACATGAATAAACCAATTCAAACACATTTATTTGTATATAGACTTACCTTGTACGGAAATGAACAGAAACAAATGGTTATTCAACGACTTTCGACTTTCCCCGATCTAATTCTGTATTCTTTGATTCTTGATATACATAAATTCAAATTTAGCTCTTTTATTCAACAAATCATTCAATTCAATCCATATACACATATTTAGGGTATTTTACAAATTAGCCCTCATATTTTCACATTTTAACATTTTAGTCCCTACTTTATAAAATCACAAAATATGCATAATTTCCTTTCACACATGCCTAGCCAAATTTTCCTCTAGCCCAAAAAAGTCCATATATTTCATTTATTTTAAATTTTAACCCCTCAATTTCTCATTTTGATAATTTAGTCCAAAATACTCAAATTCATCAAAAATCCCAACACAAAATATATTTATCAATCATCAAGCTTCCATATTTCATCAATTAACATTACAAAGCTAATAAAATCGACAATGGCATATCGCAAAATCATCAAAAAATTCTGAAATTTAGGCACAGGCTTGATAGAATACAAAGCAACGATCACAAAAACATAAAAATCATAAAAAACTGAACTCAAAGCATACCTCAATCAAGATAAACAAGGGTCGAATATCAAAACCTAGCTTTGGCTTCTTCTTTTAATTTTTGGTGAAAGAGATGATAGCTTATTTTTGTTTTTTTATTTAATATATGATTAACACACCAATTACCAAATTACCCTTTTATAAACCATTAAAAAATCACTTAATGGATGGTCATTAATGTCCATTAACCTTAATTATGGTCTAATTGCATCATAAGAACCTCCCATTTAATAAGACATAGCTAGCCACTTTTACATTTTATGCGATTAAGTCTTTTTTCTAAATTAAGCACACAAACTATAAAATTTTCACACGAAATATAACATCCTGAATTAGGACCTAATCAGAACAGTGGTTTTGAGACCACGAATCCAACGTAATAAAATCAATTTTTATTATATTTTTATGGTCTACAATTTTATGGAATTGTTTTGTGAAAATTTCATCCAAAAATTTTGACGTTTGGGCAGTCAATTAAGTCAAAAGGACTAAATCGTAAAAAGTACAAAAGTTGAGTTCTACATGCTAGAGGTGTCCAATTGTTATGAAATTTTACACTGGAGGTCCTTAAAAGGTAATTAGACCATTGGTTAATTTGTTGGACAAAATGGACATGAAATGGGTGAAAAAGAATATTTTTAAGTTAGGGGCATTTTGGTCATTTAGTAATTAAAATGAATTAAAAACATAATTAAAAGCTAATTTTTGTCCATCTTCAACCCCATGGCCGAAAATTGCATGGAGAAGACATATCTAGGGTTTTTCAAGCTTTCAAGGTCGATTGTAAGTCCGTTCAATCCCCATTTTTAATGATTTTTACGTTTTTGAAATCCTTGTAACAAGATCTACCTATTTCTACCATTTATTTGAGTTATGAGGAAGGTATAGGGTTTTAACCATGTTAAATTTTTTTTCATTTTGATGTTTAATTGTAGATTATGCATGTTTGTGGTTGGGGAAACGACTTTTACTAAGTAGTTTTCGGTGAAAACGCTAAAAAAGACTAAATTATAAAAGTTATAAAATTCGTCATAAAAGTGTGATTTAGTGAAAATTGTGGGCTACTATAGTTATGAAAATGATTCAGCCAGGCTTAAAATGAAAAAAATTGAAGAAAAATCATTTTACGAGCCTAAGGGCAAAAGTGTAAATATGACAAAGTTTAGGGGTAAAAATGAAAATTTAGAAAAGTATATTTTTGGGTCAATTTGAATAATGTGAATAATAAATGAGTTATATTTGAAATGTTAGATCAAGAAAATCAAGATTCGGGCCTAAATCGGGAAAGTTCGAGATTATGGACTAAATTGGAATAGTTGGCCGTAATTGCATTTAAGGTAAGTTCATGTGATTAAATAAGCATGATATTCATGTTATTATTGTTACACTTGAAATCTATTTTGCTATGGTTGTATTGATTTATATGTTAATGATATTGTATTTGGGAACATGATGTACCCATGAAGTAATCGATAGCTCAAATGTCGATAACATGTGATGGGATTATTAGATATAATGGAAATTTGATGGAACACGATATTTCTTTGAAACGAGTAAGTTTGTATGTAAATAATATATTGTTTTTGCTTAGATTGTAATAATTTGTTATTATATGAGATGTGGTTGTATATTGAATGATCACTTGATGTAAATTATGAATTGAAGTTGATTATGAATGAATTGGTAAAATGTTGAAAAGTGAGGAATTACTTCGGAATAGAAAAGATACAAATGATCCATTGTGAGAACACATGTGTAGTACTATGTGCGGGCTACTATGTGTTTAAGATGGTTTTAGGTCACGTGTGTAGTACTAAGTGCAGGCTACTATGCGTACTCGATAGCTTCGATCACATGTATGGTACTAAGTGTAAGCCACTATGTGTAAGAGACAGTTTTGGTCACAGATGTAGTACTAAGTGTAGGCTACTATGTGCACCAAATAGCTTCGGTTACAAGGGTGGTAATATGTGCAGGCCATCGAGTATCTGTTATTATTCCGATGAGTTCAATGGGAAATTGATTAAGTGAAAATACATGTGATCATGTAATGAATAGTATAATTGAATATGACTATGTTGTGGGCTACTAGAGTTATGAAAATGATTCAACTAGGCTTAAAATGAAAAAAAATTAAAGAAAAATCATTTTACGAGCCTAGGGGCAAAAGTGTTTGATCAAGAAAACCGAGATTCGAGCCTAAATCGGGAAAGTTCGAGATTATAGACTAAATTGGAATAGTTGGCCGTAATTGCATTTAAGGTAAGTTCATGTGATTACATAAGCATGATATTCATGTTATTATTGTTACACTTGAAATCTATTTTTCTATGGTTGTATTGATTTATATGTTAATGATATTGTATTTGGGAACATGATGTACCCATGAAGTAATCGATAGCTCAAATGTCGATAACATGTGATGGGATGATTGGATATAATGGAAATTTGATGGAACACGATATTTCTTTGAAACGAGTAGTTTGTATGTAAATAATATATTGTTTCTGCTTAAGTTGTAATAATTTGTTCTTATATGAGATGTTGTTTTCTATTGAATGATCACTTGATGTAAATTATGAATTGAAGTTGATTATGAATGAATTGGTAAAATGCTTAAAAGTGAGGAATTACCTGGTTGGACCTTCGGATTAGAAAAGATACAAATGATCCATTGTGAGAACACATGTGTAGTACTATGTGCGGGCTACTATTGTTTAAGATGGTTTTAAGTCACGTGTGTAGTACTAAGTGTAGGCTACTATGTTTACCAGATGGTTAGGTAGCATGTGTAGTACTAAGTGCAGGCTACTATGCGTACTCGATAGCTTCGATCACATGTATGGTACTAAGTGTAAGCCACTATATGTAAGAGACAGTTTTGGTCACAGATGTAGTACTAAGTGTAGGCTACTATGTGCACCAAATAGCTTCGGTTACAAGGGTGGTAATATGTGCAGGCCATCGAGTATCTGTTATTATTCCGATGAGTTCAACGGGAAATTGATTAAGTGAAAATACATGTGATCATGTAATGAATAGTGTAATTGAATATGACTATGTTATAAATAAGTGCAGGTATATGTGTGTGAAAATTTATGAGCAATGTGCTCGATTGTTGAGCGAACTTTCAGTAAGATGGAATGGAGTAAGTGAGATTATGTAAGAGTGAAATTTGTAATAAAATAGTTTTGGACAGTAGCAGTTGTGTGACTTTGAAAAATCACCAAAAATTGTAGAAATCGAATTAGAAGTTGAATAAGATGTGAAAAAAGTCGTATTGAGTCTATTTTCACATAAAAGAAATGGTGAAAGAAAAAGAATTTTGTATTCTATTATATTTGAATTTTTCTGAGATAGGGTCAGAATGATTTTAGAATCCCCTATTCTAACTTCAAAAAATCATTAAAAATTGTACAAATAAGATTATGGGTTATAATTTATATGATTAACATAATTAATGAGTCTATTTTCTAAAGAAACAAATGGGAGAATTATCCAAATCTTGCACAAAGAGATAATTAATTTTTAGTGCAGAGGGTCTCAAACTGTCAGACAGCAAAATAGGGGAGACTTTAAAGAATAAACTGTACTTATTGGCTAATCCAAAAATTCTGAAAATTTTATGATAAGTAGATAGATGAGTCTAGTTTCAGGTAAAATTAATGGATCTTGATTTGGAGTTCCATAGCTTAAGTTATAAGCAATTGAGTGACTATGACTCAAGTAAACAGCTAAACTTGAGCATAAGGAAAAGTGCAATTATAATTATCTTACCTTGGAATCATGTTGTAAGAATTGATGAAATCATGTTGGTAAATAGCTTATTACTTTCATATGCACTTACTAAGCTATATAGCTTACCCCCTCCTTCTCATTTCTTTAGTGTTGTCAGGTTAGCTCGGGGTTGGAGATCGTCGGAGGCAGCATCACACTATCGAGCTATCAATAGGGGATATCGATAAGTCTGAAGCATCTTCAAGTGAGTGGCATGTATAGGAGCTTAGTTATTGATATGTGTTCTTATGATTTAGCCAAATGTATTGGCTTATATTGATTCATTGTATATAGCCATGAGATATGGCTTATAATGTTTTGGCTTGGAAGCCTAATTATCCTTGCCATGTGTTGATGCTTTGTGATATGATTATAGTTGTCTGCCATGAATGAATAGTAAATAACATATGTGCACGAGAATGCCTTAGGACCATTCGGAGTGGTCATGGATATGGAATAAACGCGTAAATTGACATTAAGTTGATAATGATTGAACATGGACATTTGTTGAATAAGTAGAGATTAATTATTGGGTAACATGTTATGGTTGATTGTTTAAAATGTGATTTAGTGAGGCATAATAAATCATTAAAATGATGCTATGATATGTGTCTTTAAAGTATTTAAGTATGTGAAAGATTAAGGCAACAAAAAGGCTTGGAAAATAGCCTAAGTGTTGACCACATAGTCAGAGACACGGTCGTGTGTCTCAACCGTGTGGATGACACAACCTTAGCACACGGGCGTGTGACCCTAAATGTTTGCTGACGTCAGTGTGAGACCACCCGGCTTACCCACACGGGCGTGTGACTCTCCAAACCTAAAAATTTTCTAAGTGTTGTGAAAATGTTCATGAGTTCTCAGTTTAGTCCCAAATCACTTTTAATACATGTTGAGAGCCTCGACGGCTCGTGTATGGGACATTTTGCAGGTGATCGAACGATTCTGATATGATCAAAATTTTATGGCCCCAGTTTTATATGTATGAGCATGTTTAAGTCTGGTAATGCCTCTTATCCTATCCTGACGTTGGACATGGGTAAGGGGTGTTATATTTAGTGGTATCAGAGCTATGGTTTAGTCAGTTCTCGGACTAACCTAGCAAGAATGAGAGTCTAACTATACATACCACCAATCTGTGATAGTGTGATGTCTCTCGACGCGAATGAGAACCATCTTGTTTAGACAAAGGTACTTTCCAACCGAGCTACACTGACCATGTTAAATGTGATGCTAAGGTATTCGGGTAAAGTATAGTCATGATAAGCCTGGATTTAGAAAATTATGAATAAAAGTTTATGATATATGTGATAACATGTGATATGAAAGTTTATGTTACGATGAATGTTCATACTTATTTGATGTTCATACGATGATGTACACTTGGCTTATTTGATTAAGTGGATGTGGTAAATAGAAATTCATAAAAGTATGAATAAAGGGTTCATAATAGCATGATATTAGATAAATGTTACTGCCCCAATTGGACATTGAGTTTTGATGGATTACAATTATTTCTTGAAAAGGGGTATAATGATGCAAAATGTGATTTAGCTCAGACGGGTAATCCCAAGTTGAACTCTCTAGAGTAAATGTGATGGAATAGATTTAGCCCAGACGGGTAATCCATTGGCCTCAATATGTAAGAGATTTAGCTCGAATGGGTTGTAATATCCTGATTTTGGGCCTAGTCGGAATAGTGGTTTTGTGACCACAAAATCTGAGATAGAAATAATTATTTTATAATTATTTTGATGTTTATGATATGATTGCATGATTGTGTGAAAATTTCGTGATGAAATCCTATGCCTAAAGTGCTTAAATTGAAATTAGGGACTAAATCGAATAATTTGCAAAACTTGCATTCTAGAAGTTTCTAGTATGAAATTGTTTTGAAATATTAATTAGGAGGTCTTAAATAACAATTTTACCAATTTCTAAGTTTATGGACAAAAATTGGACATGGATGGAATTTTTGGAAAGTTTAGTAGTAAGGGCATTTTGGTCATTTAGGGGTAAAATGAATTAAAATACAAAATTTAAAGCCAATTTTGCTCATCTTCAACCCCATGGCCGAATATAGCAAGGAGAAACCATGGCTAGGGTTTTTCAAGCTTCCAAGCTCGATTGTAAGTCCATTCTAGCCCCGTTTTTCAAGTTCTTTAGGTTTTTAGAGTCCCGGTAGCTCGATTTAGCTTATGCTAGCAATAATTTAACCTAGGGTTTATATTTGGAAAAATACCCATAGGTGAAATTTGTGTATTTTGGTGTTTTATGATAGAATATGAGGTTTTAAATTATGTTAGACAACTTGTGCTACTCGGTTTTAAGTGAAAACGAGCAAAAGGGCTTAATCGGTAAAAATACCTAATAGTCATAAGTACATGTTAGAGTGAGAATTTGATGTTTCCATAGAAGGGAAAATGATCAGCATTTCAGAAAACATAAGAAAATAGGCTGAAGTTTAATTTACGAGCTTTGGAGCAAAAGTGTAAATATGCAAAAGTTTAGGGGCAAAATTGTAATTTTTCCAAAATATGATTTTGGGTCAATTTGAATAATGTGAGTCCTAATTAGACTATATTTTAAATGATAGAGCAAGGAAAAATGAAATTCGGGCTAAAATGGGGAAAATACCAAGTTGTGGACAAAATGGTAAAAGTAGCCATTTTCGCATACTAGGTAAGTTCATATGTAAAGGTTGGTAACATAGTTATTATTTTAAATGTTTTTATATTATTCAAATGATATGATAATTATTATGAAATATTATACTCGTGATAATTGTTTGATAATATGTCAAATTATGTGATATACTTGGAAAATGTGAAATACTACCGAGTATCAGTATCGGTATTCCGTAGAAGATGGTTGAGACACATGATTGGGAAAAAGGTCCCGTTGAACCTTAGGAATGGATTAGGATACAAGTGACATGTCACTGGGATATTTGGGCATCCGAGCTCGTTGAGTTGAGTCCGAGTTCACTTATGGATGCGAATGTCCGAACTCGTTGAGTTGAGTCCGAGTTCGTGAGATGTAAATAGGCATCCGAGCTCGTTGATTTGAGTCCGAGTTCACTTATGGATGCGAACGCCTGAGCTCGTTGAGTTGAGTCTGAGTTCGCTTATGGGCGGGTTACATAGTAGCTTGGCTACATATGTGGCACTTATGTGCAAACTTTCCATGTATCCGAATTATATTCCGATGTGTTCAACAGATAAAGTTCTACTCAAATGGAGGAATACTCAAGATGAAAGGGACGTATTGGTAAGTGTTGTGAAATGGATACTTTGAACAGGTATGTACTTAACCCTCGGGTTGAAAAATCGATATAACAACAATATGGTAAGATGATAAATGAAAATATGATATGAATGTCTTGGTGATGATTATGCAAATGATGTTTTATGTTTGCTTATATGGTTATGTTACTTGCTATTTGCATGTGAACTTACTAAGCATTTATGCTTACTCCCTCCTTTTTATTCCTTGTAGTGTTGATAAGCCAGCTCGAAAATCGGGAACGGTCGGAGGCACGCTCACACTATCCGTATACCTTCTTGGCATAATTGCTTGTATATTTTGAGCATGGCATGTATAGCATTATAATCATTTTGTATATATGGTCTTATGATATGGTTATTGAGTAGTATAAAAATGCTTGGTAATGATTAGCCATTGGAATGGCTAATTATGATCATATTTGGTGTTATGTATGTCAAATTGCTAGTTAATCCATGGAAACCATGAAATAGATAAAATTTACCATAAAATAGATTTAGACAGTAGTAGTGACGTGAATTTGAAAAATCATTAAAAATAGTAGAGATATAGTTAGATAATGAATAAAACATGAAATTGAATAATTATGAGTCTATTTTCATATGAAAGAAACGAAACAGGTATATGAGTTATATTTTATGAGATATTTAAATTTTTATGAAACAGGGCCAGAGCGATTTCTGGACCCCCTGTTCTGACTTTGGAAATTCACCATAAATTGTATAAAAATAATTAGAAGTCATTATTTATATGTACAGATTTCTTATTGAGTCTAGTTTTAATAGAAACAAACTTTATAGTCATTGAAATTCTGTATAGAGAGATATCTGATTCGTAATACACAGAGTTTAGAGCAGTCGAACCCTGAAATAAGGGAGACTTTAACTAATAAACTGTACTAATTGGCTTAGCCAAAAATTCTATAAAAAAATTAGTAAATAGATATATTAGTCTAGTTTCAGGGAAAATTTACGGAATTGGATTTTTAGTTTCAAAACTCGAGATATGAATTTTTAAGCGACTGTGACGCAGTTAGCTAGCTTGTCTGGAATTTCTAAAATTAAATTGTTTGAGCTGTTTAAGCAATGAATTAAGTCTGTTAACACCTCGTGTTCGACTCCGGCAATGATCTCGGGTATGGGGCATTATATTTGGTGGTATCAGAGCAGGTTTAGTCGGTTCTCGGACTAACCTAGCATGTGTAAAAGTTTAGCTATACATGCCACTAATCTGTGATAGTGTGATGTCTTCCGATGTGTATGAGTACCGTCTTATTTAGACAGGGTACTCTCCAACCGAGCTGCGCTGACCATGTTCAATGTTATGTGAAGGTATTTGAGTAAAATTATGATTATGGTAAGTATCGGTTCAGAAAAGTATGAATAAAGGTTTATGATACATATGTGATAAATATTCATATTTGCTTAATGCTCATATGATGTAGTGTATATGGCTTACTTGATAAGATGAACGGAATAAATAGAAAGTAGTAGAGGTATGAATAAAAGTCATAATATTATGATACGAATGAAAATGTCCTTGTTTTGATTTGGACGTCGAATGTTGATGAATGCTAATGATATATAATTTTTATGAGATAAAGGATTATAATGAAATGAACTTATCTGTGTTAAATTGTTGGACTGAATTATATGATTGTAATGATATGTACATGATGATGCACGAAATGAAAGTTATGATTGTGGTGCAAATATCTATATTTGTCTGGCCTTATATGATGTCATGAGCATGACTTAATTTAATTAAATGAATGGATAAGTAAAGCTATCTAGAAAACATAGAATGTATGCATAAGTATATTGTCTAAATGGGACAATAGGAAAATTGGTGTAAGCCAACATGAATGAATGACATGATTTTGATGATGTTGTTATGATGATGGAAGTTGTGTCATATGTGTATGTATAAGAAAGTCGAGTCAGAGGTCCTACAACCCCTCCCCCTTACCGAAGTGGTACTTATAATGGAATTTCATGAGATTTGTATTGAATAAATTTCCGGTTGAGAACCCAAAGAGTTCAAAGATAGAATAATTATAAGTATGATCGTAGATTGAAAATGAGCTGATAAGTAAAGTCGAGCCGAGAAAGTATCGGATTGACGGAAAGATTATTGGAATTATGCACTGTTCCAGTTAGAAAAGGAATTCTCCTTGGTAAACCGAATTACTCAGGTGCAAGGTTGAGAAAAGTGTAAATCAAATTTATTCAGAATCGCCTTCTTTAGTGAATGGTTTAATATGAAATTTGTGACAGCAGAACTAGTTGGGGAAATGATATTTGAAATGTGAACTATCTCGAGTGTGATAGTTATGACTGATAGATTTAATGATCTCTTTTGAGATGTTCTATGTGTTCACCCGTTCTTAGAAATATTTCTATGGCTATTGATCTTCTGAAGAAATTCTTGTTATATGGGAATGTCTTTTAATCCTGGTGTTGGATGAAAGCATTGGTAGTCTGACTGGTTTAATAATTTATATTGCTCTATTTCATCGGGTATTCTATTTCATTTCGTCTGATAAGAATTGATGAGAGAATACATATGATGTTATGATTTTGTTTCTTCTACTTGATGCTTCATCTGATATATATGTATGGGAAGATATATTGTTCTTGTTATATTTGATTCCAGTGGGATTAAATGATGTTTTCTTTTGGTCTTTCTTTCTTTGAAGAATTATCGGGGTATTCCGTATTTTCTCTATGAGTTTGGTTTTCGATTCTCCGGCTTGGTTTTGATTCTCCAAAGATAGTATCGTATCTTGGGTTTCTTTATTCGGATTTCTCTATTTTGGATTTCTTTATTCGGTTTTCTTGTTATATTTGTTCCATAATTTGTCAATTATGACTCGTGTTCGAAGTGCGTTCTTCAGCTCGTGATAATCATGTCAAATATGACTATACTTCTAATTTGATCTTGATAATGTGGTGATTTTAGTATTGGGGTTTTTTTTCTAATTTACGTGTAAGGATTTGACATCGATAAAGGCATAAGTGATAAAAGCGCGAGTTTCAGTCGGTATGGTGAATTATCTATTTGAAAGATTTCATGCGACAATTATTTGGAGGATTATTTTTCCCAAGTTTGATAATAGAATTTCATTTTGTACGGATAAAAGAGTAAATAGTCTGAACGAGAAGTGTATATTTATTAGAAAAAGTTTGATATTAGTTAAAGTCACTACGAATGATAAGGTTTCCATTTTGTAAAAGCTGAAAAGTTTATTACATGTTGACAAAGTTCGGATAGATGAGAATATTGGTAACTGAAGCGTCTGAACTAGACTAGTCTACATTGAGTAAAGACTTCCTGACTTTCAGTAATATACTGTTGGAATAATGGCTTGTATATTTTGAGTATGGCATGTATAGCATTATAATCATTTTGTATATATGGTCTTATGATATGGTTATTGAGTAGTATAAAAATGCTTGGTAATGATTAGCCATTGGAATGGCTAATTATGATCATATTTGGTGTTATGTATGTCAAATTGCTAGTTAATCCATGGAAACCATGAAATAGGTAAAATTTACCATAAAATAGATTCAGACAGCAGTAGTGACGTGAATTTGAAAAATCATTAAAAATAGTAGAGATATAATTAGATGATGAATAAAACATGGAATTGAAGAATTATGAGTCTATTTTCATATGGAAGAAACGAAACAGGTATATGAGTTATATTTTATGAGATATTTAAATTTTTGTGAAACAAGGCCAGAGCAATTTCTGGACCCCCTGTTCTGACTTTGGAAATTTACCATAAATTGTATAAAAATAATTAGAAGTCATAATTTATATGTACAGATTTCTTATTGAGTCTAATTTTAAGAGAAACAAACTTCATAGTCATTGAAATTCTGTACAGAGAGATATCTGATTCGTAATACACAGAGTTTAGAGCAGTCGAACCCTGAAACAGGGGAGACTTTAACTAATAAAATGTACTAATTGGCCTAGCCAAAAATTCTATAAAAAAAATTAGTAAATAGATATATGAGTCTAGTTTTAGGAAAAATTTACGAAATTGGGTTTTGAGTTTCAGAACTCGAGATGTGAGTTTTTAACCGACTGTGACGCAATTAGCTAGCTTGTCTGGAATTTCTAAAATTAAATTGTTTGAGCTGTTTAAGCAATGAATTAAGTCTGTTAACACCTCGTGTTCGACTCCGGAAACGGTCTCGGGATGGGGCGTTATATGGGTAATCCTGAGACGAGCCTATCGAGAATATGTTTCCGTTAGAATTTAGCTTGGACTAGCAATTCTACTGTATGATACGTAATTCGAGAGAGTGTACCCGAAAGGTACTACTAGATATGAATTGATGAATGATTAACATATATACCCTAAATATACTACGTAGGAATCCATTGAAATTGTAATGTTCCAAGGGGAGGCTTCTTTAAAATATGGAAAAGTGAAATGAGACAAAAGATTATGATGTAATGAGCCTACCTATTTTTAATCGATAATTCCATGATGTATATGATTGATTTACTTGAACGAATGTGTGTATTTGGGTAACTTACCAAAAATATTGATGGGATAAATGTCCACGTATGCTTGTTTGAATAAGTATGGCTGGAAAACTCTCATAGTCTAAGTAAATGTGCTAAATTGATTTGGGTTATATGATTATAATGATATGCATATGTTGACGTGCTAGATGAGAGCTCAGATTGTGATACACTCATCCATGTTTGTTTGGCCCTCATATAATGTTATGTGCCTGACTTGTTTGATTGAATAAAAGTGATAAGTAAAGTTATCCAGAATTCATAGAATGTATGTATAAGTACATTTGTTTAAATAAGTAATTGGAAAGTCTGTGTAAAGCAAACTTTAATGTTAGCTTGTCTGAAGCTAATGATATGTTGGTAATAATACGACTATAATGGTGAAAGTTATATGGTATATACATGTGTATGAGAGACGAGTCAGGGATCTTACAACCCCACCCCCTTACCAGAAGGGTGTTTATAAAGGATTTCATGAGATTTGTGCTGAAATAAGCTCATGAGTATGAGACCAAAAGAGTTCAACGGTAGAATGATTGTAAATATGGTCAGAGTTTGAGGATGAGTTGATAAGTAAAGACGTGATTAGAAAAGGTATTAGATTGATTTAAAGATTTTTTCGGTTTACGAAATATCACAATGAGAGAAGAAATTAACCTTGGTAAATCGACTTGTTCAGACACGACGTTGAAAGAATTTAGTAATCAGAATTCCTTCTGAACTTATTTTCTTCAGTGAAAGAAATAGTACGGGATTAGTGATAATAGAAATAGTTGAAGGAATAATATTTGAAAGGTAAGACATTGAGTGTGACAGATATGGCTGAACAGATTTTGGACAGCCTCTTTTGAGGCATTCTATATGTTTAATTGTTCTCAAGAATATTCCTTTGGTTGTTACTCTTCTGATAAAATTCTTGTTATATGGGAATGTTTTCTAATCATGATGTATAAATGAAAGTATTGATAACCTGATTGATTTATAATCAATATTGCACTATTTCTCTCTAGTATTCTGTTACAATCCATTCATTGGAATTTTATAAGAAATACACATGGTGTTATGATTCTTGGATTTTTCTATCTTGGATTTATTTATTTTGGTCTTCTTGTCATCTTTATTCTGAAAATTATTAATCATGACTCGTATCTAAAGTGTATTCTTGGGCCTATGATGACTATGTCAATTATGATTATGCCTCTGGGTTGATAGTAGTAACGTGATGATTCTAGTATTCGGATTTCTTTAAATTTTTTGTAAAGTTTTGACCTTAGCAAAAGCATAAGTGGTGAAACTACGAGTTTTGATTTGTATGGTGGATTTCTTCTCCTTGGAAAGTTGATTAAAGTTAATGCCCTCAATCAGGATATTTTTGTTATTTTGAGCTAAAGCAATGGTAAGGGTCTTTGATAGGCATGATAAAGTGAATCTTAAATGATTGCATGTTGAACGGTTCTGTCAACTGAAAGGAAGGATTTCCTGAAGCTTTATCAAGTAATAATTAAGAACGACTTGGTTGTTCAGTCTGTATGGGTTATTGTTTGAAAGATTTAATGAAACAATTATGTCTGAATCATTTTTCTCAAGCCTAAGAATAAGATTTTATCTTTTTTGGGTAAAAGACAGATAGTCTGAATGGAAAGTGTATGTATCTTAGAAGACTTTGATACGATTTAAAGCTGCTATGAATGATAAAATTTTTGTTTTGTGAAAATTGAATGGTCTATTACATGTTAATTAGTAAAACTTTGAGTAGACGAGGAAATTGTTAATCGAAGCCTTTGAACTGGTTTAGTCTGCATTGAGCAAAGACTTTTTTGATTTTTAATGATGTGTTTTAAGAAAAGAAAGGTAGTGTGACAACTCAACATATTTGATGTTATAGATAGATTTAAGTTTGTGATAGTGTAGCTGACTTGAATCGTTAAAGGATGATAAGATAGTTATGGTATCATCTCTGAGAAAGAGTTACTATGGATTTCATATACGGATTATTCCTGTCTTTAAAAAGGAAAGATGTTATGTGGCTTGTATTAAGTGTTTGATGAAATCTGCAAATCATTTCGGTATATGTTAAATTTCTACCTAACGGATTAATGGAATCATGTATCTCTGAGATTGTCGGATTCTTGGAATGCTAGTCCCGTTTATTTAGATTGTCCGGATTCTATATTATGAGTTATTGAGAAGCTAAATAAGACCTTGGTTTGTAATGAAGGCTAAAGTAAAAGTTCTTTAGTAATTTTATGAGATAGTAGAGTTTATGAGATACTAAACCACTCTTCTGGTAAGATTTTCGGGGACGAAAATCCTTAAAGGGGGGATTGTTGTAACATCCCGAATTAGGATCTAGTCGGAATAGTAGTTTTGAGACCATGAATTTGACGTAAGAAAATTAATTTTTATTATATCTTTATGGTCTACAATTCTATGGAATTGTTTTGTGAAAATTTCGTTAGGAAATTTTGACGTTTGGGCACTCAATTTAGTCAAAAGGACTAAATCGTAAAAAGTGCAAAAGTTGAGTTCTACATGCTAGAGGTGTCTAATTGTTATGATATTTTAAATTGGAGGTCCTTAAATGGTAATTAGACCATTGGTTATTTTTTTGGACAAAAATGGACATGAAATGGGTGAAATAGAATATTTTTAAGTTAGGGGTATTTTGGTCATTTAGTAATTAAAATACATTAAAAACAAAATTAAAAGCCAATTTTTGTCCATATTCAACCCCATGGCCGAAACTTGCATGGAGAAGACATAGCTAGGGTTTTTCAAGCTTCCAAGCTCGATTGTAAGGCCGTTCTAGCCCCGTTTTTAATGATTTTTACGTTTTTGAAATCCTCGTAACAAGATCTACCTATTTCTACCATTTATTTGAGTTATGATGAAGGTATAGGGTTTGAACCATGTTATAAATTTGTGCATTTTGTTGTTTAATGGTAGATTATGCATTTTTATGGTTGGAGAAATGACTTTTACTAAGTAGTTTTCGGTGAAAACGCTAAAAAGGACTAAATTATAAAAGTTATAAAATTTGTCATAAAAGTGTGATTTAGTGAAAATTATGTGCTGCTATAGTTATGAAAATGATTTTTCCAGGCTTAAAGTGCAAAAAAATTGAATAAAAAATCATTTTACGAGCCTAGGGGCAAAAGTGTAAATGCGATAAAGTTTAGGGGTAAAAATGCAAATTTAGAAAAGTATTTTTTGGGTCAATTTGAATAATGTAAATAATAAACGAGTTGAAATGTTCGATCAAGAAAATCGAGATTCGGGCCTAAATTGGGAAAGTTCGAGATTATGGACTAAATTGGAATAGTTGGCCGTAATTGCATTTAAGGTAAGTTCATGTGATTAAATAAGCATGATATTCATGTTATTATTGTTACACTTGAAATCTATTTTGCTATGGTTGTATTGATTTATATGTTAATGATATTGTATTTGGGAACATGATGTACCCATGAAGTAATCGATAGCTCAAATGTCGATAACATGTGATGGGATGATTGGATATAATGGAAATTTGATGGAACACGATATTTTTTTGAAACGAGTAAGTTTGTATGTAAATAATATATTGTTTTTGCTTATGTTGTAATAATTTGTCTTTATATGAGATATGGTTGTATATTGAATGATCACTTGATGTAAATTATGAATTGAAGTCGATTATGGATGAATTGGTAAAATGTTGAAAAGTGAGGAATTTCTCGATTGGGCCTTCAGAATAGAAAATATACGAATGATCCATTGTGAGAATATGACTATGTGATGAATAAGTGCAGGTATATGTGTGTGAAAATTTGTGAGTAAGAGTGAGATTATGTAAGAGTGAAATTTGTAATAAAACAGTTTTGGATAGCAGTAGTTGTGTGACTTTGAAAAATCACCAAAAATGGTGGAATTAGAATTAGAAGTTGAATAAGATATGAAATAAAATATTATTGAGTCTATTTTCACATAAAAGAAACGGTGAAAGAAAAAGAATTTTGTATTCTGTGATATTTGAATTTTTGTGAGACATGATTAGAATGATTCTAGAATCCCCTGTTCTTAATTGGAAAAATAATTAAAAATTGTACCAATATAATTATAGGTTATAATTTATATGATTAAAATCATTAATTATTATATTTTTGAAAGAAATAAATGAGAACATTATCCAAATCTTGTACGAAGATATAATTAATTTTTAGCGCAGAGGGGTCGGAATTGTCGGACAGCAAAATAGGGGAGATTTTAAAGAATAAAATGTACTTATTGGCTAATCTAAAAATTTTGAAAATTTTATGATAAGTAGATACGTGAGTCTAGTTTTAGGAAAAATTAGCAGATCTTGATTTGAAGTTCTGTAGCTCAAGTTACAAGTAACTAAGTGATTTTGACTCGAGTAAACAGCTCAACTTGAACATAAGTAAAAGTGCAGTTATGATTATTTTACCTTGGAATCATGTTGTAAGAATTGATGGAATCATGTTGATAAATTGCTTATTATTTTCATATGGACTTACTAAGCTATATATCTTACCCCCTCCTTTTCATTTCTTTAGTGTTGTTAGGTTAGCTCGGGGTTGGAGATCGTCAGAGGCAACATCACACTATCGAGCTATCAATAAGGGATATCGATAAGTCTTAAGCATCTTCAAGTGAGTGGCATGTATAGGAGCTTAGTTATTGATATGTGTTCTTATGATTTAGCCAAATGTATTGGCTTATATTGATTCATTGTATATAGCCATGAGATATGACTTATAATGTTTTGGCTTGTAAGCCTTTTTATCCTTGCCATGTGTTGATGCTTTGTGATATGATTATAATTGTCTGTCGTGAATGAATAGTAAATAACATATGTGCACGAGAATGCCTTGGGACCATTCGGGGTGGTCATGGCTATGGAATAAACGCGTAAATTGGCATTAAGTTGATAATGATTGAACATGGACATTTGTTGAATAAGTAGAGATTAATTATTGGGTAATATGTTATGGTTGATTGTTAAAAATGTGATTTAGTGAGGCATGCTAAATCATTAAAATGATGCTATGATATGTGTCTTTAAAGTATTTAAGTATGTGAAAGATTAAGGCAACAAAAAGGCTTGAAAAATAGCCTAAGTGTTGACCACACAGTCAGAGACACGGCCATGTGTCTCAGCTGTGTGGAGGACACGGCCTTAGCACATGGGTGAGTGACTTGGCCGTGTGACCCTAAATATTTGCTGATGTCATAAATAGAGAGTTACACGGGCATAGGACATGGGTGTATGAGACAACCCGGCCTACCCACACGGACGTGTGACTCTCCAAACATGAAAATTTTCTAAGTGTTGTAAAAATGTTTGTGAGTTCTTGGTTTAGTCCCAAACTGCTTTTAATGCATGTTTATAGCCTCGAAGGCTCATGTATGGGCCATTTTGCATGTGATCGAATTATTCTGATATGATCAAAATTTTATGTCCCAGTTTTACATGTATGAGCATGTTTAAGTCCGGTAATGCCTCATATCCTGTCCCGGCGTCAGACACGGGTAAGGGGTGTTACATGAAACTTTCACAGATATAAATTCACATATTATAAGAACAAAAAATAATATTAAAATATTTTTTGACTCGAATTTGTTGTCCCAAAACCACTATTTCGACTAGGGTCTAAACTAGATAGTCACAACTCTCCCCTCTTAGGGATTTTCATCCCTGAAAATCTTACTGTTGAATAGATTCGAATATTACTATCTCATAGCATCTTCGGGCTCCCTAGTAGCCTCTTCAACACTGTGTTGATGCCATAATACTTTAACTAACAGAATTTTCTTATTTCGTAATTCTTTAGCCTCGCAAGCCAAGATACGAATCGGTTCTTCTTTATAGGTCATATCGAACTAAATTTCTATCTCAGATGGGGAAATCACATACGAGGTATCAGATCTGTATCGTCGAAGAATCAATATGTGAAACACAATATGAATCTTTTCTAACTCAAGTGGTAATAACAATCTATATGCAACTGGTCCGATACGCTCTATAATCTCATACAGCCCAATGAACCTCGGACTCAATTTGCCTTTTCTACCGAATCGGAGTACTTTCTTCGACGGAGACACTTTTAGAAATACTTTGTCACCGATCTCAAATTCAATATCTTTTCGTTTCAAATCTGTATATGATTTCTGATGATCGGAAGCTGCTTTTAGACTTTCTCAGATTGTTTTTACTTTCTGTTCAGTCTCTTTTATCAAGTCTACTCCATGTATCTTATTCTCACTGAGCTCAGTCCAATACAAAGGTGTACGACATTTTCTATCATATAAAGCTTCATACGGTGCCATTTTAATACTCGATTGAAAACTATTATTATAGGCAAATTCAATCAATGGCAAATATTGTTCCTACTTACTTTCAAACTCAAGAATACAACATCTCAACATATCCTCGAGAATCTGAATAATCCACTCGGATAGACCATCTGTCTGCGAGTGAAAAGCAGTATTGAAGTGTGATTTTGTACCTAAAGCCTCTTTAGTTTCTTTCAAAATCGCGAAGTGAATCTCGGATCTCTATCTGACATAATAAATAATGGCAACCCATGCAATCTTACAATATAGGAAATGTATAACTCAGTTAACTTATCAAGTGAGTAATCAGATCGTACCAGAATAAAATGAGCTGATTTTATCAATTGATCAACCACAACCCAAATCGCATATTTCTTTCTAGGAGATAATGGCAAACCCGAAACAAAATCCACCGTTATTCTATCCCATTTCCACTCCGGAATCATAATCAGTTGTAACAAACCAGATGACACTTGATGTTCAACTTTAACTTGCTGACAAATCAAACATTTTGAAACAAAGTCGGAGATATCTCTTTTTATTCCAGACCACCAGTAATGATGTTTAAGATCATTATACATTTTTGTACTACCCGGATGTACAAATAAATGACTGTTGTGAGTTCGTTCAAAACCGTCTGAATCAACTCTAAATTTCTCAGAGCACAAATCTGACTTTGGAATCTCAAACAATCATCATTATCAATTCGATATTCAGAATCAGAATCCAAATCACATTGAGCTCATTTTGCTATTATCTCATTATCAACTTTCTGAGCGTCAAGAATCTGTTGTAAAAAACAACGGTCTCACTTTCAATTTGGCTAAAATTGAACCATCATCGGACAGAACTAAATTAGTATTCATCGCACGCAATGCAAACAATGATTTTTGACTCAAAGCATCAGCAACAACATTTTCTTTTCTCGGATGATAATCGATAACAAGTTCTAACCATCTTCTCTGTTGCATGTTCAATTATTTCTTAGTCATCAGATATTTCAAACTTTTATGATCAGAATAAACATGACATTTCTCACCAAACAGATAGTGGCGCCAAATCTTCAAAGCAAACACAATAGCCGCCAATTCTAGATCGTGTGTTAGATAATTATTTTCGTGCGGCTTTAACTATCTTAAAGCATAGGCTATAACTTTGCCTTCTTGCATCAAAACGTATACCAGACCGTTCAACCAAGCATCACTATATATCACAAATTCTTTACTGGATTTTGACTATACTAACGTAGGAGTTTCTGTCAATAGGGCTTTCAACTGATCAAAGCTTTTCTGACACTTATCGGACCATTCAAATTTCACATCTTTCTGAAGTAATTTTTTCAATAGAGTAGCAATCATAGAAAAGTCTTTCACAAATCATCTATAATAACCGGCAAGTCCCAGAAAATTGCGGGCTTTAGAAACATTTCTCGGAGGCTTCTAATCTAAGATAGCTGAAATCTTGCTCGGATCAACTCGGATACCAGATGTTGATACAACATGTCCTAAAAAACCAACTTCTCATAACCAGAAATCACATTTGCTAAACTTCGCATACAACTGCTTATCATGCAAAGTCTGTAGCACTATTCTCGGATGTTTGGCACGCTCAGATTCATTATGAGAACATATCAAAATGTCATTAATGAATACGACAACAAATCAATCTAAATACGATCTAAAAATTTTGTTCATCAAATCCATAAAAATAGCAGGTGCATTTGTTAATCTGAAAGGCATAACTAAAAACTCATAGTGTTGGTACCTTGTTCGAAAAGCAGTTTTCAGAATGTCTAAATCTTTTACTGTCAACTAATAAAAACCCTATCTGAGATCTATCTTTGAAAACACGGTAGCTCTTTTCAACTGATCAAACAAATCGTTAATTCGGGGCAGAGGATATTTGTTCTTGATAGTCACTTTGTTCAACTGATGATAATTAATGCACATTCTCATTGTACCATCTTTCTTTTTCATAAACAGAACAGGAGCACCCCAAGATGAGAAACTCGATCTTGCGAAACCTCTATCAGTCAATTCCTGCAATTGAGACTTTAATTCTTTTAACTCGATTGGAGCCATTCTATACGGAGCTATCGAAATTAGAGTAGTCCTTGGCACTAATTCAATCCCAAACTCAACTTCTCGAATCAGAGGTAATCCCAGATGTTCTTCAGGAAACACATTAAGGAATTCATAGATAACAGGCACTGATTCAATTTTCTTTTCTGTCACTTTCGAATCAATCACATAAGCAAAGTAGGCTTCACAACCCTTTCTCATATATTTCTAAGCTAACATCGAAGAAATCATTACCGGTAAACCATTTAGATCATTAGACTCAATCTGAATAATCTCATCATTCTGACATCGCAAATCAATATTCTTCCGTTTGCAGTTTACAATAGCATCATGCAATGTTAACCAATCCATACCTAGAATTATATCAAATTCGTCGAATGGTAATAACATCAAATCAGCTGGAAAACATGAATCTCGAATCATCAACAAACAATTCTTACACACTTTGTCAACCAAAACACACTGGCCTAAGGGGTTCGATACTCTAATTACAAATTCAGTAGACTCTACAGGAAAAGTCTTACTGCTCACTAAGTTCATAGATATATAGGAATGTGTTGATCCTGGATCTATTAATGCAATCACAGAAGTATAATAAAGAGTAAATGTACCCATAATCACATCTAGAGATGAAGCTTTCTCACGAGCTCGGATGGCATACGCTCTGGCAGGTGCGCGAGCCTCAGATCTAACAGTTGTATCTTTAGTTCCCCTCTAGCTGCTACTCATATTACCCGTATTTCTGTACGGTCTACCTCGAGCTGTATTACCACTCGGCCTCGAATTTTGCACAATCTCTTGCTCCACAGACTCAGGACATTCATAGATAAAGTGATCTAAGGATCCACATCTAAAGCAAGCTCAGTCATTCAATCTACAACTTCCCAGGTGTCTTTTACCACAATGTCTACACTCGGGTCGATCGGATCGAACATTTCCAACACTTGCAACAGAAGTAGCTGGAGCTCTAAAACTCGAATGCGATATAGTACGATCTCTACTCGAATATCCCACATTAGCCTTTGAATGGTTAAAATCATCTCAAAATTTATTTGATGCCAAATGAAATGACTTGCTCGATGATCTTTTTTGCACCTCTTTAGCTTCCGAGTCAGCTTTTCTTTTTTATTTCTCGAGTTCTTCAGATTTACATGCCCGTTCAACAAGCGCAACAAACTCTTTTATCTCTAAGATTCTGACTAACAAATGGATATCTTCATTTAAGCCATCTTCAAACCTTTTACATATTATTGCTTTGGTCGAAACACATTCTTGTGCATACTGGCTCAATCTCACAAATTCTCGTTCGTATTTTGTAACAGACATACGATCCTATTTTAACTCAAGAAACTCTTTATGTTTCTGATAGATGAATCTCTGATTGATGTATTTCTTTCAGAATTCAAGTTGAAAGAAATCTCAGGTGACTCATTCTCTCGAAACCACTGATATCAATGTCTTCCACCAATGATATGTCGTATCTCTCAAAAGTGAAACGACACATTTAAGACATTTTTCAGGAGTACATGACACGTATTGTATTCTCGAGTCAAAACTCAGCTCTTTCAGCATCATCATCGGTAATAGCTCGAAACTCTTCAGCCCTATATTTTCTAACCTTATCAACTAGAGGCTTATTCTGACGAATCAGATCTATAGCTTGTGGCACAGCTGGATTAGTACTAATATACTGAATGAACTAATCATTCATCATTTGGTAAAAAGCTTGCTTAGCCTCTCCCTCGTGGCTGCTAGTAGTAGGTCTAGAATCAAATGGCGCTGTCCCTTGAGCGGGAGCAGGCGCATTACTTTCAACATCATCAGCTACGGCTTGTTTGGGATCCATTTACTATATAAAAAGACATTTTCATTGTCAGGAATCATCACACGATCACAGTTCATATATATGGCATGTATAGCTAGACTCACATACGCTACGTTGTCCTAGAATCGACTAAACCGCAACTCTGATACCAACCAAATGTAACACCCCTAGACCGTATCCGTCACTAGACTAAGGTTAAGAGGCATTACTAGAGATATCAGAACATTTCTCAATCATATCACAGTCAAAATTATACATTATTATATCAAAGTTGAATATCAACATATGGTCCCTTTCTTAAGTCAATAAGACCTTAAACATGCATTAGAAAGAGGCTGGGACTAAACCGAACACATACAAAATTTTTCAAAACATAACAATTTTTCTAAGTTACAAAGGTCACATGCCTGTGTGCCTCATACGGCATAAACACGCATGTGTGTCTTGGTCGTGGTGAAACAGAGCATACATACTGTCTTTTCCACACGGCAACAAGACACGCCCGTGTGCCAGGCCATGTGAAAATTAGGGAGGCTATTGACTTGGGTCAAACGGCCAGTTACACGCCCGTGTGTCTAGCCCATGCTCGAAACTGACTTGGCGTCTACCATAATATGAACATTCTGATCTATTTGGTTAAGCATTGCCAACACTAGCAATCGAAGTGGTTTGAGCTTTTGAACCCGAATACTGTTTATTCTGATTTCAGTTTGATAGCCCAAAAGAAGCATTGGAACAAGAATAAAAATCCCTTGACTTCTTTGATGAAGACTGAAACGACTTACTAATAAGTCTTTTCTTTGAGTCCTTAGCTTCGATCTCGGCCTTTCTTTTCTCTTTAGCCAATTCCTCGGCCTTGCAAGCTCTCTCTGTAACAGATCGGTTTAGACCCTAGTTAGAATAGTGATTTTGGAACCACAAATATGAGTCAGAAAAATATTTAAATATTATTTTCTATGCTTATTATATGTGAATTAGTATGTGTGAAAATTTTGTACAAAAATTTGATCATTTGTGTGTTCAATTTGTTAAAAGGACCTAATCGTATAAAATGTAAAAGTTGTATGCTAGTTGTTAAAAGTGTTGAAATGACATGGCTTATTAATTGAGAGGCCTTATGTTGATATTAAACCATTGGTTTTGATAATGGACATAAATGGCCTTAATATATATGATTTTATAATGTTTATAATAAGGTTAAAATGGTAAAATGCATATTTAAGTTATATTAATTAAAAAAAAGATGAAAATAGTCCATTATATGTTTGTATATGCCAAAATTGAAGAAAAAAAGAAGAAGAAAACACAAGTTAGGGTTTCGGCTATAGTTTTGCTTGATTGAGGTATGTGTTTTGATCCCTTTTTTTATAATTTCTATGTTTTTGTGATTGTTGCTTAGTGTTCTCCAAAGCCCATATTTGAATTTTGGAAATTGTTGATGATTTTGAGTTGAGCTATTGATAATAATATGAGCTTTATGAAGTTTGATGTTAGTAAATGGAAGACATGTGTTAGATTATTAAGTTTTATCTTTGAATTTTTGATGAAATTGGGTAATTTGGGCTAAATTGTGAAAATGAGATTTTGAAGGACTTAAATGTGAAAGAAATGGAATATATGGATTGTATGAACTCCATAAAAATCTGGCTAAGCATGTGTAAAAGGAAATTATGTGTATTTTGTGATTTTGTGAAATAGGACTAAATTGTCAAAAATGAAAATATAAGGGTTAATTTGCAAAATGCTCTAAATATGTGTTTTTGGACTAATTAGAATGATTTATTGACTAATAGAGTTAAATTTGAATGTATATAGATCAAGAAACAAAGAAAACAAATTTAGATCGGGGGAAAACGAAAGTCGTTGAATAGTCACTTGTTTCTATTCATTTCTGTACGAGGTAAGTCGATATGCAAATAAATGTATTTTGAATTAAATTATTATTGATTATATGATAGTGAACATTGAGAATGGTTATATGAGTTGAGTATGAGCCATCTGAGAAAGTATCGACAAAGTTTTGACGTCCGAAAAGCCCGTATGAACCTTAGGAATTGTTAGGATACATATGTCATGACATAGGATCTGATATGTGTTTTCGTGTAAGACCATGTCTGGGACGTTGGAATCATACTTGATTTCATGTAAGACCCTGTTTGGGACACTGGCATCGATATTTGATTACATGTAAGACCACGTCTGGGACATTTGCATTGTACGAGCTTTCCGAGTTATCCAAGTATCCTTATGATTCTGAATGGTTCAACGGGCATTCTGAGAAATGAATGAATATATGAAATGTGTATCCGATTCAAGCATGTTTGAAATGTATATCATATTTGATGTTGAAAGTTAAGTATATGTACCTTAGTGAACAATTAATGATTTGTGACAAATGTATGAGAAAATATACTGTATGTGCTAAAGAATTTGGTGTATATGAACATTGAGGTTTGTGATAGTATTTGGCTCTGAAATATATGTAAATTGATAATTCTTATATGAATTTGATGATAAGTTTATTTGTATATGGCTTACTAAGCTTTTGAAAGCTTACTTTGTGTGTGTTTGCATTGTTTTATAAATATCATAGCTATCGGCAGCTTGGGGATCGTCGAGGATTGTCACCACACTATCAAACCTTAATTTGGTACCTTTTGAAAATGTATATATTAAAGTATGGCATGTATAGGCTAGAAGTACTTTGATTATGTTTTGAGATGTATAAATTTAGCCATGTGATATGGCTTGGTTTAGTTGATCTTACGTTTGATTTTCGCATATGATATGTGATGTACTTATGGATGGCCAAATGAAATGGTAAATTTTGGTAAGTTTTGATACATGTTTATTTGAGAAAATGGTAAGTTTGGTTATGAGACTGTATGATGTAAATTTGAAGTATTGAAACATATGCTTTGGTATGATTTTGGTTTAGATTTGGTATGATTTGCCTGATGAATTGAGAATGGAATTTGTTGTTAATGTATGGGTATAAATGGTGTATGTTTTGATTATGAAATGGTTGGATTGTGCCTATTTGTTGATTGTAGGGAGGACCCTAAATGGGTGGCAAGTTGGCCTTGTAAATAGCCTATTTTTGCCCACACGGGCAGGGACATGGGTGTGTGTCTCAGCCATGTTGCTCCAAGGCCATTTTAAAATGAGCCTAGGCAGACCACACGGTCGCACACACAGGTGTGTGCTAGGCTGTGCGGCCAAGTCAGTTTCGACCATGGGCTAGACACACGGGCGTGTGACTGGCCGTGTGACCCAAGTCAGTAGCCTCCCAAATTTTCACATGGCCTGGCATACGGGCGTGTCATGTGGCCGTGTGGACAAGTCAGTAAGTATGCCCTGTTTTGACATGGCTTGTAGCGCCCCAAATTTAGGCCTAAAAGTATTAGGTCTTGAGTATGGGAGCAGTTGGGAAGCTGCTCATAAATATTTAATTGTGTAAGGAAGTGACATAATTGTGTGTTTGGCTTTGGTTGTGTGCTCCGAAAGTGTCTAGGAAGTCATGGGTTCAAGCCCTAGCTTCCACAAAATTTTGGTTTTTTGAGGATAAAACCCCTATCTTTGGCCAGTAGGGTTATAAGTTTATTTTGGTAAAGTATGACATAAAAAGCCTGCTAGCCTAGTGGTAAGTGGCGTGTGGAGTGTGCTAGTGGTTTGAGGTTCGAATCCCTGCTTGTGCAAATAGAGATTATTTTTCTTGTTGGCTATGGGAGGTAGTAGAGTTTGACTAAAACACTATAGAGTGGAGTTGAATTTGAATTGGTCATGAAGGGATCGTAGGAGAGAGTTGAGGAGAGATATGAGGAAGGATTTTAGGAGAATATTGTGGAGAAGCTTGAGGGATAGGTTTAGTGGGATGCCGAATTGGAAAGGGTCACTCATAGAATTTGGCTCTAGTTAGTAGCATTCTCTCCATTGCGGTTTTGTCTTTTGTTTTGGGGATCTTTTCACTTTTTTGTTTAGGCTGAACATCTCCTTGACCATTCGAGTTTTTAGCATTGTGTGATCGTGTCTTTTATTTTTCCTTTTGATCATATCTCTTGGTGAAACCAATTTTCTTTCTTACTTTATTTTTTCTCACCTTGCGTGTTCTTTCTTGGGCCGAATATTATCTCTTCTCTTTCTTTCTTTCTCTCCCTTACTCTAACGTTACACCTCTTAACTGAATACACTTTCTTCCTTCACCTTTCCTCTCTTCTTCTCACTTGACCAAATCTACCATCTCCCTCTTTCGAAGTTTCTTCTCACTTCACCTTTCCTCACTCCAACGTTATCGAAGTTTCTTTCTGTTCATCTGACGTCAGAGGCCGAATTCTCCATCCCCTTTGGTTACGGTTTGGTGTTGTTCTGCAACAAGTCGGTAAGCAATCTTGCACTGCTAAAGCTGAATGTTATTCCCTTCTTGCCAATTCTTACCCTCTTTTTCCTAGGTGTGGTGTATCTTGCGGTTTCTTGAGTTCTTTGGAAGTGAAGGGGCTGCCGTGAGTGCGGAGCAGTTGAATCTTTCTCTCTTATCTCGATCAAGCTATTCGATTAAGAGAGTCAACCAGCCTTTATCAACGGTTCGAGCAGGGTTAGTTACTCTTGGGACCAAGGTTTGGGAAACTCTTGGGCTAGCCGTACGTTTCGCAATAGGTGTGTAATCACACTACTGTACTCGTAAACTGGCAAAAGTAGAAATATGTGACCGACAACCCTCACTCGAGTGTGCGCATGCTCGTGTGGTATACCAAACGCGTAAACATGGGTGTTTGAGTGTAGAGGCCAACACGAGCGATATCGTGGGCTTTGGGCCACATTGGGCCGAAATGGGCCGTGTGGGCCACACGGGCTTGTGAGCTCCACCCTACATGGGCAAACCACATAGACGAGTGGAGATTATTGGGCCAAGCTGTGCAAACTACATGGCTAAGGCCATTTCTGGGCTATGTGGGCCATACAAGCGTGTAGGCCCACATGGGCCCGAAATATAGGCCGTATGCCCATCATCACTGTTTGACTGTTCAGGTTGCACGGGTCGTCCGAGACAACTATGACCTTCTGTTGGGTCGATAAGCGTACCTGGACCCTTAATCGGTAAAATGACTATTTTGTCCTCATGAGGAAAATGATTGTTTTGCCCTTCTAGGGTAAAATGACTGAAATACCCCCATA
Organism: Gossypium longicalyx; assembly: GCA_025698465.1. NCBI lineage: Eukaryota > Viridiplantae > Streptophyta > Magnoliopsida > Malvales > Malvaceae > Gossypium > Gossypium longicalyx. The sequence goes on along the minus strand of CM046995.1, from coordinate 66,497,329 downwards.
GGATAAAATGATCAGAATACCCCCATAGGGTAAAATGACTGCAAAACCCCTGTAAGGTAAAATGACTGTAAAACCCTTGTAAGGTAAAATGACTTTAATACCCCTGTAAGGCAAAATGACGAATTTTCCCTTATGTGTTAAAATGACAAATTTGCCCCTATGTGTTAAAATGACGATTTTGCCCTTATATGTTAAAATTACGATTTTGCCCTTATGTGTTAAAATCACTGTTTTTCCCCTATGTGATGTATGTTTATATTTTTGCATGCTATGTGTAATTGTATTAAGTGCATGTTTAATATTATGATATGACATGACATGTTGCATGATGCATTGTATGGGGATGGGCTTATATTTTATTGGAGGAAGTGTACTATACTTGCAGCTCTGCTGCAAATCATTGATAGCTCTAAGCCTATTTGTAACGCCCCCGAAATCCTGAATTTTCTTTTTTTTTTTGTTCTGATAAAAGGTGCGCTTAATATTCCTAGTCAAGTGTTATTTATGTGATAGTAGGCTTTGGTTAAGTTTTGAGTTCAAAATTTGGGGTGAAGGAAATTATAGTTTAATAATTAAAATAGCCTTGATGGCAAGTAAGTTGGTTCTTAAATAAGTGAAGGAGGAATTAGACACAAGGAGCCTTGTGTTGGAGTGGCAAGTAGCATCACATGTGGGGCTTATAGGTCGCGTCACATGGATGGCAAGGAGGTTTGGGGTTCGAATCCCTCCTTGCTCAAAAGAAGGATTTATTTTTGCTCAATGAATAGCCAGTGGTGGCGTTGGATGTGAACTCTGAATGGAGTGATCAGAGGAGAAATTTAAGGAAGGGATTAAGAAGATATCAGGGAGAAAAGTTAGGAGATGAGGGGTGTCGATTTTGGGGATTCTAGGGTAATGAGAAAATTGTTTCTCTTCCTTTAGCCGAATTCCTCATTTTTGTCTTGCCGAAACACTTTTCTCTTTAACTGCTCAAAAGTCAAATTCCTTGTTCTTTGCTTGCCGATTTTCCATTCTTTCTCTTCTCAAATTCTCTTTTAATTCACCTTTGGTTTTAAATGATTCCTTCTTCTCTTCTTCTTATTTGTGCCGAATAACCCCTTTCACCATACAAATCTCAAAAGCCAAATACCCCTTTGGCTGAAGACCCTTTGTGTCGCCACTACTCCCTCTACTTCGGCCAATTCTTATGTAAGTGCTTTGCTCTTTCAGTCGATTTTCCTAGTACCGATTTCTTCTCTCCCTCACTCTTTCTAAATCGGTTTGGTAGGGGATTAGTATTGAATCTTGGAGTTCAGATCTCTGCCGAATTGCTCCTTTGGCATTTTGGGGTTTCACGTAAGTATTCCTCTTTTATTGGTTAAGGTTGGTCAAATGGTCTTGGATGATTTAAGGGTGACTTAAGATGATTGTGAGTCACTTGTTGTTTAGTTCTTAATGATTAAGATGGATGCAGATTTAAGAAATACTCTTGATTAGTGATCAACGAAGGGCTGTTAAGGCTTGTCGTTCAAGGTAAGGCAAATGTGAGATTTTTAGTTTTTAGTGATCGTATTTGACAAGTATATGATTAATCGTTGAGTGACATCATTTGTAAGTTTGTCGCTAAGGAGATCGCAGCACGTTTTAGTACCAGGTGTGTACATACACTGCACACACACAACAGACTAGCAAATCCCAAAATGCCAAAATGCCAAAAAGCTGAAATGCCGAAAAGCCGAAAGTTTGGCTTCAATAGTCTTGTGAGTGTGCGAACACTCGTAAAGGGGAAATTGATAGGTTATTAGAGGCCCCATGAGCGATTCCATGGACTTGGGCCGTGTTTTGGCCAACCGGGCCAAAATGGGGTAAATGGGCCCGATGGGCTGTAGGGCCCATAATAGGCAAAATTGGCAATTTCATACTAAGTGATGAAAAATCGTATGATTTCATGACTATGAATGTGATTGGGCCTGATGGGCCATATGAATGTGATTGGGGTCGATGGGCCATATGAATGTTATTGGGGCCGATGGGCCATATGAATGAGATTACGCCTAAAGGGGCCAAATGAATAAGTGTGGATCTGTTAGTGTTTAGTAAGGGGTTGTGGACCTAGTTTTTGGTAACTACTCATTCAGGCATAAAACTTAAATAATTAATTAATTACGACTGTGGACGAGTCATAAGGTTAAGGTGTGGCAATTGGTATATGCATGTCTAAGATTGGATCTAGAGAGAGCTTGGTACTTAAGCGGTCTTAATGACTCACCTCCTCTTCTCTGGAATTCTACCTGGTGCATAGTATCTGTTCACTTTAGCCAACGAGGACTTGTTAACGGGCCAAGGTAAATAATAAACCCATAATAAAAAGAAATTACCAAAATGCCTCTAAGGGTGAAAAATGACTAAAATACCCCTATGTGTTGAATGTAAGACTTATGGATGTTACATGTATACCTGCTGCATTCATATGATATTCTGTTTAGGTTGCATATGGGTTGAGAATTATGGAACGGAGGAAGTATATGAGGATCGCATGGTTGCTTGACGATCATGGATCCACTGATGGCTATTAAGCCTAATATTTGATTAGCAGCTTGCTGTAATGAAGGTAGTACTGCAACCGGGCTACCATTGATGTGTATCGGATGGGAGGGTCGATATTTATATCCCCACATGATGTGTACTGGGGAACGAAGTTGGTGTATAGTGGTTGGATTATTGGGGTGGGTTGCACCACATTGCATGTATGATATTATGGTGATATGATTGTGATGTCGGCTTTGGCCCAACTAAGGCTAATATGGGCTAAGGCACAAAGGCCACCGTTATTGAATTGGGCTCTGGCCCAAAATGATTAAGGATTGCTTAATACTCTTTGAGGGTTGTACACACTGAGTTTTTGAAAACTCACCTCCTCTTTTAATTTTTCTCAGGTGATCCTCAGTAGGTGGTTCAATGATTGGAGGGACTCCGAGGTGGCCAACTAGCAAGACGACTTGGAATTTTTTTCTTAAGCCTATAATTTCTAGTATTTAAAGTTATTTTAGTCCGGATTGTAATAAGGCCTATTTGCTAGATATTATTTCATTGTCATTACTACGCTTTGGAAACTAAATACAAACTGAATGTTACTTAATTTTCTCTTTGAAGGGTTTTCAATGAAAATAAGGTTTTCGATAAAACACTTCAATGTGACACGCTGAATCTGGCCATAACGTTTGAGCCGGGTTTGGGGTGTTACACTATTACTGGCAGCTCTATTGCAATTATTGATTAGTGACGTAACCGGTGCTATATTTGGAGTGTAGGGATGGGTGGGTTGATTTTATCCCCACATGGAGTGTAGGGTTGGACGGAGTGGAGTGTAGAGGATGGATGGGTAGGAATTTTTGTTTGCATTTTGCACTAATTACTATTACTACATTGATCATGGTTATTGCACTGATTACTTCCACTGCTACTATTACTATAATGGGCCAAGGCCCTAACTGATATTGAACTGTTACTGATATGGGCTTAGGCTAGACTGTGTTGTTCACTGTTTGTTTATTATTGGGATTACACACTGAGTTTTCGTAAACTCACCCATTTGTTTTAACTCGACAGGTAATCCCCAGTCGTAGGCGGATCGGTGCTGCGAGGGACTCAAAGGTGGCCACACAACCACTCTTGCTTCCATTTTTACTTTTAATTTATAAGTAGTTTTGTTTGGGTATTTTTTTGTAAAACGCCTCTTTAAGTTTTATTCTTTAATTTGGGCTTTTATTAATTTATTATGATTTATACCTACTAGCGATAGCATGCGGGTTTTCAAAAGATATGCATGATTTACCAAAATACCAAGCATATGCAAAACCGTTTTAGAAGCTTCTATGATAAACGAGATTTTGGAATTTATAACATTTTAAAATAAATACTTTTGATAGTGACGCAAGTTTTAAAATTATTTTCTAGATCACAAAGAGGCTAAATAAACATTGGGCTTTTCAAATGTTATCATGTTTTACGAAAAACACTTCAATGTGACATCACTAGATTAGACCATAATGTCCAAGCCGTGTTTGGGGTGTTACATGGCCTAGACACACGAGCGTGTCTAAAGCCGTGTGAGGTAAACGGCCTGTTCACACGGGTGTGTGACCTATGAAACTTTGAAAAATTGTTTAAGTTTCGAAAAATTTTGTATGAGCTCGGTTTAGTCCTGACCCCTTTCTAGTGCATGTTTAAGGTCTCGATGACCTATATAAGGGACTTTATAATGATGTTTGATTATGATTGTGAATAATGTATGTGAATTATTTGTAAAATGTTTCTGATTGTCCGATAATGCCTTTAACCCTAGTCCGGCGACGGATATGGGTTAGGGGTGTTACACTCTCTACAAGTATCACAAATTCTTTCAGTTCAAGAATACCAACCAACAATCGGATATCTTCATTCAATCCGTCTTCTAATCTCTGACACATGATGGCTTCAGTTGATACACATTCCTGAGTGTAATTACTAAGTCTTACAAACTAACGCTCGTACTCCGTCATTGACATTTGGCCCTGTGTTAACTCCAGAAATTCCTTTCTTTTTCTAATCGATAAACCTCTGGTTAATGTACTTCTTATAGAATTCTTCTTGGAAGAATTCCCAATTAACTCACTCCCTTGGTACAACTAACACAAGGGTGTTCCACCACTGGTTAGCTGAGTCTCTTAGGAGTGACACAACACATTTCATACGTTCCTCAAGTGTGCAAGACAACTCATCAAACACCCTGATGATGTTCTTGAGCCAGAACTCTGCCTTTTCGGGATCATCATCTATATTAGCTCAGAATTCTTCGGCTCCTTGTTTACGAATTCTGTCAACTGGAGGCTTGTTCATTCTTACCATTTCTACAACTGGGGGGGCTACAGGGATAGGTTGAGGACTTGGTGAGGGTGGAGGAGGTTGACCATTCGGGTTCGTTTGAACAAACTCCGTATACCATGCATTCATCATATGGAGAAAGGCTTCCCTATCCCCTTCTCCTCCTCCCTGACTCACAGTTACGAGTCTACTTTGAACTGGCGCTGCCCCTTGAGTAAGAGCCGGCTTCTACATCATCCACCATGGCTCGGTCGGGATCTATTTACAATATGAAAACACAATTTTAAAATTGTCAGGAGTTGTCACACTATCACAATATATCTTTGGCATGTATAGCTAGACTCATACACACGCTAGTTAGTCCGAGAATTGACTAAATCGTAGCTCTGATACTACCAAAATGTAACACCCCTTACCCGTATCTGACGCTGAAATAGGGTACAAGGTATTTCCAGACTTAAACTCAGTCGAACAATCAAAATCGAGACATGAATTTCCACCTACATTTAAAACTTTTCAAAAACATTCGTATCGTCCCTTATACTGGCCTACGAGGCCCAAAGCATAGATTGGGTGTGGCTCAGGACTAAACTGAGAACTTTTGGAAATTTTCCCAACACTTAGAAAATGTTCATGCTTTGGAGGGTCACACGTCCGTGTGGGTAGACCGTGTGGTCTCACACGCCCGTGTGGCTTGGGAAGCGCCTGTATCTTCAGTCCGTGTAACTCTCTATTTATGATGTCATCAACAAATTAAAGTTACACGGCCAAGTCACATGCCCATGTGCTAGGCCGTGTGGGCAACTTAATTTTCATAATTCTTCCTAAAATAGGTGCAGACTTCACACACCTAGGGCACACGCCCCTATCCCTAGGCCGTGTCCTTCACACGGCTGAGTCACACGACCGTGTTTCTGCCCGTATGGCCAACTCAAAGCTAAATTTTAAAATACAAGGGACACGTGGCCATATCACACACCCATAGGGCGAGCCATGTGTGACACACGACCTAGACACACGCTCGTGTGTCTACCCGTGTGGACAAAAATAAGGCTATTTATTAAGCCTTTTTGCCACTCTTACTTGCACCAACCTTCACAACATCAAACAACACTAATCCAAGAATATACACACTAGCAATTCAGCCACAACTAGACATCCACACATCAACTTCATGCTATTATCACATACAACATCTCATACTCATCATCACAACCCATGCAATAACCACAACCATGAAAGGCATCAGTACATCTATATATATACTTAACAAATATTAGCTAATACAATATGGCCATTTACAAAATGAATCAATTACCATTATAAGCCAGCACACTTGGCCAAATCAATATGACACGTAAACAAAAAGACCAAGTCCCCTATACATGCCATACTCAAAATGTAAAATCATGAATACCCAAAAGATTTATTTGATAGTATGAATCGAGCCCCGACGTCTTTCGATTCCCGAGCTAGCTTGGAGATACTATAAGAAAATGGAAAGGAAGGGGAGTAAGCATAAAGGTTAGTAAGTTTGCATGCAATAATAAACAATATTAAGTAACATTTAGCATGAATGTCATACAATTTAACTTAACATAAATCACATATTTATCATCATAGTTTCATAAGCATAACTTTATCATTCCTAATCTTACCCAAAAGCTCATCACTTAAAAAGCTCATTCTCATGTGTTTTCCGTACATACCTTTACCAACTCATGACTTAACATACTCTTTCTCGCTTTTGATGTACCCGTTGAACACTTGGAATACTAACCTAATACACGGATGGTCTTTGCACATAAGTGCCACATATGTAGCCAAAGCTACCTCATATTTCATATCACATAAAGGCTAGCTTTCGAGCTAACCACGAGTTTACTCACACAAGCTGATAGGTATCCGTAACACATGCCGGACTACTTAGCCACCAGTAGGACGTACATGACCAGCACCCGGATCACACAATCATTTATATATCATATGAGGTCCTAGTAACATGTCACCCGTATCCTATTCTATTCCTAAGGTTCAAACAAAATTTTTTCTCTCTTGTCGGAACTTGTCGAATGTGTTCATCGAATCAATTATACAATTCATACAATATTAATGCGTTAAAAATATGATCATAATATTGCATTATTTACGTATGAACTTACCTCGGTACAAAATATGGCTAATTAATTTGATTTAGTCCACAACCTTGTTCTTTCCCCGGTCTAGGTCCAGACTCTATTTTTCTTAATCTATAATAGCAAACTTAGCTCATTTAATTACCACATTGCTCAAATCAGTCTAAACATCGTACTTTGGAAAATTTACAGTTTTGCCCGTAAACTTTCACATATTTACAAATTAGTTCTTAGGTTCGTAAAAGGAAATGCACCCATTTTCTCTATTACCCAAGCCTAGCCGATCCTATATCATGCGTATACCGACCCACATTATTTATCAAATCTTATTTCTACTACCTATTTATACAACTTTTACAAAAAGCCCTTTTTAGGTGTTTTTATAAAAAATCACTTAGTAAAAGATGTTCACCAGAAATCAAACTTTCATAATCTACCATGAAACATCAAAATATATGCATGTCACACATGGGTCAAACCCTATTCATCAACCTTAGCTCAAATAAATGGTAGAAATGGCTAGATGATTGATAACAACTTAAAAAATGTAAAGAACATTAAAAACGGGGCTAGGATGCACTTATATCAAGCTTGAAAGTGACAAAACCCTAGCTATGGAGTCTCTTATGAAATTCCGCCAAGGGTTGAAGAAGATGGACAAATTTTGGCTTTGTTTTCCCTTTTTATTATTTTATTAACTAAATGACCAAAATGCTCTTTTTACTAAACTTTGAAATTTTACCTATTCATGCCCATTTTCGTCCATAAAAATAGAAATTGGTCAAATTGCTATTTAAGGACCTCTAATTAATAATCCATAGCTATTTCATGCTTAAAGCTTCTAGAATCACATATTTTTCAACTTTTGCAATTTAGTCCTATAAATCAAATTGAACACTCTATCAACAAAATTTCTTAATGAAGCCTTCACACAATCATGCAAACATATCATAGACTTCAACACATTCATAAAGTAATTATTTCTACTTCGAATTTGTGGTCTCGTAACCACTATTCTGACGAGGCCCAAAATCGGGATGTTACAGCAAATATGTCGGCATGCATCAAATAATAGTGGTGATACATGTATAAGTTTGGCATACTCCATGACATTATATTTATCTAATAATCAGTTTTTGTTTGCGTGTTATGATTGAAGCATGAAGGGAAAATGGTCTAATGGTTAGATGAAGTTAGGAATTGGGGAAATGAAATCTTTGTTAGATACTGCCATTAAGAGTTGTTAGGGGCAATCCATGGTGTGCGAAGCTTTGAGCATCAAGGTTACGAATGGAAAAATAGAGGACTGGGCGGAGGAATAGGGAAAATGGATTTCCTGTTAGATACCACCATACAATGTTGCGAAGTACAAACTGTGATATGTGAAGCACCGGGCATTGCGAAGAGGACACGTCAATGTTCGAGCATCAAGGTAGGCACCACGATGGTAGTCAGTAGGCTCTATGGGGCGACACTGCAATGGCGGTAAGGTCTTTTTGGGTGACACCTTAAAGAAGTATAAGGTGTAAGACCATAGCTCTACTCTAGCAACCAATGTAATCCATCAAGACTATAAACAGGGAGATTTTAAGGTGTAAGACCATAGCTCGACTATGGAAACCAATGTAGCCCGTTGAGATAGTAAACTCAGGGTAGTCTATTAGGACAACAAACATGGGGTAGATCACTAGAATGATAATCGAAGAAAAACACACCAACAAGGAAAAATGGTTTAGAAAGTAAAATTTAAGTGTTGGCGATTGGTAGCTAGCCAGTGGGCTACAAGAATCTGCTGGGAAAAGGTTAAGGTAGTAGAAGTAGGAATTTTTTACCAAAGCAATAATCACAGAATCCAATTGGGCAATAGGGTCATAAGTTGGCAAGAAACATTCTTGAAAAATGGCGAGCCAGTAGTGCCTGATGGTCACGCAAATGAAAGAAGGTTTATCTGAGGATCGTAGATAGGATCCACCACTAAGGGTTGCTAGATGGCATACAATGAAGCATTGCATGAGATAAAGATAAGTACCAAAAAGAAGTACCCAAGCGACAAATATGTTTGTCAAGACTATTCCTCTTTAAAGGGAGACTATTGAGAAAGTACCACCCAGATAACTAGTTTTGTATGGAACCATCATGGAAGAGAAATCGTGAACTCAGATGGTCACTCAAATGATAGTCTGTTGAGTATTGTAGGCCAAATGGTCCATAACAGACAGGTATATTATGCTTGAAAGCAAGGTAATGCAAACAAGGCAGGTTACAACGATGTAATCTGTTCACTATTTAACCCATGCGAGACTGAGTCCACCAGAGAGGTATTGGTCCTTGTTAGTTTTCCAAACTGATGGAATGCCAGCAAGTCCTTCGGGACTATGGTAAGAAAAGGAGTCCGCCATTGACTAAACAAATTTGGAATAATCACCTAGGGGGACATCCCAAAAGCCATTAGGAGGGTAGCCGAAGGACCACATTATAAGGGCATGGTGGAGGGAAGAATTCATGCTGGGAATAACTAGATGAAAGAATACAAATAAAAGAAGAACTGAGTCTGCAAATATGGTGAGACATCTGAGGAACTATTGAGACTGATCGAGGATTAATAGGACTGCCCAAGCAAAGAACGCTTAACAACCTTTCGGCCAATGGATAGGTTCAAAAATAAATTAGAGTCGTCCACTACGGGTTGAGAGAAATATTTAACAAATAAGTAGGGAGTTAATTGTGTTTAGTTATTTTCTATTTAAGCCCCTGCAAGTTGAGGTCTATTTTCATGTAATGTATTAAAGAAACTCACTAAGTCCATATGAACTTACAAGGGTTTAACTCGTGCTTGCAAGAATCGCGAGATAAGGAGCTCAAGGAAAGGACTAAGCGAGACCATCTTAGATTAAGGATCATTGTTAGTAAGGTGTCATGCATAAAGGAGAGGGTACCTTGAGAGGCTCCACCTCGAGGTCAAATATATTGTATTTAAACAGTTCCCTTAGGGTTCGAAAGTGGAAACAATAAATAGTTATTAAAGTAAAATTTAAGATTTTTAATGTAAGAAGCATTTATTGTTACTCAGTAAAGTTAATCCTCCAATGTTTATGTTTAAAATTGTGATTAGTTTAATTCAGTCCATTTGCGGCACCCCATACCCGGATTCATCAATCGGGTCAAGTAAGGGTGTTACAAATTTAGGGGTATCAGAGCATAGTTTAGTTAGTCCTTTGGACAAAAGATTGGAAGGAGTACCAATTATGCTCATGATGTTCGGTCTAGCTAAGTCCCTCATCCTTATGTTTCTAAGTAAATATGTGCTTAGTGTAGATACATTCACCTAAATCAGCGGATAGTGATTATAGTAGAAACAAGCGAATTAGAAAAAGGTATAAAGAAAGTATAATTAAGAAAATATAGTGATTGAAAGTATAAGTGATAGAGAAAAGAAAATTTCATTAAAGAAAAGATACAAAGGAAATTAAGCATTTTTATTCGCAAAGTGGATTGTCGCCTCAATGGTGTTTTCACTTCCTCTTGGCTAGTCCTTCGAAAAGATGTAGGAACGACTACGCCTAATTCTTGGAAATAAGAAAGTCGTCAAATCCCTTTCATCTCCTCTGATAATTTTCTTATTAGAACTAAAGGAGTAGGAATGTCGAACTCAGGGATGACCCTGGTAAGTCTGCATGTGTAGATGAACTCACAAGGTTGACATGAAAAGGATCCATAGTGGCAAATATACTTAGCCGCTAGATCAAAATCAAATAAGGGAGGCCTTTGTGTTAGTTTTGGATGGGTATTAGACGCGAAAGATGAGGAGGAAGTTACACTTAGATGGGGGACTTGGTGTCTGTTGTAAATTCCTCGAGGCATAGAGAGTCCCCATTTTGCAACTGCACCTTTTCTTTATGTTGCCACCTCTGCCAACCCTCTTTTTCCATAAACCTTTGAAGGCTTGAGATTCAGCCTCCAAGCAGGGAGAGCAAGTGTAAAGCTCCAACTCTATTAATCTAGGGAGTTGTGTATGTCGTTGTCTGCCAGAGTAGGTGGCCCTCTTGAATCCACTTGTTTGGAGTCAGTTCCCCTTCGAAGGGTAGTGATGCAGTTGTAAACCAACTTAAAATCTGACTAATGCAAGTGCACCTATCAGTTAATAGTATAGCTATGGTAAGCAAAGATATCGTTCCCATGAGGACTAAAAGTACTAGTAATTACCGTCTTTCTATTTAACCTAAAAATTAGAGTGATTAATAAAAACTATAATTAACTAAATTAATTAACTAAAGAACATGGCAAAGAACAAATCAGAAAAATAAACGATTAAAAACCAAGAAGCGAGACAATACACAGGAAAAATTTCACTTAAACATCATCTATCATTATCGATCTATAGTACGCAATTTCTTGACCTAGTATCATCATCCGTAGAAATCCCTAAATTATGTTAATATCTCTGTTCAAGACTAAGAGCAATTGACTCTAAGTTGATTAATTGAAATTTCTTTATAATTAAGACCCCTATTATCGTATTAACTCAATCTATGGATTTCCCTATTAAATTTGACTCTAATTTAGTAGATTATGTTATCCTATTTCTAGGATTGCATGCAACTCTACTCAATTATTCTAGATATACTCTTAAGCTGGGTATATTCTGACTTTGATTTAAGGACATCAAACAAGGGTTAATAGTCACAGAAATATTAAACTAAGAATTAAGCACACATAATTGAGAATAAGATCCAAATATTTATTACGTAAAAATAGAAATCAAAGAACAAAATCCATCCTATGGTTCATGTCCCTAGGTATTTAGAAAATTAGTTAATGATAGCAAATAAAAACATCACAAAGATAGTATAACCATAAGAAACAAAGAAACTCATAATAAACTTCAAAGAAATACAAAGGACATCTTCAATCTTGATGGAAATCTGGTTCGAAATCGACTTTAATGGTGTTTTTCGAGTTGTTTTCTTGAGTATTCTCTAACGGCTTCCTCCTAGCTTCTTATTTTTGTCATATATTGGTCTTAGAGTGCCCGAAAAACCTAAAAATTGCATTTTTTTGCATGTTTGAAGTGCAAATTGCAATTTTGACACAGTCTAGCACAGGCCCGTGTGGCTCACATGCCCGTGTGACCAGCCCGTGTGCCTGTAACACCGCTAACCCATATCCACCACTGAAATAGGGTTACAAAGCATTATCAGAGTTTCCATTTCAAAACAAACAAAAATTTTAAACATTATCATTCATATCAATAATCATAGCAAGACCAATCCATAACATGCATATCATCCCTTATATGAGCCCTCAAGGCCCTAAAAACATATTAGAAATAAGTCAGGACTAAATTGGAAACTTATAGAATTTTTTAGAAAAAAATGAAAATTTTAAATCTGCAGGGGTCACATGGCCGTTAGCCAGGTTGTGTGACTCACACGGCTAAGAGACATGCCCGTGCCTTAGGTCATCTGGACATTCAAAGTAGGGACACACGACCGTGTCCCAGCTCGTGTTTGTGCCCATGTAATTCCCTGACTTGGGTCACACGGCCAAGTCACATGCCCGTGTGCCGGGCATGTACCGTTCAAAATAACCTCGCACACCCGTGTGTCAGGCCATGTGCTAGGCCATTTAACAGCTTGACTTGCAACCCTTTAAAAGCTATATGGGACACACGACCATGTCACCTGGCCGTGTATCACACACAACTGATACACACGCCCGTGTGGACAAAAAAGAGGCCATTTCCAAGCCATTTTTCTGACCCATTCAATGCATATACCTACAATCACTTTTCCACATATAAAAAGGCCTTCAAATTATACCAAAGCCATACATAATCAAGCTATTGAAATAAGGTCAATACACATACAACCAATATGCTCAAAGGCACCTCAATGACAACATATAAACATATATATAACCATGTGCATATTTAACCAGAAATCATCACTTTGTTCACATAACAAATTCACATCCTCAAATACCAAATTTACCATTTAGCAATTAGCATCATAACTCATATATGCCAAGTATATTTTCATACCAAAATTACTATATTCACTTCCATCATCTAAGCATCCATAAACTATAAATTCAGCCATTATAAACATTTAAAATACAAAATTTACAAGCCAAAGTACATTGGCCGAAACAAATGGCTAAATCAATGACCAAAATTTCTATACATGCCATTATAGCCAAACCTTAAAACACCAAAAGTATCGATATAGCCGATGGATAGTGTTATATAACTCTGACAATCTTCCAACCTGAACGAGCTTCAAATTCACTATAAAACACGAAAAATAACATAGAGTATGCACAAATGCTTAGTAAGTTCGTACAATATAAAGCACAACTTACCATTTCAACACATAATAAGTAAGTTAAACATGGCATAATCCAACAACAGTTTGGCCAAAGCCTAAGCATGTACACCAAACATGTTAGCCATTTAATCATATAACATAGCCAATATAATCATGGATGAACACAACATTTAATCATGTACCATATGCATATATCATCCATTTCAACTCTCAATATACCATGTGTCACTATTTGAATGAAATTCACATGTGTCTATGTCTTAGTTCGTATCAAACTCTTACCATTTCCTTTTCGAATAATGCCTATTGAACCATTTAAAATACCATTGGATACCTAGGATATCTCACACATAGTGTACTAACTCAAATAACTATAATCTGTCAATTCTTGTATATGTATGCTCACACGAGCTGTGAATATGTGCTTGCTCAGACGAGCTATGGAGTATCCACAACACATGGCGCACCTCAGCCATAGGTAGGACGTTCAGGACCAGCACCCAAATCATATAACCCTAATGACATGTAATTTGTATCCTATGAATTCCTAAGGATCAAATGGGACTCGGTATTCATTGTAATATGGTTGGATATGCGATCGATATATATATGGCAATTCACAGTACATGTATAATTCAATTCAAAATATATAAATACAATTTAATTACAGAAACTTACCTCGACGATTAAACGTAGATACGGAGACGACTAATCCAAAACTTTATCTTTGCCTTAATCTAAAGTCGTACGAGGTTCATCTTGATCTAAACGGATAAATTCAGTTCAATTCAATAATTATTCTATTCAATTTAATCCAATTTTATATTTTAGCAAAATTACGATTTTGCCCCTATCCTTTTGATTTCTTTTCAATTTAGTCCCTAGCTCATAAAAATTGGAAACTCATGTAATATTCCAAAAACCCATAATAGTTGAATTTCATATAGGTCCCTAGCAAGCCCTATATTTCATTTATATCACAATTTCACCATGTATAAGTTTTTGTATTTTTCAATTTAATCCCTATTTGACAATTTCACCAAAAATTATTTAACAACTAACCATTTTCTACCATAAAACATCAAAAATCATATACATTCATTCATGGAAAAACCCTAACCTTTTAACAAATTTACAAATTAGTCCTCGGGCTAGCTAGATTAAGCTACAACGATCCCGAAAACTTAGAAATCATTAAAAACGGGACTAAAATACATACCATGCACTCAAAAATCCATGGCTGAACTTAGCAAGCTTCCATGGCTTCTTTTACTTTATATTTTCAGTTGAAGAAAGAGTTAAAGATGATAACTTGGTTTTCTTTTATTTAATTTAGCATTTATTTACCAATTTACTAGTATAACCTTTAAAAACATTCATAATTTCACTTATACACCAAGCGATCACATTCCACTATCAACATGAATGGTTTAATTCCAAAATAAGGACTTATACTTTAAGGTTCTATAGCTATTTAATACCTTTAGCTACTAGAACACAACTTTTGCACTTTATGCGATTTAGTCCTTTTTATCAAATTAAGCATGCAAACGGTAAAATTTCTTAACAAAATTTTTATACTGTACTACTATCATGTTGTAGACCATAAAATAATAATAAAATAAATATTTTGACTTCAGATTTGTGGTCCCAAAACCATTGTTTCGATTTCACTAAAAATGGGCTATTACAACTTTCCCCCCTAAAGGACATTTTGACCCCAAAATCTTACCAGAAAAGTGGTTTGAATATTGTTTCCTCATAGCTTCCTCGGGTTCTTAGTTGGCTTCCTCAATCCTGTGACATTGCCAAAGAACCTTTACAAAAGCTATGTTCTTATTTCTCAATACTTTAACCTTTCGAGCCAGAGTTTTGATCGGTTCTTCACTATACGACATGTCAGACTGAAATCTCAACATCCGTAGGTGAGATAACATGTGAAGGGTCAGATCGGTACTGTCGTAACATAGATACGTGAAACACATTACAAATATTTTCTAACTCTGATGGAAAAGCTAATCGATATGCCACTGGTCTGATTCTTTCAATAATCTCATACGACCCGATAAATCGTGAACTTAACTTCCCGTTGAGACCGAACCGAAGAACTTTCTTCCTTGGCGATACTTTCAGGAGTACTTTGTCGTTGACTTAAAATTCAATTTCTTTACGTTTAAGATCCGTATATGATTTCTATCGATCTGAAGTTGCTTTCAAACTGTCACAAATTACTTTTGCTTTTTCTTCAGTCTCATGAATCAAATCAACCCCGTGAATCTTTTTCTCACTGAGCTTAGTCCAATATAATGGAGTTCCGCATTTACAACCATATAAAGCTTCATACAGTGCCATTTTTATGCTGGACTAATAATTGTTGTTGTACGCGAATTCAGCCAACGGTAAATATTTCTCCCAATTGCCTTCGAACTCTAATACGTAACAACTAAGCATATCATCGAGTATTTGAATTACTTGCTCGGACTGACCATCGTCTGAGGATCAAATGCTGTGCTAAAATGCAATCACATACCTAAAGCTTCTAGTAACTTTTTCCAGAATCGTGATGTAAACTGTTGATCTCTATCCGAAATAATAGAAGCTGATGCCCCATGCAATCTGACAATCTCAGAAACATATAAGTCAGCTAATCTCTTTTGGGAAAATTTTGTACGTACCAAAATAAAATGTACAGACTTCATCAGACACTCAATGACAACCCAAATTGCATCTTTCTTTCCCGATATCATCATTGGGTGCAATAATCTAGAAAGTACCTGATGTTTAGCTTTAACTTACTGACATACTAAACATTTCGATACAAAGTTAGAAATCTCACATTTCATTCTTGGCCACCAATACATCTGTTTTAAATCACCATACATATTATTACTTCCCGGATGAACAAACAAGCTACCACTATGAGCTTCGTGCAAGATTTTTTGAATGAGATCTAGGTTCTTCGGTACGCAAATTCTGTCACTAAACAATAAACAATCCTTGGGTCCAACCTGAAATTCTGAATCAGAAGTTGACTCACTCTGTGTCCGTTTAGCTAGCAACTTGTCATCACACTTCTGAGCCTCACAAATCTATTATAAAAACATCAATTTAGCTTTCATTTCAGCTAAGATTGAACCATCATCAGATAATATCAGTTGCATATTCATCACTCGCAAAGCAAATAAAGACTTTCTACTTAGAGCAACAGCAACTACATTTGCTTTTCCCGGATGATAATCAATGATCAAATCATAATCTTTCTATAGCTCAAGCCATTTGTGCTAACTCAGATTCAAATATTTCTCCGTCATTAAATACTTCAAACTCTTATAATCAATAAAGATATGACATTTTTCGCTACACAAATGGTGTCGCCAAATTTTCAACACAAACACAATAGCTACCAACTCTAAGTCATGTGTCTGATAATTCTTTTCTTGTGGCTTTAACTATCTGGAAGCATAAACTATTACTTTGCCTTCCTGCATCAAAACACAACCTAAACCATTTAAAGATGCATCGTTGAAAATCGCAAATTCTTTACCAATTTAGGTTGAACTAGAATTGGTGCTTCAGTCAACAGTGCTTTCAACTGATTGAAACTTCGTTGACATTTCTCAGACCATTCAAATTTCACATCTTTCTCTAATAGTCACGTCACCGGTGTAGCTATCATTAAGAATCCCTTGATGAATCTTCTGTAATAACTAGCTAATCCCATAAAACTTCTAACTTTGGATACATTTCTTTGGAGGTTTCCAGTCAACAACTGCTGAAATTTTACTCAGATCAACTCTGATACCTTCGGCCGATGAATATGTCCTAAAAAACTGACTTCTCAAAGCTAGAACTCACATTTGCTAAATTTGGCAAACAGATCTTTATCACGCAATGTTTACAACAAAATTCCCAAATTCTCAGCATGCTCAGACTCGTCTCGTGAATAAATCAGAATATCGTCAATGAATACCACCACAAATTTATCTAAATACGGTCTGAAGATTCTTTTCACCCAATCCATAAATATTGCAGGTGTATTAGTTAAACCAAATGGTATCACAAGAAATTCATAATGTTCATACCTAGTTCTGAATGTAGTTTTAGGCACATCTAAATCTTTAACTCGTAGCTGATAATAGCCAGAACGAATATCAATCTTCGAGAATACTGTTGCACCTTTCAATTGATCAAACAGATCGTCAATTCCCGACAATGGATACTTATTGTTGATTGTAACCTTGTTGAGCTGACAGTAATCAATACACAATCTCATTGATCTATTTTTTTTCTTAAAAAATAGAACAGGTGCACCCCAAGGTGAAAAATTGGGTTGAGCAAAAACCCATCTGTCAATTCTTACAACTGTGCTTTCAACTTTTTCAACTTAGTAAGAGCCATTCTGTACGGTGCTATCAATATTGGTGATGTCCCCAGTACTAATTCAATAGCAAACTCAACCTCTTTGATTAGTAGTAATCCAGGTAACTCCTCTCGAAATACATCAAGATACTTACAAACCACTAACACTAATTCAAGCTTTAACCCAAATACTTTAGAATCCAATACATATGCAAGGTAAGCGTTGCAACCTTTTCTCACATATTTTCGCGCCGACATAGCTAAAATAACAATAGGAAACCCACTTAAATTGTCTGATTTAATAGGAAGTGTCTCGCCCTTTTGACATTTCAATACAATAAGCTTTCGTCTATAGTTCACAATAACATCATGCAGAGTTAGCCAATTTATACCTAAAATCACATTAAACTCATCAAATGACAATAGCATCAAATTAACCAGAAAACTGTAACCTCGAGTCATCAAAGGATAGTTCCTGCAAACTTTATCAACTAATACATATTGGCCTAAGGGGTTTGAGACTTTAACCATGAATTCAGTGGACTCAACAGGTAATTTCTTACTAGATACAAAATTCGTGCATACATGCAAATGGGTTGATCCCAGATCAATCAAAGCAGTAACATCAGCATCAAAAATAGAGAAAGTACCAGTAATAACATTTGGTGCAGAAGCTTTTTCTCATGTGCGAATAGCATAAGCCCTAGCAGGTGCTCGTGCCTCAGATCTCATAGCAGAACTTTTGTTACACAACGGCTACCACTTATGTTTTCGAAATTACGAGGTGGTCTACTTCTCGCAGCAGTGTTGTTTGGTCTCATAGTTTGAACTTTTTCTTTCTCGGACTTCTCTGGGCAATCTCGAAAATAGTGTTTGAAAGTGTCACACTTGAAACATGCCCCATTCTTCAATCTACATCCACTGTAATGTCGCCTTTTATAGTGCTTGCACTCAAGCCTGTTATCTCTGACACTACCTACACTCGCTATAGATGTAGCCTGAGGCTTTGAACTCAAATGCTAATTACCTCTGTCTCTACAAGAATAATCCATTGAAGCTGTGGAACAATTGTGATGTTCTTTTGGTCTCTTCGATGATAACTGATATGACTTCCCTGTCGATCTCTTTCTCGAGTCTCTAGCAATAAAATTGGTATTTCTTTCTCTTTACTAAGCTCTTCGGCTTTATGTGCCCAATCAACTAATACAACAAATTCTTTTAGCACAAGAATTCTGACTAGAAGCTTTATATCTTCATTTAACCCTCCCTCGAATCTTTTACACATGGCAGTTTGAGTTGGAATGCTTTCTCGGGCATATTTACTCAGTCTGACAAACTCTTGTTCATACTCTGACACAGACATACGGCCCTCTGTTTGAGCTTAAGAAATTCTTTGCATTTCTGATCAAAAAATCTCTAACTAATGTCTTTCTCTCGGAACTCTGTTTGGAAGAATTCCTAGGTTATATGCTCTCTCGACACAATTGAAATCAACTTGTTCCATCACTGATAAGCTCAGTCTTTCAACAATGATACCGTACATTTAACACATTCGGCAGGTGAACAAGATAGTTCGTCAAAAGCCTTGATTGTGTTCTCTAATTAGAATTCTACCCTCTCAGGATCATCTTTAGCAGTAGCTATGAATTCTTCAGCCCTGTACTTATGAATCTTATCAACAAGCGTATTATTAACTCACAAAAGTTCCAAACCTTGAGGAATAATTGGGACCGATTGGGGAACAGGAGGGAGTAAAGGTTGTTGAGCATCTGGGTTCTTCCGTAAGAACTCGGTAAACCATTCGCTCATCATCAGGAAGAAGGATTCATTAGCATCTCCTCCTTGGCCCTCAGATACGGGCCTTGTACCGGTCAACACTACTCTATGAACGGAGGCTTGAGCATTACTCTCATCTTCATCAAAGTCAGCTCGGTTGGATGTCATTGCTATAAGAAAACATGTTTTTAAATCGGTTAGGAGATATCACACTATCACAAGTTATAAAATGGCATGTATAGCTAGACTCATATACGCTACATTCAATCTAAAAATCAACTAAATCGTAGCTCTGATACTAATAAAAGTAACACCTTTAACTCGCATCCATTACTGAAATAGGGTTATAGAGTAAAATCAGAGTTTTCATTTCAAAACAAACAAAAATTTTAAACAGTTTCATTCACATCAATAATCATAGCAAAACCAATCCATAACATGTATATTGTCCCTTATATGAGCCTTTGAGGCCCTAAAAACATATTAGAAACAAGTTGAGACTAAATTGGAAACATATAGAATTTTTCAGAAAATAATAAAATTTTTAAATCAGCAGGGGTCACACAACCGTGTAGCTAGGCTGTGTGACTCACACGGCCAAAAGACACGCACGTGTCTCAATTATTGTGAACATTCAAAGTAGGGACACACGACCGTATCCTAGCTCATGTCCGTGCCTGTCTAACTCATAGACTTGGGTCACACGGCCAAGTCACACACCCGTGTGTCAGGCCGTGTACCCTTCGAAATAACCTCACAAGCTTGTGTGTCAAGCCATGTGCTAGGCCGTGTAACAACCTGACTAGCAACCCTTTTAAAGTTACAGAGGACACACAACTGTGTCACGTAGCCATGTGTCACACACGATTGAGACACATGTCTGTTTGGATGAAAAATGGGACATTTCCAAGCCATTTTTCTCACCCATTCAATGCATGTACCTACAATCGCTTTTGCACATATAAACAAGCCTTCAAATTACACCAAAATCATGCATAACCAAGCTATTCAAATAAGGTCAATACAAATACAACTAATATGCCCAAAGGCACCTGAATGACAACATATAAACATATATATAACCATGTGCATCATTTAACCAAAAATCGTCACTTTGTTCACATAACAAATTCACATCCTCAAATACAAAATTTACCATTTAGCAATTAGCATCATAACTCATATATGCCAACTACATTTTCATACCAAAATTACTATATTCACTTCCTTCATCCAAGCATCCGTAAACTATAAATTCAACCATTATAAACATTCAAAATACCAAGATCACAAGCCAAAACACATTGGCCGAAACAAATGGCTAAATCAAGAACCAAAATTTTTATACATGCCATTATAACCAAACCTTAAAACACTAAAAGTACCGATATAGCTGATGGATAGTGTGATATAATTGCAACAAGCTTCCAACTTGAACAAGCTTTCGATTCACTATAAAACACTGAAAATAATACAGAGTAAGCACAAATGCTCACTAAGTTCGTATAATATAAAACACGACTTACCATTTCAACACATAATAAGTAAGTTAAACAGCCTAAGCATGTACACCAAACATGTTAGCCATTTAGTTATATAACATACGCAATATAATCATGGATGAACACAACATTTAATCATGTATCATATGTATATATCATCCATTTCAACTCTAAATATACCATGTATCACCATTTCAATGAAATTCACATATGTCCATGTCTTAGTTCGTATCGAAATCTTACGATTTCCTTTCTGAATGATGCTTCTCCTCGGTTTCAAAATATACCAAAATATCATCAATAAAAACGACTACGAATCGATCCAAAAATGGTTGGAATACCCGATTCATCAGATCCATAAATGCTGCAGGAGCGTTCGTCAAACCAAATGGCATAACCAAAAACTCGTAATGACCATACCGAGTCCTAAATGCCATATTATGAATATCTACCTCCTTGACCCTTAACTGATGATATCCAGATCGAAGATCAATCTTGGAGAATACCGAAGCTCCTCTAAGTTGGTCAAACAAGTCGTCTATTCTTGGCAAAGGGTACTTATTCTTAATCGTCAGTTAGTTCAACTGCCGATAATCGATGCACATCCACATCGTCCCATCCTTCTTTCTTACAAACAATACCGGTGCTCCCCACGGGGACTCGGCCTAATAAAGCCTCTATCTAACAACTCTTGAATCTATGCTTTCTGCTCCACTAATTCCTTCGGTGCCATCTTGTATGGTGCAATGGACACTGGTGCTGTTCTAGGCAACAAGTCAATTCCAAACTCAACTTCTTGGTTTGGAGACAATCCCGAAAGCTCCTCTGGAAAAACATCTTGAAACTCCTTAACGGTTCTAACTTTATCCACTATCAGACCCTCAATCTTCGACTGACTTACAAATGCCAAATACGCCTCACAGCCATTACGAATCCACTTCTCGGCTCTCAATGCTGACACCATATTGGACAAATAATCCCTTCGCTCACCTATCATCATAACCTCCTCACCCTCAGCGGTCTTTAACACCATATGCTTAGCTGCACAATCCAAAGTTGCCCTATGCTTAACCAGCCAATCCATCCCAAGAATGACGTCAAATTTTCTGAACGGTAACTCCATCAAGTCTTCAGAGAAAATTTTCCCTTGAGTTTCTAAAGGCATGTCTCTATACAGTTTGTCTACCCTAACTGAGTGGCCTAAAGGACTTAGTACAGATACCCCACTCACAATCTCCTCAGACTGCACACCCAACGACCTAGATATGGCAAATGCAATATACGAATGAGTAGATCCAACATCTATCAAAGCAGTGTATGGTATGCTAAAAATCAAGAACGTTCCAGTTATGACGTCGAGTGCATCACCCTTCTCTCGGCGACGAGCTGCATACACCAGCGCTAGATGTCGAGCCTCAGCATTCCCGACCCCTCTGCCAGGTACCCCTCGACCCCGACCATTTCCATTACCACCCCTACCTTATCCACGTCCTCTCAATGGTTATGGCCCACCTCTCATTGGTTGAGCAATCCTCTGTTCTGCAACTTGAACCTGATCTGTTTTCTAAAGACAGTCCTTGACTTTGTGCTCCATAGATCCGCACTGGAAACAAGCACCAGAACGTTTCCTACACTTGCCCAGATGTACCTTACCACAGTTCCCACAAACTTGTGGTCTAACAACATTCATCGGAACTGCTCGAACTAGCTCTTCTACTCTTGCCCTTTTAGCACTCCTATTTACACCACCCGAGGGTCCCAAATCCCTCTGAAAATGATTTTGATCCTTCTCACGATTCTGTCTTTCAGTACGCTTCACCTCCTCAGCTATCTTAGCCTTCTCTACTAAAGCAGCAAATCACGCTCCCTCTGCGGAGCAATTAGCACCCTAAGTTCATCTCTAAGACCATCCTCAAAGTGCATACTATGTTTGTACTCCGTAGTGACTATCCTCACGGCATACCGGCTTAGCCTCAGAAACTGAACCTTGTACTCAGCAACTATCTTACCCCCTTGTACCAAATTCAGAAATTCCTTCCTGCAGGCGTCCACATAACTCGCCCCAACATACTTTCCCTTGAAGACCGTCTTAAACAGCTCCCAAGTCACCTTGTTAGCAGGGTCCCATCTCTTACAGTGAGCCACCACTGATGAGCCTCATCCCGTAGCAATGATATGGCTCCCTTCAGCTTCTACTCTATGGAACAGTCCAAATCATCCATAATCTATTCCGTAGCCTCTAACCAATACTCAGCCACATTCGGGGCTACACCAGATACGCCCCTAAAGATCTCTGCTCCACTAGCCTAGAGTCGCTCAGAAATAGACCCCGAATTTCGTTACCTATACTTGCCCCGGCAACCCTTTCTAGAACACGAAGCATTGCCTGAGATAGAGTGTCATCCCCGGCACCTTGATCATGAGACTCTACTTCTGTTGCGGGTGGTACCGGTGCACCTACCACCGGCATATGTCCTGAAGACGAAGATCTAGCCCATGCACTACCTTGACCACGTCCACGGCCTCTTTCACGAGCTGCTCTCGTACTCATGTCGTATTATCTGATTACGAATTTTATGCATCAATTAAATATTTCAGTGTTTATTACAGATGTTTTATGAATAGATAGTAATTCAGAGTTTTGTTTTCGCGGAATCGTAGCCTAGCTACAGTCTCAATTTAGTTATCAAAATTCCTACAGTTCCAATATCACATTAACTAGAGTATCATAATAGGGTTTCAGTACAGGCATATAGCTGATAATTCAGAAACATTTAGAAAAATTTAGAATGATACTTACAGACTTGGGTCGGAGATTCGGTGTGCCACCTTCTCAGAAAGAAATCTTAAAAACGAATTCCCAAAGCAATTTTCAAATTTTTTTTAAAACCCATTCCACAGTCGAATTGTTGCAACTTAGCTCTAATACCACTAAATATAACACCCCAAACCCGGCCCAGACATTACGGCCAAATCCGGCATGTCACACTAAAGCTTCATTGTAAAAGTCATATTTTATCAAAAATCTTTCTTAGTATTTTAAGAGTATCTTTGTTATAGCTTTAAGTGAATAGAAGCTGTGCACTAGGTAGGATGCCAGTAAAAGAGGAGGTGAGTCTATTAGACTGCTTAAGTACCAAGCTCTCCACGGATCCACTCCTAGACATGCACACAACCATTGCCACACTTTAACTGAGTGGTTGTTCAGGAAAACCATTTCGTTTTAAATCATTTGAAAACACTTATTAATTTTGAGAACGTTTTCGTTTAGGAAGCTTTGTCTTGATTTGTGATATTTTCAAATAAAGTAATTTCTTTTTATCTTTCTTTTTCAAAATGCGCCCTAGAGCTATTCGATTTCAAACATTTAAAACAATATCACGCCTAAGCTAACAATCATACTAAAGCAATTAAAAATAATTTAAGCGGCCTTACTACAACATAAACCCAAAATAATTAAGGTAAAAAATAACTAATCAAGGCATAAGAAGAAAACCGAGCTTGCAAAACATGTTGCCACTCCGAATCCTTCACAGCTCCATGTCCACTATGGTTGGGGGTTACCTGATGGATAAAATTAAGGGGTGAGTTTGGAAAACTCAGTGTGTAAAATAACCCAACCATAGTCCAGAGTAGTACAAACCACAGAAATAGATTAAGTTTGGCCTTAGCCCTATACAAAATTCAAAATGAAGCCCATAGGCCCATAATAGATATAGAACAGAAATATCATGTATACAGAAAACCCAACCCATACCCATCCGTATACACCCTCGTACCAACCTTACACTATGTGGGGAGACAACTCGACCCACCCATCCGCTACAAACCATAGAATTTGTAGCATGGCTGCCAGAACAGATATTGTGACAAAGTCACCAGATACAGATATTGTGGCAAAGCCACCGGAACAGATATTTGTGGCAGTGCCACCAGAAACAGATAATTGTGGCAAAGCTACCAGAACGCTTCCTCCATCAAAATAACCCTTATCCCATGCAACAAATATACATGTCATGGCATATCGCAAACAGAATTAGAATATCATGCAATTCGGTCAAAATCAACCCTAGAGGTAACGGTCATTTTGCACCTAGGGATATTTGTAATATTCCGAATTAGGGCCTAATCGGAATAGTGGTTTTGTGACCACAAATCCGAGATAGAAATAATTATTTTATAATTATTTTGAGGTTTATGATATGATTGCATGATTGTGTGAAAATTTTTGTGAAGAAATTCCATGCATAAAATGCTTAATTTGAAGTTAGGGGCTAAATCGAAAAAGTTGCAAAACTTGCATTCTAGAAGTTTTTAGTATGAAATTACTTTGAAATACTAATTAGGAGGTCTTAAATAGCAATTTGACCACTTTCTAAAATTTTGGACAAAAATGGGCTTGTACATGAAAATTTTCAAAGAAAGGCATTAAGGGCATTTTGGTCATTTGGATAATTAATGAAATAAAATGGGAAAAATGACACAAAATAGTCATCTTCCCCATTAGTTGCTGCCGAATGCTCCATGTCTCCATAGCTAGGGTTTCTTCAACTTTCAAGCTTCATAGTAAGTGATTCTAAGCCCTGTTTTTAATGATTTTTATGTTTTTGAGATCCCGATAACTCGATAAAGCTTATGTTAGCAATAATTTAACCTATGGTTTATATTTGGAAAAATACCCATAGGTGAAATTTGTGTATTTTGATGTTTTATGATAGAATATGATGTTTTAAATTATGTTAGACAACTTGTACTACTCGATTTTAAGCAAAAACGAGTAAAAGGGCTTAATTGGTAAAAATACCTAATAGACACAAGTACATGTTAGAGTGAGAATTTGATGTTGCCATAGAAGGAAAAGTGATCAGCATGTTGTAAAACATAAGAATAAGGAATAAAGTTTAATCCCGAGCCTAGGGGCAAAAGTGTAAATATGCAAAAGTTTAGGGGTAAAATTGTAATTTTGCCAAAATTTGAATTAAGGATTAATTTGATAATGTGAGTATTAAATAAGCTAAATGTGTTATTTTAGATCAAGAAAGACGTGGAAACGACCCCAATCGAGGAAAAGAAAAGATTGTGGATTAAATTGCAAAACCTTTGTATTTTGGTACCAAGGTAAGTTCATGTGTAAATAATGTAACATAATTGTGATTTTTAAGTCATTGATGTTAATTATATGATATGCTGATTTTTATCATGAAATATATGTTTTGTGGTTAATTTTGAATAAAATGCAAATTATGTGAGTTATTTGTTGAATATAAATTGTTACCGAGTATTGATTTGGCATTCTACGGAAGACGGCAAGGATATGTGTTCGAGGAAAATCCCGTTTGAACCTTAGGAATAGATTAGGATACAGTGACATGTCACTAGGATGGTTGAGCATCCGAACTCGTTGAGTTGAGTCCGAGTTCACTTATGGATGCGAATGTCCGAACTCGTTGAGTTGAGTCCGAGTTCGTGAGATGTAACTAGGCATCCGAGCTCGTTGAGTTGAGTCCGAGTTCACTTATGGATCTGAACGCCCGAGCTCGCTGCTGAGTTGAGTCCGAGAGTTCGCTTATGGGCGGGTTACATGATTGCTTGATTGCATATGTGGCACTTATGTGCAAGTTATCCATGTATCCGAGTTATATTTCGATGTGTTCAACGGGTAAAGTTCTACTCAAATGGAGGAAAACTCGAGATGTAAAGAGACATATTGGTAAGTGATGTGAAATGGATATTTTGGACAGGTATGTATTTAACCCTCGGATTGAGTATTGATACAACCACGATAAGGTAATGAGATGATGAAAAATGATTAGAAATGTGATATGTATTTTGGTGATATATGCTAATGTTGATTGGTTTGATTGTTTGTTATGTTACTTATTATTTGCATATGAACTTACTAAGCATTTATGCTTACTCCCTCCTTCTTACTCATTGTAGTTTTGGACAAGCCAGCTCAGGAGTCGGGATAGGTCGAAGGATCAGTCACACTATCCTAAGAACTTTTCGTAAATGGCTTGTAAATTTAAGTATGGCATGTATAGCAATATACCTATCTTGTGTAAATGATCTTATGATATGGTGATGGAATAGTTGAGAAAATGCTTGATAATGATAAGTTATGGAAATGGTTAGTTTAGATTATGTTTGATGTCATGGAAGGTTAATAGGATATTTTAATCATGAAAACTCATAAAAAGGGATGAAATTTGCCATAAACAGAATATTGCAGCAACACTGACGTGAGTTTGAAAATTTACTAAAAATCATAGGAATTGAATTACATGATGAATTAAATATAAAATTGAATCTTATTATGTCTAGTTTCACATGAAACAAACTAAACAGGTAAATGAATTATATGTTAGAAGATATTTGAATTTTAGTGAAACAGGGTCAGAGTGATTTCTGAATCCCCTGTTCCAACTTTAGAAATTCACCATAAATTTTACAGATATAATTAGGTGGTGTATTTTATATTCTCAGAATCCTTATTGAGTCTAGTTTCAGGAGAAATAAATCTCATATTCATATGAATTTTATACAGAGAGAAAAGTGGTTCGTAGTAAACAGAGGTCAGTTCAGTCAAGTCCTGAAACAGGGGTAAATTTAACTAATAAACTGTACTAATTGGCTCAACCAAAAATTCTAGAAAAAAATTAGTAGATAGGTACATGAGTCTAGATTCATGGAAAATTTACGGATCTTGATTTCGAGTTTCGTAACTCGAGATATGATTTTTCTTGTGACTGTGACGCAAGTAGCTTGAAAGCTGTGAATGTAGAAATAAATAATTCAAAGTTCTAAAAATGTTAAATTAAGCTTAGTAACACCTCATACTCGACTCCGGCGACGGTCTCGGGCGTGGGGGCGTTACATTTAGTGGTATCAGAGCAGGTTTAGTCGGTTCTCGGACTACGTGTTGTTTGTACGGATTTTGCTATACATGCCATATGTATAAATTGTGATAGTGTGACGACTTCTGACCTTTTTAAATGATTTTTTTATAGTAAATGGATCCCGATCTAGCTGTGGCAGATGAAGTAGAGAGTAATGCGCCAGCTTCGGCTGAAGGAGCAGTGCCGACTGAAAATCCACCTCCTACTGTTGGTCAGGGAGGAGGAGAAAGGGGTCGGGAAGCCTTTCTCCAAATGATGAGTGCATGGTATATTGAGTTCGTTCGTACGAACCCAAATGTACAACCTCCCCCACCTCCCCCAATTCCTCAACCTGTACCCCAGATGCCTCAAGGTATGGATCTGATGAAATTTCATAGAAATCCAATTGACAGAATCCATAAAGCAAGGGGCGAAGAATTTAAAGCAAATATTGATGATGATGCTTGAGAAAGCGAGTTTTGGCTTGAAAATTCTATTCGGGTATTTGATGAATTATCTTGTACACTGAAGAATGTTTGAAATGTGCTATATCTTTGTTGAGGGATTCAGCTTACAATTGGTGGAAGACTTTGATTTCGTGGTACCGAAGAGAGAGTAACATGGGAATTCTTTCAAGAAGAGTTTCGGAAGAAATATATTAGTGAAAGATTTATTGATCAGAAGCGTAAAGAATTTCTTGAGCTGAAGCAAGGTAATATGACGGTTATAGAATATGAAAGAGAGTTTGTTCGATTAAGTAAATATGCCGAGAGTATGTTCCCTCAGAGGCCAAGATGTGCCGACGATTTGAAGACGGGCTCAATGAAGACATCAAAGTATTTGTTGGAATTCTTGAATTAAAAGAAATGGTAGTATTGGTTGATCGAGCTTGTAAGGTGAAGAATTACTTAAAGAGAAGAAAAAGGCGAGATGAGACTAGAAGTGGAAGAAAAGACCAATGAGCGCTCATTCTCACAAAGAACTGACAAAGTCAAGAAATATGAATCCTCGTTCTCAAACTTCAGCTGGGCAATCATATGGAAACTATAAGAAGCAAAATGTGGGTTCTAAGTCCCGGACTACTTCAAAGAAATGCAGTGTAGGAAATCTGAGACTTGTTAAACCGGAGTGCCAAATGTGGTAGAAATCATTTTAGTCCGTGCGAGCAAATGAATGTTTTCGATGTGGTTCTCCTGGATCATTTTATTAGAGATCGCCCAGAGAGCTGAAAAAGAAAAATTTCAGAATACAAAAACAAGTGGG
Organism: Gossypium longicalyx; assembly: GCA_025698465.1. Taxonomy (NCBI): domain Eukaryota; kingdom Viridiplantae; phylum Streptophyta; class Magnoliopsida; order Malvales; family Malvaceae; genus Gossypium; species Gossypium longicalyx. Next base: position 66,468,248 of record CM046995.1, on the reverse strand, counting down.
GCGGATTCGAGAGGAAGATATCCAAGAAAAGCTGGGAGCGAAGCAAGCAGTAAGAATGTAGCCAGGGATGCACCAATTAGACCTGAAGGAAGGGCTCCAGCTAAGACTTATGCTATTAAAGCGCGCGAAGATGCTTCCTCACCTAATGTGATTACCGGTACATTTTCTCTCTATAATGTTAATGTTATTGCTTTGATTGATCCCGATTCTACTCATTCATATGTGTGCATGAAATTGGTGTCTAGTATGAATATACCTGTTGAGAACACAGAATTTATGATTAGAGTGTCGAATCCGTTAGGCAAATGTGTGATTGTTGATAAAGTATGTAAGAAATGTCCTTTAATGATTCGGGATCATTACTTTCCGGCCGACTTGATGTTGTTGCCGTTTGATGAGTTTGATGTTATTTTGGGCATGGATTGGTTGACATTGCATGATGCTAAAATAAATTGCAAAGAAAAAGTTATAGAATTAAAGTGTGAAAATGGTGAAACACTGCGGGTTGAATCAGATAAATCAGAGTCATTGCCTAGTGTGATTTCTTCAATGTTGGCTCAAAGATATTTGAGAAAGGGTTATGAAGCTTATTTGGCGTATGTAATTAATACAAAAGAAGTTGAAAAGAAAGTTGAATCGATCTTAGGTTGTGTGTGTGAATTTGCGGACATATTTCCGAAAAGAATTGCCGGGTTTGCCTCCAATTAGGGAAGTAGAATTTGGTATTGATTTGATACCGGAACAGCTCCGATTTCGATTGCTCAGTATAGAATGGCACCAAAGCAGAGTTGAAGGAATTAAAGTCGCAGCTTGCAAGAGTTGACTGATAAAGGCTTTGTGAGACCGAGTTTTTCACCTTGGGGTGCTCCGTGTTATTTGTGAAAAAGAAGGATGGTTCTATGAGATTGTGTGTTGATTATCGGCGAGTTAAACAAGGTGACAATTAAAAACAAGTATCCGTTGCCAAGAATTGATGATTTGTTTGATCACTAAAAAGGAGCGACATGGTTTTCAAAGATTGATTTGAGATCTGGATATTATCAATCTGCGGGTAAAAGAGTCGGATATGCCTAAAAGCGCTTTTAGAACAAGGTATGCGGTCATTATGAATTTTTAGTTATGCCATTCGGGTTGACAAATGCTCCTGCTTGTTTTTATGGATTTAATGAACCGCATATTTCACCATACTTGGACAAATTTGTTGTGGTGTTTATAGATGATATTTTAATTTATTCAAAAGATGAGACAGAGCATGCTTTGAGCATTTAAGGATAGTTTTGCAAACTTTGAGAGATAAGCAACTGTATGCTAAGTTTAGTAAAAGTGAATTTTGGCTCCGGAAGTTGGATTTTTGGGTCATATTGTTTGGTGATGGTATACGGGTTGATCCTAGTAAAATTTCAGCCATTGTTGATTGGAAACCACCGAGAAATGTAACTCAAGTTAGAAGTTTCTTGGGGCTAGCTGGGTATTATCGACGGTTTGTAAATGGATTTTCTATAATTGCTGCTCCTATAACTTGAGACTACTCAGAAAGGATGTTAAATTTGAATGGACGGAAGAATGTCACGTGAGTTTTGAAGAATTGAAAAAGTTATTAACAGAGGCACCACCGTGTTAGTACAGCCGAATCAGTAAAGAATTTGTGGTGTATAGTGATGCTTCTCTAAATGGTTTGGGGTGTGTGCTTATGCAAGAAGGAAAAGTGGTGGCTTATGCTTGAGGCGATTAAAACCTCATGAGAGGAATTATCCTACTCACGATTTAGAATTGGTGCATGGTGGTGTTTGCTTTGAAAATTTGGCGACATTATTTGTATGGTGAAAAGTGCTTAGGGTATATACCACCATAAAAGTCCTAAGTATTTGATGTCACAAAAAGACTTGAATTTAAGACAGCGAAGATGGTTGGAGTTCTTGAAAGATTACGAGCTTGTTATTGATTATCATCCGGGAAAAGCGAATGTAGTAGCCGATGCTTTGAAGCGAGAAAGTTGTTGTTTGCATTGAGAGTTATGAACACTCGGTTGAAAATGTCGATGATGGTTCGATTCTAGCAGAGTTAAGAGCAAAACCAATGTTTTTACAAGAGATCTCTGAAGCTCAGAAAGATGATCAAGATTTGCAAGCCAAAAGAAAGCAGTGTGAAGTTGATACAGAGTCAGATTTCAGAATCGGTTCTGATGGATGCTTAATGTTTAAAGATCGGATTTGTGTACCGAATAATGAGGAATTGATTCAAAAGATCCTACAGGAAGCACATAGTAGTTGTTTCTCAATTCATCCAGGTAGTACGAAAATGTATAATGACTTGAAGAAAATGTATTGGTGGAATGGAATGAAAAGAGATATATCAGAGTTTGTGTCCAAATGCTTGATTTGTCAATAGGTGAAAGCTGAACACCAAGTGCCTTCGGGATTACTTCAGCCTATTATGGTTCCTGAAAGGAAATGGGATCGGATTACTATGGATTTTGTATCAGGATTGCCATTGACTCTAGGAAAGAAAGATGCCATCTGGGTAATAGTTGACAGATTGACTAAGTCGGCTCATTTTATCCCGGTACGTACGGATTATTCTCTCAACAAGTTGGCTGAATTGTATGTTAGAGAAATTGTTAGACTACATGGAATACCATTGTCGATTATTTCAGATAGAGATCCAAGGTTTACCTCGCGGTTTTGGCAAAAATTGCAAGACGCGTTAGGTACAAAGTTAAATTTCGATCTTGCTTTTCATCCACGGTGATGGGCAATCGAGAGAGTAATTCGATTCTTGAAGATATGCTTAGATGTTGTGTATTGGAATTTCAAGGAAGTTGGGAAAAATATTTACCGTTGGTAGAATTTGCTTACAATAATAGTTATCAGACGAGCTTGAAAATGGCACCTTATGAAGCATTGTATGGTCGTAAGTGTCGAACGCCTTTGTATTGGACTGAACTCAAGGAAAATCAGATTTATGGAGTTGATCTAATAAAAGAAACTGAAGAAAAAGTGAAGGTAATTCGAGATTGTTTGAAAGCTGCTTCAGATAGACAGAAATCTTATGCAGATTTAAAACGAAAGGACATTGAATTTCAAGTTGGTGATAAAGTATTTTTAAAGGTGTCTCCGTGGAAGAAAGTCTTCGGATTTGGACGGAAGGGCAAATTAAGTCCGCGTTTTATTGGGCCGTATGAGATAATTGAAAAAGTTGGACCGGTAGCATATCGGCTAGCTTTACCACCTGAATTAGAGAAGATTCATGATGTGTTCCACGTATCTATGTTACGTCGGTATCGTTCGGATCCTTCACATGTGGTTTCACTATTGAACTACAACCAGATATGACCTATGAAGAAGAACCGATTAAGATTTTAGCTCGAGAGGTCAAAAAACTAAGGAATAAAAATATTGCACTTGTGAAGGTGTTGTGGCAAAGGCATGGAGTAGAAGAAGCTACATGGGAATCCGAAGAAACTATGAGAAATCAATACCCACATCTGTTTCTTTTTAAGATTTTAGAGGATGAAAATCCTTAAAGGGGGAGAGTTGTAATATTCCGAATTAGGGCCTAATCGGAATAGTGGTTTCGTGACCACAAATCCGAGATAGAAATAATTATTTTATAATTATTTTGAGGTTTATGATATGATTGCATGATTGTGTGAAAATTTTTGTGAAGAAATTCCATGCATAAAATGCTTAATTTGAAGTTAGGGGCTAAATCGAAAAAGTTGCAAAACTTGCATTCTAGAAGTTTTTAGTATGAAATTGCTTTGAAATATTAATTAGGAGGTCTTAAATAGCAATTTGACCAATTTCTAAAATTTTGGACAAAAATGGGCTTGTACATGAAAATTTTCAAAGAAAGGCATTAAGGGTATTTTGGTCATTTGGATAATTAATGAAATAAAATGGGAAAAATGACACAAAATAGTCATCTTCCCCATTAGTTGCTGCCGAATGCTCCATGTCTCCATAGCTAGGGTTTCTTCAACTTTCAAGCTTCATAGTAAGTGATTCTAAGCCCCGTTTTTAATGATTTTTATGTTTTTGATATCCCGATAACTCGATAAAGCTTATGTTAGCAATAATTTAACCTAGGGTTTATATTTGGAAAAATACCCATAGGTGAAATTTGTGTATTTTAATGTTTTATGATAGAATATGATGTTTTAAATTATGTTAGACAACTTGTACTACTCGATTTTAAGCAAAAACGAGTAAAAGGGCTTAATCGGTAAAAATACCTAATAGTCACAAGTACATGTTAGAGTGAGAATTTGATGTTGCCATAGAAGGGAAAAGTGATCAGCATGTTGTAAAACATAAGAATAAGGAATAAATTTTAATCCCGAGCCTAGGGGCAAAAGTGTAAATATGCAAAAGTTTAGGGGTAAAATTGTAATTTTGCCAAAATTTGAATTAAGGATTAATTTGATAATGTGAGTATTAAATAAGCTAAATGTGTTATTTTAGATCAAGAAAGACGTGGAAACGACCCCAATCGAGGAAAAGAAAAGATTGTGGATTAAATTGCAAAACCTTTGTATTTTGGTACCAAGGTAAGTTCATGTGTAAATAATGTAACATAATTGTGATTTTTAAGTCATTGATGTTAATTATATGATATGCTGATTTTTATCATGAAATATATGTTTTGTGGTTAATTTTGAATAAAATGCAAATTATGTGAGTTATTTGTTGAATATAAATTGTTCCGAGTATTGATTTGGCATTCTACGGAAGACTCGCAAGGATATGTGTTCGAGGAAAATCCCGCTTGAACCTTAGGAATAGATTAGGATACAAGTGACATGTCACTAGGATGGTTGAGCATCCGAACTCGTTGAGTTGAGTCCGAGTTCACTTATGGATGCGAATGTCCGAACTCGTTGAGTTGAGTCCGAGAGTTCGTGAGATGTAACTAGGCATCCGAGCTCGTTGAGTTGAGTCCGAGTTCACTTATGGATGCGAACGCCCGAGCTCATTGAGTTGAGTCAGAGTTAAACATGGGCGGGTTACATGATTGCTTGATTGCATATGTGGCACTTATGTGCAAGTTATCCATGTATCCGAGTTATATTCCGATGTGTTCAACGGGTAAAGTTCTACTCAAATGGAGGAAAACTCGAGATGTAAAGAGACATATTGGTAAGTGATGTGAAATGGATATTTTGGACAGGTATGTATTTAACCCTCGGATTGAGTATTGATACAACCACGATAAGGTAATGAGATGATGAAAAATGATTAGAAATGTGATATGTATTTTGGTGATATATGCTAATGTTGATTGGTTTGATTGTTTGTTATGTTACTTATTATTTGCATATGAACTTACTAAGCATTTATGCTTACTCCTTCTTCTTACTCATTGTAGTTTTGGACAAGCCAGCTCGAAGTCGGGGATAGGTCGAAGGATCAGCCACACTATCCTAAGAACTTTTCGTAAATGGCTTGTAAATTTAAGTATGGCATGTATAGCAATATACCTATCTTGTGTAAATGATCTTATGATATGGTGATGGAATAGTTGAGAAAATGCTTGATAATGATAAGTTATGGAAATGGTTAGTTTAGATTATGTTTGATGTCATGGAAGGTTAATAGGATATTTTAATCATGAAAACTCATAAAAAGGGATGAAATTTGCCATAAACAGAATATTGCAGCAACACTGACGTGAGTTTGAAAATTTACTAAAAATCATAGGAATTGAATTACATGATGAATTAAATATAAAATTTAAGCTTATTATGTCTAGTTTCACATGAAACAAACTAAACAGGTAAATGAATTATATGTTAGAAGATATTTGAAGTTTAGTGAAACAGGGTCAGAGTGATTTCTGAATCCCCTGTTCCAACTTTAGAAATTCACCATAAATTTTACAGATATAATTAGGTGGTGTATTTTATATTCTCAGAATCCTTATTGAGTCTAGTTTCAGGAGAAATAAATCTCATATTCATATGAATTTTATACAGAGAGAAAAGTGGTTCGTAGTAAACAGAGGTCAGTTCAGTCAAGTCCTGAAACAGGGGTAAATTTAACTAATAAACTGTACTAATTGGCTCAACCAAAAACTCTAGAAAAAAATTAGTAGATAGGTACATGAGTCTAGATTCAGGGAAAATTTACGGATCTTGATTTCGAGTTTCGTAACTCAAGATATGATTTTTCTTGTGACTGTGACGCAAGTAGCTTGAAAGCTGTGAATGTAGAAATAAATAATTCAAAGTTCTAAAAATGTTAAATTAAGCTTAGTAACACCTCATACTCGACTCCGGCGACGGTCTCGGGCGTGGGGGCGTTACAATATTGGTAATTTTCATACTTAGGGGTATTTAGTGAATTTACTATTTTATTACCACCATCAACGTTTTAATAGAAACACTTACCGAGCGTTTTTACCGAATTGGGCCTGTTAGCCCACCAAAGTGCACGAAATTGTGGACTCTGCAATCTTACTACTTGAGGTTACCAGGATTAACAAACAAACTATCTCACGAGCACTCGCACACTCGCAAGTTCACAAAATGTCAGCTTTTCGGCATTTCGACTTTTCGGCTTTTACCGATCTAGTCTATGAGTGGGTGTCGTTTACACAACTGATTTGCGACAACTGCTACTGAAATCTCCGACGATATCTTACGATCAATCACTAGACATATCAGATCCAAAATACAATGGCAACCATCATAAACTTAGTTACCATAATCGGCCATCAATACCTATGGCCCTTGAGATCCTACCTTTGCCAAAACTAGTGACTAGATTTAGATCTAGTCGTTCCACTTGTCCAAGCCTTTGATCTGCAGCCTCTAGATCACTACACCAAAAAAATCAATTGTTACAACCCTTAGAGCCTTAAGCTCCAATCGACAGCCTCCCTATGCCTTTAGGGATTTTGGCTTTTCTAAATCCCGAAATAAAAAATAGATCTGAGTACCTACCACAGGTTCTTTCAACCAAAACGATTCCACTTCAGTTTCCACTCAGATCTGATGCAGAGCTAGCTCTTAAGCACTAGAAGAAATCGAACCTTAAGATCTAAAGATTCAGCTATATGTCCCTAAAACCATGGTGTTTTGGACTTTTGGACTGTGAAGAGGAAGATGATTTAGTACAGTGGTTTTGCAGAGATACTGTCGACAGGGGTTGGGGTTTAGAGGATGTGAAAATTGGCCAAAAGAGATGAAGAAAATAGAAGGATTTTGGCTAGAAGAAATCAGCACAAGAAACAACTTTCGAGATTTCGGCTTTTATGGCAATCGGCTATAGAGGTTTAGAAAAGAATGGGAATGAAAAAGGAGATGAGTAGGATGGTAGGAATGTTTCAGCTAGAGAAGAAAAGAAGGAGAAAAGAAAATAGAAGAAGAGAGGAGAAGAGAAGGAAGAATTTGGCACTTAGGAGATCTAACTTGCGTTTTCGGCTTTTTGCGACACTGATAAGAGAATATAATAAAAGTGAAGGCTCTAGGTGGCTAACCCTAATTCGGCAAAACAAAAAGAAAATAAAGCTTGCCCTAATGGCCATTCAAACCCACGGCCCAACCTTCCTAAAGCCCTAGCTGAACTTCCACTTAAGCTCTATCACATGCCCGACACATGCACACAAAAATAAAAGTAACAACACACTTACCTTGTAACTTGAACTCTGGCTCCCCCCTAAACATCCACACGTCACTCCCTAAACACCTAGGTAGCGTCACATGTCACTTTACCACAGGTCTTTCTGTGTCCTATTTTACCACCTCAATCTTAAAAGCCCATAACGCCAGAACCCTCTCTCTCCAAAATTAAAAATCTCAAAAAAATTGTCTCGAATTAACTTTACTCTTGGGCCTTTTAAAGACCACTAACATACTCAAACCCACATCAGACAGTCAAAACACAGTATTTCTAAAATTCATTGGAAATTACAGAAATCTCAAAAATCCCGAAAAATTAGGGCGTTACACAACATAGCTCATACATAGTGTGCTAACTCATATAACTATAATCCGTCAATTCTTGTAAATGTATGCTCACACGAGCTATAAATCAGAATGCTCACACGAGCTGTGGGTCGAAACAAAGCTATAGGATGCTACTCACACGAGCTGTGTGTTGGATCACCGGTGCCTCCAAGGCGCAGCAAAAAATTAAAAATTCCGGCGATCCAAACCAAGGATCCATGTGTAAGGAACGAATCGGGGTGATAAAAAAGTTTCAAAATTACCGAAACTTCAATATGAGTAGACAGCGACGCCTAAGCAACAGGAATGCTGAACCACTATCGAACCAAGCCGCAACCTTTTTCGATGTCGGCCTCTACGTAGTCCACCCAACTGACAATGAACGGTAGAAATACCAGAAAACTATTTTCAGAGAGTATATTGCTAAACGGCTGCTAGACCCCCTTTGCATATTTTCGGGATAGTTTTATATATCTTACTTTTTAGGGTTTTTACCCTTGCTATATATAACTCCCTCTTAATTGGTATATATTTATAACGAATTTTAATTCATTAAAATTAATCCGAACATAATAATTATCATTCAAATAAATATAATAATGTTTAACCAAAAAATTATAATTACATTAATTATAATAAAGATTTCGGTAAACTATATTTATTTAAACTTATATACGAACTAAATTCATATATCAATAAAATTATGTTCTGATTATGTGTACAACATCCTTGTACATATAGTATGTTCAACAATTTGATTGCCCAATTAAATTAATTCTATAATTAATTTAATTCATGTGAAAACCAAGCAATATACCAACTATGTTTTACCTTGTTCATTTCAAGCATAGGGTGTGACCCTATAGGTTCTTGTAACGTTAGCAGTAATATTAGAACGATTCTAATGTTACAAACAATGAGTGGCCTCTAGCAATGCATCAATGCTACCTAAGTTACAAGAAGTCATGATTCGACATAACCTTTTGTGATTAACCTTTCATGCATTAATCCTTAAGTCCTATATCTTTGGAAAGGACACAAGTCATGGAATAGTCACACTTGGATAGTCCATCCCATGTTTCTTGATACCTTGAGTAGACTATGATACACAAATAAGTACGACATCTCATATCAACTTATTTGAGCATGGCCATGCATTTCTAGCCTTACTCAATCAAATGACCTGAGATATTACTCCCATTATGTAGGAGGGACTTATCCTATATTGATCAACTATATCCCTCAACATAGATTGTGGTATATCCAACATTAGTCTTTATAGAACAACCAGTTACGGTGTTTGTTTGACTGTATCAAAATATACAACTCACGATGTTGGGATAAAGATGATCTCAAGTATGAGGATCATATACATATTAATCAGTATGAGTAATGTTGTGACAATTACATAATAATCCAAGAAACATACTCATAGCGGGTCAGTCCAATATGTTGTTCTCTAACACACATATTCATGCATTGATTCTGATACTCCATATCAATGACACTCTTTATCATCAATCAACTACATGTTAGTCTTAATATATTATTATTGTCCTAGCGAACAACAATACTTGACTAAGGATCTTTTAAGAATAATCATATTATTCTCAGGACATTATTATAAAGCAGTTTATTTATGCACATAGAAAAGAAACTGGAATAATAATGGCAACGCCTTATATTAATAAACATGATAAACCAAGTATGTTATTACAACCATCTCGTGATTGATCTTCGAGCATACTCTTACAATCTCCCACTAGCACTAAGACCAATCACTTATATATCTAATACCAAGTGACTTAGTGTGAAGATCATGCTTCTGCTGTGTCAGAGGCTTGGTCAGGGGATCAACAATGTTATCATCTGTAGGTACTCTGCATATCTCTACATCCCCTCGATGATAATCTCTCGAATAAGATGGTAGCGCCTAAGTATATGTTTGGATCGTTAGTGAGATCTGGGTTCTTTTGCTTGTGCAATGGCTCCATTGTTATCACATAAGAGTTCTATAGCATCTAATATGCTAGGCACAACCCCTAGTTCAGTAATGAACTTCTTGATACAAACCGCTTCTTTTTCTACCTCACTAGCTGCAATATATTCAGCCTCTATTGTAAAATCGGCTACTGTACTTTGCTTTGAACACTTCCAGCTTACAGCACCACCATTAAGGCAAAACACAAAACTTGATTGCGATCGAGAATCATCCTTGTCGGTTTGGAAGTTGGCGTCAGTGTAACCTTTTACACTTAACTCTTCCTCACCTCCATATATTAGGAACATATCCTTAGTTCTTCTTAAGTACTTAAGGATATTCTTGACTGTGGTCCAGTGACCTTCACCGGGATCTACTTGGTACCTGCTCGTCATACTCAAGGCATATGAGACATCTGGACGGGTACATAACATGGCATACATGATTGATCCAATAGCAGAAGCATATGGAATTTTACTCATGCGTTCTCTCTCTTGTGGAGTTGAAGGACACATTTCCTTCGAGAGTGAAATACCATGTATCATAGGTAGGAATCCTCTCTTAGATTCTTCCATATTGAACCTTTTCAATACTTTATCTATATATGTACCTTGACTTAGACCTAGTAGTCGCCTTGATCTATCTCTATAGATCTTGACTCCTAAGATGTAAGTGGCTTCGCCCAAGTCCTTCATAGAAAAACAACTTCCTAACCAAGTCTTAATAGACTGTAAGGTAGGTATGTCATTGCCCATGATAAGTATGTCATCCACATACAGTACTAAGAATGTGATTGTGTTCCCACTAACTTTCTTGTAAACACATAGCTCATTTTCATTTTTGATAAAACCAAACTCTTTGATTGCATCGTTAAAACGAAGATTCCTACTTCGAGAAGCTTGCTTTAATCCATAAATGGATCTTTGTAACTTACATATCTTTCCAGCATCCTTTAGATTGACAAAACCTTCAGGTTGTGTCATATACACATCCTCTTCAAGTTTCCCATTAAGGAAAGCTATTTTGACATCCATCTGCCAGATTTCATAATCATGAAATGCAGCTATGGCGAGCAAGATCCTGATGGATTTAAACATAGCTACAGGAGAAAAGGTTTCATCATAGTCAACATCATGAATTTGGCGAAAACCTTTAGCGACTAATTGCCCCTTGTATGTTTGTACATTACCATCCATGTCAGTTTTCTTTTTGAAAACCCACTTGCACCCTATAGGTTTAACCCCTTTGGGTGGGTCAACCAATGTCCAAACCTGGTTTTCATACATGGAATCCATCTCAGATCTCATGGCCTCAAGCCATTTCTCAGAGTCTGGGCTCGCCACCACTTCTTGATAAGTTCTAGGCTCATGTTGATCTATAAGAAGAATGTCTCCATGTGTTGTAATGAGAAATCCATATCTCTCAGGTGCATGGCGTTCTCTTAAAGATCTACGCGGTGGTTGTGTTTCTATAGCAGTTACTTGTTCCTCAATTTCTTGTGGAATTTGCTGTTGTTCTATCTCTGGTTCAGTGGTATCTTGTGATTCTCGAATTTCTTCAAGTTCAATCTTTTTCCCACTTCCTTTTCTAGAAACAAATTCTCTCTCTAGGAAGACACCAGTCCGAGCAACAAACACTTTGTTCTCAGTGGGATTAAAGAAATAATATCCTTTGGTTTCTTTCAGATACCCCACAAAGATACACCTTTCAGATTTGGGTTCAAGCTTAGTAGACGTCTGATGTTTAACATAAGCTTCGCGACCCCAAATTTTCATAAAAGACATACTGGGACGTTTCTCAGTCCACATCTCATATGGCGTCTTTTGAACCGATTTAGATGGAACACGATTTAGTGTGAAAATAGCTGTTTCAAGTGCATGTCCCCAAAAGGAAGTCGATAGATCAGCATGACTCATCATGGATCGAACCATGTCTAATAGAGTTTGATTTCTTCTCTCAGAAACTCCATTCCATTGAGGAGTACGAGAAGGAGTAAGTTGTGAGACAATCCCACATTCCTTCAAAAGATCATCAAACTCTAGGCTCAAATACTCTCCACCTCGATCAGATTGAAGTGTCTTAATAGTTTTGCCTAGTTGATTTGGTACTTCATTTTTGAATTCCTTGAACTTTTCAAGGGCCTCAGATTTATGGCGCATGAGATAAACATACCCATATCTACTGAAATCATCAGTAAAAGTAATGAAGTAGTGAAATCCACCATCGGCTTGTGTATTTATTGGTCCACATACATCCAGAATGTATTAAGCCCAATAAATCACTAGCTCGTTCACTTTTACCAAGAAATGAGATTTAGTCATTTTTCCTAATAAGCAAGATTCACATACTTCAAATTTGTTCAAAAACAAATGAATCCAAGAGATCATCTTTATGAAGTTTGGATATCGTTTCTCACTTATGTGGCCCAAACGACAATGCCAAAGATAAGTTTGATTTGAGTCATTTATTTTAGATCTTTTAGTATTTATGTTGTAAATAGGATTCATTTGATCTAAAATATAGAGGCCATTAATCAATTGTGCCAACCATAGAAAACATTATTGAGATAAAAGGAACAACAATTATTCTTAATTATTATCTCAAAACCAATTTTGTCTAAACAAGAAATTGAAATAATGTTTTTAGTCAAACTGGGGCACAAAATAACAATCCTCTAAAATTAAACCAAGTCCACTAGGCAAAGATAAAGTATATGTTCCCACAAATAATGCAAAGCAACTCTTGCTCCATTTCCAACTCATGAGTCCACATCTCCTCTAGTCAAAGTCCTACTCCTTTGTAGTCCCCATGCATGTAAGTACAAATATGAAAACCACAACCAGTATCTAATACCCAAGAAGTAGTAGTTGATAAATTAATATCAATAACATAAATACTTGAAGCAGACGTTCCGCTTGCTTTGGCCTTCTTGATTTCCTCAAGATAGACATGGCAGTTCCGCTTCCAATGTCTAGTCACACCACAATGAAAACAGTTTCCTTCCTTAAACACCCCACCTTTAGGTTTCAGTGTAGCCTTTCCTTTTCCAAAATTGGGCTTACCTTTGCCTTTGGGCTTTGTCGGGACTTTAGCCTTTCCCTTGCCCTTGTTGTTACGGACCATCAGTATGGGCTTGGGTCCAACCTTTTTCATGTTGCCTTCAACAGTTCGTAACATACTTAGCAACTGTGGCAGAGTCTTGTCAATTTCATTCATCTTGAAATTAAGGACAAACTGGCTGTAACTATCCGGCAACGATTGCAGAACAACATCAGTGGCCAACTCTTGGCTCAATGGAAACCCAAGCTTAGATAGGCTTTCAATATAACCAATCATCTTAAGAACATGAGGTCCTACTGGGCTTCCTTCAGCCAGCTTACATTGGAATAAGGCCTTAGAGATATCGAACCTCTCTTGCCTTACTTGCCCTTGATATAGTTCTTTCAGGTGCTCGATCATATCATAAGCAACCATATCCTCATGTTGCTTTTGAAGCTCAGGATACATAGTGGCAAGCATAAGACATCCAACGTCTACCATTTCATCGAAATGCTTCTTGTAAGCATCTTTATCAGCCCTCGAGGCATTAGCCGGTGGTTCATCAGGAAGTGGTTTTTCAATGACATATAATTTCCGTTCTTGTTTGAGGATAATCCTCAAGTTACGGAACCAGTCAAGAAAATTCAAACCATTCAATTTGTCCTTTTCAAGGACCGATCATAATGAGAGTGTATTAGTGTTTACAGCCATAATATATCTACAACAATAAAATATGCATGTGAATAAATTTACCAAGTTTATATCAATCATTAAAAGGACTTTATTAAATAATGTTCCCACTATTTTATTTCAAAATTAATAACCCTCATATATTAATTTCGGAAAGACTTTCTTGAAAGTATTTCTAGTGGGTTAAGGATCCATATTTCATCTCCTCTTAAGTCAGCTTTGGCTTTACTCTCAAGATTATGGTTATTTAGGTAAGCAACACTTGCTAATTACATCATATTTAACTCCTACAATTTGGTGAACAACTCTTGTTCTAATCATATTATGATTTATCCAAATTACTTGCCTCTAGGTTTCTAATCCTATTAGAGTAACCTAGTTAAGTCATTAACCAATTTTTAACCGGCGAATATCACTTGTTTATTCTTCGTGTTTAACCAAGATAAATACTAGTACTTCACTTTGGCAAAACCTACATAGTATTGATCGAGGCCTTAACGAGGGCATAAATTGGAAGGCCATGTTGACTTAATATTTTAATAGAGGGATTTTATTAGAGTGTTACATCTCACCAATTATGGTCTACTTTAGTCTATTTAATCTTTTAATTGATCTCATCAATTAATGGGGTTTATTATTACCAAATTTGCATGCTTTAGACATCCATAGCATCTCATACATGAATAAGTAAAGTAATAAATAAATGCAATAGTTATAGCCCATAAACTATGGTGGTTCAACCCAAGCCAATAGGAGAACCAAAAGGGAACCTAAAGGTGTAAGCCGTTTCACAAGATGTCGATCCACACTGGTCGGCCCATCTTCCTTCTCGTCTAGTCGACAACAACTTTTACAAATTACAAAATTCAGAAACTCATTTTACATACGAGGGAGTAAGATGAGAAGAGAAATACAGAAGAATAGTAGTAAGGCACGACACACAAGCCATATTTATAAAATTACAACCTTTTATCAAATGGGTCATCGGGCTATAACTATGCATTTCAAACACCGTGTATTTCAAAAAATAGTATACTTTATACAACGTTTTACTAAGTGAATTATAAAATATCCTTTCAACCTTTTATGGCCCATTAAGTTTATTTATTACAAAACATACTGGAAGATGATGGGGATCTGAAGGCGGGGGCGGAGCCCCGCAGTACGAACTTCGAACCCCAGTCAAATGAAACCTCACGATTTGATAACTTTTATCAACAGAATCGTGTTTTTAGGATTTTAATCCTTGAGGTTTCATATCGAAACAACCCTTGTTCCATCGGCGATGTCTCACATCGAAATTGTAAATGCCACCCTTGCTTCATCACAGATTTCTTAAAGTTAACAGTAAAACATAAAATCGAATAGGCCATAACATCATGATTAACATTTAATCACTTATCGAAAGGAACAATTATCAAATTTTATTTAAACGATTTAAACAGGAATAACATAATAAAATTGAAACATGCATCTCATACAATTGCATCATCCAAGTATTTAAGCCCGAGTCCGTATTACACAAGTGGCTCTGATACCACTGTTGGATCACCGGTGCCTCCAAGGCGCAGCGAAAAATTAAAAATTCCGGTGATCCAAACCAAGGATCCATGTGTAAGGAATGAATTGAGGTGATAAAAAAGTTTCGAAATTACCCAAACTTCAATCTGAGTAGACAGCGACGCCTAGGCAACAGGAATGCTGAACCACTATCGAACCAAGCCGCAACCTTTTTCGATGTCGGCCTCTATGTAGTCCACCCGATTGACAATGAACGGTAGAAATACTAGAAAACTATTTTCAGAGAGTATATTGCTAAACGGCTGCTAGACCCCTTTGCATATTTTCGGGCTCGTTTTATATATCTTACTTTTAGGGTTTTTACCCTTGCTATATATAACTCCCTCTTAATTGGTATATATTTATAACGAATTTTAATTCATTAAAATTAATCCAAACATAATAATTATCATTCAAATAAATATAATAATGTTTAACCAAAAAATTATAATTACATTAATTATAATAAAGATTTTGGTAAACTGTATTTATTTAAACTTATATACGAACTAAATTCATATATCAATAAAATTATGTTCTGATTATGTGTACAACATCCTTGTACATATAGTATGTTCAACAATTTGATTGCCCAATTAAATTAATTCTATAATTAATTTAATTCATGTGACAACCAAGCAATATACCAACTATGTTTTACCTCGTTCATTTCAACCATAGGGTGTGACCCTATAGGTTCGTGTAACGTTAGCAGTAATATTAGAATGATTCTAATGTTACAAACAATGAGTGGCATCTTGCAATGCATCAATGCTACCTAAGTTACAAGAAGTCATGATTCGACATAACCTTTTGTGATTAACCTTTCATGCATTAATCCTTAAGTCCTATATCTTTGGAAAGGACACAAGTCATGGAATAGTCACACTTGGATAGTCCATCCCATGTTTCTTAATACCTTGAGTAGACTATGATACACAAATAAGTATGCCATCTCATATCAACTTATTTGAGCATGGCCATGCATATCTAGCCTCACTCAATCAAGTGGCCTGAGATATTACTCCCATTATGTAGGAGGGACTTATCCTATATTGATCAACTATATCCCTCAACATAGATTGTGGTATATCCAACATCAGTCTTTATAGAACAACCAGTTACGGTGTTTGTTTGACTGTATCAAAATATACAACTCACGATGTTGGGATAAAGATGATCTCCAGTATGAGGATCATATACATATTAATCACTATGAGTAATGTTGTGACAATTACATAATAATCCAAGAAACATACTCATAGCGGGTCAGTCCAATATTTTGTTCTCTAACACACATATTCATGCATTGATTCTGACACTCCATATCAATGACACTCTTTATCATCAATCAACTACATGTTAGTCTTAATGCATTATTATTGTCCTAGTGAACAACAATACTTGACTAAGGATCTTTTAAGAATAATCATATTATTCTCAAGACATTATTATAAAACAGTTTATTTATGCACACAGAAAAGAAACTGGAATAATAATGGCAACGCCTTATATTAATAAACATGATAAACCAAGTATGTTATTACAACCATCTCGTGATTGATCTTTGGGCATACTCTTACACTGTGGACTATCCGCAACACATGCCAGACCTCGGCCATCGATAGGACATTTAGGATCAACAACTGAATCATGTAACCCTAAGGACATTTCATTTGTATCCTACAATTTCATAAGGTTCAAACGGGGCTCGATAGTCATCGTAATATCATCGGATATGTGAGATATATATATATGGCAATTCACAATTCACAATAGATGCATAATTCAATTCAAAACATATAAATACAATTTAATTACACAAGCTTACCTCAACGATTAAACGTAGATACGGAGGCGACTAATCCAAAACTTTATCTTTACCATGATCTAAAGACGTACGAGGTTTGTCTTCATCTAAATGGATAAATTCAACTCAATTCAATAATTATTCTTTTGAATTTAATTCAATTTCATATTTTAGCAAAATTACAATTTTCCCCCTATATTTTTAATTTCTTTTCAATTTAGTCCCTAGCTCATAAAAATTGGAATGTAATTTTCCTAAAACCCATCATAGCAGAATTTTATATAGGTCCCTAGCAAGCCCTATATTTAATTTATTTCACAATTTCACCATGTATACTTTTCTATTTTTCAATTTAATCCCTATTTGACAATTTCACCAAAAATCACTTAACAAAAGTTGTTTATCTATCAACAACTAACCATTTTCTACCATAAAATATCAAAAATCATACACATTCATTCATGGAAAAAACCCTAATCTTTTAAGAATTTTATAAGTTAGTCCCCGAGCTAGCTAGATTAAGCTACAACGATCTTGAAAATGTAGAAATAGTTAAACACGGGACTAAAATATATACCATGCACTCAAAACTCCATGGCAAAACATAGCAAGCTTCCATGGCTTCTTTTACTTTGTATTTTCGGTTGAAGAAAGAGTTAAAGATGATAACTTGGTTTTGTTTTATTTAATCTATCATTTATTTACCAATTTACTATTATAACCTTTAAAAACATTCATAATTTCACTTATACCAACCCATCACATTACACTATCAACATGAATGGTTTAATTACCACATAATGAATTATACTTTAAGGTTATATAGTTATTTAATACCTTTAGCTACTAGAACAGAACTTTTGCACTTTATGCGATTCAGTCATTTTTATCAAATTAAGCATGCAAACGGTAAAATTTCTTAACGAATTTTTTATATGGTACTACTATCGTGTTGTAGACCACAAAATAATTATAAAATAAATATTTTGACATCAAATTTGTGGTCTTGAAACTACTATTTCGATTTCACTAAAAATGGGCCGTTATAGTGGCTATTGATACTTGTTCTAAGTTTTTGATTTTTGATTTTTTATTTGCTCCTTTTTCTCTCAAATGCTCTCCTAATTATCAAACATGAACAAGGATTAGGAGCATAAAATTCACCATTTTACATAAAATAATCATCCAAAAATGCATTAAGAACGATATTAAAACATGTTACTTTTAGCACTTAAGCATTTGTTTGTCTTCAAGCAAAATCCTAAACCCACATTCAAATTATTTTTTCTCAATTTGACATTTTCATCAATACTATTTCAAGATAATTCGTAAATAATCATCCGTTGGAAATTCAATCAAAAGGACACTAAAGATTCAAGTAGTCCAACCTGAAATTTTTAAAGCACAAAAACGTAGGTGTCACCCTTTATCTAAATAATTACCTTAAATTTAAAATAAAAAAGAATTAACATCCTTACTCAAGATCACTCAAAGCACTTAAAGTGTTTAAGGTTCAAATATTGTGCACTCAATAGTTGAACAAGAAATGTTATTACCATATACTTGCTTAAAAATCAAATCTCTACCACTATAAGATGAGATGACACACCAATCAAGAGGTCTTTAAAATGCTGCAATGGGGTTTAGATTAAGGGTATGGAAAAGGTAAAAAAAGTTGGTTGCAATCAAGAGTTGAGTTGATAAGTTACCAAAATAGAAAAAAAACCAGTTGCTAAATTAAAATAATTTGCATCAACGAGAATACTAAAAAATGAAAATGACCTTTTCTTTTTCAAAAAAATATGAAACTAATTATTCAATCTCAATCAAATAAATTTTTTTCTATTTTGATTTTTTTAACAAGAGTAAAATTCAACAATACAAATGATGAAACATAGTTAGGCAACTAGCCGAATCAAATCTTGACAAAAAAGGTAGTCAATAAAAATGATACATTTAAAACATATATTTGGGTTAAGGGTTAACATTAACGGGTTAATAAAAAAATGTTAGGATCAACAAGGTTTACTAGGGATTAACACAACAGTTAAGGTGGTTAAAGGTTAAATGGGTTAAATCCTAAGTACTTCTATCATATCAGTATATCAAATGAATAATATGGTCTTGACATGTATAATCGAAGCAAGTTCTAGTATAACAAATCAAGTCGACTGGAAACACGACAATATACACACCTTTTCATGCCCTTTTTAACTCAAATTCATGTAGTTTCGGTAAAATTCTTGTCGACAAATATATAATAATTATAAAATAATTAAATTGCACTCAAATTATGAACGTGTTGAATTTTAATTAATTTTATATCAAAATTTAATTAATTTTGATTATTTTCGACAGATTCGCAAAAAGGGCGAAAAATGGCTCGGTAGACACTATTAAAAGCGCAAAATCGAGAAGCAATTTTGAAGCATCAAGGCGAGTTAAATTTTTAGCCTAAGACGGTCCAAATTATGTGTATTAATTCATACTATAATTAATTTTAATTTTAGTCCAATTTAATTTGGGTTAAAAATTATTATTAATTAATTATGAAAAGGGGCCCAGTTGAGCTGAACCGAAAAAACCAATCCAACCGAGCATTGGGTAGCCCAAAACTGTCCCACATGCTGACCCAATCAGCTTGTTTGGCTGGTTATTTGGCTTGCAAAATGGTCCTTGGAGACTCCTTCAATTTGCATTCAAACCCCCTACTATTCATGCCTTTCAAGATTTGCCCTTACCTAAAAATAACTTGTTTGAGATCTTCAAACATGACACATGTGTGACCGACCATGGGGGGAGTCTTTGGCTGCTGATTTTGGCTATTTTTAGCAGCCTTCTAAACCTATAAATACCCCCTTGGCTGCTCAATTCAAACACATCTCAAACCCATTCATTTCTTCACTTTTCTGTCACTTTTCTCTCTTCATTCCCTTTTATTGTTCTTCATTTTTTCCCCATTCCCTTGCCAATTTCACCTCCCGAAAAAGATTCATTCAACAACCATTTGAAGTAGCATTCAAGTGTTCGTGGAAGCCTCAGTTCAACAAGAACAAGCGGAGCAGGAGAAGTGGATCAAACTAGTCAAGCCTTGGAGAAACACCAGATTTGATTCTTGTTTCATACCCTTTTACTTTTATTGTTGTTGTTATGAACATGACTATGAATATTTGTGATGTTGATATGTTTAATTTAATTAATATGGCTTAAATTTAATTTGTGTTAGGTTGATTGCATTTCATTTACTTGAGTTATTAAAATTGTGTTTGCGTTGTTATAGGCCTCGGTAAGATATTTGATTAAGTAAAATCATGACTAAGTTATTCTTGCATTACAATTGTAAGGTAACTAATGAATTAATTATTTAAACGGATTGAAATTATAATTAATTGACACGATACTTAATCAGTACATGTTTAATCATCTAAGATAGCTGAAGGTTAAATTAGCAAAGGTATCTAACGATATATTAGCCTTGCATAACTTGCAAGATTATTGTGATTAAACTGTTTCAAGGTAGAAATACATTGTTACCTCACATAATCTTTTATATGCTTATGAGATTGAATTAATTGTTTGAATTGGCATAGAGATATGTACCAGAGATTATTTTAATTTCATAAGTATGTATGTGCATTAACACATTTGGTTATTAAATTTTGTTTAATCGGTTGAATTTATGTAGAGATATAGTCAAGAGAAAAATGGATTTTGATAGGTAAGTATGTTCATAAGTTAGCAAATTACCGAGTTGCCGTGAATTTATTTATAACAACTTAAACATGAGTTTAATAATTCTAAGTTGAGAAATGTAATTAATTTAGCGCAATTATGTCATATTGATTAAAATCATCTTTTGAAATCGTGCATTGGAACTTTTATTTTAATTTTTATTTTACTTATTTAAAATCCTAGTTTTTAATCGCCTTCTCAAATCAAAATATTTTTCTTCACCAAAGTATTTTTAAATTGCATTCATAAATAATTCTTTGCATAGTCCTTGAGGGTACGATAACTCGACATTTACTTGTCACTTTATTACTTGTTGTGATTGTGTACACTTGCACATTTTCGTCGTTCCATCAACATACTCTCAACCAAAAATAAAATGAGCATGAATAAAATATGCTATATAGGCTTAAAAGCTCACAAAAACTATGGTTTTCATGTCAAACTTGCAAATTTAAAGTTTCTAGATAGTACTTCAATTCAGGGAGACAGCCTAAAATATTTATTTCTTGAAAAAAACTTATCATGCTTGACTTTCTCGTGACTTAAAGTATAAATCAATCAATACATAAAAATCCACAAATTAATCCAAAACAACATAAAAAAAAATCACTCTAATAGATGGTATGAGAAAATTACTTAAACACAACAAATAATTCAAGAATTTTATCACAAATATACGAACAACCTCCCCACACTTAAGATGTACATTGTCCTCAATGGAGAAACATTTATAATCATAGAATAAACATAATATCATAAGAGAGGAAAAGAACTGAAACTGCCCTAAAGCTAGATGATTTCTTTTGAATTGGGAAAAACCAGAAATGTAAACAAGTCTAAATGAAGTGCACTTTTCTGAGCAAGTAGACAAACATAATTAAGATAAGGAGATAACAACTAGGAAATCAAACTACCATAAAACAGTAAAAACAATAGTGCATAAAAACAAAAAACAAAACATAAAAGTCTTAAATAAAATAAAATAAAAAATAGATAAGAAAAACAAAAATAAAAGTACAACTGAAAATAAAAATAAAAACTAAATGGACTCAATGATCAATTGGTGGTGGAGAGCAAGAGGAGGAAAACTATGGAAGTGTTGGCATATCCTCTGCAGATAAGCCTCAATACTCTCAAAATGTGCATATTGTTGTTTGACTGCTCATAATGTAACTACTCGAGATGATCGATCCTCTCATTTTGCTAATGCTCGAAGCGGTCAAGCCAGTCAAAATATCTCTGCTCAAAATGATCGAACCGGTCAGAAGTATTGTTGAAAGGCACGGAAAGACCAGTAGTAGGGTGACTTGGTGGAGAAGTGAAATAAGCTGGCTCCTCGTGTCAAGGAGCATCATTGTAACACCCCAAACCCGGCCTGGAAGTTTGGCTCGAATCTGGCATGTCACATTGAAGTATTTTTTGAAAACCATGTTTCCATTAAAAACACTTCTTAATAATTAAAAACTTATACCCTTTCTAAACCTTGTTAGAAAACCTCAGCTGAATAACATTCTTAACAACTTTGTAAAAATCTTGGCAGTTGCAGAAGCTTAATTTAAAAACAATTGCGGATACGTGATGTTTTGAACAACAGTAGTTGCTTTGGAAAACCGTGTTCTAATACTAGCAATTATAAGATCAATAAATAAAATTCCAAATTTGAAATCCAGAAAATTACAACGGCTTTACTACAACCCACATAAAAACATTTAAAAGTAATAATCAAAATCAGAACATAAATAAAGTGTGTGTGGCTTCCTCCGAGCCCTCGCGCATCTCCGATCCGTCTAAGGCTGGAAATTACCTGAAAGGTTAATAAACGGGGTGAGTTTACGAAAACTCAGTGTAAAATCCCCTACTACATAAAAGGAATAGTCAATCATATAAAAGAATTAAAAATCTGGCCCCAGCCCTACTTATAGTTTCAGTATCAATTGGGCCTTACCCCATTATAACAGACAGTACCAGATGGGCCTTAGCCTATTATAGAATAAGAAACATTATCAGAACTAGAATCAAAATGAGAATCGAATCGAATCGGTGACGTAATCGAATCGATGATCGGTGACGAATCGAAATCGAATGTGATTGCAATCCCAACCCATATCCATCCATATACACCCCCGTACCAACCTTACACCATGTGGGGAGACAACTCGACCCACCCATCCGCTACACACCATAGAATTTGCAGCATGGCTGCCAGAATAGATATTGGGACAGAGTCACCAGATATAGATATTGTGGCAGAGCCACCAGAACAGATATTTGTGGCATAGCCACCAGAACGCTTCCTCCATCAATATAACGCAACCCATGCAACATGTCATGTATGCAGAATGTCATGCCTATATTTGAATCAAACAGTCACAGTCAAGTCATTCATATCACCAACATGTATATTCACAATCAAATCCGTCAACCACACAATCCAAGTCAGTCACTTGCCCACAAGGGCAAAACAGTCATTTAACACCCTAGGGGCAAAATGGTAATTTTACCCCACAAGGGTATCTCGGTAATTTTACCCTACAGTGGTATTTCAGTATTTCTACCCTACAAGGGTATTTCGATAATTCTACCCTACAGGGATATTTCAGTAATTCTACCCTACAGGGGTATTTCAGTAATTTTACCCTACAGGGGTATTTTAGTAATTCTACCCTACAGGGGTATTTCGGTATTTCTACCCTACAAAGGTATTTTGGTAATTCTACCCTACAGGGGTACTTCGGTATTTCTACCCTATAAGTGTATTTCGGTAATTCTACCCTACAAGGTTATTTCAATAATTCTACCCTACAGGGGTATTTCAGTAATTCCACCCTACAGGGGTACTTCGGTAATTCTACCGTACAGGGGTATTTCAATAATTCTACCCTACAGGGGTCTTTCAGTAATTCTACCCTACAAGGGTATTTCGGTAATTCTACCCTACAAGGGTATTTCTACCCTACAAGGGTATTTCGGTAATTCTACCCTACAAGGGTATTTCGGTAATTCTACCCTACAGGGGTATTTCGGTAATTCTACCCTACAGGGGTATTTCGATAATTCTACCCTAGAGGGGTATTTCAGTAATTCTACCCTATAGGGGTATTTCGATAATTTTACCCTACAGGGGTATTTCGATATTTCTACCCTATAGGGGTATTTCGGTATTTTTACCTTACAGGGGTATTTCAGTAAACTAAAGTATTCTAAACAGGGATAACAATACGAATGGGCCTAAAGTCTATTCTCGGTCCAAATGGGCCCACACGCTCGTGTGGCCCTTCTAGCCCAAATCTAGCCACATATATGAGATTCACCTAGCGTAGTCCAATATTTACTACACAATCAAACAACTTATCCCATTGGGCCCATTGGCCCATTGGGCCCACATGGCCCCTTTCAGCCCATCGCGGCCCGAAGTAGCCATCCTATAGCTAGAGTAGTGAGAAATACACACCTGATAGGAGACTGGAGTTAATCCACGCTTCAAGAACTCTTAGCCGATTCCCAACCCAAACGAGCACGCCATAAAGCGAAAGGGATCAGCCAAGAAAGATACCTTTACTCTCCTCATGGTTCTCTCTATTTAAAGCCAGCTTCGTATCCACTCTTCTATTAGCTTCCTGATGTGGCATCCCTCCATCATCAGAGTTTAAATTCAACACCAACTCTTGCCGCCCCCTGTTAGCAAAATAAATGCTCTTTGATTGCAATGAGTTTCGAACCCTGGACCTCCTTGCCAACTCTATGATGCCACCTTCCTGCCTCTTATGTGGCGCTACTTTGCCACTAGACCACAAGGTTTTTGTGGCACAATTTCTCCAACAATATTCTTAAGGCCTACCTACTACACCCAGGGTTTGATTCACCTTAAACCAAAATTTCTGCTAGGGTCCAGGTTTGAACCCAGGACTTCTCCAACACTTCTCAGCACACTTAACCACTAAAACAAGCCTTCATTAACAAAATTAACATGCATAACAAAATATTATAAGCTGCCTTCAACCGCTCCAATGCTCAAGGCCCAAAACTTCTAGGCTCAAATTCAGGGTGTTACAATCATCATCAGAGAAGTCCTCGGGGTCGTCCTGAGGTTGAAATGGAATAAAGTATACCTAGTAGGACCCACTCCATGCTGGCATTAAATCATCCTCATGCGACGCAAGATAAATAGGCATTGTAGTGCCATATGCCTAACTAGTGTGTAAGAAGATGTTTGCTCCAGGGTGTTGAGCAGTCCAGAATAATGTGCCAGTCTAGTCATGTAAGGGTCCAAGCAGATAAGACCTACTATGGTCAGCCTGATAGTAGCAAGCTAGGGCTTCAAAGTAAGCAACATCGGTTGGATGTCGCTCATTCATACATCAAAGAAAATATGCATCAATCATGCTCACGACCCCAGTGCTCTCCCTACATCCTGTCAGTGTATGTACGAGAAGAGCGTGGATGTAACGGATGGTAGGAGTAGGAGGTAGGCATGTGGCCTTCGACTGGCTCGATTTGTAAGTTGTCGTCGTTTTTGCTATATCAGACCAACAAAGATGTGCCAAGTTATGAATATGTTGATATAGGGTGGAGAACCCTGAAGTGCTCATAAACTCCTCAATGTAAATACTAAGGGTCGCTCCGAAACCTAAGACGCTCAAATAAAGCGTCATACCACCCAATCGGAATAATACGGTGCAAGGCTCATCATATCGCAACATCACATGCAATAAAAAGAATGACGAGCAAAAATCCAATGTAAGCTCCTAGTAGGTAAGCTCGACGATAGAGAAAAGCCAATCCCATAGAGATGTCTCGATCAACGCTTGCACTCTGTCGACTAAGTAAATCTCTTGTAGGGCCATCCAACCAATACAATGGCCCAATCCCAAGGTTCACTACCTGAGATGCTGATATTGGTTCTCGTGAGGACCCGATAGAAATTGTAGTCATGGATGGCGTGTGCTGGAGGTAGGGCTCAAGGATGAGGTCGTGCCCGGAGTCTTCCAATTTTTCGAAGCGGGGATGGCGACTTTGGATTTGCTAGGAGTGTTAGACATAAAGTGCCTAAAAAAATAGATAATAATCAAATAAATCAATAGCAGTACAAAATAGCAGAGACATAAATTAGCAAATAGAATATGACAAAATAGCAACCAATGCATCTTATGACGAGAGCCAAATCACACAATTTATAACTAAGATGGACTTCTAAGACTAGACTAAAACTAAGACTAATATTAATAAGGTAGAAATAAATTAACTAAGCTAACCAACTAACCAAAAAAGTATACTAATAATGAACAAAACAATAAAACTAATATTAATAATAAACAACATAAAACTAGTACTCTAAACAGGCTACTAATATTAACACTAATAATAATAATAATAATAATAATAATAATAACCAATAAACAAAACTAAAATTAAATAAACTATAAACTAATACTAAATAAAGAAATAACCAATAGACTAACAAGAATAACAATAAATAATAATAGAAATAATAATAAATAAAACAAAAAGTAAAAAGTTGATACCAAACGGTGGTAGGGTTTTTAGACGGCGCATAGGCACACACGGCGGCAGTGATGTGGCGATCAGTGTTGTGAATGAACGACAATGAGAGAATAGGCTTCTAGTGAGGAGGAAAGGAACAGGGAGGAAAACGACTGAGATTTGGGGGTTGTGTAACACCTCTAACCCGTATTCGTCGCCAGAATAGGGTTATGAGGTATTACCTGACAAAACACAACTTGAAATTTATATGCATTTCATTTCATACTTAATATATTATTCCCATCAAATCATTCAAACCATTCAAATTTAATACCATATAGCTAACATAATCTCTTTACAAATCATTTCACATCATATAATGAACATATATGTAGTTACATAATTCATAAGCAAAAATATCATTTATGGCATTTTACCACATAAGCATGTGCACATATCCAAGCTAATATAATTATTACATTCCATTATTTCATACCTGGATCATATAAATCAAACAAATCAAAACACATATAATTTTGACCATATCATAATCGGCACAATATGTATTTTCATTTTATGATTAAGTTGTTTTATGACCTAAATGGTTAACTAACCAAATTTAAAGCATGTCTGAACATTACTGTTTCTTTATCATCAATTTGGCTAACAAATAAACCATGAAATCAAAATCCAATTAAAACATTGACATAAGCAAATATATAAATACTTCTCAATTTATCTAAATTTTGTCGAAATTATCATGACATCACTTTCAACTATACATATATTTTCAATATAATCATATATCAATATACAAGGACATAATATATTTATTAGTTCACTATCCTAAATATGCACATAAATAAATACATCAATAGAACCATTAACCAAATCAAATACAACCATATTCCAAGTATATTCTCATTTTCATTTTCACTATCATTAGCCGAATAATAATACAATTTTTTTATTCATATACAATTAAACACACATCAACCAAAGTACTTAGTTATGGACCTTAATGACCATTGATAACTTTCACTTAAATCATGTATCCAGAAAGTAACCAAACAAATAAATTTAACTACTTGTATACATTCGGCCTTCATTTCTAAACATACAATAAAGCCTTATAGCACATTACTAATCACAATTAATATCCATGTTAAAAATGGTTATAAATTCTTAACTTATAATATCACTTTGCCTAAATAATTTAACTATATCACCATGTATATATCCAACACCTCACATACATATAATATGCGTATCATTCAACTAACATATGAAATAATCTAACTCAACTAGCATACAAATTTACCTTATGATCGAAACACATACCTAGCCTTAATAAAATAAGCCAAACATAATACATAAATATACATATATACTATAGCTGAATCAACCAAACCACATCCAAAATCACCAACCATTTTCAATGCATACAACACATATAAACTTGACTAAAATTTCATATACTTACATAACATATTAGCCATTTTTGCATGGCTTAATGTATACACAACTCAAAATCAACCATAAACATAAGCTTGCCTATACATGCCATAGTTTTAAATTTAAGTTCAACTTTATAAAAATAATGAAACAGTTGATAGTGTGATAGGTTTCTCTGATGATCCCCGAGCCCATAATTAGCTTCCAAAATCTATAAAACAGAGAACAAACATACACATACAGTAAGCTATTATAGCTTAATAAATCATAAGCAAATAACACATTCAATGACATTAATAACTCAACTTAACTAAACCAATTCATGTTGTCATAATCACATTTAATTTCAAACTTGCAAAATCATATACAACATATACATCTATGTATCAACTTTAACTTGACCAAAATTCACATATATTCATTATCAAAATTATCATTTACTTCCAAGGTCACAATCTCATCATATGGCCGAATATATATTTGCATTCAAAATAAATATATCCAACATTTTAACATGTATAATTAATATCATCACTTCAAATACCAAAACTTATCTTATTTTCAATACATTGGCTAACTCATACCTGAACCTTCTTAATTCTATTTCGCATTCCATCTTTACTTAACATTGCCCGTTGGATCATTCGAAATTAAATAGGATATTCAGATAATCGCACATATTGTACAATGCCAACGTCCCAGATGTGGTCTTACATGTAGTCACATATCGATACCACTGTCCCAAACAGGGTCTTACACATCATAACATATTGATGCCGACGTCCTAGACGTGGTCTTACACATAATCACATATCGATGCCAACGTCCCAGACGTGGTCTTACACATAATCACATATCAATGCCAACGTCCAAGATGTTGTCTTACACATAATCACATATCGATGCCAATGCCCCAGACGTGGTCTTACACGTAATCACATATCAATGACAACGTCCCAAACGTGGTCTTACACGTAATCACATATCGATTTAACCATGCTTTAAGTAAATACAAAAATTCTTGTTTCATATATCAAACAAATAATCATATCATACCACTTAAAAACCAAACTTACTCATTCTTTTACTTCATGATATGTGCATAAGTATATCAAATGAACCTTAAAAACCGATTCTCTAAAGGCCAACTTATACATTGCTTAATCATCAAACATAAATCATTTTTACTAAAATATTAGCCAACTCAAAAATATACCACTTCATTTACCATAATTCAAGCAAAAAATATCTCATATTTAATACAAATAACTTATAAAAAAACATTCGGCTAATTGATAAATCTTTAATACAACATTTGTAATATACATCATCAAATCTTTATAAACCAACCTAACTAATTTATTACATAACCGAATATACTATTATTGTAACACCCTAACCCGTATCCGTCGTTGGACTAGGGTTATGAGGCATTACCGAACATGCTATTACTTATACAAATATTCATTATAAATTGCAACTCGAGATTCAGACCATATATATATTTAAATATGCTTATAACTCAATCCAATATCAAATCTTAAAAGTTTTGACATGTACAACACAGCATAAATAATACATAACTCAATCATATATTGCATATAAGTGTGACGTTTTATCAAAACACAGGACATAGTTACATTATTAATTTCATTATTAAAATTTTAGGTATGTTTATCAAAAGTAATTCAACTGCAACAATTTTACATCAGTTAAATAATGTCCTTACCATCTTTATAATTCATATATGCGACATTTATACATAAGCTTATATAAACTCCCCATATTATACATAATTACACAAATTTAGAACTAACATTCGTATACATACAAAAAACCCAAACCATTCTTTAGCTATTCGGCTATCACATCTCAGTTGCACATTTTCATAACCTTACCATAATTAATGAATCAATACAATCATGCACGTACGCAAACCAACCATAATATAAGCATATATATAAGAAAAGACACATGAGAGCTCATCCACATGTCATGACCGAATACTCAAACACATATATTCATTGATATTATCCGAATATCTTAAACTTTTAATCACCTATTATCATTCTTGATTTAGCTCACATAGTAATATCATAAACACAATATACATGCAAACATATTAATTAATCTAATAAGCAATCTTTTATGTTCCCATACAATATACTAAGGCCGAACCTGTAAGTGAAGTACATATATAATACGTGTATCATACCTAAAACAAAGATCACATTTAATATAAAATACCTACCATTCAATCATGATATATATATACAAACTTGCCATCACATATTAAATCTAAAAAGCCAACTCACAAGTGATTGACTCAGAAGCATATAAGTATTTTTACTAAGTTTAGTCGAATATAAGCATGCATTTTATAACATAATTCTTATCTCACGAAATGTTCAAATCAATTACACACACATATAACATAAACAACACTTGATCAAATTGTGATATACCATAATTGAAACATGCATTCATCGTTTACTTCATTGTTTAAACCGAATGAAACCATACTTACCATTTCCCAATTGCTGAATCATAAATCCAAACATCACAAATTAATAATCCAAATATCAAGCTTACTAATGTGAACTAATTCATAAATCATCCGTGGCATATCCATTCAAAACATATAACCAAAAATATCCTAATCAAATGTACATGGACTTAAGTTTCATGAACACATATGTATTATAGCAAAATCACATCTAACAACCGAAACATTTCTCAATTAAGAAATGTAACCAAAACACCATACACACACATACTATGGAACATACTTCCCAAAATATGCTTATACCATGCCCAAATATACACTAACATTAACTTTATTAACAAGCCATTTTCGCATGGCTTAAATTATACAAAACCAAAATTCAACATTTCAATTTACAATCTAGCCTATACATGCCATAGGTTCAAAAATTTAGCTTATAAAATACCGAAGACAGTCGATAGTGTGATAAGCTTCTCTGACGATTCCCGAGCTCGAAACTTGAAATCCAAAATCTATAAAACAAAGGTAAATATGAACACACAAAGAGTAAGCTTTTATAGCTTAGTAAGTCATAAGCAAATAAATGACGTAATTACATAATCAAATTATTTAAACTAAACCAAATTATACTATCATAGTTACTTTAAATCTTAAGCTTACAAATTCATGTATTTTATATATACTTCCACATGTATATTATTCATGGCCGAATGAACATATATATATTTCATCAAACTATCATTCAATTTCCAAACTAAAATATCTTTATCATAACTAGTACAGATACTCTTATATGCATAAATTCATAGGTGATGGATAATAATCACATACATATTTATATTATATGGTCAAATACACATACATATTTATAAGCAAAATATCCTTCAATTTCAAAGCTATACATCAATATGTGAGCACATATATGTATATTAATAAATCAAAATACAGCACCTTATGCATAAACACGGTGATGACCGAATGAACACTTTTATATATAAAGATACATTACTAACTATCTTCCAATGGCCAAGCCAAAACACATTTTTTTTATACCAAATACATATACATTTATATGCATACACTTGTAAGTCGAAGTATAACAATCATACATATTTTTATATCATTGGCCGAATATACTACCAATTGCATATATTCAAAAATAATTTCAATAATGTTCATATTAAATATTTACAAGGCCGAATACTTTTTTTCACATTCACTTATAATTTTTACTTTACTTCAAATATGTTTTGTATCAAAGATTAAGTAACTTACTCACTTTATTTCAAATAGATAACAAAACAATTCATACCTGATCATTTTAAATCACTTTTGCACATTTGATCACAGTTTATCGATGCCCGATGAACCATTCAAAATTGGATAGAACTCTCGGATGATCATACATATATCATACAATGCCAACGTCCCGGACAAGGTCTTACATGTAACCACATATCGATTCTGTTGTCCCAAACAGGGTCTTACTCGTACACATATATCGGAGTCACATATCGATGCTATGGTCATACTTGCACATCACATATCGAAATCCTATGTCATGACATATGTATCCTAGCTATTCCTAAGGTTCATACGGGGCTCTCGGACGTTGTAACTCAGTTGAAACTAATTCAGAAATATAGTAGCCAAGCTTGTATACATTCGGCTATTGTAGATATAAATTCACATATTTCATTTAAGCATATATAAGTTGCATTTAAATACAATTAAACACGTCTGTTTGCCTATAAACTTACCTCGAACGTTATAAAATGAGATAGGGCTGCTAGTCGACAACTTTCATTTTTCCTCGATCCAAATCTGATTTCTTTGGTTCTTGATCTAAACATATTCAAATTAAGCTCATTCAAACATATTTTCATTAGATTTAATCCAAAAACACATAAGTGGGAAAATTACCATTTTACCCCTGATAATTACAATTTTACAATTTAGTTCCTATTGCAAAAAACACAAAATACACGAAATTTCACTATATTTATGTTAGGCCGAATTTTACCCACTCTCAAACAATTCCATATATTCAATTTATTTCACATTTTAGTCCCTCAAATTAATATTTTTTGCAATTAAGTCCTAATTACTCAAAATCATCAAAAATTCCAATACAAAACATGTTAATCTAAAACATATCTTCCATTTTTCATCATCAAACAACAAAAATCACAAGTTATCAACAATGGCACAATTCAAAATATTCAACAAAATAAAAATTTAAAGTTTGGGTTTTGTAGTGCTCGAAGCAACGATCTCAAAAACGTAAAAATTATAAAAAACCGGACTAGTTACATACCTTAATCAAGATCAACCATGGCCGAACCATCCAAGCTTTTTCTTTTTCTTATTTTGATATTCGGTGCTGATTTTATGAAATAAAATGCATGACAACTTATTTTATGTTTTATTATATATAACATGTTTATTATTTTACTTATTTAACCTTTTAATTAAAATTTTAAACCATTATAAGAAATGGTTATTACCGTCCATCATATTAAAAATGGTTATATTGCATAATAAATGCTCCAAATTATAAAGACAAGTTCAATTAAATACTTTTACATTTAACCACCAAATTTTTATTTTACGCGATTAAGCCCTTTTATTTAATTAGGCATCCAAACGACAAAATTAAATCACAAAAATTTCACACATACTAATTCACACATGATAAACACAGAAAATAGTTTTTAAATATTTTTTTCTAACTCAGATTCGTGGTCCCAAAACCACCGTTCCGACTAGGGCCTAATTCGGGCTATTACAAATCTCTCCCTTCAGGGATTTTCGTTCTCGAAAATCTTACCGGTGAATAGGTTCGAATAGTGTTCTCTCATTGTATCTTTTGGTTCCCACGTTACCTTCAAACTCGAAAATGCAACATCTCAACATATCCTCAAGTATCTGAATGATTTACTTGGACTTACCATTTGTTTGGGGATGGAAAGCAGTGTTGAAATGTAATTTTGTACCTAATGCATCTTGCAGTTTCTTCCAAAAACCGCGATGTAAACCTCAAATCTCTATCGGAAATAATAGAAATAGATACTCCTTATAATTTTACAACCTGAGAAACATATGATTCAACTAGTTTATCGAGCGAGTAATCTGTGCGAACCGGAACAAAATGAGCCGATTTGGTCAATCTACCCATAATAACCCAAATTGCATCTTTCTTGTTCGGTGTCAATAGAAAACCAGATACAAAATCCATCGTGATTCTATCCCTTTACCATTCAGGTATCATAATCGGTTAAAGTAATCCAGAAGGTACCTAATGATCAACTTTTTACTTGTTGACAGATTAAGCATTTTGAAACAAAATCAGAAATATCTTGTTTCATACCATACCACCAGTAAAGTTGTTTCAGATAATTTTACATCTTTGTATTACCTGGGTAAACAGACAATTGCCTACTGTGAGCTTCATTCAAAATCATCTGAATTAACATCTGAATTCCTTAGAACAGATATTCAGTTTCTGAACCTGAGACAACCTTCAACATCAACTCGAAACTCTGAATCAGCCTTCAAATTACCTTGGGCCTGCTTTGCTAACAACTCATTATCAATTTTTTTTTAGTATCACAATTTCTTGTTGAATAAGTAACGATCTTACTTTTAATTCAACTATTATTGAACCATCATCAGACTTAGCCATATGCGCATTCGTTGTACACAAAGCAAGCAGTGATTTTCGGCTTAAAACATTAGTAACAACATTATCATTTCCCGGATGGTAGTCAATCACAAGCT
The DNA here is from genome assembly GCA_025698465.1 of Gossypium longicalyx. Classification (NCBI taxonomy): domain Eukaryota; kingdom Viridiplantae; phylum Streptophyta; class Magnoliopsida; order Malvales; family Malvaceae; genus Gossypium; species Gossypium longicalyx. The sequence goes on along the minus strand of CM046995.1, from coordinate 66,434,266 downwards.
CATAGTCTTTTTGTGACAACCCGAATTAGGGCCTAATCGGAATAGTGGTTTCATGACCACAAATCTGAGATAAAAATAATTGTTTTATAATTATTTTGGGGTTTATGATACGATTGCATGATTGTGTGAAAATTTCGTGATGAAATTCTATTCCTAAAGTGCTTAAATTGAAAATAGGGATTAAATCGAATAAGTTGCAAAATTTACATTTTAGAAGTTTTTAGTATGAAATTGCTTTAAAATATTAATTAGGAGGTCTTAAATAGCAATTTGACCAATTTTAAGTTCATGGACAAAATTAGGACATGGAAGGAATTTTTGAAAGTTTAGTAAGGAGGGGCATTTTGGTCATTTGGATATTAAATGAAATAAAATAGGAAAAATAACACAAAATTGGTCATCATCCTCCTTAGTTGCTGCCGAATTCTCCCTCTCTCCATAGCTAGGGTTTCTTCAACTTTCAAGCTCCATAATCAAGAAAGGCGTGGAATTGACCTCGAACGAGGGAAGGAAAAAGTTTTGGACTAAATCGCAAAATTTCCACATTTTGCACCGAGGTAAGTTTGTATGTAAACATTACATTATTTTCATTTACATTCTTATATTTCAGCCTATTATATAAATATACTAGCTGATGTTAAAATATAAATCGACTATTGGAAGAATGGAAATAAATAATAGAGAGAGATCCCGGTTGAACATTCGGAGAGATCGAATAAAATAGAGGCATTTTTCACCGTACAGTTAAAACCGCATGAAAAGAATTATCCTACACATGATTTGGAATTGGCCACTATTGTCTTTGCTTTGAAGATTTGGCGACATTATCTGTACGGTGAAAAATGCCGAATTTTTACTGATCACAAAAGTTTGAAGTATTTGATGAATCAAAAGGATCTGAATCATGACGACAATAAGATGGCTTGAATTATTAAAGGATTATGATCTAGTGATTGATTATCATCCGGGAAAAGCAAATATAGTTGCTTGATGCCTTGAGCGAAAAATTTCTTTTTACTTTGAGAGCCATGAATACGGGTTAGCATTGTCTCGATGATGGGTCAATCTTAGCAGAGATGAGAGCTAAACCGTTATTTCTCCAGTTGATTTGTGATGCTCAAAAGAATGATAATGAGTTGCGGACCAAAAGAACTCAATGCGAATCGAGTTACGACTCGATTTTCGAGTTTGGACCAGACGATCGCTTAATGTTTCGAGACGAATATGTATGCCAAAAATAATAAATTGATTCGAAAATATTACATGAGGCGCACAATGGTCATTTATCAGTTCACCTCGCAAAGACAAAAATGTATAAAGATTTAAAGAAGTTGTATTGGTGGCGGTGTGATGAAAAGGGACATTTCTGAATTTGTAACCAAGTGTTTGATCTGTCAACAAGTAAAAGCTGAACATCAAGTGCCTTCGGACTACTTCACCGATAATGGTGCCTCGAGTGGAAATGGGACAAGATTACCATGGATTTTGTAACCGGTTTGCCTTTGACTCCTAAAAAGAAGGATGTTTGTCTGGGTAGTGGTTGATAGATTAACAAAATCAGCCCACTTTATACCAAAGACGCACTCGATTACTCACTTGATAAATTAGCCGAATTATATATTGCTGAAATTGTGAGGTTGCACGGGTACCTATGTCTATAATATCGATAGAGATCCGAGATTTACCTCGAGATTTTGGAAAAAGTTACAAGAAGCTTTGGGTCCAAAATTGAACTTTAGTACCGCGTTTCATCCACAAACAGATGGTCAATCGGAAAGAGTAATCCAGTACTCAAGATACGCTTAGATGTCGTGTTTTTTAGAATTTGGAGGTAGTTGGGAGAAATATCTATCTTTAATTGAGTTTGCCTACAATATGATTATCATCAAGTATACAAATGGCACCGCATTTGCCTTGTATGGTCGTAAGTGTCGGACTCCTTTATATTGGACTGAACTTAGTGAGAAACAGATTCACTGAGTTGATCTAGTTAAAGAAACCGAAGAGAAAATAAACGTAATTCGGGATTGCTTGAAAGTCGCTCGGATCGACAAAAGTCATATGCAGATTTGAAAAGAAAAGAGATTGAATTTCGTGTGGGTGATAAAGTGTTCTTGAAGGTGTCACCATGGAAAAAGATTCGAGATTTAGTCGAAAAGGCAAGTTGAGTCCGCGTTTTATTGGGCCGTCATTTAGATTATCGAGAGAATTGGACCAAGATGGCATATCGGTTGGCCTTACCCGCGAGTTAGAGAGAATTCATTACGTGTTTCACGTATCAATGTTACGACGTTATCGCTCGATCCTTCACATGTGATCTCCCAACAACGAAAATTGAGATTCGATCGGATATGACCTATGAGGAGAAACCAATAAAGATTTTGGCTCGAGAAATTAAACAGCTTAAGAAATAAAAGTATAGCCTTAGTGAAAGTATTGTGGCACAGACATGGAATAGAAGAGGCTACGTGGGAACCCGAGGAAGCTATGAGGAAACAAAGACCCAAACCTCTTTCTGGTAAGATTTTCTGGGGACGAAAATCCCTAAAGGGGGAGAATTGTGACAACTCGAATTAGGGCCTAATCGAATAGTGGTTTCGTGACCACAAATCCGAGATAAAAATAATTGTTTTATAATTATTTTGGGGTTTATGATATGATTGCATGATTGTGTGAAAATTTCGTGATGAAATTCTATGCCTAAAGTGCTTAAATTGAAAATAGGGATTAAATCGAATAAGTTGCAAAATTTACATTTTAGAAGTTTTTAGTATGAAATTGCTTTAAAATATTAATTAGGAGGTCTTAAATAGCAATTTGACCAATTTTAAGTTCATGGACAAAATTAGGACATGGAAGGAATTTTTGAAAGTTTAGTAAGGAGGGGCATTTTGGTCATTTGGATATTAAATGAAATAAAATGGGAAAAATAACACAAAATTGGTCATCATCCTCCTTAGTTGCTGCCGAATTCTCCCTCTCTCCATAGCTAGGGTTTCTTCAACTTTCAAGCTCCATAATCAAGAAAGGCGTGGAATTGACCTCGAACGAGGGAAGGAAAAAGTTTTGGACTAAATCGCAAAATTTCCACATTTTGCACCGAGGTAGGTTTGTATGTAAACATTACATTATTTTCATTTACATTCTTATATTTCAGCCTATTATATAAATATACTAGTTGATGTTAAAATATAAATCGACTATTGGAAGAATGAAAATAAATAATAGAGAGAGATCCCGGTTGAACATTCGGAGAGATCGAATAAAATAAAGGGAGCGTAGCTAGGTCACATGTATGATGCTGAGTGCACATCATGTGTACAAGAAAGCTACGAAATACCATGTAGTAGCTAGGTCACATGTGTGATACGGGATGTATCCCATGTAGACAAGAGAGCTACGTAAGAGATAAATGTAGCTAGGTCGCATGTGTGATTCCAAGTGAAGGACACCATGTAGATAAGAGAGCTACGAGACAAATCGGCTAGGTCGCATGAGTGGTACTAAGTGTTCACCATGTGTACAAGAGAGCCGAACTAAATGAAGTATGATGGTGGGGCTATGTGCTAAAACCATTAAATATCGAGGATTGATCCGAATTGTTCAACGGGATGGTTTTGTGGTGACGTTGTGGTTATGGACCTATACTTGTGATGAATGAATTGTGGTGAAAATGATTTGTGGTATATCTATATATGTAAGATAAAATGAGGTTAGCATAAAGAATGTGTGAAAGAGTGAAATTAGCATTAAAACTGTTTTGGACGGTAGCAGTGACGTGATTTTGAAAAATCACCAAAAATATAAGGAACATAATTAGAGGTTGAATGAGATGTGCAATTAAATTTAAACAGAACAAGAAAAGGAATTTTATATTTTGAGATATTTACAATTGTGTGTGACTTGCTCAGGATGAATATGTGATCCCCTGTTTCAAATTTTAAAAATCATTAAAAATTTTACAAAGAAAATTAAGAAATATAGTTTACATACCTAAATTCCTTATTGAGTCTAGTTTTAAATGAAACAAATTTCAGGGTTATTTGAATTGTGTACTGAGAGAAATTCAATTCGTAGTGAACAGAGGTCAGACTAGTCGGGCTCTGTAACAGGGGAAATTTTTACTAATAAACTGTACTAATCGGCTAAACCAAAAATTCTAGAAAAAAATTAGCAAGAATATTTATGAGTCTAGATTAAGGGAAATTTTACGGATTTGAATTTCGAGTTTTGTAACTCGAGTTATGATTTATTTAGTGAACATAACGCAGAAAGACAAATTTAATCAAAGTGGAGTGAATATTGAAATTAAAGCGGATATACTTGAGTTGTTGTGTAAACATATTAAATTCTTTAATTATTATTTACATACTTACTTACTAAGCTATAAGCTTACTTTTTTTCTCTTTTTGTCTTGTAGTATCCTCCAACTTGCTCAGAGTTAAGGATCGTGAAGATCTGCCGCACTATCAATACTTTAGGGTATTCGAACTAAACATTTTGAATTATAGCATGTATAGTAGGCTTAATTATTTTGTTACGTGTCATAATTGCCTAGGTTTAAAATATTGGTTACAATACTCGACCAACTACTTTGTACAAGCCATAGAAGTTGATTAATATTGTTCAAAACATATGTTATAACGATGCACTATCAAATTGGATGACATATTTCTATCTCGGTTTTGTTTAATGGTATGTATTATGTTCTAGTAATACCTCGTACCCTGTTCCGACGACGGTAACAGGTAAGGGTGTTACACTTTTAACAATTCTAACCATAAGAAATCATAAGATGTCTCTGTGTACTCCATTATTAGAACATACTTCAGCTCGTTCATTGACACCTGACTGAGCTTCGTAAACTCTTTATTCAATTTAGGCTAAGTCAAAACTAATATTTTAATGGATAATGTCTTTGTGCAGAAGAAAGCTTCAACAATTGAACTAACTTTAATTTACCACAAATTTTCTCAGATAGAATTATTCCGATAGACATAATTCTGTATCAAATCCTCAAGAATACAAGTTCTACTTCCATACTATCCTTCAGATCACACATGTACATTTAAAGTTTATTTCCAATCTAGTGGATAGATTCAACTCATATAACCTAGTTACATTTTCTATCAAATAATTTAAGGTCAGATTAAACCACAGAATCGGTCTTTTCGAAGAAATTCTTTCTTCTCGTTAGAAAGAATAATCCAGACATATCATTATCTAGATGCCACAATCATCAAATAGAAATCATAATGTCATAATAAGACTATCATCTTACTTGTAACAATAGATAATATCCTGGCTATTAACGAAGCATCTGAACCCAAAAGAATATCAAATATGATTTGAACAGTAGCCAATGCAGAGGCACAACTTTTATAACTATGATAACGGTACTACAATACTCCCAAATTTCAGAACAGAAATTATTATAGATATTACCATTTCCTTTAAATAGACATCTCTTATAGTTAATCACATAGAATCATGAGAAAACCAGAATAACTAAATTTTCAACATCTGAAGCTACACTGAATATTAGAAAATTTACAACCCATATAGAATGATATCAATCTTTATGACATTCTAAAAAATATCCAGAAAGAATAATGTTACTCGTAATTATGAAATCCATAGTAACAGAAGCAGTATATTCTTCACATATTTTCAACAGAACAATAGCCAGCAGAAGCAAAATATTAGCATTATGCAGATTTTTTTTACCGTCGACTTTCATATCCACACATTGGAATAAATACTAGAGAAAGACATAGCAATGTTGAATACAACCCAAACAAACCAACAATACTTTTATCTGTTAGTATGTTTAGCCATTGTTCTCATACAATGAAAATTCCTTTTGAAATTAAATAGTCACATATACTTCTGAGAATAAATATACACATAGAATGCCCAAAAGGAATCATAATAACTGTCCAACTATAACCACTACACTCAACCCTCAATACAATTCAAACATTATTTCAACTGTCTAATTCTGCCATCAGAAATTTTCACATTACCCCTTTACTAATAGAAATCAATTTAGAAAAGATCTTAACTAATATTTTTCTTAGTTAACATACCTGAATAGGTCATTTGATTAGAGATAACTTCTTCTTTAACAGTGACGTCACATAATCTGAATAATCTGCAGAACTATCCAATGTCTCTTTTAATACTGGCTTCATTTGCTGATTCAAAATTTTTTTTGGCCACGTTATTAACCTTCCAAACACGGACCTCTATAACTCCACACTCTTGAGCTTATTCAACTTAGATCTTACAGATTTCATAGTAACATTTCACTGATAAGGGGGTGAGGGTAATTAGGCCTTAAATTTAACTTACATATATAAATACACATAACACATACTTTCACATTAGTCAATTCATTAATATTTTTACATTGTCCAAACATTTAATAAACATATGCTTTTAATCACCTTTGTTCTTAGCACTTAATTCATATACCAACTCAAATCATTAATTCACTACCAAAACATTTCAGATAGCAATCACAACTCACATATCATAATTTATATGTTCATATAATTATAACATTTGTCAACATCAATATATCATACTCTTTGATCCATACCTTTATGAGTTTCAACTCATCATCATCACATTTCCATTCAAACATTTGAGTACACATTCTGTACTATCAAAATTAGCTCGGTTGAAAACTTATCTGTCTCATCAAAACAAATTTCGTCAGAGTCAGGAGATATCACACTATCACAGGTTAAATATGGCATGTATAGCTAAACTTACATACACTATGGTAGTCCTAGAACTGACAAAACCATAGCTTTGATACCAATAAAATTTAACATCCTTAACCTGTATCCTTCGTCGGACTAGGATTACGAGGCATTACCAAACATGCTATTACTTATACAAATATTCATTATAAATTGCAACTCGAGATTCAGACCATATATATATATATTTAAATATGCTTATAACTCAATCCAATATCAAATCTTAAAAGTTTTGACATGTACAACGCAGCATAAATAATACATAACTCAATCATATATTGTATGTAAGTGTGACGTTTTATCAAAACACAGGACATAGTTACATTATTAATTTCATTATTAAAATTTTAGGTTTGTTTATCAAAAGACATCCAAGTGCAACAATTCTACATCAGTTAAATAATGTCCTTACCATCTTTATAATTCATATATGCAACGTTTATACATAAGCTTATATAAACTTACCATATTATACATAATTACACAAATATATAACCAACATTTGGATACATACAAAGAACTCAAACCATTCTTTAGCTATTCGGCTATCACATCTCAATCGCACATTTTCATAACCTTACCATAATCAATGAATCAATATAATTATGCACGTATGCAAACCAACCATAATATAAACATATATATATATAAGAAAAGACACATGAGAGCTCATCCACATGTCATGACCGAATACTCAAACACATATATTCACTGATATTATTCGAATATCTTAAACTTTTAATCACCTATTATCATTCTTGATTTAGCTCACATAGTAATATCATAAATACAAAATGCATGCAAGCATATTAATTAATCTAATAAGCAATCTTATATGTTCCCATACAATATACCAAGGCCGAACCTGTAAGTGAAGTACATATATAATACGTGTATCATACCTAAAACAAAGATCACATTTAATATAAAATACCTACCATTCAATCATGATATATATATATAAATACAAACTTGCCATCACATATCAAATCTAAAAAGCCAACTCACAAGTGATTGACTTAGAAGCATATAAGTATTTTTACTAAGTTTAGTAGAATATAATCATGCATTGTATAACCTAATTCTTATCTCACGAAATGTTCAAATCAATTACACACACATATAACATAAACAGCACTTGATCAAATTGTGATATACCATAACTGAAACATGCATTCATCGTTTACTTTATTGTTTAAACCGAATGAAACCATACTTACGATTTCCCAATTGCTGAATCATAAATCTAAACATCACAAATTAATAATCCAAATATCAAGCTTACTAATATGAGCTAATTCATAAATCATTTGTGACATATCCATTCAAAACATATAACCAAAAATATCCTAATCGAATGTACATGGACTTAAGTTTCATGAACACATATGCATTATAGTAAAATCACATCCAACAACCGAAACATTTCTCAATTAAGACATGTAACCAAAACACCATACACACACATATATGGAACATACTTCCCAAAATATGCTTATACCATGCCAAAATATGCACTAACATTAACTTTACCAACAAGCCATTTTCGCATGGCTTAAATTATACAAAACCAAAATTCAACACTTCAATTTACAATCTAGCCTATACATGCCATAGGTTCAAAAATTTAGCTTATAAAATACCGAAGACAGTCGATAGTGTGATAAGCTTCTCTGATGATTCCTAAGCTCGAAACTTGAAATCCAAAATCTATAAAACAAAGGTAAAAATGAACACACATAGAGTAAGCTTTTATAGCTTAGTAAGTCATAAGCGAATAAACGACGTAATTACATAATCAAATCATTTAAACTAAACCAAATTTTACTATCATAGTTACTTTAAATCTTAAGCTTACAAATTCATGTATTTTATACATACTTCCACATGTATATTATTCATGGCCGAATGAACATATATATATTTCATCAAACTATCATTCAATTTCCAAACTAAAATATCTTTATCATAACTAGTACATATACTCTTATATGCATAAATTCATAGGTTATGGATAATAATCACATACATATTTATATTATATTGCCGAATACACATACATATTTATAAGCAAAATGTCCTTCAATTTCAGAGCTATACATCAATATGGGAGCACATATATGTATACTCATAATTCAAAATATAGCACCTTATGCATAAACATGGTAATGACCAAATGAACACTTTTATATATAAAGATACATTACTAACTATCTTCCAATAGCCAAGACAAAACACATTTTTTATACCAAATACATATACATTTATATGCATACACTTGTAAGTCGAAGTATAACAATCATACATATTTTTATAGCATTGGCTGAATATACTACCAATTTCATATATTCAAAAATAATTTCAATAATGTTCATATTAAATATTTACAAGGCCGAATACTTTTTTTTTCACATTCACATATAATTTTTACTTTACTTCAAATATGTTTTGTATCAAAGATTAAGTAACTTACTCACTTCATTTCAAATAGATAACAAACCTATTCATACCTAATCATTTTAAATCACTTTTGCACATTTGATCACAGCTTATCGATGCTCGATGAACCATTCAGAATTGGAAAGGACACTTGAATGATCACACATATATCACACAATGCCAACATCCCAGATGTGGTCTTACATGTAACCACATATCGATGTTGCTGTCCCAGATAGGGTTTTACTCGTACACATATATTGGAGTCACATATCAATGCCATGGTCTTACTCGCACATCACATATCGAAATCCTATGCCATGAAATATGTATCCTAGCTATTCTTAAGGTTCATACGGGGCTCTCGGACGTCGTAACTCGATCGAAACTAATTCAGAAGTATAGTAGCCAAGCTTCTATACATTCGGCTATTGTAGATATAAATTCACATATTTCATTTCAGCATATATAATTTGCATTTAAATACAATTAAACACGTCTGTTTGCCTATAACTTACCTCGGACGTTATAAAATGAGACAGGGCTGCTAGTCGACAAGTTTTGTTTTTTCTTGATCCGAATCTGATTTCTTTGGTTCTTGATTTAACCATATTCAAATTAAGCTCATTCAAACATATTTTTATTAGAGTTAATCCAAAAACACATAATGGTAAAATTACCATTTTACCCCTGACATTTACAACTTTACAATTTAGTCCCTATTGTACAAAACGCAAAATACACAAAATTTCCCTATACTTATGTTGGGCCAAATTTTACCCACTCTCAAACAAGTCCATATATTCAATTTATTTCACATTTTAGTCCCTCAAATTATTATTTTTTACAATTAAGTCCTAATTACTCAAAATCATCAAAAATTCCAATACAAAACATGTTAATCTAAAACATATCTTCCATTTTTCATCATCAAACAAAAAAAATCACATGTTATCAACAATGACACAATTCAAAATATTCATCAAAATCAAAAATTAAAGCTTGGGTTTTGTAGTACCCAAAGCAACGATCTCAAAAACGTAGAAATTATAAAAAATTGAGCTAGTTACATACCTTAATCAAGATCAACCATGGCTGAACCATCCAAGCTTTTTCTTTTTAATTCTTATTTTGATATTCAGTGATGAGTTTATGAAAGAAAATGCATGACAACTTATTTTATGTTTTATTTTATATAACATGTTTATTGTTTTACTTATTTAATCTTTTAATTAAAATTTTAAACCATTATAAGCAATGGTTATTGCCGTCCATCATATTAAAAATGGTTATATTGCATAATAAATGCTCCAAATTATAAAGACAAGTTCAATTAAATACTTTTACATTTAACCACCAAATTTTTATTTTACACGATTAAGCCCTTTTATTTAATTAGGCATCCAAACGACAAAATTAAATCACAAAAATTTCACACATACTAATTCACACATAATAAACACAGAAAATAATTTTTAAATATTTTTTCTAACTTGGATTTATTGTCCCGAAACCACCATTCCGACTAGAGCCTAATTCAGGCTGTTACAATTATAAAACCGAATTATAAGATCATATAACTCACAAATCATTCCATAATCACATTTTTCATTACTCAATGCTGATTCATAACTTACTAATAATCATTACAATTATTTATAGATCAAATATATTGAAATTTAACAACATTTATTTGCTTAATAACTTACCTCAAAAAATGAAGAACGGAACGGAACAACTATTCAATAACTTTGGTTTTCCCTCGATCCAAATTTGATTTCTTTGGTTCATGATCTAAACATATTCAAATTAAACTTATTCAAACACAAATTTATTCAATTTAATCCAAAAACACATAATAGGCAAATTACCATTTTACCCCTGACATTTTACACTTTTAACAAAGTAGTCCCTATTGCACAAAACACAAAATATACAAAATTTCAATATGCCATGCTTAGGCCGAATATTCATCTTCCTTATCCAAGCCCACACATTTTATTTATTTTACATTTTAGTCCCTCAATTTATTATTTTTGCAAATTAGCCCTAAGTACTCAAATTCATCAAAAATTCAAATACAAAACATGTTAATCTATCACATATCTTTTATTTTCCAGCATCGAACAACAAAAATCACAAGCTTTCAACAATGGAAAATTATAAAATCATCATCAAATTCAAAAATTGAGACATGGGCTTGATAGATAACATAGCAATGATCTAAAAAACGTAAAAATTATCAAAAAAGAGCTAAAACTCACCTTGAATCAAGCTTGCTAATACCCAGGACTTTTCCAACTCCTCTCAGGACCATTAACCACTTGAAAAGACATTTAATTGTTTCATTTCCTTGCACAATTAAATACTTATATACCACATCCTTCTTCTGGGCCCAAATTCGGGGTGTTACACTTATATTGTAATTAAACCATGATTAGTGTGAGTGGACAAAGATGGACATGATTAAATGAATTTTAATGATTTATAACAAAGGTTAGTATAGTAAATTAATAAATAACTTAAGTAAAATAATGAATAACATGAAAATATTATCATTTTTCTCTTCATCATCAACGATTTTAACAAAGAAGAAAGCCATTTTAGGGCTTGAAGCATTCGGTCATCTCCTAGCTCAATTGTAAGTCCATTTTTATTTCGTTTTTAATGATTTCTATGTTTTTGAGATCGTTGCAACTAGGGCTAGCTAGCCCAAGGTTTATTTTGCAAAAATGTTAAAGATTTTAGATGTTTTCATTGATGAATACATAAGTATTTTGATGTTTAATGATAGATTATGAATGTTTGTTGTGAATTATACAAGTTTTATAAAGTGATTTTTAGTGAAAATGAAAATTAGGGATTCAATTATGAAATGTAGAAACTTTGAGGTTAAAATGTGAAATAAATGAAAAATATGGGCTGATAGGGACCTAATTGAAATTCAACTAGCATGGGTTGTGGTTGAATTGCATTAATTTGTGATTTTATGAAATAATGACTAAATTGTAAAAAATGTGAAACATTAGGGGCAATTGTGTAGAAATGCCTTAAAGTGAATTTTGGACTAAATTGAATAGAGAGATTATTAAATAAGTTAATTTTTATTATATATAGATCAAGAAAAGCGAAACTCGGGTTTACATCAAGGGAAAGACAAAGTTCTCGACTAATCGATCAATTTAGCCGTTTTTACATCCAAGGTAAGTCTGTATGTTATAAACATTGTTATAGTTATGTTTTAAATGCTTTGTTATTGCATGAACTATGAATAGAAATTTTCGAACATGTACGACAATGATTCAATGATAATTCGACATTAGAAATCCCAGTTGAACCTTAGGAATAGATTTGGATACTAGTGACATGGCATTAGGGGATTATTGTGATTATGTGATCCGGGCGCTAGTCCTATACATCCTACCAGTGGCTGAGTATATCGGCATGTGTTGCGGATACTTGACAGCTTGTGTGAGTAGCACTGTGTAGTTACGTCTCGACTGACAGCTTGTGTGAGCAGTATATATGATATGAGATTGAGATAGCTTCGACTATATATGTGGCACTTCGGGTGTGAGTTTCCCATGTATCTGATAGTATTCTGAATGGTTCAACAGGTAAATGAAAGACGTGGATATGTATGAGATGGTACAGGTATGTAAATAAATCGTATAAGCTTAAATTGAATAAGTTGTGAAGTTCATATATAAGATTATGATTGAAAATATGAAAGGTTTGTTAGTTAAATGAATTACATGTTGATATGTTCAAATTGATGATTTGTATATTCATGTTAAGAGTGAGTTCTTTCATACAAGCTTACTAAGCTATAAAGCTTACTTTATTTATTTTTCCATGTTTTATAGTGACTTCAAAGCTAGATCGGATTCGGGGATTGTTGGAGATTACATCACACTATCCTACTACCACTTTGATACTTTTTGAGCTTATGTTTTGAGTATATGGCATGTATAGGATTATGGTAATTTTGTTTATGAGTTGATAATGATTTTGGCCATTTGAATTGGCTTGTAAATGTTTATATTTTGGTTTGTATATATAGCCATGAGTGATGGGTTATTTTGGTATGTTTGAATCATGTATATATATGTGATTATGTTTTAAGTAAAATTTGGTATGATTTGGATGGCATATTGGGATATTGTATGTGTTGTATATGTTGGTATTGTAATGGTATAAATGATGTTTGATTAAGGTTGATTGAATACTTATTATATGCTATGTTTGTGCCATTTGAGTTTGGTATAGGTGTGCATAAGTTTGGGTGGCAAATTGGCTTGGTGAATAGCCTATTTTTGTCCATACAGGCAGAGACACGGGCGTGTGTCTCAGTCGTGTGTGACGCATGATCAAATTACTCAGTCGTGTATCCCCATTTGTTGAAACAGAAACCAAGTCAATATGATCCACATGGCCTCACACATGGGCGTGTGACTTGGCCGTATGGCATAAGTCAGTATACCTGGAAACACAAAAAATTTACACACTATTTCATACCTTTTTAACTTAAATTCATACGAATTCGGTTAAATTCTTGTTGAAAAATAATTAATTATTATAAAATAATTAAATTGTACTTAAATTATGAACATGTTTAATTTTAATTAATTTTATAATTAATTTTGATTAATTTTGGTCATTTTCGACAGAATTGCACAAAGGGTGAAAAATGGCTCGGCAGACTGCTAGAAGCACAAAATCGAGAAGCAATTTGAAGTACCAAGGCAAATTAATTTCCAGCCTAAGACGGTCCAAAATTATGTGTATTAATTCATAATATAATTAATTTTAATTTATATCCAAGTTAATTTGGGTTAATAAATTATTATTAATTAATTATGAAAAAATGGCGCGATTGAATCGAACCGAGTGAACCGAACTGGCCAAGAAAAGGACAGCCCAAAACCGTCCAAGTGCTGACCCAATTCAGCTCATTAGCTGATTATTTAATCTTGAAAAGAGGACCTTGAAGACTTGTTCAAATTGCAATTCAACCCCTCCATAATTAGTGGCTTTGTAGATTTGCCCCAAGCCATATTTAGCAAAGTTGAAGCCATCAACTTTGCCACATAGGTGGCCGGCCAAGGGGTGGCTCTTTGGCTACTATTTTTAGCAAATTTTAGCTGCCATATTCAGCTATAAAACCCCCCTTGGCTGATCATTCAAAGCATCCCTCATTCATTCACATCTCTTCTCTCTTCTCTCATTTTCTCCTCTCATTTTTCCCATTCAAAGTCCATTGCTCTCTTTCCGATTTCTCCTCTTGGAAAAGGGGCATTCATCAGCCATTTTGGAGCAGCAATCGAGTGTTCATAGCAGCCTTGATCAACGAGGACAATAAATAGGGAAGAACGGAGCAATCTAGTCAAGCCACGAAAAAACACCGGATTTGATTCTTGTTCCCTATCTCTTTAATTTTTGTTGTTTTTGTGATGAACATGTCTATGAATATTTATGTTGTTGAAATGGTTAATTTAATCAATTTAGCTTGAATTTTATTCGTGTTGGGTTGATTGCATTTCATCTTCTTAAATTGTTTAAATTGTGTTTATGTTGTTATAGGCCTCGGTAAGATGCTTGATTAAGTAAAATCATGACTAAGTTATTCTTGCATTACAATTGTTAGGTAACTAATGAATTAATTATTTAAACAGATTGAAATTGTAATTAATGGACACAGTACTTAATCAGTGCATGTTTATTCTTTTAAGGTAGTTGAAGGTTAAATTAGCATTGTATCTGGCGATACACTTGGCTTGCATAACTTGCAAGATTATTGTGATTAAAACTGTTTCAAGGTAAGGATACCTTGTTACCTCACATAGTCTTTTATGTTCTCATTAGATTTAATTAATTGTTTGAATTGACATAGGAATATGTAAGAGATTAGTTCAATCTATTGAGTATGTATGTGCAATAGCATGCTTGCTTATTAGAATTTG
Organism: Gossypium longicalyx; assembly: GCA_025698465.1. Classification (NCBI taxonomy): domain Eukaryota; kingdom Viridiplantae; phylum Streptophyta; class Magnoliopsida; order Malvales; family Malvaceae; genus Gossypium; species Gossypium longicalyx. The sequence continues at coordinate 66,419,094 of CM046995.1, read as the reverse complement.
TTTATTGATTGAATTGACATAGGGATATGTTAATAGATGAATGGATTTGTGTAGGTGAATATGTTCATAAGTTAGCAAATTACCGAGTTGCCGTGAATTTAATCGTAACAATATAAACATGAGTTTAATAATTCTAAGATAAGAAATGTAATTAATCTAACACAATTATGTCATCTTGATTAAACTCGTATTTTAAAATTGTGCATTTGAAATTTATTTATTTAGTTTACTTAGTTTAAAATCTTAGTTTTTAATCACCCTCTTCAAAAAAAATATTTTTCTTCACCAAAGTGTTTTCAACAACATTCATAAATAGTTCTTTTCACGGTCCCTGTGGGTACGATAACTCGACATTTACTTATCACTTTATTAGTTGTTGCGATTGTGTACACTTGCACATTTCTGTCGTTCCAAGTTTTTGGCGCCATTGCCAGGGACTATTTTAAAAAGTTATTATTTGTGAATTTGTTAGTTTTGCATTTTGGTTTAATTTTATGTTTAAATTCTAACTTAATTAATTTTTCTGTGATTATTTCAGGTGTTTATGTGTATTGACCGAATTATCGATTTACTCCCTGTAGACCTTGAGATTGAACGAACTTTTTGACAGCGAAGAAGACAAGCAAATCAGAGAAGGACCGAAGAAATGAACTTTTGAAATCCAAATCAAGGAAATAGAGCAAACCCTGCTCAAAATCCTATCCTTATTGCTGATGATAGGGATAGAGCTTTAAGACAGTATGTCGTGCCAGTGTTTAATTATATTAATCTGGGTATTAGGAGACCTGAAATTGAGGTACAATAGTTTGACCTGAAGCCAGTCATGTTCCAGATGCTTCAAAGAGGAGGCCAATTCAGTGGAATGCCTACCGAAGACCCTCATCTTCATTTAAGACTATTTATGGAAGTGAGTGATTCTTTCAAATTAGCCAGAGTACTCGAAGATGCATTACAATTGAAGCTATTCCCGTATTCGCTAAGGGACAAAGCTCGAGCCTGGTTGAACTCATTGCCACCAAATTCAATTTCCATATGGCAAGAGTTAGTAGAAATATTCCTCATGAAGTATTTCCCGCCTAACAAAATGCTAAGTTGAGGAACGAGACCACTGTTTTCCAATAAATGGATGATGAGTCCTTGTATGAGGCATGGGAAAGGTACAAAGAATTATTATGAAAGTGCCCTCATCATGGAATCCTACATTGCATCCAACTTGAGACATTTTATAATGGTCTCAATGCTCACACGAGGATCGTAGTGAACGCTTCTGCTAATGGTGATCTCCTTTCTAAGTCTTATAATGAGGCTTATGAAACCATTGAGAGGATTGCCAATAACAACTATCAATGGCCAACCAATCGAGCAGCGCCAGGAAGAGAAGTTGCTGGAATACATGAAGTAGGCGCTCTTACTTCACTCGCATCTCAGGTATCCTTAATATCCTCAATGTTAAAAAATCTTACTACTAATGGGTCTAATAGTTTTGTGGCACAACCACTAAATCAATTTGAAAATATAACTTGTGTTTATTATGGGGAAGGATATTTGTTCGAAGAATGTCCATCGAACCCAGAATCCGTACATTACATGGGTAACCAGAACCAAAATCGAGGAAGGCAATGATTGCAATCCAATTTTTATAACCCATCATGGTAAAACTATCCCAATTTTTCCTGGAGTAACCAAGGGGCTGGAACCTGTAACACTTACGCCTAACCTAGACCAACCTAGCCATCTAGTTTCCCCCAACATGTTCAGAAACTAGCTCAAGATAAATCATCCAATAGCTTAGAGAATTTATTGAAGGCATACATGGCAAAAAACAACGTCACTCTAAGGAATTTGGAGAATCAAGTAGGCCAGCTTGCTACTAAACTCAGGAACTGACCACAAGGTGCTTTACTTAGTGATACAGAGAATCTGAGGAAATTGGGGAAGGAGCATTACAAAGCGTTGACATTGAGGAGTGGAAAGACAGTAGAGCCCAACACCATCGAAGGTGAAAAAGAGCAAGCTGACACTCAAGATTCAGAGGAAGTTTAACCGAGTGTTGGAATTCTAGTTTCACAAGAACCAGAATCTACAAAACCCTACAAGTTAATTTTAGAACCAACTAATTTTGATCAACTAATAACTCCGTTAGATGTAGAGTTGCAACAGAAGATGAATCAAACAGTTTCAATAAAGAAACCACCACCACCCTACCCTCAAAGACTTCAGAAGCAGAAACAAGAGATTTAATTCAAGAAGTTCCTAGACATACTCAAGCAACTTCATATCAATATCCCGTTGGTTGAAGCACTTGAGCAAATGCCAAACTACGTCAAATTCATTAAGGATATCCTGTCCAAAAAATGAAGACTTGGAGAATTTGAAATGGTAGCTCTGACGAAGGAATCGAGTGCATATCTTCAAGACAAACTACTCCCAAAGTTGAAAGATCCTGGATGTTTCACCATCACTTGCAACATTGGAGCAACATATTGTTGTAATGCATTAAGTGACTTAGGTGCGAGTATTAACTTGATGCCTATGTTAATATTAGGAAGTTAAGGATAGGGGATGTTAGACCTACTATGGTTACACTTCAATTAGCAGATCGATCTTGAGCACATCCAGAAGGAAAAATCGAGGATGTATTGGTACGTGTAGATAAATTTATCTTCCTTACTGATTTTGTTATTCTAAACTTTGAAGCAGACAAAGAAGTGTCAATAATCTTAGGAAGACTATTCTAAGCAACCGAAATGACCTTTATTGATGTGCAGAAGGGCGAGCTTACTATGCGTGTTCAGGATGATTAGGTAACATTTAACATTTTTAAGTCTAAGCGATTTCCTGACATAATTGATGATTGTTCTATAGTATCTGATTTAGAGGATTTAATAGTGGAGAAGGAGCTCAACTACATTGAGGATTCGTTGGAACGAATTTTGACATTAGATCCTCCGAATGATGAAGAGGAGGATGAATACTTAGCTTTACTAGAAGCTAATCAAAGGGGATTCAATCCACAATCCTGTTTTGAATCTTTGGAATTAGAGAAAAGGGATTATGCCCAACCAAAAGCATTAATCGATGAGCAACCTAAATTAGAACTTAAGGTACATCTAAAATATGTTTATTTAGGAAACGCTTCTACTTTGCATGTGATTGTTTTAGCAATGTTAACTAGGGAGCAAGAAGAGAAACTCATCCTGGTATTGAAACAATTCAGGAAAGCTATTAGATGGACCATAGCCGATATTCATGGAATTAGTTCATCTGTATGCATGCGCAAGATTATCCTTGAAGATGGTGAAAAAGGGACGATTGATGGACAACAAAGACTGAACCCCATTATGAAGGATGTAGTCAAGAAAGAAACCATCAAGTGGTTAAATGCGGGTATTATCTACCCCATCTCAGACAGTTCATGGGTAAGTCTCGTCCAGTGCGTGCCAAAGAAAGGAGGTATCACGGTCATTGAAAATGAGAATAACAAGTTAATACCAACTAGAACGGTTACGGGATGGAGAATTTGCATCGATTATCGAAGCTGAATAAGGCGACTAGGAAAGATCACTTTCCTTTGCCATTTTTGGACCAGATGCTGGATAAACTCGCAGGGCAAGACTATTACTATTTTCTTGATGGATACTCGGGGTATAATCAGATTACAGTAGCACTGAAAGATCAACACAAGACAACATTCACCTACCCATACGGTACATTTGCATTTAGACGCATGCCATTTGGTTTATGTAATGCACCTGCTACATTTCAAAGATGTATGATGTCTATTTTTACTGACATGGTTATGAAGTATTTGGAAGTTTTTATGGATGGCTTTTCAGTATTTGGAGACACTTATGATAATTGCTTAACAAATCTAGTGAAGGTACTAAGGTGATACAAGAAACAAACCTAGTACTCAACTGAGAAAACTACCATTTCATAGTACGAGAAGGGATTATTCTAGGGCATCAGATAACAAGACATGGAATAGAGGTTGATAAAGCAAAGGTAGATGTTATTGAGAAACTCCCACCTCCAACATCTGTAAAGGGTGTTAGGAGCTTTTTGGGCCATGCCGATTTCTATCGATGATTCATCAAGGACTTCTCCAAAATTCCCAAACCTTTATGCAAATTATTGGAGAAGGACATGACGTTCAAATTTGATGAAGAGTGCTTAAGAGCTTTCAACGATTTAAAGAGTTGACTAGTTTCAGCACCCATAATCGTCACACCAGACTGGGATTTTCCATTTGAATTGATGTGTGAAGCAAGTGACTTCGCGATAGGAGCTGTCATGGGTTAGCAAAGGAACAAAGTTTTTCATCCCATCTACTATGCAAGTCGAACTCTGACAGGAGCTCAACTGAACTATATGGTAACAGAAAAATAGTTATTTGCTATTGTGTTTGCTTTTGACAAGTTTCGATCTTATCTTGAAGGTACCAAAGTGACTGTCTACATGGACGACTTGGCAATTAAGTACTTACTTTCCAAGAAAGATGTTAAGCCGAGGTTTATCCGATGGGTACTTCGACTTCAAGAGTTCGATCTAAAAATTCAAGATCGAAAGGGAGTAGAAAATCAAGTAGCAGACCACTTGTCTAGATTGGAGCTGCAAGAAGGGAACTTTCCTCTTATACCAATTCGAGAGACGTTTCCAGATGAACACATACTGAAGGTAAATCATGTCCATAATACCCCTTGGTTTGCTGATATTGCTAACTATTTAGCTTGTGGTTTGATGCCGATTGATAAGATGTATCATCAAAACAAAAAGTTTCTTCATGATGTGAAGTACTATTTCTGGGAAGAGCCATACTTGTTTAAGAAGTGTTTGTTTAAGAAGTGTGCAGATCAATTGATTAGGAGATGCGTGCAGAAGATGAAATACAAAAGATTCTATATCATTGTCACTCAGCTCCAAGTGGGGGACATTTCAGAGGTACACGTACTACAGCGAAGGTGTTGCAAGCCAGATTCTTTTGGCCAACACTATTCAAAGATGTATATGCCTACGTAAAGAGTTGTGATAGATGTCAAAAGGTCAAAAATGTCACCAACGGAAATGAGATGCCTTGAACAAACATCATTGAGGTAGAATTATTTGATGTTTGGGGTACTGACTTTCTCGGTCCTTTCCCTCTGTCTTTTGGTCACAAGTACATATTAGTAGCAGTACACTATGTGTCTAAGTGGGTTGAGGCAGAGGCATATCCTACAAATGATACTAAGGTTGTGATGAAGTTTTTGCAGAAACACGTGTTCAGAAGGTTTGGAACCCCAAGAGCTATTATCAGCGATGAAGGGTCCCATTTTGTGAACAAGTGGTTGAAATGGTTATTAGATAAACATGGAGTGAAACACAAGGTCGCTCATGACTTACCATCTACGCATTTAATGGGCAAGTTTGAATCAAGAACAAGGAGATCAAAGGCATACTTGAGAAGGTAGTTTGCCCGAACCGACGAGATTGGTCCAGAAGACTGGATGATGCTTTATGGGCTTACAAAACAACATACAAGACACCTTTAGGGATGTCACCCTACAGGTTGGTCTTTGGGAAAGCCTATCATCTGCCCTTGGAGTCAGAGCACAAAGCTTACTAGGCCCTTCGACAACTCAACTTGGATCTTAAGCTTGCTAGAGAGAAACGAATGCTCTAACTCAATGAGCTAGAGGAATTCCGAATGTTCTCGTATGAAAATGCCAAATTACTCAAATAGACACTTAAGAAATAGCATGACAAGCACATTCAAGTTCGAGAATTGGAAGCGGGTCAGCAAGCATTGTTATTTAATTCTAGATCAAGGTTCTTTCCAGGTAAATTAAAATCACATTGGTCCGGTCCATTTATGATTCATCGCGTCTATCCATACGGAGTTGTTGAACTCCAAGGTAAGGGAGGTAATTTTCAAGTTAATGCTCAGCATCTGAAACATTACTGGGGAGATAAAACTGAACGGAATCAAATCTTGTTCATTTTATCGAATATTTGAATTTTCTTATTTTCCTTTTCAATAAATGATTTAGGGTATATTTTCAGGATTAGTATGTTTAAATAAATTCTGTCTAGGAGATTGGAACTTAAGCAGGACCGCTTGTGACCCCTCCAATCTTTCCTGAGAATTGATTTTAGCATAATTTTTCGAGAAATTATTCCCTAAATAGAAAATTAAATTTTGGTTTTCCAAATAAAAAGGTCAATTTTGATCCAAGTTTTAAATTACAACTCAATTTCAAATTTTCATTAAGTCTAGGGACTTAATTGAATTATTTTTAAATTTTTGTTGCTATTTTTGTAAATAATAAAAATTAGGTGTCTCTTTTTGTAAATATCTTCAAAAGGCTTCTAGAATAAATGTTTTTAATTTAATAAAAAAAGATGATAATTATTAATATATAATTGTATCCATTATAATATATATTAATTATTATCAACTTTATATAGAGTTAGGATTAGTTTTAATTTAATCATACTTTATTTGATAAGTTTTTATCTTAATAAATTAATAGCAATTAATAATTTAATATGTATTTTATTAATTATTAATTGTTGTTAACTCTAAGTAGAGTTAGAATTTAAAATTTTTTTATTATTAAATTATTCTAAGAATTCTATTCCGACTCCTATTACCCTCATTATAAATACCACCAACCTTCTCCATCATTTATCACTTAAAACCCCAAAGCACCAAATCCTTTAAGTGCCGCAAGCCCCTAAGCTGATAGCCTCATTCGGCCAACAGCACCCAGCAACTCACGCTATAACGCCCCGAATTTGGGCCTAGAAGTAGTGGGCCTTGAGTATGGGTCCGTAAGGAGGTTGAATATAAGTATTTAATTGTGCAAGGAAATGACACAATTAAATGTCTGCTTTGGTGGTTAATAGCCCGGAGAAGTGTTGGAGAAATCCTGGGTTCAAACCTAGGCTTTAGCAAAATTTTGGTATTAAGTGAATAAAGCCCTAGATGCTTGGATGATAGCCTTTTAAATTATTGTGTTAAATAAATGACACAAGGAAGCTTGTGGTCTAGTGGTTGTGGCGTCATTAAGGTTGTAAGGGAGCCTGGGTTCAAATCTTGGCTCTTACAATTCATTTTAGTTTTTCTCTTAAGTGAATCTGAACACTGGCACATATGTCTTAAAGTTAATTATAGACGTTTTTGACACAGAAAGAGCCTGTGGTGGAGCGGAAAAGTGGTGTGTTGTGTAACTATGAGGTTTGAAGCTCAAGTCTTGGGATGTGCAGTGGAGTATTTGTTTTGCTATTTGAGCTATGTAGGAGGTGGAGTTGGACTGGAACTCTGTGGTTGAAGTGGTCATTAGAATGAGGAATCTTCCTAATGGTTGAAAGTAATCCGACATCGGGAAGCTAACATGAGAACTGGGGGTTGGTAATCGTGGAATTCGGAGGCTTCATGAGCGTGCCATCGCTCGTGTGGTAAATCGAGCCCACAGATCAGGGGCGATAGACTGTAGAGGCCGCCACGAGCATTCTCGTGTACTGGGGCTGTTTTGGGCCCCGTGGGCCTGCTTGTGTAAATCTAATTGTTAGGTGGAAAGTAGTTGGGCTTGTCATGTCGTGTGCATGGCATAGGCCGTTAAGGGCTTCGTTGGGCTAAATAGGCCACACGAGCGTGTGAGGCAACTTAGGCCGAGTATGGGTCTTAGGCCCTTTACATCGTTAGGTCTGTTTAGGTTACTTAAGTCGCTCGAGGTGACAGTGGACCTCCTGTTGGGTCGTTAAGACCCCGAATTTATAAAATTACTGAAAGACCCTTAATTTGTAAAATTACTGAAATACCCTTGGTTTGTATAATTACTGAAATACCCAATTTGTAAAATTACCAAAATACCCTTAATTTGTAAAATTACCGAAATACCTATGATTTGTAAAATTACAAAAATACCCCTAGTTTGTAAAATTATCGGATTACCCTTGTAGTATAAAATTACTAAAATACCCCTTTAAGGTAAAATAACTGTTTTGACCTTGTGGGTAAATGACTGACTTGGACTATGAATTTGATTGATTGACTGTAATTGTATGACTGTGTTTTAACTGACTTGACTGTGGTTGTAAAATGGATATGCTTTTAATATACGTTTAAATGATTGTTACTGAGCATGGCCATTCTGCATACACATGCGATGATTAGGCATGAAATACACGACATATTGCATGGGGTTGGGACATTGATATGGAGGAAGTATTGTTTTGATAGGATCGCACGGGTCACTGAGACGACTGTGGATCCACCTAAGGCTCTAAGCCGAACATTCGTATTGATCTGTTAAGGTCGCACGAGTCGCACGAGACGACTGTGGACCGATGGACGACTTAGTGCCGCTTAATTTGATTATGGCACTGTGCCAACCTAAAAATGGCTTTATGTCATCTTGACTTAAAAATGGCTTTATGTCATCTTGACTATGGCTTTGTGGCAAACGTATTTACTTGTGGCAATGTGCCTAACATACTTATTGATGACTCGATGTCGATCATATTTACCGAAGGCTGTGTGCCGATTATCTTACCATCGCTGATGGCTATGTGCCGAAATTATTACAGTTACTGATGGCTTTGTGCCAATTATAATGCCGCTACTGAAGGCTTAAAGCTGTATATATGAGTTGCAGCTTGCTACAACATCAGGTCGTACCGCAATCGGGCTATCATTGAAGTGTATCAGATGGGTGGGTCGATATTTATATCCCCATATGATCTGTACCAAGGGACGGAGTTGGTGTGTAGTGGTTGGATTATTGGGGTGGGTTACATGACATTGCATGTATGATATTATAGTGATATTATTGCGATGTGGGCTTCGGCCCAATAGAGGCTGATATAGGCTAAGGCCCACCTGACACTATTTATTGGCTTGGGCTAGACCTAATTGATTCTGTTATGGGCTGTGACCCAAATGATATTGTGCTAGGCTTTGGCCCACGTATGCTCTGAACTGGACTATACTGCTTTTACGTTAACGGCTCGCCTAGGCTATTTCTCGCTTCTATTTCAGATATCGATCGTTACTCTAGTAAAGGGATTACACACTGAGTTTTCGTAAACTCACCCCGTTTATTAACTGTGCAGGTAATCCCTAGCGATAGGTGGGTTGGTGCTGTAAGGAACTCGAAGATGGCCACACACTGCTTATGTTTTCAGATTTGTTTATTTACTATTGCGTATTTCTTTTTAATTGGGTTATAATAAGGTCTCTCTTAATTCTGGTTTTTATTTTACTTTGTAATTTTATTTACTATGATTTATAATGGTTAGAAGTAGATTGTGATTTTCCAAAACAACAACTATTTTCAAAACACTACGTTTTCGCAACTTAACTTTTAAACATCATGTTTTTGTAAATCGGTTACTTTTAGAATTAGCTTCCGCAAAGTAAAAAGAAATTTTGGAAATAAATTAAGAAGTTTTCAATGTACTATGTTTTAAATAGGAAGGGTCTCTAATGAAAACATGGTTTTCGAAAAACACTTCAATGTGACACGCCAGATTCGGGTCTAACTTCTGTGTCGGGTTTGGGGAGTTACATTTAGTGGTATCAGAGCCAAGTTACAAAAATCGACTATGGAATGGGTTTTAAAATTAGATTTCTGAAAGAATTATTTCAAAAAGGTTTAAAAAGATTTGAAGTATTTGAAATGTTTTTCTGAATATTTTCCTGAAAGTGTGGTTACCGAGTCTCCGGCACCGAATCCATAAGTTTACTGTTAGAGTGTACTTAAAGTTTGATTTTGAATTTATTCAGTGTATGTTCTAGAAATCAGATATTTTTAAGTTAGCAACAATACTGTGATGGATTCCGAAGGCAAGCAAGGTCACGAGGAGTTGCCCGTTTCCCCGAAACATGAGATGGTTCAGGAAACGGTAGTCAAGGTAAGTCTGCCAACTTCGGGTAACAATAACCCAGAGCTTGGTACAGAGGCACTGACTCAGTTGGTAAGGGAAGTGCTGGAAGAAGTGTTCGAGGCAAGAGTTAAGGGGTATGGTGAAACACTTCAGGCTAGGCCCTTGGAATGCAGCAGGAAGAGGGATCACAGTCCTCTGAATCAAAAGCCCCGTTTTGTGAAACGTGTTAAGAAGTATCCCAACTTTCTGACTTGCGAGCGTTGCAAAATGCACCATCCGAGTGAATGCTAAAGGAAGTCAGGAGCGTGTCTTAAATGCGGGTCTAAGGAGCATCGAGTTCGGGATTGCACGGTTCCTTTTAAGTCAGGTGTGTTTTGTTTGGATGTGATGTTTGCATATAGAAATTGTCTACATGTGTGGTAAATATTTGTTTGCTTCTGTGGTTAGATGTTTGGTTGGGTGTGAGAGGTTTTGAGGTTAAGTTAAAAGCATATTAGTGTAATTTGGAACTAGGGTGCACAGAGGGAGCGTAGTGATGTAGGTTAAGCTAAGCGCTTGTTCAGATAGTTGGAAATTTCGAGGATAAAATTTCTTTAAGGGGGTAGAATTGTAACGCCCCAAATTTGGGCCTAGAAGTAGCGAGCCTTGAGTATGGGTCCGTAAGGAGGTTGAATATAAGTATTTAATTGTGCAAGGAAATGACACAATTAAATGTCTGCTTTGGTGGTTAATGGCCCTGAGAAGTGTTGGAGAAATCCTAGGTTCAAACCTGGGCTTTAGCAAAATTATGGTATTACGTGAATAAAGCCCTGGATGCTTGGATGATGGCCTTTTAAATTATTGTGTTAAACAAATGACACAAGGAAGCTTGTGGTCTAGTGGTCGTGGCGTCATTAAGGTTGTAAGGGAGCCTGGGTTCAATTCTTGGCTCTTACAATTCATTTTGGTTCTTCTCTTAAGTGAATCTGAATGTTGGCACATATGTCTTAAAGTTAATTATGGACGTTTTTTACACAGAAAGAGCCTGTGGTGGAGTAGCAAGGTGGTGTGTTGTGTAACTGTGAGGTCTGAGGTTCAAGTCTTAGAATGCGCAGTGGAGTATTTAGTTTGCTAAACTTCAGCATTTGAGGCTTCACGAGCGTGCGATCGCTCGTGTGGTAAATCGAGCCCACAGATTAGGGGTGATAGACTGTAAGCCACCACGAACGTTCTCGTGTACTAGGGCTGTTCTGGGCCCTGTGGGCCTGCTTGTGTAAATCTAACTGTTAGGTGGGAAGTAGTTGGGCTTGTCATGTCGTGTGCATGGCATAGGTCGTTAAGGGCTTTGTTGGGCTAAACGGGCCACACGAGCGTGTGTGCCTACTTGGGCTTAGTATGGTTCTTAGGCCCATTTACATCGTTAGGTCTTTTTAGGTTACTTAAGTCGCTCGAGGAGACGGTGGACCTCCTGTTGGGTCGTTAAGACCCTCAATTTGTAAAATTACAGAAATACCCTTGATTTGTAAAATTATTGAAATACCCTTGGTCTGTAAAATTACCAAAATACCCTCAATTTGTAAAATTACCAAAATACCCTTGGCCTGTAAAATTATCGAAATACCCTTGGTCTATAAAATTATCAAAATACCCTTAATTTGTAAAATTATTGAAATACCATTGATTTGTAAAATTACTGAAATACCCTTAGTTTGTAAAATTATCGAAATACCCTTGATTTGTAAAATTACCAAAATACCCTCGATTTGTAAAATTACCGAAATACCCGATTGGTAAAATTATCGAAATACCCTTGATTTTTAAAATTATCGAAATACCCCTAATTTGTAAAATTATCGAAATACCCCAGTTTGTAAAATTACTATATTACCCTTGTAGTCTAAAATTACTGAAATACCCCTGTAGGATAAAATGACTGTTTTGCCCTTGTGGCTAAATGACTGACTTGGACTATGAATTTGACTGATTGACTGTGATTGTATGAATTTGTTTTAACTGACTTGACTGTGGTTGTAAAATTGATATGCTTTTAATATAGGTTTAAATGATTGTTACTGAGCATGGCCATTTTGTATACACGTGTGATGATTGGGCATGACATACACGACATATTGCATGGGGTTGGGACATTGATATGGAGGAAGTATTGTTTTGATAGGATCGCACAGGTCGCTGAGACGACTGTGGGTCCACCAAAGGCTTTAAGCCGAACATTCGTATTGATCTGTTAAGGTCGTACGGGTCGCACAATTCGACTGTGGACCGATGGACGGCTTAGTGCTGCTTTATTTTATTATGGCTCTGTGCCAACCTAAAAATGGCTCTGTGCCAACCTAAAAATGGCTCTGTGCCATCTTCACTATGGCTTTGTGCCAAATGTATTTACCTGTGGCTATGTGCCTAACATACTTATTGATGACTCAGTGTCGATCATATTTACCAAAGGCTGTGTGCCGATTATCTTACCATCGCTGATGGCTATGTGCCGAACTTATTACAGTTACTAATGGCTTTGTGCCAATTATAATGCCGCTATTGAAGGCTTAAAGCCGTATATATGAGTAGCAGCTTGCTTTAACGTTACATAGTACCGTAACCGGAGTGTCATTAAAGTGTATCGAATGCATGGGTCGATATTTATATCCCCACATGATGTGTATTGGGAGACAGAGTTGGTATGTAGCGGTTGGATTATTGGGGTGGGTTGCACGGCATTGCATGTATGATATTATAGTGATATTATTGCGATGTAGGCTTCGGCCCAACTGAGGCTGATATGGGCTAAGGCCCACCTAACACTGTTTATTGGTTTGGGCTAGACCCAATTGATTCTGTTATGGGCTGTGACTCATATGATATTGTGATAGGCTTTGGCCTACGTATGCTCTGAACTGGACAGTACTGTTACTGTTAACGGGCTCTGGCCCAGGCTATTTCTGTTTTTGTTTCTGTATATTGGCTATTACTCTAGTGAAGGGATTACACACTGAGTTTTCGTAAACTTACCCCGTTTATTAACTATGCAGGTAATCCCCAACGATAGGTGGATCGGTGCTGCGAGGGACTCGGAGATGGCCACACACTGCTTATGTTTTCAGACTTGTTTATTTACTGTTGCGTATTTCTTTTTAATTGGTTGTAATAAGGTCTCTCTTAATTCTGGTTTTTATTTTACTTTGGAATTTTATTTATTATGTTTTATAATGGTTAGAAGTAGATTGCTGTTTTCCAAAACAAGAACTGTTTTCAAAACACTACGTTTTCGCAACTTAACTTTTAAACATCATGTTTTCATAAATCGGTTACTTTTAGAATTAGCTTCTGCAAGGTAAAAAGGAATTTTGGAAATAAAATTAATAAGTTTTCAATGTACTACGTTTTAAATAAGAAGGGTTTCTAATGGAAACATGGTTTTCAAAAAACACTTCAATGTGACTCGCTAGATTCGGGTTTAACTTCTGGGTCGGGTTTGGGGTGTTACACACGCACACAGTGTGCGACCGTCTAGCACTAGCAGATCGCCTGGCTTGCTCCTTGGTGCCACACCAGCTCCAACTCTAGCGTTCGACAGGACTGCTAGCAAGCATCCGCACATCTCACGCTGTGTCCAGCCCCAACCTGTACGCCCCATTGTTGTCTACTGTCGAGTAGCTGTTCACACTAGGTTGTGTCGCTCCTTGGCCTTACTCAACGCATATGCTTGTTGCCCAACATCCGTGTGGCATCAGCCCGATTACTCACACCACCCTTTCACCCATCCTCAGCCAAAAAAAAACCCCCAATCTATTCTTATTTGCCAACTTTTGTTTCATAATTATTTTTCTTAGGAGCTTTTAATTTTTACGAAAAAGGTGGTAAGACCAAATTTTCTCTTAAATTTTAAGTTTATTCATATATTTAAATTTTCAATTTATTGAATCATTAATAATTTTTGTTAATTAAATTTTTGAGAAAATAAATTTTCCCATCTTTTGTTCAGGTTAATCATGCCTCATAGAGAACTTGTGCCTGCACCCAAACTGATGAAACACAAAACAAGTTCCATTGTGAAGAAGCCAAAGCAAGATACGAGAGTATCTTCAAAAATCAATAGATGCATCCTGAGAAAGGCTTCACATTGAAAGAAAGCAACTATATTGATTTTATGGCACGTATTCGTCAAGTTGCTGAAGCCCTCAATTGGGAATTATTTTGTGAAAAGAGACTTAGTGTGGATAAGGAATTAGTGCACGAGTTCTATGCAAATTTAACCTTAAGTGAATTGACGGAAGTTCCAGTTTGCGGAATCAAGGTACCAATAACTTCAAACACTATAAATGAGTTCTTTGAATTGCTTGATTTTGAAAACGACAAATATTCTTCCTTGATGAGCAATATAGAGCCTGAAAATTTGCAAGAAACTCTCGAGGAACTTACAGTTCCAGGTTCTAAGTGGATTGTGTCAAAGCAAGGAATCCACACTTGTCAAAGAGAATATTTGACACCACTCACAAAGATTTTATATTTGAACCATGGAGTCCATTGTCGAAGAAAGAGCGAAGCGATTCATGCAAAGGAAATAATAATGGAGCAAAAGATGAGTCGAAGTCAGAAGGATCTGCAAATAAATAAAAATTGAGGATCTTGACTTTATTTTATTTCTGTTTTTAGGTTATTTTAGGATTAAGTTAACTAGGAATTTTTATTCTTGCCTAATAAAAAAAGAGAGGAAAATCATAAATAAAATTTGAACAAGTCACAAAGTATAAAGTGTGGCAATAGATATATACATGTCTAGGATTGGATTTAGAGAGAGCTTGGTACTTAAGCAGTGTAACACCCCTAACCCGTATCCATCCCCGGACTAGGGTTAAAGGCGTTACCGAAAAAATCGAAACATTTTATAAATAATTCATAAACATCATCTACAATCATAATCAAACATTAACATAGAGTCCCTTATATAGGTCATTGAGACCTTAAACATGCATTAGAAAGGGGTAGGGGCTAAACCGAACACATACAAAATTTTTCAACACTTAAACAATTTTTCAAAGTTATACAGGTCACACGCCCATGTGAACAGGCCGTGTGCCTCACATGGCATTAGAGATGCCCGTGTGTCTAGATCATGCCAAAACAGGGTAGACATACTGACTTGTCCACACAGCCATAAGACATGCCCGTGTGCTAGGCCATGTAAAAATTAGGGAGGCTACTGACTTGGATCACAAGGCCAGTCACACGCCCATGTGTCTAGCCCATGGTTGAAATTGACTTGGTCACATGGCCTAGCACACGCCCACGTGTGCAACCGTGTGGTCTGCCCAGACACATTTTGAAATGGCCCTCGAGCAACACGGTTGAGACACACACCCGTGTCCCTGTCCATGTGGGCAAAAATAGACCATTTACAAGGCCAATTTGCCACCCATTAAGGGTCCTCCCTACAAGCATCAAAACCACAACATTTTATACCAAATTCTCAACCATTTCACAACCAAATCATGCACCATTCATGCCATTATAATATCAATAAATTTCATTCTCAAATCACCAACCAAATCATACCAAATCTAAACCAAAATCATACCAAAACATATGTTTCAATACTTCAAATTTACATCATTCAATCTCATGACCAAAACTTACCACTTTCTTAAATAAACATAAACCAATACTTACCAAAATGACCAATTTCTATAGCCATTCAAAACACATCATATTGATCATATTGCATCAAATATTTCATACCAAGAACTTATTCATATACACAACCATAATCAAGCCAAATCACATGGTTAGATATATATACATCACAAAACATATTCAAAGTACTTCTAGCCTATACATGCCATACTCCAATATTTATACTTTCAAAATGTACCAAAATAGAGTTTGATAGTGTGGCGATGATCCTCGACAATCCCCGAGCTCTCAATAGCTTCGATATCTATAAAAAATGCAAACACACAAAAAGTAAGCTTTCAAAAGCTTAGTAAGCCATATACAAATAAACTTATCATTCAAAACATGAAAGTGTCATCAAATTACATATACTCCACGACCAATTACTATCTCAAACTACATAGTTCATACACATTTCACATATTCCGATTAATTTACACATATAGCATATTTTCTCATACTTATAACACATATCATCACTTGTACATATACTTACCTTTTATTCTCAAACATAGTATACATTTCGAACATACCTGAATCAAATACACATCTCATATAATCATTCATTTCTCGGAATGCTTGTTGAACCGTTCAAAATTATAAGGATACGCGGATAACTTAGAAAGCTCGTATAATGCCAATGTCTCAGACGTGGTCTTACATGTAATAAAATATTGATGGAACTGTCCCAAATAGGGTCTTACACGAAATCAAATACGATGCCATGTCCCAGACATGGTCTTACACATAAATCATACGTCGATGCCAGCGTCTCAGATGTGGTCTTACATGAGAACACATATCGGATCCTATGTCATGACATATGTTTCCTAACTCTTCCTAGGGTTCGTACGGGGCTTTTCGGACGTCGAAACTTTGTCGATACTTTCTCGAATTTCTCATATTCAAGGCATAAAGCCATTAATCATTGTTCAATAGCATATAAGCATAAATAAACCATTTCAAATACATTTATTTGTATATAGACTTACCTCGTATGGGTATGAATAGAAACGAACAGCTATTCGATGACTTTTGACTTTCCCCGATCTAATTCTGTTTTCTTTGGTTCGTGATCTATATAAACTCAAATTTAACTTATTCAAACTCACATTCATTCAAATTAATCCAAAAACACATATTTAGGGCATTTTACAAAATAGCCCTCACATTTTCACAATTTGACATTTTAGTCCCTAATTCACAAAATCGCAGAATACACAAAATTTCCTTACACATATGCTTAGCTGAATTTTCATAGTGTTCATATAAGTCCATATATTTCATTTATTTCACATTTTATTCCCTCAAAATCTCCTTTTTACAATTCAGTCCAAATTACTCAATTTCATCAAAAATTCAAAGACAAAACATGTTAACCCAACATCAAGCTTCCATATACTATCATCAAACTTTATAAAACTCATAGTTTCATCAATGGCATAACTCAAAATCATCAACAAAATCAGAAATTGAGACATAGGTTTAGTAAAACACAAAGTAACGATAAAAAAATGTGGAAATTATCAAAAACCGAACAAAAACGAACCTTGAATCAATATTGGACCATGGCCGAATGCTTCAAACACTTAAACCCTATCTTTTTTTTTTCTATTTTCAGTGGAATATAGATGAATTAAATGAATTTTAACCTTTGTTTTTATTTAATTTAACTTAAATTACAAAATAACATTATTACCCTTAATGAATTAATATCAAAACTCCACTAACTATAGGCATATATGTCCATCCATTAATTCAATGGTCTAATTGCATCATAAGGACCCCACAATTAATGAAAAATAGCAATTAAGCACTTTAACAAATAGAAGACCACTTTTACACTTTACGCGATTAGGTCCTTTTTACAAATTAAGCCCACAAATGATCAAATTTTCATACGAAATTTTCACACATGTCAATTCACATATTATAAGCATGGAAAATAATATAAAAATATTTTTACAACTCTAATTTGTGCTCTCGAAATTACTATTTCGACTAGGGTCTAAACCGGACTGTTACAAGCAGTCACATTCACTCACCTCCTCTTTTCTAAAATCCTACCTGGTGTATAGTATCTATTCACTTTAAACAATGAGGACATTATCCATCTTAAGTAGGGAGGACCAAAAAATTGAAATTTTTTCTACTCAGAATAAATTTTTCTTTTAATTATGATTAGGATAAATTTTGTTCAATAATTGGAAATTTTGTTATGTATGCTAAACTTCAGTATAAATAAAGGTCTATTATTTCAATAAGTTATTATGTTAGCTTAATAATGATATGAATGTATTTTTAATAAAGCATGCAAATCGTACCATAAATTTTTAGTTCCTTACGAAAGTTAGGCATGTATGAAAGTTTATGTCATTAGAATTGACTTAGTAGTTTCTTGAGGCGAAATCCTAGGAAGCATAGAACATTGAAAATGATTTAGGCAACTTTTGTTTGGACCGTTTGAGCCTTTCAAGCCAACCATGATGAAATTTTTATCCTTTGAAACCCAACTTTGAGACTATATAGCCTAATTCTATTCGAACCATTGCAAATTTAGCCATCACTTCTCTCTTAACTATCTTAAAATTGTCCCAAACACTAGACTTAATACTATTCAAAGTATTCTTTAAAAAATAAGTTTGGAGGAGTTGAAAAGAAGTATCAAATGCTTTAAAATTGTAGTACATTCAGTAAAATGCTTAAATTTAACAAAAAAAAAAGAAAAAAGTGCATGAGTTCTTAAAATAAGATGTACAAAAGAGCATGTGAAAGCAAAGAAAGTTGATGTATTAAAGGTAATTGTTTCGAAGGTCCGATGCAAGCTGAGTCTAGGGTTTTTTGCCTAAATATTATCTATCTTCTACCTACCCCTAAGCCCAGCCACGTTACAACCTTGTTTAAGACCTATTGATTCAAGGTTCCAATGCTACCTACATTAGTGGAGAGAAACTGCTACGTACATCATATGAAGACATAAGTTAAACTTAATGATTGCAACTTAATCTTGAATAAGGGAATAAAATTACATTGGTAAGGTTTAATATAACTTTATTAGGAAGCCTCTAGTCTAATTTTTGCTATCATAATAGTTGTTGAGATTAATTTGAACGATATGTATACTTAAGTAGCATAATTATCAAATTTCTTGTCTTTGAGCATAAGTATATTAAATTCATAATTTTGAGAAAAATGTTGTTTTGAAGGAATTTTTCAAAGGTGTTTCTGAGAAATTCTTTTAAAAATTTGTGCATTACTCGGGACGAGCAATGAATTAAGTTTGGGGGTGTGGAAACACAAAAATTTACACACTTTTTTCATACCTTTTTTAACTTAAATTCATATGAATTCGGTTAAATTCTTGTCGAAAGATAATTAATTATTATAAAATAATTAAATTGTACTTAAATTATGAACATGTTGAATTTTAATTAATTTTATAATTAATTTTGATTAATTTTGGTTATTTTCGACAGAATTGCACAAAGGGCGAAAAATGGCTCGGCAGACACTACTAGAAGCACAAACCGAGAAGCAATTTGAAGTACCAAGGAAAATTAATTTCCAGCTTAAGATGGTCCAAAATTATGTATATTAATTCATAATATAATTAATTTTAATTTATATCCAAGTTAATTTGGGTTAATTAATTAATATTAATTAACTATGAAAAAATGGTCTGATTAACAGAATTGAGTGAACCGAACCGGCCAAGAAAAGGACAGCCCAAAACCGTCCAAGTGCTGACCCAATTCAGATCATTAGCTGATTATTTAAGCTTTCAAAGAGACCCTTGAAGACTTGTTCAAATTGCAATTCAACCCCTCCACAATTGGTGGCTTTGTAGATTTGCCCCAAGCCATATTTAGCAAAGTTGAAGCCATCAACTTTGCCACATAGGTGGCCGGCCAAGGGATGGCTCTTTGGCTGCTATTTTTAGCAAATTTTAGCTGCCACATTCAGCTATAAAAACCCCCTTGGCCGACCATTCAAAGCATCCCTCATTCATTCACATCTCTTCTCTCTTCTCTCACTTTCTCCTCTCATTTTTCACATTCAAAGTCCATTGCTCTCTTGCCGATTTCTCCTCTTGGAAAAGGGGAGTTCATCAGCCATTTTGGAGCAAAAATTGAATGTTCATAACAGCCTTTATCAACGAGTACAACAAAGAAGGAAGAACGGAGCAACCTAGTTAAGTCAAGGAAAAACACAAAATTTGATTCTTATTCCCTATCTCTTTAATTTTTGTTGTTTCTGTGATGAACATATCTATGAATATTTATGTTTCTGGAATGGTTAATTTAATCAATTTAGCTTGAATTTGATTTGTGTTGGGTTGATTGCATTTCATCTTCTTAAATTGTTTAAATTGTGTTTATGTTGTTATAGGCGTCGGTAAGATGCTTGATTAAGTAAAATCATGACTAATTTATTCTTGCATTACAATTGTTAGGTAACTAATGAATTAATTATTTAACTGGATTGAAATTGTAATTAATGGACAGAGTACTTAATCAGTGCATGTTTATTCTTCTAAGGTTGCTGAAGGTTAAATTAGCATTGTATCTGGCGATACAATTGCCTTGCATAACTTGCAAGATTATTGTGATTAAAATTGTTTCAAGGTAAGGATACCTTGTTACCTCACATAATCTTTTATGTTCTCATTAGATTTAATTAATCGTTTGAATTGATATAGAAATATGCAAGAGCTTAGTTCAATTTAATGAGTATGTATGTGCAATAGCATGCTTACTTATTAGAATCTGTTTATCGATTGAATTGACATAGGCATACATTAATAGATGAATGGATTTGTGTAGGTGAATGTGTTCATAAGTTAGCAAATTACCGAATTGCAGTGAATTTATTCGTAACCATATAAACATGAGTTTAATAATTTTAAGATAAGAAATGTAATTAATCTAACACGGTTATGTCATCTTGATTAAATTCATATTTTAAAATTGTGCATTTGAGATTTATTTATTTAGTTTACTTGGTTTAAAATCTTAGTTTTTAATCACCCTCTTCAAACAAAATATTTTTCTTCACCAAAGTGTTTTAAACAACATTCATAAATAGTTCTTTTCACAGTCCCTATGGGTACGATAACTCGACATTTACTTGTCACTTTATTACTTGTTGCAATTGTGTACACTTGCACATTTTCGTCGTTCCAATACCCTACAAGTTTGGCACGGCCTAGCACACGGCCTGGCACACGGGCGTGTATGGCCATTTTTAGGGCACACAGGTTAGCCACACTGGCGTGTGTGTTGGCCGTGTGACCCAAGATAGAGAGTTACACAGGGTCAGACATGGGCTGGGATAAGGCCGTGTACTCCCATTTCGAATTTCCACACGGCCCGTGACATGGGAGTGTCTATTGGTCATGTGAGAGACATGGTCGGACCACACGGGCGTGTGTCCCCTATTTTTGAAAAATTTTCTAAGTGTTCAAAAGTTTCCAAAGATATCGGTTTAGTCCCAAACCTCTCTCAATGCATGTTTAGGGCCTCGTAGGCTTGTATTGGGGACAATATGTTTGAGATTGATTGATGATTGCTTGTAATGTGAAAATGTACACAAAATGAATATGTAATTTATAACACCCCAAACCTGGCCTAGACGTTAGGGCTGCATCTGTGATGTCACATTGATGTGGGTTTTGGAAAAATACAGATTTAGTAGAAAGCTCATTTGCGTGAATAACCTTGTTTGTGATTCTTTTCTAAAACAAACTAGTGTAGTTCATTTGCCAAAATACAGGTTCGTTTAGTAAAACATGTCTCGTACTAGGTTTTTATATTACTTAAAAACCTTGTCATTGCTGAAGCTTATAAAATCAGGTTATGCAGCTTGATAGTTGAAAACCTTTTACTTTTGTTTTTGAAAACCCACATCCTACAACTATCAGATATAAATAAAATCCCCAAATAACAATAAAAATTAAAACGGCCTTATTACATAAAATACCCCAAATAAAGATACTCTTGCTAAAAATTCATAATGAAGTTATAAACAATGGTGTGGCCGTCTCTGAGTCCCTCGCAGCACTGACCCGCCTAAGGATTACCTGCATAGTTAAGCAGAAAAGGTGAGTATGATACTCAATGTATAATCCTTAATTAATAAACAGTCACACAAATAGTGTTGAACAACTTGACTTAAGCCCATTTCAGTAGCAATATCAGTGTGGACCTTAGCCCATTACAGTAGTAATATTAGTGTCGGCCTTAGCCCAATTCTGTACAGTATCAGCAATGCATAAAGAGATCTTTCCTAACCATCCTCCACACTCCACTCTGTCCAGCCTTACACTCCATGTGGGGAATATATCAACCCACCCATCCCTACACTCTAGAATAAAAGTACCGATTTCGGTACTAACAGTATTTGCAGCAAAGCTGCCAGTAATAGGCTTATAGCCTTTCAATACACTTCCTCCAACAATATATATATCCTACCCCATGCAATGCAACATAATATAAGTGTACATGTGATAAGAATGGCATGCTCAAACAATCATAAATCACATAGGGGTATTTTCATCATTCACCTCATAGGGGTATAACAGTCAGTTCATCAATTAGAGTTTAGGTATACTTACCAACCCAACAGTAGGTCCACAATCATCTCGTACGACCCGTGCAACCTTAACAGTTAAACAGTAAAAATGGGCCCAAGCCCATAATACGTCCCATGTGAGCCCACACGCTTGTGTGGCCCAATAAGCCCAAACAATGGCCTTAGCCGTGCAACTTACATAGCTAGCCCAATAATCTCCACACATCTGTACTATTTGCCCGTACGGGACCCACGAGCCCGTGGGGCCCACACGACCCCTTTCGGATCATCATGGCCTAAGATCGGCCTAAGCCCATGCAATCATTGATGGTGGCTTCTTCGCTCGAATGCCCACGTTTTGAGTATTCAGCTCAATACACGTGCGAGCGTACGCTCATGTTGTGTCAACAGTCAAACATTTTCAGCTTTTGCCGATCTATTGCTAATGACAGTGTGATTACACACCTGTTATAGAGTTGTAGTCGTATTGCCACTAAGATCGAGAACCTATGATCAACCATAATGATCAACCATAATATCTCATTAGTCTAACACCTTCGTCAATCCATAACCATACTATCATTGTTTACAAATACTTTAACCAAAACACTACTCACCAAACAATAATCGTATCCCCTCCTTGATTCACACCACGTATTCCCCCCAACACTTGGCCCTTCAAGAACAACTATTCGATTAATAAGGATCTATAATCCCATTTAAACACATCTAGATCTTTAACGCTTACCATTAATTGAGTACTCACTTGTAAAGGAAAGCAATCGGCTCTACACCTTGTTTAAAGAGATTGAATCCCTAGCCACAATCGTACAAAAGAAAGTGTTAAAACAAATGACATTTTCCCCTGATAAGAAGGAATAGCAACTACTTGGCCTAAGAAGAACATAAGCCAAACCTTCAAAAGAAAAACCGCATGAGGTTCAGTTAGGAAATACTTACCATGCATGTAAGGGATTTCGACAAATTTCACAAAGAAGAAACAAAGATTCATGCATACATGAAAGAGTAGAAGAGAAGATGAGAAGAAGAAAAGAACGCTATCTAGGCCCTGACAAGGTTCGACCAAAGAAGAAATAGAGAGCAATCGATCATGACAAGTCAGAGAGTAAGAGTAAAGAAGAAAAGAATCGGTTCCCCAAACAAGGCTCAAAACCGAAACAAAAGAGTGAGAGAAAAAGGACCAAGGATATTCGGCCAAAAAGGAAAAGAAGAGGAGAACAAAATGAGCACAAGAGGTCCTCAAACGTCAAAAGAAAAGAAAGGCACCTACAATTCATAGGCACTAATCGGTTCTCCAAAGAAAAGGTTCCCAAATGAGTCAATTCGGCACTCCCAAAACAATGTGACCGATTTTTACTAAATGGTCTCTTTTTCCCCAAACGACACTCCTAGCTCCCCCTCATTCGGCTCCTCCACTATCTCCAACCGAACACTATCCCAATCCCTACAAAATCTCCCCACTTTACTCCCCCCATCAGTCCTAAAATCACTCCCTCTATCCGCCCACAATTCTCTCCAACACACACCACTCAACCACCCATTCAAACTCCACCAATTCCAGTCAAATTAGGACACTCCTACGGCACACATGAAAAACAAAATACTCTTAAGCATTGCTAAGCCTTGATCCTCAAACCACAAGAACACTCTACACACCACTTACCACTAGGCTAGCAAGCTTTTTATGTCAAACAACACCCTCGTTAATTTAAAAGTCCACTAGCAGTAAACAAGGGTTTATCCAATAAGAAATCAAAATTTTACTAAAGCCTAGATTTGAACCCAGGTCTTCTCACACCTCTTAGAACCCCTTTAACCAACAAAGCAAGCAAGCCACATATAACAAAACACGCAAATTAAATTACTGAAGATTTAGTGCATTACATAATTAGTATATAAGTTTGGTAATGCTCTGTAACCCTATTTTAGCGTTGAATACGGGTGAGGGTGTTACATTTATTGGTATCAAAGCTACGGTTTAGTTGATTCTCAAACTAACGTAGCGTGTGTGGGAGTCTAGATATATATGCCATATATAATCTATGATAGTGTGTGTAACACCCTTAACCCGTACTTGTCACCGGAAAAGGGTTACGAGGTATTACCAAATGAAACACAACTTTCAGACATTCATGGATACACATAGAAATTAATCGTTCTAACTTACCATATTTGAACATATACTAAACCAAACCAAATATTTTGAAGTTACACATAAATTAAATAACATTCAAATATAATCCTTATCAAATGGCCAGATATAAACATTTGGATTAAAACATCTCATTATTCATTACATAAGACTGAACATACATGCAACCTTATTACAAATTTATCTAAACCATCTTACTTATAATAATAGAACCTAAGTTACTATTCATATGGTCATTTTCCTAAATTTTAGCTGAACATATATAACATGCTAACCACGTATGTCTTATTTAATGTCAACTTCCAATATGCTCAAACACTTTACACGCATGAAACATATCCAAGAACTAATCTGAATAATCAAACATATTATTTTACCAATCACAACATCGCATCATTTATATATGTATAGGTACAATACATAATAACTATTCATCCAATATTTAGCATACCAACACCAAGTTTTAACATGCTATTATCACTTGTCAAGTAAATTAACAAAATTCATATTCGATACTAATTTAATATTTACATATTTGGCTAAATATATATAAATCCATATAGTTAAAATAATCCAGCTTTAATATCAAATACATGTCATCCAAATTATCTAACAACCACCAAAAGTTAATTCACTTATTTGCCAAATCCAACATAGTTGTTTTACAAGCTTCTCATACACATAAGATCATATTTACAATCAATGATGAAAGACATACAAATATTATCCATACCTATCTCATCGTATAACCGAATATCAAAGCTTCCAATCATAGCCACTTACCTAATATATATTCCATTTATATATTAAGTATATCATACAACAAAATATCCAACCACAATTTCACATCTAACCAATAATACCAAACACATATACTTTGGCATAATTCCGTCAACATTGACAAATAGGCATAATTCCGTCAACATTGACAAATATGTATAAACCATGATTCACATGTAGATATATATAATGACAAAAATATCAAACCACAACCAAACATATCCATGGTATATTCAAACCTAAAACCAAACTTATTATAAATAGACAAGCCATTTTCGCATGGCTTATATATATATACATAAACCAAAATCCAAAATTTTAAAATATAATCCAGCCTATACATTCCATAAGTTCGAAAATTCAGCTTATAAAATATCAAAGACAGTCGATAGTGTGATAGACTTTGCTGACGATCCCCGAGCTCGTAACTAGATCTTGAAATCTATAAAATAGAGACAAACATAACACACAGTAAGCTATTAAAGCTTCGTAAGTCAAAAGCAAATAACAACGCAATGGAATTATCAACTTATTTTAACCAAATAAAGTTATACTATCATAGTTACATATAATCTCGAGCTCAACATTTCATATTTAACATATGCTTTCATAAATAACCTTATCTTGACCGATTGTACATATATACACATTCAAAGTATCATTCAATTTCAAAGACATAACATCATTATATAATCGAATGTGTTTACACACGTATACATTTACTTATGAACCAAAATACATCATCACATACATATGAATAACCTATAGCCAAATATACTTTGCAAGTGCACATATGTTCACATTAATAACTTATATGATTTGCATCACATATCAAATGGCCAACTTACCTTATTTTTAAATAGGTAATCAACTAACTCATACTTGATCATTTTAGCTGGTTTTACACCTTCGTACACAACTTATCATTGCCCGTTGAACCATTCGAAATTGAATAGGATACTTGAATAATCACATATATCAAACAATGCCAACGTCCCAGACGTGGTCTTACATGCTATCTCATATCGATGCCACTATCCCAGACAGGGTCTTACACAAATCAAATACGATACCGATGTCCCAGACATGGTCTTACACGTAACCACATACATCGATGCCAATGTCCCATACGTGGTCTTACACGAAAACACATATTGGATCCTTTGTCATGACATATGATCCTAGCTATTCCTAAGGTTCGTATGGGGCTTTCAGACGTCGTAACTCGGTCGAAACAAATTCGTAAACATAGTTCCCAAGCTTATTTGTATTCGGCCAACATATATATAATTTCACATATTTCATTTCAGCATATAAATCTTATATTTATTCAAAGTTAACATGTATTTGCTTATAAACTTACCTCGGATGATGGAAATCAAAACAGGATGATTAGTCGACAACTTTAGTTTTCCCCCGATCGAAATCTTATTTCTTTGGTTCTTGATCTAAACATATTCAAATTAAACTCATTCAAAAATATTTTCACTCAATTTAGTCCAAAAACACATAAATGGGCAAATTACTATTTTACCCCTAACATTTCACACTTTTTACACTTTAGTCCAAATTGCACAAAACACAAAGCATACAAAATTTCAATATACCATGCTTAGGCTGAATCTTCCTTATGTTCATACAAGTCCATACATTTCATTTATTTCACATTTTAGTCCCTCAACTTATTATTTTTGCAATTTAGTCCTAAATACTCAAAATCATCAAAAATTCCAACACAAAACATGTTAATCCAAAACATATCTTTCATATTTCATTAACTAACATCACAGCTCAAATATTCATCAATGGCATAACTTAAAATATTCGTCAAAATAAAAAATTCAAGCATGGGCTTTGTAGATAACATAGCAACAACCTTAAAAATGTAAAAATTATCAAAAAATGAGCTAGTTACATACCTTGATTAAGCTCCAACAATGGCCGAACCTAAGGAACCCTTATTTCTTTTTCTTTTCTTTTATATTTAATCATGCAAAGAATATGAACAATGGCTTTTAATTATTTTATGTTTTGTGTTATACAACATTATTATCCATTTTACATTTTTAACCTTTAACTTAAAATATAAAACCATTATATCATAAGGTTACTTCCGTCCATTGCATGTTATCATGGACAAATTGTATCTTAAACACTTCAAATTACAAAGACAATCACAATTCAACCCTTACACATTAAACCATCAAATTTTCATTTTACACGATTAAGCCCTTTTATTAAATCGAATTCGTGGTCCTGAAACCACCTTTCTAAATCGGGCCTAAATTGGGTTGTTACAGTGTGATGACTTTTAACTATTTAAAATGTGTTTTCGTATAGTAAATGGATCCCGATCGAGCTGTAGCTGATGATGTTGAGAGTAGTGCGCTAGCTCCCGCTTAATAGGCAGCACCGTCTGAATATAGAAATGTATCGAGTAGTCACGGAGTAGAGGCTAAAGAAAATTTTTCCAAATGATAAATGAATGGTTCATGCAATTTGTCTAGACAAACTCAGCTGCTCAACAACCTCCACCCCACCTAATCCCCAACCTGTTCCTGTAGCTCCTGTAACGCGTAAGTTTGTGCAGGTGTACATAGTTGTCAAGTAATAAGTATGTATCGAGTTATTGTCTCCACAGGGATTGTATTTCTACTAATCCACTTAATTTGTAAAATTATATTAACAATTTGGTAAATAAAAACACATTATAGTTGATAAGTGATGATTAAAATATATTAAACTAAATACAATGATCCCTAATGCAAATTATCCTAAGTATGCAACTATATGAATGAAATAGATTTTAGGAAAATTAAACACAATTTGCAACAATTATAACATAAATAAACTAGGATAATTACTTTAATTAAACTCAATTTATTATCCACATGCCTAATAATATTTGGAAAAACATTCCATGGCAACTCGATCTTTCATGAGTTTGGAAACCACATTAGGTCCTGTCGAAATCCTTTACTTAGTTAATACGTATTTTACTGATCTTTATTTACTAAGGGTTTCTTAGCATTCGAGCGAGGTAAGAGGGACGTGTTAGGATTGAAATAGTTTAGTCACACAAATCTAAAAACTATACAGATAACAGAGCCTAGTTAGGGTTTTTATGCAACCTGCAATTTAATCGGGCTAGGATCTAAATTGAGCATGTACATTTCAATTATGCGCCCACTAGTCGTCGTCTGGTTAGGATCGCTCAGCTAATTCAAGTGCATTTCAATCACTTATGAACGGAATACAGACTTGATTTTAATTGAAAACATGATCGATTGAGGCACAAACATTATAAGCATGAATCTAATAAATATTATTTAATCAAAGCAGTCATCCTAGCTTAAATAAAATTAAGTTATCATTGTTGTAGACAAGAACATTGAACACATAGCAAACATTTCTAAAATAAATTAAAGATAAGAAAGACTAAACCCAATTCAGAGTGGCTGTCACCCAAGACTCTGACTGACAAGGCTCCTTCGTTCCTTTGATTTGCTTCTTTTCTGATGGCTCTCCAAGGTGACCAACCGAGGGTTCTTTAAGACGCTCAAATGCTAAAATCCTTATGAAAAGATGATGATAGGTTTGGAGAGAAAAGAAGAATGCTAAGAGAATTTAGAAAGGAGAGAATGATGAATGATGAGGGATAATTAGAAATGTGAGAATGAGGTCTTATTTATAGGTGATGAGAGGGGGATAGTTTACTAAAAATAGGAGTTTTCATCTTTTGAAGCATCTTCCATGGGTGTCCGGCCATAAATTGAGGAAGTTGAGTTTATTTTTGCTTGATTTTTGGTCAATTTGAGTGCCATAACAACTTCGGACTAAGACTCAGTCAAGTGCAAATCTTCAGGTAATTCTCTAATTTCTTCAACTCTTCAAGGACCTTGTGCAATTGAACCAAAAAGTGGTTTATGGACAGCCATGTGTAGCCAAATTTTGGGTTGACTTGGTCTCCAATTTGGACAATTTTGTAATCCAGGAAAGCTATCAGACCTATCCAGAATAAATCAACAAGTTAGAGGACCAAAGAATAAAATTTATCCAATTTAATTAATTAATTTAAAACCCAAATTATTAATGAAATAATTAAATTGAATTATTAAATATAATTTTATAATTTATCATTTAATTTAATCATGCATGGCCCACTTTATGTCTTAAAAATATAATATATTCAAATTAATATAAAATAAGCCATTTATTGCATGAAAACTATATAATAAAGCATAAAATCACATTTTAATAATTTCTATGTCCTAATTTCATATTTTCACATATTTCATTCATTTATTAAACAATTACTTAGTTTTAACAATGAATTTAAGTGAAAAGGTGATAAATTACATAGGAAACATCCTATATATTTTTGCGTTTACAGCTCCTCAAGTTGTGGAACTTCAACGACTAAATAAGTCGCAAGTAGATTTTAACACCCTGAATTTGGGCCTAGAAGTTTTGGGCCTTGAGCATGGGAGTAGTTGAAGGCAGCTTATAATATTTTGTTGTGCATGTAAATTTCATTAATGAAGGCTTATTTTAGTGGTTAAGTGTGCTTAGAAGTGTTGGAGAAGTCCTGGGTTCAAAGCTGGACTCTAGTAGAAATTTTGGTTTAAGGTGAATCAAACCTTGGGTGTAGTAGGTTGGCCTTAAGAATATTGCTGGAGAAATTGTGCCACAAAAAGCCTTGTGGTCTAGTGGGAAAGTAGCGTCACATAAGAGGCAGGAAGGTGGCATCATAGAGTTGGCAAGGAGGTCTAGGGTTCGAAACTCATGGCAATCAAAGAGCATTTATTTTACTAACAGGTGGCGACAAGAGTTGGTGTTGAATTTAAACTCTGGTGATGGAGGGATCCCACATCGGGAAGCTAACATAAGAGTGGTTGCAAAGCTGGCTTTAAATAGAGAGAACCATGAGGAGAGTAAAGGTACCTTTCTTGGCTGATCCCTTTCGCTTTATGGCGTGCTCGTTTGGGTTGGGCGTCGGCTAAGAGTTCTCGGAGCGTGGATTAACTCCAGTCTCCTATCAGGTGTGTATTTCTCACTACTCTAGCTGAGGATGGCTACTTCAGGCCGCGATGTGCCGAAAGGGGCCATGTTGGCCCAATGGGCCTACGGGCCCAATTGGATAAGTTGTTTGATTGTGTAGTAAATATTGGACTAGGCTAGGAGAATCTCATATCTGTGGCTAGATTTGGGCTAAAAGGGCCACACGAGCGTGTGGGCCATTTGGGTCGAGAATGGGCTTTAGGCCCATTCGTATTGTTATCCCTGTTTAGAATACTTTAGTTTACTAAAATACCCCTGTAAGGTAGAATTACTGAAATACCCCTGTAGGGTAGAATTAGTGAAATACCCTTGTGGGGTAGAAATACTGAAATACCCATGTAAAGTAGAATTACTGAAATACCCCTGTAGGGTAGAATTACTGAAATACCCCTATAGGGTTAAATTAGTGAAATACCCCTGTAGGGTAGAATTACAGAAATACCCTTGTAGGGTAGAAATACTGAAATACCCCTGTAGGGTAGAATTATCGAGATACCCTTGTGGGGTAAAATTACCATTTTGCCCCTAGGGTGTTAAATGACTGTTTTGCCCTTGTGGGCAAGTGACTGACTTGGACTGTGTGGTTGACGGATTTGATTGTGAATACATGTTGGTGATATGAATGACTTGACTGTGATTGTTTGATTCAAATATGGGCATGACATTCTACATACATGACATGTTGCATGGGTTGGGTTATATTGATGGAGGAAGCGTTCTGGTGGTTGTGCCGCATATTCTGATATAAGTAGCTTTGCTGCGGATTATAGTTAGTGCCGTAACCGGTGCTAACACTGTAAGTGTAGGGATGGCGTGGGTGATTTAATCCCCACAGGAAGTGTAGGGATGGAAGAAGGCAAGTGCAGGGTTGGATGGGTTTATCATGCATTAATCATATGAGACTGTACTGAAATGAGCTCAACTGTGTTAATATGGGCAAGGCCCAATATATCTCGACTTGTAATAGGGCTACGGTCCAGATTAATACTGATATGGGCTAGGCCCAATATACTCTGATACTGTGAGGGGCTATGGCCCACATTAATATTGATATGGGCTAAGGCCCAGTTAACACTGATTTCTGAATAGGGCTTAGGCCCAGTAAAGCTTGAACTGATTTGAGCTCTGGTTGGGATACTTTACACACTGAGTTTTCCAAACTCACCCCTTTTTTCCCATCTTTGCAGGTGAGCCTTAGATCGGTGGACTTGATGCTGGAGGGATTCAGAGTGGCCATGTGGACTGTTTAAAATAAGTGTTTATACCTTCACTTTTATTTTAGATTATTTCCTTTATGTTTTCGGGTTTTTAATTTGTAATAAGGCCGCTCTAGTATTTTTATATTGGGTTTTTAAATTACTTAAATCGTTTTCAACTTGAGATTCACATCACTTAAATTGATTCCTTAAAATTGGTTAGCTCTAGGCCGCGTTTTATAAAAGTTACTTATTTTCAAAATATCACGATAACCGAGCAAAGCTTCCGCAACGTAAATGTTTTTAAAGGAAATAAATGTTTTAAATAGACTTAAACTTAATTTGTTGTTCGTGGACAAGTAATAAGCTTAAAGTGTGGTAATGGATGTGTGCTTGTCTAGGATTGGAACATGGAAGAGCTAGGTACTTAAGCAGTCTAATTGACTCACCTCCTCTTTTCCTGAATCCTACTTGGTGCATCGTATCCATTCACTTTAAGCCATAACAGAGAAGGTTTGGTTTTTCGATACTTAACTGTTTTTAAAAAAACATGTTTTTACCACTACAAAGGATTACAAGTTTTCAAAGTTTCCCATAAGATTTTACAAGGTTGTTAAAAATGTTTTGATTATTACAATGAGTCACATTTTGGAGAAAAAAAATAAGGCTAAGTTTTTATACAAGTTTAAACGGTAAAAGTTTCTAAACATCAAGAAGGGTTTTCAATGAAAACATGGTTTTCGAAAAACACTTCAATGTGACACACCAGACTTGGCCATAATGTCTGGGCCAGGTTTGGGGTGTTACATAGATAAAATCTGAAAACATGAGGCTGAAGAGTTTAGAGCTACCATTGATGATGATCCCGAGCGAGCTGAATTTTTGCTTGAAAACACTATTTGGGTATTTGATAAACTGTCGTGTACGCCAGCTGAGTGTTTAAAATGTGCCATATCGTTATTGAAGGATACAGCGTATCAACGGTGAAATACTTTGGTATCAGTGCTACCAAGAGAAAGAGTGACCTGGGAATTCTTTTAGACTGAGTTCCGGAAGAAATATATAAGTCATCAGTTTCTTGATCAAAAGTATAAAGAGTTTCTAGAATTGAAACAGGGTCGTATGACTGTGACTAAGTACGAAAGAGAATTCATAAGACTAAGTAAGTATGCTTGGGAGTATGTTTCTACTGAAGAAATCATGTGCAAATGATTTGTTGATGGATTGAACGAAGATATTAAACTTTTAGTCAGAATTTTAGAATTGAAGAAATTTGCTGTCTTGGTTGATAGAGCTTGCAAAGTCGAAGAGCTTAGTAAAGAAAAGAGAAAAGCAAATTCAGGGGCTAAAGACTCGAGAAAAAGAAAATTCAGAGGTTGATTAAATACCTTTTTAGTGTATGACTCATAGTAACAATGAGTTAGTTCCATTAGATCATAAGTCATAAAGGACTCTTAACAATGCAATTAGAGGTTTATTTTGGAGGAAGATCCATTAATAGTGCATCTACCGAGGCATAATCCTTTGTTCGAAGAGTTACCTCTAAACCATCCTCAGTTTGAAGATGAAGAACCTTTACCTCGATCGAGATTGATGGATAATTTTACATTAAGGGATTATGACATATAGGTGGGTAAAGTGGACACATTGCATCAGGTAGCAATATGAGAACATTTATGTTTGAGATGAATTACATGGGAAATAAGGTTGGGAATCCCTATTCGAAAACCTATAATCAGAATGGCATGATGATCCAAACCTAAAGTGGGCAAGAAACTGACCACCTCCGAATATATTAAACGTCTAGAGTGTGAATATTATAATAAAATATAGAATTACAATATGGTATCCTAAAGTATATGGATCTAGTTATGAAATAGTTTCACAACGGAGTGGGTGAGTACTCCGAGGACCGTACCCAAGGGAGGCGAGTGCTAAATTAATTCTATCCTAGGCACTAAAAGATCTAATTAGTACTTTTAAATTCAATTATAGTACGAAGTGTATAAAATAAAGGATTTTTTGGGGTTTTATAATAACAAAATGTAAATCATAAAAATATAAAATTCAAGAGATTAAAAAGGAAGAATAAATCAAATCTAATTATGAGTGATTAGCTCGCTTTGGGAATCTCCATCACTTCAGGTTCTTCGTCAATCAACTAGTCACTACCCTAGCAGGATCTTCTGATCTTCCACTAACATAATGAGTCAACAAGAACTACCTATCTTCTAACCTTACAGTCCAGACTGGTTTGTGGTTATGGTGTTCACAGATGGCCAATACCAATTTTGGGTTAATTCCTACCTTGATGACTTCCTAAGGATGTCAGGCCTGGGGTTTGTTTCACATTTTTCCTTTCCCAAACAACTGACCCATTGTGTAACCTTACAAAATAGTTAACAGATCATACCTCCACTCACTAATCCCCCACAAAAGGATTAGTTCCTCATGGCATTCACAAACAATATATAATCGATGTAAAAAAAGTATGCTAACTAAATCGAGAAGATAAAGTAAATGAAAGAGCCTCATTGTATTCATATTCAGTGTAAATCCACAGATTTGAATGATTCCATGATTTAGATCTCTTGAAAGAAAGCAACGAACAAATAAACTAAACTATAGAAAACTAAGAAAGAAAATGAAACTAAATATAGAGGAAGAAACTAGGTTTATTCCAAGGTGACTATAACATGTGCCAATAGAGCCTATTTATAGCCTGCAGGTGGTTGTCGTCCTTAACCCTGGGTTAATTGACATTTCCAAGCTTAAGTTCAACTGTGTAGACCAAAATTCCCGTACTTCATGTTTAATATCCATCCAGAGTTGATATCGCTACACACCAATACCTGTGTCGAGACATTGAAGGCAGATCTGAATTTTGTTCATTTTGCTCCCTATATTGCAACATCTATCCTCCTGTGTTGTGATATATTGGCCAGTATCATCCTAAAATGCCTTCTAATGGTCTCCTATAAACTCATAAAGTACGTTAGCTCTCCTTTAAACCTCATTCGGCCTTAGGGTCAATAAAAGACTCAATTTGCACATTTTATTGAATGTAAGTAAAACTAAAGAAACTTAACAAAAATGTAATGAAAATGCTTGTATTTAGGCTCTTTAAGTGTGAAAAATAGTTTAATGTATTTTACCAAATTACGGTAGATCAAACTCCACTACACTTAAGTCATTGCATTTCCTCAAGCAACATAATCATAGATCACAAATAAAAATGACGACCTTTAAGCAAGTATGATACAAGCATTGATTTAAGAGCATATGACTTAGGCATTTCATGTTTACTAACAACTTCAGCATGATGAATAGTTAACTTACCGCCTTTGACTTCAAACATCTAAGTTCAGTATGTTGCAAAATATGCAAGTGTTAAAGTTCTCTCTTATAGGAATCCATCAACAAATCATTCAATTACTTTGATTATCCGAGCAGAATACTAATACTCATTTATACACATGTCTAGTATGATGTCAACTCATTTATAAGGATACTTAGGTCACATAGGGCTTTTCGGCTTGTAATGTTTTGAGGCTGAGGACAGGAATGTAATTTAAAAACAATAAGCATCAATAGGGTTACAAACATAAAAATAGTTTTGCAGATCGTATTGGTCCATATTCTTCCCCCTCAGTGATCCTTTCTTGCTCACCACCTTATTTCTCCTTCTCTCACCATCCTTATCTCTCCACATAAGAAATCATAGGAAATCATAACATGGCATAGTAATTATGGCTAGCCTAGGAGTTTTTCTTTCTTTTGTTTCTCTTTCAATTTTTCTCACTCAATAATGCTTTTTGGCTTTTTAGGTACTTTTTCTACTCGTATGAATTTTTTTTTTTGATTCTTCTTCTTGTTTTGTGCTTCCAAGCTAACCTATAATTCCCATATTACACTAATCTATCCTTTTTCACTTTATTTTTATGAATTTCACCATGATGTATCTACTTAACCCTCAATACGTATGGCTAGACGTCTATAATCATATAGTGAAGGACCAAAGAATAAGGGCAAATACAAATTGGTGTTTTCATGCTCAAGGCTTGTAATGTGGTTCATCAAAGAAGTGTCAACAGGCTCAAAAATTGGTACTAAAGGTGAAATATAATTAGGAAAGCTTTTTGGCTCTAGATTTGTTCCAAACAATGCCTTAGGTCATCCCTAAATATCTCAACATGCACAAATTTAATCAACCAAACAAATACAAATTCAACCATTCATCATTTGTACTAGCATGCTCGTTTCCTTGTATTTTCTATATCACATGGTATAGTTGATTGCTTAATACCTATATATAGTGTAACATTTGGAACTTAGTAGTCTAATAATAAAAAATTTAAAATCACCTATCATCATGCCAAATTTATTTATAAACATAAGAAACCTATGTACATGCTCCTAACTAATCACTTGTATTCTTCAAGCTCAAGCACAAAAAATACAAGAAAAATAAAATTAAAACAACAAAGCTCCTAGTACCCCCCATTGTCCTCAGTGTGTAGCCCATAGAAAGATATCGAGAAAAGTTACCCGATTGATTTTGGTGGCTAATGTTGGATGCTTCCTCCTTTGATTGTATGAAGCTCGATTTGTTTGTGTCTCCTCCATGCTGGTTTTTTTCTTAAATGAAATATTTAAACAAACTTCAAAACAAAGAATTATTTATTTATCCCTATCCTAAAAACAAATTTGCATTACCCTAAAATTCAATACAATCCCTAAAATAAAAAAAATACACATAAAGAAATAAGCATTTAAGCTTTCCAAAATTTATCTACTCATAATACTACTAGATTACTCTTGAGTATTTATCCTCATCTTCCTGAAATCCTCTTTTTCTCCTTTCCTCTTTTTGTTTCTTCTGTAGAAGAACAAATTTCTTGAATAAATCATCACTGGATAATTTCCTTGGGGATTCATGGTTTTATTCATCTGTTTCATGGGTACTCCTACCCTTTTACATAATTCCATAATTAGATATGGAAAAAATATTCCCTTTCCTAAATTTCTCGTACAATCAACCATGTTCTTATATATCCAGGTTCCAATATATATTTGCTTCTTCTGGAGGATCCCATAAGATATGATCACTTGAATTGGACTAATCTTAGACATCACTGTTACAGGCCATATTCTTGAACATACAAACTTCATCCACATCTTGGCTTTTGGTGTCATCAGCTCTTAGTTGAACGTCTCAAGAATTGTTGTCTCTGTTCGATACATCCACACCTCTTTCCCTGTCATTAGGAATCTCAATACTTCCACTATATCGATGTTTTTGAATTCCTTCAAATCTTTTTTTATAGAGATAATCATGATAATAAAATGGTGCATCATAAATTTGGAAAATACTCATCTCAGTTACAGAACATTAACACCTCTAACCTTTACAAAAGAGCG
This sequence comes from Gossypium longicalyx, assembly GCA_025698465.1. NCBI lineage: Eukaryota > Viridiplantae > Streptophyta > Magnoliopsida > Malvales > Malvaceae > Gossypium > Gossypium longicalyx. Next base: position 66,382,359 of record CM046995.1, on the reverse strand, counting down.
CATCTTGTAGAATGGTCTGATTGCTTCCCTTTGTTTTATTGTTAGATAAAAGTCTTGCATCACAGGAATTATTAGGGATTCTTCGGCGAGGAGGAAGAATTTCGTCCATTCCCTTTCAATTGCATTTACCAATATTCCTTTGTAATTCTACATTAAAGGGTCAAATCCCTTTTCTTGAATGAAAGTATATGGATGTAATTGTTGTAGATACTTATCCATGTTGATTGCTTGAAACTCAGTAGTTGGGCTTGAAGCACCTGCACTGAAACTAGCCATTTGATGATTTATTCTTCTAATGTCTGTAAATTACCCTTTTCTGCTGATAAACAAGAGTTGCCTACAATTTGATCTTTGTTAATGATATCATAAGGTGGTCATATGTCCTATTTATAGATTAGGAAGAAATAATAAATTATTCAAGAGTTATAATCTAGTTTTACTAAGTAAGCAGCTAAAGATCAAGAATCATAATACAATTAAGCTACAAAAATGTCAATAGTTGAGTTAGTTCAAATAAAAAGGGTTACGCAGTGGTGTCGAGACATCCCTAGGTGATATTGCGACATCGAGGCAAATTCTTGAATTGTAATTTTGTTCTTCGTCGTGACATTCTAGAATGTTGTCATGACATGCTGTCCAGATTCCTCTATTTCTCATGAAATCACTAGTTAGGTTACCTTTTTCCTTATCTTCCTTCAAGTTTTTTGGTTTTCCCTAGATGTTTTAGAAATCTCAAAGGGTGCTACACAATAAGGTTTGTTCTTCCACTACAGTATTAATAGTGCCTCCAAAATAAGTTTTTACTCATTCACCATTAACAAGAAAGGTTTGACCCCCTTTTTCAATTAACTCTATTGCCGCATGAAAGGTTACCTATTATATTGTATATGGACCTTTCCATCTTGATTTGAGTTTTCCAAGGAATAATTTTAACCTTGAGTTGAATAACAATACTTTTTGTCTTACAGCCTCTGGACGTACTAACGTTCAGATTGTGAATATTGCAATAAAATAAAGAGTTACGAGGTGGTATGCGCAAGTATACAGGTCAAGTTGTAATATAGATTTTACAATGAATTAGGTGAGCACTCCGAAGATAGAACCCAAGGGAGGCAAGTACTAAATGAATCTTAACCTCAACAATTAATGATCTAGTTAGTACTTTAAGTCAGTTATAACATGAGAGTAAAATAACAAATATGTTTAGGGTTTGCAAAATAATAAAATAAAATAAAATAAAAAATTAAAGTTGCGAGAGATAGTGTAACAGCCCATTTCTCAGTGAAATCGGAACAGTGGTTTTGAGACCACAAATCTGACCCAAAAATGAGGTTTATTTTTATTTCATTATATGGTCTGTATTATAATAGGCATGTCATGTAAAAATTTTGATACAAAAATTTTATCGATTAATTGCTTAATTTTGAGGACTAAATCGCATAAAATACGAATGTTGAACTCTAGTAGCTATAAGGATTAAATAGCTATGGAATTCAAATCAAGAGGTCCTTATATTGTAATTAGACTATTAAGAAAATTATGTAGATTTTTCTTGGTAACTCATCCATGGAATTATAGAAAAAGGGCAATGACTAAATTAGAAATAGCAAAATACTTAATTAATTAAAAAGATGATAAAAGAAATCATCTTATTTTATGTCATCTTCAACCTAAAATTCTATGGAAACCCTAGGAGAGAGAAAATAAACTTTCAAGGCCAATTGGGTAAGTTCTCTTGTCCCGTTTTTAGTAATTTTTGTATTTTTGAATCTGGGATAGCTTAATCTCTCTATTTAATGAATTAATTTGAAAAGTTGTTAAGGTATGAAAATGGTTCATGGATGTAAATTAGAAATTTATGGTAGAAAATGAAAGATTATTGATAGATAAACAACTTTTACAACGTGATTATTGTGGAAACATGATTTAGGGACTAAAATAAAAAGTTGTAAAATTTGATGAAAAATTTTGAAATTTTATGAATAATGTGCTGGAAAATTTGTAATGGGGCTTTGGCTAGGCTTGGAATAGGGAGTAATTTGCACAAGTTTTATTTTCCGGGCCTAGGGACAAAATCAAAATTTATGGAAAAGTTAAGGCCAAAATGGTAATTTTGCCTAGGACGTAAATTGAGTCCATTTAAATATGAAATGTGTGAAATTGATGGTTAAATTCATTTATATAGATTCGAACAACACTAATTCGAGGTTAGATAAAAAAAAAGAAAAGGTTTCGAATTTGTAGATTTCTAACGTAAACAAGTGTCGAGGTAAGTTCATGTAACTTAATTAGGTATGTAATTGAATGTTGTGTTTGTATGTAATGTGACCTATGTTGATGTTGTGACACCCCTAACCCGTATCTGTTGTCGGGCTAGGGTTATGAGGCATTATCGGACATATCGAAACATTTCGTTATCATTTCACAATCAAAATTCATACATCGTCATATTATAGTCAAATATCAACATAAAGTCCCTTTCTTAGGTCAACGAGACCTTAAACATGCATTAGGAAGAGGTCGGGAATTTACCAAACACAAATAAAACTTTTCGAAGCTAAAAAAAATTTCTAAATTACAAAGGTCACACGCCCGTGTGCCTCACACAACATTAGACATGCCCATGTGTCTAGGCCATGGTGAAATAGGGCATACATACTGACTTGTCCATACGGCCACAAGACACACCTGTGTGCCAGGCCATGTGAAAATTAGGGAGGCTACGACTTTGCTTACACGGCCAGTCCCACGCCCGTGTGTCTAGCTAGTGCTTGAAATTGACTTAGCCACACGGCTTGGCACACGCCCGTGTGGGCAACCATGTGGTATACTCGGGCTTATTTCGAAACGGCCCTCGAGCAACACGGTAGAGACATACGCCCGTGTGGGCAAAAATAGGCCATTTACAAGAACAATATGCCACCCACATTGGGTCTTCCCTACAAGCATCAATTGCACCATAATTTAAACCAATTTCAATCCCTAAACATACATCATTCATGTCATATTATTATCAACCTATTTCATTCTTATAATCCATACCAAATCATGCCAAATCATAAAGCCAAAGTGATACCAAAACATATGTTTCATAACCCCAATTTACTTCATTCAATCTCATGCCATAATCTTACCAATTCATCAAATAAGCACATACCAAAATCTTTCCATACTGACCAATTCTCTTTGGCCATCCATGAACACATCATATTGGCAATATTGCATCACATAGTTTATACACAAAAGTCATTCATAAACACAACCAAAACCAAGCCGTATCACATGGCTAAATATTTTTAACTCAAAAACATATCTCAAATTAACTAGACTATACATGCCATACTTAAATATTTACACTTTCAAAAGGTACCAAAGTAGAGTTCGATAGTATGGTGATGATCCTCGACGATCCCCGAGCTCCCGGTAGCCTCGATATCTAAAAACAATTGAAAACACACACAAAGTAAGCTTTCCAAAGCTTAGTAAGCCATATACAAATAAACATATCACATAACACCATTCAAGACCAATTCATTCAAGTAGCTCATGGCTAAATACAGTCACATATCCATATGTTTCATATAGCTCTTTTGTTCATAATTCACTTACATTTATGATATGTTCACAAATGTACATATACTTACCATTCATTCTCAAATATGGTATACATTTCAAATGTACCTAAATTGAGTACTCATTCACGTAGTCAATCATTTCTAGTAATGCCCGTTCAACCATTCAGAATCATTAAGGATATTCGGATAGCTCATACAATGCCAACGTCCCAGACGTGGTCTTACATGTAATCAAATATCGATGCCACTGTCCCAAACAGGGTCTTACATGAAATCAAATATGATACCGATGTCCCAGACATGGTCTTACATGTAAATCTCAAATCGATGCCAACGTCCCAGACGTGGTCTTACACGAAATCACATATCAGAAATCCTATGTCATGACATATGTATCTTAGCTATTCCTATGGTTTGTACGGGGCTTTCAGACGTCGTCACATTATCGAAAATTTCTCAATTTCACATATTCAATTTCACATATTCAACTTCTATAACCATTCATCACATTTCAATATCATATAGCATGATTAAATCAATTCAAACTCATTTATTTGTATATAGACTTACCTTGTGCAGAAATGAACGGAAACAAACGGCTATTCAACGACTTTCAATTTTCTTCGATCTAATTTTGTTTTCTTTGGTTCTTGATCTAAACACATTCAAATTTGACTTATTCAATCTCACATTTACTCAAATAAATCCTTATACACATATTTAGGGCATTTTGCAAATTAGCCCTCACATTTTCACATTTTAACACTTTAGTCTCTAATTCATAAAAACACAAAATACGCATAATTTCTTTTCACACATGCCTAACCAAATTTTCCTTTAGCTCATATAAGCCCACAGATTTCATTTATTTCACTTTTTAGTCCCTCACTTTTTCATTTTCACAATTTAGTCCAAAATACTCAAATTCATCAAAAATCCCAATACAAAACATAATAATCTAATACATATCTTTCATTTTCTATCATCAAACTTCATAAAAGTCACATTATCAACAATGTCATATCTTAAAATCATAATCAAATTCAAAAATTGAGGCATGGGCTTGAAAGATTACTAAGCAACGATCACAAAAACGTAGAAATTATCAAAAACGGATAAAAAACCATATCTTAATCATCAATTTCCTTAGCCGAACCCTAGGAATACTTTTTCTCTTCTTTTTCTTTCAATTTTCAACAACAAAGGATGGTAATGGACTAAATTTTATGTTTGTTTTATTTAATATAACATTAATTATCAAATACCAATTTTAACCTTTATTTTAAACATATAAAAGCACTTAATGGATGGTCATTAATGTCCATTAACCTCATCAATAGTCTAATTGCACCATAAGGACCTCTCTTTTAATAAGACATAGCACTTAAGTACTTTTAACAAATAGCTAGCCACTTTTACATTTTACGCGATTAAGTCCTTTTATCAAATCGGGCACACAAACAATAAAATTTTCACACGAAATTTTCACAATTATCAATTCACATATTATAAGCACAGAAAATATTATTAAAATATTTTTTTGACTTGGATTTGTGGTCCCAAAACCACTATTCTGACAGGGTCTAAACCGAGCTGTTACAACTCTTCACGCCCTAGGGATTTTCATCCTCGAAAATCTTACCATCAAATAGGTTCGGATATTACTGTCTCATAGCATCTTTGGGCTTCCACGTAGCTTCTTCAACACCATGTCGATGCCACATTACTTTTACTAACGAAATTTTCTTATTTCATAGTTCATAAATCTCGCAAGCCAAGATATGGATCGGTTCTTCTTCATCGGTCATATCTAACCCAATTTCTATCTCAGATAGGGAAATTACATGTGAGGGATCAGATCTGTATAGTCGAAGCATCGATACGTGAAACACGTTATGAATCTTTTCCAACTCAGGTGGTAGTAGCAATCTATATGCAACTGGCCTGAAATGCTCTATGGTTTCTTACGATCCGATGAACCTCGGACTCAATTTGCTTTTTGTACCGAACCGAAGTACTTTCTTTCATGGAGACACTTTCAGAAACACTTTATCACCGATCTCAAATTCAATATCTTTTCATTTCAAATCTGCATATGATTTATGACGATCGGAAGCTGCTTTCAAACTTTCATGAATCACTTTCACTTTTTGGTCAGTCTCTTTTATCAAGACAACCCCATGTATCTTATTCTCACTTAGCTTAATCCAATACAAAGGTGTACGGCATTTTCTACCATATAAGGCTTCGTACGGTGTCATTTTAATACTCGATTGGAAACTATTATTATAAGCAAATTCAATTAATGGCAAATACTGTTCCCACATACCTTCAAACTCAAGAATGCAACATCTCAACATATTCTCGAGAATCTGAATAATCCGCTTAGATTGACCATCCATCTGCGGGTGAAAAGCCGTACTGAAGTGTAATTTCGTACCTAAAGCCTCTTGTAGTTTCTTCCAAAATAGCGAAGTGAATCTCGGATTTCTATCTAACACAATAGACAGTGGCTCCCCATGCAATCTTACAATATCGAAAATGTATAACTCAGCTAATTAATCAAGCGAGTAATCAGATCGTACTGGAATAAAATGAGCTGATTTCGTCAATCGGTCAACCACAACCAAAATCGCATCTTTCTTTCTTGGAGATAAGGGCAAACTCGAAACAAAATCCATCGTTATTCTATCCTATTTCCACTCTAGAATCATAATCAATTGTAACAAACCAGATGGCACCTACTGTTCATCTTTAACTTGCTGACAAATCAAACATTTTGAAACAAAGTTAGAGATATCTCTTTTCATTCCAGACCACCAGTAATGATGTTTCCGATCATTATACATTTTCGTACTACCTGTATGTACAGATAAACAACAGTTGTGAGCTTCGTTCAAAATCATCTGAATTAACTCTGAAGTTCTTGGAACACAAATCCGACCTCGGAATCTCAAACAACTTTCAATTCAGCTAAAATCAAACCATCATTGGACAAAACTAAATGAGTATTCACCGTTTGCAATGCAAATAATAATTTCTGACTCAAAGCATCAGCAACAACATTTACTTTTCCCGAATGATAATCAATAACAAGCTCTGTAACACCTCAAACCCGACCTAGACGTTATGGCCAAACCTGGCGTGTCACATTGAAGTATTTTTCGAAAACCTTGTTTTCATTGAAAACCCTTCTTTAAAATAAAAACCTTGAGTAAAATCCCAGCTTGTATTTGTTACTTTCAAAGCGAGGTATATTTAAAAAAACTATTCCTTCTTGTATGATAATAATTACTTTGTAAAATCTCTTTTCAGTTGCGAAAGCTTTATTTAAAACAGATGATCTATGAAAACTTTTCATTTAAAAATTAAGTTGCAAAAACGTAGTATTTTAAAAAAAGATTATGGTTTAGGAAAAACCATGTTCTACTTCTAACAAATATAAAGCATAAAAATAGTAATAACCTAATTTGAAATAATAACCAGAGGAAAGGCCTTATTACACCCCAAATAAAAAAATTTTTTAAATCAAAATATTAAAAATTACATAAAAGACTAGGTCTAAACTTTTTGCTAGTTGGCCACCTCCGAGTCCCTCCATCTGTCGAACCGCCTACTGAGGATCACCTGAAAAATTTAAAAGGAGGGGGTGAGTTTCGAAATCTCAGTGTGTACAACCCTCAATGAGTAAAAATCAATCATCAGTTATTTTAGGCCTGAGCCCAATTCAATAACAGTGGCCTTTGGGCCTTAGCCCATATTAGCCTCAGTTGGGCCGAAGCCTACATCGCAATAATATCACTATAATATCATACATGCAATGCTGTGCAACCCACCCCAATAATCCAACCGCTACACACTAACTTTGTCCCATGGTACACATCATGTGGGGATATAAATATCGACCCACCCATCCGATACACATCAATGGTAGCCCGGTTGCGATACTACCTTTATTGCAGCAAGCAGCTAATCAAATATTGGGCTTAATAGCCATCGGTGGATCCACGGTTGTCAAGCAACCATGCGATTCTCCTATACTTCCTCCATTCCATAATTTCCAACCCATATGCAACCAAAACAATATGTCCTATGAATGTAGCAGGTATACATGTAACATCCATAAATCTTACATTCAACACATAGGGGTATTTTAGTCATTTTCGCCCTTACGGCATTTCTGTAATTTCTCTTTATTATGGGTTTATTACTTACCTTGGCCCATTAACAAGTCTTCGTTGGCTAAAGTGAATAGATACTATGCACCAGGTAGGGTTCCAGAGAAGAGGAGGTGAGTCATTAAGACCGCTTAAGTACCAAGCTCTCCCTAGATCTAATCCTAGACATGCATATACCCATTGCCACACCTTAACCTTATGACTCGTCCACGGTCGCAATTAATTAACTATTTAAGTTTTATGTCTGATTGAGTAGTTACCAAAAACTAGGTCCACAACCCCTTACTAAACACTAACAGATCCACACTTATTCATTTGGCTCCCTTTAGGCCCAATCTCATTCATAGTCATGCAATCATATGATTTTTCATCACTTAGTATCAAATTGCCAATTTTGCCTATTATGGGCCCTACAGCCCATCGACCCATTTAGCCCATTCTAGCCCAATTGGCCAAAACATGGCCCAAGTCCATGGAATCGCTCATGGGGCCTTTGATAACCTATCGGTTCCCCCCTTACGAGTGTAACACCCCCTACCCGTATCCATTGCCAGAATAGGGTACGATGCATTACCGGAGTTTACTGAACATTTTCAGACAATTCTGAGTCATTTATTATTCATATTTTGAAAATAATCATAACGCCTCTCTATTAGGCCCTCGAAACCCAAAACACACATAAGAAACCAACCGAAATTAAATCGGGATCATAAAAAAAATTCACAAAATCTTAAATTATATTTTCATCTAAGTACTTACCATTTCAATGCTCCTTATAATTAAACATGTTACCATTCAATCAATAGCTTGGCACTTGTCTAAGCGTCAAACAACAACATTGTTAGTATACTTGCACATATTTCATATAAGTTCAACATTGATATACCTATTTTCTCGACATATCGCACTTGAGTTTAATAATAGTCTCAACTTACATAATTTCCTTGTATCAACATATCAAAGATAATCATATATGTACATGTCATGAAACATATCATGCTCTTACCGTTTCTTCATAAGCATATATCATTCATTTCGTTATATCAATATTTCATGCTCCATCATTTCCATATATTTTATGTATATTTATTCCGGTAATAGATTATATCAAACTTAAAATAAATTATATTTCATGTATTTATACTTATTACGTTTATCTATTTTCATAATTATTTCATACAACTATCTTGTACATATATTTCCATATAACCAGTTCTTGTAAACATCTCACACAACCATTTCATATAACCATTCATTTCTGATACATATTACCTGAAAATCAATTGTTCAATAGATGTCATAGCGTCTCCTATCCACGGTCTTATTTATCTTTGACATGATGCCATAGTGTCTTTCAACTATGGTCTTACTGATTTTCTATCATGTTGCCATGGTATCTTTCAACCATGGTCTTATTCGTTTCATATCACGTTGCCATGGTATCTTTCAACCATAGTCTTTCATTTCATATCACGTTGCCATGGTATCTTTTGACCATGGTCTTACACATTTCATATCAGGTTGCCATGGTATCTTTCAACCATAGTCTTACACATTTCATATCAGGTTGCCATGGTATCTTTCAACCATGGTCTTACACATTTCATATCAGAGAGCACACTCCCGCGAACCTCATCCTTCCAGTGAGATTACTAGTCCAAGCTAAATCCCCTATAATATAAACTCATAGAGTATTTTCGGGATTACCAGTTCAGGCTAAATCCCCTGCAACGACAATTACTCTAATGAGCTTGGATTTGAATTACCAGTCCAGGCTAAATTCAGACCCTAATTCGGATTACCCGTCCGGGCTAAATCCATTTTCCACATATTCTTCGGGAGGGCTATATCAGGATAGGATCACCGGTCCAGGCTAGATCCTTTTTACCGTCAATTCCTTTTCAAAGATCCATCGAAATTTCCTTTCATTCAACCGGGATTTCTTCCCATTTTATCAAATATATCAATGTTTTATCAATTTTCATACAATGAACATTCAAATTATATTCACATCAATAACATACATTTCAAGCATTTAAGAATCTAATTCAAGTTACACGAACTTACTTGGCGAAATTGCAGAAATATCAAGATTCAAGGGCATTTTGGTAATTTACCATTTTCCCAATTTTCACCCGATCTTAAATTGACAATTTCATTCAATTTATTAATTTAGATAATAAAACAATTCATTCCCTTCAATTTGGTCATTTTGACATTTTTACAAAATTGCTCCCTGAAGTTTTACTTTTATTCAATTTAGTCCTTAAGCCTAAAACATGCAAATTAGCCATGCTAGCTGAATATTCATATATATTCTCCTTCTCCTCCTCTCCATTCCACATCCTTAATGTATATAACACACTTGTAAGTAACATTATCTATAATCTTTATTATTTACTTTTATGAATATTCAAGCTGTCCATCTGTGTCATAGTCATTAAATTATTTATATATGGAGTTATATAACTCCAAATTAAGATCCCATAATTTTCTATGAAACTAGACTCATATAAATTCTTACCATAAAAGTTTCATAATTTTTGGTTTAGCCAATAATTACAGTTTATTCTTTAAAGTTACCCCTGTTCTGCTATCTGACAGTTCTGACCCTTCTTCACTAAAATTTCATTATCTCATCGTACAAAATTTTAATGATGTTACTGTTTATTTATATTGAAATTAGACTCATTCAGGATTCTAAAAATATAAATTTAAACCCATAATTATTTTTATCCAATTTTTGATGATTTTTCAAAGTCAGGAAATGGGAACCCGAAATTATTCTGACATTGTCTCACTAAATTTATTATATCTCGTGATTTATAATTCCATTTCTTACATAATTTCTTCTATAAGAAACTAGACTCAATAATATTTAATTTAATATTTTATTTATCCTATAATTCTATTTCTACAATTTTTGGTGATTTTTCAAAATTAGACTACTGCTGCTGTCTAGAACTGTTTTAGTGCAAGATATTAATTACCATGTTTATAACACCCTTATTTTCTTTTTCTACACTATTTCTCATCACTTTCTCTTATTTTCTCTTCACTAACATGACAATAACATAAGACCATATATAAAAAAACTCTAAATCAACATCAATTCCATGCTTTTTCAACAATATTAAACTTAAAAATATATTGAAATCTTGATGTTCTTACCTTTTCTTATTGACTTCAATCTTTAACTTGATTTTTCTCTCTTCTCCAGCTTCTATTTCTTGAATCCAACTTGATATTATTGCTCCCCATCATCTCCTTGCTATCTTTCTCTCTTGATGGCTATGGAAATTCTTTCAATTTTTAGGTGAAAATGATGAATTTTTGGTGAAAGGGCTAAATTGTAAAGAAAGAAAACTTCTTTTCTTCTTCTTCTCTTACGTTGGTTTGCATGGGAAAGGAAAGATGATGATAATTCTTCATCTTTCCTTCCTTTTATACTAAATAAATAATAATATAATAATAAATATCTCATAAAAATGTTAATAAAATAATATTTATCTAATTAATTAATTTAAAATATCATCAACATAATCATTACATTCTAGAATTCTCTCTCTTTACTAATTGATCATTTTGCCCTTAATGATCTTTTAGAATTTCATCCTTGAGTCATCACTTAATTTGGTAAAATTGCGATTTAGTCCCTCAAAATTTTCACCCATTCAATTTGGTCCGAATTCATCAATTTTCCTTGGTTTCTAGATCATTCTACCCTTAAAATATTTGCACCATTAGTCCTTCAACATTTTGATATTTACACTTCAACCCCTTAAATTTTGAGTATTTACTCTTGTGCAACAAGACTTTTCTCATCTTTGCAATTTAGTCCTTTCTTGAATTAATATATCATAATATACTTCCCAATATTGACATAACTCAAAATTTCCCTTTTTGTCACTTTATTTCCTTATTTTACTATATCACGGATATTATTTTACTGTAAAAATTTTCAGGATATTACAACGAGTGTTCGTGCACTCACAAGACTATTGTAGCCAAACTTCCAGCTTTTCAGCATTTCGAGATTTGCCGGTCTACTGTGTGTGTATAGTGTATGTACACACCTTCGGTTTTATATCAAGCTATCATAGGGTAGAAGTACACACGTTATCACCTGGAGTACTAAGTATTCATAATCACCCAGACCTATATTCAACATTATACTCTATTAGTCACATCCCACTAATTCAAAATAAGTCCACTACTTACTGAAGAACAACCTATACTTTCCTTGACTAGATTGATCGGTTGCAATCTCCCTACGAACTCAAAATCTATCGTAGTCCCCCTTTCGCATCCAGGCGGAAAGTCCCTAACGGTTGACACCTTACGTCGCTTAAACTTGGGAGCCTCTATCCCAACCTCTCTGCTAGAACCCCCTTTTTCGATCAACGAATACTTAGCCAGTGATCACACTCTTGAATGAGAGGGAGGAAGAGAAATAAATAGAGAAACCATAGGTTAACGAAAGTAATAGTATTGGAAAGGATAAAGAAAAATCGGCTTTTAAAAGTGTAGAAATGAAAGAACATAGAAATATCTAACAAAATTCGAAGAAGATCTAATTCACTTACCAATGGCTAGATCGCTTGCCAACAAGAAATCAACCCCCAAAGTGTATGAATCGGCTCTTAAATGAAAAAGAAGCAACCGGCTAAGTTAAAGAGGGAAGAGGTTGATTTGATTAAAATAGGGAAGAAAAGATCAGGAGTTTGGCTTAAAAAAAAAGAGGAGATGAAGGGTTTGAGATTACTCAGGTATTTGTAAAAAATAAAATAAAAAAACAAAAGAGTCTAGAGGTTGGAAGAAATTTCCCCCAAGAATATGCGACTGAAGCACACAGAAACAACAAATGCCCTTACTTGCCCATACGACACACGTATATATACCAAAAAAAAATACAAACCAACACTCCCCAATTGACTTAAACTCGTCAAGTTAAATTTCCTTCAATCTCTCCAATTTTATCACCATCATATCCACACTTAATCCTTATCCTTATCCTTATTTCCACCATAACCTTCATTTTAGCCAACAATTGCATTCAAATTGCTTCCACTGAATGGCAATCATTCCTTGCGTTGCACAGCAAAAATTGAATTCCCTTTTGTGTATGAAACCACTCGAACTCCAGCCCTCTAACTTCCCAACACGCTGCTGGCCACTGTACCGCCACCTATCTTGTGCTACCATTCGATCACAATTAACTATAAGGCTTATATGCCTAAGTCTCAGTTTCCTTAAAGAATAAAAATTTAAAACTTTGCCAGGCCTAGGATTCAAACCTGCAACCTCTCAGATCCATAGCATGCTTCTCGCCACTGCCCCCCAAGCGCTCTTGTGCCATATTTCCACCAAATGTATTTATAAGGCCTAAACGCTAGCTTCCCTACTAATCATATGTGCAATAAAAAATTTTGCCAAGGCCAGGACTTGAACCCTGGACTTCCTACTTGCTACCAACGCCTTTTGCCACTAGGCCAGGCGTTTCTTTGTGTCAGATTTTACTAGGCCTTATTAATAAGCCTTCTACCTAATGCTCAGGGTATTTAAAAAAATGCAAAATTTTGCTAAAGCCCTGGATCGAACCCAAGACTTTTTCCACACTACCAACCCTTTCTAAATCACAAAAATTAAACTAAACATGCAATCTTAAAATATTTAAACACATTTAAGTTATTTAAGCCACCTTCTAACTGATCCCAAACTGAAAGCCCATTACTTCTATGCCCAAAATTAAGGGTGTTACGCGCTCGTAATCTTTTAGCAGTTCTAGCCATCTTCTCTGTCTCAAGTTCAAATTTTTCTAAGTCATTATATATTTCAAACTTTTATGATCAAAATAAACATGACATTTTTCACCAAACAGATAGTGGTGCCAAATCTTCAAAGCAAACAAAATAGCCGCCAATTTCAGATCGTGTGTCGGATAATTCTTTTTGTGCGGCTTTAACTGTCTCGATGGATAAGTTATGACTTTGCCTTCTAGCATCAAAACGCATCCCAGACCGTTCAGCGAAGCATCACTATATATCACAAATTCTTTTCTGGATTCTGGTTGTACTAACACTAGAACTTCAGTCAAAAGGGCTTTCAACTAATCAAAACTTTTCTGACATTTATCTGACCACTCGAACTTAACATCTTTCTAAAGCAAGTCTGTCAACGGAGTTGCAATCATCGAAAAGCCTTTTATGAACCGTCAGTAATAACCAGCAAGACCTAGAAAACTGCGAATTTTAAAAACATTTCTTAGAGGCTTCCAATCTAAGATAGCTGAAATTTTACTCGGATCAACTCGGATACCTGATGCTGACACAATCTGTCCCAGAAAACCAACTTCGCGTAACCAAAATTCACATTTACTGAACTTCGTAAATAACTGCTTATCATGCAAAGTCTATAACACTATTCTCAAATGTTCGATATGCTCAGATTCATTACAAGAATATATCAAAATGTCATCAATGAATACGACTACAAATCGATCTAAATATGGTCCAAAAATTTTGTTCATCAAATCCATAAAAATAGCAGATGCATTCATTAATCAAAAAGGCATGACTAAAAACTCAAAATGTTTGTACCTCGTTCAAAAAGTAGTTTTCAGAATGTTTGAATCCTTTACTCTCAACTGATAATAACCCGATCAGAGATCTATCTTTGAAAACACGATAGCTCCTTTCAACTGATCAAACAAATCGTCAATTCTGGGCAGAGGATGTTTATTCTTGATAGTCACTTTGTTCAACTGATGATAATCAATGCACATTCTCATCGTACCATCTTTCTTTTTCACAAACAAAACAGGAGCACCCCAAGGTGAGAAAATCGGTCTTGCGAATCCTCTATCAGTTAACTCTTGCAATTGAGACTTTAATTCTTTTAATTCGGTTAGAGCCATTATATACGGAGCTATCAAAATCAGAGTAGTCTCTAGCACTATTTCAATGCCAAACTCAACTTCTCGAATCGGAGGTAATCTCGGAAGTTCTTCAGGAAACACATCAGGGAATTTACAGACAACAGGCACTGGTTCAATTTTCTTTTCTATCACTTTCAAATCAATCACATAAGCAAAGTAGGCTTTACAACCTTTTCTCACATAGTTCTGAGCTAATATCGAAGAAATCACTTCCGGTAAACCATTCAAATCATTAGACTCAATCCGACTAATCTCATCATTCTAACATCGAAAATCAATAGTCTTCTATTTGCAATTTACTATAGCATCGTGCAAAGTTAACCAATCCATACCCAAAATTATATCAAATTCATCGGATGGTAATAAAATCAAACAAACAGAAAACATGAATCTCGAATCATCAATGGACAATTCTTACACACTTTGTCAACCAAAACACACCGGCCTAAGGGGTTCGATAATCAAGTCTTACTACTCACTAAGCTCATGCATATATAAGAATGTGTTGATCCGGGATCTATCAATGCAATAAGAAAAGTATCATAAAGTGTAAAAGTACCAGTTATAACATCAGGGGATGAAGCTTCCTCAAGAGCTCGAATGGCGCAGGCTCTTGCAGGTGCGTGAGCCTTAGATCTAATGGTCATATCTTTAGTTCCCCTCTGGCTGCCACTCATATTACCCATATTTTTTGGCGGTCTACCTCGAGCTGAGGTGTTACTCAGTCTCAGATTTTCCATAATCTCTTACTCTACAGACTCAGGACATTCACGGATAAAGTGATCTAAAGATCCACAAGCAAGCTCGGTCATTCAATCTACAACTTCCCAAATATCTTTTACCACAATGTCTACACTCAGGTCGATCGGATCGGACATTTGCAACACTTGCAACAGAAGTAGCTAGAGCTCCGAAACTCTAATGCGATCTAGTACGATCTCTACTCGAATGTCCCACATTAGCCTTTTAATGACTAAAATCTTCTCGAAATTTCTTTGATTCTGAATGAAATGACTTGCTTGATGATCTTTTTCGCACCTCTCTAGCTTCTGAGTTAGCTTTTCTTTTCTCTTTCCCGAGTTCTTCAGCTTTACATGCTCGTTCAACAAGCATAACAAGCTCTTTTATCTCTAAAATTTTGACTAACAAGCGGATATCTTAATTTAAGCCATCTTTAAACCTTTTACACATTATTGCTTTGGTCAAGACACATTCTCGTGCATACTGGCTCAATCTCACAAATTCTCGCTCGTATTCTGTAACAGACATACGACCTTGTTTCAACTCAAGAAACTTTTTGTGTTTCTGATCTATAAATCTTTCACTTATGTATTTCTTTCGGAATTCGGCTTGAAAGAAATCCCAAGTGACTCGTTCTCTCGGAACCACATATATCAACGTCTTTCACCAATGATACGCCGTATCTCTCAAAAGTGGAATGGCACATTTAAGACATTCGTCCGGAGTACATGACAATTTATCGAACACTAGTATTGTATTCTCTAGCCAGAATTTAGCTCTCTTAGCATCATCATTAGTAATAGCACGAAACTCTTCGACCCCATATTTTCTAATTTTATCATCAAGTGGCTTACTCAATTGAATCGGATTACCTCGTGGCATGACTAAACTGAACACATATAAAATTTTTCAAAGCTAAACAATTTTTCTAAATTACAAAGGTTACACGCCCATGTGAACAGGTCGTGTTCCTCACATGGCATTAGACATGCCCATGTGTCTAGGTCATGGTGAAACAGGACATACATACTGACTTGTCCACACGGCCACAAGACACACCTGTGTGCCAGGCCGGGTGAAAATTAAGGACGCTACTGACTTGGGTTACATGGTCAGTCACACGCCCGTGTGTCTAGCCCATGCTTGAAACTGACTTAGCCACACAGCTTGGCACACACCTGTGTGGTCTATTCAGGCTCATTTCGAAATGGCCCTTGAGCAACACAGTAGAGACACACACCCGTGTCCCTACCCGTGTGGGAAAAAATAGGCCATTTACAAGGCCAATATGCCACCCACTTTGGGTCCTCCCTTCAAGTATCAATTGCACCATAATTTCAACCAATTTCAATCCCAGAACATACATCATTCATGTCATATTATGATCAACCTATTTGATGCTTATAATCCATACCGAATCATGCCAAATCATAAGCCAAAGTCATACTAAAACATATGTTTCATAACCTCAATTTACTTCATTCAATCTCATGCCATAATCTTACCAATTCCTCAAAGAAGCACATACCAAAATCTTACCATATTGACCAATTCTCTTTGGCCATCCATGAACACATCATATTGGAAATATTGCATGACATAGTTTATACTCAAAAGTCATTGATAAATACAACCAAAATCAAGCCATATCACATGGCCAAATATTTTTAACTCAAAAACATATCTAAATCTAACTAGACTGTACATGCCATACTTACATATTTACACTTTCAAAAGGTACCAAAGTAGAGTTCGATGGTGTGGTGATGATCCTTGACGGTCCCTGAGCTCCTGGTAGCCTCGATATCTAAAAATAATTGAAAACACACACAAAGTAAGCTTTCCAAAGCTTAGTAAGCAATATATAAATAAACTTATCACATAACACCATTCAATACCATTTCATTCAAGTAGCTCATGGCTAAATACAATTACATATCCATATGTCTCATATAGCTCTTTTGTTCATAATTCACTTACATATATCATATGTTCACAAATGTACATATACTTACCTTTCATTCTCAAACATGGTATACATTTCAAATGTACCTGAATTGAGTACTAATTCATGTAGTCATTCGTTTCTAAGAATGCTCGTTAAACAGTTCAGAATCATTAAGGATACTCGGATAGCTTGTACAATGCCAACGTCCCAGACGTGGTCTTACATGAAATCACATATCAGAAATCCTATGTCATGACATATGTATCCTAACTATTCCTATGGTTTGTATGCGGCTCTCAGACGTCGTCACATTATCAAAAATTTCTCAATTTCAAATATTCAACTTCTATAACCATTCATCATAATTCAATATCATATAACATGAATAAATCAATTCAAACACATTTATTTGTATATAGACTTACCTTGTACGGGAATGAACGGAAACAAACGGCTGCTCAACGACTTTCAACTTTCCTCGATCTAATTCCGTTTTCCTTGGTTTTTGATCTAAACACATTCAAATTTGACTTATTCAATCTCACATTCACTCAAATAAATCCATATACACATATTTAGGGCATTTTACAATTTAGCCTTCATATTTTCACATTTTAACACTTTAGTCCCTAATTTATAAAATCACAAAATACACATAATTTCTTTTCAAACATGCCTAACTGAATTTTCCTTTAGCTCATATAAGCCCACATATTTTATTTATTTCACAGTTTAGCCCCTCAATTTCTCATTTTCATAATTTAGCCCAAAATACTCAAATTGATCAAAAATCCCAATACAAAACATAGTAATCTAATACATATCTTTCATTTTCTATCATCAAACTTCATAAAATTCACATTATCAACAATGACATATCTTAAAATCATAATAAAATTCAGAAATTGAGACATGGGCTTGAAAGATAACTAAGCAACTGTAACACCCCAAACTCGGCCCGGACGTTATGGTCGAATCTGGCACGTCACATTGAAGTGTTTTAGCGAAAAACCTTGTTTTCATTGAAAACCCTTCCTTAAAATATGAGACCTTGATAAACTTATAAAAACTCTTTTTTCAATCGCAAAAGCTTGTTTAAAACATATGATTTATGAAAACCTGTCATTTGAAAATTTAGTTACGGAAACGTAGAAAAACATACTATGATTTAGGAAACTCATGTTTAACTTCTTGTAATTACAACGCATAAAAATATTAATCCAAATAATGAAAAAAGGGAAGGCCTTATTGCAATCCGGTCTGAAAATTTCTTGATAAACTAAAAACCTATATGCTTTTAAAAAGGAAAACAAGTCCAAGTTGTCCTGCTAGCTGGCCACCCAGAGTCCCTCCAAACATTGAACCTTCTATTGAGCATTACCTGAAAAAATAAAAGAGGGGGTGAGTTTTCGCAAACTTAGTGTGTACTACCCTCAACAAACATAAAGCAAACATCAACCACCGTAAAATCATACATGCAATGCAATGGAGTGCAATTCCACCCCAATAATCCAACCGCTACACATCAAATCTGTCCCCTGATACACATCATGTGGGGATAGAAATATCGACCCATCCAACCGATACACATCAATGGTAGCCTGGTTATGAAACTACCTTCATTCATATATTGGGCTTAAAAGTCGTAGGTGGATCCATGATTGTCAAGCAACCATGCGATCCTCATATACTTCCTCTGTTCCATAATTCCCAGCCCAGATGCAACCTAAGTAGAATATCGTATGTATGCAGCAGATATACATGTAACATCCATAAAACTTACATTGAACACATAGGGGTATTTTGGTCTTTTTTTCCCTTAGGGGCATTTCGGTAATTTTTCCTTTATTGCAGGTTTTTACTTACCTTAGCCTATTAACAAATCCTGTGAGCTAAGATGAACGAATACTATGCATCGGGTAGGATTCCAGAGAAGAGGAGGTGAGTCATTAAGGCTGCTTAAGTACCAAGCTCTCCCTAGATCCAATCCTAGACATGTATATACCCGTTGCCATACCTTAACCCTATGACTTGTCCACGGTCTCATTTAATTAATTAAGTTTTATGCAGTCATCATAAACTAGGCCCAAAACCCCTTACAAAGCCCAGATAAATCCACATACCTGTATATGGCCCACTAGGCCCAATCATATGTATATGGCCCATTCGGCCCAAATCACATTTATATGGCCCATTAGGCCCAAATCACATTCATATGGCCCATGAGGCCCAAATCACATTTATAGTCATGCTCACATATGAATTTTCCATCACATAGCATCAATTATCAGTTTTCGCCTATTATGGCCCAACAACCCATCGAGCCCATTAAGCCCATTCTGGCCCGGTTGGCCAATCCACACCCCAAGCCCATGGAATCGCCCATGAGGCCTTAGATAACCTATCGGTTTTCCCCTCACGAGTGTTCGCACAATCACAAGTCTGTTGTAGTCAAACTTTTGGCTTTTCGGCTTTTCAGCATTTCAGCATTTCAGCATTTCGACATTTCGAGATTTGTCGATTTATTTTGTGTGTGCAGTGTATGTACACACCTGGTAAGAAAGCATGTTGTGATCTTTCTAGCCATGAACCTACAATTAATATCACTCAAGAATTAATCTCACATACTTATCGAATACTTTACCAAAAGCTGAAATCTCACCTTAGCCTTACCTGAAACGCCAAGCCTTAATAGCTTTCCCTTGATCACTAACCACGAGTACTTTTCAAATCTGCATTAACCTTTATCGTTAAAAAAATGATGGGTGACTTGTATCCAACATATGTCACCCTTTTCTACTAAAGCCTATTCGGCCAACCCTTACTAAGTGAATAACACTTACCAAAGTCTCACACCTGAGGAGCAAATCGGAAGGGATCCAAAAGACAGGGATTTGATACTAATCCTACGAAAATTGATTAGAATAAGTGAGGAACAAAGTAATTGATACTTAGCAAAACTGATTGGAAGAACAAAGCACTTACACTAGGACTGACCGATTAGAAATAGTAGTGGCGGCACCAAGGGTATTTGGCCCTTGCGATTTGTATGGCAAAAATAGGGTTATTCGACTCCAAGGGAAAAGAAAAGAAGAATTATGTTAGACTAAAAGTGAATCAAAAAGATTTAAGTAAAAGAAGAATGGAAAATCGACACAAGAACACAAAAGAAGAACAATGGATTTTCGGCTTTTGGATCTTGGAGAGAAAAAGGAAAAAGAAGGTTTTTGGCAACAAGGTGAAGGAGAATTCGGCATTAGCCTGGTAACCCTACATTCGGCACCTATATATAGCCTCTATAGTTGAATTTCTCATGTCCTAGTTTTTCTCCCTGAGAACCCCTTAATCCCCTCCTCTAATTTCTCCTCTTATCACTCTCTACAGAGTTCATTCCAACGCCACCTCTGTCCAACTCTTAAGCAAAATAAATCCCTCTTTTGCGTAAGGTGGGATTCGAACCCCATACCCCCTTGCCTTGCCTTGCATGTGACGCCACTTGCCACTCCACCACAAGGCTTCCTTGTGTCCAATTCTTCCTTTATTTATTCAAAAGCCCACCTACTTGCCATCAAGGTTCTTTTAATTATTAACCCATAATTTCCTTTACCCCTAGGTTCGAATCAAACCTTAACCGAGACCTATTATTACATAATTAACACTTAACCGGGAATACTAAGCACACTTTTTATCATAACCAAAGAAAAAAGAAAATTCAAGATTTCAAGATTTTTGAGGCATTACAACAACGATCACAAAAACGTAGAAATTATTGAAAACGGATCAAAAACCATACCTTAATCATCAATTTACTTAGCCAAACCATAGGAATTCTTGTTATCTTCTTTGTCTTTCAATTTTTGGAAATAAAGGATGGTAATGGACTAAATTTTAAATTTTTTTATTTAATATAACATTAATTATCAAATACCAATTTTAACCTTTATTTTAAACATATAAAAACACTTAATGGATGATCATTAATGTCCATTAACCTCATCAATGGTCTAAAGCATCATAAGGACCTCTCTTTTAATAAGACATGACACTTAAGTACTTTTTACAAATAGCTAGCCAGTTGTACATTTTACGCGATTAGGTCCTTTTAACAAATCGGCCACACAAATGATAAAATTTTCACACGAAATTTTCACAAATATCAATTCACATATTATAAGCACGAAAAATATTATTAAAATATTTTTCTAACTCAGATTTGTGGTCCCGAAACCACTATTCTGAATAGGGTCTAAATCGGGCTTTTAGAGATGTGCTTTAGTTTTATGCTATGATAGAAAATTTATACATGCTCGAAATGGTAATAAACGGTTATGTCCCGATTGACTGTGAGTTTTGGTGATTATATGTGCTTTCCCAAAACTAAAAGGGTCATGTATTTGTTGCGAATGGGATTTAACTCGAACGAGTAATCCCATTGACCTTGTTATAGAAAGGATTTAGCTCAGATGGGTAATTCTAATATAATAAATTTCGAGCATACATTATGATTAGGGTTTAGCCTAGACTGGTAATCCTAATCGACCTCCTCTAGGCATACATTATATAAAGGATTTAGCTTGGACTAGTAATCCTGTTATACGATATGTGGCTCGAAAGAGTGTTTCTTGGTTAAGTGCCCTAAGGGGTACCCTTGAATAAGGAAATGACGGATTATTGAATCGTACACTTCGAGTGTACTACTTGAGCATCCATCGGAATTCAATGATTCAACGGACATAAAACTTTTGACATGGCACAAAAATCTTGAGATGATATGATAATGACTTGAAAGAATATTGCTTGATGAGCTCATCTATGTTACTTGATTGATATGAAGATTTTGGTGACTAACATGTTTGAGTGAATGTATGTGATTAGGCAATTTAGCCAAATGGATGGAAACATAACATTGTATGCTTAGATTTAATAAGCAAGATTGGTAAGTTTATTTTCCATTATACGAACTTACTAAGCATGTAATGCTTATTCCGTTTTATTTTCCCCTATTTTATTGTGCTTGAAAGCTCGCGACGGTTGCAGATCACTAGAGCTTCGTCACACTATCAACTAGTCATTTTGGGTATACTTTGTAGAAATCATTCTGGTATAATGGCATGTATAGGACAACTAGGACAATAGTGGCTTGAAGTGTTATTTTGTAACCTAGCCATTAGAATGGCTAGTAATGGTTTATTTTGGTATCATTAAGTAGGTTATGATGATATATTCATATGTGATATGTTATGTATATGTGATCAAATGATCTAATGCCTAAGTTATTCCAAGGTAAGTTTATAAACCCATATGCATGTAGTGATATGCCTTGTTGAATGATGAGGATGGCCCAATTTGAATGTTTGAATTGGTTGGTTTTGGATGTGTGTTTGAAGTGAAGGTCTTGGGTGAAAATTTGGGTGAGAAATGAAGCTAGAAATGGCTTCATTTTGTCCACACAGGTTTGTGTCTAGACCGTGTGTGACACACGGCCTGGTAACATGGGCATGTGGTTAGGCCGTGTGTCCCCTATGTAATAGCCCATTTTAGGGTTAATCGGAATAGTGGTTTTGAGACCACAAATCTGATGTCAAAAAAATTATTTTATTATTATTTTAATATTTATAGTATGATATTAGAGTTGTGTGAAAATTTTGTGAAGAAATTTTACCGTTTGAGTGGTTAATTCGGTAAAAAGGACTAAATCGCGTAAAGTGTAAAAGTTTAGTTCTATAAGCTAAAGGTGTTTATTAGTTATGGTTTTTAAAGTAGAAGTCCTCAAATGGTAATTAAACCATTTGAAGTGTGAATGGACACTTATGGGTATTAATTATGCATGTTTAATTGTTTTATTTTAAGGATAAAATAGTAAGTTAATTATTAAAGATTAATTTAATAAGACCAAACATGCATATCATCAATTTTTTACTTCATCTTCACCGAAAACAAAAAGAGAAAGAAGCCATGGGTGTTGTTGAGGTTAGGCCAACATAATCTCATGCTTGTAAGTGCAATTTTGCTCAGTTTTTAATAATTTCTACGTTTTTGAGATCGTTGCTTCGTAATCTAGCTAGCTCGTATCTCTAAATTTTGAACTATTAAAGTATGTGACTTTTACCATTATTGATTAAGTGTATATTTTGATAATTGATGATAGAAAATAAATTTTTGTTGTTAGATATACAAGTTTTGTAAAGAGAATTTTGGTAAAAATATCAATTTTGGACTAAATTGTGAATTATTGAAATTTTTTGGTTAAAAGTGTGATTATTTGGAAAATATGGGCTGCTAGTGGTATGGGTAAAATTCGGCTAGCATGGGCTTGTCCTTAATTGCATGAATTTGCAATTTTATGTGATAAGGACTAAGTTGCAAAAATGTGTAATAAAATGGCCAAAAGTGTAAATTGTGTTAATTTGAATGAATTGCTGATTAAATAAGTTGATTTTGTTTATAACTAGATTGAGAAAAGCAAAATACGGGTATAGATCGAGGAAAAGATAAAGTATCGGACTAGTCGATCTGTTCAGTCATTTTAACCATCGAGGTAAGTTCATATGTTAATAAACGTACTTAAATTGTGTTACAAATGCTTATTTATTATTGAATTGAATTGAATGCTGAATTGTTATGATTTCGAGCCAAAATCGACAGAGTTATGATATCTGAAAGTCCTATACGAACCTTAGGAATAGTATAGGATATAAATGTCATGACATTAGGTTACCAAGATGTGATTACATGTAAGATCATGTCTGGGACATTGGCTTTGTATTGTGATTATGTATAAGACCATGTCTAGGACATTGGCATCGTTAATCGATTACGTCTAAGACCCTGTCTAGGACAGTGGCATAGATATTTCGTAACATGTAAGATCATTTCTGGGATATGCCATTGTACGAGTTATATGTGATTCCTGAGTATCCTTAATGATTCTGAACGATTCAACGGGCATAGTCAAGACGAGAATAGAAGTACAATCGAATTAAGTAATACAGGTATGTATAAAATCTTTATGAGAATCAAATGAAGGTAATTTGATGAGTTCATAGTGTATCATGTATATGAAATGAGAAAGATTTATGTATAAGTATGTTTCATGCCAAAATGTGTTTATTTGGCTAAAATGAGGTATGAATTGAATGATATGTGAGATATTAGTTATAGTTGTTTTAATTAAATATACATATGGCACATAATGTGCGAAATACCGTTATTTGATGATATTTAACATGATGCATATTTACTAAATAAAATGTGATGGATATTGGATTGAATAAAGTTATATATATATTTGCTTATGTACTTGTAAATATGAATGAATTGGTAAGAATGTGTTAGATCTATATGAACAATGATATGAATAAACATGTGAAACTCATGGTTAACTATGTGAATGGATTCATGGTATAAAGGTGAAAGCATTGAGTAAAATTATGATATATATGTAAATACTTAATATGTGTTTATTAGATAAGTTGAGTTTATTACCATACGAACTTACTAAGCTTTATAGCTTACTTTGTTTTCTTTCCTATGTTTATAGAGTTTTAGAGGCTTGCTCAGTTTGGAAGTCGTTGGAGATCTACTATCCAGCTATGGTTTGGTATTTCTAAGCTTTGTGATATTGGTTATATGGCATGTATAGGTATTGTGGTTATTTGATAAGTATAAATAAATTTTTGGAATTGATGCCTATGTGTTAGATGTAATTAGCCATGAGATGTGGCTTGAAAATGATGTTAGTTTGGTGTGTATATTGCCTTGTAAAATGATATATCTTGATAAGTTTGGTTATGGTTCAAATAGCTCAAATAGTCATTTGGTAAGTGACATGTATATGCTCAGTTTAGTTTTGATATTTGAATGCAAATTTGGTAGCTACATGACTTGATTATGATATGTATTATATGTGTGTTTTAAGGTTAGTAAAGATGTGGAGTTAGTTGAATTCATAAGTCAAATCATATAGGTGAATTATGGCTATTAAATTAAGTCGATTTGGTAAGTTTTTGATTAGTCAAATGGTTATATATGAATAGATGAAATGATTGGAATGCAATGGCATTTTTGCATGAAATTGGTATGGTTGGCTGCCTATTTGTGTATGATATTAGTACTATATGACCTGTTGCAGGTGGTTAATTTTGGGTGAGAAATGTGGTTTGAAACAAGCCTATTTTCATCCATACAAGCTGAGTACACGGGCGTATGGCTCAACCGTGTGTGACACATGGCCTTAGTACATGTAACACCCTAAAAATCAAAGCAATCATTTTTGTATGTTGTGTTGCAAATACATGTCTGCTTCAGTGGTTAAGTGTCCTGGGAAGTGTTTGAGAAGTCCTGAGTTCAAGCCTTGGCTTGTGAAAATTTTTTGTTTTTCTTAAATTAACCCTTTCTAGTTAATAGGCTTCTTAAGTAAATGTGGGTGTTTTGTATCATAAAAAGCCTATTGATCTAGGGGATGAAGGTGTGTGGAGTGTTCTAGGGGATCTGAGGTTCGAGGGCTAGCAACGCAAAAGAATATTTTATTTTGCTTTGCTACTGACGTTGGGGAAGTGTTGTAGTTGGATTGAAATTGGGGGGTTGGAGAAGTGTGAGGAGTTGTGGCCGAATTCTAGGGATTGGTTGGAGGAAAATTCAGCTAGTAGCGAATTGGATGAGTGGGATAGGGTTGAGTGATCTTAAGAGCAATATGGAGAGAGAAATTAGGAGTTTTGAAGGGAGTGGTAGAGGGTGTCCCGAATTGGGACTCTCACTCTTTGTAATTTTCAGGTTTCGAGCAATAACTAGGGGTTTTGTCATTCTTTTCGGTTCTTTTCTCCTTGGTGCCGAATTCCTACCTATTGGTTTTGGTTGTTTCGTGTTTGTCATTTGTTTGATGGTTTGGTAGTAGTAATCATTCGGCGCTTTACTCGATTTGGTCTTTTTTTTCGGATTGTTCTCCTCTAACGTCCTTCTCCACTGATTACCTCTGCTCCTCTTCTCTCTCGTAATCAAGTCTCTTTAGCCGAATACCTCTTCCTTGGTGGTGAGCCGACTCTTTTCTTCCTCTCCCTTAATCCAACGTTTGCTCTATTGGCTGTGTACACCTTCTTTTCTTCGCCTTCCCTCTTTTCTTTCTCCCTATGCCTTTCCTTTTCATTCTGGTACCTTAGCCAAATACCCCATCTCACCTTGTTATTTTTCCTTCGGTTAGCAGGTGTGCTGTGATCAGTTAGGTTAAGCGCACAGTTCTCGTCTCTTACTCTAGCGCTTTTGTGTTGGCCGAATAGTGATAGGTAAGACTCAGTTTCACTTCTTCCTCTTTTGATGTTTCACCTTATATAACCATCTTTTTACTTTACTTCTTCTTGCTGATTACCCTTCTGTTTGCCTTCTAGATCAATCCTTATTCTTGGTTCTGTGTGCGTTACATCTTTGGTCTATAATCCGCGCAGTCGTTATTGGTAAGTGTGGTGCGGTTGTGATGGTATTTTACTTCAAGTATGAGTCTAACATAGAAAGGTGGTGTCTTTTGTGTAGGCGGTGGTCGAGGTTGATTGACACATACCCTAGGAATCAAGAGTGCGATTATTGGAGGCTTTTGGTAAATAGATGGTGATTGTTTTGGAACTCCGTTAGTTTCCAATTTGGAACAAGGGTTAAATAATTGATTAGTTGATATTAATTGTTCTTTAGGTATAAGAGTGTTCGGAGCGCGGACTAACTCAAAATCACATTAGGTGTGTAACCACATTGCTATAAGCATAGATCGACAAAAGATGGAAAAGTTTGTCTACTGACGCTACACGAGCGTGCGCTCGCTCGTGTGGTAATCCAAATGCGTAAAATGTGGGTGTTAGATAGTAGAGACGTCCGTAAGCGTTTTCATGGGTTTAGGCTGTTATGGGCCACATTGGGCCGAAATGGGCCGTGTGGGCCCCACTGGCTCATGGGCCGTACACAGGTAAACCACATGAACATGTGGAGATTATTGGGCCATGCTGTGTTGTTCACACAACCAAAGTCATTTTTGGGCTTTACGGGCCACACGGGCGTGTGGGCCCACATGGGCCGTGTTTTGGGCTTTGGGCCCATTTTCACTTTTTGATTGTTAAGGTTGCAGGGGTCGTCCATGACAACTGTGGACCTACTATTGGGTCGGTAAGTACACTTAGACCCCATACTGATGAAACGACTGTTATACCCCTATGAAGTAAAATGACTGATATGTCGCTATGTTATTTATGACTGAATTTGAGCATGACATTTCTGCATACACGTATGATATTATGACATGACATGTTGCATAGGGGTGGGTTGATATATTTAGAGGAAGTGTACTATACTGGTAGCTTTACTGCAAATACTGTTTAGTGCCACAACCGGTACTATATTTTGCAGTGTAGGGATGGGTGGGTCGATTTTATCCCCACATGGAGTGTAGGGTTGGACGGAATGGAGTGTAGAGGATGGATGGGTAGGACTTCTGATTTTATTTATGTTACTATTATATAACAGGCTAAGGCCCATACTGATACTACTACTGTAATGGGCTATGGCCCTACCTGATACTAGACTGTCATGGAAACGAGCTTAGGCCCAAACTATATTTGCCTACGGTTTGACTGATTATTGTAAAGGGATTGCACACTGAGTTTTTCATAAACTCACCCTTCTGCTTTCCTGTGCAGGTAATCCTTAGGTGGGCCGGTGCTGCGAAGGACTCGATTGGGGCCACACAACTGCTCGTGCTACTGTTTTAAACCTTTAATCTTTAAGCTTTTTAATTTGGTTATCTGTTATGTAATAAGGCCTCTTTAAATTTTACTTTAATTTGGGGTTTACTTATTTTGATTTATATTTACTAGTAGTAGGACACGAATTTTCCAAAAAAGATAACTATTTTCAAAACACCACGCTATTACAACATATTTCAAAAACTTCCGCAACAAACATTGACTTTAAAGTGTAATAAAAACCTAAAACGATTAAACTTTTTCTAACCTACTTGAGTTTTAACAACGAACAAGATACTTAAAAGTTTTGTAAAAGATCAATATGAGGGTTTTATTATAGTACGGACTATTCAAACAGAACGATGTTTTTTCAAAACACAATTCAATGTGACATCGTAGATTCGGCCATAGCATCTAGGTCGGGTTCGGGGTGTTACATTTAGTTGTATCAGAGCCAGGTTGCAAAACTCGGCTGTGGATTTGGGTTTCCTTAAAAACTTAAAATTTCAAAAAAAAAGATCTGTTTCAAATGATTTGAAACATTTGGAAATGTTTTACTGAATGTGTGGTACACTGAGTCTCTGGCGCTGACCCTGTAAGTTTTTTGAATCTACTGCTTAATTAAATTGAAATATTGAGACTACTATAGGTAGTAGACTGTACTGAAATACTCTGTTTAGGGTAACCTAAAACTTTAGTAAGACTGCGATCTGCGAAAACAAAACTCTAAATTACTGATAATATTTTTCGTAAAATATCCAGTTATAAACACTGGAACTGTCAACTGATGCATAAAATTTATAATACAGATAATTACACAAAATCAATAATGAGCACCAGAGGTACTCGTGGAAGGGGTACAAGCCGCAGTGAAGGTCGTGGAATGCTCGGGCTGGGTCTTCGGCATCGGGCCATATGCCTAACAATGAAGCTAGAGAGGCACCAGCTTCACTTGTGACTGAGACTGGGTCACACGATCGTGCAGCTGGGGATGATGCACTGTCCCAAGCTATGTTGCAAATTCTGGAAAGGGTCGCTGGGCCTAATACTAGTACTGTAGGCCGTGGGTCGATTACAAAATGACTCCGGTCTATTGGGGCTGAGATTTTTAGGGGTATCGTTAGAGTTGCCCCTAATGTGGCTAAATATTTGATTGAGGCCATAGAGAGGATCATGGATGACCTCAACTACACCCTAGAGTAGAAACTAAAAGGTTGAGTGTCGTTGCTGTGAGATGAAGCCTATCAGTGGTGGCTTATAGTGAAAGAAGGCACTCAGCCTGACTAGTTGACCTGAGAATTTTTCAAAACTGCATTCCAAGGGAAATATGTAGGCGTTAGTTATGTGGATACCCGGAGTAGAGAGTTTCTAAATTTGACTCAAGGGGATAAATCCGTAGCTGAATATTAGTCTGAGTTTTTGCGACTTAGCCGCTATGCACGAGGGATGGTGGCAACTGAATAGGAGTGCTGTGTTCGATTCGAGGACGGCCTCAGAGATAATTTAAGGATTCTGATAGCTCCACAGAGGGAGCGAGATTTTGTTGTTTAGGTGGATAAGGAAAATATCGCCGAAGATGTGAAGCTCGCTGAGTGTCAGAACCATGAGAAAGAGAAAGGTAGAAATAAAAGATATTCAGAGCCCTCAAGTTCATTTCAGATGCCTAAGAAAAAGGCTAGAGTTGATGGGCAAGTCAGAGTTGGGCCCCCTGCTGCTGCTTTTGGGCCACAGCCTTGTCCTGATTGTGGGAGACACCATCAGAGCGAGTGCTAGAAACGGAAGGGGCATGTTTGATTGCGGATCTTTAGAGCACTGCATTAGAGATTGTCCACGGAGGCCCGATCATATGCAAGCTACTGGTATAGATACTATACAGCCATCGAGAGTGTTCAGCAGCCACTGAGATGCCGTGGTCAGGCCTGAGGTGGACATGGTATGGGTCGTGGTCGTAGAGCATTGAGCAGAGGTGCTAGTCATACTGAGGCGAGACAACCGACACTGATTTATGTTGCACGTTGTCAAGAGGACAGAGACACCCCAGATATTATTACGGGTATGTTCTTTATCCATAATGTACCTTATACTGCATTGATTGATGTTGTCTCTACACACTCTTACATAACATGCGCTGTGTCTGAGGCTTTGGGTATTATGGTTGAAAACACTACGAGTAGGGTTACGGTGTTGAATCCATTAGGGCAGTCAGTGAGGGTGAATAAACTATTTAAGGATGTACCTTTGGAGATTCAAGGAAAGATCTCTTTGGAAGATTTAATGGAACTCCCTTTTGGAAAATTTTACTTGATATTGGGTATGGACTAGCTGGTTAATCATCAAGTGAATTTTGACTGTGCTGCTAAATGGGTGATACTGAAAACTGCAGAGGGTGATGAGGTAGTTATGATTGGGGAGCATCGAAATTATCTGTCAAATGTGATTCTACACTGAGAGCTAAGAAGTTGGTTCGTAAGGGTTGTGAGGCGTATCTAGCCTACATTAGTACTTCTAGTTCTGAGGTTTCATCTGTTAAAGATATCAGAACAATTAAGCACTTTTCGGATGTAACACCCTGAATTCCTGGGCCTAGAAGATTGGGCCTTGTGCGTGGGAGCCGCTAAGAGACTGCACATAAAATTTTATGTGTGGAAGAAATATCACAGTTGATTATCTACAGCAGTGGTTAAGTGATTAGAAGTGTTTGGGAGTGTTGGAGAAGTCCTGGGTTCAAACCTGGGCTTTAGCAAAAATTTATGTTTTTCTCTTAAAGGAGCCTTGATGTTAGTGGGTAGGCTTTAAGAATATTTTTGATAAATTTATAACACAGAAAGAGCCTGTGGTGGAGTGGCAAGGTGGCGTGTTGTGTAACTGTAAGGTCTGAGGTTCAAGTCTTGGGATGCGCAATAGAGTATTTATTTTGCTGTTTGAGCTGTGTAGGAGGTAAAGTTGGACAGGAACTCTGTTGTAATACCCCAAACCCGTATCCGTCGCCGGACTAGGGTCACGAGGCATTTCTGAACATAAATACAGTTTTGAACATTTTCAAGTTAACACAGGTCATACTCATATATACATGTAAAGCATATAATTAACTAAATAATAAACATACATTATAAATATATTGTAAAAATCAAACTTTACATTTCTTATTTCTAAACGTGCGCATATTTAACCAAATAAATATTATCACAAGGCATTTATTCTTAACATATATATATCATTATCAATTTCACAATTTATACCAACAACATAAGCATCATATATATAAATTCGTATACACTTTCATTATAAACTGAGCCATAATGACAAGCATCATTCGATTACACTCACATAAACATGTGCATATATATATAATCAACATCTTGCTAAAACTCATATAATTCCCATGGTTTACTATTGCTCAAACCACTATTTATTTGGTTATTTATTATTGTCTCACTTACATACCATATTAAACAAAACAATCTCAATAGATAATCAATATTTAACTTTATTAACCATACCTATATATTTAACCATTTAAACACTGTAAGTACACCTACATTTTCCATACAAACCGAACCTAACTAATCTATGCATATTCGAACATACACATACCTCATGAACATTTTTAATCTGTTAATAACCAAAACCAAGTTTCATTTATTAATACATAACATACCCTATATAATGCATATTTAAATATACCTTAAACAAGCTTAACATCTGAACTCATGTTTATAATTGACTATACATACACCAAAATCGAATCATCTAACCATACTTATACAAATTTTTACACACCATGACCGAATCATCAACCATAATCAAGTCCATCAACTATTATCAAATCATTTCCAAAACATATAATACCAATCAAATATACCATTCATTCATAGCATATATCATTATAACCAAATCGGATTAAACCATGACCAAACATAAGCAAATTCAAACATAGAAATTAAGCCATATTCACATGGCTCAAATTATACATATCCAAGATCAAACAAAATACATATAAGCCTATACATGCCATAAGTTCAAAAATAGACTTTTAAAAGTACCAAAGGTTGATGATAGTGTGGATGACTTCGATGACGATCCCCGAGCTCGTAACTTACAACCAAAATCTATAAAATAGAGTAACAAAAACACACAGAGTAAGCTAACTTAGCTTAGTAAGCCTTAAGCAAATTAAAAAACTCAAAAGAATAATAAAAACATTTCAAACAAGCCAAATTGTATCATTAATGTTATACTTTTACACAAATAAGTTACCTTGGCTGAATGCTAATATTTCTCATTTAGCATAATATCATTCAACTTTTCATTCCAAAAATAACATTATACCAAGTATGCTTACATTCAATTATTTATACTCATGAATCAAACTCAACTTCATAGATTTGTATATATATAACCAAAACATACTTCTCATGTCTACTCACATTCTTCACTTCCTATACCAGCATCACTCATTTGTCCAAATATACAAAATAAAATATATGATCACATAAGTACATACCTATATAGCCGAATATACAAGATCAACTATAACATCACATAAGTACATACCTATATGGCTGAATATACAAGATCATCTAGATCAATTTACTTGATCAATTTCCACATCAACGTGAAATCTTATAGGCATAGGCTTGAAAATAAATCATCGGCATAAAACTTGCTAGGCGTAAGCCTGAACCACACACCGGCACAAGGCCTGCTAGACTCAAGGTCTAATTTTTATTCACCGGTATTAAGCCTGCTAGGCATAAAGCCTGATCAAATTCATCAGCACAAGGCTTGCTAGGCTCAAAGCCCGAATATCACTATTATAAAGTCATTTCATAATCAGTTCATATATCGAGTCGTCCAAATATTCCATGTAGTTCATACAAACTTTCAGAGGTTTTAACTTAGTCGAATAAAACTCAACCACATTAATTCCATGTTAAACCACATTTGGCTACTCTACTATACAACTATAAAATTTGAATCATCATAGTAAACCATTTTATATTCGAAATAAATGATGTTTAATTGCTTAAAGACTTACTTGGGATATCGACGAACGTTAAAAATCGGCTATTCGACTATTTTTCTGATTTCTTTTGTTCTTGATCTATATAATTTTGAAATTAACCTCATTTAAACATAATTTCATTCAATTTAATCCAACAACACATAAATGGGCAAATTACCATTTTACCCCTGATATTTCATACTTTTACAAATTAGTCCTAATTGCATAAAACATAAAATACACAAAATCTCCACTCATCATGCCTAGGTCGAATGTTCATCTAACACATATAAATACACACATTTCATTTATTTTGCATGTTAGTCCCTCAATTTATTATTTTTGTAATTTAGTCCTAATTACTCAAAATCTTCAAAAACTCCAATACAAAACATGTTAATCTAAAACATATTTTTGATATTTCATCATCAAACATCACAAAACACAAATATTCATCAATGGCATAGCTCAAAATATGCATCAATATCAGAAATTTAAAGTTTGGGTCAGATAGTACTTGAAGCAACGATCTCAAAAACGTAAAAATTATCAAAAACTGAGCTAAAACTTACCTTGAATCAAGCTCTAACAATGGCCAAACCTAAGGAACTCTTGTTTCTTTTTCTTTTCTTTTATATTTGGTCATGCAAAGAATGAGCAATGGCTTTTTAATTATTTTATGTTTTATGTTATATAACTTTATTAACCATTTTACATATTTAACCTTTTAAAACTAATAATAAAACATACTTAATATGAACACATTCAACAATCACATAGTCTAAAGGTTTATTTGCAACTTAAATACTTCAATTTACAAAGCCATTAACAAATTGATTCTTATAAAATAAACTATCTATTTTTCAACTTATGCGATTAAACCCTTTTATTAAATTAAGCACACAAACAATCAAATTTTCATACGAAACTTTCACACATGAAAATTCACATGAAATAAACACGAAAAATAATATTTAAATATTTTTTTGATGCAAATTCATGGTCTCAAAACCACCGTTTCGATTAGGGTCTAAATCGGACTGTTACATCTGTGGTTGAAGTGGTCATAAGAATGTGTAAAAATCCTAATGGTTGAAAGTAATCCCACATCGGGAAACTAACATGAGAATTAGCGAGAAGCTGGCTTTAAATAGAGCGAACCAGATGAGTTGGTGAGGAGGAAAGTGATTAAGACTCAATGCAGGATGAGCCAAGGATTGGTGAAAACTGGTTTTAGAAGGGATTAATTCATACCTGCTTAACCAAGGATGGTGATCGTGGACTTCGACGCATTCTCAGAAACAAGTGTGTATTCACGCCCTTCTTTGTTGGAAGTTGGCAAAAGCCAAAACGTCAGCATTTGAGGCCTTACGAGCGTGCAATCGCTCGTGGGGTAAATTGAGTCCACAAACCATGGGCAATAGACTGTAGAGGCCGCCACGAGACTTCTCGTGTATTGGGGCTATTTTGGGCCTCGATGGGCTGAATGGGTCGAATGGGCCCCATGGGCCCACTTGTCTAAATCTAGCTGTTAGGTGGGAAATAGTTGGGCTTGTCATGTCGTGTGCATGGCATAGGCCATTAAGGGCTTCATTAGGTCGAAATGGGCCGTGTGGGGCCAATAGGCTTGTGGGCTCTACACAGATTAAATCCACGGTAAGTGATAAATATTGAACTGGGCTATGTAGGTCACATAGGTATAACTAAATTTAGGCTAAATCGACCACACGAGCATGTAGGCCCACTTGAGCCGAGTATGGGTCTTAGGCCCATTTACACCGTTAGGTCTGTTTAGGTTACTTAAGTCACTCGAGGCGATGGTGGACCTTCTGTTGGGTCATTAAGACCCTGAGTTATTAAATTACTAAAATACCCTGTAAGGTAAAATGACTTTTTTCCCTTGTGGGTAAATGATTGATTTGGACTATGAATTTGACTGATTTGACTGTGATTGTATGACTGTTATTTAACTGAGTTGACGGTGGTTGTACGACTGATATGCTTTTAATATATGTTTAAATGATTGTTACTAAGCATGGCCATTTTGCATACACGTGTGATGATTGAGCATGACATACACGACATATTGCATGGGGTTGGGACATTGATACGGAAGAAGTTTTGATAGGATCACATGGGTCGCACGAGACAACTGTGGATCCAGTATTAATCTATTAAGTTCGTACGGGTCGTACGAGACGACTGTAGACCAATGGACGGCTTAGTGCTGCTTAATTTGATTATGGCTCTGTGCCAACCTAAAAATGGCTCTGTGCGATCTTGACTATGGCTTTGTACCAAACGTATTTACCTGTGGCTATGTGCCTAACATACTTATTGATGACTCTGTGTCAATCATATTTATCGAAGGCTATGTGCCGATTATATTACCGTCGCTGGTGGCTATGTGCCAAACATAATACAGTTATTGATGGCTTTGTATAATACCGCTACTGAAGGCTTAAAGCCGTATATATACTAGCAGCTTTGTTTGATTTCGGTTAGTGCTGCAACCAGTGCTAACATTGTACTTGTAGGGATGGCGTGGGTGTGTTATTCCCCACAGATAGTGTAGGGTTGGACGGAGGCAAGTGCAGGGTTGGATGGGATAACATGCATCTATGTATTCACACATTCTATTTTGTTACTAAGATGGGCTAGGCCCAATTGTTTCTGTTATGGGCTGTGACCCAAATGTTATTGTAATAGGCTTTGGCCCACGTATGCTCTGAACTGGACTGTATTGTTATTGTTAACGAGCTCTAGCCTAGACTGTTTCTGTTTCTGTTTTGGTATACTGACTGTTACTCTAGTAATGGGATTACACACTGAGTTTTCGTAAACTCACCCCATTTATTAACTGTGCAGTTAATCCCCAACGTTAGGTGGATCAGTGTCGCAGAGGGACTCAAAGACGACCACACAACTGCACATGATTTTCTATTTCGTT
This sequence comes from Gossypium longicalyx, assembly GCA_025698465.1. Lineage (NCBI taxonomy): Eukaryota > Viridiplantae > Streptophyta > Magnoliopsida > Malvales > Malvaceae > Gossypium > Gossypium longicalyx. The sequence continues at coordinate 66,346,307 of CM046995.1, read as the reverse complement.
TATTTAGTTAAGCACTTTGGTTTTTGATTTGGGTTGTAATAAGGCCTCTTTATTTCCTTAACTTTTTATTTTGGAAGTTTATTTAGTATGTTTAATATATGTTAGAAGTAGGACACGGTTTTCCAAAATAATAGTTGTTTTCAAACACTACGTTTCCGCAACATTTTCAAAATACTTTTGTAACTTAACTTTTTAACATAAAGTTTTTAGTAATTAATTTAAAACTAGCTTCTGCAACTAAAAGAGATTTTGGGAATAAAATTATGAATTTTTCAATGAACCACGTGTTGAAAATAAACTAACGTAATTGGGATTTTACTCAAGTTTTCAAATAAGAAGGGTTTTCAATGAAAATAAGCTTTTCGAAAAATACTTCAATGTGACACGTTAGATTAGGGCCTAACTTCTAGGCCGAGTTTGGGGTGTTAGACAGGATGCTTTTCCCGATGAGCTACCTGGGTTACCTCTAAATCGTGAAGTCAAGTTTGGGATTGAGCTTTTTCCTGGTACAGATCCGGTGTCCATCGCCCTTTATACAATGGTACCGAAGGAGCTTGTAGAGCTTAAAGCTTAAATTTTAGAGTTACTGGACAAAGGGTTCATCAGCTCTAGTGTGTCTCCGTGGGGAGCACCGGTTTTATTTGTGAAAAAGAATGATGGAACCATGCGTATGTGTATCGATTATTGGTAACTGAACAAATTGACTATTAAGAACAAGTACTCTCTACCGAGGATTGACGATCTATTCGACCAGTTCTGAGGAGCTTTAGTCTTTTCTAAGATTGATCTCCGATCGGGGTATCACTAACTGAGATTTAAGGAGATTGATGTTTACAAAACAGCATTTAGGACTCGCTATGGTCATTACAATTTCCTGGTGATGCCATTTGGACTAACGAATGCACCAGTAGCTTTTATGGATTTGATGAACCGAGTGTTCCAGCCCTATCTGGATCGTTTCATAGTCGTGCTTATAGATGATATTTTGGTGTATTCGAGAACTGAGGATGAACATGATACACATCTCTGAGTTGTTTTATAGATTTTGAGGGAGAAACAATTGTATGCTAAGTTCAGCAAGTGTGAATTTTGGTTGTGAAAGGTAACATTTTTGGGCCATGTGGCATCTGCTGAGGGGATTAGGGTTGATCCTCGAAAAATTGAAGTTGTTCTGGATTAGAAGCAACCTAAGTCGATATCTGAGATTCGAAGTTTTCTGGGTCTGACAGGGTATTATAGACGTTTTGTGGAAGGGTTTACGTTGATTGCTGCACCTCTGACTAAGTTGTTGCGTAAAGGGGTGCCGGTTAACTAGACTGATAAATAGCAAGAAACTTTTTAGAAGCTTAAGAAAGTTCTGATTGAGGCCCTTGTCTTAATACAGCCAGAGTTTGGGAAGGAGCTCACTATCTACAGCGATGCATCACATGTTAGATTAGGATGTGTACTAATGCAAGAGGGTAAGGTATTGGTATATGCGTCTCATCAGCTTAAGACCATGAGGCGAACTATCCAATACATGACTTGGAGTTGGCTCCGGTGGTTTTCGCATTGAAAATTTTGAAGACATTACTTGTATGGTGAGAAGTGTATCATTTACACGAATCACAAGAGCCTCAAGTATCTCGTCACTTAGAAGGAGCTAAACCTTAGGTAGTGTAAATGGATTGAGCTGCTTAAGAATTATGATTGTTCGATTGAATACCATCCTGGTAAGGCTAATGTGGTAGCCGACGCACTGAGCCGTAGGACTGTGACTGATCCGAGGGCGATGTTTGCTCGTCTCAGCTTGTTCAATGATGGTAGTCTATTGGCTGAACTTTAGGTTAAACTGACATGGACTGAACAAAATAAGGGTAAATAGTTAGAGGATGTGTCACTATGTCCTTAATTTCGACAAATTGAGAGTGGTGGCACATCAGATTTTGGACTAAATAGCGAAGGGATACTTTGTTTCCGTGAGAGAGTTTGCGTACCGAAGGATACTGATTTGAGGCAATCTATACTGCAAGAGGCGTATAGTAGTCCTTATACTATGCATTCTGGTGAGAATAAGATGTACCAATACCTTCGTGAGTTAGGTGGCCAAGACTTAAACGGGAAGTTATCAATTTCATGGGTAAATGCCTTACTTGTTAGCAGGTTAAGGCTGAACACTAGTTACCTTCATAGTTGCTTCAGCCAGTTAAGATTTCGATGTGGAAGTAGGAGAGAGTGACTATGGATTTCGTTATTGGGCTACCCCTAACGCCTTCTAAGAAAGATTTAGTATGGGTCATCGTGGATCGATTGACCAAATTTGCCCATTTCATACCAGTTTGCACTGATTACTCGCTACAGAAACTGGCTAAACTGTATGTATCTGAGATAGTGTGACTGCATAAGGTACCGGTTTCCATAATATCTAATAGAGATCCTTGTTTCATGTCTCGATTTTGGAAGAAGTTACACAAGGCTTTGGGTACAAGGTTGGACTTTAGTACTGCGTTCCATCCTCAGACAGATGGTTAGTCAAAGAGGGTGATTTAGATACTTGAGGGCATGTTAAGGAGTTGTGTGATTGACTTCCGAGGCAGTTGGGAGGATTAATTACCATTAGAAGAGTTTGCGTATAACAATAGCTACCAGTATAGCACACAGATGGCACCATACGAGGCACTATATAGTCATAGGTGTCGTACTTCTTCTTATTGGACTAAGTTGGGTGAGCGACGTGTTATGGGTCCTCAGTTGGTTTCTGATACCGAGGACAAAGTTAGACTGATTCGGGATCGACTGGAGGCAGTATCAGACAGGCAGAAGTCATATGCAGATCTTAAATGTAAGGAGATTGAACACTCTGTGGGGTACTTAGTTTTTCTCAAGGTCTTACCATGGAAGAAAGTTCTGAGGTTTGGACGGAAGGGCAAGCTATGCCCTAGGTTCATTGGGCCTTACCGCATACTGAAACTTGTGGGACAGGTTACCTATCAACTAAAGCTACCTCCAGAGTTAGACCGGATTCATGATGTGCTCCACGTCTCTATGCTGAGGCGATACCGTTCTGATCCTACGCACATTGGCTCAACAGAGGGAATTGAGGTTAGGCCGAATCTAACCTTTGAGGAAGAGCCGGTTCAGATTTTAAACTGTGATGTTAAGGGTCTGAAGAGGAAGTCTGTTCCACTACTTAAGGTACTATGACGTAATCACAATTTTGAGGAAGCCACATGGGAAACCGAGCAGATGATGTGGCAACAATACCCTCATCTATTTTGACCAGGAAAAATTTCAAGGCCAAAATTTTCTTTTAGGGGGTAGAGTTGTAACGCCCTGAAAATCAAAGCAATTATTTTTGTATGTTACGTTGCAAATACATGTCTGCTTTAGTGGTTAAGTGTCTTGGGAAGTGTCTGAGAAATCCTAAGTTCAAGCTTTGGCTTGTGAAAAAAAAATTTCTTTCTTAAATTAACCCTGTCTTTAGTTAGTAGGCTTCTTATGTAAAATGTGGTTGTTTTGTCTCATAAAAAGCCTATTGATCTAGGGGATGAAGGTGTGGAGTGTTCTAGGGGATCTGAGGTTTGAGGCCTGGCAACGCAAAAGAATATTTTGTTTTGCTTTGCTACTAACATTGGAGAGGTGTTGTGGTTGGACTAAAATTGGGGTGTTGGAGGAGTGTGAGGAGTTGTGGCCAAATTCTAGGGATTGGTTGGGGAATCTCGGCTAGTAGGGAATTGGATGAGTGGGATAGGGTTGAGTGATCTTAGGAGCGATATGGGGAGAGAAATTAGGAGTTTTGAAGGGAGCGGTAGAGGCTGTGCCGAATTGGGACTCTAACTCTTTGTAATTTTTAGCTTTTGAGCAATAACTGTGCGTTTGGTCATTTTTTTCTATTCTTTTCTCCTTGGTGCCGAATTCTTACCTATTGGTTTTGGTTGTTTTGTGTTTGTCATTTGTTGGATGGTTTGGTAGTAGTAATCATTCGGGGCTATACTCATTTTGATCTTTTTTCGAATTGTTCTCCTCTAACGTCCTTGTCCACTGATTGCCTCTTCGCCTGTTCTCTCTCATAATCAAGTCTCTTTGGCTAAATACCTCTACCTTGGTGGTGAGCCGACTCCTTTCTTCCTCTCCCTTAATCCAACATTTTCTCTATTGGTTGTGTAGACCTTTTTTTCTTTTCCTTCCCTATTTTCTTTCTCCCTATGCCTTTCCTTTTTGTTCTGGTACCTTAGCCGAATATCCCATCTTACCTTGTTATTTTGCTTTCGATTAGCAAGTGTGTTGTGACCAGTTGGGTTGAACGCACAGTTCTCGTCTCTCACTCTAGCGCTTTTGTGTTGGCCAAATAGTGATAGGTAAGACTCAATTTCACTTCTTCCTCTTTCGATGTTTCACCTTGTTGAAACACCTTTTTACTTTGTCTCTTCTTGCCGATTACCCCTCTGTTTACCTTTCAGATCAATCCTTATTCTTGGTTTTGTGTACGTTACATCTTTGGTCTATAATCAACGCAGTTATTGTTAGTAAGTGTGGTGCAGTTGTGATGGTATTTTACTTCAAGTGTGCGTCTAGCATAGAAATGTGTTGTCTTTTGTATAGGCGGTGGTCGAGGTTGATTGACACATTCCCTAGGAATCAAGAGTGCGATTATTGGAGGCTTTTGGTAAGTAGATGGTGATTATTTTTGAACTCCGTTAGTTTCTAATTTGGAACATGGGTTAAATAACTGATTAGTTGATATTAATTGTTCTTCAGGTATAAGAGTGTTCGAAGCGCAGACTAACTCCACTGTTATAAGCATAGATCGGTAAAAGCCGAAAAAGTTTATCTACTGATGCTACACGAGTGTGCGCTCACTCGTGTGGTAATCTGAACGCGTAAAATATGGGTGTTAGATAATAGAGGCCTCCATGAGCGTTTTCATGGGCTTAGGACGTTATGGGCCATGTTGGGCCAAAATGGGCTATGTGGGCCCAACGAGCTTGAGGGCCCCACACGGTTAAACCACAAGAATGTGTGGAGATTGTTGGGCCAGGCTGTGTTGTTCACACAACCAAGGTAATTTTTGGGCTTTATAGGCTACACAAGCATGTAGGCCCACATAGGTGTGTTTTGGGCTTTGGGCCCATTTTCACTATTTGATTGTTAAGGTTGCATGGGTCACCCAAGACGACTGTGGATCTATTATTAGGTCGATAAGTACACTTAGACCCCATACTGATGAAATGGCCGTTATACCCCTATGATGTAAAATGACTAATATAACCCTTTATTATGTATGATTGTATTCAAGCATGGCATTTCTGCATACATGTATGATATTATGACATGACATGTTGCATAGGTGTGGGTTTATATATTTGGAGGAAGTGTACTGTACTGGCAGCTCTGCTGTAAATACTATTTAGTGCCGCAACCGGTAGCATATTTTGGAGTGTAGGGATGGGTGGGTCGATTTTATCCCTACATGGAGTGTAGGGCTGGACAAAGTGTAGTGTAAAGGATGGATAGGTAGGACTTTTGATTGCATTTATGTTACTGGTATTGTAATTGGATAAGACCCACACTGATACTACTACTGTAATAGGCTATGGCCCCAACTAATACCGGACTGTCACTGAAACGGGCTTAGGCCCAAACTGTATTTGCCTACGGTTTGACTGATTATTGTAAAGAGATTATACATTGACTTTTTAATAAACTCACCCTTCTGCTCTCATATGCAGGTAATCCTTAGGCGGAGCGGTGCTACGAGGGACTTGATGGGGGCCACACAACTACTCGTGCTACTATTTTAAACCTTTAATCTTTAAGCTTTTTAATTTAGGTATCTGTTATGTAATAAGGCCTCTTTAAATTTTACTTTAATTTGGGGTTTACTTATTTTGATTTATATGCGAATTTTCCAAAAAGATAACTGTTTTCAAAGCACCACGCTATTACAACATAATTCAAAAACTTCCGCAACAAACATTGACTTTAAAGTGTAATGACAACCTAAAACGATTAAAATTTTTCTAACCTACTTGAGTTTTAACAACAAACAAGATACTTAAAAGTTTTGTAAAAGATAAATACGAGGGTTTTATTGTAGTACGGACTTTTCAAATAGAATGATGTTTTCTCAAAATACATTTCAATGTGACATCGCAGATTCGGCCATAGCGTCTAGGCCGAGTTTGAGGTGTTGCAGTACACAGCTATGTGTCCCCTGAAGCTTAGTTAAAAGTCAAGTTATTGAGTTACATGACCTAGACAAACGGACGAGTCTACTGGCCGTGTGTGGCACACAACCTTGGCACGTGGGCGTGTGTGACCATTTTGAATAGGCACACGGGCCAGATACACGGGCGTGTCGTTGGCCATGTGGCCAAGTTAGTATGTATGCCCTGTTTCCACATGGCCTGGACACGTGTGTGTCTGGTGGCCGTGTAAGGCACACGGCCTGGTAACATTGGCGTGTGACCCCTGATTTTATGAAAAATTTTATAAGTTCCCAAAGTTTTTGTATGCAATTGGTTTAGTCTCGAACCACTTCTAATGTTTTTTATTGATGTTTTTATGGAAATACTTAATAAATGAGAAATGTATGCTTTTTTGATGTGATTGATCGGTAATACCTCATAGCCCTATTTGACGGATACGGGTTAGGGGTGTTACATTTTATTGATATTAGGGATACGGTTTAGTCGATTCTAGGTCTAATGTAGCATATGTGAGTCTAGCTATACATGCTATATTTAACCTGTGATAGTGTGATATCTCCCGATTCTGATGATAATTGTTTTAGTTAGACAGATGTGCTTTCCAACTGAGCTAATTCCGTTAGTCCAGAAAGTGGTGCTCAAATGTTTGAGTGAAAATGTGTTTATGATGAGTTAAAAGTCACAAAGGTATGAATGAAAGTGCATGATATTTGCTATTTGATAAACGTTATGTTATGTGCATGTATATGTAAGATTTAAATTTGAAGTTTTACAACCCTCATCCCCTCATCGGTAAAGTATTGTAATGAAATCCAAAATATATAGATTAAATAAGCTTACAAGTGTGGAATTACAGAGTTTTGTTGTAACGACCCGATTTTTGGGCCTGGAAGTAATGAGCCGAAAGTCCGGGTTCGGGTAGAAGACGGCCCGAATAATTTGGATGTTATTGTTATTATTATTTTTATTATTATTTCGTATGTTTAGTGTAGTAATTAAATAAATTACAAAGGGTTATGGTGCGGGGAAAAGGTCCAGGGCTCGGCCCATAGCTTTAGCAAAATTCTTAAATTTTGCTTCTTAAGGGAATCTGGGCAGTAGGCATTATTAATAATTTGGGCTGAGTTTTAACACAAACAAGCACTTGGCCCAGTGGCTAAGCACGTTAGGAGGGCGTGGGAGGTGCCTGGGTTCAAGGCACGGCGCACGCAAATCGGTTGTTTTATTTTAGTATGCAGGTGGTGGTTGGAATAAGGGTTAAGAGGAGTTGCGAGCATAATTCAACACAATGAGCGCCTGTAGTGCAGTGGCAGCAGTGTGCTGGGTACGCGGAGAGGGCGCGGGTTTGAGTCCTTGCGCGGGCAAATTTTGTTTTATTTTGAGGTGGACCAGAATTGAAGCAGGTAAGGGTTATAAATTAATTGAGAGAAGATTATGTCATGAAGGAACTTCGGTGGAGTGGCAAGTAGCGTATGTGTGTGTTGGAAGGTCGTAGGTTCGAGATGTACAGCAGGCAAATTTCCTTTTTATTTTGCAAGTAATCGGAGCTTCAGCAGGTAAGGTTTATAATTAATTGTGACCCTATATTAGTAAAGAAGGAAGCATGGTGCAGTGGCCAGCAGCACGGGCGTAGGCGCAAGGGCGGACGGAGGTCTGGGGTTCGAGCCTCACCTCGCGCACAGAAGGCTTGGGTTTTGCTGTACGCGTGGGGAAGGAGTTGGAGTCTGATCCGGACTCTCCTGGCAGCATGCTGAAGTGGTGCAAGGGGTGGATAAGGATGCTGCTAATCGGTGGAGGAGTTTGAGCTGATCAGGGGATTAGTTGACGATGAGATAAGGGAGGAAATTTAGGAGCTAATCAAGGACTTGGAGTTGGCCGGCCAAGGGTCTTTAGTATAGGCAATTCGGCTAGGTCTTTGTGCCATTCTTTTTCCCTTGTCGAATATTATTTCCCTCTCCCCTCTCTTTCATTCATCTTTTCTTTTTCTTTTCCTCTCATAGCCGAACCCATACTCTTCTCTTTCTGTCTCTTCCCTTATTTTTTTCTTTTTTTTCATTATTTCTCAATAGTCGAATCTTATCATAGCCAAACCTCTATTCTTTTCTTCCTTAAAAAGCCGAAACCCTCATACATGTAGTATAGGAAGCCGAACCTTGGCTACTTGAATCTGCTTCTTCTCGTAACTACGGTGGATTGGAGTTAAGATCATAGATAGGAGCACTTTTCTAGACCGAACAACGATTGGTAAGTTTGTCGAATAGCTTTCGTTAATTATCAAAGTGATTTAAGATAAAAGCCGGAACCCCTTAAGGGTGGCTAACGTTTGGACTAAGGGTGTTGGTGCCTCTTTCTTTTTCATTGTATAAGCATTAGCGTGGGAAAGGGGGCGTGCAGTGAAGGGTTTGAAGACTAATTCGGATTGGATCTCTATATCTAATCCATATTTTGGCAAAAAGGTAAGAACTCAAGGGTTTAAGGGATGTTGGCCGAATTTGATAATGGGGAATAATACGTAGTTTTGTTTACGGTTTGTGGACTGACGTTTAGTAACTCGATTGTAGGCAATTCGTGAGTGGATAGTGCCAGCGTACCGTGACAAATCAGGTGTGTAAACGACACTCACTCATAGACTAGATCGACAAAAGCCGAAATGCCGAAATGCCGAAAAGCCGGCATTTTGTGGACTTGCGAGCGTGCGAGCGCTCGTGAGATGGTTTGGTTGTTAATCCTGGTAAGCTCAAGCGGTAAGATTGCAGAGTGCACAATTTCGTGCGCTACGGTATATTTGGGCTTAATGGGCCAAAAACGGGTTAATGGGCCAACGGGCCCAATTCGATAAAAACGCTCGGTAAGTGTTTCTGTTAATGCATTAATGGTTGTAATGTGTATGTAAACCCTAAAATAGAAATTTTTACCGAAATACCCTTAAGTATGAAAATTACCATTATACCTCTAGGTGCAGAATGACCGTTATAACCCTAGGGTTAATTTTGACTGAAATGCATGATATTCTGATTCTGTTTATTGTATGCCATGACGTGTATATCTGTTGCATGGGATATGGGTTATATTGATGGTAGAAGCGTTCTGGTGGCTATGCGACAAATATCTGATCTGGTGGCTCTGCCACAAATATCTGTTTCTAGTGGGTCTACCACAATTGTCTGTATCTGGTGACTTTATCACGATATTTGTTCTGGCAGCCATGCTGCATACTTATGACGTGTAGCGGATGGGTGGGTCGAGTAGTCTCCCCACATGGTGTAAGGTTGGCACGGGGGTGTATACGGATGGATATGGGTTGGGTCTTCTGCATACATGATATATCTGTTTCTATATCTCATGTTATGGGCCTATGGGCTTCATTCAGACTCAGATAGGGCTAAGGCCCAACTTAATCTGTTTCTGTGGTTTGAACTGATCTGGACTATGGTTGGGCTATTTTACACACTGAGTTTTCCAAACTCACCCCTTAACTTTATCCATGCAGGTAACCCCCAACCATAGTGGACTTGGAGCTGGGAGGGATTTGGAGTGGCCACATGTTCTGCAAACTCGGTTTTCTACTTGTGTTTTGATTAGTTTTTCTTTACTCTAATTGCTTTGGGTTTTAAGTTGTAATAAGGCCGCTTTAATTATTTTTAATTGCTTTTAATAGGTTTTGATAGCTTAGTTACGATATTCTTTTAAATGTTTGGAATTGAATAGCTCTAGGGCGCGTTTTAAAAAGATTACCTGATTTTAAAACATCGCAAATCAAGACAAAGCTTCCGCAACGAAAACGTTTTCAAAATATAATAAGTGAATTCAAATGGTTTAAAACGGAATGGTTTTCACTGAATAATCGCTCAGTTAAAGTGTGGCAATGGTGGTGTACATGTCTAGGAGTGGATCCGTGGAGAGCTTGGTAATTAAGCAGTCTAATTGACTCACCTCCTCTTTTCCGGCATCCTACCTGGTGCACAGCTTCCATTCACTTTAATCTATAACAAAATACTCTTTAAACACTAAGGAAGATGTTAGTTAAAACATGACTTTTACAGAAATGCTTCAATGTGACACGCCGGATTTGGCCATAATGTCTGGGCCGGGTTTGGGGTGTTACTTTTGTGATTGAAGGATTACTACTGTGATTAGGTAAGAGAATGAGTCTGCAAGTGAAGACAGCAATAGAAAATATATTGGATCATGTTGAAGGCCATTCGTAATATGCAAAGTCACTGTTAAAGAAAAAGTTCAATTCGGTGAGACAAAAGTATTCAGGTATGATGTCTAAAGAATATATTAATTGGAAGTTCTTCTGAATTGATTTCGGTTAGTGATGATATAATATGAGATTAGTGATGTCAGAAATAGACAGTGGAATAATGTTTGAATTGTAAGGATAGCTGAGTACAACATTTATAATTAAATGGTTTACAATGATCTCTTTTGGGTACTCTATGTGTTTATCTACTCTCAGAGATATACGTAGTTGTATATGTTCAGATGAAACTCTTATCATATGAGAACATTAGCTAAATGTACTGATAGACGAAAGCGTTGTTGTTCTGTTTGGGGTATGATCGACATTGCTCTATTTTTTCTCTGGCATTCTTTTCCATTATGTTAATAGAAAAGTTGACGATAAAATCTATATAATTGCCAGTATTCTATTCTATTGGTTATTATTCTGTTGAATATACATGAAGATTATATTACTTCTGTCACCGTTGATTTCAGTGTTTATGAGTGCTGTTCTTCCTTCTGGAAATTTTCTAGGATATCATCGGGATCTTTATCATTTAATATGGGTTGTAATTTCCAGAAATTCTCTATAGCTCAACATCTTAAGATTTCACTACCTCGGTTTTATTATGATTCTATGTGATTATTTGCAAGAGATATTCTTTTGACGAAGATGACTATATCTAATATGACTAAAATTTCTAGTTTGATCATGGGAGTACAATGGTATAGTTATCAGATTCATAGAGGTTGTGTTTCTGCATTGGTTGCTATTGAAATCATATTCAAATTTCTCTTGTGTTCAAAATGAATTACTAATAGCTAGGACATTACCTATCTGTACGGTTGAGATGTCGGCTTTATTATGGCACTATGATTTTAATCTATTTGATGGTTGTGGCTTCAGTATAGTTCAAAGCTCTACTGATTAATAATTGAAAAGTTATTGTTTGACAGCCGAGATCAATTTAGTGGTTTAGTCTGATTTGAGTTATTTTCTTGAAAGGTTAAAGGAGTTATATGTATTTGCGTTTACCCTCAGATCCGTAAATAAATTTTTTTACGTTCATGGGTTAATTGATAAATAGTCCGAATGAAGAATTCATATTCCAGAAGACGTGATACTAAATTATATTTATCAGAACAATTTTACTGAGAAATGTTTTTATAAACTAAAGTTGTTTTGATTGAGAAAAATTATCGTGCTTGTGAAGTCTGCATGATAAGATAATTATTAATAAAGTGGCAATCAGTTGAAGACATTGTCAACTAAAGCATCAGTTCTGGTTCAGCTTGTCCTATGAGCTTGTCATATGTTTGTGAGTTTTAGTGCAAGAAAATGGTAAGTTTTGGGTGACAAATGAGGCTAGGAAATGTCCTTATTTTGTGAACATGGGCAGACACAAGGGCGTGTGTCTTGGCCGTGTGTGACACATAGCTTGTCCTATGGGCATGTGGTCCGGCCGTGTGTCTCCTGCATCTTAAAAATTAGAAACAGAATGCTTAGAATTGGGCACACAGGTAGAGACACAGGCGTGTCCCTAGACCACACGAGCGTGTGAGACCTGCACCTAGGAAAATTTTTTGAATTTCACGAAAAAATTCTTGAGTTCTCGGTTTAGTCCCGATTTAATTCCCACACTTATTTTGGGCCCCGAGGGTCCATATAAGGGACGATATGTATTATCTCGGTAAATGAATAGTAATTTACGTAAGTTAATTAAAAATGTTCTAAATGTTTCGGTAATACTCTAAAACCTTATTCTAACAACGGATACGGGTTATGGGTATTACATTTAGTGGTATTAGAGCTACGGTTTAGTCGATTCTCAGACTAACGTAGCGAGTACGAATCTAGCTATACATGCGATTATATAAATTATGATAGTGTGATATCTCCGAACAACTTTTAAATGTATTTTCATATAGTAATGTCTTCCAACCAAGCTAGACTCAAGACTGAGGAAGCTGAGAGTGCTGCTCAAGCTTTCGTGCAGCGAGCTGCATCTAGTGGTAGTAGAAGGCCCATATCTGAGGGTCGAAGTGAGGTGGCAAAAGTAGCCTTCTTTGAATTGATGGATGAATGGTTTAGTGAATATATGAGAACAAATCTCGCTGTTCAACGACCTCCCCCACCTACTTCACAAAATGATGAAACGCCATAGGATGCTAGACCTGTTAGAATTGGTAAGGCTCTAGTAGATAAAATCAGAAAACATGGGGATGAAGAATGTAGGGCTACAGCCGATGATGATCCACAAAGGCTGAGTTCTACCTGGAAAATACTATTCGGGTTCTAGATGAGTTATCATGTACACCATTCGAATGTCTTAAATGTGTGGTATCTTTGTTGAAAGACACAACCTACCATTGGTGGAAAACCATATCTTCTGTGGTACCTAGGGAAAATATTACGTGGGAATTTTTCCAAACAGAGTTTAAAAAGAAGTGCATTAGTCAGAGATTCTTGGACCAAAAAAAGAAGCAATTTCTAAAGCTCAAATAAGGGAATATGACAGTGTCCGAGTAAGAATGGGAATTTGTTAGATTGAGCAAGTATGCTAGTGAATGGGTTCAGACTGAAGCTGAAATGTGCAAACGATTTGAAGAAGGGCTAAACAAAGATATCAAGTTGTTAATTGGAATTCTGGAATTAAGAGAATTCGTGGTGTTGGCTGAACAGACATATAAGGCCGAAGAATTAAGCAAAGAAAAGAGGCAAACAGAAAAGGAAGCTCGAGTTACAAGCAAAAGAGTTATGAGCAAGACACAATCATCTACTTCAAAGAAATCAAAGAATTATCATGAGCATTTTGCTACCTCAAGAAAGTATTCAGGAAAGGAACGCACCAACTTGAGGTCTTTGTCTCCCTTAACCATCAATGTTGGGACTACTAGAAACCCCAACCCACGATGCAATGTCTATAATAAATTACATTTCGGAGAGTGCCAGATGAGAAGTGAGGAATGCTTAAAGTGTGGTTCTCTTGACCATTTTCTTAAAGATTGCCTGAAAAGGGTTGAGAAAGACATTGAACAGACCTCGAAGCTGAGTAATCTTGTCTCGAAGGGTAGACCACCACGGTATTCTAGAAATATCAGTGGTAGTCGTAGTATTGCAAAGGATTCAATAACTAAATCTGAGGCTTGGGCTTCGGTGAGAACCTATGCAATACGTGCAAGGGAAGATGCTTCGGCACCAGATGTTAGCACTGGTACGTTCTCTCTACTTGATACTGATATATTTCTTTGGTTAATCCTATTCCATGCACTCACATATATGCACAAAATTTGTATTTGCTAAAAATATAATTGTTGAATTCACTGAATTTGTGGTTAAAGTTTCAAACCCTTTGGGTCAGCATGTTGTGGTGGATAAAGTTTGTAAAAATTTCCCATTGATGATAGAAGGTTATCGTTTTTCTGCTAATTTGATGTTGTCACCCTTTGATGAATTTGATGTAATATTGGGAATGGATTGGTTAACCCAACATGATGCAGTGGTAAATTGTAAGCATAAATAAATTGTATTGAAGTGTCAGAATGGTAAGTTACTCCGAGTTGAATCTGAGAAACTGGATGGGTTGTCTAATGTGATTTCAGCAATATCAGTATAGAGATATATTAAAAAGGGGTATGAGGCTTATCTTGCTATTGTAACGGATACCAAAGTACCAAAGTTAAAAATCTAGTCAGTGCCAGTTGTTTGTGAGTTTCTTGAGGTATTTCCAGAAGAACTACCTGATTTACCTCCACCTAGAGAGGTAGAATTTTCCATAAACCTTATGCCAGGGACGACACCAATATCTATAGCACCTTATAGAATGGCTCCTACTGAATTGAAAGAGTTGAAGGTATAGTTACAAGAGTTGATTGATAGAGGATTTGCCTAACCCAAGTTTTCACCATGGGCTGCACCAGTACTGTTTGTAAAGAAGAAAGATAGATCATTGAGATTATGTGTGGATTACAGATAGCTTAATAAAGTCATAGCCAAGAATAAATACCCGTTGCCTCGTATAGATGACTTGTTTGATCAATTAAGAGGTGCCACTGTATTCTATCAGCTACGAGTAAAAGATCCAGATGTGTTAAAGATAGCTTTTAGAACCAAATATGGGCATTATGAGTTTTTGGTGATGGCATTCGGATTAAAATGCCCCGGTGGTATTTATAGATATAATGAACAAAATTTTCAAACAATACCTTGACAAGTTCGTGGTTGTTTTTATTAATGATATTTTGGTTTACTCTCAGGATGTGTAACGCCCCAAAAATCCCGAAACCCAAAAATCTCGAAATCTCGAACTTTCTTTATTTTCAGTTTTGATAAAAATTGTGTTTAATATTCTTATCCAAGCGATAATTTTAGTAGGTCTTAGCTAAGGTTGAGTTCGAATTAAGGGGTAGAAATTATAATTTAATTATTAAAAGAAACAGGGTTGACAAGTAGGTGGGCTTTTGAATAAATGAAGAAACAATTGGACACAAAAAGAGCCTGTAGGGGAGTGGCTAAGTGATGCCATATAAGGTGTAGTGAGGTGGCATTAGTAGATAGCAAGGAGGTCCAAGGTTTGAATCCTAGCTTAGTATTTTTAGAATTTAATTTTGGCCTTCTTGAAGGATGGAAGTGGCATGAAGATGGACTCTGAGGGGAGTGTTCAAAAGAGAAAATTAGGGAAAGGATCAAGGGGTTAACAGGGAGAAAAACGCGGAGATGAGAAGTGGGGAGTAAGTGGAGCTGAATTGGAAACTTGGGCTTGAAGAATTCAGCTATAGGGCTATAAATAGGTTCCGAATGGGAGGGTTGAGAAGTTAATGACGAATTTCCCTTCACTTTGTGCCAGAAACCTTTTTCTCTTCAAGATCCAAAAAGCCGAAAACCCTTTATTTTACTTTCTTTTCTTTCTGTTGATTTCTATTCTCCTCTACACAATCTTCTTTGCCGATTTCTTCTACTACTCTTCTTCTTTAATCTGTACCAAATAAAACTTATTCACCATGCTTAGTTTGAAAAGCCGAAAAACTGAATCTTCTAAGGGCCGAATATTTTTAACCGAATCTAGTGTAAGTGTTGCTCTTCGAATTGGTTTTCTTTGTTTAGTATCGATTATTGTCCCTCAATCTTTCTAATCAAATTTGGTAGGAAATTAGTATCGGATCTTGGTTTTTAGCTCTCTGCCGAATTGCTCCTTAAGGTGTTGCAATTTTGGTAAGTAATCTTCCCCCATTTGCTAAGGTGGCTGAATGGTCATAGTTATGGTAAGTAGACTTGTGTTGGATACGAGTCACCTATTATTCGGGTTTTAATAGTTAAGATTTTTGCAAATCTAGGAAATACGTGATTAAGGAAAAAGCTATTAAGGATTGGGCTCAAGGAAAGGTTAAGGTGAGGTTTCGATTCTTGAGTAAATAAGTATTAAGCATGCGATTAATTGAAGGGTGATATTGATTGTAGGTTTGGGCTAAGGAGATCGCATCATGCTTGCTTACCAGGTGTGTACATACACTGCACATGCATAATGAATCGGTAAAAGCTGAAAAGCTGAAAAGCTGAAAAGTCGAAATGTAGAAAAGCTGAAAGTTTGGCTACGGTAGTCTTCCAAGTGCGTGAAAACTCGTAAGGGGGAAACGGATAGGTTGCCTGAGGCCCACAGGCGATTCTATGGACTTGGGTTGTGATCTGGCCAAATGGGCCGGAATGGGCTAAATGGGCCCGATGTGCTGTTGGGCCCATACTAGGAAAAAATTGATAATTGATGCTATGTGATAGAAAGTTTGTATGGCCTAATGGGCCTAATGGGCCATATACAGATGATTTGGGCCTAATGGGCCATATGAATATGATTGGGCTTAATGGGCCAGATACAGATATGTGAAATTTTTTGGGCTTTGTAAGGGGTTTTGGGCCTAGTATATGATATCCACATAAGACTTAATTAATATATTGCGACCGTGGACAAGTCAAAGGGTTAAGGTGTGGCAATGGTATATGCATTTCTAAGATTGGATCTAAGGAGAGCTTGGTACTTAAACAGTCTTAATGACCCACCTCCTCTTCTCTAGAATCCTACATAGTGCATAGTATTCGTTCATCTTGGCTCACGGGGCTTGTTTACGGGCCAAGATAAGTGAAAACTGTAATTAAGGTAAAATTACTGAAATGCCCCTAAGGGTAAAAATGACCAAAATACCCCTAGGTGTTGAATGTAAGTTTTGTGGATGCGACATGCATACATATGATATTCTGCTTAGGTTGCATATAGGCTGGGAATTATGGAACGGAGGAAGTATATGAGGATCGCATGGTTGCTTGACAATCGTGGATCCACCGACGGCTTTTAAAGCCCAATATGTAAATGAAGGTATTTCCACAACCGGGCTACCATGGTGTGTGGGTTGGGTGGGTCGATATTTATATCCCCACATGGTGTGACAGGGGACGGAGTCGGTGTGTAGCGAATGGATAATTTGGATGGGATTGCATTGCATGATTGATGAATGATGTTTTTTTTGAATGCTTGTTTTTGTTGAGGGTTGTACACACTGAGTTTACGAAAACTCACCCCCTCTTTTATTTTATTTTTCAGGTGATGCTCAGTAGAAGGTTCGATGTTTGGAAGGGCTCTAGGTGGCCAGCTAGCAAGATGATTTGGACTTGGGTTTTTTTTCAAGCATTTAAGTTTTTACTTCTTTTTAAGTATGTTCCAGACCAGATTGTAATAAGGTTTTCATTGTGTTATTATTACTTGAATTATTATTATTTTCAATATAATTACAAGAAGTTGAACATGGGTTTTCTAAATTATAGTATGTTTTCTACGTTTCCACAATTAAATTTTTAAATGATAAGTTTTCTTAAATCAAATGTTTCAACAAGGTTTTTGCAACTGGAAGGTGTGTGTTTTTTAAGTTAATTAAGGTTTCTTTTATTTTAAGAAGGGTTTTCAATGAAAACACAATTTTCACTAAAACACTTCAATGTGACACACCAGATTCGGCCATAACGTCTGGGTCGGGTTTGGGGTGTTACAGGATGTGAATGAGCATGCTGAACATCTGAGAATTGTTTTGCAAACTCTGCGTAAGAAACAGTTGTATGCTAAATTCAGTAAATGTGCATTCTGGCTACGGGAAGTTAGTTTCCTTGGACATGTTACATCTGCAGAGGGTATTCGGGTGGGCTCAAATAAAATTTCAGCTATTGTATGTTGGAAGCCACCGAAGAATGTTTCAGAAGTTAGAAGTTTTCTGGGACTAGCAAGATACTATCAGTGATTTGTTAAGGGGTTCTTAATGATAGCTTCTCCGATGACTCGATTGTTGTAGAAAGAAGTTTATAGATTTTGGATTCAAGTTACGACCTCGGGGATCGTCAGCAAAGTTCACCACACTATCTACAGCTTCGGTATTTAAATAATCAAACTTTAATTATGGCATGTATAGGCTGAATTGTGTTTTGATATGATGAACCTTGGTTTTGTATAACAGCCATGCGAAAATGGATTATCTAAATGTTTGAATTTGGTTTTGGTATAATGATGGTTTGAATCTATTTTGATTAATATGCTATGTGACATGAATGAACATAAAATGTGTTATATATTCTATATTGAAATTAGTTAATGATTTTTCATGAGGTATGAAGAAATTAGCCATAAGTATGTTTGGTTGTTTTGGATGTGTTTGGCATATTCGTTTATGGAATATATATGTGTATAGCTAGATGTGATTATTGCTTGTAGTGGTTGGTGAAAGGTGAATGGTTTGCAAAATTGATCATGAGATGTGGTATAAATATTTTTGTCTTGAATGATGTTCATATATATAGATATATATTATATTTGAGGTGTGAATTGGACTTACAAATGTACATGATTTGATATGTTTGGAAATGTGTATCACTTAGTGTGGTTAAAAACTTGCATATTGATTGATGATTCGGTTTGGTTATTGAAATGGTATAGATTTTGATAAATATTTGGTTAACTTGTGTTAATGAATTATACATTTAAAAGTTGATTTGGTCAAGTTATGTGCAATGTTATTAGTATATATTAAGAATGTTGGTATTTGGCAATTGGTATAATAATTTGATTATTGTTTGTCATGTGATATTTGATAATTGAATAATAGAAATTGGTTTAGTAAAGAAATGGTCATTGAATGAAACCCATGTATTAGACATTGTTCATATTTGGTTAAAGCCTTATAAAATGATCATAAGAATAGTAGATTATTTATGTTTGAAATGGAAATTTTAACATTTCTTGTAATTAAAATTTACTTGTTAAATGAATTAGGGTAAAGATGGTATGTAATTTGAATATGTATGCTTTAAAATTTTCATGCATGAAATCCTTGATTGAATAATTTGTATTGTATTTGTTCTTGGTTTAGTAATGAAATGCCTTTGTTTAGGAAGGCATATGGTAATCGGCTAATGTTTATAAAAGTGACTAAATGAATAGTGATTTTAGTATTATAAGGTTTTAATGGTTTGCATGCAAATTTGGTTTATGTGCTCTTTGATATTTCATGCTTATAATAATTGATTTAAGTATTATTTTTTTAAAGACTTTGATAGGTGCATATGATTTGTGATAAAATGATATAGTTGACATTACTTGTTTATGATTTAATATTAAAAACAAGTTGATTAATATTTTATAAATTGTTTCATAAAAATATTAGATTGATTATTTAAATTTATAATAGATTTGAATTTGAATTACAATTTTGAATATGTTTGTGATTGCCTAAGCTATGTCTTTTCTTGTGATACCTCGTAACTCATTCCGGCGACGGATATGGGTTAGGGGTGTTGCAACAGCGAAGACGGGAAAATACTTCAAATTGTCGACACATTACCAGTTGAGATGTTATTTTATATTGATGTAACTCCTTAGTATGCAGATTTGGTAAATTAGTTGGTGTGTGGTAAGCTCCTATTGAGTATCAAGGACTATAAAAAAAGAAAGATTTCTTCTTGATGTAGTGAAGTAGCATTGGAACTAGTCATATTTATTCAAAGTATGCAATGACAACATCATTCGGTGTTGTGTTCTGGAAGAAGAGATGCTTTCAATCCTGAAGTAGTGTCATAATGCTCCTTACGGAGGCTATTTTAGTGGTATAAGAACTGCTGCTAAGGTTCTACAATCAGGATTCTACTGGCCATAACTGTTCAAGGATGCTCATAATTTTGTGAACCAATGCGATAAATGTCAGCGCACTGGTTCTATTTCCCCACGTAATGAAATGTTGCAACAACCAGTTATCGAAGTTGAATTCTTTAATGTTTAAGGAATGGATTTTATGGGACCATTTCCAAGTTCATTTGGAAATCTTTACATATTAGTTGATGTTGACTATGTTTTAAAGTGGGTGGAGGCTATTGTTGTCCCAAAAGATAATGCAAGGACAGTGCTCAAATTTTTTCACAAGTATATACTCACCCATTTTGGCAAACCAAAGGCTTTGATTACTGATCAGGGTACACATTTCCATTGCAACTAAAGGGTAACCACATTAAAGAGATATGGAGTCAATCACAAAATGGCCACTACTTATCATCCACAGACAAATGGACAGGATAAAGTTTAAAATCGATAAATTAAGAACATTCTTGAGAAGGTTGTGAACCCTAAGAGAAAAGATTGGTCTTCCCGATCGGATGACGCTATATGTGCTTTACAAACAACATACAAGACTCCATTGGGGATGTCACCATATCAATTGGTTTTTGGGAAAGCATGTCACTTGCAAGTTGAACTAGAACATAAAACGATATGGGCAATTAAACAAGTGAACATGGACATCATCGAGCTAGAGGAGATTCGAAGAAATGCTTATAAAAATGTTGTGATTTATAAAGAAAAGACTAAACGATGGCATGACAAGATTATTTTGCAATGACAACTTACCGCAAGACAACAGGTTTTATTATTCAACTCTCGACTTAAGTTGCACTTAAGTAAATTGCATTCACGATGGTCTGGTCCGTTTGAAGTTGTCAATGTATTTCCCCATGGTGCAATCGCAATTCAAGATTAACGTGATGGACACTAGATCAAAGTCAATGGACAGAGATTGAAACACTATTTTGGAAATAAAAATCAAGAGCAGGCAGAGACCATTAATTTGGTCCAAACATTTTAAATTTTTAATTTATTATTCCGAGATTTCATCTTAATTTATTCTAATTTTGTAAAGTTTGTTTTCTTTCCTTTTTGCAAAATAATAAGGTACCAATGTCGACACAACATGATTTTGTAACACCCCTAAACCGTAACCGTCACCGAAACAGAGTTATAGAGCATTACCGAACAAAGATAGATAATTCATATCATTTACTATTCATATCCAACAATAATCATACTGTCCCTTGAATGGACCCTCGAGGCCCAATTTAAACATTAGAATCACATTGAGACTAAATTGGGTTCTTAGAGAATTTTTCGCGAAATTTAAAATTTTTTCTTTAATACAGGGGTCACATGCCCGTGTGAGTAGGCCGTGTGAGCCACACGGCCAACTGACATACCCATGTCTCAGGCCTATGCGTATTTGATGTGAGGCACATAGTCATGTCCCATCCCATGTCCTTACCCGTGTAACTCTCTGACTTGTGCCACACGACCTGCCACATGCCCTTGTGCTAGGCCATGTGATCAATTTAATTTTCACAAATTAGGTACAGGTTTCACAAGGCCAAGACGCACGCCCGTCTTCTAGGTCTTGTATCATACACGGTTGAGACACACGCTCGTGTCTCTGCCCCTATACCAAATTCTAAGCATTCTATTTCTCAATTTTAAGATGCATGGGACACACGGCTAGATCACATGCTAATGTGTTAGGCCGTGTGTCACACATGGTAAAGACACACACCTGTGTGTCTACCCATGTGAACAAAATAAGGCAATTTCTTAGCCTTATTTCTCACCCACATCCAACCTTCAACCTACAATAACATTTGCATAAGTCATATAAATCAAGCAAACATCATTAACATGTATGAAATAGTATCACATATTCATACAATCAATCTTACCTTCTTGTAATGATTTATATTTTACCCTAATTTAATTTAACCAAACCACATACATATAAGTTAAACATGATATATATAACCTTATAATAACATACCAAAACAATCCACTTTTAGCCATTACAATGGCTAAGTTACAAACAACTATTTACATGCCAACATAAGCCAAGTTAACTTATACATGTCATTATATCAAAATAAGATTACTTTTTATACCAAAACAAGTTGGACGATAGTGTGATGATATTCCGATTGATCTCCAACCTATATGAGCTTCCGAGCACTATAAAACAGAGAAAAGAAAACCTAGTAAGCATTTAATGCTTAGTAAGTTCGTATAACAGGAATTTAGCTTACCATATATTTACATTTAAGATAAACATAAAATAATGCATCCAAGAAATTTGGTTTATAGCCTAAAATACAACTTCACCAATCATGTTAGTCAAGTAATTCACAAAATACCAAGAACATGGATGAGCTCATCATTTAATGTCTTTCATATACATATGCTTTCCATAACATTTTTCCATATTACATGTACACTTTAATGACAATAAATTTTAAATTTATTTTAGCCATGTCAAAACTTTACCTGTTGAATTTATTTGAAATATCAATGGATACACTCATATAGTATTATTTAGTGTACACTACTATAATTCGTCGATTCATTTCCAGGGCTATCCAATTAGGGTACATAATCAGGAAGCACACTCTCGAGCCTTTTAATGGGAAGCTCACACAGAGCCATTTCGGGAAGCTCATAAAGAGCCTATCGGGAAGCTTATCCGGACTATATAATGGGAAGCTCATAAGAGCTATAATCAAGAAGTTCACAAAGAACCTTATCGGGAAGTTCCCAAAGAACCATATCAAAAAGTTCACAAAGAACCATATTGGGAAGTTCACAAAGAACCATATCGAGAAGCTCCGGATAGCCAATATCGGAAAGCTTCGGATAGCCAATATCGGGAAGTTCAAGCCAGCATTATCGGGAAGCTCACAAAAAGCCAATTTAATGGGAAGCTCACAAAGAGCTTTTAATCGGGATGCTCATAAGAGCTAAGGTGTGTCCACAACGAATGTAGAATCACAACCTATCGGGACGCTCCAAAGAGCTATAACGGGAAGCTCGTTGAACCATATAACGGGAAATTTGAGAGGGCAAATAACGAGATGCTTATAAGAGCTATGGGATGTCCACAACATATGCAAGACCACAACAAAAATGTAACACCCTATACCCGTAACCCACACCGGGGCAGAGTACAAGGCATTACCTAACTTGATCTCATGCATACAACCAATCTCAAGCCATCGAGACTCAGTCCAAATTAAAGTTTTTCACTTTCTACTTTAAACTTCTTATTATGGGCCTATGAGCCCCAATTCAACTGTTGAAAACTATTCAGGATCATTCCAGGTCCTTAAACCATCCTTAAGAAATTTGCCTTTAAAATAGGGCACACGTCCGTGTGGAAGGGTAACACGTCTGTGTGACCATATCGACATTGTCGTGCTGATGGCCCCTGTGGCTCACACGGCCTAAGCACTCTAGGACACACCCGTGTCCCACACCCGTGTAGAATTAATTTCTAATTCACACCTACAGGACCTTTCACATAGCGAGACACACACCCGTGTCAATGGCCCGTTTCCCTCACACGGCCACGACAGGCCATTGTCCTAGCCCGTGTGTGAAAACATGGGCATTCTATTTCTAACCTCAGCAAACATAAAAGGTCACACGGCCAAGGCACATGCCCGTGTGCTGGGTCGTGTCCTTCACACTGCTGAGACACACGGTCGTGTCTCTACCCGTGTGTTTATTACCATGCATACTGACTTGAAATTTTTACGTGCAGGGGACACACAGCTAGACTACACACCCATGGGGGAGACCGTGTGTTATACACAGACTATACACATGCCCGTGTGGATAGTATAAGGCTATCTACCAAGACTTATTGCCACCCTTCCATACCTATTTTCATACAAATGCCAACCAATACCAAAACGAACATAATTTCTATAATCAAATCAGCCACAATAGACATGCATCCAACCATGGTAATACATCTTTTACAAATTCAATATGAATGTTAGTGATTATTCTAAGCTTAATACAATTTGAGGGGTTTCCAACCCAAGCCAACACATTTGACCAATTCTCAAAGATAAAAAATAATAAGGTCTAAGTCTTATACATGCCATATTCAAAAATATAAATCCAACTATATCGAAAGCTTCGATTGATAATGTGATCGATATCTTTAAATTCTGGTCATCCTTGAGCTGGATAGGCGACACTGAAAGGAAATGAATAGAAAAGGGAGTAAGCATAAAAGCTTAGTAAGTTGCATATAAGCACTACAGCAAAACAGGTTTTTAGCGGCATTTTTTGGGCCTATAGTTGCACTTATAAGCTCCACTAAAACTATTTGCAGCACTTTTATAAACGCCACAAAAAACACCGCTAAAGACAACACCGCTAACATTTTGTGGCGTTTATGAAAAAAACGCCGCTATAGAACATGATCTTTAGTGGCGCTTTTCCCAAAAATGCCACTAAAGAACATGACCTTTAGCGGCACTTCCCACAAACGCAGCTAAAGAACATGACCATTAGCGGCATTTTTCCCACAAACGCCGCTAAAAAACAGACCTTTAGTAGCGCTTTTCCTACAAACGCCGTTATAGAACATACCTTTAGCGGCGCTTTTGCCATAAACGCCGCTAAAGAACATGACCTTTAAAAAATTATTTTATTTTAATTAAATAATATTTATTTCTATGTTAAATATTATATTATGTTTAATTTTTGAAATTTAAACTTTAAACTATATACTTTTAAGGATAAATAAAAAATATTAATTAAATTAAATTTTCTATTAAAATTTAAACTTTAAAACTAAATATAAAAATTAATGAATTTAAATTTAATACATAAATATTGATTCAATATGTAATTTAATACATAAAAAAAACACACACAAAGAGTCACACTCACAAAATATTACAATTTCTAAAACAAAATTCATCCTGATGAGAAAAGAATGCCAAATCATCATCACCTCTCATTAATCAAAGGAAAAAGATTAGAAAAGAAGAATAAACAATGTACAACAGAGGGCTGGTTCAAGCTTAGATGAAGCCAAAGTATTGCAATGCCTGCATATATAACTTAGTGAAGTCCTTTGATCTTGATCTTGGTTAGTCAAGCGGAACATTATTGCATTATAGATTGGGTGGACATAAGGTTTAAAATCAAAACCAAAACCCTGCAACAAACAATCACAATTGTAATCAATAACTCAAATGAAACATGGAATTACCAAAATAGATACATTAGGTTTATATCAGGATAAGACTTGTTCCAGCAATAAAGAAAATTGTTAAACGGAATCTCAAATTGCAAGAGAAAGGTTCCACCTCAAGATTTGGGCGCACTACGCGAACAAGTTCCCCACATACTTTTAATGCCTCAGCTGTGAATTTGTAGTAACGCTCACCGAAAGTAGATAAAATAGGACTAGAAAGATCCTGAATGACATATTTACCAACTTTTTATCATAGAAAAAATTAATATTGGTCACCAAAAACAAGATAAAACAAAAAAGGAAGAACTATGACTTCAGGAATACTGTATACACGTTAAGCTTATTAAGACACCCAAAATTCAAAAATAATTAATGATAAAACATCATGGTCATTATCGAGAACAGATAAAGGAACTGAAATTACAGCAGAAGAAAAACTTTTATAGCGCTTTTAAGCAAATATCAAATCTGTTCATGGATTAACACAGTTTTTCAACATTGTTTTAGGCAAAAATGGCCAAAAAATATATTCATAGTAGTCTTTACATCACTGGAAAATCATATGAAGTTAGAAATTGAAAAGATTTAACCAAAAAATATATTCATGTCACATATAAAGACTGTAGTTCTACGAGTTGCACAATGGCATTATCTAGTAATAATAGTAAAGAGCTTTTCTTGTTTCACATTTTGTATATTTCTCCTAGTTACAAGAAACCAAATACCCCAGTAAGAGAGATGGAAGCGTGAAAGGACAACATTTTCTATTAACTAATCTTCTATAATCAAAAAGCAAGCATGCAAGCCTTTTTCAAACAATTAGTGTATGTC
The DNA here is from genome assembly GCA_025698465.1 of Gossypium longicalyx. Taxonomy (NCBI): domain Eukaryota; kingdom Viridiplantae; phylum Streptophyta; class Magnoliopsida; order Malvales; family Malvaceae; genus Gossypium; species Gossypium longicalyx. The sequence goes on along the minus strand of CM046995.1, from coordinate 66,320,685 downwards.
TTCTAAAAGGAAAAAGAAATAGGTGAATAAACTTTCTCATAAGTCACAAAAGCATTGAGGTTTGAGCATCCACATAAACCAAAACATTATTTACCTTAATGTAAGGGTGAAAAACAGAAGGAGAATGAGATGCCAATACCAATCTTGTAAATATAAGTGCTTCAATCTTCAGATTTGAAGTAGAAGATTTATCATGGAAAATTTACAAATAGAAGTATTTGGAAAGATGAAAAAATTAAACTAAATTACTTGTACACATCAAAAGTGTAAAAGTTATACATTAAGCGCCTTCTCTATTCCAGGTATGAGGGTTCCAATGTGATCGGCAAGGCAGTCTGGCAAGACAACTACAAGTTCTTTCAAAATAGAAAATGCACCAACCTGTAGATAGAATTATATGTTATGTAAAAATAAAGAAAATGCAATATCCTGCAAAGTATGTAAGAGAATTATATGTCATTCTCAACCCAAACATAGCCTAAAAATTGACCAATGTTTCTCTTCAAACTGTGAGGCTGTAAATGGAAAAATACAGTACGTACATAAAAAAACACATCATGGAACAACAAGACAATATAACCCTTAATCACCTTTGCTTTCTTTCCAAAGAGTTATAGGTTGAAAGTTTAGATCTTTAACCACATATAAGTTCGTCAATGCAGCTTTTCTAATTTGGTTAGCAAATTGAATGCCTTTGAATTTGAACGTCTCGGACAAAAAAAACAAGAATATTAGTAATTTGAGAAGGTGAAGAAAACTTGGTATCATTTCATGGGGAATCCAATGTAAAAATCTCTCTGGTTAATTAACACCACATACATAAAAATTAACCATGATTTCAAAATATATGTAATAAGTTTATTAAAAATCAAATTTTATAACATTTTAAACACAATTATAACCTAATAAAATAGAACAATCTAGTATGAAAATACGTTTATTTTATAAGTTCATTGAAAATGCCAGCCTATGCAATTTTTTTTTCTAAATTTCATTTTCTTTCTACTTTTAAATATGATTGTAAATTTGTAACCATGAATGATAAAAACAGCATGAAATCATGATTCATTTGGGGTTACAGTTTCATGTCAACTAAATTAGGTTAATCTCCTTCTTTGACCCTGCAAATTCACATGCTTGGTAATTGGATCAGTAAAGATGGAAATCTACTCTAATTTTTAAACCAACGGCGTTCATCAACCAAGCCAATAGTACAAACCTTATTCAGGTCTTAGACTTGATCTATAATTAATTTTCACATTAACATATATATTTTTAAAAATTAAATATTTTTTATTAATTAAATTGCAATCTGAATTGAGCCAAACCAGATTACAAAAATCTCATTAAGAACCAACCAAAGTCGGACTGCATTGGGAATATCTTTAAGCTGAGTACCACGACCCTGAAAAGCAAATCAAAGTTCAAAAAACAATCATAACACAAAGAAAATGACTTGAATGAAACCAGATTCTTAACCCTAAAATAGAAAGCATACCTTTTCAATTGACAGAATTTTAAACAAGGAAGACCTTGCAACAGAAGGAGCTGAATACCTTTTTATGACTTTCCTTTCCCTTGTAGGCCTATCACTACTAGGCGTCACTGGCTCTTTCTTCTCAGCCGAATCTCGACCAGATTTCCTAGAACTCCCTTTTCTACTACCACATTTGACCTTTTTAGTCCCTTCATCTTCACTCTTTTCTTCTTCTTCCTCCCCCCTTCTTTTTCTCCTCTTCTTCTTCTTCTTCTTCCTCGTTCTCCTTCTCTTCAACTTCTATTTTTTCTCCAAATCCTCCTTACTTCCCTCTTCATTTTCTTTATCAATCACTTCCTCTTCCTCCGGTTTCTTGTCATCTAGGGTTTCCGTCGCCATAGAAATCACCGGTAAAATTAAAAGGAAACTGTACGTTCCCTTGAAGGCCTAGAATTAAAGGAAACCCTAACAGATCGAGAGAAAAGGAGTAGCTATGGTGGGTGAATTCAGTGTAGTGAAATGAAAAGAAAAAGAAGTGTGATTGGTGTAGGTGTATTGACTTGGTGTTGTTGGAAATGGGAAATTTGGGGAAAATATTTTAGAGTAAAAGGGAAAAAGAAATAAGTACTAACTTTTATTTAGGGGATTTAGGACGCGCGACGTAGATGGAAAGAAGAGGGAGTAACCAACGGGTAACCAAAAATTATGTTTTTGGAAGTGAGTGGGATTTTGATTTCTCCTTTTATTGCGTTTCCACTAAAAATGCCACTATAGTTCTACTTTTTTGTGGCGTTTTGCCCAAAAACACCACTATTGCTTAATTTTAATTTTTTTTCATTTTTAACATATTTTTTCTATTTTTTTTCAAAATTTTTGTGCTGATATTATCATCTTTTGGAATTTTTTTAATTTTGAATATTGAACTTTTAACTGAAATATGGACTAAAATATTAAATATTAAATTTTTATGTTTTTTATTTTTTATGTTTTATTTTTTTTTAAATTTTATATTTTAAATTTTTTTGAAGATTTTTATAATTTTTAAATTAACATACAAAATAAAAAAGGAAACTTTAACAGAAATAAAATGGAATCGATGAATTAAAAAAAATACAAAATGACTCAGCAATACAAGCATTATTCTTTTAAGTATGGTCCGCATTAGTTGTTTAGATTTTTATATAAATGGCATTTAATTATATGTATACACCTAAATTTTGATAGAGATACATCTCAAAATTATATATGAATTTCGGTTTAATGTGTAATTGTAGACATGAAATTCTAATTGTGGTTTAAATGTATAGTTGAAACTTTATTTTTGATTTAATCATACACATTTTAAAAAATAAATACATCAATATATTTTTATATTGAATAAATATAAATATTTATATATGCAATATATAAATATAAAATGATGTTATATGAATAATTGTGTTAATAATTTACAAGAATTGGATCAAATTAAAGTTCATGTATACAATTGCACACTAAACCATTGTTCATGTATGCTTTTGGGATTTAACCCATTTTGATATATATTTTTAAAAAAATAATAATTTATATTTATCTTATTTAGATTTATATTATAAAAAAATCCAAGATATACAAGTTAAGTAGTTCACCATATTTACCCCTAAACACTAAAAATTAAACCCCAAACCCTAAATCCTAGACCATAAACCCTAAATGACCATAAACCTACACCCTAAACCCTAAATATATATTACAAGGGACAAAAGTAATTAAAAAAGAATCCTATTGCTTACCTAAACCCTAAAATAAATTAATTTTTTATCATTTTACCAAAAACCCTAACCCTTAAACCCTAATAACCTAACCCTAAAACCATGAACAGTACTAAAACCCTAACTATAAATAAACCAGTTAAATAATAAATAGACAGATAAAATGTATTTTGCAGCGTTTTTAAAAAAGCGCAGCTAATGCTCGATCAATAGCGGCGTTTTCCAAAAAGTGTCGTTAATGTCACTAAGGATCAACATAAAACGATGGCGTTGTTGTTAATTTTTTTACGGTGTTTTTCAGAAAGCGCCGCTAATGGTCGACCTATAGCGGCATTTTTTAAAAAGTGCTGCTAATGCTCGATCTATAGCGGCGTTTTTCAAAAAGCACCGCTAATACCACGCGTTGTGCTAATTTTTTCCGGCGTTTTTTAGAAAGCGCTGCTAATAGTCGACCTATAGCGGCGTTTTTTAAAAAGCGCCGGTAATGCTCGATCTATAGCGGCGTTTTTCATCCAAACACCGCTAAAAATGCCGCTAAAAACCTGTTTTCCTGCAGTGAAGTAAGTATACAACAACAACTTAACAATAATCCATATGCTTATAATACCAAGGTAGGCATAAGCACAACTTACTCGTTACCATCCATACAAGTCACATTTTATACAATAAGTTCATATTTCATATGTACCAATTAAGTACCTGTACCACTCACAACACAGCTATATTTCCCTTATTAGCTTAAAAACATAACATTCACCGTTAAACCATTAGGAACACTACCGGATATTCATTAAGCCCCAAACATGGGTAAGGTGCTGATGCCATGTCCCAGACACGGTCTTACACTAGCTCATATCTCAAGTCGATCCCATATCCCAGACATGGTCTTACACTGACTATCATCTTGTAGCCGATGCATGTCTTAGACATGTCTTACACTGGCTTACGTCTCGAGGCTAATGCATGTCCTAGACATGTCTTACACTAACTCTCGTCTCAATGCCGACGCCATGTCCCAAACATGGTCTTACACTGGCTCTCATAATGTGGCCAATGCATGTCTGAGACATGTCTTACACTAGCCAACAATAACCCATATGTCACGGCGTGGATATCCGATTTATTTCTTAGGTTCAAACGGGAACTCTACTATCTATATTATCATCATACCTTCTCAAATCCACAATCAACCAATTCATGCTAAATTAATTCAATACCTACATTAGCCATGTAGTTGTATTATTTACATACAACTTACCTCGGATTACAAAATGTGGCGACTAGTTAGTTCAGTCAATTTGCTTGGCTTTCCCTCGATCTAGGTTTGGATTTGGAAATTCTTGATCTAAAATAGAAAAATGCACTCATTTAATCACTAAATAAAATTAAGCAATTAAAAATTCACATCTTCAGTAAAATGACCATTTTGCCCCTAGACTTTGGCAAAATGACCATTTTACCCCTATGCCCGAAAATCAATTTTTATTGAATTTCTTCGCATCTTAAGCCTAGCTTAACTCTTTTTACTCTTATAGCAACTCCAAATTCCCACTATTTCACACATCTACCCACAAACTTCCAATTCATGCAAAGTAGTCATTTTAGGTGTTTTCATGCTATCACCCTTCACGTAAGTTGTTTATAAGACACCCAAGACTCATTTTATTCCATGAAAACTTAGCAAATATTAAAAATATTTTCATGGCAAAACCCTAAAATCTTAATCATTTTGCAAAATAGTACCCTCATTTGAAAGCTCATGCTTCAAGGGTCTCAAAAGTACAAAAACATTCAAGAAAATTCATTAAAATCACTTACTTGTGAAGGCTTAAAGTTGATGAAATTTTTGAATCTCAAAAACCCCCCAAAATGGCTGAAAAATCGGTGGTGAAGAAGAAAGAGTGTAAGAAAAAGATGATAGCTAGTCTTAGGCATTATTTTACTATGCATTATATCATCAAAATACTAAATGTTGACTTTTCAACATTCATACCACCCATGGCCGGCCAAGCCTCTCTTCAGGGACTAATTGTCCTTTAAAGACTCCCAATTTTTATTCTCTAGCTATTTGACACCTTTAGCTATCTATTTAGGACTTTTGTATTTTATGCAATTTAGTCCTTTTTCGCAATTAGGCTCACAAATGTCAGAATTAACTCACCAAATTTTTCATGCACTAATATAAACTCATTATAAGCCTAAAACATTAATAAAATATTTTCTCTGACTTTGGATTTTTGGTCTCGAGACCACTATTCTGACTAGGCCCTAAATCGAGCTGTTACATTTCTCCTCCCTTAGGGATTTTTGTCCCCAAAAATCTTACCAGGGAATAGGTTCAGGTACTGATCTCTCATAGTCTCCTCGGGCTCCCATGTGACTTCCTCGACTCCATGTCTATGCTGCAAAACTTTCATGAGTGCTATACTCTTGTTCCTCAACCGTTTGATTTCTCGAGCTAAAATCTTGATCGGCTCTTCGCCATAAGTCATGTTCGGATAGAACTCAACCTTTGACAGCAAAATTACATGCGAAGGGTCTGATCTATATTGACGTAGCATAGAGACATGAAACACATCATGAATCTTTTCCAACTCTGGTGGCAAGGCCAATCGATAGGCAATAGGCCCTACCTTCTCGGTAACCTCATAAGGTCCTATGAAACGAGGGCTCAACTTGCCTTTTTTACCAAACCTGAGTACTTTCTTCCACGGGGATACTTTCAAAAATACTCGACCACCGACTTAAATTTTGATCTCTTTCAGTTTTGAATCCGTAAAGGATTTCAGCCTATCCGAGGCGATCTTCAAATAGTCACGAATTACTTTAACTTTCTCTTCGGTCTCTTTGACTAAATCGACCCATTGAATCTGACTTTCTCTTAGCTCAGTCCAATATAAGGTAAATACCTTTCCCAACTACCTTGAAACTCGAGAACACAAGACCACAACACGTATTCTAAAATCTGAATCGCTCTTTCTGACTGTCCGTTGGTTTGTGGGGGAAAAGCCGTGCTGAAACTCAACTTTGTTCCTAAAGCCTCTTGTAACTTTTTCCAAAACCTTGAGGTAAATCTTGAGTCTCTATCTGAAATAATCGATATGGACACCCCGTGTAGTCTCACAATTTTGAAAACGTACAGGTTGGCTAATCTCTCAAGGGAGTAGTCGGTACGCACAGGTATAAAGTGTGCCGACTTTGTTAGTCTATCAACAACAACCGAAACAACATCATTTTTCTTCGGGGTTACCGACAAACCCGTCACAAAATCCATAGTGATCCGATCTCACTTCCACTCTAGGACCATGATAGGCTGAAGTAGACCCGAAGGTACTTGGTGTTCAACCTTCACTTGCTGACACACTAGGCACTTAGACACAAACTCTGAAATGTCTCTTTTCATACCCGACCACCAATACATTTTCTTAAGGTTGTTGTACATTTTCACGCTACTCGGGTGGATAGACAAGCAACCACTATGTGCCTCTCGTAGAATCTTCTTAATAAGCTCGTTGTCCTTGGGTACGCAGACTCTATCCTTAAACATTATACATCCATTGGTGCCAATATAAAAATCTGTCTCAATACCCGATTCACATTGGGTTCTTTTGGCTTGCAAATCACTATTGTTATTCTGAGCTTCTCGAATCTTTTGTAGAAACATTGGTCTAGCTCTCAACTCTGCTAGAACTTAACCATCATTAGACACTGTCAAATGAGTATTCATGGCCCTCAAAGTGAATAATGACTTTCTACTCAAAGCATCAGCGACCACGTTCGCCTTTCTGGGGTGGTAGTCGATAATCAACTCATAATCCATTATTAATTCTAACCATCATCGCTGCCTTAGGTTCAAGTCCTTTTGAGTCATCAAGTACTTAAGGCTCTTGTGATCGGTGAACACTCGACACTTCTCGCCATACAGATGGTGTCTCCAAATTTTCAATGCGGACACGATGGCAGCCAACTCTAAATCATGCGTTGGATAATTCCTCTCGTGTGGCTTCAGCTGTCTCGATGTGTATGCTATGACCTTACCTTCCTGCATAAGCATGCACCCCAAACCATTCAAGGAGGCATCGCTATAAATCACAAACTTCTTATCTGACTCCGGTTGCACCAACACTGGGGCTTCGGTCAATAAAGCCTTTAATTTCTTGAAACACTGTTGGCACTTTTCTGTCAATTTGAACTTGACTTCTTTTTGTAGCAGTCTTGTCATCGGTGTAGCTATCATAAAGAAACAATTTACAAATCATCTATAATATCTGGCCAAACCCAAAATGCTTCGGACCTCAGTCACATTCCTCGACGGTTTCCACTTTATAATAATCGAGATCTTGCTTGGGTCAACATCGAATCCGTCTCCCGACACAATGTGTCCTTGGAATCCGACCTCATTAAGCCAAAATTCACTCTTATTGAACTTGGCGTATAATTGTTTGTCTCTTAAGGTTTGCAACACAACTCTCAGATGCTTTGCATGCTTGCTCTCATCACTCGAATAAACCAATATGTCATCGATAAAGACGACGACAAACTTATCCAGATACGGTCGAAAAATCTGGTTCATCAAATCTATAAACACCGTCGGGGTATTAGTCAAGCTAGAGGGCATGATGAGGAACTCATAATGCCCGTATCTTGTCCAAAATGCAGTCTTCGGCACATCTTATTCTTTTACTCTTAACTGGTAGTATCCGGATCTCAGGTCAATCTTAGAAATTATAGTGGCTCCCTTTAACTGATCAAACAGGTCGTCGATCCTTGGCAAAGGATACTTGTTCTTCTTCACTGTTACTTTATTGAGCTTTCTATAGTCGATACATAACCTCATGAACCCATCTTTCTTTTTAACAAACAATACTGGTGTGCCCCATGGTGAATAACTAGGTCTCGCAAAACCTTTTTCTATTAACTCTTGCAGCTGTACTTTAAACTTTTTTAACTCCGTTGGAGCGATCCTATATGGAGTAATCGAGATGGGTGTCGTACCGGGGACCAACTCAATTCCAAACTCTATTTCCCTCACTAGAGGCAATCCGAGTAATTCTTTCAGAAACACGTCTGTAAACTCACAAACCATTGGTATCGATTCAATCTTCAACTCAAACACTTGAGTATTTAACACAAAAGTTAGATAAGCCTCATATCCTTTCCTCAAATATTTCTCGGTAGTCAAAGACGATATTACTACAGGCATATTATTAGACTCATCTGATCCAACTCGAAGAACATTCTTGTCTTCAAATTTTAACTCAATTATCTTTTTGCTGCAGTCCACTACAACACTATGAGAAGTCAACCAATCCATCCCAAGGATTGCATCAAACTCATTAAACGGAAATAACATCAAGTTAGCAGGAAAACAATGAACTTTAATTGTCAAAGGGCAATTTCTACATACTTGGTCCACTAGCACATATCTGCCTAAGAGATTGGACGCTTTTATTACAAACTCAGTGGACTCTACTAGCATACTCATATGAGATATCAATTCCATACAAATATAAGAGTGGGTAGATCCCGGGTCAATTAAAGCGACAATAGATATTTCATGGATAGAAAAGGTACCTGTGACCACGTCGGGAGACTCTGCCTCTTCCTGAGCTCAAATAGCATAAGTCCTTGTAGGTACTCTGCCCTCGGGCCTCACCGTAGCATCTTTTGGCATGCCTCTACTGCTAGCCCCACTTTTGGGGTTCTATTGTGGTCTACCCCTCAAAGGAGCACTACTCACTTTCACATCTTGTTTTCTCTCTCTCTCTCATCCAATTCAAGAAAATTACGGATGAAGTGTTCCAATGATCCGTACTTGAAATAGCCCCTTTCATTCCCTCGGCACTCGCCAAAATGACGCCTACCACATTGCGAGCATTCTGGCCTATTTGGCTGAGTGTTACTGACGCTTGCGACCGAAGTGATCTAGGCTTTAGAAGTTGTATTCTGCCGGTTCTTGTTCCTATTCGAATACCCCACCAAAGCATTCGATCGAGTAATGAACTTTCTCGATCTTTTGTATGAGGACTGATGTGATTTCCCCATCTGTCTCTTCTTTGAATCCCGTGACTCAAAAGTCGCTTTCCTCCTTTTTTTAATCAGCTCTTCGGCCTTACAGGCTCTTTCAAGAAGTGCTACAAATTCTCGCATCTCTAATATGCCAACAAACACTCAGATATCTTCATTGAGGCTGTCTTCAAACCTCTTACACATGGTTGCTTTTGTAGATATGCAGTCCCGCGCATACTTGCTAAGCCTCACGAACTCACGTTTATATTCCGTCACTGACATTCGACCTTACTTTAGCTCTAGAAATTCTTTCCTCTTTTAGTCTATGAATCTTTGGCTAATATACTTTTTTCAAGAATTCATCCTGGAAGAACTCCCATGTGATCCTCTCTCTCGGTATAATAGACACGAGAGTGTTCCACCACTGATAAGCTGAATCCCGTAGAAGCGACACTACGTATTTCACGCACTCTTTAGGTGTGCATGATAGTTCATCAAATATCCTAATGGTATTTTCTAGCCAAAACTCTGCTCTCTCTGGGTCATCATCTATGCTAGCCCGAAATTCCTCTGCCTCTTGTTTCCAGATCTTGTCTACCGGAGGCTTCTCTCTTCTAAACATGTCCGTGCCTTGCGGAGCTACCGAGGGATACTGAGAAATCGGAGTAGCTGGGGAAGGTGGAGTGTTCGGTTCACACGAAAAAACTCTATGTAACAAGCGTCCATCATACGAAGGTAGGCTTCTCTAGCCCCTCCACCTTGGCCCAAAGTCACGGGCTCACTCTCAACTGGCATGGTCCCTTCAGTGGGAGCCGACGCGTTACTTTCAACGTCATCTACCGTGGCTCTATCAGGATCCATTTACTATATAAAAACATAATTTATAATCATTAAGAATTGTCACAATATCAACATACAGTTATGGCATGTATAGCTAGACTAATATTCTCATTAGATCAGTCCTAGAACTGACTAAACCATAGCTTTGATACCACTAAATTTAACATCCTATACTTGTAACCTATACAAGGGTGGAGTACAAGGCATTACCTAACTTGATCTCATGCATACCACCAATCTCAAGCCACCGAGACTCAGTCCAAATTAAACTTTTTCAATTTTTACTTTAAACTTCTTATTATGGGCTTACGAGCCCCAATTCAACCGTTGAAAACTATTCAAGACCATTCCGGGTCCTTAAACCATCTTTAAGAAAGTTGCCTTTAAAATAGGGCACACGCCCGTATGGAAGGGTAACACGCTTGTGTGACCATATCGACATTTTTGTGCTAATGGCCCGTGTGGCTCACACGGCCTAAGCACTCTGGGACAGTGTCCCACACACGTGTAGAATTAATTTCTAATTCACACCTACAGGGGTTTTCACACTGCCAGACACACACTCTTGTCAATGACCCGTGTCCCTCACATGGCCACGACACGCCCGTGTCCCTCACATGGCCACGACACGCCCGTGTCCCTCACATGGCCACGACACGCTCGTGTCCTAGCCCGTGAGTGAAAACATGGACATTCTGTTTCTGACATCAGCATACTCAAAATGTCACACGGCTGAGACACACAGCCATGTCTCTGCCCGTGTGTTTATTGCGGTGCATACTGACTTGAAATTTTTACGTGCAGGGGACACACGGCTGGACTACATGCCCATGGGGTAGACTGTGTGTCACACACAGCCTAGACACATGCCCGTGTGTCTACCCATGTGGACAGTATAAGGCTATCTACCAAGCCTCATTGCCACCCTTGCATACCTATTTTCATACAAATGCAAACTAATACCAAAACGAGTACAATTTCTATAATCAAATCAGCCACAATAGACATGCATTCAACCATGATAATACATCTTAGCCATCATTCTAAGCTTAATACAAATTGAAGGGTTTCCAACCCAAGCCAATAAATTTGGTCAATTCTCAACGACACAAAATAATAAAGTCTAAGTCCTACACATGTCATATTAAAAAATATAAAATGAACTATACCAAAAGCTTCGGTTGATAGTGTGATTGATATCTCTGACTTCTGGTCATCCTTGAGCTAGATAGGCGACACTGAAAGGAAATGGAAAGGAAAGGGAGTAAGCATAAAAGCTTAGTAAGTTGCATATAAGTAAGTATACAACAACAAAAATTTATAAATAATCCAGATGCTCATAATACCAAGGTACACATAAGCACAACTTACTCGTTACCATCCATACAAGTCACATTTTATAAAATAAGTTCATATCTCATACGTACCAATTAAGTACATGTACCACTCACAATACAGTTATATTTCCCTTATTAGCTTAAAAACATAATAGTCACCGTTGAACCATTTGGAACACTATCGGATATTCATTAAGCCCCGAACTTGGGTAAGGTACCGATGCCATGTCCCAGACATGGTCTTACACTGACTCATATCTCAAGTCAATGTCATGTCCCATACATGGTCTTACACTGACTATCATCTTCTAATCGATGCATGTGCCAGACATGTCTTACACTGGCTTATGTCTCGAGGCTGATGCATGTCCTAGACATGTCTTACACTAGCTATCGTCTCAATGCCGATGCCATGTCCCAAACATGGTCTTACACTGGCTCGCATAATGTGGCTGATGCATGTCTCAGACATGTCTTACACTAGCCAATAATAACCCATATGTCACGGCGTGGATATCTGATTTATTTCCAAAGTTCAAACGGGAACTCTACCATCTCTATTATCATCAAACCTTCTCAATTCCACAATCAACTAATTCATGCTATATTAATTTGATACCTACATTAGCCATGTAGTTGTATTATTTACATACAACTTACCTCAGATTACAAAATGTGGCGACTAGTCGGTTTAGTCAATTTGCTTGGCTTTCCCACGATCTAGGTTTGGATTTGGAAATTCTTGATTTAAAATAGCAAAACGCACTCATTTAATCGCTAAATAAAGTTAAGCAATTAAAAATTCACAACTTTAGTAAAATGACCATTTTGCCCCTAGACTTTGGCAAAATGGCCATTTTACCCCTATGCTTAAAAATTGATTTTTATCGAATTTCCTCACATCTTAAGCCTAGATAAACTCTTTTTACTCTTATAGCAACTCCAAATTCCCACTATTTTGTACATTTACCCATAAACTTCCAGTTTATGCAAAGTAGTCCTTTTAGGTGTTTTCATGATAACACCCTTCACATAAGTTGTTTATAAGACACCCAAGACTCATTTTATTCCATAAAAACTCAGCAAAAATTAAAAATAATTTCATAGCAAAACCCTAAACTCTTAATCATTTTGCAAAATAGTACCCTCATTTGAAAGCTCATGCTTCAAGGGTCTCAAAAGTACAAAAACATTTAAGAAAAGTCATTAAAATCACTTACTTGTGAAGGCTTAAAGTTGCTGAAATTTTTGAAGCTCAAAAACCCCCAAAATGGCTGAAAAATCGGTGGTGAAGAAGAAAGAGTGAAGGAAAAAGATGATAACTAGGCTTAGGCATTATTTTACTATGCATTATGTCATCAAAATACCAAATGTTGGATTTTCAACAGTCATACCACCCATGGCAAGCCAAGCCTCTCTTAAGGGACTAATTGTCCCTTAAAGACTCCCAATTTTTATTCTCTAGCTATTTGACACCTTTAGCTATTAATTTAGGACTTTTGCATTTTATGCGATTTAGTCCTTTTTTCGCAATTGGGCTCACAAATGTAAGAATTAACTCACCAAATTTTTCATGCACTAATATAAACTCATTAGAAGCCTAAAACATTAATAAAATATTTTCTCTGACTTCGGATTTGTGGTCCCGAGACCACTATTCCGACTAGGCCCTAAATCGGGCTGTTACAAAAGAAATCATGTATTCGTCGAATTTCATTATTCAAATGAGATTTAACTTTTATCAGGCTTTGTCGGATATGTAATTAGTTTCCTGTATTTGGCATTTATACAATTCAGATACACAACATTCAATTCAAACATATAAATATACACAATTTAGTTATACGAACTTTCCTCGGTACTTATTCGTATACGAATTCTACTAATCCGGAACTTTTTGTTTTCCTCAACCCAATTTCGTATTTAGTCTTTCTGGATCTATATAAATGAATTTAATCATCAATTTAATACAATTCATATTCAATTGGATTCAATTTACACTCTAGGCAAAATTACCATTTTACCCCTATACGTTTCATAAATTCCAATTTCATCCCTAGGCTCGAAAAAAAAATTCATGCAATTTAATCCTTATTCCATGCCTAACTAAAATTTTCATATAACATTTACAACACTTGTTTTCACAAAATTCAGAATTTTTCCATGGGTTTTACAACTTTTCAATTTAGTCTCTAAATCATGATTTCATCAAAATTCTCTTTGTAAAAGTGGTTTATCTATCAACAACCTTTCATTTTCTACAATAAATTTCAAATTTTTGGCATATTCATCCATGGTAAAATTTCTATACTTTGATATCTTTTCAAAGTAATCCCCAAAATAGATATATTAAACTATCCTGATCTCAAAAATATAAAAATTACTAAAAATAGGACAAGAAAACATACCTAATTAAGCTTGTTTAGTTTTCTTTCTCTTTCCTAGGGTTTCCATGCAAATTTTGAGGAAGATGATGAAAAATAATATGATATTTTCTATTATCATCTTTTAATTATTTTGATTTCAATTTTAGTCCTTATCATTTTCTAATTTTTCCATGAATGAATCACCAAAAATATCTACTAACTTTTCTTTAATGGTCTAATTACCATATAAGGACCTCTTATTTTGAATTCCATAGCTATTTGTCCTTCTAGCTACTAGAATTCAACTTTTTCATTTTATGCAATTTGGTCCTTTCCATAATTAAACACATAATCGATAAAATTTTCTTATTAGAATTTTCATAGGACATTCCTATCATAATGCAAACCATGCAATAATATTAAAATAAATTTTCTTTTTGACTCAGATTTGTGATCCTGAAACCACTGTTCTGATTTCACTGAAAATGGGTTGCTACAACTCTTCCTCTTAAGAATTTTCATCCTCGAAAATCTTACCAGTAAAGAGGTTTGGATATTACTTTCTTATAGTATCCTCTGGTTCCCAGGTAACCTCTTCTAAACCATGTCGTTACCAAAGAACTTTCACTAAAGCTACCTTTTTATTTCTTAACTCTTTTATCCCCTATGCTAGAATTTTGATCAGTTCCTCATTGTATGTCATATCAGGCTGAATCTCAACTTCCATTTGAGAAATAACATGTGAATGATCCGACCGATACCATCACATCATAGACACATGAAAAGCATTATGAATTCTGTCAAGTTATGGTGGTAATGCTAACCGATATGCAATAGGTCAGATTCTTTCAGTAATCTCATATGACCCAATGAATTGTGGACTCAATTTTCCTTTACAGCCAAATAGGAGAATTTTCTTTTAAGGTGATACTTTCAAGAATACCTTATCACCGACCTAAAATTCTATCTATTTTCGTTTAAGATCGGCATAAGACTTTTGACGATTAGAGGCTACTTTCAAACTATCTCGAATTACTTTCACCTTTTCTTCAGTTTCACGAACTAAGTCAACTCCGTGTATCTTTTTCTCACTGAGCTTTGTCCAATATAATGGAGTTTTACATTTACGATCATATAGAGCCTTATATGGTGCCATTTTAATACTGGACTGGTAACTGTTATTGTAAGCAAATTCAACTAAAGGCTGATATTTTTCCCAGTTACCTTCAAATTCCAGAATACAACACTGGAGCATATCTTCCAAAATCTGTATACCACGTTCGGATTGTCCATCAGTTTGAGGATGGAATACAGTGCTGAAATGTAACCGTATAACCAGAGCTTCTTGCAATTTGTTCTAGAATCGGGACGTAAATCGAGGATCTCTGTCTAAAATAATGGAGACAAGCACTCTATGCAATCAAACAATCTTAGAAACATATAATTCAGCCAATCTTTCTAAGGAATAATTTATGCATACTACAATAAAGTGTGCAGACTTTGTTAACTGGTCGACGATTACCCAAATAGCATATTTCTTCTTTGGAGATAGGGGTAACCCTGATACCAAATCCATGGTAATTCTTTCCATTTCCATTCCGGTATCGTAACTAGCTATAATAATCCCAAAGGCACCTGATGTTCAGCTTTTACTTGCTGACATATCAAACATTTAGATACAAATTCAAAAATATCCCATTTCATTCCCAGCTACCAGTACATTTTTTTCAAATCATTATACATTTTATTACTACCCGGAAGAATATACATATTACCAATATAAGCTTCATGTAAAATCTTCTATACCAGTTTTGAATTCCTTAGTACGCATATTCTACCTCTGAATATTAGACAATCATTAGACCAATCTGAAATTCTGAATCAGAAGTCAACTCACACTGTACCCGTTTAGCTCGTAGTTCATCATCATTTTTCTGAGCTTCAGAAATTTGTTGCAAAAACATCGATCTAGAGTTTAACTCAGCAATGATTAAACCACTATCAAGTAACGACAATCAGGTATTCATTGCTTGCAAGGTAAATAATGGCTTTCTACTTAGAGCATCAGCAACCACATTATCTTTTCCCCGATGATAGTCAATGACAAGATCATAATCTTTCAATAATTCAAGCCACCTGCATTGTCTTAAGTTCAAGTCTTTCTGCGACATCAAATACTTCAAACTTTTATGATTAGTACACTTTTCACCAAATAAGAATGCCACCAGATTTTCAGTGCAAATGCAATGGCTGCCAATTCAAGATCATGTATCGGGTAATTCTTCTCATGTGGTTTTAGTTGTCTTATAGGCTATTACTTTACCTTCTTGCATCAATACACAACCTAAACCATTTAATGATGCATCACTATAAATTATAAATTCTTTACCCGATTCAGGCTAAACTAACACTGGTGCTTCTGTCAATAAGGCTTTCAATCTGTCAAAACTCTGTTGACATTTATCAGACCACTCAAATTTCACATCCTTCTGTAATAAGCGAGTCATTGGTGAAGCTATAATTGAAAATCCTTTAACAAATCTTCGATAATATCTAGCTAGTCCCAGAAAACTTCTAACTTTACACACATTATTTGGTTGTTTCCAATTAACAATAGCTAAAATTTTATCCGGATCCACCCTAATACCTTTAGCAAATACTATATCTCTGAGAAAACTAACTTCCTGTAGCTAAAATTCACATTTACTGAATTTGGCATATAATTGTTTCTCATACAGAGTTTGCAATACAATTCTCAAATAATCAGCATGTTTATTTTCATATCAGGAATAAACCAGAATATCATAAGTAAATACTACTACAAACTTGTCTAAATATGGTATGAAAATTTTATTCATTAAATCCATGAATACTGCAGGTGCATTTGTCAAGCCAAACGACATCACAAGGAACTCATAGTGCCCGTAACTGGTTCTGAAAGCTGTTTTTGGAACATCTGATTCATTCACCCATAGCTGATAGTAACCAGAACAAAGATCAATATTTGAAAATACAATGGCACCTTTCAACTGGTCAAATAAGTCATCAATACGAGGCAATGGATACTTGTTCTTTATTGTGACTTTGTTCAATTGTCTGTAATCAATATGCAGTCTTAATGATCCATCTTTCTTCTTTACAAATAGAACCGGTGCTCTCCAAGGTGAAAAACTGGGTCAAGCAAATCCTCTGTCAATCAAATCTTGTAACTGTGCTTTTAACTCTTTCAATTCAGTAGGAGCCATTCTGTAGGGTGCTATGGATATCGGTGTTGTCCCCAAAACAAGGTCTATAGAGAACTCCACTTCTCTAACTAGTAGTAAACCAAGTAATTCCTCCGGAAATATATCAGAAAATTCACAAAAAATCCGCACTGATTGAATTTTTGACTCAGATACTTTAGTATCTAACACATATGCAAGATAATCATCATATCCCTTTTTGATATAGTTCTGTACCGATATAGTTGAAATCACATCAGATAACCCATCTAGTTTATCAGATTCAACATGGAGTAATTCACCATTCTGACATTTCAACACAATGTATTTCTGTTTACAATTCACCACTGCATCATGTTGAGTTAGCCAATCCATTCCCAAATTTACATCAAATTCATCAAAGGGCAGTAGCATCAAATCAGCCAAGAAATAATAACCCTTTATCATCAACAGATAGTTTTTAAAAATTTTATCAACCATAACATACTAGCCTAGGGGGTTTGAAACTTTAACCACAAATGCAGTGAATTCAACAGGTAAATTTTTAACAGAACTAAATTCGTGCATATGTATGAATGTGTTGAACCAAGATCAATCAAAGCAGTAATATCAGTGTCAAGAAGAGAAAATGTACCAGTAATTACATCAGGTGCAGAAGCATCCTCTCTTACAAGTATGGCATATGTCCTTGCCGGTGCTCTGGCTTTAGATTTTTCTGTTGAATCTTTTGTCACACCTCGGCTACCACTAACATTGTCGGGGTGTCGAAGTGGTTTGCCTCTCAAGACAGGATTACTCAGCCTAGAGGTCTGAACAATATCTTTTACAGGCTTTCACTGAAACGCAATTTATTGCAATGTTTGCATCTTGGTTTAGAACTTCAAACACTCCCTACACTTGTAACGGATGGAGATGGAGATCTCAGATTAGAGTGTTGGGAGCCTTGTTCTTTCTAGAATACCCCACAGATGCATTAAAATGATCATGGTATTTCTTTGATTTCTTTGAAGTAGATGATTGTGACTTAGCCATAAATCTCTTACCAGAAATCTGAGCTTTTTTCTTTGCTTGCTTCTTTTCCTTAATTCCTTGGCTTTGTGTGATCGATTATCCAATACAATAAATTCCCTTAATTTTAAAATTCCAATCAACAGCTTGATATCTTCATTTAAGCCCACTTCTAAAATTTTACACATATCAGCCTCAGTCGGGACTTATTCTCTGCCATACTTGCTTAACTGAACAAATTTCTGCTCGTATTCATATACAGTCATGTTTCCCTGTTTAAGCTTTAAAAATACTTTCTTTTTCTAATCCAAAAATCTCTGACTAATATAGTTATTTCTGAATTTCGTTTGAAAAAACTCTTATGTAACATTTTTTCTCGATGCAACAGAAATCAAGGTATTCCACCAATGGTAGGCTGTGTCTTTTAATAAACAAACTGCACATTTCAAACACTCAACGGGTGTACATGATAATTCAGCTAAAACCCTGATGGTATTTTCTAACAAAAACTTAACCCTCTTCGGATCATCTTTAGTAGTAGCCCTAAATTCTTCTACCCCATATTTATGAATTTTATCTATCGGAAGCTTATCAATTCTAATAGGTTCAGCACCTTGTGGCATCTTAGGAACTGGTTGAGGAACAGGAGGGGGAGGTTGTTGTATAGTAGAATCTGTTCTTATGAATTCTGTAAACCACTCATTCATCATTTGGAAGAAGGCTTCTTTTGCCTCCTCACCTCGGCCCTCAGAATCGGGCCTTTTACTACTAGATGTAGCTCTTTGAACTGAAGCTGGAGCATTGCTCTCAGCTTCCTTGGATTCAGATCTAGCTTGGTTGGATGACATTACTATATGAAAATCACATTTAAAAAATGGCCAAGAGTTATCACACTATCAAAAATTATATAATGGCATGTATAGCTAAACTCATACTTGCTACGTAGTCTGAGAATCGACTAAATTGTAGCTCTGATACCAATAAATGTAACACCCTTAACCCATAACTGTCAGCGGAATAAAGTTATAGAGCATTACCGGAGTTTACAGAACAAATACAGATAATTCATATCATTTACTATTCATATCCAAAAATAATCATATTGTCCCTTGAATGGACTCTCGATGCCTAATTTAAACATTAGAATCAAGTTGGGACTAAACCAGAATCTCAAAGACTTTTTCGCAAAATTTAAAATTTTTTCTTTAATACAGGGGTCACACACCCATGTGAGTAGCCACACGGCCAAGTGACATGCCCATGTCTTAGGTCGTGTGGGTATTCGATATGAGGCACACGGCTGTGTCGCAGCTCATGTCCTTACCCATGTAACTCTCTAACTTGGGCCACACGGCCTGCCACTTGCCCGTGTGCTACGCCGTGTGATCAATTTAATTTTCACAAATTAGGTGCAAGTTTCACATGGCCAAGACACACGCCTGTGTTCTAGGCCGTGTATCACACACGGCTGAGACACATGCCCGTATCTTTGCCAATGTACCAAATTCTAAGCACTCTGTTTCTTAATTTTAAGATGCAGGAGACACACGGCTAGATCACATGCCCATGTGTCAGGCCTTGTGTCACACATGGTCAAGACACACGCTCGAATGTCAACCCGTATGAACAAAATAAGGTCAATTCTTAGCCTTATTTCTCTCCCAAATTTAACCTTCAACCTACAATAACATTTGCATACATTTGCTAACTAATTCAAGTCATATAAATCAAACAAACATCATTAACATGTATGAAATAGTATCACATATTCATATAATCAAACTTAACTTTTGGTAATGATTTATATTTTACCCTAATTTAATTTAACCAAACCACATACAAATAAGTTAAACATGATATATATAACCTTATAATAACATACCAAAACAATCCACTTTAAGCCATTCCGATGGCTAAGTTACAAACAACTATTTACATGCTAACATAGGCCAAGCTAACCTATACATGTCATTATATCAAAATAATATTGCTTTTTATACCAAAACAAGCTGGAGGATAGTGTGATGATACTCTGACTGATCTCCAACCTTTACGAGCTTTCGAGCACTATAAAATAGAGAAAAGAAAACCTAGAAAGCATTTAATGCTTAGTAAGTTCGTATAATAAGAATTTAGCTTACAATATATTTACATTGAAGATAAACATACAATAATGCATCCCAAAAATTTGGTTTATAGCCTAAAACACAACATCACCAGTCATGTTACATAATACCAAGAACAAGGATAAGCTCATCATTTAATGTCTTTCATATACATATGTTTTCCATAACATTTTTCCATATTACATGTACACTTTAATGACAAACCATTTCAAATTCAATTTAGCCATGTCAGAACTTTTTTTGTTGAATTTATTTGAAATATCGATGGATACACTCATATAGAACACTTTAGTGTACACTACCATAATTCGTCAATTCATTTCTATGGATAACCAATTAGGGCACATAATTAGGAAGCACACTATCAAGCCTTGTAACGGGAAGCTCACATAAAGACATTTTGGGAAGCTCATAAATTGTAATGCCCCGTACCCGAGACCGTCGCTGGAGTCGAATACGAGGTGTTAACAGACTTAATTCATTACTTAAACAGCTCAAACAATTTAATTTTAGAAATTCCAAACAAGCTGGCTAACTTCGTCACAGTCGCTTAAAAATTCATATCTCGAGTTCTGAAACTCAAAATCCAATTCCGTAAATTTTCCCTGAAACTAGACTCATATATCTATTTACTAATTTTTTTATAGAATTTTTTTCTAGGCCAATTAGTACAGTTTATTAGTTAAAGTCTCCCTTGTTTCAGGGTTTGACTGCTCTGACCTCTGTGTATTACGAATCATATATCTCTCTGCACAGAATTTAAATGACTATGAAGTTTGTTTCTATTAAAACTAGACTCAATAAGAAATCTGAAAATATAAATTATGACTTTTAATTATTTTTATACAATTTATGGTGAATTTCCAAAGTCAGAACAGTGGATCCAGAAATCGCTCTGGCCCTGTTTCACAAAAATTTAAACATCTCACAAAATATAACTCAACCTGTTTCGTTTCTTCCATATGAAAATAGATTCATAATTCTTCAATTCCATATTTTATTCATCATCTAATTATATCTCTACTATTTTTAATGATTTTTCAAATTCACGTCACTATCATTGTCTCAATCTATTTTATGGTAAATTTTACCTATTTCATGGTTTCCATGGATTAACTAGCAATTTGACATACATAACACCAAATATGATCATAATTAGTCATTCCAATGGATAATCATTACCAAGCATTTTTATACTACTCAATAACCATATCATAAGACCATATATACAAAATGATTATAATGCTATACATGCCATACTCAAAATATACAAGCCATTATGCCAAGATGGTATACGGATAGTGTGAGCTTGCCTCCGACCGTTCCCGATTTCCGAGCTAGCTTGTCAACACTACAAGGAATGAAAAGGAGGGAGTAAGCATAAACGCTTAGTAAATTCACATGCAAATAGCAAGTAACATAACCATATAAGCAAACATAAAACATCATTTGCATAATCATCACCAAGACATTCATATCATATTTTCATTTATCATCTTACCATATTGTTGTTATATCGATTTTTCAACCCGAGGGTTAATTACATACCTGTTCAAAGTATCCATTTCACAACACTTACCAATACGTCCCTTTCATCTTGAGTATTCCTCCATTTGAGTAGAACTTTACCCGTTGAACACATCGGAATATAATTCGGATACATAGAAAGTTTGCACATAAGTGCCACATATGTAGCCAAGCTACTATGTAACCCGCCCATAAGCGAACTCGGACTCAACTCAATGAGCTCGGGCGTTCGCATCCATAAGTGAACTCGGACTCAACTCAACGAGCTCGGATGCCTAGTTACATCTCACGAACTCGGACTCAACTCAACGAGTTCGGACATTCGCATCCATAAGTGAACTCGGACTCAACTCAACGAGTTCGGATGCTCAACCATCCTAGTGACATTTCACTTGTATCCTAATTCATTCCTAAGGTTCAACGGGACCTTTTTCCCAATCATGTGTCTCAACCATCTTCTACGGAATACCGATACCGATACTCGGTAGTATTTCACATTTTCCAAGTATATCACATAATTTGACATATTATCAAACAATTATCACGAGTATAATATTTCATACTAATTATCATATCATTTAAATAACATAAAAACATTTAAAATAATAACTATGTTACCAACATTTACATATGAACTTACCTAGTATGCGAAAATGGCTACTTTTACCATTTCGTCCACAACTTGGTATTTTCCCCATTTTAGCCCGAATTTCAGTTTTCCTTGCTCTATCATTTAAAATATAGTCTAATTAGGACTCACATTATTCAAATTGACCCAAAATCATATTTTGGAAAAATTACAATTTTGCCCCTAAACTTTTGCATATTTACACTTTTGCCCCAAAGCTCGTAAATTAAACTTCAGCCTATTTTCTTATGTTTTATGACATGCTGATCACTTTTCCCTTCTATGGAAACATCAAATTCTCACTCTAACATGTACTTATGACTATTAGGTAGTTTTACCGATTAAGCCCTTTTGCTCGTTTTCACTTAAAACCGAGTAGCACAAGTTGTCTAACATAATTTAAAACCTCATATTCTATCATAAAACACCAAAATACACAAATTTCACCTATGGGTATTTTTCCAAATATAAATCCTAGGTTAAATTATTGCTAGCATAAGCTAAATCGAGCTACCGGGACTCCAAAAACGTAAAGAACTTGAAAAACGGGGCTAGAATGGACTTACAATCGAGCTTGGAAGCTTGAAAAACCCTAGCCATGGTTTCTCCTTGCTATAATCAGCCATGGTGAAGAATATGAGCAAAATTGGCTTTTAATTTTGTATTTTAATTCATTTTACCCCTAAATGACCAAAATGCCCTTGCTACTAAACTTTCAAAAATTCCTTCCATGTCCTAATTTTGTCCATGAACTTAAAATTGGTCAAATTACTATTTAAGACCTCCTAATTAATATTTCAAAGCAATTTCATACTAAAAACTTCTAGAATGCAAGTTTTGCAACTTATTCGATTTAGTCCCTAATTTCAAATTAAGCACTTTATGCATAGAATTTCGTCACGAAATTTTCACACAATCATGCAATCATATCATAAACCTAAAAATAATTATAAAATAATTATTTCTATCTCGGATTTTGTGGTCACAAAACCACTATTCCGACTAAGCCCTAATTCGGGATATTACATAAATAGCCTATCAAGAAGCTTATCTGGGTTATATAATAGGAAGCACATAAGAGCCATAATCGGGAAGTTCATAAAGAACCTTATCGGCAAGTTCACAAAGAACCATATCAAAAATTTCACAAAGAACCATATCAGGAAGTTCACAAAGAACCATATCGGGAAGCTCTGGATAGCCAATATCAAGAAGTTCAAGCGAGCATTATCAGGAAGCTCACAAAGAGCCAATTTAATGAGAAGCTCACAAAGAGCCTTTAGTCGGAATGCTTATAAGAGCTATGGTGTGTCCATGACAAATGTAGAATCACAACCTATCGGGACGCTCTGAAGAGCTATAATGGAAAGCTCGTTGAACCATATAATGGGAAACTTAAGAGAGCTAACAACGGGACGCTTATAAGAGCTATGGGGTGTTCACAACATATGCAGGACCACAACCAAGAAATCATGAATTCGTCGAATTTCATTATTCAAACAGGATTTAACATTTTTCAGGCTTTGTAGGATATGTAATCAATTTCATGTATTTGGCATTTATACAGTTCACATACACAACATTCAATTTAAGCATAAAAATATACACAATTTAGTTACATGAACTTACCTCAGTACTTATTCGTATACAAATTCTACTAATCCGAAACTTTTTATTTTTCTCGATCCAATTCTGTATTTGGTCTTTTGGATCTATATAAATGAATTTAATCATAATTTTAATACAATTCATATTCAATTGGATTCAATTTACACTTTAGGCAAAATTACCATTTTGCCTCTATCCTTTTCATAAATTCCAATTTCATCCCTAGGCTCGAAAAATAAAATTCATGCAATTTAATCCTTATTCCAAGCCTAACTGAAATTTTCATGTAACATTTACAACACTTGTATTTCATAAAATTCAGAATTTTTCCGTGGGTTTTACCACTTTTCAATTTAGTCCCTAAATCATGATTTCATCAAAATTCTCTTTGTAAAAGTTGTTTATCTATCAACAACCTTTCACTTTCTGCTATAAATTTCAAATTTTTATCATATTCATCCATGGAAAAATTTCTACACTTTGATATCATTTCAAATTAATCCCTAAAATAGATAGATTAAACTATCTCGATCTTAAAAATATAAAAATTACTAAAAACGGGACAAGAAAACATATCTAATTAAGCTTGATTAGTTTCCTTTCTCTTTCCTAGGGTTTACATGCAAATTTTGGAGAAGATGATGAAAAATAAGATAATATTTTCTATTTTCATCTTCTAATTATTTTGATTTCCAATTTAGTCCTTAGCCTTTTCTAATTTTTCCATGGATGAATCCCCAAAAAATCTACTATCCTTTCTTTAATGGTCTAATTACCATATAAGGTCCTCTTATTTTGAATTTCATAGCTATTTGATCCTTCTAGCTACTGGAATTCAACTTTTTGCATTTTATGTAATTTGTTCTTTTCCATAATTAAACACATAATCGATAAAATTTTCTTATCAAAATTTTCATATGACATTCCTATCATAATGCAGACCATGTAATAATACTAAAATAAATTTTCTTTTTGGCTCGAATTTGTAGTCCCGAATCCACTATTCCGATTTGACTAAAAATAGGTTGTTACAGATTTGGTTGTCAATGCATTTCGTACCACTATGTTACCATTAATCAGAATTAAGAGAACTTCAATCTTCACTCTTGGATCAAAACCCACCCAGTCATTTGATCCATTTGAGCAAGCACAATTATTATTGGACACCATTCTTCCTGCTAGTTTTGTATCTCTTCACAAAACATCACGATTCTACATCTCCCTCTTTCACTCCTTATAAATTTTACACCACTATGCCAACAACAAAACATGCAGGCAACCATTTTTATTCTTTTTCCTTACTCAAGATCCCACCTTTTTCACTTAAAATCGTCTTCCCTCCACAAAAGATGGCAAGAACAAGAGGTTTGACCATGAAAGCTAACAGACCTATTGAAGAACATGCGTTGTCTGCCACCATATTTTGTGAGTCAAAATCCCTTAGACCAGTGCAGAAAAAGGAATCAATAATCTTTTTGAGTAAACCGGCAAGGGAATGATTTCAAGATAACATATTGTGCCGAAATTTTCACCCCAAACAAGACATTTCCCTATCGCAACAATAGGAGTTGGGCAAACATATTCACCAAACGATTTTTAAACTAAATGGGGAAATTTTTGTGTACACCCTAGAAGTTATTCCCCTTCCTTGGTACGTGAATTCCATGCCAACCTCTATGACCAAGATTTAGAATTTATTTTTATCCGTGAAGGTCTACTCCAATGGGATGCCAACAGAATCAATGAGTTATACAACCTTAAGGTCGATGTCGACGAACACTCCGATTTCTTTTCGAAAGTGGCAGATGAAAATAGGGACCTGCTCGTACAGGATTTGTGTATTGAAGAAGCAGGATAGACAGGGTCGTATCTAAAGAATTTTACAATGCACTTTTGTTTCTTAACCCTGCACAGCAAAATATGGTTTCACTTTGTTAACTGCAGACTACTACTATCTACCCACAACACCACCGTCAACCTTGACAGAATAAAACATTCCATTAGTAATGGTAGAAGATTGATGTAGGCAAATTCTCCACCAAGAAATTATTGAATGTGCCGCCCGACAGACCAATATTTTGGTTTTCCCATCATTGGTAATGTCACTATGCCGGTAGAAAGGCATTGTGCCATGGGAAGATGAAGAAATCATGGATAATAAGGGTCCAATTAATGAAGCCTCTATCGAGAGAATGACTCGTGGCATAAAAACACCAATACTGAAAGAGGCAGGAACTACTAAAACAAAGAAGGTCAAAGCCAAAGCTGACAGTAAAGGAACAACCCTGCATAAAGAGACATCCTTATGGCGTAAGATGTAGGATGTTGAGAAAATGATTACTTCCATCAGCAATAGGAAAATCAAACTTGTCGCTACAATTGAGGACATGGAGAACTCTTAGAATCTGTTTTATGCTTAAACTTAAGCTTGGAATAGTTCCATTGTAGCCACATTAAGCCAATTGAGCCCATCTCCAATATTGAACTTCTAAGTGTTTACACCAATCATTCGAAACTATGAGCATTCATCTGCGAGTGATGACTTCAAAGTCTGAGACCGGTCGATGACATCTCTTTCCATCATGCAAGACTCTGATAATGACAAAGATGAAGAATCCATGGACATTGAGGAATGTCTGCGCAAGATTGATAACTTGTTCGAGGATGGTATTTTTGCTTATCAATAGGACACTGTTGTTGCTGTAGAAGAAGAAGTTGTTGTCAAAGTAGAAGTTGTTGTTGAAGAAGAAAAAATTGTTGAAAAAAAGAAAGAATGAGAAGAAGAAAATTTTGTAACACCCCTAACCCGTACCTGTCGCCGGAGTAGGGTTACGAGGTATTATCGATCAATACACATCATTTAACATACATAACTCATACATGTATACGTTCATACTCAAATACCATTTAATCACAAACACATTGTCCCTTATAAGGGCCTTCAAGGCCTTAAACATTCTTTAGAAGTGATATGGGACTAAACCGATAACATATGAAAATTTTGAAAACTTAGAAAAATTTCAACCATACAAGGGTCACACGCCCGTGTGAACAGGTCATGTGCCTCACACAGCTCTAGACATGCCACTGTCTTAGGTCGTGTGGAAATAGGGCATACATACTGACTTATATCACACGGCCGATGACACGCCCGTTTGCCAGGCTGTGTGAAAACTAGAGGGTATACTGACTTGGCCACACGGCTGACCACACGCCCGTGTTTCTAGGTTGTGTAACTCACTGACTTGATTTTTAAGCATCATCAAGGGACACACGGCGGTATACCATGACTGTTTGTCACACACGGCTGAGACACACACCCGTGTCTCTGCCTGTGTAGATAAAAATAGGCCATTTGCAAGGCCAATTTGCCACCCCAACTTTCATGTACCTACACAAGGAAAAATGTACAATTTCCATACACAAAGGGCAGCCAAAATCAATCCGAGTTCATGCACAATTCATGCTATACAAATATAATCATTTCACTAACTCAAATATATGCCAAAACAAACCATCTCACAAGGCATTATAAACATCTTACAAAAGTCATTAACAACCATTTCTAATAGCCAAACACATATCAATATTAACATCATTTACAACTTAAATCTCATGGCTATAATCATAACCAAAATACCACATCTAGCCTATACATGCCATATACCATAAATGTATAATTCAAAAGTACCAAATTAGATGTTTGATAGTGCGATGATGTTCCCGACGATTCTCGGATCTGAGCTAGCCTTGATTCCTTAAAAAATATAGAAAAATAACACGAAGTAAGCTTCATAACTTAGTAAGCTCGTATGTGAATAACTTAATTCATCGAATAAATGAAAATCAACCAATTACACATGACAAAACCATTTACACATTAACTAAAAACCTTTCTCATGTCTCAAAACATGATCAAATACAAACTAATCAAACTTTCACTATTTAATACTCGAATAGGTTCTGCACATACCTGTATAGCTTCGTACTTGTAACAGTCCGGTTTAGACCCTAGTCAAAATAGTGGTTTCAGGACCACAGATCCAAGTTAAAAAATATTTTAATATTATTTTCGTGCCCTATTATATGTGAATTGATGTCTATGAAAATTTCATATGAGAATTTAATCGTTTGTGTGCTCAATTTGATAAAAGGACTTAATCGCGTAAAATGTAAAAGTGGCCTTCTATTTGTTTAAGTGCCTATTTTTTATGGTTTATTAATTATGAGGTACTTATGTGGTTAGTTGACCATGGAATGAATTAAATAACATTAATGGGCATTAGTTGGTGGAATTTTAATGATTAACAATAAGGTTAAACTGGTAAAATGCATATTAGTGTTATATTAATTAAAACCAAAACTAAATTTTAGCTTATTTCTTTCATCCATTGCCAAAAATACAAGAAAAAGAAAAGGGAAATATATTTCTACGGTTCGGCCATTGTTTTGTTTGATTGAGGTATGTGTTTTGATCCGTTTTCGATAATTTCTACGTTTTTTGTAATCATTGCTTAGAGTTCTATCAAGCGCATGTTTGAATTTTTGAAATTTTAAATTATTTTGAGTTGATCTATTGATGAAACTATGAGTTTTATGAAGTTTGATGTTAGTAAATGTAAGATATGTGTTGGGTTAACATATTTTGTCTTTGAATTTTTGATGAATTTGAGTAAAATGGGTTAAATTGTGAAAAATGTAAATTGAGGGACTAAAATGAGAAATAAAGAAATATGTGGACTTATATGAACGCTATACGAATTCGGCTAGGCATGTGTGCAAAGAAATTATGTGTATTTTGTGATTTTGTGAATTAGGGACTAAAGTGTCAAAATGTGAAAATGTGAGGGCTAATTTGTAAATTGCCCTAAATGTGTGTTTATGGATTGATTTGAATGATTTGGTGAATAAAAGAGTTAAATTTGAATTTATATAGATCAAGAACAAACGAAAATAGAATTAGATCGACAGAAATCGAAAGTCGTCAAATAGTCGACTCCATTCGCCTGAATCCGTACGACGTAAGTCAATATAGAAATAAATATGTTTTGAATTGAATTACTATCGATTATATGCTATTGAAGTATGATGAATGACTATATGAGTTGAGAAATATGAGATATCCGAGAAAGTATCAACAAAGTTTCGACATCCAATTAGTCCCGTATGAACCTTAGGAATAGTTAGGATACATGTCATGACATAGGATCTGATATGTGTTCTCGTGTATGACCAGGTTTGGGACGTTGGCATCATATTTGATTTTGTGTAAGACCCTATCTTAGACGGTGGCATTAATATTTGATTACATGTAAGACCACGTCTGGGATGTTTGCATTGTACGAGCTTTCCAAGCTATCCTTGTATCCTTATGATTCCGAATGGTTCAACAAGAATTTCGAGAAACGAATGATTATATGAGATGTGTATCCTATTCAGGTACTTCTAAAATGTGTACTATGTTTCAGAATAAAAGGTAAGTATATGTACAAGTGATGATATGTGTTATAAGTATGAGAAAATATGTTATATGTGTAAATGAATTGGGAATATGTGAAATGTATATGAACTATGTGGTTTGAGAGAGTATATGTAATTTGATGATGTTTTCATGTTTTGAATGATAAGTTTATTTGTATATGGCTTACTAAGCTTTTTAAAGCTTACTCTATGTGTTTTTCAACTGTTTTTATAGATATCGAAGCTACCGAGAACTCAAGGATCGTTAAGGATCGTCACCACACAATCAAACTTCATTTTGGTACCTTTTTAAAATGTGTATGTTGAAGTATGGCATGTATAGGCTAGAAGTGTGTGAATGTGTTTGGTAATGTATATATTTAGCCATGTGATTTGGCTTGGTTTTGGTTGTGTATTTTAATGTGTTTTTGGTATGAATTATGTGATGTAATTATGCTAATAAGATATGTTCTTGAATAGCCAAGAGAATAGGTCATTTTGGGTATGTTTGTGGTAAGTGCTTATTTTGGAGTTTGGCAAGTTTTGGCATGAGATTGAATGAAGTAAATTAAGATTGTGGATCATATGTTTTGGCATGACTTTGGCTCATGATTTGGTATGATTTGAAATGGTGAATAAGCATGAATTTGGTTGGTAATTACATGACATGATTGGTGTATGTATTGATTGTGAAATGGTTGAGCATTTGGTATGCAATTTATGTTTATTTGTTGCTTGTAGGGAGAACCCTCAATGGGTGGCATTTTGGCCTTGTAAATGGCCTATTTTTGCCTACACAGGTAGGGACACGAGCGTGTGTCTCAGTCATGTTGCTCGAGAGCCATTTCGCAATGAGCTTGAGCAAACTACGCTGTCGCACACACGGGTGTGTGCTAGGTCGTGCATCCAAGTCAGTTTCGAGGACGAGCTAGACACATGGGCATGTGACTGGCCATGTGACCCAAGTCAGTTGCCTCCCTAATATTCACATGGCCTGGCACATGGACGTGTCCTATGGTCATGTGGACAAGTCAGTATGTATGCCTTATTTTTACATGGCCTAGACACTCGGGCGTGTCTAATGTTGTGTGAGGCACACGACTTGTTCACACGAGCATGTGACCTGTACAACATTGAAAAATGTTTAAGTTTTGAAGAATTTTGTATGAGCTTGATTTTGTCCCGACCCTTTTCTAATGCATGCTTGAGGTCTCGATGACCTATATAATGGACTCTATGGTAATGTTTGAATATGATTGTGGATGATGTATATGAATTGTTTGTAAAATGTTTTGATTTGTCCGGTAACGCCTTTAACCCTAGTCCTGCGACAGATACGGGTTAAGGGTGTTACATTTGGCTGGTATCAGAGCTATGGTTTAGTTAATTTTAGGACTAACGTAGCATATGTGAGTCTAGCTATACATGCCATATTTATGAACTGCGATAGTGTGATAAATTTTGACAATAAAAATGTATTTTTATATAGCAAATGGATCCCGAACGAGCCGTAGTTGATGATGTTGAGAGTAATGTGCTTTCTCCTGCTCAAGAGACTGCGCCATTCGATTCTAGACCGGCTACGAGTAGTCAGGATGGAGAGGCTAGACAAGTCTTCTATCAAATGATGAATGATTGGTTCAATCAGTACATTAGAACTAGTCCGGCTGTTCCACAAACCCCAACCCTGACTAATCCTCTGCAAGTTCTTTCTATGTTACAAGCAAATCCAATTCAGTTGAGTAAGCCTCTAATCGATAAAATTAGAAAATATGAGGCCGAAGAGTTCTGAGCTACCACTAGTGATGATGCTAATGAGAGTTGAGTTCTAGTTAGAAAATACAATACGAGTATTCGATGAAATGTCATTGAGTTTCGATGAATATTTAATGTGTGTCGTTTCACTTCTAAGAGATACGACATATCACTAGTGGAAGATATTGATATCCATGGTTCCGAGAGAGCGAGTCACTTGGTATTTCTTTCAAACTAAATTCTGAAAGAAACATATTATTCGGAGATTTATTGATCAGAAATGCAAAGAGTTTCTTGAACTGAAGCAAGGCCGTTTGTTTGTTATAGAATACGACCGAGAATTTGTAAGACTGAGTCAGTATGCACGAGAATGTGTATCTATTGAGGCAATAATGTGCAAAAGATTTGAAGATGGTTTGAATGAATATATTCATTTGTTAGTCAGGATTCTTGAGATTAAAGAATTTGTAGTGCTTGTTGAACGAGCATGTAAAGCTGAAGAGCTCAGGAAAGAGAAAAGAAAAACTGATTCTAAAGCTAGAGATGTGAGAAAGAGATCTGTAAGAAAATCATTTCAGTCTATGTTAAAGAAATTTTGAGATGATTATAGTCGTTCAAAGGCTAATGTGGGACATGCGAGTAGAGATCGTACAAGATCGCATTCGAGTTTCAGAGCTCCAGCTACTTCTGTTGCTAGTGTTTGAAATGCTAGATCTGATCGACCCGAATGTGGACATTGTGGTAAAAGACATCCCTGCAATTGTGGACTGTATGATCTGGCTTGTTTCAAATATGGATCATTAGAGCATTTTATCAGTGATTTCCCTGAGTCTGTCGAGTATGAAATTGTACAAAATCCAAGGCCAAGTGGCTATGCATCTTGTGGTAGACCTCTTAGAAGTACGGGTAATGTGAGTGGTAGCCAGAAGGGAACTAATGATACTGTTGTTCGATTTGAGGCCAGAGCACCTACCAGAGCCTATGCCATTCGAGCTCGTGATGAAGCTTCGTCTCCTGATGTGATTACGGGTATTTTTACTCTTTACGATACTTCTGTGATTGCTTTGATAGATTCGGTATCAACGCATTCGTATATATGTATGAATTTAGTATCAGTAAGACTTTTCCTGTAGAGTCTACTAAATTTGTAATTAGAGTTTCGAACCCCCTAGGCAAATGTGTTTTGGTTGATAAAGTCTACAAGAATCGTCTATTAATGTTTCGAGACATTTGTTTTCCAACTAATCTGATGTTATTGCCTTTTGATAAGTTTGATATAATTCTGGGTATGGATTGGTTAACTTTGCACAATGCTATTGTGAATTGTAAACAGAAAACTATTGATTTGAGATGCAAGAATGATGAAATAGTCCGAATTGAATCCAGTGATTTGAATAGGTTACCGGTTGTGATTTTGTCAATAAAAGCTCTGAGTATTGTGAGAAAAGGTTATGAAGCTTACTTTGCCGATGTGATCAATTCGAAAGTGTTAGAAAAGAAAGTTGAATTAGTGCTTGTTGTCTGTGAATTCCCTGATGTGTTTCCTGAAGAACTTTCGGGATTACCTCTGATTCGAGAAGTAGAATTTGGCATTTAATTGGTGCCCAGGACTACTCCGATTTCAATAGCTTTGTATAGAATGGCTCCGACCAAACTAAAAGAATTAAAGTCTCAGTTGTAAGAGTTGACCGATAGAGGATTTGCAAGACCGAGTTTCTAACCTTGGGGTGCACCAGTTTTATTTGTGAAAAAGAAAGACGGTACGATGAGAATGTGTATTGATTATCGTCAGTTGAACAAAGTGACTATCAAGAATAAATACCTTCTACCCCGAATTGGTGATTTGTTTGATCAATTGAAAGGAGCTACAGTGTTTTCAAAGATAGGTTTGAGACCGAGATACTATCAATTGTGTAACACCCCAAACCTGACCTAGTCGTTTTGGCCGAATCTGTGGTGTCACATTGGAAATTGTCTTGAAACCGTATTCTCGTTAAAAAAATTGTTTTGTAGTCAAACCCCGTTGTGGTGAAAAGCTATCTTATCTTATTCCTTTCTAGCTTACAGGTTTGTTTAGCAAAGCAAGTGTCATACTAAGTTGTAATTACATTTTAAAAACATTGTTCATTGCGGAAGCTTTTAAAACAAGTTGCGGAACGTGGTAGTTGAAAATCATTTATTTTTAGAAAACCGAGTCCTACTACTAACCGTTATAAACCAAATTAATAAATCCCCAATTAAAAATAATAACTTAAAGCGGCCTTATTACATAAAAATTTACCCAATGAAAATTACTTTTACTAAAAAGTTAAATACGAAAACATAAACAGTGGTGTGGCTATCTCTGAGTCCCTCGCAGCACCGACCCGTCTAAGGATTACCTGCGCAGATAAGCAGAAAAGTGAGGTTATGAAAACTCAGTGTATAATCCCTATTTATCACAGTAATTCATGTAGTGCAAAGCAGTCTGAGCCTAAGCCCATGTCAGTGGCAATAACAGTGTGGGCCTTAGCCCATTACAGTAACATTATCAGTGTGGGCCTTAGCCCAATTCAGTACAATATCAAAGATGCATACAGAGATCCTACCCATCCATCCTCTACACCCCACTCCGTCCAGCCTTACACTCTATGTAGGGATAAAATCGATCCACCCATCCCTACACTCCAGAAAATAGCAACGGGTACGGCACTAACAGTATATGCAGTAGAGCTGCCAGTACAGTACACTTCCTCCAAATATATCAAACCCACCCCCATGCTGTTGTCATGTCATAACATATATGTGTATGCAAGATGTCATGCTCGAAATACAATCAAATATAACATAGGGGTATATTAGTCATTTTACCTCTAAGGGTATAACAGTCATTTCATCAGTATTGGGTCTAAGTGTACTTACCGACCCATCAGTAGGCCCACAGTCGTCTTAGGCAACCCATACGACCTTAACAGTCAAACAGTGAAATAGGCTCAAAGCCCATATTACGGCTTATGTGGGCCTACACACTCGCGTGGCCCAATAAGCCCAAATAATGGCCTTGGCCGTGCTAACTACACAGCCATCCCACTAATCTCCACACATCCGTGCAGTTTCCCTGTGCGTGTGGGCCCTCACAGCCCATTTCGGCCCAACGTGGCCCAAAACGACCTAAACCCATGAGGTCACCCATAGTGGCCTCTACTGTCAAACACCCATGTTTATGAGTTCAATTCGCCACATGAGCGAACGCACGCTCATGTAGTGTCTATGAACATGCTTTCTATGACTCATCCTTCCCACACTTATTTAAGAATCACACTAACAGAAGACAGGGTTTATTCAAGCAAAAAAAAAAAATTATGCACAAGCCACGCCTTGAACTCAGGACCTCTCCAACACTCCTCAAGAGACCCAACCATTGAAGCTAGCATACTTTATGCAATACAACATGCAAAAATAGATACCCTAATTTTTGGGGCGTTACAACTCTACCCCCTAAAAGAAAATTCAGCCTCAAAATTTACCTGGTCAAAATAGATGGGGGTATTGTTGTTACATCGCCTCATCGGGTTCCCACACGGCTTCCTCAGAACTGTGATTACGCCACAGTACCTTAACCAGTGGAACTGAATTCCTCCTCAGAACCTTCACATCACGGTCTTTAATCTATTCCTCAAAGGTCAGATCTGGCCTGACCTCAATCTCCTCAGTCGAAACGATGTGCGTAGGATCAGAACGATATCGCCTCAACATAGAGACGTGAAACACATCATGAATCCGATCCAACTTTAAAGGTAACTCAAGTTGCTAGGTAACCGGTCCCATACGCTTCAACACACAGTAAGGCCCAATGAACCTAGGGCTTAACTTGCCCTTTCGACCAAACCTCAATACCTTCTTCCATGGCGAGACCTTAAGAAACAACAACTCCCCTACAGAATACTCAACCTCTTTACACTTTTGATCTGCGTACGATTTTTTCCTGTCAGATGCTGCCTTCAGTCGATCCTGAATCAATCTAACTTTATATTCTGTATCAGAAATTAATTCAGGACCTAGAACACACAGCTCGCTCAACTTAGTCCAACACGTAGGAGTACGACACTTACAACCATATAATGCCTCATAAGGTGCCATCTGTATGCTAGACTGGTAGCTATTATTGTACGCAAACTCTTCCAACGGCAAATAATCCTCCCAACTACCCCAGAAGTCAACCACACAACTCCTTAACATATCCTCTAATATCTGAATCACCCTCTCTGACTGACTATCTGTCTGAGGATGGAACGCAATACTGAAGTCTAACCTTGTACCTAATGAGACGTGAAACGAAGATCTCTATCATATATTATAGAAACTGGTACCCCATGCAATCGCACTATCTTAGACACATACAGCTTAGCCAGTTTCCGCTATGAGTAATCAGTACGAACAGGTATAAAGTGGGCAGATTTCGTCAATCGATCCACGATAACCCATACTAAATCCTTCTTAGTAGGCGTCAAGGGCAAGCCACTAAAAAAGTCCATAGTCACACTCTCTCACTTCCACAACGGAATCCTAACTGGTTGAAGCAATCCTGAAGGCAACTGATGCTCCGCCTTAACCTGTTGGCAAGTCAGACATTTACTCACGAAATCGGTAACTTCCCGCTTAAGACCTAGCCACCAATATAACTCCCGAAGGTCTCGATACATCTTATTCCTACCATGATGCATAGCGTAAGGGCTACTATGCCCTTCTTGCAGTATAGACTGCCTCAAATAAGTATCTTTCGGAACACAGATTCTCCCACGGAAACAAAGTACCCCTTCACTATTTAGTCCAAAATTTGAAGTTTCCCCACTCTCTATCTATCAAAATCGAGAACCCAGAGACTCATCCTTCAACTGCTCACCCTTAATTTGTTAAATCCACCTCGGTTTAACTTGAAGTTCAGCGAACAGACTACCATCATCGAATAAGCTGAGGCAAGTAAACATCACCATCAGATCAGTAACAGCCCTATGGCTCAGCGTATCGGCTACCACATTAGCCTTACCCGGATGGTATTCAATCGAACAGTCATAATCCTTAAGTCCTTCAATCCATCTGCGCTACCTAAGGTTCATCTCCTTCTAAGTGAGGAGGTATTTGAGGCTCTTGTGATCCGTGTAAATGATACATTTTTTGCCTTATAGGTAATGCCTCCAAATTTTCAGTGCGAACACCACTGCGGCCAACTCCAAGTCATGCGTCGGATAGTTTGCCTCATACATCTTAAGCTGACGAGATGCATAAGCCACTGCCTTACCCCCTTTCATCAACACACATCCTAACCTAACATGTGATTCATCATTGTATACAGTGAATTCCTTTCCAAACTCTGGCTGTATTAAGATAGGGCCTCAGTTAGAACTTTCTTTAGTTTATCAAAACTTTCCTGCTGCTTATCAGTCCAGTTAAACGCTACTCCTTTACGCAACAACTTTGTCAGAGGTATAGCAATCAATAAAAATCCCTCAACAAATCATCTATAGTACCCTGCCAAACCCAGAAAACTTCAAATATCAGATACCGACTTAGGTTGTTTCCAATCCAGAAAGCCTCAATTTTTTGAGGATCAACCCTAATCCCCTCTGCAAACACTACATGACCCAAAAAAGTTACCTCTCGTAGCCAGAATTTACACTTACTGAATTTAGCGTACAACTGTTTCTCCCACAAAATCTGCAGAGCAACTCGGAGATGTGCATCATGATCCTCCTCAGTCCTCGAATACACCAGAATGTCATCTATAAACACGACTATGAACCGATCCAGATAGTACAGGAACACTCGGTTCATTAGATCCATAAAAGCTGCTGGTGCATTCGTCAGTCCAAACAGCGTCACTAGAAACTCGTAATAATTGTAACGAGTCCTGAAGGTTGTCTTGTAAACATCCGTCTCTTTGACAATCAGTTGATGGTACCCAGATCGAAGATCTATCTTAGATAAAACTGAAGCTCAGCGGAACTGGTCGAATAGATCATCAATCCTCGGTAGAGGGTATTTATTCTTGATAGTCAATTTGTTCAATTGCTGATAATCGATGCACATACGCATGGTTCCATCCTTCTTTTTTACAAATAAAACCGGTGCTCTCCACCGAGACACACTAGAACGAATAAACCCTCGATCCAGCAACTCTTGAATATGTGCTTTAAGCTCCTCAAACTCCTTCGGTGCCATTCTATAAGGGGAAATAGACACTAGAGCTGTACTAGGCAAGAGCTCTATCCCAAACTCAACTTCACGGTTAGGAGGTAACCCTGGTAATTCATCGAGAAAGACATCCACAAAATCTTTTACTATTCTGATATCTTTCACAGATGAAACCTTAGAGCTCGAAGCACTGACGTAGGCTAAATATGCCTCACAACCCTTACGAACCAACTTATCAGCTCTAACTGTAGAAAGCACATTTGGCAGATAGTTCTGACGCTCCCTAATCATAATTACCTCATCAACCTTTTCAGTTTTCAGTATCACCCGCTTTGCAGCACAGTCCAAATTCGCTTGATGCTTAACCAGTTAGTCCACGCCCAATATTAAGTCAAACTTTCCAAAAGGAAGTTCTATTAAATCCGCTAAAAAGACTATTCTTTGAACTGCCAAAGGTACATCCCTAAAAAGTTTATTCACTCCCACTGACTGCCCTAATGGGCTCAACATGGTAACCTCACTCATAGTGTTTTCAACCATTATACCCAAAGTGTCAGACACAGAGCATGCTATATAAGAGTGTGTAGATCCAACATCAATCAATGCAGTATAAGGTATATTATGAATAAAGAGCATACCCGTAATAACATCTGGGGTGTCTCCATCCTCTCGACGATGTGCAGTATAAACTAGTGCTGGCTACCTCACCTCAGTATGACCACCACCTCTGCCCAGTGTTCCATGACCATGATCTATACCATTTCCACCTTTGGCCTACCCACGGCCTCTCGGTGGCTGATGGAAACCTCTCTGTGGCTAAACAATACCCATACCAGTAGCTTGCATCTGATCAGGCCTCCACGGACAACCCCTGATACGGTGCTCCATAGATCTGCACCTCAAACATGCCCCTATCCATAACCAGCACTCGCCCGGATAGCGTTTCCCACAAAAAGTACAAGGTTGCGACCCAAAAGTAGCATCAGGGGGCCCAACTCTGACTGGCCTGTCAACTCTGGCCTTTTTCTTAGGACTCAAAGCTGAACTCAAGGGCTCCCAAACCCTCTTATTCCTTTCCCTATTCGACTCACGATTCTGACGCTCAGCGCGTTTCACATCCTCGGTGATCTTTGCCTTTTCCACCAACACAGCAAAATCTCGCTCCCTCTGTGGTGCTATCAAAACGTGTAGATCATCTCTAAGGCCGTCTTCAAAATGCACCGGTGCTCATACTCAGTTGCCACCATGCCTCGCGCATAGCGGCTCAATCACAAAAATTCTACCTCATATTCAGCCACGGACTTAGCCCACTGAGTCAGATTCAAAAACTCCCTCCTGCGGGCATCCACATAGCTAGCGCCCACATATTTCCCTTAGAATACATTCTTGAAAAATTCCCAATTCAAATGATCGGGCTGACTACCCTCTTTCATACTAAGCCACCACTGATAGGTTTCATCTCCCAACAACGACACTGTACCTTTTAGTTTCTGCTCTGGGGTGCAGTTGAGGTCATCCATGATCCTCTCTGTGGCCTCTGTCCAATATTTATCCATATTAGGGGCAAATCCAGCGACAACCCTAAAGATCCCAACAGTAGTCCCACAGTCGTCTTAGGCAACCCATGCGACCTTAACAGTCGAATAGTGGAAATGGGCCCAAAGCCTATATTGCGGCCCATGTGGGCCTACACGCTCGTGTGGCCGAATAAGCCCAAATAATGGCCTTAGTCGTGCTAACTACACAATCGGCCCATTAATCTCCACACATCCGTGCGGTTTGCCCGAGTAAGGCCCATGAGCCCGTGGGCCCTTACGACCCATTTTGCCCAACCTGGCCCAAAATAACCTAAACCCATGTGGTCGCCCATGGTGGCCTCTACCGTCAAACACACATGTTTATGCGTTTGATTCGCCACATGAGCGAATGCACGCTCATGTAGCGTCTATGAACATGCTTTCTATGACTCATCCTACCCACACTTATTTAAGAATCACACGAACAGAAGATAGGGTTTATTCAAGCAAAAAAAACAAAATTATGTACAAGCCATGCCTTGAACTCAGGACCTCTCCAACACTTCTCAAGACACCCAACCATTGAAGCTAGCATACTTTATGCAATACAACATGCAAAAATAGATACCCTAATTTTTGGGGCATTATAAATTGAGAGTAAAAGATTCAGATATTCTAAAAACTGCTTTCCGAACAAGATACGATGACTATGAGTTCTTAGTTATGCCTTTCGGCTTAACGAATGCACTTGCTGTCTTTATGGATTTGATGAACAGGATTTTCAGATCGTATTTAGATTGATTTTTTTATCATATTCATTGATGACATATTGATTTATTCGCGTGATGAATCTAAGCATACCGAGCATTTGAGAATAGTGCTACAGGCTTTGCGAGATAAACAATTGTATGCGAAGTTTAGCAAATGTGAATTCTGGTTACGAGAGGTCGATATTCTGGGCCATATTGTATTAGCATCTGGTATTCGAGTTGATCCAAGTAAAGTTTCAGCTATTTTGGATTGGAAGCCTCCAAGAAATGTTTCTGAAGTCCGCAGTTTTCTGGGACTTACTGGTTATTATCGAACATTTGTAAAAGGCTTTTCGATTATTGAAACTCCATTAACAAAATTGCTTCAGAAAGATGTGAAATTTGAACTGTCTGAAAAGTGTCAAAAAAGTTTTGATTAGTTGAAAGCTCTATTGACTGAAGCTCCAGTGTTAATAAAACCAGAATCGGGTAAGGAATTTATGATTTACTTTGATGCTTCGTTGAATGTCTAGGATTTGTTTTGATGCAAGAAGGCAAAGTCATTATGCTTCGAGACAGTTAAAGCCACATGAAAAGAACTATTCGACACATGACCTTGAATTAGCAGCTGTTGTTTTCGCTTTGAAGATTTGGTGTCACTATCTATTTGATGAGAAATGTCACGTTTATTCTGATCATAAGATTTTGAAGTATCTGATGACTCAGAAAGATTTGAATCTAAGACAGAGAAGGTGGTTAGAACTGCTAAAAGACTATGATCTTGTGATTGATTATTATCCGGGTTGTTGCTGATGCTTTAAGTCGAAAATCACTATCTGCATTGCGTGCGATGAATGCTCATTTGGTTCTGTCCAATGATGGTTCAATTTTTACAATAGATTATTGATGCTCAGAAAGTTGATAATGAGATAATAGCAAAGCGAGCTCAGTGTGATTTAGATTTTGATTCAGAACTCAGAGTTGATAAAGATGATTGTCTGAGATTCCGAGATCGAATTTTTGTTCCGAGAAATCTAGAATTGATTCAGATGATTTTGAACGAAGCTCACAATAGTCGTTTATCTGTTCATCTGGGTAGTACGAAAATATATAATGATTTGAAACAACATTATTAGTGGTCTGGAATGAAAAGAGATATCTCTGACTTTGTTTTTAATTGTTTAATCTGTCAGCAAGTTAAAGCTAAACATCAGGTGCCATCCAATTTATTACAACCGATTATGATTTCGGAATGGAAATGGGATAAAGTGACAATGGATTTTGTTTCGAATTTGCCCCTATCTCCGCGAAAGAAAGATGCTATCTGGGTTGTGGTTGATCAATTGACGAAATCAGCTCATTTTATTCTGGTACGATCCGATTACTTGCTTGGTAAGTTAGCTGAGTTATACATTTCCAATATTGTGAGATTACATGATGTGCCATTATTTATTGTGTCAGACAGAGATCCGAGATTCACATCACGATTTTGGAAGAAATTGCAAGATGCTTTGGGTATGAAATTGCACTTTAGTACTATTTTTCATCCGTAAATGAATGGTCAATCTGATCAGATTATTCAGATTCTTGAAGATATGTTAAGATGTTGCATTCTTGAGTTTGAAGGTACATGGGAGCAATATTTTCCTTTGATTGAATTTGCTTATAATAACAGTTTTCAATCGAGTATTAAAATGGCACCGTACGAAGCCTTATATGGTCGCAAATGTTGTACTCCTTTGTATTAGACTAAGCTCAGTGAGAATAAGATACACGGGGTCGATTTGATAAAATAGACTGAATAGAAAGTAAAAGTGATTCGAAATAGTTTGAAAGCAGCTTCTTATCGTCAGAAATTTTACGCAGATTTGAAACGAAAAGATATTGAATTTGAGATTGGCGACAAAGTGTTTCTAAAAGTATCCCCGTGAAAGAAAGTACTTTGGTTCGGTAGAAAAGGCAAATTGAGTCGAGGTTTATTGGGTCGTATGAGATTATCGAGTGTATCGGATTGGTTGCTTATTGATTATTATTGCCACCTGAGCTAGAAAAGATTCATAATGTGTTTCATGTATCAATGCTTAGATGATATAGATCTAATCCCTCGCATGTAATTTCTCCGTCTGAGATTGAGATTCAATCCGATATGACCTATGAAGAAGAACCGATTCGTATCTTAGCTCGTAAAGTTAAAAAACTGTGAAATAAGAAAATTTCATTAGTAAAAGTACTGTCGTATCGACATGGTGTAGAAATGTAACACCCCTAACCTGTATCTGTCACTAGAATAGGGTTATGAGGCATTACCGATCATAAAACAAATCAGAATAGACTTCCTTTACAAGGTTATTCATCTAGTAAATATTTTTTATACATTTCATTTCACATACTTATCAAATATGTATACTTAAAGTTTGATGACATTTGAATAATTCAAATATAAAATATTTGAATTATCAGACAAATGTTATGCGCGTACTTTATACAATCAAACATACATTATTTCCTTTCATATAAATGAAATATTCCATAATAATATTCGTTTGCCTTATTACTACATTCGTATAACATAAATAATTAATTATATAATCCACTTAGCATATGCCAAAATATATCATCAACCTAACCAATTAAACCACTCAAATAAATTATCCAAAATGTTCAAATAATGTGCCATTTGAAAACAATACATAAGCATATTCATTTCATGTCTAT
The DNA here is from genome assembly GCA_025698465.1 of Gossypium longicalyx. NCBI lineage: Eukaryota > Viridiplantae > Streptophyta > Magnoliopsida > Malvales > Malvaceae > Gossypium > Gossypium longicalyx. The sequence continues at coordinate 66,278,420 of CM046995.1, read as the reverse complement.
TCGGCAACCAAGGTCTACTAGAGCATGTTAATTGATTTTCAAATAATTATCAAATCCATATAGTGATACCTATCATTATTTTATAACATAAGCATACTCTAATGTACCACGTATTCTTGACATACATTTTACTAATTAATGCATTACATGTTATAACTCAAACACAAGCATCATTTATTTCATAACTAAAACACCACCTTTTATCTTTATACATATATACATTGAGTTAATAAATGTGTCATACCATTTAATCTTGTGCAAATATGTATATACACAGGTACTGAACCACCAAGTTGACCATAACTCTTTCATGTAATTTCATCAAATAATCGGGTATGTAAGTACATTATACTAGCTTCCAAATCAATTCATGATACAATTTATACTTCACAAGAATAAATCGATAACCAAATATAAACATATATCCCATACACAAATCTTATCTACTATGGAATAAACATATCAAAATAAACTTTTTCTATATTCGAATATAACCTATCATCCTTTAATACCAAATCATGAATAACACCTTAATCAAATTAACAACCAATTTCACTTATACTTTTATTTATCCATATGTCATAACTGAATCAACCAAATGCACACATCCAAATTCATCAACCAATTTCTATGCACAAATAGATATCCAAATCACATATAATACTCATCCATAACATGTAACATAATAACCAAAATGAACCTAAACAATAGACAAACAAAACCGAATTCAAACAATGAAGTTAGTCCATTTTCGCATGGCTTAAAGTATACAGAACTAATATTCTCTATTTCAATCTATAATCTAGCCTATACATGCCATAGATTCGAAAATCCAACTTATAAAATACCGAAGATAGTCGATAGTGTGATAAGCTTCTCTGACGATTCTCAAGCTCGAAACTTGAATCCAAAATCTATAAAAAAAAAGATATACATGAACACACATAGAGTAAGTTTACATAGCTTAGTAAGTTATAAGCAAATAAACAATTTAGTGACATAATCAAATCATATAAACTAAACCAAATTTTACTATCATAGTTACTTTAAATTTTTCATCTCACAAATTCATGTATTTTATATGTACTTTCACATGTATATTACTCATGGCCGAATGAACATATGTATATTTTAACAAACTATCATTCAATTTCCAAGCCAAAATGTCTTTATCGTAACTAGTACATAAACTCTTATATGCATAAATTCATAGGTCAAAGGATAATATTCACATACATATTCATATTATATGGTCGAGTACACATATGTAAATATAAGCAAAATATCCTTCAATTTCAAAGCTAAATATCATTATGTGAACACATATACTTATACTCATGAATCAAAATACAGCTTTTTATGCATAAGCATAGCAATGACCGAATGAACACTTTCATATATAAAGATACATTAACAAACTTTCATTCAATGACTAAGCCAAAACATCTTTATCATACCAAATACACATACACTTTTATGCATATACTCGTAAGTCAAAGTATAACAATCACATATATATTTATCAATGGCCGAATATACCACCATTTGCATATATTCACAAATAATTTCAATAATGTTCATATTATTTATTTACAAGGCCGAATACCTTTTTCAGATTCACATATATTCTTACTTTACTTCAAGCATGTTTTGCAACAAATATTAAGTAACTTACTCACTTTGTTTCAAATAGGTAATAAACCATTTCATACCTAATCATTTTAGCTCACTTTTGCACATTTGATCACAACTTATTGATGCCCGATAAACCATTCGAAATTGGATAGGACACTCGGATAATCACACATATATCGTACAATGCCAACGTCCCAGACATGGTCTTACATGTAACCACATATTCGATGCTGCTGTCCCAGATAGGGTCTTACTCGTACACATATATCGGAGTCACATATCGATGCCATGGTCTTACTCGCACATCACATATCGAAATCCTATGTCATGACATATATATCCTAGCTATTCCTAAGGTTCATACGGGGCTTTCGAACGTCGAAACTCGGTCGAAACGGATGCTTGAACATGGTTACCAAGCTTACTCACATTCAGCATAAGCATATATAAATTCATATTTTTCATACCAGCATATATATGTATATAGCATTTATCTACAATTAAACACATATATTTGCCTACAAACTTACCTTTGACAATGTAAAACGGAACGGGATAACTAGTCGACAACTTTCGTTTTTCCCTAATCCAAATCCGATTTCTTTGGTTCTTGATCTAAACATATTCAAATTAAGCTCATTCAAACATATTTTCATTCAATTTAATCCAAAAACACATAAATGGTCAAATTACCATTTTAACCCTAACATTTACAATTTTTACAATTTAGTCCCTATTGCACAAAACACAAAATATACAAAATTTCCCTATACTCATGTTGGGCCGAATTTTACCCATTACCATACAAGTCCATATATTTCATTTATTTAACATTTTAGTCCCTCAAATTATTATTTTTTTCAATTTATTCCTAATTACTCAAAATCATCAAAAACTCCAATACAAAATATGTTAATCTAAAACATATCTTTCATATTTCATCATCAAACAAAAAAAGTCACAAGATATCAAAAATGGTACAACTCAAAATATTCATCAAAATAAAAAATTAAAGCATGGGTCTTGAAGAATACTAAGCAACGATCTCAAAAACGTAGAAATTATCACAAACCGAACAAAAACAAACATTGATTGAGCTTGAATATTGGTCGAACCCTAGCTTAGCTTCTTTCTTTTTATTTTTTTTATATTCGGCAAGAACAATGAAGAAATAACATATATGTTGTCTTTATTTTATGTTTTATTATGTATAATATAACATATTATAAGTTAAAACTTAATTTACCAATATAACCTTAATGAATTAATAATAAAACCTTATATTGCATGCCTAATACCATCCAACTAACATGAAAGTGGGCTATTTACAACATAAAGGTTCCCACTAAATAAGCCAATAACAAATAGGTCCCTTTTAGAAATAACCACCAAATTTTCATTTTACGCGATTAAGTCCTTTTATTAAATCGAACACCTAAACGACAAAATTAAATCACGAAAATTTCATAAACATAAATTCACACAAAATAAATATAGAAAATAATTTTAAAATATTTTTTTGACTCGGATTCATCGTCCCGAAACCACTGTTCCAACTAGGGTCTAATCCGGGCTGTTACAAGAAGAGGCTAAGTGGGAGTCTAAAGATGTTATGAGACGATAATATCCGAATCTGTTCAACTTTAAGATTTTTAGGGACAAAAATCCCTAAGGGGGAGAGTTGTAACAGTCCAGTTTAGACCCTAGTCGGAATAGTAGTTTTGGGACCACAGATCTTAGTTAGGAAAAATATTTTAATATTATTTTCGTGCCTATTATATGTGAATTGATATATGTGAAAATTTTGTATAAAAATTTAATCGTTTGTGTGCTCAATTTAATAAAAGGACTTAATCGCGTAAAATGTAAAAGTGGTCTACTATTTGTTTAAGTGCCTATTTGTTATGGTTTATTAATTATGACATCCTTATGAGGTTATTTGACCATGAAATGAATTAAATGACATTAATGGGTATTAGTTGGTGGAATTTTAATGATTAATAATAAGGTTAAATTGGTAAAATGCATATTAATGTTATCTTAGTTAAAACCAAAGCTAAATTTTAGCTTATTTCTTTCATCCATTGCTGAAAATACAAGAAAAAGAGAAGGGAAAAAGAGTTCTAGGGTTCAACCATTGTTTTGTTTGATTGAGGTATGTGTTTTGATCCGTTACATTTGATGCTTAATTCTTGGATCATGTCAATTGTTAATGAATGAGTTGGATATATTTGACTGAATGTTGGATCTTCAATACTTTAACGAATGATTTAGGTTACATTAGTAATAAATGACTAGTAGCATTGCTTGAATCTTGAATGAAACTGCCATCTACAGATACTTATATATAGATAGATAGTTATAAATAAGTGACACTCCAAAGTGGGTGTATTGTGGAATGTTAAAAAGGGGACACTCCAATACAAACATGAGAAAAATGAATTTGGCCAAAGGCTGTCGCTGCATGAGTGTGTGTCGACGCTATTGCGTACTCCCTAGGGGTTTGTTGTACCCCCATCATTACTTCTCAGGCAGAAGGGTACAATAATGCAACGATATCCCTTATTCCTTAAAAAAAACCTCATTCATATATATAAATACTTAGTATTTAAAATAAATGTTGTATTGGTAGATAGAATTTAAGATTTGAAGCATGATGTTGGCTTTGATGAATGTGCAATCTTACTCATTCATGCTTATGTATTGTCGATGCAATATTCTTTAATCTGAATGTGACTCATTCATTGGGATTTTAGGTGATTCAAGTCGCTAGCATGTTCATTTGCCTTACTTAGTAATGTTTTGCTGCCTTGTTGGCTTTTATTTTACTTGAGGGCAAGTAAAAATTCAAGTTTGGGGATGTGATTGTAGTAGAAAGAACATATATTTTCTCCCTACTTATTATTTAAATTGTTCCCATTTAGTTACCCTTAGCATACATTTTAGCATGTTTAGTTTAGTCAATTGCATTTTATAACTCAGTGAATCCTAGCCTATTTTATCTTTAATTTTGCTATCTTTCTACACTAATGTTACTGCATAAGTTAATTCCAAATTGCGTTCAGGATTGTCGCCGCAGTTGACAGATAATGTCATTCCATAAGTTAATTCCAGATTGTGTCCAGAATTGTTGTCGTAGTTCATAGCTGTCTGATAAGAGCCAACCATGAGTGAGCTATCCAATTCGGTGTAACTACCCTAAACAAACAAGGACAGAAGAATCCTGAGGGAAGGACACCTGTACTTAACGCCCTAAAAATCCCGAAATCTTGAACTTTCTTTTTCTTCGATTTCGATAAAAATTGTGCTTAACATTTCTAGTCAAGTGTTAATTATGTGATAGTAGGTCTTGGTTAAGGGTTGAGTTCGAACTTAGAAGTGAAGGAAATTATAGGTTAATAGTTAAAAGAACCTTGATGGCAAGTAGGTTGGTTTTTAAATAAATAAAGGAAGAATTGGGCACAAGAAAGCCTTGTGGTGGAGTGGCAAGTGGCGTCACATGCACGGCAGGGAGGTATGGGGTTCAAATCCCTCCTTGCTCAAAAGAAGGATTTATTTTTGCTTAAGGGATAGACAGTGGTGGCGTTGGATATGAACTCTATAGGAGGTGATAATAGGAGAAATTTGAGGAGGAGATTAAGGGGTTATTAGGGAGAAAAATTAAGAAATGAGGAGTGTAAAGAGGTGGAGTCGAATTGGGGATTAGGGGATAGGAAATTCAGCTAGAGGCTATATATAGGTGCCGAATGTGAGGTTTCCAGGCTCATGTCGAATTCTCCCTCACCTTGTTACCAGAAAACACCTTTTTCTCTAAAGATCTAAAAGTAGAAAATCCCTTGTTCTTCCTTCTTTTCCTTTGTGCCGATTTTCCATTCTTCCCTTACTCAAGTTCTCTTTTTGATTCACCTCTGGTTTTAAATGATTTCTACTTCTCTTTGTGCCGAATAACCTTGTTACCATACAAGTCTCAAGAGCCGAATATCCTCTGTGCCGCTACTATTCTTTCCACCCAGCCAAATCTTCTCTCAATCGATTTTGCTAGTATTGATTACTCTATCCCTCACTTCTTCTAATCGGTTGGTAGGATTAGTATCGAATCCCAGTCTTTTGGATCCCTGCCGATTTGCTCCTTAGGTGTGAGATTCTGGTAAGTGTTCTTCACTTCGGTAAGGGTTGGCCGAATAGGCTTTAGTAGAAAAGGGTGACATATGTTGGATACAAGTCACCCATTATGTTTTTAACGATAAAGGTTAATGTAGATCTGAGAAGTACTCGTGCTTAGTGATCAAGGAAAAGCTAATAAGGCTTGGCGTTTCAGGTAAGGTTAAGGTGAGACTTCGGCTTTTGGTAAAGTATTTGATAAGTATATGTGAGTAATCATTGAGTGATATCGATTGTAGGTTCGTGGTAAGGAGGATTACAGCACGCTTTATTACTAGGTGTGTACATACACTGTGCATACACAGTAGATCGGCAAAAGTCGAAATGCCGAAAAGCCAAAAGTTTGGCTACAGTAATCTTGCGAGTGCGTGAACACTGGTAAAGGGGAAACCGATAGGTTATCTGAGGCCCCATGGGCAATTCTATGGACTTGAGCTGTGAATTGGCCAACCGGGCCAATATCGGCTAAATGGGCCCGATATGCTGTAAGGCCCATAATAGGCAAAATAGGTAATTGATGCTATGTGATGGAAAATCATATGAGAGCATGACTGTGAAAGTGACTGGGCCTAGTGGGCCATATAAAATTGATTTAGGCCTAATGGGCCAAATGAATGTGATTTGGGCCTAATGGGCCATATGAATGAGATTGGGCCTAGTGGGCCATATGCATGTATGTAGACTTGTTAGGGCTTTGTAAGGGGTTTTAGGCCTAGTATCCGATAACTGCTTAAACAGACATAAAACTTAATTAATTTATTGAGGTCATGGATAAGTCATAGGGTTAAGGTGTGGCAACGGGTATATGCATGTCTAGGATTGGATCTAGGGAGAGCTTGGTACTTAAGCGGTCTTAATAACTCACCTCCTCTTCTCTGGAATCCTACCTTGTGTAGAGTATTTGTTCATCTTAGCTCACGAGATTTGTTAACGGGCCAAGGTAAGTAAAAACTCGTAATAAAGGAAAATTATCGAAATGCCCCTAAGGGCAAAAATAACCAAAATACCCCTATGTGTTAAATGTAAGATTTATAGATGTTACATGTATATCTGTTGCATACATATGATATTCTATTTAGGTTGCATCTGGGTTGGGAATTATGGAACGGAGGAGGTATATGAGGATTGCATGGTTGCTTGACAACCGTTGAGCCACCGACGGCTATTAAGCACAATATGTGATTGGTAGCTTGCTACAATAAAGGTAGTTCTGCAACCGGGCTACCATTGATGTGTATCGATTGGGTGGGTCAATATTTATATCTCTACATGATGTGTACCGGGGGATGGAGTTGGTGTTTAGTGGATAGATTATTAGGGTGGGTTGCACTGCATTGCATTGCATGTATGGTTTTATGTGACTGATGAATGCTACTTACTTGTCGAGGGTTGTACACACTGAGTTTTCAAAAACTCACCCCCTCTTTTATTTTTCTCAGGTGATGCTCAGTAGAAGGTTCGATGTTTGGAGGGACTCTGAGGTGGCCAGCTAGCAAGACGACTTGGACTTGTTTTTTTTTTTTAAAGCATATAGTTTTTAGTTTATTAAGTAATTTCAGACTGGAATGTGAGAAGGCCTTCCCTTTTGTTATTATGTCGATTATTATTTTTATGCGTTGTAATCATGAGAAGTTGAACATGGGTTCCCTAAATCATAATTTATTTTTCTACGTTTCCGCAACTGAATTTTATTAAAATGACAGGTTTTCATAAATCATATGTTTTAAACAAGCTTATGCGATTGAAAGGAGTTTTTTTAAGTTAATGAAGGTTTCTAATTTCAAGGAAGGTTTTTCAATGAAAACAAGGTTTTTGATAAAATACTTCAATGTGACACGGGTGTTACAGAAAGTGAATTTTGCTGGACCACCATTCTCTTACCCTATTTTGAAGCTTGCAGCCATGGCAGCTTAAAACTCCTTTGGGTGAGCCAACATGAAGACTGATGCAGATCCACTCCTGACAAGGAGGTCTAAGCGCAGAATAAGGGGAAATGGATAGATTCAGTTGAGTAGCCTAGGAATAGTATTCTCTATTCGATTCTTTCTCAATTCTTAAAAATTCTGGTGATTAGTCTATGTTGTCTATTGTATGAAAATATAATGAATGCTTTGTCAAGTGTTATCTTATTAAATCTTGTTTTTGTTGTTTAATCTTGGGGGTTTGAATGTTCTAAACACAGAAGTGTTGTTGCAGTCACTAACACTGGAAAGCGCAGTGACAGTTTGAGCTCATAACATTTGTTCTTAATAGTGTCATATTGCCATCATAAGAAGGTGAGGTTAATGTGCATGGTTAAGTCCCAGATTAAACAAAAGAGTGGCATTTGGTAAGATATACATTAATTTTATTGCGTCGACAATCACCTATCTTTTATGCCATGTGAGTACTTAGTATACTACTGAAGATTCATGTTGGGGATCCCAGTTTATCCATAGCATACTTTATCTTATTGTTTTTGAGTTATTGCTTCGACAACTATATTTACAATTTACCTCGTTTCTATCTAGTTATTGAACCGACATTAATAGACAAAAGACAACTATCCCTGTAGGATCGATATCCGACTGACTCACATCTGTCTATTATATTTGCATCGACAATGTACGCTTGCACATTATTGCTATGATGTTTACAACCGATCAATTGTCATTTGGGTTGGTTCTCTCTTAGGTTTTCTACAAATAAGGGGGTTGGTAATTAGTATTTTGAACTTAATTTAAATTGTTACCTCCTCCTTGGTTTCCTTTCCATCTCAAGTTTGGGTTTTCCTTCTAATTGGGATTATATGTATTCGAATAAGGGCTTCCACCCTATTCCCAATGTAATGCACATCCTCAGCATCCTCTATAACATCCCGAATTAGGGCCTAGTCAGAACAGTGGTTTCGGGACCACAAATGCGACACAATGAAATTTGTTCTTATTATATTTTTATGGTCTACAATTTTACGGGATGATTTCCTGAAAATTTCATTCACAAATTTTGACGTTTGGGCACTCAATTTGGTCAAAAGGACTAAATTGTAAAAAGTGCAAAAGTTGAGTTCGACATGTTAGAGTTGTCTAATTTATAAAATTTTAAATTGGAGGCCCTTAAATGGTAATTACACCATTGGTTAATTTTTTGGACAAAAATGGACATGAAATGGGTGAAATAAAATATTTTTAAGTTAGGGCCATTTTGGTAATCTAGTAATTAAAATGAATTAAAAATAAAATTAAAAGCCAATTTTTGTCCATCTTCTACCCCATGGCTGAAACTTGCATGGAGAAGACATATCTAGGGTTTTTCAAGCTTTCAAGCTCGATTTAAGTTTGTTCTAACCCCATTTTTAATGATTTTTTACGTTTCTAAAATCCTCGTAACAAGATCTACTCAGTTCTACACATATTTTGAGCTAGGGTTTGTGTTTAAAAATTTACCCATGGATGACATGCATGTGTTTTGATGTGTAATGGTAGAATATGAATGCTCGGTGTGTAATAAACGACTTTTACTAAGTGATTTTCAGTGAAATTGTCAAAAAGGACCGTTTTGTAAAAGTTACAAAATTTGTCATAAAAGTGTGATTTAGTGGAAATTAGGGGATGCTCCAGTTATGAAAATAATTCAGATAGGCTTAAAATGCAAGGAAATTGAATAAAAATAATTTTACGAGCCTAGGGGCCAAAGTGCAAATACGTGAAAGTTTAGGGGTCAAAATGCAAATTTGTAAAAGTATGATTTTTGGACCCAAATGAATAATGTGACTAATTAGTAAGCTAAATGTGGTATTATAGATCAAGGAAAATGATATTCAGGCATAGATTGGAAATGAATGAGATTATGGACTAAATCAGAATATATAGTCGTACTCGAACCCGAGGTAAGTTCATGTGATTTTAATAATGAAATGTTGTATTTGAAAGATAATGTTTCGATATTACATGAGTTGTAAGTATATATATGTGAATAATTTGATATTATGTGATTCTTTTGATGATATATCATGTTCTTGATGTTTTACTATTATGATGAAAATGTTGCAATGCCATGTGATTATGAGATATTGCTATGTGAATGAAGCCACAATTCGAGTACGTCCGGTAAAGGTTTGGAAGTTTGATGGAATATGATGTTTCTTTGAAGCGAGTAGGTTTGTATGTAAATAATATTTCGATTCTTTTTATGTTATTATCTTTTGTTATTATATGAGATGTGGCTGCCTATAGAATGACCAATTGATGTAAACTACGAATCAGAACTGACTAAGAACGAGTTAGTAAAATGTTAAAAAGTGAAGAGTTTCCCGATTGAACCTTTGGAATAGAAGAGATACAAATGATCTTTTGTGAGTAACATGTGTAGTACTAAGTGTAGGCTACTACGCATAACAAATTGATAGGTCACATGTGTAGTACTAAGTGCTGGCTACTATGTGTACCCGTTAACTTCGATCACGTGTGTAGTACTAAGTGTAGGCTACTACGTGTATCAGATGGTTAAGTCATGTGTGTAGTACTAAGTGCATGCTACTACGTGTACCAGATTGATAGGTCACATGTGTAGTACTAAGTGTAGGCTACTATGCGTACCAGAGAGCTTCAGTTACAAGGGTGGTATATGCACAGGCCACCGGGTATCTGTTATTATTCCGATGAGTTTAATGGGAAATTTAATGAGTGAAAATACATATGTACGTGACTATGTGATGAATAAGTGCAAGTATATCAATGTGAGAAGTTGTGAGTAATGTACTCGATAGTTGAGCGAATCTTTTGGTAAGATAGAATGGAGTAAGTGAAATTATGTAAAAGTTAAATTTTGTAATAAAATAATTTTGGACAGCAACTGTTGTGTGACTTTAAAAAATCACCAAAAATGTTATAAATTGAATTAGTGGTTGAATAAGATATGAAATTAAATCTTAATGAGTCTATTTTCACATAAAAGAAATGGTGAAGGAAAATTTCATATTCTGTGATAATTGGATTTTTATGAGATAAGGTCAGAATAATTTTGAAATTCCCTGTACTGATTTGGAAAAATTATTAAAAATTTTAAAAAAATAATTATGGGTCATAATTTGCATTCCTAAAATCCTTAATGAGTTTATTTCAATAGTAATTAATAGGGACATCATCCGAGATCTGTACCATGAGATAAATATTTTTTAGTGAAGAGAGGTCAGAACTATCGGACAGTGAAACAAGGGTAAATTTAATGAATAAACTGTACTATCTGGATAAATTAAAAAGTCTGAAAGTTTTATGTAAGAATATATGTGAGTCTAGTTTTTAGGAAAATTATCGGTTATCAATTTGGAGTCTCGTACCATGAGATAAATATTTTTTTAGTGAAGAGAGGTCGGAACTGTAGAACAGTGAAATAGGAGTATATTTAATGAATAAATTGTACTTATTGGATAGACCGAAAATTTTGAAAATTTTATAGTAAGAAGATATATGAGTCTAGATTCAATGAAAATTAACTGATCTTAATTTGGAGTTTTGTAGCTTCGTATATAAATAAATTAGTAACATGACTCGAGAAAACAGCATGACCAGAAAATCAGCAAAAGTGTAATTATGATTACATTTTCATGGAATCATGTTGATAATTTGCTTATTATTTTCATATGGACTTACTAAGCTTTAAGCTTACTCCCTCCTCTCCATTTCCTTAGTGTTCACAAGTCAGCTAGGGGTTGGAGACTGTCGGAGGCAGCATCACACTATCAAGCCAATAACTCCGGAGTATTGTCATATGTGTATTAAATACTTTCAAGTGAGTGGCATGTATAAGGACTAGTTTTTATGTTAGATGTTGTTATGATTAGCCAAATGTACCGGCTTATATTGATTTATTGTATATGGCCATGAGATGTGGCTTAAATGGTTATGGCTTGTATGCCTAATTATTCTTGCTATGTGTTAATGTTTGTGATGTTTTTAGAATTGGTTGTTATGAATGATTAGTATAACATATGTACATGATGAATGCTCTAAGACCATTCGAGGTGGTCGTGGCCATGGAATGAATGTGTGGCATGGTAGTAAGTTGATAATGATTGAATACGGACAATTGTAGAATGTGAATTGGAATGTCTAACTTGGTGTAACATTAGTATAGGTAATAAACACATGTATGACAACATGTAAATGCTTTAACAGAATTTTACTAAAGGATGATTAACCATTAAATTGATGTTATAATGTGTTTCTATAATGTGTATAAGTATGGGAGAGAATTAAGGACTACATAAGGCTTGGAAAATAGCCTAAATGTTGGCTACATGGGCAGAAACACGGCCATGTGTCTCAGCCGTTTGGAGGACACGGCGTAGCACACAAGCGTGTGACTTGGCCGTGTGGATTAATTTGTTTTGCTAACGTCATAAACATTGAGTTACACGGCCTGAGGACATGGACATGTTGAAGACACACGAGTGTGTCCTTGTGTCCACACGGGCGTGTGACCCTGTTTCATGAAAATCTCTCTAAGTTTTCCCAAAGCTTTCTAAAGTCCTCGGTTTAGTCCCAAACCACCTTGATGTATGTTTTAAGCCTCGAAGGGCTATATAAGGGACGATTTACATGTGTTTGATGAGTTTTAATTTGGATGAAATTTTATGGCCCAGTTTTGCATGTTTGTGAATGTTTAAGCCCGGTAATGCCTCGAACCCTATTCTGGCTTTGCATACGGGTAAGGGGTGTTATATTTAATGGTATCAGAGCTATGGTTTGGTCAGTTCTCAGAGTAACTTAGCATGAATGAGAGTCTAGCTATACATGCCACCAATCCGTGATAGTGTGATGTCTCCTTACGCGAATGAGAACCATCTTGTTTAGACAGAGGTACTCTCCAACCGAGCTACACCGACCATGTTAAATGTGAAGCTAAGGTATTCGGGTAAAGTACAGTTATGATGAGCCTAAACTCAGAAAAGTATGAATAAAAGTTCATGATATGTATGTGATAACATGTGAGATAAAAGTTTATGTTACGAGGAATACTCATGCTTGTTTGATATTCATATGATGTTGTGCACTTGACTTGTTTGATTAAGTGAATGTGATAAAAAGAAATTCATAAAGGTATGAATAAAGGTTTATGATATCATGTTACGGAAAAAAATTTCATTTTCTCGATTGGACGTTGAATGTTGATGAATTTTAACGATATCTTTAAAAGAGACAAAGGATTATAATGTAATGAACTTATTTATATTAAATTGATGGATTGATTCATATGAATGTAATGATATTTATATGATGAAGTGCCAGATAAAAGTTTTGATTCTGACATACTTATCCATGTTTGTTTGGCCCTCATAAGATGTTATGTGCATGACTTGTTTGATTGAATGAATGGGATAAGTAAAGTTATTTAGAATCCATAGAATGCATGCATAAATGCACAGGTTTAAATAAGATAACAGAAAAGTTCATGTCATACGAACGTGAATAATAGTTTGCCTGAAGTGGATGATATGCTTGTGAAAATGTTACAATGATGATGAAATAATGTTATATGTATATGTGTATGAGAGACAAGTTAGGGACCATATGACTCCACCCTCTTACCAGAGTGGTGTTTTGTAAAGGACTTTATAAGATCAGTATTGAATAAGCTCACAAGTATGAGACCAAAGAGTTCAGTTGTAGAATGATTATAACTATGATCAGAGATTAATTGGATTGATAAGTAAAGAAAGAGCTAGCAAAGTGCGATGTCGAGAAACGTATTAATTGGAATTTCTTTAGAACCAATCTTCTTCAATGAAAATCATAATGTGGGATTTGTAATAACAGAAATAGTTGGAGGAATAAATCTTGACATGTAAGATAGTGGAATGTGGTAATTATAGTAAGCAGATTATGACAGTTTCTCTTGAGGTACTCTATGAGTTCATTTACTCTCGAAAGTATTACAGGGGCTATCTATTTTCAGATAAATTGTTATCACGCAAATTTTTTTTCTAATCTTGGAATAATACGAAAGTATTGATAGTCTGACTTGTATATAATCTGTATTGCTCTATTTTCCCTCTAGCATTCTATTACGTTCCATTTGTTGGGATTTTATGAGATAATGTACCTGATGTTATGATTTTGTTCCTTCTAATGGATGCTATGTTCGATATATATATGGGAAGGTACATTATCCTTGTTGCATTTAGTCCCAGTGGGCTTGAATGATGTATTCTTCTAGACTTCTTTCTTTTGGGAAATTATAGAAATCTTCCATATTTTCTTACGAGATTTGTTCTAGGTCTTTCATTATGATATTGTATCTTGGATTTCCTTATCTTGGATTTCTTTATCTTGGACTTCTTAATCCTAGTTTCCTTGTTATCTATATCTGGAATTTATCAATCACGGCTCATATCTACAGTGTGTTCTTCAGTTGTGATAATCATGTCAAGTGTGACTATGCTTCTGCTTTGATCATAGTAATGTGGTAATTCTAATATCTAGATTTCTCTAAATCTTCGTGAAGGATTTGACATCGACAAAGGCATAAGTGGTGAAATTGCTAGTATCAGCTTGTATGATGGATTTCTTTTCTCAAGAAAGGTAATCAAGTTAATGCATTCGATTGGGAACATTTATATTACCTTGAGCTAATGCAATTGAAATGAACTTTGATTAGTATGATGAGTGAATTTTGCATGATTACATGTCAAATCGTTTTGACAATTGAAAGAAAGGATTTCCTGAAACTTTATCAAGTAATAATTAAGACCGACTTGGTTGTTTAGTTTGTATGGGTTATTGTTTGAAAGATTTAATGGGATATTTATGTCTGAATTTTTTTTCCAAGTTTAAGAATAAGATTTTATCTCTCCGGGTAAAAGAAAGATAGTCTGAATGAAAGTATATATATCTTAGAAGACTTTGATATGATTTAAAGTTGCTTTGAATGATAAAGTTTTTGTCTTGTGAAAGTTGAATGGTCTACTACATGTTGGTAATGATTTGAATATACATGAATATTGTTAACTGAAGCCTTGAAACTAGTTTAGTCTGCATTGAGCAAAGACTTCTCGATTTTCAGTGATGTGTTTTAAGACAAGAAGGGCAGTGTGATAGCTTAAAGTATCTACTGTCATAGAAAGACTTAGGTTGAGATAGTGTAGCTTACTTGAATTGTTAAAGGATGATATGATAGTTATGGTATGATCTCTAAGAATAAGATTAATATAGATTTCATATTAGAATTATTCCTATCTTTGAAAGAGAAAGATGTCATATGACTTGTTGGTAAGTAATTGATGAATCTACAAATCATGTCGGTAAGTACTAAATTTCCGCTCATCAGACTTATGGGATTAAGTATCTTTTAGATTGTTGAATTTCTTAAAATGCTAGTTTTTGTTAATTGCATTGAAATCCGGGATTTATATCCTGAATTATTGAAAAAGCTAATTGAGGCTCTGAATTTCAATGATGACCAGAGGTCGAACTAGTGAACTGTCAGGCTGTATAAAATGATAGAGAACTTAAGGCCAAGATGATCGAGCTGGCTACGCCATTTGAATCTGAGAGGATTCAAGTATGATGTGTATATACATATTCTATGATGGTATGGGTTCGACCCTTGTATACATGAGTTCTCTGATAGAAGTCAAGATTCGATTGATGTGTCGTATAACATGGAATTGTTCATGACTTTAGTATGAGAAATTAAAGAGCTAAGTATTAAACATAGCCTGAGTAAAGGTTCTTCAACAATGATTATGAGATAGTGGAGTTTATTTGAAAACTGAACCACTCTTCTGGTAAGATTTTCGGGGACGAAAATCCCTAAAAAGGGGAGAGTTGTAACATCCCGAATTAGGGCCTAGTCAGAATAGTGGTTTCAGGACCACAAATCTGACACAATAAAATTTGTTTTTATTATATTTTTATGGTCTACAATTTCAAGGGATGATTTCGTGAAAATTTCATTCGAAAATTTTGACGTTTGGGCACTCAATTTGGTCAAAAGGACTAAATTGTAAAAAGTACAAAAGTTGAGTTCTACATGTTAGAGGCGTCTAATTGTTATGAAATTTTAAATTGGAGGCTCTTAAATGGTAATTAAACCATTTGATAATTTGTTGGACAAAATGGACATGAAATGGGTGAAATAGAATATTTTTAAGTTAGGGGCATTTTGGTAATCTAGTAATTAAAATGAATTAAAAACAAAATTAAAAGCCAATTTTTGTCCATCTTCTACCCCATGGCCGAAACTTGCATGGAGAAGACATAGCTATGGTTTTTCAAGCTTACAAGCTTGATTGTAAGTCCATTCTAGCCTCGTTTTTAATGAATTTTACGTTTTTGAAATCCTCGTAACAAGATCAACTCATTTCTACCCATATTTTGAGCTAGGGTTTGTGTTTAAAAATTTACCCATGGATGACATGCATGTGTTTTGATGTCTAATGGTAGAATATGAATGCTCAATGTGTAATAAACGACTTTTACTAAGTGATTTTCGGTGAAATTGTCAAAAAGGACCGCTTTGTAAAAGTTACAAAATTTGTCATAAAAGTGTGATTTAGTAGAAATTAGGGGCTGCTAATGTTATGAAAATGATTTGGCTAGGCTTAAAATGCAAGGAAATTGAATAAAAATCATTTTACGAGCCTAGGGGCCAAATATGTAAAAATTTAGGGGTCAAAATGCAAATTTGTAAAAGTATGATTTTTGGACCCAAATGAATAATGTGACTAATTAGTAAGCTAAATGTGGTATTATAGATCAAGAAAAATGAGATTCAGGCATAGATTGGAAATTAATGAGATTATGGACTAAATAAAAATATATAGTCGTACTCGAACCCGAGGTAAGTTCATGTGATTTTAATAATGCAATATTGTATTTGAATGCTAATGCTTTGATATTACGCGAGTTGTAAGTATATATATGTGAATAATTTGATATTATGTGATTCTTTTCATGATATAACATGTTCTTGATGCTTTGCTATTATGATGAAAATGTTGCAATGCCATGTGATTATGAGATATTGCTATGTGAATGAAGCCACAATTCGAGTACGTCCGGTAAAGGTTTGGAAGTTTGATGGAATATGATGTTTCTTTGAAACAAGTAAGTTTGTAAGTAAATAATATTTCAATTCTTTTTATGTTATTATCTTTTGTTATTATATGAGATGTGGCTGCTTATAGAATGATCAATTGATGAAAACTACGAATCGATATTGACTAAGAATGAGTTAGTAAAATGTTGAAAAGTGAAGAATTTCCCGATTGAACCTTCGGAATAGAAGAGATACAAATGATCCGTTGTAAGTCACGTGTGTAGTACTAAGTGCAGGCTACTACGTGTACTATATTGATAGGTCGCATGTGTAGTACTAAGTGCAGGCTACTATGCATACCCGTTAACTTTGATCACTTGTGTAGTACTAAGTGCAGGCTACTACGTGTATCAAATGGTTAAGTCACGTGTGTAGTACTAAGTGCAGGCTACTATGCGTACCCATTAACTTCGATCACGTGTGTAGTACTAAGTGTAGGCTACTACGTGTACCAGATTGATAGGTCGCATGAGTAGTACTAACTGCAGACTACTATGCGTACCAGAGAGCTTCGGTTACAAGGGTGGTATATGCAATGGCCACCGGGTATCTGTTATTATTCCAATAAGTTCAACGGGAAATTTACTAAGTGAAAATACATATGTACATGACTATGTGATGAATAAGTGCAAGTATATCTATGTGAAAATTTGTGAGCAATGTACTCGATAGTTGAGAGAATCTTTTGGTAAAATAGAATGGAGTAAGTGAAATTATGTAAAAATGAAATTTTGTAATAAAAAAATTTTGGACAATAGCAGTTGTATGACTTTGAAAAACCACCAAAAATGGTGGGAATTGAATTAATGGTTGAATAATATATGAAATGAAACCTTAATGAGTTTATTTTCTCATAGAAGAAACGATGAAGGAAAAAAGTTTCATATTCTTTGATAATTGGATTTTTGTGAGACAGGGTCAGAATGATTTTGAAATCTCCTGTTCTAATTTGTTAAAATCATTAAAGATTGTACAAAAATAATTATGGGTCATAATTTGCATGCTTAAAATACTTAATGAGTCTACTTTCGATAGGAATTAATGAGGACAACATCTGAGAGCTGTACCATGAGATAAATAATTTTTAGTGAAGAGAGGTTGGAACTATCAGACAGTGAAACAGGGGTATATTTAATGAATAAACTGTACTAATTGGCTAAACCAAAAATTATAAAAATTTTATGGTAAGAATATATATGAGTATAGTTTCTTATAAAATTAGCGGCTCTCAATTTAGAGTCCTTTACCATGAGATAAATATTTTTTAGTGAAGAGAGGTCAGAACTGTCGGACAGTGAAACAGGGGTATCTTTAATGAATAAACTGTACTTATTAGCTAGACCAAAAATTTTGAAAACTTTATTGTAAGAATATATATGAGTCTAGTTTCAGAGAAAATTAACTGATCTTAATTTGGAGTTTCTTAGCTTCATATATAAATAAATTAGTAACTATGACTCGAGAAAACAACATGACCAGAAAATCAGCAAAAGTGTAATTATGATTACATTTTCATGGAATCATGTTGGTAATTTGCTTATTATTTTCATATGGACTTACTAAGCTTTAGGCTTACTCCCTCCTCTCCATTTCCTTAGTGTTCTCAGGTTAGCTCTAGGTTGGAGACCATCGGAGGCAGCACCACACTATCAAGCAAACAACTCCAAAGTATTGTCATATGTGTATTAAATACTTTCAAGTAAGTGGCATGTATAAGGACTAGTTTTTATGTTAGATGTTGTTATGATTAGCCAAATGTATCAGGTTATTTTGATTTATTGTACATAGCCATGAGATGTGGCTTAAATGGTTATGGCTTGTAAGCCTAATTATTCTTGCTATGTGTTAATGTTTGTGATGTGTTTATAATTGGTTGTTATGAATGATTAGTATACCATAGGTACATGATGAATGCTCTAAGACCACTCGAGGTGGTCATGACCATGGAATGAATGTGTGGCATGGTAGTAAGTTGATAACGATTGAATACGGACAATTGTAGAATGTGAATTGGAATGTCTAACTTGATGTAACATGAGTATAGGTAATAAACACATGTGTGACAACATGTAAATGCTTTAACGGAATTTTACTAAAGAATGATTAACCATTAAATTGATTTTATAATGTGTATCTATAATGTGTATAAGTATGGGAGAGAATTAAGGACAACATAAGGCTAGGAAAATAGCCTAAGTGTTGGCTACACGGGTAGAGACACGGCCATGTGTCTCAGCCGTTTGGAGGACATGGCCTAGCACACGGGCGTGTGGCTTGGCCGTGTGGATCAATTTATTTTGGTGACGTCATAAACAGTGAGTTACACAGCTTAAGGACACGGGCGTGTTGAAGACACACGAGTGTGTCCCTGTGTCCACACGGGCGTGTGTCCCTGTTTCATGAAAATTTCTCTAAGTTTCCCAAAGCTTTCTAAAGTCCTCGGTTTAGTGTCGAACCACCCTAATGTATGTTTTAGGCCTCGAAGGGCAGTATAAGGGATTCTATACATGTGTTTGTAGAGTGTTAATTTGGATGAAATTTTACGGTCCGGTTTTGCATGTTTGTGAATATTTAAGTTCGGTAATCGTAACAGTCCGATTTTGACCCTAGTCAGAATAGTGGTTTCGGGACCACATATCCGAGTCAAAAAATATTTTAATATTAATTTTCGTGCCTATTATAAGTGAATTGACATATGTGGAAGTCTCGTGTGAAAATTTAACTGTTTGTGTGCTTAATTTGCAAAAAGGACCTAATCGCGTAAAAGGTAAAAGTTGTGTGCTAGATGTTAAAAGTACTTATTTGACTTGGCTTTATAATTGAGAGGTCTTTATGTTGTTATTATGCCATCTACTTAGCTAATGGGCATATATGGCCTTATTTTAAATGATTTTTATATGTATAAGTAAAGGGTAAAATAGGTATTTGTTTAAATAAGTATTAGTTAAATTAAACAAAGCATAAAATAAAGTTATTATACATGTTCTTTGCCAACAATAAGAGGAAAAGAAAAGAGAAAAGCTTTGTCTAGGGTTCGGCACTTACAAGCTTTGATTCAGATCAAGAAAAGAGGAATTCGGATTTAGATCGAGGGAAGTCGAAGGTTATCGAGTAGACGATTCAAATTGACAATTTCGAGTACGAGGTAAGTTCATACATAGAACATGATATTATAAGTACATGTTGCTATTTTGATTATGCATAGATGTATATATAATTGAGCTAGATGAATGTGATGATGAATCGAAAGTATTTGGCAGTAAGTGTGCGATTTAAAATAGATTCGGCTACTTGAGGCACTAAGTGTGCGATACCGACTTAACTTCGATTAATTGAAATGGCACTAAGTGTGCGAAATCATTTTAGCTTCGGCTAACCTTTACAACACTAAGTGTGCGGATGTTAAAGTATGAATAATTTACGGAAAGTCTTAAAATACCCAAACAAGAGGTGAGAATGAAAGTAAATAAGTATGGGAAGATCCAGGTATGTACGATACCTTTGCGGTAGATGATATTATGTAGGTGAAGTTCAATGAATCATTATGAACATATGGATTGGGTTGGTATAGATTTGATAGATGATTTGAGAATTTGTAAATACTTATGTGTTGATGTTTTATGTTTTATATACTGTTGATGATTATAGTACAAGCTTAGTAAGCTTTTGAAAGCTTACTTTATGTGATTGTATTGTTTTATAGATATCGAAGCTACTACAAGCTTGGGGATCGTCAAGGATCATCGCCACACTATCGAACCTCATTTCGGTACTTTTCAGAATGTATATTTTGAAGTATGGCATGTATAGGCTAGTAATTGTGGAAGTGTGTTTTGTGATGTATATACTTAGCCATGTGATTTGGCTAATTTGTGCTTGAACTCATAGTTGAGAATGGTTTATGGTATGAGATGTTAATATGCAATTGTGGTATGCTTTAGATAGACAAAAGAAATGGTAAGTTTTGGTAGCTTTAGTATGGGTTTGAATGATGTATGGAAGGAAATGTTTTGATATGAATTTACCCATGTTTGACATGAATTGGTAAGGTTTTTGAGTATGGAATTGGGTGACTATTTTATGAGATGAATAGCTTAAGCTTTGATGTGAAATTTGGTTGAATTGGTTATATAAAAATGCTTATTTCTTTGCTTGTAGGTTGACCCAATTTGGGGTGGCAAATTGGTTATTCAAATGGTCTATTTTTATCCACACGGGCAGAGACACGGGCGTGTGTCTCAGCCGTATGCGACACATGGCTATGTTGTATGATCGTGTGTCCCCTGGGGTACCTTACAATTGTAAGTCAGGTTCACACACGGCTAAAGCACACGGCCGTGTGGCTAGCCATGTGGTCCGAGTCAGATTCGACCATGGCCAAGACACATGGGCTTGTCTTGTGACCATGTGGGTAAGTCAGTAGCTATGACCTATTTTGCCACGGCTTTGACACATGGGCGTGTCTAGACCGTGTGAGGTACACAGCCTGATCACATGGACATGTGACCTTTTAAAAGCTGAAATTTTTTTTTATAAGTCCTAAAACTTTGGTATGTTATCAATCTGGTCTGAATGCATGTTTAAGCATTGTATATTCGATTTTAGGTGAATATTGAATGTGTATGAATGACTTTTATTAGTAATGAGATGATATTTGATGTATGGTGGTTATGATTTGAGTTATAAGTTCGGTAATGCCTCTTAACCTATTCTGACGACGGTTATGGGTTAGGGGTGTTACATTTTATTGGTATCAGAGCTATGGTTTAGTCGATTCTCGGACTACCATAGCGTATGTGGGTCTAGCTATACATGCCATATTTATGAACTGTGATAGTGTGATGAATCTTGACATTAAAATGTGCTTTTATATAGCAATGGATCCCGTTAGAGCTGTAGTAGACGCTGTTAAAAGTAATGCGCCTACTCCCGCGAAGGGTCGGTGCAAGCTGATTCTCGACCGGCTACGAGTAGCCATGATGTTGAGGCTAAACAAGCCTTCTATCAGATGATGAATGACTAGTTCACCCAATACATTAGAACCAAACCGTCTATACAACAACCTCTACCCCCGGTTAATCCTCCTCAAACTCCTGTTATGCCATGTAACTCGCCAAAAATCTCGAAATCCCAAACTTTCTTTTTTTTCAGTTTCGATAGAAATTGTGCTTAACATTCCTAGTCAAGTGTTAATTATATGATAGCAAGTCTTATTTAAGGGTTGAGTTTGAATTTATGGGTAAAGAAAATTATAAGTTAATAGTTAAAAGAACCCTGATGGAAAAAAAGTTGGTTTTTAAATAAATGAAGGAGGAATTGGACACAAAAAGAGCTTGTGGCAAAGAGGCAAGTGGCGTATTGAGCTATTGAGGGGGGCTTGGGTTCGAATCCCTCCTTGCTCAAAAGGAGGATTTATTTTTGCTTAGCAGATGGCCAGTAGTGGTGCTGATTATGAACTCTGTAGGGAGTGAGAAGAAGAGAAATTTGAGGAGGGGATTAAGGAGTTATCAAGGAGAGAAATTAGGAGATGAGGAGTGCAAAGAGGATGAGCCAAATTGGAAATTTGGGTATGGGAAATTCGGCTATAGACTTTATATATAGGTGCCAAATGTGAGGATGCCAGGTTAATGTCGAATTCTCCCTCTCCTTGTTACCAGAAAACACTTTTTCTAAAAGCCGAAAATCCCCTGTTCTTCCTTCTTTCCTTTGTGCCGATTCTCTATCATTTCCTTACTCAAGATCTCTTTTTGATTCACCTCTAGTTTAAACGATTTCTCTTTGTACCGAATAACCTTTTTACCATACAAGTCGCCAGAGCCGAATATCCTCTGAGCCGCCACTACTCTTTCCACTTCGGCCAATTCTAGTGTAAGTGTTTTGTTCTCTCAATCAGTTTTACTAGTACTGCTTACTCTGTCCCTCACTTCTTCTAATCGGTTTTGGTAGGATTAGTATCAAATTCTAGTCTTTTGGATCCCTGTCGATTTGCTCCTTAGGTGTGAGATTTTGGTAAGTGTTCTTCACTTCAGTAAAGGGTTGGCTGAATAGGCTTTAGTAGAAAAGGGTGACATATGTTGGATACAAGTCACCCATTATGCTTTTAACGATAAAGGTTAATGCAGATCTGGGAAGTACTCGTGATTGGTGGTCTAGGAAAAGCTATTAAGGCTTGGCGTTTCAGGTAAGGTTAAGGTGAGACTTCGGCTTTTGGTAAAGTATTCGATAAGTATGTAAGATTAATCCTTGAGTGATATCGATTGTAGGTTCATGGCCAAGGGGATTGTAGCACACTTTATTACCAAGTGTGTACATACACTGCACACACACAGTAGATCGGCAAAAGCGAAAAAGTCAAAAAGCCGAAATGTCGAGAAGGCGAAAGTTTGGCTACAGTAGTCTTGCGAGTGCGCGAACACTCATAATGGGGAAACCGATAGGTTATCTGAGACCCCATGGGTGATTCGATGGACTTGGGTTGTATTTTGGCCAACCGGGCTAGAATGGGCTAAATGGGCCGACGGGCTGTAAGGCCCATAGTTGGCAAAATTGGTAATTGATGTTATGTGATGGAAAATCGTATGAAAGCATGACTGTGGAAGTGATTGGGCCTAGTGGGACATATAAATATGATTTGGGCCTAATGGGCCAAATGAATGTGATTTGGGCCTAATAGGCAATATGAATGAGATTGGGCCTAGGGGGCCATGTGCATGTATGTAGATTTGTTAGGGCTTTGTAAAGGGTTTTGGGCCCAGTATCTGATAACTGCTTAAATAGACATAAAACTTAATTAATTTATTGTGACTGTGGACAAGTCATAGGGTTAAGGTGTGGCAATAGGTATACGCATGTCTAGGATTGGATCTAGGGAGAGCTTGGTACTTAAGCGGTCTTAATGACTCACCTCCTCTTCTCTGGAATCCTAACTAGTGCATAGTATTCATTCATCTTAGCTCACAGGATTTGTTAACGGGCCAAGGTAAGTGAAAACCCGTAATAAGGGAAAATTACCGAAATGCCCTTAAAGAAAAAAATGACCAAAATACCCCTATATGTTATATGTAAGATTTATGGATGTCACATGTATATCTGCTGTATACATACGATATTCTATTTAGGTAGCATCTAGGTTGGGAATTATGGAACGGAGGAAGTATATGAGGATCGCATGGTTGCTTGACAACCGTGGATCCATCGACGGCTTTTAAGCCCAATATGTGATTCGCAGTTTGCTGTAATGAAGGTAGTTCTGTAACCGGGCTACCATTGATGTGTATCAATTGCGTGGGTCGATATTTATATCCCCATATAATTTGTACCAAAGGACGGAGTTGATGTGTATCGGTTGGATTATTTGGGGTGGTTGCATTGCATTGCATGTATGATTTTATGATGACTGATGAATGCTACTTACTTATCAAAGGTTATACACACTGAGTTTGCGAAAACTCACACCCTCTTTTATTTTTCTCAGGTGATGCTCAGTAGAAGGTTCGAAGTTTGGAGGAACTCAGAGGTGGCTAGCTAGCAAGATGACTTGGATTTGTTTTTTTTAGTAATTTTAGACTGGAATGTAACAAGGCCTTCCCTTTTGGTTATCAAGGTGAGAAATTAGGATATAAGAAGTACAAAGAGGTGGAGCCGAATTGGGAATTCAGGCATGGGAAATTCGGCTATAGACTTTATATATAGGTGCTGAATGTGGGGATGCCAGGTTAATGCCGAATTCTCCCTCTTCTTGTTACCAAAAAACACTTTTTCTAAAAGCCAAAAATCCCTTGTTCTTCCTTCTTTCCTTTGTGTCGATTCTTCATTCTTTCCCTACTCAAGATCTCTTTTTGATTCAGCTCTAGTTTAAACGATTTCGCTTTGTGCCGAATAACCTTGTTACCATACAAGTCCCAAGAGCCGAATAACCTCTAAGCCGCAACTACTCTTTCTACTTCAGCCAATTCTGGTGTAAGTGTTTTGTTCTCTCAATTGATTTTACTAGTATCGTTTACTCTGTGGTAGGATTGGTATCAAATCCCAGTGTTTTGGATCCCTATCGATTCACTCTTTAGGTGTGAGATTTTGGCAAGTGTTCTTCACTTCGGTAAAGGGTTGGTCGGATAAGCTTTAGTAAAAAAGGGTGACATATGTTGGATACAAGTCACCCATTATGTTTTTAACGATAAATTTTAATGCAGATCTGGGAAGTACTCCTGATTGTTGATCTAGGAAAAGCTATTAAGGCTTGGCGTTTCAGGTAAAGTTAAGGTGAGACTTCAACTTTTGGTAAAGTATTCGATAAGTATGTGAGATTGATCCTTGAGTGATATCGATTGTAGGTTCGTGGCTAAGGGGATCGCAGTACACTTTATTACCAGGTGTGTACATACACTGCACACACATAGTAGATCGGCAAAAGCTGAAAAGCCGAAAAGCCAGAAGTTTGGCTACGGTAGTCTTGCGAGTGTGCGAACACTCGTAAGGGGGAAACCGATAGGTTATCTGATACCCCAGGGCGATTCCATGGACTTGGGATGTATTTTGGCCAACCAGGCCAGAATGGGCTAAATGGGCCAACGGGGTGTAGGGCCTATAGTTGGCAAAATTGGTAATTGACATTATGTGATAGAAAATCGTATGAAAGCATGATTGTGGAAGTGATTGGGCCTAGTTGGCCATATAAATATGATTTGGGCTTAATGGGCCAAATGAATGTGATTTGTGCCTAATGGGTCATATGAATGAGATTGGACCTAGTGGGCCATGTGCATGTATGTAGATTTGTTAGGGCTTTGTAAAGGGTTTTGGGCCTAGTATCCGATAACTACCTAAACAGGCATAAAACTTAATTAATTTATTGTGACTGTGGACAAGTCATAGGGTTAAGGTGTGGCAATGGGTATATGCATGTCTAGGATTGGATCTAGGGAGAGCTTGGTACTTAAGCGGTCTTAATGACTCACCTCCTCTTCTCTGATATCCTACCTGGTGCATAGTATTCATTCATCTTAGCTCACGAGATTTGTTAACGGGCCAGGGTAAGTGAAAACCCGTAATAAGGGAAAATTATCGAAATGCCCTTAAGGGCAAAAATGACCAAAATACCCCTATGTGTTGTATGTAAGATTTATGGGTGCTACATGTATATCTGATGCATACATACGATATTTTGTTTAGGTTGCATCTGGGTTGGGAATTATGGAACAGTGGAAGTATACCGTGAACCCACCGACAACTTTTAAGCCTAATATGTGATTGGCAGCTTGCTGCAATGAAGGTAGTTTCGCAATCGGGCTACCACTAATGTGTATTGGTTGGGTGGGTCAATATTTATATCCCCACATGATGTGTACAGGGGGACGGAGTTGATGTCTATCGGATGGATTATTTGGGGTGGTTACATTGCATTGCATTGCATTGCATGTATGATTTTATGGTGACTGATGAATGTTAGTTATTTGTCGAGGGTTGTACACACTAAGTTTGTGAAAACTCACCCCTCTTTTATTTTTCTCAAGTGATGCTCAGTAGAAGGTTCGAAGTTTGGAGGGATTTGGAGGTAGCCAACTAGCAAGATGACTTGGATTTGTTTTTTTTTTTAGTAATTTCAGACTGGAATGCAACAAGGCCTTTGTTTTTGGTTACCATGTGGGTTATTATTTTTATGTGTTGTAATTGTGAGAAGTTGAATAGGGGTTCCCTAAATCATAGTTTTGTTTTTCTACGTTTCCGCAACTAAGTTATATTTAAATGATAGATTTTCATAAATCATCTGTTTTAAACAAGCTTTCACGATTGAAAGGAGTTTTATAAGTTAATGAAGGTTTCTAGTTCTAAGGAAGGGATTTCAATGAAAACAAGGTTTTCAATAAAATACTTCAATGTAATGCGCCAGATTTGGCCATAACTTCCGGGCAGAGATTGGGGTGCTACATGCCACCAGTGAATCCGATATAGTTGAGTAGACTACCAGTTGATAAGATTAGAAAATATGAGGCTGAAGAGTTCAGAGCTACAACAAGTGATGATACCGAGAAAGCTGAGTTCTGGTTAGAGAATACGATAAGAGTGTTTGATGAGTTGTCTTTGAATCCTAATGAATGCATAAAATGTGTTGTTTCCTTTTTGAAAGATACGGCGTATCATTGGTGGAAAACTTTGACGTCTGTGGTTCCGAGTGGACGTGTTACGTGGGATTTCTTTCAAGCTAAATTCTGGAAGAAATACATCATTCCGAGATTTATTGATCAGAAATGTAAAGAGTTTCTCGAGCTTAAACAAGGATGTATGTCTGTCACAGAATACAAGTGGGAATTTGTAAGGTTGAGTCAGTATGCCTGTGAATGTGTATCTTCGGAAGCATAATGTGCAAGAGATTTGAAGACGACTTGAACGAAGATATTTGTTTGCTAGTTGGGATCCTGTTAATCAAAGAATTCGTGGTGCTTGTTGAACGAGCATGTAAAGCTGAAGATCATGGAAAAGAGAAAAGAAAGGCTGATTTTGAAGCTAGAGAGGTACGAAAGAGATCATCGGGCAAATCATTTCAATCTGGATCCAAGAAGTTTAGAGATGATAGTAGTCATTTAAAGACTAGTGTGGGACATTTGAACAGAGATCGTGCTAGATCGTAATCAAATTTTAAATCTTCAGCCACGTTTGTTGCCAGTGTTGATAATGCAAAGAATGAAAAGCCTAAATGTGATCAATGTGGAAGATAACACTTTGGTGAATGCTGGGGAAAAAGTAATAATCGAGCTTGTTATAGTTGTGGTTCAAGAAATCATTTTATAAAAGATTGTCCAGATTTAGCTGAAAAAGATAATGTTCAGAATCCAAGGCAGAGTGGTAATGTTTCTCGAGGTAGACCTCCTAGAAATTTAGGAAATGTAAGCGGTAGTCAGAGAGGAACGAAAGACACAGCTGTGAGATTTGAGGCTCGTGCACCTGCCAGAGCCTATGCTATTCAAGCTCGCGAGGAAGCTTCATCACCAGATGTGATTATGGGTACATTTACTCTCTATGATACTTCTATGATTGCTTTGATAGATCCAGGATTGACACATTTGTATATATGCATGAATTTAGTGAACAGTAAGACTTTGTCTGTAGAGTCTATTGAATTTGTAATTAGAGTTTCGAACCCTCTAGGCAAATGTGTTCTGGTTGATAAAGTCTACAAGAATTGTCCGTTAATGTTTCGAGACAATTGTTTCCAGCTGATCTGATGTTGTTACCTTTTGATGAGTTTGATATAATTCTGGGAATGGATTGGTTAACTTTGTATGATGCTATGGTGAATTGCAAATGAAAAATTATTGATTTGAGATGCAAGAATGATGAAATAGTCAGAATTGAATCTAGTGATTTGAATGAATTACCTGCTATAATATCTTCGATGAAAGCTTTGAGTATGGTGAGAAAGGGTTATGAAGCTTATTTTGCATATGTGATTGATTTAAGAGTGTCAAAAAAGAAAGTTGAATCTGTACCTGTTGTCTATGAGTTCCCTGATGTGTTTCCTGAAGAACTTTTGGGATTACCTCCAGTTAGAGAGGTAAAATTTGGCATAGAATTGGTGCTTGGTACTACACCAATTTCGATAGCTCCGTACCGAATGGCTCCGAACGAACTAAAAGAATTAAAGTCTCAACTACAAGAGTTGACCGATCGAGGGTTTGCTAGATCGAGTTTCTCACCTTGGGGTGCTCCAGTTCTATTTGTGAAAAAGAAAGATGATACGATGAGAATGTGTATTGACTATCATCAGTTGAACAAGGTGACTGTCAAGAATAAGTATCCCCTGCCCCAAACTGATGATTTGTTTGATCAGTTGAAAGGAACTACTATGTTTTCGAAAATAGATTTGAGATTACGCTATTATCAGTTGTGAGTGAAAGACTCAGATATTCCGAAGATTGCTTTCAGAACGAGGTATGGTTACTATGAATTCTTAGTTATGCCTTTCGGATTAACTAATGCATCTACTATCTTTATGGATTTGATGAATAGAATTTTCAGACCGTATTTAGATCAATTTGTTATGATATTCATTGATGATATATTAATTTATTCACGTGATGAATCTGAACATGCCGAGCATCTGAGAATAGTATTACAGAATTTAAGAGATAAACAGTTGTATGCGAAATTTAGTAAGTGTGAGTTTTGGTTGCGAGAAGTTGGTTTCCTGGGTCATGTTGTATCAGCCTCTGGTATCCGAGTTGATCTATGTAAAATTTTAGCTATTTTGGATTGGAAACCTCCGAGAAATGTCTCTGAAGTCTGTAGTTTTCTTGGACTTGCTGGTTATTATAGAAGAATTGTAAAAGGTTTCTCGATGATTGTGACTCCGTTGACAAAACTACTTCAAAAAGAAGTGTTAGAACAACTTTGATCAGTTGAAAGCCTTGTTAACTGAAGCTCCAGTATTAGTACAACCCAAATCAGTTAAAAAATTTGTAATCTATAGTGATGCTTCATTAATTGGTTTGGGATGTGTTTTAATGCAAGAAGGAAAGGTTATTGCTTATGCTTCGAGACAGTTGAAGCCACATAAAAAGAACTATCCGATGCATGATCCTGAATTAGCTGCGATTGTGTTTGCTCTAAAGATTTGGCGCCATTACTTGTTCGGTGAAAAGTGTCATGTATACTCTGATCATAAGAGTTTGAAGCATTTGATGACTTAGAAAGATTTGAATTTGTGACAAAGAAGATGGTTAGAACTGTTGAAAGACTATGAACTTGTGATTGATTATCATCTGGGAAAAGCAAATGTTGTTGCCGATGCCATAAGTCAGAAATCGTTGTTTGCTTTGCGTACAATGAATGCTCATTTGGTTCTATCCGATGATGGTTCAAATGATACTGAGTGAAGCTCACAGTAGTCGTTTATCTGTGCATCTGGGTGGTACGAAAATGTATAATGATTTGAAACAGTATTATTGGTGGTCTGAAATGAAAAAAGATATCTCTGATTTTGTTTCTAAATGTTTGATCTGCCAGCAAGTTAAAGCTGAACATCAGGTGTCATCTGGATTTTTACAACCGATTATGGTTCCAGAGTAGAAATGGGATCGAGTGACCATGGATTTTGTTATGGGTTTTCTCCTGTCTTCGAGAAAGAAAGAAGTAATTTGGGTTATAGTGGATCGTTTGACGAAATCAGCTCATTTTATTCTGATTAGATCTGATTACTCACTGATAAATTAGTTGAGTTATATATTTCCGATACTGTGAGATTACATGGTGTGCCATTGTCTATAGCGTCAGACAGAGATCCGAGATTCACATCACAATTTTGGAAGAAGTTGCAAGATGCACTAGGTACTAAATTGCACTTTAGTACTGCTTTTCATCTGTAAACGGACAATCAATCTGAGCAGATTATTCAGATACTTGAGGATATGTTGAGATGTTGCATTCTTGAGTTTCAAGGTACGTGGGAACAATATCTACCTTAGATTTAATTTGTGTAATAACAATTTTCAATCAAGAATTAAAATGGCACCGTATGAAGCTTTATATGGTCACAAATTCCGTACACCTTTGTATTGGACAGAGCTCAGCAAAAATAAGATTCACGGAGTTGATTTGATAAAAGAAACGGAACAGAAAGTGAAAGTGATTCGAGATAGTTTGAAGGTAGCTTCTGATTGTTCGAAATCATATGTAGATTTGAAAAGAAAACACATTGAGTGTAAGATCGGTGACAAAGTATTTTTGAAAGTATCTACGTGGAAGAAAGTGCTTCAGTTTGGTAGAAAAGGCAAATTGAGTCCGAGGTTCATCAGGTCGTATGAGATTATCGAGCGTATTGGGCTGGTAGCATATAGATTGTTGTTGCCACCAGAGTTAGAAAAGATTCATAATGTGTTTCACGTATTGATGCTTCGACGGTACAGATCTGATCCTTTGCATGTGATTACTCCATCTGAGATTGAAATCAAGTTTGATATGACTTATGAAGAAAAGCTAATCCATATCTTAGCTCGTGAGGTTAAAGAAGTGTGAAATAAGAAAATTTTGTGAGTCAAAGTAATGTGGCATCGACACAGTATTGAAGAGGCCACGTGGGAGCCTGAAGATTCAAGGAGACAGTAATATCCAAATTTGTTTAATGGTAAGATTTTCGGGGACGAAAACCCCTAAAGGGGGAGAATTCTAATAGTCTAATTTTGACCCTAGTCGAAATAGTGGTTTCAAGACCACATATCCGAGTCAAAAAAATATTTTAATATTAATTTTCGTGCCTATTATAAGTGAATTGACATATGTGGAAGTCTCGTGTGAAAATTTAACTGTTTGTGTGTTTAATTTGCAAAAAGGACCTAATCGCGTAAAAGGTAAAAGCTGTGTGCTAGATGTTAAAAGTACTTATTTGACTTGGCTTTATAATTCAGAGGTCCTTATGTGGTTATTATACCATCTACTTAGCTAATGGACATATATAGCCTTATTTTAAATGATTTTTATATGTATAAATAAAGGGTAAAATGGGTATTTGTTTAATAAGTATTAGGTAAATAAAACAAAGCATAAAATAAAGCTATTATACATGTTCTTGGCCGAAAAATAGAGGAAAAGAAAAGATAAAAACTTTGGCTAGGGTTCGGCACTTACAAGCTTTGATTCGGATCAAGAAAAGAGGAATTCAAATTTAGATCGAGGGAAGTCGAAGGTTATCGAGTAGACGATTCAAATTGACAATTTCGAGTACGAGGTAAGTTCGTACATAGAACATGATATTATAAGTACATGTTGTTGTTTTGATTATGCATAGATGTATATATAATTGAGCTCGACGAATATGATGTTGAATCAAAAGTATTTGGCACTAAGTGTGCGATTTAAAATAGCTTCGGCTACTTGAGGCACTAAGTGTGCGATATTGACCTAACTTCGATTAATTGACATGGCACTAAGTGTGCGGAATCATTTTAGCTTCGGCTAACCTTCACAGCACTAAGTGTGCAGATGTTAAAGTATGAATAATTTATAGGAAGTCTTAAAATACCCAAACAAGAAGTGAGAATGAAAGTAAATAAGTATGGAAAGATCCAGGTATGTACGATACCTTTGCGGTAGATGATATTATGTAGGTGAAGTTCATTGAACCGTTATGAACATATGGATTGGGTTGGTATAGATTTGATAGATGATTTGAGAATTTGTAAATACTTATGTGTTGATGTTTTATGTTTTATATACTGTTGATGATTATAGTACGAGCTTACTAAGCTTTTGAAAGCTTACTTTGTGTGTTTGTATTGTTTTATAGATATGAAAGCTACTACAAGCTTGGGGATCGTCAAGGATCATCGTCACACTATCGAACCTCATTTCGGTACTTTTGAAAATGTATATTTTAAGGTATGGCATGTATAGGCTAGTAGTTGTGGAAGTATGTTTTGTGATGTATATACTTAGCCATATGATTTGGCTAATTTGTGCTTGAACTCATAGTTGAGAATGGTTTATGGTATGTGATGTTAATATGCAATTGTGGTATGTTTTAGATGGACAAAAGAAATGGTAAGTTTTGGTAAGTTTAGTATGGGTTTGAATGATGTATGAAAGGAAATGTTTTGATATGAATTTACCCATGTTTGACATGAATTGGTAAGGTTTATGAGTATGGAATTGGGTGACTATTTTATGAGATGAATAGCTTAAGATTTGGTGTGAAATTTGGCTGAGTTGGTTATATTAAAATGCATATTTCTTTGCTTGTAGTTTGACCCAATTTGGGGTGGCGATTTGACTATTCAAATGGCCTATTTTTGTCCACATGGGTAGAGACATGGGCGTGTGTCTCAGCTGTGTGCGACACACGGCTATATTGTACGGTCGTGTGTCCCGTGTGGCACCCTACAATCGTAAGTCAGGTCCAAACATGGCCAAAGCACACGGTCGTGTGGCTAGCTATGTGGCCCGAGTCAGATTCGACCACGGCTAAGACACACGGGCGTGTCTTGTGACCGTGTGGGTAAGTCAGTAGCTATGCCCTGTTTTGCCATAGCTTTGACACATGGGCGTGTCTAGACCGTGTAAGGCACAAAGCCTGATCACACGAGCGTGTGACCATTTAAAAGTTGAAATTTTTTTATAAGTCCTAAAACTTTTGGTATGTTAGCAATTTGGTCCGAATGCATGTTTAAGCATTGTATATTCGATTTTAGGTGAATATTGAATGTGTATGAATGACTTTTATTAGTAATGAGATGATATTTGATGCATGGTGGTTATGATTTGAGTTATAAGTTCGGTAATGCCTCTTAACCTATTCCGGCGACGGTTACGGGTTAGGGGTGTTACAGTAATGCCTCGAACCCTGTCCCGACTTCGGATATGGGTAAGGGGTGTTACATCATTAGTAGGATTGTTGAAATAATGGAAGAGTGGCTTGTCTCTTTCATACATAGACGATGTAGAAGCATTTTCGATATGGTTTAATTAGTCTATTATCTGTTGATACTTACCATCCTCTTGAATAGCTTTGATCGTTATGATTTTCTGGCCATATGTGAAATGTTTAGTTGGCAATTGATAGGAGTTTAATTTCATATTTTCAATAATTTCGTATGCATCCTCGTATGTTCTATTCATAAGAGCTCCTCTTACTACTCTGGCTAATCCAACTCTAGCGTTTACATCCAACCCATTGTAAAATACCTCCTGTCGCATCCACTCAGGAAATCTGTGGTGCTAACATTTTTAAATCAACATTTTGAAGTGTTCCTACGCCTCATAAAAACTTTCTCCTTCCATATGTATAAGGACAACAATCTCTTTTCTTAGCTAAACTACTTTGTTAATCGAGATGAACTTTTGTAAGAACTTTCTAGTGAATTCATCCCATGTTGTGATAGATCCTGGTGCCTGTGATCTAACCAGGAAAAAACATTATCAATCAATGAAAAGGGGAACAATCAAAGATGAATAGTATCATTAGTGACCCCGTTATACTTAAAAGTATCACAAAGTTGGAGAAACCATTTCAAATGTTGATTAGGGTCCTCTATCATAGTGCCTCATAAACTACAAATTATTTTGGATCATTTGTATCATCGTCGATTTGATTTTGAAACTATTAGTTATAATCGTCGGCCTTGCTATACTTTCTTGAACCATGTCTAAGCTTGGTAGGGCATAATCCATTATAGTCTTCTCATTTTGCGCCATCTGTACATTTGTGGGTAACTGCAGTGCTAGTGGGTCTCCTAGGGCGTTACCATTAGCGTCACGAAACAATAGATTGTTATGTGGCACGATAATTGCATCTGGTGGTGGTGGATCATGCATTTGCTATTGCTACTACTACTGTCAGTCATTTCTTTGGATTATTCTTTCTAGATCAGTGGTTGCTATAATTAGTGTGCCACTACTGCAAGTCATACACAAATCAAAGAAATAAAATATTAGTAGTACTAAAAGAAAATAAAATCGTATTTCTAATTGAGAAATTTACTAATTATTCTTTTAAGAGCAAAAATTAAAATTAATCTAGTAACATTGCCTCCTCGACAACAGAGCCAACAATTTGACCTCCTCTGGATGTATTAATGTCTAGAGTGTAAATACTGCAATAAAGTAGAGAGTTATGAGACAGTATCTGCAAGTATACAGGTCAAGTTATATAGATTTTAAAGCGTAGTAGGTGAGTACTCCAAGGATCGTACCCAAAGGAGGCGAGTACTAAATCATTCTTAACCTCAATATTTAAAGATCTAATTAATATTTTAAGTCTGTTATAGTATGAGAGTAAAGTAAGAATTATGTTTAGGGTTTGTAAAATAATAAAATAACCTAAAAAGAAATTAATTTTTTGAGAAATTGAGATAAAAAAATTGAATCAAATATGAGGATGGATGATCAGCTCGCTTTGGCAATCCCAATTAATTATCGTCTTAGGTTCCTCATCAACCAACTAGTCACTACCCTAGCAGGATCTTCTGATCTTCCACTAACATAATGAGTCGGCAAGAACTACATACCTTCCGACCTCACAGTCTAGACTAGTTTTGGCTAAAAGTGTTCACGAATAGGTAATACTAATTTTTGGTTAATTCTCACCTTGATGACTTTCTAGGGTTGTTGTTAGGCCTAGGGCTTGTTTCACATTCTTCCTTTTCCAAAAAATTGATCCGTTGAGTAACCCTACAAAATAGTTAAGAGATCATGCCTCCATTCATTAATCCCTCACAAAAGGATTAGTTCCTCATGGCTTTAATAAACAACATGGAAAGAATGGAAGAATTGATCATGGGAAATGAAGCAGAATAAAGAGCTTAAGAAAGCCTGATTGATATTGAATAATACGAACCCACAGAAGTTGATCTTGCTTTACAAGCAGATCTCTTAAAAAAATAAAGTAGATTATAAAAACCTAGGAGAAATAAGAAAACAAATCTAAAACCTAAGAAAAGAATCTGAGCTAATGGAATGGTGTCTGTAATATGCATCGAAGAAGCTTATTTATAGCCTTTAGGTAGCCGTCATCCTTAACCCTAGGTTAGTTGATGTTCTTGAGCTTTAAGGTTAATTGTGCATGCCAAAACACCCTTGCTTCGTGTTTTATTCTCATCACAGAATCCATGTCTCGACACACTAGGACCTGTGTTGCGATATAGCAACCAATATGCTCCTCTGCAACCATCTTTAGTGGTATGTCGCAATATTGAAGGCAGTTTCTCACTTTCTCTATTCTGCTCTCTATGTTGCAACATTGGATCTCCCATATGGCGACATAATCTCCCATATGGCGACATAGTGTCCAGTATTGGCCCAAAATGCCTTCTAATAGTCTACTGCACACTCATAAAGTACGGTAGCTCTCCCTTAGGCCTCATTTGGCCTAAGGGTCAAGAAAAGACTCGATGTGCACATTTTATTGAATGTAAGAAAACTAAAGAAACTTAACTAAAGCATAATGAAAATTTTGTATTCAAGCTCCTTAAATGTGAAAACTAGTTTAATCTGCTACACCGAATTACGATAGATCATTATTCTAGTAAAAATTCTTGCTTTCTAATCTTTGCATCATGTCAAATTCTACTCCTCTCTATTTACATCTTAGTATTTTCCTACACCATAAATCCGAACTCTTCAAATTCTTGGAGTTGGAATAGTCATTCATCACTGACCAGTACTCGTGGTGTACCAAACTTAACAAATATGATTTTTTTGAGGATTCTTACTACAAATTTTGTATCATTAGTAGGTAGTGCAATAGCTTCGACCCATTTTGAGGCATAACCTATGACTAGGAGAATATACCGATTCTCGAAAGAACTCAAAAAAGGCCTCATGAAATCAATTGCCCATATATCAAACACTTTGACCTAAATTATTTCTATTTGCAGCATTTCATCCCTTTTAGATATATTTCCAATTCTTTGACACCTATCACATTCTTGGATGAATTCATAAGTGTCTATTCATTGTTGGCCAATAAAATCCTAATTGTATATTGAGTTGTCCTTTTTCCACCGAAATGTCCTTTACAAGATGTGTGATATCCTTGTAAAATATTTTGTATCACTTCCTCTGCTACACATCACCTGACTACTTGATCTGCATATTGTCGAGACACAAATTATTCTTCCCAAACGTAATTTTTCGATTCATGAGCTATCTGTTTTTTCTATTGCCCAGATGCTTGTTCTAGGAAGACCCTCTTTGCGATGTAATTAACATAATCTGCATACCATGTTGTTAGATGCTTACCTGGTCTGTATTGATTAACGTCTACTCTGAATAATTGTTCATCTGTAAAGGTTTCCTTAATATCTTCAATTTCCTCCTTTTGTGAATGGTCATCAATTCTGGATAGGTGATCTGCAATTTGATTATTAGTCGCCTTCCTGTCCATTATCCATAAATCAAATTCATGAAGTAATAAAACCCATCTAATTAGTCTAGCTACTGTTAATTTTTTCTTCATGACGTATTTTAGCGTCGAGTGATCAGTATACACATATACATGCAAACACTACTGCCAACATCTCTTTCTCAGTTGTAGTGTAGTTGCACTATGAAAAATTCAATGTTTTGCTAGTATAATGAATAGACCCAAATAAATTATTCTAATTTTATCCTAACACTACACCTACTGCGTAATCACTAGCATCACACATAATAATAAAATGTTTTGACTAATTTAGGGTAATCAATATAGGAGCATATACGAGTTTTTCTTTTATTACCTCAAAAGCTCTAACGCGGATTTGGTCAAATATGAAAGGTGTTTCTTTTTGGAGAAGTTGATTTAGAGGTTTAGAAATATGAGCAAAATCTTTTATAAGGCTCCAATAAAATCCTGCATGGCTTAAAAAATTTCGCACATCTTTAGCATTCATTGAATTTGGAAGATGCTTGATAACTTCAATTTTAGCTTTATACACTCCCAAACATTTTCTAGATATTTGATACCCCAATACTAGTCCTTCTTTCACCATGAAATGGCATTTTTCCCAGTTGAGTACTAGGTTACTTTCCTCGCATCTTCTGAACACTTTTTCAAGGTTATCCAGGTATCCTTGAAAAGAGTCCACATATATGGAAAAATCATCCATGAATACATCTAACCCCTCTTCTAACATATCATCAAAGATCGCAGTCATGTATCTCATGAAGGTTTCTAGAACATTACATAGGCCAAAACGCATTCTCTTAAAGGTATACGTACCAAAAGGGCAGGTGAAGTTAGTTTTCTCTTAATCATTGGGATGAATTGGAATTTGATGATACCCTAAGTACCCATCAAGGAAGCAATAATAGTCCTTTCTTGCTAATCGATCAAGCATTTGATCGATAAAGTGGCAACAAAAATGGGTCTTTTTTTTGTTGCATCATTCAATTTTCGATAATCAATGCATACCTTCCAACTTGTAACTGTTCAAGTGGAAATTAACACATTATTATCAGTCATGACTACAGTTAGTCCTCCCTTCTTTAAACAACACTGGGTTGGGCTAACCCACTCACAATCACAAATAGCATAAACAATTCCTACATCTAGCCATTTAAGCAATTCCTTTTTTACCACCTCCTTCATGGTTGGATTAAATCTTCGCTAAATGTCTACCACATGTCTTTTTCCCTCCTCTAATCTAATCTTGTGTTGACAAAACGAAGGATTTATTCCTTTAGTATTAGTAATTGTCCATCCTATCGTGTTTTTATGCATTTTTAGGACGTTTAATAAAACTTATTCCTGTTTTGTGTCTAGACTTGTGGCAATAATTACCGGTAAGGTATTTTGTTTCCCTAGATATCCATACTTTAAATGATTGGGCAAGGGCTTCAATTCTACCTGTGGAGGTTTGACAATAGATGGTACCATTTTCACTAAGTCTAGGATTATTTTCTCTGGTTGTTCCTTATTCTATTTCCACTAGTCCAATTGAGTTACTATGCGGTGATTCTCCTACTCCGCACTGCCCCCTTCCTCTTCTATTTCATAACCCATTGATTCTTTCACACTAAACTCCAATTGATTGAATTCTTTCTCTCTATGTTCCACGGATTCCAATCCTTGATTTCATATTTCAAGACATTCTTCCAAGATTGATTCATTAATATTGTATCTTTCTAGTATCTCCATTACTTCTTTCTGAGTTTTCATCCAAAAACTTCCCCCCATCATGATAACAAACTTTCATCTATTCTGACTATTCGACCCATAGTAAAAATGTTGTATTTGAACTGCTAAATGTATTCCTCCACTTAATATAGACCTCAAGATTGCTTTGAATCTTTCCTACACTTGTCCCAAAGTTTCAGTGGTAGCCTGCTGGAAATAAAATAACTGAGTCTAACTACTTAATACCTTAGTCATAGACAAAACTCATCGTAGGAATAACTATACGTGTTCATTCCATGTCGTGATAGTGTCTGGAGGAAGTACTTCTAACCACATTCTTTCCTTTCCATCTAATGCAAATGGAATTAATAATAACTTTATAGTCTTAAATTTCCTAACAGTACTGCATATAAGGTCAAATTTTCTCAAGAATGCGATAGGCTCTTCATTGGTGTGATTGGCAAACCTGACATTATTAGAGATCCAGGTTAGTAGACCAGGACTTAATTCCAAATGTGGACTATAGATAATAGGTCAGGAAATGCTAGACCTTATCTAATTTACATCAAATAATGTCCCCAGGACTTGCATATTGTTAATAACCTATGTGTGAATCGTGCCTATAACTTAAAAATTTTCTAATTATTCTAATTAAGTGTGAAAATTAAAATTAACCTAGTGGCATTGCCTCCCCGACAATGGCACTAACAACTTGACCGCCTCTGGACGTACTAACATCCAAAGTGTGAATACTGCAATAAAATATAGAATTACAAGGCAATATCTACAAGTATACGGGTCTTGTTGTAATATAGTTTTACAACAGAGTGGGTGAGTACTCCGAGGATCATACGCAAGGAAGGCTAGTGCTAAATTAATTCTAACCTAGGCATTAAAAAATCTAATTAGTACTTTTAAATTTAGTTATAGTATTAAGAGTACAAAATAATGGATTTTTGGGGTTTTTATAAAGACAAAAATAAATCATAAAAATATAAACTTCAAGAGATTAAAAAGAAAGAATAAATCAAATTTGACTATGAGTTATTAGCTCACTTCGGTAATCTCCATCAACTATCACTTCAGGTTCATTGTGAATCAACTAGTTGCTACCCTAACAGGATCTTCCAATCTTCCACTAACATAGCGAGTCAACAAGAGCTACTTATCTTCCAACGTTACAGTCTAAACTAGTATGGGCTTAAGGTGTTCACAGATGAGCAATACCAATTTTGGTTTAATTCCCACCTTGATGACTTCTTGGGGTTGTCAGGCTTGGAGTTTGTTTTACGTTCTCCCTTTCCCAAACAGGTGATCCATTGAGTAACCCTGCAAAACAGTTAACAGATCATACCTCCACTTGCTAATCCCTCATAGAAGGATTAGTTCCTCATGGTGTTCATAAATAATATATAATCGATGTAAAGAGAAAGCATGCTAATTAAATCAAGAAGATAGAGTAAATGAAAGAGCCTGATTGTATTGATATTAAGAGTAAATCCACAGAGTTGAATAATTCCACAATTGAGATCTCTTTAAAGAAAACAACGAACAAGTAAACTAAACTATAGAAACGTAAGAAAGTAAATGAAACTAAATATAAAAAAAAGTAACTAGGTTAATTCCAAGATGTTTATAACATGTTCCAAATGAGCCTATTTATAGGTCGTCGTCCTTAACCTTAGGTTAATTGATGTTCCTGAGCTTTAAGTTTGATTGTACGGACCAAAATGCCCCTGCTTCATGTTTAATTTTTATCCCAGAGTCGATGTCGCAACACACTAGTACCTGTGTCTCAATGTAACAACCAATATGCTCCTCTATAGCCATCTTCAGGGGTATGTCGCGACACCCTCAGTCTATGTCGCGACATCAAATGCGGATTTGAGTTTTCTTCATTTTGTTCCCTAAGTTGTGACATTAGTCCTCCCGTGTTGTGACATATCATCCAATATCGTCCTAAAATGCCTTCTAATGGTCTCCTGCACACTCACAAAGTACGTTAGCTCTCTCTTAGGCTTCTTTTGACCCTTAGGGTCAGTAAAAGACTCAATTTGTACATTTTATTGAATGTAAGTTAAACTAAAGAAACTTAACTAAAATGTAATGAAAATGCTTGTATTTAGGCTCCTTAAGTGTGAAAACTAGTTTAATATGCTACACCGAGTTTCGATAGATCAAAAACTAAGGAGGGCCCTTAAACCAAGGGTTGGGAAGCTTTAGCTATCCTCAATAAGCCCGTAATTTCCAACCTCAATAGCCTTTTAGATCTAAAAAATCGATAAGAAACCATCCTTCACTAGTGACCCATCTATGAACATTAAGGTTAGTAAATTGGAGGAAATGGTGCATTCGATGCATTCGAAAAAATGTCAAATTCAAGGCCAAATGGGCCAACTGCTCTAAGCATTACAAACAAATATAAACACAAGAATCCCTAGTAACACATAGAATAACTCTAAGAGGGATGGTAAGGAGCATGCTAAGGCGATAACCCTTAAGATGGGAACTATTGTGCACAAGCTGGATAGACAACCTATGATGGTAGTGAAATATGAGAAGGATGCTACCCCCATTACTGGTCTTGGAATAGAGGTAAATAAAGAGAAAAAGAGTGAAAGTGAGGTTAGGGTAGCTGACCCTAGTGATAAGTCCATTGACAAACTAGAATTAAAACTATTCCATTTCCCACCAGGCTAGAGTATAAGAAGAAAAAGGAAAATGAGTAATTTTTAAATTTTTCTTAACATGTTTGAAGTTTTTAAATGTTAACTTACTTTTGCTTCAATTTCTTGATAAAATGCCTAAATCTGCTAATTTTTTTGCAAAAAATCATGTTTAGGCATAAAAGAATAGGTAAGGGTGAAAAGATTAAAGTTAATGTTGAGTGTAGTGTGGTGGTAGCTAGGAAAAACACGCCTAAGCTTAAGGATACTCGTTGTTTCACTGTGGCTATAGAAATAGGGGGACTGAACTTTGGGAGAGCCCTTTGCGGCTTAGGTTCGACCTCATTCCTTTGTATATTTATCCTAGGCTAGGTTTAGGGAATTTAAGAGCTACATCGATCATGTTACAATTAGCTAATAGTTCCTTAGTACACTCTAAGGGAGTTCTTGAAGATGTATTAGTGAAAGTTTGTCAGTTTATTCTTTACGTTGATTTTATTGTTTTAGAATTTTAGGAAGACTTAGAAATTCCTATCTTGTCAGGAAGTCCATTTTTACCAATTTCTGAATCAAATATTGATATTGAGAAAGGATAATTGACTATGAAAATAGATGGTGAAGTCGAGGTGTTTAAATGTGTTAATGTTTCCTAATATAATAAATTCTTCTTCTTCTTCTTGTCACTCTATTGGTTCAATGCTTCTGCATGTTCCTGATAAATTTTATCAAGGTTGTTATAAGTGGTATAGATTTCTAGGTAAAGCTTTAAGGTCATGTAAAGATAAGTTGAGATGGAGGATGGTAAAGTGGGTTCGTATGAGGAAAATAGTCGACATTGCTTGAGATTAAGCAACAAATGATGAACTTGATGTCGAGCATTCCTCTCATGCATCACTTAAGAGGTGTGATGGATTGCCCAAGAGACCTTAATTGAAGTTTTTCCTAAACTTGTTAAAGATTTGTAAACTATTTGGATTTTTCAATATTGTATTTTTTTATTTTTGGTTTTTGAACTTCATATTATTTTTTGAGATTAGGATTTTAATAATATTCAAAATGAGAATTGTTCATGGGTTTAAGAATATGAAAATTAAAGCAATCTACCCAGAGTGTTTCTAGTTTCACAACATTCAATTAGTGATATCACTGCACTAAGAATAATAAGGTTGTGATAGTCGTTTCCATGCTCGTTGCCGCAACATGAGGTGTTTATGTCACAACATTTATAGAAGTTCGAGTTAAAGACATGAGGTAAAAAGTAGGGTTAGTGTCACGACACTTAGCTAGTGTAATTAGATTTCCAAAATGCAATAAAATGCTTTGAAAATTTCCTTGCTTAAGTTTTATATGTTTAATTTCGTAATTCTATTTATAGTTTACTAAATTGGTTAATTTGAATATTTTTCTATCTTTACAATTTGGTCCCTAAGACATTTTTTTTAAAATTAATCAAGCATTAATAATCGATTTAAATTGTATCACTCAAATGATTTGTTTAGCATGAATCTAGAATTGAAATGTATTTGTAATTTTTATTTTATGAATGTTTCATGCGATGAATAAAAAATGACAATTTTACCCCTAGA
Organism: Gossypium longicalyx; assembly: GCA_025698465.1. NCBI lineage: Eukaryota > Viridiplantae > Streptophyta > Magnoliopsida > Malvales > Malvaceae > Gossypium > Gossypium longicalyx. The sequence continues at coordinate 66,235,713 of CM046995.1, read as the reverse complement.
TGTTTGTTGTATGATTTTGTTAGACAAAACATGTTTTTAAGGTATGTATGTAACATCCCCTACCCGACCCACTCTCCAGGTTTGGGTATCAGATGCTACACTAACTCAATTGAGTTAACAAGATTTCTATTCTAGCTTAACTAAAAAACTAATCAACTTGTATTATACTCGAATTAAAACTTTAAGACTTCATTCTGTCAATTGATTACAACTTTTTAGACAAGACTCTATAACATAAAATGACACTTAACCCAAAGCCGAGCCTCTATTGGTGCCCTTTTATACACATGTACGACTTCCATATTTCGCCTTCCTCCTAGTGATGTTTGGCTTGGTCTCTCTCAATTTCTTAATCTTTAACTAACCTATATTTATGCAGAAAAACTTATAAGTTCAGGCCAACTTAGTGAGATCCACATATAGAATTTAAGAGGAATATGAGGTGTTCAGCTTAGAATTTAACTCCCTAGTAAACATATTTAATATTTTTGGCGAGTGACGCTTGGCGACTGCTTAAGTGAATTATACATTGTTGGTCTTTCTTAGAGTTCAATGTCCTTATTGCCTTGGAGTACTAAGGCTCACTAGCAACGCCGAGACCATTACTCTGTTGAAATATCTCCAAAGAAGGCTTCTTCAAATATGCAATGCCTACCTTGTGAGCTCAACAAAATCCCTACCATTCTCCATGGCTAGACCTAACCTCTGCTTTCCACTAACCTTTGGCGAACTTTGCTGGCCATCTGGCCTTGGGTATACATGTCCTCTCAAGAAAACCTGGTTTAGCCTATTACACCCTTTGACTAATTTTTTTTCCATCAACTTAATATATGTACATGACCGCACATTAGTGCAGAGCTAACCATGCCAGTTTAAGTTGCATAGGATCCGCAACTTCTTTAACGGACTAGTATATGTGTATACTACAAGTACCTCCTACCTAAAAAGATTCTTTTTTATTCTACCTTATCTGAGGTTGGTACATAACCTTGGCATTTCTTTCTGTTCCGGTAGTCCATATCTCTTGACACACCAACTCACTTTTTAATGTGAATTATCACTCTAGTCACACTGCAAATTTTCCAGCTATGATCCCCATATCTTTACATCCTGGTATCTACCTCATTTTTACAGTCCTAATGGACTACCCTGTGTTTACTATCCCAGCAGACTATACTGGTTGTCATAGCCCAGCTATGGTCTTACACCTTAAACCTCTTGAAGGTGTCACCTCGAAGGATCATCCCGTCGTCGTGGTGTCGCCCTATAGAGCTTGTTGACCGTCATCACAGTGTTGTACTAAGGAACTTATCAGCCTTCAATATCATCATATATTATATCCACCTTGATGTTCGAACACCGAAGTTTCCCTCATAAGGCCTAAAGCTTTGTACATTAAGGATTGCTCCTAGCAATCCCAGATGGTGAAATCTTAATGGAATTCCATTTTCCTCTTTCCTTTTTCCTCCTCCCATTTCTCCATTTCGTCATATTACACCTTGATGCTCGAACACCGTAGTGTCCCCTTCACAAGGCCTAGAGCTTCATTCATCACGAGTGCATTCAGCAACACCGTATGGAAATATATAATTGAAATTACCCCTTTTTCCCATTCCTAACTTCATCTAACCTATTGGTAATTTCCTTTCCATATCATGCATACAATATTCACGCATACCATATAGAACAACATTATGAAATGCATTACGCTAGATAACCATTCAACAATCATCAACTATTACGACCAGCAGTTAGCATGACAATGTCACACAAAAACATTTAGCAACCATAAGGTAAATTGCAGGTACTCACCTTATTTTCTTCTCCTTGCCAACTTAGCTAGTCCAAACGCTAGAGCCTCATTCATCTTGACAGTTAAGCATGACAGCCATGTATTGGTTAAACTAAAGTTGTTCAACCCTTAAGACCCAAAATACACAATTATCTAGAAGCTTTGAGATTTTTTACTCTACTTCTTCTCTTCAATTTACAAGTACAGAGAAATAAGGAAGCTTATTGGTTTCTCAATTTCTCCATCATTGAACTTAAATTCACAATTATGTTGCAACATGCAGAACATTCTTCATCTGTTATGGAAAGGAAAGATTTATAAAGATAATTAAGAAAATTTTGTCTCCATTCACACCTATATATAGGCTCTGTAACGCCCCAATTTTTGGGCCTAAAAGTATTGGACCTTGAGTCTGGGTTCGGGTAGAAGACGGCCCGAATAAATGGGATGATTTAATTTTTATTATTGTTATTTAGTATGTTTAGTTAGTAATTAACTAAATTACGAAGGGTTTATGGTGTGGGAAAAAGTCTGGGGCTCGGCCCATAGCTTTAGCAAAATTCTTAAATTTTGTCTCTTAAGGAAATCTGGGCATAAGGCCTTAAAAATAAGTTGGGCAGAAACTAGGCATAAGGAATGCCTGGCCCAGTGGTTAGGCACGCTGGACAGTAGGAAGGAACGTTGGGGTTCGATTCCCAGCATGCGCAAACATGTTTTTAAGTTAAGGGTTGTCGCAGGCAAGCCTTAAGAGTTGTTGGGGCTAACTCATGTCACAATAAGGAACTCAGCCCAGTGGCAAGGGATGTTAGAAGGCTGAAGGGAACCCCAGTTCGAGGCACGGGGCGCACGAGATGTTTATTTTTTTAAGTAAACGGGTTACACTAAAATAGGCTTTAAAATAATTCGCGAACGGAGTATGCAACAAGAAGCGCCTGTGGCGTAGTGGCAGCAGTGTATGCATGTGTTTAGAAGGCCGCAAGTTCGAGATGTATAGCAGGCAAAATTTTTTTTATATTTCGCAAGTAACCGAGGCTTCAGCAGGAATAGATTAAGATTAATTGTGACCCTATTATGGTGTAAAGGAAAGCTTAGTGCAGTGCCCAGCAACAAGATGTGGAGCACAGGGACAAGAGGAGGTCTGGAGTTTGAGCTGCTGTGCGCACGAAAGGTTGGGTTTTTGCTGCACGCTTGGGGAAAGAGTTGGGGTCTGATCAGGACTCTCTTGGCAGCATGCTGAAGCGGTGCAAGGAGTTGATAAGGATGCTGCTAATCGGTGGAAGGAGTTTGAGTGAAATTCAAACTTTGCTACAGGCTAAATTCAAGGGATTTGAATTAAAGGGAGTGGTGTACCGAAAGTAGGACCTCGGAGTTGCATATTCGGCTAGGAGAGTTTGGTGTAGTAAATTAGCATTTTTAGTTTGCAGGGGGTGTACCGATTGTTTAGTTGCTGAATAGGTGTAGGTTCTTTAGGTGTTGAATTCTGTTGGTTGCTTTCATTCTTTTATTTTTCCGTTTTACCTAAAGCCGAATTCTTTCTTCTTCTTTTCTCTCTTTCTTTTTCTCATCTCTTCCTTCTTTGATTTCCTTCAAAACCGAATCTATACTATTATCTCCTCTCTTCTATTTTCTTTTCTCTTCCTCCCCTCTTCATCCATATCTCTCACATCTTGTTAGCTGAATTTCTTTGTGGCCAAATCCTCTATTCTTTCCTTAGAAGCCGAAACCTTCATAAGTCATAGTAATTCGGGAATTAATATCTAGTTCTATTCTCTACTCGCATTTTAAGATTGGATTCACTGTGGATTTGAGATTGGGGAAGTGTTGGAAACACTCTTGACAAGTACATCGTTGGTGGTAAGTACTCGGAATCTTATTTCAATTCTTTATTTCGGGATTTAAAAAAAAAGCCGAAAACCCCTATATACAAAGGGTGCCTGTCGACTAAACTAAATGGGTTTAGTGGTGTTATTTGATTTGTTTTGCTCTAGTGTGGATTAAAGGCTACTGATCAAGGGCTTGGATAATTAGAATGACTAGATTTAGATCTAGTCCATATTCCGGCAAAGGTAAGAACTTTAGTGCCTAAGGTGTTAATGGTCGATTATTGGTAACAGGATTTGTATATAAGTTGTTATGAATTCATAGTTTAACGCGTTAGTAACTGATTGTAGGTAACTCGTGGGTGGAACTCGTCAGCGTTTCGTCGTAAAACAGGTGTGTAAATGACACCCACTAGTAGACTAGATCGGCAAAAGTTGAAAAATCGAAATGCTGAAAAGTTGGCATTTCGAGAACTTGTGAGCGTGTGAGTGCTCATGGGATTGTTTGTATTGATAACTTTGGTAACTTCAATGGTAAGATTGCAAAGTGCGCAATTTCGTGCACCTTGGTGAATTTGGGCTTCGATGGGCCAAAATTGGGTAATGGGCTAACGGGCCCATTTCGGTAAAAACGTCCAGTAAGTATTCTGAAGACACGTTAATAACTGTAATGAGCATGAAACCCTAAAAACACTGATAAAATTACTGAAATACCTCTGTAAGGTAGAATTACCGTAATACCCCTAAAGGGGTAAGTTTACGATTATGCCTCTCGAGGGTAAATAACTGTTCTTACGCTATAATCTGACTGCCTTTCTGAAGCATGCCTTGTTAATTATATATATTCTACATACATGTCAAATTGCATGGGGTTGGGTTTTGTTATGGAGGAAGAACCCGTTCTAGTGGTTGTGCCACATATTCTGATATAAGCAGCTTTGCTGCGGATTATAGTTAGTGCCGCAACCGGTGCTAACACTGTAAGTGTAGGGATGGCGTGGGTGATTTATTCTCCACAGGAAGTGTAGGGATGGACGAAGGCAACTGCAGGGTTGGATGGGGTTATCATGCATTAATCATATGAGATTGTTCTGTTATGGGCCAACTGTATTGAAATGGGCCCAACTGTGTTAATATAGGCAAGGCCCAATATATCTCAACTTGTAATAGGGCTACAACCCAGATTGATGATGATATGGGCTAGGCCCAGTATACTCTGATACTGTAAGGGGCTATGGCCTAGATTAATATTCATATGGGCTAAGGCCCAGTTAACTCTAATTTCTGAATAGGGCTTAGGCCCAGTAAAGCTTGAACTGATTTGGGCTCTGGTTGGGATACTTTACACACTGAGTTTTCCAAACTCACCCCTTAATTTCATCTATGCAGGAAATCCCTAACCATAGTGGACTTGGAGCCGTGAGGGATTCGGAGTGGCCACATGTTCTGCAAATTCGCTTTTCTTCATGTGTTTTGATCAGCACTTACTTGCTTTAATTGTTTTGGGTTTTTAAGTTATAACAAGGCCGCTTTATTTATTTTTAATTATTCATAGTATGTTTTGTTAGCTTGGATATGATATTGTTTTGATTGTTTGAAATTGAATAGCTCTAGGGCGCGTTTTATAAAGGTTACTTGATTTCAAAATATCACGTTAGCAAAGCAAAGCTTCTGCAACGAAAACGTTTTCAAAATTAATAACCTTTTCAAATGGTTTTAAACGAATTGGTTTTCCCTGAACAATCACTCAGTTAAAGTGTGGCAATGGTTGTGTGCATGTCTAGGATTGGATCCGTGGAGAGCTGGGTACTTAAGCAGTCTAATTGACTCGCCTCCTCTTTTCTGGCATTCTACCTGGTGCACAGCTTCCATTCACTTTAATCTATAACGAGGATATTCTTTAACCATTAAGAAAGACTTTAGATAAAACGTGACTTTTCTAGTAACGCTACAATGTGACACGCTGGATTCGGTCATAACGTCTGGGCCGGGTTTGGGGTGTTACAGGCTCCCCTTGGGCACAATCCCCATTTGGCCATTTTCACCATCCATTCTTAACTATTTTGTCTCCCACTTTGGAATCAGCTAGTTCTAGACTAACTGAATTGGAATTAGGATCCAACTACTCATACTCTGGCCACTAAAATTCTTGGATTTCCCAACAGAGTCTGACAATTTACTAGTCTTTTCAATTTAATCCTAGCTTATCCCAATTTTAGGTCAATTAGGGTAACTGAGTCTTACAATGTATGTTTTCCTCTGTTGTTGATTGACAAGTATGTAAGAAATTGTATGGTGTGATTGGTGGTTTGTAGTGTGGTCACGTAAGTCACTAATGTGACTCTATAGATTCAAGTGAAACCGTCTCGGTTGGGTTTGGCTCGCCACAAAAGATATTAACTAGGTTTGTTCTTAATTAATTGGTAAAATTCTCAAATCTAAGTTAGTCACAACCATGGAAGTTAATCACATTCTGTTTGTTTAATTTAATTATTAATTTGGCAATTTTAGTATTTCTGCAATTTAGTCTTTATTTCTTCGACTCTTAATTCTCACTTTGGCCCTAATATGATTAGTAAACCAGTAGCTATTTAGACCTAGGTTAGTGTGTTAATACTTCCTGTTAATTTAGTTTAAACAAACCTCCATTGGGTATGATCCTCGAAATACTTCCAAATTATTTCGTTGTAAATTTACTATATTAGAATTTAATCTATACACTTGTAGAGACACACATCATTCTAAATTAAATTATATATTTCTAAGCCTCGATGCACACATATCGAGGCTCAATCAGCTATCCTAGTATTATTAACTAATGTTAGTCGCCTCTCTCCCCTAGTTCAACTAGGAGATTGGTTTTTCTATTAAAAAAGTATTATTTGTGTTCTACTAATTCAATTGAGGTTTCTTTATCTCTCCCTATAAATAGATGGAACAAGTAAGGGTAGAATATATAAGTTACACACAACTTTGAGATATAGTTATTCTGCCTGAAAATAGTGAGAATTTATTTCTAAGTATAAATTCGGTTTTATTAGAATAAAAATTCTACTGGTTTCTATAAGTGAGAGAGAATTTAAAGTTAGAAAACTATTTTCGATTCTATGTTTGATTCAAAACTATTGGAACTTACACTTGAAGCAGCTTGTGGTATGAAAATGACAAAGAAGATCATTCAATTGAAAGGTGGGAACTATTATTTTAGGAAAAAGTTTATTGCTATAAATATCACAAGCCGACTTGATTTTTAAACTTTTATTTTTCCGTTGTGCAAGAAAATTATTTTTGAACCAGATTTTTTCAAACGTAAAAGACTCAATGGAAGGGTGAAAGATGGTAAAGTAGAAAATCTAAGTGTACTTACTAAGCTTTTTAAGCTTAACGCATTAGTGGTTTAAAATGCGTAGGTGGAAGATCTATTCTGAGAAACAAAAGATCAAATCTTGAAGGATCATGTTTCAAGTAAGGTTTGAAGAGCATAAAGAATCTAGTTTTGAATTATTTTTGTTAGAAAATATTGAATTGATATGTGCATTGACTAAGAGTATTCTTTACAAAACTTTTATATTTTGGGATATTTTATGAGATGGGAAATGTTTTTAGCAATTTCAAGTTAATGATTTTGGAGTTGATTTGATTCAATTATACTTCTAAGATGAATGTGTGCCCAAATAAGTGTTTATAAGGTCTTAAAATGAATTGAAACTTACCAGTATGGTTTGATTATGTTTGGGATGTTTTTAAGTTTCTTTGAACCATTTTTGGGGTCTCCTACATTCAGGTATCGATACATGCAACTCAGTAGCTAGAATGCTACAGTATTAGAGCAAGGTACCAATACATAGGGGTCGTGTATTGGTAACTCTAGCCCTGCACCTCTAAATTTGTGTTTCTCAAGCATGAACTAACCTCGAACAAGGTCCCAACGTTATAATTTTGTAAAGAAACCTTAAAAATGATTTGAAAGGTTTTTTATGACCTTGTAGATCTTTTAATGAACTAAAGTGGAAAGTGACTTGATTTTCAAGAGAATGTTTTATTCTTCTTCTTCTTTTTTCAAAAGTGTGCATTTTAAGTCAATTGGAAAGTGAGCCTCATTTCAACCAACCCACCCATAAAAGGAAAATGAGAGTGCCTTTGAAATCATCAACTTCCAAAGACAAAGTCGCAATAAAATTTCCTTGAAAATAAAAAGTACTCACTTTGTTAATTTAACCCAATTTTAAGTCTAACAACTTCAGTTTTCTTTGTTTTATTTTTTTTTTTAAGTTTTGATTTGCTTCATCCATGGCAACCAACTCAAGCAAACAAAAAATGTGTTAATTGTCTTTAAGAAATATAAGTTCTTATTCATTTGAAGTATAAGGATAGCAATGTATTTAAGGATTATCTAGTTTAATAATAAACATAATTTTTCTTTACAAATGTATTTTTTTTTCTAATTTAAACATTATGTATTAAATTGTTTTCTTCTAAATAGAAAATAAGATAACATAGGAAATGTGTAAACATTGTGGGCTATATTTTTAAAAACTAAGACTAAATTGACACATGTGTAAGCCTTGATGGCTAAATTCGTTATTATGTAAATTTTAGCAATTGTCATGTTATCTTTCCATTAGGCATTTAATGGGTTAGTGATAAAAAAAAAGAGAAATAATTGAATAATTGGATGACCATTTTATAACTTTTTATAGTTGAGTGACCAAACAAAATGCAAATAATTAAATGACTTGTAATGTGATTTACAGTAGTCATTATTATTTTAGGGATTAATATTTGGGGCACTCATACATTTTTTTTAACCCACAACCAGAGTTAAAAAGATTTCTATGCATCAAATTTTGTTTTTTATTTATTTGTTTAAATTTTTACTATATCTTACATCAACTTATTACTACCTCAATTTTGTTGTTTTACCAAATATTTTTCCTTGGAAATTGAATACTCGCATGAAAATGGAAAAGCAATTCATAGTATAACTTTGATAAATTTCTTATTTTGTAAATAGTTGTTGAGATAAAAAAAAAATACATTAAACACTAATCTGGCAATTAGGAACCGAGGGCATCTCTGATTGAAGAAGATGAAGAGCCGGTTTGTTGATCTTGGATTGCTTAATCTCCCCACAAAAGTAAGAAAGGAAGCCCCAAAGTGAGAGTGCAAGAGCCACTCCCTTCTCGGCATGAATGCTTTCTTTGTAGAAAATTACAGCCAGAATCTCAGTTACAGGCAATAGAACAGCAATTACAATACCCGATACCAATGATGAGGAACAAAAGATAATTCCTATCACTCCCAAGTAAAAACATTGCCATACTATTGCACTCATAATCGCAATTGTGTAATACTTTGTTTCCCCAAGCACGAATTCTCTTGCCTCCCTTGGAATTACCTTGAAAATTATGTCATTTTAATGTCATTCGTAGCTACAAAATAAAATGCTTCAATAATAGAATTTACGATGTAAAAGTTTCAGTGAATTAAAAAACTTCTATTTACTTCAAATTTAATTACGTAACTTGTTAAAGTTTATTGACAATATATATGCATTATTAATATATCAAATATAAACCTTAAATGTTATACCAAAATAAAACCTCTAACTCAAAAGGAAATGTTTAGACGCAATAGAGTAACGGTAAGAAAGCGCTATTATTAGATAATGATTATATTATTTAATTCTTTAAATATATCTAACTAAATTTTTGTAAATTATATATATTGTTAGTATGATTAAAGATGTGAAATTTATTTGATCGTCTAACATTAGTGTTGGATGATATTTAAGTAAAAAAAAATTAATAATGATAATTTTAACATTCCATCTTAGTACAAATATATGAAAAAGTATTTACTTTCACTTTTTAATTTTAGAAGTTACATTTTTATTTTAAAAATTACAAGTACAAAATTACATATTTAAAAAGGTAATTAAATATTTGAAGATTAATTACTAGCGTAATTATCCAAAATAGCAAATAATTGTTATTGTACTCAATCGAGCGGATCAGCTCTCCAAACACATTTAAAGATAAAAGTGAGTGAGATTTTTTTTAACTAAAAGCTTCAATTTGGATTAGGACGGTTTTAGTTTTAGATCAAAATAAATAAAATGCGTTATTTTAATTATATAATCACTTAAAAAAATGAATCAGAGTTGTTTATTTTTTACTAGAATTTATTATATATGTATTTAGTTTATTTTTCAGAATGTGTATTTGATTTATTTGTTAGATTTAAAAAAAATAGATAATAAGTTTTGGAATCAAAGAATTTCTTTAGTTGTTAAGTTGGGGTTAGAGTGGTATGGGCAAACAAAATCCAGCCAATTCCAGTTGCCATCCTAGACTAATATAGAACGAGGCAGAAAAGACACCTTAAAATCATTGTTAACCAGCATTCCGATTGTGGAAAAAGCAGTAGCAAACAAACACATCACCGCCTGAATCTCCAGCACAAGGCCGTAGCTGATTTCTTGCTGTGCCTTCTTGTAGGTTAACTCCACCAAAGGTAAAATAAACCCATACAAAGCCGCTGCACCCACCGTCATCACAAATCCCAAAACGTATTCCCTATATGGTTCATTCTTAGGACGATCACTGCTCGTATTCAAACCTAAAACCCCCGCTCCAATCGTTAACAAAAACACTGCGTTAATGGAATAAGAAGTGAACTTTTGCTTCACCAAAACAAAAGCAAACACTGCCGTGAAAACCAACTGCGACGCAATGATTAAAGCAACGGTTGAAACCGGAAGACGTGCCACGCCGTAGGCGTAGATGTAGTCGTCAACACCAGTTAGGATTCCAATGACGGCGGCGGCAATGAACAAACGGGGTTTCATTAAGAAAAGCTTGTATTCCGCACTGGGTTGGGTCCTGGAACGGTGCAAGTAAGCACAAGCGATAGGGAAAAGGATAACTGGCCAACCACCGGTCTCCAACCAGCTCGAGAACCACACTCGTTTTCCGCCATGGATGAAGTAGAGGCGCATCATAAGTGGACCCCCACAGTGGCCTATAGCTAGGATGAAGCAGTTTATTACTAGCAAAAGCTTTCCCATGGTGGTAGTGTTTTCGGTTCACGTCCCTTAATTGACTACTTCAATGGATTATGTACAAGAGAAAAAAGAATGGAGCTTCTAATTTTTGTGTAGTTTGAAAGTATAATTACTGTAATAAGAAAAAAAAATACATTAATTCAACCTGGGTTTGGTTAGGACAAACGGTCAGAAAAGTAAGTTGATAAGGTAGGAGAGGTGGAAACCAGTGGTGGGCATCTTTTATTACAATTATTAAAATTTGTCTGGGGAATGTACATTTCAATTGATTGGGCTTCTTGATATTTTTAATTTTTTAAACGTTCATTTTTTAGAAATAAAAATAAATATTTGGCTGTTTGGGTATGGCTTAATAAATAAATGCCCTAAACTATATATTTTTCATATGGCACCCAAATTTTCTTTAGTATTAAACTATCAATTTTGTGACATTTTTATCCCAAGATAAAAACATATTGCATGTAAATTTTATTGTCTAGTATTAACTTTGGGGTAAACCGACACAATTGATAGTTTTCAAAAATAATATTAAAATGAAAAAAATAAAATAATATTAAAATGAAAAAAAAATATACTTTAGGGGTTGTTCTACTAATAAAACAAAAGAAATTATGTAATATAAAATAAAAATTAAATATACTTGATAATTTAAAATAAAAATCTGATTTAGTGGTACTATATACAATTTATAATTAACACAATTGAAATCAAGATTATTAGTACTATATTGGGAATGTAATTTTTTTTTACCGAAATGTACCACTACAGATATGATTTAATCTATAGTTCCAAAATTTTCAATATTTTGAAAATTATTTAATATAGGTATATGAAAAATATTTACAAATGCCGAATAAAATGAGATTAAATGGATGTCGTATATAATAAATTATTTAACAAATTTAAAATAAATAAGAAAAACAAGATAAATCTCTCACCCCATAAATTATTTTGGTAATTCATCTTACGAATTGAAAACAAAAAGCATATTTGCTTTTATATTAATATTAATATATAATATATGCAAGTATTGAAATTGCTGTGTTAATTATTTGTTAATTGCAAGTTAAGAAATAATTTAAATTGAAACGATAAACAATAAATACATCAATTTTTTTACATAGTAATCCTATATTTGTGTGGCCTTACTTACATAATAATTCACTGTAATCTTCACAATACTAAAAATGATTTAAAGTCAGCCATACCTACATATGTTATAACCCTACTACTATACAATTACAATGAAAAATTATCTCGAACTAAAACTTTCTCCATGAAAGCAGGTAAAAAACTTTGATTCTAAAATAAATTGCACAAAAAAAGTTCCTCCCAATGAACAAATATGTCTACAATTAATTCCACACACTTCTAAGTGAACCATACCTTCAACGTATGGAGATTACCATCTAGGTGAATCTAGCTAGTATAATTAGACTAAACTATTAAAATTTTGCACCATAACTATTATCATAATGATTTAGATTATATTGGGACATATATAATGATTATCCATTTCTCAATCACATATCCTTTAATATATGAAAAGATATTCCAAATTTCATATACTTGTCTCGGTACTTGTCATTAATTCTTTCTTTGTAAGAACACAAAATTTACTGTATAAGTTTTTTTAATTTGTCACCCACAATCATGTCAAAAGTTACTAATCAAAAGAAAACAACTACTTTAAAAGAAATAGTTGCCAAGATGAGTTGCAACTGAGGTTAGCAACTTGTTGCACCAATAGTTACCCCCTTTGACACTTTAGAAGAAAAACTTGCAACAATTACCTTCAGCACAAAAAAATAAAGGAAATGAGAATTAAACTCCCCCTAAACTAGAAAATCATCATCCATTCAGAAAAACCAAATATATAACTACGAAAATAACTAGTCATAGCATCCATAAGGTTTGATACAAAACTAGAAAATCTATCATGCCAAGAAAACATGCAAACATTAAGTTTAAACAACCAAAAAATACCAAGAACAAACATGTAACAACCCACCCGGCGGAGACTATGTCAAGTGACTGTTTGTTGTGTAAGTTGGTTAAGTCAAGGGTAGAAAATGAGTAGGTTAGTGAAGTATTTTTGTTTGACTGTGTGGCATATTCTGTGGGATTCGCCATTTGGCGAACTCTAGGATTTGACTAACTCTGGGGTTGGGTGGACTTTTCTGTTAAGATATCTGCCAACCCCAAATGTTTTGGGCGAACTTGTTAGTTCCCAGTTCAGTAGATTTGTTTTCGTGTTTTGTATATATTACGATGGCTCGATTAGTAATGTTGGGTTTAATTGAGACCTAGTTGGAACTGAAATAGGGTTCTGTAGATGATTAGGTTTTTAATTATTTTCTTCTCGAACTTCTGTAACAATCATAGGATCCTTTAACTTCCACTAAGTTTTTTTCCTGGATGTCTTTGCTACATATGGATATCTAGCTAGCATGTTTTTTATGTTTTGCTTCAACTTCTTCTTCTTTTTCTTCTTCTTCTTCTACCTTGTATTCTTCACTAAATCTTTACAAAATTGTAAGCTAAAATTGTTAACAAGGAGTTTCCAATATCTAGCTAACGCCATTGATAGTACCAGTTTATGGGTAATTTCTGGTAAATCCTTAGGATATTATCAAAGGAATTTACGAATTTATAGTAAAGCATGCATAGGTTTTAGAACTTCTTGTGTGGAAGGAAACTTACTGATTCTAAGTTGTATGTTACCGATTTATGCATGCATGTTAGATTGTAGTAGTTTAATGATCTAATAGATATTTTGTCTATCTATTTAGCTACTAACGAAGGTCCAAGCAATAAGGGCAAGGGACTTGTTGAGTAGATTACTATAGTAGACTTTCTGGTGAGTTCATTCTTAATTCCATGTGTTATAAAAATCTTTTTTTGTATAAGTTATGTAAGATAAATGTTCCCTCCTAATGATGTAGTGTGTGGTTATGGTGGTGTTAAACCAAGGTTGTCAGCGTGAGAATGGTCAGTTCATGTTTCAAGATCAAATACCCTCTTTTTTTTGTGAACAAGTATCATCTATATATAAGATGTTATATGTGATAAATGAGAAGAAGATATGTTTGTGATGCCTCCGATAGGGTAGTTATATTATAAACCGGACTGGTAGATCACAAAAAAACATGTTCAACTACACAGAAAATGATATAAGGAGTTAAAGGGTGGAGAATATGCATATGAATACGACTGATTGATATGATTCTGATTCTGAATTCTAGGTCTGAGTCTAGTACAAGTATAATTCATGTGTAAAATGCGTGCATTGTATTAATTTATGGATAATTGGATGGATAGTGTTTACCCATGAGTCCTGTTAAGTTGACAGATCGAGTCCGTCTAAGAACTGTGAAGGCCATTGGGCGTATTATGTTTAGTGTGTCTAAACCTCTACGAAAGGTTGAGTATCATTATGAGTACTAATGCTTGTCTAAACCTCTGTTAATCTTTCCTTCTCAGGTGTGTTGATTAAAGAAAGAGATTCTATAGAAAGGGACTACGCTAGAGTTACTATTGATAGTAAGTCACTTGCCTATTTATATATCATGCATGACTTTTTGGAAGGGTGGCATGTAGACCTATTTGTAACCAACTTTGTAATAATTTATGTCTTTCACTAAAACACTATTTCCTGAGATATTTTATGAACTCCTAAAATATATGTTAGATCTTACTGATGATGGTTTATCAAATCATATTTTAGGGGTATATGCCAAACTATTTTGAATGGTGTTTAATTGCCAGTGATACACTTGAAACTTATGTATGTGAAATAACCCATCTTTCGATTTATATAACTCTAACAACTTTTATAAGGTTTTCTCCAATTGTTTGTCTAAAACTATTTACTTGGCATATAATTGATTTCATTGTTTTGTTATTGTTTTACTGAGGTTTACGTCAAACTTAGGGTATACGCCGAGACTACTAAGCTTTAAAAATATCAAGTATTTTTGTCAAATTCATTTGGTTTTTAAGTTGTGACACATCATACTCGGATCCGATAATCGGCTCGGTGTGGGTGTTACAAAATAACACAATAAAATCAAGTTACAATAGAGTGAAAATAGACTGCAACGAAGAAACTCCTCCCCTTAGCTCTAGTAGTTCCCCTTATTTTCATGGGTCGCGGTGTTATAGTATGCCTAAAGACCAATCATGAGATGATTGTAATTACATACTTGTTTTACCTTATTTATTAATATAAGGTATTTTCATTATTATTTCAGTTTCTTTTTTTTGTATGTATATAAATAAATTGAATTGTAATAAAGTTCTAAGAAAAATATGATTATTCTTAAAAGGTCATTAGTCAAGTATTATTGTGGGCTTGTGCAACAATAATGCATTGAGACCAATGTGGAGTTGATTGATGACAAAATGTTGCCATTGACATAGGGATGTCAAACTCAATACATGAGTATGTGTTAGAGAACAACATATTGGACTGACTCGTTATGAGTATGTTTCTTGGGTTATTATATAATAGTCACAACATTACTCATAGTGTTAACTATGTATACGATTCTTAGACTTGAGATCACTAGTACCCCAACATCATGAGTCATTTATTTTGATACAGTTAAACATATTTCGTAACAAGTTGTACTGAAAAGACTGATTTGGATATGCCACAATCTATGTAATGGGATACAATTGATCAATATAGGAATTGTCTCTCCTACATAATGGGAGCAATATCTTAGGCCACTTAATTAAGTGTGACTAGAAATGCATGGCCATGCTCAAATAAGTTGATATGAGATATCATACTTATTTGTTTATTGTAGTCTACTCGAGATATCAAGAAACATGGGATTGAATTATGCAAGTGTGATTGTTCCATGACTTGTGTCTAATCTAGATATAAAGGAAAAAGGATGTAATACATCAAAGGTTTATTACAGAAAGGTTGTGTCAAATTACGACTTCTTGTAACTTAGGTAGCAATAATACATTGCTAGTTGTCACTCATTTCCTGTATTATTAGAAATGTTCTAGTATTACTATTAACATTACAAGATCCTACAAGGTCACATCCTATGGTTAAAACAAACAAAATTGAAACACAATTGGTATTGTCTTTAGCTGTCACATTAATTAAATTAATTATTGACTTAATTTAATTTGATAGTTAAATATTAAATGAATTAAACGTACAAGCTTGTTGTACACAAATAGAAAACAAAGTTAAAATTAATATATGAATTTGATTCATATAAAATTTTAACAAAATATAGTCTAACAAAATTATCATAATAAATTATTATAATTATGATTTCAGTCAAATATTGAAACATGGTAGTTATAATTCTTTTTGGAAAGAATGTAACATGTTTAATGCTTTCCATATGTTCTCTATAGGATTGGTTTTGTTTTCAATATATGCATACCAAAATCCCAAATTAAGATAAGTGTGTTTTCAAAGAAAATTCAGAAAAAAGGTCTAGCAGCCATTTTTGGGAGATTTTTCTCTGGAATAGTTCCAAAAGAGTTTTGTTGTTCGTTTTAATATTGGGTGGACTTGGAATCGACATCAAATCAACATCATCCTTTCATAATTTTTGGTTAAGAAGGTATATCTTCAACCCTATTTTAACCTATTTCATTACTTGTACATGGATCCATAGCTGTGGATCGCCGAAATATTTTTTTCGCTGTGCCACGGGGAGTATTGGCAATCCCAATATGTTGATTAAAACCCGTGACGAATGCACACAGAATGTCCCATGGAGCTCAACTGATTAAATAGGGCTCATTTGATGCACTTGAACTGGCCTAGTTCATGGAACACATGGAGAAGCCCATTTACTTAAAGCCCTGGTAGCCGAGTGAAATAATCTAGTAAAAGTAGAGTTATTAGGTTGATCGCGCCCTAGCGTACGTGTATTGAGACTTAGAATAATGCAATTAAATATAAGTGAAGTGCGGTGTCTACAAGTGTACAAATCAAATTGTAATATAGTAAATTTACAACAGAATACTGGAAGCATTTCGAGGATCGTACCCAAAAGATTGCTAATGTAACATCCCAAAAATTGAGGGTTAGTGAATCGAGAGAGAGAGTGGTCATGCCATTATTTTTTAGATTATCTGTGCGTTTTTAAGAAATAAATGAGGTATTAGTTTTCTGGATAAGTGCTAGTGAAACACTCCTTGAAACTCAAGTTCAAATCCCGTTTGTCGTATCATTTTTATTATTTTGCAACTTTTGCCTCAAACCCTAGTATGTAACATAACTTGTTTTTAAATAAATATTGAAAAATTATTTAAAAAATAAGGTAATAGCCTAATGGTTAATTGATAAGGGTGGAAGCATGAAAATTAAAATGTGGTCTCAAGTTCGAATCATTTCCCATGTAAAATAATTATTTTTTACAAAAATCCTTTGTTTTTAATGTGTGTGCCATCAATACCCTTGTAACCCTAAGTATAAATGGTAAATTTGAACAAAATAATAAGCCTTTTTCTATTTTTACTCACTCTAGTCGTTCCTCCCTTTTCCTCTCCTCTTTTCTCTTCAATTTTTTTTCCTTTCTCCATTGTTCTCGTCACCCATAACACCTAGTTTTATCATCTTTTTCATTTCATTTTTCCACAAGATTTTGCACCATCTCCTCAATCATATTTCTACCATTTTTCTCTAATTAAATCAGCCCCAAATTTGAAAATCTTGAGCCTCTAAGATCAATTCCTAACGTTGCCAAGAAGTGCCATCGCCGCCCCTTTCAAAGAGCTTGTGTAAGGTCTCTTTTTCTTTCAATTTCTTAATTAATCTTGTCAATTAAAAACCTAAATTTCTAGATATTGAATTTGGAAGATTTTAAATATTTTAAAAATATTTTTTTAGCTTTTAAAAGTATCTCAAAATCGGTAACACTCTCTTCTTGAGTCTGAGGCCGAGACTGGGCATGAGGCATTACCTAACTTAACCGCATGCATACAATCATTTCAATGTCATTAAAACTTGGTCAAATTAAATTTTTTTTTTGAACTTTGTCTAAACTCCTTAATACGGGCCTACGAGACCCCAAACATCCATTAAAAACTATTTGGGACCAACCCGGGTCCCTTAAATAACTCTAAAAAAAATCTATAGAAATAGGGCACACGCTCGTGTAGAAAGGCAACATGCCTGTGTGGTCATTATAACATGTTCGTGCTAATTGCCTATGTGACACACATAGCCTAAGCATCTAAGGACACGCCTGTGTCCCATGCCCGTGTGAATTAAATTCTAAATTCGAACCTGCAGGGGTTTTCACATGGCCTGACACATGCTCGTATCTATGGCCCGTGTCCCTCACACGACCATGACACACTCGTGTCCTAGCCCGTGTCTAAAAACCTTGACATTGTGTTTCTGACGTTAGCATCCAATTTAGGGTACACGGTCAAGGCACACGCCCGTGGCCAAAGGCCGTGTCTTCCACACGGTTGAGACACATGGCTGTGTCCCTGCCTGTGTGTTTACTACCATGCATACTGACTTGTAAATTTGAGGTACAGGGGACACACAGTTGAACAACACGTCCATGGGGCTGATCTTGTGTCACACAATGCCCAAACACACGCCAGTGTGTCTACCCGTGTGGACGATATAGGGCTATCTACCAAGCCCCTTGCCACACTGAAACACAATCTATCATACCCAAGTCTATCGTAACATGATTTCTCAACCAAGCAACCATAACTAAGGCCTATATATATTGCATACATATACGACCATGCCAACAATTTTCACATTCATGAAAGATTTTCTTGCATCCATAAACCAACTTTCAATATTAGCCATTATTCATGGCCTTATACAAAATGAGTCAAGTACTAGTTTAAGCCAACAAATTTGGCCCCAAAACAATGACACAAAACTCAAAAGCCAAGATCCTATAAATTCCATAATCAAAATGAAATATCTAACTATACCGAGCACTTTAGTTGATAGTGTGAATGGCTTCTCCGACGTAAGTGATGATCCTTGAGCTACTTTGGCGGCACTATAAGAAAATGGAAAAGAGAGGGAGTAAGCATAAAGCTTCGTAAGTTGCATGAAAATAAAAAAAAACCACTTATAATAAGGAAATATGCTCATAACCTTTCACATCTTACTCATGAATACCATAAATAAACGTAAGTACAACTTACTTATCACCATCCAATACAACTCATATTGCATACATTGGGTGTAACATCCCGAATTAGGAATTAGTCAGAATAGTGGTTTTGAGACCACAAATTTGAGATAAAAATATTTATTTTATGATTATTATAAGGTCATTGATGTATTTCTATACTTGTGTGAAAATTTCATAAGGAAATTTTATGTGAAATGTGCTTAATTGGACTTTAGGGACCAAATTGAATAATTTGTAAAACTTGTGTTCTAGAAGAAATTTGCATGAAATTAAATTAGATTATTAATTAGAGGTACTTAAAGAGAAAATTGACCAAATCCTAAAAATTTGGACAAAAATGGCCTTGGTTGGGTAAAATTTAAAAGAATAGTAAAAAGGTCATTTTGGTCATTTAGGGGTAAAATGAATTAAAAGACAAATTTTAAAACCCAAATGTGTCCCTTTCTTCTTGCTTCAGCTGAATGTACTAAGAGCAGCCATGGTTAGGGTTTGGCCAAGCTTCCAAGCTCAATAGTAAGTGATTTCGAGCTCCGTTTTTAACGTTCTATGCATTTGTGAAGTCCCGGTAACATGTTCTACCTATTTCTACCATTAATTTGAGCTAGGGTTCATGTTTAAAAATTTACCCATGAGTGAAATGCTTGTATTTTGAGGTCTAATGGTAGAAAATGAATGTTGGGAGTTAAATAAACGACTTTTACTAAGCGATTTTCGATGAAAATGTCCCAAAAGACCGTTTTGCATAAGTTGTAAAAAGGGTATAAAAGGGTGGTATGATGAGAATTATAGTTTACTTCAGTTATGAAATTGTTTCGGCTAGGCTTAAAGAGTAAGGAAATTGAATAAAAATCATTTTTCGAGCCTAGGGGAAAAAGTGTAATTTTGGCAAAGTTTAGTGGTAAAACTATAAATTTGCCAAAATATGATTTTTGGGTCAATTTGAATAATGTGAGTCCTAAATAGGCTATATTTGAAAAGATAGATCAAGGAAAATCGAGATTTGGGCTAAAATCGGGGAAAAAACCAAGTTGTCGACAAAAATGGTAAAAATAGTCGTTTTCGTATTCGAGGTAAGTTCGTGTGAATTAATAAGCATGTTCTTTACGTTATTGTTGTTATACATGAATCTATCATGCTTTAATTGTATTGAATTTTATGTTAATGATATTGTGAATAATAATGTGATGTACCCTGTAAAGAAATTAGTAGTTAAAATGTCGACTACATGTTATGTGACGATGGATTATGATGGAAATTTGATGGTACGGGATATTTCAATGAAAATAGTAAGTTTGTTTGTAAATAATATTTCGATTCTTTTTATGTTATTATCTTTTGTTATTATATGAGAAGTGGCTGCCAATAAAATGATCAATTGATGTAAACTACAAATCGGAATTGACTAAGAAAGAGTTAGTAAAATGTTGAAAAGTGAAGAAATTCCCGATTGAACCTTCAGAATAGAAGAGATACAAATGATCCATTGTGAGTCACGTGTGTAGTACTAAGTGCAGGCTACTACGTGTACCAGATTGATAGGTCGCATGTGTAGTACTAAGTGCAGGCTACTATGCGTACCCGTTAACTTCGATCACGTGTGTAGTACTAAGTGCAGGCAACTATGTGTATCAGATGGTTTAGTCACGTGTGTAGTACTAAGTGCAGGCTACTATGCGTACCCGATAGCTTCGATCACGTGTGTAGTACAAAGTGCAGGATACTACGTGTATCAGATGGTTAGGTTACATGTGTAGTACTAAGTGCAGGCTACTACGTCTACCATATTTTTAGGTCCCATGTGTAGTACTAAGTGCAATATACTATGCGTACCAGAGAGCTTCGGTTACAAGGGTGGTAATATGTACAGGCCATCGGGTATCTATTGTTATTCTAATGAGTTCAACAGGAAATTTACTAAGTGAAAATACATATGTACATGACTATGTGATGAATAAGTGCAGGTATATCGATGTGAAAGGTTGTGAGCAATGTGCTTGAAAGTTGAGCGAATCTTTTGTTAAGATAGAATGGAGTAAGTGAAATTATGTAAAAGTGAAATTTTGTAATAAAATGGTTTTGGACAGCGACAGTTGTGTGACTTTGAAAAATCACCAAAAATGGTAAAAATTGAATTATAGGTTGAATAAGATATGAAATTAAAGCCTAATGAGTCTATTTTCTCATAAAAGAAATGGTAGGGAAAAAGAATTTAATATTCTATGATAATTGGATTTTTGTGAAATAGGGTTAGAATGATTTTGAATCCCCTTTTCTGATTTGGAAAAATCATGAAAAATTGTAGAAAAATAATTATGGGTCATAATTTGCACGCTTAAAATCCTTAATTAGTATATTTTCAAGAGGAATTGACGAGGACAACATCCAAGATCTGTACCATGAGAAAAAGGAATTTAGTGAAGAGAGGTCAGAACTGTTGGATAGTGAAATAGGGGTATATTAAATGAATAAAATATACCAATTGGTTCAACCAAAAATTCTAAAAAATTTATGATAAGAATATATATGAGTCTAGTTTCTGGAAAAATTAGTAGTTCTCAATTTAGAGTTCCGTACCATGAGATAAATAATTTTTAGTGAAGAGATGTCAAAAATGTCAGATAGTGAAATAGGGGTATATTTAATGAATAAACTGTACTAATTGACTAAACTAAAAATTCTGAAAATTTTATGATAAGAATATATGTGAGTCTAGTTTCATAAAAATTTACAGATCTTAATTTGGAGTTTTGTAGCTCCAGATATAAATAAATTAGTAACTATGACTCAAGAAAATAGCTTGACCAGAAAATAAGTAAAAGTGTAATTATGATTATATTCTCATGGAATCATGTTTACAAATTGCTTATTATTTTCATATGGACTTACTAAACTTTAAGTTTACTCCTTCCTTTCCACTTTTTTAGTGTTGACAGGTTAGCTCGGGGTTGGAGATCGTCGGAGGAAACTTCACACTATCAAGCTACCTTATTCGGAGAATTGATGAATTTTAATGTCTTCAAGTGAGTGGCATGTATAGGGACTTAATCACTGATATGTGTTCTTATGTTTTGGCCAAGATGTTGACTTATATTGATTCAATGTATATAGCCATGAGATGTGGCTTATAATGATTATGGCTTGTAAGCCAATTTATCTATGTTATGTGTTAATGTCTTGTGATGTGGTTATGTGATTTTGCTTGATTTCAATGAATGGGAAGTGTATGGCATATGTGCATAATGAATGCCTTAGGACCATACAAAGTGGTCATGGCTATTGAATGTGAGTTGGAATGTCTATCTCGGTGTAACATGAGAAATTGAAAAACACATGTATGACAACATGCAAATACTTTAATTAGGTTTTATTAAAGAATGATTGACCATTGAATTGATGCTATAACACGTGCTTATAATATGTTTAAGTATGAAAGAGATTAAGGGTAACAAAAGGCTTAGAAAATAGCCTAAGTGTTGGCTACACGGGCTGAGGACTCGGACGTGTCCCAACACATACGGGTGTGTGAGTCTCCAAAGCATGAAAATTTATTAAGTTGCCCAAAGTTTATCAAATGTTTTCAGTTTTGTCCCGAACGGCCCCGATGTATGTTTTAGGCCTCGAAATCCTGTATGAGGGACGATATGTACGTGTTTGAAAATTTTAAAATTTGAGCAAAATTTGGTGACCCAGTTTTGTATGTTGTGAATGTTTAAGTCCGGTAATGCCTCGAACCCTATTCCGACATCGGATACGGGTGAGGGGTGTTATATTTTAGTCGTGTCAGAGCTATGGTTTAGTCAGTTCTCGGACTAACCTAGCATGTGTAAGAGTCTAGCTATACATGCCATGAATCTATGATAGTGTGATGTCTCTCGATGCAAATGAGAACCATCTTGTTTAGACAGAGGTACTCTCCAACCGAGCTACACCGACCATGTTCAATATGGTGCGAAGGTATTTGAGTAAATTACGATTATGATGAGTTTAGATTCAGAAAAGTATAAATAAAAGTTCATGATATGTACGTGATAACACGTGAGATGAAAGTTCGTGTTGTGATGAATACCCATGCTTGTTTGATGCTCATATAATGTAGTGCATTTGGCTTACTTGATAAAGTGAATGTGATAAATAGAAATTCATAGAGGTATGAATAAAGGTTCATAATATCATGATACGAATAAAAATGTCATTGTCTCGATTGGATGTTGAATGTGGATGAATTTCTATGATATTTTTAAAATGAGACAAAGGATTATAATGTAATGAACTCATCTATGTTAAATTGATGGATTGATTCATGTGAATGTAATGATATGTATATGATGATGTGCAAGATGAAAGTTTAGACTGTGATATACTTATCCATGTTTGTTTGGCCCTTATATGATATTATGTGCCTGACTTGTTTGATTGAATGAATGGGATAAGTAGAGTTATTTAGAATCCGTAGAATGCATGCATAAGTGCACTAGTTTAAATAAGATAATTGAAAGATTCGTGCCATATAGGTGTGAATAATAATTTGCCTGAAGATAATGATGTGCTTGAGAAAATGTTACTATGATAATGAAATAGTGTTATATGTATATGTATACAAGAATTAAGTCAGAGGCCTTACAACCCCTCCCCCCTTACCAAAGTGGAATTATAATGGAATTTCATGAGAACTGTAGTGAAGAAACCAATGAGTTTAGTGACAGAGTATTTATAAGCATGATTAGAGATTGGGAATGAGTTGATATGTAAAGACAGAGCTAGAGAAATATCGGATTGACTGAAAGATTGTTTTATTTTTGTAATATCACAGTTAGTAAGAAGGTTAACTCCTAAAATTGATCTATTCTGTAATGACGTCGGAAAATGTATTAATTGAAGTTTCCTCAGCACTAATCTTCTTTAGTGAAAGAAATAATATGGAATTTTTTATGTGGAAAATAGTTAAAGGAATAATGTTCAAAATGTGAGATGTTTAAGTATGGTTATTACAGTGAGCAGATTATTACTGCCTCTTTTGAAATATGATATGTGATTATTTGTCCGCAGGAGTGTTATTGAGACTATCTATTTTTTGATGAAATTTATATATTATGGAAATGTTTTCTGATCTTAATGTTAGACGAATACATTGCTAGTCTAATTGGTATATGATCTACATGGTCCTGTTTCTTTCTGGTACTCTGTAACATTCCGTCTGTTGGGAAATTGATGAAAAATTTGTATAAGGTGACACAATTCTACCTCTACTAATTATTGCTCTGCCTGATTATATATACATATATGCACGGGAATCATATTGTTCTGGTCGTAATTGATTCCAATGGGTTGAAATGATGTCTTTCTCGACTTCTTTTCTCTGAATAATTATCGAGATACTTCATTTTTTTATGAGTGTTGTTCTGGGTTTTTCATTATGATATTGTATCTTGGATTTCTGTATCTGGATTTCCTTATCTTTGATTTCTTTTTCTTCGACTTCTTTAACTTAGTTTTCATGTCATCTCTATTCCGTAAATTGTCGATTATGGCTCATATCTAAAATGTGTTCTTTGGCCCATGATGACTATGTTAATATTGATCATGCTTTTGGTCGATTATGGTAACATGATAATTCTAGTATCCGGATTTCTCTAAATTTTCATGCGAAGAATTGATATCGGCAAAGGCATAAGTGGTGAAATTGCTAGTTACCATTTGCATGGTGGATTTCTTTTCTCAAGTAAGTTAATCAAATTAATGCCTTCGATTTGGAAATATTTATACTACCTTGAGCTAATGCAATTGGAATGGAATTTAATTGGCATGATAAGTGGATTTTGAAAGATTAAATGATATATTCATGTCTGGGAGTAATATCTCAATTCCTTACGGATAAAAGACGAATATTCGGAATGAAGAAGACATACTATAGAAAACATTGGTATGAAATAAAATTGTTTTGATTGATAAAGTTATCGCTTTGTGAAAATTGCATAATCTAGTACATGTTAGCAAGGTTTTGAATAGTTGAGGACATTGTTAACCGATGTCTTCGAACTGGTTCAGTCTGTATTGGGAAAGACTTCTGGATTTTTAGTGATATGTAGTTAAATGGTTTACGAGGCGTTATAAGACAAAAAGGCAATGTGATAGCACAAAGTAACCAATGTTATAGCTAGATCTGAGTTTGAGATGACGTAGATGACTTGAATCAGTTATTGTATGATCCTTGAGAAAGGCAAAATGCAGTTACAAGTGCCTGGGTAAAAAATCGAGAACTTACACAGAGAGTTTGCCAGAAAACTCACAGGAGTGATGTATTGGTGCTCGAGTTTGGAACTCGACATTTTTTATCTTTGTGCTTGGATACATGGATTATCATCGGGATTATTCTTATCTTTGAAAGAGAAAGATGTTTTGTGACTTGTTGTTAAATGTTTGATGGAATCTGTAAGTCATTTCAGTATGTGTTGAATTCTTGTTTATCGGATCAATGGAATCATATATCTCTGAGATTTTTCAGATTTCTTAGTATGCTAGTTCTCTTTAAGTGGATAGAGATCCAGATTCAGTTGATGTGCCGTATGGCGAAGAATGACTCATGACTCTAGTATGAGAAATTAAAGAGCAAAGTGTTAAGCATAGCCTGGGTGAAAGTTCTTAAGCAATGATTATGTGATAGTGGAGTTTATGTGTAAGCTAAAACCACTCTTCTGGTAAGATTTTCGAGGATGAAAATCCCTAGAGGGAGAGTTGTAATATCCCGAATTCGGGCCTAGTCAGAATAGTGGTTTCGAGACCATAAATTTGAGATAGAAATATTTATTTTATGATTATTATAAGGTCATTGATGTATTTTTATGCTTGTGTGAAAATTTAATTTCATAAGGAAATTTTATGTGAAAGGTGCTTAATTGGACTTTAGGGACCAAATTGAATAATTTGTAAAACTTGTGTTCTAGAAGCAATTTGCATGAAATTGAATTAGATTATTAATTAGAGGTCCTTAAAGAGAAAATTGACCAATTCATAAAAATTTGGACAAAAATGGCCTTGGTTGGGTAAAATTTGAAAGAATAGTAAAAAGGGCATTTTGGTCATTTAGGGGTAAAATGAATTAAAAGACAAATTTTAAAACCCAAATGTGTCCCTTTCTTCTTGCTTCAGCCAAATGTACCAAGAGCAGCCATGGTTAGGGTTTGGCCAAGCTTCCAACCTCAATAGCAAGTGATTTCGAGCTCCGTTTTTAACGTTTTATGCATTTTTGAAGTCCCGATAACTTGTTCTACCTATTTCTACCATTAATTTGAGCTAGGTTTCATGTTTAAAAATTTACCCAGGAGTGACATGCTTGTATTTTGAGGTCTAATGGTAGAAAATGAATGTTGGGAGTTAAATAAACGACTTTTACTGAGCGATTTTCGATGAAAACGTTCGAAAAGACCATTTTGCATAAGTTGTAAAAAGGATATAAAAGGGTGTTATGATGAGAATTAGAGTTTGCTTTAGTTATGAAATTGGTTCAGCTAGGCTTAAAGAGTAAGGAATATGAATAAAAATCATTTTTCCAGCATAGGGGCAAAATTATAATTTTGGCAAAGTTTAGGGGGGAAACTGTAAATTTGCCAAAATATGATTTTTGGATCAATTTGAATAATGTGAGTCCTAAATAGGCTATATTTGAAATGATAGATCAAGGAAAATCGAGATTCGGGCTAAAATTGGGAAAATACCAAGTTGTGGACAAAAATGGTAAAAATGGTCATTTTCGTATACGAGGTAAGTTCGTGTGAATTAATAAGCATGTTCTTTACGTTATCATTGTTGTAATATCCCGAATTAGGGCCTAATCGGAATAGTGGTTTCGTGACCACAAATCCGAGATAGAAATAATTATTTTATAATTATTTTGAGGTTTATGATATGATTGCATGATTGTGTGAAAATTTCGTGACGAAATTCTATGCATAAAGTGCTTAATTTGAAATTAGAAACTAAATCGAATAAGTTGCAAAACTGCATTCTAGAAGTTTTTAGTATGAAATTACTTTGAAATATTAATTAGGAGGTCTTAAATAGTAATTTGACCAATTTTAAGTTCATGGGCAAAATTAGGACATGGAAGGAATTTTTGAAAGTTTAGTAAGGAGGGGCATTTTGGTCATTTGGATATTAAATGAAATAAAATGGGAAAAATAACACAAAATGGTCATCTTCTTCATTTAGTTGCTGCCAAATTTTGCTCTCACCATAGCTAGGGCTTCTTCAACTTTCAAGCTTCATAGTAAGTGATTCTAAGCCCCGTTTTTAATGATTTTTACGTTTTTGAGATCCCGCTAACTCGATAAAGCTTATGCTAGCAATAACTTAACCTAGGGTTTATATTTGAAAAATACCCATAGGTGAAATTTGTGTATTTTGATGTTTTATGATAGAATATGAGGTTTTAAATTATGTTAGACAACTTGTACTACTCGATTTTAAGCAAAAACGAGTAAAAGGGCTTAATCGGTAAAAATACCTAATAGTCACAAGTACATGTTAGAGTGAGAATTTGATGTTGCCATAGAAGGGAAAAGTGATCAGCATGGTTTAAAACATAAGAATAAGGGATAAAGTTTAATCCCGAGCCTAGGGGCAAAAGTGTAAATATGCAAAAGTTTAGGGGTAAAATTGTAATTTTGCCAAAATTTGAATTAAGGATTAATTTGATAATGTGAGTATTAAATAAGTTAAATGTGTTATTTTAGATCAAGAAAGACGTGGAATCGACCCCAATCGAGGAAAAGAAAATATTGTGGACTAAATTGCAAAATCTTTGTATTTTGGTACCAAGGTAAGTTCATGTGTAAATAATGTAGCATAATGGTTATTTTTAAGTTATTGATGTTAATTATATGATATGCTGATTTTTATCATGAAATATATGCTTTGCGGTTAATTTCGAATAAAATGTAAATTATGTGAGCTACTTGTTAAATACAAATTGTTACCAACTATTGGTTTCGGCATTCTACGGAAGATAGCAAGGATATGTGTTCGAGGAAAATCCCATTTGAACCTTAGGAATAGATTAGGATACAAGTGACATGTCACTAGGATGGTTGAGCATCCGAACTCGTTGAGTTGAGTCCGAGTTCACTTATCGACGCGAACGCCCGAGCTCGTTGAGTTGAGTCCGAGTTCATTTAAGGGCAGGTTACATGATTGCTTGATTGCATATGTGGCACTTATGTGCAAATTATCCATGTATCCGAATTATATTCCGATGTGTTCAACGGGTAAGGTTCTACTCAAATGGAGGAATACTCGAGATGAAAAGAGACGTATTGGTAAGTGTTGTGAAATGGATACTTTGGACAGGTATGTACTTAACCCTCGGGTTGAGTATTGATACAACAACGATAAGGTAATAAGATGATGAAAAATGATTAGAAATGTGATATATTTTTTGGTGATACCATGCTAATGTTGATTGGAATGATTGTTTGTTATGTTACTTATTATTTGCATATGGACTTACTAAGCTTTTATGCTTACTCCCTCCTTCTTACTCATTGTAGTTTTGGACAAGCCAACTCAGGAGTCGGGATAGGTCGAAGGCTCGGTCACACTATCTAAAGGACTTTTTGGTAAATGGCTTGTAAAATTTAAGTGTGGCATGTATAGCAATATACCTATTTTGTGTAAATGATCTTATGATATGATGCAGGATTGGTTGAGAAAATGCCTGATAATGATAAGTTATGGAAATGGTTTGTTTAGATTATGTTTGATGTCATGGAAGGTTAATAGGATACCTAGTTCATGAAAACTCATAAAAAGGGATGAAATTGCCATAAATAGAGCATTGCAGCAACACTGGTGTGAGTTTGAAAATTTACTAAAAATCTTAGAAATCGAATTTGGTGATGGATTAAATATGAAATTGAAGCTTAATATGTCTAGTTTCACATAAAACAAACTAAATAGGTAAAGGAATTATATGTTGGAAGATATTTGAATTTTAGTGAAACAAGGCCAGAGCAATTTCTAGATCCCCTGTTCCAACTTTAGAAATTCACCATAAATTGTACCTATATAATTAGGTGATTTATTTTATATTATCGGAAGCCTCATTGAGTCTATTTTCAGTAAAAACAAATCTCATAGTCATATGAATTTTTTACAGAAAGAAATGTGGTTTGTAGTAAACAGAGGTTAGTCCAGTCAACTCCTGAAACAGGGGTAAATTTAACTAATAAAATGTACTAATTGGCCCAACCAAAAATTCTATAAAAAAATTAGTAAATAGGTATATGAGTCTAGATTCATGGAAAATTTATGGATCTTGATTTTGAGTTTTGTAACTCGAGATATGATTTTTCTTGTAACTGTGATGCAAGTAGCTAGAAAGCTGTGAATGTAGAAACAAATGATCCAAAGTTCTTAAAATGTTAAATTAAGTTTAGTAACCCCTCATACTCGACTCCTGTGACGGTCTCAGGCGTGGGGGTGTTACATTTAGTGGTATCCGAGCAGGTTTAGTCAGTTCTCGGACTACGTGTTGTATGTACGGATTTTGCTATACATGCCATATGTATAAATTGTGATAGTGTGACAACTTCTGACCTTTTTAAATGATTTTTTTTATAGTAAATGGATCCTGATCCAGCTGTGGCGGATGAAGTAGAGAGTAACACGCCAGCTCCGGCTGAAGGAGCAATGCCAACTGAAAATCCACCTCCTACTGTTGGTCAGGGAGGAGGAGAAAGGAATCGGGAAGCCTTTCTCCAAATGATGAGTGCATGGTACACTGAGTTCGTTCGTACGAACCCAGATGTACGACCTCCCCCACCTCCCCCAATTTCTCAACCTGTACCCTCGATGCCTCAAGGTGTGGATATGATAAAATTTCACAGAACTCCAGTTGATATAATTCGTAAACAAGGGGCCGAAGAATTTAAGGCAAATATTGATGATAATGCCGAGAAAGTAGAGTTCTGGCTTGAAAATTCTATCCGGGTATTTGATGAATTATCTTGTACACCTGAAGAATGTTTGAAATGCGCTATATCTTTGTTGAGGGATTCAGCCTATAATTGGTGGAAGACTTTGATTTCGGTGGTACCGAAAGAGAAAGTAACCTGGGATTTCTTTCAAGAAGAGTTTCGGAAGAAATATATTAGTGAAAGATTTATTGATCAGAAGCGTAAAGAATTTCTTGAGCTGAAGCAAGGTAATATGACAGTTACAGAATATGAAAGAGAGTTTGTTCAATTAAGTAAGTATGCTAGAGAATATGTCCCTATAGAGGCCAAGATGTGCCGACGATTTGAAGACGGGCTCAACGAAGACATCAAGGTATTTGTTGGAATTCTTGAATTAAAAGAAATGGTAGTACTGGTGGATCGAGCTTACAAGGCTGAAGAACTACTTAAAGAGAAGAAAAAGGTAGAGGCTGAGACTAGAAATTGGAAGAAAAGACCGATGAGCAGTTCATTCTCACAGCAACCTGGAAAGTCAAGAAATATGAATCCTCGTTCCCAAGTTTCAGCTGGGCAATCATATGGAAATTATAAGAAGCAAAATGTGGGTCCTAAGTCCCGGACTACTTGATGCTTGATGTGTAGGGAACTCGAGATTTGTTAAGCCCGAGTGCCAGCGGTGTGGTAGAAATCATTTTGGTCCGTTTAGAGCAAATGAATGTTTTCGATGTGGTTCTCCAGATCATTTTATTAGAGACTGCCCAAAGAGAGCTGAAAAAGAAAAATTTCAGAATACAAAAACAAGTGGTGCGGATTCGAGAGGAAGATATCCATGAAAAGCTGGGAGTGAAGCAAGCAGTAAGAATGTAGCCAGGGATGCACCAGTTAGCCCTGAAGGAAGGGCTCCAGCTAGAACTTATGCTATTAAAGAGCGCGAAGATGTTTCCTCACCTGATGTGATTACCGGTACATTTTCTCTCTATAATGTTAATGTTTTTGCTTTGATTGATCCCGGTTCTACTCATTCATATGTGTGCATAAAACTGGTGTCTAGTATAAATATACCTGTTGAGAACATAGAATTTATGATTAGAGTGTCGAATCCGTTAGGCAAATGTATGATTGTTGATAAAGTATGTAAGAAATGTCCTTTAATGATTCGGGGTCATTACTTTCCGGTCGACTTGATGTTGTTGTCGTTTGATGAGTTTGATGTTATTTTGGGTATGGATTGGTTGACATTGCATGATGCTATAATAAATTGCAAAGAAAAGGTTATAGAATTAAAGTGTGAAAATGGTGAAACTCTGCGGGTTGAATCAGATAAATCAGAGGCATTGCCTAGTGTGATTTCTTCAATGTCGGCTCAAAGATATCTGAGAAAGGGTTATGAAGCTTATTTGGCGTATGTAATTAATACAAAAGAAGTTGAAAAGAAAGTTAAATCAGTGCCGGTTGTGTGTGAATTTGCGGACGTATTTCCAGAAGAATTGCCGGGTTTGCCTCCAGTCAGGAAAGTAGAATTTGGTATTGATTTGATACCGGGAACAACTCCGATTTCGATTGCTCCATATAGAATGGCGCCAATAGAGTTAAAAGAGTTAAAGTTGCAGTTGCAAGAGTTGACTGATAAAGGCTTTGTGAGACCGAGTTTTTCACCTTGGGGTGCTCCCGTGTTATTTGTGAAAAAGAAGGATGGTTCTATGAGGTTGTGTGTTGATTATCGGTAGTTAAACAAGGTGACAATCAAAAACATGTATCCGTTGCCAAGAATTGATGATTTGTTTGATCAGCTAAAAGGAGCGACATGGTTTTCAAAGATTGACTTGAGATCTGGTATTACCAATCATGGTAAAAGAGTCGGATGTGCCTAAAATCGCTTTTAGAACAAGGTATGGTCATTATGAATTTTTAGTTATGCCATTCGGGTTGACAAATGCTCCTGCTGTGTTCATGGATTTAATGAATCGCATATTTCGACCATACTTGGACAAATTTGTTGTGGTGTTTATAAATGATATTTTAATTTATTCAAAAGATGAGACAGAGCATGCTGAGCATTTGAGGATAGTTTTGCAAACTTTGAGAGATAAGCAGCTGTATGCTAAGTTTAGTAAAAGTGAATTTTGGCTCCGGGAAGTTGGATTTTTGGGTCATATTGTTTCAGGTGATGGTATACGGGTTGATCCTAGTAAAATTTCAACCATTGTTGATTGGAAACCAGTGAAAAATGTAACTGAAGTTAGAAGGTTCTTGGGGCTAGCTGGGTATTATCGGCGGTTTGTAAATGGATTTTCTATAATTGCTGCTCCTATAACTAGACTACTCCGAAAGGATGTTAAATTTGAATGGACGGAATAATGTCAACAGAGTTTTGAAGAATTGAAAAAGTTATTAACAGAGGCACCAGTGTTAGTACAGCCCGAATCAGGTAAAGAATATGTGGTGTA
Source organism: Gossypium longicalyx (assembly GCA_025698465.1). Lineage (NCBI taxonomy): Eukaryota > Viridiplantae > Streptophyta > Magnoliopsida > Malvales > Malvaceae > Gossypium > Gossypium longicalyx. The sequence goes on along the minus strand of CM046995.1, from coordinate 66,203,480 downwards.
TAGTGATGATTCTCTAAATGGTTTGGGGTGTGTACTCATGCAAGAAGGAAAAGTGGTGGCTTATGCTTCGAGGCAGTTAAAACCTCATGAGAGGAATTATCCTACTCACAATTTGGAATTGGCTGCGGTGGTGTTTGCTTTGAAAATTTGGCGACATTATTTGTATGGTGAAAAGTGCCGGGTATATACCGACCATAAAAGTCTTAAGTACTTGATGTCACAAAAAGACTTGAATTTGAGACAGCGAAGATGGTTGGAGTTATTGAAAGATTACGAGCTTGTTATTGATTATCATCCGGGAAAAGCGAATGTGGTTGCAGATGCTTTAAGCAGAAAGTTGTTGTTTGCTTTGAGAGTTATGAACACTCAGCTGAAAATGTCAGATGATGGTTAGATTCTAGCAGAGTTAAGAGTAAAACCGATGTTTTTACAAGAGATTTCTGAAGCTCAGAAAGATGATCAAGATTTGCAAGCCAAGAGAAAACATTGTGAAGTTGATACAGAGTCAGATTTCAGAATCGGTTCTGATGGGTGCTTAATGTTTAAAGATCGAATTTATGTACCGAAGAATGAGGAATTGATTCAAAAGATCCTACAGGAAGCACATAGTAGTTGTTTCTCGATTTATCCGGGTAGTACGAAAATGTATAATGACTTGAAGAAAATGTATTGGTGGAATGGAATGAAAAAGGATATATCAGAGTTTGTGTCCAAATGCTTAATTTGTCAACAGGTGAAAGCTGAACACCAAGTGCCTTCGAGATTACTTTAGCCTATTATGGTTCCTGAATGGAAATGGGATCGGATTACTATGGATTTTGTTTTAGGGTTGCCATTGACTCTAGGAAAGAAAGATGCCGTCTAGGTAATAGTTGACAGATTAACTAAATCGGCTCATTTTATCCCGGTACGTACGGATTATTCTCTTAACAAGTTGGCTGAACTATATGTTAGAGAAATTGTTAGACTACATGGAATACCATTGTCGATTATTTCAGATAGAGATCCAAGGTTTACCTCGCGGTTTTGGCAAAAGTTGCAAGACGCGTTAGGTACAAAATTAAATTTCAGTACTACTTTTCATCCACAAACTGATGGACAATCAGAGAGAGTAATTCAGATTCTTGAAGATATGCTTAGATGTTGTGTATTGGAATTTCAAGGAAGTTGGGAAAAATATTTCTCGTTGGTAGAATTTGCTTACAATAATAGTTATCGACGAGCTTGAAAATGGCACCTTATGAAGCATTGTATGGTCGTAAATGTCGAACGCCTTTGTATTGGACTGAACTCAAGGAAAATCAGATTTATGGAGTTGATCTAATAAAAGAAATCGAAGAAAAAGTGAAGGTAATTCAAGATTGTTTGAAAGCTGCTTCAGATAGACAGAAAAACTTATGCGATTTAAAACGAAAGGACATTGAATTTCAAGTTGGTGATAAAGTATTTTTAAAGGTGTCTCCGTGGAAAAAGTTCTCGATTTGGACGGAAGGGCAAATTAAGTCCGCGTTTTATTCGGCCGTATGAAATAATTAAAAAAGTTGGACCGGTAGCATATCGGCTAGCATTACCACCTGAATTAGAGAAGATTCATGATGTGTTCCACGTATCTATGTTACGCCGGTATCGTTCGGATCCTTCACATGTAGTTTCACTGACAGAAATTGAATTACAACCAGATATGACCTATGAAGAAGAACCGATTAAGATTTTAGCTCGAGAGGTCAAACAACTAAGGAATAAAAGTGTCGCTCTTGTGAAAGTATTGTGGCAAAAGCACGGGGTAGAAGAGACTACATGGGAACCTGAGGAAACTATGAGAAATCAATACCCACACCTGTTTACCGGTAAGATTTTCGAGGACGAAAATCCTTAAAGGGGGGAAAGTTGTAATATCCCGAATTAGGGCCTAATCAAAATAGTGGTTTCGTGACCACAAATCCGAGATAGAAATAATTATTTTATAATTATTTTGAGGTTTATGATATGATTTTATGATTGTGTGAAAATTTCGTGACGAAATTCTATGCATAAAGTGCTTAATTTGAAATTAGGGACTAAATCGAATAAGTTGCAAAACTTGCATTCTAGAAGTTTTTAGTATGAAATTGCTTTGAAATATTAATTAGGAGGTCTTAAATAGAAATTTGACCAATTTTAAGTTCATGAGCAAAATTAGGACATGGAAGGAATTTTTGAAAGTTTAGTAAGGAGGGGCATTTTGGTCATTTGGATATTAAATGAAATAAAATGGGAAAAATAACACAAAATGGTCATATTCTTCATTTAGTTGCTGCCAAATTTTTCTCTCACCATAGCTAGGGTTTCTTCAACTTTCAAGCTTCATAGTAAGTGATTCTAAGCCCCGTTTTTAATGATTTTTACGTTTTTGAGATCCCGGTAACTCGATAAAGCTTATGCTAGCAATAACTTAACATAGGGTTTATATTTGGAAAAATACCCATAGGTGAAATTTGTGTATTTTGATGTTTTATGATAGAATATGAGGTTTTAAATTATGTTAGACAACTTGTACTACTCGATTTTAAGCAAAAACGAGTAAAAGGGCTTAATCGGTAAAAATACCTAATAGTCACAAGTACATGTTAGAGTGAGAATTTGATGTTTCCATATAAGGGAAAAGTGATCAGCATGTTGTAAAACATAAGAATAAGGAATAAAGTTTAATCCCGAGCCTAGGGGCAAAAGTGTAAATATGCAAAAGTTTAGGGGTAAAATTGTAATTTTGCCAAAATTTGAATTAAGGATTAATTTGATAATGTGAGTATTAAATAAGCTAAATGTGTTATTTTAGATCAAGAAAGACGTGGAATCGACCCCAATCGAGGAAAAGAAAATATTGTGGACTAAATTGCAAAATCTTTGTATTTTGGTACCAAGGTAAGTTCATGTGTAAATAATGTAGCATAATGGTTATTTTTAAGTTATTGATGTTAATTATATGATATGCTGATTTTTATCATGAAATATATGCTTTGTGGTTAATTTCGAATAAAATGTAAATTATGTGAGCTACTTGTTAAATACAAATTGTTACCGAGTATTGGTTTCGGCATTCTACGGAAGACAGCAAGGATATGTGTTCGAGGAAAATCCCGTTTGAACCTTAGGAATAGATTAGGATACAAGTGACATGTCACTAGGATGGTTGAGCATCCGAACTCGTTGAGTTGAGTCCGAGTTCACTTATGGATGCGAATGTCCAAACTCGTTGAGTTGAGTCCGAGTTCGTGAGATGTAACTAGGCATCCGAACTCGTTGAGTTGAGTCCGAGTTCACTTATGGATGCGAACGCCCAAGCTCGTTGAGTTGAGTCCGAGTTCATTTAAGGGCGGGTTACATGATTGCTTGATTGCATATGTGGCACTTATGTGCAAATTATCCATGTATCCGAATTATATTCCGATGTGTTCAACGGGTAAGGTTCTACTCAAATGGAGGAATACTCGAGATGAAAAGAGACGTATTGGTAAGTGTTGTGAAATGGATACTTTGGGCAGGTATGTACTTAACCCTCAGGTTGAGTATTGATACAACAACGATAAGGTAATAAGATGATGAAAAATGATTAGAAATGTGATATATGTTTTGGTGATACCATGCTAATGTTGGTTGGAATGATTGTTTGTTATGTTACTTATTATTTCCATATGAACTTACTAAGCATTTATGCTTATTCCCTCCTTCTTACTCATTGTAGTTTTGGACAAGCCAGCTCAGGAGTCGGGATAGGTCGAAGGCTCGGTCACACTATCTGAAGGACTTTTTGGTAAATGGCTTGTAAAATTTAAGTATGGCATGTATAGCAATATACCTATTTTGTGTAAATGATCTTATGATATGATGAAGGATTGGTTGAGAAAATGCTTATGGAAATGGTTTGTTTAGATTATGTTTGATGTCATGGAAGGTTAATAGGATACCTAGTTCATGAAAACTCATAAAAAGGGATGAAATTGCCATAAACAGAACATTGCAGCAACACTGGTGTGAGTTTGAAAATTTACTAAAAATCATAGAAATCTAATTTGGTGATGGATTAAATATGAAATTGAAGCTTAATATGTCTAGTTTCACATAAAACAAACTAAACAGGTAAAGGAATTATATGTTGGAAGATATTTGAATTTTAGTGAAACAGGGCCAGAGCAATTTCTGGATCCCCTGTTCCAACTTTAGAAATTCAACATAAATTGTACATATATAATTAGGTGGTGAATTTTATATTCTAGGAATCCTCATTGAGTCTATTTTCAGTAGAAACAAGTAGTCATATGAATTTTGTACAGAGAGAAATGTGGTTCGTAGTAAACAGAGGCAGTCCAGTCATGTCCTGAAACAGGGGTAAATTTAACTAATAAACTATACTAATTGGTCCAGCCAAAAATTATAGAAAAAAATTAGTAAATATTTATATGAGTCTAGATTCAGGGAAAATTTACGGATCTTGATTTTGAGTTTCGTAACTCGAGATATGACTTTTCTTGTAACTGTGACGCAAGTAGCTGGAAAGCTGTAAATGTAGAAACAAATGATCCAAAGTTCTTAAAATGTTAAATTAAGTTTAGTAACCCCTCATACTCGACTCCGGCGACGGTCTTGGGTATGGGGGCGTTACAGTTATCATTGTTATACATGAATCTATCATGCTTTAATTGTATTGAATTTTATGTTAATGTTATTGTGAATAATAATGTGATGTACCCTGTAAAGAAATCGGTAGTTAAAATGTCGACTACATGTTATGTGACGATGGATTATGATAGAAATTTGATGGTACGGGATGTTTCAATGAAATGAGTAAGTTTGTATGTAAATAATATTTCGATTCTTTTTATGTTATTATCTTTTGTTATTATATGAGAAGTGGCTGCCTATAGAATGATCAATTGATGTAAACTACGAATCGGAATTGACTAAGAAAGAGTTAGTAAAATGTTGAAAAGTGAAGAAATTCCCAATTGAACCTTCGGAATAGAAGAGATACAAATGATCCGTTGTGAGTCACGTGTGTAGTACTAAGTACAGGCTACTACGTGTACCAGATTGATAAGTCGCATGTGTAGTACTAAGTGCAGGCTACTATGCTTGCCCGTTAACTTCAATCACGTGTGTAGTACTAAATGTTGGCTACTATGTGTATCAGATGGTTAAGTCACGTGTGTAGTACAAAGTGCAGGCTACTACGTGTACCAGATTGTTAGGTCGCATGTGTAGTACTAAGTGCATGCTATTATGCGTACCAGAGCTCTTCGGTTACAAGGGTGGTAATATGTACAGGCCAGCGGGTATCTTTTATTATTCTGACGAGTTCAATGGGAAATTTACTAAGTGAAAATACATATGTACATGACTATGTGATGAATAAATGCAGGTATATCGATGTGAAAATTTGTGAGCAATGTGCTTGAAAGTTGAGCGAATCTTTTGGGAAGATAGAATGGAGTAAGTGAAAATATGTAAAAGTGAAATTTTGTAATAAAATAGTTTTGGACAGCAACAGTTGTGTGGCTTTCAAAAATCACGAAAAATGATAGTAATTGAATTATAGGTTGAATAAGATATGAAATTAAAGCTTAATGAGACTATTTTCTCATAAAAGAAACAGTGAGGGCAAAAGAATTTCATATTCTATGATAATTGAATTTTTGGAAGACAAGGTTAGAATAATTTTGAATTCCCCTGTTCTGATTTGTGAAAATCATTAAAAATTATACAAAAATAATTACGGGTCATAATTTGCATGCTTAAAATCCTTAATGATTATAGTTTCAATAGGAATTGACGGGGCAACATTCGAGATCTGTACCATGAGGAAAAAGAATTTAGGGTAGAGAGGTCAGAACTATCAGACAATGAAATAGGGGTAACTTAAATGAAAAATTGTACCAATTGGCTAAATAAAAAATTCTGAAAATTTTATGATAAGAATATTTGTGAGTCTAGTTTCTAGAAAAATTAGCAGTTCTCAATTTAGAGTTCTGTATAATGAGATAAATAATTTTTAGTGAAGAGAGGTCGGAACCATCAGATAGTGAAATAGGGGTATATTTAATGAATAAACTGTACTAATTGGCTAAACTAAAAATTCTTAAAATTTTATGATAAGAATATATGTGAGTCTAGTTTCAGAAAAAAATTACAGATCTTAATTTGGATTTTCGTAGCTCCTGATATAAATAAATTAGTAACTATGACTCAAGAAAACTGCATGACTAGAAAATAAGTAAAAGTGTAATTATGATTATATTCTCATGGAATTATGTTTACAAATTGCTTATTATTTTCATATGGACTTACTAAGCTTTAAGCTTCCTCCTTTCTTTCCACTTCTTTAGTGTTGATAGGTTAGCTCGGGGTTGGAGATCGTCGGAGGCAACTTCACACTATCAAGCTACCTCCTTTGGAGAATTGATGAATTTTAATGTCTTCAAGTGAGTGGCATGTATAGGGACTTAATCACTGATATGAGTTCTTATTTTTCGGCCAAGATGTTGACTTATATTGATTCAATGTATATAGCCATGAGATGTGGCTTATAATGATTATGGCTTGTAAGCCTATTTATCTATGTTATTTGCTAATGTCTTGTGATGTGGTTATGTGATTTTGTTTGATTACAATGAATGGGAAGTGTATGGCATATGTGCATAATGAATGCCTTAGGACCATACGAAGTGGTCATGGCTATTGAATGTGAGTTGGAATGTCTATCTCGGTGTAACATGAGAAATTGAAAAACACATGTATGACAACATGCAAATACTTTAATTAGGTTTAATTAAGGAATGATTGACCGTTGAATTAATGCTATAACATGTGCTTATAATATGTTTAAGTATGAAAGAGATTAAGGGTAACAAAAGGCTTAGAAAATAGCCTAAGTGTTGGCTACACGGGCTGAGGACTCAGGTGTGTGCCAACACACACGGGTGTGTGAGTCTCCAAAGCATGAAAATTTATTAAGTTGCCCAAAGTTTATCGAATGTTTTTGATTTTGTCCCGAAGCACCCCGATTTATGTTTTAGGCCTCGAAAGCCTGTATAAGGGACGATATGCACGTGTTTGAAAATTTTTAATTTTGAGCAAAATTTGGTGACCCAGTTTTGTATGTTGTGAATGTTCAAATCCGGTAACGCCTCGAACCCTGTCCCGGCGTCTGATACGGGTGAGGGGTGTTACATTGAGCCCATTTCTCATACATTTCAATTAGGTACCTGTACCACTCATCACATGATCATAGCTTTTCCCATTTCGATATGAATCATAAACCTTTTGTTGAGCCATTTGGAATACTACCGAATACTCAATAGCCCTGACATGGGTTAAGGTACCGATGCCATGTCCCAGACATGGTCTTATGCTAGCTTTCATATAGCGAGACCGATGCTATGTCCCAAACAGGTTTTACACTGACTCTCGTCTATAGGTGTCGATGCCATGTCCTAGACAGGTCTTACACTGACACACAACAAGCTGACGCCATGTCCCAGACAGGTCTTACACTGGCTTGTCTATCACGAGGCTGATGCATGTCCCAGACATGTCTTACACTAGCTCTCGTCACAATGCCGATGCATGTCCCAGACATGTCTACACTGGCTTAAATATCTCGAGGAAGATGCATGTCCCAGACATGTCTTACACTGGCTCTCATATTGTGGCCGATGCATGTCCCAGACATGTTTTACACTAGCACACAATCACCCAATATCAAGGTACCAATATCCAAGTTTATTCCAAGTGTTTAACGAAAGTCACTACTATGTTAATTTTTCAACATGTATTCCTATATCCTAAATCAAAATAATTTATGCCATATCAATTGAACTGCACATCATAAAGATATAGTTGCATTATTAACATACAACTTACCTCGGTACTCAAAATGTGGCGACTAGTTGGTTTAATTTACTTGCTTTGCTTTTCCCCGGTCTAGTCCCGAATTTTGTAATTCTTGATCTAAAATGATGAAAATTCACACATTTAATCATGTTGTTAATCTAGGTACTCAACAATTTAAAAATTAGGCAAAATGACCATTTTACCCTTAGGTTTAAAAATTGATTTTCATAGAACTTCTTCATATTTTAAGCCTAACCAAACCATTTTTGCTCTTATAGCAACCCAAAATTTCCATTAGTTCTCACATTTATCATCTAATTTCCAACTTATGCAAAATGGTCCTTAGTTAGGGTTGGCATGAAAACTACTTCACAAAAGTTGTTTATTACACCACCATAACTCATTTTCTTCCATAAAATTTTAGAAAAAAATATGAACACACTCATGGTAAAACCCTAAACTTTCAACCATTTTGCAAAATAGTCCTCTCATTTGATAGCTCATGCTACAAGGGTTCTAAAAGTACAAAAATCAATAAGAAAGACCTTCGAAATCACTTGTAGAGAGACTAAGTGGCTGAAATTTCAAGCTTCAAAAACTCCTCTAATGGCTTCTATTTTTGGTGGAAAAATGGAGAAGAAAGATGACCCTTTTGATTTCATTTTAATATTCAATTTGCTAATGTCATTACTTACCAACCCTAGTTATCTTTTGACTTTTTGACCATCTTTGTCTCCTATGGCCGGCCATGCCTCTCTCTAAGGGTCTAATTGCCCTTTAAATACATCCAATTTAGGTTCTCTAGCTATTTGACACCCTTAGCTATCAAAGTACGACTTTTGCACTTTATGCGATTTAGTCCTTTTTTGCAATTAAGCTCTCAAACGTTACAATTAAATCACCAAAATTTTCATGCACCTTTATAAACATGCCATCACACATAAAATAATATTAAAAATAATTTCTCTGACCTCAGGTTAGTGTTCCTAAAACCACTATTCCGACTAGGCCCAAAATCGAGCCGTTACAATTCTCCCCCTTAGGGATTTTCGTCCCCGAAAATCTTACCATTGTATAGATTCGGGTATTGGTCTCTCATAGCCTCTTCGGGTTCCCACATGGCTTCCTCGACTCCATGTCTATGCCATAAAACCTTCACGAGTGCTACACTTTTATTCCTCAATTGTTTGACCTCTTGAGCCAAAATGTTATCTGGCTCTTCACCATAAGTCATGTCTAAGATAATCTCAACCTCTGTTGGTGCGATCACATGCGAAGGATCGGATCTATATCAACGCAACATGGACACATAAAACACGTCATGAATCTTTTCCAACTTTGAGGGCAAAGCCAATCAGTAGGCAACAAGCCCTAGTCTCTCTGTAATCTCATAAGGTCCAATAAACTGTGGACTTAATTTGCCTTTCCTTCCGAATCAGAGAACCTTCTTCCACGGGGATACTTTCAAAAATACCTTATCCTCGACTTGAAACTCGATCTCTTTTCATTTAAAATCCAAGTAGGATTTCTGTCTATCCGAAGCGGCCTTCAAACAGTCGTGAATCACCTTAACTTTCTCCTCGATCTCTTTAACTAAGTCAACCCTGTGTATCTGATTCTCTCTCAGCTTGGTCCAATACAAGGGTTTTCGACACTTACACCCATACAATGCCTCATAAGATGACATTTTCAGACTTGACTGATAATTGTTATTGTAGGCGAATTCAACTAGAGGTAAGTACTTTTCCCAACTGCCTTGGAACTCGAGAACACAACACCGCAACATATCTTCTAAGATCTGAATTACTCTCTCCGACTGTCCCTCGGTTTGTGGATGCAAACCTGTGCTAAAATTCAATTTCGTTCCCAATGCCTCTTGTAACTTTTTCCAAAATCGCGAGGTAAACCTAGGATCTCTATCCAAAATAATAGACAAGGGCACTCCATGAAGTCTCACGATCTCAGAAACATCTAGATTAGCCAATTTCTCAAGGGAATAGTCAGTACGCACTGGTATAAAATGTGCCGACTTAGTAAGTCTATTAACAACTACCCAAACTGGATCATTTTTCCTTGGTGTCAAAGGCAACCAAGACACAAAATCCATGGTTACTCGGTCCCACTTTCACTCGAGAACCATCACAGGTTGAAGTAAACCTGAAGGAACTTGGTGTTCGGCCTTCACTTGTTGACAAACTAGACACTTAGAAATGAACTCAGAAATGTTTCTTTTCATCCCTGACCACTAGTACATTTTCTTTAAGTCGTTATACATTTTTACACTACCTGGATGGATAGACAAGCAACCACTATTTGCCTCTTGTAAAATCCTCTGAATAAGCTCATTATCCTTGGGTACACAAACTCGGTCTCGGTACATCATACAACCACCGGTACCAATACAAAACTCTGATTCATTTCCCGTCTCACACTAAGCCATTTTAGCTTGCAAGTCCCTATCACCTTTTTGAGCCTCACAAATCTCTTGAAGGAAGTTAGGTCTAGCTCTCATCTTAGCTAGAACCATCCTTAGTCATGGTCAACTGAGCATTCATAGCCTTCAAGGCGAACAATGATTTTCTACTCAGAGCGTCGGCAATTACATTCGCTTTCCCCGGGTGGTAGTCAATCACTAACTCGTAATCCTTTATCAACTCTAGCCACCTTCATTGCCGTAGATTCAAGTCCTTCTGAGTCATTAAATACTTAAGACTTTTATGGTCGGTGAACACTCAACATCTCTCGCCATACAAATGGTGTCTCCAAATTTTTAATGCGAACACGATGGCTGCTAGCTCCAAATCATAGGTCGGGTAATTCTTCTCATGTGGCTTTAGTTGTCTCGAGGCATAGGCTATTACCTTGCCTTCTTGCATGAGCACGCACCCTAACCCATTCAAGGATGCATCACTATACACCACAAATTCTTTTCCCGGTTCTAGTTGCACTAAAATTGAGGCTTCGGTCAATAAAGCCTTTAGTTTCTCGAAACTCTGTTGACACTTCTCTGACCATTCAAATTTGACATCCTTTCGAAACAACCTTGTCATCGGAGTGGCCATCATAGAAAATCCATTCACAAATCTTCTGTACTATCCCGACACGATCTGTCCTAGGAATCCAACCTCTTTAAGCCAAAATTCACTCTTACTGAACTTGGCATATAACTGTTTATCTCTTAAGGTTTGTAAAACCGTTCTCAGATGGTCCGCGTGCTCGCTCTTATCATGCAAGTAAATCAATATGTCGTCGATAAAAACAACGATGAAATTATCCAAATATGGTCAGAAAATGCGGTTCATTAAGTCCATAAATACCGCAGTAACACTCGTTAAACCAAAGGGCATGACGAGGAACTCATAATGGCCGTACCTCGTCTGAAAAGTAGTTTTCGGTACGTCTTGCTCCTTAACCCTTAACTGGTAGTAGCTAGACCTTAAGTCGATTTAAGAAAACACAGTAGCTCCCTTCAATTGATCGAACAAATCATCGATCCTTGGCAAGGGATACTTGTTCTTCACAGTCACTTTGTTAAGCTGTCGGTAGTCTATGCACAATCTCATCGATCTATCCTTCTTCTTCACAAAAAGTACCGGAGCACCCCACGGTGAATAGCTCGGTCTCGCAAAACCTTTATTCGTTAGCTCTTGTAATTGAGTCTTCAAATCCTTCAACTCTATTGGAGCCATTCTATACGGAGTAATCTAGATAGGTTCCATACCGGGGACCAACTCGATACCAAACACGACTTCTCTAATTGAAGGTAACCCAGGCAACTTTTCCGGAAATACATCTGGGTATTCGCATACCACAGGCACTGTCTCAATTTTCCCTTCAGACTCTTTGGTGTTCAACACAAATGCTAGGTAGGACTCATACCCTTTTCTCAAATATTTCTCGGCAGTCAAGGACGAGATCAGTACTGATGAGTTATCTGGTTCACCTGATTCAACCCAAACAATATCCCCATTCTCATATTTCACTTCAATGAACTTGCTACCGCAATTCACAATCACATTATGAGTAGTCAACCAATCCATGCCAAGAATTAGAACAAATTTATCAAGTGGTAGTAGCATGAGGTTTTCCAAAAAACAATGATCTCTAATCATTAAAGGACAATCTATGCACACTTTATCAACCATCACATCCCTGCCTAACGGGTTTGACACTTTTATCACAAATTTAGTAGACTCAATAGACATATTCGTACTGGGTACTAATTTCATGCAAACATAAGAATGGGTAGATCTCGGATCAATTAAAGCAACAACAGAAATATCATGAAGAGAAAAAGTATCCGTAATCACATCTGGTAAAGATGCCTCTTCACGAGCGCAAATGGCATAAGTTCTTGCAGGCACTCAGACCTCGGACCTCATAGTTGAATCTCTAGGAGCAGCTCTACTACTAGCCCCACTTCCCGAGTTCTTCTGTGGTCTACCCCTCGAAGGAGCACTATTCGCCTTCATATCTTGCTTTTTCTCTTTGTCAGCTAATTCCAGACAGTTCCGAATGAAGTGGTCTAGTGATCCACATTTGAAGTAACCTCTCTCATTCCCTCGGCACTCACCGAAATGATGCCTACTACATTGCGAACACTCTGGCCTATTTGGCCGAGCACTACCAACACTAGCGATAGAAGTGGTCTGAGCTTTAGATGTCGTGTGCTACTTGTTCTTGCTCTTGCTCGAGAACGCTATTGATGCATTTGATCTAGTAGGAAACTCTCTCGATCACTTACATGAGGTCTACTATGATTTCCCTATTTGTCTTTTCCTTGAGTCTCGGGACTCGATGTTAGCTTTTCTATTCTCTTTGGCCAATTCCTCAGCCATACATGCTTTCTCTACGAGCACCACAAATTCCCTCAATTCCAAGATACCAATCAATAGACGGATATCTTTGTTCAAACCATCTTCAAACCTCTTGCACATGATAGCTTCTGTAGATACACACTCTCGTGCATATTTGCTGAGTCTAAAAAACTCACGGTCGTACTCCATCACCTTCTACGGCCTTGCTTCAACTCTAAAACATCTTTCCTTTTCTAGTCTATAAACCTCTAGGTAATGTACTTCTTCCGGAACTCTTCTTGGAAGAATTCCCAAGCTATCCTCTCTCTCAGTACAACAGACACGAGAGTGTTCCACCATTGGTAGGCTGAGTCTCATAGGAATGACATGCACACTTCACGCACTCCTCAAGCATGCACAATAGCTCATCAAATAACCTAATGATATTTTCCAGCCAAAACTCTACTCTTTCTGGGTCATTGTCAATGTTAGCCTAAAATTCCTAAGCCCCTTTCTTTCGTATTTTTTATCTACGCTGGGTTTCTCTCTCCTAACCATATCCATTCCTTGAGGAGCTATAAGGGCATACTGAGGAATTGGAGGAGGTGGGGGAGGTGGAGTGCTGGAATTTGCACAAACAAACTCTGAGTACCAGGCATCCATCATGTAGAGGCAAGCTTCTCTAGCCCCTCTGTCCTTACTCATTGTCACAGGCCCACTATCAATCGGCGGGGTCTCTTCAGCAGGAGCCGGTGCATTACTTTCCATGTCATTCGCCGTAGCTACGTCAGGATCCATTTACTATATAAATAAAAAACACAATTTATCTCTTCAGGAGTCGTCACACAATCAATATACAATTATAGCATGTATAGCTAGACTCGTACTCATGCTAGGTTAGTCCTAGAACTGACTAAACCATAGCTCTGATACCACTAAATGTAACACCCCCTTCCAGAGTCTGAGGCCAGGACTGGACACGAGGCATTACCTAACTAAATCGCATGCATACAATCATTTCAATGTCATTAAGATTCGGTCAAATTAAAAACTTTTTCAAACTTTGTCTAAACTCCTTAATATGGGCCTACGGGACCCCAAACAGCCATTGGAAACTATTCGAGACCAACCTGAGTCCCTTAAATAACTCTAGAAAAAATATCTCTAGAAACAGGGCACACGCCCGTGTGGAAAGGCAACAGGCCTGTGTGGTCATTATAACATGGTCGTGCTAATGGCCCGTGTGACACACACGACCTAAGCATCTAAGGACACACCCATGTCCCATGTCTGTGTGAATTAAATTCTAAATTTGAACCTACAGGGGTTTTCACATGGCTAGACACACACTCGTGTCTATGGCCCGTGTCTCTTACACGGCCATGACACGCCCATGTCCTAGCCCGTGTTTAAAAACCCTGACATTCTATTTTTGACGTCAGCATCCAATTTAAGGTATACAGCCAAGGCACACGCCCGTGGGCAGAGGCCGTGTCCTCCATACGGCTGAGACACATGGTCGTGTCTCTGCCCATGTGTTTACTACAATGCATATTGACCTGTAAATTCGAGGTACAAAGGATACACGGTCGAACAACACGCCCATGGGCTGACACTCCTTGAAACACTCCTTGAAACACACGGTCGAGAGAGAGAGTGGTCATGCCCTTATTTTTGAGATTATATGTGCGTTTTTAAGAAATAAATGAGGTATTGGTTTTCTGGATAAGTGTTAGTGAAACACTCCTTGAAACTCAAGTTCAAATCCCTTCTATCGTATCATTTTTATTATTTTGCAACTTTTGCCTCGAACCCTAGTATGTGACATAACTTGTTTTTAAATAAATATTGAAAAATTATTTAAAAAATAAGGTAATAGCCAAATGGTTAATTGATAAGGGTGGAAGCATGAAAATTAAATTGTGGTCCCAAGTTCGAATCATTTCCCATGTAAAATAATTAATTTTTACAAAAATCCCTCATTTTTAATGTGTGTGCCATCCATACCCTTGAAACCCTAAGTATAAATGGTAAATTTTGAACAAAATAATAAGCCTTTTCTATTTTTACTCACTCTAGTCGTTCCTCCCTTTTCCTCTCCTCTTTTCTCTTCAACTTTTTTCTTTTCTCCATTGTTCTCGTCGCCCATAACACCTAGTTTTATCATCTTTTTCATTTCGTTTTTCCACAAGATTTTGCACCATCTCCTCAATCATATTTCTGGAATTTTTCTCTAATTAAATCAGCCCCAAATTTTAAAATCTTGAGTCTCTAAGATCAATTCCTAACGTTGCCAAGAAGTGCCATCGCCGCCCCTTTCAAATAGCTTGTGTAAGGTCTCTTTTTCTTTCAATTTCTTAATTAATCTTGTCAATTAAAAACCTAAATTTCTAGATATTAAATTTGGAAGATTTTAAATATTTTAGATATATCTGTTTATCTTTTAAAAGGATCTCAAAATCTGTAACACTCTCTTCCTGAGTCTGAGGCCGAGACTGGGCATGAGGCATTAGCTAACTTAACCGCATGCATACAATCATTTAAATGTCATTAAAACTTGGTCAAATTAAAAAACTTTTTCGAACTTTGTCTAAACTCCTTAATATGGGCCTACGAGACCCCAAACATCTATTAGAAACTATTTGGGACCAACCCGGGTCCCTTAAATAACTTTAAAAAAAATCTATAGAAATAGGGCACACGCTGGTGTGGAAAGGCAACATGCCTGTGTGGTCATTATAACGTGGTCGTGCTAATTGCCTATGTGACACACACGGCCTAAGCATCTAAGGACACGCCCGTGTCCCATGCCCGTGAGAATTAAATTTTAAATTCGAACCTACAAGGGTTTTCACATGGCTTGACACATGCTCGTGTCTATGGCCTGTGTCCCTCACATGGCAATGAAACACTCGTGTCCTAGCCCGTGTCTAAAAACCTTGACATTGTGTTTCTGACGTTAGCATCCAATTTAGGGCACACGGCCAAGGTACACGCCCATGGCCAAAGGCCATGTCCTCTACATGGTTGAGACATACGACCGTGTCTCTGCCTGTGTGTTTACTACCACGCATACTGACTTGTAAATTAGAGGTGCAGGGGACACACGGTCGAACAAAACGTCCATAGGGCTAACCCTGTGTCATACACGGCCCAGACACACGCCAGTGTGTCTATCCGTGTGGATGATATAGGGCTATCTACCAAGCCCCTTGCCACACTGAAACATAATCTATCATACCCAAGTCTATTGTAACATGATTTCTCAACCAAGCAACCATAACTAAGGCCTATATACATTGCATACATATACTACCATGCCTACAATTTTCACATTCATGAAAGATTTTCTTGCATCCATAAAACAACTTTCAATATTAGCTATTATTCATGGCGTTATACAAAATGAGTCAAGTGCTAGTTTAAGCCAACACATTTGGCCCTAAAACAATGACACAAAACTCAAAAGCCAAGATCCTATACATGCCATAATCAAAATGATAGATCTAACTATACTGAGCACTTCAGTTGATAGTGTGACTGGCTTCTCCGACCTAAGCGATGATCCTCGAGCTACTTTGGCGGCACTATAAGAAAATGGAAAAGAGAGGGAGTAAGCATAAAGCTTAGTCAGTTGCATGAAAATAAACAACAACCACTTATCATAAGGCAATATGCTCATAACCTTTCACAGCTTATTCATGAATACAATAAATAAACGTAAGTACAACTTACTCATCACTATCCAATAAAACTTATATTGCATACATTGAGCTGATATCTCATAAATTTCAATTAGGTACTTGTACCACTCATCACATGATCATAGCTTTTCTCATTTTGATATAAATCATAAACCTTTTGTTGAACCATTTGGAATACTACCTGATACTCAATAACCCTGAGATGGGTTAAGGTGCCGATGCCATGTCCCAGATATGGTCTTATGTTGGCTTTCATATAGCGAGGCTGATGCTATGTCCCAGACAGGTCTTACATTGGCTTTTGTCTACCAATGTCGATGCCATGTTCCAGATAGGTCTTACATTGACACACAACAAGCTGACGCCATGTACGAAACATCTCTTACACTAGTGTAACACCCCTCGCCCGTATCTGACGTCGGGATAGGGTTCGAGGTGCTACCGGATTTAACTTAAGCACTTTCATACTAAACCAGCCATGAAATTTCGTTCGAATTTAAAAATTTTCATTTCACATGCATACTGTCCCTTAAACACACTTACGAGACCCAAAACATACATTCAGGGTGGTTCAGAACCAAATCGAGAACTTAAGAAAAACGTGGAAAATTCATGCTTTAAGGCTCTACACTCCCGTGTGGGTATAGGGCACACGCCCGTGTGATCATTTTAACATGGCCGTGTTGGTTGCCCGTGTGCACCACAGGACCTAGTGTTCATCGGGACACGCCCGTGTCCCTCACCCGTGTAACTCTCTGCCAATTTGGTCATGAACAAAATAAGACACACGGCCAAGGTACACGCCTGTGTGCTAGGCCATGTCCACCACACGGTTGAGACACACGGCCGTGTCTCTGCCCGTGTGTTTACTACCATGCATATTGACTTGAATTTCCAAGGTGCAGGGGACACACGGGCGAGTCACATGCCCATGTGGGCAGACCGTATGTCACACACGGCCTAGACACACGTCCGTGCGTCTACCCGTGTAGACAAATACAAGGCTATTTTCCAAGCCATTTTATCACCCTCACAACATACGCACACTTACTTATACAATAGCATACAACAAGGAATATATGGGCACTTAAACATCCATAAACATGTTATGATCATGTCAATTTCTCATGCAATAGATATCATAAATTTTACTCACATCTTTACCACATTCATACCAAAATCATTATAAACTCATCACATAAGACCATAGCACATGCATGCATATGTATAAATAGATTTACAACCTCAATATTTAATGTAAGCCATTACATTTGGCTAAAACATAATATCACATGCTCAAATATTTAAACCCTATACATGCCATAGACTCAAAGTACTTGAAATTACTTACACCAATGGCGACAGCTTGATAGTGTGATAATATCTCCGACGAACTCCAACCTGAGCTAACCTGGTAACACTAGAGAACATGGGAAATGAATAGAGGGTAAGCTTTACACTTAGTAAGTTCATATGAAAACAATAAGCAACTCATTAACATGTCTTTATAAATGTTCCCAACATATTCTCAAGTTTATGATAAGCTGTCTTCTTGTACAACAATCAATAAAATGTTTATATCTGGAGATAGGAAACTCCAAATTAAGTTATGTTAATTTTCTTTGAAGCTAGACTCATGTACCTTTCTACCATACAATTTCTAGAATTTTTGGTTTATCCAAATAGTACAGTTTATTCCTCAAAATTACCCCTGATTCACTACCTGACAGTCCGACCCTTCTGCACTAAAGTTAAATTTTCTCATAGCACATGACTCGAATAATGTCCCGTATATTTCTCTTGAAAATATAATCATTAAGGATTCTAAAAATATAAATTATAACTCATAAATATTTTTGTACAATTTATAATGATTTTCTCAAATCAGAATAGGGGATT
The DNA here is from genome assembly GCA_025698465.1 of Gossypium longicalyx. Lineage (NCBI taxonomy): Eukaryota > Viridiplantae > Streptophyta > Magnoliopsida > Malvales > Malvaceae > Gossypium > Gossypium longicalyx. The sequence continues at coordinate 66,185,215 of CM046995.1, read as the reverse complement.
TCGAAGTCATTCTGACTCAGTCTCAGACAACTTCAAATATCTCATTATTGGAAATTCTTTTGCTTACACGATTTCTTTTATAAGAAACTAGACTCAATAAGATTTAATCTCATATTTTATTCAGTCTCTAACTCATTTTCCACTATTTTTAGTGTATTTTCAAAGTTACACCACTGCAGTAGCCTCAAGCTGTCCGGGCTAATTTCCTCATTCACAAATATTGTTCACCAAATTAATACAACACCATTTCATTTATCATGGTAAGAACGCATAGCTATGAATCATAAGCATGGATCTATAATCTCAATGTCATCAAGTATCAAAGACTTATTCCAAATCATGCCATTTTCATAGTATTCACCAAATACTATATACATCATAGATTATCACATATCAAGGCATTACTCATAAGTTTAGTGTACATACCTATACCAACTTGTAATAAAGTATATAATCATACCTTCTTTAACATGCTCTCCTTAGAGCTTTCATCACATCATCCATTACATTACCCGTTGAACACTCAGGATGCTAAAGGATGTTTGGAATCATCATACACCAAATAGAATACCACAGCCATGTCCCATACATGGTCTTACATAGATCCACATATTGTTGCCATATCCCGGATATGGTCTTATACAAGGTCTCATGTTAGTGCCAATGCCATGTCCCGGTCATGGTCTTATACTAGCACACATATCATCACATTTTCATTGAATCATCACAAGTCAATTCCAATAAAGGCATATATCCATATTTCGTGCAATATCAAGTATTAAGCACATGATAATGAAGTTGATAAATTACTTTCATACCAACTTACTCTTTTCAAAGAAACATCATATTCCATCAATATTCCAATATATTAAATCATATAATACATGCAATATTAATAAGGAATGTAATTCAAACATAACTTTGCATTATTATTATCATACGAACTTACCTAGACACCAAATTGGTAAAAGAGGCCTAAACATCAATTTCTTATTTTTCCTCGTTCTAAGCCCGAATCTCATTTTTCATCATCTATAATATCACATTTAACTTATTAACACAATCTACTAATCACATTAGTCCAATGACATATTTTGGCAAATTTTTTGATTTTGCCCCTATACTTTGTCAAAATTACCAAATTACCCCTAGGCTCGTAAAATGATTTTTATCACATTTTCTTACTCATTAAGCCTATACAAACCTTTTTCATAACTATAGCAACTCACGGGTCCAATTATTTCATACACTTACACTTATTTAATAACTTTGCAACATAACCCATTTTTTAGGTGTTTTCAAGCAAACTTCCTTCATAAAAGTTGTCTATAACGCATCTAAGACTCATATTCTTCCATAAAAACTCAGCAAACAACACATATGCTTTCATGGCAAAACCCTAGACTCTTAATCATTTTGCAAAATAGTCCCCTCATTTGAAAGCTCATGCTTTAGGGATTCCAAAAATGTAAAAATCATCAAGAAAGACATTAAAAATCACTTACTAGCATGGGAGTTTCGTTGCTAAAATTTTCCAGCTTCTAAACCCTTTATTTTTTGCCATTTTTGGTAGAGAGAAGATGAAGAAAAGATGAGATTTTTCTTTTTTTTATTCTATTTTTAGCCAATTTAATCACCTAAAAGCCACAAATTTTGGCTTTTTGACCATTTTGTCTCCCTTGGCCGACCATCACACTTTCAATGGCCTAATTTCACATTAAAGACCCCCAGTTTAAGATACAAAGCAATTTAACACCTTTAGGCATCAAAACACAACTTTTACTTTTTACGCAATTTAGTTCTTTTTCGAAATTGGACTAGAAATCGCTAAAATTAATATACCACATGCACTTATAAAATCACATTACAACACATAAAATAACATCAAAATAATTTTCTCTGGCCTTGGAATATTGGTTCCTAAACCACTGTTCCGACTAGGCCCAAAATCGGGTTGTTACAACTAGCTTGTCTATCACGAGGCTGATGCATGTCCCAAACATGTCTTACACTAGCTCTTATCTCAATGCTGATGCATGTCCCAGACATGTCTTACACTGGCTTAAATATCTCGACGCCGATGCACATCCCAGACATGTCTTACATTGGCTCTCATATTGTGGCCGATGCATGTCCCAGACATATCTTACACTAGCACACAATCACCCAATATCAAGGAACCAATATCCAAGTTTATTCCAAATGTTCAAAGAAAGTCACTACTATGGTAATTTCTCAACATGTATTCTTGTATCAAAAATCAAAACAATTTATGCCATATCAATTGAACTGCACATCATAAAGATATAGTTGCATTATTAACATACAACTTACCTCGGTACTCAAAATGTGGCGATTAGTTGGTTTAATCTACTTGATTTGCTTTTCCCCGATTTAGGCCCAGATTTTTTAATTCTTGATCTAAAATGATAAAAATTCACACATTTAATCAATTTTTTAATCTAGGTACTCAACAATTTAAAAATTGGGCAAAATGACCATTTTGCCCCTAGACTTTTACAAAATGACCATTTTACCCTTAGGTCCAAAAATCAATTTTTATCAAACTTCTTCATATTTTAGGCCTAACCAAACCATTTTTGCTCTTATAGCAATCCAAAATTTCCATTATTTCTCACATTTATCATCTAATTTCCAACTTATGTAAAATAGTCCCTAGTTAGGGTTGGCATGAAAACTACTTCACAAAAGTTATTTATTACACCACCATAACTCATTTTCTTCCATAAAATTTCAGAAAAAAAATCAACACACTCATGGTAAAACCCTAGACTTTTAACCATTTTGCAAAATAGTCCCCTCATTTGAAAGCTCATGCTACAAGGGTTCTAAAAGTACAAAAATCAACAAGAAAGACCATCGAAATCACTTACTTGTAGAGAGACTAAGTGGCTGAAATTTCAAGCTTCATAAACTCCTCTAATGGCTGCTATTTTCGATGGAAAAATGGAGAAGAAAGATGAACTCTTTGATTTTATTTTAATATTCAATTTGCTAATGTCATTACTTACCAACCCTAGTCATCTTTTGACTTTTTGACCATCTTTGTCTCCTATGGCCGGCCATGCCTCTCTCTAAGGGTCTAATTGCCCTTTAAAGACCTCCAATTTAGTTTCTCTAGCTATTTGACACCCTTAGCTATCAAAGTAGGACTTTTGCACTTTATGCGATTTAGTCTTTTTTTACAATTAAGCTCTCAAACGTTAAAATTAAATCACCAAAAGTTTTATGCACCTTTATAAACATGCCATCACTCATAAAATAATATTAAAAATAATTTCTCTGACCTCGAGTTAGTGGTCATGAAACCACTGTTCCAACTAGGCCCAAAATCGAGCCTTTACAAAATCATTATTGAATCAACCCCAAATTTGGCCAACATGGGTGGTGGTGCATGTGCCTAGGTGCAAGAAAGGGGGCTATTTTGTTTCTAAATTCTTTTCCATATTTTTCTAGAATTAATTTGAGTTCTTGAACCCTCATAATTAGCCTTTAATGATATATCAATTAGGGAAAAATGCTCTTGATCAATTGGTCATTCGGATCTCACAAATCAAGAAGTGTAAGTGCAATTTAATGCAAACTAGTTTGTTGTTTCAACATATTTATTGGGTAAAGGTTGTAGATTGAATAAATGAAGAATTTTAATCAATATTGGCTACATATTTTCCAGTATGTAAATGTTTTAGGTGCTAACCTGAGCGCCCCAAATCAATCGTAAAGCCGAAAGACGTTGCACGTACGATTCACATCAAAATAGTGTAAGAAATCTAACTAGTTTGAATTCATAAAATAATTGTAATTGTGACAATTGGTTTGAACCCATAAGTGGGTGTTTAGGGGCCTTTTTAAGAGTTTAATTAATTTAATGTATACTTATTTTTAATTTAGGTTCATTTTAAGGTTTATTAAGGAAATCAGAAGATTTGCTAGTGTGCTGCGAAAAAGCATAAAATAAGGTGTGAGTCCTAAGCTCATAAACTTGTTTGATAATGATAATTATCATGTTATATTTTATGATTTAGCCTGTTGATTGGACTAAATTAATAGCCAAATAATTAATTTGTAAGTGGCTAAACCAGGTACGATTCGAGCCCTAAAAGATTGATGTGTTGCAAAGTTGTTAGTTTGGCAATGTGATTATGTGATTGAAATTGTGATGCATGATTGTCTTATTTGGTATGAGATTGGTTGTATATATGTCATGTTTTACTGAAATGTGAGTTTATGCATGGTATAATTGCATGGAAAATTTGCTATGTTATATTGGAAAGGTTTCTATACATGCACATTGGAAATTCATAAAAGTATGTGAAATTATGTAATGTAGAATGATGTCATCTTAATGGTAATTTAAAAGTTGGGACATTGATTCCATTCACTGAAAGTATTTGATTATTGAGCACATGTTGAAAATGTCAATTAAATGTGAAAAGTATTAAATTATGGCTATGTATGAGATTGTATGACATATTGTATTTGTACTGGGATGAGAAATTTTCGTGGTTAACAGAGGAGTTCTGTGGAGTACTGGCAGCATATTAAGTTCACATTTATTCGTAGTCAATGCACTTCATTTGGAGTACTGAGGGGATTGACGATTATATCGCATTATTTTTTATTTGGCAGTTTTACTACATTATTGTTATTCGGTGGTTTTACCACATTGAGCTATACTCGCATTCGTTGGAGTTTGGCAAACAGGTTCTGGGGAACTTGTGGTGTGTAGCGAATGGTTTGGGTAGGTACCTTTTTGTATTGCATCATGCTCACGACATACTCAAATGTTATTAATTTTTGCTATGTATTGTATTGTGTTGTATTGAATGGTATTGAAATTAATGATTGTTACTCGAATGAATGATGACCCATGCTCATATATTGTGTGACATTGATTTGATAATAGCTAAGTAATGATATGAAATTCCAATGATGGTTATGTGTTCTTCTCTTAATGCTAATATGTTTCACTGTATTTAATATTTATGACTGTTTAAATAACTATTCGACTCACAGTGAGCTTTCATAAGCTCACCCCCATAGTGTTTAAATTTTCAGGTAAGCTTCGAAACTAGGACCAAACCCAACATACGGAGAATCACCTTAGACCTAAGACTTGTTTTACTAAGTATTAATCAATCTTTATTGGTTTTGGTTTGTAATTTTTTAATTATTTCTGGTCTGTGGCTTGGTAACTTTTCATTTGGGGATTTTTGCATGCATAAATTACTGAAGCATAATACCCGAGAAATGCAAAGAAACCATTTCTTTAAAACAAATCGATAAGGCAAATAGGTTTACAAAATTACTTGAAAAATGATTTTTTTTCCCGCTGCATTAGTTTAACACTGAATTTTTAAAAAGATGAGTGATAAGTAAATAGTTTTTGCTAAAACAAAACTATAACACCCCTAACCTGTATCCGTCACTGGAATAGGATTACGAAGCATTATCTTGAAAACATAACTTTAAACATTCATTTCCAAACATTTCATTAACCATAGTATAGTTCAATCATACACATGCATATCTTCCCTATTTCGAACCCTCGAAGCCTTAGAAACACTTTAGAAATGATTCAATACTAAATTGGAAACATTTGAATCATTAGGGAAAAAGTTAGAAAAATTCACACTGCAAGGGTCACACGACCTGTGGCCAGGCCGTGTGACTTACACACTCGTGTCTCAGGCCATGTAACATTTGAAATAGGGACACAGGGCCATGTCCCAGCCCATGTTCATGCCTATGTAACACTCTGACTTGGATCACACGGCCAAGCCACACGCCCGTGTGCCAGGCCATGTAACCTTCGAAAAGCAACCTTTAAAACTTACATGGGACACATGGCCGTGTCGTATAGTCATGTGTCACACACGGTTGAGACACACGCCCATGTCTTAGGCCGTGTGGACCTGGAATTGGCCAAAATCAAGACATTTATTTCACCCATATCCAACAAGTACCTACAAGCCATATTCACCTATGATCAAGGCACCAAAACATACCAAAACATACACAATATGACCAATTCAAATGACCAAATTTCATTCAACCAATATGTCATATAAGGCACCTCAAAAGCAAGCATTCAACCTAACTACACATATGCATATTTGGTCAAGTTGCTACCATTTCAAAACAGACCATACTTGATTTATACCATGTAAATATAACTTACCATTTGAACCATTGCTCTCATACATCTCAAACACATATACCTAAACTTATACATATTTGACCATAACTCATCCATACATATCTAGTTAATTTCATACCAAATTATACCATAATTGACCATTTAACACTCCTAACTCGTATCTATCGCTGGAACAGGGTTAGGGAGTATTACTAGAGTTTACTAAATATTTACAAATAATTCATGTCATTTATTATTCATTTATCAATATTATTCATAACATCCCTTAAATGGACCCTCGAGGCCCAATATGAGTATTAGAAACGAGTCAGGACTAAATTGAGAACTCAGAGAAATTTTCAAAAAATTTTTAAAATTTTTGCAAAATTTCTAAAATTTTCTTAGATACAAGATACACAAGCCCGTGTGGTCCAAGGACACAATGTGTGACCCTAAGACACGCCCATGCTGCAGGCCATGTTTGACCCCGTGTAACTCTCTGATTTGCGCCACACGACCCGCCACATGCCCATGTTCTAGGCCGTATGGTTAACTAAAATTTTCAAAATTAAGTGCATGTTTCACACGGCCAAGACACTTGCTCGTGTTCTAGGCCGTGCAGCACACACGACTGAGACACACGCCTGTGTTTCTGCCCGTGTGCTCAATTATAAACATTCTATTTCTAAATTTTAAAATGTAGGAGACACACGGCCTAACCACATGCCCATGTACTAGGCCGTGTGTCACACACAGTCATGACATTTCTGGAATGCTGGTGCCCTCAGGGCACAACGAAAAAATAAAATTTCGGCAATCCAACCATGGATCCATGTGCGAGGAACGAATCAGGAAAACTAAAATAATGAAAATGGTTTCAAAATTACTAAAACTTCAATCTGAGTAGACAGCAACGCCTCGGCAATGACAATTTCGAACCACTATCAAACCAAGTCGCAACTTTTCAAATGCCAACCTCTATGTAGTCCACCTAGTTGACAATGAACGGAAGAAGTCCTCAAAATGGTTTTTTGAGATTTCTTTGTTTTGACGGCTGCTAGACCACTCAAAAATAAAACTAGGTTTTCTTTTTAGGGTTATTATTTATATATATAACTCCCCTTTTAAACTTGGTATATTTATATCGAATATTTTAAAATAAACAAATATAATGATGTTTTAACCAAAAATTATAATTACATTAATTATAACAAAGATTTCGTTAAACTATATTTATTTAAATTTTTATACGAACCAACTTCATATATTAATAGAATTATGTTCTCATTATGTGTAGAACATTCTTGTACATATAATATGTTCTATATTTGATTGCCCAATTAAATTAATTCTATAATTATTTTAATTCATGTGACAACCAAAAACAATACCAACTATGTTTTATTCCGATCATCTCAACCATATGGTGTGACCCTGTAGGCTCTTGTAACATTAGCAGTAATACTAGAACGATTCTAATGTTATATACAATGAGTGGCATCTAGCAATGCATCATTGGTACCTAAGTTACAAGAAGTCATGATTCGACATAACCTTTTTGTGAGTTATCTTTCATGCATTAATCCTTAAGTCCTTTATCTCTGGAATGAGCACAAGTCACGGAATAGTCACACTTGCACAGTCCATCTCATGTTTCTTGATATCTTGAGTAGACTATGATATACACTAAGTATGACATCTCATATCAACTTATTTGAGCATGGCCATGCATATCTAGTCTCAATCAATCAAGTGGCCTAAGATATTACTCCCATTATGTAGGAGGGACCTACTCTATATTGATCAACCATATCCCTCTACATAGATTGTGGTATGTTCAACATCAACCTTTATAAAACAACCACTTATGGTGTACATTTGACTGTATCAAAATATACAACTCACGACGTTAGGATAATGATGATCTCAAGTCTGAGGATCATATACATATTAATCACTATGAGTAATGATGTGACAATTACATAACAATCCAAGAAACATACTCATCGCGGGTCAGTCCAATATGTTGTTTTCTAACACACATATTCATGCATTGATTTTGACACTCCATATCAATGACAACTCTTTATCATCAATGAACAACATGTTAGTCTCAATGCATTATTGTTGTCCTAGTTAACAATAATACTTGACTAAGGATCTTTTAAGAACAATCATATTATTCTCAGGACATTATTATAAAATAGTTTATTTATACACACAGAAAGAAAAACTGAAATAATAATGGAAATGCCTCATATTAAAACATGATAAATCAAGTGTAACACACTGAATTTGGGCCTAGAAGTATTGGGCCTTGAGTATGGGTCCGTAAGAAGGTGGTATATAAGTATTTAATTGTGCAAGGAAATTACACAATTAAATGTCTACTTTGGTGGTTAATGGCCCTGAGAAGTGTTGGAGAAATCTTGGGTTCAAAACTGGACTTTAGCAAAAATTTTGGTATTAAGTGAATAAAACCCTAGATGCTTGGATGATGGCCTTTTAAATTATTATGTTAAATAAATGACACAAGGAAGCATGTGGTCTAGTGGTTGTGGCGTCATTAAGGTTGCAAGGGAGCTTGGGTTCAAGTCTTAGCTCTTACAATTCATTTTGGTTTTTCTCTTAAGTGAATCTGGACGCTGGCACATATGTCTTAAAGTTAATTATGGATGTTTTTATCACAAAAATAGCCTGTGGTGGAGTGGCAAGGTGGCGTGTTGTGTAACTGTAAGGTCTGAGGTTCAAATCTTAAGATGCATAGTGGAGTATTTATTTTGCTATTTGAGCTGTGTAGGAAGTAGAGTTGGACTGGAACATTGTGGTTGAAGTGGTCATAAGAATGAGAAATTTTTCCTAATGGTTGAAAGCAATCCCACATCTGGAAGTTAACATGAGAATTGGTGAGAAGCTGGCTTTAAATAGAGCGAACCAAATGAGTTGAGAGGAAGACTCAATACAGGATGTGCCAAGGTTGGTAATCGTGGACTTCGACGCGTTCTCATAAATAGGTGTGTATTCACGCCCTTCTTTGTTAGAAGCTGGTAGAAACAGAAAAGCTGAAACTTCAAATTTTGAGACTTCACGAGCGTGGGATCGCTCGTGTGGTAAATCGAGCCCATAGATCAGGTGCGATAGACTATAAAGGCTGCCACGAGCTTTCTCGTGTGCTAAGGCTATTCTGGGCCTCGATGTGCCCGTGGGCCCGCTTGAGTAAATCTAACTGTTAGGTGGGAAGTAGTTGGGCCACATAGTCGTAACTAAATTTGGGCTAAACGGGCCACACGAGCATGTGGGCCCATTTGGGCTGAGTAATGGGCCTTAGGCCTATTTGCACTGTTAGGTCTGTTTAGGTTACTTAAGTCACTCGAGGCGACGGTGGACCTTCTATTGGGTCATTAAGACCCCTGATTTGTAAAATTACCAAAATACCCTTAATTTGTAAAAGTACCGAAATACCCCTGATTTGTAAAATTATCGAAATACCCCCAGTTTGTAAAATCATCGAAACACCCCCAGTTTGTAAAATTATCGGATTACCCTTGTAGTGTAAAATTATTGAAATAACCTTATAGGGTAAAATGACTGTTTTGCCCTTGTAGGTAAATGACTGACTTGGACTATGAATTTGACTAATTGACTGTGATTGTATGATTGAGTTTTAATTGACTTGACTATGGTTGTAAAACTGATACATTTTTAATATATGTTTAAATGATTGTTATTGAGCATGGCCATTTTGCATACACGTGTGATGATTGAGCATGACATACACGACATATTGCATGGGGTTGGAATTGTGAAACGGAGGAAGAAATTGAGGATCGTATGGTTGCTTGACGACTATGGATCCACCGATTAAGGATCACAAGATTGCTTGATGATCGTAGATCCACCGGTGGCTTTTAAGCCCAATATATGATTATCGACGACTCTATGTCGATCATATTTACCTGAGGTTGTGTGCTAACTGTATTACCGTCGCTGATGGCTATGTGCCTAACATGAAACAGCTACCGATGGCTTAAAGCCAATTATTCTGATTGTGGCTTTGTGCCAACCTAAAAATGGCTCTGTGCCATCTTGACTATGGCTTTGTGCCAAACGTATTTACCTGTGGCTATGTGCCTAACATACTTATGGATGGCTCTATGTGGATCATATTTACCCAAGGCTGTGTGCCGATTATATTACCGACGCTGATGGTTATGTTCCAAACATAATACAGTTATCGATGGCTTTGTGCCAACTATAGTACCGCTGCTGAAGGCTTTTTAAGCCCAATATATGATTAGCAGCTTTGCTGCAATTAAGGTAGTACCGCAACCGGGCTACCATTGATGTGTATCAGATGGGTGGGTTGATATTTATATCCCTACATGATGTGTATCGGGGGACGGAGTTGATTTGTAACGGTTGGATTATTGGGATGGGATAGCATGCATCCATGCATTCACACATTCTGTTCTATAATTGGTTTGGGCTGGACCTAATTGATTCTGTTATGGGCTGTGACCCAAATGACATTGTAATAGGCTTTGGCCCACGTATGCTCTGAATCGGACTGCATCATTATCGCAACGGGCTCTAGCCTGCATCGCTTTTTGTTTTTGTTTCGTATCGACGACTATTACTCTAGTAAGGGGATTACACACTGAGTTTTCATAAACTCACCCCGTTTATTAACCGTGTAGGTAATCCCCAGCGTTAGGTGGATCGGTGTCGCAGAGGGACTCGGAGACGACCATACAACTGTACATGTTTTTCTATTTCATTTATTTAGTTAAGCATTGGTTTTGATTTGGGTTATAATAAGGCCTCTTTATTTCCTTAACCTTTTATTTGAAAAGTTTATTTAGTATGTCTAATATCTGTTAGAAGTAGAACATGGTTTCCAAAACAACAATTGTTTTCAAAACACTACATTTTCGCGACTTAACTTTTAAACATCACGTTTTCATAAGTCGGTTACTTTTAAAATTAGCTTCCGCAAAGTAAAAAGGAGTTTTGGAAATAAAATTAAGAAGTTTTCAATGAACTATATTTTAAATAAGAAGCGTTTCTAATGAAAACATGGTTTTCAAAAAATACTTCAATGTGACACGCCAGATTCGGGTCTAACTTCTGGGCCGGGTTTTGGGTGGTACATCAAGTATGTTATTACAACCATGTCATGATTGATCTTTGGGCATACACTTACAATCTCTCACTTGCACTAAGGCCAATCACTCATATATATAATACCAAGTGTAACACCCCAAACCCGGCCCAGACGTTATGGTCAGATCTGACGTGTCACATGGACTTACGACTTAGTAAGCATTCGTTGGTTTAAGTGATTAGAGTGGTCTTTGTAAAAACAGCGGTTGAATGAAATGCCGATTTATCAATCTTTAGGCTATCCATTTGTTGTGCTTGTTGAGTTTTGAAAGCGTTCATTAATTTTGAAAACCCGTGCAGCCTAACACTAGCAGTTTTGATATAGTACAAATATAATCAGTAAATAGAAACCATAGTGGAAGAAGAAATTTAAATAGCGGCCTTATTACAACTTAAAACCCAAAATTAAATCAGAATATAAAAATAATAAAAATAAACTAACTTAGAAAAACCAACTGCGAGATCTTTGTGGCCACTCCGAATCCCTCACACTCAAAGCCCACTATGGTTGGGGATTTTCTGCAGAGATGAAAATAAAGGGTGAGTTTGGTAAACTCGATGTGTAACATAATCCAACCATAGCCCAAAAACAGATAAGCGTCGAGTCGACTTATCTCGGGCCTTGGCCCAAGATGCAAATCGAATGAAACCCATAGGCCTATAGCGGATCTGAGAACAAATATATCATGAATGCAGAAACCCCAACCTGCACCCATCCGTAACGCCCGCATCACGCACCTTTACACCATGTGGAGAGACTACTCGACCCATCCAACCGCTACACACCACAGAAATTATAGCGAGGCTGCCAGATATTGTGCGAAGTCACTAGATACAGATATTGTGGCTAGGCCACCAGAATTGATATATATGTGGCGGTTACTGACCGGGATGCCAGTGAGGTCGCGCGGATATGTGACGAAGTCACCGTATCGAATATATGTGGCGAGGCCACGGATTGCAAAATGAGGCCGCGTAACGCTTTCTCCATCAATATAACCCATAACCCATGCAACAGATATAAATGTCATGGCATACATTAAGCAGAATCCGAATATCATGCATCCCAGATAAAATTAACCCTAAGGGTATATTGGTTATTTTGTACCTAGGGGTATAATGGTAGTTTTCCCTACTTAGGGGTATTTTAGTCATTTCAACAATTTACAGAGTTTTTATGTATATCAAAGTTACTATTAATCCACTTGTCGTTACAGAAGTCCATTTTAGCTCAGTTACCAGTTTTGCCCTTCTAGGCCCAAAACCCTAATGGGCCTTACGATGTCTAACAGTGATTTAAGCCCATTACTCCAAGTTTTACGGTTAGATTATAGATTTCAACAGTTTTGATTACTATAGTTTACCAAAACGTCCTTAATGATTATTTGTACCCAAATGGGCTCGGAAGCCCATTGGGCCCCTATTTGGCCCATCGAAGCGCAACTTACCAAAACGCACGGAATTGCACACTTTGCAATTCCATCATCAACAACCCAAATCCAACCATCGGAGAGTAATCGGTTACTCATAGAACCTTACAGTGCCGACCTTTCGGTCACTTTCGATTACTCTTCGGTTATTACGGTTTTAATCGTTCTAGCCTATAGTAAGGGTATGATACACACCTGTTAACTGTCGAAGCGTTCACAAAACTCCTCACACGAAAAGCCTACAAACGGTTACCACCATATCAGGTTACGAGTCGATATTAATATTGTGAAAAGAACCCTTACCATATTCGGCCAACACCTACCTAGGCCCTAAGCATCCAAAGTCCTTACCTTTCTGCCAAATATAGACTAGTCTCGATGCCCAACTTGTGCTAGGCTTTAAGATCCTTAGTTTCACAACCCCTTGATCACACTAACACACAAAACAAGAGAAAGAAGCCAGTAGGCTCTTAGTCCAAATCAATAGCCACCCCTAACGGGTTCGACTAAAACCCTTAACATAAGTACTAATGAAAGTTGCTTGAGTACTTACCCACGTGATATTCTACCCACGAAGAGTCCTAGATAGTAGTACAATCCCGATCTACAACAACTCTTTCCACAAACCCAAAGTAAGACAGGTTTGATCTCAGATTCGACCCTAAACACCACTAGGTATGAAGGTTTCGGTTTTGAAGAAAAGAATGAAGTGTTTGGCCACAAAAAGGTATTCGGCTAACTTAAGAGATTGACAAAGAAAAGGAGAAATAGAAAAGGTGTGAGCAAGGTAGTTTAGGCTAAGAAGAAATCGACAAGGTGTAATCAAGGTTTCGGCCAACAAGAGGAATCGGTTCAAAAGGTTTTGGTCAAGAGAAGAATCAGAAATGATAAGCTTGCTTTTGGCTTTTATGACTATCTAAATGAGAAGAAAATGAAGAGGGAGAGATATGGATGGTAGTAGAAGAAGATGCAAGGAAAGAAAAGAAGAGAAGAAATTAGAGAAGAAAAAGAAAAGTAGGCAATCGGTTTGACAGAGGAAAACGACACAGGGAGGTGCTTTGGGAGACCTATATTTGGCTTCTAGCAAAAGAACGAGTAAAGAGAATGAACCCTAAGGCACCCTACCCTATTTTGACTCACCAAAAGAAAAACAAAACGAAATCCCGAAGGAAAAATCAAAGAGAATTCGGCACAACTACCCCCTTGGTCGGCCAACTCTTGCTCCTCAAGAGTCCACCATTCGGCCAACTCTATCCTCCTTGATTAGCTCCTCCTTTTTCTCCCCTTATCCCTCCTCAACTTACTCCTTTGACTCATTCAAACTCTACCTGATAGAATTCATTTGAAGTTCACCACTTACCTTCCTACTCATAAAAATAAAACACCTTAATTACTTATCTGTGACTTGAACCCTGGACCTCCAAACCCTCCTAGGCGCCACTTTTATAACTCTTTAGTGGCGTCACATTCCCACTCCACCACAAGGCTTCCTTGTGACACATTTCACACAAAACTTCTTACGACACCTTCTATCCAAAGCCCCCTATCTCCTAAGTCCAAAATCCAAAATTTTACCCGAGTTTGACCAACCCTTGGGCCTTCCATAGGCCCATTACCACACCCCTAACATGAATTACACACCCAAATGCCAGAATTCAAAAATTTTATCAACCTAATAGCAACCCAAGAAAGACCCGAAAATTTAGGGCGTTCAAACTCTACCCTCTTTAAAGAAATTTCGTCCTCGAAATTTACCTGATCCGAACAGATGTGGGTATTGCTGACGTATCGCCTCCTCTAGCTCCCAAGTAGCTTCCTCTCTGCCATGATTACGCCAAAGTACCTTTATTAATGGGACCAACTTCCTTCTTAGAACCTTCACCTCTCGATCCAGAATCTGTACAGGTTCTTCCTCGAAAGTCAAGTCAGGCTGTACCTTAACCTCTGCAACTGGTAGGATGTGAGTAGGGTCAGAACGATATCACCTTAACATGGATACGTGGAAAACATCATGAATCCTGTCTAGCTCTAGAGGCAACTCCAACTGATAAGCCACTGGTCCTACTCGCTTAAGAACCCGATAAGGCCCAATGAACCGCGGACTCAACTTGCATTTCTTCCCAAATCTTAGTATCCTCTTCCACGGTGAAACCTTCAAAAAGACCATGTCACCCACTGAGTACTCAATCTCCTTACTCTTTAAATCCGTGTAAGACTTCTGCCGATCAGATGCTTTTTTTAACCGATCCCTAATCACTTTGACCTTCTCTTCAGTCTCTGCTACCAATTCAGGTCCAAGAGCTTGCCTCTCGCCCAATTCGGTCCAACAACTAGGTGTACGACACTTACGTCCATACAGCGCTTCATAAGGTGCCATACGAATACTAGCCTGATAGCTGTTATTGTATGCAAATTCTACCAACGTTAGATAATCCTCCCAACTGCCTCGAAAGTCGATAACGCATCCCGTCAACATGTCTTCCAGAATCTGAATAACCCTTTCCGACTGACCATCTGTCTGAGGATGAAAGGCTGTACTAAAGTTTAACCGCGTACCCAACGCCTCATGCAACTTTTGCCAAAATCGAGATGTTAATCTAGGATCTCGATCTGAAATAACCGACATTGGCACTCCGTGAAGTCGCACTATTTTCGTCACATACAATTTGGCTAACTTCGGAAGTGAATAATCAGTGCAGACAGGTATGAAATGAGCAGATTTGGTCAACCTATCCATAATTACCCAAATCGATTCCTTCTTTGACGGTGTCAAGGGTAACCTACTCACAAAATCCATGGTTACCTTCTTCCACTTCCAAAGTGGTACTTTCACTGGCTGTAAAAGTTCGGAAGGTAATTGATGTTCAGCTTTCACTTGCTGACAAGTCAGACATTTTCCCATAAATTCCGTTACCTCTCGCTTCAATCCAGGCCACCAATACAATTCCTTTAAGTCGCGATACATTTTATTCCCTCTAGGATGCATAGCACACAGACCTCCATGAGCTTCTTTCAGAATTGCTTGGCTCAAGTCAGAGTCCTTCGGAATAAAAACTCTACCTTGGTAACACAGAACTCCTTCACTGTTCAGTCCGAACTCAGAAGTATCCCCATTCTTAACCTGCCGAAATCGAGAAACCAGAGACTCATCCCTCGACTGTTTTTCCTTAACCTCATCCACCTAGGTCGGTCTAACTTGCAGTTCTACTAACAGACTACCGTCGTCATATAGACTTAAACGAGTAAACATGGCTCTCAGATCAGATACAGTTCTACGACTTAGGGCATCAGCCACCATATTAGCTTTGCCTGGGTGATAATCAATTGCGCAGTCATAATCCTTAACCAACTCTATCCATCTCCGCTGTCTAAGGTTCAGCTCCTTCTGAGTCAGCAAGTACTTAAGAGTCTTATGATCTGTGTATATAATACACCTTTCTCTGTACAGGTAATGTCTCCAAATCTTAAGTGCAAAGATTACCGCTGCCAACTCTAGATCATATGTAGGATAGTTTCCTTCGTGAGGCTTAAGTTGTCGTGATGCATAAGCAACCACCTTACCTTCTTGCATCAACATACAAACCAATCCCACATGTGATGCGTCACTATACACAGTAAAATCCTTCCCAGACTCCAGCTGAATTAACATAGGTGCTTCAGTCAGAACTTTCTTCAACTTCTCAAAAGCTTCCTGCTGCTTCTCTATCCAAACAAATAGTACCCCTTTCCTTATGAGTTTTGTCAAAGGCGCTGCCATCACAGAAAAACCTTCCACAAACCTCCTGTAGTATCCTGCCAACCCTAGGAAACTCCGAATTTCCGATACTGACCTAGGTGGCTTTCATTCCAAAATTGCTTCAATTTTTCGAGGGTCCACCTTAATCCCCTCAGCAGAGACAACATGTCCTAAGAAGGTTACCTCCTTCAACCAGAATTCACATTTGCTTAATTTCGCATAGAGTTCCTTCTCCCTTAACACTTGCAGCACAATACGGAGATGCTCATCCTGTTTCGCTTCAGTTTCAGAATATACAAGAATATCGTCAATAAAGACGACTACAAACCGATCCAAAAATGGTTGGAATACATGATTCATCAGATCCATAAATGCTGCAGGAGCGTTCGTCAGTCCAAACCGTATAACCAAGAACTCATTATGACCATACCAAGTTCTGAATGCCGTCTTGTGAATATCCACCTTCTTAACCCTCAACTGATGATACCCTGATCGAAAGTCAATCTTGGAAAATACTGAAGCTCCTCTAAGTTGGTCGAATAAATCATCGATTCTCGGCAGTGGGTACTTGTTCTTAATTGTGAGTTTGTTCAACTGCTGATAATCGATGCACAACCGCGTTGACCCATCTTTCTTCTTTACGAACAACACTGGCGCTCCCCATAGAGAAACACTTGGTCTAATAAAGCCTCTATCCAATAACTCTTGAATTTGGGCTTTCAGCTCCACCAACTCCTTCGGTGCCATCCTATAAGGTGCAATGGACACTGGTGCCGTTCCAGGCAACAAGTTGATTCCAAACTCAACCTCTCGGTTCGGAGGCAGTCCCAGAAGCTCCTCCGAAAAACATCTTGGAACTCTTTAGCAGTTCTAACCTTATCCACCGTCAGTCCCTCAGCTTCTAACTGACTTACAAATGCCAAATAGGCCTCACGACCTTTACGAATCCATTTTTCAGCTCTTAATGCCGACACCACATTGGACAAATAATCCCTTCGCTCACCTATCACCATAACCTATTCTCCCTCCGTGGTCCTTAACACCATTCGTTTAGCAGCACAATCCAGAGTCGCCCTATACTTAACAAGCCAGTCTATTCCCAGAATGAGGTCGAATTCTCTAAACGGTAACTCCATCAAGTCTCCAGAGAAAATATTACCTTGGGTTTCTAAAGGTACATGCCTATACAGTTTGTCTACCTAACCGAGTGTGCCAAAGGACTTAGTACAGTTACCCCACTCACTATCTCCTCAGAGCGCACACCCAACGACCCAGATATGGCACATGCAACATAGGAATGAGTAGATCCAATATTCACCAAAGCAGTATACGACAAGCTGGAAACCAAAAACGTGCCAGTTATGACGTTAGGTGCATCGCCCTTCTCTCGACGACAAGCTGCATACACTAACGCTGGCTGTTGAGCTTCAGCATTTCCGGCACCCCTGCCAGGTGCCCCTCTACCTCGACCATTATCATTTCCACCCCTTCCTTGTCCTCGTCTTCTCAGTGGTTGTGGTCCACCTCTCACTGGTTGAGCAACCCTCTGTTCAGCAACTTGAACCTGATCTGTTTTCTGAGGACAGTCTTTGACTCTATGCTCCACAGATCCACATCGGAAATAAGCACCAGAATGTTTTTGACACTCACCTATATGTATCTTCCCACAATTCCTACAACCCTGCGGTCTAACACCGGAAATATACTCCATTACCCTTGCTCTCTTAACATTCTTGTTCATACCACCTGAAAGTCCTGAATCTCTCCTAAAACGGTTTCGATTCTTCTCACGATTCTGTCTTTCTGTATGCTTCACTTCCTCAGCTATCCTAACTTTCTCCATAAAAGCAGCGAAGTTATGCTCCCTCTGCGGAGCAATCAACACCCTAAGTTCATCTCTCAGAACATCCTCGAAGCGTACGCTACGCTCATACTCTGTAGCGACAATCCCAGAAGCATACCGGCTCAGTCTCAGAAACTTAGACTCATACTCAGCCATTGACTTACTCCCTTGAACCAAGTTCAGAAATTCTTTTCGGCGAGCGTCCACGTAACTAGCCCCAACATACTTTCCTTTGAAGGCTGTCTTAAACAGCTCCCAAGTTACACTGTCAGCAGGAGTTCCATCTCTCACTGTGAGCCACCACTGATAAGCCTCATCCCTGAGTAACGATATGGCTCCCTTCAGCTTCTGCTCCACAGAGCAGTCCAGATCATCCATAATCCGCTCTGTGGCTTCTAACCAATACTCAGCCACATTCAGAGCTACACCAGATACACCCCTAAAGATCTCCGCTCCGTTAGCCCGGAGTCGCTCAGAAATAAATCCTCGAATTCCGTTACGCGAACTTGCCCCGACAACCCTTTCTAGATTACAAAGCATTGCCTGAGATAGGGTGTCATCCCCGGCACCATAATCATGAGACTCTACTTCCGTTGCCGGTGGTACCGGTGCTTCTGCCATCGGCATATGCCCCGAAGACGAAGTTCTTGCTCGAGCACTACCTCGGCCACACCCACGGCCTCTTTCACGAGCTGCTCTCGTACTCATATCGTATTATCTAATTAAAAATTTTATGAATCAGTTTAGTGTTTCAGTGTTTATTTTCGATGTCTTATGAATAACAGTAATTTAGAGTTTGAGTTTGTTTTCTTGCGCGGTAGCCTAACTACAGTCTCAGTCTACTTATCAAAGTTCTTATAGTTCCTGTGTTACCCTAACTAAAGTATCATGATAAGGTCTTGTACAAGCATATAATAGATATTTCAGAAACAATCAGAAAGGCTTAGAAAACTTACAAACTTGGGCTGGAGATTCGGTGTGCCATCTTCTAAAAAAACATTTTTAGAAAATTGATTTTAATCTTTAAAATCATCTATTTATAAAGAGAAAATATTGGAAACATTCTCGAAAACAATTTATAATCAAGTTTCTAAAAACGATTTTCGAAAACCTTTATTCACTGTTTCTTTAAAAAGTCCCATTTTTAGACCCGTTCCACAGTCGAGTTGTTGTTGAACCTGGCTCTGATACCACTAAATATAACACCCCAAACCCAGCCCAGACATTATGGTCAGATCTGACGTGTCACATAGACTTACGACTTACTAAGCATTCGTTGGTTTAAGTGATTAGAGTGGTCTTTGTAAAAACAGCGATTGAATGAAAAGCCGGTTTATCAATCTTTTGGCTATCCATTTGTTGTGCTTGTTGAGTTTAGAAAGCGTTCATTAATTTTGAAAACCCTCGCAGCCTAACACTAGCAGTTTCGATAAAGTACAAATATAATCAGTAAATAGAAACCATAGCTGAAGAAGAAATTTAAAAAGTGGCCTTATTACAACTTAAAACCCAAAATTAAATCAGAATATAAAAATAATAAAAATAAACTAACTTAGAAAAACCAAATTTGCGATCTCTGTGTACCACTCAAATCCCTCACACTCCAAGCCCACTATGGCTGGGGATTTCCTGTAGAGATGAAAATAAAGGGTGAGTTTGGTAAACTCAGTGTGTAACATAATCCAACCATAGCCCAAAACAGATCAAGCCTCAGAGTCAGACTTATCTAGGCCTTGGTCCAGTACAGAAATCAGAATGAAACCCATAGGCTCATAGCAGATACAGAACAAATATATCATGTATACAGAAATCCCAACCCAGACCCATCCGTAACGCCCCCGTACCAGCCTTACACCATGTGGGGAGACTACTCGACCCATCCAACCGCTACACACCACAGAAATTGTAGCGAGGCTGCCAGATATTGTGCGAAGTCACTAGATACAGATATTGTGGCTAGGCCACTAGAATTGATATATATATATGTGGCGAAGCCACCAGATTGCAGCGAGGCTACCAGATATTGTGACGAAGTCACCAGAACAGATATATGTGGCGAGGCCACCAGATTGCAGCGAGGCTGCTAGAACGCTTCCTTCATCAATATAACCCATAACCCATGCAACAGATATAAATGTCATGGCATACATTAAGCAGAATCCGAATATCATGCATCCTAGATAAAATTAACCCTATGGGTATATTGGTTATTTTGTACTTAGGGGTATAATGGTAGTTTTCCCTACTTAGGGGTATTTTAGTCATTTCAACAATTTACAGAGTTTTTATGCATATCAAAGTTACTATTAATCCACTTGTCATTACAGAAGTCCATTTTAACTCAGTTACCAGTTTTGCCCTTCTAGGCCCAAAACCCCTAATGGGCCTTACGATGTCTAACAGTGATTTAAGCCCATTACTCCAAGTTTTACGGTTAGATTACAGATTTCAATAGTTTTGATTACTATAGTTTGCCAAAACGTCCTTAATGATTATTTTTACCCAAATGGGCTCGGAAGCCCATTGGGCCCTTATTTGGCCCATCGAAGCCCAACTTACCAAAATGCATGGAATTGCACACTTTGCAATTTTGTTATCAACAACCCAAATCCAACCATCGGAGAGTAATCGGTTACTCACAGATCCTCACAGTGCCGACCTTTTGGTCACTTTCGGTTACTCTTCGGTCATTACAGTCTTAACCATTGTAGCCTATATTAAGGGTATGATACACACCTGTTAACTGTCGAAGTGTTGACAAAACTCCTTGCACGAAAAGCCTACAAACAGTTACCACCATATCAGGTTACGAGTCGATATTAATCTTATGAAAAGAACCCTTACCATATTCGGCCGACACCTACCTAGGCCCTAAGCATCCAAACTACTTACCTTTCTGCCAAATATAAACTAATCTTGATGCCCAACTTATGCTAGGCTTTAAGATCCTTAGTTGCACAACCCCTTGATCACACTAACACACAAAACAAGAGAAAGAGGCCAATAGGCCCTTAGTCAAAATCGATAGCCACCCCTAAGGGGTTCTACTAAAACCCTTAACATAAGTACTAACGAAATTTGCTTGAGTACTTACCCACATGATATTCTGCCCACGAAGAGTCCTAGATAGCAGTACAATCTCGATCTACAACAACTCCTTCGACAAACCCAAAGCAAGACAGGTTTGATCTCAAATTCGGCCCTGAACACTACTAGGTATGAAGGTTTCGATTTTGAAGAAAAGAATGAAGTGTTTGGCCACAAAAAGGTATTCGGCTAACTGGGTTTCTAAGAGATTGACAAAGAAAAGGAGAAATAAAAAAGGTGTGAGCAAGGTAGGTTCGGCTAAGAAGAAATCGACAAGTTGTAATCAAGGTTTCGACCAACAAGACGAATCAGTTCAAAAGGTTTTGGTAAAGAGAAGAATCGAAAATGATGAGCTTGCTTTCAGCTTTTATGACTATCTAAATGAGAAGAAAATGAAGAGGGAGAGATATGGATGGCAGTAGAAGAAGATAGAAGGAAAGAAAAGAAGAGAAGAAATTAGAGAAGAAGAAGAAAAGTAGGCAATCAGTTTGACAGAGGAAAACGACACAAGGAGGTGCTTTGGAAGACCTATATTCGGCTTCTAGCAAAAGAACGAGTAAAGAGAATGAACCCTAAGGCACCCTACCCTATTTTGGCTCACCAAAAGAAAAACAAAACGAAATCCCGAAGGGAAAATTAAAGAGAATTCGGCACAACTACCCCCTTGGCCGGCCAACTCTTGCTCCTCAAGAGTCCACCATTCGGTCAACTCTATCCTCCTTGATCAGCTCCTCCTTTTTCTCCCCTTATCCCTCCTCAACTTACTCCTTTGACTCATTCAAACTCTACCTGATAGAATTCATTTGAAGTTCACCATTTACCTTCTTGCTCATAAAAATAAAACACCTTAATTACTTATCTGTGACTTGAACCCTGGACCTCCAAACCCTCCTAGGCGCCACTTTTATAACTCCTTAGTGGCGTCACATTGCCACTCCACCACAAGGCTTTCTTGTGATACATTTCACACACAACTTCTTACGACACCTTCTATCCAAAGCCCCTTATCTCCTAAGTCCAAAATCAAAAATTTTACCCGGGTTTGACCAACCCTTGGGCCTTCATAGGCCCATTACCACACCCCTAACATGAATTACACACCCAAATACCAGAATTCAAAAATTTTATCAACCTAACAGTAACCTAAGAAAGACCCAAAAATTTAAGGCGTTACACCAAGTGACTTAGTGTGACGATCATGCTTCTGCTGTGTCAAAGGCTTGGTCAGGGGGTCAGTAATGTTATGATCTGTATGTACTCTACATATCTCTACATCCCCTCGATTGATAATCTCTCGAATAAGATGGTAGCACCTAAGTATATGTTGCGGTTACTTAACAGCTTGTGTGAGCAGCACTATGTAGCTACGTCTTGACTGACAACTTGTGTGAGTAGACCCATTAATGGCTCGAGAGCGAGCATATATGTGTTATGAGATAGAGGTAGCAATGGCTACATATGTGGCACCTTGTGTACAAGGTTTTCCCAAGTATCTGATATTATTATTCTGAGTGGTTCATTGGGTACGATAAAGATGAGAGTAAGTATGAAATTGTGACGAGATGGTACAGGTATGTACTTAAAGCTTGTGATTATTAATTCGTGAAATGACGATTTCAAGGTAAGTTGTGATGGATGTGAATTATGATCATGAGATTTTGGTAAATTGCATTATCTTATGTTATATTACTTGCATGTTAATGTATGGTAAGGTTTGCTTATTTCTTTCATACGAGCTTACTAAGCTATATAGCTTACTCCGTTTTATTTTCCATGTTTTATAGTGTCACCAAGCTAGCTCGGGTTGGAGATTATCGGAGTTCGCATCATACTATCAAACTGTTATTTTGGCTACCGATGATTTTAAACATTTGAGAATATGGCATGTATAGGGAATTGGTCTTTTTTTTATATATGTCATTATGAATTTGGCCAAATCTATTGGCTTGTAATTGTCAAAGGCTTGATGGGGTATTTGGCCATGTAACTTGGCTCATTTTGGTTGAATTGGTTGTAAGCTTATATATACATATATGCATGCACGTGCAATTATATCTTGTGTGATGTGGTTTATAAATGCTTGGTAAATGGCTGAATGTGGCTTAATGGTTTTGTTGTTGAATGGTTAGGATTGGCTCATTGGTATGCTAGTAAAACTAAGTAAAATCATACATGTCATTGGTAGCCATATTGGAACTTGTATAATGTGAGTATGGTATGATTTGGTTTGGCAAAATATGATGCTGTAAATATGTTGACTATGGATAACGAAATGACTTGATTTGGCCTTGTTTGTGGATGTTTTTGTTGGCTAAATGTAACACCCCAAACTCAGCCTAGATGTTATGGCCGAATCTGGCGATGCCACATTTAAGTGTTTTTCGCAAAGAATGATATCGTTTAAAACCCCATACCATAGTTACCTTTGTTGTATGTTCTTAATGATGATTTTAAAACATGTCATTTATTTTTCAACATGTGAGTAGGTTGTTGAAAGTTAATCAAATTAAAACGTCTTTACTTTTAAAAATAAAATTTCTTGTGGAAGCTTTAAAAACGTGTGGCGTAAGCGTGGTGTTTTGAAAAGCATTTATCTTTTTAAAAACCCGCATCCTACTACTAATAGATATGAATCAAAATAATCCAATCCCAAGTTAAAATTTAAAAATTAAAGAGGCCTTATTACATAACCCAATACCCAAATTAAATTACTTATAAATTTAAAAGTCCAATACGGAAGCATGTGCGATTGTGTGGCCACCTTCGAGTCCCTCACAACCCGATTCACCTAAGACTAGGGATTACCTGCATAGATAAACAGATGGGTGTGTTTACGAAGACTCGGTATGTAATCCCATATAAGCAAACAGTCAGAAAATAAGCACAGTCTGGGCCTAGGCCCTTTCTATTAACAATGACAACATCAGTTTGGACTTTAGCCCATCTCAATACAGAAACAGTCATGTGTTTGGGCCTTGGCCCATTACAGTAATAGTAATCAGTGCAGTATGCAAGTCCTACCCATCCAGCCTCTACACTCCATCTTTGTGCAACCCTACACTCCATGTGGGGATATAATCAACCCACCCATCCCTACACTCCAAGTAGTATCGGTTGCGACACTAAACAGTATTTGCAGTAGAGTTGCCAGTAATATAGGCTTAGAGTCATCAGTGATTTGCAGTAGAGCTGCCAGTACAGTACACTTCCTCCAATCATAATAACCAATCCCCATGCAACACATTGTGCATCATGTCATGTCGTGTCATAATACCATACATGTAATCAATATCTATAAGATGGCAAGTTCAAATATAATCACACATCTCATAAGGGCATAACAGTAATTTTACCACACAGGGGCATAATAGTCATTTTAGTAAATAGGGTTTCTAGGTAATTTTACCGACCCAACAGTAGGTCCACAGTAGTCTCGGGCGACCTGTGCAACCTTAATAGCCAAATAGTGAAAATTGGCCCAAGGCCCATATTACGGCCCATGTGGGCCCACACGCCAGTGTAGCCCACACAGCCTGTAATGGCCTTGGCCTTGTGAACCACACAGCCTGGCCAAATAATCTCCACACGTCCATGTGGTTTACCCATGTAGGGCCTACGAGCCTGTGTCGGCCCAACATGGCCCAAATCAGACTCGGCCCATGAAATCACTCATGGCCAGCCTCAATGATTTTATGCCCACGTTTAGGTGTTTGGTTTACCACACGAGCGAGTGCACACTCATGTAGTGTTGTCAGTCACTCATTTTGGCTTTTGTCGATTTACGAGCAGGGGTAGTGTTTTACACACCTCATTTCGCTTGGCTTCAACCCACACTTCGAGTACTCCCCAAACCTAGATTCCATCCAAACATCGCTTTAGTCAACCATTAATTCGTTATTCAAACACGCTTATGAAGCTAAGAAATAAATCGATGAACCTATGAAACCCCCTTACCGAAATCAACCAAACCATAACCTCGAGTCATTGAAGATGTCCTAGACCGCCCTTGGTCTCCACCTAAATCAAAACCCTTCGTTAAACCTTACTCGAATTTCACTACAGCCCCAAATAAACCACATCAACTGAATAATTAGCCCCTTTATTCAGTATCTTATAACAACTACCCCAATTACTTACCACTTGATGGCAGGGCAGAATACAATTTGGTAACGCAGTGAAAAGAACTGAAGAGGGTAAGAAACTGAAAAGGGCAAAAAAGAGGGGGTAACGACAAGAAAAGAAGAAGAAAAAGAAAATGATGAATAGGAGAGTGGGAAAGGGAACAGAAGGTAAAGCAGATTACCTAGCAATTATTGGTTAAGTGGAAATAGGTTGATGTATAGCCTGCTGAAGAAGAAGAGAACTTAGAGTCGCAACTTTGGAAAGCAGAAAAGGGAAACCAAAATCTCGAGCCAGTACCGCAATTAAAAAAAGAAGAAGAAGAGAATCGTTGAAAGCACAAGTCGGCAACAGAGGAAGGAAAAATTCGATAGAAACAATCAAGGAAAAAAAGTGTTTAAAATAGAAACAATTGGAAGAAAACAAAACAATTGGGGAGAGAGAACCACTCAAAACTGAACTCATGAGAACCCAGAGTTCAAGTTCAACACAAACACTCCCATTATCCTTAACTCCCCTATATTTTCTCCCCAAAACACTTAACCACTGAAGCAGATACACAGTTGTGTCACTTTCTTGCACAACTAAATATTTATGTGCAGCCATCTAACTGTTTCCATGCTCAAGACCTAATACTTCTAGGCCCAAATTTCGGGGCGTTACACTAAATATGCCATGGTTTATGCCAATAAGTTTGTGGGTGTTTATGTGCAAATGAGGGAGACAAATGGCTTGGTAAATAGCCTTTATTTTGTCAACATGGGTAGACACACAAGCGTGTGTCTAGACCGTGTGTAACACTCGGTCTGCCCTATGGGCACGTGTTTCGGTCGTGTGTCCCTTGCACCTTAATTTTGAGAAACAAAATTCTTAGAATTAAGCACACGGGCAGAGACACGGGCATGTGTCCCAACTGTCCAACTACATGAAGTCTGCACCTATTTTATGAAAATTAAATTAACACACGGCCTAGCACACGGGCGTGTGTGTAACACCCCTAACCCGAATTCGTTGCAGGAGTTGGTTAAGAGGCATTACCGGACTTAACTCAAATCAGAATCACCATACAACAAATATCATCTCATTAATAATGAAAGTCATTCATTCACATTCAATATTCACATTACATTGAGTATACAATGCTTAAACATACATTCCGAACCAAATTGATAACATATAAAAGTTTCTGAACTTATAAGAAATTTCAACTTATAAAAGGTCACACGCCCGTGTGAACAGGCTGTATGCCTCACACGGTCTAGACACACCCGTGTGTCAAAGCCGTCGCAAAACAGGGCATAGCTACTGACTTGTTCACACGGCCGAACCACACGCCCGTGTGTCCATCCCGTGTGCTATGTACACGCCGTGTCCAGGCTGTGTGCTAGGCCGTGCCAAAAATAGGAGGTATTCTGTTTGTGACATCATCATACCAATTAAAGTCACACGGCCAGACCACACGCCTTTGTGTCTAGCTCTTGTGCGAGCCTGACTTATAATTGAAGGGTACCCCAGGGGACACATTACCGTGCAACATGGCCGTGTGTTGTACACGGCTAAGACACATGCCCGTGTCTCTGCCTGTGTGGACAAAAACAGGCCATTTGAATAGCCAATTTGCCACCCCCAAACTCGGGTCAACCTACAAGCAAAGAAAACAAGCATAATTGCACCAACATTTTAGTACCAATTCATAAACCATCCATACCATATAATAATCACCCAAATCCTTACTCATATACCTTACCAAGTTCATGCCAACATAAATAAGATCATATCAAAAATAGCACTCAATCTCATACCATGAACTTAACAAATTTACCATTTCCTTTATCCAACTAAAACGTACCACATATATAAATTAAAATCACATATCATAAGCCATTATCAACTATGAGTTCAAGCACAAAATAGCCAAATCACATGGCTAACTATATGCATCACAAAACACCATTCCACAACTACTAGCCTATACATGCATTACTTCCAAAATATAATTTTCAAAAGTACCAAAATGAAGTTCGATAGTGTGCTGACGATCCTTGACGATCCTCGAGCTTGTAGTAGCTTCGATATCTATAAAACAATGGAAACACACACAAAGTAAGCTTTCAAAAGCTTAGTAAGCTCGTACTAAAATCATCGACACTTAAGTATTTAAAATTTCTCAATTCATCTATGAAATCTATACCAACAAATTCCATAAATTCTTACCAAATTCAATGAGCTTTATAAACATAATATCATCTACTACATAGGTATCTTACTTACCTGAACATTTTCATATTTTATCTCACGTCTTGTTCGAATACCTTAACACTTTCCAAAGATCACCCATACTTTAAATATTTGCACACTTAGTGTTTAAAAGTTAGCCGAAGCTAGAACGATTCCGCACACTTAGTGCCATCTCAATTACCCGAAACCAAGTCGGTATCGCACACTTAGTGCCAAATACTTTCAATTAATCATCATACTTATCCAACTCAATCATATATATACATCTATGCATAATCAAAACAGCAACATGTATTTATAGTATCATGTTCTATGTACGAACTTACCTCGTACCCGAAGTTGTCGACTCGAACATTTATTCTATATTCTTCGACTTCCCTCGATATAAATCTGAATTCCTCTTTTCTTGATCTAAATCAAAACTTGAAAGTGCCGAACCCTAGCCAAAGCTTTTCTCTTTTCTTTTTCTCTTATTTTTGGCTATATGAACATATTATGGCCTAATTTTATGTTTTATTTTTATTATAATAACTTTAAAAAACATTTTCCCATTTTTCCCTTTTACAAACAATTATAAAACCATTTAATGGATGGTTGTTATAGTCCATTAACATTTTCAATGGACAAATAACAACATAAGGACCCTTTCTTTAAAAGCCAAATCAAATTGATACTTTTAGCATCTAGCACACAGCTTTTACATTTTACGCGATTAGGTCCTTTTTGCAAATTAAGCACACAAACAATTAAATTTTCACACGAGACTCACATACGTTAATTTACTTATAATATGCACAGGAAAATAATATTAAAATATTTTTCTAACTCAGATTTGTGATCCCGAAACCACTATTCTAACTAGGGTCGAAATGAGACTGTTACAATGTGACTTGGCCGTGTGTCTTCAATTTGTTCATGCTTTACAAAACAGAGAGTTACATGGGTTAGGGACACGGCCGTGTGCTCACACGGGCGTGTCCCAAACCACATAGGTGTGTGACCCCTGTTCATAGCAAAAATTTTCTATGTTTTGTAAAAATTTTTTGAGTTATCGGTTTAGTCCCAAACCACTTTTAAAGCATGTTTTGGGCCTCGTAGGCTCGTATTAGGGACTTTATGATGGAATACAAATGGTTTTAATTTGAATGCAAATTTATGACTCAATTTGTATGTTTGTGTGCGATGTAAGTCCGGTAATGCCTCGTATCCTATTCCGGCATTGAATACGGGTAAGAGGTGTTACATGTTAAACAAACATAGATGAGCTCATCATATAATCCTTCATCAAATAATTCAAAAGCATTCATGGCATAATTCTACTTATCTCATCATTTTCTCATGTCAATAGTGTTATTTGTTGAATTATTGAAATATCAATGGATACTCAAATAGTACACTCAAGGTGTACATATCTATAAACCATAAATTCTTATTCAGGGAACATACTCTCGAGCCACATGTCACAATGCTCAAACGAGCCATGTAATCATGTAACAGGGCACTTATCCTAGCTAATCAGGAAACTCGTAAGAGTTTTTAGTCAAGAAGCTCATAGAGCTTTCTAGATATCTCCGAAGAGATAATATCAAGGAGCTTCGGATAAGGTAACAAAGAGTTCAAGCGAGCTTATCAGGAAGCTCATGAAGAGCTACGTTTGTGTCCGCATTATATGCTTGATCACAATCGATCGAAACATGTATCAAGACATTCACAAAGAGCTGCAATAGTATGCAACACATGCTAATATCAGGATGCTCGCAGGAACTATATAACTTGATGCTCGAGGAGCAATTTCGGGATTACTTGTCCGAGCTAAATCCCTTCTACAACATATGCGAAATCACATTTCATGTATGGGATGTAACACCTTTCACCAGTATTCAACGCTGAAATAGGGTTACAAAGCATTACCGAACATATTATACAATTAAACATTCATTTCACATACATTTTCAAATTTCATATAATCATCCTTCACATTCATTCACATCGTCCCTAATACGAGCCTACAAGGCCCAAAACATGCATTCGGGGAGGTTTGAGACTGAACCAATAATTTTGTAAACTTTTAGAACACTTAGAAAAGTTTGCTAGAAACAGGGGACACACACCCGTGTGGCTCGGCTGTGTCTCACACAGCCATAGAGACACCTATGACACAGGCCGTGTGGACATTCAAAATGGGATCACATGGCCGTGTCCTAACCCGTGTCTGACCCTGTGTAACTCTCTGACTTGGGTCACACGGCCAACACACACGCCTGTGTGGCTAGCCCGTGTACCCTAAAAATTGCCACACATGCCCGTGTACCAGGCCGTGTGCTAGGCCTTGCCAAACCTGTAAGGTATACTGACTTATGCCACATGGCCAAGTCACACACCCGTGTGTGAGGTCGTGTGGAGCATACTGACTTGTTTTCAATTTCAAAATTAGGGGACACACGGCCGTGCAACCTGACCGTGTGTCACACACGGTTGAGACACACGCCTGTGTTTCTGCCCGTATGGACAAAAATAGGTTATTTACCAAGCCAACTTGTCACCCAACTTGCATGTACCTATATGAATTCATTTGGCAACAACACATAGTTTAAATAGTCATTTATACCAACCAATTCAAGCCTAATTCATACACATTCTATACTACCTTTCTCAATACACACAAGTCACAAAAATAGACCATACCATTTATAGCAAACTCACATATACAATTCAACTAAATATACACTTCTAAACATGTATCAATATGCTCAATTTCACAAGCAGATATCATCTCTAATTTCAACCATTTAACATCCACCATACCTATATCGACAAGCATCATATATCCACCATTCAAACCATCACACAAGCCACATACACATATATATATACATGATTCAAGCATACCAAAATAAGCCAACTCCTATGGCAATATACAAAATCAAACTTAGAATATTTACAAGCCAATTCAAATGGCTACATTCATCATCCACCTATGTACCAAAATGACCAAAGTTCCTATACATGCCATATACTCAAAACATATATTCAAAAGTACCAAAATGGTAGCTTGATAGTGTGGTGAAGTCTTCGACTATCCCCGAATCTGAGCTAGATTTGAAATAACTATAAAACATGAAAAAATAAACAAAGTAAGCTATAAAGCTTAGTAAGCTCTTATGAAAATCATAAGCAAAACTCACCATTTAGTTAACGTTCAAAATATAAATATAACATACTACAAAATATGTATAACAATAATGTTAACATATACTCAATCATCTATTAGCCATGAACTCAATTCTTTCATATACTCAATACATATTCAATTTTCGTACATACCTGTACCGATACATATCTATTCTAACCAATTCATATCCTCGATAAACCTGCTGAACCATTTGGAATAAAATCGAATACCCGTGAATCTCGCACAATAAGTGCCAATAATAATATAGCCGAAGCTATCTCAATAATCTTGCACCCAAAGTGCCAATATACATAATCGAAGGCATCTTGATAATGCACATGAAGTGCCAATACATAGTCGAAGCTATCTCGATAACTATCCCTAATGACATGTCATTTGTATCCTAATCTATTCCTAAGGTTCAACTGGGATTTCCAATCCCGAGTCATTGCCGAATATATCCGCAATGTCATATTCACAGTTTATACAATATCAAAATATTTAAAATACAATTATAGCAAAACTTATTACATACAAACTTAGCAAAACTTATTACATACAAACTTACTTCGGACGCAAAAATGGTGAAATAGGTCGATTAGTCGAATACTTTATTTTTCCCCCGATCTAAATTCGAATTTCTCTTTTCTTGATTTATATGTAATCAAATTTAGCTATTTAATTACCTCTCTATTCAATTTAATCCAAAAAACTCATTAAAGAATATTTACACTTTTGCCCCTAGTATCTCACAACTTTTACAATTTAGTCCTTATTTCGTAAAATCACAAATTCATGCAATTTAATACCAAATCATGCTAGCCAAATTTTCTTAGTACAGAATTCAGCTGATATTTTTCATTTATTTCACATTTTAACCATAAATTTTCCTCATTTCACAATTTAATCCCTAATTTGCATTTTCACTAAAAATCACTTAACAAAACTTGTATAACTATCATCAAACATTCATAATCTATCATCAATCATTAAAATACATGCTTATTCATCAATGGAAACATCCTAAATCTTTAATAGTTTTGCAAATTAATCCCTGGGCTAGGTAGATTAAGCTGCAATGATCATAGAAATAATTAAAAAGGGACAAAAATGGACTTACATGCAAAGATGAACTATGGCCGACTATTCAAGCTCCAAAAATGGTGTCTCCTTAGTT
This sequence comes from Gossypium longicalyx, assembly GCA_025698465.1. Lineage (NCBI taxonomy): Eukaryota > Viridiplantae > Streptophyta > Magnoliopsida > Malvales > Malvaceae > Gossypium > Gossypium longicalyx. Next base: position 66,153,090 of record CM046995.1, on the reverse strand, counting down.
GATTTTCGATGGAATAACAATATGAAGAAGATGATATCTTTGTTTAGGTTATTTTTACTTTATTTTATTTATTGAATTACATATTTAACCTTGGTCATTAACTATTAAAATCACTTAATACATGTTTGTCCACCCACTATAAAAATGGTCTAATTACCACATAAGGACTTTTACTTTAATATTCAGTAGCTATTAGACACCTTTAGCTAATAGAACTCAAGTTTTACACTTTACGCGATTTAGTCCTTTTATCAAATTAAGCATTCAAATGATAAAATTTCTCAACGAAAAATTCACACAAACATACTATCATGCTGTAGACCTTAAAATAATAATAAAATAATTATTTTGAATTTGGATTTTTGGTCCCGAAACTACTGTTCCAATTTGACAAAAAACGGGCTGTTATACGGGAAATCACATGTATCCATCGATTTTCATTATTGCAACAGAACTTACAATTTAAGGACTTCTATAACCATGTAATCATTTCATGTATTTATAAAATTTATATAAATTGCATAAACATCTACCACATTCAAATCAAATACAACATTCAATTAAAACATATTAACATGCGAAATTAAGTTACACGAACTTACCTCGATAACAATTCCTATAAGAAAATCTACTAATCCGAAACTCTCTTTTCCTCGATCTAGCTTCGAATTTGAGTTATCCAGATCTATATAAATGAATTTAATCACCAATTTATCACATTTCGTATTTACTTGAGCTCAATTTGCATCCTAGGCAAAATTTACCATTTTGACCCTAAACTTTCCATAAATCTCAATTTCGTCCCTAGGCTCGGAAAATGAAATTTATGCAATTTACTCCTTATTCCAAACCTAACCAAAATTTCAATATAAAATTTACAGCACATATATTATATAAAATTCAAAAATTTTTCTTCAATTTTCACAAACTTTATAGTTGAGTCCTTAAATCACATTTTCATCAAAATTCACTTTGTAAAAGTTGTTTATCTACCAACAACCTTTCATTTTCTACCATAAATTTAAAATTTTCAGCATATTCATCCATGAAAAAATTTCTATACATTGATAACTTTTCAAATTAATCTCCAAAATAGATAGATTAAGTTATCCCGATCTCAAAAATATAAAAATTACTAAAAACGGGACAAGAATACTTAATAAAGCTTGATTAGTTTCTTCTCTCTCTCTCCTAGGGCTTCCATGTATTTGGGGAAGAAGATGACATAAAATAAGATGATATTTTCTTTTTAATTATTTATCACCTTTTAATTATTTTAGTTTCCAATTTAGTCCCTAACTTTTTCTAATGTTTCCTTGGATAAATCACCAAAAATATCTACTAAGTTTTCTTTAATGGTCTAATTATCATATAAGGACCTTAAGTTTTTAATTCCATAGCTATTTGATCCTTCTAGCTACTAGAATCTAAGTTTTGCATTTTATGAATTTGGTCCTATCCGTAATTAAGCATAAAATCGATAAAATTTTCTTATCAAAATTTTCTTATGACATTCCTATCAAAATACTAACCATGCAAAAATATAAAAATAAATTTTCTTTTCGGCTCAGATTTGTAGTCCCGAAACCACTGATCTGATTTCATTAAAAATGGGCTGTTATAGACCACATTGAAACTACACCATCATGTACCCAATTGGTCATTCAAAACACACATCAACTTTTCCATAATAACACTAATCATCAAGGCATCCAAGCACCATAAGTACATAAACTATAATAACATATACATGCCAAACATAATAACTAGATCATTAAACACAAGTCCACCTATACATGCCATTATAACCTTGACCAAAACATCAAAATCTATCGATATATTCTCTAGATAGTGCGATAGATCTTCGACTAGCTTCCAAACCGACCGAGCTTCTGATAATCTGTAAAGTAAAGGAAAAATAACTATGTAAGCAATGAATGCTTAGTAAGCTCTTATAAACTTTAAACATAACAATCCATTTCAACAATGAACTTTATAGGTTAAAAATAAACCTATACCAATGCCTCAAGATTTACCAACTACATAACCATCAACTCACAAATGAATGAGTCTATCATAATAGGATTTTATAAGACATTTTACACCATCATTAACCTTTTCATAAAACTATGAACTACTTGTTTTACTTACTTTCCATTCCATTTATTTAGTATAAACTTAAATAACTATATCAATACACTAATTAGTAAATTTGTTCATGACCTATTAAATTCATCCATAGCGTACGTAAACTTCTCACATATAAGTACATCATACACCTCATCAATCCCTTTTTCATCATATTACATCTCAATTTTGAACTTACCGGTTCATTTGCACAATACAAAACATAAGCATAAACATCAACCACATGATAAACCATTTCATTAGAAAATACATACTATGATTCTTACCACCCTTTCATGAACATAAGCATATTTCCAATTGGATACTTTCCATTTCAATGCATAACTTTAAAATTAAACATTATACAATCCAATTGATAGCTTAGCACAAGCTTAAACAGCATCAACAACACATATTAGTACATCAATTCATAAATTCACTTGAAATCATCAATTTCATGAACATAGACATACTTTCATTTAACAATTCCTTTTCATAGTTTTCATGACATATGTCATTTGTATACTTACCATTCCTCCCCTTTTCATACCCGTTGAACCACTTAGAATAATATCAGATACACGGGTCTCACAAAAAGTGTTCTAAACATGTGGTCGAAACCATTTCCTTTTCTTTTCCTTTACATCATTGATCACTCGAGCCATAAATGGGTCTACTCACACAAGTTGGCAGTCAGAATGTAGCTACACAATGCCACTCATGTAACACCCCTTACCCGTATTCGACGTCGAAACAAGTACGAGGCATTTTCGAACTTAAACGGAAACAGATATACAAAAATCGAGCCATAAAATTTTGTTCAAGTTTAAAATGTTTTAATCGCATGCAAATTGTCTCTTATAAGGGCCTACGAGGCCCAAAACATACATCGGAAGTGGTTCGGGACTAAACCGAGAACCTTTAAAATGGAGAGTTAAATGCCCGTGTGGGTAGGCAGTGTGGTAACACACGTTCGTGTAACTTAGAACACACCCGTGTCGTCAGCCCGTGTAACTCTCTGACTATGACGTCATCATACATGCGGACTTCACACGGCCTGGGCACACGCCCATGTTCTAAAGTCGTGTCCTTCACACGGCTGAGACACACAGCCGTGCCCCTTCTCGTGTGTTAACTACTAGGCATTTTGTTTAACATGAATTAGGGTGCAGGGGACACACGGCCAGAACACACACCTTTGGGGCAAGCCGTGTGTCACACACGCCCGTGGGTCTACCCGTGTGGACAAATTTAAGCCTATTTTCCAAGCCAATTGCCACTCTTATTTGCACAACACATTCATGAACCTAGTTCATGCATGACAACTTCTCATCTCATTATACTAAATTAAGACTTCATATCATGTCAAGCTTATTTTACCCACACACACATAGTAGCCATCATCATTTAACCATCAATAACCAATAGCCATATCATAATGGAATTGGCACACACATACATAGATGAATATGTTTACAACCCAATAATCATAGTGAGCCATATCTCATGGCCTTATACAAAATGAATTATAACACCATCAAAAACCCAACACATTGGCTAAGCAAATATGACATATAACAAAATAACCAAGTTCCTATACATGCCATACTCAAAATAATGGAACGAACTATACCCAAAAGATTCCAATTGATAGTGTGACCGAGCCTCGAAGTCCTTTAATCCCCGAGCTAGCTTGGCGACACTATAAGGAAATAGAAAAGAGAGGAAGTAAGTATAGAGCTTAATAAACTTGCATGTAAATAATAAGCAATAAAAATATGCACTTTCATGCACATATATAACATATTTTAATTCATCTTATTCTCAACAATCATTGTAGTCATATCCTATCTCATTCGATTTATATAATGTTTAGTAGAACTCAAGATCATAATTCCTTCATTCTTATCTTAACAAGGTTTAATCATTTCGTAATCTCAATAACTATGAGCTTGACGTACATACTTGTACTCTTTCAATATGAACATACCTCGTTATTTCTGTAACACCCCAAACCGGGCCTAAACGTTATAGCTGAATCTGTGATGTCACATTAGAGTGTTTTTCCAAAACACGAGTTATCGAAAGATTTGATCTTTATAAAAAATCATTGGGTTCTTAACAAAAGGATGAGAGGCCTAGTTTATTTTGAAAAACTCATGTCGTTTAAGTAAAATATTAGTTATACTGGATTATTGTTAAACTTTTAAACCATACTTGTTATGGAAGTTTTTAAAACGTGTTGCACGAGCATGTTGGTTTCAGAAAACATTTGTTTGTTTCTTTTCTTTGAAAACCCGATTCCTATCACTAGTAGATAAAATAAAATAATTAAATCCCCAAAATAAAATAAACTTTAAAAGGCCTTATTACAAAGAAAAACCCAAAAGTAAAATTTTGGTTATATTCAATAAACAGTACTACGTCGAGTGGCCACCTCTAAGTCTTCTGTCGCCTCGGTCCATCTAAGCCTGGGGATTTCCTGCACAGATAATAGACGAGTGAGTTTACGAAAACTCAGTGTGTGAAACCCCAAAATGGCAGTTAATTAGAGAAAACGTGATTTGGGCCTTAGCCCTTTTTATACCAATTAGGGCTTTAGCACCTTTTTCAGTAACGGTAGCAGTATGGGCCTTAGCCTATTTCAATAACAAAATTAGTCTGGGCCTTAGCCCATTTCTTTACAGTATGCACAAAGAGTCCTACCCAATCCAACCGCTACACGCCAACTCCATACCAACCCTACACACCATGTAGGGATAAAAATCAACCCACCCAACCCTACACACCAAATCATACCGAACTCGGTACTAAAATAGTGTTTGCAGTAGAGCTGCCAGTAATAGGCTTATAGCCTTTCAGTACACTTCCTCCACAATCATATATCCCGCCCCATGCAATGCAACATAAAATCATACGTGAATGCAGTAATGTCATGCTAAAAATCAATCATACATAATATAGGGGCATTTCAGTAAATTTACCTCATAGGGGTATAATGGTCATTTCATCAATACGGGATCTAAGTATACTTACCGACCCAACAATAGGTCCATAGTAGTCTTAGGCGACCCGTGCAACCTTAGCAGTCAATCAGTGATAATGGGCCTATAGCCCATATTGCGGGCCCGAATGGCCCACATGCTCGTCTCGCCCACAAAGCCCAGAAATAGCCTTTGCCATGTAGATCACACAGCCTAGCTCAATATTTACCGCACTTGGTGCAATCTTTCTGTGTGGGGCCCATAGGCCCTTTGGGCCCACACGGCTCAGTTCGGCCTAGTATGGCCAGTTTCGTTTTGGCCCATGAGAATGCCCATGGCCATCTTGTTGACCACTCGGCCACGTTTCGTAACACGGCCTGTCACACGGGCACCCACACGCTCTAGTGATGTCGACAACCCACTTTCTGGCTTTTCAGCCTTTTCGCTTTTTGGCTTTTCAGCTTTTCAGCCTTTGCAGTTTCACATCAAACGGTAGTGTTCACACACCTATTTACGAAGACTTGCAAAAGCCCATTAGCACCAAACCTAAATATAATCAAGGTATTTGTTATTCGATTGATAATAGGGTTAACCACCACCCTTAACACGAACGCAAGCTTATCAAAATACCACCTTTGATTGAACGAAAGATCTAGTCCTCCAAGTTCGCTGACTAAGACTTATCACCCATTCCTCTTCGGAACCCTGCGTTACCAGTGTGATCTATTAGTTACAGCTGCCCAAAACTCATGAATCACACACTAATTAAAACAACATAAACCCTCAACATAGGGAAGGTAACATTCGGCCAACCCCCCAAAAGATGCAACCCAACAAATCCCAGTCAAACGCAATAAATATCAACAGAGGTTACCTTTGATCGAGCAATGAAGGGAAGGTTCAACCGTTTCAATATCGTTTACAACTCCTACCCTCCTCGAGAAACTAGGAATCACGAACACCACACGAGAAAAAGAAGATGAGATTTGGCAATATCATAGGAGAGTAATCGGCTAAAACAATGCAAAGAGAGGAGAATAGATAAGAGTTGAGAGACACATGAAGAAACCAAATGCTTACTGATTCGCTACGGAAAGCTTGCAACAACTGAAACTTAAAACAAAGGGATGTAGAATTCAGCCAATGAATGCAGACAAAAAAAGAAGGAAGAAAAGATGTATTTGATTTAGGGAAGTCGACTAAGAAGAGAGAAAAGGAGTAAGGACCAAACGAAACTAATGAAAACCCGAACTAGTTAGAGAAAGCTGTTCGGTCAAAGGAAACAAGGGCCACAAAAGTACCAATTTCTAGAGAGAAAAGAAGAAGTCGGCTATCCAAAGACCCCAAAATCGAAAGAGGAAAAGAAAAACCAAAAAAACCAAAAGTAACAACAGTTTTCAAGAATGGGAGCATCAACCTCACAATTTTGGCACCTCAAAGGACTATGACCTAATATGCATCATGGGGAATCCCTCTTTCGACCAACTTCTGACACCCTAACCACTCCATGATCCCCTCCTCAACTTTCTCCCCAAATCCTTCCTCACAATCATCAACAAACCAATTCAAACCTCTTTCAAACTCCTCAAACCTCCAAGCTATAGAGTTCCACTGGCACACAACTTCTCACACTTCCAAAAGCAAAATAAAATTTCCCTTTCTTGAGTGCAATTGGACTCGAACTCAAGTCCCTTGGCAATAGAAACATGACACTAACCCTTGGACCAACCAGCTTTTTCTGACATGCTTTACTCACATTAATTTAAGAGGCCAACTATCTAAAGCTAGGGTTTATTCAAGTAAAAACACAAATTTTGCTCAAGCCAAATCTTGAACCCATGACTTCCCAGATAACCACAGAGCACTAAATCACCATGCTAGACATACTTTCACATTGCAAACACACAAAATAATTTTTAATCAGGTTTCTAGAATATGGGGTGTTACAATTTCTTCGACAAATCCTTGAACTACCCGTTGAACCACTTGGAATACCAAGGGATACTTATGAATTCATATTCACATAGTAGGGTGCCAATGCTATATCCCAGATATGGTCTTACATGGGACCACTTATCGATGCCAATGCCATGTCCTAGACATGGTCTTACATGGGATCACACATATTGAAGCCGATAGCCCAACTATGGTCTTACACGATGTTATCATATCGATGTCAATGCCATGTCCCAGACATGGTCATACATAGGATCACATATTGATGCCAATGCCATATCTCAGATATGGTCATATACGGGATCTCATCAACCTAAAGGTCATGATTTTTATACCCTAAGTATTCTTAAGGTTCAACCGGCTTCCCTCACCTCAAATCTTTGTTGGACAACATCAATAATACTCACAAAGGCAAATATACATTTCATACAACGTTAAGTGTTAAATGTATAATAAAATGCTGTATCAATTACACACAAACTTACCTCAGTACAAAAATGTAGCTAACTATTCGATTTAGTCCATAACATTGTTCTTCCCTCAGTTTAGGTCCGGACTTCATTTTTCTTGATCTATTATAAAAAAAATCACTTATTTAATTATCACATTATTCAAATTAGTCCATAAATCATACTTTAGAAAATTTACAATTTTGCTCCTAAACTTTCACGTATTTACACTTTGGTCCCTAAGCTCATAAAATGAAATGTGTCCAATTTCTTTGTTACCCAAGCCTAGCCGATTCATATTCCCTCTTATAACAACCCACATTTATCATCAAATCACATTTTTAACACCTATTTTTACATGTTTTACAAACAAGTCCTTTTAGGTGTTTTCATGAAAAATCACTTAGTAAAAGATGTTTATCATGCATCAAACTTTCATATTCCTCCATTAAACACCAAAATACATGCATGTCACACATGGATACATTTTTTAACATGAACCCTAGCTCAAAATAATGGTAGAAATAGCTAGATCATGCTTCAAAGATCTCAAAAACATAAAGAACATTAAAAACGGGACTAGGGTGTACTTACAATCGAGCTTGAAAGGATGAACAAAACCCTAGCTATGGCTCCTTGAGAATTCGACTAAGGAGGGAGGAAGATGGACACAATTTTGACTTATTTTTCCCTTTTTATTCTTTTATTAACCAAATGACAAAAATGCCCTTAAGGCCTGTCTTTCAAATTTTTCCTATCCATGCCCATTTTTGTCCTTCAAAATAGAAATTGGGAAAATTGCTAATTAAGGACCTCTAATTAACAATCCAAGGCAATTTCATGCTTAAAGCTTCTAGAACTCACATTTTGCAACTTTTACAATTTAGTCGTAGATATCAAATTGGACACTTTATCAAATTATTCATGAAACTTTCATACAAGCATGCAATCATATAATAGACCTCACAAGAATCATAAAATAATTATTTCTACTTTAGATTTGTGGTCTCAAAACTATTGTTCCAACTAGACCCTAATTCAGGATGTTACATCTCACACAAGCTGACGAGTATCCGCAACAAATGTCAAAACTCAGCCATCGGTAGGACATTTAGGACCAGCACCCGAAACATGATAACCCTAATGACATATCATTTGTATCCTATATATTTCCAAGGTTCAAATGGGGCTCGATAATTGTTGAAATGTTGTTGGATTCCCATCGTTTCTTTACATGATAAATGGCATAATAACACATATATATTGATTCATTTACATTAGAACAACACATTAAACATTCAATTTAATCAGCATTTAAGTTATTACAGTTCATATGAACTTAATTGGCTAAATTGTAGAAATGTCAAAGTATAAGGGGCTATTTGGTAATTTTCCCTTCTCATCGATTTTCCACTCGCTATTGATCTAAAACAATAATTTCATTAAATTCATTAATTCAAAGTACAAAACCAATACATTTTATGCAATTTAGTCATTTTTGAAATTTTACAAAATTGCCCCCAACATTTTACTTTTATTCAATTTACTCATTGATCCTAAAACAAGCAAATTAGCCATTTTTATTGAAAACCCATGCCAACTGAATGTTCATCGTTTCCAACACAGCCCATATTTGTGAAAATTTCACATCAAGTCCTTTTATTTTTGCTATTTCAACAATTTAATTCCTAATCGTTAAATTCATCAAAAATCACTTAGAAAAATACTTATAAATAAAAAATAGTACTTCAAATTCATCATTTAACATCTAAAATCACAAAGATTCATCAATGGAAACATTCAAAATTTGTAACAGTTTCAAAATCGAATGTACGGGCTAATTGGACCTAGTTGCAACGATATAAAAAGCATAAAAATTATTAGAAACTGGGCAAAAACACCATACCATGGATGAAATTCCACCAAAGATGAAAGCTTCCATCCTAAATCCATGGTGTTTTCGGTTGTGCTGTAGAAAACCAAAAGATGATAGCATTTAGGCCATTTTATTTCTTTTACTTAATTTAATTATGAAATTACAATTTTGTCCATTTAAAAATCAACCAAATTCAAGCTTTTTAATTACCCAAAACCATCCGCCAACAATTTAATTGGTATAATTACCAACCAAGTCCAACAATTTACCTTTCGTAGCTATTAGACACCTTTAATTAATAGAATTCAACTTTTCCATATTTTACAATTTAATCCTTTTCAATTAATTAACTATCTAAACATTAAAATTTCTTAACGAAACTCTAATACAACCTTAATAACACTTCGTAAATATTTATAAAATATTTATAGCTCTGTTGATAGAAACAAGGTCCCGATACCTTATTTTTTAAAGCCGCTTAACTTTAGGGTCTTACCACTTGAACCTAATTAATCATTCATATGACATAAATTACCATATCAAAAACCTTTTTAAAACCATATTTGACTTGTAAATATTAAATAATAATATTTATGAACTTACTCATCAAATTTGTGGCCCCAAAACCATTATTTCCTACACCACTAAAAAACGGGCTGTTACAAACACTAACAACAATAAAATGAATCTTAAGTACAGTTGACCTAATAAATGAATGTTTTAAACAATAAAAAAGTACAACTACAGTTTGTCTCTAAAATGAGTTTATTTAAAGTCTTCAAAGGTAACGTAAGTTACCTTAGTCATTTTGGTGGCTAATGTAGCCTTCTCAATCTAACCCTAACATCTAGGTTGAGTTTGGGAGGTTACAACTAAGTTGGTGAAAGTTGTTACTAAATTAATTATTCCTAAAACAACTACTAGTCTAGTCGAGTTATGGATTAGTATTGCAAATTCAAGATTTTAATAGAGTTAATTAAATTAAAACTAAACCTAGGCTTAATATCTAAAAGACTATTGGAACTTCCTAGTCCTTGTTTAAGCAATGTTAGCTATTTAGCCTATAATTGGTTGAATCACTAATTGTCAATTAAACCACTACTAAAAAAACCCTCTTGATCTTATCCTCGCTAAGTGTTACTACCTAAGTTACCCTTCTAGTCTCTCCCAAGCATACAGATACCCTTTCGATCTCACCACACAATACAAGTTTACTAAATTCTTATGCAACACAATACCCTTTTGGACTCATTTGTCTAGATATTCTACTAGGGTCGTCAATCTTATTATACTACAAAATTTAGCAAACTCGAATAAACAACAAATTTTAGATAAATAATCACCTAATGAAATCATTAGTTGATCAATAAATCATGCAATATATTAATTATAACACAAATTTTACACTCATATTTATACAGACATTCGATTAATAAATTAATGAACGAGATATAAATAACAAAAATAAAGAAGTGAATGCTCATTGATAAATTGAGGTGAGTGCACATGTCTAGAACATTTCTGCTCGCAATGAATAAACTTCGTAGAGAGATTGGGATTAAGAAAACATAGTAAAGATCTAATCTACTGAAAATTATAATTGGATTCTGGAAAAAGTCCCCTCAAATATGATTATAATGTTAATTATATAGGAAAAAATCAAAAGACTAAAGTGCCCCTTTATCTACAATACCAATTAGGGTTTGAAGTTGGAAAAGACCTTGAATTTCCCTTAAAACCTTAGTCGCCACGTATTAGAAATCACTGCGATGTCGAGAGTTCCTTATGCGACTTTCAAGTCCCAATGTTGCAACATCCATGACAATTTTGTCCTAGAAGCTTGTTCTTGCATTTGTATTCAATGTTACAACTTTCATTGGCTAATATCGCGAAATTGGCGGTGTTTAGTCAAAAAGTTACATTTTTAGCTCCTAATCCATCCTATATAACCACATAATGTTATTTATATATAAAATACTATAAAAAAACTAAAAATCATATTTTTACTACTTTAAATGTAAAAACAGAAATTATTACTACATTGACTTGATTTTACCATTAAACAAGCTAAAATATAGGAAAATGAATATAAATAACATGATCGATTATGGCAGATCACATAGTAATTATTGTAAATCATAAGGGATAAAGATGTATAGAGTTTAAAACTCTTAGGACTCTCATCTTGTAGATAGGAACTAATCTCAACCATTAATGTAATTCAATTTGTACCGTTGGACCAAGGTGAGCTCAACTATAAATAGAGGTCTTCCCCTTTATTCGTAATCATCCTAAAGAATCCCATTGATCATTGAAGAATATATTTGAAATCACTTACGGAAACACTTGGTGTGCATTACTTTTTTTTGGCTTTCTAAGTTTTTTCAATGCTCATTTGGTTTTAAGTTTGCTTTCGCTTTATTTTTAGTGTTTTAGAGAATTTTCGTAAGAATTCTCACCTTTTGAGAGTTAGGCTGACTTAGGCAAATTTGATGCAAAGAAATTGTAACAACCCATTTTTAATGTAATCAAAACAATGGTTTCGGGACCACAAATCCAATCCTGGAAGAGAAATTTATTTTAATATTATTTTATGATCTACAGAATTATAGAAATATTATGTAAAAATTTTGTTAAGAAAATTTTCTAGTTATATGTCTAATTTGATGAAAGGACCATATTGCATAAAATGCAAAAGTTGAGTTCTAATAGCTATATGTATCAATTAGCTATGGAATTCAAAATTTGAGGTCCTTATATGGTAATTAGACCATTAAGACATGTTGAATCATCCATCGAAAATTAGAAAAAGAAAAGGATTAAATTGGAATGTTGAAAAATTAATGGATGATAATAAATTAAATGGAAATATCACATTATTATTATCATCTTCTTCCCAAAAATACATGGAAACCCTAGGAAAGAGAAAGCAAACTTTCTTGGCTTAATTGGGTAAGTATTCTTGTCCCGTGTTTAGTAAATTTTATATTTCTGAGATTAGAATAGTTTAATCTATCTATTTTAGGGATTAATTTGTAAAGATATCAAGGTAAATGCTGAAATTTTGAAATCTATGGTAGAAAATGAAAGTTTGTTGATTGCTAAACAAATTTTACAAAGAGAATTTTGATGAAATTATGATTTAGGAACTAAATTGAAAAGTTGTAAAACCCATGGAAAAATTCTAATTTTTGTGACATACATGGGCTGCTATTATAACATGTAAAAATTGGTTAGGTTTGGAATAAGGATTATATTGTATGAATTTCATTTTTTGAGCCTAAGGACAAAATTATCATTTATGAAAAGTATAGGGGCAAAATGGTAATTTTTCCTAGGAAGTATATTGAGTTCAATTGAGTATTAAATGTATTAAACTGAGTTAAATTTACTCATATAGATCCAGTTAAACCTCAAACGGAGTTAGATAGGGGAAAAAAGAAAATATCAGATTAGTAGTCTTTGTGAACACAAACATTGTCGAGGTAAGTTCGTGTAACTTAATTATGTATATTTTATATGTTTGAATTGAATTATGTATTTATGAGAATTGTATAAATGATTAATGTATGAAAAAAAATCACATGCCTGAGATTTCTCGATAAATAATAAATTCCGTTTAAATAATGAAATGCGATGGAGACAAAATTTTCCCATACTGATTATAGTCCTACATATGTTGCGAACATTATAACTTAGACGAGCATCCTGTTAAAAGCCTTCTTGAGCATCCTGTTATATAGTTCCTGCAAGTATCTTGATCGGTAGTGATTCTTTATGTGTTGCATACTATCGTAGCTCTTTGTGAGCGTCTTGTTACATGATTTGATCGGTTGTGATCCAGTATATAATGTGGACACAAACGCAGCTCTACGTGAGCATCCTAATATAGGCTCTTATGAGCTTTTTCACATGGCTCGCTTGAACTCCCTGTTATGCTATCTAGAGCTTCCTAACAATAACTCTTCGGAGTTACCTGTTAAGCTTAATGAGCTTCTTGTTATAAACTCTTATGAGTTTCCTATTTAGCCCGGATAAATATCCTATTACATGGCTCGAGACTGTGCTTTCTGATTATGTGCTCTTATGGGTATCCCTGAATATGAATTGACAGATTACAGTTTTGTACACTTCGAGTGTACTAAATCTGTATCCATCGATATTTCAAATAAATTCAACGGGTAAAAATCCTGATATGAGATAATGTGAATTTGAGATGAATTATCATAAGTACATACTTGAATTACATGGACATGAATTATACATGATATTTGGATACTTGATGTAGAACGTATGTGTATATGGAAAAAGGTTATTATTGTGCTCATACAAGTTTATTAATATTTATATAATATATTATTAATATGCTTTGTACATGCTACTTGATCATATGATGAGAGAAATATTTAAACATAGAAATAATATCGCTTGATACATTGAAGGATGATGTACTTGATACATAAATGTGGAACATACTTGATGACTTTGTTCATCCATGATACATTGAAAAATGTCATGGAAGAAATTTGTGTATGAATCTTGCTTGATGACTACGCACATTCGTGAATTTAAGCTATTATACGGATTATAGTAACTAACATGGTTGATGAGGATATGTGTTTAGGCACTTGGCCAACATGACTTGGGAATGAAATGTATGTTTACCTTATGTTTATAAAATAGTGGTAAGTTAAATTCCCGGTTATACGAACTTACTAAGCTTAAGAACTTACACTGTTTTTAATTTCCCTATTTTAAAGGAATTCGGAAGCTTGCTGGGTTGGAAGCTTGGCAGAGATATTTCACACTATCCATCAGTCTATTTGGAGCAAATGGTAAAATTAATTCTGGTTATAATGGCATGTATAGGTTAATTTGGCCAATGATGGCATGATAATGCTTTGGTTGTAACTAGCCATTAGAATGGCTAGTATGAAGTATATTTGATGAAAATTGTATAAGTCCTTATTCTGTTTGATGTGTTTGAAATGGTTGTATGATGAAAAGCATATAAATCTAATAATATATGGCTTTAAGTAAGCATCAATGAGAAAATATACTTATATGTGTATATATATATATGTATTTGGTAAGTTTAAACACTTGAACATAGGTAATGATAGGTCATGCATAAGACTCAGTTTAGACTTGATTTGAACGTTTTGTATTGACTTGGGAATGTGTTAAAATGTCAATGAAAGTGGAAGACATATTTGGGTGAGAAATAAGGCTTGGAAAATGACTTTATTATGTCCACACGGGTGTGTGTCTCAACCATGTGTGATACATGGCCATGCACACAAGCGTGTGGTTTTGCCGTGTGTCCCCTGCATCTTAAAAATTAAAAAACTGAATGCTCAAGTATTATCACACGGGCAGAGACACGGGTATGTGTCTCAGCCATGTGTGTCACACGGCCTAATACACGGGCATGTGTCTTGGCCGTGTGACACCTACACCATATTATTGAAAATTAAATTGTGCACACGGCCTAGTACACGGACGTGTAGTTGGCCGTGTGACCCAAGTCAGAGAGTTGCACAGATAAGGACATGGGCAAGGACACGACCGTGTGCCTCAAATCAAATGCCCACACGACTTAGGACACGGGCGTGTCATTTGGCCATGTGAGCCACACGGCTTGGCCACACTGGCGTGTGTCCCCTGCACCTAAGAGAATTTTGTAATTTCGCGAAAAATTCTCTGAGTTTTCAATTTAGTCCCAGCTTACTTGTAATGCATAATTTGGGTCTCGAGGGCTCTTATAAGGGACTTAATGATTGATTTCTGATATGAATACTGTATAAATGTGAAATGTTTGTTATATGATCTATAACCTCTGGTAATACTTCATAACCCTGTTTTTGCGATGGATTCATGTTAGGGTTGTTACATTTATTGGTATCAGAGCTACAGTTTAGCCGATTCTCAGATTAATGTAGCATATATGAGTCTAGCTATACATGCCATTATATAACTTGTGATAGTGTGATATCTCTTAACCATTTTAAAACATGTTTTTTATAATGTAATGTTATCCAACCGAGCTGATTTTGAAAAAGCTGAAAGTAATGCTGAAGCCTTAGTGTAAAGAGTAGTCTTGAGTAGTAGAAGGCTCGTATTTGAAGGCCGAGGAGGAAAGGCTAAATAAGTCTCCTTCCAATTTATGAATAAGTAGTTTATTGAAATTGTAAGAACGAATCCAGTTGTACATCAAACTCCACCTCCTCTTGTTCCTCAAATTGGTTCCCAAAGTGCTTCAAAGTACAAAAGTTATATGAATGAAAAATACTAATAGGGTTCTTGATGAATTATCATGTATACAAATTGAATGTTTAAAGTATGTGATGTCTTTGTTAAAAGATTCAGTTTATCAGTGGTGGAATATCTTGATTTGGTTTTGCCAAAAGAGAGGGTTACATGACCGTATCTGAGTATGAAAGAGAGTTTGTCTGACTGAATAAATATGCCAGAGAATATATTTTGATTGAAACCGTAATGTGCAAGTGATTAAAGGTGGTTTAAACAAGGACATAAAATTTGAGTTAGAATTTTTTAACAGAAAGAATTTGTTGTAATAGTTGATCGGGCATAAAAAAAAAGCCGATGAAGTTTAGCAAAGAGAAAAGATAGGTTAAGATGAAATCTAGAACTTCAAGTAGATGATTGACAGAAAAGTTATATCATTCAACCTTAGAAAAATCAAAGAAATATTATGATCTTTCTACTATTTTTGTGGGATACTCTAGTAAAGACAGAGGTACCCAATACTCAAGTCCAAGATCATAGGTTACATTTTTAGTAAGTGTGGGAAATGTTAGAAACACAAAGCCCAAGTGTAAGTACTATGATAAACTATATTTTGGAGAATGTAGAATAAAAAGTGAAGTATGTTTTGAATGTGGTTATTTTTTACAATAATCTTAGAGATTGTCTGGAAAAAGTTGAAAAAGATATTATTTAAATTTTAAGACTGAGTAGCACAGCTACCAGAGGTAGATCACCTCGTAACCCTGGAAATGAAAATGGTAACCGAGGTGTGACAAAAGACTTAATTGTAAAATCTAAAATATGAGCACCAGCTAGGAAATATGCTATTCGTGCATGGGAAGATACTTCTGTGTCAGACTTCATTACTGGTACTTTCTTCTTATTAATTCTAAAGTGATTATTTTAATTGATCCTGGTTCGACTTATTCATATAACTATACGAATTTAATATCTAGTAAAAATTTATATATTGAGTTCATTGAATTCATAATTAAAGCATCAAACACTTTAGACCAGTATATGGGTTGATAAAATTTCAAGAATTGACCATTAATGATACAATATTACTATTTCCTGTTTGATTTGATGCTATTACTATTTGATGAATTTGATGTGATTCTAGAAATGGATTGGGTAACTTTGCATGATGCCTAGGCAAATGGTAAATAAAAGTATATTATATTCAAATGTTAGGATGATGAAATGATTTGTCTTGAATCAGAGAAATTGAATGATTTGCCTATTCTGATATCAGCCAAGTCAATACAAAATGTATCAGAAAAGGTTATAATACTTTGATTACATGTTGGATATTAAAGTACTTGAGTCAAAGTTTAAATCAGTGGTTGTGGTATGCGAAAATTCTGATGCGTTCTAGAAAAAAATTACTTGGATTACTGTCGGTCAGAGAAGTCAAATTTGCTATAGATCTTGTGCTTGAAATAATATTGAAAAATGTATCTGAAGTTAAATGTTTTCTGGAATTAGCCGATTATTATATAAAAATGTGAAATTTAAATGGTCTGATAAGTGTCAACAAAGTTTTTACCAGTTGAAAGCTTTGTTGACTAAAGCATTAGTTCTGATTTAACCTGTGATCCGTAAGGAATTTGTGATTTACAATGATGTGACAATGAACAGTTTATGTTGTGTTTTGATGCAAGAAAATAAATTAATAGTCTATTCTTTTAGAAAGTTAGGGTCACAAGAAAAGAAT
The DNA here is from genome assembly GCA_025698465.1 of Gossypium longicalyx. Lineage (NCBI taxonomy): Eukaryota > Viridiplantae > Streptophyta > Magnoliopsida > Malvales > Malvaceae > Gossypium > Gossypium longicalyx. Next base: position 66,135,711 of record CM046995.1, on the reverse strand, counting down.
CGTCTGATACACGACTTCAATTGGTAACTATTGTATTTACATTGAAAGATTGTGACTTGGTTATTGATTTTTATCTGGGAAAAATAAATCTGGCTACAGATGCTCTGGGAAGAAAATCTTAGTTTGTCATATAAGCTATGAATACCTAATTGTTATTTTTTTGATGATGGCTCGAGTTTAGCTGAGTTAAAGTGTAACGCCCTAAATCCCGAAAACCCCTGTTAAAATTATTTTTGCGTGTTTGTGGCATGGATGTATGTTTGCCTTAGTGGTTTGGTGCTTTGGGAGTGTTTGGGACGTAATGGGTTCAAGCCTTGGCATTGTGCAAAATTTTATTTTTAGAGTTAAAACCTCTATCATTGGTCAATATGGTTATATGCAGAACTTGTTAAAATTTTGAAAAAGTAAGCATGTTATCCTTTTTCTGGAATTGGATACAGGCAAGGGGTGTTACATTTAGTGGTATCAGAGCCATGGTTTAGTCAGTTCTAAGACTAACCTAGCGAGAGTACGTGTCTAGCTATACATGCCATATATGTACATTGACAGTGTGACGAATCCTGACGAAATTAAATTATGTTTTTATATAGTAAATGAATCCTGATAGAACCACGATGGATGATGTGGAAAGTAATGCGCTGGCTCTCGCAGAAGGGACCGCGCCAATAGAGAGCGAGCCTATGAGTATGGGCCAAGGTGGAGGGTCTAGAGAAGCATACCTCTAAATGATGGACGCTTGGTATACGACACGAACACTCCACCTCCCCCACCTCCTCTAATCTGTCAGTATGCCCCGGTAGCTCTGCAAGGCGCAGGCATGCTTAGAAGAGAGAAGCCTCCAGTTGACAAGATCCGAAAGTAAAGGGCTGAGGAATTTTGGGCTAACTTAGATGATGACTCGGTGAAGGTAGATTTTTGGTTAGAAAATGTCATAAGAGTATTCAATGAATTGTCATGCACACCTGAAGAGTGCGTGAAGTGTACCGTGCCACTTCTACGGGACTCGGCTTATCAGTGGTGGAACACTCTCGTGTCTGTTGTACTGGGAGAGAGGATCACTTGGGAATTCTTCCAAGAAGATTTTCGGAAAAAAGTATATTAGCCAAAGATTTATAGATCAAAAGAGAAAGGAATTCCTAGAGCTAAAGCAAGGCCGATTGTCGGTGACGGAATATGAACGTGAGTTTGTAAAACTTAGCAAGTATGCGCGAGAATGCATATCTACCGAAGCCATCATGTGTAAGCGGTTTGAAGATGGCCTCAATGAAGATATTCGAGTGTTTGTTGGCATTCCTGAACTACGGGAATTTGTAGCCCTTGTTGATAGAGCGTGCAAGGTAGAGGAGCTGGTAAAAGAGAGGAGGAAGGCGGCCTTTGAGTCGCGGGATTCAAAGAAGAGATAGATGGGGAAATCACATCAGTCCTCGTCCAAGAGATCAAAAGAGTTTACCACCAGATCGAATGCTTCAGTGGGGTTTCCTAGTAGAAACAAAAACAAGCAGAACTTGGCATCGAGAGCTCAGACCACTTCTGTCGCGAGTGTTGGCAGTGCTCGGCCAAATAGACCGGAGTGTCCACAGTGTGGTAGACGCCATTTTGATGAGTTTTGAGTGAATGAAAAAGGTTGCTTCAGGTGTGGATCATTAGACCACTTCATCCGAGATTGCCCCGAAATTGACGACAAGGAGAAAAAGCAAGATGTGAGGGCGAGTAGTGCTCCTTTGAGAGGCAAACCACAAAAGAACCCAGGTAGTGGAGCTAGCAACAGAGGTGTGACTAGAGATGCTGTGGTGAGGTTCGAGGGCAGAGCACCTGTGAGGACTTATGCTATTCGTGCCCGTGAAGAGGCAGAGTCTACCGACATGATCACGGGTACCTTTTCTATTCACAATATATATGTTGTTGCTTTGATCGATCTGGGGTCTACCCACTCTTATATTTGTATGGATTTGATACCCCGTATGAATATGATAGTAGAGTCCACTGAGTTTGTTATAAAAGTATCCAACCCTTTAGGCAGACATGTGTTAGTTGACCAAGTATGTAGGAATTATCCTTTGATAATTAGAGGTCATTGTTTTTCGGCTAATTTAATGTTATTGCCATTCAATGAGTTTGATGTAATCCTTGAGATGGATTGGTTGACTCCTCATAGTGTTGTAGTGGACTGTGGAAAGAAAATTATTGAGTTAAAGTGTGAAGATGGGAATATTCTTCGGGTTGGACTGGATAATTTGGATAAATTGTCTGTAGTAATATCGTCCTTGACTGCTGAAAAATATTTGAGAAAAGGGTATGAAGCTTATCTAGCTTTTGTGTTGAATACTTAAGTGTCCGAGTTGAAGATTGAATCAGTACTAGTGGTTTGTGAGTTTATAGACGTTTTTCGGAAGAGTTACCCGGATTACCTCCAGAGAGAGAAGTTGATTTTGGTACCAAGTTAGTTCCTGGTACGATGCCAATCTCGATTGCACCGTATAGAATGGCCTTCACTGAGTTGAAAGAGTTGAAAGTACAGTTGCAAGAATTAATAGATAAGGGCTTTGCTAGACCAAGTTATTCACCATGGGGTGCTCCAGTACTTTTTGTGAAAAAGAGAGATGGATCGATGAGGTTTTGTATCGACTATAGACAGCTTAACAAAGTGACAATGAAGAATAAATATCCCTTGTCGAGGATTGATAATCTCTTTGATAAATTGAGAGGAGCCACTATATCCTCTAAGATAGATTTGAGGTCGGGTTACTACCAGTTAAGAGTCAAGGAACAAGATGTACCGAACATTACTTTTCAGATGAGATATTGGCATTAAGAGTTTCTTGTTATGCCTTTTGGATTGAAAAATGCCCCTGCGGTATTTATGGATTTGATGAATCGCATCTTCTAACCGTACTTAGACAGATTTTTAGCCGTTTTTATCGATGACATTTTGATTTATTCATGTGATGAGAGTGAGCACGCGAAACATTTGAGAACTGTGTTACAGACCTTGAGGGATAAACAACTTTTTGCCAAGTTTAGCAAGAGCGAGTTTTGGCTTAACGAGGTCAGATTTCTAGGACACATTGTGTCAGGTGACGGGATCAGAGCTGACCCAAGTAAGATCTCAGCTATTGTGGAATGGAAATTGCCAAGGAATGTAACAGAGGTTCGTAGTTTTCTGGGGCTAGCAGGATACTATAAACGATTTGTAAACGGATTCTCCATGATAGCTACCCCAATTACTGGGCTGCTACAAAAAGATGTCAAGTTTGAATAGACCGAAAAATGTCAACAAAGTTTTGAGAGATTAAAGACCTTATTAACGGAAGCCCCAGTGTTAGTGCAACCAGAGTCGGGCAAAGAATTTGTAGTTTATAGTGACGCCTCCTTAAATGGATTGGAGTGCGTACTTATGCAACAGGGTAGAGTCATAGCTTATGCTTCGAGACAGTTGAAGCCACATGAGAAACTATCCGATGCATGATTTGGAACTAGTAGCCATAGTGTTCGCATTAAAAATTTGGCAACACAATTTGTATGGTGAGAGATGCCAAGTATTTATCGATCACAAGAGTCTAAAGTATTTGATGACTCTGAAAGAGTTGAATTTGAGGCAACGACAATGGTTAGAGTTAATAAAAGATTATGAGTTGATTATCGAATACCATCAGGAAAAGGCGAACGTGGTCGCCGATGCATTGAGTAGAAAGTCCTTATTTGCATTGAGAGCTATGACCGCCCGTTTGGCTTTATTAGATGATGGTTCAATTTTAACAGTGTTGAGAGCTAAACCAGTATTTCTACAAGGAACGACGATTAATTGCAAGCCAAGATGACTTAGTGTGAGTTAGGTGTTGAATCAGATTTTTGAATTGGTACCGACGTATGTTTAATGTTCAAAGATAGAGTTTGTGTACCTAAAGATAGTGAGCTCATTCAAAAGATTTTACGAGAGGCTCATAGTAGTTGTTTGTTCGTCCACCCGGGTAGTGTGAAGATGTATAATGACCTGAAGAAAATGTATTAGTGGTCGGGAATGAAAAGAGACATTTTAGAGTTCATCTCTAAGTGTTTAGTGTGTCAGCAAGTAAAGGCTGAACACCAAGTGCATTCCGAGTTACTTCAGCCTATTATGGTTCCTGAATGGAAGTGGGATCGGATCACTATGGATTTTGTGACGGGTCTACCGGTAACTCTGAGGAAAAAGGATGCTATTTGGATTGTTGTTGATCGGCTAACAAAATCAGCGCATTTTATACCAGTGCGTACCGACTACTCCCTTGAGAAATTGGTCGACTTGTATGTTTCTGAGATTGTGAGGCTTCACGGTGTGTCGTTATCGATTGTTTCAGTTCGAGACCCAAGATTCACCTCGAGGTTTTGGAAGAAGTAACAAGAGGCTCTGGGAACAAATTTGAACTTCAGCACTGCATTCCACGCGCAAACCGACGGTCAATCGAAGAGAGTGATACAAATTTTAGAGGACATGTTAAGATGTTGCGTCCTCGAGTTTTAAGGCAGTTGGGAAAGGTATCTACCATTAGTTGAATTCTCCTACAACAACAATTATCAAGCAAGTTTGAAAATGGCACCTTATGAAGCATTGTATGGACAAAAGTGTTGAGCACCCTTATATTGGACCGAGCTCAAAGAGAACCAGATCCATGGGGTTGAATTAATCAAAGAGACCGAAGAAAAGGTTAAGGTGATTGTAATTGTTTAAAGGCCGCCTCAGATAGACTGAAATCCTATGTAGATTTGAAATGAAAGGAGATTGAGTTTCAAGTTAGTGATAGAGTATTTCTGAAAGTATCTCCATGGAGGAAAGTCCTCAGATTCAGTAGAAAGGGCAAGTTGAGTCCCCGATTTATAGGACTTTATGAAGTAATCGAAAGAGTTGGACTGGTAGCATACGAATTAGTCTTACCATCCGAGTTAGAAATGATTCATGAAGTTTTTCATGTGTCCATGATACATCGATATAGATTAGACCCCTCGCATGTAATTAAGCCGACAGAAGTTGAGATTTGCCCGGATATGACTTATGGCGAGGAGCCGGTTAAGATCTTAGCTCGAGAGGTCAAGCAGTTAAGAAATAAAAATACACCTCTAGTGAAGGTGTTGTGGCATAGACATACGATCGAGGAATCCACATGGGAACCCGAGGAACCTCTGAGAGAGTAGTATCCGAACTTATTCACCGGTAAGATTTTCGAGGACGAAAATCCCTAAAGGGGAAAAAATGTAACAGTCCGATTTAGGGCTTAGTTAAAATAGTGGTCTTGGGATGATGAATTCGAAGTTGGGAAAATTATTTTTATTAGTATTATGAGGTTATAGTAAGATTTCTTTAGTGCTTGAAAATTTTGGTAAGTTAATTTTGACGTTTGAGAGCTCAATTGCGAAAAAGAACTAAATCGCATAAAAGGCCAAAGTTGCGTTTTAGTATCAAGATGTCTTAAATAGCTAAAGAATTAAAATTAGGGGCTTTTAAAGAGCAATTTGACCCTTAGGAATAAGATGGCCGGCCATTAGAAGCAAATTTAGTCAAAAAGTCAATGTTAGGTGACTTGATGACATAATCTTATGATAAAATAATACCTATGAACTTAGCTATCAATTTCTTTTTTCTCCATGCCTTCTCCCCACCGAAGATATTAGCAAAACAGGGGTTTTTGAAGCTTTGAAGTTTCAACAACTTATTACCTCAACAAGTAATTTCCATGTCCCTAGTTAATAATTTTTGCATTTTTGGGAACCTTGAAGCATGAGCTTCCAAATGAGGGGTCTATTTTGCAAAATGGTTAAGAGTTTAGGGTTTTTCCATGAATGAAATTGTAGTGTTTGCTGAGTTTTTATGGAAAAGCATGAGCCTTAGCTATGTTATAAACAACTTTTGTGAAAGGTGTTAGCATGAAAACACCAGAAAGGGCTATTTTGCAAAAGTTGTAAGATTAGGGTTAAGTGTGTGAAATAGTGAGATTTTGAGGTTACTATAAGAGTAAAAAGAGTTCGGCTAAGCTTGAGATATGAAGAAGTTCGATAAAAATTAAATTTTGATCATACGGGCAAAATGGTCATTTTACCCAAAAATGTGAATTTTAGATTGCCTAATTGTGTTCAATGACTAAATGAGTGCATTTTGCTATTATAAATCAAGATTTACAGAACTCGAACCTAGACCAGGGGAAAGCCAAGCAAATTGACTAATCGATTGATTGAGTACATTTTGTAATCCGAGGTAAGTTGTATGTAAATAATACAACTACATTGTTGATGTATGTATTCGAATTGTCATTGAATTGATATGGTATAAATTGCGAGATTGTGAACTGAGAATGCAGATTAATGATTGAGTTAGTAGAAAGATCTAGTTGGAACCCTAGGAAACAAACCGGATATTCATGCCATGACATTCGGATTACTTGTGTGTCAGTGTTAGACCATGTCTAGGACATGGCATCAGTGTAGAGATGAGTGCCAGTGTAAGACATGTCTGGGACATGCATTGGCCTCGATGATGATCGCTAGTGTAAAACGTGTCTAGGACATACATCGGCTAAGAGTTGTGCTAGTGTAAGACATGTCTGGGACATGCATCAGGACGTGTATATACGAGAGCTAGTATAAGACCATATCTAGGACATGAAATCGGCCTCGATGATGATAGCCAGTGTAAGACCATGTTTGGGACATGGCATCAACAATTTATCCCATGTTTGAGGCTTACAGAATGTCCGATAGTATTTCGAAAGGTTCAACTTTAAAGGTTACGAAAGTGATTTAATAAAGAAAGTAGAATAATGTTGTGAGTGGTACAGGTACCTATCTGGTATGCATGAGTAATGAGTTCAAATTAGAAAATATGACTTGACTAGACGGTAATGAGTAAGTCAAGTTTACGCTTACCTTTGAGCTATGAGCATGATGACTAATGGTGAAATAGTTGTTGTACATTTGTTTATATGCAACTTACTAAGCTTTATGCTCACTCTCTTCCCTTTCCTTCTTATTTCAGTGCTGCTTAACTAGCTCAAGGATCCCTTGAAGTCAGAGATATCGATTACACTATCAGTAGAAATACTCGGTATAGTTGGATTTATATTTTTGATTATGGATAGTATAGGGCTAGATCTTATTATTTTGTGTCTTTGGGAATTGGCCGAATGTGTTGGCTTGAAATAGTTTTCACATTTTACATTAAGCCTTGAATGAGGGTAACGTTCATTTGAGTCTATAATAGATGTATCTTCATGGTTAAATGAATGTCTATCATGCATGGTTTGGTATTGGTTGGTGTTGGCATGAAAATAGGCATGGTAGGGTGGCAATGAGACTTGGTAAATAGCCTCATATTGTCCACATGGGTAGACACACGGGCATGTGTCTAGGCCGTGTGTGACAGACGGACAGTCCCATGGGCGTGTGAGAAGGCCGTGTGTCCCCTACACCTTGAAAATTCAAGTCAGAATGCATAGTATTTATCACACGGGCAGAAACACGGCCGTGTGTCTCAGCCGTGTGGAGGGGCACGGTCTAGTACATGGGCGGGTGCTATGGTCGTGTAATGCTGACGTCAGAAACATAATACCCAGGTTTTTACACACGGGCTACGCCACAAGCATGTCGTGGCCGTGTGAAAGGACACGGGCAAAGGACACGGGTGTGTGTCAAGGCCGTGTAAAGTCTGCACTTGTTTTATGAAAAATTTTGGAATTAAATTGGCCACACGGGTATGGGACACGGGCGTGTCCCTAGCACACGGGTGTGTGCCTTACACTGACACGGGCGTGTGGAGCCTTAAAGCATGATTTTTTTCTAAATTTTTCTCAAGCCCTCGGTTTGGTCCCGAACCACCTTGAATGTATGTTTTGGGCCTCGTAAGCTCTATTAAAGGACAAATTGACTATGAAATGAAAAGTTTTAAATTGATCAAAATTTTATGGCCCTGTTTTTTAAGATTGGTCGAGTTTAAGTTCGGTAGCACCTCAAACCCTGTTCCGGCGTTGGATACGGGCGAAGTGTGTTGTACTCCCTCCCTCTTATGGGTTGTTGTTAACCGTATAGATTTTCTTCCTTTTCTTTCTGCACTCTTCTGTTTCCAATTGCACCTTCTATCATCTCCCCTCCTTTTGAACACTTGTCGAATACCCTTTCTCTTCTCCTCTCCTGTTGTTATCTTTGCACCATTAATACTTTGACTGTGGCAGCATTGCTTCCTTCCTACTTTCGCTTTCGGGTTTTTGCAATCAATCCTTGAACAATCGATAGGTGTCCAAATTCCTCTTTGTTCATTCCTTTTTCTCGATGTGGTAATCTCCTTTTAACACTTTGGCCAACTAGTGATCTTTTCACTCGTGTTAAGTGTTGTAAGTGCTTAATTTTTGTATGTTGGGTTATAGGTTCTTATGAATCGTCTAACTGTTTCATGTGAAGGTTAAAGTATTGAAGAGAACACTGGTTTTGGAACAGAAGGAGTGTTGCGATTGTTCGGCTGGTTAGTAGCAATAATCGATTAAAGTATATTAAATATTATGGTTTTGGAGTTGACCACGAATATGGACTGATGGTGAGGTTGTTGTTAATTATAGGTGCTTTAACCTCGGAAGTGTTTCAGCTACAATATCATAACAGGTGTGTGCGCATCACTGCCATTAGATGTGAAATCAGAAAAAATCGAAAAGCTGAAAGGTGAACAATCGAAACCATTCGAGCGTGTGACCGCCCGTGTGGCAGGCCGTGTAATAAAACATGGCTATGTGGTCGATGAGACGGCCATGAGCACTTTCATGGACAAAATTGATATTGGGCCATGTTGGGCTGAACTGGGCCGTGTAGGCCTCATACGGGAAAATCACACAAAAGTGTGCTAGTTAGTAGGCTGGGCTATGTAAATCCCATGGCTAAGGCTGTTTTTGGGATATGTGGGCCACATGGGGGTGTGGGCCCATATGGGTCCATAGTATGGGTTGTAGGCCCATTATCACTGATTGACTGTTAAGGTTGCACGGGTCGCCAAGATGCCTGTGGAACTACTGTTGGGCTGATAAGTATACATGGGCCCTTATTTTGTGAAGATGACTGTTTTACCCCTATCTGATGTATGACTATTTGAGCATGCTATTTTTATTGTATGTAAATTTATACGATGTTGCATTGCATGGGGTGGGATATATGATTTTTGAGGAAGTGTACTGAAAGGCTATAAGCTTATTACTGGCAGCTCTACTGCAAATACTGTTTTAGTGCCGCAATCGGCACAACTTGGTGTGTAGGGTTGGGTGGGTCGATTTTATCCCCACATGGTGTGTAGGGCTGGTACGAAGATGGTGTGTAGTGGATGGACTAGGTAAGATTCTTTGTTTTCATATTGTACTTAAATAGGCTAAGGCCCAGACTGCTACTGCTAGTGAAAGAGGGCTAAGGCCCCTAACTGAAACTGAAAGGGTTTAGGCCCAAATTGTGTTTACTCTGACTGTATGCTTTTATGGAATTTCACACGCTGAGTTTCTGTAAACTCACCCGTCTATTAACTGTGCAGGAAATCCCCAAGCTTAGCTGGATCGAGGTGACAGAGGACTCAGAGGTGGCCACTCGACGAAGTTTCTTTTAATATTATAATTATGATTTTATTTGGGTTTTCATTTTGTAATAAGGCCTCTTTATTTTTATTTTTATTTTTATTTTTATTTTTATTTTTTAGTTACTTGAATTTTTAATCTGGTAGTAGTAGGTCTCAGATTTTTAAGAAAGTATAAACAAATATTTTTCTGAAAATACCACGTTTACGCAACACATTTTGAAAGCTTTCGCAACAAACACAATTTTAAAATTTAATAACAAACTAATATAATTAATATTTTGCTAAGACAACTTGAGTTTTCACAATGGACCAGACATCCTAGACCTTTGTTAAGAACCTAAAGAAGTCTTATGTAAAACAAATTTTCACGTAATTTGTGTTTTGAAAAAAAACACTGCAATGTGACATCACGGATTCAGCCATAACGTCTAGGCTGGGTTTAGGGTGTTACATTTAGTGGTATCAGAGTTAGGTTTCAAAACTCAGCTGTGGAATTGAGTTTTTGAAAAACGTGGAAATTTTGACAACATTGTTTTAAAATCGTTTAAAGTGATTATTTGGAAATGTTTTACTGAAAGACTGGTACACTGAGTCTCCACGCCGATCTTGTAAGTTTTCTGATTGTTTATTCTGAATGGATAATATTGAAATGTTATTACTGAGATTACTTTAGGTAGTAAAACTGTATTGAAACTCTTTAGTTAGAGTAAACTACGAACCGTAGTAGGAATACGAATTGTGAAAACAAAACTCTGGGATAATATTGTTCATAAGATATTGATAATAAACACTGGAACATTAAAATGACTAGCATAAAACTTTTAATACAGATTAAAGTGTGATCGGATAATGAGCACTAGAGGTACTCGCAGTAGAGGCGGCGGCAGAGGCCGCGGCAGAGGCCGTGGAGGCGCTCGGGCTGAGTCTTCGTCTTCTGGACACTAGCCTAGTGAGGAAGTTAAAGAGCCACCAGCTTCACCTATGGCTGAGACAGGGTCTCAAAATCAAGCAGCTGGGGATGACGTACTATCCCAAGCAATGTTGAGGATTTTGAAAAGGGTCGTTGGGCCTAGTACTGGCACTGTAGGCCATGGGTCGGTTACAGAATGACTCAAGTCTAATGGGGCAGAGACTTTTAGGGGTATTGCTGGAGTTGCCCCTTATGTGGCTAATTATTGGATCAAGGCCACAGAGAGGATCATGGATGACCTCGACTGCTCCCCCAAGCAAAAATTAAAAGGTGCAATATCACTGTTGAGAAATAAGGCCTACTAGTGGTGGCTTATCGTTAAGGAGGGCACTTAAGCCGATCGATTGACCTGGGAGTTTTTCAAGACTACTTTCCAGGCTAAGTATGTAGGTGCCAGCTATGTGGATGCCCGTAGAAGGGAATTTCTGAACATAACTCAGGGGGATAGAATAGTGTCTGAATATGAGGCTAAATTTTTACGATTGAGCCGCTATGCTCATGGGATAGTGGCAACAGAATACAAGAAGTGCATTCGATTAGAGGATGGCCTTAGAGTTAGTTTAAGGGTTTTGATAGCTCCTTAGAGAGAGCAGGATTTCGCGACATTAGTTGACAAGGCAAAAATTACCGAGGATGTGACCCGCACTGAGCGTTAGAACAGAGAGAAAGGTAGAGGTAAGAGGGATACTCAGCCCTCAAATTCTTTTCAGAGGTTTATGAAACAGCCCAGAGTTGAGGGGCCAACCAGAGTTAGGACCCTTGCTGCTACTGCTACTACTGGACCATAGTTTTGTGCTGATTGCAGGAAACGCCATCAGGGCAAATGTTGGAAAAACATGGGTGGATGTTTGAGATGCGGGTCATTGGAGCATCGAGTTAAGGATTGTCCACGGAGGCCCGAGCATATGCAAGCTATCGGTTTGGGTAATGTACAGCGGGGTGGTCAGCAGGCACCAAGAGGCATTGGTCAGGCCAGGGTTGAAAATGGTATGGGTTGTGGTCGTGGAGCACCGGGCAGAGGCAGCCAGCACTGGTTTATGCTACACGTCGCTGAGAGAATGAAGATGCTCCAGATGTCATTATAGGTACATTCTTTATCCATAATGTACCTTATACTGAATTAATTGATGTTGGGTCTACACATTCATACATAGCATGCTCTGTATCTAAGATATTGGGTTTTATAGCTAAAAACACTATGAGTGAGATTACTATTCTAAGTCCGCTAGGGGAGTCCATTCGGATAAATAAGATGTTTAGAGATGTTCCCTTGGAGATACAAGGAGTAGTATGTCTAGCTAATCTTATGGAGCTTCCTTTCAAAGAATTCGACCTAATACTGGGCATGGATTGGTTAGTTAAGCATCGGGTAAGCTTGGATTGTGCTACTAAGCGGGTTGTACTAAGAATTGAGGCAGATGAGGAGGTAGTGGTAATTGGGAAACGACAGAACTACTTGAGTAATATAATTTCTACACTAAGGGCCGAGAAGTTGGTTTGCAAGGGTTGTGAGGCGTTCTTGGCCTATGTCAGTGATTCAAATGTTGGGGACTCTTCGGTAGGGGATATCTGGACAGTTGAGGATTTTCCCGACATCTTTCCTAAAGAGCTACTTGGGTTACCTCTAGAACGTGAAGTGGAGTTTGGGATTGAGCTCCTTCCTGGTACAGCTCCAGTGCCCATCGCCCATTACAGAATGGCCCCGAAGGAGCTTGTGGAGCTTAAGGCCCAGATCCAAGAGCTACTGGACCGTGGGTTTATCCGACCTAGTGTGTCTCCGTAGGGAGCACCAATCTTATTTGTGAAAAAGAAGGATGGATCCATGCATATGTGCATCGACTATAGACAACTAAATAAACTGATCATTAAGAACAAATACCCTCTGCTAAAGATTGATGATCTATTCGACCAACTGCAGGGAGCATTAGTTTTCTTTAAAATAGATCTCTAGTCAGGGTATCACCAATTGAGAGTTAAAGAGGACGATGTGCACAGGACAACATTTAAGACTCGTAATGGTCATTACGAGTTCCTGGTAATGCCTTTTGGACTAAGAAATGCACCGGCAACTTTTATGGTTTTGATGAATAGAGTGTTCCAACCATATCTGGATTGGTTTGTTGTAGTATTTATCGATGACATACTGGTGTATTCGAGGACTGGAGATGAACATGATGAACACCTACGAGTGGTTCTGTAAATTTTGAGGGAGAAATAATTGTACGCCAAGTTCAGCAAGTGTGAATTCTGGTTACGTGAGGTAACGTTTCTTGGTCATGTGGTATCTACTAGGGGATTAGAGTTGATCCTCAGAAAATTAAGGCTATGTTAGATTGGAAGCAGCCTAAGACTGTGTCAAAAATTTATAGTTTTCTGGGATTGGCTGGGTACTATCGAAGATTTATAGAGGGGTTCTCACTGATTGTTGTGCCTTTAACTAAGCTACTACGTAAGGGTGTGCCTTTTAACTGGACTGATGAGCAACAAGAGAGCTTTGAGAAGCTCAAAAAAGTTATGATTGATGCCCTTGTCTTGATTTAGCCGAAGTTTGGGAAAGAATTTACTATTTATAGCGATGCATCACACGTTGGTTTGGGTTGTGTTGATGCAAGAGGGTAAGGTGGTAGCTTATGCATCTCACCAACTTAAGACTTATGAGATAAATTACCCAACGCATGACTTAGAGTTGGCTGCAGTATTATTCTCATTGAAAATTTAGAGGCATTACTTGTACGGTGAGAAGTGTATCATTTACACGGATCACAAGAGCCTCAAGTATCTCCTCACTCAGAAGGAGTTAAATCTTAGGTAGCGTAGATGGATTGAGCTGCTTAAGGATTATGACTGTTGGATTAAATATCATCCTAGTAAGGCCAATGTGGTGGTTGACGCACTGAGCTGTAAGGCTATGACTGATCTGAGAGCAATGTTTGCTCGTCTTAGCTTATTTGAGGATGGTAGCTTGTTGGCTGAGCTTCAAGTTAAACCAGTGTGGATTGAACAGATTAAAAGTAAACAGTTGGAACATGAGTCATTGGGTCTTCAGTTCCGTCAGATCAAGAATGGTAATACTGTGGATTTTGGGATGAATAATGAAGGGGTACTTTGTTTTTAAGGTAGAATTTGTGTACCTAAGGATGTTGATTTGAGACAGACTTTACTGCGAGAGGTGCATAGTAGCCCTATGCTATGCACCCAGGTGGAAATAAGATGTACAGAGATCTCCGTGAGATTTATTGGTGGCTGGGACTTAAGCGTGAGATTATCGACTTTGTGGGGAAATGTCTGACTTGCCAATAGGTTAAAACGGATCATCAGTTGCCTTCTGGGTTGCTTCAGCCAGTTAAGATTCCGCTGTGGAAGTGGGAAAGAGTAACCGTGGACTTTGTGGGTGGGCTACCCCTAACGCCTTCTAAGAAAGATTCAGTGTGGGTCATCGTGGACTAATTGACCAAAACTACCCATTTCATACCAGTTTGCACAAATTATTCATTGCAAAAACTGGCTAAACTTTATGTATCCGAGATAGTGAGACTGCATGGGGTACCAGTTTCTACTATATCTTATAGAGATCCTCGCTTCACGTCTCAGTTCTGGAAGAACTTGCACGAAGTTTTGGGTACACGGTTGGACTTCAGTACTGCGTTCCATCCTCAGACAGATGGTCAGTTGGAGAGGGTGATTCAGATACTAGAAGACATGTTAAGGAGTTGTGTGATTGACTTTCGAGGTAGTTGGGAAGATTACTTGTCACTAGAAGAGTTTGCATACAACAATAGCTACCAGTCTAACATATAGATGGCACCTTACGAAGCATTATATAGTCGTAAGTCGCACTCTTTCATGTTGGACTGAGCTGGGTGGGCGGGGTGTTCTAGGCCCTGAGCTGGCATCTGATACCGAGGATAAGGTCAGATTAATTCGGGATCAACTGAAGGCGGCATCAGAGAGACATAAGTCATATGCGGATCTGAAGCGCAAGGAAATTGAGTATTCTGTGGGAGACTTTGTCTTTCTGGAGGTCTCGCCATGGAAGAAGGTGCTAAGATTTGGACGTAAGGGCAAGTTGAGCCTAAGGTTTATTGGGCCTTACTACATACTAAGACGAGTAGGACCAGTTGCCTACCAGTTAGAGCTACCTCCGGAACTAGAGCGGATTCACGATGTGTTTCACGTCACTATGCTGAGACGCTACTACTCTGATCCTATGCTTGTGGTACTGGTTGAGGAGATTGAAGTTAAACCAAATCTGACTTTCGAGGAGGAACCAGTCTAAATTTTTGATTGAGAGGTGAAAGTCTTTAGAAGGAAATCAATTTCGTTAGTGAAAGTTCTATGATAGAACCACAGTTCTGAGGAGGCCACGTGGGAACCCGAAGAGGTGATGCGACAACAATACTCTCACCTTTCTAACCAAGTAAATTTTGAGGCCAAAATTTTCTTTAAGGAGGGTAGAATTGTAAAGCCCCAAATCCTAAAATTTTTGCGTGTTTGTGGCATGGATGTATGTTTGACTTAGTGGTTTGGTGCTTTAGGAGTGACTGGGAAGTCATGGGTTCAAGCCTTGACATTGTGCAAAATTTTGTTTTTAAAGTTAAAACCTCTACCCTTGGTCAGTATGGTTATATGTAGAACTTGTTAAAATTTTGACAAAGCAAGCATGTTAGCCTAGTGGTAAGTGGCGTGTGGAGTATGCAAGGAGTTTGAGGTTTGAGTCGTGGATTTCGCAAAGGATTTTTATTTTGCTATAAGTGCCATGGAGGTGTCCTAGGTTGACCGAAATTGATGAGTTGAAATAGGTTTGAATGGGTGGTTGAGAAGAGAAAATCTAGGAGTTTTTTAAGGGATTTGGATAGTGATCAGGTGGACTGCTGTGAGGAGGGATTTTAGGAGAAATTGAGGGGAGTTGGGGAGAGAGGATGAAGTGTGCCGAATTAGGTTTGTGGCATTCAAGAAGTTCGTCTAGAGTGGAATTGCTCAAAAAAACTGTTGGTTTTGTTTTCATTTTTTTGGTGGTCAAATACTGTTGGGGGTTTCTTCTGGGTTTTACGAATTTGTTTATTCATTTTTGTACCATTTGTTCCTCTTCTTTTAACACTTTCGGGTTTTGGCAAATTGGGGCTCTTAAGTTTTCTTCTTGGCCGACTACTTTACCTTCTCCCTCCCTCTTTTGGGTTGTTGTTAACCGTATAGCTTTTCTTCATTTTCTTTATGCACCTCTTCTGTTTCCAACCGCTCCTTCTATCATCTCCCCTCCTTTTGAACACTTGTTGAATACCCATTCTCTTCTCCTCTCCTCTTGTCATCTTTGCACCATTAATACTTTGACTGTGGCGGCATTGCTTCCTTCTTACTTCTGCTTTCGGGTTTTTGCAATTGATCCTTGAACAGTCGGTAGGTGTCTAAATTCCTCCTTGTTCATTCTTTTTTCTCGATTTGGTAATCTCCTTTTAACACTGTGGTTCTACCGATTGGTACTAGGGGCCCAATTTCAGTAGTCAAGAGGTTAGGCCGATCATTCATTCCCAACTAGTGATCTTGTCACTTGTGGTAAGTGCTGTAAGTGCTTAATTTTTGTATGTTGGGTTATAGATTCTTATGAATCATCTAATTTTTTCGTGTGAAGGTTAAAGTATTCAAGAGAACGTTGGTTTTGGAATAGAAGGAGTGTTGCGATTGTTTGGTTGGTAAATAGCGAAAATCGATTAAAGTATATTCAATACTATGGTTTTGGGGTTGACCACGAATATAGACTAATGGTGAGGTTGTTGTTAATTATAGATGCTTTGATCTTGGAAGTGTTTCGGCTACAATATTATAACAGGTGTGTGCGTATCACTGCTATTAGATGTGAAATCGGCAAAAGTCAAAAAGTCGAAAGATGAACAGTCGACACCACTCGGGCGTGTGACTGCCCATATTGTAGGCTGTGTAATAAAACATGGTCGTGTGGTCGATGACACGGCCATGAGAGCTTTCATTGACTAAAACAATATTGGGCCATTTGGGCTAAACTGGGCCGTGTAGGCCCAATGGGCCTGTAGGCCCCACACGAGAAAATCGTACAAAAGTGTGGTAGTTAGTGGCCTGGGCTGTGTAAACCCCATGGCTAAGGCTATGTTTGGGCTATGTGGAACACATGGACGTGTGGGACTACATAGACCCGCGGTATGGGCTGTAGGCCCATTATCACTAATTGATTGTTAAGGTTGCATGGGTCGCCAAGATGACTGTGGACCTACTGTTGGGCCAGTAAGTATACATGGGCCCTTATTTTGGTAAGATGACTGTTTTACTCCTATGTGATGTATAACTGTTTGAGCATGCCATTTTTACCATATGTACATTTATACTATGTTGCATTGCTTGAGGTGGGATATATAATTTTGGAGGAAGTGTACTGAAAGGCTATAAGCCTATTACTGGTAGCTCTGCTGCAAATACTGTTTTAGTGCCACAACTGACACGACTCAGTGTGTAGGGTTGGTTGGGTCGATTTTATCCCTACATGGTATGTAGGGCTGGTACGGAGATGGTGTGTAGCAGATGGACTGGGTAAGATTCTTTTTTTGCATACTGTACTGAAATGGGCTAAGGCCCAGACTGCTACTGCTACTAAAAGAGGGCTAAGGCCCCTAACTGAAGCTAAAAGGGTTTAGGCCCAAATTGTGTTTACTCTGACTGTTTGCTTTTATGAAATTTCACACACTGAGTTTCTGTAAACTCACCCATCTATTAACTGTGCAGGAAATCCTTAGGCTTAGATGGATCGAGGCGACGGAGGACTTAGAGGTGGCCATTCGATGAAGTTTCTTTTAATATTATAATTATGATTTTATTTTGGTTTTCATTTTGTAATAAGGCCTCTTTAAATTTTTTTATTTTAATTTGGTGATTTAGTTACTTGAATTTTTAATCTGGTAGTAGTAGGTCTCGGATTTTCAAGAAAGTATAAACAAATGTTTTTCTGAAAACACCACGTTTACGCAACACTTTTTGAAAGCTTCCGCAACAAACACTGTTTTAAATTTTAATAACAAACTAATATAATTAATATTTTGCTAAGACAACTTGAGTTTTCACAATGAGTTGGACATCCTAGACCTTTGTTAAGAACCTAAAGAAGTTTTACGTGGAACAAATTTTCACGTAATTTGTAACACCCCGAATTTGGGCCTAGAAGTATTGGGCTTTGAGTATGGGTCCGTAAGGAGGTTGTATATAAGTATTTAATTGTGCAAGGAAGTAACACAATTAAATGTCTACTTTGGTGGCTAATGGCCCTGAGAAGTGTTGGAGAAATCTTGGGTTTAAACCTGGGCTTTAGTAGAAATTTTGGTATTAAGTGAATAGAGCCCTGGATGCTTGGATGATGGCCTTTTAAATTATTGTGTTAAATAAATGGCACAAGGAAGCATGTGGTCTAGTGGTTGTGGCATCATTAAGGTTGTAAGGGAGCCTGGGTTCAAGTCTTGGCTCTTACAATTCATTTTGGTTTTTCTCTTAAGTGAATCTGGACGCTGGCACATATGTCTTAAAGTTAATTGTGGACGTTTTTATCACAGAAAGAGCCTGTGGTGGAGTGGCAAGGTGGTGTGTTGTGTAATTGTGAGGTCTCCGGTTCAAGTCTTGGGATGGGTAGTGGAGTATTTATTTTGCTATTTGAGTTGTGTAGGAGGTGGAGTTAGACTGGAACTTTGTGGTTGAAGTGGTCATAAGAATGAGGAATTTTCCTAATGGTTGAAAGCAATCCCACATCGGGAAGCTAACATGAGAATTGGTGAGAAGCTGGCTTTAAATAGAGTGAACTAGATGAGTAGGGAGGAAGACTCAATGCAGGATGTACCAAGCTTGGTGATCGTGGACTTCGACGCGTTCTCATAAACAGGTATGTATTCGTGCCTTTCTTTGTTAGAAGTCGGCAAAAGCCGAAAAGCCGAAACTTCGACATTTGAGGCCTCACGAGCGTGCGATCGCTCATGTGGTAAACTGAGCCAACAAACCATGGACGATAGACTATAGAGGCCGCCACGAGTGTTCCCGTGTGCTGAGGCTGTTTTAGGCCTCGATGGGCCGAATGGGCCCGCTGGCCCGCTTATGTAAAGCTAACTATTAGGTGGGAAGTAGTTGGGTTTGTCATGTCATGTGCATGGCATAGGCCGTTAAGGGCTTTATTGGGCTGAAATGGAGGGTGTGGGCCCAACGGGCTCGTGGGCCCCACACAGATTAAATCCACGGTAAGTGATAAATGTTGGACTGGGCTTTGTAGGTCACATAGCTGTAATTGAATTTGGGCTAAATGGGGTACACGAGCGTGTGGGCCCACTTGGGCTGAGTATGAGTCTTAGGCCCATTTACACCGTTAGGTCTATTTAGGTTATTTAAGTCGCTCGAGGCGACGGTGGACTTTCTGTTGGGTCGTAAATACCCTCGATTTGTAAAATTACCGAAATACCCCTAGTTTGTAAAATTATCGAAATACCACCGATTTGTAAAATTACATAAATACCCCTGATTTGTAAAATTACCGAAATATCCTCGATTTTAAAAGTTTCAAAATACCCCCGATTTGTAAAATTACTGAAATACCCCTAATTTATAAAATTACCGAAAGACCCTTGATTTGTAAAATTATCGGATTACCCTTGTAGTGTAAAATTACTAAAATACACCTGTAGGATAAAATGAATGTTTTGCCCTTGTGGGTAAATGATTGACTTGGACTATGAATTTAACTAATTGACTGTGATTGTATGATTCTGTTTTAACTGACTTGACTGTGGTTGTAAAACTGATATGTTTTTAATATATGTTTAAATGATTTTTACTGAGCATGGCCATTTTGCATACACGTGTGATGATTGAGCATGACATACATGACATGTTGCATGGGGTTGGAATTGTGAAACGGATGAAGAAATTGAGGTTTGCATGGTTGCATCACGACCGTGGATCCACCGATTGATGATCGCATGGTTGCTTGACGATCGTGGATCCACCGATTAAGGATCGCATGGTTGCTTGACGATCGTGGATCCACCTGTGGCTTTTAAGCCCAATATATGATTATTGGCAACTCAGTGTCGATCATATTTACCCGAGGCTGTGTGCTAATTGTATTACCGTCGCTGATGGCTATGTGCCTAACATGAAATAGCTACCCGATGGCTTAAAGCCAATTATTCTGATTGTGGCTTTGTGCCAACCTAAAAATGGCTCTGTGCCATCTTGACTATGGCTTTGTGCCAAACGTATTTACCTATGGCTATGTGCCTAACATACTTATGGATGACTTTGTGTGGATCACATTTACCCAAGGCTATGTGCCAATTATATTACCGTCGCTGATGGCTATGTGCCAAACATAATACAGTTACTGATGGATTTGTGTCAATTATAATACCGCTACTGAAGGCTTTTTAAGCCCAATATATGATTAGCAGCTTTGCTATAATAAAGGTAGTACCGCAACCGGGCTACCATTGATGTGTATTAGATGGGTGGGTCGATATTTATATCCCCACATGATGTGTACGGGGGGATGGAGTTGATGTGTAACGGTTGGATTATTGGGATGGGATAGCATGCATCCATGCATTCACACATTCTATTCTGTTATTGGTTTGGGCTAGGCCCAATTTATTCTGTTTCGGGCTGTGACCCAAGTGACATTGTAATAAGCTTTGGCCCACGTATGCTCTGAACTGGACTGTACTGTTTCTAATAGTGGGCTCTAACCCAGAATTTTTCTATTTTTGTTTCTGTATACTGACTGTCACTCTAGTAAGGGGATTACATACTGAGTTTTCGTAAACTCACCCCATTTATTAACTATGCAGGTAATCCCCAACGTTAGGTGGATTGGTGTCGCAGAGGGACTTGGAGACGACCAGACAACTGCACATGTTTTTCTATTTTGTTTATTTAGTTAAGCACTTTGGTTTTGATTTGGGTTGTAACAAGGCCTCTTTATTTCCTTAAGCTTTTATTTGGAATGTTTATTTAGTATGTCTAATATATGTTAGAAGTAGGAAACGGTTTTCCAAAGCAACAACTGTTTTCAAAATATTACGTTTTTGTGACTTAACTTTTAAAACATCACATTTTCGTAAATCGATTACTTTCAAAATTAGCTTCTGCAAAGTAAAAACGAGTTTTGGAAATAAATTTAAGAAGTTTTCAATGTACTATGTTTTAAATAAGATGTGTTTCTAATGAAAACATGGTTTTCGAAAAACACTTTAATATGACACGCCAGATTCGGGTCCAAAACCTAGGCCAGGTTTAGGGTGTTACATTTACTGGTATTAGAGCCAAGTTACAAAACTCGGCTGTGGAATGGGTTTTAAAATTGGATTTCTGAAAGAAGTGTCTCAAAAAGGTTCAAAAAGATTTGAAGTATTTGAAATATTTTTCTGAATGTTTTCTTAAAAGTGTGGTTACCGAGTCTCCGGCGCCGAATCCGTAAGTTTTCTGTTAGACTGTACTTAAAGTTAGATTTTGTATTTATTCAGTGAATGTTCTGGAAATCAGATTTTGTTTAAGTTAGCAACAGTACTGTGATAGATTCTGAAGGCAAGCAAGGTCACGAGGAGTTGCCCGTCTCCCCGGAACATGAGATGGTTCAGGAAACTATAGTCAAGGTAAGTTCGCCAACTTTGAGTAACAATAACCCGGAGCTTGGTACAGAGGCATTGACCCAGTTGGTAAGGGAAGTGCTGGAAGAAGTGTTCAAGGCAAGAGTTAAGGCGTATGGTGAAACACTTCAGGCTAGGTGCTCTGAAGTAGGAGCCTCGTTCTGTGAAACGCGTTAAGACGCGTCTGACCTTTTCAACTTTTGAGCGTTGCAAAAGGCGCCATCCGGGCGAATGCTGGAGGAAGTCAAGAACGTGTCTCAGATGCGGGTCTAAGGAGCATCGGGTTCGGGATTGTGATGTTAGGTGTGTTTTGTTTGGATGTGATGTTTGAATATAGAAATTGCATGCATGTGTGGTAAAAATCTATTTGCTTTTGTGGTTAGATGTTTGGTTGGGTGTGAGAGGTTTTGAGATTATGTTAAAAGTGTATTAATGGAGTTTGGAACTAGAGTGCACAGAGGGAGTGTAGTGGTGTAGGTTGAGCTAAGCGCTTATTTAGATAGTTGGAAATTTTGAGGACGAAATTTCTTTATGGGGGTAAAATTGTAACACCTCGAATTTGGGCCTAGAAGTATTGGGTTTTGAGTATGGGTCTGTAAGGAGGTTGTATATAAGTATTTAATTGTGCAAGGAGATAACATAGTTAAATGTCTACTTTGGTGGTTAATGGCCCTGAGAAGTGTTGGAGAAATCTTGGGTTCAAACCTGGGCTTTAGCAGAATTTTTGGTATTAAGTGAATAAAACCCTGGATTCTTGGATGATGGCCTTTTAAATTATTGTGTTAAATACATGACACAAGGAAACATGTGGTCTAGTGGTTGTAGCCTGGGTTCAAGTCTTGGCTCTTACAATTCATTTTGGTTTTTCTCTTAAGTGAATCTGGACGCTGGCACATATGTCTTAAAGTTAATTGTGAACGTTTTTATCACAGAAAGAGCCTGTGGTGGAGTGGTAAGGTGGCGTGTTGTGTAATTGTGAGGTCTCAGGTTCAAGTCTTAGGATGTGTAGTGGAGTATTTACTTTGCTATTTGAGCTGTGTGGGAGGTGGAGTTGGACTGGAACTCTGTGGTTGAAGTGGTCATAAGAATGAGGAATTTTTCTAATGGTTGAAAGCAATCCCACATCGGGAAGCTAACATGAGAATTGGTGAGAAGCTGGCTTTGAATAGAGCGAACCAGATAAGTTGGGAGGAAAACTCAATGCAGGATGTGCCAAGCTTGGTGATCGTGGACTTCGACGCGTTCTCTTAAACAGGTGTGTATTCATGCCCTTCTTTGTTAGAAGTCGGCAAAAGCCAAAAAGCCAAAACTTCGGCATTTGAGGCCTCACGAGCATGCGATCGCTTGTGTGGTAAACTGAGCCCACAAACCATGGGTGATAAACTATAGAGGCTGCCACGAGTGTTCTCGTGTGCTGGGGCTGTTCTGGGCCTCGATGGGCAGAATGGGCCTGCGGGCTCGCTTGTGTAAATCTATCTGTCAGGTGGGAAGTAGTTGGGTTTGTCATGTCGTGTGCATGGCATAGGCCGTTAAGGGCTTCATTGGGCCGAAATGGGCTGTGTGGGCCCAATGTGCTCGTGGGCCCCATACAGATTAAATCCATGATAAGTGATAAATGTTGGACCGGGCTTTTTAGGTCACATAGCTGTATCTGAATTTGGGCTAAATGGGCCATACGAGCGTATGGGCCCACTTGGGCCGAGTATGGGTCTTAGGCCCATTTACACCGTTAAGTCTGTTTAGGTTATTTAAGTCACTCGAGGCGACGGTGGACTTTATGTTGGGTCGTAAATACCCCTAATTTTTAAAATTACCAAAATAGCCCCAATTTTTAAAATTACCGAAATACCCTTGAATTGTAAAATTACAGAAATACCCTCGATTTGTAAAATTATCGAAATACCATGGATTTGTAAAAGTACCGAAGTACCCTCAATTTGTAAAATTACTAAAATACCCTCAATTTATAAAATTATTGAAATACCCTTTATTTGTAAAATTATCGGATTACCCTTGTAGTGTAAAATTACTAAAATACACCTGTAGGGTAAAATGAATGTTTTGCCCTTGTGGGTAAATGACTGACTTGGACTATGAATTTGACTGATTGACTGTGATTGTATGATTGTGTTTTAACTAACTTGACTATGGTTGTAAAACTGATATGTTTTTAATATATGTTTAAATGATTGTTACTGAGCATGGCCATTTTGCATACACGTGTGATGATTGAGCATGACATACACGACATGTTGCGTAGGGTTGGAATTGTGAAACGGAGGAAGAAATTAAGGATCGCATGGTTGCTTGACGATCGTGGATTCACCGATTAAGGATCGCATTCTTGCTTGACGACCGTGGATCCACCGATGGCTTTTAAGCCCAATATATGATTATTGACGACTCTGTGTCGATCATATTTACCCGAGGCTGTGTGCTGGTTGTATTACCGTCGCTGATGGCTATGTGCCTAACATGAAACAGCTACCGATGGCTTAAAGCCAATTATTCTAATTGTGGCTTTGTGCCAACCTAAAAATGGCTTTGTGCCATCTTGACTATGGCTTTGTGCCAAACGTATTTACCTATGGCTATGTGCCTAACATACTTATGGATGACTTTGTGTGGATCATATTTACCCAAGGCTATGTGCTGATTATATTACCGTCGCTGATGGCTGTGTGCCAAACATAATACAGTTACTGATGGCTTTGTGCCAATTATAATACCGCTACTGAAGGCTTTTTAAGCCCAATATATGATTAGCAGGTTTGCTATAATGAAGGTAATACCGCAACCGGGCTACCATTAATGTGTATCGGATGGGTGGGTCGATATTTATATCTCCACATGATATGTACCGGGGGACGGAGTTGATGTGTAACGGTTGGATTATTAGGATGGGATAGCATGCATCCATGCATTCACACATTCTGTTCTGTTATTGGTTTGGGCTGGGCCCAATTGATTCTGTTATGGGCTATGACCCAAGCGACATTGTAATAGGCTTTAGCCCAAATATGCTCTGAACTTGACTATACTGTTTCTGTTAACGGGCTTTAGCCCAGACTGTTTCTATTTTTGTTTCTGTATACTGACTGTCACTCTAGTAAGGGGATTACACACTGAGTTTTCATAAACTCACCCCATTTATTAACTATGCAGGTAATCCCCAGCGTTAGGTAGATCGGTGTCGCAGAGGGACTCAGAGACGACCACACAACTGCACATGTTTTTTAATTTTGTTTATTTAGTTAAGCACCTTGGTTTTGATTTAGGTTGTAATAAGGCCTCTTTATTTCCTTAACCTTTTATTTGGAATGTTTATTTAGTATGTCTAATATCTGTTAGAAGTAGGACACGGTTTTCCAAAACAACAACTGTTTCCAAAACATTACGTTTTCGCGACTTAGCTTTTAAAGCATCACGTTTTCGTAAATTGGTTACTTTCAGAATTAGATTCCGCAAAGTAAAAAGGAGTTTTGGAAATAAAATTAAGAAGTTTTCAATGTTCTACGTTTTAAATAAGAAGGGTTTCTAATGAAAACATGGTTTTCGAGAAACACTTTAATGTGACACGCTAGATTCGGGTCTAACTTCTGGGCCGAGTTTGGGGTGTTACATAATTTGTGTTTTGAAAAAAAACACTCCAATGTGACATCATAGATTTGACCATAACGTCATGGCCAGGTTTGGGGTGTTACATAAAGCTAAACCGATGTTTTTACAACAGATCTTTAAAGCTCAGAAAAAGTGATAATGAGTTGCAAGTTAAAGGAGTACAGAGTAAGCCAACTTCTAATTCAGAATTTCAAAATGGATTTGATAATTGTTTGTTATTCAGAGGCAGAGTTTGTGTACTGAAAAATTTGGAGATTGTACAAAAAAATTTTACATAAATGTTCATAATGGTATTATGTCTGTTCATCTGGAGAATAATAAAAATGCATAACGATCTAAAATAGATGTAATGGTAGTCTGGAATGAAATGTGGTATTTCTGAAATGGTGATCAAATTTTTGATATGTTAGTAAGTTAAAGCTGAATATCAGGTACTGATACCTTTAGAACTTCTACAGCGAGTAAATAATATCGAAATGGAAATGAGAAAGAGTACTATGGACTTTGTATCAAGATTGTCCTTATCTCCGAAAAAGAAAGATGCCAATTAGCTAATTGTCTATCGTTCAACGAAGTCTACACATTTATTTCTGGTACGTATGGATTTCTCCTTAAATGAATTAGCAGAGTTATATGTGAGATCCACGGTTTACATCTTGATTCTGAGCAAATTGCAAGAAGTTCTGGGTACGCGGTTACATTTTAGTACCATATTTCATTCTCAGACGGATGGTCAATCTGAACGCGTGATTCAAATTTTTGAAGATATACTTTGGTGCTATGTTTTAAAATTTAAAGGCAATTGGGAAAGAAATAATTATCGTTAGTCAAATTCGCATACAATAACAATTATCATTTATGTAAAAAATTACACCGTACGAGGCTCTGTATGGTCGTAAATATAGAACTTCACTGTATTAGACTGAACTTAGTGAGAAAAGATACATGGAGTTGATCTTATTCGTAAAACTAAAGAAAGGTGAAAGTGATATGAGACAGTTTAAAAGCAGTATCTGATCGTCAGAAATTCTATGTGAATTTAAAACAAAAAGAAATAGTGTTTCAAATTAACGACAATATATTTTTAAAAGTTTCACCTTGGAAGAAAGTTCTCTGATTTGGATGAAAAGGAAAATTGAGTCCATGATTTATTGGGTCGTATTAGATTATGATGTTGAGATCCAGTTTTATATGACATACAATAAAGAACCAGTCAGAATTTTGCCACATGAGACAAAAGAATTGAGAAATAAAAAGGTAACGTCAGTAAAAGTACTCTGGCAACAACACGGTGTAGAAGAGGTTATCTAGGAACCTGAGGATACTATGAGAAAGCAATGTTCAAACCTCTATACTGGTAAGATTTTCGAGGATGGAAATTTCTTAAAGGGGAGAGTTGTAACAACCCATTTTCAGTGTAATTGGAACAGTGGTTTCGGGACCACAAATCTGATCCCAGAAGAGAAATTTATTTTAATATTATTTTATGATCTACAGAATTATAGAAATATCGTGTGAAAATTTCTTTAATAAATTTTACCGGTTATATGTGTAATTTGATGAAAGGACCAAATTGCATAAAATGCAAAAGTTGAGTTCTAATAGTTATATGTATCAATTAGCTATGGAATTCAAAATTTGAGGTCCTTATATGGTAATTAGACCATTAAGAAAACTTAGTAGATATTTTTGGTGAATCATCCATGGAAAATTAAAAAAAAAAGGGACTAAATTGGAATGTTGAAAATTTAATGGATGATAATAAATTAAATAGAAATATCATTGTAACAGCCCGATTTAGACACTAATCAGAACGGTGGTTTCAAGACCACGAATTCGAGTCAGAAAAATAATTAAAAAATTATTTTCTGTGTTTATTATGTGTGAATTTGTATGTGTGAAATTTTCGTGCTTCAATTTCATCGTTTGAGGGTTCGATTAAATAAAAAATCTTAATCGCGTAAAATGAAAATTTGGTGGTTATTTTTAAAAGGGGCCGAATTGCTATTGGCTTTATAAATGGAAGCCTTTAAGTTGTAATTAGACCATGGGATAAAGGTGTGTACGGCAATGACCTTAGAAAAATGTGGTATGTTTATTTATTATTAAAGGGCAAAATTGTGAAATGGTTAGTAATACTATGTATAATAAAACATAAAAGCTTATTATATGGTTTTATATTATCATCTTCAAAGCCGAAACACAAATAAGAAGAAAAGAAAAAGAAAACCTAGTTCGGCCATCTTCCAAGCTTAGTTCAAGGTTCGTTCTTAGTCTATTTTTTGATAATTTTTACGTTTTTGAGATCGTTGCTTCGATTACCAGTAAAACCATGCTTGAATTTTTAATTTTGGTGAATATTTTGAGTTATGCCATTTTTGAGAGCTTGTGATTTTTGTTGTTTGATGATGAAATACGAAAGATATGTTTTAGATTAACATGTTTTGTATTAGAGTTTTTGATGATTTTGAGTAATTAGGACTAAATTGAAAAAAATAGTAATTTGAGGTACTAAAATGTGAAATAAATGATATATAGGGACTTGTATGAATATGGGTAAGATTCGGCCTAACATGGGTATAGTGAAATTTTGCATATTTTGTGTTTTGTACAATAGGGACTAAATTGTAAAAAGTGTAAATATAGGGGTAAGATGGTAATTTTCCTGTTTATGTGTTTTTGGACTAAATTCAATGATAATATGTTTGAAAGAGCTTAATTTGAATATGTTTAGATCAAGAACCAAAGAAATCAGATTTGGATCGGGGGAAAACGAAAGTTGTTGACTAGCTGTCCCCGTTCCGTTTTATATCATCCAAGGTAAGTTTATAAGCAAATAGATGTACTTAATTTTAATTAAATGCAAAGTTTACATGCTGAAATGAAAAATGTGAATTTTTATATGCAATAACCGAATGTTGTTAAGCTTAACAACTATGTTTACGACTTCTTTTTGATTGAGTTACGACGTCCGAAAGCCCCGTATGAACCTTAGGAATAGTTAGGATACATATGTCATGACATAGGATTCCGATATGTGATGTGAGAGTAAGACCATGGCATCGATATGTGACTCCGATATATGTGTGCGAGTAAGACCCTGTATGGGACAGTAGCATCGATTTGTGATTACATGTAAGACCACGTCTGAGACGTTGGCATTGTACGATATATGTGTGATTATCTGAGTATCCTATCCAATTTCGAGTGGTTCATCGGGTAAAGATAAGTTGTGATCGAATGTGTAAAACGAGCTAAATGGTCAGGTATGAATTAGCTTGTTGTCTACTTTGAATAAGGTAAGTATGTGACTTGATACTTGTTATAAATTATGTGTGATGTAAATGATGATTACAAGTGAACTTAGTAGAATATTTGGCCTTTAATACTTAGATATATGTAGATGTGACCATGTATATTCGACCATTTAAGTAATATGTGTACATGATGTTATATTATGATACTTGAGCTTGTGTTTATGAGTATATGTATATTTTATTATCTAAAGACATGTTGGCTTTGAAGGTTGAATGATAATTATTAAAATTGATTATATGAACATTTGGCCATGTTTGGAATTATGTATGAAAAAGTATTACTTATGAAATCTGTATGTTTGAGACTAAGCATAGTAATGTTAATGTAATTTGGTTTAGTTTTAAATGAGTTGATTATATCATTGGATTGTTTATTTTCTTATGACTTAGTAAGCTATGATAGCTTACTCTATGTGTTCATGTTTACTCTGTTTTATAGATTTTGGAGTCAAGCTATGAGCTTGGGGACTATCAGCAAAGTTCATCACACTATCTACTGTTTTGGTACCTTTATAACTTAAGCTCAAATTATGGAATGTATAGGCTGGAATATGTTTTGAAATGTTGAATTTTGGTTTTGTATAATTTGAGCCATGTGAAAATGGCTTAATTTCCATGTTAATTTCGGTTATGTTTTGATTATGGTTTGAGCTCACTTTTGGTTATAATACTATATGCTATGCATGAATGGTTTATGTGATAGATGTTATATGTTTTGAAAATTACTTGATAATGGTTGTTGAATTTGGGAATGGTTAACGTAACGAACATGGTGTTTATTTATTTAATAGTATGTTTAATTGATTCGGCTAAGGTTCTTGTATAGCTAGAATAAAATTATGAAATTTATTGCTGTGTTTGTATTGGTAATAATATGTGAATTGGCGTTAAATGATATATGTGTGCGTTCGAATGTGATTGGGGTAATGGCATTTGGTTATGAGATGGATGATATGAATAATATTTATGAGCTACTTGTGATTCGACACTTATGAATATATGTACATATTGAATTGGTTTGATGTATTGATTGAATTATATGTTTGTAGGACAAAATGAATGAAATAAATAATTGGGAATTTGGTTGTGGTTTATGTTCATTGATAAGTATGAAATATATGTATTTAGTTATATGTATTCGACTACCATGACAAAACATTCAATTAAGTCATAAAAATTAGTTTCATAAGTGAAATGTTACATGGTATTAGTATGCATAAATGTTCAGCGTTATTATGTGACTTATGTGGTTGTTTTGAATTAGATATTTGGCACTAATTGGGGTTAGTCACTCTATAAATATATATATATATATAAAGATATTTGTTTGTATAATGCATTGTCATGTGATTTAAATATGAATTCAATTGATATTAGATATTTTAATGATGCTTGAGTTTGAGTTGAGTAATGATATCATTAGTTAATATGAAAAGTCAATGTATACTCATGTATTATAATAGTTGAAAAAATCATTTAAGTTTATATCTTATCTTTGTTAAAATCAATATATGTCTTAATGTTTTGAATGATATGTTTCATATTAATGCATATGAATGATATGACTGTATATATGTATGATATGAAAATTTTCAAATTTAAAGAGTTGTGTTAATTTATGAATTAAATTTTGACTTTTTTTTTAGACTTGTTCATGTGTACATATATAATTGTACGGAATTGTGCTTTTATTCTGTAATGCCTTATGCTCTAATCCGGTGATGGATACGGGTTAGGGGTGTTACAATCATATTATTATTATCATCTTCCTCCCCAAAAATACATGGAAACCCTAGGAAAGAGAAAGCAAGCTTTCTTGGCTTAATTGGGTAAGTATTCTTGTCCCGTTTTTAGTAATTTTTATATTTCCAAGATCGGAATTGTTTAATCTATCTATTTTGGGGATTAATTTGTAAAGATATCAAAGTATAGAAATTTTTCCATGGATGTAAATGCTGAAATTTTGAAATTTATGGTAGAAAATGAAAGGTTGTTAATTGACAAACAACTTTCACAAAGAGAATTATGATAAAATTATTTAGGGACTAAATTGAAAAGTTGTAAAACCCATGGAAAAAATCTAATTTTTGTGACATAAATAGGCTGCTATTATAACATGTAAAAATTGGTTAGGTTTGGAATAAGAATTATATTGTATGAATTTCATTTTCTGAGCCTAAGGACAAAATTGTCATTTATGAATAGTATAGGGGCAAAATGGTAATTTTGCCTAGGAAGTGAATTGAGTTCAATTGAGTATGAAATGTATTAAATTGAGTTAAATTTACTCGTATAGATCCAGTTAGACCTCGTACTGAGTTAGATCAAGAAAAAAAGAAAATATTGGATTAGTAGTCTTTGTGAACATAAACATTTTCGAGGTAAGTTTGTGTAACTTAATTATGTATATTTATATGTTTGAATTGAATATTGTACTTATGAGAATTATATAGATGATTAATGTATGAAAATAATCACATGCCCGAAATTTCTTGATAAATAATAAATTTCGTTTGAATAATGAAATGCCATGGATACAATATTTTCTCGCACTGACTATAGTCCTGCATATGTTGTAGACATTATAGCTCGGACGAGGATCCTGTTAAAAGCCTTCTCGAGCATCCTGTTATATAGTTCCTACGAGCATCCTGATTGGTAGTGATTCTACATGTGTTGCACACTACCACGGCTCTTTGTGAGCGTCCTGTTACATGATTCGATCGGTTGTGATCTAGCATATAATGTAGGCACAAACGCAGATCTACGTGAGCGTCCTAATATAGGCTCTTATGAGCTTCTTTACAGGGCTCGCTTGAACTCTATGTTATGCTATCTGGAACTCTCTGATAATAACTCTTCGGAGTTACCTGTTAAGCTTAATGAGCTTCTTGTTATAAACTCTTATGAGTTTCCTATTTATCCCAGATAAGCATCCCATTACATGGCTCGAGAAAGTGTTTTCTGATTATGTGCTCTTATGGGTACCCCTGAATATGAATTGATGGATTGTAGTTTTGTACACTTCGAGTGTACTACATATGCATCCATCGATATCTCAAATAAATTCAATGGGTAAAAATCCTGATATGAGACAATGTGAATTTGAGATGAATTATCATAAGCACATACTTGAATTACATGGGGATGAGTTATACATGATATTTAAATGTGGAAAGTATGTGTATATGGAAAAAGGTTATCATTATGCTCATACAAGTTTATTGATATTTATATGAGATATATATATGATTAATATGCTTTGTACATGCTACTTGCTCACATGATTAGAGAAATATTTGAACATGGAAATGATATCGCTTGATATATTGAAGGATGATGTACTTGATACATGAAAGTGGAACATCTTGATACATGAAAGTGGAACATACTTGATGACTTTGTTCATCCATGATATATTGAAAAATGTGATGCAAGAAATATGTGTCTGAATCTTGCTTGATGACTACATACATTCGTGAATTTAAGCTATTATATGAATTATAGTGACTGACATGGTTGATGAGGATATGTGTTTAGGCACTTGGCCAACATGAATTGGGAATGAAATGTATGCTTACCTTATGTTTATAAAATAGTGGTAAGTTAAATTCCTGGTTATTCGTACTTACTAAGCTTAAGAGCTTACACTGTTTTTAATTTCCCTATTTTAAAGGAATTCGAAAGTTCACTGGGTTAGAAGCTTGGCAGAGATATTTCACACTATCGGTCCATTCGGTGCAAATGGTAAAATTAATTCTTGCTATAATGACATGTATAGGTTAATTTGGCCAATGATGGCATGATAACGCTTTGGTTGTAACTAGCCATTGGAATGGCTAGTATTAAGTATATTTTAATGAAAATTGTATAAGTCCTCATTCTGTTTGATGTGTTTGAAATGGTTGTGTGATGAAAATCATATAAATATAGTAATAAATGGCTTTAAGTAAGCATAAATGAGAAAATATACTTATATGTATATATATGTGTATTTGGTAAGTTTAAACACTTGAACATAGGTAATGATAGGTCATGCATAAGGCTAAGTTTTGAGTTGATTTGAACATTTTGTAATGACTTGGGAATGTGTTAAAATGTCAATGTAAGTGGAATACATATTCGGGTGAGAAATAAGGCTTGGAAAATGGCTTTATTCTGTCCACACGGACGTGTGTCTCAACCGTGTATGATACACGGCCATGCGCACGGGCATGTGGTTTGGCCGTGATCCCCTGCATCGTAAAAATTATGAAATAAAATGCTCAGGTATTATCACACAGGTAGAGACATGGGCGTGTGTCTCAGCCGTGTGTCACATGCCAGTACACAGGCATGTGTCTAGGCCGTGTGATCCCTGCACCAAATTTTTGAAAATTAAATTGTCCACACGGCCTAGGACACAAGCGTGTGGCTGGCCGTGTGACCAAAGTCAAAGAGTTACATGGATAAGGACACGGGCTGGGACACGACTGTGTGCCTCACATCAAATGCCCACACGGCTTGGGACACCGGCATGTGTCCCCTACACATAGGAAAATTTTGTAATTTCACGAAAAATTCTATAAGTTTTCAATTTAGTCCCGACTCAATGATCGATTTCTGATATGAATACTGTATAAATGCAAAATGTTTGTTATCTGATATGTATTCTCTGGCAATGCTTCGTAACCCTGTTCGGTCGACGGATTCAGGATAGGGCTATTACAAAAATCGCCTAAGGTCGCACAATTTTCCAGACTAAAGTTCTAGCCCTATGACACTATCTAATTCTCTTTTTGGTTTGATGGAGAAAAGTGCAAAAGAGGAATCAACTCTTTAGTGCTTCAATACCATACCAATATCTAACCATCTCTTTTTTCTATTCTCAAGTAACTTCATTTGCTTGTCAATGATTTCAACCTCACTATCCAAATGCCCAAATAATTGATTTCATTTAGTAGGAATTTAACTCTTTAAACCTGACTCGAAAGTCCATTTGGATCTAGAGTGTCACAACGGTTGGTGGTGCAATCTACTTGATCAATCATTCAATTATTACACAATAAAACATAAATTTTAAAAATTCAATATGATATTATAAAACTACTTATAAAAAAACAAAATAAAATTATTAACAAGACTCAATCAAATAATCAATGAGAAAATGCAACCAAATTAACCAATTAACCGATCTTAAGTACATGCCAAGGCTACATTGAGTAATGCCTTTATGAAGCAAGAATTGTGAAGAATCTTTAGCAATGTTGCGCAAGAACTCTTCGGTACAACTATTACCTAGGCAAATAATTAAAACCTAAATGATGAGCTTCTCACAATTCTATGGTGATCTCCAAATTCTAACTTTATAAAATATTTAATTCAATTTAAAAGCAATTTTAAAACACATTTTAAACACTTCAATTAGGGTAAATAAAACTAGTAAAACATTTTTAAAATAATACAAAAACAACATTTCAATAATGATATCCGTGGAACCAACTAAAAATATGACTAAGGAAAGTCCACATATCAATTAATTGTATAGCTACAGTGAGCAAAGATATTGTTCCCATGAAGAAGAAAAGTACTAGTAATTACTGTCTTTCTATTATTTAACTGGTATATTCGAGTGATGGATTAAAACTAAAATTAACTAAATTAATTAACCACGATCACGACAAAGAACAAATTAGGTAAATAATCGAATAATAACCAAGAAGCAAAATAATACCCAGGAAAGAATTCACCTATATTTCATCTATCACTATCAATCTAAATTATGCAATTTATAGAATTCACCTATATTTCATCTATCACTATCAATCTAAATTATGCAATTTATTCACTTAGTATCTTGATCTGTAGAAATCCTTAAACTATTCTAATATCTCTCTTCAAGAATAAGATCCATCGACTCTAGGTTGATGAATTGATTTTTTTTCTAATTAAAACCCCTATTATCAAGTTAACTCGATCTATGAATTCCCCTTTTAGATTTGACTCTAATCTAGTAGATTTATGTCGTCCTATTTCTAAGATTGCATGCAACTTAACTCAATTACGCAACATCTACTCTTAAACAGGGTATATTCCACCTTTGATTTAATCACAGCAAACATGGATCTATAGTCTAGAAATATTAAACCAAGAATTAAGCACACATAATTGAGTACAAGATTTAAGTATTTATTGCATAAAATAAAAATCAAACCATTATAGGGTTCAACTCTATAGGTATTTAGAAAATTAGTTCATGCTAGCAAATGAAAACATCTAAAATACAATATAACCAAAAGAAACAAAAAAAAACTCATAATAATCTCCAAAGAAATTAAAAGGGGATCTTCAATCTTGACAAAAATCTGCTATAAAATCCATTTCAATGGTGTTTTTTGAGTTATTTTCTTGAATATTTTATGACAGCTCACTCCTATGTTCTTATTTTTGTCATATATAGGTCTTATAATCCCAAAAAGCGTGTTTTTCCACTGTTTGGAGTGTAATTAGCGAATTTGACACGACCTGCCACATGGCCTTGTGGCAGCCCGTGTGGCTCCTGTAACTGACTCTGATTTTCCAGTTTTTGCTCTTTTTTCTCTCGAGTGCTCTCCTAAGTATAAAAACATAAATCTAAAGGATTAGGAGTATAAAATTCACCATTAACATCGAATAATCACCTAAAATGTATTAAGAATGATATTAAAACATGTTACTTTTAGCATCTATTAAATAATTTTCCACAATTCCTACAATTCCATAATGTTGGAGTATACCCAAAGAACAATCATATGATGGTTGCAATAACTTACCTTTCACCTAAGACATTAATAAAAGCGATGTGATTATTATTTTCAGTTTTTATTTGTGTTAATTAAGTAGTATAATGATATGGTCCTAAGAATGATATGATCATTCTTAAATGTCCTTAGTTGTGGGATTCGATAACAATCATGTATTGAGGCTAATATGTACTTGATTGATGACAAGTGTTGCTATAGATACATGATATCAAATTAACACATAAGTATATGTTAGAGAACAATATACTAGATTGACCTGCCAAGATAATGCTTTTTGGATTATTATGTAATAGTCATAGTGTAACACCCTTTACTCAAATTGAGCCTATATCTTGAGTAAGGAATATCAAATTTGAACACAATGACCGATTAACTTGAACATTTATTTAAAAACTTCATTTTAACCTATATGAGCTTATTTAAGGCTATTCAAGTGTTTAACTTTTCAAGTAAACCTTGAAACTAGGACCGTACCCAACATATAGAGAATCACCTTGGACTTCAAACTATTTTTAATACGTATTATTAAGTCTCTATTAGTTTCAGGTTGTAACTTTTAATTATTTCTAGTCTGTGGCTTAGTAACTTTCTATTTGGGGATTTTTGCATACATGGATTACTCAAGCATAATAATCGGAAAATGCATGATAGCTGGCTTAGGTAAACTTTGCCATTGTTCCCTAATTTCTACTACATTGCGAAGGAACCGTTTTTGAAAAAAAAAATCAACAAGGCAACTAGATTTCCAAAATGACATGAATAATGGTTTTTTCGGCTATATTAGTTAACATCAAGTTTTTACAAAGTAAAGCAACGAACAAATGATTTTTCTAAAATAACACTGTCAATAATAAAATGAATCTTAAGTACAAATGACCTAAAAAATCATTGTTTTTAAACTAACTCAAAGTACAAATATGGTTTTTCTCTAAAATGAGTTCATTTAAGGTCTTTAAAAGTAACGTAAGTTAGCTTAGCCATTTCGATGGCTAATGTAACCTTCTTAATCTAGCCATAATGTCTAGGCTGGGTTAGAGAGGTTACAGTGCTGAAATAAGACACAAACATTTAAATTTTGTCAACACGTAATATCCTAAATCAAACTCGAACTCTTCATATCCAAGTAAATTGAGACTAAATTTGTACCTAATGGAACCAATTTAAAAATTAGAAATAACTTTTAACCTTAAGAAAAATCACCCAAAACATAATAATATCCAAATTTACACATCTTGCTTGTAATCACCACTTACCCTTAATCCACTTCTATCGGAACCTCCCACTTTGATATCACAAATTATCTATGGTTCTTAGATTAAATCCTTCAATCCAAAATAATCTCTTAGTTAAAAGAATATACAACCAATCCTAATAATCAAAACTTCACAAAATGAAATGTAGATTACATCTCCATAATACTTACACTTTTATTTCCAAAAGTCTGAAAAGAATAAGTAAGATTTTTGATGATCTAAATTGGCATGAGAATCTAGTCATAAAAGAAAAAGAAATAATTATTCAAAAAGAGGTTGTTATTTAAAAAACAATAAGATGAAAAGAAAAGAGAAAAGAGAAAGAGTAATTAAAATACGATGGCTGCTGGTGGTGATCAATGGCGACGAACGGTGGTGCACGGTGGTTGATAATGTTGGTGATTCAAAAAGGTGTCGAGTAGAGAAATAAGAATAAGCAATTATTTAAATCAAAAGAAGAGTAAAGAAATGAAAAAAAAAAGAGAAAATAGAAAAATAATAGATAAGAGTGGTGGTGAAAAATGAAAGGTGGTGAAGAGTGGTCGCACAATGTGGTTTTCATCATGGTGGTATGGTAGTTATGAGTGGAAAGTGGTGGTGGTATGGTAGAGGAGAAATGTTGATCGGCACATAACAATAAAGAAAATAAAATAAAAATGGTGGAGAACCTCCAAAGGAGGGTGGCTCACAGTGGTTGATAGGGAGGAGAAAAATAAAGAATCTGATGAAAAAAAAGAGAATATCTTAGCGGAAATGCTACTAAGGGATGGCATCACTTCTAGCCCAATTCAAAATCCAAAATTAAAATTCCCAACATCTCATTCATGAGGGGATAATGGAGTTAGAATGGATTGATGGTGAATAGTCATAGGAGTTTCAAAACTAACGTGAATGACTTTGAAAATGAATGTTACAAAGTTGAAAAAGAGTTGCATCCATGCACGGCAATGTTGACCAAATTTTATTCAAAAAGTTGAAAAAATAATATGATAGTATGGATATTTCTATTTGGATCACTAGGGAGTTACGTAAGCTACATAACCATTAAGCCATAATATTTTCTTTGTTAAATGCTAACAACATTTATTTTTAAATAAGGTGTAACACAAACTAGGATTTTGAAGAAAAATTGCTCAAAATAGAAAATGATGTGAGGGAAGGGACTTTAACTTAGATCTTCAAGGACAACTCCACCAATACTTAACCACTAGACTAGATACTTATTTATTATCTAGTGCGCAAAGATAACTTTTAAAAATCGAGGCGTGATCACTCTTAGTCCACTAACCCCAATTTTTACTAATCCATTATTTGGGTTGTTACAGTCTTACACTATGTGGTCTTCATATCTCTGTATGATGCCATAGTCCCAGACTAGGTCTTACACTATATTGCCTTCTTGCCTTGGCCAAAATTCATGTTTACTGTCC
This sequence comes from Gossypium longicalyx, assembly GCA_025698465.1. Lineage (NCBI taxonomy): Eukaryota > Viridiplantae > Streptophyta > Magnoliopsida > Malvales > Malvaceae > Gossypium > Gossypium longicalyx. Next base: position 66,098,136 of record CM046995.1, on the reverse strand, counting down.
TGACGATGCACACACAAGCAAACACTTTCTACAGACTTATGCAATTCATGCAACTTATTCATGTCGAGACTCAATCATGCTTTTAGATATGTTTATGCATGTACATACTTCTCAATAGAATTGATAAAGAATGGGTGTGGATGATTGCGGAAGCAGATCATAAGTTTGTCCAAGTCACAGATTTCACTTAGGGCTCTAGACATTCGAAAATGAAAATTGGATTTTGGCACAACCTGAAACGCAATCGAATCCAAGTTAAATAAAAAAAATAACTAAGATAAATAAATAGAACAATACATCAAATATTGTCATAATAAAGAAGAAAAATAAATAAGATAGATGGAAAAAATGGAACCTGATATGTAGAAAGTCCTTAGAAGCCTTAGAAACATGAAGAATCCACAACCCCCTTTAAGTGGCTCTAATTTCCCCTCCAAGATAGAAAACTTGGCAAAAAAAAGTTTAATATTATTATGTAAATATTAGGCACATGAGTGCTCAAGTAAAAATTAACATGTAACTTTCTTTGAATATGCATGGTCATCCATAAGAATTTCCAACGATGAGTCAAGAATTTCACATAATTATAAAAATCAAGTAGTTTAATATTATTATGTAAAAGTTCATATTTGAAGTCTAAGGTAAAAAATTTGTTGCTAGATAAAATGCATGGGGTTCTTTAATAAACCTGTCAAATGCAACAAAAGTAATCTTTAAATACCTAGATAAACCCATAAAATAAATTGAACTTTTAAACCATTGTTTATTGAAACTTGACCAATGAGAAAGCATGTCATAAGGAAAAATAAAATCAGTAGCATAATTATCAAAAACATTCAAGGTATGGCTACATATTTCAATTTTTGATGTATCATTACTTTTCTTACATTCTAGCACATGTGGAGAATTATCAATGTTCAACTTACCTCTTTCCCACAAGTAAAATCGTTTATCGTTGGTAGAGTAATATAATTGAGAGTTCATTAAGGGATCCTTGAAATCCTGTAACAAAGAAACACAACTAAACAAATTTGAGTTAAGGTTAGTTAAAACATAATCATTCCTCACTTTTACATAGGTATTTTCTTTCTTTTCATTTTCTTTTTTTTTCACTTGAGAACTCTCCAAATTTACCCTATATGGATTTTCACTCACCAAATTTGAACCATCAAATAGACTTTTATCACTTGAAGTCCATCTCTCAGTCTTTTTAGATGATTTTTCCTCACTTCCTATATCTCCCACACAAGTATTATGAATATTCATGCCAGTGCAATACATCTCAGTGGGAGAACATGACGTTTCTATCTCATCTAAATTTATAGATCCGAGGAAAATAATTTCACTATCATCTTTTCTTATCAAGAAAAGTCTTGTGTTGGCACAATCACGACTATAGTACCCACGCCCTTTGCACTTAAAACATTCAATTTCACAAGCTCTTTGTTATTTTGGTGAAGAATTAGTAGAAGTGAGCTGCTTAGAAGATGTAGAATAAAGTTTTGTAAGGGCCCCACTTTTCCACTCAAAAGGTTTAATCTCATCACATTTTGGCAACAAGTTATTAGTAGCATGAGAAGGTTTTAAATTCTTGAAAGTAGAATTAGAACTCGTACCACTATAATATTGTAATGCACCAAATGGAAAAAGATTGACATTGTTGAAATTGTTTCTCAATCTCAACTGCCTTGTGTACTGCCTTCTTAAGATCAATATAGGTTTTAAAATTAAGAGCATTGACTATCAAAATGTTCAAGTCATCTACAAACCACACCATGGTAGTCTTTTAATCTTCCCACACATTTGTTCTTTGCATAAGCATCTCCATCTCCTTATCGATTACCTTGAACAAGTCGTTAAAGTTTCGTTTTGACCTCTCTGTAGTAATGAGAAGGAACATAACACTTTTGCATCACTTGCATCAAACCATACCATGTTTCTATTACTCTTTCATAGTTTCTTTGATGATTAATTCTAAGTTGAATCCACCAAATTAATGCATAATGTGAAAATCCAAGGATCACAAATGAGACTTTTTCCTTTTCCTGGCATTTATAGTAATGAAACATAAGTTTAATTTTTTATTCCCTCTTACAATATGCCTTGGGATAATTCTTTCCCCGAAATTATGGAATTGAGAACTTTGATTTAGCAAAAGAAGGTTTTCTGCCATCATTATTGATGGAAGTCTCATCATTCATGTGAGGTGCATGTTTAATATTATTTGCACAAAGACAAGATTGGTCAACCTTATCTCCCTAATTATGATTTTGACACTCAATTTGGGTAGTTAGACATTCTAAATTTTTGTTGATCGTGTTAGAATAGTGTCCCATTGCTGATCTTGAGCATCTCAAACCTCTTAATCCCTTTGCAACTTTCTAATCATCGTATCACAAAATCATTATGAAAGCTTGAAAAGAACACAACACTCAAGAAAAGAAAAATTAAGCAAACCTCATTTTTATGCGCTTAGAAATAAAATCAAATTCTAAAAGAGGTAAGAATTAATCTTGTGAGTCATTTAAAAATGTTTATATCAATTAATCAGAATGTATTAGAATTAAACTAACAAAGCAAACCTAGTAGCACTAGGAGTCCAAAATTGGCCAGACACCAAAGAATTGTGTTGTATAGAGGAAGGAATGTGCAACATACTTTAACCTACTAAAACAAGAAACAATAAAGTGTTAGAATGTGTAAAGGAACAATAAAAAGAAAAAATAAATGAAAACCAAAGGCTAAGAGTCAATGAAAATTCCTGAAACCCGAAATCCTAAAAAATTGCAAAGCAACTTGACAAATTTCATTTGAGGTGTTCCTGATTTCCAAAAATCAAAAAAATTTAAACTAGAGCCTTCTAAAATAATGTATATTTGATCTAGAAATTTTGGTACGAAATTCAACCTATAGAATATTTTTAAAGTTTTTTTCTATTTTTTCACTTTTTTTTATCACTTTTTTAGTGGGAAATATTTTTCTATAGTCTAAAATAGTGTCAAGAAACAGTATGTAAAATTTTAGACCGTTCTGAAAAAGGTTTACCCACTAAAAAATATTTTTTCTAAAAAAATTTCTAGGTAATAAAAATTATTTTGAGGCTATTTGTTGGAAATCAGTTTTATAAGAACACAAAGAACACCTAGAATGTCAAACCTGATACCAAATGATAAAGAATGGGTATGGATGAATGCAGGAGTAGATCATAAGTTTGTTCAAGTTGTAGATTTGAGTTAGGGCTTCAGACATTCGAAAACAAAAATTTGATTTTGGCAAAATCTGAAACGCAATTGAATCCAAGTCAAATAAAACAAATAAAAATAAATAACTAAAATAAATAAATAGAACAATAAATCAAAGATTGAAAAAATAAAGAAGAAAAGTAAAAAAGATAGAACGTGATATGTAAAAGTCCTAAGAAGCCTTGGAAAGACGAAGAATCCTTAATCCCTTCAAGCGGCTCTAATTTTCCCTCCAAGATAGAAAACTTGCTAAGAAAAAGTTTGAAGATGATCCCTATATTCTGAAAAGAATTAAAACTCTTCTAAAAGAAAACGTAAGAGAAATTCTTGAAAAGAAACACTCAAAGAGAATTTATTAACTGAAAAGAGAAGTTGAATAATAATGAATTGTACGATTTGTGTACAATGCAAAGGCCTATATATAGGCTAGCTATATAAATCTAAATAAAACTCTTAAGTATACTTTAACTCTAATTAATCTAAACAAGAAGTAGTTTTAAATTAAACTCTTTTTTACATAAAACTACTAAATAACTTAAACTACTTAATAATTATTAAAAATTTAAAATATTAAAATAATAAAATAATAAGAGCTGATAAATACAATATTGGCTCATATAGAATAAGAATTCAGCCTAAAACCCAAACCCTATATGATTTAAACTCGAATTAAAAGCTTGAAACTCGTAATTTCTGACATAATCACATACATAAATTCTGCTTGCATAGTCTTTATTAAAATGGTCATAACTTGAGCTCTCGAACTCAAAGTCGAGTGACTCAAAGTGTGTTTTGAAGCTAAGAGATAGATCTTCTAACGCCATGCAGACATCTCAACTCAGAAATGCAGAGATCTCATCCAAAAAGTCGTATCAAGTCTGCTGATTTTCCAAACTTAAAAATTAACAGCTTCGATAAACGAAATTTAATAAATTTTACCCTATTCGCTCATGAATCATCCCCTCTTTCCTCAAAAAGATTCGTCTACGAATCTTACCTTTCATCGAATCTTAGTTTGATTGGCTTGGCATTTGATCTTATTGTTGGTCCTTGAGGTAGTGTAAATCCATCACATCCATGAGTATGAAATTAGGCTTTGAGACTCGTATCAAGAACAGAGACTTATCATCAAGGTCATTCGTTATTCATAAAAGAGGCACATCATCATTAAGTATCACACTTTTAATTCTCATGTTTTCATTTCACATATTAGCCTTTCGAACATACAAGATTTATCAAGCAAACATGCAAGTAATAGTCAGTTCCAAGACTCACCTGTTAACCTTAGAGGTAGCTTAAACATTAGATCATTTGCCTAGCCAGACAACCTTATTTTCCCTCAATAGACAGAAACATTTCATTAGAACTTATTCAGATAGCTTTTATCATCAATTTTAACCCAGACATAGCTTCATTTCTTTATGCATTCTTACAGATTTATGTTTTAAACAAGCAAAATCAGGGAACTTACCTTGACAATAGGAAGACTTCTCAATAAAACCAGAGCTTTCAGACTTAGCCTCAAGAGAGAGCACTCCTTTTGCCTTAAGCCTCATATTTAAAGAGGGAGGCAACCCTCTTTTAACTCAACTCAAATCTTCTTTGGAATTAGGAAAATGTCACATCAAAACTCAATTATTTTTACCATTATCTGCCACTTTCCAAAACTTACTTGGCTATCTTGTTAGTCTTCAGCTTTTCTAATTTTTCTTTAGTCAGTACTAAACTAGCCTATCTCTCACATTGACTGGCTCAGGACCACTTTAGTTAAGTTTATGCTACATCATGAGCATATACCCATTCTTTTAATTCAATTTTCTTATGGCTACTAGTCAGACTTCACTTATCATCGTAATTTGATTAAGAACTCATGCCCACTTATTTATCTTGGTGTAACACCCTGAATTTTAGGGTTAAAAGTTTTGGGCTTCATGGTTAAGGTCAGTGAGTAGGTTGAGCTATTGTGTTTAGTTGCACATTTTGATGTCAGAATGGGCCTGCTGGTCTGGTGGTTAGCTGTGTGTTAGTGTATCTTTGGGTCGCGTGTTCGAATCCTTGTATGTGCATTTTAGAGAAATATTTTTATTTTTTAAATAGTAGATTTGTTTTAAGTTTAAAAATAACTATTTAATTTTATATTGATTTTATGGTTACTGCTTTCTTTCTTTTCACGTTCTCCTCTCCTTCTCCTTGGTTCTCCTTTCTTCTTTTTTTTTCCTTTTTCTTTTCTTTTTGAAAATAGTTGTGTTGTGGTTTTCGGAGAGCTTTGGTTTCTTGGTCATCATCTTGGGTTCTAAACGTCTCTGATCGCGAATCAGGTGTGGGTTCAAACTCTTCAATTTTAATTTGTTGTCTCGATTGTGTGGAACTTGACATGCTCTAAGTGTTTTCGTGAATGTGGGGTAGGTTTTGCTTCTAAGTTTCGTAAAACTTGGTTTTCTATGGCTTGTTTCTGATTTATTAGAGTTTAGAAGGAGTTTGGTATGTGAATTTACGGTTTCCAGGATGTTTCGAGGTGATTTTAGGACTATATGGGCGACCACATGGGCGTGTACTGGTTCACATAGCCATGTGAAATTGGGGATTAGGGTTTTTGGACAAAAATTCATGCCAACGGTCTGGCCACAGGCCATGTGGCTGATTTGGGGAAATTAGTCAATTTTCAGACAATCGTGTCCCATGAGCATACGGGCATGTGTGTTTGGGAATTAAGGTTTTACTGATTTTGTGCCACACGGCCAGGCCACATGGCAGTGTGGCTAATTTGGGGATCCCACACTAGCATGTGTTAGGACACACGACCGTATCTAATAGGCACACGACCCTATGAGACTATCAAACGGCCGTGTCCGCCCTGAACCATATTTTAGCACAATTGGATAGAGAGTTACACGACCTATTCACATGGCCATGTCCCTAGCTCACACGAGCATGTCTCCTCTTCACATGGGCATGTTAACCCCTATACAATCAGAGCATACAACCGTGTGGCCCTAAGTCACAAGCTTTAATTCTGTGTATGTTTTTTTTATCTAAAAATGTATTTATGTATTCCGACCCTTGACTAGGCTTTAGTGAGGGTAGTTAAGACTTTGATATGGGCTTCGACTTATGTGTTATTTATGACCGTTGTGCAAGATATCTAATTCTGAACCTGTTTAGCTGGGTGTATGAATGTCTATTTCTATCTGACTATCTATCAATGTGTTCATTATTTCTATGAGGTTATAAGCATACATGCACTTGCATAAAGAAATTTTTGGGTTGGTTGTGGAGAGAAAGAAGTCTGATTCTAATCTGATCTGACAGTTTAACTGCAACTTATCGGTACAATGATTTACCTCACCGTACCGCATATACGTCAGTTTTTTTGCGTACTACTATCTAATCTGGTAGTTTAACTACAACTTATTAGTACAATGGTTTACCGCATTGTACTGCATATACTCTAGCTTTGCTGCATATTATTATCTGATCTGGCAGTTTAAATTGTAACTTGTCTGTTCTGCGATATACCGCAATGCACTGTACTGCATATACGTCAGCTTTGCTACGTATTATTATCTGAGTGGCTTAGTCCTCATACATGGTGTGTAGGGTTGGATGGACCTTTCGGGGTCCTTTGTGGTGTGTTTGGTTTGTGAGCTTGAACAGCTCTTTTGGGGTGTCATCGGGTGATGGAGAGGTGTGTTGGCCAAATGGGCGTGTTTTTACTACTTAACTGCATTGATACGCTTTTGATTGTGTGACTGGGTGTACATTTATTTGTCTGTTTTCTATCTGCTTATCTTAATGTTCGTGACTGTTCTAATTACGGGTATTAAGGTGGAAGCATAATTTCAATTTTCTTATCATTGAGTTTGTGATGATAATGTTTTGGTATCAACCCACTGATGGGTTTGCTTATCGTGATTCTCTGTATAGTACCAAGTGTGTTGATTGTTGCGTATGGTCGAGACGTAGGTTCCCAATTTACCCTCTATTTCTGTGTATCTCTATAAATACACTATGCCATTGAACTACTATTTGGATTTCTGTTCTATAAATCTATTGTTTGTCACCTTTTGGATTCACACTGAGCTCGTGTAGCTCACCCTTTAGTTTTTCCCTTTTTTCAGGTACGCTGGTTTTCTGTAGCTAGACGTAGCATGCGGAGGACTTGGAAGCATCACGTTTTTTTAAAAGTAGGCTATTAAGGTGTTTTTTGTAAATTTGAATTTTTAATAAACGATTTTGGACTGTAAGTTCTGGTTTAAACACTGTGGTATGAATTTTGTGTTTTACACACGTAAGCATTATTTGGATTGAATTTTTAGCAATATCAGGAATTTGATAACTGAGAATTTTTGCTCAACTAAAATTTTCCTATGATCACTTCGGTGATCAATGTAACCTCCAAGATTTGGTACAAACTTTTAGGTCGGGTTTTGGGCTATTGCATTTAGTGGTGTCAAAGTCTGGTTTGCAAAAACTTGACCTGTGTTTTACTTAACCGTGTGCACGCGTGTTCATTTAAAAAAAATCAGAAAACCATACCATAGTGTTTTGAAATGACTTGCATTTGGAATAATTTTTTGTGGAAATAAAATGTCTAAGACTCCGATGCTAGTCCGGGTGGAAATTCGCAATTGTAATGTTAGAACTGTCCTAATAGATATTTATGTTGTGACTATTTGTGAAATGTAGATTACTTTAAGTTAGTTGAAGATCGATATGGATTCTGAAGGTAAGCGAGATCACGAGGATTAGTTTGGCAAAACTCTCGAGTAGTAGTTAACTTTTGTGAGACATGTAACTATTCAGGAATCGAAAGTCAATGCAACTCCGCCAACTTCGGTTAGTGATAACTCGGAGCTTGGTACTGAGACATTGACTCGGGTAGTGAGAGAAGTGCTAGAGCAAGTGTTTAAGGCTAGATTGGAGAGGCTTGGAGGGTTAGTGCAAAGTAGGTGTGTCGATTGTCGAAAGAAAAAAGATCGCAGTCCTCCGAGGTTGGAGCCTCAGTCTGCGAAGCGTATTAGAAAGTATTTGAGTGGTAATAAAGGTTTTGTGAAGGGTGCCAATAGTGGTGCGAGCACTCTAGTTTGTGAGCACTGTAAGAAGCGCGATTGTTGGAAATTTAACTGCAACTTAATAGTACAGCGGTTCACCAAACTTTACTGCATAGACGTCAGCTTTGCTGCGTATTATTATCTGATCTGGCAGTTTAAACTGCAACATGTCTATACAGTGGTTTACCATAATACACTGTACTGCATATATGCCAACTTTGCTGCATATTATTATCTAAAAGGCTTAGTCCACATACATGGTGTGTAGGGTTGGATGAGCCTTTTGGGGTCCTTTGCGGGTTTTTACTACTTGATTACATTCATACGCATCTAATTGTTTGATTGGGTGTAAATCTATTTGTCTATTTTCTATCTGCTTGTCTTAACGTTCGTGACTGTTCTAATTGCAGGTATTAAGGTGTAAGCATAATTACAATTTTCTTATAATTGTGTTTGTGATGACAGTGTTTTGGTATCAACCCATTAATGGGTTTGCCTATCGTGATTCTGTGTATAGTACCAACTGTGTTGATTGTTGTGTATGGTCAAGACGTAGCTTCCCAGTTTACCCTCTATTTCTGTGTATATCTATAAATACACTATGTCGTTGAACTGCTATTTTGATTTCTGTTCTATAAGTTTTTTATTTGTCACCTTTTGGCCTCTTACTGAGCTCGTGTAGTTCACCCCTTAGTTTTTCCCTTTTTTAGGTACGCTCGTTTTTCTGTAGCAACATGCTGAGGTCTCAGAAACGTCACGTCTTTTTTTAAAAATAGGCTATTAAGGTGTTTTCTATAAATTTAAAATTTTAGTAAACAGTTTTGAACTGTAAGTTCTATTTTAAACACTGTGGTATGAATTTTGTGTTTTACGCACGTAAGCGTTATTTGGATTGAATTTTTAGCAATATCGAGAATTTGATAACTGAGAACTTTTACACAACTAAAATTTTCCTACGATCACTTCGGTGATCAATGTAACCTCGAAGATTCGGTCCAAACTTTTAGGTTGGGTTTTGGGGCATTACAGTCGGAGTTCGCCAATATTATATGCCCAAAAGAGTACATCCAAGTGTTTACCATCTCACCAATTATACTTCACCTCATCCTTATTATGATTCCTTAACCTTGCCTATTATAAAAGGCCTTACAGATAAAATATTTTCAATTCATCTATTCTAAACACTAAGATGAACACTTGGGTGAACACTACTTCACCAATCATGCTTACTTATAGCCATGTGCCTTATCACATATATTTACTTATATGTTACTCTTTCTTAATCCATTAAACTTACATTTCTTAAAAGTTGGCTTTTATTCATTTGGAGTATCTTATACACTATTCGCATTAGTGTTCCTTTCCTTTAGTTTAGAGTCCTCTAGACCAAACGCTCTTAGAAAATAACTTGCACTTAATTAAATCCCATGTTATGCACAAAAGCTAATTCTTTAAGCCTTGTACACGTGCTCAAAACTTGCTTATTGTGCCTTGCTTTTACAAACATCATTTTGTCACTAGTACTTCCCAGGTGGAGTGTTATAGGTATTATCCTAAACGAAGATCAAATCTTTGAAAATAAACTTGCTCACTTGAGTTGGTTGAAAAAATCATCAATTCGGGAAGTGAATATTTTTTCTTTATCATTACCTTATTCAATTGTAGGTAATTGATACACAGCCTCAAGGTTCTATCCTTTTTCTTTACAAACAAAATCAAAGCCCCCCACGATGATACACTTAGCCTGATAAACCCTCTATCCAGAAGTTACTGGAACTAAGATTTCAATTCTTTTTGTAATATCCCGAATTAGGGCCTAATCGGAATAGTGGTTTCGTGACCAAAAATCTGAGATAGAAATAATTATTTTATAATTATTTTGATGTTTATGATATGATTGCATGATTGTGTGAAAATTTCGAGATGAAATTCTATGCATAAAGTGCTTAAGTTGAAATTAGGGACTAAACCGAATAACTTGCAAAACTTGCATTCTAGAAGTTTTTAGTATGAAATTACTTTAGAATATTAATGAGGAGGCCTTAAATAGCAATTTGACCAATTTCTAAAATTCTTGACAAAAATGGGCTTGTACATGAAAATTTTCAAAGAAAGGTATTAAGGGTATTTTGGTCATTTGCATATTAAATGAAATAAAATGAGAAAAATAACACAAAATAGTCATCTTCTCCATATAGTTGCTGCCGAATTTTTCTCTCTCCATATTTAGGGTTTCTTCAACTTTTAAGCCTTGATTGTAAGTGATTTCTATGCCCGTTTTTAATGTTCTTTACGTTTTTGGAATCCCAATAGCTCGATTTAGCTTATGCTAGCAATAATTTAACCTAGGGTTCATATTTGGAAAAATACCCATAGGTGAAATTTGTGTATTTTGGTGTTTTATGATAGAATGAGGTTTTAAATTATGTCAGGCAACTTGTACTACTCGGTTTTAAGCGAAAACGAGTAAAAGGGCTTAATCGGTAAAAATACCTAATAGTCATAAGTACATGTTAGAGTGTGAAATTGATGCTGCCATAGAAGGAAAAAATGATCAGCATGTCATAAAACATAAGAAAATAGGATGAAGTTTAATTCCCGAGCCTAGGGGCAAAAGTGTAATTATGTAAAAGTTTAGGGGCAAAAATGTAATTTTGCCAAAGTTTGTATTAAATTTTTTTTGATGAATGTATGTATTAAATAAGATTAATTTGGCATTAAAGATCAAGAGAAACGAGATTCAAGTCACGATCGAGGGAAAAACAAAATTTACGAGGAATAGGCTCGATTGCTAATAATTTTATACCGAGGTAAGTTCATGTGTAAATGTAGTAACATAATTGTCATTTTAAGTAATTTAATGTTATTTATGTGATATGATGATTAATATCATGAAATATTATGCTTTATGGTTATTATTGAATAATATGTAAATTATGAATTGCTACCGAGTATCAGTTTCGATGTTCTGTGGAAGACGGGAAAGATGTGTAATCGAGGAAAAAGCCCGTTTGAACCTTGGGAATAGATTAGAATACAAGTGACATGTCACTAGGATGGTTGGGCATCCGAACTTGTTGAGTCCGAGTTCACTTATGGATGCAAATGTCCGAACTCGTTGAGTTGAGTCTGAGTTTGTGAGATGTAACTAGGCATCCGAGCTCGTTGAGTTGAGTCCGAGTTCACTTATGGATGCGAACGCCCGAGCTCGTTGAGTTGAGTCGGAGTTCACTTATGGGCTTGTTACATGGTAGCTTGGCTACATATGTGGCACTTATGTACAAACTTTCCGTGTATTCAAATTATATTCTGATGTGTTCAACGGGTGGATCTTAAGAAAATAAGGGGAATGCCTAAAACGAAGGTGACATGTTGGTAAGTGTGGTAAATGAGAAAATTTGACAGGTATGTGCTTAAACCCTCGAGTTGAAAACTTGGTAAGATGAAATCGTAGAAAGATATTAAATGTAAATGATATTTTATGTGGGATTGTGTGATTATGTTACTTGCTATTTGCATGTGAACTTACTAAGCATTTATACTTACTCCCTCCTTTTCTTTCATTGTAGTTTTGACAAGCCGGCTTGAGAATCGGGATAGGCCGAAGACTCGTTCACACTATTCGAAGGCTTAAATCGGTAAAATGGCTTGTATATTTTGAATGTGGCATGTATGGCAAAATACTCACTTTGTGTAATTGATCTTATGATATGGCTATGGTTAGGCAAGAAAAGGGTTTGTAAATGATTAGCCATTAGAATGGCCAATCTAAGTCATATTTGGTGTTATGTATGTTTAAAATGATATTTAGTCCATGAAAATCCTTAGTAAAGTGAAATTTGCCATAAAACAGAATCTGACAGCAACAGTGATGTAAATTTCAAAAATCACTAAAAATAGTAGAAATGGAATTAAATGATGAGTAAGTTATGAAATTGAAGCTTAATGAGTCTATTTTCATATGGATTGAACAAAACAGGTATATAAATTATAATTTATGAGATATTTGAATTTTTGTGAAATAGGGTCAGAGTGATTTCTGGATCCCCTGTTCTGACTTTGGAAATTCACCATAAATTGTATAAAAATAATTATAAGTCATACTTTATATGTACATATTTCTTATTAAGTGTAGTTTTAAGGGAAACAAACGTCATAGTCATTGAAATTCTGAACAGAGAGATATCTGATTTGTAATACACAGAGGTCAAAGCAGTCGAACCCTAAAATAGGGGAGAATTTAATTAATAAACTGTACTAATTGGCCCAGTCAAAAATTCTAGAAAAAAATTAGTAAATAGATATATGAGTCTAGTTTCAAGAAAAATTTATGGAATTGGATTTTGAGTTTCGAAACTCGAGATATGAATTTTTAAATGACTGTGACACAGATTGCTAGCTTGACTGAAAATTTTAAAATTAAATTGTTTGAGTTGTTTAAGCAATGAATTAAGTCTATTAATACCTCGTGTTTGAATCCGACAACGGTCTCAGTTACGGGGTGTTACATTTGGTGGTATCTGAGTAGGTTTAGTCGGTTCTCGGACTAATGTGTTGTATGTATGGGTTTTGCTATACATGCCATATATATATTATGATAGTGTGACGACTTCTGACCTTTTAAATGATTTTTTGATAGTAAATGGATCCCGATCTAGTTGCAGCTGATGATGTAGAGAGTAATGCACTAGTTCCGGCTGAAGGGGCAGTGCCAACTAAAAATCCACCTCCTACTGTTGGTCAAGGAGGAGGAGAAGGGGCTCGGGAAGCCTTTCTCCAAATGATGAATGCTTGGTATACAGAGTTCGTTCGTAAGAACCCGAATGCACAACCTCCCCTACCTCCCCCGATTCCTCAACCTGTACCCCCGATGCCTCAACGTATGGATCTAATGAAATTTCATACAACTCCAGTTGACAGAATCCGCAAGCAAGGGGCCGAAGAATTCAGGGCAAATATTGATGATGATACCGAGAAAGCAGAGTTTTGGCTCGAGAATTTTATTCGAGTATTTGATGAATTGTCGTGTACACCTGAGGAATGCTTGAAATGTGCTATATTATTGTTGAGGGATTCAGCTTATCATTGGTGGAAGACATTGACTTCAATAGTACCGAAAGAGAAAGTAACTTGGGAGTTCTTTCAAGAAGAATTTCGGAAGAAATATATCAGTGAAAGATTTATTGATCAGAAGCGTAAAGAGTTTCTTGAATTAAAGCAGGGGAACATGACAATTACTGAGTACGAAAGGGAGTTCGTCAGGTTGAGTAAGTATGCTAGAGAATACATTCCTACAGAAGCTAAAATGTGCAGACGATTTGAAGACAGACTCAATGAAGACATCAAAGTATTTGTTGGGATTCTTGAATTAAAAGAAATGGTAGTATTGGTTGATCGAGCTTGCAAGGCTGAAGAACTACTTAAAGAGAAGAAAAAGGCAGAGGCTGAGACTAGAAATTGGAAGAAAAGACCAACGAGCAGTTCATTCTCACAGCAATCCAGAAAATCTAGAAATATGAATCCTCGCTCACAGGTTTTGGCTGGACAATCATATGGAAATGTTAAGAAGCAAAATATGGATCATAAATCTCAGACTACTTCTGCGGCTAGTGTGGGAAATACGAGATTTCTTAAGCCTGAGTGCCAGCGGTGTGACAGAAATCATTTTGGCACATGTAGAGCGAATGAATGTTTTCGGTGCGGTTCTCTGGATCATTTTATTAGAGACTTCCCAGAGAGAGCTGAGAAAGAAAAATTTCAGAATGTAAAAGCTAGTGGTGCAGACTCGAGGGGAAGATATTCGAGAAAAGCTGGAAATGAAGCAAGCAGCAAAAATGTAGCCAGAGATTCAGCAGCTAAATCTGAAGTAAGAGCTCCAGCTAAAACTTATGCTATAAAGGCACGTGAAGATGCTTCATAACCCGACGTAATTTCTGGTATATTTTCTCTTTATGATGTTAATGTTAATGCTTTGATTGATCCTGGTTCTACTCATTCATATGTATGCATGAAATTGGTGTCTAGTATGAATACACCTGTTGAGAACACAGAATTTATGATTAAAGTGTCGAATCCGTTAGGCAAATGTGTGATAGTTGATAAAGTATGCAAGAAATGCCCTTTAATGATTCAGGGTCATTACTTTCCGGCTGACTTGATGTTGTTGCCTTTTGATGAATTTGATGTTATTTTTGGGTATGGATTGGTTGACATTACATGATGCTATAATAAATTGCAAAGAAAAGGTTCTAGAATTAAAGTGTGAAAGTGGTGAAATTCTGCAGGTTGAATTAGACAAATCAGAGGCATTATCTAGTATGATTTCTTCAATGTCGGCTCAGAGATATTTGAGAAAGGGTTATGAAGCTTATTTGGCGTATGTAATTAATACAAAAGAAGTTGAAAAGAAAGTTGAATCAGTGCCGGTTGTGTGTGAATTTGTAGACGTATTTCCAAAACAATTACCGGGTTTGCCTCCAGTCAGGGAAGTAGAATTTTGTATTGATTTGATACCGGGAACAGCTCCAATCTCGATTGCTCCATATAGAATGGCACCAGCAGAGTTGAAAGAATTAAAGTCGCAGTTGCAAGAGTTGACTGATAAAGGATTTGTGAGACCGAGTTTTTCACCTTGGGGTGCTTCCGTGTTATTTGTGAAAAAGAAGGATGGTTCTATGAGATTGTGTGTTGACTATCGACAGTTAAACAAGGTGACAATCAAGAACAAGTATCCGTTTCCGAGAATTGATGATTTATTTGATCAGCTAAAAGGAGCAACATGGTTTTCAAAGATTGAGTTGAGATCTGAGTATTACCAGCTGCGATTAAAAGAGTTGAATATGCCTAAAACTACTTTTAGAACAAGGTACGGTCATTATGAATTTTTAGTTATGCCATTCGGGTTGACAAATGCTCCTGTTGTGTTTATGGATTTAATGAATCGCATATTTCAGCCATACTTGGACAAATTTGTTGTGGTGTTTATAGATGATATTTTAATTTATTCAAAAGATGAGACAGAGCATGCTGAGCAATTAAGGATAGTTTTACAAACTTTGAGAGATAAGCAGCTGTATGCTAAGTTTAGTAAAAGTGAATTTTGGCTTCAGGAAGTTGAATTTTTGGGTCATATTGTTTCAGGTGATGGTATACGGGTTGATCCTAGTAAAATTTCAGCCATTGTTGATTGGAAACCACTGAAAAATGTAATCAAGGTTAGAAGGTTCTTGGGGCTAGCTGGGTATTATCGGCGGTTTGTAAATGGATTTTCTATAATTGCTGCTCCTATGACTAGACTACTCCGAAAGAATGTTAAATTTGAATGGACGGAAAAATGTCAACAGAGTTTTGAAGAATTGAAAAAGTTATTAACTAAAGCACCAATGTTGGTACAACCCGAATCAGGTAAAGAATTTGTGGTGTATAGTGATGCTTCTCGAAATGGTTTAGGATGTGTACTTATGCAAAAAGGAAAAATGGTGGCTTATGCTTCGAGGCAATTAAAATCTCATGAAAGAAATTATCCGACTCATGATTTGGAATAAGCTGCTATAGTGTTTACTTTGAAGATTTGGCGACATTATTTGTATGGTGAAAAGTGCCGAGTATATACCGACCACAAAAGTCTTAAGTACTTGATGTCACAAAAAGACTTGAATTTGAGACAGCAAAGATGGTTGGAGTTATTGAAAGATTACGAGCTTGTTATTGATTACCATCCGGGAAAAGCGAATGTGGTTGCCGATGCTTTAAGCAGAAAATTACTATTTTCTTTGAGAGCTATGAACACTCGGTTAAAGATATCAAATGATGGTTCGATTCTAGCAGAGTTAAGAGCAAGACCGATGTTTTTACAAGAGATTTCTAAAGCTCAGAAAAGCGATGAAGATTTGCAAGCCAAGAGAAAACAAAGGTGAAGTCGATCACGGGTCGATTTCAAAATCGATTCTGATGGTTGCTTGATGTTTAAAAATCAGATTTGTGTACCAAAAAATAATGAGTTGATTCAAAAGATTTTGCATGAAGCACATAACGGTTGTTTGACGGTTCATCCGGGCAGTACGAAAATGTATAATGACTTGAAGAAAATGTACTGGTGGAGTGGAATGAAAAGAGATATCTCCGAGTTTGTATCAAAGTGCTTAGTTTGTCAACAAGTGAAAGCTGAACACCAAGTACCTTCGGGACTACTCCAGCCTATCATGGTTCCTAAATAGAAATGGGATCGGATTACTATGGATTTTATATTAGGGTTGTCGTTAACTCCGGGGAAGATAAATGCCATCTGGGTAATAGTTGACAGACTGACTAAATCAGCTCATTTTATTCTGGTACGTACGGATTATTCTCTTAATAAGTTGGCTGAATTGTATACCCGAGAGATTGTTAGACTTCATGGAATACCTTTGTCAATCATTTCGGATAGAGATCTGAGATTTACTTCACGGTTTTGGCAAAAGTTGCAAGAGGCATTAGGTACAAAGTTAAATTTTAGCACTGCCTTTCATCCACATACTGATGGACAATCAGAGAGAGTAATTCAGATTCTTGAAGACATGCTCAGATGTTGCGTATTGGAAATTCAAGGTAGTTGGGAAAGATACTTACCGTTAGTAGAATTTGCTTATAATAATAGTTATCAGACGAGTTTGAAGATGGCACCTTATGAAGCATTGTATGTTCGTAAATGTCGGACGCCATTGTATTGGACTGAACTCAAGAGAAATCAGATTTATGGAGTTGATCTAATAAAAGAAACCGAAGAAAAGGTGAAAGTGATTCGAGATTGTTTGAAAGCTGCTTCGGATAGACAGAAATCTTATGCGGATTTGAAACGAAAAGAAATCGAGTTTCAAGTTGGTGATAAGGTATTTTTGAAAATGTCTCCATGGAAGAAAGTCGTTAGATTTGGACGGAAGGGCAAGTTAAGTCCGCATTTTATTAGGCCGTATGAAATAATTGAAAAGGTTGGACCGGTAGCATATCGGCTAGCATTACCACATGAATTAGAGAAGATTCATGATATGTTCCACGTATCTATGTTACGTCGGTATCGTTCGGATCCTTCACATATAATTTCACCGACAGAAATTGAACTACGATCGGATATGACTTACGAAGAAGAACCGATTAAGATTTTAGCTCGAGAGGTCAAGCAACTAAGAAATAAAAGTGTCGCTCTCGTGAAAGTATTATGCCAAAAGCACGGGTAGAAGAGACTACATGGGAACCTGAGGAAACTATGAGAAATCAATACCCACACCTGTTTATCGGTAAGATTTTCGAGGACGAAAATCCTAAAAGGGGGGAGAGTTGTAATATCCCGAATTAGGGCCTAATCATAATAGTGGTTTTGTGACCACAAATTCGAGATAGAAATAATTATTTTATAATTATTTTGATGTTTATGATATGATTGCATGATTGTGTGAAAATTTCGAGATGAAATTCTAAGCATAAAGTGCTTAAGTTGAAATTAGGGACTAAATCGAATAACTTGCAAAACTTGCATTCTAGAAGTTTTTAGTATGAAATTACTTTGGAATATTAATGAGGAGGTCTTAAATAGCAATTTGACCAATTTCTAAAATCTTGGACAAAAATGGGCTTGTACATGAAAATTTTCAAAGAAAGGTATTAAGGGTATTTTGGTCATTTGCATATTAAATGAAATAAAATGAGAAAAATAACACAAAATAGTCATCTTCTCCATATAGTTGCTGCCGAATTTTCTCTCTCCATAGCTATGGTTTCTTCAACTTTTAAGCATTGATTGTAAGTGATTTCTATGCCCGTTTTTAATGTTCTTTACGTTTTTGGAATCCCGGTAGCTTGATTTAGCTTATGCTAGCAATAATTTAACCTAGGGTTCATATTTTGAGAAATACCCATAGGTGAAATTTGTGTACTTTGGTGTTTAATGATAGAATATGAGGTTTTAAATTATGTCAGACAACTTGTACTACTCGGTTTTAAGCGAAAACGAGTAAAAGGGCTTAATTAGTAAAAATACCTAATAGTCATAAGTACATGTTAGAGTGTGAAATTGATGCTGCCATAGAAGAGAAAAATGATCAGCATGTCATAAAACATAAGAAAATAGGATGAAGTTTAATTCCCGAGCCTAGGGGCAAAAGTGTAATTATGCAAAAGTTTAGGGGTAAAAATGTAATTTTGCCAAAGTTCGTATTAAATGCTGTTTTGTTGAACGTATGTATTAAATAAGATTAATTTGGCATTATAGATCAAGAGAAATGAGATTCAAGTCGCGATCGAGGGAAAAACAAAATTTACGAGGAATAGGCTCGATTGCTAATAATTTTATACCGAGGTAAGTTCATGTGTAAATGTAGTAACATAATTGTCATTTTCATGTGTAAATGTAGTAACATAATACTCATATTTATCAAAATAGTCCTTAACTCTAACTTTGGAAAAATTACAATTTTGCCCCTAAACTTTTACATATTTACACTTTTCCCCCAAAGCTCGGAAATTAAACTTCTTCCTATTTTCTTATGTTTTATGACATGCTGATCATTTTTCTCTTCTATAAAAACATCAAATTCACACTCTATCATGTAGTTATGAACATTAGGTATTTTTACCGATTATGTCGTTTTACTCGTTTTCACGTAAAATCGCTTAGCAAAAGTTGTTTAACACAATTTCAAGCTTCATATTCTACCATAAAACATCAAAATGAACACATGTCACCTATGGGTTTTTTTCCAAATATAAACCCTAGCTTAAATTATTGCTAGAATAAGCTAAATCAAGTTATTGGGACTCCAAAAACGTAAAGAACATTAAAAACGGGGCTTGGAATCACTTACTATGGAGCTTGGAAGCTTGAAACAAACCCTAGCTATGGAGAACCCTTGAAATTTCGTCCTAATGAAGAAGATGGACATATTTTGCCATCTTTTTCCTCTTTTTTATTCTTTTAATTACCAAATGACTAAAATACCCTTCATTAAAAACTTTGGTTATTTCTACCTATGTATGTCCATTTTTGTCCATGAAAACCTAATGGTATAATTACCATTTAAGGACCTCTACTTCAATTATGCTCTTCAATTAAATCCTTTAACGTCTAAAACTCATATTTATCAACTTTTGCAATTAAGTCCTAATAGGCAAATTAGACATGCAATTCATGAAATTTTCTATCGATATTCTAACACATGCATCTAATCACTCGATAAATTATAAAAATTAATCGGAATAAATTTTTCTACTTCAGAATTGTGGTTTCGAAACCACTATTCCGTTTAGGCCCTAATTCGGGATATAGATTATCACTTCAGCATCAACTCTCCCCCAAATGCAAATACCCATATTTTCTCCTAAAATCCCTCCTAAAATCCCTCCAACCGATCACACCTCCCCCAACTACTCAATTCAAATTCCTCTCAACCACTTTAGTGTTTTAGTCAACCCACGGTACAACAACAAAATAAAACACCCACTGTACCCATTAGAATTTGAACCTCAGTCCTCTGGCATAGGTAACATTCCACTTACCTCTTAGACCAACAGGCCCTTTCTGGCATGTTTCACCCCTTTTTTTAAAAGCCTACTGACTAGAGACAAGGGTTTAACCAATTAAAATAAAATTTTGCATAAGCCAACGCTTGAACCCAAGACTTCTCAAACTCTTCTCAGAACACATAACCACTGAGGCAGACATACAATTGTGTATCACAAATATACAAAAACAAATACTTAGATTTTGGGGCGTTACAACTATACCCCTTAAAAGAAAATTTTGGCCTCAAAATTACCTGGTCAAAACAGATGAGGGTATTATTGTCGCATTGCCTCATCGGGTACCCACGTGGCCTTCTTTGAGCTGTGATTACACCAAAGTACCTTAACCAGTGGGATAGACTTCTTCCTTAACACTTTTACATCACGATATAAAATTTGGACCGGATCTTCCTTAAAAGTCAGATCTGGTTTAACCTCAACCTCCTCAACCGAGATAACATACGTAGGATCAAAGCGGTAGTACCTCAACATAGAGATGTGGAACACATCATGAATTCGGTCCAACTCTTGAGGTAACTCAAGTTGATAGGGAACTGGTCCCATACGTTTCAGTATCCGGTAAGACCCAATGAACCTAGGGCTCAGCTTGCCCTTCTGTCCAAATCTCAGTACCTTCTTCCATGGTAAGACCTTGAGAAAAACGAAGTCCCCCATAGAATACTCAATCTCTTTATGCTTCAGATCAACATATGACTTTTGTCTTTCTGATGCCGCCTTTATTCAATCCCGAATTAATCTAACTTTACCCTTGGTATTAGAAACTAACTCAGGGCCCAGAACAAGCCGTTTGCCTAACTGAGACCCAAACGAAGGAGTACGATACCTACAACCATATAATGCCTCGTAAGGTGCCATCTGTATGCTGGACATATAGCAATTGTTATAAGCAAACTCTGGTAGCGGCAAGTAATCCTCCCAACTGCCTCAGAAGTTAATCACATAACTCCTCAACATGTCCTCCAGTATTTGAATCACCCTCTCTAACTGACCATCTGTCTAAGGATGGAACGCAGTACTAAAGTCCAACCTTGTACCCAAAGCCTCATGTAACTTCTTCCAGAATCGAGACATGAAGCGAGGATCTCTGTCACATATTATGGAAACTAGTACCCCATGCAGTCTCACTATCTCCGCCACATACAGCTTAGCCAGCTTTTGCAATGAGTAATCAGTACGAACTGGTATGAAATGGGAATATTTGGTCAATCGATCCACGATGACCCATACTGAATCCTTCTTAGCAGGCGTTGGGGGCAGCCTATTAACGAAGTCCATAGTTACTCTCTCCCACTTCCAAAGTGGAATCTTAACTGGCTGAAGCAACCCTGTAGGTAACTGATGTTCAACTTTAACCTGCTGGCAAGTTAGATAGTTACTCACAATGTCAGTAACCTCACGCTTAAGACCCGACCACCAATATAACTCACGAAGGTCTTGGTACATCATATATCCACCAGGATGCATAGCATAAGGGCTACTATGCGCCTCTCGCAGTATAGAATGCCTCTAATCAGTATCCTTCGGTACACAGACTCTCTTACGGAAATAGAGTACCCCTTCGCTATTCAGGTCAAAATCTGATGTTTGTCCACTCTCAATTTGTCAAAATCGATAACCCAGCGGCTCATCCTCCAACTGTTTACCCTTAATTTGCTCAATCCACATCGGTTTAACTTGGAGCTCAGCCAACAAGCTACCATCATCAAATAAGCTGAGGTGAGCAAACATTGCCCTCAGATCAGTCATAGCCCTATGGCTTAGTACGTCGACCACAACAATGGCCTTCCCGGGATGGTATTCGATCGTTCAGTCATAGTCCTTAAGTAGCTTAATCCATCTTCGCTACCTAAGATTTAGCTCCTTCTGAGTGAGGAGGTACTTGAAGCTCTTGTGATCGGTGTAAATAATACATTTCTCACCATACAGGTAATGCCTCAAAATTTTTAGTGTGAATACCACTGCGGCCAATTCCAAGTCATGCGTCAGATAATTCGCCTCGTGAGTCTTAAGCTGATGAGATGTATATGCAACCACCTTACCCTCTTGCATCAACACACATTCCAATCTAACATGTGATGCATCACTGTAAACAGTGAACTCTTTCCCAGACTCTGGCTGTATCAAGACAGGGGCCTTAATCAGAACTTTCTTAAGCTTCTCAAAACTCTCTTGCTGTGCATCAGTCCAGTTAAACGACACACCCTTACGTAAAAAATTCGTCAGAGGTGCAGCAATCAATGAAAACCCCTCAACAAATCACCGATAATACCCTGCCAGTCCTAGAAAACTACAGATCTCAGATACAGTCTTAGGTGGCTTCCAATCCAAAATAGCTTCAGTTTTCTGAGGATCAACTCTAATCCCTTCAGCAGATACCACATGACCTAGAAATGTTACCTTCTGTAACCAGAACTCACACTTACTGAACTTGGTGTACAGTTGTTTCTCCCTCAGAATCTGCAGAACCACTCGGAGATGTGCATCATGTTCATCTTCAGCTCTCAAATACACCAGAATGTCATCAATAAAAACCACTACGAACCAATCCAGATAGGGCTAGAACACCAGGTTCATCAGGTCCATAAAAGCCGCTGGTGCATTTGTCAGTCCAAACGGCATCACTGGGAACTCGTAATAACCATAACGAGTCCTAAACGCTGTCTTATAAACATCAGTATCCTTGACCCTCAATTGATGATACCCAGATTAGAGATCAATCTTAAAGAAAACCAAAGCTCCACAAACCTGGTCTAATAGATCATTAATCCTCGGTAGGGGTACTTATTCTTAACGGTCAATATATTCAATTGCCGGTAGTCAATGCACATATGCATAGATCCATCCTTTTTTTTCACAAACAAAACTAGTGCTTCCCATGGAGACACACTGGGTCTGATGAACCCTCGATCTAATAACTCTTGAATCTAAGCCTTAAGCTCCACAAGCTCCTTCGGTGCCATTCTATAAGGAGCGATGGACACCGGAGCTATACCAGGCAGGAGCTCAATCCGAGACTCAACTTCACGATCTAGAGGTAACCCAGGTAGCTCATCGGGAAAAACATCCAGAAAGTCTTTAATTGTTTTGATATCCTTAACCGTAGAAACCCTAGAATCTAAAACACTGATGTAAGCTAAATACGCCTCACAACCCTTACGAACCAATTTCTCGGCCCTTAATGCTAATATCACATTTGACAAGTAATTCTAACACTTTCCAATTACAACTACCTCATCATCCTTCGCAATTCTCAGTACCATCTGTTTTGTAGCACAATCCAAGCTCACTCGATGTTTAACCAGCCCATCCATTCTCAGAAATAAGTCAAATTCTCCAAAAGGAAGTTCCATCAAATTCGCCAAAAAGATAACTCCTTAAACCTCCAAAGGCACATCTCTTAATAGTTTATCTACCCTTACAGACTGCCCCAATGGACTCAACACAGTAACCTCACTTGCAGTACTCTCAACCAAGATATCCAAAGTCTCAGACACATTACAAGCTATATAGGAATGAGTAGATCCTATATCTATCAGTACAGTATAAGGTACATTATAGATAAAGAACATACTTGTGATAACATCTAGGGCATAACTATCCTTTCGGTGACATTCAGCAAAAACCAGAGCTGGCTGCCTCGCCTCAGAGCAACCAGCACCTCTGCCCAGTGCCCTCTAACCACAGCCTCTCGGTGTCTGAACAGTACCCATACCAGTAGCTTGCATTAGATCGGGCCTCCATGGACAATCTCTAATACGATGCTTCAATGATCTGCATCTCAGACATGCCCCAATCCTTTTCAAGCACTCGCCCTGATGGTGCCTCCTACAATCTGCACAGGGCTGCAGTCCAGTAATAGCAACAAGAGCCCTAACTCTGGCCTTTTTCTTCGGCCGCAAAAATAAACTTGAGGGCTCCGAATCCCTTTTTTTTCTACCTCTTTCCTTCTCACGGTTGTGGCACTCAGCGCGCTTCACGTTCTCGGTGATCTTCACGTTATCCAATAAAGCAGCAAAATATCGCTCCCTCTGTGGAGCTGTCAGAACCCTTAAACCATCCCTAAGGCCGTCCTCGAAACGAACACAATGCTCATATTTAGTTGCCACCATCCCACACGCATAGCGGCTAAGTCGCAAGAATTTAGCCTCATAGTCGGCCACTAATTTATCCCTCTGTGTTAGATTTAGAAACTCCCTCCTCTGGGCATCCACATAACTAGTGCCCACATATTTTCCTTGAAAAGTAGTCTTGAAAGATTCCCAGGTCAACCGGTCAGGCTGAGTGCCCTCTTTAACTATAAGCCACCACTGATAAGCCTCATCCCTCAGTAGTGACACTGCACCCTTTAGTTTCTGCTCGGAGGTACGATCGAGATCATCCATTATCCTCTCCATGGCCTCAATCCAATATTTAGCCATATTAGGGGCAACTCCAACAATACCCCTGAAAATCTCTGTAACATCCTCTTCCCGAGTCACAGGCCGGGACTGGGCATGAGGCATTACCTAACTTAATCGCATGTATACAATCATTTCAATGTCATTAAGACTCGGTCAAATTAAAAACTTTTTTGAACTTTGTCTAAACTCCTTAATACGGGCCTATGAGACCCTAAACATCCATTGGAAACTATTCGCGACCAACTCAGGTCCTTTAAATAACTCTAGAAAAATAACTCTAGAAACAAGGCACATACCCATGTGGAAAGGCAGCACGCCCGTATGGTCATTATAACTTGGTCGTGCTAATGGCCCGTGTGACACACATGGCTTAAGCATCTAAGGACACGCTCGTGTGAATTAAATTCTAAATTCAAACCTACAGGGGTTTTCACACGGCCTGACACACGCCCTTGTCTATGGCCCGTGTCCCTCACACGGCCATGACACGCCCGTGTCTAAAAACCTTAACATTGTGTTTCTGACGTCAGCATCCAATTTAGGGCACACTGCCAAGGCACACGCCCGAGGCCAGAGGCCGTGTCTTCCACACGGCTGATTTATAAATTTGAGGTGCAGGGGACACACGGTCGAACAACACGCCTATGGGGCTGACCGTGTGTTACACATGGCGTAGACACACGCCCGTGTGTCTACCCATGTGGACGATATAGGCCTATCTACCAAGCCCCTTACCACCCTGAAACACAATCTGTCATACCTAAGTCTATCATAACATGATTTCTCAACCAAGCAACCATAGCTAAGGCCTATATACATTGCATACATATACGAACATGCTGACAATTTTCGCATTCATGAAAGATTTTCTTGCATCCATAAAACAACTTTAAATATTAGCCATTATTCATGGCCTTATACAAAATGAGTCAAGTACTAGTTTAAGCCAACACATTTGGCACCAAAACAATGACACAAAACTCAAAAGCCAAGATCTTATACATGCCATAATCAAAATGAAAGATCTAACTATACCGAGTGCTTCAGTTGATAGTGTGACTGGCTTTTCCGACATAAGAGATGATCCTCGAGCTACTTTGGCAGCACTATAAGAAAATGGAAAAGAGAGGGAGTAAGCATAATTAGTAAGTTGCATGAAAGTAAACAAAAACCACTTATTATAAGGCAATATGCTCATAACCATTCACAGTTTATTCATGAATACCATAGATAAACGTAAGTACAACTTACTCATCACCATCCAATATAACTCATATTGCATACATTGAGCCCATATCTCATACATTTCAATTAGGCACCTGTACCACTCATCACATGATCATAGCTTTTCTCATTTCGGTATAAATCATCAACCTTTTGTTGAACCATTTAGAATACTACCGGATACTCAATAGCCCTAACATGTGCTGATGCCATGTCCCAAACATGGTCTTACACTGGCTTTCATATAGTTAGGCCGATGCCATGTTCCAGACAGGTCTTACACTGGTTCTCGTCTATCAGTGTCAATACCATGTCCTAGATAGGTTTTACACTGACACACAACAAGCTGACGCCATGTCTCAGACAGGTCTTACACTAGCTTGTCTATCACGAGGCTGATGCATGTCCCAGACATGTCTTACACTTGCTCTCGTCTCATTGCCGATGCACGTCCCAGACATGTCTTACACTGGCTTAAATACCTCGAGGCCGATGCATGTCCCAGACATGTCTTACACTGGCTCTCATATTGTGGCCGATGAATGTCCTAGACATGTCTTACACTAGCACACAATCACCCAATATCAAGGTACTAATATACAGGTTTATTCCAAATGTTTAACGAAAGTCACTACTATGTTAATTTCTCAACATGTATTCTTGTATCCAAAATCAAAAAAATTTATGCCATATCAATTCAACTGCACATCATAAAGATATAGTTGCATTATTAACATACAACTTACCCCGGTACTCAAAATGTGATGACTAGTTGGTTTAATCTACTTAGTTTGTTTTTCCCCGGTCTAGGCCCGAATTTTTTAATTCTTGATCTAAAATGATGAAAATTCACAGATTTAGTCATGTTATTAATCTAGGTACCCAACAATTTAAAAATTAGGCAAAGTGACCATTTTGCCTCTAGACTTTTTCAAAATGACCATTTTACCCTTAGGTCCAAAAATCGATTTTTATTGAACTTCTTCATATTTTAAGCCTAACCAAACCCTTTTTACTCTTATAATAACCCAAAATTTCCATTAGTTCTCACATTTATCATCTAATTTCCAACTTATGCAAAATTGTCCCTAGTTAGTGTTTTCATGAAAACTACTTCACAAAAGTTGTTTATTACACCACCATAACTCGTTTTCTTCCATAAAATTTCAGAAAATAACATGAACACACTCATGGTAAAATCCTAGACTTTCAACCATTTTGCAAAACAGTCCCCTCATTTGAAAGCTAATCCAACAAGGGTTTTAAAAGTACAAAAATCAATAAGAAAAACCATCGAAATCACTTGTAGAGAGACTAAGTGATTAAAATTTCAAGTTTAAAAAACTCCTCTAATGGCTTCTATTTTCGGTGGAAAAGTGGAGAAGAAAGATGACCCCTTTGATTTTATTTTAATATTCAATTCGCTAATGTCATCACTTACCAACCCTCGTCATCTTTTGACTTTTTGACCATCTTTATCTCCTATGGCCGGCCATGCCTCTCTCTAAAGCTTTAATTTCCCTTTAAAGACCTCCAATTTAGGTTCTCTAGCTATTTGACACCCTTAGCTATCAAAGTAGGACTTTTGCACTTTATGTGATTTAGTCTTTTTTCGCAATTAAGCTCTTAAACGTTAAAATTAAATCACCAAAATTTTCATGCACCTTTATAAACATGCCATCACACATAAAATAATATTAAAAATAATTTCTCTGACCTCGGGTTAGTGGTCTCGAAACCACTATTCTGACTAGGCCTAAAATCTAACCGTTACAATCTCAACGCCATTAGACCGAAGTGGTTCCGTAACTAACCCACGGCCCACAGTACCAGTATTGGGCCTAGTGGCCCTCTCCAAAATTCTTAACATGGCTTGGGATAGTGCATCGTCCTTAGCCGCTCGATCATGAGACCTAGTCTTAGTCTCAGGTGAAGTCGGTGCCTCCCTAGCTTCAACATTAGGCATATGGCTAGATGACGAAGACCCAGCCCGAGCACCTCCACGACCTCCGCTGTGGCCTCTTGTACATCTTCCACAAGTACCTCTGGTGCTCATTATCGATTTACGCTTTATCTGTATTAACAATTTTATGCATCAGATTATAGTTCCAGTGTTTATTACAGGATATCTTATGAAAAATAGTATCAAGATTTTAGAGTTTGTTTTCGTAGATCACAGTCTTTCTACATTTTACCCTATATATAGAATATTTTAGTACATTCTACTACCTACAGTAGTCTCAGTATTTCAATTTTAAACAAGTAATAGTTTTCAGAAGTGTAACAGCCTGATTTAGACCCTAATCGAAACAGTGGTTTCGGGACCACGAATCTGAGTTAGAAAAATATTTTAAAATTATTTTTTGTGTTTACTCTGTGTGAATTTATGTCTGTGAAAATTTCGTGATTTAATTTTGTTGTTTAGGTGTCCGATTAAATAGAAGGACTTAATCGCGTAAAGTGAAAATTTGGAGGTTATTTCTAAAAGAGGCTAATTTGCACTTGGATTTTAAAATAGTAGCCTTTAAGAGGTAAATATCCAAATATCAAGTGAAGTGGACGGTAATGGGCATGTATATATGATTTTATAATTTATTAACTAAGGTTAAAAATGTAAAACATGAAATAATAATAAGTTAGTATATATGTTAAATTATATGATACATTTGATTATCTTTTGTTTCTTCATCACTTAGCCGAATATAAGCAAAAAAGAAAAATAAAGAACAAAAGGCTAGAGTTAGGCCAATTTGAAGCTCAATTAAGGTATGAGTTTAGCTCAGTTTTTGATAATTGCTACGTTTTTGAGATCGTTGCTTAGTAATCTTCAAGACCCATGCTTTAATTTTTGATTTTGATGAATATTTTGAGTTTTTTCATTATTGATAGCTTGTGATTTTTTTTGTTTCATGATAAAAAATGGAAGATATGTTTTAGAGTAACATGTTTTGTATTGGAATTTTTGATGATTTTGAGTAATTAGGACTTAATTGCAAAAATAATAATTTGGGGGACTAAAATGTGAAATAAATTGAATATATGGGCTTGTTTGAGAGTGGGTAAAATTTGGCCCAACATAAGTATAGGGAAATTTTACATATTTTGTGTTTTGTGCAATAGGGACTAAATTGTAAAAATTATAAATGTCAGGGGTAAAATGGTAACTTTCCCATTTATGTGTTTTTGGACTAAATTGAATGAAAATATGTTTGAATGAGTTTAATTTGAATATGTTTAGATTAAGAACCAAAGAAATTGGATTTGGACCGGGGAAGAACGAAAGTTATCGACTAGCAGCCCCGTCCCGTTTTACGACGTTCGAGGTAAGTTTATAAGCAAATAGACGTGGTTATTGGTAATTCATTGTTATATATATATGCTGATACGAAATGTTAGAATTTAAATATGCTATGGCTGAACATGATTAAATTTGGCTATTACACTTCCGAGTTCGATTCGACCGGAATACGACGTCCAAAAGCCCCGTATGAACCTTAGGAATAGCTAGGATATATATGTCATGAAATAGAATTCCAATATATGTGTGCGAGTAAGACCATGGCATCAATTTGTGATTCTGATATGTGTTTACGAGTAAGACCCTATTTGGGACAGTGGCATCGAAATGTGGTTACATGTAAAAGCACGTCTGGGATGTTGGCATTGTACGATTTATGTGATTATTCAAGTGTCCTATCCAATTTCAAATGGTTCATCGAGCAAAGGTAAACCGTGTACGGATTGTATAATTCAAGCTAAATGGCCAGGTATGAATTAACTTGATATCTACTTAAAATAAGGTAAGAAAGTACTGTGGATATGTGTGTAAATTATGTACAATGCAAATGAAGAATTCATGGGTATTTTGTATGTGTATTTGGCTTGTGAATGAATAATTTGTGTAACATTGAAATGTTACTTAATATGTGTATATAAGATTTGCATATTCGGCCACTTAGGTATTAATTATACATGAGATGTCATTTGATGATTCTTAAGTTGCATAAAAGAGTAAATGGATGTTTGGTTATTATGACTATTTGGTTTGAAAGTTGTTTTATATTGTGTTAAATGATTATAAATGTATTCGGCTTAGGTGGATAATAATGTTAATGCATTTCGTTTAGTTAATATGAGTCAATTATGTTATTGAGCTGTTTATTTGCTTATGACTTACTAAGTTGTGGTAGCTTACTCTGTGTATTATGTTACTCTATTTTATAGATTTTGAAGTCAAGTTACAAGCTCAAGGATCATCTACGAAGCTCATCTCAGTATCCACTATTTTGGGTACTTTTATAAGTTAAGCTTGAATTATGGCATGTATAGGCTGAAGTGTGGTTTGAATGATAAATTTTGGTTGTGTATAAAGCCATGCGAAAATGGCTAATCAATATGTTTGAATTTAATTATGCTAGGTATGGTCTATGATAATTATGATTATATGTTGCATGTTATATATATATGCTTATTACGTGAGGTAAATATTGCATGCTTGGACAATGAGCAATGGCTTGAAAGAATTGTGACCGATTCATCGTTGTTAATTCGTAAATGAAATAGATTTATGAACCTAGTAAATATGTTTGAAACAAGGTAATATCATGGTTTGGTGTCTTGGATTTTTGATAGGGTTTGAAAAAAAAAGGGTAAAGTTTATCATGATATATTTATTTCTTGAGATCTAAATGTACAAATGGTGAGTGGATAACCGTCTTCGGATTTAGTTGGATGATTATTATGAATGATATATTTTGACCACTTGTGCTCCGGCATGTATGTTCATGAAAATTTAAAAATGGACATATCATATGTTTTGGATTTAATTATAGTTTTGCATATGCACTTACATCTAAATGAGATTGTGGTAGTGGTGGCATGATGCCCATGTAATTGGTAATGTATACTACCGTATTGACCATATAGAAATATATATGTTGAAATCTTCATAGGTGTGATTTTATATATTATGCCTTAAGTTCAATTTGATATAAAGATGTATGCAAACGTGTCTTAGTACACATATAGAGAAAGATAGGTAATTTAATTTCGGTATGGATGTTTACTAAGGTAATAAACGCATGTGATTAAATATATAAACTTACTTGTCATTTACAAGTTTACACATTTGTATTAATACTTTATATTGGTCGAATAGTTTAGAAAATGAATTGAGTTTAGTTATAACCGAAAGTTGATATTATTTGGTTGAAAGGTGTAATTCACATATATGAGGTTCGTATAGACCATCATTGCATTAATGCAGCATGTATGAAATTATAGTTGTATTATGCTTATTTTTGTTACATGTGCACGAAATGCCCAAATAAGCAAATGATATGAAATGTTCAAACTAAGAGTTGTATTAGTTTATGATTTAAAACTTAGTCAATTTTTTAGACTAATTTACGTGATTATATAAATGTTTTATATAATTGATCGGAATTGTGTTTTATTCTGTAATGCCTTACAACCCTATTACGGCGACAGATATGGGTTAGGGGTGTTACAAGAAGACTTACAGAATCAGCGCCGGAGACTCGGTGTACCACACACTCAGTAAAATATTTCAAAATACTTTAAATCCTTTAGAACAGTTCTTTTAGAAATTTCAAATTTTAAAAGAAACCCAAATCCACAGCCGAGTTTTACAACCTGGCTCTGATACCACTAAATGTAACACCCCAAATCCGGCCTAGACATTATGGCCGAATCTAGCGATGTCACATTGAAGTGTTTTTTGCAAAGTATAATATCATTAAAAAACCCGTTCTATATTTAACCTTTTTGTAATCTTAACGAAGATTAAAGGATATCCCGTTCATTTTCAAAGCTTAAGTCATTTGACAAAAAGTTAACCATAACAAATTTGTTATTAATTTTAAAACATTTTTTTCTTGCGAAAGCTTTTAAAAACATGTTGATCAAACGTGGTGATTTGAAACAAACATTTATCTTTTTGAAAACCCGCATCCTACTTGTAGCAGATATAAATCAAAATAAATAAAACCCCAAACTTAAAAATTAAAAATATTAGAGGCCTTATTACATTAAAAACACCCAAAATAAACTATTTATAATTTAAAACCCAATAAGAAAGTCCCTGCAGTTGTGTGGCCACCTTTGCGTCCCTCGCAGCACCGATCTACCTAAGCCTGAGGATTACATGCATAGATAAACAGATGGGTGAGTTATGAAAACTCAATGTGTAATCCCTCAATGAGTATATACGTCTGGGCCTAAGCTTAATTCAGTAACGGTTCAGTTTTGGTTGGGGACTTAGCCCATTACAGTATCAGTATCAGTGTGGGCCTGAGCCCATCTCAGTGATAGTACAGTACAGATATACAATCAATAGATCCTACCCATCCAGCCTCTACACTCTATCTCCGTCCAACCCTACACACCATGTGGGGATAAAATCAACCCACCCATCCCTACACTCCAGGTAGTATCGGTTGCGGCACTAAATAGTATTTGTAGTAGAGTTGCCAGTACAGTACACTTCCTCCAATCATAATAAACCCATCCTATGCAACACGTCATGCATCATGTCATAATATCATACGTGTGATCAATATATATAAAATGCCATGCTCAAACATAGTCAAACATCTCATAGGGGCATAACAATCATTTTACCATATAGGGGCATTTCAGTCATTTTACCAATTAGGGGGTCTAGGTACACTTACCGACCAAACAGTAGGTCCACAGTCGTCTCAAGTGACCCGTGCAACCTCAACAGTCAAACAGTGAAAATGGGCCCACATAGCCTAGAAATGGCCTTGGCCGTGGGGACAACACAGCCTGGCCCAATAATCTCTACGCATCCGTGTGGTTTACCCGTGTGGGAGGAACCCTTGGGTTTTTGGGGCATTGGATTCTCACCAATGTTTGTGTTACTCAAGCCGACATTCTCGCTTCCGCTTCGTCTAGTCCCGCTCACGCGGGTGCTTCCCCCACGTGCCTGTGGGGCCCACACAGCTTAGTTTGGCCCAAAATGGCACAAAATAGCCTCGGCCCATGAAATCGCTCATGGCCGGCCTCAATGATTATACGCCCATGTTTAGACATACAGACTACCACACGAGTGAGCGCACACTCATGTAGCGTTGACGGTCATTTATTTCGGCTTTTGCTGGTTTACGATTAGGGGCAATGTTTTTACACACCTTGCTGCGAAACTGCACGAAAACCCACGAGCACCAATCTTACATTTAATCAAGACACTCTGTTAGTCCTTTAATCAATAGGGTTAATCACCCTCTTTTTAACACTTAACCCAAAATAATATTTGTTACTTACCTTGATTGAACGAGTGTGGTTTAGCCTGCTTAAACTGCTGACGAAGGTTGATTACAAGTTTTTTGACGAATATCTCCATTACAAAAGAATTTTATTAATTAGTATCTGTTTATACACATCGTAAGAAAAAACGGTATACTAACTTACTAAAACACAGAGCTAAAGATAGGGGAATGAGACAATCAACCCATACCCTAACACAAATCGACGAACTAAAGTTGATCACGTGATAACTAAGGACCTAGTTACCTTTGATCGAGTGCAGGGAGGGATTTTGATCGCTTCAATAATAGTGGATAGCCCTTCACTTCTTGAAAATGTTCCAGGAATCGAAAGTAACTCAACAAAAAAGAAAGAGAGGAAGAGATTTTACAACAAGAGGAAAAGGGTATTCGACTCTAATAGTGTAAAAGGGGAGACTTGATAAAAGCTGAAAGAGTAGAGAGAGAAGAAGAAGTATGGGGTATTCAGCTAGATAACCAAAACTGATTTGGGAGAGAAAAGGGAAGAGAGGGGAAGAAAATCTATTCGGCCAAACAAAAATTGATTGAGGGAGGGGAGAAGCTGAAGTAATCAGTCAAAGAAAGACCACAATAGCACAAGAAAACCAAGAAAGACTTGCCAAACCTGAGAGTGTTCAGAGGGAAAAAGAGGGAGAACAAATCCGAATAAGGCAAAAAAACAATACTCGAAAGAACCTTAGACACTATTTGGCCTCCAAGAATAAGAAAATAACCCCAAAATGTTACCAACCACCGAAATGGAGAGCAAAAGACTATTCAAATCTGAATTCTAAGTAGTCAGATTACCATTTCGCCACCAACTCTCCCCTAATTTCAAATCCCCATATTTTCTCCTAAAATCCCTCCTAAAATCCCTCCAACCAATCACACCTCCCCCAACTACTCAATTCGAATTCCCCTCAACCACTTTAGTGTTTTAGTCAACCCACAACACTCCCACGGTACAACAGCAAAATAAAATACCCACTGCGCCCACCAGGATTCGAACCTCAGTCCTCTAGCATAGGTAACACGCCACTTACCACCTAGACTGGCATCCCATTTTTGTCATGTTTCACCCCCTTTTATTTAAAAGCCTATTGACTAGAGACAAGGGTTTAACCAATTAAAACAAAATTTTGCATAAGCCAAGGCTTGAACCCTCTCAGACTCTTTCCAGAACACATAACCACTGAGGCAGACATAAAACTGTGTGTCACAAACATACAAAAATAAATACTTAGATTTTTGGGCGCTACACCATTTTTGGGTCAAATTGGAATAGTGATTTCAGAACCACAAATCCGAAGTAGAAATATTTATTTTATTATTTCTTTAAGGTCTATAGCATGATAGAATAATTGTGTAACAATTTCGTTAAGAAATTTTATCGATTGTACACTCAATTTGACTAGAAGGATTAAATTTCAATAGGTGAAAATTTTTGAGTTCTATAGGCTAAAGGTAGTAAATTGTTATAAAATTTTAAATTAAAGGTCTTTAAATGGTAATTAGACCATTGTATAAATTGGTGGACAAATATAGACATGGTTAAATATGTTTTTAATTTTTTTCATTAAGGGTATTTTAGTAAATTGGTTATTAAATGGACTAATAAGTAAAGAAAGGAAAAATTTTGTCCATCTTCTTCCTCCATAGCTGAAAATTTGGAGAAGACATAGCTAGGGTTTTTGGCCAAGCTTTCAAGCTCGATTATCAAGAAAACGAGGTTTATGTCTAGATCAGGGGAAAAACAAAAGAATTGACAAATAAATCCTTTTGTCGTGTGAAATTATTACGAGATGGTACTAGTATGTACTCAAAACTTATGGTTATTAATTCGTGAAATGATAGTTTCAAGGTAAGTTGTGATGGAAGTGAACTATGATAATAAGGTTATGGTAAATTATACTATCTTATGTTATATTATTTGCATGATTAATGTATGGTATTACATACATGCATACTAATCTATATACCTTACTCCATTTTATTTTCCATATTTTATAGTGCCACCAGGCAAGCTCGGGTTAGAGATCGTCAGAGATCGCATCACACTATCTATTGGTTATTTTGGGTATCGATAATACATTTTGAGATTATGGCATGTATAGGGACTTGGTCAATTTGTTATATGTGTCATTTTGAATTTGGCCAAATGTATTGGCTTGTAATTGTCAACGGCTTGATGTGGTATTCAGCCACATAACTTGGCTCATTTTGGTTGATTTGGTTGTAATCTTATAAATATATATGTACATGCATATGCAATAATAGCTTATGTGATATGGTTTATAAATGCTTGATAAATGGTTGAATGTGGCTTAATGGATTGTTGTTGAATAGTTGAGGTTAGCTTATTGGTATGCTATGAAATTTATGAAGAATTATGCATGATAAAAGTATGTGTTGTGGTAATTGTGGATGTGGGTTTCGTTTTATTTGGTTTGTGGGATATGATGTTATACGTATGTTATGTGTGATAATGAAATGACATGAATTGGCCTTGTTTGTGGATGTATTGGATACCCAAGTGTGCTATGAATTATGCCTTGAACTTGCATGTGTTGTTGTAAATGAGGGTGACAAATAACTTGGTAAATAGCCTTTATTTTGTCCACATGGGCAGACACACAGACGTGTGTATAAGCCTTGTGTGACACACGATCTGTCCCATGGGCATGTGTTCCGGTCGTGTGTCCCCTGCACCATAATTTTGAGAAACAGAATGCTCAGAATTGAGAACACGGGTAGAGACACGGGCGTGTGTCTCAATCATGTGAGGGACATGGCCTCAAGCACAGGCGTGTGTCTCGGGCATGTGAAGTCTACACCTATTTTATGACATGAGCGTGTGACTTGGCCGTGTGAGCTCAATTTGTTCATGCATTGCAAAACAGAGAGTTACACGGGTTAGAGACATGGGCATGTGTCACCACACAGCCTGCTCACACAGGCGTGTCCCAAACCACACGAGCGTGTGACCGCTGTTCATAGTAAAAATTTTCTATATTTTTTAAAAATTTCCCAAGTTGTCAGTTTAGTCCCGAACCACTTTCAAAGCATGTTTTGGGCCTCGTAGGCTCATATTAGGGGCTTTATGTTTGAATGTAAATGTTTTTAATTTGGATGCAAATTTATGAGTCAGAATTAGATGTTTGCTTGTGATATAAGTCTAGTAATGCCTCATATCCTATTCTGGTGTCAAATACGGGTAAGGGGTGTTACATTTAGTGGAATAAGAGCTATGGTTTAGTCGATTCTTAGACTAACGTAGCGTGTGTGAGATTCTAGCTATACATGCCATATTTAATTTGTGATAGTGTGACGACTCCTGACAATTTAAATTGTGTTTTCATTTAGTAAATGGATCCCAACCGAGAGGTAGCTGACGATGTTGAAAGTAATGCATCGGCTCCCCTCGAACGGACAGTGCCAACTAAATGTACGCCAGTAACGGTTAGTTAGGGAAGAAAGGCTAGAGAAGCCTTCTTTCAAAGGATGAATGAGTGGTTTGCCAAGTTTGTTCAGTCAAATCTGGCTGCCCAACATCCTCTAGCCCCACCTTACCACCTACCGGTTCCCGTAGCTCCCCAAGGTGTGGAATTGATAAAACTAAACAAGCCTCCAATTGATAAGATTCAGAAACAATAGGTTGAGGAATTTAGAGCTAATGTTGATGATGATCCCTAAAGGGCAGAGTTTTGGCTTGAGAACTCTATCAGGGTATTCAATGAACTTTCTTGCACATCGGATGAGTGCTTGAAATGCGCTATATCACTACTGAGGGACTCAACATACCAGTGGTGGAATATTTTTATATCTGTGGTACCAAAAGAAAGAGTTACCTAGGGTTTCTTCCAAGAAGAGTTCAGAAAGAAATATATCAGTCAAAAGTTCATTGATCAGAAATGCAAGGAATTTTTAAAGCTAAAACAGGTCGTATGTCTGTGGCTAAATATGAGCGAGAGTTTGTTAGGCTCAGTAAGTATGCTCGGGAATGTGTTTCCAGCAAGGCTATCATGTGCAAGAGATTTGAAGATGGGTTGAATGAATATGTCAAACTGCTAGGTGGGATTTTAGAGTTGAAAGAATTTGTCGTACTGGTCGATCGAGCTTGCAAGGCCGAAGAGTTAAGCAAATAAAAGAGAAAAGCTGAGTTTGAGGCTAGAGACTCAAGAAAAAGACTAATGAATAAGTCATTTCAGTCTTCCTCAATAAAATCGAAGGATTTGTATACTTGATCAAATGCTTCAGCTGTGAATCCCAACAAAGATCGTGGGAAGCAATATTTGGGTTCTAAGGCCCAAACTACTTCAATAACGAGCATTGGTAACGCTAGGTCAAATAGACCCGAATGTCAACACTGTGGTAGATAACATCCCGGTGAATGTAGAATGAATAACTGGGCTTGTTTCAAATGTGGCTCCCAAGTTCACTTCATTCGAGATTGCCCTGAAATGACTAAGAAAGATAATTTCTAGAATGCAAGACCGAGCAACATTGCCACTAGAGGGAGGCCACTGAGCAATACTAGAAGTGGGAACAGTAGCAGAGGTGTGATGAAAGAGTTAACTATGAGATCAGAGGTCAGAGCACCCGCTAGAACTTACTGCGAAAATGCGTCATCCCCTGATGTTATCACTGGTACATTTTCTCTCTATGATACTAATGTAGTTGCATTGGTTGATCCTAGATCGACTCATTCTTATATTTGCATGAATCTAGTATCTAGTAAGAATTTTCCTATTGAGTCTACTGAATATGTGATTAAAGTGTCGAACCCCTTAGGCAAATAAGTTCTAGTTATAAAGTTTGCAAGAGTTGTCCTTTAATGATTCGGGGTCACTATTTTCTGGTTGACTTAATGTTTTTACCGTTTGATGAGTTCGATGTAATTCTTGGAATGAACTGGTTTACTCTACATGATGTAGTAGTGAACTGTAGACGAAAGATTATTGAATTGAAATGTCAAAATAATGAAGTTCTTCCAATTGATTCGGATAAGCTGGGTGAGTTGCCTATTGGGATTTTGTCAATGTCGGCTCATAGGTATGTAAGAAAAGGTTGTAAGTCTTATCCTAGTATGTACTGAATACGAAAGTGTCTGAATTGAAGATTGAATCTGTGACGGTAGTTTGTGAATACCCAGATGTGTTTCCAGAAGAGTTGCCTGGATTACCACCGATCAGAGAGGTTGAGTTTACTATTTATTTCGTATCGGGAACTTCACTGATATTGATAGCTCCGTACAGAATGGCTCCGATCGAATTGAAAGAATTGAAATCTCAGTTGCAAGAGTTGACAGATAAGGGTTTTGCGAGACTGAGTTTTTTGCCCTAGCATTCACTATTGTTATTTGTCAAGAAGAAAGATGGATCTATGAGACTTTGTATCGATTATCGACAACTTAACAAGGTTACAATAAAGAACAAGTATCCTTTACCGAGGATTGATGATTTGTTCGATCAATTGAAAGGGCCAATAGTGTTCTCAAAGATAGACTTGAGATCAAACTAGTATTAGTTGAGTGTTAAAGATTCGGATTTGCCAAAAACCACATTCAAAATGAGGTATGGGCATTATAAATTTCTTGTTATGCCATTTGATTTAACTAATGCTCCTGCCATTTTTATGGACTTGATGAATCAAATTTTCCGACCATATTTAGATAAATTTGTTGTTATTTTTATTAATGACATTTTGATTTATTCCTGACATGAGTCTGAGCATGCTGAACATTTAAGAATCGTATTGCAAACTTTGAGAGATAAGAAATTGTTTGCTAAATTTAGCAAAAGTGAGTTTTAGCTCCAAGAAGGCGGATTTCTAGGACACATTGTTTCAACAGAAGGTATACAGGTTGATCTGAGTAAGATTTTTGCGGTTGTTGATTCAAAACCACCGAGAAATGTATCCTAGGTTAGAAGCTTTTTGGGTTTGGCTGGATATTATTGATGTTTTATTAATGGATTTTCGATGATTGCTACACCTATGACCAAATTTTTACGAAAGGATGTTAAATTCGAGTGGTCTGAGAAGTGTCAAAAGAGTTTTGAATAGTTGAAAGCATTGTTGACTAAGGCACTGTTATTAGTGCAACCTGAGTCGGGAAAAGATTTTATGATTTTTAGCGACGCATCCTTGAACGGTCTTGGTTGTGTGTTGATGCAAGAAGGTAAAGTGATAGCTTATGCCTCGAGACAGTTGAAACCGCACAAAAATAACTATCCGACACACGACTTAGAATTAGCTACTATTGTGTTTGCTTTAAAAATCTGGAGACACTATTTATTCAGTGAGAAGTCTCGCATCTTTACTGATCACAAGAGTTTAAAGTATTTGATGACTCAAAAAGATTTCAATTTGTGAGAATGAAGATGGCTCGAGTTGTTGAAAGATTATGAATTAGTGATCGATATCACCAGGGGAAAACGAATGTAGTCGCAGACACTTTAAGTAGAAAGACTTTGTTTGCTTTGAGGACAATGAATACGCGGTTAACTTTGTCTGATGATGGATCGATTTTCAACTTGACCGCTATTTCTTCAGCAAATTTGCGAAGCTCAGAAAGGTGATAGTGTGTTACAAGCTAAAAGAGCTCAATGCTAATCGAATAGTGATTCAGAATATCAGATTGGATCCGATGATTGTTTGAGGTTTCGAGGTAGAATTTGTGTACGGAGAGATAATGAGCTAATTCAGAAAATTTTTCATGAGGCACATTGATCATGATTTTGTGACAGGTTTTAAATATTTATAATTAATCGTTCTTGAAACTAACTATTATCATGATGTAGGCAAGTGTACCTATCGAACAGTAGTATAGTTTTAGCAAGACTGGATTGTCGAACCCAAAGGAACTAAAAGTACTAGTAATGATTGTCTTTTTATTATCTAGCCTAAGAATAAGGGGGTTTGTTTTAACTAACTAATTAACTAAACTAAGAATTCACAGAAAATAGAATTGGGGGATTGCTTTTGAAAAACGATTGAATTAAGACAATACCTAAGGAAAAATCCACCTAGACTTCACTTGTTATTTGACTTTGAATAGGACGATTTATTCATTTGACTTTATCCGTAGAAATCCCTAAGTTATAATATTATCTCTCTTGAGACTAACAACGTCTAACCCTAGGTTGAATAATTGAAATCTCTTTCTAATTAACTTCCTAGGGTTGCATTAACTCGATCTATGGATCCCCTTATCAGGTTTCACCCTAATCTGACAAAATCTTGTCACCCTATCTCTAGGCGCGCAATCAATTTCGCTTAATTATGACAAATGTACTCTTAGACAGGGCCTATTCCTCCTCTACATAAGAGCTTAACTTGAATCAATATCCTGGAATATCAAAACAAGAATGACGAATACATAATTAAGAACAAGTCAAATATTTATCATATAATTTAGAAAATAATAATAACAAGATCTATCTTAGGTTTCATCCCCTTTAGGTATTTAGGGGATTTAGTTCATAACTAAAAAGGAAAACATCTCAGAAGAATAGTGAATATAAAACATAAAGAAAAACCCAAAACTCTTGAAGGGGAATTGAAAGGAGATCTTCAGTCTTGACGGTGAATCAGGCTTCTAAAATGGATCAATCGACTTTCCTTGAGCAATTCCTTGCTTCCTCCTGTGTCTCTCTCTTTTTCTCCTCTTTTAAGGTGTATTTATAGGCTTTAGAATGCCTAAAAGCCCTCAAAATTAGCCTTTTCCGAATTGGACTCAACTTGGGCTCGGCAGGGACACGCCCCTGTGAGACTCCCGTGTACGATTACTTCAGGCCGTGGTCAAGCCTGTTAGAATGGGATAGCCGTGTGGTCTACCTGTGTGAGTCGTGCTTTGATTCTGCCAAATTGACACGACCGTGTGGTCTGCCCGTGTGAGGAAGTCCAGGCCATGTTAATTTCATACGTTGGCCTATTTTCTACGTTTTTGGTCCATTTCTCGTTCCTTTTCCTCTCCTAAGCTCATCTAAGAATAAAACATGAAATTAAGGCATTAGGAGCATCGAATTCACCAATTCTAAGGGAAAATCATCCATAAAATTCGCTAAGCATGGGGTAAAAATAATTCATAAATGAAGGTTTATCACACATAATGGTTGTTAATCTGTTCATCCTGGGAGTACCAAGATGTATAATGATTTGAAGGAATTGTATTGGTGGTCAGACATGAAACGAGACATTTCAGAGTTTGTAACAAGATGTTTGATTTGTCAACAAGTAAACGCCGAACATCAAGTGCCTTCGGGTTTACTTCAGCCTGTGACTATACCCGAGTTGAAATGGGATAGAGTTACGATAGATTTCGTAATGGGTTTACATCTGACTCCGAAAAAGAAAGATGTTGTATGGGTCGTTGTTGATAGATTGACAAAATTGGCTCATTTCATTCTAGTACGTATCAATTACTCACTTGATAAACTAGCTGAGTTGTACATTGCTGAAATTGTTAGATTGCACGGGGTGCCTACTCCTATTATTTTGGATAGAGATTCGAGGTTCACGTCACGAGTTTTGAAGAAATTACAAGAAGCGTTGGGTACGAAGTTGAATTTTAGTATTGCGTTCCATCCACAAACTAACAGTCAATCTGAGAGAGTGATTCAAATTCTCGAAGATATGCTTCGCTGTTGTGTTTTAGAGTTTGAAAATAGTTGGGAGAAATGTCTACCTTTAGTCAAATTTGCTTATAACAACAGTTTTCAATCGAGTATTAAGATGGCACCGTATGACGCATTGTATGGCCACAAGTGTCGAACTCCATTGTATTGGATTGAGCTTAGTGAGAAACAAATTCACGGGGTTGATTTGGTCAGAGAAACCAAAGAGAAAGTGAAAGTAATTCATGATTGGTTGAAAGTAGCTTCGGATCGACAGAAATTGTACGCGGATTTGAAACGAAAGGATATTGAATTTCAGGTTAGTGATAAAGTGTTTCTAAAAGTGTCTCCGTGGAAGAAAATTCTTAGATTTGGTCGCAAGGGCAAGTTGAGTCCGCGTTTTATTGGGTCGTATGAGATTATTGAAAGAATACGGCCAGTGGCATATCGACTAGCTTTGTCGTCAGAATTAGAGAGGATCTACAATGTATTTCATGTGTCGATGTTGCGACGATATCGATCAGACCCTTCGCATGTAATTTCCCCAACAGAGATTGAGATTCAACCTTAAATGACATATGGTGAGGAACCGATCAATGTGTTAGCTCAAAAGGTTAAACAATTGAGAAATAAAAGCATAGCTCTAGTGAAAGTTTTACGGCAACGACACGGGGTCAAAGAGGCTACGTGGGAACCCGAGGAAGCTATGAGAAAACAGTACCCTAACCACTTTTTTGGTAAAATTTTCGGGGACAAAAATCCCTAAAAGGGGGAGAGTTGTAATAGCCCTTTTTTGGGTCAAATCGAAACAGTAGTTTTGGGACCACGAATCTGAAGTAGAAATATTTATTTTATTTCTTCTTTAAGGTCTACAACATGATAGAATAATTGTGTGAAAATTTCGTTAAGAAATTTTATCGATTGAGAACTCAATTTGACTAGAAGGACTAAACTACAATAGGTGAAAAAATTTGAGTTCTATAGGCTAAAGGTAGTAAACTGTTATGAAATTTTAAATTAGAGGTCCTTAAATGGTAATTAGACCATTGTTTACATTGGTGGACAAATATGGACATGGTTTAAGTATGTTTTTAATGTTTTTCATTAAGGGTATTTTAGTAAATTGGTTATTAAATGGACTAATAAGTAAAGAAAGGCAAAATTTTGTCCATCTTCTTTCTCCATAGCCGAAAATTTGGAAAAGACATAGCTAAGGGTTTTGGCAAAGCTTTCAAGCTCAATTATCAAGAAAAATGAAGTTTGGGTCTAGACCAGGGGAAAAATAAAATATTTGACGAATAGATCCTTTTCCCATTATTGGAACCGAGGTAAGTTCGTATGTTAAATAAGCTTTACTTTAAATGTATTTTATTTGCTTTAATTTATGCATGAATTGTGTAATCGACATTATAGACACATTTAATGATGATTTGGCAAGCGAGAAATCCCAATAAACCTTTGGAATAGATTAGGATACAAGTGAAATGTCACTAGGGTTTTATGTTATGTGATTTCGGGTGTTGGTCCTTTACGTTCGACCGGAGGCTGAGTATACCAACATATGTTGCAGTTACTTGACAACTTGTGTGAGTAGCACCATGTAGCTACGTTTTGACTGAAAGCTTGTGTGAGCAGGCCTGTGGATAGCTCGAGAGCGAGCACATATGTGATATGAGATAAAGGTATCAATAGCTACATATGTGGCACCTTGTGTGCAAGGTTTCCCGAGTATTCGAATTTATTATTCTGAGTGGTTTATTGGGTTGACAACAATGAAACTAAGTATGAAATTATTATGAGATGGTAACTCAAAGCTTATGGTTATTAATTCGTGAAATGGCGGCTTCAAGGTAAGTTGTGATGGAAGTGAACTATGATCATGAGGTTATGGTAAATTATACTATCTTATGTTATATTATTTGCATGATTAATGTATGGTAGGGTTTGCTTATTTCTTACATACGTGCTTACTAAGCTATATAGCTTACTCCTTTTTATTTTCCATATTTTATAGTGTCACCAAGCTAGCTCGGATTGGAGATCGTCGGAGATCGCATCACATTATCTATTTGTTATCTTGGGTACCGATGATTTTAAACATTTTGAGATTATTGCATGTATAGGGACTTGGTCATTTGTTATATGTGTCATTTTGAATTTGGCCAAATGTATTGGCTTGTAATTGTCAACAGCTTGATGTGGTATTCGGCCATGTAACTTGGCTCATTTTGGTTGATTTGGTTGTAAGCTTATATATATATACATGCATATGTAACAATCTCTTGTGTGATGTCGTTTATAAATGCTTGATAAATGGTTGAATGTGGCTTAATGGATTGTTGTTGAATAGTTTAGGTTGGCTCATTAGTATGCTATGAAATTTATGAAGAATTATGCATGATAAAAGTATGTGTGTTGGTAATTGTGGATTTGGGTTTGGTTTGATTTGGTTTGTAGCATATGATGTTGTAAGTATGTTATGTGTGATAATGAAATGACATGAATTGGCCTTGTTTGTGGATTTATTAGATACCCAAGTGTGCTATGAATTGTGCCTTGAACTTGTGCATGTGTATTTGTAAAT
Organism: Gossypium longicalyx; assembly: GCA_025698465.1. Classification (NCBI taxonomy): domain Eukaryota; kingdom Viridiplantae; phylum Streptophyta; class Magnoliopsida; order Malvales; family Malvaceae; genus Gossypium; species Gossypium longicalyx. Next base: position 66,054,157 of record CM046995.1, on the reverse strand, counting down.
GACGGTGACAAATGGCTTGGTAAATAGCCTTTATTTTGTCCACACGGGTAGACACACGGGCGTGTGTCTAGGCCATGTGTGACACACGGTTCGCCCCAGGGGCATGTGTTCCAGCCGTGTGTCCCCTGCACCTTAATTTTGAGAAATAGAATGCTCAGAATTGAGCATACAGGCAGGGACATGGACATGTGTCTTAGCCGTGTGAGGGACATGGCCTCAAGCACGGATGTGTGTCCCGGGCGTGTGAAGTCTGCACCTATTTTATGAAAATTTAATTAGCCACACGACCTAGCACATGGGCGTATGACCTCAATTTGTTCATGCATTGCAAAATAAAGAGTTACACGGGTTAGGGACATGAGCGTGTGTTACAACACGGCCTGCCACACGGGCGTGTCCCAAATCACATGGGCATGTGACCCCTGTTCATAGTAAAAATTTTCTAAGTTTTGTAAAAATTTCTCTAGTTATTGGTTTAGTCCCGAACCACTTCCAAAGCATGTTTTGGGCCTCGTAGGCTCATATTAGGGACTTTATGTTTAAATGTAAATAGTTGTAATTTGGATGCAAATTTATGACTCGGAATTGTATGTTTACTTGTGATGTAAGTCCAATAATGCCTCGTATCCTGTTTCGGCATCGAATACGGGTAAGGGGTGTTACATTTCGTGATTATGCAATTTAGTTCTTTAAGTAGTTAAATTCTCATTCTTAATTAATATTTAGTCGTACTATAGTAAGTAGAGTTGTAACTCCCCTAACCTGTATCTGTCGCCGGAGTAGGGTTGTGAGGTATTACCAATAAATACACAACGTATAGCACACATTTATCAACCATAAAGCATTCATTCTCATAAATCATTCAATACAATCACATTGTCCCTTACAAGGGCCTACGAGGCCTTAAACATGCTATAGAAGTGGTTTGGGACTAAACCGATATCATACAAAAATTTTGAAAACTTAGTAAAATTTCAAACATACAGGGGTCACACGCCCGTATGAACAGGCCGTGTGCCTTACACGGCTCCAGACACGCCCGTGTCTCAAGCCGTGTGAAAATAGGGCATACATACTAACTTAGGTCACACGGCCAACCACACGCTCATGTGTCCAGCCCGTGTACCCTTCGAAGTGGCCACACACACCTGTGTGCCACGCTGTGCACTAGGCCAAGCCAGAACTGTAGGGTTTACTAACTTATGCAACACGACCAAGTCACACGTCCGTGTGCTAGGCCATGTGCCAATTAGGGGGTATACTGAATTGTACCACACGGCCAGTCACACGCCCGTATGTGAGACCGTGTGGAACATACTGACTTCATTTTAATAAAAACGCCAGGGGACAGACGGCCGTGTAACATGACTGTGTGTCACACACAGCTGAGACACACGCTCGTGTCTCTGCCCGTGTGGACAAAAATAGGCCATTTCCAAGGCCAATTTGCCACCTTTATTCATGCATACCTAAACAATCAAAATGGTACCATTTCATCATACAATTTAGGCAGCCAAAACATCAACCAAATGCACAATTCATACATTATCCATTTCAACAAATTTCAATAATCAATTAAATATCATTTGCCTAATCAAATACTTATCCACTCAATTTCTAAAATCATACTTCATCAAAGTATTTCTCAAGCATTTATACTTCACAAGTCAGTTAACCATACTCATACCAAACATGCCTAAATAAGTCATTTCTATTTGCCAAACATACATCAACATTAACATCTTTTACAAGGCAACTCTCATGGCTATAATCTCAACCAAAATACCACATTTAGCCTATACATGCCATATACCATTTATACACAACTAAGTACCAAATAGATGTCTGATAGTGCGATGATGTTCTCGACGACTTCTAGATCCGAGCTAGCCTTGATTCACTATAAAACATAGAAAAATAACACGAAGTAAGCTTCATAGCTTAGCCAGCTCGTATGTAAATAAGTTAATTCATCGAATAAATGTAAATCAACCAATTTCACATTAACTACAAACCATTCTCATGTCTTAAAACATGATTAAATACCAGCTAATTGAACTTTCTCTATTTAATACTCGAATAGATTCTATACATACTTGTATCGCCTCATACTAACCTCTTTCTCAACCACACATTTGTTTACCCGTTGAACCATTCAGAATAGAATTTGGACACTTAATAGTCTTATACGATAAGTACCTATACCATGGCCCGTAGCCAAATCAAGGTAACTTATCCGAAGAACAATTATCATGGCCTGAAGCCAAATCACCAGATATGCATGGCCCGAAGCCAAATCAGAATAACTTACACTCGAAGTGCTAATATCATGGCCTGAAGCCAACTCAACTTATCATCAAATAACAAGACACTAGTATCCAAATCTATTCCTAAAGTTCAACCGGGACTTCACACTTTCCGTTTCTATCATCGAATGCATTCGTAGAGTCGTTTTCACAATTCGAACATTATCCATAATCTCATAATCAAATTTTATGCAATATTAAAGCATTTAATATACTTTTATAATGAAATTAATACATACGAAATTACCTCGAGTATAAAAATGACAAAATGAGTCAATTACTCGATAATCTTGCCTTTCCCCCAATCTAATTTCGGATTCCTCTTTTCTTGATCTAAATATATTCAAAATTAACTTCTTTAATCAACCACTCATTTAATTTAGTCCAAAACTTTAGCCCCTAAACTTTCACATTTAATCAATTTAGTCCCTATTTCACAAATACACAAAATTCACACAATTTCAATAAACCCAAGCTTAGCTGAATTACCATAGTACCCCTAGCAGCCCATAACTTTCATTTATTTCACATTTTAACCACTCAATTTGCAAATTTCACTTTGTCAAAAATCACTTTACGACATTTTTGTCAAAAATCACTTTACAAAACTAGTTTAACTATCAACAACTATCCAAAATCCATCATCAACCATCAAGTTACTCAAGTATTCAACAATGGAAACATATTAAATCTTTAACAGTTTCTAAATCTAAGGTACGGGCAAGCTAGAATACGAAGCAATGATCTCAAAACGTAAAAATCATTAAAAACCGAGTCAAAATGACTTACCAATATAGCTTTCAAATGACCGAACCCCAGAACAATTTCTATGGTTTCTTCTTCTTGTATTTTCGACTAAAAAAGATGAGTATGAAGCTTTATTTTGTGTTTTATTATTTAACATATGATAATTATACTAATTACCATAATAACCTTAATGAAAAGCCATTTAAAACATCCATTAAATGTCCATATATGTCCACTCATACTATTAATGGACCAATTACAACATAAGGACCTCTAATTTAATATTCCACAGCTATTTAATACTTTTAACAAATAGAACAGCATTTTTGCATTTTACGCGATTTAGTCATTTTTCTCAAATTGACTATTCAAACGATAAAATTAACTCACGAAATTTTCACACATATCAAATAACATGCTGTAAATACCGAAAATAATATTAAAATAAATTTTTGACATCAAATTTGTGGTTTCGAAACCACTATTCTGATTTAGCTAAAACTAGGCTGTTACAACTCTCCTCCCTTAGGGATTTTCATTCCCGAAAATTTTACCAGTGAATAGGTTTGGGTATTGTTTTCCCATAGCATCCTTGGGTTCCCACGTAGCTTCTTCAACCTTGTGTCGATGCCATAATACTTCCACTAATGCATTTTCTTATTTCTTAACTTTTTGATCTCATGAGCTAAAATTCGAATTGGTTCTTCAGCATATGACATATCAAACTGAATTTCAACCTCGGTTGAGGAAATGGCATGTGAAGGGTCGGATTGGTATCGTCAAAGCATCGATACATAAAACACATTATGTATTTTCTCTAACTCAGACTGCAAAGATAATCGATATGCCATTGGCCCAACTCGTACAGTAATCTCATACGGTCTGATGAATTGCGAACTCAATTTCCCTTTTCGACCAAACCGTAATTTCTTTTTCCACGGTGACACTTTCAAAAACACATTATCCCCGATCTAAAACTCAATATCTTTCCGTTTCAAATCTGCATACGACTGATGTCGCTTTCAAACTATCACGAATTACTTTCACTTTTTCTTTAGTCTCTCTGATCAAATCAACCCCATGAGTCATATTCTTGCTAAGCACAGTCCAGTACAATGGTGTCTTACATTTACGACCGTACAAAGCTTCGTACGGTGCAATCTTTATACTCGATTGGAAGCTATTATTATAAGAAAATTCAATCAATGGTAGGAATTTCTCCTAGCTACCTTCAAACTAAAAAATGCAACAATGGAACATATCTTCAATTATCTGAATAACTCGTTCAGATTGACCATCTGTTTGCGACTAAAATGTGGTGCTAAAATGTACCTTTGTACCCAAGGCTTCTTACAATTTCTTCCAAAATCACGAAGTGAATCTCGGATCTCTATCTGAAACAATAGATAGTGGTACTTGTAACACCTCTAACCTGTATCCGTCGTCGGAATGGATTATGAGGCATTACCAAACAACAACAACAAAAATCGTACATTTGTGCAATCATAATTAAAATCCATTCAACTAAATCATTTTGTCCCTTATAAGGTCCTACAAGACCTTAAAACATGCTTAGAAGTGGTTCGGGACTAAATCGATAACATTTGCAAACTTTGGGAGACTTAGAAATTTTTTTTTATTTAAGGGTAACACGCCTGTGTGAACAGGCCGTGTGCCTCACATGGACACTAGACACGCCCGTATCACAGGCCGTGTGAAAACAGGGCATACATACTGACTTGTACCACACGGCCGAAGACACACCCGTGTGCCATGGCTATAGGAAAACTAGAAGGGTTATTGACTTGGGTCACATGGTCGACCACACACCCATGTGCCAGCCCGTGTGCCATACACGACCAGTAGACACGCCCGTGTGTCTAAGCCGTGCCAAAACTATAGGATATACTGCCTTAATTTGAAAGGGTACCCCAGGGGTCACACGGTCGTGTAACATGAGCGTGTGTCGCACACAGTTGAGACACACGCTCATGTCTCTGCCCGTGTGGACAAAAATAGGCCATTCGCAAATCCAATTTGCCACCCTTCTCAAGCACACCTAAACCACAACAACTTGCATCATTTATATACATTCAAAGGCAACCAAGACATGCCATTTAATACACAAAACATGTCATCTTATTCACAACCATTACAATACTGAAAACCATGACCAAAATCATATTGAAACATTATGTCAAAACCAATTGTCGCATTTATCTCCTCTATGCATTTTCTCAACATTTTATCACCTATTTTAATATCACAAAACATTCCATCACAACATCTTATAATCAAGCCATAACATATCATCTTTCAAGCATTAACAACTAACCAAATGAACAACCATTTAGCTATATCCACAACTATGGAAAACATACAAAAATAAGCCAACATATAAGGCATTATATACATCACATATATCACTTATCAAACACATAACTTAAACCAACTTAAATGGTCATACACATCATCATTTGCAAGCCAAATCTCATGGCTAATATCATAACTCCAAACATACCAAAATGACACTAGCCTATACATGCCATATCCCATATATACAAAGCTTCAAAAGTACCAGCAAGTTGATCGATAGTGTGATGACGTTTCCCTACGATCTCCGAGTCTGAGCTAGCTTTGATTATCTATAGAACATAGAAAATTAACACACAATAAGCTTTATAGCTTAGTAAGTTCGTAAGGTATTAACTCAATTCATCAAATAAATGTAATTTAACTATTTTCACATTACCAAATCAAAATCACATTAACCACAAACCTTTATCATGTCTCAAAACATGATCAAATACTATCTCTATCAACTTTCTCAATGTAATACTCAAATAGGTTTCGTACATACCTGTACTGCCTCGTACTAACCTCTTTCTTGAATACATCACCCTTTTACCCGTTGAACCATTTGGAATAGAAGTCGGATACTCAAGATCTCAATCGATAAGTACCTATACCATGGCCCATAGCTAAATGAAGGTAACTTATCCCAGAGTACCTATACCATGGCCCATAGCCAAATCAAGGTATTATTTGCACCTGATGTGCCCATATTATGGCCTGAAGCCAATACACTAACCTAATAACATGTCACTAGCATCCTAAACTATTCCTAAGGTTCAACCGGGAAGTTTCACTTATCGATTTCATCATCGAACCCTTCCGTATACTCGTATTCACAATTCCAACATTATCCTCAATCTCATAAACACATTTTATGCAATATCAAAGCAGATAACATTCATTTATAATGAAATTACCACCTACAAACTTACCTCGAATACTAAAACGGAGAATCAAATTGTTTAATCGATAACTTTAGTTTTCCCCTGATCTAAATCTAAATTCCTCCTTTCTTGATCTAAATGTATTCAAAATTAACCCATTTAATCACCAACTCATTCAATTTAATCCACGAATACATATTTGGCCATTTTTACACTTTAGCCCTTAAAGTTTCACATTTATACAATTTAGTCTTTATTTCATAAAAAACATAATTTACAACATTTTCAATTAAAGCTAGCCAAATTTCTATAGGCTTCATAACAGCCCATATTTACCAATATTTCACACATTTAACCACACATTTTCATATTTTTACAATTTAATCCCTTTTATGCAATTTCACTTAAAATCACTTTACAAAACATGATAATCTAACAACAAATACTCATTTTTCATCATCAAACATTCAAGAGCTCAAGCATTCATCAATGGAACTTCACAAAATCATCAAAAAATTCAAAAATTAAGACATGTTCTAGCTAGTATTCAAAGCAACGGTCATAAAAAAGTAGAAATCATTAAAAACCGATCAAAAATCATACTTTAATCAAGGATTAAAGGTGACGAAAGTTTAAGCCCTAAATGTTCTTCTTCTTCCTTGATATTTTGGTTGATGAATGCATGAAATGATGAACATTTTGTTTTTTTAATTAAAACATAAATTAATTACAAATTTACAAATTTGACCTTGATTTAAAACATTAATAAACATCAAATTTATGCCTATTTATGTCCGTTCCCACTATCAGTGAGCTAATTACATCATAAGGACCTCACATTTAATAAGCCATGGCAATTAAGCATTTTTAACATATAGAATGCAACTTTTGTATTTTACGCGATTAAGTCCTTTTATCAAATTAACCACTTAAACGATAAAATTAGCACACAAAATTTTTGCACATATATATTCACATGCTATAAAAACTAAAAATAAAATTAAAATAATTTTACGACCTCAAATTTGTGGTTTCAAAACCACTATTTTGATTTAGCTAAAATCGGGATGTTACAACTCTCCCCCTTTAAGGATTTTCGTCCCTGAAAATCTTACCAGCGAATAGGTTTGGATATTGTTTTCTTATAGCATCATCTGGTTCCCATGTAGCTTTTTCAACCCCGTGTCGATGCCATAATACCTTCACTAACACAATACTTTTATTTGTCAGCTCTTTGATCTCACGAGCTAGAATTTGGATCGGTTCTTCACTATACAATAAATCTAACTAAATCTCAACTTTAGCCGAGGAAATAACATGCGAATGATTAGATCTGTATCTTCTTAGCATTGATACATGGAATACATTGTAAATATTTTCTAACTCAGATGGTAATGCTAGCCGATAAGCAATTGGTCCAACTCGCTCAATAATCTCATACAGTCTGATGTATCTCGGACTCAACTTTCCTTTTCTGCTGAATCTGAGTATTGTCTTCCATAGTGAAACTTTCAAAAACACTCTATCCCCGATCTGAAACTCAATATCTTTCCATTTCAAGTCTACGTAAGATTTCTGTCGATCCGATGCTGCTTTCAAACTATAACGGATCACTTTCGCTTTTTCTTCAGCCTCTCTAATTAGATCAACCCCGTGAATCTTATTCTCGCTAAGTTTAGTCCAGTACAAAGGTGTTCGACATTTTCGACCGTATAAAGCTTCGTACAGTGCCATTTTAATACTCGATTGAAAACTATTATTATATGCAAATTCAATCAATGGCAAATACTTTTCCCATGTACCTTCGAACTCAAGAATACAACATCTCAACATATCCTCGAGTATCTAAATAACTCGCTCGAATTGACCATCCATCTGCAGGTCAAATGTGGTACTAAAATATAATTTTGTACCCAGCGCATCTTGCAGTTTCTTCCAAAATCTTGATGTGAACCTCGGATCTCTATTCGAAACAATAGAAACAAGTACACCATGTAATCTCACAATCTTGGAGATATACAACTCAGCTAACTTTTCAAGCAAATAGTCTATTTGTACCAAAATAAAATGAGCCGATTTTGTCAATCTATCAACTATAACCCAGATCGCATCTTTTTTTCTTGGAGACAAAGGCAATCCCGACACAAAATCCATAGTTACTCTATCCTGTTTCCGTTTAGGAATCATAATTGGCTGTAATAAACTAGACGGTACCTGATGTTTAGCTTTCACTTGCTGACAATTTAAAAATTTTGAAACGAATTTCGAAATATCATGTTTCATGCCATGCCACCAATAAAGTTGTTTCAAATCATTATACATTTTTGTACTTCTCGGATGAATATTTTCGTACTTCTCGGATGAATAGATAAACAACTACTATATGTTTCATTCAAAATCATCTGAATCAACTTTGAATTTCTCGAAACACATATTTGACCTCTGAATCTTAAACAGTCATCTGAATCAACTTGAAACTCTGAATCAGGATTTGAATTACGTTGAGCTCATTTCACTAACATTTCATTATCAAACTTTTGAGCCTCACAAATCTACTATAAAAACAACGATCTCCCTTTCATCTCGGCTACAATCTAACTATCATTAGACAAAACTATTTGAGTGTTCATCGCATGTAGAGCAAATAGGGATTTTTGGCTCAAAGCATCAGCAACGACATTAGCATTCCCAGATGATAATCAATCACTAGCTTGTAATCTTTTAACAATTCTAGCCATCTCTGCTGTTGTAAATTCAAATCCTTCTGAGTCATCAGATATTTCAAACTCTTGTGATCTGAATAAACATGGAATTTTTAACCAAATAGATAATGGCGCCAAATCTTCAACGCAAACACAATAGCTGCTGCCTCTAAATCGTGCGTCAAGTAATTCTTTTTATGCGATTTCAACTGTCTCGAGGCATAAGCTATAATTTTTCTTCCTGCATCAAAATGCAGCCCAAACCATTCAACGATGCATCACTATAGATCACAAATTCTTTACCCGATTTTGGCTATCCTAACACTGGAGCTTCAGTCAAAAGAGCTTTCAGCTGATCAAAACTTTTTTGACATTTCTCAGGCCATTCAAACTTTCCATCTTTCTGAAGTAATCTTGTTAGAGGAGTCACAATCATAGAAAAGCCTTTCACAAATTGTCTATAATAGCCGGCTACTCCCAGAAAACTATGGACCTCAGAAACATTTCTCGGAGGCTTTCAATTCATTATTGCAGAAATTTTGCTCAGATCGACTCGAATTCCCGATGCTGACACAATATGCCCCAAAAAACCAACCTCACGCAACCAAAATTCACATAACTTAACATATAATTGCTTATCACGCAGAGTCTGCAATACAATTCTTAAATGCTCGGCATGCTCAGTTTCATCTTGGGAATATATCAAAATATCATCTATAAACACAACAATAAATCGATCTAGGTATGGTCTAAAAATTCGGTTCACTAAATCCATAAAGATAGCAGGTGCATTCATTAGTCTGAAAGGCATAACCAAAAATTCATAGTGACCATACCTCATTCTAAATGCAGTCTTTGGCACATCAGAGTCCCTAACCCGCAACTGGTAATAGCCCGATCTCAAATATATTTTTGAAAACACTGTAGCCTCTTTTAGTTGGTCAAATAGATCATCAATTCGTGTTAGAAGGTATTTGTTCTTGATCGTCACATTCTTAAGCTATTGGTAGTCTATACACATTCTCATCATGCCATCTTTCTTTTTCTCAAATAAAATAGGAGCACCCCAAGGTGAGAAACTCGATCTTGCAAAACCTCTATTCGTCAGTTCTTGCAACTGAGCTTTCAATTCTTTTAATTCTATCAGTGCTACTCTGTAAGGAGCTATCGATATTGACGTTGTTCTCGGTACTAACTCAATGCCAAACTCAACCTCTCGTATCAGTGGTAAACCCGATAACTCTTCAGGAAACACATCTAGGTATTCACACACAACTGGCAATAATTCAATCTTCTTTTCAGTCGCTTTCGAATCAAGCACATTAGAAAAATAAGCTTTGGAACCTTTTCTCACATATTTCTGAGCCAACATTGATGAAATCACTGCTGGCAGGCCATTCAGATCAACTGACTCAATTTGGATAATCTCACTATTCTGACATCTCAAATCTATCATCTTTCGTTTGCAATTCACAATAGTATCATGCAACGTTAGCAAATCCATACCCAGAATTATATCAAATTTGTCAAATGGTAATAACATCAAATCAACCAGAAAACAAAATCCCAAATCATTAATGGACAGTTCTTGCACACTTTATCAACCAACACACACTTGCCTATGGGGTTCGATACTCTAATTACAAATTCAGTAGATTCTACAAGCAAAGTCTTACTGGATACTAAATTCACACATATATACGAATGAGTTGATCCTGGATCTATCAATGCAATAACTTTAGTATCATAGAGAGTAAAAGTACAGGTAATGACGTCCGGAGATGACGCTTCTTCGTGAGCGCGAATAGCGTAGGCTGTAGCAGGTGCTCTAACCTTAGACCTCGCAGCAGAGTCTTTAGTCGCTCCTGTCTACCACTCACATTTCCTACGTTTCTAGGTGGTCTACCCTTGTTTACAGTGTTACTCAGCCTCGTGTTCTGAACATCCTCTTTTTCCGTCAACTCTGGACAGTCTCGCATAAAATGATCCAACGATCCACATTTGTAACAAGCTTTATTTCTTTTGTTCCAGCATTCTCCAAAATGTCGCCTCCCACACTTCTAACATTCGGGTTTGTTATCTCTCACACTGCCAACACTGGGCACTAATGTAGTTTGAGCTTTGAAACTGGAGTATTGTTTAGCACGATCCCTATTCGAACATCCAATTGAAACATTCGGGCAAGTATGTGAATCTCTGGATTTCTTTGATGAAGATTTATATGACTTACTCATCGATATTTTTCTAATGTCTCTAGCCTCTAAATATGCTTTTCTCTTTTCTTTGTTGAGATCCTCGGCTTTACAAGCCCTTTCAACTAAAACAACGAATTCTTTGATTTCTAGAATCCCGACTAGAAGTTTTATATTTTCATTCAACCCATCAACGAACCACTTACACATAATCTTTTCGATAGAAACATATTCCTGAGCATATTTGCTCAATTGTACAAATTCTCTTTTGTACTCAATGACAGTCATCCCGCCTTGTTTCAATTCTAGAACCTCTTTATGTTTTTGATTGAGAAATCTTTGACTTATATACTTCTTTCAGAATTCAAATTGAAAGAACTCCTAGGTGACCCGTTCCCTCGAAACTACAGATATCAATGTTTTCCACCAATGGTATGCATTATCTTTTAGCAACGATACAACACATTTGATACAGTCATCTGGAGTACAAGACAATTCATTGAATACTCGGATCGTATTCTCAATCCAAAACTCAACTCTCTCAGCATCATCATCAATGGTAGCCGTAAACTCCTCAACCCCGTGTTTACGTATCTTATCCATTGGCGGCTTATTCAACCATATCAAATCTATAGCTTGAGGAATAACAGGGTTTTGTTGAGGAACAGGTGGGGGTGGAGGCTGTTGAGCAGTTGGATTCATTCGAACACACTCTGTGAACCACTCACTCATCATTTGGAAGAAGGCTTGTTTAGCCTCTCCTCCTTGGCTACCTGAAATCGGCCTAGAATCAATTGGCGCTACCCCTTGAGCGGGAGCGGGCGTATTACTTTCCACATCATCAGTTATGGCTCTTTTGGGATCCACTTGCTATACAAAAAATACAATTTAATTGTCAGGAATCATCACAATGTCGCATTTTATATATATGACATGTATAGCTAGACTCTCACTTGCTACATTAGACCTAGAATCGACTAAACCGTGGCTTTGATACCAATAAAATATAACAACCCTAACCCGTATCCATCACTGGAATAGGGTTATGAGGCATTAGCAAACAACCACGACAAAAATCATACATTTGTACAATCATAATTAAAATTCATTCAAATCAATCATTTTGTCCCTTATAAGGTCCTACGAGACTTTAAAACATGTTTAAAAGTAGTTCGAGACTAAACCGATAACATTTGCAAACTTTGGAAGACTTAGAAAATTTTCTTCGATTTAAGGGTCACACGTCTGTGTGAATAGACCGTGTTCCTCACACGGCCACTGGACACGCTTGTGTCACAGGTCGTGTGAAAACAAGGCATACATACTGACTTGTACCACATGGCCGAAGACATGCCTATGTGCCATGGCCGTGGGAAAACGAGAGGGATTACTGACTTGGGTTATACGGCCGATCACACGCCCATATGCCGGCCCGTTTGCCACACACGACTAGTAGACACGCCTGTGTGTCTAAGCCTTATCAAAACTGTAGGGTATACTACCTTAATTCAAAAGGGTACCTCAGGGGGACAGACGGTCGTGTAATATGACCATGTGTCACACACGATTGAGACACACACCCTTGTCTCTGCCTGTGTGGACAAAAATAGGCCATTTGCAAAGCCAATTTGCCACCCATCTCAAGCACACCTAAACCACAACAACTTGCATCATTTATCTACATTCAAAGGAAACCAAGACATGCCATTTAATACACAAAACATGTCATCTTATTCACAACCATTTCAATACTCAAAACCATGACCAAAATTATATTGAAACATTATGTCAAAACCAACTATTGCAGTTATCTCCTCGATGCATTTTCTCAACATTTTATCACCAATTTTAGCATCACAAAACATTTTATCACAACATCTTATAATCAAGCCACAACATATCCTCTTTCAAACATTAACAACTAACAAAATGAACAACCATTTAGCTATATCCACAACTATGGCAAACATACCAAAATAAGCCAACATATAAGGCATTATATACATCAAATATATCACTTATCAAACATATAACTTAAACCGACTTAAATGGTCATACACATTATCATTTGCCAGTCAAATCTCATGGCTAATATCATAACTCAAACCATACCAAAATGACACTAGCCTATAGATACCATATACCATATATACAAAGCTTCAAAAGTACCAACAAGTTGATTGAAAGTGTGATGACATTTCCCAACGATCCCCGAGTCCGAGCTAGCTTTGATCATCTATAAAACATAGAAAATTAACACACAGTAAGCTTTATAGCTTAGTAATTTTGTAAGTGATTAACTCAATTTATCAAATAAATGTAATTTAACTATTATAACATTACCAAATCAAAATCACATTAACCACAAACCTTTATCATGTTTCAAAACATGATCAAATACTATCTCAATGAACTTTCTCAATCTAATACTCAAATAGGTTCCATACGTAACTGTACCGCCTCGTACTAACCTCTTTCTCAAATACATCACTCTTCTGCCCATTGAACCATTTGGAATAGAAGTCGGATACTCAAATCTCAATCGATAAGTACCTATACCATGGCTAGTAGCCAAATCAAGGTAACTTATCTCGGAGTACCTATACCATGGCCCGTAGCCAAATCAAGGTAACTCCTTTTTCAATACCTATACCATGGACCGTAGCCACATCAAGGTATTATTCATACCTGATGTGCCCATATCATGGCCCGAAGCCAATACAATAACCTAATGACATGTCACTAGCATCCTAAACTATTCTTAAGGTTCAACCGGGAAGTTTCACTTGTCGATTTCATCATCGAACCCTTTCGTATAGTCATATTCACAACTCAAACATTATTTGCAGTCTCATAAACACATTTTATGCAATATCAAAGCACATAACATTCATTTATAATGAAATTAACACCTACAAACTTACTTCGGATACTAAAACGACAGATCAAATCGTTTAATCGATAACTTTAGTTTTCCCCCGATTTAGATCTGAATTCCTCCTTTCATGATCTAAATGTATTCAAAATTAACCCATTTAATCACCAACTCATTCAATTTAATACACAAAACATATTTGGGCATTTTTGTACTTTAGCCATTAAAGTTTTACATTTATTCAATTTAGTCCTTATTTCATAAAAACATAATTTACAACAAATTCAATTAAACCCAGGCTAGTCGAATTTTTATAGGCTCCATAACAGCCCATATTTACCAATATTTCACACATTTAACCACACATTTTCATCTTTTCACAATTTAATCCCTTTTATGCAATTTCACTAAAAATCACTTTACAAAACATGATAATATAACAACAAATACTCATTTTTCATCATAAAAACATTCAAGAGCTCAAGCATTCATCAATGGCACTTCACAAAATCATCAAAAAATTCAAAAATTAAGACATGGGCTAGCTAGTATCCGAAGCAACGATAACAAAAATGTAGAAATCATCAAAAATCGATCAAAAATCATACCTTAATCAAGGATTTAAGGTGCCGAAAGTTTAAGCCCTAAATGTTCTTCTTCTTCCTTGACATTTCGGTTGATGAATGCAGGAAATAATGAACATTTTATTTTGTTTTAATTAAAACATATATTAACTACAAGTTTACAAATTTTACCTTGATTTAAAACATTTATAAACATCAAATTTATTCCCATTTATGTCCATTCCCACTATCATTGGGCTAATTACATCATAAGGACCTCACATGTAATAAGCCATGGCAATTTAGCATTTTTAACATATAGAATGTAAGATTTCCATTTTACGCAATTAAGTCCTTTTCTCAAATTAACCACTTAAACGATAAAATTTCACACATATATATTCACAAGCTATAAACACCAAAAATAATATTAAAATAATTTTATGACCTCAGATTTGTGGTTCCGAAACCACTATTCTTATTTAGCTAAAATCGGGCTGTTACAGTACTCTATGTAATCGAACAATCTCTAAGATATACAACTCAGTCAATTTATCAAGCGAGAAATTTGTACGTACTGGAAACAATTGAGCTAATTTCATCAATTTGCTAACAACAACCTAGGTCTCATCTTTTTTTCTCGGAGATAAGGGTAAACTCGATACAAAATCCATTGCTACTCTATCCCACTTCCACTCGGGAATCAAAATAAGTTGTAGCAAACCCGATGGTACCTGATGTTCAGCTTTAACTTGTTGACAAATCAAACATTTTGAAACAAATTCTGAGATATCTCATTTCATGCCATTTCGTGCTTCCCGGATGTACTGACAAACAACTATTGTGTGCTTCGTTTAAAATATTCTGAATGAGCTCAGAATTTCTTGCTACACATATTCTATCACGAAACATCAAACAGTCATCAGGCCCTATTCGAAACTCTAAATCAAAAATCGACTCACATTGAACTCATTTTTCTTGTAAATCATTATCAAATTTTTGAGCCCTACAAATCTACTGTAAAAATAACGGTCTCGCTTTCAGCTCAGCTACTATCGAACTATTGTCAGACAAAGCTAATTGTGTGTTCAAAGTACGTAAAGCAAATAAGGACTTTCGACTCAAAGTATCAGCAACTACATTCGCTTTCCCTAGATGATAGTCAATCACTAATTCGTAGTCTTTTAACAATTCTAACCATCTCCACTTTCTCAAATTCAAATCTTTTCGAGTCATCAGATATTTCAAGCTTTTTTGGTCGATATAAATATGGCATTTCTCACCAAACAAGTAATGACGCCAAATTTTTAATGTGAACACTATCACGGCTAGCTCTAGATCGTGCGTCGGATAATTCTTTTCATGTGGCTTCAATTTTCTCAAGGTATAAGCTACAACTTTGCCTTCCTACATCAAAACACAACCCAAGCCATTTAACGATCCATCATTGAAAATTACGAATTCTTTACCCGACTCAGGCTGAACTAACACTGGCGCCTTTGTCAATGATGCTTTCAACTGCTCGAAGCTCTATTGACACTTTTCTGACCACTCAAATTTAACATCTTTTTGAAGCAATCATGTCATCAGAGTCACAATTGTAACAACTCGATTTTGACCCTAATCAGAATGGTGGTTTCGGGACCACGAATCCGAATCAGAAAAATATTTTAAATTAAATTTCGGTATTAGTTATGTGTGAATTGATATCCATGAATGTTTTGTATCTTAATTTTTCTGTTTAGATGCCGAATTATAAAAAAAGGGTGTAATTGCACAATAGGTAAATTTTGATGAATTATGTGTGAATGCTGAATTGTTAATGTTCTTTTATTTTAGGGGAGTTAAAATGCTATTAAACCAAGACTCATGCATGGACACAATCGGTCATTAGATAGTGGAAATAGCATAATTTTATAATGGCTATTTTGGTAACTTAATAATTATATTATCACATTAATTTCGTAAAATAGGAAGTGGGTGGAGTTTTCATCTTTGGAAAAATCGTAGATAGCTAAGCAAAAGAAAGAAATAGATTCCTTGCATTTGACCCTTGTCTAGTTTAATTTAAAGGTATGTTTGAGTTTAATTTTTAGAAATTTTTGCACATTTCGGATGATTGATAAGTTGCTCAGTTAACCCATAGTTTAATTTTTAGAATTGGTAAGGAAATGGTATTCGGCCATGGATAAAGGTTTGAAAAAGAAAAATTAGTTTGAAGTTGCATAATAGAAGAGATGTGTTATATTATTGAGTTCTATACTAGAAGTTTGCATGAAATTAACTAAATAGGGCTTATTTGCTTAGTTGATAAATTGAGGAGCTAAATTTCGAAATAGATTAAAAGGAAGGATTTATTTAAACTTAAAGAATATTCGGCATAAGTAAGTTAGGTTGAAATTTTTGAAGTTTCATGTTTTTGTTATATTGGATTAAAATGTAAAAATGTATAATATGAAGGGCAAACTGGTAATTTTCTTAATTATGAGTTTGGGAGTTAATTTAATAAAATTTTCTTTGAATGAGTTCAATTTGAGTTTTTAATAGATCAAGAGCAAAGAGGATCGTGTTTGGATCAGGGAAAGGCAAAAATAGTCGAATACTCGAAAAATATAGTCCGTCGATATTCGAGGTAAGTTACTAAGCAAATAATTGTTGTAGACTTATATAAATGCAATGTATATATATATATATACATATATACATGCTGATTTGGAAAATGCAAAATGTTAATTATGCTGAAAGTGAATGTTTTGAATAGGCATGAATGGATATATATGTGAATTACCGAGCAGTAAGTGTGCAAAGAAAATTATCAAGCACTAAGTGTGCGATCTCATTGCATTGCGAGTTTAATAATAGCACTAAGTGTGCAAATACAACAAGTGATCAAAAGTGGTCGAACGAGTTATTTATCAAATGCAAAAGTAGTAATTGGAATATTTAAATTCGTAATATGCAGGTATGTATCGAACCTATGTGATTGATATTATTGAGTTTGGAATTACGGGGTTGGTTGTAGCAAATGTGAAATGTATGAAAGAATAGTAAAATGAAAGATGAAGGAGTTAAAAGGAATGAATTGATATATTATATGCATGTTATAATGTTTGATTATTTATTTTAACTGCATATGAATATTTGGCTAATTATGAAAATGTGAGATTGGAAGTGATGAGTAGTTATGTGAAAGGGTATATGTATATTTGAAAATGTTGGAAATTGTATGTGAATGATTGAGAGATATATGGACTGATAAGTTGTGATGAATATGTGATAATGAAAGTATGACTCGGTTATTTAATTGGACTATCAATGTCTTTTAAATTGTTTAAATTGCTTACAACTTACTAAGCTAAGATAGCTTACTTTAGGTGTGTGTTTACTTGTTTTTATTTTATAGATTTTAGAGATCGTTACGTGCTCGGGGATCGTCCATGAAGTTCACCACACTATCGTCTATTTCGGTATTAGTGAATGTTTAATTTGAATTTATGGCATGTATAGTGTAGTATTTTGTTGGTTGGATTTGAGTTGTACTTATGGAAGCCATGTGAAAATGGCTAAATATGATGTTTAAACTAAGTAAATTATGGTTGATTTCATAATTAAGTAATGCTATAAAATATAAATATATATGTGATGGGATTAATTTAGTATTCTTGGTTTATGCAAATGAATTCATGATCTGTTGGTATGGTTAGATTATGGATATATCATGCATAAGAGTGGATTGTTGATATGAAATTATTAAAGATGTATGCCGTTGACTATAGTATAAATTTAGCATTTGATAATGATTAGATGCCAAATGAAATTAGAAAATGATCAGGTGATTTATATATATACGTTATTTATTTTATATATGTATGTAAGAAATCCTTGACTTTAATGAATGCTTTGTATTTGATAGGATTTAATATTGTCTATAAATTGTATATTATAGAAATGTTATAAACTTTATGTTTAACTGTGATATTAAAATGATGATAATTATTAAATGATGAATTTTGTTTGATAATGCCTTGTAACTCGTTCGGCGACGGACACGATTGGTATCAAAGCTACGGTTTAACCAATTCTTGGACTAATGTGGCGCGTGTGAGTTTAGCTATACATGCCATAATTTTTACTGTGATAGTGTGATGACTTCTGATGCTTAAAATGTGTTTTTTTTTCATTTAGTAAATGGAACCTAATCCCGATCGAGCCGTAGCAGACGATGTTGAGAGTGTTGTGCCTGCTCCCGCGCAAGGGACAGTGCCAGTTGATTCTCGACCCAATACGAGTAACCATGGTGATGGGGCTAAACAAGCGTTTTTTAACATGATGAACGAGTGGTTTACTCAATATATCCGGACAAATCCGGCTGTTCAACAACCCCCAAACCTGAATAACCCACCTTCGATGTCTGTGGTACCACCGACTGCTGATCTTGTGAGATTAAGTAGGCCCTGTAACATCCTGATTTTCGGGGGTTTTTTCATGATTCTCGAGATTTTGGTTAAGTTTTAAAATTTTGGTATTTGGTTGTGAAATTCACAATTGGAGTGTGTAAGTGGGCTAATGGAAGGCCCATGCGATGGCCAAAACCTAGTAGAATTTTTAAATTTTGGATTTAAGAAGTTAGGGGCTTTGGATAGGTGGTTTTATTAAAAATTGTAGGTAAAATGTATCACAAAAGAGCCTCTGGCAGAGTGGCTAAGTGATGCCACTAGGGTGCTAAGAAGGTGGCGTGTAAGTGGTTGGGGGAAACCTGGGTTCGATTCCCTGTGATGGCAAATGTGGTGTTATTTTCATGCTTTGAGCATGCAAGAGTTGTAGCCGAATGGAACTCTGTGGGAGAGATTTGAAACAGTCAAACGCATGGATTAAGGAGGGATAAGGGGAGAGATTTTAGGGAATTGAGAGGGAGATAGAGTTAGCCCAATAGAGAGGATTAGAGAGGGGATTTCGGCAGAGGGGTATTAGGTTAGTATTTTCGGCATTAGGGACTTAGGTTGTGCCGTTTTCTTCTTTAGGATTAGTCTTTTCTTTTCTTTTTCTTTTCCAGCCGAATCTACCACCCTTCCATTCGTCTTTCCTTCCTTTTCTTTTTCTAAAACCAGCCCACTACTCCCTTCTGCTCATCTACTTCTTTCTTTACCTCCACTTCTGCCGAAAAGCCGCAAAAGCCGAACCTGTGAAGCTTGGTGGTGCTGATTCTTTATTGACTAGCAACCTTCTTTTTCCCTTCACTTTTTGGGGTGGCCAATCCCTTTATCTTTTAGTCTTTAAATGGATTCAGACTGTGGTAAGTATTCGTACTCTAAATCAATTTCAATAGTAATTGTTAACAAAAGCAAAAACTCCTATAGTTTAGGGAGGTGGCCGATTGTAGGTATAGGCCTTATTGGGCTTCTTCCTTTGATCTTTTATGGTTTGTATAGTGGAGGAGCAGCAAGGCGTGGGGTGTTGATTTGGATTAGCTTGGATCATCGGAGTGACTAAATCTAGTCATCAATTTCAGCAAAGGTATGAACCCTAGGGCCATGGTGGATGGTGGCCGAATATGTAAGAGATGATAATAGATAGTTTTCAATTTGGTTTGACTATTAACATGATCTAATCTATAGGCGGTTGATTAAAGGAGAAATCGCGTAGGAGATCTCGTCAAGGAATATCGCAAATCAGGTGTGCAACGAACCCTCTTTCGTAGCTTAAATCGATAAATGCCGAAAAGCCGAAATGCTGAAATTCTGGCATTTTGAGGACTTGTGTGCATGCGAACGCTCATTGGTTAGTTAGATTCACTAAGTTGATGATCGGAATCGTTGGAATAGGTAAGAGCACAATTTTCGGCATCACGGTAAGTTGGGCCTCGAGGGGCTGAAATCGGGCCCAATGGGCTTCTGGCCCAATAACTCGGTTTCGCTAAGAATGGGCTGGAATCGCTGTCAAAACACTCGAAATTGTTAGTAACTGATAATGAACATGGAAAACCCTAATATTTGGTAAAATTACGGAATTACCCTTATAATATGGAAATGACTGTTTTGCCCCTAGGTATAAATGACCATTATACCCCTAGGGTTTAATTATGAAATTGATGCATGAGATTTTGATATGCATGTTTTGACATGATATGCACATGATATGTATGATATGCACATGATGTATTCATTTACGCATGGGTTGGGTTTTATATGGACGGAGGAAGTGCAAAAGGGCTTTGCCCCAGTTTACCGAAAAGGGCTTTGCCTTAGTTTATCAAAAAGGGCTTTGCCCCAGTTATTAAAAGAGGCTAGGCCTCCAGTTATATGATAAAGTAGCTATGCTGCCAGTGGAGAGTTTGGTTGGGTGGGTTGAGTTATTCCCCACAAGGAGAGCTTGGTTGGTACGGGTGGAGAGTAGCGGTTGGTGGGTTGAGTAGTCTCCCCAAATGGGCTTCCATTCATCCTTTGATATTACATGTGATATTGAGATGGGCCTATGGGCCATAGCATTTACAGTAAAAGGCTTCGGCCCAGTGATATGAATTGTGAATAATGAAAAGGCTTCAGCCCAGTGATATGAATAATGTAAAGGCTTCGGCCCAGTATATGCTGTGATTGAAGTTGGGCTTAGGCCCTGCAGGCTGATATTGTTTGTGCTTTGAAAGGGGCTTGTTGCATACTGAGTTTCCAAACTCACCCCCTTCCTTAACCTTGCAGGTGAGCCTTGAGGTGGGGACTTGGAGCCAGAGGGGATTCAGAGTGGCCACTAAGATCGCTTTTGGACATTAAAATAAGTAACTGGTTTTCTTTAGTTTATCTTATTTATTATTTATTTTTGGGTTGTAATAAGGCCACTTTAACTTTATTTTCTTCTCTTCTATGGGATTATTTTATTTTTAATAACTTAAAACTGGTTGATGATAAATCAAATGGGCTAGACTTAGGGCGCGTTTTCAAAACGATACACGTTTTCAAAATAATACATCACGATTAATTGGTTTATCAAAGGTGTCCACTCAATAAATTTCAACTCGTTATAACCAAGTGTGGCAATGGTTGTGGGCATGTCTAGGATTGGATCCAATCGAAGAGCTTGGTACTTAAGCAGCCTTCATGGCTCACCTCCTCTGCTTTGGATACCTATCTGGTGCACAGCTTCCATTCAGTTGGTTAAGCCTTTTCAAAAAAAAGGTTTATTAAAGAACTAAAACAAAACGTGGATTTTTAACTTCAATGTAACACGTCAGATTTGACCATAACATCTGGGCCGGGTTTGGGGTGTTACATTTAGTGGTATCAGAGCCCGATTGCAACAACTCAGTTGTGGGTTTTTAAAGGAATTAACATCAAGAATTTCAAAACAAAGGTATTTTAAATCAATTTTTAGGAAATTTTTTATTTTCTGTAACCAAACCCAAGGTTTTTGTTTTAAATGGTTTGGAGAAAGAAGTGGCACACTGAATCCCCGGCACCAAGTCTGTAAGTATACTCTCTTTTACGTTATGTGATATTGATATGATGCTGAGACCCTACTATGATACTTTAGATAGGGTAGAGCTGTAAAATAGTAGGATTGAGACTGTAGCTAGGCTACGACATTGCGAAAACAATCCCTAAACTATTATATGTCCATAAGATATCTCGTAATAAACAACTGAAATATTAAACTAATGTTATAAAATTCGTAATCAGACAATTCGATATGAGTACAAGAGGAACTCGTGGACGAGGCCGCGGACGTGGTCGCGGAAGGGTGCAAGCTGAATCTTCATCCTCAGGGCATAGGCCAGCTGAGGAGGCATCCGTACCACAGGCAACTGAAACTGGGTCACATGATCGGGCTGCGGGGGGTGATGCTTTGTCCCAAGAAATGTTATAGTAAATAGGGGATCCATCTCTGAGCGACTCCAGTGGAGTAGAGGTTTTTAGGGGCATATTCGGAGTAGGCCCAAATGTGGCTAAATATTAGTTAGAGGCAATAGAGCAGATTATGGACGACTTAGATTGCTCTGTGGAGCAAAAGCTAGATTGCTCTGTGGAGCAAAAGCTGAAGGGGGCTGTGTCGTTGCTACAAGACGAGGCATACCGGTGGTGGATCATTGTAAGGGAGAGTACCCCAAACGAACGAGTAACCTGGGAACTGTTCAAGACTACTTTTAAGGGGAGGTATGTTGGAGCTAGTTATGTGGATGCCCGTCGAAAGGAATTTTTGAATTTGGCACAAGGAAATAAGACTGTTGTAGAGTATGAGGCGGAATTCTTGAGGTTGAGTCGATATGCTAGAGGGATAGTTGTGACCGAATATGAGCGTAGTGTTTGATTCGAGGATGGCCTTCGCGATGAGCTTAGGGTACTGATAGCTCCACAGAGGGAGTGAGATTTCGCTGCATTGGTAGAGAAGGCTAAGATAGCCGAGGAAGTGAAACAGACTGAACGACAGAATCGTGAGAAGGATCGACCCAGATTTAGGAGAGATTCTGGACCCTCGGGTGCTGCAAATAGAAATGTCAAAAGAGCTAGAATGGAGGAACCAGTTCGACCAGCTCCGGTTAATACTTTTAGATCGTAGGCTTGCAAGGACTGTGGTAGAGCGCATATGGAGGAGTGCTAGAAACGAACTGGGGCATGTTTTCGATGTGGGTCAAAGGAACATAAGTTCAGAGAGTGTCCTCGGAGAGCAGCTCAGGATCAAGCTACGGAGCCAAGAGGTGTCCAACCGCAGCGAGGAGGGCCACCACCACAGAGAGGCCGTGGGCAAGGTAGAGGTGGCAATGGTAATGGACAAGGACGTGGGACACCTGGTAGGGGTGCTGGGTATGCTGAAGCTCGTCAGCTGGTGTTGGTTTATGCTGCACGGCGTCGTGAGGAGGGTGATGCTCCTGATGTTATAACCGGTACATTCTTCATTCATAGCAAGCCTTACACTACTTTAATTGATGTGGGTTCCACTCACTCGTATGTTGCCTGTAATGTATCTGGGGCATTGGGTGTGTTTCCTGAGGAGACTGTGAGTGGGGTATCAGTGATAAGTCCTTTGGGACACTCGGTTAAGGTAGATAAACTCTTTAGGGAGGTGCCTTTAGAGACACAAGATAAGATTTTTGAAGGAGATTTAATGGAGCTGCCATTTGGGGATTTTGATCTTATCTTGGGAATGGACTGGCTAACTAAGCATAGGGCGATGTTGGATTGTGATGCTAAGAGAATGGTACTAAGAACTGCCAAGGATGAAGAGATAATGGTCATAGGGGAGCGAAGGAACTACTTGTCCAATGTTGTCTCGGCTTTAAGGGCTGAGAAGTTGATTTAGAAAGGTTGTGAGGCGTTCTTGGCATTTGTAAGTCAATCTGAACCTCAGGGAATAACTGTGGAGTCGGTTAGGACCATTAAAGAATTTCAAGATGTATTTTTGGAGGAACTTCCGGGACTACCTCCGAGTAGAGAAGTCAAGTTCGGAATCGACTTGTTACCTGGAACAGCTCCAGTGTCCATTGCGCCTTATAGGATGGCACCAAAGGAGTTGGTAGAATTGAAAGCTCAAATTCAGGCACTGTTGGATAGAGGGTTTATAAGACCAAGTGTTTCCCCGTGGGGCGCACCAGTGCTGTTCGTTAAGAAGAAAGATGAGACCATGCGGATGTGCATTCACTATTGGCAGTTGAACAAACTGATGATCAAAAACAATATCCTCTGCCAAGAATTGACGATTTGTTTGACCAACTAAGAGGAGCCTCGGTATTTTCTAAGATTGACCTTCGGTCAGGATATCATCAGTTGAGAGTCAAAGAAGTGGATATTCGTAAGATGGCATTCAGGACTCGATTTGGTCATTACGAGTTTCTGGTTATGCCTTTTGGTTTGACTAATGCACCGGCAACTTTCATGGATTTAATGAATCGGGTGTTTCAGCCATACTTGGATTGATTCATAGTTGTTTTTATCGATGATATCTTGGTGTATTCAGAAACGGAAGAGAAGCATGATGAGCATCTCCGTATTGTGCTGCAAGTGCTAAGGGAAAAACAACTTTATGCAAAGTTTAGTAATGTGAGTTTTGGCTGAAGGAAGTTACTTTCTTGGGACATGCTGTATCTGCTGAGGGGATTATGGTGGACCCTCGAAAGATTGAGGCAATTCTAGGATGGAAGCCACCAAGGTCAGTAACAAAAATTCGAAGTTTTCTGGGGTTGGCAGGTTATTATCGAAGATTTGTGGAAGGATTTTTAGTGTTGGCAGCACCGTTAACTAAACTTATAAGGAAGGGAGCACCTTTTGTTTGGATGAATAAGTAGCAAGAGGCTTTTGAGAAGCTGAAGAAGGTTCTGACCGAGGCACCAGTGTTGATTCAGCCAGAGTCTGGTAAGGATTTCATGGTGTACAGCGATGCGTCACATGTAGGTTTGGGCTGCGTGTTGATGCAAGAGGGTAAAGTGGTGGCGTATGCTTCACGACAGCTGAAGCCTCATGAAGTAAACTATCCTACTCATGACTTGGAGTTGGCAGCGGTGATTTTTGCGCTTAAAATATGGAGGCACTACCTGTATGGAGAGAGATGCATTATCTATACGAATCATAAGAGTCTTAAATACTTGCTGACTCAAAAGCAGCTGAATCTTAGACAGTGAAAGTGGATAGAGTTGCTAAAGGACTATGACTGTTCGATTGAGTACAATCCAGGTAAGGCAAATGTCGTGGCTGATGCGCTAAGTCGAAGGACTGTGGCGGAATTGAAGGCAATGTTTGCTCATTTAAGTTTGTATGACAATGGAAGCTTATTGGCAGAGTTACAAGTGAGACCGACTTGGGTGGAGCATATTAAGAAGCAGCAGTTGGTGGATGAGTCGTTGGTTTCTCAGTTTCAGCAAGTTGAGAAGGGGGAGAATCCAGACTTTGGGTTAAATAATGATGGGGTTCTTTGTTTTCGAGGAAGAATTTGTGTGCCGAAGGATTCTGACTTGAGATTGATGATTTTGAGGGAGGCACATGGTGGACCTTGTGCTATGCATCCAGGAGGGAGTAAGTTGTATCGAGACTTGCGAGAGCTATATTGGTGGCCTGGGCTTAAGCAAGAAGCGACCGAATTTGTGGGGAAGTGTTTGACGTGTCAACAAGTAAAGGCCAAGCATCAATTGCCTTCAGGATTGTTACAGCCAGTAAAGATACCACTTTGGAAGTGGGAAAGGGTAACTATGGATTTTGTAAGTGGGTTGCCATTGACACCTTCCAAGAAGGATTCAGTTTGGGTAATTGTGGATAGGCTCACAAAATCTGCCCATTTCATACTTGTCCGAACTGATTACTCACTTCAGAAGTTGGCCAAGTTGTATGTGACAGAGATAGTGCGGTTCCATGGAGTGCCAGTATCAATAATTTCTGACCGAGACCCACGGTTTACATCTCGATTTTGGCAGAAGTTGCATAAGGCATTGGGAATGCGATTGGATTTTAGCACGGCTTTTCACCCTCAGTCAGATGGGCAGTCAGAGAGGGTTATCCAGATTCTAGAAGATATGTTGAGGGGTTGTGTTATCGAATTTAGGGGCAGTTGGGAGGATTACTTGCCGTTGGCGGAATTTGCGTATAATAACAATTACCAAGCAAGTATTCAGATGGCTCCTTATGAGGCACTATATGGGCAAAGGTGTCGTTCGCCTACTTGTTGGGTAGAGGCAAGTACTTGGGCCAGAGTTGGTAGCGGATACTGAAGACAAGGTTAAGATGATCAGGAATCGGTTGAAAGAGGCAGCGGATCGACAAAAGTCTTATGCAGATCTAAAGCGTAAGGACATTGAATATGCGGTTGGGGACATGGTCTTTTTGAAAGTTTTGCCTTGGAAGAAGATATTGAGGTTTGGTAAGAAGGGCAAGCTGAGTCCACGGTTTATTGGACCTTATCGAATTATTAAGCGAATAGGACCGGTGGCTTATCAGCTAGAGTTACCTCCAGAGCTGGATCGTATTCACGACGTCTTTCATGTGTCCATGCTAAGGTGATATCGTTCTGACCCTACTCATATCGTGCCAGTTGCAGAAATTGAGGTACAACCGGACTTGACTTTCGAGGAAGAACCTGTGCAGATACTTGATCGTGATGTCAAGGTGTTGAGAAGAAAGTCAGTCCCACTGGTGAAGGTGCTTTGGAGGACCCATGGCAAAGAAGAGGCTACTTGGGAGTCCGAAGAGGCGATGCGTCAACAATATCCTCAACTGTTTGGATCAGGTAAAATTTCGAGGCTGAAATTTCTTTAAGGAGGGTAGAGTTATAACATCCTAATTTTCGGGTTTCTTCGTGATTCTCGAGATTTTGGTTGATTTTAAAATTTTGGTATTTCGTTGTGAAATTCATAATTGAAGTGTGTAAGTGGGCTAATGGAAGGCCCATGCAATGGCCAAAACCCGGTAGAATTTTTAAATTTTGGATTTAAGAAGTTAGGGGCTTTGGATAGGTGGTTTTATTAAAAATTGTGGGTAAAATGTATCACAAAAGAGCCTCTGGCAGAGTGGCTAAGTGACGCCACTAGGGTGCTAAGAAGGTGGCGTGTAAGTGGTTGGGGGAAACCTGGGTTCGATTCTCTGTGATGGCAAATGTAGTGTTATTTTTATGCTTTGAGCATGCAAGAGTTGTAGCCGAATGGAACTCTGTGGGAGAGAGTTTTAAATAGTCAAACGCATGGATTAAGGAGGAATAAGGGGAGAGATTTTAGGGATTTAAGAGGGAGATAGAGTTATTCGAATAGAGGGGATTAGAGAGGGGATTTCAGCAGAGGGGTATTAGGTTAGTATTTTCGGCATTAGGGACTTAGGTTGTGCCGTTTTCTTCTTTAGGATTAGTCTTTTCTTTTCTTTTTCTTTTCCAGCCGAATCTACCACCCTTCCATTCATCTTTTCTTCCTTTCCTTTTTCTAAAACCAGCCCACTACTCCCTTCTGTTCATCTACTTCTTTCTTTACCTCCACTTCTGCCGAAAAATCACAAAAGCCGAACCTGTGAAGCTTGGTGGTGCCGATTCTTTATTGACCAGCAACCTTCTTTTTCCCTTCACTTTTTGGGGTGGCCAATCCCTTTATCTTTTAGGCTTTAAAAAGATTCAGATTGTGGTAAGTATTCGTAATCTAAATCGATTTCAATAGTAACTGTTGACAAAAGCCGAAACTCCTATAGTTTAGGGAGGTGGCCGATTGTAGGTATAGGCCTTATTGGGCTTCTTCCTTTGATCTTTTATGGTTTGTATAGTGGAGGAGCAGCAAGGCATGGGGTGTCGATTTGGATTAGCTTGGATCATCGGAGTGACTATATCTAGTCATCAATTTCGGCAAAGGTATGAACCCTAGGGCCATGGTGGGTGGTGGCCGAATATGTAAGAGATGATAATAGATAGTTCCCAATTTGGTTTAACTATTAACATGATCTAATCTATAGGCGGTTGATTAAAGGAGAAATCGCGTAGGAGATCTCGTCAAGGAATATCGCAAATCAAGTATGTAACAAACCCTCTTTCGTAGCTTAAGTCGATAAATGGCGAAAAGTCAAAATGCTGAAATTCTGGCATTTCGAGGACTTGTGAGCATGCGAACGCTCATTCTTTAGTTAGATTCACTAAGTTGATGATCGGGATCGTTGGAACAGGTAATAGCACGATTTTCGGCATCACAGTAAGTTGGGCCTCGATGGGCTAAAATCGGGCCCAATGGGCTTCTAGGCCCATTTGGGTAAATTTTTGTAGAAAGAGGATTCCTGTTAAATTGCACATTAAGACTGTTAATATTGCTATGGAATATAGGCTAAATGGGCCTAGATGACCAAATCGACTAAGTAGGGCCATTAAGGGTTTTTGGCCTAATAACTCGGTTTCGCTAAGAATGGGCTAGAATCGCTGTCAAAACACTCAAAATTATTAGTAACTGATAATGAACATGGAAAACCCTAATATTTGTAAAATTACGGAATTACCCTCATAATATAGAAATAACTGTTTTGCCCCTAGGTATAAAGGACCATTATACCCTTAGGGTTTAATTATGAAATTGATGCATGAGATTTTGATATACATGTTTTGACATGATATGCAATGATATGTATGATATTCACATGATGTATTCATTTATGCATGGGTTAGGTTTTATATGGATGGAGGAAGTGCAAAAGGGCTTTGCCCCAGTTTACCGAAAAGGGCTTTGCCCCAGTTTATCAAAAAGGGCTTTGCCCCAGTTATTAAAAGAGGCTAGGCCTCCAGTTATATGATAAAGCAGCTATGCTGCCAGTGGAGAGTTTGGTTGGGTGGGTTGAGTTATTCCCCATATGGAGAGCTTGGTTGGTACGGGTGGAGAGTAGCGGTTGGTGGGTTGAGTAGTCTCCCTAAATGGGCTTGCATTCATCCTTTGATATTACATGTGATATTGAGATGGGCTTATGGGCCATACCGTTTCTGATAAAGGCTTCGCCCGATGATATGAATTATGAATAATGAAAAGGCTTGGCCCGATGATATGAATAATGTAAAGGCTTGCCCAAAGATATATCTTGTGATTGAATTTGGGCTTAGGCCCTGCAGGCTGATATTGTTTGGGCTTTGAAAGGGGCTTGTTGCATACTGAGTTTCCAAACTCACCCCCTTCTTTAACCTTGCAGGTGAGCCTTGAGGTGGGGACTTGGAGCCGAAGGGGATTCAGAGTGGCCACGAAGATCTCTTTTGGACATTAAAATAAGTAACTGGTTTTCGTTAGTTTATCTCATTTATCATTTATTTTGGGGTTATAATAAGGCCACTTTAACTTTATTTTCTTCTCTTTTCTGGAATTATTTTATATTTAATAACTTTAAACTGGTTGATGATAAATCAAATGGGCTAGACTTAGGGCGCGTTTTCAAAATGATACACGTTTTCAAAATAATACAACATCACGATTAATTGGTTTATCAAAGGTGTCCACTCAATAAATTTCAACTCGTTATTACCAAGTGTGGCAATGGTTGTGGGCATGTCTAGGATTGGATCCAATCGAAGAACTTGGTACTTAAGCAGCTTTCATGGCTTACCTCCTTTGTTTTGGATACCTACCTGGTGCATAGCTTCCATTCACTTGGTTAAGCCTTTTCAAAATGACGATTTATTATAGCACTAAAACAAAACGTGGATTTTTAACTTCAATATGACACGTCAGATTCGGTCATAACATCTGGGCCGAGTTCGGGGTGTTACCGGCCCCCTGTTGATAAAATACGAAAATACAGGGCCAAAAAATTTCGGGCCACGAATGATGACGATGCTGAGAAGGCTGAATTTTGGCTCGATAATACTATTCGGGTATTTAAAGAACTATCATGTACTCCCGATGAATGTTTGAAATGTGCCATGCCTTTGTTACGTGACTCTGCTTACTATTGGTGGAACACTCTGGTTTCGGTTGTGCTGAAAGAACAGGTCACCTGGGATTTCTTTCAGACTGAGTTTCACAAGAAATATATCAGCCAGAGATTTATTGATCAAAAACGTAAAGGGTTTCTTGAGCTTAAGCATGGCCGTATGACTGTTACTGAGTACGAGCGAAAATTTGTGAGGCTCAGTCGTTATGCCTAGGAGTGTGTTTCAACCGAGGCGGCTATGTGTAAAAGGTTCGAAGAAGGGTTGAATGAAGACATAAAATTGCTCGTTGGTATTCTTGAAATAAAAGAATTCGTGGTACTTGTTGAGCGAGCCTGCAAAGCCGAAAAACTTGAAAAAGAGAAAAGAAAAGCTGAGTTCGAAGCTAGAGATTTTCGTAAGAGATCAGCGGGTAAAACTCCTCAGTCGGCACCAAAGAAGTTCAGAGATGATGGTAAACGATCTAAGACTATTGTAGGGCTTTCTATACGTGATCGACCACCAGTGAGTTCACCAGCTACCTCGATTGCCAGTGTTGGCAATACTCGATCGAATAAACGCAAGTGTCAACAATGTGGAAGATGGCATATGGGGGAGTGTTGGGGCAAGTATAACAATAGAGTTTGCTATAGATGTGGTTCACGAGATCATTTCATTCGAGATTTCCTAGAACCAGTTGAGAAAGATAATGTTCAAAGTGTGAGACCGAGTGGTGCTGCAGCTAGGGGTAGACCACCCAGGAACACGGGAGGTAGGAGTGGTACTCAGAGAGGGACTTCAGACACAGTAGCTCAATCTGAGGCTTGTGCACCTACCAGAGCATATGCCATTCGCGCTCGAGAGGAGGCTTTATCCCCTAACGTTATTACCGGTATATTCACTCTCTATGATGCTAATGTAATTGCTTTGATTGACCCCGGGTCAACTCATTCCTATGTGTGTGAAACATTAGTATCCAGTAAGACTTTGCCTAGTGAGTCTACTGAGTTTATGATTCGAGTGTCGAACCTGTAACGCCCCCTTACCCGAGACCATCGCAGGAGTTGAGTATGAGACATTACTAAACCTATTTTAGAATTTAAACAAGTTCAAACAATTCTCATAGTAAACTGTCCATCTGCGTTACAGTCGCTAAAAAATCATATCTTGAGTTACAAACCCTGAAATCAAATTCCGTAAATTTTCCCTGAAACTAGACTCATATATCTACTTAATAATTTTTTACTAGAATTTTTGGTCAGGCTAATTAGTACAGTTTATTAGTCAAAGTCTTCCCTATTTCAGGGTTCGGCTACTCTGACCCCTGTGTATTACGAATTAGATATCTCCTTGTACAGAGTTTTAATGACTATTCCGTTTATTTCTCATAAAACTAGACTCATAAGGATTTCATACATGTAAGATACAACTCCTAATTGTTTTTTTTACAATTTATGGTAAACTTTTAAAATCAGAACAGGGGATTCAGAAATTGCTCTGACCCTATTTCAGCAAAACATAAATATCTCATAAAATACAACTCTTTTACTTATTTTGTTTCTTCCACATGAAAATAGATTCATTAAGCTTCAGTTCCATGTTTATTTCATCATCTAAATATATCTCTATTATTTTTAGTGATTTTTCAAACTCACATCACTACTGCTGACTGATTTTGTTTTGTGGCCAATTTTACCTTTCCAAGGATTTTCATGGTTTAGTTAAGACATAAAGCATACATGTTATCATATATAAACTTGATTAGCCATTCCAATAGCTAATAATTCTCAAACATTTCCATTCCATCCATGGGCCATATCGTAAGATTATACACACAAAATGATTGGAATGCTATACATGCCATATTTCCAAAAATTACAAGTCATTATACCGCAATTGTCCAGTGATAGTGTGAGCGTGCCTCCGACCATCCCGATCTCCAAATTGACTTGTCAAAACTACAAAGAATGAAAAGGAGGGAGTAAGCATAGATGCTTAGTAAGTCTATATGCAAGTAAAAAATAACTTAGTAAAGCAACTATACCAACCAACATTAGCATAATATCACCAAAACATATATCACATTTCTATTCATCATTCATCATCTTACCATATTATTGTTGTCGTATCAAGTCTTAACCCGACGGTTAAGTACATACCTGTCCAAAGTGCCCATTCCACAACACTTGCCAATACGTCACTTGTATCTTGAGTATTCTTCCATTTGACTAGAATTTTACCCGTTGAACACATCGGAATATAATTCGGATACGTAGAAAGTTTGCACATAAGTGCCACATATGTAGCCAAGCTACCATGTAACCCGCCCATAAGTGAACTCAGACTCAACTCAACGAGCTCGGGCGTTCGCATCCATAAGTGAACTCGGACTCAACTCAACGAGTTCGGACATTTGCATCCATAAGTGAACTCGGACTCGACTCAACAAGTTCGGATGCCTCATAATTCTCACAAACTCGGAACGCAACTCAACGAGTTCAGATCTCAATTTGCTAGTGACATGTCACTTGTATCCTAATCTATTCCTAATGTTCAAACGGGCTTTTTCTCGATTACACATCTTTGCCGTCTTCCACAGAATGTCGAAACCGATACTCGGTAACAATTCATATTTATCAAGTAGCATACATAATTTGAATATTACTCAATAATAACCACAAAGCATAATATTTCATAATATTAATCATCATATCATATAAATATCATTAAATTACTTAAAATGAAAATTATGTTACCACATTTACACATGAACTTGCCTCGGTACAATATGTTAGAAATCAAGGCTATTCCTCGGAAACTTTATTTTTCCCCCGATCACGACTTGAATCTCGTTTCACTTGATCTATAATAACAAATTTAGCTTATTTAATACTCACATTTATTAAAACAGTCATTGACTCAAACTTTGGCAAAATTATATTTTTGCCCCTAAACTTTTGCATATTTACACTTTTGTCCCAAAGCTCAAAAATTAAACTTCATCCTATTTTCTTATGTTTTATGACATGATGATCATTTTTCCCTTCTATAGTAACATCAAATTCACACTCTATCATGTATTTATGAACATTAGGTATTTTTACCGATTTTGTCGTTTTACTCGTTTTCACATAAAATCGCTTAGCAAAAGTTGTTTAACACAATTTCAAGCTGCATATTGTACCATAAAACATCAAAATAAACATATTTCACCTATGTGTATTTTTCCAAATATAAACCCTAGGTTAAATTATTGCTAGAATAAGCTAAATCAAGTTACCGGGACTCTAAAAACGTAAAGAACATTAAAAACGGGACTTGGAATCACTTACTATGGAGCTTGGAAGCTTGAAACAAACCCTATCTATGGAGAACCCTTGAAATTTCATCCTAATGAAGAAGATGAACATATTTTGCCATCTTTTTCCCTTTTTTTAATCTTTTAATTACCAAATGACTAAAATACCTTTCATTACTAAGCTTTCAAAATTTCCATCCATGTCCAATTTTTGTCCAAAACATAGAAATTGGTCAAATTGCTATTTAATACCTCCTAATTAATATTCCAAAGCAATTTCATACTAAAAACTTCTAGAATGCAAGTTTTGCAACTTATTCAATTTAGTCCCTAATTTCAAATTAATCACTTTATGCATAGAATTTCTTCACGAAATTTTCACACAATCATGCAATCATATCATAGACCTCAAAATAATCATAAAATAATTATTTCTCTCTTGGATTTGTGGTTCTGAAACCACTGTTTTGATTAGGCCCTAATTCGAAATATCACAATTCTCCCCCCTTTTTGGATTTTTGTCCCCGAAAATCTTACCAGTAAACAGGTGTGGGTATTGATTCCTCATAGTTTCCTCGGGCTCCCATGTAGCCTCTTCTACCCCATGTTTTTGCCACAATACTTTCACGAGTGCGATACTTTTGTTTCTTAGTTGTTTGACCTCCCGAGCTAAAATTTTAACCAGATCTTCATTGTATGTCATATCCGGTTGCAACTCGATTTCCGTTGGTGAAATCACATGTGAAGGATCTGAACGATACCGACGTAACATAGATACATGGAACACATCATGAATCTTCCCTAATTCCGGTGGTAGTGCTAACCGATATGCTACCGGTCCAATTCTTTCAATTATCTCATACGATCCAATGAAACGTGGACTCAATTTACCTTTCCGACAGAATCTGAGAATCTTCTTCCGCAGAGACACTTTTAAAAACACTTTATCACCAAGTTGGAACTCAATCTCTTTTCGTTTCAAATCCGCGTAGGATTTTTGTCTGTCCGAAGCAGCTTTCAAGCAATCTCGAATCACTTTCACCTTTTTTTTTGGTTTCCTTAATTAGATCAACTCCGTAGATTTGATTTTCTTTAAGTTCGGTCCAATATAGTGGTGTCTGACACTTACGACCGTACAATGCTTTATAAGGTGCCATTTTCAAACTTGTTTGATAACTATTATTATAAGCAAATTCTACCAGCGGTAAGTACCTTTCCCAACTACCTTGAAATTCTAATATACAACATCTGAGCATGTCTTCAAGAATCTGAATTACTCTCTCTGATTGTCCATCGATCACGTGGATGGAAAGCGATCTTCAAATTTAACCGTTACCTAATGCCTCTTGCAGTTTTAGCCAAAATCGCGAAGTAAACCTCGGATCTCTATCCGAAATAATCGACAAAGGTACTCCGTGAAGTCTAACAATCACACTGATATATAATTCAGCCAACTTATCAAGAGAATAATCAGTGCGTACCAGAATAAAATGAGCCGATTTAGTCAATCTATCGACTATTACCCAGATGACATCTTTCTTCTTCGGAGTTAATGGCAATCCTGATACAAAATCCATAGTAATTCGATCTCATTTCCATTCGCGAATCATGATAGGCTGAAGTAAACCCGAAGATACCTGATGTTCAGCTTTTACTTGCTGAGAAATCATACATTTCGATATAAACTCGAAAATATCTCTTTTCATTCTGTTCCACCAATACATTTTCTTCAAATCATTGTACATTTTTGTACTGCCCGGATGCATTGACAAACAACCACTGTGTGCTTCGTGCAAGATTTTCTGAATCAACTTATCATTCTTTGGTACACAAATTTGATCTTTAAACATCAAGTAACCATCAGAACCGATTTTGAAATCTGATCCCGTATCAGTTTCACATTGCTTTCTCTTGGCTTGCAAATCTTGATCATTTTTCTGAGCTTCACAAATCTCTTGTAAAAACATCGGTCTTGCTCTCAAATTTGCTAGAATCGAACCATCATCAGATACTGTCAACTGAGTATTCATAGCTCTCAAAGTAAATAACGACTTTCTACTCAAGGCATCGGCAACCACATTTGCTTTCCCCGGATGATAGTCAATCACAAGCTCGTAATCTTTCAATAATTCTAACCATCTCCGCTGTCTCAAATTCAAGTCTTTTTGTGACATCAAGTACTTGAGACTTTTGTGGTCGGAATATATTCGGCACATTTCAGCATACAAATAATGTCGCCAAATCTTCAAAGCAAACACTATAGTAGCCAGTTCCAAATCATGAGTCGGATAATTCCTTTCGTGAGGTTTTAATTGCCTCGAAGCATAAGCAACAACCTTTCCTTCTTGCATAAGTACACATCCCAATCCATTTAGAGAAGCATCACTATACACCACAAATTTTTTACCTGACTCGAGTTGTACCAACACTGGTGCTTCAGTCAGTAACTTTTTCAATTTCTCAAAACTATGTTGACATTCTTCCGTCCACTTGAATTTAACATCCTTTTGGAGCAGTCTAGTCATAGGAGCCTTTCACAAATCGTCGATAATAACCAGCTAGACCCAAGAAACTTCTAACCTCAGTCACATTCTTCGGTGGTTTCCAATCAACAATAGCTAAAATTTTACTAGGATCAACCCGTATACCGTCATCCGAAACAATATGACCCAAGAATCTGACTTTTCAAAGCCAAAACTCACTTTTACTAAACTTGGCATGCAACTGTTTATCTCTCAAAGTTTGCAAAACTATTCTCAAATGCTCAGCAAGTTCTGTCTCATCCTTCGAATAGATCAAGATATCATCAATAAATACCACAATAAACTTGTCCAAGTATGGCCGAGATATGCGGTTCATTAAGTCCATAAACACAGCAGGAGCATTTGTCAAACCAAATGGCATAACTAAAAATTCACAATGGTCGTACCTTGTTCTAAAAGCAGTTTTAGACACATATGACTCTTTTACTCGCAACTGGTAGTACCCAGACCTCAAGTCAATCTTTGAGAACCATGTCGCTCCATTCAACCAGTCCAATAAATCATCAATTCTCGGCAATGAATACTTGTTCTTGACTGTCACCTTATTCAACTGCTGATAGTCCACACATAATCTCATAGAACCATCTTTCTTTTTCATAAATAATATGGGAGCACCCCATGGTGAAAAACTCAGTCTCACAAAACCTTTGTCAGTCAACTCTTGCAACTGTGACTTCAATTCTTTTAACTCTGTTGGTGTCATTCTATATGGAGCAATCGAGATCGGAGTTGTTCTCGGTGTCAACTCAATACCAAATTCTACTTCTCTGACAAGAGGCAAACCCGACAACTCTTCTGGAAATACATCCGCAAATTCACATACAATCGGCACTGATTCAATTTTCTTCTCAAATTCTTTTGTATTCAATACATACGCCAAATAAGCTTCATAACCCTTTTTCAAATATCTCTGAGCTGACATCGAAGTAATCACACTAGGCAATGCCTCTGATTCATCTAGTTCAACCCGCAAAATTTCACCATTTTCACTTCAATTCAATAACTTTCTGTCTACAATTCACTATAGCATCATGCAATGTTAACCAATCCATACCCAAAATGACATCAAATTCATCAAACAGAAACAACATCAAGTCGGCCGGAAAATAATGACCCCTAATCATCAAAGGACATTTCTTGCATACTTTATCAACTATGATACATTTGCTTAATGAGTTTGACACTTTAACCATAAATTCTGTAGACTCAACAGGTATGTTCATATTAGACACCAATTTCATGCACACATACGAATGAGTAGAACCAGGGTCGATCAAAGCAATAACATTAATATCATAAAGAGAGAAAGTACCGGTAATCACGTCGGGAGACGAAGCATCTTCACGTGCCCTTATGGCATAAGCTCTAGCCGGAGCTCTAGCTTCAGATTTAATCGCTGAATCTCTGACTACATTCTTGCTGCTTGCCTCATTCCCAACTCTTCTCGAAGATCTTCCTCTCGAAACTGCACTATTAGGTTTGGAATTCTGAAATTTTTTTTCTCATTCATCTCCAGACAATCTTTAATGCAATGATCTGGAGAACCGCACCGGTAATAGGATCTATCATTAATTATACAATGACCAAAATGACTTCTACCACATCTTTGGCACTCGGGTCCAACAAGTCTAGAATTTCCCAAGTCACTTTCTCTTTTGGCACCACTGAAATCAATGTCTTCCACCAATAACAAGCCGAATCTCTCAACAAGGACATGGCACATTTCAAGCACTCTTCAGGTGTACAAGACAACTCATCAAATACCCAAATAGAATTCTCGAGCCAAAATTCTGTTTTCTCAGCATCATTATCAACATTTGCCATGAATTCTTCGGCCCCTTGCTTGCAAATTCTGTCAACTGGGGTTCTATGAAATTTCATCAGATCCATACATTGAGGCATCAGGGGTACAGGTTGAGGAATCAGGAGAGGTGGGGGAGGTTGAGCATTCGGGTTTGTACGAATGAACTCGGTGTACCAAGCATTCATCATTTGGAGAAAGTCTTCCCGAGCCCCTTCTCCTCCTCCTTGACAAACAGTAGGAGGTCAACTTTCAGTCGGCACCGCCCCTTTATTAGGAGCTAGCGCACTGCTCTCTACATCATCAACCACAGTTGGATCAGGATCCATTTACTAAAAAGAATCAATTAAAAAAATCAGGAGTCGTCACACTATCACAATATATAAATATGGCATGTATAGCAAAATCCGTACTTACACCACGTTAGTCTGAGAACCGACTAAACCTGCTCTGATACCACCAAATGTAACGCCCCCTTACCCGAGACCATCGCCGGAGTCGAGTATGAGACATTACTAAACTTATTTTAGCATTTAAACAAGTTCAAACAATTCTCATAGTAAACTGTCCATCTACGTTACAGTCGCTAAAAAATTCATATCTGGAGTTACAAACCTCGAAATCAAATTCCGTAAATTTTCCCCAAAACTATACTCATATATCTACTTATTAATTTTTTTCTAGAATTTTTGGTAGGGCTAATTAGTACAGTTTATTAGTTAAACTCCCCCCTATTTCAGGGTTCGGCTACTCTGACCCCTGTGTATTACGAATTATATATCTCCCTGTACAGAGTTTCAATGACTATGCCATTTATTTCTCATAAAACTAGACTCAATAAGAATTTCATACATGTAAGATATAACTCCTAATTGTTTTTTTACAATTTATGGTAAACTTTTAAAGTCAGAACAGGGGATTCAGAAATCACTTTGACCCTGTTTCACCAAAATATAAATATCTCATAAAATACAACTATTTTACTATTTTGTTTCTTCCAAATGAAAATAGATTCATTAAGCTTCAGTTCAATATTTATTTCATCATCTAATTATATCTCTACTATTTTTAGTGACTTTTCAAACTCACATCACTACTACTGACTGATTTTGTTTTGTGGCCAATTTTACCTTTCCAAGGATTTTCATGGTTTAGTTAAGACATAAAGCATACATGTTATCATATATAAACTTGATTAGCCATTCCAATAGCTAATCATTCTCAAACATTTCCATTCCATCCATGGGCCATATCGTAAGATTATACTCACAAAATGATTGGAATGCTATACAAGCCATATTTCCAAAAATTACAGGTCATTATACCTCAATTGTCCAGTGATAGTGTGAGCGTGCCTCCGACCATCCCGATCTCCAAATTGACTTGTCAAAACTACAAAGAATGAACAGGAGGGAGTAAGCATAGATGCTTAGTAAGTCCATATGGAAATAATAAATAACTTATTAAAGCAACTATACCAACCAACATTAGCATAATATCGCCAAAACATATATCACATTTCTATTCATCATTCATCATCTTACCATATTATTGTTGTCGTATCAAGTCTCAACCCGACGGTTAAGTACATACCTGTCCAAAGTGCCCATTCCACAACACTTACCAATACGTCACTTGTATTTTGAGTATTCTTCCATTTGACTAGAATTTTACCCGTTGAACACATCGGAATATAATTTGGATACGTAGAAAGTTTGCACATAAGTGCCACATATGTAGCCAAGCTACCATGTAACCCGCCCATAAGTGAACTCGAACTCAACTCAACGAGCTCGGGCGTTCGCATCCATAAGTGAACTCGGACTCAACTCAACGAGTTCGGACATTTGCATCCATAAGTGAACTCGGACTCGACTCAACAAGTTTGGATGCCTCAAAATTCTCACAAACTCGGAACGCAACTCAACGAGTGATCTCAATTTCCTAGTGACATGTCACTTGTATCCTAATCTATTCCTAATGTTCAAATGGGCTTTTTCTCGATTACACAT
Organism: Gossypium longicalyx; assembly: GCA_025698465.1. Lineage (NCBI taxonomy): Eukaryota > Viridiplantae > Streptophyta > Magnoliopsida > Malvales > Malvaceae > Gossypium > Gossypium longicalyx. Next base: position 66,014,564 of record CM046995.1, on the reverse strand, counting down.
CTTTGCCGTCTTGCACAGAATGTCGAAACCGATACTCGGTAACAATTCACATTTATCAAGTAGCATACATAATTTGAATATTACTCAATAATAACCACAAAGCATAACATTTCATAACATTAATCATCATATCATATAAATATCATTAAATTACTTAAAATGAAAATTATGTCACCACATTTACACATGAACTTACCTCGGTACAATATGTTAGAAATCAAGGCTATTCCTCGGAAACTTTATTTTTCCCTCGATCACGACTTGAATCTCGTTTCTCTTGATCTATAATAACAAATTTAGCTTATTTAATACTCACATTTATTAAAACAGTCATTGACTCAAACTTTGGCAAAATTACATTTTTGCCCCTAAACTTTTGTATATTTACACTTTTGCCCCAAAGCTCGAAAATTAAAATTCATCCTATTTTCTTATGTTTTATGACATGTTGATTATTTTTCCCTTCTATTGTAACATCAAATTCACACTCTATCATGTATTTATGAACATTAGGTATTTTTACCGATTTTGTCGTTTTACTCGTTTTCACGTAAAATTGCTTAGCAAAAGTTGTTTAACACAATTTGAAACTTCATATTCTACCATAAAACATCAAAATAAACATATTTCACCTATGGGTATTTTTCCAAATATAAACTCTAGGTTAAATTATTGCTAGAATAAGCTAAATCATGTTATCGAGACTCCAAAAGCGTAAAGAACATTAAAAACGGGGCTTGGAATCACTTACTATGGAGCCTGGAAGCTTGAAACAAACCCTAGCTATGAAGAACCCTTCAAATTTCATTCTAATGAAGAAGATGGACATATTTTGCCATCTTTTTCCTTTTTTTAATCTTTTAATTACCAAATGACTAAAATACCCTTCATTACTAAGCTTTCAAAATTTCCATCCATGTCCAATTTTTGTCCAAAACTTAGAAATTGGTCAAATTTCTATTTAAGGCCTCCTAATTAATATTCCAAAACAATTTCATACTAAAAACTTCTAGAATGCAAGTTTTGCAACTTATTCAATTTAGTCCCTAATTTCAAATTAATCACTTTATGCATAGAATTTTTCACGAAATTTTCACACAATCATGCAATCATATCATAGACCTCAAAATAATCATAAAATAATTATTTCTCTCTCGAATTTGTGGTTTTGAAACTACTATTCCGATTAGGCCCTAATTCGGGATATCACAGAACCCCTTGGGTCGGTGCTTGTTAGTTGACAAAGTGTGCAGGAATTGTCCCCTGATGATTCGAGATTCATGTTTTTAGGCTGATTTGATGTTATTACCATTCGATGAGTTCAACATAATTCTGGGTATGGATTGGTTAACCGTACATGATGCTGTGGTGAATTGTAAACAAAAAAATATTGATTTACGGTGCGAGAATAATGAGATAATTCGAATTGAGTCTATTGATTTGAATGGTTTACTGGCAGTGATATCTTCAATTTTGGCTCAGAAGTATGTGAGAAAGGGTTGTGAAGCTTACCTTGTGTATGTGCTTGATAGTAAAGTAACCGACAAGAATATTGAATCCGTACCAATTGCGTGTGAGTATCATGATGTGTTCCCTAAAGAATTGCCCGGTTTGTCGCCTATTCCAGAGGTAGAGTTTGGTATAGAGTTAGTACCTGGGACGACTCCAATTTTGATTGCTCCGTACCGAATGACATCTACTGAATTAAAAGAGTTGAAAACACAGTTGCAAGTGTTGACAGATCGAGGTTTTGTGCGATCGAGTTTTTCTCCGTAGGGTGCACTGTACTATTCGTGAAAAAGAAGGATGGGACTATGAGAATGTGCATTGACTATCGACAGCTCAAGAAAGTGACAATCAAGAATAAGTATCCATTGCCGAGAATCGACGACTTGTTTGATCAATTAAAAGAAGCATCGGTGTTTTCGAAGATAGATTTACGTTTGGGTTACTATCAGTTGCGAGTTAGAGACTCTGATATGCATAAAACTGCTTTTCAAACGAGATACGAACACTGTGAGTTCTTGGTGATGCCGTTCGGACTTACTAACGCACATGCCGTTTTCATGGATTTAATGAACCGAATCTTCAGACAGTTTTTAGATCGGTTTGTGGTTGTGTTTATAGATGACATTTTGATCTACTCTTGTGATGAAACCGAGCATGCTGAGCATTTGAAATTGGTATTACAGACCTTACGAGATAATCAGCTTTATGCGAAGTTTAGCAAATGTGAGTTCTGGTTGAGGGAGGTTAGTTTCCTGGGGCACGTAGTCTCAGCGTCAGGTATTCGGGTTGATCCGAGTAAGATTTCAGCTATACTCGATTGGAAATCTCCGTGGAACGTAACTGAAGTTTAGAGTTTTCTGGAACTTTTCGAATACTATAGGCGATTTGTAAAGGGTTTTTTGATGATTGCCACTCCATTGACAAAGCTACTTCAGAAAGATGTTAGATTTGAGTGGACAGAAAGATGTTAGAAAAGTTTCGATCAGTTTAAAACTTTGTTGACTGAAGCTCCAATGCTTATTCAACCGGAATCGGGTAAAGAGTTCGTTACCTTTAGTGATGCTTCTTTGAATGGGTTAAGTTGTGTTCTGATGCAGGAAGGCAAAGTTGTAGCTTATGCCTCGAGACTGTTAAAGTCGCATGAAAAGAATTTTCCAACTCATGATCTTGAATTGGCCGCTATTGTGTTCGCTTTGAAGATTTGGCGCCATTATTTGTTTGGTGAAAAATGTCACGTCTACACCAATCACAAAAGACTCAAATACTTGATGTCTCAAAAGGATCTTAATTTGAGACAGCGTCGGTGGCTAGAATTACTTAAAGATTACGAGCTTGTGATTGATTATCATCCCGGGATGGCTAATGTTGTTGCTGATGCCTTGAGTCGAAAATCACTGTTTACTTTGCGTGGGATGAATACGCATTTGGCTATGACTGTAGGTGGTGTTTTTATAGCTGAATTTAAGACAAAACCATTACTTTTGCAGCAGATTCGAGAAGCTCAGAAAGTTGATGATGATTTAATTGCAAAACGGGCTCAATGTGACTCAAAAGCTAACTCAGAGTTCCTAATTGATGCGGATAGTTGTTTGAGATTCAATAACCGTCTATATGTTCCGAGAAATATTGAGCTTATACAGATGATTTTAAACAAAGCACATAACGGTCAGATGTATGTTCACCCGGGTAGCACGAATATGTATAATGACTTGAAACAGCATTATTGGTGGCATTGTAGGAAACGAGACATTTCTGAATTTGTTTCAAAATGCTTAGTATGTCAACAAGTGAAAGCTGAGCATCAGGTGCCTTCTGGATTACTTCAGCCGGTTATGATACCTGAATGGAAATGGGACCGAGTCACGATGGACCTTGTATCAGGTTTACCGTTGACACCGAGCAAGAAGGATGCAATCTGGGTTATTGTTGATATATTGTCAAAATCTGCTCATTTTATTCTGGTCCGTACAGATTACTCACTCGATAAGCTAGCGGAATTGTATATTTCCCAGATTGTACGGTTGCATGGAGTACCTGTTTCTATTGTATCAGATAGGGATCCAAGATTTACATCGCGGTTTTGGAGGAAACTGCAAGATGCGCTAGGTACTAGGCTACATTTTAGCACCGCTTTTCATCTCCAGACAGATGGTCAATTCGAGCGTGTTATTCAGGTACTTGAGGATATGTTGAGATGTTGCATCCTCGAGTATAAAGGTTCATGGGATCGATATTTTCCTTTGGTTGAATTTGGGTACAACAATAGTTTTCAGTTGAGTATCAAGATGGCACCTTACGAAGCTTTGTACGGTCGTAAATGTCGTACACCTTTGTATTGGAATGAGCTCAATGAAAACAAGACTCACGGGGTCGATTTAATCAAGGAAACGGAGCAGAAGGTGAAAGTGATTCGTGAAAGTTTAAAAGCAACATCAGATTGTCAAAAATCGTATGCGGATTTGAAACGTAAAGATATAGAATTTCAAATCAGTGATAAAGTGTTTTCAAAGGTTTCACCGTGGAAAAAAGTGATCAGATTTGGTCGTAAAGGTAAACTAAGTCTGAGATTCATCGGACCATTTGAGGTTATTGAACGTATCAGACCAGTTGCGTATAGATTGTTGTTGCCACCTGAACTAGAGAAGATTCACAATGTCTTTCAAGTTTCGATGCTTCACCGATAAAGATATGACCCTTCACACGTAATTAGTCCATCTGAGATTGAGATTCAGTCTGATTTGAGTTATGAGGAGGAGCCGATCCGCATTCTAGCTCACGAGGTGAAAGAATTGAAAAATAAGAAAATTTCGTTGGTGAAAGTGATCTGGGATAAGCATGGAGTCGAGGAACCAACGTGGGAACTCAAAGATTCAATGAAAGAATGTTATCCAAATCTATTTACCGGTAAGATTTTCTGGGACGAAAATCCCTAAAGGGGGGAGAGTTGTAACAGCTCGATTTTGACCCTAATCAGAACGGTGGTTTCGAGACCACAAATCCAAATCAGAAAAATGTTTTAAATTAAATTTTGGTATTAGTTATGTGTGAATTGATATCCATGAAAGTTTCGTATCTTAATTTTTCTGTTTAGATGCCGAGTTATAGAAAAAGGGTGTAATTGGACAATAGGTAAAATTTGATGAATTACGTGTGAATGCCGAATTGTTAACGATCTTTTATTTTGGGGGAGTTAAAATGCTATTAAACCAAGACTCATGCATGGACACAATCGGTCATTAGATAGTGGAAATAGCATAATTTTATAATAGCTATTTTGGTAACTTAATAATTATATTATCACATTAACTTAGTAAAATAGGAAGTGGGTGGAGTTTTCATCTTTGGAAAAACCGTAGATAGCCAAGCAAAAGAAAGAAATAGATTCCTTCCATTCGGCCCTTGTCTATTTTAATTTAAAGGTATGTTTGCGTTTAATTTTTAGAAATTTTTGCACATTTCGGATGATTGATAAGTTGCTTAGTTAACCCATAGTTTAATTTTTGTAATTGGTAAGGAAATGGTATTCGGCCATGGATAACGGTTTGAGAAAAAAAATTAGTTTGAAGTTGCATAATAGAAGAGATGTGTTATATTATTGAGTTTTATACTACAAGTTTGCATGAAATTAACTAAATAGGGCTTATTTGCTTAGTTGATAAATTGAGGAGCTAAATTTCAAAATAGATTAAAAGGAAGAAGTTATTTAAACTTAAGGAATATTCGGCCTAAGTAAGTTAGGTTGAAATTTTTGATGTTTCATGTTTTTGTTATATTGGATTAAAATGTACAAATGTATAATGTGAAGGGCAAATTGGTAATTTGCTTAATTATGAGTTTGGGAGTTAATTTAATAAAATTTTCTTTGAATGAGTTCAATTTGAATTTTTAATAGATCAAGAGCAAAGAGGATCGGGTTTGGATCGGGGAAAGGCGAAAATAGTCGAATAGTCAAAAAAATAGTCTGTCGATATTGAGGTAAGTTACTAAGCAAATAATTGTTGTAGACTTATATAAATGCAATTTATATATATACATATATACATGCTGATTTCGAATATGCAAAATGTTAATTATGCTGAAAGTGAATGATTTGAATAGGCATGAATGGATATATATGTGAATTACCGAGCACTAAGTGTGCAAAGTAAAATTATCGAGCACTAAGTGTGCGATCTCATTGCATTGTGAGTTTAATAATAGCACTAAGTGTGCGAATACAACAAGTGATCGAAAGTGGTCGAACAAGTTATTTATCAAATGCAAAAGTAGTAAGTGGAATATTTAAATTCGTAATATGTAGGTATGTATCGAACCTATGTGGTTGATATTATCGAATTTGGAATTACGGGGTTGGTTGTAGCAAATGTGAAATGTATGAAAGAATAGTAAATTGAAAGATGAAGGAGTTAAAAGGAATGAATTGATATATTATATGCATGTTATAATGTTTGATTATTTATTTTAACTGTATATGAATATTCGACTAATTATGAAAATGTGAGATTGGAAGTGATGAGTAGTTATGTGAAAGAGTATATGTATATTCGAAAATGTTGGAAATTATATGTGAATGATTGATAGATATATGGACTGATAAGTTAGGATGAATAAGTGATTATGAAAGTATGATTTGGTTATTTAATTGGACTATTAATGTCTTTTAAATTGTTTAAATTGCTTACAACTTACTAAGCTAAGATAGCTTACTTTGGGTGTGTGTTTACTTGTTTTTATTTTATAGATTTTAGAGATCGTTACGTGCTCGGGGGTCTATGAAGTTCACCACACTATCGTCTATTTCGGTATTAGTGAATGTTTAATATGAATTTATGGCATGTATAGTCTAGTATTTTGTTGGTTGGATTTGAGTTCTACTTATGGAAGCCATGCGAAAATGGCTAAATATGATGTTTAAACTTAAGTAAATTATGGTTGATTTCATAATTAAGTAAAGCTATAAAATATAAATATATATGTGATGGAATTAATTTAGTATTCTTGGTTTATACAAATGAATTCATTATCTGTTGGCATGGTTAGATTATGGATATATCATGCATAAGAGTGGATTGTTGATATGAAATTATTAAAGATGTATGTTGTTGACTATAGTATAAATTGGGCATTTGATAATGATTAGATGCCAAATAAAATTAGATAATGATAAGGTGATTTATATATATACGTTATTTATTTTATATATGTATGTAAGAATCCTTGACTTTAATGAATGCTTTGTATTTGATAGGATTTAATATTGTCTATAAATTGTATATTATAGAAATGTTATAAACTTTATGTTTAACTGTGATATTAAAATGATGATAATTATTAAATGATGAATTTTGTATGATAATGCCTTGTAACTCGTTCGGCGACGGACACGATTGGTATCAAAGATATGGTTTAACCAATTCTTGGACTAATGTGTCGCGTGTGAGTCTAGCTATACATGCCATAATTTTTACTGTGATATTGTTATGACTTCTGACGCTTAAAATGTGTTTTTTTTCATTTAGTAAATGGAACCTAATCCCGATAGAGCCGTAGCAGACGATGTCGAGAGTGTTGTGCCTGCTCCAGCGCAAGGGACAGTGCCAGTTGATTCTCGACCCAATACGAGTAACCATGGTGATGGGGCTAAACAAGCTTTTTTTAACATGATTAACGAGTGGTTTACTCAATATATCCTGACAAATCCGGCTGTTCAAAAACCCCCGAACCTGAATAACCCACCTCCGATGCCTGTGGTACCACCGACTGCTGATCTTGTGAGATTAAGTAGGCCCTCTATTGATAAAATAAGAAAATACGAGGCCCAAGAATTTCGGGCCACGAATGATGACGATGTTGAGAAGGCTGAATTTTGGCTCGATAATACTATTCGGGTATTTGAAGAACTATCATGTACTCCCAATGAATGTTGGAAATGTGCCATGTCTTTGTTACGTGACTCTGCTTACTATTGGTGGAACACTCTGGTTTCGGTTGTGCCGAAAGAACAGGTCACCTGGGATTTCTTTCAGACTAAGTTTCGCAAGAAATATATTAGCCAGAGATTTATTGATAAAAAACGTAAAGAGTTTCTTGAGCTTAAACAGGGACGTATGACTGTTACTGAGTACGAGCGAAAATTTGTGATGCTCATTCGTTATGCCCAGGAGTGTGTTTCAACCTAGGCGGCTATGTGTAAAAGGTTCGAAGAAGGGTTGAATGAAGACATAAAATTGCTCGTTGGTATTCTTGAAATGAAAGAATTTGTGGCACTTGTTGAGCGAGCCTGCAAAGCCGAAGAACTTGGAAAAGAGAAAAGAAAAGCTGAGTTTGAAGCTAGAGATTTTCGTATGAGATCAGCGGGTAAAACTCCTCAGTCGGCACCAAAAAAGTTTAGAGATGATAGTAACTGATCTAAGACTACTGTAGGGCTTTCTATACGTGATCGACCACCAGTGAGTTCACCAGCTGCCTCGATTGCCAGTGTTGGTAATACTCAATCGAATAAACCCGAGTGTCAACAATGTGAAAGACGGCATGTGGGGGAGTGTTGGGGCAAGTATAACAATAGAGTTTGCTATAGATGTGGTTCACGAGATCATTTCATTCGAGATTGCCTGGAACCAATTGAGAAAGATAATGTTCAGAGCTTGAGACCGAGTGGTGCTGCAGCTAGGGGTAGACCACCCAGGAACACGGGAGGTAGGAGTGGTATTCAGAGAGGGACTCCGGACACAGTAGCTCGATCTGAGGCTCGTGCACCTGCCAGAGCATATGCCATTCGCGCTCGAGAGGAGGCTTCATCCCCTAACGTTATTACCGGTATATTCACTCTCTATGATGCTAATGTAATTGCTTTGATTGACCCCGGGTCAACTCATTCCTATGTGTGTGAAACATTAGTATCCAGTAAGACTTTGCCTATTCAGTCTACTGAGTTTATGGTTCGAGTGTCGAACCCCCTGGGTCAGTGTGTGTTTGTTGACAAAGTGTGCAGGAATCGTCCCCTAATGATTCGAGATTCATGTTTTTCGGTTGATTTGATGTTATTACCATTCGATGAGTTCGACATAATTCTGGGTATGGACTGGTTACCCTTAGATGATGCTGTGGTGAATTGTAAACAAAAAAAATATTGATTTACGGTGCCAGAATAATGAGATAACTCGAATTGAGTCTACTGATTTGAATGGTTTACCGGTAGTGATATCTTCGATTTTGGCTCAGAAATACGTGCGAAAGGGTTGTGAAGCTTACCTTGCGTATGTGCTTGATAGTAAAGTAACCGACAAGAATATTGAATCCGTACCAATTGTGTGTGAGTATTCGGATGTGTTTCCTGAAGAATTGTTGGGTTTGCCACCTATTCGAGAGGTAGAATTTGGTATCGAGTTAGTACCGGGGACAACTCAAATTTTGATTGCTCCATACCGAATGGCATCTACTGAATTAAAATAGTTGAAAACACAGTTGCAAGAGTTGACAGATCGAGGTTTTGTGCGACCGAGTTTTTCTCCGTAGGGTGCGCCTGTACTATTCGTGAAAAAGAAGGATAGGACTATGAGAATATGCATTGACTATCGACAGCTCAATAAAGTGACAATAAAAAATAAGTATACATTGCTGCGAATCGACGACTTGTTTGATCAGTTAAAAGGAGCATCAGTGTTTTCGAAGATAGATTTCTGTTCGGGTTACCATCAGTTGCGAGTTAGAGACTCTGATCTGCTTAAAACTGCTTTTCGAATGAGATACAGACACTATGAGTTCTTGGTGATGCCGTTCGGACTTACTAACGCACCTGCCGTTTTCATGGATTTAATGAACCGGATCTTCAGATAGTTTTTAGATCGGTTTGTGGTTGTGTTTATAGATGATATTTTGATCTACTCTTGCGGTGAAACCGAGCATGCTGAGCATTTGAAATTGGTATTACAGACCTTACGAGATAATCAGCTTTATGTGAAGTACAGCAAATGTGAGTTTTGGTTAAGGGAGGTTAGTTTCCTGGGGCATGTAGTCTCAGCGTCAGGTATTCGGGTTGATCTGAGTAAGATTTCAGCTATACCCAATTGGAAATCACCGCGGAACGTTACCGAAGTTCAGAGTTTTTTGGGACTTGCCGAATACTATAGGCGATTTGTGAAGGGTTTTTTGATGATTGCCACTCCGTTGACAAAGCTACTTTAGAAAGATGTTAGATTTGAGTGGACAGAAATATGTCAGAAAAGTTTCGATCAGTTGAAAACTTTGTTGACTAAAGCTCCAGTGCTTATTCAATTGGAATCGGGTAAAGAGTTCGTTACCTTTAGTGATGCTTCTTTAAATGGGTTGGGCTGTGTTCTAATACAGGAAGGAAAAGTTGTAGCTTATGCCTCGAGACAGTTAAAGCCGCACGAAAAGAATTGTCTGACTCACGATCTTGAATTGGCCGCTATTGTGTTCGTTTTGAAGATTTGGCACCATTATTTGTTTGGTGAAAAATGTCACGTCTATACCGATCACAAAAGTCTCAAATACTTGATGTCTCAAAAGGATTTTAATTTGAGACAGCGTCAGTGGCTGGAATTACTTAAAGATTACGAGCTTGTGATTGATTATCATCCCGGGAAGGCTAATGTTGTTGCTGATGCCTTAAGTCAAAAATCACTATTTGCTTTGCGTGCGATGAATACGCATTTGGCTATGACTATAGATGGTGTGTTAGTAGCCAAATCTAAGACAAAACCGTTACTTGTGTAGCAAATTCGAGAAGCTCAGAAAGTTTATGATGATTTAATTGCAAAACGGGCTCAATGTGACTCAAAAGCTAACTCAGAGTTTCTAATTGATGCGGATAGTTGTTTGAGATTCAATAACTGACTATGTGTTCCGAGAAATATTGAGCTTATACAGATGATTTTAAATGAAGCTCATAACAGTCGGATGTATGTTCACCCGGGTAGCACGAAAATGTATAACGACTTGAAACAGAATTATTGGTGGCATTGCATGAAACGAGACATTTTTGACTTTATTTCAAAATGCTTAGTATGTCAACAAGTGAAAGCTGAGCATCAGGTGCCTTCTGGATTACTTCAGCCGATTGTGATACCTGAATGGAAATGGGACCGAGTCACGATGGACTTTGTATCGGGTTTACCGTTGACACCGAGCAAGAAGGATGCAATTTGGGTTATTGCTGATAGATTGTAATAATTTGCTCATTTTATTCCGGTCCGTACAGATTGCTCACTCGATAAGCTAGCGGAATTGTATATTTCCCAGATTGTACGGTTGCATGGGGTACCTATTTCTATTGTATCGGATAGGGATCCAAGATTTACATCGCGGTTTTGGAGGAAACTGCAAGATGTGCTAGGTACTAGACTACATTTTAGCACCGTTTTTCGTCCCCAGACAGACGATCAATTCGAGCGTGTTATTCAGGTACTTGAGGATATGTTCAGATGTTGCATCCTTGAGTTTAAAGGTTCAAGGGATCGATATTTGCCTTTGGTTGAATTTGCGTACAACAATAGTTTTCAGTTGACTATCAAGATGGCACCTTACGAAGCTTTGTACGGTCGTAAATGTCGTACACCTTTGTATTGGAATGAGCTCAATGAAAGCAAGACTCACGGGGTCGATTTAATCAAGGAAACGGAGCAGAAAGTGAAAGTGATTCGTGAAAGTTTAAAAGCAGCATCAGATTGTCAAAAATAGTATGCGGATTTGAAACGTAAAGATATAGATTTTCAAATCAGTGATAAAGTGTTTTTAAAGGTTTCACCGTGGAAAAAAGTGATCAGATTTGGTCGTAAAGGCAAACTAAGTCTGAGATTCATCGGACCATTTGAGGTTATTGAACGTACCAGACCAGTTGTGTATAGATTGTTGTTGCCACCTGAACTAGAGAAGATTCACAATGTCTTTCAAGTTTCGATGCTTCACCGATAAAGATCTGACCCTTCACACGTAATTAGTCCATCTGAGATTGAGATTCAGTCTGATTTGAGTTATGAGGAGGAGCCGATCCGCATTCTAGCTCACGAGGTGAAAGAATTGAAAAATAAGAAAATTTCATTGGTGAAAGTGCTTTGGCATAAGCATGGAGTCGAGGAAGCAATGTGGGAACTCAAGGATTCAATGAAAGAACATTATCCAAATCTATTTATCGGTAAGATTTTCGGGGACGAAAATCCCTAAAAGGGGGAGAGTTGTAAAAGCCCGATTTTGACCCTAATCGGAGCGATGGTTTCGGGACCACGAATTCGAATCAGAAAAATATTTTAAATTAAATTTTGGTATTAGTTGTGTGTGAATTGATATCCATGAAAGTTTCGTATCTTCATTTTTCTATTTAGATGCCGAATTATAAAAAAAAGGGTGTAATTGCACAATAGGTAAAATTTGATGAATTATGTGTGAGTGCTGAATTGTTAATGGTCTTTTATTTTGGGGGAGTTAAAATGCTATTAAACCAAGACTCATGCATGGACACAATCGGCCATTAGATAGTGGAAATAGCATAATTTTATAATGGCTATTTTGGTAACTTAATAATTATATTATCACATTAACTTAGTAAAATAGGAAGCGGGTGGAGTTTTCATCTTTGGAAAAACCGTAGATAGCCAAGCAAAAGAAACAAATAGATTCCTTGTATTCGGCCCTTGTCTAGTTTAATTTAAAGCTATGTTTGAGTTTAATTTTTAGATAGTTTTGCACATTTCGGATGATTGATAAGTTGCTTAGTTAACCCATAGTTTAATTTTTCTAATTGGTAAGGAAATGGTATTCAGCCATGGATAAAGGTTTGAGAAAAAAATTAGTTTGAAGTTGCATAATAGAAGAGATGTGTTATATTATTGAGTTTTATACTACAAGTTTGCATGAAATTAACTAAATAGGGCTTATTTGCTTAGTTGATAAATTGTGGAGCTAAATTTCGAAATAAATTAAAAGGAAGGATTTATTTAAACTTAAGGAATATTCGGCCTAAGTAAGTTAGGTTGAAATTTTTGATGTTTCATGTTTTTGTTATATTGGATTAAAATGTAAAAATGTATAATGTGAAGGGCAAATTGGTAATTTTCTTAATTATGAGTTTTGGAGTTAATTTAATAAAATTTTCTTTGAATGAGTTCAATTTGAATTTTTAATAGATCAAGAGAAAAGAGGATCAGGTTTGGATCGGGGAAAGGCGAAAATAGTCGAATAGTCAAAAAATATAGTCCGTCGATATTCGAGGTAAGTTACTAAGCAAATAATTGTTGTAGACTTATATAAATGCAATTTATATATATACATATATACATGCTGATTTCGAAAATGCAAAATGTTAATTATGCTGAAAGTGAATGATTTGAATAGCCATGAATGGATATATATGTGAATTATCGAGCACTAAGTGTGCAAAGTAAAATTATCGAGCACTAAGTGTGCGATCTCATTGCATTGCGAGTTTAATGATAGCACTAAGTGTGCGAATAAAAAAAGTGATCGAAAGTGGTCGAACGAGTTATTTATCAAATGCAAAAGTAGTAAGTGGAATATTTAAATTCGTAATATGCAGGTATGTATCGAACCTATGTGGTTGATATTGTTGAATTTGGAATTACGGGGTTGGTTGTAGCAAATGTGAAATGTATGAAAGAATAGTAAAATGAAAGATGAAGGAGTTAAAAGGAATGAATTGATATATTATATGCATGTTATAATGTTTGATTATTTATTTTAACTGCATATGAATATTCGACTAATTATGAAAATGTGAGATTGGAAGTGATGAGTAGTTATGTGAAAGAGTATATGTATATTCGAAAATGTTGGAAATTATATGTGAATGATTGATAGATATATGGACTGATAAGTTAGGTTGAATAGGTGATTAGGAAAGTATGATTCGGTTATTTAATTGGACTATCAATGTCTTTTAAATTGTTTAAATTGCTTACAACTTACTAAGCTAAGATAGCTTACTTTGGGTGTGTGTTTACTTGTTTTTATTTTATAGATTTTAGAGATCGTTACGTGCTCAGGGATCGTCCGTGAAGTTCCCCACACTATAATCTATTTCGGTATTAGTGAATGTTTAATATGAATTTATGGCATGTATAGTCTAGTATTTTGTTGGTTGGATTGGAGTTGTACTTATGGAAGCCATGCGAAAATGGCTAAGATGTTTAAACTTAAGTAAATTATGGTTGATTTCATAATTAAGTAATGCTATAAAATATAAATATATATGTGATGGAATTAATTTAGTATTCTTGGTTTATGCAAATGAATTCATGATCTATTGGTATGGTTAGATTATGGATATATCATGCATAAGAGTGGATTGTTGATATGAAATTATTAAAGATGTATGCCGTTGACTATAGTATAAATTGGGCATTTGATAATGATTAGATGCCAAATGAAATTAGATAATGATCAGGTGATTTATATATATACGTTATTTATTTTATATATGTATGTAAGAAATCCTTGACTTTAATGAATGCTTTGTATTTGATAGGATTTAATATTGTCTATAAATTGTATATTATAGAAATGTTATAAATTTTATATTTAACTGTGATATTAAAATAATGATAATTATTAAATGATGAATTTTGTTTGATAATGCCTTGTAACCCGTTCGGCGACGGACACGGGTTAGGTGTGTTACAACAATTATCGAAAAGCCTTTCACAAATCGTTTATAATAGCCAGCTAGTCCCAGAAAACTACAGACTTCGAATATATTTCTCGAAGGCTTCCAATCTATAATACCAGAAGTTTTGCTTGGGTCAACTCGGATACCTACGGCTGAAACTATATGTCCTAGAAAACTAATCTCTTGTAGCCAAAACTCATATTTGCCGAACTTTGCAAACAACTGGTTATCTCTCAAAGTTTGTAACACGATTCTCAAATGCTCAGCATGCTCAGATTCATCTCGAGAGTAAATTAGAATATCATTAATAAACACAACTTCGAATCGGTCAAAGTATGGCTTGAAAATCCAGTTCATCAAGTCCATAAAAACTGTAGGTCCATTTGTTAGTCCGAAAGGCATAACAAGAAATTCACAGTGTCCGTACCTTATTCTAAATGCAGTCTTTGGCACATCTGAGTCTTTAACTCGCAACTGGTAATAGCCCGACGTCAAATCAATTTTTGAAAGCACTGTTTTCCCTTTTAACTGATCAAACAAATTATCTATTTGTGGCAAAGGGTATTTATTCTTAATCATCACTTTGTTGAGCTGTTGATAGTCTATACACATTCTCATTGTAAAACCCTTCACCCGTATCTGACACTGGGACAGGGTTCAAGGTGTTACCTTTCTTGACTCAACCAACTATACAAAATTGGGCCATAAAAAAATTTCAAACAATTTAAAAACTTCTATTTTCACATGCAATCTATCTCATATACGGACTTATGGGGCCCAAATCATACATCTGGGGCAGTTCAGAACCCAACCGAGAACTCATGAAAAACTTAGAAAAGTTTCATGCATCAAGACTCCACACGCCCGTGTGGATATAGAACACACGGCCGTACACTAGGGACACGCCTATATCCCAAACCCTTGTCTAAAAACCTGGGAATTCTGCCAAAACCACACGGCCCAAGCACACACCCGTGCCCTATAACCGTGTCCTTCACACGGCCGAGACACATGGCCATGTCTCTTACCCGTGTACTACGAGCATGCATACTGACTTTATGGCACGGCCTGGGCACACGCTCGTGTGGCTTGCCCGTGTACTAAAATGATTTTAAAGTTTAAGTGCAGGGGATGCACGGCCACAACACACCCCCACGTGTCACACACGGCCTAGACACACGCCCGTGTGTCTTACCCGTGTGGACAAACTAGGCTATCTTCCAAGCCATTTTGTCACCCATTTTGCACAACCTACACAAGATCATTTCAATATACAAATTTCATCATAATAGAGACCAATTCATCCATAGAAAGAACATTGTATACATTCATCAAAGTGAATAATAGCCATTATTCCAGGCTTGATACAAAATAAAGGGCTTTTGACTTAAGCCAAAATACATAAATAATTCTCTTAATCCAACATCCTAGTCTAGCCCTATAGATGCCACCTTCAAGAATATAAATCAAGCTATACCGAGTATTGTGGTTGATAGTGTGATTGATATTTTTGACTTTAAGGGATCCTTAAGCTAGCTTGGTGACGCTGAAAGAAAAAGGAAAGGAAAGGGAGTAAGCATAAAGCTTAGTAAGTTGCATATAAATAACTATACAACTATCTCACCATTTACCATCATGCTTATAGCTCAAAGGTAAACATAACTTAACTTACTCATTGTCATCTACTCGAGTCTCATTTTCTAAATTAAGCTCGTTACTCATGCTTATCATATAGGTATCTGTAACACTCACAACATGATCATCCTTTCTTTATCAAAATTGAACTATAACTTTCACCATTGAACCATTGGAATACTACTGGATATTCTATAAACCTTTAACATGGGATATATTGTCGATGCCATGTCCCGGACATGGTCTTAGACTGGCTCTCATATATGCATGCTGATGCATGTCCCAGACATGTCTTACACTAGCACAACTCCTAGCCGATGCGTGTCCCAGACACGTTTTACACTAGCTATCTCTGTCGAGGCAGATGCATGTCCCAGACATGTCTTACTCTAGCCCTCATCTCCATGCTGATGCCATGTCCCAGACACGGTCTTACACTGGCTCTCATAATGTGGCCGAAGCATGTCCCAGAGATGTCTTACACTGGCGCACAAATCACCCAATGTCTTGGCACAAATATCCAGTTCATATCCTGAGGTTTCAATGGGATATTTCTACTATCTCAATATTACAAGGCATTCTCAATTTATAACTTAACAACTTGTACAATATCAATTCAATTACAATATGAATACAAGTATTAACAGTGTAGTTGTATTATTGACATACAACTTACCTCGGTTTACAAAAAGTACTTGACTAGTCGGCTTATTCGGATTGCTTGGCTTTTGCCCAGTCTAGGCTCAGTTTTGGCAAATCTTGATCTATAATAATATACATCCATTTAGTCACTAAACACAATTAGGCATTCATAAATTCACAAATTTGGTAAAATGACCATTTTGCCCCTAGGCGTTGGCAAAATGACCATTTTACCCCTATGCCTGAAAATCAATTTTTATCAAATTTCCTCGTATTTCAAGCCTAGCTAAACTCTTTTTACTACTATGGAAAATCCCAAATTCTCACTATTTCACACACTAACCACCTATTTTGTAACTTATGCAAAGTAGTCATTTTAGGTGTTTTCATGCTAACACCTTTCACAAAAGTTGTTTATAACACAACTAGGACTCATATTCTTCCATAAAAACTCAGTATATATCACAAATACATCCATGGAAAAATCCTAAACTCTTGACCATTTTGTAAGATATCACCCTCATTTGAAAGCTCATGCTTCAAGGGTCTAAAAAATATAAAAATCTTCAAGAAAAAGCATTAAAATCACTTACTTTCATGGAAGTTTCTTTCTTGAAAGTTCAAAGCTTGAAAACCCTTTTCTTTGCTGTTATTTTCAATCAAAGAAGAAGGAAGAAAATGAAAAAGTTGAAGCTAATCCCTTAGGGTACCATTTTATCACCTAATATGACATCACCTTACCAAATACATTGACCATTTGAAATTTCTTGTCCCATGGCCGGCCAAGCCATATTTAGAGGTCTAATTTCACTTTAAAGGCTCCCAATTTTAATAGTCTAGCTATTAGACACATAGTTCTTTATCGCAATCGGGATTGAAAATAGTAAAATTAACTTACCAAAATTTTATGCACTAATATAATAGTACCATAACCTCATAAAAATAATAAAAATTATTTTTCTATCTTCGAATTTGTGGTCCCGAGACCACTGTTCCGACTAGGCCCTAAATCGGGTTATTACACTCATTGTGCCATCTTTCTTTTTCACAAATAATACCGGTGCACCCCAAGGAGAGAAACTCGGTCTAGTAAAACCTTTATATGTCAACTCTTGTAACTGGGCTTTCAATTCTTTTAACTCTGTTAGAGACATTTTGTACGGAGCTATCGATATTGTCGTTGTTCCCGATAATAATTCAATACCAAACTCAACCTCTTTGATAGGTAGTAAAATCGGTAACTCTTCGGGAAATACATTTGGATACTCGCACACAACTGGTACTAATTCAATCTTTGTTTCTGTCACTTTCGTATCAAGCACATAAGCAAGATAAGCTTCACACCCCTTTCTCACAAACTTCTGAGCTAACATAGACGAGATCATAATTGGCAAACTATTCTGATCATCAGATTCAATTCTAATAGTCTCATTATTTTGACATTTCAGTTCAATTGTCTTTCATCTACAATTCACTATAACATCATGCATCGTTAGCCAATCCATACCCAAAATCATATCAAATTCATTAAATGGAAACAACATCATATTAGCCAAAAAACAAAAATCCTGATGCATTAACGGACAATTCTTGCAGACTTCGTCAACTAAAACACATTTGCCTAAAGGGTTTGATAATCTAATCACAAATTCAGGAGACTCTACAGGAAAAGTCTTACTAGATACAAAATTCATACATATTGTAACGCCCCAAATTTTGGGCCTAGATGAATTGGGCTTTGGGCTTTAGGTCTCATAAAGTTTTGAAGTGAGCAAGAAAATGACAAATGACATGTTGGCTATAAGGGTTTAAGAAATTTGGAGTGTCTAGGTATGTTGGAGAAGTTCTGGGTTCGAGTTTTATGGTGGAGGAATTTTAATTTAATTATTAAAAGAACCAGGGTTGGGAGTAGTAGAGTTTTTAAATAAAAATAGGGGAAAATGGCATCAAAAATCATTGTGGAGGAGTGGCTAAGTGACGCCACTTAGAGTGTAGGGAGGTGGCGTTAGTGGCTAGCAAGGAGATCCAAGGTTCGAATCCTGGCTTGGTATTTTTTGAAGTTTAATTTTGGCCATCTAGAAGGTTGGAAGTGGCGTGAAAATGGACTCCAAGGGAAGTGTTCGGGAGAGAAAATTAAGGAAAAGATTAAGGGGTTATCAAGGAGAAAAACGAGGAGATGAGAAGGGAGAAGTGATGGAGCCGAATTGGGAATTGGGCATGGAAAATTTGGCTATAAAGGCTATAAATAGGGGCCGAATACAAGGTTGCTAGGCTACTGCCAAAATTCTTCTTCACCTTGTTGCTAGAAACCTTTTCCAAAAAGTCGAAAACCTTTTTGTTTTTCTTTCTTTTCTTTGTGTCAATTTCTATTCTTCCCTACACAATTTTCTTTGTTTCACTTAGCCTATTTCTTCTTCTACTCTTCTTCTTTAATCTGAGCCAAATAAACCTTATTCACCATACTAAGCTTGAAAGCCGAATCTCCCAAGGGTCGAATACTCTTTGAACAAATCTAGTGTAAGTGTTTTACAATCGCTTTTCTTTGCTAAGTATTGATTATTGTCTCTCACTCTTTCTAATCAACTGTGGTAGGGAATTAGTATCAGATCTCAGATCTTAGCTCTCTACCAAAATTGCATTTAGGTGCTTGCGGTGTTGGCAAGTATTCCTCTCCCATTGGCTAAGGTGGCCGAATGTTCATAGTTAAGGTAAGGGGACTTGTGTTGGATACGAGTCATCTATTATTCTGGTTTTAATAGTTAAGATTGGTGTAGATCTAGGAGTTGATTGTGGTTAGTGATTTAAGAAGGGGCTGTTATATTTATCGCGCAAGATAAGGTTAAGGTGAGGTTTCGATTTTTATAAAGATATGTATTAGGCATGCGATTAATGGAAGGGTGATATTGTTTGTAGGTTGGTGACTAAAGGAATCGCAGCACACTTGCTTACCAGGTGTGTACATACACTGCACACACACAATGAATCGGCAAAAGCCGAAATGCTAGAAAGCCGAAAGTTTGGCTACAGTAGTCTTGCGAGTGCGCGAACACTCATTAGGGGGAAATTGATAGGCTGTCTGAGGCCCACGAGTGATTCCGTTGACTTGGGTTGTGATTTGGCCATATGGGCCGGAATGGGAAAAATGGGCCCGATGGGCTATTGGGCCCGATAGGCTGTTGGGCCCATAATAGGCAAAAACTGAATATTGATGCTTTGTGATAGAAAATTGTATGTGAGCATGAATATGAATGTGACTAGGCCTAACGGGCCATATAAATGTGATTTGGGCCTAATAGGCCATATATAGGTGATTTGGGCCTAATAGGCCATACGAATATAATTGGGCTTAATGGGCCAGATGTAGGTATGTGTAATTGTTAGGCTTTGTAAGGGGTTTTCGGCCTAGTATATGATATCCACATAAGACTTAACAAATATATTGCGACCGTGGACAAGTCAAAGGGTTAAGGTGTGGCAACGGGTATATGCATGTCTAGGATTGGATCTAGGGAGAGCTTGGTACTTAAGCGGTTTTAATGACCCATCTCCTCTTCTTTGGAATCCTACTTGGTGCATAGTATTCATTCATCTTAGCTCACGGGACTTGTTAACGGGCCAAGATAAGTGAAAATCGTAATTAAGAGAAAATTACCCAAATACCCCTAGGTGTTGAATATAAGTTTTGTGGATGCGACATGCATACATATGATATTCTGCTTAGGTTGCATATGGGTTGGGAATTATGGAACGGAGCAAGTATATGAGGATCGCATGGCTGCTTGACAATTACGGATCCACCGACGGCTTTTAAAGCCCAATATGTAAATGAAAGTAGTTCTGCAACTGGGTTACCATGGTGTATGGGTTGGGTGGATCGATATTTATATCCCCACATGGTGTGACGGGGGACGAAGCCGGTGTGTAGCAGATGGATAATTTAGATGGGATTGGATTGCATGAATGATGAATGATGTTTTTTTTTGAATGCTTGTTTTCTTCGAGGGTTGTACACACTAAGTTTGCGAAAACCCACCCCCTTTTTTATTTTATTTTCAAGTGATGCTCAGTAGAAGGTTCGATGTTTGGAGGGACTCTGGGTGGCCAGTTAGCAAGATGATTTGGACTTGGGTTTTTTTTAAGCATTTACGTTTTTACTCCTTTTTAAGTGTGTTCTAGACCAAATTGTAATAAGGTTTTCATTGTGTTATTATTACTTGAATTGTTATTATTTTCAATTTAATTGCGAGAAGTTGAACATGGATTTCTTAAATTATAGTATGTTTTCTACGTTTCTACAACTAAGTTTTTTTTATCAAATGTTTTAACAAGGCTTTCGTAACTGAAGGTGTTTTTTTAAAGTTAATTAAGGTTTCTTTTATTTTAAGAAGGATTTTCGATGAAAACACGGTTTTCACTAAAACACTTCAATGTGACACACCAGATTTGGCCATAGCGTCTAGGCTGGGTTTAGGGTGTTACACATATATAAGAATGAGTTGATCCTAGATCTATCAATGCAATCACATTAGTATCATAGAGAGTGAAAGTACCAGTGATAACATCTAGAGATCACGCTTCTTTGCGAGCACAAATTAGCAGCTACTCTAGCCTCAAACCTCACAGTTGAATCCTTTGTAGCCCCTCTACTACCACTTATATTTCTGGCAACTTTAGGTGGTCTGCCTTTATTCGACGTGTTACTTGGTCTCACATTTTGAACTTTATCTTTTTCATCTAGCTCAAGGCTATCTCGGATGAAGTGATCTAGCGAACCGCATTTGTAACAAGCTATATTATTTTTATTCCAGCATTCACCATAATGTCACCTCTCACATTGTTGACACTTGGGTTTGTTGTCTCTCACACTGCCAACACTCGCTACTGATGTAGCTTGAGCTTTAGAACCAAAGTATTGTTTTCTACGATCTTTGCTTGAATATTCGTTTGAAGCATTTGGGTGAGCAAACGAATCTCTAAATTTCTTTGATGAAGATTGATACTACTTACTCATCGTTCTTTTTCTCGAGTCTATAGCCTTTAAATCTGCTTTTCTCTTTTCTTTGCTAAGATCCTCAGTTTTACAAGCCCTTTCACCCAGAATGAAAAATTCTTTCAACTCTAGAATTCCGACTAGAAGTTTTATATCTTCGTTCAGCCCATCAACAATCCGCTTGCACATTCTTTCTTCAGTAGACATATACTCTCGAGCATACTTGCTTAATCATACGAATTCTCTTTCATACTCAGTAACAGTCATTCTGCCTTGTTTTAACTCTAGAAACTCTTTATGCTTTTGATCAAGGAATCATTCACTTATATATTTCTTTTGTAACTCCTTCTGAAAGTGTAACACCCCTTACCCGTATCCGACGTCGATATAGGGTTCGAGACGTTACCGGACTTAAACATAAACATTCATACAAAGCCAGGCTATAAAATTTTGCCCAAATTAAAACCATTCATGCATATGCATATCGTCCCGATTACGGGCCTACGAGGTACAAAATATACATTAGGAGTGGTTTGGGACTAAACTAGGAACTTTGAAAACATTTGGAGGACTTTGAAAATTTTTCATGGAAACAGGGTCACACGCCCGTGTCCTCAGCCTGTGTAACTCTCTATTTATGACTCATCAACACAATTACGGTCACATAGCCAAGTCACATGCCCATGTGCTTAGGCCGTGTGGTGAATTAAATTCCAAAAATTAAGTGCAGACTTCCCACGGCTTGGGCACACGCCTATGTCCTAAGGTCGTGTCCTTCACACGGCTGAGACACATAGTTGTATCCCTGCCCGTGTGTTTACTACTGAGCATTCTATTTTGCATAATTAGTGTGCAGGGGACACACGGTCGGATCACACACTCGTGGGGCAGATTGTGTGTCACACATGGCCTAGACACATGCCCGTGTGTCTACCCGTGTGGACAACATTGAGGCTATTTTCCAAGCCTTTTTCCACCCTTAGACACTCACATACTTAGACATATTTCATGGCACACAACATGTCACATATTGACAATCAATCATTCCTAATCAAGACTAATTCATGCCAAAGTATCGTCACGATTTCACATACTCAAATTAACATGCTTACTTAAGGCATTCCACACCAATTTCATATCCAATCAACATTATTAATCTACTCTCAATTCACACATTTAAACCATGATCATAGCCATACCAATTTGTCATCATTCATTCATCATACTTATGTGCCTGATAACACCATCCATCATCATCAAGTATCCACAAACCACGTCACCAAGATTTTGTCACATGCATGCATAAATGATTAGGTTTACAACCCAATAATCAAATAAGCCATATCTCATGGCCATATGCAAAATGAATGATAATACCATCATGAGCCAATACATTTGGCTAAACTAATATGACACATAAACTAAAAAGACCAAGTCCCCTACACATGCCATACTCAAAATACTTGAATTCACTATACCCAAAAGATTAGATTGATAGTGTGAGTCGAGCTCCGACGTCCTTCAATCCCCGAGTTGGCTTGGCGATACTATAAGAAAATGGAAAAGAAAGGGGAGTAAGCATAAAGCTTAGTAAGTTTGCATGTAAATAATTAACAACATTAATCATACATTATTATACACATAACCTAATATAATTTATCACAATGTCACCAAGTATTATAGATACATCTTAAATCATGTCATTTACTTAGTATACAATAAACTCATGATCATGATTCATTCATTCACTTCTTGCCGAGATTTCATCGATTCATAATCCCAATATTTATAAGTTTCATGTACATAACTATACCCTTTCAACATGATCATACCTTTCCATTTCTTTGACATAATATTTGGATTACTCGTTGAACCACTTGGAATACTAAAGGATACTTGGGGATTCTCATACACATAGTAAGATGCCAATGCCATTTCCCAGATATGGTTTTACATGGGATCACAAATCGATGCCAATGCCATGTTCCAGACATGATCTTATATAGGATCACAAATCGATGCCAATGCCATGTCCCAGACATGGTCTTACATGGGATCACACATAACCCTAATGTCATGACATTTATATCCTAAATATTCCTAAGGTTCAATCAGGAATTTTACCATATCGAATCTTCATCGAATCATCATCGAGTCACCATTAATCAAATCCACAAGACAATTATACAATTCATGCAATATTAAAGCATTAAATGCATAATAATGTAATATTGTATTATTTACACACGAACTTACCTCGATACCCAAAATATGGCTAATTATTCGATTTAGTCAACAACTTTGTTCTTTCCTCGATTTAGGTCCGGACTCTGTTTTCTTTGATCTATAATAGAAAATTTCACCTATTTAATTATCACTTTGTTTTAAACCGCTCATAAATCATACTTTGGCAAAATTATAGTTTTGCCCCTAAACTTTCACATATTTACAAATTAGTACCTAGGCTCATAAAATGAAATGTACTTATTTTCTTTGTTACTCAAGCCTAGCCGAACCTAGCACATGCTCATAACAGCCCACATTTTCCTTCAAATCAGTTTTATACTACCTATTTTTACAACTTTTACAAAAAGGTCCTTTTTAGGTGTTTTCATGAAAAATCATTTAGTTAAAGATGTTTATCACCCATCAAACATTCATATTCCTCCCTTAAACATCAAACTACATGCATGTCATTTTTGAACATGAACCCTAGCTCAAAATAATGGTAGAAATAGCTAGATCGGTTGATGACAACTTCAAAAATGTAAAGAACATTAAAAACGGGTTTAGGATGCACTTACTATTGAGCTTGAAAGTTGAAGAAAAACCCTATTTTTGCTTGATTTTTCCATTTTTATTCTTTTATTAACCAAATGACAAAAATGCCCTTAGGGCCTTTTTTTCAAATTTTTCCTATCCATGTCCATTTTTGTTCATAAAATTAGAAATTGGTCAAATTTCTATTTAAGACACTCTAATTAAAAATCCATGGCAATTTCATGGTCAAAGCTTTGGGTATTGGTTTCTCATGTTTTCCTCAGTCTCCCGTGTAGCCTCTACAATCCCATGTCTCTGCCATAATACTTTCACAAGGGCAATACTTTTGGTTCTCAATTGTTTGACTTCCCAAGCCAAAATCTTAACCGACTCTTTGCCATAAGTCATATCCGGTCAAATCTCAACCTCTGTCGGTGAGATCACATGTGAAGGGTCTGATCAGTATTGGCGCAACATAGACACATGGAACACATCATGATTTTTTTCCAACTTAGACGAAAATGTCAACTGATATGCTACCGTCCCTATCCTTTAAGTAATCTCATACGGTCCAATAAAACGCGGACTCAACTTGCCTTTCCTACCAAATCTGAGAACTTCTTTCCATGGAGACACTTTTAGAAAACCTTATCACTGACCTGAAACTCAATCTCTTTCTGTTTCAAATCCACACAAGATTTCTATCTATCTGAAATGACTTTCAAACAATCACAAATTACCTCGGTCCAATAAAACGCGGACTCAACTTGCCTTTCCTGCCAAATCTGAGAACTTTCTTCCATAGAGACACTTTTAGAATACCTTATCACTGACCTGAAACTCAATCTCTTTCTGTTTCAAATCCACGCAAGATTTCTGTCTATCCGAAGTGACTTTCAAACAATCACAAATTACCTTTACCTTTTCTTCGATTTCTTTGACTAAATCAACTCCGTGAATCTGATTTTCTTTGAGTTCAGTCCAATACAAAGGCTTTCGGCACTTACGCCCACACAATGCCTCATAAGGTGCCATTTTCAAACCCGACTGAAAACTGTTGTTATAGGCAAATTCTACCAGCGGTAAGTACTTTTCCCAACTACCTTAGAACTCAAGAACACAACAGCGGAGCATGTCTTGAAGAATCTGAATTACTCGTTCAGACTGATCGTCAGTTTGCGAATGGAAAGTGGTACTAAAATTTAACTTTGTACCTAAAGCCTCTTACGACTTTTTCCAAAACTGTAAAGTGAACCTTGGATCTCTATCCGATATAATCGACAAAGGCAATCCGTGCAATCTCACAATTTCAGAAATATACAACTCAGCTAGCTTATCAAGTGAGTTGTCAGTACATACCAGTATAAAGTGAGCCAACTTTGTTAATCAATCTACAACAACCCATACGATATCTTTCTTTCTTTATGTCAATGGCAAACCTGTAACACCCCTTACCCGTGTTCGACGCCGGAACAGGGTACGAGGTATTACCGGACTTAATCACTAATCATCGTATAAAAATCAATTCATAGTTTCACTCTAATTTAAAACTTTTTCAAACACATTCAAGCTGTTCCTTAAAAAGAGCTTACAAGGCCCATATCATGCTTTAATTCAACCACACACATAGGCAAGCATGCACATTCATAATTTGCATCATTTAATTAATAACATAATCAAGACTATCTACATTAAATGACTTTATACAATAGACCTTCAAATAACATAGGTCAGTATTTTAGGCCAATCCCTAGCAACTTAGTAACAATTAAATGAGTCTCCATACATTCCAAAGACTTAAAAATACTTTAAAACCTTTATATATCGATCAATAGTTTGATAGTGTGATTTAACCTCCGGCAACCTCCAACTCGAGCTAACATCTGAGACACTGTAGGAAAAAGGAAAGAAAGGGAGTAAGCATTATAGCTTAGTAAGTAAGTATGTAAATATTAATAAACAATACATTATCATATTTTAAATGAAGTCACAATATGTTCCCGGAATATTACCATCACAAACACACACATACTTTCACTATTACAATCATAAACAGGTTCAAAATAAGGTATCTAGCAGAGTACTAGCAGCTAAATTATTTATTTCTAGAGCTACACAACTCTAAATTACAAACCGTTAATTTTTATTGAAACTAGATTCACGTATATTCTTACCATAAAATCTTCAGAATTTTTTGTCCAGCCAATTAGTACAGTTTATTCATTGAAGTTACCCCTGTTTCACTGCTCAACTATTCTGACCACTCTACACTATGAATCATTTTTCTCCTCATACAGAATTCAAAGGATGTTCTAGTTTATTTCATTTGAAACTAAACTCATTAAGGATTTCAAGCATATAAATTATATCCTCTAATTAGTTTTGTACAATTTTTAATGATTTTTCCAAGTCAGAACAGGGGATCACGTAGTCATTCTGAACCAGTCTCTCGAAAACTTAAATATCTCATAATATAGAATTTCTTTGCTTGATCTGTTTCTGTTATATGAAAATAAACTCATTAAGCTTTAATTTGATATCTCATCAGTCTCTGATTCAATTTCTACTATTTTTGGTAAATTTTTAGATTCACATCACTGCAACTATCCATAACAGTTTTATTGTCAATTTTGATCCTTCACACTTCAATTGTATTCATCACTTACCCATAGCGATCTTTCCAATTTCCAATCACATATCGAGCATATTGCTCATAAGTTGCACATGTATATACTTACACTTATCATCACAAATTCATACACAATTTCATTTAATCAATTTCCTAGTTGAACGCTTCGGAATAATAACAGATACGCGATGGTATCGCACACAGCCCACCTTTAAAATCGAAGCTCTCTTGTACACATAGTGGCCTTCACTTAGCACCACTCATGTGACCTAGCTCGACTGTACACATAATTTTGGCTCTCTTGTACACATGATGAACACTTAGTACCACCCATGTGACCTAGCCAGTTTATCTCGTAGCTCTCTTGTCTACATGGTGTCCTTCACTTGGAACCACGCATGCGACCTAGCTACATATATCCCGTAGCTCTCTTGTCTACATGGTGTACACATAGTATCACCCATGCGACCTAGCTACATCATAATGTCTCGTAACTCTCTTGTACACATGATGTGCACTCAGCACCATACATGTGACTTAGCTACATACCATCTGTATCATCCAATCTTTTCGAAGGTTCAACCGGGATTTCTCTCTCTTTCTAATACTTGATTCCATAATACTCGATTCCATACTTCCAATAGTTAATTATGATTCAAGAATCAGCTACAATACATAAAATATACTGAAATATAAAAGCATAATAAAGATAATGTATTATTTACATACAAACTTACATACTTTCTCATTTCCGTGTCGAATTAATATTGAACATTTAAATCATCATAATTATACTTACTTTCAACACCTCGGTAATCATAGTAAATATATCAATTTTACATTGAAACATGCATAAATTAATGCTTATTATACATATGAACTTACCTCGATACTAAAATGGCCATTTTACCAACTTTCCCGATTTTTTATTTTTCTCCCATTCTAGGTTCAAATCTCATTTTCTGGGATCTAAAACATCATATTTTACTCATTTAATTAATGTACTATTCAAAACAGTCCTTAACTCAAACTTTGGAAAAATTACAATTTTGCCCCTAAACTTTTTCATATTTACACTTTTGCCCCTAGGCTTGGGAATTAAACTTCATCCCTTATTCTTATGTTTTATGACATGATGGTCATTTTTCCCTTCTATGGCAACATCAAATTCTCACTCTAACACATAGTTATGAACAATAACAACTTTTATCGATTAAGCCGTTTTACTCATTTTTGCTTAAAACCGCTTAGCAAAAGTTGTTTAACATAATTTAAGCCTTCATATTCTACCATAAAACATCAAAATAAACACATTTCACCTATGGGTATTTTTCCAAATATGAACCCTAGCTTAAATTATTGCTAGAATAAGCTTAATCAAGTTACCGGGATTCCAAAAACGTAAAGAACTTGAAAAACGAGGCTAGAACGGACTTACTATTGAGCTTGGAAAGCTTGAAAACCCTAGCCATGGCTTCCCCATTCTAATTTTAGCCTCCATGAAAAAGATGAGTCAATTTTGGCTTTATTTTCCCTTTTTATTTCTTTTAATTACCAAATGACTAAAATGCCCTCAAGGCCTTTCTTTAAAATTTTGTCCTATTCATGCCCATTTTTATCCAAACGAAATATAATGGTCTAGTTACCATTTAAGGACCTCCTCTTTAAACCCCCATTTCAATCAGGTACTTATGAATTAGAACACATATTTTGCAACTTTTGCAATTTAGTCCTAAAAGTCTAATTAAGCACTTTATCAGTAAAATTACTTAACAATATTTTTACACAATATTTTAATCAATAAATAAACCTTAAAACTTAATCGGAATAAATTTTTTGACATCAAATTCGTGGTTCTAAAACCATCATTCCGTTTAGGCCCTAAATCGGGCTGTTACAGCAACTTCTACAAATAAGCCCTAATAGGCAAATTAAACATGCAATCTATAAAATTTCTTATCAATACTCTAACACATGCATCTAATCACTTGGTAAATCATAAAAATTAATCGAAATAAACTTTTCTATCTCAGATTTGTGATTTCGCAACCACTATTCCATTTAGGCCCTATTTCGAGATGTTACAAAACCCGTCTATAGTAATTCGGTCCCACTTCCACTCGGGAACCATCACAAGTTGCAGCAAATCGGAAAGTACTTGGTGTTCAGCTTTTACTTGCTGACAAATCAGGCATCTCAAAACAAATTCGAAGATATCTCTTTTCATACTCGGCCACCAATACAATTTCTTCAAGTCATTGTAGATTTTTGTACTACCCAGATGAATGGACAAACAACCACTATGTGCCTCATACAAAATCTTCTGAATCAACTCGGTATTTTTAGGAACACAAATCCTATCTCGAAACATCAAGAAACCATCGAAATCAATCCAAAAATCAGATTTAATACCCGACTCACACTGAACTCTCTTGTCTTACAAATCGCTGTCACTTTTCTGAGCTTCATAAATCTCTTAGAGAAACATCAGTCTAGCTCTCAACTTAGCTAGAATAGAACCATCATCTGATAAAGTCAACTGAGTGTTCGAAGCTCTCAAAGAAAATAACGACTCTCTACTCAAAGCATCGGTGACCACATTCGCCTTTCGCGGGTGATAGTCAATCACTAGCTCATAATCTTTTATCAACTCTAGCCACCTCCATTGTCGTAGGTTCAAATCCTTTTGAGTCATAAAATACTTTAGACTTTTATGATCAGTGAATACCGAACATTTCTCACCATACAAATGATGTCTCTAAATCTTCAACATAAACACAATGGCAGCTAGCTCCAAATCATGGGTCGGATAATTTTTCTTATGTGGTTTCAGCTGCCTCGAGGCATAAGCTATTACCTTGCCTTCCTCTATAAGTACACAACCCAATCCATTCAAGGATGCATCGCTATAAACCTCAAATTCTTTTCCTGGTTTAGGCTGGACTAAAACTAGAGCCTCAGTCAATAATGCCTTTAGTTTCTCAAAACTTTGTTAGCACTTTTCTGTCTATTCAAACCTGACATCTTTCTATAACAACCTCATCATCGGAGTAGCAATATGGAAAATCCTTTAACAAACCATCTGTAGTAACTGGCCAAGCCTAGAAAGCTTCTAACCTCAGTTACATTCCTCGGTGGTTTCCATTAAACAATAGCTGAAATCTTACTTGGGTCAATTCTAATACCATCACCCGAAACAATGTGGCCCAAAAATCCAACTTCTCTAAGCCAAAATTTGCATTTACTAAACTTAGCATACAACTGCTTGTCTCTCAAAGTTTGCAAAATCGTTCTCAAGTGCTCAGCATGTTCGATCTCGTCATGAGAATAAATTAGTATATCATCAATAAAAAATAAAAAATTTCTCCAAATACGGTTGAAAAATACAGTTCATCAAATCGATAAATACGGCAGGAGCATTCATTAAACCAAAAGGCATAACCAAAAATTCATAGTGACCATGCCATAAACTTCATAATAATCATAAAATAAATATTTCTACTCCGAATTTATGGTCTTGAAACCACTATTCTGACTAGGCCCAAAATTGAGATGTTATAGAAAGAATTCCCAGGTAACCAGTTCATTCGGAACCACAGATATCAACGTGTTCCACCATTGATAAGCGGTGTCTCTCTGCAAAGATACAACACATTTAATGCATTCATCAGGAGTACAAGACAATTCGTTGAATACTCGAATCGTATTCTCGAGCTAGAATTTAGCTCTCTCAGCATTATAATCAGCAGAATACTGAAACTCTTCAGCCCTGTGTTTACAAATTTTATCTACTAGTGGCTTATTCCACCGTATCAGATCAACAACTTGAGGAACAACAAAGATTTGTTAAGGAATAAGTGGGAGTGGAGGTTGTTGAGAAGCCGGATTCGTTTGAATGAACTCTGTGAACCACTAGTTCATCATTTGGAAAAAGGGTTGTTTAGCCTCTGCCTCGTGGCTACTCGTTACAGGCCTGATGGCACTACCCCTTAAGCTTGAGTGGGCGCATTACTCTCTACATCATTGGCTACAGCTCGTTTGAGATCCATTACTATACGAAAACACAATTTAAGCTATTAGGAATCATCACACTATCGTAGAGTATACATGGCATGTATAGCTAGACTCTCACACACATTACATTAGTCTTAGAATCGACTAAACTGTAGCTCTAATACCAATAAAATGTAACGCCCCTAACCCGTATCCGTCGCCGGAGTAGGGTTATGAGGTATTATCGATCAATACACAACGTATAGCATACATTTATCAACCATAAAGCATTCATTCTCATAAATCATTCAATACAATCACATTGCCCCTTACAAGGGCCAACGAGTCTTTAAACATGCTTTAGAAGTGGTTCGGGACTAAACCGATATCATGCGAAAATTTTAAAAACTTAGTAAAATTTCAATCATACAGGGGTCACAGCCTCGTGTGAATAGGCCGTGTACCTCACATGGCTTTAGACACGCCCGTGCCTCAGGCCGTGTGAAAGCAAGGCATATATACTAACTTAGGTTACACGGCTAACCACACGGCTGTGTGTCCAGCCCGTGTGCCCTTCAAAGTGGCCACACACGCTTGTGTGCCAGGCCGTGCACTAGGCTATGCTAAAATTGTAGGGTATACTGACCTATGCAACACGGCCAAGTCACACGCCCGTGTGCTAGGCCGTGTGCCAATTAGGGGGTATAATGACTTGTACCATACGGCCAGTCACACGCCCATGTGTGAGACCGTGTGGAGTATACTAACTTCATTTTAGTAACAACACCAGGGGACACATGGCCGTGTAACATGACTGTGTGTCATACCCGGCTGAGAAACACGCCCGTGTCTCTGCCCGTTGGACAAAAATAGGCCATTTCCAAGGCCAATTTTCCAGCCTTATTAATGCATACCTGAACAATCAAAATGGTACCATTTCATCATACGATTTAGGCATCCAAAACATCAACCAAATGCACAATTCATACTGTAACACCCCTAACCCGTATCCGTCGTCGGAGAAGGTTAAGAGGCATTACTTAATCCATAACACAATTCAGGATAACTGAATATCAAATATCATTTCATTACAGTAAATTTCATACATTCACATTCACAAAGATCGTAAAAGCGAGTATACGACACTTAAAACATGCATTTGGGACCAAATTGACAACATATGAAAGTTCCAGAACTTAAAAGAATTTTCAACTTTTAAAAGGTCAGACGTCCGTGTGAACATGCCGTGTGCCTCACACGATCTAGACACGCCAATGTGTGAAAGCCGTAGCAAAACAGGGCATAGCTACTAACTTGCCCACATGGCCAGACCACACGCCCGTGTGTCTAGCCCGTGTGCTATGCACACGCCTGTGTCCTGGCCATGTGCTAGGCCATGCCAAAAATAGGGGGTATTCTGTTTGTGACATCAGCATACCGTTTAGGGTCACACGGCTAGACCACATGCCCGTGTGTCCTGGTCGTTTTTGAACCTAACTTACGATTTAAGGGTACCCTAGGGGACACACGGCCGTGTAACATGACCGTACGTCGCACACGGCAGGGACACACGCCAGTGTCTCTGCCCGTGTGGACAAAAATAGGCCATTGGAATAGCCAATTTGCCACCCCAATTGGTCATCCTACAAGAAATGAAAACAAACATATTTGTATCACCATTTCAGCCAATTTCAACACCAAGACATAACCCTTTCACATCATATAATAGTCACAAAAATCCTTATTCATACACCTTAACAAATTCATGTCAACCTGAGATAAGATCATCCTTAAACATTTCCTCACATTCATCATTAAATCTCAAGCTAAACTTCCCACAACTTAACAACTAAAACATACCACATTTGCAACTTATCATCACATTCTATAAGTCATTTACAACTATGAGTTCAAGCATAAATTAGCCAAATCACATGACTAAGCATATACATCACAACACACACTTCCCCAACTACTAACCTATACATGCCGTGCTTAAAAAATATATACATTTTCAAAAGTACCAAAATGAGATTCGATAGGGTGGTGATGATCCTTGAGGATCCCCAAGCTTGTAGTAGTTCCGATATCTATAAAACAATACAAACACACAAAGTAAGCTTTCAAAAGCTTAGTAAGCTCGTACTAAAATCATCAACATTATATAAAACATAAATCATCAACACTTAAGTATTTAAAATTTCTCCATTCACCTATCAAATCTATACCAACACAATCCATAAATTCTTACCAATTCAATGAGCTTTATAAACATAATATCATCTATCACATAGGTGTTATCCTTACCTGATCATTTTCATACTTATTCATTTTCAATCTCACCTCTTGTTTGAATACTTTAACACTTCCTAAAGATTGCCAATGCTTTAAGTATCCACACACTTAGTGCTTAAAGGTTAACCAAAGTTAGAATAATTTCCGCACACTTTGTGCTATCTAAATTAACCGAGACGAAGTCGGTATCGCACACTTAGTGCCTGAAGTAGCTGAAGCTAGTTTAAATCGCACACTTAGTGCTAAATACCTTCGATTCATCATCATATACATCAAGCCCAATTAGTTATACATCTATGCATAATCAAAATAGCAGTATGTACTTATAATATATGTTTTACGTACGAACTTACCTTGTACCTGAAGTTGTCGACTCGAACGTTTATTGTACAATCTTCGACTTCCCCCGATCTAAATTCGAAATCCTCTTTTCTTGATCTATATGTATTCAAAATTAACCCTTTTATTCACCAAATCATTCAAAACAATCCATATACACACAATTAGGGCATTTTGCAAAATAGCCCTCACATTTTCACATTTCAACACTTTGGTCCCTCATTCACACTATCACAATTTACACAAAATTTGCTTGTACACAAGCCTAGCCGAATTTTCCTAGCTCTCATACAAATCCATACATTTTATTTATTTCACATTTTAGTTCCCCAAAATAACATTTTTACAATTTAGCCCAAAATACTCAATTTTATAAAAAATCCAAAGACAAAACATATTAATCCCATACCAAGCTTTCATAATTCATTATTTAACAACATAAAAATCACATATTCAACAACTTCATCTCATGAAAACATCATCAATTCCACAAATTATGACATGCGCTTGATAGTAGACTAAGCAACAATCTCAAAAAGATAAAAATCATCAAAAATCGAAACTAAAACTTACCTTAATTCAAGCTCAAAGTGTCGAAACCCTAGCTTGCATTCTTTCTTCTTTTTCTTTTCTACTTTTTGGCCAAAGATGAACATAATGGCCTATTTTTAAGTTTTGTTTTACTAAACATACATTAATACATGTTTTACCAATTTACCCTTCCTTTATACATTTATAATTCATAAAATCATGTCTAACTTTGTCCATGCATTATTCCAAGGGTCCATTTACAACCTAAGGACCTTACAATTATAAAGACATGGCAATTTGGCACTTTAGCATCTAGCACATAGATTTTACATTTTACGCGATTAATTTCTTTTTGCCAATTAAACACACAAACAGTTAAATCTTCACATGAGACTTTTGCACATATAAATTCACTTATAATAGGCACAGAAAATAATATTAAAATATTTTTCTGACTCGAATATGTGGTCGCAAAACCACTATTCTGACTAGGGTCAAAATCGGACTGTTACAATTCTCCCCCCTTAGGGATTTTCGTCCCCGAAAATCTTATCGTTAAACAGATTAGGATATTGATGTCTCATAGTATCTTTAGGCTCCCACGTGGCCTCTTCAACTCCGTATCGATGCCACATCACTTTAACTAACAAAATTTTCTTATTTCGTAACTTTTTAACCTCTCGAGCTAAGATTCAGATCGATTTTACTTCGTAAGTCATATCAGACTGAATTTCAATCTTAGACGAAGGAATTACATGTGAAGGATCAGATCCATATCGTCGAAGCATCGATACATGAAACACATTTTAAATCTTTTCTAACTTTGGTGGTAACAACAATCTATATGCTACTAGTCCAATACACTCGATAATCTCATACGACCCGATGAACCTCGGACTCAATTTACCTTTTCTTCCAAACCAAAGCACTTTCTTCCACGGAGACACTTTCAAAAACACTTTATCACCGATCTCAAACTCAATGTCTTTTCTTTTCAAATCTGCATATGATTTATGACGATCGAAAGTTGCCTTCAAACAATCTCGGATCACTTTTACTTTCTGTTTAGTTTCTTTTGTCAAATCAACCCCGTGAGTCTTATTTTTATTGAACTCAGTCCAATGCAAAGGTGTATGACATTTACAACCATATAAAGCTTCGTATGGTGCCATTTTAATGCTCGACTAAAAATTGTTATTATAAGCGAATTCAATCGAAGGTAGACATTGTTCCCACGTACCTTCAAACTCAAGAATGTAACATCTCAACATATCTTCAAGTATCTGAATAATCCACTCAGATTGACCTTCTGTTTGCGGATGAAAAGTAGTACTAATGTGCAATTTAGTACCCAGAGCATCTTGCAACTTCTTCCGGAATCGCGATGTAAATCTCGGGTCTCTATCTGACACTATCGACAATGGCGCACCATGCAATCTCATGATATCAAAAATGTATAACTCAGCTAATTTATCAAGTGAGTAATCAGATCGAACCGAAATAAAATGAGCTGATTTCATTAAACGATCAACTACAACCCAAATTGTGTCTTTCTTTCTCAGAGACAAGGGCAAACTCGAAACAAAGCCCATGGTCACTCGATCCCATTTCCACTCCAGAAACATAATCGGTTGTAGCAAACCAGATGGCACCTGATGTTCAGCTTTAACTTGCTGACAGATCAAACATTTAGAAACAAAATTAGAGATATCTTTTTTCATTTCGGACCACCAATAATACTATTTCAATTCATTATACATTTTTCTACAACCTGGATGTACAGATAACTGACTACTGTGGGCTTCATTCAGAATCATCTGAATTAACTCTGGATTTCTCAAAATACAAATTTGATCTCGAAATCTCAAGCAATCTTCTTTATCAACTCTGAATTCTGAATCAGACTCTACATCACACTAAGCTCGTTTAGCTAAGATCTCATTATCAATCTTCTGAGCTTCAATAATCTATTGTAAGAAAAAAGGTCTTGCTTTTAATTCAGCTAAAATTGAACCATCATCGGACAAAACCAAATGAGCGTTCATCGTACGCAAAGTAAATAACAATTTTCGACTCAAAACATCAGTAACAATATTTGCTTTTCTCGGGTGATAATCAATCACAGGTTCGTAGTCTTTTAGCAGTTCTAACCAAATCTTTTAGCAGTTCGTAGTCTTTTCTCGGGTGATAATCAATCACAGGTTCGTAGTCTTCGTAGTCTTTCTGAGTCATCAAATACTTCAAACTCTTATGATCCAAATACACATGACATTTCTCACCGAACAATTAATGGCACCAAATCTTTAGGGCAAACACAATCTCATCTAACTCAAGATCGTGCGTCGGATAGTTCTTTTCGTGCGGCTTCAACTGTCTCGAAGCATAAGTAATAACCTTTTCTTCTTCCATTAGAACACATCCTAGACCAATCAACGAAGCATCGATGTAAATTATGAATTCTTTACCCGATTCAGGTTGTACTAATACCGGAGCTTCAGTCAAAAAAGTCTTCAACTGATCAAAACTGTTCTGACATTTTTCAGACCATTCAAACTTCACATCTTTCTGTAGTAGTTTTGTCAACGGAGTCGCAATCATCGAAAACCTTTCACGAATCTTTTACAGTAACCAGCAAGTCCCAGAAAGCTATGGACTCCAGATACATTCCTCAGAGGTTTCCAATCCAAAATTGCTGAAATTT
Source organism: Gossypium longicalyx (assembly GCA_025698465.1). NCBI lineage: Eukaryota > Viridiplantae > Streptophyta > Magnoliopsida > Malvales > Malvaceae > Gossypium > Gossypium longicalyx. Next base: position 65,977,900 of record CM046995.1, on the reverse strand, counting down.
TGCTTGGATTAACTCGAATACCAGAGGCTGATAAAATATGACCAAGAAAACTAGCTTCTCGCAACCAGAACTCACATTTACTGAACTTCGCATGCAACTGTTTGTCTCGCAGAGTCTACAACACTATTCTCAGATGCTCGGCATGTTCGGATTCGTTACGTGAATAGATCAATATGTCATCGATGAATACAACTACAAATTGATCTAAATACAATCTGAAAATTCTATTCATCAAATTCATAAAGATAACAGGTGCACTAGTCAATCCGAAAGGCATAACTAAAAATTCATAATGGTTGTACCTCGTTCTGAAAGCAGTCTTTGGAATATCTGAGTCTTTCACTCTCAGCTGATAATAACCTGATCTCAAATCTATTTTTGAAAACACAATAGTTCCTTTCAATTGATCAAACAAATCATCAATTTGGGGCAGGGGATACTTATTGTTGACAGTCACCTTGTTCAACTTACGATAATCTATACACACTCTCATCGTACCGTCTTTCTTTTTCACAAATAGAACTGGAGCACCCCAAGGTGAGAAACTCGGTCTAGCAAACCCTCTATCGGTCAACTCTTACAACTGAAACTTTAATTCTTTTAGTTTAGTCGGAGCCATTCTGTACGGAGTTATCAAAATTGGAGTAGTACCAGGTACCAATTCAATGCCAAATTCTACCCCTCTAACCGGAGGTAATCCCGAAAGTTGTTCAGGAAACTCACAGACAACAGGTACAGATTCAACTTTCTTTTCTGACACTCTTGAATCAATCACATATGCAAAATAAGCTTCACAACCCTTTCTCAAAATACTCAAAACTTCCATCGAAGATATTACAGCAGGCAATCCATTTAGATCACTAGATTCAATTTTGACTATTCTATCGTTCTTGCATATCAAATCAATAGTTTTTCGTTTATAATTCACCACAGCATCATGCAAAGTTAACCAATCCATACCCGGAATTATATCAAACTCATCAATAGGCAATAACATCAAATCAGCCAGAAAACAATTGTCTCGAAACATTAACGGACAATTCTTGCAAACTTTATCAACCAGAACATATCTGCCTAGGGGGTTCGAAACTCTAATTACAAATTTAGTAGACTCTACAGAGAAAGTCTTACTGCTCACTAAGTTCATTCATATATACTAGTATGTTGATCCAGGATCTATGAAAGCAATCACAGAAGTATCATAGAGAGTAAATGTACCCATAATCTAATTTGGGGATGAAGCTTCCTCAAATAGCATAGGCTCTGGTAGGTGCACGAGCCTTAGATCTCACAGTTGTGTCTTTCGTTCCTCTCTAACTATCGCTTACATTACCCGAATTTATGGGAGGTCTACCTCGAGAAGCATTACCACTCTGCCTTGAATTTTGAACATTATCTTTTTCAGCTAAATCGTGACAATCTTTTATAAAATGATTTCTTGAACCACAACTATAACAAGCTCGATTATTACTTTTTCCCCAGCATTCACCAAAGTGTCGTCTTCCACATTGATCACACTTAGGATTTTCATTCTTTGCATTATCAACACTGGCAATAGACGTGGCTGAAGATTTGAAATTCGATTACAATCTAGCACAATCTCTATTCGAATATCCCATAGTAGTCTTTGAATAATTACTATCATCTCTAAACTTCTTGGATCCAGATTGAAATGATTTGCCCGATGATCTCTTTCGTACCTCTCTAGCTTTAAAATTAGCCTTTCTTTTCTCTTTCCCAAGATCATCAGCTTTACATGCTCGTCCAACAAGCACCACAAATTCTTTGATTTCCAGGATCTCAACTAGCAAACGAATATCTTCGTTCAAACCGTCTTCAAATCTCTTGCACATTATTGCTTCCGTAGATACGCATTCACAAGCATATTAACTCAGCCTTACAAATTCTCGCTCATACTCTGTGACAGACATACGACCTTGTTTAAGCTTGAGAAACTCTTTGCACTTCTGATCAATGAATCTCTGACTAATGTATTTCTTTCGGAATTTAGCTTGGAAGAAATCCCATATAACTCATTCACTCAAAACCACAAATGTCAAAGTTTCCCACCAGTGATACACCGTGTCTCTCAAAAGTGAAACAACACATTTTATACATTCTTCAAAATTCAAAGATAATTCCTCGAATACTCGTACTGTATTATCTAACCAGAACTCAGCTTTTTCAGCATCATCATTTGTTGTAGCTCAGAACTCTTCAGCCCCATATTTTTTAATCTTATCAACTGGTGGTCAACTTCTCAGTACTAGATTCACTGGTGGCATAACAGGAGTTTGAGGAGAATTAACCAGGGGTGGAGGTTGTTGTACAACCCGATTGGTTCTAATGTATTAGGTGTACCAATCATTCATCATCTGATAGAAGGCTTGTTTAGCCTCACCATCATGGCTACTCATAGCCAGTTGAGAATCATCTTGTACCGTCCCTTACGCGGGAGTATGCGCATTACTTTCAACATCGTCTGCTACAGCTCTATCGGGATCCATTGCTATATAAAAGCACATTTCAACATCAGGATTCTTCACACTATCGCAATTCATAAATATGACATGTATAGCTAGACTGACATACGCTATGGTAGTCCTAGAATTGACAAAACCATAGCTCTGATACCAATAAAATGTAACACCCCTAACCTGTATCCATCGCCGGAGTAGGTTAAGAGGCATTACTTAATCCATAACATAATTCAGGATAACCAAATATCAAATATCATTTCATTACAGTAAATTTCATTCATTCACATTCAAAAATATCATAAAAGCGAGTATATGACACTTAAAACTTGCCTTCAGGACCAAATTGACAACATATGAAAGTTTCAGAACTTAAAAGAATTTTCAACTTTTCAAAGGTCACACGTTCGTGTGAACAGGCCGTGTGCCTCACACATTCTAGACACGCCCGTCTGTCAAAGCCGTGGCAAAACATGGCATAGCTACTGACTTGCCCACATGGCCAAATCACACGCCCGTGTGTCTAGCCCGTGTGCTATGCACACGCCCATGTGTTGGCAGTGTGCGAGGCCGTGCCAAAAATAGGGGGTATTCTATTTGTGACGTCATCATACCAATTAGGGTCACACGGCCAGACCACACGCCCGTGTGTCTTGGCCCTGTTCGAACCTGACTTACAATTTAAGGGTACCCTAGGGGACACACAGCAGTGTAACATGACCGTACGTCGCACACGGCTGAGACACACGCCCGTGTCTCTGCCCTTGTGGACAAAAACAGGCCATTGGAATAGCCAATTTGCCACCCCAATTGCTCATCCTACAAGCAATGAAAACAAGTATATTTGTATCACCATTTCAACCAATTTCAATACCAAGACATAACCCTTTCATATTATATAATAGTCACCAAAATCCTTATTCTAAATTCATGCCAACTTAAGATAAGATCATGCTAAAACATTTCCTCACATTCATCATTAAATCTCAAGCTAAACTTACCACAACTTAACAACTAAAACATACCACATTTGCAACTTATCATCACATTCTATAAGTCATTTACAGCTATGAGTTCAAGCATAAATTAGCCAAATCACATGACTAAGCATATACATCACAACACATACTTCCCCAACTACTAGCCTATACATGCCATACTTCAAAAAGATATACATTTTCAAAAGTACCAAAATGAGATTCGATAGTGTGGTGACGATCTTGGACGGTCCCCAAGCTTGTAGTCGTTTTGATATCTGTAAAATAATACAAACACATAAAGTAAGCTTTTAAAAGCTTTGTAAGCTCGTACTAAAATCATCAACACTTAAGTATTTATAATTTCGCAATTCACCCATCAAATCTATACCGACACAATCCATAAATTCTTACCAATTCAATGAGCTTTATAAACGTAATATCATCTACCACATAGGTATTATATTTACCTGATCATTTTCATATTTATTCATTTTCAATCTCACCTCTTGTTTGAATACTTTAACACTTCCTAAAGATTGCCAATGCTTTAAGCATCCGCACACTTAGTGATTAAAGGTTAACCGAAGTTAGAACAATTTTCGTACACTTTGTGCTATCTCAATTAACCGATACTAAGTCGGTATCGTACACTTAGTGCCTAAAGAAGCCGAAGCTAGTTTAAATCGCACACTTAGTGCCAAATACCTTCGATTCATCATCATATAAATCGCACACTTAGTGCCAAATACCTTCGATTCATCTATGCATAATCAAAACAACAATATGTACTTATAATATCAAGTTTTACGTACGAACTTACCTTGTACTTGAAGTTGTCGACTCGAACGTTTATTCTACAATCTTCGACTTCCCCCCATCTAAATCTGAATTCCTATTTTATTGATCTATATGTATTCAAAATTAACCCTTTTATTCACCAAATCATTCAAAACAATCCATATACACACAATTAGGGTATTTTGCAAAATAGCGCTCACATTTTCACATTTTAACACTTTGGTCCCTAATTCACACAATCACAATTTACACAAAATTTGCTTATACACAAGCCTAGTCGAATTCTCCTAGCTCTCATACAAATCCATACATTTTATTTATTTTACATTTTAGTCCCTCAAAATAACATTTTTACAATTTAGCGCAAAATACTCAATTTTATCAAAAATCCAAAGACAAAACATATTAATCCCATACCAAGCTTTCATAATTCATTATTTAACAACATAAAAATCACATATTCAACAACTTCATCTCATGAAAACATCATCAATTCCAAAAATTATGAGATAGGATTGATAGTAGACTAAGCAACAATATCAAAAACATAAAAATCATCAAAAACCGAAACTAAAACATACCTTAATTCAAGCTCAAAGTGCCGAAACCCTAGCTTGTATTCTTTCTTCTTTGTCTTTTCTAATTTTCAGCCAAAGATGAACATAATGGTTTATTTTTAGGTTTTGTTTTATTAAACATACATTAATACATGTTTTACCAATTTACCCTTGCTTTATAACATTAATAATTCATAAAATCATGTCTAACTTTGTCCATGCATTATTCCAAGGGTCCATTTACAACCTAAGGACTTTACAATTAGAAAGACATGGCAATTTGGCACTTTAACATCTAGCACATAGATTTTACATTCTAAGTGATTAAGTCCTTTTTGCCAATTAAATACACAAACAGTTAAATCTTCACACGAGACTTTCACACATGTAAATTCACTTATAATAGGCACAAAAAATAATATTAAAATATTTTTGCAACTCGGATATGTGGTCTCAAAACCACTATTCCGAATAGGGTCAAAACCAGACTATTACACATACAATATCCATTTCAACAAATTTCAATAATCAATTTAATACCATTTACCTAATCAAATACTTATCCACTCAATTTCTAAAATCATACTTCATCAAAGTATTTCTCAAGCATTTATACTTCACAAGTCATTTAACAATACTCATACCAAACATGCCAACATAAGCCGTTTCTATTAGCCAAACATACATCAACATTAACATATTTTATAAGCCAACTCTCATGGCTATAATCACAACCAAAATACCATATTTTGCCTATACATGTCATATACCATTTATACACGACTCAAAAGTACTAAATAGATGTTTGATAGTGTGATGATGTTCCCGACAACTTTTGAATCTGAGTTAGCCTTGATTCACTATAAAACATAGAAAAATAACACGAAGTAAGCTTCATGGCTTAGTAAGCTCGTATGTAAATAACTTAGTTCATCAAATAAATGTAAATCAATCAATTTCACATGAACTACAAACCTTTCTCATGTCTTAAAACATGATTAAATACCATCTCATTGAACTTTCTCTATTTAATACTCGAATAGGTTCTGTACATACATGTATCACCTCGTACTAACCTCTTTCTCAATCACATCATTCGTTTACCCGTTAAACCATTCAGAATAGAAATTGGATACTCAATAGTCTTATACGATAAGTACCTATACCATGTCCCGTAGCCAAATCAAGGTAACTTATTCGAAGAATAATTATCATGGCCTGAAGCCAAATCATCCGAGATGCACGGCCTGAAGCCAAATCGGTATAACTTTCACCCGAAGTGCTAATATCATTGCTCGAAGCAAACTCAACTTATCGTCAAATAACAAGACACTAGTATCCAAATCTATTCCTAAAGTTCAACCGGGACTTCACACTTTTCGTTTCTATCATCGAATGCATTTGTAGAGTCGTTTTCACAATTTGAACATTATCCATAATCTCATAATCATATTTTATGCAATATTAAGGCATTTAATATACTTTTATAAATAAATTAATACATACGAACTTACCTCGAGTATAAAAACTACGAAATGAGTCAATTACTCGATAATCTTGCCTTTCCCCCAATTTAATTTCGGATTCCTCTTTTCTTGATCTAAATATATTCAAAATTAGCTTCTTTAATAAACCACTCATCCAATTTAGTTCAAAACATACATTTAGGCCTATTTGCACTTTAGCCCCTAAACTTTCACATTTAATCAATCTAGTCTATATTTGACATATACACAAAATTCACACAATTTCAGTAAACCCAAGCTTAGCCGAATTACCATAGTGCACCTAGCAACCCATAACTTTCATTTATTTCACATTTTAACCACTCAATTTGTACATTTCACAAATTAATCCCTTTTTGATATTTTTGTCAAAGATCACTTTGCAAAACTAGTTTAACTATCAACAACTATTCAAAATCCATCATCAACCATGAAGTTACTCAAGTATTCAACAATGGAAACATATTAAATCTTTAACAGTTTGGAAATCTAAGGTACAGGCAAGCTAGAATATGAAGCAACGATCTCAAAAACGTAAAAAAATTAAAAACCGGTCAAAATGACTTACCAATTTAGCTTTCAAATGATTGAACCCTAGAACAATTTCTATGGTCTCTTCTTCTTGTATTTTTGGCTAAAGAAGATGAGTACGAAGCTTTATTTTGTTTTTATTTATTTAACATATGATAATTATACTAATTACCATAATAACCTTAATGAAAAACCATTTGAAACATCCATTAAATGTCCATATATGTCCACCCATACTATTAATGGTATAATTACAACATAAGGGCCTTTAATTTAATATTCCACAGCTATTTAATACTTTTAACAAATAGAACAACACTTTTGCATTTTACGCTATTCAGTCCTTTTTCTCAAATTTACTATTCAAACGATAAAATTAACTCACGAAATTTTCACACATATCAAATAACATGCTATAAATATAAAAAATAATATTAAAATAATTTTCTGACATCAAATTTGTGGTTCTAAAACCACTGTTCCGATTTAGCTAAAACCAGGTTGTTACAAGAGTAATAGCTATTTAGACTTAGTTTAGCATGTTCTTTATTACTATTAGCTCGACTTAGTCATACCTTCCTTAGATACGGTCCTCATAATACTTACAATATTTCGTTGTAAATCATTCTACATTACAATTTCTTTTGTTCGCTTGTAGATACCACACTTTATATCTATATTGAATTGCATTATTTTAAGCCTCGATGCACTACACCGAGGTAAGGCCAAGTTATTGGTTTCGTTGCTAGGGAGGTTTTGGTGCTAAGTTGAATTAGTAGTAATATTTTGCATGCTTACTAGGTGATCTGGCCCAAGATATCAGGTTATTTGTTATCCTTGTTTGCATAAGTTTAGCTTGTTTAATGGTAAAGTCAAGTAAATTTAGAAATAATATATGTTTTACATTCTAATTAGTCAAAGTATGCATTTTAGTAGTTTTTATAGTATTGTTATAGTATTTTATATCTAAATAAGGTTATGTGGTTATGTAGGATAGATCTGGTGCTGAAAATGCAACTTTTGGACGAAATTGTTTCTAATGTCGCGACATTAGGTCATGGAAGTTGTGACATTAAAGACAAACACAAGAACAAACTCTTGGGGCGAAACTATCGTGAATGTTGCAACATTGGGATTTGAAAGTCACGATAAGGAAAAACTCTCCATGTCGTGACGTTGTGACAATTTTTCGAGCATGTCGGCTACGATTTCAAGGGCAATTCAAGGTCTTTTTCCAACTACAAGCCTTATTTGTTGTATTAAACAAATTGGTATTTTGGTATTTGAATTCTTTCCTATATAATCAACATTAAAATCAAACTTAATGACATTTTCCAGGTTTCAATTTAGCTTTCAGTAAATTAGTTTTTTACTTTCTCGTTCTCATAATTGGAGATTTCTAATCCAAAGTTTATCCAATGCGAGTAAAGAATGTTATGGATGTGTGTACTCGTCTCTATTTTTCAAAGAGCATTCTCTTCTTTAATCTTGATATTTATATCTCATTCATTAATTGATTAATTGAATGTTTTTATAAAAATGAGAATAAAATCTATAATGTTGTTAATATTTTTTAAGCTTTGATTGATTAACTAATTATTTTAGTAAGTGATTATTTATATGCGATTGGTTGTTTATTCAAGTTTTCTTAATTTCTCAATGTACTATGACTGGTAACCCTAGTAGAAGATTTAGACAGGTGAGACTGAAAGGGTATTATGTTGCATAATAATTTAATAAACTTGTGTTGAGCGGTGAGGCCGAAAGGGTATCTGTATGCCTAGGGGATATCGAAAGGGTAACTAACCATTTTCGGACGTACCAACGTCCAGAGTAAAAAACCTGCATAAAAGATATGAAATAAGCGGTATCCACAAGTATACGAGTCAGGTTGTAATATAGTTACAACGAATTAAATGAGTACTCCAAGAATCGTACCCAAGGGAGGCAAGTACTAAATTAAACCTAATATAAACACAAATAGATCTGATTAGTAATTTAAATAAATTATATTACAAAGAAACATAAAGAGAGATTTTTGGAGTTTTAATAATAATAAAGAAAATAACATAAATAAAGAAACTTGGAAAAGTAATTATGTAAATTGAATCAAATCTAAGCATGGGCAATTAACTTGCTTTGGTAATCATAATGAACTGTCGCTTCGGGTTTCTATTCAATCAACTAGTCGTCACCCTAGAAGGATATCTCGATCTTCCATTAAACTAGCTAGTCAGCAAGAACTACTTATCTTTCAACCTCACAATCTTGACCGGTTCGAAGCTAAGGCATTCACAAATAAGACATACTAAGTTTTGGTTAATTTCCACCTAAATGACTTCCTAAGGCTGTCAAGCCTAGGGTTTAAATTCTTCCTTTCCAAAATAGTTGATTCGCCAAGAAATCCGTACATAATAATTAATTAGTCATACCTCCACTCGTTAATCCCCCATAAGAGGATTAGTTCCTCATGGATTTCATAAACACAATAAACTTGATATGAAAGATAAACATGAATAATAATCAACATAAAATGTTTAAGAAAATCCTGATTTGTATTGAATGAAGTGAAAAATCCACAAAGACATGATCGAGTCTACTACTTAAATCTCCCAACGAACATAAAGATAAATGCTAGAAATAATTATAAAACCTAAGAAAAAGGGAAAAACTAAAAACTGAAATTACGAAGAAAGTTATAAAGTATGAAAGCCGACCTTGAAAAGTGTTAAATGAGCTTATTTATAGATTTAGGGCTGTCATCATCCTCAACCCTAGGTCAACTTACGCTCTCATATTAAACATTTGATTGTGCAGACCAAAACGCCCCTGGCTCATAAGTGTTTCTCGTACAAGGCCAACGTGGTAATACCCTAGTGCCTGTGTCGTGACATCGAAGACAATATGCTCAACCTTAGGGTGGTTTTAGGGGTGTGTCACGACACCGAAGCCAGTCTTAGAATTCTTGTACTCTGCTCCCTGTGTTAGGACATCAAACTCTCCGTGTTGCAACACAACAACCAGTCTTAAGTTTATACGCCCTCTGGTGGTCTCCAGCACACTCACTAAATATATTACTCACCCCTAGACCTTATTCGGCCCTTAAGGTCAATAAAAGACTTAATTTACACTTTTTATTGAATGTAAACAAAACTGTGAAAAATTAATCAAAACATAATAAAAGTGCTTGTATTTAAGCTCCTCAAGTGGGAAAACTAGTTTAATCTACTACACTAAATTATAGGAGATCAAACTCCCCCACACTTAAGTCGTTGTTTGTCCTCAAGGAAGGCAAACAAAAAAAAAATTAAAAATGACCCTTGAGCAAATATAGCACAAATGTTGGTTTTGGAGTACATAACGAGGCATTTCATATTTACACATGATCTTGATATGATATATAGCTAATTTACCACTCTTGATATCAAGCACCTAAGTTCATTATATTACAAAGCATACTAACATTAAGGTTTTCAAATGTATGGATCCATCAAAAAATTATTCAGGTAATTTTATTATCCTAGTAGGATACAATCAGTCATAAATTTGATTATCCAATATGATGTCAAATCATGAAGAAACTACCTTGGTCACATACGGCTTTAAAGCTTGTAATGTTTTGATGCTTAGGACAGGTTCAGAATTCAAGAATGGTAAGCATCAAAATGGTTTCAAACACAAAAATAGTTTGGCATATTTTATTGTTCCCTATTCTTTCCTCTTTTCTGACCCTTACCCGCTCACCGCCTTATTTCTCCTTCGCTCACCTTCCTTATTCTTCCAGATAGGAAATCACAACATGATACAATAACAATGGCTAGCGCATGAGTTTTTATGTACTAATGAATGATTTTTTTCTATTTTTTTTACTTTCTCACCTTGTTCCTTTTCAATACATCTCACTCGCAAATGCTTTGGCATTTCAAGCACATTTTCTACTCGTTTTGATTTTCTTTTTGAAAATTTATTTTATTTTGCACTTATAGGCTAACCTACAATTAATGTATCACATCAATATTTCTTATTTCACTATGTTTTTATAAAATCCACCATAATGTATCTACTTAACCCTCAATGTAACAGCCCGTTTTTGGTCAAATTAGAACAGTTGTTTTGGGACCACAAATCTGATGTCAAAATATTTATTTTATTATTATTTTAATTTTTATATCATTATTGAGAGATTGTGTGAAAATCTCATTAAGAAATTTTATCGTTTGAAGGTTTAAATTGATAAAAAGGACTAAATCGCGTAAAGCGTAAAATTTGAGTTTTAATAGCTAAAGGCCTCTAATAGCTATAGAACCTTAAAGTTAAGGTCCTTATGTTTTAATTAGACCATTTTAATAGTAAGTGGATATTATTGGACATGAAATGATGATATAAATGTTTTATCATTAAGGTTAGTTTGGTAATTCATGAAATAAAGGTTAATTAGTAAAACAAAAACAAAATTTGGTTCATTCATCTTTCTTATTGCCGAAAATAGAAGAAGGAAATATTCATGAAATTTTGCTAGGGTTTGGTCACTTGGATGCTTAACTGGTGAGTAAATTTTGTCTCGTTTTTAATAATTTCTATGTTTTTGATATAGTTGTAGCTAGTACTAGCTAGCTGAGGGACTAATTTGTAAAATTGTTAAAGATTTTGAATTATGCCATTGATAAATAAGCATATATTTTGAATTTTCGTGATATATTATGAATATTTTTTAATATATATACAAGTTTTGTTAAGTGATTTTTAGTGAAAATGCAAAATAGGGATTGAATTGAGAAATGTGTAAAGTTAGTGGTTAAAATGTGAAATAAATGAAAAATATGGGTTTCTAGGGGCATATTAGTAATTTGGATAGCATGGGTATATTTTAAATTTCAATAATTTGTGATTTTATGAAATAAGGACTAAATTGTGAAATATGTGAAATATGTGGGTAAAACTGTAAATGAGTTGTAAAGTGTGTTTTGGATTAAATTGAATGAATAGATGATTGAATAAGTCAATTTTGAATATATTTAGATTAAGAAAAGTGAAATATGGACTTGGATTGGGGAAAAGATAAAGTTTTCGAGTAATCGATTTATTTCGTAGTTTACATATCCGATGTAAGTTCGTATGTTATAATTTCATTTCAAATGTATTTATATGTGCTTTGATATAGAATGAATTGTGATTATGTTATTACGGACAAGTTCGGAAATGATTCGACAAAGATTCGATGGTTAGAATCTCGGTTGAACCTTAGGAATAGTTTAGGATACTAGTGACATGTCATTAGGTATACTAGAATTTGGCTTCGGGCCATGATATAGCACTTCAGGTGGGAGAGATACCGATTTGGGTTCGGGCCATGCATATCGGCTAATTTGGCTTCAGGCCATGATATCAGAATTTTGGATAAGTTAGCTTGATTTGGCTTCGGGCCATGGTATAGGTTCTTATCGTGTGAGACCTTTAGTATCCGACTTCTATTTCGAATGGTTCAACGGATAAATGAAGAATGTAGTTGAGTATGAGATTGGTACGAGATGGTACAGGTACGTACATATTGAATTGAGTTTGAAACTATGGAATTGATGAGTTCCTTGGTAAGTTATGTGAATGATCACTTGATAGCTTTGAGATTTAATAGAATTGTTGTATATTGATTTATATTATTTGAATCATTAATGAATGTTAAAATTTACTCATTGTTAACATATGAGCTTACTAAGCTATATAGCTTACTTTGTTGTTCTTTTTTATGTTTTATAGTAATTTTAAAGCTAGCTCGAATTTGGGGATTGTCTGAGACTTCATCACACTATCCATTGACTCTTTGGTACTTTTAAAACTATGTTTTGGATCATATGGCATGTATAGGGACTTGAGTCATGCTGTTTATGTTTTGGTAATGATGTTGGCCAGATGAATTGGCATTGTAAATGTTTATATTTTGATTTGTATATATAGCCATGAGTGATGGCCTAATTTTAGTATAGTTGGTATGTTTGAATAATGAGTATATATATTCCTATGTTTCATGTGTAATGAGTTGGTTGTGATGATTGATGGTAATAGGTATTGTGAGTATTAAATGGATAATTTGTGAACATTGGTATACTTGTTAAATTAGACCAAGTAATGCATCCATGATAATGGTCATTTGATGATTTGAGATTACAAGGATTGGTATGAATTTAGACAGCATATTGTGGTACTTATGTGCCTTGAATTTGTTAGTATTGAAATGGTATCATTTATACTTGGCTTGGTTGATTTGGATGGTATATTATGCTATGTGTCTTTTGTATAGGTGAAGGTGTATACCAAATGGGGTGGAAAAATGGCTTGGTAAATAGCCTATTTTTTGTCCACATGGGTAGAGACACGGGCGTGTGTCTTAGCTGTGCGTGACAAACGGCTATGTTGCACGGCCATGTGTCCCCTAGTATTGAAATTGAAATGAATTCAGTATGCTCCACACGGTCTCACACACAGGTGTGTGATCGGCTGTCTGGAACAAGTCAGTATACCCCCTAATTGCACACGGCCTAGCACACGGGCGTGTGACTTGGCCATGTTGCATAAGTCAATATACCCTACAAGTTTGGCATGGCCTAGCACACAGCCTGGTACACGGGCGTGTGTGACTGTTTCAAAGGGTACACGGGCTAGACACACGGGCGTGTGGTTGGCCGTATGACCTTAGTCAGTAAGCTCTCTTGTTTAGACACGGGTTGGGACACGGCCATGTGTTCCAATTTCGAATGTCCATATGACCTATGACATGAGTGTATCTGGTGGCTGTGTGTCTGGCCACACGGGCATGTGTCCCCTATTTTAAGAAAAATTTTCTAATTGTGGAAAAGTTTCCCGAGTTAGTGGTTTAGTCCCAAATTTTTAATGCATGTTTAAGGCCTCGTAGGCTCATTTGAGGGACACTATAATTGGTTGTGATTAAATTGTATTTGAATTGATGAATTATATATGAAATGTGTATTTAAAAGTGTTGTAAGTCCGGTAATGCTCCGTAACCCTATTCTGGCGTTGAATACGAGTGAGGGTGTTACACTCAATACATATGACCAGATGTCTATAGCCATGCATTTTAGGACCAAATAAAAATGGCAAATACAAATTAATGTTTTTGGCTCGGTTTTGTATGAAGGTTCATCAAGAAGTGCTTTTTAGCTCAAATACCGGTACTAGCAATGAATATCTGGCTCTGGGTGTGTACCAAACAATGCCTTAGGTAATCCCTAGGTATCTCAATATTCACAAATTTAATCAGCCAAACAATCACAAATTTAATATTCTACCATACATACTAGTATGCTCGTTTCCCTGTATTCTCTATATCATTTGGTACATTTAATTGTACAATTTCTATTTACATTGTAATATATAGAACTTAGTAGTCTAATAATAAAAAATGTAAAATCATTTACTATCATGCCAAATTTATAATGAATACAATCAACCTATATACATGCTCTTAACCACTCCCTTGTATTTCTACAAGCTCAAGCACACAATTGACAATAAAAATCAAAAGAAAAACTTAAAAATTGAATCAAATTTTCTATATTACCCCCACACTTTAGAGAACACATTGTCTTTAATGTCTATCCCTGCAAAGGTAAGGAAAGAAGTTACTCAATTGATTGTGGTGGATCTATTGGCTAATGGTAGGTACTCCTTCCTTTGTAAGCTTGAATAGGTTATTCTTCTTTCAAGTGGGGATTTTACACTAAAATTTATAAATATATACTTGTATAATTATAATATTCTTATAATTATTACTAGTTACTAAATGCTAAAAAAATCAATTAACTTTCCTAAAGTAAAATAAACCAAACATAAATTCACCTAATGTATATATATATTGTAAAATAATTTTTTTTAAACAGATTATTCATCTCCCCCCTAAAGTCCTCTTTTTCTCCTTCCTTCCTTTTGTTTTCTCTGTAGTATTACAAATTGCTTGTATAAATCATCTTCTAGTAATTTTTTTGGAGGGTTCATCTCTTCATCTGACCACTCCATAGGTACTCCTACTCTTTAACATAGCTCCATTATAAGGTGTGGAAAAAATATCCCTCTTGCTTGATTTCTTACACACTCAATGATACTCTGATCTATCCAATTACCAATAATTATCTGCTTCTTTTGCAAGATCGCATATACTAGAATGGCCCGTACCGGGCTAATATTAGAGAGGTCTACTGTGGACCAAGTTATTGAACATACGAACTTTATCCATAATTTTATTGTTGGAGTCATTAGCCTTGATTGAATGTCTCAAGTATCTTTATTCTTGTTTGATATGCTCATACCTCTTTCCCTTCTATTAAAAACCTCAAAATCTCTTCCATGTCTATGTTTTTAAACTCTTTAAGATATGTTTGTACAAGTAATCGCGATAATAATAAGGAGCATCATAATATTGACAAATACTTCTTTTCGTTACCAGAACGTTGACCCCTCTTACTTTAACATATGTCCGCAACATGTAATACAGTCTTGTCACTTCTCATTCTTTTAGTATGATATAAAATTCTTGTACAGAAGATATTGTTGTTGGCTCTTTAGGAGGCTCTTTAGGTGGCAAGCATGTAACACCCCTTACCCGTATCTGATGCTGGGACAGGGTACGAGGCATTACCAAACTTCTACTCATACATTCATGCAAAAGTCGACTATAAAATTTTTCTTTAAAAGAATTTCATTCATACATACACAATTTCTCCTTAATATGGGCCTACGAGGCTCCAACACAGCCATCGGAAAAGGATCGCGACTAAATCGGGAACTTTTAGAAAAGTTTGGGAAATCTTTCCCAATATAGAGCCACACTCCCGTGTGAGACAAGGGACATGCCCGTGTGCTCACGACACGCTAGTGTCCTCCAACCTGTAACTCTCTGTCTATAACGTCAGTACCAATTTAGGGTCACACGGTGGTATCACATGCCTATGTGGCCAAACTGTGTGGTCAATTAAAATTAAATGAATTTTTCATAAAAAGGTGCAGACTTCACATGGCCAGAGTACATGCCCATGTGGGTAGGCCGTGCCTCTCACACAGCCAAGACACACACCCGTGTCTTAGCCCGTGTGTTTACTGTTGGCATACTGACTTGCAAAATTTAGGTGCTGGGGACACACGGCCATTCAACACGCCCGTGGGGCAGACTGTGTGTCACACACGGTCTAAACACATGCCCGTGTGTCTACCCGTGTAGACCATTTAAAGGCTATTTTCCAAGCCATTTGTCACCCTCAATCATTTATACACTCAAACATATTCCATAGCATACAACATGACATATTTAGACACTCAAATATTCAAAACCATGCCACTTTCATACCTTCATAATGTCGTTCTATTACACATTCAATTAGTCACACCATTTGGAAGCATTCCACAGCAATTTCATGCATAGTCAAATTTGTTACCAAAACCTCAAATTACCCATTCATGTCTATAGTCATCTTAAGTCATTAAGTCATTCCTTATTTCCAAGTACTTAACTCAGTCATCATCACATATCCATCTAACAAACCACATAGCACATCATTAAGGCATTAACACATGCATGCATGAATAATTATACATTACAACCCAATAATCATTCATGAGCCACATCACATGGCTATTACAAAATGAATCATCATTACCATAGGCCATCACAATTAGGCCAAATAGCATGACACATATCACAAAATGGCCAAGTCCCCTATACATGCCATACTCAAAATAACAAATTCACTATACCCAATGTTCTTTTGATAGGGTGATCGAATGCTCCGACAAGTTCTAATCCCCGACCTAGCTTGGCGGAACTACAAATGATGGAAAAGAGAGGGGAGTATGCATTTAAACATAGTAAGTCCACATGCAAATAATATGCAATATTAGTAAACCATAATCATACAAGACATAATAACATAACCCCAAAGATTATTCATCATTCAAGCACTCTAGCTCATTTATCAAGTATTCATATATATATATATATGAATGTACTTTCTCGTCACATATCATCCTTTAACAAGGCATCACTCATGAGTATAACGTACGTACCTGTACATACCCGTAGCGTATCAAATAACTTTACCTTCATTATCATGCCCATCTTGGGACTTTCATCGCATCATCCATTATAATATCCGTTGAACACTTGGAATACTATTGGATATACAAAAACTTGCACATAAGTGCCACATAAACATACGTAGCTGAAGCTACCTCATATCATGCAACGCACGCAATGGAGCTACTCACGGGCTTGCTCATATAAGCTATCGATCAAGGTGTAACTACACGGGCTACTCACAAAAGCTGTCAAGTATCCGAGCACTCAAGGATTACCTAGCCACCAATAGGACACACAAGACCATTGCTCGGAACTCAATCACATGTATCACATCCATTATGAACTCGGACCACTCAACGAGCTCAGATGCCACATACATCACGAACCCAGACCACTCAACCAATTTGGACTTCTTAATTCCTTGTGACATGTCACTTGTATCCTAAACTATTCCTAAGGTTCAAACGGGGTTTTTCTCACTTGCATATTGCACCTCTATTGAACTTGCTCGTGACGTCGTGGATAACAATATCATTCATGCTTACAATAGTACCATTAGACATAGCATACATAATAAGCAATAAAATAATTATCACATAATGTTAACACAACCTAACATACAACATTGTCACATTATTTACACATGTACTTACCTCGGTACAAAAATGATGGTAATTGAGCCTAATAGTCGTATACTGTAATATCCCGAATTAGGGCCTAATTGGAATAGTGGTTTCATGACCACAAATCCGAGATAGAAATAATTATTTTATAATTATTTTAAGGTTTATGATTTGATTGCATGATTGTGTGAAAATTTCGTGACGAAATTCTATGCATAAAGTGCTTAAGTTGAAATTAGGGACTAAAGCGAATAAGTTGCAAAACTTGCATTCTAGAAGTTTTTAGTATGAAATTACTTTGGAATATTAATGAGGAGGTCTTAAATATCAATTTGACCAATTTCTAAAATTTTGGACAAAAATGGGCTTGTACATGAAAATTTTCGAAGAAAGGTATTAAGGGTATTTTGGTCATTTGGTAATTAAAAGATTAAAAAAAGGAAAAATATGGAAAAATATGTCCATCTTCTTCATTAGGAAAAAAATTAAAGGGTTCTCCATATCTAGGGTTTGTTTCAAGCTTCCAAGCTCCATAGTAAGTGATTCCAAGCCCTGTTTTTAATGTTATTTATGTTTTTTGAGTCCCGATAACTTGATTTAGCTTATGCTAGCAATAATTCAACCTAGGGTTCATATTTGAAAAAATACCCATAGGTTAAATTTGTGTATTTTGGTGTTTTATGATAGAATATGAGATTTTAAATTATGCTAGAAAACTTGTGCTACTCGGTTTTAAGTGAAAACGAGAAAAAGGGCTTAATCGGTAAAAATACCTAATAGTTATAAGTACATGTTAGAATGAGAATTTGATGTTGACATAGAAGGGAAAAATGATCAGCATGTTATAAAACAGAAGAAAATGGGATGAAGCTTAATTCCCGAGCCTAGGGGTAAAAGTGTAATTTTGCAAAAGTTTAGGGGCAAAATGGTAATTTTGCCAAAGTTCGTATTTGGGGCTGTTTTGATGAATGCATGTATTAAATAAGATTAATTTGGAATTATAGATCAAGAGAAACGAGATTCAAGTCGTGATCGAGGGAAAAACAAAGTTTATGAGGAATAGGCTTGATTGCTAATATTTTGTATCGAGGTAAGTTCATGTGTAAATGTAGTAACATAATTGTCATTTTAAGTAATTTAATGTTATTTATGTGATATGATGATTAATATCATGAAATATTATGCTTTATGGTTATTATTGAATAATATGTAAGTTATAAATTGCTACCGAGTATCGGTTTCGATGTTCCGTGGAAGACGGCAAAGATGTGTAATCGAGGAAAAAGCTTGTTTGAACCTTCAGAATAGATTAGAATACAAGTGACATGTCACTAGGATGGTTGGGCATCCGAACTTGTTGAGTTGAGTCCAAGTTCACTTATGGATGCAAATGTCTGAACTCGTTGAGTTGAGTTCGAGTTCGTGAGATGTAACTAGGCATCCGAGCTCGTTGAGTTGAGTCTGAGTTCACTTATGGATGCGAACGCCTGAGCTCGTTGAATTGAGTCTGCTTTTGCTTATGGGCGGGTTACACGGTAGCTTGGCTACATATGTGGCACTTATGTACAAACTTTTCGTGTATTCGAATTATATTCCGATGTGTTCAACGGGTGAATCTTAAGATAATAAGGAGAATGCCTAAAACGAAGGTGACATGTTGGTAAGTGTGGTAAATGAGAAATTTTGATAGGTATGTGCTTAAATCTTTGGGTTGAGAACTTGGTATGATGAAATCGTAGCATGATATTAAATGCAAATGTAACATGAATGTCTTGGTGTTGTTTATGCAAATGATGTTTTTATGTGGAATTGCATGATTATGTTACTTACTATTTGCATGTGAACTTACTAAGAATTTATGCTTACTCCTTCCTTTTCCTTCATTATAGTTTTGACAAATTGGTTTGAGAATCGGGATAGGTCGAAGACTCGTTCACACTATCTGAAGGCTTAAATTGGTAAAATGGCTTGTGTATCTTGAATGTGGCATGTATGGCAAAATACTCACTTTGTGTAAATAATCTTATGATATGATTATGCTTTGGCAAGAAAAGAGTTTGTGAATGATTATCCATTGGAATGGCCAATCTAAATCATATTTGATACCATGTATGTTTAAAATGCTATTTAGTCCATAAAAATTTATAGTAAAGTAAAATTTGCTATAAAACAGAATATTGCTGCAGCAATGACGTGAATTTGAAAAATCACTAAAAATAGTAGAAATGGAATTAATTGATGAATAATTTATAAAATCATAGCTTAATGAGTCTATTTTCATATGGATGGAACAAAATAGGTATATGAATGATATTCTATGAGATGTTTAAATTTTTGTAAAACAGGGCCAGAGCGAATTTTGGATCCCCTATTCTGACTTTGGAAATTTATCATATTTTGTATAAAAATAATTAGAAGTCATTCTTTATATGTAAAAGTTTTCTTATAGATTCTAGTTTTAATAGAAACAAATGACATAGTCATTGAAACTCTGTACAGGGAGATATCTTATTCGTAATACACAGAGGGCAGAGCAGTCGTATCCTGAAATAGGGGAGACTTTAACTAATAAACTGTACTAATTGACCCAACCAAAACTTCTAGAAAAGAATTAAGAAATAAATATATGAGTCTAGTTTCAGGGAAAATTTACAGAATTGGATTTCGAGTTTTAGAACTCGAGATATGAATTTTTAAGTAACTGTGACGCAGTTAGCTAGCTTGTTTGAAAATTTTAAAAAAAATTGTTTAAGCTGTTTAATTGATGAAATTAAGTTTAGTAACACCTCGTGCTCGACTCCGGCGACGGTCTCGGGTACGGGGCGTTACATTTGGTTGTATCAGAGCCAGGTTTAGTTGGTTCTCGGACTAACGTGTTGTATGTACGGGTTTTGCTATACATGCCATGCCATATATATATTGTGATAGTGTCACAACTTCTGACCTTTTAAATGATTTTTTTATAGTAAATGGATCTTGATCCAGCTGTGGCTAATGATGTAGAAAGTAATGCATCAGCTCCGACTGAAGGGGCGGTGCCAACCGAAAATCCAACTTCTACTGTTTGTCAAGGAGAGGAGAAGGGGCTCGAGAAGCCTTTCTCCAGATGATGAGTGCCTCGTATACTGAGTTCGTTCGTACGAACCAGAATGTACAACCTCCCGCACCTCCCCCGATTCCTCAACTGTACCCCCGATGCCTCAAGGTGTGGATCTGATGAAATTTCACAGAACTCCAGCTTGATAGAATCCATAAGCAAGGGGGCTAAAAAATTCGGGGCAAATGTTGATGATGATCTTTGAAAGCGAGTTTTGGCTTGAGAATTCTATTCGGGTATTTGATGAATTGTCTTGTCCACCTGAGGAATGCTTGAAATGTGCTATATCATTGTTGAGGGATTTAGCCTATCATTGGTGGAAGACATTGATTTCAGTGGTACCGAAAGAGAAGGTGACTTGGGAATTCTTTCAAGAAGAATTTTGGAAGAAATACATCAGTGAAAGATTTTTTGATCAAAAGCGTAAAGAGTTTCTTGAGTTGAAGCAGGGCAACATGATAGTTACTGAATACGAAAGGGAGTTCGTCAGGTTGAGTAAGTATGCTAGAGAATATATTCCTACAGAGGGTAAAATGTGCAGACGATTTAAAGACGGACTCAATAAAGATATCAAAGTATTTGTTGGGATTCTTGAATGAAATGAAATGGTAGTACTTGTTGATCGAG
Organism: Gossypium longicalyx; assembly: GCA_025698465.1. Lineage (NCBI taxonomy): Eukaryota > Viridiplantae > Streptophyta > Magnoliopsida > Malvales > Malvaceae > Gossypium > Gossypium longicalyx. The sequence goes on along the minus strand of CM046995.1, from coordinate 65,956,624 downwards.
CTTGCAAGGCTGAAAAACTACTTAAAGAGAAGAAAAAAGTAAAGGCTGAGACTAGAAGTTGGATGAAAAGATCGACGAGCAGTTCATCCTCACAGTAGTCTAGAAAATCTAGAAATATGAATCCTCGTTTTCAGGTTTCTGCAGAACAATCATATGGAAATTCTAAGAAGCAAAATGTGGGTCTTAAATCTCAAACTACTTCTGCGGCTAGTATGGGAAATACGAGATTTGTTAAGCCCAAGTGCCAGCGGTGTGGTAGAAATCATTTTGGCCTATGTAGAGCTAATGAATGTTTTCGGTGTTGTTTTCTGGATCATTTTATTAGAGACTGCCTAGAGAGAGTTGAGAAAGAAAAATTTCAGAGTGTAAAAGCTAGTGGTGCAGACTCGAGGGGAAGATATTCGAGAAAAGCTGGAAATGAAGCAAGGAGCAAGAATGTAGTCAGAGATTCAGCAGCTAAACCTGAAGCAAGGGCTCCAGCTAGAACTTATGCCATAAAGGCATGTAAAGATGCTTCATCACCCGACGTGATTACTGGTATATTTTCTCTTTATAATGTTAATGTTACTGCTTTGATTGATCCCGATTCTACTCATTCATATGTGTGCATGAAATTGGTGTCTAGTATGAATATACCTGTTGAGTACACATAATTTATGATTAGAGTGTCGAATTCATTTGGCAAATGTGTGATAGTTGATAAAGTATGTAAGAAATGTCCTTTAATGATTTGGGGTCATTACTTTTCGGTCGACTTGATGTTGTTGCCGTTTGATGAATTTGATGTTATTTTGGGTATGGATTGGTTAACATTGCATGATGCTATAGTAAATTGCAAAGAAAAGGTTATAGAACTAAAGTGTGAAAGTCGTAAAATTCTGCGGGTTGAATCAGGCAAATCAGAGGCATTATCTAGTGTAATTTCTTTGATGTCGGCTCAAAGACATTTGTGGAAGGGTTATGAAGCTTATTTGGCGTATGTACTTAATACAAAAGAAATTGAAAAGAAAATTGAATCAGCGCCGATTGTGTGTGAGTTTGCGGATGTATTTCCAGAAGAATTGTCGTGTTTGCCTCCAGTCAGGGAAGTAGAGTTTGGTATTGATTTGATACCTGGAACAGCTCCAATCTCGATTGCTCCATATAGAATGGCACCAACAAAGTTGAAAGAATTAAAGTCGCAGTTGCAAGAGTTGACTGACAAAGGCTTTGTGAGACCGAGTTTTTCACCTTGGGGTGCTCCCGTATTATTTGTGAAAAATAAGGATGGTTCTATGAGATTGTGTGTTGACTATCGGTAATTAAACAATGTGACAATCAAGAACAAGTATCCGTTGCCGAGAATTGATGATTTGTTTGATCAGCTTAAAGGAGCAATATGGTTTTCAAAGATTGACTTGAGATCTAGGTACTACTAGCTGCTAGTAAAAGAGTCGGATGTGGCTAAAACAACTTTTAGAACAAGGTACGGTCATTATGAATTTTTGGTCATGCCATTCAGGTTAACAAATGCTCCTGCTGTGTTAATAGATTTGATGAATCGTATATTTTGACCATACTTGGACAAATTTGTTGTGGTATTTATAGATGACATCTTAATTTATTCGAAAGATTAGACAACGCATGCCGAGCACTTGAAGATAGTTTTGCAAGCTTTGAGAGATAAGCAGTTATATGCCAAGTTTAGTAAAAGTGAATTTTGGCTTCAGGAAGTTGGATTTTTGGGTCATATTGTTTCAGGTAATGGTATACGGGTTGATCCTAGTAAAATTTCGGCTATTGTTGATTGGAAACCACTGAAAAGTGTAACTGAGGTTAGAAGTTTCTTGGGGCTAGCTGGGTATTATTGGCGGTTTGTAAATGGATTTTCTATAATTGTTGCTCCTATGACTAGATTACTCCGAAAGGATGTTAAGTTTGAGTGGACGGAAGAATGTCAACAGAGTTTTGAAGAATTGAAAAAGTTATTAACTGAAGCACCAGTGTTGGTACAACCCGAATCAGGTAAAGAATTTGTGGTGTATAGTGATGCTTCTCGAAATGGCTTAGGATGTGTACTTATGCAAGAAGGAAAAGTGGTGGTTTATGCTTCGAGGCAGTTAAAATCTCACGAAAGAAATTATCCGACTCATGATTTGGAATTGGCTACTATAGTATTTGCTTTGAAGATTTGGCGACATTATCTGTATGGTGAAAAATGCCGAGTATATACCGATCACAAAAGTCTTAAGTACTTGATGTCACAAAAAGACTTGAATTTGAGACAGCGTAGATGGTTAGAGTTATTGAAAGATTACGAGCTTGTTATTGATTACCATCCATGTGGTTACCGATGTTTGAGCAGAAAGTTGCTATTTACTTTGAGAGCTATAAATACTCAGTTAAAGGTATCAGATGATGGTTCTATTTTAGCAGATTTAAGAGCAAGACCGATGTTTTTACAAGAGCTTTGTGAAACTCAGAAAAGTGATGAAGATTTGCAAGCCAAGAGAAAACAGTGTGAAGCTGATACGGGGTCAGATTTCAAAATTGATTCTAATGGTTGCTTGATGTTTAAAGATTGGATTTGTGTACCGAAAAATGATGAGTTGATTCAAAAGATTTTGCATGAAGCACATAATGGTTGTTTGGCGGTTCACCCGGGCAGTACGAAAATGTATAATGACTTAAAGAAAATGTATTGGTGGAATGGAATGAAAAGAGATATCTCCGAGTTTGTATCAAAGTGCTTAATTTGTCAACAAGTGAAAGCTGAACACCAAGTACCTTCGGGACTACTCTAGCCTATCATGGTTCCTGAATGGAAATGGGATCGGATTACTATGGATTTTGTATCAGGGTTGCCGTTAACTTCGAGGAAGAAAGATGCCATCTGGGTAATAGTTGACAGACTGACTAAATCGGCTCATTTTATTTCGGTACGTACAGATTATTCTCTTAATAAGTTGGCTGAATTGTATATCAGTAAGATTGTAAGACTTCATGGGATACCTTTGTCGATTATTTCGGATAGAGATTCAAGATTTACTTCGCGGTTTTGGCAAAAATTGCAAGAGGCATTAGGTATAAAGTTAAATTTCAACACTGTTTTTCATCCACAAACTGATGGACAGTCAGAGAGAGTGATTCAGATTCTTGAAGACATGCTCAGATGTTGTGTATTGGAATTTCAAGGTAGTTGGGAAAGATACTTACCATTGGTAGAATTTGCTTATAATAATAGTTATCAGACGAGTTTGAAGATGGCACCTTATGAAGCATTGTATGGTCGTAAATGTCGGATGTCATTGTATTGGACTGAACTCAAGGAAAATCAGATTTATGGAGTTGATCTAATAAAAGAAACCGAAGAAAAAGTGAAAGTGATTCGAGATTGTTTGAAAGCTGCTTCGGATAGACAGAAATCTTATGCAGATTTGAAAAGAAAGGTAATCGAATTTCAAGTTGGTGATAAGGTATTTTTAAAAGTGTCTCCATGGAAGAAAGTTCTTAGATTTGGACAGAAGGGCAAGTTAAGTCTGCGTTTTATTGGGCCGTATGAAATAATTGAAAGAGTTGGACCAGTAGCTTATCGGTTAGCATTGCCATTTGAATTACAGAAGATGCATGATGTGTTCCACGTATCTATGTTACGTCGGTATCGTTCGGATCCCTCACATATAATTTAACGGACAAAAATTGAGCTACGACCGGATATGACTTATGAAGAAGAACCGATTAAGACTTTAGCTCGAGAGGTCAAGCAACTAAGAAATAAAAGTGTCGCTCTCATGAAAGTATTGTGGCAAAAGCACGGGGTAGAAGAGACAGCATGGGAACCTGAGGAAACTATGAGAAATCAATAACTACACCTGTTTACCGGTAAGATTTTCGAGGACGAAAATCTTTAAAGGGGGAGAGTTGTAAAATCTCGAATTAGGGCCTAATCAAAATAGTGGTTTCGTGACCATAAATATGAGATAGAAATAATTATTTTATAATTATTTTGAGGTTTATGATATGATTGCATGATTGTGTGAAAATTCCGTGACGAAATTCTATGCATAAAGTGCTTAAGTTGAAATTAGGGACTAAATCGAATAAGTTACAAAACTTGCATTCTAGAAGTTTTTAGTATGCAATTACTTTGGAATATTAATGAGGAGGTCTTAAATAGCAATTTGACCAATTTCTAAAATTTTGGACAAAAATGGGCTTGTACATGAAAATTTTCAAAGAAAGGTATTAAGGGTATTTTGGTCATTTGGTAATTAAAAGATTAAAAAAAGGAAAAAGATGGAAAAATATGTCCATCTTCTTCATTAGGACGAAAATTAAAGGGTTCTCCATAGCTAGGGTTTGTTTCAAGCTTCCAAGCTCCATAGTAAGTGATTCCAAGCCTCGTTTTTAATGTTCTTTACGTTTTTGGAGTCCCGATAACTTGATTTAGCTTATGCTAGCAATAATTCAACCTAGGGTTCATATTTGGAAAAATATCCATAGGTTAAATTTGTGTATTTTGGTGTTTTATGATAGAATATGAGGTTTTAAATTATGCTAGAAAACTTGTGCTACTCGGTTTTAAGTGAAAACGAGAAAAAGGGCTTAATCGGTAAAAATACCTAATAGTTATAAGTACATGCTAGAATGAGAATTTGATGTTGACATAGAAGGGAAAAATTATCAGCATGTCATAAAACATAAGAAAATGGGATGAAGTTTAATTCCCGAGCCTAGGGGCAAAAGTGTAATTTTGCAAAAGTTTAGGGGCAAAATTGTAATTTTGCCAAAGTTCGTATTTGGGGATGTTTTGATGAATGTATGTATTAAATAAGATTAATTTGGCGTTATAGATCAAGAGAAACGAGATTCAAGTCGTGATCGAGGGAAAAACAAAGTTTACGAGGAATAGGCTTGATTGCTAATATTTTGTATCAAGGTAAGTTCATGTGTAAATGTAGTAACATAATTGTCATTTTAAGTAATTTAATGTTATTTATGTGATATGATGATTAATATCATGAAATATTATGCTTTATGGTTATTATTGAATAATATGTAAATTATAAATTGCTACCGAGTATCGGTTTCGATGTTCCGTGGAAGACGGCAAAGATGTGTAATCGAGGAAAAAGCTTGTTTGAACCTTGGGAATAGATTAGAATACAAGTGACATGTCACTAGGATGGTTGGGCATGTGAACTCGTTGAGTTGAGTCTGAGTTCACTTATGGATGCAAATGTTTGAACTCATTGAGTTGAGTCCGAGTTCGTGAGATGTAACTAGGCATTCGAGCTCGTTGAGTTGAGTCCGAGTTCACTTATGGATACGAACGCCCATGCTCGTTGAGTTGAGTCTGAGTTCGCTTATGGGCGGGTTACATGGTAGCTTGGCTACATATGTGGCACTTATGTACAAACTTTTCGTGTATTCGAATTATATTCCGATGTATTCAACGGGTGAATCTTAAGAGAATAAGGAGAATGCCTAAAATGAAGGTGACATGTTGGTAAGTATGGTAAATGAGAAAATTTGACAGGTATGTGCTTAAATCTTCGGGTTGAGAACTTGGTATGATGAAATTGTAGCATGATATTAAATGCAAATGTAACATGAATGTCTTGGTGTTGTTTATGCAAGTGATGTTTTTATATGGAATTGCATGATTATGTTACTTACTATTTGCATGTGAACTTACTAAGCATTTATGCTTACTCCTTCCTTTTCCTTCATTGTAGTTTTGACAAATCGGTTTGAGAATCGGGATAGGTCGAAGACTCGTTCACACTATCCGAAGGCCTAAATTGGTAAAATGGCTTGTGTATCTTGAATGTGGCATGTATGGCAAAATACTCACTTTGTGTAAATAATCTTATGATATGATTATGCTTTGGCAAGAAAAGAGTTTGTGAATGATTAGCCATTGGAATGGCCAATCTAAATCATATTTGATATCATGTATGTTTAAAATGCTATTTAGTCCATAAAAATTTATAGTAAAGTAAAATTTGCTATAAAACAGAATATTGCTGCAGCAATGACGTGAATTTGAAAAATCACTAAAAATAGTATAAATGGAATTAATTGATGAATAAGTTATATAATCGAAGCTTAATGAGTATATTTTCATATGGATGGAACAAAACAGGTATATGAATGATATTCTATGAGATGTTTAAATTTTTGTAAAATAGGGCTAGAGCGATTTTTGGATCCTCTGTTCTGACTTTGGAAATTTATCATAAATTGTATAAAAATAATTAGAAGTCATTCTTTATATGTACAGGTTCCTTATAGAGTCTAGTTTTAATAGAAAGAAACGACATAGTCATTGAAACTCTGTTCAGGGAGATATCTGATTCGTAATACATAGAGGTCAGAGTAGTCGTACCCTGAAACAGGGGAGACTTTAACTAATAAACTGTACTAATTGGCCCAACCAAAACTTCTAAAAAAAAATTGAATAGATATATGACTCTAGTTTTAGGGAAATTTTACAGAATTGGATTTCGAGTTTCAGAACTCGAGATATGAATTTTTAAGTGACTGTGACACAGTTAGCCAGCTTGTCTGAAAATTTTAAAAATAAATTGTTTAAGCTATTTAATTGATGAAATTATGTTTAGTAACACATCGTGCTCGACTCCGGCGACGGTCTCGGGTACGCGGCATTAGATATACTTTATTCTTCCTTCGGTCAAGACCCGGTTCACGTTTTTATCGATCTATAATGCCAAATCATTCCATAATTCATGCTTTGGTAATTTACCTTTTTACCCCTATCTTTCCACTTATTTACAATTTAATCCCTAGGCTCGTAAAATGAAATACATGCATTTTCTTTGTTACCCAAGCCTAGCTGAACCTTTACTATGCTCATATCAGCCCATATTTTCCTTTATTTCATATTATTATTACCCACTTTTACACTTTTACAAACAATTCCTCTTTTTAGGTGTTTTCACTAAAAATCACCTAGTAAAAGATGTTTATCGTGCATCAAACATTTGTATTCCTCCATTAATCAACAAAATACATGCATGTCACACATGGTTCAAATTTCATACATGAACCCTAGCTCAAAATATAGTTAGAAATGGGTAGATCATGCTTTAAAGACTTCAAAAATACAAAGAACATTAAAAACGGTTCTAGGGAGCACTTACAATCAAGCTTGGAAATGTTGAACAAAACCCTAGCTATGACTATTGAGAAATTCGGCTACCACTTTGAGAAGATGGACACATTTTTGCTTTGACTTTCCTTTTTTATTCTTTTAGTCTTTCTTTCAAATTTTTCCTATGCATGTCCATTTTTGTCCAAAATTATAGAAATTGGTAAAATTTCTAATTAGGACCCTCTAATTCATAATCTAAAGCAATTTCATGCTTAAAGCTTCTAGAATGCAAGTTTTACATCTTATTCAATTTAGTCCCTAAAATTTAATTAGACATTTTATGCATAGAATTTCTTCATGAAACTTTCACATAAGCATGCATTCATATCATAAACCTCATAAGAATCATATAATAATTATTTCTATCTCAGAATTGTGGTCTTAAAACCACTGTTCCGACTAGGCCCTAATCCGGGATGTTACAAAGCAGAAGTTAGTCCATTCCTTTTCTGTTAGTCCATTCCCTTTCTGTTGCAATTTCCCTTACTCCTTTACAATTTCTCATCAACGGGTCAAACCCTTGCTCTTGGATAAAGATATCAAGCTATAACTATTGAATATATTTGTTTATGTTACTTTTTTGGAATTCAATAGATGGATTCATTGTGCTTCTACAAGAATTTGTAACTACTAAAACCTGAATTTGTTGTGGTATTTTGTTCCAAAATTATTGCCTCTCGAACAACGATAGAGAAATATTGATTTTTCACAATATCGGGGGAGAAAGAAGAGATTTATGTAGCCTATTGATTCTTAGAATAAGATTATAATAAAGGCTGAGAGTTATATTTGTGTAATGTATATTATTCATAGTTAATGAGAAGTTAAAGAACTTTAAATCTATTGAAATTTAATTACAAACACGTCACAATTTAGTAAAATTTAGACTGTAGATTATGCAGGAGTGTCGTGACGTCGACGATAGCTTATGTAACACCCCAAACCCGGCCTAAAAGTTAGACCCGAATCTGGAGTGTCACATTAAAGTGTTTTTCAAAAACCATGTTTTCATTAGAAACCCTTCTTATTTAAAACATAGTACATTGAAAACTTCTTAATTTTAGTTCCAAAATTCCTTTTCACTTTGCAGAAGCTAATTCTAAGAGTAACCGATTTACGAAAACATGATGTTTAAAAGTTAAGTTGCGAAAACGTAGTGTTTTGAAAATAGTTGTTGTTTTGGAAAACCATGATCTACTTCTAACCATTACAAAACATAGTAAAAAAATCCCAAAGTAAAATAAAACCCAGAATTAAGAGAGACCTTATTACAACCAAATTAAAAAGAAATACAAAACAGTAAATAAACAAATCTAAAAACATAAGCAGTGTGTGGCCATCTCCGAGTCCCTCGCAGGATTGAACCACCTAACGTTGGGGATTACCTGCACAGGTGAAAATGGGGTGAGATTACAAAAACTCAGTATGTAATCCCCTGGCATCCAAATAGTCGATCAGAAATAGAATTTAGAACCAATCTGGGCTTGAGCCCTATTCAATAACAAAATAGTCCAATTCAGAATATATGTAGGCCAAAGCCCGATTCATTAACATTTGGGTCTCAACCCATCACAGAATCAATTGGGCTTAGCCTAAACCATAACAGAACATAATGTGTGAATGTATAGATGCATGCTATCCCATCCAACCCTGCACTACCTGTGGGGAATAACTCACCCACGCCATCCCTACACTTACAATGTTAGCACCAGTTGCAGCACTATCTGATTAGCACCAGTTGCAGCACTAACTGAAAACGCAGCAAAGCTGCTAGTATATATACGGCTTTAAGCCTTCAGTAGCGGTATTATAATTGGCACAAAGCCATCAGTAACTGTATTATGTTTGACACATAGCCATCAATGCTGTTAATATAATCGGCACACAGCCTTGGGTAAATATGATCCACACAGAGTCATCCATAAGTATGTTAGGCACATAGCCACGGGTAAATAGGATTGGCACAAAGCCATAATCAAGATAGCACTGAGTCGTAAACAGATTAAGCAACACTAAGCCGTCCATCAGTCCACAGTCATCTCGTGCGACCCGTGTGACCTTAACAGATCAATTCTGGATCCATAGTCGTCTCGTGCGACCCATGCAATCCTATCAGAATAGTACTTCCTCCATATCAAAGTCCCAACCCCATGCAATATGTCGTGTATGTCATGCCCAATCATCACACGTGTATACAGAATGGGCATGCTCAGTAACAATCATTTAAACGTATATTAAAAGCATATCAGTTTTACAACCACAGTCAAGTCAGTTAAAACATAGTCATACAATCACAGTCAATCAGTCAAATTCATAGTCTAAGTCGGTCATTTACCCACAAGGGCAAAACAATAATTTTACCCTGTAGGGGTATTTCGATAATTTTACACTACAAGGGTATTTCGGTAATTTTACAAACTGGTGTTATTTTGATAATTTTACAAATTAAGGGTATTTCAGTAATTTTAAAAATTGGGGGTATTTCGGTAATTTTACAAATTGAGGGTATTTTCGTAATTTTACAAATTAGGGGTATTTCAGTAATTTATAAACTAGGGGTATTTCGATAATTTTACAAATCGGGGTTATTTCGGTAATTTTAAAAATCAAGGGTATTTACGACCCAACAGAAAGTCCACCGTCGCCTCGAGCGACTTAAATAACCTAAACAGACATAACGGTGCAAATGAGCCTAAGGCCCATTACTCAGCACAAGTGGGCCCACATGCTCGTGTGGCCCATTTAGCTTAATTTCAGTCACGGCTATGCGAACACCATAGCCCGGTTCATTATTTGTCACTTATCGCAGATTTTATCCGTGTGAGGCCCACAAGCCCAATAAGCCCACACGACCCATTCCGACCCATCGAGGCCCAGAACAGCCGCAGTGCATGAGAGCACTCGTGGTGGCTTCTACAGTCTATCACCCCTGATCTATGGGCTCGATTTACCAGATGAGCAATCGCATGTTCGTGAAGCCTCAAATGCCAAAGTTTCGGCTTTTCGGCTTTTGCCGACTTCCAACAAAGAAGGGCGTGCATAGAGAACGCGCCGAAGTCCACGATCACCAACCTTGGCACATCCTACATTGAGTCTTCCTCACCAACTCATCTGGTTCGCTCTATTTAAATCCAGCTTCTCACTAATTCTCATGTTAGCTTCCCGATGTGGGATTACCTTCAACCATTAGGAAAATTCCTCATTCTTATGACCACTTCAACCATAGAGTTCCAGTCAAACTCCACCTCCTACACAGCTCAAATAGCAAAATAAATACTTCACTATGCATCCCAAGACTTGAACCTCAGACCTCACAGTTGCACAACACGCCACCTTGCCACTCCCGCATAGGCTCTTTCTGTGATAAAAATGTCCATAACTAACTTTAAGACATATGTACCAGCGTCTAGATTCACTTAAGAGAAAAACCAAAATGAATTGTAAGAGCCAAGACTTGAACCCAGGCTCCCTTACAACTTTAACGACGCCACAACCACTAGACCACATGCTTCCTTCTGTCATTTATTTAACACAATAATTTAAAAGGTCATCATCCAAGCATCCAAGGTTTTATTCACTTAATACCAAAATTTTTGCTAAAGACTAGGTTTGAACCCAAGATTTCTCTAACACTTCTTAGGGCCAATAACCACCAGAGCAGACATTTAATTGTGTCATTTCCTTGCACAATTAAATACTTATATACAACCTTTTTACGGACCCATACTCAAGGCCCAATACTTCGAGGCCCAAATTCAGGGTGTTACAACTCTACCGCCTTAAAGAAATTTTGTCCTCAAAATTTCAAACTATCTGAACAAGCGCTTAGCTCAACCTACACCACTACGCTCCCGCTGTGCACTCTAGTTCCAAACTATACTAGTACACTTTTAACTTAATCTCAAAAACTCTCACACCCAACCAAACATCTAACCACATAAGCAAATAGATATTTACCAAACATGCATATAATTTCTATATTCAAACATCACATCCAAACAAAACACACCTGACTTAAAAGGAACTATGCAATCCCGAACCCGATGCTCTTTAGACCTGCATTTGAGACACGCTCCTGACTTCCTCCAACATTTGCCCGGATGGCGCCTTTTGCAACGCTCACAAGCTGAAAAGTTCAGACGCGTCTTAACGAATCTCATAGAACGGGGCTCCTGCTTCAAAGGATTGTGATCCCTCTTCCTGTTGCACTCCAAGCGCCTAGCCTGAAGTGTTTTACCATACGCCTTGACTCTTGCCTCGAACAGTTCTTCCAGCACTTCCCTTACCAACCGGTTCAGTGCCTCCGTACCAAGCTCCAGGTTATTGTTACCCAAAGTTGGTGGACTTACCTTGACTATAGTTTCCTGAACCATCTCATGTTCCGGGGAGATGGGCAACTCCTCGCGACCTTGCTTGCCGTCGGAATCCATCACAGTACTGTTGCTAACTTAAAAAAATTTAATTTCCAGAACATACACTGAATAAATACAAAATCTAACTTTAAGTACAGTCTAACAAAAAACTTACGGATTCGACGCTAGAGACTCGATAACCACACTTTCAGGAAAATATTTAGAAAAACATTTCAAATACTTCAAATCTTTTTGACCCTTTTTGAAACAATTCTTTCAGAAATCCAATTATAAAACCCACTCCACAGTCGAGTTTTGTAACTTGGCTCTGATACCACTAAATGTAACACCCCAAACTCAGCCCAGAAGTTAGACCCGAATTTGACGTGTCACATTGTAACGCCCCAAAAATCATGAAATCCTGAATTGCCTTTTTTTGGTTCTGATAAAAAGTGTGCCTAGTATTCCCAGTTAATTATTAATTATGTGATAGTAAGTCTCGATTAAGGTTTGAGTTCGAACCTAGGGGTTAAGGAAATTATGGGTTAATAATTAAAAGAACCTTGATGACAAGTAGGTGGGCTTATGAATAAATAAAGGAAAAATTGGACGCAAGAAAGCCCTGTGGTGGAGTGACAAGTGGCGTCACATGCAAGGCAAGCTGGTATGGGGTTCGAATCCCACCTTGCTCAAAAGAAGGATTTAATTTTGCTTAAGAGTTGGACAGAGGTGGCGTTGGTTATGAACTCTGTAGGGAGTGATAAAATGGGAAATTTGAGGAGGGGATTGAGGAGTTATCAGGGAGAAAAACTAGGAGATGAGAAGTGAGGAAAAGGTGGAGCCGAATGGGGAAGTTGGGCATAGGAAATTCGGCTATAGAGGCTATATATAGGTTTCGAATGTGAGGTTGCCAGGCTAATGCCGAATTCTTCTTCACCTTGTTGCCAAAAACCCTTTTTTTTCTCTAAGATCTAAAAGCCGAAAACCCTTGTTCTTCTTTCTTTTTCTTTGGGTCGTTTTTCCATTTTTCCTCTACTCAATTTTATTTGATTCACTTTTAGTCTAGCCGACTTCTTCTTTTTTCTCTTGGTGCCGAATAACCCTATTTTGCTACCCAAATCGCAAGGGCTTAACACCTCTTTCACCAAATACCCTTGGTGCCGCCACTATTCTTTCTAATCGGTCAGTCCTAGTGTAAGTGTGTTGTTCTCCTAATCGATTTTGCTAAGTGTCGATTACTTTATTCTTCACTTCTTCTAATCGGTTTTGGTAGGATTAGTATCGAATCCCAGTCTTTTGGATTCCAGTCGATTTGCTCTTCAGGTGTGAAACTTTGGTAAGTGTTCTTCACTTCGGTTAAAGGTTTGCCGAATAGGCTTTAGTAGAAAAGGGTGATATATGTTGGATACAAGTCACCTATTATGTTTTTAACGATAAAGGTTAATGCAGATCTAGAAAGTACTCGTGGTTAGTAATCAAGGAAGAGCTATTAAGACTTGGTGTTTTAGGTAAGGTTAAGGTGAGACTTCGGTTTTTGGTAAAGTATTTGATAAGTATGTGAGATTAATCCCTGAGTGATATCGATTGTAGGTTCGTGGCTAAGGGGATCGCAGCACTCTTTATTACCAGGTGTGTACATACACTGCACATACACAGTAGATCGACAAATCTCGAAATGTCGAAAAACTGAAATACCAAAAACTCGAAATGTTGAAAATTTGAAAGTTTGGCTACGATAGTCTTGTGAGTGCGCAAACACTCGTAAGGGGGAAACCGATAGGTTATCTAAGGCCTCATGGTGATTCCATGGACTTGGGTTGTGTTTTAGCCAACCGGGCCAGAATGGGTTAATGGGCCGATGGGCTATAGGGCCCATAATTGGCAAAAATTGGTAATTGATGCTATGTGATGGAAATCATATGAAAGCATGATTATGGATGTGATTTGGGCGTAATAGGCCATATAAACGTGATTTGGGCCTAATGGGCCAAATGAATGTGATTTGGGTCTGATGGGCCATATGAATGAGATTGAGCCTAGTGGGCCATACGCATGTATGTAGGCTTGTTAGGGCATTGTAAGGTGCATTGGGCTTAGTATCCGATAACTGCTTAAATAGACATAAAACTTAATTAATTTATTGAGACTATGGACAAGTCATAGGGTTAAGGTGTGGCAACGGGTATATGCATGTCTAGGATTGGATCTAAGAAGAGCTTGGTACTTAACCGGTCTTAATGACTCACCTCTTCTTCTCTGGAATCCTACCTATGCATAGTATTCGTTCATCTTAGCTCACGGGATTTGTTAACGGGCCAAGGTAAGTAAAAACCCATAATAAAAAAATTACCAAAATGCCCCTAAGGGCGAAAATGACCAAACTACCCTTATCTGTTGAAGGTAAGATTTATAGATGTTACATGTATATCTGCTGCATACATACGATATTCTATTAGGTTGCATCTGGGTTAGGAATTGCGGACTGGAGAAAGTATATAAGGATCGCATGGTTGCTTGACAACTGTGGATCCACCGACGGCTTGTTAAGCCCAATATGTGATTGGCAGCTTGCTGCAATAAAGGTAGTTCTGCAACCGGGCTACCCTTGATGTGTATCGGTTGGGTGGGTCGATATTTATATCCCCACATGATGTGTACCGAAGGATGGAGGTGGTGCATAGCGGATAGATTATTGGTGTGGGTTGCATTGTACTATATTGCATGGCATGTATCATTGATATTTGCTTAATGTTTGTTGAGGGTAGTACACACTGAGTTTGCGAAAACTCACCCCCTATTTTATTTTTCTCAAGTGATGCTCAGTAGAAGGTTTGATATTTGAAGGGACTCGAAGGTGGCAAACTAGCAAGACGATTTGGATTTGTTTTTCAGTAATTTCATACTGGAATGTAATAAGGCCTTCCCTTTTGGTTATCATATGGATTATTATTTTTATGCATTGTAATTATGAGAAGTTGAACAGGGGTTCCCTAAATCATAGTTTTGTTTTTCTACATTTCCACAACTAAGTTTTATTTAAATGATAGGTTCTTATAAATCATCTGTTTTAAATAAGCTTTCGCAATTGAAAGGAGTTTTATAAGTTAATGAATGTTTCTCGTTCTAAGGAAGGGTTTTCAATGAAAACAAGGTTTTCAATAAAACACTTAAATATAATGCGCCAGATTCGACCATAACGTCCGGGCCAGGTTTGGGGTGTTACATTTAGTGGTATCAGGGCCTAGGTTGTAAAACTCAGGTTGTGAAGTGGGTCTTATTACTTGGATTTTGTTTTTAAAAAAAATATTTTTCTGGATCACAATGTTTGGAAAAAGGGAAATCTTGCTATGCGGCACACCTAGTCTCCGATGTCAAACCAAGTAAGTTCTTTTATTCTTAATCCTGTTTAATTTGATATATTGTAGATAGCTAGTGGGCTACTTTAGATGATTATACTAAGGTTTTTAGATTGAAACTGAAGCCCATAGGATCTTGGAACTGTAGAGGAATTGCGAAAATAATCTCCTTTTTAATACTTTTCATAAAACATCGGTTTAATTATTAAAACTAACTAAAACTTCATAAAATTTCTAATTTAGATAACACGATGAGTGCTAGAAGTGGTACGAGAGGCCGTGGCTGAGGCCATGGAAGTGCTAGGGCTGAGTCGTCTGCATCGGGCCATATGCCCAATGTTGGAGTAGAAGATGCTCCAGCCTCACCTGTGGCTAAGAATGGGCCATATGATCGGGCCACGGGAGACGATGCATTGTCCCAGGAAATGCTAGAGATTTTGGAAAGGATCGATGGACCCAATTATGGCACGGGAAATCGAGGGTCCATTCTAAAGCGACTTCGTTCAAATGGGGCTAAGATCTTTAAGGGCGTGGCTAGTGTATCTCCTAATGTGGTAGAATACTGGTTGGAGGCCATTAAAAGGATAATGAAGGACTTGGACTATTCACCTGAACAAAAGTTGAAAGGGGCAGTGTCACTGCTTAGGTAAGAAGCTTACCAGTGGTGGCTGACAGTGAAACAAGTTACCCAACCTGAGCAGGTCACTTGGGAGTTCTTCAAAATTGTGTTTTAGGGAAAGTATGTAGGTGTGAGTTATGTGGATGTTAGAAGGAAGGAGTTCCTGAACTTAACCCATGGAAACAAATCTGTGGCGGAGTATGAGGCAGAGTTTCTACACCTTAGTAGGTATGCAAGAGTTATGGTGGCGACGGACTATGAGCGTTGCATTAGGTTTGAGGATGGACTTAGAGATAGCCTCAGGGTATTAATAGCTCTACAAAGGGAGCGAGTTTTCTTGGAGTTGGTAGAGAAAGTAAAGATAGCGGAGGAGGTAAAACGCACTAAGCGCTTAAATCGGGAAAAATAAAGGGGTAAGAATAAAATAGAGGCTGAGACTCCTGGTGTTAGACAGAGGCCTAGGGCTAGGGCTAGAGTTAATGGGCCAGTTAGAGCAGGGCCCCCTGCTGTTAATCCAGAGGTGCCACCTTGTGCTGATTGTGGGAAAGGTCATGTATGCGAGTGTTGGAAGAGGACGATAGCTTGTCTAGCGTGTGGATCCATGAAGAATAGGATCAAGAATTGCCCTAAAATGCTAGCTTAGGTGCCAGTTGCGGGCTGAGGTGGTGTCCAGTCACCAAAGGGTGGTCAACTGTCGCCAAGGGGTCGTGGGCAGGCTAGGGGCGGTAACGACAATGGACGTGGACGTGGAGCACCGGGCAGAAATGCAGGCCATGCTGAGGCAAGGTAGCCAGCGTTGGTTTATGCTGCTCGTCGCCAAGAAGACTGGGATGCCCCATATATGATAAGAGGTATGTTCATTATATATGAGTTACCTTACACAACATTGATTGATATTGGATCGAGGCATTCATATGTTGCATGCAATATGACCGAACCTTTGGGTGATATGTTTGAAATTACTGTGAATGAGGTTACTATGATAAGTCCGTTTGGTCAGTCAGTGGGAGTGAATAAGTTGGTTAGGGAGGTACCCTTAGTCATCCAAGGGGTTACCTTTTTATCAGATTCGATGGAGCTGTCGTTTAGTGAGTTCGATTTAATCTTAGGTATGGATTGGCGGGTGAAACACTGAGCCACCTTGGATTGTGCTGCAAAGCACATGGTGTTAAGAACGGCGGAGGATAAGGAGGTAGTGGTGATTGGTGAACACCGAAATTATTTGTCAAATGTGATTTCGGCATTAAGGGCTGAGAAGTTGGTACGAAAGGGAAGCGAAGCCCATTTAGCTTATATTAGTGACACGGAGGCTAAGAGCCCTACTGTTAAGGAATTGAGAATAGTTAGGGAATTTCCTGATGTTTTCCCGATGAGCTGCCAGGGTTGCCACCTAGCAGGGAAGTAGAACTTGGAATCGAGTTGTTACCTGGTACGGCTCCGGTGTCCATCGCTCCTTATCGGATGGCACCAAAGGAGTTGGTAGAACTTAAGGCACAGATTCAGGAATTGTTCGATCGAGGATTCATTCGACCAAGTGTCTCTATGGGGAGCACCGGTGTTATTCGTAAAGAGGAAAGATGGGACGCTGTGAATGTGCATCGACTATCGGTAGTTAAACAAGTTAACTATTAAAAACAAGTACCTTCTGCCAAGAATCGATGATCTTTTTATCAGTTTAGGAGAGCTTCCATTTTCTCAAAGATTGACCCACGTTCAGGGTATCACCAATTGAGGGTTAAGAAGGCGGATATTTTTAAGACAGCTTTCAGAATTCGTTATGGGCACCACGAGTTCTTGGTGATGCCATTCAGGCTAACGAACGCACCTGCCGCTTTCATGGATCTCATGAATCGGGTCTTCCAACCCTCCCTGAATCTGTTCGTGGTAGTTTTTATAGATGAAATTTTAGTGTACTTAAGAGATGAGGACGAACATGATGCACATTTAAGGATTGTGTTGCAGATTTTGAGGGAGAAGCAGCTGTATGCCAAATTCAGTAAGTGTGAATTTTAGCTAAGGGAGGTTACTTTTCTAGGACATGTGGTGCCAGCTGAAGGAATTAAGGTGGATCCCCGAAAAATTGAAGCAGTGTTAGACTGGAAAACACCCAAGTCAGTGTCAGAAATTCGAAGTTTTCTGGGCTTGGCAGGGTATTATAGGAGATTTGTTGAGGGCTTTTCAGTAATTGCTGCACCTTTAACAAAGTTTTTGAGGGAGGGGGTACAGTTTGTTTGGAAAACTTAAGAAGGTTTTAACTGAGGCCCCTATGCTGATTCAGCCAAAGCTTGGGAAGGAGTTTGCGGTTTATAGTGACGTGTCGCATGTGGGATTGGGATGTGTGTTGATGCAGGAAGGAAATGTGGTGTAATATCCTGATTTTAGGCCTAGTTGGAATAGTGGTTTTGTGACCACAAAATCTGAGATAGAAATAATTATTTTATAATTATTTTTAGGTTTATGATATGATTGCATGATTGTGTGAAAATTTCGTGACGAAATTCTATGCATAAAGTGCTTAATTTGAAATTAGGGACTAAATCGAATAAGTTGCAAAACTTGCATTCTAGAAGTTTTTAGTATGAAATTGCTTTGAAATATTAATTAGGAGGTCTTAAATAGCAATTTGACCAATTTTAAGTTCATGGACAAAATTAGGACATGGAAGGAATTTTTGAAAGTTTAGTAGTAAGGGCATTTTGGTCATTTAGGGGTAAAATGAATTAAAATACAAAATTAAAAGCCAATTTTGCTCATCTTCAACCCCATGGCCGAGTATAGCAAGGAAAAACCATGGCTAGGGTTTTTCAAGCTTCCAAGCTCGATTGTAAGTCCATTCTAGCCCCGTTTTTCAAGTTCTTTACGTTTTTGAGATCCTGGTAGCTCGATTTAGCTTATGCTAGCAATAATTTAACCTAGGGTTTATATTTGGAAAAATACCCATAGGTAAAATTTGTGTATTTTGGTGTTTTATGATAGAATATGAGGTTTTAATTTATGTTAGACAACTTATGCTACTCGGTTTTAAGTGAAAACGACCAAAAGGGCTTAATCGGTAAAAATACCTAATAGTCATAAGTACATGTTAGAGTTAGAATTTGATGTTGCCATAGAAGGGAAAAATTATCAGCATGTCATAAAACATAAGAAAATAGGCTGAAGTTTAATTTACGAGCTTTGGGGCAAAAGTGTAAATATGCAAAAGTTTAGGGGCAAAATTGTAATTTTGCTAAAATTTGAATTAAAGACTAATTTGATAATGTGAGTATTAAATAAGCTAAATCTGTTATTTTAGATCAAGAAAGACGTGGAATCGACCCCAATCGAGGAAAAGAAAAGATTGTGGACTAAATTGCAAAATCTTTGTATTTTGGTACAAAGGTAAGTTTATGTGTAAATAATGTAGCATAATTGTTATTTTTAAGTTATTGATGTTAATTATATGATATGCTGATTTTTATCATGAAATATATGCTTTGTGGTTATTTTCGAATAAAATGCAAATTATGTGAGCTACTTGTTAAATATAAATTGTTACCAAGTATTGGTTTCGGTATTCTACGAAAGACGGCAGGATATGTGTTCGAGGAAAATCCCGTTTGAACCTTAGGAATAGATTAGGATACAAGTGACATGTCACTAGGATGGTTGAGCATCCGAACTCGTTGAGTTGAGTCCGAGTTCACTTATGGATGCGAATGTCCGAACTCGTTGAGTTGAGTCCGAGTTCACTTATGGATGCGAACGCCCGAGCTCGTTGAGTTGAGTCCGAGTTCGCTTATGGGCGGGTTACATAGTAGCTTGGCTACATATGTGGCACTTATGTGCAAACTTTCCATGTATCCGAATTATATTCCGATGTGTTCAACGGGTAAAGTTCTACTCAAATGGAGGAATACTCAAGATGAAAGGGACGTATTGGTAAGTGTTGTGAAATGGTATGTACTTAACCCTCGGGTTGAAAAATCCATATAACAACAATTTGGTAAGATGATAAATGAAAATATGATATGAATGTCTTGGTGATGATTATGCAAATGATGTTTTATGTTTGCTTATATGGTTATGTTACTTGCTATTTGCATGTGAACTTACTAAGCATTTATGCTTACTCCTCCTTTTCATTCCTTGTAGTGTTGACAAGCCACTCGGAAATCGGGAACGGTCGGAGGCGAGCTCACACTATCCGTGTACCATCTTGGCATAATGGCTTGTATATTTTGAGTATGGCATGTATAGCATTATAATCATTTTGTATATATGGTCTTATGATATGGTTATTGAGTAGTATAAAAATGCTTGGTAATGATTAGCCATTGGAATGGCTAATTATGATCATTTTTGGTGTTATGTATGTCAAATTGCTAGTTAATCCATGGAAACCATGAAATAGGTAAAATTTACCATAAAATAGATTCAGACAGCAGTAGTGACGTGAATTTGAAAAATAATTAAAAATGGTAGAGATATAATTAGATGATGAATAAAATATGGAATTGAAGAATTATGAGTCTATTTTCATATGGAAGAAACGAAACAGATATATGAGTTATATTTTATGAGATGTTTAAATTTTTGTGAAATAGGGCCAGAGCGATTTCTGGATCCCCTATTCTGACTTTGGAAATTCACCATAAATTTTATAAAAATAATTAGAAGTCATAATTTATATGTACAGGTTTCTTATTGTGTCTAGTTTTAAGAGAAACAAACTTCATAGTCATTGAAATTCTGTGCAGAGAGATATCTGATTCGTAATACACAGAGGTCAGAGCAGTCAAACCCTGAAACAGGGGAGACTTTAACTAATAAACTGTACTAATTGGCCTAGCCAAAAATTCTATAAAAAAATTAGTAAATAGATATATGAGTCTAGTTTCAGGGAAAATTTACAAAATTGGATTTTGAGTTTTAGAACTCAAGATATAAATTTTTAAGCGACTGTGATGCAGTTAGCCAGCTTGTCTGGAATTTCTAAAATTAAATTATTTGAGCTGTTTAAGCAATGAATTAAGTCTGTTAACACCTCGTGTTCGACTCCGGCAACGGTCTCGGGTATGGTGCGTTACATTTGGTGGTATCAAAGCAGGTTTAGTCGGTTCTCGGACTAACCTAGCATGTGTAAAAGTTTAGCTATACATGCCACTGATTTGTGATAGTGTGATGTCTTCCGACGCGTATGAGTACCGTCTTATTCATATTTGCTTAATGCTCATATGATGTAGTGTACATGGCTTACTTGATAAGATGAACGGAATAAATAGAAAGTAGTAGAGGTATGAATAAAAGTTATAATATTATGATACGAATGAAAATGTCCTTGTTTTGATTTGGACGTCGAATGTTGATGAATGCTAATGATATATAATTTTTTTGAGATAAAGGATTATAATGAAATGAACTTATCTATGTTAAATTGTTGGACTGAATTATATGATTGTAATGATATGTACATGATGATGCACGAAATGAAAGTTATGATTGTGGTGCAAATATCTATGTTTGTTTGGCCTTATATGATGTCATGAGCATGACTTAATTTAATTAAATGAATGGATAAGTAAAGCTATCTAGAAAACATAGAATGTATGCATAAGTATATTGTCTAAATGGGACAATAGGAAAATCGGTGTAAGCCAACATGAATGAATGACATGATTTTGATGATGTTGTTATGATGATGGAAGTTGTATCATATGTGTATGTATAAGAAAGTCGAGTCAGAGGTCCTACAACCCCTCCCCTTACCGAAATGGTACTTATAATGGAATTTCATGAGATTTGTATTGAATAAGTTTCCGGTTGAGAACCCAAAGAGTTCAGTGATAGAATAATTATAAGTATGATCAGAGATTGAAAATGAGTTGATAAGTAAAGTCAGAGCCAGTAAAGTATCGGATTGACGTAAAGATTATTGGAATTATGCACTGTTCCAGTTAGAAAAGGAATTCTCCTTGGTAAATCGAATTACTCAGGTGCAAGGTCGAGAAAAGTGTAAATCGAAATTTATTCAGAACTGGCCTTCTTTAGTGAATGGTTTAATATGAAATTTGTGACAGCAGAACTAGTTGGGGAAATGATATTTGAAATGTGAACTGTCTGAGTGTGATGGTTATGACTGGACAGATTTAGCAGTCTCTTTTGAGATGTTCTATGTGTTTACCCGTTCTTAGAAATATTTCTATGGCTATTGATCTTCTGAAGAAATTCTTGTTATATGGGAATGTCTTTTAATCCTGGTGTTGGATGAAAGCATTGGTAGTCTGACTGGTTTATAATTTATATTGCTCTATTTCATCGGGTATTCTATTTCATTTAAATCGATAAGAATTGATGAGAGAATACATATGATATTATGATTCTGCTTTCTTCTACTTGATGCTTCATCCGATATATATGTATGGGAAGATATATTGTTCTTGTTATATTTGATTCTAGTGGGATTAAATGATGTTTTCTTTTGGACTTTCTTTCTTTGAAGAATTATCGGGTATTCCGTATTTTCTCTATGAGTTTGGTTTTCGATTCTCCGGCTTGGTTTTCGATTCTCCAAATAGTATCGTATCTTGGGTTTCTTTATTCGGATTTCTTTATTCTGGATTTCTCTATTTTGGATTTCTTTATTCAGATTTCTTGTTATCTTTGTTCCATAATTTGTCAATTATGACTCGTGTTCAAGTCGTTCTTCACTCGTGATAATCATGTCAAATATGACTATACTTCTAATTTGATCTTGGTAATGTGGTGATTTTAGTATTAGGGTTTTTCTAATTTACGTGTAAGGATTTGACATCGATAAAGGCATAAGTGATAAAAGCACGGGTTTCAATCGGTATGGTGAATTATCTATTTGAAAGATTTCATGCGACAATTATTTCAGGATTATTTTTCCCAAGTCTGATAATAGAATTTCATTTTGTACGGATAAAAGAGTAAATAGTCTGAGCGAGAAGTGTATATTTATTAGAAAAAGTTTGATATTAGTTAAAGTCACTACGAATGATAAGGTTTTCATTTTGTGAAAGCTGAAAAGTTTATTACATGTTGACAAAGTTCGGATAGATGAGAATATTGGTAACCAAGGCGTCCGAACTAGACTAGTCTACATTGAGTAAAGACTTCCGACTTTCGATAATGTCTTGTGGTATGAATTGTGATGTGTTTCAAGACAGTGAGGTAATGTGATAGTTTAGAGCATTCGATGTTACATAAAATCGGAGTTGTTAAAGGGGTTAAAGCGAGCATTGGGATCTATCAAAATTATCCTTGTCGAGTGTTGATATTGGGATGGAAATGAGAAGGATTATTCTTGAGGCCATATCGAATTATTTCCATGGCGAGAAAGAGGAAAATGTGATGTATCCTATTGTTAAATGTTTGGCGAGATCTATAAATCATATCTATATTGAATGAATTCCTACTCATCGATTCACGGAAATTCAGTCTCTTTGATTGTTGGATTTCTTAGAATTCCGGTCTCCATTAATCAAGTTAAGATCCGGGTTTTATGTCATGATATCATGGGAAACTGAGAAGGGTTGAAAATTTAAGAACAGTTGAGAGTTGAGACTGTAAGCTTTCAGATCATATGAGAAATTAAAGAGATGTATTGGAGGTACAGTCTAAGTGAAAGTTTTTCGCACTTAGAATATGAGATTAAAAGTGAAGACCACTTTTACAGTAAGATTTTCTGGGGACGAAAATCCCTAAAGGGGGGGAGAGTTGTAATATCCTGATTTTGGGCCTAGTCGGAATAGTGGTTTTGTGACCACAAAATCCGAGATAGAAATAATTATTTTATAATTATTTTTAGCTTTATGATATGATTGCATGATTGTGTGAAAATTTCGTGACGAAATTCTATGCATAAAGTGCTTAATTTGAAATTAGGGACTAAATCGAATAAGTTGCAAAACTTGCATTCTAGAAGTTTTTAGTATAAAATTGCTTTGAAATATTAATTAGGAGGTCTTAAATAGCAATTTGACCAATTTTAAGTTCATGGACAAAATTAGGACATGGAAGGAATTTTTGAAAGTTTAGTAGTAAGGGCATTTTGGTCATTTAGGGGTAAAATGAATTAAAATACAAAATTAAAAGCCAATTTTGCTCATCTTCAACCCCATGGCCGATTATAGCAAGGAGAAACCATGGCTAGGGTTTTTCAAGCTTCCAAGCTCGATTGTAAGTCCATTCTAGCCCCGTTTTTCAAGTTCTTTACGTTTTTGAGATCTCGGTAGCTCGATTTAGCTTATGCTAGCAATAATTTAACCTAGGGTTTATATTTGGAAAAATACCATAGGTAAACTTTGTGTATTTTGGTGTTTTATGATAGAATATGAGGTTTTAATTTATGTTAGACAACTTGTGCTACTCGGTTTTAAGTGAAAACGAGCAAAAGGGCTTAATCGGTAAAAATACCTAATAGTCATAAGTACATGTTCGAGTGAGAATTTGATGTTGCCATAGAAGGGAAAAATGATAAGCATGTCATAAAACATAAGAAAATAGGCTGAAGTTTAATTTATGAGCTTTGGGGCAAAAGTGTAAATATGCAAAAGTTTAGGGGCAAAATTGTAATTTTGTTAAAATTTGAATTAAAGACTAATTTGATAATGTGAGTATTAAATAATCTAAATGTGTTATTTTAGATCAAGAAAGACGTGGAATCGACCCCAATCGAGGAAAAGAAAAGATTGTGGACTAAATTGCAAAATCTTTGTATTTTCGTACCAAGGTAAGTTCATGTGTAAATAATGTAGCATAATTGTTATTTTTAAGTTATTGATGTTAATTATATGATATGCTGATTTTTATCATGAAATATATGCTTTGTGGTTATTTTCGAATAAAATGCAAATTATGTGAGCTACTTGTTAAATATAAATTGTTACCAAGTATTGGTTTCGGTATTCTACGGAAGACGGCAAGGATATGTGTTCGAGGAAAATCCCGTTTGAACCTTAGGAATAGATTAGGATACAAGTGACATGTCACTAGGATGGTTGAGCATCTGAACTCGTTGAGTTGAGTCCGAGTTCACTTATGGATGCGAATGTCCGAACTCGTTGAGTTGAGTCCGAGTTCGTGAAATGTAACTAGGCATCCGAGCTCGTTGAGTTGAGTCCGAGTTCACTTATGGATGCAAACGCTCGAGCTCGTTGAGTTGAGTCCGAGTTCGCTTATGGGCGGGTTACATAGTAGCTTGGCTACATATGTGGCACTTCCATGTATCCGAATTATATTCCGATGTGTTCAACGGGTAAAGTTCTACTCAAATGGAGGAATACTCAAGATGAAAGGGACGTATTGGTAAGTGTTGTGAAATGGATATTTTGAACAGGTATGTACTTAACCCTCGGGTTGAAAAATCGATATAACAACAATATGGTAAGATGATAAATGAAAATATGATATGAATGTCTTGGTGATGATTATGCAAATGATGTTTTATGTTTGCTTATATGGTTATGTTACTTGCTATTTGCATGTGAACTTACTAAGCATTTATGCTTACTCCCTCCTTTTCATTCCTTGTAGTGTTGACAAGCATTTATCCTTTTCATTTTGGTACAAAGGTAAGTTTATGTGTAAATAATGTAGCATAATTGTTATTTTTAAGTTATTGATGTTAATTATATGATATGCTGATTTTTATCATGAAATATATGCTTTGTGGTTATTTTCGAATAAAATGTAAATTATGTGAGCTACTT
Organism: Gossypium longicalyx; assembly: GCA_025698465.1. Classification (NCBI taxonomy): domain Eukaryota; kingdom Viridiplantae; phylum Streptophyta; class Magnoliopsida; order Malvales; family Malvaceae; genus Gossypium; species Gossypium longicalyx. The sequence goes on along the minus strand of CM046995.1, from coordinate 65,931,428 downwards.
GTTAAATATAAATTGTTACCAATTATTGGTTTCGGTATTCTACGAAAGACGGCAAGGATATGTGTTCGAGGAAAATCCCGTTTGAACCTTAGGAATAGATTAGGATACAAGTGACATGTCACTAGGATGGTTGAGCATCCGAACTCGTTGAGTTGAGTCCGAGTTCACTTATGGATGCGAATGTCCGAACTCGTTGAGTTGAGTCCGAGTTCACTTATGGATGCGAACGCCCGAGCTCGTTGAGTTGAGTCCGAGTTCGCTTATGGGCGGGTTACATAGTAGCTTGGCTACATATGTGGCACTTATGTGCAAACTTTCCATGTATCCGAATTATATTCCGATGTGTTCAACGGGTAAAGTTCTACTCAAATGGAGGAATACTCAAGATGAAAGGGACGTATTGGTAAGTGTTGTGAAATGGTATGTACTTAACCCTCGGGTTGAAAAATCCATATAACAACAATTTGGTAAGATGATAAATTAAAATATGATATGAATGTCTTGGTGATGATTATGCAAATGATGTTTTATGTTTGCTTATATGGTTATGTTACTTGCTATTTGCATGTGAACTTACTAAGCATTTATGCTTACTCCCTCCTTTTCATTCCTTGTAGTGTTGACAAGCCAGCTCGGAAATCGGGAACGGTCGGAGGCAGGCTCACACTATCCGTGTACCATCTTGGCATAATGGCTTGTATATTTTGAGTATGGCATGTATAGCATTATAATCATTTTGCATATATGGTCTTATGATATGGCTATTGAGTAGTATAAAAATGCTTGGTAATGATTAGCCATTGGAATGGCTAATTATGATCATTTTTGGTGTTATGTATGTCAAATTGCTAGTTAATCCATGGAAACCATGAAATAGGTAAAATTTACCATAAAATAGATTCAGACAGCAGTAGTGACGTGAATTTGAAAAATAATTAAAAATAGTATAGATATAATTAAATGATGAATAAAATATGGAATTGAAGAATTATGAGCCTATTTTTATATGGAAGAAACGAAACAGGTATATGAGTTATATTTTATGAGATGTTTAAATTTTTGTGAAACAGGGCCAGAGCGATTTCTAGATCCCCTATTCTGACTTTGGAAATTTACCATAAATTGTATAAAAATAATTAGAAGTCATAATTTATATGTACAGATTTCTTATTGAGTCTAGTTTTAAGAAAAACAAACTTCATAGTCATTGAAATTCTGTGCAGAGAGATATATGATTCGTAATACACGGAGGTTAGAGCAGTCAAACCCTGAAACAGGGGAGACTTTAACTAATAAACTGTACTAATTGGCCTAGCCAAAAATTCTATAAAAAAATTAGTAAATAGATATATGAGTCTAGTTTCAGGGAAAATTTACAGAATTGGATTTTGAGTTTCAGAACTCGAGATATAAATTTTTAAGCGACTATGATGCAGTTAGCCAGCTTGTCTGGAATTTCTAAAATTAAATTGTTTGAGCTGTTTAAGCAATGAATTAAGTCTGTTAACACCTCGTGTTCGACTCTGGCAACGGTCTCAGGTACGAGGCATTACATTTGGTTACATATACGTCACGACAACTTAAGACCCACGAGGTGAATTACCCAACCCATGACTTGGAGCTAGCTACGGTGGTTTTCGCACTAAAAATATGGACGCATTATTTATATGGAGAGAAGTGCATAATTTATTCAGACCACAAGAGCTAAACCTTAGGCAATGTAAGTGGATGGAATTGTTAAAGGATTATGATTGTATGATTGATTACCACCCTGGCAAAGCAAATGTGGTAGCTGACACATTGAGTCGTAAGGATAAGTCGGACTTAAGGGCTATGCTCACCCTTTTAAGCTTGTTGGATGATAGTAGCTTATTGGCTGAGCTTCAAGTAAAACCAGTGTGGGTCGAGCAGATAAAGAGTAAGCAACTAGTGTATGAGACTTTGGGTGTTCGTTTTAGACAAGTAAAGAGTGAAGAGACATCGGACTTTGGGATAAATAGTGAATGAGTGTTGTATTTCTGTGGGAGAATGTGTATACCTAAGGACAATGATCTAAGATAGTCTATTTTGCAGGAAACACATAGCAGCCTCTATGCTATGCATCCTGGTGGAAACAAGATTTACCGAAATTTGCGGGAGCTTTATTGGTGGCCTGGACTTAAGCGTGAGGTTATGGAGTTCGTAAGTAAATGCTTGGTTTGTCAAAAAGTGAAGGCGGAACATCAGTTACCTTCAGGATTGCTTCAGCCAGTAAAGATTCCACTGTGGAAGTGGGAAAGAATTACTATGGACTTTGTTAGTGGGTTACCCTTGACGCCTACTAAGAAAGACTCGATATGGGTTATAGTGGATTGGTTAACCAAGTCTGCCCATTTTATGCCGATTCACACCGATTACTCGTTGCAAAAGCTGGCTAGGGTGTATGTGGCAGAGATTGTAAGATTGCATAAAGTACCAATGTCCATAATATCTAATAGGGACCCATGTTTCACTTCGCAATTTTGGAAGAAGTTGCATGAAGCGTTGGGTACTAGGTTGAACTTTAGTACAGCATTTCACCTCTAAACTGATGGACAGTCAGAAAGGGTGATCCAAGTGTTGGAATATATGTTGAAAGGATGCTTGATTGAGTTTCGAGGTAGCTGGGAGGACTATTTGCTGTTAGCCAAATTCGCGTACAATAATAGCTATCAAGCAAGTATTTGGATGGCTCTGTATGAAGCACTATATGGGCGAAGGTGTCGAACTCCAACATGTTGGATGGAGTTGGGCAAACGAAGAGTTTTGGGCCCTGAGTTAGTAGCAGATACTGAGAATAAGATGAAATTGATACAGGATCAGTTGAAGGAGGCCTCAGATAGGCAGAAGTTGTATGCTAATCTTAAATGTCGAGAGATAGAGTATGCAGTGCTGGACTTAGTTTTTCTTAAGGTCTCTCCGTGGAAGAAGGTATTATGGTTTGGACGGAAGGGGAAGCTAAGCCCAAGGTTCATTGGGCCATATCGGGTTATAAGGCAGATTGGGTCAGTCGCTTATCAACTAGAATTACCTTCAGAACTAAGCCAAATCTATGACGTGTTTCATGTCTCCATGCTAAGATGGTATCGCTCGAATCCTTCGCATGTTGTGGCGGTTGAGAAAATCAAGGTCCGGCTAGACCTATCCTTCGAGGAAGAGCCCATACAAATAATTAAACGTGATGTTAGGGTACTAATAAGGAAGTTCGTTCCATTAGTCAAAGTGCTTTGGCGTAATCACAAGGCTGATGAGGCTACTTGGGAACCAGAGAAAGCGATGCGACGGAAATATCCCCAACTGTTTGAATCAGGTAAAATTTCGAGGACGAAATTTCTTTTAGGAGGTAGAGTTGTAACGCCCCAAAAATCCCAAAATCCTAAATTGTCTTTTTTTTTGTTCTGATAAAAAGTATGCTTAGTATTCCCAGTTAAGTGTTAATTATATGATAGTAAGTCTCGGTTAAGGTTTGAGTTCAAACCTAAGGGTTAAAGAAATTATGGGTTAATAATTAAAAGAACCTTGATGGCAAGTAGGTGGGCTTATGAATAAATGAAGGAAGAATTGAACGCAAGAAAGCCCTGTGGTGGAGTGGCAAGTGGCGTCACATGCAAGGCAAGGCAAGGCAAGGTGGTATGGGGTTCGAATCCCACCTTGCTCAAAAGAAGGATTTATTTTTGCTTAAGAGTTAGACAGAGGTGGCGTTGGTTATGAACTCTGTAGGGAGTGATAAAATCATAAATTTGAGGAGAGGATTGAGGAGTTATCAGGGAGAAAAACTAGGAGATGAGAAGTGAGGAAGAGGTGGAGCCAAATGGGGAATTTGGGCATAGAAAATTCGGCTATAGAGGCTATATATAGGTCCCGAATGTAAGGTTGCCAGGATAATGCCAAATTCTCCTTCACCTTGTTGCCAGAAACCCTTTTTTTTTTCTCTAAGATCTAAAAGCCGAAAACCCTTGTTCTTCTTTCTTTTTCTTTGTGTTGTTTTTCCATTTTTCCTCTACTCAATTCCCTTTGATTCACTTTTAGTCTAGCCGACTTCTTCTTCTCTTTTCCCTTAGTGCCCAATAACCCCTTTTTGCCATACAAATAGCAAGGGCCGAACACCTCTTTGGCTGAATACCCTTGGTGCCGCCACTACTCTTTCTAATCGGCCAGTCCTAGTGTAAGTGTGTTGTTCTCCCAATCAGTTTTGCTAAGTGTCAATTACTCTATTCCTCCCTTCTTCTAATCGGTTTTGGTAGGATTAGTATCGAATCCAAGTCTTTTGGATCCCAGCCGATTTGCTCCTCAGGTGTGAGACTTTGGTAAGTGTTCTTCACTTCGGTAAAAGGTTGGCCGAATAGGCTTTAGTAGAAAAGGGTGACATATGTTGGATACAAGTCACCCATTATGTTTTTAACGATAAAGGTTAATGCAGATCTGGAAAGTACTCGTGGTTAGTAATCAAGGAAATGCTATTAAGACTTGGCGTTTCAGGTAAGGTTAAGGTGAGACTTCAACTCTTGGTAAAGTATTCGATAAGTATGTGAGATTAATCCTTGAGTGATATCGATTGTAGGTTCGTGGCTAATGGGATCGCACCATGCTTTATTACCAGGTGTGTACATACACTGCACACATATAGTAGATCGACAAATCCCGAAATGTCGAAAAGCTGAAATGTCGGAAAGCTGAAAGTTTGGCTACGGTAGTCTTGCGAGTGCGCGAACACTCGTAAGGGGGAAACCGATAGGTTATCTGAGGCCCCATGGGCGATTCCATGGACTTGGTCTATGTTTTGGCCAATCGGGCCAAAATGGGTTAATGGGCCGATGAGTTGTATGGCTCATAATTTGTAAAAATTGGTAATTGATGCTATGTGATGGAAATCGTATGACAGCATGACTGTGTTTGTGATTTGGGCCTAATGGGCCAAATGAATGAGATTGGGACTAGTGGGCCATATCCATGCATGTTGACTTATTAGGGCATTATAAGGGGCTTTGGGCCTAGTATCCGATATCTGCTTAAACAGACATAAAACTTAATTAATTTATTGAGACCATGGACAAGTCATAGGGTTAAGGTGTGGCAACGGGTATATGCATGTCTAGAATTGGATCTAGAGAGAGCTTGGTACTTAAGCGGTCTTAATGACTCACTTTTTCTTATCTGAAATCCTACCTGGTGCATAGTATTCATTCATCTTAGCTCATGGGATTTGTTAACGAGCCAAGGTAAGTAAAAACCCATAATAAAAGAAAATTACCAAAATACCCCTAAGGGCGAAAATGACAAAAATACGCCTATGTGTTGAAGGTAAGATTTCTGGATGTTACATGTATATCTTCTGCATACATATGATATTTTGTTAGGTTGCATCTAGGTTGGGAATTGTGGACCGGAGGAAGTATATGAGGATCGCATGGTTGCTTGACAACTGTGGATCCACCGATGGCTTGTTAAGCCCAATATGTGATTGGCAGCTTGATGCAATGAAAGTAGTTTCGCAGCCGGGCTACCCTTGATGTGTATTTGGTTGGGTGGGTCGATATTTATATCCCCACATGATGTGTATCGGGGGATGGAGTTAGTGTATAGCGGATGGATTATTGGGGTGGGTTGCATTGCACTGCATTACATTGCATGTACGATTGTTGTTTGCTTAATGTTTGTTGAGGGTAGTACACACTAAGTTTGCGAAAACTCACCCCCCTCTTTTATTTTTCTCAGGTGATGCTCAGTAAAAGTTTTGATGTTTGGAGGGACTCGGAGGTGGCCAGCTAGCAAGACAATTTGGATTTGTTTTTAAGTAATTTCAGGCTAGAATGTAATAAGGCCTTCCCTTTTTGTTATCATATGGATTATTATTATTTTTATGCATTGTAATTATGAGAAGTTGAATAGGGGTTCCTTAAATCATAGTTTATTTTTCTATGTTTTGGCAACTAAGTTTTATTTAAATGATAGATTTTCATAAATCATCTGTTTTAAACAAGCTTTTGTGATTGAAAGGAGTTTTATAAGTTAATGAAGGTTTCTCGTTCTAAGAAAGGGTTTTCAATGAAAACAAGATTTTTAATAAAACACTTCAATGTAATGCGCTAGATTTGGCCATAACGTCTGAGCCGTGTTTGGGATGTTACACACATTCAAGTGTTTTTCGAAAATCAGGTTTTCATTAGAAACCCTTCTTATTTAAAATGTAGTACATTGAAAACTTCTTAATTTTATTTTTAAAATTCCTTTTTACTTTGCGAAAGCTAATTCTAAAAGTAACCGATTTACGAAAACATGATGTTTAAAAGTTAAGTTGCGAAAACATAGTGTTTTGGAAACAGTTGTTGTTTTGGAAAACCGTGATCTACTTTTAACCATTATAAAACATAGTAAATAAAATCCCAAAGTAAAATAAAAACCAGAATTAAGAGAGATTTTATTACAACCCAATTAAAAAGAAATACACAACAGTAAATAAACAAATCTAAAAACATAACAGTTTGTGGCCATCTTCGAGTCCCTCGGAACACCGAACCACCTAACGCTGGGGATTACCTGCACAGTAAAAACTGGGGTGAGTTTACGAAAACTCAGTGTGTAATCCCCTGGCATCCAAATAGTCAGTCAAAAATAGAATTTAGAACTAATCTGGGTTTGAGCTCTATTCAGTAACAAAACAGTCCAATTCAGAATATATGAGGGCCAAAGCCCGATTCATTAACATTTGGGTCTCAACCCATCACAGAATCAATTGGGCCTAGCCCAAACCAATAACAGAACAGAATGTATGAATGCATGGATGCATGCTATCCCATCCAACCCTGCACTTGCCTCTGTCCAACCCTGCACTACTTGCAGGGAATAACTCACCCATGCTATCCCTACAGTTATAATGTTAGCACCGATTGCAGCACTAACTGAAATCGTAGCAAAGCTGCTAGTATATATACGGCTTTAAGCCTTTAGTAGCGGTATTATAATTGGTAACTATATTATGTTTGGCACATAGCCATCAACGATGGTAATATAATCGGCACACAGCCTTGGGTAAATATGATCCACACAGAGTCGTCTATAAGTATGTTAGGCACATAGCCACGGGTAAATACGATTGGCACAAAGCCATAATTAAGATAGCACAGAGCCATATTTAGGCTGGTAGAGAGCCATAAACAGATTAAGTGGCACTAAGGTGTTTATCGGTCCACAGTCGTCTCGTACGACCCGTGTGATCCTATCAGAACAGTACTTCCTCCATATCAAAGTCCCAACCCCATGCAATATGTCGTGTATGTCATGCCCAATCATCACACGTGTATGCAGAATGGGCATGCTCAGTAGCAATCATTTAAACGTATATTAAAAGCATATCAGTTTTACAACCACAGTCAAGTCAGTTAAAACACAGTCATACAATCACAGTCAATCAGTCAAATTCATAGTCTAAGTCGGTCATTTACCCACAAGGGCAAAACAGTCATTTTACCCTGTAGGGGTATTTCGATAATTTCACACTATAAGGGTATTTCAGTAATTTTATAAACTAGGTTTATTTTGGTAATTTTATAAATCAAGGGTATTCAGTAATTTTACAAACTAAGGGTATTTCGGTAATTTTATAAATCGAGGGTATTTCCATAATTCTACAAACTAGGGGTATTTTTGTAATTTACAAATTAAGGGTAATTCGGCAATTTTAAAAATCGAGGTTATTCGGTAATTTTACAAATCAAGGGTATTTATGACCTAACAGAAAGTCCACCATTGCCTCGAGTGACTTAAATAACCTAAACAGACATAACGGTGTAAATGGGCCTAAGGCCCATTAATCAACCCAAGTGGGCCCACACGCTCGTGTGGCCCATTTAGCCCAATTTCAGCCATGATTAGACGAACACCATAGCCTAGTTCATTATTTTTCACTTACCGCAGATTTTATCCGTGTGGGGCCTACGAGCCCAATGAGCCCAGACGGCTCATTCCAGCCCATCGAGGCCCAGAACAGCCGTAGTGCACGAGAATGCTCATGGTGGCCTTTACAGTCTATCGCCCCTGATCTGTGGGCTCGATTTACCACACGAGCGATTGATCGCACGTGAAGCCTCAAATGTCGAAGTTTCGGCTTTTGCCGACTTCCAACAAAGAAGGGCGTGAATTCACACCTGTTTATGAGAACGCGCCGAAGTGCACGATCCCCAACCTTGGCACATCCTACATTGGGTCTTCCTCACAAACTCATCTGGTTCGCTCTATTTAAAGCCAGCTTCTCACCAATTCTCATGTTAGCTTCTCGATGTGGGATTACTTTCAACCATTAGGAAAATTCCTCATTCTTATGACCACTTCAACCACAGAGTTCCAGTCCAACTCCACCTTCTACACAGCTCAAATAGCAAAATAAATACTCCACTACGCATCCCAAGACTTTAACCTCAGACCTCACAGTTGCACAACATGCCACCTTGCCACTCCCTCACAAGCTCTTTCTGTGATAAAAACGTCCATAACTAACTTTAAGACATATGTGCCAGCGTCTAGATTCACTTAAGAGAAAAACCAAAATGAATTGTAAGAGCCAAGACTTGAACCCAGGCTCCCTTGCAAATTTAATGACGCCACAACCACTAGACCACATGCTTCCTTCTATCATTTATTTAACATAATAATTTAAAAGGCCATCATCCAAGCATCCAAGGTTTTATTCACTTAATACCAAAATTTTTGCTAAAGCCCAGGTTTGAACCCAAGATTTCTCCAACACTTCTCAGGGCCAATAACCACCAAAGCAGACATTTAATTGTGTCATTTCTTTGCACAATTAAATACTTATATTCAACCTTCTTACGAAACCATACTCAGGGCCCAATATATCTAGTCCCAAATTTGGGGCGTTACAATTTACCTGTGCTAAATTTTATTCATTACCGTGACATGTAGTACTGTTGTCATGACAAAGAGGGCAGCTTCCGCTGTGCTCTTTTATCTTAGGGTATTTAGCAACTTTACTTTATTTATTCGTTTCTCATTCATTTTCCATGAAGTCTTTACTTCCACATTTAAACCATAAAGTTTTGCATTGTAAGGCTTTAATGTTGATTACTTCTTTCGTTGTTCCCCCAAACTAATGTTTCAATCACTGACCATTTATGATAAAAAATTGTCCTTTATTTTTGATAAGTTCTATTGCCCCATGAGGTGCCACTTGATTTATAATGTATAGATCAGTCCATCTAGATTTCAACTTGCTAAGAAATAATTTTATCCTTGAATTAAATAGAAGGACCTTTTGCCCTGACAGAAATTGTAATAGTTCAGTTTTGACCCTAGTCGGAATAGTGGTTTCAGGACCACAAATTCGAGTCTGAAAGATATTTTAATATTATTTTCTGTGTCTGTGATATGTGAATTTATAACTGTGACGTTTCTGTGATTTAATTTGTTTGTTTCTGTGCTTAATTATGATAAAGGACTAAATCGCGTAAAATGGAAAAGTTGCATGCTATATGTTAATGGGGTTAATTGGCCTTGGCTTTTAAAATAAATGTCCTTGCATGGTAATTATACCATTAATTTTATTGGTGGACAATGATGGACAATAGTTGGTAAAAATTCAATGATATATGTCATGGGTAAATTGGTAAATCATGAAATAAATAGAATAAATTAAAGAAAATGAAGAAAATGGCATGCAAAAACACCTTGTTTCAACCGAAAATAAGAGAAAGAAGAAGCCATTGTAGCTTCAAAGCATTCGGCCATTGCATGTGTGAATAGGTTAGTCCATTTTGTTCGATTTTTGATAATTTCTATGTTTTTGAGATCGTTGCTTCGTGTTTTGTAAAGTCCATGCCTTAATTTCTAATTTTGGTGATGATTTTGAAATGTGCCATTGATTAAACTATGAGTGTTGTGATGTTAGTTGATGAATTATGGAAGCTTGATGTTGAGTTTAAATGTTTTGTCTTTGGATTTTTGATGAAATTGAGTATTATGGGCTAAATTGTAAAAATGTTATTTTGAAGGACTAAAATGTGAAATAAGTGAAACGCATGGACTTGTTTGGGAGCTAGAAGAATTCGGCTAAACTTGTGTGTATGGAATTTATGTGTACTTTGTGATTTTGTGAAATAGGGACTAAAGTGTCGAAATGTGAGAATGTAAGGGCTAGTTTACAAATTGCCCTAAATATGTGTTTATGGATTAAATTGAATTAATTGGTGAATAAAAGGGTTAATTTTAAAAACATATAGATCAAGAAAAGAGGAATTCAAACTTAGATCGAGGAAAGTCGAAGACTATCGAGTAAACAATTCAAATCGACAATTTCGAGTACGAGGTAAGTTCGTACTTAAAATATGATGTTAAGTAAGCTTTGATGCCTTTATTACACATGGTTTGTATATAATTGAATTGGATGATATGATGATGAATCGGAAGTTTTGGCACTAAGTGTGCAATTTAAATTAGCTTCAAGAATTTGAGGCACTAAGTGTGCGATACCGACTTAGTCTCGGTTATTTGAGATGGCACTAAGTGTATGAAAATATTTATTTTGGGCTAACCATATAGCACTAAGTGGGCAGATGTCTAAAATACGAATAAGTTGTGGAAAGTCTTATAACATTCACAAGAGGTGAGTATGAAAGTGTATAAGTGCGGGAAGATTCAAGTATGTATAATACCTAAGTGGTAGATGATGTTATGTATATGAATTTCATTGAGTTGATATAGATTTATGGATTGAAATTGTGCAAATACTTAGATGTTGTTATTTTATGTTTCATAAATTATGAATGATTTGAGTATGAGCTTACTAAGCTTTTGAAAGCTTACTTTGTGTGTGTTTGCATTGTTTTATAGATATCAAAGCTACTGAAAGCTCGGAGATCGTCAAAGACCGTCATCACACTATCGAACCTCATTTTGGTACTTTTGAAAATGTATATATTTGAAGTATGGCATGTATAGGCTAGTAGTTTGGAAGTATATATTGTGATGTATATATTTCGCTATGTGATTTGGCAAATTTTGTGTTTGAATTCATGGTTGTAAATGGTTTATAGTATGTGGAGTTTTATGTAGTGGAGGTATGTTTTAGATGGATAAAAGAAATGGTAAGTTGGTGAGTTCATGGTATGAGATTGAATGATGTTTTTGATATAAACGTACCTTATGTTTTGGTATAAATAGGTAAGGTTTATAATTATGTAAATGGTTGATAATATTATGGCATGAAAGATGTATGTTTTAGCATAAAGAATTGTTGATTGGGTTGTACATATATGCTTGATTCCTTGCTTGTAGGTTGGCCCAAAAAGGGGTGGCAAATTTTGGCTTAAACCAAGTCTACTTGGTGCCACACGGTCAGGGGACACGGGCGTGCCCTAGGGCCATGTAAGAAAAGTAGTATTCTCCCAAGAATCACACGGTCTTGACACACGGGCATGTCATATGGCCGTGGGCTAAAGCCAGTAGCTAGCTAAGTATCACACGGCCATAGTACACGAGCGTGCCTATTGGCCGTGTGAAAAAGTCAGTATGCATGCTCTGTTTTGGCACGGTTTATTCACATGGGTGTGCCTGATGCCCATGTGAGGCACACGGCCTGGACGCACAGGCGTGTGACCTCAATAGAATTGAAAAATTTTCTATGTTCTAAATTTTATGAATGTGTTCGGTTTAGCTTTAACCGTTCTTAAAAGTATGTTTTAGGTCTCGTAGAGCTTCTTATGAAACAATTGCTTATGAAATGATATTAAATAATATCTGTGATTCTGAATTGGTTTGAAATGTTATGTTTGTCTGGTAATGCCCCTTACCTTTTTCGATAGCGGATCGATAGCGGATACGGGATAGGGGTATTATAGAAATTCTCGTTTTCGTATCTTAGCATCATGCCAAAATTTGTTCCTCTCCTTATATAGTTTTGTGTTTTCATAATCCATGAAATGAAATTCCTCTAATTCCTACAATTGAAATAATATTTCTTTCTTAGCTAAATTTGGGTCTAAGTTCAATTCTTTAATTTTCCAGTAGGTTTCTTCTCTAATTAAATCAGCAAGTGACAATTTTTTTGTAAATTAATTTGTAAGGAGACATTCCTAACGGAGTTTTGTATTCAATTCTATAAACCCATAATGCATCGTCTAGTATTGCTTCTGAATCTTTCCTACTTGGATTTACTGTTTTTTCTAAAATTCACTTAATCTTTTGGTTGGACACCTCAGCTTGTGGATAATATGTTGTTGTCATCCGGTGTCTCATACTGTATTTAGCTAAAGCGGCTTCAAATTGCATGATGGAAAAATGAGATCCTTTATCACTTACCAATGAATAGGGTGTTCCAAATCTAGCGAAGATAGTTTTTCTTAAGAATCTAACTGCCAATTTTGTGTCATTTGCAGGTAATGCCACTGCTTCAACCCACTAAGACATATAACCAACGGCTAGCAAAATGTACTGGTTCCCAAAAGAACTTTGAAAGGGTCCCATGAAGTCAATTCCCTAGACATCAAATTCTTCTATTTTCAGTATCCCCGTTTGTGGCATTTCATCTCTTTTTGATATGCTTCAAGTTCTTTGACATCTACTATATCCTTGTACAAATTCATGAGCATATTTTGTCATAGTCAGCTAATAAAATCCTAATTGTAGTATTTTTTGAATTGTTCCTTTTCTGTCGAAGTGCCCACCACATAATGATGTATGGCATCCTTGCAAAATATCTTTTATATCTTCTTCCCTTACACATATTCGAACTAACACCCTTCTCATTAGTCTTCTTTTTGTTTCTTTCTTTTTCATAACATATTTTATTGCTAAGTGATCAGTGTAGACATAAACACTATTTGCCATTAAATAAGAGCAAAATTTTTCACAGGCATAGACAATAGTGAGCATTTCTTTTTCAATGGTAGTATAATTATACTACGCTAAGTTGAGTGTTTCCCTTGCATAATGAATAATTCCAAATATGTTATTCCTCTTTTGTCCTACTACTACTCCTACGTCATAATCACTAGCATCGCACATTATAATAAAGGGTTCTAACTAGTTAATTGTAATGGTTATAGGTGTAGAGATAAGTTTTTTATTAATTACCTTGAAAGCTTTGATGCAGTTCTAATCAAATATAAAATGTGTCTCATTCTAAAGAATTTGATTAAATTGTTTAGAGATATGAGCTAAGTCTATTTTGAACTGCCTGTAGAATCCAGATGTCCTAAGAAATTTTTCACTCATTGAATTGTTGTAGGTTAGGAAGATTTTTGATAACTTCAATCTTTGCCTTATCCACTTCCAAACATTTTCTCAATATTTGATGTCCTAACACTAATCCTTCTTTCACCATGAAGTGACATTTTTCCCAGTTAAGTACCAGATTGCTTTATTCACATCTTTGTATAACTTTCTCAAGGTTATCTAAACATTTCAAAAAAGAATCTTCATAAATTGAGAAATAATCCATGAATACATCTAAGCCCTCTTCCAACATATCAGTAAAAATAGTAGTCATACATCTCATAAAGGTCGTTGGGGCATTATATAATCCAAATAGCATTCATTTAAAAGCATATGTGCCAAAAAGACATGTAAATTTTGTTTTTTCTTAATCATTGGGATGTAGAGGAATTTGATGATATCCAGAATATCCATCAAGGAAACAATAATATTCTTTTCCAGCCAATCTATCTCACATTTGATCAATAAAAGGAAGCGAAAAATGATCTTTTTTCATTGCATCATTTAATTTCATTGCATCAGTAATCTCATACGGTCCGATAAATCGCGAACTCAATTTCCCTTTCCGACCAAACTGCAATATTTTTTTCCATAGTGACACTTTCAAAAACACTTTATCCTCGATCTGGAAATCTGTATCTTTCCATTTCAAATCTGCATATGATTTCTGTTGATCTGGAACTGCTTTCAAACTATTGTGAATAACTTTCACTTTTTCTTCAGTTTCTCTAATCAGATCAACCTAGTGAATCTTATTTTCGCTGAGCTCACTCCAGTACAATGATGTTTGACATTTACGACCTTCTAGAGCTTCGTAGGGTGCCATCTTTATTCTCAATTAGAAGCTATTATTGTAAGCAAATTCAATCAGTGGTAGATATTTCTCCCAGCTACCTTCAAACTCAAGAATCAAGAATGCAACATATCCTCAAGTATCTGAATAACTCGTTCCGATTGACCATCCATTTGCGGGTGAAATGCCGTGCTAAAATGCAGTTTTGAACCCAAAGCTTCTTGCAATTTCTTCCAAAATCGCGAAGTAAATCTTGGATCTCTATCCAAAACAATAGATAGGGGAATACCATGTAATCTCACAATCTCAGAAATATACAACTTAGCTAATTTACCAAGTGAGAAATCTATACATACCGGAATGAAATGAGCTGACTTCGTCAATCTATCAACAACAACTCTGATCGCATCTTTCTTTTTAGGAGACAAGGGAAAACCCGATACGAAATTCATTGTTACTCTATCTCACTTCCACTTAGGAAGCATAATAGGCTGTAATAAACTTGACGGCACTTGATGCTCAGCTTGACTTGTTGACAAATCAAACATTTCGAAACAAATTCTGAGATATCTTGTTTCATGCTGTGCCACAAATAAAGTTGTTTCAAATTGTTATACATCTTCGTGCTTCCCGGATGTACTAATAAACAACTACTGTGTGCTTCGGTTAGAATCTTCCAGATGATCTCAGAATTTCTTGGTAGACATATTCTATCACGAAACATCAAACAGTCATTAGGCCCTATTCGAAACTCTGAATCAGAAGTCAATTCACACTGAGTTTGTTTTGCTTGCAATTTATTATCAAATTTTAAGCCTCACAAATCTGCTGTAGAAATAATGGTTTTGCTTTCAACTCGGCTACTATTGAACCATCGTCAAACAAAGCTAATTGTATGTTCAAAGCACGCAGAGCAAATAAGGACTTTCGACTCAAAGCATCAGCAACTACGTACGCTTTCCCCGATGATAGTCAATCACTAATTCATAGTCTTTTAGCAATTCTAACCATCTCCGTTGTCGCAAATTCAAATCTTTCTGAGTTATCAAATATTTCAAGCTTTTATGGTCAGTATAAATATGGCATTTTCACCAAACAAGTAATGACGCCAAATTTTCAATGTGAACACTGTCGCAGCTAACTCTAGATCGTGCCTCAGATAATTCTTTTCATGCGGCTTCAACTATTTCAAGGCATAAACTACAACTTTGCCTTCCTGCATTGAAACACAACCCAGGCCATTTAGCGATGCATCACTAAAAATTATGAATTCTTTACCTGACTCCGGCTGAACAAACACTGGTGCCTCAATCAATAATGCTTTCAACTATTTGAAGCTCTGCTGACACTTTTCTGACCACTCAAATTTAACATCTTTTTGAATCAATTGCGTCATTGGAGCCGCTATCATCGAGAAGCCTTTCACAAATTGTAACACCCCTAACCCGTATCCGTCACCAAACTAGGGTTAAAAGGCATTAATGGACATATCGAAACATTTCGCATTCATTTCACAAACATCATAACAACATAGTCAAAGATCAACATAAAGTCCCTTTCTTAGGTCAATGAGACCTTAAACATACATTAGGAATAGGTTGGGACTAAACCGAACACATACAAAACTTTTCAAAACTTAAACAATTTTCTAAGTTACAGAGGTCACACGCCTGTGTGAACAGGCCGTGTGCCTCACACGGCATTAGACACGCTTATGTGTTTAGGCGGTGGCAAAACAGGGCATACATACTGACTTGTCCACACGGCCACAAGACACGCCTGTGTGCCAGGGCATGTGAAAATTAGAGAGACTATTGACTTTGGTCACACGGCCAATCATATGCCCATGTGTCTAGCCCATGCTCAAAATTGACTAGGCAACACAGCCTAGCACACGCTCGTGTGTGTATGACCGTGTGGTCGGCTCAATCTCATTTCAAAATGGCCCTCCAACAATACGGCTGAGACACACGCCCGTGTCCCTGCCCGTGTGGGTAAAAATAAGCCATTTACAAGGCCAACATGCCACCCATTAAGGGTCCTCCCTACAAGCAACAAATAGGTAACAATTGCATCACAAATTCAACCAATTTCGATCACATAACATACATTCTTCATGTCATATAATCACCAACCAATTTCAGATTTGTATCCAAACCCAAAACATACCGAATCATAAGCCAAAGTCATAACAAACATATGATTCATAATCTCAATTTACTTCATTCATTCACATGCCAAAATCTTACCAAAATGACCAATTCTATCAGCCATTCATGAACACATTATAATGACCATATTGCATCCCCTAACTTATACTCAAAAGTCATTTATAAACAACCAAAACCAAGCCATATCACATGACTAGATATACACATCTCAAAACACATTCAAAGTTCTCTAGCCTATACATGCCATACTTTGATATATACATTTTCAAAAGGTACCAAAATTAAGTTTGATAGTGTGGTCATGATCCTCGACAATCCCCAAGCCTCCAGTAGCTTCAATATCTATAAAACAATTGAAAAGACACACAAAGTAAGCTTTCAAAAGCTTAGTAAGGCATATACAAATAAACTTATTATATAGCACATTTCTAAACCATTTTATTCATGTAGTATAAGGCAAAATATAACCACATATCTATAATTCTTATATAGCTCAATTGTTCATAATTCAACTACATATGCACATCTCATTTTCAAATAACTCATACATATTTCATATCTCCACATATATGCATATGCTTACCTTTCATTCTCAATCTTAATATACATTTCAAACGCATCTGAATCGGATACAAGTTTACATAATCATTCATTTTCTCGGAATACCCGTTGAACCTTTTGAAATCAAATAGGTTACGTGGATAGCTCGAAAAGCTCGTACAATGCCAACGTCCCAGATGTGGTCTTAAATGTAACCAAATATCGCTGCCACTGTCCCAGACAAGGTCTTACACGAAATCAAATATGATGCCGATGTCCCAGACATGGTCTTACACGTAAATCTCAAATCGATGCCAACGTTCTAGACGTGGTCTTTTACGAAATCATATATCGAAAATCCTATGTCATGACGCATGTATCCTAGCTACTTCTACGGTTCGTACGGGACTTTTCGGGCGTCGTCACATTATCAGAACTTTATCGAATTTCATATATGCAGCTCTCATATCCTTTCACCATAATTCAAATATCATATAAGCAATGATAATTCAATTTAACACATTTATTTGTATATCGACTTACCTCGTATGGAAATGAATAGAAACGAACGACCATTCAATTCAACGACTTTCGACTTTCCCCGATCTAATTTTGTTTTCTTTGGTTCTTGATCTAAACACATTCAAATTTGACTTATTCAATCTCACATTCATTCAAATCAATCCATATACATATATTTAGGGTATTTTACAAATTAGCCTTCACATTTTCACATTTTAACAATTTAGTCCCTAATTCATAAAATCACAAAATACACAACATTTCTTTCGACATATGCTTGGCCGAATATTCCTTTAGCTCATACAAGCTCACATATTTCATTTATTTCATATTTTAGTCCTTCAATTTCTTATTTGAACATTTTAGCCCAAAATACTCAAATTCATCAAAAATCCCAGTACAAAACATAGTAATCTAACACATATGGCATAATTCAAAATGATCATCAAACTCAGAAATTGAGACATGAGCTTGAAAGATTACAAAGCAACGATCACAAAAACATAGAAATTATCAAAAATCAATTAAAAATCATACCTTAATTAAGATGATTAGTAGCTAAACCCTAGAAAAGCTTTTATCTTTTCTTTTTCTTTGAATTTCGGCAAGGATGAACACAAAATGACTAATATCATGCCTTTATTTTATTTTAATTATCATATTAAACAAATACTAATTTTACCCTATTTTATAAAACCATTTAATCATTAAATATAAGACCATTTATGTCCATTAATATTTTCAATGGCATAATAGCAACATAAGGACCTTAAAATTAAAAATCCATAGCAAATAGACACTTTTAACATATAACATGCAACTTTTGCATTTTATGTGATTAGGTCCTTTTATCAAATTAAGCACACAAACGATCAAATTTTCATACGAAATTTTCATACATATCAATTCACATATAATAAGCATAGAAAATAATATTAAAATATTTTTCTGACTCGAATTTGTGGTCTCAAAACCACTATTTTGACTAGGGTCTAAATTAAGGTGTTACAACTCTGCCCCTAGGGATTTTCGTCCCCGAAAATCTTACTGTTGAATAGATTCGGATATTGTTGTCTCATTGCATCTTCAGGCTTCTACGTAGCCTCTTCAAAACCGTGTCGATGCCACATTACTTTTGCTAACAGAATTTTCCTATTTCACAGTTTTTTAACCTCGCGAGCCAAGATATGGATTGGTTCTTCTTCATAGGTCATATCGAATTGAATTTCAATCTCAGACGAAGAAATCACATGAGAGGGATCAGATTTGTAACGTCGAAGCATCGATACGTGAAACACATTATGAATCTTTTCTAACTCTAGTGGCAATGGCAATCTTTACGCAACTGGCGCGACACGCTTTATGATTTCGTACGGCCCGATGAACCTCAGACTCAATTTGCCTTTTCTGCTAAGTCGGAGTACTTCCTTTCATGGAGACACTTTTAGAAAGACTCTATCGCCAATCTCAAATTCAGTATCTTTTTGTTTCAAATCTGCATATGACTTCTAACGATCGGAAGCTGTTTTCAGATTATCTTGGATTTTTTTTACTTTCTATTAAGTCTCTTTTATCAAGTCAACCCTGTGAATCTTATTTTTGCTGAGATCAGTCCAATACAAAGGTGTACACCATTTTCTACCATATAAGGCTTCATACGGTGCCATTTTAATGCTAGATTGAAAACTATTGTTATAAGCAAATTCAATCAATGGCAAATACTGTTCCCAAGTACCTTCAAACTGAAGAATGCAACATCTCAACATATCCTCGAGAATCTAAATAATCCGCTCGGATTGACCATCCGTCTACGGGTGAAAAGCAGTACTGAAGTGTAATTTCGTACCTAAAGCCTCTTGTAGTTTCTTCCAATATCACGAAGTGAATCTTGGATCTCTATTTGACACAATAGAAAATGGCACCCCGTGCAATCTCACAATATCAGAAATATATAACTCAGCTAATCTATCAAGTGAGTAACCGGATCGTACTGGAATAAAATGAGCTGATTTTTTCAATCGATCAACCACAACCCAAATCGCATTTTTCCTTCTCGGATAAAATGGCAAACTCGAAACAAAATCCATCGTTATTCTATCCCATTTTCGCTCTGGAATCATAATTGGTTGTAACAAACTCGATGAAACCTGATGTTCAACTTTAACTTGCTGACAGATCAAACATTTTGAAACAAAGTCAGAAATATATCTTTTCATTCCAGACCACCAGTAATGCTATTTCAGATCATTATACATTTTCGTACTACCCGGATATACTGAGCTTCGTTAAAAATCATCTAATTCAACTCTGAATTTCTCAGAACACAAATTCGTCCTTGATATCTCAAATAATCATCATTATCAATTCGATATTCAGAATCAGAATCCAAATCACACTGAGCTCATTTTGATATTAACTTATTATTAGCTTTCTGAACTTCAATAATCTGTTGTAAAAACAATGGTCTCGCTTTCAATTTAGCTAAAATCGAATCATCATCAGATAGAACCAAATGAGTATTCAACGCACGCAATGCAAATAATGATTTCTGACTCAAAGCATCAGCAACAACATTTGCTTTTCCTAAATGATAATTAATAACAAGCTAGTAGTCTTTTAGCGGTTCTAGCCATCTTTTCTGTCGCAGGTTCAAATCTTTCTAAGTCATCAGATATTTCAAACTTTTATGATCAAAATATACGTGACATTTCTCACCAAACAGATAATGTCACCAAATTTTCAAAGCGAATACAATAGCTAATAATTCAAGGTCGTGTGTCAGATCATTCTTTTCATGTGGCTTTAACTGTTTCGTGGCATAAGCTATGACTTTACCTTCCTGCATCAAAACACAGGTCAAACCTTTCAACGATGCATCACTGTAAATTACAAATTCTTTACCCGATTCTAGTTGTACTAACACCGGAGCTTCTGTCAATAGAGCTTTCAATTGATCAAGGCTTTTCTGACACTTTTCAGACCATTCAAATTTCACATCTTTCTGAAGCAATTTCGTCAACGGAGTCGTAATCATCGAAAAGCCTTTTATGAATCATCGGTAATAACCAACAAGTACCAAAAAACTATGGACTTCAGAAATATTTCTCGAAGGCTTCCAATCTAAAATAGCTAAAATTTTGCTTGGATCAAATCGGATACCAGATACCGACACAAATTGTCCCAAAAAACCAACTTTGCGTAATCAAAACTCACATTTACTGAATTTCGTAAATAGCTGCTTATCACGCAAAGTTTGTAACACTATTCTCAGATGTTCAGCATGCTCGGTTTCATCACGTGAATATATCAATATGTCATGAATGAATACGACAAAAAATTGATCTAAATACGGTCTAAAAATTATGTTAATCAAATCCATAAAAAAGCAGGTGCATTCGTTGATCCGAAAGGCATAACTAAGAACTCACAGTGTCCATACCTCGTCCGGAAAGCAGTTTTTAGAAAGTCTAAATCTTTTACTCACAACTGATAGTATTTCAATCTCAGATCTATCTTTGAAAACACGGTAGCTCCTTTCAACTGATCAAACAAATCGTCAATTCAGGGCAGAGGATATTTGTTCTTGATAGTCACTTTGTTCAACTGGCGATAATCAATGCACATTCTCATCATACCATCTATCTTATTCACAAACAGAATAGGAGCACCCTAAGGAGAAAAGCTCAATCTTGCGAATCCTCTATAAGTCAATTCTTGCAACTGAGACTTTAATTCTTTTAACTCTGTCGGAGCCATTCTATACGGAGCTATCTAAATAGAAGTAGTTCCCAGTAATAACTCAATGCCAAATTCAACCTCCCGA
This sequence comes from Gossypium longicalyx, assembly GCA_025698465.1. Classification (NCBI taxonomy): domain Eukaryota; kingdom Viridiplantae; phylum Streptophyta; class Magnoliopsida; order Malvales; family Malvaceae; genus Gossypium; species Gossypium longicalyx. The sequence goes on along the minus strand of CM046995.1, from coordinate 65,910,337 downwards.
ATCAGAGATAATCCTAGAAGTTCTTCAGGAAATACATCAGGGAATTCACAGACAACAGACACTGATTCAATTTTCTTTTTTGTCACTTTAGAATCAATCACATAGGAAAAATAGGCTTCACAACCCTTTTTCACATAATTCTGAGCTTTCATCGACTAAATCACAGCTGGTAACCCATTCAAATCAGTAGATTCAATTCAGATTATTTCATCATTCATGCATTTCAAATCAATAGTTTTCCATTTGCAGTTCACAATAGCATCATGAAAAGTTAACCAATCTATACGCAAAACTATATCAAACTCATCAAAAGGTAATAACATCAAATCAGTTGGAAAACAAATGTCTCAAAACATTAACGGACAATTCTTGCACACTTTGTTGACCAAAACACACTGGCCTAAGTGGTTCGATACTCTAATTACAAATTCAGTAAACTCTACAGGCAAAGTCTTACTGCTCACTAAATTCATGCATATATAAGAATGTGTTTATCCGGGATCTATCAATGCAATCACAGAAGTATCATAAAGAGTGATATTACCAATTATAACATCAGGAGATGAAGCTCGGATGGCATAGGCTCTGGCAAGTGTGCAAGCCTCAGATCTAATAGTAGTATCTTTAGTCCCTCTTTGACTACCACTCACATTTCCCGTATTTCTGGGAGTACTACCACAAGCTATATTGCCATTTGGCCTCGAATTTTGCACAATTTCTTGTTCAAAGACTTGGGACAATCTCGAATAAAATGATCTAAAGATCCACATTTGAAACAAGCCTGATCACACAGTCTACAATTGCCAAAATGTCTTTTACCATAATGTCCACACTCAGGTCGATCAGATTGGACATTTCCAACACTTGCAACAGAAGTAGCTGGAGCTCTGTAACTCGAATACGATCTATTACGATCCCTAGTCAAATGTCCAACATTAGTCTTCGAATGGCTATAATCGTCTCGAAATTTCTTTGACACAGACTGAAATGATTTCTTGTAGATCTCTTTCTTACATCTCTAGCTTTTGAGTCAGCTTTTCTTTTCTCTTTCCCAAGTTCTTCAGCTTTACATGCTCGTTTAACAAGCACAACAAACTCTTTTAGTTCTAGAATCTCGACTAAGAATTTGATGTTTTCATTCAAGCCATCCTCAAATCTCTTGCACATAATTGCTTTAGTCGAGACACATTCTCGTGCATATTGACTCAATCTCACAAATTCTTGCTTGTATTTCGTAATAGACATACGACCTTGTTTTAACTCAAGAAACTATTTGCGTTTCTGATCGATGAATCTCTAACTGATATATTTCTTTCAGAATTCAGCTTGAAAGAAATCATAGGTGACTCATTCCCTCGGAACCACATATATCATTGTCTTCTACCAGTGATACGTCGTATCTCTCAGAAGTGAAACGACACATTTAAGGCATTCATCGGGAGTACATGATAATTTATCAAACACTTGTATCATATTCTCTAGCCAGAATTCAGCTCTCTCGGCATCATCATTAGTAGTAGCACGAAATTCTTCGGGCCCTATATTTTCTAGTATCCACTGGTGCTTTACTCAACTAAATCAGATTAGCTTGTGACGTGACAGCGACTTGTGGAGGATTTACCGGGGGTGACGGTTGTGGCATAGCCGGATTGGTTCTAATATACTGAGTGAACCAATCATTCATCATTTGATAAAAAGCTTGCTTAGCCTCTCCCTCGTGGCTACTAGTCATGGGTCGAGAATCAGATGGCCCTGTCTCTTGAACGAGAGCAGGCGCATTACTTTCAACATCGTCAGCTACGACTCGTTCGGGATCCATTTACAATATAAAAATACATTTTCATTATCACGAATCATCACACTATCACAGTTCGTATATATGGCATGTATAGCTAAACTCATATACGCTACGTTAGTCCTAGAATTGACTAAACTATAGCTTTGATACCAACCAAATGTAACACCCCTAACCCGTATCCGTCGCCGGACTAGGGTTAAAAGACATTACTAGACATACTAGAACATTTCGTATTCATTTTACAAACATCATAACATCATAGTCAAAGATCAACATAAAGTTCCTTTCTTAGGTCAACGAGACCTTAAACATGCATTAGGAATAGGTCAGGACTAAATGGAACACATACAAAATTTTTCAAAACTTAAACAATTTTCTAAGTTACAGAGGTCACACACCTGTGTGAATAGGCCGTATGCCTCACACGGCATTAGACACGCCCGTGTGTCTAGGCCGTGGCAAAACAGGGTATACATACTGACTTGTCCACATGGCCACAAGACAAGTTCGTGTGCCAGGTTGGGTGAAAATTAGGGAGACTACTGACTTGGGTCACACGGCCAGTCACATGCTCGTGTGTCTAGCCCGTGCTCGAAACTAACTTGGCCACACGGCCTAGCACACGCCCATGTGTGTACGACCGTGTGTCTGCTCAACCTCATTTCGAAATGGCCCTCTAACAATACGGCTGAGACACATGCCCGTGTCCCTGCCCATGTGGGGAAAAATAGGCCTTTTACAACGCTAAATGCCACCCACTAAGGGTCCTCCCTACAAGCAACAAATAGGTAACAATTGCATCACAAATTCAACCAATTTTGATCACATAACATACATTCTTTATGTCATATAATCACCAACCAATTTTAGATTTGTATTCAAACCAAAAGCATACCAAATCATATGATTCATAATCTCAATTTACTTCATTCATTCACATGCCAAAATCTTACCAAAATAACCAATTCTATGAGCATTCATGAACACATTATAATGACCATATTGCATCACCTAACTTATACTCAAAAGTCATTTATAAACACAACCAAAACCAAGCCATATCACATGGCTAGATTACACATCTCAAAACACATTCAAAGTTCTCTAGCCTATACATGCCGTACTTTGATATATACATTTTCAAAAGGTACCAAAATTAAGTTTGATAGTGTGGTCATGATCCTCGATAATCCCCGAGCCTTCAGTAGCTTCAATATCTATGAACCAATTGAAAACACACACAAAGTAAGCTTTCAAAAGCTTAGTGAGCCATATACAAATGAACTTATTATATAGCACATTTCGAAACCATTTCATTCATGTAGTTCAAGGAAAAATATAACCATACATTGTTCATAATTCAACTACATATGCATATCTCATTCTCAAATAACTCATACATATTTCATATGTCCACATAAATGCATATGCTTACCTTTCATTCTCAATCTTAATATACATTTCAAATGTACCTCAATCAGATACAAGTTCACATAATCATTCATTTTCTTGGAATGCCTATTGAACCGTTTGGAATCAAATAGGATACGCGGATAGCTTGGAAAGTAGGTACAATGCCAACATCCCAGACGTGGTCTTACATGTAATCAAATATCGATGCCACTATCCAAGACAGGGTCTTACACGAAATCAAATATGATGCCGATGTCCTAGACATGGTCTTACACGTAAATCTCAAATCGATGCCAACATCCCAAACATGGTCTTACACGAAATAACATATTGAAAATCCTATGTCATGACATATGTATCCTAGCGATTCCTATAGTTCGTACGAGACTTTTCGGACATTGTCACATTATCGAAACTTTTTTGGATTTCATATATTTAGCTCTCATATGCATTCACCATAATTCAAATATCATATAAGCAATAATAATTCAATTTACCACATTTATTTGTATATCGACTTACCTCATATGGAAATGAACGAAAACGAACAACTATTCAATGACTTTCGACTTTCCGTGATCTAATTCTATTTTCTTTGGTTCTTGATCTAAACACATTCAAATTTGACTTATTCAATCTCACATTCATTCAAATCAATCCATATACACATATTTAGGGAATTTTACAAATAGCCCTCACATTTTCACATTTTAACAATTTAGTTCCTGATTCATAAATTAAAAAAATACACAAAATTTCTTTAGAAATATGCTTGGCTGAATATTATTTTAGCTCATACAAGCCCACATATTTCATTTATTTCACATTTTAGTCCTTCATTTTCTTATTTTCATAATTTAGCCCAAAATACTCAAATTCATCAAAAATCCAAATACAAAACATAGTAATCTAGCACATATCTTTCATTTTTCATCAATTATCATCACAAAGCTCATAAAAGCATCAATGGCATAATTCAAAATCATCATGAAATTCAAAAATTGAGACATAGGCTTGAAAGATTACAAAGCAATGATTAAAAAAACGTAGAAATTATCAAAAACCGATCATAAATCAAACCTTAATTAAGATGAGTAATAGCCGAACCCTAAACAAGCTTTTATCTTTTCTTTTTCTTTTAATTTCGGTAAGGATGAACACAAAATGACTAATATCATCCCTTTGTTTTATTTTAATTATCATATTAACCAAATACCAATTTTACCCTTTGTTATAAAACCATTTAATCATTAAACATAAGGCCATTTATGTCCATTAATCTTTTCAATGGCATAATAGCAACATAAGGACCTTATAATTAAAAAGCCATAGCAAATAGACACTTTTAACATATAACATGCAACTTTTACATTTTATGCTATTAGGTCCTTTTATCAAATTAAGCACTCAAACGATCAAATTTTCATACAAAATTTTCATAGATATCAATTCCCATATAATAAGCATGGAAAATAATATTAAAATTTTTTTCTGACTCAAATTTGTCGTCCCAAAACCACTATTCTGACTATGGTCTAAACTGGGTTGTTACACAAATCGTCTATAATAGCCGGCTAGTCCCAGAAAACTACGAATTTTAGATACATTTCTCGGAGGCTTCCAATGTATAATCGTAGAAATTTTGCTCGGGTTAACACGGATACCCTCGGCTGAAACTATATGTCCTAGAAAACTAACCTTTCGTAGCCAAAACTCACATTTGCTGAACTTTGCAAAAAACTACTTACCTCTTAATGTTTGTAACACGATTCTCAAATGCTCGGTATGCTCAGATCATCACGAGAGTAAATTAAAATATAATCAATAAACACAACTATGAATCGGTCTAAGTACGGCCCGAAAATTCGATTCATCAAGTCCATAAAAACAACAGGTGCATTTGCTAGTCTGAAAGGCATAACAAGAAATTCGTAGTGTCTGGACCTTGTTCTAAATGTAGTCTTTGACACATCTGAGTCTTTAACTCACAACTGATAATAACCCGATTCAAATCAATCTTTGAAAATACTGTAGCCCCTTTCAACTGATCAAATAAATCATCAATCCGAGGTAGAGGGTATTTGTTCTTTATAGTCACTTTATTCAACTGTCTGTAATAGATACACATTCTCATAGTGCTATTTTTCTTCTTTACAAATAACACCAGTGCACCCCAGGGAGAGAAACTCGGTCTAGTAAAACCTCTATCTGTCAACTCTTGCAACTGAGCTTTCAATTAACTCTATCGGAGCCATTTTGTATGGAGCTATTGATATTGGCGCTGTTCCTGGCACCAATTCAATACCAAACTCAACCTCTCTAATAGGTGGTAAACTCGGTAACTCTTCTGGAAATACATCTGGATACTCGCACACAACTGGTACTAATTCAATCTTTGTTTCTGTCATTTTTGTATCAAGTACATAATCAAGATAAGCTTTATACCCCTTTCTCACAAATCTCTAAGCTAACATAGACGAGATCACAATTGGCAAACTATTCAGCTCATCAGATTCAATTCTAATAGTCTCATTATTCTGACATTTTAGTTCGATAATATTTCATCTACAATTCACAACTGCATCATGCATAGTCAGCCATTCCATACCCAAAATCACGTCAAACTCATCGAATGGTAGAAGCATCAAGTCGGCCAGAAAACAATAACCCCGAGTCATCAAAGGACAATTCTTACAAATTTTATCAATTAAAACAAACTTGCCTAAGGGGTTCGACACGTTAATTACAAATTCTGTAGACTCAACATGTAAAAACTTTTTAAATACTAAATTCATAAAGATATATGAATGGGTTGATCCAGGATCTATCAACGCAGCTATATCAGTATCAAAAAGAGAAAAAGTACTAGTAATAACGTTTGGCGATGATGCCTCCTCCCGTGCACGAATAGCATAAGCTTGGGCAGGTGCTCGTTCCTTAGACCTCATAGTAGAATCTCTCATCACACCTCTACCACTGGATAGATTTCCTTTATTTCTAGGTGGTCTCCCTCTCATTGTCATATTGCTCGATCTTACATGCTGAGGTTTATCTTTTTCATTTAACTCAGTACAATATCAGATAAAATGATCTTGCGAACCACAACTTTAACAAGCTCTATTATTATTTTTCATCCAACAATCTCCAAAATGTCGTCTTCCACACTGTTGACATTTGGGTTTAACATCTTTTACGTTGCCAACACTCAATACCAATGTAGCTTGAGCTTTAGGACTGATTTATTTCTTTCCGCGATCTCTATTGGAATATCCCGTTGAAGTGATTTGTCGGTTAAAATAATCTTTAGGTTTCTTTGGTGTGGAATGATAAGGTGTACTCATTGATCTCTTCCTCGAATCTCTTGCCTCTAAATCAGCCTTTCTCTTTTCTTTGCTAAGTTCCTCACCTTTGTAAGCTCTATCTACTAAAACAACAAATTCCTTCAATTCTAAAATAACAAGAAGTTTAATGACTTCATTCAACCCATCTACAAATCATTTGCACGTGATTTCTTCAGTGGAAGCATATTCCCGAGCATACTTACTTACTCGTACAAATTCTCTTTCATACACTGTCACGATCATTCGGCCATGTTTCAACTCTAGAAACTCTTTATGCTTTTGATCAAGGAACTGCTGACTTATTTATTTCTTTCGGAACCCCGTCTGAATGAATTCCCAAGTCACTTGCTCTCTCGGTACTACAGACACCAATGTATTCCACTATTGATATGCTGTGTCTCTCAATAGTGAAACAACACACTTTAAACATTCAACTGGAGTGCATGAAAGTTCATCAAACACTCGAATCGTGTTCTTAAGCCAAAACTTGGCTCTCTCAGGGTCATCATTAACAGTGGCTCTGAATTCTTCAGCTTCGGGCTTTCGTATCTTATCAACAGGTGGTTTATTCAATCGCAAAGGATCCAGACCTTGAGAAAATACAAGGATCGATTGGAGAATAGGTAGGGGTGGAGGTTGTTGAGCAGTTGGGTTCGTGTGAATGTATTGAGTGAACCACTCGTTCATTATTTGGAAGAAGGCTTCTTTAGTCTCTCCTCCTTGGCTACTCGTTACTGGTCTGAATTAGATAGCGCTATCCCTTGCGTGGGAGCAGGTACATTACTTTCAACCTCGTCAGCAATAACTCAATTGGGATCCATTACTATACAAAAACACAATTTAAGTTGTCATGAATCATCACACTATTGCAAAATATATATGGCATGTATAGCTAAACTCTCACATACGCTACATTTGTCCTAGAATCGACTAAACCGTAGCTCTGATACTAATAAAATGTAACACCCCTAACCAGTATCCGTCGCCGGAGTAGGGTTATGAGGTGCTACAGATCAATTCACAACATATAGCATACATTTATCAAACATAATGCATTCATTATCGTAAATCATTCAACACAATCACATTGTCCCTTATAAGGGCCTACGAGGCCTTAAACATCAATAAGCATATATTTCAATTCCTATTTGCAAAAATTGCTATTTGCAATTTGCAAAGCCATTTTGCCACCCTAATTTGGATACACTTACGCCTCTCAAATAGCATACAATATAACATCAATAAGCATATATTTCAATTCCAATCAAGCATGATTTATACCAATCCAACACCAACCAATACAAGCCACAAATACCACACATTGGCATCTAATTTCATGCTAATCCTTATCTTCTCAAAATATCAAAATGACCATTTACAAAATATGCATTATTATGCTCAATACCACAAACTTACTAGCTCTCAATTTATCACCTATTGACATTCAAAATTTCTAAATGATTATCATGAATCCACCACAATCACACTACATAGGTCAATTACCAAATCAAAACAAAAACCTTTTGCACACTTATATACATCATCAAATTCATCATCCAAAACCAACTCACATGACAATATATATACAAACTAAAACATAAACATTTACAAGCCATTCCAAATGGCCAATATCAATACCAAAACGTAGCCAAAATGACCAAAGTCCCTATACATGCCATATGACCAAACCATAAGTTCACAAGTACTAAAATGATGGTTGGATAGTGTAACGATGTCTCCGACGATCCCTGAATCTGAGTTAGCTTTGATATCACTATAAAACACTGGAAAATACATAAAGTAAGCTAATAAGCTTAGTAAGCTTGTATAATATAAACTTAACTAATCACAAATACAACATTCATCAATCTAAACATATTATCATGTACTTTATGATTACTAATAAACCTTTCACCTGCTTATTCATAAGCTTATATACAAACTTTGTAACTTCTTCGATTTTAAGCTAATAATATATATGTACATACCTGTACCAATCCATAACAAGTTCATACATACACGAAATGCCATTGAATACTTAATGTCTCACACACTAAGTGCCATACTCGATATCTCGCACACTTAGTGCCACACTCGATATCTTGCACACTAAATGTTGTATATAGCTGAAGCTATCTCAAATCGCACACTAAGTGCCATATATACCCGAAGTTATGTCGAATCGCACACTAAGTGCCACAATAGCCTATTTGTTGTTGAACATAACTGTAGTCCCGTATATACAATTTATGCAACATCAAGCACTAAAAGCATAATTATTACAATTATTAATACATACGAACTTACCTCGGATGTGTAAACTACGAAATAAGTCGATTAGTCGATAACTTTATCTTTTCCCCAATCCAATTTCGTATTTCAGTTTTCTTGATCTAAATATATTCAAAATTGACTTATTCAATCATCTATTCATTCAATTTAATCCAAAACACACTTTAAAACACATTTACACTTTTGCCCCACATATTTTACATTTTTTTTACAATTTAGTCCTTATTTCACAAAATCACAAATTAATGAAATTCATGACTTGCCCATGCTATCCGAATTACCATAATGCCCTTATCAGCCCATAATTTCCATTTATTTCACATTTTAACCACTGACTTTACACATTTCTCAAATTAATCCTTATTTTGCATTTTTACTAAAAATCACTTAGCAAAACTTGTATAATTCATAACAAATATTCATATTTCATCATCAAACATCAAAGAACACATATATACATCAATTACAACTCTAAAAAATGTTAACAATTTTGAAATTGAATGCATGGGCTAGATAGATTGAGCTACAACGAACTCAAAAACATAAAAATCACTAAAAACTGAGTTAAAAATCACTTACAATTGAAGCATGCATTAGCTAAACCTTTGAATCTTATCCATGGCTTCTTTCTTTCTTAATTTTAGCTAGGAAGAAAGATGAATGAAATGCTTTGTCTTTTGTTTTAATTATTTAACCTTTATTTAATGAATTAACATATTAACCTTATAAAAATCATTTAAAACACCTTAATATATGTCCACTCATGCTATTAATGGTCTAATTGCAACATAAGGACCTTAACTTAAAGGTTCTATAGCTATTAGATACTTTTAGCTATAGAACTCCACTTTTAAGTTTTAGCGATTTAGTCATTTTTATCAAATTGACCAACTAAACGATAAAATTAGCTCACGAAATTTTCACACATATCAAATAACATGTGGTAAATACCAAAAATAATATTAAAATAATTTTTTGACATCAGATCTATGGTTTCAAAACTATTGTTATGATTTAGCTAAAACCGGGCTGTTACATTTTTCATCAAAGAAATTATGAGATTCGAGTAGTCGATCGAATGCATCAGTGGGATATCAAAATAAAGATCATGGAAATCAACAAGTGAATTATAAAGCTTAAGCTACCTTTGTCTCGAGTGTTGGCAGTGTGAGAAATAACAAACTTGAGTATCAACAGTATGGGATACGTCATTTTGGAGAGTGCTGGAATAAGAGTGTTAGAGCTTGTTTCAAATGTGGTTTGCCAGATCATTTTATCTAAGATTACCCAGAGTTATCTAAGAAAGATAAATTTAAGAATGCAAGACTGAGTAATACGACTGCTAGAGGGAGACTACCGAGAAACGTGGGAAATGTGTCTAGTGAGAAAAGGGTGACAAAGGATTCAGCTATGAGATTTGAAGCTAGAGCACCAGCCAGAGCTTACACTATTCGCGCTCGTGAAAAAGCATCATCCCTAGATGTTATTACTGGTACATTTTCTCTTTACGACACTAATGTAATTGCTTTAATAGATCCTGGATCAACACATTCGTATGTTTGTGAGAATTTAGTGTTAGTAAGAAATTATCTGTTGAGTCTACATAAATTGTAATTAAAGTATTTAACCCTTTAGGCAAGTATGTTCTAGTTGAAAAAGTATGCAAGAACTGTCCTTTAATAACTTGGGGTTACTGTTTTCTGGTTGACTTAATGCTATTACCTTTTGATGAGTTCGATGTGATTTTGGGTATGGATTGGTTGACTCTTCATGGTGCGGTTGAAAATTGTAAAAGAAAGACTATCAAATTGAGATGTTAGGATAATAAAATCATTCGGATTGAATCTAATGAATCGTGTGGATTACCAGTTGTAATATCAACTATGTCAGCTCAGAGTTATGTGAGGAAAGGTTGCAAAGCTTATCTCACTTATGTTTTAGATACCAAAGTGTCTGGAAAAAAGATCAAATTAATGCCAATAGTATGCGAGTATCCAAATGTATTTCTAGAAGAATTGCCTAGGTTACCACCAATCAAAGAGGTTGAATTTGCAATTGAGATAGTATCGAGGACTTCATCGATATCTATAGCTCCATACAGAATGGCTCTGATAGAGTTGAAAGAATTGAAAGCTCAGTTACAAGAGTTAATAGATAGGGTTTTGCACGACCAAGTTTTTTGCCCTGGTGTCCACCAGTATTGTTCGTAAAGAAGAAAGACGGGTCAATGAGAATGTGTATTGACTATCGCCATCTTGACAAGGTTACAATAAAGAATAAGTATATGTTACCGAGAACAGATGATTTGTTTGATTATTTGAAAGGTGCTATAGTGTTTTCGAAGATTGACTTGAGATCTGGCTATTATCAGTTACGAGTTAAAGACTTAGATGTGCCAAAAACTGCGTTCAGAACAAGGTACAGACATTATGAATTCCTTGTTATGCCTTTTGGACTAACTAATTGTCCTGCAATTTTTATGGATTTGATGAATCAGATCTTTATACCATATTTAGACAGTTTTTTTGTTGTGCTCATTGATGATATTCTGATCTATTCACGAGATGAGTCTGAGCATACCTAGAATTTGAGGATTGTATTGCAAACCTTGAGAGATAAGAAACTATATGCTAAATTCAATAAATGTGAGTTTTGGCTCCGAGAAGCTAGATTTTTGGGACATATAGTTTTAATGGTTGACATTTGAGTTGATCCGGGCAAGATTTCTGTAGTTATTGATTGGAAACCACCTAGAAATGTATCTAAAGTTAGAAGTTTTCTGGGATTGGCTGGTTACTATCGACGCTTCATTAAAGGATTCTCGATGATTGCTACACCGATGACCAGACTGTTACAGAAAGATGTAAAGTTTGAATGGTCTAAAAAATGTCAACAAAGTTTCGATCAATTGAAAGTGTTTTTAACTGAGGCACTAATGTTTGTTCAACCTGAGTCGGGTAAAGAATTTGTGATTTGCACTGACACGTCACTGAACGGTTTGGGTTGTGTGTTGATGAAAGAGGGAAAAGTGATAGCTTATGCTTTTAGATATTGAAACCACATGAAAAGAATTATCCAAAATATGATTTAGAGTTGGCCGCTATAGTTTTTGCATTGAAAATTTGGGGACATTATTTGTACGGTGAAAAATGTCACATCTTTACCGATCTTAAAAGCTTAAAGTATATTATGACTCAGAAAGATTTGAATCTGCGACAACAGAGATGGCTTGAGTTGCTAAAAGATTATGAGCTAGCAGTTGATTATCATCCAGGAAAAGCAAACGTAGTTGCAGATGCTTTGAGTATAAAATCATTGTTTGTTTTGAGAGCAATGAATACACAGTTGGCATTATCTAATGATGGTTCAATTTTAGCTGAGTTAAAGCTAAACCAATATTTCTTTAGCAAATTTACGAAGCTCAGAAATGTGATAGTAATTTGCAAGCTAAAAGAATGCAATGCGAGTCGACTAGTGATTCAGAGTACTAAATCGGATCTAATGATTGTTTGATGTTCCAAGATAGAATTTGTGTACCGAAAAATCCAGAGTTGATTAAGAAAATTTTACATGAGGCACATAGTGGTTGCTTATCCATTCATCCTGGAAGTACTAAAATGTTCAATGATTTGAAACAACTGTATTGATGGTCAGGTAAGAAACGAGACATTTCTCAGTTTGTATTAAAATGTTTGATTTGTTAGCAAGTGAAAGCCGAGCATCAAGTGCCTTTAGGTTTGCTTTAGCCTATGATGATATTGGAGTGGAAATGGGATAGCATGACTATGGATTTCATATCGGGATTACCCTTATCTCCGAAAAAAAGATACAATTTGGGTTGTCGTTGATCGATTGATGAAATCCACACATTTCATTCCGATACATACTGACTATTCACTCGATAAATTAGCTGAATTATACACTGCTGAAATTGTTAAATTGCACGGGGTACCAATTTCGATTATTTTAGATAGAGATCCAAGGTTTACTTCGTGATTTTGGAAGAAATTGCAAGAGGCTTTGGGTATGAAATTGAATTTCAGTATAGCTTTTCATACGCAAACCGACGGTTAGTCTGAAAGAGTAATTCAGATTCTTGAAGTTATGCTCAGATGTTGTATTTTAGAGTTTGAAGGAAATTGGGAGAAATATTAGTCACGGGTTAAATTTTCATATAAGAACAACTTGCAATCGAGCATAAAGATGGCACCATACGAAGCTTTGTATGGTTGTAAATGCCGAACTCCATTGTACTGGACAGAGCTTAGTGAGAAACAAATTCACGGAGTTGATTTGATTAGAGAAACTGAAGAGAAAGTGAAAGTAATTCGTGATTGTTTGAAGACAACTTCAGATTATCAGAAATCGTACGCGGATTTGAAACGAAAAGATATAGAATTTCAAATCGGTGACAAAGTATTTTTGAAATTACCTCCGTGGAAGAAAATTCTTTGTTTTAGTCATAAAGGCAAATTGAGTCTGAGATTCAGCAAGTCGTATGAGATCATTGAAAGGAAAGGTCCAGTGGCATATCAGCTAGCTTTACTGACTAAGCTAGAGAAGATCCACAATGTATTTCATGTATCAATGTTGTACCGATATATATATGATCCATCTCATGTGATTTCTTCGTCAGAGATTGAGATTCAATCTAATATGATGTACAACGAAGAATCGATCAGAATTTTTGCTTAAGAGATTAAAGAATTGAGAAATCAACGTATAGCTTTAGTGAAAGTCTTATGGCAACATCACGGAATTGAAGAGGCTACTTGGGAGCCTGAGGAAGCTATGAGAAAACAGTACCCTTACCTATTCACTGGTAAGATTTTCAAGGACGAAAATCCCTAAAGGGGGGAGAGTTGTAACAACCTGTTTTTGGTCAAATCAGAACAGTGGTTTTGGGACCATAAATCCAAGGTTAGAATATTTATTTTATTATTATTTTAATGTTTATAGCATGATTGAGTGATTGTGATAAAATCTCATTAAGAAATTTTATCGTTTGAATGTTTTATTTGATAAAAAGGACTAAATCGCGTAAAGTGTAAAATTTCAGTTCTAATAGCTAAAGGTGTCTAATAGCTATAGAATCTTAAATTTAAGGTCATTATGTTGTAATTAGACTATTTTAATATTAAGTGGACATTAATGGACATGAAATGGATGACATAAATGTTTTATCATTAAGGTTAGTTTGGTAATTCATGAAATAAAGGTTAATTAGTAAAACAAAAACAAAATTTGGTTCATTCATCTTTCTTATTACTGAAAATAGAAGAAGGAAATATTCGTGAAAGCTTGCTAGGGTTCGGTCACTTGGATTCTTAATTGGTGAGTAAATTTTGTCTCATTTTTAATGATTTCTATGTTTTTGAGATAGTTGCAGCTAGTACTAGCTAGCCTAGGGACTAATTTGTAAAAATGTTAAATGTTTTGAATGATGCCATTGATGAATAAGCATGATTTTTGAAGTTTCTTGATAGATTATGAATGTTTGTTAATAGATATACAAGTTTTGTTAAGTGATTTTTAGTGAAAATGCAAAATAAGGATTGAATTGAGAAATGTGTAAAGTTAGTGGTTAAAATGTGAAGTAAATGAAAAATATGGGCTACTAGGGGAATATTGTAATTCAGCTAGCATGGGTATATTTAAAATTTCACTAATTTGTGATTTTATGAAATAAGGACTAAATTGTGAAATATGTGAAATATGTGGGGCAAAAGTGTAAATGAGTTTTAAAGTTTGTTTTGGATTAAATTGAATGGATAGATGATTGAATAAGTCAATTTTGAATATATTTAGATCAAGAAAAGTGAAATACGGACTTGAATCGGGGAAAAGATAAAGTTATCGACTAATCGACTTATTTCGTAGTTTACACGTCCGAGATAAGTTTGTATGTTATAATTTCATTTAAAATGTATTTTTATGTGCTTTGATATAGCATGAATTGTGATTATATGATTACTGACAAGTTTGGAAATGATTCGACAAAGATTTGATGGTTAGAATCCCAGTTGAACCTTAGGAATAGTTTAGGATGCTAGTGACATGTCATTAGGTATACTTGAATTGGCTTCGGGCCATGATATAGCACTTTGAGTGTGAGAGACACCGATTTGACTTTGAGCCATGCATATCTACTGATTTGGCTTTGAGCCATGATATCAAAATTTTGGATAAGTTACCTTGATTTGGCTTCGATCCATGGTATCCGACTTCTATTCTGAATGGTTCAATGGGTAAATGAAGAATGTAGTTGAGTATGAGATTGGTACGAGATGGTACAGGTACGTACATATTGAATTGAGTATTGAAACTATGGAATTGATGAGTTCCTTGGAAAGTTTTGTGAATGTTCACTTGATAGCTTTGAGATTTAATAGAATTGTTGTATATTGATTTATATTATTTAAAATATTAATGAATGTTAAAATTTTCTCGTTGTTAACATACGAGCTAACTAAGCTATATAGCTTACTTTTTTGTTTTTTTTCTTATGTTTTATAGTGATTTCAAAGCTAGCTCGAATTCAGGGATTTTTTGAGACTTCATCACACTATCCATTGACTCTTTGGTACTTTTGAAACTATGTTTTCAGTCATATGGCATGTATAAGGATTTGAGTCATGTTGTTTATGTTTTGGTAATGGTGTTGGCTAAATGAGTTAGCATTGTAAAGGTTTATATTTTGATTTGTATATATAGCCATGAGTGATGGCCTAATTTTAGTATAGTTGGTATGTTTGAATCATGTGTATATATATACCTATATTTCATGTGTAATGAGTTGGTTGTGATGATTGATGGTAATAGGTATTGTGAGTATTAAATGGATGATTTGTGAACATTGGTATACTTGTTAAATTAGACCAAGTAATGCACCTATGATAATGGTCATTTGATAATTTGAGATTATAAGGATTGTATGAATTTAGATAGCATATTGTGGAACTTATGTGCCTTGAATTGGTTAGTATTGAAATGGTATCATTTAGACTTGGCTTGGTTGATTTGGATTGTATATTATGCTATGGTCTGATGTCTTTTGGATAGGTGAAGGTGTATAACAAATGGGGTGGCAAAATGGCTTGGTAAATAGCCTATTTTTTGTCCACACGGGCAGAGACACGGGCATGTGTCTCAGCTGTGTGTGACACACGGTTATATTGCACGGTCGTGTGTCCCCTGGTGTTGAAATTGAAATGAAGTCAGTATGCTCCACACGGGCGTGTGATTGGCCGCGTGGCAAAAGTCAATATACCCCCTAATTTGCACATGGCCTAGCACACGAGCGTGTGACTTGGCCGACTTGCATAAGTCAGTATACCCTATAGGTTTGGCATAACCTAACACACGGTCTAGCAGACGATCGTGTGTGGCTATTTCAAAGGTACATAGGTTAGACACATGAGCGTGTGGTTGGCCGTGTGACCCAAGTTAGTAAGCTCTCTTGTTTGGACACAGGCCGGGACAAAGCCATGTGTTCCCGTTTCGAATGTCCACACGGCCTGTGACACAGGTGTGTCTGGTGGCTGTGTGAGACACATGGCCTGGCCACACAGGAGTTTGTCCCCTGTTTTGAGAAAAATTTTCTAAGTGTGGAAAAATTTCTCGAGTTAGTAGTTTAGTCCCAAATCACTTCTAATACATGTTTAAGGCCTCGTAGGCTTGTTTGAGGGATACTATGATTGGTTGTGATTAAATTGTATTTGAATTAATGAATTATATATGAAATGTGTATTTAAAAGTGTTGTAAATCCAGTAATGCTCCGTAATCCTATTCTGGCGTTGAATATGGGTGAGGGGTGTTACACTCAATACATATGACCAGACGTCTATAGCCATGCATTTTAGGACCAAATAAAAAGGGCAAATACAAATTAATGTTTTTGGCTCAGTTTTGCATGAAGATTCATTAAGAAGTTTTTTTTACCTCAATTATCAGTATTACCAATGAATAGATAGGTTAGCTTTTTGGCTCTGGGTGTGAACTAAACAATGCCTTAGTTCATCCCTAGGTATCTCAATATTCACAAATTTAATCAGTCAAACAATCACAAATTCAATATTCTACCACACATACTAGCATGCTCGTTTCGCTGTATTCTCTATATCATTTGGTACATTTAATTGTAAAATGTCTATTTACAGTGTAATATATAGAACTTAGTAGAGTAATTATAAAAAATGTAAAATCATCTACTATCATGCCAAATTTATAGTGAATACAATCAAACTATATACATGCTCTTAACCACTCACTTGTATTTCTACAAGCTCAAGCACACAATTGACAATAAAAATCAAAAGAAAAACCTAAAAATTGAAAAAAAAAATTCTATATTACCCCCACACTTTAGAGAACACATTGTCCTTAATGTCTATCCCTACAAATATAAGGAAAGAAGTTACTCGATTGATTGTGGTGGATCTATTGGCTAATGGTAGGTACTCCTTCCTTTGTAAGCTTCAATAGGTTGTACTTCTTTCATGTGGGGATTTTACACAAAAAATTATAAATATATACTTGTATAATTCTAATATTATTATAATTATTACTAATTACTAGTTGCTAAAAAAATAAATTAACTTTCCTAAAGTAGAACAAACCAAACATAAATTCTCCTAATGTATATATGTATTGTAAAATAATTTTTTTAAAGAGATTATTCATCTTCCTCCTAGAGTCCTCTTTTTCTCCTTTCTTCCTTTTGTTTTCTTTGTAGTATTACAAATTACTTGTATAAATCGTCTTCTAGTAATTTCTTTGGAGGGTTCATCTCTTTATCTAACCACTTCATAGGTACTCCTATTCTTTAACACAGCTCCGTTATAAGGTGTGGAAAAAATATCCTTTTTGGTTGATTTCTTACACACTCAATGATACTCTCATCTACCCAAGTACCAATAATTATCTACTTCCTTTGCAAGACCACATATACTAGAATAGCCTATACTGGGCTAATATTAGAGAGAAGTGTTGTGGACCAAGTTATTGAACATACAAACTTTATCCATAATATTATTGTTGGAGTCATCAGCCTTGATTGAATGTCTCAAGTATCTCTGTTCTTGTTTCATATGCTCATACCTCTTTCCCTTCTGTTAAAAACCTTAAAATATCTTCCATGTCTATGTTTTTAAACTCTTTGAGATATGTGTAACGCCCCCACGCCCGAGACCGTCGTCGAAGTCGAGTATGAGGTGTTACTAAGCTTAATTTAACATTTTTAGAACTTTGGATTATTTGTTTCTACATTCACAGCTTACAAGCTACTTGTGTCACAGTCACAAGAAAAATCATATCTCGAGTTACAAAACTCAAAATCTAGATCCGTAAATTTTTCCTAAATCTAGACTCATATACCCATATAATAATTTTTTTCTAGAATTTTTGGTTGGGCCAATTAGTAAATTTTATTAGTGAAAGTTACCCCTGTTACAGGACTTGACTGGACTGACCTCTGTTTACTACGAACCACATTTCTCTCTGTACAAAATTCATATGACTATGACGTTTCTTTCTCCTGAAACTATGCTCAATGAGTATTCTAATAATATAAAATAAACCACCTAATTATATTTGTACAATTTATGGTGAATTTTTAAAGTTGGAACAGGGGATCCAGCAATCACTCTGGCCCTGTTTCACTAAAATTCAAATATCTTCTAACATATAATTCCTTTACCTGTTTCATTTGTTTTATGTGAAACTAGACATAATAAGATTCAATTTTATATTTAATCCATAACCAAATTTGATTTCTATGATTTTTAGTAAATTTTCAAACTCACATCAGTGTTGCTGCAATATTCTGTTTATGGCAAATTTCATTCCTTTTTATGAGTTTTCATGATCAAAGTATCCTATTAACCTTCCATGACATCAAACATAATCTAAACTAACCATTTCCATAATTTATCATTATCAAGCATTTCCTCAACCATTCCATCACCATACCATAAGATCATTTACACAAAATAGGTATATTGCTATACATGCCATACTTAAATTTACAAGCCATTTACCAAAAAGTCTTCCGGATAGTGTGACTGAGCCTTCGACCTATCCCGACTCCTAAGCTGGCTTTTCCAAAACTAAAATGAGTAAGAAGGAGGGAGTAAGCAATAATGCTTAGTAAGTTCATATGCAAATAATAAGTAACATAACAAACAATCATACCAATCAACATTAGCATGCATCACCAAAACACATATCACATTTCTAATCATTTTTCATCATCTTATTACCTTATCGTGGTTATATCAATACTCAACCCGAGGGTTAAATACATACCTTTCCAAAATATCCATTTCACATCACTTACCAATACGTCTCTTTACATCTCGAGTTTTCCTCCATTTGAGTAGAACTTTACCCGTTGAACACATCGGAATATAATTCGGATACATGGATAACTTGCACATAAGTGCCACATATGCAATCAAGCAATCATGTAACCCGCCCATAAGCGAACTCGGACTCAACTCAATGAGCTCGGGCGTTCGTATCCATAAGTGAACTCGGACTCAACTCAACGAGCTCGGGCGTTCGCATCCATAAGTGAACTCGGACTCAACTCAACGAGCTCGGACATTCGCATCCATAAGTGAACTCGGACTCAACTCAACGAGTTCGGATGCTCAACCATCCTAGTGACATGTCACTTGTATCCTAATCTATTCCTAAGGTTCAAACGAGATTTTCCTCGAATACATATCCTTGCCGTCTTCCGTAGAATGCCGAAATCAATACTCGGTAATAATTATATTTAGCATGTAGCACACATGATTTGCACTTTGTTTGAAAATAACCACAAAGCATATATTTCATGATAAAAATCAGCATATCACATAATTGACATCACTGACTTAAAAATAACAATTAGGCTACATTATTTACACATGAACTTACCTTGATACCAAAATATAAAGATTTTGCAATTTAGTCCACAATCTTTTCTTTTCCTCGATTGGGGTCGATTCCACGTCTTTCTTGATCTAAAATAACACATTTAGCTTATTTAATACTCACATTATCAAATTAATCCTTAATTCAATTTTTGGCAAAATTTATAATTTTACCCCTAAACTTTTGCATATTTACATTTTTGCCCCTAGGCTCGGGATTAAACTTTATTCCTTATTCTTATGTTTTATAACATGCTGATCACTTTTCCCTTCTATGGCAACATCAAATTCTCACTCTAACATGTACTTGTGACTATTAGGTATTTTTACCGATTAAGCCCTTTTACTCGTTTTTGCTTAAAATCGAGTAGTACAAGTTGTCTAACATAATTTAAAACTTCATATTCTATCAAAAAACATCAAAATACACAAATTTCACCTATGGGTATTTTTCCAAATATAAACCCTAGGTTAAATTATTGCTAACATAAGCTTAATCGAGTTATCGGGATCTCAAAAACGTAAAAATCATTAAAAACGGGGCTTAGAATCACTTACTATGAAGCTTGAAAGTTGAAGAAACCCTAGCTATGGTGAGAGTGAAGTTTCGGCAGCAACTAAATGGGGAAGATGACTATTTTGTGTTATTTCTCCCATTTTATTTCATTAAATATCCAAATGACCAAAATGCCCTTAATACCTTTCTTTGAAAATTTTCATGTACATGCACATTTTTGTCCAAAATTTTAGAAATTGGTTAAATTGGTATTTAAGACCTCCTAATTAATATTTCAAAGCAATTTCATACTAAAAACTTCTAAAATGCAAGTTTTGCAACTTTTTCAATTTAGTCCCTAATTTCAATTTAAGCACTTTATGCATAAAATTTCTTCACAAAATTTTCACACAATCATGCAATCATATCATAAACCTCAAAATAATTATAAAATAATTATTTCTATCTCGGATTTGTGGTCACGAAACCACTATTCCGATTAGGCCCTAATTCAAGATATTACAACTCTCCCCCTTTAAGGATTTTCGTCCTCGAAAATCTTACCGGTAAACAGATGTGGGTATTGATTTCTCATATTTTCTTCGGATTCCCATGTAGCTTCTTCTACTCTATGCTTTTGCCTCAACACCTTCACAAGTGCAATCTTTTTATTCCTTAGTTGTTTGACCTCTCGAGCTAAAATCTTAATCGGTTCTTCTTCATAGGTCATATCTGGTTGTAGTTCAATTTCTGTCGGTGAAACTACATGTGAAGGATCCAAACGATACCGACGTAACATAGATACGTGGAACACATCTTGAATCTTCTCTAATTCAGGTGGTAATGCTAGTCGATATGCTACCAGTCCAACTTTTTCAATTATTTCATACGGCCCAATAAAACGCGGACTTAATTTTCCCTTTCGTCCAAATCTAAGGACTTTCTTCCACGGAGACACCTTTAAAAATACTTTATCACCAACTTGAAATTCAATGTCCTTTCGTTTTAAATCTGCATAAGATTTCTGTCTATCCGAAGCAGTTTTCAAACAGTCTCGAATTACCTTCACTTTTTCTTGATTTCTTTTATTAGATCAACTCCATAAATCTGATTTTCCTTGAGTTCACCCAATACAAAGGCGTTAGACACTTACGACCATACAATGCTTCATAAGGTGCCATTTTCAAGCTCGTCGATAACTATTATTGTAAGCAAATTCTACCAACGGTAAATATTTTTCTCAACTTCCTTGAAATTCCAATACACAACATCCGAGCATATCTTCAAGAATCAATTACTCTCTCTCGATTGTCCATCGGTTTGTGGATGAAAAGTAGTACTTGAAATTTAACTTCACACTAACGCGTCTTGCAACTTTTGCCAAAACCGTAAGGTAAACCTTGGATCTCTATCCGAAATAATCGACAATGGTATTCTGTGTAATCTAACAATTTCTCTAATATACAGTTCAGCCAACTTGTTAAGAGAATAATCCGTACGTACCGGGGTAAAATGAGCCGACTTAGTTAATCTGTCAACTATTACCCATATGGCATCTTTCTTTCCTGGAGTCAATGGCAATCCTGATACAAAATCCATAGTAATCCGATCCCATTTCCATTCGGGAACCATAATAGGTGAAGTAATCCCAAGGCACTTGGTGTTCAAATTTCACTGTTGATGACAAATTAAGCATTTGGACACAAACTCTGATATATCTCTTTTCATTCCATTCCACCAATACATTTTCTTCAAGTCATTATACATTTTTGTACTACTCGGATGAATCGAGAAACAACCACTATGTGCTTCCTGTAGGATCTTTTGAATCAATTCCTCATTCTTCGGTACACAAATCCGATCTTTAAACATTAAGCACCCATCAGAACCGATTCTGAAATCTGACTCTGTATCAACTTCACACTACTTTCTTTTGGCTTGCAAATCTTGATCATCTTTCTGAGCTTCAGAAATCTCTTGTAAAAACATCGGTTTTACTCTTAACTCTGTTAGAATCGAACCATCATCTGACATTTTCAACTGAGTGTTCATAATTCTCAAAGCAAACAACAACTTTCTGCTCGTAATCAATAACAAGCTCGTAATCTTTCAATAACTCCAACCATCTTCGTTGTCTTAAATTCAAGTCTTTTTGTGACATCAAGTACTTAAGACTTTTATGGTCGGTATATACCCGGCACTTTTCACCATACAAATAATGCCGCCAAATTTTCAAAGCAAACACCACTGTAGCCAATTCCAAATCGTGAGTAGGATAATTCCTCTCATGAGGTTTTAGCTGTCTCGAAGCATAAGCCACCACTTTTTCTTCTTGCATGGGTACACACCCCAAACCATTTAGAGAAGCATCACTATACACCACAAATTCTTTACCTGATTCGGGTTGTACTAACACTGGTGCTTCTGTTAATAACTTTTTCAATTCTTCAAAACTCTGTTGACACTCTTCCGTCCATTCAAATTTAACATCCTTTCGGAGTAGTCTAGTTATAGGAGCAGCAATTATAGAAAATCCATTTACAAACCGCCGATAATACCCAGCTAGCCCCAAGAAACTTCTAACTTCAGTTACATTTTTCGGTGGTTTCCAATCAACAATGGCTGAAATTTTACTAGGATCAGCCCGTATACCATCACCAAAACAATATGACCCAAAAATCCAACTTCCCGAGCCAAAATTCACTTTTACTAAACTTAGCATATAGTCGCTTATCTCTCAAAGTTTGCAAAACTATCCTCAAATGCTCAAAGCATGCTCTGTCTCATCTTTTGAATAAATTAAAATATCATCTATAAACACCACAACAAATTTGTCCAAGTACGGTTGAAATATGCGATTCATTAAATCCATAAACACAAAGAGAGCATTTGTCAATCCGAATGGCATAACTAAAAATTCATAATGACCATACCTTGTTCTAAAAGCGCTTTTAGGCACATCCGACTCTTTTACCCGCAGCTTGGTAATACCTGATCTCAAGTCAATCTTTGAAAACCATGTCGCTCCTTTTAGCTGATCAAACAAATCATCAATTCTTGGCAACGAATACTTGTTTTTGATTGTCACCTTGTTTAACTGCCGATAATCAACACACAACCTCATAGAACCATCCTTCTTTTTCACAAATAACACGGGAGCACCCCAAGGTGAAAAACTCGGTCTCACAAAGCCTTTATCATTCAACTCTTGCAACTGCGACTTTAATTCCTTCAACTCTGCTGGTGCCATTCTATACGGAGCAATCAAAATCGGAGCTGTTCCCTGTATCAAATCAATACCAAATTCTACTTCCCTGACTGGAGGCAAACCCGACAATTCTTCTGGAAATACGTCTGCAAATTCACACACAACCGGCACTGTTTCAACTTCTTTTGTATTAATTACATACGCCAAATAAACTTCATAACCCTTTCTCAGATATCTTTGAGCCGACATTGAAGAAATCACACTAGGTAATGCCTCTGATTTATCTGATTCAACCCGCAAAGTTTCACCATTTTCACACTTTAATTCTATAACCTTTTCTTTGCAATTTATTTTAGCATCGTGCAATGTCAACCAATCCATACCCAAAATAACATCAAACTCATCAAACGGCAACAAAATCAAGTCGGCCGGAAAATAATGATCCCGAATCATTAAAGGACATTTCTTACATACTTTATCATCAATCACACATTTGCCTAACGGATTCGACACTCTAATCATAAATTCTGTGTTCTCAACAGGTATATTCATACTAGACACCAGTTTCATGCACACATATGAATGAGTAGAACCGGGATCAATCAAAGCAATAACATTAACATTATAGAGAGAAAATGTACCGGTAATCACATCAGGTGAGGAAGCATCTTCGCGCGCTTTAATAGCATAAGTCTTAGCCGGAGCCCTTCATTTAGGTCTAATTGGTGCATCCCTGGCTACATTCTTACTGCTTGCTTCGCTCCCAGCTTTTCTTGGATATCTTCCTCTCGAATCCGCCCCACTTGTTTTTGTATTCTGAAATTTTTCTTTTTCAGCTCTCTCTGGGCAGTCTCTAATAAAATGATCCGGAGAACCACATCGAAAACATTCATTTGCTCTGCACGGACCAAAATGATTCCTACCACACCGCTGGCACTTAGGTTTAACAAATCTCGAATTCCCTACACTGGCTGCCGAAATAGTCTGGGACTTAGGACCCACATTTTGCTTCTTATAATTCCCATATGATTGTCCAGCTGAAGCTTGGGAACGAGGGTTCATATTTCTTGACTTTCCAGGTTGCTGTGAGAATGAACTGCTCGTCGGTCTTTTCTTCCAATTTCTAGTCTCAGCCTCTACCTTTTTCTTCTCTTTAAGTAGTTCTTCAGCCTTGCAAGCTCGATCCACTAATACTATCATTTCTTTTAATTCAAGAATTCCAACAAATACCTTGATGTCTTCGTTGAGCCCGTCTTCAAATCATCGGCACATCTTGGCCTCTGTAGGAACATACTCTCTGGCATACTTACTTAATCGAACAAACTCTCTTTCATATTCTGTAACTATCATATTACCTTGCTTCAGCTCAAGAAATTCTTTACGCTTCTGATCAATAAATCTTTCGCTAATATATTTCTTCCGAAACTCTTCTTGAAAGAATTCCCAAGTTATTCTCTCTTTCGGTACCACCGAAATCAAAGTCTTCCATCAATTATAGGCTGAATCCCTCAACAAAGATATAGCACATTTCAAACATTCTTCAGGTGTACAAGATAATTCATCAAATACCCGGATAGAATTTTCAAGCCAGAACTCTGCTTTCTCGGCATCATCATCAATATTTGCCTTAAATTCTTCAGCCCCTTGCTTGCGGATTACATCAGCTGGAGTTCTATGAAATTTCATCGATCCATACCTTGAGGCATCGGAGGTACAGGTTGAGGAATTGGGGGAGGTGGGGGAGGTTGTACATTTGGGTTCGTACGAACGAACTCAGTGTACCATGCATTCATCATTTGGAGAAAGGCTTCCCGACCCCTTTCTCCCCCTCTCTGACCAACAGTAGGGGGTGGATTTTCAGTCGGTGCTGCTCCTTCAGCCGGAGCTGGCGCATTACTCTCTACTTCATCTGCCACAGCTGGATCGGGATCCATTTACTATAAAAAAATCATTTAAAAAGGTCAGAAGTCGTCACACTATCACAATTTATACATATGGCATTTATAGCAAAATCCGTACATACAACACGTAGTCCGAGAACCGACTAAACCTGCTCTGATACCACTAAATGTAACGCCCCCACGCCCGAGACCGTCGCCGGAGTCGAGTATGAGGTGTTACTAAGCTTAATTTAACATTTTTAGAACTTTGGATTATTTGTTTCTACATTCACAGCTTACAAGCTACTTGCGTCACAGTCACAAGAAAAATCATATCTCGAGTTACGAAACTCAAAATCAAGATCCGTAAATTTTCCCTAAATCTATACTCATATACCCATCTACTAATTTGTTTCTAGAATTTTTGGTTGGGCAAATTAGTACAGTTTATTAGTTAAAATTACCCCTGTTATAGGACTTGACTGGACTGACCTCTGTTTACTACGAACCACATTTCTCTCTGTAAAAAATTCATATTACCATTAGGTTTCTTTCTCCTGAAAGTAGACTCAATAAGGATTCTAATAATATAAAATAAACCACATAATTATATCTGTACAATTTATGGTGAATTTTTAAATTTGGAACAGGGGATCCAGAAATCACTCTAGCCCTGTTTCACTAAAATTCAAATATCTTCTAGCATATAATTCCTTTACCTATTTCATTTGTTTTATGTGAAACTACACATAATAAGGTTCAATTTGATATTTAATCTATCACCAAATTTTATTTCTATGATTTTTAGTAAATTTTCAAACTCACATCAGTGTTGTTGCAATATTCTGTTTATGGCAAATTTCATCCCTTTTTATGAGTTTTCATGATCAAAGTATCCTATTAACCTTCCATGACATCAAACATAATCTACACTAACCATTTCCATAATTTATCATTATCAAGCATTTTCTCAACCATTCCATCACCATACCATAAGATCATTTACACAAAATAGGTATATTGCT
The DNA here is from genome assembly GCA_025698465.1 of Gossypium longicalyx. Lineage (NCBI taxonomy): Eukaryota > Viridiplantae > Streptophyta > Magnoliopsida > Malvales > Malvaceae > Gossypium > Gossypium longicalyx. Next base: position 65,883,964 of record CM046995.1, on the reverse strand, counting down.
ATACATGCCATACTTAAATTTACAAGCTATTTACCAAAAAGTCTTCCGGATAGTGTGACTAAGCCTTCGACCTATCTCGACTCCTGAGCTGGCTTTTCCAAAACTACAATGAGTAAGAAGGAGGGAGTAAGCAATAATGCTTAGTAAGTTCATATGCAAATAATAAGTAACATAACAAACAATCATACCAATCAACATTAGCATGCATCACCAAAACACATATCACATTTCTAATCATTTTTCATCATTTTATTACCTTATCGTGGTTGTATCAATACTCAACCCGAGGGTTAAATACATACCTGTCCAAAATATCCATTTCACATCACTTACCAATACGTCTCTTTACATCTCGAGTTTTCCTCCATTTGAGTAGAACTTTACCCGTTGAACACATCGGAATATAATTCGGATACATGGATAACTTGCACATAAGTGCCACATATGCAATCAAGCAATCATGTAACCCGCCCATAAGCGAACTCGGACTCAACTCAACGAGCTCGGGCGTTTGCATCCATAAGTGAACTCGGACTCAACTCAACGAGCTCGGATGCCTAGTTACATCTCACGAACTCGGACTCAACTCAACGAGTTCGGACATTCGCATCCATAAGTGAACTCGGACTTAACTCAACGAGTTCGGATGCTCAACCATCCTAGTGACATGTCACTTGTATCCTAATCTATTCCTAAGGTTCAAACAGGATTTTCCTCGAATACATATCCTTGCCGTCTTCCGTAGAATGCCGAAATCAATACTCGGTAATAATTATATTTAGCAAGTAGCACACATGGTTTGCACTTTGTTTGAAAATAACCACAAAGCATATATTTCATGATAAAAATCAGCATATCACATAATTGACATCAATGACTTAAAAATAACAATTATGCTACATTATTTACACATGAACTTACCTTGGTACCAAAATATAAAGATTTTGCAATTTAGTCCACAATCTTTTCTTTTCCTCGTTTGGGGTCGATTTCACGTCTTTCTTGATCTAAAATAACACATTTAGCTTATTTAATACTCACATTATCAAATTAATCCTTAATTCAATTTTTGGCAAATTTTATAATTTTACCCCTAAACTTTTGCATATTTACATTTTTGCCCCTAGGCTCGGGATTAAACTTTATTCCTTATTCTTATGTTTTATAACATGCTGATCACTTTTCCCTTCTATGGCAACATCAAATTCTCACTCTAACATGTACTTGTGACTATTAGGTATTTTTACCGATTAAGCCCTTTTACTCGTTTTTGCTTAAAATCGAGTAGTACAAGTTGTCTAACATAATTTAAAACTTCATATTCTATCATAAAACATCAAAATACACAAATTTCACCTATGGGTATTTTTCCAAATATAAACCCTAGGTTAAATTATTGCTAACATAAGCTTAATCGAGTTATCAGGATCTCAAAAACGTAAAAATCATTAAAAACGGGGCTTAGAATCACTTACTATGAAGCTTGAAAGTTGAAGAAACCCTAGCTATGGTGAGAGTGAAGTTTCGGCAGCAACTAAATGGGGAAGATGACTATTTTGTGTTATTTTTCCCATTTTATTTCATTAAATATCCAAATGACCAAAATGCCCTTAATACCTTTCTTTGAAAATTTTCATGTACATGCCCATTTTTGTCCAAAATTTTATAAATTGGTCAAATTGCTATTTAAGACCTCCTAATTAATATTTCAAAGCAATTTCATACTAAAAACTTTTAGAATGCAAGTTTTGCAACTTTTTCGATTTAGTCCCTAATTTCAATTTAAGCACTTTATGCATAAAATTTCTTCACAAAATTTTCACACAATCATGCAATCATATCATAAACCTCAAAATAATTATAAAACAATTATTTCTATCTCGAATTTGTGGTCACGAAACCACTATTCCGATTAGGCCCTAATTCGGGATATTACAATATGTTTTGTACAGGTAATCGTGGTAATAATATGGAGTATCATAATATTGACAAATATTTCTTCTAGTTACTAGAACGTTGACCCCTCTGAATTTAACATATGTTTGCAACATGTAATACAGTCTTGTCACTTATCTTTCTTTTAGTATGATATAAAATTCTTGTACAAAATATATTATTGTTGGCTCTTTAGGTGGCTCTTTAGGTGGCAAGCAGAAGTTAGTCCATTCCCTTTCTGTTGCAATTTCCCACACTCCTTTACAATTTCTCATCAACGAGTCAAACCCTTGCTCTTAGATAAAGATATAGGGCTATAACTGTTGTAGGTATTTGTTTTTCTAGAATTCAACAGATAGATTCATTGTGTTTCTACAAGAATTTGTAACTACTAAAACCTAAATTTGTTATGGTATTTTGTTCCAAAATTATTGCCTCTCGAACAACTATAGAGAAATATTGATTTTTCACATATCGAGGGAGAAAGAAGAGATTTATGTAGCCTATTGATTCTTAGAATAAGATTATAATAAAGGCTAAGAGTTATATTTGTGTTAGGTATATTATTCATAGTTAATGAGAAGTTAAAGAACTTTAAATCTATTGAAATTTAATTACAAACACGTCACAATTTAGTAAACTTTAGACTATAGATTATGTAGGATTGTCGCGACATTGAGGATAGTTTACCTCTGCTAAATTTTATTTATTGCCATGACATGTGGTACTATTGTCGTGACAGAGAGGGCAACTTCCGCCGTGCTCCTTCATCTTAGGGTATTACAAACTTTACTTTCTTCATTCATTTCCCATTCATTTTCTATGAAGTCCTTACTTCCACATTGAAACCATAAAGTTTTACATTGTAAGGCTTGAATGTCGATTACTTCTTTCATTGTTCCCCCAAAATAATGTTTCAATCTCTGACCATTTATGATAAAAAATTGTCCTCCATTTCCGATAAGTTCTATTGCCCCATGAGGTGCTACTTGATTTATAGTGTATAGACCAATCCATCTGGATTTCAACTTGCCAAGAAATAATTTTAACCTTGAATTAAATAGAAGGACCTTTTGCCCTGACAGAAATTCTCGTTTTCGTATCTCAGCATCATGCCAAAATTTGCTCCTCTTCTTATACAGTTTCGTGTTTTCATAATCCATGAAATGAAATTCCTCTAATTCCTACAATTGAAATAGCCTTTCTTTCTTAGCTAACTCTGGGTCTAAGTTCAATTCTTTAATTGTCCAGTAGGTTTTCTTCTCTAATTCAATCAGCAGGTGACAATTTTTTCGTAAATTAATTTGTAAGGAGACATACCTAACGGAGTTTTGTATTCAATTCTATAAGCCCACAATGCATTGTCTAGTATTGTTGCCGATTCTTTCCTACTTGGATTTACTGTTTTTTCCAAAATTCGCTTAATCTGGATATCTCAGCTTGTGGATGATAAGTTATTGTCATCTGGTGTCTCACACTATATTTAGCTAAAGCGGCTTCAAACTGCATGCTGCAAAAATGAGATCCTTCATCACTTAACAATGCATGGGTGTTCCAAATCTGGTAAAGATAGTTTTTCTCAAGAATCCAACTGCCACTCTTGTGTCATTTGTAGGTAATGCCACTACTTCAACCCACTAAGACACATAATCAATGGCTAGAAAACTGTATTGATTCCCAAAAGAACTTTGAAAGGGTCCCATTAAGTCAATTCCTTGGACATCAAATACCTCTACTTTCAGTATCCCCGTTTGTGGAATTTCATCTCTTTTTGATATACTTCCAGTTCTTTGACATCTATTGCATCCTTGTACAAACTCATGAGCATCTTTGGTCATAGTCAGCCAATAAAATCCTAATTACAGTATTTTTTGAATTGTTCTTTTTCTGCCGAAGTGCCCACCACATAATGATGTATGGCATCCTTGCAGAATATCTTTTATATCTTCTTCCCCCCACACATCTTCGAACTAACTAATTTGCGTATTGCTGGAAGACATATGGATCTTCCCAAATGTAATTTTTCGATTCATGTATGATCCTCTTCTTTTTTTTTCCATGATACTTTTGGTGGAAACACACCTTTAGCGATGTAGTTCACATAATATGCATACCATGGTGTGTTGTTATTCTTGAACCCAACGTCACAGATATCTACCTTGAATAACTACTCATCAACGAAGGTCTCATTGATTTCTTTAAAGTTTTGCTCTTGTAAACCATTTTCTTTTCTGGATAAATGGTTCGCAATTTGATTTTCCATTCCTTTTCTATCTATTATCCGCATGTCAAATTCTTGAAGCAATAACACCCATCTTATTAGTCTTCCTTTTGTTTCTTTCTTTTTCATAACATATTTTATTGCCAAGTGATCAATGTAGACATAAACACTATTTACCATTAAATAAGAGCAAAATTTTTCACAAGCAAAGAAAATAGTGAGCATTTCTTTTTCAATGGTAGTATAATTACACTACACTGAGTTGAGTGTTTTCCTTGCATAATGAATAGTGCTGAATATGTTATTCCTCTTTTATCCTACTACTGCTCTTACATCATAATGACTAGCATCGTACATTATAATAAAAGGGTTTAGACTAGTTAGGAGTAATGATTATAGGTGTAGATATAAGTTTTTTATTAATTACCTCAAAAGCTTTGACGCAGTTCTGATCAAATATTAAATGTGTCTCATTCTAAAGAATTTGATTCAATTGTTTAGAGATATAAGCGAAGTCTATTATGAACTACCTTTAGAATCCATCATGTCCTAAGAAATTTCTCATTCCTCGAGCTGTTGTAGGGTTAGGAAGATTTTTGATAACTTTAATCTTTGTCTTGTCCACTTCTAAACATTTTCTCAATATTTTTCGTCCTAACACTAATCCTTCTTTCACTATGAAGTGACATTTTTCCCAGTTAAGTACCAGATTGCTTTATTCACATCTTTGTAAAACTTTCTCAAGGTTATCTAAACATTCTGAAAAAGAATCTCCATAAACTGAGAAATCATCCATGAATACATTTAAGCCCTCTTCCAACATATCAGCAAAAATAGCAGTGATACATCTCATAAAGGTCATTGGGGCATTACATAATCCAAATAGCATTCGTTTAAAAGCATATGTGCCAAAAGGACATGTAAATTTTGTTTTTTCCTTAATAATTGGGATGTATAGGAATTTGATGATATCCAGAATATCCATCAAGGAAATAATAATATTCTTTTCCAGCTAATCTATCTCGTATTTGATCAATGAAAGGAAGCCAAAAATGATCTTTTTTCATTGTATCATTTAATTTCCGGTAGTCAATACATACTCGCAAACCAATGACAGTTCTTGTTGGAATTAACTCATTCTTATCATTCTCAACCACCATTAACCCTCCTTTTTTTGAAACACATTGTGTGGGGCTTACCCATTCACTGTTAGAAATTGCATACAAAATACCTGTATCTATCCATTTGAGCAATTCTTTTTTTGCCACTTCTTTTGTAGCCGTATTTAATCGACGTGAATCTACCATTGGCATTTTCCTTTCTTCCAATCTGATATTGTGTTGGCACAACGCAGTATTGATTCACTTGATATCAACAATAGTTCATTCGACGGATTTTTTGTGATTTTAAAACACTAAATAATGCCTCTTTGTAACACCCTCTTACCCAAGACCATCGCCGGAGTCGAGCACGAGGCGTTAACAGACTTAAATTATCACTTGAACAATTTCAAACAATTTATTTAACCTTTCGTAATAATCTGCCCATCTGCGTCACAGTCGCTAAAAAATTCATATCTTGAGTCACGAAACTCGAAATCCAAATTCGTAAATTTTCCCTAAAACTAGACTCATATATATATTTACTAATTTTTTATAGAATTTTTGGTAAGGCAAATTAGTACAGTTTATTAGTTAAAGTTTCCCCTGTTTTAGTATTCGACTGCTCTGACCTCTGTTCATTATGAATCACTTTTATCTCTGTACAGAATTTAGATGACTATGCCGTTTATTTCTCTTAAAATTAGACTCAAAAAGGAATCTATACATATAAATTATGACTCCTAATTATTTTGTACAATTTTTAGTGAATTTCTAAAGTCAGAACAGGGGATTCAGAATCGATTTGACCCTGTTCCACTAAAACTCAAATAGTTCATGAAATACAACTCATTTACTTGTTTTGACTCTTTCATATGAAAATAGACTTAATAAGCTCCAATTTCATATTTTACTCACCATCTAATTCTGTCTTTAATATTTTTAGTGATTTTTCAAACTCACATCATTGCTGTTATATGATACTATTTTATAACAAATTTCACCTTTTTATGAATTTCCATGGATTAAATAGCACATTAAGCATACATAACACCAAATATGATTTTTTGATTAGCCATTCTAATGGATAATCTTTACCAAGCATTCCCTTGCTACTCAATAGCCATTTCATAAGATTATATACACAAAATGATTATAATGCTATACATGCCATACTCAAAATATACAAGCTAATATACCAAAATAATCCACGGATAGTGTGAGCGAGTCTCCAACCGTTCCCAATTTCTGAGCTGGCTTGTTAAAACTACAAAGAATGGAAAGGAGGGAGTAAGCATAAATGCTTAGTAAGTTCACATGCAAATAGCAAGTAACATAATCATGTAATCCAATACAAAACATCACTTGCACAAATATCATCAAGACATACATGTTACATTTGCATTTACCATCTTACCACAATTTCATCATACCATGTTCTCAACCCAAGGGTTTACTTACCAACATGTCACGTTCGTTTTAGGTATTCTTCTTATTCACTTAAAATTCTCCCGTTGAACACATCGAAATATAATTCGAATACAAGGATTTCATGCACATAAGTGCCATACCCGCAACTAGACAAACTCAATAGCCTGCAGAAATTATGTAGCCAAGCTACCATGTAACTCGCCCATATGTGAACTTGGACTCAACTCAACGAGCTCGGGCGTTCATATCCATATGTAAAATCGGACTCAACTCAATGAGTTCGAAACTCAAATATCCTAGTGACGTGTCACTTGTATTCTAATCTATTCCCAAGGTTCAAACGGTATTTTCCTCGATCACATATCTTTGCCATCTTCCACGAAATGTCGAAACCGATACTTAGTAGCAATTTCAAATTTATCAAATAGCTCACATAATTTACATACTATTCAATAATAACCACAAAGCATAATATTTCATGATAATAATCATCATACCATATAAATATCATTAAATTACTTAAAATGACAATTATGTTACCACATTTACACATGAACTTACCTCGGTACAAAATATTAGAAATCGAGCCTATTCTTCGGAAACTTTATTTTTCCCTCGATCACGACTTGAATCTCATTTCTCTTGATCTATAATAACAAATTTAGCTTATTTAATACTCACATTTATTAAAACAGTCCTTGACTTAAACTTTGGCAAAATTACATTTTTGCCCCTAAACTTTTATATATTTACACTTTTTCCCCAAGGCTCGAAAATTAAAATTCATCCTATTTTTTATATTTTATGACATGCTGATAATTTTTCCCTTCTATGGCAACATCAAATTCTCACTCTAACATATACTTATGAACATTAGGTATTTTTATCGATTATGTCGTTTTACTCGTTTTCACGTAAAATCGCTTAACAAAAGTTGTTTAACACAATTTCAAGCTTCATATTCTACCATAAAACATAAAAATAAACACATTTCACCTATGGGTATTTTTCCAAATATAAATCCTAGGTTAAATTATTGCTAGAATAAGCTTAATCAAGTTACCAGGACTCCAAAAACATAAAGAACATTAAAAACGGGGCTTGGAATCACTTACAATCAAGGCTTGAAAATGTTGGAAACCCTAGCTATGGTAACAAGCAAAATTCAGCAGCCTATGGAGAAGATGAATCTATTTTTGTGTTATTTTTCCCTTTTTAATGACTATATTTACCAAAGACAAAAATGCCCTTAATGCCTTTCTTTGTAAATTTTCATGTACAAGCCCATTTTTGTCCAAAATTTTAGAAATTGGTGAAATTGCTATTTAAGACCTCCTAATAAATATTCCAAGGCAATTTCATACTAAAAGCTTCTAGAACGCAAGTTTTGCAACTTATTCAATTTAGTCCCTAATTTCAAATTAAGCACTTTATGCATAGAATTTCTTCATGAAATTTTTTCCCAATCATGAAATCATATCATAGACCTAAAAATAATTATAAAATAATTATTTCTATCTCAAATTTATGGTCCCAAAACCACTATTCCGATTAGGCCCTAATTCGGGATATCACACTCTTCCTGCTCAGAACTTAACCCAGCAGCCATAATTATAGGTAAAGTGTTTTGCTCTCCTAAATATTCATACTTTAAATGCTCTAGTAATGGTTTTAATTCTAACTCAAGAGGTTTGGTAATGGATGGTACCATTTTTGCTGCGTTCAAAATTACTTGTTCTGGTTGTTCCTTACTTTGCCGCCACCAATCAAGTTGAAGAGTTATCTGATTGTTTTCTTATTCTACATCATCCAAATTTTCTTCTTGATGGATATTCATCATGCTTAGCCAAATTTTTTGTGATCAAATCCAATTTATTGCATTTTTTCTCATTTGGTTTAGGTTCTACCAAATCCAAACATTCTAATTCCTTATGTATCCCCAAATAAATTCATTCTCGCAAAAATTTTCCAATATTTCCATGACTTCATTTCTCGTTTTCTTCAAAATATTTTCCCCAGTTATGATATCAAATTTCCACCTGTTATGGCTATCCAATCCGTCATAGAAATGTTGTATTTGAATTGTAAAATGTATACCTCCACCCAATACTGCCCTAAGAATTTTTTGAATTGTTCCCAAGTTTGCCCCAATGTTTCGGTAATATATTGTTTAAATTGAAAAATTTCTCATAAGTGTTGTTTACCTGAGTCATAGGTAGAACCTTGCGAAGGAATAACTACACAAAACCAATCTATATAGTGATAGTATCGGGTGGCAGCGCATCTAACCAAGCCTTCGCTTTTCCATCTAGTGCGAATTGAATTAGTAATAATTTAATAGTTTCTGCTAGGATGCTCACGTATGTAACGATGCTTCATTTGTGTTCGAACTATTGAAGAAAGGTTATAGGATCCTCTTTTCTATAATCATGAAACCTGACATTATGAGAAATCCATGTTAATAATGAAGGATTTTATTCAAAGTGAGGACTATGAATAATGGGACGAGAAATACTAGATTGCAACTAGTCCATGCCAAAAAAATTCCAAATGCTTGCATTATGTTATGAAAGGTTATTTTTCAAACTGCAGAACAAATTTATCTCCTAGAACACCAGGAGAGTATAGACATTAGTCTTTTCGGATATGTGAGTATTTTTATGGATATTTCCCTACAACATAAAATTATAAGAGAATAAAGAAATGCTAAAAAAATCATATCTATGGTTTATTAATTTCCTAATTAGTCTATTAAATGAAGAAATTAAAATTAATTTAGAGATGTTGTCTCTCCAGCAATGACGCCAACAACTTGACCACCTCTCGACATACCAATATCCAAAGTAAAAAAACCTACACACAAGATATGAAATAAGCAGTATTTGCAAGTGTACAGGTTAGGTTGTAAAATACATACAACAAATTAAATAAGTACTCTGACGATCGTACCCAAGAGAGGTGAGTACTAAATTAATCCTAATCTAAACACTATATCTACTTAGTACTTTAAATAAATTATATTACGATGAAACATAAAGAGAGATTTTTGGGGTTTTAATAATCATAATCAGCTATCACTTTGGGTTTCTATTTAATCAACTAGTCGTCACCCCAGTAAGATCTTTCGATCTTCCACTAAAGCACTACTTATCTCTCGACCTCACAGTTTGGACTGATTCGGGGATATTGTATTCACGGGTAGGTCATACCAATTTTGGGTTAATTCCCACCTAAATGACTTCCTAGGGTCGTCAAGCCTAGGGTTTAAGTTCTTCATTTCCCAAATAGCTGAACCACAAAGAAATCCCTATAGAACAATTAATTAGTCATACCTCCACTCGCTAATCCCCCATAAGAGTATTAGTTCCTCTTGGATTTCATAAACACAATAAACTTGATATGAAAGATAAACATGAATAATAAATCAAAAGAAAAGGTTTAAGAAAATCCCAGTTTGTATTGAATGAAGTGAAAATCCACAAAGAGTTGATCGATTCTACCAATCATATTTCCCAACAAACACAAAGATAAAAACTAGAAATAATCCTAACACCTAAGAAGAAGGGAAAAGCTGAAAACTAAAATTACAAAGAAATTTCTAAAGTATGAAGGTCGTCTCTGACAAGTTTTAAATTAACCTATTTAAAGATTTGGGGTTATCGTTGTCCTCAAACCTAGATCAGTTGACTCTCTCATATGAAACATTTGATTGTGTAGACCAAAACACCCCTGGCTCGTAAGTGTTTCTCGTACATGACCGATGTCGCGACACCCTAGTGCCTGTGTCGTGACATCAAAGATAGTATACTCAGCCTCAAGATGGTTTAAGGGGTGCGTCATAACATCCCTATGTTGTGTCATGATACAGAAGGTTATCTTTGAATTCTTGTACTCTACTCCTTATATTGCGACAGCAAACTCCCTGTGTTGCAACACAACAACTAGTTTTGAGTTTATACACCCTCTGCTAGTCTCTAGCACACTCACAAAGTATATTAGCTCACCCTTAGGCCTCATTCGGCCCCTAAAGTCATTAAAAGACTCAAATTACACTTTTTGTAAGGGCCCGATTCAGACCCTAATCGGAACGGTGGTTTTGAGACCACAAATCCGAGTCAAAAAAATATTTTAAAATTATTTTTAGTATTTTCAATTTATGTCTATGAAAATTTCGTGATTTAATTTTGTCTTTTAGGTGTCTGATTAAATAAAAGGACTTAATCGTGTAAAGTGAAAATTAGGTGGTTATTTCTAAAAGGGGCGAATTTGCACTTGGCTTTTAAAATAGAAGCCTTTAAGAGGTAAATAGCCCAATATCAAGTGAAGTGGATGGTAATGGGCATGTTATATATGATTTTATAATTTATTAACGAAGGTTAATAAGGTAAAATAATAATAAGTCATATATATGATATAATATATGATTCTTTAGCTAAGTGCTCATAAAATTCCACCATAGCAGAAACTTAAAATAAGAAAGAGAAGAGAAAGAAGCTAGGGTTCGGCCATAACCAAGCTTGATTCAATGTGAGTTCTAGCTCGATTTTTGATAATTTCTACGTTTTTAAGATCATTGCTTCGAGTTCTACAAAACCCAAGCTTCAATTTTTTATTTTGATGAATATTTTGAGTTATGCCATTGTTGATAGTTTGTGATTTTTGTTGTTTGATGATGAAAAATGGAAGATATGTTTTTGATTAACATGTTTTGTATTGGAATTTTTTATGATATTGAGTAATTAGGACTTAATTGCAAAAATAATAATTTGAGGGTCTAAAATGTAAAATAAATGAAATATATGGACTTATTTAGTAATGGGTAAGATTCGGGTGAACATGGGTACCTTAAAATTTTGAATATTTTGTATTTTGTGTAATAGGGACTAAATTGTAAAAATTATAAATATAAGGGGTAAAATGGTAATTTGTACATTTATGTTTTTTTGGACTAAATTGAACGAAAATATGTTTGAATGAGCTTAATTTGTATATGTTTAGATCAAGAACCAAAGAAATCAGATTTGGACCGGGGAAAAACGAAAGTTGTCGACTAGCAGCCCTGTCTTGTTTTACGACGTCTGAGGTAAGTTTATAAGCAAATAGAGGTGCTTAATTTTAGTTTAATATAAATATTATATGCAGTTATGAAATATGTGAACATATATAAGCTTTGGCCGAATATGATTAACTTTGACTATCACATCTCCAAATTGGTTTCGAGCGAGTTACGATGTCTGAAAGTTCCGAATGAACCTTAGAAATAGTTAGGATACGTATGTCATGACATAGGATTTTGATATGTGTGTGTGAGTAAGACCATGGCATCAATGTGTGATTTCGATATGTGTTTACGAGTAAGACCCTATCTAAGACAGTTGCATCGATTTGTGGCTACATGTAAGACCACGTCTGGGACGTTGGCATTGTATGATTTATGTGCTTATCTGAGTGTCCTATCCAATTCCAAATGGTTCATTGGGCAAAGGTAAATCTCGATCGAATGTGTAAATGAGTTAAAAAGCCAAGTATGGTTTAGCTTGTTAGCTATTGTTTTAAAGGTATGAGTGAGATTTGAAATTTGATAAGTTTTATGTGATACAAAAGTCAAATATATATGAAATAAAAAAGTATATTTGATATGAACAAATGTTATAAATATTATGAAATTAATTTTGGATATATATATGTGATCATACATGTGTTTGGCCATGTACATGATACTGTTAGTTCGATTCTTGTGCTTATGCGAATAAGTATGTATATGTGTTTGATTGTATAGTGATGTAATAACCTAGAAAGTTGATTTCACATTTTATTAATATGGTTGTGATAGCATTCAACTATGATAGTAATAAGCATGAAAATTCTATCATTTATTTCACTTGTAAATTTGAAGTTAAGACTGGCATTATTAATACAATTCGGCTTAGCTTGAAATGAATTGATTATATCTTGAAATTTTTTATTTGCTTTAAACTGACTAAGCTATGTTACCTTTCTTGTGTATATGATTCTTTGTTTTATAGATTCTGGAGTCAAGCTACAAGCTCGGAAAATAGTCAGCCAAGTTCATCACACTATCTTCTGTTTTGGTACCTTATTAGCTAAAATTAAATTATGGTGTATAGGCTAGAACATATTTTTGAAGTGTTGATTTTGGTTATGTAACTAAGCCCATGCGAAAATGGCTTGTTACTTATGTTTAGAATTAATTTTATGTGTGCCTAGTTTTGGTGTCCATGAACTTGGTATGATATATGCGATTCTGCTTGATCATGGTTTGGGTTGTGGTAAGTATTTTGTGTAATGGTAATGGCTTTATACTTTAGGTTGAATTCGGTTTGGGTTGAATTATTGTTTAACTCTTTTGATAAATATATTATATGTTATGGTCCTTTAAAATCCTTATGTTATTTTGAAAGTGTATTAAAGTATATATATAGCTTGCAAAAGTACTTGTGATTCGACCATATGTTTATAAAGGATGTTATTTACGCTAGGGTTTGTCATGTGTTTGTTAAGTAACAATTATGTCATATGCTTGTAATAAATTAATGACCATCATAAGTTATACTAGAACATGTGTATATGTAATATTAGGCCACATTGATTTAGTTGAAATTTTATTTATACTTTACTTGTGTATAGGATGATTATATTATAGATGTTATGTATATATGTAAATATGCATGTAGTTTGTTTTTTATATATATATAAATGTACAGGTTGCTTACAAGTTATATGTGCTAGGTATTATGTGATTTGAATCAGTTTGATGGTGATGATAAACACAATGAATAAAAATGCTGGATAAATGTACACTAGCTTAATTGATTTGGTTGCTAAGTGATAAGTATTGCATGTGTCTTGTGAATATTTGGTCAATTGTTCTATCATGTATGCAATTGTAAATGTGATCGCTACTTCGAGGTTGATTCCATATTACATACATGTACATGTTAGCCTATTCGGCCATGGTGTAATGTATTAAATATTTATATGTGATTACTTATCAAATTATATAATATGGTTGCATGATTAGACATGGATTTTAAGGATTTGCTCTTAATGTTAAATCATGAATGACATTAAAAGATTAATAGTTAAGAAGTCCAAATAATTGATTCACTTGTATTAAAGGATAAAACATGCAAGTTCAATTTGCCTATTTTCTATGTCGCATATGTGGTGGTTTAAAATATGTTTTATGGCTTATTAAATTCTAGAAATGTGTGTGTGATTTGGTTACCATATGAATAACCACATAACTAGTATTAGAAGTATGTTTGACCATGTTGGTATTAGTTAATATTACGCATGTAAATGGATTGATGTAATAAGTAATACGTTGAGTTTAGTTGCGACTTGTATATGCAAGGTGTATATCAATATGTGTTCTGAAATGTGAATTAATTTTATTTTAAATTATAAATTAATTTGACTTGAGTGAATGTATATATGAATGTTTGGATTTGAATTGTTTATTAGTAATGCCTCATAATCCTAATCAGGCAAGAGATACATATTAGGGGTGTTACATTTTATTGGTACCAGAGCTACAATTTAGTCGGTTCTACGACTAGCGTAGCATGTGTGAGTCTAGCTATACATGCCATATTATATACTCTGATAGTGTGATGACTTTTGACATCTAAAAATGTGTTTTCATATAGTAAATGGATCCCGACAGAGCTGTAGCTGATGATGTCGAGAGTGTAGCACCTGTTTCCGCGTAAGGGACAGCTCTGGCTGATTCTTGACTGACTTTGAGTCATCAAGAAAGTGAGGCTAAACAAGCCTTCTATCAAATGATGAATGATTAGTTTACTCAATATATCCGGACTAATCCAGTTGCACAACAACCTCTACCCCTGATTAATCCATCTTTAATGCCTGCTATACCTCAAGTAAGTGATCCACTGAGATTGTATAAGCCACCTGTTGATAAAATCAGAAAACATAGGGATGAAGAGTTTAAAGCTATTGATGAGGATGATGTTGAGCGAGATGAGTTCTGGCTTGATAATACTATTTGAGTGTTTGATGAGCTGTCCTATACCCCAGATGAGTGCTTGAAATGTGCCATATCTTTACTTCGAGACACAGCATATCATAGGTGGAATACCCTAGTATCAGTAGTTTCGAGAGAGCAGGTGACTTGGGAATTCTTTCAGACTGAGTTCCATAAGAAATATATTAGCTAGAGATTTATCGACCAGAAGCGTAAAGAATTTCTAGACCTGAAACAGGGTCAGATGACTGTGACGGAGTACGAGCAGAAATTTGTGAGACTCAGTCGGTATGCCCAAGGGTGTGTTTCTACTGAGGCCATAATGTGTAAAAGATTTGAAGATGGGCTAAATGAAGACATTAAACTATTAGTTGTCATACTTGAGATAAAAAAGTTCGTGGTACAGGTTGAGCGGGCTTGCAAAGCCGAAGAGCTCGGGAAAGAGAAAAGAAAAGCTGACTTTGAAGCTAGAGATGCACGCAAAAGAACATTCGATAAGCCACTCATGTAACGCCCTAAGTTTTCGGGATTGTCGGGATTTCTGTGATTTTTAATGAATTTTAGAAATACAGTGTTTTGACTGTCTGATGTGGGTCTGAGTATGTTAGTGGCCTTTAAAAGGCCTAAGAGTAAAGTTAATTCGAGGCAATTTTTTTGAAATTTTTAATTTTGGAGAGAGAGGGTTCTGGCGTTATGGGCTTTTAAGATTGAGGTGGTAAAATGGGACATAGAAAGACCTGTGGTAAAGTGGCATGTGATGCCACCTAGGTGTTTGGGGAGTGACGTGTGGATGTTTAGGGGGGAGCTAGAGTTCAAGTCACAAGGTAAGCGTGTTGTTACTTTTATTTTTGTGTGCATGTGCCAGGCATGTGATAGAGCTTAAGTGGAAGTTCGGCTAGGGCTTTAGGAAGGTTGGGCCGTGGGTCTGAATGGCCATTAGGGCAAGCTTTATTTTCTTTTTGTTTTACCGAATTAGGGTTAGCCACCTAGAGCCTTCACTTTCATTCTATTCTCTTATCAGTGTCGCAAAAAGCCAAAAAGGCAAGTTAGATCTCCTGAGTGCCGAATTCTTCCTTCTCTTCTCCTCTCTTCTTCTATTTTCTTTTCTCCTTCTTTTCTTCTCTAGCCGAAACATTCTTACCATCCTACTCATCTCCTCTTTCATTCCCATTCTTTTCTAAACCTCTATAGCCGATTGCCATAAAAGCCAAAATCCCAAAAGTTGTTTCTTGTGCTGATTTCTTCTAGCCAAAATACTTCTATTTTCTTCATCTCTTTTGGCCGATTTTCACATCCTCTAAACCCCAACCCCTGTCGGCAATATCACTGCAAAACCACTATCCCAAATCATCTTCCTCTTCACAATCCAAAAGTCAAAAACACCACGGTTTTAGGGACATATAGCCGAATCTTTAGATCTCTAAGGTTCAATTTCTGCTAGTGCTTAAGGGCTAGCTCTGCATCAGATCTAAGTGGAAACTGAAGTGGAATCGATTTGGTTGAAAGAACCTATGTGATCTAGAGGGCTTGGACAAGTGGAACAACTAGATCTAAATCTAGTCACTAGTTTTGGCAAAGGATATCGTGGGAGATTTCGGTAGCAGTTGTCGCAAATCAGGTGCGTAAACGACACCCACTCATAGACTAGATCGGCAAAAGTCGAAAATCGAAAATGTTGAAGAGCCGGTATTTTGTGAACTTGCAAGCGTGCGAGCGCTCGTGAGATAGTTTGTTTGTTAATCCTAGTAATCTCAAGCAGTAAGATTGCAGAGTGCGCAATTTCATTCACTTTGGTATGTTTGGGCTTAATGGGCCGAAAACAGGTTAATGGGCTAGCGGGCCCAATTCGGTAAAAACACTTGGTAAATGTTTCTGTTAATACGTTGATGGTTATAATATGCATGAAAACCCTAAAATAGTAAATTCACTAAATACCCCTAAGTATGAAAATTACCATTATATCCCTAGGTGCAAAATGATCGTTATACCCCTAGGGTTGATTTTGACTGAATTGCATGATATTCTAATTCTGTTTGCGATATGCCATGACAAGTATATCTGTTGCATGGGATAAGGGTTATTTTGATGGAGGAAGCGTTACGTGGCTTTGCCACAATTATCTCTGCTTCTGGTGGCACTTGCACAAATATCTGTTTCGTGGCTCTGCCATAATATTCGTATCTGTGACTCTGTCACAATATTCGCTCTCGCAGCGACCAAGCCGCAAATTCTGTGGTGTATAGCGGATGGGTGGGTCAGTTGTCTCCCCACATGGTGTAAGGTTGGTACGGGGGTGTATACGGATGGATATGGGTTGGGTTTTCTGCATACATGATATTTCTGTTCTGTATCTATTATGGGCCTATGGGCTTCATTCTAAATTTTTTATAAGGCTAAGGCCCAACTTAATCTGTTTCTGTGGTTTGTACTGATCTGGACTATGGTTGGGTTATTTTACACACTGAGTTTTCCAAACTCACCCCTTAATTTTATCCATGCAGGTAACCCCCAACCATAGTAGACTTGGAGCTGTGAGGGATTCGGAGTGCCCACATGTTTTGCAAGCTCGATTTTCTTCTTATGACTTGATTAGTTATTATTTACTTTAATTATTTTGGGTTTAAGTTGTAATAAGGCCGCTTAAATTATTTTTAATTACTTTAGTATGATTGTTAGCTTAGGCGTGATATTGTTTTAAATGTTTGAAATCGAATAGCTCTAGGGCGCGTTTTGAAAAAGAAAAAAAAAAGAAAAAAAGAAATTACCTGATTTCAAAATATCACAAAACAAGACAAAGCTTCCTAAATGAAAATGTTCTCAAAATTAATAAGTGTTTTCAAATGGTTTAAAATGAAATGGTTTTTCCAAACAACCACTCAGTTAAAGTGTGGCAATGGTTGTGTGCATGTCTAGGAGTGGATCCATGGAGAGCTTGGTACTTAAGCAATCTAATAGACTCACCTCCTCTTTTACTAGCATCCTACCTGGTGCACAGCTTCTATTCAGTTGAATCTATAACAAAGATACTCTTTAAACACTAAGAAAGATTTTTGATAAAAAATGGCTTTTACGGTGACGCTTCAGTGTGACACACCGAATTTGGACGTAACGTCTGGGTCAGGTTTGGGGTGTTACATTTATTGGTATTAGAGCCAGGTTGCAACAACTCGGCTATGGAATGGGTTTAAAAAAAAAGAAGAGATTTTTGAAAATTGCTTTGGGAATTCGTTTTTAAGATTTTTTTATGAAAAGGTGGCACATCGAATCTCCGGCCCAAGTTTGTAAGTATCATTCTAAATTTTTCTGAATGTTTTTGAATTATCAGCTATATGCCTATACTGAAACCGTATTATGATAATCTAGTTAAGGTGATATTGGAACTGTAGGAATTTTGATAACTAAACTGAGACTGTAGCTAGGCTACGATTTCGCAAAAACCAAACTCTGAATTACTGTCTGTTCATAAAACATTTGTATTAAACACTGGAATATTTAATTGATGCATAAAATTTGTAATCAGATAATACGACATGAGTACGAGAGCAGCTCGTGGAAGAGGCCGTGGACGTGGTCAAGGTAGTGCACGGGCTGGATCTTCATCTTTAGGATATATGCCGGCGGTAGGTGTACCGGTACCACCCGCAACAAAAGTAGAGTCTCATGATCGAGGTGCCAGGGATGACGCTCTATCTTAGGTAATGCTTCATGTTCTGGAAAGGGTTGCTGGGGCAAGTACGGGTAACGAAATTCGGGGGTCTATTTCTGAGCGACTCTGGGCTAATGGAGCGGAGATCTTTAGGTGCGTATCTGGTCCCGAATGTGGCTGAGTATTGGTTAGAGGCTACAAAATGGATTATGGATGACTTGGACTGTTCCGTAGAGCAGAAGCTAAAGGGAGCGATATCATTGCTATGGGGTGAGGCTTATCAGTGGTGGCTCACTATGAGAGATGGGACCCTTGCTGACAAGGTGACTTGGGAGCTGTTTAAGACGGTCTTCAAGGAAAAGTACGTTGGGGCGAGTTATATGGACGCCCGCAGAAATGAATTTCTAAATCTGGTACAAGGGGGTAAGACAGTTACTAAGTACGAGGCTGAGTTTCAGAGGCTGAGCCGGTATGCCGTGGGGATAGTCGCTACAGAGTACGAACGTAGTGTGCGCTTTGAGGATGGTCTTAGAGATGAAATTAGGGTGCTAATTGCTCCGCAGAGGGAGCGTGACTTTGTTGCTTTGCTGAAGAAGGCTAAGATAGCTGAGGAGGTGAAGCGTACTGAAAGACAGAATCGTGAGAAGGATCAAAATTGTTGTTAGAGGGATTAGGGACCCTCGGGTGGTGTAAATAGGAGTGCTAAAAGGGCAAGAGTAGAAGAGCCAGTTCGAGCAGTTCCGATGAATGTTGTTACACCACAAGTTTGTGGGGACTGTGGTAAGGTTGGCAAGTGTAGGAAGCTTTCTGGTGCTTGTTTCCGGTGCGGATCTATAGAGCATAAAGTCAAGGACTGTCCTCAGAAAACAGATCAGGTTAAAGTTGCAGAACAAAGGATTGCTCAACCAATGAGAGGTGGACCGCAACCATTGAGAGGACATGGACAAGGTAGGGGCAGTAATGGAAATGGTCGGGGTCGAGGAGTACCTGGCAGAGGGGTCGAAAATGCTGAGGCTCGACAGCCAGTGCTAGTGTATGCAGCTCGTCGCCGAGAGAAAGGTGATGCACCCGACGTCATAACTGGTACGTTCTTGATTTTTAGCATGCCGTACACTGCTTTGATAGATGTTGGATCTACTCATTCATATATTGCATGTTCCATATCTGGGTCGTTGGGTGTGCACTCTGAGGAGATTGTGAGTGGGGTATCTGTACTAAGTCCTTTAGGCCACTCGGTTAGGGTAGACAAACTGTATAGAGACGTGCCTTTAGAAACTTAAGGGATAATTTTCTCTAGAGACTTCATAGAGTTACCGTTCAAAGAATTCGACGTCATTCTAGGAATGGATTGGTTGGTTAAGCATAGGGCAACTTTGGACTATGCAGCTAAGCGTATGGTGTTAAAGACCACTAAGGGTCAGGAGGTTATGATAATAGGTGAACGAAGGGATTATTTGTCCAATGTGGTGTCGGAATTGAGAGCTGAGAAGTAGATTCGTAAGGGTTGTGAGGCGTATTTGGCATTTGTAAGTCAGTCGGAGACTAAGGGTCTGACAGTGGACAAAGTTAGAATCGTTAAGGAGTTCCAAGATATTTTTCCAGAGGAGCTTCCGGGATTGCCTCCGAACCGAGAATTCGAGTTTGGAATTGACTTGTTGCCTGGAACGGCACCAGTGTCCATTGCACCATACAGGATGGCACCGAAGGAGTTAGTGCAGCTGAAAGCACAGATTCAAGAGTTGTTGGATAGAGGCTTTATTAGGCCGAGTGTGTACCCGTGGGAAGCACCGGTATTGTTTGTGAGAAAGAAGGATGGGACGATGCGAATGTGCATCGATTATTGATAGTTGAACAAACTGACGATTAAGAATAAGTACCCTTTGCCAAGAATCGACGATTTGTTTGACCAACTTAGAGGAGCTTCGGTATTCTCCAAGATTGATCTTCGATCTAGATATCATCAGTTAAGGGTCAAGGAGGTAGATATTCATAAGACGGCATTCAGGACTCGGTATGGTTATTACGAGTTTTTGGTTATGCCATTTGGTTTGACGAATGCTCCTGCAGCATTTATGAATCTGATGAGTCGAGTATTCCAACCATTTTTTGATTGATTCGTAGTTGTTTTTATTGACGATATTTTGGTATATTCTGAATCCGAGGAGAAGCATGATGAGCATCTCCGCATTGTGCTGCAAGTTGAGGGAGAAGGAACTTTATGCGAAATTTAGTAAGTGCGAATTCTGGTTGAGGGAGGTAACCTTCTTAGGTCATGTTGTCTCTGCTGAGGGGATCAAGGTGGACCCTCGAAAGATTGAAGCGATTCTGAAGTGGAAGCCACCTAGGTCGGTGTTGGAAATTCGGAGTGTCTTGGGTTTGGCAGGGTACTACAGAAGGTTTGTGGAAGGTTTTTTTGTGTTGGCAGCACCTTTGACAAAGCTTATAAGGAAAGGAGCAGCGTTTGTTTGGACCAAGAAGCAATAGGAAGCTTTTGAGAAGTTGAAAGAAGTTCTGACCAAGGCACTTGTATTAATTCAGCCGGAGTCTGGGAAGGATTTTACCGTGTATAGTGACGCATCACATGTGGGTTTGGGCTGTGTGTTGATGCAAGAGGGTAAGGTGGTTGCTTCTGCATCGCGACAGCTTAAGCCTCACGAAGTAAACTATCCTACTCACGACCTAGAATTGGCAGCAGTAATCTTTGCACTTAATATTTGGAGACATTACCTGTATGGAGAAAGGTGTGCCATATACACAGATCATAAGAGTCTTAAGTACTTGCTGACTTAGAAGGAGCTAAACCTTAGGCAACGAAGATGGATAGAGTTACTTAAGGATTATGACTGTTCAATTGAGTATCACCCAGGCAAGGCTAATGTGGTAGCCGATGCTCTAAGCCGTAGGGTTGTATCTAATCTGAGGGCAATGTTTACTCGTTTGAGTCTGTATGATGATGGTAGTCTGTTGGCTGAGTTGCAAGTAAGGCTAGCCTGGGTGGATCAGATTAAGGAAAAGTAGTTGAAGGATGAGTCTTTAGTTTCTCGATTTCAACAAGTTAAGAAAGGGGAAACTTCTGAGTTTGGGTTGAATAGTGAAGGAGTTCTGTGTTTTCGAGGAAAAGTTTGCATTCTGAAGGACTTTGACTTAAGGCAGTCAATACTGAAAGAAGCTCATGAAGGACTTTGTGCTATGCATCCTGGAGGGAATAAGTTGTATCACGACTTGCGAGAATTGTATTGGTGGCCTAGGCTTAAACGAGAAGTAACGGAGTTTGTGAGGAATTGCCTGACATGCCAGCAAGTGAAAGCTGAGCATCAGCTACCATTCGGGCTTTTACAGCCAGTAAAGATACCACTTTGGAAGTGGGAGAGGGTAACCATGGACTTTGTGAATGGGCTACACTTGACACCGACGTAGAAGGACTCGATTTGGGTACTTGTGGATAGGTTGACCAAATCTGCTCATTTAATACCTGTTCGCACTGATTTTTCACTGCAGAAGTTAGCCAAATTGTATGTGGCAGAGATTGTGCGACTTCATGGAGTGCCAGTATCGATTATTTCTGATCGAGATCCTAGGTTCACATCTCGGTTCTGGCAAAGGTTGCATGGGGCGTTGGGAACGCGATTAAACTTTAGCACGACTTTTCATCCTCAGACGGATGGTTAGTCGGAAAGGGTTATTCAGATTTTGGAAGACATGTTGAGGGGATGCATTATCGACTTTCATGGTAGTTGGGAGGATTACTTACTGTTGCCAGCGTTTGCGTACAACAACAGTTACCAGGCTAGTATCTAAATGGCACCCTAAGAAGCGCTGTATGGACGTAGGTGTCGTACACCTAGTTGTTGGACTGATCTGGGAGAACGACAGGTTCTTGGACCTGAGTTGGTAGCGAATACCGAAGATAAGGTTAGAATAATCAGAGATCGGTTAAAGGAAGCATCTGATAGGAAAAAGTCGTATGCAAATTTGAAACTCAAGGAGATTGAGTACTCAGTGGACGAGATGGTCTTCTTAAAGGTTTCACCTTGGAAGAAGATATTAAGGTTTGGTAAGAGGGGCAAGTTGAGTCCGCGGTTCATTGGGCCTTATCGGGTTCTTAAGCAAGTGGGTCCTGTGGCTAATCAATTGGAATTAGACAGGATTCACGATGTTTTCCACGTCTCCATGTTAAGGCGATATCGTTCTGACCCTACTCATGTCGTGCCAGTTGTAGAGATTGAAGTACGGCCTAATTTGATTTCGAAGAAGAGCCTGTGCAGATACTGGATCGTGATGTTAAGGTTCTAAGAAGGAAGTCTGTTCCCTTGGTAAAAGTGATTTGGAGAAATCATGGTAGAGAGGAAGCTACTTGGGAGCTAGAAGAGGTGATGCAACAACAATACCCTCATCTGTTTGGATCAGGTAAATTTTGAGGACGAAATTTCTTTAAGGAGGGTAGAGTTGTAATGCCCTAATTTTTCAGGATTTTCGGGATTTCTGTTATTTCCAATGAATTTTAGAAATATTGTGTTTTGACTGTCTGATGTGGGTCTGAGTATGTTAGTGGCCTTTAAAAGGCCCAAGAGTAAAGTTAATTCGAGGCAATTTTTTTGAAATTTTTAATTTTGGAGAGAGAGGGTTCTGGCGTTATGGGCTTTTAAGATTGAGGTGGTAAAATGGGACACAAACAAACCTGTGGTAAAGTGGCATGTGACGCCACCTAGGTGTTTGGGAAGTGACGTGTGGATGTTTAGGGGGGAGCCAGAGTTCAAGTCACAAGGTAAGCGTGTTGTTACTTTTATTTTTGTGTGCATGTGCCGAGCATGTGATAGAGCTTAAGTGGAAGTTCGGCTAGGGCTTTAGGAAGGTTGGGCCATGGGTCTGAATGGCCATTAGGGCAAGCTTTATTTTCTTTTTGTTTTGCCGAATTAGGGTTAGCCACCTAGAGCCTTCACTTTCATTCTATTCTCTTATCAGTGTCGCAAAAAGCCAAAAACGCAAGTTAGATCTCCTGAGTGCCGAATTCTTCCTTCTCTTCTCCTCTGTTCTTCTATTTTCTTTTCTCCTTCTTTTCTTCTCTAGCCGAAACATTCCTACCATCCTACTCATCTCCGCTTTCATTCCCATTCTTTTCTAAACCTCTATAGCCGATTGCCATAAAAGCCGAAATCCCGAAAGTTGTTTCTTGTGCCGATTTCTTCTAGCCAAAATCCTTCTATTTTCTTCATCTCTTTTGGCTGATTTTCATATCCTCTAAACCCCAACCCCTGTCGGCAATATCACTGTAGAACCACTATACCAAATCATCTTCCTGTTCACAGTCCAATATCCGAAAACACCATGGTTTTAGGGACATATAGCCGAATCTTTAGATCTCTAAGGTTTGATTTCTGCTAGTACTTAAGGGCTAGCTCTGCATCAGATCTGAGTGGAAACGTTTTGGTTGAAAGAACCTGTGTGATCTAAAGGCTACTGACCGAAGGCT
Organism: Gossypium longicalyx; assembly: GCA_025698465.1. Lineage (NCBI taxonomy): Eukaryota > Viridiplantae > Streptophyta > Magnoliopsida > Malvales > Malvaceae > Gossypium > Gossypium longicalyx. The sequence goes on along the minus strand of CM046995.1, from coordinate 65,860,150 downwards.
TGGACAAGTGGAATGACTAGATCTAAATCTAGTCACTAGTTTTGGCAAAGGATATCGTGGGAGATTTCGGTAGCAGTTGTTGCAAATCAGGTGTGTAAATGACACTCACTCATAGACTAGATCGGCAAAAGCTGAAAAACCAAAATGTAGAAGCTGGCATTTTGTGAACTTGCGAACGTGCGAGCGCTCGTGAGGTAGTTTGTTTGTTAATCCTGGTAATCTCAAGTAGTAAGATTGCAAAGTGCGCAATTTCATGCACTTAGGTATATTTGGGCTTAATGGGCCGAAAACGAGTTAATGGGCTAACGGGCCCAATTCGGTAAAAATGCTCGGTAAGTGTTTCTGTTAATACGTTGATGGTTGTAATATGCATGAAAACCCTGAAATAGTAAATTCACTAAATACCCCTAAGTATGAAAATTACCATTATATCCCTAGGTGCAAAATGACCGTTATACCCTAGGGTTGATTTTGAATAAATTGCATGATATTCTAATTCTGTTTGCGATGTGCCATGACAAGTATATCTGTTGCATGGCATAAGGGTTATTTTGATGGAGGAAGCATTCTGGTGGCTTTGCCACAATTATCTGTTTGTGGTGGCACTGCCACAAATATCTGTTCTGGTGGCTCTGCCACAATATCTGTATCTGGTGACTTTGTCACAATATCTGTTCTGGCAGCCATGCTGCAAATTTTGTGGTGTGTAGTGGATGGGTGGGTCGAGTTGTCTCCCCACATGGTGTAAGGTTGGTACGGGGGTGTATACGGATGGATATGGGTTGGGTTTTCTGCATACATGATATTTCTGTTCTGTATCTGTTATTGGCCTATGGGCTTCATTCTGAAGTTTTTATAAGGCTAAGGCCCAACTTAATCTGTTTCTGTGGTTTGTACTGATCTGGACTATGGTTGGGTTATTTTACACATTGTGTTTTCCAAACTCACCCCTTAATTTTATCCATGCAGGTAACCCCCAACCATAGTGGACTTGGAGCTATGAGGGATTTAGAGTGGCCACATGTTTTACAAGCTCGGTTTTCTTCTTATGACTTGATTAGTTATTATTTACTTTAATTATTTTGGGTTTAAGTTGTAATAAGGCTACTTAAATTATTTTTAATTGCTTTCGTATGATTGTTAGCTTAGGCGTGATATTGTTTTAAATGTCTGAAATCGAATAGCTCTAGGGCGCGTTTTGAAAAAGAAAAAAAAAGATAAAAAAAATTACCTGTTTCAAAATATCACAGAACAAGACAAAGCTTCCTAAACGAAAACGTTCTCAAAATTAATAAGTGTTTTCAAATGGTTTAAAACGAAATGGTTTTCCTGAACAACCACTCAGTTAAAGTGTGGAAATGGTTGTGCGCATGTCTAGGAGTGGATCCGTGGAGAGCTTGGTACTTAAGCAGTCTAATAGACTCACCTCCTCTTTTACTGGCATCCTACCTGGTGCACAGCTTCTATTCACTTTAATCTATAACGAAGATACTCTTTAAACAATAAGAAAGATTTTTGATAAAACATGACTTTTAAGGTGACGCTTTAGTGTGACACGCCGGATTCGGCCATAACGTCTGGGCCGGGTTTGGGGTGTTACACTTCAGGTTACTTTAGACAGGATCAGAATAGACCACCAGTGAGCTCGAGAGCTACCTCAATAGCGAGTGTGGGTAATGTCAGATCAAATCAACCCGAGTGTAAAGAATGTGGTAAATGACCTCTCGATAGTTGCAGATTGCATGATCGGGCTTGCTTCAAATGTAACACCCCAAACCCGGCCCAGACGTTATGGCCAGATCTGACGTGTCACATGGACTTACAAATTAGTAAGCATTCGTTGGTTTAAGTGATTAGAGTGGTCTTTGAAAAAAATAGCGGTTGAATGAAAAGCCAATTTATCAATCTTTAGGCTATCCATTTGTTGTGCTCGTTGAGTTTTGAAAACGTTCATTAATTTTGAAAACCCGCGCAGCCTAACACTAGCAGTTTCGATATAGTACAAATATAATCAGTAAATAGAACCCATAGCGGAAGAAGAAATTTAAATAGCGGCCTTATTACAACTTAAAACCTAAAATTAAATCAGAACATAAAAATAATAAAAACAAATTAACTTAGAAAAACCAACTTTGCTGATGTTGTGCCCACTCCGAATCCCTTACAGCTCCAAGCCCACTATGGTTAGGGATTTCCTATAGAGATGAAAATAAAGGGTGAGTTCGGAAAACTCAGTGTGTAACATAACCCAACCATAGCCCAAAGTAGATTAAGCCTTAGAGTCAGACTTATCTGGCCTTGGCCCAGTACAGAAATCAGAATGAAACCCATAGACTCATAGCAGATATAGAACAAATATATCATGAATGCAGAAATCCCAACCCAGACCCATCCGTAACACCCCCGTACCAGCCTTACACCATGTGGGGAGACTACTCGACCCACCCAACCACTACACACCACAAAAATTACAGCGAGGCTGCCAGATATTGTGACGAAGTCACCAGATACAGATATTGTGGCTAGGCCACCAGAATAGAAATATATATGTGGCGAAGCCACCAGATTGCAACGAGGCTGCCAGAGCACTTCCTCCATCAATATAACCCATAACCCATGCAACAGATATAAATGTCATGGCATACATTAAGCAGAATCAGAATATCATGCATCTTAGATAAAATTAACCCTAAGGGTATATTGGTCATTTTGTACCTAGGGGTATAATGATAATTTTCCCTACTTAGGGGTATTTTAGTCATTTCAATAATTTTCAGAGTTTTTATGCATATCAAAGTTACTATTAATCCATTTGTCGTTACAGAAGTCCATTTTAACTCGGTTACCAGTTTTGCCCTTCTAGGCCCAAAACCCCTAATGGACCTTACGATGTCTAACAGTGATTTAAGCCCATTACTCCAAGTTTTATGGTTAAATTACAGGTTTCAACAGTTTTGATTACTATAGTTTGCCAAAATGTCCTTAATGATTATTTTTACCCAAATGGGCTCGGAAGCCCATTGGCCCCTATTTGGCCTATCGAGGCCCAACTTACCAAAACGTACGGAATTGTACACTTTGTAATTCCATCATCAACAACCCAAATCCAACCATTGGAGAGTAATCGGTCACTCACAGATCCTCACAGTGCCGACCTTTTGGTCAGTTTTAGTCACTTTTCAGTCATTACGGCCTCAACCGGTCTAGCCTATAGTAAGGGTATGATACACACATGTTAACTGTCGAAGCGTTGACAAAACTCCTCGCACGAAAGGCCTACAAATGATTACCACCATATCAGGTTACGAGTCAATATTAATCTTGTGAAAAGAACCCTTACCATATTCGGCCAACACCTACCTAGGCCCTAAGCATCCAAAGTCCTTACCTTTCTGCCAAATATAGACTAGTCTCGATGCCCAACTGTGCTAGCCTTTAAGATCCTTAGTTGCACCACCCCTTGATCACACTAACACATAAAACAAGAGAATGAGGCCAATAGGCCCTTAGTCCAAATCGATAGCCACCCCTAAGGGGTTCGACTAAAACCCTTAACATAAGTACTAATGAAAGTTGCTTGAGTACTTACCCACGTGATATTCTGCCCACGAAGAGTCCAAGATAGTGGTACAATCCCGATCTACAACAACTCCTTCCACAAACCCAAAGCAAGACAGGTTTCATCTCAGATGCGGCCTTGAACACTACGAGGTATGAAGGTTTCAATTTTAAAGAAAAGAATAAAGTGTTTAGCCATAAGAAGGTATTCGGCTAACTGGGTTTCTAAGAGATTGACAAAGAAAAGGAGAAATAGAAAATGTATGAGCAAGGTAGGTTCGGCTAAGAAGAAATCGACAAGGTGTAATCAAGGTTTCGGCCAACAAGAGGAATCAGTTCAAAAGGTTTTGGTCAAGAGAAGAATCGGCAATGATGAGCTTGCTTTCAGCTTTTATGACTATCTAAATGAGAAGAAAATGAAGAGGGAGAGGTATGGATGGCAGTAGAAGAATATGGAAGGAAAGAAAAGAAGAGAAGAAATCAGAGAAGAAGAAAAGTAGGCAATCAGTTTGACAGAGGAAAACGGCACAGGGAGATGCTTTAGGAGACCTATATTCGGCTTCTAGCAAAATAATGAGTAAAAAGAATGAACCCTAAGGCACTCTACCCTATTTCAGCTCACCAAAAGAAAAACAAAACGAAATCTCGAAGGAAAAATCAAAGAGAATTCGGCACAACTATCCCTTATTGCCGAAACTACACATACCTCAACTCCCTAGCCGATTGCCCAATTAGAACGACCCCTTGGCCGGCCAACTCTTGCTCCTCAAGAGTCCACCATTCGGCCAACTCTATCCTCCTTGATCAGATCCTCCTTTTTCTCCCCTTATCCCTCCTCAACTTACTCCTTTGACTCATTCAAACTCTACCTGATAGAATTCATTTAAAGTCCACCACTTACCTTCCTGCTCATAAAAATAAAACACCTTAAATACTTATCTGTGACTTGGACCCTGGACCTCCAAACCCTCCTAGGCGCCACTTTCATAACTCCTTAGTGGCGTCACATTGTCACTCCACCACAAGGCTTCCATGTGTTACATTCCACACACAACTTCTTACGACACCTTCTATCCAAAGGCCCCTATCTCTTAAGTCCAAAATCCAAAATTTTACCCTGGTTTGACCAACCCTTGTGCCTTCCATAGGCCCATTACCGCACCCCTAACGTGAATTACACACCCAAATACCAGAATTCAAAAATTTTATCAACCTAACAGCAACCGAAGAAAGACCCGAAAATTTAGGGCGTTACAACTCTACCCTCCTTAAAAAAATTTCGTCCTCAAAATTTACCTGATCCGAACAGATGCGGGTATTGCTGACGTATCACATCCTCTGGCTCCCATGTAGCCTCCTCTCTGCCATGATTACGCCAAAGTACCTTTATTAATGGGACCGACTTCCTTCTTAGAACCTTCACCTCTCGATCCAGAATCTGTACAGGTTCTTCCTCGAAAGTAAAGTCAGGCTGTACCTCAACCTCTGCAACTGGTAAGATGTGAGTAGGGTCAGAATGATATTACCTTAACATGGATACGTGCAAAAACATCATGAATCTTGTCTAGCTCTGGAGGCAACTCCAACTGATAAGCCACTGGTCCTAATCGCTTAAGAACCCGATAAGCCCCAATGAACCGCGGACTCAACTTGCCTTTCTTCCCAAATCTTAGTATCTTCTTCCACGGTGAAACCTTCAAAAAGACAATGTCACCCACTGAGTACTCAATCTCCTTACACTTTAAATTCGCGTAAGACTTCTGCCGATCAGATGCTTCTTTTAACCGATCCCTAATCACTTTGACCTTCTCTTCAGTCTCTACTACCAATTCAGGTCCAAGAGCTTGTCGCTCGCCCAATTCGGTCCAACAACTAGGTGTACGACACTTACGTCCATACAGCGCTTCATAAGCTGCCATACGAATACTAGCTTGATAGCTGTTATTGTACGCAAATTCTGCCAACGGTAGATAATCCTCCCAACTGCCTCGAAAGACGATAACGCATCCCCTCAACATGTCTTCCAGAATCTAAATAACCCTTTCCGACTGACCATCAGTCTGAGGATGAAAGGGTGTACTAAATTTTAACCGCATACCCAACACCTCATGCAACTTTTGCCAAAACCGAGATGTGAATCTAGGATCTCGATCCAAAATAATCGACACTAGCACTCCGTGAAGTCGCACTATTTTCGCCACATAAAATTTGGTTAACTTCGGAAGTGAATAATCAGTGCGGACAGGTATGAAATGAGCAGATTTGGTCAACCTATCCACAATTACCCAAATCGAGTCCTTCTTCGACGGTGTCAAGGGTAACCCACTCACAAAATCCATAGTCACCCTCTCTTACTTCCAAAATGGTACTTTCACTGGCTGCAAAAGTCCGGAAGGTAATTGATGTTCAACTTTCACTTGCTGACAAGTCAGACATTTTCCCACAAATTCTGTTACCTCTCACTTCAATCCAGGCCACCAATACAATTCCTTTAAGTCGCGATACATTTTATTCCCTCTAGGATGCATAGCACACAGACCTCCATGAGCTTCTTTTAGAATTGCTTGCCTCAAGTCAGAGTCCTTTAGAATGCAAACTCTACCTCGATAACACAGAACTCCCTCACTATTCAGTCTGAACTCAGAAGTATCCCCATTCTTAACCTGCCGAAATCGAGAAACCAGAGACTGATCCCTCGACTACTTTTCCTTAATCTCATCCACCCAGGTCGACCTAACTTGCAGTTCTGCTAACAAACTACCGTCGTCATATAGACTCAAACGAGCAAACATGGCTCTCAGATCAGATACAGTTCTACGACTTAGGGCATCAGCCACCACATTAGCTTTTCCTGGGTGATACTCAATCGCGCAGTCATAATCCTTAAGCAACTCTATCCATCTCCGCTGTCTAAGGTTTAGCTCCTTCTGAGTCAGCAAGTACTTAAGATTCTTATGATCTGTGTATATAATACACCTTTCTCCGTGCAGGTAATGTCTCTAAATCTTAAGTGCAAAGATTACCGCTGCCAACTCCAGATCATGAGTAGGATAGTTCCCTTCGTGAGGCTTAAGCTGTCATGATGCATAAGCAACCACCTTACCTTCTTGCACCAACACACAACCCAATCCCACATGTGATGCGTCACTGTACACAGTAAAATCTTTCCCAGACTCTGGCTGAATTAACACAGGTGCCTCAATCAGAACTTTCTTCAACTTTTCAAAAGCTTCCTGCTGCTTCTCTGTCCAAACAAATGGTACCCCTTTCCTTATGAGTTTTGTCAAAGGCGCTGCCATCACAGAAAAACCTTCCACAAACCTCCTGTAGTATCCTACCAACCCTAAAAAACTCTGAATTTCCGACACTGACCTAGGTGGCTTCCATTCCATAATTGCTTCAATCTTTCGAGGGTCCACCTTAATCCCCTCAACAGAGACAACATGTCCTAAGAAGGTTACCTCCTTCAACCAGAATTCACATTTGCTGAATTTCACATAGAGTTCCTTCCCCCTTAACACTTGTAGTACAATGCGGAGATGCTCATCATGTTTCGCTTCAGTTTCAAAATATACAAGAATATCGTCAATAAAGACGACTACAAATCGATCCAAAAATGGTTAGAATACACGATTCATCAGATCCATAAACGCTGTAGGAGCGTTCGTCAGTCCAAACTGCATAACCAAGAACTCATAATGACCATACCGAGTTCTGAATGCCGTCTTGTGAATATCCACCTCCTTAACCCTCAACTAATGATATCCAGATCGAAGGTCAATCTTGGAAAATACTGAAGCTCCTCTAAGTTGGTCGAATAAATCATTAATTCTTGGCAGTGGGTACTTGTTCTTAATCGTCAGTTTGTTCAACTACCGATAATCGATGCACAACCGCATTGACCTATCTTTCTTCTTTAAGAACAACACTGGCGCTCCCCACGGAGATACACTTGGTCTAATGAAGCCTCTATCCAATAGCTCTTGAATTTGGGCTTTCAGCTCCACCAACTCCTTTGGTGCCATTCTATAAGGTGCAATGGACACCGGTGCCGTTCCAGGCAACAAGTCGACTCCAAACTCAGCCTCTCGGTTCAGAGGCAGTCCCGAAAGCTCCTCTGGAAAAAAATCTTGGAACTCTTTAACGGTTCTAACCTTTTCCACCGTCAGTCCCTTAGCTTTCGACTAACTTACAAATGCCAAATAGGCCTTACAACCTTTATGAATCCATTTTTCGGCTCTTAATGCCGACACCACATTAGACAAATAATCCCTTCGCTCACCTATCACCATAACCTCTTTTCCCTCCATGGTCCTTAACACCATTCATTTAGCAGCACAATCCAGAGTTGCCCTATGCTTAACAAGCCAGTCCAGTCCCAGAATGAGGTCGAATTCTCCGAACGGTAACTCCATCAATCCTCCAGGGAAAATATTACCTTGGGTTTCTAAAGGCACATCCTTATATAGTTTGTCTACCTTAACCAAGTGCCCCAAAGGACTTAGTACAGTTACCCCACTCACTATCTCCTCAAAGTGCACACCCAACGACCTAGATATGGCACATGCAACATTGGAATAAGTAGATCCAATATCCACTAAAGCAGTATACGGTAAGCTAGAAACCAAAAACGTACCAGTTATTATGTTAGATGCATCACCCTCCTCCCGATGACGAGCTGCATACACCAACACTGGCTGTCGAGCCTCAGCATTTTTTGCACCCCTACTAGGTGCCCCTCTACCTCGACCATTACCATTTCCACCCCTTCCTTGTCCTCGTCCTCTCGGTGGTTGTGGTCCACCTCTCACTGGTTGAGCAAGCCTCTGTTCAGCAACTTGAACCTGATCTGTTTTCTGAGGATAGTCTTTAACTCTATGCTCTATAGATCCGTATTGGAAACAAGCACCAGAACGTTTCTGACACTCGCCCATATGTATCTTCCCACAACTCCTACAACCCTGCGGTCTACCAACATTCATTAATACTGCTCGAACTGGCTCCATTACCCTAGCTCTCTTAACATTCTTGTTCATACCACCTGAAAGTCCTGAATCTCTCCTAAAACGTTTCTGATCCTTCTCGTGATTCTGTCTTTCTGTACGCTTCACTTCCTCAGCTATCCTAGCTTTCTCCACTAAAGCAGTGAAGTTACGCTCCCTCTGTGGAGCAATCAGCACCCTAAGTTCATCTCTTAGACCATCCTAAAAGCGTACGCTATGCTCATAATCTGTAGCGACAAGCCCAGAAGCATAACGGCTCAGTCTCAGAAACTCAGACTCATACTCTGCCACTGACTTACTCCCTTGAACCAGGTTCAAAAATTCTTTCCGAAGAGCGTCCACGTAACTAGCCCCAACATACTTTCCTTTGAAGGCTGTCTTAAATAGCTCCCAAGTCACACTATCAGCAGGAGTTCCATATCTCACCGTGAGCCACCACTGTTAAGCCTCATCCCTGAGTAATGATATGGCTCCCTTCAGCTTCTGCTCCACAGAGCAGTCCAGATCATCCATAATTCGCTCTGTGGCTTCTAACCAATACTCAGCCATATTCGGAGCTACACAAGATACACCCCTAAAGATCTCCGTTCCATTAGCCCAGAGTCGCTCAGAAATAGATCCTCGAATTTTGTTACCCAAACTTGCCCTGGCAACCCTTTCTAGAACACAAAGCATTGCCTAGGACAGGGCGTCATCCCCGGCACCACGATCATGAGACTCCACTTTCGTTGCCAGTGGTACAGGTGCTTTTGCCATCGGCATATGCCCCGAAGACGAAGTTCCTGCTCGAGCACTACCTCAGCCATGCCCACGGCCTCTTCTACGAGCTACTCTCGTACTCATATCGTATTATCTGATTAAGAATTTTATGAATCAGTTTAATGTTTCAGTGTTTATCACAGATGTCTTATGAATAACATTAATTCAGAGTTTGAGTTTGTTTTCTTGCGCGGTAGCCTAACTACAGTCTCAGTCTACTTATCAAAGTTCTTATAGTTCCAGTGTTACCCTAACTAAAGTATCATGATAAGGTTTTGTACCAAAGATATAACGAGATATTTCGAAAAAAATCGAAAAGCTCAAAAACTTACAGACTTGGGCCGGAGATTCGATGTGCCACCTTCTAAAAAACCATTTTTAGAAAACTGATTTTAATATTTAAAATCACATATTTGTAAAGAGAAAATACTGGAAACATTCTCGAAAATAATTTATAATGAAGTTAAAAACAATTTTCGAAAACCTTTATTCAATGTTTCTTTAAAAACTCCCGTTCTTAGACCCGTTTCGCAGCCGAGTTATTGCTGAACCTGGCTCTAATACCACTAAATGTAACACCCCAAACCCGGCCCAAACGTTATGGCCAGATCTGACGTGTCACATGGACTTACGACTTAGTAAGCATTTGCTGGTTTAAGTGATTAGAGTGGTCTTTGAAAAAAACAGCGATTGAATTAAAAGCCGGTTTATCAATCTTTAGGCTATCCATTTGTTGTACTCGTTGAGTTTTGGAAACGTTCATTAATTTTGAAAACCCGCGCAGCCTAACACTAGCAGTTCAATATAGTACAAATATAATCAGTAAATAGAACCCATAGCGGGAGAAGAAATTTAAATAGCGGCCTTATTACAACTTAAAACCCAAAATTAAATCAGAACATTAAAATGATAAAAATAAACTAACTTAGAAAAACCAACTTTGCAGATGCTGTGGCCACTCCGAATCCCTTACAGCTCCAAGCCCGCTATGGTTGGGGATTTCCTGCAAAAATGAAAATAAAGAGTGAGTTTGGAAAACTCAGTGTGTAACATAACCCAACCATAGCCCAAAATAGATCAAGCCTCAGAGTCAGACTTATCTGGCCTTGGCCCAATACAAAAATCAGAATGAAACCCATAGGCCCATAGCAGATACATAACAAATATATCATGAATGCAGAAATCCCAACCCAGACCCATCCGTAACACCCCCGTACCAGCCTTACACCATGTGGGGAGACTACTCGACCCACCCAACCGCTACACACCACAGAAATTGTAGGGAGGCTGCCAAATATTGTGACGAAGTCACTTGATACAGATATTGTGGCTAGGCCACCAGAACAGATATATATATGGCAAAGCCACCAGATCGCAGCGAGGCAGCCAAAATGCTTCCTCCATCAATATAACCCATAACCCATGCAACAGATATAAATGTCATGGCATACATTAAGCAGAATCAGAATATCATACATCTCAGATAAAATTAACCCTAAGGGTATATTGGTCATTTTGTACCTAGGGGTATAATGGTAATTTTCCCTACTTAGGGGTGTTTTAGTCATTTCAACAATTTTCAGAGTTTTTATGCATATCAAAGTTACTATTAATCCATTTGTCGTTACAGAAGTCCATTTTAACTCAGTTACCAGTTTTGCCCTTCTAGGCCCAAAACCCCTAATAGGCCTTAAGATGTCTAACAGTGATTTAAGCCCATTGCTCCAAGTTTTACGGTTAAATTACAGGTTTCAATAGTTTTGATTGCTATAGTTTGCCAAAACGTCCTTAATGATTATTTTTACCCAAATGGGCTCGGAAGCCCATTGGCCCCTATTTGGCCCATCGAGGCCCAACTTACCAAAACGCACGGAATTGCACACTTTGCAATTCCATCATCAATAACCCAAATCCAACCATCGGGGAGTAATCGGTTACTCATAGATCCTCACATTGCCGACCTTTCGGTCACTCTTCGGTCATTACGGCCTCAACCGGTCTAGCCTATAGTAAGGGTGTGATACACAACTGTTAACTGTCGAAGCGTTGACAAAAATCCTCGCATGAAAAGCCTACAAATAGTTACCACCATATCAGGTTACGAGTCAATATTAATCTTGTGAAAAGAACCCTTACCATATTCGGCCAACACCTACCTAGGCCCTGAGCATCCGAAGTCCTTACCTTTCTGCCAAATATAGACTAGTCTTGATGCCCAACTGTGCTTGCCTTTAAGATCCTTAGTTGCACCACCCCTTGATCACACTAACACACAAAACAAGAGAAAGAGGCCAATAGGCCCTTAGTCCAAATCGATAGCCACCCCTAAGGGGTTCGACTAAAACCCTTAACATAAGTACTAATGAAAGTTGCTTGAGTACTTACCCACGTGATATTCTGCCCACGAAGAATCCTAGATAGCGGTACAATCGTGATCTACAACAACTCCTTCCACAAACCCAAAGAAAAATAGGTTTGATCTCAGATTCGGCCTTGAACACCACTAGGTATGAAGGTTTCGGTTTTGAAGAAAAGAATGAAGTGTTTGGCCACAAGAAGGTATTCGGCTAACTAGGTTTCTAAGAGATTGACAAAGAAAAAGAGAAATAGAAAAGGTATGAGCAAGGTAGGTTCAGCTAAGAAGAAATCGACAAGGTGTAATCAAGGTTTCAGCCAACAAGAGGAATCGGTTTAAAAGGTTTCGGTCAAGAGAAGAATCGGCAATGATGAGCTTGCTTTCGGCTTTTATGTCTATCTAAATGAGAAGAAAATGAAGAGGGAGAGGTATGGATGGCAGTAGAAGAAGATGGAAGGAAAGAAAAAAAGAGAAGAAATCAGAGAAGAAGAAAAGTAAGCAATCGGTTTGACAGAGGAAAACGGCACAGGGAGGTGCTTTGGGAGACCTATATTCGGCTTCTAGCAAAAGAACGAGTAAAGAGAATGAACCCTAAGGCACCCTACTCTATTTCGGCTCACCAAAAGAAAAACAAAACGAAATCCCGAAGGAAAAATCAAAGAGAATTCGGCACAACTACCCCCTATTGCCAAAACTACACATACCTCAACTCCCTAGCCGGTTGCCCAATTAGAACCCCCCTTGGCCGGCCAACTCTTGCTCCTCAAGAGTCCACCATTCGGCCAACTCTATCCTCCTTGATCAGCTCCTCCTTTTTCTCCCCTTATCCCTCCTCAACTTACTCCTTTGACTCATTCAAAGTCTACCTGATAGAATTCATTTGAAGTCCACCACTTACCTTCCTGCTCATAAAAATAAAACACCTTAATTACTTATCTGTGACTTGAACCCTGGACCTCCAAACCCTTCTAGGCGCTACTTTTACAACTCTTTAGTGGCGTCACATTGCCACTCCACCACAAGGCTTCCTTGTGTCACATTCCACACACAACTTCTTACGACACCTTCTATCCAAAGCCCCCTATCTTCTAAGTCCAAAATCCAAAATTTTACCCAAGTTTGACCAACCCTTGGGCTTCCATAGGCCCATTACCACACCCCTAACGTGAATTACACACCCAAATACCAAAATTAAAAAATTTTATCAACCTAACAGCAACCCAAGAAAGACCCGAAAATTTAGGACGTTACATTAAATATGGATTGAAAGATTATTATATTTGAGACTGCCCAATGTTAACTGAGGAAAATTCAGTGTAGAATACGAGATCGGGTAATACTGCAGCTCAAGGTAGACCACCCAAAAATGTTGGTAATACGGGTGGAAGTCAGAGAGGGACTAAAGATACAATAGTCAGATCTGAGGCTCGTGCACCTACCAGAGCCTATGCTATACGTGCACGAGAGGAGGTTTCATCCCTAGATGTCATTACTGGTACATTCACTCTTTATGATACTAATGTAATTGCACTGATTGATCATGGTTCTACTCATTCTTATGTGTGTGAGACATTAGTATTCAGTAAGACTCTGCCTGTTGAGTCTACTAAGTTTGTGATTAGAGTGTCAAACCCCTTGGGCCGGTGTGTTATGGTTGACAAAGTGTGTAAGAATTGTCCCTTGATGGTTCGAGATTTGTGCTTTTTGGCTGATTTGATGCTGATTCCATTTGATGAGTTTGACATAAGTTTGGGTATGGACTGGCTAACTTTACATGATGCTGTTGTGAACTGCAAGAGAAAGACCATTGATCTTCAGAGTCAGAATGATGAGGTTATTCGGACTGAATCTAGTGTTTGTATGGTTTACCAACAGTAATTTCTTTGATGCTAGCTCAGAAATATATGAGAAAAGGGTGTGAAGCTTATTTTTCCTACGTGTTTCTTGAAGAATTATTGGGTTTGCCACCTATTCGGGAAGTAGAGTTTGGTATTGAGTTAATGCATGGGATGAATCTGATATCTATAGCTCTGTACAGAATGGCACCTACAGAATTAAAAGAATTGAAAGCTCAGTTGCAAAAATTGATAAATAGAGGTTTTATGCGACCGAGTTTCTCTCCGTGGGGTGCACCTGTGTTGTTTGTGAAAAATAAAGACGGAACTATGAGAATGTGCATATATTATAGACAGCTTAATAAGGTGACTATAAAGAATAAGTATCCATTGCCATGGATTGACGATCTGTTCGACCAACTGAAAGGGGCTACAGTGTTTTCAAGGATAGACTTGAGATCGGGCTACTATCAGTTGCGAGTTAAAGACTCTGATGTGCCAAAGACTTCTTTCTGAATGAGGTATGGACACTATGAGTTTCTGGTTATGCCATTCGAACTCACTAACACACCTGTTGTTTTCATGGATTTAATGAATCAGATCTTCAGACCATATTTGGATCGGTTTGTGGTTATGTTTATAGATGATATTTTGATCTACTCTCGTGATGAAGTTGAACATGCTAAACATTTGAGACTTGTATTGCAGACTTTGCAAGATAAGTAGTTGTATGAGAAATTCAATAAATGTGAATTCTGGTTAAGTGAAGTCAGTTTTCTGGGTCATGTGGTTTCAGCATCGGGTATTCAAGTTGATCCGAGCAAAATTTCAGCTATACTGGATTGGAAACCTCTGAAGAATGTTTTTGAAGTCTTAAGCTTTTTGGGACTTGCTGGTTATTATAGACGATTCGTGAAAGGTTTCTCTATGATTGCAGCCTCGATGACAATGCTATTGTAGAAATATTTTAAGTTCGAGTGGTTAGAGAAGTGCTAGAAAAGCTTTGATCAGTTGAAAGCCCTTTTGCCCGAAGCTCCAGTGCTAGTTCAGCCAGAATCGGGTAAAGAATTTGTTATTTATAGTGATGCATCTTTAAAAGGTTTGGGCTGTGTTTTGATGCAGGAAGGTAAAGTTATAGCTTATGCCTCGAGAAAATTGAAGCTACATGAAAGTAACTATCCAACACACGAGCTAGAATTGGCAGCCATTGTATTTGCATTGAAAATTTCCTGCCACTATCTGTTCGATGAGAAATGTCATGTTTATTCTGACCATAAAAGCCTGAAATACTTGATGACTCAGAAAGATCTAAACTTGAGACACCACCGATGGTTAAAATTGTTAAAAGACTACAAGCTTGTGATTGATTACCACCCGGGAAAGGCTAATGTTATTACTGATGCCTTAAGCCAAAAATCACTGTTTGCTTTGCGAGTGATGAATATGCATATGGCTATGCCTGATGATGGTTCATTAATAGCTAAATTGAAAGCAAGATCATTATTCATTCAACAAATCAGTGATGCCTAGAAGGTTGATAATGAGTTGATCGCAAAACGAGCTCAGTGTGAGACGGATGCTAATTCAGAACTCCGGGTTGATGCTGATGACTGTCTGAGATTCAGAAACCGAATATGCATTCTGAGGAATTCAAAGTTGATTCAGATGATTTTGAATGAATCTCATAGCAGTTGGTTATCTATTCATCTGAGAAGTACAAAAATATATAATGATCTGAAACAGCTTTACTGGTGGTATGGTATGAAATGAGACATTTCTAACTTTGTTGCAAGATGTTTAGTTTGTCAACAAGTAATAGCCGAGCACCAGGTACCTTCCAGAGTACTTCAACCGATTATGATACCTGAGTGGAAATGGGACAGAGTTACTATGGATCTTGTATCTAGTTTACTATTGACACCGAGCAAGAAAGATACAATCTGGGTTGTTGTTGATAGATTGACTAAATCGGCTCATTTTGTTTCGATACGTACAGACTACTCACTTGAAAAGCTAGTTAAATTGTATGTTTCTCAAATTGTGAGATTACATGGTGTGCCTATATCTATTGTTTCGAATAAAGATCCGAGGTTTACATCGCGGTTTTGGAAGAAACTATAAGATGCACTAGGTATGAAATTACATTTTAGTACTGCTTTTCATCCACAAATAGATGGTCAGTCTGAATGAATTATTCAGATACTTAAGGATATGTTGAGATGTTGCATTCTCGAGTTCGAAGGTACGTGGGAACGATACCTACCTTTGATTGAATTTGCATATAATAACAACTACCAATCGAGTATCAAAATGGCATCTTATGAGGCTTTATACGGTCGTAAATGCCATACGCCATTGTACTGGACTGAGCTCAGTGAAAATAAGATACATGGGGTTGACTTAATCAGGGAAACTGAATAGAAAGTGAAAGTAATCCGTGAAAGTCTGAAAGCGGCATCGGATCGTCAGAAATCTTATGCAGACTTGAAACGTAAAGATATAGAGTTTCAGATTAGAGATAAAATTTTCTTGAAAGTCTCACCGAGGAAGAAAATACTCAGATTTTGTCGTAAAAGTAAATTAATTCCGGAATTCAACTGGGCCGTTTAAATTGTAGAATGTATCGGGCCAGTTGCTTACAAAATGTTGTTGCCACCTAAGTTAGAAAATATTCACAATGTATTCCATGTTTTGATGCTCCATAGATATCGGTCTGATCCTTCACATGTGATTAGTCCGTCTGAGATTGAAATTAAGCCCGATATGACCTATGAAGAAGAACCGATTCGTATTTTGACTCGAGAGATTAAAGAGTTGCGGAATAAGAAGATTCCATTAGTTAAAGTATTGTGGCATAAGCACGGTGTTGAGGAAGCAACATGGGAACCAGAGGATGTAATGAGAGAACGCTGTCCGAACCTATTCACCGGTAAGATTTTTGGGGACGAAAATCCCTAAGGGGAAGAGTTATAATTGCCCGATTCAGACCCTAATCAGAAGGGTGGCTTCGGGACCATGAATCCGAGTCAGAAAACTATTTTAAAATTATTTTCAGTGTTTATTCTATGTGAATTTATGTTTGTGAAAATTTCGTGATTTAATTTTGTCATTTAGGTGTCCGATTAAATAAAAGGACTTAATCGCGTAAAGTGAAAATTAGGTGGTTATTTCTAAAAAGGGCTAATTTGCACTTGGTTTTTGAAATAGGAGCCTTTAAGAGGTAAATAGCCCAATATCAAGTGAAGTGGATGGTAATGGGCATGTTATATATGATTTTATAATTTATTAACCAAGGTTAATAAGGTAAAATAATAATAAGTCATATATATGATATAATATATGATAATTTAGCTAAGTACTCATAAAATTCCACTATAGCCGAAACTTAAAATAAGAAAGAAAAGAGAAAGAAGCTAGGGTTCGGCCATAACCAAGCTTGATTCAAGGTGAGTTCTAGCTCAATTTTTGATAATTTCTATGTTTTTGAGATCGTTGCTTCGAGTACTACAAAACCCAAGCTTTAATTTTTTATTTTGATGAATATTTTGAGTTGTGCCATTGTTGATAGTTTGTGATTTTTGTTGTTTGATGATGAAAAATGGAAGATATGTTTTAGATTAACATGTTCTGTATTGGAATTTTTGATGATTTTGAGTAATTAGGACTTAATTGCAAAAATAATAATTTGAGGGACTAAAATGTAAAATAAATGAAATATATGGACTTATTTAGTAATGTTTAAGATTCGGATAAGCATGGGTACCTTAAAATTTGGAATATTTTGTATTTTGTGCAATAGGGACTAAATTGTAAAAATTGTAAATGTCAGGCATAAAATGGTAATTTGGACATTTATGTGTTTTTGGACTAAATTGAATGAAAATATGTTTGAATGAGCTTAATTTGAATATGTTTAGATCAAGAACCAACGTAATCGAATTTAAACCTGGGAAAAACAAAAGTTGTCAACTAGCAGCCCCGTCCCGTTTTACTATGTCCGTGGTAAGTTTATAAGCAAATAGACGTGTTTAATTGTAGTTTAATGTGAATATTATATGCTGTTGTGAAATATGTGAACATATATAAGCTTTGGCCAAATATGATTAAACTTGACTATCACATCTTCGAATTGGTTTCGAGCGAGTTATGACGTCTGAAAGTCCTAAATGAACCCTAGGAATAGTAAGGATATGTATGTCATGACATATGATTTTGATATGTGTGTGCAAGTAAGACCAGGGCATCAATATGTGATTTTGATATGTGTTTACATGTAAGACCCTATCTAGGACAGTGGCATCAATTTGTGGCTACATGTAAGACCACGTCTGGGACGTTGGCATTATACGATTTATGTGATTATCAGAGTGTCCTATCCAATTCCGAATGGTTCATCAGGCAAGGGTAAATCTCGATCGAATGTGTAAATGAGTTAAAAAGCTAGGTATGGTTTAGCTTGTTAGCTATTGTTATTAAGGTATGAGTGAGATTTGAAATTTGATAAGTTTTATGTGATACAAAAGACAAATATATATGAAATAAACAAGTATATTTGATTTGAACAAATGTTATGAATATTATGGAATTAATTTTGGATATATATATGTGATCATACAAGTGTTCAGCCATACTAGTAATAAATGTACATGATATTGTTAGTTGGATTCTTGTGTTTATGCGAATAAGTATGTTTATGTGTTTGATTGTATAGTGATGTAATAACCTAGAAATTTGATTTCACATTCGATTAATATGGTTGAGATAGCGTTTGACTATGATAGTAATGAGCATGAAAATGCTATCATTTATTTCACTTGTAAATTCAAAGTTAAGACTGGCATTGTTAATACAATTCGGCTTAGCTTGAAATGAATTGATTATATCTTGAAATTTTTTATTTACTTTAAACTTACTAAGCTATGTTAGCTTACTTGTGTATATGATTCTTTGTTTTATAGATTTTGGAGTCAAGCTACAAGCTTGGAAAATTGTCAGCCAAGTTCATCACACTATCTTTTGTTTTGGTACCTTATTAGCTGTACTTAAATTATGGCATGTATAGGCTGGAACATAATTTTGAAGTGTTGATTTTGGTTATGTAACTAAGGCCATGCAAAAATGGCTTGTTACTTATGTTTAGAATTAATTTTATATGTGCTTAGTTTTGGTGTCCATGAACTTGGTATGAAATATGCGATTATGCTTGATCATGATTTGGGTTGTGGTAAGTATTTTATGTAATGGTAATGGTTTTATACTTTAGGTTGAATTCAGTTTGGGTTGAATTATTGTTTAAGTCTTTTGATAAATATATTATATGTTATGGTCCTTTAAAATCCTTATGTTATTTTGAAAGTGTATTAAAGTATATATATAGCTTGTAAAAGTACTTGTGATTCGTCCATATGTTTATAAATGATGTTACTTATGCTAGGGTTTGTCATGTGTTTGTTAAGTAACAATTATGTCATATGCTTGTAATAAATTAATGACCATCATAAGTTATACTAGAACATGTGTATATGTAATATTCGGCCACATTGATTTAGTTGAAATGTTATTTATACTTTACTTGTGTATAGAATGATTATATTATAGATGTTATGTATATATGTAAATATGCATGTAGTTTTTTTTTTATATGTATAAATGTACAGGTTGCTTACAAGTTATATGTGTTAGGTATTATGTGATTTGAATCGGTTTGATGGTGATGATAAACACAATGAATAAAAATGCTGGATAAATGTACACTAGCTTAATTGATTCGGTTGCTAAGTGATAAGTATTGCATGTGTCTTGTGAATATTTGGTCAATTGTTCTATCATGTATTCAATGCTAAATGTGATCGCTACTTCGAGGTTGATTGCGTATTATGTACATGTACATGTTAGCCTATTCGGCCATGGTGTAATGTATTAAATATTTATATGTGATTACTTATCAAATTATATAATATGGTTGCATGATTAGACATGGATTTTTAGGATTTGCTCTTAATGTTAAATCGTGAATGACAATAAAAGATTAATAGTTAAGAAGTCCAAATATTGATTCACTTGAATTAAAGGATAAAGCATGCAAGTTTAGTTTGCCTATTTTCTAAGTCGCATATGTGGTGGTTTAAAATATGTTTTATGGCTTATTAAATTCTAAAAATATGTGTATGATTTGGTTACCATATGAATAACCACATAACTAGTATTAGAAGTATGTTTGACCATATTGGTATTAGTTAATATTACGCATGTAAATGCATTAATGCAATAAGCAATACGTTGAGTTCAGTTGCGACTTGTATATGCAAGGTGTATATCAATATGTGTTCCGAAATGTGAATTGATTTTATTTTAAATTATAAATTAATTTGACTTGAGTGAATATATATATATGAATGTTTGGAATTGAACTGTTGATCAGTAATGCCTCATAATCCTAATCCGGCGATGGATACGGACTAGGGGTGTTACACTTTTTATTGAATGTAAACGAAACTATGAAAACTTAATAAAATATAATAAAAGTGCTTGTATTCAAGCTCCTTGACTATGAAAACTAGTTTAATCTACTGCACTGAATTATGACAGATCAGTAACTTAGGTAGTAACTCTTACAGTGGATGAGACTGAAAGAGTATTCTTAGTCAAGAGTTGTAAATAACTCAATTAAAGGTAATATTGGCTTTATTTGTAATTAGTAATTCAACCAGCATTAGGCTAATTTGTCACGCCCTATATTTTATTTATTATTTTACATTGGTTCATGAAATAAGGGATTTAATAACCTAGTGGTTAGGTGTGTAAATTAATTCCAAGTGGTCCCAAGTTTAAGCCTTCACATGCTCACCTTTTTAGTTAACTTTTTAACAACTTTAGCTAATTATGAACACCCTTGTCATCCAACTCATGTTTCCATACTAAGAATCTGCCTTTACTGATGGTAATGCCTCGGAAAAACCATACTCAACCTACTACTTAGAAGAGTTATCAAATGGGCTGATTCTTTTTAGAATAAGACCTCAAGTTACCTTACCTTAAGCGATATATGTCTATAGGCCTTTAGCATGGTACCCTGCACTGTTTTGTGTTCTTTCTGTATGGACACTTCTCTATGTCTGAAGGCTACTACCAGTATTCGGTTGAACACTTGCTCATATCATTCAATTTCAATCTCATTAACCTAACCTTGTCAGAATTAGATTAATTTGATGAACATGTTGTACATCCATCTATGTCTAGAGTTTGCAAACATGCAATTTGGTAAAAAACCATTAAATGAAATTGTATACTAAAATAGATCTACATTTTAGCCAATAAAGAAAATAAGAAGTTCATCAAGTAATCTCAACCCTATGAGATTTAGCTCACAGGTTGGCAATTAAAATTCAAATCCAAAGTATTATACAACATCATTTTCATCAAATCAATTCACAAAGAGTAATCAATAAATAACAGATGAATTTTAGGAAGATAGCTTCCACTTATCTAGCCCACAATCCAGCGATGTAGTGTCCTATGGTGGCTGAGAGGGACTACCTTTGTCTTCCTCTTCCCGTCTCTACTTAGTCGCTACCCTCTATTGTTTTGCCTAAGGATCTCTTTTTTGTTCTCTTTTTTTTTTCGTATAGGGCTTCCTCTTTTGGCATTTATAATTGTTTTCCTTAGGGTAAATCCAACAGCCCATGATTTTCTTCCCTCTTTTTCAGGTAAGTATATTTGGTACAAGTTCAACTAGGCCTAAGACTGGTACGCTTTGAGTGCTGATTGGACATCTTCCCGACATTGCCACATCATTTGTGTTGACAAACTGTCCAACCCTTTGCCCTAGCAAAGCTTCACTCATTTACTTCTTGTTCCTTATCCTACACCTATCAATCCACCACTACATAAAATCTTTCCTCAAGAAATTAAAAAAAAACTAACATTTAAGTACAGTCCAAGCACCTAATGTAATGCTAAAACAAACAAAAAAAATACTAATGGAATGTCCTAAAATGCAAATAATTGTACCTAAGTACAGGGAATTAGCTATATCTAAAGGCATGAAATATAACTCTTTTCAAAAGTTATCACACCCCCAAACCTGAGTTATTATTTGTCCTCAAGCAAAATATACATGAATGCAACAAAATTTGCCTACGCACATAACCACCTTATACTGCTAGTTCGTTCAAAGACAATATATACTTCAGTTCTCAACAATCTTCTATCCCGCAAAACTTGCTCGAGTTTAAAGGTTTGATCAATGAAGGTAGTGCAGAAAATTGCTCCTTAAAAAAATTTCCTATGTACTCATGTGTGCTTTCTGGCCATAGCAAACATCTCCTAATATACTCAATTCATTTTTTACCTAAACTCAAGTTACTTTGTAACCCTTGCTCTAAGCCTACTCAAAGTATTTATTTGTATTTGTTTTATTTTTCTTCTTTTTTAAAGTATATTATGGGATTTAGCATTTCACAAAATTCTTTGACTTAATAATCACAATGGTCCATACATTGAATTACCTAGTACTACATCATGTCACAATTTAAATAAAAATCACTCTTGAAATTAAGGCTTTTAACTTAGAAGATGGATGGAGTAAACAACTACCTCCTTAGCTACTTAGCTTGTTACTACAGTGGAGTGCCCCTAATATTCTTTTCTTTATTACACACTCTTACTTGGACTCATATTTGTAGTCAACAACATGATGGAGCAAACAAAGTGGTGCTAACTTACTTGGTAATTCTAAGCATTTAAGTGTCTAGTGTCCATTATTTAAGTAATGCTGTGGCAATGTGACTGAGTTTGGCTTCAAAATTTTGTAAGTTCATTAAAAGATACTTGCTATAGTGCAAAAATAACTGAAGTTAGGACATCTCATTTTTAGGAGGTAATCTTCAAGCAACCTAACCTAAGCTAAATTCACCTAATCCCCTATCACATGTTCTAAGTGTATTGAAGAATTTAAGCTCATCATCGAACATCATAAGCAAATATTGTACTATGCATATGCAAAACAATACTTAGTAGTTACGTGGCAGTGGCAAAACAAATTTGACGAAACTAGAATGAACATATGTACTAGATAAATAATGCAGCCTTAATGCACAATACGTCCCCAAACCTAAGGGATGCATTGTTCTCAATGCATGTACAGATATGTGATAGAAAAACAAAAATATAAATGCATACAGAAAATGTCATGGCAAAAGAAATATAATGCATGAGGTAGGGAAAAAAACTTCCTTAACATGGACTAGAGTGTAGTTACTTCATTCGGCCCTACGAGTGGATTTACGGGCACCGACTTTTTACAATAGCTTCCTTTTCATGGGGTTCATTTCTTCCCCCTCTTTTTCAGGTTACATGAGCTCATCAATAAGATGATCGATGTCATGGTCTTGTACAATTATGGAAGCTAGTAGGGTTGGTGGAACAGGGTCCTTACATTTCATGATGGCAGTAGTGGCAGTGGCAGTTTCATCTTTCTCTCATTCTTTTTCATTCTCAAGATTTAATGATGTTGTCTTTTCAGGCTGCTCAGCAACATTTTCCCCTTCATCAGCAGTGGTTCCCAAATTCGCGATTTCGGCTCTAGCAGTAAGAGTTTGAGCTGGCTCATCTGTAGCTTCAGGAATTGGGAGCAAAGAGGTAAAGAAGGCAGGGAATTCTAGGATCGGCTTTGTAAAGTTCTTCTACAGGGATCTTTTAAGAGCCAAATATCTGTTCCTTACATAAGTCCAATATTGAGCCTGCTGCTCCTAGGCCTTAACCATCTCTTCAGCTAGTTGAAGCTACTAAATCTCAAAGAGGGGAATCTTTGCTCCAATTCCTTTAAGGAATTCAAAACTTGTTGTTTGAAGGAGCTACGAGATGTTGAGAGTGCTTCTGTGGGAAACTGTGCAATAGTAGAAGTGGTGGCCTAACTATGATGAGTTGATTTTGCAGAATCAATGCCTTGGACTTTGAAAAAAATGGCTCAAGATAGTCCACCCTTATTGGGCGTGACATTCTCATTAGCATTGAAAGGGACTCTAGTAGTGCAACAGAAAGCAGTAATGAGGAAGGGGAATTTTAGGTTGCTAGCATTTTTCTTGGCACACTAGTGCACCTCCTGAAAAATGATCCTACCAATATTGATTTGTCTTCCCATGATAATGGAGTGTAATAAGAGGATCCTCTCCTTTGAACATTTGTATTGTGAGTTGATGGCATGAAGCGTCTCCTGAAAAAATGTGTACCACACTTTCCCAATAGACTTTAAAGAAGCCTGTTCAATAGTATAGCAATCTTGACTGGAAATAGTCCAACGTGTACATTTGACACATAAATCATTCAAAACTTGAGTCAATCCATCGACAGTGACATTTTCAGTGAAGGGTGTGTGTTCATCTTGCATATCAGCTATCCCAAATTGGGCATTAATATGATCTTCATCGAACCAAACTGATGTTCCATGAGCATAGATAAAAGGATAATCAGGTGAATTAACATGTGCATAAAATTCATGAACAACCTTTTCGTAAATTTCCTCAGGGTGCAAGCAAAAATATTCCACCTGTGCTTCTCTACGATAGAGGACACGGATTCGTCATAACCCATGTGTGGCTCGTCTTTGAACAAGAACCCTTGTTCGAAACAAAAAGTCTATTCCCTATACACCAACAACTCAATCTTTAGAATATTTTGCAACGACATTTCGTGTCTCCTTGATAGATTTCCTATCCTCTGATAACAGTCACACGACTAATAAAATTCTTGAGCATCCTTGAATAGACTCAGCCGATAGACCTGACTGAAGTACTTTGGCTGCAGTTCTCATTCCTCTAAAGTGTCATCTGTAAGGACTTGAATGACAATGCTGCAGAATCCTATGTATTTCATCACCAGGGACAGACTTCCTAATTATCTTATCAGCATAATGCTTAAATAAGAAAGGTTCATCCCAATAATAATGCTTGGCATCATGAAGGAATTTCCATCTTCTTTGGCTTTTGAAATTAGGTGGTATCACACCACTTACTAAAAAGTTCACTATATCTGCTGAACAAGGTAATGCCACGGCAACTAACAGTTGCTCATTTGGAAAGTCTTCTTTAATAAGTTTGTCATTGCCATCTTTATTTCCAGATTCTAACATTGACCAGTGACCAGCCACTTGATTTTCAGTCCACTTTCGATCTCTAGTTTCCAAGTTGAACTCCTGCAACAAGAGTATACTTCTAATAAATCTTGGCTTGGCATCTTTCTTGCTCACCAAATACTTAATAACAGAGTGATTCGTGTAGACTGAGACCTTGGTACCAGAGCAGAATTTATCGAATACAAACACCACAATCAATAACTCCTTTTCCATGTTGGTATAGCTAAGCTGTGCATTCGTCAAGGTTTTGCTCGCATAATATATTGCAAGTAGTACTTTGTCTTTCTTTACCCCAACACTGCTCCCACAACATAATTGTTTGCATCACACGTGAGTTCAAAAGGCAGTGTCCATTCCGGAGGTATTATAATTGGTGCTGCTACTAGCTGTTTCTTCAATTCCTCAAAAGCTACCAAGAAATTTTCATAAAAATTGAAAGGTTTATTTATATCCAGCAAGGTACGCAAGGTTTTAGATATCTTCAAGAAATACTTAATGAATCTTCTATAAAATCTTGCATGACCAAAAAAACATCTATTTGAAACTGGTGGGAGGTGGAAAGTTTTCTATTACTTCAATACTCTGTCCATGTAACACCTCTTACCCGTATTCGACGCCAGAACAGGGTACAAGGCATTACCGGACGTAAACACAAGCAAACATACATTTCGAGTTGTAAATTTGGCACTAAATTAAAATTTTTTAACAATCAATCACATCGTCCCAAAAACAAGCATACGAGGCCCAAAACAAGCTTTGGAAGCGGTTTGGGACTAAACTGAGAACTTTAGAAATTTTTACAACATAGAGAATTTTTGCTAATACAGGAGTCACACGCCCGTGTGGCTTGGGACACACCCGTGTGGGCAGGTTGTGTGGTTACACATGCCCGTGTCCCTAACCCATGTAACTCTCTGTTTGTCACTCAAGAACAAATTGAAGTCACACGGCCAAGACACACGCCCATTTCCCTCAGCCGTGTCTTTCACACGGCTGAGACACATGGCCGTGTCTCATGCCCGTGTGTTCGATACTGAGCTTTCTATTTTGAAACAATTTAGGTGCAGGGGACACACGACTGGATGACACGCCTATAAGGCTAACCATGTGTCACACACAACCTAGGCACACGCCCGTGTATCTACCCATGGGGACAATAATAAGGCTATTTACCAAGCCATTTGCCACCCTTATTCACACATACACTTACCCCAATTCAAAGGCACAAAACAATACATACTCAGGCAACCAAAACATCCACATTCATGGTTAAAACATATCAACTTTATATATTTATCTAACACATTCACTACATTTATTCAGCCCTAGATCAAACATACAAATCTCACATTCATTAGGGTTCATTCAATTACTATCTAGTTACCAAATTATACTCAAATTCCTCATCTCATCAATAGGTCATAATTCCAAACATTACACAATCATGCCATAAATCACATTTCCATATATTTCATATTCACCAAGCATACCATGATCATATCACCATAGACATTGACACATATATGAATATACTTAGGCTTACAACCATGTTGCCACTATAAGCCAACTAACATGGCCAAATAGTAAAACAAGCCTTTGACGATTACAAGCCATTAAATTGGCTAAAATCATATGACGTATATACAAAATGACCAAGTCCCTATACATGCCATAGCTCAAAATTCTTGAATTCATCAATACCAAAATGACAGCTTGTTAGTGTGACAGGATCTCTAGTGATCTCCAACTCGAGCTAGCTTGACGGCACTATAAAACATGGGAAAGGAAGGGGGTAAGCTATATAGTTTAGTAAGTCCGTATGAACATAATAAGCAACTCTTACCAATCATTTACCAGATCTACAATATAAACTCAAAACAAAATAGTATAAATTGCTATAAACCTCATAGTTATAAATTATTCAGTCACATTGTTTGCTATATCAATTTGCAAGCATAATTTAATATGTATTTCAATTGTTAAAGCTCATATCTTCCTATACTTCCATAGTCATTTTAATAGGCAATTATGCTAATCATTCATTTTTCTCATATCTGATAAATCGTAATTTAAGTGAATAAAACATGCTATTTCACAACTCAATTTGGCTCGAAAGGCAATCACATGATCTTTAATCAAATTTAGCATAAATTTCATAGATCACAAGTATAGACCAATAATCACAAGGTTTTCACAAAATCATTCTCGTGGAAATCATGAACTCACAATTTCATAAAGTCAATGCTTATAAACTTTACGTACATACCTGTAACAATTCGTAATACTTACATACTTTTTCTCTTCTTTGACATACCTGTTGAATTTCCTGTTGAACCACTTGGAATACTAAAGGATACTCAGGAATCTCATGCATACGTTACCATACCAATGCCATATTCCAGATATGGTCTTACATGAAATCTCATATCGATGCCAATAGCTTAGCTATGGTCTTACACGAAGTCTCGTATCGATGCCATATACCAGATATGGTCTTACACAAAGTCTCGTATCGATGCCATATCCCAGGTCTTGTTTTACATGTAATCTTAGTAACCCTAATGTCATGACATTTGTATCCTATCTATTCCTAAGGTTCAATCGGGACTTTCGCTGTATCGAATCTCTGTCGATCATTTTCGTAGTACCGTACTCAATAGAATTCACATTTCATTTCAATAATATAGCATTTACCACAATTATATCAATTAAGCATTTATACATATATAACTTACTTACCTTGACATAAAAATGACGAAAAGGGCCTAACCGTCAAATACTTATTTTTCCCCCATTCTATTTCTGAACCTCGTTTTACTTGATCTATATTATCACATTTAACTTATTTAACCATTATACTATTCAAATCAACTCAAAATCACATTATGGCAAAAATTACATTTTTGCCCCCTAAAGTTTCACATTTTTACATTTTAGTCCTTAGGCTCGTAAAATGAAATGTACCCAATTTCTTCAATACCCATGCCTAGTTCAACCTTATACATGCTTATAGAAGCCCACATTTTTCTTTTATTTGCATTTTAACACCCATTTTACAACTTTTTACAAATAAGTACTTTTTAGGCATTTTCATTGAAAATCACTTAGCAAAAGTCGTTTATCAAACAACTAACATGCATTTTCTACCATTAAACATCAAAATACACAAATATCCATCATGGGTAAAATTTTAGACTTTGATTATGTCTTAAATTAGTGGTAGAAATAGATAGATCATGTTACAAAGATTTCAAAAACATAAAAATCATTAAAAACAAGGCTAGAACGGCCTTACAATCGAGCTTGAAAGCTGAACAAACCCTAGTCATTATTTTCCCTTGTGAATTTCGGCCATGGGAGGAAGATGGACAAAAATTGGCTTTTAATTTGGCTTTTTAATTCATTTAATTACCAAATTACTAAAATGCCCTTAATGAAAAACTTTAGAAACATACCTAACCATGTCCATTTTTGTCCATCAACTTAACCAATGCTCTAATTACCATTTAAGCACCTCTAATTTAAAATTTCATAACAATTAGACACATTTAGCTTATAGAACTCAAGTTTTTCACTTTTTACAACTTAGTCCTTTTGGCCAAACTGAATGCCCAAACGTCAAATTTTTTTAACAAAATTTTCATGAAATCATTCCATAAAATTGTAGACCATAAAAATATAATAAAAATAAATTTTTTTGCGTCGGATTTGTGGTCCAAAAACCACTATTCTGACTAGATCCAAAATCGGGCTGTTACAGTCCACTTCAATCCCTTACCGTAATATCCTATGCCCTAGAATAATTCCTTCATGAACCATAAACTGGCATTTTTCCCAGTTCAAAACAAGATTTGTTTATTCACAATGGGACAAAACCAATTCTAGATTTTTTAGAAAATCCTCAAAATCTTTACCAAACACAGAGAAATCAACCATGAAGACTTCAAGGAAGTTTTCTAACATGTCTGAGAATATGGCCATCATACAAATTTGAAAGGTTGTCAGCGCATTACATAACCTGAATAGCATCCGTCTAAATGAAAAAGTTTCATATGGACACATGAAGGTGGTCTTCTCTTGGTCATTAAGAGCTATGGCAATCTGATTATACCCTGAATAAACCATCCGAAAAATAATAGAAAGTTTTTTCAACTAATCTATCTAACATCTGATCAATAAATGGTAGGGGAAAATGGTCATTCCTAGTTGCCTTGTTAAGATAGCAACAGTCCATGCATACTCTCCATCCTGTGACAGTACGAGTCAGAATGAGCTCATTGTTATCATTACTCACTACTGTGACGCGTCCTGTCTTGGGTACATGTTGTACACGACTCACCTATGAGCTATCTAAAATCAGTTAAATAATGCCAACATCAAGCCACTTGATAATTTCTTTCTTGACAACTTCTTTTAGGATCAGATTCAAACTTCTCTTGTAACAACCCATTTTTTCAAGTGAAATCAGAACAGTGGTTTTAGGACCACAAATCCGACCTAAAATATATTTTATTTTTATTTTATCATATGGCCCGTAATATGTTAGAAATGACGTGTGAAAATTTTTATATGAAAATTTTATCGATTAAGTGGTTAATTACGAGAAGGATTAAATTGCATAACATGCGAAAGTTGAATTCTAGTAGCTATAAGGATCAACAGAATTTTCAGCCCGTATTTGGATAGGTTTGTGATGGTATTTATAGATGATATTTTAGTTTACTCTCGAGATGAAAGTGAACATGTTGAACATTTGAGAATAGTTTTACAAACCCTGTGGGAGAAACAATTGTACGCCAAATTCAATAAATGTGAATTTTAACTACGAGAAGTTAGTTTCCTTGGGCATATTGTGTCTGCTGAAGGTGCCAGGGTAAACCTGAATAAAAGTTCAACCATTGTAAATTGAAAACCACCGAAGAATGTGTCTGAAGTCTAAAGTTTTCTAGACTAGTCGGTTATTATCGGAGATTTGTAAAAAGTTTTTCAATGATAGCTTCTCCTATGACTCGTTTGCTACAGAAAGATGTAAAATTTGAGTGGAGTGATAGATGTCAGCAGAGCTTTGACAGATTAAAGGCTTTATTGACAAAAGCACATATGTTAGTCCAGCCTGAATCGGGTAAGGAATTTATAGTTTATAGTGATGCGTCATTGAATGGTTTAGGTTGTGTTTTGATGCAAGATGGTAAGGTAGTAGCCAATGCTTCACAACAACTAAAGCCACATGAAACGAATTACTTGACACATGACCTTGAATTAGCAGTCATAGAGTTTGCACTGAAATTCTGGCGGCATTACTTGTTTGGTGAAAAATGTCACATATTCACTTATCATAAAAGTCTAAAATATTTGATGTCACAGAAAGACTTGAAGTTGAGAGAGTGCGGATGGCTAGAATTGCTGAAAGATTATGATCTTGTTATTGACTACCATTCAAGGAAGGCCAATGTAGTGGGAGATGCTTTGAGCAGAAAATCCCTATATGCTTTGCGAGCAATGAACATACAATTGTTGTTGTCTGATGATGGTTCAATCATAGCTGAGTTAAAAGCAAGACCAACATTTTTACAATAAATTTCTGAAGCTCAGAAAAATGATAACAAGTTGCAAACAAGACAGGTATAGAGTGAATCAACTCTTGATTCAGAATTTCAACCGGGATTGATGGTTGTTTGTTATTCAAAGGCAGAATATGTGTACCGAAAGGTTCTGAACTAGTACAGAAGATCATGAATGAAGCTCGTAATGGTAACATGTCTATTCATCCTAGTAGTAATAAAATGTATAACGATCTAAAAAAGATGTACTGGTGGCTGAGAATGAAACGAGATATTTCTAAGTTTGTATCTAAATGCTTGATATACCAACAAGTAAAAGCTGAACATCAGTTGCCTTGTGGACTATTACAGCCAGTTACGATACTAGAATGGAAATGAGAAAGAATTACTATGGACTTTGTATCGGGGTTACCTCTGCCTCCAAAGAAGAAAGATGTCATTTGGGTAATTGTTGTTCAGTTGACAAAGTCTACACACTTTATCCCGATACGTATGGATTTTTCCTTGGATAGATTGGTTGAGTTATATGTTTCTGAGATAGTCAGATTGCATGGAGTGCCTCTCTCTATTATTTTAGATAGAGATCCTCAGTCTACTTCTCAATTCTGGAGCAAATTGCAAGAAGCTCTAGGTACTCAGTTACACTTTAGGACTGCTTTTCATCCCCAAACAAATGGTCAATTTGAATGGGTAATACAGATCATGGAAGATATACTTTGGTGTTGTGTGCTTGAGTTTTCTTATAATAACATTTATCAGTCTAGTATTAAAATGGTAGTGTATGAAGCCTTGTATGGGTGCAAATGTAGAACCCCATTGTATTGGACAAAAATCAGTGAGAAAAAGTGGAGGTAATTCGAGATAGCTTGAAAGTAGCCTTGGATCAACAAAAGTCCTATGCTAATTTGAAAAGGAAGGAGATAGAATTTCAAGTTAGTGACAAGGTATTTTCTTGAAAGTGTCACCTCAGAAAAAAGTTCTTCTATTTGGCCGAAAAGGAAAATTGAGTCCATGGTCAATTGGACCATATGAAATTACACAAAGAATTGGACCAGTTGCATATCGGTTAGCTTTACCACCAGAGCTTGATCGGATTCATAATGCTTTTAATGTGTCTATGTTACAGTGGTAATGATCTAATCCTTCACATGTTATCTCTCTGATGACATATGGTGAGGAACCAATCAAAATCTTAGTTCGGGAAGGAAAAGAGTTAAGAAATAAAAAGATAGCTTTGGTAAAAGTTCTTTGGCAACGACATGGTATAGAGGAAGCTACTTGGGAACTGAAGGATGCTATGATGAAGCAATACCCGAATCTTTTTACTGGTAAGATTTTCAAGGATGAAAATTCCTAAAGGGAGGGTGTAACATCCCTTACATGAGGTATTACTGAACTTAAACATAAAAATACATGCAAAAACTCGACCATAAAATTTATTTTAATCAAAACTTTTCATACACATGCATAACTCCTCATACACGGGCCTACAAAGCTCTAAACATGCATTGGAAGTAGTTAGGGACTAAATTGAGAACCTTAGAAAATTTTGGGAAAACTTAGAAAATTTTTCCATGACACAAGGTCACACGCCCGTGTGCCCAAAACCCGCCTATGTCCTCAGGCTGTGTAATTCTCTGCTTATGACGTCAGCGAATAATTTGAACCACACGGCCAAGCCACATGCCCGTGTGCTAAGGCCGTGTTCCCCCACACGGTTGGGACAAACGACCGTGTCTCAACCCTTGTGGCCAACACTTAGGCTATTTTCCAAGCCTTTATGTTACTCTTAATCCGTCACATCTTTATACCCACCAAGGACACATATCATGACATCATTTTAATGATTTAGCATCCCATATTAAGACACATTCATGACATTAACATATTATCATTCACACATTTCACACACTCATATAATATCAAGTCGAGACACAACAATACCTATTCATTAGCCTTGTCACTTAATGACTGCTTTTACCAAATTTTCATAATCGTCATCTTATTTCGATATTACACATTTAATTCATGGCCATGACCATTTCAATAGGTCATAAAGCATTCATCATGCACCTAATTCATAACACCAACCATATATGGCCAACAAGCATAATAACATCATCACATCACAAGTATTAGAACATAGCATAGATAGATAAGTTCACAAACCATAATCAATATGAGCCACATATCATGGCCATATATAAGTAATTCAATGTAAGCCAATACCTTTTACTAATCATAATAATGGCTAACATAAAAAATAAGGCCCTATACATGCCACTCACATGGAAACACTTAACAAATATGGGTGAATACTTCAAAGGCGATGGCTTGATAGTGTGATGCTGCCTCCGACAATCTCCAACCCCGAGCTAACCTGACAAGCTAAAAGAAATGGAAAAGAGAGAGTAAGCTTCACGCTTAGTAAGTCCATATGAAAATAATAAGCAATTTATCAATATGCTTCCGCCAATTCTTACAACATGATCTCGAGGTAATACTATCATGATTGCCTTTTTACCTATGTTTAGGTCAAGCTATTTTCTCGAGTCACAGTCACTAAATTATTTATATCTGGAGTTATGGAACTCCAAATAAAGATCCGCTAATTTTTCTAGAAACTAGACTCACATATCTTTTTACCATAAAATTTTCAAAATTTTTGGTTTGGCCAATTAGTACAGTTTATTCTATAAAGTTACCCCTTTTTGCTATCTAACAGTTCCGACCCCTCTTCACTAAAAATTAATTATCTCATAATACGAGACTCAAATGATATTCCCGTCTATTTCTCTTGAAAATAGACTCATTAATAATTCTAAGCATATAAATTATACCCTATAATTTGTAACGTTTTGAATTTTGGTCTTAGAAGTTTTATGTCTTGAATGGGTGCAGTTAGGAGACTACACATAAATATTTAATTGTGCAAGGAAGTGACACAATTGTGTGTTTGGCTTGGTGGTTGTGTGCTCTGGAAGTGACTGGGAAGTCATGGATTCAAGCTCTAGCTTCCACAAAATTTTGGTTTTTTGAGGATAAAACCCCTATCTTTTGCCAGTAGGGTTATAAGTTTATTTTGGTAAAGTATGACATAAAGAGCCTAATGATCTAGTGGATAGTGGCGTGTAGAGTGTGCTAGTGGTCTGAGATTTGAATCCCTGCTTGTGCAAATGGAGATTATTTTTGCTAGTGGTTATGGGAGGAAGTTGTGTTTGACTGAAACACCAAGAGTTTGAATAGATTTGAATGGGGTGGTTGTTAGCCGAATTTGAAGAGATGCATAGGCGGAAATTAAGGAGAAAATCATGCAAGTTTGAATTTGGAAAAGAGTCTTGCTGGGTTTGAACTCTGCCACTTAGTGTTTCGATTGTGAAAGGATGTTGGGGAAGGTGTTAAGTGTGTGGAAGGTTGAATGAAATTGGGGAGTTCTGTTGGGGTAAAATTCGGCTATGTATTGGTAATTGGTCATTTTTATTTCGGGATTTCGCCAAGTTGTGGTTTTTCTCTACAATTTAGAAATGATTACTACTTGTTGTTCATTTTTTTATCTTTTGAGTATTGTTTATTTGGTAGCCGAATACCACTAGTATCCATTCGGGTAGTTTGGTTCTTTTTACTCTCCATTATCGTGCTTTACTTGATCAATTTCTTCTCTCTCCCTCACTTTTCTCCTCTTGAATATGATTGGTACTTTGCCTTTATTCACATTCGATTTTGTGTAACTGAACATTTTCCTCCCTTGTAGCCAAATATTATTTTGCTCCATTAATCCTTTCCCTAGTCCTTCATTGTCGATTCTCTTCTACTCTCCCTCTCTCAAGCCTTGGTGGAGTACCCTCTCACCTCTCTCTCAATTCTATTCCCTCTTCCTTTTCATTCGATCATTTTCTGTTGGCTAGATATTAGTTGGTAAGTATCTGTGACATTGCTCTTTTGGCTTATCTCCTCTATTTCTCTAAATGTCGATTCATATCTTCTCCTTTCTTTCGATTATGGTGTCCTTCCGGGTTTGAGTGATTCGCGAGGAGTGGAGGAGTTCTCTAGCGCTGTAGAAACGATTGGAACCTTTTCATTCCTTCTTGACCGAAGGTAATAATATTCATAGTGATTGATCTGAGCTAGAATATGTTGATTTGGGTTGGTATTGGCCGAATATTTCTTTTTTTTTGTTTTGGGGTTTGCGTTTTCTATAGGTTGATAAACGTGGATTCAACCCATATGTATAAGTAGTCTTGAGTAATAAATCCGCTTAATATGCAGATAACAATCAAGGAGTTTGTTAGCAATCTTTGTCAGCGATTTGGTTAGGCTGAAACCACACTCATTCAGTCAAGGCAAGTATCGGTATGTTCTAGAGATGAGTGTTTATAAGAGGGTGTTTAATCTTTTGGTTATAGAACTAATCGAGGGTCTTGATTGAATATAGGTTGGTGGTTGTGGTTTCCAGCGCGTTCTCGTAAACAGGTGTGTGTAACATGCCATTGAATGTGAAACTACAAAGGCTGAAAAGCCAAAAAGCCGAAAAATCGAAAGGCTGAAAAATTGAAAAGTGGGTTATCGACAACATACAGGCGTGTAGGCGCCCGTGTGTAGGCCATGTAACCAAACATGGCCGTATAGTCAACGACATGGCCATGAGCGTTTTCATGGGCCGAAATAATATTAGGCCATTTTGGGCCGAACTGGGCCATGTGGGCCCAATGGGCTTGTGGGCCCCACACCGAAGCGATCACACAAAATTGTACTCACTATTGCGCTAGGCTGTGTGAACCATACGACTAAGGCCAATTTGGGCTATGTGGGCCATATGAGCGTGTGGGCCTACATGGGCCTGCACTATAGGCTGTAGGCCCATTATCACCGATTAACTATTAAGGTTGCACAAGTTGTCTGAGACGACTGTAACCTTTTGTTAAGTCAATAATCTATAAAATGACTATTCTGCCCTTATAGGGTAAAATGACCAAAATACCCCTATAGGGTAAAAAGACCGAAATACCCTCATAGGGTAAAATGACTATAATACCCCTGTAAGGTAAAATTACTGATTTGTTCTGCGATGTGTATGACTGTATTTGAGCATGCCACATTATATGTATGTTGCATCCATGTATGATATTGTGTTACATTGCATGGGGTGGGATATATGATTTTGGAGGAAGTGTACTATACTGATATGGTCGCACGGGTCGCGCAAGATGATTGTGGACTTACTGATGGCTTTAATTCTACTATACTGGCAAGTTTTTTGCAATATTGATTTAGTACCGTAACCGATACGACTTGGTGTGTAGGGATGGGTGGGTCGATTTAATCCCCACATAGTGTGTAGGGTTGGTATAGAGATAGTGTGTAGGGGCTGGATTGGGTAGGATTTTTTGATTGCATGTTCTATTGATTCTATTATGGGCTTAGGCCCCACTGATACTGTTATTGTAATGGGCTCAGGCCCAGACTGCTACTGTTACTGAAATGGGTTAAGGCCCTAACTGAAATTAAGGCCCAAATTGTGTTTACTCTGACTGTATGCTTTTATGGGATTTCACACACTGAGTTTTTGTAAACTTACCCATCTGTTAGCTGGCAAGAAATCCCCAGGCTTAGACGGATCGAGGCGATGGAGGACTCAGAGGTGGCCACTCGACGAAGCTTTCTTGGAATATTTTAATTGATATTTTATTTTGGGTATTTTTATGTAAAAGGCCTCTTTAAAGTTTTAGTTTTTCATTTAGGGATTATATTTGTTTTTCTTAAATACTGCTAGCAGTAGGAAGCGAGTTTTCAAAAGATAAACATTTTCAAAACCATCACGAATACGTAACGCGTTTTTAAAGCTTCCGCGAACAACAAACCGTTTACAAAAGTAATAACGTTTTATTTAAAAGCAACCTTTAAAAGTACAAGACCCACATTATGAAGGAGCAATAGGACTTTAAATCGGTTTTTCAATCTATACAAAGAGGCGAGCTAAATAAGAGGTTTTTAAATGACAAGTCTTAGATTTCGAAAAACACTTCAATGTGACATTGCCAGATTCGGCCATAACGTCCATGCTAGGTTTGGAGTGTTACATTTAGTGGTATCAGAGCCAAGTTGTAAAACTCGATTGTGGATTTGGGTTTTTGCAAAAAGGTGGAAATTTTAACAGAATTGTTTTCAAATGGTTTAAAGTGATTGATATAATTTGGGAATGTTTTACTGAAAGAGTGGTACATCGAGTCTCTGCGCCGATCCTGTAAGTCTTCTGACTATTTATACGGAACGAATTATATTGGAATGTTATTACTGAAACTACTTTAGGTAGTAAAACTATACTGAAACTCTTTAGTTAGAATAAACTACAAACCATAGTAAGACTGCGAACTACAAAAACAAACTCTGAAATAATATTGTTCATAAAATATCTGTAATAAACACTGGAACAATAAACTGACTGGCATAAAACTGTTTATACAGACTAAGCGTATTCGATAATGAGCACCAGAGGTATTCGTAGAAGAGGCTGCGGCAAAGGCCGTGGGAGTGCTCGAGCTGATTCTTCGTCAGCTGGACACCAGCCTAATGAGGAAGCTAGAAAGGCACCAGCTTCACCTATGATTGAGACGGGGTCTCAAGATTGTGTGGCTAGGGACGACGCACTATCCCAAGCAATGTTGAGGATTTTGGAAAGGGTTGTTGGGCCTAGTACTGGTATTGTGGTCCGTGGGTCGGTTATGGAATGACTCAGGTCTAATGGGGCTAAGTTATTCAGGGGTATTACTAGAGTAGCCCCTATTTTTGCTGAATATTGGATGGAGGCCATAGAAAGGATCATGGATGACCTTGACTGCACCCTTGATCAAAAGATAAATAGTGTAGTATCACTGCTTAGAGACGAGGCTTATCAGTGGTAGCTTACAGTCAAAGAGGGCACTCAAGCCGATCGATTGACCTAGGAATTTTTCAAGACTGCATTCCAAGGAAAATATGTAGGTGCTAGTTATTTGGATGCCCGAAGGAGAGAGTTTTTGGATTTGACTCAAGAGGGTAAATCTGTGGCTGAATACGAAGCTAAATTTTTGTGGCTTAGCCGCTATGCGCATGGGATGGTGGCAACTAAATATGAGTACTACGTTCGTTTCGAGGATGACCTTAAAGATAGTTTACGGGTTTTGATAGCTCTACAGAGGGAGCGAGATTTTGCTGCTTTATTTGATAAGGTGAAGATCGCCGAGGATGTGAAGTACAGTGAGAGCCAGAACCGTGAAAAGGAAAAGGGTAGGAATATGAGGGATTCGGAGCCCTCAAGCCCATTTTTGAGGCTTAAGAAAAAGCCCAGAATTGATGGGCCAGTCAGAGTGAAGGCCCCTATTGCTGTTACTAGACCACAGCCTTGTGCTAATTGTGGGAGGCGCCATCAAGGCGAGTGCTAGAGAAGGATTGGGGCATGTTTTAGGTACTGACCTTTGGAGCACCGTATCAAGGATTTTCCATGGAAGCCCGATTAGATGCAAGCTACTGGAATAGATATTGTTCAGCCGTCGAGAGGTGTTTAGCAGCCACCAAGAGGCCGTGGTCAGGCAAGGGGTAGCAATGGTTTGAATCGTGGCCGTGGAGCGGAGGGTAGTGGTGCTGGTTATACTAAGGCGAGCCAGCCAGCACTGGTGTATGCTGCACGTCGCCAAGAGGATGGAGACGCCCCAAATGTTGATACGGGTACGCTCTTCATTCATAATGTACCTTACTCTGCATTGATTGATGTTGGGTCTATGCATTCTTATATATCATGTGTTGTACCTGACCTTTTGGGTTAAGTGTGGTAGTGTTTTGGACTTAGAGTACGCAGCAGGAGCGTGGTGGTATAGTTTGTGTTATGCGACTGATTTGATAATTGGAAATTTCAGGGATGAAATTTCTTTAAGGAGGGGTGAGTTGTAACGCCCCGAATTTTGGGCCTAGAAGTTTTAAGTCTTGAGTGGGTACAGTTAGAATATTGCACGTAAATATTTAATTGTGCAACTAAGTGACACAATTGTGTGTTTCGCTTAGTGATTGTATACTCTAGAAGTGTCTGGGAAGTCATGGGTTCAAGCCTTGGCTTCCACAAAATTTTGGTTTTTTAAGGATAAAACCCCTATCTTTGGCCAGTAGGGTTATAAATTTATTTTGGTAAAGTACGACATAAAGAGCCTACTGATCTAGTGGATAGTGGTGTGTGGAGTGTGCTAGTGGTATGAGGTTCAAATCCCTGCTTGTGAAAATGGAGATTATTTTTGTTGGTGGCCATGGAAGGAGGTTGTGTTTGACCGAAACACCAAGAGTTTGAACAAATTTGAATGAGATGGTTGTTAGACGAATTTGAAGAGATGGATGGGAGGAAATTAAGGAGAAAATCAAGCAAGTTTGAATTTGAAGAAGAGTCTTGTCGGGTTTGAACTCTGGCACTTAGTGTTTCGGTTGTGAAGGGATGTTGGGGGAGGTGTTTAGTGTGTGGAAGGTTGAACGAAATTGGGGAGTTCTTTTGGGGTAAAATTCGGCTATGTATTTGTAATTGCACATTTTCATTTCGGGATTTCACCAAGTTGTGGTTTTGCTCTCCATTTCAGGAACGATTACCACTTATAGTTCATTTTTTTACCTTTTGAGTATTGTTTGTTTGGTAGCCAAATACCACTAGTGTCTATTTGGGTAGTTTGGTTCTTTTTGCTCTCCATTATCGTGCTTTGCTTGATCAAGTTCTTCTCTATCCCTCACTTTTCTCTTCTTAAATATAATTGGTACTTTGCCTTTACTCACATTCGGTTTTGTCTAACCGAACATTTTCCCCCCTTGTAGCCGAATATTGTTTTGCTCCATCAATCCTTTCCCTAGTCCTTCATTGTCGATTCTCTTCTA
The DNA here is from genome assembly GCA_025698465.1 of Gossypium longicalyx. Classification (NCBI taxonomy): domain Eukaryota; kingdom Viridiplantae; phylum Streptophyta; class Magnoliopsida; order Malvales; family Malvaceae; genus Gossypium; species Gossypium longicalyx. The sequence goes on along the minus strand of CM046995.1, from coordinate 65,821,067 downwards.
CTTTCCCTCTCTCTCAAGCCTTGATGGAGTACCCTCTCATCTCTCTCTCCATTCTATTATCTGTTCCCTTTCATTCGATCATTTTCCATTGGCTAGATATCGGTTGGTAAGTATCCGTGACTATGCTCTTTAGGCTTATCTCCTCTATTTCTCTAAATGCTGATTTGTATCTTCTCCTTTCTTTAGGTTATGGTGTCCTTCCGGGTTTGAGTGATTCGCGAGGAGTGGAGGAGTTCTCTAGCGTTGCAGAAACGATTAGAAACTTCTCGTTCATTCTTGACCAGAGGTAATACTATTCGTAGTGATTGATCTGAACTGGAATATGTTGATTTGGGTTGGTATTGGCCGAATATTTCATTTCTTTTATTTGGGGTTTGCGTTTTCTATAAGCTAATAAACGTGGATTCAACCCATATGTATAAGCAATCTTGAGTAATAAATTCGCTTAATAAGTAGATAACCATCAAGGAGTTTGTTAGCAATCTTTGTCAGCGATTTGGGTGGGTTGAAACCACACTCATTCAGTCAAGGAAAGTATCAGTATGTTTTAGAGATGAGTGTTTATAAAAAGGGTGTTTAATCTTTTGGTTATAGAACTAATCGAGGGTCTTGATTGTATATAAGTTGGTGATCGTGGTTTTCGGCGCGTTCTCATAAACAGGTGTGTGTAACATGCCATTGAATGTGAAACTGTAAAGGTTGAAAAGCCCAAAAGCCGAAAAGTCGAAAGGCTAAAAAGCCAAAAAGTGGGTTATCAACACCATACGGGCGTGTAGGAACCCGTGTGGTAGGCCGTGTAACCAAACATAGTCGTGTAGTCATGGCCATAAGTGTTTTCATGGGCCGAAATCATACTGGGCCATTTTAGGCTGAACTGGGCCATGTGGGCGCAATGGGCCTGTGGACCCCACACGGAAGCGATCACAAAAAAGTGTGGTTACTATTGTGCTAGGCTATGTGAACCACACGGCTATGGCCAATTTGGGCTATGTAGGCCATACGAACGTGTGGGTCCATATGGGCCCACATTATGGGCTGTAGGCCCATTATCACTGATTAACTGTTAAGGTAGCACGGGTCACCTGAGACGACTGTGACCTTTTGTTAGGTCGATAATCAATAAAATGACTCTGTTGTGTATGATATAATTTTGACAATTTGATAATCGATTTAGTTTTAAACATTGATGTGATTAAACTCTTGAATTGTAATATATAATGCATATCTATATGAATCGTAATATGATTGGTAACGTCTCTTAACCCTGATCTGATGACAGATATAGGTTAGGGGTGTTACATTTGATTGGTATCAGAGCTACAGTTTAGTCGATTCTAGGACTAACGTAGCGCGTGCGAGTCTAGCTATACATGCCATATTTTATATTGTGATAGTGTGATGACTCTTGACATTTGAAAATGTGTTTTCGTATAGTAAATGGATCCCGACAGAGCCATAGATAATGATGTCGAGAGTGTAGCGCCTGCTCCCGCACAAGGGACAGTGCTGACTGATTCTCGATTGACTTCGACTAATCAAAAGAGTGAGGCTAAACAATTCTTTTATCAATTGATGAATGATTGGTTTACTCAATATATTCGGACTAATCCCGCTGTAGAACAACCTCTACTGTTGACTAATCCTCTTTTGATACCTGTTATACCCCAAGTGAGTGATCCATTGAGATTACATAAGCCTCCTGTTGATAAAATAAGAAAGCACGGGGCCAAAGAGTTCAAAGCTACTGATGATGATGATGTTGAACAAGCTGAATTTTGGCTTTATAATACTATCCGTGTGTTCGATGAGCTATCTTGTACTCTGAATGAATGTTTAAAGTGTGCCATATCTATATTATGAGATACTACGCATCATTGGTGGAATACACTAATATCAGTGGTTTCGAAAGAGCGAGTGACCTAGGAATTCTTTTAGACTAAGTTCCATAAGAAATACATCAGCCAGAGATTTATCGATCGGAAACACAAAGAATTTCTGGAGCTAAAGCAGGGTCGGATGACTGTGATAGAATATGAGCGAAAATTTTTGAGACTCAGTCGATATGCCCATGAATGTGTTTCAACTGAAGCTATCATGTGTAAAAGATTCGAAGACGGTTTGAATGAAGACATTAAACTGCTTGTTGGCATACTTGAGATAAAAGAGTTTGTAGTATTGGTTGAGAGAGCCTGCAAAGTTGAATAGCTTGGAAAAGAAAAAAGAAAAGCTGATTTTGATGCCAAAGATTCCCGTAAAAGATCAACGGGTAAGACTTTTCACTCAACATCGAAGAAGTTTAGAAATGATTCTAGTTGATCTAAGGATGCTTCAGATTTTCTAGACGAGATCGAGACTGACCTCCTATAAGTTCACGAGCCACTTCGATTACTAGTGTTGGCAATGTTCGGTAGAATAGACTCGAGTGTAAACATTATGGTAAATGGAATTCTAGAGACTGCAGATTGCATGATCGGTCTTGTTTTCAATGTGGATCGATGGATCATTTTATCTGAGATTGCCCGATGTTAGTGGAGTAAAATACTATTCAGAACGCGAGACCGAGTAAGATGTCAGTGCGAGGCAGACTACTAGGCATTCGGGTAATATGAGTGGCAGTCAGAAAGGGACGAAAGATATAGCAGTTCAATTTGAGGCTCTTGTATCTACTACAGCATATGCTATACGCACTCGCGAGGACGCTTCTTCCCTAGATGTTATTACTAGTACTTTCACTCATTATGATACTAGTGTAATTGCATTAATTGATCCTGGTTCGACTCATTCTTATGTGTGTGAGACTTTAGTATTCAGTAAGACTTTGCCTGTTGAGTCTACTGAGTTTGTGATTAGAGTATTGAACCCGTTGGGCCAGTGCGTTATTGTTGATAATGTGTGTAACAATTTCCCCCTGATGATTCAAGATTCATGCTTTCCGACTGATCTGGTGTTGTTGCCATTTGATGAGTTTGACATAATTTTGGATATGGATTGGCTGACTTTGCATGATGCTGTTGTTAATTGTAAATGACAGACTATTGATTTGAGGTGCCAAAACGACGAGATTATTTGGATCGGATCTAATGATCTGAATGGTTTACCAGCAGTGATATCCTTGATGTTGGCTCAAAATTATATAAGAAAGGGTTACGAAGCTTACTTTGCATATGTGCTTCATAGTAACGTGATAAAAAAAAGATTGAATCAGTACCAGTTGTGTGTGAGTACCTGGAGGTGTTTCCTGAAGAATTGCCGGGTTTGCCACATGTTCGAGAGGTAGAGTTTGGTATTGAATTAGTGCCTAGGATGACTCCGATTTTGATAGCTCTATACAGAATGGCACCTACTGAATTAAAAAAATAGAAAGCACAGTTGCAAGAGTTAACAAATCTAGGCTTCGCGCGACCGAGTTTCTCTCCTTGGGGTACGCCAGTTCTATTTGTGAAAAAGAAAGACGAAACTATGAGAATGTGCATTGACTACCGTCAGCTCAATAAGGTGACTATAAAGAATAAATACCCGCTGCCACGTATTGATGACCTGTTTGATTAGCTAAGAGGGGCTACAGTGTTTTTGAAAATAGATTTGAGATCAAGCTACTATCAATTGTGTGTTAAAGACTCCGATGTGTCGAAAACTTCCTTCCGAACGAGGTATGGACATTATGAGTTTCTGGTTATGCCTTTCAAACTTACTAATGCACCTACTGTTTTCATGGATTTGATGAATCGAATCTTCAGACAGTATTTGGATCAGTTTGTGGTTGTATTGATTGATGATATATTGATCTACTCCCGTGATGAAACTGAACATGCCGAGCATTTGAGACTTGTGTTACAGACTTAACGAGAAAAATAGTTGTTTGTGAAGTTTAGTAAATGTGAGTTCTGGTTACATGAAGTTAGCTTTCTAGGACATGTTGTTTCAGCATCAGGTATTCGGGTTGATCCGAGTAAGATTTCAGCAATACTTGGCTGGAAACCTCCGAGAAATGTTTCTAAAGTCTGAAGTTTTCTAGGACTTGCTGGTTATTATAGACGATTCATGAAAGGGTTCTCGATGATTGCAACCCCAATGACCAAGCTACTACAAAAAGATGTTAAGTTCGAGTGGTTAGAAAAGTGCTAGAAAAGTTTTGATCAGTTGAAAGCCCTTTTGACAGAAGCTCCAGTGTTAGTTCAGCCAGAATCGGGTAAAGAATTTTTTATTTATAGTGATGCATCTTTAAATGGTTTGGGCTGTGTTTTGATGGAAGAATGCAAAGTTATAGCTTATGCCTCGAGACAGTTAAAGCCGCATGAAAAGAATGGCAGCTATTGTGTTTGCATTGAAAATATGGCGCCACTATCTATTCGGTGAAAAATGTCATGTTTATTCCGATCATAAAAGTTTAAAGTATTTGATAACTCAGAAAGATATGAATTTGAGATAACATCAATGGTTAAAGTTGCTAAAAGATTATGAGCTTCTGATTGACTATCATCTAGGAACGGCTAATGTTGTTGCTGATGCTCTAAGTCAAAATCCTTGTTTGCTTTGCGTGCAATGAATACACATATGGTTATGTCAGATGATGGTGCGTTAATAGCTGAGTTAAAAGCAAGATCGTTATTTATTCAGCACATTTGCAAATCTCAGAAGGTCGATAATGATTTGATAGTAAAGCGGGCTCAATGTCATTCAAATGTTGATTCAGAATTTCAAGTGGACGCCGAGGGATGTTTGTGGTTCAGAGACCAAATATGCGTTTCGAGAAATATAGAGTTGATTAAGATAATTTTGAATGAAGCTCAAAACAGTCGGCTATCTATTCACCCGAGTAGTACGAAGATGTATAATGATCATAAACAACTTTATTGGTGGCAAGGTATGAAACGAGACATTTCTGACTTTGTTTCGAAATGTTTAGTTTGTCAGCAAGTAAAAGCTGAACATCAAGTATCTTCTGGATTGCTTCAGCCAATTATGATACCTGAATGGAAATGGGACAGAGTTACAATGGATTTTGTATCCAATCTGGGTTATTGTAGATAGATTGACTAAATCTACTCACTTTGTTCCAGTTCGTACAGATTACTTGCTCGATAAGATGGTTGAATTGTATGTTTCTCAGATTGTGAGGTTACATGGTGTGTCTATAACTATTGTTTCAGATAGAGATCTAAGGTTTACATCACGGTTTTGGAAGAAACTGTAAGATGCACTAGGTACGAAATTACATTTCAGCATGCTTTCCATCCTCAAACAGATGGTCAGTCTGAGCGAATCATTCAGATACTTGATGATAAGTTGAGATGTTGCATTCTTGAGTTTGAAGGTATGTGGGAACGATATCTACCTCTGATAGAATTTATGTATAATAACGATTTTCAATCAAGTATCAAAATGGTACATTATGAGGCCTTGTACGGTCATAAATGTCGTACACCATTGTATTGGACTGAGCTCAGTGAAATAAGATACACGGGGTCGATTTGATCAGAGAAACTGAACAAAAAGTGAATATGATACGTGAAAGTTTTAAAGTAGCATCAGATCATCAGAAATCATATACGGACTTGAAACGTAAAGATATAGAGTTTCAAGTAGGAGATAAAGTCTTCTTGAAAGTTTCACCGTGGAAGAAAATACTCAGATTTGGTCGTAAAGGAAAATTGAGTCTGAGATTCATTGGGCCGCATGAGATTATCGAGCGAATTGGGCCGGTTGCTTATAGACTATTGTTACCACCTGAGCTAGAGAAGATTCACAATGTATTTCATGTTTCAATGTTTCGTAGATATCGATCTGATCCTTCACATGTGATTAGTCCGTATGAGATCGAGATTAAGCCCGATATGATGTATGAGGAAGAACATATTCGTATTCTGGCTCACAAGATTAAAGAATTACGAAATAAGAAAATTCCATCAGTTAAAGTACTGTGGCAGAAACACAGAGTTGAAGAAGCAACGTAGGAGCCAGGGGATACAATGAGAGAACGTTATCCGAATCTATTCACCAGTAAGATTTTCGAGGACGAAAATCCCTAAGGGGGAGAGTTGTAACAGTCTGATTTAGACCCTAATCGAAACGGTGATTTTGAGACCACGAATTTGAGTTAGAAAAATATTTTAAAAGTTTGGGGGTGTGGAAACGCAAAAATTTACACATTTTTTCATACCATTTTTAACTTAAATTCAAGCGAATTCGGTTAAATTCTTGTCGAAGAATAATTAATTTTTATAAAATAATTAAAGTGCACTTAAAATATGAACATGTTGAATTTTAGTTAATTTTATAATTATTTTTGATGAATTTTGGTTATTTTTGACAGATTTGCACAAAGGGCAAAAAATGGCTCGGCAGACACTACTAGAAGCACGAAATCGAGAAGCGATTTGAAGTATCGAGGCGAATTAATTTCCAGCCTAAGATGGTCCAAAATTATATTTTTTAAATCATAATATAATTAATTTTAATTTATATCCAAGTTAATTTGGGTTAATAAATTATTATTAATTAATTATGAAAAAATGGTCCGATTGAACCGAACCGGCCAAGAAAAGGACAGCCCAAAACTGTCCAAGTGCTGACCCAATCTAGCTCGTTAGCTGATTATTTAAGCTGCAAAGAAGCCCTTAAAGACTTTTTCAAATTGCAATTTAGCCCCTCCACAATTGGTGGCTTTGAAGATTTTCCCCAAGCCATATTTAGCAAAGTTGAAGCCATCAACTTTGCCACATAGATGGCCGGCCAAGGGGTAGATCTTTGGCTGCTATTTTTAGAAAATTTTAGCTGCCACATTTAGCTATAAAACCCCCCTTGGCTGATCATTCAATGCATCCCTCATTCATTCACATCTCTTTTCTTTTCTCTCACTTTCTCCTCTCATTTTCCCTTTCAAAATCCCTTACTCTCTTGCCGATTTCTCCTCTTGGAAAAGGGGAATTCATCAGCCATTTTGGAGCAACATCGAAGTGTTCATAGCAGCCTTGATTGGTGAGGACAATAGAGAACGAAGACGGAGCAACTAGTCAAGCCACGGAAAAACTACAGATTTGATTCTTGTTCCCTATCTCTTTAAATTTTTTTGTTTTTGTGATGAATACATCTATGAATATTTATGTTGTTGGAATGGTTAATTTAATCAGCTTAGCTCGAATTTAATTCGTGTTGGTTTGATTGCATTTCATCTGCTTAAATTATTAAAATTGTGTTTATGTTATTATAGGCCTCGGTAAAATGCTTGATCAAGTAAAACCATGCCTAAGTTATTCTTGCATTACAATTGTGAGGTAGCTAATGAATTAATTATTTAAACGGATTGAAATTGTAATTAATTGACACAATGCTTAGTCAGTGCATGTTTATTCTTCTAAGGTAGCTGAAGGTTAAATTAGCATTGTATCTGGCGATACACTTGCCTTGCATAACTTGCAACATTATTTTGATTAAACTGTTTCAAGGTAAGGATCCCTTGTTACCTCACATAATCTTTTATGTGCTTATTAGTTTTAATTAATCATTTAAATTGACATAGGGATAAGCAAGAGATTAGTTCAATTTAATGAGTATGTATGTGCAATAACATGTTTGCTTAATCGTTTGAATTAACATAGGGATATGTTAAGAGATGAATGAATTTGTGTAGGTGAGTATGTTCATAAGTTAGCAAATTACTGAGTTGTCGTGTATTTATTCATAACAACATAAACATGAATTTAATAATTCTAAGTTAAAGAAATGTAATTAATCCAACACAATAATGTCATCTTGATTAAATCATATTTTGAAATCGTGCATTTGAGATTTATTTATTTATTTTACTTAGTTTAAAATCTTAGTTTTTAATCACCCTCTTCAAACAAAATATTTTTCTTCACCAAAGTGTTTTAAATAACATTCATAAATAATTCTTTTCACAGTCCCTGTGGGTACGATAGCTCAACATTTACTTGTCACTTCATTACTTGTTGCGATTGTGTACACTTGCACGTTTTCGTCGTTCCACCCATCAATCCTAGCATATGTGTACTACATGGATAATTTTAACCGGAATAATAACCCCTATTCCAACACGACCATCCAGGGTAGAATCAACATCTGAACTTTATTTGGAATAATCAAGGTGTGGGGAATTTAAACAATGTTGCAAGACAGAATGCTAATAGTGCACCACTTGGTTATAATCTTCCTATGTCGAGGCAAAATGTTCAACAAGGTCAAGCATCATCTTCTACCTCCATTAAAGCCTTGCTAAAGGAATATATGGCAAATAATGATGCTATAATTCAAAGCCAGGCTGCGTTCCTTAGAGCTCTTGAGAATCAAGTGGGGCAGATAGTGAATGCTTTAAATTTGAGGCCACAATGTAACACCCCTTACCCGTATCCAACGTTGGGATAGGGTTGAGGCATTATCGGACTTAAACATTCATAAACAAGCGAAAATCTGGCCACAAAATTTCATCCAAATTAAAACTTTTCAAACAAATGTATATCATCCCTTATACAGGCCTTCGAAGCCTAAAACATACATCGGGGCGGTACGGGACTAAACTGAGAACTTTCGATAAACTTTGGACAACTTAACAAATTTTCTTGCTTTAGAGAGTCACACGCCTGTGTGGGTTGGGCCGTGTGGTCACACACGCCCGTGTCCTCAGCTCGTGTAACTCTCTGTTTATGACGTCAGTAGAACAATTTGAACCACACAGCCAAGCCACATATCCATGTGCTAGGCAGTGTCGTCCACATGGCTGAGACACACGGTCGTGTCTTTGCTCATATAGCTAACACCTAGGCTGTTTTCTAAGCCCTTGGTTGCCTTTAGATTTTCATACACTTAAAGACTCCTTAAGCACATATTATAGTATCAATTTAAGGATTAATCATCCTTCATTTAGACACAAACATAACAATTCATGTACATTGGGCTTGTCATTTTGATGACCACTTTTACCAATTATCCATGATCCTTTAACCTCTACTTCTTAAGAAAACATTCATGATCAATCATTATCAACTTGAATGCCAAATTATACATTTAGTCTAGGGCCATGACCACTTCGAATGGTTCTGAGGCAATCGCCATGTATATGTGTCACAACATTACTCATTCCGGTTGAACAAACATGATCGCTTAAACACATCATTAGACATCAACATATGGCATGGATAAATAGACTTAAAAACCATCACCAATATGAGCGACTACATTTGGTTACATTATAAACACATATCATGGTAACTAGGTCCCTATACATGCCACTCACTTGAGAACGCTTAACGTATAGGTCAATACTCTAAATGCGATAGCTCGATAGTGTGGTGCTGCCTCCGATGATTTTCAACCCTGAGCTAACCTGACAACACTAAAGAAATGGAGATTAGGGAGTAAGCTTAAAGCTTAGTAAGTCAAATGAAAATAATAAGCAATTTATCAACATGATTCCATGGTAATATAACCATAATTATACTTTTACTTATATTCTGGTCATGCTATTTTCTCGAGTTATAGTCACTAAATTATTTATATCTGGAGTTACAGAACTCGAAATTTAGATCTGCTAATTTTTCCTAAAACTAGACTCACATATCTTCTTATCATAAAATTTTCAGAATTTTTGGAATAGCCAATAAGTACATTTTATTCTTTAAAGTCACTTTTGTTCTGCTATTTGACAGCTTCAACCCTTCTTTACTAAAAATCAATTATCTCTTAGTACAGAATTCAATTAATGTTCTCATCTATTTCTATTGAAAATAGACTCATTAAAGATTTAGTCATATAAATTCAAACCCGTAATCATTTTTTTTACAATTTTTAGTGATTTTCCAAAGTTGAGACAAGGGAGCCCGAAAGAACTCTGACTCTGTCTGACAAAAGTTCAATTATCTCATAATATGAAGCTCTTTTGCTTACACCGTTTCTTCTATGTGAAACCAGATTCAATAAGATTTAATATCATATCCTATTTAGTCTCTAATTCAATTTTCACAATTTTTGGTGGATTTTTGAAACCACATGACTGTCGATGTCCAAAACGGTTTTAGTACAATATCATGATAACTATCATATGATGGCATAATAACATAATCACCAAGATTATTCATCATTCAAGCATTCTAGCTCATCAATCAAATATTCATATATATATATATATATATATATACGTGAATATACCTTTTCGTCATATATCATCCTGTAACAAAGCATTACTCATGATTATAATATACGTACCTATACGTATCTGTAGCATATCGAATAACTTTACCTTCATTACCATGCCCATCTCGGGACTTTCATCGCATCATTCATTATAATACTCGCTGAACACTTGGAATACTATTGGATACATGGAAACTTGCACATAAGTGCCACATAAACATACGTAGCCTGTAACACCCCAAACCCGGCCTAGATGCTATGGCCGAATCTGGTGTGTCACATTGAAGTGTTTTTAGCGAAAATCATGTTTTCATTGAAAACCGTTCTTAAAATAAAAGAAACTCTAATTAACTTAAAAAAACCTCCATTTATGAAAGCCTTGTTTAAAACATTTGATTAAAAAAAACTTAGTTGCGGAAATGTAGAAAACATACTATAATTTAAGAAATTCATGTTCAACTTCTCGCAATTATAATGAAAATAATAATTCAAGTAGTAATAACACAATGAAAACCTTATTACAATCTGGTTTGGAACATACTTTAAAAGAAATAAAAACTTAAATGCTTAAAAAAAACCCCAAGTCCAAATCATCTTGCTAGCTGGCAACCCAGAGTCCCTCCAAACATCGAACCTCTATTGAGCATCACTTCAAAATAAGATAAAAGAGGGGGTGAGTTTTCGCAAACTCAGTGTGTACAACCCTCGGTAAAAACAAGCATACAAAAAAAAATAGAACCATCATACAACAAACATGTAATATAATCCCATCCTAATTATCCATCTGCTACACACCGGCTCCGTCCCCTGCCACACCATGTGGGGATATAAATATTGACCCACCCAACCCATACACTATGGTAGCCTGGTTGCAGAACTACCTTTATTTACATATTGGGCTTTAAAAGCTGTCGGTGGATCCATGATTGTTAAGCAACCATGCGATCCTCATATACTTCCTCCATTCCATAATTCCCAACCCATATGCTACCCAAGTAGAATATCATATGTATGCATGTCACATCCACAAAACTTACATTCAAAACCTAGGGGTATTTTGGTCATTTTTGCCCTTAGGGGCATTTCGATAATTTTCCCTTAATTACGATTTTCACTTACCTTGGCCCGTTAACAAGTCCCGTGAGTTAAGACAAATGAATACTATGCACCAGGTAGGATTCCAGAGAAGAAGAGGTGAGTCATTAAGACCGCTTAAGTACCAAGCTCTCCCTAGATCAAATCCTAGACATGCATATACCCGTTGCTACACCTTAACCCTTTGACTTGTCCACGGTCGAAATATATTGATTAAGTCTTATATGGATATCATATACTAGGCCCAAAACCCCTTACAAAGCCCAAAAAATTTCACATACCTATATCTGGCCCATTAAGGCCAATCATATTCATACGGCCAATTAGGCCCAAATCACCTGTATATGGCCTATTAGCCCCAAATCAGATTTATATGGCCAGTTGGGCCCAATCACATTCATATTCATGCTCACATACAAATTCCTATTGCAAAGCATCAATATTCAGTTTTTCCCTATTATGGGCCCAACAACCCATTGGGCCCATTTAGCCCATTCCGGCCCGTATGGCCAAATCACAACCCAAGTCCACGAAATCGCTCGTGGGCCTCAGGAAACCTATCGATTTCCCCCTTACGAGTTTTCGTGCACTCAAAGATTCAATGTGTGTGTGCAGTGTATGTACACACCTGGTAAGCAAGCTTGTTGCGATTTCCGTAGCCTAAACCTACAATCAATATCACTCAAAGATTAATCTCACATACTTATCGAATACTTTACCAAAAGCCGGAATCTCACCTTAACCTTACCTGAACGCTAAGCCTTTACTAGCTTCTACTTTGATCACTAATCGCGTATATCTCTCAGATCTGAAGAGCAAATTGGCAGGAATACAAAACCGAGATTTGACACTAATTCCCTACCAAAGTTGATTAGAAAGAAGTGACGAACTGAATACTCGATACTTATCAAAAATCGATTGGAAGAGCGAACACTTACACTAGAATCGACTGGGTGGAAAGAGTAGTGGCGGCACCAGGGGTATTCGGTAAAAGGATATTCGGCTCTTAGAGATTTGAATGGAAACAATTCATTACTCGACATCAAAGAAGAGAGGAAGAAGAATCGGCTAAAGCGAAGAAAATATTGAGTAGAGGAGAAATAGAATTCGGCACAAGGAAGAAGAAAAAGAAAAGAAGGCAGAGAGTTTTCAGCTTTTAGAGAAAAGGGTTTCTGGCAACAGGGTGGAGGAAATTCGGCATTAGCTTCATACCCTAGCATTCGGCACCTATTTATAAGCCTCATAGCTGAATTTTCCCATGCCCAATTCCCCATTCGGCTCCATCACTTCTCCCTTCTCATCTCCTCATTTTTTTCTCTGATAACCCCTTAATCCCTTCCTTAATTTTCTCTCCTGAACACTTCCCTTGGAGTCCACTTTCACACCACTCCCATCCTTCTAGAAGGCTAAAATTAAACTTCTAAAAACACTAAGCTAGGATTCGAACCTTGGACCTCTTTGCTAGCTATTAACGCCACCTCCCTACACCCTAAGTGGCGCCACCTAGCCACTCTTCCACAGGGCTTTTTGATGCTATTTTCCCCTAACTTTATTTAAAAGCCCAACTACTTGCCAACCTGGATTCTTTTTATAATTAAACTATAATTTCATTTACCCCTAAGTTTGAATTAAGACCTACTATAATTATCACTGGGCCAGAAATATAAAACACAATTTTTATCAAAATCGAAAACAAAGAAAGTTCGGGATTTTGGGATTTTTTGGGCGTTACAACTCGACCCCCTAAAAGAAATTTCATCCTCGAAATTCACCTGATTCAAACAGTTGAGGATGTTGACATCGCATCGCTTCCTTAGGTTGTCAAGTAGCTTCCTCAGCCTTGTGATTACGCCAAAGCACTTTGACTAATGGAACAGACTTCCTTCTCAGTACCTTAACATCACGACCAATTATTTGTATGGGCTCTTCCTTGAAAGTTAGGTCTGGTCTGACCTCGATTTCTTCAATCGCCATGACATGGGGAGGATCCAAGCGATACCATCTTAGCATAGAAACATGGAACATGTCGTGGATCTGGCTCAGTTTAGGAAGTAGTTCTAGCTGATAAGCGACTGGCCCAATTCATCTTACCACCCGATATGGCCCAATGAACCTTGGGCTTAGCTTCCCCTTTTGTCCAAACCTTAACACTTTCTTCCATGGAGAGACCTTCAGAAAAACTAAGTCTCCTACTGCATACTCTATTTCTCGACGCTTAAGGTTAGCATACAACTTCTACCTATCTGGGGCCTCCTTCAAACGATCCCAAATCAATTTTACCTTATCCTCAGTATCGGCTACTAACTCAAGGCCTAAAACTCTCCGTTCGCCCAACTCCGTCCAACATGTCGGAGTTCGATACCTTCGCCATACAGTGCTTCGTATGGAGGCATCCTAATGCTTGCTTGAAAATTGTTATTGTATACGAATTCAGCTAATGGTAGATAGTCCTCCCAACTACCTTGGAACTCAATCACGCATCCCCTCAACATATCTTCCAATACTTGGATCACCCTTTCCGACTGTCCATCAGTTTGACGGTGGAAAGCGGTACTGAAGTTCAACCTAGTACCCAATGCCTCATGTAGCTTCTTCCAAAACCGCAAAGTGAAATGTGGGTCCCTATCAGATATTATGGAGACTGGCACTCCATGCAATCTTACAATCTCCGCCACATACAGCCTAGCCAACTTTTGCAATGAGTAATCGGTGAGAACCGGTACAAAATGGGCAGACTTGGTTAACCGATGTCTCCCCACTCTCCACTTGTTTAAAGCGAGCACTCAAAGTCTCATCCAGTAATTGCTTATTCCTTATCTGCTCGACCCACACTACCTTTACTTGAAGCTCAGCTAACAAGCTACCATCATCCAACAAGCTTAAACAGGCGAGCATAGCTTTCAAGTTTGACTTAGCCCTACGACTCAACGCGTTGGCTACCACATTCGCTTTTCCAAGGTGGTATTCAATCGTATAATCATAATCCTTCAATAATTCCACCCACCTACGTTGCCTAAGGTTTAGCTCCTTTCTTGTGGTCCGAATAGATTATGCACTTCTCCCCGTATAAGTAATGCCTCCATATTTTGAACGCGAACACCACATCAGCTAGCTCCAAATCATGGGTTGGGTAATTCACCTCGTGACTATTAAATTTTCGTGACGCATACGCAACCACCTTTCCTTCTTGAATTAATACACATCCTAAGCCCACATGTGACGCATCACTAAAAACCGTAAACTTTTTCCCAAGCATTGGCTGAATCAATACAGGGGCCTCAGTTAAAACTTTCTTAAGCTTTCTAAAGCTCTCTTGCTGCTTGTCCGTCCGAAAAAACGGTACCCCTTTCCTCAACAACTTAGTTAGGGGTGCAGCAATTACCAAAAAGCCCTCAAAAACCACCTATAGTATCCTGCCAAGCCCAGAAAACTTCAGATTTTCGATACCGTCTTGGGGGTTTTCCAATCTAACACCGCTTCAATTTTTTGAGGATCCACCTTAATCCCCTCGACTGACACCACATGTCCTAGAAACGTAACCTCCCTTAGCCAAAATTCACAATTACTGAATTTGGCAAACAGCTGCTTCTCCCTCAAAGTCTGCAACACAATCCTTAAGTGTGCATCAGGCTCATCCTCATCTTTTGAGTACACCAAAATGTCATCTATAAAGACTACCACAAACCGATCCAAGTAGGGTTGGAAAACTTTATTCATGAGATCTATGAAAGTGGCAGGTGCATTTGTCAGCCGAATGGCATCACCAAGAACTTGTAGTGCCCATAACGAGTTCTAAAAGTTGTCTTATGAACATCTGCCTCCTTAACCCTTAGTTGATGATACCCCGAACACAGGTCAATCTTCGAGAAAACAGAAGCTCCCCTAAACTACTCAAAAAGATCATCAATTCTCGGTAGAGGGTACTTGTTTTTAATACTTAACTTGTTTAACTGTTGATATTCGATGTACATTCGCAAGGTTCTAACCTTCTTCTTCACGAATAACACCGGTGCTCCCTATGGGGACACACTTGACCGTATGAATCCTCGATCCAACAATTCTTGAATCTATACCTTAAGTTACACCAACTCTTTTGGTGCCATTCGATAAGGAGTGATAGACACCAGAGCTGTCCCAAGTAACAACTCGATTCCAAATTACACTTCTCTACTGGGTGGCAACCCAGGCAGCTCCTCGTTAAAGACATCAGGAAAATCTCTAACGATTCTCAACTCCTTAACCGTAAGGCTCTTAGCCTCCGTACTGCTAATATAAGCCAAAAAGGCTTCGCATCCCTTTCGTACTAACTTCTCAGCCTTTAACACCGAAATCACGTTCGACAGATAGTTCTGGCGTTCACTAATCACAGCTACTTCCTTATCATCCATCGTTCTTAACACCATTCGCTTTGCAGCACAATCCAAGGTGGCTTGGTGCTTCACCAGCCAATCCTTACCTAAGAGTAAGTCGAATTCGCTAAACGGCAGTTCCATCAAATTTGCTAGAAAGGTAACCCCTTGCACTACTAAGGGTACCTCCCTAAACATCTTATTCACTCCTACAGACTGCCTTAACAGACTTATCACAGTCATCTCATTCGCAATAATCTCAAACATATCACCGAAAGACTTAGTCTTATTGCATGCAACATATGAATGCGTCGATCCAATATTAATCAAGGATGTGTAAGGTAACTCATTTAGAAAGAACATACCCGTTATCACATCTGGGGCATCCCTGTCTTCTCGACGATGAGCAGCATAAACAAAAGTTGGCTGTCTCACTTCAGCATGGCTTGTATTTTCGCCTGGTGCTCCGCGTCCACGTCCATTGCTGTTATCGCCCCTGGCCTGTCCACGACCCCTTGGCGGCTGTTGTCCACCCCTTGGTGGCTGAGCATCTTGTTGACCCACTATTGGCTCTCGACCTAGCGTTCGAGGGAAATCCTTGATCCTATACTCCATAGGCCCACAAGCAAAACAAGCTTCCATTTTCTTCCAACACTCACCTCCATGCCTTCTCCCACAATCAGCACAAGGTGGCACCCCTAGATTAGTAGCAGGGGGCCCTGCTCTAACTGGTCCATTATTCCTAGCCCTAGCCCTAGGCCTCTATCCAACACCTGGGGTCTCAGCCTCCCTCTTATTCTTACCCCTTTCCTTCTCCTGGTTTAGGCGCTCAGTGCACTTTACCTCTTCCGCTATCTTTGCCTTCTCCACTAACTTCGAGAAAACTCGTTCCCTTTACGAAGCTATCAGTACCCTGAGGCTATCTCTAACCCATCCTCAAACCTAACGCAACGCTCATACTCCGTTGCCACCATTACCCTTGCATACCTACTAAGGCGTAGAAACTTCGCCTCATACTTCGCCACCGATTTATTGCCTTGGGTCAAGTTCAGGAACTCCTTCCTTCTAGCATCCACATAGCTTGCACCAACATACTTCCCTTGGAATGCAGCTTTGAAAAACTCCAAGGTGACCTGCTCCGGTTGGGTGCCCTCTTTCGCTGTCAACCACCACTAGTAGGCTTCCTCCCTAAGCAATGACACTGCCCCTTTCAACTTTTGCTCAGGTGAGAAGTCAAAATTCTCCATTATCCTTTTAGTGGCTTCCAACTAATATTCTGCCACATTAGGAGCCATGCCAGCGACGCCCTTGAAGATCTCAGCCCCGTTCGATCGAAGTCGTTCCGGAATGGACCCTCGATTTTCGCTGCCATTATTGGGCCCAGTGACCCTTTCCAAAATTCTCAGCATTGCATGCGACAATGCATCTTCTCCCGCGGCCCGATCATATGGTCTGTTCCCAGCCACAGGGGAGGCCGGAGCTTCTTCTACTCCAACATCGGGCATATGGCTCGATGCCGACGATTCAGCCCTAACACTTTTACAGCCTCATCCATGGCCTCTTGCACCTCTTCTAGCACTCAATGTCGATTCGCGTATTATCTGGATTAGAAATTTATGAAGTTTTAGTTAGTTTAATAATTACACCAATGTTTTATGAAAATATTTAAAGAGAAGATCGTTTTTGAAAATCCTCTACAGTTTCTAGATCCTACGGGCTTTAGTTCCATTCTAACCATCATCTAAAGTAGCCCTCTAACCATCTACTGCATAACAAGTTAAACAAACTTAAATAAAAGTACTTACTTGGCTCGACGTTAGAGACTTGGTGTGCCGTTTAGCAAGATTTATCTTTTTCCCAAAGCATCGCGATCCAAAATATTTTTAAAATCCAAAAAGAAACCAAATAATAATAATAAGGCTCACTTCACAACTTGAGTTTTGTAACTTGGGCTCTGATACCACTAAATGTAACACCCTAAACCCGGCCTAGACGCTATGGCTGAATCTGGTGTGTCGCATTGAAGTGTTTTTAGCGAAAATCGTATTTTCATTGAAAACCTTTCTTAAAATAAAAGAAACCCTAATTAACTTTTTAAAAAAACACCTTCAGTTACGAAAGCCTTGTTTAAAACATTTGATTAAAAAAAACTTAGTTACGAAAACATAGAAAACATACAATAATTTAAGAAATCCATGTTCAACTTCTTGCAATTACAATGGAAATAATAATAATTCAAGTAAAAATAAAACAATGAAAACCTTATTACAATCTGGTCTAGAACATATTTTAAAAGAAATAAAAACTTAAATGCTTAAAAAAAAACCCAAGTCCAAATCATCTATCTAGCTGGCCACCCAGAGTCCCTCCAAACATCGAACCTTCTACTGAGCATCACCTGAAAATAAGATAAAAGAGGGGGTGAGTTTTCTCAAACTCAGTGTGTACAGTCCTCGGTAAAAACAAGCATACAAAAAAAATAGAATCATCATACATCAAACATGTAATGTAATCCCATCCTAATTATCCATCTGCTAAACACCGGCTCCGTCCCCCGTCACCATGAGAGATATCAATATCGACCCACCCAACTAACAAACCATGGTAGCCCGGTTGCAGAACTACCTTCATTTACATATTGGGCTTTAAAAGCCGTCGGTGGATCCACGGTTGTCAAGCAACCATGCGATCCTCATATACTTCCTCCGTTCCATAATTCCAAACCCATATGCAACCCAAGCAGAATATCATATGTATGCATGTCACATCCACAAAACTTACATTCAACACCTAGGGGTATTTTGGTCATTTTTGCCCTTAGGGGCATTTCAGTAATTTTCCCTTAATTATGGTTTTCACTTACCTTCGCCTGTTAACAAGTCTCGTGAGTTAAGATGAACGAATACTATGCACTAGGTAGGATTCCAGAGAAGAGGAGGTGGGTCATTAGGACTGCTTAAGTACCAAGCTCTCCCTAGATCCAATCCTAGACATGCATATACCCGTTGCCACACCTTAACCCTTTAACTTGTCCACGGTCGTAATTTATTATTTAAGTCTTATGTGGATATCATATACTAGGCCCATAACCCCTTACAAAGCCCAAACAATTTCACATACCTGTATCTGGCCCATTAAGCCCATTCATATTCATATGGCCCATTAGGCCCAAATCACCTGTATATGGCCCATTAGGCCCAAATCACATTTATATGGCCCGTTAGGCCCAGTCACATTCATATTCATGCTCACATACAAATTCCTATCACAAAGCATCAATATTCAGTTTTTGCCTATTATGGGCCCAACAACCCAAGTCCACGGAATCGCCCATGGGCCTCAGGCAACCTATCGGTTTCCCCCTTACGAGTGTTCGTGCACTCGCAAGACTACCGTAGCCAAACTTTCGAATTTTCGGCATTTCAGCTTTTCGGCTTTTTGACTTTTCAGCTTTTGTCGATTCATTGTTTGTGTGCAGTGTATGTACACACCTGGCAAGCAAGCGTGCTATGATTTTCGTAGCCCAAACCTACAATCGATATCACTCAAAGATTAATCTCACATACTTATCGAATACTTTACCAAAAGCCAGAATCTTACCTTAACCTTACCTGAACGCTAAGCCTTTACTAGCTTCTACTTTGGTCACTAATCGCGTATATCTCTCAGATCTGAAGGGCAAATCGGTAGGAATACAAAATCAAGATCTGACACGAATTCCCTACCAAAATCGATTAGAAATAAGTGAGGAACTGAATACTCAATACTTATCGAAAATCAATTGCGAGAGCGAACACTTACACTAGAATCGACTGGGTGGAAAGAGTAGTGGTGGCACCAAGGGTATTCGGCCAAAGGATACTCGACTCTTAGAGATTTGAATGGCAACAATTAATTACTCGGCACCAAAGAAGAGAGGAAGAAGAATCGGCTAAAGCAAAGAAAATATTGAGTAGAGGAGAAATATAATTCAGCACAAGGAAGAAGAAAAAGAAAAGAAGGCAGAGAGTTTTTAGCTTTTAGAGAAAAGGGTTTCTGGCAACAGGGTGGAGGAAATTCGGCATTAGCTTCATACCCTAGCATTCGACACCTATTTATAAGCCTTATAGCTGAATTTTCCCATGCCCAAATACCCATTTGGCTCCATCACTTCTCCCCTTTCATCTCCTCGTTTTTCTCCTTGATAACCCCTTAATCCCTTCCTTATTTTTCTCTCCTGAACACTTCCCTTGGAGTCCAATTTCACGCCACTCCCATCCTTCTAGAAGGCTAAAATTAAACTTTTAAAAACACTAAGCCAGGATTCGAACCTTGGACCTCCTTGCTAGCTATTAACGCCACCTCCCTACACCCTAAGTGGCGTCACCTAGCCACTCTTCCACAGGGCTTTTTGATGCTATTTTCCCCTAACTTTATTTAAAAGCCCAACTACTTGCCAACCCTGATTCTTTTAATAATTAAACTATAATTTCATTTACCCCTAAGTTTGAATTAAGACCTACTATAATTATCACTGGGTCAGAAATATAAAACACAATTTTTATCAAAACTAAAAACAAAGAAAGTTCAGGATTTTAGGATTTTTGGGGCGTTACATAGCCAAATCTACCTCATAACATGTAGACATCCATAGTGAACTCGGACCAACTCAACGAGCTCCGATGTTACATGCATCGCATCCATAATGAACTCAGACCAACTGAACGAGCTCGGATGCCCGCATGCATAATGAAATCAGACCAAATCAACGAGCTTGGATTACCCACATGTATACAAACTTGGACCAACTCAACGAGTTCAGATTTCTCACGAACTCGGGCCCACTCAACGATCTTGGATTTCTTAATTCCTATTGACATGTCACTTGTATCCTAACTATTCCTAAGGTTCAAATGAGATTTTCCACACTTGCACATAACATCCTTATCACACTTGCTTGTCATGTCATGAACAACGACCATAATATCATTCATGCTTACCAATTCACCATTCTCATATTCATGAAATAAACATGGCATTGCTCATAATAACATTTAGACAATTGTCAAATAATACAATCATCATATCAAATATATAAATATTCATCTCACAATGTTAACACATCAATTTAAGTTCAAGCATAAACAATGATATTATTGCATTGTTCTTGACATACGAACTTACCTCGAATGCGAGCACGACTATTTATTCCGATTTAGTCCATAATCTCATTCATTTCCAATCTATGCCTAAATCTCATTTTCCTTGATCTATAATATCAAATTTAGCTTACTAATTAGTTACATTATTCATATGGGTCTAAAAATCATATTTTTACAAATTTACATTTTGACCCCTAAACTTTCACATATTTGCACTTTGGTCTCTAGGCTCGTAAAATAAAATTTTCTCGATTTTCTTGTACTTTAAGCCTAGTCGAACCATAATTGCTCTTATACATCCCACATTTCTCTTTTATTCACATGTTTACTACCCATTTTACAACTTTTACAAAACGGTCCTTTTAAGCATTTTCACCGAAAATCACTTAGCAAAAGTTGTTTATTTAACACCCAACATTTATATTCTACCATTAAACACCAAAACACATGCTTGTCATCTATGGGTAAATTTTTAAACACAAACCCTAGCTTAAAATAATGGTGGAAATAGCTAAATCTTGTTACTGGGACTTCAAAAATGTAAAGAACATTAAAAACAGGGCTCGAGATCACTTACAAATGAGCTTGGAAGCTTGAATCAAACCCTAGCTATGGCTTCCATGGTAGATTCGGCTGGATGGAGAAGATGATGGCCAAATTTGGCTTATTTTGGCTTTTTACTTCTTTTAATTATTAGATTACTAAAATGCCCCTAACTTAAAAATATTTTATTACACCCATTTCATGTCTATTTTTGTCCAACAATTAACCAATGGTCTAATTTAAGGACCTCCAATTTAAAATTTCGTAACAATTTGACACCTCTAACACATAGAACTCAACTTTTTCACTTTTTACAATTTAGTCCTTTTGACTAAATTGAGTGCCCAAACGTCAAAATTTTCGAACGAGATTTTCACAAAATCATTCTGTGAAACTGTAGACCATAAAAATATAATAAAAATAAACTTTCTTCCGTCAGACTTGTGGTCCCGAAACCATTGTTATGACTAGGCCCTAATTCAGGATGTTACAATTCTCCCCCTTTAGGGATTTTTGTCCCCGAAAATCTTATTAGAAGAGTGGTTTAGTTTCTCATAACCTCTACTAACTCATAATTATTGCCAAAGAACTTTTACTTTAGCCTTCATTAAAATCCAGGGTCTTACTTAGCTTTCCCAATAACTCATGATATAAAATCCAGATCTCAATCCAATTAACCAGGACTAGCTTTCCAAGAAATTTGACAATCTTAGAGATACATGACTCCATTAACCCGTTAGGAAGAAATTTAACATATACAGAAATGATTTGCAAATTTCATCATACGTTTAACAGAAATCCACATGTCATTTTTCTCTTTCAAAGATAAGAATAACCTTGACAAGAAATCCATAGTTATCTCACTCTCATTTCCATTTAAATATCACTACTAATGAAGATTGTTCTGATATTACTTGATATTCAGCTTCAACCCTGGTAATATTTCATGTAATCAAACACAAAGATCAGAAATGTCGAGTTCCAAACTCGATCATCAATGTATTAATTCTGTGATTTTTCTTGCAAACTCTCTGCATAAGCTCTGGAATTCCTACCCAACCACTTGTAACCATATTTTCCTTTTCTCAAAGATTATACGACAATAATCTCAGATCATCTACATTATCTCAAACTCAAATCTTTCTATGATAGTAGATACATTAAGCTATCATATTGCCTTTTTGTCCCAAAATGTATCACAATCCGTTTAACGACACATCACAGAAAAATCAAGAATTTCTTGCTTGATGTAGGCTAAACCAAGTCTAATGTTCTAATTAACAATGTTTTTGTCTATTCTAAGCTTTACTATCATGCAATAGACCATTAAAATTTTTCAAGGCGATAACTTTACCATTCATAGCAACTTTAAATCATATCAACTTCTGCTAGGAAACACACACCTTTCATTCAGATTAACTGTCTTTTACCTATAAAAAAATGAAATTTTATTCCCAGATATGAATATCTCGTTTAATTTTTCAAACAATAACCAATACATATTAAACCACCAAGTCAGTCTTAATCATTAATAAATGACATTTCATGAAATCCTCTCTTCGAGCTAGTAGAACGATTCAACATGTATTCATTCAAAGTTCACTTATCCAAGATGACATGAGCCACAATTGACGATTTACGAAGTAGAGATGACATGAAAACCAAGATAAAGAAGTCTAAGACAAAGAAATCCCAGATAAAAAAAATCCAAGATACAATATCATAATGAAAGATCCAGAACAAAACTCATAAGAAAATATGAAGGATCTCGATAATTCTTCAGAGAAAAGAAGTCTAGAAGAATACATCAGTCCAACCCACTGAAATTAGGTGGAACAAGAATAATATACCTTCTCATATATATATATATCGAATAGGGCATCAATTAGAAGAAACATAATTACAACATCATGTGTATTTTCTCATGAAGTCCCAATGGATGAAATGTAATAGAATGCCAGAGGGAAAATAAAGTAGTGTAGGTTATAAACCAACCAGGTTATCAATACTTTTGTCTATACATCATGATTAGAAAACATTTCCATACAATAAAATTTTATTAGAGGATAGATAGCCACAAGAATACCTCTGAGAACAAATATTCACATACAACGCCTCAGAAGAGACTGCCAAAATCTATTCAGTTATAACTGCCATACTCAGATATTTTATCTTTCAAATATTATTCCTTCATCCATTTTTGAATAGATCTATTCACCGAAGTTAACTTCTTCACCAACTATGATATCGTATAAACCGAGAGATTCTTTAGATCAGTCTAATACCATTCTAATTCTACCTCTTCTCGTTATTCCATCTCAATCTCTAATCATATTTGTAATCATTCTACAGTAGAACTCTTAGGTCTCATACTTATAAACTTATTCAATACGAATCTCGTGTAATTCCTTTACAAAACACCACTCTAGTAAGGGGGTGGGGTTGTAAGGTCCCTAACTCATTTCTCATACACATATACATATAACACTATTTCATCATCATAATAATATTTTTCACAAGCATATCATTCACTTCAAGCAAATCATTATTCTCATTTGCATTACTCGAGCCTTCCAATTATCTTATTTAAACAAGTGCATTATGCACACATTCTGTGAATTTTGATTAGCCTTACTTATCATTTTCATTTACCCAAACAAGCCATACACACGACATCACATAGGTGCCAAACAAATATGAATAAGCATATCACAATCTAAACTTTCGTTTTGTACATCATCATATACTTGTCATTACAATCATGTAACTCAATTCAATCAATTTAGCATATTTACTTAAGCTATACGAGTTTGCGCTTTACAGTTATCCAAACAAGTATACACGAACATTCTTTCCATCAATAAGGTTGGTGAGTTACCCACGTACATACATTGACTAGAGCAAATCGATCATATATATATATCATAGAACTATCTACTAAACATAGATAAGCTTATCGCAATGTATTCTTTTATCTCATTTAAAGACGTCATTGAAATTCATCAACATTCAACGTCTAATCAGGACAATGACATTTTTTTCCGTAACATAATATTATAAACCTTTATTCATCCCTTTATGAATTTCTTTTTATCATATTCACAAAATCAAACAAGTCAAGTGCACAATATCATATAAACATCAAACAAGCATGAGTATTCCTCGCAACATAAACTTTTATCTCATATGTTATCACATACATATCATGAACTTTTATTCATACTTTTCTGAGTTCAGGCTCATCATAGCTGTAATTTACTCAAATACCTTAGTATCACATTTAACATGGTCGGTATAGCTCGGTTGGAGAGTACCTCTGTCTAAACAATATGGTTCTCATTCACGTCGAGAGACATCACACTATCACAAATTGGTGGCATGTATAGCTAGACCCTCATTCATGCTAGGTTAGTCCAAGAACTGACTAAAAATAGCTCTGATACCATTAAATGTAACACCCCCTACCCGTATCTGACATCGGGACAGGGTTCAAGGCGTTACCAAACTTAAACATTCACAAACAAGCAAAAATCGGGCCACAAAATTTCGTCAAAATAAAAAATTTTCAAACACATGCATATCATCCCTTATACAGGCCTTTGAAGCCTAAAATATACATCAGGGCGATTCGGGACTAAACTAAGAACTTTCGATAAACTTTGGACAACTTAACAAATTTTCTTGCTTTGGAGAGTAACACGCCCATGTAGCTTGGGACACGTACGTGTCCTCAGCCCGTGTAAATTTTTGTTTAT
Source organism: Gossypium longicalyx (assembly GCA_025698465.1). Lineage (NCBI taxonomy): Eukaryota > Viridiplantae > Streptophyta > Magnoliopsida > Malvales > Malvaceae > Gossypium > Gossypium longicalyx. The sequence goes on along the minus strand of CM046995.1, from coordinate 65,796,035 downwards.
GATGTCAGCAAAACAATTTGAACCACATGGCCAGGCCACACACCCATGTGCTAGGTCGTGTCCTCCACATGGCTGAGACACACGGCCGTGTCTCTGCTCGTGTGGCTAACACCTAGAGTATTTTCTAAGCCTTTGGTTGCCTTTAGATTTTCATACACTTAAACACTCCTTAAGCACATATTATAGTATCAATTTAAGGATTAATCATCCTTCATTTAGACACAAACATAACAATGCATGTACATTGGACTTGTCGTTTTGATCACTATCCATGATCCTTTAACCTCTAGTTATTAAGAAAGCATTAATAATCAATTTTTATCAACTTGAATACCAAATTATACATTTAGTCTAGGGCCATGACCACTTTGAATGGTCCTGAGTCAATCACCATGTATATGTGTCACAACATTACTCCTTCCTGTTAAACAAACATGATCACTTAAACAAATCATAAGACATCAACATATGCCATGGATAAATACACTTACAAACCATCACCAATATGAGCCAATACATTTGGTTACATTATAAACACATATCACGATAACTAGGTCCCCATACATGTCACTCACTTGAGAACGCTTAACGTATAGGTCAATACTCCAAAGACGATAGCTCGATAGTGTGGTGCTGCCTCCGACAATTTCCAACCCCGAGCTAACCTGACAACACTAAAGAAATAGAGAGGAAGGAGTAAGCCTAAAGCTTAGTAAGTCCATATGAAAATAATAAGCAATTTATCAACATGATTCCATGGTAATATAACCATAATTATAATTTTACTTATATTCTGGTCATGTTATTTTCTTGAGTTATAGTAACTAAATTATTTATATATAGAGTTACGGAACTTCAAATCTAGATCTGCTAATTTTTCCTGAAACTAGACTCACATATCTTCTTATCAAAAAAAATTCAGAATTTTTGGATAAGCTAATAAGTACAGTTTATTCTTTAAAGTCACCCCTGTTCTGCTATTTGATAGCTTCAACCCTTCTTTACTAAAAATTTATTATCTCTTAGTACGAGATTCAATTAATGTTCCCGTCTATTTCTCTTGAAAATAGACTCATTAAGGATTTTATCGTGTAAATTCTAACCCATAATAATTTTTGTACAATTTTTAGTGATTTTCCAAATTTGAGATAGGGGAGCCCAAAAGCACTCTAACTCTGTCTCACAAAAGTTCATATATCTCATAATATGATGCTCTTTTGCTTACACTGTTTGTTCTATGTGAAACTAGATTTAATAAGCTTTAATCTCATATCTTATTTAGTCTCTAATTCATTTTTCCCAATTTTTGGTGGATTTTCGATATCACAAGACTACTGATGTCCAAAACAGTTTTAGTGCAATATGATGATAACTATCATGTGATGGCATAATAACATAATCACCAAGATTTTTCTTCATTCAAGCATTCTAGCTCATCAGTGAAATATTCATATACATATACATGAATATACCTTTTCATCATATATCATTCTGTAACAAAGCATTACTCATGAGTATAACATACGTACCTATACGTATTTGTAGCATATCAAATAACTTTTCCTTCATTACCATGCCCATCTCGTGACTTTCATTCCATCATTCATTATAATGCCTGGTGAATACTTGGAATACTATTGGATACACGAAAACTTGCACATAAGTGCCACATAAACATACGTAGCCAAAGCTACCTCATAACATGTAGACATCCGTAGTGAACTCGGACCAACTCAATGAGCTCAGATGTTACATGCATCGCATCCATAATGAACTCGGACCAACTAATGAGCTCGGATGCCTACATCCATAATGAAATCAGACCAACTCAACAAGTTCGGATTTCTCACGAACTAGGACCAACTCAACGAGCTCGAATTTTTTAATTCCTAGTGACATGTCACTTGTATCCTAACTATTCCTAAGGTTCAAACGAGATTTTCCACACTTGCACATAACATCCTTATCACACTTGCTTGTCATGTCATTAACAATGACCATAATATCATTCATGCTTTCCAATTCACCATTCTCATATTCATGAAATAAACATGGCATTGCTCATAATAACATTTAGATAATTGTCACATAATACAATCATCATATCAACTATATAAATATTCATCACATAATGTTAACACATCAATTTAAGTTCAAGCATAAACAATGATATTATTGCATTATTATTGACATACGAACTTACCTCGAATGCGAGCACGGCTATTTATTACAATTTAGTCCATAATCTCATTCATTTCCAATCTATGCCTGAATCTCATTTTTCTTGATCTATAATATCACATTTAGATTACTAATTAGTCACATAATTCCTATGGGTCCAAAAATTATATTTTTACAAATTTGCATTTTGACCCTTAAACTTTCACATATTTGTACTTTGGCCTCTAGCCTCGTAAAGTGAAATGTGCTTGATTTTCTTGTACTTTAAACCTAGCCGAACCACTATTGCTCTTATAGAAGCCCGCATTTCACTTTTATTCACATGTTTACTACCCATTTTACAACTTATACAAAACGGTCCTCTAAAGCATTTTCACCGAAAATCACTTAGTAAAAGTCATTTATTTAACGCCCAACATTCTTATTCTACCATTAAACATCAAAACACATGCATGTCATCTATGGGTAAATTTTTAAACACAAACTCTAGCTTAAAATAATGGTGGAGATAGCTAAATCGAGTTACCGAGACTTAAAAAATGTAAAAACCATTAAAAATGGGGCTCGGGATCACTTACAAATGAGCTTGGAAGATTGAACCAAACCCTAGCCATGGCTTCTGTAGTAGATTCGGCTGGATGGAGAAGATGATGTCCAAATTTGGCTTATTTTGGCTTTTTAATTCTTTTTAATTATTAGATTACTAAAATGCCCCTAACTTAAAAATATTTTTTTACACCCATTTCATGTCTATTTTTGTCCAAAAATTAACCAATGGTTTAATTACCATTTAAGTACCTCTAATTTAAAATTTCATAACAATTTGACACCTCTAACATGTAGAACTCAACTTTTGCACTTTTTACAATTTTGTCCTTTTGACTAAATTGGGTGCCCAAACGGCAAAATTTTCGATTGAGATTTTCACGAAATCATTCTGTGAAATTGTAGACCAGAAAAATATAATAAAAATAAACTTTCTTACGTCAGACTTGTGGTCCCGAAACCACTATTCCGACTAGGCCCTAATTCTTGATGTTACACACAAGGAGCATTGCCAAGTTATACTGAGAATTCGAGAACACAAGGGAAGGAACAGTGCAAGGCCTTCACTCTCAGAAGTGGGACACAGTTTGACGATGTTGTTCAAGACACCACTATAGAAGAGGACAACTCCAAACTCAACCATGAAGAGAATTCAGAATCGACTGAAAAGTATACTGCACTTGAAAAAGGTAAATAGAGGAATGTTGTAGCTAAATCAGATCATGTTACCAACAAAAATGCGACAACAAAACAATATCAAGAACCTGAAGGATAACCACCTCTACCTTTTCCTTAGCAATTCTATAACTCTAAATAGGATGTTTAGTTCAAAATATTTTTGGATGTTTTGAAGCAACTCCATATCAACATACCTCTAGTAGAAGCTTTGGAGCAAATGCCCAATTATGTGAAGTTTGTGAAAGATATACTGTCAAAGAAGTGTAGATTGGGAGAATTTAAGACTATTGCTCTCATTAAAGGGTGCACAACAATGTTGATTAATAAATTACCTCCAAAGTTGAAAGATCTAGGGAGTTTCACTATCACATGTTTAATTGGAAACAATGCTGGTGAGGCACTAGGTGATTTACGAGCGAGTGTAAATCTAGTGCCTATGTCTATTTTCAAGAAGCTGGGAATTAGGAAAGCAATACCTACTATAGTTATGCTGCAACTGGCTGATCGATCTTACGCACATGCGGAAGTTAAAATTGAATATGTACTAGTAAGAGTAGATAAATTTGATTTGCTTGTAGATTTCCTTATTTTAGAATGTGAAGTTGACCAGGATGTGCAATTATTCTTGGAAGGCCTCTTCTTGCTACTAGTAGAACTTTAATTGATGTGCGGAAAGGCAAACTGACAATGAGGGTAAATGATCAGCAGATTTCATTCAATATATTTGATGTCTTAAAATGTGCTGATGAGAATGAAAAATGACACGTCATTGGATTGATAGAAATAGTAGTGTAGGGAGAGTTCACAAAATTTTGCCACAACAATTGTGATTTGATGAAGACTCATTTGAGCAGAGTAACGCAATAATTTTTTAGGACATTGGTGAACTTATGGAAGCCAAGTAGTTTGTGGATAGACCAAGGAAGAATTTTGAATCATTGGATTTATCAAATCATTCTTTTAATCCTCCTAAACCTTCTATAGAGGAACCTTCCATGTAACACCCCAAACTCAGCCTGGACGTTATGGCCGAATCTGGCGACGTCACATTGAAGTGTTTTTTGCAAAGTATGTTATCCTTGAAAAACCCGTTCTATATTTAACCTTTTTTGTGATCCTAACGAAGATTTTAAGATGTCTTTTTCATTTTCAAAATTTGAGTCATTTGGCAAAAGTTAATCATATTAAACTGTTATTAATTTTAAAACATTATTTCTTTCGGAAGCTTTTAAAACGTGCTGCGTCAACATGGTGTTTTGAAAACCTTTTATTTTTTTTGAAAACCCGCGTTCTACCACTAGCAGATATAAATCCAAATAATTAAAAACCCAAATTAAAGATTAACAATTTATAGAGGCCTTATTACATAAAAAGATACCCAAATTAAAAATACTTCTAAATTAAAATCAAGTAAGGAAGCATGAACGGTTGTGTGGCCACCTTCGAGTCCCTCGCAGCATCGACTAGGACTGGGGATTACATATACAGAAAAACAGATGGGTGAGTTTATGAAAACTCAGTGCGTAATCCCTTATCAAACAATCAGTCAATCAAACAGTAAGCAATTACAGTCTGGGTCTAAACCCATTTCAGTAACAGTTCAGTTTCAACTAGGGCCTTAGCCTATTACAATATCAGTATCAGTGTGGTCCTGAGCCCATTTCAGTGAAAGTAACAGTACAGATATGCAATCCGAAATCCTACCCAACCAGCCTCTACACTCCACTCCGTCTAGCCCTACACTCCATGTGGGGATAAAATCAACCCACCCATCCCTACACTCCAAAATAGCACCGGTTGCGGCACTAAACAGTATTTGCAGCAGAGCTGCTAGTACAGTACACTTTCTCTATTCATAATAAACCCATCCCCATGCAACATATCATGCGTCATGTATGAAATATATATAAAATGGCATGCTCAATCACAGTCATACATCTCATAAGGGCATAATAGTTATTTTAGCACATAGGGGCATAACAGTCATTTTATCAATTTAGGGGTTTAGGCATACTTACTGACCCAACAGTAGGTCCACAGTTGTCTCGGGCGACCCGTGCAACCTTAATAGTCAAACAGTCAAAATGGGCCCAAGGCCCATAATTTGAGCCCATGTGGGCCCACAAGCTCGTGTGGCCACAGAGCCCAGAAATGGCCTTGGCTGTGTGGTTTACATAGCCTAGCCCAATACTCTTCCCACATCTATGTGATTTACCCATGTGGGGCCGACATGCCTGTGGCGCCCACACGGCCCATTCCGGCCTAAAATGGCTCAATACGGGCTCGGCCCATGAAATCGCTCATGGCTAGCCTCAACATCTATACGCCATGTTTAGGCATACGGACTACCACACGAGCGAGCGCAAGCCCGTGTAGCGTCAAGGATCACTTATTTCGGCTTTTGTCAATCTACGATTAGGGCAGTGTTTTACACACCTGATCTGATCTTTGATATGCAACGCTCCAGAGATAAAACACACCTAAAAAAAATGGCTATTCCATGCCCAACATTAGTCACACTTAGGTCCCATACCAAAAATAACAACAATAGAACTTCAGTTATGTTGCTTACCCCTACGGCTCCAAAAGATATAGCCTAAGATTCTGTTGGCAAACCGAGTCCGATGCGATTTGATGCTGTCAAATCAACATTCGACCCAACAGAGGATTTGGAAACTTAACATGATTAACGAAAGGCATATTCCAAATCAATTGGGATACACTTTTCCCCCCTTACCAAAAGACTTACCAACCGAAAGTAGTCCACTATGAACAGAAGTAACCAATGCCAACTTTTCCTCTTTTCAGAGAACAACCGAAAGCAAGAAAGGGGAAAAGAAAAGTATTCGGTAACAACATACAGGGAGAAGAGCTACTATGAATTGGTTGAGTGGAGGGAAGAGAACAAGAAGAAATCGGTCAAGGGAAATCGATTGAGAAAGAGAGAAGAACACGAATTCGGTAATGGAGAGAAAAGGTAACCGAATGTTGAGAGAATAAGAGCCAAAAATCAAAAGTGTTGAGAGGGAGAGAAGATGAAGTAATCGGCGAAAGAGGAAAAACCGATTGGAAAAGGGGAATAATAGATATTCGGCCAAGCAAAGGAAACAAAGAGGATGACTGATGGAAGTGCACACTCGGAAAACAACAAAGAAAAAAACGAGAAAATACCTAAAAGGTTTACAGCATAATCGGCCTCCAAACCAAAGAGTGAAAAGAACCAAAATGGTAACATCCACCGAAATAGAGAGCAACTGACAACCCAAAGCTGAATTCTGAGTGTTAGGAGTCCAAAATCGGCACCAACACTCCCGCTCCTTCAAAATCCCTTAATTTCCTCCCCAAATCCCTCCTCAAATCACTCAAACCGATCACTCCTCCCTCAACTACTCAATTCAAATTCCACTCAAACACCTCAGTGTTTCGATCAAACCACAGCACCCTCATGACACCAGTAGCAAAATAAAACACCTCCATGTACCTACCAGCACTTGAACCTCAGACCTCATGGAACAACAACACGTCACCTATCCCCTAAACTAGTAGGACCTCTCTGACATAAAATAATCACATTTATTTAAAAGCTTACTGACTAGAGACAGGGGTTTATCTATATAAAGGAAAACTTTTGCACAAGCCAAGGCTTGAACCCAAGACTTCTCAGACACTTCCCAGAACACTCAGAACACTTAACCACTAAAGCAGATACACAGTTTTGTCACTTTCTTGCACATCTAAACATTTATGTGCATCCTCCTAACTGTTCCCATGCTCAAGACCTAATACTTCTAGGCCCAAAATTCGGGACGTTACATTCCACACTAGAGTTGAAACCTTTGTCGCGACATTTAAAATATGCATATTTGGGAGACAACAACACTTTACCAGTAGTAATTTGTACAGAGTTTACACCCGAGCAAGAGTACAAGTTGTTAGAAGTCCTTTGGGGATCTAAGAAGGTATTAGGATAAACCATTGCTAATATAAGGGGAATTAGCCCTACTCTCTGCATGCATAAAATTTTGATGGAGGATTGCCATATTAATTATATTGAACAGCAGGGAAGATTAAATTCGATCATGAAAGAAGTTATCAAGAAAGAGATTATCAAGTGGCTTGATGCTGGCATTATTTACCCAATTTTAGACAACTCATGGGTGAGTCCTGTACAATGTGTTCCCAATAAAGCAGGTGTCACGATAGTGAGTAATGATAACAATAAGCTCATTCCAGTTCGCGCTGTCATGGTATAGAGAGTATGCTTGGACTATCGCAAGCTTAACAAAGCAACTAGAAAGGACCATTTTCCCTACCATTTATTGATTAGATGCTGGATAGATTAGCTGGGAAAGCTTTCTACTATTTTTTGGATGGTTGTTTAGGGTATAATCAGATTGTCATTACTCCTAATGATAATGAGAAGACCACCTTCACGTGTCCATATTAAAAATTTTCATTTCGATGGATGCAAATTGGGTTATGTAATGCCTTGACAACCTTCCAGCGTTGTATGATAGCCATATTCTTGGACAAGGTGGAAAACTTCCTTGAAGTCTTTATGTACGATTTCTTTGTGTTTGGCAATGATTTTGAGGATTGCTTTAAAAATCTAGAATTGGTTATGTGTCGTTGTGAAAAAACAAATCTTGTTTTTAATTGGTAAAAATGTCACTTCATGGTTCGTGAAGGAATTCTTCTTGGCATAGGATACCACAACGATGGATTGAAATGGACAAAGCAAAAATTGAACTAATAGAAAAATTACCACCTCCCACCAGTGTCAAGGGTATTAGCAGCTTTTTAGGTCATGCAAAATTCTATAAAATATTCATTAAGGATTTCTCGAAGATAACTAAACCCTTGTGCACCTTGATAGAGCAAAATAAACCTTTCAATTTTGATGAACATTGCTTGGTAGCTTTCGAGGAATTGAAGAAATGGCTTGTAGCAACACCAATTGTAATAGCTCTAGAATGGACACTGCTTTTTGAACTCATGTGTGACACCAGCGATTATGCTATAGAAGCAGTGTTGGGGAAAAGGAAAGATAGAGTACCATGTACAATATATTATACAAGCAGAACCCTAACGAATGCACAGCTTAACTGTACCACCACGAAAAAAGAGTTATTTGTTGTGGTGCTTGCATTCGATAAATTCTGCTCTTATCTAGTTGGTACCAAGGTCACAGTCTACATGGATCACTCTACTATTAAGTATTTAGTGAGCAAGAAAGATGCCAAGCCAAGATTTATTAGGTGGATACTCTTGTTGCAAGAGTTTAACTTGGAAATTAGAGATCGAAAGGGGACTAAAATTAAGTTTAGAATCTGGAAATAAAGATGGTAATGAGAAACTTATGAAAGAAGACTTTCCAGATGAGTCGCTATAGTTGTCATGGCATAACCTTGGTATGCCGATATAGTGAAATTTTTAGTAAGTTGTGTGATGCCACTTGATTTCAACAACCAAAAGAAGATGGAAAGTCCTTCATGATACCAAACATTATTATTAAGATGAACCCTTCCTATTTAATCATTATGCTAATCAGATAATTAGGAAGTGTGTCCCTGATGATGAAATATATAGCATTCTGTAGCATTGTCATTTAGCTCCTTACGGAGGACACTTTGAAGGAAAGAGAACCGCTGCCAAAGTACTTCAGTTAGGATTTTATTGTCTGAGCCTATTTAAGGACGCTTATGAATTTTATCACTCGTGTGACCGTTGTCAGAGGATAAGAAATCTATCTATGAGACATAAAATGCCACTACAAAATATTCTGGAGACTAAGTTGTTTGATGTAGTCCATTTCCACTGCCAGTGGGCAACCTGTACATACTGTTGGGAATGGACTATGTCTCTAAGTGGGTCAAAGTTGTTTTGCTTCTTACTAATGATGCAAAATTAATAATGAAGTTCTTGCACAATAACATTTTTACAGGATTCAGTACGCCTAGAGCCATTATTAGTGATGAAGGATCTCATTTTGATTGCAAGCTAGTGGCCAATACCTTGCATCTGTATGGGGTAAAACATAAGATTGCCACGGCATATCATACCTAAGCAGATAGACAAGCTGAGATTTCTAAGTGAGAAATTAAAAAGATTCTAGAAAAAATGGTGAACCCAACTCGTAAGGATTGGTCCTTCAGACTGGATGAAGCTTTGTGGGACGATTGTATTGCATTTGAAACACCATTGGGGATGTCACCTTTTAAGCTTGTTTATGGAAAGCCATGTCACCTACTTGTTGAGCTTGAGCACAAAGTATTTTGGGCTATTAAAAAGTTGAACATGGATTGGGTCATTGCTGGCCATAAAAGGTTGTTAGAACTAAATGAATTAGAAGAATTATGGTATAGGCATATGAAAATTCTAAACTGTACAATGAGAAGACCAAACATTGGCATGATAACAAAATTATGCCAAGGCAATTTGAACCAGGGCAACAGGTGTTGATGTTCAACTCTAGGCCCAAGTTGTCTAAAATCTCGTTGGTTAGGTCCCTTTGAAGTAACTCAATTATACCTACATGGAGTTGTTAGTATCAAAGACCTGAAAACAGGGGTCACATTCAAAGTTGATGGACAACGCTTGAAGCATGACTGGGTGCTCATGTGGATTGTGACAAGCAATCCATTGACCTCTGAGATGTTAGAGTTACCATTTTTGTTTTTATTTTTCCTTTCTTTAATTACTTTACTTTTATTTCATTTTTTTTATCTATTATCACTAATTACTTAATGTTTTTTTAATTTTTGTTTTATCTTTGATTATTGAATATTTTTTTTTTAGATTTTTAGAGACAAAATAAAAGTTTGGGATTATCAATTGTGATACTATTAGGACTTTTCCGCAACATCTTAGAAGGGAATTATGACGTGGCAAACTGGGTGAATGAATGTTGAGCTACGAGGTAACATGGGTTGACTGGACAAAAAAGTCCAAAAGAGAGATTTTTGGATAGCGGGGCCCATTCTGTTACTTGGGTAACACAATGAAGAAAGGCTAAAACTTTTATTCTAGGGTAACCAAAAATCCCTTTATTTTTACCTCCTTCAAGCCACAAATATTACTCTGCACGTTTCATTTTTCTAAACTATCAACATTATCTCCGCTACTCACCTCTTTTCAACTGCTCACGTCTCTTACGTTTCCCATAAAGTTTCGATCTTTATTGTTTCTTTCTCTTCAACTTCTCCATTTCCTCTGACTACATTTTTTGAGATTTCTATCTATCCTCCTTCAATGCCAAGAGCAAAGACTACTTTGAAGGCTGCTGAATCAACACAGAATAGCACTACCCAAACTAAAACCATTTTCAAGAGTGTCGCGGCCACAAAATACAACAATAACATCTCAAAGTGCCTTTTTTGCTTTGAACAACGATTCTTATTCAATGATGAACCACACATGGGCTATGACGAGTTTTCGGCCTCCATCGTAAAGAAGTACGAGGGGAATGTTTTCTATTTGCACCCTAAGGACATTTTTAGAAAGGTCGTTCATGAATTTTATGCACATGTTAATTCACTTACTTCTCCTTTTATCTATGTTTTTGGCACTTCAATTTCGTTCAATAAAGATCAAATTAACACCGAATTTGGGATTACTAATGTGCAAGATGAACACACACCCTTTGTTGACAATGTCACTTGTGATGGATTGACTCAAGTCTTGAATGATTTATATGTCAAAGGTACGCATTGGACTATCTCAAGTCAAGATTGTTAAACCGTTGAGAGGGCTTCTTTAAATCCTATTTGGAAAGTGTGGTACCATTTTCTGAAGAGCCATCTCATGCCATCGACTCACAATACGACTGTTTCAAATGAGAGGATGCTCTTATTACACTCCATCATCATGGGGAGAGGAATCAATATTGGTCAGATCATTTTTCAGGAGGTGAACTAGTGTGCCGAGAAAAATGTTGGTAGCCTAAACTTCCCCTCTCTCATTACTACTTTGTGCCACACTACTAGAGTCCCTCTCAATGCTGATGAAGATGTCACCCCCAACAAGGGTGGACTGTCCAAAGACATTTTTGCCAAATTCCAAAGCATTCATGCTGCAAAATCAACTCAGTATAGTTAGGCTACCACTTCTTCTATTGCACATTTTCTTGTGGTAGCACCTTTAGCGTCTCGTAGCTCCTTCGAGCAACACATGTTGCACTCCTTAAAGTAATTGGAGTAAAGGATTTCCCTCTTTGAGATTCAGTAGTTTCAACGAGCTAAAGAAATGGTCAAGGCCTAAGAGCAGCAAGCTCAATATTGGACTCATGTAAGGAGCAGAGATTTGGCTCTTAAAAGATCTCTCACAAAGTTGATGCTAGAACTCCCTACCTCCCCCACCTCTTTGCTCTCAATTTCTAAAGCTGCAGAGGAGCTAGCTCAAACTCATACTGCCAGATTTGATTTCACGAACTATTGTTGAGGAGCCTAACAAGATGACATCATTAAATCTTGAAAACGAAGAAGAATGAGAGAAAGATGAAACTGCCACTGCCACTACTGCCACCACGAAAGGTAAGGGCCCTGTTCCATCCACGCCACTAGCTTTCACAACTGCACAAGACCGTGACATCGATCATCTTATTGATGAACTCATGAAAACTAATAAGGAGGGGGATGAAATGAACCCCATGAAGAGGTACCTGTGGTATAAAGTCAGTGCCTGTAAATCCACTCACAAGGCCGAATGAAGTAACTATACTCCAGTCCAAGCCAGGGAAGTTTTTTCCCTACCTCATGCATTTTATTTCTTTTGCCATGTCATTTTCTATACATGTCTATTTTTTTGTTTTTCTATTATACATCTGTACATGCATTGAGGAAAATGCATCCATTAGGTTTGGGGGTTTGTTGGGCATTTAGATTGCATTATATATCTAGTACGTATGCTCATTCTAGTCTCATTGAATTTGTTTTGCCACTGCCACATAACTACTAAGTATTATTTTGCCTATTTGGAGTACAATCTTTGCTTATGATGTTCGATGATGAGCTTGAATTCATCAATTCACTTAGAATACGTAATAGGGGGTTAGGTGAATTCAGCTTAGGTTAGGATACTTGAAGTTTACCTCTTAAAAATGAGATGTCCTAACCTCAGTTATTTTTGGACTATAGCAAGTGTCTTTTGTAACAACCTGATTTTATGGCCAGTCGGAACAGTGGTTTTGGGACCACAAATCTGACGTAGAAAAATCCATTTTTATTATATTTTTATGGTCTACAATTTTATGGAACTATTCTATGAAAATCTCGTTCAAAAATTTTGACGTTTGGGCACTCAATTTAGTCAAAAGAACAAAATTGTAAAAAATGCAAAAGTTGAGTTCTACTTGTTAAAGGTTTCCAATTGCTATGAGATTTCAAATTAGAGGTCCTTAGTTGGTAATTAGACCATTAGATAATTTAATGAAAAAAATGGACATGGATAGGTAAAATTTCAAAGTTATGCATTAAGGGCATTTCAATTATTTGGTAAATAAAAGAATAGAAAGGGAAAATAAAGTCAAAATTGGTGTCCATCTTCCTCCCCTTGGCCGAAATTTTCATCTTCACCATAGCTAGGGTTTCTTCAACTTTCAAGCTTGATTGTCAGTGCATCCTAGCCCCATTTTTAACACTCTTTACATTTTTGAAGTCGTTATTATTTGATCTATCTATTTCTACCATTATTTTAATGTAGGGTTCCTGTTTAAAAATTTACCCATGTGTGACATACATGTATTTTGATGTTTGATGGAAGATATTGTATGTTTAAGGTGTGATAAACAACTTTTAGTAAGTGATTTTTAGTGAAAAGGCATAAAAAGGACTTATTTATAAATGTTGTGAAAATGGGTAGTAGAAATGTGATTTGATAAAAAATGTGGGCTGTTCTGAGCATGGTTTAGGTTCGGCTAGGCTTGGGTAACAAATAAAATAGGTACATTTCATTTTACGAGCCTAAAGAGTAAAATGTAAATATGTCAATATTTAGGGGCAAAATTGTAATTTTTCCATAAGTTGATTTTTAGACAGCGTCGAGTAATGTGATAATTAAATAAGTTAAATTTGCTATTATAGATCAAGAAAAACGAGGTTCAGACCATGATCGGGGGGGAAACAAGGTTATTGACAATTACGTCCATTTCCTACCATTTTGTAGTGAGGTAAGTTTGTGTATAAATAATGCAATGTTATATTATGTATTTAATGCTTAATATTGCATAAATTGTATGATTGTTTCTGTGGAAATATTCTACGAAGTTTCGACGATGAAAAAATCTCGGTTGAACCTTAAGAATAGTTTAGGATACAAGTGTCATGTCACTAGGAAACCATGTGTTATGTGATCTATGTGAATCTGGCTGCTGGTCATGTACGTCCTACTGGTGGCTGGGTAGTCCGGCATGTGTTACGGATACCTGAAAGCTTGTGTGAGTAGCCCGTATAGCTACGTCTTGACTGATAGCTTGTGTGAGCAAGCCCGTGATTAGCTCGTGTGCGAGCCCTATGTGTTATGAAATATGAGGTAGCATTGGCTACATATGTGGCACTTATGTGCAAGACCTTCCGTGTATTCGATAGTATTCCAAGTGTTCAACGGGTAATCTGAAGAGTATGCCAAAGATGACAAAGTATGTGACTATGTTACAAGTTGGTACAGGTATGTATGTAAAACCCGTGAGTATGAAATTTGGTGTGAGATGAACTCTTGGTAAGAATGCTAATAAGTAAGTTATGCCTAAGATACATGATGATATTTATGTTAACTTATGTTGAGTAGTTATATGATTAATGAGTGATTTATGTTGCTTACTGTTTGCATGCAAATTTACTAAGCTTTAAAGCTTACTCCCCTTTTCTTTCCATTCTTTATAGTGATGCCAAGCTAGTTTGGGGATCGAGGAACGTCGGAGCTCGATTCACACTATCGAATGATTGTTTTGGGTATACTTGGTTTCAATATTTTGAGTATGGCATGTATAGGGACTTGGTCACTTTGTTATGTGTCATATTGATTTAGCCAAATGTGTTGGCATCGTTATGGTTAATGATTCATTTTTTAACACCCCAAACCCGATCCGGACGTTATGGCCGGATCCAGCGTGTCACATTGAAGTGTTTTTATCGAAAACCTTGTTTTCATTGAAAACCCTTCAAAAGAGAAAATTAAGTAACATTCAGTTGTATTTGTTGCTTTCAAAGCGAGGTGTATTTAAAAAAAAACTATTCCTTCTTGTATGATGATAATTACTTTGTAAACTCTCTTTTCAGTTGCGGAAGCTTTATTTAAAATAGATGATCTATGAAAACTCGTCATTTTAAAATTAGAGTTGCGGAAACGAAGTGTTTAAAAATAGTTATGGTTTAGGAAAACAACGTTCTACTTTTAATAAATATAAAGCATAAAAATGATAGTCCTAATTTGAAATATGAGCCAGAGGAAAGGCCTTGTTACAACCCAAGTCAAAAAGAAATAATTTAAAAATAAAATATTAAGAATTACATAAAGACTAAGTCTAAACTTTTTATGCTAGTTGGCCATCTCCGAGTCCCTCCATCCGTCAAACCGCCTACTAAAGATCACCTGAAAAGTTTAGGAGGAGGGGGTAAGTTTCGAAAACTCAGTGTGTACAACCCTCAATGAGTATAAAGCAATCATCAATCATTTTGGGCCTGAGCCCAATTCAATAACGGTGACCTTTGGCCTCAGTTGGGCCGAAGCTCACATTGCAATAATATCACAATAATGTCATACATGCAATGCTGTGCAATACAATACAGTGCGGTCCCACCCCAATAATCCAACTGATAGACATCAACTTCGTCCTTGATGCACATCATGTGGGGAGATAAATATCGACCCACCCAACCGATACACGTCAATGGTAGCCCGGTTGCGGAACTACCTTCATTCATATATTTGGCTTAAAAAGCCGTCGGTGGATCCACGATTGTTAAGCAACCATGGGATCCTCATATACTTCCTCCGTTCCATAATTACCAACCCATATGCAGCCTAAACAGAATATCATATGTATGCAGTAGATATGCATGTAACATCCATAAGTCTTACATTCAACACATAGGGGTATTTTGGTCATTCTTGCCCTTAACGGCATGTCGGTAATTTTCCTTTATTACGGGTTTTTACTTACCTTGGCCCATTAACAAATCCCGTGAGCTAAGATGAGCGAATACTATGCACCAGGTAGGATTCCAAAGAAGAGAAGGTGAGTCATTAAGACCGCTTAAGTACCAAGCTCTTCCTAGATCCAGTCTTAGACATGCATATACCCGTTGCCACACCTTAACCCTATGACTTGTCTACGGTCACAATAAATTAATTAAGTTTTATGCATATACCCTAAACCCTTTACAAAGCCCTAACAAATCTACATACATGCACATGGCCCACTAGGCCCAATCTCATTCATATTGCCCATTAGGCCCAAATCACATTCATTTGGCCCATTAGGCCCAAATCACATTCATTTGGCCCATTAGGCCAAAATCATATTTATATGGCCCACTAGGCCCAATAACTTCCACAGTCATGCTTTCATACAATTTTCCATCACATAACATCAATTACCAATTATGCCAATTATGGGCCCTATAGCTCATCGGCCCATTTAGCCCATTCTGGCCCGGTTGGCCAAAACACAACCCAAGTCCATGGAATCGCCCATGGGGTCTCAGATAACCTATCGATTTCCCTCTTACGAGTGTTCGCGCACTCGCAAGACTACCGTAGCCAAACTTCTGGCTTTTTGGCATTTCGGGATTTGCCGATCTACTATGTGTGTGCAGTGTATGTACACCTTCGGCTTTATATCAAGCTATCATATGGTAGAAGTACACACCTTATCACCTAGAGTACTAAGTATTCATAATCGCCTGAACCTATATTCAACATTATACTCCATTAGTCACATTCCATTAATTTAAAATAAATCCACTACTTACCGAAGAACAACCTATACTTGCCTTGACTCGATTGATCGACTGCGATCTGCCTATTTTAACTCAAAATCTGACGTAGTCCCCCTTCCTCATCCAGGCGAAAAGTCCCTAACGGCTGATACCTTACGTCGCTTAAACTTGGGAGCCTCTATCCCAACCTCTCTGCTAGAACCCCCTTTTTCCATCAGCTAATACTTAGCTAGCGATCACACTCTTGAATGAGAGGGAGAAAGAGAAATAAATGGAAAAACCATAGGTTAGCAAAAGTAATGTTATTTGGAAAGGATAAAGAAAAATCAGCTTTTAAGAGTGTAGAAACGAAAGAACTTAGAAATATTTAACAAAAGCCGAAGAAGATCTAACTTACTGACCGATCGCGAGATCGCTTGCCAATATGAAATCAACCCCCAAAGTGTATGAATCGACTTTTAAATGAAAAAGAAGTAACCGGCTAAGTGAAAGAGGGAAGAGTTGATTCGATTAAAATAGGGAAGAAAAGATCAAGAGTTTGGCTTAAAGAAAAGAGGAGATGAAGGGTTTGAGATTACTCAGGTATTTCCAAAAAAGAGTCAAGAGATTGGAAGAAATTTCCCCCAAGAATATGTGACTGAAGCACACAAAAACAAAAAATGCCCTTACTTGCCCATACGACACACGTATATATAAAAAATACAAACCTACACTCCCCAATCGACTTAAACTCATCAAGTTAAATTCCCTTCAATCTCTCCAATTTTATCACCCTTATATCCACACTTAATCATTATCCTTATCTCGACTGTAACCTTGATTTTAGCCAACAATCCCAATTTGAATTGCATTCAAATTGCTTCCACCGAATGGCAATCCTTCCTTGCGTTGAGCAGCAAAATTGAATTCCCTTTTGTGCATGAAGCCACTCAAACTCCAGCCCTCCAACTTCCTAACACGCTGCTGGCCACTGTACCGCCACCTATCTTGTGCTACCATTTGGTCACAATTAACTATAAGGCTTATATATCTAAGCCTCAGTTTTCTTAAAGAATAAAATTTTAAACTTTGCCAAGCCTGGGGTTCGAACCTGCAACCTCCCATATCCATAGCATGCTTCTCACCACTGCACTGTAGGCGCCCTTCTGCCATATTCCATCCCTAACTATTTTTAAGGCTATTAACCTGTAACCAGATTATCCTAAAAATATTTGCTACCATTTAATTTCAAACCCCAAATCTCTTGGTTGCGCTATATGTCCCTTACCACCACGGCACCTACCTTATTTGTGTCGTTTCTCCTCCCTAATTAATTATAAAGTCTTTCTTTCGATCTCCAAGTTGTTTAAAAAAAACCCACAACTTTTGCTCATGCCGCGACTTGAACCTAGCACCTCTCCTTACTCCTAACGCCATCATACCACTAGGCCAAGCGCATCCTTTGTGTCAAATTTCCACCAAACACATTTATAAGGCATAAACGCTAGCTTCCCTATTAATCATTTGCGCAATAAAAAAATTTCGCCAAGGCCAGGACTCAAACCGTGGACTTCATGCTTGCTACCAACGCCTTTTGCCACTAGGCCAAGCATTTCCTTCTGTCAGATTTTACTAGGCCTTATTAATAACCCTTCCACCTAAAGCTCAAGGTTCTTTAGAAAAAAAAATGCAAAATTTTGGTAAAGCCCTGGATCGAACCCAGGACTTTTTTCCACACTACCAACCCTTCCTAAATCACTTAACAATTAGACTAAACATGCAATTATTAAACATATTTTTCATTTATTTAAGCCGCCTTCTAACCGATCCTAACGCAAGGCCCATTACTTCTAGGCCCAAAATTCAGGGTGTTACACATTTTGTATATGGCCTTTGAAAGTTGGTTAGTATTAATTTTATTGGTCATTGGTATGTTATTGTGATGATGCTTATCATGAAGATGAAATTGGCATGAATGGAAAAGAAAGTATGTGATGTTTATGCATGATAGATGTTAGTATGTGCAAATGATGTATTGATATCTTGTTGTGGCTGAATTTGTTGAATGTATATGCTTGGGGATTGTGTTATGCTTCGTGGTGTAGTTTGGTGCAAAGTAAGGGTGGAAAAATGGCTTGGTAAATAGCCTTAGTTTTGGCCACACGAGCAGAGACATGGCCGTGTGTCTCAGCCGTGTGAAGGACACTGCCTAAGGACATTGGCGTGTGTCTAGGGCATGTAAAGTTTGCACCAATTTAATGAAAACATTCAAAAATTAAATTTGCCACACGGCCTAGCACATGGGCGTGTGACTTGGACATGTGACTCCCTTTGGTGCATGATATCATAAATAGAGAGTTACACGGGTTAGGGACAAGGGCGTGTGTGACAACACGGCCTACCTACACGGGCGTGTAACCCCTGTTTTGATGAAAAATTTTCTAAGTGTTGTAGAATTTTCTAAAGTTCTTAGTTTAGTCCCGAACCACCTCCACAGTATGTTTTGGGTCTCGTAGGCTCGTTTTAGGGATGATATGTTTGTAAATGAAAATTTTTAAATTTGGATGGAAATTTATGTCTCGGTGTTGTATGTTAGTTTGTGTTTAAGTCTGGTGATGCCTCGAACCCTGTTCCGGCGTCGGATACGGGTAAGGGGTGTTACATCTTTTAATGAATTTAAAGAATTTTGAAGACAAACTCAATGACATTGCCACAGAATTACTTAATTAAAAGACAATAGAAACTCCAATGCTTTGAATTGCCAATTAAGTCAACACCACTCTGTTGCTCCATCGTGCTGTTGACTAGAAAGTTGAGTCCAAGTAAGAGTGTGTAATAAAGAAAAGAAAATTAGGGGTGCTCCATTGTAGTAACAACTTGAGTAGCTAATGAGGTAGTTGTTTGCTCCATCCATCTTTTAAGTTAAAAACCTTAGCTTCAAAAGTGATTTTTATTTAAATTGTGACATGATTGAGCAATAGGTAATTTAGTGTATGCTCCATTGTGATTATCAAGTCAAAGAATTTTGTGACATGCTAAATCCTCTAATATGCTATGAAAAAAACAAATAAAAATGAATATTTGAGTAGGCTTAGAGTAAGGGTTATAAAGTAATTTTAGTTTAGGTAACAAATTAACTGAGTAAATTAAGAGATGTTTGCTATGGCCAGAAAGCACACATTAGTACTTAGGAAATTTTTTTAGGGAGCAATTTTCTACACTACCTTTGCTGAGCAAAAGCTTTGAAACTCGAACAAGTTTTGAGAGATATTACTGAGAAGTGAAGTATATATTGTTCTTTGAATGGACTAGTAGTACAAGGTGGTTATGTGTGTAGGCAATAATTGTTGCATTCTGTAAACTGAAAAATATATAGGATTTTTCCTATGTAATTTATCACCTTTTTACTTAAATTCGCTGTTAAAACTAAGTAATTTTTTAATAAATTAATGAAATAGTGAAAATATAAAATTAGGACATAGAAATTATTAAAATGTGATTTATGCTTTATTATATAGTTTCATGTATAAAATGTCTTATTTTATATTGAATTGAGCATATTATATTTTTAAGACATAAAATAGGACATGCATTATTAAATTAAATAATAAAATATAAAATTATATTTAATAATTCATTTTAAAATATTTCATTAATAATTTGGGTTTTAATTAATTATTTAAATTGGTTAAATTTTATTATTTGGTCCTTTCACTTATTAATTTATTTTGGACAAGTCTGATAGCTTTGCTGGATTACAAAACTGTCCAAATTGGAGACCAAGTCAACCCAATTTTCAGCTACACTTGGATGTCCACATAAACCACTTTTTGGTTAAATTGCACAAGGTCCCTGCAATGTTGAAGAAATTAGAGATTTGCCTGAAGATTTGCACTTGACCGAGTCTCAGTCCTGAGTTGTTATGGCACTTTAATTGAGCAAAAATCAAGCAAAAATCAGCTCAATTTCCTCAATTCATGGCTGGCCACCCTTTGAAGATCCTTGAAGAGATGGAACCTCCTATTTTTAGCAAACTATCCCCCTCTCCTCCCCTATAAATAAGACCCTCTCATTCCTTCATCAGGCATCCTTCGTCATTCATCATTCTCTCTTCTCTCAAAATTCTCTTAGCCTTTTCCATTCCCCACGCCTAGCATCATCTCTTCATAGATATTTTAGAAATTAAATCCTCTTAAACAGCCCTTGGTTGGCCACCTTGGAGAGCCATCAGCAAAGTAGCAAAGCAAAGAAGCGAATGAGCTTAGTCAGTCAGAGTCTTGGGTGACAGCCAATTTGTTTTGGGTTTAATCTTTCCTTTCTTTAATTTAATGTAAAATGCTTGCTATGTGTTCTTTGTTCTTGTTTACAACAATGTTAGCTTAATTTTATTTAAGCTAGGATGATTGTTTTGATTAAATAATATTTATTTGCTTCATGCTTATAATGTTTGTGCCTCAATCGATCATGTTTTCAATTAAAATCAAGTCTGTATTTCGTTCAAACATGATTGAAATGCACCTAAATTAGCTAAGCGATCCTAACCAGACAACGGCTAATGGACGCATAATTGAAATGTGCATGCTCAATTTAGATCCTAACCCGATTAAATTGTAGGTTGCCTAACAACTCTAACCAAGCTCTGTTATCTGCATAGTTTTTAGATTTGTATGATTAAACTGTTTCAAACCTAACACGTCCCTGTTACCTTACACAAATGCTAAGAAACCCTTAGTAAATAAGGATCAGTAAAATGCATATTTACTAAGTAAAGGATTCCGAAAGGACCTAATGTGGTTTCCAAACTCATGAAAGATCGAGTTGCCATGGAATTTTTTTCGAATGTTATTAAGCATGTTGATAATAAATTGAGTTTAATTAAAGTAATTGTCCTCGTTTATTTATGTTATAATTGTTGCAAATTGTGTTTAATTTTGCTAAAATCTATTTCATTCATATAGTTTGCATACTTAGGATAATTTACATTAGGAATCATTGCATTTAGTTTAATATATTTTAATCATCACTTCTCAACTATATTGTGTTTTTTCACCAAATTGTTAATATAATTTTACAAATTAGGTGACTTAGCACAAATACAATCCCTGTGGAGACGATAACTCGATACTTACTTATTACTTAATAATGACTATATACACTTGCACAAACCTATGCGTTACAAGTTTTTGGCGCCGTTGTCGGGGATTGTTAACTATTGCCATAGTCATTTTTTTGTGAAATTATTTACTTCCAATTTGGTCTATTTCTAACATTACTAACTTATTCTTTTTAATTTTGTGATTTTCTTCTCAGGTGTTTATGAGCATAGATAGGATTATCGATTTACTCCCTATAGACCCTGAAATTGAGCAAACTTTCAGACAAAGAAGACATGAACGAACAGCTCAAAGACAAGTCATGATGGACCTTGGAAATCAGAATCAAGACCAAGGTAATGAAGCTAATCATGTATGAAACCCCATCCTCATTGCCGATGATAGGGATCGATGCATCAGACAATATGCTGTGCCACTTTTCAATGAGTTAAATTCAGAAATTAGAAGGCCAGATATTGAGGCATCCCAATTTGAATTGAAACCAATGATGTTTCAAATGCTCCCAACGGTGGGCCAATTCTGTGGTATGCCCATGGAAGATCCACATCTCCACCTTCTGTAACGCCCCAAATTTGGGCCTAGAAGTATTAAGTCTTGAGCGTGGGAACAGTTGGGAAGCTGCTCATAAATATTTAATTGTTCAAGGAAGTGACACAATTGTGTGTTTGGCTTAGTGGTTATGTGCTCTAGAAGTGTGTAGGAAGTCATGGGTTCAAGCCTTGGCTTCCACAAAATTTTGGTTTTTTGAGGATAAAACCCCTATCTTTGGCCAGTAGGTTATAAGTTTATTTTGGTAAAGTATGACATAAAAAGCCTGCTAGCCTAGTGGTAAGTGGTGTGTGGAGTGTACTAGTGGTCTGAGGTTCGAATCCCTGCTTGTGCAAATGGAGATTATTTTTACTGTTGACTATGGGAGGTAGTAGAGTTTGACTGAAACACTAAAGAGTGAAGTGGAGTTTGAATTGGTCATGGAGGGATTGTAGGAGGGAGTTGAGGAGACATGTGAGGAGGGATTTTAGGAGAATATTATGGAGAAGCTTGAGGGATAGGTTTAGTGGGATGCTGAATTTGAAAGGGTCACTCATAGAATTCAGCTCTGGTTAGTAGCGTTCTCTCTATTGTGGTTTTGTCTTTTGTTTTGGGGATCTTTTCACTTCTTTGTTTAGGCTGAACATCTTCTTGACCATTCGGGTTTTCAGCATTGTGTGATCGTGTCGTTTATTTTTCCTTTTGATCATTTCTCTTGGTGAAGCTGATTCTCTTTCTTACTTTATTTTTTCCCACCTTGTGTGTTCTATCTTGGGAGCATAGGCCGAATACCCTGTTTTAATGTTGGCCGAATATTACCTCTTCTCTTTCTTTCTTTCTCTCCCTCACTCCAACGTTACCCCTCTTGACCGAATACACTTTCTTCCTTCACTTTTCCTCTCTTTTTCTTACTTGACCAAATCTGCCATCTCCCTTTTTTGACTCTTATAATTATCGAAGTTTCTTTCTGTTCATTTGATGTTAAAGGTCAAAAACTCCATCCCCTTTGGTTGTCGTTTGGTGTTGTTCTTCAACAAGTCGATAAGCAATCTTGCACTACTAAAGCCAAATGTTATTCTGTTCTTGCCGATTCTTACCCTCTTTTTCCTAGGTGTGGTGTATCTTGTGGTTTCTTGAGTTCTTTGGAAGTGAAGGGGTTGTCGTGAGTGCCGAGCAGTCAAACCTTTCTCTCTTATCTCAATCAAGGTAATTCTATTTGCGATTATGGTGTTCTTTCGAGTCGTGAGTGTCGTATGTTATTCTCGCATCATGTGTTTGGTAGCCATCATTAATGGGTTTCGCTGACTATGCAGCTATTCGATTAATGGAGTAAACCAGCCTTTGCCAATGGTTCGAGCAGGGTTAGTTACTCTTGTGACCAAGGCAAGTATATGATATTATTATAAGTTGGGAATATAGAAGGGGGAGTAACCCTAATATTAATCGACTAACGGATTATCGTGACAGAATGTAAGTTTGGGAAACTCTTGGGCTAGACGTACGTTTCGCAACAGGTGTGTAATCACACTACTGTACTCGTACACCAGCAAAAGCCAAAATATGTGACCGACGAACCCCACACGAGTGTGTGTGCGCTCGTGTGGTATACTGAATGCATAAACATGGGCGTTTGAGTGTAGAGGCTACCACGAGCAATATCATGGACTTTGGACTACGTTGGGGCGAAATGGGCAGTGTGAGCCCCACGGGCTTGTGGGCCCCACATGGGCAAACTACATGGACAAGTGGAGATTATTGGGCCAGGCTGTGCAAACCACACGGCTAAGGCCATTTCTAGGCTATGTGGGCCATACGAGCGTATAGGCCCACATGGGCCCGTAATATGAGCCGTATGCCCATCATCACTATTTGACTGTTAAGGTTGCACGGGTCGCCCGAGACGACTGTGACATTCTCTTGGGTTGATAAGCATACCTGGACCCTCAATCGATAAAATGACTATTTTGCCCTCATGAGGAAAAATGATTGTTTTGCCCTTAAAGGGTAAAATGACCGAAATACCCCCACAGGGTAAAATGATCGAAATACCCCCATAGGGTAAAATAACTGTAAAACCCCTGTAAGGTAAAATGACTGTAAAACCCTTGTAAGGTAAAATGACTATAATACCCTTATAAGGTAATATGATTGTAATACCCTTATAAGGCAAAATGATGAATTTGCCCTTATGTGTTAAAATAATGAATTTTCCCTTTTGTGTTAAAATGACTATTTTGCCCTTATATGTTAAAATGATGGTTTTTCCCTTATGTGTTAAAATGAAGGTTTTGCCCCTATGTGATGTATGTTTATATTTTTGCATGCTATGTGTAACTGTATTGAGTACATGTTTAATATTATGATATGACATGACATGTTGCATGATGCATTGCATGGGGATGGGCTTATATATGATTGGAGGAAGTGTACTATACTGGAAGCTCTGCAGCAAATCACTGATGGCTTTAAGCCTATTACTGGCAACTCTGCTACAATTACTGATTAGTGCCATAACCTGTGCTATATTTGGAGTATAGGGATGGGTGGGTCGATTTTATCTCTACATGGAGTGTAGAGTTGGACGAAATGGAGTGTAGAGGATGGATGGGTAGGACTTTCTATTTGCATTCTGCACTAATTCATCATTCTTGCATTGATCATGGTTATTACAATCGACATCGCCATCGCTATCATTCTCGTAAAGGGCCAAGGTCCTAACTGATATTAATTGTTACTGATATGGGTTTAGGCCAGACTATGTTGTTCACTGTTTATTTATTATTGGGATTACACACTGAGTTTTCGTAAACTCACCCATTTGTTTTAATTGTACAAGTAATCCTTAGTCGTAGGTGGATTAGTGCTGCGAGGGACTCAAAGGTTGTCACACAACCGCTCTTGCTTCCAATTTTAACTTTTAATTTATAAGTAGTTTTGTTTGGTTATTTTTATGTAAAAAACATCTTTAACTTTTATTCTTTAATTTGGGATTTATCTAATTTATTATGATTTATACCTACTAGCGGTAGGATGCGAGTTTTCAAAAGATATGCTGATTTACCAAAATACCATAAAAACACAAAAGCGTTTTAGAAGCTTCCGCGATAAATGAGATTTTGGAATTTATAACGTTTTAAAGTAAATACTTTTGATAGTGACACAAGTTTTAAAATTATTTTCTAGATCACAAAGAGGCTAAATAAACATTGGGCTTTTCAAATGTTATCATGTTTTACGAAAAACACTTTAATGTGACATCACTAGATTCGACCATAACGTCCAGGTCAGGTTTGGGGTGTTACACCTTCAATTGTTTATAGAGGTGAGTGATTCATTTACGATAGCCAGTGTGACTGAAGACGCACAGAAGTTGAAGCTGTTTCTGTACACGTTGCGAGATCAAGCAAGAGCATGGCTCAATTCATTGCCACGAAGCTCCATATCTACATGGCAAGAATTAGCAGAGAGATTTTTGGTTAAGTATTTCCCGCCTAGCAAAAATGCTAAGTTGAGGAACGAGATCACAACTTTCCAACATTTGGATGACGAGTCTTTGTATGAGGCTTGGGAGCGATTCAATGAGTTACTTCGTAAGTGTCCTCATCATGGGATTCCTCATTGTATCCAGTTCGAGACATTCTATAATGGTCTCAATGCACATACAAGATTGATGGTAGATGCTTCTACGAATGGTGCAATTTTGTCTATGTCTTATAATGAGGCTTATGAGATCACTGAGAGGATCGCGAGTAATAAATATCAATGGCCAACAAATCAATTAGCTTTAGGAAGACATGTAGCCGAAATTTATAAAGTTGATGCCCTCACTTTGTTATCAACTCAGGTATCGTCTATTTCATCTATGTTAAAATAGTTTACCGCTAATAGTGCTAATCATTTTGTAGCTCAGCCACCAAGTTTGTTTGAAGTAGTTTCCTGTGTGTACTGTGGGGAAGGTCATTCTTTTGCAAATTGTCCATCAAATCCCTAGTCAGTGTACTATGTAAAGAACCAATATTAAAATAGGAATTGACAAGGACTCCAGTCCAACTTCTACAATCCTTAATGGCATAATCATCCTAACTTTTCTTGGAGTAACCAAGGAAATGGACCGAATAACTTCTTGCAGCATAGACCCAACCAATCTCAAAAATTTAATCAGAAAGCTCCAAAACCACCCCAATCTGAGGCATCAAATAGTTTGGAGAACTTTTTGAAAGCGCACATGGCAAAGAATGATGCTTTGATCTGAAGCCAAGTAGCAACATTGAAAAATTTGGAAAACCAAATGGGTCAGTTAGCTATGGAGCTTCGTAATAGACCGCAAGGAAACTTGCCGAGTGATACTAAGAATCCAAGAAAATTGGGTAAAGAACATATCAAGGTAGTGGCATTACGAAGTGGTAAAATTCTGGAACCCTGATTGATTGATGTCGAAGATAAGCTTGTTGAGAATAATCAACCAGCTGTTGAAATTCCTACACTAAAAAAGTCAGAATCTGTAAAGGCTGATAAGGTAAATCCTAACTTAGTGAATTCAGATACTTTAACATCTTCTTTGGATACAAATTTACCTATTCAGAAGAGTTATCTGATTCAACTGAAAATTCCATCACCTCCATATCTACAAAGATTGCAGCAACACAAGCAAAAATAGGAGGTGCAATTCAAGAAATTTTTGGATGTTCTGAAGCAGTTACACATCAATATTCCGTTGGTGGAGGCTTTAGAACAAATGCCAAATTATGTGAAGTTTATAAAGGATATACTATCCAAGAAGAAATGGCTAAGTGAGTATAGGACTGTTGCCTTGACAAAGGAGTGCAGTGCGTTCCTGCAGAATAGATTGCCACCGAAATTGAAAGACCCAGGAAGCTTTACTATACCCTGTAACATTGGTGAATCTTACTGTGGTAAATCTTTGTGTGATTTAGGAGTGAGTATCAACTTGATACCTAAGTCTATTTTCAAGATGCTAGGGATAGGTGAAGTAAGACCTACAACTGTAATGCTTCAACTAGTGGATCGATCTTTAGCATATCCCGAGGGAAAGATCTAGGATGTTTTGATAAGAGTCAATAAATTTATTTTTCCTGCTGATTTCATTGTCTTAGATTTTGAAGCAGATACGGAAGTGTTGATCATCCTTGAGAGACCTTTCTTAGCCACGGGAAGAACGTTAATTGATGTGCAGAAAGGTGAACTCGCCATGTGAGTTCAAGATGATCAGGTAACCTTTAACATTCTTAAAGCGATGAAATTTCCCAATTCGACAGAAGAGTGTTTAGTTATGGAAGAGATAGAAACCTTGGTTTCTATGGAAAGCAATTTTAAAGAAGATCCATGGGAGAAAGCCTTAGATCTTGACCCTTTGAAGGATGAAGAAGGTGAAGAAAACATGACTTTAATGGAAGCCAATCCGAGAAATTTTAATCAATCCACACAGTTTGATTCGTTGGAGTTAGAAGTCAGAGAATTTGTGCAACCCAAGTTGTCAATTGAAGAACCACCTAAACTTGAACTAAAGGTACTTCCTTCCCATTTGAAATATGTTTATTTAGGTGACTATTCTACTTTGCCGGTGATTATTTCAGCAGAATTGATGAAAGATCAAGAGGAGGAACTAATTGTTGTTCTAAAGAAATTTAAGAAAGCAATTGGTTGGACCATAGATGATATTTGAGGTATAAGCCCTTCTTTTTGCATGCATAAAATTATTTTAGAAGAAGGTGAAAGAGCTTAAATTGATGGGCAAAGGAGGCTCAATCCTATTATGAAAGAAGTTATGAGAAAGGAAGTGATCAAATGGTTAGATGCAGGAATCATCTATCCTATTTTAGATAGTTCATGGGTAAGTCCAATGTAGTGTGTGCTGAAGAAAGGTGGGATCACAACTTTTGAAAATAAGCGTAACGAGTTGATTCCAACGAGAACTGTTACTGGTTGGAGAATCTGTATTGATTATAGAAAATTGAATAAAGCCACTCAAAAGGATCATTTTCTGTTGCCTTTTATGGATTATATGTTAGATCGATTGGCATGTAATGAATTCTATTGTTTTTTAGATGGGTATTCAGGATATAACCAAATAGTTGTAGCTCTAGAGGACCAATATAAAACAACCTTTACTTGTCCATATGGTACATTTTCTTTTAGGCGAATGCCTTTTGGTTTATGCAATGCACCTGCAAATTTTCAACGATGCATGATGGTAATATTCACTTATATGGTTGAAAATTTTATTGAGGTTTTCATGGATGATTTTTCTATTTTTGGTAACACTTATGATATTTGTTTAAGTAATTTGGCTAAGGTACTGAAGAGATACGAAGAGATGACTCTTGTCCTTAACTAGGAAAAATGCCATTTTATGGTTAAGGAAGGGATAGTCTTAGGGCATAAAATCTTGAAGAGAGGAATTGAAGTCGGTAAAGCAAAGGCAGACGTAATGGAAAGATTACTAGCCCCAATTAATGTGAAAGGAGTCAGAAGTTTCTTAGGCCATGCCAGTTTTTACCAAAGGTTTATCAGAGATTTCTCAAAAATTTCTAAACCATTGTGTTTGTTGTTAGAGAAAGATACAGTGTTTGATTTCAACAAATCATGTTTGGAAGCTTTTGAAGATCTGAAAAAATGGTTAACCTCAGCCCCAATAATCGCTACACCTGATTGGAGCTCACCTTTTGAGTTGATGTGCAATGTAAGTGATTATGCCGTTGGAGCTGTGATGGGTCAAAGAAGAAACAAAGTGTTTCACCCTATTTACTATGCAAGTAGAATTTTGATAGGAGCCCAACTCAATTATACAGTAACTAAAAAGGAACTCTTTGCTATAGTTTTTGCTTTTGACAAATTCTGCTCATATCTTATAGGTACCAAAGTTACAGTATTTACTGACCATGCGGCCATTAAATACTTGCTCACGAAGAAAGATGTGAAATCGAGGCTAATTCGTTGGATACTTTTACTCCAAGAATTTGACCCTAAGATCCAAGACAGAAAAGGTGTTGAAAATCAAATAGCTGATCATCTATCGAGGTTGGAACAAAATGAGGTAACTCAATCATGTGTGCCTATAAACGAGAGTTTCCCAAATGGACACTTATTTGAGGTAAGTCAAATTCATGAAACACCTTGGTTTTCTGATCTTGCCAATTATCTTGCATGTGGAATAATTCCTCGAGAAATGACATACCAATAAAGGAAAAAATTCCTTCATGATAGTCGGTATTATTTTTGGGAGGATCTGTTTTTGTTCAAATAGTGTGCAGATAATATACTCCGAAAGTGTGTAGCTGAAAGAGAGATTACTGAGATCTTGTATCATTGCCATTCATCTCCAAGTGGGGGACACTTTGGTGGTTCATGGACTGCAGCTAAGATTTTGCAAGCAGGTTTCTTTTGGCTTACACTATTTAAAGATGCTTATGCTTAAGTGAAAAACTGTGATAAATGTCAAAGGACTGGAAATATATCAAGGAGGAATGAGATGCCCTTGACAAACATTTTGGAGATTGAATTATTCAACGTATGGGAATTGACTTCTTAGGCCCGTTTCTTTCTTCGTATGGGAAAAAATACATCTTAGTTATTGTGGACTATGTATCCAAGTGGATTGAAGCTGAAGCATACCCTACAAATAATGTTAAGGTAGTCATGCGATTCCTACATAAGCGTGTGTTTACATGATTTGGGACAGCAAGAGCTATTATTAGTGATGAAGGTTCTCACTTTGTGAACAAATGGGTTAAGTGGTTGCTTGACAAACATGATGCGAAGCACAAGATTGCTACTGCTTATCACCCCAATCTAATGGGCAAGTTGAATGAGTGAATAGTGAAATAAAAGGTATCGTTGAAAGGGTAGTACGCCCTAGCAAAAAATATTGGTCTCGAAGGCTCGATGATGCATTATGGGCCTATCGAATAGCATTTAAGACACTGATAAGAATGAATCCTTATCAGTTAGTCTTTGGAAAGGCATGTCATTTGCCATTAAAGTTGAAGAATAAAGCTCACTAGGCTTTGAAGCAGTTGAAATTTGATCTTAAGCAAGCCGGTGAGAGAACGATGTTACAACTTGATGAGTTCGAAGAGCTGAGGTTGTTTTCCTATGAGAATGCCAAAATGTGTAAAGAAAGATCAAAGAGATGGCATGATAGTCATATACAACCTCGCGAGTTTAAAGAAGGTCAGAAGGTTTTGTTGTTTAATTCAAGGTTGAAGTTATTTCCTCGAAAGCTTAAATTCTGATGGAAAGGACCCTATACCATATATCGAGTTTATCCTTATGGAGCTATTGAATTATATGAAAATTATTGTAACACCCCATGTAATGCCCCCACGCCCAAAACCGTAATCGGAGTTAAGCTTGAGGTGTTACTAATCTTATTTTACCTTTTTAAACAATTCTAACTACTTATATTAATTTTCGGAATAAACTGTTTTTCTGCATTATGGTTGCTTAAAAATTCATATCTCGAGTTACGAAACTAAAAATCTAATTCCGTAAATTTTCCATGAAAATAGACTCATATATCTATTTACTAATTTTTTTCTAGAATTTTTGGTTGAGCCAATTAGTACAGTTTATTAGTTAAAGTTACTCTTGTTTCAGAATTCGACTGCACTGACCTCTACTTACTACGAACCACTTTTCTTCCTGTAAAGAAAATCATATGATGATACCGTTTGTTTCTATTAAAACTAGATTCAATAAGAATTCTAACCATATAAAGTACACCACCTAATTATTTTTATAAAATTTATGGTGAATTTCTAAAGTTGAAACAGGGGATCCAAAAATCGCTCTGGCCCTATTTCAGTAAAACTCAGATATCTTATAAAATACAAAACCTTTACTTGCTTTGCTTATTCCATATGAAAATAGACACAATGAGATTTAATTTAATATATTATTCACTATCAAACCATGTCTCTACAAATTTTTGTGATTTTTCAAAATCACGTTATTTCTGATTCTTGAATCCGTTTTTAAGTTACTTTCACATTTTTCATAATTTTCATGTGATAGTTACTACTTAATCATACATACTATTAAACATGTATATCATCAGCCATTATATTAGCTAATCACTAGTAAATATTTACACATCATTCATTGATCATGTCATATCAAAAGAAACCAAGTTCCTATACATGCCATACACAAAACAAAACGTCTAACTATACCAATGTAATTTCTTCGATAGTGTGATCGGGTCTCAGACGTTTCCTTCGATCCCCGAGTCGCTTGACAAAAACTATAAGAAAAAGAAAATAAGAGAGTAAGCACTAGGCTTAGTAAGCTTACAAGCAAATAAATTACAACATTCAACATAATAAATAAATATACATCAAGTCACCTAGCCTCATAAACTTTCTTTACTTCTCATTTTCTACCTTCTTCTTTACTCACTTACCTTCTTTCTTACCTGACCTTTCACTATTCATAAATATAATCTACCTTCCCTTTTTGCTGATAATTCACTATGATTTAACATATACAATGACCCATTGAACCACTCGGAATACTAAGGATGCTAGGGTCGTTCTTGTCTATCAATATCCTGCCAATGCCATGTCTTCGACATGGACTTACATGAATTATTCCTATCTCCAATGCCATATATATATATAATATGGGCTTACATGGCTCATTCCTGTCTCCAAAGCCATATATCTGATATGGACTTACATGGCTCATTTCTATCTTGTCCTATCAACCCCAATATCCTAATATTCCTAAGGTTTAAACGGGGCTTCCTAATGCTTTTTCTCTGCTACTTCGCCTTTAATTCGACTTTAAATATTCTCAAAAAAATAAGTATATAAATGCTGGAAATTAACAATAATAATGTAAAATATAAGAATATTGCATTTATTTACTGTAACCTTACCTCGATACAAAATGTGACTAAACTTTACAATTTAGTCCTTTACCTTTTCTTTTCCCCGATCTACTCTTGAATTTCGTTCTTCTTGATCTATAATAGCAAATTTCACTTATTTAACATTCACATTTATCAAAACAGTCCTTTACTCAAACTTTGGAAAAATTATATTTTTACCCCTAAACTTTTGCATATTTACACTTTTACCCCAAATCTCGTAAATTAAACTTCAACCTATTTTCTTATGTTTTATGACATGCTGATAATTTTTCCCTTGTATGGAAGCATCAAATTCGTACTCTAACATGCACTTATGACTATTAGGTATTTTACCGATTAAGCCCTTTTACTCGTTTTTACCTAAAATCGAGTAGCACAAGTTGTCTAACATAATCTAAGACCTCATATTCTATCATAAAATATCGAAATAAACACTTTTCACCTATGGGTATTTTTCCAAATGTGAACCCTAACTTAAATTATTGCTAGCATAAGCTTTATCGAGCTATCGAGACTCTGAAAACGTAAAGAACATTAAAAACGGGGCTTGGACTCACTTACTATGGAGCTTGAAAATTGAAGAAACCCTAGCTATGGAGAGAGCAAAATTTGGCAGCAACCATATGAGAAAGATGACCATTTTGTGTTATTTTTCCCATTTTATTTCATTTAATATACAAATGACCAAAATGCCCCTCCTTACTAAACTTTCAAAAATTCCTTCCATGTCCTAATTTTTGTCCATGAACTTAAAATTGGTTAAATTGCTATTTAAGACCTCCTCATTAATATTCCAAAACAATTTCATACTAAAAACTTCTAGAATGCAAGTTTGCAAATTATTCGATTTAATCCCTAACCTTAACTTAAGCACTTTATGCATAGAATTTCATCACGAAATTTTCGCACAATCATGTATTCATATCATGAACCTCAAAATAATAATAAAATAAATTTTTCTACCTTAGATTTGTGGTTTCGTAACCACTATTCCGTTTAGGCCCTATTTCGGGATGTTACATTTCTCCCCCCTTTAGGGATTTTCGTCCCCGAAAATCTTACCATGAAAGAGATTTGGGTCTTGTTTTGCATAGCCTCTTCGAGTTCCCATGTAGCCTCGTCTACCCCATGTCTATTCCATAGTACTTTCACAAGTGCAATACTATTGTTCCTTAATTGCTTTACCTCTCGAGCTAGAATCTTTACTGGTTCTTCACCGTAAGTCATGGATGGCTGAATCTCAACCTCTGTCTGAGAAATCACATGTGACGGATCAGAATGATAACGACGTAGCATAGACACATGAAATACATTATGAATCTTCTCTAACTCAATCGGCAAAGCTAACCGATATGCTAATGGTCCGACTCTCAATCACTTCAAACGGTCCAATAAAACATGGACTTAGTTTGCCTTTCTTGCCAAATCTAAGAACTTTCTTCCACGGGGATACTTTCAAAAAAACTTTGTCACCAACTTGATATTCAATCTCTTTTCTCTTCAAATCTGCATACGACTTTTGTGCATGCAAGTGCGCTTTCAAGCAATCTCGATGATTTTTACTTTCTCTCATTTCCTTAACTAGATGAACCCCAGTAAATCTGATCTTCCTTAAGCTCTGTCCAATACAAAGGTGTGCGACATTTACGTCCATACAAAGCTTCATAAGGTGCCATCTTCAAACTCGACTGATAACTATTATTATAAGAAAACTCTACTAATGGTAAATATTTTTCCCAACTGCCTTGAAATTCCAATTACACGACATCTAAGCATATCTTCAAGTACCTGAATAACTCTCTCTGACTGACCGTCGGTTTGAGGATGGAAAGCTGTACTAAAACTCAACTTTGTGCCCAAAGCTTTCTGTAATTTCTTCCAAAATCGTGAAGTAAATCTTGGATCTTTGTTTGAAATGATCGATAATGGTACCCCATGTAGTCTGACTATCTCTGAAATATATAACTTGGCCAACTTGTCAAGTGAATAATCCATACGAACTGGGATAAAATGAGCCGACTTTGTTAATTTATCAATCACAACCCATACTGCATCTTTCTTTCTCGCTGTAAACGGCAATCCTGTCACAAAACCATAGTAATTCGATCCCATTTCCACTCAGGGACTAGCACAGGCTGCAATAAACCTGAAGGTACCTGATGTTCGGCCTTTACCCGCTGACAGATCGAGCATCTAGAAACAAACTCTGAAATGTCCCTTTTCATTCCTACCCACCAATACATTTTCTTCAAATCATTATACATCTTTGTACTACCTGGATGAATAGACAAAGAACTACTATGTGCTTCCTATAAGATCTTTTGAATAAGCTCATCATTCTTCTGTATATGCAAACCACTCTCTCTCTGACATCAAACAACCGTCGAATCGATCCAAAATCGACTCTATATCGACTCACACCGATCTCTTTTGGCTAACAACTCACTTGCCATTTTTCGAGCTTCACAAATTTCTTCAAGAAACATCGGTTTGGCTCTCAACTCAGCTAAGATAAAACCATCATCTGATAAGGCTAGACTAGGGTTCAAAGCTCTTAATGCAAACAAAGATTTCCTACTCAAAGCATCAGCAACAACGTTTGCCTTACCTGGGTGATAATCGATCACTAGCTCATAATCTTTAATCAACTCTAACCATCTTCTTTGCCTCAAATTCAAATCTTTTTGAGTCATCAAATATTTCAAACTTTTGTGATTAGTAAATATATGGCACTTCTCACCGTACAAATGATGTCTCCAAATTTTTAGCGCAAAAACAATGGCAGCTAGCTCTAAATCATGTGTCGAATAGTTCTTCTCATGTGGCTTTAGCTGTCTAGAGGCATAAGCGATTACCTTCCCTTCCTGCATAAGTACACAACCAAGTCCATCCATGGACGCATCACTGTAAATCACAAACTCCTTACCTAGTTCGGGTTGTACTAAAATAGGAGCTTTAGTCAACAATGCTTTTAACTTATCAAAACTCTGTTGACACTTCTCAGTCCATTCAAACTTGACATCTTTTAGCAGCAATCTTGTCAGCGGGATAGCTATCATAGAAAATCCCTCTACAAATCGTCTATAATATCCAGCAAGAACAAGAAAACTTCTAACTTCTGATATATTTCTAGGAGGCTTCCAATCAACAATGGCTGAAATTTTGTTCGAATCAACCTTAATACCTTCACCTGAGACAATATGTCCAAGAAAACCAACTTCTCGTAACCAGAACTCACTTTTGTTGAACTTGGCATACAACTGATTATCTCTCGGAATCTGTAAAACTGTTCTCAAATGCTCTGCATGCTCAGTCTCATCATGAGAATAAATCAAAATGTCATCAATGAACACAACTACAAACTTATCCAGGTACAGTCTGAAAATTCGGTTCATTAAGTCCTTGAAAATGGCAAGAGCATTAGTCAAGCCAAATGGCATCACAAGGAACTCATAATGACCATACCTAGTCCGGAAAGCAGTCTTCAGGACATCTGACTCTTTAACTCGCAACTGATAGTATCCAGATCTCAAATCTATCTTGGAAAACACAGTAGCTCCCTTCAATTGATCAAACAGATCATCAATTCTAGGCAATGGATACTTGTTCTTTACTGTTACCTTATTAAGTTGCCGATAATCTATGCACAATCTCATCAATCCGTCTTTCTTTTTCACAAATAGCACTTGGTGCACCCCATGGTGAACTCTTTGGGTCTTACAAAGCCTTTATCTGTTAATTCCTGCAACTAAGCTTTCAATTCTTTCAATTCCAACGGAGCCATTCTATAAGGAGCAATAGAAATGGGCGTGGTACCTGGAATCAACTCAATACCAAACTCAACTTCTCTAACAGAGGCAAACCTGGTAGTTCTTCCTAAAACACATCGGAAACTCACATACTACGAGCATCGATTCAATTTTCAATTACGGATCTTTAGTGTTCAACAAAAAAGCAAGATAAGCTTCATACCCTTTTCTCAAACATTTCTGAGCAGACATAACAGAAATTATGGAAAATGAACTATCTGACTCTTCTGAATTGACCCGAATAATTTCACCATTTTCACACTTCAACTCAATGAATTTCTTCCCGCAATTCACTATCACATCATGTATAGTCAACCAATCCATACCAAGAATCACATCAAACTCATCAAATGGCAATAGCATGAGATTGGCTGGAAAATAGTAACCTCTAATCATCAAAGGACAATTTCTACATACTGTATCTACTAATACATGCTTGCCTAATGGATTCGATACTTTAATCACAAATTCTGTAGATTCTATAGGCATACTTATACTAGGCATCAATTTCTTGCAAACATATGAATGAGTTGAACCCGGATCAATCAAAGCAATGACATTAATATTATGTAGAGAAAATGTACCCGTAATCACATCGGGGAAGGATGCCTCTTCACGTGTACGAATAGCATAAGTCCTTGCAGGGGCTCTAGCATCTGGTCTCATAGCTGAACCTCTTGAGGTACCTCTATTACTTGCTCCTACTCTCGGTTGCCTCGGTAATCTGCCTCTAATAGGAGCATTTTCGGATCTAGCACTCTGTGTTATCTCTCGATTAGCTACCTCTGGACATTCTCGTACAAAATGATCTGGAGCACCGCATTTATAACAAACATTTTCGCCTGCCCGACAAGGACCATAATGAAGTCTACCACACCGTGGACACCCTGATCTACCCTGTCCAACATTACCTACACTCACAGTCGAGGTGGTCTGAGCCTTCGAATCTTTAAATCTGCTGCCTCTATTCTGACTAGAATACCTGGCTGAGAAACTAGATCTGGTAGAAAACTCCTTTGGCCTTTTGGATGTAGCTTGGAATGACCTGCTCATCTGTCTCTTCTTTGTATCTTGTGTCTCTGTCTCAACTTTGCCTTTTCTTTTTAACAGCTCCTCTACCTTACAGGCTCTCTCAACTAAAATAACAAACTCTTTTATTTCTAAGACACCCACTGACAGTCGGATATTATCATTTAACCCATCCTCCAACCTTTTACACATAATAGCCTCTGTGGACACACATTCTCTAGCATAATTACTAAGCCTGACAAATTCACGCTCATAATCGGTCACCGTCATATTACCTTGTTTCAATTCCAGGAATTCCTTTCTCTTCTGATCAATAAGCCTCTAACTGATGTGCTTTTTACGAAATTCCTCCTGAAAGAAATCCCAAGTGACCCTCTCCTTTGGTACAATTGATACAAGTGTCTTCCACCAGTGGTAGGCTGAGTCTCTTAGAAGTGATACTACACATTTCATACATTCCTCGGGTGTACAAGATAATTCGTCAAAGACTCTGATAGTATTTTCTAACCAAAATTCTGCTCTTTCTGCATCATCATCCTTTGTTCCTCGGAACTTTCTGCCCCTTGTTTCCTGATTCTATCAACTGGTGGCTTTTCTCTTATCACTGTACCTGTGACTGGGGAAGCTTAAGCTGCATGGGTAGCCTGAGAATCATGAGGGGGTGGAGGTTTAACTGCCGGATTTGTACGAACGAACTCGGCAAACAAATCATTCAAAGCTTGGAAGAGAGCTTCTCGAGTCACTCCTCCCTGATTAACTGTTACTGGCCTATTCTCAGATGGCGTTGCCCTTTCCGCGAGAGCAGGCGCATTACTTTCTACATCATCATCACCAGCTCGCTCGGGATCCATTACTATAAAACAAAATATTTAAAAATCATCAGGAGTCGTCACACTATCAAAATATAGGTATGGCATGTATACCTAGACTTTAACTCACACTAACTGTTCCGAGAACTGACTAAACCTACTCTGATACCAATAAATGTAACGCCCCCACGCCCAAAACCGTCATCGGTGTTAAGCTTGAGGTGTTACTAATCTTATTTCACCTTTTTAAACAATTCTAACTACTTATATTAATTTTCGGAATAAACTAATTTTCTGCGTCATGGTTGCTTAAAAATTCATATCTCGAGTTACGAAACTCAAAATCAAATTCCGTAAATTTTTCCTGAAAATAAACTCATATATCTATTTACCAATTTTTTTCTAGAATTTTTGGTTGAGTCAATTAGTACAGTTTATTAGTTAAAGTTACTCCTGTTTCAGAATTCAACTGCACTGACCTCTACTTACTACGAACCACTTTTCTTCCTGTAACGAAATTCATATGACAATACCGTTTGTTTCTATTAAAACAAGATTCAATAAGGATTCTAACCATATAAAATACACCACCTAATTATTTTTATAAAATATATGGTGAATTTCTAAACTTGAAACAGGGGATCCAGAAATCGCTCTGGCCCTATTTCAGTAAAACTCAGATATCTTATAAAATACAAAACCTTTACTTGCTTTGCTTATTCCATATGAAAATAGACACAATGAGATTTAATTTCATTATTATTCACTATAAAACCATGTCCCTACAAATTTTTTTGATTTTTCAAAATCACATTATTTCTGATTCTTGAATCCGTTTTTAAGTTACTTTCACATTTTTCATAATTTTCATGTGATAGTTACTACTTAATCATACATACTATTAATCATGTATAACATCAGCCATTCTATTAGCTAATCACTAGCAAATATTTACACATCATTCATTGATCATGTCATATCAAAAGAAACCAAGTTCCTATACATGCCATACACAAAACGAAACGTCTAACTATACCAATGTAATTTATTCAATAGTGTGATCGGGTCTCCGACGTTTCCTTCGATCCCCGAGTGGCTTGATAAAAACTATAAGAAAAAGAAAATAAGAGAGTAAGCACTAGGCTTAGTAAGCTTACAAGCAAATAAATTACAACATTCAACATAATAAATAAATATACATCAAGTCACCTAGCCTCATAAACTTTCTTTACTTATCATTTTCTACCTTCTTCTTTACTCACTTACCTTCTTTCTTACCTGACCTTTCACTATTCATAAATATAATCTACCTTCCCTTTTTGCTGATAATTTACTATGATTTAACATATACAATGACCCATTGAACCACTCAGAATACTAAGGATACTAGGGTCGTTCTGTCTATCAATATCTCACAATGCCATGTCTTCGACATGGACTTACATGAATTATTCCTATCTCCAATGCCATATTTATATATATAATATGGGCTTACATGGCTCATTCCTGTCTCCAAAGCCATATATCTGATATGGACTTACATGGCTCATTTCTATCCCGTCTGTCAACCCCAATATCCTAATATTCCTAAGGTTCAAACGGGGCTTCCTAATGCTTTTTCTCTGCTACTTCGCCTTTAATTTGACTTTAATATTCTCAAAAAAAATAAGTATATAAATGATGGAAATTAACAATAATAATGTAAAATATAAGAATATTGCATTTATTTCTTCAGAAACTACCTCGATACAAAATGTGACTAAACTTTACAATTTAGTCCTTTACCTTTTCTTTTCCCCGATCTACTCCTGAATTTCCTTCTTCTTGATCTATAATAGCAAATTTAACTTATTTAATATTCACATTTATCAAAACAGTCCTTTACTCAAACTTTGGAAAAATTACATTTTTACCCCTAAACTTTTGCATATTTACACTTTTACCCCAAATCTCGTAAATTAAACTTCAACCTATTTTCTTATGTTTTATGACATGCTGATCATTTTTCTCTTCTATGGTAGCATCAAATTCATACTCTAACATGCACTTATGACTATTAGGTATTTTACCGATTAAGCCATTTTACTCGTTTTTACCTAAAAACGAGTAGCACAAGTTGTCTAACATAATCTAAGACCTCATATTCTATCATAAAACATCAAAATAAACACTTTTCACCTATGGGTATTTTTCCAAATATGAACCCTAACTTAAATTATTGCTAGCATAAGCTTTATCGAGCTAACGGGACTCCGAAAACGTAAAGAACCTTAAAAACGGGGCTTGGACTCACTTACTATGGAGCTTGAAAATTGAAGAAACCCTAGCTATGGAGAGAGAAAAATTCGGCAGCAACCATATGAGAAAGATGACCATTTTGTGTTATTTTTCCCATTTTATTTCATTTAATATACAAATGACCAAAATGCCCCTCCTTACTAAACTTTCAAAAATTCCTTCCATGTCCTAATTTTTGTCCATGAACTTAAAATTGGTTAAATTGCTATTTAAGACCTCCTCATTAATATTCCAAAACAATTTCATACTAAAAACTTCTAGAATGCAAGTTTGCAAATTATTCGATTTAATCCCTAACCTCAACTTAAGCACTTTATGCATAGAATTTCATCACGAAATTTTCGCACAATCATGTAATCATATCATGAACCTCAAACTAATAATAAAATAAATTTTTCTACCTCGAATTTGTGGTTTCGTAACCACTATTCCGTTTAGGCCCTATTTCGGGATGTTACACCCCAAACCAGACCTAGACGTTATGGCCGAATCTGGCGATGTCACATTGAAGTGTTTTTAGCAAAACGAGATGTCGTTCAGAAAACCATTTTTTATTTAAACTCTTTGTGTGATCTTAAATATGAATTAAAAATGTGTTGTTCATATCAAATCTTGCTTCCCAATCAAAAGGTATTTGATTAAAATCGTTATTCATTTCCAAAATCATTTTATTGTGGAAGCTTTTAAAAACAGTTGCGTACATTTTTTTCCTTTGTAAAAACATGGTTGCTTTTGAAAACTCAGGTTTTCCTATCACTAGCAGATATAATCAAAGTAAATAAAACCCCAAATTAAAAGTTAAAAATTTAAAGAGGCCTTATTACATAAAAATACCAAAATAAAACTACTTATAATCTAAAAAGGCAGTTATGGAAGCGTGTACGGTTGTGTGGCCACCTTCGAGTCCCTCGTAGCACTGACCCACCTAAGGATTACCTAAGCAAATAAGCAGAAGGGTAAGTTTACGAAAACTTAGCGTGTAATCCCTTGAAAAAAAAGACAAGCATACAGTGAACACATACAGTTTGGGCCTAAGCCCATATTAGTAACAATGGCAATATCAGTTTGGGCTTTGGCCCATCTCAATACAAAAGCAGTCATATGCTCGGGCCATGGTCCATTACAATAATAGTAAACAGTATGCAAGTCCTACCCATCCATCCTCTACACTCCACTCTGTCCAGCCCTACACTTCATGTGTGGATAAAATCAACCCACCTATCCCTACACTCCAAAATTAGCATCGGTTGCGGCACTAAACAATATTTACAGTTGAGCTGGCAGTATAATAGGCTTAGAGCCATCAGTGATTTACAACAAAGCTGCCAGTACAGTACACTTCCTCCAATCATATAAAAACCCACCCTCATGCAATGCATCATGACACATGTCATGTCATAGCATAATATTAAACATGTACTCAACACTGTTACAATAGCATGCTAAAATATAAACATACATCACATACGGGCAAAATAGTCAATTTACCATATAGGGGCATTTCAGTCATTTTACCACATAAGGGCAAAACAGCCATTTTACCATTTACCACATAAAGGCAAAACAGTCATTTTGCCACATAAGGACAAAATAGTCATTTTGCCACATAAGGGCAAAATAGTCATTTTCATCAAATTGGGGTCTTGCTATACTTGCTGACCCAACAGTAGGCTCACAGTCGTCTCTGGCGACCCATGCAACCTTAATAGTCATACAGTGATAATGGGCCCACGGCCCATATTGCGGCCCGTGGAGGCCTACAGGCCTATGTTGCCCAATAAATCCAAAAATGACCTTGGTTGTGCGAACTACAGAGCCTGGCCCAATAATCTCCACACGTTCGTGTGGTTTACCCGTGTGGGGTGATGAACCGTAATTTATACATATTTTTACCCCATGCTTAGCATACTTATGAAAAGTTTTTCCTTAGTTTTAGTGAATTTGATGCTCCTAATCCTTTAATTTCATGTTTTATACTCAGGAGAGCTTAGGATAGCAAAACGAGCAAGAAACGGGCCAAAAATGGACAAATTAGGCTTAAAACATTGTTCCTATAAAACCCCAAACCCGGCCCGGACGTTATGGCCGAATCTGGTGTGTCACATTGAAGTGTTTTATTGAAAACCTTGTTTTCATTGAAAACCCTTCAAGAGAAAATTAAGTAACATTCAGTTTGTATTTAGTTTCCAAAGCATAGTAATGACAATGAAATAATATTTGGCGAATAGGCCATATTACAATCCAAACTGAAATACCTTTAAATACTAGGTGTCCTTCAAGAGAAAATTAAGTAACATTCAATTTGTATTTAGTTTCCAAAGTGTAGTAATGTCAATGAAATAATATCTGGCGAATAGGCCATATTACAATCCGGACTGAAATATCTTTAAATACTAGATGTTATAGGCTTAAGAAAACATGTCCAAGTCATCTTGCTAGTTGGCCACCTCGTAGTCCCTCTAACCGTCGAACCACCTACTGAGGATCACCTGAGAAAAATAAAAGAGGGGGTGAGTTTTCGAAAACTCAGTGTGTACAACTCTCAAAGAGTATTAAGCAATCATCAATCATTTTGGGCCAGAGCCCAATTTTATAACGGTGGAGTTTGTGCCTTAGCCCATATTAGCCTCAGTTCGACCGAAGCTCACATCGCAATCATATCACAATAATATCATCCATGCAGTGCTGTGCAACCCGCCCCCAATAATTCAACCGCTATACACCAACTCTGTCCCCTGGTACACATGATGTAAGGATATAAATATCGACCCACCCATCCGATACAAATTAATGGCAGCCCGGTTGCGGTACTACCTTAATTGCAGCAAGTTACTAATCACATATTGGGCTTAATAGCCATCGGTGGATCCACGGTCGTCAAGCAACCATGCGATCCTCAT
Organism: Gossypium longicalyx; assembly: GCA_025698465.1. Taxonomy (NCBI): domain Eukaryota; kingdom Viridiplantae; phylum Streptophyta; class Magnoliopsida; order Malvales; family Malvaceae; genus Gossypium; species Gossypium longicalyx. Next base: position 65,753,337 of record CM046995.1, on the reverse strand, counting down.
ATAATTCCTCCATTCCATAATTCCCAACCTATATGCAACCTAAATAGGATATCATATGAATGCAGCAGGTATACATGTAACATCCATAAGTCTTACATTCAACACATATGGGTATTTTAGTCATTTTTCGCCTTTAGGGGCATTCCAGTAATTTCTCTTTATTATGGGTTTATTACTTACCTTGGCCTGTTAACAAGTCCTCCTTGGCTAAAGTGAATAGATACTATGCACCAGGTAGGATTCCAGGGAAGCGGAGGTGAGTCATTAAGACCGCATAAGTACCAAGTTCTCCCTAGATCCAATCCTAGACATGATATACCCATTGCCACACCTTAACCTCATGACTCATCCATGGTCATAATTAATTAATTATCTAAGTTTTATGCCTGATTGAGTAGTTACCAAAAACTAGGTCCACAACCCCTTACTAAACACTAATAGATCCACACTTATTCATTTAGCCCCTTTAGGCTAGATCATATAGCTCATCGGGCCCAATCATGTTCTTACGGCCCATCAAGCCCAATCACATTCATATGGCCCATCAGACCCAATCACATTCATAGCCATGCAATCATATGATTTTTCACTACTTAGTATCAAATTTCTAATTTTGCCTATTATGGACCCTACAGCCAATGGGCCCATTTAGCCCATTATTGCCCAGTTGGCCAAAACACAGCCCAACTCCATGGAATCGCCCATGGAGCCTCTGATAACCTATCGGTTTCTCCCCTTACGAGTGTTCGCACACTCACAAGACTACCGTAGCCAAACTTTCAGCTTTTTGGCATTTCGACTTTTCAACATTTCGGGATTTGTCGATCTACTGTGTGTGTACAGTGTATGTACACACCTGGTACTAAGACGTGCTACGATCTCCTTATCCACAAACCTATAAATGATGTCACTCAACGATTAATCACACCCTTATCAAATACGATCACCAAAAACTGAAAATCTCACCTTTGCCTTTCCTTGAACGACAAGCCTTCACAACCCTTCCTTGATCACTAATCACGAGTATTTCTTAAATCTGCATCAATCTTAATCATTAAGAACTAAACAACAAGTGACTCGTAATCATCTTAAGTCACTCTTAAATCACCCATGACCATTTGGCCAACCTTAACCAATAAAATAGAAATACTTACCGAAACCCCAAAACGCCTAAGGAGCAATTCGACAGAGATCTGAACTCCGAGATTCGATACTAATCCCCTACCAAAACCGATTTAGAAAAGGTGAGGGAGAGAAGAAATTGGTACGAGGAAGACCAACTAAGGGTGCATTTGTTTACTAGTAAAACAATTTCTGAAAAATATTTTACTTGTTTTACGTTGTTTATTTGACTGAAAACATTTTACATATGTAAAATGTTTTCAAAAACACGGTAAAATATGTATGTTTTTATGGAAAATGTCTTACCGATTATTTTTCTGTAAGACATTTTCCAACTCTCACCAATCCAATCTTTCCTAACAGTTCTTCTCATCTTCCTTCTTCTTCATCCAGGTAACTTTCCTCCTTCTACTTCTTCTGTTCTTCATCTTTTATTTCCATTGCTGTGTCCGTCGCATATCTTCTCTTCTCAGGGCTGCTGTTTCGTTTCGCTCAAATCTTCCTCTTCACAGGGTCTTGGCTTAAGGTATGACATCTTCTTTATGTTCATTTTAAACGATAATTTTGGCAATTCCCTATAATTTTATTAGATGGTTTTCGGAAAATGATATCCATTATTAACTTGGGAGAAGCAAAAAATGATATCAGCCCAAAAATCTATGGTTGTTTTCACCTCTTCTCTCTTCTTCGATACTCTTTTATCTGTTTATATTTTGTTAATGTTAAGGATAGAGTGATAAAGTATTGATTCTGGGTATTTGATTTGGATAGTAATTATGCAACAATTGGAAGGATTATTGCAATTGTGAGAGCCTCACCACGACTTTCTTCTTGTCCCACCTCCATCAATTTTCTAACACCAAATCACTCACGCAGGTATTTTCCTTTTCTTTTTATTTGGTTGGGAAGTTCTCTTATTTCGGCATTCAATTGATGTTACTATTATTCTTTTCGTTGTCAGTTGGCTGATCAATGAAATGGGGGTAGAGAGAAGGTTTAATTAGGTTCTAATTCATTGTAATAAACTACATATGTGGTGTAGCGATAATTTTTTTCCTTTCAAATTGATACATAATGTTTGCTTAGATTTTCAGTGTTGTTTTATTTTAGATGGCAATTTTCTGAATTCGCTTTGTTTCAACTGATTTGTTCTATTTATTCATAGCTGCTTCTTAGGACTTTGGTTTTTTATTTTTTACTTTTAAATAGGCCAATGTTAATGAGCCATGATTACAATTTGTGCACTCTGCAGGTTTGTAATCTTTATAGGTTGATTACAAGTGGCAATTAATGCATTCTTTTTTGTTTGCCTTTGTGGATGATAATTTAATATGCGAAAATCTTCTGCCGAAATTTGATTAGTACATTCCCCTTAAGTAGTCTCTATTTTACAACCCTTGAGGTTCATCATTTAATTAATATTAGTTTGAGAAGTTGCAGGTTCTGAGCCCCCTCCTTCTGTTTCCATTGAACTTTCTTACTTTTTGTTGTCACTTCCAGCTGATATGCTTTCATAATCTGTATAGAGAATTTGCACTTGAAGTTCAAACTCATAATGTGTATGGAGAATATTACAATTGAAGCTTAGACTGTTTATGGTTAAACTTTACAGTAAAATTGAGTATAACTTGCTGTTGGCCTCATGTACAGGCACTAACTCGTGCTAGGGTCCCCATAGTAAAGCTTAGGGATCCAGTGACTGGAATTTCCTGTGACATATGCGTAAACAATGTTTTTGTTATAGTAAATACAAGGCTCCTACGAGATTATGCAAAGATCAATGTAAGATTGCGGCGGTTGGCTTTTATTGTGAAACACTGGGCCAAGTCCAGAGGAGTGAATGCAACTTACCAAAGAACTCTATCTAGCTACGTGTGAGTTGTTTGGAACTAAAATGCTATTCCCATAGCTAGCAACATCATTCCTGAGTAGCATATTTCAATGGTTTTTGTGGTTAGGCTATTTGGTTTGCTTTGAAATGAATAAAAACATAGATAAAAGTATAAGCTGTGATGATGCCAATTTAGTTAGGATTCATGTATCTAGAGATAGGGTAGGACACATTTCAGGTATTGCTTAATTTAACTTGCAGCTATAAAGTCACTTGTTTTTGTTAGTTATTTATTTATTTTTATCAATTATTATTTTTAACTAGTATTTTCTTTGCAGGTAAGTTTTGATGTGCATTCATTTCTTACAGCAACGTAGACCTGCTATCCTTCCATGCTTGTAGGTGTGTATGCTTTTTGCTTCCCATATCAATTTTTGTTTTTAATTAGTATTTGGATTTTTCCCTACCTTTGGTACAACATTGTTGGTGTGGGCATTCTTTAACTATTGGGCATATATTCATGAATATGCAAATTCAGTAATATCTGTACGCACAGGAAGCTTGATCAGGTGAGATGCAAACTATTATCTTTCAGGAATGTTAATAAAGTTTAAGGTGAAAATATAAAATGTTTTCATGGTTTCTGAGCTTATAAGTACAAGTTAAGATGCATGTATCTGGTTTCGTTTTAAATACCTTCTTTGGGTATTAGTTGCATCTTATGGTGAAAGAATTATTTTATTAACAGATCCCATTTATTGTAGTAAGTTCTGAGCAGGGAGAAACATGAATGCACTCTTTTAGAATGGCTTGTAATTTGCAAATGGTCAATAGATGTTATATTTGGTTTTTCATAAACTGAGGACTAAATAGTTGTAGGTGGGGATAAAATAAATGAATTCTACAAAATAAAAAACGTTTTTAATTTGATGACTCCATTTGTGCAATAAGGGAGAAAAAGAGTGGACAAGAATTGGCAATGATCGTCATTTAATCTGCATAGAGGATCCGTTTGTGGTATCTCATGACCTTGGTCGAGTGGTGGACAAGTTCAGCATTAAAGTTCTAAGAGAAGAGTTTGAACGAGTGCCTAATGTAATGCAGTATGATCCAAATCCTTGGATAACACTCTTTGAAACTTACCTCCTTGGGTAACAAAACCTTGTCCAAGTGTGTTAGAAAATCAATGGTTAAAGCTATTTGATTGGTTTTTATAGTCGGTGTGCTTTGCGTCCCCATAATCTTCAATTTTGTCTTTTTGAGTTTACATCCATTTTAAAGAAGTTTAAGCTTATTATATGTAATCAAAAAAAAGAAATTTCCAAACATTTTATGGATGGATGTTAAACAAGTTGTAATTAACTGATTGATAGTGTATACAATTCCTGTATGATCCAAACATATTCATATCAAATGAATCTGTTATATCGTATTTGTGTCTTCAAGTGAAACAAACAAAACAGTCTTATTATATACATCTAATAAATCATTGCAATAAATGTAAAAATAATTTAAAATATAAATTTATAAATATATATATATATAATAAACTCAATTAAAGAATGAAAAGATAATAAATTCTTAAATATATATTTTTTAAATTTAAAATAGCTTTCATGAAATATTTTCAGGAAATCTACCAAACAACAAAAAATATTTTACATAGATTCATCCAAACACTAGAAAAGTAAATTATTTTCAGAAAAGTAAATCATTTTCCAGAAATTATTTTCCGGAAAATATTTTACTGGCAAACAAACGGAGCCTAAAAGAAACTAAAGCACTTACACAAGAATCGATCGGCCAACGTTGAAGAAAAAGTGGCGGCACAATAGGATTTTGGCCAGAAGATATTCGACTTTAGAGAAAGCAACTAAGAGCAAGAAAGAAAAGATTTTGATGTGAAAGGAAGAGAAGAAATCGGCACAAAATAACAGAGAAAGAACAAGGGATTTCAGCTTTTAGATCTCTGAAGAGAAAAGTGTTTTTAGTAACATAGAGAGGAAAAAGTTGGCATTAGCCTAGAATCCCCAAAATCAGCACCTATATATATGCTATAGCCGAATTTACCTATCTCGAAATTCCCAATTCGGCTCCACCTCTCTACACCCCTCATCTCCTAACCTTTCTCCCTGATAACTCCTTAATCCCTTCCTTAAATTTCTCCTCTGATCACTCCCTTCAGAGTTCACATCCAACGCCACTACTAGCCATTCATTGAGCAAAAATAAATTCTTCTTTTGAGCAAGGAGGGATTCGAACCCCAAACCTCCTTGCCCTACATATGACGCCACCTCTAAGCCCTACATGTGACGCTACTTGCCACTCCAACACAAGGCTCCTTGTTAAAAACCAACCTACTTGCCATCAAGGTTCTTTTAATTATTATACTATAATTTCCTTCACCCAAAAGTTCGAACTCAAAATTTTAACTAAGGCCTATTATCATATAAATAACACTTGACACGGAAAATTAAACATACCTTTTATCAAAACCGAAAAAAAGAAAGTTCAAGATTTTTAGGGCGTTACAACTCTGCCCCCTAAAAGAAATTTCGTCTTTGAAATTTTACCTGATCCAAACAGTTGAGGATATTGATGTCACATCATTTCCTCAGGTTCCCAAGTAGCATCCTCAGCCTTGTGATTACGCTAAAACACTTTGACTAATGGGACAGACTTTCTTCTCTGTACCTTAACATCACTACCAATTATTTGTATGGGCTCTTCCCTAAAAGTTAGGTCTAGCCTAACCTCGATCTCCTCAACCAGCACGACATGTGAAGGATCCGAGCGATACCCTCTTAGCATGGAAACATGAAACACGTCATGGATTTGGCTTAGCTCAGAAGGTAATTCCAGCTGATTAGCGACTAGCCCAATCTTCCTCACAACCTGATATGGCCCATGAACCTTGGGCTTAGCTTCCTCTTCCGTCCAAACCTTTAATACCTTCTTCCACGGAGAGACCTTAAGAAAAACTAAGTCCCTTACTGCATACTCTATCTCTCGATGCTTAAGGTCAGCATACGACTTCTTCCTATCCGAGGCCTCCTTCAACCGATCTCAAATCAATTTTACCTTACCCTTAGTATCTGCTACTATGTCAGGGCCCAAAATACTCTGTTCGCCCAATTCCATCCAACATGTTGGAGTTCGACACCTTCGGCCATACAGTGCTTCATAACTATTATTGTATGCAAATTCGGCTAACAGCAAAAAGTCTTCCCAGCTACCTCGGAACTCAATTACACATCCCCTCAACATATCTTCCAAAACTTGGATCACCCTTTCCGATTGTCTATCAATTTGAGGGTGGAATGCTGTACTGAAGTTCAACCTAGTACCCAACGCCTTGTGCATCTTCTTCCAAAATTAGAAGTGAAACGTGGGTCCCTATCAGATATTATGGAAATTGGCACTCCATGCAATCTTACAATCTCCACCACATACAACCTAGCCAACTTTTGTAACGAGTAATCAGTACGGACCGGTACAAAATGGGCAGACTTGGTTAACCGATCCACTATAGCCCATATCGAGTCTTTCTTAGTAGTTGTCAAGGGTAGCCCACTAACAAAGTCCATAGTAATCCTTTCCCACTTCCAAAGTGGAATCTTTACTGGCAAAAGCAATCCTGAAGGCAACTGATGTTCTGCCTTCACCTTTTGACAAATTAAGCATTTCTTACGAGCACCAAAACCTCGCTATTAAGCCCAGGCCACCAACAAAGCTCATGCAAATTCTAATACATCTTATTTTCGCCAAGATGCATAGCATAGAGACTGCTATGCACTTCCTGCAGAATAGATTGCCTTAGATCATTGTCCTTTGGTATACACATCCTCTCACAGAAACACAACACTCCTTCACTATTTATCCCAAAGTCTGATGTCTCCCCATTTTCTAATTGTCTAAAACGAGCATCCAAAGTCTCATCCAGTAACTGCTTACTCTTTATCTGCTCGACCCATATTGACTTTACTTGAAGCTCATCTAACAAGCTACCGTCATCCAACAAGCTTAAACGGGCAAGCATAGCCCTCAAGTTCGACTTAACCCTATGAGTTAACGCGTCAGCTACCACATTTACTTTGCCAGGGTGATATTTAATCATACAATCATAATCCTTAAATAATTCCACCCACCTACGCTGCCTAAGGTTTAGCTCCTTTTGGGTAAGGAGGTACTTCAAACTCTTATGGTCCAAATAAATTATGCACTTCTCTTCATATAAATAATGCCACCATATTTTTAGTGCGAAAACCACCGCAGCTAGTTCCAAGTCATGGGTTGGGTAATTCACCCCGTGAGTTTTAACTTGACGTGACGCATACGCAACCACCTTTCCCTCCTACATCAATACACAGCCCAAGCCCACATGCGACGCGTCACTATAAATCGTAAACTCTTTCCCAGGCTCTGGCTGAATCAACACAGGAGCCTCATTTAAAACCTTCTTAAGCTTTCCAAAACTCTCTTGCTGCTTGTCCTTCCAATCAAACGGTACCCCCTTCCTCAATAATTTAGTTAAAGGTGCATCAATTAATGAAAAACCCCCAATAAACCGCCTATAGTACCCTGCCAAGCCCAGAAAACTTCGAATTTCTGACGCTGACTTAGATGTTTTCCAGTCTAACTCTGCTTCAATTTTCTGGGGATCCATCTTAATCCCCTCAGCTGACACCACATGTCCTAGAAAAGTAACCTCCCTTAGCCAAAATTCGCACTTACTGAATTTGGCATACAGCTGCTTCTCCCTCAAAATCTGCAACACAATCCTTAAGTGTGTATCATGCTCATCCTCATTTCTTGAGTACACTAAGATGTCATCTATAAAAACCACCATGAACCGATCCAAGTAAGATTGGAAGACCCGATTCATGATATCCATGAAAGCGGCAGGTGCGTTCGTCAGCCCGAATAGCATCACCAAGAACTCGTAGTGCCCATAACGAGTACTGAAAACTGTCTTATAAGCATCTGCCTCCATAACCCTCAATTGGTGATATCCTGAATACAGATCAATCTTCGAGAAAATAAAAGCTCTCCTAAACTGATCAAAATGATCATCGATTCTCAGCAGAGGGTACTTGTTTTTAATAGCTAACTTGTTCAACTGCGGGTAGTCGATGTACATTCGCAATGTCCCATCTTTCTTCTTTACGAATAACACTGGTGCTCCCCACGGAGACACACTTGGTCGGTTGAATCCTCGATCCAACAATTCTTGAATCTGTGCCTTCAGTTCTACCAACTCCTTCAGTGCCATCTGATAAGGGGCGATAGACACTGGAGCCGTACCAGGTAACAACTCGATTCAAAATTCTACTTCTCAGTTGGGCGGCAACCCTGGCAGCTCCTCAAGAAGAACATCAGGAAATTCCCTAACTATTATCAACTCCTTAATAGTAACGCTTTTAGCCTCCGTATCGCTAATATAAACCAAATGGGCTTCGCATCCTTTTCGCTTCGCATCCTTTTCGTACCAACTTCTCAGACCTCAATGCTTAAATCACATTCGACAGATAATTCTGGCATTCACCAATCACCACTACCTCCTTATTCTCTGCCGTTCTTAACACCATTCGCTTTGTAGCATAATCCAAGGTTGCTCGGTGTTTCACCAGCCAATCCATATCCAAGATTAAGTCAAACTCGCTAAACGGCTGTTCTATCAAATCCGCTAAAAAGGTAACCCCTTGGACTACTAAGGGTACCTCCCTAAAATACTTATTTACCCCCACTGACTGACCTAACGGACTTATCACGGTAATCTCATTAGTAGTAATGTCAAACATATCACCCAAAGTTCAATCATGTTGCATGCAACATATGAATGCATCGATCCGATATCACTCAATGCAGTGTAAGGTAACTCATGTATAAAAAACATACCCATTATCACATCTGGGGCATCCCCGTCTTCTCGACGATGAGCAGCATAAACCAAAGTTGGTTGCCTTGCCTCAGTATGGCCTGCATTTTTTCCTGGTGCTCCACGTCCACGTCCAATGTCGTTATCGCCCCTATCTTACTCGCGGCCCATTGGCGGCAGTTGACGACCTCTTGGTGGCTGAACACCACCTCGGCCCATGACTGGCACCTGACCTGGCATTCTAGGGCAACTCTTAATCCTATGCTCCATAGATCCACAAGCTAGACAAGATCTCGTCCTCTTCCAACACTCACCTACATGACCTTTTCCATAATCAGCACAAGGTGGCACCCTTGGATTAACAGCAGGAGGCCCAGTAACACCCCCTAACCCGATTCCGTCGCTAGAGGGGTTATGAGGTATTACCTAACGATCACAACAACCTTTGAACATTCATACAGTAAAATTTAACTGTACAATAATATGCTGCCAAGCCAAATTTAAATATAAATTTCACAACTCATTTGCTTATACTTACTTACAAAGTCAATTGACCATTTTACAAATTCATTTAAAAACGAATAATTGGTTAAAACAAATGCCATCAATGCTTGATATTTACTCAAGAAAATAAGGTATATATAAGTACTTAACAAAAATTTATGCGCATGAAGTATCATTTTAACAAGACCAAATGTGCGTCATTTCTCATCAATGTTTAAGTAAAATAACCATGTCCATTTTAATCATTTTGAATGTCTATATAAAAGCATATATATATTCAATATGCATACCAAAATCATATAGGCAATAAACCGAATATAAATACCAATCATTAAGCTTAAAACATATTCATGATTACTATTAACATCGAATATCAATATCTAACCCATAATTGATCAAATTATAAGTAAAATTTTCGATTATAGACCTAGAACATATAAAACAACTCACTTACCGCAACATATACATACCATAATTAATCTTACACCACTATAGCATATAATACTTAAACTCTAATAATGCTCATTATTCCATCATCTTCAAATCTTACCAAACTAATATTATAACCCATATTGATCATTACTATAAACAAATACACCTAATTTAGACATCACAAATAAAGGCAAACTCAAACCACAACCAAACATAACCAAACTTTAACATGTAAATTAAGTCATTTTCGCATGACTTAACCATTATACATATATAAAATTTAAACATCTCCGAAAGAGTTATTAGCTTATACATGCCATAAGTACCAAACAAACTTTTAAAAGTACCAAAATATTGATGATAGTGTGGATGACTTTACTAACGATCCCCGAGCACGTAACGATCTCCAAAATCTATAAAATAGAGACAAGAAAAACACATCCAAAATAAGCTACCATAGCTTAGTAAGTTATAAGCTTCAACAACACCAAATTAAATTTAATAGGCTGTATCATCTAATTAAGTCATACTACTAGATCATTTAATCAACATCTTACCACATTCAAAACAATTTATTAATCATATGGCCAAAGTCAACTAAGTCCAATATGCATCTGCTCAACCACAATATACTACATTACTCAAAAACACAAAAACTGAATGCATTTAACATTCATCATCGAATAACATTAATATATTCGATCACAAAGCCATTAAAACCAATCTATCTTTATACATGCTTTCAATTTATAATACACATCACATGGAATCGATGCTCACTTGCACAAACTTGAGCTATACATCATAGTTGTTATACATCATAGTTGTTCATCAAGAATTTGAAGCTTTAATTTATTCAACCATTTCCGATCTACTCAAATAAATCTCACACCTAGTGCTAATGTTTACTCGAAAAATATATATATAGTTTGCACAGTTAGTGCTCAATATTTAAACTCTTACACTTAGTGCTCAATAACCTCATTCGCACACTTAGTGCAAGATTCACATCCGTAATCATTTACACTCGCACACTTAGTACCTAAATTCTATTACTCAATACACATCAAATTAAATTCATCAATTTCTTTTAAATTTGGCAACATCAACTTTTCATGTAATTCAATTCGATTCATCTACTTAATTTGATTTAAATTTTTCTCAACAACAACACAAAAATTTGCTTAATAACTTACCTCAGATATCGATGAACAGTTGAGTTCGACTACTCAATGATTTTTTATTTTCCCCGATCCACGTCCGAGCTTTTTGGTTCTTGATCTAAAAAGTTCCAAATTAAGCTCATTCAAATAAAACTTCATTCATTTAAATCCAAATACACATAATTGAGTAATTTACCAATTTACCCCTAACATTATGCACTTTTACAATTTAATCCAATTTTTACAAAACACAAAATATGAAGAATTTGCATGTACAATGCTAAGGCCGAATGTTCACTAGGCTTATATAAGTCCTCCCATTTCACTAATTTCACAATCTAATCCTTCAATTTAATATTTTCAAAATTTAACCCTAAATGCTCAAAATTACAAAAAAATTCCAATACTAAAAATGTTAATCTAATACATTTATTTTATTTTTTAACATCAAACATAAATTTCATCAAACTATTAACAATGACAGTTCATGAATACATAATCAATTTCAAAATTTCAAGCATGGGCTTTATAATATTCATAGCAACGATCTCAAAATCGTAAAAATTAATAAAAACCGAACTCAAATCACTTACCTAATTGAATTTGCAAAGACCGAAAATACCAAAGCTTAAACTTTTTTTGCTTTCTCTTAGTTTCGGCCAAATGAGAATAAAAAGATGAACACTTTCATCTTTTATCAAATATATTATATTAACATATATTACAATATATCATAATGTCATAATATATAATAAACAATTCAAGTTACTATTTCATGCATATTGGCCGGCCACTAATTCCTATTTATGGCCAAATTGCAACCTTAATATTCCATAGTATAAAAACAATCATAATTTGGCCCTTATACATTAACCCTTAAATTTTTCATTTTACGCGATTAAACCTTTTTTCATCAATCAACCTCCAAACACTAAAATTTTTAAACGATACTTTCACAAAAGCAACTACACACATTTTAATCATAGAAAATAATATTTAAATATTATTCTAACTCGGATTCTTGGTCCCGAAACCACCGTTCCAATTAAGGTCAAAATTGGGTTGTTACAACTCTGCCTCTCTTAGGGATTTTCGTCCCCGAAAATCTTACTGATGAATAGATTTGGATCATGTTCTTTCATCGAATCCTCAAGCTCCCAAGTTGCTTCCTCAACCCCATGCTTATGCCATAACACTTTCACCAACGAGATTTTCTAATTTCTCAACTCTTTCACTTCGCGAGTCAGAATACGAATCGGTTCTTCCTCATAAGTTAAATCGGACTGAATCTCAATCTCAGATGGACTAATCACATGAGAAGGATCAGATCTATACTGTCGGAGCATCGAAACATGAAAAACATTGTGGATCTTTTCTAGTTCAGGTGGCAATAGTAATCTATACGCAACAGGCCCAATCCGCTCTACAATCTTATACGGCCCAATAAATCTCGGACTCAACTTGCCTCTGCGACCAAATCTAAGAATTTTCTTCCACGGCGAGACTTTCAAAAATACTTGGTCACCTATCTGAAATTTTATGTCTTTACGCTTCAAATCTGCATATGATTTCTGACGATCTGACGCTACTTTCAAACTTTCACAGATCACTTTTACTTTCTGCTCAGTCTCTTTCACCAAATCAACTTCGTATATCTTGTTCTCACAGAGCTCGGTCTAGTACAAAGGTGTACGACATTTACGACCGTACAAAGCTTCATAAGGTGCCATCTTGATACTCGACTGAAAGCTATTATTGTATGCAAATTCGATCAGAGGCAAGTATCTTTCCCACGTACCCTCGAACTCGAGAACACAACATCTCAACATATCCTCAAGTATTTGAATGATTCGCTCAGACTGACCATCCATCTAGGGGTGGAAAGCAGTGCTAAAATGTAATTTAGTACCTAGTGCATCTTATAGTTTCTTCCAAAACCGCGATGTAAACCTCAGATCTCTATCCAAAACAATAGAAATAGGTATTCCATGTAATCGTACAATCTGAGAAATATACAATTCAGCTAGCTTATCGAGCGAGTAATCTGTATGGACCGGAAAAAAGTGAGCTGACTTCGTCAATCTATCAACAATAACCCAGATTGCATCATTCTTTTTTGGTGCTAACGGTAAACCGGATACAGAATCCATCGTGACTCAATCCCATTTCCATCCAGGTATCACAATCGGCTGAAGTACTCCTGATGGTACCTGATGCTCGGCTTTTACTTGCTGACATATTAAACATTTCGACACGAAGTCTGAAATATCTCTTTTCATACTGTGCCACCAATAGTACTGTTTCAAATCATTATACATCTTCGTGCTACCCGGGTGAATAGACAATCTACTATTATGAGCTTCATTTCAACTCATCTGAATCAACTCAGAATCCTTTGGTACACATATTCGGTTTCTGAACCACAAACTTCCCTCAGCATCAACTTGAAATTTTAAGTCAACATTCGAATCACAGTGACTCCTTTTTGCTATCAAGTCTTCATCAACCCTTTGAGCTTCGCAAATCTGCTGAACAAATAACGGTCTCGCTTTTAATTCTGCTATAGTCGTGCCATCTGCAGTCATAGCCATATCTGCATTTATTGAACGCAGAGCAAATAGTGATTTTTGACTTAGGGCATCAGCAACCACATTAGCCTTTCCCGGGTGATAATCAATCACAAGCTCGTAATCTTTAAGCAACTCTAACCATTGTCGCTATCTTAAATTCAAATCTTTTTGAGTCATCAAATATTTGAGACTTTTATGATCAGAATAAACATGACATTTTTCACTGAACAAATAATGACGCCATATCTTCAAAGCAAATACTATAGCGGCCAATTCGAGATCATGTGTCGGATAGTTCTTTTCGTGTGGCTTTAACTATCTTGAGGCATAAGCTACAACTTTGTCTTCCTGCATAAGAACACAACCCAAACCATTCAAGGATGCATCACTAAAGATAACGAACTCTTTACCCGATTCCAGTTGAACAAGCACTAGAGCTTCAGTCAACAAAGTTTTCAATTGGTCGAAGCTTTTCTAACACTTTTTTGTCCACTCAAATCTAATACCTTTTTGAAGTAGCTTTGTCATCGGAGTTGCAATCATCGAGAAACCTTTTACAAATCGCCTATAGTAACTAGCAAGTCCTAGAAAAATCCAAACTTCTGAAACATTTCTCGGGGGTTTCCAATCAAGTATAGCTGAAATCTTACTCAGATCAACCCGTATTCTCGATGTCAAAACCACATGCCCCAAAAAGCTAACCTCATGTAACCAGAACTCACATTTACTGAACTTTGCATACAACTGTTTATCTCGCAAAGTTTGTAATACAAATTTCAAGTGCTTCGCATGCTCAATTTCATCACGAGAGTAGATAAATATATCATCAATAAACACAACCAAAAACTGATCTAAGTACTGTTTGAAAATCTGGTTCATCAAATCCATGAAAATAGTAGGTGCATTAGTATGTCCGAACGACATCACAAAAAACTCATAATGTCCGTATCTCGTTCGAAAAGCAGTCTTAGGCACATCAGAATCTCTAACTTGCAATTGATAGTAACCCGATCTCAAATCTGTTTTTGAAAACACCGAAGTTCCCTTTAATTGATCGAACAAATCATCAACGCGTGGCAACGAATATTTATTCTTTATGGTCACTTTATTGAGTTGTCGATAATCAATGCACATTTTCATAGTTCCATCCTTCTTTTTCACAAATAAAACTGGCACACCCCAGGGAGAGAAACTCGGTCGCACAAAACCTCTATCTGTCAGCTCCTGTAACTGGGCTTTCAAGTCTTTTAATTCAGTAGGTGCCATTCGGTACGGAGCAATCGAAATCGGAGTCATCCCCGGTACTAACTCAATACCAAACTCTACCTCTCGAATAGGCGACAATCCCGGTAATTCTTCAGGGAACACATCCAGATACTCACACATCACTGGTACAGATTCAATCTTCTTTTCAGTTACTTTACTATCAAGCACATACTCAAGGTAAGCTTCGCAACCCTTTCTCACATACTTTCGAGCACATACAGAAGATATCACTGCTGGTAAACCATTCAGATCAGTAGACTCAATTCGGATTATCTCATCATTCTGGCACCGCAAATCAATAGTCTTTCTTTTACAATTCACTATTGCATCATGTACTGTTAACCAATCCATTCCCAGAATTATATCAAACTCATCAAACGGAAATAGCATTAAATCAGCCGAGAAACACGAATCTCGAATCATTAGGGGGTAGTTCTTACATACTTTATCAACTAACACACATTGACCTAGGGGGTTTGATACCCGAATCACAAACTTAGTAAACTTAACAGGCAAAGTCTTACTGGATACTAATGTTTCACACACATAAGAATGAGTTGAACCGAGATCAATTAAAGCAATCACACTAACATTATAGAGAGTGAATATACCGGTAATAACATCAGGGGATGAGGCCTGCTCTCGCGTGCGAATGGGATAAGCTCTGGCAGGTGCATGAGTCTCGGATCGAACTGCTATGGCCAAAGCCCCTCGCTGAGTACCACTTCTACCTCCCGTGTTCTTGGGTGGTCTACCCCTAGCTGCAACGCTACTCGGTCTCACACTCTGAACATTATCTTTTTCAACTGGCTCCAGGCAATCCCAAATGAAATGATCTCGTGAACCAGATCTATAATAGACTCTATTGTTATACTTGCCCTAACATTCACCCACATGCCGTCTTCCACATTGCTAACACTCGAGTTTATTTGATCGAGCAATACCAACACTGGCAATCGAAGTGGCTTGTGAACTCATTAGTGGTCGATCTCGTATAGAAAGCCCAACATTATTCTTAAATCGGTTACTATTATCTCGGAACTTCTTTGATGCCAACTGAAAAGTCTTGCTCGTTGATCTCTTGCAGAAATCTCTAGCTTCAAACTCAGCTTTTCTTTTCTCTTTCCTAAGCTCTTCAGCTTTGCAAGCTCATTCGACAAGTACTATGAACTCTTTTATTTCAAGTATGCCAACAAGCAATTTTATGTCTTCATTCAGTCCTTCCTCAAATCTTTTACACATAGTAGTTTCAGTTGAAACACGCTCTCGGGCATATCGACTGAGTCTCACAAATTTTTACTTGTATTCAGTGACAGTCATACGGCCTTTTTTAAGCTCGAGAAACTCTTTACATTTTTGATCTATGAATCTCTGACTGATATATTTCTTACAGAATTCAGTCTGAATGAATTCCCGGGTGACCTATTCTTTCGTCACAATTGAAACCAAGGTATTCCACCAATGATAGGCAGAACCACGTAACAAAGACATGGCACATTTTAGACACTCATCAGGAGTACATGATAGTATGTCCGAACAAATTCACATATACTAGGCCGAAAACCCCTTACAAAGCCCAAACAAATTCACATACCTGTATCTAGCCCATGAAGCCCAATCATATTCATATGGCCCAAATCACATTTATATGGCTTATTAGGCCCAGTCACATTCATATTCATGCTCACATACAAACTTTCTATCACATAGCATCAATACTCAGTTTTTTCCTATTATGGGCCCAACAGCCCATTGGGCCCATTTAGCCTATTCCGACCCATATGGCCAAATCACAACCCAAGTCCACGGAATCGCCCGTGGGCCTTAGGAAACCTATCGATTTCCCTCTTACGAGTGTTCGCGCACTTCACAAGACTACCGTAGCCAAACTTTTAGCTTTTCGGTATTTTGGCTTTTCGGCTTTTCAACTTTTGCCGATTCATTGTGTGTGTGCAGTGTATGTACACACCTAGTAAGCAAGCGTCATGCGATCTCCTTAGCCCAACCTACAAATGATATCACCCTTCAATTAAACGCATGCTTAATACTTATTTACTCAAAAATCGAAACCTCACCTTAACCTTACCTTGAGCGCAATCCTTAATCGCTTTTTCCTTGATCACGTATTTCCTAGATCTACACAAATCTTAACTATTAAAACCCAAATAATAGGTGACTCGTATCCAACACAAGTCTCCTTACCATAACTATGACCATTCGGTCACCTTAGCCAATGGGAGAAGATTACTTACCAAAACTGCAACACCTTAAGGAGTAATTCGGTAGAAAGCTAAAAACCAAGATCCGATACTAATTCCTACCAAAGTTGATTAGAAAGAGTGAGGGACAATAATCGATACTAAATAAAGAAAACCGATTGGAAGAGCAACACTTACACTAGATTCGATCAAAAAGTATTCGGCCCTTAGAAGATTCGATTTTTCGACTTTTCAAGCTAAGTATGGTGAATAAGGTTTATTTGGTACAGATTAAAGAAGAAGAGTAGTAGAAGAAATCGAAAAAGAAGATTATGTAGAGGAGAATAGAAATCGACAGAAAGAAAAGAAAGAAAAACAAAAGGGTTTTCAGCTTTTTGGATCTTGAAGAGAAAAGGGTTTTCGGCTTTTGGAGAAAGGGGTTTTTGGCAACAAGGTGAAGAAGAATTTCGGCAGTAGCCTGGCAACCTTGTATTCGGCCCCTATTTATAGCCCTTATAGCCAAGTTTTCCATACCCAATTCTCAATTTGGCTCCATCACTTTTCCCTTCTCATCTCCTCGTTTTTCTCCCTGATAACCCCTTCATCTTTTCCTTAATTTTCTCTCCTGAACACTCCCCTTAAAGTCCATCTTCACGCCACTTCCATCCTTCTAAAAGGCCAAAATTAAATTCTGAAAAAATACTAAGCTAGGATTCGAACCTTGGACCCCCTTGCCAGCTACTAACGCCACCTCACTACACCTTATGTGGCGTCACTTAGCCACTCCACCACAGGCTCTTTTTGTATCCAATTGTTTCTTCATTTATTCAAAAGCCCACCTACTTGTCAGCCTTGATTCTTTTAATAATTAAATTATAATTTCTTCTACCCTTTAATTCGAACTCAACCTTAGCTACGACCTACTAAAATTATGGCTTGGATAAGAATATTAAACACAATTTTCATCAAAATCGAAAATAAAAAAATTCAGGATTTCGGGTTTTTTTGGGATTTCAAGATTTTTGGATTTCAGGATTTTTAGGGCATTACACCTAACCTGATTCCGTCGCCAGAGGGGTTATGAGGTATTACCTAACGATCACAACAACCTTTGAACATTCATATAGTAAAATTTAACTATATAATAATATGCTGCCAAGCCAAATTTAAATACAAATTTAACAACTCATTTGCTTATACTTACTTACAAAGTCAATTGACCATTTTAAGAATTCATTTAAAAAAAATAATTGGTTAAACCAAATGCCATCAATGCTTGATATTTACTCAACAAAATAAGGTATATATAAGTACTTAACAAAAATTTATGCGCATGAAGTATCATTTTTACAAGACCAAATATGCATCATTTCTCATCAATGTTTAAGTAAAATAACCATGTCCATTTCAATCATTTTGAATGTCTATATAAAACCATATATATATTCAATATGCATACCAAAATCATATAGGTAATAAACCGAATATAAATACCAATCATTAAGCTTAAAACATATTCATGCTTGCCATTAACACCAAATATCAATATCCAACCCATAATTGATCAAATTATAAGTAAAACTTTCGATTATAAACCTAGAACATATAAAACAACTCACTTACCACAACATATACATACCATAATTAATCTTACACCACTATAGCATATAATACTTAGACTTGAATAATGCTCATTATTCCATCATCTTCAAATCTTACTTAACTAATATTAGAACCCCTATTGATCATTACTATAAACAAATACACCTAATTTAGACGTCACAAATAAAGGCAAACTCAAACCACAACCAAACATAACCGAACTTTAACATGTAAATTAAGTCATTTTCGCATGATAACCATTATACATATATAAAATTTAAACATCTCCAAAAGAGTTATTAGCTTATACATGCCATAAGTACCAAACCAACTTTTAAAAGTACCAAAATATTGATGATAGTGTGGATGACTTTACTAATGATCCCCGAGCAAGTAACGATCTCCAAAATCTATAAAATAGATACAAGAAAAACACATCCAAAATAAGCTACCATAGCTTAGTAAGTTATAAGCTTCAACAACTCCAAATTAAATTTAATAGGCTAGTATCATCTAATTAAGTCATACTACTAGATCATTTAATCAACATCTTACCACATTCATAACAATTTATTAATCATATGGCCAAATTCAACTAAGTCCAATATGCATCTGCTCAACCACAATATACTACATTACTCACAAACATAAAAACCGAATGCATTTAACATTCATCATCGAATAACATTAATATATTCGATCACAAAGCCATTAAAACCAATCTATCTTTATACATACTTTCAATTTATAATACTCATCGCATGGAATCGATGCTCACCTGCACAAACTTGAGCTATACATCATAGTTGTTCATCAAGAATTTGAAGCTTTAATTTATTCAACCATTTCCGATCTACTCAAATAAATCTCACACCTAGTGCTAATGTTTACTCAGAAAATATATATATATATATAGTTTGCACACTTAGTGCTCAGTATT
Source organism: Gossypium longicalyx (assembly GCA_025698465.1). NCBI lineage: Eukaryota > Viridiplantae > Streptophyta > Magnoliopsida > Malvales > Malvaceae > Gossypium > Gossypium longicalyx. The sequence continues at coordinate 65,733,831 of CM046995.1, read as the reverse complement.
TAAACTCGTACACTTAGTGCTCAATAACCACATTTGCAAACTTAGTGCAAGATTCACATCCATAATCATTTACACTCGTACACTTAGTACCTAAATTCTATTACTCAATACACATCAATTTAAATTCATCAATTTCATTTAAATTTGGCGACATCAATTTTTCATGAAATTCAATTCGGTTCATCTAATTAATTTGATTTAAATTTTTATCAACAACAACATAAAAATTTGCTTAATAACTTACCTCGGATATCGACGGACAATTGAATTCGACTACTCAACGATTTTTTATTTTCCCCGATCCAGGTCTGATCTTTTTGGTTCTTAATCTAAAAAGTTCCAAATTAAGCTCATTCAAATAAGACTTCATTCATTTAAATCCAAATACACATAATTGAGAAATTAACCAATTTACCCCTAACATTATGCACTTTTACAATTTAATCCAATTGTTACAAAACACAAAATATGAAGAATTTGCATGTACAATGCTAAGGCCAAATGTTCACTAGGCTTATATAAGTCCTCTCATTTCACTAATTTCACAATCTAATCCTTCAATTTAATATTTTCAAAATTTAACCCTAAATGCTTAAAATTACAAAAAAATTCCAATACCAAAAATGTTAATCTAACACATTTAGTTTATTTTTTAACATCAAACATAAATTTCATCAAACTATTAACAATGACAGTTCATGAATACATAATCAATTTCAAAATTTCAAGCATGGGCTTTATAATATTCATAGCAAGGATCTCAAAAACGTAAAAATTAATAAAAATCGAACTCAAATCACTTACCTAATTGAATTTGCAAGGACCGAAAATACCAAAGCTTAAACTTTCTTTTCTTTCTCTTAGTTTCGGCCAAATGAGAATAAAAAGATTAACACTTTTATCTTTTATCAAATATATTATATTAACATATATTAAAATATATCATAATGTCATAATATATAATAAACATTCAAGTTACTATTTCATGCATATTGGCCGGCCACTAATTCCTATTTGTGGCCAAATTGCAACCTTAATATTTCGTAGTATAAAAACAATCATAATTTGGCCCTTATACATTAACCCTTAAATATATCATTTTACACGATTAAACCCTTTTTCATCAATCGACCTCCAAACACTAATATTTTTAAATGATACTTTCACAAAAGCAACTTCACACATTTTAATTATAGAAAATAATATTTAAATATTATTTTGACTCGAATTTGTGGTCCTGAAACCACCGTTCCAATTAGGGTCAAAATTGGGCTGTTACAGGCCCTACTCTAACTGGCCCATTAACTCTTGCCCTAGCCTTAGGCCTCTGTCTAGCACCAGAAGTCTTAGCCTCCCTTTTATTCTTACCCCTTTCTTTTTCTCGATTTAGGCGCTCAGTGCGCTTCACCTCCTCTACTATCTTTGCTTTCTCTACCAACTCCGAGAAAACTCGCTCCCTATGTGGAGCTATCAATACTCTAAGGCTATCCCTAAGACCATCTTCAAACCTAATGCAACGCTAATAATAATTTGATGATTTTGAGTAATTAGGACTTAATTGAAAAAATAATAATTTGAGGGACTAAAATGTAAAATAAATGAAATATATGGCCTTATTTAGTAATGGGTAAAATTCGGCTAAGCATGGGTACCTTAAAATTTTGAATATTTTGTATTTTGTGCAATAGGGACTAAATTGTAAAAATTGTAAATGTCAGGCGTAAAATGGTAATTTGCACATTTATTTGTTTTTGGACTAAATTGAATGAAAATATGTTTGAATGAGCTTAATTTGAATATGTTTAGATCAAGAACCAAAGCAATCGAATTTAGACCTGGGAAAAACGAAAGTTGTCGACTAGCAGCCCCGTCCCGTTTTACAATGTCCGAGGTAAGCTTATAAGAAAATAGACGTGTTTAATTGTAGTTTAATGTAAATATTATATGTTGTTATGAAATATGTGAACATATATAAGCTTTGGCCGAATATGATTAAAATTGACTATCACATCTTTGAATTGGTTTCGAACGAGTTATGACATCTGAAAGTCCTGAATGAACCTTAGGAATAGTTAGGATATGTTTGTTATGACATAGGATTTCGATATGTGTGTGCGAGTAAGACCATGGCATCGATATGTGATTTCGATATGTGTTTACGTGTAAGACCCTGTCTGGGACAGTGGCATCGATTCGTGGCTACATGTAAGACCACGTCTGGGACGTTGGCATTGTATGATTTATGTGATTATCCGAGTGTCCTATCCAATTCTGAATGGTTCATCGGGCAAAGGTAAATCTCGATCGGATGTGTAAATGAGTTAAAAGGCCATGTATGGTTTAACTTGTTAACTATTGCTATTAAGGTATGAGTGAGATTTGAAATTTGATAAGTTTTATGTGATACAAAAGACAAATATATATGAAATAAACAAGTATATTTGATTTGAACAAATGTTATGAATATTATGGAATTAATTTTGGATATAAATATATGTGATCATACATGTATTCAGCCATACTAGTAGTAAATGTACATGATATTGTTAGTTGGATTCTTGTGCTTATGCGAATAAGTATGTAAATGTGTTTGATTGTATAGTGATGTAATAACCTAGAAATTTGATTTCACATTCGATTAATATGGTTGAGATAGCGTTCGGCTATGATAGTAATGAGCATGAAAATGCTATCATTTATTTCACTTGTAAATTCAAAGTTAAGACTGGCATTGTTAATACAATTCGGCTTAGCTTGAAATGAATTGATTATATCTTGAAATTATTTATTTGCTTTAAACTTACTAAGCTATGTTAGCTTACTTGTGTATATGATTCTTTGTTTTATAGATTTTGGAGTCAAGCTACAAGCTCGGAAAATTGTCAGCCAAGTTCATCACACTATCTTCTGTTTTGGTACCTTATTAGCTATACTTAAATTATGGCATGTATAGGCTGGAACATATTTTTGAAGTGTTGATTTTGGTTATGTAACTAAGGCCATGCGAAAATGGCTTGTTACTTATGTTTAGAATTAATTTTATATGTGCTTAGTTTTGGTGTCCATGAACTTGGTATGATATATGCGATTATGCTTGATCATGGTTCGGGTTGTGGTAGGTATTTTGTGTAATGGTAATGGCTTTATACTTCAGGTTGAATTCAGTTTGGGTTGAATTATTGTTTAAGTCTTATGATAAATATATTATATGTTATGGTCCTTTAAAATCCTTATGTTATTTTGAAAGTGTATGAAAGTATATATATAGCTTGTAAAAGTACTTGTGATTCGACCATATGTTTATAAATGATGTTATTTATGATAGGGTTTGTCATGTGTTTGTTAAGTAAAAATTATGTCATATGCTTGTAATAAATTAATCACCATCATAAGTTATACTAGAACATGTGTATATGTAATATTCAGCCACATTGATTTAGTTGAAATTTTATTTATACTTCACTTGTGTATAGGATGATTATATTATAGATGTTATGTATATATGTAAATATGTATGTAGTTTGTTTTTTTATATATATAAATGTACAGGTTGCTTACAAGTTATATGTGTTAGGTATTATGTGATTTGAATCGGTTTGATGGTGATGATAAACACAATGAATAAAAATGCTGGATAAATGTACACTAGCTTAATTGATTCGGTTGCTAAGTGATAAGTATTGTATGTGTCTTGTGAATATTTGGTCAATTGTTCTATCATGTATTCAATGCTAAATGTGATCGCTACTTCAAGGTTGATTACGTATTGTGTACATGTACATGTTAGCCTATTCGGCCATGGTGTAATGTATTAAAAATTTATTTGTGATTACTTATCAAATTATATAATATGGTTGCATGATTAGACATGGATTTTAAGGATTTGCTCTTAATGTTAAATCGTGAATGACAATAAAAGATTAATAGTTAAGAAGTCCAAATATTGATTCACTTGTATTAAAGGATAAAGCATGCAAGTTCAGTTTGCCTATTTTCTAAGTCGCATATGTGGTGGTTTAAAATATGTTTTATGGCTTATTAAATTCTAAAAATGTATGTATGATTTGGTTACCATATGAATAACCACATAACTAGTATTAGAAGTATGTTTAACCATGTTGGTACTAGTTTATATTACGCATGTAAATGCATTAATGCAATAAGCAATACGTTGAGTTTAGTTGCGACTTATATATGCAAGGTGTATATCAATATGTGTTCCGAAATGTGAATTGATTTTTATTTTAAATTATAAATTAATTTGACTTGAGTGAATATATATATATGATTGTTTGGAATTGAACTGTTGATTAGTAATGCCTCATAATCCTAATTCGGCGATGGATATGGACTAGGGGTGTTACAGTTTTTATTGAATGTAAACGAAACTATGAAAACCTAATAAAATATAATAAAAGTGCTTGTATTCAAGCTCCTTGACTATGAAAACTAGTTTAATCTACAGCACTGAATTATGACAGATCAGTAACTTAGGTAGTAACTCTTAGAGTGGATGAGACTGAAAGAGTATTCGTAGTAAAGAGTTGTAAATAACTCAATTAAAGGTAATATTGGCTTTATTTGTAACTAGTAATTCAACTAGCATTAGGCTAATTTGTCACTCCCTATATTTTATTTATTATTTTACATTGGTTCATAAAATAAGGGATTTAATAACCTAGTGGTTAGGTGTGTAAATTAATTCCAAGTGGTTCCAAGTTCAAGCCTTCACATGCTCACCTTTTTAGTTAACTTTTTAACAACTTTAGCTAATTATAAACACCCTTGTCATCCAACTCATGTTTCCATACTAAAAATCTGCTTTACTGGTGGTAATGCCTCAGAAAAACCATACTCAACCTACTACTTAGGAGAGTTATCAAATGGGTTGATTCTTTTGAGAATAAGACCTCAAGTTACCTTACCTTAAGCGATATATGTCTATAGGCCTTTAGCATGGTACCCTGCACTATTTTGTGTTCTTTTCGTATGGACACTTCTCTATGTCTGAAGGCTACTACAAGTATTCTGTTGAACACTTGCTCATATCATTCAATTTCAATCTCATTAACCTAACTTTGTTAGAATTAGATTAATTTGATGAACATGTTGTACATCCATCTATGTCTAGAGTTTGAAAACATGCAATTCGGTAAAAAAATATTAAATGAAATTGTATACTAAAATAGATCTACATTTTAGTCAATAAAGAAAATAAGAAGTTCATCAAGTAATCTCAACCCTATGAGATTTAGCTCATAGGTTGGCAATTAAAATTCAAATCGAAAGTATTATACAACATCATTTTCATCAAATCACTTCACAAAGAGTAATCAATAAATAACAGAAGAATTTTAGAAAGATAGCTTTCGCTTATCTAGCCCACACTCCAGCAATGTAGTGTCCTATGGTGGCTGAGAGGGACTACCTTTGTCTTCCTCTTCCCGTCTCTACTTAGCAACTACCCTCTATTGTTTTGCCTAAGGATCTCCTTTTTTTTCTCTTTTTTTTTTCATATAGGGCTTCCTCTTTTGGCATTTATAATTGTTTTCCCTAGGGTAAATCCAACAGCCCATGATTTTCTTCCCTCTTTTTCAGGTAGGTATATTTGGTACAAGTTCATCTGGGCCTAAGACTGGTACGCTTTGAGTGATGTTTGGACATCTGTCCGACATTGCCACATCATTTGTGTTGACAACTGTCCAACCCTTTACACTAGCAAACCTTTACTCATTTACTTCTTGTTCCTCATCCTGCACCTATCAATCCACCACCACATAAAATCCTTCCTCAAGAAATAAAAAAAACTAACATTTTAGTACAGTCCAAGCTCCTAATGTAATGTTAAAACAAACAAAAAAAATACTAATGGAATGTCCTAGAATGAAACTAGTTGTACCTAAGTACAGGGAATTAGCTACATCTAAAGGCATGAAAGGGTCACATGGGTTTGTGAGCCCTGCACCTTGGAAAAAATTTAAAATTTCACAAAAATCTCTTAGAGGTCTCGATTTAGTCCTGATTCGATTCTAATGCTTGTATTGGGCCTCAAGGACTTAATCAATGAATGTTATGGATGATCTCGATAAATGAATAGAAATTTTCGAAGTTAAAAGGAAAAATGTTCTAGTAATGCTTTGAAACTCTATTCGGGAGATGGATACAGGTTAGGGGTGTTTTATTTAGTGGTATCAGAGCTACGATTTAGTCGATTCTCGACTTTGATGTAGCAGACACGAGTTTAGCTATACTTGCTATTATATAAATTATGATAGTGTGATGACTCCTGATCATTTTAAATGTTTTTTTCATATAGTAATGTCATCTAACCGAGCTAGAGCTGAATCCTAGGAAGTTGAGAGTAATGCTTCAGCTTCAGTACAAAGAGTCGCGTCTGGTAGTGAAAGGCCCGTGTCTGAGGGCCAAAGCAAGGAGGCAACAGAAGCCTTCTTTCAAATAATGAATGAATGGTTTACACAATGATGAGAACAAACCCCACTGTACAACGACCTCCCCCACTTGCTCCTCAACCGGTTCCTAAGGTACCACAGGGTGTTGAACCTGTAAGAATTGGTAAGCCTCCGATAGATAAAATCCGCAAGCATGGGGTGAAAGAATTTAGGGCTACTATAGATGATGATCCAAAAAGGGCCGAGTTTTGGCTAGAAAACACCATCTGGGTTTTTGATAAACTATCCTACACACCTACCGAGTGCCTGAAATGTATAGTATCCTTACTAAAAGATACGGCTTATCATTGGTGGAATACCATAACTTCTGTTGTACCGAGAGAGAATATTACTTGGGAATTTTTCCAGACTGAATTTTGAAAAAAATATGTTAGTCAGAGGTTTATGGATTAGAAAAAGAAAGAATTTCTAGAACTCAAGCAGGGAAGCATGACTGTATCTGAATATGAACGGGAATTTGTTCGACTGAGTAAGTATGGTAAAGAATGGTTTTTAATTGAGGCTGAAATGTGTAAACCTTTTGAAGAGGGCCTGAATGAAGATATCAAGCTATTGATTGGGATTCTCAAAATAAGGGAATTTGCAACATTAGCCGACTGAGCACACAAAGCTAAGGAACTGAGTAAAGAAAAGAAACAAGTCGAAAGAAAGGCTTGGGTTTCTGGAAAAAGAGCTATGAGTAAGTCACAATCATTTGATTCTAAGAAATTAAAGAAGTATTATGATCGTGTGACCACTTCCACGGGATATTCTAGAAGGGAACGGGGCTCTCAACGATCTAACCCGAGGTCTTCAACTCAGTCTGTTACCAGTGTGGGTAGTGTCGATAATCCCAGGCCAAAATGTAAACATTCTAACAAGTTTCATCATGGGGAATGTCGGTCTAGAAGTGGATCTTGTTTCGAATGTAGTTCACTTAACAATTTTCTCAGGGATTGTCCTGAAAGAGTTGCAAAAGAAGATAGAACCAGCTTCAAAGCCGAGCAATCCTATTGCGAGAGGTAGACCACCCCACCACCCTGGTAATGTTAGTGGTAGTCAAGGTACTACCAAGGACACGGAAGCTAGATCTAAGGCACGAGCACCTGTGAGGACATATGCTATTTGTGCTAGAGAAGATGCCTCTACGCCAGATGTCATTACTGGTACATTTTTTGTACTTGATACTGATATTACTGCTTTGATTGACCCTGGTTCCACACATCCATATATATGCATAAACCTAGTATCTGTTAAAAATTTACCTGTTGAATTCACTAAAATTGTGGTTAAAGTTTCAAACCCCCTAGGCTAGTGTGTCATGGTGGATAAAGTTTGTAAGAACTGTTCGTTGATGGTAAAAGGTTATTGCTTTCTAGCTAACTTGGTGTTATTGTCATTTGATGAACTTGATGTGATCTTGGGAATGGATTGGTTAACCCGATATGATGCTGTGGTTAATTGCAAATAGAAATATATTATATTGAAATGTCAGAATGGTGAATCGCTTCGTGTTGAATCTGATAAACTAGATGGATTACCTAATGTGATTTCAGCAATATCGACGCAGAAATATTTTAGAAAGGGGTATGATGCCTATCTTGCGTATGTGATGGGTACTAAAGTATTTGCGTCAAAGATTCAGTTAGTACCAGTAGTAAGTGAATTTCCTAATGTATTCCCAGAAGAATTTCCTGGTTTACCACCAGATAGAGAAGTAGAATTCTCTATAGATCTTGTTCTGGGAACGACACCAATATCCATAGCACCTTACAGAATGGCTCCTGCTAAGTTGAAAAAGCTAAAAGTACAATTGCAAGAATTGATTGACAGAGGTTTTGCTCGACCTAGTTACTGACCGTGGGATGCGCCAGTTTTATTTGTAAAGAAGAATGATGGAATGTTGAGGCTGTGTATTGATTACAGACAGCTTAACAAAGTTACAATAAAGAACAAGTATTCATTGCCTCAGATCAATGACTTGTTTGAACAGTTAAAGTGTGCTACTGTATTTTTGAAGATTGATCTTCGTTCTAGTTATTATCATCTACGGGTAAAGGAATCAGATGTGGCAAAGATAGCTTTTAGAACCAGGTATGGACACTATGAGTTTCTTGTGATGCCATTCGACTTGACAAATGCACCTGCAGTGTTTATGAATTTGATGAATAGAATTTTCAGCCCGTATTTGGATAGGTTTGTGATGGTATTTATAGATGATATTTTGGTTTACTCTCGAGATGAAAGTGAACATGTTGAACATTTGAGAATAGTGTTACAAACCCTACGAGAGAAACAATTGTACACCAAATTTAGTAAATGTGAATTTTGACTACGAGAAGTTAGTTTCCTTGGGCATATTATGTCTGCTGAAGGTGTTAGGGTAAACCCGAATAAAAGTTCAACCATTGTAAATTGGAAACCACCGAAGAATGTGTCTAAAGTCTAAAGTTTTCTAGGACTAGTCGGTTATTATCAGAGATTTGTAAAAACTTTTTCACTGATAGCTTCTCCTATGACTCGTTTGCTATAGAAAGATGTAAAATTTGAGGAGTGATAGATGTTAGTATAGCTTTGACAGATTAAAGGCTTTATTGACAAAAGCACATGTGTTAGTCCAGCCTAAATCGGGTAAGGAATTTACAATTTACTGTGATGCGTCATTGAATGGTTTAGGTTGTGTTTTGATGCAAGATGGTAAGGTAGTACCCAATGCTTCACGACAACTAAAGCCACATGAAATGAATTACCTGACACATGATCTTGAATTAGCAGTCATAGATTTTGCATTGAAATTCTGGCGGCATTACTTGTTTGGTGAAAAATGTCACATATTCACTGATCATAAAAGTCTAAAATATTTGATGTCATAGAAAGACTTGAATTTGAGACAGTGCGAATGGCTAGAATTGCTGAAAGATTACGATCTTGTTATTGACTACCATTCGGGGAAGGCCAATGTAGTGGTAGATGCTTTAAGCAGAAAATCCCTGTATGCTTTGTGAGCAATGAACACACGATTGTCGTTTTCTGATGATGGTTCAATCATAGCTAAGTTAAAAGCTAGACCAATGTTTTTACAAAAAATTTCTGAAGCTCAGAAAAATGATAACAAGTTGCAAGCAAGACAGGTATAGAATGAATCAACTCCTGATTCAGAATTTCAACCAGGATTGATGGTTGTTTGTTATTCAAAGGTAGAGTATGTGTATCGAAAGGTTCTGAACTAATACAAAAGATCTTGAATGAAGCTCATAATGGTAACATGTCTATTCATCCTAGTAGTAGTAAAATGTATAACGATCTAAAAAAGATGTACTGGTGGCTGAGACTGAAACGAGATATTTCTAAGTTTGTATCTAAATGCTTGATATGCCAACATGTAAAAGCTAAACATCATTTGTCTTCTGGACTATTACAGCCAGTTACGATACTAGAATGGAAATGAGAAAAAATTACTATGGACTTTGTATCGGGGCTATCCCTGCCTCCAAAGAAGAAAGATGTCATTTGGGTCATTGTTGATCAGTTGACAAAGTCTGCACACTTTATCCCGATATGTATGGATTTTTCCTTGGATAGATTGGTTGAGTTATATGTTTCTGAGATAGTCAGATTGCATGGAGTGCCTGTCTCCATTATTTTAGATAGAGATCCCCGGTTTACTTCTCGATTCTTGAGCAAATTGCAAGAAGCTCTAGGTACTCAGTTACACTTTAGGAATGCTTTTCATCCCCAAACAAATGGTCAATCTAAATGGGTAATATAGATCTTGGAAGATATACTTTGGTGTTGTGTGCTTGAGTTTGCTTATAATAACAGTTATCAGTCTAGTATTAAAATTGCAGTGTATAAAGCCTTGTATAGGCGCAAATGTAGAACCCCATTGTATTGGACAAAAATTAGTGAGAAAAAGTGGAGGTAATTCGAGATAGCTTGAAAGCAGCCTCGGATCGACAAAAGTCCTATGCTAATTTGAAAAGGAAGGAGATAGAATTTCAGGTTAGTGACAAGGTATTTTCTTCAAAGTGTTGCCTCAGAAAAAAGTTCTCTGATTTGGTCGAGAAGGAAAATTGAGTCCATGGTTCATTGGACCATATGAAATTACACAAAGAATTGGACCGGTTGCATATTGGTTAGCTTTACCACCAGAGCTTGATCAGATTCATAATGCTTTTAATGTGTCTATGTTACAGTGGTAATGATTTGATCCTTCACATGTTATCTCTCCGATGACATATGGTGAGGAACCAATCAAAATCTTAGCTCGGGAAAGGAAAGAGATAAGAAATAAAAAGATAGCTTTGGTAAAAGTTCTTTGGCAACGATATGGTATAGAGGAAGCTACTTGGGAACTGAATGATGCTATGAGGAAGCAATACCCGAATCATTTTACTGGTAAGATTTTCGAGGATGAAAATCCTTAAAGGAAGGGTGTCACATCCCTTACATGAGGCATTACCGAACTTAAACATAAAAATACATGTAAAAACCCGACCATAAAATTTATTTTAATCAAAACTTTTCATACACATGCATAAATCCTCATACACGGGCCTACAAAGCCCTAAACATGCATTGAAAGTAGTTAGGGACTAAATTGAGAACCTTAGAAAATTTTGGGAAAATATAGAAAATTTTTCCATGACACAAGGTCACACGCCTGTGTGGACACAGGGACACGCCCGTGTGCCCAGAACACTCCCGTGTCCTCATGCCGTGTAATTCTCTGATTATGACATCAGCGAATAATTTAAACCACACGGCCAAGCCACACGCCAGTGTGCTAAGGTCGTGTTCCCCCACACGGTTGGGACACACGGCCGTGTCTCAACCCGTATGGCCAACACTTAGGCTATTTTCCAAGCCTTTATGTTACTCTTAATCCTTCACATCTTTATACCCACCAAGGACACATATCATGACATCATTTTAATGATTTAGCATCCCATATTAAGACACATCATGACATTAACATATTATCATTCACACATTTCACATACTCATATAATATCAAGTCGAGACACAACAATACCTATTCATTAGCCTTGTCATTTAATGACTACTTTTGCCAAAATTTCATAATCGTCATCTTATTTCCATATTACACATTTAATTCATGGCCATGACTGTAACAACCCTTACCCGTATTCGACGCCGGAACAGGGTATGAGGCATTACCGAACGTAATCACTAATCATCGTATAAAAATCGATTCATAATTTCACTCTAATTTAAAACTTTCTCAAACACATTAAAGCTGTCCCTTAAAAAGAGCATACAAGGCCCATATCATGCATTAATTCAACCACACATATAGGCAAGCATGCACATTCATAAATTGCATCATTTAATTAATAACATAATCAAGACTATCTACATTCAATGATTTTATACAATACAGACCTTCAAATAACATAGGTCAGTATTTTAGGCCAATTCCTAGCAACTTAGTAACAATTAAACGAGTCTCCATACATGCCAAAGACTTAAAAATATTTTAAAACCTTTATATATCGATCAATAGTTTGATAGTGTGATTTAACCTCCGGCGACCTCCAACTCGAGCTAACATCTGAAACACTATAGGAAAAAGGAAAGGAAGGGAGTAAGCATTATAGCTTAGTAAGTAAGTATGCAAATATTAATAAGCAATACATTATCATACTTTAAATGAAGTCATAATATGTTCCCGGAATATTACCATCACAAACACACACATACTTTCACTATTACAATCATAAACAGGTTCAAAATAAGCTGTCTAGCAAAGTACCAGCAGCTAAATTATTTATTTCTGGAGCTACAGAACTCTAAATTACAAACCGTTAATTTTTCTTGAAACTATATTCACGTATATTATTACCATAAAAGTTTTAGAATTTTTGGTCTAGCTAATTAGTACAGTTTATTCATTGAAGTTACCCCTGTTTCACTACTCAACTGTTCTGACCACTCTTCACTATGAATCAATTTTCTCCTTGTAAAAAATTCAAAGAATGTTCTAACTTATTTTATTTGAAACTAGACTCATTAAGGATTTCAAGAATATAAACTATACCTCCTAATTATTTTTGAACAATGTTTAATGATTTTTCCAAGTCAGAACAGGGGATCACCTAGTCATTCTGAACCAGTCTCTCAAAAACTTAAATATCTCATAATATAGAATTTCTTTGCTTGCTTTGTTTTTGTTATAGGAAAATAGACTCATTAAGCTTTAATTTGATATCTCATTCAGTCTTTGATTCAATTTCTACTATTTTTGGTAAATTTTTAGATTCACGTCACTACAACAATCCATAACAGTTTTATTGTCAATTTTGATCTTTCACACTTCAATTGTATTCATCACTTACCCATAACAATCTTTCCAATTTCCAATCACGTATCGAGCATATTGCTCATCACAAAGTCATACACAATTTCATTTAATCAATTTCCCAGTTGAGCGCTTCGGAATAATAACAGATACACGATGGTATCGCACACAGCCCACCTTTAAAATCGAAGCTCTCTTGTACACATAGTGGCCTTCACTTAGCACCACTCATGTGACCTAGCTCGATTGTACACATAATTTTGGCTCTCTTGTACACATGGTGAACACTTAGTTCCACCCATGTGACCTAGCCAGTTTATCTCGTAGCTCTCTTGTCTACATGGTGTACACATAGTATCACCCATGCGACCTAGCTACATCATAATGTCTCGTAACTCTCTTGTACACATGATGTGCACTCAGCACCATACATGTGACCTAGCTACATACCATCTGTATCATCCAATCATTCCGAAGGTTCAACCGGGATTTCTCTCTCTTTCTAATATTTGATTCCATACTTAAAATAGTCAATTATGATTCAAAAATCAGCTACAATACATAAAATATGTTGAAATATAGAAACATAATAAAGATAATGTATTATTTACATACAAACTTACATACTTTCTCATTTCCATGTCGAATTAATATTGAACATTTAAATCATCATAATTATACTTACATTCAACACCTCGAAAATCATAGTAAATATATCAATTTTACATTGAAACATGCATAAATTAATGCTTATTATACATATGAACTTACCTCGATACTAAAACGGTTATTTTACCAACTTTCCCGATTTTTTATTTTTCTCCCATTCTAGGTTCAAATCTCGTTTTCCAGAATCTAAAACATCATATTTTACTTATTTAATTAATGTACTATTCAAAACAGTCCTTAACACAAACTTTGGCAAAATTACAATTTTGCCCCTAAACTTTTGCGTATTTACACTTTTGCCCCTAGGCTCGGGAGTTAAAATTCATCCCTTATTCTTATGTTTTATGACATGCTGATCATTTTTATCTTCTATGGCAACATCAAATTCTCACTCTAACACATAGTTATGAACAATAACAACTTTTACCGATTAAGCCGTTTTACTCATTTTTGCTTAAAACCACTTAGCAAAAGTTGTTTAACATAATTTCAGCCTTCATATTCTACCATAAAACATCAATATAAACACATTTCACCTATGGGTATTTTTCCAAATATGAACCCTAGCTTAAATTATTGCTAGAATAAGCTTAATCAAGTTCCGGGATTCAAAAACGTAAAGAACTTGAAAAACCGGGGCTAGAACGGACTTACTATTGAGCTTGGAAAGCTTGAAAACCCTAGCCATGGCTTCCCCCATGCTAATTTCGGCCTCCATGAAAAAGATGAGTCAATTTTGGCTTTATTTTCCCTTTTTATTTCTTTTAATTACCAAATGACTAAAATACCCTTAAGGCCTTTCTTTAAAATTTTGTCCCATTCATGCCCATTTTTGTCCAAACGAAATAAATAGTCTAATTACCATTTAAGGACCTCCTCTTTAAACCCCCATTTCAATCAAGTACTTATGAATTAGAACACATATTTTGCAACTTTTGCAATTTAGTCCTAAAAGTCCAATTAAGCACTTTATCAGTAAAATTACTTAACGATATTTTTACACAATATTTTAACCAATAAATAAACCTTAAAACTTAATCGGAATAAATTTTTTGACTTCAAATTCGTGGTTCTAAAACCATCGTTCTGTTTAGTCGCTAAATCGGGCTGTTACAGCAACTTCTGCAAGTAAGCCCTAATAGGCAAATTAAACATGCAATCTATAAAATTTCTTATCAATACTCTAACACATGCATCTAATCACTCGGTAAATCATAAAAATTAATTGAAATAAACTTTTCTATCTCAGATTTGTGGTTTCGCAACCACTATTCCATTTAGGCCCTATTTCGAGATGTTACATTTCTCCCCCCTTTAGGGATTTTCGTCCCCGAAAATCTTACCGGTAAAAAGATTCAATATCTTTTCTCAAAATTTCTTAAACATCTCCAAACAAATATTCTTCAAAGCAGTACTTTCAAAATCACCCCACTATCAAATTGAAATCCAATATAACTAAGTTTCAACTCCGTATGACCTCTATATTAATTGAAAACTATTTCCAATTCTCACATTTGCTTTCACCTTTTTTTTAACCAAAAACTCTGCATTCAGCTATTAATACAGCTCAATCATTATTCTTCTGTCTAATTTGATCATTACTAAATCCACATTATCTCATTCACAATCAAAATTTATTTTTTTTTAAAAAAAATCCAGCAATCATATACTTTAAGCATCATACCTGGATGAGTTAATTAACTAAGTCTAATTTTTCTTTAACTGTAACATTTCAGAATTCAGAAAATCTTCATATTAACCTGACATCTTTTATGCAACTAAGTTCATTTATTAAACCATTCTCAAATGCTATCACATTGTCAATTAATCTTATTGGAAGGGGGTGAGGCTGTAACACTTCTAACTTGCCTTTTATATATTCATGCATATAACTTAACACTCATCAATTTATCAAAATTTGCTTCAAATAACTCAACATGCATATTCATTTTACACAACCCTCCTATCATCTTATATAAACAAATACACTTATACATGCGTTCATAATTCTCAAATAGAATTACTCATAACATTCATTTAATTTCACAAGTTACACTCATAGCATCACACAATTGCCAATCAACATGAACACTTATCATAATATAAACTTTCCCTTCATCTCATCTTTCATATTCTAAGAGAAATTCTTATTCACGACTCATTCATTATCACATAAACATCATGAACTAGTACTCTTACCTTTTACTAGTCTCATTTCATCTTAATATTATCACAGTTATATAATTCACTTTAGACAGACATACACACATATTCATATTTTAAAACAAATGCACTCAAACATACATTCCACAAATTTGAGTAAATATATTTATCACATTCACTTTAGATAGACTTACACACATATTCATATTTTAAATCAAATGCACTCAAACATACATTCCACAAATTTGAGTAAATCTATTTATCACATTCACTTAGTCAAATAAGTTAGACACATAATATCATGTCAATGTCAAACGAACATAGATGAGTTTATAACGAGGTAAACTTTCGTTTCTTTTCACTTTTCTATATTTCTCCACTTATGTCTATTTCATTTTACACTTGATCTCACACATATCATCACAAGTCACCAAGATCAATTTAAGTACACCAATATATCCACCAAATTATACGAACTTACTTAACACCTTTTTACACTGTCGATGGTAGCTCGATTGGAAAACACTTCTGTCTCAACAAAACTATTTCATCGGGATCGGGAGGCATCACACTATCACAGGTAGTAATATCGCATGTATAGCTTAACTCTTACACATACTATGTAAGTCCGAGAACCGACCAAACCATAGATCTGATACCACTAAATGTAACACCCCTTACCCGTGTTCGACACCGGAACAGGGTACGAGGCATTACCGGACTTAATCACTAATCATCGTATAAAAACCAATTCATAATTTCACTCTAATTTAACACTTTTTCAAATACATTCAAGCTGTCCCTTAAAAAGAGTTTACAAGGCCCATATCATGCTTTAATTCAACCACACACATAGACAAGCATGCACATTCATAAATTGCATCATTTAATTAATAACATAATCAAGACTATCTACATTAAATGACTTTATACAATAGAGACCTTCAAATAACATAGGTCAGTATTTTAGGCCAATTCCTAGCAACTTAGTAACAATTAAACGAGTCTCCATACATGCCAAAGACTTAAAAATACTTTAAAACCTTTATATATCAATCAATAGTTTGATAGTGTGATTTAACCTCCAGCGACCTCCAACTCGAGCTAACATCTAAGACACTATAGGAAAAAGGAAAGGAAGGGAGTAAGGATTATAGCTTAGTAAGTAAGTATGTAAATATTAATAAACAATACATTATCATACTTTAAATGAAGTCACAATATGTTCCTGGAATATTACCATCACAAACACACACATACTTTCACTATTACAATCATAAACAAGTTCAAAATAAGCTATCTAGCAGAGTACTAGCAGCTAAATTATTTATTTCTGGAGCTACAGAACTCTAAATTACAAACCGTTAATTTTTCTTGATACTAGATTCACGTATATTATTACCATAAAATTTTCAGAATTTTTAGTCTAGCCAATTAGTACAGTTTATTCATTGAAGTTACCCCTATTTCACTACTCAACTGTTCTGACCACTCTTCACTACGAATCAATTTTCTCCTCGTACAGAATTCAAAGAATGTTCTCATTTATTTTATTTGAAACTATACTCGTTAAGGATTTCAAGCATATAAATTATATCCCATAATTATTTTTGTACTATGTTTAATGATTTTTTCAAGTCAGAACAGGGGATCACGTAGTAATTCTAAACCAGTCTCTCAAAAACTTAAATATCTCATAATATAGAATTTCTTTGCTTGCTCTGTTTTTGTTATATGAAAATAAAGTAATTAACATTTAATTTGATATCTTATTCAGTCTCTGACTCAATTTCTACTATTTTTGGTAAATTTTTAGATTCACGTCACTGCAACTATCCTTAACAGTTTTATTGTCAATTTTGATCTTTCACACTTCAATTGTATTCATCACTTACCCATAACAATCTTTCCAATTTCCAATCACATATCGAGCATATTGCTCATAAGTTACACACGTATATACTTGCACTTATCATCACAAAGTCATACACAATTTCATTTAATCAATTTCCCAGTTGAACGCTTCGGAATAATAATGATCTGCGATGGTCTCGCTTTGACCCACCTTTAAAATCGAAGCTCTCTTGTACACATAGTGGCCTTCACTTAGCACCACTCAAGTGACCTAGCTCAATTGTACACATAATTTTGGCTCTCTTGTACACATGGTGAACACTTAGTACCACCCATGTGACCTAGCCAGTTTATCTCGTAGCTCTTTTGTCTACATGGTGTCCTTCACCTGGAACCACGCATGCGACCTAGCTACATATATCCCGTAGCTCTCTTGTCTACATGGTGTACACATAGTATCACCCATGCGACCTAGCTACATCATAATGTCTCGTAACTCTCTTGTACACATGATGTGCACTCAGCACCATACATGTGACCTAGCTACATACCATCTGTATCATCCAATCTTTCCGATGGTTCAACCGGGATTTCTTTCTCTTTCTAATACTTGATTCCATACTTCCAATAGTCAATTATGATTCAAAAATCAACTACATTACATAAAATATGCTAAAATATAAAAACATAATAAAGATAATGTATTATTTACATACAAACTTACATACTTTCTCATTTCCATGTCGAATTAATATTGAACATTTAAATCACCATAATTATACTTACTTTCAACACCTCAGAAATCATAGTAAATATATCAATTTTACATTGAAACATGCATAAATTAATGCTAATTATACATATGAACTTACCTCGATACTTTACCAACTTTCCCGATTTTTGATTTTTCTCCCATTCTGGGTTCAAACCTCATTTTTCGGGATCTAAAACATCATATTTTACTTATTTAATTAATGTACTATTCAAAACAGTCCTTAACTCAAACTTTGGCAAAAATACAATTTTGCCCCTAAACTTTTGCATTTTACACTTTTGCCCCTAGGCTCGGGAATTAAACTTCATCCCTTATTCTTATGTTTTATGACATGCTGATGATTTTTCCCTTTTATGGCATCATTAAATTCTCACTCTAACACATAGTTATGAACAATAACAACTTTTACCGATTAAGCCGTTTTACTCATTTTTGCTTAAAACCACTTAGCAAAAGTTGTTTAACATAATTTCAGCCTTCATATTCTACCATAAAACATCAAAATAAACACATTTCACCTATGGGTATTTTTCCAAATATGAACCCTAGCTTAAATTATTGCTAGAATAAGCTTAATCAAGTTACCGAGATTCCAAAAACGTAAAGAACTTGAAAAACGGGGCTAGAACGGACTTACTATTGAGCTTGGAAAGCTTGAAAACCCTAGCCATGGCTTCCCCCATGCTAATTTCGGCCTCCATGAAAAAGATGAGTCAATTTTGGCTTTATTTTCCCTTTTTATTTCTTTTAATTACCAAATGACTAAAATGCCCTTAAGGCCTTTCTTTAAAATTTTGTCCTATTCATGCCCATTTTTGTCCGAACAAAATATAATGGTCTAATTACCATTTAAGGACCTCCTCTTTAAACCCCCATTTCAATCAAGTACTTATGAATTAGAACACATATTTTGCAACTTTTTCAATTTAGTCCTAAAAGTCCAATTAAGCACTTTATCAGTAAAATTACTTAACGATATTTTTACACAATATTTTAATCTATAAATAAACCTTAAAACTTAATCGGAATAAATTTTTTGACTTCGAATTCGTGGTTCTAAAACCATCGTTCTGTTTAGGCCCTAAATCGGGCTGTTACGGCAACTTCTGTAAATAAGCCCTAATAGGCAAATTAAACATGCAATCTATAAAATTTATTATCAATACTCTAACACATGCATCTAATCACTCGGTAAATCATAAAAATTAATTGAAATAAACTTTTCTATCTCAGATTTGTGGTTTCGCAACCACTATTCCATTTAGGCTCTATTTCGAGATGTTACAATGACCATTTCAATAGGTCATAAAGCATTCATCATGCACCTCATTCATAACACCAACCATATATGGCCAACAAGCATAATCACATCATCATATCACAAGCATTAAAACATAGCATAGATTGATAAGTTCACAAACCATAATCAATATGAGCCACACATTATGGCCATATATAAGTAATTCAATGTAAGCCAATACCTTTGGCTAATCATCATAATGGCTAACATAAAAAATAAGGCGCTATACATGCCACTCACATAGAAACACTTAACAAATATGGGTGAATACTTCAAAGGCGATGGCTTGATAGTGTGATGCTACCTCCGACAATCTCCAACCCCGAGCTAACCTGACAAGCTAAAAGAAATGGAAAAGAGAGAGTAAGCTTCATGCTTAGTAAGTCCATATGAAAATAATAAGCAATTTATCAATATGATTCCACTAATTCTTACAACATGATCTCAAGGTAATACTATCATGATTGCCTTACCTATGTTTAGGTCAAGCTATTTTCTCGAGTCGCAGTCACTAAATTATTTATATCTGGAGTTATAGAACTCCAAATAAAGATCCGCTAATTTTTCCAGAAACTAGACTCACATATATTTTTACCATAAAATTTTTAAAATTTTTGGTTTGGCCAATTAGTACAGTTTATTCAATAAAGTTACCCCTTTCGCTATCTGACAGTTTCGACCCCTGTTCACTAAAAATTAATTATCTTGTAATACGAGACTCGAATGATATTCTCGTCTATTTCTCTTGAAAATAGCCTAATTAAGAATTCTAAGTATATAAATTATACCCCATAATTTGTAACATTTTGAATTTTGGGCCTAAAAGTTTTAAGTCTTGAGTGGGTGTAGTTAGGAGACTACACATAAATATTTAATTGTGCAAGGAAGTGACACAATTGTGTGTTTGGTTTAATGGTTGTGTGCTCTAGAAGTGTTTGGAAAGTCATAGGTTCAAGCCCTAGCTTCCCCAAAATTTTTGTTTTTTGAGGATGAAACCCCTATCTTTGGCCAGTAGGATTATAAGTTTATTTTGGTAAAGTATGACATAAAGAGCCTACTGATCTAGTGGATAGTGGCGTGTGGAGTGTGCTAGTGGTCTGAAGTTTGAATCCCTGCTTGTGCAAATGGAGATTATTTTTGTTGGTGGCCATGGGAAGAAGTTGTGTTTGACTGAAACACCAAGAGTTTTAACAGATTTGAGTGGGGTGGTTGTTAGCCGAATTTGAAGAGATGCATGGGAGGAAATTAAGGAGAAAATCAAGCAAGTTTGAATTTGGAGAAGAGTCTTGCCGGGTTTGAACTATGCCACTTAGTGTTTCGGTTGTAAAGGGATGTTGGGGAAGGTGTTTAGTGCGTGGAAGATTGAATGAAATTGGGGAGTTCTTTTGAGGTAAAATTCGGCTATGTATTGGTAATTGGTCATTTTTATTTCGAGATTTCGACAAGTTATGGTTTTGCTCTACATTTTAGAAATGATTACTACTTGTTGTTTATTTTTTTACCTTTTGAGTATTGTTTATTTGGTAGCCAAATACCACTAGTGTCCATTCGGGTAGTTTGGTTCTTTTTGCTCTCCATTATCGTGCTTTACTTGATCAGTTTCTTCTCTCTCCCTCACTTTTCTCCTCTTGAATATGATTGGTACTTTGCCTTTATTCACATTCGGTTTTGTGTAACCGAACATTTTCCTCCCTTGTAGCCGAATATTATTTTGCTTCATTAATCCTTTCCCTAGTCCTTCATTGTCGATTCTCTTCTACTCTCCCTCTCTCAAGCCTTGGTAGAGTACCCTCTAATCTCTCTCTCGATTCCATCCTCTCTTTCCTTTCATTCAATCATTTTTCATTGGCTAGATATCAGTTGGTAAGTATCTGTGACGCTGCTCTTTTGGCTTATCTCCTCTATTTCTCTAAATGTCGATTCATATATTTTCCTTTCTTTTGATTATGGTGTCCTTCCGAGTTTGAGTGATTCGCGAGGAGTGGAGGAGTTCTCTAGTGCTGTAAAAATGATTGGAACCTTTTCATTCCTTCTTGACCAAAGGTAATACTATTCGTAGTGATTGATCTGAGCTAGAATATGTTGATTTGGGTTGGTATTGGCCGAATATTTCTTTTCTTTGTTTTGGGGTTTGCATTTTCTATAGGTTGATAAACGTGGATTCAACCCATATGTATAAGCAGTCTTGAGTAATAAATTCTCTTAAAATGCAGATAACCATCAAGGAGTTTGTTAGTAATCTTTGTCAGCAATTTGGTTGGGCTGAAACCACACTCATTCAGTCAAGGCAAGTATCGGTATGTTCTAGAGATGAGTGCTTATAAGAGGGTGTTTAATCTTTTGGTTATAAAACTAATTGAGGGTCTTGATTGAATATAGGTTGGTGGTCATGGTTTTCGGGGCGTTCTCGTAAACAGGAGTGTGTAACAAGCCATTGAATGTGAAACTACAAAGGCTGAAAAGCTGAAAAGCCGAAAAGCCGGAAGGCTAAAAAGCTGGAAAGTGGGTTGTCGACAACATACGGGCATGTAGGCGCCCGTGTAGCAGGCCATGTAACCAAACATGGCCGTGTGGTCAACGAGATGGCCATGAACGTTTTCATGGGCTGAAATGATATTGGGCCATTTTGGACCGAACTGGGCCATGTGGGCCCAATGGGCTTGTGGGCCCCACACGAAAGCGATCACACAAAATTGTGGTTACTATTGCGCTAGGCTGTATGAACCACATAGCTAAGGCCAATTTGGGCTATGTGGGCCATATGAGCGTGTGGGCCCACATGGGCCAGCACTATGGGCTGTAAGCCCATTATCACTGATTAACTATTAAGGTTGCACGGGTCGTCCGAGATGACTGTGACCTTTTGTTAAGTCAGTAATCGATAAAATGACTATTCTTCCCTTATAGGGTAAAATGACCAAAAGACCCCTATAGGGTAAAAAGACCGAAATATCCCCATGGGGTAAAATGACTGTAATACCCCTGTAAGGTAAAATGGTTGATTTGTTCTGCGATGTGTATGACTGTATTTGAGCATGCCACATTACATGTATGTTGCATCCATGTATGATATTGTGTTACATTGTATGGGGTGGGATATATGATTTTGGAGGAAGTGTACTATACTGATATGGTCGCAAGGGTCGCGCAAGACGACTGTGGACCTACTGATGGCTTTAATTCTACTATACTGGCAAGTTTCCTGCAATACCAATTTAGTACCGTAACCGATACGACTTGGTGTGTAGAGATGGGTGGGTCGATTTAATCCCCACATGGTGTGTAGGGTTGGTATGGAGATAGTGTGTAGAGGCTGGATTGGGTAGGATTTTCTGATTGGATTTTGTACTGATTCTGTTATAGGCTTACGCCCCACTAATACTGTTATAGTAATGGGCTCAGGCCTAGACTGCTACTGTTATTGAAATGGGCTAAGGCCCTAACTGAAATTGAGGGCTTAGGCCCAAATTGTGTTTACTCTGACTGTATGCTTTTATGGGATTTCACACACTGAGTTTCGTAAACTCACCTATTTGTTAGCTATGCAAGAAATCCCTAGGCTTAGACGGATCGAGGCGATGGAGGACTTAGATGTGGCCACTCGACGAAGCTTTCTTGGAATATTTTAATTGAGATTTTATTTTGGGTATTTTTATGTAAAAGGCCTCTTTAAAGCTTTAGTTTTTAATTTGGGGATTATATTTGTTTTGTTTAAATACTGCTAGCAGTAGGAAGTGAGTTTTCAAAAGATAAACATTTTCAAAACCATCACGAATACGTAACGCGTTTTCAAAGCTTCTGCGAACAACAAACCGTTTACAAAAGTAATAATGTTTTATTTAAAAGCAACCTTTAAAAGTACAAGACCAACATTATGAAGGAGCAATAGGACTTTAAATTGATTTTTCAATTTATACAAAGAGGCGAGCTAAAGAAGAGATTTTTAAATGAGAAGTCTTAGATTTCGAAAAACACTTCAATGTGACATTGCCAGATTTGGCCATAACGTCCAGGCTGGGTTTGGAGTGTTACATTTAGTGGTATCAGAGCCAAGTTACAAAACTCGACTGTGGATTTGGGTTTTTGCAAAAACGTGGAAATTTTAACAGAATTGTTTTCAAATGGTTTAAAGCGATTGATATAATTTGGGAATGTTTTACTGAAGGAGTGGTACATCGAGTCTCTGCCCCGATCCTATAAGTCTTCTTACTATTTATACTGAACAAATTATATTGGAATGTTATTACTGAGACTACTTTAGGTAGTAAAACTATACTGAAACTCTTTAGTTAGAATAAACTACAAACCATAGTAAAACTGCAAACTGCGAAAACAAACTCTGAAATAATATTGTTCATAAAATATCTGTAATAAACACTGGAACAATAAATTGACTGGCATAAAACTGTTAACACAGACTAAGCGTATTCGATAATTAGCACTAGAGGTACTCGTGGAAGAGGCTGCAGCAGAGGCCATGGAAGTGTTCGAGCTGAGTCTTCGTCAGCTGGACACTAACCTAATGAGGAAGCTAGAGAGGCACCAGCTTCACCTATGACTGAGACGGGGTCTCAAAATTGAGTGGCTAGGGACGACGCACTGTCCCACGTGATGTTGAGGATTTTGGAAATGGTCGCTAGGCCTAGTACTAGTACTGTAGTCCGTGGGTCGGTTACGGAACGACTCAGGTTTAATGAGGCTGAGTTATTCAGGTGTATTACTAGAGTAGCCCCTATTTTGGCTGAATATTGGATGGAGGCCATAGAAAGAATCTTGGATGACCTTGACTGCACCCCTGATCAGAAGCTAAATGGTGCAGTATCACTGCTGAGAGACGAGGCTTATCAGTGGTACCTTACTATCAAAGAGGGCACTCAAGCCGATCAATTGACCTAGGAATTTTTCAAGATAGTATTCCAAGAAAAATATGTAGGTGCTAGTTATCTGGATGCCTGAAGGAGAGAGTTTCTGAATCTGACTCAAGAGGGTAAATCTGTGGCTGAATACGAAGCTGAATTTTTGCGGCTTAGCCGTTATGCACGTGGGATGGTGGCAACTGAATATGAGAACTACGTTCGTTTCGAAGACGACCTTAAAGATAGTCTACCAGTTTTGATAGCTCCACAGAGGGAGTGAGATTTTGCTGCTTTAGTGGATAAGGTGAAGATCACTGAGGATGTGAAGTGCATTGAGCGCCAGAACCGTGAAAAGGAAAGGGTAGGAATAGGAGGGATTCAGAACCCTCAAGCCCATTTTTGATACCTGAGAAAAAGCCCAGAGTTGACGGGCCAGTCAGAGTTAAGGCCCCTGTTGCTATTACTAGACCACAGCCTTGTGCTAATTGTCGGAGGCGCCATCAAGGCGAGTGCTAGAGAAGGATTGGGGCATGTTTTAGGTACTGATCTTTGGAGCATAGTATCAAGGATTGTCCATGGGGGCCCGATTAGATGCAAGCTACTGGAATGGATATTGTTCAGCCGCCGAGAGGTGTTTAGCAGCCACCAAGAGGCCGTGGTCAGGCAAGGGGTAGAAATGGTTTGAACCGTGGCCGTGGAGCGGAGGGTAGAGGTGCTGGTTACACTGAGGTGAGCTAGCCAGCACTGGTGTATGTTGTACATCGCCAAGAGGACGGAGACGCCCCAAATGTTGATACGGGTACGCTCTTCATCCGTAATGTACCTTACTCTACATTGATTGATGTTGGGTCTATGCATTCTTATATATCATGTGCTGTACCTGACCCCTCGGGTTAAGTGTGGTAGTGTTTTGGACTTAGAGTATGCAATGGGAGCATGGTGGTATAGTTTGTGTTATGCGACTGATTTGATAATTGGAAATTTCGGGGACGAAATTTCTTTAATGAGGGGTGAGTTGTAACGCCTCGAATTTTGGGCCTAGAAGTTTTAAGTTTTGAGTGGGTGCAGTAAGGAGATTGCACATAAATATTTAATTGTGCAAGGAAGTGACACAATTGTGTGTTTCGCCTAGTGATTGTGTGCTCTAGAAGTGTCTGGGAAGTCATGAGTTCAAGCCTTAGCTTCCACAAAATTTTAGTTTTTTGAGGATAAAACCCCTATCTTTGGCCAGTAGGGTTATAAATTAATTTTGGTAAAGTATGACATAAAGAGCCTACTGATCTAGTGGATAGTGGCGTGTGGAGTGTGCTAGTGGTCTGAGGTTCAAATCCCTGGTTGTGAAAATGGAGATTATTTTTGCTGATGGCCATGGAAAGAAGTTGTGTTTGACTGAAACACCATGAGTTTGAACAGATTTGAATGAGGTGGTTGTTAGCTAAATTTGAAGAGATGGATGGGAGGAAATTATAGAGAAAATCAAGCAAGTTCGAATTTGGAGAAGAGTCTTGCCGGGTTTGAACTCTGGCACTTAGTATTTCGGTTGTGAAGGGATGTTGGGGGAGGTGTTTAGTGTGTGGAAGGTTGAACGAAATTGGGGAGTTCTTTTGGGGTAAAATTCGGCTATGTATTGGTAATTGCTCATTTTCATTTTGGGATTTCGTCAAGTTGTGGTTTTGTTCTCCATTTCAGAAATGATTACCACTTGTTGTTCATTTTTTTTACCTTTTGAGTATTGTTTGTTTGGTAGCCAAATACCACTAGTGTCCATTCGGGTAGTTTGGTTCTTTTTGCTCTTTATTATCGTGCTTTGGTTGATCAAGTTATTCTCTGTCCCTCACTTTTCTTCTCTTGAATATGATTGGTACTTTGCCTTTATTCACATTTGGTTTTGTGTAACAAAACATTTTCCTCCTTTGTAGCCGAATATTGTTTTACTCCATCAATCCTTTCCCTAGTCCTTCATTGTCGATTCTCTTCTACTCTCCATCTCTTTCAAGCCTTGGTGGAGTACCCTCTCATCTCTCTCTCGATTCTATGCTCTGTTTCCTTTCATTCGATTATTTTCCGTTGGCTAGATATCGATTGGTAAGTATCTGCGACTCTGCTCTTTCGGCTTATCTCCTCTATTTCTCTAAATGCTGATTTGTATCTTCTCCTTTCTTTCAGTTATGGTGTCCTTCCGGGTTTGAGTGATTCGTGAGGAGTGGAGCAATTCTCTAGCATTGCAGAAACGATTAGAAACTTTTTATTCATTCTTGACCGGAAGTAATACTATTCGTAGTGATTGATCTGAACTAGAATATGTTGATTTGGGTTGGTATTGGCCGAATATTTCTTTTCTTTGTTTTGGGGTTTGTGTTTTCTATAAGCTAATAAACATGGATTCAACCCATATGTATAAGCAGTCTTGAGTAATAAATTCACTTAATAAGCAGATAACCATCAAGGAGTTTGTTAGCAATCTTTGTCAGCGATTTGGGTGGGCTGAAACCACTCTCATTCAGTCAAGGAAAGTATCAGTATGTTTTAGAGATGAATGTTTATAAAAGGGTGTTTAATCTTTTGGTTATAGAACTAATCGAGGGTCTTAATTGTATATAAGTTGGTGGTCGTGGTTTTCGATGCGTTCTCGTAAACAGGAGTGTGTAACATGCCATTGAATGTGAAACTGCAAAGGTTGAAAAGCCCAAAAACTGAAAGGCTAAAAAGCCGAACAGTGGGTTATCGACACCATACGAGCGTGTAGGCACCCGTGTGGCAGGCCATGTAACCAAACATGGTCGTGTGGTCATGGCCATGAGCGTTTTCATGGGCTAAAATGATACTGGGCCATTTTGGGCTGAACTGGGCCATGTGGGCACAATGGGCCTGTGGACCCCACACGAAAGAGATCACACAAAAGTGTGGTTACTATTGTGCTAGGCTATGTGAACCACATGGCTAAGGCCAATTTGGGCTATGTGGGCCATACAAGTGTGCGGGCCCACATGGGCCCGCATTATAGGCTGTAGGCCCATTATCACTGATTAACTGTTAAGGTAGCACGGGTCGCCCGAGGCGACTGTGACCTTTTGTTAGGTCGGTAATCAATAAAATGACTCTATTGTGTATGATATAATTTTGACAATTTGATAATCGATTTAGTTTTAAACATTGATGTGATTAAACTCCTGAATTGTAATATATAATGCATATCTGTATGAATTGTAATATGATTGGTAACGCCTCTTAACCTTAATCTGGTGACAGATATGGGTTAGGGGTGTTACATTTGATTGGTATCAGAGCTAAAGTTTAGTCGATTCTAGGACTAACGTAGCCCGTGTGAGTCTTGATATACGTGCCATATTTTATATTATGATAGTGTGATGACTCTTGACATTTGAAAATGTTTTTTCATAAAGTAAATGGATCCCGACAGAGCCGTAGCTGATGATGTCGAGAGTGTAGCGCCTGCTCCCGTGCAAGGGCAGCGCCAGCTGATTCTCGATTGACTTCGACTAATCAAGAGAGTGAGGCTAAACGATCCTTTTATCAATTGATGAATGATTGGTTTACTCAATATATTCGGGCTAATATCGCTGTAGAACAACCTCCACTCTCGACTAATCCTCTTTCGATACCTGTTATACCCTAAGTGAGTGATCCATTGGGATTACATAAGCCTCCTATTGATAAAATCAAAAAACATGGGGCCGAAGAGTTCAAAGCTACTGATGTTGATGATACTGACAAGCTAAATTTTGGCTTGATAATACTATCCGTGTGTTCGATGAGCTATCTTGTACTTCGGATGAATGTTTGAAGTGTGCCATATCTTTATTACGAGATACTACGTATCACTAGTGGAATACACTAAGAATTTCTGGAGCTAAAGCAGGGTCGGATGACTATGACAGAATATAAGTGGAAATTTGTGAGACTCAGTCATTATGCTCGTGAATGTGTTTCAACCGAAGCTATCATGTGCAAAAGATTCGAAGACGGTTTGAATAAAGACATTAAACTGCTTGTTGGCATACTTGAGATAAAAGAGTTTGTAGTATTGGTTGAGAGAGCCTGCAAAGCTGAATAGCTGGGAAAAGAGAAAAGAAAAGCTGATATTGAAGCCAAAGATTCCCGTAAAAGATCATCGGGTAAGACTTTTCACTCAACATCGAAGAAGTTTAGAGATGATTCTAGTCGATCTAAGGATACTTCAGACTTTTCTAGATGATATCGAGACCGACCTCCTATAAGTTCACGAGCCACTTCGATTGCTAGTGTTAGCAATGTTCGGTAGAATAGACTTGAGTGTAAGCATTATGGTAAATGGCATTCTGGAGATTGCAGATTGCATGATCGGTCTTATTTTAAATGTGGATCGATGGATCATTTTATCCGAGATTGCCCGATGTTAGCCGAGCAAAACACTATTCAGAACGCGAGACCGAGTAAGATGTCTGTACGAGGCAGACTACCAGACATTCGGGCAATGTGAGTGGCAGTCAGAGAGGGATGAAAGATACAGCAGTTCGATCTGAGGCTCTTGTATCTGCCAAAGCATACGCTATACGCGCTCTTGAGGACGCTTCTTCTCTAGATGTTATTATCGGTACTTTCACTCTCTATGATACTAGTGTAATTGCATTAATTGATCCTGGTTCGACTCATTCTTATATGTGTGAGACTTTAGTATTCAGTAAGACTTTTCCTGTTGAGTCTACTGAGTTTGTGATTAGAGTATCGAACCCCTTGGGCCAGTGTGTTATGGTTGATAATGTGTGTAAGAATTTCCCCTAATGATTCGAAATTCGTACTTTCTGACTAATTTGATGTTGTTGCCATTTGATGAGTTTGACATAATTTTGGGTATGGATTGGCTGACTTTGCACGATGCTGTTGTTAATTGTAAACGACAGACTATTGATTTGAGGTTCCAAAATGACGAGATTATTCAGATCTAATCTAATGGTCTGAATGGTTTACCAGCAGTGATATCCTCGATGTTGGCTCAAAAGTATATAACAAAGGGTTACGAAGCTTACTTTGCATATGTGCTTGATAGTAAAGTGATAAAAAAAAAGATTGAATCAGTACCACTTGTGTGTAAGTACCCGAAGGTATTTCCTTAAAAATTACCGGGTTTGCCACCTGTTCGAGAGGTAGAGTTTGGTATTGAATTAGTGCCTAGGATGACTCCGATTTTGATTGCTCTGTACAGAATAGCACCTACTGAATTAAAAGAATTGAAAGCACAGTTGCAAGAGTTAACAAATCGAGGCTTTGCGCAAACAAGTTTCTCTCCATGGGGTACACCAATTCTATTTGTGAAAAATAAAGACGGAACTATGAGAATGTGCATTGACTACTGTCAGCTCAATAAGGTGACTATAAAGAATAAATACCCGCTGCCACGTATTGATGACTTGTTTGATTAGCTAAGAGGGGCTACAGTGTTTTCGAAAATAGATTTGAGATCAAGCTACTATCAATTGGGTGTTAAAGACTCTGATGTGTCGAAAACTACCTTCCGAACGAGGTACGGACATTATGAGTTTCTGGTTATGCCTTTAAAACTTACTAATGCACCTGACATTTTCATGGATTTGATTAATTGAATCTCCAGACAGTATTTGGATCGGTTTGTGGTTGTATTCATTGATCATATATTGATCTACTCCCGTGATGAAATCGAACATGCCGAGCATTTGACACTTGTGTTATAGACTTAATGAGAAAAATAGTTGTATGTGAAGTTTAGTAAATGTGAGTTCTGGTTACATGAAGTTAGCTTTCTTGGACATGTTGTTTCAGCATCAAGTATTCGGGTTGATCCGAGTAAGATTTCAGCAATACTTGACTAGAAACCTCTGAGAAATATTTCTGAAGTCTGAAGTTTTCTAGGACTTGCTGGTTATTATAGACGATTCGTGAAAGGGTTCTCGATGATTGCAACCCCGATGACCAAGCTACTACAAAAAGATGTTAAGTTCAAGTGGTCAGAAAAGTTCCAGAAAAGTTTTGATCAGTTGAAAGCCCTTTTGACAGAAGCTCTAGTGTTAGTTCAGCTAGAATCGGGTAAAGAATTTGTTATTTATAGTGATGCATCTTTAAATGGTTTGGGCTGTGTTTAGATGCAAAGAAGGCAAAGTTATAGCTTATGCCTCGAGACAGTTAAAGCTGCATGAAAAGAATGGCAGCTATTGTGTTTGCATTGAAAATATGGTGCCACTATCTATCCGGTGAAAAATTTCATGTTTATTCCAATCACAAAAGTTGAAGTATTTGATAACTCAGAAAGATCTGAATTTGAGATAGCGTCGATGGTTAAAGTTGCTAAAAGATTATGAGCTTGTAATTGACTATCATCCAGGAAAGGCTAATGTTGTTACTGATGCTCTAAGTAAAAAATCCCTGTTTGCTTTGCGTGTAATGAATACACATATGGTTATGCCAGATTAATAGCCGAGTTAAAAGCAAGACCGTTATTTATTCAGCAGATTTGCGAAGTTGAGAAGGTCGATAATGATTTGATAGTAAAGCGGGCTCAATGTGATTCGAATGTTGATCCAAAATTTCAAGTGGGCGTCAAGGGATGTTTGCGGTTCAGAGACTAAATATGCATTTTGAGAAATATAGAGTTGATTCAGATAATTTTGAATAAAGCTCACAATAGTCGGCTATCTATTCACCCGAGTAGTACGAAGATGTATAATGATCTTAAATAACTTTATTGGTGGCAAGGTATGAAACGAGACATTTCTGACTTTGTTTCGAAATGTTTAGTTTGTCAGCAAGTAAAAGCTGAACATCAAGTATCTTCTGGATTGCTTCAGCCAATTATGATACCTGAATGGAAATGGGACAGAGCTACAATGGATTTTGTATCCGATTTACCATTGATACCGAGCAAGAAAGATGCAATCTGGGTTATTGTAGATAGATTGACTAATTCTGCACACTTTGTTCCAGTTCGTACAGATTACTCGCTCGATAAGCTGGCTGAATTATATGTTTCTCAGATTGTGAGGTTACCTGGTGTGCCTATATTTATTGTTTCAGATAGAGATCCAAGGTTTACATCGCGGTTTTGGAAGAAACTGTAAGATGCATTGGGTACGAAATTACATTTCAGCACTGCTTTCCATCTACAAACAGATGGTCAGTCTAAGCGAATCATTTAGATATTTGATGATATGTTGAGATGTTGCATTCTCGAGTTTGAAGGTACGTGGGAACGATATCTACCTCTGATAGAATTTGCGTATAATAACGGTTTTCAATCGAGTATCAAAATGGCACATTATGAGGCTTTGTACGGCCGTAAATGTCGTTCACCATTGTATTGGACTAAGCTCAGTGAAAATAAGATACACGGGGTCGATTTGATCAGAGAAACTGAACAAAAAGTGAATATGATACGTGAAAGTCTGAAAGTAGCATCAGATCATCAGAAATCATATACGGACTTGAAATGTTAAGATATAGAGTTTCAGGTAGGAAATAAAGTCTTCTTGAAAGTTTCACCGTGGAAGAAAATACTCAGATTTGGTCGTAAAGGCAAATTGAGTCTGAGATTCATTGGGTCGTATGAGATTATCGAGCGAATTGGGCCGGTTGCTTATAGACTGTTGTTACCACCTGAGCTAGAGAAGATTCACAATGTATTCCATGTTTCAATATTTCGTAGATATTGATATGATCCTTCACATGTGATTAGTCCGTATGAGATAGAGATTAATCTCGATATGACATATGAGGAAGAACAGATTCGTATTCTGGCTCACGAGATTCAAGAGTTACGAAATAAGAAAATTTCTTCAGTTAAAGTACTGTGGCAGAAACACGTAGTTGAAGAAGCAACGTGGGAGCCAGAGGATACAATGAGAGAACGTTATCCGAATCTATTCACTGGTAAGATTTTCGAGGACGAAAATCCCTAAGGGGGGAGAGTTGTAACAGTCTGATTTAGACCCTAATCGAACGGTGGTTTCGGGACCATGAATTTGAGTTAGAAAAATATTTTAAAAATTATTTTCTGTGTTTATTTTGTATGAATTGATATTCGTAAAATTTTCGTGATTTAATTTTGTCGTTTAGATGCTCAATTAAATAAAAGGACTTAATCGCGTAAATTGAAATTTTAAATGGTTTAATGTGTAAGGGCTGAAATGTGTTTGTCATTATAAATGGAGGGATTTATGTGGTAATTAGCCCATGATGACATGCAATGGACGGTAATGGCCTTAATATAACATGATTTTATATTTTAAATCCAAGGTTAATTATGTCAACTAGTTAATATGTTATAATATAATAAAACATAAAAAGAAAAAAAAATGCATGTGTTCATTTTATTTGACCAAAACTTGTAAAAGAAAACAAAAAGAGAAAGAAAATGATATTCGACCATTGTTGATTCAAATTCAAGGTTAGTTTGGTTTCAATTTTTGATAATTTTTACGTTTTTGAGATCGTTGTTTCGAATAATATCTGACCCATGCTTGAATTTTTTATTTTAATGAATATTTTGAGTTATGCTATTGATGAGAGCTCGAGATTTTTATTGTTTGATGATGAAATATGAAAGATTGTTTTAGATTAACATGTTTTGTATTGGAGTTTTTGATGATTTTGAGTAATTAGGACTAAATTGCAAAAATAATAAATTAAGGGACTGAAATGTGAAATAGATGAAATATATGGACTAGTATGAGTATAAGGAAGATTCAGCCTAACTGTGTTGTTGTGAGATTTTGTGTATTTTGTGTTTTATGCAATTAGGACTCATTTGTAAAAGTATGAAATATCAGGGGTAAAATGGTAATTTTCCCAATTATGTATTGTTGGATTAAATTGAATGAAATTATATTTGAATGAGATTAATTTGAAATTGTATAGATCAAGAACAAAAGAAATCGAACTTGGATTAGGGAAAAGCAAAAATAGTCGAATAGTCGATTTAAGTCGTTCGTCGATATCCGAGGTAAGTCTATAAGCAATAAACATCGTTAAATTTGAATGTATATGATCTTTATATGCTGAATTTAATTGTGTGAATTTCTATTAGATATAGCCGAATGTATAAATGTTTATGAGATTTGGGAACAAGTTCGATTCAATTGAGATATGATGATTGAAAAGCTTTCTATGAACCTTAAAGAATAATTAGGATTTCCGAAATACGAATTATGTGTAAGACCGACTTTGTATCAGTGATATTCGGGCTTTATTGCCTAGCAGGCTTTATGCCGGTGTATTATATCAGGCTTATTGCCTAGTAGGCTTTATGCTAGTGTATTATATCAGGCTTATTGCCTAGTAGGCTCTATGCCAGTGTATTATACTAGGCTTTATGCCTAGCAAATTTTATGTGAGCAACAGTAAAAGTAATCAAATGCGTTAAATGAGCTAAAGTGACCATGTGAATGTGGTTTTTAAATGAGCTAAAGTGACCAAGTATGTGAATGTGGTTTACTTATTTGAAATGAATGTAAATTGACTGAAAGATATGTGATAAAAATGTTATTTGATGCTATTGAAAATGTATGTAATTATGAGTAGTGTATCCGGTCTTATGATAGGTATAAGTATGTAATTTAAAAGCTTGATTTATGAGTATGTATATATGAATGCATATGTATAATCGATTATACATGATATTATGATTTTGAAATTGGAGAATATATTGATAATTTATATATGTGTATATTCAGCCATGGTATATTTTGAGTATAAATATATGTTTGATATGGTTTATTATTTTTAAGAATGGAAATGTCTATATATATATATATTTGAAATTGATAGTATGATTCGGTTTTATTTTTATTGATCTATCGAAGTCATTAATTTGTTTAAATTGCTTATACTTACTAAGCTATGATAACTTACTGTGTGTATGTTTATTCTTTGTTATTATAGATTTTGGAAGTTAGTTACAGGCTCGGGAAACGTCAACAAAGTCTATCACACTATCATTTGTTTTCGGTACTTATATAAAGTTGAATTTTAATTCATGGCATGTATAAGCTGGAATGTGATATGAAATGTTGAATTTTAGTTATGTATAATTAAATCCATGCGAAAATGGCTTTATTTCCAAGTTTGGTTTTGATTATGTTTGATTATGGTTTAAACTATTTTGGTGATGATGCTATGTGTTGTGAATGATTGGCTTGGGTGATTGATGATATATGTTTTAGAAATGGTTGGGTAGTGACATTAGTTTGAGTATTAAAGTTGGTTAATGACTTTGGAGGTGGCATGAATGAATCAATTATAAATATGATTGTTTGGTTTGGATATGTTTTATACTAAGGTATAGTTTATATGTGAATTTGCTTATTATACTTAGTTTTGATCTAATATGTTTTTAGTTATAATGTCTAAGGAGTTTAGTTTGTTAATTCGGTAATGGGAATTTTGGGTTGTGTTTGAGGTTTAAAACAATATGATTCGACTAAGTAAGGTAAATAGTAAGAAAAATGTTTCATGATTGTTTAAGTCAATTGTTTTGTTATGAACTCAAACGTTAAGTGTGGCCTTGATTTTTAGGGTAAGTGTACACTATGGTTATAAGCATAAATAGTATATTCGGTCATGTTATAATGTATTAAGTTGTATGGGTGATAGCTTGATAAATTTTGTAATAAGATCTCAATTGGTTTTATTATGAGGTTACGCAGAAGTTGTTATTATGTCTGAAAATGGTTTAAATTAAAGTGATGTAAAGTATTTGAGCTCGGTGTAATATATTGCATCTCTTAGATGTTAGTTAATTACTAAATCGAAAATACTACTTGATATGATGCTTTGTTTAAATATGCTTAGATGCCTTTATTTATGTATATCTATATTCGGATGAAGGCATTAACTTATATTAATGTATGAAATGTGAATTTTATTTAGACTAATATTTTGGTGTCGCAAGTTTAAATGAAAGAGTTAAAAATGAAATTTAATTCCATTTGATGTATAACTTATGTGTGCGCTTGGCTTACCTAAGATTTGTTCTAATAATCAATTATGAAGATAGTGATGATTTATATGTCCTGTATAAGTATAAATTGTTATGACATATTCTAGATTTTTGTTTTACTTATACTATGTTGTGTATGATACAACTTTTACAATTTGATAATTGATTTAGTTTTAAACATTGATGTGATTAAACTCTTGAACTGTATTATATAATGCATATATGTATGAATTGTAATATGATTGGTTACGCCTCTTAACCCTAATCTGGAGACAGATATAGGTTAGGGGTGTTACAAGTGTGACATCTCCTAATTGCTTTATTGTCTTTGAATATAGTAAATGTCTTCCAATCAAGCACAAGAAGAGTCCGAGGGAGCCGAGAGCCATGCTCTAGCTTCCGTACAATGAGCTATTTCTAGTAGTAGTAAAGGACCAATGTCTGAAGGCTAGGGAGAGGCCAGAGCAGCCTTATTTGATATGATGGATGAGTGGTTTGAGGATTATTTGAGAAATCGCCCCAACATATCACGATCTCCCCCGTTCCCTAACCGACCTAACGAGAAAGTGCAACGAGGTATGGCACCTGTAAGAATTGGTAAAGCCCCGGTGACAAGCTTAGAAAGTATGGGGCTGAGGAATTTAAAGCTAAGATCAATGATGATGCTGAGTGAGCCGAGTTCTGGCTCGAGAACACTAAATGAGTATTGGACGAGTTATATCTGAGGAGTTTTTAAAGTGTGTTGTATCTCTTCTAAATTATACTTTATACCACTGGTGGAAAACTGTATCTTCAGTGGTGTCAAAGGAAAGCATCACTTGGGAATTTTTCCAAGTAGAGGTTAAGAAGAAATACATCAGTAAAAGGTTCTTAGACTCGAAGCGAAAGGAGTTCCTAGAACTCAAACAAGGAAATAAGACTGTATCAAAATACAAAAGGGAATTTGTGAGGCTAAGTCAGTAGCAACTGAATGGGTTCAAACAGAGTCAGAAATGTGTAAACGCTTCAAGGAAAGTTTGAATAAGGAAAGTAAGTTGTTAATTGGGATCCTTGAGATAAGAGAGTTTGTTGTATTAACAGATCGGTCCAAGAAGGCCGAGGATCTCAATAACGAAAGAAAGCAAGCTAAGAGAGAAGCTCGAATTTCGAGCAAGAGATCTAACAGTAGAACGCTCCCATTTTCCACAAAGAAGTCAAGGGGCCAACATGAACGCTCCACTTCATTGGTAGGATATTTTGGTAGAGCGAGAAGCTCCAAACAACGTAACCAGAAGTCTTCTTCCCCGATGGTGACTAGTGTGGGGAGTGTAGATATCCAAAAGCTGAAGTGTAAAAGTTGTAACAAATTTCACTTCAAAGAGTTCCGAATGAAGAGCAGTGTGTGCTACAGATGTGGTTCTCTTGACCACTTCCTCAGAGACTACCCAGAGCAAACTGATAAAGAGGTGGAATTAGCTCTGATGTCGAGTGTTCCTATTCCATGATGTAGACTTTTGAGATATCCTGAAAGTGCTAGTGGCAGTCGAGTTGCGGCCAAGGACACTGCAAAATTAGATGCTCAAGCCCCGGCAAGAACATATGCAATACACGCTTGAGAGGAAGCCTCTGCTCCTAACGTCATTATGGGTACCTTTTCTCTTTTTAATACTTGTGTTGTTGCCTTAATTGATCCGGGATCGATGTATTCATACATTTGCATGAGATTGGTGTATAGTATGAATATACCCATTGAACCTACGAAATTTATTATCAGAGTGTCAAACGCATTAGGCAAGTCAGTCTTGGTTGATAAAGTTTGTAAGAATTGTCCTTTGACGATTCAGGGTCATTGTTTTCCGGCTAACCTTATGCTATTGCCATTTGATGAGTTTGATCTCATACTTGGTATGGATTGGTTAGCCCTGCATGATGTAATTGTAAACTGTGTTAGCTAGTATATTGTATTGAAGTGCCCAGATGGTGAGATTCTACTGGTTGATTCAAGAGAATTGGGTACACCGTCGGTTGTAATTACATCAATGGTTGCTCAAAGATACGTGAGAAAAGGATACAAAGCCTACCTTGCTTTCATACTGAACACTAAGGAAATGGAGTTGAAGATTGAGTCTGTGCCAATAGTATGTGAATATTCAGACATGTTCCAGGAAGAATTACCCAGATTACCTCCGGATAGAGAGATAGAGTTTAGTATTGAACTGGTGCCAGGAATAGCTCCTATTTCTATTGCTCCGTATAGGATGACCGAACTGAAAGAGTTAAAAGCACAGTTGCAAGAGCTGACGGATAAAGGTTTTGCGAGGCCGAGTTTTTTGCCTTGGGGTGCTCCCATATTATTCGTAAAAAAGAAAGATGGTTCGATGAGGCTATTTATAGATTATCAGCAACTGAACAAAGTAACTATCAAGAATAAGTATCCTTTGCCAAGAATGGATGACTTGTTCGACCAGTCGAGAGGAGCCATTGTATTCTCTAAGATGGACCTGAGATCCGGCTACTATCAGTTGCGAGTTAAGAAATCAGACATACCTAAGACAGCTTTCAGAATGAGGTATGGCCATTATGAATTTCTTGTCATACCGTTTGGGTTGACGAATGCACCGGCTATATTTATGGACCTAACGAATACGATATTTAGGCCATACTTGGACAAGTTCGTCGTTGTGTTCATTGACGACATTTTGATTTATTCCAAGGATGAGATAGAACATGCGAAGCATCTAAAGACTGTGTTGCAAACCTTACGGGAAAAACAATTGTATGCTAAGTTTAGCAAGAGTGAGTTTTGGCTCTATGAAGTAGGGTTTTTGGGTCATATTGTTTCAGGTGATGGCATCCAAGTTGATCCAAGTAAGATCTCTGCTATTGTTCAATGGAAACCGCCTAAAAATGTAATCGAGGTTAGAATCTTTTTGGGTTTAACCGATTACTAATGAAGATTTGTGAAAGGATTCTCCATGATAGCGACTCCAATGACGAGGTTGCTACAGAAAGACATTAAATTCGAATGGTAAAAAAAGTGTCAGCAGAGTTTCGAGAAGTTGAAGGCATTGCTGACAGAAGCTTCAGTTCTAGTATTACCCGAATCGGGAAAGGAGTCTGTGGTCTACAGCGATGCGTCCTTAAATGTACTAGGTTGTGTACTTATGCAAGATGGTAAGGTGATAGCCTATGCTTCACGGCAGTTGAAGCCACACGAGAAGAATTACCCGACGCACGACTTAGAGCTTGCCGTCATTGTTTTTGCCTTCAAAATTTAGAGGCATCATTTATCTGGTGAAACTTGTCGTATATTCACAGACCACAAGAGTTTGAAGCATTTGATAACTCAAAAAGAATTGAATCTGAGACAGCGGAGATGATTAGAATTAATTAAAGACTACCAGCTGATCATCGGTTACCACCCGAGAAAGGCAAACGTAGTCGCCGACGCATTAAGTAGAAAATCTTTGTTTTCATTGAGGGCCATGAATGCTCGACTAGAATTGTTTGATGATGGTTCGGCCTTGGCAGAGTTAAGGGCTAGGTCAACATTTCTTCAGGAAATTTATGATGCTCAGACTAATGATAGTGACCTGCGAGCTAAAGGAATTCAATGTGAGTTGGGTATCGAATCAGATTTTCAGATCGATTCTGATGGATGCTTGATGTTCAGAGGCAGAGTTTGTGTACCGAGGAATGATAAAATTATTCGGAAAATGTTCCAAGAGGCACATGATAGCCGTTTGTCTATTCATCTGGGAAGTACTAAGATGTATAATGTACTGGTGGAACAATAAGAAGAGAGACATCTCCAAATTTGTATCGAAATGCTTGATATGTCAGCAAGTCAAAGCTGAACATCAAGTACCTTCAGGTTTAGTACAGCCTATGACGGTCCCCGAATGGAAATGAGACAGAATTACTATAGACTTCGTGACAGGATTAACATTGACCCCAAAAAAGAAAGATTCTATATGGGTTGTGGTGGATAAGTTGACGAAGTTAGCTCATTTTATCTTGGTAAGGATAGATTAATCATTTGATAAGTTGGCTGACTTGTATATATCCGAGATTGTGAGGTTACACGGGGTACCATTGTCGATCATTTCAGATAGAGACCTGAGATTCACTTCGAGATTTTGGAAGAAACTACAGGAAGCCTTGGGTACCAAGTTGAACTTTAGCACAACTTTTCACCCACAGACCGATGGTCAATTTGAGCGGATGATTCAGATTCTTGAGGATATGTTGCGATGTTGTATCCTCAAATTTCAAGGTAGTTGGGAAAAATATCTACCCTTAGTAGAGTTTGCCTACAACAACAGTTTCCAAATAAGTTTGAAGATGGCACTTTACGAAGCCTTGTATGGCAGAAAGTGCCGAACTCCATTGTATTGGACAGAACTCAAAGAGAGTCAGATTTACGGAGTTGATCTGATCAAGGAAACGGAAGAAAAGGTTAAGGTGATACGTAATTGTTTAAAAGCGGCATCAGATAGGCAAAAGTCGTATGTTGATCTGAAAAGAAAAGAAGTCAAATTTCAAGTTGGAGATAGAGTATTCTTGAAAGTATCTCCATGAAAAAAGGTATTGAGATTTGGCCGGAAGGGAAAACTGAGTCCGCGATTTATCGGACCATACGAGATCACTAAAAAAGTTGGCCCATTAGCCTATCGCTTGGCATTGCCACCAGAACTAGAAAAGATTCATAATGTGTTCCATGTATCTATGTTAAGGCGATATTGATCAGACCCCTCTCATGTGATTTCACCGACGGAGATTGAAATTAGACAGAACATGACCTATGGTGAGGAGCTGATCAAGATTTTGGCTCATGAGCTTAAGCAACTGAGAATAAAGATGTAGCCTTGGTAAAATTTTTATGGCATCGTCATGGTGTGGAAGAGGCTATATGGAAGTTAGAAGAAACCATGAGAAGCCAATATCCAAACCTGTTTACTGGTAAGACTTTCGAGGACGAAAGTCCCTAAGGGGGGAGAAATGTAACATCCCAAAATAAGGCTTAGTCGGAACAGTGGTTTCAAAACTACAAATCCAACATTTAAATATTTATTTTATGATTATTATGAGGCCTAGAATATGAAAATATGCATGTGTTAAAGTTTCATGAAGAAATTTTATGAGTAAGGTGTCCAATTGGAAAATAAGGACCAAATTGAATAAATTGCAAAACTTGGGTTCTAGAATCAATTTGTATGAAATTTCTTTAGATTATTAATTAGGACTTAAAGATCAATTTTCCCAATTTTTAAGTTTTTGGACAAAAATGGGCATGCATGGATAAAATCTAAAAGAAAGAGCTTAGGGGCATTTTGGTCATTTGGCTAATTAATGAAATAAAATGCGAAAAAGGAAGCAAAATTCAGCCATTTCTTCTCCATGGCTACCAAAAATTAAAGGGTATCCATAGCTAGGGTTTTCAACATTTTCAAGCTCAATAGTAAGTGCTTCCAAGCCCCGTTTTAATGTTCTTCGTATTTTTTAGATCCTCGTGACATGTTCTCTCTATTTCTACCCATATTTCATGCTAGGGTTCATGTTTAGAAATTTACCCATGCATGAGATGCTTGTACTTTGATGTGTATTAGTGGAATATAAGAGTTTAAAGGATAGTGAACAATTTTTACTAAGTGGTTTTTCATGGAAATAGCGTAAAGAACTAGATTGTAAAAGTTATAAAAAGTGGGTAGAAAAATATGAAATAAAGGAAAATGTAGGTTACTATAAGAATGAAAAATATTCTGCTAGGCTTGAGTAACCAAGAAATTTCATGCATTTCGTTATACGAGCCTAGGAACAAAATTAAAAATAATGTGAAAGGTTAGGGGCAAAACAGTCATTTTGTTTGAAGGTGAAATTTACACTCGAAAAGAATAATGTGAGATATTGATAATTTATTTTTATTGTTATAGACCTCGAGGAACAAATTCTGGAGGTCGATCAAGGAAATCGAAAGGTTTCAGAATAACCGAAATGCTAAACCAAAATGAGTACCAGGTTTCTGAATGTATGATAATTAGTTGTAATGACGGTATGAAAATCCTTGAAATGTGTTAATAATAATGACATGATAATAAATGTCCCAGCTGAAGTCAAAAAGGGAAATTCGATGGATAAACCATGGCTTACATGACTTGGGATCCTGCATGTGCTGCAGAAAAGAATTTAGCCCGGACGAGTAATCCATTGATCTCAATATAGAAAGGATCTAGCCCGGACGGGTTTTCCTTGATTAATCAAGCCTCCCGAAGAATATGTGTGCATTATGGATTTAGCCCGGACGGGTAATCCGACTAGGGTCTGAATTTTGCCTGGACTGGTAATTCAGATCCGAGCTTATTAAGGGTGTTTGTCGCTATAAGGGATTTAGCCTAGACTGGTAATTCCCGACATCATCCAATGAGTTTATAGTACAGGGGATTTAGCCTGGACTGGTAATCCTACCGTAAGATGTGAGGTTTGTGGGAGTGCGTACACGAGATGATCGCTCTTATAACTTGATGATAAATGGATAATCCATCGAGATTTCTGAGAAACTCAACGGGATTAACATGAGATATAGAAATGAAATTATTGACTGATGAGCTCATCTAAGCCAAATCACATGATGTATTATTATCAGACTAATTCGTATGATTGAGTGCATGTGATAGGGAAACCATTTCATGCTTGTTGGCTTTATTGCCTCATATGGATGTATGCTAATTAATCGGTAGGTTTACTTTCCAGTTATTCCGGCTTACTAAGGATGTAAATGCTTACCCCTTTCTTTTCCCTGTCTTACAGAGCTTAAGAACTCATAGAAATTGGAAGACGATTGGAGAATCAACGCACTATCATCTTGTCTAGCTTCGGTCTATAGATACTTTTATTTTGTTCAATGGCATGTATAGGGCTTTTGTTATTTTGTTATTTGTGTCATTTGATTTGCCAATATGAAGGCATGTAAAGGTATACATATTCACTTGTAGATGGCCTTGGGAATTGGCTCATTTTGATGTAGGTTATAACCTACAAATTTGTGCATGTTTATGTTCAATTGTTCTAGTGAGGATGAAATATGGTATATCACATTTAGATACATGTAATGTGACCAAATCACATGGGATGGGTAGGCCATAATTGGCAATGAGTTATAACAATGAGCCAATCTTAAAAGTGTTATAAGACATAGAAATTCTTAATACCAAGGGGATAACCTAGCATGTGTAAAACCGATGAGATGAGGTTTACATGCAATGAGGTTTATCAAGTTCATTTAAAAGTATAATTAGGCCATGTTAAATATTATTAAAACCTATAAGTGTGTATGGATGTTAGAGGGTGACCAAAGGCTTGAAAAGTATCCTAATAAGGTCCACAAGGGTAGACACACGGGCATGTGTCTAGGCCGTGTGTGCCACACGGATAGCCCTATGGGTGTGTGGTATGGCTGTGTGTCCCCTGCACCTAAAAATTTTAAGTCAAAATGAATGGTAGTAAACACACGGGCAGAGACACAGTCGTGTGTCTCAACCGTATGGTGGACACAGCCTAGCACATGGGCGTGTGTCTTGGCCATGTGCCCCTAAATGCATGCTGACATTATAAACAAAATGCTCGAGTTTTAGGACACGGATGACCACACGGGCGTGTCTAGGCCATGTGAAGGATACGGTCGTGTGCTCGGTTGTGTGAAAACTTCTGTAGGTTTGAAGTATAAAATAAATTTAATTAATTCTTGTAACACCCCAAACCCGGCCCAAATGTTATGGCCGAATCTGGCGCATCACATTGAAGTGTTTTAGCGAAAACCTTGTTTTCATTGAAAACCCTTCCTTAAGATATGAAACCTTAGTTAACTTATGAAAACACTCTTTTGGTTCATGAAAGCTTTGTTTAAAACATTTGATTTAAGAAAGTTTATCAATTAAAAGCTTGGTTGCGGAAACGTAGTATATAAAAACTATGGTTTAGAAAATCCCTGTTCAACTTCTCGCAATTACAATGCATAAGAATAATAATCCAAATAATAACAAAAAGGGAAAGGCCTTATTACAATCCAGACTAAAAATTACTTAATAAACTAGGAACTTATATGCTTTTAAAACAAATCCAAGTTGTCTTGCTAGCTGGCCACCCAGAGTCCCTCTAGACATCGAACCTCCTATTGAGCATTACCTGAGAAAAATAAAAGAGGGGGTGTGTCTTCGCAAACTCAGTGTGTACACCCTCGTCAAGCAGCAAGCATTTATCAATCATCATAAAATCACACATGCAATG
Organism: Gossypium longicalyx; assembly: GCA_025698465.1. Taxonomy (NCBI): domain Eukaryota; kingdom Viridiplantae; phylum Streptophyta; class Magnoliopsida; order Malvales; family Malvaceae; genus Gossypium; species Gossypium longicalyx. The sequence continues at coordinate 65,690,218 of CM046995.1, read as the reverse complement.
CAGTGCAATGCAACCCACCCTAATAATCCATCCGCTACACTTCATGTGGGGATATAAATATCGACCCACCCAACTGATACACTTCAATGGAAGCCCGGTTGCGGAACTACCTTCATTACAGCAAGCTGCTAATCATATAATGGGCTTAAAAAGCCTTAGGTGGATCCATGGTCGTCAAGCAACCATGCGATCCTCATATACTTCCTCCGTTCCAAAATTCCCAACCCATATGCAACCTAAGCAGAATATCATATGTATGCATGTCACATCCATAAAACTTACATTCAACGCTTAGGGGTATTTTGGTTATTTTTGCCCTTAGGGGCATTTCGATAAATTTCCCTTTCTTTACTGTTTTTACTTACCTTGGCCCATTAACAAATCCCGTGAGCTAAGATGAAGGAATACTATGCACCAGGTAGGATTCCATAAAAGAGGAGGTGAGTCATTAAGACCACTTAAGTACCAAGCTCTCCCTAGATCCAATCCTAGACATGCTTATACCCGTTCCCACACCTTAACCCTTTGACTTGTCCACGGTTGCAATTAATTAATTAAGTTTTATGTAGTCATCATATACTAGGCCCAAAACCCCTTGCAAAGCTTAGTCAAATCCACATACCTGCATATGGCCCACTAGGTCCAATCACATTTATATGGCCCATTAGGCCCAAATCACATTATACACATGCTCACATACGAATTTCTATCACATAGCATCAATTATCAAATTCTGCCTATTATGGGCCCAACAGCCCATCAGGCCCATTAAGCCTATTCTGGCCCAGTTGGCCAATTCATAGCCCAAGTCCATAGAATCGCCCATGGGCCTCAGAAAACCTATTGGTTTCCTCCTCACGAGTGTTTGCGCACTCGCAAGACTAGCGTAGCCCAACTTTTGGCTTTTCAGCATTTCGGCATTCGGTTTTTACCGATTCATTGTGTGTGTGCAGTGTATGTACACACCTGGTAAGCAAGCGTGCTGCGATTCCCTTAGTCACCAGCCTACAAACGATATCACCCTTCAATTAATCACATGCTTAATACATATCTTTACTAAACCGAAACCTAACCTTAACCTTACCTTGCACGATAAGTATAACAGCCCCTTCTTAAATTACTAACCACGATCAACTCCTAGATCTGCGCCAATCTTGACTATCAAAACCAGAATAATTGGTGACTCGTATCCAACGCAAGTCCTCTTACTTTAACTATGAACATTCGGCCACCTTAGCCAATGGAAGAGGAATACTTACCAAAACCGTAAACACCTAGGAACAATTTCGACAGAGAGCTAAGATCTGAGATCCGATACTAAATCCCTACCACAGTTGATTAGAAAGAGTGAGGAAAGAACAGTGTAATAGATTCTTAGCAAAACCAATTGGGAGAACAACACTCACACTAGATTTGACCGAAGTAGAAGGAGTAGTAATTGCACCAAGAGTATTCGGCCAAAGAGTATTCAGCCCTTGGGAGATTCAACTTTCAAGCTTAGTATGGTGAATAAATTTTATTTGGCATAGATTACAGAAGAAGAGTAGAAGAAGAATCGACAAGAAAAGAAAGAAAGAAACAAAGGTTTTCAGTTTTTTGGATCATAAAGAGAAAAGAGTTTTTAATAACAAGTGAGAGAGATTTCGGCATTAACCTGGCAACCTTGCATTTGGCACCTCTTTATAGCCCCTATAGCTGAATTGCCTGACCCTCAATTCCCCATTCGGCTCCATCACTTCCCCCTTCTCATCTCCTTGTTTTTCTCCCTAATAACCCCTTGACCCTTTCCTCAGATTTCTCTTCTGAACACTCCCCTTGGAGTCCATCTTCACGCCACTTCCCATCTTCTAGAAGGCCAAAATTAAACTTCTAAAAATACTAAGCTAGGGTTTGAACCATGGATCTCCTTCCTAGCTACTAACGCTACCTCCCTACACTTTAAGTGGCATCACTTAGCCACTCCACCACAAAGCTTTTTGATGCCATTTTCCCGTATCTATATTTAAAAGCCCAACTTCTTGCCAACAAGATCCTTTTAATTATTAATGCATAAATTTATTTTCCCCTAAGTTTGGACTTAAACCTTAGCCAAGACCTACTATCACCTACTTAACTGAAAATACCTAGCACATTTTTTTATCAGAACCAAAAAAATGAAATTTCGGGATTTCGAAATTTTTGAGGCATTACAATTCCACACGAGTAGGGGACACGGGCGTGTTCCAAGGCACACGGGCATGTGCATTTTCTCCACACGGGCATGTGAGACATTAACCTAGAAATTTTCTTAAATTTTCCTTAGGACCTCGATTTTGTTCTGAACCATTCTCAGTGTATTTTTAGGGCCTCGTAGACCCATAATAGGGACACTAAGATGTGGTTTGATTGGTTTTAATTTGAAACGAAATTTCATAGTCTGTATTTTTTGAAAATTTCCTAGTATATGTATGGTAACGCCTCGTAGCCTGTTCCGACGTCGGATACAGGTAAGGGGTGTTACGGGATGCATGTCCCAAACATGTCTTACACTAGCTCTCGTCTCATTACCGATGCATGTCCCAGACATGTCTTACACTGGCTCCCATAATGTGGTCGATGCATGTCCCAGACATGTCTTACAGTAGCACACATATCACCCAAATGTTATGGCATGAATATTCAATCTTTTCCTAAGGTTCAACCGGGAATTTATCATGAAAAGTCTCATTATACCATTACTCATAGATACATTCAAGCATTATATACATAATCAAATATTCAATGCATCAATACTACTAAGTTGCATTATTTACGTACAACTTACTAGTTTCTATGGGATATCATATTCCATCACATTTCTAATGTATTCTATCATCACATGAATGTTATTAACATTTGGCATCACTTTCTCGTACATAACCCCACCAACATATAATTCAATATAACCAAAGCAAGATAGATTTCAAGTATATTAACAATAACATGGATAACATGCTTATTTAGTCATACAGACTTACCTCCAATGCAATTTCGGCTAATTACTCCATTTTAGTCCATGACCTCGTACTTTTTTATTTAAGTCCAATTCTCGATTTTCATGATCTAACATGATGAAATTCACTCATTTAATCATTACATTAATTAAAACATTCTATAATTCACAATTTTGCAAAATGACCGTTTTGCCCTTATACTTTACAAAAATTATGATTTTTCCCTTAAGCTCGTAAATCTATTTTTATCGAATTTCATCCTTTACCAAGCCTAGCCAAATTCTTTTTAAAACTATAGCAACTCACAATTTCAATTATTTCACACATTTCCAACTTATTTTACAACTTTACAAAATAGCCCTTTTTAAGTGTTTTCATGCAAACTTCTTTCATAAAAGTTGTTTATTACACAACCATGACTTATTTTATTCCATAAAAATTCAGAAAAAAACATGATTATTCACATGGAAAAACGCTAGACTCTCAACCATTTTGCAAAATAGTCCCCTCAATAGCTAGATTAAGCTTTAGGGGTTCCAAAAACACAAAAAATTATCAAGAAAGGCCACCAATAAGACTTACGTGCAAGAGTTTAAGGTTGCTGAAAGTTTCAAGCTTCCATGTCTATTTTCTTAAAGAGAAATTGGTGGAGGAAGAAGGAGAGAGATGAGAAAATGACAACTTTTTCTATTTGTTTTATTTTATTCAATTTTATCACCTAACTTCACCAAATTTTGACTTTTCAACCTTTCTTGTCCCCTATGGCCGGCCATCCTATTTTTAAAGGTCTACTTGCTCTTTAAATACCCCAAATTTTGGTTCTCTAGCTACTTAACACATTTAGCTAGCTAAACAAAACTTTTGCCCTTTATTCGATTTAGTCCTTTTTCTCAATTAAGCTCTCAAACACTAAAATTAATTCATCAAATTTTTCATGCATTTATAAAATCATGCTATAACACCAAAATAATATTAAAAATAATTTCTCCAGCCCCAAAATAGTGGTTTCGAAACCATTGTTTCGACTAGGCCCAAAATCGGGCTGTTACAGAGGGAGAGTTGTAACAACCCATTTTTCAGTGAAATCGAAACAGGGGTTTCGGGACCACAAATTTGACCCAAAATATATTTTATATTTATTTTATCATATGGCCCATAATATTTTAGAAATGATGTGTGAAAATTTGATACGAAAATTTTATCAATTAAGTGTTTAATTATGAGAAGGACTAAATCGCATAAAATACGAAAGTCAAATTCTAGTAGCTATAAGGATCAAATAGCTATGGAATTCAAAACTTAAGGTCTTTATATGATAATTAAATCATTAATAAAAGTATGTAGATTTTTATGGTGACTCATCCATGGAATTATAGAAAAAGGGCAAGGACTAAATTGGAAATAGCAAAATATTAATTAATTAAAAGATGAAAAGAATTATACATCTTACTTTTCCATCTTCAACCTTAAAAAAACATGGAAACCCTAAGAGAGAGAGAAAAGAAGCTTTCAAGGCCTAATTGGGCTTTGGTTAGGCTTGGAATAAGGAGTAATTTGTACAAGTTTCATTTTCCGGGCTTAGGGACAAAATCAGAATTTTTTAAAAAGTTTGGGGCAAAATGGTAATTTTTCCTAAGACATAAATTGAGTCTGTATAAGTATGAAATGCATGAAATTAATGATTAAATTCATTTATACAGATCTGGACAACAATAATTCGAGGTTAGATCGAGGAAAAGAAAAGATTTTAGATTAGTAGACTTTTACGCAAACAAGTGTCGAGGTAAGTTTGCGTAACTTAATCAGGCATGTAATTATGTTAATTAATTGTTGTGCTGTATGTAATTTGATTTATTTTGATGTGCTTCACTTGTATTCTATGATGAAAAATGAAAATAAGCTTGAAATGGTGATAAAGGGTTAGTCTCGATTAGATGTTGAATTTCGATGATCGTGTGCATTTTCTGAAACGAGTAGGGTCCTGCATTTTTAGCAGATGAGATTTAGCTCAGACAAGTAATCCCAATGACATTGTTATAAAAAGGATTTAGCTTGGACAGGTAATCCCTATATAATACCTCTCGAGCATACGTTATGATTAGGGTTTAGCCTGGACTAGTAACCCTAATTGAGCTCTTGTGAGCATACGCTATATAAAGGATTTAGCCTGGACTAGTAATCCTATTCTACGACATGTGGCTCGTGAGTGTGTTCTTTGGTTAAGTACTCTAAGGGGTAACCTTGATAAGAATTGATGAATTAATGAATCATACACCTCGAGTGTACTATTTGAGCCTTCATCAGAATTTCAATGATTCAACGGACATATAACTCTTGACATGGCACATGAACTTTGAGATGAATTCATAATGACTTGAAAGATTATTGCTTGATAAGCTTATCTATGTTACTTGATTTATACGAATAGTTTGGTGACTAACATGTTTGATGGAATGAATATGATTAGGCCATTTAGCCAAATGGATGGAAACATAACCTTGTTTGCCTAGATTTTAATAAACAAGATTGGTAAGTTTAGTTTATGTTATATGAACTTACTAAGCATATAATGCTTATCCTTTTATTTTTCCCCTATTTTATAGTGCTCGAAAGCTCGTGAAGGTTAGAAGATTGTTGGAGCATCGTCACACTATTGTCTAGCATTTTGGGTACATTTAGTGAAATCATTTTGGTGTAATGGCATGTATAGGGAAACTTGGCCAATAGTGGCTTGAAAATGTTATTTTGTAACCTAGACATTGGGATGGCTAGTAATGGCTTAATTTGGTATGATTAATAAAATTATGATGTTATATTCATATGTGATATGTTATGAATATGTTATCAAAGGTTTCTATTGCCTAAGTTAATTTGAGGTAAATTTATAATCATTTATGCATGTAGTGGTATGCATTGTTAAATGATGAAATTGCCTACTTCTAATACTTGAATTGGTTGGTATTGGTTGTATATCTCAAGTGTAGGTCTTGGGTGAAAACTTGGGTGAAAAATGGAGCTAGGGATGGTTTCATTTTGTCTACATGAGCAGACACATAAGCGTGTGTCTAGACCATATGTGACACACGTCCTGGTAACAGGAGCATGTGGTTAGGCCGTGTGTCCCCTTCACCTAAATTTTGAGAAACAAAATGCTCAGAATTTGACACACGGGCAGAGACATGGGTGTGTGACTCTGCCGTGTGTACCACACGGCCTGGAACACGGGCCTCTGTCTTGGCCGTGTGAAACCTGTACCTAATTCAAATTGAATTAATTATCCACACGGCCTAGCACACAGGCGCGTGGCATGGTCGTGTGTGCAAGTTAGAGAGTTACATGAGGTCAAACACGACCTCTAGCACGGGTGTATCCCACGGTCACACGGGCGTGTCCTTTGGACCACACGGGCGTGTGAGCCCTACACCTTGGAAAAATTTTAAAATTTTGTGAAAATTTCTTAGAGGTCTTGATTTAGTCCCGATTCAATTCTAATGCTTTTATTGGGCCTCGAGTGCTTGATCAAGGGACGTTATGGATGATCTCGGTAAATGAATATAAATTTTCAAAGTTAAATGGAACAATGTTCTAAATGTTCTGGTAATGTGTCGAAACCCTATTCTGGCGATGGGTACGGGTTAGGGGTGTTACTTCTCTACTATTCAATAGAATTGTTATGGGAATCCTCCAACCACACACAACCCTTTCACAAGCAATTAAAAAAATAACTAACATTTAAGTACAGTCCAAGTACCTAATGTAATGCTAGAACAAAAAATAATAATGGAATGTTCTAAAATGCACCTAAATGTACCTAAGTATAAGCAATTAGCTAGATCTAAAGGCATGAGATATAACTATTTTCAAGAGTTATAACACGCTGAACCTATAAGTAGATGAACTCGCACAAACCGTAGTGCTATGATTACTCTATCCTAACTAAAACTGTGGAAATTTTGTGAAAGATCTCTGTTAAAACTTTAGACCTATGATTTTTAATAAACCTAAGCTAATTCATAAAATTTTTGAAACTATAGATTGGTATAATGAGTACTCGTGGTCATGATGTACGAAGATGCAGTGGACATAGCCGAGTGACTTGAGCCAAGTCCTCTTCTCGGGGTAATGAGCCCTATTTAAAAATTAGTGAGTCTATAAGAATGCTCGAATTTGATGGTGGTAACCAAGAAGCTCGGGACACTACTGTGTCCTAAGATGTGTTTTAGGATTTGCAAAGGGTCGATGGGACCCAATTTGGATCTGTGGGTTAAGAATTTGTGATTGAGCAACCTCAGAAAAATAAAAGGAGTGCGGGTACTATTGATTGGAATCTGTGACCTAAGAAGCGGGTCAGAATAGTTAGGCTCAATAGTTGAGGAAGTTTTGAAAATGGATCGAGCCATATAATTTCGTAGACATTTAATAAATATTAAAATAATAATTCAGTAGTCAGAATTGTGGTCCCAAAATGACTATTCCCAACACCACTGAAGACAGGCTGTTACAGAAAACATGATGATTAGTATGAATGAGAATATTTTAGAATTTTTGGTTTAGCGGTTTGTGAGATTGTGGGAATTTTGAGGATGAAATTCTTTTAAGGAGGGCAGATTGGTAACATCCCAAAGGTCGAGTTAGAATAAATTGAGTTAGTCAAACCAACAGTGGTTACTTATTCATTTTGAGTTAAGATTTTGGAAAATTTTGTGAGTGAGTTAATCTAATTCAGTGGCTAAATGTTGTGTTTGAGTGTGTGGTAACTCTTGAAAAGAGTTATATTTCATACATTTAGATTTAGCTAATTTCTTATACTTAGGTACATTTAGTTGCATTTTAGGACATTCCATTAGTATTTTTCTTGTTTTAGCATTACATTAGGAGCTTGGACTATACTTAAATGTTAGTTATTTTAATTACTTGTAGGAAAGTTATGTGTGGTGGAGGATTGACAAGTGCAAATGAGGAACAAGAAGTAAATGAGTGAAGGTTTACCGAGGCAAAGGGTTGGATAGTTTGCCAACACGAATGTCATGGCAATGCTAGGAATATGTCCAGTTAGCACTCAAAGTATACCAATCTTAGGCCCAGTTGAACTTGTACTAGATATATCTACCTGAAAAGGAGGGAAAAAATCATGGGCTGTTGGATTTACCCTAGGAAAAATGATTATAAAAACTAAAAAAGGAAACCTTAAAGGAGGCGAAACAACAAAAAGAGAGAGTAGCAGCTGAGTAGTGTTAGCCACCACAAGACACTATATCGCTAGAGTGTGGGTTGGATAAGCGGAAGCTATCTTCCCGAAGTTCATCCATTATTTCTTCACTACTTTTCATTAACTAATTTGATGGAAACGATATTGAATGATAGGATTTGAATTTAAGTCGCCAAACCATGAGCTAAATATCATATGGATGGGATTACTTGATGAAACTCTTAGTTTCTTTAATGACAGAAGCATGGATCTACTTTAATACACTGTTTCATTCAATGGTTATTTACAAAATTGCATGTTTGCAAACTCTAGACATAGATGGAAGTATAACATGTTCATTAAATTAATCTAATTCTGACAAGGATAGGTTAATAAGATTGAAATTGAATAATATGAGCAAGTGTTCGACTAAATACTTGTAGCAGCTTCTAGACATAGAGCAACGTTCATATAGAAAGAAAACAAAATAGTGTAGGGTACCGTGCTAAAGGCCTATGGACATAAATAGCTTAAGGTAAGGTAACTTGAGGTCTTGTTCTTGAAAGAAACAGACCAATTTAGAACTCTTCTGAGAAGTAGATTGATTATGGTTTTGCCAAGGCATTATTATTAGTAAGGGCAGATTCTTAGTAATCCCGACCTTTCAAATCAACATTGTAGACCCTCTATTCTTTGTCGTTTGCATATTATTCATGTAATTATTCTCGAATTTACCATTACATTCTTACTTTTGTTTTGTCATAGAATTTTCAATTATTTATCAGTTACACATATTACACATATAATTGTTCCTTCAAATTACCATTGCATTCTTAGCATTATTTTTGTCATAACATTAATCATACCACACTCTAATAACTCGACCAAATTATACCGTTCTAATTCTCGTGGAGACGATCTCACTCATCACTTTATTACTTGTTTGACGTGTATACTTACACAATTTGTATGTCTCATTCACGAGTGACAAGTTTTTTCACGGCGTTGCCAGGGATTGGAAATTGGTGAAATTTAGTTTTGATATTTCCTTTTGTTTTCTTAGTTTTAGCTAACTTAGTTGTATTTTATTTCTACAAGTTTGTAGTCGGTGTATAAGAAGAGGCATTCTCGCTAATGAAGAGTGTCTATTTGACCCATAGATTGAAAGAACTTTGCGAAGGAGGCAAAAGGAGTTATGTAATATTGCTAAAGAAGGGAATGATCCTGGTTTAGATGATCATAGTTTCGATGATGATCTAATTGGTCAAGATGTTGATCCTCTTATTCATCGTGTGGTAGACGATCGAGATGGACCAATTGGGGAACATGTTGTTCCAATTTTGTATGATTTGAATCTAGGAATAGTCAGACCACACATACAAATTCAGCAGTTTGAGTTGAAATCGATAATGTTTCAGATGTTACAAACAACAAGATGGTTTGGTGGATTACCCACTAAAGATCCAAGACTGCATTCAAGACTTTTTCTAGAAGTTTGTGCCTCGTTTAGACAACAGGGTGTTCTTAAAGACGCTTTGTGGCTTAAATTGTTTCCATACTCTTTGAGAGATTGTGCAAGAGCATGGTTGAACATTTTACCGTTGAGAATACTGGCATCATGTATCTTTGCCATAGATTTTTGCAACAATATAATCCCTCAAATATGAATGCTAAGCTTAGAAATGACATCACATATTTTCAGCAATCAAAGGATGAAACGCTATATGAAGCTTGGGAATGATTTAAAGAATTACTTTAAAAATATCCGGTGCATGGATTCCAGCACTGGACGCAGATAGATATATTTTGTAATGGGTTGAATGCCCATACGAGGATGGTAGTTGATACTTCTACCAATGGTACCTTGTTGGATAAATCTTATAATGAAGCATAGGAGATTTTGGAAAAGATTGCCAATAATGATTATCAATATCCTAACACGAGGGTTGGGACGAGCAAGAAAGTTGTTAGTACTATGGAGCTTGATGTAATCACTTTGCTAATAGTCTAGGTATCTTCTTTAGTTAATATGCAATGGAGAGACCCAATGCGGCCCAAGAGATGAAACCAGTCAAACTATCATGTGTCTATTTCGGTGAAGACCATGTGTTTGATGGATGCCCATTGGAAATACAAAAATTTACACAATTTTTCATACCTTTTTTAACTTAAATTCATGCGAATTCGGTTAAATTCTTGTAAAAAATAATTAATTTTTATAAAATAATTAAAGTGCACTTAAAATATGAACATGTTGAATTTTAGTTAATTTTATAATTATTTTTGATGAATTTTGGTTATTTTCGACAGATTTGCACAAAAAAGGAAAAATGGCTCAGTAGACACTGCTAGAAGCACAAAATCGAGAAGCAATTTGAACTATAGAGGCAAATTAATTTCTAGCCTAAGATGGTCCAAAATTATAAGTATTAAATCATAATATAATTAATTTTAATTTATATCCAAGTTAATTTGGGTTAATAAATTATTATTAATTAATTATGAAAAAATGGTCCGATTGAACCGAGCTAAGTGAACCGAACTGGCCAAAAAAAGGACAGCCAAAACTGTCCAAGTGCTGACCCAATTCAGCTCATTAGCTAATTATTTAAGCTACAAAGAAGCCTTTAAAGACTTGTTCAAATTGCAATTCAGCCCGTCCACAATTGGTGGCTTTGAAGATTTGCCCCAAGCCATATTTAGCAAAGTTGAAGCCATCAACTTTGCCACATAGATGGCCGGCCAAGGGGTGGCTCTTTGGCTGCTATTTTTTGAAAATTTTAGCTGCCACATTTAGCTATGAAAACCTCCTTGGCTGATCATTCAGAGCATCCCTCATTCATTCACATCTGCTTTATTCGTGTTGGAATGGTTAATTTAATCAGCTTAGCTTGAATTAATTCGTGCTAGTTTGATCGCATTTCATCTGCTTAAATTGTTAAAATTGTGTTTATGTTGTTATAGGGCTCGGTAAAATGCTTGATTAAGTAAAATTCTTGCATTACAATTGTGAGGTAGTTAATGAATTAATTATTTAAACGGACTGAAATTGCAATTAATTGACACAATACTTACTCAGTCCATGTTTATTCTTCTAAGGTAGCTGAAGGTTAAATTAGCATTGTATCTAGCAATACACTTGCCTTGCATAACTTGCAAGATTATTGTGATTAAAGTGTTTCTTGTTACCTCACATAGTCTTTTATGTGCTTATTAGATTTAATTAATCCTTTGAATTGACATAGGGATATGCTAGAGATTAGTTCAATTTAATGAGTATGTATGTGCAATAACATGTTTGCTTATTAAAATATGTTTAATCATTTGAATTAACATAGGGATATGTTAAGAGATGAATTGATTTTACCGAGTTGCCGTGAATTTATTTGTAACAACATAAACATGATTTTAATAATTCTAAGTTAAAGAAATGTACTTTATCCAGCACAATTATGTCATCTTGATTAAATCATATTTTGAAATCATGCATTTGAGATTTATTTATTTAGTTTACTTAGTTTAAAATCTTAGTTTTTAATCACCCTCTTCAAACAAAATATTTTTCTTCACCGAAGTGTTTTAAATAACATTCATAAATAACTCTTTTCACAGTCCCTGTGGGTACGATAACTTGACATTTACTTGTCACTTTATTACTTGTTGCGATTGTGTACACTTGCACATTTCCGTCGATCCAAGTTTTTGGCACCGTTGCCGGGGACTATTTTAAAAATTCATTATTTGTGAGTTTGTTAGTTTTGCATTTTAGTTTAATTTTCTATTTTTAACTTAATTAATTTTTCTGTGATTATTTCAGGTGTTTATGAGTATTGACCGAATTATTGCCCTGCTCTCTGTAGACTCTGAGATTGAACGAACTTTTCTACAATGAAAAAGACAAGCAAATCAGAGAAGGACCGAAGAGATGAACTTTGAAAATCCAAATCAAGGAAACGGAGCAAGCCCTGCTCAAAATCCTATCCTTATTGCTGATGATAGGGATAGAGCTTTGAGACAATATGCTGTGCCAGTATTTAATGATCTTAATTCGGGTATTAGGAGACCCGAAATTGAGGCACAATATTTCGAGCTGAAGGTAGTCATGTTCCAGATGCTTTAGACAGTGGGCCAATTCAGTGAAATGCCTACTAAAGATCTTTATCTTCATTTAAGATTGTTTATAGAGGTGACCGATTCTTTCAAATTAGCCGGAATACCCGAAGATGCATTAAGATTGAAGCTATTTCTGTATTCGCTAAGGGACAGAGCTCGAGCCTGGTTGAACTCATTGCCACAAAACTCAATTTCCACATGGCAAGAGTTAGCAGAAAGATTCCTTATGAAGTATTTCCTGCCTAGCAAGAATGCTAAGTTGAGGAATGAGATCACTGCCTTTCAACAAATGGATGATGAGTCCTTGTATGAGGCATGGGAAAGGTATAAAGAGTTATTATGAAAGTGCCCTCATCACGAAATCCCACATTGCATCCAACTTGAGACATTTTATAATGGTCTTAATGCTCACACGAGGATGGTAGTGGACGCTTCTATTAATGGTACTCTCATTTCTAAGTCTTATAATGAGGCTTATGAAATCATTGAGAGGATTGCCAGCAACAATTATCAATGGCAAACCAATCGAGCAGTGTCAGGAAGACGAGTTGTTGGAATACATGAAGTAAACACTCTTACTTCTCTCGCATCTCAGGTATCATCAATATCACCAATGTTAAAAAATCTTACCACTAATGGGTCTAATAGTTTTGCAGCCTAACCACCAAATCAATTTAAAAATGTAGCCTGTGTTTATTGTGGGGAAGGACATTTGTTCGAAGAATGTCTATCGAACCCAGAATTCGTAATTACATGGGTAACCAAAACAAAAATCGAAGAAGGCAAGAATTGCAATCCAATTTCTATAACCCATCATGGAAAAATCACCCCAGTTTTTCCTAGATTAACCAAAGGGCTAGAACCAGTAACACTAATGCCCAACCTAGACCGACCTAACCACCTAGTTTTCCCCAACAAGTTCAGAAACCAACCCAAGCTGAACCATCCAATGACATAGAAAATCTGTTGAAGGCATACATGGCCAAGAATGTTGTCTTAATCCAGAGCCAAGCAGCTACATTGAAAAACCTAGAAAACCAAATGGGCCAGCTTGCAACTGAACTCAAAAACCTACCACCAGGTGCTTTACCTAGTGATACGGAGAATCTGAGGAATCCAAAGAAGAAGCATTGTAAAGCATTGACATTGAAGAGCAAAAAGACATTAGAGCCCAACACCGTCGAAGTTCAAAAGGAGCCAGCTGATGCTCAAGACTCAGAAGACATTCAACCGAGTGTTGAAATTCCAGTTTCACAGGAACCAAAATCTGCAAAACATGACAAGGTAATTTCAGAACAAATAATTCTGATAAACTAACAACTTTGTTAGATGTGGAATTGCCACAGAAGACGAATCAACTAGTTCCAGTAAAGAAACCACCACCACCCTACCCTCAAAGACTACAAAAGCAGAAGTAGGAGATTCAATTCAAGAAGTTCCTAGACGTACTCAAGCAACTTCATATCAACATCCCGTTGGTTGAAGCACTTGAGCAAATGCCGAACTACATCAAATTCACGAAGGATATCCTGTCCAAAAATGAAGACTTGGAAAATTTGAGACAGTAGCTCTGACAAAGGAATGCAGTGCATATCTTCAAGACAAACTACCCCCGAAGTTGAAGGACCCTGGATGTTTTACCATCCCTTGCAACATTGGAGCAACATATTCTGGTAAGGCATTATGTGACTTAGGTGCGAGTATTAACTTGATGCCTATGTCAATATTTAGGAAGTTGGGAATAGGTGAAGTTAGACCAACTACGATTACACTTCAATTAGCGGATCGATCCTTAGCACATCCACAAGAAAAAATCGAGGATGCATTGGTACGTGTAGATAAATTTATCTTCCCTACTGATTTTGTTATTCTAGACTTTGAAGCAGACAATGAAGTGTCAATTATCTTAAGAAGACCGTTCTTAGTAACCGAAAAGACCCTTATTGATGTGCAGAAAGGCGAGCTTACTATGCGTGTTCAGGATGATCAGGTAACATTTAACGATTTTAAGTCTATGCGATTTCTTGACACAACTAATGATTGTTCTGCAATATTCGATTTAGAGGATTTAATAGTGGAGAAGGAGCTCAACTATGTTGAGGATTTGTTGGAACAAATTTTGACAACAGATCCTCCAAATGATGAAGAGGAGGATGAATACTTAGCATTGTTAGAAGCCAATCAAAAGAGATTTAATTCGCAATCCTGTTTTGAATCTTTGGAATTAGAGAAATGGGATTATGCCCAACCAAAAGCGTCAATCGATGAGCCACCTAAATTAGAACTCAAGGTGCTACCTTCACATCTAAAATATGTTTATTTAGGTAATGCTTCTACTCTGATTGTGATTGTTTCAACAGAATTAACTACTAAGCAAGAAGAGAAACTCATCCTGGTGTTGAAACAATTCAAGAAGGTTATCGGATGGACCATAGCCGATATTCGCGGTATTATTCCATCTGTATACATGCACAAGATCATATTAGAAGATGGTGAAAAAGGGACGATTGATGGACAATGAAGATTGAACCCCATTATAAAGGACATAGTAAAGAAAGAAATCGTCAAGTGGTTAGATACAGGTATAATCTACCCCATCTTAGACAGTTCATGGGCAAGTCTGGTCTAGTGCATGCCAAAGAAAGAAGGTATCACGGTTATTGAAAACGAGAATAAAGAGTTGATACCGACTAAAATGGTTACGGGATGGAGAATTTGCATTGATTACCAGAAGTTGAACAAGGCGACTAGGAAAGATTACTTTCCTTTGCCATTTTTGGACCAGATGCTGGATAGACTCGCAGGGCGAGACTATTACTGTTTTCTCGATGGATACTCAGGGTATAATCAGATTACAGTAGCACCAGAAGATCAGCACAAGATAGCATTCACCTGCCCGTACGGTACATTTGCATTTAGACGCACGCCATTTGGTTTATGTAATGCACCTGCTACATTTCGAAGATGTATGATGTCTATTTTTACAGACATGGTTGAGAAGTATTTGGAAGTTTTTATGGATGATTTTTCAGTATATGGAGATACATATGATGATTGCTTAGCCAATCTAGCCAAGGTACTAAGGCGATGTGAAGAAACAAACTAGTACTTAACTAGGAAAAGTGGCATTTTGTAACACCCCTTACCCAAGACCGTTGCCGGAGTCGAGCACAAGGCGTTACCGGACTTAGCTTACTAATTCGAGACATAAAAACTTGCTTTTAAAATTAATTAGTTTCATTCATTCAATATGTCCTTAAAAAGGGTCCTCGAGACCCTAAAATATGAAATTGAAATGGTTCGGGAACAAACCAGAATCAATAAAAATTTTCTGATCACTAAAACAAATCAAAACAATTTATTTCATCTTTCATAAATAAACTGTCCATCTGCGTCATAGTCACTAAATAAATCATAAATCGAGTGACGAAACTCAAAATCCAAATCCGAAATTTTCTCTGAAACTATACTCATATATCTTCTTACTAAATTTTTTTCAGAATTTTATCTAGCCAAGTAGTACAGTTTATTTGTTAAAGTTTCTCCTATTTTAGTGTTTAGCTACTCTGACGTTTGTTCACTACGAATTAATTTTCTCCCTATACAGAATTCAAATAACAATTCTGTTTATTTTATTTAAAAGTAGACTCAATAAGGAATTTATAAATATAAATTATAACTCCTAATTATTTTTTTATAATTTTTAGTGAATTTATAAATTTCGAACAGGAGACTCAGAAATCACTCTGACCCTGTCTCACCAAAATTTAAATATCTTATAAAATACAACTTCTTTATTTACTCTGTTTCTTTCATATGAAAATAACTTAATAATATTTAATTCTATATCTAATTCACTATCTAAATCCATTTCTACTATTTTTGGTGATTTTCCAAATTCAAGTCATTACTGTTGCCCGATACTGTTTTAAAGCTAATTTCACCTTTTTCATGATTTCCATGGAATAACTAGCATTTAGGCATACATAACATCAAACAGTCCTTGATTAACCATTCCAATAGCTAATCATTATCAATCATTTACATACCATTCATTAGCCATATCATAAGATCATACACACAAAATGGATACAATGTTATACATGCCATGCTCAAAATGAAACGTCTAGCTATACTAAAATAATCCTTGTGATAGTGTGCCGAACCTCTGATGTACTTTACGATTCCCGAGTTAGCTTGACAAAACTATAAAAAGAATGAAAATAAAGGGGGTAAGCATTAACCTTAGTAAGTTTTCATGCAAATAAATAACAACATTCATAAGAATTATTTTACTACTTGGCATGATACTACTTAATGTAACTTCATTAATTGTCATAGACATATTTTAAACTTCTTCACTTACTCACTTACTTAAATACTTGCTTAATCAAATTATTAATACTTTTACTTACCTTTTTCCTTATCAACTGTACATGAACATTATACTTACCTTTGCTCTTCTAGCATGAACTTGTCTTACCTTTTTTGCATAACTCGTCTTACCTTACCTTACCTTGATATTCTTTTTAAATTTTCCCGTTGAACCACTTGGAATACTAAGGATACAAGGGTACCTTACCATTTCCATGACTTGTCATGGTCTTACGTGGTATCCTTTTGAAACTTACCATTGCGATGTCTTGACATGGTCTTCCATGGTATCCTTGCCTTATGAACTCACTAATGCCATGCCTTGGCATGGTCTTACATGGGACCTTTGCTTTATAGTAACTTATCAATTCCATGTCTTGACATAGTCTTACCTGATTTCGTTACCTTAGAAACCTTACCAATTTCCATGCCTTGGCATGGTCTTACATGGTATCCTTAAACCCTAATGTCATGACATTTGTATCCTACACATTCCTAAGGTTCAACCGGGATTTTCTGAAATTACTTCTCTGTCAATTCATGCTTGAGTCTTCTTTGAATAATTTCATAAAATAATTATACACATGCTGGAAATTAACAACATTAACATAAAAAAATAGAATATTACATTTATTTACCGTAAACTTACCTCGAAACAAAATACGATCAACTATATCGATTTAGTCCACTATCAATTTCTTTCCCCGGTCTAACTCTGGATTTTGTTCTTCTTGATATATAATAACAAATTTAGCTTATTTAATACTCATATTTATTAAAACAGTCCTTGACTCAAACTTTAGCAAAATTGCACTTTTGCCCTTAAAATATTACATATTTACACTTTTTCCCCAAGGCTCGGAAATTAAAATTCATCCTATTTTCTTATGTTTTATGACATGCTGACCATTTTTCTCTTCTATGGAAATATCAAATTCTCACTCTAACATGTACTTATGAACATTAGGTATTTCTACCGATTATGTCGTTTTACTCGTTTTCACGTAAAATCGCTTAGCAAAGTTGTTTAACACAATTTCAAGCTTCATATACTACCATAAAACATAAAAATAAACACATTTCACCTATGGGTATTTTTCCAAATATAAACCCTAGGTTAAATTATTGCTAGAATAAGCTTAATCAAGTTACCAGGACTCAAAAAACGTAAAGAACATTAAAAACAAGGCTAAAACGGACTTACAATTGAGCTTGGAAGATTGAAAAACCCTAGATATGTCTTCCTCATGTGAAATTTGGCCAAGGGGTTGAAGATGAAAAAAATTGGCTTTTAATTTTGTTTTTAATTTATTTTAATAACTAAATGACCAAAATACCTTTAATTAAAAACTATGGTGTTTTATCTTCCTTTAGGTATTTTTGTCCAAACTAGTATAATGGTCTAATTACTATCCAAGGACCTCCACTTTAAAAACCCATTGCTCACAAGTACTTAGTATCTTTGTGAACTAGAACACACATTTTACAACTTTTACAATTTAGTCCTAGATACCAAATTGAACCCTCTATCGATAAAATTTCAAAATGAAATTTTCACACAATCATGCAATCTTGCCATAGAGATTAAAATGATAATAAAATAAAATTTTTTACCTCAGATTTATGGTTTCGTAACCACTATTTCATTTAGGCCCTATTTCGAGATGTTACACATTTCATGGTATGAGAAGGGATTGTTCTAGGGCATCAGATAACAAGACATGGAATAGAAGTTGATAAAGCAAAGGTAGATGTTATTGAGAAACTCCCACCTCCAACATCTGTAAAGGGTGTTAGGAGCTTTTTGGGCCACGCCAGTTTCTATAGAAGATTCATCAAGGACTTTTCCAACATTGCTAAACCCTTATGCAAACTATTGGAGAAGGACGCAACGTTCAAATTTGACGAGGAATGCTTAAAGGCTTTCAAAGATTTGAAGAGTCAGTTAGTTACGGCACCCATAATCATCACACTAGACTGGGATTTTCCATTTGAATTGATGTGTGACGCAAGTGACTTCGTGATAGGAGCTGTCATGGGTCATCGAAGGAACAAAGATTTTCATCTCATCCACTACGCAGGTCAAACTCTGACAGGTGCTCAACTGAATTATATGGTAACAAAGAAAGAGTTGCTTGCTATTGTGTTTGCTTTTGACAAGTTTCGATCTTATCTTGTAGGTACCAAGGTGATTGTCTATATGAACCACTCAACAATTAAGTATTTGCTTGCCAAGAAAGTCACTAAACCGAGACTGATCTGATGGGTACTTCTACTCCAAGAGTTCAATCTAGACATTCAAGATCGAAAGGGAGTGGAAAACCAAGTAGTAGACTAGTTGTCGAGATTGGAGCCTCAAGAAGGGAACTCTCCTCTTATACCAATTCAAGATACGTTTCCAGATGAACACATACTGAAGGTAAATCATGTCCGTAATACCCCTTGGTTTGTTGATATTGCTAATTTTTTAGCTTGTGGTTTGATGCCGGTTGATAAGACGTATCATCAAAAGAAAAATTTTCTTCACAATGTGAAGTACTAGTTCTGGGAAGAGTCGTACTTGTTTAAAAAGTGTACAGATCAAATGATCAGGAGATGCGTGGCAGAAGATGAAGTACATAAGATTTTATACCATTGTCATTCAGCTTTGAGTGGGGAACACTTCGGAGGTACATGTACTACAGCCAAGGTATTACAACCCGAATTCTTTTGGCCAACATTATTCAAAGACGCATATGCTTGCGTAAAGAGTTGTGATCGATGTCAAAGGGTTGGAAGTGTCACCAATTGAAATGAGATGCCTCGAACAAATATCATTGAGGTAGAATTGTTCGATGTTTGGGGTATTGACTTTCTCAATCCTTTCCCTCTGTCTTTTGGTCACAAGTACATATTAGTAGCAGTAGACTATGTGTCTAAGTGGGTTAAGGCAGAGGTATATCGACAAACGATGCTAAGGTTGTAATGAAGTTTTTGCAAAAACATGTGTTCACCAGGTTTGGAACCCCAAAAGCTATTGTCAGCAATGAAGGGTCCCATTTTGTGAACAAGTGCTTGAAATGGTTATTAGATAAACATGGAGTGAAACACAAGGTCGCTACAGCTTACCATCCGTAGACGAATGGGCAAGCTGAACTGGAAAGCATGGAGATCAAAAGTATACCTGAGAAGGTAGTTTGCCCGAATTGACGAGATTGGTCCAAAAGATTGGATGATGCTTTATGGGCTTACAAAACAGTATACAAGACACCTTTAGGGATGTCACCCTATAGGTTAGCCTTTGGGAAAGCTTGTCATCTGCCTTTGGAGTTAAAGCACAAAGCTTACTGGGCCCTTCGACAACTCAACTTGGATCTTAAGCTTGCTAAAGAGAAACGGATTCTCCAACTCAATGAGCTAGAGGAATTCTGATTGTTCTCATATGAAAATGCCAAATTACTCAAGGTAAGACTTAAGAAATGGCATGACAAGCACATTCGAGTTCGAGAATTTGAAGCAGGTCAACAAGTCTTGTTATTTAATTCTAGATTAAGGTTCTTTGCAGGTAAACTAAAATCACGTTGGTCTGGTCCATTTACGATTCATCGCGTCTATCCATACGGAGTTGTTGAACTCCAAGGTAAGGGAGGTAATTTTCAAGTTAATGCTCAGCGTCTGAAACA
This sequence comes from Gossypium longicalyx, assembly GCA_025698465.1. Classification (NCBI taxonomy): domain Eukaryota; kingdom Viridiplantae; phylum Streptophyta; class Magnoliopsida; order Malvales; family Malvaceae; genus Gossypium; species Gossypium longicalyx. The sequence continues at coordinate 65,669,909 of CM046995.1, read as the reverse complement.
ATACTGGGGAGATAAAATTGAACGAAATCAAATTTCGTTCATTTTATCGGATGTTTAAATTTTCTTATTTTCCTTCTTAATAAATGATTTAGGGCATATTTTTGGGAATTAGTATGTTTAAATAAATTCTATCTAGAAGATTGGAACCTAAGCGGGACCACTTGTGACCCCTCCAATCTTTCCTAGGAATTGATTTTAACATAATTTTCTGAAAAATTATTCCCTAAATTCCAAAATAAATTTGTAGTTTTTCAAATAAAAAGGTAAAGTTTGACTCAAGTTTTAAATTGCAACTCAATTCCAAATTTTCATTAAGCCTAGGGACTTAATTGAAGTATTTTTAAAATTTAGTTGCTCTTTCCGTAAACAAAAATTAGATGCCTCTTTTTGTAAATATTTTCAAAAGGCTTCTAGAATAAATGTTTTTAATGTAATAAAAAAAGATGATAATTATTAATATATAACTATATCCATTATAATATATATTAATTATTATTAACTTTACATAGAGTTAGGATTAGTTTTAATTTAATCATATTTTATTTGATAAGTTTTTATCTTAATAAACTAATAGCAATTAATAATTTAATATGTATTTTATTAATTATTAATTGTTGTTAACTCTAAATAGAATTAGAACTTAGAATTTTTTAATTATTAAATTTTTCTAAGAATTCTACTTTAACTCTTATTTCCCTCACTATAAATATCACCAATCTTCTTCACCTTTCTTCATTCAAACTTCCATCCCACCAAACCACCTAGTGTCATAGCTCTCAACTCCCTAGTCGCAAGCCTCCAACTTCTAAGCCACAACACCACTCGACAGCCATTCGACCAGCAGCTCACCCCGCGCACACCTGTTGCCTCCGTGCGCACCCAGTAGCCCACGCACAAAGGTGCACTAGCAACCGTTCTTTGTTGCTGCTCCTTGGCACCACACCTGCTTCTCGCTCCAACTCACACACGCCCACGTTGTTGTCTGTTTGCCAAGCAGCTGCCCATGCCAGGTTCTACCACTCTTTGATCCTTACTCGATGCATCCGTGTGCTGCCCAACATCCGTGTGGCATCAGCCCGATTACTCACACCACCCTTTCACCCATACTTAGCCAAATCCCCCAACCTATTCTTATTTGCCAACTTTTGTTTCATAATTATTTTTCTTAGGAGCTTTTAATTTTTACGAAAAAGGTGGTAAGACCAAATTTTCTCTTAAATTTTAATTTTATTCTACTAATTAATTTTTCAATTTATTGAACCATTAATAATTTTTATTAATTAAATTTTTTATAAACTAAATTTTCCCATCTTTTGTTCAGCTTAATCATGCCCCGCAAGAGAACTCGTGCCTGTGCCCAAATCTATGAAACACAAAACAAGTTCCATTGTGAAGAAGCCAAAGCAAGATACGAGAGTATCTTCAAAAATCAATAGATGCATCCAGAGAAAGGCTTTACATTGAAAGAGAGCAACGACAAAGACTTTATGGCCTGTATTCATCAAGTTGCTGAAGCCCTCAATTGGGAATTGTTTTGTGAGAAGAGACCTAGTGTGGATGAGGAGTTAGTGCGTGAATTCTATGCGAATTTAACCTCAAGCGAGTTGACGAAAGTTCCAGTTCGTGGAATCAAGGTACCAATAACTTCAAACGCTATTAATGGATTCTTTGAATTGCTTGATTTTGAAAACAACGAATATTCTTCCTTGATAAGCAATATAGAGCTTGAAAATTTGCAAGAAATTCTCGAGGAACTTACAGTTCCAGGTTCTAAGTGGACTGTGTCAAAGTAAGGAATCCACACTTATCGAAGAGAATATTTGACACCACTCATAAAGGTATGGTTATACTTCATCTGTTTCAGCCTTATGCCTAGTTCACATGGAACTACGATTTCATTAGAGCGAATGGTCTTATTATACTCAATTTTAACTAGAAAGACCTTTGATGTGGGAAAAATCATCCTGAGAGAAATGCGGAATTGTGCCGTTAGACATTCTGGCCCAGCCTACTTTCCCTTTACAATAACAATTTTGTGCTTGAAAGCTAAAATTCTTTCAAAAGTAAAGAAGGCAGGGTATTGCCAGGGTACAATCACAGATTGGGACCTTTACCAAATAGCTGGAGATTTTGTTCTACAGCAGCGAACTGAAGAAAGTGAAGATCCTGAAGAAGAGGAAGAAGATCCCATAAAGATCGAGCCAATGTAATAAACTGAAGTTCCTGATAAGGTGGAACCAATGGAACCAAAAGTTGAACCTAATGACGAAACTTTAATATTCAGAGCTCAACTGCCTAGCCCAGATCTTTGACATGAGCTGTCAAAGTTGATGGACATAATGCAGCATATGCAATGGCAGCAACAAGCTTACTGGAGATACTAAAAAATAAGGGATGACTTGATGAGAAGTGCTCTTAGGAAAATTTACAATGACCCATTTATTTTTGTGCCTGAATTTTCAGATTTTATATTTTAACCATGGAGTCCATTATCGAAGAAGGAGTGACGCGATTCATGCAAAGGCAATAATGATAGAGCAAAAGATGAGTCAAATTCGAAAGGGTTTGCAAATAAATAAAAAGGGGGATCTTGACTTTATTTTATTTTTGTTCTTAGGTCATTTTAGGATTATGTTAATTAGGAATTTTTATTCTTGCCTAATAAAATAAGAGAGGAAAATCATAAATAAAATTTGAGCAAGTCACAAAGTATAAAGTGTGGCAATAGGTATATACATGTCTAGGTTGGATCTAGAGAGAGATTGGTACTTAAGCAGTCAATTTGACTCACCTCCTATTTTCTAGAATCCTACCTAGTGTATAAACTCTATTCACTTTAAACAATGAAGACATTGTTCATCTTAAGTAGGGGGGACTGAAAAATTGAATTATTTCCACTCAAAATAAAATTTTCTTTTAATTATGATTAGGATATATTTGGTTCAATAATTGGAAATTTTGTTAAGTATGCTAAACTTTAGTATAAATAAATTTCTATTATTTCAATAAATTATTATGTTATCTTAATAATGATATGAATCTATTTTTTAATAAAGCATGCAAATCGTACCATAAAAAATTTAATTCCTTAGGAAAGTTAGGCGTGCATGAAAGTTTAAGTCTTTAGAATGACTTAGTAGTTTCTTGAGGCGAAATCCTAAGAAGCATGAAACATTGAAAATGATTTAGGCAACTTTTGTTTGGATTGTTTAAGCCTTTCAAGCCAACCATGATGAAATTTTTATCCTTTGAAACCCAACTTTAAGACTGTTGGCCTAATTCTATTCGAACCCTTGCAAATTTAGCCATCACTTCTCTCTTAGCTATCTTAAAATTATTCCAAACACTAGACTCAGTACTATTCAAAGTATTCTTTTAAAAAAATAAGTTTGGGGGAGTTGAAAAGAAATATCAAATGCTCTAAAATTGTAGTACATTTAGTAAAATGCTCGAATTAAAAAAAAGAGAGCATGAGTTCTTAAAATAAAATGTACAAAAGGGCATATGAAAGCAAAGTAAGTTGGTGTATTAAGGGAAATTATTCCAAAGGTTCAATTGAAGCTAAGTCTAGGGTTTAAAAGCCTAAATTTATTTATCTTTTACCTACCCCTAAGCCCAGCCATGTTACAACCTTGTTAAAGACCTATTGATTCAAGTTCCGATGCCACCTACATTAGTGGAGAGAAATTGCTACATGCAACATATGAAGGCATAAGTTAAACTTAGTGATTGCAGCTTAATCTTGAATAAGGGAAAAAATTTAAATTGGTAAGGGTTAACATGACTTTATTAGGAAACATTCAGTCTAATTTTTTGCTATCATAAGAATGATTGAGATTAATTTGAACGATATGTATACTTAAGTAGCATAACTATCAAATTTCTTGTCTTTGAGCATAAGTATATTAAATTCATAATTTTGAGAAAAATGTTGTTCTGAAGGAATTTTTGAAAGGTGTTTCCGAGAAATTCTTTTCAAAATTCATGCATTACTCGGGACGACCAATAGATTAAGTTTGAAGGTGTGGAAACACAAAAATTTACACATTTTCCATACCCTTTTCAACTTAAATTCATGTGAATTCGATTAAATTCTTGTCGAAGAATAATTAATTTTAATAAAATAATTAAAGTGCACTTAAAATATGAACATGTTGAATTTTAGTTAATTTTATAATTACTTTTGATGAATTTTGGATATTTTCGACAGATTTGTACAAAGGGCAAAAAATGGCTCAGCAGACACTACTAGAAGCAAGAAATCGAGAAGCGATTTGAAGTATCGAGGCGAATTAATTTCCAACCTAAGACGGTCCAAAATTATATTTATTAAATTATAATATAATTAATTTTAATTTATATCCAAGTTGATTTGGGTTAATAAATTATTATTAATTAATTATAAAAAATGGTCCGATTGAACCGAATCGGCCAAGAAAAGGACAGCCCAAAACTGTCCAAGTGCTGACCCAATCTAGCTCATTAGCTGATTATTTAATCTGCAAAGAAGCCCTTAAAAACTTGTTCAATTTGCAATTCAGCCCCTCCACAATTGGTGGCTTTGAGGATTTGCCCCAAGCCATATTTAGCAAAGTTGAAGCCATCAACTTTGCCACATAGATGGCTGGCCAAGGGGTGGCTCTTTGGCTACTATTTTTAGCAAATTTTAGCTGCCACATTTAGCTATAAAACCCTCCTTGGCTGATCATTCAATGCATCCCTCATTCATTCAAATCTCTTCTCTCTTCTCTCACTTTCTCCTCTCATTTTCCCTTTCAAAATCCCTTACTCTCTTGCTGATTTCTCCTCTTGGAAAAGGGGCATTCATCAGCCATTTTGGAGCAACATCGAATTGTTCATAGCAGCCTTGATTGGTGAAGACAACAGAGAACGAAGACAGAGCAACTAGTCAAGCCACGAAAAAACACCGGATTTGATTCTTGTTCCCTATCTCTTTAAATTTTGTTGTTTTTGTGATGAATACATCTATGAATATTTATGTTGTCGGAATGGTTAATTTAATCAGCATAGCTTGAATATAATTCGTGTTGGTTTGATTGCATTTCATCTGCTTAAATTATTAAAATTGAGTTTATGTTATTATAGGCCTCGGTAAAATGCTTGATTAAGTAAAACCATGCCTTAGTTATTCTTGCATTACAATTGTGAGGTAGCTAATGAAATAATTATTTAAACGGATTGAAATTGTAATTAATTAACACAATACTTAGTCAGTCGATGTTTATTCTTCTAAGGTAGCTGAAGGTTAAATTAGCATTGTATCTGGAGATACACTTGCCTTGCATAACTTGCAAGATTATTGTGATTAAACTGTTTCAAGGTAAGGATACCTTGTTACCTCACATAGTCTTTTATGTGCTTATTAGATTTAATTAATCATTTGAATTGACATAGGGATAAGCAAGAGATTAGTTCAATTTAATGAGTATGTATGTGCAATAACATGTTTGCTTATTAAAATTTGTTTAATCGTTTGAATTAACATAGGGATATGTTAAGAGATGAACGGATTTGTGTAGGTGAGTATGTTCATAAGTTAGCAAATTACTGAGTTGCCTTGAATTTATTCATAACAACAGAAACATGAATTTAATAATTCTAAGTTAAAGAAATGTAATTAATCCAACACAATTATGCCATCTTGATTAAATCATATTTTGAAATCGTGCATTTGAGATTTATTTATTTATTTTACTTAGTTTAAAATCTTAGTTTTTAATCACCCTCTTCAAACAAAATATTTTTCTTCACCAAAATGTTTTAAATAACATTCATAAATAATTCTTTTCACAGCTCTGTGGGTACAATAACTCAACATTTACTTGTCACTTTATTACTTGTTGCGATTGTGTACACTTGCACATTTCCGTCGTTCCACCCATCAAACCTAGCATATGTGTACTACATGGGTAATTTTAACCGAAATAATAAACCCTATTCCAACACGACCATCCAGGGTAGAATCAACATCTGAAATTTATTTGGAGTAATCAAGGTGCGGGGAATTTAAACAACGTTGCAACACAGAATGCTAATAGTGCACCACTTGGTTATAATCTTCCTATGTCGAGGCAAAATGTTCAACAAGGTCAAGCATCATCTTCTACCTCTATTGAAGCCTTGCTAAAGGAATATATGGCCAATAATGATGCTATAATTCAAAGCCAGGCTGCGTCCCTTAGAGCTCTTGAGAATCAAGTGGGGCAGATAGGGAATGCTTTAAATTTGAGGCCACAATGTAACACCCCTTACCCATATCCAACGCTGGGAAAGGGTTGAGGCGTTACCAGACTTAAACATTCTTAAACAAGCGAAAACCTGGCCACAAAATTTCGTCCAAATTAAAACTTTTCAAACACATGTATATCGTCCCTTATACAGGCCTTCAAAGCCTAAAACATACATCAGGGCGGTACGGGACTAAACTGAGAACTTTCGGTAAACTTTGGACAACTTAACAAATTTTCTTGCTTTGGAGAGTCACACATCTGTGTGGACTGGGCCGTGTGGTCCCACACGCCCGTGTCCTCAGCTCGTGTAACTCTTTGTTTATGATGTCAGCAAAAAAATTTGAACCACACAGCCAGGCCACACATCCATGTGCTAGGCGGTGTCCTTCACATGGCTGAGACACACGGTCGTGTCTTTGCTCATGTAGCTAACACCTAGGCTATTTTCTAAGCCCTTGGTTGCCTTTAGATTTTTACGCTTAAAGACTCCTTAAGCATATACTATAGTATCAATTTAAGGATTAATCATCCTTCATTTAGACACAAACATAACAATTCATGTGCATTGGGCTTGTCGTTTTGATGACCACTTTTACATTTAGTACATTCATGTACATATTATAGTACATTATCAACTTGAATGCAAAATTATACATTTACATATTATATTACATTATCAACTTGAATGCCAAATTAAACATTTAGTCTAGGGCCATGACCACTTCGAATGGTCCTGAGGTAATCGTCATGTATATGTGTCACAACATTACTCCTTCTTGTTGAAAAAACATGATCACTGAAACACATCATAAGACATCAACATATGGCATGGATAAATAGACTTACAAACCATCACCAATATGAGCCAATTCATTTGGTTACATTATAAACACATATCATGGTAACTAGGTCCCTATACATGCCACTCACTTGAGAACGCTTAACGTATAGGTCAATACTCCAAAGGTGATAGCTCGATAGTGTGGTGCTGCCTCCGATGATTTTCAACCCTGAGCTAACCTGACAACACTAAAGAAATGGAGAAGAGGGAGTAAGCTTAAAGCTTAGTAAGTCCAAATGAAAATAATAAGCAATTTATCAACATGATTCCATGGTAATATAACCATAATTATACTTTTACTTATGTTCTGGTCATGCTATTTTCTCGAGTTATAGTTACTAAATTATTTATATCTGGAGTTACAGAACTCGAAATTTAGATCTGCTAATTTTTCCTGAAACTAGACTCACATATCTTCTTATCATAAAATTTTCAAAATATTTGGATTAGCCAATAAGTACAGTTTATTCTTTAAATTCACTTTTGTTCTGCTATTTGACAACTTCAACCCTTCTTTACTAAAAATCAATTATCTCTTAGTACGGGATTCAATTAATGTTCTCATCTATTTCTATTGGAAATAGACTCATTAAGGATTCAGTCATATAAATTCAAACCCATAATCATGCTCACATGCAAATTCCTATCACAAAGCATCAATATTTAGTTTTTGCCTATTATGGGCCCAACAACCCATCGGGCCCATTTAGCCCATTCCGGCCCATATGGCCAAATCATAACCCAAGTCCACGGAATCGCCCGTGGGCCTAAGGAAACCTATCAGTTTGACCCTTACGAGTGTTCGTGCACTCACAAGACTACCGTAGCTAAACTTTCGGCTTTTTGGCATTTCAGCTTTTCAGCTTTTCGACTTTTCAGCTTCTGCCGATTCATTGTGTGTGTGCAGTGTATGTACACAGCTGGTAAGCAAACGTGCTACGATTTCCGTAGCCCAAACCTACAATCGATATCACTCAAATATTAATCTCACATGCTTATCGAATACTTTACCAAAAGCCGGAATCTCACATTAACCTTACCTGAATGCTAAGCCTTTACTAGCTTCTACTTTGGTCACTAATCACATATATCTCTCAGATCTGAAGAGCAAATCGGTAGGAATACAAAACCAAGATCTGGCACTAATTCCATACCAAAGTCGATTAGAAAGAAGTGAGGAACTGAATGCTCGATACTTATCAAAAATCGATTGGGAGAGCAAACACTTACACTAGAACCGACTGGGTGGAAAGAGTAGTGGCGACACCAAGGGTATTCGGCCAAAGGATATTCGGCTCTTAGAGATTTGAATGGAAACAATTGATTACTCGGCACCAAAGAAGAGACGAAGAAAAATCGGCAAAAGCAAAGAAAATATTGAGTAGAGGAGAAATAGAATTCAGCACAAGGAATAAAAAAAGAAAAAAAGGCAGAGAGTTTTAGGCTTTTAGAGAAAAAGGTTTCTGGCAACAGGGTGGAGGAAATTCGGCATTAGCTTCATACCCTAGCATTCGGCACCTATTTATAAGCCTTATAGCCAAATTTTCCCATACCCAATTCCCCATTCGGCTCCATCACTTCTCCCTTCTCATCTTCTCATTTTTCTCCCTGATAACCCCTTAATCCCTTCCTTAATTTTCTCTCCTGAACACTTCCCTTGGAGTCCACTTTCACGCCACTCCCATCATTCTAGAAGGCTAAAATTAAACTTCTAAAAACACAAAGCTAGGATTCGAACCTTGGACCTCCTTGCTACCTATTAACGCCACCTCCCTACACCCTAAATGGCATCACCTAGCCACTCCTCCACAAGGGTTTTTGATGCTATTTTCCCCTAACTTTATTTAAAATCCCAACTACTTGCCAACCCTAATTCTTTTAATAATTAAACTATAATTTCATTTACCTCTAAGTTTGAATTAAGACCTACTATAATTATCACTGGGCTAGAAATATAAAACACAATTTTTATCAAAACCGAAAACAAAGAAAGTTTGGGATTTCAGGATTTTTGGGGCGTTACATAGCCAAAGCTACCTCATAACATGTAGACATCCATAGTGAACTCGGACCAACTCAACGAGCTTCGATGTTACATGCATCACATCCATAATGAACTCGAACCAAGTCAACAAGCTCGGATGCCCGCATCTATAATGAAATCAGACCAACTCAACGATCTTGGATGCCCCACATGTATTACAAACTTGGACCAACTCAACGAGTTGAGATTTCTCACGAACTCGGACCCACTCAACGATCTTGGATTTCTTAATTCCCAATGACATGTCACTTGTATCCTAACTATTTCTAAGGTTCAAACGGGATTTTCCACACTTGCACATAACATCCTTATCGCTCTTGCTTGTCATCTCATTAACAACGACTGTAATATCATTCATGCTTACCAATTCACCATTCTCATATTCATGAAATAAACATGGCATTGCTCATAATAACATTTAGACATTTGTCACATAATACAATCATCATATCAACTATATAAATATTTATCACATAATGTTAACACATCAATTTAAGTTCAAGCATAAAAAATGATATTATTGCATTATTATTGACATACGAACTTACCTCGAATGCGAGCACGACTATTTATTCTAATTTAGTCCATAATCTCATTCATTTCCAATCTATGCCTGAATCTCATTTTCCTTGATCTATAATATCACATTTAGCTTACTAATTAGTCACATTATTCATATGGGTCTAAAAATCATATTTTTACAAATTTGCATTTTGACCCCTAAACTTTCAAATATTTGCACTTTGGCCTCTAGGCTCGTAAAATAAAATATGCTCAATTTTCTTGTACTTTAAGCCTAGCTGAACCATTATTTCTCTTTTAGCAGCCCACGTTTCTCTTTTATTCACATGTTTACTACCCATTTTACAACTTTTACAAAACGGTCCTTTTAAGCATTTTCACCAAAAATCACTTAGCAAAAGTCATTTATTTAACACCCAACATTTATATTCTACCATTAAACAACAAAACACATGTATGTCATCTATGGGTAAATTTTTAAACACAAACCCTAGCTTAAAATAATGGTGGAAATAGCTAAATCTTATTACCGGGACTTCAAAAATGTAAAGAATATTAAAAACAGGGCTCAGGATCACTTAAAAATGAGCTTGGAAGCTTGAATCAAACCCTAGACATGGCTTCCATGGTAGATTCAGCTAGATGGAGAAGATGATGGCCAAATTTGGCTTATTTTGGCTTTTTAATTCTTTTAATTATTAGATTACCAAAATGCCCCTAACTTAAAAATATTTTATTACACCCATTTCATGTTTATTTTTGTCCAACAATTAACTAATGGTCTAATTACCATTTAAGGACCTCTAATTTAAAATTTCGTAACAATTTGATGCCTCTAACATGTAGAACTCAACTTTTGCACTTTTTACAATTTAGTTCTTTTAACTAAATTGAATGCCCAAACGTCAAAATTTTCAAACGAGATTTTCACAAAATCATTCTGTGAAATTGTAGACAATAAAAATATAATAAAAATAAACTTTCTTACGTCGGAATTGTGGTCCTGAAACCATTATTTCGACTAGGCCCTAATTCGGGATGTTACATTTCTCCCCCATTTAGGGATTTTTGTCCCCGAAAATCTTACCAGAAGAGTGGTTTAGTTTCTCATAACCTCTACTAACTCATAATTATTGCCAAAGAACTTTTACTTTTGCCTTCATTAAAATCCAGGGTCTTACTTAGCTTTCCCAATAACTCATGATATAAAATCCAGATCTCAATCCAATTAACCAGGACTAGCTTTCCAAGAAATTTGACAATCTTAGAGATACATGACTCCACTAACCCATTAGGCAGAAATTTAACATATACAGAAATGATTTGCAGATATCATCATACGTTTAACAGAAATCCACATGTTTTTTTTCTCTTTCAAAGATAAGAATAACCTTGACAAGGAATCCATAGTTATCTCATTCTCATTTCCATTTAAATATCACTAGTAATGAAGATTGTTCTGATATTACCTGATATTTAGCTTTAACCCTGGTAACATTTCATGTAATCAAACACAAAGATCAGAAATGTCGAGTTCCAAACTCGATCATCAATGTATTAATTCTGTGATTTTTCCTGCAAACTCTTTGCATAAGCTCTGGAATTTCTACCCAAGCACTTGTAACCACATTTTCCTTTTCTCAAAGATCATACGACAATAATCTTAGATCATCTACGCTATCTCAAACTCAAATCTTTCTATAAAAGTAGATACATTAAGCTATCACATTGCTTTTTTGTCCCAAAATATATCACAATCCGTTTAACGACACATCACAGAAAAATCAAGAATTTCTTGCCTGATGTAGGCTAAACTAAGTCTAATGTTCTAATTAACAATGTTCTTGTCTGTTCTAAGCTTTACTATCATGCAATAGACCATTAAACTTTTTCAAGACAATAACTTTACCATTCATAGCAACTTTAAATCATATCAACTTCTGCTAGGAAACACACACTTTTCATTCAGATTAACCGTCTTTTACCTGTAAAGAAATGAAATTTTATTCCTAGACATGAATATCTCGTTTAATCTTTCAAACAATAACCAATACATATTAAACCACCAAGTCGGTCTTAATCATTAATAAATGACATTTCAAGAAATCCTCTCTTCGAGTTAGTAGAACGATTCAACATGTATTCATTCAAAGTTCACTTATCATGCTAATCAAAAATCCACTTCAAATACATTAACTCAGAATAACAAAAATATCCCAACTGAAGGCACTAACTTTAATTAACTTACTCGGAAAAGAATTCCAGATACTAAAATCATCACGTTACTATAATCAATCAGAAGCATGATCATAATTATCACAGTCATCATAGGCCAAAGAACACATTTTAGACATGAGCCACAATCGACGATTTACGAATTAGAGATGACATGAAAAACCAAGATAAAGAAGTCCAAGACAAAGAAATCCTAGATAAAAAAAAATCCAAGATACAATATCATAATGAAAGATCCAGAACAAAACTCATAAGAAAATATGAAGGATCTCGATAATTCCTCAGAGAAAAGAAGTCTAGAAGAATACATCAGTCCAACCCACTGAAATTAGGTGGAACAAGAATAATATACCTTCTTATATATATATATATATTGAATAGGACATCAATTAGAAGAAACAGAATTACAACATCATGTGTATTTTCTCATGAAGTCCCAATGGATGAAATGTAATAGAATGCCAGAGGGAAAATAAAGCAGTACAGGTTATAAACCAATCAGGTTATCAATACTTTCGTCTATACATCATGATTAGAAAACATTCCCATACAATAAAATTTTATTAGAGGATAGATAGCCACAAGAATACCTCTGAGAACAAATATTCACATACAACGCCTCAGAAAAGACTGCGAAAATCTATTCAGTCATAACTGCCATACTCAGATATTTTATCTTTCAAATATTATTCCTTCATCCATTTTTGAATAGATCTATTCACCGAAGTTAACTTCTTCACCAACTGTGATATCGTATAAACCGAGAGACTCTATAACATCTCGAAATAGGGCCTAAATAGAATAGTGGTTGCGAAACCATAAATCTGAGATAAAAAAGTTTATTTCGATTAATTTTTATGATTTACCAAGTGATTAGATGCATTCGTTAGAGTATTGATAAGAAATTTTATAGACTGCATGTTTAATTTGCCTATTAGGGCTTATTTGCTAAAGTTGCTGTAACAGCCCGATTTAGGGCCTAAACGGAATGATGGTTTTAGAACCATGAATTCAAAGTCAAAAAATTTATTCCGATTAAGTTTGAAGGTTTATTTATTGATTAAAATGTTGTGTAAAAATATCATTAAGTAATTTTACTTATAAAGTGCTTAATTGGACTTTTAGGACTAAATTGCAAAAGTTGCAAAATATGTGTTCTAATTCATAAGTACTTGATTGAAATGGGGGTTTAAAGAGGAGGTCCTTAAATGTTATTTAGACCATTATATTTCGTTTGGACAAAAATGGGCATGAATAGGACAAAATTTTAAAGAAAGGCCTTAAGGGCATTTTAGTCATTTGGTAATTAAAAGAAATAAAAAGGGAAAATAAAGCCAAAATTGACTCATCTTTTTCATGGAGGCCAAAATTAGCATGGGGGAAGCCATGGCTAGGGTTTTCAAGCTTTCCAAGCTCAATAGTAAGTCCGTTCTAGCCCCATTTTTTAAGTTCTTTACGTTTTTGGAATCCTGGTAACTTGATTAAGCTTATTCTAGCAATAATTTAAGCTAGGGTTCATATTTGGAAAAATACCCATAGGTGAAATGTGTTTATTTTGATGTTTTATGGTAGAATATGAAGGCTGAAATTATGTTAAACAACTTTTGCTAAGCAGTTTTAAGCAAAAATGAGTAAAACGGCTTAATTGGTAAAAGTTGTTATTGTTCATAACTATGTGTTAGAGTGAGAATTTGATGTTTCCATAGAAGAAAAAAATGATCAAAAAGTCATAAAACATAAGAATAAGGGATGAAGTTTAATTCCCGAGCCTAGGGGCAAAAGTGTAAATATGCAAAAGTTTAGGGGCAAAATTTTAATTTTGCCAAAGTTTTAGTTAAGGACTTTTTTGAATAGTGCATTAAGTAAATAAGTAAAATATGATGTTTTAGATCCTGAAAAACGAGATTTGAACCTAGAATGGGAGAAAAATCGAAAATCAGGAAAGTTGGTAAAATGGTCGCTTTAGTATCGAGGTAAGTTCATATGTATAATAAGCATTAATTTATGCATGTTTCAATGTAAAATTGATATATTTACTATGATTGCTGAGGTGTTGAAAGTAAGTATAATTATGATGATTTAAATGTTCAATATTAATTCGACATGGAAATAAGAAAGTATGTAAGTTTGTATGTAAATAATACATTATATTTATTATGTTTTTATATTTCAGCATATTTTATGTATTGTAACTGATTTTTAAATCATAATTGACTATTGGAAGTATGGAATCAAGTATTAGAAAGAGAGAGAAATTTTGGTTGAACCTTCGGAAAGATTGGATGATACAGATGGTATGTAGCTAGGTCACATGTATGGTGCTGAGCGCACATCATGTGTACAAGAGAGTTACGAGACATTATGATGTAGCTAAGTCGCATGGGTGATACTATGTGTACACCATGTAGACAAGAGAGCTACGAGATAAACTGGCTAGGTCACATGGGTGGTACTAAGTGTTCACCATGTGTACAAGAGAGCCAAAATTATGTGTACAATCGAGCTAAGTCACATGAGTGGTGCTAAGTGAAGGCCACTATGTGTACAAGAGAGCTTCGATTTTAAAGGTGGGCTGTGTGCGATACCATTGCGTATCTGTTATTATTCCGAAGCGTTCAACTGGGAAATTGATTAAATGAAATTGTGTATGACTTTGTGATGATAAGTGTAAGTATATACGTGTGTAACTTATGAGCAATATGCTTGATATGTGATTGGAAATTGGAAAGATTGTTATGGGTAAGTGATGAATACAATTGAAGTGTGAAAGATCAAAATTGACAATAAAACTGTTATGGATAGTTGCAGTGATGTGAATCTAAAAATTTACCAAAAATAGTAGTAATTGAATCAGAGACTGAATGAGATATAAAATTAAATTTTAATGAGTCTATTTTCATATAACAGAAACAGAGCAAGCAAAGAAATTCTATATTATGAGATATTTAAGTTTTTGAGAGACTGGTTCAGAATGACCATGTGATCCCCTGTTCTGACTTGGAAAAATTATTAAAAATTGTACAAAAATAATTATGGGATATAATTTATATGCTTGAAACTCTTAATGAGTCTAGTTTCAATTGAAATAAATGATAACATTCTTTAAATTCTGTAAGAGGAGAAAATTGATTCTTAGTAAAGAGTGGTCAGAACAGTTGAGCAGTGAAACAGGGGTAACTTCAATGAATAAACTGTACTAATTGGCTAGACCAAAAATTCTGAAAATTTTATGGTAAAAATATACGTGAATTTAGTTTTAAGAAAAATTAATAGTTTGTAATTTGGAGTTCTGTAGCTCCAGAAATAAATAATTTAGTTGCTGGTACTCTGCTAGACAGCTTATTTTGAACCTATTTATGATTGTAATAGTGAAAGTATGTGTGTGTTTGTGATGGTAATATTCCGGGAACATATTGTGACTTCATGTAAAGTATGATAATGTATTGTTTATTAATATTTACATACTTACTTACTAAGCTATAATACTTACTTCCTTCCTTTCCATTTTCCTATAGTGTCTAAGATGTTAGCTCGAGTTGGAGGTCGCCGGAGGTTAAATCACACTATCAAAATATTGATCGATATATAAAGGGTTTAAAGTATTTTTAAGTCTTTGGCATGTATGGAGACTCGTTTAATTGTTACTAAGTTGCTAGGAATTGGCCTAAAATATTGACCTATGTTATTCGAAGGTCTCTATTGTATAAAGTCATTTAATGCAGATAGTTTTTATTATGTTATTAATTAAATGATGCAATTTATGAATGTGCATGCTTGCCTATGTGTGTGGTTGAATTAAAGCATGATATGAGCCTTGTAAGCTCTTTTTAAGGGACAGCTTAAATGTGTTTGAAAAAGTTTTAAATTAGAGTGAAATTATGAATCGATTTTTATACGATGATTAGTGATTAAGTCTGGTAATGCCTCATACCCTGTTCTGGCGTCGAACACGGATAAAGGGTGTTACAGATTCTTTAGATCAGTCTGATACCATTCTAATTCTGCCTCTACTCGTTATTCCATCTCAATCTGTAATCATATTTGTAATCATTCTATAGCAGAACTCTTAGGTCTCATACTTATAAACTTATTCAATACGAATCTCATGTAATTCCTTTACAAAACACCACTCTAGTAAGGGGGTGGGGTTGTAAGGTCCCTAACTCATTTCTCATACACATATACATATAACACTATTTTATCATCATAATAATATTTTTCACAAGCATATCATTCACTTCAAGCAAATCATTATTCTCATTTGCATTACTCGAACTTTCCAATTATCTTATTTAAACAAGTGCATTATGCACACATTCTATGAATTCTAATTAACCTTACTTATCATTCTCATTTACTCAAACAAGCCATACACACGACATCACATGGGTGCCAAACAAACATGAATAAGCATATCATAAACTAAACTTTCGTCTTGTACATCATCATATACTTGTCATTACAATCATGTAACTCAATTCAATCAATTTAGCACATTTACTTAAGCAATATGAATTTGCCCTTTATAGTCATCCAAACAAGTATACACGAACATTCTTTTCATCAATAAGGTTGGTGAGTTACCCACATACAAACATTGACTAGAGCAAATCGATCATATATATATCATAGAACTATCAACTAAACATAGATAAGCTTATCGCAATGTATTCCATTATCTCATTTAAAGATGTCATTGAAATTCATCAACATTCAACGTCTAATCGGGACAATGACATTTTTTTCTGTAACATAATATTATAAACCTTTATTCATGCCTTTATGAATTTCTTTTTATCACATTCATTAAATCAAACAAGTCAAGTGCACAATATCATATAAACATCAAACAAGCATGAGTATTCCTTGCAACATAAACTTTTATCTCATATGTTATCACATACATATCATGAACTTTTATTCATACTTTTCTGAGTTTAGGCTCATCATAGCTGTAATTTACTCAAATACCTTAGTATCACATTTAACATGGTAGGTATAGCTCGGTTTGAGAGTACCTCTGTCTAAACAATATGGTTCTCATTCACGTCGGGAGACATCACACTATCACGGATTGGTGGCATGTATAGCTAGACCCTCATTCATGCTAGGTTAGTCCGAGAACCGACTAAACAATAGCTCTGACACCACTAAATGTAACACCCCTTACCCGTATTCGACACCGGGACAGGGTTCAAGGAGTTACCAAACTTAAACATTCACAAACAAGCAAAAATCGGGCCACAAAATTTTGTCCAAATAAAAACTTTTCAAACACATGCATATCGTCCCTTATACAGGCCTTTGAAGCCTAAAATATACATCGGGGCGATTCGGGACTGAACCGTGAACTTTAGATAAACTTTGGACAACTTAACAAATTTTCTTGCTTTGGAGAGTCACGCGCCCGTGTGGCTTGGGACACGCCCGTGTCCTCAGCCCGTGTAACTCTCTGTTTATGATGTCAGCGAAACAATTTGAACCACATGGCCAGGCCACACACCCGTGTGCTAGGTCGTGTCCTCCACACGGCTGAGACACACGGCCGTGTCTCTACTCGTGTGACTAACACCTAGGCTATTTTCTAAGCCTTTGGTTGCCTTTAGATTTTCATACACTTAAACACTCCTTAAGCACAATTATAGTATCAATTTAAGGATTAATCATCCTTCATTTAGACACAAACATAACAATGCATGTACATTGGGCTTGTCGTTTTGATGACCACTTTTACTAATTACCCATGATCCTTTAACCTCTAGTTATTAAGAAAGCATTCATGATCAATTATTATCAACTTGAATACCAAATTATACATTTAGTCTAGGGCAATGACCACTTCAAATGGTCCTGAGGCAATCACCATGTATATGTGTCACAACATTACTCCTTCCTGTTAAACAAGCATGATCACTTAAACACATCATAAGACATCAACATATGGCATGGATAAATACACTTACAAACCATCACCAATATGAGCCAATACATTTGGTTACATTATAAACACATATCATGATAACTAGATCCCTATACATGTCACTCACTTGAGAACGCTTAACGTATAGGTCAATACTCCAAAAGCGATAGCTCGATAGTGTGGTGCTGCCTCTGACGATTTCTAACCCCAAGCTAACCTGACAACACTAAATAAATAGAGAGGAGGGAGTAAGCCTAAAGCTTAGTAAGTCCATATGAAAATAATAAGCAATTTATCAACATGATTTCATGGTAATATAACCATAATTATACTTTTACTTATATCCTGGTCATGCTATTTTCTCGAGTTATAGTAACTAAATTATTTATATATAGAGTTACGGAACTTAAAATCTAGATCTACTAATTTTTCCTGAAACTAGACTCACATATCTTCTTATCAAAAAAATTTCAGAATTTTTGGATTAGCCAATAAGTACAGTTTATTCTATAAAGTCACTCTTGTTCTGCTATTTGATAGCTTCAACCCTTTTTTACTAAAAATCGATTATCTCTTAGTACGCAATTCAATTAATGTTTTCGTTTATTTCTCTTGAAGATAGACTCATTAAGGATTTAGTCGTATAAATTCTAACCCATAATCATTTTTGTACAATTTTTAGTGATTTTTCGAAGTTGAGATAGGGGAGCCCAAAAGCACTTTGACTCTGTCTCACAAAAGTTCATATATCTCATAATATGACGCTCTTTTGCTTACACTGTTTCTTCTATGTAAAACTAGATTTAATAAGATTTAATCTCATATCTTATTCAGTCTCTAAATAAATTTTCACAATTTTTGGTGGATTTTTGAAATCACAAGACTATTGATGTCCAAAACAATTTTAGTGCAATATGATGATAACTATCATATGATGGCATAATAACATAATCACCAAGATTATTCTTCATTCAAGCATTCTAGCTCATCAATCAAATATTCATATACATATACGTGAATATACCTTTTCGTCATATATCATCATGTAACAAAGCATTACTCATGAGTATAACATACGTACCTATACGTATTTATAGCATATCGAATAACTTTACCTTCATTACCATGCCCATCTCGGGACTTTTATCGCATCATTCATTATAATGCCCATTGAACACTTGGAATACTATTGGATACACAGAAACTTGCACATAAGTGCCACATAAACATAATGAACTCGGACCAACTAAACGAGCTTAGATGCCTACATCCATAATGAAATAGGACCAACTCAACAAGTTCGAATTTCTCACGAACTAGGACCAACTCAACAAGCTCGGATTTTTTAATTCCTAGTGACATATCACTTGTATCCTAAATATTCCTAAGGTTCAAACGGGATTTTCCACACTTGCACATAACATCCTTGTCACACTTGCTTGTCATGTCATTAACAACGACCATAATATCATTCATGCTTACCTATTCACCATTCTCATATTCATGAAATAAACATGGCATTGCTCATAATAACATTTAGATAATTGTCACATAATACAATCATCATATCAACTATATAAATATTCATCACATAATGTTAACACATCAATTTAAGTTCAAGCATAAACAATGACATTATTGCAATATTATTGACATACGAACTTACCTCGAATGCTAGCACGGCTATTTATTCCAATTTAGTCCATAATCTCATTCATTTCCAATCTATGCCTGAATCTCATTTTCCTTGATCTATAATATCACATTTAGCTTACTAATTAGTCACATAATTCATATGGGTCCAAAAATTATATTTTTACAAATTTGCATTTTGACCCCTAAACTTTCACATATTTGCACTTTGGCCTCTAGGCTCGTAAAATAAAATGTGCTCGATTTTCTTGTACTTTAAACCTAGCCAAACCATTATTTCTCTTATATAAGCTCACATTTCTCTTTTATTCACATGTTTACTACCCATTTTACAACTTTTACAAAACGGCCCTCTTAAGCATTTTCACCGAAAATCACTTAGCAAAAGTTGTTTATTTAACACGCAACATTTATATTCTACCATTAAACATCAAAACACATGCATGTCATCTATGGGTAAATTTTTAAACACAAACCCTGGCTTAAAATAATGATGGAGATAGCTAAATCGAGTTACCGAGACTTAAAAAATGTAAAAAAAATTAAAAACGGGGCTCGAGATCACTTACAAATGAGATTGGAAGCTTGAACCAAACCCTAGCCATGGCTTCCGTGGTAGATTCGGCTGGATGGAGAAGATGATGTCCAAATTTGGCTTATTTTGTCTTTTTAATTCTTTTAATTATTAGATTATTAAAATGCCCCTAACTTAAAAATATTTTTTTACACCCATTTCATGTCTATTTTTGTCCAAAAATTAACCAATGGTCTAATTACCATTTAAGGACCTCCAATTTACAATTTCATAACAATTTGACACCTCTAACATGTAGAACTCAACTTTTGCACTTTTTACAATTTAGTCCTTTTGACTAAATTGAGTACCCAAACGTCAAAATTTTCGAACGAGATTTTCACGAAAGCATTCTGTGAAATTGTAGACCAAAAAAATATAATAAAAATAAACTTTCTTAGGTCAGACTTGTGGTCCCAAAACCACTGTTCCGATTAGGCCCTAATTCTGGATGTTACACACAAGGAGCATTGCCAACTTATACCGAGAATTCGAGAACACAAGGGAAGGAACAGTGCAAGGCCATCACTCTCAAAAGTGGGACACAGTTTGATGACGTTGTTCAAGACAACACTATAGAAGAGGACACTCCAAACTCAACCATGGAGAGAATTCAGAATCGACTAAAAAGTATACTGCATCTGAAAAAGGTAAATAGAGGAATGTTGTAGCAGAATCAGATCATGTTACCAACAAAAATGCCACAGCAAAACAATATCAAGAACCTAAAGGATAACCACCTCTACCTTTTCCTTAGAAATTCTATAATTCTAAATAGGGTGTTTAGTTAAAAATATTTTTGGATGTTTTGAAGCAACTTCATATCAACATACCGCTAGTAGAAGCTTTGGAGCAAATGCCCAATTATGTGAAGTTTGTGAAAGATATACTGTCAAAGAAGTGTAGATTGGGAGAATTTAAGACTATTGCTCTCACTAAAGGGTGCACAACAATGTTGATGAATAAATTACCTCCAAAATTGAAAGATCTAGGGAGTTTCACTATCACATATTCAATTGGAAACTATGCTGGTGAGGCATTAGGTGATTTACGAGCGAGTGTAAATCTAATGCCTATGTCTATTTTCAAGAAGCTGGGAATTAGGAAAGCAAGACCTACTATAGTTATGCTGCAACTGGCTGATCGATCCTACGCACATGTGAAAGTTAAAAATGAATATGTGCTAGTAAGAGTTGATAAATTTGATTCTCCTATAGATTTCCTTATTTTAGAATGTGAAGTTGACCAGGATATGCCAATTATTCTTGGAAGACCTCTTCTTGCTACTGGTAGAACTTTAATTGATGTGCGGAAAGGCAAACTGACAATGAGGATAAATGATCAGCATATTACATTCAATGTATTTGATGTCTTGAAATGTGCTGATGAGAATGAAAAATGACACGCCATTGGATTGATAGGAATAGCAGTGCAGGGAGAGTTTGCAAAATTTTGCCACAGTAATTTTGATGTGATGAAGACTCATTTGAGCAGAGTAATGCAATAATTTTTTAGGACATTGGTGAACTTATGGAAGCCAAGTAGTTTGTGGATAGACCAAGGAATAATTTTGAATCATTGGATTTATCAAATCATTCTTTTAATCCTCCTAAACCTTCTATAGAGGAACTTTTCATGTAACACCCCAAACTCAGCCCGGACGTTATGGCCGAATCTGGCGACGTCACATTGAAGTGTTTTTTGCAAAGTATGTTATCCTTGAAAAACCCATTCTATATTTAACCTCTTTGTGATCCTAACGAAGATTTTAGGATGTCTTATTCATTTTCAAAATTCGAGTCATTTGGCAAAAGTTAATCATATTAAACTATTCTTAATTTTAAAACATTATTTCTTGTGAAAGCTTTTAAAACATGTTGCGTCAACATGGTGTTTTGAAAACCTTTTATTTTTTCTGAAAACTCGCGTTCTACCGCTAGCAGATATAAATGAAAATAATTAAAAACCCAAATTAAAGACTAACAATTTATAGAGGCCTTATTACATAAAAAGATACCCAAGTTAAAAATACTTCTAAATTAAAATCAAGTAAGGAAGCATAAGCGGTTGTGTGGCCACCTTCGAGTCCCTCGCAACACCGAATAGGACTGGGGATTACCTGTATAGAAAAACAGATGGGTGAGTTTATGAAAACTCAGTGCGTAATCCCTTATCAAACAATCAGTCAATCAAACAGTAAGCAATTACGATGCAGGTCTAAGCCCATTTCAAGATAGGGCCGATTTCAGCTAGGGCCTTAGCCTATTACAAGATATTAGTATCATCTTTGTGGGCCGAGAGCCCATTTCAGCGATGACGATAACGAATAAGACAAATATGCAATCAGAAATCCTACCCAACCAGTCTCTACACTCCACTCCGTCCAGTCCTACACTCCATATGGGGATAAAATCAACCCACCCATCCCTACATTCCAAAATAGCACCGGTTGCGACACTAAACAGTATTTGCAGTAGAGCTGCCAGTACAATACACTTCCTCCATTCATAATAAACCCATCCTCATGCAACATATCATGCGTCATGTATGAAATATATATAAAATGGCATGCTCAGTCACAGTCATACATCTCATAAGGGCATAATAGTCATTTTAGCACATAGGGGCATAACAGTCATTTTATCAATTTGGGGGTCTAGGTATACCTACCGACCCAATAGTAGGTCCACAGTTGTCTCGGGCGACCCGTGTAACCTTAATAGTCAAACAGTGAAAATGGGCCCAAGGCCCATAATGCGAGCCCATGTGGGCCTATAAGCCCATATGGCTACATAGCTCAGAAATGGCCTTCGCTGTGTGGTTTACATAGCTTGGCCCAATACTCTCCCACGTCTATGTGATTTACCCATGTGGGGCCCACATGTTTTTGGGGCCCACATGGCCCATTTCGGCCCAAAATGGCTTAATACGGGCTCGGCTCATGAAATCGCTCATGGCTGGCCTCAACGTCTATACGCCATGTTTAGGCATACGGACTACCACACGAGCGAGCACAAGCCTGTGTAGCATCAACGATCACTTATTTCGGCTTTTTTCGATCTACGATTAGGGCAGTGTTTTACACACCTAATTTGATCTTTGATATGCAACACTCCTGAGATAAACCACACCTAAAACAAATGGCTATTCCATGCCTAACATTAGTCACACTTAGGACCCATACCAAAAATAACAACAATAGAACTTCAGTTATGTCGCTTACCCCTACCGCTCCAAAAGATATAGCCTAAGATTCCGCTGGCAAACCGAGTCCGATGCGATTTGATGCTGTCAAATCAACATTCGACCCAACAGAGGATTAGGAAACTTAACATAATTAACGAAAGACATATTCCAAATCAATTGGGATACACTTTTCCCCCTTACCAAAAGACTTACCAACCGAAAGCAGTCCACTATGAACAGAAGTAACCAATGCCAACTTTTCCTCTTTTCAGATAACAACCGAAAGCTAGAAAGGGGAAAAGAAAAGTATTCGGTAACAACACAAAGGGTGAAGAGCTACTAAGAATCGATTGAGAGAGGGGAAGAGAACAAGAAACAATCGGTCAAGGAAAACCAATTGAGAAAGAGGGAAGAACACAAATTTGGTAAAGGAGAGAAAAGGTAATCGAATGTTGAGAGAATAAGATCCAAAAATCAAAAGTATTGAGAGGGAGAGAAGATGAAGTAATCGGCCAAAAAGGAAAAATCAATTGGAAAAGGGGAATAATAGATATTCGACCAAGCAAAGGAAACAAAGAGGATGACTGATGGAAGTGCACACTCGAAAAATAATAAAGAAAAAAAATGAGAAAATACCGAAAAGGTTTATAGCATAATCGGCCTCCAAACCAAAGAGTGAAAAGAACCAAAATGGTAACATCCACCGAAATGGAGAGCAACTGACAACCCAAAGCTGAATTTTGAGTGTTGGGAGTCCAAAATCGGCACCAACACTCCTGCTCCTTCAAAATCCCTTAATTTCCTCCCCAAATCCCTCCTCAAATCATTCAAACCAATCACTCCTCCCCTAACTACTCAATTCAAATTCCACTCAAACAGCTCAGTGTTTCGGTCAAACCACAACACCCCCAGGACACCAGTAGCAAAATAAAACACCTTCATGCACCTACCAGCACTTGAACCTCAGACCTCATGGAACAACAACACGTCACCTATCCCCTAAACCAGGAGGACCTTTCTGACATAAAATACCCACATTTATTTAAAAGCTTACTGACTAGAGACAGGGGTTTATCCATATAAAATAAAACTTTTGCACTAGCCAAGGCTTG
Source organism: Gossypium longicalyx (assembly GCA_025698465.1). Lineage (NCBI taxonomy): Eukaryota > Viridiplantae > Streptophyta > Magnoliopsida > Malvales > Malvaceae > Gossypium > Gossypium longicalyx. Next base: position 65,645,571 of record CM046995.1, on the reverse strand, counting down.
AACCTAAGACTTCTCAAACACTTCCCAGGACACTCAGAACACTTAACCACTAAAGTAGATACACAGTTTTGTCACTTTCTTGCACATCTAAACATTTATGTGCATTCTCCTAACTATTCCCATGCTCAAGACCTAATACTTCTAGGCCCAAAATTCGGGACATTACATTCCACACTAGAGTTGAAACCTTTGTTGCGACATTTAAAATATGCATATTTGGGAGACAACAACACTTTACCAGTAGTAATTTGTACGGAGTTTACACCTGAGCAAGAGTACAAGTTGTTAGAAGTCCTTTGGGGATCTAAGAAGGTATTAGGATAAACCATTGCTAATATAAGAGGAATTAGCCCTACTCTCTGCATGCATAAAATTTTGTTGGAGGATTTCCATATCAATTATATTGAACAGCAGGGAAGATTAAATTCGATCATGAAAGAAGTTGTCAAGAAAGAGATTATCAAGTGGCTTGATGCTGGCATTATTTACCCAATTTTAAACAACTCATGGGTGAGTCCTGTACAATGTGTTCCCAATAACGCAGGTGTCACGATAGTGAGTAATGATAATAATAAGCTCATTCCAATTTGCACTATCATGGTATAGAGAGTATGCATGGACTATTGCAAGCTTAACAAGGCAACTAGAAAGGACCATTTTCCCTACCATTTATTGTTCAGATGTTGGATAGATTAGCTGGGAAAGCTTTCTACTATTTTTTGGATGGTTATTTAGGGTATAATCAGATTGTCATTACTCCTAATGACAATGAGAAGACCACCTTCATGTGTCCATATTAAAAATTTTCATTTAGATGGATGTAATTTGGGTTATGTAATACCTTGACAACCTTCCAACGTTGTATTATAGCTATATTCTTGGACAAGGTGGAAAACTTCCTTGAAGTTTTTATGTACGATTTCTTTGTGTTTGACAATGATTTTGAGGATTGCTTTAAAAATCTAGAATTGGTTCTGTGTCGTTGTGAAAAAACAAATCTTGTTTTGAATTGGTAAAAATGTCACTTCATGGTTCGTGAAGGAATTGTTCTTGGCATAGGATACCGCAGCGATGGATTGAAATGGACAAAGCAAAAATTGAAATAATAGAAAAATTACCACCTCCCACCAGTGTCAAGGGTGTTAGAAGCTTTTTAGGTCATGCAAAATTCTATAAAAGATTCATTAAGGATTTCTCGAAGATAACTAAACCCTTGTGCACCTTGCTGGAGCAAAATAGACCTTTCAATTTTGATGAACATTGCTTGGTAGCTTTCGAGGAATTGAAGAAATGGCTTGTAGCAACACCAATTGCAATAGCTATAGAATGGAAATTGCCTTTTGAACTCATGTGTGACACCAGCGATTATGCTATAGGAGCAATATTGGGGCAAAGGAAAGACAGAGTACTATGTGCAATATACTATACAAGCAGAACCCTGACGAATGCACAGCTTAACTATACCACCACGAAAAAAGAGTTATTGGTTGTGGTGCTTGCATTCGATAAATTTCGCTCTTATCTAGTTGGTACCAAGGTCACAGTGTACATGGATCACTCTACTATTAAGTATTTGGTGAGCAAGAAAGATGCCAAGCCAAGATTTATTAGGTGGATACTCTTGTTGCAAGAGTTCAACTTGGAAATTAGAGATTGAAAGGGGGCTAAAATTAAGTTTTGAATCTGGAAATGAAGATGGTAATGAGAAAGTTATGAAAGAAGACTTTCCAGATGAGTCGCTATAGTGAACTTTTTGGTAAGTTGTGTGATGCCACCTGATTTCAACAGCCAAAAGAAGATGGAAAGTCCTTCATGATGCCAAGCATTATTATTAGGATGAACCCTTACTATTTAATTATTGTGCTAATCAGATAATTAGGAAGTGTGTCCCTGATGACGAAATACATAGCATTCTGCAACATTGTCATTTAGCTCCTTACGGAGAACACTTTGAAGGAAAGAGAACCGCTACCAAAGTACTTCAGTTAGGATTTTATTGGCTGAGTCTATAAGGACGCTTATGAATTTTATCACTCGTGTGACCGTTGTTAGAGGATAAGAAATCTATCTATGAGACATAAAATGCCGCTACAAAATATTCTGGAGACTAAGTTGTTTGATGTATGAGGAATAGACAATATGGGTCCATTTCCACCGTCATTGGGCAACCTGTACATACTGTTGGCAATGGACTATGTCTCTAAGTGGGTTAAAGTTGTTTTGTTTCTTACTAATGATGCAAAATCAATAATGAAGTTCTTTCACAAAAACATTTTTACAAGATTCAGTACACCTAGAGTCATTATTAGTGATGAAGGATCTCATTTTGATTGCAAGCTAGTGGCCAATACCTTACATCTGTATGGGGTAAAATGTAAGATTGCCACGGCATATCATACCTAAACAGATCGACAAGTTAAGATTTCTAAGTGAGAAATTAAAAAGATTCTAGAAAAAATGGTGAACCCAACTCGTAAGGATTGGTCCTCCAGACTGGATGAAGCTTTGTGGGACTATTGTATTGCATTTGAAACACCATCGGGGATGTCACCTTTTAAGCTTGTTTATGGAAAGCCATGTCACCTACCTATTGAGCTTGGGCACAAAGTATTTTGGGCTATTAAAAAGTTGAACATGGATTAGGTCATTTCTGGCCATAAAAGGTTGTTAGAACTAAATGAATTAGAAGAATTCAGGGTATAGGCATATGAAAATTCGAAACTGTACAATGAGAAGACCAAACATTGGCATGATAACAGAATTATGCCAAGGTAATTTGGACTAGGGCAACAGGTGTTGATTGTCAACTCTAGGCTAAAGTTGTGTAAAATCTCGTTGGTTAGGTCCCTTTGAAGTTACTCAAGTATACCCGCATGGAGTTGTTAATATCAAAGACCTGAAAACAGAGGTCACATTCAAAGTTAATGGACAACGCTTGAAGCATGACTGGGTGCTCATGTGGATTGTGACAAGCAATCCATTGACCTCCGAGATGTTGGAGTTAGCAGTTTTGTTTTTATTTTTCCTTTCTTTAATTGCTTTACTTTCATTTCATTTTTTTATCTATTATCATTAATTACTTAATGTTTTTTTTGTTTTATCTTTGATTATTGAATAGTGTTTTTTTAGATTTCTAGAGACAAAATAAAAGTTTGGAATTATCAATTATGATACTATGAGGACTTTGCCACAGCATCTTAGAAGGGAATTATGACATGGCAAACTGGGTGAATGAATGTTGAGCTACGAGGTAACATGGGTTGACTGGACAAAAAAGTCCAAGGGGGAGATTGGATAGCTAGGCCCATTCTGTTACTTGGATAACAAAATGAAGAAAGGTTAAAACTTTTATTCTAGGGTTGGGACACCTCATAGTTTCCCTCCAAAAATCCCTTTATTTTTCCCTCCTTCATGCCACAAATATTACTCTGCACGTTTCATTTTTCTAAACTATCAACATTATCTCCGCTACTCACCTCTTTTCAACTGCTCACATCTCTTACGTTTCCCATAAAGTTTCCATCTTTATTGTTTCTTTCTCTTCAACTTCTCTGTTTCCTCTGACTATGTTTTTCGAGATTTCTATCTATCCTCCTTCAATGCCAAGAGTAAAGACTACTTTAAAGGCTGTTGAATCAACGCAGAATAGTACTACCCAAACTAAAACCATTTTCAATAGTGTCGCGGCCATAAAATACAACAATAACATCTCAAAGTGCCCTTTTTGTTTTGAACAAAGGTTCTTAGTCACTGATGAACCACACATGGGCTATGACGAGTTTTTGGCCTCCATCGTAGAGAAGCACGGGTGGAATGTTTTCTATTTGCACCCTAAGGACATTTTTAGAAAGGTCGTTCGTGAATTTTATACACATGTTAATTCAGCTAATTCTCCTTTTATCTATGTTTGTGACACTTCGGTTTCGTTCAATAAAGATCAAATTAACGCCCAATTTGGGATTACTAATGTGCAAGATGAACACACAACCTTTGTTGACAATGTCACTTGTGATGGATTGACGCAAGTCTTGAATGATTTATATGTTGAAGGTACGCATTGGACTATTTCAAGTCAAGATTGTTAAACCGTTGAGAGGGCTTCTTTAAATCCTATTGGAAAAGTGTGGTACCATTTTCTGAAGAGCCATCTCATGCCATCGACTCACAATACGACTGTTCCAAATGAGAGGATGCTCTTATTACACTCCATCATCATGGGGAGAAGAATCAATATTGGTCGGATCATTTTTCAAGAGGTGCACTGGTGTGCCGAGAAAAATGTTGGTAGCCTAAACTTCCCCTCCCTCATTACTACTTTGTGCCACACTACTAGAGTCCCTCTCAATGCTGATGAAGATGTCACCCCCAACAAGTGTGGACTGTCCAAAGACATTTTTGCCAAAGTCCAAGGCATTCATGCTGCAAAATCAACTCAGCATAGTCAGGCTACCACTTCTACTATTGCACATTTTCTCGTGGTAGCATCCTCAGCATCTCGTAGCTCCTTCGAGCAATACATGTTGCACTCCTTAAAGCAATTGGAGTAAAGGATTTCCTTCTTTGAGATTTAGTAGTTTCAACGAGCTGAAGAAATGGTCAAGGCCTAGGAGCAGCAAGCTCAATATTGGACTTATGTAAGGAGCAGATATTTGGCTCTTAAAAGATCCCTCACAAAGTCGATGCTAGAACTCCCTGCCTCTCTCACCTCTTTGCTCTCAATTTCTAAAGCTGTAGAGGAGCTAGCTCAAACTCTTACTGCCAGATTTGATTTCGCGAATTTGGGAACCATTGCTGATGAAGGGGAAACTATTATTGAGGAGCCTAACAAGATGACATCATTAAATCTTGAAAATGAAGAAGAATGAGAGAAAGATGAAACTGCCACTGCCACTACTGCCACCACGAAAGGTAAGGGCCCTGTTCCATCCACCCCGCCAGCTTTCACAACTGCACAAGACCGTGACATCGATCATCTTATTGATGAACTCATGAAAACTAATAAGGAGCGGGACAAAATGAACCCCATGAAGAGGTACCTGTGGTATAAAGTCAGAGCCTATAAATCCACTCACAAGGCCGAATGAAGTAACTATACTCCAGTTCAAGCCAGGGAAGTTTTTTCCTTACCTCATGCATTTTATTTCTTTTGCCATGTCATTTTCTATACATGTCTATTTTTTGTTTTTCTATTATACATCTGTACATGCATTGAGGACAATGCATCCCTTAGGTTTGGGGGTTTGTTGGGCATTTAGATTGTATTATATATCTAGGACGTATGCTCATTCTAGTCTCATTAAATTTGTTTTTTCACAACCACATAACTACTAAGTATTATTTTGCCTATGTGGAGTACAATCTTTACTTATGATGTTCGATGATGAGCTTGAATTCATCAATTCACTTAGAATACGTGATAGGGGATTAGGTGAATTTAGCTTAGGTTAGGTTACTTGAAGATTACCTCCTAAAAATGAGATGTCCTAACCTCAGTTATTTTTGGACTATAGCAAGTATCTTTTGTAACAATCTGATTTTAGGGCTAGTCGGAACAGTGGTTTCGGGACTACAAATCTGACATAGAAAAATCCATTTTTATTATATTTTTATGGTCTACAATTTTATGGAACTATTCTATACAAATCTCATTCAAAAATTTTGACGTTTGGGCACTCAATTTAGTCAAAAGAACTAAATTGTAAAAAGTGCAAAAGTTGAGTTCTACTTGTTAAAGGTGTCCAATTGCTATGAGATTTCAAATTAGAGGTCCTTAGTTGGTAATATACCATAAGATAATTTAATGGAAAAAAATGGACATGGATAGGTAAAATTTCAAAGTTATGCATTAAGGGCATTTTGGTTATTTGGTAAATAAAAGAATAGAAAGGGAAAATAAAGTCAAAATTGGTGTCCATCTTCCTCTCCTTGGCGGAAATTTTCATGCTCACCATAGCTAGAGTTTCTTCAACTTTCAAGCTTGATTGTAAGTGCATCCTAGCCTCATTTTTAATACTCTTTACATTTTTGAAGTCGTTATCATTTGATCTATCTATTTCTACCATTATTTTAATGTAGGGTTCGTGTTTAAAAATTTACCATGTGTGACATGCATGTATTTTGATGTTTGGCGGAAGATATTGTATGTTTAAGGTGTGATAAACAACTTTTACTAAGTGATTTTTAGTAAAAAGGCATAAAAAGGACTTATTTATAAATGTTGTGAAAATGGGTAGTAGAAATGTGATTTGATGAAAAATGTGGGCTGTTATGAGCATGATTTAGGTTTGGCTAGGCTTGGGTAACAAATAAAATAGGTACATTTCATTTTACGAGCCTAAAGACTAAAATGTAAATATGTCAATATTTAGGGGCAAAAAAGTAATTTTGCCATAAGTTGATTTTTGGACAGCGTCGAGTAATGTGATAATTAAATAAGTTAAATTTGCGCTATTATAGATCAAGAAAAACGAGGTTCAGACCTTGATCAGGGGGAAAACAAGGTTATTGACAATTAGGTCCATTTCCTACCATTTTGTAGTGAGGTAAGTTTGTGTATAAATAATGCAATGTTATATTATGTATTTAATGCTTAATATTGCATAAATTGTATGATTGTTTCTTTGGAAATATTCTACGAAGTTTTGACGATGAAAAAATCCCGGTTGAACCTTAGGAATAGTTTAGGATACAAGTGTCATGTCACTAGGAAACCATGTGTTATGTGATCTATGTGAATCTGGGTGCTGGTCATGTACGTCCTACTGGTGGCTAGGTAGTCCAGCATGTGTTACAGATACCTGACAGCTTGTGTGAGTAGCCCGTATAGCTACGTCTTGACTGACAGCTTGTGTGAGCAAGCCCATGATTAGCTCGTGTGCGAGCCCTATGTGTTATGAAATATGAGGTAGCATTGGCTACATATGTGGCACTTATGTGCAAGACCTTTCATGTATCCGATAGTATTCCAAGTGTTCAACGGGTAATCTGAAGAGTATGTCAAAGATGACAAAGTATGTGACTATGTTACAAGTTGGTACAGGTATGTATGTAAAACCCATGAGTATGAAATTTGGTGTGAGATGAACTCTTGGTAAGAATGCTAATGAGTAAGTTATGCCTAAGATACATGATCATATTTATGTTAACTTATGTTGAGTAGTTATATGATTAATGAGTGATTTATGTTGCATATTGTTTGCATGCAAACTTACTAAGCTTTAAAGCTTACTCCCCTTTTCTTTTCATTCTTTATAGTGTTGCCAAGCTAGTTTGGGGATTGAGGAACGTCGGAGCTCGATTCACACTATCAAATGATTGTTTTGGGTATACTTGGTTTCAATATTTTGAGTATGGCATGTATAGGGACTTGGTCACTTTGTTATGTGTCATATTGGTTTAGCCAAATGTGTTGGCATCGTTATGGTTAATGATTCATTTTGTAAAACCCCAAACCCGACCCGAACATTATGGCTGGATCCAGCGTGTCACATTGAAGTATTTTTATCGAAAACCTTGTTTTCATTGAAAACCCTTTGAAAGAGGAAATTAAGTAACATTCAGTTGTATTTGTTGCTTTCAAAGCGATGTGTATTTAAAAAAAAAACTATTTCTTCTTGTATGATGATAATTACTTTGTAAACTCTCTTTTCAGTTACGGAAGCTTTATTTAAAACAAATGATCTATGAAAATTCGTCATTTTAAAAATTGAGTTGTGGAAACGAAATGTTTAAAAACAGTTATGGTTTAGGAAAACCACATTCTACTTTTAATAAATATAAAGCATAAAAATGATAATAGTCCTAATTTGAAATATTAGCTAGAGGAAAGGCCTTATTACAACCCAAGTCAAAAAGAAATAATTTAAAAACAAAATATTAAGAATTACATAAAGACTAAGTCTAAACTTTTTATGCTAGTTGGCCACTACCGAGTCCCTCCATCCATCGAACCGCCTACTGAAGATCACCTAAAAAGTTTAGGAGGAGGGGGTAAGTTTTGAAAACTCAGGGTGTACAACCCTTAACGAGTATAAAGCAATCATCAATCATTTTGGGCCTGAGCCCAATTCAATAACGGTGACCTTTGGCCTCAGTTGGGCCGAAGCCCGCAATAATATCACAATAATGTCATACATGCAATGCTGTGCAATGCAATGCAGTGCAATCCCACCCCAATAATCCAATTGATACACATCAACTCCGTCCCCTGATACACATCATGTGGGGATATAAATATCGACCCACCTAACTGATACACGTCAATGGTAGCTCGGTTGCGGAACTACCTTCATTCATATATTAGGCTTAAAAAGCCATCGGTGGATCCACAATTGTCAAGCAACCATACAATCCTCATATACTTCCTCCGTTCCATAATTCCCAACCCAGATGCAGCCTAAACAGAATATCATATGTATACAGCAGATATGCATGTAACATCCATAAGTCTTACATTCAACACATAGGGGTATTTTGGTCATTCTCGCCCTTAGGGGCATTTCGGTAATTTTCCTTTGTTACGGGTTTTTACTTACCTTGGCCCATTAAGAAATCCCTTGAGCTAAGATGAATGAATACTATGCACCAGGTAGGATTCCAGAGAAGAGGAGATGAGTCATTAAGACCGCTTAAGTACTAAGCTCTCCCTAGATCCAATCCTAGACATGCATATACCCGTTGCCACACCTTAACCCTATGACTTGTCCACGGTCACAATAAATTAATTAAGTTTTATGCATATACCCTAAACCCTTTACAAAGCCCTAACAAATCTACATACATGCACATGGCCCACTAGGCCCAATCTCATTCATATGGCCATTAGGCCCAAATCACATTCATTTGGCCCATTAGGCCCAAATCACATTCATTTGGCCCATCAAGCCCAAATCATATTTATATGGCCCACTAGGCCTAATAACTTCCACAGTCATGCTTTCATACGATTTTCCATCACATAACATCAATTACAAATTATGTCAATTATGGGCCCTACAGCTTATCGGCCCATGTATCCCATTCTGGCCTGGTTGGCCAAAACACAGCCCAAGTCCATGGAATCGCCCATGGAGTCTCAGATAACCTATCAGTTTCCCCCTTACGAGTGTTCGTGCACTCACAAGACTACCGTAGCCAAACTTCTGGCTTTTCGGTATTTCAGCTTTTTGGCTTTTTGGCATTTCGGGATTTAACGATCTACTGTGTGTGTGTGCAGTGTATGTACACCTTCGGCTTTATATCAAGCTATCATATGGTAGAAGTACACACCTTATCACCTACAGTACTAAGTATTCATAATCGCTCGAACCTATATTCAACATTATACTCCATTAGTCACATTCCATTAATTCAAAATAAATCCACTACTTACCGAAGAACAACCTATACTTTCCTTGACTCGATTGATCGGCTACGATCTGCCTATTTTAACTCAAAATCTGACGTAGTCCCCCTTCCTCATCTAGGCAAAAAGTTCCTAATGGCTGATAACTTACGTCGCTTAAACTTGGGAGCCTCTATCCCAACCTCTCTGTTAGAACCCTCTTTTTCCATCAGCTAATAGTTAGCCAGCGATCACACTCTTGAATGAGAGGGAGAAAGAGAAATAAATGGAGAAACCATATGTTAACGAAAGTAATGGTATTTGGAAAGGATAAAGAAAAATCAGCTTTTAAGAGTGTAGAAATGAAAGAACTTAGAAATATTTAACAAAAGCCGAAGAAGATCTAACTTACATACCGATAGCGAGATCGCTTGCCAATAAGAAATCAACCCCCAAAGTGTATGAATCAACTTTTAAATGAAAAAGTAGTAACCGGCTAAGTGAAAGAGGGAAGAGGTTGATTCGATTAAAATAGGGAAGAAAAGAACAAGAGTTTGGCTTAAAGAAAAGAGGAGATGAAGGGTTTGAGATTACTCAGGTATTTCCAAAAGAAAAGAGTCAAGAGGTTGGAAGAAATTTTCCCCAAGAATATGCGACTGAAGCACACAAAAATAACAAATGCCTTTACTTTCCCATACGACACACGTATATATAAAAAAATACAAACCTACACTCCCCAATCGACTTAAACTCGTCAAGTTAAATTCCCTTCAATCTCTCCAATTTTATCACCCTCATATCCACACTTAATCCTTATCCTTATCTCGACTGTAACCTTGATTTTAGCCAACAATCCCAATTTGAATTGCATTCAAATTGCTTCCACCGAATGGCAATCCTTCCTTGCGTTGAGCAGCAAAATTGAATTCCCTTTTGCGCATGAAGCCACTCGAACTCCAGCCCTCCAACTTCCCAACACGTTGCTGGCCACTGCACCGCCACCTATCTTGTGCTACCATTCGGTCACAATTAACTATAAGGCTTATATGACTAAGCCTCAGTTTTCTTAAAGAATAAAAATTTAAACTTTGCCAGGCCTAGGATTTGAACCTTCAACCTCTCATATCCATAGCATGCTTCTTACCACTGCACCGTAGGCGCCCTTATTCCATATTCCATCCCTAACTATTTTTAAGGCCTATTAACCTGTAACTAGATTATCCTAAAAATATTTGCTACCATTCAATTTCAAACCCCTAATCTCTTGGCTGCGCTATATGTCCTTTGCCACCACGGCACCTACCTTATTTGTGTCATTTCTCCTCCCGAATTAATTATAAAATCTTTCTGCAGATCTCCAAGTTGTTTAAAAAAAACCCACAACTTTTGCTCATGCCGTAACTTGAACCCAGCACCTCTCCTTACTCCTAACACCATCATACCACTGGGCCAAGCGCATTCTTTGTGTCAAATTTCCGCCAAACACATTTATAAGGCATAAACGCTAGCTTACTTACTAATCATGTGATCAATAAAAAAAATTTTCCAAGGCCAGAAATCGAACCCTGGACTTCATGCTTGCTACAAACGCCTTTTGCCACTAGGCCAAGCGTTTCCTTTTGTCAGATTTTACCAAGCCTTATTAATAAACCTTCCACCTAATGCTCAAGGTTCTTTAAAAAAAATGCAAAATTTTGCTAAAGCCCTGGATCGAACCCATGACTTTTTTCCACACTACCAACCCTTCCTAAATCACTTAACAATTAGACTAAACATGCAATTATTAAACACATTTTTCATTTTTTTAAGCCGCCTTCTAATCGATCCCAACTCAAGGCCCATTACTTCTAGGCCCAAAATTTAGGGTGTTACACATTTTGTATATGGTCATTGGTATGTTATTGTGATGATGCTTATCATGAAGATGAAATTGGCATGAATGGAAAAGAAAGTATGTGATGTTTATGCATGATAGATGTTAGTATGTGCAAATGATGTATTGATATCTTGTTGTGGCTGAATTTGTTGAATGTATATGCTTGGGGATTGTGTTATGTTTTGTGGTGTAGTTTGGTGCAAAGTAAGGGTGGAAAAATGGCTTGGTAAATAGCCTTATTTTTTGCCACACGAGAAGAGACAAAGCCGTGTGTCTTAGCCGTGTGAAGGACACTGCCTAAGGACATTGGCGTGTGTCTAGGGCGTGTAAAGTCTACACCTATTTAATGAAAAAAAATTCAAAAATTAAATTTGCGACACGGCCTAGCACATGGGCGTGTGACTTGGCCGTGTGACTCCCTTTGGTGCATCACATCATAAATAGATAGTTACACGGGTTAGGGACAAGGGCGTTTGTGACCACACGGCCTACCCACTCGAGTGTGTAACCCCTGTTTTGATGAAAAATTTTCTAAGTGTTGTAGAATTTTCTAAAGTTCTCAGTTTAGTCCGGAACCACCTCCACAGTATGTTTTGGGTCTCGTAGGCTCGTTTTAGGGATGATATGTTTGTAAATGAAAAGTTTTCAATTTGGATGGAAATTTATGTCTCAGTGTTGTATGTTAGTTTGTGTTTAAGTCTGGTGATGCCTCGAACCCTATTCCGGTGTCGGATACGGGTAAGGGGTGTTACATCTTTTAATGAATTTAAAGGATTTTGAAGACAAACTCAATCACATTTCCATAGAATTACTTAATTAAAAGACAACAGAAACTCCAATGCTTAGAATTGCCAAGTAAGTCAACACCACTTTGTTTGCTCCATCGTGCTGTTGACTAGAAAGTTGAGTCCAAGTAAGAGTGTGTAATAAAGAAAAGAAAATTAAGGGTGCTCCACTATAGTAACAAGTTGAGTAGCTAATGAGGTAGTTGTTTGCTCCATCCATCTTCTAAGTTAAAAACCTTAGCTTCAAAAGTGATTTTTATTTAAATTGTGACATGATTGAGCAATAGGTAATTTAGTGTATGCTCCATTGTGATTATCAAGTCAAAGAATTTCGTGACATGCTAAATCCTCTAATATGCTTTCAAAAAACAAATACAAATGAATATTTTGAGTAGGCTTAGAGCAAGGGTTATAAAGTAATTTTAGTTTAGGTAACAAACTAACTGAGTAAATTAAGAGATATTTGATATGGCCAGGAAGCACACATTAGTACTTAGGAAAATTTTTTAGGGAGCAATTTTCTACACTACCTTTGCTGAGCAAAAGCTTTGAAACTCGAGCAAGTTTTGAGAGATAGAATATTACTGAGAAGTGAAGTATATATTGTTCTTTGAATGGACTAGTAGTACAAGGTGGTTATGTGTGTAGGCAATAATTGTTGCATTTTGTAAACTGAAAAATATATAGGATTTTTCCTATGTAATTTATCACCTTTTTACTTAAATTCGTTGTTAAAACTAAGTAATTTTTTAATAAATTAATGAAATAGTGAAAATATGAAATTAGGACATAGAAATTATTAAAATCTGATTTATGCTTTATTATATAGTTTTATGTATAAAATGGCTTATTTTATATTGAATTGAGCATATTATATTTTTAAGACATAAAATGGCCCATGCATTATTAAATTAAATAATAAAATATAAAATTATATTTAATAATTCATTTTAAAATATTTCATTAATAATTTGGGTTTTAATTAAATATTTAAATTGGTTAAATTTTATTCTTTGGTCTTTTAACTTATTAATTTATTTTGGACAAGTCTGATAGCTTTGTTGGATTACAAAACCATCCAAATTGGAGACCAAGTCAACCCAATTTTCAGCTACACTTGGCTGTCCACATAAACCACTATTTGGTTAAATTGCACAAGGTCCCTGCAATATTGAAGAAATTAGAGATTTTGCCTGAAGATTTGCACTTGACCGAGTCTCAGTCCTGAGTTGTTATGGCACTTTAGTTGAGCAAAAATCAAGCAAAAATCAGCTCGATTTCCTCAATTCATGGCTGGCCACCCCTTGAAGATCCTTGAAGAGATGGAACCTCTAATTTTTAGCAAACTATCCCCCTCTCCTCCCCTATAAATAAGACCCTCTCATTCCTTCATCAGGCATCCTTCATCATTCATCATTCTCTCTTCTCTCAAAATTCTCTTAGACTTTTCCATTCCCCACGCCTAGCATCATCTCTTCATAGAGATTTTAGCAATTAAATCCTCTTAAAGAGCCCTTGGTTGGCCACCTTGGAGACCCATCAGCAAAGGAGCAAAGTAAAGAAGCGAATGAGCTTAGTCAGTCAGAGTCTTGGGTGACAGCCACTTTGATTTGGGTTTAATCTTTCCTTTCTTTAATTTAATGTAAAAATGCTTGCTATGTGTTCTTTGTTCTTGTTTACAACAATGTTAGCTTAATTTTTTTTAAGCTAGGATGATTGCTTTGATTAAATAATATTTATTTGCTTCATGCTTATAATGTTTGTGCCTCAATCGATCATGTTTTCAATTAAAATCAAGTCTGTATTTTGTTCAAACATGATTAAAATGCACCTAAATTAGCTGAGCGATCCTAACCAGACAACGGCTAATGGACGCATAATTCAAATGTGCATGCTCAATTTAGATCCTAACCTGATTAAATTGTAGGTTGCATAACAACTCTAACCAAGCTCTGTTATCTGCATAGTTTTTAGATTTGTATGATTAAACTGTTTCAAACCTAACACGTCCCTGTTACCTCACACAAATGCTAAGAAACTGTAACACCCCAAACCCAGCCTGGAAGTTTGGCTCGAATCTGGCGTGTCACCTTGAAGTGTTTTTCGAAAACCATGCTTCTACTAAAAACCCTTCTTAATAATTAAAAACTGATACTCTTTTTAAACCTTGTTAGAAAACCTTAGCTGAATAACATTTTTAACAACTTTGTAAAAATCTTGGCAGTTGTAGAAACTTACTCTAAAAACAATTGCGCTTACGTGATGTTTTGAACAACAGTAGTTGCTTTGGAAAATCGTGTTCTAATACTAGCAATTATAAGAACAATAAATAAAATTCCAAATTTGAAATCCTGAAAATTACAACGGCTTTACTACAACCCACATAAAAATAATTAAAAGTAATAATCAAAACTGTAACATAAACAGTGTGTGTGGCTTCCTCCGAGCCCCTCGCACTCCGATCCGTCTAAGGCTGGAAATTACCCGAAAGGTTAATAAACGGGGTGAGTTTACGAAAACTCCATGTGAAATCCCTACTATATAAAGGAACAATCAGGTCATCTAAAAGAATTAAAAGTCTGGCCCCAGCCTTACTTACAGTTTCAGTACCAATTGGGCCTTAGCCCATTATAACAGACAGTACCAGATGGACCTTAGCCCATTATAGAATAAGAAACATTATCAAAATTAGAACCAAAATGAGAATCAGAATCAGAATCAAGATCAGAATTAGGTGACAGAATTAGAGTCGAATCGATGACGATGCGAGAATCGAATCAAAATCGAAATGTGAATGCAATCCCAACCCAATCCAAATGCATATACACCCCGTACCAACCCTACACTCCATGTGGGAATAGCTCAACCCACCCAGCCCTACACTCCACAGTTGCAGCATTGCTGCTCAGTTATTAGTAAGTTGAGGGAAAGCCTCCAGTACGTGGACAAGCCACTTAACAGAATACGTGGCACAAAGCCATAGATAACTGTAATAACTTCAGCACATAGCCATCGATTCATGATAATATAATCGGCGCATGACCTTCGGTAAATATGATCGACACAGAGTCGTTAACAAATATGCTAGGCACATAGCCACAGGTAAATACGTTTGGCACGAAGCCATAGTCAAGATGGCACAAAGCCATATCTAGGTTGGCACAGAGCCATCAATAACGGGTCTATAATCGACACGAAGTCCAAAATATCGATACGAATCCCACAATAACGGCACACAGCCTTCGGTAACATGATCGGCACTCAGCCATCAATCGGGCAACAGATATTGTGACAGAGTCACCAGATACAGATATTGTGGCAGAGCCACCAGAACATATATTTGTGGCATAGCCACCAGAACGCTTCCTCCATCAATATAACCCATATCCCATGCAACAGATACACATGTCATGGCATACAACATACGTAATCGAATATCATGCCCATATTTGAATCAAATAATCACGATCAAGTCATTCATATCACCAACATATATTCACAATCAAATCCACAACCACACAAATTGTTAGTCCCTTGCCCACAAGGGCAAAACAGTCATTTAACATCCTAAGGGCAAAATGGTAATTTTACCCCACAAGGGTATCTCGGTAATTCTACCCTACAGGGGTATTTCGGTATTTTTACCCTACAAGGGTATTTCTGCACTACTACCCTACGGGGTATTTCAATAATTCTACCCTACGAGGGTATTTCGATAATTCTACCCTACGGTGGTATTTGGTAATTCTACCCTACAGGGGTATTTTGGTAATTTTCATAATCGAGGGTATTTTGGTAATTTTGTAAACCAAGGGTATTTCAGTAACTTTATAAATCGAGGCTAAAACAGTAATTCTGTAAATCAAGGGTAAAACAATAATTCTGTAAATCGAGGGTAAAATAATAATTCTATAAATCGAGGGTAAAACGGTAATTTTGTAAATCGAGGGTAAAACGATAATTTTGTAAATCGAGGATAAAATAGTAATTCTATAAATCGAGGGTAAAACGGTAATTCTGTAAATCAGGGATAAAATAGTAATTCTATAAATCGAGGGTAAAACGGTAATTCTGTAAATCGAGGGTAAAATGGTAATTTTACAAGTCGAGAGTATTTCAATAATTTGGTAAACTAAAGTATTCTAAACAGGGATAACAATACGAATGGCCCTAAAGCCCATTCTCGGCCCAAATGGTCCCACACGCTCGTGTGGCCCTTTTAGCCCAAACCTAGCCATAGATATGCGATTCACCTAGCCTAGTCCAATATTTACTACACAATCAAACAACTTATCCAATTGGGCCCGTAGGCCCATTGGGCCCACATGGCCCCTTTCGGCCCATCGCGGCCCGAAGTAGCCATCCAACAACTAGAGTAGTGAGAAATACACACCTGATTGGAGACTGGAGTTAATCCACGCTCCGAGCACTCTTAGCCGACGCCCAACCCAAACGAGCACGCCATAAAGCGAAAGGGATCAGCCAAGAAAGGTACCTTTACTCTCCTCATGGTTCTCTCTATTTAAAGCTAGCTTCCCATCCACTCTTATGTTAGCTTCCCGATGTGGGATCCCTCCAACATCAGAGTTTAAATTCAACACCAACTATTGCCGCCCCCTGTTAGCAAAATAAATGCTCTTTGCTTGCCATGGGATTCGAACCCATGCCTCCCCTCAAATGCTCCACACGCCACTTGCCACTAAGCCACAAGGCTTTTTGTGTCACAATTTCTCCAACAATATTCTTAAGGCCTACCTACTACACCCAGGGTTTGATTCACCTTAAACCAAAATTTTTGCTAGAGTCCGTGTTTGAACCCGGGACTCTCCAACACTTCTCAAAGATACTTAACCACTAAAACAAGCCTTCATTAACGAAATTTGCATGCACAACAGAATATTATAAGCTGCCTTCAACCGCTCCCATGCTCAAGGCCCAAAACTTCTAGGCCCAAATTCAGGGTGTTACAGAAACCCTTAGTAAATAAGGATCAGTAAAATGCGTATTTACTAAGTAAAGGATTCCGAAAGGACCTAATGTGGTTTCCAAGCTCATGAAAGATCGAGTTGCCATGGAATGTTTTTTCGAATGTTATTAAGCATGTTGATAATAAATTGAGTTTAATTAAAGTAATTGTCCTAGTTTATTTATGTTATAATTGTTGCAAATTGTGTTTAATTTTGCTAAAATCTATTTCATTCATATAGTTTGCATACTTAGGATAATTTTCATTAGGAATCATTGCATTTAGTTTAATATATTTTAATCATCACTTCTCAACTATATTGTGTTTTTTCACCAAATTGTTAATATAATTTTACAAATTAGGTGACTTACCACAAATACAATACCTGTGGAGACGATAACTCGATACTTACTTATTACTTGATAACGACTATATACACTTGCACAAACCTATGCGTTACAAGTTTTTGGCGCCGTTGTCGGGGATTGTTAACTGTTGCCATAGTCATTTTTTTGTGAAATTATTTACTTCCAATTTGGTCTATTTCTAACATTACTAACTTATTCTTTTTAATTTTGTGATTTTCTTCTCAGGTGTTTATGAGCATAGATAGGATTATCGATTTAGGATTATCGATTTACTCCCTTTAGACCCTGAAATTGAGCAAACTTTGAGACAAAGAAGACACGAACGAACAGCTCAAAGACAAGTTGAGATGGACCTTGGAAATCAGAATCAAGACCAAGGTAATGAAGCTAATCATGTATAAAATCTCATCCTCATTACTGATGATAGGGATCGATGCATAAGACAATATGCTGTGCCACTTTTTAGTGAGTTAAATCTAGGAATTAGATGGCCAGATATTGAGGTAACCCAATTTGAATTGAAACCAATGATGTTTCAAATGCTCCCAACGGTGGGCCAATTCATTGGTATGCCCACGGAAGATCTACATCTCCACCTTCTGTAACGCCCCAAATTTAGGCCTAGAAGTATTAAGCCTTGAGCGTGGGAATAGTTGGGAAGCTACTCATAAATATTTAATTGTTCAAGCAAGTGACACAATTGTGTGTTTGGCTTAGTGGTTGTGTGCTCTAGAAGTGTCTAGGAAGTCATGGGTTCAAGCCTTGGCTTCCACAAAATTTTGGTTTTTTGAGGGTAAAACCCCTATATTTGGCCAGTAGGGTTATAAGTTTATTTTGGTAAAGTATGACATAAAAAGCCTGCTAGCCTAGTGGTAAGTGGCATGTCGAGTGTGCTAGTGGTCTGAGGTTCGAATCCCTGCTTGTGCAAATGGAGATTATTTTTACTGTTGGCTATGAGAGGTAGTAGAGTTTGACTGAAACACTGTAGAGTGGAGTGGAGTTTGAATTGGTCATGGAGGGATTGTAGGAGGGAGTTGAGGAGACATATAGGGAGTGATTTTAGGAGAATATTGTGGAGAAGCTTGAGGGATAAGTTTAGTGGGATGCTGAATTTGAAAGGGTCACTCATAGAATTCGGCTCTGGTTAGTAGCATTCTCTCTATTGCGGTTTTGTCTTTTGTTTTGGGGATCATTTCACTTCTTTGTTTAGGCTGAACATCTCCTTGACCATTCGGGTTTTCAGCATTGTGTGATTGTGTCTTTTATTTTTCCTTTTGATCATTTCTCTTGGTGAAGCCGATTCTCTTTCTTACTTTATTTTTTCCCACCTTGCGTGTTCTTTCTTGGGAGCATAGGCCGAATACCCTGTTTTAATGTTGGTCGAATATTACCTCTTCTCTTTCTTTCTTTCTCTCCTTCACTCCAACATTACCCCTCTTGACCGAATACACTTTCTTCCTTCACCTTTCCTCTCTTTTTCTCACTTCACTGAATCTGTCATCTCCCTTTTTTGACTCTCGTAGTTATCAAAGTTTCTTTCTGTTCATCTGACGTTAAAGGTAGAATACTCCATCCCCTTTGGTTGTCGTTTGGTGTTGTTCTTCAACAAGTCGATAAGCAATCTTGAACTGCTAAAGCCAAATGTTATTCCCTTCTTGCCGATTCTTACCTTCTTTTTCCTAGGTGTGGTGTATCTTGCGGTTTCTTGAGTTCTTTGGAAGTGAAGGGGTTGTTGTGAGTGCAGAGCAGTCGAACCTTTCTCTCTTATCTCGATCAAAGTAATTCCATTTGCGATTATGGTGTTCTTTCGAGTCGTGAGTGTCATATGTTATTCTTGCGTCATGTGTTTGGTAACCATCATTAATGGGTTTCGCTGACTATGTAGCTATTCGATTAATAGAGTAAACCAGCCTTTGTCAATGGTTCAAGCAGGGTTAGTTACTCTTGTGACCAAGGCAAGTATATGATATTATTATAAGTTGGGAATATAGAAGGGGGATTAACCCTAGTATTGATCGACTAACGGATTATCATGACTGAATGTAGGTTTGGGAAACTCTTGGGCCAGATGCACGTTTCGCAACAGGTTTGTAATCACACTACTGTACTCGTAAATCGGCAAAAGCCAAAATATGTGACCGACAACCCCCACACGAGTGTGTACGCACTCGTGTGGTATATTGAATGCATAAACATGGGCGTTTGAGTGTAGAGGCCACCACGAGAGATATCGTGGGCTTTGGCCTACGTTGGGGCAAAATGGGCCGTGTGGGCCCCACGGGCTTATGAGCCCCACATGAGCAAACTACATGGACAAGTGTAGATTATTGGGCCAGGCTATGCAAACCACACGACTAAGGCCATTTCTGGGCTATGTGGGCTATACGAGCGTATGGGCCCACATGGGCCCGTAGTATGGGTCGTATGCCCATCATCACTATTTGACTGTTAATGTTGCACGGGTTGCCCGAGACAACTCTGACATTCTCTTAGGTCGATAAGCGTACCTGGACCCTCAATCGATAAAATGACTATTTTGCCCTCTTGAGGAAAAATGATTGTTTTGCCCTTAAAGGGTAAAATGACCGAAATACCCCCATAAAGTAAAATGACCGAAATACTCCCACAGGGTAAAATGATCGAAATACCCCCATAGGGTAAAATAACTGTAAAACCCCTATAAGGTAAAATTACTGTAAAACCCCTGTAAGGTAAAATGATTGTAATACCCTTCTAAGGTAAAATGACTGTAATACCCCTGTAAGGTAAATTGACAGATTTGCCCTTATGTATTAAAATAACGGATTTGCCCTTATGTGTTAAAATGACGATTTTTCCCTTATATGTTAAAATGATGGTTTTACCCTTATGTGTTAAAATGACAATTTTGCCCCTATGTGATGTATGTTTATATTTTTGCATGCTATGTGTAACTGTATTGAGTACATGTTTAATATTATGATATGACATGACATGTTGCATGATGCATTGCATGGGGATGGGCTTATATATGATTGGAGGAAGTGTACTATACTAGAAGCTCTGCTGCAAATCACTGATGGCTTTAAGCTTATTACTGGCAACTCTGCTGCAATTACTGATTAGTGTCGTAACCGGTGCTATATTTGGAGTGTAGGGATGGGTGGGTCAATTTTATCTCTACATGGAGTGTAGGGTTGGACGAAATGGAGTGTAGAGGATGGATGGGTAGGACTTTCTGTTTGCATTCTTCACTAATTCATCATTCTTTGCATTGATCATGGTGATTGCATTCTTCGCCATCGCAAATCATATACTATAATGGGCCAAGGTCCTAACTGATATTAACTGTTACTGATATGGGTTTAGGCCAGACTGTGTTGTTCACTGTTTATTTATTATTGAGATTAGTGCTGCGAGGGACTCAAGGGTTGCCACACAATCGCTCTTGCTTCCATTTTTAACTTTTAATTTATAAGTATTTTTGTTTGGTTATTTTTATGTAAAAAGCATATTTAAGTTTTATTCTTTAATTTGGGCTTTATTTAATTTATTATGATTTATACCTACTAGCGGTAGGATGCGGATTTTCAAAAGATATGCATGATTTACCAAAATACCATGAAAATGCAAAATCGTTTTAGAAGCTTCCGTGATAAATGAGATTTTGGAATTTATAACGTTTTAAAGTAAATACTTTTGATAGTGACACAAGTTTTAAAATTATTTTCTAGATCACAAAGAGGCTAAATAAACATTAGGCTTTTCAAACATTATCATGTTTTACGAAAAACACTTTAATGTGACATCACTAGATTCTACCATAACGTCCAGGCCGGGTTTGGGGTGTTACACCTTCAATTGTTTAAGGAGGTGAGTGATTCATTCAAGATAGCCAGTGTGATTGAAGATGCACTGAAGTTGAAGCTGTTTCTGTACACGTTGCGAGATCGAGCAAGAGCATGGCTCAATTCATTACCACCAAGTTCTATATCTACATGGCAAGAATTAGCAGAGAGATTTTTGGTTAAGTATTTCTCGCCTAGCAAAAACGCTAAGTTGAGGAACGATATCACAACTTTCCAACAATTGGATGATGAGTCTTTGTATGAGGCTTGGGAGTGATTCAAGGAGTTACTTTGTAAGTGTCCTCATTATGGGATTCCTCATTGTATCAAGTTGGAGACATTCTATAATGGTCTCAATGCACATACAAGATTGATGGTAGATGCTTCTACGGACGGTGCAATTTTGTCTAAGTCTTACAATGAGGCTTATAAGATCATTGAGAGGATCGCGAGTAATAAATATCAATGGCCAACAAATCGAACAGCTTTAGGAAGACATGTAGCCGAAATTTATGAAGTTGACGCCCTCACTTTGTTATCAGCTTTAGGCAGTGGCATTACGAAGTGGTAATATTCTGGAACCCCGATTGATTGATGTCAAAGATAAGCTTGTTGAGAATAATCAACCAGCTGTTGAAATTCCTACACCAAAAAAGTCAGAATCTGTAAAGGCTGATAAGGTAAATCCTAACTTAGTGAATTCAGATACTTTAACATCTTCTTTGCATGTAAATTTACCTATTCAGAAGAGGTATCTAATTCAATTGAAAATTCCATCACCTCCATATCCATAAAGATTGCAGCAACACAACTAAAAAAAGGAGGTGCAATTCAAGAAATTTTTGGATGTTCTGAAGCAATTACACATCAATATTCCGTTGGTAGAGGCTTTAGAACAAATGCCAAATTATGTGAAGTTTATAAGGAATATACTATCCAAGAAGAAACGGCTAAGTGAGTATGAGACTGTTGCCTTGACAAAGGAGTGCAGTGCGTTCCTACAGAACAAACTGCCACCGAAATTGAAAGACCCAGGAAGCTTTACTATACCCTGTAACATTGGTGAATCTTACTATGGTAAATCTTTGTGTGATTTAGGAGTGAGTATCAAATTGATGCCTAAGTCTATTTTCAAGATGCTAGGGATAGGTGAAGTAAGACCTACAACTGTAACGCTTCAACTAGCGGATCGATCTTTAGCATATTCCGAGGGAAAGATCTAGGATGTTTTGGTAAGAGTCGATAAATTTATTTTTCCTACTGATTTCATTGTCTTAGATTTTGAAGTAGATAAGGAAGTGTTGATCATCCTTGAGAGACTTTTCTTAGCCAAGGGGGCCTTACTCTAACTGGCCCATCAACTCTGGCCCTAGCCCTAGGCCTCTGATCGACACCAGAAGTCTCAGCCTCCCTCTTATTCTTATCCCTTTCTTTCTCCCGATTTAGGCGCTCAGTGCGCTTTACTTCCTCCGCTATCTTTGCTTTCTCCACCAATTTCGAGAAAACTCGTTCCATTTGTAGAGCTATCAGCACCCTAAGGCTATCTCTAAGTCCATCCTTAAACCTAACGCAAAGCTCATACTCCGTTGCCACCATTACCCTTGCATACCTACTAAGGCGTAGAAACTCCGCCTCATACTCCGCCACCGATTTATTGCCTTGGGTCCAGTTCAGGAACTCCTTCCTCCTAGCATCCACATAGCTTTCACCCACATACTTCCCTTGGAATGCAGCTTTGAAAAACTCCCAGGTGACCCGCTCCGGTTGGGTGCCCTCTTTCACTGTCAACCACCACTAGTAGGCTTCCTCCCTAAGCAATGACACCGCCCCTTTCAAATTTTGCTCAAGTGAGCAGTCCAAATCCTTCATTATCCTTTCAGTGGCCTCCAACCAATATTCTACCACATTAGGAGCCACGCCAGCCACGCCCTTAAATAACTTAGCCCCGTTCGATCGAAGTCGTTCTGGAATGGACCCAAAGATTTCCATTGCCATTATTGGGCCCAGCAACCCTTTCCAAAATCCTTAGCATTGCCTGCGACAATGCATCTTCTCCCGCGGCCCGATCATACTGTCTATTCCCAGCCACAGGTGAGGCCGGAGCCACTTCTACTCCAACATCGGGCATATGGCCCGATGCTGACGATTTAGCCCTAACACTTCCACGGCCTCGGCCACGGCCTCTTGCACCTCTTCTAGCACTCATCGTCGATTCGCGTATTATCTGAATTAGAAATTTTATGAAGTTTTAGTTAGTTTAATAATTACACTGATTTTTTTTAAATATTTAAAGAGAAGATCATTTTCGAAAATCCTCTGCAGTTTCCAGATCCTACGGGCTTTAGTCCCATTCTATCCATCATCTAAAGTAGCCCTCTAACTATCTACTGCATAACAATTTAAACAAAATTAAATAAAAGTACTTACTTGGTTCGATGTCGGAGGCTCAGTGTGCCGTTCAACAAGATTTCTCTTTTTCCAAAGCATCACGATCCAAAATATATATTTTTTAAATCCAAACAATAAGTAGAAAAGGAACCAAATAATAATAATAAGGCCCAATTCACAACCTGAGTTTTGAAGCCTGGGCTCTGATACCACTAAATATAACACCCTAAACCCGGCCTAGATGTTATGGCCGAATCTTGTGTGTCACATTGAAGTGTTTTAGTGAAAACCGTGTTTTCATTGAAAACCCTTCTTAAAATAAAAGAAACCATAATTAACTTAAAAAAACACCCTCTCAGTTACAAAAACCTTGCTGAAACATTTGATTTAAGAAAACTTATCATTTAAAAATTTAATTGCAGAAACGTAGAAAGCATACTATAATTTAGAAAACCCACATTCAACTTCTTGTAATTACATTGAAAATAATAACAATTCAAGCAATAATAACACAATGAAAACCCTATTACAATCTGGTCTGGAACATACTTAAAAAGAAGTAAACACTTAAATGCCTGAAAAAAAAAACCCAAGTCCAAATCATCTTGCTCGCTAGCCACCAAGAGTCCTTCCAAACATCGAACCTTCTACTGAGCATCACCTAAAAATAAAATAAAAGAGGGGGTAAGTTTTCGCAGACTCAGTGTGTACAACCCTCGACAAAAACAAGCATTCAAAAAAACATCATTCATCAATCATGCAATGCAATCCCATCCAAATTATCCATCCGCTACACACCGGCTCCGTCCCCCGTCACACCATGTGGGGATATAAATATCGACCCACCCAACCAACACACCATGGTAGCCCGGTTGCGGAACTACCTTAATTTACATATTGGGCTTTAAAAGCCGTCGGTGGATCCACGATTGTCAAGCAACCATGCGATCCTTATATACTTCCTCCATTCCATAATTCCCAACCCATATGCAACCTAACCAGAATATCATATGTATGGATGTCGCATCGACAAAACTTACATTCAACACCTAGGGGTATTTTAGTCATTTTAGCCCTTAGAGGCATTTCGGTAATTTTCCCTTAATTACGATTTTCACTTATCTTGGCCCGTTAACAAGGCTCGTGAGCTAAGATGAATGAATACTATGCACCAGGTAGGATTCCAGAGAAGAGGAGGTGGGTCATTAAGACCGCTTAAGTACCAAGCTCTCCCTAGATCCAATCCTAGACATGCATATACCCGTTGCCACACCTAAACTCTTTGACTTGTCCACGGTCGCAATATATTAATTAAGTCTTATGTCAATATCATATACTAGGCCCAAAACCCCTTACAAAGCCCAACCATATTCACATACTTGTATCTGGCCCATGAAGCCCAATTATATTCATATGGCCCATTAGGCCCAAATCACCTGTATATATGGCCCATTACACCCAAATCACATTTATATGGCTCGTTAGGCCCAGTCACATTCATATTCATGCTCACATACAAACTTTCTATCACATAGCATCAATACTCAGTTTTTGCCTATTATGGGCCCAACAGCCCATTGGGCCCATTTAGCCCATTTCGACCCATATGGCCAAATCACAACCCAAGTCCACGGAATCGCCCGTGGGCCTCAGGCAACCTATCAGTTTCCCTTTTACGAGTGTTCGCGCACTCGCAAGACTACCGTAGCCAAACTTTTGGCTTTTCGGCATTTCAGCTTTTCGACTTTTCGGCTTTTGCCGATTCATTGTGTGTGCAGTGGATGTACACACCTCGTAAGCAAGCGTGATGCGATCTCCTTAGCCCAACCTACAAACGATATCACCCTTCAATTAATCGCATGCTTAATACTTATTTACTCAAAAACCAAAACCTCACCTTAACCTTACCTTGAGCCTAATCCTTAATCGTCTTTTCCTTGACCACGTATTTCCTAGATCTGCACAAATCTTAACTATTAAAGCCCAAATAATAGGTGACTCGTATCCAACACAAGTCTCCTTACTATAACTATGACCATTCGGCCACCTTAGCCAATGGGAGAAGATTACTTACAAAAACCGCAACACCTTAAGGAGCAATTCGGCAGAGAGCTAAAAACCAATATCAGATACTAATTCCCTACCAAATTTGATTAGAAAGAGTGAGGGACAATAATCGATACTAAACAAAGAAAACTGATTGGAAGAGCAACACTTACACTAGATTCAGTCAAAAAGTATTCGGCCCTTAGAAGATTTAGTTTTTCGGCTTTTCAAACTAAGTATGGTGAATAAGGTTTATTTGGTACAGATTAAAGAAGAGTAGTAGAAGAAATCGACAAAGAAGATTATGTAGAGGAGAATAGAAATCGGCAGAAAGAAAAGAAAGAAAAACAAGGTGAAGAATAATTTCGGCAGTAGCCTAACAACCTTGTATTCTGCCCCTATTTATAGCCCTTATAGCCGAGCTTTCAATGCCCAATTCCCAATTTGGCTCCATCACTTTTCCCTTCTCATCTCCTCGTTTTTCTCCCTGATAACCCCTTGATCTTTTTCTTAATTTTCTTTCCTGAACACTCCCCTTAGAGTCCATCTTCACACCACTTCTGTCCTTCTAGAAGGCCAAAATTAAATTCTAAAAAAATACTAAGCTAGGATTCGAACCTTGGACCACCTTGCTAGCTACTAATGCCACCTCACTACACCTTATGTGGCGTCACTTAGCCACTCCACCAGAGGATCTTTTTGTGTCCAATTGTTTCTTCATTTATTCAAAAGCCCACCTACTTGTCAGCCCTTATCCTTTTAATAATTAAATTATAATTTCTTCTACCCCTTAATTCGAACTCAACCTTAGCTAAGACCTACTAAAATTATCGTTTGGATAAGAATATTAAACACAATTTTCATCAAAATCAAAAATAAAAAAATTTGGGATTTCAGGTTTTTTTTGGATTTCGGGATTTTTGGGGCGTTACACCTAACCCGATTCCGTCTCCAGAGGGGTTATGAGGTATTACCTAACGATCACAACAACCTTTGAACATTCATATAGTAAAATGTAACCATATAATAATATGCTGCCAAGCCAAATTTAAATATAAATTTAACAACTCATTTGCTTATACTTACTTACAAAGTCAATTGACCATTTTATGAATTCATTTAAAAAAAAATAATAGGTTAAACCAAATGCCATCAATGCTTGATATTTACTCAACAAAATAAGGTATATATAAGTACTTAACAAAAATTTATGCGCATGAAGTATCATTTTAACAAGACCAAATGTGCATCATTTCTTATCAATGTTTAAATAAAATAACCATGTCCATTTCAATCATTTTGAATGTCTATATAAAACCATATATATATATTCAATATGCATACCAAAATCATATAGGTAATAAACCGAATATAAATACCAAACATTAAGCTTAAAACATATTCATGCTTGCCATTAACACCGAATATCAATATCCAACCCATAATTGATCAAATTATAAGTAAAATTTTCTATTATACACCTAGAGCATATAAAACAACTCACTTACCGCAACATATACATACCATAATTAATCTTACACCACTATAGCATATAATACTTAGACTCTAATAATGCTCATTATTCCATCATCTTCAAATCTTACTAAACTAATACTATAACTCATATTGATCATTACTATAAACAAATACACCTAATTTAGACATCACAAATAAAGGCAAACTCAAACCACAACCAAACATAACCAAACTTTAACATGTAAATTATGTCATTTTCGCATGATAACCATTATACATATATAAAATTTAAACATCTCCAAAAGAGTTATTAGCTTATACATGCCATAAGTACCAAACCAACTGTTAAAAGTACCAAAATATTGATGATATTTTGGATGACTTTACTAATGATCCTCGAGCAAGTAACGATCTTCAAAATCTATAAAATAGAGACAAGAAAAACACATCCAAAATAAGCTACCATAGCTTAGTAAGTTAGAAGCTTCAACAACTCCAAATTAAATTTAATAGGCTAGTATCATCTAATTAAGTCATACTACTAGATCATTTAATCAACATCTTACCACATTCATAACAATTTATTAATCATATGGCCAAATTCAACTAAGTTCAATATGCATCTGCTCAACCACAATATACATTACTCACAAACACAAAAACGGAATGCATTTAACAGTCATCATCGAATAACATTAATATATTCGATCACAAAGCCATTAAAACCAATCTATCTTTATACATACTTTCAATTTATAATACTCATCACATGGAATCGATGCTCACCTGCACAAACTTGAGCTATACATCATAGTTGTTCATCAAGAATTTGAAGCTTTAATTTATTCAACCATTTCCGATCTACTCTAATAAATCTCACACCTAGTGCTAATGTTTACTCAGAAAATATATGTATAGTTTGCACACTTAGTGCTCAATAACCACATTCGCACACTTTGTGGAAGATTCACATCCGTAATCGTTTACACTCGCATACTTAGTACCTAAATTCTATTACTCAATACACATCAATTTAAATTCATCAATTTCTTTTAAATTTGGCAACATCAAATTTTCATGTAATTCAATTCGGTTCATCTACTTAATTTGATTTAAATTTTTATCAACAACAACACAAAAATTTGCTTAATAACTTACCTCGAATATCGACGGACAGTTGAATTCGACTACTCAACGATTTTTGATTTTCCCCGATCCACGTCTGATCTTTTTGGTTCTTGGTCTAAAAAGGTTCCAAATTAAGCTCATTCAAATAAAACTGCATTCATTTAAATCCAAATACACATAATTGAGCAATTTACCAATTTACCCCTAACATTATGCACTTTTACAATTTAATCCAATTTTTACAAAACACAAAATATGAATAATTTGCATGTACAATGCTAAGGCCGAATGTTCACTAGGCTTATATAAGTCCTCCCATTTCACTAATTTCACAATCTAATCCTTCAATTTAATATTTTCAAAATTTAACCCTAAATGCTCAAAATTACAAAAAAATTCCAATACCAAAAATGTTAATCTAACACATTTATTTTATTTTTTAACAGCAAACATAAATTTCATCAAACTATTAACAATGAAACTTCATGAATACATAATCAATTTCAAAATTTCAAGCATGGGCTTTATAATATTCATAGCAAGGATCTCAAAAACGTAAAAATTAATAAAAATCGAACTCAAATCACTTACCTAATTGAATTTGCAAGGACCGAAAATACCAAAGCTTAAACTTTCTTTTCTTTCTCTTAGTTTCGGCTGAATGAGAATAAAAAGATGAACAATTTCATCTTTTATCAAATATATTATATTAACATATATTAAAATATATCATAATGTCATAATATATAATAAACAATTCAAGTTACTATTTCATGCATATTGGCCGGCCATTAATTCCTATTTATGGCCAAATTGCAACCTTAATATTCCATAGTATAAAAACAATCATAATTTGGCACTTATACATTAACCCTTAAATTTTTCATTTTACGCGATTAAACCCTTTTTCATCAATCGACCTCCAAACACTAAAATTTTTAAACGATACTTTCACAAAAGCAACTTCACACATTTTAATCATAGAAAATAATATTTAAATATTATTCTAACTCGAATTCGTGGTCCAGAAACCACCATTCCCATTAGGGTCAAAATTGGGCTGTTACAGGCCCTGCTCTAACTAGCACGTTAACTTTGGCCCTAGCCTTAGGCCTCTGTCTAGCACCAGAAGTCTCAGCCTCCTTTTTATTATTACCCCTTTCTTTTTCCCGATTTAGGCGCTCAGTGCGCTTCACCTCCTCTACTATCTTTGCTTTCTCTACCAACTCCGAGAAAACTCGCTCCCTCTGTGGAGCTATCAATAATCTGAGGCTATCCCTAAGACCATCCTCAAACCTAACGCAACGCTAATAGTCTGTTGCCACCATAACTCCTGCATACCTACTAAGGCATAGAAATTCTGCCTCATACTCCACCACAGATTTGTTTCCCTAGGTAAAGTTCAGGAACTCCTTCCTTCTAGCATCCACATAACTCGCACCTACATACTTCCCTTGAAACGCAGTTTTGAAGAACTCCTAAGTGACCTGCTCAGGTTGGGTGCCCACTTTCACTGTCAGCCACCACTGGCAAGCTTCTTCCCTAAGTAGTGACACTTCCCCTTTCAAATTTTATTCAGGTGAATAGTCTAAGTCCTCCACTATCCTTTTAGTCGTTTCCAACCAATATTCAGCGATGTTAGGAGCCACATCAGGCACACCTTTAAAGATCTCAGCCCCACTTGATCGAAGTCGCTCTGGAATTGACCCCCGATTTCCTGTGCCATTATTGGGCCCTGCGACCCTTTCCAAAATCATCAGCATTACCTACGACAATCATCCTCCCCCGTGGCCCGACTATACAATCCAGCCTCAGCCACGGGTGAGGCCAGAGCCTCTCCTACTCCAACATTGGGCATATGGCCCGATGCCGACAATTCAGCCCTAACACTTTCGCGGCCTCGGCCATGGCCTCTTGCACCTTTTTTAGCACTCATCGCTGTTTCACGTATTATCTGGATTAGAAATTTTATGAAGTTTTAGTTAGTTCCAATAATTAAGCCGATGTCTTATGAAAGTATTAAAAAGAAAGTTGTTTTTGTAAATCCTCTACAGTTTCGAGGTCCTACGGGCTTCAGTTTCACTCCAACTAAGAGCCTCAGTATAATCATCTAAAGTAGCCCATTAACTATCTACAATATATCAAATTAAACAAGCTTAATAATAAAAGAACTTACTTGGTTCGACGTCGGAGACTCGGTGTGCCGGACAGCAAGATTTTTTTCTAAAATATTGTGATAAAAAAATTTAAAAAAAAACCCCAAATAATAAGGCCCACTTCACAGCCAGAGTTTTGCAACTTGCCTCTGATACCACTAAATGTAACGCCCAAACCCGGCCCAGACGTTATGGCCGAATCTGGTGTCACACTAAAGTGTTTTATCGAAAACCTTGTTTTCATTGAAAACCCTTCAAGAGAAAATTAAGTAACATTTAGTTTGTATTTAGTTTCCAAAGCGTAGTAAGACAATGAAATAATATCTAGCGAATAGGCTTTATTACAATACGGACTGAAATAACTTTAAATACTAGATGTTATAGGCTTAAGAAAACATGTCCAAGTCGTCTTGCTAGTTGGCCACCTCGTAGTCCCTCCAACCGTCGAACCACCTATTGAGGATCACCTAAGAAAAATAAAAGGGGGGTTGAGTTTTCGAAAACTCAGTGTGGACAACCCTCAAAGAGTATTAAGCAATCATTAATCATTTTGGGTCTGATCCCAATTCAATAACGGTGGCCTTTGTGCCTTAGCCCATATTAGCCTGAGTTGGGCTGAAGCCCACATCGCAATCATATCATAATAATATCATCCATGCAAACCCGACCCCAATAATCCAACCGCTATACACCAACACCGTCCCCCGGAACATATCATCTGAGGATATAGATATCGACCCACCCATTCGATACATATCAATGGTAGCCCGGTTGCGGTACTACCATCATTACAACAAGCTGCTAATCATATATTGGGCTTAATAGCCATCGGTGGATCCACGGTCGTCAAGCAACCATGCGATCCTCATATACTACCTCCGTTCCATAATTCCCAAACCATATGCAACCTAAACAGGATATCATATGAATGTAGCAGGTATACATGTAACATCCATAAGTTTTACATTCAACACATATGGGTATTTTAGTCATTTTTTACCCTTAGGGGCATTTTGATAATTTCTCTTTATTATGGGTTTATTACTTCCCTCGGCCCGTTAACAAGTCCTCCTTGGCTAAAGTGAACATATACTATGCACCAGGTAGGATTCCAGTGAAGAGGAGGTGAGTCATTAAGACCGCTTAAGTACCAAGCTATCCCTAGATCCAATCCTAGACATGCATATACCCATTGCCACAACTTAACCTCATGACTCATCCACGGTCGCAATTAATTATTTATTTAACTTTTATGCCTAATTGAGTAGTTACCAAAAACTAGGTCCACAACCCCTAACTAAACATTAACAGATCCACACTTATTCATTTGGCCCCTTTAGGCCCAATCTCATTCATAAGGCCCCATAAGGACAAATCACATTCATATGGCCCATCAGGCCCAATCACATTCATTGTCATGCAATCATATGATTTTTCGTTACTTAGTATCAAATTGCCAATTTTACCTATTATGGGCCTTACAGCCTATCGGCCCATTTAGCCAATTCTGGCCCGGTTGGCCAAATCACAGCCCAAGTCCATGGAATTGCTCATGGAGCCTCTGATAACCTATCGGTTTCCCCCTTAAGAGTGTTCGCGCTCTCGCAAGACTACTGTAGCCAAACTTTCAGCTTTTCGGCATTTCGGTTTTTTGGCATTTCGAGATTTACCGATCTACTGTGTGTGTGCAGTGTATGTACACACCTGGTACTAAGAAGTTCTGTGATCTCCTTATCCACGAACCTACAAACGATGTCACTCAATGATTAATTACACCCTTATCAAATACGATCACCAAAAACCGAATATCTCACATTTGCCTTACCTTGAACGACAAGCCTTAATAGCCTTTCCTTGATCACCAATCACGAGTATTTCTTAAATTTGCATCAATCTTAATCATTAAGAACTAAACAACAAGTGACTCACAATCATCTTAAGTCACTCTTAAATCACTCATGACCATTCGGCCAACCTTAACCAATAAAAGAGGAATACTTATCCAAAACCCCAAAATGCCTAAGGAGCAATTCGGTAGAGATCTGAACTTCGAGATTCGATACTAATCCCCAACCAAAACCAATTTAGAAAAGGTGAGGGAGAGAAGAAATTGGTACTAGGAAGACCAAATAAAAGAAAGTAAAGCACTTACACAAGAATCGATCGACCAACGTTGAAGAAAAACTGGCGGCACAATAGGATTTTGGCTAGTAGATATTCGGTTTTAGAGAAAGCAACTAGGAGCAAGAAAGAAAAGAGTTTGATGTGAAAGGAAGAGAAGAAATCGGCACAAAATAAAAGAGAAAGAATAAGGGATTTCGGCTTTTAGATCTTTGGAGAGAAAAGTGTTTTCGGTAACATAGAGAGAAAGAATTCGGCATTAGCCTATAATCCCCAAAATCGGCACCTATATATATGCTATAGTTGAATTTACTTATCCCAAAATTCCCAATTCGGCTCCACCTCTCTACACCCCTCATCTCCTAACTTTTCTCCCTGATAACTCCTTAATCCCTTCCTTAAATTTCTCCTCTGATCACTCCCTTTAGAGTTCACATCCAACGCCACTACTGGCCATTCATTGAGTAAAAATAAATCCTTCTTTTGAGCAAGGGGGATTCGAACCCCAAACTTCCTTGCTCTGCATGTGACGCCACCTCTAAGCCCCACATGTGACATTACTTGCCACTCCAACAAAAGGCTCCTTGTGTCCAATTCCTCCTTCATTTATTTAAAAACCAACCTACTTACCATCAAGGTTCTTTTAATTTTTATACTATAATTTAATTCACCCCAAAGTTTGAACTCAAAACTTTAACCAAGGCCTATTATTACATAAATAACACTTGACTAGGAAAATTAAGCACACCTTTTATCAAAACCGACAAAAAGAAAGTTTGGGATTTTTGGTGTGTTACAACTTTACCCCCTAAAAGAAATTTCGTCCTCGAAATTTTACCTGATCCAAACAGTTGAGGATATTGATGTCACATCGTTTCCTCAGGTTCCCAAGTAGCCTCCTCAGCCTTGTGATTACGCCAAAGCACTTTAATTAATGGGACAGACTTTCTTCTCAGTACCTTAACATCACGACCAATTATTTGTACGGGATCTTCCTCGAAAGTTAGGTCTGGCCTAACCTCGATCTCCTCAACCGACACGACATGTAAAGGATCCGAGTGATACCGTCTTAGCATGGAAACATGAAACACGTCGTGGATTTGGCTTAGTTCAGAAGGTAATTCCAGCTGATAAGTGACTGACCCAATCTACCTCACAACCCGATATAGCCCAATAAACCTTGGGCTTAGCTTCCCCTTCCGTCCAAACCTTAATACCTTATTCCACGGAGAGACCTTAAGAAAAACTAAGTCCCCCACTGCATACTCTATCTTTCGATGCTTAAGGTCAGCATACGACTTCTGCCTATCCGAGGCCTCCTTCAACCGATCCCGAATCAATTATACCTTACCCTCAGTATCTGCTACTAACTCAGGGCCGAAAACTCTCCGTTCGCCCAATTTCATCCAAATGTTGGAGTCTGACACCTTCGTCCATACAGTGCTTCATACGGAGCCATCCCAATACTTTCTTGATAACTATTGTTGTATGCAAATTTGGCTAACGGCAAAAAAGTCTTCCCCACTACCTCGGAGCTCAATTACACATCCCCTCAACATATCTTCCAAAACTTGGATCACCCTTTCCGATTGTCCATTAGTTTGAGGGTGGAACGCCGTACTAAAGTTCAACCTAGTACCTAACGCCTCGTACAGTTTCTTCCAAGATCACGAAGTGAAACGTGGGTCCTTATCAGATATTATAGAAACTGGCACTCCATGTAATCTTACAATCTCCGCCACATACAACCTAGCCAGCTTTTGTAACGAGTAATCGATTCGGACCGGTACAAAATGGGCAGACTTGGTTAACCGATCCACTATAACCCATATCGAGTCTTTCTTAGTAGCTGTCAAGGGTAGCCCACTAACAAAGTCCATAGTAATCCTTTCCCACTTCCAAAGTGGAATCTTTACTGGTTGAAGCAATCCTGAAGGCAACTGATGTTCCTCCTTCACCTTTTGACAAATTAAGCATTGACTTACGAACTCCAAAACCTCGCGCTTAAGCCCAGGCCACCAATAAAGCTCTCGCAAATTCTGATTCATCTTGTTTCTGCCAGGATGCATAGCATAGAGACTGCTATGCGCTTCCCGCAGAATAGATTGCCTTAGATCATCGTCCTTTGGTATACACATCCTCCCACAGAAACACAACACTCTTTCACTATTTATCCCAAAGTCTGATGTCTCCCCATTTTCTACTTGTCTAAAACGAGCACCCAAAGTCTCATCCACTAACTGCTTACTCTTTATCTGCTCGACCCACACCGGCTTTAGTTGAAGCTCAGTTAACAAGCTACCATCATCCAACAAGCTTAAACGGGCGAGCATAGCCCTCAAGTCTAACTTAACACTACGATTCAATGCGTCAGCTACCACATTTGTTTTACCGGGGTGATAGTCAATCGTACAATCATAATCCTCCAATAATTCCACCCACCTACGCTGCCTAAGGTTTAGCTCCTTTTGGGTAAGGAGGTACTTCAAACTCTTATGGTCCGAATAAATTTTGTACTTCTCTCCGTATAAATAATGTCACCATATTTTTAGCGCAAAAACCACCGTAGCTAGTTCCAAGTCATGGGTTGGGTAATTCAGCTCGTTAGTTTTAACTTGACGTGACGCATACGCAACCACCTTTCCCTCCTACATCAATACACAGCCCAAGCCCACATACGATGCGTCACTATAAATCATAAACTCTTTCCCAGGCTCTGGCTAAATCAACACAGGGGCCTCAGTTAAAGCCTTCTTAAGCTTTCCAAAACTCTCTTGCTACTTGTCCGTCCAATCAAACAGTACCCCCTTCCTCAACAACTTAGTTAAAGGTGCAGAAATTAATGACAAACCCTTAATAAACTGCCTATAGTACCCTATCAAGCCTAAAAAACTTCAGATTTTTGACGCTGGCTTAGGTGTTTTCTAGTCTAACACAACTTCAATTTTCTGGGGATACACCTTAATCCCTTAAGCTGACAGCACATGTCCTAGTAAAGTAACCTCCCTTAGCCAAAATTCCCACTTACTGAATTTGGCATACAACTGCTTCTCCCTCAAAATCTGCAACACAATCTTTAAGTGTGCATCATGCTCATCCTTATTTCTTGAGTACACTAAGATGTCATCTATAAAAACCACCACGAACCGATCCATGTAAGGTTGGAAGACCCGTTTCATGAGATCCATGAAAGCGACAGGTGCGTTCGTCAGCCCGAATGGCATCACCAAGAACTCGTAGTGCCCATAACAAGTTCTGAAAGCTGTCTTATAAACATTCGCCTCTTTAACCCTCAGTTGGTGATATCCTGAATGCAGATCAATCTTCGAGAAAACGGAAGCTCCTTAAACTGATAAAAAAGATCATCGATTCTCGACAGAGGGTACTTGTTTTTAATAGCTAACTTGTTCAGCTACTGGTAGTCGATGCACATTTGCAACGTCCCATCTTTCTTCTTTACGAATAACACTGGTGCTCCCCACGGAGACACACTTGGTCAGATGAATCCTTGATCAAACAATTCTTGAATCTGTGCCTTAAGTTCTACCAACTCTTTCGGTGCCATCCGATAAGGGGCGATGGACACCAGAGCCGTACCAGGTAACAATTAGATTCCAAATTCTACTTCTCTATTGGGTGGCAACCTTGGCAGCTCCTCAGGAAAACATCAGGAAATTCCCTAACTGTTCTCAACTCCTTTGCATCCTATTCGTACTAACTTCTCATCCCTCAATGCCAAAATCACATTCGACAGATAATTTCGGCGTTCACCAATCACCACTACCTCCTTATTCTCTGTCGTTCTTAACACCATTCGCTTTGCAGCGAAATCCAAGGTTGCTCGGTGTTTCACCAGCCAATCCATAACCAAGAATAAATCAAACTCGCTAAACGACAGTTCCATCAAATTCGCTAAAAAGGTAACCCCTTGGACTACTAAGGGTAACTCCCTAAACCACTTATTTACCACCACTGCCTGACCTGACAGACTTATCACGGTAATCTCATTCGTAGTAATTTCAAACATATCACCCAAAGGTTTAGTCATGTTGCATGCAACATATGAATGCGTCAATCCGATATCAATCAATGTAGTGTAAGGTAACTCATGTATAAAGAACATACCCGTTATCACATCTGGGGCATCTCCGTCTTCTCGACGATGAGCAGCATAAATCAAAGCTGGCTGGCTCGCCTCAGCCTGGCTTGCATTTCTGCCTGGTGCTCCACGTCCACGTCTAATGTCGTTACCGCCCCTGGCCTGCTCACGACCCCTTGGCGACAGCTGACCACCTCTTGGTGGCTGAACACCACCTCGGCCCTCGACTGGCACCTAACCTGGCATTCTAGTGCAACTCTTAATCCTATGCTCCATAGATCCACAAGCTAGACAAGCTCCCATCCTCTTCCAACACTCGCCTACATGACTTGTCCCATAATCAGCACAAGGTGGCACCCTTGGATTAACAGCAGGGGGCTCTGCTCTAACTGGCCCATTAACTCTGGCCCTAGCCCTAGGCCTCTGTCAAGCTCCAAAAGTCTCAACCTTCGTTTTATTCTTACCCCTTACTTTTTCCTAATTTAGGCGCTCAGTGCGCTTCACCTCCTCTACTATCTTTGCTTTCTCTACCAACTCCGAGAAAAATCGCTCCCTCTGTGGAGCTATCAATACTCTGAGGCTATCCCTAAGACCATCCTCAAACCTAACGCAACGCTAATAGTCCGTTGCCACCATAACTCTTGCATACCTACTAAGGCGTAGAAATTCTGCCTCACACTCTACCACAGATTTGTTTCCCTAGGTCAAGTTCAGGAACTCCATCCTTCTAGCATCTACATAACTCGCACCCATATACTTCCCTTGAAACGCAGTTTTTAAGAACTCCCAAGTGACCTGCTCAGGTTGGGTGCCCACTTTCACTGTCAGCTACCACTGGTAAGCTTCTTCCCTAAGTAGTGACACTGCCTCTTTCAACTTTTGTTCAAGTGAATAGTCCAAGTTCTCCATTATCCTTTCAGTGGCCTCCAACTAGTATTCAGCCATGTTAGGAGCCACACCAGCCACGCTCTTAAAGATTTCAGCCCCACTTGATCGAAGTCGCTTTGGAATTGACCCCCGATTTTTCGTGCCATTATTGGGCCCTACGACCCTTTCCAAAATCCTCAACATTGTCTGCGACATTGCATCCTCCCCCGTGGCCTGACCATACGATCCAGTCTCAGCCACGGGTGAGGCCAGAGCCTCTCCTACTCCAACATTGGGCATATGGACCAATGCCGATGATTTAGCCATAACACTTCCGCGGCCTCGGCCATGGCCGCTTGCACCTCTTCTAGCATTCATTGCTGATTCACATATTATTTGGATTAGAAATTTTATGAAGTTTTAGTTAGTTCCAATAATTAAGCCGATGTCTGATGAAAGTATTAAAAAGAAAGTTGTTTTCGTAAATCCTCTACAGTTTCAAGGTCCTACGGGCTTCAGTTTCACTCTAACTAAAAGCCTCAGTATAATTATCTAAAGTAACCCATTTAGCCCATTTTGGCCCGGTTGGCCAAAACACGGCTCAAGTCCATGGAATCACTCATAAATCCTCTGATAACCTATCGGTTTTCCCCCTTACGAGTGTTCACGCACTCGCAAGACTACCGTAGCCAAACTTTCGGCCTTTCGGCATTTTGACTTTTCGATATTTCAAGATTTTTCGATGTACTTTGTGTGTGCAGTGCATGTACACACCTGGTACTCAGATGTGCTACGATCTCCTTTTCAACGAACCTGCAAAAGATTTCACGCAACGATTAATCACACCCTTATCAAATACAATCACCAAAAACCGAAAATCTCACCTTTGCCTTACCTTGAACGACAAGCCTTAACAGCCCTTCCTTGACCACCAATCATGTGTATTTCTTAAATTTGCATCAATCTTAATCATTATGAAGTAAACAACAAGTGACTCACAATCATCTTAAGTCACTCTTAAATCACCCATGACCATTCGGCCAACCTTAACCAATAAAAGTGGAATACTTACCCAAAACTCCAAAATGCCTAAGGAGCAATTCGGCAGAGATCTGAACTCCAAGATTCGATACTAATCCCCTACTAAAACTGATTTAGAAAAGGTGAGAGAGAGAAGAAATCGGTACTAGGAAGACCAAATAAAAGAAAGTAAAGCACTTACACAAGAATTGATCGGCCAACGTTGAAGAAAAACTGGCGGCACAATAGGATTTTGGCCAGAAGATATTCGGCTTTAGAGAAAGCAACTAGAAGCAAGAAAGAAAAAATTTTGATGTGAAACGAAGAGAAGAAATCGGCACAAAATAAAAGAGAAAGAACAAGGGATTTCAGCTTTTAGATCTCTAGAGAGAAAAGTGTTTTCAGTAACATAAAGAGGAAAAATTCGGCATTAGCCTAGAATCCCCAAAATCGGCACCTATATATATGCTATAGCCAAATTTACCTATCCCCAAATTCCCAATTCGGCTCCACCTCTCTACACCCCTCATCTCCTAACCTTTCTCCCTGATAACTCCTTAATCCCTTCCTTAAATTTCTTCTCTGATCACTCCCTTTAGAGTTCACATCCAATGCCATTACTGGCCATTCATTGAGCAAAAATAAATCCTTCTTTTGAGCAAGGAGGGATTCGAACCCCAAACCTCCTTGCCCTGCATGTGACCCCATCTCTAAGCCCCATATGTGATGCTATTTGCCACTCTAACACAAGGCTCCTTGTGTCCAATTCCTCCTTCATTTATTTAAAAACCAACCTACTTGCCATCAAGGTTCTTTTAATTATTATACTATAATTTCCTTCACCCCAAAGTTCAAACTCAAAACTTTAACCAAGGCCTATTATCACATAAATAACACTTGACTAGGAAAATTAAGAACACATTTTATCAAAACCGAAAAAAAGAAAGTTCGAGATTTTTGGTGCGTTAGAGTTCCACATGGCCTAGGCACTTCCACACGAGTAAACCATACGCCCGTGTGTCATGGCCCTGTTGACTAAGAACCTACTTAGAATTGCACACGTCCTGAGCACCTTCCACACGGGCATGGCACACAGCCGTGTCCCTGTCGAGCCCAAGTCTAGTTCTACTCGAAAAGTGCACTTTTGAGGGTTTAAAGCGTTCTAAAGCCTATATAATCCCCTAGAAGAGGATTAAGGGGGACACACGGAGAGTAGAAGGCAGAAAACACTGAAGGATAGCCATCGGAATAGCTCAGAGAGGGGATCTACATCAAGACTGAAGATTTCCATCCAATTTCCTAGAAGTTCTTTGGGTTTCTTTATCTTTTGTTTTTTTCTAAACTTTGAGATATTTTCCATTATTTTTATTAATTAAACTCCCCAAATACCTAAGGGAGACGAAACCTAGGATGAATCTTATTACTCTTTGATTTATATGATAAATACTTGTTCTTATTCTTAATTGTGAGTTTAACCCTTGTTTTAATATTCCAGGATATTAATTCAGGTTTTTGATGGAGGAAAAGACCCTATTTAAGAGTAGATCATTCATAATTAAGCGGAGTTCACTACAATCCTAGAGAAAGGACGACATAAATCTACCGGATTAGAGTCAAATCTAATAAGGGAGTCCATAGATCGAGTTAATGCGACAATAGGGGTTTTAATTAGAAAGTGATTTCAATTAATCAACCTAGAGTCAGTTGTTTTTAGTCTCGAGAGAGATATTAACATAAATTAGGGATTCTTACAAAATAAGTCAAATGAATAAAAAAGGTAATAAGTGAAGTCTAGGTGGATTCTTTCTTGGGTATTGTCTTTTCCATTGGTTTTCTAAAAGTATTTTCCAATTTCCATCTCTGTCGTAATCTTAGTTAAAATAGAAAATTAGTTTAGTTTAAAAACACTCATTTAATTCTTAGGCTAGATAGTAAAAATATAGTAATTACTAGCACTTTTAGTCCTCGTGGATACGATATTTCCGGTCTCACCACAACTATACTACTATTCGATAGGTGTGCTTGCCTTAAGTCAAATTTTTAGTTAGTTTTACGACCATCATGGGGCCCACGAGCCCATGGGGCCCACACGGCTCATTTAGACCCAACGTGGCCCAAAATAGCCTAAGCCCATGAAACCGCTCATGGTGGCCTCTATGTTCGAACGCCCACGTTTTGTGCATTCGGTTCACCACACGAGCAAGCGAACACTCATGTAGCGACACTAGCCATATTTCCCGGCTTTTGCCGAGTTACGATTACAGCAGTGTGATTACACACCTGTTTGAAACTATAGCTGCAACGCTTCTGAGATCAAAGCACCTATGATTCATAACAACCCTACCATTAGTCCATATCCGTGGTTACTCCAAAACCATAGTATTGAAAATACTTTAAACGAATCATCGCTACTTACCAATCAAACAATCGTAGAACCCCTCTTGTTCCAAAACCAACGTAATCTCTCCAATGCTTTAACCAATAATGGAAATACCACTTATAGGGGAAGAGCAATCGGCCTAACACCTTGATTTATGAAATCGAGCCTCCAGAAATCAAAGGGATTTGAGTAGTACCTCAGCAAGAATCGGCCAATGAAAAGAAAAGAAGAAAGGAAGATGACTAGGCCTTGACAAATTCAGCCACAATGTTAGATGGTATTCGGTTTGGGGAAGAGAGAAAATGTAACACCCCTAACCTGTATCCGTTGCTAGAAAGGGGTTATAAGGTATTACTGAACGAAACACAACTTTCGAACATTCATAGATGCACATAGAATTTAATCATCTTAATACATCACATTTGAACATATACTGAATCAAATCAAATATTACCAGTTACATGTAAATTAAATAACATTGAACCATAATCGTTACCAATAGTCGAATATAAGTATATGGATTTTAACATCTCATTACTCATTACCTAACACCAATTATGCATGCAAACTTGTTATAAACTTTAT
Organism: Gossypium longicalyx; assembly: GCA_025698465.1. Lineage (NCBI taxonomy): Eukaryota > Viridiplantae > Streptophyta > Magnoliopsida > Malvales > Malvaceae > Gossypium > Gossypium longicalyx. The sequence goes on along the minus strand of CM046995.1, from coordinate 65,604,161 downwards.
CTAAACCAACCTACTTATTTTTAAGATTCCGTTAATATACACAAAATGTCATATAAGATTTACTTAATAAATAAAGCACAATAATAAAGCCACATCTTAAACTTGCATCCAATCCTCTTGTTTACTAAAAACTTAAGTTACTATTCATATGTCATTTACTAAAAACTTAACAAGCCATTTAACAAAAGTCATAATCAAATCTAATTCAATAATCACTTATTCGGCTAAGTATATATATAAAATTAACCATATAGCCAAAATAATCTAACTTTAATATCAAATACAAATCACCCAAAATTATCTAACATCCAACGAAAATTAAATCATATATTTGCTGAATCAAAACATGGCCTTGTCACAAGTTTTTCATTACACTTAAAATAATGTTTTCAATCTAAGACCAAAAACATACAAATATTGTTTATACTTACTTGGTCACATAACCGAATATCAATTCTTCAAATCATAGCTATTTACCTAATATATATTCTATTTATATATTAAGTATATCACTCTTCAACATATCCAACCACAATTTCACATCATACAAAATCAAATGCCATGGCATAATTTCATTAAAATTAACAAATATATATATTAACCTTAGTTCACATATAAACATATATAATAACCAAATCATCAAGATCACAACCTAAATATCCATGGTATATTCAACTTGAAACCAAGCCTAATATAAAAATAAATAAATATGAACAAATTCCCACATTAAATATTTACATCTCGAAAACCAATTTAACCAAGGTATTATCAATGATATATTCATCATTCTACTTATCTAACCAAGCCGAATCATATCATCATCCTACACACAAAATAAACCACATATCATATTTCCAAAATATGTTACTTGTAAGGCCAAATCATATAACCAACATCACAACATATTTACTATAAAATATACCTCTTAATTTAAGCTTATAACCTGACCGATTATATATACCAACATTAGCATCATGATGAAGCCATTTTCGCATGGCTATATATATTTACAAATTTCAAAACCAAATATATATCAAAATTATCCTATACATGCCACATAACTGAATCTCAAAACATTATTTACTGAAATGATAACCAGATAGTGTGATGACGTCTCCATCGACTTCCAACCCAAGCAGATCTCTGAAAATCTATAACCATATGAAAAACACACAGAATAAGTTTTGAGAGCTTTGTAAGCTATAAGAAAATAAATAACTCAATACTAATGTTAACTTAATTTAATCAAACTAATTAATACTATCATAATCACATTTATTTTCAAACTCACAATTTCATATATAACATATACCTCCATGTACAAATTTTTACCTCGGCCGAATATACATGTATCTATTATAAAAAAAACTTACACTTTCAAAGCTATTGATCAATGTATGTACAACTGAATATTTAAACTCTTATATGCCTATCTTCATAAATCAAACCTTAATATCACATATTTGTACATAATATATAACTGAATATACTTCACAATTGCCCAAATATGAAAACACATACATTTCATTTACAAAATCACATATACTTATCATTTGGCCAATTATAGATTTTCTTATACATATATACTCTCATTTATGTCATGAATACATAAGTAGACCGAATGTATACTTTCACATATGCATATATATAATTCACATTAACATGTAACATTTATATCATCAATTTAAACATTAAACTTACCATAATTTCATAACTTAGTATGAATACATACCTGAGCCTTTTAACTCAATTTTCATTCGTCTTAACTTATATTTGCCCGTTGAACCATTCGAAATTGAATAGGATACTTGGATAATCACACATATCGTACAATTCCAAGGTCCAAGGTCCCAGACGTGGTCTTACATGTAATCACATATCGATGTCAACGTCCCAGACGTAGTCTTACTCGCACACATATATTGGAATCACATATCAATGCCATGGTCTTACTCGCACATCACATATTGGAATCCTATGTGACATATGTATCTTAGCTATTCCTAAGGTTCATACGGGGTTTTTGGACGTTATAACTTGGTCGGAACAAATTCACGAATATAGTTACCAAGCTTATATATATTCGGCATTTACATATATAAATTCACAAATTTCATTTCAGCATATAAGATTTGCATTTATTTAAAATTAAGTACGTCTATTTTCTTATAAACTTACCTCGGACGATGTAAAATAGAACGGGACAGCTAGTCGACAACTTTCGTTTTCCCCCTATCCAAATCTGATTTCTTTGGTTCTTGATCTAAACATATTCAAATTAAGCTCATTCAAACATATTTTCATTCAATTTAGTTCAAAATCACATAAATGGGAAAATTACCAATTTACCCCTGACATTTACATTTTTTACAATTTAGTCCCTATTGCACAAAACACAAAATATGCAAAATTTCACTTCATCGATGTTAGGCCGAATGTTACCCATATTCATACAAGTCCATATATTTCATTTATTTCACATTTTAGTCCCTTAAATTATTATTTTTTGCAATTCAGTCCTAATTACTCAAAATCATCAAAAACTCCAACACAAAACATGTTAATTCAAAACATATCTTTCATATTTCATCATCAAACAACAAAAATCACAAGCTCTCATCAATGGCATAACTCAAAATATTCACCAAAATAAAAAAAAAATCAAGCATGGGTCTTGAAGATAACTTAGCAACGATCTCAAAAACGTAAATATTATCAAAACCCGAGCTAGAACTTACCTCGAATCAAGTTGAGAAATGGTCGAACCCTAGCTTCTTTTCTTTTTCTTTCTTATTTTTTTATTCGGTCACCAAAGATATAATGAACAAAAATGGTTTTAATTATGTTATAATATGATATAGTATAAAATATTATCCAATTTACAATTTTAACCTTTTAACTTAAATATAAAACCATTATAACATAAGGTCACTACCGTCCACTACTTATAACTTTGGTCTAATTGCATTATAAATGCCTCCACTTATAAAGACAACAACAATTAAGCACTTTCACATTTAACCACCAAATTTTCATTTTACACGATTAAGTCCTTTTATTTAATCGAGCACTTAAACGACAAAATTAAATCACAAAAATTTCACAGATGTAAATTCGCACAAAATAAACACAAAAATTAATTTTTAAATATTTTTTTGACTCAAATTTGTGGTTTCGAAACCATTATTCCGACTAGGGTCTAAATCGGGCTGTTACAAGTTTCGAAACCATTATTCCGACTAGGGTCTAAATCGGGCTGTTACAACTCTCCCCCTTAGGGATTTTCATCCCCAAAAATCTTACCGGTGAATAGGTTCGAATAACACTCTTTCATTGTATCCTCTGTCTCCCATATTGCTTCCTCAACTCCGTCTTTATGCCACAGTACTTTAACCAACGAAATTTTCTTATTTCGCAACTCTTTAACCTCACGACCCAAAATGCAAATCGGTTCTTCCTCATATGTCATATCAGACCTAATCTCAATCTCAAATGGACTAGTCACATGTGAGGTTCTGATTGATATCTACAAAGCATCGAAACATGGAATACATTATGGATCCTTTCTAACTCAGATGGTAACAATAGTCTATAAGCAACCGACACGATACGCTCTATAATCTCATACAGCCGAATAAATCTCAGACTCAATTTGCCTTTACGACTGAATCTGAGTATTTTCTTCCACGATGAGACTTTCAAAAAGACTTTGTCTCCGATCTAAAACTCTATACCTTTTCATTTCAAGTCTGCATACAATTTCTGATGATCTGACGCTGTTTTCAGACTTTCACGGATCACTTTTACTTTCTGTTCAGTCTCTCTGATCAAATCGACCCCATGATATCTTTTTTCACTGAGCTCATCCCAATACAATGGTGTACAACATTTACAATCATATAAAGCTTCATAAGGTGCCATTTCGATACTCAATTGAAAACTATTATTGTATGAAAAGTCAATCAGAGGTAAGTATCATTCCCACATACCTTAGAACTCGAGAATGCAACATCTGAACATATCCTCAAATATATGAATGATTTGTTCGAACTGACCATCTGTTTGCGGATGGAAGCAGTGCTGAAATGTAATTTCATACCTAGTATATCTTACAGTTTCTTTCAAAACTGCGATGTAAACCTTGGATCTTGGAACAAAATGGGTCGATTTAGTCAATCTAGCCACAATAACCCAGATTGCATCTTTCTTGCTCAGTGTCAACGGTAAACTAGATACAAACCCATCGTAACTCTGTCCCATTTCCACTCCAGTATCATGATCAGCTGAAACAATCTAGAAAGTACCTAATATTCAACTTTTACTTGTTGACAAACAGGTGAACAGATAACCGATTGCTTTGAGCTTTGTTCAAAATCATCTGAGTCGACTCTGAATTTCTCGGAACACATATTCGGTTTCTAAACCTTAGAAAACCTTCAGTATCAACTCTAAACTCTGAATCAACATTCAAATCACCTTGGACCTGTTTTGCTAACGAATCATTGTCAACTTTCTAAGCATCACAAATTTGCTGAATAAATAATGTCTTGCTTTTAATTCATCTATTACTGTACCTTCATCAGACATAGCCATATGCACATTCATTGCAAAAGTAAATAGTGATTTTCGATTTAGAATATCGGTAACAACATTAGCCTTTCCTGGATGGTAGTCAATCACAAACTCATAGTCTTTTAACAGCTCTAACCATTTGGAATCGCAAGATATCTATGTACACTTCATTTTTAGAACATACTTCAACCTGTTCATTAACACATGATTGAGGATCGTAAGCCCTTTATTCAATTTAGGCTAAATCAGAACTAATATTTCAGTGGATAATGTCTTCATGCAAAAAAAGCTTCAACAATTGAACTAACTTTAATTTACTACAACATTTCTCAGATAGAATTGCTCTAATAGATATAATTTTCGTATTAAATCTTCAAGAATACAAATTATTTTTGCAAACTATCCCTCAGATCAAACATGTACATTCAAAGTTTATTACCAGTCCAGTGAACAGATTCAATCACATATAACCCAATCTTCTTTTAAATCAAATAATCCAGATCAGACCAAACCACTAGATCAGTCTTTTCGAAGAAATTCTTTCTTCCTGTTAAAAGGATAACTCAAACATATCATAGAAGCCACATCTATCAAAATAGAAATCATAATGTCATAAATAAGACTGACGTCTTAACCTTAACAATAGATAATATCCCGACCATTAATAAATCATTTGAACCTAGAAGAAAATCAAATATGATTTAAATAGCAACCAATGCAGAAGCACAACTTTATAAACCTGATAATGGTACTGTAATTCTCTTAAATTTCAAAACAGAAATTATGATTATAATAGATATAGCCATTTCCGTCAAATAGATATCTTTTATAGATAATCACATGGAATCATAAGACAACCAAGATAGCAAAATTTTAATGTCTGAAGTTACACAGAATATCGAAAAAATTACAACCCATATAGAATGATATCAACCCCGATGATATCCTAGAAAATGTCCAGAATGATCAATGTCACTTATAAATACTGGAATCCACAATAACAGAAGCAATATAATATTTACATATTTTTAACATAACAATATCCAGTAGAAACCAAATATTAGCATTATACAGATTTTATCGTCGACTTTAATATCCACACAATGGAATAAATATCAGAGAAAGACAGAGCAATGTCGAACATAACTCAAACAGACCAATGATGCTTTCGTCTATAAACATGTTTAGCTAATGTTCTCATGCGATAAGAATTTCTTCTGAAATTAAATAGTTACATATATTTATGAAGATATATGTACACGTAGAATGCCCAGAAGAAGTTATAGTAACTGCTCGACTATAACCACTGCACTCAGCCATTAATACAATTCAAACATTATTCAACTGTCTAATTATGTAATCATTAAGTTCATATTATCGCATCAATAAATCAATCAAGAGAAGCTTCTAATTAATACTTTCTTTAGATAACATACCTGAATAGGTCATTTAATCAGAGTTAACTTCTTCTGTAACAGTGATTTTACATAATCTTAATAGTTTTCAGAATTATTCTGAGCTCATTATTAATCAGAGTTAACTGTCTTTATTTTATGATTCATTCACTTTTCTGAACTCATTATTAATCTTCCGAACACGAACTATTGTAACTCTACACTCATGAGCTTCTTCAACCCAAATCTTATAGATTTCACAGTAACATTTCACTGATAAGGGGGGTGAGGGTAATAAAGCCTAAAATTTAACTTACACATAAATGCACATAACACATACTATCACAAATCGTCAATTCATTAATAATTTCACATTGTCAAAACATTTAATAAATATTTGCTTTCAATCACTTTTGTTCTTAGCACTTAATTCATATGCCAACTCAAATCACTAATTCACAATCAAAACATTTCATATAGCAATCATAACTCAAATATCATAATCTATATGCTCATATAATTATAAAATTTATCAACATTAATATATCATACTCTTTGATCCATACCTTTACGAGTTTCAACTCATCATCAACACATTTTCACTCAAACATTTGAGTATTTATTTTTGTACTATCAGAATTAGCTCGGATGGAAAACATATCTGTCTCATCAAAACAATGTTCGTCAGATTCGGGAGATATCACACTATCGTAGGTTAAATTTGGCATGTATATCTAGACTCACATACACTATGGTAGCCCTAGAATTGACTAAACCATAGCTCTGATACCAATCAAATGTAACACCCTTAACTCGTGTCCATCGCAAAAAGGGATTATGAGGTATTACTGAACGAAACACAACTTTCAAACATTCATAGATGCACATAGAATTTAATCATCTTAATACATCACATTTGAACATATACTGAATCAGATCAAATATTACCAGTTACACATAAATTAAATAACATTCAACCATAATCATTATCAATAGTCGAATATAAGTATATAGATTTTATCATCTCATTACTCATTACCTAATACCAATTATACATGCAAACTTGTTATAAACTTTATCTAAACCAACCTACTTATTTAAGATTCCGTTAATATACACAAAATGTCATATAAGATTTTGATAAACCATAATTTATACATATTTTTATCCCATGTTTAGCACATTTATGGATGAGTTCTCTTTAGGTATGGTGAATTTGATGCTCCTAATCCTTTAATTTCATGTTTTATAATTAAGTGAGCTTAGGAGAGTAAAAAGAGCACGAAACGGGCCAAAAACAGAGAAAATGGGCCAACGTGGGAAATCAACACGGCCTAGACTTCCTCACATGAGTATACCACACGCCCGTGCCCTTTTAGCAAAATTGAGCGCGACTTACACGGGTAGACCACACAGCCATATCTATTCAACAGACTCTAACACAGTTTGGAGCAATCGAACAGGGCAGTGTCCCTGTCGAGCCCAAGTTGAGTTCTATTCGGAAAAGGCCACTCTTGAGGGTTCTAAGGCATTCTAAAGCCTATTTAAACACCAGAGAGGAGAATGAAAAGGGGACACAAGGTGTAGGAGGTAAGGAATTACTCGAAAAAAGCCGATTGATCCATCTCAGAGGCGGATTCTCCTTCAAGACGGAAGATCTCCCTTAATTTTCCTTTAGGGGTTTTGGGTTTTCTTTATTTTTTGTTATCATTATTCTTCTGAGATGTTTTATTTTACAAATATGAACTAAACCCCCTAAATACCTAAGGGGAATGAAACCTAAGATGGATCTTGTTATTATTTTTTGAATTATATGATAAATATTTGATTTGTTCTTAATAATGTGTTCTTAATTCTTGCTTTACTATTCCAGGATATTGACTCAAGTATTGATATGCTTATTCAGAGAAGCAAAAGTTCCTGTCTAAGAGAATATCTAGGATAATTAAGTGGAGTTGCATGCAATCCTAGATATAGGATGACATAAATCTACCAGATTAGGGTCAAACCTAATAAGGGAATCCATAGATCGAGTTAATGCAACACTAGGTGTTTTAATTAGAAAGAGATTTCAATTAATCAACCTAGGGTTAGATGTTGCTAGTCTCGAGAGAGATAATAATATAAATTAGGGATTTATACGGATCAAGTCAAGTGAATAAATTGTCTAATTCAGAGTCGAATAACAAGTGAAGTCTAGGTGGATTTTTCCTTGGGTATTGTATTAATAAATTGAATTTCCCAAAAGTTTTTTCCCTAATTTTCTTTCTGTGAATTCTTAGTTAGTTAATTAGTTTAGATAAAACAAACCCCTTTATTTTTAGGCTAGATAATAAAAGAAGAGTTAATACTAGTACTTTTTGTTCTTTTGGATTCGACATCCCAGTCTTGTTAAAACTATACTACTGTTCGATAGGTACACTTGTCTTCGTTGTGATAATAGTTAGTCTTCAAGAATGGTCAAATATAAATTTATTAAAACTTATCACGAATCAACACGATTAAGATTTTGGCGCCGTTGCCGGGGAGGTAAGATATTAGGAACGCTTGATTTTTATTACTTTAGCCATTTTTACTTTTATTGGAATTTACTTCTTATTTTAGTCTAGCTTATCTTTACTAATTCTTCTTTTATTTCTTTATTTCTGGCAGGTTTTTATAGTTTATGACTAGAAGGAACCTATCAGGACCATTGCTTTTTGATAGTGAGATCGATCGCACAGTTCACAAAAACTGAAGAGAAATAAGGTGAAGCCTATGATACACAAAGAAAGAGCAATAGGACGACATTCACACCACAACTGAGGAGATGGCTAAAAATCAGGAAAATCCGCTACCTCCTGCGATTATTTTTGATCCAGTAAATGAGAATCCTGCTCCACGTAATATGTATGATTATGCTAAACCTAATTTAACAGGAACTAAGTCAAGTATAGTTAGACCTGCTATTGCTGCAAATAATTTTGAACTGAAACCTAACACAATTCAAATGATACAACAGTTTGTTCAATTTGATGGTTTGTAGGATGAGGATCCAAACAATCACTTGGCGAATTTTCTGGAGTTTTTAGATACTTTTAAAATCAATGGCGTTTTTTATGACGCCATACTCCTTCGGTTGTTTCCCTTTTCATTAAGGAACAAAGTTAAACAGTGGTTGAACTCATTACCACGAGGGTCAATCACTACTTGGGAACAAATGACTAAAAAGTTTTTACTTAAATATTTCTGCCGGCTAAAATGGCTAAGTTGAGGAATGACATCTCTTCTTTTGTGCAGATGAATCTAGAAACATTCTATGATGCATGAGAGAGATACAAGGATCTTTTGAGAAGATGCCCTCACCATGGGTTACCACTTTGGCTACAGGTTCAGACGTTTTACAACGATGTAAACCCCTCAACAAGGCAACTCATCGACGCAGCCACCTGTGGAACTTTGAATAACAAAACACCTGAAGCAGCTTACAAATTCATTAAGGAGATGTCACTGAATAACTATCAGTGGCAAGTCATGAGGATAAAGCTGACGAAAGTAGCCAGTGTTTTCAACCTCGATGCGGTTACTATGCTCTCTAACCAGGTAAAACTTTTAAATAAAAAGATTGATGGTTTATATGGTTCTACTCAGGTACATCCAGTGATGAGGTGTGATTCAAGTGGAGGAAGAGTACACGCAGATTATCCATCCTTCAACCATAGCACCGAGGAGGGACAAGTTCAATATATGGGAAATAACAATTCTAGATCTCGAAATAACCCATACAGTAGCACGTATAATGCAGGTTGGAGGAACCATCCCAACTTCTCGTGGGGTGGTCAAGGAAATCAAAAGCCACAACATCCCCCAGGTTTTCAACAACCATCTTACCAATAGGAAAAGAAGCCGAACCTTGAGGAGATGCTAACAAAATTTATCTCAATGTCAGAAACTCGCTTCCAAAATACCGAGATAGCTGTTAAAAATTAGCAAGCATCTATTCAAGGGCTTGAGAATCAAATAGGCCAGTTGGCAAAGATGATTTCTGAACGACCACAAGGTAACTAGTCGAGTAATACAAAAACTAACCCAAAGGAGCAGCTTAACGCAATTACTGTCCAAAATGAGGAAGGGTTAGTGGAACCTGAACCAGAACCAAGGCAAGAAATTGTGGTAACCAAAGGTAAGGATGAGGTAGACCACAATGAGTGGAAACAGGTAAGTACAGAGTACAAACCTCGAGTGCCATACCCTAATACAACAAGGAAAGACCGTACAGATGAAAAATTCGGTAAATTCCTTAAATTATTAAAAAAACTACATATTAACTTACCATTTATTGAAGCTCTTTCATAGATGCCAAACGCAATTAAATTTCTAAAGGAGCTTCTAGCAAATAAACGAAAATTGGATGAAGCGTCGTATGTGAAGTTAAACGTAGTGTGCTCAGCCTTACTACAGAATAAGCTGGCCAACAAATTGAAAGATCCAGGGATTTTTACGATTCCTTGTTTAATTGGTAGCTTAGATGCTAGTAATGCTTTGGCTGATTTAGGGGCTAGCATTAATGGCATGCCCTGTAAAATGTTTAAACAACTAGGTCTTGGGAAACCAAAACAAACTAGGATGAGCATTCAGTTAGCAGATAAAACTATTAGATTTCCTAGGGGTATCATTGAAGATGTACTTGTTAAAATTGACAAATTTATTTTCCCAGTTGATTTTGTTGTTCTAGACATAGAAAAGGGTAGTGACATGCCTCTAATTTTAGGAAGGCCCTTTTTAGCAACTGCTAGAACCATTATTGATGTTGGTATAGGTGAACTCACACTTCGTGTGGGTGATGAGACAATCACCCTTCAAGCTCGTAATTCAAGTAACACATCAAATATCGAGGATGATTGTATAAATCGCACCACTAAAACTGATCATGTGGTGCAACCTTCTTTGTAGGAAACACATCCGAAAAGCATACATGAGCCATGTTCAAGTAACAATAAAGGACCCATCTATGAATAATAAAGGCTATGAGTCGAGGAACTAGATGAATGGCAGACACAGAAATCGAGAACACATGATAAACCGAAACTACGCCATGACGAACCCAATGGTTCACCAAATCAACTTAAGGATGGAGACAAGGTATAGCTAGATGCCGTAGACCCTCGCATTACAACCTCTAAACCTAATGGAGAAACCCCTCTTACAGTACTTAGTATTTTCTCATACGGCACAGTCGAGGTAATTCATCCCAAATTTGGTACATTCAAGGTAAATAGTACTCGTCTCAAACCTTATTTTGATAAAATTTATAGCAGGAATAAGGAGTGTAAACTCCTCGAACAACCATGACCACGCAACAGAGAGGTAAGTCGAGCTTAGCCTATAAATAAGTGCTTCTCGGGAGGCAACCCGAGCACTAATGGTGTTAACTTCTTTAAATTTTAGTTTTTAACATTTAATTCACTAACTAAGTCACTGAACACAGGTTTTCCAGAACCACATGGCCAGGCACACGGGCGTGCCTTAGCCCGTGCCCATACCACGAAAGGCAACACTGCCGTGCGAGACGGCCGTGTGAAAATAGGGTAAAATTTTTCCCCAACACGAGAGTCAATAAGTTTCCACGGCCGTGTGACATGGCCGTGGATGAATCTGTCAAAACAACACGGGCGTACGACATACCCGTGTCTAGAAGCCATGGTTGAAACTGAGAAAACAACACGGGCGTGCAACACGCCCGTGCTCACTACCCGTGGTCAAGACTGACAAAATAACATAGGCGTGGACATACATACACGGGCATGGGAGAAATAAACGAATCAGGACATGACTGTGTGCAACAACACGCCCAAAGAACACGGGCGTGGACCGAATTTCAGACTCGCCTAAATTTGAAAATCACGATATACATGGGCTAAAACCCCAAAATCTATATAAACCCCTACTATTCATCATCCCCTTCCCCAAACATCAAACCCTAGCCGCCGAAATTCTTTCACACACTCTCCCTGCCATGCCTGTGCGCCGACCACAACACCACCCTCGACGACCCAAGCTCCTCCTTCTTGCATTTGTTTACTCTTTTCTCTCTATTCTCTTCAAATCTTTTACTTATTTTATGATTTTTTTATTGTTCTATATGAATATTTTGAGTAATATTCATGGTTATAATGATAGTAATACTTATGCTCTTTGTTAGAAATTTTCTATTTTAGTCTATACATTATGCTACAGTCAGCCATTTTTCTTGTTTCCACGGATTTCATGCTTACCCACATGCATTCATTCACTAGGTATTCCATTTAGCACTATTCTCATGTTCCTATTGTTCATAATGACTTCCATAAGAATTTCTTTACGTTTCGATACATCTCATCTTTTGCCTGTAATGCCCATAAGTATTCTTCTTTAATTTTAACATACTTGCATACTTCTCCATGCTATTCTTGGGGAGTATTATTTTAAATTCGACTTTTCATTGCAGGTATACCATGTCAACTTCACATGGCAAGAAGACCGCCGCCGTCCCCATTTCAAAAAAATAGAAGGGACCCGAGCCACATCGGTAAGCACATAGCTGAAGTGCGCCACCCCTTTCTCCAGTTTCCCTTGGGACCCTAGGAGGAACTTTTTTAGATACTTCGGGCCTGACCCCTAAGTGTGGGTCGCTGCATTGATTGGGCAACACTTGAACAAATTCATCTGGCTGATGTGATCTAAGCCCTTCTGACAGCTGACCCATCAGGCCTCTTTTTCGAGGTCATCGAATCGACATACCTTGAGCTCACACTCAAACTCTGCTCGACCTTCCACCTTCAAGTAGTCATGACACAATTCGGTGATCCTGGAATGGTCCAGTTTCGTCTCGGTGGTTTAGTGCACTAGTTGAGCGTACCTGAGTTCGGAATTACACTAGGGCTGTATACAGAGGAGTTCATGGATGACAGCGAACTCAACACCCTCCATCACCATATCCACTATTCTCCTTCGAAGTGTTGGAGTGCTTTAGTCCCTGACTTGGCCACCTATGACCCCAGCCACTCTAAGGCATTGGCCCTCGCCCCATCCTTAAGGAACTTACACGCCATCCTAGCCCACACCTTGACAGGGCGGTAAGAGAGCACCGACGTCGTCAACACTCACAACGCCTACTTTTTATGGAGTATGGCGAACAAGCACATCTTCAACCTTGCCTAGTTCATTGCCCTCGCCATTCGCCATCTGACGGAGCGGCATAGGAAGAGAGTCATATCCATCAGCCCTTATGTAACTCGCCTGGCGCGCTACTTCGACCTCCTCAACACAACGGCACAATCATCCTCCCTCACTCTCATCAGCCAAATGTCTCCACAAGGCATCTCGAGTATGCTACATATGAGGATGATTGAGAAATGACGTGGAACCGACCCTCCCCAGTATCGCCTGGTCCAGTACGTCGAGGAGGAGGACCCAGAGGACATTACTGATGATGTCCCTCCACGTCATGAGGACCCACCATCTCAACCACCACCCATCCATCGTCCAGTTCATGCGGTGACTTAATACTCTGACATCTCTAAGCGTCTTACTCGATTTGAGCAGTAATGTTTTCATCGTTTTGACCATATTGATGCTACTCTACTTCAGATTTGTAGCACATTCACATCTCATCACCACCGCCACCTCGCGAACCATCTGGCGATGACGATGTTTAAATAATTTTTATTTATTATTTTTATTTTTATTTTCACTTTTATCTTTATTTATATTCTTAAAGTACCTGTTATTTTATTTTCTTTAATACTATTTCATTCTTAGGTTTTATAATTTTTATTGAACAATTTATAGTTTCAGCTATTTCATTACGAGTAATTATGCTTCTTTATATTTCCTAAAAGAGTTCTTGATTTTATCACAGTTAGAAAGAGCTCCAAAGCTCACCTTCACTTAGGAACTTGTAACTCCATTAGAAAAGGTTCTCCATGACTGCCATGTCTTACTCGACCACCACGATAACCTCTTCACTGGACACTGTGGTTGTGGAACCCAACCTTACCACCACCGAAGTATCCTCCTCCTGTAACGCCCCCAAAATTCCTAAAATCCTAAATTTTCTTTTTTTTTCTTCGATTCCGATAAAAAGTGTGCTTAGCATTCCTGGTTAAGTGTTAATTATGTGATAGTAGGTCTCGATTAAGGTTTGAGTCGAGCCTAGGGGTAAAGGAAATTATGGGTTAATAATTAAAAGAACCTTGATGGCAAGTAGGTGGGCTTTTGAATAAATAAAGGAAGAATTGGACACAAAGAAGCCTTGTGGTGGAGTGGCTAGTGGCGTCACAATCAAGACAAGACAAGGGGGTATGGTGTTCGAATCCCATCTTGCACAAAAGAGGGATTTATTTTTGCTTAAGAGTTGGACAGAGGTGGTGTTGGAATGAACTCTGTAGAGAGTGATAAGAGGAGAAATTTGAGGAGGAGATTAAGGGGTTATCAAGGAGAAAAATTAGGAGATGAGGAGTGAAGAAGAGGTGGAGCCGAACTGGGAATTTAGGCATGGGAAATTTGGCTATAGAGGCTATATATAGGTGCCAAATGTAGGGTTTCCAGGCTAATACCGAATTCTCCTTCACCTTGTTGCTAGAAACCTTTTTTTTTCTTTTTCTCTCCAAGATCCAAAAGTCGAAAATCCCTTGTTCTTCTTTTGTGTTCTTGTGTCGATTTTCCATTCTTCCTTTACTCAAATCTTTTTTATTCACTTTCAGTCTAGCCGACTACTTATTTTTTTCCCTTGGAGCTGAATAACCCTCTTTTTGCCATACAAATCGCAAGGGCCAAATACCCTTGGTGCCGCCACTACTATTTCTAATCGGTCAGTCCTGGTGTAAGTGCTTTGTTCTTCCAATCAGTTTTGCTAAGTATCAATTACTCTGTTCCTCACTTCTTCTAATCGGTTTTGGTAGGATTAGTATCGAATCCCAGTCTTTTGGATCCCTGTTGATTTGCTCCTCAGGTGTGAGACTTTGGTAAGTGCTCTTCACTTTGTAAGGGTTGGCCGAATATGCTTTAGTAGAAAAGGGTGACATATGTTGGATACAAGTCACCCATTATGCTTTTAATTATAAATGTTAATGCAGATCTGAAAAGTACTCGTGGTTAGTGATCAAGGGAAAGCTATTAAGGCTTGGCGTTTCAGGTAAGATTAAGGTGAGATTTCGGCTTTTGGTAAAGTATTCGATAAGTATGTGAGATTAATTCTTGAGTGATATCGATTGTAGGTTCGTGGCTAGGAAGATCGCAGCACGCTTTCTTACCAGGTGTGTACATACACTGCACACACACAATAAATCGGCAAATCTCGAAATGCCGAAATGCCAAAATGTCAAAAAGTTGAAAAGCCGAAAAGCTAAAAGTTTGGCTACAACAGACTTGCGAGTGAGCGAACACTTGTGAGGGGGAACCGACATGTTATCTGAAGCCCCGTGGGAGATTCCATGGACTTGGGCTGTGAATTGGCCAACCAGGCCAGAATGGGCTTAATGGGCTGATGGGTTGTTGGGTTGTTGGGCTATTGGGCGACAATAGGCGAAAATTGATAATTGATGCTATGTGATGGGAAATTCCAATGTGAGCATGACTATAAATGTGATTTGGGCCTAATGGGCCATATCAATGTGATTTGGGCCTAATGGGGCATATAAATGTGATTTAGGCCTAATGGGCCATATAAATATGATTAGGCCTAGTGGGCCATATACAGGTATGTTGATTTGTCTGGGCTTTGTAAGGGGTTTTGGGCCTAGTATATGATGACTGCATAAAACTTAATTAATTTATTGTGACCATGAACAAGTCACAGGGTTAAGGTGTGGCAACGGGTATATGCATGTCTAGGATTGGATTTACGGAGAGCTTGGTACTTAAGTGGTCTTAATGACTCACCTCCTCTTCTTTGGAATCCTACCTGGTGCATAGTATTTGTTCATCTTAGTTCACGGGATTTGTTAATGGGCCAAAGTAAGTAAAAACCTGTAATAAAGGCAAAATTATCGAAATGCCCCTAAGGGCAAAAATGACCAAAATACCCATATGAGTTGAATATAAGTTTTATGGATGTTACATGTGTACCTGCTACATACATACAATATTTTGCTTAGGTTGCATCTGGGTTGGGAATTATGGAATGGAGGAAGTATATGAGGATCGCATGGTTGCTTGACAATCGTGGATCCACCGATGGCTTCTAAGCCCAATATATGAATGAAGGTAGTTCCGCAACCAGGTTACCATTGATGTGTATCGATTGGGTGGGTCAATATTTATATTCCCACATGATGTGTATCGGGGGACGGAGTTGACGTGTAGCGGTTGGATTATTGGGGTGGGATTGCACTGCATTGCATTGCATGTATGATTTTACAGTGGTTGATGTTTGCTTTATGTTTGTTGAGGGTAGTACACACTGAGTTTGCGAAAACTCACCCCCTCTTTTATTTTTCTCAGGTGATGCTCAGTAGACGGTTCGATGTTTGGAGGGACTCTGGGTGGCCAACTAGCAGGACAACTTGGACTTGTTTTCCTTTTAAAAGCATATAAGTTTTTAGTTTATCAAGAAATTTTTAGATCGAATTGTAATATGGCCTTCCCTTTTTGTTATTATTTGGATTAATATTTTTATGCGTTGTAATTATGAGAAGTTGAACATGATTTTCCTAAATCATAGTATGTTTTTCTACGTTTCCGCAACTAAATTTTCAAATGACAGGTTTTCATAAATCATATGTTTTAAACAAGCTTTTGCGATTGAAAAGAGAGTTTTTATAAGTTTATCAAGGTCTCATATTTTAAGGAGAGGTTTTCAATGAAAACAAGGTTTTTCGTTAAAACACTTCAATGTGACACACCAAATTTGGCCATAACGTCCAAGTCGGGTTTGGGGTGTTACACCTCTAATCTCATCATTGCCTTAGCAGATTATTCTCCATTCAGGAAGTTTCACCTCTCTCCCTATCTTATGATTTTATATTTTTCCGCATATCTATCATTGTACATTGAGGACAATGTACATCTTAAGTGTGGGAAAGTTATCTATATCATTATTAGAAAAATTCCTGAATTTTGTCTTATTTTCATGTGATCTTCTCATATCATTATTAGAATGAATTTTGATTAATTTATGATTTTTATTGATATGTCTTGAATTAAAACATAGGCATTCATGCATTGATTGTTTAAACATTAAAAAATTAGAGAATCAAGTATGATAAGTTGACTTTTGAGAATTAAAAAAAAAATTTAGGTTGTTTCCCCAAGTTTAGGCATTATTTTGAGTTAAAATTCACAAGGTTTAAACATCAAAAAGCCATAATTTTTGTGAGATCTTGAGCCTTTAAGAGCATCTATTATTTCTTTCATGTTCACTTTTATTGTTGCTTTGAGTGCGTCAATCTTGATTTGTTATTCTAGAACCTGCTTGATTATGCATGTCAAGACCACACCATTTGATTTAATATGTCAAGCTGATAAAGACACTTAGGTTTAACCCACTCACGCCATAAAAGCCTACTTTCATAATTAACCCTTAATGAACCCTCTTAAGCCTAATAACCCATTCATTAATTTACCCTCCATATTAACCCATAACATATTATTGTTGAAATCCCCTAAATTAATTTGATCCCTATTTCTGTCGAGATTTGATTTGAATAAATTGCGTAGCTAAGTTTTACCTTTGATTGTTAGTTTATGTTATTTGACTTGTTCTTAAAAGAAAAAGAAAAAAAATTACAATACACATATTTATATTAGTAGCAATTCTTTGTTTTAAGATTAAGTGTTTTAAGTCCATATTCTGAGAAGAAGCTCACATGTATTCAATTGATGATTAGTTGTTTTTCTAGTTAGGTAATTTTTCAATTCAATCTCGATTCTAACCTTTTCTTTCAGCTTGTGACCACACCCCCTAACCAAAGCCACGTTACAACCCTTTAAAGACCTTTTGATTGATGTATCATCTAAATATATAGTGGTGGAGATTTGATTTTCATGCAAGCCTTGGTAATAACTTTTCATATTGACTATTGAGTGCTTAAAATTGTTGTCCTTAAAACACCTCGAGTGATTTGAGTGAATCTCTAGTGAGGATGTGAAACTCTATGATATTTTGAATCAATGGTAATTACCTAGATGAGGGGAGACACCTATGTTCTCGTGATAAAATACGCAACTTGGAATGTTTGAAACTTTGATATTCTTTTAGTTGAATTCTTAATGTATTATTACTTATGGATTATTTTTAGATATCATTAATAAGAATTATAAGTTAAGAAGAATTGATTTTGATTGTGAGTTGAGGATTTTTCTTGAGGACAAGCAAACGCTTAAGTGTGGAGGTATTTGATAAACTGTAATTTATACATATTTTTATCCCATGTTTAGCACATTTATCGATTAATTCTCTTTAGATATAGTGAATTTGATGCTCCTAATCCTTTAATTTCATGTTTTATACTTAAGTGAGCATAGGAGAGTAAAAAGAGCGAGAAACAGGCTGAAAACGGAGAAAATGGGCCAACGTGGGAAAACAATACGGCCTAGACTTCCTCACACGGGTAGACCACACGCCCGTTCCCTTTTAGAAGAATTGAGTGCGACTTACACGGGTAGACCACACGCCCGTGTCTATTCAACAGACTCTAACACGGTTTGGAGCAATCAAAACACGGGCGTGTCACACGGCCGTGTCCCTGTCGAGCCCAAGTTGAGTTCTATTTGGAAAATGTCACTCTTGAGGGTTCTAAGGCATTCTAAAGCCTATTTAAACACCAAAGAGGAGGATGAAAAGGGGACACAGGGAGTAAGAGGCAAGGAATTACTTGAAGAAAGCCGATTGATCCATCTCAGAGGCGGGTTTTGGGTTTTCTTTATGTTTTGTTATCATTATTCTTTTGAGATGTTTTCTTTTACAAATATGAACTAAACCCCTAAATACCTAAGGGGAATGAAACCTAAGATGGATCTTGTTATTTTTTTCTGAATTATATGATAAATACTTGATTTGTTCTTAATAATGTGTTCTTAATTCTTACTTTAATATTCCAGGATATTGACTCAAGTATTGATGTGCTTATTCAGAGGAGCAAAAGTCCCTGTCTAAGAGAAGATCTAACATAATTAAGCAGAGTTGCATGCAATCCTAGGTATAGGACTACATAAATCTGCTGGATTAGGGTCAAACCTAATAAAGGAATCCATAGATCAAGTTAATGCAACACTAGGGGTTTTAATTAGAAAGAGATTTCAATTAATCAACCTAGGGTTAGACGTTGTTAGTCTCGAGAGAGATAATAATATAAATTAGGGATTTCTACAGATCAAGTCAAGTGAATAAATCGTCTAATTCAGAGTCGAATAACAAGTGAAGTCTAGGTGGATTTTTCCTTGGGTATTGTCTTAATCAATCGAATTTCCCAAAACTATTTTCCCCAATTTTCTTTCTGTGAATACTTAGTTAATTAGTTTAAATAAAACAAACCCCTTTATTTTTAGGCCAGATAATAAGAGAAGAGTTAATACTAGTACTTTTAGTTCCTTTGGATTCGACATCCTGGTCTTGCTAAAACTATACTACTGTTCGATAGGTACACTTGCCTTCATTGTGATAATAGCTAGTCTTCAAGAACGGTCAAATATAAATTTATTAAAACTTATCACGATTCAACACGATCAGATTTACTTAATAAGTAAAGCACAATAATAAAGCCACATCTTAAACTTGCATCAAATCCTCTTGTTTACTAAAAACTTAAGTTACTCATTTACTAAAACCTTAACAAGCCATTTAACAAAAGTCATAATCAAATCTAATTCAATAATCACATATTCGGCTAAGTATATATATAATTAACCATATAACCAAAATAATCTAACTTTAATATAAAATACAAATCACCCAAAATTATCTAACATCCACCGAAAATTAATTCATCTATTTGCCGAATCAAAACATGGTCTTGTCACAAGTTTTTCATTACACTAAAGTAATGTTTTCAATCTAAGACCAAAAACAAACAAATATTGTTTATACTTACTTTGTCACATAACCGAATATCAATTCTTCAAATCATAGCTATTTATCTAATATATATTCCATTTATATATTAAGTATATCACTATTCAAAATATCTAACCACAATTTCACATCATACAAAATCAAATACCATGGCATAATTTCATTAACATTAACAAATATATATATATATTAACCTTAGTTCACATATAAACATATATAATGGCCAAATCATCAAGATCACAATCAAAATATCCATGGTATATTCAACTTGAAACCAAACCTAATATAAATAACAAGCCATCTTCGCATGGCTTATAAATAAATATGAACCAAATTCCCACATTAAACATTTACATCTCAAAAACCAATTTAACCAATATATTATCAATGATATATTCATCATTCTACTTATCTAACAAAGCCGAATCATATCATCATCCCACACACAAAATAAACCACATATCATATTTCCAAAATATGTTACTTGTAAGGCCAAATCATATAACTAACATCACAACATATTTACTATAAAATATACCTCCTAATTTAAGCTTATAACCTGACAGATTATATATACCAACATTAGCATCATGATTAAGCCATTTTCGCATGGCTATAAATATTTACAAATTTCAAAATCAAATATATATCAAAATTAGCCTATACATGCCACATAACCGAATCTTAGAACATTATTTACTGAAATGATAATTGGATAGTGTGATGACGTCTCCATCGACTTCCAACCCATTCAGATCTCCAAAAATCTATAAACATATGAAAAACACACAGAATAAACTTTGAGAGCTTAGTAAGCTATAAGCAAATAAATAACTCAATATTAATGTTAACTTAATTTAATCAAACTAATTAATACTATCATAATCACACTTATTTTCAACCTCACAATTTCATATATAACATATACCTCCACGTACTAATTTTTACCTTGGCCGAATATATATGTATCTATTATCAAAATAACATACACTTTCAAAGCCATATTATCAATGTATATACAACCGAATATTTAAACTCTTATATCCATATCTTCATAAATCAAACCTTAATATCACATATTTGTACATAATATATAACCGAATATACTTCACAATTGCCCAAATATGAAAACACATGCATTTCATTTACAAAATCACATATACTTATCATTTGGCCAACTATAGATTTTCTTATACATATATACTCCCATTTATGTCATGAATACATAAGTAGACAGAATGTATACTTTCACATATGCATACATATAATTCACATTAACATGTAACATTTATATCATCAATTTAAACATTCAACTTACCATAATTTCATAATTTAGTATGAATACATACCTGAGCCTTTTAACTCGATTTTCATTCATCTTAACTTATATTTTCCCGTTGAACCATTCGGAATTGAATACGATACTAGGATAATCACACATATCGTACAATGCCAACGTCCTAGACGTGGTCTTACATGTAATCACATATCGATGCCAACGTCCCAAACGTTGTCTTACTCACACACATACATCGGAATCACATACCGATGCCATGGTATTACTCGCACATCACTTATCGGAATCCTATGTGACATATGTATCCTAGCTATTCCTAAGGTTCATACGGGGCTTTCGGACGTCGTAACTCGATCGAAACGAATTCATGAATATAATTACAAAGCTTATATATATTCGGAATTTACATATATAAATTCACAAATTTTCTTTCAGCATATAAGTTTGCATTTGTTTAAAATTAAGTACGTCTATTTGCTTATAAACTTACCTCGGACGATGTAAAACGGAATAGGACATCTAGTCGACAACTTTCGTTTTCCCCAAATCCAAATTCGATTTCTTTGGTTCTTGATCTAAACATATTCAAATTAAGCTCATTCAAACATATTCTCGTTCAATTTAGTTCAAAAACACATAAATTGGCAAATTACCAATTTACCCCTGACATTTACACTTTTTTATAATTTAGTCCCTATTGCACAAAACACAAAATATGCAAAATTTCACTTCACCCATGTTAGGCCGATTGTTACCCATATTCATACAAGTCCATATATTTTATTTATTTCACATTTTAGTTCCTCAAATTATTAGTTTTTTCAATTTAGTCCTAATTACTCAAAATCATCAAAAACTCTAATACAAAACATGTTAATTCAAAACATATCTTTCCTATTTCATCATCAAACAACAAAAATCACAAGCTCTCATCAATAGCATAACTCAAAATATTCACCAAAATAAAAAATTCAAGCCTAACTTCTTTTCTTTTTCTTTCTTATTTTGTTATTCGGTCACCAAAGATATAATGAACAAAAATGGTTTTAATTATGTTATAATATGCTAAATTATAACATATTATCCAATTTACAATTTTAACCTTTTAACTTAAATATAAAACCATCATAACATAAGGTCACTACCATCCACTACTTATAACTTTGGTCTAATTGTATTATAAATGCCTCCACTTATAAAGACAACAACAATTAAGCACTTTCACATTTAACCACCAAATTTTTATTTTACGCGATTAAGTCCTTTTATTTAATCAGGCACCTAAACGAAAAAATTAAATCACGAAAATTTCACATATATAAATTCGCACAAAATAAACATAGAAAATAATTTTTAAATATTTTTTTGACTCGAATTCGTAGTCATAAAACCACCATTCCAACTAGGGTCTAAATCGGGCTGTTACAGAAGAAGAAAAGAAACAACACTCAGGGTATTCGGCCAAACAAAGAAAGAGAGAATGATTCAGCTTGAAAAAGAATAGAGAAAGAAAGAATGAAATCGTAAAAAGAAATATTCGGCTTCAGAGAAGAGAATAAGAAGAAGAAGGTACTCAATCAAAACAATTGACCTTCACTAATGTCAAGTAATCGGTTTGAAGAAAAAAAAAGGTGAAGAGTAAGATGTCACCTAGGTATTCCGAGATATTCAGAACGAAGTCAACACTGTTAGCTAACACAAAACGGCACCCCAAAGCAGAACCAATTTCGGCACCCAATTACTATAGTCAAATTTTTGACCAAATGAGCTCAACAGATTCAGTTAACCTTCAACACACTAAACACCTCCCAAACCATCCTACTCAACCGAAACTCTAAGTGCCAGAGTTCAAACCAACATGACTCTCCTCCAAATTCAAACTTGCTCGATTTTCTCCTTAATTTCCTCCCATCCACAATCTCCAACAACTGAAATCCCTCATTTATCTCCTCAGATTCGGCTAGCAATAACTCCATTCAAAACTGTTCAAACCCTTGGTGTTTCGGTCAAACACAACTTCCTCCCATGCCATAAGTAAAAATAAAACACTTGCGCATTGTAGGATTCGAACTTCAGACCTCATGAAACACTCACATGCCACTTCCCCTAGACCAGTAGGCATTTTATGACATGTTTTACCCACATTTAAATAAAATCCTACTGCCTAGAGATAGTGCTTATTCCTTTAAAAATAAAACTTTTTGCACCTACCCAGGCTTGAACCTAGGACTTCTCAAACTCTTTCCAGAACACTCAGAACACTTAACCATTGAAGCAGATACACAATTGTGTCACTTTCCTACCCTATTAAATATTTATGTGCCGCCTCTTAACTATTCCCAAAATCCAATACTTCTAGGCCCAAAATCGGGGCGTTACAATTATGGAGATACATTTAAAGTTAATGGTCAATGTCTCAAACACTATTGGGATGGTAAAGTTGAGCGAGTTGAATCCTCGTTCAAATTAACAGACCCTTGATTTTTTATGAACTTGATTTGTAAATAAATAAATAATAAAAACTTATTTTCTTAACTTAGTACATTTAATTAATTATGTATAAGGAGATTGGAACTTAAGCGAGACCGCTGTAACCCCTCTAACCTTTCCCGGGAATTAATTTCATGTAATTTGTTAAGAAGAAATTTTCTAATTAAGATTTAAAATTTTATAGTTTCATTTGTTTTGTTTAAATTTTAAATTCTTATGTTAATAAAGAGGGTCAAATTTGACCCAAGTACTAATTAGTTTTTTTTCTTGAGACAAGATTGTTTGAGTTTGAGGCCTAAAATAGCAAAAAGGAGGGAAAAATCCATACCTTGCCATCACTCCCATTACTTGCCGCCCAAGTAACCCTAATGTACCTAAATTTTTGCTACACGTTGCCCTAATTTTTCCCTAGATAAACCCCTCTCCATTCTACTAATTTTCATATCCCTCAAAACAATTTGCTTATACCCTAAAAAATCCCTAAATCTCCTTGTTATGCCATAACCTCAAATCCTGAAAGAAACCCTAGTTCTATTCCCTTTTTTGCTGAAATCACATACTGTCACCGCAAGAAGATTGTCGAAACACCAACTTTGCCGCTGCACACTGTCGTTCCTATCACACGTTGTCATTATTGCCGCATCATTCTTACCGTAGCAAGTTCTACCTATCTTACTTATTTCTCTTTTCCCCCTTTGAGTAGAAATTTTGCCAAATTTTCAGGAAAAGATATCATGTCTCGCAAAAGAACCAGATCTTCAAGAACTACTCCTAAAAACTCGATTTTTATTGATGAAGAGGTGAAAGAGAGGTTTGATTCAATCTTCAAGCATCAACCAATGATGCCGAAAAAATGTTTTGACTTGAAGAGTAATGATTTAATGGTTGTTCTTATACCGATTAGAAAGAAAATCAATGCTCTCAAGTGGGAACGATTTTGTGATGCTCGTTCACTTCCTGGTGATGAACTAGTTCGAGAATTCTATTCTAGTTTGAATACGAAAGATGCTACTGAAGTCATCATTCGAAAGAAAAAGGTACCTCTTACTTCTAAGTCCATCAACGATTTGTTTAACTTACCTGATATTGAAGAATATGAGTACTACCATATGATGAACAACATCAATTGGGATTTTCTTCAACAAGTGATTGATGTTGTGACAAATCTAGGATCCCAATGGATTATAAGAAAGTATGGGAGCTATTCTTGCCGAAGGGAATACCTAAAACCAGTAGCAAAGGTATAGTTTTATTTCGTTCGCTACAGTTTTATGCCTATCTCACATAGTTCCACCATCTCGATGGAACGGATGCTCTTGTTATATGCAATTTTGACAGAAAAGTCCATTAATGTTGGGAAAATTATTCTCAAGGAGATTCATAATTATGCTAAAAAGAAGACAGGAAGTGTTTAGTTTTCATTCATTACTTTGTTTACAACCCTACCTGGTGTTCAATTTTCATTCACTACTTTGTTCTTGCAATGAGAACATTGCTTCTTATTAAAGGGGGTAAGGCAAATAAATTTGCTCAAATTTTTAAATTTTCAAGTATGTTTCAATCATTTCTTTCATAAGTATGTTTTAATAAATGAATGTTTAGAGACATTTTTTGTTAATGAGATAGTTTGTATGTAAGTATGAATGATGATTTTATCTGAGTGAAAGTATGTTATCATAAAGAATGGAATGCTTGTATGATCTTAGCCTTAGTAATATTTGTCATGAAAACTTAGTTTCTCTTGAGATTAGACATGCATGAAGGTTTATATCTTTAGAATTAACTTAGTAACTTTCTTGAGGCGAAATCCTAGGGGACATAAAAATCTAAAATGATATAGGCACTATTTCTTTAGATCATTTGAGCCTTTTCAAGAGAACCTTATGATATTTGACCCTTGAAACTGTAATTTTGAGCTTAAAGGCTTGTTTATTTTAATGAACCTACATTATAAGCCACATTACCATCTTTTTAAGTTATCCTAATTTTGTGCACCTATCCTAACTAAAGTTGTCTTGGTAACATTTGAGGAAATTTTCAAAAAAGATGTTTATGCTCATGCTTTAAAAAAAAAAAAAAAGTTTGCTCAGTCTCCAAAAATGAAAAATGTATGAGCTTGAGTTCAAAATTAGTTTGGAGGTGTTCCAAAGGTTCACTTAAAGAGAAAGGTTATATTACGAGAAAACCAAGACAAAGTTAAAGGTTAAGATTTTTAAAACTGAAATGTCTCATCTCATAAAATCCCTACCTTTAACCGAGCCTCATTACAACCTTATAAAAGACCTATTGATTTGATGATTATGTCACCTACATTAGTGGAGAGGAAGTCCTAAGTTCAACATATGAAGATCATAAATAAGCCTTTGCTTGATTGATATGAAATTATGTTGAATGAAGAATGTTATTTGTGGCTATGACATACATACAAATTATGATTCTTGTTGGCATATTTTGAAACTTAGTATAAAATTCTCGAAATGTTTGCATATGAATTACTTGTTAATAAAAAAAAGGTCTATGAACATGAAATTATTAATTCATGCTTATGGAATAAAAGATTGATGCAGCTTACACAATTAGCAATTTTGCCTTAGCAAGACCTTTTGCTGTGCATAAACATTACTCGAGAGTGTGTAAACTGAAAAATATATAGGAATTTTCCTAAGTAATTTATCACCTTTCTACTTAAATTTGTTGTTAAAACTAAGTAATTGTTTAATATATTAATGAAACATGTGAAAATATGAAATTAGGACATAAAAATTATTAAAATGTGATTTTATACTTTATTATATAGTTTTCATGCATAAAATGGCTTATTTTATATTAATTTGAGCATATTATATTTTTAAGACATAAAATGGGTCATGCATGATTAAATTAAATAATAAAATATAAAATTATATTTAATAATTCATTTTAAAATATTTCATTAATAATTTGGGTTTTAATTAATTATTTAAATTGGTTAAATTTTATTATTTGGTCTTTTAACTAATTAATTTATTTTGGACAGGTCTGATAGCTTTGTTGGATTACAAAACTATCCAAATTGGAGACCAAGTCAACCCAATTTTTTTGCTACACTTGGCTGTCCACATAAACCACTTTTTGGTTAAATTGCACAAGGTCCTTGCAATGTTGAAGAAATTAGACATTTGCTTGAAGATTTGCACTTGACTGAATCTCAGTCCTGAGTTGTTGTGGCACTTAAATTGAGCAAAAATCAAGCAAAAATTAGCTCAATTTCCTCAATTCATGGCCGGCCACCCCTTGAAGATGATTGAAGAGATGGAACCTCCTATTTTTAGCAAACTATCCCCCTCTCCTCACCTATAAATAAGATCCCCTCATTCCTTTATTAGGCACCCCTCATCATTCATCATTCTCTCTTCTCTCCAAATTCTCTTAGCCTTTTCTATTCCCCACGCCTAGCATCATCTCTTCATAGAGATTTTAGCAATTAAATCCTCTTAAATCCCTTGGTCTGCCACCTTGGAGAGCCATCAGCAAAGGAGCAAAGCAAAAAAGCGAAGAAGCTTAGTCAGTCAGAGTCTTGGGTAACAGCCACTTTGATTTGGGTTTAATCTTTCTTTTCTTTAATTTAATCTAAAAATGCTTGCTATGTGCTCTTTGTTCTTGTTTACAACAATGTTAGCTTAATTTTATTTAAGCTAGGATGATTGCTTTGATTAAATAATATTTATTTGATTCATGCTTATAATGTTTGTGCCTCACTCGATCATGTTTTCAATTAAAATCAAGTTTGTATTTTGTTCATATGTGATTGAAATGCACCTAAATTAGTTGAGCGATCCTAACCAGACGATAGCTAATGGATGCATAATTGAAACGTGCATGCTCAATTTAGATCCTAACCCGATTAAATTGCAGGTTGCATAACAACTCTAACCAAGCTCTGTTATCTGCATAGTTTTTAGATTTGTGTGATTAAACTGTTTCAAACCTAACTCGTCCCTATTACCTCACACGAATACTAAGAAACCCTTAGTAAATAAGGATCAGTAAAATGTATATTTACTAAGTAAAGGATTCTGAAAGGACCTAATATGGTTTCCAAACTCATGAAAGATAGAGTTGCCATGGAATGTTTTTCCGAATGTTATTAAGCAAGTTGATACTAAATTGAGTTTAATTAAAGTAATTGTCCTAGTTTATTTCTATTATAATTATTGCAAATTGTGTTTAATTTTGGTAAAATCTATTTCATTCATATAGTTTGCATACTTAGGATAATTTGCATTAGGGATCATTTCATTTAGTTTAATATATTTTAATCATCACTTCTCAACTATATTGTGTTTTTTCACCAAATTGTTAATATAATTTTACAAATTAGGTGACTTAGCACAAATACAATCTATGTGGAGACGATAACTCGATACTTACATATTACTTGTTAATGACTGTGTACACTTGCACAAACCTATCATG
This sequence comes from Gossypium longicalyx, assembly GCA_025698465.1. Lineage (NCBI taxonomy): Eukaryota > Viridiplantae > Streptophyta > Magnoliopsida > Malvales > Malvaceae > Gossypium > Gossypium longicalyx. The sequence goes on along the minus strand of CM046995.1, from coordinate 65,575,924 downwards.
TATATTTTGCTTGAAGAAATGCAGCAAATTAGGTTTGGGGGTGTGATAACTCTTGAAAAGAGTTATGTTTCATGCCTTTAGATCTAGCTAATTTCCTGTAGTTAGGTACATTTAGTTGCATTTTAGGACATTCCATTAGTATTTTTCTTGTTTTAGCATTACATTAGGAGCTTAGACTATACTTAAATGTTAGTTATTTTTAATTACTTGTAGGAGGGTTGTGTGTGGTAGTGGATTAGTAGGTGTAGGATAAGGAACAAGATGTAAAGGAGTGAAGGTTTGCCGGGGGAAAGGGTAGTTAGTTTGCCAACATGAATGTCATGGCAATACTAGGAAGATGTACAGTCAGTACGCAAAGCATACCGGTCTTAGACCCAGTTAAACTTGTACTATAACGCCCCAAATTTGGGCCTAGAAATATTAGGTTTTGAGCAGGGGTGCAGTTAGGAGACTGCACATAAAGATTTAATTGTGCAGAAAAGTGACACAATTGAGTGTTTGGCTTAGTGGTTGTGTGCTCTGAAAGTGTCTGGGAAGTCATGGGTTTAAGTCCTGGCTTCCACAAAAATTTTGGTTTTTAAGGATAAAACCCCTATCTTTGGTCAGTAGGGTTATAAATAAAATTTGGTAAGGTATGACATAAAAAGCCTATTGATCTAGTGGATGTGGCATGTGGATGTTTCTTTTGAGGTCTAAGGTTCAAGTCATGGCAAGGCAAAAAGAGTATTTATTTTGCTCTCTTGCCATGTTAGAAGCAGAAGTCGACTGGAACTCTGCAAGGTAGAATTTGAATTGGTCAAGGAGAGGAAGGTGGAGTAAATTAAGGAGGATTCAATGGAGAGATTGGAGGAGGGATTTTAGGAGGACTTTATAGGATTGGAAAAGAGGAGAGGTTGTGTCGAATTTGAACTCTTGTTCAAAAGTGTTTCGGTTGAGGTGGATAAGGGTATAGAAGTTGCCGAATTGGGAGTTCTTTTGACAAAAGTTGGCTTTAGTTTTTCTTTTTGTGTTGGTTGTCGATTTTGGTTAGTTTTGGTGTGCGGAATTTTTGACTGTTTAGGCCGATTAGTGCTTGCTTTCGGGTTCCTCTCTTTTGTGCCTTATGTTTTATGTGTTTCTTTTCGAACCTCTTTTCTTCTAAGCGAGTGTTTTTCTGTTTCCCCTTCTTCTCATTCGGTTCTTCTTCCCTTCTTGACCAATTGTTGCTATCCCTTTTTCCCATCTTTTCCTTAGTCGATTGTGCTCCTAGGGCGATTTCTTGATCTCTTCTTCTCTCCTTTTCTTCCATTCTTCTCTTTCAAGTCTTTGTCTTTGGTAGTCGAACGCCGACTGGTAAGTCTCGATTTGACTCTGCTTTATTTGACTTATCTCCTCTTTTTCTCTAAGGTCGATTCTTATCTTTTTCTTTTATTGATTATGGTGTTCATTTTGGTCTAAGTAACCCTCGAGGAGTGCAGGAGTCCTCTAGCGTTGCAGTTTTGATAAGAACCTTTTTGCTCATTCTGGATTGAGGGTAAAACTTGTCATCGTGACTAATCCGAACTAGATTATGCTGGCATGGGTTTTTGGCTGAATGGTCTTGTTCCTCGCTTTGGACTTACATTTTATAGGCTTTTATATGTGGATTTAACTAATAAGTTTTGGCAGCATGAGCAATGAATCTACTTTATGTACAGATAACCACCAATGGGGTTGTTAGCAATCTTAAGTAACGTTTTGGGTGGGCTGAACCACACTCATTCAATCAAGGAAAATATCGGTGTGTCTTTGTGATAAGTGTTTAAGAAGGTGTTTAATCTTGTTGATTATAGGACTAATCAAGAATCTTGTTTGAATATAGGTTGGTGGTCGTGGACTTTGTCTAGTTCTCGTAAACAGGTGTGTAAGCACACACTGAATAGAATGTAGATCGACAAAAGCCGAAAAGCTGAAAAGCCGAAAAGAATGGCCTTTTGGCCACATGGGTGTGTGAATTCACATGTGGTAAGCCAAGCCCATGAATCATGGGCGTAAGACTGTAAAGGCCACCATAGGCGTTCTCATGGGCTTAGGCTCGATGGGCCTCGATGGGCCGTGTGAGCCCAATAGGCTCATGGGCTCCACACGGATAAATTCAGTAGTACGTTGTAATTATTAGACTGGGCTATGTAGTTCGCATGGCCGTGGTCATTTTTCGGCTTAGTGGGCTGTGGGCCAATTCGCACTGTTATGAATGTCGAGGTTACACGAGTCGTCCAAGATGGTTGTGCACCTTCTGATGGGTCGGTAAGTGTGCCTAGACCCATTTTGATAAAAATGACCAAAATACCCCTAACGGGAAAAATGACTATTTACCCCTCGAGCGTAAATGACTTATTTGTGCTATGTTTTGACTGTTCTTTCTGAGTATGACATTCTGCATACACGTATGATTTATGACATGACATTCTGCATGGGGTTGGGATACTGTCATGGAGGAAGTGTACTGTACTAGTGGCTTTGCCACATATACTGTTACTGGCAGTACTGCTGCGATATTATGTCTTTATGCCGCTATTGATGGATTTGTGCCACTACTGATGGATTTGTGATGCTATTGATGGCTTTGTGCCAATATTGATGGCTATGTGCCGCTACTAATGGCTTCGTGCCACTACTCATGGATTTGTGCCATATCACGTCATCGCAACTTTGTCTGCGTTCACGATCATCGCCGACTTTGCTTGTGATATTATTACTGGCAGCCTTGCTGCGATATTGGTGAGTTGGGTGGGTGGGTCAACTATGTCCCCACATGGTGTGTTGGTGGTACGAAGTGGTGTGTTGGCTGGATTGGGATGGGTTGCATTATTGTACTGTATTGTTACTGTATTGGGCTAAGGCCCACACTATTACTGTTATTGCAATGGGCTTAGGCCCAGACTTGTTATGGGCTTAGGCCCAGACTGTGTTGATATTGTTTGTTTATTTTGGGGATTATACATTCAGTTTTCATAAACTCACTCAATTGTTTTAACTGTACAGGTAATCCTTAGGCGGATCGATGCTGCGAGGGACTCGGAGATGGCCACACTACTGCTCATGTTTTCTTTTATTTGGCATTTATTTGCTTTTAGATTTCGATTTGGGTTTTAAATTATGTAATAAGGCCTCTCTAATTTTCTAGTTTTTAATTTGGGATTTTTGTTTATTATGATTTATATCTGTTAGAAGTAGAACGCAATTTTCCTAAACGATAACTATTTTCAAAACACTACATTTTCGCAACGCTTTTGCAATGCTTTTGCAACAAACAATGTTTTAAAAGTAATAACAATTTAAAATGAATAACAGATAGCTATTTTGATTTGAGTTCTAATAAAGAGGCCTTAAATTCCCAAACAATTTTACATGAGCAAGAGCAAATTTTCAAAAAGCACTTCAATGTGACACTGCCAGATTCGACCATAATGTCTAAGCCGGGTTTGGGGTGTTACATGTACCAGATATATCTATCTAAAAATGAGAGAAGAAACTCATGGGTTGTCGGATTTACCCTAGGGAAAACGATAATAAAAGCCAAAAAAGGAAACCCTAAAAAGGGTGGAAAAATAAACAGGTTGAGTAGAGTCAGAAAGAGGAAGACGAAAGCAGTCCTTCTCAGCAACCACAGGACATTGTATCACTAGAGTGTGGGTTGGATAAGCGAAAGCTATATTCCTAAAGTTCTTCCGTTATTTCTTGACTATTCTTCATGAATTAATTTGATGGAAATGATGTTGAATGATACTTTGGATTTGAATTTAAATTGCCAACCCATGAGCTAAATCTCGTAAGGTTGGGATTACTTGATGAAACTCTTATTTTCTTTAATGACTAAAGCGTAGATCTGCTTTAATACACTGTTTTATTCAATGTGTAACAACCCAAACCCGACCCATTTAGTCCAAATTCAGTTACAACTATGTGACCTACAAAGCCCAATCCAACATTTATCACTTACTGTAGATTTAATCTGTATGAGGCCCAAAAGACCATTGGGCCCACACGGTACATTTTGGCCCAACGAAGCCCTTAACGGCCTATGCCATGCACACGACATGACAAGCCCAACTACTTCCCACCTAACAATTAGATTTACACAAGCGGGCCCCCGGGCCCATTGAAGCCCAAAATATACCCAGTACACGAGAACGCTTGAGGTGGCCTCTACAGTCTATCGCCCATATTCTGTGGGCTCGAATTACCACACGAGCGATCGCACACTCATGAAGCCTCAAATGCCAAAGTTTCAAATTTTCGGCTTCTGTCGACTTCTAACAAAGAAGGGTGCGAATACACACCTGTTTATGAGAACGCGCCGAAGTCCACGATCATCAACCTTGGTACATCCTGCATTGAGTCTTCCTCCCAACTCATCTGGTTCTCTCTATTCAAAGTCAGCTTCTCACCAATTCTCATGTTAGCTTCCCGATGTGGGATTACTTTCAACCATTAGGAAAATTCCCCATTCTTATGACCACTTCAACCACAGAGTTCCAGTCCAACTCCACCTCTTACAGAGCTCAAATAGCAAAATAAATACTCCACTGCGCATCCTAAGACTTGAACCTCAGACCTCACAGTTACACAACGTGCCACCTTGCCACTCTACCACAGGCTCTTCCTGTGATAAAAACGTCCATAATTAACTTTAAGACATATGTGCCAGGGTCCAGATTCACTTAAGAGAAAAACCAAAATGAATTGTAAGAGCCAAGACTTGAACCTAGGCTCCCTTACAACCTTAATGACGCCACAACCACTAGACCACATGTTTTCTTGTGTCATTTATTTAACACAATAATTTAAAAGGCCATCATCCAAGCATCCAGGGTTTTATTCACTTTATACCAAAATTTTTGTTAAAGCCCAGGTTTGAACCCAAGATTTCTCCAATATTTCTCAGGGCCATTAACCACCAAAGTAGACATTTAATGGTGTCATTTCCTTACACAATTAAATACTTATATACAGCCTCCTTACGGACCCATACTCAAGGCTCAACACTTCTAGGCCCAAATTTGGGGCGTTACAATTCTACCCTCCTTAAAGAAATTTCGTCCTCGAAATTTCCAACTATTTGAACAAGCGCTTAGCTCAACCTACACCACTACACTCCCGGTGCGCACTCTAGTTCCAAACTACAGTAATACACTTTTAACTTAATCTAAAAACCTCTCACATCCAACCAAACATCTAACCACAGAAGCAAACAGATATTTACCACACATGCATACAATTTCTATATTCAAACATCACATCCAAACAAAACACACCTGACTTAAAAGGAACTGTGCAATCCCGAACCCGATGCTCCTTAGTCCTGCATCTGAGACACGCTCCTGACTTCCTCCAACATTATTCCGGATGGCGCCTTTTGCAACGCTCACAAGCTGGAAAGTTTAGACGTGTCTTAACGCGTTTCACAGAACGGGTCCCTGCTTCAGAGGATTGTGATCCCTCTTCCTACTGCACTCCAAACGCCTAGCCTAAAGTGTTTTACCATACGCCTTAACTCTTGACTCGAACACTTCTTTCAGCACTTTCCTTACCAACTGGGTCAGTGCCTCCGTACCAAGCTCTGGGTTATTGTTACTCGAAGTTGGCAGACTTATATTGACTACAGTTTCCTGAACCATCTCATGTTCCGGGGAGACGGGCAACTCATCGCGACCTTGCTTGCCTTCGAAATCCATCACAGTACTGTTGCTAACTTAAACAAAATCTGATTTCCAGAACATACACTGAATAAATACAAAATCTAACTTTAATTATAGTCTAACAAAAAAATTACGAATTCGGCGCCGAAGACTCGGTACCACACTTTTAGGAAAATATTCAGAAAAATATTTCAAATACTTCAAATCTTTTCGAACCCTTTTGAAACAATTCTTTCAGAAATCCAATTTTAAAACCCATTCTACAGTCGAGTTTTGTAACTTAGCTCTGATACCACTAAATGTAACACTCCAAACCCGACCTAAAAGTTAGACCTGAATCTGGCGTGTCACATTGAAGTGTTTTTTGAAAACTATGTTTTCATTAGAAACCCTTTTTATTTAAAACGTAGTACATTGAAAACTTCTTAATTTTATTTCCCAAATTCTTTTTTACTTTGCGGAAGCTAATTTCTAAAAGTGACCGATTTACGAAAACATGATGTTTAAGAGTTAAGTTGCAAAAGCATTTTGAAAATGTTGCAGAAACGTAGTGTTTGAAAACAATTATTGTTTTGGAAAACCATGTCCTACTTCTAACATATATTAGACATACTAAATAAACTTTTCAAATAAAAAGTTAAGGAAATAAAGAGGCCTTATTACAACCCAAATCAAAACCAAAGTGCTTAACTAAATAAACGAATAGAAGAACATGTGCAGTTGTGTGGTCGTCTCCTAGTCCCTCTACGACACCGATCCACCTAACGTTGGGGATTACCTGCACGGTTAATAAACGGGGTAAGTTTACGAAAACTTAGTGTGTAATCCCCTTACTAAAGTAATAGTCAGTATATAGAAAAAAAGAAAAGCGATCAAGCTAAAGCTCATTAATTGAATATGATAGTCCAGTTCAGAGCATACGTGGGCCAAAGCCTATTACAATGTCATTTGGGTCATAGCCCATAACAGAATCAATTGGGCCCAGCCCAAACCAATAACAGAACAGAATGTGTGAATGCATGGATGCATGCTATCCCATCTCAATAATCCAACCGTTACACATCAACTCCGTCCCCCGGTACACATCATATGGGGATATAAATATCGACCCACCCATTCGATACACATTAATGGTAGCTCGGTTGCGGTACTACCTTCATTACAGCAAAGCTGCTAATCATATATTGGGCTTAAAAAGCCTTTAGTAGCAGTATTATAATTGGCACAAAGCCATCGGTAACTGTATTATGTTTGGCACATAGCCATCAACGACAGTAATATAATCGGCACATAGCCTTGGGTAAATATGATCCACACAGAGTCATCCATAAGTATGTTAGGCACGTAGCCACAGGTAAATACGTTTGACACAAAGCCAAAGTCAAGATGGCACAGAGCCATTTTTAGGTTGGCACAAAGCCACAATCAGATTAAGCGGCACTAAGCCGTCGTCAATAATCATATATTGGCACATAGCCTTAGGCAAAAACGTTTGGCACACAGCCATAATCAGATTGGCACAGAGCCATATGTTGGTTGGCGCAAAGCCATAATCAGAATAATTGGCTTTAAGCCATCGGTAGTTGTATCATGTTAGACACCTAGCCATCAACGACGATAATATAGTCGGCACACAGCCTCAGGTAAATATGATCGACACAAAGTCGTCAATAATCATATATTGGGCTTAAAAGCCACCAGTGGATCCACGGTCGTCAAGCAACCATGCGATCCTTAATTGGTGGACCCACGGCCGTCACGCAACCATGCGATCCTCAATTTCTTCCTCTATTTCACAATTCCAACCCTATGCAATATGTCGTGTATGTCATGCTCAATCATCACACGTGTTTGCAAAATGGCCATGCTTAGTAACAATCATTTAAACATATAATAAAAACATATTAGTTTTACAACCACAGTCAAGTCAATTAAAACACAATCATACAATCACAGTCAATTAGTCAAATTCATAGTCCAAGTCATTCACCCACAAGGGCAAAACAGTCATTTTACCCTACAGGGGTATTTCGGTAATTTTACAAATCGATGGTATTTTGGGAATTTTACAAATTGGGGGTATTTTGGTAATTTTACAAATCAGGGATATTTTGATAATTTTACAAATTGGGGGTATTTCGATAATTTTACAAATCGGAGATATTTTAGTAATTTTACAAATCGAGGGTATTTTGGTAATTTTACAAATTGAGGGTATTTCAATAATTTTACAAATCGAGGGTATTTCAATAATTTTACAAATTAAGGGTATTTTGATAATTTTACAAATTGGGGGTATTTCGGTAATTTTACAAATCGGGGGTATTTCAGTAATTTTACAAACTGAAGGTATTTCGGTAATTTTACAAATCGAGGGTCTTAACGACCCAATAGAAGGTCCACCGTCGCCTCAAGCGGCTTAAGTAACCTAAACAGCCCTAACAGTGCAAATGGGCCTAAGGCCCATTACTCAGCCCAAGTGGGCCCACATGCTCGTGTGGCCCATTTAGGCCAAATTCAGTTACAGCAATGTGACCTACAAAGCCCAGTCCAACATTTATCACTTACCGTGGATTTAATCTGTGTGGGGCCTACAAGCCCATTGGGCCAACACGGCACATTTCGGCCCAACGAAGCCCTTAACGGCCTATGCCATGTACACGACATCACAAGCCCAACTACTTCCCACCTAACAGTTAGATTTGCACAAGCGGACCCACGAACCCATCGAGGCCCAGAACAGCCCCAGCACACGAGAACGCTCGTGGTGGCCTCTACAGTCTATCGCCCATGTTCTGTGGGCTCGAATTACCACATGAGCGATCGGAAGCTCGTAAAGCCTCAAATGTCGAAGTTTCGGCTTTTCGATTTCTGTCGACTTCTAACAAAGAAGGGCGTGAATACACACCTGTTTATGAGAACGCACCGAAGTCCACGATCACCAACCTTGGCACATCCTGCATTGAGTCTTCCTCTCAACTTATCTAGTTCTCTCTATTCAAAGCTAGCTTCTCACCAATTCTCATGTTAGCTTCCCGATGTGCGATTACTTTCAACCATTAGGAAAATTTCTCATTCTTATGACCACTTCAACCACAGAGTTCCAATCTAACTCCACCTCCTACACAGCTCAAATAGCAAAATAAATACTCCACTGCACATCCCAAGACTTGAACCTTAGACCTCACAGTTGCACACCACGCCTCCTTGCCACTCTACCACATGCTCTTCCTTTGATAAAAACGTCCATAATTAACTTTAAGACATATGTGCCAGGGTCCAAATTCACTTAAGAGAAAAACCAAAATGAATTGTAAGAGCCAAGACTTAAACCTAGGCTCCCTTACAACCTTAATGACACCACAATCACTAGACCACATGTTTCCTTGGGTCATTTATTTAACACAATAATTTAAAAGGCCATCATCCAAGAATCTAAGGTTTTATTCACTTAATACCAAAATTTTGGCTAAAGCCCAAGTTTGAACCCAAGATTTCTCCAACACTTCTCAGGGCCATTAACCACCAAAGTAGACATTTAATTGTGTCATTTCCTTACACAATTAAATACTTATATACAACCTCCTCACGGACCCATACTCAAGGCCCAACACTTCTAGGCCCAAATTCGGGGCGTTACACAATGGTTATTTACAAAATTGCATGTTCGCAAACTTTAAACATAGATGGATGTACAACATGTTTGTTGAATTAATCTAATTCTGGAAAGGATAGGTTAATAAGATTGGAATTGAATGATATGAGCAAGTGTTCGACTGAATACTTGTAGCAGCCTTTAGACATAGAGCAATATTCATATGGAAAGAAAACAAAACAATGCAGGGTACCATGCTACAGGACTATAGACATATATTGCTTAAGGTAAGGTAATTTGAGGTCTTGTTCTCGAAATAAGCAGACCATTTTAAAACTCTTCTAAACAGCAGATTGAGTATGGTTTTGCCGATGCATTACTGTCAGTAAGGGTAGATTCTTAGTAATCCCGACCATCCAAATCAACATCGTACACCCTCTATCCTTTGCCGTAGTATCGTCACCATTGTATTTTTAGTTGTCTACTTGTTCGTTTGCATATTATTCACATGATTATTCTTCAATTTTCCATTGCGTTCTTACTTTTGTCATAGCATTTTCCATTATTTATCAGTTATAGATATCGCACTTATCATTATTCCTTCAAATTACCACTCCATTCTTATCATTATTTTTTTCACAACATTAATTATACCATACTCTAATAACTTGACCAAATTATACCGTTCTAATCCATATGGAGATGATTTAACTCATCACTTTATTACTTCTTCGACGTGTATACTTACACAATTCGCATATATTATTCATAAATGACAGTGTGCGAGGTTCTGGGTTCCACTCCTGTTTCTTGATTTTTTGCTATTTTTTATTGAACCTCTATTTTGGTCATCTGGCATAAAATAATATTTGCGATCAACTGATGTCAATGATGAGCCCAGTGGTTCAGTGGTTAAGCTTATATGTACCCTTTGGTCTTGTGGTTAAATCCCTGCGTAGGCAATAAAGAAATATTTTGCAATTCTTTTGAAAATAAATTAATTATATTTTCAAATTATTTAACTAATTCATTCTTTTCCACATTTCTTTTTCTTTTTCCCTAAGTGGTTTCAATTCTCTGCTTTTCAACGTTCTCTATTATTTTCATTTTTGCTCTCTAAATCCAATTCTTGATGCCGAAGTGGTGTTTTCCTTGCGCGATACTCTGTTAAGTGCCTTATTTCAGTCGGGTAAAAGTATAAGTTTGCATATATAGCTAGTATGTGAATTTTTTGTTGTTTTTTTAGTGTGAATTGTAAGGGTAGTTTCTTCGATGGTGTTGTTTAATTGGTGTTTGTGCTTCAGGAGAGGATCAAATAACATTTAGTATTCCTTCATCAACTTTATAATCACGTAAGTTGCTATTTGTTTATTGGTAAGTTTAGAATGGGTTTTTGGGTGTTGAACGAGAATGGTTGGGAGTAGTTCTTGTTTGATATTCGCAAATTGTAGCTAAATTACTCGTTTGAAATTTGTTTTTAGGGTATAAAATTCATCATTGTTGCTTCTACATTGAAACCATATCAGGTGTGTAACAAAAACCCGATTTTGTATAAATTTTGAATGTTGGAAAACATGGTTGTCGACGCCACTTGATCGTGTGAGCCATACAATCATGTGTCAGGTCGAGTAACTTACTATTTTAGATTTAGGGTCACACGAGCTGGAGACACAAGCATGTGTCCAGACCGTGTAACTTATTATTTTGAGCCACGCTGTCGTGTACTAGATTGTATGATAGGCCATGTGTGACATTAAGAGTGCCACATGGGCGTGTGTTAGGCTGTGTGGACCACAAACCAGCCACCCAAGCCAAAAATTGAAAAATTTCCCTAGGGCCGAAAATGTCATTTAGATTGAACGTATACCTTCCGTAGGGTCCGTATGATCTGTATTAAGATATAAATCTTAATATCTGGAGATCTTCTAGTCTATAAATGTAAGTCCGTTATGATATAAGATAAGTAAGTATGATCTATTAACGTATAATGTGCTTATGTTGGAATATGTTTAAGGCATGTAATTTACTCAAGTATGACTCGTGTTCTATTAATTTTAACAGTACATATTTGTGTTACTTGTTGGATGGGAACATGTGAATTTCGAATATGTTGATTTTTTTTATACTCATTCTGATATAGAACCATGCATGTGTTTTCATGGCAATTTTGATATGATCCATTGAGGTTTGAAAATTTGTTTTGTAAAGCATGGACTTTTGTACCTTTTGTTTCTATTATTGTACGAGAGCATGTTATACATGCTAATCATTTTGATTCTGTATATACATGCTATGACACATTGCATGGGGTTTGAGATTATGTGAAAGGAGGAAGTTTCTGGAAGTTTAATCATCTGCATTATCTAGTGGTTTATCCACAATTCTTTCTGGTAGCTTGTCTACAACATATTGGCTTGACCACATATATCTGATCTAGAAGTTTTAACTGCAATTCTTGTGGTAATGTCCATATTTATCTATTGGTGTGATTTGATTGGATAAATTCTGAGAAACTCTATTTTGGTGTGTAGCAGAGTTAGGTAGGATGTTTTCTGAACCTGCATTATGATTTCTGAAAAATACTACATTAGCATAATCATACATTCTCTGATACTTTGACTTGCTCCATTTGTTTATGTGTACATTACGAAATTCTCTGCGATACTCTGAGTGGATATTGTATTTTGAATAATCTCTGCTGAGTTAGTTATACACTAAGCTTTATAGCTCACCTTTTTGTTTTGTCTTTAACTGTTCACGTAATCCTTTGACTTAAAACCAGAAGACATGTGGGAGCTTGGATTGTTTCCGCCCTTAATGTAAATATGGTGATTTCTATGATTATTTGTTTTAAACTTTTGGGTCTGAAATCTATAATCAGTTTTGAATTCATTCTGGGTTTTTGTTAATTTGTCAGTAACTAATATTTCAAACATGAAACTGCAAAATCACTTAGGTCAACAAAATGGATTTTGGTTTTCAAAGTTACAATTCGGAAAAGGTTTTCTGTTGGAAATTAAGTATTTTCTAAAGTGTCTTCTATAAACGAACGAATAACTTTTAATGGTTGCTTGCTATATTTGTATTTTCTAAGTACTTATTGAAACAGTTTACCAAGCAAGTCGACGTAATTTCTCCAGATTCAGTCATAAATTCTAGGTCGGGTTTGGGGTGTTACACTTAAATTCTATTGTAATTAAGTTAGAACTCACATTAGGTTTAAATAGCTCACCTTTTAATTTTTTGACATTTCAGATAACCCTAGAGGTTAGGACATGGACACGGTTGATGGAGGAGTACTCGAATGATTTTCGAATAAATGATTTATACTTTATTATCATGGTATTTGGATTGTTTAATTATTATTTTTGGACTGTGGCATGAGACATTATTTTGAGATTTTTGGTTATTTTTGCATCATTTAGTTTAAAAATAATCATTAAAATGATTTATCGAATTAATATGAATCAAACTGATTTTTCAACACAAATATGATTTCAACACAATAATTTTATTATAAAAATTAAGAGTATTATAACAACCCTTACCAGTATCCGACGCCGGGACAGGGTTTGAGGTCTTACCGGACTTAAACGTAAGCAAACATACAAAACCAAATCATAAAATTTCATCCAATTCAAAATGATTCATACATGTGCATAACATCCTTATTATGGGCCTATGAGGCCCAAAACATACATTGGGAACTGTTCGAAACTAAATCGAGAACTCAAGAAAAGTTTGCAAAACTTAGAAAACTTTCATAAAGAAACAGGACCACACGCTTGTGTGAGTTAAGGGACACGCCCGTGCTTTAGGCCATGTCCATCTTAGGGTGCATTCTGTTTATGACGTCATCAACACATTAGGGTCACACAGCCAAGTCACACGCCCGTGTGCTTAGGCCGTGTGGAGATTAAAATCAAAAAATTAAGTGCAGACTTCACACAGCTTGGGCACACGCCCATGTGTTTACTACTAGGCATTATGTTTTGCTTAATTAGGGTACAGGGGACACACTGTAATAGTCTGATTTAGACCCTAATCGGAATGGTGGTTTTTGAACCACGAATCTAAGTCATACAAATATTTAAATATTATTTTTCGTGTTTATTATATGTGAATTTGCATGAGTGGAAGTTTCGTATGAAAATTTGAGTTTTTGTGTGCTTAATTTAATAAAAGGACTTTATCGCGTAAGTTGAAAATTTGATAGCTAAAAGCATATGGGGCCAAATTGTAAATAGCTTTGTAAGTTGAGGCATTTAAGTGGCCATTTGACCATATTAAATTATATGGACTGTAGTGGCCATGTTTCATAATGGTTAAAAATTTGTTATTAAAGGTTATTAAATTAATTTAATAAAACATTATAAGTTATAATAATAAAACATAAAATAAAACATGCATGAGTTCATATTCTTTTTTACCAAAACTAGTAAAAGAAAAAAAAAGAGAAAGCACGTGATATTCGGCCATTGTTGATCCAAATTCAAGGTTAGTTTGTGTAACGCCCCAATTTTTGGGACTTCTGTGAATTTTGGTGAATTTTTGAATTTTTGTGTTTTGACTGCTGGGCGTAGGTCTAAGTATGTTACTGGGCCTCTAGAAGCTCAAGTTTGAGATGAAATTCGGAAGTTTTAACTAATTTTAATTCTTAGGGGAAAAAGGGGTTCTGGTAAGTTGGGCTTTTAAGATTTAATGGGTAAAATAAGCCACAAGAAGGTAGGTGGCAAAGTGGCATGTGACGCCACTAGGGTGCTAAAAAGGTGGCGTGTGGATGGCTAGGGAGAGCTAAGGTTCAAGCCACAAGGTGAGCAAATATTAGTATTAATTTTTATGTACAGAAAGGGAATGTGATGGAACTCAGGTGGAACTCTGTTAGGAAGAGTTTGAGCTGCTCAGGAGATCGAGTAAGGAGGGGATAAGGGAGAATATTTAGAAGCTGATTAGGGGGTGTAGTATTGGCTTAATGATGGACTCTTGAGGAGCAAGAGTTGGCCGGCCAAGGGTTGCTAGTATAGGGGAAATTCGGCTAGTAAGTGGGGGGAAAATTCGGCATTTGGGTTCTGACCATTCTCTTCTCTTTTTCTTTTCTCCTCTCATCTCCTATTCTCTTTTCTTCTTCTTTGCTTCTTCTTCTATAGTCGAACCCTTCCTACCATTCTACTCTTCCATTCCATTCGTTTTTAAGCCTTGGAAGCCGATTGCCATAAAAGTCAAAATCCCGAAAACCTGTTTCTGTTGTGCCAATTTCTCTAGCCAAACCCTCTGATTCTTCTCCATCTTTTTGGCTAATTCTCTCATCCTCTGAACCCCAAAGTCTTGTCGACAAAACCATATAAAAACCCTCATATTTCATCTTTCTCTTCACTATTTCAAAAAGCCGAAAACCCCATAGTCTTAGGGGCATAGCCGAATCTTTAGACCTTTAAAGATTTGATTTCTGCTAACATTTAAGGGTTTAGATCTACATCAGAATTGTATAGGAACTAAACTGGAATCGTTGACTAAAGGAACCGGTGGTAAGTTTTCGAATCTATTCTTTATTTTGGGTTTTAGAAAAGCCGAAACCCCTAAAGGCTTAGGGAGGCTGTCGATTGGGCCCTATGGCTCTAAGGGTTGTGACAATTGTTTTATTATAATGTTAGTGTGATCTAGAGGCTGCTGATCGAAGGCTTGGAAAAGTGGAACAACTGGATCTAAACCTAGTCGCTGGTTTCCTACCTAGTGCACAGCTTCCATTCACTTTAACCTATAATGAAATCATCTTTTGAACACTAAGTACGATTTTCTGGACTAAGAATAGAAAAATGTTTTTAACGTTCCGATGTGGCACGTCGAATCCGGTCATAACGTCTAGGCCGGGTTTGGGGTGTTACATTTAGTGGTATCAGAGCTAAGTTGCAACAACTCGGCTGTGGAATGGGTCTATAAAAACAATGATTTTTGAAAATGAAATTTTTACAAAAATTACGAAACTCAGTTTTTCAATTATTGGATCTTTAAAAAGGTGGCACCTGAATCTCCGGCCCAAGTCTGTAAGTATTTTTCTGAACTTTTCTGAGATATTTTTTCTGAATTATCTATCTGTATTTAAACCCTATTATGATAATCTAGTGGGATGGTACTGAGACTATAGGAATTTTGGTAAAAGACTGTGACTGTAGCTAGATTTCGATTCTGCGGAAAACAAACTCTGAATTACTATCTATTCATAAAACATCTGTAATAAACACTGGAATATTTTATTGATGGATAAAATTTGTAATCAGATAATACGATATGAGTTCGAGAGCAGCTCGTGGAGGAGGCTGTGGATGTGGCCAAGGTAGTGCTCGAGCAGGAACTGCGTCCTCAGGGAATATGCTGACGGCAGAAACACCGGTACCACTGGCAACGAAAGTGGAGTCTCATGATCGTGGTGTCGGGGATGACGCCCTGTCCCAGGCAATGCTTCATGTTCTAGGAAGGGTTGCCAGGGCAAGTTCGGGTAACGGAATTCGAGGATCTATTTTTGAACGACTCCGGGCTAACGGAGCTGAGATCTTTAGGGGTGTATCTGGTGTAGCCCCGAATGTGGAGGAATATTGGTTGGAGGCCACGGAACGGATTATGGATGACTTGGACTGCTCTATGGAACAGAAGCTGAAGGGAGCCGTATCGTTGCTACGAGACGAGGCTTATCAGTGGTGGCTCACTGTGAGAGATGGGACCCAAAATTTGAGGGTAACACAGGAGCCGCGGTAAGCGATCTTCAAAGGGAAATATATTGGGGCGAGTTATATGGACACCTGTAGGAAGGAATTCTTGAATCTGGTGCAAGGAGGTAAAACAGTTATTGAATACGAGGCTAAGTTTCTGAGGTTGAGCCGGTATGCCGTGGGAATAGTCGCTACGGAATATGAGCATAGTATGCGCTTCGAGGATGGTCTTAAAGATGAATTCAAGGTGTTGATTACTCCGCAGAGGGAGCGTGACTTTGTGGTCTTGGTGGAGAAAGCTAAGATAGCTGAGGAAGTGAAGCGTGCTGAAAAGAAGAATCGTGAGAAGGATCGAAACTGTTTCTAGAAGGATTCAGGACCTTCGGGTGGTGCAAATAGGAATGTCAAGAGAGCAAGAGTGGAGAAGCCAATGCGGGCAGTTTCGATGAACGTGGTTAGACCACCAATCTGTGGAGATTGTGGTAAGGTACATCTAGGCGAGTGTAGGAAACATTTCGGTGCTTGTTTTCGATGTAAATCTATAGAGCATAGAGTCAAAGACTTTCCTCAGAAAATAGATCAGGTACAAGTTACTGAGTAGATGGTTGCTCAGCCAGTGAGAGGTGGACCACAACCACCGAGAGGACGTGGACAAGGTAGGGGCAGAAATTGTAATGGTCGAGGTCGAGGAGCACCTAGCAAGGATGTCAAAAATGTTGAGGCTCGATAGCCAGCATTGGTGTATGCAGCTCGTCGTCGAGAGGAGGGTGATGCACCTGACGTCATAGCTGGTACATTCTTGCTTTCTAGCATGCCGTATACTGCTTTGGTAGATATTGGATCTACTCATTCCTATATTGCATGTGCCATATCTGGGTCGTTGGGTGTGCACTCTGAGGGGATACTGAGTGGGGTAACTGTACTAAGTCCTTTGGGTCACTCGGTTAAGGTAGACAAACTGTATAGGGATGTGCCTTTAGAAACCCAAGGTAATATCTTCTCTGGAGACTTGATGGAGTTACCGTTCGGAGAATTCGACCTCATTCTGGGAATGGACTGGCTTGTTAAGCACAGGGCGACTCTGGATTGTGCTGCTAAATGAATGGTGTTAAGGACCACAAAGGGGGAAGAGGTTATGGTGATAGGTGAGCGAAGGGATTATTTGTCCAATGTGGTGTTGGCATTAAGAGCCGAAAAATAGATTCGTAAAGGTTGTGAGGCCTATTTGACATTTGTAAGTCAGGCGAAAGATGAAGGACTGATAGTGGATAAGGTTAGAACCGTTAAGGATTTCCAAGATGTTTTTTCGGAGGAGCTTCCGGGACTGCCTCCGAACCGAGAAGTCGAGTTTGGAATTGACTTGCTGCCTGGAATAGCACTAGTGTCCATCGCATCGTATAGGATGGCACCAAAGGAGTTGGTGGAGTTAAAAGCACAAATTCAAGAGTTGTTGGATAAGGGTTTTATTAGGCCAAGTGTGTCTCCGTGGGGAGCACCAATACTATTCGTAAAAAAGAAGGATGGGACGATGCAGATGTGTATTGATTATCGATAGTTGAACAAACTGACAATTAAGAATAAGTATCCACTGCCAAGGATTGACGATCTGTTCGACCAACTTAGAGGAGCTTCTGTATTTTCCAAGATCGACCTTCGATCTGGATATCATCAGTTAAGGGTCAAAGAGGCAGATATCTATAAGACGACATTCAGAACTCGGTATGGTCATTACGAGTTTCTGGTGATGCCATTTGGACTGACAAATGCTCCTACAGTGTTTATGAATCTGATGAATCATGTATTCCAACCATTTTTGGATCGATATGTAGTCATCTTTATTGACGATATTCTGGTATATTCTGAAACTGAAGTAAAACATGATGAGCATCTCTGCATAGTGCTGCAAGTGTTAAGGGAGAAGGAACTATTGCGAAATTTAGCAAATGTGAATTCTGGTTGAAGGAGGTAACCTTCCTAGGACATGTAGTCTCAGCTGAAGGGATTAAGGTGGACCCTCGAAAGATTGAAGCAATTTTGGAATGGAAGCCACCTAAGTCGGTGTCGAAAATTCAGAGTTTCCTAGGGTTGGTAGGATACTACAGGACGTTTGTGGAAGGTTTTTCTGTGATGGCAGCGCCTTTGACAAAACTCATAAGGAAAGGAGTACCGTTTGTTTGGACAGAGAAGCAATAGGATGCTTTTGAGAAGTTGAAGAAAGTTCTGACTGAAGCACCTGTGTTGATTCAGCCGGAGTCTGAGAAGGATTTTACTGTGTACAGTGACGCATTACATGTGGGTTTGGGCTGCGTGTTGATGCAAGAAGGTAAGGTGGTTGCTTATGTATCACGACAGCTTAAGCCTCACGAAGGAAACTACCCTACTCATGATTTGGAATTGGCAGCAGTAATCTTTGCGCTTAAGATTTGGAGACACTACTTGTACGGAGAGAGGTGTATTATATACACCGACCATAAGAGTCTCAAGTACTTACTAACTCAGAAGGAGCTGAACCTTAGGCAAAGGAGATGGATAGAGTTGCTTAAAGATTATGATTGTATGATTGAGTACCACCCGGGCAAGGCTAACGTGGTAGCCGATGCTCTAAGTCGAAGAGCTGTATTTGATCTGAGAGCAATGTTTGCTCGTCTGAGCCTGTATGATGATGGTAGTCTTTTGGCTGAGTTGCAAGTAAGGCCAACCTGGGTGGATCAGATTAAGGAGAAGCAGTTGAGAGATGAATCTTTGGTTGCTCGTTTCCATCAGGTTAAGGAAAGGGAAACTTCTGAGTTTGGGTTGAATAATGAAGGAGTTCTGTGTTTCCGAGGGAGAATTTGTGTTCCGAAGGACTCTAACTTGAGGCAGTCAATATTGAAAGAAGCTCATAGGGGACTTTATGCGATGCATCCTGGAGGGAATAAATTGTATCACGACTTACTAAAATTGTATTGGTGGCCTGGGCTTAAGCGGGAAGTAACGGAGGTTGTGGTGAAATGTTTGACATGCCAGCAAGTGAAAGCTGAGCATCAACTACCTTCTGGGCTTTTGCAGCCAGTGAAGATACCACTTTTTAAGTGGGAAAGGGTAACCATGGACTTTGTGAGTGGGTTACCCTTGACACCAACAAAGAAAGACTCGGTTTGGGTAATCGTGAATAGGTTGACCAAATCGGCTCATTTCATACCTGTCCGCACTGACTTTTCACTTCAAAAGTTAGCCAAGTTATATGTGTGGAGATCGTGTGACTTCATGGTGTCCTAGTTTCAATTATTTTTTATCGGGATCCCAGATTTACATCTCGATTTTGGCAAAAGTCACATGAGGCGTTGGGGACGCGATTGAATTTTAGTACGGCCTTCCATCCCCAGACTGATGGTCAGTCGGAAAGGGTTATTCAGATTCTGGAGGACATGTTGAGGGGATACGTTATTGACTTCCAAGGTAGTTGGGAGGACTACTTGCCGTTGGCAGAGTTTGCGTACAACAACAGTTATCAAGCGAATATTCGAATGGCATCGTATGAAGTGCTGTACGCATGAAGGTGTCGTACCCCTAGTTGTTGGACCGAACTGGGAGAGCAGCAGGTTCTTAGACCCGAGTTGGTAGCTGACACTGAGGATAAGGTCAAAGTAATTAGAGATCGGTTAAAAGAAGCTACGGATAGGCAAAATTCGTATGCAGATTTGAAGCGTAAGGAGATTGAGTACTCAATAAGTGGTATGGTCTTCTTGAAGGTTTCTCCTTGGAAGAAGATATTAAGGTTTGGTAAGAAGGGCAAGTTGAGTGCGCGGTTTATTAGGCCTTATCGGGTTTTGAAGCGAGTAGGACCAGTGGCATATCAACTAGAATTACCTCCAGAGTTAGATAGGATTCAAGATGTTTTTCACTTCTCCATGTTAAGGCGTTATCGTTCTGGCCCTACTCATGTCGTGCCAGTTGCAGAGATCGAGGTGCAATCTGATTTGACTTTTGAGGAAGAGCCTGTGCAGATATTGGACCGAGACGTCAAGGTGTTGAGAAGGAAATCTATTCCTTTAGTGAAAATGCTTTGGCGTAATCACGGCAGAGAAGAAGCTACGTGAGAGACAGAAGAGGCAATGCGTCAATAGTACCCTCATCTGTTTGGATCAGGTAAATTTCGAGGACGAAATTTCTTTAAAGACGGTAGAGTTGTAACGCCTCAATTTTTGGGACTTCTGTGAATTTTGGTGAATTTTTTAATTTCTGTGTTTTGACTGCTGGGCGTAGGTCTAAGTCTGTTAGTGGGCCTCTAGAAGCCCAAGTTTGAGATGAAATCCGAAAGTTTTAACTAATTTTAATTCTTAGGGAAAAAGGGGTTCTGGTAAGTTGGGCTTTTAAGATTTAATGGGTAAAATAAGCCACAAGAAGGCAGGTGGCAAAGTGGCATGTGAGGCCACTAGGGTGCTAAAAAGGTAGCGTGTGGATGGCTAGGGAGAGCTAAGGTTCAAGTCACAAGGTGAGCAAATATTAGTATTAATTTTTATGTACAGAAAGGGAATGTGATGGAACTCAGGTGGAACTCTGTTAGAAAGAGTTTGAGCTGCTCAGGAGATTGAGTAAGGAGGGGATAAGGGAGAAGATTTAGGAGCTGATTAGGGGGTGTAGTATTGGCTGAATGATGGACTCTTGAGGAGCAAGAGTTGGCCGGCCAAGGGTTGCTAGTATAGGAGAAATTTTTCTAGTAGGTGAGGGGAAAATTCAGCATTTGGGTTCTGACCATTCTCTTCTCTTTTTCTTTTCTCCTCTCATCTCCTATTCTCTTTTCTTCTTCTTTGCTTCTTCTTCTATAGTCGAACCCTTCCTACCATTCTACTCTTCCATTCCATTCATTTTTAAGCCTTGGAAGTCGATTGCCATAAAAGCCAAAATCCCGAAAACCTATTTCTGTTGTGCCAATTTCTCTAGCCAAACCCTCTGATTCTTCTCCATCTTTTTGGCTGATTCTCTCATTCTCTGAACCCCAAAGTCTTGTCGACAAAACCATAGCAAAACCCTCATATTTTATCTTTCTCTTCACTATTTCAAAAAGCTGAAAACCCCATAGTCTTAGGGGCATAGCCGAATCTTTAGACCTTTAAAGATTTGATTTCTGCTAACATTTAAGGGTTTAGATCTGCATCAGAATCGTATAGGAACTAAACTGGAATCGTTGACTAAAGGAATCGGTGGTAAGTTTTTGAATCTATTCTTTATTTCGGTTTTAGAAAAATTTGAAACCCTAAAGGCTTAGGGAGGCTATCGATTGGGCCCTATGGCTCTAAGGGTTGTGACAATTGTTTTATTATGATGTTAGTGTGATCTAGAGGCTACTGATCGAAGACTTGGACAAGTGGAACGACTGGATCTAAACCTAGTCGCTAGTTTCAGAAAAAGGTAAGAACTCTAAGGTCTAAGGCTTGGTTGGCCGAATATGGTAGATGGACAGGTCTGTAGTTTGTTTTCGATATTTAGATTGACGTGTTGGTAATCCAATTATAGGCAGCTCGTGCGTGGAACTCACCGTCGAACCACTACAAATCAGGTGTGTAATTGACACCCTTTCATAGACTAGATCGGCAAAAGTCGAAAAGCCAAAATGTCGAAAAACTGGTATTTTGTGGACTTGCGAGTGTACGAATGCTCGTGAGGTAGATCAATTAGTGTATTTGGTAAACTACAGTGTTTAGACTGCAGAGTGCATGATTTTTGTGCCTGAGATATTTTTTGGCTTAATGGGCCAAAATTGGGATAATGGGCCAACGGGCCCAATTCGATAAGAACACTCGGTAAGTGTTTCTGTTAGTACGTAAATGGTGGAAATATGCATGAAAACCCTAAAATAGATAAATTACTAGAATACCCTTAAGTATGAAAATTACCGTTATACCCCTAGGTGTAAAATGACCATTATACCCCTAGGGTTAATTTGACTGAAAAGCATGATGATATGATTCTGTATGATGTATGCCATGATTTGTATATCTATTGCATGGGTACATGGGTTATATTTATGGAGGAAGCGTCCTGGTGGCTATGCCACAATTATCTGATACGTGGCTCGCCACAAATATCTCTGCTACGTGGCTCTGTCTATTAAATATCTGTATCTGGTGACTATGTCACATTATCTGTTCTGGCAGCCATGCTGCAAATTCTGTGGTGTGTAGCGGTTGGGTGGGTCGAGTAGTCTCCCCACATGGTGTAAGGATGGTACGAGTGTGTATACGGTTGGATATGGTTGGGTTTCTGCATAAACAAGTAATTTCTGTTCTGTTCTGTTGTGGGCCTATGGGCTTCATTCTGAAATCTATTCTGGGCTATGGCCAATTTGATCTGTTTCTGTGGTTTGAACTGGTTTAGACTATGGTTGGGTTATTTTACACACTGAGTTTCCCAAACTCACCTCTTATTTTCCTCTACGCAAGTAATCCCCAACCATAGTGGGCTTGGAGCTATAAGGGATTCGGAGTGGCCACCCATTCCGCAAATTTGGTTTTCTTCTGGTGAATTGGACATCTTTTTATTTACTTTTATGATTTGGGTTTTAAGTTGTAATAAGGTCGCTTTAATGATTTTTAATTGTTTTCAATATGATTTACTAGAATAGGTATAATATTATCTTAATCACTGAAACTGATTAGTCTCAGGGCGTGTTTTCAAAAACAGTAATTGATTTTTAAAATACCACGACAACAAAGCCAAACTTCCGCAACGAAAACGCTTTCCAAAGTTAATCACCTTTTCTTAAAGTGGACTTAAATGAACTGGATTCCTAAGAACATACACTAAGTTAAGGTGTGGCAATGGTGGTGTGCATGTCTAGGATTGGATCCGAAGGGAGCTTGGTACTTAAGCAGTCCGATGGACTCACCTCCTCTTTTCCGGTTTCCTACCTGGTGCATAGCTTCCATTCACTTTAACCTATAATGAAATTATCTTCTGAACACTAAGTACGATTTTCTAAACTAAGAATAGAAAAATGTTTTTAACGTTCCGATGTGGCACGTCAGATCCGGTCATAACGTCTAGGCCGGGTTTGGGGTGTTACAGTTTGGTTTCAGTTTTTGATAATTTTTACATTTTTGAGATCGTTGCTTTGAATACTATCCGACCCATGCAAGAATTTCTGATTTTGATAATTGTGTTTTATGATATTTGATGATGAAATATTAAAGATATGTTTTAGATTAACATGTTTTGTATTGGAGTTTTTGAAGATTTTGAGTAATTAGGACTAAATTGCAAAAATAATAAATTGAGGGACTAAAATGCAAAATAAATGAAATGTGTGTATTTATATGTGCTAGATGAACATTCGGCCAAAGCATGTTGAATGGAGATTTTTTGTATTTTGTGTTTTATGCAATTAGGACTAATTTGTAAAAGTATGAAATATCAGGGGTAAAATGGTAATTTTCCCATTTATGTGTTGTTGGATTAAATTGAATGAAATTGTGTTTAAATGAGGTTAATTTGAAATTATATAGATCAAGAACAAAAGAAATCGGACTTGGATCGGGGAAAAGCAAAAATAATCGAATAGCTGATTTATAACGTTCGTCGATATCCGAGGTAAGTCTTTAAGCAATTAAACATCATTTATCTTGAATATAACTTAGTTTAATATGTTGTTTTGGAATATATAGATTCATAAAAGAGCTAGCTGAATGTGTTTAAGCATAGAAATGCTATATTTGAGTTTAATTCGACTGAGTTATATCAATTAAAAGTCTGTATTATCTATATGGAATATCTGGAGTTTTTGTTATATGAATTGTGTACGAGACAACTTTATAATAGTGATATTCAGGCTTTGAGCCTGGCAAGCCTTGTGCTGGTGAATGTAATCGGGCTTTATGCCTAACAGGCTTATTGCCGGTGAATAAAAAAATCAGATCTTGAGTCTAGCAGGCCTTGTGCCGATGTGTGATCCAGGCTTATGCCTAGCAGGTTTTATGCTGGTGATTTATTTTCAAGCCTATGCCTATATGACTTCATGTTGATATGATAATTGAGCAAGTAAACTGAGCTAAATGATCTTATACATGGGGCAATATAGGTATGTACATATGTGATGTTATATTTGATCTTGTATATTCAACCATATAGGTATGTACATATGTGATATTATATTTGATCTTTTATATTCGGCCAAATGAGTGATGTTGGTATATGAAGTTGAGTTTGATTCATTAGTGTATATATATATTTGAATGTAAGCATACTTGGTATAATGTTATTTTGGGAATGAATAGTTGAATGATATTATGCTAAATGTGAAATATTAGTATTCGGCCAAGGTAACTTATTTGTGTAAAAGTATAAGTTATAAATAAATAAATGAGATGATATGTTCGAGATAAAGTATAACATTAATGTTATAATTTGGCTTGTTTAAAATGTTTTGATTATTCTTTTGAATTTTTTAATTTGCTTAAGGCTTACTAAGCTAAGTTAGCTTACTCTGTGTGTTTTTGTTACTTTTTTTTATAGATTTTGTTGTAAGTTACGAGCTCGGGGATCGTCAATGAAGTCATCCACACTATCGTCAACCTTCGGTACTTTTAAAAGTCTATTTTCGAACTTATGGCATGTATAGGCTAATATGTATTTTGTTTGATCTTGGATATGTATAATTTGAGCCATGTGAATTTAGCTTAACTTCTAAGTTTGAATTTGGTTATGTTTGGTCATGGTTTAATCCGTTTTGGTTATAATGTTATATGCTATGAATGAATGGTATATGTGATTGGTGTTATACGTTTTGGAAATAGCTTGAAAATGGTTGATGGACCTGATTATGGTTGATAAGTCGGTCATGGTGTGTATAAATTTTCATAAGTATGGTTAGATAATCCAGTTTTTGTTGGATATAGATAAAATATATATATGAAATTGGTTTTTATGTTTGATATAAGTGTTAATATGTAAACGAACATTAGATGATATATATATGTGCTTGTTACTTATTAAATATATAATTTACTAACAAAACATATCTAATACCTACTCAATATTTATCTTCATCAATTATACATATTATACCAACCACATAAGCATCATATATATGCATATACACTTCCATTATAAACCGAATTATAATGACAAGCATCATTTGATTACACACACATACACATGTGCATATATATATATATATATATATATACGATCAACATCTTGCTTCTTTGTTAAGCCAAATTACTAGACCTTTACAAGACATAAAATATCATAATAATCCCTTACTATATTCGAACTTAAATATGTATATCATCTAATGTTCATTTACATATTAACACTTATATCAAACATAAAAACCAATTTCATATATATATATTTTATCTATACCCAACCAAAACCAGATCATATAACCATACTTATGAAAATTTATACACACCATGACCGACTCATCAACCACAATTACGCCCATTAACCATTTTCAAGCTATTTCCAAAACGTATAACACCAATCACATAAACCATTCATTCATAGCATATAACATTATAACCAAAACGGATTAAACCATGACCAAACATAACCAAATTCAAACTTAGAAGTTAAGCCATATTCACATGGCTCAAATTATACATATCCAAGATCAAACAAAATACATATTAGCCTTTACATGCCATAAGTTCTAAAATAGAATTTTAAAAGTACCGAAGGTTGACGATAGTGTGGATGACTTCATTGACGATCCCCGAGCTCGTAACTTACAACAAAATCTATAAAACAGAGTAACAAAAATACATAAAGTAAGCTAACTTAGCTTAGTAAGCCTTAAACAAATTAAACAATTCAAAAGAATAATCAAGACATTTTAAACAAGCCAAATTATAACATTAATGTTATACTTTATCTCGAACATATCATTTCATTTATTTATTTATAACTTATACTTTTACACAAATAAGTTACCTTGGCCGAATACTAATATTTCACATTTAGCATAATATCATTCAACTATTCATTCCCAAAATAACATTATACCAAGTATGCTTACATTCAAATATATATATATACTAATGAATCAAACTCAACTTCATATACCGACATCACTCATTTTGTCGAATATACAAGATCAAATATAATATCACATATGTACATACCTATATGGCCGAATATACAAGATCAAATATAACATCACATATGTACATACCTATATGACCGCATATACAAGATCATTTAGCTCAGTTTACTTGCTCAATTATCATATCAACATGAAGTCATATAGGCATAAGCTTGAAAATAATTCACTAACATAAAACCTGCTAGGCATAAGCCTGAATCACACACCGGCACAAGGCCTGCTAGACTCAAGGTCTGATTTTTTTATTCACCGGCAATAAGCCTGTTAGGCATAAAGCCCGATTACATTCACCAGCACAAGGCTTGCTAGGCTCAAAGCCCGAATATCATGATTATAAAGCTATCTCGTACACATTTCATATGACAAAAACTCCAAATATTCTATATAGATAATACGGACTTTCAATTGATATAACTCAGTCGAATTAAACTCAAATACAGCATTTCTATGCTTAAACACATTCGGCTAGCTCTTTTATGAATCTATAGATTCCAAAACAGCATATTAAACTAAGTTATATTCAAGATAAATGATGTTTAATTGCTTAAAGACTTACCTCGGATATCGACGAATGTTATAAATCAGCTATTCGACTATTTTTTCTTTTCCTCGATCCAAGTCTGATTTCTTTTGTTCTTGATCTATATAATTTCAAATTAACCTCATTTAAACACAATTTCATTCAATTTAATCCAACAACACATAAATGGGAAAATTACCATTTTACCCCTGATATTTCATACTTTTACAAATTAGTCTTAATTTCATAAAACACAAAATACACAAAATCTCCATTCAACATGCTTAGGCCGAATGTTCATCTAGCACATATAAATACACACATTTCATTTATTTTGCATTTTAGTCCCTCAATTTGTTATTTTTGCGATTTAGTCCTAATTACTCAAAATCTTCAAAAAATCCAATACAAAACATGTTAATCTAAAACCTATCTTTAATATTTCATCATCGAATATCATAAAACACAACTATTCATCAATGGCATAACTCAAAACACTCATCAAAATCAGAAATTCTAGCTTGGGTAGGATAGTATTTGAAGCAACAATCTCAAAAACGTAAAAATTATCAAAAACCAAAACCAAACTAACCTTGAATTTGGATCAACAATGGTCGAATATCATGTGCTTTCTCTTTTTCTTTTCTTTTACTAGTTTCGGTCAAAAAGAATATGAATTCATGCATGTTTTATTTTATGTTTTATTACTATAACTTATAATGTTTTATTAAATTACTTTAATAACCTTTAATAACAAATTTTTAACCATTATGAAACATGGCCACTACAGTCCATATAATTTAATATGGTCAAATGGCCACTTAATTGCCTCAACTTACAAAGTCATTAAAAATTTGGCCCCTTATGCTTTTAACTATCAAATTTTTAACTTACGCGATTAAGTCCTTTTATTACATTAAGCACACAAACAATCAAATTTTCATACGAAACTTTCACTCATGCAAATTCACATATAATAAACACGAAAAATAATATTTAAATATTTTTCTGACTCGAATTTGTGGTCCCGAAACCACCATTCTGATTAGGGTCTAAATTAGACTGTTACAACTATATATGCGTATATATGATGCTTATGTGGTTGGTATAATATGTATAATTGATGAAGATAAATATTGAGTAGGTATTGATATGCTTTGTTAGTAAATTGTATATTTAATAAGTAACAAGTACATATATATATTTGCGGATATATAATTAGTACACTTCTAGTTTAAGAATAAATAGTGGAATTTGTATGACTTTAATGTTTAATGAAATATTTTTTATCATTTGTGAAATTGATAATGCCATATATGCTAAGGGATAAAATGCCTTGTGATACTATTTATTTGGTTAAATATGCGTACGTTTAGAATTAAGAAATATAAAGTTTGATTTTTTTTTATTTTTGGTATTCGCTTATCAATAAAGTGATGAACCTGTAATTCGTATAAAAATATGTTTTATAATGTATGTTTAATATTTAATTAATTAATTGCTTTACATGTATATATGAGTATGACCTGTGTTAGCATGAGAATGTTCAAAACTGTATTTGTGTTCAGTAATGCCTCGTGACCCTAGTCCAGCGACGGATACGGGTTAGGTTGTTACACACACGGTCGGATCACACACCCATGGGGCAAACCGTGTGTCACACACAGCCTAGGCACATGCCCGTGTGTCAACCCGTGTGGACAACTTTGAGGCTATTTTCCAAGCCAATTGCCACCCTCAAGTGCTTACTCACTTATACCTTTTCTTGATAGCATGCAACATAGCATATTTAGTCACTCCAACACTCACAATCATGATTAATCCATGACTTTATAATGTCAACATATCACATATTCCAACTATCATGCTTTTATATGGCATTCCACGCCAATTTCATATTTATTCATCATTATAAACCTTCTTTTCAATCTACTCAATTATACCATAGTTATGGTCATACCAATTAGTCCCAATTCATTTATTAAGCATAAGTGCCATTTATCACATCCATTACCAATAAGCAACCACCAACCACATCACAAAGCATAAACACATTGCATGCATGCATAATTAATTACGGTTACAGCCCAATAATAAATATGAACCATATCACATGGCCATATACAAAATGAATCAAATATCATCATAAGCCAACACATTTGGCTAACCCAATTTGACATATAACACAAAAAGACCAAGTCCTTATACATGCCATACTCAAAATGATGAGACTAACTATACCCAAATATCCAATTGATAGTGTGATCGAGTCTTCAACGTCCTTCAATCCCTGAGCTAGCTTGGCGACACTATATGAAATGGAAAGGAAATGAGGTAAGCATTAAAGCTTAGTAAGTCCATATGCAAATAATATGCAATCAAAACAAGTATTTAATATACATTTAAGAGACTAAACATAAATTTGTATTTATTCAAATCAGTTAAACTTACTCATCACATAAACAACCTTGTCATAAGTTCATTGTAACACCTCTAACTCGTATTCTTAGCCGGAATAGGGTTACGAGGCATTGTTGATTAATCATAACATAATTCATACATATACACATTTATAATCAAAATATATTTAAATCACTCACATTGTCCCTTATAAGGCTCTACGAGACCTTAAAACATGCTTAGAAGTGTTTTGGGACTAAATCGATAACATTCACAAACTTTAAGAAACTTATAAAATTTTCTAACTTTTCAGGGTCACACGCCTGTGTGAATAGGCCGTGTGCCTCACACGGCTACCAGACACACCCATGTCATGAGCTGTGTGAAAAAAAGGCATACATACTGACTTGCACCATACAGCTGAGGACACGCCCATGTGCCAGGCCATGTGAAATCTAAAGGGGTTACTCACTTGGGTCACAAGGCCGACCACACGCCTAAGTGCCAGCCCGTATGCCACACACGGCCAGTAGACACGCCCGTGTGTCTAGGCCGTGTCAAAACTGTAGGGTATACTGACTTTAAATCGAAGGGTACCCTAGGGGACACACAGCCGTATAACATGACCGTGTGTTGCACACGGCTAAGACACACGCCCATGTCTCTACCCGTGTGGACAAAAATAGGCGATTTGCAAGGCCAATTTGCCACCGTTTTCTCATGCTCACCTAGCCATCAAAATGGTATCATTTCATCACAAATATGGATAGCAAAAACATGCCAATTCACAATATTTCATGACATTTCATAATCAACCATATCAACTACTTAATTTCCATAACCAAAACATACCATTTCAATATATATTCAAATCATTAAGTTTTCATAACTACTAAATGCATTTCATTAATTCCTTATCATCTATATCATGCCATAAAACTTACCATTTCAATATCCCATAATTAAGCCATCACATAAGCATTATATACATCACATAATTTACTTACCAAACACATTACTTAGGCCAACTTTAAGGACCAAATACATATCAACATTTCCAACCAAAAGTAAGCCAAATCTCATGGTTAAAATCTTAACACAAAACATATCATCAACTTACTAGCCTATACATACCATACACCATAAATACAAGACTTCAAAATACCAACAAGTAGTCGATAGTGTAATGATAGTTCCCGATGATCCCTGATGTTTGAGCTAGCTTCGATGATCTATAAAACATGGAAAGAACACACAAAGTAAGCTTTAAAAGCTTAGTAAGCCATATACAAATAAATCTATCATATACACATATTCATATCAACTCAAATATGTTAAACATAGCTTAACAGATTCAATTACACAAACTTTTCCATTGTACACATATTCAATATCATATTTGAATCCATCAAATAAGTAATTCATGTATAAGCATATATAAATACACAAACCTTTCTCTGTAACACCCCAAACTTGACCCAGAAGTTAGACCCGAATCTGGCATGTAACATTGAAGTGTTTTTCAAAAACCATGTTTTCATTAGAAACCCTTATTATTTAAAATGTAGTACATTGAAAACTTCTTAATTTTATTTCCAAAACTCCTTTTTACTTTGCGGAAGCTAATTCTAAAAGTAACCAATTTACAAAAACGTGATGCTTAAAAGTTAAGTCACAAAAACGTAGTGTTTTGAAAATAGTTGTTGTTTTGGAAAATCGTGTCCTATTCTAGTAGATATTAGACATACTAAATAAACTTTCCAAATAAAAGGTTAAAGAAATAAAGAGGCCATATTACAACCCAAATCAAAACCAAAGTGCTTAACTAAATAAACAAAATAGAAAAACATGTGCAGTTGTGTGGTCATCTCCGAGTCCCTCTGCGACACTGATCCACCTAGCGCTGGGGATTACCTGCATGGTTAATAAACGGGGTGAGTTTATGAAAACCCAATGTGTAATCCCCTTACTAGAGTAACAGTCGGTATACAGAAACAAAAATAGAAACAGTCAGGGCTAGAGCCCGTTAACAGTAATAGTACAGTCCAGTTCAGAGTATACGTGGGCCAAAGCCTATTACAATGCAATTTGGGCCACAACCCATAACAGAATCAATTGGGCCCAGCCCAAACCAATAACAGAACAGCATGTGTGAATGCATGGATGCATGCTATCCCATCCCAATAATCCAACCGTTACACATCAACTCCGTCCCTCGGTACACATCATATAGGGATATAAATATTGACCCACCCATCCGATACACATCAATGGTAGCCCGATTGTGGTACTACCTTTATTACAGCAAAGCTACTAATCATATATTGGGTTTAACAAGCCTTCAGTAGTGGTATTATAATTGGCACAAAGTCATCGATAACTGTATTATGTTTGGCACATAGCCATCAGCGACGGTAATATAATCGGCATATAGCCTTGGGTAAATATGATCCACACAGAGTCATCCATAAGTATGTTAGGCACATAGCCACAGGTAAATACGTTTGGCAAAAAGCCATAGTCAAGATGGCATAGAGCCATTTTTAGGTTGGCACAAAGCCACAATCAGAATAATTGGCTTTAAGCCATCGGTAGCTGTTTCATGTTAGGCACATAGCCATCGATGGATTTGTATCTGATCAAGACACACCTTGGGTAAATATGATCGACATAAGTCTTCAATAATCATATATTGGCCTTAAAAGCCACCGGTGAATCCACGGTCGTCAAGGAACCATTCGATCCTCAATCAGTGGATCCACGGTCGTCAAGAAACCATGCAATCCTCAATTTCTTCCTCCGTTTCACAATTCCAACCCCATGCAATATGTCGTGTATGTCATGCTCAATCATCACACGTGTATGCAAAATGGCCATACTTAGTAACAATCATTTAAACATATATTAAAAGCATATCAGTTTTACAACCATAGTCAAGTCAATTAAAACACAGTCATACAATCACAGTCAATCAGTCAAATTCATAGTCCAAGTCAGTCATTTACCCATAAGGGCAAAACAATCATTTTACCCTATAAGGGTATTTCGATAATTTTACAAATCAGGCTTATTTCAGTAATTTTACAAATAGGGGGTATTTTGGTAATTTTACAAATCGAGGGGTATTTCGATAATATTACAAATCGAGGGGTATTTCGATAATTTTACAAATCAAGGGGTATTATGGTAATTTTATAAATCGAGGGTATTTTATTAATTTTATAAATTAAGGGTATTTTGATAATTTTACAAATTGAGGGGTATTTCGGTAATTTTATAAACTAAGGGTATTTCGGTAATTTTACAAATCGGGGGTTTTAACGACCCAACAGAAGGTCCACAGTCACCTCGAGCGACTAAAGTAACCTAAACAAACCTAACGGTGCAAATGGGCCTAAGGCCCATTACTCAACCCAAGTGGGCCTATATGCTTGTGTGGCCCATTTGGCCCAGATTTAATTACGGCTATGTGGCCCAACTACTTCCCACCTAACAGTTAGATTTACACAAGCGGGTCAATGGGCCCATTAGGCCCATTCGGCCCATCGAGGCCCAGAATAGCCCAAGCACACGAGAACGCTCGTAGCAGGCTCTACAGTCTATCGCCCATGGTTTGTGGGCTCGATTTACCACACGAGCGATCACACACTCGTGAAGCCTCAAATGCCGAAGTTTTGGCTTTTCAGCTTTTGCTGACTCCTTGGATTACTTTCAACCATTAGGAAAATTCTTCATTCTTATGACCACTTCAACCACAGAGTTCCAGTCCAACTCCACCTCCTACACAACTCAAATAGAAAAATAAATACTCCACTGTACATCCCAAGACTTGAACCTCAGACCTCACAGTTACACAACACGCCACCTTGCCACTCCACCATAGGCTCTTTCTGTGTCATATTTTATCCTCAATTAATTATAAGGTCTAGGCCAAAGTCCAGGTTCCTTTAAAAGAAAAACCAAAATAAATTGCAAGAGCCAAGACTTGAACCCAAGCTCCCTTGCAACCTTAATGACGCCCCAACCACTAGACCACATGCTTCCTTGTGTCATTTACTTAACACAATAATTTAAAAGGTCATCATCCAAGCATCGAAGGTTTTATTCACTTAATACCAAAATTTTTGCTAAAGCCTAGGTTTGAACCCAAGATTTCTCCAACACTTCTCAGGGCCATTAACCACCAAAGTAGACATTTAATTATGTCATTTCCTTCCACAATTAAATACTTATATACAACCTCCTTACGGACCTAAACTCAAGGCCTAATACTTCTAGGCCCAAATTCGGGGCGTTAAATTCTCAATGCATAATTATTCACATTCACATGTAAGTTCATCAATTACTTCACATCTCAATGCTCGTATGAATCTCATACGTACCTGAATCACTTAGTTCATTCACATAATCTTTCTCAACTTGACTTTGCCCATTGAACCATTCGAAATCGTTAAGGATACTCGAAAATCACATAAGCTCGTACAATGCCATATCCCAGATATGGTCTTACATGTAAATACATATCGATGCCACAATCCCAAACGGGGTCTTACACGAAATCACAATACAATGCCAATGTCCCAGACAAGGTCTTACACGTAATTTCAATACAATGCCAATGTCCCGGACATGGTCTTACATGTAATCACATCTCGATAACCTAATGTCATGACATTTGTATCCTATGCTATTCCTAAGGTTCGTACGAGACTTTTGGATGTCGAAACTTCATCGTTTCTTGCTTATAATTACTCATTCAACATTCATAACAAATCAATGGCAAGTAAGCACATATAATTCAACTTAAATGCATTTATTTGCATATGAACTTACCTCGTACAGACACAAACGGACCGGAATGACTATTCGACAACTTTTGATTTCCCCCGATCCAAATCTGATTTCCTCTTTTCTTGATCTTAATTAAAGAAACCAAGATCAAACCTAGCTTGCTCTTTTTCTTTCTTTTTCTTTTGTAGTTTCAGTCAAAAGATGAACAAATGCATGACCATTTTAATTTTTGTTTTATTATATTATCATTTATTAACTCAATCACCTTATTAACCTTAATGAAATAATATAAAAGCTTTAAAATGGTTGTCCATTACCGTCCATGATATTATTTAATGGCCTAATTTCATTTCAAGGCCTCCACATTAAAAAGAACATAGCAATTTAGCACTTTAACAAATAGCAAGTCATTTTTGCATTTTACATGATTAAGTCCTTTTTATCAAATTAGACATCTAATCGATAAAATTATTTCACGAAAATCTCACACATACATGCTGACATTCTTTAAACACATAAAATAATATTAAAATAATTTTTTGACCTCGAATTTGTGTTCCCGAAACCACTGTACCAACTCCTAACATAATCTTTTACTTTATCGTCTTTGTCGTATACATTAGTTTACACTTTGAATTACTCGTTGAACTCTTGGAATACTATCGGATACATGGAAATCTTACACATAATTCCTTATACGTAGCCAAAGCTACCTCAAATCTCATAACACATAAAGGCTCGTTCTCGAGCTACTCACGGGTTTGCTCACACAAGCTGTCGGTCAGGATGTAGCTATACGAGCTACTCACACAAGCTGTCAGGTATCCATAACACATGTTGGACTATCCAGCCATCGGTAAGACGTACAAGACCAGCACCCGGAACCACATAAACATATATCACATATCTCATGAGCTCATAAATCACAGGGTTCCTAGTGACATGTCACTTGTATCTTAAACTATTCCTAAGGTTCAAACGGGATTTTCTTCGATATCATATCTCTATCAAGCTTGCTCGTAATGTCGATCTCAATGTCCATAATACCAATTACTTACTCATGGAGCAATCAAAGCATAACTCATAATAGCAGTAAAGAATTTGATTTCACATAATACTCAAGCATGGAAAATATGACATAACATCACATTATTTGTATATGAACTTACCTTGGTACAAAATGATGAAAACAAGCCTATTCTTCGTAAACCTTGTATTTCCCCCGATCAAGACCCGAATCACATTTTTCTTGATTTCTAATGTCAAGTTTAACTTGTTTAATACATACATTGTCTGAATTGACGCATAACACATACATTAGTAAAATTACCTTTTTACCCTAACTTTTCACTTATTTACGAATGGGTCCTTAGGCTTGTAAAGCGGAATGCATGCATTTTATTTGTTACCCAAGCCCAGCCAATTCATATTCCTACTTCTAGCAGCCCACATTTTTTTTATTTCACATATTTACTACTCATTTTACAACTTTTACAAATAGGTCCTTTTTAGGTGTTTTCATGCAAAATCACTTTGTAAAATATGTTTATCACACATCAAACTTTCATGTTCTTCCGTTAAACATCAAAATACATACATGTCATACATGGGTAAATTTTTTAACATAAACCCTACTTAAAAATAATGATAGAAATGGATAGATCATGCTTCAAGGATCTCAAAAATATAAAGAATATTAAAAACGGGGCTAGGATGTACTTACTATTGAGCTTGAAAGTTGAAGAAAAGCCCTAGCTATGGCGCTTCTAAATTTCGACACAGAAAAGAAGAAGATGAGCCAATTTTTGCTTGATTTTTCCCTTTTTTATTCTTTTATTAACCAAATGATAAAAATGCCCTTAAGGCCTTTCTTTGAAATTTTCCTATCCATGTCCATTTTTGTCCATAAAATTAGAAATTGGTCAAATTGCTATTTAAGACCCTCTAATTAATAATCCATGGCAATTTCATGCTTAAAGCTTCTAGAACATGTATTTTGCAACTTATTTAATTTAGTTCTAATTATCAAATTGGATACTTTATGCATAAAATTTCTTCATGAAATTTCCACACAAGCATGCAATCATATCATAGACCTCATAATGATCATAAAATGAATATTTCTACTTCAGATTTGTGGCCTCGAAACCACTATTCTGACTAGGCCCAAAATTGAGATGTTACAACTCTCCCCCTTTTAGGGATTTTCGTCCCCAAAAATCTTACCGGTAAAAAAGTTTGGGTATTGGTTTCTCATGGCCTCCTCAGGCTCCCATGTAGCCTCTTCAACCCCATGTCTTTTCCATAACACTTTCACAAGGGCAATACTTTTGTTTCTCAATTGTTTGACTTCCTAAGCCAAAATCTTAACCAGTTCTTCACCATAAGTCATATCCAGTCGAATCTCAACCTCTGTTGGTGAAATCACATGTGAAGGATTAGATCGGTAACGGTGTAACATAGACACATGGAACACATCATGAATCTTTTCCAATTCAGCTGGTTAGGCTTACCAATAGGCAACTGGCCCTATCCTTTCAGTAATCTCATACAGCCCAATAAAACGAGAACTCAACTTGCCTTTTCGGCCAAATCTAAGAACTTTCTTCCACGGAGACACTTTCAAGAACACCTTATCATAGACTTGAAACTCAATTTCTTTCCATTTCAAATCCGCGTAGGATTTCTATCTATCCTAAGCGGCTTTCAAACAATCACGAATTACCTTTACCTTTTCTTCAATTTCTTTGACTAGATCAACTCGGTGAATCTGATTTTCTTTGTGTTCGGTCCAATACAGAGGCGTTCGGCACTTACGCCCATACAATGCCTCATAAGGCGCCATATTCAAACTCGACTGATAACTATTTTTGTAGGCAAACTCTACCAACGGTAAGTAATTTTCCCAACTACCTTGGAATTCAATTACACAACATCGAAGCATGTCTTCAAGTATTTGAACTACTCTCTCCGACTGACCATCTGTTTGTAGATGGAAAGCAGTACTAAAGTTTAACTTTGTACCCAAAGCTTCTTGTAACTTTTTCCAAAACCGTGAAGTGAACCTCGGATCTCTATTCGAAATAATCGATATAGGTACTCCATGAAGTCTGACAATTTCACCAATGTACAAATCAGCTAACTTATCAAGTGAGTAATCAGTATGTACCGGGATAAAGTGAGTCAACTTCGTAAGCCTATCAACCACAACCCAAACGATGCTTTTCTTTCTCGGAGTCAAAGGCAACCCTGTCACAAAATCCATAGTAATATGGTCCCATTTCCACTCGGGAACCATCACAGGTTGATGTAAACCAGAAGGTACTTGGTGTTCGGCCTTTGCCTGCTGACAAATTAAACATTTCGATACAAACTCTGAGATATCTCTTTTCATACCATTCCACAAATACATTTTCTTCAAGTCATTATACATTTTTGTACTACCCGGGTGAACTGTCAAACAACAGTTGTGTGCCTCATTTAAAATATTCAGAATCAACTCAGTGTCCTTCGGAACACAAATCCTACCACGGAATCTCAAACAACCATCAGAGTCATTCAGAAAATCTGGTTCACTGTTGGACTCACACTAA
Organism: Gossypium longicalyx; assembly: GCA_025698465.1. Lineage (NCBI taxonomy): Eukaryota > Viridiplantae > Streptophyta > Magnoliopsida > Malvales > Malvaceae > Gossypium > Gossypium longicalyx. Next base: position 65,538,577 of record CM046995.1, on the reverse strand, counting down.
ACTCTCTTAGCTTGCAACTCTTTATCAACTTTCCGAGCATCACAAATCTGTTGAAGGAAAGTTAGTCTAGCTCTCAACTCGGCTAGAATCGAACCATCATTAGACAAAGTCAGCCATGTATTCATAGCCTTCAAGGCAAACAACGACTTCCTACTCAAAGCGTTGGCGACCACTTTCGCCTTCCCCGGATGGTAATCAATCACAAGCTCATAATCCTTTAATAGTTCTAACCATCTTCGTTGCCGTAAGTTCAAATCCTTTTGAGTCATTAAGTACTTAAGACTTTTGTGATCGGTATAGACATGGCATTTCTCACCAAATAAATAATGTCGCCAAATCTTCAAAGTAAACACTATGGAGGCCAACTCTAAGTCACGTGTCAGATAGTTCTTCTCATGAGGCTTCAACTGCCTCAAAGCGTAAGCTACGACTTTACCCTCTTACATAAGTACACATCCCAAACCATTTAAGAAAGCATCACTATAAATCACAAATTCTTTACCCGACTCGGGTTGTACCAAAACCAGTGCTTCAATTAATAACATCTTCAATTTCTCGAAGCTTTGCTAACACTTTTTCGACTACTCAAACTTAATCTCCTTTTGAAGCAATCTTGTCATGAGAGTGGCAATCATAGAAAATCCTTTCATAAACCGTCAGTAATAACCGGCTAAGCCTAAAAAGCTTCTAACCTCCGATGCATTCCTTAGCAGTTTCCATTCGACGATAGCAAAAATCTTGCTAGGATCAACTCAGATACCATCATCTGAAACAATGTGGTCCAAGAATCCAACTTCTCGAAGCCAAGACTCACTTTTACTGAACTTAGCATACAACAGTTTGTCTCCTAAAGTCTGCAAAACAGCTCTCAAGTGCTCAACATGCTCTGCTTCATCTCTTGAATAAATCAGAATATCATCAATAAACATAACAACAAACTTGTCCAAATATGGCCGAAATATTCAGTTCATTAAATCCATAAACACTGCAGGAGCATTCGTTAACCCAAATGGCATAACAAGAAATTCATAGTGGTCATACCACGTTCTAAAAGCAGTTTTAGGCACATCCGACTCTTTAACTCGCAACTAATAGTAGCCATACCTCAAGTCTATTTTAGAAAACCATGACGCTTCTTTCAGTTGATCAAACAAGTCATCTATCCTTGGCAAAGGATACTTGTTCTTGATTGTTATCTTATTGAGTTGTCAGTAGTTTATACACAATCTCATTGAACCGTCTTTCTTTTTCATGAATAATACTAGAGCACCCCACGGTGAAAAGTTCGATTGCACAAAACCCTTGTCGGTCATTTCTTGCAACTGTGATTTCAGTTCTTTCAACTCAATCTTAGCCATCCTATATGGAGTAATCAGAATAGGTGCTGTCCCTGGCATTACATCAATACCAAACTCCACTTCTCTAATTGGAGGTAAACCTGGCAATTCTTTCGAAATACATCCAAATATTCACATACAATAGGCACTGATTCAATTCTCAATTCAAACTCTTTTGTTTTCAACGCATAAGCCAAATAAGCCTCAAACCCTTTTCTCATATGTTTCTGAGCAGACATCGAAGAAATCACGATTGGCAACCTATTTGACTCATCTAATTCAACCTAGAGAATTTCACCATGTTCACATTACAATTTAATAACTTTTTGTCTACAATTTACTACAGCATCATGAAGTGTTAACCAATCCATACCCAATACAACATCAAATTCATCAAACAACTACAACATCAAGTCAGCCGGAAAACAATAACCTCTAATCATCAAGGGACATTTCTTGTATACCCTATCAACTAAAACATGCTTGCCTAAAAGGTTTGACACTTTAATCATAAATTCTGTAGACTCAACAGGAATATTCATGCTAGATACCAATTTCATGCACATATACGAATGAGTAGAATCAGTGTCAATCAAGGCAATAACAGTAGTATCATAAAAAGAAAAAGTACCAGTGATCACATCAGGAAAGGATGCGTCCTCACGCGCACTATGGCATAGGCCCTAGTCGGAGCTCTAGCTTCGGATCTCACCATTGTATCCCTTGCTACATTTTTACTACTAGCCCTATTACTGGCATTTCTCGACAGTCTCTTTTTTGTAGCCGTACTTCTCGGCCTTGTACTCTAAAATTTTTCTTTCTCGATCATCTTGGGGCAGTCCTTGATATACTGGTCTTGAGAACCACATCTGAAACAAGATCTGTCGTTCATCCTACACATACCAAGATGACGTCTACCGCAATGTTGGCACTCGCGTTTAAAAGGTCTAGTGTTACCCACACTAGCTATAGATGTAGCCTGAGATTTAAAACTTGAATTTTGCTTCCTACGATTTTCGTGCGAATGCCTGGTCGAAACATGAGAACGAGAATACATATCTCTGGATTTCTTAGACTGAGAGGGGAATGACTTGCTCATCAGCCTCTTTCTTATATCTTTGGCCTCAGCCTCGGCTTTTCTCTTTTCCTTGGTCAGTTCTTCAGCTTTACAAGCCCGATCAACAAGCACAACAAATTCTTTCAGTTCAAGAATACCCATTAACACTCTAATATCCACATTAAGTCCGTCTTCAAACCTTCTACACATTTTGGCCTCGGAGGATACACACTCCCAAGCATATTTGCTGAGCCAGACAAACTCTCTTTCATACTCGGTCACTAACATGCGGCCTTGTTACAATTCTAAAAATTCCTTGCGCTTTTGGTCAATGAGTCGTTCACTAATGTATTTCTTTCGGAATTCTTCTTGGAAAAATTCTCATGTGACCCTCTCTTGAGGTACCACAGATACTAGTGTTTTCCACCAGTGATATGACGTGTCTCTCAACAAAGAAATAGCACAATTCAAACATTCTTCGGGTGTGCATGATAGTTCATCAAATACCCTTATCGAATTCTCAAGCCAAAATTATGCTTTCTCAATGTCATCCTCGGCATTTGCCCTGAACTCTTCTGCCCCTTGTTTCCAAATCTTATCAACAAGGGATCTATGAAATCTCATAAAGTCCATACCTTGTGGCACTAGGGGTATAAGTTAAGGATTTTGAGGGGGTGGAGGTCGTTGCTAAACAGCTGGGTTCGTACGAACGAACTCAGCAAACCATTCGTTCATAACATAGAAGAAGGCCTCTCGAGCCTCTCCCCCTTGACTCACAATTACGGGTCTACTCTTCTCTTGCATCATCCCTTGGGTGAGGGCTGATGTGTTACTTTCTACATCATCTACCATAGCTCATTTAGGATCTATTACTATAAGAAAAACACAGTTTAAAATTGTCAGGAGTTGTCACACTATCACAATTTATGTATGGCATGTATAGCTAGACTCAAACACATGCTACGTAGTTTGAAAATCGACTAAACCGTAGCTCTGATACTACTAAATGTAACACCTTTTACCCGTATCTGACGCCGAGAGAAGGTTCGAGGCGTTACCGAACTTAAACGTAAGCAAACATACAAAATCAAACCATAAAATTTCATCCAATTTAAAACCATTCATACATATGCATAAGGTCCATATTATGGGCCTACGAGGCCCAAAACATACATTGGGAATGGTTCAGAACTAAACCGAGAACTCAGGAAAAATTTACAAAACTTAGAAAATTTTCACCATGAAATAGGACCACATACCCGTGTGAGTTAAGGGACAAGCCCGTGGGGAATATCACACGCCCGTGCTTCTGGCTGTGTCCATCTTAGGGTGCATTCTGTTTATGACGTCATCAACACATTAGGGTCACACGGCTAAGTCACATGCTCGTGTGCTTAAGCCGTGAGGCAAATTGAATTTCAGAAATTAAGTGTAGACTTCACACGGCCTGGGCACATGCCCATATCCTGAGCACGTGTCCTTAACATGGTTGAGACACACGGCCGTGTCTCTTCCAATGTGTTTACTACTGGGCATTCTGTTTTGCTTAATTAGGGTGCAGGGGACACACGGCCAGATCACACACCCATGGGGCAGACCGTGTGTCACACACGGCCTAGGCATATGCCCGTGTAAACAACTTTGAGGCTATTTTCCAAGCCAATTGCCACCCTCAAATGCTTACTCACTTCTACCTTTTTTTTATAGCATGCAACATATCATATTTAGTCACTCCAACACTCACAATCATGATTAATCCATGACTTTGTAATGTCAACATATCACATACTCAGACCATTATGCTTTTATATGGCATCCACACCAATTTCATATTTATTTATCATTATAAACCTTTTTTTCAATCTACTTAATTATACCATAGTTATGGTCATACCAATTAGTCCCAATTCATTCATTAAGCATATGTGTCATTTACCACATCCATTACCAACAAGCAACCACCAACCACATCACAAAGCATAAATACATTGCATTCATGCATAATTAATTAGGGTTACAACCCAATAATCAATATGAACCATATCAAATAGCCATATACAAAATGAATCAAATATTATCATAAGCCAACACATTTGGCTAACCCAATATGACATATAACACAAAAAGACCAAGTCCCTATACATGCCATTCTCAAAATAATGAGACTAACTATACCCAAATATCCAATTGATAATGTGATCGAGTCTCCAACATCCTTCAATCCCCGAGCTAGCTTGACGACACTATAAGAAATGGAAAGGAAGGGGGGAAAGCATTCAAGCTTAGTAAGTCCATATGAAAATAATATGCAATCTAAACAACTATTTAACATACATTTAACATAATGAACATAAATTTGTATTTCTTCAAATCACTTAAACTTATTCATCACATAAACAACCTTGTCATAAGTTCATCATATACCAAGGCATTAATAATGAGTTTGGTATACATACATGTACCAACTCCTAACATAATCTCTTACTTTCTCGTCTTTGCATATACATCAGTTTACACTTTGAATTACCCGTTGAACGCTTGGAATACTATCGGATACACAGAAAGCTTACACATAATGCCTCATACGTAGCAAAAGCTACCCCAAATCTCATAACACATAAAGGTTCATTCTTGAGCTACTCACAGGTCTGCTCACACAAGCTGTCGGTCAGGATGTAGCTACATGGGCTGCTCACACATGCTGTCAGGTATCCGTAACACATGCCGAACTACCCAGCCACTGGTAAGATGTATAAGACCAGCACCCGGAACCAGATAAACATATATCACATATCTCATGAGCTCATAAATCACAGGGTTCCTAGTGACATGTCGCTTGTATCCTAAACTATTCCTAAGGTTCAAACGAGATTTTTTTCGATATTACATCTCTATCAAGCTTGATCGTAATGTCGATCTCAATGTCCATAATACCAATTACTTACTCATGGAGCAATCAAAGCATAACTCATAATAGCATTAAAGAATTTAAATTCACATAATACTCAAGCATGGAAAATATGACATAACACCACATTATTTGTATATGAACTTACCTCGATACAAAATGATGAAAACGAGCCTATTCTTTGTAAACCTTGTTTTTCCCCCGATCAAGACCCGAATCACGTTTTTCTTGATCTATAATGCCAAATTTAACTTGTTTAATACATAAATTGTCTGAATCGACCCATAACACATACTTTGGTAAAATTACCTTTTTACCCCTAACTTTTCACTTATTTACAAATGGGTCCTTAGGCTTGTAAAACAAAATGCATGCATTTTCTTTGTTACCCAAGCCTATCCGATTCATGTTCCTACTCCTAGCAGCCCATATTTTTCTTTATTTCACATATTTACTACTCATTTTACAACTTTTACAAATAGGTCCTTTTTAGGTGTTTTCATGCAAAATCACTTTGTAAAAGATGTTTATCACACATCAAACTTTTATATTCTTCCATTAAACATCAAAATACATGCATGTCATACATGGGTAAATGTTTTAACATAAACCCTACTTAAAAATAATGGTAGAAATGGATAGATCATGCTTCAAGGATCTCAAAAATGTAAAAAACATTAAAACGGGGATAGGATGCACTTACTATTGAGCTTGAAAGTTGAAGAAAAACCCTAGCTATGGCCCTTCTAAATTTCGGCACAGAAAAGAAGAAGATGAGCCAATTTTTGCTTGATTTTCCCCTTTTTATTCTTTTATTAACCAAATGACAAAAATGCCCTTAAGGCCTTTCTTTGAAATTTTCCTATCCATGCCCATTTTTATACATAAAATTAGAAATTGGTCAAAATGCTATTTAAGACCCTGTAATTAAAAATCCATGGTAATTTCATGCTTAAAGCTTCTAGAATATGTATTTTATAACTTATTCAATTTAGTCCTAATTATCAAATTGGACACTTTATGCATAAAATTTCTTCATGAAATTTTCACACAAGCATGCAATCATATCATAGACCTCATAATGATCATAAAATAAATATTTCTACTTTGAATTTGTGGTCTCGAAATCACTATTTTGACTAGGCCCAAAATCGAGATGTTACAAGTATGATTTTACGAGACTTAAATCTATTTTACCTGTAGCAGCCAGATTTGTGGCCTAGTCGAAATAGTGGTTTCAGAACCACTAAACCGAGGTCAGAAAAATTATTTTTATATTATTATATGTGTTATAGCATGATTATATGAGTGCATGAGAATCATAATTGCAAAAAAGGTGAAATAATTTTGGTGAAATAATTTTAGCGATTTCATGCTTAATTGCAAAAAAGGACTAAATTGCATAAAGTGTGAAAGTTTTATTTTGCTAGTTAAAGGTGATAAATAGCTAAAGAATCATAATTAGGGTTCTTTAAAGTGAAAATAGATCTATTTCAATAGGGTGGCCGGGCATAGAGACAAAGAGGAGTCAAGAAATCAAAAATTAAGTAGGGTTGGTATTTGATGACATTAGTTAATTGAATAAAAAAATCAAAGGGGTCATCTTTGTTCTCCATATTTTCCACCAAAAATTTAAGTGAAAAACCCCCATGGGAGCTTGAAAATTTTTAGCACAATAAACCCTTACATGTAGGTCATTCTGATGGTTATTTTTGTTGATTTTTGTACTTTTAGGACTCTTGTAGCTTAATTTAGCTAATGGAGGGACTATTTTGCAAAATGGTTGAAATTATAGGGTTTTCCATGAGAGTGTTCATGTTTTTTTTCTGAATTTTTATGGAATAAAATGAATCTTGGTGGTAAAACAAATAACTTTTGTGAAGTAGTTTTCATGAAAACCCTAACTAAGGACCATTTTGCATAAGCTAAAAATTATGTGGTAAATGTGTGAAGTAATGGGATTGTAGGCTGCTTCTAGTATAAAAAGAATTCGGCTAGGCTTGGTTAGTGAGAAAATTTGATAAAAATTGATTTACGAGCCTAAGGGTAAAATTGTAATTTTGTGAAAGTCTAGGGGCAAAATGGTCATTTTACCAAAATATGAATTATGAAATACATTGATTAATATAATGATTAAATTAGAGAATTTTTATCATTTTAGATTAAGAAATACAAAATTTGGGCCTAGACCAGGGGAAGGCCAAGCAGGCAGATTAAATCCAACTAGTCACCCACTTTTTGTATACCGAGGTAAGTTGTACGTAAGTAAGGCAACTTTATCGCTATTATGTGTTGAATGATTGACTTTGCATAATATGGTTGAATATGATTATGAATAATGCATGATGATATTAATGTAGTAAATTCCCGGTTGAACCTAAGAATAGATTGGATATCCATGCCATGATATTTGAGTGATATGTGTGCTAGTGTAAGACCATGTTTGGAGCATGGCATCAGCGATGTTGTAAGAGCCAGTGTAAGACCATGTCTGGGACATGGCATCGGCATTGAGACGAGAGCTAGTATAAGACCATGTCTGAGACATGATATCAGCCTCGACATGTGAGCCAGTGTAAGACCATGTTTGGAACATGGCATTAGTAATTCACTCTCTTGTGTAAAGCTTGTCAGATATCCTTTATTATTCCAAATGGTTTCACGGGTTATTTTAAAGCCAATGACAATGATATGGAATGATATAATCATGTTGTGAGTGGAATAGGTTCTTATTCGAAACTCGTGAGCTATGAGTCTAGTTATGTTGCCTTGATGGTAAAAATAACATGAGTAAGTTCTAGCTATGAAAATGATTTTGGGATGATATTGTAATCTTTGGCTTATACTTGTGATATATAAGCATGTAGTGATATTTACCTTTGTTCACTCAATAATGTTGTGTGATTTATAATATGCATGGTTGATGTTGTTACTTATTTATATGCAACTCACTAAGCTTTATGCTTACTCCCTCTCCTTTCCATTTTCCTATAGTGCTGACAAGCTAGTATCGGGGATCAAGGGACGCGGAGGCATCGATCACACTATCACCTGAAGCTTTTGGTATAGTTAGTTTAATATTTTGATTACTGCATGTATAGGGGCTTGAATCTTAGTGTCTTGCTAGTTTAGCCACAAGTGTTGGCTCATATTATGGATGTGATATCCATTTTGTATAGGCCTTTATTGTTGGCTAATATTGATTATTATTAAATGCATTTGATGCAAATTTCTCATGGTTGTGGTTGTTTTGGTTATATGTGATATGCTTGGATTGGTTTTGGTTGATGTTGTATAGGTTGGTGCAAGTAAGGGTGGCAAAAAGGCTTGGTAAATAGCCTGGTTTTTGTCCACAAGGGCAGACACACAGGCGTGTGTCTAGACCGTGTGTGACACACGGCTTGCCCCATGGGCGTGTGGTAAGGTCGTGTGTCCTCTGCACCTAAAGTTGGTAAAACAAAATGCCCAGTAGTAACCACACGGGCAGAGACACGGCCGTGTGTCCCAACCGTATAGAGGACACGACCTAGTACACGGGTATGTATCATGGCTATATGCCTTCAAGATGTTGCTGACATCAGAAATAGAATGTCAAGGTTTTTGCACACGGGTTGAGACACGGGCATGTCATGGTCGTGCAGAGGACACAGGCGTGTGCCAAGCCGTGTGAAAACCCTTGTAGGTTCAAATCGAAAAATAAATTCGCATGGGCTAGGGATACAGGCGTGTCCCGATATGTTCAGGCCATATGAGTCACACGGGCCTTCAACATAGCCATGTTAAAAAGACACACGGGCGTGTTGCCCTTCCATATGGGCGTGTGCCCCTATCTATTGAAAATTTTCAAAGTTTTTTAAAGTACTCAGTTAAGTCCCGAATCTTTTTCAAAGCGTGTTTTGGGCCTCGTGGGCTCATATTGGGGATGTTCGGTTTTCAAGAAGTTTTAATTTGGACGAAAAATTATGGCATAGAAATGTTTGTAAGCATGTGTTTAAGTACAGTAACATCTCGTATCCTGTTCCAGCGTTGAACTCGAGTAAGGGGTGTTACATTACCCAATTAAGTGATATTTTTAATAGAATATACCGAATAGTGATTTTTAGCCAAAAACATGATTTTTTTCAAATTTCGCTATGATAGTTTTAAATCAAAACATTTTCTTCAAAATGACCAAACTTAGTCTTTTCAAAGATATTCAATTTTTTATATTAAAATCTGAAAGAAGTTTAAGGAGATTATTATAAATTTTCACAAGTAAATCAATATATTGTTCTTAAATGATAAAAGATAACGATTTTAAAGAAAGTAGTAGAACGTTTTATGTGTCATTTCCATGGCCAATGTAATCTTTGAGATTCTGTCATAACTTCCAAGTCGGGTTTAGGTGGTTACAAACATAATTTGTTTCCTTTTTCAAATGCACTCTCAAAAATATGTTCTTTAATGAGCATATAAATGCTTTCATACTTAAAAGAAAATCTATAAAAGACTATCAAATATATACAAGTTTTGAGACTTTCTAACATGCTAGATCAAGTATAACGAATTACCCTATTAAACAACAACTAAAATGACAAGATACAATATAATAATAAAGATTGATGTAAAGTGGACTATTGGAGATATGTCTTCAATGTTATCCCGATCCAATCTCTATAGTCCAAAGGATTTGATTACTTAATCTGATCCAGTCCAATCCAGTCTTTAAGATAAGTTGCTTTAAATGGATTGATCTTCATTGACGAACATTCCTCTGCCATAATATCAACATCCTCAAAGCCCAAACATTTTGTTTCAAAATTTTTCAACTTCAAACATTGACATGTTACAAGTTTACCCTAGTGCTAGCAGTAGTGGCCAAAAATGTTAGCCATCGACTTGCCTCATCAGAATCTCTTAAAAAATTATTAAATTTCTTAAAAAGTTGCTAAATTCTTTATGGTTCTTCTTTTATCTTTTATATTGTTATTGAATCTCTTTCGATATTTACCTAATTCCGTACCATGTTTATAAATTACAAAATCTTTTATAAAATTTTGAAATCACTTAAAAACTATTTAATTTCACAAAAATTATCGATTTTGTTATAAAATTACTAAATTTCTTTTAAACTTATTAAATATTTTACAAAAATGCTAATTACATAATTTCTTAGAACTCTACAAATAGCTAAATTTCTTACGAAGTTATTAAATTCTCACAACATTGTAATGTTTACTTAATTTTTTACAACGATCTTTAAGAAAGGTACTGAAGCTCTTAAAAATTATTGGATTCTTACATAATTTCTAAATATCTTATAATGTTACTGATTCTCTTATAATTTTGTAAAGAAAATTCACTAAATAACCAAATTTCACGTAAATTTATAATTCTGTGATATATGAAATTATTTTAATAGATTATCTAATTTCTTACAACTTTGTAAATTTTCTTACAAATTTACTGACTTTTTTTTTTACAACTTTGTGATGTTTTAGTAAATAACAAAATTTCTAACAATGTAAATTACCGAATCTCTTATAAAATTATTGAAGCTCTAATTGTATTTTTTACTGTAAAATTATTAAATCTTTCGCAAAATTACTAAATTTTTATAACTTTGTAATGTTGACATAATTTCTTATAACTTTGGAAATTATTGCATGTCATACGGAATTTCTTACAACATTACTATTTTTTTTTTATAAATTTACTAAATCTATTACAATATTACTGAGTTTCTTCCAATGATGTAAAATGTTTAGTAAATTACTAAATTTAATTATTGAAATTTAAATTAAATTATTAAATTTCTACTTATAACCAAGCAATATCAATCCTTTTTAATCTACGACAAAGAGATAAATCTTAAAATTATATATAACTTTAATTTAATGTGCAATTATATACATAATTTTAATTTAATGTAGTTATACACGTGAAACTTTGAATGTGGTTCAAATATATACTTAAAACTTTAATTTTAATTTAATGATGCACATTTAAAGAAACAAATATATCAATCTATTTTTATATTAGATAAGTATAATTATATACATATGCAATATATAAACATAAAATGATATTATATCAATAATTGTATTAATAATTTCGAGAATTGAATAGAATTAAAATTTTATGTATAAAATTATACAAAGTCAAAGTTCATGTATACATAATTACATATTAAACTAAGATTCTTGTATAATTTTAAAATTTATCCCTTCCGGTAAATTTATTGATGTTCTTATAGAATTATTTTTTCCTTTAAAAAAATCAAATAAAACAATATTTTGTTATCGTAGTTGAATTATTAACAAATTTCATGATAAGTACTATTAAATGGAATCCGTAGAATCAGATTTCATAAACCCAGCGGTTAACGACCAACTATGACCTCCCAAAAATAATGGTCAAAAGTCAGACAACACAGCAAACGCCCTCAGAGAAGGATTCTCTCCGAACAAAACACGGAACCAAAAATTAAAAGAAATTAGAAGACATAATTAAAACATGGGACATTCATACGCGGTATTTCCTCTTAGAACTTTTTTTGTGAATCATCTAAACCTATATCAGCTTCACAGAGAAAAGAACGATTAGGGAATAGAAGGGGATCTGCGTTGCTTGGCCTGGCTAATTGCACCTGACCATGAGCAAGAGACTGAACAGTGAAAGGTCCGGTAGCTTCCCGAGATTTGGAAGACGAAGGAGCAAACGTGAATTGGAGACCGGTAGTTTCAAATTAAAGGGTCTGAAGCCCAAAGTATGCGGTAAGAATCAAAATCCAGTTGAGTTATTCTGGAAATCCGATTTGAACCATGATCAAATCCTGGAAAAGGTTGTTCAATTCATCGAAAAGTTAGCTTCCGGTCAAGATAAATCGAAAGCCCCAGAAATTCCTAATTTCGTGGAGTCATTTTTGAAGATGGTGGAGTCCAGGATTGCAACATATGAACAGAGCGAAGCGTCAGCAAAGCTTGGCTTGAACGAGGAGCACACCTCATTTTTTGAGGCTGTAAGCTGCCTTTCGAAGATCGTAAACACTCTTGATGAATTCCCGTTTGATTCAGCGACGACTTCTTGTTTTAATCGAGCGGGATCAGTTCACCACCGTGCAATGTTGTTATCGGAATATCAGTTCCTTGCTCTTCTGGACATTTCTAAACGCAACTGCAATGTAACTAAAGATTCCAAAACTCCCAAAACTCCAAAGCAATCGTTCTTCAACTCCAATCAAGAGACGGATCGATGCGTTGAACTTGAATACGACTCCGGAACAGAGATTGCGTTTCCATATTTTCCACCCCAATCAGTTGCCAATATGAACCAAGTAGCCTTAGCAATGATCTCTGCAGGGTACGAGGAAGAATGTTTCATTGTTTACAGTGGTCTAAGGCGGAAAGCATTGGACTTTGAGTTCAGCAATCAAGGGTACGAAAATGTCAATATGGAGGACTTTCAATCGATGGATTGGGAATCACTGGAAGGAGAGATCGATAATTGGATTCACATCGTTAAATATTGCACGACCAATCTCTTTTCTGTGGAGCGCAAGCTTTGCAATTCAGTATTTCCAGAACATTCTTTAATCGCTCAGAAACTGTTCTGCGATTTGGCAACATCCTTGACCATAAGGCTTCTTAATTTTCCAAATGCTCTTGTTTTGATCAAACAATACTCTGCAGAGAAACTATTCAAGTTTTTAGATATATACGAGACATTACGTGATTTGACTTCAAGTCTTGGTAGTGAGTTGTCGGCGCTGGATTTGATATCCGAGACATCCGAGACACAACGCAGGGTTGGTGAAGCCGCAGTGACAATTTTCTGTCAGCTTGAGAATTCAATCAAGAGTGATAATGGGAGAATACCCGTGGCAAGTGGTGCGGTTCACCCCTTGACTCGCTATACTATGAATTATCTAAAATATGCTTGTGAGTACAAGGACACATTACAGCTAGTATTTCAGCAACACTACGAGACGGAGGGATCTACGAGGCGGAAAGTTCAGAAGCAGGAGTCTAAGAATGCAATTGAGGACAATGGTCGGAGCCCCAAAACGTCCCATTTTTCAGTAAAGTTGATGATGGTCATGGACTTGTTAGATGCCAAAATTGAAATGAAATCCAAGTTCTATAGGGACCCCGCATTGCGTTACATTTTCTTGATGAATAATGGGAGGTATATTCTGCAGAAGATCAAGGGTTCTACGGATATCGATGAAATTATGGGTCCTTCTTGGTCGGGAAAACGAACTTCGGATTTAAGGCAGTATCATAAGAACTATCAAAGAGAGACATGGAGAAAGGTTTTGCAGTGCCTAAACCATGAGGGTTTGCAAATAAATGGGAAGGTGTCAAAGGCAATATTGAAAGGAAGGTTCAAGAACTTCAACACCTTGTTCGATGAAATCCATAAGACGCAGAGCATTTGGATGGTAAGCGATGAACAGCTTAAATCAGAGCTTAGAGTTTCAATTTCAGCGGTAGTGATTCCAGCATATAGATCCTTTCTGGGGAGATTCAAGTCACATTTTGATAGCGGTAAAAAAGCAGAGAAATACATAAAGCATCAACCAGAAGATATTGAGGGGTTGATTGATACACTATTTGAAGGAAATATGACATCAATGGGGAGAAGGAGACGTAACAATTAATTTAAGTCACTGAAATAATTCTTTTCTTTCTTAGCCTTTTCTTAATTATTGTTGTTGTTATTATACTCTTTACTTAGGAAGATGAAATATATCATGCTACCTTCCTTTAATCCTGGTGTATTTAATTTAACTATTAAAAGTATAAAGAAGCCATATCCTAGTGATCTAATTATTAGAGTACTTTTATTTTAGTCATCTAAATTTAAATATTTTCGATTTAATCACTAACACTAGCCACATTTGATATTTTGATCAACTTTAAATCATTAAGGGAATGCTATCAGAGCCTTTTCTTATTAACATCATAATAAATTTAGCTCTCTAGTAGTTAGACGTTATCAATTTGGTCCTAATTCTAAACAAAATCAAAGGTAAATCTTTTGTTGTAGCCTTTTCTTATTTGTTGCATGCCCTCTATTAGCTACAGTTACATCCCAGAAGTTGCATCTTCAACTCTCGATCTATCTTACATAACCACATAATCTTTATTAACTATAAAATAACATAAAAACTACTAAAAAAACATGCTTTTACTACATAAACTATAAAAACATAAATTATCACTAAAGTGACACGATTTTACAATTAAATATGCTAAAATAAGTGTAAAAGAATCAAATAAGCATGATAAAATCGTGGCAGATCAACGGGTCCATGGTGTGATAAGTGTCAAGCAGAGTTGCATTGCTAACTTCACTATGGAGGGTCAAATATAAGGTATGGAAAAAACTATGACACTATAACAGTGCGTATATAGTTAAACCCCAAAGAAACCACATTAGGATAAAACACATTGATAGAAAGTATCATAAGGGAGATAGTAGTGATTGACGGAATAGTGGATGTAGTCAAAGATTGCATTTGAGGACAAGCCTTACGAATTTGTTTACCAAGACTCTACTAGCTAGGGGCTTTGAAAAACATATAGAGGGAATATGAATGCGAGACATGACTCATCTACTTCACTAAGGCAAGTGGAAATTGTTGGATCTAGTTCCCTAAGTGTAGTATTTTCCTCTATGTACACTTATATATTTTTTTGAACAAATTGGTTTAACGAAATTATTCATAAATTTCATTAATACCCTTTGTATATTATCCTCAATGGTCTTTTATTGGATTTGGTGCCATAAGTGTAGTGTTTTTGTCTATGTACACTTGTATTTTTTCAAACAGATTAGTTTAATAAAATTATTCACAAATATCTTTTGTACATTGTCCTCAACAATTTTTGCAAGCAAAGAAAAATGGAAGAGAATATTAGCTCATTGATTGTCTAATGTTTAACTAATACTAAGCGATATTACGTGGTCAGATCATCATACGGAAAGACAACTTATATTAGTTGATAAACCTAAACATGTCCTTAGTCTAATCGAAAATGAGCAAACCAATTGAAAAAGTAATATGACATCTATCAAGTCCAATTGGGGAGATGCTTTGTCTTGGGCATCGGAGTAGATGACTCTTAGAAGATAAGGACATAGATGTGAGTGACTGGACTGATAGTACACCGGACAAGACTCAAGTAGAATAGATCCTAAATGCATTTGTGGATTTATTTTCTTTTTGAAATTTTCTTTTACTGCACATATTGGCTTTTACTGCACATATTGGCTAACTTATAATTATTCTATCACTCTGATCTTTCCTATTTCACTCTATTTTTACAAAGTTTTGCCGTAATGTATCTACTTAACCCTCAATGTGTATGGCCAGACGTCTATAATCGTGCAACTTAGGACCAATGAAAATGGGCAAATACAAATTAATGTTTTTGGCTCAGGTTTTGTATGGAGGTTCATTAAGAAGTGTTTTTTTAGCTTAAATATAGGTAATGAATAAATAGGGTTAGCTTTTTGGCTTTAGGTGTAAACAAAAAATGCCTTAGGTTATCCCTAGGTATCTCAATATTCACAAATTTAATCACCCAAACAAACACAATTTCAACAATTTATCATACATACTAGCATGCTTATTTCCCTATATTTCCTATATCATATGGTATATTCAATTGCTCAACGCCTATTTACAGTGTAATATATAGAACTTAGTTGTCTAATAATAAAAAAAATTAAAATCATCTACTATCATGACAAATTTATAGTAAATACAATCAATCTATTTACATGCTCCTAACCAATCACTTGTATTTCTACAAGCTCAAGCACACAATTGACAATAAAAATTAAAAGAAAAACATAAAAATTGAAACAAATTTTCTATGTTTCTCTCCTCCCACACTTTAGATAACACATTGTTCTCAATGTGTAGCCCTGAAAGGATAAGGAAAGAAGTTACCCAATTGATCATGGTAGTGCCATAAGCTTCTGTTAAGTGCTTCCTTCTTTGATCATTGAAAGTTCGCAACGTTTGTTTTTCTGTTGTGTAGGGATTTTATATAAAAATTCATATATATATTTATATAAATATTTGCTTAGTTCTAATATTTCATCAATTACAATATCTTAAAAGAAACAAGTAACTTTCCTAACGTAAAATAAACTAAACTTGAAAATTGTCCTAATGTATGTATATTTTATTATTCATTTTCCCCTTAGAGTCCTATTTTTCTCCTCTCTTCCTTTTGTTTTCTCTGTAAGATCACAAATTGCTTATACACATCATCTCTTAGCAACTTCTTTGGAGGGTTCATCTCCTTATCCATATGCTCCATAAGTACTCTAGCTCTTTTGTACAAGTCCGTTATAAGGTGTGGGAAGAAGGTTCCTTTGCCTGATTTCTTGCACATTCAATCATATCCCGATATATCCAAGTACCAATACATATTTGTTTCTTTTGCAAGATCACATAAACTAGAATGGATTTTATTGGGATGATATTAGAAAGGTCGTTTGTAGGCCAAATTCTTTAACATATGAACTTTATCCATATTTTTGCTCTTGGAGTCATTAACGCTTGGATGAATGTCTCAAGTATTGATATGCCTATTTGATATCTCAAGTATTGATATGCCTATTTGATATGTCTTATTTCCATTTCGTCAAAAATCTCAAAACCTCCTCCATTAAATTCTTTGAGATTCGGTTTCTGTAGGTAATCTCAATAATAATATGAAGAATCATTGTAACAGCCCATTTTTAGTCAAATGAGAATAGTGATTTCGGGACCAAAAATTTGAGGTTGAAATATTTATTTTATTATTATTTTAATATCTACAACATGATAGTATGATTGTGTGAAAATTTTGTTGAGAAACTTTATCGTTTAAGTGCTCAATTTGATAAAAAGGACTAAATCGCATAAAATGTAAAACTTGTGTTCTATTAGCTAAAGGTGTCTAATAGCTATAGAACTTTAATGTGGAGGTCCTTATGTGGTAATTAGCCCATTTAAATTTAGTAGACATTCTTGGATATGTATTAACTAATTTTAATGTTTTATTACCAAGGTTAAAATAGTAAATTATTAAATAACTTAGAAAAAATAATAGAAACTTAGTATCATCTTCCCAAATAAGCTTCCACCACCAAAATTAACAATTAGAAACACCATTAAAAGAGCTTCAAGGTTTGGCCAACTATCATTTGTGCATGTAAGTTCATTTTTGTCCCGTTTTTAATGATTTCTGTGTTTTTTGAGTCGTTGTAACTTAATCTAGCTAGCCCAGGGACTAATCTGCAAAAAATTTAAAGGTTTAGGGTTTTTCCATTTATTAATGTACATGTATTTTGATGTTTGATGATAGAAACTGTATGGTTGTTGTTAGATAAACAACATTTGTAAAGTGATTTTTGGTAAAATTGCCAATTAAGGATTAAATTTTGAAATATGTAAATTTTGAGGTAGAAATGTGAAATAAATGAAAAATATGGATGTTTATGATAATAAAGGAAATTTGGCTAGCATGGGTAGGGACCTAATTGCATGAATTTGTATTTTTATGAGCTAAAGACTAAATTGTAAAAAATGTTTAAATATTAGGGGAAAAAAGAGTAAAGTTGCCATAATATAAATTTTGGATTAAATTGAATAGAATGATAATTAAATAAGTTAAATTTGATTACATATAGATCAAGAAAAGCGAAGTTCGAATCTAGACCAGGGAAAGAATAAAGTATTGGATTAGTCGACCCATTTTGTCATTTTTGCGATTAAGGTAAGTTCGTATATTAATAAGCATTATTATAATTTTGTTTTAAATGCTTTAATATTGAATTAATTGTGAATATAACCTTATGTGTATGTTCGATGAAGATCCGGTAATGTGAAATCCCGGTTGAACCTTAGGAATAGATTAGGATACGAATGACATGTCATTAGGGGTTATGTGATTTGGGTGTTATCCGTACGTCCTACCGGTGACTGAGTTATCTGGCATGTGCTGTGGATTCTTGTCAGCTTGTGTGAGCAGCACCGTGTAGCTATGTCATGGCCGTTAGCTTGTGTGAGCAGACCTGTTGATAGCTTGAGTGTAACAACACGATTTAGGGCATAGTTAGAACAGTGGTCTCGGGACCACAAATTCGAAGATAGAAAAATTATTTTATTATTTTTATGAGGTTATGGTACTATTATATTAGTGCATGAAAAAATTGGTGAGTTAATTTTAATATTTTCAAGCCCGATTGCGATAAAAGGACTAAATCGCATAAAAGGCAAAAGATGCATTTTAGTACCCAAATGTGTTAAATAGCTAGAGAATTAAAATTTGGGTTCTTTAAAGGGAAAATAGACCCTATTGAAATGGCTTGGCCGGCCATGGGGAGACAAATTGGAGAGAAGGTCAAAATTAGGTGAGGATTAGGTCATCAATTTTGACTAGTTTTATATTAAACAAAACAAAGGCTATTTCTTCTTTATTTTCTTCTTCTCTACCGATTTTTACCATCCATAGGAGAGGTTTGAAAGCTCAAAAATCTTCAGCAACTTAAAGCACTCATAAGTAAGTGATTTTAATGAGTTTTCTTCAAGATTTTTATATTTTTGAGAACCTTGAAGCATGAGCTTTCAAATGAGGGTGATATCTTACAAAATGGTCAAGAAATTAGGATTTTTCCATGGATGTATTTGTGACATATGCTGAGTTTCTACAGAAGAATATGAGTCCTAGTTGTGTTATAAACAACTTTTGTGAAAAGTGTTAGCATGAAAACACCTAAAGGGACTATTTTGCATAAGTTGCAAAATAGGTGGTAAGTGTGTGAAATAGTGAGAATTTTGGATTGCTATAGTAGTAAAAAGAGTTTATCTAGGCTTAAAATACGAGGAAATTTGATAAAAATTGATTTTCGGGCATAGGGGTAAAATGGTCATTTTGCCAAGGCTAGGGGCAAAATGGTCATTTTACCAAAGTTTTGAATTTATGAATGCCTAATTGTGTTTAGTGACTAAATGGATGTATATTGTTATTATATATCAAGATTTGCCAAAATCGAGCCTAGACTGAGGAAAAGCCAAGCAATCCGACTAAGTCGACTAGTCAAGTACTTTATCTAAACCAAGGTAAGTTGTATGTAAATAATACAACTACATGGTTAATACTTGTATTCATAATTTGATTGAATTAATATTGCACGAGTTGTTAAGTTATAAATTGAGAATGCCTTGTAATATTGAGATAGTAGAAACATCCCGTTGAAACCTCAGGATATGAACTGGATATTTGTGCCAAGACATTGGGTGATTTGTGCGCCAGTGTAAGACAAGTCTGGGACATGCTTCGGCCACATTATGAGAGCCAGTGTAAGACCATGTTTGGGACATGGCATCGGCACAAAGATGAGTGCTAGAGTAAGACATGTCTGGGACATGCATCGGCCTCGACAGAGATAGCTAGATGTAAGACGTGTGCCGGACACGCGCATCGGCTAGGAGTTGTGCTAGTGTAAGACATGTCTGGGACATGCATCAGTACGCATATATGAGAGCCAGTGTAAGACCATGTCTGGGACATGGTATCGGCAATATATCCCATGTTGAAGGTTCATGGAATATCCAGTAGTATTCCGACGGTTCAATGGTGAAAGTTATAGTTCAATTTTGATAAAGAAAGGATGATCATGTTGTGAGTGTTACAGGTACCTATATGATAAGCATGAGTAACGAGCTTAATTTAGAAAATGAGACTCGAGTAGATGGTAATGAGTAAGTTAAGTTATGTTTATCTTTGAGCTATAAGCATGATGGTAAATGGTGAGATTGTTGTATAGTTATTTATATGCAACTTACTAAGCTTTATGCTTACTCTCTTTTCTTTCCCTCTTATTTCAGTGTCGCCAGGCTAGCTTAGGGGCCCTATAAAGTCAGAGATATCGATCACACTATCAGCTACAGCACTCGGTATAGTTTGATTTATATTTTTAAAGGTGGCATGTATAGGGCTAGACTAGGATGTTGTATTAAGAGAATTATTCATGTTGTATCAAGCCTGGAATAGTGGTTATTATTCATTTTGATGAATGCATATGATGTCCTTTCTTGGGATGAATTGGTGTCTTTTGGGGTGAAATTTGTGTATTGACATGATCTTGTGTAGGTTGTGCAAAATGGGTGATAAAATGGCTTGGAAAATAACCTAGTTTGTCCACACGGGTGTGTGTCTAGGCCATATGTGACACACGGCTCACGCCCATGGGTGTGTGTTGTGGCCGTGCGTCCCCTGCACTTAAAACTTTAAAGTCATTTTAGTATACGGGCAAGAGACACAACCGTGTGTCTCGGCCGTGTGAAGGACACGGTTATAGGGCACAGGTGTGTGCTTAGGCCGTGTGGTTTTGGCAGAATGCCCAGGTTTTTAGACACGGGTTCGGGATATGGGCGTGTCCCTAGCACACGGCTGTGTGTTCTATATCCACACGGGCGTGTGGAGTCTTGATGCATGAAACTTTTTTAAGTTTTTCACAATTCTCGGTTGGGTTTTGAACCACCCCGGATGTATGATTTGGGCCTCGTATCAATGCATGGTTTATTCGATTCTAGGACTAAACTAGCCAGAGTACGAGTCTAGCTATACATGCCACGTATATGCATATTGATAGTGTGACGATTCCTGATGATTATAAATTGTGTTTATTATAGTAATGGATCCTGATAAAACCACGACGGATGACGTGGAAAGTAATACGTCGCCTCCTGCAGAAGGGACCGCGCCGATAGAGAGTGAGCCCGTAAGTATGGGCCAAGGCGGAGGGGCTAGGGAAGCCTCCTCTGAATGATGGATGCTTGATATACAGAGTTCGTTCGTGCGAACCCGAACACCCCACCACCCCCACCTCCTCCGATTCCTCAATACTCCCTGATGTCTCTGCAAGGTGCGGATGTGTTTAGACGAGAAAAGCCTCCGGTAGATAAGATTTGAAAGCAAGGGGCCGAGAAATTTCGGGCTAGTGTAGATGATGACCCGGAGAGAGCGGAGTTTGGCTAGAATATACCATGAGGGTATTCGATGAGTTGTTATGCACGCCTAAAGAGTACGTGAAGTGTGCTGTGTCACTTCTACGAGACTCGACTTATTAATGGTGGAACACTCTCGTGTCTGTAGTACCGAGAGAAAGAGTGACTTGGGAATTCTTCCAAGAAGAGTTTCAAAAGAATTATATTAGCCAGAGGTTTATGGACCAAAAAAGAAAGGAATTCCTAGAGTTGAAGCAAGGTGATAAGACTGTGACAGAGTATGAGCGGGAGTTTGTGAAACTCAGCAAGTATGCGCGAGAATGCATATCCACTGAAGCTACTATGTGTAAGAGGTTTGAGGATAGCCTCAATGAAGACATTCGAGTGTTTGTGGGCATCTTAGAGCTAAGAGAATTTGTGGTACTTGTTGAGAGAGCATTTAAAGCAGAACAGCTGGTGAAGGAAAGGAGGAAGGCGGCAATTGAGTCACGAGATTTAAAGAGAAGACAGATAGGGAAGACGTATCAGTCCTCCTCCAAGAGGTCAAAAGAGTTTACTACCCAATCGAATACTTCGGTTGGATATTCGAAGAGAAATAAGAATCGACAGAACATGGCATCTAAAGCCCAAACTACCTTAGTGGCAGGTGTTGGTAGTGTTCGGCCAAATAGGCTGGAGTGTTTGCAATATGGAAGACGTCACTTGGGTGAATGTCGAATAAGCGAGAGGGGCTGTTTCAAGTGTGGGTCACTTGACCACTTTATCCGCGAGTGCCCTGAGATGGACGAGAGAGAGAGAAAACAAGAGGTGAAAGCAAGTAGTGCTCCCTTGAGGGGTAGGCCTCAAAGGAACCCCAGGAGTGGGAATAATAGTAGAGGTGCACTAAGAGAGGTCGCGATAAGATCTGAAGGCAAAGCACCAGCGAAGACCTATGCTATACGAGCCCAAGAAGAGGCAGAGTCTCCAGACGTGATCACGGGTACCTATTCTATTCACAATATAACTGTTGTCACTTTAATTGACCCGGGATCTACCCACTCTTACATATGTATGGAATTAATACCTCGTATAAACATGCTAGTGGAGTCCACTAAGTTTGTAACAAAAGTGTCTAACCCGTTAGGCAAGCATGTATTAGTGGACTGAGTATGTAGAAATTGTCCTTTGGCGATTAAAGGCCATTGTTTTTTGGCTAACTTGATGTTGTTGTCGTTTAATGAATTTGATGTAATTCTTGGGATGGATTGGTTGACCTCCCATGGTGTTGTAGTAGACTGTGGAAGAAAAGTAATTTAGTTAAGATGTGGGGATGGAAATATCCTTCGAATTGGGCCAGATAAGTCAGATAACTTGTCTGTGATAGTATCGTCTTTAGCAGTCGAAAGATATTTGAGAAAAGGTTATGAAGCTTATCTAGCTTTTATGCTGAATACCCAAGTGTCCAAGTCGAAGATTGAATCAGTACCAGTGGTTTGTGAGTTTATAGACGTCTTTCTGGAGGAGTTACCAGGGTTACCCCTAGAGAGAGAGGTTGAGTTTGGTATCGAGTTGGCTCTTGGTACGACACCAATCTCGATTACACCTTATAGGATGGCCCCCACCGAGTTAAAGGAGTTGAAAGTGCAGTTGCAAGAGTTAACAGACAAAGATTTTGCTAGACCGAGTTATTCACCATGGGGTGCTCCAGTGCTTTTTGTGAAAAAAAAGGACGGGTCAATGAGGTTATGTATCGACTATAGACAGCTTAACAAGGTTACAGTGAAGAACAAGTATCCCTTGCCGAGGATCGATGATCTCTTTGATCAATTGAGAGGAGCCACTGTGTTCTCTAAGATAGACTTAAGATCGGGCTACTACCAGTTAAGAGTCAAGGAACATGATGTACTGAAGACTACTTTTCGGACAAGATATGGGCATTATGAGTTTCTTGTTATGCCTTTTGGATTAAAAAATGCCCCAGCGGTATTTATGGACTTGATGAACCGTATCTTCCGACCGTATTTGGATAGGCTCGTTGTCATTTTTATTGATGACATCTTAGTTTATTCGTGTAATGAGAATGAGCACGCGAAGCATTTGAGAACTGTGTTGCAGACCTTAAGGGATAAGCAACTTTATGCCAAGTTTAGTAAGAGTGAGTTTTGGCTCAAAGAGGTCGAGTTTCTAGGACATATTGTGTCGGGTGACGGGACCAGAGTTGACCCAAGTAAGATCTCAGCTATTGTGGAATGGAAACCGCCAAGGAATGTAATAGAGGTTCGTAGTTTTCTAGGGCTAGCAGGATACTATAGATGATTTGTAAATGGATTCTCCATGATAGCTACACCGATAACAAGGCTACTGTAGAAAGATGTCATGTTCGAATGGACAGAAGAGTGCCAACAGAGTTTCGAGAAGTTAAAGGCTTTGTCGACCGAAGCCCCAATTTTAATACAACCTGAGTCGGGCAAGGAATTTGTAGTTTTTAGTGACGCCTCCCTAAATGGTTTAGGGTGTGTGCTAATGCAAGAAGGAAAGGTTATAGCATATGCCTCAAGACAGCTAAAACCTCATGAGAAGAATTATTCGACCCATGATTTAGAGCTAGCAACTGTGGTGTTCGTGCTGAAGATTTGGCAACATCATTTATATGGAGATAAATGTAGAGTATTTACCAACCACAAGAGTTTAAAATAATTGATAACTCAAAAGGAGTTGAATTTGAGGCAACGTCGATGGTTAGAGTTGTTAAAGGATTATGAGTTGATCATCGACTACCATCTGGGAAAGGCAAACGTAGTTGCCGATGCCTTGAGTAGAAAGTCATTGTTTGCCTTAAGAGCTTTGAACATGCAGTTGACCATATCTAGTGATGGATCGGTCTTAGCAGAGTTAAGAGCCAGTCTGACTTTTCTTCATGAAATTTGTGAAGCTCAGAAATATGACGAGAAACTACAAGCTAAGAGAACTCAATGTGAATCAGAGATTGAATCAGATTTTCGTGTTAGTACTGATGGGTGTATAATGTTCAAAGATAGAGTTAGTGTACCCAAAGATAGTGAGCTTATTTAGAAGATTTGTGAGAGGCACACAGTGGTTGTTCGTCAATTCACCCGGGTAGCGTGAAAATGTACAATGACCTTAAGAAAATTTATTGGTGGTCGGGTATGAAAAGAGACATTTCTGAGTTCGTATCCAAGTGCCTAGTGTGTCAACAAGTAAAGGCTGAACATCAAGGCCTTCGGGTTTACTTCAACCTATTATGATTCCCGAGTGGAAATGGGATCGTATCACAATGGATTTCGTGATCAGTTTGCCTCTAACCCAAAAAATGCAGTATGGGCTATTGTTGATAGACTCATTAAGTCAGCACACTTCATATCGGTGCGTGCTGACTTCTCCCTTGAAAAGTTGGCCGACTTGTATGTTTCAGAGATTGTGAGGCTTCATGGTGTACCATTATCAATTGTATCTGATCGAGACCCGAGGTTCACCTCGAGGTTTTAGAAGAAGTTACAAGAAGCTTTAGGAACCAAGTTGAGTTTCAGTATGACATTTCATCTGCAAACTGACGGACGGTCTGAAAGAGTAATACAAATCTTAGAGGACATGTTGAGGTGCTGTGTTCTTGAGTTCCAAGGAAGTTGGGAAAAACACTTACCAATGGTTGAATTCGCCTACAACAACAGCTATCAGTCGAGTTTAAAAATTGCGCCTTATGAGGCTTTGTACGGGTGAAAGTGCTGAACGCCCCTATTCTGGACTGAGTTGAGAGAGAGTCAGATTCACGGGGTTGATTTGATTAAGAGGCTGAGGAAAAAGTTAAGGTGATTCGTGACTGTTTGAAAGCCGCCTCGGATAGACAAAAGTCCTACGCTGATTTGAAATGAAGGGAGATTGAGTTTGAAGTCGGGGATAAGGTATTTTTGAAAGTTTCCCCATGGAGGAAAGTCCTCAAATAATGTAGAAAAGGCAAGTTGAGTCCTCATTTTATAGGACCTTATGAGGTTACTGAGAGAGTAGGGCCCGTTGCCTACCATTTGAGTTTACTGTTAGAGTTAGAAAAGATTCACGATGTATTTCATGTATCCATGCTATGCCGATACAGATTAGACCCTTTGCATATAATTGTACCAACTGAAGTTGAGATTCTCCTAGATATGATGTATGGTGAGGAACCAGTCAAGATATTAGCTCGAGGGGTCAGCAGTTAAGAAATAAGAGTATACCGCTTGTGAAGGTTTTGTGGCATAGACATGGGGTCGAGGAAGCCACATGGAAACCCGAGGAGTCTCTGAGAGAGCAGTATCCAAACTTATTCACTGATAAGATTTTTGAGGACGAAAATCCCTAAGGGGGAGAAATGTAATAACCCGATTTAGGGCCTAGTTGGAACAGTGGTCTCGGGACCACAAATTCGAAGATAGAAAAATTATTTTTATTATTTTTATGAGGTTATGGTACTATTATATTAGTGCATGAAAAATTTGGTGAGTTAATTTTAATGTTTTCAAGCCCGATTGCGATAAAAGGACTAAATTGCATAAAAGGAAGAACTTGCATTTTAGTACCCAAATGTGTTCAATAGCTAGAGAATTAAAATTTGGGGTCTTTAAAGGGCAAATAGACCCTATTAAAATGGCTTGGCCGGCCATGGGGAGACAAATTGGAGAGAAGGTCAAAATTAGGTGAGGATTAGGTTATCAATTTTGACTAGTTTTATATTAAACAAAACAAAGGCTATTTCTTCTTTATTTTCTTCTTCTCTACCAATTTTTCCCAGACATAGGTGTAACGCCCCATACCGAGACCATTTCCGGAGTCGAACACGAGGTGTTAACAGACTTAATCCATTGCTTAAACAGCTCAAACAATTAAATTTTAAAATTTCCAGTCAAGCTAGCAATCTGCGTCATAGTCGCTTAAAAACTCATATCTCGAGTTCCGAAACTCAAAATCCAATTTCGTAAATTTTCCCTAAAACTAGACTCAAATATATATTTACTAATTTTTTTATAGAATTTTTGGCTAGGCCAATTAATACGGTTTATTAGTTAAAGTCTCCCCTGTTTCAGGGTTCGACTACTCTGACCTCTGTGTATTACGAATCAAATATCTCTCTGTACAGAATTTCAATGACTATGACGTTTGTTTCTCTTAAAACTAGACTCAATAAGAAATCTTCACATATAAAGCATGACTTCTAATTATTTTTATACAATTTATGGTGAATTTCCAAAGTCAGAATAGGGAATCCAGAAATCACTCTGGCCCTGTTTCACAAAAATTCAAATGTCTCATAAATTATAATTCATATACCTGTTTTGTTCATAAGTGCCACATATGTAGCCAAGCTACCATGTAACCCGCCCATAAGTGAACTCAGACTCAACTCAACAAGCTCGGGCATTCGCATCCATAAGTGAACTCGGACTCAACTCAACGAGCTCGGATGCTTAGTTACATCTCACGAACTCGGACTCAACTCAACGAGTTCGGACATTTGCATCCATAAGTGAACTCGGACTCAACTCAACGAGTTCGGATGCCCAACCATCCTAGTGACATGTCACTTGTATTCTAATCTATTTCCAAGGTTCAAACAGGCTTTTTCCTCGATTACACATCTTTGCCGTCTTCCACGGAACATCGAAACCGATACTCGGTAGCAAATCATAATTTACATATTATTCAATAATAACCATAAAGCATAATATTTCATGATATTAATCATCATATCACATAAATAACATTAAATTAATTAAAATGACAATTATGTTACTACATTTACACATGAACTTACCTCGATACAAAATATTAGCAATCAAGCCTATTCCTCGGAAACTTTGTTTTTCCCTCGATCGCGACTTGAATCTCGTTTCTCTTGATCTATAATGCCAAATTAATCTTATTTAATACATACATTCATCAAAACAGCACTTAATACGAACTTTGGCAAAATTACATTTTTGCCCCTAAACTTTTGCATAATTACACTTTTGCCCCTAGGCTCGGGAATTAAACTTCATCCTATTTTCTTATGTTTTATGACATGCTGATCATTTTTTCCTTCTATGGAAGCATCAATTTCACACTCTAACATGTACTTATGACTATTAGGTATTTTTACCGATTAAGCCCTTTTACTCGTTTTCGCTTAAAACCGAGTAGTACAAGTTGTCTGACATAATTTAAAACCTCATATTCTATCATAAAACACCAAAATACACAAATTTCACGTATGGGTATTTTTCCAAATATGAACCCTAGGTTAAATTATTGCTAGCATAAGCTAAATCGAGCTACTGGGATTCCAAAAACGTAAAGAACATTAAAAACGGGGCTTGGAATCACTTACTATGGAGCTTGGAAGCTTGAAACAAACCCTAGCTATGGAGAACCCTTTAATTTTCGTCCTAATGAAGAAGATGAACATATTTTGCCATCTTTTTCCTTTTTTTACTCTTTTAATTACCAAATGACCAAAATACCCTTAATACCTTTCTTTGAAAATTTTTCATGTACAAGCCCATTTTTGCCCAAAATTTTAGAAATTGGTCAGATTGCTATTTAAGACCTCCTCATTAATATTCCAAAGTAATTTCATACTAAAAACTTCTAGAATGCAAGTTTTGCAAGTTATTCGATTTAGTCCCTAATTTCAACTTAAGCACTTTATGCATAGAATTTCGTCAAGAAATTTTCACACAATCATGCAATCATATCATAAACATCAAAATAATTATAAAATAATTATTTCTATATCGGATTTGTGGTCACGAAACCACTATTTCGATTAGGCCCTAATTCGGGATATTACAATAAGAGAGGTTTGGAAGCTCAAAAATCTTCAGCAGCTTAAAGCACTCATAATTAAGTGATTTTAATGAGTTTTCTTCAAGATTTTTATATTTTTGAGACCCTTGAAGCATGAGCTTTCAAATGAGGATGATATCTTACAAAATGGTCAAGAGTTTAGGATTTTACCATGGATGTATTTGTGACATATTCTGAGTTTTTATAGAAGAATATGAGTCTTAGTTGTGTTATAAACAACTTTTGTGAAAGGTGTTAGCATGAAAACACCTAAAGGGACTATTTTGCACAAGTTGAAAAATAGGTGGTAAGTGTGTGAAATAGTGAGAATTTGGTATTTCTCTAGTAGTAAAAAGAGTTTAGATAGGCTTGAAATACAAGGAAATTCGATAAAAATTGATTTTCGGGCATAGGGGTAAAATGGTCATTTTGCCAAGGCCTAGGGGCAAAATGGTCATTTTACCAAAGTTGTGAATTTATGAATGCCTAATTGTGTATAGTGACTAGATGGATGTATATTGTTATTATAGATCAAGATTTGCCAAAATCGAGCCTAGACTGGGGAAAAGCCAAGCAATCCGACTAAGTCGACTAGTCAAGTACTTTATCTAAACCAAGGTAAGTTGTATGTAAATAATACAACTACACGGTTAATACTTGTATTAATAATTTGATTGAATTAATATTGCACGAGTTGTTAAGTTATAAATTGAGAATGCCTTGTAATATTGAGATAGTAGAAACATCCCGTTGAAACCTCAGGATATGAACTGGATATTTGTGCCAAGACATTGGGTGATTTGTGCGCCAGTGTAAGACAAGTCTGGGACATGCTTCAGCCATATTATGAGAGCCAGTGTAAGACCATGTTTGGGACATGGCATCGGCACAAAGATGAGTGCTAGAGTAAGACATGTCTGGGACATGCATCGGCCTCGACAGAGATAGCCAGTGTAAGACGTGTCTGGGACACGCATCGGCTAGGAGTTGTGCTAGTGTAAGACATGTCTGGGACATGCATCAGTACGCATATATGAGAGCCAGTGTAAGACCATGTCTGGGACATGGCATCGACAATATATCCCATATTGAAGGTTCATGGAATATCCAGTAGTATTCCAACGGTTCAATGGTGAAAGTTATAGTTCAATTTTGATAAAGAAAGGATGATCATGTTGTGAGTGTTACAGGTACCTATATGATAAGCATGAGTAATGAGCTTAATTTAGAAAATGAGACTCGAGTAGATGGTAATGAGTAAGTTAAGTTATGTTTATCTTTGAGCTATAAGCATGATGGTAAATGGTGAGATTGTTGTATAGTTATTTATATGCAACTTACTAAGCTTTATGCCTACTCCATTTTCTTTCCCTCTTATTTCTGTGTCGCCAGGCTAGCTTAAGGGCCCCATAAAGTCAGAGATATCGATCACACTATCAGCTGCAGCCCTCGGTATAGTTTGATTTATATTTTTGAAGGTGGCATGTATAGGGCTAGACTAGGATGTTGTATTAAGAGAATTATTCATTTATTTTGGCTCAAGTCAAAAGCCCTTCACTTTGTATCAAGCCTGGAATAGTGGTTGTTATTCATTTTGATGAATACATATGATGTTCTTTCTTGGGATGAATTGGTGTCTTTTGGGGTGAAATTTGTGTAATGACCTGATCTTGTGTAGGTTGTGCGAAATGGGTGACAAAATGGCTTGGAAAATAGCCTAGTCTGTCCACACGGGTAAGACACACGGACGTGTGTCTAGGCCGTGTGTGACACACGGCTCACGCCCATGGGTGTGTGTTGTGACCGTGTGTCCCCTGCACTTAAAACTTTAAAGTCATTTTAGTACACAGGCAAGCCACACGGGCGTGTGCCCTGGCCATTCCATAAAGTCAGTATGCGTGCTAGTAGTACACGGGCAAGAGACACGGCCATGTGTCTCGGCCGTGTGAAGGACACGGTTATAAGGCACGGGTGTGTGCTTGGGCCATGTGGTTTTGGAAAAATACCCAGGTTTTTAGACACGGGTTCGGGATATGGGCGTGTCCCTAGCACACGGCTGTGTGTTCTATATCCACACGGACGTGTGGAGTCTTGATGCATGAAACTTTTAAAAGTTTTTCATGAGTTCTCGGTTGGGTTCTGAACCACCCCGGATGTATGATTTGGCCCTCGTAAGTCTGTATATGGGATAGATTGCATGTGAAAAGAGAAGTTTTTAAATTGTTGGAAATTTTTTTATGGCCCGATTTTGTATAGTTGGTTGAGTCAAGAAAGGTAACACCTTGAACCCTGTCCCAGCGTCGGATACGAGTGAGGGGTGTTACATCGAGAGTGAGCATTATATGAGATATGAGATTGAGATAGCTTCGATTATGTATTTGGCACTTAGGGTGCGAGATTCCCGAGTATCCTATATTATTCCAAATGGTTCAATAAGTATATCAAAGATATGAAGCGGTAAGAAATAGATACGTATCAGTATAGGTATGTACGGAAACTATATTTGCATTGAATCTATGAAAGTAGTGAGGTCATAATTACTTATATGATTGAATATATGTTAACCTTATAATTTAATGATTTTGTAGTATATTATGTTCATACTACTTGATTTGGTGAATGAATGGTGAGCTTTACTTATTAACTAAACGAGCTTACTAAGCTTTATAGCTTACTGTTTTTACTTTTCCATGTTTTATAGTGTTTATCAAAGCTTGCTCGGATTTAGGAGTCGTCGGAGATTGCATCATGCTATCAAGCTATCACTTTTGTACTTTTAAACTTATGTATTTGATTATATGCCATGTATAGGAGTTATGGTCATTTTGGTATATATGTTAGTAATAGAAATCCATTTGATTTGGCTTGTAAATGATGAATGGTTTGGTTATGTGTATAGCCATGTGATTTGGCTTATTTGGTGATGTATATATATATATGCAAATA
This sequence comes from Gossypium longicalyx, assembly GCA_025698465.1. Classification (NCBI taxonomy): domain Eukaryota; kingdom Viridiplantae; phylum Streptophyta; class Magnoliopsida; order Malvales; family Malvaceae; genus Gossypium; species Gossypium longicalyx. Next base: position 65,507,537 of record CM046995.1, on the reverse strand, counting down.
GCCTTTTGTTATGTGGTTGATAATTGCGATATAAATGCTTATTGTGAATTGGTAATTTGAGTACCATATGATTGAAATTTGGAAATTTGGTATGCATATGATTTTAGGTACGAACGTGCATATATGAAATTACCTAGTTAAGTGATTTGTGAATGTGAATTTGGTATGATTGGAGTTGGAAAAATATGATGTATGAACACTATAGTTCTTGGTATAGAAATAGCATGAATTAGACTTGATTGAAATTGGTTGGAATGCTTATTTATGCCATGTTATATGTCATTTGGTTTGTGTAGGTGAATAGAAGTTTGGGTGAGAAGGATGGCTCGGTAAATAGCCTATTTTTGTCCAAATGTGCAGAGACACGGGTGTGTGTGTTAGCCATGTGTAACATACGATTAGGTGACACAGCCGTGTGTCCCCTGGTGTTTAATTAGAAATCAAGTCAGCATGCTCCACACGGCCTAGCACACGGGTGTGTGACTTGGCCGTGTGGCATAAGTCAGTATACCCTACAGGTTTGGCACGGCCTAGCACACGGCCTGACATAGGGCCTGGCACATGGCCCTGTGTGGCCATTTCGAAGGGCACACAGGCTAGTCACACGGGCGTGTGGTTGGGCATTTAACCCAAGTTAGAGAGTTATACAGGGTCAGACACGGGTTGGGACATGGCCATGTGATTCTATTTCGAATGTCCACACGGCCTATGACACGGGCGTGTCTTTGGCCGTGTAAGACACACGGTCGGGCAACACGGGCATGTGTCCCCTGTATTTTGAAAAATTTTCTAAGTTTTCTAAAAATTTCCTTAGTTATCAATTTAGTCTCGAACCACTTCTAATGCATGATTTGGGCCTCGTCGGCTTGTATTAGGGACGATATGAATGATTGTGAATGATTTATATTTAAAATGGAAAAATGTATAAGAAATGTATGTTTATTTGTGTAATAAGTCCGGTAATGCTCCATAACCCTATTTCGGTGTTAAATATGGGTGAGGGGTGTTACATTTATTGGTATCAGAGTTGCAGTTTAGTTGATTTTAGGACTAACGTAGCATATGTGAGAGTCTAGCTATACATGCCATATATAACCTGTGATAGTGTGATATCTCCTGACAGTCTAAATCGTGTCTTTTTATATAGTAATAGATCCCAATCGAGCAGTGGCTGATGATGTTGAGAGTAACGCGCCAACCTCCATTCACGGGGTAGCGCAATATGAGTCGAGACCTGTATCGAGTAGTCAAGGAGGAGAGGCTAAAGAAGCCTTCTTCCAAATAATGAGTGAGTGGTTCACTGAGTTTGTCCAAACCAATCCAGCTGCTCAACAACCTCGACCCCTACCTATTCCCTAATCGGTCCCCCTAGCTCCTCAAGGTTTGGAACCTTTACGCTTGAGTAAGTCACCTATGGATAAAATTCGAAAGTATGGGGTTGAAGAGTTTAGAGCTACCGTTGATGAAAATCCTAAGAGAGTTGAGTTTTGGCTTGGGAATATAATTCGAGTATTTAATAAACTATCTTACATGCCAGTTGAATGTGTAAAATGTGTCGTATCGCTTCTAAGAGATACTATATATCAATGGTGGAATACTTTAATATCTGTGGTACCGAGAGAAAAAGTCACGTGGGAATTCTCTCAAATCGAGTTTAGAAAGAAATACATCAATCAGCGGTTTATCGATCAAAAGCGCAAAGAGTTTTTGGAATTGAAACAAGGTCAAATGTCTGTGACTGAGTACGAGAGAGAATTTGTGAGACTCAAAAAATATGCTTGAGAATGTGTATCCACTGAGGCAATTATGTGTAAGTGATTCGAAGACGGGTTAAACAAAGACATTAGACTTTTAGTCGAGATTCTGGAGTTGAAAGAATTTGTTGTGTTAGTCGACAGACCTTGCAAAGCTGAGGAACTTGGCAAAGAAAAGAGAAAAGCTAATTATGAGGCTAGGGATTTGAGAAAGAGGTCGATGAGTAAACCCTATCCCTCTTCGTCAAAGAAATCACAGGATTCGTATAATCGTTCGACAGCTTTAGTGGGGTATTCTAATAGAGATCGTGGTAAGCAATACATGAGTCCTAAAGCTCAAGCCAATTCAGTATCGAGTGTTGGTTGTGTTAGAACCAACAAACCTGAGTGTCAACAGTGTGGGAGATGACATTTTGGAGATTATTGGATGAATAATAAAGCTTCTTTTAGATGTGGTTTGCAAGATCACTTTATTCGGGATTGTATTGAGTTACCCGAAAAAGACAATTACCAGAATGCAAGACCAAGTAATACAGCTGCTAGAGGGAGACCACTTAGAAATAAGGGAAATGTGACTAGTAGCAAAAGAGCAACAAAGGATTCTGTTGTGAGATCCGAGGCAAGAGCACCTACTAGAGCTTACGCTGTTTGCGCTTACAAAGATACGTCATCACCAGATGTTATCACCGGTACATTTTCTCTCTATGACACTAATGTAATTGCCTTGATTGATCCTGGATCGACTCATTCATATGTTTGTATAAATTTAGTGTCTAGTAAGAGTTTGCCTGTTGAGTCTACCGAATTTGTGATTAAAGTATCGAACCCCTTAGGCAAGTATGTCCTAGTTGATAAAGTTTGCAAGAATTGTCCTTTGATGACTCAGGGTTACTGTTTTTCAGAAAATTTGATGCTTTTACCGTTTAATGAATTCATGTGATTTTGGGTATGGATTGGTCGACTCAGCATGATGCTATTGTGAATTGTATATGAAAGACTATTGAATTGAAATGTCAGAATAGTGAAATTCTTTAAATTGAATCTGATGAGTCAAGTGAATTACCTGATGTGATATTGACGATGTTAGCTTAGAAATATATGAGAAAAGGTTACAATGCTTATCTTGTGCATGTGCTGGATACAGAAGTGTTTGAATTGAAGATTGAATTAGTACCAGTGGTTTGTGAGTATCCGGATGTGTTTCCAGAAGAGTTGGTTGGATTGCCAGTGATCAAAGAAGTCGAATTTGCTATTGAATTAGTATCGAGAACATCACCGATATCGATAGCTCCGTACAAAATGACTCCGACAGAATTGAAAGAGTTAAAAGCTCAGTTACAAGAGTTAACCGATAAAGGTTTTGCACGACCTAGTTTTTCTCCTTGAGGTGCACCAGTTCTGTTCGTAAAGAAAAAAATTGGATCGATGAGATTGTGTATTGATTATCGTTAGCTCAACAAGGTTACGATTAAAAATAAGTATCCTTTGCCAAGAATTGATGATTTGTTTGATCATTTTAAAGGAACAACTGTATTTTCAAAGATTGATCTGAGATCTGGCTATTATCAGTTGTGAGTTAAAGATTCGGATGTGCCGAAAACTAAAATCAGAACAAGGTACAGACATTATGAATTTCTTGTTATGTCATTTAGATTAACTAACGCTCTTGCAGTATTTATGGATTTGATGAATCGAATCTTTAGACCGTATTTGGACAGATTTGTTGTTGTATTCATTGATGACATTTTGATCTATTCCCGAAATGAGTTTGAGCATGCTGAACACTTGAGAATTGTATTACAAACTTTGAGAGATAAATAATTGTTTGATAAATTCAGTAAATGCGAGTTTTGGCTCTGAGAAGTTGGATTTTTGGGACATATTGTTTTAGCGGAAGGCATTCGAGTTGATCCGAATAGAATTTCAGCAGTTGTTGACTGGAAACCACCAAGAAACGTGTCTGAAGTTAGAAGTTTTCTGGGATTAGTTGGCTACTATCACATTTTGTAAAAGGGTTCTCGATGATTGCTATACCGATGACTCAATTGCTACAGAAAAATGTGAAGTTCGAGTGGTTCGAGAAATGCCAACAGAGTTTTGAACAGTTGAAAGCACTATTAACTGAAGCACTAGTTTTAGTTCAAACTAAATCGGGTAAAGAGTTAGTAATTTTCAGCGACACGTCACTAAATGGTTTGGGATGTGTTTTGATGCAAGAAGGCAAAGTGATAGCTTATGCTTCCAGAAAATTGAAGCCGCATAAAAAGAATTATCCGACACACGACTTAGAGTTGGCTGCTATTGTGTTTGCATTAAAAATTTGGCGACATCATTTTTTCGATGAGAACTGCCATATCTTTACCGATCACAAGAGTTTGAAGTATATAATGACTCAGAAAGATTTGAATTTGCGACAACAAAGATGAATTGAATTGTTGAAAGACTATGAGTTAGTGATTGATTATCATCCGAGGAAAGCGAATGTAGTCGTAGATGCTCCGAGTAGAAAATCTTTATTTGCTTTGTGAGCGATGAACACGTAGTTAACTTTGTCTGATGATGGTTCAATTTTAGCTGAGTTAAAAGCGATACTATTATTTCTTCAACAAATTTGCGAGACTAAAAAATGTAATAACGAATTGCAAGTTAAAAGAGTATAATGTGAGCCGACTACTAATTCAAACTATCAGATCGGATCCGATGATTGTTTAATGTTCCAAGGTAAAATTTGTGTACCAAAGAATTCTGAGCTTATTCAGAAAATTTTACATGAAGCACACGGTGGTTCTCTATCTATTCATCTAGGGAGTACTAAAATGTACAATGATTTGAAACAATTGTACTTGTAGTCAGGTATGAAACGAGACATTTCAGAGTTTGTGTCTAGATGTTTGGTTTGTCAACAAGTCAAAGCTGAACATTAAGTGCCTTCGGGACTACTACGCCAGTGATGATACCAGAATGGTAATGCGATAGAGTTACGATGGATTTCATATCGAGATTACCCGTATCTCCGAAAAACAAAGATGCTGTTTGGGTTGTTGTTGATCGTTTGACGAAATTGACACATTTCATTCCGGTACGTATAGACTTTTTGCTCGATAGATTAGCTTAATTGTACATCTCTGAGATTGTTAGATTGTACGGGGTACAAGTTTCTATTATTTGAGATAGAGATCCGAGGTTTACATCGCGATTTTGGAAGAAATTGGAAGAAGCTTTGGGTACACGATTGCAGTTTAGTACTGCATTTCATCCTCAAACCGACAGTCAATCTGAGAGAGTAATTCAGATTCTTGAAGATATGTTTAGTTGCTATATTTTAGAGTTTGAAGGCAACTGGGAGAAATATTTACCGTTGGTTGAATTCACGCATAACAACAGTTTTCAATCGAGTATAAAGATTGCACCGTATGAAGCTCTGTATGGTCGCAAATGCATAACTCCATTGTATTGGACCGAGCTTTATGAGAAAATGATTCATGGGGTTGATTTGATTAGAGAAACTGAAGAGAAAGTGAAAGTAAATCGCAACAGTTGGAAAGTAGCTTCAGATCTACATAAATCGTATGCAGATCTGAAACGTAAAGACATTGAATTTCAAATCGATAATAAAGTATTTCTAAAACTATCTCCATGGAAGAAGATTCTTCATGTTGGTCACAAAGGAAAATTAAGTCTGTGATTTATCGGGCCGTATGAGATTATCGAAAGAATAGGGCCAGTGGCATATCGACCAGCTTTACCGTCAGAATTAAAAAAGATCCACAATGTGTTTTATGTGTCGATGTTATGCCAATATAGATCAGATCCATCATACGTAATTTCTCTGACGAAGATTGAAATTGAACCTGATATGACGTATAGTAAAGAACCGATTAGAATTCTAGCTCGAGAGATTAAGGAGTTGAGAAATAAAAGTATAGCTTTAGTGAAGGTTCTTTCGCAAAAGCACGGTGTCGAAGAAGCTATGTGGGAACCTGACGAAGCTATTAGAAGATAGTACCCTAACTTAGTATCATCTTCCCAAATAAACTTCCACAACAATTAAGAATTAGAAACACCATTAAAAGAGCTTCAAGGTTCGGCCAACTATCCTTTGTGCATGTATGTTCATTTTTGTCCCATTTTTAATGATTTCTATGTTTTCGAAGTTGTTGTAACTTAATCTAGCTAGCCTAGGGACTAATTTGTAAAATTTTTGAAGGTTTAGGGTTTTTCCATTGATTAATGTACATGTATTTTGATGTTTGATGATAGAAAACGTATGGTTGTTGTTAGATAAGCAACATTTGTAAAGTGATTTTTGGTAAAATTGCCAATTAGGGATTAAATTTTGAAATGTGTAAATTTTGTGGTAGAAATTTGAAATAAATGAAAAATATGGGTTGTTATGATAATAAAGGAAATTTGGCTAGCATGGGTAGGGATCTAATTGCATGAATTTGTATTTTTATGAGCTAAGGCTAAATTGTAAAAATGTTGAAATATTAGGGGCAAAAAGAGTAAAGTTGCCATAATATGCATTTTGGATTAAATTGAATAGAATGATAATTAAAAAAGTTAAATTTGATTACATATAGATTAAGAAAAGCGAAGTTCGAATCTAGACCGGGGAAAGAATAAAGTATTGGATTAGTCGATCCATTTCATCGTTTTTGCGATCGAGGTAAGTTCGTATATTAATAAGCATTATTATAATTGTGTTTTAAATGCTTTAATATTGAATTAATTATGAATACAACCTTATGTGTATGTTCAATGAAGATTTGGCAATGTGAAATCTCGGTTGAACCTTAGGATTAGATTAGGATACAAATGACATGTCATTAAGGGTTATGTGATTTGGGTGTTGTCCGTATGCCCTACCGGTGGCTGAGTTATCTGGCATGTGTTGTGGATTCTCGTCAGCTTGTGTGAGCAGCATCGTGTAGCTACGTCATGGCCGTCAGCTTGTGTGAGCAGACTCGTTGATAGCTCGAGAGTGAGCATTATATAAGATATGAGATTGAGATAGCTTCGACTATGTATTTAGCACTTAGGGTGCGAGATTCTCGAGTATCCGGTATTATTCCAAATGGTTCAACGGGTATATCAATGATATGAAACAGTAAGAAATAGATGCTTACCAGTACAAGTATGTACAAAAACTATATGAGCATTGAATCTATGAAAGTAGTGAGGTCATAATTACTTATGTGATTGAATATATGTTAACCTTATGATTTAATGATTTTGTAGTATATTATGTTCATACTACTTGGTTTGGTGAATAAATAGTGAGTTTTACTTATTAACTATACGAGCTTACTAAGCTTTATAGCTTACTGTGTTTACTTTTCCATGTTTTATAGTGTTTATCGAAGCTTGCTTGGATTTAGGAGTTATCGAAGATTGCATCACACTATCAAGCTATCACTTTGGTACTTTTAAATTTATGTATTTGGTTATATGGCATGTATAGGAGTTATGGTCATTTTTGTATATATGTTAGTAATGGATTTTGCCATTTGATTTAGCTTGTAAATGATGAATTGCTTGGTTATGTGTATAGCCATGTGATTTGGCTTATTTTGATATATTTGGTGATGTATATATATATATGAAAATAGCCTTTTGTTATGTGGTTGAAAATTGTTATATAAATGCTTATTGTGAACTGGTAATTTGAGTACCATATGATTGAAATTTGGAGATTTGGTATGCATATGATTTTAGGTAAGAAAGTGTATATATGAAATTAACTAGTTAAGTGATTTGTGAATGCGAATTTGGTATGATTGGAGTTGGAAAAATATGATGCTATGAACACTATAGTTCCTGGTATAGAAATAGCATGAAATAGACTTTATTGAGATTGGTTGGAATGCTTATTTATGCCATGTTATATATCATTTGGTTTGTGTAGGTGAATGAAAGTTTGGGTGAGAAAGATTGCTCGGTAAATAGCCTATTTTTGTCCACATAGGTAGAGACACGAGCGTGTGTCTTAGTCGTGTGTGACACACGGTCAGGTGACACGGCCGTGTGTCCCCTGGTGTTTAATTAGAAATCAAGTCAGTATGCTCCACACGGCCCACCACACGGGCGTGTGACTTGATCGTGTGGCATAAGCCAATATACCCTACAGGTTTGGCACGGCCTAGTACACCGCCTGTCACATGGCCGTGTGTGGCCATTTTGAAGGGCTCACGAGCATGTGGTTGGTCGTGTGACCCAAGTTAGAGAGTTATACAGGGTCAAACATGGGATGGGACATAGCCATGTGATTCCATTTCGAATGTTCGCACGGCTTATGACACGGACCTGTCTTTGGTAGTGTGAGACACACGATCGGGCCACATAGGTGTGTGTCCCTTGTATTTTGAAAAATTTTCTAAGTTTTATAAAAAATTCCTAAGTTATCGTTTTAATCTGGAACCACTCTTAATGCATGATTTGGGCCTCGTCGGCTCATATTAGGGACAATATGAATGATTGTGAATCATTTATATTTGAAATAGAAAATTGTATGAGAAATGTATGTTTATTTGTGTAATATGTCTGGTAATGCTCCGTAACCCTATTTCGGTGTTGAATATGGGTGAGGGGTGTTACAATCATAAAATTAACAAATACTTCTTTTAGTTACTAGGACGTTGACCCCTCTAACTTCAACATATGTTTGTAGCTCATAATACAGTCTTGTCGCTTCTCTCCCTTTTAATGCAAGATAGAATTCCTACACCACAGGTATTATTGTTGGTTCTTCAGGTGGCAAGAAGAAGTTAGTCTGTAACACCCCTAACCTATATCCATCGCCGAACTAGGGTTAAAGGCGTTACCAAACAAATAGGAACGTTTAACTTTCATTCCATAATCATCAATGCATCAGAGATCAACATCAATATATAGCCCCTTATATAGGTCATCGAGACCTTAAACATGCCTTAGAAAGGGGTCAGGACTAAACCGAGCTCATACAAAATTTTCCAAAACTTAAACATTTCTCAAATTTGTACAGGTCACACGCCCGTGTGAACAGGCTGTGTGCCTTACATGGCACTAAACATGCTCGCGTGTCTAAGCCATGTCAAAACAGGGCATACATACTTACTTGCTCATACGGCCTCAAGACACACCCGTGTGTCTTAGCCGTGGTCGACACTGACTTGGGTCACACGGCTAGCCACACACTCATGTGCCTTGGTCGTGCTTGAGCCTGACTTACAACTGTAGGATACCCCAGGGGACACACGGCTATACAACATGACCGTGTGTCGCACACGGTTGAGACAGACGCTCGTGTCTCTACTTGTGTGGACAAAAATAGGCCATTTGAATAGCCAATTTGTCACCCCAATTTAGGTCAACCTACAAGCAAAGGAACAAGCATATTTTCCCAACCAATTCAACCAAACTCAATACCAAACATAAGCTATTCATATCATATAATAGTCACCCAATTCATACTCATAAGCCTTACTATTCTATGTCAAAACATATGTCAAAAGCATATAAAAACATTTCTTTCCATACATCATTCAATCTCATGCTAAAACTTATCAAAACTTACCAATATTTATCATTTCTTTTATCTCAATAAAACATACCACATTTGCACATTAGCATCACATACCATCAGCCATTATCAACTATGAGTTCAAACACAAACTAGCTAAATCACATGGCTAAGCATATACATCACAAAACATAATCTCACAACTACTAGCCTATACATGCCATCTTTAATTTATACATTTTCAAAGTACCAAAATGAGATTCGATAGTGTGGTGACAATCCTTAACAATCCCTGAGCTCATCGTAGCTTCGATATCTAAAAAAATGTAAACACACACAAAGTAAGCTTTCATAAGCTTAGTAAGCTCGTACCAAAAATCATAAATAGTATATAAATTACGAAACATCAACACATAAGTATTTATAAATTCTCAAATAATCTATCAATTGTATGCCAACATAATTTATATGTTCATATTAATTCAATGGACTTCACATACGTGATATCATCTACCATATAGGTATCGTACATACCTTAATTTTTCTGTACTTATTCATTTTCATTCTCACCTTCCGTTCAGATATTTTAAGACTTTCCATAAATTATTTGTACTTTAAACATCTGCACGCTTTGTGCTTTAAAGGTTATCCGAAGCTAGACTGATTTCCATACACTTAGTGCCATCTCGATTAAACGAAGTTATTTCGGTATCGCACACTTAGTGCCTCATATAGCCGAAGCTAATTCAAATCACACACTTAGTGCCAAATACCATTGCTTTATCATTTTATTCATCCAAATTAAATATATATATACAATCCATGTATAATCAAAGCATCAAAACATGCTTATAACATCATATTTTGCGTACGAATTTACCTCGTACTCAAAATTGTCGACTTGGATCGTCTACTCTATAATCATTGACTTCCCTCGGTCTAAATCCTAATTCTTCTTTTCTTGATCTATATGTATTCAAAATTAACCCTTTTATTTACCAAATCATTCAAAACAATCCATAGACACATATTTAGGGCATTTTGCAAACTAACCCTCACATTTTCACATTTCGACACTTTAGTCCTTAAATCACAAAATCACAAAATACACATAATTTGCTTGGACACAAGCTTAACCGAAATTTCATGGCTCTCATACAAGTCCATACATTTCATTTATTTCACATTTTAGTCCCTCAAAATAACAGTTTTACAATTTAGCCCAAATTACTCAAATTCATCAAAAATCCAAAGACAAAACATGTAAACCCAACATCAAGCTTTCATAATTCAACATTTAACATCACAAAGCTCATGAATTCATCCATGGAATATCTCAAAATCATTAACAAAATCAGAAATTGAGGCAGGGGTTCGGTAGTATACGAAGCAACGATTACAAAAATGTAGAAATTATCAAAAATCGAGCTCAATAAATACCCTAATTAAGCAAAACCTTAGCCGAACCCTAGATGAATCTTTTTCTTTTCTTTTATTTGTATTTTCAGTGGAATAGCATAAACAAATGGCTAATTTCATGCTTTTTATTTTATTAATATGACTTAATTTACCAAGTTCCAATTTTTCCATTTCTAATTAAACATATATTTCATATTCATTAAGGACATTTATGACCACTAATGCTTTTAATGGTCAAATAACATAATAAGGACCTCACAATTAATAAACCAAATCAAATAGGCACTTTTAACAAATAGCATGCAAATTTTACATTTTACGTGATTAGATCTTTTTTCAAAATTAAGCACACAAACATTCAAATTTTTATACGAGGCTTTCACACATGCTAATTCACACATCATAAGCACGAAAAATAATATTTAAATATTTTTTAACTCGGATATGTGGTCCCGAAACTACTATTCCGACTAGGGTCTAAACCGAACTATTACATAGTCCATTCTATTTTTGGTGCAATTTCCCATACTCCTTTGCATTTTATCATTAATGGTTCGAATCCTTGTTCTTGGATGAATGTGTACGACTACAACCGTTGTAGATATTTGTCTGTTGTTTTCTAGAAATTCAATAGATAGATTCATAATGCTATATCAGAGTCTATGAATTATTCAAACCTGAATGTTGTTTTGGTATTGCTCTCCAAGATTATGGTGCTTCCTTAACTATCGACAGAAACATACTGTTTTCCACACAATGTTTGGGGATGATAAAAATATCTTAATGGTCTATTTATTTTAAAGGAAAATAGTGTTACAGTTAAGGGTTATATTTTTGTTAGATAGTTTATTCCTAATAAATAAGGAATTAGAGAATTCTAAATCTTCTAAAGTTCAATTATAGAAATGTCAGATGTTAATTAAAAGCTGGACGACATCTTACACAGGGGTGTCATGACATCTTTTATGAATGTCACGACATCGAGGATAGTTTACCTATGCTAAACTTTGTGTGGTGTCGTGACATGCAAAGCTGGTGTCGCGACATTGAGGCCAGTTTCTGTTGTTCTTTTTCTCTGCCTTATAATCTTCTGTTGTCTCATTTTCTTAATTTATTTCCCATTCACTTTCCAATATACCATCGTTCCTACTTTAGGTCCATAAAACTTTGCATTGTAAGGCTTGAGTGTCAATTATTTCCTTTCTTGTCCCCCACAATAATGTTTTACTCTTTGTCCATTTATCAGAAAAATTATCCTCCCTTTCCAATAAGTTCTATTGCCCCATGAGGTGTTACCTGATTTATAGTGTATAGGCTAGTCCATCTGGATTTCAGCTTAGCAGGGAATAATTTTAATCTTGAATTAAACAACAATAGTTTTTCTTCTGACAAAAATTCACGTTTTTATATTTTTGCGTCATGCCTGAGTCTGCTCCTGTAACACCCCTAACCCGTATTCGTCACCGAAAAAGGGTTATGAGGCGTTACCGACCAAACTCAACATAAATCATACATTTGTGCAATCATAAATAAAATCCATTCATCTCAATCACTTTGTCCCTTATAAGGTCCTGAGAGACCTTAAAACATGCTTAGAACTGGTTCAGGACTAAACCAATAACATTTGCAAACTTTGAGAAACCTAGAACATTTTCTTTGATTTAAAGGTCACACGCCCGTGTGAATAGGCCATGTGCCTCACACGGCCACCAAACACACCTGTGTCACAGGACGTGTGAAAACAGGGCATACATACTGACTTGTACCACATGGTTGGAGACACGCCCGTGTCTCTACCTATGTGGGAAAAAATAGGCCATTTGAAAAACCAATTTGCCACCCTTCACTCATGCACACATAGTAACTAATTTGGAACCATTTCTATACACTTATAGGTTGCCAAAACATACCAATTCACACACATATCATACCATCTATCATCAACCATTTCAACTACTCAATTCCACATTCAAAACCTACCAAATCATTATGGCAAAAATCATCACAACTTGTATAAGTTCCATATACATTAATTCATCGTATTATCATCTATTTCATATCACAAAACACATCATTTAACTATATCAACAACTAAGGCCAACATACCCAAAACAAGCCAATATATATAAGGCATTATGCACATCACTTAGGCCAACTTAAATGACCAAATACATACCAACATTTTCAACAAAAGCTAGCCAAATCTCATGGCTATATCAAATCTCAAATCATATCATCAACAGACTAGCCTATACATGCCATAAACCATATTTACAAGCATCCAAAAATACCAACAAGTAGTCGATAGTGTGATTATGTTTCCTGATGATCCCCGATGTCCAAGCTAGCTTCGAAAATCTATAAAACATGGAAGGAACACACAAGTAAGCTCGAAAAGCTTAGTAAGCTCGTACTAAATATACTGAACAGTTCATAATATACAAATCATCAATTTGAACTAATTCATATCTAAATCATGATGACCAACAAACTTTCCTCATACTTACTCAAGTGTTTATGAACAAGTTCAATACTTCTTCCATTTGGATTTCATGCTTTATATGTACATACCTGTACAAATTCATACTGAGCTCATACCTTTTACGTGATACTATCGAATACTCGATATCTCATACACTAAGTGCTAACGCATAGCCAAAGCTATTATAATCTCACACACTAAGTGCCTTTCATAGCCGAAGCTATCTCAACCTCGCACACTAAGTGCCATATATAGCCGAAGCTAATCCAATTCACACACTAAGTGCTCTATATAGTCGAAGATATCTCGAAACGCACACTAAGTGCCAAACTTAGTTGATTTATCATCGTACGCAATCGTACTCATATATACAATTTATGCAATATTAATGCATTAAAAACATAATTGTAACAATATTTATCACATACGAACTTACTTTGGATACTAAAACGACAAATTGAATCGTTTAGTCGATGACTTTGGTTTTCCCCCGATCTATATCCGAATTTCTCCTTTCTTGATCTAGATGTATTCAAAATTAACTTATTCAATCACATATTTATTCAATTTAATCCACAAACACATATTTGGGCATTTTTACACTTTAGCTCCTAAATTGTCACATTTTTACAATTTGGTCTTATTTTCACAATTACATCAAATTCACACAATTCAATTTAATCCATGGTTAGTAGAATTATCATAGTACCCCTAGCAGCCCATATTTCACATTTATTCACACTTTAGACCCCACATTTTTCATCTTTTCACAATTTAATCCTTATTTGACATTTTTGTCATCACTTTACAAAACATGAAAATCTATCATCTAACTTCCATAATTCATTATCATCATTCAAAAACATCAAGCTATCATCAATGGCAACTCACAAATTCATCAACAATTTCAGAAATTAGAGTAGGGGCTAGCTAGAACATGAAGCAACGAGCACAAAAACATAGAAATCATCAAAAATGGGACAAAATTCATACCTTACTCAAGCTTGCAAAGTGCCGAAATTACTGAAGCTTCAAACCCTATCTTTCTTTCTAATATTCGATTGAAGAAATGGAAAAAGATGGACACCAATTTGTTTTGTTTTATTTTATTAACCTTTATTTCATTATATACTAATATAACCTTAGTTATAAACATTAAAATTTTCATAATAGATGCCCATTAATGTCTATTAACCATAACAATGGTATAATATCATCATAAGGACTTCCAATTAATAATTCATAGCCAAAAAGCACTTTAATCTATGAGAACATCAATTTTGCATCTTTTGCAATTTAGTCCTTTTATCAAATTAGACATCCAAACGATAAAATTAAATCACAAACTTTCACACATACATGCTATCATGCTATAAACACATAAAATAATATTAAAATAATTTTTTGACCTCAAATTTGTGGTTCTAAAACCACTGTTCCGATTTAGCTAAAATCGGGCTATTACAACTCTTCCCCCTTAGGGATTTTTGTCCCCGAAAATCTTACCAGTGAATAGGTCTAGATATTACTTTCTTATAGCATCCTCGAGTTCCCACGTAGCTTCTTCTACCCCGTGTCGATTCCATAATGCTTTTACTAATGCTATTATTTTATTTCTGAGCTCTTTGATCTCACGAGCTAGAATTCAGATCTGTTATTCACTATACGATAAATCTGAATGAATCTCAACTTCGGTCTAGAAAATAACATGTGAAGGATTAGATCTGTACCTTCGTAGCATCGATACATGGAATACATTATGAATATTTTCTAACTCAGATGGCAATGCTAGCCGATAAGCAACTGGTCCAACTCGCTCGATGATTTCATACAGTTCGATGAATCGCGGACTCAATTTGCCTTTACGACCAAATCAAAGTATTTTCTTCCATGGAGATACTTTCAAAAACACTTTATCCCCAATCTGAAACTCAATATCTTTCTGTTTCAAGTTTGCATATGATTTCTGACGATCTAATGCTACTTTCAGACTATCACGAATTACTTTCACTTTTTCTTTTGTTTCTCTAATCAGATCAACCCCGTGAATCTTATTCTCGCTAAGTTCAGTCCAGTACAACTGTGTTCAACACTTTCGACCGTATAAAGCTTCGTACGGTGCCATTTTAATACTCGATTAAAAACTATTATTATACGCAAATTTAATCAACGACAAATAATTTTCCCACGCACCTTCAAACTCAAGAATGTAACATCTCAACATATCTTAAAGTATTTGAATAACTCGCTCGGATTGACCATCCGTCTGCGGGTGAAATGCAGTACTGAAATGTAGTTTTGTACCCATTGAATCTTGCAGTTTCTTCCAAAACCTCGATGTGAATCTCAGATCTCTATCCGAAACAATAGAAATAGGTACTCTGTGTAATGTCACAACCTCGGAGATATACAACTCAACTAACTTTTCTAATGAATAGTCTGTTCGTACGGAATGAAATGAGCTAATTTTGTCAACCGGTCAACAACAACCCAAATCGCATCTTTCTTTTTCGGAGATAGGGGCAAACCTGAAACAAAATCCATAGTTACTCTATCCCATTTCCACTCAGGAATCATAATCGGTTGCAATAAACCAGACGAGACCTGATGCTCAGCTTTAACTTGCTAACAAATCAAACATTTCGAAACAAATTCTGAAATATCACGTTTCATGTCATGCCACCAATAAAGCTGTTTCAAGTCATTATACATTTTCGTGCTTCCTGGATGAACAAATAAATGACTACTATGAGCTTCGTTCAAAATCATCTGAATCAACTCTGAATTTCTTTGAACACATATTCGACCTTTGAATCTCAAATAATCATCTGAATCAACTTGAAACTCTGAATCAGGGCTTGAGTCACATTGAACTCGTTTTGCTAATGTTTCATTATCGACTTTCTAAGCTTTACTAATCTGTTGTAAAAACAACAGTCTCACTTTCAACTTAGCTACAATTGAGCCATCATCAGATAAAGCAAACTGAGTATTCATTGCACGTACAGCAAACAAAGATTTCCAACTTAATGCATCAGCAATAACATTTGCTTTTCCTGGATGGTAGTCAATTGCTAACTCATAGTCTTTTAACAATTCTAGCCATCTCCTCTGTCACAAATTCAAATCTTTTTGAGTCATCAAATATTTCAAACTCTTGTGATCTGAATAAACATGGCATTTTTCACCAAACAAATAATGACACCAAATCTTTAATGCAAATACAATGGGTGTTAACTCTAAATCGTGCCTCGGGTAATTCTTTTCATGTGGTTTCAACTATCGCGAGGCATAACCTATGACTTTGCCTTCCTGCATCAAAACACAGCCCAGACGATTCAACGATGCATCACTATTGATCACAAATTCTTTACCCGATTCTGACTATACTAATACTGGAGTTTTAGTCAAAAGAGCTTTCAGCTGATCAAAACTTTTCTGACATTTCTCAGACCATTTAAACTTTACATCTTTTTAAAGCAATCTCCTCAATGGAGTCGTAATCATTGAAAAGCCTTTTACAAACCATCGGTAATAGCTAGCTAGTCCCAGAAAGCTGCAGACTTTAGATACATTTCTCAGAGGTTTCCAATCCATTATTGTAGAAATCTTGCTCGGATCAACTCGAATACCCGATGCTAACACAATATTCCCCAGAAAACCAACCTCGCACAACCAGAATTCACATTTATTGAACTTTGCAAATAATTGCTTATCACACAGAGTCTGCAATACAATTCTCAAATGCTCGGCATGTTCAGTTTCATCTCGTGAATATATCAAAATGTCATCAATAAATACAACAAAAAATCGATCTAGGTACGGTCTGAATATTCGGTTCATCAAGTCCATAAAGATAGCAGGTGCATTCGTTAATCCAAAAGGCATAACTAGAAATTCGTAGTGTCTGTACCTTGTTCTAAATATGATTTTCGGCACATCAGAGTCTCTAACTCGCAACTGGTAGTAATCTGATCTCAAGTCTATCTTTGAAATCACTGTAGCCCCTTTCAATTGGTCAAACAAATAGTCAATCTGCGGTAAAGGGGATTTTTTCTTGATCATCACTTTGTTTAGCTGTCTGTAGTCTATACACATTCTCATCATACCATCTTTCTTTTTCACAAACAAAACGGGAGCACCCCAAGGCGAGAAACTCAATCTTGCAAACCCTCTGTTGGTTAATTCTTGTAACTGAGCTTTTAGTTCTTTTAATTCTATCGGAGCCATTCGATACGGAGCTATCGATATTGGCTTAGTTCCTGGAACTTACTCAATGCCAAACTTAATCTCTCTGATCGGTGGTAAACCCGGTAACTCATTAGGAAACACATCTGAATACTCGCACACAACTGACACTATTTCGATCTTCTTTTTAGTCACTTTCGGGTCAAGCACATATGGAAAATAAGCTTCGTAACCTTTTATACGCAAAATAAGCTTCGTAACCGTTTCTCACATATTTCTGAGCAAACATCGATGAAATCACTACGGGCAAACCATTCAAATCATCTGACTCAATCCAGATAATCTCATTATTCTAACATCTCAGATCAATCATCTTTCGTTTACAATTCACTACAACATCATGCAATGTTAGCCAATCCATACACAGAATTATATCAAATTCATCAAAGGGTAATAACATCAGATCAGGCAAAAAACATATATCTCGAATCATCAGTGGACAGTTCTTGCACACTTTATCAACTAGCACACACTTGCCTAAGGGGTTCGATACTCTAATTATAAATTTAGTAGACTCTACAGGCAAAGTCTTACTGGATACTAAATTCACACATATATACGAATGAGTAGATCTCGGATCTATCAATGCAATAACTTTAGTATCATAGAGAGTAAAAATACCGATAATAACATCTAGAGATGACGCTTCTTCGCGAGCACGAACAGTGTAGGCTCATGCAGGTGCTCTAACATCAGATTTCGTGGCAATGTCTTATGTCACACCTCTACCACCACTCACATTTCCTGTGTTTCTAAGTGGTCTACCTCTAACTACAGTGTTACTCGACCTCGTGTTCTGAACATTATCTTTTTCAACTAACTCTAGGCAATTTTTAATAAAGTGATCTCGTGAACCACAACTATAACAAGTTTTATTATTAATTTTCACCCAGCAATCTCTAAAATGCCGTCTTCCACACTGTTGACACTCGAGTTTAACATCTTTTACGTTACCAACACTCGATACCGATGTGGCTTGAGCTTTAGGGTTGGTGTATTGCTTTTTGTGATCTCTATTTTTGATATCCTAATGAAGCTGTCGATCGGTTAAAATAGTCTCTAGTTTTATTCGACTAGGAATGATAAGATTTACTCATCGATCTCTTCCTCGAATCTCTTGCCTCTGAATCAGCCTTTCTCTTTTCTTTGCTGAGGTCCTTGGCTTTACAAGCCCTCTCAACCAGTACTACAAATTCCTTCAATTCAAGTATCCTAACTAATAGCTTTATATCTTCATTTAACCCATTAACAAATCATTTGCACATAATCTCTTCAATAGTCACGTATTCCCGGGCATACTTGCTTAATCGTACGAATTCTCTTTCGTACTCAGTGACAGTCATTCGGACCTATTTCATCTCTAGAAACTCTTTATGTTTTTGATTGAGAGATCTCTAACTTATATATTTCTTCTAGAACTTGAATTGAAAGAATTCCCAAGTAACCCGTTCTCTAGGAACCACCGATGTTAGCATTTTCCACCAATGATATGCATTATCTCTAAGCAAAGATACTACGCATTTGATACATTCTTCTGGAGTACAGGACATGTAACACCCTAAACCCGGCCTGGACGTTATGGTCGAATCTGGCGCATCACATTGAAGTGTTTTAGCGAAAATCGTGTTTTCATTTAAAACCCTTCTTAAAATAAAAGAAACCTTAATTAACTTAAAAACAAATCCTTTCAATCACTTGATTAAAACTATGATTTTATGAAAACATGTCATTTTAAAGTTTAGTTACGGAAGCGTAGAAAAAAACATACTATAATTTAAGAAACCATGTTCAACTTCTTATAATTACATCACATAAAAATAATAATCCAACTACTAACAAAATGGAAGCCCTATTACAATCAGGTCTGAGAAGTACTTAATGAAATAGAAACTTATATGCTTAGAAAAAAAAAACAAGTCCAAATTGTCTTCCTAGCTGGCCACCCAGAGTCCCTCTAAACATCGAACCTTCTACTGAGCATCACCTGAAAATAAAATAAAAGAAGGGGTGAGTTTTCGCAAACTCAGTGTGTACAACCCTCAACGAGCAACAAACATTCAATAAACACCATACACCACTTACAATGCAATCCCATCCCAATAATCCATCCGCTACACACCAGCTCCGTCCCCCGTCACACCATGTGGGGATATAAATATTGACCCACCCATCCGTCACATCTATGGTAGCCCGGTTGCAGAACTACCTGCATTTACACATTGGGCTTAAAAGCCGTCGGTGGATCCATGATTGTCAATCAACCATGCGATCCTCATATACTTCCTCCGTTCCATGATTCCCAACCCCTATGCAACCTAAGCAGAATATCGTATGTATGCATGTCACATCCATAAAACTTACATTCAACACCTAGGGGTATTTTGGTCATTTTTGCCCTTAGGGGCATTTCGATAATTTTCTTTTAGGTATGATTTTCACTTACCTTGGCCCATTAACAAATCCCGTGAGATAAGATGAACGAATACTATGCACCAGGTAGGATTCCAGAGAAGAGGAGCTGAGTCATTAAGACCGCTTAAGTACCAAGCTCTCCCTAGATCCAATCCTAGACATGCATCTACCCGTTACCACACCTTAACCCTTTGACTTGTCTACGGTCGCAATTAATTAATTAAGCTTTATGTATTCATCATATACTAGGCCCAAAACCCCTTACAAAGCCCACTCAAATCCACATACCTGCAAATGGCCCACTAGGCCCAATCACATTCATATGGCCCACTAGGCCCAATCACATTCATATGACCCATTAGGCCCAAATCACCTGTATATGGCCCATTAGGCCCAAATCACATTTATATAGCCCATTAGGCCCAAATCACATTATACACATGCTCACATACGAATTTCTATCACATAGCATCGATTATCAATTTTTGCCTATTATGGGCCCAACAGCCCGTTAGGCCAATTAAGCCTATTATGGCCCTGTTACCCAATTCATAGCCCAAGTCCATGGAATTGCCCATGGGGCCTCAGACAACCTATCGGTTTCCTCCTCCCGAGTGTTCGCGCACTCGTAAGACTACCGTAGCCCAACTTTCAGCTTTTTGGCATTTTGGCTTTTCGATATTTCGACTTTTGCCGATTCATTGTGCGTGTGCAGTGTATGTACACACCTGGTAAGTAAGCGTGCTGTGATTCCCTTAGTCACCAACCTACAAACGATATCACCCTTCAATTAAACGAATGCTTAATACATATCCTTACTAAAACTGAAACCTCACTTTAACCTTACCTTGGGCGATCAGCCCCCTTTTTAAATCACTAACCACGATCAACTCCTAGATCTACACCAATCTTAACTATTAAAACTAGAATAATAGATGACTTGTATCCAATACAAGTCCCCTTACCTTAATTATGAACATTCGGCCACTTTAGCTAATGGAAGAGGAATACTTACCAAAACCGCAAACACCTAAAGAGCAATTCGGCAGAGAGCTAAGATTCGAGATCCGACATACGATACTAATTCCCTACCAAAGTTGATTAGAAAGAGTGAGGGAAGAGCAATGTAATAGATTCATAGCAAAACCGATTGGAAGAGCAAACACTTACACTAGATTCGGTCAAAGAGTATTCGACCCTTGAGAGATTTGGCTTTTCGGCTTTCAAACTTAGTATGGTGAATAAGATTTATTTGGTACAGATTAAAGAAGAAGAGTAGAAGAAGGAATCGGCTAAGTGAAACAAATAAAATTGTGTAGAGAAGAATAGAAATCAGAAGAAAGAAAAGAAAGAAAAACAAAAGGGTTTTCGGCTTTTAGGGAAGAGGGTTTTTGGCAACAAGGTGAGGGGAGATTCGGCATTAGCCTGGCAAACTCCCACTCGGCACCTATTTATAGCCCTATAGCCGAATTCTTCAAGCCCAAGTTCCCAATTCGCTCCATCACTTCCCCCTTCTCATCTCCTCGTTTTTCTCACTGATAACCCCTTGATCCTTTCCTCAAATTTCTCTTCTGAACACTCCCCTTAGAGTCCATTTTCACGCCACTTCCAACCTTCTAGAAGGCCAAAATTAAACTTATAAAAATATTAAGCTAGGATTTGAACCTTGGATCTTCTTGCTAGCCACTAACGCCACCTCCCAACACTTTAAGTGGCATCACTTAGCCACACCTCCACAAGGCTTTTTGATGCTATTTTGCCCTATATTTATTTAAAAGCCCAACCACTTACCATTAGAGTTCCTTTAATAATTAAACTATAATTTCTTTTACCCCTAGATTTGAACTCAAACCTTGACCAAGACCCACCATCACGTAATTAACACTTAACCGGAATTGCTAAGCACAAAAAGAAAAAAATTGAGATTTCGAGATTTTTGGGTTTTAAGATTTTTTTAGTGTTACAGGACAATTCATCAAATACTTTGGTCGTATTCTCGAGCCAAAATTTAGCTCTTTCAACATCATCATCAACGGTAGCTCAAAACTCTTCAGCCCCATGTTTACGTATCTTATCCACTGGAGGCTTACTCAATCGAATCAGATCTATCACTTGTGGTACAACTAGGATTTGTTGAGGAACAGGTGGGGATGGAGGTTGTTGAGCAGCAGAATTTGTTCGAACGAACTCCGTGAACCACTCACTCATCATTTGATAGAAGGCTTGCTTAGCCTCTCCCCCTTGGCTACTCTATATAGATCTAGAGTTTGATGGCGCTGACCCTCTTGTAAGAGGGGGCGCGTTACTCTCTACATCATCAGCTAACGCTCGATCAGGATCCATTTGCTATATAAAAACACATTTTAACTATTAGAAATCATCACACTATCACAGTTTATATATATGGCATGTATATCTAGACTATCACATGCTACGTTAGTCCTAGAATCGACTAAACCTAGCTTTGAAACCAATTAAATGTAACACCCCTAACCCATATCCGTCGCCAGAATAGGGTTACGAGGCATTACCGATCAAACTCAACATAAATCATACATTTGTGCAATCACAATTAAAATCCATTTATCTCAATCACTTTTTCCCTTATAAGGTCCTGAGAAACCTTAAAGCTTGCTTAGAAGTGGTTCGGGACTAAACCGATAACATTTGCAAACTTTGAGAAACTTACAAAATTTTATTTGATTTAAGGGTCACACGCCCATGTGAACAGGCAGTGTGCTTCACACGGCCACCAGACACGCCTGTGTCACAGGCCGTGTGAAAATAGGGGATACATACAACTTGTACCACACAGCTAGAGAAACGCTCGTGTGCCATGGCTGAGGGAAAACTGGAGGGTATACTGCCTTAATTCGAAAGGGTACCCTAGGGGACACACGGCCGTGTAACATGACCTTGTGTCGTACACGGCTAAGACACATGCCTGTGTCTCTACCCGTGTGGACAAAAATAGGCCATTTGAAAAACCAATTTGCCACCCTTCACTCATGCACACATAGCAACCAATTTGGAACCATTTCCATACACTTATAGGTTGCCAAAACATACTAATTCACACACATATCATACCATCTATCATCAACCATTTAAACCTCTCAATTCCATATTCAAAACCTACCAAATCATTATGCCAAAAATCATCACAACTTGCATAAGTTCCATATACAATACTTCATCGTATTATCATCTATTTCATATCACAAAACACATCATTTAACTATATCAACAACTAAGGCCAACATACCCAAAATAAGCCAATATATATAAGGCATTCTGCACATCACTTAGGCCAACTTAAATGACCAAATACATACCAACATTTTCAACAAAAGCTAGCCAAATCTCATGGCTATATCAAATCTCAAATCATATCATCAACTCACTAGCCTATACATGCCATAAACCATATTTACAAGCATCTAAAAATACCAACAAGTAGTCGATAGTGTGATGATGTTTCTCGATGATCCTCGATGTCTGAGCTAGCTTCAAAAATCTGTAAAACATGGAAGGAACACACAAGTAAGCTTTAAAAGCTTAGTAAGCTCGTACTAAATATACTGAACAGTTCAAAATATACAAATCATCAATTTGAACTAATTCATATCTAAATCATGATGACCAACAAACTTTCCTCATACTTACTCAAGTATTTATAAACAAGTTCAATACTTCTTCCATTTGGATTTCATGCTTTATATGTACATACATGTACAAATTCATACCGAGCTCATACCTTTTACGTGATACTATCGAATACTCGATATCTCGCACACTAAGTGATAAGGTATAGCTGAAGCTATTA
Organism: Gossypium longicalyx; assembly: GCA_025698465.1. Classification (NCBI taxonomy): domain Eukaryota; kingdom Viridiplantae; phylum Streptophyta; class Magnoliopsida; order Malvales; family Malvaceae; genus Gossypium; species Gossypium longicalyx. The sequence goes on along the minus strand of CM046995.1, from coordinate 65,483,895 downwards.
TAATCTCGCACACTAAGTACCTTTCATAGCCAAAGCTATCTCAACCTCACACACTAAGTGTCATATATAGCCTAAGCTAATCCAATTCGCACTCTAAGTGCTCTATATAGCCGAAGATTTCTCGAAACGCACATTAAGTGCCAAACTTAGTTGATTTGTCATCGTACGCAATCGTAGTCACATATATACAATTTATGAAATATTAATACATTAAAAACACAATTGTAACAATGTTTATCATGTACGAACTTATTTCGAAAACTAAAACGACAAATTGAATTGTTTAGTCGATGACTTTAGTTTTCCCTCGATCTAGATCCGAATTTATCCTTTCTTGATCAAGATGTATTCAAAATTAAATTATTCAATCACATATTTATTCAATTTAATCCAAAAACACATATTTGGGCATTTTTACTCTTTAGCCCCTAAAGTTCCACATTTTTACAATTTAGTCTCATTTTCACAATTACATCAAATTCACACAATTCAATTTAATCCATGCTTAGCCAAATTACCATAGTACCCCTAATAGCCCATATTTTACATTTATTCACACTTTAAACCCCACATTTTCATCTTTTCACAATTTAATCCTTATTTGACATTTTTGTCAAAAATCACTTTACAAAACATGAAAATTTATCATCTAACTTCCATAATTCATCATCATGATTCAAAAATATTAAGCTATAATCAATGGAAGCTCACAAATTCATCAACAATTTCAGAAATCAGAGTACGGGCTAGCTAGAACACGAAGCAACGATCACAAAAACATAGAAATCATAAAAAATGGGACAAAATTCATACCTTACTCAAGCTTCCAAAGTGCTGAAATTATTAAAGCTTCAAGCCCTATCTTTCTTTCTAATATTTTATTGAAGAAATGGAAAAAGATGGACACCAATTTGTTTTGTTTTATTTTATTAACCTTTATTTCATTATTTACTAATATAACCTTAGTTATAAACATTAAAATTTTCATAATAGATACCCATTAATGTCCATTAACCTTAAAAATGGTATAATATCATCATAAGGACTTCCAATTAATAATTCATAGCCAAAAATAACTTTAATCTATGAAAACATCAATTTTGCATCTTATGCGATTTATTCCTTTTATCAAATTAGACATCCAAATGATAAAATTAAATCACGAAACTTTCACACATACATTCTATCATGCTATAAACACATAAAATAATATTAAAATAATTTTTTGATCTCAAATTTGTGGTTTTGAAACCACTATCCTAATTTACCTAAAACCAAGTTGTCGTAGCTCCTCTCCTTGTATAACTTGGTATTTTTGTAAGACATAAAATGGAATTCTTCTAATTCTTGTAATTGAAATTGTCTTTCTTTCTTGGCTAACTCTGGATCTAAGTTTAATTCTTTGATTGCCCAATATGCTTTCTTTTCTAATTTAATTGGAAAGTGACAATTTTCCCATAGACTAATTTATAATGAGACATTCCTAACGGTGTCTTGTATGTTTTTCTATAGGCCCATAATGCATTGTCTAATCTCACTGCCTAATCATTCTTACTTGGATTTATTTTTTTTCAAGAATTCACTTGATCTCTAGGTTGGACACCTCCGCTTGGCCATTAACTTGTGGATGGTATGATTTTGTCATCCGATGTCTCACAATGTACTTGGCTAGAGTAGCTTCAAACTGCTTACTACAAAAATGAGATCATTTATCACTTACCAGTGCACGAGGTGTTCCAAATCGAGCGAAGATATTTTTTCTTAAGAATCGAACCACTGCTTTTGTATCATTAATAGGTAATGGCACTGCTTCAACCCATTTGGAAACATAATCGACGACAAATAGGATGTATTGATTCCCAAAAGAACTTGAAAAGGGTCCTAGGAAGTCAATTCCCCAAACATTAAATATCTATACTTCGAGTATCCCAGTTTGTGGCATTTCATCTCTTCTTGATATACTTTCATTTCTTTGGCATCTATCACATCCTTGTACAAATTCACAAGCATTCTGTTCATAGTTGGTCAATAAAATCTTGATTGTGGTACTTTCTATGCTATCCTTTTTCCTGCCAAAATGCCCTTTACATGGTGATGTGTGACACCCTTGTAGAATATCATTTACTTCTTCTTCAGCTACACATCTTCACACTAATTGATTTATGCATTGTCGGAATACACATGAATCTTCCCAAAAATTAGTTGGTTCATGCATGGTCCTCTTCTTTTGTTGCCATGATACTTGTGGTGGAAAAATTCCTTTAGTGATGTAATTCACATAATCTACATACCATGGTGTGTTGTTATTTCTGACCCTCACCTATTGGGAATCTATTCTGAAGAATTGTTCATCTATGAAGGTTTCCTTTATTTCTTTGGAGTTTTGCTATTCTAAATCATTTTCAATTCTTGATAGATGGTCTGTGATTTGATTCTCCATTCCTTTTCAGTCCATTATTCATAGATTGGATTCTTGAAGTAGTAATACCTATCTCATTAATCTGGCTTTTGTTTCCTTCTTTTTCATAACATATTTTAGTGTAGAATGGTCAGTGTAAACATAAACTTTATTTCCCATCAAATAAGGGTAGAATTTTTCACAAGCAAACACGATAAAGCATTTCTTTTTTAGTAGTATTGTAATTACATTGTGCTAGATTGAGTGTCTTACTTGTATAATGGATAGTTCCGAACATGTTGTTTCTTCTTTGTCCCAATACTGTACCTACAACATAATCACTAGCATCACACATTACAATAAAGGGTTCTGACCAGTTAGGAGTAACAATTATAGGTACAGAGATAAGTTTTTCTTTTATTACCTCAAATTATTTGATACAATCTTGATCAAATATGAAAGGTATCTCATTCTGAAGAAGTTGATTCAATGGTTTGGATATATGAGCGAAGTCTTTTATGAATTGCCTATAGAACCCAACATGTCCCAAAAAGTTTCACTGCTCGAATTGTCATAGGGTTTGGGAGATTTTTGATAACTTTAATCTTGTCCTTGTCTAATTCTAGACCCTTCCTTGATATTTGATGTCCTGGCACCAATCCTTCTTTTACCATAAACTGACATTTTTCCTAATTGAGTAATAGATTGGTCTCTTCACATATTTGTAGAACTTTCTCAAGGTTATCCAAGCATTCTCGAAAAAAATCTCTATATACCAAGAAATCATCCATGTACACATCTAGGCATTCTTCCAGCATATCAGCAAAAATAACAGCTATGCACCTCATAAATGTTGTTGAAGCATTACATAATTCAAATGACATTCGTCTAAAAGCATATGTACAAAAAGGACATGTAAAGGTGGTTTTTTCTTGATCGTTTGGATGTATAGGAATTTGATGATATCTAGAATATCCTAAAGGAAACAATAATACTCTTTTCCTGCTAATCTATCAATCATTTGATCAATAGAAGAGAGTAGGAAATGATATTTTTTTGTTGCATCATTTAATTTTTGATATTCTATACATACTCTCCAACTAGTGATTGTCCTTGTTGGGATCAACTCATTCTTATCGTTCTCAACCACCATTAATCCCTCTTTCTTAGGGACGCATTGTGTTGGACTAACACATTCACTGTCAAAGATTGCATAAACAATACCTGTAACAGTCGGGTTTAGAACCTAGTCGGAATAGTGGTTTTGGGACCATAAATCCTAGTCAAAAAATATTTTAATATTATTTTCTATGCTTAATATATGTGAATTAGTATGTGTGAAAATTTCGTATGAAAATTTGATCGTTTGTATGCTTAAATTGATAAAAAGACCTAATCGCATAAAATGTAAAAGTTGCTTGCCATATGTTAAGTGTGTCTATTTGTTATGTCTTTGTAAATAAGAGGACCTTATGTTGAGAATATACCATTTGAATAATGGATGGACATAAATGCCTTTGGTTAATGAAATTTTATATGTTATTAATGAAGGGTAAAATGGTAAATGATGAATTAATGATTATTAATTAAACAAAACAAGAAAATTAAGTCATTTGTGTTCATCCATAATTGAAAAACACAAAGAAAAAGAAAGAAATATACAAGCAAGGGTTCGGCCACTGATTTCCTTGATTAAGGTATGTGTTTTGATCCGTTTTTGATAATTTTTACGTTTTTACGATCGTTGCTCTGTATACTATCAAGCCCATGTCTCAATCTCTGATTTTGATGATTTTGAGTTGAGCCATTGAGGAAATTACAAGTTTTATGAAGTTTGATGATAGTTTATGGAAGCTTCATGTTGGGTTAATATATTGTCTTTGGATTTTTGATGAATTTGAGTAAAATGGACTAAATGTGAAATAAATGAAATATATGGGCTTATATGAACACTATGAAAATTTGACCTAACATGGGTATATACAAATTTTGTGTATATTGTGATTTTTGTGATTAGGGACTAAATTATCAAAATGTGAAAATATGAGGGTTAATTTGTAAAATGCCCTAAATATGTGTTTTTGGATTGAATTGAATGATTTGGTGAATAAAAGGGTTAAATTTTAAATTGTATAGATCAAGATCCAAAGAAAACAGAATTAGATCGGGGAAAGTTGAAAGTCGTCAAATAGTCATTTGTTTCTATTCATACCCATATAAGGTAAGTCGATATACAAATAAATATGTTTTGAATTGTATTATTAATGTTTATATGCTCTTGAATAATGATAAATGATTATATAAGTTGAGCATGAGATATCCGACAAAGTATCGACAAAGTTTCGACGTTTGAAAATCCCCGTACGAACCATAGGAATAGTTAGGATACATATGTCATGACATAGGATCCGATATGTGTTCTCGTCTAAGACCATATTTGGGACGTTGGCATTGACTTATGATTTACGTGTATTTGATTTTGTGTAAGACCCTATCTGGGATAGCGGCATCGATATTTGATTACATGTAAGACCACATCTGGGACGTTGGCATTGTATGAGCTTTCTGAGCTATCCACGTATCCTTATGATTCTGAACGGTTCAATGGGCATTCCAAGAAATGAATGATTATATGTGATGTGTATTCGATTCAGGTACATTTGAAAGGTATACTATGTTTGAAAATAAAGGTAAGTATATATACAAGTGATGATATATGTTATAAGTATTAAAAAATATGCTATATGTGTAAATGAATTGGGAATATGTTAAATTTATATGAACTATGCGGTTTTGAGATATTATTTGGCCATGGAGTATATGTAATTTGGTGATGCTATAATATTTTGAATGTTATGTTTATTTGTATATGGCTTACTAAGCTTTAGAAAGCTTATTTTGTGTGTTTTTTCAACTATTTTATATATATCAAATCTACTGAAAGCTTGGGGATCGTCGAGGATCGTCAACACACTATCAAACCTTATTTTGGTACCTTTTGACGCTGTAAATATAAAAGTATGGCAAGTATAGGCTAGAAATTTTTGGATATGTTTTATAATGTATATATCTTGCCATGTGATATGGCTTGTTTGTGTTTGAACTTATGGTCTGATTTTGATATATGATATATGATGCAAATGTGCCATTATGATGTGCATTTGGTTGGCCAAAAGAAATGATCAATTTGGTAAGTTTTAGTATGTGCACATTTTAGAATTGTGTAAGGTTTTGGTATGAGAATGAATGGAATGTATCAAGGTTATAAACCATATGTTTTGGTATATTTTAGCTTATGGAATGACATGAATTGGTATGTGTTATGAACATGAGATTGGTTGATAATGATATGACATGATTAATGTATGTATTGGTTGTGAAATAGTTGAGCATTTGGTATGCAATTGATGTTAAATTATTTCTTGTAGGAAGGACCCTTAATAGGTGGCATTTTGGCCTTGTAAATGGCCTATTTTTGCCCACACGGGCGGAGACATGAGCGTGTGTCTTAGCCGTGTTGCTCGAGGGCCATTTTGAAATGAGCCTGAGTAGACCAACGGTCATACACATGGGCATATGCTAGGTCGTGTGGCCAAGTCAGTTTCGAGCACGAGCTAGACACACGGGAGAGTGACTAGCTGTGCAACCCAAGTCAGTAATTTTCACACGGCCTGGCACATGGACATGTATTGTGGCCATATGGACAAGTCAGTATGTAGGCCCTATTTTAACACGGCCTAGACACACGGGCATGTCTAAAGCCGTGTGAGGCACACGACCTGTTCACACGAGCGTGTGGCCTGTACAACTTTGGAAAATGTTTAAGTTTTGAAAATTTTTGTATGAGCTCGGTTTAGTCTCGACCCTTCTCTAATGCATGCTTAAGGTCTCAATGACCTATATAAGGGACTTTATAGTAATGTTTGATTATGATTGTGGATAATGTATACGAATTTTTTGTAAAATATTCCAATTTGTCTAGTAACGCCTTTAACCCTAGTCCTGCAACGGATACGGGTTAGGGGTGCTACGATACCTACATCCAGCCATTTGAGGAGTTCTTTTTTACCACTTCTTTCTTAGCCAGATTTAGTTGACACTATACATCTACCACTACCTTTTTCCCTTTTTCTAATCTAATCTTATGTTGACACAGTGCAAGATTAATTCCCTTAATATTAACAATCGTCCATCCAATGGCTTTTTTATGCAATTTTAAAACACTTAATAAGGCCTATTCTTGCATCAAACTCAACCTAGCAGCTATAATCATAGGTACTGTATTATGCTCCCCCTAATAACCATACTTCAGGTGTTTTGGTAATTGCTTTTAACTCTAACTCTGGCGGTTTGATTAAAAGGGTACCATTTTTGTTGTACTTAGACTAATTTGTTCTGGTTGTCATTTACTTTTTTGCCACCAATCAAGTTGAAGAGCTATTTGGTCATTTTCTTACTCTGTATCATCTGATTTTTCTTCCTCTGAATCATATTCATCATGCTCAGTCCCATTTGCTGTGATCGATAACAAATTTGTTGCACTTTTGCTCTTCTAAGTTGGATTCTACCAATTCCTCAGCTTCCAAGCCTTGATGTTTTCTATAGGTAAATTCATTTTCACTGAATTTTTCCAATATTTCCATTACTTCCTTTCCTATTTTCTTCCAAATACTTCCCTCGGTCATAATGTCAAATTTTTCGCCTATTCTGGCTTTCCAATCCATCATAGAAATGTTGGATTTGGATCGCAAAATGTAAGCCTCCTCCTAGCACTGCCCTGGGAATTGTTTTAAATATCTCCCATGCTTGCCCTAATGTTTCAATAATGTACTGTTTAAATTGAAATAATGTTTCATAAATACTGAGTACCTGAGTTATAGGCAAGACCTGTCCAAGAAATAGTAGTACAAAATCAACCCATGTAGTGATAGTATCAAGTGGAAGTCCATTTAACTAGGCTTTCACTTTTCAGTCCAATTCGAATGGGATTAGTAATAATTTAATAGTGTTAGTTGGAACACCAACATGTGTGATAGTGCTACATATGTGTTCAAACTGTCGGAGGAAAGCTATAGGATCTTCTATTTATAAGCATTAAATTTAACATTATTAGAAATACAAGTTAATAATGAAAGATTTAATTCACAATGAGGCCTACAAATAATGGGGCAAGTTATACTAGAACGCAACTAGTCTAGAAAAAAACTCTTAATGTTTGCGTCATGTTATTCAAGGTTACTTATCAGATTGCAAAGATCAAATATTGTTGGTGCTTTATATTTGGTATCACTATAAAGAGTTATTCGTTAATCGTCTTAAATATGTAAGAATCCTTGCAAATGCCTTAATATAACTTCAAATTATAAGAAAGTAAGAGGGTGTTAATAACAATAGAATATAAAGACCGTATCTATAATTTATTCATTTCTTAATTATTTTATTAACAACAAAAACTAAAATCAATTTAGTGACATTACCTCCCAGGCAACGGCTCCAACAACTTGACCACCTCCAGACGTACCAACCTCCGAAGTAGAAATCTTGCACAAAATATGTTAAATTGGCCGTGTCCGCAAGTATACGGATCAAGTTGTAATATAGTTACAATAAAGAATGTGAATACTCCGAGGATCATACCCAAGGGAGGCGAGCACTAAATTAATCCTAACATAAGCACAAATAGAGCTAATTGGTACATTAAATAAATTATATTATGACTAAACATAAAGAAAGGTTTTTTGGTTTTTTATAAATAAATAATAAAATAATGTAAATAGAAAAGCTTTGGAAAATTTGTTATGGAAACTTAATCAGATCTGACTATGGGTGACAAGCTCGCTTAGGTAATCATAACTAATTGTTGCTTTGAGTTACGTGTTCAATCAACTAGTCATTACCCTAGCAAGATCTCTTGATCTTCCACTAGAACAATGAGTTAGTAAGAACTACTTATCTCTCGACCTCACAATCCAGACTAGTTCAGGATTAAGGTGTTCACGGATAGACCATGCCAATTTTGGGTTAATTCCTACCTAGATGACTTTCTAAGGTTTTCAAGCCTAGGGTTTAAGTTCTTCCTCTCCCACATAGCTAATCCACTAAGAAACCCCTGCACAACAATCAATTAATCTTGCCTTCACTCCCTAATTCCCGATAAGAGGAGTAGGTCCTCATGGATCTCAAAAACATAATAAACTTGATGTAAAAGATGAACATTAATACCAAGTCAAGAGAAAAAGGTTTAAGAGAATCCTAAATTGTATATAATTGAAGCACAAAATCCATAAAGAGTTGATCAAGTTCCGCAAATCAAATATCTCGACAAACGCAAAACTGAAAATAACCTAAAGCTTATGAAAAAGGGAAAACCTAAAAACTGAAACTATACAGAACATTTATATAGTACGAAAAGCTTTCTATAACAAGTGTTAAATGTGCCTATTTATAGAGTTAGGGTTGTTGTCATCCTCAGCCCTAGGTCAGTGGACACTCTCGTGTTTAATGTTTGATTGTGCAGATCAAAATGCCCCTGGCTCGTAAGTATTTCTTGTATAGGGCTGGTGTCGTGACACCTTAATGCCTATGTCATGACATCAAATGTAATATGCTCGTACTCAGGGTAGCTTTAGGGGTGTGTCGTGACATTCCTTGGTTGTGTCGTGACACTAAAGGTAGTCTTGAAATTCTTGCTCTCTTCTCCCTATGTTGCGACTTCAAGCTCCCCTTGTTGCAACACAACGACCATTATTAAGTTGGTATGCCCTCTAATGGTCTTCTACACACTCACAAAATATATTAGCTCACCCTCAGGCCTCATTTGGCCCCTAAGTTCAACAAAAGACTCAAATTACACTTTTTATTAAATGTAAACGAAACTAAGAAAACTTAATTAAAACATAATAAAAATGCTTGTATTGAAGCTCCTTAAATGTGGAAACTAGTTTAATCTACTACACCAAACTACGACAGATCAAGAGGCTTGCCAACAAAATTGGTAGCTTCTCTGCATATTGATTGGTAGTATAACTTCATTATTTATAATGGTGGTTTAACCATATTGAACTCTGCTCGCATTGTTCAGAGTTTCACAGACGGGTTCTAGAGAACTCGTGGTGTGTAGTGGATGGATGGGTAAGAACCTTTTTGCATTACATCATGCTCACGACATACTCGAATGGCATTAATTTGTGCTATTTATTATATTGTGTTGCATCGAATGGTATTGAATAAATGATTGGTTCTTGTAAGAATGTCTGTTATAGACTCACACTGAGCTAGTTTTCATAAGGGCGTGTGACTGGCCATACGACTTAAGTCAGTAGCCTCCCTAATTTTCACATGGCCTGGCACATGGGCATGTCTTGTGGCCGTGTGGACAAGTCAGTATGTAGGCCCTATTTTAACACGGCCTAGACACACGGGCGTGTCCAAAGCCTTGTGAGGCACACGGCCTGTTCACACGGGCGTATGGCCTGTACAACTTTGAAAAATGTTTAAGTTTTGAGAAATTTTGTATGAGCTCGGTTTAGTCCCAACCCTTCTCTAATGCATGCTTAAGGTCTCGATGACCTATATAAAGGACTCTATAGTCATGTTTGATTATGATTGTGGATAATGTATAAGAATTGTTTGTAAAATATTCTGATTTGTCTGGTAACACCTTTAACCCTAGTTCAGCTACGGATATGGGTTAGGGGTGCTACATTTGGTTGATATTAGAGCTACGATTTAGTCGATTCTAGGACTAACGTAGCGTATGTGAGTCTACCTATACATGCCATATTTATGAACTGCGATAGTGTGATGAATCCTGACGATGAAAATGTGTTTTTATATAACAAATGGATCCCAAACAAGCCGCAGCTGACGATGTTGAGAGCAATGCCTGCTCTCGCGCAAGGGACACGCCATCTGACTCTAGACCAGCTATGAGTAGCCATGATGGAGGGGCTAGACAAGCCTTCTATCAGATGATGAATGATTGATTCACCCAATACATTAGAACTAATTCGGCTGTTCAACAACCCTTGACCCCTGCTAATCCTCCGCAAGTCCCTGTTATGCAGTAAGCGAATCTGATTTAGTTAAGTAAGCCACTGGTCGATAAGATTAGGAAATATGGGGCCAAAGAGTTTCGAGCTACCACTAGTGATGATGCTGAGCGAGCCGAGTTCTGGTTAGAGAATACGATAAAAGTATTTGATGAATTGTCTTTGACTCCGGATGAATGGATAAAATGTGTCGTTTCACTTTTGAGAGATACGGCGTATCATTGGTGGAAGACTTTAATATCCATGGTTCCGAGGGAATGAGTCACCTGGGATTTCTTCTAAGTTAAATTCTGAAAGAAATATATCAGTCAAGATTTATTGATCAGAAACACAAAGTATTTCTTGAATTGAAGCAATGCCGTATGTCTGTTACAGAATACTAGCGAAAATTTGTAAGATTGAGTCAGTATGCACGAGAATGTGTATCTACTAAGGCAATAATGTGCAAAAGATTTGAAGATGGTTTGAATGAAGATATTCGTTTGTTAGTCGGGATTCTTGAGATCAAAGAATTTGTAATGCTTGTTGAACAAGCATGTAAAGCTAAAGAGCTTGGGAAAGAGAAAAGAAAAGCTGATTCAGAAGCTAGAAAAGTGTGAAAGAGATTATCGAGCAAGCCATTTCAATCTGCATCAAAGAATTTTTGAGATGATTATAGTCGTTCAAAGGCTAATATCGAACATGCGAATAGAGATCATACGAGATCGCATTCGAGTTTCAGAGCTCCAGCTACATCCATTGTAAGAGTTGGAAATGTTCGATCTGATCGCCCTGAGTGTAAACACTGTGGTAAAAGACATCCTGAAAATTGTAGATTGTATGATCGGGCTTGTTTCAAATGTGGATCATTAGACCATTTCATCCGTGATTGCCTCGAATCTGTTGAGCAAAAAATTGTACAAAATTTGAGACCTAGTAACACTTCAGTTCGAGGTAGACCTCCCAAAAATCTGGAAAATGTGAGTGGTAGTCAAAGAGGGGCTAAAGACATTGATGTTTGATCTGAGGCTCATGCACCTACCAGAGCCTATGCCATTCGAGCTCATGAGGAAGCTTCGTCTCCAGATGTGATTACGGGTACTTTTACTCTTTACGATACTTCTATGATTGCTTTGATAGATTGAGGATCAACATATTTTTATATATATGCATGAATTTAGAATCTAGTAAGACTTTGCCTATAGAGTTAACTGAATTTGTGATTAGAGTATTGAACCCCTTAGGCAGATGTGTTTTGGTTGATAAAGTCTGCAAGAATTGTCCGTTAATGTTTCGAGACATATTGTTTTCCGGCTGATCTAATGTTATTACCTTTTGATGAGTTTGATATAATTTTGGGTATGGATTGGTTAACTTTGCATGATGCTGTTGTGAATTGCAAACAGAAAGCTATTAATTTGAGATGCAAGAATGATGAAATAGTTCAAATTGAATCCTGTGATTTAAATGGGTTACTGGCTGTGATTTCGTCAATGAAAGCTCTGAGTATTGTGAGAAAAGGGGGTGAAGCTTACTTTGCTTATGTGATTGATTCGAAAGTAACAGAAAAGAAAGTTGAACCAGTGTCTGTTGTCTTCGAATTCCCTTATATGTTTCTTGAAGAACTTTTGGAATTACCTCCGATTCGAGAAGTAGAATTTGGCATTGAGTTAATACCGGGAACTACTCCAATTTCGATAGCTCTGTATAGAATGGCTCTGATCGAGTTAAAAGAGTTAAAGTCTCAGTTGTAAGAATTAACCAATAGAGGGTTTACTAGACCGAGTTTTTCACCTTAGGGTGCTCCTGTTCTGTTTGTGAAAAAGAAAGACGGTACGATGAGAATGTACATAGATTATCGTCAATTGAAGAAGGTGACTATCAAGAATAAATACCCTTTGCCTCAAATTGATGATTTGTTTGATCAATTGAAAGGAGCTACCATGTTTTCAAAGATAGATTTGAGATCAGGCTATTATCAATTGCGAGTAAAAGACTCAGACATTTTGAAAACTACATTCATAACGAGGTACGACCACTATGAGTTCTTAGTTATGCCTTTCAGATTAACTAATGCACCTGCTACCTTTATGGATTTGATTAACAGAATTTTTAGATCATAATTAGATCAATTTGTTGTCGTATTCATTGATGACATATTGATTTATTCGCGTGATGAATTTGAGCATGCCGAGCATCTGAGATGTAGCACTCCTAACCTATATCCATTGCCGGACTAGAGTTAAAGGCATTATCGAACAAATCAAAATATTTAACATTCATTTCATAAACATTTTAACATCAAAGATCAAACATCAATATAGAGTCCCTTACATAGGTCATCGAGACCTTAAACATGCATCAGAAAGGGGCTAGGACTAAACCGAAAACATACAAAATTTTTTCCAAAACTTATACATTTTCAAAGAAGTATAGGTCACATGCCTCTGTGAATAGGCCATGTGCCTTACACGGCATTAGATATGCCCGTTTATCTACGTCATGTCAAAACAGGGCAAACATATTGACTTACTCACACGGCCACAAGACACACCCATGTGCCTTGGTCATGGTCGAGCCTAACTTGGGCCATACAGTTAGCCACACGCCCATGTGCCTTGGTTGTACTCGAGCCTGACTTACAAATGTAGGGTACCCCATAGGACACACGGCTATGCAACATAGCCGTGTGCTGCACACGGCTGAGACACACACTCGTGTCTCTGCCCGTGTGGACAAAAATAGGCCATTTGAAAAGTCATCTTGCCACCCCAATTAGGTTAAATCTACAAGCACCAAACCAAGTATATATACCAAACAACTTAAACCAATTTCAATACCAAACCATACATCATTCATGCCATAACATTATCAACCATTTATATGCTCATAAACTCAACTCAATTGTGCCAAAACATAAGACCAAATCATATCGAACATATGGTTTCATAATCTCTAAACTCATGACCAAATCTCATACCAAAACTTACCAAACTTACCATTTCTCTTAACTATTCATGAACACATCGAATAGATCATCTTGCATCATATTTCATATACTAAAATCAATACATAAACACAACCATATCAAGCCATATCACATGGCTAAACATAAACATTACAAAACCTATCCAAAGAACTTCTAGCCTATACATGCCATACTTTATCATATACAATTTCAAAAGGTACCAAAATGAGATTTGATAGTGTGATGATGATCCTCAACAATCCTTGAGCTCACAGCAGCTTCGATATCTATAAAACAATGCAAACGCACACAAAGTAAGCTTTCCAAAGCTTAGTAAGCTCGTATTAAATATCATCAACAGCTTATAAAATATAAAACATCAATACATAAACACTTATTAGTTCTCAATTTATCTGTCAATTCTATACCAACACAATTCATATATTTATACCAATCTATGAAATTCATATACGTAATATCATCTACCTCATAACTATCGTACATACCTAAACCTTCCTGTACTTATTCATTTTTATTCTCACCTCTCGTCCAGATATTTTAAGACTTTCCAAAGATTATTCATGCTTTAAGCATCAACACACTTACTACTTTAAGGTTTAGCCGAAGCTAGAATGATTCCGCACACTTAGTGCCATCTCAATTAACCGAAGCTATCTCAGTATCGCACACTTAGTGCATCATATAGCCGAAGCTATACCATTTCGCACACTTAGTGCTATTTATAGCCGAAGCTATTTTGAATTGCACACTTAGTGCCAAATGCAGTTGATTTATTATCGTATTCAAACCATAATCAAATATATACAAAATTTATGTATAATCAAAGCATCAAAAAAATATACTTGTAACATCATGTATCACGTATGAACTTACCTCGTATTTGGAATTGTCGACTCGGATTGTCTACTCTATAACCTTCGACTTCCCTCGGTCTAAATTCGAATTCCTCTTCTCTTGATCTATATGTATTCAAATTTAACCATTTTATTTACCAAATCATTCAAATCAATCCATATACACATAATTAGGGCATTTTACAAATTTTCCCTCACATTTTCACATTTTGACATTTTAGTCCCTAATTCACAAAATCACAAAAATACATATAATTTCATTAGACATGTACATGGCCAAATATTCATAGCTCTCATAAAAGTCCACACAACGAATATTCATAGCTCTCATAAAAGTCCACACATTTCATTTATTTCACATTTTAGTCTTTCAATTTACAATTTTCACAATTTAGCCCATTTTACTCAAATTCATCAAAAATCCAAAGAAAAAACATGTTAATCCAAAACATATCTTCCATTTATCAACAAATAACTTCACAAAACTCATAGTTTCATCAATGACACATTTCAAAATCATCAACAAAATCAGAAATTGAGACATGGGCTTGATAGTATTCGAAGCAACGATTATTAAAACATAGAAATTATCAAAAACTGATCAAAACACATACCTTAATCAAAGATTACAAGTGCCGAACCCTAATCAACCTTTTCTCTTTTCTTTTCTTGTATTTTCGGCCAAGGATGAACATAAAATGATCCATTTTCATGCATTTGTTTTATTATTAACATATTAATTAAATTCCCATTTTACCCTTTGTTATAAAACTATTAAAACATGAAAGGTCATAAATATCCATTAACCATATAAATGGCATATTAACCATATAAGGACCTCTCAAATAATAAGCCAAATCAAATTGGCACTTTTAACAAACAGCAGGCAACTTTTACATTTTGCGTGATTAGGTCCTTTTATCAAATTAAGCACACAATTGATCAAATTCTCATACGAAACTTTCACACATGCTAATTCATATAACAAAGCACGAAAAATAATATTAAAATATTTTTGTAACTCGGACTTGTGGTCATAAAACCACTATTCTGACTAGGGTTTAAACTAGACTGTTACATGAGAGTAATGCTACAGACTTTGCATGATAAGCAATTGCATGCGAAGTTTAGCAAATGTGAGTTTTGGTTGTGAGAAATTAGTTTTCTGGGCCATATTGTATCAACATTATGTATCCGAGTTGATTTGAGCAAAATTTCGCTATTTTGGATTGGAAGCCTCCGAAAAATGTTTTTGAAATTCGCAATTTTTTGGGAGTTGCTGGTTATTATAGACAGTTCATAAAAGGCTTTTCTATGATTGCAACTCTGTTAACAAAACTACTTCAGAAAGATGTGAGAATGGTCCAAAAAGTTTCAAAACACCTTTGATCAATTGAAAGCTCTATTGATTGAAGCTCTAATGTTAGTACAATCAGAATCGGGTAAAGAATTTGTGATCTATAGTGATGCTTCGTTGAACGGTATGGGATGTCTTTTGATACAGGAAGGCAAAGTTATAGCTTATTCCTCGAGACAATTAAAGCAGCATGAAAAGAACTATCTGACGCATGACCGTAAGTTAGCTACGATTGTATTTGCTTTGAAAATTTGGCTCCACTATCTGTTTGGTGAGAAATGTCACGTATATTCTGATCATAAGAGTTTGAAATATCTGATGACTTAGAAATATTTGAATCTGCGACAAAGAAAATGGTTAGAATTGCTAAAAGATTATGAGCTTGTGATTAATTATCATCCGGGAAAAGCAAATGTTGTTGCTGATGCTTTGAGTTGAGAGTCATTGTTTGCTCTGCGTGCGATGAATGCTCATTTGGTTGTGTCCAATGATTGTTCAAATTTAGTGTAACGCCCCAAAAAGTCCCAAACGTTCTTTTTCGATTTTGATAAAATGTGTGCTTAACATTCCTAGTCAAGTGTTATTTATGGGATAGTAGGCTTTGGTTAAGTTTTGAGTTTGAATTTGGGGTGAAGGAAATTATAGTTTAATAATTAAAAGAACCTTGATGGCAAAGAGGTTGGTTTTTAAATAAATGAAGGAGGAATTGGACACAAGGAGCCTTATGTTGGAGTGGCAAGTAGCGTCACATGTGGGGCTTAAAGGTGGCGTCACATGCATGGCAAGGAGGTTTGGGGTTCGAATCCGTCTTTGCTCAAAAGGAGGATTTACTTTTGCTCAATGAAGGGCCAGTAGTGGCATTGGATGTGAACTCTGAAGGGAGTGATCAGAGGAGAGATTTAAGGAAGGGATTAAGGAGTTATCAAGGAGAAAAGTTAGGAGATGAGGAGTGTAGAGAAGTGGAACCGAATTGGGAATTTGGGTTAGGTAAATTCAGCAATAGTGTATATATAGATGTCGATTTTAGGGATTCTAGGTTAATGCCAAAATTGCTTCTCTTCCTTTAAACGAATTCCTTGTTCCTTGTTTGCCGATTTTCCATTCTTTCTCTTCTCAAATTATCTTTTGATTCACCTTTGGTTTTAAATGATTCCTTCTTCTCTTCTTCTTATTTGTGCCGAATAACCCTTTTTCACCATACAAATCTCAAAAGCCGAATACCCTTTTGGCTAAAGACCCTTTGTGTTGCCACTACTCTCTCTACTTCGGCCGATTCTTGTGTAAGCTCTTTGTTCTTTCAGTTAGTTTTTCTAGTATCGATTTCTTTTCTCCCTCACCCTTTTTTAAATCAGTTTTGGTCGGGGATTAGTATCGAATCTCGGAGTTCAGATCTCTGCCGAATCGCTCCTTAGGAGTTTGGAGTTTTAGGTAAGTGTTCCTCTTTTATTGGTTAAGGTTGGCTGAATGGTCTTGGATAATTTAAGGGTGGCTTAAGATGATTGTGAGTCACTTGTTGTTTAGTTCTTAATGATTAATATTGATGCATATTTAAGAAATACTCGTGATTTGTGATCAAGGAATGGGTGTTAAGGTTTATTGTTCAAGGTGAGGCAAAGGTGAGATTTTCAGCTTTTGGTGATCGTATTTGATAGGTATGTGATTAACCGTTGAGTGACATCGTTTGTAGGTTCGTGGCTAAGAAGATCGTGGCATGTTTTAGTACCAGGTGTGTACATACACTGTACACACACAGTAGGTCGGCAAATCTCAAAATGTCAAAAAGTCAAAAGTTTGGCTACAATAGTCTTGCGAGTGCGTGAACACTCATAAGGGGGAAATCGATAGGTTATCAGAGGCCCCATGAGTGATTCCATGGACTTGGGCTGTGTATTGACCAACCGAGCCAGAATGGGCTAAATGGGCTCGTGGATTGTAGGGTCCCTAAGAGGAAAAAATTGGTAATTTGATACTAAGTGATGAAAAATCATATGATTGCATAACTATGAATGTGATTGGGCCTGATGGGCCATATGAATGAGACTGGGCCTAGTGGGCCGTATGCAGGTATGTAGACTTGTTTGGGTTTTGTAAGGGGTTTTGGGCCTAGTACCTAATAATTACTTAAATAGACATAAAACTTAAATAAATAATTAAATTGCGACCGTGGACGAGTCATATGGTTAAGGTGTGGCAATGGGTAAATGAATGTCTAGGATTGGATCTAGGGAGAGCTTGGTACTTAAGCTGTCTTAATGACTCACCTCCTCTTCTCTGGAATCCTACCTGGTGCATAGTATTTGTTCACTTTAGCCAACGAGGACTTGTTAACGGGCCAAGGTAAGTAATAAACCCATAATAAAGAGAAATTATCGAAATGGCCCTAAGGGCAAAATATGACTAAAATACCCCTAATTGTTGAATTTAAGACTTAGGGATGTTACATGTATACTTGCTACATTCATATGATATCCTGTTTAGGTTGCATATGGGTTGGGAATTATGGAACAGAGGAAGTATATGAGGATCGCATGGTTGCTTGACGACCATGGATCTACAGATGGCTATTAAGCCCAATATGTGATTAGCAGCTTGCTACAATAAAGGTAGTACCGCAACCGGGCTACCATTGATATGCCTCGGATGGGTTGGTCGATATTTATATTCCCACATGATGTGTACCGGGGGACAGAGTTGGTGTATAGCGGTTGGATTATTGGGGTGGGTTGCACAGCATTGCATGAATGATATTATTGTGATATGATTGCAATGTGGGCTCAGGCCTAAAATGATTGATGATTGCTTAATACTCTTTGAGGGTTGTGCACACTAATTTTTCGAAAACTCACCCCCTCTTTTATTTTTCTCAGGTGATCCTCAGTAGGTGGTTTGACGGTTAGAGGGACTCCGAGGTGGCCAGCTAGCAAGACGACTTGGACTTGTTTTCTTAAGCATATCGTTTCTAGTATTTTAAGTTATTTCAGTCCGGATTGTAATAAGGCCTATTCGCTAGATATTATTTCAAATTAGGATTGCTAAAATTTTATGTTTTATATTCATTAGAAGTGGAACATGGTTTTCCTAAACCATAACTATTTTTAAATACTACATTTCAACAACTAAAAAGAGATTTCACAAGGTAATTAGTATCATACAAGAAGGAATGATTTTTTTTTTGTTTTATTTTAAAGAAGCGTTTTCAATGAAAATAAAGTTCTCTATAAAACACTTCAATGTGACATGTTGTATTTGGTCATAACGTCCGGGCTGAGTTTAGGATGTTACATTTAGTGGTATCAGAGCGAAGTTGCAAAACTCGGGCTGTGAAGTGGGCCTTATTATTTGGGGTTTGTTTTTTTATTTAAAAATATTTTGGATCACAATGTTTTGGAAAAAAATCTTACTATGCGGCACTCCGAGTCTCTAACGTCGAACCAAGTAAGTTCTTTTATTATTAAGCATGCTTAATTTGATATACTGTAGATAGTTAATGGGCTACTTTAGATGATTATACTGAGGCTTTTAGTTGGAGTGAAACTGAAGTCCGTAGGACCTTGAAACTGTAAAGGATTTACGAAAACAACTTTCTTCTTAATACTTTCATAAGACATCAGCTTAATTAGTAGAACTAACTAAAACTTCATTAAATTTCTAATCTAGATAATACGTGAATCAATGATGAGAGCTAGAAGAGGTGCAAGAGGCAGTGGCCGAGGCCGCGAAAGTGTTAGGGCTGAATCATCGGCATCGAGACATATGCCCAATGTTGGAGTAGGAGAGGCTCCAGCCTCACCCGTGGCTGAGAATGGACCGTATGATCGAGATGCAGGGGATGATGCATTGTTGCAGGCAATGTTGAGGATTTTGGAGAGGGTCGTAGGGCCCAATAATGGCACGGAAAATCGAGGGTCAATTCTGGAGCGGCTTCGATCAAATGGGGCTGAAATCTTTAAGGGCGTGGATGGTGTGGCTCCTAACGTGGCTGAATACTGGTTAGAGGCCACTGAAAGGATAATGGAGGACTTAGACTATTCACCTGAACAAAAGTTGAAAGGGGCAGTAACACTAAGGAAAAAGCTTACCAGTGGTGGCTGACAGTGAAAGTGGGCACCCAACCTGAGCAAGTCACTTAGGAGTTCTTCAAAACTGCATTTCAAGGGAAGTATGTGGGTGTGAGTTATGTGGATGCTAGGAGGAAGGAGCTCCTGAACTTGACCTAAGGAAACAAATCTGTGGCGGAGTATGAGGCGAAATTTCTACGCCTTAGTAGGTATGCAAGAGTTATGGTGGCAACGAACTATGAGCGTTCCGTTAGGTTTGAGGGTGGTCTTAGGGTTAGCCTTAGAATATTGATAGCTCCACAAAGGGAGTGAGTTTTCATGGAGTTGGTAGAGAAAGCAAAGATAGCAGAGGAGGTGAAGCGCACTGAGATACTAAATCGGGGGTAAGACTAAAAGGGAGGCTGAGAGTTCTAGTGCTGGACAAAGGCCTAGGGCTAGGGCCAGAGTTAATGGGCTAATTAGAGCAGGGCCCCCTGCTGTTAATCTAGGGGTGCCACTTTGTGCTGATTGTGGGAAAGGTCATGTAGGCGAGTGTTGGAAGAGGACGGGAGCCTGTCTAGCTTGTGGATCTATGGAGCTTAGGATCAAGAGTTGCCCTAGAGTGCTAGGTCAGGTGCCAATCGTGGGCCGAGGTGGTGCTCAGCCAGCAAGAGGTGGTCAGCTGCCGCCAATGGGCCATGGGCAGGCCAGGGGTGGTAACGGCATTGGACGTGGACGTGGAGCACCAGGCAGAAATATAGGCCATGCTGAGGCGAGGCAGTCATCTTTGGTTTATGCTGCTCGTTATTGAGAAGACGGGGATGCCCCAGATGTGATAACGGGTATGTTCTTTATACATGAGTTACCTTACACTGCATTGATTGATATTGGATCGACGCATTCATATGTTGCATACAATATGACTGAACCTTTGAGTGATATGTTTGAAATTACTGTGAATGAGATTACCGTGATAAGTCCATTAGGTCAGTCAGTGGGAGTAAATAAGTTGTTTAGGGAGGTACCCTTACACCATGTTTGGTTCAATGTTATGGCATAGCCATTACAACCCTATTCAGTGGGCCCACCCTAAACACCTGTTTGGTTCAATGGAATGCCCTATTACAGGCTTATTCTATTACAGGCCTATGCAGTAAAATTGGCTGATTTTTATTCTGTTTCCTCACCACCGATTACTGATTCGGTGTTTAAGGGGACCATCACCACAAAAACTCTCCCTACTTTGCCCTCTCCCATTTTATCACCTGAAACTCTCCCCACTTTCTCCTTCCGTTCTTTCCATCTTCCTCTCTTCCCATTTTTCTGCCCTCTTTTTTTTTGCTTTCCTTTTCTTTCTCTCAATAGAGTTTTTTTTTTCCTCTCTTCCATTTCTTTTTCTTGATCTATAAAATTCCATCGATTGTTGGAAAGAGCAAGAGGGTTCTTAGAGGGGGAATTGAAATCTAAATCGAAAACCAAAAATGTTAAGGGTAAACTGAGTGATAAACCGGGCACGAGCTTCGATTTCAAATTGTCAATACCTCCTAAGTCATGACCCAAAGATTTCCCCTTTACCTTCTCAACATTTCGCTTCAAAATCATCCATTCGCTTCTTTGATATTTACAGGGCAATTCCTCCATATCCCCCTTTTTAACTCTAAAATATTTTTTTTAAGCTACAGTTCTTTATAAGTTTTTGTCTTGTGTGTGCAGCTTGCAAGCAAAGAAAAAATTAGAAAGAACGAGCAAGACTGTAAGTTTAAGCTTTGTTTGTTTATTGAAATTTTGTTACGTGCTCTTTTTTCCATGAAATTTAATATAAATAATTATTTTAATTTGATTTAGGGCAGTGCTGATGAATTGAATAGAGGATATTTTGGTGATATTTCTGAGCTAAAACAACACGATGGTAAGGTATTAACTGATTTGTTCTTTTTATATGCATATCATTTGCAAATCTGTTCAAATTAGTTGAATTGCAACTGATTTCTAAGTAAAATTAATGTTACTTTCTGTAAACATTTTAATTGTTATTTTTTTTCTTTTCTTGCAGATTGCATTGGCAAATAAGATTCTAATTCCTAGAATTGTAGCAAGGAAGTTTCCTGCCATGGATGTTATATATTCTGATGGTAGAAAATCAAAGCTGCCGATTGTTTTTTATGCAAGTGGCATTGATGCTAGCAAATTAGTTGTCCCTGAAGCATCTTTAGTCTGTCTATCATTTAGAGCAAACTCTTAGGTATGGTTTCTTTTTTCTATGTTTGTTTTGGGTTAAATTTATGCATTTCTTAGTGATGTTATAAATCTTTCATTTTTATCATGATAAGTGAATGTTGAATAGATAGTGCATTGCTTTAAAATTGTGATAAAGAGGCATATCAGTGACTCCATGGCAATGGAGGGGTTAGCACTAAATTGCAATCATGAAAACAACAAAAACATGAGAAACAAAAGATGTTGTTGGTTGCTAACTTTTCTTTTCTCTTGTTTCTGGTTATTGTTGTTAATGATGCATTTTAACTCATTTTCTTTGTTGGGCTATGGTCGATTATTGAAGCAAGCCTTTTTATGACGCCCTTTAGTGAGTCCAAGAGCGTGCAGTTATATGAGGTTCTATATTTTTGCTATTTAACTTTTCTTTCCTTTTTGGCATGTGTGGTGAATCAACGATTCTCAGTTTTCTGTTGCTAGAAGGAACTTATAGTTACATGCATCTATAGTCAATAATAATAACAAACAAATAAAACAACGAACAAGAATAGAAGATAACCATGCTAGTATGACTTATGAGTTATGACCGTCCTAGTTAAGCTTATAGCTCATCAGATCAGCTACTAATTAATATTGTAGTTGTCCTTTTATTTACTGTATTTGAATGGAAACTCTTGGTAGCTGATTTTATGTTTTATATAAGTTATTTGTTAAAATAATCGTGTTTGGAAATTATTATGTGTTGCTAAATGATAATATATTTGCTGTTATAAGGAATTTTTTATAGACTCTTTGCTCTTTTGCTTGAATCCCATTAAACGACTACTTCTTCAATTTATGAGGAAATCTAGTGATGGAGCGAAGGATGCTCTTCAGAGGCATATTGTTTATTCATTTGGTGATCATTATTACTTCAGAAAGGAACTTAAGATTCTGAACCCTCTAACTGGGTAATTAAAAGTTTCTTATATCCTAATCAATAACATAACTAATATTCATACAGTTCTGTTTTGTTAGTCTAAGAAGATGTTTTTTCACTTGTTTGAAGGTACATTTTCCTACTTGACAAATTTGGTAGAATAAGATGGTAGGGCTTTGGTTTGGCAAAGCAAGGTGAGTTGTCATCGCTTTTTTAAGTTATTCTGGAGGAAAAATAGGTAGCCTGGCATTTTTTAGGTACTGTATTATCTTAATGGGTTAATCTCTATTTTTGCATTCAAGGGATACTAGTGTCAAATGAAAATAATAATGTGCTTTGTTGGAAACATGGTCCTGTTTGCTGTTTTCTTGTAGATTTCTGCAACCAAGCAAAGCCTTAGGTTTTCCATTTTGGGTGAGCGAGTGGAAAAGTAAAGAAGTATCCTTATGCTAGTGTCAGTTTTATTTCAACTTCACTTTCTTGTATTCTAGTTTTGTGTCAGACTTAAGTTATATGCCTATCAATATCCCATTGATATTCCTTGCAGATACTTTTGGCTTGCCTAGAGTAGCTTAGTTCTTACACTGAAAGCCTGTTGGCTCAATAGGATGAACAAGTTCACAGTTTCGAGAGACCTCAATTTTGTTGCAGAAAACCTTGATGTTGAGTTTTTCAAAGTAATTGTTGTGGTATAATAATCTTCCCATTACTGATGATGTGTAGAGTTGAATGAATTTTGTATTATTTTTTCAACAATTAGAATAAATTGTATTTATCTCTTCGATATCGAACCGGTTGGCAAAGCTGTTGAGGGAGTATTGTTATGGAATATTGGGATTTGGTGGACAAAGTAACTAAGCAGATAAATTGGCAATTCCAGGGAAACTTAAATTGCCTAATCTTGAGCGTTTTGGGGTTATATCATATGGTATAATTTGTTTAATCATTTCCTTTAAAGCAATCGTTAATGCAAAACTTTCTCATTAACATCGCCTTTTCCAATTTTATAATGTAGATAAAAATATTTTTTGTTTCTTTTAGTTGAGAAAAGAAAAATAAAAAGATGCTATTTTTCTTCTGGATGCTTTGTGACTTTTTTCTTTTATTTGTAATAAAAATTTTGTGTTTAATACAATCAATTAATTTTAGATTATAACATAGGTAAAAAGTTTTATATAAAAATTATGTAAATAACAAATGAAACTTTAGTTGAAATCATAAAATTGAGATAAATTGAGAAGCAATGCATTCAAATAATAGTGTACTATTTTAAAATATAGTAAATAAATTTTTTAAATGTTTTAATATAATTAAATATAAAAATAAAAAACAATTTAATATAATTTAATATAAAAATAATTATATTAAGAATGTTATTAAGTTATATTTAATAATAATTATATTAAATTATGATTAAATTATTTATTTTTATTTTTATTAAATAATATTATATTTAATAAGAATCTAATTAAAATTTAATATCCATATCTAAAAAAAATTCTGCTAAGGGTATTATGGTCATTTTAGTTTTTTTCTTTATGCTATTACATATCCATTCCATTCAACCAAACACAATAATACTATTACAGTTCTATTCCATTACATTCAGCCAAACAATTGAATTACTGATTACAGCCTTATTCCATTACAGCTCTATTCTATTACAGCCCTATTCCATTCCAATGAACCAAATGTGCCCTTAGTGGTCCAAGGGGTTACCTTTTTAGCGAATTTGATGGAACTGCCGTTTAGCGAGTTTGATTTAATCTTGGGTATGGATTGGCTGGTGAAACACTGAGCAACCTTGGATTGCGCTGCAAAGCGAATGGCATTAAGAACGGCAGAGGATAAGGAGGTGGCGGTGATTGGTGAACGCCAAAAATATCTGTCGAATGTGATTTCGACATTAAGGGCTGAAAAGTTGGTATGAAAGGGATGCGAAGCCCATTTGGCTTATATTAGTGACGTAGAGGCTAAGAGCCCTACTGTTAAGGAATTGAGAACAATTAGGGAATTTCCTGATGTTTTTCCCAAGGAGCTACCAGGGTTGCCGCCTAATAGAGAAGTAGAATTTGGAATCGAGTTGTTACCTGGTACGACTCTGGTGTCCATCGCCCCTTATCGGATGGCACCGAAGAAGTTGGTAGGACTTAAGGCACAGATTCAGGAATTGTTGGATCTAGGGTTTATTTGACCCAATGTGTCTCCGTGGGGAGCACCAGTGTTATTCGTAAAGAAGAAAGATGGGACGTTGCGAATGTGCATCGACTACTGGCAGTTGAACAAGTTAACTATTAAAAACAAGTACCCTTTGTCGAGAATCAATGATCTTTTTGATCAGTTTAGGGAGCTTTTTTTTTCTTGAAGATTGATCTGCGTTCGGGGTATCACCAATTGAGGGTTAAGGAGGCGGATGTTTATAAGACAACTTTCAGAACTCTTTATGGGCACTACTAGTTGTTGGTGATGCCATTCGGGCTTACGAACGCACCTGCTACTTTCATGGATCTCATGAATCGGGTCTTCCAACCCTACCTGGATCGATTCGTGGTGGTTTTTATAGATGACATCTTGGTGTACTCAAGAAATGAGGATGAGCATGATGCACACTTAAGGATTGTGTTGCAGATTTTGAAGGAGAAGCAGCTGTATGCCAAATTCAGTAAGTTCGAATTTTGGCTAAGGGAGGTTACTTTTCTAGGACATGTGGTGTTAGCTGAGGAGATTAAGGTGGATCCCCGAAAAATTGAAGCAGTGTTAGACTGGAAAACACCTAAGTCAGCGTCGAAAATCTGAAGTTTTTTGGGCTTGGCAGGATACTATAGGCGGTTTATTGAGGGCTTTTCATTAATTGCTACACCTTTAACTAAGTTTTTAAGGAAGGGGGTACCGTTTGATTGGACGGACAAGCAGCAAGAGAGTTTTGGAAAGCTTAAGAAGGTTTTAACTAAGGCCCTTGTGTTGATACAGCCAGAGCCTGGAAAGGAGTTTACAGTTTATAGTGACACATCGCATGTGGGCTTGGGTTGTGTATTGATGCAGGAAGGAAATATGGTTGCGAATGCGTCACGTCAACTTAAAACTCACGAGATGAATTATCCAACCCATGACTTAGAGCTAGCTGCGGTCGTTTTCGTGCTAAAAATATAGAGGCATTATTTATGCGGAGAGAAGTGCATAATTTATTCGGACCATAAGAGCTTGAAGTACCTCTTTACCCAAAAAGAGCTAAACCTTAGGTAGCGTAAGTGGGTGGAATTATTGAAAGATTATGATTGTACGATTGAATACCACCCTGGTAAAGCAAATGTGGTAGCCGACGCGTTGAGTCGTAGGGTTAAGTCAGACTTGAGGGCTATGCTCGCCTGTTTAAGCTTGTTAGATGATGGTAGCTTGTTAGCTGAGCTTCAAGTAAAGCCGGTGTGGGTCGAGCAGATAAAGAGTAAGCAGTTAGTGGATGAGACTTTGGGTGCTCATTTTAGACAAGTAGAAAATAGAGAGATGTTAGACTTTGGGATAAATAGTGAAGGAGTGTTGTGTTTTCGTGGGAGGATGTGTATACTAAAAGACAATGATCTAAGGCAGTCTATTATGTGGGAAGCGCATAGCAGTCTCTATGCTATGCATCCTGACGGAAACAAGATGTATCAGAATTTGCGTGAGCTTTATTGGTGGCCTAGACTTAAGCGTGAGGTTATGGAGTTCGTAAGTAAATGCTTAATTTGTCAAAAGGTGAAGGCGGAACATCAGTTGACTTCAGGATTGCTTCAGCCAGTAAAGATTTCATTTT
The DNA here is from genome assembly GCA_025698465.1 of Gossypium longicalyx. Classification (NCBI taxonomy): domain Eukaryota; kingdom Viridiplantae; phylum Streptophyta; class Magnoliopsida; order Malvales; family Malvaceae; genus Gossypium; species Gossypium longicalyx. Next base: position 65,457,307 of record CM046995.1, on the reverse strand, counting down.
GGAAGTGGGAAAGGATCACTATGGACTTTGTTAGTGGGCTACCCTTGACACCTACTAAGAAAGACTCGATATGGGTTATAGTGGATCGATTAATCAAGTCTGCCCATTTTGTACCGGTCCGCACCGATTACTCGTTACAAAAGCTGGCTAGGTTGTATGTGGCAGAGATTGTAAGATTGCATGGAGTGCCAATTTCCATAATATCTGATAGGGACCCACGTTTCACTTCGCGATTTTGGAATAAGTTGCACGAGGCGTTGGGTACTAGGTTGAACTTCAGTACGGCATTCCACCCTCAAACTGATGGACAGTCAGAAAGGGTGATCCAAGTTTTGGAAGATATGTTGAGGGGATGTATAATTGAGTTCCGAGGTAGCTGGGAAGACTTTTTACCATTGGCTAAATTTGCATACAATAATAGTTATCAAGCAAGTATTGGGATGGCTCCATATGAAGCATTGTTTGGGCAAAGGTGTCGAACCCCAACATGTTGGACGAAATTGGGCAAACAGAGAGTTTTGGGCCCTGAGTTAGTAGCAGATACTGAGGGTAAGGTAAAATTGATTCGGGATCGATTGAAGGAGGCCTTGGATAGGCAGAAGTCGTATGCTGACCTTAAGGGTCGAGAGATAGAGTATGCAGTGGGGGACTTAGTTTTTCTTAAGGTCTCTTTGTGGAAGAAGGTATTAAGGTTTGGACAGAAGGGGAAGCTAAACCCAAGGTTCATTGGGCCATATCGGGTTGTGAGGTGGATTGGGCCAGTCGCTTATCAGTTGGAATTACCTTTTGAACTAAGCCAAATCCACGACATGTTTCATTTTTTCATGCTAAGACGGTATCGCTCAGATTCTTTACATGTCGTGTCAATTGAGGAGGTCAAGGTTAGGCCAGACCTAACTTTCGAGGAAGAGCCCATACAAATAATTAATTGTGATGTTAAAGTACTAAGAAGGAAGTCCGTCCCATTAGTCAAAATGCTTTGGCGTAATCACAAGGCTGAGGAGGCTACTTGGGAACCTGAGGAAATGATGCGACATCAATATCCTTAACTGTTTGGATCAGGTAAAATTTCAAGGACGAAATTTCTTTTAAGGAGGTAGAGTTGTAATGCCCTAAAAAGTCCCAAACTTCTTTTTCGGTTTTGATAAAATGTGTGCTTAACATTCCTAGTCAAGTGTTATTTATGGATAGTAGGCTTTGGTTAAGTTTTGAGTTCGAATTTGGGGTGAAGGACATTATAGTTTAATAATTAAAAGAATCTTGATGGCAAGGAGGTTGGTTCTTAAATAAATGAAGGAGGAATTGGATACAAGGAGCCTTGTGTTGGAGTGGCAAGTAGCGTCACATGTAGGGCTTAGAGGTGGCGTCACATGCATGGCAAGGAGGTTTGGGGTTCGAATCCCTCCTTGCTCAAAAGGAGGATTTATTTTTGCTCAATGAAGGGCCAATGGTGGCGTTGGATGTGAACTCTGAAGGGAGTGATCAGAGGAGAGATTTAAGGAAGGGATTAAGGAGTTATCAGGGAGAAAAGTTAGGAGATGAGGGGTGTAGAGGAGTGGAGCTGAATTGGGAATTTGGGTTAGGAAAATTCGGCAATAGTGTATATATAGGTGCCGATTTTGGGATTCTAGTGTAATGTCAAAATTGCTTCTTTTCTTTTAGCCGAATTCCTTGTTCCTTGCTTGCCGATTTTCTATTCTTTCTCTTCTCAAATTCTCTTTTGATTGACCTTTAGTTTTAAACGATTCCTTCTTCTCTTCTTCTTATTTGTGCCGAATAACCCCTTTTCACCATACAAATCTCAAAAGTCGAATATCCCTTTGGCTGAAGACCCTCTGTGTCGCCACTACTCCCTCTACTTCGGCCGATTCTTGTGTAAGTGCTTTGTTCTTTCGGTCAGTTTTCCTAGTATCGATTTCTTCTCTCCCTCACCTTTTTCTAAATCGATTTTGGTAGGGGATTAGTATTGAATCTCAGAGTTCAGATCTCCGCCGAATCGCTCCTTAGGCGTTTGGGGTTTTAGGTAAGTGTTCCTCTTTTATTGGTTAAGGTTGGCCGAATGGTCTTGGATGATTTAAGAGTGACTTAAGATGGTTGCGAGTCACTTGTTGTTTAGTTCTTAATGATTAAGATTGATGCAGATTTAAGAAATACTCGTGATTTGTGATCAAGGAAGGGTTGTTAAGGCTTGTTGTTCAAGGTAAGGCAAAGGTGAGATTTTTGGATTTTTGTGGTCGTATTTGATAGGTGTGTGATTAATACATCGTCTATAGGTTTGTGGCTAAGGAGATCGCGGCACGGTTTAGTACCAGGTGTGTACATACACTGCACACACATAGTAGATCAGCAAATCCAGATATGTCAAAAAGCTGAAAGTTTGGCTACAATAGTCTTGCAGTGCGCAAACACTCGTAAGGGGGAAACCGATAGGTTATCAGAGGCCCCATGAGTGATTCCATGGATTTGGGCCGTGTATTGGCCAACCGGGCCAGAGTGGGCTAAATAGGCCCGATGGGCTGTAGGGCCCCTAATAGGCAAAAATTGGCAATTTGATACTAAGTGATGAAAAATCATATGATCGCATGATTATGAATATGATTGGGCCTGATGGGCCATATGAATGTGATTAGGCCTGATGGGCCATATGAATGAGATTGGGCCTAGTTGGTTGTATGCAAGTATGCAGACTTGTTTGAGCTTTGTAAGGGGTTTTGGGCCTAGTACCTAATAATTGCTTAAACAGACATAAAACTTAAATAAGTAATTAAATTGCAATTGTGGATGAGTCATATGTTTAAGGTGTGGCAATGGATATATGCATGTCTAGGATTGGATCTAGGGAGAGCTTGGTACTTAAGCTGTCTTAATGACTCACCTCCTGTTCTCTAGAATCTTCCCTGGTGCATAGTATCTGTTCACTTTAGCCAACGAGGACTTGTTAACGGGCCAAGGTAAATAATAAACCCATAATAAAGAAAAATTATCGAAATGCCCCTAAGGTCAAAAAATGACTAAAATACCCCTAATTGTTGAATGTAAGACTTATGGATGTTACATGTATACTTGCTACATTCATATGATATCCTGTTTAGGTTGCATATGGGTTGGGAATTATGGAACAGAGGAAGTATATGAGGATCGCATGGTTGCTTGACGACCGTGGATCCACCGATGACTATTAAGCCCAATATGTGATTAGCAGCTTGCTGCAATAAAGGTAGTACCACAACCAGGCTACCATTGATGTGTATCGAATGGGTGGGTCAATATTTATATCTCCACATGATGTGTACCGGGGGACGGAGTTGGTGTATAGTAGTTGGATTATTGGGGTAGGTTGCACAGCATTCCATGAATGATATTATTGTGATATGATTAATATGTGGGCTCAGGCCTAAAATGATTGATGATTGCTTAATACTCTTTGACGGTTGTACACACTGAGTTTTTGAAAACTCACCCCCTCTTTTATTTTTCTCAGGTGATCCTCATAAGGTGGTTCGACAGTTGGAGGGACTCCGAGGTGGCCAGCTAGCAAGACGACTTGGACTTGTTTTCTTAAGCATATCGTTTCTAGTATTTTAAGTTATTTCAGTCCAGATTGTAATAAGGCCTATTCGCTAGATATTATTTCAAATTAGGATTGCTAAAATTTTATGTTTTATATTTGTTAGAAGTGGAACGTGGTTTTCCTAAGCCATAACTATTTTTAAATACTACGTTTCTGCAACTAAAAAGAGATTTCACAAGGGAATTAGTATCATACAAGAAGGAATGGGTTTTTTTTTTGCTTTATTTTAAAGAAGAGTTTTCAATGAAAACAAGGTTTTCGATAAAACACTTCAATGTGATACGCTAGATCTGGTCATAACGTCCGGGCCGAGTTTAGGGTGTTACATTTAGCCAAATTAAAAGCAAGATCGTTATTCATTCAACATATTATCGAAGCTCAGAAGATTGATAATGAGATGTTAACAAAACGAACTCAGTGTAATTTAGATTCTGATTCAGAATTTTGAGTTGATAATAATGATTGTTTGAGATTCCGAGATCGAATGTGCTCCAAGAAATCCAAATTGATTCAGATGATTTTAAATGAAGCTCACAACAGTCGTTTATCTGTTCATCCGGGTAGTATGAAAATGTATAACGATATGAAACAACTTTATTGGTGGCCTGGTATGAAGCGTGACATCTCTAACTTTGTTTCTAAATGCTTAATCTGTCAGCAAGTTAAAACTGAACATCAAGTGCCATTTGGTTTGTTACAACCGATTATGATTCCAGAGTGGAAATGGGATAGAGTGACAATGGACTTTATTTTGGGTTTGCCCCTATCTCTGAGAAAGAAAGATGCAATTTAGGTTATAGTTGATCGATTGACAAAATCGGCTCATTTTATTCTGGAATGATTCGATTACTCACTTGATAAGTTAGCTGAGTTATACATTTATGATATTGTGAGATTGCATGGTGTGCCATTATTGATTGTGTCAGATAGAGATTCGAGATTCACATCGCGATTTTGGAAGAAATTGCAAGATGTTTTGGGTACAAAATTGCACTTCAGTACTACTTTTCACCCGTAGATGGATGGTCAATCCGAGCAGATTATTCAGATACTCAAGGATATGTTAAGATGTTGCATTCTTAAGTTTGAAGGTACGTGGGAATAGTATTTACCTTTGATTGAATTTTCTTATAATAACAGTTTTCAATCGAGCATCAAGATGGCACCATACGAAGCCTTATATGGTTGTAAATGTCATACACCTTTGTATTGGACTGAGCTCAGTGAGAATAAGATACACGGGGTCAATTTGATAAAAGAAACTGAACAAAAAGTGGAAGTGATTTGAAATAGTTTGAAAACAGCTTCTGATCGTCAAAAATCTTACCCAGATTTGAAACGAAAAGATATTGAATTTGAGATCGGTGACAAAGTGTTTTTGAAAGTATCCCCGTGGAAGAAAGTACTCTGATTTGGCAGAAAAGGCAAATTGAGTCCGAGGTTTATCAGGCCGTATGAGATTACCGAGCGTATCAGACCATTTGCATATAGATTGTTGTTGTCACTAGAGTTAGAAAAGATTCACAATGTATTTCACGTATCGATGCTTCGACGATACAGATCCGATCTTTCGTATGTAATTTCTCCGTCTGAGATTAAGATTCAGTCTGATATGACCTATGAAGAAGAACCGATCCGTATCCTAGCTAGTGAGGCTAAAGAATTGAAAAATTAGAAAATTTCGTTAGTAAAAGTGATGTGGCATCGACACGGTTTTGAAGAGGCTACGTGGGAGCCCGAAGATACTATAAGACAACAATATCCGAATCTGTTCAATGGAAAGATTTTCGGGGATGAAAATTCCTAGGGGGAGAATTGTAACAGTCCAATTTAGACCCTAGTCAGAATAGTGGTTTCAAGACCACAAATCTGAGTTAGAAAAATATTTTAATATTATTTTATGTGCTTAATATATGTGAATTAGTATGTGTGAAAATTTCGTACAAAAATTTGATCGTTTGTGTGCTTAATTTGATAAAAGGACCTAATCGCGTAAAATGTAAAAGTTTCTTGCCATATGTTAGGTGTGTCTATTTGTTATGTCTTTGTAAATGAGAGGTCCTTATGTTGAGAATAGACCATTTGAATAATGGATGGACATAAATGCCTTTGGTTAATGAAATTTTTTATGTTCTTAATGAAGGGTAAAATGGTAAATGATGAATTAATGGTTATTAATTAAAAAAACATGAAAATTAAGTCATTTGTGTTCATCCATAACCAAAAAAGACAAAGAAAAAGAAAGAAATATAAAAGCAAGGGTACAACCATTGATTTCCTTGATTAAGGTATGTGTTTTGATCCATTTTTTATAATTTCTACGTTTTTGCGATCGTTGCTCTATATACTATCAAGCCCATGTCTCAATTTCTGATTTTGTTGATGATTTTGAGTTGAGCCATTGATGAAATTATAAGTTTTATGAAGTTTGATGATAGTTTATGGAAGCTTCATGTTGGGTTAATATATTTTGTCTTTGGATTTTTTATGAATTTGAGTAAAATGGACTAAATTGTGAAACTTGTAAATTAAGGGACTAAAATGTGAAATAAATGAAATATATGGGCTTATATGAACACTATGAAAATTAGGCCTAACATGGGTATATGCAAATTTTGTGTATTTTGTGATTTTTGTGATTAGGGACTAAATTGTCAAAATGTAAAAATATGAGGGCTAATTTGTAAAATGCCCTAAATATGTGTTTTTGATTGAATTGAATGATTTGGTGAATAAAAAGTTTAAATTTGAAATTTTATAGATCAAGAACCAAAGAAAACGGAATTAGATCAGGGAAAGTCAAAAGTCATCGAATAGTCGTTCGTTTCTGTTCATACCCATACGAGGTAAGTCAATATACAAATAAATATGTTATGAATTGTATTATTAATGTTTATATGCTCTTGAATAATGATAAATGAATATATAAGTTGAGCATGAGATATCCGAGAAAGTATCGACAAAGTTTCGACGTCTGAAAAGCCTTGTACGAACCATAGAAATAGTTAGGATACATATGTCATGACATAGGATCTGATATCTGTTATCGTGTAAGACCACGTCTGGGATGTTGGCATCATATTTGATTTCAGTAAGACCTTGTTTGGGACAGTAGCATCGATATTTGATTACATGTAAGACCACGTCTGAAACGTTGGCATTGTACAAGCTTTCCGAGCATCCGCGTATCCTTATGATTTTGAACAGTTCAACGGGCATTTCGAGAAATGAATTATTATATGTGATGTGTATCTGATTCAGGTACGTTTGAAAGGTATACTATGTTTGAAAATAAAGGTTAGCTATGTACAAGTGATGATATATGTTATAAGTATGACAAATCATGCTATATGTGTAAATGAAGTGGGAATATGTTAAATGTATATAAACTATGTGGTTTTGAGATATTATTTGGCCATGGAGTATATGCAATTTGGTGATGCTTTAATATTTTGAATGTTAAGTTTATTTGTATATGGCTTACTAAGCTTTAGAAAGCTTACTTTGTGTGTTTTTTCAACTATTTTATATATATCAAATCTACTAGAAGCTCAGGGATTGTCGAGGATCGTCAGCACACTATCGAACCTTATTTTGGTACCTTTTCACGTTGTAAATATAAAAGTATGGCATGTATAGGCTAGAAGTTTTTGGATATGTTTTATAATGTATATATCTTGCCATGTGATATGGCTTGTTTGTGTTTGAACTTATGGTCTGATTTTGATATATGATATATGATGAAAATGTGCCATTATGATGTGCATTTGGTTGGCCAAAAGAAATGATCAATTTGGTTAGTTTTAGTATGTGTGCATTTTAGAATTGTGTAAAGTTTTGGTATGAGAATGAATGGAATGTATCAAGGTTATAAACCATATGTTTTGGTATATTTTAGCTTATGGAATGACATGAATTGGTATGTGTTATGAACATGAGATTAGTTGATAATGATATGACATGATTAATGCATGTATTGGTTGTGAAATAGTTGAGCATTTGGTATGCAATTGATGTTAAATTGTTGCTTGTAGGAAAGACCCTTAATGGGTGGCATTTTGGCCTTGTAAATGGCCTATTTTTGCCCACATGGCCGGAGACACGAGCGTGTGTCTCAGCCGTGTTGCTCGAGGGCCATTTCGAAATGAGCCTGAGCAGACCACACGGTCACACACATGGGCATGTGCTAGGTCGTGTCGCCAAGTCAGTTTCGAGCACAAGCTAGACACACGGGTGAGTGACTAGCCATGCGACCCAAGTCAGTAATTCTCACATGGCCTGGCACATGGACATGTATTGTGGCCGTATGGATAAGTCAATATGTAGGCCCTGTTTTAACACGGCCTAGACACACGGGCATGTCTAAAGCCGTGTGAGGCACACGACTTGTTCACATGGGCGTGTGGCCTGTACAACTTTGAAAAATGTTTAAGTTTTGAAAATTTTTGTATGAGCTTGGTTTAGTGTCGACCCTTCTCTAATGCATGCTTAAGGTCTCAATGACCTATATTAGGGACTTTATAGTAATTTTTTATTATGATTGTGGATAATGTATAAGAATTGTTTGTAAAATATTTCGATTTGTCTAGTAACGCCTTTAACCCTAGTCCAGCAATAGATATGGGTTAGGGGTGTTACAATACCTGCATCCAGCCATTTGAGGAGTTCTTTTTTCACTACTTCTTTCTTAGCCAGATTAAGTTGACACTATGCATCTACCACTGCCTTTTTCCCTTTTTCTAATCTAATCTTATGTTGACACAGTGCAAGATTAACTCCCTTAATATTAACAATCGTCCATCCAATGGTTTTTTTATGCGATTTTAGAACACTTAATAAGGCCTATTCTTGCATCAAACTCAACCTAGCAGCTATAATCATAGGTACTATATTATGCTCCCCCAAATAACCATACTTCAGATGTTATGGTAATTACTTTTAACTCTAACTCAGGCGGTTTGATAAAAAGGGTACCATTTTTGTTGTACTTAGATTAATTTGTTCTGGTTGTCTTTTACTTTTTTGCCACCAATCAAGTTGAAGAGCTATTTGGTCATTTTCTTACTTTGTATCATCCCATTTTTCTTCCTCTGAATCATATTCATCATGCTCAGTCCTATTTGCTATGATGGATAACAAATTTGTTGCACTTTTGCTCTTCTAAGTTGGATTCTACCAATTCCTCAGCTTCCAGGCCTTGATGTTTTCTATAGGTAAATTCATTTTCACTAAATTTCTCCAATATTTCCATTACTTCCTTTCCTATTTTCTTCCAAATACTTCCCTCGGTCATAATGTCAAATTTTTGCCTATTCTGGCTTTCCAATCCATCATAGAAATGTTGGATTTGGATCGCAAAATGTAAGCCTCCTCCTAGCACTGACCTGGGAATTGTTTTAAATATCTCCCATGCTTGCCCTAATGTTTCAGTAATGTACTGTTTAAATTGAAATAATGTTTCATAAATACTGAGTACCTGAGTCATAGGCAAGACCCGCCCAAGAAATAATAGTACAAAATCAGCCCATGTAATGATAGTATCAAGTGGAAGTCCATTTAACTAGGCTTTCACTTTCCAGTCCAATTCGAATGGGATTAGTAATAATTTAATAGTGTCTGTTGGAACACCAACATGTGTGATAGTGCTGCATATGTGTTCAAACTGTCAGAGGAAAGCTATAGGATCTTCTATTTATAAGCATTAAATCTAACATTATTAGAAATACAAGTTAATAATGAAAGATTTAATTCACAATGAGGCCTATAAATAATAGGGCGAGTTATACTAGAACATAGCTAGTCTAGAAAAAAAAACTCTTAATGTTTGCGTCATGTTATTCAAGGTTACTTATCAGATTGCAAAGATCAAATATTGTTGGTGCTTTATATTTGGTATCACTATAAAGAGTTAGTCGTTAATCGTCTTAAATACGTAAGAATCCTTGCAAATGCCTTAATATAACTTGAAATTATACGAAAGTAAGAGGGTGTTAATAAAAATAAAATATAAAGACCGTATCTGTAATTTATTCATTTCCTAATTATTTTATTAACAACAAAAACTAAAATCAATTTAGTGACATTGCTTCCCAGGCAACGGCTCCAACAACTTGACCACCTCCAGACATACCAACCTCTGAAGTTGAAATCCTGCACAAAATATGTTAAATTGGCCGTGTCCGCAAGTATACGGGTCAAGTTGTAATATAATTACAATGAAGTAGGTGAATACGCCGAGAATTGTACCTAAGGGAGGCGAGCACTAAATTAATCCTAACATAAACACAAATAGAGCTAATTGGTACATTAAATAAATTATATTATGACTAAACATAAGGAAAGGTTTTTGGTTTTTTTATAAATAAATAATAAAATAATATAAATAGAAAAGCTTTGGAAAGTTTGTTATGGAAACTTAATCAGATCTGACTATGAGTGACTAGCTCGCTTAGGTAATCATAACTAATTGATGCTTTGAGTTTCGTATTCAATCAACTAGTCATTACCCTAGCAAGATCTCTCGATCTTCCAATAGAATAATGAGTCGGTAAGAAGTACTTATCTCTCGACCTCACAATCCAGACTAGTTCGAGATTAAGGTGTTCACGGATAGAGCATGCCAATTTTGGGTTAATTCCAACCTAGATGACTTCCTAAGGTTTTCAAGCCTAGGGTTTAAGTTCTTCCTCTCCCACATAGCTAATCCACTGAGAAACCCCTGCACAATAATCAATTAATCTTACCTTCACTCCCTAATTCCTGATAAGAGGAGTAGTTCCTCATGGATCTCAAAAACATAATAAACTTGATGTAAAAGATGAACATTAATAACAAGTCAAGAGAAAAAGGTTTAAGAGAATCCTAAATTGTATATAATTGAAGCACAAAATCCATAAAGAGTTGATCCAGTTCTGCAAATCAAATCTCTCGACAAACGCAAAACTGAAAATAACTTAAAGCTTATGAAAAAGGGAAAACCTAAAAACTGAAACTATAAAGAACATTTATATAGTATGAAAAGCTTTCTATAACAAGTGTTAAATGTGCCTATTTATAGAGTTAGGGTTGTTGTCATCCTCAGCCCTAGGTCAGTGGACGCTCTCATGTTTAATGTTTGATTGTGCAGACCAAAATGCCCCTGGCTCGTAAGTATTTCTCGTATAGGGCTAGTGTCGTGACACCTTAATGCTTGTGTCATGACATCAAATGTAATATGCTCGTACTCAGGGTAGCTTTAGGGGTGTGTCGCGACATTCCTTGGTTGTGTCGTGACACTGAAGGTAGTCTTGAAATTCTTGCTCTCTTCTCCCTATGTTGCGACTTCAAGCTCCCCTTGTTGCAACACAATGACCATTATTGAGTTGGTATGCCCTCTAATGGTCTTCTACACACTCACAAAATATATTAGCTCACCCTCAGGCCTCATTCGGCCCCTAAGTTCAACAAAAGACTCAAATTACACTTTTTATTAAATGTAAACGAAACTAAGAAAACTTAATTAAAACATAATAAAAATGCTTGTATTGAAGCTCCTTAAATACGGAAACTAGTTTAATCTACTACACCAAACTACGACAGATCAAGAGGCTTGCCAACAAAATTGGTAGCTTCTCTGCATATTGATTGGTAGTATAACTTTATTATTTATAATGGTGGTTTAACCACATTGAACCCTGCTCGCATTGTTTAGAGTTTCACAGACAGGTTCTAAAGAACTCGTGGTGTGTAGTGGATGGATGGGTAGGAACCTTTTTGCATTACATCATGCTCACGACATACTCAAATGACATTAATTTATGCTATTTATTATATTGTGTTGCATCGAATGGTATTGAATAAATGATTGTTTCTTGTATGAATGTCTGTTATAGACTCACACTGAGCTAGTTTAGCTCACCCCATAGTTTCAAACTTCTCAGGTAATGCTCAATACTAGGATCAAACCTGGCATATGAAGTATCACCTTAGACACCAAACTATTTTTAAATAAGTATTTTTAATAAGTTCTTTATTTGTTTTGGATTGTTAATTTTTAATGTCTTAGGTCTGTGGCTTGGTTATTTTTTAATTGGGATTTTGTGCATGCATGGATCATTGAAGCTTTATAATTGGAAATTGCATGTTACCTGGCGTAAGTAAAATAGAAATTGTTAATCAATTTTCCATTGTGTTACAAATAAATCATTTTTGAAAAACAAATCGATAAAGCAACTAGATTTCCAAAAGGACATGAATAATGGTTTTCTGCTAAATTTTAATGATTTGATTTTTGGTAAAACAAAATGTCAAATCAATTAGTCTTCTAAAATATGGAAACAATAATAAAATGGACTCTAAGTGAAGATGGCTTAATTAAATGAATGTTTTGACGTTATTTAATTTCAAGAGTGTTGAATTTTCTTAAGTTAGACAAATTAGGGTTTTTCGAAAGATTACCCAATAAACGAATGTTTTATTTAACTTGGATCACCAATAACAATTTTCTTCAAAATTAGTCGTGTTCAGAATTTTCAAAGGTCAAATGGTCTACTTAGCCATTTCGGTGGCTAATGTAGCCTTCTAATTCTGGCCATAAAGTCTAGATCGGGTTAAGGAGGTTACATTTAGTGGTATCAAAACTTAGGTTCAAAACCTCGAATTGAGTTCTGTTTTTCAAAAATAAGTCTGCATGTATGCTTACATGAAAAGAGGGTATTCTGGGAAAAACAAGCCACAAGAGAATTTTGAAAATGATATTCTACAAAGAAAAACAAGTCCGAGACTTCGATGTCGGTTGCCATAAAAAAATTGTTAAATTATAGGTAAACATTAGAGGTGTATTACTGTAGACATAAAACCAAAATATCTAGTATTTATTTTTTTCGAAACTGTAAGATAGGAAACTGAAAACTATATATCAAACTTAAGATCGTAGGATACATAATGAACAATAGTAGAATGAGGAACCATGAGGCTCAGCATCAAGCTCCCCAAGTTGAATCATTTGCTTAACAAGGAAATGCACTTAACCTTGAGACAAATGACACCGCCTACTTCTAAAGGCAAAAATCGGGAGGTTGAGGATGATGCAGTGTCCCAATAAATTTTGGAAGTCCTAGAAAAGGTTTTCGAGAATATGGTTAAGAGGGCTAAGATGGAGGAAGAAAGTAAACACTTGGAGAGCAAGGGAGAGGAAAATAATAAAATTCAGAATAAGAGAGAATATGGTTACACTGGTCCAAATCCAGGACCTTTAAAGTGTGCCAGAGAAGCCAAACCTCAATAGAATATTGTAGTGGCTATTATTAGAGGAACTATTGGATCAACAATGGTTTCAATTTCAAGATACTGTGATAAGCAGCATCCGAGCGAATGTTGGAAAAGTTTGGGTGCCTATCTAGGTTGTGGTTCGATGGAACACAAGGTTAAGGATGGCCCTTGCCAGGTAAATTAGATACAACTCTAGCATAAAATCAGGGGCCGGTCAGGGTACAACATCATAGGGTTAATCAGTTTCCTCTGAGGGGTCCAATTAGAATTAAGGTTAGACAATTACCACTGGTTTATACAGCTAGGCGTCACAAAGATCGAGACTCATCCGACATCAATGCAAAACATTTCCTAAATTGTACTTCACATTGATTAATTCTGGCTTCACTTGTCTATTCAATGTTATTAGAGTATCTATTAAATTTGGAATCAAGGTAGAGGAATCCGATAGTAAAATTTATGTAATTAGATCCTTAAGAGATGTGTGTTGGGAATTAAAGGAGAAACAATGTCTGGAATTGTATTGGAAATTAGAGTTATGCAGTGAAAGTGTGGTGGCCCGATTTCAAGAAAAAAAAGGTAACAAATTTTGTGAATAAGAAAATTTATAGGACGAAATTTCTTTAAGGAGGGGAGAATTGTCACATCCCAAAAAATCGAGGGTTAGTAGAATCAGGTTTGTGAACCGAGAGAGAGTAGTCATGCCCTAATTTTTTTAGGTTATCTATGCATTTTTAGGAAATAAATGAGTTACTGGTATGTTGGTTAAGTGTTAGTGAAACTTTCATTGAAACCCAAATTCAAATCCCTTCCCTCACACCATTTTTATTATTTTGCAAATTTTGAATCAAACCCTAGTATGTGATGTGCCTTATTTTTAAAATAAATATTTTAAGATTATATTAAGGATGAGTAATTGGATTAGTGGCTAAGAGAAAACAAGGAGACAATGCAATTCACTTAAAAACCTGAGTTTGATTCCTTTCCCTAGCAAATTGTCAAATTTTACTATTTTTTCTCCTTCTCCTTATTTTGTGCCGCCCTTGCCTAGTTAGCCTATGTATAAATACCACTTTTCACTTATTTTTTAGTCTTTAGTTAATTTTTCCCTACCCTAGTCGTTCGCCTTTCTTCTCCCTTCTTCCTCTCTCAGTTTTCTTCCCTTTTGTCTATCATAGTGCCGCCCATCAAGCCCACTTTTCTTATCATCTTTCCCTCCTCCATTTGATAGTGAATTTTTTTATTTATTTCCTTATCTCTACTGCTGTTATTTTTCATAAATTTTCCAGCCTTATATCTATCCATTTTTGCACTCAAAATTAGCCTCCTTTGCTACCACAAAGATCTCTATTGTCGCCTTTTGACATCTCCCGGGTAAGTAATATTTTTTTCAGTTTTTCCTTTCCAATTTTTCTGTAAAAGATTCACCGTTACAGATCTAGAATTTTGGTGATTTTTTTTCTAATTTAAATGATTAATTTCCAGCGATCAAACTTATCATTTGAGCCGCCCAAAGCAATCCCTAAAACCGCCGCTGTTAATGGTGGTTGTCACAACTAAGTTTCTCCTTTTGGTGGCTGCTGATTTGAGATCAAAAATTGATTTAAACCACTGATTCCTGCCTTGATTAAAAATTATTTTAAATCATAAAATAGACTCTTTTCATCCCTAAAACAAGACTTTAAGGTTCTTTTAAAAACAGCCCCCGTTGTGGCCAATTTTGGTGGTGTGCCGCCCGTAATACCACTGTAAAGAGTTGCTGGTTTTTTGTACATTTTCCACCATTTTCCATCAAGGTTTTAATTCTTCATACCTCATTCTAATTGACCACTGATCTATTATGTTATAGGAAAATTCAATCTTAGTCGTCCGACAACTCAAATCTGACAAATCGGGAAGTGGAAGTGCAGTTGTTTGCGGGTTAATGGGTAGCATCGATTCTATTGTTAAGAGATGTGTTGGTTGGATAAATTGGTATTATTTTTTTGTGTTTAGCTACATATTTTTAGTATTTTATTTTGTTTGACGGTGATGTAAACGCCCCAGACCAGTAGTGAAGCTGTTTGTCGTCTGCGTACACATTTTAGACTAAATAAGTGTAAGTAATTTAGTTGATTTGGATATGAAAGTTAGTTGATGCAAAAATTATTTTGCCGGTCGTTTTAAGGCTAGTTTGATAGGATCTTAACTCAATAAATGTTGTACTTTAACTTAGGTTCAATTCAGGTCTAAAGTGGGAATTGAGGATTTCACAAGTCATTTTGCGGTTGTGCGAAAATAAGGTGTGGGTTCTATCTAGTAAACTTGAGTGTTTAAATTATATTTCTAGTGGTTAAATTAATGTTTAAGCTTTTTGTTCAGGCTTAGTTAAATGGAAAAGTAGGTGATTTTATGGTGTATGAATTAGGTACATTTTGAGCCCTAATTAAATACGATGGTTGCAATGGTTGTTTGATTATTTCTGGTGTGGTATTGGTATGCAATGACATGGATGCTTTGAATATAAAATGAATGTTGGTTGTATACATAGCATGTATTAATGTGAAATTAACAATTGAATGCATGAATTGTATGCTCAAGTGAAATTCTATGAAATGTGCTGTTTGAAAGCTTACTATATGCACTGGTAAATTGCTATTGTAGCATGTTAAAATGCCTTTGAAATAATTGTGAAGCTGAGGCAAGTTAGAATTTCATCGAATTGATTATGAAATGTGTAACGCCCCAAAAATATTAGGTCTTTATTTGTGTATGTTGTGTTGCTTAAGCATGTGCCTTTTCTAATGGTTAGGTGTCCTGAGAGGTGCTGGAGAGGTCTTGAGTTCTAGTTCTGGCTTGTACAGAATTTTGGTTTTTGTTTGAGTTAAACCTGCCTCTGGTTAGTTGGTCTTTTAAATTAAGTTGGGTAAAGTATGGCATAAGAAGAGTGTGTGGTCTAGTGGCAAGGGGCGTGTGGAGTAATCTTGGAGGTCTTAAGTTCAAGCCATGTTGCACACAAGGATGATCTTTTTGCTGCTGTGTAGTGGGAGAGTTCCAGGTTGACCGAAATTAGAGTGTTTGAGTGAGTTTGAATGGGTGGTTGTGAGAGAGAATCTAGGAGATAATGGAAGGATTTGGATGGTGATCAGGTTGAGTGAAGTGTGGAGAGATTTTAGGAGAATTATGGGGAGTTGGGGAGTGAGGAGGTAGTGTGCTGAATGGGGATTGTGGTTTTCAAAAAATTCGGCAAAGGGTTTGTGCACAAGAGGCATCGATTTTTTTGGTTTCTCTTTTTCTCTCTTTACCGAATAGTGTTGAGGGTTTCTTCGGGTTTAGGTTTTGTTCTTTTGATTTTTACAAATTAGCTTTTCCTCTCTTTGCACTTTCGGGATTTGGCAATTGTGCCTCTCGGGTTTTCTTTTGGCTGAATATCCTTGGTCCCTTTTCTTTCACCCTTTTGTTTCGGTTTTGAGCCTTGTTTGGGGAATCGATTCTTTTCTTCTTTGCTCTTGCTCTCTGTTTCTTCTTTGGCTGAACTCTGTCAGGGCCTAGATAGTGTCTTCTCTTCTTCTCATCTTCTATTCTGTTCTTCTCTGTACGTAATCGTTTCTTACTGTGGGATTGTCGAAATCCCTTATGTGTCGGTAAGTATTTCCTAACCGAACCTTGTGCGGTTTTTCTCTTGAAGGTTCGACTTATGTTCTTCTTAGGCCGAGTGGTTGCTATTCCTTCCTATCAAGGGGAAATGTCTTTTGTTTTAACACTCTCTTTTGTACGATTGTGGCTAGGGATTCAATCTCTTTAAATAAGGGTGGGCTAATTGCTTCCTTCTACAAGTGACTACTCCTTTATTGGTAAGCGTTAAAGATCTAGATGTGTTCAAATGGGATTTTAGATTTTTATTAATCGATTAGTTGTTCTTGAAGGGTCAAGTGTTGGGGGGAGTACATGGCGTGAAATAAGGAGGGGCTGCGATTATTGTTGGTAAGTAGTGTTTTGGTTAAAGTGTTTTTAAACAATGACAATATGATTATGGAGTGATGAAGGTGTTAGACTAATGAAATGTTATGGATGATCATAGGTTTTCGATCTTAGTGGCAGTACGGTTACAACTCTATAACAAGTTTGTAATCACACTGCTTCAATCGTTTTACGGCAAAAGCAGAAAAACCGTTGTCAACGATGCCACACAAGCAAACGCACGTTTATGTGGTCATCTAAGCGCATAAACATGAACATGTGACGGTGAAGACCACCGCGAGCGATCTCGTGGGTATGGGTCGTTTTGGGCCCTATTGGGCTGAGATGGGCCTTGTGGGCCCCACTCGGGCATGCCTATGGATGTATGGAGATAATTGGGCCGGCTGTGTAGTTGCACGACCAAGGCCACTATTTGGGCTTATTAGGCCACATGAGTGTGTGGGCCCATTTGGGCCGGATTATGGGCTTAGGCCCATTTGTCGCTGATTGACTGTTAAGTTCGCACGGGTCGCTCGAGATGACTGTGGACCTACTGTAGGATTGGTAAATATATCAAGGTCCTAACCTATTAAAAAGACTGTTATACCCCTATGAGGTAAATGACCGGTATACCCCTATATGATACATGACCGTTTGAGCATGCCATGATTATTGTATGTACATCCATATTATGTTACATTGCATGGGGTGGGCTTTATGATATTGGAGGAAGTGTACTGAGAGGCTATACGCCTAATACTGGCAGCTCTGCATCAAATACCGATAGTGCCGTAAACGGTACGCTATTCTGGAGTGTAGGGATGGGTGGGTTTATTTAATCCCCACATGTAGTGTAGGGTTGGACAGAGTGGAGTGTAGAGGATGGTTAGGTAGGATCTATGTATGCATGTTTGATACTGTACTGAAATGGGCCAAGACCCACACTGATACTATCACTGATATGGGCTTAGGCCCAGACTATATTACACACTGAGTTTTTATAAACTCACTCTACTGTTTATATGCGCAGGTAATCCTTAGCTGGGTCGGTGCTGCGAGGGACTCGGGAAAGGCCACACCACTGTTAAATTACGTACTGGACTTTTTTAATAATGGTAGCTTTAATTGGGTTAAATTTTATGTAATACGACCATTTTAAGTTTTATCTTTAATTGGGGATATATTTAAATTGGTTTATAACTGATAGCAGTAGTACTCGGGTTTTCAAAATAAAAATGATTTTTCAACTATCATCTTATGCAACTTGTTTTAAAAAGCTTCCGCGATGATAAAATTTTTAAAAATGTAATAACGATTTTATATGTGACATGTTTTGCTAAACGAACTGGTAAATTGGCTGTAAACTAAATAAAAATAGTTTTCATAAAGACCTCAACGAGGCTTAACAAAAATGGATCATTTTAATAGCACTATGTTTTACAAAGCCACGCCAATGTGACATTACCAGATTCGGCCATAACGTCCAGGCCGGGTTTGGGGTGTTACAAAATGGAATATTTGATAAGTATCACCACTGATTGGAAATGAATAATAATGAAGGCGTGTTCTTGTTCGTATCTTGTATGTCACAATGCATGTGCATGGATTAGATATTGTGGATGACAGAGGGGTTCCATGGACTAACGGCGGTAGATTAAGTCCGCATTATTGTTATCAGTGCACTACACCAGGAGTAATGAGGAGATTGGTGATTATACCGCATAATGAATCGTAGTTTAATATGCATTTACTGAACTGGCGGCTTGCCTACAAAATTGACAGCTTGTCTGCATATTGATTGATAGTTGACAGTATAACTGAATTTTTTATAATGGTGGTTTAACCACGTCAAGATCTGCTTGCATTTTTTGGAGTTTGGCAGATGGGTTCTGGGGAACTCGTGGTGTGTAGTGAATGGATGGGTAGGAACCTTTTTGCATTGCATCATGCTCACGAGATACTCGAATAACATTAATTTATGCTATTTATTGTATTGTGTTGCATCGAATGGTATTGAATTAATGATTTTTTTTTGTATGAATGTTTGTATGATTATATTGATATAGACTCACACTGAGTTAGTTTAGCCTACCCCATAGTTTCAAACTTCTCAGGTAATACTCAAGACTAGGATTGAACCCAGCATACTAAGTATCACCCCATAGTTCTTTATAGGTTTTGGATTGTTAATTTTTAATGTCTTGGGTCTGTGGCTTGATTATTTTTTATTTGAGGATTTTGTGCATGAATGGATCATTGAAGCTTAATAATTTGTAATTGAATGCTATTTGGCTTAAGTAAAACTGACATTGTTAATCAATTTTTTGCTGCATTACAAATAAACCATTTTTGAAAAATAAATTGATAAAGCGACTAGATTTCCAAAAGGACATGAACAATGGTTTTTCGTTGCATTTTAAAAATTCAATTTTTGGTAAAACAAAATGTCAAATCAATTAGTCTTCTAAAATATGGAAATGATAATAAAATGGACTCTAAGTAAAGATGGCCTAATTAAATGAATGCTTTGGCGTTATTTAATTTAAAGAGTGATGACTTTTCTTAAGTTAGACAGATTAGGGTTTTTCGAAAGATTACCCAATAAACAAATGTTTTATCTAACTTGGATCACCAATAACTGTTTTCTTCAAAATTAGTCGTATTAAGGATTTTCAAAGGTCAAATGATCTGCTTAGCGATTTCAGTGGCTAATGTAACATTCTCAATCTGGCCATAATGTCTTGGTTGGATTAGAGAGGCTACAAATAGACCCTAGGTGGTCACTCATTTCACTCATTATTCACTCATTTCCTCTTCTCCAATCTTTCATTCCTCTACTTACCATTTGATAGTGAAGCATAGAAAGTTGAGAGGAGCAATTCAAATGCGTGTTGGCCAGGAAAATTTTGGCATTCCTAAGGTGATTTGTACAAGAAGAACGAAGCAGAAAGAAAAAAGAAAGGGAGCACGAGTAGAAAAACACTAGATTTTTTTTTCTTATTCTTCCTCTTTTTACTTTTATTTTGTTTTGCATTGATGAACATGCTTGTCAAATACTTTTTTTTAACTTAATCATAATGACTTACATTTATTGTTGTTAAATTGATTATATTCTTTAGGTTAGATATGTTAAATTGTTGTTAATGATGTTATGTGTCTTGGTTGTTCATTTAGTCAAATAAAATAATGACATGTTATTTATGCATTTTGACTGTGTGGGTGAATTAATTATTTAATTAGACCTAGATTGAAATAATTGACACACTATCTAATTGATGCATGTTTGATCTTATTACCTTGCATAACCCTAGAATTAATGTGATTAAACTGTTTAAGCATAAAAATATTTTGTTACCTCACTTAATATGAGTGACTACTAATGAATATTACCAAGTTGATTTAACTTATACTTGTGTTAGAAAATTTTTATAATTTAATAAGTGTGATTTCACGAGTAAATAAATAACCAAGTCGCCATGGATTTTTTCGTAACATCACTACTAGGTAGAAGACAACTAATCTAACACATTTATGTCATTGAGATTTGCTTTTGTGAATTGTTGCTTTTTTTGTGTTTCTCTTTCATTTAATTTCACTTAGGTAATTTTTAGTTGAACAGAGTAGTTAGTATAATTCACCCTTAATTATTTTCACCACCAATTTGCTAAGTTTTTATTTCACAAAATTTTCCTATACAATCACTGTGGAGATGTTATTCTATACTTACTACTTTATTACTTATCAAGGATTGTGTACACTTACACACCCAATCGAAATATCTTGAGATAGTAGGCCTAAGTTCCTCCAATCTGGCGGAAGTGTTTTTAACACTGAGTCTAGAAAGTAGCTATGAAAGCTAAGATGAACTCTATTTATTTCAACTCAGTGTGAGAACTTTTAGGCTTACTGAAAAGGATGAAACCCATAGGGTGTAAGTGGGGAGAAGTTGTGCAAGTGTAGAATTCAAACAATCTAAAGGATCTCTCCTCAAACACTTTCTACAGGAAATACATATAGCGAAATATTTGATCGGAAGGGTATACGCCTCTTGCAAAACATAATAAAAAAACCTAACTAGTAACCACCATGAAAGACCTGTTAATTGCCTTGGCTCTACGCTAAAATCAAAAAAGACATCCTAGATAAAAACTGAAAAGGGAAGAGTAAAACTCGCCTTAAGAAGAAACAATGACAGGTAAAACCTAAGCTTCTCACAAGTCAAATCAAGGCCAAACTCCTCCCTAAGATGATGCGACCTCTCTGGAATGTTGAATTCATACTTGTGGCATTTCACAAGTAGCCCACGACAAATCAACAAAATTTTCATCTCCCGATAGGTTTTGGAACACAGGTAGCTAAGGCAAACAACAAGCTCATTAATCCCCCTTTTGGACTTCTTCGCAATATCCTTATAATCCTTCACCACCTCTCTCGGTGGACCACTACCAAATCGTCCATCTCCTCTATCCATTTTTACCAAACAGATGCCAAGAAACAACTCTGATAATAGTGAAAAGAAAAACTATAAGACGAATCAAAATAAAGATAATCCTGGAAAGCAGAAATCAACCAAAGCTAGAATAGTGGCAATGTAACAACCCAAACCTGTCCGAGGAAGTTTGACCCGAATTCAGCATGCTACATTAGCCATTGGAGTGACTCTCTGTTAACTTTCAACCTAACCTCCAGTAAACACCACAAATTCACAACATGAAAGTTGTGCTAAGTTTTGCACATTACAGCGAAATGTCATAACATCATACATATAATATAAAACATGCGAGCTTATAAAACAAAATAGAGGAAGTGTTTGCATATCAATTTACAACATCTTAAGGGTTTGCAAACATCACTCAACATAAGTTCACATACAGTAATATAAGTTTGCATACTATTATTTATTATAGGTTTGCTAAATAAATAGACTTCGCAACATAAGGAATCATACATGCATATGTTATCATACTATAATAGGGTTCACATAAACACATGGTTTTGCTCAATTTACATGGGTTCACTAAGTAGTAAGGCTATCATTATTAGGGGTACGCATGTAATTTTTTAAAGTTACGAACATATAGAGGACACAGAAAATAGTAATTAGCAATAAATTTGACTCGCATATTTTGATAAAATTTAAGGTAATATAACGTAAAACTCATGCTGAATAACATCAGATTTATTCATAATAAAAAGATAACCAAATATTTTATGACATTGTAACACCCCTAACCCGTATCTGTTGCCAAAATAGGGTTACGAAGCATTACTGTAAAAACTTAACTTTAAAACATACATTTGCACACTTTAATATAAACATATCATAATCCATACAAAACATGCATATCGTCCCTTAATCGAGCCCTCAATCACATTTGGAACATTTAGGAAAAGTTCAAAAAAATTTAACTGTAGGGGTTACACGGCTGAAACACACGCCTATGTCTTAGGCCGTGTAACAATTGAAATAAGGACAGACAACCATGTCTCAGCCCGTGTCTGTGCTCGTGTAACTCTCTAAGTTGGGTCACATGGCCAAGTCACATGCCCATGTGCCAAGACGTGTAAAGATCGAAATGGCCTCACACACCCGTGTGTTAGGCCACGTAATTACCTGACTTGCAACCTTTAAAACCTATAGTGGACACACGGCCGTGTCGCATGCCTGTGTGTCACACATGGCTGAGACACACGCCCGTGTCTTAGGCTGTATGGACAAGAAATTGGCCAAAATCAAGCCATTTCCTTCACCAATTTCAAGCATGTACCTACAAGCCATTGCACCCTTGTCGAAGTCATCAAAACATACCAAAATATGCACAAAATGACCAATTCAAATGACCAAATTTCATTCAACCAATATGCTATATAGGCACCTCAATCACAATAAAACTAACATACCTAAACTTATGCATATTTGAACACATTGCTACCATTTTAAAACATACCATACTTGACCTATATCATGTCAATATAATCTTACCTTTTGGACCTTTACTTACATGTATCAAAATCACCCAAGTGACACAAACCAACCATTTCCAAATGGTACCAAAAAATCAACATATATTTACATACCAAAATCAACATTTAGCATTCGACCCAAACTTTAAACATAAGTCCACCTATACATGTCATTATAACCTTGGCCAAAACATCAAAAACTATCGATATATTCGTTGGATAGTGTGATAAATCTCCGACGAGCTTTCAAACCGATCGAGCTTCTGATAATCTGTAAAATATAGGAAAGAAAACTACGTAAACATATAATTCTTAGTAAGTTCATAAATTGTGAACATAACTTACCATTTCAATGCATAACCTTATAATTTAAACATGATTCAATCCAACATAAGCTTGGCACAAGCCTAAGCACCATCAATAACACATGTTAGCATATTCAAACATAATCCACATGAATTTAACATAGGTAAGCCATTACTCGTGAACATAATTCATTTGAATTCATCATTTTCCTTAACATATCATACTTTCAATGAAACTTACCAATTCAACCCTTTTCATAAATACATAACATAGTTCCTTTTGAACACTTACCATTCATTTCCTTTTCATGCCTGTTGAATCGTTTAAAATATCATTGGATACACAGGATAGCTTACACGAAGTGTGCTAAACATATAATTGTAACATTTCCTTTCCTTTACATCATTGCTCACACGAATTGTGAAATGGACCTGCTCATACGAGTTTTAGGTCAAAATGTAAGCTACATGATGTTGCTCACACGAGCTATGGAGTATCAGCAACAAATGTAGGACCTCAGCCATCAATAGAACATTCAAGACCAGCACCCGAAACATGAAAACCCTAATGACATGTCATTTGATCCTACGAATTCCTAAGGTTCAAAAGGAGCTCGATAATCATCGTGACATCATTGGATTTACATCATCCAATTACATAGCAATCAACATATTAACATATAGATCAATATATAGCATTAAAACGATATATAATCATATGAATTTACCTCAATAACAAAGACGTAAAAACAAGATCAACAATTCGAGGCTTTCGCTTTTCCCCGATCTAACTCCGTACGAGGTCTATCTTGATCTAAATATACAAATTCAATCCATTCAATAATTTTATTATTCAATTTAGTCCAAAATTCATGCTTTTGAAAAATTACATTTTCCCTTAATATTTAACTTCTTTACAATTTAGTCCTTAAGCTCGTAAATTAAAATTTATGCAATTTCATCAACATTTCATGCTATCCGAATTACCTAGAGACTTATACAACCCATACAAATCATCATTTCACAATTTTACCATGATATTTTACTACTTTAACAAATAAGTCCCTAAATGTTAATTTCATCAAAAATCACTTTACAAAACTTGTTTATTTAACAACAAGGACTCATAATCTTTCATTAAATTTCAAGAATAATGCAAACATGCTCATGGAAAAACCCTAAAACCTTTAAAAATTTTGCCAATTAGTCCCTGGGCTAGCTAAATTAAGCTACAATGATCCCAAAAACATAAAAATCATTAAAAATGGGATAAAATATCACTTACATGCACGAGATGTAATATCCCGAATTAGGGCCTAATCGGAATAGTGGTTTCGTGACCACAAATCCGAGATAGAAATAATTATTTTATAATTATTTTGAGGTTTATGATATGATTGCATGATTGTGTGAAAATTTTGTGAAGAAATTCCATGCATAAAATGCTTAATTTGAAGTTAGGGGCTAAATCGAATAAGTTGCAAAACTTGCATTCTAGAAGTTTCTAAATGTAACGCCCCCACGCCCGAGACCGTCACCGGAGTCGAGTATGAGGTGTTACTAAACTTAATTTAACATTTTAAGAGCTTTAGATTATTTGTTTCTACATTCACAGCTTTTTAGCTACTTGCGTTACAGTCATAAGAAAAATCATATCTCGAGTTTCGGAACTCGAAATCAAGATTCATAAATTTTCCCTGAATCTAGACTCATATGCCTATCTACTAATTTTTTTCTAAAATTTTTGGTTGGGCCAATTAGTACAGTTTATTAGTTAAAGTTACCCCTGTTTCAGGGCTTGACTGGTCTGACCTCTGTTTACTACGAACCACTTTTATCTCTGTATAAAATTCATATGAATATGAGGTTTATTTCTACTGAAACTAGACTCAATAAGGATTCTGAGGATATAAAATAAGCCACCTAATTATATCTGTACAATTTATGGTGAATTTATAAAGTTGGAACAGGGGATTCAGAAACTGCTCTGACCCTGTTTCACTAAAATTCATATATCTTCTAACATATAATTCTTTTACCAGTTTAGTTTGTTTCATGTGAAACTAGACTTAATAAGCTTAAATTTGATATTTAATCCATCACCAAATTCAATTTCTATGATTTTTAGTAAATTTTCAAACTCACATCAGTGTTGCTGTAATATTCTGTTTATGGCAAATTTCATCCTTTTTATGAATTTTCATGAACTAGGTAACTTATTAACTTTCCATAACATCCAACATATTCTAAACTAACCATTTCCATAATTTATCATTATCAAGTACTTCCTCAACCATTTCATCACCATACCATAAGATCATTTACACAAAATAAGTATTTTGCTATACATGCCATACTTAAATTTACAAGCCATTTTACCGAAAAGTTCTTCCTGGATAGTGTGATCGATCCTCAGACCAATCCCGACTCTGAGCTGGCTTGTCCAAAACTACAATGAGTAAGAAAGAGGAGTAAGCATAAATGCTTAGTAAGTTCATATGCAAATAATAAGTAACATAACAAAGCAATCATACCAAACAACATTAGCATGGTATCACCAAAACATAAATCTCATTTCTAATCATCTTTCATCATTTTACTACCTTATCGTTATTGTATCAATACTCAACCCGAGAGTTAAGTACATACCTGTCCAAGTATCCATTTCACATCACTTACCAATACGTCTCTTTTCATCTCAAGTATTCCTTCATTTGAGTAGAACTTTACCCGTTGAACTCATCGGAATATAATTCGGATACGTAGGAAGTTTGCACATAAGTGCCACATATGTAGCCAAGCTACCATGTAACCCGCCCATAAGCGAACTCGGACTCAACTCAACGAGCTCGGGCGCGTTCGCATCCATAATGAACTCGGACTCAACTCAACGAGCTCGGATGCCTAGTTACATCTCACGAACTCGGACTCAACTCAACGAGTTCGAACATTCGCATCCATAAGTGAACTCGGACTGAACTCAACGAGTTCGGATGCTCAACCATCCTAGTGACATGTCACTTGTATCCTAATCTATTCCTAAGGTTCAAACGGGATTTTCCTCGAACACATATCCTTGTCGTCTTTCGTAGAATGCCTAACCAATACTCATTAACAATTATGTTTAACAAGTAATTCACATAATTTGCATTTTATTCGAAATTAACCACAAAGCATATATTTCATGATAAAAATCAGCATATCACATAATTGACATCAATGACTTAAAAATAACAATTATGCTACATTATTTACACATGAACTTACCTTGGTACCAAAATACAAAGGTTTTGCAATTTAATCCACAATCTTTTCTTTTCCTCGATTGGGGTCGTTTCCACGTCTTTCTTGATCTAAAATAACACATTTAGCTTATTTAATACTCACATTATCAAATTAATCCTTAATTCAAATTTTGGCAAAATTACAATTTTACCCTTAAACTTTTGCATATTTACATTTTTGCTCCTAGGCTCGGGATTAAACTTTATTCCTTATTCTTATGTTTTACAACATGCTGATCACTTTTCCCTTCTATGGCAACATCAAATTCTCACTCTAACATGTACTTGTGACTATTAGGTATTTTTACCGATTAAGCCCTTTTACTCTTTTTTGCTTAAAATCGAGTAGTACAAGTTGTCTAACATAATTTAAAACATCATATTCTATCATAAAACATCAAAATACACAAATTTCACCTATGGGTATTTTTCCAAATATAAACCCTAGGTTAAATTATTGCTAACATAAGCTTTATCGAGTTATCGGGATCTCAAGAACATAAAAATCATTAAAAACGGGGCTTGAAATCACTTACTATGAAGCTTGAAAGTTGAAGAAACCCTAGCTATGGAGACATGGAGCATTCGGCAGCAACTAATGGGGAAGATGACTATTTTGTGTCATTTTTCCCATTTTATTTCATTAATTATCCAAATGACCAAAATGCCCTTAATGCCTTTCTTTGAAAATTTTCATGTACAAGCCCATTTTTGTCCAAAATTTTAGAAATTGGTCAAATTGCTATTTAAGACCTCCTAATTAATATTTCAAAGCAATTTCATACTAAAAACTTCTAGAATGCAAGTTTTGCAACTTATTCGATTTAGCCCCTAATGCTAAATGTGTTATTTTAGATCAAGAAAGACGTGGAAACGACCCCAATCGAGGAAAAGAAAAGATTGTGGATTAAATTGCAAAACCTTTGTATTTTGGTACCAAGGTAAGTTCATGTGTAAATAATGTAGCATAATTGTTATTTTTAAGTCATTGATGTCAATTATGTGATATGCTGATTTTTATCATGAAATATATGCTTTGTGGTTAATTTCGAATAAAATGCAAATTATGTGAATTACTTGTTAAACATAATTGTTACCGAGTATTGGTTCCGGCATTCTACGAAAGACGACAAGGATATGTGTTCGAGGAAAATCCCGCTTTGAACCTTAGGAATAGATTAGGATACAAGTGACATGTCACTAGGATGGTTGAGCATCCGAACTCGTTGAGTTCATCCGAGTTCACTTATGGATGCGAATGTTCGAACTCGTTGAGTTGAGTCCGAGTTCGTGAGATGTAACTAGGCATCCGAGCTCGTTGAGTTGAGTCCGAGTTCATTATGGATGCGAACGCCCGAGCTCGTTGAGTTGAGTCCGAGTTCGCTATGGGCGGGTTACATGGTAGCTTGGCTACATATGTGGCACTTATCTACAAACTTCCTACGTATCCGAATTATATTCCGATGAGTTCAACGGGTAAAGTTCTACTCAAATGAAGGAATACTTGAGATGAAAAGAGACGTATTGGTAAGCGATGTGAAATGGATACTTCGGACAGGTATGTACTTAACTCTCGGGTTGAGTATTGATACAATAACGATAAGGTAGTAAAATGATGAAAGATGATTAGAAATGAGATTTATGTTTTGGTGATACCATGCTAATGTTGTTTGGTATGATTGCTTTGTTATGTTACTTATTATTTGCATATGAACTTACTAAGCATTTATGCTTACTCCCTCTTTCTTACTCATTGTAGTTTTGGACAAGCCACTCAGAGTCGGATTGGCTCTGAGGATCACCACACTATTCTAAGAACTTTTCGTAAAATGGCTTGTAAATTTAAGTATGGCATGTATAGCAAAATACTTATTTTGTGTAAATGATCTTATGCTATGGTGATGAAATGGTTGAGGAAGTGCTTGATAATGATAAATTATGGAAATGGTTAGTTTAGAATATGTTTGATGTCATGGAAAGTTAATAAGTTAGTTGTATTATCCCGAATTAGGGCCTAATCAGAATAGTGGTTTCGTGACCACAAATCCGAGATAGAAATAATTATTTTATAATTATTTTGAGGTTTATGATATGATTGCATGATTGTGTGAAAATTTTGTGAAGAAATTCCATGCATAAAATGCTTAATTTGAAGTTAGAGGCTAAATCGAATAAGTTGCAAAACTTGCATTCTAGAAGTTTTTAGTATGAAATTGCTTTGAAATATTAATTAGGAGGTCTTAAATAGTAATTTGACCAATTTCTAAAATTTTGGACAAAAATGGGCTTGTACATGAAAATTTTCAAAGAAAGGCATTAAGGGCATTTTGGTCATTTGGATAATTAATGAAATAAAATGGGAAAAATGACACAAAATAGTCATCTTCCCCATTAGTTGCTGCCGAATGCTCCATGTCTCCATAGCTAGGGTTTCTTCAACTTTCAAGCTTCATAGTAAGTGATTCCAAGCCCCGTTTTTAATGATTTTTATGTTCTTGAGATCCCGATAACTCGATAAAGCTTATGTTAGCAATAATTTAACCTAGGGTTTATATTTGGAAAAATACCCATAGGTGAAATTTGTGTATTTTGATGTTTTATGATAGAATATGATGTTTTAAATTATGTTAGACAACTTGTACTACTCGATTTTAAGCAAAAAGCGAGTAAAAGGGCTTAATCGGTAAAAATACCTAATAGTCACAAGTACATGTTAGAGTGAGAATTTGATGTTGCCATAGAAGGGAAAAGTGATCAGCATGTTGTAAAACATAAGAATAATGAATAAAGTTTAATCCCGAGCCTAGGGGCAAAAATGTAAATATGCAAAAGTTTAGGGGTAAAATTGTAATTTTGCCAAAATTTGAATTAAGGATTAATTTGATAATGTGAGTATTAAATAAGCTAAATGTGTTATTTTAGATCAAGAAAGACGTGGAAACGACCCCAATCGAGGAAAAGAAAAGATTGTGGATTAAATTGCAAAACCTTTGTATTTTGGTACCAAGGTAAGTTCATGTGTAAATAATGTAGCATAATTGTTATTTTTAAGTCATTGATGTCAATTATGTGATATGCTGATTTTTATCATGAAATATATGCTTTGTGGTTAATTTCGAATAAAATGCAAATTATGTGAATTACTTGTTAAACATAATTGTTACCGAGTATTGGTTCCGGCATTCTACGAAAGACGACAAGGATATGTGTTCGAGGAAAATCCCGTTTGAACCTTAGGAATAGATTAGGATACAAGTGACATGTCACTAGGATTGTTGAGCATCCGAACTCGTTGAGTTGAGTCCGAGTTCACTTATGGATGCGAATGTTTGAACTCGTTGAGTTGAGTCCGAGTTCGTGAGATGTAACTAGGCATCCGAGCTCGTTGAGTTGAGTCCGAGTTCATTATGGATGCGAACGCCCGAGCTCGTTGAGTTGAGTCCGAGTTCGCTTATGGGCGGGTTACATGGTAGCTTGGCTACATATGTGGCACTTATGTGCAAACTTCCTACGTATCCGAATTATATTCCGATGAGTTCAACGGGTAAAGTTCTACTCAAATGAAGGAATACTTGAGATGAAAAGAGACGTATTGGTAAGCGATGTGAAATGGATACTTCGGACAGGTATGTACTTAACTCTCGGGTTGAGTATTGATACAATAACGATAAGGTAGTAAAATGATGAAAGATGATTAGAAATGAGATTTATGTTTTGGTGATACCATGCTAATGTTGTTTGGTATGATTGCTTTGTTATGTTACTTATTATTTGCATATGAACTTACTAAGCATTTATGCTTACTCCTCTTTCTTACTCATTGTAGTTTTGGACAAGCCAGCTCAGAGTCGGGATTGGTCGGAGGATCACACACTATCCTAAGAACTTTTCGATAAAATGGCTTGTAAATTTAAGTATGGCATGTATAGCAAAATACTTATTTTGTGTAAATGATCTTATGGTATGGTGATGAAATGGTTGAGGAAGTACTTGATAATGATAAATTATGGAAATGGTTAGTTTAGAATATGTTTGATGTTATGGAAAGTTAATAAGTTACCTAGTTCATGAAAATTCATAAAAAGGATGAAATTTGCCATAAACAGAATATTACAGCAACACTGACGTGAGTTTGAAAATTTACTAAAAATCATATAAATTGAATTTGGTGATGGATTAAATATCAAATTGAAGCTTATTAAGTCTAGTTTCACATGAAACAAACTAAACTGGTAAAAGAATTATATGTTAGAACATATTTGAATTTTAGTGAAACAGGGTCAGAGCAGTTTCTGAATCTCCTGTTCCAACTTTATAAATTCACCATAAATTGTACAGATATAATTAGGTGGCTTATTTTATATCCTCAGAATCCTTATTGAGTCTAATTTCAGTATAAATAAATCTCATATTCATATGAATTTTATACAGAGATAAAAGTGGTTCGTAGTAAACAGAGGTCAGACCAGTCAATCCCTGAAACAGGGGTAACTTTAACTAATAAACTGTACTAATTGGCCCAACCAAAACTTCTAGAAAAAAATTAGTAGATAGGCATATGAGTCTAGATTCAGGGAAAATTTACGGATCTTGATTTCGAGTTTCGACACTCGAGATATGATTTTTCTTGTGACTGTAATGCAAGTAGCTAAAAAGCTGTGAATGTAGAAACAAATAATCTAAAGCTCTTAAAATGTTAAATTAAGTTTAGTAACACCTCATACTCGACTCCGGTGACGGTCTCGGGCGTGGGGGCGTTACACGAGATGTATCTAGCCGAACCTCACAAGCTTCCATGGAGTTTCTTTCTTTTAGTTTCAGTGGAAGAAGATGAAATTAAAGATGATATCTTTTGTTTTCCTTAATTTACATAACATATTTATTGATTTACTAAATTAACCTTTAAATCATTTCATTTTATGTCCATAAGAGTCCACTAATAATAATGGTTTAATTACCATCTAATTCCTCTTACATTAAAGTTTCATAGCTATTGGTTACCTTTAACTACTAGAACTCTACTTTTGCGCATTTAACGCTTTGGTCATTTTTACTTAGTTAAGCATGCAAACGTCAAAATTTCTTAACAAAATTTTTATACAACACTACTAACATACGGTAGACATTAAAATAATAATAAAATAAAAATTTTCTCATCAATTTTTTGGTCTCGAAACTACTATTCTGATTTCACTAAAAACAGGCTATTACAGACATGGTTCGTAAAAGAAAAATAAACTTAAAGAAATTAAATCTAATAACTGTAGCGATAATAAAAAAAGACTAATCCCAAGTAGAAACTACTTAAATAAAATCCCATCGCTTCTTCCTTAAGTTTGTTGGTATCTACTCAGGGCTTCGCCTTACTTAGACTATTCTCCTCGAAGTAAGAAAGGAGTGGGTGAGCTCATTGAGAACTTAGTGAATAATCAAGAATCATCAACATATGCTTTAAAATACAGAGTTTTAAAATAGAAATCAGACTTAGTCCAAATCATGTCGCATATTGGGTTCGCAGTGAAGGTGCGAGACCTAGTTCGCAGAACTTGTTTCCCAGAAAACATAAGTTTGAAAACAATTTCGCATGTACTTACTAAAAATCATACTTAAAAACTTAGCTTGTTCTTGTATGAAAACGAATCTAATACAACATGAAACATGTTCACATACTTGTCTTATCAGAATGCCTGAGGAACATAAAACATGTTCTCTCCCACACTTATCTTATCAGAATCTGTTGGATATGCAGATCTCCTTCTAGTGCCTTAGAATGACTCAAAGAGTCATTAACATGTCCAATAAGTGTAGCATGAAGCTAAACACTATCCTATACCCCAACATGTTCCATTGAATGGAGCATAGCTTGACATTCCCTTATCTCTCCACATGTCCCAGGGCCTAAACGCCCAAAATCACAGAAAACTTATGGTGAGTATTCATAATCCTTTGGTATACCAATATATCCAACATAAGGTGTATCCTCCCTAACTCGGCTTAGACATTATGGCTAGATTGAGAAGGCTACATTAGCCACTGAAATGGCTAAGATAACTTACATTGCTTTTGAAGACTTTAAATAAACTCATTTAGGGAAAATTCATATTTGCACTTTGAGTTAGTTTAAACGAGTTCATTTATTAGATAATCTATACTTAAGACTCATTTTATTATTGATAGTGTTGTTTAAAAAAATTTGTTTGCTTGTCACTCTTCTTTGTAAAAACTCGATGTTAGACTAATGCATCGGAAAAATCATTTTTCAAGTCATTTTGGAAACTTAGTTGCCTTACCGATTTGGTTTTCAAAAATGGTTCATTTGCAATGTAGCAAAAATTAGGGAACAATGTCAAATTTTACTTTAGATAGATATCATGTATTTTTCGGTTATTATGCTTGAGTAATCCATGCATGCAAAAATCCCCAAAAGAAAAGTTACCAAGCCACAAACCAGAAATAATTAAAAATTACAAGCTAAAACCAATAAAAACTTAATAATACTTATTAAGAATAGTCCGAGGTCCAAAGTGATTCTTCAAATGCTGAGTCCGATCCTAATTTCAAGGTTTACCTGAAAAGTTAAACACTATTGGGGGAGAGCTTATGAAAGCTCAGTATGAGCGGAATAGTTATTTAAACAGACATAAATACCGAATACAGTGAAACATATTAGCTTTAATAGAAGAACACAGAACCATCATTAGAATTTCATATCATTACATAGTCAGTATCAAATTGATGTCAAACGATGTATGAGCATGGGTCATCATTCATTCGAGTAGCAATCATTAATTTCGATACCATTCAATACAACACAATACAACACGTAGCATAAATCAATAACATTGGAATATGTCGTGAGCATGAGGCAATGTAAAAAGGTTCCTATTCATACCATCCGCTACACATCACGAGTTCCACAAAACTCGTCTGCCAAACTCCAACAAATGTGAGCATAGCTCAATATGGTAAAATCACCGAATAATCAATAATGCAGAAAATATGTCTAATATCGAAAAGTGCAATACAATAGCCAATAACATATAATATGCGATTAAATCACCCTCGGGACTATAACACCCCTAACCCGTTTTCGTCGCCGGAACAGGGTCTTAAGGTATTACAAAATAAAATACCATCTTAAACAAATACATAAGAAAAATATAATTAATCACAAATGCCAGTCTCAAAAGTTAATCATAATTTTATTCATAAATTAACACATCTCTTAAATTAGAACATACATCAATTTACACCTTGCATATAAAAATCACAAGAAATTTCAACTTGATTCTAACATCATATAATGCATTTAATAGTACAGCATTTAACTATCATCAACCCAGTGAAACATAATTCCATCGCCATCTATGTAAATATACATGTAGCCGTTAAACCACATACACATTCTTATAATTCAGCAAGTCATATTTCACATCTTATACCACTTATTTATAAAGCTTGAATCATTGGCAATTTAATCTTGCATACCTTCACTTAATACTAATTTTAAAAAAACAATCACACGGCAATAGTCATGCCCATTTATATACTTATTTAATAGCAATTAATCATCCATATTTATACATACCATTTATTCATTAGATTTTAGTAAGTTTAAATTATGATAAACGCACATCATTAAGAAATATTCTTATTATATATATTAATTAATATATCTAATTAACTTACGTAATAACAGAAATGTTAGTCTTTACTTAGACACCATAAACTTTGCTCACATATTATTATCCTTGACCTAGCTCATTCCGAAATTTCATAATAACCAAGTTACTCATACAAACTTATTAAATAAACTAATAAGCAATCATATATGTTTATTTCCAATAAACTATAGCCAAACCTGTAAATGAAACACACCTATTTATAATATATACAACTTACCTAAAACAAAGGCCACCTTTGACATAGAATACATGTCAAATAGTCAACTATATTTATCCACGCAGCATACTCAATAATTATCAATAATCAAACTCAATGAATATTTAATCAAAAAGAATGGAAAAAGCCAAATTGAGACATAGCAAGCAACCATTTCCCAACACATGTGGTACCTAATACAAACATTATACAAACATGGCTCGTAACTATAAAACTAAAGTAAACATAAACTGAACTTAACATAGCTGAATTTTAAAGATAAAAGTTTAGCCATTTTCGCATGGCTTATACACAACCAAAATTTATCGTTCAAACCACACTTCAGCCTATATATGCCATAATTTAAGTTTAGCAAATATGGTACCAAAAATAGTAGATAGTGTGATGAGCTTGGCTGACAGTTCCCGAGCTTGTAGCTTGACTTCAAAATCTATAAAACAATGTAACATAAAATACAGAATAAGCTATCGTAACTTAGTAAGCTATAAGTAAATACACAACTTAATAACATATTCAAATTGATAAAATACTACATTCCCATGCACAATACTACCTTAGCTGAATGCTCCCATAAACATATTAGCCAAATATCAATCGGCTTTCTAAGTTAAGTTAACATTATGTAATCTATTTCACAAGTATACATATTTATACAAACTCAAGAATTCAATTATAACTTCACATACACAAAATACTTTCATAGCTGAATATAAACATGATCACATATAAATGCATATCCAAGAATCATTTTCATAATATTCACACCATTTGTTCAAAGCCGAATACACTTATTTAAATTATGGAAGTTTATGTTTTATATCATATATAACTTATATTATGAAACAAGTCACATACTTACCTTATCATTGATAACTAACAAGCTAAATCATACCTGTCACTTCTTTTGCTCATTTAACACATCCGATCACAATTTACCTTTGCCCGATGAACCATTCAGAATTGGATAGGACACTCGGATAATCATGTAAATCGTACAATGCCAACGTCCCAGACGTGGTCTTACATGTATCCACATATCGATGCCACTGTCCCAGACAGGGTCTTACTCGTAAACACATACCGAAATCACAAGTCGATGCCATGGACTTACTCGCACACATATATCAGAATCCTATGTCATGACATATGTATCCTAACTATTCCTAAGGTTCATACGGGGCTTTCGGACGTTGTATCTTAGTTGAACCGAACTCGAAAGTGTAGTAAACATATTCAAACACATTCGGCCTTAGCATAATTTAATCTTAACATTTCATATCAGCATGTCAATATAACATTAAACTATCAATAAACAAGTCTGTTTACTTATAAACTTACCTCAGACTATACAAAACGGAATCGGGCAGCTAGTCGACAACTTTCGCTTTTCCTCGATCCAAATTCGATTTATTTGGTTCTTGATCTAAACATATTCAAATTAAGCTCATTCAAACATATTTTCATTCAATTTAGTCCAAAAACACATAAATGGGCAAATTACCATTTTACCCCTGACATTTACAATTTTTACAAATTAGTCCCTATTGCACAAACACAAAATACACAAAATTTCTAAATACCCATGTTTAGCCGAATCTTACCCATTACCATACAAGTCCATATATTTCATTAATTTCATATTTTAGTCCCTCAAATTATTATTTTTTGCAATTAAGTCCTAATTACTCAAAAGCATCAAAAACTCCAATACAAAATATGTTAATCTAAAACATATCTTTCATTTTTCATCATCAAACAACAAAAATCACAAACTATCAACAATGGAACAACTCAAAATATTCATCAATATCAAAAATTAAAGCTTGGGTTTTGAAGATTACTAAGCAACGATCTCAAAAACGTAGAAATTATCAAAAACTGAGCTAATCTCGTACCTTAATCAAACTTGAATACCACCGAACCCTAACTTGTTTTTCTTTTTCTTTCTTCTTTAAGTTTTGGCCAATAGAAAAGGTAATATGAAAACCTTATTTTAATTTGATATAAATTATAACATATAATAACATTTTCTTTAATTACTTATTTAGCCTTAATAATTTTACAACAAAGCCATATAACACATGCCTAGTACCGTCCACTTATTTTCTTAATGGTTTAACTGCAACTTTAAGGTTTCCATTTAAAAAGCCAAGTACAATTTAGCCCATTTTAGAAAAAACCACTGGATTTTCACTTTACGCGATTAAGTCCTTTTATTTAATCGGACACCTAAACGACAAAATTAAATCCCGAAATTTTCACAGATATAATTTCACACAAAATAAAAATAGAAAATCATTTTTAAATATTTTTCTGACTCGGACTCATGGTTCCAAAACCACCGTTCTGATTAGGGTCTAAATCGGGCTGTTACAACTCTCCCCCTTAGGGATTTTCGTCCCCGAAAATCTTACCAGTGAATAGGTTTGGATAGCGTTCTCTCATTGCATCTTCTAGTTCCCATGTTTCTTCTTCAACACGTGTTTATGCCACAATACTTTAACCAACGGAATCTTATTATTATGTAACTCTTTAACCTCATGAGTCAAAATGCAAATTGGTTCTTCCTCGTAGGTCATATCAGGATAAATTTCAATCTCATACGGACTAATCACATGTGAAGGATCAGATTGATACCTCCGAAGCATTGAAACGTGGAATACATTATGGATCTTTTCTAACTTAGGTGGCAACAATAATCTGTAAGCAACTGGCCCAATATGCTCTATTACCTCATACAGCCCAATAAACATCGGACTCAATTTTCCTTTTCGACCGAATCTGAGTATTTTCTTCTACTGTGAGACTTTTAAGAAGACTTTATCTTCGATCTGAAACTCTATATCTTTACATTTCAAGTCTGTATAAGATTTCTGACGACCTGATGTTGCTTTCAAACTTTCACGGATCACTTTCACTTTCTATTCAGTTTCTCTGATCAAGTCAACCCCGTGTATCTTATTTTCACTAAACTCAGTCCAGTATAATGCCGTACGACATTTACGACCATACAAAGCCTCATAAGGTGCCATTTTGATACTCGATTGATAACTGTTATTATACACAAATTCAATCAGAGGCAGGTATCGTTCCCACGTACCTTCAAACTCGAGAATGCAACATCTCAACATATCCTCAAGTATCTGAATGATTCGCTCAGACTGACCATCTTTTTACGGATGGAAAGTAGTACTAAAATGTAATTTTGTACCTAGTGCATCTTACAATTTCTTCCAAAATTGCAATGTAAATCTCGGATCTCTATCCGAAACAATAGATATAGGCACACCATGTAGTCTCACAATCTGAGAAACATACAATTCAGCCAGCTTATCAAGTGAGTAGTCTATACATATCGGGAAAAAATGAACCAATTTAGTCAATCTATCAACAACAACCCAGATTGCGTCTTTCTTGCTCGGTGATAACAGTAAACCAGATACAAAATCCATCGTAACTCTGTCCCACTTTCATTCTGGTATCATAATTGGCTAAAGTAACCTTGAAGGTACCTGATGCTCAGCTTTTACTTGTTGCAGACTAAACATTTTACAACAAAGTCAGAGATGTCCCGTTTCATGCCAGGCCACCAATAGAGCTGTTTCAGATCATTATACATCTTTGTACTACCTGGGTGAACAGATAACCAACTGCTATGAGCTTCATTCAAAATCATCTGAATTAACTCTGAATTCCTCAAAACACATATTCGGTCTCTAAATCTCAAACAGTCATCAGCATCAACTTTGAACTCTAAATCAACATCTGTCTCACACTGAGTTCATTTTGCAATCAACTCATTATCAACCTTCTGGGCATCACAAATTTGTTGAATGAATAATGGTCTTGCTTTTAATTTAGCTACTATTGAA
Organism: Gossypium longicalyx; assembly: GCA_025698465.1. Taxonomy (NCBI): domain Eukaryota; kingdom Viridiplantae; phylum Streptophyta; class Magnoliopsida; order Malvales; family Malvaceae; genus Gossypium; species Gossypium longicalyx. The sequence goes on along the minus strand of CM046995.1, from coordinate 65,419,221 downwards.
CCATCATTAGACATAGCCATATGCGAATGCATTGCATACAAAGCAAATAGTAATTTTCGGCTTAAAGCATTAGCAACAACATTAGCCTTTCCCGGGTGGTAGTCAATCATAAGCTCGTAATATTTTAACAATTCTAACCACCAGCGTTGTCTCAAATTCAAATCTTTCTGAGTCATCAAATATTTCAGGCTTTTATGATCAGAATAAACATGACATTTCTCCCCAAACAGATAGTGATGCCAAATTTTTAATGCGAACAGAATGACTGCCAATTCTAGGTCGTGTGTCGGATAGTTCTTTTCATGTGGCTTCAACTGTCTCGAGGCATAACCTAGAACTTTGCCTTCCTGCATCAGAACATAGCCTAAACCATTCAAAGACGCATCACTATAAATAACAAATTCTTTACCTGACTCTAGCTGAACTAGTACTGGAGCTTCAGTCAAAAGGGCTTTCAACTGATCAAAACTTTGCTGACACTTCTCTAACCACTCGAACTTAACATATTTCTGCAATAGCTTTGTCATTGGGGCTACGATCATAGAGAAACCTTTCACAAACCATCTATAATAACCTGCAAGTCCCAGAAAGCTTCAGACTTCAGAAACATTCTTCGGAGGTTTCCAATCAAGTATGGCTGAAATTTTACTCGGATCAACCCGAATACCTGATACTGATACCACATGCCCTAGAAAACTAACTTCACTTAACCAGAACTCACATTTACTGAATTTCACATACAACTTCTTAACTCACAATGTCTGCAACACAAGTCTCAAATGTTTGGCATGTTCAATTTCACCACGAGAGTAGATCAAAATGTCATCTATAAACACAACTACAAACCGATCCAGATATGGTCTGAAGATCCAATTCATCAAATCCATGAAAACAGCAGGTGCATTAGTGAGTCTGAAAGGCATAACCAAAAACTCATAGTATCCCTACGTTGTTCTGAAAGCAGTCTTTGGCACATCTGAATCTTTAACTCACAACTGATAGTAGCCTGATCTCAAATCTATCTTCTAAAATACTATAGCCCATTTAAGTTGGTCAAACAAATCATTAATCTGTGGCAACGGATACTTATTCTTTATAGTCACCTTGTTAAGCTGTCTGTAATCGATGCACATTCTCATAGTTTCATCTTTCTTTTTCACAAACAACGTAAGTGCACCCCACAGAGAGAAACTCGGTCGCGCGAAACCTCTATCTGTCAATTCTTGCAACTGAGCTTTCAATTCTTTCAATTTTGTAGGTGCCATTTTGTACGGAGCTACGGATATCGGAGTCGTCCCAGGCAGTAACTCAATACCAAAATCTACTTCTCGAATAGGTGGCAAACCCGATAACTCTTCAGGAAACACATCTGGGTACTTACATACAACAGGTACTGATTCAATGTTTCTTTCAACCGCTTTACTGTCGAGCACGTAGACAAAATAAGCTTCACACCCTTTTCTCAAATCACTACAGGTAAACCACACAAATCATTAGATTCAATTTGAATAACCTCATCATTTTGACTTCGTAGATCAATGGTCTTCCTCTTACAGTTTATAGTAGCATCATGTAATGTCAACCAGTCCATACCCAGAATTATGTCAAACTCATCAAATGGTAGCAACATCAAATCAGCCGGAAAGCACACATCTCGAACCATCAAGGGACAATTCTTACATACTTTATTAACCATAACACACTGGCCCAAAGGGTTTGACACTCTAATCACAAACTCAGTAGACTCAACAGGTAGAATCTTACTGAATACTAATGTCTCACACACATAAGAATGAGTTGAACCAGGATCAATCAATGCAATTACATTAGTGTCATAAAGAGTGAATGCACCAGTAATGACATTTGGGAATAAAGCCTCTTCTCATGCACGTATAGCATAGGCTTTAGCAGGTACATGAGCCTCAGATCTGACTGCCGTATCTCTAATCCCTCTCTGACTGTCACTCGTATTACTAGCATTCCTGGGTGGTCTACCTCGTGCTGCAGTATTACCCGATCTTGTATTCTGCATTGAATTTTCCTTAGTTAACACTAGGCAATCTCGAATATAATGATCTGTCGCTCCGCATTTAAAGCGAGCTCGATCATACAATCTGCAATTACTGGGATGTCGTTTACCATAGTGCTTACACTCGGGCTGAATTGATCTGACATTACCGACACTGGCTATTGAGGTAGCTTTTAAACTCACCGGTGGTCTGCTCTGGTCTCGTCGAGAATAACCCGATGTGGCTTTTGATCGACTAAAATCATCTCGGAACTTCTTCGGTACCGTCTGGACTGACCTGCTGAATAATCTCTTACGCGAGTCTCTAGCTTCAAAATCAACTTTCTTTTTCTCTTTCCGAAGCTCCTCAACTTTCCAAGCTCGCTCCACAAGTACCACAAACTCTTTTATCTCAAGTATGCCAACTAATAGTTTAATATCTTCATTCAACCCATCTTCAAATCTTTTACACATTATGGCTTCAGTAGAAACACACTCTCTGGCATACTGACTGAGTCTCACGAATTTTCACTCGTACTCTGTCACGGTCATCCGACCTTGTTTTAGCTCTAGAAATTATTTATGCTTCTGATCGATAAATCTCTGGCTGATATATTTCTTACGAAACTCAGTCTGAAAGAATTCCAAGGCCACCTGCTCTCTCGAAACCACTAATACTAGGGTATTCCACCAGTGATATGCTATGTTTCAAAGTAAAGATATAGCACATTTCAAGCACTCATCTAGTGTACAAGACAGCTCATCAAACACGCGGATGGTATTATCAAGCAAGAACTCAGCCCACTCAGCATCATCCTCATCAGTAGCTTTAAACTCTTTCGCCCCATGTTTTTTTTTTTATTAACAGGTGGTTTATACAATCTCAACGGATCACTTACTTGAGGTAAGCAGGCATCGAAGATGGATTAATCGAGGGTGGAGGTTGTTGTGTAGTCGGGTTAGCCTGGATATATTGGGTAAACCAGTCATTCAACATTTGATAGAAGGCTTGTTTAGCCTCACTTTCTTGATTACTCGAATTCGGTCGAGAACCAGCCGGCGCTGTCCCTTGCGCGGGAGCAGGCACTACACTCTCGACATCATTAGCTATAGCTCTGTCGGGATCCATTTACTATATGAAAATACATTTCAAACGTCAAAAGTTATCACACTATCATAGTATATAATTATGGCATGTATAGCTAAACTCACACATGCTACGTTAGTCCTAGAATCGACTAAACTATAGCTCTGATACCAAAAAAATGTAATACCCCTAACCTATATCTGTTGCCGGAACAGGGTCGCAAGGTATTACAAAATAAAATACCATCTTAAACAAATACATAAGAAAAATATAATTAATCACAAATACCAGTCTTGAAAGTTAATCATAATTTTATTCATAAATTAACACATCTCTTAAATTAGAACATACATCAATTTACACCTTGCATATAAAAATCACAAGAAATTTCAACTTGATTCTAGCAGCATATAATGCATTTAATAGTACAACATTAACTATCATCAACCCAGTGAAACATAATTCCATCACCATCTATGTAAATATACATGTAGCCGTTAAACCACATACACATTTTTATAATTCAACAACTCATATTTCACATCTTATATCACTTATTTATAAAGCTTGGATCATAGGCAATTTAATCTTGCATACCTTTCACTTAATACTAATTTTAAAAAAACAATCACACTGCAATAGTCATGCACCTTTATATACTTATTTAATAACAATTAATCATCCATATTTATACATACCATTTATTCATTAGATTTTAGTAAATTTAAATTATGATAAACGCACATCATTAAAAAATATTATTATTATATATTAATTAATACATCTAATTAACTTACGTAATAACAGAAATGTTAGTCTTTACTTAGACACCATAAACTTTGCTCATATATTATTATCTTTGACCTAGTTCATTCAGAAATTTCATAATAACCAAGTTACTCATACAAACTTATTAAATAAACTAATAAGCAATCATATATGTTTATTTCTAATAGACCATAGCCAAACCTGTAAATGTAACACACCTATTTATAATATATACAACTTACCTAAAACAAAGGCCACCTTTGACATAGAATACATGTCAAATAGTCGACTATATTTATCCACACAGCATACTCAATAATTATCAATAATCAAGCTCAGTGAATATTTAATCTAAAGCATGGAAAAAGCCGAATTGAGACATAGCAAGCAACTATTTCCCAGCACATGTGGTACCTAATACAAACATTATGCAAACATGGCTCGTAACTATAAAACTAAAGTAAACATAAACCGAACTTAACATAGCTGAATTTTAAAGATAAAAGTTTAGCCATTTTTGCATGGCTTATACACAACCAAAATTTATTGTTCAAACCACACTTTAGCCTATACATGCCATAATTTAAGTTTAGCTAATACGGTACCAAAAACAGTAGATAGTGTGATGAGCTTGGCTGACAGTTCCCGAGCTTGTGCTTGACTTCAAAACCTATAAAACAAAGTAACATAAAATACAGATGTAACGCCCCAAATTTTGGGCCTAGATGAATTGGGCTTTGGGCTTTGGGTCTCATAAAATTTTTAAGTGAGCAAGAAAATGACAAATGACATGTTGCCTTTAAGGGTTTAAGGAATTTGAAGTGTCTAGGTATGTTGGAGAAGTTCTGGGTTCGAGTTTTGTGGTGGAGGAATTTTAATTTATTTATGAGAAGAATCAGGGTTGGCAAGCAGTTGGGCTTTTAAATAAAGATAGGGGAAATAGCATTAAAAAGCCTTGTGGAGAAGTGGCTAAGTGATGCCACTTAGGGGGTAGAAATGTGGCGTTAGTGGGTAGCAAGGAGATCCAAGGTTCAAATCCTAGCTTAGTAATTTTTAGAGTTTAATTTTGGCCTTCTAGAAGGTTGGAAGTGGCGTGAAAATGGACTCCAAGGGAAGTGTTCAGGAGAGAAATCTGAGGAAAGGATCAAGGGGTTATCAGGGACTAAAACGAGGAGATAAAAAGTGAGGAGCAAGTGGAGTCAAAATGGGAACTTGGGCTTGAGGAATTCGGCCATAGGGGTTATAAATAGGTGCCGTATGCAAGGGTATAAGGCTAATGCCGAAATCTTTTTCTCACCTTGTTGCCAGAAACCCTCTTCCCTAAAAGTCGAAAACCCTTTTCTTTCTTTCTTTTTCTGCCGATTTCTATTCTCCTTTACACAATCTTTTTTTCCAATTTCTTCTACTACTCTTCTTCTTTTATTCATGCCAAATAAACCTTAATCACCATACTAAGTTGAAAAACAGAAAATCCAAATCCCCCAAGGGTCGAATACTCTTTGAACAAATCTAGTGTAAGTGTTTTACAATCACTTTTCTTTGCTAAGTATCGATTATTATCCCACACTCTTTCTAATCAACTGTGGTAGGGAATTAGTATCGGATCTTGGATCTTAGCTCTCTGCCGAAATTGCCTTTAGGTGCTTGCGGTGTTGGTAAGTATTCCTCTCTCATTGGCTAAGGTGGCTGAATGTTCATAGTTAAGGTAAGGGGACTTGTGTTGGATACGAGTCATCTATTACTCTGGTTTTAATAGTTAAGATTGGTGCAGATCTAGGAGTTGATCGTGGTTAGTGATTTAAGAAGGGACTGTTTTATTTATCGCGCAAGGTAAGGTTAAGGTGAGGTTTTAGTTTTAGTAAAGATATGTATTAAGCATGCGATTAATGGAAGGGTGATATCCTTTGAAGGTTGGTGACTAAAGGAATCGCAGCACACTTGCTTACCAGGTGTGTACATACACTGCACACACACTATGAATCGGCAAAAGCTGAAATGCCGAAAAGCTGAAAAGCCGAAAAGCTGAAATGTCGAAAAGCCAAAAGTTAGCTACGATAGTCTTGTGAGTGCGCGAACACTGTAAGGGGGAGACCGATAGGTTGCCTGAGGCCCACGGGCGATTCCTTGGACTTGGGTTGTGATTTGGCCATATGGGTTGGAATGGGCTAAATGGGCCCGATGGGCTGTTGGGCCCATAATAGGCAAAAACTGAATATTGATGCTATGTGATAGGAATTTGTATGTGAGCATGAATATGAATGTGACTGGGCCTAACGGGCTATATAAATGTGAATTGGGCCTAATGGGCGATATACAGGTGATTTGGGCCTAATGGGCCAAATACAGGTATGTGAATTTGATTAGGCTTTGTAAGGGGTTTTGGGCCTAGAATATGATAACTGCATAAAACATAATAATTATTTGCAACCGTGGACAAGTCATAGGGTTAAGGTGTGGCAACGGGTATATGCATGTCTAGGATTGGATCTAGGGAGAGCTTGGTACTTAAGTGGTCTTAATGACCCACCTCCTCTTCTCTGGAATCCTACCTGGTGCATAGTATTTGTTCATCTTAGTTCACGGGACTTGTTAACGGGCCAAGGTAAGTGAAAATCATAATTAAGGGAAAATTACCGAAATGTTCCTAAAGGTGAAAATGACCAAAATACCTCTAGGTGTTGAATGTAATTGACATGCATACATATGATATTCTGCTTAGGTTGAATATGGGTTGGGAATTATGGAACGGAGGAAGTATATGAGGATCACATGGTTGCTTGACAATCATGGATCCAACGGCGGGTTTTAAAGCCCAATATGTAAATGACGGTAGTTCCACAACCGAGCTACCCTTGGTGTGTCGGTTGGGTGGGTTGATATTTATATCCCCACAAGGTGTGACAGGGGATGGAGCTGGTGTGTAGCGGATGGATAATTTGGATAGGATTGCATTGCATGTTTGATGTATGATGGTTTTTAGAATGCTTGTTTTTTTTTTTTGTTGAGGGTTGTACACACTAAGTTTGTGAAAACTCACCCTCTCTTTTATTTTATTTTCAAGTGAAGCTCAGTAGAAGGTTTGATGTTTGGAGGGACTCTGGGTGGCCAGCTAGCAAGATAATTTGGACTTGTTTTTTTTAAGCATATAAGTTTTTATTTTATTAAGTATGTTTCAGACCAGATTGTAGCAAGGTTTTCATTATGTTATTATTACTTGAATTATTATTATTATTTTCATTGTCAATACGAAAAGTTGAACACGAGTTTCCTAAATTATAGTATGTTTCCAACGTTTCCGCAACTAAATTTTTAAATGATAAGTTTCCTTAAATCAAATGTTTTAAAACAGGCTTTCAAAACTGAAATGTGTGTTTTTAAGTTAATTAAGGTTTTTTTTTTCTTAAGAAGGGTTTTCAATGAAAACGCGATTTTCGCTAAATCACTTCAATGTAACATGCCGGATTCGGCCATAACGTCTGGGCCGGTTTAGGTTGTTACAATAGAATAAACTATCATAGCTTAGTAAGCTATAAGCAAATACACAACTTAATAACATTTTCAAGTTGATAAAATACTACATTCCCATGCACAATACTACCTTAGCAGAATGCTCCCATAAACATATTAACCAAATATCAATCGGCTTTCTAAGTTAAGTTAACATTATGTAATCTATTTCACAAGTATACATATTTATACAAACTCAAGAATTCAATTATAACTTCACATACACAAAATACTTTCATAGCCGAATATAAACATGATCACATATAAATGCATATCCAAGAATCATTTTCATAATATTCACGCCATTTGTTCAAAGTCAAATACACTTATTTAAATTATGGAAGTTTATGCTTTATATCATATATAGCTTATATTATCAAACAAGTCACATACTTACCTTATCATTGATAACTAACAAGCTAAATCATACCTATCACTTATTTTGCTCATTTAACACATCCGATCACAATTTACCTTTGCCCGATGAACCATTCGGAATTGGATAGGACACTCGGATAATCACGTAAATCGTACAATGCCAACGTCCCAGACGTGGTCTTACATGTATCCACATATCGATGCCACTGTCCCAGATAGGGTCTTACTCGTAAACATATTTCGAAATCACAAATCAATGCCATGGACTTACTCACACACATATATCGGAATCCTATGTCATGACATATGTATCCTAACTATTCCTAAGGTTCATATGGGGCTTTCGGACGTTGTATCTCAGTTGAATCGAACTCGAAAGTGTAGTAACCATATTCAAACACATTCATCCTTAGCATAATTTAATCTTAACATTTCATATCAGCATGTCAATATAACATTAAACTATCAATAAACACGTCTGATTACTTATAAACTTACCTCGGACTATACAAAAAGGAATCGGGCAGCTAGTCGACAACTTTTGCTTTTCCCCGATCCAAATTCGATTTCTTTGGTTCTTGATCTAAACATATTCAAATTAAGCTAATTCAAACATATTTTCATTCAATTTAGTCCAAAAACACATAAATGGGCAAATTACCATTTTACCCCTGACATTTACAATTTTTACAATTTAGTCCCTATTGCACACAACACAAAATACACAAAATTTCCAAATACCCATGTTTAGTCGAATCTTACCCATTACCATAAAAGTCCATATATTTCATTAATTTCGCAATATGTCATACAAACTAATACATAATCATATATCAGTACTTTTCACATTTATTTGACATGTTCAACAAGCCCGCAATAATTAAATACTTTCATTAAATGGAAATAGTGTTCCAACTTTCAAATTACCATTAAGATGATATCATTCAGCATTACACAATTTCACATACTTTTACGATTTTCCAATGTGCATGTATAATAACCTTTCCAATATAACATAGCGAACTATCCATGCAATTATATCATTCATAAACTCATATCTCAAAAAATCATGCTATATATACAATCAATCTCATACCAAATAACACAATCTTGAATCACAATATCATTCACACAGTCACACTATCAAACTAGCAACTTTGCTAACATATCAATCTTTTAGGGCTCGAAACGTACCTGGTTCGGCCACTTACAAAATTAATTATTTTTTATTAAGCCAATCCAATATTCAAGCTAAATCATACAATATATCAAAAAAATTCTCATTTTTAATTATGTTTTTGAGTTTAGGACCCACACCTTATTTTTCGCTTTCTCACAGCATACAAGCGAATCTTCCAATTTTCCTTAATAAACCTCAAAACGAACCTAAGTAAAAAATCAGTATAAATTCCATCAATTCATCTCTTAATCAGCCCTTACACACCCACTTATGGGTTCCAACCAATCATCAAAATTACTACTATTTTACAAATCGAAACTAGTTAGAATTTTTACACTATTTTTTTTGCAAATCGTGAGCGCGAACATCTTTTGGCTTTACGGTTGATTTAAGGTGTTCCGGTCAGCACCTAACACAATTACATACTGGAAAATCAATAGCTAATATTGATTAAAGTCCCTCATTTAATCAATCCATAACCTTTTCCCAACAACTTTGTTGAAACAACAAACTAGTTTACAATTAATTGCACTTACACTTCTCGAATTGTAAGATCCGAATGGCTAATTGATCAAGAATGTCTTTCCCTAATTAACATGTGATTAAAGGCTTATTAGGAGGGTTCAAGAACTCAAATTAATTCTTGGAAAATATGGGAAAGAACCAATAAACAAAACAACCCCCTTTCTTGCACATAGGCATATGCACCACCACCCGCGGTGGTGAAATTCGGGTCTAATTTAAAAATGATTTAAAGATCAATTAAAAATATGGAAAAATACTTTTAAAATATTTAAAATTCCCATAAATTCTAGATCTAGAAATTTAGGTTTTTAATTGACAAGATTAATCAACCAATTGAAGAAAGAAGAGATCTTACACAAGCTAGTTGATAGAAATGGCAATGGCACTTTCTTTGCAATGTTCGGTGATAAACCGTAATATATACAAATTTTTACCCCATGCTTAGCATATTTATGGATGATTTTTCCTTGGTTTTATTGAATTTGATGCTCCTAATCCTTTAAATTCATGTTTTACACTTAGGTGAGCATAGGAAGGCTAAAAGAGTGAGAAACGGGCCAAAAATAGACAAAATGGGCCAAATTCAGCTTAGCACACAGCCTAGGCACTTCCACACGGGTGATTCACACGCCCGTGTGTGACACATGGGTAGACCACATGTTTTACACTTAGGTGAGCATAGGAAGGCTAAAAGAGTGAGAAACGGGCCAAAAATAGACAAAATGGGCCAAATTCAGCTTAGCGCACGGCCTAGGCACTTCCACACGGGTGATTCACACGCCCGTGTATGACACATGGGTAGACCACACGCTCGTGTGGCATGGCCGTGTCGACATTAATCCAAGTCAAATTGCACACAGCCTGAGCACCTTCACACGGGCGTGGTACACGGGCATGTCCCTGTCGAGCCCAAGTCTAATTCTGTAAAGCCCTAAAAATCCCGAAACCCAAAAATCCTAAAATCCTGAATTTTATTTTTCGGTTCTGATAAAAAAATGTGTGCTAGGTATTTTCAGTTAAATAGGTAATAGTAGGTCTTGGCTAAGGTTTGAATTTGAACTTAGGGGAAAAGGAAATTATGCGTTAATAATTATTAAGGAACCCTAATGGCAAGTAGTTGGGCTTTTAAAAAAATAAGGGAAAAAATGGCATCAAAAAGCCTTGTGGAAGAGTGGCTAAGTGATGCCACTTAGAGTGTAGGGAGGTGGCGTTAGTAGCTAGCAAGGAGATCCAAGGTTTGACTCTTAGCTTAGTGCTTTTAGAAGTTTAATTTTGGCCTTCTAGAAGGATAGAAGTGGCGTAAAGATGGACTCCAAGGGGAGTGTTCAGAAGAGAAAATTGAGGAAAAAATTAAGGGGTTATCAGGGAGAAAAACGAGGAGATGAGAAGGGAGAAGTGATAGAGCCAAATTGGAAATTAGGCATGGAAAATTCGGCTATAAGGGCTATAAATAGAGGCCGAATACAAGGTTGCCAGGCTACTGCCGAAATTCTTCTTCACCTTGCTACCGAAAACCCTTTTCTTTTCAAGATCCAAAAAGTCGAAAACCCTTTTGTTTTTCTTTCTTTCTGCCGATTTCTATTCTTCTCTACACAATTTTCTTTGTTTCACTTAGCCGATTTCTTCTTCTACTCTTCTTCTTTAATCTGTGCCAAATAAACCTTATTCACCATACTAAGTTAAAAGCCGAAAAGCTGAATCTCCCAAGCACCGATTACTCTTTGACCGAATCTAGTGTAAGTGTTTTACAATCAGTTTTCTTTACTCAGTATCGATTATTGTCCCTTAATTTTTCTAATCAGTTTTGGATAGGAATAGGTATCAAATCTCTGTCCTTGGATCCCTACCGATTTGCTCTTTAGAGACCTTGGTAAGTACTCTTAATCTTAGTTGGCCGAATGGTCATAGTTAAGGTAAGGGGACTTGTGTTGGATGCTAGTTCCCTAGTATTTAGTTTTAATGAGTAAGGCTAATGCAGATCTAGGGAGTACATGATCAAGGAAAAGCTATTAAGGATTGGTGCTCAAGGTAAGGTTTCAATTTTAGTAAGGGTATGTATTAAGCATGCAATTAATGGAAGGGTGATATCATTTGTAGGTTGGCGACTAAAGGAATTGCAGCATGCTTGCTTACTAGGTGTGTACTTACACTGCACACACTTTATGAATCGGCAAAAGCTAAAAAGCCGAAAAGTCGAAAAGCTGAAATGCCAAAAAGCTGAAAGTTGGGCTACAGTAGTCTTGCGAGTACGCAAACACTCGTGAGGAGGAAACCGATAGGTTACCTAAGGCCCACGGGCAATTTCGTGGACTTGGGTTGTGAATTGGCCTAATGGGCCTTAATAGGCTAAATGGGCCAATGGGCTATTGGGCCCATAATAGGCAAAAGTTGTTAATTGATGCTATGTGGTGATAGAAATTCGTATGTGAGCATGAATAAGAATGTGAATTGGGCCTGATGGGCCATATGAATGAGATTGGGCCTAGTAGGCCATATGCATGTATATAGGGGTTTTGGGCCAAGTATATGACAACTACATAAAACTTAATTAATATATTGTGACCGTGGACAAGTCATAAGGTTAAGGTGTGGCAAGGGGTATATGCATGTCTAGGATTGGATCTAGGGAGAGCTTGGTACTTAAGCGATCTTAATGACCCATCTCCTCTTCTCTGGAATCCTACCTGGTGCATAGTATTCGTTCATCTTAGCTCGCAGGATTGGTTAACGGGCGAAGGTAAGTGAAAACCATAATTAAGGGAAAATTATCTAAATGCCCCTAAGGGAAAAAATGACCAAAATACCCCTAGGCATTGAATGTAAGTTTTGTGGATGTGACATGCATACATATGATATTCTACTTAGGTTGCATATGGGATGGGAATTATGGAACGGGAGAAGTATATGAGGATTGCATGGTTGCTTGACAATCATGGATCCAACGGTGACTTTTAAAGCCCAATATGTAAGTAAAGGTAGTTCCGTAACCGGGCTACCATTGTTCTGTCGGTTGGATGGGTCGATACTTGTATCCCCACACGATGTGACGGGGGACGGAGTTGGTGTGTAACGGATGGATAATTTGGATGGGATTTGTAACATCCTGAAATAGGGCCTAAACGGAACAGTGGTTGCGAAACCACAAATCTGAGGTAGAAAATTTTATTTTATTATCATTTTAAGGTCTATGGCATGATTGCATGATTGTGTGAAAATTTCGTTTAGAAATTTTATCGATAGAGGGTCCAATTGATATTTAGGGACTAAATTGAATAATTTGCAAAACTTGCATTCTAGAAGTTTTTAGTATGAAATTACTTTGGAATATTAATGAGGAGGTCTTAAATAGTAATTTGACCAATTTCTAAAATTTTGGACAAAAATAGGCTTGTACATGAAAATTTTCAAAGAAAGGTATTAAAAGTATTTTGGTAATTTGGTAATTAAAAGATTAAAAAAAGAAAAAAGATGGCAAAATATGTCTATCTTCTTCATTAGGATGAAAATTAAAGGGTTCTCCATAACTAGGGTTTATTTCAAGCTTCCAAGCTCCATAGTAAGTGATTCTAAGCCCCGTTTTTAATGTTCTTTACGTTTTTGAAATCCCGGTAGCTCGATTTAGCTTATGCTAGCAATAATTCAACCTAGGGTTCATATTTGGAAAAATACCCATAGGTGAAATTTGTGTATTTTGGTGTTTTATGATAGAATATGAGGTTTTAAATTATGTTAGACAACTTGTGCTACTCGGTTTTAAGTGAAAACGAGTAAAAGGGCTTAATCGGTAAAAATACCTAATAGTCATAAGTACATGTTAGAGTGAGAATTTGATGTTGTCATAGAAGGGAAAATTATCATAATGTCATAAAACATAAGAAAATAGGATGAAGTTTAATTTCTGAGCCTTGGGGAAAAAGTGTAAATATGTAAAAGTTTAGGGGCAAAAATGTAATTTTGCCAAAGTTTGGGTCAAGGACTGTTTTAATAAATGTGAGTATTAAATAAGCTAAATTTTTTTATTATAGATCAAGAAGAACAAAATCTAGAGTTAGACCGGGGAAAGAAAAAGATAGTGGACTAAATTGATATAGTTGATCGTATTTTGTTTCGAGGTAAGTTTGCGGTAAATAAATGCAATTTTCTATTATTTTATCTTAATGTTGTTAATTTCCAGCATGTGTAAATTTATTTTATGAAATTATTTAAAGAAGACTCAAGCATGAATTGACGGAGAAGTAATTTCAATAGCCCCGGTTGAACCTTAGGAATGTGTAGGATACAAATGTCATGACATTAGGGTTTAAGGATACCGTGTAAGACCATGCCAAGGCATGACAATTGGTAAGGATTTTAAGGCAAGGAAATCATGTAAAACCATGTCAAGACATGGCATTGGTAAGTTACTATAAGGCAAAGGCCCCATGTAAGACCATGCCAAGGCATGGCATTGGTGAGTTCATAAGGCAAGGATATCATGTAAGACCATGTCAAGACATGGCAATGGTAAGTTTCAAAAGGATACCACGTAAGACCATGACAAGTCATGGCAATAGTAAGGTACCCGTGTATCCTTAGTATTCCAAGTGGTTCAACGGGAAAATTTAAAGAGAATATCAAGGTAAGTTATGGTAAGACAAGTTATGTTAAAAAGGTAAGATAAGTTCATGCTAGAAAAGCAAAGGTAAGTACATAGTGTTCATGTATGCTTGATAAGGAAAAAGGTAAGTAAAATGTATTAATAAATTTGATTAAGTAAGTAAGTATTTAAGTAAGTGAGTAAGTGAAGAAGTTTAAAATATGTCCATGATAATTAATGAAGTTGCATTAAGTAGTATCATGCCAAGTAGTAAGATAATTCTTATGAATGTTGTTATTTATTTGCATGCAAACTTACTAAGCTTAATGCTTACCCCCTTTATTTTCCTTCTTTTATAGTTTTGTCAAGCTAACTCGGGGATCGTAAAGTACGTCGGAGGTCCGGGCACACTATCACGAGGATTATTTTGGTATAGCTAGACGTTTCATTTTGAGTATCGCATGTATAGCATCGTAGCCATTTTGTGTGTATGATTTTATGATATGGTTGATGATTGGTATGTAAATGCTTGATAATAATTAGCTATTGGAATGGCTAATCAAGGACATGTTTGGTGTTATGTATGCCTAAATGCTAGTTATTCCATGGAAATCATGACAAAAAAGTGAAATTAGCTTTAAAATAGTATCGGACAGCAATAATGACGTGAATTTGGAAAATCACTAAAAATAGTAGAAATGGATTTAGATGGTGAATGAGATACAGAATTAAATCTTCATGAGTATATTTTTATATGGATGGAACAAAACAGGTATATGAGTTATATTTTATGAGATATTTAAATTTTTGTGAAATAGGGCCAGAGCAATTTCTGGATCCCCTGTTCTGACTTTGAAAATTCACAAAAAATTGTACAAAGATAATTAGAAGTCATGCTTTATATGTACAGATTCCTTATTGAGTTTAGTTTTATGAGAAATAAATATTATAATAATTGAAACTTTGTACAGGGAGATATTTGATTCGTAATACACAGGGGTTAGAGTAGTCGAACCCTGAAACAGGGGAGACTTTAACTAATAAACTGTACTAGTTGGCTCGACAAAAAATTCTAGAAAACAATTAGTTGATAGATATATGAGTCTAGTTTCAGGAAAAATTTACAGAATTGCATTTTGAGTTTCGTAACTCGAGATATGAATTTTCAAGCGACTGTGATGCAATTAGCCAGCTTGTCTGGAAGTTCTAAAATAAATTGTTTGAGCTGTTTAATTAATGAATTAAGTCCGTTAACAACTCGTGCTCGACTCTGGCGACGGTCTCGGGTTCAGGGCGTTACAGGATTGCATTGCATGTTTGATGAATGGTGTTTTTTTTTTGAATACTTGTTTTTGTCGAGGGTTCTACACACTGAGTTTGCGAAAACTCACCCCCTCTTTTATTTTATTTTCAGGTGATGCTCAGAAAAAGGTTTGATGTTTGGAGGGACTCTAGGTGGCCAGCTAGCAAGATAATTTGGACTTTTTTTTCAAGCATATAAGTTTTTATTTAATTAAGTATGTTTCACATCAGATTGTAATAAGGTTTTCATTACGTTATTATTACTTGAATTATTATTATTTTCATTGTAATTTACAAGAAGTTGAACATGGGTTTCCTAAATTATAGTATGTTTTCTACGTTTCCGCAATTAAATTTTTAAATGATAAGTTTTCTTAAATCAAATGTTTCAAACAAGGTTTTTGCAACTAAAAGGTGTGTTTTTTTTAAATAATTAAGGTTTCTTTTATTTTAAGAAGGGTTTTCAATGAAAACACGGTTTTCGCTAAAACACTTCAATGTGACACACCAGATTCGGCCATAGCGTCTGGGTCGAGTTTGGGGTGTCACAAATTTTACTCGAAAAAGGCTACTTTTAAGGGTTTTGAGATATTCCAAAGTCTATATAAACACCCTAGAAGAGGATTAAGGGGTACACATAGAGCAGAAGGGGGAAAACATTCAAGGATAGCCATCGAGATCAGCTCAGAAGGAGGATCTACATCAAGACTGAAGATTTCCATCCAATTTCCTAGAAGTTCTTTGGGTTTCTTTATGTTTTGTTGTTTTCCAATTTTTTAGATGTTTTCCATAATTATGAACTAAACTCCCTAAATACCTAAGGGAGATGAAACCTAAGACGAATCTTATTACTCTTTTATTTATATGATAAATACTTGTTCTTATTCCTAATTGTGAGTTTAACCCTTGTTTTGATATTTCAGGATATTAATTTAGGTTTTTGATGTGCTTATTCAGTGGAGGAAAAGTCTCTGTTTAAGAGTAGATCATTCATAATTAAGCGGAATTGCATGCAATCCTAGAGATAGGATGACATAAATCTGGCAGATTAGAGTCAAATCTAATAAGGGAATCCATAGATCGAGTTAATGCGACAATAGGGGTTTTAATTAGAAAGAGATTTCAATTAATCAACCTAGAGTCAGTTGTTCTTAGTCTCGAGAGAGATATTAACATAAATTAGGGATTTCTACTAATTAAGACAAGTGAATAAATTGTCTAATTCAGAAGTAATAAGTGAAGTCTAGGTGGATTCTTCCTTGGGTATTGTCTTCTCTATCGGTTTTCCAAAAGTATTTTTAACTTTTGTCTCTGTTGTAATCTTAGTTAATTAGATAATTAGTTTTAGTTTAAAAACACCCTTTAATTCTTAGGTTAGATAATAAAAAGATAGTAATTACTAGTACTTTTAGTCCTTGTGGATACGATATTTTCGGTCTCACCATAACTATACTACTGTTCGATAGGTGCGCTTGCCTTAGTCGAATTTTTAGTTAGTTTCATGACCATCAAGTTTTTGGCGCCGTTGCCGGGGACTAAGATATTAGGAACACTTGATTTTTATTACTTTAGCCATTTTTACCTTTATTGCAATTTACTCTTTGTTTTTAGTTTAAATTTTCTTTACTAATTTTTCTTTTCTTTACTTCTGGCAGGTTTTTATAGTTTATGACTAGAAGAAACCCGTCAGTACCTCTACTTTTTGATAGTAAGATCGAGAGCACAGCTTACAGAAACCGAAGAGAAATAAGGCGAAGCCTACAATACATAGAGGAAGGGCAAGAGAACGATATCCATACTACAACCGAGGAGATGGCTGAAAATCAGAATAATCCACTACCTCCTGTGGTTGCTGCAAATCCAGTAGATCAGAATCCTGTTCCTCGTACAATGTATGATTATGCTAAACCTAATTTAACAGGAACTGAATCAAGTATAGTTAGGCCTACTGTTGCTGCAAATAATTTTGAACTGAAACCTAACACGATTCAAATGATACAACAGTTTGTTCAGTTTGATGGTTTGCAGGACGAGGATCCAAACACTCATTTAGCGAATTTTCTGGAATCCTGTGACACCTTTAAGATCAATGGCGTTTCTGACGGTGCCATTCACCTTTGGTTGTTTCCCTTTTCATTAAGAAAGAAGGCTAAACAGTGGTTAAACTCGTTACCACGAGGGTCAATTACTACTTGGGAACAAATGACCGAAAAATTTTTACTTAAATATTTTCTGCCAGCTAAAACGGCTAAATTGAGGAATCATATCTCTTCTTTTGTGCAGATGGATCTAGAAACTCTTTATGATGCATGGGAGAGATACAAGGACTTATTGAGAAGATGCCCTCACCATAGATTACCTCTTTGGCTACAAGTTCAAACTTTCCACAACGGTTTGAATCCCTCGACTAGACAGATGATTGACACAGCTGCTGGTGGGACTATCAATAATAAGACACCTGAAGAGGCTTATGAGTTCATGGAAGAGATGTCACTGAATAATTATCAGTGGTAAGTCATGAGGACAAAGCCAACGAAAGTAACCGGCGTTTTTAACGTCGATTCAGTTACTATGCTTTCCAATCAGGTAGAAATTTTGAATAGAAAAATTGATGGTTTGCTTGGTTCTACAGAGGTTCATCCAGTAATGCAATGTGATGCAAGTGGAGGTGGAATGAGCAATTTCGAATATCCATCCTATGGCCCTAACATGGAGAACGAGCAACTGAATTATATGGGTAATAATCCTCGACCTCAAAATAATCCTTATAGTAACACTTACAATGCAGGTTGGAGGAACCACCCAAATTTCTCATTGGGGGCCAAGGCAATCAAAGACCACCACCCCCTCCAGGCTTTCAACAACAACATTACCAGCAAGAGAAAAAGCCAAACCTTGAGGAGATGATGAAAAAATTTATTTCAATAGTAGAGACTCATTTTCAAAACACTGGAACTACACTTAAAAATCAGCAAGCATCAATTCAAGGGCTCGAGAATCAAATAGGACAACTGGCCAAGATAATTTCAGAGAGTTCACTAGGGAGACTACCTAGTAACACCGAACCCAATCCAAAAGAGCATGTGAAAGCAGTTACATTAAGGAGTGGGACAGTGTTAGCTGAATCTGAAAAGAAGCCACTGCCAAAAGCTGACAGAAAAGAGGATAAGGAGGAAAAATCAAAAAACAATGAAAAACTAGTGCCACCAACCCCATACCCAGCAAAGTTGAAGAAAGACCGCATGGATGCACAATTTGGTAAATTTCTTGAACTTTTTAAACAATTACATATTAATTTACCCTTTGTTGAAGCTATCTCGCAGATGCCTACATATGCAAAATTTTTAAAGGAGCTTCTAACAAATAAAAGGAAGTTTGAAGACTTGTCTATAGTGGAACTCAATGAGGAATGCTCAGCCATACCCCAAAATAAACTGCCAACCAAACTGAAAGATTCAGGAAGTTTTACTATACCCTGCTTAATTGGTAGTTTGAATGTTGAGAAGGCACTAGCTGATTTAGGTGCTAGCATTAATTTGATGCCTTATAAAATGTTCAAGCAACTTGATCTTGGGGAACCGAAGCCCACTAGGATGAGTATTCAACTAGTTGATAGATCTGTTAAATATCTTAAGGGTATTATAGAGGACGTACTTGTAAAAGTAGATAAATTTATATTCCCTGTTGATTTTGTTGTGCTTGACATGGATGAGGATGTTAAGGTGCCTTTGATTTTAGGTCATCTATTTTTAGCCACTGCTAGGGCTGTTATTGATGTGGGTGATGGTAAACTTGTACTTCGAGTAGGTGACAAGGAGATTATTTTTAAAATTTATGATGCTATTAGGTTTTCTAGGGAACAGGATGACTCATGTTATTTTATTGACTCTATTGATCATGCTACTCAAGATTCTTTACAGGAAATCGTACATAAGAACACGTTGGAACTGTGTCTTGCCCAAGGAGAGGAGGTAATTGATGATGATTCTGCAATAGGTAAGATAAAAGTTAAACTAAATTCCAATGAGCCTTCACTGAGACAGAAGAGCTACGAGGGTATTGAGGTAAACAATGAATTGAAATTAAAACCCTCTGTTGAAGAACAGTCTAAATTGGAACTAAAGCAACTACCAGATCATTTAGAGTACGTGTTTCTTGGAAATAATTCCACATTACCAGTAATTATTGCTTCAAATTTATAGCCAACCAAAAAAGACGAGTTACTCAAAGTACTAAAGAAACATAAAAGAGCCATAGCTTGGAAGATTTCTGACATAAGAGGGATCAACCCTTCTTTTTGCACACATAAAATTTTAATAGAAGATGAATACAAACCCTGTGTGCAAGCTCAAAGACGATTGAATCCTAACATGAAAGAAGTCATAAAAGCTGAGGTAATTTGTAACATTCTGATTTTCAGGTTTTCGTAATTTCTGAAAATTTGGTAAGTTTTTATAATTTGGTATTTGGTAAGTGAAAATTCATAGTTGGAATATGTAAATGGGCCTATGGAAGGCCCACGTGCTGGCCAAAACACAGAAGAATTTTTGAATTTTGGACTTAAGGAGTTAAGGGCGTTGGATAGGTGGCCTTATTAAAAGACGAGGGTAAAATGTAACACAAAAGAGCCCTTGGCAAGGTGGCTAAGTGACGCCACTAAGGAGCTAAAAAAGTGGCATGTAAGTGGTTGAGGAGAGCCAAGGTTCGATTCTCTAAGCTGGCAATTGTGGTGTTCTTTTTAGGTCTTGAGCAGTCAGGAGTTGGGTGTTGAATGAAACTCTATTGGAGAGAGTTTGAATCAGTCAAACGCATGGATTAAGGAGTGATAAGGGGAGAGATTTTGGGGATTTGGAGAGAAGCTAAGAGTTGGCCGAATAGTGGGAATTGGAGAGGGGATTTCGGTAGAGGAGTATTTGGCTAGTATTTCGGTATTTAGGGGCTCAGTTGTGTCGTTTTTCATCTATTTTAACATCATAGAGTTATTATTTTCTTCCCTTTTCTTCTCTAGCCGAAATCACCACTCTCTTCATCCAGTTTTCTTTCTTTTTATTGCCAAAACCAAACAATACTTCCTTTCTTTTCATCACCTTTGCCGAATAGTCACAAGTACCGAAACCTTTGAAGATTGGTTGTGCCGTTTGCTTTTAGACCAGTATCTTTCCTGTTCTCTTTATTTGTGGTGACCGATCCCTTCATCTGGTAAGCACTCAAAACTTTCGTCTATTCATTATTTCAGGATTTAGAAGCCGAAATCTCTGAAGGCATAGGGGAGGCTGTCAACTTGTCTAGATTGATTATAACTTTGGATTGATTCGTATGTGTGTGTTAGTTTACAAAGGAGGTGATCAACGAGGAGCGTTGGATTAAAGGCGTGGGCGCAGCTAGATTTAGATCTAGTGCATCGAAGTCGACAAAGGTAAGGTTTCATGGCCAATAAGGTATTGGCCGAGTATGGTAAGAGAGTTCATGCTTTGGTTTCATAGATTCATAGTTTAATCGGTTAAGTGGTGGATTGTAGGAATCATCGCATAGACGATCTCGTGGTGGTAGTCGCAAATTGGGTATGTAACGAACCCTCTTTCGTAGCTTAACTCGATATATGCCGAAAAGACGAAATGTCAAAAATTTTGGCATTTCAAGGACTCGTGGGCATGCGAATGCTCATAGGTTAGTTAGATGCGCTAAGTTTGATGATCGGGATTGCTGGAACAGGTAAGGGCATGATTTTCTGCATCACGGTAAGTTGGGCCTCGAGGGGCTGAAATCGGGCCCAATAGGCTTTCGGGCCCATTTGGGTAAGTTTGGTAGGAAATGGAATCCAGATAAATTGCACATTAAGATAGATAATACTGTCATGGAATATAGGCTAAGTGGGCCTAGATGACTAAATCGGCTATGTAGGGCCCATTAGGGGTTTTTGGCCCAATAACTCGGTTTTGCTAGAATGGGCTAGAATCGCTGTTTAAACACTTGAAATTGTTGGTAATTGATAATGAGCATGGAAAACCCTAATAATTGATAAAATAATGAAACTACCCTTATAATGTGAAAATGACCATTATACCCCTAGGGTTATGTTATAATTAAGATGCATGTGATACTGTTTTTGTACATGATATGCCATGATATGCATATAATATGCCATGATATATTCATATATGCATGGGTTGGGCTTATATGAACGGAGGAAGTGCTAAATGGGCTTTGCCCCAGTTTACCGAAAAGGGCTTTTCCCTAGTTATTAAAAGAGGCTAGGCCTCCAGTTATATGATAAAGCAGCTATGCTGCCAGTGGAGAGTATTGGTTGGGTGAGTTGAGTTATTCCCCATATGGAGAGCTTAGTTGGTACGGATGGAGAGTAGCGGTTGGGTGGGTTGATAGTTTCCCCACATATGGATATAGGTTTGCATACATGCATTGAGATTTACAGAATAAGGCTTTGGCCCAATGATCTGAATTATGAAAAGGCTTTGGCCCAGTAAGATTATATATGAATAAGGGCTAAGGCCCAGTAACCGTTAAATGAAAGGCTTCGGCCCAGTAACATGATTAATGAGAAGGCTTCGGCCCAGTATGCTGGTATTAGTTTGGGCTCTAAAAGGGGCTTGTTGCACACTGAGTTTCCAAACTCACCCCCTTTCCTTATCTTTGCAGGTGAGGCTTGATGTGGAGACTTGGAGTTCTAAACGGGTTTAAAATCAAGAATTTCAAAAAAAATGGTATTTTAAATCAATTTTTTTTTAGAATTTTTATTTTCTGTGACCAAATACATATTTTTATTTTAAATGGTTTGAAGAAAGATGTGGCACACTGAATCCCCGGCACTAAGTCTGTAAGTGTACTTTCTTTTACACCGTGTGATATATATATGATGCTATAGATAGAACTGAGACCCTACTATGATACTTTAGATAGGGTAGAGCTGTAAAATAGTTGGATTGAGACTGTAGCTAGGCTACAACATTGCGAAAACAATCCCTGAACTGCTATATGTCCATAAGATATCTCGTAATAAACAACTGAAATATTAAACTAATGTCATAAAATTCGTAAACAGATAATTCGATATGAGTACAAGAGAAACTCGTGGATGAGGCAGCGGATGTGGTCGCGGAAGTGTGCAAGCTGAATCTTCATCCTCAGGGCATAGGCCAGCTGAGGAGGCATCTGTGCCACAGACAACTGAGGCTGGGTCACATGAGCGGGCTGCGGAGGATGATGCTTTGTCCCAAGCGATGTTAAGGGTCTTGGAAAGGGTTGCTAGAGTTAGCACCGGGACAGTGAATAGGGGATCCATCTCTGAGCGACTCTGGGCTAACAGAGCAGAGGTTTTTAGGGGCATATCTAGAGTAGCCCCAAACGTGGCTGAATATTGGCTAGAGGCAACAAAGCGGATTATGGACGACCTAGATTGCTTTGTAGAGCAAAACCTGAAGGGGGCCGTATCGTTGCTACGAGATGAGGCACACCAATGGTGGATCACTGTAAGGAAGAGTACCCCGATCGAACGAGTAACCTGGGAACTGTTCAAGACTGCTTTTAAGGGAAGGTATGTTGGAGCTAGTTATGTGGATGTCCGTCGAAAGGAATTTTTGAATCTGGCTCAGGGCAATAAGACTGTTGCGGAGTATGAGGCGGAATTCTTGAGGTTGAGTCGATATGCTAGTGGGATAGTTGCTACCGAATATGAGCGCAGTGTTCAATTCAAAGATGGCCTCCGTGATGAGCTTAGGGTGTTGATAGCTCCACAGAGGGAGCGTGATTTCACTGTATTAGTGGAGAAGGCTAAGATAGCTGAAGAAGTAAAACGAATCGAACGGTAGAATCGTGAGAGGGATCGACCCAGATTCAGGAGAGATTTTGGACCCTTGGGTGCTGCTAATAGAAATGTCAAAAGAGCTAGAATGGAGGAACCAGTTCGACCTGCTCCGGTTAATAATTTTAAACCTCAGGTTTGCAAGGACTGTGGCAGAGCGCATATGGGGGAGTGCTGGAAACGAACTGGGGCATGTTTTCGATGTGGGTCAAAGGAACATAAGTTTAGAGAGTGTCCTCGGAGAGAAGCTCAGGATCAAGCTGTGGAGCAAAGAGGTGTTCAACCGCAGCAAGGAGGACCACCACCACAGAGAGGCCGTGGGCAAGGTAGAGGTGGCAATGGTAATGGACGAGGACGTGGGGCACCTGACAGGGATGCTGGACATGCTGAAGCTCGACAGCTGGCGTTGGTTTATGCTGCACATCGTCGTGAGGAGGGTGATGCTCCTGATGTTATAACCGGTACGTTCCTCATTCATAGCAAGCCTTACACTGCTTTGATTGATGTGGGTTCCACTCACTCGTATGTTGCTTGTGATGTATCTAGGGCATTGAGTGTGCTTCCTGAGGAGACTGTGAGTGGGGTATCAGTGATAAGTCCTTTGGGACACTCGGTTAAGGTAGATAAACTCTTTAGGGAGGTGCCTTTAGAGACACAAGATAGGATATTTGTAGGGATTTGATGGAGCTGCCATTTGGGGAATTTGATCTTATTTTGGGAATGGACTGGCTAACTAAACATAGGGCGACGTTGGATTGTGCTGTTAAGAGAATGGTGCTAAGAACTGCCAAGGATGAAGAGATAATGGTCATAGGGGAGCGAAGGAACTATTTGTCCAATGTTGTCTCAGCTTTAAGGGCTGAGAAGTTGATCCGGAAAGGTTGTGAGGCGTTTTTGGCATTCGCGAGTCAAGTTGAACCAGAGGGGATGACTGTGGAGTCAGTTAGGACCATCAAAGAATTTCAAGATGTATTTCCGGAAGAACTTCCTGGACTACCTCCGAATAAAGAAGTTGAGTTCGGAATCGACTTGTTACCTGGAACAGCTTCAGTGCCCGTTGCACCTTATAGGATGGCACCAAAGGAGTTGGTGGAACTTAAGGCTCAGATTCAAGAACTGTTAGATAGAGGGTTTAGAAGACCAAGTGTTTCTCCGTGGGGTGCACCAGTGTTGTTCGTAGAGAAGAAAGATGGGACCATGCGGATGTGTATTGATTATCGGTAGTTGAACAAACTGACGATCAAGAACAAGTACCCTTTGCCAAGAATCGACGATCTGTTCGACCAACTGAAAGGAGCCTCGGTATTTTTTAAGATTGACCTTCGGTCAGGATATCATCAATTGAGAGTCAAAGAAGAGGATATTCATAAGACGACATTCATAACTCGATATGGTCACTACGAGTTTCTGGTTATGCCCTTTGGTTTGACTAATGCAGCGGCGGCATTCATGGATTTGATGAATCGGGTATTTCAACCGTACTTTGATCAGTTCGTAGTCGTTTTTATTGATGATATCTTGGTATACTCAGAAACGGAAGAGAAACATGATGAGCATCTTCGTATTGCGCTGCAAGTGCTAAGGGAAAAGCAACTCTATGCAAAGCTCAGTAAGTGCGAGTTTTGGTTGAATGAAGTAACTTTCTTGGGGCATGTTATGTCTGCTGAGGGGATCAAGGTAGACCCTCAGAAGATTGAGGCGATTCTGGAGTGGAAGCCACCGAAGTCAGTAACAAAAATCTGAAGTTTTCTCGAGTTGGCAGCGATGATCTTTGCACTTAAGATATGGAGGCACTACTTGTATGGGGAGAGATGCATTATCTATACGGATCATAAGAGTCTTAAGTACTTGCTGACTCAAAAGGAGCTGAATCTTAGGCAGCGAAGGTGGATAGAATTGTTAAAGGACTATGACTATTCGATTGAGTCCATCCGGGTAAGGCAAATGTCGTGGCTGATGCGTTGAGTCGAAGGACTGTGGCAGAATAGAAGGCAATGTTTGCTCGCTTAAGCTTGTATGACGATGGAAGCTTATTGGCAGAATTACAAGTGAGACCGACTTGGGTGGAGCAGATTAAGAAGCAGCAGTTGGTGCATGAGTCGTTGGTTTCGCCAAAAGTTGTTGAGAAGGGGGAGAATCCAGACTTTGGATTAAATGGTGATGGGGTTCTTTGTTTTCGAGAAAGAATTTGTGTGCAAAAGGACTCTGACTTGAGATTGATGATTTTGAGGGAGGCATATGGTAGACCTTGTGCTATGCATCTAGGAGGGAGTAAGTTGTATCGAGACTTGCGAGAGCTATATTGGTGGCCTGGGCTCAAGCGAGAAGTGACCGAATTTGTGGGAAAATGTTTAACGTGTCAACAAGTAATAGCCGAGCAACAACTGCCTTCAGGATTGTTATAGCCAGTGAAGATACCACTTTGGAAGTGGGAAAGGGTAACCATGGATTTTGTGAGTGGTCTGCCATTGACACCTTCCAAGAAGGACTCAGTTTGGGTGGTTGTGGATAGGCTGACAAAATCTATTTATTTCATACCTGTCTGAACCGATTACTCACTTCAGAAGTTGGCCAAGTTGTATGTGGCAGAGATAGTGCGGTTGCATGGAGTGCCGGTATCAATAATTTCTGACCGAGACCCAAGGTTTACATCTCAGTTTTGGCAGAAGTTGCATGAGGCATTGGGAACGCAATTGGATTTTAGTATGGCTTTTCACCCTCAGTCGGATAGGCAGTCAGAGAGGGTCATTCAGATTCTAGAAGATATGTTGAGGGGTTGCGTTATCAACTTTAAGGGCAGTTGGGAGGATTACTTGTCGTTGGCAGAATTTGCATATAACAACAGTTACCAAGCAAGTATTTAGATGGCTCCTTACGAGGCACTTTATGGGCGAAGGTGCCGTTCGCCTACTTGTTGGGCTGAGTTGAGGGAAAGGCAAGTACTTGGACTAGAGTTAGTAACGGATACTGAAGACAAAGTTAAGGTGATCAGGAATCGGTTAAAGGAGGCAGCGGATCGACAAAACTCTTATGCTGATCTAAAGCGTAAGGATATTGAATATGCTGTAGGGGACATGGTCTTTTTGAAGGTTTCACCTTGGAAGAAGATATTGAGGTTTGGTAAGAAGGGCAAGTTGAGTCCACGGTTCATTGGGCCTTATCGGATCCTTAAGCGGATAGGGCCGGTGACTTATTAGCTAGAGTTACCTCCAGAGCTGGATCGTATTCACGACGTCTTTCATGTGTCCATGCTAAGGCGATATCGTTCTGACCCTACTCATATCATGCCAATTGCAGAAATCGAGGTACAGTCAGACTTGAGTTTCGAGGAAGAACATGTGCAGATACTTGACCGTGACGTCAAGGTGCTGAGAAGAAAGTCAGTCCCATTAGTGAAGGTACTTTGGAGGAACCATTGCGAAGAAGAGGCTACTTGGGAGTCCGAAGAGGCGATGCCTCAACAATATCCTCAACTGTTTGGATCAGGTAAAATTTTGAGGCCGAAATTTCTTTAAGGAGGATAGAGTTGTAACATCCTGATTTTCAGGTTTTCGTAATTTCTGAGAATTTGGCAAGTTTTTATAATTTGGTATTTGGTAAGTGAAAATTCATAGTTGGAATATGTAAATGGGCTTATGGAAGGCCCACGTGCTGGCCAAAACCCAGAAGAATTTTTGAATTTTGGACTTAAGGAGTTAGGGGCGTTGGATAGGTGGCCTTATTAAAAGACGAGGGTAAAATGTAACACAAAAGAGCCCTTGGCAAGGTGGCTAAGTGACGCCACTAAGGCGCTAAAAAAGTGGCATGTAAGTGGTTGAGGAGAGCCAAGGTTCGATTCTCTAAGCTAGCAATTATGGTGTTCTTTTTAGGTCTTGAGCAGGCAGGAGTTGGGAGTTGAATGAAACTCTGTTGGAGAGAGTTTGAATCAGTCAAACGCATGGATTAAGGAGTGATAAGGGGAGAGATTTTGGGGATTTGGAGAGAAGCTAAGAGTTGGCCGAATAGTGGGAATCGGAGAGGGGATTTCAGCAGAGGAGTATTTGGCTAGTATTTTGGCATTTAAGGGCTTAGTTGTGCCGTTTTTCTTCTATTTTAAAATCATATAGTTATTCTTTTCTTCCCTTTTCTTCTCTAGCCGAAATCACCACTCTCTTCATCCAGTTTTCTTTCTTTTTATTGCCAAAACCAAACAATACTTCCTTTCTTTTCATCACCTTTGCCGAATAGTCACAAGTACCGAAACCTTTGAAGATTGGTTGTGTCGTTTGCTTTTAGACCAGTATCTTTCCTGTTCTCTTTATTTGTGGTGACCGATCCCTTCATCTGGTAAGCACTCAAAACTTTTGTCTATTCATTATTTCGGGACTTAAAAGCCAAAATCTCTGAAGGCATAGGGGAGGCTGTCAACTTGTTTTACAAAGGAGGTGATCAACGAGGAGCGTTGGATTAAAGGCATGGGCGCAGCTAGATTTAGATCTAGTGCATCTAAGTCGACAAAGGTAAGGTTTCATGGCCATTAAAGTATTGGCCGAGTGTGGTAAGAGAGTTCTTGCTTTGGTTTCATGGATTCATAGTTTAATCGGTTAAGTGGTGGATTGTAGGAATCATCGCATAGACGATCTCGTGGTGGTAGTTGCAAATCAGGAGTGTAACGAACCCTCTTTCGTAGCTTAACTCGATATCTGCTGAAAAGCCGAAATGCCAAAAATTTTGGCATTTCAAGGACTCGTGAGCATGCGAATGCTCATAGGTTAGTTAGATACGCTAAGTTTGATGATCGGGATTGCTGGAACAGGTAAGGGCATGATTTCCTGCATCACGGTAAGTTAGGCCTCGAGGGGCTGAAATCGGGCCCAATAGGCTTTTGGGCCCATTTGGGTAAGTTTGGTAGGAAATGGAATCCAAATAAATTGCACATTAAGACAGATAATACCGTCATGGAATATAGGCTAAGTGGGCCTAGATGACTAAATCGGCTATGTAGGGCCCATTAGGGGTTTTTGGCCCAATAACTCGGTTTTGCTAGAATGGGCTAGAATCGCTGTTTAAACACTTGAAATTGTTGGTAATTGATAATGAGCATGGAAAACCCTAATAATTGATAAAATAATGAAACTACCCTTATAATGTGAAAATGACCATTATACCCCTAGGGTTATGTTATAATTAAGATGCATGTGATACTGCTTTTGTACATGATATGCCATGATATGCATATAATATGCCATGATATATTCATATATGCATGGGTTGGGCTTATATGAACGGAGGAAGTGCTAAAAGGGCTTTGCCCCAGTTTACCGAAAAGGGCTTTGCCCTAATTATTAAAAGAGGCTAGGCCTCCAGTTATATAATAAAGCAGCTATGCTGCCAGTGGAGAGTATTGGTTGGGTGGGTTGAGTTATTCCCCATATGGAGAGCTTGGTTGGTACGGGTGGAGAGTAGCGGTTGGATGGGTTGATAGTTTCCCCACATATGGATATGGGTTTGCATACATGCATTGGGATTTACATATTTTGTTGTTATGAAAATGGGCCAGTGGGCCATACCGTTTACAGAATAAGGCTTTGGCCCAGTGATCTGAATTATGAAAAGGCTTCGGCCCAATAAGATTATATATGAATAAGGGCTAAGGCCCAGTAACCGTTAAACGAAAGGCTCCGGCCCAGTATGCTGGTATTAGTTTGGGCTCTAAAAGGGGCTTGTTACATACTGAGTTTCCAAACTCACCCCCTTTCCTTATCTTTGCAGGTGAGGCTTGATGTGGAGACTTGGAGCCGGAGGGGATTCAGAGTGGCCATGATGATCGCTTTTGAACTTTGAAATCAGTAAACGGTTTTATATTATATTATTATCTTAACTGTTATCATTATTTATTTTTGGGTTGTAATAAGGCCATTTTAACTATTCTTCTGGGATTTTTTTATTTTTTTAATAACTCTATATTTTTCTGATAATAATTCAAAATGGGCTAGACTTAGGGCGCGTTTTCAAAATGATACTCGTTTTCAAAATAATGCAACGATACAATTAATCGGTTTAACAAAAGTATCTACTTGAATGAACTTTAACTCGTTTATCAAAGTGTGGCAATGGTTGTGGGCATGTCTAGGATTGGATCCAATCAAGAGCTTGGTACTTAAGCAGCCTTCATGGCTCACCTCCTCTGTTTCGGATACCTACCTGGTGCACAGCTTCCATTCACTTTGATTACTTAGTAAAAACTATATTTTAAACACTATGAAGGACATTGGAAGAGGCATGGGTTTTCCTAAAAACTTCAATGTGACATGTCGGATCCAGCCATAACGTCTGGGCCGGGTTTGGGGTGTTACATAATTAAACTTCTAGATGCTAGAATTATTTATCCTATTTTTGATAGTTCTTGGGTGAGTCCTGTGCAGGTTGTTCCTAAGAAAGGAGGCATGACTGTTGTGGCCAATGAGAAGAATGAATTAATTCCAACACGAACAGTCACAGGATGGAGAGTCTTCATTGACTATAAGAAATTGAACGATGTCACAAGAAAAGATCACTTTCCCCTACCATTCATTGATCAGATGTTAGAAAGATTATTTGGGCACATATATTATTGCTTCCTAGAGGGACTCTCTGGGTATTTCCAAATTCCAATAGCTCCTGAGGACCAAGAGAAAATGACATTTACATGTCCATACGGTACATTTGCTTATCGACGAATGTCTTTTGGATTATGTAATGCTCCTACTACTTTTCAGCAATGCATGTTGGCCATTTTTTATGAACTCGTGGAAGATATTATAGAGGTATTTATTGATGACTTCTCGGTATTCGGTAACTCTTTCCATCTTTGCCTTAAAAAATTAAAAAGGGTTCTAATGAGATGTGAGGAAACAAATCTTGTACTGAATTGGGAAAAATGTCACTTCATGGTTCGTGAGGGGATTGTGTTAGGCCACAAAATTTCTAGTAAGGGAATCGAGGTTGATAAAGCAAAAGTTGAAACTATTGAGAAACTACCTTCCCCTAATTTAGTTAAGGTTATTGAAAGTTTTTTAGGTCATGTTGGATTTTATAGAAGATTTATTAAGGACTTTTCTAAAATAGCTAAGCCTTTAACAAATTTCCTACAAAAAGATGTATCTTTCAATTTCAGTCAGGAGTGTTTAGAAGCTTTCAATAGTCTTAAGGATAAATTAATCAACGCTCCGATTGTAGTTGCACCTGTTTGGAATTTACCTTTTGAACTAATTTGTGATGCGAGTGATTTTGTAGTACGTGCGGTTCTTGGACAGCGAAAAGACAAGCACTTTCAATTGATCTATTATGCTAGCAAAACTTTGACAGCCGCACAATAAAATTATACGACGACTGAGAAAGAATTGTTTGCTATGGTTTTTGCATTCAATAATTTTAGACCATATTTAATATTACCTAAAGCTGTCGTTTACATTAACCATTCAGCTCTTTGATATCTCCTCACTAAAATAGATGCAAAACCTCAACTAATAAGATGGATTTTATTGTTGCAGTAATTCGGCTTAGAAATTCAAGATAAGAAAGGAGGAAAAGATTTTGCAGCAGATCATCTATCCAGATTAGAAAACCCACATTTCAATGGACTAGACGAACAGGAGATAAATGACTCATTCCCTGAAGAACAACCTTTTCCTATCTCTGTCTCTGAGGAACCTTGGTTTGCAAACATTGTGAATCATTTAGCCGCTAACGTTATACCAAGAGGGTTGACACATCATCAAAATAAGTGATTCTTCACTGATGTGAAAAACTATTTTTGGGAAGAACCTTTTCTTTTTCATATATGTGTAGATCAAGTAATTCGAAGATGCGTTACAAAGAAAGAAGCAATTAAAATTTTGGAACATTGCCACTCAAGACCAACTGAAGGGCATTACAGTGGAACTAGGACCACACATAAAACACTCGAATCAGGTTTTTCCTGGCCCACACTATTCAAAGATGCCAACAAGTATGTCGCTACTTGTGATAAATTCCAACAAACAGGTAATATCTCTAAACATGATGAAATGCCCCAAACGTACATGCTTTCATGTGAAATATTTGATGTATGGGGTATTGATTTCATGGGTCCATTCCCTAGCTCATTTGGGAATAAATACATATTAGTAGCCGTTGATTATATGTCTAAATGGGTGGAAGCCCAAGCCTTACCTACTAATGATGCTAGAGTAGTGGTGAAATTCCTTAAGAAACTTTTCTCTCAATTTGGAACACCTAGAGCAATTATCAGTGATAGGGGCACTCATTTTTGTAATACTCAATTCAATAAAACCGTTAAGAAATATGGAGTTTACCATAAAACAGCTACCCCTTACCATCCTCAAACTAGTGGACAAGTCGAAGTCACCAACTAAGAGCTGAAACGCATCCTAGAAAAATCTATAGAGACAAATAGGAAGGATTGGGAAAAGAAACTAGATGATGCTTTATGGGCATATAGAATAGCTTTTAAGACCCTCATAGGAACATCTCCTTACAGACTTGTTTATGGGAAGAATTGTCATTTACCGTTTGAACTAGAACACAAAGCACTCTGGGCTATAAAATTTCTGAACTTTAATCTCAAACTCGCAGATGAAAAGAGATTGATGCAACTGAACGAGTTAGAGGAATGGCGAGCTAATGCCTATGAGAACTCACGATTATACAAGGAAGCAACGAAGCGCTGCCATGATACTCGTTTAAAGCAGCACAAGCAATTTGAAGTTGGAGATCTTGTCCTGTTATACAACTCAAGACTCAAATTGTTTCCTATAAAGCTTAAATCACGATGGTCAGGTCCTTTCGTAGTCCAAAATGTCTTTCCATATGGCACAGTAGAGGTAAGTCACCCAACCTAAGGCATTTTGAGGTAAATGGACATCATCTTAAACTTTATAACGGTGAGGATTTTAAAAATAATGGAGAGGAGCTACGGCTCCGCGAACCCTCCTAACATTCCCATAAGGTAAAGTCAAGCTTAGACTTTAAATAAGCACTTCTCGAGAGGCAACCCGAGCACTAACCCCACTAAATAACTTAGATTGTTTTTCCTTTTTGTCTTACAATCTAACTGCAGGTATTCTTGGCACACACAGCCTAGCACACGGGTGTGCTTTACAGGACAAACATTTTCCCCTAAAAATAGGATGACACACGGGCTGTGATAAATCGCCACGGCCGTACGAGGCGACCGTGGGAGCCACACGGCCTGTAACACAGGCGTGCTTGAGGCCATGTGAGAACTTGCCCAAAAATCAAAATGATAAACGAAGTCAGAATAGAACATGGGCTTAGGCCACGGCCGTGCTTAAAGGCCGTGCGCAATCCTGATTAATTGACACGGGCGTGTTGGATTGAATACGGGCGTGGGAGAAACAAAGGGAGCACCACATGGCCGTGCATTGCATCCGTGTGGGCCACACGGCCTAGACACACGAGCATGTCCATGGGCCGTGTGTGATACTGACTTAAAACTTCAAACCACAAGCATAAGTCACGAACACGGGCATGTTGGACTTACCACGGGTGTGAGAGAAGCGAATGAACGAGCACACGGCCATGGGGCGCGGACGTGTGCACCACATGGCCTGGGTACACGAGCGTGGCCAAAGGATCGTGTGCGACACTGACTAAGATTTCACAAAAAACAAGGGCTAGGAACACACCACATGGGCGTGTGCCACGGCTGTGTGGCCAAAAACGGGGCTTACATGACCGTGGCCCCCATTTAACCTCATCCCCTAACCCTAATTTCTCCCCCATTTTCTATTTAAACCCCTTAGCACTATTCATCATCTTCCCCACTACTCACCCTCTCCATTTCGGCCACTATCCTCCGACGAACCTCCGGCAACCAACACTCCACTCTTTTCCCCTTTATTTCTTCATCTTCCTCTTTTCCCCATCTTTGTTCAACCCCTTTTCCCCAAACAACCCCGACCACTCACCCTCACCCTCGCCCCCCAACTGCTTGACCAAACACCTCACCCAGGCTTCCACCGTTCTGCCATCAAAAACCTCACCACCGACAGTTTCCCCCTTTTACCTTTTAACTTGCATTATCATTATCATTATTTTTATTATTTTTAATTAGTTAGTATTTAACTTTATTAGTTTTCATGATCTTTATTTTTGCATTACTCATATTGTTTATTTAGTGTCTTGCCCACTGCTTTTGTGTTTATCCTTGGGACTCTGGATAATTTTCATATTGGTATTTATCTAATTGATTTGCTATTCAGTAGTCATCTGCAAGTATTTTATTCTAGTTCTTGTTTGAATTGTTATCTGTTTCTTCATGTTTAGCTTTCCTCCTAAGTAGTTATTTGATTGGCACCAGCATATTGTTTATTCATTTATTTCTGCTTTTCATCTTTCAGCATAGCCTAATTCTTTATTTAAGATTACTTGGATTATAATTGGTGATACCTTATTGATACATTTTTCTTTTACTTCTGCAGGTACACTATGATAAACACTAGAGGCAAGAAAACTTCCATCCATGCCTCTAAAAAGTGAAAAGGAGCGGCATCCTCCTCGAGTCCCACCACTGAGATACGACATCCATTCCTCCAATTTCCACCAGGGCCCTAGAGGAATTATTTCAGATTCTACGTGCCCGACCCCTAGGTGTGGGTCGTTGCATCGATTGGGCTGCACTAGATCAGGTCCATCTAGTCGATTCAGTACGAACCCTCCTCGCCACCGCTCCGTGGGACCAATTCTTTGACATCATCGAGTCGACGTATCTAGAGCTCACTTTGGAACTATGCTTGACATTTCAGATGCAAACAGTTATAGCAGAGCATGACAACCCAAGAACAGTCCAATTCTGCCTTGGCGGTCTAGTACGGAAACTGAGTGTCCTAGAATTTGGCGTCACCTTGGGACTCTATACGGATGAGTTTATGGAGGCCGACAACTTTCCCCACCTCCACCACCACATCCACTATGCACCCTCATCATGTTTGAACGCCATGATGCCTGCTACTAGCATCTATGACCCCAACCGCTCCAAGGCATCGGCTCTAGCTCCAGCTCTGCGATATCTACATGCTATTTTGGTACACACATTAACTGAGAGATGAGAGAGCACTGGTGTCGTTAACACTCACGACGCATACTTCCTGTGGAGCATGAGGCAGGGGCATATTTTTTTATGTCGCCTACTTCATCGCCCTTGCCTTTTGCTAACAAACTGAGCAACACCGAAAGGGAGTCATCAGCCTTGGCCCATATGTGACTCATATAGCACGATACTTTGGGCTCCTGAATACAGCGGCACAGTCCTCTTCACTCACGTTCATTGGCCAGATGTCCCCACAGGGCATCCAAAGTATGCTCCATATGCGGATGATTGAGCATCGTCGTGGGTTCGACCCTCCTCAGTACCGACTTGCATGAGCCACTGATGAGGATGACGCCGAGGATATTCCTGATGATATCCCTACATTTCAAGAGGACCTACCTTCTCAGCCACCACCGAGTCATCGACCAGTTCATGCGGTTGCTTCATTGTCTGAAGTTTCAGACCACCTTCATCGCTTTAAGCAATACTGCACTCAGCGATTTGATAGCATCGAGGTGACTCTATAACAAATTTTCCAACATTTTCACATATCGCCTCCAGCACCATCACCTCAGGATCCAACTGTTGACGAGGACTTTTAAGTCCATTTAATTTTCAACTTGTTTTTCTTTTTATTTTCTTTTTATTTTTGAGTTTCTTTTGCACTTTAATTATCATTTTCTTATAAGACTCTTATTAGTATAATTTGAATTCTCTTTTCTCTAGTTTTTTCATTATTACTAACCATAACAACCCTATAAATATAAATCCCTTAAATATTACTGATGGCATCGCAGTTTCAAAAGGTTCAGTTGATGGGTACTACTCAAGAATAAACAAATAATCCTCCATGACTGCCATGTCCTGCTCGACCATGACCATAGCCACCATGACATCGACAACCACAATAACCTCTTCGTTGGGCATTGTGATTATGGAACCCAACCGCTACCACCACCTTCACCTATGTCTACATATCACATACACATCACTTTCAATGTCTC
Source organism: Gossypium longicalyx (assembly GCA_025698465.1). Taxonomy (NCBI): domain Eukaryota; kingdom Viridiplantae; phylum Streptophyta; class Magnoliopsida; order Malvales; family Malvaceae; genus Gossypium; species Gossypium longicalyx. The sequence continues at coordinate 65,383,999 of CM046995.1, read as the reverse complement.
TAAACTTGTTTCTGCTCTTTCAAGGATTACATCCAAAAATTCAGATAAGTTTCACTTTTCTCCCTCTGTTATGATATTATTCTTATATTGCTATTATCTATCTTTTTACATTGAGGACAATGTACATTTTAAGTGTAGGGAGGTTATTTATGTGATTATCAAAAAATCCCTGAACTTTTATCTTGTTCTCAAATAATCTTCTCATATCACTTTTAGAATGAATTTTGATTGATTTATGATTTTTATTGATATGTTTTGAATGAAATCATAGGTAACTGTGCATTGATTGTTTAAACTTTAAGACATTAGGGAATCAAGCATGATAAGTTGACTTTTGAGAATTAAAATTGCTAGGTTGTTTCCCTGAATTGAGGTATTATCTTGAAGTTTTGAATTCACGGGATTGACATCAAATACCCATAATTTTCATGAGATTTTGAGCCTTTTAGAGCATATAACCTTCTTGCTTACTGATTTTCTTGGTTATGAGTGTGTCAACATTGATTTGTTATTCTAGAACTTGCATCGATTATACACGTCGAGACCACACCTTTGATTTGATATACTAAAATGATAAAGGCACTTCGGTTTTAACCCATTTACTCCACAAAAAGCCTACCCACATAAGTGACCCCTAGTGAACCCCTTTGAGCCTTAACTATTATTTCTTGATTTTCCCCTTAATTGTAACCCTCAACTTAACCCTTTTTAATTCGTTAAGAATTTCTCTCCTCTCATTGACTCCCTTTTTATCGAGATTTGATTTGATTAGTTACCTAACTATGTTCCTTCATTCCAGTTGCTGAATTATTTCTTATTATGTACTTTCCATTATGTTCTTATTCTTAAAAAAAATGTATATTGGTATTCATTCAAATTACATATTGTTATAAAGAGCTTGGATAAGTTAAAGTCATTATATTGAAAGAAAAGCTCAATTCATTAGTTTTGTTTAGTGTTAAATCTGGCACTTGTTTGTAATTCAATGATTAGCTTTGTTTTTCTAAGTTTGCTAAGCTATTAAATTAATCTCAATTCTAATCTAAGTTTGGTAAGCTATTAAATTAATCTCAATTCTAACCCTCTTTTTCAGCCTTTATCCACGTCTTTAACCCAAACCCCATTACAACCCGGTTAAAGACCTTTTGATTTATGTATCATCTCATTATAGTGGTGGAGATTTGATTTTCATGCAAGCCTATGGTAATAACCTTTCATGTTTGACTATTGAGTGCTTAATTATTGAACCCTAAACACTATGAGTGATTTGAGTGAATCTTTAGTGAGGATCACAACCCTTGCCAATTTGGAATTAAAATGTATTTACTTAGATAAAGGGGGATATCTATGCATTTATGATTGAAATGCTCAATTTGGATTGTTTGAAACTTTAATGTTCTTATAGTTAAGCTCTTAATGTATGGCTGCTCATAGATTATTTCGAACATTATTAATGAGAATTATAATAGATTATTTCGAACATTATTAATGAGAATTATAAGTTGAGAAGTATTTATTTTAATTGTGAGTTAAGGATTTTTCTTGAGGACAAGTAAATGCTTAAGTGTGGGGATATTTGATAAACCGTAATATATACATATTTTTACCCTATGCTTAGAATATTTATGGATGATTTTTCCTTAGTTTTATTGAATTCGATGCCCCTAATCCTTTAAATTCATGTTTTACACTTAGGTGAGAATAGAAAAGTGAAAAGAGTGAGAAACGGGCCAAAAACGGACAAAATGGGCCAAATTCAACTTAGCACACGGCCTAGGCACTTTCACACGGGTGATCCACACACCCGTGTGTGACACACGGGTAGACCACACGCCTGTGTGGCATGGCCATGTCAACATTAATCCAAGTCAAAATAGTACACAGCCTGAGCACCTTCACACAGGGGTGACACACGGCCGTGTCCCTGTCAAGCCCAAGTCTAATTCTACTCGAAAAAGGCAACTTTTAAGGGTTTTGAGGCATTCCAAAGTCTATATAAACACTCTAGAAGAAGATTAAGGGGGACACGTAGAGTAGAAGGGAGAAAACACTCAAGGATAGCCATCGGGATCAGCTCAGAAGGAGGATCTATATCAAGACTGAAGATTTCCATCCAATTTTCTAGAAGTTCTTTGGGTTTCTTTATGTTTTGTTGTTTTCCAATTTTTGAGATGTTTTCCATAATTATGAACTAAACTCCCTAAATACTAAGGGAGATGAAACCTAAGACGAATCTTATTACTCTTTGATTTATATGATAAACACTTGTTCTTATTCTTAATTGTGAGTTTAACCCTTGTTTTAATATTCTAGGATATTAATTTAGGTTTTTGATGTGCTTCTTCAGTGGAGGAAAAGTCCCTGTTTAAGAGTAGATCATTCATAATTAAGCAGAGTTACATGCAATCCTAGAGATAGGATGACATAAATTGTAACGCCCTAAAAATCCTGAAAGCCAAAAATTCTAAAATCTCGAATTTTTTTTTATTCTGATAAAAAAATGTGCTAGGTATTTTCGGTTAAGTAGGTGGTAGTAGGTCTTCGCTAAGGTTTAAGTCAGAACTTAGGGGAAAAGAAAATTATGCGTTAATGATTAAAAGGATCTTGTTGGCAAGTAGTTGGGCTTTTAAATAAAGATAGGGGAAAATGGCATAAAAAAGCCTTGTGGTGGAGTAGCTAAGTGGCGTGAAGATGGGAAGTGGCGTGAATATGGACTCCAAGGGGAGTGTTCAGAAGAGAAATTTGAGGAAAGGATCAAGGGGTTTTCAGGGAGAAAAATGAGGAGATGAGAAAGGAGAAGTGATGAAGTCGAATGGGGAATTAAGGGTTAGGCAATTCGGCTATAGAGGCTATAAATAGTCTCTCACTTGTTATCGGAAACCCTTTTCTCTTCAAGATCCAAAAAGCCAAAAACCTTTGCTTCTTTCTTTCTTTTCTTGTGCCGATTCTTCTTCTACTCTTCTTCTGTAATCTGTGCCAAATAAACTTTATTCACCATACTAAGCTTGAAAGCCGAATCTCCCAAGAACCAAATACTTTTTGGTCAAATACTCTTGGTGCAATTACTACTCCTTCTAGTGTAAGTGTTGTTCTCCCAATCGGTTTTGCTAAGAATCTATTACGCTATTCTTTTCTCACTCTTTCTAATCAACTGTGGTAGGGATTTAGTATCGGATCTCCGATCTTAGCTCTCTTCCGAAATTGTTCCTAGGTGTTTGCGGTTTTGGTAAGTATTCCTCTTCAATTGGCTAAGGTGGCCAACTAGTAAGACAACTTGGATTTGTTTTAAAAGCATATAAGTTCCTAGTTTATTAAGTAATTTTTAGTCTGGATTGTAATAAGGCCTTTCCCTTTTTGTTATTATTTGGATTATTATTCTTATGCATTGTAATTACGAGAAGTTGAATAGGGATTTTCTAAACCATAGTTTTTATATACTACGTTTTAGCAACCAAACTTTTAATTAATAAACTTTCTTAAATCAAATGTTTTAAACAAAGCTTTCACAACTGAAAAGAGTGTTTTCATAAGTTAACTAAGGTTTCATATCTTAAGGAAAGATTTTCATTTAAACAAGGTTTTCACTAAAACACTTCAATATGATACGCCAAATTCAGCCATAACGTCTGGGTCAGGTTTGGGGTGTTACATTTAGTGGTATCAGAACCAGGTTGCAAAACTCGAGCTGCGAGGTGGGCCTTATTATTATTTGGTTTCTTTTTCTATTTTAAAATATTTATATTTTGGATCACAATGTTTTAGAAAAAGGGAAAACTTGTTAAGTGGCACACTGAGCCTCCGACGTCGAACCAAGTATGTTCTTCTGTTCTTAAACTTGTTTAAATTGTTATACAGCAGATAGATAGAGGGCTACTTTAGATGATTTTGTTAGAATGGAACTAGAGCCTGTAGGATCTGAAAACTGTAGAGGATTTTCGAAAACAATCTTCTTTTTAAGTATTTCCATAAAACATCGGTTTAATTATTAAACTAACTAAAACTTCATAAAAATTTCTAATCCAGATAATACGCGAATCGACGATGAGTGCTAGAAGAGGTGCAAGAGGCTGTGGCCAAGGCTGCGGAAGTGTTAGGGCTGAATCATCGGCATCGGGCCATATGCCCTATGTTAGAGTAGAAAAGGCTCCAGCCTTACCTGTGGCTAGGAATGGACCGTATGATCAGGCCACGGGAGAAGATGCATTGTCGCAGGTGATGCTAAGGATTTTGGAAAGGGTCGCTCGGCCCAATAATGGCACTGGAAATCGGGGGTCCATTCCGTAGCGACTTCGTTCGAATGGGGCTGAGATCTTTAAGGACGTGGCTAGCGTGGCTCCTAATGTGACAGAATATTGGTTGGAGGCCACTGAAAGGATAATGGAGGACTTGGACTGCTCACCTGAACAAAAACTGAAAGGGGCAGTGTCACTACTTAAGGAAGAAGCCTACTAGTGGTGGTTGACGGTGAAAGAGGGCACCCAACCGGAGCGGATCACTTGGGAGTTTTTCAAAGCTGCATTCCAAGGGAAGTATATGGGTGCAAGCTATGTGGATGCTAGAAGAAAGGAGTTCCTAAACTTGACCCAAGGAAACAAATCTGTGGTGGAGTATGAGGCGGAATTTCTACGCCTTAGTAGGTATGCAAGAGTAATGGTGGCAACGGAATATGAGTGTTGCGTTAGGTTTGAGGATGGTCTTAGGGATAGCCTCAAAGTATTGATAACTCCACAAAGGGGGCGAGTTTTCTCGGAGTTAAAGCAAAGATAGCGGAGGAGGTAAAGCGCACTGAGTATCTAAATCAGGAAAAAGAAAGGGATGAGAATAAAAGGGAGGCTGAGACTCGTGGTGTTGGACAGAGGCCTAGGGCTAGGGCCAGAGTTAATGGGCTAGTTAGAGTAGGGCCCCCTGCTGTTAATCCAGGGGTGCCACCTTGTGCTGATTGTGGGAAAGGTTATTTAAGCGAGTGTTGGAAGAGGACGGGGGCTTGTCTAGCTTGTGGATCCATGGAGCATAGGATCAAGAATTGCCCTAGAATCCCAGCTCAGGTACCAGTTGTGGGCCGAGGTGGTGTCCAGCCACCAAAGGGTGGAAACAGTTTGGGTCGTGGAGCCTTGGAAAGAGGTGTTGATCATACTGAGGCAAGGCAGCCAGCTTTGGTCTATGCAGCAAGCCGCAGTGAGGACGAAGATGCTCCAGATACGAATACTGGTACATACTTTATCCATAGTGTTCTATTCATCTATTTTGAAATTATAAATAGAGTGCGCAGCAGAAGCATAGTGGTGTAACCTAGGTGGTGCGACTATTGGTTAGTTGGAAATTTCAAGGACGAAATTCCTTTTAGGGGGTAGAGTTGTAACGCCCCAAAAATCCCAAAACCCAAAAATCTCAAAATCCCGAATTTTTTTCGGTTTTGATAAAAAAATGTGCTAGGTATTTTCGGTTAAGTAGGTGATAGTAGGTCTTGGCTAAGGTTTAAGTCTGAACTTAAGGGAAAAGAAAATTATGCGTTAATAATTAAAAGGATCTTGTTGGCAAGTAGTTGGGCTTTTAAATAAAGATAGGGGAAAATGGCATCAAAAAGCCTTGTGGTGGAGTGGCTAAGTGACGCCACTTAGAGTGTAGAGAGGTGGAATTAGTAGCTAGCAAGGAGATCCAAGGTTTGAATCCTAGCTTAGTATTTTTAGAAGTTTAATTTTTGCCTTCTAGAAGATGGGAAGTGGCGTGAAGATGGACTCCAAGAGGAGTGTTCAGAAGAGAAATTTGAGGAAATGATCAAGGGATTAACAGGGAGAAAAACGAATCTCCCTAGGGCCAAATAATCTTTGGCCAAATACTCTTGATGCAATTACTACTCCTTCTACTTTGATCAAATCTAGTGTAAGTATTGTTCTCCCAATCGGTTTTGCAAAGAATCTATTACGCTATTCTTTCCTCACTCTTTCTAATCAACTGTGGTAGGGATTTAGTATCAGATCTTAGCTCTCTACCGAAATTGTTCCTAGGTGTTTGCGGTTTTGGTAAATATTCCTCTTCCATTGGCTAAGGTGGCCAGCTAGCAAGACAACTTGGATTTGTTCTAAAAGCATATAAGTTTCTAGTTTATTAAGTAATTTTTAGTTCGGATTGTAATAAGGCCTTTCCCTTTTTGTTATTATTTGGATTATTATTCTTATACATTGTAATTGCGAGAAGTTGAACAAGGATTTTCTAAACCATAGTTTTTATATACTACGTTTCCGCAACCAAACTTTTAATTGATAAACTTTCTTAAATCAAATGTTTTAAACAAAGCTTTCGCAACTGAAAAGAGTGTTTTCATAAGTTAACTAAGGTTTCATATCTTAAGGAAGGGTTTTCAATGAAAACAAGGCTTTTGCTAAAACACTTCAATGTGATGCGCCAGATTTAGCCATACCGTCTGGGTTGGGTTTGGGGTGTTACTTAAATCTGCCGAATTAGAGTCAAATCTAATAAGGGAATCCATAGATCGAGTTAATGTGACAATAGGGGTTTTAATTAGAAAGAGATTTTAATTAATCAACCTAGAGTCAGTTGTTCTTAGTCTCAAGAGAGATATTAACATAAATCAGGGATTTCTACAGATTAAGACAAGTGAATAAATCGTCTAATTCAGAAGTAATAAGTGAAGTCTAGGTGGATTCTTCCTTGGGTATTGTCTTCTCTATCGGTTTTCCAAAAGTATTTTCAACTTTCGTCTCTGTCGTAGTCTTAGTTAATTAGATAATTAGTTTTAGTTTAAAAACACCCTTTAATTCTTAGGCTAGATAATAAAAAGATAGTAATTACTAGTACTATTAGTCCTTGTGGATACGATATTTTCAGTCTCACCATAACTATACTACTGTTCGATAGGTGCGCTTGCCTTAGTCAAATTTTTAGTTAGTTTCACGACCATCATTCGGAATCGATCTTGGAGTTCAAGATTTCAGATTTGGAGCTGATTTGAATGAGGAAAAATACTAACAAGATGGTGGAGAAGATGTGAAAAAATCTTGTGACAAAAAGAAAAAGAAAGATATGGTAAAACTAGGTGTAGGCGATGACAGCAATGGAGGAAGAAAGAAAAAAGTGAAGATCAAGGAGGAGAGGAGAGGAATGGCTAGGGTGAGTAAAAACAGAATAAAGGCTGATTATTTTGTCTACAATTAACATTTATATCTAGGGTTACAAGGGTACGGATGGCACATACATTAAAAATAGGAGATTTTGTAAAAACAAATAGTTATTTGGGAAAGGATTTGAGCTTAGGACCTCAATTTAATTTTCATGCTTTTGCATTTATCAATTAACCACTAGGCTATTTCCTTATTTTTTAAATAATTTTACAATATTTATTTTAAAAATAAGGCATGTCACATACTAGGGTTTGAGGCAAAATTAGCAAAACAATAAAAATGGTGTGAGAGAAGGGATTTGAACTTGGATTTCAGGGAATGTTTCACTAATACTTATCCAACAAACCAATATCTCATTTATTCCTAAAAACGCAAAAATAATTTCAAAAATTAAGGCATGATCACTCTTTCTCTATTCCCAAACCGGATTCTACTAACCCCTGATTTTTGGGATGTTACATAAGGGCTCGCAAAGGAGCACGCACAGAAACTTATCACATAGAGCTTGCATTGGGAGCTTACTTGAAAAACACTTGTTTAGAGAAATCACACCTAAGTGCATAAAAACACAGTTTATAAAATGATATCTTAAAAACATAACTTGAAACATAGGCACACATAGGAGCACGCGTAAAACTTATCTTTAAAACATAACTTTAAAAACATGACTTGAAAACACATCTTGAAAACAGAGTTTCAGAACTTTTTAAAATAGAGTTCTTGTAGAAAAAGCTTATCCATGGAACTTTACTTTTTAAAACAAGATTTTTGGAAAATATAGTAGTTCACACAAGTTACGAACCTTGAGCATTCATACTGAAACATGACAATTTAGCAAACTTATGACAATTCTTAACCACTCATCGAAAAATCTTGAGAATTTAAACAAGTTTAGATTTGCCTTTATCCTTGCTAGTAGATGATCTGGATAGTTCACAACATAGATAAACACACAAATTACTTAAATAGACAAAACTTACAAAATTAACACATGCAAGAGAACTTAGCTTTCTGGACAATCAACCTTTATAGGATAGAGGTTTACCTTGGTTGGTATGAATTTAATTCAGAACAGAGACTTGACAATAGAATATCAATGAGACAATTCTCATGGAATAAGGGTCGTATTTATAGACCTAAGTGTCTTAGAAATCTTAGGATAGCCTACTTGACTTAGGAAATGACTTATTTGCATGAAAAGTATTCCTAGATACACCATATCTTTATTTCCTAATTTGAGTCTAAATTTTATGGGTGAACCCCAATTTGCAACTTAACTAGCGAACATTAGCTCACCAAATAGACTGGCGAACATGATTTCAATGAATCAAGCGAACCCCCTTACCGCATCTTTTCGTGTATATTACTTGCTACTCCTTACTAAAACTCTTTTGGCAAACTTATTAATGATCCCTCTAACGAGAATTAGTCCACCAAAACACTGGTGAACTCCTTGCTTGTATTCATTTGGCAAACTCCCAGTTCGATGAAGCTCGGGATGTTATAGGTAAGAGAAACTTGTAACACCCCTAACCCATATTCGTCACCGGATTAGAGTTACAAAGCAATACCATACAAACAGAACATTTAAACATATATTTCATACATTATTATAAATATATTATAAACCATTCATTCACATACATATAGTTCCTAATTTGAGCAATCGGGGCCCTAAATATACATTAGAAAAGATTTGGGACTAAATTGAAATCATTTGGGAAGTTTAGGGAAAAGATACAAAAATTTGAATACAGGGGATACACGGCTTTGTGGCCAGGCAGTATAATCCTATAAGCCCTTTATGCACCTAATCAAGGCATCAAAACCATATCACAACATACATATAATAACCAATTCAAAAGTCTTATATCAACTAACCAATCTGCCATTCAAGGAACCTCAAATGCAATCATCAAGACCTACCTAAACATGCATGTTTTACCACTTACCAATCATTAAGTACTAGATCCAAAAACTTACTAAACATACATCAATTTGACCATTACTATACCATCACAAAACATGCCATTTGAGCCATTCAAAACATACAACATGAGGTAACTCAATGAAACAGACCATCAAATGATACTAATAAACCATTCTCATCCATTATCAAAAGTGACCAAAATTACTTTCTAAAGCAAGCATTATAACCTATTATGCATACATGCCACCAAAACACAAATAAATTTAGCTATTATTTACATATTCATCGAAACACCAATTCAAAACATTTTATACATTTCAACCACAAATTCATCTACATAAGCTAATACATGCCACTACCCTAGGAGACACAAAAAATATGGATAGTGTGAGCCATTTGATTGATCCGTCTAAAGTGTCAGCAATAAAGATCTACAAAACAATCCACAAGAACTGATAAGCTTTTCGAGCTTAGTAAGAACATAGTATAGCATTTAATCTATAAAAAATTAAATACAATCCATATAATATTTGATTCAAACTTTCAGGAGTGTAAATAGGGGCATGAAAGTGCATTCAGGAGTACCGAAGTGCAAACAGGGGCAAGTATACAAATAGGGGCACGTATGTGCAACTTAAGGGGTACTAAAGTACAAATAGAGGCACGTATGTGCAATTCACAATATTATTCTAAAAGCGCAATGCTTAAAGCATCATAGTATAAGTACACAAATAAAAATTTGTTTACATATTGAAATACTACAAACTTACCTTGACGACTAGGACATAGAAATATGATCGAGCTAATCCGCGGCTTTCACCTTTCCTCGATTTAAATCCATTTGAGGTTTGTCTTGATTTAAATAAATAATTATATTCAATTAAATATTTCAATTAATCTCAAGCATTCAATTCAATCCATAATTCACATTTACGCATAATACCATTTTGCCCTTAACATTTTGACTTTTCACAATTTTGTCCTTAAGCTCATAAATTGAAATTTAAGCATTTTAATCCCCCATTCAAGCTAACTGAAAGTATTAGGGACTTATATCAACTCATACAAACCATCATTTCATAAATTTAACATGAACTTTTACTATTTTTACAAATTAATCCCTATATGTAAATTTCATAAAAAATTACTTTACAAAACTTGTTTATTTAACAACAAATATTAATAATCTACCATTAAACATCAAGAAACATTCAAAAACATTCATGGAATAACCCTAAGTCTTTAATAGCTTTACAAATTGACCCCCAGGCTAGCTAGATTAAGCTAAATAGGCTTTAAAAACATAAAAAGCATTAAAAGCGGGATGAAAAACACTTACCATGCACCAATTAAACCTAATCGAAACAAGCTATCAACCATGGAGTCTTTCTTCTCCAATATTCGATCAAACATGAAGCAAAATAGAAGATGATTTTGTAACACCCCTATCCCGTATCTGTCACCCAAGTAGGTTTATGGAGCATTAAAACATTCATTTCATAAATTCATCACATCCCTTGATCGAGCCCTCGAAGCCCTAAAAATACCTTAAAAATAATTCGGGATCCAATTGGAAACGATCAAAAAGTATAAGAAAAAGTTAGAAAAATTAGACTGCAGGGGTCATACGACCGTATGGCCAGGCCGTGTGACTCACATGACCGAGACACACGCTCGTGTCTTAGGCTGTGTAACAATCGAAATAAGGACACATGGCCGTGTCCTAGCCCGTGTTATCACCCGTGTAACTCTCTGATTTGGGTCACACGGCCAAGCCACACACCTTTGTGCCCGGCCATTAACTCTCAAAATAACCACACACGTCCGTGTGACAGGCCGTGTGCTAGGCCGTGTAACAGCCTGACTTGCATGCTTTAAAACCTATATGGGACACACGACCGTGTCGCCTGGCCATGTGTCATACATGGCTGAGTCACACGCCCGTGTCTCAAGCCGTATGGACATGAATTTGCCCAAAAACAAGTCATTTCTAACACCAAACCATGCAACCATCTAAAAGTCTTTAGAACACCATATCAAGGCATTAACACATGACCCAAAACCTATATAAAATGACCAAATCAATAGTCCGAGATCATTCAACTAATATGTCATACAATGCACCTCAACATCAATTACCAAAACCTACCAAAACATACAAATTTTACCAAATACATTCATCAACTACAAATTCCAAAAACCTAATAAACATATAACCTAAAGTAGCTCCATGACTCAAACCATCAAATGATACCAATAAACCATTCTCATTCATTATCAAAAGTAACCAAAAGTACTTTCTAAAGTAAGCATCATAACCTATTATGCATATATGCCATCAAAATACAAACACATTTAGTTATTATATACACATTCATCAAATACCATTTTATAACATCCTAAATACATTTCAACACCAAATTCAACTACTTAAGTTTATACATGCCACTACCCTAGGAGATACAAAAACTACCAAAGTCGGTGGGTAGTGTGAGCTGAAAATTTGATCCGTCCAAAGTGTCAGCAATAATGATCTACAAAACAATCCACAAAAATGAATAAGCTTATAGAGCTTAGTAAGAACGTAGAATATCATTTAATCTATCAATAAATTGGATACAAATCATATATTATTCAATTCAGAATTACTGAAGTCTAAACAGAGTATAAAAGTACATCTAGGGGTACCGAAGTACAAACAGGGGCACATCTGTGCAATTCAAGGGTATCGAAGTACCAATAGGGGCACGTATGTGTAATTCATGGGTACCGAAGTACAAACAGGTGCACGTATGTGCAATTCAAGGGTATTGAGGTCCAAACAGGGGCACGTATATGCACTTCAGGGGTACCGAAGTACAAATAGGGGCACGAATGTGCAATTCATCATTATTCATCTAATAACGTAATAATTAAAGCATCATAATACAAGTACATAAATAGAAAATTCATTACATATTAAAAACACTACGAACTTACCTCTACAATTAGGGCGTAGAAACAGAACCGACTAATCCGAGGCTTTAGCTTTTCCCCGATCTAAATCTATTCTTGGTCTATCTTGATCTAAATAAACAAATTCAATCCATTTAATATCTCTATTACTCGATTCAGTCCACATTTCATATTTTTAAACATTTTAACTTTTCACAATTTAGTATTTCAAGCTCAAAAATTGAAATCTAAGCATTTTAATCCTTATCTCATGCCAACTAAATTCACTCGGGACCTATATCAATACATAAAAACCTGCATTTCACAAATTTACTATGAACATTTATCATTTTCACAAATAAGTCCTTAAACACAATTTTCATCAAAATTCACTTTACAAAACTAGTTTATTTATCAACAAAAACTCATAATCTTTCTTTAAACATCAAGAATCATGCAAGAGCATTCATGGAAAAACTCTAAATCTTTAACAGTTTTACAATTTGATCCCTAGGCTGGCTAGATTAAGCTACAACGATCCTGAAAAAATAAAAATCATTAAAAATAGGATTGAATAACATATCATGCAAGTAATAAGAAGTGGTCGAATGTTTCTGTAACAGCCTATTTTAGGGTTAAATCAAAACAGTAGTTTCGGGACCACAAATTTGAAGTAGAAATATTTATTTTATTCTTTCTTTAAGGTCTACAGTATGAATGAATGATTGTGTGAAAATTTTGTTAAGAAATTTTATTGATAAAGTGTCCAATTTGACTAATAGGACTAAATTGCAATAAGTACAAAATGTGTGTTCTAGATGGTAGAGGTTTCTAATTGAAATGAAATTTTAAATTGGAGGTCCTTAAATGGTAATTAGACCATTATACTTTAAGTTCGACAAAAATGGACATAGATGGGTAAAATTTTGAAGTTAGGCATTAAGGGCATTTTGGTCATTCGATAAATAAAGACAAATAAAACTAATAAAAAGATGTCATCTTCCCCAATTTAGTCCCCCATAGCTGAATTTCTCAAGAGAAGACATAGCTAGGGTTTGGCCACTTTCAAGCTCGACTATCAAGAAAGACGAGGTTCTGACTTAAACCGGGGAAAGAACAAAGTTGTAAACTAAATTGAACAATTAGCCATTTTGTACCGAGCTAAGTTCGTATGTTAAAAATAAGCTTTAATAAGATTGTATTTTATTGCTGTAATATTGCATAAATTGCATGTCTGATAAATGTGAATGAGCTTAATCCTATGAACGAGTCTGAAGACGAATCGACAAGTAAGAAATCTCGTTTGAACCTTAAGAATAGGATAGGATACAAGTGACATGTCACTAGGGTCATTATGTGTTATGTGATTATGTGATCCGGGTGCTGGTCTTGTACGTCCTATCAGTGGCTGAGTATACCGGCATATGTTGCGGATACTTGACAGCTTGTGTGAGCAGCACCATGTAGCTACGTCTTAACTGATAGCTTGTGTGAGCAAGCTCATCGACAGCTCGAAAGCAAGCAATTATGTGATATGAGACTTAGGTAGCTTTGGCTACATATGTGGCACTTAGTGTGCAAATTTCCTGAGTATCCGACATTGTTATTCCGAGTGGTTCACGAGTATTTCAAAGATGAAATTATGTGTAAATTCATTTCGAGATGGTACAGGTATGTACTTGAAGCTCATATCTATTAAATGCTTGAAATGATGAATATAAGGTAAGTTTTGTGATGGAATGAGATATGATTATGAGACCATGGTAAATGTACATTTAATCATGTTATATTAATTGAATATTACACGTATGGAAGATTGCTTATTTCTTGCATACGAGCTTACTAAGCTATATAGCTTACTCTGTTTATTTTCCTTGTTTTTATAATGTCGCCAAGCTAGCTCAAAATCGGAGATCATCGGAGATTTTCCTCACATTATTAAAACTATTTATTTTGGGTATTTGATGATCTTAGTATTTTGGAAATATGGCATGTATAGGGACTTGGTCTTTTTGTTATATGTGTCATTATGATTGGCCAAATGTATTGGCTTGTAATAGCTATTGGTTAATTTGGTACCTCGTCATGTTAATTGGCTTATTTTGGCTAACATGGTTGTAAGCCTAAGTATATTCATATATGTGCCAATGCCTTTGGTGTTATGGTCACGGCATGCTCGGTGTATGATGGAGTGTGATTTTTAACAAGAATTGAAATGTTTGTAAACGTGATTTGTTGGTGAGATGATAATTTTATGCACAAATAGGTGTCATGAAAGTATCTAATTAATGCTTAATGAATGTGAAAGTTGCATGATTGATTTTAGGACATAATAAATGTTAAGAGCAAGATAGTGTATGGTAATACATTGTTATGCTTTAGCCATGATTATGGATGTTTGGTTGCCTAAGTGTACCATGGATTTGTGCTATTAAATTGGTATAAGTGTTTGCGCTAATAAGAGTGGCAAATGGCTTGGTAAATATCCCCTATTTTATCCACACGGGTAGACACATGGGCGTGTGTCTAAGCCATGTGTGACACATGGTCTGCCCCATAAGCGTGTGATCTGGCCGTGTGTCCCCCGTACCTTAATTTTGAGAAATAGAATGCTCAGAATTGAGCACACGGGTAGAGACACGACGTGTGTCTCAGCCGTGTGGATGACACAGCCTCAGGCACGGGCGTGTGTCCTAGGCGTGTGAAGTCTGCACTTATTTTATGAAAATTAATTTTTCCACGTAGCCTAGTACACAGGCGTGTAACTTGGCCGTGTGATCTCAATTTGTTCATGCATTTCAAAATAAAGAGTTACACGGGTTAGGGACACAGGCGTGTGTGACCACACGGCCTATCCACAAAGGCGTGTCCCAAACCACACAAGCGTGTGACCCCTGTTTAGGGCAAAAATTTTCTAAGTTTTGTAAAAATTTGTAAAGTTTTTGGTTTAGTCCCGGACCACCTCCAATGGTTTTTTGGGCCTCATAGTCTCGTATATTAGAGACTTTATGATTAATTGCAAATGGTTTTAATTTGAACGCAAATTTATGACTCGAAATTGTGTGAATGCTTGTGTTATAAGTCCGGTAATGCCTTGTACCCTGTTCCATTGAATACGAGTAAGGGGTGTTACAATTTCAAACCCTAAAAATGGCTTATTTCCCCTTCAATTTCGATGGAAGCCTATTTTAAAGAAGATGAATGCTTTGTTTTATTTAATTTTGACTTTATTTACTCATTTACCCTTTTAACCTTTAAAATCATTCAAAATTACATTAATACCTTATCCATAAATGTCCACTAACCCTTTAATTTGTCTATTTACCATCCAAGTCCCTTAGATTAAAATTTCATAGCTATTTGATATCTTTAACTAATAAAACTCTACTTTTGCACCTTTTACGATTTAGTCCTTTTTACGTAATTAAGCATACAAACGTCAAAATTTCTTAACGAAATTTTATTACGACCTTACTAACGTCCCATAAATTTTAAAATAATAATTTACTCTTCAGATTGTGGTCCTAAAACCACTGTTCCGATTCCACTGTAAACAGGTTGTTACAGATATCATTTCTTTTCTTTTCTTTTAACTTAATTTACCTAATTACCATTTTAACCTTTAAAAACTTTAATAATTTCAATAAAACCTTTCCATGAATGTCCACTAACTATTAAAATGGTCTAATTACCATATAAGTATATTCACTTTAAAGTTTCAAAACCATTTGACCCTTTTCAATAATGGAACCCTACTTTTACACTTTTTTTATGATTTACTCCTTTTCACTTAATTAATCAAGCAAACATCAATATTTTTTAACGAAATTTTAATATGACTTTACTAACATCCCATAGACATTAAAATAATAAAAAAATAAAAATTTTCATGTCAAATTCATGGTCCCGAACACTATTCTTGTTTTAATGAAAATGGGTTGTTATAGCACTCCCCCTAAAGAAATTTTGTCCTTGAAAATCATACCACAAAATAAATTCTGGTATTGTACTTTCATAGCTTCTTCCAGTTCCTAAGTACCCAATTCTATTCCATGTCGTTGCCAGAGAACTTTTACTAAAGCTATGCTTTTATTTCTCAATTTTTTTAACTTCTCGAGCTAAAATTCTGATCGGTTCTTCATTGTACGTCACATCTGACTGAATCACAATAACAATTGGGGATATTACGTGTGAAGGACCTGCTCGATACTATCGTAACATCGATACATGAAATACATTATGAATCTTTTCTAACTCTGATGGCAAAGTCAATCGGTAAGTTGCTGGCCCATTTCTCTCAATGATTTCATACAGCCCAATAAACAGCGGACTAAGCTTTCCCTTCCGGCCAAATCGAAGAACTTTCTTCCAAGGTGATACTTTCAAAAATACCTTGTCCTTGACTTGATATTCTATATCTTTTCTTTTCAAATTTGCATAAGATTTCTTTCTATCCTAAGCTGCTTTCAAACTGTCTCATATCACTTTGACCTTTTCTTTGGTTTCTCGATTTAAATCAATACCAAATATCTTTTTCTCACTCAACTCAATCTAGTATAATGGAGTTCGACACTTGTGACCATAAAAAGCTTCATACGGTGCCATTTTAATACTCGCTTGATAACTACTATTAAATGCAAATTCAACTAACGGCAGAAATCTCTCCCAACTACCTTTGAACTCTAAAACACAACATCGAAGCATATCTTTAAGTATCTGAATTTCTCGCTCAGACTAATCATCGGTCTGTGGATGAGATGTTGTACTAAAATGCAGTTGAGTACCTAGCTTCATGTAACTTGCTCCATAATCGAGATGTAAACCATGGATTTCTGTCAAAGATAATAAAAATGGGTACACAGTGCAATCTAACAATCTCGGAAACATACAACTCTATCAATCTCTTGAGTGAAAAATCCATACACACTGGAATCAAATGCGTGGATTTTATTAATCGATCTACAATGACCCACACAGCATCTTTCTTTCTCAAGGATAGAGGTAATACCGATACGGAATCCATCGTAACATGTTCCCATTTCCACTCTAGAACCATCACAGGTTATAACAAACCAGAAGGTACCTAATGCTCGGCTTTAACTCGTTAACAAACTAAGCATTTTGATACGAATACTAAGATCTCTCATTTCTTACCTGGCCACCAATACATCAGTTTCAAATTATCATACATTTTATTGCTACCAGGATGAATTGATAAGCTACTAATATGAGTTTCCTGTAAAATCTTCTGAATGAGATCGGAACATCTCAGAATACAAATTATATCTTTGAAGTACAAACTATCGTCTGAACCAACATGAAAATCCAAATCAGGTGTCATCTTAGTTTGTTTTTGTTTAGCGATCAAATCATCATCACTTTTCTATGATTCGCAAATCTATTATAAAAATGTCGGTCTACCTTTTAATTCAGCCAAAATTGAACCGTCATCAATCAGTGTCAATTGTGTGTTCAGTGCTCATAAAGTAAGTAGAGATTTTCTACTCAAAGCATTGACAACAACATTAGCTTTTCCTAGATGATAATCAATGATCAAATCGTAATCTTTCAGTAACTCAAGCCATCTATGTTGTCTCAAATTCAAATCTTTCTGTGACATCAAATACTTCAAGCTTTTATGATCCATGAAAATGTGACATTTTTCTCCGTATAAATAGTGTCGCCAAATCTTTAAAGCAAATACAATAGCTGCAAGCTCTAAATCGTGAGTCGGATAATTATTTTCAAGCAGTTTCAACTGTTAAGAAGCATACGCTATAACTTTTCCATCTTGCATCAAAACACAGCCTAAACCATTCAATGAAACATCACTATAAATCAGAAATTCTTTACACAGCCTGGAACAGAGGTGTGTGAGGAAATTTTAAGAGTTAGACAGCCGTGTGACCCTACTCAGAGAGTTACACAGCCTGAGGTACGGGCGTGTGTCTCAACCATGTGAGGCACATGGCCTGGCCACACGGCCGTGTGACCCCTATATTCAAATTTTTTTATCTTTTTCCTATACTTTCCAAATGATTTCAATTTAGTCCCAAATTGTTTCTAATGTATTTAAGGCCTCAAGGGCTCTAATTAGGGACTATATGTATGTGAATGAATGCTTTATAATATATTTATGGTAATGTATGAAATATATGTTTAAATGTTTTGTTTGTACGGTAATGCTCTGTAACCCTAATTTAGTGATGGATAGGGGTTAAGAGTGTTACATTTAGTGATATTAGAGCTACGGTTTAGTCGATTATAGGACTAACGTAGTGGAGTAGAACTTAGTATATTCATGCCACATATACCCTGTGATAGTGTGATGCATTTTATCTGTTCTAATATTGTATTTTCTTATATATTCAAGATGTCAGCCAAACTAAATTGAGCTATAGTTAATGAATCTGAAAGTAATGTTCAAGCTTCGAATCTTGAAGCAAGTAATAGTACGTCTATTCCACAACCCATTGGTGATAAAATGAAAAATTTATTCCCTAGAATGATGAACCAGTGGTTCAATGAGTTCAAGCAAGAAAATCTTGCAACTCTGCCACCTCCACCCTCTACTGTGCCTCATCTGACACCTTTGGATACTCAAAACCCTATACCTGTAATGGTTACCCGAGTATCAGTAGATAAAATTCAAAAATGTAGAGCGAAAGAATTCAGAGGTAAGATGGATGATGATCTTTCAAAAGCAGAGTATTGGCTAATGAATACAAAGAGAGTTTTGTGGAAGTGATATGCACTCTCAAAGATTGTTTGAGATGTGCGGTATCATTATTGAAAGATGAAGTGTATTTATAATGGGACACTTTGAGCACGATGACATCAAATGATCATATTAATTGGGACTTCTTTCAGACTGAATTCAAGAAGAAGTACGTTAGTCTACTATTTATTGACAGGAAAAAGAAAGAATTTCTCAAGTTAAAAAAGAAAATCGGATTGTAGCTGAGCATGAACAGGAATTTGTGCAGTTGAGCAAGTACGCCCAGAAACATAGTATCCAATGAAGAGGAAATGTGTATTACATTTGAGGACAGATTGAATGATAATATCCGTATACCCGTTGCAACACTGAAGTTGTGAGAATTTATAGAACTTTTAGAACGGGCTCAGAAAGTTGAATAAATTTGTAAAAGTAAACGACAGTCAGATTCTAAATTTTGAAAGGGGGTTATCAAGCCTGCTTAAATGTCTCCATCGAAGAAGTTTAGAAATGACACAAGTTGTTTAGCTACCCCTTCAGAGTTCACGAGTAGAGAAAAATTGATGCAAAACATTTTCCAAACTGTTAATTCTCCAGCGGCTAGTGTTGGAAGTGTAAAAAATGTTGAGAGAAATGTCTCTGTTTGTAACTAATGCAATAAAAGACATTTTGGTAATTGTCGATTAAATTCAGGAGCTTATTTCTATTGTGGATCCACTATTCATTTCCTTTGTGACTGTCCGAAAAAGCAAAATGATTTTGGTAATCAATCAAATAAGCTTGAAACAATTTCCCAGAGAGGTAGACGATCTGGAAACGCTAGGAAGAATAGCGAGATGAAGGAACAGTCTGAAGCAACAACACCAGCTAGAGCCTATGTAATCCGAGCTCGTGAGGAAGCTATTTCTCCAAATGTTATTGTGGGTACTTTTTCTCTCTTTGATATTAATGTATATGTATTGATTGATTATGGGTCAACTCATTCGTATATATGCACTACATTAGTAGACAAAAAGAAATTACCTGTTGAGTTCATTCAAGGTTACAAATCCTCTAGGTTAGTGTGTTTTAGTTAATCAAATATGTAGATCATGTCCACTGAGTTAGGGGTTACGATTTTCTCGCTAGTTTGATGTGATTCTAGGTATGGATTGGTTGACTCTGTATGATGCTATTGTGAATTGTAGATGAAATCATATCATGTTAAAATGTTAGAATGGTAAACAGATCTGAATTGAATCAAATAGATTAGATGGTACATCTAATATAATCTCAGCTATGACGGCACAGAAATATGTTAAAAAGGGCCATGAAGCATATCTTGCTTATATAGTTGATTCCAAGATTTTAGAATTAAAATTAGTATTAGTTTCAATTGTGTGTGAGTTCCCAGAGGTATTACCATCGGTTAGAGAGGTTGAGTTTGCTATTGAGTTAGTATCAGGAACATCTCCAATATCGATAGCTCTGTATAGAATCCTATAAAATTAAAAGAGTTGAAAGCACAATTGCAAAAGTTGACAGATAGGGGCTCTACTCGGCCTAGCTTTTCTCCTTAGGGTGCTCCTGTGTTGTTTGTTAAGAAAAAGGATGGGTCAATGCGACTATGTATTAATTATCAACAACTTAACAAAGTCACGATCAAGAACAAGTATCCATTTCCACGTATCGGTGATTTATTTGACCAATTGAAAGGTGCGAAGGTATTCACAAAGATCGATTTTTGTTTCGATTATTATCAGCAACAAGTTAAAGACTTTGATTTGTCGAAAAATAAGTTCAGAACCAGGTACAAACATTATGAGTTTCTTGTGATGCCATTTGGTTTGACTAATGCACTTGTTGTGTTTATGGATTTGATGAACATAATATTAAGATTTTATTTAGATAGATTCATTGTTGTATTCATTGATGACATTTTAATCTATTTATGAGATGAGACAGAGCATGTCCAACATCTGAAAATTATTTTACAAACTTTATGCAAAAAAAAATATTCGCTAAGTTCAACAAATGTGAGTCCTGACTTTGAGAAGTTAGATTTTTGGGACATGTAGTGTCGATAGATGGTATTAGAGTTGATCCGAGTAAAATCTAAGCGGTGGTGGATTGGAAACCTCTGAGAAATGTATATGAAATCAGAAGTTTTCTAGGTTTATAAATATTACAAAAGATTTGTAAAAGAATTTTGATGATTACTACACTATTAACGAAACTGCTGCAAAAAGATACAAAAATTTGAATACAGGGGTCACACGACCGTGTGCCTTGTAATATCCCATTTTAGGGTCAAGTCAGAATAGTGGTTTCGAGACCACAAATCTAAAGTAGAAATGTTAATTTTATTATTTCTTTAAGGTCTACAGTATGATTGAATGATTGTGTGAAATTTTTGTTAAGAAATTCTATCGATAGGGTGTTCAATTTGACTAATAGGATTAAATTGCAATATGTACAAAATGTGTGTTCCAGAAGCTAGAGGTGTCTAGTTGAAATAAAATTTTAAATTGGAGGTCCTTAAATGGTAATTAGACCATTATACTTCTTGGTGGACAAATATAGCCATGGTTAAGTATGTTTTTAATGTTTTTCATTAAGGGTATTTTAGTAAATTAGTTATAAAATGGACTAATAAGTAAAGAAAGACAAATTTTTTGTCCATCTTCTT
The DNA here is from genome assembly GCA_025698465.1 of Gossypium longicalyx. Classification (NCBI taxonomy): domain Eukaryota; kingdom Viridiplantae; phylum Streptophyta; class Magnoliopsida; order Malvales; family Malvaceae; genus Gossypium; species Gossypium longicalyx. Next base: position 65,362,610 of record CM046995.1, on the reverse strand, counting down.
CCTCCATAACCAAAATTTAGGAGAAGCCATAGCTAGGGTTTTTGGCCAAGCTTCCAAGCTCGATTGTAAGTCCGTTGTTGTCCCATTTTTAATGATTTTTATATTTTTTTAGATCGATGTAACCTAATCTAACTATTTCAAGGACTAAATTGAAAGAAAATCGAAGTCTAAAATTTTACCCATGTAGAATATTTGTGTACTTTGATGTCTAATGGTAGAAAATGTATGTTTGATGTTAGGTAAACAACATTCATCAAGTGATTTTTGATGAAAATATGAAATAGGGACCTATTTGTAAAAGTTGTAAAATGTGTGTAAAAATGTGAATAAATGAAAAATGTGGGCTGTTATAAGTACTATTGATATTCGGCTAGGCTTGGGTAATGAAGAAATCGAATGAAAATCATTTACGAGCCTAGGGACTAAAATGTAAAAAGTTGAAAAGTTAGGGGCAAAAATGTAATTTTTGCCATAAGGTGTTTTTGGGGTTAAATTGAATAATGTGGTAATTGAATAAGTTAAATTTGAAATTTTAGATCAAGAAAGAAGAGGTTCTGGCCTAGACCAGGAAAAGAAAAAAGTTCTGGACTAAATTGAACAATTAGCCATTTTGTACCGAGCTAAGTTCGTATGTTAAAAATAAGCTTTAATAAGATTGTATTTTATTGCTGTAATATTGCATAAATTGCATGTCTGATAAATGTGAATGAGCTTAATCCTATGAACGAGTCTAAAGACGAATCGACAAGTAAGAAATCTCGTTTGAACCTTAGGAATAGGGTAGGATACAAGTGACATGTCACTAGGGTCATTATGTGTTATGTGATTATGTGATCCGGGTGCTGGTCTTGTACATCCTATCAGTGGCTGAGTATACCGGCATATGTTGTGGATACTTGACAACTTGTGTGAACAGCACCATGTGGCTACGTCTTAACTGACAGCTTGTGTGAGCAGGCTCGTCGACAGCTCGAAAGCAAGCAATTATGTGATATGAGACTTAGGTAGCTTTGGCTACATATGTGGCACTTAGTGTGCAAATTTCCTGAGTATCCGACATTGTTATTCTGAGTGGTTCACGGGTATTTCAAAGATGAAATTATGTGTAAATTCATTTCAAGATGGTACAGGTATGTACTTGAAGCTCATATCTATTAAATGCTTGAAATGATGAATATAAGGTAAGATTTGTGATGGAATGAGATATGATTATGAGACCATGGTAAATGTACATTTAATCATGTTATATTAATTGAATATTACACGTATAGAAGGTTGCTTATTTCTTGCATACGAGCTCACTAAGCTATATAGCTTACTCCGTTTATTTTCCATGTTTTATTGTGCCGCCAAGCTAGCTCGGAATCAGAGATCGCCAGAGATTCGCCTCATATTATTAGAACTACTATTTTGGGTATTTGATGATCTTAGTATTTTGAAAGTATGACATGTATAGGGACTTGGTCATTTTGTTATATGTGTCATTTGATTTGGCCAAATGTATTGGCTCATATTTGTTTAAGTTGATTTGGTATTTAGCCATGTAATTGGCTCATTTTGGCTAAAATGGTTGTAAGCCCATTTATTTATGTATATGTGCCAATGTCTTCGGTGTTATGGTCATGGCATGCTTGGTGTATGATGGAGTGTGATTTATGGCATTAATGTGTAATGTTTTGAAATGTGACCTACTGATGAGATGATGAATTTGTGTATAATTAGGTAACTGGAAAGTAGTTAAATGAAGCCTAATGAATATGAAATTGGCATGAATGAGTTAGGGCATAATAAATGTTATGAGCATGACTTATGTTGATATTATTTTGGCATTTGTTGGTATAATATTTTGGCATTTTTTGGTCATAATTATGTATGTTATTGGTTGCCTAAATACATTGTGTTTTGTGCCATTGAATTGGTGTAAGTGTTTGTGCAAATAAGGGTGGCAAATGGCTTGGAAAATAGCCTTTATTTTGTCCACACGGTCTGCCCCATGGGCGTGTATCCGGCCGTATGTCCTCTGCACCTTAATTTTGAGAAACAGAATGCTTAGAATTGAGCACACAGGCAGAGACACGGGCATGTATCTCAGGCATGTGGACGGCACAGCCTCGAACATGGGCGTGTGCCTTGGCCATGTGAAGTCTGCACCTATTTTTTGAAATTTAATTTTCGACAAGGCCTAGCACACAGACGTGTGACTTGGCCATGTGACCACAATTTGTTCATGGGTTACAAGTCAGTGAGTTACACTGTAACACCCCTTACCCAAATTCGTCGCCAGAATAGGGTACGAGGCGTTACTGAACTCAAACGCATGCATACAAACATTTCCAGGTCATAAAATTCCGTTCAAATTTAAAGCTTTTAAATTTCTATCTTAAAGTCCCTTATATGGGCCTACGAGGCCCAAAACATACATTGGAGGTGGTTAGGGACTAAAGTGAGAACTTTTGAAACTTTTGAGACACTAAGAAAATTTTCATATTTTGGAGAGTCACGCACCCGTGTGGGTAGGCCATGTGGTCACACATGCCCGTGTGGCTCCAGACACGCCCGTGTCCTCTACTCGTGTAACTCTCTGTTTATGATGTCATCACCCATTTAGGGTCACACGCCCGTGTGCTAGGTCGTGTGGCCATCCGTGTGGATGATAGTTAGGCTATTTACCAAGCCTTTTTCCATCCAAAAACACTTGTGCACCCATACTAAGTTTATCAACACACAACATGGCATTTTTAGGCATCCCAATAACCACACCATGGCATTCACACACTATTTATAACTCAAATTCAACATGCACAACCACACACACACTTAACTAATTATAACATGTAACTTACTCAACCATTCACATTTAGTATTTGCCACACATAATTATCACACAATCACTCATCCAACCTAAACAAGCATGCACATCCATGTAATGTTTCATCATAGACTTATAACATAGCAAATATTGGCCACACTAAATGGCCTTATACAACAATGATCTTCAATTAGCATATGCCAATATTCTAGGCCAACTCATAATATCATGTACACAATAACCAAATCCCTATACATGCCATACACTTAAAATGCTAGAAAATCATTGATACCCATCAATAGCTTGTTAGTGTGATAGGATCTCCGACGACCTCCAACTCGAGCTAGCATCTGTGACACTATAGGAAAAAGGAAAGGAAGAGAGAGTAAGCATATATCTTAGTAATTAGGTATGTAAAAAATAAACAATTTTTAACATTCTTTTAACAATCCTCATAATATGTTCTCAAGATAATGCAATCATAATTGTACAAAGTTCCACTATTCACTTATCTTCATATCAAGCTATCTACGCGAGTTATAGTCACTAAATTATTTATATATTGGGCTACTGAACTCCAAATTAAGTTTAATTAATTTTCCCTGAAACTAGACTCACATATCTCCTTACTATAAAATTTTCAGAATTTTTGGTTTAGCAAATAAGTACATTTTATTCTTTAAATTCGTCCCTATTTTGCTATACGACAGTTTCAATCCTTCTTCACTAAAACTTAATTATCTCCTCGTACGAAACTTGGATGATGTTCTTGTTTGATTCTATTGAAAATAGATTCATTGATAATTCTAAAAATATAAATTATAACTCGTAATTATTTTTATAATATTTTTAATTATTTTTCAAAGTCAGAACAGGGGTTCTGAATTCATCCTAACCCTATCCCACAAAAATTCAAACATCTCATAATATGAAATTCTTTTGCTTATGATATTTATTCTATATGAAACTAGACTTAATAAGGTTTAATTTCATATCATTATTCAACCTCTAATTCAATTTCCACAATTTTTGGTGATTTTTCAAATTTATTCAATTGCTCCTGTCTAGAACTGTTTTACTGCTAACTTTACTCTTTCATGATTTCTTTGTATTAACATCCATTTAATCATACATAACACCAAAGCATATCCTTAACTAGCCATTCCAATAGCTAGTCATTATCAAATATTTACATGCCATTCATTGGCCAATTTAACCTATACATCAACAACAAAACTTAAACTTATCATGTCTCAATTTAATTTGGCCTAAAAGCCTCACACATGATCATCAATCAAATTTACCACCTATTTATACATCATAAGTATAGACCTATAATCACAAGGTCATCACAAGATCATTTTCATAGGTAGGACTTACTCATTTACATTCTTCCCAAATGTCCCATATACATCAAATTCATTACTCATGAATTTTGCGTACATACCTGTACCCTTTCAACATGATCATACCTTGTCATTTCTTTGACAAAATCTTTGGATTTACCCGTTGAACCTCTTGGGATACCAAGGATACTCGGGAAAACTCATACATGATGTATCGTACCAATGCCATGTCCTAGACATGGTCTTACATGGAAATCTCATATCGATGTCAATAGCCTAGCTATGGTCTTGCACGATGCCTCATGTCGATGCCATGTCCCAAACATGGTCTTACACTGACTCACATAATGATGTCGATGCCATGTCCCAGACATGGTCTTACACTGGCTCACATAACAATACCGATGCCATGTCCCAGACATGGTCTTACACTGGCTCACATAACGATGCCGATGGCATGTCCCAGACATGGTCTTACATTGGCTCACATATTGCCATGGTCCAACCATGGTCTTTACCGTCAATTCATAACATGTCGTAATTCGATCATACTCAACCTTACATTTCTCTTAATTTGATCTTTCAATACGATCTCATATTTTTATATTATTCATGATCCAGTAATAGCATAAGAAATAATACATGATATCAATTAAGCATTTAAACATATCAAATTTAATGCTTATTAACATACGAACTTACCTCGGTATGAAACGACGAAATAAGTCAATTACTCGATTATCTTGCTTTTCCCCCGATCTAATTTCCAATTTCATCTTCCTTGATCTATAACAACACATTTAATTTATTTATTCATCATGCTACTCAAATTAGCCCAATTTCACATTTTTGGTAAAATTACATTTTTACCCCTATACTTTGTCATATTTTCACTTTTTCCCCTAAGCTAGTAAAATAAAATGTGTTCAATTTCTTTACTACCCATGCATAGCCGAACCTTTTTCATGCTTAGGGCAGCCGACATTTTCCATTATTTCACACATTTACAACCTATTTTACAACTTTTACAAAATGGCCCATTTTAGGTGTTTTCATGAAAATCATTTAACAAAAGTTGTTTATTTAACAACCAATATTCATTTTCTTCCATAAAATGCAGCAAACAACATTAATATTCTCATGGCAAAACCCTAGACTTTCAACCATTTTGTAAAATAGTCCCCTCATTAGCTAGATTAAACTACAAGGGTTCCAAAAATAGAAAAATCATCAAAAATGACCATCAAAATCACTTACTAGTGAGGGTTAGAAGTTGCTGAAATTTTCAAGCTTCCATGGCCATTTCCTTAGGTAAGAATCGGTGGAGAAGAAAGAGAAGTAAAAAGATGATAGCTTTTCTTTTTATTTTACTCTTATTCTACATATTAAGTCACATAAAGCCACAAACTTTGACCATTTTAAATTTTTTTTGTATCCATGTACATTCACCACTCATTATTAGTGGTCTATTTACTCAATAAGGACCTTCACATCTAATTTCTTTAGCTACATAACACTTTTGACTAGTATAACATAAGTTTAACTATTTATGCGATTTAATCCCTTTTTCGAAATTAAGCATGCAACTGCTAAAATTAATTCACCAAACTTTTCAAATATCTATAAAATCATGCTATAACACATAAAATAATATCAAAAATAACTTCTCCGACCTCGGATTTATGGTTCCGAAACCATTGTTCTGACTAGGCCTAAAATCGAGATGTTACATACACGGGGTCGAGACACGGGCGTATGTAGCCACACGGCCTGCTCACACGGGCGTGTCCCAAACCACACAGGTGTGTGACCCCTGTTTAGGGAAAAAAAATTCTAATTTTTGTAAAAATTTCCTAAGTGCTCAGTTTAGTCCCAAACCACTTCCAAAGCATGTTTCGGGCCTTGAAGGCTCGTGCTAGGGACTTTATGATTGAATGTGAATGGTTTTAATTTGGACACAAATTTATGACTCGGAATTGTAAGATTATTTGTGTGGTAAGTCTGGTACTACCTCGTACCCTGTTCTGGCATCGAATACGGGTAAGGGGTGTTACATGCCTCATAATGCTAAGACACACGCCCGTGCCTCAAGCCGTGTAACCATCGAACTAGGGACACACGGTCGTGTCCCAGCCTATGTCCTCACCCGTGTAACTCTCTAAGAAGGGTCACACGATCGTGTCACACGCCGTGTAACACTCAAAATTTGCTCACACACCGGTGTGCCAGGCCGTGTGCTAGGCCATGTAACTCACTGACTTGCATGCAAAAGACCCTTCAAGAGACACACGACCGTGTTGCTAGGCCGTGTGTCACACACGGCTAAGTCACATGCCTATGTCTCAGGCCTTGTGGACCTAAAATTTTACTAAAATCAAGTCATTCCCAACACCAATTCATGCATAATCCTATAAGCCTTTTATGCACCTAATCAAGGCACCAAAACCATATCACAACATACATATAATAACTAATTCAAAAGTCCTAAATCAACTAACCAATATGCCATTCAAGGCACCTCAAATGCAATCATCAAGACTACCTAAACATGCATGTTTTTCCACTTACCAATCATTAATTATTAGATCCAAAAACTTACTAAACATACCTCAATTTGACCATTACTATACCATCACAAACATGCCATTTGAGCCATTCAAAACATACAACATGAGGTAACTCAATGGAACAAAGCATCAAATGGTACTGATAAACCATTATCATCCATTATCAAAAGTGACCAAAAGTACTTTCTAAAGTAAGCATTATAATCTATTATGCATACATGACACCAAAACACAAACACATTTAGCTACTATTTACATATTCATCGAAACACCGTTACAAAACTCCTATACATTTAAACCACAAATTCATCTACATAAGTTAATACATGCCACTACCCTCGGAGACAAAAATTACTAGCATTGATGGATAGTGTGAGCCGTTTGATTGATCCGTCCAACATATCAACAACAAAGATCTACAAAACAATCCATAAGAACTGATAAGCTTTTCAAGCTTAGTAAGAACATGGTATAACATTTAATCTATAAAAAAATTAAGTACGATTCATATACTATTTGATTCAAAGTTTCTAGATTGTAAACAGGGGCATGAAAGTGCATTTAGGAGTATCGAAGTACAAATAGGAGCGTAGAAATATGATCGAGCTAATCTGTAACTTCCGCATTTCCTCTATTTAAATCCAGTTGAGGTTTATCTTGATCTAAATAAATAATTATATTCAATTAAGTATTTCAATTAATTTCAAACATTAAATTCAATCCATAATTCACATTTGTACATAATTACCATTTTACCCTTAATGTTTTAACTTTTCACAATTTAGTCCTTAAGCTCATAAATTGAAATTTAAGCATTTTTAATCCCCCATTCAAGCTAACCAAAACTATTAGGGACATATATCAACTCATACAAACCATCATTTCATACATTTAACATGAACTTTTACTATTTTTACAAATTAATCCCTATATGTAAATTTCATAAAAAAATTATTTTACAAAACTTGTTTATTTAACAACAAAGATCCATAATCTACCATTAAACATCAAGAACCATTAAAAAAATCCATGGAATAACCCTAAATATTTAACATTTTTACAAATTAACCCCTAAGTTAGCTAGATTAAGTTAAATCAACTTCAAAAATATAAAAATCATTAAAAACGGGATGAAAAACACTTACCATGCACCAATTAAACCTAACCGAAACAAGCTATCAACCATGGAATCTTTCTTCTCCAATATTTGTTCAAACATGAAGCAAAATAGAAGATGATACCATTTATTTTCTTTTGTTTTAACTTAATTTACCTAATTACCATTTTAACCTTTAAAAACATTAATAATTTCAATAAAACCTTGCCATGAATGTCCAATAACTATTCAAATGGTCTAATTACCATCTAAGTCCATTACTTTAAAGTTTCATAACCATTTGACCCTTTTAAGTAATGGAACCCTACTTTTACACTTTTTACGATTTAGTCCTTTTCACTTAATTAATCAAGCAGACATCAAAATTTCTTAACGAAATTTTAATACGACTTTACTAACACCCCATAGACATTAAAATAATAATAAAATAAAAAATTACTAATCGAATTCGTGGTCCCAAAACCACTATTATGATTTCACTAAAAACAGACTACTATACAACTGCAAAAATTTCAAAAGTGAAAGGGGCAAAATAACCTCGAAGAAGAAAACCCATAGAATATGTATACTTATCTCCCAAAATGCACCATTTTGAAAAACAAGCAACATCCAATGGCAACTCACCACTTATTTTAAAATGATATTGTTGATCATTATCACGATTCCCTAGAAATGTAGTCCTCAGAATACATTTATGGTTGAATCTCAAAGGTTTTTGACATAATGTTTCATTGTCAAAGAATACCACCATTTGCTGAAAGGCAGCTAGACAAAGAAGGTACAGTAGAACAAGATGTCTCAAGAAGGGCTACTTTATAACCCCCCCCATTTTGACTTGAATGGGGGGAATATTGTTATACCCCTAATCTATATAAGGATAAGTGGCAAGCCAAAAAGACACCTGAGCAGCAAGCCGACCGACAGTGAATTAGGAAGTCACCCATGAGTCTTACCTTCTAACACAACCATCCGACAAGCGCAAGCCATCCAATACCTAAACCTTTAGGCTTCCATTGGGAACGGGATGTCGTTGGTCACCAAACACCACGTGGGTTCAACCGCCCCATACCATCAAGTTAGAATGAGCGAAAAGATCTATCCAATCACAGACATCCTCATCCCCTCGAAGGCATCCACCCACGTGTTTTGTAATGATGACTAGATGGAAAATCCAACACGTTAACATCACATTACATAGGAGTTCTACTTATAAATACCTCCGGGAATGATGAAGAAATAATCAACTCTCTAAAGATACCAAGCCTATATATTGTCAACTTACCTCTAGCTCTCAGCCTTAGTACTCTTCTCGTATCTACTCTTTATAACCTCTAGCTCTTCATCTTGACTGGGTGAACCTGTAACACCCCTAACCCATATCCATCGCCAGACTAGGGTTAAAAGCGTTACCAAACAAATCAAAACATTTTACAAATGATTCATAAACATCATCCATAATCATAATAAAAAATTAACATAAAGTCCCTTATATAGGTCATCGAGACCTTAAACATGCATTAGAAAGGGGTAAGGACTAAACCGAACACATACAAAATTTTTCGATAACTTAAACATTTATCAAAGTTATATAGGTCACATACCCGTGTGAATAGGCCGTGTGCCTCACACGACATTAGACATGCCTGTGTGTCTAAACCGCATCAAAACAGGGATTACATACTGACTTGTCCACACGGCCACAAGACACGCCCGTGTGCCAGGCCGTGTGATATTAGAGAGGCTACTGACTTGGATCACATGGCCAGTCTCAAGCCCGTGTGTCTAGCCTATGGTCAAAACTAACTTAGCCACACGGCCTAGCACATGCCCGTGTGTGCGATCGTGTGGTCTGCCCAAGCTCATTTCGAAATGGCCATCGAGCAACATGGCTGAGACACACGCCCGTGTCTCTGCCCGTGTGGGAAAAAATAGGCCATTTACACGGCCAATTTACCACCCATTAAGGGCCCTCCCTACAAGCATCAAAACCACAACATTTTATACCAAATTCTCAACCATTTCACAACCAAATCATACACCATTCATGCGATTACAATATCAACAAATTCCATTCTCAAATTACCAACCAAATCATACCAAATCTAAACCAAAATCATATCAAAGCATATGTTTCAATACTTCAAATTTACATCATTCAATCTCATGACCAAAACTTACCACTTTCTCAAATAAACATATATCAATACTTACCAAAATGACCAATTTCTATAGCCATTCAAAACACATCATATTGATCATATTGCGTCACATATTTCATACCAAGAACTCATTCATATACACAACCATAATCAAGCCAAATCACATGGCTAGATATATACATCACAAAACATAATCAAAGTACTTCTAGCCTATACATGCCATAATCCAATATTTACATTTTCAAAATGTACCCAAATAGAGTTTGATAGTGTGGTGATGATCCTCGACAATCCCCAAGCTCTCAGTAGCTTCGATATCTATAAAACAATGCAAACACACACAAAGTAAGCTTTCAAAAGCTTAGTAAGTCATATACAAATAAACTTAAAAATATAAACATATAAACATCATAATATACATATACTCCTTAGCCAAATGCTATCACAAACCACATAGCTCAAATACATTTCACATATTTCCCATTCATTTGCACATATAACATATTTTCTCATACTTTTGTCACTTTTAATCACTTGATTACAAAGATACATATACTTACCTTTCAACATCAAATATGATACACAATTTCAAACGTACCTAAATCGGATACACATTTTATATAATCATTTGTTTCTCGGAATGCCCGTTAAGCCGTTTTAGAATCATAAGGATACATAGATAAATCAAAAAGCTCGTACAATGCCAACGTCCTAGACGTGGTCTTACATGTAATCAAATATCGATGCCACTATCCCAAACAGGGTCTTATATGAAATCAAATATGATGCCGATGTCCAGACATGGTCTTACACGTAAACCATAAGTCGATGCCAACGTCCCAGACGTGGTCTTACACGAAAACATATATCGAATTCTATGTCATGACATATGTATCCTAACTATTCCTATGGTTCGTACGGGGCTTTTCGGACGTCAAAAATTTGTCGATACTTTCTCAGATATCTCATACTCGACTCATATAATCATCCATCATTATTCAAAAGCATATAAACAAAAATAATTCAATTCAAAACACATTTATTTGTATATCGACTTACCTCGTACGGATTTAAACGAACGGAATCGACTACTCGATGACTTTCAACTTTCTCCGGTCTAATTCCGTTATCTTTGGTTCTTGATCTATATAAATTAAAATTTGACTTATTCAAACTCACATTCATTCAAATCAATCCAAAAACACATATTTAGGGCATTTTACAAATTAGCCCTCACATTTTTACAATTTGACATTTTAGTCCCTAATTCACAAAATCATAAAATACACAAAATTTCCTTACACATATGCTTAGCCAAATTTTCATAGTGTTCATATAAGTCCATATATTTTATTTATTTTATATTTTAGTCCCTTAAATTTTCTTTTTTACAATTTAGCTCATTTTACTCAAATTCATCAAAAATTCAAAGACAAAACATGTTAACCCAATACATATCTTTCATTTACTAACATCAAACTTCATAAAACTCATAATTTCATCAATAGCTCTATAACTCCCCAAACCTTAAATATTTATTTACGTATATTGTGTTGCATAAATGTGTATCGACTTCAGTAGTAATGTGTTCTGAGAGTGTCTAAGAAGTCTTGGATTCAAGCCTGGGCTTTTGCAAAAAAAAAAATTTTGTTTTAGAAGTAAACCCTTACCTTTAGTTGGTAGGTTTTTATTTTTAATGTGGGTAAAACATGAGGAAAAAAGGGCCTGCTAGTCTAGTGGTAAGTGGCGTGTGAAGTGTGCCTTAGGGTCTAAGCTTCGAGGCTTGACGATTCAAATGGAGCATTTTATTTTGCTACAAGTGCTGTGGAAGTGTCCTAGGTTGACCGAAATTGAGGTGTTTGAATAGAGTTTGAATGGGTGGTTGAGAAGATAATGGTGGAGTGATTTTAGGAGGATTATGTGGGATTTGAAGGTGGCAGTATTGTGCTGAAATTGGATAGTAGGTACGCAGAATTTTGGCTACGTTATCCATTCCCTCAAAAAATTTTGGTTTTGAAAGTTTTTTCACTTTTTGCATTTTAGACTTTTACTCCTAGGGTGCCAAAATTGTGCTAGAAACTTTGTTTCTTCTCTTTTTCTCTTTTGGTTGTTGAGATCGAATATTGTTGACCACTCAGGTATCTTTCATTTCGGTTATATCTCGATTTGCTCTTCTTTACAGAGCCTCTTTTGATCAACTTCTCTTCTTCTCTACTCTTGTAGCAAATCGCTCCCTCTCATTTTCTCTTTTTTCCCTTAATCGAATATCATTCTTCCCCTCTTATTCGGTTTTCATCAATCACCATTTCTTTTGTTGATACATTTGGCCGAGTGCTACCCTCTCCATCTTTGAGACCCTCCGACTGTTTCTAACCGACACTTTTCTTCTCATTTTGTTCACTTATCGAATACCTCATTCTTCTTCTTTCCTTTTGTCATCCTTCCATCTTAATACTTTAACCGTTACTGCATATATCTCTTCCCATTTTATTTTCGGCCTTTGCAAGTATTCTCTAATAAATCGGTAAGTACACATGACTCCCTCGGGTTTCTCTCTACTGGTGTGATCTTTCGTATAACATCTTCTTTCTGTTGCTAATCACTGCTAAGGGTGCGCTATCATTCTGTGTACTTTTGACTGGTGTGTGGGTGAGAGCTGATTTTTCTTTTCTCCTAATCTAGACTCTACGTTTTTGGTAAGTAACCTTTCATCGAGTTCAAACTATTTTTTTGTTTGATGGTTGATAAGGCTCGGTTGGTATATAGGTAATCCCTAAGGCATAAGGATTAGGCTCTTGCAACGAAGCAAGTGGGCAAGCCTAAATCGACTGATCTAGACAAGTGATAGGTAATATTATGGATAAGGGCTTTGATTAAGGTTCGCTCTAACTCGTTTGTTAGACTAATAACCGAAACTTTTGTTGATATAGGTTGGAGTGCTCGTGGTCTAGTTGCGAATTTTCGCAATCAGGTGTGTAAACACTGCCCAAATCGTAAATCGGCAAAAGCCGAAATATGTGACTATTGATGCCACATGGGCATGCGCTTGCTCGTGTGGTAATCTGAACCATAAACGTGGGCGTTTGATCGTAGAGGCCACCATGAGCGATTTTATAGGCTTAGGCCGTTTTGGGCCACGTTGGGCTGAAATAGGCCGTATGGGCCCCATAGGTTCACGGGCCTCACACGAGAAAACCACACAAACCTATGGAGATTATTGGGACAAGCTGTGTAGTTCACACGGCCAAGGCCATTTTTGGGCTTAGTGGGCCACACGAACGTGTGGGCCCATATTATAGGCCTTGGGCCCATTTTCACTGCTTGACTGTTAAGGTTGCACGGGTCACCCGAGATGACTGTGGACCTACTGTTGGGTCAGTAAGTATCCCCAAATTGATAAATGACTGTTATGTCCCTATGAGGTAAAATGACTGTTATGCCCTTATGTATGTATGACTGTATCCGAGCATGCCATTTTATATATATATTGCATACATGTATAATATTATGATATGTTACATGGGGATGGGTTTATTATTTATTTGAGGAAGTGTACTGTACTGGCAGCTCTGCTGCAACCACTGTTTAGTGCCGCAACCGGTGCTATTTTGGAGTGTAGGGATGGGTAGGTTGATTTTATTCCCATATGGAGTGTAAGGCTGGACGGAGTAGAGTGTAGAGGCTAGTTGGGTAGGATTTCTGTTTGCATTCTGTACTGTTACTGGCACTATAATGGGATAAGACCCACACTGATACTAATTTTGTAATGGGCTAAGGCCCTAACGGACATTGAATCGTTACTGAAACGGGCTTAGGCCCAAACTGTAATTGCCTACTATATGACTGACTGATGTTAAGGGATTACACACTAAGTTTTCATAAACTCATCCTTCTGCTTTTCTGCGCAGGTAATTCTTAGGCAGATTGGTGTTGCGAGGAACTCAATGGTGGCCACACAACCGAATTTGCTTCCATTTTTAACTTTTAATTTATGAGTAATTTAATTTGGGTATTTGTTTTGTAATAAGGCCTCTTTAAATTTTTATTTTAATTTAGGATTTATTTACTTTGATCATATCTGTTAGTAGTAGGCCACAGATTTTCATAAAGATAAATGTTTTTCAAAACACCACGTTTACACAACATATTTTTAAAGCTTCCGTAACAAACATTGTTTTAAGTGTAATAACAATCAAATTTGATTAAAATTTTGCTAAAATGACTTGAGTTTTAATGATGAACAAGATATTCTAAATTTTTGTTAAGATCACAAAGAGGTTTTAATAATGAACGGACTTTGCAACAAAATTATGTTTTTCGAGAAACACTTTCATGTGACATCGTAGATTTGGCCATAACGTCTAGGCCAGGTTTAGGGTGTTATATTTAGTGGTATCAGAGCCAAATTACAAAACTCGACTTTGGATTTGGGTTCTTTTTAAGCTTAAAATTTCAAAAAAAGAATTGTTGCAAATGATTTGAAATACTTGGAAATGTTTTACTGAATGTATGGTACACTAAGTCTCTGGCGTTGAATCTGTAAGTTCTCTGAAACTACTGCTTGTTTAAATTGGAATACTGAGAATACTGTAAGTAATAGACTGTACTGAAATACTCTGTATAGGGTAACCTAAAACTATAGTAAGACTACGATCTGCAAAAACAAAACTCTAAATTACTGATAATATTTTCCATAAAATATCTGTTAATAAACACTGGAACTGTAGAACTGATGCATAAAATTGTTAATACAGCTAAAAGCGTAAATCGATAATGAGCACTAGAGGTACTAGTGGAAGGGGTACAATAGGCCGCGGCGAAGGCCGTGGAGGTGCTCGGGCTAGGTCTTCGTCATCTGGTCATATGCCTAACGTTGACGCTAGAGAGACACTAACTTCACCTGTGAATGAGACTGGGTCTCATGATATTGCGGCTAGGGATGACACATTGTCCTAAGCTATGTTGTAAATTCTAGAGAGGGTAATTGGCCCCAATACTGGTACTATGGGTCGTGGGTCGGTTACGAAACGACTCAGGTCTAATGGCGCTGAGATTTTTAGGGGTATTGTCGGAGTTGCCCCTAATGTGGCTAAATATTGGATTAAGGCCACGGAGAGGATCATAGACGACCTTGACTACACCCTTGAGCAGAAACTAAAAGGTGCAGTGTCATTGTTACGAGATGAAGCCTATCAATGGCGACTTACAATTAAAGAGGGTATTCAGCCTGACCGGTTGACCTTGGAATTTTTCAATATTGTGTTCCAAAGAAAATATGTGGGCGCTAGTTATGTTCATGCCTAGAGAAGAGGGTTTCTGAATTTGCTCAGAGGGTTAAATCTGTGGCTGATTACGAGGCTGAATTTTTGCGACTTAGCCGCTATGTACGTTGGATGGTGGCAACTGAATAAGAGCGTTGTGTTCATTTCGAAGATGGCCCCAGGGATAATTTAAGGGTTCTAATAACTCCATAGAGGGAGCGAGATTTTTCAGCTTTAGTGGATAAGGTAAAGATCACCGAGAATGTAAAGCGCGCTGAGTGCCAAAACCGTTAAAAGGAAAGGGTAGGAACAAGAGGGATTCAGAGCCCTCAAGTTCATTTGTGATGCCTAAGAAAAAGGTCAAAGTTGCTGGGTCGGTCAGAGTTGGGGCCCCTATTGCTGCTACTGGACCGCAACCTTGTGCGGATTGTGGGAGAAGCTATCAAGGCAAATGCTGGAAAAGGATTGGGGCATGTTTGAGGTGTGGATCATTAGAGCACCGTATTAGAGATTGTCCATAGAGGCCTGATCAGATGCAAGTTACTGGTATGGGTACTATTTAGCTGCTGAAAGGTGTTCAGCAGCCACCGAGAGGCTGTGGTTAAGCTAGAGGTAGAGCACCGGGCAAAGGTGTGGGTCATACTGAGGTGAGACAGCCAGCACTAGTTTATGTTGCACCCCGCCGAGAGGACTGAGATGCCCTAGATGTTATTACGGGTACGTTCTTTATCCATAATGTACCTTATACTGCACTGATTGATGTTGGGTCTACACATTCTTATATAGAATACACTGTGTCTAAGACTTTGGGTATAATGGTTGAAAACACTGTGAGTGAGGTTACTGTGTTGAGTCCATTAGGGCAGACAGTGAGAGTGAATAAACTACTTAGTGATGTACCTTTGGAGGTTCAAGGAATGGTCTTTTTGGCAGATTTAATGGAACTCTCTTTTAGAGAATTCAACTTAATACTGGGAATGGACTGGCTAGTTAAACATCAAGTGAATTTGGATTGTGTTGCTAAACGGGTGGTACTAAAAACTATGGAAGGTGATGAGATAATTGTGATTGAGGAGCGTTGGAATTATTTGTCAAATGTGATTTATGCACTGAAGGCCGAGAAATTGATTCGTAAGGGTTGTGAGGCGTTTCTAACCTATATCGGTATTTTTGATTTTGAGGGTTTGTCTGTTAAAGATATCAGAACAGTTAAGGACTTTCTGGATGTTTTCCTCGATGAGCTACTTGGGTGACCTATAAATTATGAAGTTGAATTTGGGATTGAGCTCCTACCTGGTATAGCTTCAGTATCCATCGCCTCTTATAGAATGGCACCGAATGAGCTAGTGGAGCTTAAGGCTCAAATTCAAGAATTACTAGATCGAGGATTCATCCGACCTAGTGTGTCTCTATAGGGATCACTGGTTCTATTTGTGAAAAAGAAGGATGGATCCATGCATATGTGCATTGACTACCAGCAACTAAATAAATTAACTATTAAAAATAAGTACCCCCTACCAAGGATAGACGATCTATTCGACCAGTTTTGAGGAGCTTTAGTTTTCTCTAAGATTGATCTCCAATCGGGGTACCATCAATTAAGGGTGAAAGAGACTGATGTTTACAAGACAACATTTAGGACTCGTTATGGTCATTACGAGTTCCTAATGATGCCGTTTGGACTGACGAATACACCAGCGGCTTTTATGGATTTGATGAATCAAGTGTTCCATCCTTATGTAGATCAGTTCATAGTGGTTTTATAGATGACATCTTAGGGTATTCGAGAATTGAAGATGATCACGATGCACATCTCAAAGTTGTTCTGCAGATTTTGAGGGAGAAACAACTGTATGCCAAGTTTAGTAAATGCAAGTTCTGGTTTCGAGAGGTAACATTTCTGGGACATGTGGTATCTGGTGAAGGGATTAGGGTTGATCTTCGAAAAATTGAGGCTGCTCTAGATTGGAAGCCACCTAAGATGGTATCTAAAATTTGAAGTTTTCTAGGTCTGGCAGGGTATTATAGACTTTTTGTTAAGGGGTTTTCATTGATTGCTGCACCTCTGACTAAGTTGTTACGTAAGGGTGTACCGTTTAACTAGACTGATACTCAGCAAGAAAGTTTTGAGAAACTTAAGAAAGTTACGACGAGGCCCTGTCTTGGTACAAACCAGAGCACGGGAAAGAGTTTCTCGTCTCATGATGATGCATCACACGTTGGTTTGGGTTGTGTATTGATGCAAGAGGGTAAGGTGGTGGCATACGCGTCTCGCCAGCTTAAGACTCATGAGGCAAATTATCTGACGCATGACTTGGAGTTGACTGCAGTGGTATTCACACTGAAAGTTTGGAGGCATTACCTGTATGGTGAGAAATGTATCATATACACGAATCACAAGAGACTCAAGTACCTCCTAACTTAGAAGGAGTTGAACCTTAGGCAGCATAGATGGATCGAGCTACTTAAGGACTATGATTGTTCGATTGAATAACATCCTGGTAAGGCTAATGTGGTAGCTAACGCGCTGAGCCGTAGGGCTACGACTGATCTGAGAGTGATGTTCGCTCGACTTAGCTTATTTGATAATGGTAGTTTGTTGGCCGAGCTTTAAGTTAAACCGATGTGGACTGAGCAGATTAAGGGTAAACAGTTGGAATATGAGTCACTGGGTCCTCGATTCCGACAGATTGAGAGTGGGGAAACTTCAAATTTTGGACTGAATAGCGAAGAGGTACTTTGTTTCCGTAGGAGAGTCTGTATACTAAAGGTTACTGATTTGAGACAGTCTATACTTTGAGAGGCGCATAGTAGTCCTTATGCTATGTATCCCGGTGGGAATAAAATGTACCAAGATCTTCGCGAGCTATATTGGTGGCCGAGTCT
Organism: Gossypium longicalyx; assembly: GCA_025698465.1. NCBI lineage: Eukaryota > Viridiplantae > Streptophyta > Magnoliopsida > Malvales > Malvaceae > Gossypium > Gossypium longicalyx. The sequence goes on along the minus strand of CM046995.1, from coordinate 65,344,465 downwards.
TAAGTGTGAAGTTATCAATTTTGTGGGTAAATGCCTGACTAGCCAGCAGGTTAAGGCGAAACATCAGTTGCCTTCAGGGTTGCTTCAGCCAGTTAAGATTCCACTTTGGAAGTGGGAGAGAGTAACTATAGATTTTGTAAGTTGATTGCCCCTAACGCCTTCTAAAAAGGATTCGGTATGGGTCATCGTAGACTGATTGACCAAATCTTTCCATTTCATACTAGTTCGTACTGATTACTTGTTGCAGAAGCTGGCTAAACTGTATGTGTCTAAGATAGTGTGACTGCATGAGGTACCAGTTTCCATAATATCTGATAGAGATCCTCACTTCACGTCTTGGTTCTGGAAGAAGTGACACGAGGCTTTAGGTACAATGTTGGATTTCAGTACTGCGTTCCATCCTCAGACAGATGGTTAGTCAGAGAGGGTGATTCAGATACTGGAGGACATGCTAAGGAGTTGTGTGATAGAATTCTGAGGCAGTTGGGAGGATTACTTGCCGTTAGCAGAGTTTTTGTATAATAATAGCTATCAGTCTAGCACGCAAATGGCACCTTACGAGGCATTATATGGTTAGGTGTCGTACTCCTTCTTGTTGCACTGAGTTGGGTGAACGGCGTGTTCTGGGTCCTGAATTGGTTTCTGATACCGAGGATAAAGTTAGACTGATTCGGGATCGACTGAAGGTGGCATCTGATAGACAGAAGTCGTATGTGGATTTGAAGTGTAAGGAGATTGAGTATACTGTGGGGGACTTCATTTTTCACAAGGTCTCGCCATGGAAGAAGGTACTAAGGTTTGAACGGAAGGGCAAGTTGAGCCCTAGGTTCATTGTGCCTTACCACATACTGAAGCATGTGAGATCGTTTGCCTATCAGTTAGAGTTGTCTCTAGAATTGGACCGGATCCATGATGTATTTCATGTCTCTATGTTGAGACGCTACCGCTTTGATCCCACACATGATATCTCGACTGAGGAGATTCAGGTGAGGCCAAATCTAACTTTCGAGGAGGAGCCAGTTCAGATTTTAGACTGGGATGTGAAAGTTTTGAGTAAAAAGTCTATTCCACTAGTTAAAGTACTTTGGCGCAATCACAGTTTTGAGGAGGCCACGTGGGAACTTGAGGACGCGATGCGACAACAATACCCTCATTTGTTTTGACTAGGTAAATTTTGAGGCCGAAATTTTTTTTAGGGGGTAGAGTTGTAACGCCTCAAATCTTAAATATTTATTTACGTATATTTTGTTGCATAAATGTGTATCTACTTCAGTGGTTATGTGTTCTAGGAGTGTCTGAGAAGTCTTGGATTCAAGCTTGGGCTTTTGCAAATTTTTTTTGTTTTTTAAAAGTAAACCTTTGCCTTTAGTTGGTAGGCTTTTATTTTAATGTGAGTAAACCATGAAAAAAAGGGGCTTGCTAGTCTAGTGGTAAGTGGCGTGTGAAGTGTGCCTTGGGGTCTGAGCTTCGAAGCTGGGCGATGCAAAAGGAGCATTTTATTTTGCTACAAGTGCTGTGGAAGTGTCCTAGGTTGACCGAAATTGAGGTGTTTGAATGGAGTTTGAATGGGTGGTTGAGGAGATAATGGTAGAGTGATTTTAAGATGATTATGTGGGATTTGAAGGTGGTAGTATTGTGCCAAAATTGGATAGTAGGTACACAGAATTTTGGCTAAGTCAACCATTCCCTCAAAAATTTCCAGTTTTGGAAGTTTTTTCCCTTTTTGCATTTTGGACTTTTACTCCTGGGGTGCCGAAATTGTGCTAGAAACTTTGCTTCTTCTCTTTTTCTCTTTTGGTTATTGAGACCGAATATTGTTGACCACTCGGGTATCTTTCATTTTAGGTATATCTTGGTTTGCTCTTCTTTACAGAGCCTCTTTTGATCGACTTCTCTTCTTCTCTACTCTTGTAGCAAATCTCTCCCTCTTGTGTTCTACTTTTTGCCCTCAATCGAATATCATTCTTCCCCTCTCATTCAATTTTCATCAATCACTATTTCTTTTATTGATACATTTGGCCGAATACTCCCTCTCCGTCTCTTAGACCCTCCGACTGTTGCTAACCGACTCTTTTCTTCTCCTTTTGTTCACTTGCCGAATACCTCACTCTTTTTGTAACAGCTCAATTTTGGGCCTAGTCGGAACAGTAGTTTCGAAATCACTATTTCGATGCCAGAGAAAATTATTTTGATATTATTTCATGTGACATAGCATGTTTATAAATGTGCATGAAAATTTTGGTAATTTTATTTTAGCGATTTCTAGCTTAATTTCGAAAAAGGACTAAATCGCGTAAAACGTAAAAGTTGTATTTTAGTACCTAAATGTGTCTAATAGCTACATAATTAAAATTGGCCTTTGAAGGGTAATTAGACCCTTTTTAATAGAGGTGGCCGGCCAAGGGAGGCAAGATTGGTCAAAAATCCATATTTTATGGGATTTAAATGACTTTTTGGTAATTAAATAGAATAAAGAAAAAAATTGTCATTTTCATTCATTTTTCTTCTTCTCTTTCATTAAAAATGGCAGCAAAGAAAAGGTTTTGAAGCTGGAAAATTTCAGCAAAAAACTCCCTTAATAGTAAGTGATTTTAATGCTTTTTCTTGATGATTTTTGTGTTTTTGGAACCCCTAAAGCATGAGTTTTCTAAAGAGGGTGTTTAGCTTTGTTCCTCAATGAAAAGGGAAACAACCGAAGGTGTATGGCATCGTCAGAAACGCCATTGATTTTAAAAGTATCACAAAACTCCAGAAAATTTGCCAAGTGATTGTTTGGATCCTCATCTTGCAAACCATCAAACTGAAAAAACTGTTGTATCATTTGAATTGTGTTAGGTTTCAGTTCAAAATTATTTGCAGCAATAGTAGGTCTAACTATACTTGACTCAGTTCCTATTAAATTAGGTTTAGCGTAATCATACATAGTGCGTAGAGCAGGATTCTGATTTACTAGATCAGCAGCAATCGCAGGAGGTAGTGGATTTTCTTGATTGATTTTCAACCATCTCCTCGATAGTGGTGTAAATGTCATCCTCTTGCTCTTCCTCTGTGTATCTTAAGCTTCGTCTTATTTCTCTTTAGTTTTTGTGAACTGTGCGATCGATGTCACTATCAAAAAGTAATGGTCCTAACGGGTTCCTTCTAGTCATAAACTATAAAAAACTGCCATAAATAAAAAAGAAGAATTAGTAAAGATAAGCTAGACTAAAATAAGAAGTAAATTGCAGTAGAAGTAAAAATGGCTAAAGTAATAAAAATCAAGCGTTCCTAATATCTTAGCTCCCTGGCAACGGCACCAAAAACTTGATCGTGTTGATTCGTGATAAGTTTTAATAAATTTATATCTGACCGCTCTTGAAGACCAACTATTATCATGACGAAGGTAAGTACCTATCGAATAGTAGTATAGTTTTAGCAAGATCGGGATGTCGAACCCAAAGGAACTAAAAGTACTAGTATTAACTCTTTTCTTATTATCTAGCCTAAAAATAAAGGGATTTGTTTTATCTAAACTAATTAGCTAACTAAGAATTCACAGAAAGAAAATTAGGGAAAATAATTTTGGAAAATTCGATTGATTAAGACAATACCCAAGGAAAAATCCACCTAGACTTCACTTGTTATTTGACTCTAAATTAGACTATTTATTCACTTTACTTGATCCATAGAAATCTCTAATTTATATTATTATCTCTCTCGAGACTAACAACGTCTAACCCTAGGTTGATTAATTAAAACCCCTAGTGTTGCATTAACTCGATCTATGGATTCCCTTATTAGGTTTGACCCTAATCCAGCAGATTTATGTCTTCCTATGTCTAGGATTGCATGCAACTTCGCTTAATTATGCTAGATCTACTCTTAGACAGGGACTTTTGCTCCTCTAAATAAGCACATCAATACTTGAATTAATATCCTGAAATATTAAAATAAGGATTAAGAACACATAATTAAGAACAAATCAAGTATTTATCATATAATTCAGAAAATAATAACAAGACCCATATTAGGTTTCATTCCCCTTAGGTATTTAGGGGATTTAGTTCATAAGTGTAAAATAAAACATCTCAGAAGAATAATGATAACAAAACATAAAGACAACCCAAAACTCCTGAAGGAAAATTAAGGGAGATCTTCTGTCTTGAAGGAGAATCTGCCTCTGAGATGGATTAATCAGCTTTCTTCGAGTAATTCCTGGCCTCCTACTCCCTGTGTCCCTTTTCATCCTCCTCTCTAGTGTTTAAATAGGCTTTAGAATGCCTTAGAACCCTCAAGAGTGGCCTTTTTCGAATAGAACTCAACTTGGGCTCGACAGGGACATGCCCGTGTGACACGCCCGTGTTCGATTGCTTTAAACCGTGTTAGAGTCTGTTGAATAGACACGGCCATGTGGTCTATCTGTGTAAGTCATGCTCAATTCTGCTAGAAGGGCACGGGCGTGTGGTCTACCCTTGTGAGGAAGTCCAGGCCATGTTGATTTCCCACGTTGGCCCATTTTCTCCATTTTCGGCCCGTTTCTCGCTCTTTTTATTCTCCTATGCTCACCTAAGTATAAAACATAAAATTAAAGGATTATGAGCAGCAAATTCACTAATTCTAAGGAGAATTCATCCATAAATGTGCTAAACATGAGATAAAAATATGTATAATTTACGGTTTATCAAAAATATGGCAAATTTGTAATTTAGTCCACAATTTTGCCTTTTCCTCGATCAATATCTATCCCTCGTCCCTCTTGATCTATAATAGCACATTTAGCTTATTTAATACACACATTATTCATTTCAGTTCAAAAATCACAATATGGCAAAATTATAATTTTTCCCCTAAAATTTTACAAAATTTCGAAATTACCCCTAGGCTCGTAAAATGAAAAGTACCCATTTTTCTCATTATTCAAGCATAGCCGAATCATTTTCCCTCTTATACCAACCCACATTTTTCATTTATTCACACATTTACACATAGTTTCTACAACTTTTATAATTTGGTCCTTTTTATCAATTTCACCAAAAACCACATAGTAAAAGTTGTTTATCACACCTCAAACCTCCAAATTCTTCCATTAGACATCAAAGCACAAGCATGTCATTAATGGGTATGTTTTTGAACATGAACCCTAAATCAAATTAAGGGTAGAAATAGCTAAATCGAGCAACGAGGATTTCAAAAATATAAAGAACATTAAAAATGGGGCTAAAATGCACTTACTTTGAGGTTGAAAGATGAAAGACACCCTAGCTTTGGCTTTTTTTGAAATTCAGCCAAGAAGGATGAAGATGGACACAAATTTTGACTATTTTTCCCTTTTAATTCCTTTATTAACCAATGGACCAAAATGCCCTTCCATTATAACTTTGATATTTCATCCCTCCTATATCCATTTTTGTCCATAATGACATATAATGGTCTAATTGAAAAATAAGGACTTCAAATTTCAAATCTCATCACAATTAAGCCCTTAAATCAACTAGAACACATGTTTTTTCACTTATTGCAATTTAGCCCTAATAGCTTAATTGGACACCTTATCGGTAAAATTTCTCATCGACATTTTCACACAGGCATGCATATATATCATGGACCTCATAACATCCATAAAATAATTATTTCTATCTCAAATTTGTGGTCTCGAAATCACTGTTCTAACTAGCCCTAATTCGGGATGTTACAACTTTAACTAATGGAATTTTCTTTTTTCTTAAATCTTTAACCTCGTGAGCTAAAATACAGATCGGTTCTCAAACGTAGGTCATATTAGACTGAATTTCAATATTAGACGGAGAAATCACATGTAAGGGATCAGATCTATATCGTCGAAGTATTGATACGTTATGAATCTTTTCTAATTCTAGTGGCAACAATAATCTATATGCAACTGGTCTGATACGCTCAATAATCTCATACGGCCCGATAAACCTCGGACTTAATTTGCCTTTTCTGCCAAATCGAAGTACTTTTTTCCACGGAGCTACTTTCAAAAACACTTTGTCACTGATCTCAAATTCAATATCTTTTTGTTTCAAATCCGAGTAAGATTTCTATCGATCGGAAGCTGCTTTCAAACTTTTTCGGATCACTTTTACTTTCTGTTCAGTCTCTTTTATCAAATTAATCCCGTGAATCTTATTCTCACTGAGCTCAGTCCAATACAAAGGTGTATGACATTTTCTACCATATAAGGCTTCGTACAATGCCATTTTAATGCTCGATTGAGAACTATTATTATACGCAAATTCAATCAATGGCAAATATTGTTCCCACATACCTTCAAACTCAAGAATGCAACATCTTAACATATCTTCAAGTATCTGAATAATCCGCTCGGATTGACCATTCGTCAGCGGGTGAAAAATAGTACTGAAATGTAATTTCATACCTAATGCCTCTTGTAGTTTCTTCCAAAACCTTAAAGTGAATCTCGGATCTCTATCTGACACAATAGATAATGGCACACCATGCAATCTCACAATATCAGAAATGTATAACTCAACTAATTTATCAAGCGAGTAATCAGATTGTACCAGAATAAAATGAGCTACTTCATCAATCGGTCAACCACAACCTAAATAGAATCTTTCTTTCGCGGAGATAGGGGCAAACCTAAAACAAAATCCATTGTCACTCTATCTCATTTCCATTCCAAAATCATAATCGGTTGAAACAAACCAGATGGCACCTGATGTTCAGCTTTAACTTGCTGACAGATCAAACATTTCGAAACAAAGTTGGAGATATCTCTTTCCATTCCAGACCACTAGTAATGTTGTTTCAAATCATTATACATTTTCGTACTACCTGGATGCACAGATAAACGACTGTTGTGGGCTTCATTCAAAATCATCTGAATCAATTCTATATTTCACGTAACACAAATCTGATCTTGGAATCTCAAAAATCATCATTACTAACTTGAAATTCAGAATCAGAATTCAAATCACACTGAGCTCGTTTTGTTATAATCTCATTATCACTCTTTTGAGCATCAATAATCTGTTGTAAAAACAACGATCTCGCTTTTAATTCGGCTAAGATTGAACCACCATTAGACAGAACCAAATGAGTATTCATCGCACGTAATGCAAACAGTGACTTTCGACTCAAAGCATCAGCAACAACATTTGTTTTCCCAGATGATAATCAATAACAAGCTCGTAGCCTTTTAACAGTTCTAGCCATCTTCTCTGTCGTAGATTCAAATCCTTCTGAGTCATTAGATATTTCAAACTCTTAAGATCTAAATATACATGACATTTGTCACCAAACAGATAGTGGCGCAAGATATTCAAAGCAAACACAATAGCCGCTAATTCTAGATCTTGCGTCAGATAGTTCTTTTTGTATGGCTTTAATTGCTTCAATGCATAAGCTATAACTTTGCCTTCTTTCATCAAAATGCAACCCAGACCATTTTCAGACTGTAGATCACAAATTCTTTACCTGATTCTGGTTGTACTAACACTGGAGCTTCAGTCAATAGGATTTTCAACTGATCAAAGCTTTTCTGACACTTTTCAGACCAATCAAATTTCACATCTTTTTGAAGCAGTTTCGTCAACGGAGTTGCAATCATTGAAAAGCCTTTTACAAATTGTCTATAATAACTTGGAAGTCCCAGAAAGCTGCAGACTTCAGAAACATTTCTCGAAGGCTTTCAATCCAAAATAGCTAAAATCTTGCTTGGATCAAGTCAGATACCTGATGCTGACACAATATGTCCCAGAAATCCAACTTCGTGTAACTAGAACTCACATTTATTGAACTTTGCATACAACTACTTATCATGCAAAGTCTGTAACATTATTCTTAGATGTTTTGCATGCTCAGTTTCATCACGCAAATAAATCAAAATGTCATCAATGAATATTACGACAAATCGATCTAAATATGGTCTGAAAATTCTGTCCATAAAGATAGCAGGTGCATTTGTTAATCTGAAAGGCATAACTAAGAACTCGTAGTGTCCGTACCTCGTTTAGAAAGCAGTTTTCGAAATATCTAAATCTTTTACTCTCAACTGATAATAACCCGATCTTAGATTTATCTTCGAAAACACGGTTGCTCCTTTCAACTGATCAAACAAATTGTCAATTTTGGGTAGAGGATATTTGCTCTTGATAGTCACTTTGTTCAACTGACAATAATCAATGCACATTCTCATCGTACCATCTTTATTTTTCATAAACAGAACAGGAGCATCCTAAGGTGAGAAACTTGATCGTGCAAATCCTCTATCAGCCAACTCTTGCAACTAATACTTTAATTCTTTTAACTCAGTTGGAGCCATTCTATACAGAGCTATTGAAATCAGATTAGTTCCTGGTACTAACTCAATGCCAAATTCTACTTCTCAAATCGGAGATAATCCCGGAAGTTCTTCAGGAAACATATCAGGGAATTCACAGACAACAGGCACTGATTCAACTTTCTTTTTTGTTACTTTCGAATCGATCACATAGGCAAAGTAAGCTTCACAACCCTTTTTCACATAACTCAGAGCTTTCATTGAAGATATCACAACCGGCAACCCATTTAAGTCACTAGATTCAATTCGGACTATTTCATCATTCTTGCATCTCAAATCAATAGTCTTCCGTTTGCAGTTCACAATAGCATCATGCAAAGTTAACCAATCTATACCCAGAATTATATCAAACTCATCAAAGGGTAATAACATCAGATTAGCTGAAAAACTAATGTCTCGAAACATTAACGGACAATTCTTATAGACTTTATCAACCAAAACACATCTGCCTAAGGGGTTCGATACTCTAATTACAAATTCAGTAGACTCTACAGGCAAAGTCTTACTGTTTACTAAGTTCATGTATATATAAGAATGCGTTGATCCAGGATCTATCAATGCAACCACAGAAGTATCACAAAGAGTAAATGTACCCGTTATAACATCTGGAGATGAAGCTTTCTCACAAGCACGAATGGCATAGGCTCTGGCAGGTGCGCAAGCCTCAGATCGAACAGCAGTGTCTTTAGTCCCTCTTTGACTATGACTCAGATTTCCCGTAATTCTGGAAGGTCTACCTCTAGCTAAAGTGTTACCCAGTCTCGGATTTTGTATAATCTCTTACTCAATAGACTCGAGACAGTCACGGATAAAATGATCTAAAGATCCACATTTGAAACAAGCTCGATCATACAATCTACAATTGTTGAGATGTCTTTTACCACGGTGTTTACACTTAGGTCGTCGGATTAAACATTTCTAATAGTAGGAATAGAAATAACTACAGCTCTGAAGCTCGAATGTGATCTTGCACGATCTCTACTCGAATGTCCCACATTAGCCTTTGAATGACTATAATCGTCTCGAAACTTCTTTGAAGCAAACTGAAATGATTTATTTGCGGATATCTTTCTCACATCTCTATCTTTTGAATCAGCTTTTCTTTTCTCTTTCTCGAGCTTTTTAGCTTTACACGCTCGTTCAACAAGCACTACAAATTCTTTTATTTCTAAAATCCCAACTAACAAACGGATATCTTTATTTAAGCCATCCTCGAATCTCTTGTACATAATAGCTTCAATTGAAACACATTCTCGTTCATACTGGCTTAGTCTCACAAATTCTCACTCGTATTCTATAACAAACATATGGTCTTATTTCAACTCAAGAAACTCTTTGTATTTCTGATCAATGAATCTCTGACTGATATATTTCTTCCGGAATTCTACTTGAAAGAAATCCTAGGTGACCCGTTCCATTGGAACCACAGATATTAGTTTCTTCCACTAATGATACGTCGTATCTCTCAAAAGTGACACAACACATTTAAAGCATTCATCCGGAGTCAATGACAATTCATCAAACACTCGTATTATATTCTCTAACCAGAACTTGGTTCTCTCGGCATCATCATTAGTAGTAGCACGGAATTCTTTGGCCTTATATTTTCTAATTTTTTCAACTGGAGGTTTATTCAACTGGATCGGATTAGCTTGTGGCATAACAAGGACTTGCGGAGGATTAGACGGGGGTGAAGGTTGTGGCACAGCCGGATTAGTACGGATATATTGGGTGAACCAATCATTCATCATTTGGTAAAAGGCTTGCTTAGCCTCTCCGTCATGACTACTAGTAGCAGGTCTAGAGTAGGATGGTGCTGTCCCTTGCGTGGGAGCAGGCGCATTACTCTCAACATCGTCAGCTACGGCTCGTTTGGGATCCATTTACTATATAAAAACACATTTTTATTGTCAGAATTCATCACACTATCACAGTTCATAAATATGGCATGTATAGCTAGACTCACATATGCTACGTTAGTCCTAGAATCGACTAAACAGTAGCTCTGATACCAACCAAATGTAACACCCCTAACACGAATCTGTCGCTAGACTAGGGTTAAGAGGTATTACCAGACATATCAGAACAATTCGCATTCATTTCATAATTAACATAGCATCAAAGTCAAACATCATTATAGAGTCCCTTACATAGGTCAACGAGACCTTAGACACACTTTAGAAAGGGGTCAAGACTAAACCGAGCTCATACAAAATTTTTTGAAACTTAAACAATTTTTAAAGTTGTAAAGGTCACACGCCCGTGTGAACAGGTTATGTGCCTCCCACGGCATTAGACACGCCCATGTGTCTAGGCTGTGGCAAAACAGGACATACATACTGACTTGTCCAAACGGTCACAAGACACGCCCGTGTGCCAGGCCGTGTGAAAATTAGAGAGGCTACTGACTTGGATCACACGGCCAGTCACACGCCTGTGTGTCTAGCCTGTGTTCGAAACTGACTTGGCCACATGACCTAGCACACGCTCGTGTGTGCATTCGTGTGGTTTGCCTACGCTCATTTTAAAATGGCCCTCGAGCAACACGACTAAGACACACGCCCGTGTCCCTACCCATGTGGGCAAAAATAAGCCATTTATAAGGTCAAAATGCCACCCCTTAAGAGTCTTCATACAAACATCAAAACCAAAACATTTTGTACCAAATTTTCAACCAATTCACAACCAAAACATACAACATTCATGCCATATTAGTATCAACAAATTTCATGCTTGAAATCCTTACCAAATCATAAGCGAAACTCATACCGAAACATATGATTTATGATCTTACCAATTTCTCAATTAAGCAATACCAAAACTTACCAAATTGACCAATTCATTAGGCTAAACAAATACATCAAAATTTGCCATTTTTGCATCACACATCATATACCAAAATCAAACCATAAGTTCAACAATAATCAAGCCATATCACATGGCTAAATATACACTTCACAAAACATATTCAAATACCTCTAGCCTATGCATGCCATACTTCAATATTTACACTTTCAAAATGTACCAAAATAGAGTTTGATAGTGTGGTGATGATCCTCGATGATCCTTGAGCTCCCGATAGCTAAGATATCTATAGAACAATTGAAAACACACATAAAGTAAGCTTTCAAAAGCTTCGTAAGCCATATACAAATAAATTAACACATAACATCAATTTAGATCAACTCATTCATATAACACAAGGCAAAATACATTCATATAGCCATATGTCTCTTATAGTTCATTTGATCATGATTCACACACACATATATATATCATATCTCATTCTCGTAGCAACTCATACTTATATCATATGTTAACAAAGGTACATATACTTACCTTTCATTCTCAAACATGGTATGTAATTCAGACGTACCTGATTCGGATACACATTTCATATATTCATTCTTTTCTCAGATTGCCTGTTGAACCGTTCAGAATCAATAAGGATACTCAGATAGCTTGAAAAGCTCATACAATGCCAACGTCCCAGATGTGGTCTTACATGTAATCAAATATCAATGCCACTGTCCCAGACAGGGTCTTACATGAAATCAAATACGTTGTCAATGTCCCAGACATGGTCTTACACGTAAATCATAAGTCGATGCCAACATCCCAGACGTGGTCTTTCACGAAAACACATATCGGATCCTATGTCATAACATATCTATCCTAACTATTCCTATGATTCGTACGGGGCTTTTCGGACGTCGTTACATTGTCGAAACTTTCTCGAATTTCATATACTCAGCTTTCATACCCATTCATCACAATTCAAATATCATATAAGCAATTGATAATTCAATTCAAACACATTTATTTGTTTATAGACTTACCTCGTAAGGATTCGAACGAACGGAATCGACTATTCGACGGTTTTCGACTTTCCCAGGTCTAATTCTGTTTTCTTTGGTTCTTGATTTATACAAATTCAAATTTGACTTATTCAATTCCACATTCATTCAAATCAATCCAAAAACATATAATTAGGGAATTTTACAAATTAGCCCTCACATTTACACATTTTGACATTTTAGTCCCTAATTCATAAAATCACAAAATTTCCTTATACCCATGCTTAGTCAAATTTTCATAGTGTTCATATAAGTCCACATATTTCATTTATTTCACATTTTAGTCCCTTAAAATCTCGTTTTTACAATTTAGCCCAAATTACTCAAATTCATCAAAAATTCAAAGACAAAACATGTTAACCCAACATCAAGCTTTCATATACTATCATCAAACTTCATAAAACTCATAATATCAACAATGGCACAACTCAAAATCATCATCAAATTCATAAATTGAGGCATGGGCTTGATAAAACATAAAGCAACTATCTCAAAAACGTAGAAATTATCGAAAACGGATCAAAAACCATACCTTAATCACCAATATCAATAGTTGAACCTTAAAAGCTCTTATTCTTTCTTTTTCTTTTTGATTTTCGGCAAGGATGAATGAAAATGGCCTAATTTCATGCTTTTGTTTTATTTTAATTAATAATTATTAACTAAATACCAATTTTACCCTTAATGAAAACATTATCAAAACATTAACATTAGGCCATTTATGTCCATTAACCTTTTCAATGGGTTAATAACAACAAAAGGACCTTTGCTTTAGAAAGCCACAACCAATAAGTACTTAATCAAATAGAATGCCACTTTTATATTTTCTGCGATTAGGTTCTTTTATCAAATTGAGCACACAAACGATCAAATTTTCATATGGAATTTTCACAAATACTAAGTCACATATCTTAAGCACTAAAAATAATATTAAAATATTTTTTATTCAAATTTGTGGTCCCGAAACCAGTATTTTGACTAAGGTCTAAACTGGACTGTTACACATTTACCCTTGGAGTTAGAACATAAAACTTACTAGGTTTTCCAATAGCTCAACTTGGATCTTAAGCTTGCTAAAGAGAAACGGATGCTTCAACTTAATGAGTTAAAAGAGTTCCAATTGTTCTTATATGAAAATGCCAAACTTTTCAAAGAGAGATTGAAAAGATGGCATGAAAAATACATCCGAGTTTGTGAATTTGAGGTAGATCAGCAAGTCTTGTTGTTTAATTCTTGATTAAGGTTCTTTCCAGGTAAGTTAAAATCACGTTAGTCTGGTCCATTCACTATTCATCAAGTTTTCCCATACGGGGTTGTTGAATTTCACAGTAAGAAAGGTAATTTCAAAGTTAACACTCAAGGCTTGAAACATTAATAGGGGGATAAAATTGAGTAGGATAAAACCTCGCTCATTTTATTGGATTCCTAAAATTTTTTGTTCTTCTTTTCAAATAAATAACTTAGGCTATATTTTCTAGATTAATATGTTAAAATAATTTTTTTTCTAGGAGATTGAAACTTAAGCAGAACCACTTGTGACCCCTCCAATCTTTCCTGGCAATTTATTTTAACATAATCTTCTGAGAAAATATTTCCTAAGTGACAAAATAAATTTTTACTTTGTTGAATAAGAGGGTCGATTTTGATCCAAGTTTTAGATTTCTATTTAATTTTAAAATTATCTTTAAGTCCAGGTCCTTAATTGAATTATTTTCAATAATTAGCTATCTTTTTCTATAAATATTTTAAAATGGCTAAAATAAAGGTTTTTAATTTTAATTTTTAATAAATAGGATAATAGCAAGTAATATATTATTATATTTTATATAATATATATTAATTTTTATCAACCATGTATAGGATTAGAATTTGTTCATTATCTTATTATTATTTTACTTTAGAGTTTTTATTTTTAATAAATAAGATAATAACAAATAATATATTAATATTTTTAAATTATATATATTAATTGTTATTTTCTTTATATAAGATTAGGGGTTATAATATATATTAATATTGTTTTACCTAAGAGTTTGAGTCGAACACCCCCTTACTTACACTTTAAATACTACCTTCCCATACACCTTTGCCATCCATCACCATCCACCCTTCCTAGTGCCGTAACCCCCATTAGCAACCACTCACACCAAGCACAACCAGTGCCTAGCGCACAACACCAGTCTTCCACCCTGCTCCCTCACGCGCTACTGCTCCTTGCTTACTAGCTCGTGCGTTGTTGCTCTTTGCACACCAGCCCTCACGCACCCCTACTCACACACACCAGCCTGAGTGCACCTACTCCATTTGCAACACGCAACCGCCACAACCTTCAAGCACCCAATCGAACACCTTCCACCAACATTTAAGGTAGCATCAAATCTCCCAATTCAACACCCTTTAACCCAACACAAATGCTTCACCCTCTCATTATTTTCTTAATTTTTATCTAGTGAATTACAATGGTGGTATTAAATTTTTCGAAAAATTTAATTTGTTTTAATTAATTAATTTTTCAATTTATTGAATTGTTAATCTTTTATTTCTAATTAAATTAGGGGAAATTTTTATTTGTTTCCGTCTTGTGTAATATTCAGGTTAAATCATGCCTCCCAAAAGACCTCGTGCCTCTGTCCAAGTTGAAGAATCACAAAGCAAATTTCATTATGAAGAAGCCAAAGCAAGATATGAAAACATCTTCAAAATGAACAAATGCTTCCAAAGAAAGGTTTTACATTGAAAAAAAGTAACCATACTGATTTCATGGCAAGCATTCAACAAGTTGCTGAAGCTTTAAATTGTGGAGTGCTTTGTGAGAAAAAACCCTAGTGCGAATGAAGAGTTAGTCCAAGAGTTTTATGCAAATTTGATCTCAAGCGAATTAACAGAAGTCTTTGTCCAAGGAATCAAAGTACCAATAAACTCATGTACTATTAATAAATTTTTATGATTTACTTAATTTCGAAGAACTTACAATTCCGGGTTCTAAATGGATTGTGTCAAAGCATGAGACTCATGCTTATCGTAAAGAATATTTGACACTATTAGCGAAGGTATGTTTTATTTTATTTGGGTCAGTCTTATGCTTATCTCACATGGAACTATGATTTCAGTAGAACGAATGGTCCTGTTATACTCAGTTATGATAGCAAAGACCATTGATGTGGAAAAGATCATTCTAAGATAAATTCGAAATTGTGCCGCTAGACGTTTCGGTCCAACCTACTTTCCCTTTACGATCATAGTTTTGTTCTTGAAAGCTAAAATTCTTGCAAACATAATGAAGACAGGGTATAGCCAAGGCACAATCACAGATTAATATCTTTTTCGAGTAGCAGGAAATTCTATTCTTCAACAACAAGCTGAATCGAACAATAAACCTGAAAAAGAAGTTCCTATAGAGATAGAACCAATGTAGCTAGTTGAAATCTCTGATTTGGCAGAGCCAACTAAACCAATTTTCAAACCTGACATGGCTACCCCAACGTTCAGAACTCGTTCACCTCGCCTATATCTTCGAGATGAATTGTCAAAGTTGATGGACATAATGCAACATATGCAGTGCAGTAGCAAGCTTATTGGAGATACTAAAAAATACAGGATGACTCAATTAGAGGTGCTTTTACTAAAATATTTCATGACTCGTTTATTTTTGTGCCTTGTAACACCCCTTACCCGTCACAGTCGCTAGACCCGAGTAATAAGATGTTACGACATAATTAAACAATTCAATAAATACGTTACTTAATAAAAATTTAATTATTTCTCAATAAATTATGGATATAAAGAAATATATTAAATAATTAGAATTATACAATGACCAAATTACAAAATACAAGCATATAGGAATATTGGATTGCAAAATTTTGATGTTAAAAGCCAATAATAGAATTTCACAGATGGTATCGGTACCAAATCAATACCTTCTTAAAATATATACCAAAATTAATTATGTTTACTTAAAAATCACTGGCACTGATATTTATTTTATGGTATCAACATTTTATGAAAAAGTATCAATACTTAAATAAAAATCGATACCATTTTGGCATTTTGTTTATTTTAAAACTATTGATAAGGTCATGTATCAATACCAGATGCAAAAGTATCGATACTTGAGTTCAGAAATGGTAAAAACTTATATTTAAAAGTTCCACTTATGCTCAAAATTTACCTAAGCATAATAAAGGCATGTAACTCAACATCCAAGCATTCCATTCATTTACAACTCAATTCAATACATCAATATCTAAGTCAAATACATATGCTTAAGTTCAACCCACCTAAACAATCAACTGTTAAGGCACTTCAACATGAAAAACTAGGCTTCCAAATTCATTTGTAAACATACACCAAGGCATTATCATCCATTGCACATCTATCATCCATCATTCTCATAACTATGCATTAACCAAAAGCTCACCTAACATATTAACTTTTCAACCATTTGATCAATATACACATAATCAAACTACTTAACAAAACATATTCAATATGACCAATCCTACCAACCATACACATACATATATGCAATATTTATAACATAGAAACCCAAATACCAACAAGATACAAAATGACCATTAAAATACAAAACTAACTTTATAACTTAAAAGACTTCCTAGGTACATGCCAAAATAAAAATAAGAACATCACCAACACTTGAGTTCGAGATGGTCGTTGGATGCTGAGTAGATATCAAACCAATAAGTACCTAACCTGCACACGGAAAACAAAATTGTACACTAAGTATAACTCAGAGTATTGCTATAATTCGAACATAAAAGTAAAACACAATGCAATTATATGCTCAAGTTAAAATAAATGATGTTATGCAATATTATCTCAATCATAGTTCAATTCATTTCATACTTAATTAAATATCATTCCTTAAATACATATTCATTCACTACTTTAGTTTCCAATTCACATTTCATTCTATATTTCACTTCATTCTATCACATTTGCTACTCAATAGCATTGCCATTTTCAAATCATTACCATCTCAAGTCATTATCCCGAGTTTATCGTTTACTTCCCCTATTAATGTGACTCGGAATCGGACACGAGGATTCCAACCATCTCATTTTCATATCAAATCCAATATCCCATACAATATACAATATTTTATTTTACAACTATGCAATTTAATACCTTGTCACTATTAATCAATCAATCATCTCATTCAATTCAAATTCACATCTGATGAAGTTGTTCCAAAGGAATAACTCACCTTATATATAAACTTACCAAATAATGCAATGTATAAAAGCAGTGTTTTTAAATAGTTTAGATTATAGAAACACTTATAGAAACACAAACCGTAAATTCCAAGTTATTCGTCATCAACCTTGTCTAGATTCCGAAACAACGTTAGTTATAGATTGAAATAATTAAAATAAATCAACAATACATAACCCAATTCACATTCAATTACAAAATTTATACTACTTTTGCATAAAGTTTGATTTAGTCCCTAAAATTGAGACTAACTTAACTTCCACATTTAACCTCAAATTTTTATACCAGTTTCACCCAATCCAAATTTAGCTCCCTATTTCTCAATTCTACCCCATAATTTCAAATTTTCATAATTTGGTCCCTATTGTACAAAATCATTAATTGACTTTGTAATAAAGTCCTTTATCAATTCCTAATATATAATCTATCAAAATAACACCTTAAACATCAAAAGTCCAACAATGGTAACATCCTAAATCTTTGACAGTATTTAAAATTACATGGGTCAGGTAGTTCTAGATATCGGGATTCCAAAAACATAAAATTGCAAGAAATAGACTAAATTGACTAACTAATTTAAGCTTAAAACCTTAAAGCTCCTATGGTCGTTCACGAGTTCTTCTCCCCCTTTAGCTTTCGAAAGTTTGTATGAAAAGAGGACGAAAGTTTCTCTTTCATTCTACTCCTATCATCTTTTTTTTTTATTTTGTTTTTATTATTTTAATAAAATTTTATTATAACACATAATAATGTTAATATAATATACAACTTATATAATATATATATATGATGACCGTCCACTACAACTTTAAAACAAAGGTATATTTGCCTTTCAAGTCCCATAGCTATATTTTAGCTTGTAATTTAATAACAATTACATTTTAACCACTTAATCAATTTAGTCCCTATACCTAATTAAAAGCTAATTCAACAAGAATTTCTAACCTAAATTCAATTCACTTCTAAGATAACTCCTTATATATTTAATAAAAATATTTAATATTCTGATTTACGAAAACGGGGTTCCAAAACTACATTTTTTGACACCACTAATTTTCGGATCGTTACATGCCTGAATTTCTAGATTTTATATTTGAACCATGGACTTCAATGTTGAAAAAGGAACGAGGCGATTCAAGCAAAAAAAAAAGGATGATGAAGCAAAAGATAGGTTAGATTTTGAGGGCTCTACACATAAATAAAAAAGGGAGGGATTTTGTCTTTACTTTATTTATTTTTTGTTAAATATGACTCCTATTTTCAGTCAAATTTGAAAAATAGTCTTTCGGTTAAACTCTGTTCACTTGTTTCAATCAAACACTGATTAGTTTAGATTATTTTACTATTATTTGACTTATGAATTTAGCCTATAAATAGGCTCTTTTACAACCTTAGAAGATAGATGCCCATTAAAGATTAGAACTCACAACACATTTAGAGAATTTTGTGTTTACGTTTTGTGGGTTCTTTGTTTTCGGGTTTTCGGGGTTTAGTTTTTATCTCCATCTTTTTTTGTACTCTTCGTTCTTTTTCCATTATAGTAAAATTATCTTGCCCGTGGTTTTTTATCCTCTTTGGAGGGGTTTTTCCACGTTAAAATCTGTGTGTTCAATTTCTCAATTTTTTCACTATTTTCTTATTCGTTGTTTAATCGGGTCGAAATCCTAACGAGTGGTATCAGAGCTAGTTCAATTTTCATAGATCAGCCTGTTCAGAGATGGCAACAACAAGGTTTGAAATTGAGAAGTTCGATAGTGAGACAAATTTCAATCTGTGGCAAGTTCGGATGATGGCAATTCTAGTTCAATCAGGCTTGAAAAAGGTTATTATCAGGAAAAAGCCTGAGAATCTAAATAAAACAGAATGAGAAGAGCTTGATGAAAAGGCTTTATCTGTAATCCAGTTGTGCCTCATGAATACGGTATTGCAGGAGGTATTGATGGAGAAGACCTCATCTGCCTTGTGGAAAAGGTTAGAAACTCTTTATGCGACTAAGTCTCTGGCTAACCGTTTAGTGTTGAAACAACATCTATTTACGTTTTGCATGAACGAAGGTGAGCTTCTTAGAGATCACATCAGTCAATTCATTACTCTTTTAAATGATTTAAAGAATGTTGAGGTCCATATTGACGATGAAGATCAGGCTATGCTATTATTGTGCTCTTTACCCCCTTCATACAAGTCTTTCAGGGAGACCCTGATTTATGGCAGAGACAAACTCTCGTTTGAAGATGTGAAGGGTCATTTGTTGAATAGAGACAAACTCGACAATGACCTTCATTTGGATAGCAAGACAGATAGGCAAGCTTCCGTTTTGGTAGCATCAAAGAAACGAGATAAAAGGTGTCGCTATTGTAAAAAGTTAGGTCACGCCAAAGCGATTGTTATAAATCATGCGAAATAAAAAAGCTGCTGAGAGTAACGAGGAAGATGTAGCTGGTGCTAATTTGGCCGATGAAAATGGGGATGATTTCTTGTTAGTGTCAACAAGTGATAACACCAAGCTCACGTCCGAGTGGATCCTAGATTCAGGATGTTCTTTCCACATGTGTCCCAATAGAGAATGGTTGTCCACATACAGTTCGATTGAAGGTGGAGTTATGCGCATGGGAAACGATTCATCTAGTAAGGTAATTGGTATTGGTACTGTTAAAATTAAGATGCACGATGGGACGATTAGGACACTCTCAAATGTCAGATATGTACCTGATTTATGAAAGAATCTCATCTCCTTAAGTATTTTAGACTTGAAAAGATGCAAAATCAACATCGAGTCGAGCGGTATTAAAGTATCTCGTGGAGCTCTCATTTTGTTAAAAGGTAAAAGAACCGGCAGTCTTTATATTCTGGAAGGTTATACAGTGACCGGTGAAATCGGACGTCCCTCGTCCGTTACGGAGTTGAAGTCAACTTATTTGGAGCGGAGGCAACTTGGTCATAGGAGGGAAAAAGGTATGACTGTTTCGTTGAAGAGAGGTTTTCTTTTAGATGCAGGTTTTGAAAAGTTAGGGCACTGTGTTCGTGAAAATCAGACCCAGGTTAGTTTTGATTTGACAGTGTACAAGTCGAAGGCTAGAAGTCTTCCAGTTTCTAAGCACAAATTCGACTCGCTTAATTCCTCGCATGCTTCAAGATTGGCTCGTGGCGGGCTTTGGCAAAGATGGCATTGTGGAAATATGAGTCAAGGTGGAGATTTGTTAAATATGACTCCTATTTTCAGTCAAATTTGAAAAATAGTCTTTCGGTTAAACTCTGTTTACTTGTTTCAATCAAACACTGATTAGTTTAGATTATTTTACTATTATTTGACTTATGAATTTAGCCTATAAATAGGCTCTTTTACAACCTTAGAAGATAGATGCCCATTAAAGATTAGAACTCACAACACATTTAGAGAATTTTGTGTTTACGTTTTGTGGGTTCTTTGTTTTCGGGTTTTCAGGGTTTAGTTTTTATCTCTATCTTTTTTTGTACTCTTCGTTCTTTTGCCATTATAGTAAAATTATCTTGCCCGTGGTTTTTTATCCTCTTTGGAGGGGTTTTTCCACGTTAAAATTTGTGTGTTCAATTTCTCAATTTTTTCGCTATTTTCTTATTCGTTGTTTAATCGGGTCGAAATACTAACATTTTTCTTAGGATATTTTAAGTTTTTAGTTCTTAGCTTTCCTTTAGGATATTTTTATTTCATGCAAAATAAAATAAGAGTTTGATGTCATAAATAAATTGAACAATTTGCAAATAAGGAGTGTGGCAATAGTTATGTACATATCTAGGATTGGATCTAGGAAAAGCTTGATATTTAAGCAGTTAAATTTTACTCACCTCCTCTTTTTGGAATCCTACCTGGTTTTCAGTATCTATTCACTTCTATATTTTCATTCTCTCTATTGTTTTTAAAAATGAGGACATTGTTCATCTTAAGTAGGGGGACCAAAAAATTGAATTATTTCTTTCAAGAATTATTTCTTCTTATTGAAATATGATTAAGTGATATTTTGCTCAAAAGTTAGATTTTTTTTGTTGAATATGCTTAACTTTAGTATAAATAAAGCTTTATTATCTCAATAATTATTATGTTAGCTGAATTTTGACATAATTGGTAGTCTTAATAAAGTATGAAAATAGAACCATGAAATTTTAACTTCTTAGAAAAGCTATGCATGCATGAATGTTTAAGTCTCTAGAATTGACTTAGTAATTTCTTGAGGCGAAATCATATAAGGCATGAAATTTTGAAAATGATTTAGGCAAACTTTGTTTGGACCATTTGAGTTTTTCAAGCTAACCTTAATGAATATTTACCCATTGAAAGCCTAACTTTGAGACTATATGGCCTGATTTTCTTTTAACCTTACAATGATAAGCCATCTTTTCTCACATACTTATCTTTAAATTGTCCCAAACACTAGACTCAATCTATCCAGAATATTCTTCGAAAATAAGTTTGGGGGAGTTGAGAAGAAGTATCAAATGCTCAAAAAAATGTGTAGTACATATAGGAATATGCACTCGTGCTAAAAAGAGGGAGATAGAGAGAAGAAAAAGAATAGAGAATATGTACTCAAGTTCGAAAAGAGTTGGGAATTTGGAGGTAATAATTCCGAAGGTCCGATGCAAGCTGAGCTTAGGCTTTTAGCTTAAAATTATCTATCTTTTACTACCCCTGGACAAGCCATGTTACAACCTATTTTAAAGACCTATTGATTCATATTTCTATGTCGACTACATTAGTGGAGAGGAATTGCTAAGTTCAACATATAAAGGCATAATTAAACTTAGGGATTGCAACTTAGTCTTAGATGAGGAAATAAAAGTTAACTGATACGAATTTAGCATATAATTATTAGCAAAGCATTTAGGTTATATTTTTGTTATCATACTAGAGTTGAGAATAATTAGAACAATGTGTATACTTAAGCTGCATTATCTCAAAATTTTTGTTCTTAGACATAATTACACTAAACTCATAATTGTAGGGAGAAATTATTTTTAAAGAAAATTTTCAAGGGTGATTTCAAGCAACTTCTTTTGAAATTTGCACATTGCTCGGGACGAGCAATGAATTAATTTTGGAGGTGTGGGAACACAAAAATATATAGACTTTTTTAGCACCTTTTGAGCTCTATTTCATGCAATTTCGTAGTAATTTTTGTCGAAATTCATATTTTAACTATAAAATAATTAAATTACAATCAAATTATGAACATATTGAATTTTAATTATTTTTAATGAATTTACAAAAATTTTATTTATTCTCGATAGTTTTACACAAAGGGTGAAAATTGGCTCAGCAGTCACCTTGAGAAACTTGAACCGTTAAGAAAATTTGTGTATTAAATGACCCAAGAGTATGGCCAATCATTATTTTCAGTAATGGAAGGTCCAATAATAATTATTGAAAACATTTTATAATTAATTTTGATTCAACACAAATTGGGTTAAAATTAATTACAAGCTTGATGAAGAGAAATAGGTCCAATTGTGCTAAGTGAAAAGGATTGATCCACCAAGAAATTTGGCATCCCAAACCGTCCCATGTAGCTGACCCAATCAGCTTATTTTATTTTATTTTTATAATTGCAAATCAGCCCTTGATCTTATCTTTAATTTCGTTCAAACCCCTCCCTTTTTCAAGCTTGTTATATTTAGCCACAAGCTAAAAATAACAAATTCAAGTCAGACCATCCCTCCTACCATGCATGGACGGCTAAAGGAAAAGGGATTGGATACTATTTTTAGCTATTTTAGCGATCATCTCCACCTATAAAAAGCCCCCTTCACTCCTTCATTTTTCATCCCTCACTTCACACATCACACACACACATTTTCTCTCTTTTTCCCTTTGTTTTGCCTTTCACTTCCTTTCTTCCCTTCTCGATTTCCCCTCTTGAAAAAGAGCTTGAATGCCTCTTGGAGTAGCAGCAATCAAGGGTTCATGAAGGCCTTGGATCAGCAAAACGAGCAAAGAAGAGAGGAGCGCACTAGTCTAGCTTTAGAAGACCACTGAGATTTGTTTTTCTAGTTCCCTTCTCTTAATCTTGTTTTTAATTTTGTTTTGATCATTAACATGAATATTTGCATTGTTGTTCTTCAGTTAATTAAAATGACTTAAATTTCATCCATGTTAGATTAATTGCATTCTATCCACTTAGATTATTAAAAATATGTTTGAGTTGTTATTAGGTCTCAATAACTTGTTCAATTAAATAAAACCTTATGTTATGCTTGCATTTTAATTGTAAGGTAACAATTAAATTAATTATTTAAATGGATTGAAATTGTAATTAATGGATACAATATTTAATTGGTGCATGTTTAATCTTCTAAGGTAGTCGAAGGTTAAATTAGTAACGGTATTAAACAGTACCTTAGCCTTGCATAACTTGCAAGATTATTGTGATTAAATTGTTTCAATATAGAGATATATTGCTACCTCACGTAATATTTTATTTGCTTATTAAAATTTGATTAATCGGCTGAATTGATATAGAGATATGGTTAAGAGATTAATAGGTTATAATAGGTAAGTATGTGCATTAATTAGCAATTTTTCTTATGTGCATTAATTAGAAATTTTTCTAAGTTAAAGAATTAAATTGATATAACACATTTATGTCATATTGATTAAATTCATCTTTCAAAAATCATGTATTGGGATATTTATACTTTTTTTATTTTTCTTAGTTAAATTAGTTAATTAATCTTTAGTTTTTACAACACTTCTTCAAAATTTTCATAACCAAACTGTTAAATTTGCATTTCATAGATATTTTCTTACACAGTCCCTGTGGGTACGATAATTCAACATTACTTGTCACTTTATTATTTGATACGATTGTGTACACTTGTACATTTCCGTCGTTCCAATGATCCGCAACCATGATGTGTTGTGTTGGTAAATCAAGCCATGAGGATTGGGATCAATGTATTGTCGACAATCCAACTAGTAAAAGATGTTTCGTATGGGAGCAACATCGACTTGGTAGAACGGAATGCCACAAAGACCTTCTCGAAAATGCTAGAGGCATGGCAAACATATATGAAGCCTGTTGAGCCTTCAGTGAGGCTACCACCTATGAGAGATGTGAGTTGTGCATCAGACTTTAGGGGTAAAATAGTGATGCAAACTGAGCAATTAGAGCAATTAAATGCAACGAGCGAGGTACATCTCAAACAATTTGGTTGTGTTTTTAATTTTGACTTACCTTTGTCTTGAAAATGACATAGGAGCCCTTTCAAAGTTCTGAAATGGGTAAGCCGAGGGGCTTGCAGACCAAATTTGGTTGGAATACTCAACGTTAACCTAGTGTTCAAGGTGGGTATGCCAAAGCCTATTTGTGCAGATCAAGCGGATCCCAATCGAGACAAGTAAGAGCAATGGACTCTTGCAACCGAGATGTACCAACGAGTGGAATGGTTTAAGCTAAGAGACAACAGAAGCCGAGGTAAAGGTTCTGAGGGGCGAGACTACCCGATAGTGAGATTAGTCGGAAAAGGGCCAAGGCGTCAAGGAAGTTTAAAGGCGAGTCAAACTAGGGTAATTTTGAGGATGTAACGAGGACATTGTGAAAATAGGTGGGGGAGAATGTCATGGGCCACGGTTCAAAACCCGTGACCATTGCACAAAGAACGTCTCATGGAGGTCAATCTATTAAATGATGTTTATTTGGCCCACTTGAACTGGCCCGATTCGAAGAACAAATGACGAAGTCCATCTACTTGAATGCTTGGTGTCCTAGTGAAGTACTTATGGTAAATTAGGACTACCTTGGTAAATAAGGAAAGTAATCTTAGAAGATTTATAATCTGATAAGATTTGATTTTGTAATCTAAGGGATTATGTAAATCCCTTAATTGTAGATATGCTTCAATCTTGTCCATCAATGTAAAGCTAGCTGTACCATTAGATTTGGGGGGAGCACAACTATAAATAGAGGGTCTCCCCTTCATTTGTAATCATCAATTGTATTCTATTCTTTAGTAATGAATACTAACTTAGAGCATTTACTCAAATACTTGGTGTGCCTTATTTTTCTGTAGCTATTCAGTTTTTTTGTCTTTGAATCGCTTTTGTTATTTTCGATGCTTTAAGAGAATTTCTATCGAGAATTCTCACTTTGTGAGAGTTAGGTTGACTTAAGTGCATTTGAAGTGAAGAAATTGCCTAAGGCCGCACGAAATGCGAAACGAAAGGTTTAACCCCGTGATAGTGCATAAGGTACTTGCTAGTTGAGAGGAGAGAGGAAGGGTGTAGTTTAAGTTAGTTCCACCCTTCCTCTCCCAGTTTACACATTTTAGTATCATCTTGTTTTGATTTTGACTGTGTTTACACTCTCAATTTGGACTGTAAATCCATCATCCTTCTAGGAGGAAATTCTAGACAGGATGAACCATTAGCCATGTTTCCCTGGAGTGGTGATGTTGTAATCATGGCAGGAGAAGCTAGGGAATGCTTTCATGGTGAGATTTCACTTTTCAATGGCTTTTTATGTTACGGGCTATTTGCCTATGATTTTGCAATTTTTTCTAGAGCTGAACTTGATGATAAAATCTGTCTTTCTATCAAATAGCAACTCAAATGCTGCAATGGTAATTGCAATATTGAGTTTGCAGTGTTATGGGGTTTGTTTCAAGGTCTAGAGCTAGCATGGAGTAAGGGTGTTGGTGAGTTAGAAGTCGAGTTGGATTCACCGTGTTAGGTAAACTTTGTTCTAAAGGGTGTAGGAGATAAGCATCCGGCATATGCACTAGTTAAGGTAATTCAAGAGTTAATAGGGAGGGATTAGAATTGCATGCTTCGTTATATTCCACAACAGAAAAATAATGATGCAGACTGGCTTGCTAAGTTTTCTTAATGCGGATGGTTTGGTTGTGTTTACGGATCCACCTAGTGGTCTTTCCCATTTGTTACTAGCAGACACTCTGGAAATAGCTTTTCCCAGATAAGTTTCTTAGTTTGTGTAGAGTTCTCTCCTTTCTCAATCCTTTTTAGATATGCACTTGCATTCTAGAAGTGGATTCAGTTGCTTTGTTTTACAGATTTATTACTCGATTAGATAGCAACACTCATGGAATAGCTTTTCCCAGACAAGTTTCTTAGTTTGTCTAAAGAATATTTCTCTCCATTCTCGATTGGGAAAAGAAAAACAATTGTGTTGTGGTAAGTGGGATTTGAATCTACGGTCTTTCAAACTAGAACTATGATCCAGCGCTTTACAGCAACTCGGCCATCTCCACTGTTATATCCCATCTCTTATATTTTGTTTATAATCTGCTATTGAACTGCAGTTTTCACATGATGATGATCATTGTTTCTAACATCAATCCTAATTCTACCTCATTTAAAAATGTCACTTGGTTATACCAGTGTATAATTTACTCTTATTTTATGATAATGATCTTATTATAACAGACCGATCTTCGGATTTTAATTTATTTTTCTACCCTTTCAACTTATCTTCGTTGCAACAATGGACTTTCAACATTCAGTACCAAAAAGAGGTCTCAATTGCATTGATTAGTTATAAAAAATGATTTGTTTTGGGATTGCCATGCGATGGTAGTGCTTAGTTTCGAGATTGAGAATTTAAGATCTACAACAATGAAATTAAGTAGGTTAAAAAAGACAATACATTGAATGGAACGCAAAATTATGTGATATTAAAAAAAATCTAAGCAACTGACAACTAACAAGTACTCAAAATATGAATTTTTATCATTCCAACTACAATGCAAAGTCCAAAAACTCATCTCACCAAATTAGATGTGCTCTTAGGTTGTATTTGGGTTGAATTTATGCAAGGTATCTAGATTAATTTTCTAAGTCTAAGTTTGATCCGAAAAATCGGCTTACCTTTTTACTCAAATTTAACCCAATTTAATAAAGGTAAACTCAACTTCCCATATTTGAGACTTTTAGATTAATTTTTATTTAAAATTTTTAAAAATATATAATGCATTAAATGCACTTAAAAAATGCTAAAATAAATTTTTTTTAACACATTAAAAATAATATAAAAAGTATTTATATTAAAAAACACCATCATAAATATAATAAATGCTTTATTATATTAAAAATACAAAATAAATATTTTACTGTATTAAATATAATTTTCAGATTTTATATTTTTGGTTGGATTATTTAGTTGAGTAGGTTTTTTTTAGGTTTTGAGTGATGAGTTTAATTTGTTATTGAGTTAGTGATTTAATATAAATATATGTAATTATTATTTAACATATATAATTAATATAGTATTTTTATAACATAATATTATTTGGGTCAAGTTGGACTTGGGTCAAAAAATCTTGCTGAAGGCTCAACCCATATAGAAAACAGGCCTTAAATTTTTGCTAAGTTTATTTCTCGAGCCTCGTATTTTGTCCAAACCTTCTTATTTTTCGAGTGGATGACCCTACTAATAAGCAAGTTTACACCAAACACACACGCTTAATTTAAATTATATCATTTTTATTATCTTCGTACTTACAATTTTGTCCTACTTAAATTACTTTTCTTTTGTTAATAACTTTATTAGTCCTAAGTCTATTTAAAAAAAAAAATTTAAGTTTTTTTTTTCATTGAGATATCTAAATATTTTTTTTTATCACAAGTGATATTTAAATTTTTTTTTCATATTGATACTAATGGTTCAATATTTAGTTAAATCATTATTTTAACTTTGAGAATAAGTTATATTAAGATAATGCTAAAATCTATAGCATTTAAGCACTAATAAAATAGAGTCACACCCTCAAATTTTAAATATGTACAAATATTATTATATACGCATTTATATCTAAATTATATACGCATTTATATCTAATAACTTCCTTAATTTAATTTAATTTAATATAATTTATTTAAAATAATTAAAATTTTGAAAAAAAAAGTTAAAACGAAAAAATTAAAATTTGAAAAACTGAAATGAATAATTAAAAATTGAAAAACGATAAAACATCATAAGCAAAAAAGTGAATGAAAAAAAAAACTAGAGCTAATAAATAAAAATTAAAATAAAAAACTGAAACAAAAGACTAAGCAAAAATTGAGAATTGAAAAGAAAATCATAACTGCCATTATTAAACTTTGGTATTTGATTAAAAAATTCCCTTAAAAAATATTAGAAATTAAAAAAACTGGTTGCTTCATAAAAGAAAAAGAAAAGATAAAAACCTTATAAAATAAATAAAAACTATTGAAATTTAAAAAGAAAAACTAAAAATATTTAAATTATAAAAGATAAAAGAAAAAAAATTGTTTGTTTAGTTTTTTTTTAAATTTAATTATATTTAAATAATTTAATTAAATTATAGAAGTTATTAAATATGAATAAGTGTATGATACATCCATAAAATTGATCATAAGATCCTATTTTATTAGTGCAGATCATGTTAGTATAAATTATTCTTGTTATCTTTATACCTTTTTTTTTTCTTTTTTCTTTTATATTTTTTCCCTCTCATCTCGGGCTTTTTTACAATTGTAGGCATTTTGGGGTTTATGATTTTTATTAAAGTTTTTAAAATTAAATTGATAGTCGAACCAGTCAAGTTATAAGTTTTTGGTTTGATCAATTCATCCAATTCGATCAAATAAATTATTAAAAAATTATAAAAATAAAAATATTTTAAAATAGAGAAAAAAATTAAATAGTTCAACTAGTTTTTTTCTATCGATTCAATCAATACGTATTAATTTGTAGGTCAATTGCTTCAATTCCTATCTTCAGTTTGGTACATCAATTGGTTCCTGATCCAACTAGTTTGATCGGTCGGTCTATTTCTAAAAACACTAGTTTTGATCTATGAAAGTACTTTTTTAATCTTGTTAGGTCGAGCAAGTAAGCAAGGAGGTTTAAGAACATAATTAATTGCTAGATTTCAACTTCAGGAAGGTGAATTTTGAGCATTTGGCATCTCTAAGCATTGTAAAAGAAGAAGAAAAAAGGGAAAAAAAGTACAAAAGAAATAAAGAAAGAAATAATGTAAAAAATAAAATAAAATTGAAGAAATATTTTTAAGTTTATATTACATGGAAATCTATTATTAGGTGAATTTTTTTTTGAATATAACATTTTGGTGTTAAATGAGTAATAGAAGAATAGTTTACGTACCACTTATAAAAAAAAAATTATGTACCAACTTGGGAAAAGAATGTATAGTTTAGATACTAATTTGTGGATTAAGCTTTTATTAAAATAGACTTAATTGTTTGACTAACTAAGGTGCCAACTTGGGAAAAAAGTATTTTCTTGTGGCAAAAAAAAGAGTTTAGGTACTAATATGAGAAAAATGATATAGTTTAGGTATGGATTAAACCTTTTTAAAAATAAATTAATTGTTATGAAATAAATAGATATAGAGTAAAGAACAAAGAAAATGAGAGAGTAAAAGAAATATAAATGAAGTAGAGATCTACTTCTAATCACTATTAGAATTTAAAGTACATCAAAAGTTATATTGATCTTGATGGACATCCACTTAATAAGATATTCATAACACTCCCCCTTGGATGTCTATTGGTAGATAAAGTGCCTCATTAAAATCTTACTAAGATAAAAACTTGTGGGAAAAAAATCATTGTGAAGGAAAAAGAGTACACATATCTATAATACGCATAATATCCTACCTCATTAAAAACCTTACCAGGAAAACCCATGGGACAAAACCTCGGTTAAGGGAAAAGGAGTACAGCGTGTATTTACTCCCCCTCATGAAAACATCACATACTTTCTCATATCCTACGTATTCAATCTTGAATACTAGTTTTTCAAATGACTATTTGAATATATTACTAAGCATTTATATCACCATTATTTTGAAAGTCATGAGTGAAGAAAAATTTTAAGAAAATATATTTTGATCTCTTCAGGAGTTTCAACAATAATCATAACAAACTTTAATCATGATCCTCTATAAAAATACAAATAGGTATTTTGGATCATTTTATAATCCTCTTTTAACTACTATTGGCTAAGTCAAATTTACCACATATGTTCAATTATTTCAATTCATATAAATGAACAATTTCCTGATAATTTCAATATGCTTTTGGCATTCTAAATCCTTCAAGGATTTTAACATAAACTTTACTATATAGTAATTCATAAAAGGTTGCAACAACCATTAGACGCAAGTTAAATCTTTTATGAATTGTCAAAATAATATATCTAAAGGTTATTGCATCCATCACAAAAGAATATTATATATTTTTATAATCAATGCCAGGACTTAGCTAAAAACTTCATATTTTTATTCCGCTTTTGCAAAACTACATTTGCACCCTCACTGGCTTTATACATTTAGATATTTGGACTACTGGTCCAAAAACTCCATGAATTTAATTATACTTGAGTTACTTCTTTCTATTTTGATCAATTTATTTCATATTATATTTCTCAATAGATTTATTCAAGATCCTCCTTTTATTTCATTATTTCAATAATAATGCTGCATGCAAAATCATTGCCGACCACTTTTATTATTCACTTTCACATTTTCTCGAATTGACATAACTTATCGAGATATCTTATTTTGATTGTTTTAATCTTCAGTTTCAGTTACCTTAATCTCTTCTGGAATTTCACTTATTAGTGATGTCTTAGGTCTCTTCTAGAGCACCTGCCTCCACTATATGACCATCTAGAAGAATTTTTATCTTTGAAACCGATCAATCTATTATTTATTCTAACTGATTGTCCTACTAGGACTTTGATTCAAATTAAAATATTAGATGGTATATAACACTTGGTTATTCTTATTAAGTTTGTAAATATATCTGATAGTTAACTTGTAATGAGTTATCCTTGTTGAACTTCTAGTTCAAATTACTCTCCCCCTAACTAATTACAGGTTATTATTTCTCCCCCCAATGTCGGCAAAACTATCAAATCAAAATTGTAATCACAAATCATGTCATAATTGAATCTCCAATACATTCAAAACATCTAATAGTACAAGGAGACTCATAATTAGTATATATTCCCAACTTTTTTTGAGGAGTAAATCATCTTTGTGCGTTTTGGTGGATCAATTGGAATATATGCACACATACAAAAATTCAAAGATGGGAAATATTTAGCTCTTGATCATAAACCAATTGTAACGGGGAGTATTTATAACTTATTGGCTTGATACGTATAACACATAAATCAACATAATCTCATGTTGAAATAGGAAATTTAGTTCTCATAAGTAATTTTTTAGACATTAATTAGAGGCATTCAATCAATAATTTCTCTAAACCATTATGCGTATAAATAACAAACTTCTACAAAAGTTTTTCAAACTCAATCAATAAAAGACTGAGATATAAACTCATCAGTATTAGCAAGATGAATTGTCTTAATTGCATGATCTGAAATTAATTATTTAAACAAGCAATCTTGCAAATGACATGTTGTAAGTTGATAACACATATGTGATTATTTTGTAGATGCATCTACCAAAATCATATAATATCAAAACCATTCACATGGCAGATGAATGGGCCCATATTCATTTTTGAAATGCAAAACATTAAATCTTAACTTTAGCTAGTGAGTTTCTAATAAGGTATTTTCATTGAGAACAAGCAACAATTGAGAATTCTTTTAAATTAAAGAATCTTCCAGTTCTTTAATGAATGCCCGTATGAATTCTAAATTAATTTTCTCATCATCTATGATCTAGGATGGTCTAACTGGTCACGCCAAGTAGTAAATGCATTTGTATTAGTAAACTTCTGGTTTACTTTAATATGCATTTCAGTTGTACTAAATTGTAACAAATTGATAATTTTACTATCATTCCTTTTACTTTGTATCGACATATATGTGGTATTGTGACATTTACTACTGAAAATGTCTAAATCAATGTGAAGTCTATAATGTCACTAAGTCAATAATTATAATATTCAAATAATTATATGCAATATTTGCTTCAGGGAATATGCCAAAATCTTCAAATGCGGGGCATTTGGTCTAGTGGTATGATTCTCGCTTCAGATGCGAGAAGTCCTGAGTTTGATTCAAAATACTTTTAAAACCCTTTTAACAAGAGTTTTGCATAATCAGTTAACTATCAAGAATAACTGCCTAGGTCATGTATAGAAACAAGCCTATATGAAATATATCAAAAAAAGTCACATCTCAAAAATAAAAATATGACATAATGAAAAACTAGAAAAAAAAATTTCATAACCATCATCATAAACATGCATGAAATTTAATTCAAAATACAACCATTCATGCTCATAGAACTTTTCATTTACAATTGCTCATATCATTTCTCTAAATAATTAACAAATTGAATAAAATAAAACGAATGAACTACTACTTTTAACAATTCTTTGAACTAAATCAAATCTGAATAACCATAAAATTTATTGATTTATTAACACAAATTTACATACTAGATATGTTTTAATCAAATATATTATTTAATTATAAAACCTACTATAGCGACATAAATAAATCAGTTAATATTCATTTTCATAAAAAAATGGTATACTTAAAATAATATGTAACACATGTAATCAAAACTTAAAAAGAAGACCATCTCAAATATTTAAACCATATATCAAGTTGATTTAATATTTAAATATGTATCTTTTTTTTTCCGCGTTAAGTCTTGACGATTTTATCAAGAAGTAAGAAAATTAAACTCCAGTAATAGACTTTGAATCCAATCAAAATCTATTAATAGCAAACTTTGAGAGTGGATCTTATTTTCCAAGTGTACAATAGGTACATAACCAATGACTCTTCATAAATAAATTGTCTCTCTTCTTAAGAAGTTCTTGGAAATTCTTGTTCTTTTCTTGCTTTCTTCATTTTTCCACTTCTGGTGGTGAAACAATTTATTATGACAATCCCCCGTGACTATTATTATAGTTCAATTTACTTCAAATTTTTTACATATTGTTACATTCTCTTCAGGGAAAGGTTAGGTTTTGTGGTTAAAATTTTTTTTTCAATCATAAGTAAATTATTTTCATGATATTGCTACCGTAGGAGCACATTTGAATCATGAAAAGTTGAATAAGTTTTCTCTTGAAAGGTTCTCATCAGTAATATTTTTCCATGTAATTTTAATTAAGAACTTATTTTGAATACTGTAGAGCTATACTCATAATGTAAAAAAAAAAATTGCAACTTCAGGTGCATCCAACCATAACGAGCTTTAGATAGAATTACCTTATTCTATTGCTCAAAAGTAGATCTTTCACAGTCAAATATTTTTCTTTCAATCCCTTAATGGGGATAATGACAAAAGAAGATCACAAAGATAGGCACAATCAATTCAATTTAATAACAAGAGTAATCAATAATTCAATCCTCTTTTGATTTATATGAAATATAATATTTTTCTTATTCACAATCTCAATACTAGATCTATTATGAATATCTTTTAAAACCAATGGATTAACCATCACAAGATATTAATATATTAGCTCTTCTAGAGCTTTCGACTAATTTTGTACTACCAAATGTTGAAATAATATTAGTTTATATTTTCTTTTGCGTTCACTTATGGGAATGCAATAGATTTACTAGGGCAAACTTATAAATGTCCTAAAAAATTCTTTATTTCATATTCAGCATTGCAAACATGCTTGGATTTTAAATCAAAATCTATCTATTAATGTTGTCATGATTAGTCTCCAATTATAATAAACATGATATAATAAATAAATCATAGTAAAATGTACCTGAAGATCTGAGTGATTAAAGGCTCTAATGATTACCCATAGTGCGCAGGCCTCAATTGAACACCAAAATTGCAACAGCTCCAGAAGGCAATTGACAACAACTTGAGCAGCATATTTAGAGTGACCGTGTTATAAAATAAAAAAGAATCATGCTGATAATGTGTTATAAAATAAACAAATAGAGAGTAAAGAGCAAAGAAAATGGGAGAGCAAAAGAGAGAGTGTATTTTATTTATCAATCGGAATATTTACAAAGTTTCTCCAAAGTCTCTATTTATAGGCATAAGAAGTATAAATGAAGTAGAGATCTACTTCTAATCACTATTAGAATTTAAAGTATATCAAAATTTATCTTGATATTGATGGACATCTACTTAATAAGATATTCATAACATTAATATTTTAGTTGAGATTTTTACAAAAATAATATAAAATATTTTTCTCCAAAATGATATGGGCTTCATTTTTTTTACTCAAATGATATGTTTTGAATAATGAGAGTGTTGGCCACAATGCCAAAAAGTCCAAATTGGCTTGGTTTGTGGTGATTTGGGCAAAGCATTGAATTTGAGGCTCAAATCGCTACAAACCAAATTGATTTGGGCTTTTGGGAAACATGACTTGTAGTTCACTTTTGAGGTGTGGATAACGGTAAAGAATCCTACTAAATCAGGTTGAATAGTGCCAATTTGAGCAAGAATCTCTACCTAAATTGATCCATTTTTTGGCAATTTGGGCAGAGATTCCCTATCCGACAAGACTCTACAATCCTAAAAAATCCAAATCCTTCTATCCCCACTATATAAACCCGTAAAATATATAAAAAAAACACATGAAAAATACAAGAAAAACCCCTAAACTCCTAAAATACTTTTTAACTTTTAACCACTGAAAAAACCATAAACCACTTTTAAATTCAAAATTAATCTAATTTCATCAGCATTATATAATTATATTCAGAATCTTTCAAATTTTGTTTAGAAATATGATTTTGACATTAATTTCATTAATATTATGTGAAAAGAAATTATGGTGTACGTTAGAAATATAATGATGATAATAATGTTATAATATTGGTGAAAATAAAATATTGTATAACTTAAAATATTATGAATTTGATCATTTAAGTTTATATTAATATAATTGATAGTATTTTAAAATTTTAATTATTATTTAAAATTATGTTATATTGTGAGAAATACTTTGAATACGTTAAGAATTAATTTATATATTAGTGTAGAAATACTTTTTTGTTACTAAGAATATCATATTTAAATAGATTAGATTGTTGTAATTAATTATCCATGTGTTGTTGGTTTACAAGGTTGGAATACTAAACAAGAAATCTGGGCAAAATGTTGTAGGCCATTTTATCATGTGAAATTTTAAAGTATATATATGTATGAGTTTGTAATTATGTTTCACAAATATATATTTTTTAGACAAGTATGTGAATGTGTATTGTTGATAATTATGGTGAAACACTTAATGTAAGTGTAGTTAATAATTATCAAGTAAATGTCATACATAAGTGATAATGGTAAAAATATCTTTGGATATACTTGGTACAGTGAAAATGGCTAGGGCTTATCATACTTTGAGACGTGTTAAGAATCAAGAGCAAAGTGAAACGATGGCTAGTTTTGAGGCTCAAATTAAGAAATTATAGAATGAACCCCAACAACCAAATTAAGAAATTATAGAATGAACCCTAACAACATGTATTGTTGCACACATAATTATTGTAAATAGCATAATGTAGAAATTGATTTTGATGTGTTATTCTGGTCTTGGGCTAGAAATATAGAATTCTTTAAGGGAAACATTTATTTATATAGTGTAACGACCCAAATGTCAGTGATGTCGCAAAATGAAGTTTCGAGACCTCATTTCCGTAAATTGGGCTCATAAATATTAAATTAAAATATTTATGGTGTGGGTATAAAAGAATATTAAAGTTTGGTCCTTCAATTTTTTCTATTAATTGCTTAATTAAGGTGCAAAGACTATATTACAAAAGTCTTTTCACTATAGATTTTTAATTGGATAAAGGTTTAGGGATTTAAATTACAATTAGCCAAAGGTCCAAAATTACAATCAAACCATTTTACATAATGAGTTAGTGGATGATTATGATTTAAGCATTAAAATATGATTAGTGATAAAGTTAAGCTAATTAATCAAGCTTAATTAAGTTTAATTACATTATATATAAAAGTGAGTGGAATGAATGAGAAGATGTTCATCTTCGTAATTCCTCCATCACCAAAAATACAAAGAAAATAAAAGGAGAAAACCATGCTAGGTCTTCAAACATTCTATCTTTGATTAATAGGTAATTTAAAGTATTTTTCTTGTAATTTTTATATTTTTGAGGTCATGGGAGCTTGATTTAGCTAGCCCTTATACCAATTTGTAAAATTTTTAAAATTTTTCAAAGTTTTCATTGATGATTTCGTAAAGAAATTGGTGTTAAATTGATAGGTTTTAAGCTTAGATGTGAAAAAGGACTAGATTGTAAAGTTTAATTGTTAGTTTTGTTCCTAAAGACCAAATTGAATAAACTGTAAAATTGATAGTAGAAATAAGAAATAGGAGGTCCCTAATGAGAAATTATGAAATTATGAAATTGAATTTTAATTTGAGGGTTTAAATTGAAAATTATGTTTATTTTGGGTTTAAGGACAAATTTGAATAAATTACAAAATATGTATGGCTTTTTAATCAAATGTGATTTTGATAGAATTTCATATTATACCATTTCTGAATTATTCGTAGTAAAAAAATGACACATGATCATCAAAAAGGAAAAGAAAGGCAAGAGTTGACAACGAGTAATACGAGCTTTTGGTTTGTGTTTCTATGATCCTATTATTTAATTATCTCTTGTTCATGTTAAATTACATGATTTAGTCATGATTGATATGATATATTGAGAAAGACAACTAAATTTAATAAAATAGAAAGTTGCATTGGTATGGAATTGAGTTGAGATTCATTATATACGGTATTGGAATGGTAAATTGATGATGAAATTGAGATTGATAGAATGTGAGTTGAATTTATAATGGAATTGGAAAATGGTTACCTATTAAATATACATATTATACTTCAGTTTATCTGATGATACACTATTTGTGCAATATAATTCCTTTGATTTATTCAATGACGCACTATGTGTGTCAATATAATTACTTTAGTTTATCTGATGATGCACTACGCGTGCCAATATAATTACTTCAGTTTATCCAATGATGCATTGCTTGTACTAGTATAATTGTTTCAATTTATCCAATGATACAGAACATGTGCCAGTAAATTACTTCGACTTGTCCAATGATGCACTGTGTGTGTCATGTCACACCCTAAAAATCAGGTTAGTGGAATTGGGTAACAAAATTAAGGGCTTGAGTGAGATATCGAGATTAGTTCATATAAATTAAGATAAAATGAAATAAATAAATAATTAGGCAATAATAATTGGGTTAATAAAAATATACTAGTGATGATTAAATTAGAATAGCTCTAAAATTAGAGGTCTAATGTGTAAATTAAGAGTTTTAATTGAAATAGGAGCCACTAGAACAAGGGAGTTTTAATTGAAATAGGAGCCACTAGAACAAGGGAGAAAATAGAAGGGGGTTAGGGCTCAATAGCCCAAATTTTAAATTTTGGTTGCCTATATAAGACCACCTATCATCCCTTCCCTCTACATTTTCAGCCATTTAAAAAAAATGTTTGTAACACCCCAAAACCGGCTCAGACATTATGGCTGAATCTGGCGATGTCACATGAAAGTGCTTTCGAAAATTAAGTCGTTGATAAACCATTTCCCGTCTAAACCATTTTTGTTATCTTATATTATCTCTAAAATCAAGTTATTTGTTTCCAAATCATTTACCATTTATTTCCTAGTCGTTATAATTTGTGGAAGCTTTTAAAATGATTTACGTAGTGGTGAGTGCTTTGAAAGAAAAAATTTGTAACTTTTGAAAACTCATGTTTCCCTACCACTAGTGATTATGAATTATAAGCAACGATAAACAAATCTCAAATTAAGGTAAAAATCCATAGAGGCCTTATACAGTAAAAATACCCCAAATAATAATACTTATAACCAGAAGCAAATATAAAAATATATATGGTTGTGTGACCTTTGAGTCCCTCACTGCACCGATCCACCTATGTCTGGGGATTACCTGCATAATAAGACAAAAGGGGTGAGTTTACGAAAACTCAGTGTGTAATCCCCATGCACAAAAATAGATGGCATACAGATAATCACAGTCTGGGCATAAGCCCTTTTTAAGTAATCGTGTCAGTCCAGTTTGGGCCTTAGCCCATCTTAGTACAGTAACAGTCACATATTTGCAGTCACAGGAATCCTACCCAACCAGCCTCTACACACCATCTCCGTCCAACCGTACACTCCATGTAGGGATATAATCAACCTATCCAACCCTACACTCCAAGTAGTACCGAATGCGACACTTTATAGTAATATGCAGCTAAGTTGCTAGTAAATCAGGCTCGAGGCCTTTCAGTGCACTTCCTTCAAATAATAAAACCCCCAACCCAATGTAATGCAATAACAAACATGTCATGCCAAATCATGGTATTATACATGCATTCAGTACAGTTTTAGGAGCATGCCTCATATACAGTCTTATAGATGTTTATATCATATAAGGGTATAACAGTCATTTCAATCAATCAGGGGTCTAAGTACACTTACCGACCCTACAGTAGGTTCACAGTCGTCTCAGGCGACCCGCGCAACCTTAGTAGTTTAACAGTGAAAATGGGCCCAGAAGCCCATGTTGTTTGCCCGTGTGGCCTACACGACCCTATATGGCCTTGGTCGTGTGGATCACATGGCCTAGCCCCAACTTCCCACACACCCATGTGGTTCACCTGTGTAGGCCCACATGCCTGTGTGGCCCGCACAGTCCAAATCGCTCTGGCCGTGTTTTGCACACGGCCAGCCTTGTCGATCACAAGCCTGTGTTTGATCACACGGCCTACCACACGGGTGGCCACACGCCCGTGTGGTGTCGACAGCCTCACTTTTTAACTTTTTTTCGATTTTAGTTTTTAGCGTTGTGGTTACACACTTGGTTACAAAAATGCACACACAGTCCTTGAGCACTCCAAATCTAAGTTCAACCACAAACATTCGATTAGTTGCATGTCAACCAAATTTAAAACGACCCTAATCGAAATCACTTAATCACTTAGTCGACAACCACTTACATCGTTTGAATAATCGAGGCCCTACCTACTTAAACCGTCTAGAACGAATGATCACTAAGCTCCTACAATCCAATCGAACCCTTATTAACAAAAAATCTTATGAACAGTTTGAACCAAATCAAAACTCAAACTCACCGAAAGCGCAAGACCGCATATAGAGAAAGGAACTATCGGCAAATAAACCAACGGCAAAGGCCAAAGGCACAACAATTTGACAAAGAAAAAAGATTAAGAGAATGACAACTATAGGAAAAAGAAATCGGCACAGAGAGGGACACCGAAGAGATAAAGAACTGACAAGGGTGGACGAGTAAACGCCTGTCGAGGGAAGCACAAAGCCGAAGGAAAACAAAAGGTGTAACTGGGAATCACCTAACAATATTCGATCAATGGAAAAGAGCAAAGGAGAAAAAAAGAGAAAACAACAGCAACAATTTGGGGGAGAGCACCTATGCCGTAGAGGAGAACAAATTCGAAAACGAAAGAGAACAAAAATAGCAGAAACCTTTAGCAAAAATCCAGCCTCTAAAAAGTGAAAATAGTCGACAGAAAATAGAAATGGAGAGAAAGTACAACCCAAAGCCGAAATCTTGAGAAACAAGAGTTCAAGTTCGGCACCATCTCTCCCATTATCCTCAAATTCCCATATTTTTCTCCTCAAATCCCTCAAAACCGTCCACCCTTCCCTCAACCACCTAATTCAAATTCCATTACAACTCTTCAGTAGTTCGGTTAGACTAAAACACCTACACGGCACTAGCAGCAAAATAAAACACTCCATTGCGCATACTAGGACTTGAACTCAAGACCACCAGCACTTTGCCAATCTGCTTAACCACCAGACCAGCAGGCCCATTCTGACATGTTTTTCAAATATTTTTTTATAAACCTATTGGCTAAAGATAAGGGTTTACTCAATTAAAAACAATTTTTTTCCCAAGCTAAGGCTTGAACCCAAGACTTCTTAGATACTCCCAGAACACATAACCATTGAATAGATACACTGTTGTGTCACAATCACACATGAATAATTATAAAGGATTTTTGGGGCATTACAACTCTACCCCCTTAAAGAAAATTTCGGCCTCGAAATTTTACCTGATTAGAAAAGATAAGGATATTGTTGACGAATCGCATCCTCAGGCTCCCACGTGGCCTCCTTAGTGCTATGATTATGCCAAAGAACCTTAACCAGTGGGATAGACTTCCTCCTCAGAATCTTTACATCATGATCTAATATCTGAACTGGTTCCTCATTGAATGTTAGATCTGGCCTAACCTCAAACTTCTCAACCGAAATAATATGCATGAGATCAGAGCGGTAGCGCCTCAACATAGAAAAGTGGAACACATCATGAATCCAATCTAACTCTGAAGGTAACTCCAAATAATAGGCAACCGGTCCTACTCGTTTTAGTATGCGATAAGGCTTGATAAACCTAGGGCTCAATTTACCCGTACGTCCAAACCTCAATACCTTCTTCCATGGCAAGACCTTGAGAAAAATGAAGTCCCCCATAGAATACTCTATCTCTCGATGTTTCAGATCTGCATATGACATTTGCCTGTCTGATGCTGCTTTCAGTCGGTCTCGAATCAATTTAACTTTATCCTTAATATCAGAGATTAGATCAGGGCCCAGAACACGTCGCTCGCCCAACTCAATCCAACATGAAGGTGTGTGACACCTACGACCATATAATGCCTCGTAAGGTGTTATCTGAATGCTAGACTGATAGCTGTTGTTATAAGCAAACACCGCTAGCAGTAGGTAATCCTCCCAACTGCCTCGAAAATCAATCACACAACTCCTTAACATGTCTTCCAGTATCTGAATCACCCTCTTAGATTGACCATCAGTCTAAGGATGGAATGCAGTACTGAAGTCCAACCTTGTACCCAGAGCTTCATGTAGCTTCTTCCAGAATCGAGACATAAAATGAGGATCCCTGTCAGATATTATCGAAACTGGTACCCCATGTAGCCTCACTATCTCAGACACATATAGCTTGGCCAGCTTTTGTAGAGAGTAGTCAGTACAAACTGGTATGAAATGGGAGGACTTGGTCAATCGATCCACGATGACCTATACTGAATCCTTCTTAGTAGGTGTGAGGGGCACCCCACTAACGAAGTCCATAGTCACTCTCTCCCACTTCTAAAGTGAAATCTTAACTGGCTGCAACAAACCCGAAGGTAACTGATGCTCAGTTTTAACCTGCTGGCAAGTCAGACATTTACCCACGTAGTTGATAACCTCTTGCTTAAGTCCTGGCCACCAATATAACTCACGAAGGTCCCGATACATCTTATTCTCGCCAAGATGCATAGCATAAGGGCTACTATGCACCTATCGTAGTATAGACTGCCTCAACTCGGTATCCTTCGGTACACAGACTTTCCCACGAGAACATAGTACCCCTTTGCTATTCAGTTCAAAATTTAAAGTATTACCACCCTCAATCTTTCGAAATTGAAGACCTAGTGACTCGTCCTCCAATTGTTTACTCTTAATCTGCTCAATCTACATCGGTTTAACCTAAAGTTCAGCCAATAGACTACCATTATCAAATAAACTGAGACGAGAAAACATCGCCCTCAGATCCGTAATAGCTCTACGACTCAGTGCGTCGGCCACCACATTAGCTTTACCAGGGTGGTATTCAATCGAATATTCATAATCCTTAAGTAGCTCAATCCATCTACGCTGCCTAAGATTTAGCTCCTTTTGAGTGAGGAGATACTTGAGGCTCTTGTGATTAGTGTAGATGATACATTTCTCATCGTACAAATAATGCCTCCAAATTTTCAGTGCGAAAACCACCGCAACCAACTCCAAGTCATGTGTTGGATAATTCGCCTCATGAATCTTAAGTTGACGAGACGCATACGTTACTATCTTATCCTCTTGCATCAACACACATTCCAAACCAACATGTTATGCATCACTGTAGACAGTGAACTCTTTCCCTGACTCTGGCTGTATCAATACAAGGGCCTCATCAGTACCTTCTTGAGCTTTTCGAAGCTCTTTTGCTACTCATCAGTCTAGTTAAACGGTACTCCCTTATGTAGCAGCTTAGTCAAAGGTGCTGCAATCAGTGAAAACCCCTTTACAAATCGTCAATAACACCCTACCAGTCCCAGAAAACTGCAGATCTCAAATACAGTCTTATGCTGCTTCCAATCCAAAATAACTTCAATCTTTCGAGGATCAACCCTAATCCCTTTAGCAGATACCACATGACCCAAAAATGTTACCTCTCGTAACCAGAACTCACATTTACTGAACTTGGCATACAATTGTTTCTCCCTCAGAATCTGCAGAACTACTCGGAGATGTTCATCATGTTCTCCTCGAATACACCAGAATGTCGTCAATAAAAACCACTACGAACTGATCCAAATAGGGCTAGAACACTCGGTTCATCAGATCCATAAGAGTTGCTGGTGCATTCGTTAGTCCAAATGGCATCATTAGGAACTCGTAATGACCATAGCGAGTCTTAAATGCTATCTTGTATACATCAGTCTCTTTGACCCTCAGTTGATGGTACCCAGATCGAAGATTAATCTTAGAGAAAATCGTAACTCCTCAAAATTGGTTGAATAGATCATCTATCCTCGGTAGGGGGTACTTATTGTTAATGATTAGTTTATTCAGTTGCCGATAATCGATGCACATACGCATGGATCCATCCTTTTTTTCACAAACAAAACTGGTGCTCCCCACGGTGACACACTAGGGCGGATGAACCTGCTATCCAATAATTCTTGAATCTGAGCTTTAAGCTCCACAAGCTCCTTCG
The DNA here is from genome assembly GCA_025698465.1 of Gossypium longicalyx. NCBI lineage: Eukaryota > Viridiplantae > Streptophyta > Magnoliopsida > Malvales > Malvaceae > Gossypium > Gossypium longicalyx. Next base: position 65,301,316 of record CM046995.1, on the reverse strand, counting down.
GTCCCATTTTATAAGGGGCGATAGACACCGGAGCTGTACCAGGTAGAAGCTCAATCCCAAACTCAACTTCACAATTTGGAGGTAACCCAGGTAGCTCATCAGAAAAGACGTCTAAAAACTCTTTAATTGTTCTGATATCTTTAATAGAAGAAACCCCAGAATCTGAAACACTGGTGTAGGCCAGATACGCCTCACATCCCTTACGAACCAACTTTTTCACCCTTAGTGTAGAGATCACATTCGATAAATAATTTCGACGTTCCCCAATTACAACTACCTCGTTGTCCTCCACAGTTCTCAGTACAATCTGTTTAGTGGTACAATCCAATCTCACTCGGTGTTTAACCAACCAGTCCATTCCCAGTATTTAATCAAACTCTCCAAAAGGAAGTTCCATCAAATCCGTCAAAAAGATAACCCCTTAAACCTCCAAAAGAACATCTCTAAACAGTTTATTTACCCTCATCGACTGCTCTAATAGACTCAGTACAGTAACCTCACTCGTAGTGCTCTCAACCAAGATACCCAGAGTCTCAGACACAGTACAAGCTATATAGGAGTGAGTAGATCCTATATCTATCAATGCAGTATAAGGTACATCATAGATAAAGAACGTACCCGTGATAACATCTGGAGTATCTCCATCCTATTGGTCACGTGCAGCATAAACTAGAGTCGGTTGTCTCGCCTTAGTATGTCCAGCACCTCTGCCCTGTGCTCTCTAACCATGGCCCAAACCATTCCCACCTCTAGCTTGACCATGGCCTCTTGGTGGCTGCTGAACACCCCTCAGCGGCTGTGTAGTACCTAATCTTCGAGCTTGCACCTAATCGAGCCTCCGTGGGCACTCTCTAATACGGTGCTCCAATAAAGCGCACCTCAAACATGCCACAATCCTTTTCCAGTACTCGCCCTGATGGCATCTCCCACAATCAGCACAAGGCTACTGTCTAATAGCAGCAACAGGGCCCTCAACTCTGATCGACCCATCAACTCTGGCCTTTTTCTTAGGCCTCTCAGAAAGGAACTCGAGGGCTCCGAATCCCTCTTGTTCCTACCTCTCTCTTTCTCATGGTTTTGGCGCTCAACGCGCTTCACTTCTTCAGCGATCTTCAACTTATCAACCAGTACAGCAAGATCTCGCTCCCTCTGTGGAGCTATCAGAACCAGTAAACTATCCTTGAGGCTATCCTCGAAACGAACACATTGTTCGTACTCAGTCGCTACCATCCCTCGCGCATAGCGGCTTAGTTACAAGAACTCGGCCTCATATTCAACCACTAATCTATCCCCCTGAGTTAGATTCAAAAACTCTCTCCTCCGGGCATCCACATAACTAGCACCCACATACTTTCCTTAGAAAGTAGTCTTGAAAAACTCCCAGGACAGTCGATCGGGCTGAGTGCCCGCTTTAACTGTAAGCCACCACTGGTAAGCCTCATCTCTCAACAGTGACACTACACCCTTTAGTTTCTGCTCAGGGGTGCAGTCTAGATCGTCTATGTAACACCCCTTACCCGTATCCGACGCTGGGACAGGGTTCGAGGCGTTACTGGACTTAAACATTCACAACATGCAAAACTAGGCCACAAAATTTTTTCCCAAAATTAAAACATCTCAAACACATGTATATTGTCCCTCATACAGGCCTTCGAGGCCTAAAACATACATCGGGGTGGTTCGAGACTAATTCGAGAACTTTTGATAAACTTTGGACAACTTAACCAATTTTCTTGCTTTGGAGAGTCACACGCCCGTATGGGTTGGGCCATGTGGTCACACACGCCCGTGTGGCATGGGACACACCTGTGTCCTCAACTCATGTAACTCTCTGTTTATGATGTCAACCAAACAAATTAATCTACACAGTCAAGCCACACGCCTGTATGCTAGACCGTGTCCTCCACACGACTGAGACATATGGCCGTGTCTCTGCCTGTGTGGCCAACACTTAGGCTATTTTCCAAGCCTTATGTTGTCATTAATTCTTTCTCATACTTTACAAATCAAGGACCCAAATTATAGAATCAATTTAATGATTAATCGACCTTGAGAAAGATTCAATTAAATAATTTGCATGTTGTCCTACAAGTGTTTATTACCCAACACTTAATCGCTACACATTCTACAATAGTCCATGTTTAATCATTATCAACTTACTACCAGGCCTCATATTCATTCCATGGCCATGACCACATCGAATGGTTCTAGGGCATTCATCGTGTACATGTGTTATACTAATTATTCATAGCAGCAAATTGTAATCACACGACATGCATTAACCCATAGCAGGAATAATTAGGCTTACAAGCCATAACCATAATAAGCCACATCTCATGGCTATATACAATAGATCAATATAAGCCGATACATTTGGATAATCATAACAACATCTAATATAAAAACTAGTCCTTATACATGCCGCTCACTTGAAAGTGTTTAATACACGTAAGACAATACTCTGGAGTTGATAGCTTGATAGTGTGATGTTGCCTCCAACGATCTCCAACCCCGAGCCGACCTGAGAATACCAAGGAAATGGAGAGGAGGGAGTAAGCTTAAAGCTTAGTAAGTCCATATGAAAATAATAAGCATTATAACAACATGTTTCCTTAGGCAATCAACCACAATGACACTTTTACTCATATTCTGGTTAAGCTATTTTCTTGAGTCATAGTTTCTAATTTATTTATACCTAGATCTACAGAACTCCAAATTAAGATTCGTTAATTTTCCCTGAAACTAGACTCATTTATCTTCTTACAATAAAATTTCCAGAATTTTTGGCCTAGCCAATAAGTACAGTTTATTATTTAAATTCTCCTCTATTTTGCTATTTGATAGCCTCAACCTTTATCTACTAAAAATCAAATATCTCATAATACGGGACTTGGATAATGTTCTTGTCTCTTTCTCCTGAAATTAGACTTATTAAGGATTTCATTCATATGATTAATAACTCATAATTATTTTTGTACAATTTCTAGTGATTTTCCAAAGTCAGAACAGGGGATTCCAAACTCATTTTGACTCTATCTCACAAGAATTCAAATATCTCATTATATGAGATTCCTTTACTAGAACCATTTCCTTTATCTGAAACTAGACCCAATAAGATTTAATTTTATATTTTATTCAGTCTCTAACTCAATTTCCACTATTTTTGGTGGATTTTCAAAGTTGGACCATTGCTGCTGTCCAAAACTATTTTAGTGCAAATTCATAGTAACTATCATAAGCTCATTGATGATGGACTCATCATTTCATGAAACCCATATCTCATTACATAATGTAAGTTAACATGATATTACAACACAATTCATAATCATAAGCATAAGGATGGTTCATCTTTCAAACCTTTTTACTTGTTTATCATGTATACACATACATATGCATGAATTTGCTTACACATCATTTATCACCTTTCAATAAGGCGTCATTTATGAATATAATGTACATACCTGTACATATCCGTAGCATATCAATTAAATTTAACTTTATCACCATGCCTATCTCGGGATTTTTATTGCATTATTCATTATAATACCCGTTGAATTTCTCGGAAATCTCGATGGATAGCTCATTTACCGTCAAGTCATACAAGTGATCCTTTTCAAGCAAGCACTCCCGCGAACCTCACATCTTACAGTGGGATTACCAGTCCAGGCTAAATCCCCCGTAATATAAACTCATAGAGTGATGTCGGGATGACCAGTCCAGGCTAAATCCCTTGTAGTGACAAACACTCTTAATGAGCTTGGTTTTGAATTACCAGTCCAGGCTAAATTTAGACCCTAATCGGATTACCCATCTGGGATAAATCCATAATGCACACATATTCTTTGGGAGGCTCGATCACTCAAGGAACACCCATCTGGGCTAGTTACAGAAACACCCCCTACCCGCACTCCACACGGAATAGGTGCGAGGTATTACTGAATCATAATACATACCATTAAATAAAACCGAGACAAAAATATGGCATCCAATTAGATCATGAATCATTATAACATATGCCTTTAACAATATTAGCCAATTTCAATGGCTTTGTACAAAATAATCTGTCAAATACTGTAACTAATATTTTATACCTAGGCAATTATGACACGTAACAAAATAACTAAGCGTACTATACATGCCATAATTCAAAATGTTTAGTTCAAATACCAAAAATATTGATAGTGCGGACAGATCTTCAACGATCTCTAACTCCTGTGCTAGTTGGATGACATTATAAAACAAAAGAGAGAAAAGAAAGTAAGCTTATAGCTTAGTAAGTAAGTATATAAATAATGAATAAGGAATCTAATATGTTCACAAAATAACTCAACCATATCTATTTTTAATTTCACTATTTACTCCAATTTGATCAAGCTGTCCCTCTTGCGTCATGTTCACTGAATAAATCATAACTTGAGTTACGAAACTTGAAACTAAAATCCATAAAATTTTCCTGAAACTAGACTCATATTACTTCTTACTAAAATTTTTCTAGAATTTTTGGCTCATCCAATTAGTACATTTTATTAGTTAAAGTTTCCCCTGTTATACAGCTTGACTAATCTGACCTCTGTTCACTACGAATTCATTTCCTCCCTATACAAAAAACAAATAGCCATGAAATTTGTTTCATTTAAAACTAGACTCAATAAGGAATCTAGGCATATAAACTATATTTCTTAATTAGTTTTATACAATTTTTAATGATTTTTTAAAGTCAGAACAGGGGATCACATAGTCATTCTAGACAAGTCTCACAAAAATATAAATATCTCAAATTATAGGATCCCTTTACTTGCTCTGTTTCTTTTACATGAAAACAGACTCATTAACCTTTAATTTCATATCTCATTCAGCCTCTAATTAAATTCTTACTATTTTTGGTGATTTTTCAAATTCACGTCACTGCGACTGTCCAAAACAGTATTATTGCTATTTCACTCTTTCACACTTTCTTTGTATTAACCTCATTTTAACATGCATATCACAATTCATTTTCACCACATTTCATACATCACAAGTATAGGTCCATGATTACAATGTCACTGTAAAATCATCCCGTTGAACACTTCGAATCAATCCTTGATACTTGGTGGTTTCAACACATAACTCCACCCATCATATTTCACATAGTTCGGCTCTCTTGTACACATGGTGAACACTTAGTACTACCCATGTGACCTAGCCAATTTATATCGTAGCTCTCTTGTCTACATGGTGTCCTTCACTTGGAACCACACATGCGACCTAGCTACATTTATCCTCTCCCGTAGCTCTCTTGTCTACATGGTATACATCCCGTATCACACATGTGACCTAGCTACCCCATAGTATCTCGTAGCTCTCTTGTACACATGATGTGCACTCAGCACCATACATGTGACCTAACTACGTACCATCTGTATTATCTAATCTTTCCGAAGGTTCAACCGGGATTTTTCTCTCTATTACTTATTTCTATTCTTCCAATAGTGGATTATGATTCAAAATCAGCTAAAATATATATAATATACTGAAATATAAAACGTAAATAAAGATAATGCATTATTTACATACAAATTTACCTCGGTGCAAAAAATGAAAATTTTGCAATTTAGTCCAAAATCTTTTCCTTCCCCCGTTTGAGGTCGATTCCATGCCTTTCTTGATCTATAATAACACATTTAGCTCATTTAACACTCATACTATTTATTTCAATGCAAAAATCATATTATGGAAGAATTACGTTTTTGCCCCCTAACTTTTACAAAATTATGATTTTTCCCCTAGGATCGGAAATTTAATTTCAGCCCTTATTCTTATTTTTTATGACATGCTGATCATTTTTCCCTTCTATGGAAACATCAAATTCTCACTCTAACACATAGTTTTGAACAATAGGTATTTTTACCGATTATGCCGTTTTGCTCGTTTTCGCTAAAAATCGCTTAGAAAAGATCGTTCTCCTAACTTTAAACATTCATTTTCTACCATCAAACATCAAAATACATGCAAATTATTCATGGTTAAATTTTTAAACATAAACCCTAACTCGAAATAATGGTAGAAATAGGTAAACCGAGCTACGAGGATTTCAAAAATATAAAGAACATTAAAAACGGGGCTTGAATGCACTTACTATTGAGCTTGGAAGCTTGGAAAAAACCCTAGCTATGGTGAACATACCAGTTTCGGCCAAGGAAGAAGATGGATGGAGAAAATTTTGGCTTATTTTTCCCATTTTATTTCTTTTAATTACCAAATGACAAAAATACCCTTAAGGCCTTTTTTTAAAATTTTGTCCTATTCATGCCCATTTTTGTCCATATAAAGTATAATGGTCTAATTGCCATTTAAGGACCTCTACTTAAAACCCCCATTTCAATCAAGTACCTTATGAACTAGAACACACATTTTTCACCTATTTCAATTTAGTCCTAAACATCAAATTAAACACCTAGTCATAAAATTTTCAACCTCGGATTCGTGGTTTCGAAACCACTGTTCCATTTTGGCCCTAAATTGGGCTGTTACAACTCTCCCCCCTTTAGGGATTTTCGTCCCTGAAAATCTTACAGGTAAAGAGGTTTGGGTACTGTTTTCTCATGGCTTCCTCCGGTTCCCACGTAGCTTCTTCTCCCCCATGTCTTTGCCATAACACTTTCACTAAAGCTATACTTTTCTTCCTCAACTATTTCACTTCTCGAGCCAAAATCTTAATCAGTTCCTTATCATAGGTCAAGTCCAATCGAATCTCAATTTCTGTTAGAGAAATCACATGTGAAGGATCAGAACGATAACGTCGCAATATTGATACATGAATCACGTTATGAATTCTTTCTAACTTTTCCGGTAAGGCCAACCGATATGCCACTGGTCCAATCCTTTCAATAATCTCGTACAGCCCAATAAAACGCGGACTCAACTTGCCTTTTCTGCTAAATCTCAAAATCTTCTTTCATGGTGACACCTTCAAGAACACTTTATCACCCACCTGAAATTCAATCTCTTTTCTTTTTAAATCTGCATATGAATTTTGTCGATCTGAAGCAGCTTTCAAGCAATCACGAATTACTTTTACTTTCTCTTCGGTTTCTTTAATTAAATCAACTCCATAAATCTGTTTCTCACTATGTTCGGTCCAATATAAAGGAGTTCGACACTTACGACCATACAAGGCTTCGTATGGTGCCATCTGTATACTCAACTAAAAACTGTTATTGTAGGCAAATTCAACCAAAGGTAGATATTTCTCCCAACTGCCTTCAAATTCTAAAACAGAGCATCTAAGCATATCTTCGAGTACCTGGATTACTCTTTCAGACTGGCCATCTGTTTGTGGATGAAACGTAGTACTAAAATTCAATTTTGTACCCAAAGCTTCTTGTAACTTTTTTCCAAAATCTCGAGATAAACCTCGGATCTCTATCTGATATTATAGACATAGGTACCCCGTGCAATCTCACAATTTCAGCAATATATAATTCAGCTAATTTATCAAGTGAGTAATCGATACGTACTGGTATAAAGTGAGCCGACTTTGTTAACCTATCAACCACTACCCAGACAACATTCTTCTTTTTAGGAGTTAAAGGCAAACCGGTTACAAAATCCATGGTAATCCTATCCCATTTCCACTCAGGTACCATCACCGATTGGAGTAATCCTGAAGGCACTTGATGCTCAGCTTTTACTTGTTGACAGATCAAACACTTGGTTACAAATTCAGAAATATTCCTTTTCATGCCTGGCCATCAATATAACTTCTTTAAATCATTATACATTTTTGTGCTACTAGGGTGAACTGACAAACAACCACTATGCGCCTCATGTAATATTTTCTGAATCAATTCATCATTTTTTGGTACACATATCCTGTCTCGAAACATCAAACAATCATCTGGTCCAACTCAAAAATTTGAGTCGTAACCCGATTCATATTGAGCTCTCTTGGTTCGCAACTCACTATCGTTCTTTTGAGCATCACAAATTATCTGGAGAAATAACGGTTTAGCCCTCATCTCTGCCAAGATTGACCCATCATTAGACAATGCTAACCTCGTATTCATGGCTCTCAAAGTAAAAAGAGATTTCCTGCTCAAGGCGTCGGCAACTATATTCGCCTTCCCCGGATGATAATCAATCACTAGCTCGTAATCTTTCAATAATTCAAGCCATCTCCGCTGTCGCAGATTTAAACCCTTTTGATTCATCAAATCCTTCAAACTTTTGTGATCAGTAAAAATTCGGCATTTTTCACCATACAAATAATGACGCCAGATCTTCAAGGCAAAGACAATAGCTGCCAATTACAAATCATGTGTAGGATAGTTCTTCTCATGCGGTTTTAACTGTCTCGAGGCATAAGCTACCACTTTACCCTCTTGCATCAGCACACATCCAAGGCCTGTCAATGATGCATCACTATAAATTACGAACTCTTTCCCTGGCTCGGGCTGTACTAAAATTGGTGCTTTAGTCAATCGTGCTTTCAGCTTTTCAAAACTCTGCTGACATTTATCAATCCATTCAAACTTAACATTCTTTTGCAGCAACTTAGTCATAGGAGAGGCAATCATCGAAAATCCCTCGACAAAACGTCTATAATACCCGGCCAAGCCTAAAAAGCTTCTAACCTCGGATACATTCTTTGGCGGTTTCCAATCAACGATCGCAGAAATTTTGCTCGGATCTACCCGAATACCATCACCTGAGACTATATGTCCCAAAAATCCGACTTCACGAAGCCAGAACTCACTTTTGCTAAACTTAGCAAATAGTTTCTTTTCTCTCAAGATCTGCACTATGGTTCTCAAGTGTTTGGCTTGCTCAGACTCATCCTGAGAATAAATTAGGATGTCCTCTATGAACACGACCACAAACTTATCCAAATATGGTCGAAAGATTCGGTTCATCAAGTCCATAAATATAGCTGGAGCATTAGTTAAGCCGAAAGGCATCATAAGGAACTCATAATGTCCATACCTTGTCCTAAAGGCGATTTTCGACACATCTGACTCCTTAACTCTCAACTGGTAGTAACTGGATCTCAAATCGATCTTTGAAAACACTGTTGCCCCCTTCAACTAGTCGAATAAATCGTCAATCCTTGGTAACGGGTACTTGTTTTTTATAGTCACCTTATTGAGCTGACGGTAATCAATGCAAAGCCTCATTGAGCCATCTTTCTTCTTTACGAATAATACAGGAGCACCCCAGGGAGAGAAACTCGATCTCACAAATCCCTTGTCTGTTAACTCTTGCAATTGAGCCTTCAATTCTTTTAATTCAGTCGGAGCCATTCTATATGGAGCAATCGAGATCGGTGCAGTCCCCGACAACAAATCAATGGCAAACTCTATCTCTCTGTTCGGAGGCAACCCAGGAAATTCCTCTGGAAATACATCTGGAAATTCACAGACTATCGGCACTGATTTAAGCTTCAATTCAGACATCTCAATATTCATTACATAGGCAAGATAAGCTTTACACCCTTTCCTTATATATTTCTGTGCAGACATGTGCGAAATCACCATAGGCAATTTATTTGATTCATCTGTTTCAACCCATAGAATTTCACCATTTTCATATTTCAACTCTAGTGTTTTCTGTTTGCAATTTACCTTGGCATCATACAATGTCAACCAGTCCATTCCCAAGATAACGTCAAACTCATCAAATGGTAACAACATCAGATTAGCTGGAAAACAATGACCTTGAATCATTAATGGGAAATTCTTGCAAACCTTATCAACTAGCACATATTGGCCTAAGGGGTTTGACACTTTAATCGCAAACTCAGTAAACTCAACAGGCAACTTCTTATTAGATACTAAATTCACACAAATATAGGAATGAGTAGACCCAGGATCAATCAATGCAATAACAATAGTATCATAGAGAAAAAATGTACCAGTAATCACATCGGGAGATGATGCATCCTTTCGGGCACGTATGGTATAAGCTCTAGCAGGCGTTCTAGCTTCTGATCTCACCGCTGAATCTTTCATCACAGTTTTACTGCTAGCTCCACTTCCAGTATTTCTCGGTGGTCTACCTCTGCTGGCGGTAGTACTCTGTCTAGCACTCTGAAATTTTTCTTCTTTAACTTTCTCCAGACAGTCTTTGATAAAATGCTCGCCAGAACCACACCTGAAACAAGCTCGCTCGTTTCCCCAACACTTACCAAAATGTTGCCTGCCACATTGTTGACATTCGGGCTTTCTAGACCGCACATTACCCACACTTTCCACTAAAGTAGCTTGAGCTTTAGACCCTGAATATGCCTTACCATGATCTCTGTGTGAATCCCCAGATAAAACTGTCATTCGAGGGTATGTCTCTTTGGACCTCTTTGATTGAGATTGAAATGACTTGCTTATCGGCCTGTTTCTAGCATCTCGGGCCTCAATAGTAGCTTTTCTTCTTTCTTTGTTCAATTCTTCGGCTTTAAGAGCTCGGTCAACCAATACTACAAATTCTTTTAGCTCCAGAATTCCCACAAGCACTTTAATGTCCTCATTAAGACCATCCTCAAAACTTTTGCACATAATAGCCCCAGTGGACACACATTCCTGGGCATACTTGCTGAGTCTAACATAATAGCCTCAGTAGCCACAGACATCTTGCCCTGCTTCAATTCAAGGAACTCCTTCCATTTTTGATCAATAAATTGCTGACTTATGTATTTCTTTCTGAATTCTTCCTGGAAGATATCCCAAGTAACCCTTTCTTTTGGCACCACTGCTACCAAAGTCTTCCACCAATGGTAGGCTGAATCTCTCAAAAATGATACAGCACACTTTAAACACTCATCGGGTGTACATGAGAGCTCATCAAATACACGAGTAGAATTTTCAAGCCAGAACTCCGCTTTCTCGGGATCATCATTGATCTTTGTTATAAACTCTTCGGCCCCCTGTTTTCGAATCTTGTCGACCAGAGGTTTGTTCATTCTTACCGAATCTATGCCTTGAGCAGCTACAGGAACTGTCTGAGGTATGGGAGGGGGTGGAGGAGGTTGAGCATTTGGGTTTGCTCGAATAAACTCAGTATACCAATTGTTCATCATTTGGAGAAAGGCATCCCGAGCCTCATCTCCTTGTATCAATGTCTCAGGTCTACTTTCTACAGGCGCGGTCCCTTGCGCAGGAGCTGGAGCATTACTAGCAGTATGATCAGCCGCAGTTCTGTCAGGATCCATTACTATATTAAAACAAAATACAGTTTAGAATGATCAGGAGTTACCACACTATCTCAGTATATTTATGGCATGTATAGCTAGACTTTTACACACACTATATTAGTCCGAGAATCGACTAAACCATAGCTCTGATACCACTAAATATAACACCCCTTACCCGTACTCGACGCTGGAATAGGGTACGAGATATTACCAAATCATAATACATACCATTAAATAAAATCGAGACAAAAATATGGCATCCAATTAGATCATGAATCATTATAACATATGCCTTTAACAATATTAGCCAATTTCAATGGCTTTGTACAAAATAATCTATCAAATACTGTAACTAATATTTTATACCTAGGCAATTATGACACGTAAAAAAATAACTAAGCCTACTATACATGCCATAATTCAAAATGTTTAGTTCAAATACCAAAAGTATTGATAGTGTGGATAGATCTTCAACGATCTCTAACTCCTATGCTAGTTGGATGACACTATAAAACAAAAGAGAGAAAAGAAAGTAAGCTTATAGCTTAGTAAGTAAGTATATAAATAATGAATAAGGAATCTAACATGTTCATAAAATAACTCAACCATATCTATTTTTAATTTCACTATTTACTCCAATTTGATCAAGCTGTCCCTCTTGCATTATGTTCACTGAATAAATCATAACTCAAGTTACGAAACTCGAAATTCAAATCCGTAAATTTTTCCTGAAACTAGACTCATATTACTTCTTACTAAAATTTTTCTAGAATTTTTAGTTAAGCCAATTAGTACAGTTTATTAGTTAAAGTTTCCCCTGTTATACAGCTCGACTAATCTGACCTCTGTTCACTACGAATTCATTTCCTCCCTATACAAAAGTCAAATAGCCAATTAGTTTTATACAATTTTTAACGATTTTTCAAAGTCAGAACAGGGGATCACATAGTCATTCTAGACAAGTCTCACAAAAATATAAATATCTCAAATTATAGGATCCCTTTACTTGCTATGTTTCTTTTACATGAAAATAGACTCATTAAGCTTTAATTTCATACCTCATCCAGCCTCTAATTAAATTCTTACTATTTTTGGTGATTTTTCAAATTCACGTCACTGCGACTATCCAGAACAGTATTATTGCTAATTCACTCTTTCACACTTTCTTTGTATTAACCTCATTTTAACATGCATATCACAATTCATTTTCACCACATTTCATACAACACAAGTATAGGTCCATGATTACAATGTCACCATAAAATCATCTCGTTGAACACTTCGAATCAATCCTTGATACTTGGTGGTTTCAACACATAGCTCCACCCATCATATTTCACATAGTTCGGCTCTCTTGTACACATGGTGAACACTTAGTACTACCCATGTGACCTAGCCAGTTTATATCGTAGCTCTCTTGTCTACATGGTGTCCTTCACTTGGAACCACACATGCGACCTAGCTACATTTATCCTCTTCCGTAGCTCTCTTGTCTACATGGTATACATCCCGTATCACACATGTGACCTAGCTACCCCATAATATCTCGTATCTCTCTTGTACACATGATGTGCACTCAGCATCATACATGTGACCTAGCTACGTACTATCTGTATTATCCAATCTTTCTGAAGGTTCAACCGGGATTTTTCTCTCTATTACTTATTTCCATTCTTCCAATAGTCGATTATGAATCAAAATCAGCTAAAATATATATAATATGCTGAAATATAAAACGTAAATAAAGATAATGCATTATTTACATACAAACTTACCTCGGTGCAAAATATGGAAATTTTGCAATTTAGTCCAAAATCTTTTCCTTCCCCTGTTCGAGGTTGATTCCACGCCTTTCTTGATCTATAACAACACATTTAGCTCATTTAACACTCATACTATATATTTTAATCCAAAAATCGCATTATGGAAGAATTACGTTTTTGCCCCCTAACTTTTACAAAATTATGATTTTGCCCCTAGGCTCAGAAATTTAATTTCAGCCCTTATTCTTATGTTTTATGACATGCTGATCATTTTTCCCTTCTATGGCAACATCAAATTCTCACTCTAACACATAGTTTTGAACAATAGGTATTTTTATCGATTATGCCGTTTTGCTCGTTTTCGCTAAAAATCGCTTAGAAAAGATCATTCTCCTAACTTTAAACATTCATTTTCTACCATCAAACATCAAAATAAATGCATATTATTCATGGGTAAAGTTTTAAACATAAACCCTAACTCGAAATAATGGTAGAAATAGGTAAACCGAGCTACGAGGATTTCAAAAATGTAAAGAACATTAAAAACGGGGCTTGAATGCACTTACTATTGAGCTTGAAAGCTTGGAAAAAGCCCTAGCTATGGTGAACATACAAGTTTCGGCCAAGGAAGAAGATGGATGGACAAAATTTTGACTTATTTTTCCCATTTTATTTCTTTTAATTACCAAATGACAAAAATACCCTTAAGGCCTTTCTTTAAAATTTTGTCCTATTCATACCCATTTTTGTCCATATAAAGTATAATGGTCTAATTGCCATTTAAGGACCTCTACTTAAAACCCCCATTTCAATCAAGTACCTTATGAACTAGAACACACATTTTTCACCTATTTCAATTTAGTCCTAAACATCAAATTAAACACCTAGTCATAAAATTTTCAACCTCGGATTCGTGGTTTCAAAACCACTGTTCCGTTTCAACACATGCAGGATCTCGTATCATTTAAGAATAGCGTATCCATCAGGTATCCCTTTTTATTCAACCAGGATTTTCTCTTTTCACCAATTATACCAATAATTATAGTTGATCATGCAATGTACATTCAATTCAACACATTTTCATGTTTATTTGGACATTAGTCCATGAAATAAACATGGTATTGCACATAATTATATTTAAGCATTTGTCACAATATATAATCTTCATATCAACTATATAAATATTCATCACACAATGTTGACACATCTCTTTGAGTTCAAGCATGAACAATAATATCATTGCATTATCATTGACATATAAACTTACCTCGGTTTCGAGTACGACTATTTATTTCGAGTTTGTGCCTAACCTTGTTCAACCTCATTCTAAGCCTAAATCCTGTTTTCCTTGATCTATAATATCACATTTAGCCTACTAATTAGTCATTTCTCATATGGGTCCAAAAATCATATTTTTACAAATTTTCTTTTTGACCCCTAAACTTTCACATATTTGCACTTTTGCCCCAATACTCGTAAAATGATTTTTATTCAATTTCCTTGCATTCAAGCCTAGCCGAACCATTTTCATAACCATGGAAGCCCAAAATTTCACTAAATCACTCTTTTATGACTAATTTTATAAGTTTTATGATTTAGTCCTTTTAAGCATTTTTACCGAAAATAACTAAGCAAAAGTCATTTATTACACACCGAGCCTTCATATTATACCATTAAACATCAAAATACTTGCATATCATTCATGGGTAAATTTTTAAACACAAACCCTAGCTCAAATAAATGGTAGAAATGACTAGATCTTGTTACGAGGATTTCAAAAACGTAAAAATCATTAAAAACGGGGCAAGAACGAACTTACAATTGAGCTTGGAAGCTTGAAAAAACCTAGCCATGGTTTCTTCATGTCATATTTGGCCAAGGAAGAAGATGGACAAGAAATTTTGGCTTTTATTTTGTTTTTAATTCATTTTAATTACTAGATTACCAAAATGCCCCTAACTTAAAAATATTCTATTTCATCCATTTCATGTCCATTTTTGTCCAAAAAATTATGCAATGGTCTAATTACCATTTAAGGACCTCCCATTTAAAATTTCATAACAATTAGACACCTCTAACATGTAGAACTCAAATTTTGCACTTTTTACAGTTTAGTCCTTTTGACCAAATTGAGTGCCTAAACGTCGAAAATTTTAAAAAAAAATTCACGAAATCATTCCATGAAATTGTAGACCATAAAAATAAATTTTCTTAGGTAAGATTTGTGCCCGAAACCACTGTTCCGACTAGGCCCTAATTCGGGATGTTACAGTCCATGATCCTCTTTGTGGCCTCAATCCAATACTCAGCCACATTAGGGGCAACTCCAGCAATACCCCTGAAAATCTCAAATCCATTAGATCGGAGTCATTCCGTAACTGACCCTCGGCCTACAACACTAGTATTGGGCCTAGCGACCATCTCATGAATCCGTAACATGGCTTGGGACAGCACATCATCCCCAGCCGCACGATCATGAGACCCAGTCTCAGTCACAGGTGAAGCTAGCATCTCCCTAGTTTCCAAATTAGGCATGTGACCAGATGATGAAGACCCAGCTCGAGCACCTGCATGATCTTCACCACGACCTCTTGTACGCCGTCTGCGAGTATCTCTAGTGCTCATTATCGAATTGTGTTTTATCTGTATTAACAGTTTTATGCATCAATTTACAGTTCCAGTGTTTATTAACAGATATTTTATGGAAAACGATATTGGTAATTCAAAGTTTGTTTTCTTAGATCGCAGTCCACTACAATTTTATATTGTCTCAGTGTGCACTAATAAAGTATTTTCAGTACAGTATCCTATCTATAATAGTCTCAGTATTTACCATCTATAGAATTTTAATCAAAACGCATAATAGTTACAGAAAACTTACAGGATCGATGCTGAAGACTCGGTGTACCACACATTCAGTAAAACATTTCAAAACGTTTCAAATCATTTGAAAGTAGTTCTTTTAGAAATTCAAGTTTTAAAACCCAAATCCACAGTCAAGTTTTGCAACCTGGCTTTGATACCACTAAATGAAACACCCCAAACCTGGCCTAAACATTATGGATGAATTTGGCGATGTCACATGAAGTCGTTGATAAACCAT
The DNA here is from genome assembly GCA_025698465.1 of Gossypium longicalyx. NCBI lineage: Eukaryota > Viridiplantae > Streptophyta > Magnoliopsida > Malvales > Malvaceae > Gossypium > Gossypium longicalyx. Next base: position 65,285,286 of record CM046995.1, on the reverse strand, counting down.
TTCCCCGTCTAAACCATTTTTATTATCTTATATTATCTCTAAAATCAAGTTATTTATTTCCAAATCATTTACCATTTATTTACAAGTCGTTATAATTTGCAGAAGCTTTTAAAACGATTTACGTAGTGGTGAGTGCTTTGAAAGAAAACATTTGTAACTTTTGTAAACCCATGCTTCCCTACCACTAGTGATTACGAATCATAAGCAACGATAAAAAAATCCCAAATTAAGGTAAAAATCCACAAAGGCCTTATACAGTAAAAATACCCCAAATAATAATACTTATAACCATAATCAAATACGAAAATATATACGGTTGTGTGGCCACCTTTGAGTCCCTCGCTGCACCGATCCTCCTATGTCTGGGGATTACCTGCACAGTAAGACAAAAGAGGCGAGTTTATGAAAACTCAGTGTGTAATCCCCATGCACAAAAATAGATGGCATACAGATAATCACAGTCTGGGCATAAGCTCTTTTTAAGTAACCGTGTCAGTCCAGTTTGGGCCACCTTAGCCCATCTCAGTACAATAACAGTCACATATCTTTAGTCACAAGAATCCTACCCAACCAGCCTCTACACACCATCTCCGTCCAACCGTACACTCCATGTAGGGATATAATCAACCCACCCAACCCTAAACTCCAAGTAGTACCGAATACGGCACTTTACAGTAATATGTAGCTGAACTGTCAGTAAATCAGGCTCGAGGCCTTTCAATGCACTTCCTCTGAATAATAAAACCCCCAACCCAATGCAATGTAATATACAAGCATGTCATGCCAAATCATGGTATTATACATGCATTCAGTACAGTTTTAGCAACATGCCTCATATGCAGTCGTACAGATGTTTATATCATATAAGGGTATAACAGTCATTTTAGATAATTAGGGGTCTAAGTACACTTACTGACCATACAGTAGGTTTACAGTCGTCTCGGGCGACCCGTGCAACCTTAGCAGTTTAACAGTGAAAATGGGCCCACAAGCCCATGTTGTTTGGCCGTGTGGATCACATGGCCTAGCCCCAACTTCCCACACGCCTGTGTGGTTCACCTGTGTGGGCCCACAAGCCTATGTGGCCCACACAGCCTAATTCAGTCTAGCCCGTGTTTCACACACAGCTAGCCTCGTCGATCACACGCCCGTGTTCGATTACACGGCCTACAACACTTGCGGCCACACGCTCGTGTGGTGTCGATAGCCTCACTTTTTGGGTTTTTGCTGATTTTAGTTTTCAACGTTATGGTTACACACCTGGTTATGAAAACACGCACATAGTTCTTCAGCACTCCAAATCTAAGTTCAACCACAAACATTCGATTAGTCATATGTCAACCAAATTTAAAACGACCCTAATCAAAAACACTTAATCATTTAGTTGATAACCACTTACCTCGTTTGAACAACCGAGGCCCTACCTACTTAAACTATTGAGAACAAATGATCACTAAGGTCCTGCAATCCAACCAAACCTTTATTAACAAATAATTGTATGAACAATTTGAACCAAATTGAAACTCAAACTCACTGAAAGTGCAAGACCGCATATAGAGAAAGGAACTATCGGCAAATAAACCAAAGGCAAAGGCCAAAGGCACAAAAATTCAACAAAGAACAAAGATGAAGAGAACGACAACTATGGGAAAAATAAATCGGTATAGAGAGGGACACCGAAGCAGATAAAGAACTGGCAAGGGTGGAGGAGTAAACGCCTGTCGAGGGAAGGACAAAGCCGAAGAGAAACAAAAGGTGTAACCGAGAATCACCTAACAATATTCGACCAATGGAAAAGAGCAAAGAAGAGAAAAAGGGAAAACAGCAACAACAGTTTGGGGGAGAGCACCTATGTCGTAGAGGAGAACAAATTCAGAAAAGAAAGAGAACAAAAAAAGCAGAAACCCTTAGCAAAGATCCGACCTCCAAGAAGTGAAAATACTCAACAGAAAACAGAAATGGAGAGAAAGTACAACCCAAAGTCAAAATCTTGAGAAACAAGAGTTCAAGTTCGGCCCCATCTCTCCCACTATCCTCAAATTCCCATATTTTTCTCCCCAAATCCCTCAAAATCGTCCACCCCTCCCTCAACCACCTAATTCAAATTCCATTACAACTCTTCAGAAGTTCGGTTAGACTAAAACACCCACACGATACTAGCAGCAAAATAAAATACCCCCTTGCGCATACTAAGACTCAAACTCAAGACCACCAGCACTTTCCCAATCTACTTAACCACCAGACTAGCAGGCCCATTCTAACATGTTATTTCAATATTTATTTATAAGCCTACTGCCTAAAGATAAGGGTTTACTCAATTAAAAACAATTTTTTTTGCGCAAGCTAAGGCTTGAACCCAAGACTTCTTGATAAACCGTCATTTATACATATTTTTACCCCATGCTTAGCGCATTTTATGGATGATTTTTCCTTAGAATTGGTGAACTCGATGCTCCTAATGCCTTAATTTCATGTTTTATACTTAGGTGAGCTTAGTAGAGTAAAAGGAACGAGAAACGGACCAAAAACGGAGAAAATGGGCCAACATACGAAATCAACACGGCCTGGACTTCCTCACACGGGTAGACCACACGGTCATGTCAATTTGGCAGAATCGAAGCACGACTCATACGGGTAGACCATACGCCCGTGCTATTTTAACAGGCTTGACCACGGCCTAAAGTAATCGTATACGAGTGTGTCACACGGGCGTGTCCCTGCCGAGCCCAAGTTGAGTCCAACTCGGAAAAGGCTAATTGTAAGGGCTTTTATGCATTCTAAAGCCTATAAATACACCTAAAAGGAGGAGAAAAAGGGATACACATAGGCGGAAGCAAGGAATTGCTCAAGGAAAGCCGATTGATCCATCTTAGAAGCCGGATTCACCGTCAAGACTGAAGATCTCCCTTCAATTCCCCTTCAGGAGTTTTGGGTTTTTCTTTATGTTTTATATTCACTATTATTCTGAGATGTTTTCCTTTTTAGTTATGAACTAAATCCCCTAAATACCTAAGGGGGATGAAACCTAAGACATATCTTGTTATTATTATTTTCTTAATTGTATGATAAATATTTGACTTGTTCTTAATTATGTGTTCGTCATTCTTGTTTTGATATTCCAAGATATTGATTCAAGTTAAGCTCTTATGCAGAGGAGGAATAGACCCTGTCTAATAGTACATTTGTCATAATTAAGCGGAGTTGATTGCGCGCCTAGAGATAGGGTGACAAGTTTTTACAGAATTAGGGTGAAACCTAATAAGGGGATCCATAGATCGAGTTAATGCAACCCTAAGAAGTTAATTAGAAAGAGATTTCAATTATTCAACCTAGGGTTAGACATTGCTAGTCTCGAGAGAGATAATAATATAACTTAGGGATTTCTACGGATCAAGTCAAATAAATAAATCGTCCGATTCAGAGTCAAATAACAAGTGAAGTCTAGGTGGATTTTTCCTTAGGTATTGTCTTAATTCAATCGTTTTCCAAAAGTAATCCCCCAATTCTATTTTATGTGAATTCTTAGTTTAGTTAATTAGTTAGTTAAAACAAACCCCCTTATTCTTAGGCTAGATAATAAAAAAAAGCAGTCATTACTAGTACTTTAAGCTCCTTTGGGTTCGACAATTCGATCTTGCTAAAACTATACTACTGTTCGATAGGTACACTTGCCTACATCGTGATAATAGTTAGTTTCAAGAATGATTAATTATAAATATTTAAAACCTGTCACAAAATAACACGATCACTTCTCAGACACTCCCAGAACGCATAACCACTGAAACATATACATTGTTGTGTCATAATCACACGTGAATAATTATAAAATATTTTTGGGGCGTTACAATGTTATATTTGAAGTCAAGATTTTTCTCTCCAAATACCCTTCATCCTTTCAATTTCTTAGCATCCAAACATTTTTCCTCTTCAATTTCAAAAGAAATACATTCTTCCTTTTTCAATTTTCTACTAACACTTAGCTCGATTTTGCTCAAATTGATCCAATTTCGTGGAGATCTTTGAATTAAAGGTAAACATTCTTATTTTATGGTTTAACATATTTAATAGGTGATTTCAATTCAAATTTTTACGAATCGAATCAAGAAAACCTAAGTTCTATGGTTTTAAAGCTTAATTTTGCATAAAAATGATGGATTTCGTAATAGTGAGCTAAGTGATGGTTTTAAAACAATTTTTAACTCATTTTATATTAATTAAGAGGTTTATAAACTTGATTTAACAAATCCTTAAAGAAATTACACGAATCAAATGATTTACCTCTTAAGATTGACAACGAAAGTGATTTTTAAAAAAATATTCATTAGAGGAATCATGTAAAATTAATGGCTAGATTTGTAATTAAACCTTATTTAAGGTGTTAGAAGGTGGAAATTAGAGATATAATTGAGTTAAAATGAAGTAATTTTAAGACTAAAGTTAGAAGAGGTGAGCTCATCAGTTTTATGAGAGTGGCGAGTTGTCAAGTGTTAAGGATGCTGCTTATTGTGAATGGTTAGTAAATTGTATGTTTTTATGTGATATGTGAAGCCTCTGCTAGCAAGGGAACATCCATAAGCAAGGACAAGGGCAAGGGCAAGAAAAAATTGGTGTAGATTAAACAATATCAATGAGTCAACAAGTGAGTGTTCTTGCACACTACATCATAAACACGAGTTCGTGTGCTAAGGATAGCCAAGTAGGCATGCGAACCTGGCAGGTAACATGTGAGCCCTATTTTTAAATTGTGCAAACATATATATTTTATACGAGCCTATATGTTGTTTGCAAACCCTATAAATTTTATGCGAACCTTATACATATATTGAGCGAACCCTGTTATATGAAATATACGAACCATATTCACATGCATGCGAGCTTGTACATCTACGCGAGCCTATTCACATGCATCCAAGTCTATATGTGTGAGTTTATATAAGTATGTAAGCCTTGAACATGTGCAAACCTATATGTTGTATGCAAGTCATGAATATGTGAGAATCTATATGTTGTATGAGAACCATGAATATATGTCCGAACCCATATGTTGAAAGCGAGCACTAATTATATGCACACCCTAAATGTATGTGAGAATTATATTGTGTTATGTGAACCTGATGCTATGTGAACCCATGTCATTGTGACCCTATCTGCATTGTGAGCCCCGCAGTATTGCGAGCTCTATTAAATACAAACTGTGTAATTGCGAATTGTTGTGTGCAAGCTCTACTATATTACGAGCTATTTAAAAATTTTGTATTGTGAATGTGATAAGAACGATATGTTGGCATCGTGAACACTTGAATCCATTAGATATCATTGGCATGCCATAGGATTGTGAGTACTCACCCTTTTTACTAAGTGTTAGGGCATATGACCTAGAGATAGTGTTGGAGAGATAAGGAAATATCGAGAATAGCTCCATTCACCGTAGATAGCATGGAGTTTTTAGAGAGTGTAAGCACTCATGCTACACTTATCAGAGATAGCGTAGGACTCTTTGAGTTATTTGGAGTGCTTTTGGAGATCCGCTTATCCAATACGTATATAATATGAATATGTTTCACACTCACAAATTGCCAATATATCACTATGATGAGTATGATTATTGTATTTTTGTGAACTATTACAACATGTCTAAATCTTAGCATGATTGATTTGTTTATTTGTGTTGTATGCTTAAGCATTCACTGAGCTTCAATGAGCTCACATTCCTTGCATATACCTTGTAGATAAGTAGCTCACAGGACTAATGGTGAAGAGTGGCAATCCGGTGATCCATCACAAGGAAAATCCCTTGAGTATGTGACATTTTTTCAAACTCCAATGTGGAAGGCAATGTAGGACTCTTCCAAAGGTTTAGAATTAGACTAGACTTTTTAAATAATTTTTTACGGGTTGTAAACGGACATTACAAACTATTTAATTTTAGATTTTAGACTTTATAATTGCTTGTTTGAGTACATGATTGATTGGATTGTATTACATGGTGATTGTTATTAAATTGATAGGCTAATGAACTTATGTAGGTGAGGAGCCAGCTGGGACTAAGGTATGCCCTTAGATCTTATGTACGTGGAAATAAATTAAAGACTTAGTATGCATGAAATAAAGGTAATAACTTGTGGAAACCATCTAGGAGTGGTTCGAGCTGGGGATCGCAAGAATGGGGTCTCACAAGAGTTAAAACCATCTCAATATGGTTAGAACTTTTCCAAAACCATGGGAGTTCACCATTTAGAAGCTCACCATTAAGGATTGCCAATCTAGGAGGGGTTCACCAAACATTTGGAAGTTCGCCTACCACTGAGTTTGCCAGAGTCAGTATTTTGCCAAACAATAGTGAGTTCTCCAAAAGAGATTAGTTCGCCAAATAGAGGAGTTCACAAGTGATCCATTCGCTAAACAATCAAAAAAATAGGAAGAGTGGTATGTATGAGTTCATGGGATTTGGAGGTTCGCCTGTCTTTAAGGATCACAAGGTAAGATGTGAGCTAGGTTCGTCAATTATAATGAAAACCAAGGGGTTCGCAGATAGGTAGTGAGTTCGTGCTCGCCAAGTGGCATGCAAGGTGGGATCTCAGGTGGTTAGAACTTTTAAATTTTGTGCTTTGTTTTGATGGTGTGTTTAGAGAGGCATGCAATTAGGATTATTCTTTATATGATCTATGTTACAATTGTGTGGTGTACGTGGTTGGTTGTGTGTTTCGTGTTGTTTTAACGAAAAGTCACTTCGGTGACTAATGTGACGTTCAGAATTCTAGTTGAACTATCCCGTTCAAGTTTAGGGCACCACATGCCAATATATTTCCTTCATTTTATCCGATGATACACTACAGTGCCAGATTGGGATGCAAGTTGGTAAATCATATATCCATCTTGAAGTTCAAGTAAAGTCAATAGGATTATATAAACATGATTTCTCTGGGTTATATGGTAGATTGAGATGAAATATGATTGTGATATTCGATAGCATGTGAAAGACCATGCGAATTTGCTAAAAACAAGCCTTAGGGGCCGGTTGAGTATTTATGAGTGAATAGACTCAAAAATGATTGAATTGATAACATAGAATTGCATATATGAATTGATGAACATGTACATATATGAGTATATGTTATAAATGGTGATATGAAATGATCATGTATGAAGTGTAATATATGGAAAATGGTTCTATAGGTGCTAGAAAGTAAGATGAAATAACCAATTGAATTGATCGCTAAGTCTACGTTACAATTTGGTATGTGAATTAGTTAAACAATAGATTTGAATTGAGTATTTGCATTAGAGTAACATATATGTTATATTGATTTGAATTATAGAAATACCAATGAGTTCTATCGCTCAGCGTATGATTTGTTTTTCTGTAAACAGGTTAGGTCCCAAATAGGATCCCGAGCATTGACTTCAGCATCCAGTCAAGATACCAGACTCGACAATGTTTGTATAAATCTCTTTTTTTTTGTTATAAGACATGTACGTAGGTTGAGTCAAGTTTGGTATATAAATTATATGTATATACACTTATGGTTTTAAATGGTTAACGTTATAATTTGATTAAATGTATATAGCTTCTAATGGGGTTAAAGGTAGTTTGAAATGGTATGAAATGTTACAAACATATATATATGAACTTGGTGAAATAGGTCAATGTGAAAATGAGTTAAATGGTTTGCATTAGGTAAATGGATTGTAGGTGATAAGGTATTGGTGTAACAACTCGATTTTGGGCCTAGATGGAATAGTGGTTTCGAGACCACAAATCCAGAGTCGGAGAATTATTTTATTATTATTTTATGTGTTGTGGCATGATTATACGAGTGCATGAAAATTTTGGTAAAATAATTTTAGCGATTGCATACTTAATTGCGAAAAATGACTAAATTGCATAAAAAGTAAAAGTTTTGTTTTAGTACCCAAGTGTGTTAAATACTTAGAGAATTAAAATTGGGGGTTTTTAAAGTGTAAATAGGCCATTAAATAGGTGATGGCCGGCCATGAGACAAGGTTATTAAAAAGTCAAAATTGTTAGGTGAGTTTGGTGACTTATTTAACTAAAAATAAAACAATAAAGAAAAAGGCTATCATCTTTTATCTTTCTCTTTCTTCTCCACCAATTTTTGCTCAAGAAAACAGCCATGGAAGTCCAAAATTTTCAGCAACTTTCATCCCTTGCAAGTAAGTCATTTAGAAGGTTGTTTTTGATGATTTTGCATTTTTAGAATCCTTGTAACATTAGCTTTCAATTGAGGGGACTATCTTGCAAAATGGCTGATAGTCTAGGGACTTGCCATGAGAGGATTTGTGTTGTTTGTTGAATTTTTATGAAAGATCATGGTTGAGTAATAAACAACTTTTGTGAAGAGATTTTCATGAAAACCCCTGAAAGAACCATCTTGTAAAGCTTGTAAAATAGGTGATAAATGTGTGAAATAATGAGAATTGTGGGCTGCTTCTAGTATAAAAAGTATTTGGTTAGGCTTGGGTAGTGAGAAAATGTGATGAAATTGGATTTTCGAGCCTAGGGGTAAAAGGTCATTTTGTCAAAGTCTAGGGGCAAAATGGTCATTTTATCAAAGATCTGAAATTTTGAGTGTCCAAATTTATTTAGTGATTAAATGAGTGAATTTCATCATGTTAGATCAAGAAATCGAGATTTGGGCTTAAATCTAGAAAGTGCATGGTTAAGGACAAAAAGAGAAGAATTAGTCGAAATTGCATTTGAGGTAAGTCCGTGTGATTAAATGAGCATGATATTTATGCCATTATTATTATACTTGAAAATCTATCTTGCCATGATTGTATTAAAGTTTAGGTTGATGATATTGTATATGAGAAAGTGATGTCAAATGAAAATAACATTTATGTGTTGATTGAATGCTTGGAGATTTGATGGAATATGATATTCCATTGAAACTAGTAAGTTTTATGTAAGTAATACAACTACATTGTTATTATATGTGTTTAAATTGATATAGCATGAATTTTTTGGTTGTGGAAATGATTATGTTTGATGAATATTGAGATAGTAGAATTCCTGTTTGAACCTTAAGGAACAATTCGGATATTCATGCCATGAAATTCGGGTTATTTGTGAGCCAGTGTAAGACTATGTCTGGGACATGGCATCAGCATTGAGACGAGAGCTAGTGTAAGACATGTCTGGGACATGCATCGGCCTCGAGATGTAAGCCAGTGTAAGACATGTCTGGGACATGCATTGGCTACAAGATGTGTCAGTGTAAGACCATGTCAGGGACATGGCATCGGCCTCGATTTCGATAGTCAGTGTAAGACCATGTCTGGGACATGGCATCTAAATTATACCCTATGTTTGAGGCTTAGTGAATATCTGATAGCTTTCCGAATGGTTCAACGGTAAGAGTTACGGTTTAAGCTGAATGAGAAAGGTTATGACCATATTGTGAGTGGTACAAGTACTTACATGAAATTGATGAGATGTGAATTCAATTCATGTTATATGATTAGTAAGGAATGAATATGAGCATGTTGAGTAACACAGGTATGTATGCCAAGCTCATGAGAAATGATTTCAGTTTATGATGCACATTTAGTGAATATGCAAATAGGTAACTCATGCCTATGAGAATGATCTTATGATGGCCTTGTGATTATAGGTCTATACTTATGATGTATGAATATGTAACCTTACCAATGTGGTGAAAATGAATTAATATGGTGTGATGAACGTAGTATTGTTAATTTACACTAAAACAGTTTTGGATAGCAGCCATAGTCCGACTTTGAAAATCTACCAAAAATTTTGTAAATTGAGTTAGAGGCTGAATAAAATATGGAAGTAAATCCTAATAAGTCTAGTTTCACATAGAAGAAACAGTGTAAGCAAAAGTGTTTCATATTATGAGATATTTAAATTGTTGTGAGACAGAGTCAGAATGACTTCGAAATCCCCTGTTTTGATTTGAGAAAATCATTGAAAATTTTAAAAAAAATATTTATGAGTTATAATTTATATTCTTAGAATTCTTAATGAGTCTATTTTCAATAGAAATAGATGTGAACATCATCTGAGTCTCATATTATGAGATAATTAATTTTTAGTAAAGAGGGATCAGAACTATCATATAGAAAAAAGGGTAAATTTGAGAAATAAAATGTACTAATTGGCTAAATAAAAAATTGTGAAAATTTTATTGTAAGAACATATGTGAGTCTAGTTTCAGGAAAAATTATCGGAACTCAATTTGGAGTTTCATAGCTCTAGATATAAATAATTAAGTGATTGTGACTTGAGAAAACAACTTGACTGGAACATGAGTGAAAATGCAAATAGGGTTGTATTACCATGAGAAGCAAGTTGATAAATTGCTTATTATTTTCATATGGTCTTACTAAGCTATAAAGGTTACTCCCTTCCTTCCCTTTTCTTTAGTGTTTTCAGGTTAGTTCGGGGTTGGAGATTGTCGGAGACAACATCACACTATCAAGTCGCTACCTTTGGAATATTGAAGCATATATTAGAAATTTCAAGTGAGTGACATGTATAGGGATCTAGTTGATTGACATGCATTATTTTGCTTTGGCCAAATGTGTTGGCTTATATTGAGTTATATGCATATGGCCATGAGATGTGGCTCATATTGATTATGGCTTGTAAGCCTAGCTATTCATGTCATATCTAATGTTTATAATGTGATTATATTTGGTTGCCATGCATGGTTAGTACTATGACATGTGTGTTGGAGGTATGCTCTATGACTAATTGAGGTGGTCATAGCCATGTAGTAATTGCACGTTATAAAATCAACATGATAATGATTGAACATGAATGCTTGATGAATAAGTTGGTAACTATAGTATAATGATAAAAGTGGTCATCAAAATGAGAAGTCTTATGAATGTGAAATAAGGAGTCTAGACTTGGTATTGCATGAGTAGACGCATTACTTATAAGAGGACACGTTAATGTTAAGGATATGTCTTAATAAAGAGTATTTAATCACTAAAATGATGCCATGATTTTCAATTTTGATGTGCATAAGGTTGTAAAAGATTATGGGTAGCATGAAGGCTTGGAAAATAGCCTAAGTGTTGGCCACACGGGCTGAGACACGGCCGTGTGTCTCAACCATGTGAGGGACACGGCCTGAGGGCACGGGCATGTGGCCTGACCGTGTGGTTCGATATGCATGTTGATGTCATAAACAAAGAGTTACACAGCCTGAGGACACGGGCATGTCCCTATGTCCACACGGGCATGTGACCCTGTTTCATGGAAAAATTTTTGAAGTTTTCCTGAAACTTCTTAAAGTTCTCAGTTTAGTCCTGAATCAATTCCAATGAATGTTTTGGGTTTCATAAACCCAAACAAAAGACGACATGCACGTGTTTGAAAGGCTTTGAATTAAAAGAGATTTTATGGTCGGTTTTGCATGAATGTGTATGTTTAAGTCTGGTAATGCCTCGTACCCTGTTCTGGCGTTGAACATGGGTAAGGGGTGTTGCAATTGGCCTAATATCATATAAGGTATGAAGATGCAGGAATCGATGCTATATACTTGCAATTATTGACTGGTTAATGTTTGGATGTGTTTAGAAACTTGGTTGGAAAAATTTTAGGTTGAAGTTCAATTAGGAATTGAGGAAACAATATGTGATGTCACAATGAGAAATGACCTATATTTCACAGCGTGACAACAGACTCCATCGTCTTGACGAACAGTATGTCATGTTGCAATGTCAACCCTGTAATTTGATTTCTTTAAAATTCAATTATAATTTGATCTCAATTTAGCATTAGAGCTTTCGTAAGCTCGTATAAGTCTCAAGAATGATTATTCATTGTATCACTTGCTTATATTACTCGTATTTCTATGTCTAATTATATGAATTGTATTTAAATTTGATTGTAGTTCATTCGGCAATGAATGTGGCACCTTATAGCTTGAACTTGACTATCGAGTCGGATATAAGGTGTTACATATAGAGCACCAAGTTCGGTTAGATAAATTATGACTATTTGTAATAAGACATCATAAAGAGAAGGTATGGTATGAAATGCTGGTTGCAAAGCGAATTATCTAGCATTTTATAGGCAACAACATCCAATAAAACCATTCAGGAAACTATAAAAATTCCTTGGATAATAAATTTGGTCCTTAATAAATTATTGGAAGATTTTATAGAATCTATACTAGTGCGAGTGGAATGGATCAAGCCCCAAGATCTTGTACAAGCTTAGGCTTTACCGTTAACACACTGTAATTGTAATATTAAGTTATGTAGAACCTAAAATTCAAATATGTTAATTAAATAATTTGATTCAACTTATTGTTTATTTTACCTTTATAAGGTTTAGCAAATATTCATACAATATTCACGCTAAATTGCGATTCATATTGAGGTTATTTAAAATTGAACATGAAATTTTATTGATGCCATATTACACTTCAACTACTCATTTAGTAAAGTACAATGATCAAAGTTTTAAGTGTAAAAATGTAATCAATTTGAAATTGATTTAATTCACTGTACATTTATAGGGTTTTAAATATGAGTAACCAATTCATGCTTTACGTATATTACAATAGAGAAATCCGTTCGACCGACCATGGTTCTATTTTTGAATCGAGCCAAAGCTTGCACTAACTTTCAGTGTTAATGCCACCCTTGTAGAAAGAGTGTGGAATATTGTTTTGAAAATCGTGTGTAGATGTAATTGGAGTTTATTGAGACTTATCTACAGGTTTTTGATGTCCAACACCTCCTACGTATAATATGTTGCCACTCTTGGACTACAATGACGTGCAAACAATGATATGGACACATTTCCACACTGGACTTTTGCATGCGATCGAGCTTTTTGCCAAATTAGTAAAGGAGGATAAGGGACTAGCTATGGATAATATGTTATCATCTTCAGGGCAAGATGTTCATTCTAACCCCATTAAATCAATATTACCAAGGTCAAGCCTCATATATAGACCGAGGTCTTCTGCAAGTAAGTTTGACTTTAATCTTAATGGTGTAATGGTTGATCTATTCCTGGCTAGTTTCTAAATGGGTTTAGTGTTTAGACAGGGTTTCATGGAAGAGTTCGATGAGGAAAAGGTCCCCCTATGTTCAACATGAAGACTTCAGTGATCTAGAGGTGGATGAGGTGCCTCGTGAGGGGTATGACAATGAGCATGTAAATACTTTGAATGAATTTCCACATACATGGCATCTTTCTAGTGGGATTGTTTTATGTAATAAAGAAACGACCTTTATGCTTAAAAATAGACCTAAATGTGGCCCATGCTCATGAGTTCCCTGAATACACATACATCATTCTTAGCATGTTTAGGATGTTGTCATGTGTTTTTATTTTTAAATGACATATGTAAACATCTTAAACATCGTTGTGGGTTTTTTTTTTTATTCTAAAGATAGAGTAACAAAATAATTACCCATATTTTAAACACATTTAGAAAGGGTGAACTACAAAAGTAGTCATTCTACTTTTAGTGTGTTTTTGTTTTGGTCACTTAGGTGCAAAAAATTCTATTTTAATCACTAACATTACCAACATATAATATTTTGCTCACTCTTCCATTAAATCATTAATAGAATGTTGATGAGACCTTTTTTATTGGCATAATAATAAATTTATCCCTCTAATATTTATAGATTTTAAAATTTTGGTCCTAATTCTAAAAAATAAACAAATTTAGCCCTCAAATTTACACATTTTATTAATTTAGTATTAATTCTTTAAAATTCATGTTGGACATATAGTTGATAATTGCAAAGTAAACAACTACTAACAACAAAAGTGCTAACTCCAAAGGCCATTGAAGGTGATACTACAACAAGAAAACTAAAACAAGAACATAACTTGTTTTGGGGGTTTAGTTTTCTTAAGTTTGTAAAGTTTAGCTCAGTTAGTAAGTCCACCATCTTTGATCCCAATACAATGGGTGATTTAAGTTCTATCACACTCTAGTATAGAAAACTCATTTTTGTACTTAAATATCTAAATCACTCACTTTAAGTTCTCCCATTGAGAACTTACGCTATAAACCAAGCAACAAACGTATTTACACTCTCACCATTTTTTATTTTCTAACATGGAATTTATTTATTAAATTAAAATAATAAATTTATAAATAAAATAATTTAAGGAGAGAGAAAACACATATGAAGAATTCTTAAACTAGATTTAGACCTCCCCCTTTTTTTGTCAACATTAGCAATCACCAACACAACCATCCTTCGCCACCATTAGCCTCTTTCGATCAATGCAAGCTTGGAATAAAAGTTTCTCTCTCCACTATTTTCCATCTTCAACCTCTACGCACCTATAACCTCCAACCTTTCAACTTTTCACTGTTATCAATCTTTACAAACATCCTCACCACCAGTTCACCATTTCACCATATTCACTAACCTAAACCCAGTAATCCAACCAAACCCAAGCATGATTGTGTCACAAAAAACCCCCAATAGTTCCATAAACATGAGATTTCTCACTAAAACTCATCTCTAATACCTAAAGACAATCACCCATTTCTCTACTACCAAAAGCTTCTTGATTTTGGAGGATAAAAGAAAATTTTCAAAACAAAAAGAAATCCAAAGTAAGCCATTGAAAAATAATGGGAATCCAAATTTAACCATTGAGAAAATTTGCAAAACAAAAAAATTTCAAAAGTTGGCCATTAAAACCAAAGGAAAATCTACAAAATAGAAAAACCCTAGAAGAGAAGCATACACAACTATTTTTTTATTTTATTTTCATAGGTTTGAAAGAGTTCAGATTTTCTTTTCCGAAGATCCTAATGATGAAAGTGTTGGCCTTAGTAGAAAGAAGCCCTAATTTGATTTTCAAGCCAATTTAATGATTAAAGATTATTACGTATTTATGATCTTCAACCTGAAACCAAGATAAAATTTGGATTGCCTAACTGTGACCTGGTTGGGCCCTACCAATTGAATGCGTGCAGGCCTTGTAGTGGGGGCTCATTAGAAGGGCTCACAAGGGAAGTTCGCGGTCATAGTTTGTAACCAAATTGGGCCATACCAATTGGATGCATGTAGGCCTTGTAGTAGGGGTTCGCCAAAAGGGCTCACAAGGGAAATTCACGATCCCAATTCGCATATACCAAGAAGTTCACATGTGGGAGCTACAAAGTCCAGTAGATAAACCAAAATAGTACATGTGTCCAACATGCATAAAGCCTACCAAGAATGTCAATTCCATGAACGGTAACCATGTGTATAAATATTCGATTGTCCCCTTCAATGAAAGAGGATGGAAAAACATTCAATAATTTGTGTGGCGAGTGTGGATAGTTCAAAAAACTGGTTAATGTATGTTGATGGCTCCACAGCCAAGGTAGGGTCAAGAGCAGGGATACTTTTGATTGATCTCAGTGGGAATGAATGGCAATACGAATTATCTTTTGGATTTCAAACATCCAAAAAAATAATAGAATATGAAGCTTTGATATCAGGGTTACAACTAGCACACCACCCAGGAGTGAAGGATCTGATCATCCATACATATCCACAGTTGGTGGCTAAGAAAATGAATGACGATATGAGGTGAAAGAGGTAGTGTTAAAGAGATATCATTCACTGACAATTCAACTGCTCATAGGATTTGACAAAGTTTAAAGAAAGCAGTTTGCTAGGAGTGACAACACACGTACAGATGCCTTATCTAAACTGGCATCCTCTATTGTCATTGAGCAAAGAGGAAAAATTATGTTGGAGTATAGGGATACCCCGAGCTATGACATGCCACAAGTTTAAGTATAGATCAAGAGAAGACATGGATGACTCCCATAGTTCGCACACTACAAGGAGTGTATGATAATTTGGACAAGAAAGATATCACAAAGTTACAACGCAAAGGTGCGAGGTATGTCGTTGTCACAAATTACATATGCCTGAAAAATTTAAATCGGTAAGTTAGACATTTGAATTCTGTGTAGATAATTGTTAAATTACTCAATTACATAGTGAGTTAAAACAATTCGTTTTGTCCAGCAATTGTTAGGTATACCCTTTTAGAGGGTGTACTATATAGAAAGGGGTTTTCGCATCTAATATTGTGACGCCTATCACCGTCTAAGGATGAGTACATAATGTGAGAAATACATAAAGGCATCTGTGGTGACCATTTGGGTAGAAGACTGCTTGCCCAAATTTTTTTTAAAGAAGTGTATTATTGGCCTACGGTTCAAAAGGATGCACATCATTTGGTTCACATATACGACTCCTGCCAAAGATATGCTCAGGTGCAACGACAATCAGTAGAATCTCTTCAAGTCATGTTGAGCCCTTGGCTATTTGTGGCCTTGGAGAATTATTGTCCTCTATCCATTCCTGATAGCTATAGCACATAAAAGATTCATAGTGGTGGATGTCAACTATTTTGCCAAGTGGATTGAAGTTGAAGCCGTGGCGACTATCATAGATAAACAAATGGAATCTTTTTTCTGGAAATTAATTTTGTGCAGGTTTGGTGTACCTCGCTTAATTATCACAGATAATGGCACAACGTTTCAAGGAAAGTTCAAAAATTTATGCGTGAATCTTCAGATTGCTTTATCTCAGAGTTTTGTTAAAATGCCACAAATGAATGGGTAGGTAGAAGCACTGAATAAGAACATTTTAACTGCCTTAAAAAAGAAGGTTGGTGAGGCTAAGGGTGAGTGGTTGGAGGAGTTGCTAGGAATCTTATAGACCCTGCAAACTTTGCCTTGTATTGCAATAGGAGAAACTGCATTTTCCCTTGTCTATGGCATAGATACAGTAATTCCTGCTAAGATCAGTATGCAGTCACACATGACAATACATTTTAACAAAGACGCCAACCAGGAGGCTATCATGCTTAACCTTGATCTTATCGATGAATTTAGAGAGGAAACGGAGATCAAGATGTAACACGCACTCAACAAGTAGCTCGGTATTACAACTCTAAGGTTAAGAATAAGAAATTCCAAGTAGGTGATCTTTTCCTTAGAAACACTGAGGCTAGTTTCCCAACTTCACAGCAAGGGAAAATGTCTCCAAGCTGGGAAGGGCCATACAAAGTCATTGAGAAAATAGGTTATGGAGTGTATAAGTTAGCAAAAATGGAAGGCACGGTTCTACTGTGAACATGGAATGCTCATCACCTCAAGAAATACTATGTGTAATTTCTTACTCATTTAAAAAAAATATTCTTTTTTATGAACACTTCTACTTAGTATAGTGTAAAGGTTTTTTGGTTTAAAATTTCATCCTCCAAAGCAGCTAGTGGACTTATGTTCCCAACTGGCATTACAAGAGCTCACAATTTCGACATAGCTAGTAGACCTACGCTCCTAGTTGATGTCATAAAGGTTTATCGATTAAAGATTGCAACCTCCAAAGCAACTGCGAACCTATGCTCCCAATTGACATTACAAGAGCTCGCAGAGTTAAGCTCACAACTCTAACATAGCTACTAGGCCTACGCTCCTAGTTGATGTCATAAAGGTTTGTCAGTTTAAGACCGCAACCTCTAAAGCTAGTAGACCTATGCTCTCAGCTGACATTACAAGAGCTCATGGAGTTAAGCTCCCAGCTTCGACATAGCTAACGAACATAGGCTCCCAACTGATGTCATAAAAGTTTGTCAATTTAAGATCGTAACCTCCAAAGAAACTAGCAGACTTACGCTACCAAATGACATTATAAGAGCTCGTAGAGTTAAGGTCGCAGCTCCAGCATAGCTAACGGACCTAGCTGCCAACTGATGTCATAAAGGTTTGTCGGTTTAAGATCGCAATCTCCAAAGCAACTAGCAGACCTACGCTCTTAACTAACATTATAAGAGCTCGTAAAGTTAAGCCCGCAGCTCCAACACAGCTAGTGGACCTATGCTCCCAACTGATGTCATAAAGGTTTGTTGGTAAAAAATCACAACCTCTAAAGCAACTAGAGGACCTACGCTCCCAATTGACATTATAAGAGCTCGCAGAGTTAAGCTCGCAGATCTAACATAGCTAATAAGGCTATCTTCCTAGATGGTACTTAAGGCTTAATTAATTTGATATCATAAATTAATTTCCTTCGAGTTTGCTTACTTAAAACAGAACCATTGAATTGCGTTAAGTCAATTAAAGGTTTTTAAGAATATCTTTAAATTTTTGTTTAAGTTCAAATTTTTGGTACAAGCAGTAGTGTTAAGATAAAATGAGTTCGTAAAAGGATATGATGTCATAACAGTAGTAAGCAAATTTGAAAATTTTCAAAGTTTAAATTTTCATTTCAAGATGAGAAAACTAATACAAAGTTACAATCAAAGCACATTATCAGCCCATTCATGGTCGCTAGGGATCTCATTTTCTCCTCTTCCAATAACTTTGTTGTTGTCATTCCCATCAATAGGAGCAATGTTGGCTTCAGTGAGGTCCTCATTGGCTTAATTGTTATTAGCAAGAGCGGTGTTGGTTTCAGCTAGGTCTTCATCCAGGTAAAAGTCTCTTGAGTTTCTCCATTTTGATGTGAACTCATCCCAGGCAGCTCCTGAGGGGAAATAGATACTGAAACCTAGTTGGCTCATATTTACATCGCAAAGCACATCGAGGTCAACTTTGCAAGTGTTAAAAGGGACATCCACAACTTGCTTATGTAAAAGTATATTTTACTTGAGCTCCTAAGCAAGGTTACTCAAGTTCTCAAGAGTTTCCCTTTTGAATTCCTCTAAGGCTTTTGTTTTTTTTCTACTTTGACCTCGCCATAGCAGATTTGTGTTCCTCAACGATTTGATTTACAGTAGCCTTGCGCTCTTCGACCATTTTCTTTATATTAGCATCCAAAGCTTCTTTCTTTTCCTTTCAACTGTAGCTTTATGAGATAACTTATCAATTTTGACATTAGCGGACCCCAGGTGACCAACGAACTTAGCATTTTACCTATGAAGCTCTCTCCAACTCCAACTTAGTTTCCTCGAGTTCCCTTTGACTAGCATCAACTCTACCAACATTTTTGCTAAGGCCTACGCTAACCATGGTAGCCTCAGCTAGCAAAACCTGCAAGGATAAGGTAAGCTTTGACAATGAATTCTTCTTCGTACCACTGAAGGACTCAGCAGTACACATATGTTCTTTATAGTATCTGGTAAAGAAGCCTTACACTTCTCAACCATTTTGCTAGGATTATAGGGGTACTATCGCGTGCTTAGATGTTTGCACCACTAGAATAGGTCACCTTCCTCTCCAGCTAAGGATTCCTCAATAGGGGGTAGAAAGGAATGAATACAATGAGCAGAAGGAGGAGAACTACTGTAAGCAGCAATCGAAGAACTTGCATAAGCTATAAATGGTGAGCTCACTGAGGGAGAAGTAGGAGTAGCGGCTATCATAGCAAAAATCCTAGCATGATCTGCCTTCTTTTTATGATGATGCTCAAGTCTTCCACTATCTACCTCATCTTCGCTATTGATAACCACATTTACAAGCCCCACATCGATTCTGTGCTTCTTGCACATGTCCCTTAGAGAAGCTCGCAAGTTTATAACTTCGTTAATTACTCGGGATAGACTTGTAGTTTCCTTCAAGTCGCTTTTAGAATCACAAGCTGTGCCTACACCACCAATAATTCCAGGGTCAACAAGAATAGTTATCTAATTAATATTTGCACCACTTTCTTCATGCGATGAGACCGTTGAGATCCATGGGCGAAGACTCATCTTGCAAAAATTGTAAAAGAAGGTCATGGGTTCTTTTTTATATCCTTTTAATGTCAAACCTAGGCAATCCTTGGCCACATAAGGCCATGTCTGTCTTTCAGGTCACGCACCAACTGCCTCAGCCACTTCCCTACTGTCACCTCACCTCCAAACAATATCAAAACACATGAGGCCATGTGAAGTGATGACTCTAATGAGCGCCATTTTATAACCCTCCTTAGACCCAATAAGGAGGACTATATTATTAAGTATTTATGATCACCAACCTGAAAACCATTTAAAGTTCGGATCGCCTACCCGCGACCTACTTGAGCCCAACTAGTTGGATGTGTTAAGGCCTTGTAGTGAGGGCTTGTCAAAAGGGCTCGCAAGGGAAGTTCATGACCCGATCAGGCTTTTCCAGTTGATTGTGTGCAGACCTTGTAGTGGGGATTTGCTAGAAGGGCTTGCAAGGGAAGTTCACGGTCCTAGTTTGCATATACCAAGGAGTTCGCATGTAGGGGCCACAAAGTCCAGCAGGCAGACCAAAATAGCACATGTGTCCAACATGCATATAGCCTACCAAGAACGTTAACTCCATGAACAATACCCATGTGTATAAATATTTGACTGTCCTCTTCAATAAGGCACGATATGTAACACCCCTTACCCGTATTCGATGCCGGAACAGGGTACGAGGCATTATTAGACATAAAAACAAGCAAACATACATTCCGAGTTCTAAATTTGGCACCAAATTAAAAAATTTTAACAATCAATCACATCATCCCAAAAATAAGCTTACGATGCCCAAAACATGATTTGGAAGCGATTCGGGACTAAACGAGAACTTTTGAAAATTTTACGACACTTAGAGAATTTTTGCTAAATAAGGGGTCACACGCCCGTGTGGCTTGGGACACGCCCATGTGGGTAGGCCGTGTGGTCACACACGCTCGGGTCCCTAACCCGTGTAACTC
Organism: Gossypium longicalyx; assembly: GCA_025698465.1. Lineage (NCBI taxonomy): Eukaryota > Viridiplantae > Streptophyta > Magnoliopsida > Malvales > Malvaceae > Gossypium > Gossypium longicalyx. The sequence goes on along the minus strand of CM046995.1, from coordinate 65,264,643 downwards.
TTTGTTTGTCACCCAAGAACAAATTGAAGTCACACGACTTAGACACACGCCCGTGTTGTGACATCCCGAATTAGGGCCTACTCAGAATAGTGGTTTTGGGACCAAAAATATGAGAGAGAAATAATTATTTTATAATTACTTTGAGGTCTATGATATGATTGCATGATTTTGTGAAAATTTCGTAAAGAAATTCTATGCATAAAGTGATTAATTTGAAATTAGGGACTAAATTGAATAAGTTGCAAAACTTGCATTCTAGAAGTTTTTAGTATGAAGTTGCTTTGGAATATTAATTAGGAGGTCTTAAATAGCAATTTGACCAATTTCTAAGTTTTGGACAAAAATTGGACATGGATGGAAAATTTGAAAGTTTAGTAATGAAGGGTATTTTAGTCATTTCGTAATTAAAAGATTAATAAAAGGAAAAAGATGGCAAAATATGTCCATCTTCTTCACTAGGACGAAATTTCAAGGGTTCTCCATAGCTAGGGTTTGTTTCAAGCTTCCAAGCTCTATAGTAAGTGATTCCAAGCCCCGTTTTTAATGTTCTTTACGTTTTTGGAGTCTTGGTAACTTGATTTAGCTTATTCTAGCAATAATTTAACCTAGGGTTTATATTTGGAAAAATACCCATAGGTGAAATATGTTTATTTTGATGTTTTATGGTAGAATATAAGCTTGAAATTGTGTTAAACAACTTTTGCTAAGCAATTTTACGTGAAAACGAGTAAAACGACAAAATCGGTAAAAAAACCTAATGTTCATAAATACATGATAGAGTGTGAATTTGATCTTTCTATAGAAGGTAAAAATAATCAGCATGTCATAAAACATAAGAAAATAGGATGAAGTTTAATTTCCGAGCTTTGGGGCAAAAGTGTAAATATGCAAAAGTTTAGGGGCAAAAATGTAATTTTTCCAAAGTTTGAGTCAAGGACTGTTTTAATAAATGTGAGTATTAAATAAGCTAAATTTGTTATTATAGATCAAGAGAAACAAGATTCAAGTCGTGATCGAGGGAAAAATAAAGTTTCCGAAGAATAGGCTTGATTTCTAACATATTGTACCGAGGTAAGTTCCTATGTAAATATTGTAATATAACCGTTATTTTAAATCATTTAATGCTATTTATACGATATTATGATTGTTATTATGTGATTCTATGCTTTGTGGTAATTGTTGGACAACATGCAAAAATTTTATGAATTATGTTAAAAATGTGAAAGACTACCGAAGTATCGTCATTGGTATTCCAAGGAGAATGGTAAAGCAGTACGAACAAGGAAAGTCCCGTTGAACCTTAGGAATAGATTAGGATACTTGGGCATCCCAGCTCGTTGAGTCGAGTCCGAGTTCACTTATGGATGCAAATGTCTGAACTCGTTGAGTTGAGTCCGAGTTCGTGAGATGTAACTAGGCATTCGAGCTCGTTGAGTTGAGTCCGAGTTCACTTATGGATGCGAACGCCTGAGCTCGTTGAGTTGAGTCCGAGTTCGCTTATGGGCGGGTTACATGGTAGCTTGGCTACATATGTGGCACTTATGTGCAAACTTTTCATGTATCCGAATTATATTCTGATGTGTTCAACGAGTAAAGTTCTAGTAAAATGGAAGAATACTCAAGATACAAGTGACGTATTGGTAAGTGTTGTGGAATGGGCACTTTGGACAGGTATGTACTTAACCCTCGGGTTGAGACTTGATATGACAACAATAATATGGTAAGATGATGAATGATGAATAGAAATGTGATATATGTTTTGGTGATATTATGCTAATGTTGGTTGGTATAGTTGCTTTGTTAAGTTATTTGTTACTTGCATATAGACTTACTAAGCATCTATGCATACTTTCACCTTTTCATTATTTGTAGTTTTGACAAGTCAATTTGGAGATCGGGACGGTCGGAGGCACGCTCACACTATCACTGAACAATTGCAGTATAATGACTTGTAATTTTTGGAAATATGGCATGTATAGCATTCCAATCATTTTGTGTGTATAATCTTACGATATGGCCCATGGATGGAATGGAAATGTTTGAGAATTATTAGCTATTGGAATGGCTAATCAAGTTTATATATGATAACATGTATGCTTTATGTCTTAACTAAACCATGAAAATCCTTGGAAAGGTAAAATTGGCCACAAAACAAAATCAGTCAACAGCAGTGACGTGAATTTGAAAAATCATTAAAAATAGTAGAGATAGAATTATATGATGGATAAAATATGGAATTTAAGCTTAATGAATCTATTTTCATGTGGAAGATACAAAATAAGTAAAAGAGTTGTATTTTATGAGATATTTATGTTTTGGTGAAACAGGGTCAGAGCGATTTCTGAATTCCCTGTTCTGACTTTAAAAATTTACCATAAATTGTACAAAAACAATTAGGAGTTTTACCTTACATGTATGAAATCCTTATTGAGTCTAGTTTTATGAGAAACAAACGGCATAGTCATTTAAACTCTGTACAAGGAGATATCTAATTCGTAATACATAGGGGTCAGAGTAGCCAAACCCTAAAATAGGGGAGACTTTAACTAATAAACTGTACTAATTAGCCCGACCAAAAATTCTAGAAACAAATTAAAGTAGATATATGATTCTAGTTTCAGGAAAAATTTACGGAATTGGATTTTGAGTTTCGTAACTCAAGATATAATTTTTTTAGCGACTGTGACGCAGATGGACAGTTTACTATGAGAATTGTTTGAACTTGTTTAAATGCCAAAATAAGTTTAGTAATGTCTCATACTCGACTCCGGCGATGGTCTCGGGTAAGGGGCGTTACAGGTGTCCTGAGGTCGTGTCCTTCACATGGATAAGACACACAGCCGTGTCTCATGCCTGTGTGCTCGATACTGAACATTCTGTTTTGTAACAATTTAGGTGCAGGGGACACACGACCGAATCACATGCCCATGGGGCTGACCGTGTGTCACACACGGCCTAGACACATGCCTGTGCATCTACCCGTATGGACAAAAACAAGGCTATTTACCAAGCCATTTTCCACCCTTATTCACACATACACTTACCCCAATTCAAAGGCACAAAACAATACATACTTAGGCAACCAAAACATCCACATTCATGGTTAAAACATATCAACTCAATATCTTTATCTAACATATTCATTACATTTATTAAGCCCTAAATCACACATACAAATTTCACATTTATTAGACTTCATTCAATTACTTTCTAGTTACCAAATTATACTCAAATTCCTCATCTCATCAATAGGTCACAATTCCAAACATTACACAATCATGATATAAATCACATTTCCAAATATTTCACATTCACCAAGCAAACCATGATCATATCACCATAGATATTTTCATATATATGAATATACTTAGGCTTACAACCATGTTGCCACTATAAGCCATCTTACATGGCCAAATAACAAAACAAGCCATTGACGGTTACAAGCCATTACATTGGCTAAAATCATATGACTAACAAAATGACCAAGTCCCTATACATGTCATTACCCAAAATACTTGAATTCATCAATACCCAAAATGATAGCTTGATAGTGTGATAGGATCTCCGGCGATCTCCAACCCGAGCTAGCTTGACGGCACTATAAAACATGGGAAAGGAAGGGGGTAAGCTATATAGCTTAGTAAGTCCGTATGAACATAATAAGTAACTCTTACCAATCATTTACCAAGTCTACAATATAAACACAAACCAAAATAGTATAAATTGTTATAAACCTCATAGTTATAAATTATTCAGTCACATTGTTTGCTATATCAATTTGCAAGCATAATTTAACTTGTCTTGACTTTAGCCTAACAACCGTAATCTCTCCATTATAATCGATTATCACAATCAACCAATCATTTCAAACCTCATAATAAACATACACATTAATTATGAGTATTCACTTTTCAAGCATATATTTTAACATCTTTCAATTGTTAAAGCTCATATCTTCCCATACTTCTATAGTCATTTTAATAGGCAATTATGCCAATCATTCCTTTTTCTCATATCTGATAAATCACAATTTGTGTGAATAAAACATGCTATATCATAACTCAATTTGGCTTTGAAGCCAATCACATGATCCTCAACCAAATTTATCATGAATTTCATACGTCACAAGTATAGATCAATAATCACAAGGCTGTCGCAAAAACATTCTCATGGAAACCATGAACTCACAATATCATGAAGTCAATGCTTATAAACTTTATGTACATACCTGTACAAATTCGTAATACTTACATGCTCTTTCTTTTCTTTGACATGCCCATTAAGTTACCTGTTGAACCACTTGGAGTACTAAAGGATACTCGGGAATCTCGTACTCACAGTATCGTACCAATGCCATATCCTAGATATGGTCTTACATGTAATCTCGTATTGATGCCAATAGCCCAACTATGGTCTTACATGAAGTCTCATATCGATGCCATATCTTAGATATGGTCTTACATGTAATCTCAATAACCCTAATGTCATGACAGTTGTATCCTATCTATTCCTAAGGTTCAACCGAGACTTTCTCTGTATCGAATCTCTGTCGGCCATTTCCATAGTATCTTACTCAATAGCATTCACATTTCATTTTCAATAATATAGCACTTACCACAATTATATCAATTAAGCATTTATACCTATATAATTTAATGCTTATTAAACATACGAACTTACCTCGGCAAAAAAATGGCGAAAAGGGCTTAACCGTCAAATACTTATTTTTCCCCCGTTTTAGTTTCGAACCTCATTTTTCTTGATCTATCACATTTAACTTATTTAATCATTATACTATTCAAATCAATCGAAAATCACATTATGGAAAAATTACATGTTTTCCTCTAAAGTTTCATATTTTTACATTTTAGTCCTTAGGCTCGTAACATGAAATGTACTCAATTTCTTCAATACCCATGCCTATCCGAACCTTATACATGCTTATAGAAGCCTAAAATTTTCTTTTATTTGCATTTTAATACCCATTTTATAACTTTTTACAAATAGGTCCTTTTATGCATTTTTATCGAAAATCCTTTAGCAAAAGTCATTTATCATACACCAAACATACATTTCCTACCATTAGAAATCAAAATACACAAATATGCATCATGAGTAAAATTTTAGACCTTGATTATTTCTTAAATTAGTGGTAGAAATAGATAGATCATATTACGAGGGTTTCAAAAACATAAAAATCATAAAAAAGGGGGTAGAACAGACTTACAATCGAGCTTGGAAGCTTGAAAAACCCTAGCCATGGTTCTTCTTGGTACATTCGGTGATAGGGTAGAAGATGAGCAAAATTTGGCTTTTAATTTGGCTTTTTAATTCATTTAATTACCAAATTACAAAAATGCCCTTATTAAAAAACTTTAGAAATATACCTAACCATGTCCATTTTTGTCCAACAACATAACCAATGGTCTAATTACCATTTAAGGACCTCCAATTTAAAATTTCATAGCAATTAGACACCTCTAGCATGTAGAACTCAACTTTTGCACTTTGTACAATTTAGTCCTTTTGACTAAATTGAGTGCCCAAACATCAAAATTTTTGAACTAAAATTTTCATGAAATAATTCTATAAAATTTTAGACCATAAAAATATAATGAAAATAATTTTTTTTGCGTCGGATTTGTGGTCCCAAAATCATTGTCTGACTAGACCCAAAATCGGGCTGTTACATGATGGAAAAATACTCAACAGAGATGGAGATTGATAAGGGTAAGTTGAACTTTCTAGCCTAGATTCATTGAGTTTAGGGTGTTTTTCGATGAAATGAAAGATGGATTCGAGCTCAGAAGGTAAAAAACTACCAACTGTGAAAGTTTGGGTTCACCGACCATCGGAGATGGCGACCAGCACCGCGACCAACACGGTGATTTTCAGATTTTAACTATTTTCTATTATTATTTTAGAGAGAAGTTAGAAAGAGAAAAGAATATGTATTTATTTATTTATAATTTTATATTTATTTTTTATTTTTAAATATTTTATTTTAAATTTTAGATTTGTAAGATTCAAGACTAAATTGACAGAATAGGTAAAATTGATGGCAATTTTTTTTTAATTAAGACAAAATTGATAGAATTTGTAAACATTAGAGCTCTTCATTTGTTATTCTATCAATAAATAAGGTTTCGTCAATCCGTTAATGAATTAATATAATAGTGACCAAAATATTAAATGTCAATAACATTAGTGATTAAAATAGAATTGTTTGAACCTAAGATCAAAATAGAAATACACTAATAATTGAGTGACTATTTGTAGAATTTATCCCATTTAAAAGTTTCATTTTTAACTTTACAAGTAGAGTTTTCTATCTCTACAAGCCACATTAAAGAACATGATTAACATTTAGTACTCTAAAAAAATTAAAATTATTTATTTATCTTATTTTTATTTTTTAAAATATATATTTAAGACTTAGTAACCTTGCTTTTTAAATTAAAAAGGTTTACTTTTGTATGTATAGGGTTTTATCTATATTATTACTTAAATAATTAATTGAGTTATGTCACTCATCAATCGAATTTTAATTTAATTTTAAAATTACTAAAAACTCATCTTTTTTATAATGTAATATACATTACTATGAGAATAATTTTATCTTTTTATATTTTATGTAAAATAAAAAATAGACTGAATGAGAATCATTAATATCTTAAGTTTTTTTACATTATTATTTATAAGTATTTTTGTTACATAAAGTATTTTCACCATAATTTAGTTTATATTTATGTTATTAATAGAAAACACGAAATAAATGCACTGAAATTAATAAATCTAAAAATATTAGAACTTTTCAAACCATGCACTTTCATGGTTTTACTTGGAAATTGTTCAACAGTCGATGAATTGTAAAATACATAGAAGAACCGAAGTCTTCACTAACATTATTTCAAGAGCAGAACATTGGTGATTGCAAATAAACTAGTTTCATCTTTTTCTTTGGGCAATTAGCCTGATCTATATATGGATTTTGCAACAATTTTGGGGCTTCTACAGATTACATTTCTACTTTACAAAACTTTTTTCATAATAAATAAAATTTGGCATGTTTGTATATTCACGTCAATTTCATTTTTATATCATATTCGGACTAAAAGCTAATAAATGTTGGTTAACCTTAATAAATATTCATTGCGTCTAATTTCATAAAGGTATTTGTACAACACTCAACAGAGGCATTACAATGATCTACTGACACAAGCATCCCCATACACATCTTTCCATTTCCTTGCTGATTAGGTAAAAAGGTGTATGTATGATGACCATCGATGTTTCTCCAACATTTTCATGGCTGTTAGGGTTCCCCCCTCCTAGTGTCTCACTTGGGGGTGAAAGCCTGAAATGGAGAATAACAAACAACAGTTAGTATGAACTCTACAAAACAAGCAAATATATGATCAAAACCAGAAGCTGAACTTACAGCAAAAATGGTGGCATGACCAGGATCGGCAAGGTGGGCAAAGAGGTTGTCAATGGGCCCAGTGCCGGTGTAGATATGTTGGAACCATGCACCCATCACTGCCAACATAGCCAATCGGCCATTCTTGATCTCTTTGGTCCTCAGCTCCTTGATCTTCTCAGGCGAACCACTTCCCCACCCAAGAGGGTCAAACCACAGGCCACCTGGGTATCCAACATCAGTCCCGGTGAGCTTGTTGTTAGGGAAGATGGGGTCGGTGTTTACACACCCTGGCTTGAGAATGTCAGCCCATCTTCTCCCTTCAGCCCAACCGATAAAAATAAGCTCAACGATGAAGAGAGTTGTGGTGTCAGTGAAGTATTCCTCTGTTCCAGCTGAGTACCACGATGGAGTGTTTAAAATCCCAATCTTGGTTAAGAACTCTGGGATGAAAATACCAGCAGCTCCCAACATTGCCCATCTGCAGTGGACCAGCTCTGCTTGTACGTTCCATCTCAATGTCTCAGGGTCAGAACCTGTTACAACACCCCCAATATAGATACTTATAGTTGCCTTTGGTTCAAATGACTGTTGAGGTACTGATAGGGATTAAACTTACCAAGACCGAGAGGATCGAAACCAAAGTCACCAGGGAGACTGCACCAAAAGGGTTTCAATAAAATGTTAGAATAAGATTAGAGTAGGAAAGAAGAGGCCAAAAACTGGTGGTTTTAAGTGACTGAACCTGCCATCCAGCCATGGAGGAGGAGTGCTGCCTGGGAACCAAAGGGGTCTGTCAGGGTCGGCGGCGGCGCACACCGGAAATGTTGGTCCGGCAGCTGGTTTTGTGTACTTTCTCACAGATCTAAGTTTCTTCCCTGTAAGGAAAGAAGCCTTTGTTGTCCCCACTACTGATCCAGTCTTCTGGGAACTGTAACAGGTTTACAACATCAATCCAAATATAAAAATTTCACAACAAATAACATGGAAAAAAATCGACGGAATCCTAAACTATGATCATTAATTTATAACTGGTTAACTATAAATTCATCATTTCTAGTACATTTGAAGCAGAAAAGAACTTGCCTGGGGGATGAGATGGCAACAGCTGCAATAGCCGAAGAAGCACAAACAGAGGCCATTTTGGGTCAAATTTTGTGCCTTGAATGAGATTGGGGTTGATCAGTTAATGTATTAAGGGGCTTATCTTAAAAGATAGGAAAATAGATATGGAATCGGCTAATGAGTTGCCATGTGTCAAGCAGAATCTGATATGACGCCCATTCGTATCCACTTCTTCTGCTTATTCGGATTAAATTCTCAAGTTGGTGGTTCACCTTGCATGTGTTGTGTGGCTCACATATCCAAAACCAAAAATGTCAATGGCATTGCCTGGCAGCAGGTCAAAGGGCCCTGTACACTCCGTCTAATCTTTGTTTATATTTTAATATCGAATTTGTAAAGCATTCTTAAATTTTACTAGGGATATATTCTAAAACTTTTATTTAACATACATGTATATATAATTTTTCATTCAATCATATGTATTTAAAATTACTTTTATATCGATTAAATTTAATGATTTTTATACGTAATAAATGTAAAATGATGATACTAATCGGGAAAAAGGATATTGTAAATGAAATCTCACATTATTCTACTTCTCTAAGAAAATAAGGAATAAGAGGGTTTTTTTTTTTTTTTTGGGTGACAAGGCATAAGAGATTTTTAAGTATATATATCAAGATGAAGTCCTTGGTTAAGAGATTTCGCAAGTGTTGTTAAAAATAAAATTCCAAGTGAGATTTCACTTTTTCTTTTTTCTCTCGTTGTTGAGTGATTTTTTTATTTTTGGGTGGCGTTGTTTTTCTTTTTGTACTTATAATATAAGTGTTTGTTGAATTTTAGAGATACATTGTGAAACAGAGTTCCATTATAATAAGTGCATATTTAGGAACGATTCCATCTATGAAAAACTTGGTACTTAAAAGTTGTACACAATTGATTTTGTCTAGAAAAGACATGATGCACAATTTCTTTTCTACAACCTCTAAGGATATTTTGGATACTACTCATATTGCTTTTGTCACTAATAACGGTATTCCCACAACTGCATTCAGTGCTTCACATGCTACCAAAGTTGCTACCATACCAAAATTTTTTAATGTTTCATATGTCAACTTGGTGGAAAACATCACAAAAACAAGTATGAGAAAACATGATTACATGCCCAAATTAATAATCTTAACTTTGAGAATAAAGAAAACTATTTTGTCTATGTCAAACTAAGCCATCATGGACATCAGTGCAAAACCCAAAAGGGCGAACCAAACTATCATACTCATTAATGCAGAAACCAAAAACGGAGAAATGACAATCCTACCAAATCAAATGCCAATTTGGTTAAAGCAAATGATGTAACACCCCCAAGTTTTCGGTACAATAAGCGACATTGTTCTAGGACCAGAAACATTGGAATTCTAAGGAAATTCGAAAACAAGTTTAATAAATGAAGTCATAAGAAATTTATTTGATTTTTAGAAATGAAAATCTCGAGGATGATTATGAATATGAAATGATGGTACAAAAAGATCAAATAATAAATTTTGAAAAGGAAGAGGATAGAAATGTAAATTAACTAAACTGAGGAAATAGGATTTAATAATGATTTTTAGACATGAGGATGATTTAGGATATGTATTAATATGATGGAAGTCACTTTGGGGAAATTGAATGCAAAAAAAAGTTTAGGGACTAAATGAAAACAAAAGTTTAGGGACTAACTTGTAAAATTTTCATTTTTATCGAGATAGGTTCTAAACACAAATTTATGCAAAAATTATAAATGATTATTGATGATAAGCATAAATTAAGATGTTTGGAGGTATTAAGTGTCTTAAATGGAATGAAGAAAGGTAATGAGACAAAAAGGGATTGAAATGCAATTTTACCCCATAAAGGGTATTTTAGTCATTTTACATGAAATCCATATTGGAAATATTTTATTTTGAAATATTAAATCATTGGGAATAATTTGGATCCGTTGGATTGGATTTTTAACATAGGGTGAAATCATTGGGAGTAATTTTCACTAGTTGACTTCGAACAATTTTATGTGGCTATTAAAAGGAGAGAAAATGTGACTTCTTTTTCTCATCCTCTTCTCTCCATTTTCAGAAACAACAAGAGAAGGGAGAAGAAGCTCTCCTCGCATAACCTTCTTCTAAGAAACATCCACCCAAAAACCCAAGTTTTCATCCATTAAATCTTGCTACAAAATAACTTTTTGGTTGATTTCCTCCATAATCTTCTTCATTTAAGTCTAGGGTTTCAAGTGGATTAGTGAGAGAAAGCTATAACTAGAGAGAGAAAGCTCCAATAAAGGTAAGAAACCGTGTCTTCTTCATTTCCACATTAATTAATTAAAGTAATTTGTATAGGAAGGTTTTTGGTGCATTTATACTAATATTGTTGTCCATGTTCTTGTAATGAGACAAGTTGGGTGGGTGGATATAATGAATTTGGGTGAATGATAGAGTAGATTCAAGTGTTGAGAATGTATGATGTAGTTTTCTTTTGAACTTTTTCTATTAAGAAAGTTAAGTACCATGAATTCTTTTACTTTTCCTTAAAATTTTTCTCAAATTTCTACTGTCGACCATTGTTGAGCTTAAGAGAAAAGCTTTGAAAACCCTCATTCAATCGACCATCATTTACAAGTAAGTCTCTATCCATTTTTCTTTTATTTTTATAATTTTTTTATCATAGGAGTTTAATTAAGCTAACCCGTGTATCAATTTTATTCAATTGGTGAGATTTTGATAAGTTTTGATTGTTGAGAATTGGATGAATTAGGTGTAAAATTGATAGAAATTAAGCACAGATTATGAAAATGACTAAATTGTAAAGCTTAACAAGCTTGATTGTTAGCTTTGTTATATTAGGGACCAAATTGAATAAAATGCAAACTTATTATGAAATTTTGGTAGGAATAGAAAGTATAAGGTCCCTAGTGAAAAAATTTGAAATCATATTTTAATCTGAAGCTTTATACCAAAAGTTATGCTTGTCTCGAGTTTATGGACTAAATTGAATAAATTGAAAAATATGATTGATATTGTATTTGATTGTGAATTGAATGGAATTTGATAGTATTATATGTTTTGTGACTGTACATAGCTAATGCCGACGCTAAGCCTTTGAGAAGGAAAGGAAAATCGAAAGTTATTGATGAGTGACTCGAAAATCCCAGTTTGCACATTTATCATTCAGGATAGAAATATTTGTTTCTATATGCATGTTTATTGAATAATTAATCAATGAGGTAAGTATTGGTGATAGCCTGAATTGTTTTGATTGACTTTGATATGAAATATCGATATAGAGGGCTAAAATGAATAAAATGAAAAATAGTATTAACTAAATGAATTATGTTACGTGAAATGGAAATTGGATAGAAATATGTTTTATAATAATAAATAAATATGTATAGATAATGTTTTGGATTGTGATTATGATTATGATTGACAAATGGTATATGTATTGAATTGTAAAATGAAATTGAATATCGACACCCTATTAACTAGTCAAACTAAGCTAGAAATAGTTGGCACGTCATAGGATTGGATTTTGTGCGGGACTCTGCGCTTATGTGCCAAGATGCACCTTGTGTGCCAAAATGCACCTTGTGTGTTAGGATGCATTTTGTATAACAAGATGCGTTTCGAGCACCAGGATGCGCTTTATGTACCAGCATGCACTTTACGTGCCAGATTTCCCTACTTTGGTTTATCCGATGATATACTTTAATGACAGTTAGGTGTGTTAGTTGGATGATCCGTGTATCTATTTGAGTTCAAGTCATGTTAATAGGGGTTATAAATGGAAAAGTTGGCAAATGGTATGATGATATGTAACAAAAAATGTGCATATATGAACTATGATAAAGAAACATATATTATTGTGCAAATAAACTAAAAACGAGCCCTAGGGGCTGAAACGAGTATTAATAAGTCAATAGACTCCAAGAAAGGATTGAATGGTAAGTAAAAAAAGAAAACGATATGGTTTGATCAAGGAATTTTGATGATTTAATATCAATGATAAGTATGTAAAAATGTTGAATTCATATTTGATAATGAATGCCAAATAGCTTATTTATAGACAAATGAGTAAATGAATTTAATTGGTTAAAGGGGTTGGTTCATATATATCTACAGCACAACAAACGTAGAATCAAAGTTCTTCTGTGGTGGTGATACGGATCGTCCCGATTTTTAAAGAACTTATTTTTTCTATTTTAAATTTGTTTTTGTTTTTTTATTATTCATTTATTTTAATTCTACTTTTTAAGTATTAATTTTATTTGAGTTTAGTTGTTTTACTACAACAGGTGTATATACCATAGAGTGAGAGAACCAAAAAAATTGAAGAAGCCAAAAATTGGGCTCAATACCACAACATCACACCCTAATGTTGCGACATCAAAGACAGCAAGCCGCATCACAACATTGAAAGGCCTGGATTATTTTACTTTGACGCTTTGTTATCCATTATCAGTTATCAACACTTCTTCGTCTTCCTTTTCTTCTTTGTATTTGTATTTGTATTTTCTTTACGTTATATTTCATATTTCTTTTCGTAGAATTTTTTTTAGGTACTCTTCCATTCGCTTGTAACACACGGATCCCAAAACTATCACGAAAATAAGGAATCGACCCTTTAGGGAAGTTTCTTTTTTTAAGCTTATGTTTATTTACATTGAGAATAATGTATGTTCTAAAATGTGGGGGAAGTACATAGGATCAGTCTTTGTGCTTTCATTTGTGTGTTTACTTTGTTATTTATTGATGAAAAAATCGTGTTATTGTGTTTGTTGCATGGTGCTTGGATTATATTAATACTATGAATAATGATTGAAAATAATAAAGAATCTAATGATTTTTGTCAAGCATGAATTTTTTTATTGGTATGAGATAATTTGATTATTTTTAAGGGAAATTGATTAGAATACCTAGTTAAATTGCATAATAGATTAGAAGTACTGATCTGCCTTAATTCGGTGTAACAGATTAAACTAGTTTTCACACTTAAGGAGCCTAAATACAAGCATTAGTTAAGCTTATTTAGTTTTACTTACATTCAATAAAATGTGCAAATTGAGTCTTTTATTGACCTTAAGGGCCAAATAAAGCCTAAGGGAGAGCTAATGTACTTTGTAAGAGTGTAGGAGGCCATTAAAAGGCATTTTAGGTCGATATTGGACACTATGTCGCAAAACGGGATGTCTAATGTCGCAACATAGGGAACAGAATGAAGAAAACTAAAGTCTGGCTATGATATCGCGACACAGACTAAGGGTGTCATGACAAACCCCTGCAAATGGCTACAGCGGAGCATACTGGTTGCTATGTCACAACATAGGTATTGATGTGTCCCGACATCAACTCTGGGACGGAAATTAAACATGAAGTAGGGGCATTTTGGTCCACACAATAGAACTTAAACCTCGAGAACGTCAACTGACTAGGGTTAAGGATGACGACCACTTGAAGACTATATATAGGCTCATTTGGCACATGTTAAAAACACCTTTTCAACCTAGTTTTTTTCTTTAAGAGTTTTGTTTTCTTTATTAGGTTTCTAGAGTTTAGTTTATTTGTTTTTTGTTTTTTTCAAGAGATTGGGATTGTGGAATCATTCAACTCTATGGATTTACACTTAATATCAATACAATCATGTCTTTTAATTAACTCTATCTTGTCGATTTAATTAGCATGCTTTCTCTTTACATCGATTATATATTTTTTATAAATGCCATGAGGAACTAATCCTTCTATGGGGAATTAGTGAGTGGAGGTATGATATGTTAACTGTTTTATAGGGTTACTCAATGGATCAGTTGTTTGAAAAAGGGAGAGCGTGAAACAAACCCCAGGCCTAACAACCCCGAGAAGTCATCAGGGTGGTGAGAATTAACCCAAATTTGGTATTGCCCATTCGTGAATACCTTAACTCCAAACCAGTCTAGACTGTGAGGTTGGAAGATAAGTAGTTCTTGCTGGCCCATTACATTAGTGGAAGGTCAAAAGATCCTGTTAGGGTAGCAACTAGTTGATTGATGAAGAACTCGAGACGATAGTTGATGAAGATTACCGAAGCGAGCTAATCACCCATAATCAGATTTGGTTTATTCTTCCTTTTTAATCTCTTGAATCTTATTTTTTTATGTTGTTTTATTTTTATTATTATAAAAACCCAAAAAATCCTTTATTTTATATTCTTTGTACTATAACTTAGTGGATAGTACTAATTAGATCTTTTAGTGTTTAGGTTAGAATTGATCTAGCACTAGCTACCCTTGGGTACAATCCTCGGAGTACTTACCCCGTTGTAAAACTATATTACAACTAAACCTATATACTTGGGGATACCGCCTCATAATTCAATATTTTAGTGCAATATTCACACTCTAGACGTTAGTATGTTCGGAGGCGGTTAAGTTGTTGTCACTGTTGTTAGAGAGGTAACATCACTAGGTTTATTTTATTTTTTGCATGTAAACAAATAATTAGGAAATTTCTCGTTTATAGATACGATTTTATTTTCTTTTTGGGTTTAGTGTATAACTTGCAGTAAAGGCACACCTATTGTAGCAACCATAGATGCAAAAAGAATAATCCGAAGGAATCACCGATAGCAACAGCAACAATAGATGCAAGATGCACCACTTGCCGCAGGTAACATATCACGTGAAAATCCACTATTTGATGACACTGACAATAATGCCCTAGGAAGCCCACCAACACCACAGCTTCCTGCAAACATTTAGATGGCTCGAGACAAAAGAACTTTAAGGGATTATGCCTTACCAAGTTTGGTCATGGTTCAAGAAAGAATAGCAATGTCGACAATTATAGGTAATAATTTTAAGATAAAACCGGCTACGATTCAGATGATCTAGAACAATTTTCAGTTTAGGTGCACTATGATAGAGGACCCTAATCAACAATTAAAATGGTTTCTTCAACTTTATAGGATCACTAATGACTCTTTTCGTCTTCGATTGTTCACCTTCTCCTTGATTGGTAATGCTTTTTTTTATTAGACTTGCAGGTACCAGGGTCTATCACGACATGGGATGAACTCGCTGGAAAGTTCTTACAGAAGTTTTTCCCAATTAGCAAAGCAGTGCAACTAAGAAGAGAGATTGTTGTTTTTAAACAGATGGAGAGAGAAAGTTTCTATGAGACATGGGAACGATTCAAAATGATGATTAAAAAATGTCCGCACCACGGATTTCTTGAGTGGATGTAGTTGTAGGTATTTTATAATGGGTTAGATGCAAATGCACGATCTGGATTAGACAAAGCAGTAAGAGGAGCCCTTATTAACAAAACGTACAAGGATGTGTACGAGATCATTGGGAATATGGCACTAAACTTCTACCAATGGCCAATTGAACGATTCACATATGGTCAGAAACCCATAAAGGTAAAGGGAGAGCATGAAACAATCCCCAGGCCTGACAACCCCGGGAAGTCATCAAGGTGGGAATTAATCCAAAAATGGTATTGCCGATCTGTGAACACCTTAACCCTAAACTAGTCTAGATTGTTAGGTCAGAAGATAAGTAGTTCTTGCTGACTTGTTATGTTAGTGGAAGATCAAAAGATCCTACTAGGGTAGTGACTAGTTGATTGACGAGGAACTCAAGATGATAGTTGATAGAGATTACTGAAGCAAGCTAATCACCCATAATCAAATTAGATTTATTCTTCCATTTTAATCTCTTGAATTTTATTTTTTATGTTGTTTTATTTTTATTATTATAGAAACCCCAAAGATCCTTATTTTATATTCTTTGTACTATAACTGAACGGAAAGTACTAATTAGATCTTTTAATGTTTAGGTTAGAATTGATCTACCACTCAGGTACAATCCTCAAAGTACTTACCCACTTTATTGTAAAACTGTACTACAACTAGGTCTGTATACTTGTAGATACCATCTCGTAATTCTATATTTTAGTGCAATATTCACACTCTAGACGTTAGTACATCTAGAGGTGGTCAAATACCTAGATAAGAATGTTTGATGATGTCATATGAGATATAAGTCTTACAGATAATCGTAGAGACATAGATGCTTAAATTGATTATTATTCATTTGGTTTAATCCAAAGAATGAAAGAAATTGTGTATAGTGGGATGCTTAAGGATGACCTAAGGCATTGTTTGAATAGCAAGTTCTCAAATGACCATACCTTAATGTTAGGAATCCCTTGTTCCCTCAAAGAAGCTGCTTCTTGAAATTCTTAAGTGGAAATGGGACAATATCACTATGGATTTTGTTTCAGGTCTTCCTTTGTCCTACTAAAAAGAACTTAGTTTGGGTTATTATGGATCAGCTGGCTAAGTTACCCCATTTCCTACCAATATGCATAAATTATTCATTGGAGAAATCGGCGGAGCTTTACAAATTCGAAATTGTATGCCTCCATGGTATACCGACATCCATCATTTCAGATCGAGATTTAAGGTTCACATCGAGTTTTTGGAAATAGCTACAAAAGTCCTTAGGAACCAGGCTACTAATCAGTATTGCCTTTCATCCTCAAACAGATGGGAAATCAAAAAGAGTAATTTAAGTTCTTGAAGACATGCTCAAAAGTTGTGTAATAGATTTTAGATTGAATTGGGAAAAATATCTTCCTTTGGCAGAGTTTGCATACAACAACAGTCATCATGTTAGCTTGAGAATGTCAACTTTCGAAGTGTTGTATGGAAGAAGGTGCAAATCACCCATCTATTGGTTGGAGCTCAGTGAAAGAAAGATAGTTGGTCCTAATTTGGTATGGGAAACGGAAGAGAAAGTATCAATTATGCGAACCCATTTAAAGGATGTTCAAGATCAACAGAAGGCTTACATTGATCGAAAAAGGAAGGATATTTCATTTAAAATAGGAAACAAGGTATTTTTGAAAGTTTCTCCTTGTAAGACGGTTATAAGATTTGGAATAAAAGGGAAGTTGAGCCTACGATTAATATGATCGTACGAAGTTCTAAAATAGGTTGGTCCAATGGGGTATAGATTAACACTACCTCTGAAACTATCAAAGATTCATAAAGTGTTTCACGTGTCCGTGTTGATTAGATATCGGTCGAATTCAGACCATGTGGTACAAGTGGAGACACTAGAGGTGGAGCCCAACTTATCTTATGTAGAGGAACATGTTCGTATTTTGGCAAGAGAAGTGAAAGAGTTGAGAAATAAAAGAATCTCACTGGTAAAAGTATTATGGAGGAACCACAAAAAGAATGAAGCCACCTGAGAGAGGGAGAGTTTGATGAAAGAGGAATATCCTCAGTTATTCGCAGGTAAGAATTTTGAGGATGAAATTTTCTAAGTGAGGGAGAGTTGTAACAGCCTGCCCGGCGTAGACTGTATCAATATGCTATTTAGCGTATAGCTGAATAAACCAAGGTAGAAAAAGGGTAAGATTGGTGAACTATCCTTTATTAGCATATAGCTGAATAAACCAAGGTAGAAAAAGGGTAAGATTGGTGAACTATCCTTTATAAGTTAGGGTGGCGTATTGCATGGATTCGATAGTACGCCCATATGTGGAACACCTTGCTAGAATTTTCCATTTGGCGAACTCTAGGGTTTGGCGGACTCTTTTGTGTGGCAATTCACCAACCCCAAATACTTGGGCTGAACTCATTAGTACGCTGATTGATAGACTTATTTTTCATGTTTTAGCTAAAAATAACAGCAATGAGTATTGTTAGAATTTAGTTGAGACCTAGTTGGAAGTGAACTAGAGTACTATAGATGACAACTTGATGTGTTTAGGTACCTAAATGACTTGTTTAGTTGGCTTGAATTAGTATACAAGCAACGTTTTACTACTCACTAAACTGCTTAATGGTAGTAGTTAAGTTTGGTATATATGTAGGCAAGTCTATTCTCGGGTTTCAGGGCTATAGTGGGATTTTCTAACCCTCACACTGAGCTTTGTCCCCGTTGTCTGTGCTATATAAGAATGTTGATAGCCAACATGTTTCACCTTTGTTTTTCTCTATGTTCCTTTTTAGTTCTTTACAAAGTTTTAAGGTATCTTCGTTAGAGAAGACGAGGAAGGTTTCTAGTAGCTAGCCAAAACACCCTTGTTAAGTATCAACTTACTAGTAATTTCTGGAAAACCCTTAGGTTGTTGTTAAAGGGATTTACATTTTTGCATTACTCATGCATGATTAATTTAGATAAAAGGGGTCTGATAGTTATAACTATTTCTTATTTAGCTCAAGAATCTAGTGAAGGTCCAAGCAATCGAAGCAAAGGACCAGTAGAGTATATTTTGTTTTGAAGTTGCTGGTGAGTTCCTTCTTACTTCCTTTGAGTTATGAAACTTCCATGATATGTGAGTTATGTGTGATAAGTTCTCTTACTGTAAATGAGTTGATGTGTTTTGTCTAGACATGTGCGTAAGTATGGCCATTGTCAATGTAAAAACACCTTCCTTGCTGCACGAGCCCAATACAAGATAACTTATGATATGTGAACATTGTGGAAGGGAGATCTATATGTGATGCCTTTAGTAGGGCAACTATATTGCAAATCGGACTGGCAGATCATGGCCCGACCTTACAAGTGAACACGTGTTCAACTTAACAAGGGTATGAAATTAAAAATAAATGTGGCCGATATGTGATTTTGATATTTGATATATGGATTTGAGGTTGGTATAAGGACAAGTTATTGATAACCATGCAAGGTTGTGGGAGATGTGGAAGACCCTTTAGCTTATCGGGAAGACTTAGCGTAAATCATTCAGTTAGACATACCACTCAACAAACTGAGGCATTGTTGATGGATTCAAAATTTATTGGTTTCACTTAAATATTTGAGGAAATATTTATGAAGATTCTCCTTTTTGTTACAAACCATTATTCTTTTCTCTAAATTGGTAACACATCTTCAAAGGAGAAAATAGTAGGGGTTATAAAATACAGTCTATTAATCATTCGTTGTCATCAATGGCGAAAACATATAAAAGAGTTCACAAACTGCGAATCAAGTAAGCTTGGTGTAGACTTTTATAATAACGAATAAATTCTCTTTTCAAGGTCAAACAATACATCTACGAGGTATAAGCAAAAGTTAATTAAAAAAAATTGTATACACAATCCACTAAATAGCCATGCATGATACATAAATAGACAAGTAGCTCACTCGTAGACGCAACTTTGGCGTAGTTCCCTTCTACTGATCTTCTGCTACTAATCCAACACTTGAGAAAGAAAAGTAATGAAGTAAGTTCAATTGAATTTAGTTAGTTTTAGATAGACACAAAATTATTATCAGGTTACCGATAATTAATAAAAAAATAAAGACATTTTCGAGACTCAGTCTTACAGACACATTACACCAAGTTGTCAGTACAATTCTCTGATGACAACACTTCACCAATATACCACAGTATCCCTAGTGGACACATACCACCATCTAGTACATACTCTCTCAATCATGTAGGTTTACCTATGACCTAACCCTGTACAAGCCTCGGGCCCATATTTTAGAAATTAGAATCAAATATTAGCCATAATCATATTTATATTCATATTCCTTATTAAATTGAACATGTGCTCTCCCACAGGGTCGGGCTGTGCTCTCGCAGTCCGATTTGCACTAAAGCTACTCTACTAGAGGCATCATAAATAAAGTTTTTTTCCACATTTTACATGTCACAAAAGTCCAGTACTGGGCTCGCACACAAGGTGGGTATTTTCACCTCGACCATGGCCATACTCACACATACTACATTGATTTATTACACACACGCCAATTCACAACACATCGACTAATATTTAGTAAAGACAACTTACCTTACACAACCCACATATAATAGAATTTTAATAATTCAAAGGAAGTAAGAAAGAACTCACCAAAAAACTTCAAAACAAAATTTACTCTACTGGTCATTTGCCTCGATTGCTCAGACCTTTACTAGCTTATTAAGCTAAATAAGAAACAATTATAATCATCAGACCATTTCCTATTAAATTTAATCATGCATTCACTAATGCAAGAACGTAAATCCCTTCGATAATGACCTAAGGGCTTCTTAGAAATTATCGTAAGTTGGTATGTATCAATGGCGTTTACTAGCTGCGGATACCTTCCTTGTCTTCTCTAACAAAGATAACTTAGAAATTTCTAAAGATTTAGGGAAGAACTCAGAGAAAAGAAAAATTGAAACTTTTCGATAATAGGCATCTGGTAATTTATGTTTTATAACAATTTATTAAGTTCAAGTGGTAAGACCCTAAGGTCAAGTGGTTTTAGAGAGTGAGATATTAGGACCTCGTTTCTATAAACCAATCTGTAAATATTTAAAGTGTCATTAAGGTGGTATTGAAGTTTCGTTGAAAAATTTTAACATTTCGATAGTTAATTAATTAAAAAGGACTAAATTGAAAAAGTTACAAAACTTGCTAATTATAGCAATTAGGTGATGAAATGGTGTAATTATTAATTGAGGAAGGACTAAAGTGGTAATTAAGCCCTAAATAATGTAGTGGGGCGGCAAATTGATGGATAAGGACAAAATAATTAAATTATAATGGCAAACTTGTAATTTAGTTGAAATTAAAATAAAATTAAGTAAGAAGAAATAGGTTTTCTTCTTGATTTTCTTCTTTTGTCACTGTCGAAACACCATAGAAATAACTTGGAGAATCAGTTGAGCATAGGAGCTTCCATGTGAGTTTAATTCTTACCCGTTTCTTGTAATTTTTATGTTTTTGAGATTGTTGCAATTAGGTCCAGCTGACTCATACTTTCGTTTCTGATTCTGTTAAAAATTTTGGAAGTTGCCATTGATAAATATTAGATTTTTTGATTAATAACGTGAATTTGCAGCTTTCTTTGTATTGTGTTATGATTTTGTAAAATGATTTTTTTAAATATTAATATTAGGATTAAATTGTGAAAATGTCAAAATATTAGGGTTTGATAGTGAATTTTAGGTTTATTAGGGGCTATATGAGGGCCTAGAATATTTGGATAGATTATTGATTTGAGAAAATTATTTAATTTGATAGATTAACTAATTAAGGGATTAAATGGCAAAAATTGTAAAAGATTGGGGTAATTGCATAAATTTGAAAAAATAAAAGGGTATTAATTGTAAAATAGATTGGAAATGAGATATATGTTAATAACTGAGTAATTTTATATTTTAGATCAATATCTCGTAGATACTCGTGGAAAAGGAAAAATAGCGAAATAGTATTTAAACTTCTACAATTACTACAATTCAATCCAGGTAAGTTCGTATGGTTAAAATTTAACATTTGTATAAATTGATGATTGGTATTATGTATATATTCTATTGTTGGAAATGAATTATTTTTTGAATTATAATATTGAATTGGATATTCAGTTTGAATTGAACGCGAGATTTGAGTACATTCATGATTTGGTGTATGACGGGGATTTGGTGTAGAGATGATATTGGAGGGAGATATCGACATTTTACCCAAGTAAATCAGGGTTCGGCATTTGTTACGAACTCTCATGTTTTACTTTCTGTTTGGCGTGATTGGGTGGATCATATCTTACGAGCTTTTGTTCACCTCTTATGAGCTTCTGTTCAGCTTTCAAGCTTCTATTGGCATATTCAGGAGGACCAGCTCTTATGAGCTTCTGTTGACAATGTACTCTTATTCGTAAGTTGTTCTTTGAATGGAAAAATCTCGGTAAGGTGATTTATTTAATGAATTTGAAGGACGTGTTATTTATTTTT
This sequence comes from Gossypium longicalyx, assembly GCA_025698465.1. Classification (NCBI taxonomy): domain Eukaryota; kingdom Viridiplantae; phylum Streptophyta; class Magnoliopsida; order Malvales; family Malvaceae; genus Gossypium; species Gossypium longicalyx. Next base: position 65,242,410 of record CM046995.1, on the reverse strand, counting down.
GTATTGATCTGAATACAGATGTATTTATCGATTGAAGTTATGAATGACAGGGAGTTGCCATGGATGTTTTTTTTTATTTTCTTTATTATAGTTAATTCGGTAAGATTTTTGTTTATCTCATAACATACTAAGCTTCATTAAGCTTACTTGTGTTGTTTAATGCCATTATAGATTTTCGAAAGGTTGGACGATCAGATCAGCACTCAAGTCACACTATCCAGTTTATCTCGGTAGTTTTTGAAATGTTAAATTCAAATTATATGGCATGTATAGGCTCTTGTGTAATTTTGGTTAATGTTTGGCTTATGTAAATGTTATAAATTATATTTTGTGCAAATAACCAATTTGCAAAGGGTATGAGAATGAGGTATAGTTGTTATGCTAGTATGTGTGGCTTACATATATTTGATTTGTTGTGGTTGTGGTAACTTTGTCTGGTATTTTGATTTTGTATTGCTTGAATGAGTTAATGAATTGAATTAATGTATATTTTGAAATTAAATTGTATATAATTGTGGTACCAATGAGGGTACATTAGTTAGGCACATATTAGGTTGGTTTTGACGTGTTTTTTACCCGATTAATGTCATTTTGATTTTGTATTTTGATTAGTATTTGAGTTTTTTAAGGTCCAAGCAATTTGATTATGTTTGTATTAATGTATGATTTGAATGATTTATAATTTTGTTGTCCTGTAATACTCCGTAACCCTATTCTAGCGACGGATACAGGTTATGAGTGTTACATTTAGTGGTATCAGAGTTACGATTTAGTTGATTTTTAGATTAAACATAGCGTGTGAAATGTCTAAAATTACATGGCATATAATTCTGTGATAGTGTGATGTGTATGATCCGATCTAACCTTCATTTTCTTATAGATTGTAAAAATGTCAGACGGATCTGATCATGCTAACAATGATGAGGTTAACAGTAATGTACCGACTTCTGAACATGGGACGAGTAGTAATGTCCCGATTCCTCCTACTCAGGAACATGAGCTTAAAAATATGTTCTTTGGATACATGAACCAGTGGTTCAACGAGTCTATGCAAGTAAAATCTGGCTCAGCAACCTACACCCCCTATTGTACCACCTGTTGTACCACCTGTTATACCTCCGGTTGCACATCCACCTCCTTCAATGATTGAACCTAATAGACGTACTCCAATTGTGAAACTCAGAAAGTGTGATGCTGAAGAATTCCGGGGCAGATCAAAGGATGATTCGGTTAAAGTTGAGTACTGGTTTCAAAATATATTACGGGTTTTTGATGAAATGGCTTGCTCTCTTGATGACTTTATTAGATGTGTTGTTTCGTTATTAAATGAGGAAGCGTATAGTTGGTGGTCAACGATAGTAGCTGTGGTACCGAGGGAGAAATTTTCCTAAGAATTCTTTTAGATGAATTTAAAAAGAAATATGTCGGTAAAAGGTATTTGGACAAGAAAAAGAGAGAATTTCTTGAGGTACATCAGAGAAATAGATCGATAGCTAAATACGAGAGAGAATTTGTATATCTCAGTAAATATGCTCAAGAAATTATGCCTACTAAAGAAGAAATGTGTATCTGGTTTGAAGATGGTCTGAATGATGAAATTTAACTGATGATTGGAGGTAATAAAATACGAGAATTTGTTCTCTTGTCTAATCGTGCACAGAAAATAGAATAAGTGTACAACTGCAAGATATAATAGAATAGATGGATTTGAGAATTTCACAAGAAAGGTTCTTCCAAGTCATTTTTGGCATCATCGGCGAAGAAGTCAAAAGATGATTTTAGTCAAGCTACCTCAGTGTTTGAGCATTCGAATAAAAACAAGACGATTCAGCATGATTTCAGAGTATCTACTAGACCAGCTAATAGTATTGGTAGTGTATGAAATGCTCCAAAGCCCAATTGTAGATATTGCGGAAAATATCATCTTAGCGAGTGTAGAGGTAAAACGGGAGCATGTTATAGATGTGGATCAACTGCTCATTTTATTTGTAATTGTCCTAAATTGCCAAAAGAGGACGAAGATCAGAAAGAAAAGAAAATGTCTACCTCTTAGAAATTAGACTTTCGAGCCAAAATAATGCTACTAGGACTACTCACTTGGGAATGAAAGACATTGTCATTCGGTCAGAGGCCAAAGTATCTGCTCGCACCTACACCATTCGAGCTAGAGAGGAAGCTACTGCTTCAGATGTGATTTCTAGTATATTTTATCCCTTTGATCTTACTATGTATGCTTTAATTAACCCTGGGTCAACTCATTCTTATTTTTGCACTGCATTAGTAATGGAAAAAACACTTACCTATTGAATCTACTTATTATGATATTCAAGTTACTAATCCACTAGGTCAGAGTGTGATAGTTAATTTAGTTTTTCGTAATTGTCCACTGAAAGCTAGGGGCTGTGAGTTCTCTGCTGATTTGATGTTATTACCCTTTCGGGAATTTGATGTTATTCTGGGTATGGATTGGTTATCTTTGCATGATGCCGTGGTAAACTGTAGACAGAAATGGATGGATTTGAAATGTCAGACAAGAGAGATGATTTCAGTTGAGTCTAAGAATCTGAAAAATTTCGTTAGAATTATTTCAGCTTTTTCTACTCAGAGATTGATACGAAAAGGTAGCGAAGCATTTCTAGCATATATCCTTGATACCCGAGATTCAGAATCAAAGCTAGATTAGTTACTGGTTGTTAGTGAATTCATTGATGTATTTCCTGAAAAGTTGTCAGGTTTACCTCCTGATCGTGAAGTTGAGTTTGTGATTGATTTGGTTCCTAGAACTGCTTCGATATCAATATCACAATACCGTATGGCACCAGCTGAACTAAAAGAATTGAAAGCACAGTTGAAAGAGTTATTAGACCGAGGGTTAGACCAAGGGTTTATCAGACCGAGCATGTCTCCTTGGGGTGCACCTATTTTGTTTGTGAAAAAGAAATACGACTCTTTGAGATTGTGTCTAGACTACAGACAGTTGAACAGAGTTACAATAAAAAATAAATACCCTTTGCCATGTATCGGCAATTTGTTTGATCAATTGAAAGGTGCCACAGTGTTCTCGAAGATAGATCTCAGATCTGAGTATTATCAATTGAAGATTAAAGATTGTAATGTGTCAAAACATGCTTTCAGAACTCGTTACGGTCATTATGAGTTTCTGGTAATGCCATTTGGTTTGACTAATGCCCTTGCTACTTTTATGAATTTAATGAATCGAGTTTTTCAGCCTCATTTGGATGGATTCGTTGTTATGTTTATTGATGATAAATTAATCAATTCCAAGACAGAATCCAAGCATGCTCAACATCTGAGAATTGTATTACAGACTTCGAGAGAACAGAAGTTGTATGCAAAATTTAGTAAATATGAATTTTGACTTCGTGAGGTTGGATTTTTGGGTCACATAGTATCAGTTAACAAAATTTGAGTTGATTCGAGTAAAGTTTCTACTGTGATAAATTGGAAAATTCTGAAAAATGTTTCAAAAATGTGAAGTTTTCTAGGTTTCGCAGGTTTCTATCGACATTTTGTTAAAAACTTTTCAATTATTGCTTCACCAATAACCAGATTATTACAGAAAAATATTGAGTTTGTTTGGTCCGATAATTGCCAATAGAGTTTTGATCAACTGAAGAAAATGTTGACGAAAGCCCCAGTCTTGGCTCAACCTGAATCTGGATTAATGTATGTTATTTATAGTAATGCATCTCTCAATGGTTTGGTTTGTGTACTGATGTAGTCAGGAAAGGTAGTAGCCTATGCTTCTCGACAATTAAAGTCACATGAGAAGAATTATCCTACACATGATCTCGGGTTGGCCATGATTGTATTCGCTTTGAAGATTTGGATACATTATTTATACAGCGAGAAATGTCACGTGTTTACAGATCACAAAAGTTTAATGTATTTGATGACTCAGAAAAAATTGAATTTTAGACAGAGATGGTGGTTAAAATTATTGAAAGATTATGATCTGGTTATTGATTATCATCTGGGAAAGGCTAATGCAGTTGCGGATACACTTAGTCGAAAGTAGTCATTGTTTGCACTTCGAGTGTTTAACGCTAATTTAGCTCTTAACGAAGATGGTTTTGTATTAGTGGAGTTAAGAACAAAACCCATGTTTCTATAACAAATTCAGGAATTGCAAGATGACGATCCGAAGTGGGTGTTGAAATGACAGATGGTTCAGAATAATTTGAGTTCAGAGTACAGTGTTGATGATAGTGGTACATTGCGTTATCGCAATAGAATTTGTGTTCCGAGTAATTTAGATTTGAAAAATGATATTCTTTCTGAAGTTTACAGTAGTACGTACTCTATTCATCCGAGTACCACAAAAATGTATTGTGATTTGAAACAGATGTATTAGTGGTCAAGTATGAAATGGGAAATTTGTGAATTTATAGCTAAATGTTTGATTTATCAGCAGGTGAAAGCAGAACATCAGGTATCGTTGGGTTGACTTCAACCTGTTATGATTCCCGAATGAAAGTGGGAGGAAGTCACGATGGATCCCGTATTTGGCTTACCTGTAACTCTGAGAAAGAAAGATTCGATCTAGGTGATTGTTGACAGATTGACTAAATTGGCACATTTTATTCCAATCAGAATAGACTTTACACTTAAGAGATTAGCGAAACTATATGTATCTGAGATTGTGAGATTACATGGAGTTCCGACATCCATTATTTTAGATCGAGATTTTGGAGCAAACTTCATGAAGCTCAAAGCACTAAGCTTAATTTCAGCACAGCATTTCATCCTCAGATTGACGGGCAATCAAAACGAGTGATTCAGATTCTAGAAGATATGTTGAGATGTTGTATACTCGAATTTGAAGGTAACTAGGAAAAGTATCTATCGTTAGCTGAATTCGCATATAATAACAGTTATCAATCCAATATAAAAATGACACCGTTTGAAGCTCTTTACGAGAGGAAATCTAAAACACCATTGTATTGGTCATAATTGAGTAAATCCAAAATGGTGGGAATTGATTTGATCTGAGAAACTGAAGAGAAAGTTAGAATTATTCGGGATTGTTTGAAAGTTGCATATGATAGTCATAAATCGTACACGAATCTAAAAAGAAAAGATATAGAATTTTCTATTGGTAATCGAGTTTTTTTAAAAGTCTCTCCGTGGAAGAAAGTGTTACGGTTCAGAAGAAAAGGAAAACTGAGTCCGAGATTTATTGGACTGTATGAAATTGTTGAAATAATCGACCCTGTAACTTATAAATTAGCTTTGCCCTCTGAACTTGAGAAAATCCATAATGTGTTTTATGTTTCAATGTTGAGATGGTACAGATCTGATCCTTCGCATGTGATTCCTCATAGTGAGATTGAGCTTCAGCCAAACTTGATGTATTCGGAAGAACCACTAAGAATATTAGCTCGAGAAATAAAAGAATAATAGAATAAACGAGTACCATTAGTAAAAGTCTTGTGGCATCGACATGGTTCAGAAGAAGCGACCTGGGAAATCAAAAATCGATGAGATTACAATATCCAAATCTATTTTCAAGTAACAATTTTGAAAATGAAATTTCTTAAGGGGCGGAGAGTTGTAACAGCCCAATTTTTCAGTGGTGTCGGAAACAGTAGTTTCGAGGCCATCAAATCCAGTGAGTAAGTTCATAAATATTTCTATTTAATATTTACGAGTCAAATATGGTTTTAAAAAGGTTTTTGATTTGGTAATTTATGTTTTATAATGATATATTAGGTTCAAGTGCTAAGACTTTAAGGTCAAGTGGTTTTAGAAAGTGAGGCATCGGGACCTCGTTTCAATAAACCAAGCCATAAATATTTTTATAATCATTTATGAAATGTCATTAAGATGGTTTTAAAGTTTTGTTGAAAAATTTTAACGTTTCGATAATTAATTAATTAAAAAGAACTAAATTGAAAAATGTGCAAAAGTTGTTAATTATAGCAATTAGGTGATGAAATGGTGTAATTATTAATTGAGGGTGGACTTAAGTGATAATTAAACCCTAAATAATATAGTGGGATGTCAAATTGATGGATATGGACAAAATAATTAAATTATAACGGCAAACTTGTAATTTAGTTGAAATTAGAACAAAATCAAGTAAGTATAAATAGGTTTTCTTCTTCATTTTCTTCTTTTGTCACTACTGAAACACCATAGAAATAGCTTGGAGAATCGGTTGAGCATAGGACTTCCATGTGAGTTCAATTCATACCCATTTCTTGTAATTTTTATTTTTTTGAGATCATTACAACTAGGTCTAGCTAACCCGTACCCATTTTCTTCTTTTGATAAATATTAGATGTTTTTTGATTAATAACATGGATTTGGAGCTTTGATTGTGTTGTGTGATGATTTTGTAAAGTGATTTTTCTTAAATATTGATTTTAGGATTAAATTGTGAAAATGACAAAATATTACGGTTTGATAGTGAATTTTAGGTTTATTAAGGGCTGTATGAGGGCTAAAATATTTGGATAGATTATTGATTTAAGAAAATTAGTTAATTTGATAGATTAACTACTTAAGGGATTAAATTGTAAAAATTGTAAAAGTTGAGGGTAATTACGTAAATTCAAAAAATAAAAGGGTATTAATTATAAAATTGTAACAACCCGATTTTGGGCTTAGTCAGAACAGTGGTTTCGAGACCACTAATTCGAGGTCAGAGGAATTATTCTATTATTATTTTGGAGTCATAGCATGTTTATATTAGTGCATGAAAAATTTGGTGGGTTAAGTTTAACGTTTGTGAGCCCAATTGCGAAAAAGGACTAAATCGCATAAAGTGCAAAAGTCTTGAATTAATAGTTAAGGGTATTAAATTGCCATGAAACTTAAATTGGTGGTCTTTAAAGGGAAATTAGACCCTATTGCAAGAGCTTGGCCGGCTATGAGACAAAGAAGAGTAAATGGTCAAAATGTTAGGTAAGTGATGTCATATTATGTGATAAAATAATACCCTAAATGCCTAGCCTTCATCTTTTTCATCTATTCTTTCTTCTTGACCAAAAATATCAGCCAAGAGAAGAGTTTTGAAGCTTGAAATTTGCAGCAACTTATCATCTCTAGAAGTAAGTGATTTCCATACTCTTTGTTGATGATTTTTGCATTTTCAGAACCCTTGTAGCATAAGCTTTCTATTAAAGTGACTATTTTGTAAAATGGTTAAAAGTCTAGGGTTTTTCCATGAGAGCATTTTGGGTGTTTTCTGAAATTTTATGGAAGAATATGAGGCTTGGTTGTGTAATAAACAACTTTTGTGAAAAGATTTTTCATGAAAACACCAAAAAAGACCATTCTGCATAAGTTGTAAAATAGATAGTTATTATGTGAAATAGTGGGAATTTGGAGTTGTTATAAGAGTAAAAAGGGTTCGACTAGGCTTAAGATATGAAGGAATTCGATAAAAATCGAATTTTGGGCTTAGCGGTAAAATGGTCATTTTACAAAAGTCTAGGGGCAAAATGGTCATTTTGCCCCATTTTGAATTTTTGATTGCCTAATTTTATTTAGTGGTTAAATAAGTGCAATTTTATATTATAGATCAAGAAATACCGAATCTAAACCTAGATCGGGGGAAAGCGAAGCAAATAGACTAAACCGACTAGTCGCTACATTTTGTAATCCGAGGTAAGTTACATGTAAATATTACAACTACATCACTATTGCATGTGTTTGATTTGTAATTGAATTAATATACCATGATTTGCCTGGTTGTGGAAATGAAAAATTATGATGAAAATAGAAATAGTAGAATTCCCGTTCAAACCTTAGGAAATATATCGTAGATTCATGTTATGACATTTGGGTCACATGTGTGAGCTAGTGTAAGACCATGCCTGGGACATGGCATCGGCATTGAGACAAGTGCTAGTGTAAGACGTGTCTGGGACATACATTGGCCTCGAGAAATAAGCCAGTGTAAGACATGTCCGGGACATGCATCGGCTACGAGATGTGTCAGTGTAAGACCATGTCTGGGACATGGCATCGGGACCCTACCCCATGTTTGAGGCTTAATGAATATCTGATAGTGTTCCAAAGGGTTCAACGGTGAAAGTTATGATTTTCAAGTTAATGAGGAAAGTATAACCGTGTTGTGAGTGGTACAGGTACCTATTTGGTATGTATGAAATGTGAGCTCAATATATGTTATATGATGTGTATTGAATATTGATGAGTAAGTTTTTCTTATACCCACTCATGTATTATGAGCTTGTTGAGGAATGGTAAAGTTGTGTTGTATATTTATTTATGTGCAACTTACTAAGCTTTATGCTTACTCCTTCTTCTTTTCCATTTTCTTATAGTGTCGCCTATTTAGCTCAAGGATTAATAGAAGTCAGAGATATTGATCACACTATCAACCAAAGCATTCGGTATAGTTGGATTTATATTTTTTTGAATATGGCATGTATAGGGAATTAGACTTTTGTTTGTGTTATTATTAATTTGCCCAAATGTGTTGGCTTGGGAAAAATCCCTCACTTTGTATTAAGCCTCGAATGATGGCTAACTTTCATTTTGATTTATATGCAAAGATGTTATTTTCATAGATGGGTAAAATGTACAAATGTAATGTTGTCTAATGTGGCTGATTTGGTGGCATGAGATAGGCTTGTATTGGTTTTGATTGTCTTTGTGTAGGTTGTGTAAGTAGGAGTGGAAAGAAGGCTTGGTAAATAGCCTTTTATTGTCCGCACGGGTAGACATACGGGAGTGTGTTTAGGCCGTGTGTGCCACACGATCTGCAACATGGGTGTGTGGTCCGGCCGTGTGTCCCCTACACGTAGAAATTTCAAGTCAGTATGCATGGTAGTAAACACACGGGCAGAGACACGGCCATTGTCTCAGCCGTGTGAAGGGCACGGCCTAGCACATGGGTGTGTGCCAAGGCCGTGTGACTCTTAAGAATTACTGACGTTAGAAACAGAATGTCTAAGTTTTTGCACACGGGCTAGAACACGGGTGTGTCATGGCCGTGTGAAGAACACAGGCCAAGGATATGGGTATTTGCCAAGCCATGTGAAAACCCCTGTGGGTGTGAACCTAGAATTAAATCCACATGGGTAAGAGACACGGGCGTGTCCCGATGTGCTTAGGCCGTGTGAGACACAGGGCCATCAGCACGACCATGTCGAAATTGTCACACGGGCATGTTACCCTTCCACACGGGCATGTGCCCTATTTCAAGGTAAATTTTCTATAGTTGGTTTAAGGACCCGGGTTGGTCTAGTATAGTTTCCAACGGTTGATCTGGGGCTAGTAAGCCCATAATAAGAAGTTTAAAGTAGAAATTGAAAAAGTTTTAAATTTGATCGAGTCTTGGTGACTTGGGAACGACCGTGTGCAAGAGATCAAGTTAAGTATTGCATCGTATTCCCTCTCAACATAGGGTACAAGTGTGGGGTGTTACATTTAGTGGTATCAGAGATATAATTTAGTCGGTTCTAGGACTAACATAGCGAGAGTACGAGTCTAGCTATACATGCCATAAGTGTATATTGATAGTGTGACGACTTCTAACGATTATAAATTGTATTTTCATATAGTAAATGGATCCGGATAGAGCTACGGCGGATGACGTAGAGAGTAACGTGCCGGCTCTCGCTAAAGGGACCACGCCAGTTGAAAGTGAGCCCGTGACTATGGGCTAAGGCATAGGGGCTAGAGAAGCCTATCTCTGAATGATGGATGCTTGGTACACGGAGTTCGTTCGAGCGAACCCAAACACTCCACCTCCCCCATCTCCTCCGATTCCTTAGTATGCCCCTGTATTTCTGCAAGGAGTAGACGTGATTAGGAGGGAGAAGCCTCCAGTAAACAAGATTCAAAAACAAGGGGCCGAGGAATTCTGGGCTAACATAGGTGATGACCCGGAGAAAGCAAAGTTTTGGTTAGAGAATACCAACAGGGTATTTAATAAACTGTTGAGCACGCCTGAGGAGTGCGTGAAGTGTGCAGTATTGCTCTTGCGAGATTTAGCCTACCAGTGGTGGAACACTCTCGTGTCTGTGGTATCGAGAGAAAAAGTAACTTGGGAATTCTTTCAGGAAGAGTTCCGAAAGAAGTATATTAGCCAGAGGTTTATAGACCAAAAGAGGAAGGAATTTCTACAGTTAAAGCAAGGCCGTATGATAGTAGCGGAATATGAACGTGAGTTTGTAAAACTCAACAAGTATGCGCGAAAGTGCGTATCCACTGAAGCTGCCATGTGTAAAAGGTTTGAGGATGGTCAAAATGAAGATATCTGAGTATTTGTTGGCATATTAGAATTAATGGAATTTGTGTTACTCATTGAGAGAGCTTGCAAAGCTAAAGAGTTGGCTAAAGAGAGGAGAAAAGCGGCTATCGAGTCCCATGATTTAAGGAAAAGACAGATGGGGAAATCGCATCAGTCCTCATCTAAGAAATCTAAGGAATTCACCACCCGATCAAATGCTTCAGTGGGGTTCTTGAATAGAAATAAGAACTAACAGAACACGGCTTCTAGAGCCCAGACCGCTTCTATCGCGAGTGTCGGCAGTGCTCGACCAATCAGGCCAGAATGTTCGCAATGTGGTAGACGCCATTTTAGCGAGTTCCGAAGTAAAGAAAGAGGGTGCTTCAAATGTGGGTCACTGGATCCCTTTATCCAAGACTGTCCTGAGCTAGATGACAAAGAGAAAAAGCAAGATGTGAGAGAAAGTAGTGCTCCTTTGAGGGGTAGACCACAAAAGAACCCTGGAAGCAGGGCTACCAGCAGAGGTACACCAAGAGATGCTTTGGTGAGGTCCGAGGGTAGAGCGCTTGCGATGACTTACGCTATTCGTACCCGTGAAGAGGCAGAGTCTCCCGACATGATCATGGGTACATTCTCTATTCATGATATGTCTATTGTTGCTTTAATTGACTCGGGGTCTACCCACTTTTATATTTGCATGGAATTGATACCCAGTATGAACATGCTAGTAGAGTCCACTGAATTTGTGATAAAAGTGTCCAACCCTTTAGGCAGACATGTTCTAGTAGACCAAGTGTGTAGAATTGTCCTTTGACCATTAGAGGTCATTGTTTTCTGGCTAACTTGATGTTATTGCCATTTAATGAATTTAATGTAATCCTTGGGATGGATTGGTTGACTTCTCATAGTGTTGTAGTGAACTGTGGGAGAAAAGTTATTGAGTTGAAATGTGATGGGAATATTCTTCAAGTTGGGTCAGATGAATCGAATAACCTGTCTGTAATAATATCATCTGTGGTTGCTAAGAAATATTTGAGGAAAGGATATGAGGCTTATCTTACTTTTGTGCTAAATACTCAAGTGTCTAAATCAAAGATTGAATCTGTAAGACCCCAAACCCAGCCTAGATGTTATGACCAGATCCAACGTGCCACATCGGAACGTTAAAAACATTTTCTATTCTTAGTCTAGAAAAAATCGTACTTAGTGTTCAAAAGATGATTTCATTATAGGTTAAAGTGAATGGAAGCTGTGCACCAGGTAGGAAACCAAAAAAGAGGAGGTGAGTCCATCGGACTGCTTAAGTACCAAGCTCCCTTCGAATCCAATCCTAGACATGCACACCACCATTGCCACACCTTAACTTAGCGTATGTTCTTAGGAAACCAATTCATTTAAGTCCAGTTTAAGAAAATTGATTAACTTTGGAAAACGTTTTTGCTTTGTTGTTGTGATATTTTAAGATCAATTACTGTTTTTAAAAACGCGCCCTAAAACTAATCAGTTTCAGTGACTAAGAAAATAATATTATACCTATTCTAGTAAAACATATTAAAAACCATCAAAAATCATTAAAGCGGCCTTATTACAACTTAAACCCAAAATAATTGATGTAAATAAAAACTAATTAAATTATAAAAAGAGAATCAAGTTTGCAGTACGTGCGGCCACTCCGAATTCCTCACAGCTCCAAGTCCACTATGGTTGAGGATTACCTGCAAGGATAAAGTTAAGGGGTGAGTTTTGGAAACTTAGTGTGTAAATTAACCCAACCATAGTCCAGATCAGTTCAAACCACAGAAATAGATTAAGTTGGGCCTTAGCCCTATATACAGCATGATCGAATGAAGCCCATAGGCTCATAATGAAAACGAATGCAATGATATCATGCATGCAGAAAAACGCATCCCATATCCATCCGTATACACCCCCGTACCAACCTTACACCATGTGGGGAGACTACTCGACCCACCCATCCGTCTACACGTCACAAGTATGTAGCATGACTGCCAGAACAGATATTATGACAGAGTCACCAAATACAGATAATTGTGGCAGAGCCACCAGAAACAGATATTTGTGCCAAAGCCACCAGATCAGATATTTGTGGCAGAGCCACCAGAACGCTTCCTCCATCAATATAACCCATATCCCATGCAACAGATATACATGTCATACCATATAACAAACAGAACTGAATATCATGCATTTCACAAAAATCAACCCTAGGGGGTATAATGGTAATTTTGCACCTAGGGGTATAATGGTAACTTTCATACTTAAGGGTATTTCGGTAAAACTTTCTATTTTAGGGTTTACATACACATTACAACCATTAACGCATTAACAGAAACATTTACCGAGCATTTTTTACCGACTTGGGCCCGTTGGCCCATTAACCCATTTTCGGCCCATTAAGCCCAAATATACCGAGGTGCACGAAATTGCTCACTCTGCAATCATATCATTTGAGATTACCAAGATTAACAATCCAAACCATCTCACGAGCGCTCGCACGCTCGCAAGTCCACAAAATACCAATTTTTCGGCATTTCGGCATTTCGGCTTTTGCCGATCTAGTCTATGAAAGGGTGTCAGTTACACACCTGATTTGTAGTGGTTCGATGGCGAGTTCCACACACGAGTTGCCTACAATCGAGTTCCTAATATGTTAACTACGAATCCATACAACTTGTATACAAATCCTTACTAAAAGTTGACCATTAACACCTCAGGCACTAGAAATCCTACCTTTGCCGAAACTAGCGACTAGGTTTAGATCCAGTCATTCCCCTTGTCCAAGCCTTCGATCAGCAGCCTCTAGATCACACTAACATCATAATAAAATAATTGTCACAACCCTTAGAGCCATAGGGCCCAATCGATAACCTCCCTAAGCCTTTAGAAATTTCGACTTTTCTAAAACCCGAAATAAAGAATAGATTAGAAAACTTACCACCGGTTCCTTCAATCAATGATTCCACTTTAGTTCCTATTCGGTTCAGATGCGGATCTATCCCCTCAAATGTTAGCAGAAATCAAATCTTTAAAGGTCTAAAGATTTGGCTATGCCCCAATAACTAAGGTGTTTTCGGCTTTTGAAACTCGTGAAATAAAAGATGATTTGATAAGGAGGTTTTTTTGCAAAGCTGAAGTCGATAGAGGTTGGGGTTTAGAGAGTGTGAAATTTGGCCAAGAAAGATGAAGGAAAAAAATCAAAGAAGCTGGCTAGGAGAAATCGGCATAGAAGAAAAATAGGCTTTCGGGATTTCAACTTTTATGGCAATCGGCTATAAAGGCTTAGAAACGAATGGAATGGAAGAGTAGAATGGTAGGAAGGGTTCGGCTATGTAAGAAAAGAAAAAGAAGAAGAAAAGAGAGTAAGAGAATAGAGAAAAAAGAGAAAAGAATTGTCAGAAACGGCACCCCCCTCCAAAAGCCGAAATTCCCCTCACTAAATGCCCTAGCCGAATTTCCCATGCTAAAGTCCCTTGACCGGCCAACTCTTGCTCCTTGATCAGCTCCTAAATTTCCTCCCTTATCTTATCTTTACTCAATCCCTTTACTAGCTTAAACTCCCCCTAACAGAGTTCCCCCTTGAGTTCCATCACCTCCCTTTTTGTTCACAAAAATAAATACCCTATTTGTATACCTTGTGGCTCGAACCTTGGCTCCCCCTAGACATCTACAGGCCACTCCCCTTTACCTTATGTGGCGCCACATGCCAATTTACCACAGATCCCTTGTGCTCTATTTTTACCATCTTTAATTTAAAAGCCCTAAACGCTAGTACCCTCTCTTTTTAAAATTCGAAATTCATAAATTTCCTCGAATTGGATATACTCTTGGCTCTTTTTAAGGGCCCAGTAACATACTCAGACCCACAACAGACAGTTAAAACACAGAATTTCTAAAATTCATTGGAAATCACAAAAATCCTGAAAATTGGGGCGTTACAACTCTAACCTCCTTAAAGAAATTTCGTCCTCGAAATTTTACCTGATTCAAACAGATGAGGGTATTGTTGTCGCATCGCCTCTTCTGGCTCCCAAGTAGTTTCCTCTCTGCCATGATTACGCCAAAGCACTTTTACCAAAGGGAATTGACTTTCTTCTCAGAACCTTAACATCTCGATCCAGTACCTGCACAGGCTCTTCTTCAAAAGTCAGATCTGGTCGCACCACAATCTCTGCAACCGGCATGACATGAGTAGGGTCATAACGATATCACCTTAACATGGAGACATGGAAAACATCATGAATCCTGTGTAACTCTGGAAGTAATTCTAGTTGATAAGCCACTGGACCCATTCGCTTAAGAACTCGATAAGGCCCAATGAATCGCGGACTCAACTTGCCCTTCTTACCAAACCTTAATATCTTCTTCCAAGGTGAAACCTTCAAGAAGACCATATCACCCACTGAGTATTCAATCTCCTTACGCTTCAAATCCACATATGACTTTTGCCTATCAGATGTTTCTTTCAACCGATCTCTGATTATCCTAACCTTATCTTCAGCATCTGCTACCAACTCAGGTCCAAGAACCTGTCATTCTCCCAACTCAGTCCAACAACTAGGTGTATGACACCTACGTCCATACAGCACTTCGTATGGTGCCATTCGGATACTCGCCTGATAACTGTTGTTATACGCAAATTCTACCAACGACAAGTAATCCTCCCAACTACCTCGAAAATCGATGACACAACCCCTCAACATGTCTTCCAAAATCTGAATAACCCTTTCCGACTGACAATTAGTCTGAGGATGAAAAGCCGTGCTAAAGTTCAATCGCGTCCCCAATACCTCATGCAACTTTTTCCAGAACCGAGATGTGAACCTAGGATCTCGATCAGAAATAATCGATACTGGCACTCCATGAAGTCGTACAATCTCTGTCACGTACAATTTGGCTAATTTCTAAAGTAAATAGTCAGTGCGGACAGGTATGAAATGAGCAGACTTGGTCAACCTATCCACGATCACCCAAACCATGTCCTTCTTCGTTGGTGTCAAGGGTAGCCCACTCACAAAGTCTATGGTTACCCTCTCCCACTTCCAGAGTATCTTAACTGGCTGCAAAAGTCCAAAAGGTAGTTGATGCTCAGCTTTCACTTGCTGGCACGTCAGACACCTCCCCACAAACTCCGTTACTTCTCGTTTAAGCCCAGGCCACCAATACAATTCTCGCAAGTCGTGATACAACTTATTCCCTCTAGGATGCATAGCACAAAGTCCTCCATGAGCTTCTTTCATTATTGACTGCCTTAAGTCAGAGTCCTTCGGAATGCAAACTCTTCCTCGAAAACACAGAATTCCTTCACTATTTAACCCAAACTCAGAAGTTTCCCCTTTCTTAACTTGTTGAAATCGAGAAACCAAAGACTCATCCTTCAATTGCTTTTCCTTAATCTGATCCACCCAGGCTGGCCTTACTTGCAACTCAGCCAACAGACTACCATCATCATATAGACTCAAACGAGCAAACATTGCTCTCAGATCAGATATAGCTCTACGGCTTAGAGCATCAGCTACCACATTAGCCTTCCCTGGGTGATACTCAATCGAACAATCATAGTCCTTAAACAACTCTATCCATCTTCGCTGCCTCAGATTCAACTTCTTCTGAGTCAGCAAGTATAGTTCCCTTCGTGAGGCTTAAGCTGTCGCGATGTGTAGGCCACCACCTTACCCTCTTGCATCAAGACACAGCCCAAACCCACATGTGATGCGTCACTATACATGGTAAAATCCTTTCCAAACTCTGGCTGAATCAATACAGGTGCTTCGGTCAGAACTTCCTTCAATTTCTCAAAAGCTTCCTGCTGCTTCTCGGTCTAAAAAAACGGTACTCCTTTCCTTATAAGTTTTGTCAATGGTGCTGCCAATACAGAAAATCCTTCCACAAACCTTCTATAGTACCTTGCCAAACCTAAGAAACTACGAATTTCTGACACAGACCTCGGCGGCTTCCACTCTAGAATCGCTTCAACCTTTCGAGGGTCCACCTTGATCCCCTCAGCAGAGACAACATGACCTAAGAAGGTTACCTCCCTCAACCAGAATTCACACTTACTGAACTTCGCATAAAGTTCCTTCTCCCTCAACACTTGCAGCACAATGCGGAGATGCTCATCATACTTATCTTCGATTTCAGAATAAACCAAAATATCTTCAATAAAAACAACTACGAATCGATCCAAAAATGGTTGGAATACCTGATTCATCAGATCCATAAATGCTGCAGGAGCGTTTGTCAACCCAAATGGCATGACCAAAAACTCATAATGACCATACCGAGTCCTAAATGCCGTCTTATGAACATCCACCTCCTTGTCCCTTAATTGATGATATCCAGATCGAAGATCAATCTTGGAAAATACTGAAGCTCCTCTAAGTTGGTCGAACAAGTCGTCAATTCTTGGTAAAGGGTACTTATTCTTAATCATCAGTTTGTTCAACTGCCGATAATCGATGCACATATGCATCGTCCCATCCTTCTTCTTTACAAACAACACCGGTGCTCCCTACGGAGACACACTCGGCCTAATAAAGCCTCTATCCAACAACTCTTGAATCTGTGCTTTCAGCTCCACCAACTCCTTCGGTGCCATCCTGTATGGTGTGATGGATACTGGTGCCGTTCTAGGCAACAAATCAATTCCAAACTCGACTTCCCGGTTCGGAGGCAATTCTAGGAGCTCTTCTGGAAAAACATCTTGGAATTCCTTAACGGTTCTAACTTTATCCACCGTCAAGCCCCTAGTCTCCGACTGACTTATAAATGTCAAATACGCCTCACAGCCCTTACGAATCCACTTCTCAGCTCTCAACGCCGACACCACATTGGACAAATAATTCCTTCATTCACCTATCATCATAACCTCCTCACCCTCCGCGGTTCTTAACACCATTCGCTTAGCTGCACAGTCCAAAGTTGCCCTGTGCTTAACAAGCCAATCTATCCCTAGGATGAGATTGAATTCCCCGAACGGTAATTCCATCAAGTCACCAGCGAATATCCTACCTTGAGTTTCTAAAGGTACGTCTTTATATAGTTTGTCTACCCTAACCGAGTTACCCAAAGGACTTAGTACTGATACCCCACTCACAACCTCCTGAGAGTGCACACCCAACGACCAAAATATGGCACATGCAACATATGAATGAGTAGACCCAATATCTATCAAAGTAGTGTACGGCATGCTAGAAATAAAAAACGTACCAGTTATGACGTCGGGTGCATCACCCTCCTCTCGACGACGGGCTGCATACACCAATGCTGGCTGTCGAGCCTCAGCATTTTTGGCACCCCTGCCAGGTGCTCCTCGTCCCCGACCATTTCCGTTACCACCCCTACCTTGACCACGTCCTCTCGATGGTTGTGGTCCACCTCTCGCTGGTTGAGCAACCCTCCATTCCGCAACCTGAACCTGATCTATTTTCTATGGACAGTCTTTGACTTTATGCTCCATAGACCCATACCGGAAACAAGCAGCAGAGCGTTTCCTACACTCACCCAGATGTACCTTACCACAGTCCCTACAAACTTGTGGCCTAACAACATTCATCGGAATCGCTCGAACTGACTCTTCCACTCTTGCCCTTTTAGTATTCCTATTTGCACCACCCAAGGGTCCTGAATCTCTCCGAAAATGATTTCGATCCTTTTCATGATTCTGTTTTTAGTTGCGCTTCACCTCTTCCGTTATCTTAGCTTTCTCCACCAAAGCAGCAAAGTCACGCTCCCTCTGCGGAGCAATTAGTACCCTAAGTTCATCGCTAAGACCATCTTCAAAGCGCACACTACGTTCGTACTCCATAGCGACTATCCCCACGGCATACCGGCTCAGCCTCAGAAACTCAGCCTCGTACTCAACGACTGTCTTACCCCCTTGTACCAAATTCAAAAATTCCTTCCTGCGGGCGTCCACATAACTCGCCCCAACATACTTTCCCTTGAAGACCGTCTTAAATAGCTCCCAAGTCACCTTGTCAGCTGGGGTCCCATCTCTCACGGTGAGCCACCACTGATAAGCCTCATCCCGTAGCAATGATATGGTTCCCTTCAGCTTCTGCTTTACGGAATAATCCAAATCATCCATAATCCGTTCCATAGCCTCTAACCAATACTCAGCCACATTCGGGGCTACACCAGACACACCCCTAAAGATCTCCGCTCCATTAGCCCGGAGTCGCTCAGAAATAGATCCTCGAATTCTGTTACCCGTGCTTGCCCCGGCAACCCTTTCCAGAACACGAAGCATTGTCTGGGATAGGGCATCATCCCCTGTACCTCGATCATGAGATTCCACTTCCGTTGCTGGTGGTACTGGTGCATCTGCCGCTGGCATATGCCTTGAGGACGAAGATTCAGCCCATGTACTACCTCGGCCACGTCCACAACCCTTCCCACGTGCTGCCCTTGTACTCATATCGTTTTATCTGATTACGAATTTTATGCATCCATTAAATATTTTAGTGTTTATTACAGATGTTTTATGAACAGAAAGTAATTCAGGGTTTGTTTTTCGCGGAAACGTAACCTAGCTACAATCTTTAGTCCACTTATCAAAAGTTCCTATAGTTCACATATCACCCCTACTAGAGTATCATAGGGTTTCAGTACAGATATATAGCTGATAATTCAGGAGTATTCAGAAAAATTCAGAGTAATACTTACAGACTTGGGCCGGAGATTCAGAGTGCCACCTCTTTGGTTATCAATTTTCCAAAAACCCAAAACTTAAATCTAGATTGAACCTTAAGACATGCATACTTTGTATAATATCTTTGAAAGAACTTTCCAAAACCATTTCCAAAAATATCCTTCTTAAGCCTAAGTTTTTTAAAAAGTTTTTCGAACCTAATCCACAGCCGAGTTGTTGCAACCTGGCTCTAATACCACTAAATGTAACACCCCAAACCCTAAGCCCATAGGCTCATAACAGAAACAGAACAGATATCATGTATGCAGAAAAACCCATCACATATCCATCCGTATACACCCCCGTGCCAACCTTACACCATGTGGGGAGACTACTCGACCCACCAATCAGTCTACACGTCACAAGTATGCAGCATGGCTGCTAGAACAGATATTGTGATAGAGTCACCAGATACAGATAATTATGGCAGAGCCATCAGAAACAGATATTTGTGGCAAAGCCACCAGATCAGATATTTGTGGCAGAGCCACCAGAACGCTTCTTACATCAATATAACCCATATCTTATGCAACATATATACATGTCATATCATATAACAAACAGAACCAGAATATCATGCATTTCAGTCAAAATCAACCCTAGGGGTATAATGGTAATTTTGCACCTAGAGGTATAATGGTAACTTTCATACTTAAGGGTATTTCGGTAAAACTTTCTACTTTAGGGTTTACATACACATTACAACCATTAACGCATTAACAGAAACACTTACCGAGCATTTTTTTACCGACTTGGGCCCGTTGGCCCATTAACCCATTTTCGGCCCATTAAGCCCAAATATACCGAGGTGCACGAAATTGCGCACTCTGCAATCATATCATTTGAGAATACCAGGATTAATAATCCAAACCATCTCACGAGCACTCGCACGCTTGCAAGTCCACAAAATACCGATTTTTCGGTATTTCGACTTTTCAGCTTTTGCCGATCTAGTCTATGAAAGGGTGTCAGTTACACACCTGATTTGTAGTGGTTCGATGGTGAGTCCCACACGCGAGTTGCTTACAATCGAGTTACTAATATGTTAACTACGAATCCATACAACTTGTATACAAATCCTTACTAAAAGTCGGCCATTAACACCTCAGGCACTAGAGATCCTACCTTTGCCGGAACTAGCGACTAGGCTTAGATCCAGTTGTTCCCCTTGTCCAAGCCTTCGATCAGCAGCCTCTAGATCATACTAACATCATAATAAAATAATTGTCACAATCCTTAGAGCCATAGGGCCCAATCGATAGCCTCCCTAAGCCTTTAGAAATTTCAGCTTTTCTAAAACCTGAAATAAAGATTAGATTCGAAAACTTACCACCGATTCCTTCAATCAACGATTCCACTTTAGTTCCTATTCAGTTTTGATGCAGATCTATCCCCTCAAATGTTAGCAGAAATCAAATCTTTAAAGGTCTAAAGATTTGGCTATGCCCCAATGACTAAGGTGTTTTCGGCTTTTAAAACTCGTGAAATAAAAAATGATTTGATAAGGAGGTTTTTTTGTAAAGTTGAAGTCGATAGAGGTTGGGGTTTAGAAGTGTGAAATTCGGCCAGGAAAGATGAAGGAAAAAATCAAAGAAGTTGGCTAGGAGAAATCAGCACAGAAGAAAAATAGGCTTTCGGGATTTCGGCTTTTCTGGCAATCGGCTATAAAGGCTTAGAAACGAATGGAATGGAATAGTAGAATGGTAGGAAGGTTTCAGCTATGTAAGAAAAGGAAAAGAAGAAGAAAAGAGAGTAGGAGAAGAGAGTAAAAAGAGAAAAGAACACCCCCTCCAAAAGCCGAAATTCCCCTCACTAAATGCCCTAGCCGAATTTCCCATGCTAAAGTCCCTTGACCGGCCAACTCTTGCTCCTTGATCAGCTCTTAAATTTCCTCCCTTATCTTATCTTTACTCAATCCCCTAACTAGCTTAAACTCCCCCTAACAGAGTTCCCCCTTGAGTTCCATCACCTCCCTTTTTGTTCACAAAAATAAATACCCTATTTGCATACCTTGTGGCTCGAACCTTGGCTCCCCCTAGACATCTACAGGCCACTCCCCCTATACCTTATATGGCATCACATGCCAATTTACCACAGATCCCTTGTGCCCTATTTTTACCATCTTTAATTTTAAAGCCCTAAACGCTAGTACCCTCTCTTTCTAAAATCTGAATTTCATAAATTGCCTCGAATTGGATATACTCTTGGCCCTTTTTAAGGGCCTAGTAACATACTCAAACCCACAACAGACAGTTAAAACACAAAATTTCTAAAATTCATTGGAAATCACAAAAATCCCGAAAATTTAGGTGTTACAGAATCGGTACCAGTGGTTTGTGAGTTTATAGATGTGTTTCTGGAAGAGTTTCCCAAACTACCTCCAACTAGGGAAGTTGAATTTGGTATCGAGTTGGTTCTTAGTATGGCACCTATCTTGATCGCTTTGTATAGGATGGCTCCGACGGAATTGAAAGAGTTGAAGGTACAGTTGCAAGAGTTAACGGATAAGGGCTTTGCGAGACTGAGCTTTTCACTGTGGAGTGCCCTGGTACTTTTTGTGAAAAAGAAAAACGGGTTGATGAGGTTACGTATCGACTATAGACAGCTCAACAAGATAACTGTGAAGAACAAGTATCCTTTGCCAAGGATCGACGATTTGTTCGATCAGTTGAAATGAGCCACCGTGTTTTCTAAGATTGATTTGAGGTTTAGCTACTATTATTTAAGGGTTAAAGAGCAAGATGTACCGAAGACTACATTTCGGACGAGGTACGGGCATTATGAGTTTCTCGTCATGCCCTTTAGTTTGATTAACGCCCCGGCGGTGCTTATGGATTTGATGAACCGTATTTTTCGACCGTATCTGGATAAATTCGTCGTCGTTTTTATCAACGACATACTAATTTACTCGCGTGATGAGGGTGAACACTCGGAACATTTGAGGAAAGTTTTACAAACCTTGAGAGACAAGCAGTTGTACGCGAAGTTCAGTAAGAGTGAATTCTGGCTTAAAGAGGTTAGATTTTTAGGACACGTTGTGTTAGGTGACAGGTTTAGAGTTGACCCGAGCAAGATATTGGCCATTGTTGAGTGGAAACTGCCAAGGAATGTGACAGAGGTCCGAAACTTTCTGGGTTTGGCCGGATATTATAGACAGTTTGTAAATGGATTCTCTATGATAGCTACCCCGGTGACAAGGCTGTCGCAAAAAGATGTCAAATTCAAATGGACAAAAAAGTGCCAATAGAGTTTCGAGAAATTAAAGGCCTTATTGACTGAAGCCCCAGTGTTAGTGCAACTGGAGTCGGGTAAGGAGTTTGTGATATTTAGCAACGCCTCTTTGAATGGTTGGGGTGCGTGCTCATGCAAGAAGGTAAAGTCATAGCTTACGCTTCAAGACAGTTGAAACCCCATGAGAAAAACTGCCCCACGCCCGATCTAGAATTGGCGGTCATCATGTTCGCATTGAAAATTTGAAGACACCATTTGTATGGCGAGAGATGCCGAGTATTTACCGATCATAAAAGTCTCAAGTACTTGATGACTCAGAAGGAGTTGAACTAAGGCAACGAAAGTGGCTAGAGCTGATAAAGGATTATGAGTTGGTGATTGACTATCACCCGGGAAAGGCGAATGTAGTCGCTGACGCTTTGATTAGAAAGTCTTTGTTTTCCTTAAGAGCCATGAATACTCAATTGACTGTGTCTAACGATGGTTCGGTCCTAGTAGAATTAAGAGCTAGACAGACGTTTCTACAAGAGATCCATGAAGCTCAGAAAGCTGATAAGGAGTTGTAAGCTAAGATGGCTCAATGCGAGACGGGAAATGAATCTGAATTTTGTATTGATACAGATGGATGTATTATGTTCAAATATAGAGTTTATGTACCCAAGGACAATGAGCTTATACAGAAGATTCTACGAGAGACACATAGTGGTTGCTTGTCCATCCACCCGGGTAGTGTAAAAATGTACAACAACTTAAAGAAAATATACTGGTGGTCGGGAATGAAAAGAAACATTTTCGAGTTCATTTCCAAGTGTCTTGTGTGTCAGCAAGTGAAGGCTGAACACCAGGTACCTTCAGGTCTACTTCAGCCTATCACGGTCCCAGAGTGGAAGTAGGATCAGATTACTATAGATTTCGTGACGGGTTTGCCGGTAACCCTGAAGAAAAAGGATGTTGTTTGGGTTGTTGTGGATAGGCTAACAAAGCCGACACATTCATACTAGTGCGTACCGACTACTCGCTTGAGAGATTGGCTGACTTGTACGTTTCCGAGATTGTGAGACTACATGGGGTGCTCGTGTCGATTATTACAGATAGAGACTCGAGATTTACCTCAAGGTTTTAGAAAAAGTTACAAGAGGCATTGGGAACAAAGTTGGGTTTTAGCATGGCATTTCACCTGCAAATTGACGGTCAGTCGAAAAGAGTGATTCAGATTTTATAGGACACATTGCGGTGTTGTGTTCTCGAGTTTCAGGAAAGTTGGGAAAGATACTTACCATTGGTTGAATTCGCCTACAACAACAGTTATCAGACAAGTTTGAAAATTACGCCTTATGTGGCTTTGTTTGGACGAAAGTGTCGAACGCCCTTATATGGGACTGAACTAAGAGAAAGTCAGATTCATGGGGTCAATTTTGTCAAAGAGACCGAAGAGAAAGTTAAAGTGATTCACAACTGTTTGAAGGCTGCTACAGATAGACAGAAATCCTATGCAGATTTGAAACGAAAAAAGATTGAATTTCAAGTCAATGATAGAGTGTTTTTGAAAGTATCCCCGTGGAGGACAGTTCTCAGATTTGGTAGACGAGGCAAGCTGAGTCTCTGTTTCATAGGACCTTATGAGGTTAACGAGGGAGTAGGGCTTGTTGCCTATGGATTGGGTTTGCCACCAGCGTTGGAAAAGATTCACGACGTGTTTCACGTGTCCATGCTACACCATTATAGATTAGACCCTTGGCATGTGATTGCGCCAACAGAGGTTGAGATTCATCTGGACATGACCTATGGCGAAGAACCGGTCAAGATTTTAGCTCGAGAAGTCAAACAGTTGAGGAATAAGCTCGTGAAATTTTTGTGGCATAGGCATGGAGTTGAGGAAGCCACATGGGAACCCGAGGATACCATGAGAGATCAATACTCGAACTTATTCACCGGTAAGATTTTCGGGTACGAACATCCCTAAGGGGGAAGAATTATAACAACCCGATTTTGGGCTTAGTCGAAATAGTGGTTTTGAGACCACTAATCCAAGGTCGGAGGAATTATTCTATTATTATTTTGAAGTCATAACATGTTTATATTAGTGCATGAAAAATTTGGTGGGTTAAATTTAACGTTTGTGAGCCCAATTGCGAAAAAGGACTAAATTGCATAAAGTGCAAAAGTCTTGAATTAATAGCTAAGGGTGTTAAATTGCCATGAAACTTAAATTGGGGGTCTTTAAAGGGAAATTAGACCCTATTGAGAGAGCTTGGTTGGCCATGAAACAAAGAAGAGTAAATGGTCAAAATGTTAGGTAAGTGATGTCATATTATGTGATAAAATAATACCTTAAATGCCTAGCCTTCATCTTTTTCATCTATTCTTTCTTCTTGACCGAAAATATCAGCCAAGAGAAGAGTTTTGAAGCTTGAAATTTGCAGCAACTTATCATCTCTAGAAGTAAGTAATTTCCATACCCTTTGTTGATGATTTTTTACATTTTCAAAACTCTTGTAGCATAAGCTTTCTATTAAGGGGACTATTTTGCAAAATGGTTGAAAGTCTAGGGCTTTTCCATGAGAGCATTTTGGGTGTTTTCTAAAATTTTATGGAAAATATGAGGCTTGGTTGTGTAATAAACAACTTTTGTGAAAAGATTTTTCATGAAAACACCAAAAAAGACCATTTTGCATAAGTTGTAAAATAGATGGTTATTATGTGAAATAGTGGGAATTTGGAGTTGTTATAAGACTAAAAAGGGTTCGGCTAGGCTTAAGATACAAAGGAATTTGATAAAAATCAGATTTCAAGCTTAGGGGTAAAATGGTCATTTTATAAAAGTCTAGGGGCAAAATGGTCATTTTGCCCCATTTTGAATTTTCGATTGCCTAATTTTATTTAATGGTTAAATAAGTGCATTTTGCTATTATAGATCAAGAAATACCGAATCCAAACTTAGACCGGGAGAAAGCGAAGCAAATAGACTAAACCTACTAGTCACTATATTTTGTAATCCGAGGTAAGTTGCATGTACATATTACAACTACATCACTATGGTTTGTGCTTGATTTGTAATTGAATTAATATAGCATGATTTACTTGGTTGTGGAAATGAAAAAGTATGATAAAAATAGAAATAGTAGAATTCTCATTCGAACCTTAGGAAATATATCGGATATTCATGTAATGACATTTGGGTCACATGTGTGAGCTAGTGTAAGACCATGTCTGGGACATGGCATCAGCATTGAAATGAGTGCTCGTGTAAGACATGTCTGGGACATGCATCGACCTCGAGACATAAGCCAATGTAAGACTTGTTTGGGACATGCATCGGCTATGAGATGTGTCAATGTAAGACCATGTCTGGGACATGGCATCGGCACCCTACCCCATGTTTGAGGCTTAGTGAATATTCGATAGTGTTCCAAAGGGTTCAACGGTAAAAGTTATGATTTTCAAGTTAATGAGGAAAGTATAACCCTGTTGTGAGTGGTACAGGTACCTATTTGGTATATATGAAATGTGAGCTCAATATATGTTATATGATGTGTATTGAATATTGATGAGTAAGTTTTGCTTATACCAACTCTTGTATTATGAGCTTGTTGAGGAATGGTAAAGTTGTGTTGTATGTTTATTTATTTATGTGCAACTTACTAAGCTTTATGCATACTCCCTCTTCTTTTTCATTTTCTTATAGTACCGCCTATTCAGCTCAAGGATTAACGGAAGTCAGAGATATCGATCACACTATCAACCGAAGCATTCGGTATAGTTGGATTTATCTTTTTTGAATATGGCATGTATAGGAAATTAGACTTGTGTTTTGTGTTATTATTAATTTGGCCAAATGTGTTGGCTTGGGATAAATCCCTCACTTTGTATTAAGCCTCGAATGATGACTAACTTTCATTTTGATTTATATGTAAAGATGTTATTTTCATAGATGGGTAAAATGTACAAATGTAATGTTGTCTAATGTGGCTGATTTGGTGGCATAAGATAGGCTTGTATTGGTTTTGATTGTCTTTGTGTAGGTTGTGTAAGTAGGAGTGGCAAGGAGGCTTGGTAAATAGCCTTATATTGTCCACACGGGTAGACACACAGACGTTTGACTAGGCCGTCTATGACACACAGTCTGCCTCATGGGCATGTGGTCCGGCAGTGTGTCTCCTACACATAGAAATTTCAAGTCAGTGTGCATGGTAGTAAATACACGAGTAGAGACACGACCGTGTGTCCTAGCCGTGTGAAGGGCACGGCCTAGCACATGGGTATGTGCAAAGGCCGTGTAACTCTTAAGAATTGCTGATGTCAGAAACAAAGAGTCTAAGTTTTTGCACACGGGCTAGAACACGGGTTTGTCTTGGCCGTGTGAAGAACACGGGCCAAGGACACGGACGTGTGCCAAGCCGTGTGAAAACCCTATAGGTGTGAGCCTAGAATTAATTCCACATGGGTAAGACACACGGGCGAGTCCCGATGTGCTTAGGCCGTGTAAGACACACAGGCTATCAGCACAACCATGTCGAAATGGTCACACGGGTGTGTTACCTTTCCACACGAGCGTGTGCCCTATTTCAAGGTAAATTTTTTATAGTTAGTTTAAGGACCCGGGTTGGTCTGGTATAGTTTCCAATGGTCGATCTGGGGCTCGTAGGCCCATAATAAGAAGTTTAAAGTAGAAATTGAAAATTTTTTAAATTTGATCGAGTCTTGGTGACTTGGGAGCGATTGTGTGCAAGCGATCAAGTTAGGTAATGCCTCGTATTCCGTCCCAGCATAGGTTACGGGTGTGGGGTGTTACAAAAATGGATTGGAAATGAAACATATTCTAATAAATGAGTAATTTTATATTTTAGATCAAGATCCCGTAAATACTTGTGGAAAAGGAAAAATAGCAGAATAGTCCCTAAACTTCTACAATTACTAGAATTCAGTCCAAGTAAGTTTGTATAGTTAAAATTTAACATTTGTATAAATTGATTACTGGTATTTTGTATATATTCTATGGTTGGAAATGAATTATTGTTTGAATTATAATATTGAATTGGATATTTGGTTTGAATTGAATGCGAGATTTGAGTATATTTTTGATTTGGTGTATGATGGAGGTTTGGAGTAGAGATGGTATTGGAGGGAGATATCGACATTTTACCCAAGTAAATAGGGGTTCAAAATTTGTTTTGAACTCTCGTGTTTTACTTTCTGTTTGACGTGATTGGGTGAATCAATTCTTATGAACTTTTGATTCACCTCTTATGAGCGTCTGTTAAGCTTTCAAGCTTCTGTTGGCGTATTCGGTAGGACCAACTCTTATGAGTTTCTATTGACGGTGTACTCTTATTCGTAAGTCATTTTTCGAATGGAAAAATATCAGTAAGGTGATTTATTTAATGAATTTGAAATACATGTTATTTATTTTTGTATTGATCTGAATACAGATGTATTTATCTATTGAAGTTGTGAATGATAGGGAGCTGTCATGGATGATTTGTTTTATTTGATTTATTATAGTTAATTCGGTATGATTTTTGTTTATCTTGTCGAACTTACTAAGCTTCATTAAGCTTACTTGTGTTGTTTAATGTCATTATAGATTTTCAGAAGGATGATCAGATCAGCACTCAAGTCACACTATCCAGTTTATCTTTATAGTTTTTGAAACGTTAAATTCAAATTATATGGCATGTACAGTCTCTTGTGTAATTTTGGTTAATTTTTGGCTTATGTAAATGTTATAAATTATATTTTGTGCAGATAACCAATTTGCAAAGGGTGTGACAATGAGGTATAGTTGTTATGCTAGTATGTGTGGCTTACATATATTTGATTTGTTGTGGTTGTGGTAACTTTGTTAGGTATTGCTTGAATGAGTTGATGAATTGAATTAATGTGTATTTTGAGATTAAATTGTATATAATTGTGGTACCAATGAGGGTACATTGGTTAGGCACATATTAGGTTGGTTTTGATGTATTTTTTACTCGATTAATGTCATTTTGATTTTGTATTTTGATTAGTATTTGAGTTTCTTATGAGTTTCTTAAGGTCCAAACAATTTGATTATGTTTGTATTAATGTCTGATTTGAATGATTTGCTATTTCATTGTCCTGTAATACTCTGTAATCCTGTTTCGGTGATGGATAAGGGTTAGGGGTGTTACACATGTAACTCGAGAATTGCCTTGCCTACTCATCTACCAAACATAACCATTACCATTAATAAGCTTAGTGAGTAGTAAATGTTGCTTGTACACTAAAACAAGCCAAGTAAATCATTCATTCAGCTACCTAAACACATCAAACTGTTATCTACAGTACTCTAGTTCAATTCCATCTAGGTCTCAACTAGATTCTAATGATGCTCACTGAGCCATCGTTTTCTCGCTTAAGCACAGAAAAAAATTCTATCATTCCATAAACTAACGAGTTCGCCTAATGTATCTGGGGTTTGCAAATTGTCTCACAAAAGAGTCCGACGAACCCCTAGAGTTCACCAAATGGCGAATTCCAGTAAGACGTTCCTCACAAAAGAATCCTCACAACACGCCACCCAGACATTTAACGGACCAGTCACTATTCTAATCCTTTTACTACCTTTGGCTTAGACTATATGCCAATCAGTATCTATAAGATCAACGTCGAGTGGGCTATTACAAGATGTGTATAAGTCAAAGGAATGTATCTACTTGAGTGTTGTATGTGTTATGTTAAATTGGGGGTAGTGTTGCCATCAAGAAATTGTAGATCGCAATTAGCGTATTATGTCTATATAATAGAGTCTCACAAAAAAGCCTGTTGTTCTTTTCTTATGAGTATTGATGCTTGTTAATTATTAGATTTCATGTAAAACTAATTATGTCTATTTTTGGAACTCACTAAGTTCAAATGAACTTACTCTGTTACTTTTTCATCCTCAAGCATTTGATAGTAGAAAACAGAATTGTCGAAAAGGACTACGCCAGAATCACGGTTGCATATGAGCCACTTTTTTTTTGTATCATGCATGGTTATGTGGCAGGTGGAATATACATATGTTTTGTAATTAACTTTTACAACTAACTACGTCGTTTGCATTGTTTTATCTTAAAAGAGAATTAACCCTTCTTTTGAAAGTATACACCGAACCCTCTTGATTTGCTGATCATAAATTTTTATGATTTTGATATATACGCCATAACTAGGCAGTATTTGAATAATAGTTTTTTCTTTTATAACTTCTATTATTTTCTCTTACACTAAGGAAAATCTTCATAATTGTTTTTGTAAAATTTTTAAGTTAAACCGAAGGATTTGAATCCGCTAGTAATGCCCCAGTCCGTCAGGTCGTTTGGTTGGCTGAATGACATATGCCATGTCTTCCTGATGGGCTAAGGGTTGCTACAGATCTTGATAGGATATAAAGTTAAATTCTAAGTTTAATTGTTGTTTGTAATGGTGCCTTGTGGCATATTGGTTAGAACTAGACAAATGACATGTTTTGGTATGCTTTTGATGTGTTTTGATTTAATTTAATGAATGGTTATTGGCATATTTGGGTCTTAAGCAACCATTGATGGTATGTCTTGCATTTCAAGGTACAATTTAGCACAGATGAGTAGACACACAAGCTATCACATGGTCGTGTGTCACGCATGGCTAGTGACACAGGTGTGTGCTCTGTTTGATTTTGGTGGTTTTAGGTACACAAGGACATAGTCTGTTACACGACCTGACGACACGGTCATGTAACCCTTTTCTACATGGCATCAGTCTGTTGCACAATTTGGGGATACGACTGTGTGTGATATTGCACTACACGACCTCAACCTGACACATGGCTTAGCCACACAGCCGTTTGACCCGTATTTTTTATTTTTACCCTACTTCTATATTATGTTTCAAATTAGTCTCTGCCTATTCCTGAATTGATCCTATAGCTTAGCATGCTCGATTTAAGTCTCGTTTTTGTACGAATGATATTATTATTGAATGAATATCTATTAATATTTTTTTGAAGTAAATCTTGAATTGAAATTGCATATCCTTGTCTTGTTAAATGCTGTAGCAACCAATAAACCTAATTTAGTGACAGAGATGAGTGAGGTGTTACACATGTGTCCGAGTTCATTTTTACTAGATTGCATTAGGTGAAAACTTCATATGAACATGTAACAGATTTAATGAGATAAAGAATTATAAGTTCAATATGAAATATAAAAGAGAATAGGAAATTTTGATAGCATTGTGATTCTTGTATAAGAGTTCTATACATATGTATAAGTATATGTAATTATTCACAAAAGAAATGTTATGAAATGGAATGAGGAATATCATATGAAATTTTCATGTCTACATGATCTTTTGAAACATGGGATTTAACATGATGTAATTATTTATAAATGACGTGTTGAGAAGTGATGTTAACTTGTTAATTTAGCAAAGTGTTTTATTAGCATGTTTGAGTGTTTAAATGTTTTATTATTTTCAAATCAAATTGTGCTAGCACCATTAAACATTTAATGCCTAGCGTGGAAATTTGTTTCTTCTGTACGCAGGTCTCAGCGAAGATAGGTCATGATGGTTTAGTTTGAAGGCATCCAAAGGTATTGCAACTTAGCTCATGCTAAATGATACATTTTATTGTAAAATATTTAAAAATATATATAAGTGGTTTATTCATGGATTGAATGTCCCACATATGTAATACGTTTAACTTGATTTGGGTCAGATGTGAAAAAAAATCTTTATTTTTAAGATTATCCAATTCAACTTGAGTTCGGTTTAAATAATAAAAATAATTTAAAGTTTAAGTTTAATTATAAATATATAAAATTATTTTTATTAGTATTTGAACAGTGAAATGTGCAAACATGTTGGGTTGGGTCGACTTAAAAATGAGTCTAGGTTTAAATTTTTTTTTTTAAATCTAGTTGTAGTTTAACCCGACCTCTATATTTAAGTGATAAAATAATTTTTATTAAAGTTATAAAATTAAATTTTATTATTTATATAATTATATTTAATATAATATAATTTTTATTTTTATTTTTATTTAATACCATATGATATATTATTTATTTAATTATATAAATAGTTTTAAAGGTGAATCTAAAAATATATATATTTGCTATTCAATGTTGTAGGAAATAGTTATTTTTTTATATCAATTATAAAAAAGAAAAGAAGTAGACCATTCGATTGAATGAGCCATTTCCCCTTATTCAGTGATGAACGATGAATGATTCATTAGTTTGGTTGAAAGAATGGCTCATTCAATGGATAAGTTTTACTGTTACAGTTATTGGATGCATATTTTAATCTAATTAGATGAAAATTCATTTATTATTTGCATACCATCAGGACTTGTAGGCCTGCATATGAGCTATGCGCTACTATGGTCCAGTTTCTTGAACCTAATGAGGCCAAACTCTTCCTAAAATGGCTAAACAAAAATATAGTATTACTGGGCTAGACTTTCAAGCATGAACCAACCCAATTGCTCTTCTAAATTATGGGCCTAATTAACAAAATTGGGATTCTAATTTGCGTTAACCTACTCACTTATTATTTTTCTTTTTAAAATTTTAATTATTAGAATCCGTCGCACTTTTACTATAACGATATTGAAAGGTGATGAAGTGACATTAACAGCTAATAACAGAACAACGCGTGACAGTTTAAAATTATAACATGCAACAAATAAATAAATAACAAAAAAATCTTTAAAATGTATAAATTTATTAAAAAATATATAAAAATTATTTTATATTCAAAATAGATCTAGTTAAATAAATGTCCATGTTCAAATTAACCTGGCCATTATTTTAATAGGTTCACTAAAAGCGTGCTCTTTTTAGTAATACATAAATATCGAAGCATAGAAAATCAAGTACAAACATATCAATTCTTCACAAAACCTCAAGGAATTAAATAAAAAAGAAGACATAATAACGAACAATAGCAATTAAAATGGTTTTTACTTAAACAATTCCCTAAAATAAGTCACGGAATTGAAAACCCGGAGAAATCTCTCTCTTTCCTTTGAAGCTCATGATAACCGATTAAAACCAATATTTTTTTTTCTAAATTACCTTTTGAATCTATGTCAATTTTGAAATTAAGTAAATTAGTCATTCTTAAAAAAATTTAGTACAACTAAGGACAATTATCACAGAATTAATGTTTTCCATCAATTGTATATGATTTTGATTGGTATAATGACAAATTCAGCATCAATGTTTATATATTTTGTCATTTTGGCCTTAATTCTAAAAAATTCAAAAACTTAGCCTCAATATTTACATATTTACAGAAATGTGGGAGGATAAATTTCTTAATTAGAACCAAATTGATAGAATGTGTAAACTTTACAGGTTAAATTTATTATTACACCAATCAAAATCGTGCACAATTGTTGAAAAATATTAACATCATGATTAATTGTCTTTAATTGCTCACTTTCAAAATTGATTGAGATTAAATTATTTTAATTTTTTTATGGGCGAATTTATTCAATTTTAAAATTAGGAGACTGAATAGATTTTTTTACCAATAATTTTCAAATAAAAAACATTATCAAGCCAAAAAAAAAATTCCAAGCAAACCACGTAATTATTGAAGTAAACATTAAAAAAAAAACATTTAAACGAGGTGAATGCAAATGAATCATCTATGTAGCGTATAAAAATGAGTGAGAGATAATAATAATAATAATAATAATAATAATAATAATAAGAGATCAGAGCAAAAATGAGCAAAATCGGTAGTTTTATTGAAGATGAAAGAAGCCCTTTTAAAGAAGAAAAAATATTTTAAAAAGTACAAAAAATTCTAAAATTTTTTAAAATGCTGAAAATTTTATAAAACTATCAGGTTTTTTATATTATTATTTTGAAATATATTTAAATACTAAAAATGTTGCGTCCAAAATAAATGTAAAAAGAAAAAGAAAAAAAAGTAGAAGGCGTAATTTGGATTACTAATGATACAATATCCCTTCCCCATTTCCAACGCAATTCCCAGGAAAATGTAATTGCATTACAAGAGTTGAGAAATCCAGAATTTGTCAAATTTTACACAAATGAAACTAATAATTATGTTTCCAAGGGTCCCAATTCTCAAATTCGGTACTAGAAATTGCACCCCACAACGATAAAAGCACCGACCAGGAGATCGAAGTTTGGTAGACTTACCACCTTATATATTATCTGCTATACCTTTCCCCTCATCTCCTCTTATGATCAACACCCAAAGTTGGGTTTTTTTTTTTCACATGGCATGGCTGACCCCAACATTATTGTGAAAGTTTAGATCCTTTTTTAAGGAAGCAAATGGGGTGGTTGTTGAAGCATTTAAATAAAACCTAAATGTAATTAATTGGTGATTATTTAAGGTCCACTAACAACATCAAAGCATGTTTGATTGGAATGGGAAAATCCTTTACATAGGAAACATGGTTTCCATGCCATCTTTTTACTTAAAGATTTGGATTCCTTCTTTCTCTTCTTTTTTTCATGCAGGCATGTACTGCCTAATTAATTACCACTCTTTAATTATATCTTAATGAGATTTGTATATGATCCGACGATCTGTGCATGCATATCGCGTACATGTTATTTTATGTCGCCTTTAAATTGAAAGGATTCATCCTTACTTGCGGAGTCAACAAGCAAAACACTTCAATTCTTACTCCTTTAGGCATCATTAACATGTGTGGGAGAAAGAACAAAACACTCACTCGTTGAGTTCTTGTTCTGAAAGTACTAAATTATGGGGACATTTGGTTGTTATAATGACCATACCAACTTTGCCTTGAAAAAGTAGGATTATTGTGTCGGATTCCCCTTCCTTTGCTTGACCGCAAAATTTATCATGGTGTTTTTCATCCGCTTATGTTTTGTAGCATTATTACAGATAAAAATTTTAGAAATTTCGAAATCTAATTGCCATTACTTCACCAATTATTGCAAGTGTTTTGCAAGAACTGCTAAAAACTGGGATTGTTGGAGCCTTTGATGTTTAGGATGTAGACCAGCATGTTTTGAAGACGATTTCCGACAAACCCAGACAATCATACGTGTTTGTGTTATTTTCCGGAGACAATTTCTATACATAAATTTTGATATAATTATATAATTTTGTCTCGACTTCAAATTTGTTTAAGGAGGTAGTTTTTGAAATTTACAAAACTTTGATATTTACATGATAGATTCATCGACATGGATTATATATGCGCTAAAGTATCAAGGCATAATCATTTATTTAGTCTTTAATTTTACCAAAAAAAAAGTTATTTTAGCATTCATTTTATTTTTTACCTATTTTAGTTCTTGAACTTGTATTGTTAGTCAAATTACCCAAAAATGGATAGAAAAGTTAATGTCAGTTAACTTTGTTGACATGGCATCCACGTGTATATGTCATGGGACTAGAATTTTAGTCTCACAAGCCACATAGTCTTAGACGATTTCTTTATTTTAAATTTGTCTAAGTCAACACTCTCAAAATTGAGAATTCATAAGGGAAATTCTCTAAGACACCAAAATAAAGCAAAAGCAAACTCTCAAACGAAGAACCAAAAAGCAAACAAAAAATCCACAAGAAAACTAATCACACCAAGTGTTTGAGTAAATGCTCTCAAAGTATATTTAATAACTCTGAATGGGACAAATGGGATGATTATAAATGAGGCAGAAGACCTTTATTTATAATTGAGCTCCCCCAGATCCAACGGTCCAATTTAAATTACATCGATGGTCAAGATTAAAGCCTTTATACAATATGAGAGTCTTAAGCGATTTAAACTCTATACAATCTTATCCCTTATGATTTACAATATTCGCTATGGTAACTTTACTTTTACTAGAGTTTCCCCCTAGGCCACCAAGGCTTCAAGTAGATGGATTTCTACATATGTTCCACAAACCGGGTCAGTTCAAGTGGGTTAAATGAGCCTCATTTAATCAATTAACCTCATGGGACATCCTATGTGCATTTTTCATGGGTTTTGATTCGTGACCCGTGACATTCTTCCTTACCCATTCTCACGACACTCTCGTCGCGTCCTTTGAATGACACTAGTTTAACTCATCTCGGAATTGCCACGACACCTCAGTTGATTCCAAACCATTCTCTTTGTTGGGTAGTTTTGCCCCTCAAAACATTTCCCTTCGCTTATGTCTTTGTTGTTGTCTAACTCGAACTGTTTCTCTCCTTTGTACATCTAGTTCGTAAGAGTCCACAGCTTTTACTTGCCCCCATTGTGACTTGCCTCGATCAAAATCTCATTAATCCTTACAATAGGCTTTGGAACACCCACATTGAACATTGGGTTAACCTTAAGTACTGCCACTATCCTAGTTTGTAAGCCCCTCGGCTTACCTGTTTCAGAATTCTAAAAGAGCCCCTATGTCTTTGCCAAGCCACTGGTAAGTCATAATGTAAAACACTAGGAAAATGTTTGAGATGTATCTCACTCGTAGCATTTACTTGATTTGACTGCCCAATTTACATCACCATTTTTCCTACAAAGTTCGATACACGACCCACATATCTCATAGGTGGTAGCCCACTGGTAACTCAACAAGCTTTACATCGGTTTGTTACACCTCTAGCATTTCTAAGGGGGTCTCCTTAGCACTCTGATTTGCCAAGTTAATGTTCTTACAACAATGAACATCCTCGACTAGTTGGATTGCCAACAATACCTTGGTTTCATCTTTCTCATCACGTGTAACACCCTATATACGGCCAATTCTCCAAGCCTGAATACTAAGACGTTACATCACCGTCTCAATTCTTATTCATCAAGACTACATTTTGCTAAGTGAACATGCATTTTTTATATTGCTTTTAAAATATAGTACTTAGAAGCCAATTACGAGTCATGCATACTCAATTTGAAACTTAGTCGAGCAACCATACAATATTTGAGCTTAATTTGAGCATTTATCAAGCATTGGGACCTCATAGTGAAATTTTCCAAAAAGGTTATGTAGGTATCAATACTAAATATAAGGTATCGATATTTATTCTTAGTGGTATCAATACCACATGAAAAATTGATACCAAAATAGCCTACTATTTTCCACCTGAAACTAAACTTATCGAAAAATATCAGTACCTCGTTTAGGGTATCGATAATTACACCTCGAGTATTGATACTCAGGCCATGGTATCGATACCAATTTTGTATTCTGACCCCTTGCACTTTCGTGAATACAGATGCATCATTTTTTAAACCTATATATTGATACCCCTACTTCTAATTACAAAAATTCAACATATATGAGCACTTAAATCATTCAAACTTAGTTCTTAAACATCATATTTCATTCATTTATTCAAATAAGCATCAAAACAACTAAAACAATAATCCAAAATACCATGTCCAAATCCAAATGCTTCTAAACATATTTAACATTCAAACAATTAATCCAAAATATACTCAACAATACCATCATAAACATCTATCCCATTGCCTTAACTTATATACTCAAGAATAACTAATAACACCTACTATAACAACTAAAGAATAGCTTGGATGACAGCCACACCACTCTGCAATGGTAAAAATGGAGTGGGTGAGCTTTACAAGTTCAGTGAATGCTTAGAGTAGCCACTTGTGCAAACAAGTCATCTAGCAACATCAATGCAACATATAACATATTGTTTAACACATGCAACTTGCAAAAAAAATCATATATAAACCCAGAACCATGCATTTAATCACAAGAAGCACATACAAGTACAAATTAAGATAGATTAGCTCTTAAGAGGATGAAACATAAAGTGGACTTTATTACCACACATCGGATACACAAATCTCCATCACACCACACATATATGTCCCGATGAATGGAGCTTGGCTCACATTCCCTTATCTCTCTAAGTTTTATCCCTGAACCTTAGTGCCCCAATATCACAACATATGTAAATGAGTACTCATAATCCTATGGCATGTCAACTATATCCAATAGTCTCATTAAATCACGAGGCCAAAATATCTATAAGAAAAACACATAATTACGTATTGATTTTTTTTGCATGTTTTCATTGCACATACACATTTATATCACTTTATAATTTTTGTCACATGACATGTTTAACATACCCTCATAATCACATACACAACAGTCATCTCATGTTTATGGCATACGTTCTAGCATTACATTTATATTCATAAGTCCACAATATCAATTCCTACAACAAAAATACAACCCATTTTGTCATAAATGTAAGAACACTTACACTTAGAATTTAGGGTAGGGGTTTAGGCTACTTCTAAATTCCCAAATACACAGTGATTTGCTTGCGAGTGATTATTCCAAAACACTCACCAAATTGCACGCTTTTTCTAAAAGCCGAAAGCTTAGGTAAGCTTTTTCTTGCCTTTATCTCTACTCGTTGAAAGTCCTACTAACTTCGAAGACTCAACAAGGCAACCTACACAAATACACCATCAACTAAACAACCATCAACTCATTAAAACAGTCACAAACATAAGCCTAAACTATCTTAGCTTTTAACTGAAACTTTTAACATAAAAACTCTAGATCCAGATATCTCGACCTACACTTAATCTTTTCGCTGGAAACAAATTCAATTCACCTAATTGTTTATCTATGACTAATTCTCAACCTATAAACTACTCAAACCACACATTTTAAGGTATCAAATATTTCAACAAGTTTTAGCCTTTAGAACGAGAATTTATTAAAACTCAAGAATTTCTTAACGAATCTTTAAAGTATCTTTAAAAAGCTTCTAATTATGTTCAAACAAGTTGAAAAATACTTTAAAATCAAGTTTTTATCCACAAACCCGTAATTCACCATTAATGACCATAATTTCTGCTTTTACCTAAACCATGCGTTTTACAAGCTAATAATTTAATTTAAAGAACTAAATAACATTTAAAACTAGAAGATGTAGTTTTTGGGTGATTTACTTGGTGTTAATAGAGGTTTAAGGTTCAAGGGTAATGGAAATCAAAGAGATTTAAGAATCAAAGTTCAAAATCACTTAGAAGAGAAAGAAAAGAGCAAAAACGACACAAGCAAAAAGAAGAGAAAATTTTAACATGAAAGCAAACTAGAATTAGGGTTTATTGGGTTGGTTTTAAAATTCTGGTCAATCTGCTTCATAAAGACTCCCAATTTCGACACGTTTATGAATCAGTCCTATTTACTAAATTGAAGACATCTAAAACTCGTTTTCAGGAATTGACTTAATTTTATGCAAACCGTTGTCGAGAACATTATCGATTACCCACCTTATGAAATTTCGAACTCATCTAAACCAAAATTCTTAGAATACCCCTAAAACTCCTAAGCCCAATTTTGGGATGTGACATTACTACTTACTAGCACAACGCATTATTGTTGATGAGTATCCAAGATACATATGCAATTGGAAAAAGGAACTAACAGAGCATTAATCTTGTTAAGGAAATTCAAGCAAAAAACAAAGACATAATCATCTAAATGAATTACCTCAAAATCTTCCTTACCTTTCCATTAAACAATCTATAGCTCAACTCCTTATGCTACTCCTACAATATTTCAGACATCTTTGGAATTTACATTCTTAATGTAACACCCCTTACCCGTGTCCAACGCTAGGACAAGATACGAGGTATTACCGGACTTGAACATACACTACTATGTAAAATCGGATCATAAAATTCCGTTCAAATTTAAAATTTATCTAAGAATATGCACATCATCCCTTATATGGGCCTACGAGGCCAAAAACATACATCGGGGGTAGTTCGAGACTAAACCGTGAACTTTAGAAAAAATTTCTTAAAACAAGGTCACACGTCTGTGTGGACACAAGGACACGACCGTGTGCCCTTGACACGCTCATGTTCCCAGGCCGTGTAACTCTCTGTTTATGACGTCAGCATAAATTTAGTATCACACAGCCAAGTAACACGCTCCTGTGCTAGGCCGTGTGGCGAATTTAATTTTCACATTTAAGGTGCAGACTTCACACGACCTGGGTACACCCCTATGTCCAAAGGCCGTGTCCTCCACACGACTGAGACACACGGCCGTGTCTCTGCCCATGTGTTTACTACCATGCATACTGGCTTGTAAAACTAAGGTGCAGGGGACACACGGCTGGACTACACGACTATGGGGCTGACCGTGTGTCACACACTGCCTAGACACATGCCCGTGTGTCTACCCGTGTGGACAACTTTAAGGTTATTTTCCAAGCCCTCTTATCACCCTTAACAACCTCAACACACACTCATATGCCAATGGTGGTTGACATGGTATAAAAAGGTTACTTAGACATCTATATCTTTAACTCATGCATGATAAATTCATATCAAGTTTACCTAATTGGGACTCTTTGACTTGTTAAGTTCATTCAATACATTTCTTTACCTTTATTAATATAGTGACCATACCAATTGGCATCATTTATCCATCGAACATAAATTCCACATTTTATCAACCATTTGGCACACACCACAAAAGTAATAACACATCTCATGCATGTAACCATATTTAGGGATTTCAACCCAATAATCAATATGAGAAATATTTTATGGCCATATACAAAATGGAATAATATACCAAAATGAGCCATCACTACGGCTAACAAATATGACACATATAACAAAATACTAAGTCCCCTATACATGCCACACTTAAATGTAGTAAACTAATTATAACCCAAAAGATTTGTTGATAGTATGACTCAAGCTCCGACGTCCACGATCCCCGAGCTAGCTTGACGATGCTAAAAGAAAAGGGAAATGAGAGAAGGGTAAGCATAGGGCCTAGTAAGTTGCATGTAAATAAATAACAACATAAGTCAAGATATTCATGGATTAAACATATTATCAATTATCACCATAATATCATACCACACACATGAACGTAGTCAAAATTGACATTAAATGTCATTAAACATCAAGCTTATCTTACTCCTTTCTACTCATGCTAAATTTCCCATCATGAATCGAGTTCAATACTCATGAGGTTTACGTACATACTTGTATCGTACATTCTTACTTATATCACTCCACTTCTTAACCCAACATCTTGAATGGCCCGTTGAACCACTGAAATACTAAAAAACACTCGGGATTGTCATACACCAATTAAAGTACCAATGCCATGTCCCCGACATGGTCTTACATGAATCCATAAATCATCACCGATGCCATGTCCCAGACATGGTCTTACACTGGCACACATATCATCGCTGCTGCCATGTCTCAAACATGGTCTTACACAGGCACATACATCATCGCTAATGCTATGTCCCAGACATGGTCTTACATAGGCACATACATCATCGCTGATGCCATGTCCCAGACTTGGTCTTACACAGGCACATTTAGCACAGTGTCACAACATCCAAGTCCTAAGTATTCCTTTGAGTCATCCGGGCTTCTGAGACACGAGGCTATCATTAAACTTCCATTGGATCATCACTAGTCAATTTCATGAAGGCATACATACATGTATCCTATTATAATGTCAAATATTAGATACGTAATATTGGAGTTTTTGAATTACTTACACACAACTTACATCGGTGCAAAATATGGCAAATTTGCGATTTAGTCCACAACCTTGCCTTTTCCTCGGTCAAGGTCTATCCCTCGTCCCTCTTGATTTATAATAGCATATTTAGCTTATTTAATACACGCATTATTCATTTTGAGTCCAAAAATCACGATATGGTAAATTTACAATTTTACCTGTAAAATTTTAAAAAATTGCAAAATTATCCCTATGCTCGTAAAATGAAAAGTACCCATTTTTCTCATTATTCAAGACTAGCCAAATCATTTTCCCTCTTATATCAACCCACATTTTTCATTTATTCACACATTTTCACATAGTTTCTACAACTTTTACAATTAGGTCCTTTTTATCAATTTCACCAAAAACCACCTAGTAAAAGTTGTTTATCACACCTCTAACCTCTATAATCTTCCATTAGACATCAAAGCACAAGCATTTCATTCATGGGTATATTTTTGAACATGAAATCTAGCTCAAATTAAAGGTAGAAATAGCTAAATTGAGCTACGAGGATTTTAAAAATATAAAGAACATTAAAAATGGGGCTAGAATGCACTTACTTTGAGCTTGAAAGATGAAAGAAACCCTAACTATGGATTCTTGTAAAATTCGGCCAAGGAGGATGAAGATGGACACAAATTTTGACTATTTGTCCCTTTAATTCTTTTATTAACTAATGGACCAAAATGCCCTTCCATTATAAGTTTGATATTTTATCCCTCCTATGTCCATTTTTGTCCATAATGACATATAATGGTGTAATTGCCAAATAAGGACTTCAAATTTCAAATCTCATTCCAATTAAGCCCTTAAATCAACTAGAACACATGTTTTTCACTTATTGCAATTTAGTCCTAATAACTCAATTGGACACTTTATCGGTAAAATTTCTCATCGATATTTTCACACAGGCATGCATACATATCATGGATCTCGTAACATTCATAAAATGATTATTTCTATCTCAAATTTATGGTCTCGAAACCATTATACTGACTAGGCTTTAATTCGAGATGTTACAATTCTTTCCCCTTAGGGATTTTCGTCCCCGAAAATCTTACTGGTAAACAAGTGCGGGTATTGATTTCTCATGGCTTCCTCGAGCTCCCATGTAGCCTCCTCTATCCCATGCCTATGCCATAACACTTTTACTAAGGCGATATTCTTGTTTCTCAACTTTTTGACTTTCCAATCCAAGATCTTGATCGACTCTTCACCATAAGTCATATCCGGTCGAATCTCAACTTCTGTCGGTGATATCACATGTGAGGGGTCCGATCTATAATGACGCAACATAGACACGTGGAATACGTCATGGATCTTTTCCAATTTTTACGGTAAAGCTAATCGATAAGCTAGCGGTCCTATCCTTTCGGTGATCTCGTAAGGTCCTATGAAACGGGGACTTAACTTACCCTTCCTGCTGAATCTCAGAACCTTTTTTTATGGGGATACTTTCAAAAATATCTTATCACCCACTTGAAACTCAATTTCTTTTCTTTTCAAATTCGTATAAGACTTTTGTCTATCTGATGTCGCTCTTAAATAATTTTTAATTACTTTCACTTTGTCCTCGGTTTCCTTAACCATGTCAACCCCGTGCAATTTACTTTCCTTGAGCTCTGTCTAATACAAGGGAGTTTGACACATCCGGCCGTACAATGCTTCATAGGGTGCCATTTTTAAACTCATCTGAAAGTTATTGTTACAGGTAAACTCAACCAAAGGTAAGTATTTTTTTCAACTACCTTGGAATTCTAGAACACAACATCTCAACATGTTTTCCAAGGTTTGAATCACTCTCTCAGATTGGCCATCGATTTGTGGGTGGAAAGCAGTACTAAAATTCAACCTCGTGCCCAAGGCTTCTTGTAACCTTTTCCAAAATCATCACCTCGGATCTCTATCCGATATGATCGATAAGGGTATTCCGTGAAGTCTCACAATTTTAGAAACATATAGCTCAGCCAGTTTATCAAGCGAGTAGTCGGTACGTACCGGGATGAAATGAGCCGACTTTGTCAATCAATCAACAATGACTCACACCGCATCTTTCTTACTCGGTGTCAAAGGTAAGCCCGATACAAAATCCATGGTAATTCGGTCCCATTTCCACTCGAGAACCATGATAGGCTGTAGTAATCCTGAAGGCACTTGGTGTTTAGCTTTTACCTGTTGACAAATTAAGCATCTCGTAACAAACTCGGAAATATCTCTCTTCATACCATCCCACCAATATATTTTCTTCAAGTCGTTGTACATTTTAGTACTACCGAGGTGTATTGACAGACGACCATTATCTGCCTGATTCAAAATCTTATGAATCAATTCAGTGTCTTTAGGAACACAAATTCTATCTCGGAACATCAAGCAACTATCGGAATCAACCTGAAAATCGAATTCAGAACCTGACTCACATAAAGTTCTCTTGGCTTGCAATTCATTGTCGTTACTCTGAGCTTCACAAATTTCTTGAAGGAACATTGGCCTAGCTCTCAACTCCGCTACGATAGCACCATCGTCTGATAAGGCTAACTGAGAATCAATGGCTCTCAAAGCAAACAAGGATTTTCTACTTAGGGCATCGACGACCACATTCGCCTTTCCTGAATGGTAGTCAATTATTAACTCATAATCTTTTATCGATTCTAACCATCTCCATTGCCTAAGATTTAGATCCTTTTGGGTCATCAGGTATTCCAAACTCTTGTGACTGGTGAATATTCGGCAAGTCTCACCATACAAATGGTGTTTCTAAATCTTTAATGCAAACACAATGGCGGCTAGCTCTAAATCATATGTCGGGTAATTTTTCTCATGCGGTTTCAGTTGTCTGGATGCATAGGCTATCGTTCTGTCTTCCTGCATAAGCACACATCCCAAACCATTCAAGGATATATCACTGAAGATCACGAACTCCTTTCCCGACTCAGGTTCAACTAACACTAGTGCTTCAATCAACAACGCTTTCAGTTTCTCAAAACTCTGTTGGCACTTCTTTGTCCATTCGAACTTAACATCCTTTCGTAACAACTTCATCATTGGAGTGGCAATCATCGAAAATCCTTTAACAAACCGTCTGTAATAACCGGCCAAGCCTAAAAAGCTTCTAACCTCTATCACATTCTTCGCCAGTTTTTAGTCAACAATGGCTGAAATCTTACTCGGGTTAACTCTAATACCGTCTCCAGAAATAATATGTCCTAAAAACCCAACTTCACGAAGCCAAAATTCGCTTTTACTGAACTTGGCATACAACTGTTTGTCCCTTAAAGTCTGCAAAACAGTTCTCAAGTGCCCTGCATGCTATGTCTCGTCTCTTGAATAAATCAAAATATCATCGATGAACACCATAACAAATTTATCCAAATAAGGCCAAAATATTCAATTCATTATATCCATAAACATGGCAAGAGCATTTGTTAACCCAAATGGCATAACGAGGAATTTGTAATGGCCATACCTCGCTCTAAAAGCAGTCTTAGGCACATCTGATTCTTTAACTCGCAACTGATAGTAGCTGAACCTCAAGTCTATTTTTGAAAATACTGTGGCTCCCTTCAATTGATCAAATAGGTCATCAATCCTTGGTAAAGGATACTTGTTCTCTATTATCACCTTGTTGAGCTATCGATAATCTATACATAGTCTCATCGAACCATCTTTCTTTTTCACAAATAACACAGGAGCACTCCAAGGTGAAAAGCTCGGTCTCGCGAAACCCTTATCAATTAACTCCTTTAACGGAACATTCAACTCTTTTAATTTTGTTGGGGCCATCCTATATGGGGCAATTGAAATAGACGTAATACCAGGAGTCAAATCAATGCCAAACTTTACTTCCTTAATAGGAGGTAACCCTAGCAATTCTTCCGAAAACACATCCAAATATTCACATACTACCGGTACTGACTCAATCTTTAACTCAGACTCTTTAGTGTTCAACACAAAGGTGAGGTAAGCTTCGTACCCCTTTCTTATACATCTCTGAGCAGACATGAAAGAAATCACTGCAAGCATGCCATTTAATTCATGTGGTTCAACCCGAAGAACATTACCATCCTCACATTTCAGTTCGATAAAATTTCTTCCACAATTCACTACCACATCATGAGTGGTCAACCAATCCATACCAAGAATTACATTAAATTCATCAAAAGGTAATAGCATAAGATTAGCCGGGAAACAATGACCTCTAATCATTAAAGGGCAA
This sequence comes from Gossypium longicalyx, assembly GCA_025698465.1. Taxonomy (NCBI): domain Eukaryota; kingdom Viridiplantae; phylum Streptophyta; class Magnoliopsida; order Malvales; family Malvaceae; genus Gossypium; species Gossypium longicalyx. Next base: position 65,197,504 of record CM046995.1, on the reverse strand, counting down.
TTTTTACACACTTTATCAACTAATACATACTTGTCTAACGGGTTTGACACATTTACTACAAATTTAGTAGGTTCAACAAACAAGTTCATACCAGACACCAACTTTATGCAAATATACAAATGGGTAGACCCCGAATCAATCAAAGTGACAACAGGAGTTTCATAGATAGAAAATGTACCCGTAATTACATCAGGAGACGAGGCCTCTTCGCGAGCGAGAATGGCATAGGTCCTCGCAGGTGCCTTGCCCTCAGGTCTCACAGTAGACTCTTTAGGTGCACCTTTACTACTCGTTCCACTACCCAGATTCCTCTAAGGTTTTCCCTTATTAGCAGTACTATCTGACCTTGTTCCTTAGATATTTCTTCTTTCTGTCCTCTCGGGGCAGTCTCTAACAAAGTGATTAGGGGAACCGCACTTAAAAAAACTTTTATCATTCCCTTAACACTCACTAAAGTGACGTCTCCCACATTGGGGATATCCTGATCTATCGAGTCAAACATTCCCAACATTGGCAATTGAGGTAGTCTGAGCTTTCGAAATCGTGTATTGTTTACTCCTATTCTTGTTTGAATACCCAGCAGAGGCATTAGATCGAGTAGTAAACTCTCACGACTTCTTAGATGAAGATTGAAAAGATTTTCTCAGTTGCTTCTTCTTCAAGTCTCGAGACACCAAATCAGCTTTTCACTTTTTTTTGGCCAATTTTTTGGCCTTGCATGCTCTTTTGACCAAGACTACAAACTCTTTCAACACGAGGATGCCAACCAACAATTGAATGTCTTTGTTCAACCCATCCTCAAATCTTTTACATATGATGGCTTCGGTAGATACACATTCCCGAGCATATTTGCTAAGCCTCACAAACTCACGCTCATACTCGATAATAGTTATTTTTCCCTATTTCAACTCGAGGAACTCATTCCTCTTTTGATCCATAAACCTTTAACTGATATACTTCTTGCGAAATTCCTCTTGGAAAAACTCCCAAGTCACTTTCTCCCTCGGCACAATCGACATGAGGATATTCCACCACTGGTAAGTGGAATCTCTTAGAAGCGATACCACGTACTTCATGCACTCCTTAGGTGTGCATGACAACTTATCAAAGACTCAGATGGTGTTCTTAAGCTAAAACTTTGCTCTTTTCGAATCATCATCAATGTTAGCTCGAAACTCATCAGCTCCTTACTTTCTAATTCGATCAACCGGAGGCCTTTCCCTTCTCACCATCTCAACAACTTGGGGAGCTATAGGGGTAGGCTGAGGAATGAGAGGGTGTGGGGGAGGTTGAACACCCGAGTTTACTCGAACAAACTAGATGTACCAATTATTCATCATGTGGAGAAAGCCTTCTCTGCCTCATTCTCCTCTATTAATCGTATCAGGCCTACTATTAGCTGGCACTGCTCCTTCGGCGAGAGCAGACACGTTACTTTCTACATCGTCAGCAACTGCTTCAGGATCCATTTACTATATAAAACGCAATTTCAATTGCCAAGAGTTGTCACACTATCATAATACACATATGGCATGTATAGCTAGACTTTCACACTAGCTACGTAGTCCCAGAACTGACTAAATCGTAGCTCTGATACCAATAAATATAACACCCCTTACTCGTGTACCAATTATTCATCATGTGGAGAAAGGCTTCTCTGCCTCATTCTCCTCTACTAATCGTATCGGGTCTACCATTAGCTGGCACTGCTCCTTCGGTGAGAGTAGGTGCGTTACTTTCTACATCGTCAGCAACTGCTCGTTCAGGATCCATTTACTATATAAAACACAATTTCAATTGTCAAGAGTTGTCACACTATCATAATACACGTATGGCATGTATAGCTAGACTTCCACACTCGCTACATAGTCCTAGAACTGACAAAACCGTAGCTCTAATACCAATAAATTTAACACCCCTTACCCGTGTCCAACATCGGGACAGGATACAAGGCATTACTAGACTTGAACATACACTACTATGTAAAACCAGGTCATAAAATTTAAATTCAAATTTAAAATTTATCCAAGAACATGCACATCATCCCTTATATGGGCCTACGAGGCCCAAAACATACATCGGGGGCAGTTCGGGACTAAATCATGAACTTTAGAAAAAATATCTTAAAATAGGGTCACACGTCCGTGTGGACACAAGGACACACCCGTATGCCCTTGACACACCCCTGTTCCTAGGCCGTGTAACTCTCTATTTATGACGTCAGCATAAATTTAATATCACAGGCCAAGTCACACGCCCGTGTGCTAGGCCGTGTGGCAAATTTAATTTTCGCATTTAAGGTGCAGACTTCACACGGCCCGGGCACACACCCAGGTCTTAAAGCTGTGTCCTTCACACGGTTGAGACACATGGCCGTGTCTCTGCCCGTGTGTTTACTACCATGCATACTGACTTGTAAAACTAGGGTACAGGGGACACACGACTGAACTACACTCCCATGGCGCTAACTGTGTGTCACACACGGCCTAGACACATGCCCGTGTGGACAACTTTGAGGTTATTTTCCAAGCCCTCTTGTCACCCTTAACAACCCCAACACACACTCATATGCAAATGGTGGTTGACATGGTATAAAAGGGTTACTTAGACATCCATAGCTTTAAATCATGCATGATAAATTCATATCAAGTTTACGTAATTGGGACTCCTTGACTTGTTAAGTTCATTCAATAAATTTCTTTACCTTTATTAATATAATGACCATAACAATTGGCATCATTTATCCATCAAACATAAATTCCACATTTTATCAACCATTTGGCACACACCACAAAAGTAATAACACATCTCATGCATATAACCATATTTAAGGATTTCAACCCAATAATCAATATGAGCCATATTTTATGGCCATATACAAAATGGAATAATATACCTATAATACCCCAAAAATTTTTACAGTAAAATATTATCCGTGATATAGTAAAATAAGGAAATAAAGTGACAAAAAGGGAAATTTTGAGTTATTTCAATATTGGGAAGTATATTATGATATATTAATTAAAGAAAGGACTAAATTGTAAAAGTGAGAAAAGTTTTGTTGCACAAGAGTAAATACTCAAAATTTGAGGGGTTAAAGTGTAAATATAAAAAATTTAAAGGACCAATAGTGTAAATATTTTAATGGTGGAATTATCTAGAAACTAAGGAAAGTGGATGAATTAGGACCAAATTGAATAGATGAAAAACTATGAGGGACTAAATTATAATTTTACCAAATTAAATGATTACTCAATGATGGAATTTTAAAAGATAATAAAGGGCAAAATGGTCAATTGGAAGATAGAGAAATCTAGAAAGTAATAATGATGCTAAAGATATTTTGATATTTTATAATTATTTAATTAGATAAATATTATTTTATTAATATTTTAATAAGATATTTTATTATTATTTTATTAGTATATAAAGAAAGAAAGATGAGGAATTCTCATCCATCTTTCCCATGCAAAACCAATGTGAGAAGAAGCAGAAGAAAAGAAGTTTTTATTTCTTTACAATTTGGTCCTTTTACAAAAAATTCACCATTTTCACCCAAAAATAAAAGAATTTCCATAGCTACCAAGAGAGAAAAATGTTAAGGAGACTATGAGAAGTTAGAATATCAAGTTCGATTCAAGAAATGGAAGCTAAAGGAGAGAGAAAATCAAGATGAAGATTGAAATCAATAGAACAAGGTAAAAACATCATGATTTCAATATATTTTTAAGTTTGATATTATTGAAAAAGTAAGGGATTAATGTTAATGTAGAGTTTACTTACATATGGTCCTATATTCTTGATATGTTAGTGAAGAGAAAACAAGAGAAGGTAATGAGAAATAGTGTAGAGAAAGAAAATAAAGGTGTTATAAACATGGTAAATAATATCTTGTACTAAAACAGTTTTGGACAACAGTAGTAGTATAACTTTGAAAAATCACCAAAAATTATAGAAATCGAGTTGTAGGATGAATAAAATATTAAATTAAATCTTATTGAGTCTAGTTTCTTATATAATAAATTATTAAGCAATGAAATTGTAAATCATGAGATATTATAAATTTTGTGAGATAAGGTCAGAATGATTTCGGGTTCCCCTATTCTTACTTTGGAAAATCATAAAAATATTGGATAAAAATAATTATGGGCTTAAATTTATATTTTTAGAATCTCGAATTAGTCTATTTTCAAGATAAACAAATAGGAACATCATTCGAATTCTGTACGAGGAGATAATTAATTTTTAGTGAAGAAGGGTGAGAACTGTTAGACAGCAGAACTAGGGTAAATTTAAAGAATAAAATGTACTTTTTGACTAAATAAAAAATTCTTAAAATTTTATGGTGAAAATATATATGAGTTTAGTTTCAAGAAAAATTTGCGGATCTTAATTTGGAGTTCTATAGCTCCAGATATAAATAATTTAGTGACTATGACACAGATAGACAACTTGAATATTCATAAAAGTAAATAATAAAAATTATAGATAATGTTATTTACAAGTGTGTTATATGTATTAAACATGTGGAATGGAGAGGAGGAGGAGGAAAATATATATGAATATTCAGCTTGCATGGCTAATTTGCATGTTTTAGGCTTTAGGACTAAATTGAATAAAAGTAAAACTTCAGGGGGCAATTTTGTAAAAATGTAAAAATGACCAAATTGAAGGAAATGAATTTTTTTTATTATCTAAATTAATAAATTGAATGAAATTTTCAATTTAAGATTGGGTGAAAATTGGAAAAATGGTAAATTACCAAAATGCCCCTGAATCTTGATATTTCTGCAATTTCGCTAGGTAAGTTCGTATAACTTGAATTATATTCTTAAATACTTAAAATGTATGTTATTGATGTGAATATGATTTAAATATCCCTCGTATGAAAATTGATGAAACATTGATATATTTGATAAATAGGGGAAGAAATCCTGATTGAACGAAAAAAAATTGACGGTAAAAAGGATCTAGCCCGGACGGGTGATCCTATCCTGATATAGCCCTCCTGAAGAATATGTGTAAAATGGATTTAGCCCGGACGGGTAATCCGAATTAGGGTATGAATTTAGCCTGGACTAGTAATTCAAATCCAAGCTCAATAGAGTAATTGTCATTGCAGGGGATTTAACCTGGACTGGTAATCCTGACAATACTCTATGAGTTTATATTACAGGGGATTTAGGCTGGACTGGTAATCCCGCAATAAGGATGAGGTTCGCGGGAGTGTGCTTTCTGAAATAAAATGTGTAAGACCATGGTTGAAAGATACCATGGCAACATGATATGAAATGTGTAAGACCATGGTTGAAAGATACCATCGCAACGTGACATGAAATGAATAAGACCATGGTTGAAAGATACCATGGCAACGTGACAGGAAATGAACAAGACCATGGTTGAAAGACACCATGGCAACATGACAGAAAATGAGTAAGACCATAGTTGAAAGACACTATAGCATCATGCCAAAGATAAATAAGACCGTGGATGGGAGACGCTATGACATCTATTGAACAATTGATATTCAGGTAATATGTATCAGATGACGAATGGATATATGAAATGGTAGTGTGAAATGTTTACAAGAACTAGTCATATGGAAATATATGTACAAAATAGTTGTATGAAATAATTATGAAGACAGATAAACGAAATAAGTATAAGTACATGGAATATAATTTATGTTAACTTTGATATAAACTATTACCGGAATAAATATACATAAAATATATGAAAATGATGGAGCATGAAATATTGATATAATGGAATGATTGATATATACTTATGAAGAAACGGTAAGAGAATGATATGTTTCATGACATGTACATATATGATTATCTTTGATATGTTGATACAAGGAAATTATGTAAGTAAAGACAATTATTAAACTCAAGTGTGACATGTCGAGAAAATAAGTATATCAATGTTGAATTTATATGAAATATTTGCAAGTATACTAACAATGATGTTGTTTGTCGCTTAGACAAGTGCCAAGCTATTGATTGAATGGTAACATGTTTAAGGAGCATTGAAATGGTAAGTACTTAGATGAAAATATAATTTAAGATTTTGCGAAAAAAATTCTATGATCTCGATTTAATTCCAGTTGGTTTCTAATGTATGTCTAGGGCTTCGAGGGCCCAATAGAGAGACGTTATGATTATTTTCAAAATATGAATAACAAATGACTCATAATTATCTGAAAATGTTCAGTAAACTCTGGTAATGCCTCGTACCCTATTTCAGCAATGGATACGGGTAGGAGGTGTTACAATACCAAAATGAGCCATCACTATGGCTAACAAATATAACAAATATAACAGAATACTAAGTCTCATATACATGTCATACTTAAATGTAGTAAACTAATTATACCCCAAAAGATTTGTTGATAGTGTGGCTCAAGCTCTGACGTCCATGATCCCCGAGCTAGCTTAACGATGCTAAAAGAAAAAGGAAAGAAGAGAAGGGTAAGCACAGGGCTTAGTAAGTTACATGTAAATAAATAACAACATAAGTCAAGATATTTATGGATTAAACATATTATCAATTATCACCACAATATCATACTACACATATGAACGTAGTCAAAATTGACATTAAATGTCATTAAACATCAAGTTTATCTTACTCCTTTCTACTCATGCTAAATTTCCCATCATGAATTGAGTTCAATACTCATGAGGTTTACGTACATACCTGTACCGTACATTCTTACTTATATCACTCCACTTCTTAACCCAACATCTTGAATGGCCCGTTGAACCACCGGAATACTAAAGGGCACTCGGGATTGTCATACACCAATTAAAGTACCAATGCCATGTCCCCGACATGGTCTTACATGAATCCACATATCATCGCTGATGCCATGTCCTAGACATGGTCCTACACTGGCACACATATCTTCACTGCCATGTCTCAGACATGGCCTTACACAGGCACATACATCATCACCGATGCCATGTCCCAGACATGGTCTTACACAGGCACACACATCATCGCCGATGCCATGTCCCAGACTTGGTCTTACACAGGCACATTTAGCAAGGTGTCACGACATCCAAGTCCTAAGTATTCCTTTGGGTGACCCGGGTTTCTGAGACACGAGGCTATCACTAAACTTCCATTGGATTATCAAAAGTCAATTTCATAAGGCATACATACATGTATCATATTATAATGTCAAATATTAGATACGTAAAATTGGAGTTGTTGAATTACTTACACACAACTTACCTTGGTGCAAAATATGGCAAATTTGCGATTTAGTCCACAACCTTGCCTTTTCCTTGGTCAAGGTCTATCCCTCGTCCCTCTTGATCTATAATAGCACATTTAGCTTATTTAATACATGCATTATTCATTTTAGTCCAAAAATCACGATATGACAAAATTATAATTTTGCCCCTAAAATTTTACAAAATTACAAAATTTCCCCTAGGCTCGTAAATGAAATGTACTCGTTTTTCTCATTATTCAAGCCTAGCCAAATCATTTTCCCTCTTATAGCATCCCACATTTTTCATTTATTCACACATTTACACATAGTTTCTACAACTTTTACAATTAGGTCATTTTTATCAATTTCACCAAAAACCACCTAGTTAAAGTTGTTTATCACACCTCTAACCTCCATATTCTTCCATTAGACATCAAAGAACAAGCATGTCATTCATGGGTATATTTTTTAACATGAACCCTAGCTCAAATTAAAGGTAGAAATAGCTAAATTGAGCTACGAGGATTTTAAAAATATAAAGAGCATTAAAAACGGGGCTAGAATGCACTTACTTTGAGCTTGAAAGATGAAAGAAACCCTAGCTATGACTTCTTGTGAAATTCAGCCAAGGAGGATGAAGATGGACACAAATTTTGACTATTTTTCCCTTTTAATTCTTTTATTAACTAATGGACCAAAATGCCCTTCCATTATAACTTTGATATTTTATCCCTCCTATATCCATTTTTGTCCATAATGACATATAATGGTCTAATTACCAAATAAGGACTTCAAATTTCAAATCTCATCACAATTAAGCCCTTAAATCAACTAGAACACATGTTTTTCACTTATTGCAATTTAGTCATAATAACTCAATTGGACACTTTATCGGTAAAATTTCTCATCGATATTTTCACACAGGCATGCATACATATCATGGACCTCGTAACATCCATAAAATGATTATTTCTATCTCAGATTTATGGTCTCAAAACCACTGTTCTGACTAGGCTCTAATTCAGGATGTTACATTTGAGATGAAGTTTACTTGTGACTCTTTCTGAGATGAACAAATCAAATGCCCCCGTATCAACCAAAGAACTCTTCCTCTGACCTGCGATGTTGATATCCACAACACCAACCTTTTATTCTTTTAGTCCTTCTTCACTTTAGCAAAATTGAGTATCATTGACCTATGCTTCAACACCCTTTCCTTATCGGGCTCTGCTTTCTCTTCTTTACTAAGCACGACGAACTTGGATTGCTATAGGCAATCTTGCACCCTATGCAAACCACAACATAAGAAGCACTTTATTGGCTCTTTCAGTTTGTTCTTAGGCTTTCATTTCCTATTATGCAATTTTTCACTACCATCATTTCCACCAATGTCATTTTTAACTTGTCATTTTTCATCTCCCCCACCATTGCCTTTCTTCTTGGGCTTGGAAGACTTAAACTTGTCACTCCTCAAAACAAACTCAATTAAGGATTTTGTTATGGTTATAATTTTGGTAAGTTTTTTAACCCTTCGATTTTGCAACTTTTCCTTCAATTGAGGTTTTAGCGCATCTATAAAGGAGAAAAAAATGCCTCATTCTCACACAAATTGGAAATCTAAAGCATTAATTCACTGTACTGCTTCACATACTTTCTAATTGTGCATTGTTATGTAAGCCAACGTAACTTAGCTCGAGCCTCATCCTCGGCACACTCTAGGTAAAATTTCCTTTTGAATTCTTTTTGGAACTTCTCCTAAGTATCAATTGTAGCTCTACATCATTTTTTTTAACCTACGACACCACCATAAAAGAGCGACATTAGTAAAATACATAACATCAATATTTACCTTAGTAGCATCATCCATGATGTCTCTCGCACAGAAGTGTTGCTCCATTTCTTATAAGAAGCTTCCCACATCCCTTGTAGATCTCATCCCTATAAACTTTTTCAGCTTGGGGACATCCACCTTAGGCTTGGGTGCTGTAGCCAACACCCCATTACCCAAAACAACTTTGTAGATAATGAGCTCCCCTTTGAGATCTTTAATTTGTTCCTTCAAAGTCATCACCATGGCATCAAGAGCATCATCCTTTACTATCTACTTACCTATAATAGAATTGAGTACCCTTGCATCACTTTCACATTGGAACTGAGAGACTCCACCACAAATTCCCTAAGCTACTCTTCCATTGAGTCCAACTCCACGGTGCATCCCTCAACTACCTCTAGTGTTTCCTTTACATCACCTATGGATTTATCGGGATTAGTCACTTGACCTTCCAAAGTTGACAACATATCCTTCGATCTGCTAGCTTTCCTTCCCCCACCACGAGTCTTCTAGGCTCAATCTGATCATCTAATCCTTTTTTCATCTCAATCGACGCATTCGAAGCTTAGCTTGGATACCAATTGTCACAGGGCTAGAACTTTAGTCTGGTAAATTTTGCGACCTTATGCGATTTCTTTGCTGCAAATCCACCTAAGTCAGTTTAACTCTAGCAAATGAGAATTCACAAGGGAAATTCTCTAAGGTACCAAAATAAAGCAAAAGCAAACTCTCAAATGAAAAAGCAAAAAGTGAACAAAAAAGTAATAAGAAAACTAGGCACACCAAGTGTTTGAATAAATGATCTCAAAGTATATTTAATAAATTTAAATGGAATGATTAGAAATGAAGGGGAAAAGCTCTATTTATAGTTGAGCTCCCCCATATCTAACGGTAGAGTTTAAATTATATTGACGGTCAAGATTAAAACTTATCTACAAGATGAGAGTCTTAAGAGATTTAAACTCTATGCTATCTTATCCCTTAGAATTTACAATATTCACCATGGTAACTTTAGCTTTACTAGAGTGTTTCACTAGACTACTAAGGCTTCAAGTAGACGGGCTTCTTCATATATTTCACAATTTGAGCAAGTTCAAGTGGGTCAAATGAGCCCCATTTAATCAATTGACCCTCATGGGATATTTTGTCTACATTTTTCATGGGCTTTGGTCTGCGACCCACGATATATGCTTGTTACCAATTAATTAATTATTTTTTAAATTGAAACTGTTTACTTTTTTTTTATGATTTTATATTGTTTTAAAATTAATTACTTGCTGACATGACAATCCACGTTTGTTAGCAAAGTTAACAAAGTTTAATTTTTTTCATTCATTTTGGGATGATTTGACAAACATTGCAAGTTCAAAAATTTTAAAAAATAAATAAATGAAAAACTAAAATAATTTTTTTTAAATTGAAGGCGAAATAAATTAGTGAGGAAAATATCAAATGAAAGCTTGTTAGTTGTTACCAGTAACATTAATCAAAATAGAAATGATTGCTGCTACAACTTTAGTGTATCCAAACATTAGGAAACAAGAATAAAATAGAAAATTAGAAGAAAAGATATCAAAGATTTTACTTATGGCTTAAGCAGTACTCAATCTAACTAAAACTTAAAAGCCAGCAAATAGCAAGTTTATAGAGGTTGATGCTTCCATCGTTATTTTAATTAGCTATGAAGTTAAAGATATGTATTAATTATATCTTCCCAACATATAATAAATTAGTCATCCTTTACTTTCTTTTTTGTCTAATTAACTACTCGTCCCCCCTCCCCCTCAAATTAATTATTTTTAAGCACCATGTCTAATTAGCAATTGCTTCTTTTTCTCTCTCTTTCATTTTAGATTTTTTTACAATAAAAATATTATGAAGATTCTTTTATTAGGAGTTAGATTGTATTTTACATCTTTTATTAAAAAATTAGAAAAATTAATCTCCATGCGTTAGATCAAAAAGAAAATTGATCCTTTCTGTTAAAAATTACCATCTCTGCATAAAAAAGAAAACTTATGTCAATGAAAAAATAACCAAACAATTGCACATTACATGCCACATGTATCTCATTATGATGTACAATGACCAGTTTTTAACAATAGAACGGATGGAATTTTTAACAAAAGGATTAGTTTTCTCTTTGATCTAATGTATAGGGATTAATTTGTTCATTTTTTTAGTAGACGAGGCTAAATGCAATCAAGCTCTCAATACAAGAGCCTCTATGATATTTTTACCATTTTTCATCCTTTCATATGATAAGTGAAATGAGTTGTGTAAGCATTGAAGTTGCTAAACTAATTTTTCATTCATGTGCGATTTAGAAACAACTTAAAACTAAAATAATAAATAATAACTAAGTGCAATTTAGATCTACTTCTACATTTGGAGGGTTTTACACAAAAATTCATTACAATTTTCACAATTCAAAAAATAACTTACTCAATTAGGTTTACAAATGTTGCAATTTCACTATCATACTATTATAATAAATAACTCTCCTATGAAACCTCAGAACAATTCTAAGAAAACTTAGAATAATTTGAAAAAATATAAAATAAGCTGATAGAATAGTTTGATTATACAAACCTTTGCACAACAAATGTTCCTAACACTAAATAAACTAGAGCACTCTCAATGCCATATCCATCAATGAAAATGGAAACTTCAATACGTAGAGATTTTAGTTTGTGTGAATCAAACTAATATTAGATTAAATCTTTAATATTTAAATACTATTACTTAGATAATATTAGAGATAAATATATTGATTATCCATATTTTTCAATTATATTTTTATATATGAAAAGATATTCACAATCTCATATACTAGTTCATTTGTTCTTAAAAATATCTCCCTTGTGTTTCACGAGATGTCTCAATTTCCTACTTTTATTATGTCAAAATCTGCTAAAATAATAGGTTTAATGTATAATTTGACACTTGAGTTTGACACTTTTTTCTAATATGGTATTTATGTTATTTTTTAATCCAATGTGGTATTTGTATTTGACAAAAGTTATATATTTTGGTACCTTAAGATCACAGTGTTAACTTTTTAATATTTAATTAGGGTTTTAAAGTTGATTCGATGAAAATTTATAATTAGCTAATAATGTAACAGCCCGAATTTGGGGCTAGTCGAAACAGTGATTTCGGGAGCACAAATCTGACATAGAAAAAGTTATTTTTATCACATTTTTATGGTCTACAGTTTCATGGAATGATTTCATAAAAATTTCGTTTGAAAATTTTGACATTTAGGCACTCAATTTAGTAAAAAAAGACTAAATTGTAAAAAGTGCAAAAGTTGAGTTCTACATGTTAAAGGTGTCCAATTGCTATGAGATTTTAAATTAAAGGTCCATAAATGATAATTAGACCATTTTATATTTTAGTGGACAAAAATGGCCATGGATAGATGAATTTTGAAAGAAAGGCATTAAGGGCATTTTGGTCATTTAGTAAAGAAATGAATTAAAAGGGAAAATCAAGTCAAAATTTTTATCCATCTTCTTCACCATAACCAAATTTTACAAGCTCCCCATAGCTAGGGTTTTGGCCACTTTCAAGCTTGATTGTAAGTCATCCTAGCCCCGTTTTTAATGCTCTTTACATTTTTAAAGTCATTATCACCCGACCTTTCTATTTCTACCATTATTTTGAAGCAGGATTCATGTTTAAAAATTTAACCATGTGTGACATGCATGTATTTTGATGTTTTATGGAAGATATTGTATGTTTAAGGTGTGATAAACAACTTTTACTAAGTGATTTTTCATGAAAATACCTAAAAAGGACCTATTTGTAAAAAAGTTGTAAAATGGATAGTAAAAATCTAATTTGATAAAAAAGTGGGCTGATATGAGCATGTTTATGATTCGACTAGACTTAGGTAACAGAGAAATTGAGCGCATTTCATTTTACGAGCCTAAGGACTAATTTGTAAAAATGTGAAATTTTAGAGGCAAAAATGTAATTTTGCCATAATGTGATGTTTGGAATAATTTGAGTAATGTGAATATTAAATAAGCTAAATATGTTATTATAGATCAAGAAAAATGAAGTTCAGACCTTGATCGGGGAAAGAATAAGGTGTTTGACGATTATATCCTTATCTATTATTTTTGGTACCGAGGTAAGTTCGTATGTATATAATGCATTATTATTTATGCTTTGATTGTGTCATTATTCTATGAAATTTGAATTGCTCTTTGAATAAATTCGACAAAGTTTCGACAATGAGAAATATCCCGGTTGAACTTTAGGAATAGATAGGATAAGAATGTTATGACATTAGGGTTATTTGAGTTTAGGTGTAAGACCATATCTGAGATATGACATCGATATAAGATTTCGTGTAAGACCATAGCTGGGCTATTGGCATCAGTTTGAGATCCCATGTAAGACCATATCTGGGATATGGCATTGGTATGGTACTATGTGTGTGAGATTTCTCGAGTATCCTTTAGTATTCCAAGTGGTTCAATGGGTAACTTAACGGCCATGTTAAAGTTATGAAAGATTATGGTATGTTATGGAAGACAATGGTATGTTGCAAGTTGGTACAAGTATGTACACAAAACTCATGCTTAATGAGCTTGATATGTGATAAACCCATGGTAAGGTTTGAATGAGTAAGTTACGATGTTGAGGTTTTAATATCATCTATGCCAAGTTTGATTATGAGATTTACAATGATACCTATGTTAATTTACTTATGTTAAAAATATGTTAAAATGTGTTTATGATGTCTATTATTTGCAAAGGAACTTACTAAGCTTTAAAGCTTACTCTCTTTCCTTTCCCTTGTCTTATAGTGTTACCAAGCCAGCTTGGGGATCGAAGACGATCGGAGATCCATTCACACTATCAAATTATCATTTTGGGTACTTATGATTTCATTATTTTGAGTATGACATGTATAGGAACTTGGTCATTTTATTATGTGTCATATTTGATTTGGCCAAATGTGTTGGCTTCTAATGATTGATAATTCATTTTGTAAATTGTCATTGAAATTGGCTAATATTGGTTAAGTATTTATGCATATGATGATGTTTTCATGGATATGGATTTTGCATGGTTTAAGATGATAAGTATGAGATGTTGTATGTGATAGAACATAACATGTAACTAATGTGTGAATGACTTGGTTGTGGCTGAATTGGTTGTATGTATATGCTTGAATTGGTGTTGGTTGTTTTTGTGTAGGTTAGTGCAAGTAAGGGTGGCAAAATGGCTTGGAAAATAGCCATATTTTTGTCCACAAGGGTAGACACACGGGCGTGTGTCTAGGCCATGTGTGACATACGGCTTGCCTTGTGGGTGTGTGATCCGACCGTGTGTCCCCTGCATCTTAAATTTTTAGCTTCGAATTGGCCACACGAGCAGAGACAAGGCCATGTGTCTCAGCCGTGTGAAGGACACGGCCCAGGGACACGGGCGTGTGAAGTTTACACCTATTTTATGAAAAAAATTGAAAATTTTATAACCCACACGGCCTAAGCACACAGGCGTGTGACTTGGCGATGTGACTCCAATTTGTTGATGATGCTATAAACAGAGAGTTACAAGGGTTAGGGACACGGGCATATGTGTCCACACGGCCTACCCACATGGGTGTGTCCCAAAGCCATATGGGCGTGTGGCCCCTATTTGATGAAAAATTTTCCAAGTAATGGGAAGTTTTCTAAAGTTTTTGGTTTAGTCTCGAACCACTTCTAATGCATGTTTTGGGCCTCGTAGGCTCGTTTAAGGGACGATATAAATGTTTTCAAAAATTTTTAAATTTGAGAGGAAATTCATGTCCCAATTTTGAATATTTGTTTAAGTTTAAGTCTGGTAATGCCTCGTATCATGTTCTAGCATCGAATACGGGTAAGGGGTGTTACATTTAGTGGTATCAGAGCTACGATTTAGTTGATTCTCAAGCTAACGTAGCGTGTGTAAGACTCTAACTATACATGCCATAAATGAACTATGATAGTATGATGACTCTTGACAATTGTAAATCGTGTTTTCATATAGTAATGGATCCTAATCGAGCTGAGGCTGATGAAGTTAAAAGTAATGCGTCGACTCCTGCTCAAGGGACAGTGTCGTTTGATAGTAGACCCCTTACGGTTACTTAAGGAGATGGAGGCAGGGAAGCCTTCCTCCATATGATGAATGAGTGGTATACGAAATTTGTTCGAACAAATCTGAATGGCCAACCTCCTCCACCCCCACTATTCCTCGACCAGTTCCCGTAGCCCCACAAGGTATGAACTTTGTAAGAATGAATAAGCCCCCGGTTGATAAGATCCAGAAGCATGGGGCTAAAGATTTCATAGCTAATGTGGATGATAATCCCGAGAGAGTTGAGTTTTCGCTCGAGAACTTCTTTAGGGTATTCGATGAGTTGTCCTGCATACCAGATGTGTGTTTAAAGTGTGCTATCTCGCTTATGAGAGATTCTGCATACCATTGGTAGAATATACTTGTATCTATAGTTTTGAGAGAAAGGGTCACATGGGACTTTTTTCAAGAGGAATTTCGAAAGAAGTATATTAGCCAACTATTTATCGATCAGAAACGTAAGGAATTTCTGGAGCTGAGACAGGGTCATATGACCGTAACAAAGTACGAGCGAGAATTTTTTAGAGTAAGCAAAAACACTCGAGTGTGTGTTTCCACGGTGGCTATTATGTGCAAAAGATTTGAAGATGGATTGAATGAAGATATTCGTGTGTTAGTCAGGATCTTAGAATTGAAAGAGTTTGTGGTATTGGTTGAACAGACTTGTAAGGCCGAAGAATTTAATAAAGAGAAGAGAAAATCTAATCTTGAAGCTAGAGATTCGAGGAAGACACCGATGAGTAAGTCGTTTCCATCTTAGTCCAAGAAGTCTAAAGAAATGTATTCCCGTTCGAATTTTTCAACGGGATATTCACGCAGAGATCGTGAGAAGCAACATTCGAGTTTTAAATCCAAAGCCACCTTAGTGGTAAGTGTGGGCAATGTAAATTCTAATAGGCCCGAATGCCAACAATGTGTAAGAAGACATCCCGGCGAATGTAGAATGAATGACCGGTCTTGTTTCAAGTATGGCTCACAAGAGCATTTTATCAGAAATTGCCTAAAAATGGCAGAGAAAGAGAAATTTCAAAGTGCAAGGCCTAGTAATACTGCTTCTAGAGGAAGGCCCCCGAGGAATACTAGAAATAGAGCCAGTAGTAAAGGTGTGACAAAAGAAACCACTGTGAGATCTGAAGCTTAAGCATCAGCGAGAGCCTATGCCATCCGTGCTCGCGAAGAAGCGACATCTCCCGATGTTATTACTAGTACTTTTTTTCTTTATGATACTGATGTTATTGCGTTGATTGACCTTGGATCTACTCATTTGTATGTTTGTATGAATTTGGTAAATAATAAGAAATTTCCTGTCGAGTTAACTAAATTTATGATTAAGGTGTCAAACCCTGTAGGCAAGCATGTTTTAGTTGACAAAGTATGTAAGAAATGTCCTTTGATGATTAGAGGTTACTATTTTTTGGTTGACTTGATGTTGTTGCCATTTGATGAGTTTGATGTTATTTTGGGTATGGATTGGCTGACGTCGCATGATGCTATAGTAAATTGTAGATAGAAAGTTATTGAATTGAAATGTGAAATGGTGAATTCTTTGGGTTGAATCAGATGAATCAAATAGATTGCTTGTGGTAATTTCTTTGATATCAGCTTAGAAATGTATAAGAAAAGGATGTGAAGCTTACCTAACTTATATGTTAAACACGAAAAAGTCTGAATTGAAAATTGAATCAGTGCCGATAGTTTATGAATATCCGGATGTGTTCCCAGAAGAGTTGCCTAGGTTACCTCTAGTTAGAGAAGTTGAGTTTGGCATTGAGTTAGTCATTGGTACTTCACCGATATCTATTGCTCCATATAGAATGGCTCCGATTGAATTGAAAGAATTAAAAGCTCAATTGCAAGAATTGACAGATAAAGGATTTGCGAGACCGAGTTATTCTCCCTAGGGTGCTCCGGTATTGTTTGTAAAGAAGAAAGATGGATCTATGAGACTTTGCATAGATTATCGATAGCTCAATAAGGTAACCATAAAGAATAAGTATTCGTTGCCGAGGATAGATGACTTGTTTGATTAGTTGAAAGGGGCGATAGTGTTTTCCAAGATTGATTTGAGATCCGAGTATTACCAGTTGAGAGTTAAAAAGTCAGATGTGCCAAAAACTGCTTTTAAAACATGGTACAGGCACATGAATTCCATGTTATGCCACTTAGATTAACTAATGCCCCTGCTATTTTCATAGACTTGATGAACCGAATTTTTCGACTATATTTGGATAAGTTTGTAGTTGTTTTTATTGATGACATACTGATTTATTCTCGTGATGAGACCGAGCATGCCGAGCATTTGAGAACTATTTTACAAACTTTGAAAGACAAACAGTTGTATGCTAAGTTCAGTAAAAGTGAGTTTTGGCTCAGAGAAGTTGGATTTTTGAGACATATCGTTTCAGGTGATGGTATTGGGGTTGATCCAAGTAAAATTTTAGCAATTGTTGATTGGAAACCTGTAACATCTCGAATTATGGCCAAGTCGAAATAGTGGTTTCGAAACCACAGATCTGAGATAGAAATAATTTTTTTATGAATCTTATGAGGTCCATGATATATATGCATGCCTGTGTGGAAATATCGATGAGAAATTTTACTGATAAGGTGTCCAATTGAGTTATTAGGACTAAATTGCTATAAGTGAAAAACATGTGTTCTAGTTGATTTAAGGGCTTAATTGTGATGAGATTTGAAATTTGAAGTCCTTATTTGGCAATTAGACCATTATATGTCATTATGGACAAAAATGGACATAGGGGGGATAAAATATCAAAGTTTTAATAGAAGGGCATTTTGGTCCATTGGTTATTAAAAGAATTAAAAGGGAAAAATAGTAAAAAATTATGTCCATCTTCATCCTCCTTGGCCGAATTTCACAAAAAGCCATAGCTAGGGTTTTTTTCATCTTTCAAGCTCAAAGTAAGTGCATCCTAGCCCCGTTTTTAATGTTCTTTATATTTTTGAAGTCCTCGTAGCTCGATTTAGTTATTTCTACCCTTAATTTGAGCTAGGGTTCATGTTCAAAAATATACCCATGAATGATATTCTTGTGCTTTGATGTTTAATGGAAGAATATGAGAGCTTGAGGTGTGATGAACAACTTTTACTAGGTGGTTTTTGGTGAAATTGATAAAAATGACCTAATTGTAAAAGTTGTAGAAATTATGTGTAAGTGTATGAATAAATGGAAAAAAGTGAGTTGGTATAGGAGAGAAAATGATTCGGCTAGGCTTGAATAGTGGGAAAAATGGGTACTTTTCATTTTACGAGCCAATGGGCAATTTCATAATTTTGTGAAATTTTAGGGGCAAAATTGTAATTTTGCCATATTGTGATTTTTGGACTGAATTGAATAGTGCATGTATTAAATGAGCTAAATGTGCTATTATAGATCAAGAGGGACAAGGGATAGACCTTAACCGAGGAAAAGGCAATGTTGTGGACTAAATCGCAAATTGTCATATTTTGCACCGAGGTAAGTTGGGTGTAGGTAATTTAACAATTCCATTATCATGCGTTTAACAATTGATGTTCTATGATACATGTATGAATGAACTTGGCTTGTGACAATTTACTGAAAGTTTAGTGATAAGCTTATATCTCGAAAATCCCGGGTGACCCTGAGAAGTGCTTAAGATTCGGATATCGTGACACCATGATTAATGAGAGCCAGTGTAAGACCATGTCCTAGACATGGCATCGATATTGATATGATAGCCAGTGTAAGACCATCTCTAGGACGTGGCATCGGCATCGATATATGTGCCAGTGTAAAACCATATCTGGGATATGGCATCGGTCTCGGTATGTGATTTCATGTAAGACCATATCTGGGATATGGCATTGATATGAGATTTCGTATAAGACCAGGTCTGGGACATGGCATCAATGTGAGGTCCCATGTAAGACCATGTATAGGACATTGCATCGGAATCGACGTGAGATTTCGTATAAGACCATATATGGGATATGGCATCAATATGTAGACCCATGTAAGATCATGTCTAGAACATGGCTTCAGAATCCTATGTGGTTCATGATGATTCCGAACGTCCTTTAGTATTATGGGTGATTCAACGGGCCGTTCAAGATTATGGTTAAGAAGTGGGGTAGAATGAGTAAAAATGTATGGTACAGGTAAGTACATAAACTTCATGAGTATTGGACTCGATTCATGTTGGGAAATGTGGTATGGTTATGAAAGACTAAGATAAGCATGATGTTCAAAGGCATTTATTATCAATTCTCAATGTGTTCAATATGTGTGATATGATGATGTGTTTGAAATTGATAGCATGTTTAATCCATGAATTTCATGACTATGTTGTTTACTATTTGCACTCGACTTACTAAGCTATATACTTACCCCTCTCTCTTTTCCTCTTTCTTATAGCATCGTCAAGCCAACAAATCTTTTGGGGTATAATTAGCTTACTACTTTTAAGGATGGCATGTATAGGGGACTTAGTATTTTGTTATATGTGTAATATTTGTTAGCCAAAGTGATGACTCCTTTTGATATATTATTCCATTTTGTATATGGCCATGAAATATGGCTCGTAATGATTACTGGGTTGAAATCCCTAAATATTGTTACATGCATGAGATGTGTTATTACTTTTGTGGCGTGTGCCAAACGGTTGATAAAATGTGGAATTTATGCTTGACGAATAAATGATGTGAATTGGCATGGTCACTATATTAATAAAGGTAAAGAAATGTATTGAATGAACTTAACAAGTCAAAGAGTCGCAATTAGGTATACTTAATATGAATTTATCAAGCATGAGTTAATGCTATGGATGTCTAAGTAACCCTTTTATGCCATGACAACCACCATTGGCATGTAAGTGTGTGTTGGAGCTGTTAAAGGTGACAAGAGGGCTTGAGAAATATCCTCAAAGTTGTCCATACAGGTAGACACACGGGCATGTGTCTAGGTCATGTATCCCCTGCACCTTAGTGTTACAAGTTAGCATGCATGGTAGTAAACACATGGGCAGAGACACGACCGTGTGTCTTAGCCGTGTGGAGGACACGACCTTAAGACATAGGCGTGTGCCTAGGCCATGTGAAGTCTGCACCTTAAATGAGAAAATTAAATCCACCACTCGGCCTAGCACATGGGCATGTGACTTGATCGTGTGATCTTAAATTTATATTGAATTCATAAACAGAGAGTTACACGGCCCAGGGACATGAGTGTGTCAAGGGCACACAGGCGTGTCCTTGTGTCCACACGGCGTGTGACCCTATTTTATGAGAAGTTTTCTAGATTTCACGGTTTAATCTCAAATCACCCTCGATGTATGCTTTGGGCCTTATAGGCCCGTATTAGGGATGATGTGCATGTGTATATACAGTTTTGTGTTCAAAAGAAATTTTATGGCTCGGTCCTGTATGTATGTTTACGTTTTAGCCCGGTAATGCCTTATACCCGTCCCGACAATGGATACGGGTAAGGGGTGTTACATTTATTGGTATCAGCGATACGATTTAGTTGGTTCTAAGAATACGTAGCGAGTGTGGAAGTCTAGTTATACATGCCATACGTATATTATGATAGTGTGACGACTCTTGCCAATTGAAATTGTGTTTTATATAGAAAATGGACCCCAAATGAGCAGTTGTTGATAATGTAAAAAGTAACGCGCCTGCTCCCGCTGAAGGAGCAGTGCTAGCTGATAGTAGTCCCGAGACGGTTAGTAGAGGAGAAGGAGGCAGAGAAGCCTTTCTCCATATGATGAATAATTGGTATACTGATTTGGTTCAGGCAAACCCGGGTGTTCAACCTCCCCCACCCCCTCCTATTCCTTAGCCTATCTCTGTAGCTCCCTAAGTTGTTGAGATGGTGAGAAAGGAAAGGCCTCCAGTTGACCAGATTAGAAACCAATGAGCTAAAAAGTTTTGAGCTAACATTGACGATGATCTGGAAAGAGTGGAGTTTTGGCTCAAGAACACCATCTGAGTCTTTGATGAGTTGTCATGCACACCGGAGGAATGCATGAAGTGCGTGGTATCACTTCTAAGAGATTCAGCTTACTAGTGGTGGAATACCCTCGTGTCGGTTGTGTTGAGGGAGAAAGTGACTTGGGAGTTTTTTCAAGAGGAATTTCACAAGAAGTATATCAGTCAAAGGTTTAAGGATCAAAAGAGGAAGGATTTATTCGAGTTGAGAGAGGATAAAATGATAGTTACCGAGTAAGAGCATGAGTATGTGAGGCTTAGCAAATACGCTCGGGAATGTGTATCTACTGAAGCCATCATGTGTAAAAAATTTGAGGACGGGTTGAATGAAGACATTCGATTGTTGGTCGGTATCCTTGGGTTGAAAGAGTTTGTTGTGTTGGTCGAGAGAGCATAAAAGGCAGAAGAATTGGCTAAAGAAAAGTGAAAAGCTGATCTGGAATCTCGAGACTCGAGGAAGAGGCAACTAAGCAAATCTTTTCAATATTCATTTAAGAAGTCGAGAAAGTTTACTACTCAATCTAATGCCTTTGTTGGGTATTCGAGCAAGAATAGGAGTAAACAATACTCAGTTCTGAAAGCTCAGACTACCTTAATTGCTAGTGTTGGGAATGTTCGACCCGATAGATCAGGATGTCCCCAATATGGGAGATGCCACTTCGGCGAGTGCCGAGGGAGTGATAGGACTTGTTTTAAGTGTAGTTCTCCTGATCACTTTGTTAGGGATTGCCCTGAGAAGATGGAAAGAGGAAATTTTCAAGGAATAAGGTCAGATAGCACTACTAATAAGGGAAAACCTCAGAGAAATCCGGGTAGTGGAACGAGTAGTAAAGGTGAACCTAGAGAGTCTGCCGTGAGACCCGAGGGCAAGGCACCTGCAAGGACCTATGCCATTTGTGCTCGCGAAGAGGCCTCGTCTCCTGATGTAATTACATGTACATTTTCTATCTATGAAACTCTTGTTGTTGCTTTGATTGATCCGGGGTCTACCCATTCGTATATTTGCATGAAGTTGTTGTCTAGTATGAACTTATTTGTTGAATCTACTGAGTTCGTAGTAAAGGTGTCAAACTCGTTAGCCAAGTATGTGTTAGTTGATAAAGTATGTAAAAATTCCCCTTTAATGATTAGAGGTCATTGTTTTCCGGCTAATCTCATGCTATTACCGTTCGATGAATTTGATGTAATTCTTGGTAAGGATTGGTTGACCACTCATGATGTGGTAGTGAATTGTGGAAGAAAGTTTATTAAACTGAAATGTGAGAATGGTAATGTTCTTCGGGTTGAACAAGATGAATTAAATGGCATGCCTACAGTGATTTCTTCCATGTCTGCTCAGAAATGTGTAAGAAAGGGTAAGAAGCTTACCTTGCCTTTGTGCTGAACACTAAAGAGTCTGAGTTAAAGATTGTGTAGGTATCGGTAGTATGTGAATATCCGGATGTGTTTCTGGAAGAATTGCCGAGGTTACCTCCTATTAGAGAAGTAGAGTTTGGCATTGATTTGACTCCTGGTACTGCACCTATTTCGATTGCTTCGTATAGGATGACCCTAACAAAATTAAAAGAGTTGAAGGTTCTGTTACAGGAGCTGACTGATAAGAGTTTCACGAGATAGAGCTTTTTACCTTGGGGTGCTCCCA
This sequence comes from Gossypium longicalyx, assembly GCA_025698465.1. Taxonomy (NCBI): domain Eukaryota; kingdom Viridiplantae; phylum Streptophyta; class Magnoliopsida; order Malvales; family Malvaceae; genus Gossypium; species Gossypium longicalyx. Next base: position 65,174,713 of record CM046995.1, on the reverse strand, counting down.
TATTATTTGTGAAAAAGAAAGATGGTTCGATGAGACTATGTATAGATTATCAACAGCTCAACAAGGTGACAATAAAGAACAAGTATCCTTTGCCAAGGATTGATGATCTATTTGATCAATTGAAGGGAGCCATGGTATTTTTAAAGATAGACCTGAGGTCCGGTTATTATCAGTTGCGGGTTAAAGAATCAGATGTGCCTAAGACTGCCTTTAGAACGAGGTATGGTCACTACGAATTCCTCGTTATGCCATTTGGATTAACAAATGCTCCTGTAGTGTTTATGGATTTAATGAATAGAATATTTTAGCCTTATTTGGATAAATTTGTCGTGGTGTTCATCGATGATATTTTGATTTATTCAAGAGATGAGGCAGAGCATGTCGAGCGCTTGAGAACTATTTTGTAGACTTTGAAGGACAAATAGTTGTACGCAAAGTTCAGTAAAAGTGAATTTTGGCTTTGGTAAGTTGGGTTTTTAGGACACATTGTTTCGAAAGATGGTATGTTGACCCAAGTAAGATTTCAGCCATTGTTAACTAGAAACCACCGAAGAATGTGACAGAGGTCAGAAGCTTTTTAGGCTTGGTTGGTTATTATAGACGGTTTGTTAAAGGATTTTCAATGATTGTCACACCAATGACGAAGTTGCTACAAAAAGATGTTAAGTTTGAATAGACTGTGAAGTGTGAACAAAGTTTTGAGAAACTGAAAGCGTTGTTGACTGAAGCTCCAGTGTTAGTTTAACATGAGTCAGGAAAGAAGTTCGTGATCTTTAGTGATACATCCTTGAATGGGTTGGGGTGTGTGCTTATGTAAGAAGGCAAAGTGATAGCCTATGCATCTAGACAACTGAAACTGCATGAGAAAAATTACCCGATACATGATTTAGAAGTAGCTGCTATTGTGTTTGCATTAAAGATTTGGAGACATCCTTTGTATGGTGAGACTTGTCGAATATTCACTGATCACAAGAGTTTGAAATATCTGATGACTCAAAAGGATTTAAATCTCAGGCAGTGGAGATGGTTAGAGTTGATAAAAGATTATGAGTTAATAATCGACTACCATCCGAGAAAGGAGAATGTGGTCATCGATGCTCTAAGTAGAAAATCCTTGTTTGCTTTGAGAGCCATGGATGCTCAGATTTCTTTATCAAGTAATGGTGCAATTGTAGCAAAGTTAAGAGCTAGGCCGATGTTTCTTCAAGAAATTTGTGAAGCTCAGAGTAACGACAATGAATTGCAAGCTAAGAGAACTCAGTGTGAGTCGGGTTCTGAATCTGATTTTCGGGTTGATTCCGATGGTTGCTTGATGTTTCGAGATAGGATCTGTGTTCCTAAAGATACCGATTTGATTCATAAGATTTTGAATGAGGCACACAATGGCTGTCTGTCAGTACACCCCAGTAGTACGAAAATGTACAACGACTTGAAGAAAATATATTGGTGGAACGGTATGAAGGGGGATATATCCGAGTTTGTTGCGAGATGCTTAATTTGTCAACAAGTAAAAGCTGAGCACCAAGTAGCTTTAGGATTTCTACAGCCTATCATGGTTCCCGAGTGGAAATGGGATTGAATTACTATGGATTTTGTATCGGGCTTACCTTTGACACCGAGTAAGAAAGATGCGGTGTGGGTCGTAGTTGATCGATTGATGAAGTCGGCTCATTTTATCCCAGTACGTACCGACTACTCACTTGATAAATTGGTTGAGTTATATATTTCTAAAATTGTGAAACTTCACGGAATACCCTTATCGATCGTATTGGATAGAGATCTGAGGTTTATCTCGCGGTTTTGGAAAAAGTTACAAGAAGCCTTGGGCACGAAATTAAATTTTAGTATTGCTTTCCACCCACAAACTGATGACCAATCCAAGAGAGTGATTCAAACCTTGGAAGACATGTTGAGATCTTGTGTCCTAGAATTCCAAGGTAGTTGGGAAAGGTACTTACCTTTAGTTGAGTTTGTCTATAACAACAGTTTTCAGACGAGCATAAAAATGGCACCTTATGAAGCACTGTATGGCCGGAAGTGTCAAACTCCCTTGTATTGGATAGAGCTCAAGGAAAATAAATTGCATGGAGTTGACTTGGTTAAGGAAACCAAAGACAAAGTAAAAGTGATTAAAGATTGTTTTAAAGCGGCATCGAATAGACAAAAGTGGGTGATAAGGTATTTTTGAAAGTATCCCCATGGAAAAAGGTTCTGAGATTCGGCAAGAAGGGCAAGTGAAGTCCTCGTTTCATGGAACCCTACGAGATCACCGAAAGGATAGGACCTGTAGCTTATCGGTTGGCTTTATCGCTGGAATTGGAAAAGATCCATAATGTATTCCACGTGTCTATGTTGCGCCGTTATAGATCAGACCCCTCACATGTGATATCACTGACAGAAGTTGAGATTCAACCGGACATGACTTATGGTGAAGAACGGATTAAGATTTTGGATCGGGAAGTCAAACAGTTGAGAAACAAGAATATCACCTTAGTAAAAGTGTTATGGCATAGGCATGGGATAGAGGAGGCTACATGTGATTCAGAGGATGCCATGAGAAATCAATACCCGTACTTGTTTATCGGTAAGATATTTGGGAACGAAAATTCTAAAAGGGGAGAATTGTAACATCCCGAATAATTTCTAGTCAGAACAGTGATTTCAAAACCACAAACCTGAGATAGAAATAATTATTTTATGAATGTTATGAGGTCCATGATATATATGCATGCCTGTGTGAAAATATCAATGAGAAATTTTACCAATAAGGTGTCCAATTGAGTTATTAGGACTAAATTGCAATAAGTGAAAAACATGTGTTCTAGTTGATTTAAGGGCTTAATTGTGATGAGATTTGAAATTTGAAGTCCTTATTTGGATTAGACAATTAAATGTCATTATGGACAAAAATGAACATAGGAGGGATAAAATATCAAAGTTTTAATGGAAGGGCATTTTGGTCCATTGATTATTAAAAGAATTAAAAGGGAAAAATAGTCAAAAATTATGTCCATCTTCATCCTCCTTGACCGAATTTCACAAGAAGCCATAGCTAGGGTTTTTTTTCATCTTTCAAGCTTAAAGTAAGTGCATCCTAGCCCCGTTTTTAATGTTCTTTATATTTTTGAAGTCCTCGTAGCTCGATTTAGTTATTTCTACCATTAATTTGAGCTAGTGTTCATGTTCAAAAATATATCCATGAATGATATGCTTGTGCTTTGATGTCTAATAGAAGAATATGAAAGCTTGAGGTGTGATGAACAACTTTTACTAGGTGGTTTTTGGTAAAATTGATAAAAAGGACCTAATTGTAAAAGTTGTAGAAACTATGTGTAAATGTATGAATAAATGAAAAATGTGAGTTGGTATAGGAGAGAAAATTATTCGGCTAGGCTTGAATAATGGGGAAAGTGGGTACTTTTCATTTTACGAGCAAAGGGGCAATTTCATAATTTTGTGAAATTTTAGGGGTAAAATTGTAATTTTGCCATATTGTGATTTTTGGACTGAATTGAATAGTGCATGTATTAAATGAGCTAAATATGCTATTATAGATCAAGAGGGACAAGGGATAGACCTTAACCGACGAAAAGGCAATGTTGTGGACTAAATCGCAAATTGTCATATTTTGCACCGAGGTAAGTTGGGTGTAGGTAATTTAACAATTCCATTATCATGCATTTAATAATTGATGTTCTATGATACATGTATTTATGATCTAATGAAATTGGCTTGTGAAAATTTACTGAAAGTTTGGTGATAGCCTTATATCTCGAAAGTCTCGGGTGACCTTGAGGAGTGCTTAGGATTCGGATATCATGACACCACGATTAATGAAAGCCAGTGTAAGACCATGTCTGGGACATGGTATCAGCATTGATATGTTAGCCAGTGTAAGACCATGTCTGGGGCATGGCACCAGCATTGATATGAGTGCTAGTGTAAGACCATATCTGGGATATGGCGTCAGCCTCGTGATGTGATTTCATGTAAGACCATATCTGGGATATGGCATTGATATGAGATTTCGTGTTAGAGACCAGGTCTGGGACATGGCATCAATGTGAGGTCCCGTGTAAGACCATGTCTAGGACATGGATTGCCATCGACTTGAGATTTCGTATAAGACCATATCTAAGATATGGCATCGATATGTAGACCTATGTAAGACGATGTCTGAGACATGGCTTTGGAATTCTATATGGTGCATAATGATTCCGAACGTCCTTTAATATTCTGGGTGATTCAACGGGTAGATAGCTAGGCCGGTGTTTATTTAGTAGATTTGTGAAGCCCAAAAATGTGACAGTGAATTGTAAGCCAAGAGAGCTCATTGTGAATTGACTAGTGATTTCGATTTTCATGTCAGACCCGATGATTGTTTGATGTTTCGAGGTAGAGTTTGTGTACCAAAAAATGAAACTTATTCATAAAATCCTTCATGAAGCGCATAATGGTTGTTTATCTATGCATTCGGGTAGTACGAAAATGTATAATGACTTGAAGAAAATGTATTGGTGGTCGGGCATGAAAAAAGATATCTCCGAGTTTGTTTCGAGATGTCTGATTTGTCAACAAGTGAAAGCTGAACACCAAGTGCCTTGGGGTTTACTTCAGCTAGTGATGGTACCCGGGTGGAAATGGGATAGGATTACGATGGGCTTCGTAACGGGTTTGCCTTTGACTCCGAAAAATAAAGATGTCGTCTAGGTTATTGTTGATAGATTAACGAAATTAGCTCACTTTATACCGGTACATACTGATAACTAGCTTGATAAGCTAGCTAAGTTGTACATTACTGAGATTGTAAGATTGCACGGAGTGCCTTTTTCTATTATTTTGGATAGAGATCTGAGGTTTACTTTGAGGTTTTGGAAAAATTTGCAAGAGGCCTTGGGTACGAACTTGAATTTTAGTACTGTATTTCATCCACAGACCGACGATCAATCTGAAAGGGTAATTCAGATACTTGAAGATACGCTTCGATGCTGTGTTCTAGAATTTGAAGGTAGTTAGGAAAAATATCTACCATTGGTCGAATTTACCTATAACAACAGCCATCAGTCAAGTATAAAAATGGCACCTTATGAGGCATTGTATGGCCACAAGTGTAGAACGCCTTTGTATTGGACCGAACTTAGTGAGAAACAGATTCACGTGGTGGACTTGGTTAAGGAAATCGAAGAGAAAGTAAAAGTAATTCGAGATTGTTTAAAAGCTGCTTCCGATAGACAGAAATCATATGCGGATTTGAAAAGAAAAGAGATTGAGTTTCAAGTTAGGGATAAAGTATTTTTGAAAGTATCTCCATGGAAGAAGATTCTCAAGGCCGTAAAGGTAAGTTGAGTCCAAGTTTTATTGGGCCGTATGAAATTATTAAAAGAATAGGGCCAATGGCATATCGGTTAGCCTTACTGACAGAGTTGGAAAGGATTCATAATGTGTTTCATGTGTCGATGTTGCGATGATATCGTTCTGATCCTTCACATGTGATTTCTCCGACGGAGATTGAGATTCGACCAGATATGATGTATGGTGAAGAACCGATTAAGATCTTAGCTCGAGAAGTTAAACAGTTTAGAAATAAAAGTATAGCTCTAGTGAAAGTTTTGTGGCAAAGACACGATATTGAGGAAGCTACGTGGGAACTAGAGGAGGCCATGAGAAAACAGTATCCAATCCTCTTTTCTGGTAAGATTTTCGAGGACAAAAATCCCTAAAGGGGGGAGAGTTGTAATAGCTCGATTTTGGGGCTAGTCGAAATAGTGGTTTCGGGACCACAAATCTGACATAGAAAAAGTTATTTTTATTACATTTTTATGGTCTACAGTTTCACAGAGTGATTTTGTAAAAATTTCATTCGAAAATTTTGACATTTGGGCACTCAATTTAGTAAAAAGGACTAAATTATAAAAAAGTGCAAAAGTTGAGTTCTACATGTTAAAGGTGTCCAATTGCTATGAGATTTTAAATTAGAGGTCCTTATATGATAATTAGACCATTCTATTTTTTGTGGTAAAAAATGAGTGTGGATAGGTGAGTTTTGAAAGAAAGACATTAAGGGTATTTTGGTCATTTAGTAAATAAATTAATTAAAAGGGAAAATCAAGTCAAAATTTTTGTCCATCTTCTTTACCATAGCCGAATTTTACAAGCTCTCTATAGCTAGGGTTTTGGCCACTTTCAAGCTTGATTGTAAGTCTATCCTAGCACCGTTTCTAATGCTCTTTACGTTTTTTAAGTCGTTACCACCCGATCTTTCTATTTCTACCATTATTTTGAAGTAGGGTTCATGTTTAAAAATTTACCCATGTGTGACATGCATGTATTTTGATGTTTGATGGAAGATATTGTATGTTTAAGGTCTGATAAACAACTTTTATTAAGTGATTTTTCATGAAAATACCTGAAAAGGACCTATTTGTAAAAAGTTATAAAATGGGTAGTAAAAGTCTAATTTGATGAAAAATGTGGCCTGATATGAGCATGTTTATGGTTCAACTAGACTTGGGTAACAGAGAAATTGAGTGCAATTCATTTTACGAGCCTAAGGACTAATTTGTAAAAATGTGAAACTTTAGTGGCAAAAAGGTAATTTTTCCATGATGTGATATTTGGAATAATTTGAGTAATCTGAATATTAAATAAGCTAAATTTGTTATTATAGATCAAGAAAAATGAAGTTCAGACCTTGATCGAGGAAAGAATAAGGTGTTTGATGATTAAATCCTTATCTACTATTTTTGGTACCGAGGTAAGTTCGTATGTAAATAATGCATTATTATTTATGCTTTGATTGTGTCATTATTGTATGAATTTTTAATTTCTTTTTGAATAAATTCGACAAAGTTTTGACAAGTGAGAAATATCCCGGTTGAACCTTAGGAATAGATAAGATACGAATGTCATGACATTAGGGTTATTTGAGTTTACGTGTAAGACCATATCTGGGATATGGCATTGATATGAGATTTCGTGTAAGACCATAGTTGGGCTATTGGCATTGGTTTGAGATCCCATGTAAGACCATATTTGGGATATGGCATTGGTATGGTACTATGTGTGTGAGATTTCTCGAGTATCCTTTAGTATTCCAAGTGGCATTGGTATGGTATGTTATGGAAGACAATGGTATGTTGCAAGTTGGTACAAGTATGTACACAAAACTCATGCTTAATGAGCTCGATATGTGATGAACCCAAGGTAAGGTTTGAATGAGTAAGTTATGATGTTGAGGTTTTAATATCATCTATGCCAAGTTTGATTATGAGATTTACAATGATACCTATGTTAATTTACTTATGTTAAAAATATGTTAAAATGTGTTTATGATGCCTATTATTTGCAAATGAACTTACTAAGCTTTAAAGCTTACTCACTTTCTTTTCCCTTGTCTTATAGTGTTACCAAGCCAGCTCGGGGATTGAAGACGGTCGAAGATCTATTCACACTATCAGATTATCATTTTGGGTACTTATGATTTCATTATTTTGAGTATGACATGTATAGGAACTTGGTCATTTTGTTATGTGTCTTATTTGATTTGGCCAAATGTGTTGGCTTATAATGATTGATAATTCATTTTGTCAATGGCCATTGAAATTGCCTAATATTGGTTAAGTATTTATGCATATGATGATGTTTTCATGGATATGGATTTTGCATGGTTTGAGATTATAAGTATGAGATGTTGTATGTGATAGAACATAGCATGTAATTAATATGTGAATGACTTGGTTGTGGCTGAATTGGTTGTATGTATATGCTTCAATTGGTTTTGGTTGTTGTTGTGTAGGTTAGTGCAAGTAAGGGTGGCAAAATGGCTTGGTAAATAGCCTTATTTTTGTCCACACGGGTAGACACACGGCTTGCCTTATGGGTGTGTGATCCGATCATGTGTCCCCTTCATCTTGAATTTTTAGCTTCAAATTGGTCACACAGGTAGAGACATGGTCGTGTGTCTCAGCCATGTGAAGGACACGGCCCAGGGACATGGGCTTGTGCCCAGGGCATGTGAAGTCTGCACCTATTTTATGAAAAATTTTAAAAATTTAATCACCCACATGGCCTAAGCACACGGGCGTGTTACTTGGCCGTGTGACTTCAATTTGTTGATGATGTTATAAGCAAAAAGTTACACAAGTTAGGGACATGGGCGTGTGTGTGCACACAACCTACCCACACGGGTGTGTCCCAAAGCCACAACGGTATGTGACCCCTGTTTGATGAAAAACTTTCCAAGTGTTGGGAAGTTTTCTAAAGTTTTCGGTTTAGTCCCGAACCACTCCTAACGCATGTTTTGGGCTTTGTAGGCTCGATTAATTGACGATATAAATGATTTCGAAAAGTTTTAAATTTGAGTAGAAATCCATCTCTAGGTTTTGAATGTTTGTTTGAGTTTAAGTCTGGTAATACATTGTACCCTGTTCCAACGTTGAATATAGGTAAGGGGTGTTACAAATAATATTAGCAATTAACTTTCATCGAATCAACCCTAAAACCCAAATTAAATTCCATCCATCGGACTGTATTTGACAAATTCAACAAATTCAAAATTAACATTAAATTTATTCTATAACAAAATCATGAAAAATTCAAACCTAATAATTTTAATAATTAACTTTTATCAAAACAACCTTAAAATCTAAATTAAATACTAAAAAGTTGATATTGTTAGCTTTGGGTACAAAATATATATAAGTTTTTGGTGAAAAATAGGTATCAAATTGGATAAAACATAACACATAATACACAATAGAAAAAAAATGTCAAACTCGAGTACCAAATTATGCATCAAACAAAAAAAAATCTAAAATGTTATGTATAATATATATATATAGAGAGAGAGAGAGAGAGCATGTAACCCCCCAAACCCGACCCGGACGTTATGGTCGAATCTGAAAATATTACGAAGAAAGGTTTTGAGACAAACTTTCATGTTAAAACCTCTCGTATTAATTGTTCTAAAAGAGTCCACATTTTCAGAAAAAACTTATTAATATCCCCTTTAATGAAACCGTCATTATTGCCCTTTTTATGTAAAACATAAATTTGCAGCGAAAGTTTATAAGACATTATAGTTGAAAACCGAGCTTATGTTTTTCAAAAAATCATTTGTTTGCGTAAAACCATTGTTTTCGTGAATCGTTTTGTTAAAAACTGTAGAATAAAAATCTAAACAATTTTAAAATATAGAAATTTAAAACCAACAGTCCTGAGAGTCCAAAAATTACAAACTCTCAAAATAATCCCGAATTTAAATAAAAACCGTTAATTAAAACAGTTCTCGAACTAGTGGTCACCGCTGAGACTCTGTCGCACGAACCTGCCTATGTCTGAGGATTACCTGAACAGAACAGACAAACAAATGTTAGTTTTCATAAACTCAGTGTGTAACTTAACAGAGACACGCATACTCATAAGTTCATATTACACAATATTTTAGAATGGAAGTGGACATAAGTCCTTAACAAAATCAGATCATATCATAATTGGATTATCAGAAACATACATATATGCATAGTCCTACCCCCATCCTCTACACACCATCTCCGATCATCCCAACACACCATGTGGGGTATAAAACACCCACCCATCCTTACACACCACATAGTGTCTTTTCGACACTAATCAAAATAGGTTGCAGTCAAGTTGCCAGTATATCGGCAAGATTTCACCTCACAAAACATTTCCTCCACATATACAAATCCCACCTCATACACAGATATAAATAACAGATAACAAATATAATAGAATTAACATGTCCCGCATGCTTATATACAAATAATATACATGTTATTACGAACCAATCAAATCATACATCTCAATATCTAAATGCACAAATCAGTCTACCAGAATAGCAAATATCACGCATTAGGGTTTGTTTTTCCCTTACCGGCCCTACGAAAGGCCCATAATTGATCAGAATAATGTGTGAGACCATAGGAAAAATTTTAGAATTTTAGGCCCACATGCCTATATGGCTTGCCCGTGTGGCCCACATGCCCAAATTGGCCATGCCCGTGTGAGTCCACAAGTCCAAATCAGCCTAGCGTGTGGGACCCACACATACACACACTCGCCTATCACACAGCCAAGCACACGTTTGTGTGGCATTGACAGGCCACTTTTTCAGCTTTTGCTAAACCTTGTTTTCTCTTGTTTTCATTACACACCTGATTTGATTCTTATGCAAAAACAATCTCAAGACCACTGAAACGGACAACGAACCGAAAACACCTTGCACTCAATTCGCTAGAGAAGCACCAATTGCGTCTTGCATTTCCCCTAAACAATAATTGATGAGATTTAACGAGAATCCTCATTAAACACTAACTAAGAAACAGTAAAACCACACCTACTCGAACTTACTGAAATGAACAAAATAGAGATTTGCATAAAAGATGATGCCGAATGAAAAAAGGGTAACCTTCGATTTGTCGTTTGAAACGCAAGAAGAAAGGAAAAAGAAAAAGAAAAGAAATTGTGCATAAAAGGAAAAAAGAACAAAAAACTAACGTGAAATCAAGAAGGGACTTTTTTGGAAAAACAAATTAAGATTAAACAAAATTAATTAATCAAAATTTGAAAAAAAAAAAAACTAAAATCCCCCATTAACTCTATCACTAACAACACAATCCCACCAAATCTAACATCTTAATCCATATCCAACTACCTCAGAATTTCATCTCCACTGAACCTCTGTCGAACAACCAACGCAAAAATTTCATCCATGCTCACACGGGGATTCAAACATGAAACCTTAGAGGAAACTAACACCTTACCACTCGAACCAACAGGCTCATTCTAATATGAATTTACCAAGAATATAACATTAGCCCACCTAAAAGGAATAAAGCTAAGACCAAAAATAACATATTTTTCAAAAGTGGGACTTAAACTCAAGACCTCAAACACACACCCAGAACACATAGCCACTGAAGCAGATACATATTTGTGACAAAATTCACAAAAAAATTTAAATAATTCAGGGCGTTACAGAGTACACCATACATAGAGCACGGCCTAGCCCAACCAAATGTTTGACCCAAGATCTGACCTCTCACTATCGTTCAACTTGCCCGTTCACCATCATCTGACTCACTCGTTTCCTGGCTTTTCTATCAATGACGCGTATGCTCGCCACTCATCTTAGTCCACAACATGTAGCCTAGATAACCAATGTCCTACTCGCATTCCCTTGCTCGCCAACATCCTCCCGAGGACATCTAAAGACACATGTCACCCCTAAGGGGGTAATGTGTCACCACGCGTAGCACCTAGTATCAATAGACTGTGCCTTATAAATATGAGGATGGTCCTCTCTGAAAGGGGATAGAGAAATTGACCCTCAACAAAAAAATAAAAACTAGTGGCATGATGAGTTACAAACTTGTTACAAAATTAGTTTATCTGTTGATAACAAGTTGGAGTTTGATTTGGTAATAGGAATTCTATTGGTTAACTACTTCCTTTGAAGCCTCTGACTTTGCTCTCAAAAGTTGAGACATTCATATCAACTAAGCATATTTAACTGGTATTTATGTCTATATGTGTAGACCTTCGAAATTAGTGTCCCTGTTGGTCATCTGTTATCTTGATTCTACAATTTTTTTAATAATGGTTGTATAACACGTGTGTTTAAGTTAACATAAAAATAAAGATTTTTTTTAATAAAATAAATGATGGTATTTATTCTGTAATCAATTTGTATATTTGATATTATTCAAAAACACTTATCTTCTCTTAGATGATCAATATTCGATGGTAAGGATTAGATGCCGACCAAGCATCACGTATTTTGTTTCTTTAACACAATGAATGATGCAATCATTGCAGGCGAAATTACCTAATTTGATCCAGCCTTTCAATTTCAATACTGCTCTCATATATCAAAGCCAACTCTTTTTATAATTATTATTATTTTTCTCTAAAATTATGATTATATCATGTTAACACAAACGAACATGTTAAGTTAGAACAAATGGAGCTCTCAATGGTGACTTTTAATTGGCTATACATCAAGCTTCATACATATAAATGTATTGGATACATTATTATATGCTTCCAGTGGCTAAAATCTAAACAAAAGCGGTCGTACTTCTCCTTAATCCATGACTTCAACTAGTGTTTTTTAAAAGCTATGTACCTTGATCGATATGTCATGTATTTTAGGTAATGCTTAGCATTTTATTTAATGTTAGTATTTGGTATATTGTCAATATTTTTTTATTTTATAAATAGTATTAAAAATTATCATGTGTCTCCTTTATTTAAATATTTATTTTTTAATATTTTACTATATTTACGATATTTATCAACTTCTAATTTTCGTGAAGTTTAAAAATTCCAATGACAATATGTAAAATATTTTTTTTGTTTATTTATTTGCTTTCCAGGTTTGGGTTTGGAAAAGAACCCTTTTCTTTTTTTCCCTAAGACGTTGGGGCTTACAAATCGACAATGTTGTCTTCACTAGCTAACCTTGTGAGATCTACTTTCAATTTCTAGAAACTTGTAAACATCAAGCAGAAAGTCAGAAATTGTAAACAAAAACTAACAACTTGTGGCTGAGGTCTTGTGATGTTGTTTCGAGTACTTTATCACGTTATTGTTGATGTCAATATCACCTTCGTGATATTAAGAATTTGAGTCAATCAATTAAAAACTGAATCTGATGCTTTATGATTACATTTTGTTCTTTCTTTTGGGTTGTTTTTTAGTTCCTTATTTATCATATAATCTCAAATCAAAATCAAATCACATCATTCTTATAATCCTATCATAATCTTGTTTAAAGTATTATATATTATATTAGTGTCAGCTGCATTGTAATATAGGGAACATCTAGCATGCTATTTTAACTTGTCTTATTTGATTGACATGTTTTGACTAAACTTATTTTGAACTTTAATTGATAATTTTTAAGAAATTTTAGCAGCCCATTATTGAAGATAATTCATGTAAGAGTTAAGCCAAGCAAGGATGTGAACAAAACTTTCAATGTGATCAAAGTTTTCATAAATAAGAGATTTAAATTTCAAGGAGTTTGATGACAAGATCTCTGAAGTTATTAAAGACTTATTTGGACGTTATATTTGTGATATTAGATATTCACATTGATTGTAATTTAAACAAGTCACTTTATGCTTATATATAGGACGACTTATTTCGGTTATTATGTACGTGAGATATATCAATTCACTTGTTTATTGAAGAATTGTTTTGTATTGCAAAACCATACAAGTAAACTATACTGTTTTATTAGTTTACATCTAGGCTTTCGAGGGGAAAGACTTTGACAAAGAGTGACCTAATTTGAAGTATACGAGTGAGGTTGAAGCTTGGTGAGTGAGTTGAACTTAAATCACATCCTATGCTTGTTGATCAATAGTGAATTACTCTGTGGGCAATGCCTTCTAGACGTAGGAGATTCAGAACAATGTGAACAATTTTTTGTGTCTATCTTTATTTTTATAACTACTAGTAACTTTGTCTAGTTACAACTAAATGAATATCTTATAGGAAAAATCAATACAACTTTCAATTGATTATAAGAGCAAGATACTTGACACATTAAGTTGAGATCTTGTAGTTGATTTGTAATTGAGATGAAAGGTTCATCAATTTTTATGAATAGCACAAATTATGCCTACTAGAAGGTAAGGATGGGATCTTTTATGAAGTAAAAGGATGAAAAAGTTTGGCATTCGATTTTCACTAGATAAAAGCCTCCAACTATTGTTGTTGATGGTGTAAATACTCCTAAACTTGAAGTAACTTGGACCAACGATGAAGAAAAACTCGCTAATGCCAACTCTAAGATTCTCAATGCAATCTTTTATGGTGTTAACCACCAAGAATTTACGAAAATCTCAAAATTCATGATCGCCAAGCATCATAGCCAAAGAATCTTGGACAACCCTGCAAATGCTCATGAAGGAACCAATACAGTGAAGCAGTCCAAACTTCAAATTTTGATTACACGGTTTGAGACTCTAAGGATGCAAGACAATGGGGTCCTGACTAAATTCCATGCAAAGCTTTGTGACATCTCAAATCAAGCTTTTGTCCTTAGAGAAAATTTCAAACTAGAAGCTTGTTAAGAAGGTGCTTCAATCTTTACCTAAAAAATTTACAATCAAGCTGACTACTAAGAATGAAGCAAAAGATATTGACAATATGAGAATTTATGAACTTTTTTTTTTTGTTTTTTTGCAAACCTTTGAGATGAATCTCGATGAGTTAAGAAGGAGCAAAGGCAAATGTGAAAAGAATATTGCTTTGCAAGTTTCAACCTCAATTCCATCTAAGGGTGAATCTGCCATTGAAGATGTAGGAACAAATGATCCTACTCACTCAAAACTTGAACAGGGCATCTAAGAAGTTGACCAAGAGGAATAAAAACACATACCAAAACACCTCCAACATATTGAACATAAACATGCTACAAGAAAAACCATTTACAAGCATATACCTTCATGAAACACATTCAAAACAATCGAACTCATGGAATACATTGTCCCAAAACCTAGATGACTAACCAATTAATAACATAAAAACATGTATATACATATATATATACATGGATGTAAATCTAGTACAAAAGTTCACAGAATGAACTATATCATACTCAAATTTAGTCGTAACATCCAATTGCCCAAAATTATCAAGTAAAATTCATAAAACTCCCTTAAACCTAAGTACATGCCATTTACACAAAATTCTAAACAACTTTACGATCAAATGGTGAGCTTAGACTTGAGTCTTTGAATGTTGCCAACCATACAAGCCAGTTAGAAACATCACCAAACACCTGCACATGAAAACAAACATGTTCGCATGCTGAGCATTGAAAGCTCAGTGATGTTAAAATAATTCTATTTCAAAACATAAAGATATTAAGCAATGAAACATTCTAACAAGACAATAAATCATATCATTTAGTCAAGTTTCATAATAATCTACAATGAACATATGTATATCAAGATACCAACTCACCCTTAGGGTATTCGACTCAACATTTCCTTTATTCATACATATAACACAATATCACATATCATTATATCATTAACAAATTCCATATCATTCCACAATGCTCACGACTACATATCATTTTATTAATTCACCCTCAGGGTATTTAAACAACAATAAACACATGGTAACATATAATTGCATCATGTCACCTTCAAGGAGTTTGGTTCACTTACATTTTAAAATGAGATTACAGTTTGGATTGTCAACATTCTGCCCACTTTGTAATCTCACATTACATATAATGTCAAGATGTCGTAATATAAGGTCTAATCTCATGCAACGCATTCCTTAGGTTATTTAAGATTATGAGTGTAATCTTAAATTTTAGACCAATTTTCCCTTTGTTTTTTTTATTATTTTAATCAATTTAGCCTTTTTGTTCTTAAATAAAGTTTAAGATTAATTAAAAACAAAAAAAAAAATCTTAACAATGAACCAGCAGATGTCATATATTACAATTACAATTATTATATTTTATTTAATATTTTATTTATTAATATATTAATTATGGTTATAGTTATAATTATGGTTGGCGTTGCAATCACTTTTCATGAATTATTATAGTTACTATTTATACATTTATTTCAACATCATATATTTACTTATTAATATATAAATTATAATAAGAAGTAAGAATTGTAATAATTTATCATAATTTTATGGAAATTGAGGCTAAAAATATTAAAAGAACTAAACTTGTTAGAAAACAAATTCTATAACAAGGACAATTTAGTAAAATGTGCTTCTTGATAATATTATATTCGCCAACCAAACACTTTCCAGCTTACATTCCTGTAATATTGGTACAAAACGTAATCTAAGATTTGGCAAACTAAACGCACCTTTAGGGTATTTGAATTTGCATCATGATTTTTCACATATCACTTTTTCAAATACACATTATATGAACACATAACCAAATAGCATATATAAATTCACCTTAGAATATTTTAGCAAATATTATTATTAATCTTTCATTTACCATATCTCATTTTCCCATTACACAAGTTCATATTACATTTCATTATACCATCTTTTAGCCCTTATTAACAAAATACGGGCTCAAAAACGGATACACAGATTTATCTACCAACACACCAGTTATCCACTAACACATCAATATATGCTCTTGAGCCTCACAGTATTATATAAGTGTCAAATAATATGTTCTCAAGCCTCAAGGTATTATATGAGATTGTTCCCACCCTCATGATATTATATGGGAGTCAAATAAAATACGCACAAGCGTTAAAAACTTCCTTCGACACAAAGGAATCTTATAACATGTCAACTATACCCGAAACTCTATTTAACATTGTTTAAAAAAGCATTTTCAAAACATAATTCAATATAGTTTTCGTCATGGTATTATAATTAGATCACATATATATACTTACCAAATTACTAACCATTTTCAATTTCACCAAAAAAGTCACACATTCCATATCATCCATTATCATTAATAATTACTTAAGCTTAGATACTTAATAGATTCATGTAAGGAAAACAAATTAAGTTAGCACAAACCGAAACTGTCACTCGTTGATCATCTTTTCCTTTCCTTTGCCTTTCGAGATCCTGATGTCATCTTTAATCACGTATGATAAGTCAAACGTGAAAAATAATAGATTCAAACATATAAAAACATTCAAATTAAACATGAAATGCATATCTCAACCTTGAGTCCTTAGGGTTTTAATATTCTCTTGTTCGAATCTAATTCGACTTTGAAACTATAATCAAGGGACCTCAAGCTATTCAAAACATGCTCTTTGTTCAAGTTCTCTAATTCTCTCTCTACCTTCCTAAGAATTCATCAATGGCTACCTAAACAAATCTTAATAATTTCTATATAATGAGCTACATTAATCTATTACCTTAAGCTAATAATCTAACTGAAATTTAAAAGAAAAACTAACCAATTCTTCAACTTAGCTCACGGCAATGGAGGAACCCTTTCGAAAATAAAATTCTTTTTCTATGCCGTTTGGGAGAAAATGAGAATGAAACATTTCATTAATCTTTTCTTTATATTTCCTTTATTATTAAGTTTACTTATAACTAGATAAATATATCTAATGGCTAATACACCATTATGAAATAGTTACTGGAGATGAATGGATGAGATCATGATTATCCACTTTCTAAATTTTAATGATGGTTTTATTGCTCACAAGTCCTTGGTGTAATAACACACTAAGGACTTGCTTAATCTACCATCCGATTCCTTAAACTCTATTTACCTTGCAATTTAGTCCTTATGCATTAATTACTAAGTTATCTAATTAATTAGTTAATAATTCTATTCTCTAATTTCGTATTTGTCTCACACTTCTCGATCTATTTTTTTTCCAAACTAGCTCAGTTCAAGAAATTCAACCCTCAAATTAAATTTTCTAACACCAGCAAAAATCGGGTCACTACATCACTAGTACAAAGACAGTACAATTAGAAGTATAAGACATATATAAATTACAAGTATACATATATGTCTGACCAACTATAATGTAGAATCTAACTAATACCATGCATAACGGACGAAGAATCGGACAAAAGCCAAATTAATCCAGAAAGAACTGAACAAAACCCGCACAAGACATACACACATAGTGAGAGAGAGACTCATACATCGTAATTACATATAGTGGGACTCAAACTTGGGCCTTTGATGTATGAGGCATTAACCATTACCAACCATTCTAATACCTCATTGGCCTAATTATTATGTAATTATGCGGGTTTGATACATGTAATTGATATATGGTTATAATGACATCTTTGAATATGATAGTAAATCTCATGCAATTGTAATTAAAAATATCAATTAAAAATTTAAAAATATATAAAAATTATAATTCAACTTAGAGGAACAAATTAATTAGTAGTTATAAATAAACACTATAAAAATATCATTATTTCAACCATGAAAGCTTGCAAATTGGCATTTTCCAATTGGCTTTGCGAAGTTTTTGGTGGTGAAAATTATGAGGCGGCCCCATGATGAGAAGGAGTTTGTGAATGAACACTACTCAAGGGAGATAACTGAAAACCTCCACATGCCTTGGGGAATCACATATTAATTGAAATAATGACTCTGTCAGATCAGGTTGCTGCCCCAGACTTTAGGCTTTGTTTGAACTTTGAAGCTTCAACTTCACTTACCATGCATGTGAAGGCAAACAAGAAAATTGTCTAACAACTAGGAGACAAAAAGCAACCCTGATACTTTCTTGCACGGCCAAGCAGTCAGCTGAAAAATATTAACTTACTTTCAAACTGATACCAAGAAATAAAAAAGGCATAGATGATAAGAGAAACAACGTGAAAAAGATGCAAAATTGTAGAAGTTTCATGGCGTGTCAAATCAAACTCAGGTCGATGATGTAATAATTCAGGCCGGTCAAACATCTGTCGTTTATATCAGTCACATGTAAACCAAAGAAAGATGATGATTAGTTTACATCAAATGGCTTAGATTTCTTTCAGATAAGGTTTAAGATTTAAAACTTAAAAGACAACGTTTGCATAAAAGACTATGCCAAGTCCCAAGCTACTTCACAGTTAAGATAGTATTTATCTGGAAGGGTGACTTCATTATGTTTTAAAATGCCATCACCAAAGATAAAACCAAATGTACTCTTGGTGGGTTCTTTTTGCATGGGGCTCTCAACCAACCCACCATCAAATGCATCAACGTCTATGACCATAACCTGACTTTTGTACGATAAATGGGTCACCCATTTGTTGTTGATTTCAAGATTGGCTTCCAATTGGCTTGAACTATACTCAACCATGAGGCTAAAAAGCCTCATCACGTGCTTGTGCATGCAACTTCACCATTTTTGTCAGTGTTTCTGAGGGAGATTTTTTTTTCTCACAGTAGTTACGAGGAGAGAGAGAAGGACCCTAATGAATGGGAAATGCGTTAAGCAACATCCTCTGCATTGTCTCCATATTCTCTGTTTAGTCAGTTTCCTGTTTGTTATATTTAAGAAGTGAAAGTTTTTTAAGAAGAGTTTAGGGATTTTTCACCCCAACAGTTAAAAAAATTAATTTAATAACTTAAATGGTACACTTAATAAATTATTTATTAAAATTATATGTTCTGAATAATAATCACGTCTGACAAAGTGGTGGCACCACTTATTTTTTTTGCCCAATATCATTAAATCATAATAGGGTTCAAAAAAATAATATTTTATTGTCCAACCATCCTATATGGCGACACCGGTATCACACTTATACCGGATAAAATACGGGTTTTGAAAAAAAATGTTTTAAATGGTTAGAGAGGGAATGTCAGGTGGCACCACTATTTGTAAAAAAATAGGAACTCGTGAATGTAGGCTTTTTTACCCAGAAAAGGGGAGCTGTCAAGCGGCATCGAATGGAGGAAAGCTATCAGGCAGCACCGCTCTGACTACCTGCGGTGGACGTGACTAGACAATCACTGGGTAATTTTCTCTAACCACCTGCACCCTTTTTCTGCTTTGTCCCTTCTCAGGCATGAATTTCAAGCTTTAACGGGTAAATTTCATACCTAGCTTTTACCCATTATAAAAACCATTTTGGTCTCCTCAGCCATGGCACCGGTTTTGTGTAAAAAAAGGAAACAAGAGTTTAGGGAGAAGAGAATAGAAGAAGGTTTTGTGGTGTTGGAAGGAGAGGAGGCAACATCATATTAGGGTTTCAAGGTACATTTTTATTTTTTTAATTCTTATTTTTTTTGTTTGTTTGTAATCCTTATTATTTGTCCTATTTTGTGGTTTTAGAAGAAGAGGAGGCAGCATATTATGGTTTAGAGATGCATTTTTTATTTTTTTGTAATTATTATTTATTTGTTTATCTTGTAATCCTTATTATTTATCCTATTTTGTGGTTTTGGAAGGAGAGGAGGCAGTAGCATATTAAGGTTTAAAGGTACATTTTTATTTTTATTTTGAAATTATTATTTATTTGTTTATTTTGTAATCCTTATTATTTGTCCTCTTTTGTGGTGTTGTGTTGTGTTATTTATTAGTTGGATGTAGCTGTTGAGTTGAGGGTAGATTTTAGAGTAGTTTTTGTGTTCATGTAGATTTAATTTATATATTATAGTATCTGTGCTTTTTTCTTGTGCTTGTAATTTAATATTTTTCGTGATTGCACTTAAAAAAACATATTTTATGCCCTTGTTTATTTTTTATTTCTCACTTCTATTAGTATTACGGTCTAGCCGATTTGCTCAATTTTTTTGTCCGAAGACAAAAAGACATTAGTATTTATGTTAAAGAATCACGTATAATTGACACCGAATGACTACCATAGTTCAATATTTTATATTTCTTCAGCATTAATTTTTTTCAATTAGAATTTTTTAATATTATTTATTTGTTTGAATGCATTAGAAGAGAAGAGGTTGTGTGTGACCCACGTATGTCGTAAATATACACTATATTAATTGTCTTCAAATAGAGAAATTATCAGAATACTTTTAATTTTTTATAAGAAAATTAAATGATTGATGCGATTTTTGTAAGAAAAAAAACAAGTCCTTTGCTTGTTTTCAAGTAGAGAAATTATCATAATACTTTTATTTTTTATGAACACTTGATTAAAATTCACTATCTATATAGAATAAATTTATACATGTTACGTTAAATTAATTAAATATTAATTAATTGAACTCAATTTGGCTTTACAAATTTTTACAATCTATATATGTTGAATAATTGTTGAGTATATCTACATGCGGATGCATATATATATATATATTGGTAATAATAATTTTATTTTTGGGAATAAAAAAAGGCAGCAGTTTAATGAGTGAAAATGTTTTTTTTTTAAATTGAAAGTCATGGTAACCACAAGTACAAATTACTTGCATTAGAGTTAAATATTAGATTGTTTCTAAAAAATAAATGATTAACTTACATTAGAGTTAATGTTTCCAAATTTACGTTGTTATTGATTTATTTATATGGTTAAAAAATATTATTAATACTTCCAAAAAATAACAAACGGTACAAAATATATTTTTATTATTTGTATATTGTTTATTTGTTTAGTCGATGATTTTTTTTTTTTTGAAATTGCATATATCCAAATGGGTTCTTTGATTAGAACAAACGATCACACAACAAATATGATTAATGTGCTAGTAAAAAAATTTGTTATTTGTTATTCGTGGGTCCCTTTATAAAGTTGCATGTCATTTTTTATTTAATTGAGAGATTTTAATTAATATGGTAATTTAATATGGTCAAAGTGAGTACCGCGTGTTGAGGTCAGTGTCAATGGTCTGAGCTATCGGCTGGATGAAGAATTACGCCATACTTGGAGGCAGTCAAATTTGGATCAGTGGCATTGATCTACATGTTCGATTCGAGGATTGACTTGATAACCGCTTTTGTTGAGCGGTGGCACTCGGAGAACCACACATTTCGTTTGTCGCGTGGGGAGTGCACCATCACCCTGGAAGATGTCACATTGCAACTCGAGCTCCCAATCGATGGTATTGCAATCACGAGTACAAGTAAAGTGTTTGAACCGACATCATTATGCTATCACTCACCAGGCGAACCGACATCACTATGCTATCACTTACTTGGATACTCGCCTGGTGATGGTGAAGATAGATTTATGAGTTTGAAATTTTCCTGGTTGAAGGCAAATTTTGAACATTTATCGAGTAGTGCCACTGAGTGGGAGAAGATGTGCACTGCTTGAGCATATATACTGCATTTAATAAAGGGTACTTATGTCGAACGCAAATAATAGTAAGGTCCACTTGATGTACTTACCCCTTGTTGTCTGATTTGGAAGGTGTTTGTTCGTACAGTTGGGGCTTAACAATATTAGCAATGTTGTCATGAGCTTTTTCGGGTGACAATACACTAAACAAAAGACATAGGCAGGTGCCTAATATTGCTATAGTCCTAGGTGTAAATAGGTAATAAAATTTAAATTTTACATCAAAAATTTTGCTTTTTTATGAAAATGTGTTCTAACAAGTTTAATTTTTTTTAGATGTATACTTGTCTGAGTATTGGGAGGTCTTATACCCATGTGATTTACTAACAGATGATTGAGGCACACATCAGGGAAGGGTAATTTTTCCTAATATTCATGTCATGTAATTACTTTATTTATGTTATTTGACTCATGTTAATATAATCATGTTATTGATTGTGCAGTTCGTGTGGATGCCATATTTTGCCCCAGAAATTGCGGTTGTTATTCCCCCGTCGGCTCACATCCACTCACACGTGTGGTGCTTTAACATACTAGCCGTCTCCGGACGTACCAACGTCCAAAGTAGAAATCCTACACAAAAGATGTGAGAAGCGGTATTCGCAAGTATACAGGTCAGGTTGTACGGAGTAGGTAAGTACTCCAAGGATTGTACCCAATGGAAGCGAGCATTAGATTAATTCTAATCGAAACATAAATAGATCTAATTAGTACATTTAATTGGATTATAGTACGAAGCATCGAAAGAAAGGTTTTTTGATAACCTATACTAGAAATAATAAGAAAGGAAATAAAAAGTAAATAAATGAAAAACGAGAAATCAAATAATTAAATATGTATAAAATGTAGGCATGGGTGATTAGCTCGCTTTGGTAGTTATAATCAGTTGTCGTCTCGAGCTTTCTTGTTCAATCAACTAGTCAATACCCCAACATGATCTTCCGATTTGTCCACTGAAATCCTAAGTTTGTAAGAACTACTTATCTTTCGACCTCACAGTCCAGACCGGTTCAAGGTTAAGGTATTCACGGATAGGCTATACCAAATTTGGGTTAATTCCCACCTTGATGACTTCCTACAGATGCCAGGCCTACGGTTTAGATTCTTCCTTTCCTGAACAGTTGATCCGTTAAGAAATCCCTACAAAACAGTTAATTATTCATACATCCACTTGCTAATCCCCCATAGGAGGATTAGTTCCTCATGGATCTAATAAACAATATAAACAAAATAAATATAAAGAACAATTCAAGAATAGAGTTTAGAAAAAGCCTTATTTGTATTGAAATTAAGCACAAAATCCTTACAGAGTTTGACAGTAACTCCAAAATCTGATTTCTCCACAAAAGTAAATAATAAGAACAGAAATATAAAACCTAAAAAAATGGAAAAACTAAAGACTAAATTTAAAGAGAAAATTATACAATATGAAAAAAGTGTCTACAACATGTGCTAAATGAGTTTATTTATAGACTTTAGGGTGGTTGCCGCCCTTAGCCTTAGGTCAATTAGCCTTAGGTCAATTGTCGTTCTCATTCTTAATGTTTGATTGTGAGGACAAAAATGCCCCTGTCTCGTACTTATTTTCCATATAGAGGAAATGTCACGACACACCAGGTCCTATGTCGCAACATCGAGGGCAGTATACTCAACTTCAGGGTGTCTTCAAGGGTATGTCGCAACATCCTTAAGAAATGTCATGACATTGAAGGCACTCTTAGAATTCTTCTATTCTACTCCATATGTTGTGATGTCCAATGCTCCTTATTGCAACCCAGCGATGAATATTGAGTTAATACATCTTCTAATAGTCTCATACACACTCACAAAGTATATTAGCTCACCCTTAAGCCTCATTCGGCCCCTAAGGTCAATAAAGGACTCAAATTACACATTTTATTAAACTTAACTAAACTTATGGAAATGTAATTAAAACTTAACTAAAATGTTTATGTTCAAGCTCCTAAAGTGCGAAAACTAGTTTAATATGCTATACCAAATTATTGCAGATCACATACCCATGTTGAATTTCTCAATAGTCGAGTGATACAATAGGGATCGAGTTATGCGACAGTTGGGGTGCAAACAAGATGTTACAGATGTTCCACAAAGTTTTGGCAATATCCACAGAATTAAAAGAAATGTGAAAAGAATAAACAAAATTGGGCATTGGAGCATCAACAATATCTTGCATTGTGGAACGTCTGGATGGAGCGGAGACCTCGAATGGATTTTGATTTGCAGCGCCATTCTGTCGAGTACCAACATTGGTACATGGAGAATATTTGGTGGCCAATTGATGGTAGTCCCTCCACATATGCACTGACGAGGGCACCAACAATGTTGACGAGGTCATCTGCCTCTTACACCCCAACTCGAGCCCAAACCTACGAGGTCTTATACACAATCTCCTGGTAGTTGTTATCATCGGGATTTGAGGGTAGATAATTATCTTCTGAAGTCATCATGCTATACACATCACTCAGAGATTCCCGATAATAGTTTTAATCATCAGAAACCAAGATCACCAATGATGTTTGATACACCCCAATACTTCACCCCTCTCGGGCAAACCTTTGGGACATACGATTTTTTCAGCTTGTTAAATACACCCTAAGGTTTGTTAATGGATGCTGTAAATGAAGGTTCAGGTGAGAAGAACAATGACCATCGCGAAAACCCCCAACGCCAACGTTGGGCACCATAATGATTTACGCCATGGACAACTCCTTCAAACCATCAATTTTAACACGTGTAACATTATTATTGTATGTATTTTATAATTGTAATTTTAAATTTCTATAATATATAGTTTAGACATTTTCTTAGTATTTCAATATAATATTCACAGAAGTGAAATCTTTTTATTTTCTACTTGAACATGTTTGAGCAATATTAAAATTTAATCATAATTAAATAAATTTTAATAAAACTAAAAGTATACATAAATTCTACGTAAAATTAAATATTACTTCAATTGATAACAACATTTCACATACATTTGAACATAGAGTACATAAATTCATATTCCACTTGATCGTGACGATTGTCCAGGATGGTAGGTTCGATACGGGCATTTCCCCTGATTATGAACAACTATTTTGCACAGACCATAATGTTTAGATTCAATTTTCTCCCTCAAGTCCATTTCACCATGAATCTTGGTAATGTACGGGTGACCTTTTGACTTCCTACGTAACCCTATGTTTGGGACCAGCTTGAAAGTCAATGGAGGCACTTCACATGTTGAGACATCACGTAAGGTGGGGAACTCATTTCCCAAATATGTAATGTGTGTTCTAGAGTGCACACCTCATCGATATAGACTTCAACATTGATCAGGGCGCAAGCACAAGCTACAATGACGTGCGTACATAGATACCAAAGTGTCTAGAACTTCCTACAATTGCACTGCCTATTTCGCAGATCAACTTTGTAGGACATAGGTGGTGTAACACCCCTTACCCTTACCCGAGACCGGGACAAGGTATGAGGCGTTACCAGACATAAATAAAGACATTCCGGGAAAACGGGATATAAAATTTTGTTCTATTTTAAAACCAATCAAAACTTAATCATATTGTGCCTATTATGGACCTACGAGGTCCGAAACATGCATTAAAAGGGGTCTGAGACTAAACCGAGAACTTAAGAAAATTTCAGAAAAAGTTCCATGTTTGAGCCTCACACGCCAATGTGGAGGCAATGCACACGCCCGTATCCTTCACACGGCCTAGACATGTCCGTGTCATCTCTCGTGTCTAAAAACGTCGACATTTTGTTTATGATGTCATCATCTATTTAGGGGCACACGACCAAGACACACACCCATGTGCTAGGCTGTGCCCTCCACACGGTTGAGACACACAACCGTGTCTCTACCCGTGTGTTTACTACCATGCATACTGACTTCAAAATTTTAGGTGTAGGGGACACACGGCCATACAACACACCCATGGGGAAGACCGTGTGCAACACAAGACCTAGACACATGCTTGTGTGTCTACCCGTGTGGACATTTTTGGAGGATATTCTCCAAGCCTCTTGTCACCCTCACATATCCAAACACACTAATATGTTCCTTGGGCATCTATCATGGTATAATAATACCCTTAAAACCTCTTTAGTCAAGATCATGCATGTTGCTTCATGTCTTTTTTAATCCTGCATTAATATTACCCCTTTTTGTGTTAGGGTTACCATTCCAACAATATTCATTCATACTTGGCTCATTTTATAACTCATTGCCAATTATGACCTAAATAATTCCCAAGTGATTTGGCCATATATCTCATATCCATTCATGATATATCACAATAAACATACAAGCATAAACATGCAAAATTAGTAGGTTTACAACCTACATCCAAATGAACCATATCACATGGCCATATACAAAATGAATAAGCATATCATTCAATCCCTTACATTGGCTTCCAAATGACATATAACAAAATGACCCAAAAATCCTATACATGCCATTATAACAAAATAAAAGTTTCTATATACCAAGGCAAGACAAGTTGATAGTGTTGACAATGCTCCTATCGTCTTCCAATCTTCATGAATCCGCGAGCTCTATAAAACAAGAGAAGTGAAAGGGGGGTAAGCATTGACATACTTAGTAAGTCCGGATAACAAGAAGGTAAACTTACCAGTTATTTAGCAAACAACCATAAAAGATATTCATGCCAAACATGCATAGCATAATTCCCCTATCACATACACTCAACCATCAAGTTAGTCTCATACCAATACATTATAACTTTAGTCTCTGATGAGCTCATCAATTCAAACATTTCCATTTTCAATTCTCATTTTAATCCCGTTGAATTTTCTCAGAATCTCGATGGATATCTCATTTACCATCAAATCATGCAAGTGAACATTTCAAAATACGTACTCCCGCGAACCTCGCTCTTACGGCGAGATTATCAGCCCAGGCTAAATCCCCCGTAGTATAAACTCATGGGGTGATATCGGGATTATCAGTCCAGGTTAAATCCTTTGTAACGACAAGCACTCTTAAAGAGCTCGGATCTGAATTACCAGTCCAGGCTAAATTCAGACCCTAATCGGATTACTCGTTCAGGCTAAATCCATAATGCACACATATTTTTTGGGAGGCTGGACCACTATAGGAACACCCGTCCGGGCTAGATCCTTTTTACCGTCAATTCATTTTCGGAATATCCATCAAATATCCTTTTTCGTTCAACCGGGACATTTCTCATAACATCAATTTTCATGAATTATCATACATTGATTATCAATATTATAACTCATACATGAACATACATGTTAATGTATTTGAAAATAGTTTACATTCGAGTTATACGAACTTACTTGGAAGATGTTTCGGGTTCTAATTTCGGTTACTCCGAAACTTTTTATTTTCCACGGTCGACCTCCGGAATTAGTCTCTCGGGGTCTATATAAGCAACAGTAAATTATTAATACATCACACTATTCATTTCAAGTCTAAATTTCACCCCGGGGCAAAATGACCATCTAGCCCCTAACATTTCACATTTTTACAATTTAGTCCCTAGGCTCGTATAATGAAATGCATGTAATTCCTTAGTTACCCAAGCCTAGCCGAATGTATCTTAAGCTCATACCTCTATTTCTCATTTTTCTACCCATTTTTATAAGTTTTACAAAATGGTCCTTTAAGCCATTTCCATGAAAAACCATTTAGTAAAAGTTGTTTACCATCCTTTAAACTCTCATATTCCTCCATAAACCATCAAAACACAAGCACCTCGTGCATGATTAAATTTCTAAACATGAACCCTAGCTTGAGATATGGGTAGAAATGGATAGAGCATGTTACAAGGATTTCAAAATTACAAAAAAAATTAAAAACGGGGCTAGAGAGCACTTACTATTGAGCTTAAAATGTTGAAAACCCTAGCTTGTGGAGCTCTAGGAATTTTGGCTGCTATGGGGAAGAAGATGGTTGAATTTTGACTTTCTTTTTCCCTTTTTATTAAGTTTATAATCAAATGACCAAAATGCCCCTCCTTACAAAACTTGCAAATTTTTCTATGCATGCCCATTTTTGTCCAAAAACTTAAAAAATGGGTAAATTTCTAAGTCCTTCTAATTTATAATTCAAAGCAATTTCATGCAAATTACTTCTAGAACCCACGTTTTGCAATTTATTCAATTTGGTCCCTAATTTCCAATTGGACACTTTAGACATAGAATTTCTTCATGAAACTTTAGTACATGCATATTTTCATATTTTAGACCTCATAATAATCATTAGACAATTACTTTAAGGTCAGAATTTGTGGTCTCGAAACCACTATTCTGACTAGGCCCTATTTCAGGATGTTACAATTCTCCCCCTTCAAGGACTTTCGTCCTCGAAAGTCTTACCAGTAAACAGGTTCGGATATTGACTTCTCATGGTTTCTTCGAGTTCTCATGTAGCTTCTTCCACTCCATGTCTATGCCATAATACTTTTACTAAGACAATATTCTTGTTCCACAATTGTTTAACTTGTTGAGCTAAAACCTTGATCTGTTCTTCACCATAGATCATATCTGGTCGAATCTCAACCTCTATCGGTGAAATTACGTGGGAGGGGTCTGATCTATATCTTCGTAACATGGATACATGGAACAGGTCATGAATCTTTTCCAATTCGGATGGTAGTGCTAAACAGTAGGCTAATGGTCCAATTTTCTCAGTAACCTCATATGGTCTGATAAATCTTGGACTCAGTTTGCCTTTCTGACCAAATCTTAATACCTTCTTCCATGGGGACACTTTCAAGAACACTTTATCTCCAACTTGAAATTTAATTTCCTTTCTTTTCAAATAAATATATGACTTTTTCCTATCTGATGTTACTTTCAAACAGTCACGTATCACCTTAACCTTTTCTTCCGTTTCTCTGATTAGGTCAACTCCATGAATCTGATGTCCTTTGAGTTCTGTCCAATACAAGAGAGTTCGGCACTTTCTACCATACAAGGCCTCATAAGATGCCATTTTCAGACTCGTCTGGAAACTATTATTGTAGGCGAATTTCACCAATGACAAGTACTTTTCCAAGCTACCCTGAAACTCAAGAACGTAACACCGTAACATGTCCTCAAGAATCTGAATCGTCCACTTAAACTGACCGTCAGTCTACGGGTGGAAAGCGGTGCTAAAGCTCAACCTTGTACCCAAAGCCTCTTATAGTTTCATCCAAAATCTCGAAGTGAATCTTGGGTCTCTGTCAGAGATAATAGACAACGGTATTCTGTGTAATCTCACAATTTTGGATATGTACAAGTCAACCAATCTATCAAGAGAATAATCTGTCCGTACTGGGATGAAGTGAGCCGACTTTGTTAGTCTATCAATTATAACCCAAACAACATCTTTCTTTTTCGGGGTTAACGGCAATCCATTATGAAATCCATGGTAATCCTGTCCCATTTCCATTCGGGAACCATCGCAGGCTGTAACAAACCTGATGGTACTTGATGTTCAGCCTTGACTTGCTGACATATCAAACATCTTGACACAAATTCGGAGATGTCTCTTTTCATGCCATTCCTCCAGTATGTTTTTTTTAAACCATTGTACATCTTGGTACTTCCTGGATGAATAGACAAATAACTATCATGTACCTCTAGCAGAATTTTCCGGATAAGTTCATCATCTCTCAGTACACATACTCTGTCTCTGAACATGAGACAACCATCGGGATTGATCCAAAAATCTGATTCAATGCCTGACTCGCATTGAGTTCTCTTTACTTGTAGGTCTTATCATTAATTTGGGCATCACAAATTTCCTGAAGAAATATCGACCTGGCCCTTAACTCTGCCAAGACCAAACCATCTTCAGACAACGCCAACTGTGTGTTCAAAGCTCTCAAAGCAAATAAGGATTTTCTGCTTAGTGCATCAGTGACCACATTCGCCTTTCCCGGGTGATAATCAATTATCACCTCATAATCTTTAATCAAATCTAACCATCTCCGTTGTCTCAGATTCAATTCCCTTTGAGTCATCAAGTACTTCAAGCTTTTGTTGTAACATCCCGAAATAGGGCCTAAACGGAACAGTGGTTACGAAACCACAAATCTGAGGTAGAAAAATTTATTTTATTATTATTTTGAGGCTCATGATATGATTACATGATTGTACGAAAATTTCGTGATGAAGTTCTATGCATAAAGTGCTTAAGTTGAAGTTAGGGACTAAATTGAATAAGTTGCAAAACTTGCATTCTAGAAATTTCTAGTATGAAATTGCTTTGAAATATTAATTAGGAGGTCTTAAATAGCAATTTAACCAATTTTAAGTTCATGGACAAAATTAGGACATGGAAGGAATTTTTAAAAGTTTAGTAAGGAGGAGCATTTTGGTCATTTGGATATTAAATGAAATAAAATGGGAAAAATAAAACAAAATGGTCATCTTTCTCCATAAGTTGCTGCCGAATTTTGCTCTCTCCATAGCTAGGGTTTCTTCAACTTTCAAGCTTCATAGTAAGTGATTCTAAGCCCCGTTTTTAATGATTTTTACGTTTTTGAGATCCCGGTAGCTCGATAAAGCTTATGCTAGCAATAATTTAAGTTATGGTTCATATTTGGAAAAATACCCATAGGTGAAAAGTGTTTATTTTGATGTTTTATGATAGAATATGAGGTCTTAGATTATGTTAGACAACTTGTGCTACTCTGGTTTTAGGTAAAACGAGTAAAGGGCGTGTGTCAGTAAAATACCTAATAGTTATAAGTGCATGTTAGAGTATGAATTTGATGCTGCCATAGAAGGGAAAAATGACCAGCATGTCATAAAACATAAGAAAATAGGTTGAAGTTTAATTTACGAGATTTGACGTAAAAGTGTAAATATGCAAAAGTTTAGGGGTAAAAATGTAATTTTTCCAAAGTTTGAGTAAAGGACTGTTTTGATAAATGTGAATATTAAATAAGTTAAATTTGCTATTATAGATCAAGAAGAAAGGAATTCAGGAGTAGATCGGGGAAAAGAAAAAGTGAAGGACTAAATTGTAAAGTTTAGTCATATTTTGTATCGAGGTAAGTTTAATGCAATATTCTTATATTTTACATTATTATTGTTAATTTCCAGCATTTATATACTTATTTTTTTTAGAATATTTAAAGTCGAATTAAAGGCGAAGTAGCAGAAAAAAAAAGCATTAGGAAGCCCTGTTTGAACCTTAAGAATATTAGGATATTGGGGTTGACAGGACAGGATAGAAATGAGCCATGTAAGTCCATATCAGATATATGGCTTTGGAGACAGGAATGAGTCATGTAAGCCCATATTATATATATATAAATATGGCATTGGAGACAGGAATAATTCATGTAAGTCCATGTCGAAGACATGGCATTGGTAGGATATTGATAGACAGGAATGACCCTAGTATCCTTAGTATTCCGAGTGGTTCAACGGGTCATTGTAATATATGTTAAATCATAGTGAATTATCAGCAAAAAGGGAAGGTAGATTATATTTATGAATAGTGAAAGGTCAGGTAAGAAAGAAGGTAAGTGAGTAAAGAAGAAGGTAGAAAATGAGAAGTAAAGAAAGTTTATGAGGCTAGGTGACTTGATGTATATTTATTCATTATGTTGAATGTTGTAATTTATTTGCTTGTAAGCTTACTAAGCCTAGTGCTTACTCTCTTATTTTCTTTTTCCTATAGTTTTATCAAGCCACTCGGGGATCGAAGGAAACGTCGGAGACCTAATCACACTATCGAAGAAATTACATTGGTATAGTTAGACGTTTCGTTTTGTGTATGGCATGTATAGGAACTTGGTTTCTTTTCATATGATATGATCAATGAATGATGTGTAAATATTTGCTAGTGATTAGCTAATAGAATGGATGATGATATACATGTTTAATAGTATGTATGATTAAGTAGTAACTATCACATGAAAATTATGAAAAATGTGAAAGTAACTTAAAAACAGATTCAAGTATCAGAAATAACATGATTTTGAAAAATCATAAAAATTTGTAGAGACATGTTTTGATAGTTAATAATATATGAAATTAAATCTCATTGTGTCTATTTTCATATGGAATAAGCAAATCAGGTAAAGGTTTTGTATTTTATAAGATATTTGAGTTTTAGTGAAATAGGGCCAGAGCGATTTCTGGATCCCCTGTTTCAACTTTAGAAATTCACCAATAATTTTATAAAAATAATTATGTGGTGTACTTTATATGGTTAGAATCCTTATTGAGTATAATTTTAATAGAAACAAACCTCATAGTCATTGAAATTCTGTACAGAGAGATATCTGATTTGTAATACACAGAGGTCAGAGCAGTCGAACCCTGAAACAGGGGGGCTTTAACTAATAAACTGTACTAATTGGCCCAGACAAAAATTCTAGAAAAAAATTAGTAAATAGATATATGATTCTAGTTTTATATAAAATTTACGGAATTGGATTTAGAGTTTCGTAACTCAAGATATGAATTTTTAAGCGACTGTGACGCAGATTGCTAGCTGGACTGGAAATTTTAAAATTAAATTGTTTGAGCTGTTTAAGCAGTGAATTAAGTCTGTTAACACCTCGTGTTCGACTCCGGCAACGGTCTCGGGTACGGGGCGCTGCATTTGTGATCAGCGAATACACGGCAAGTCTCACCATACAAATGGTGTCTCCAAAATTTTAAGGTAAATACGATGGCGGCAAGCTCTAAGTCATGTGTTAGATAATTCTTTTCGTGCGGCTTTAATTGTCTGGAAACATAGGCTATCACTTTGCCCTCTTGCATAAGCACACAACCCAGTCCATTTAAGGACACATCACTATAGACCACGAATTCTTTTCCCAGTTCGGGTTGTACTAACACTAGAGCTTCAGTCAGCAATGTCTTTAATTTCTCGAAACTTTGTTGACACTTTTCTAACCATTCAAACTTGACATATTTTTGTAGTTTCCTCATCAAAGGAGTTGCAATCATCGAAAATCCTTTCATAAAGCGTTGATAATACTCGGCTAAGCCCAAAAAGCTTCTAACCTCGGTTACATTCTTTGACGATTTCCATTTGACAATAGCATATATCTTACTTGGATCAACTCGGATGTCTTCACCCAAAACAATGTGACCCAAGAATTCTACCTCTCGGAGGCAAAACTCGCTCTTGCTAAATTTAGCATACATCTGCTTGTCTCGTAAAGTCTGTAAAATAGTTCTCAGATGTCCCGTATGTTCAACTTCATCCTTAGAATAAATCAGGATGTCATCAATAAATATAACCACAAATTTGTCTAAGTATGACCGAAATATCCTATTCATCAAATCCATAAACACAGCCGGAGCATTCGTCAATTTGAAAGGCATTACAAGAAATTCATAATGGCCATACATCGTTCTGAAAGCGGTCTTAGGTACGTCTGACTCTTTAACTCGCAACTGGTAGTAGTCAGACCTCAGATCTATCTTCGAAAACACGGTGGCTCTCTTTAATTGATCAAACAAGTCATCGATCCTTGGCAAAGGATACTTATTCTTGATGGTTACCTTGTTAAGTTTTCGGTAGTTTATACATAACCTCATTGAACCATCTTTCTTCTTTACAAATAATACTGGAGAACCCCAAGGCGAAAAGCTTGGTCTTGTAAAACCTTTATCCGTCAGTTCTTGCAACTGTTCCTTTAGTTCTTTCAGCTCAGTTGGTGCCATCCTATACGGGGCAATAGAAATAGGCGTTGTTCCAGGCGTTACTCGATACCAAACTCTACCTCTCTAACAGGAGGTAATCCGGGCAACTCTTCTGAAAACACATCTGGATACTCACATACTATTGGTACTGACTCCATCTTCAACTCAGATTTTTTAGAATTCAGTACAAAAGCAAGATAAGCTAAGTATCTTTTTCTCAAATACCTTTGAGCCATCATTGAGGTAATTACGACCGGCGGAGTATCCAACTCACTTGAATAAACTCGGAGAATTTTGCTATCTGAACATTTCAATTCAATATACTTGCTACCATAATTTACAATCACATCATGAACGGCCAACCAATCCATGCCAAGTATTACATCAAACTCATCGAAGGGAAAAAGCATAAGGTTAGCCGAAAAACAATAACCTTGAATCGTCAAGGGACAATTCTTACAAACTTTATTAACTAAAACAAACTTGCCTAGAGGGTTCGACACCTTAATCACAAATTCTGTAGGTTCCACAAACATATTCATGCTAGACACCAATTTCATGCAAATGTATGAATGGGTCGGTCCCAGATCAATCAAGGCAATAACATGGACATTATGAAGAGAAAATGTACCCGTAATGACATTAGGAGCTGAGGCTTCCTCTCTGGCGCGTATAGCATAAGTTCTCGTTGGGACTCGAGCCTCTAATTTTGCAGTAGCATTTCGGGGGTCTGCCTCAAGAAATAGGAGCATTTGGCTAC
Organism: Gossypium longicalyx; assembly: GCA_025698465.1. Lineage (NCBI taxonomy): Eukaryota > Viridiplantae > Streptophyta > Magnoliopsida > Malvales > Malvaceae > Gossypium > Gossypium longicalyx. The sequence continues at coordinate 65,140,512 of CM046995.1, read as the reverse complement.
GAGGCTAACTCAACCTCTTTATCAGTTCGCTCCGGACAGTATCTGAGGAAGTGGTTAAGAGACCCACATCTATAGTACGTACCACTCTTCGTTCAGCACTCTCCGAAGTAAAATTTGTTGCAGCTTTTACACTTCAGCTTTTGATCATCAACGCTTCCCACACTAGTTACCATAGGGGCAAAAGACTTCAGGTTATGTCGCTTGGAGCTTCTTGCTCTACCTGAATATCCTACTGATGAAGTGGAGCGTTCTTGATGACTTCTCGATTTCTTCATGGAAAAGGAGTGTGCTCTGCCGCTAGACCTCTTACTTGAAACTCGAGCTTCTCTCTTTGCTTGTTTCCTTTCATTATTTAGCTCTTCGACCTTCTTGGCCTGATCAGCTAATGCGACAGATTCTCGTATCTCAAGGATCCCGATCAACAATTTAATTTCCTCATTCAAACCTTCCTCGAAGCGCTTACACATTTCTGTCTCTGATTGGACCCATTCCGTCGCATACTGACTTAACCTTATGAACTCTCTTTCATATTCTGACACGGTCTTATTTCCTTGTTTGAGTTCCAAGAACTCCATTCACTTCGAGTCTAAGAACCTTTGACTTAAATACTTTTTCCTAAACTCAGCTTGAAATTTATTATTCACTTCGAACCTGTAGGGGTTTTCACACGGCCGAGCATACGCCCATGTCCCTGGCACGTATCCTTTACACGGCCCAGACACGCCCATGTCATCACCCGTGTCTAAAAACATTGACATTCTATTTATGATGTCATCATCCATTTAGGGGTACACGAACAAGACACACACTCGGGTGCTAGGCCGTGCCCTCTACACGGTTGAGACACACGTCCGTGTCTCTACCCGTGTGTTTACTACCATGCACACTGACTTCAAAATTTTAGGTACAGGGGACACACGGCCTACAACACGTCCATGGGGCTAACCATGTGTCATACACGGCCTAAACACATGCCCGTGTGTCTACCCGTATGGACCTTTTTGGAGGATATTCTCTAAGCCTCTTGTCACCCTCACACATCCAAACACACTAATATGTTCCTTGGACATCTATCATGGTATAATAATACCCTTAAAACCTCTTTAGTCAAGATCATGCATGCTGCTTCATGTCTCTTTTAATCCTGTATTAATATTACCCCTTTTTGTGTTAGGGTTACCATTCCAACAATACTCATTCATACTTGGCTCATTTTATAACTCATTGCCAATTATGACCTAAATCAGTCCCAAGTAATTTGGCCACATATCTCATGTCCATTCATGATATATCACAAGAAACATACAAGCATAAACATGCACAATTAGTAGGTTTACAACCTACATCCAAATGAACCATATCACATAGCCATATACAAAATGAACAAGCATATCATTCAAGCCCTTACATTGGCTTGCGAAATGACACATATAACAAAATGACCCAAAAATCCTATACATGTCATTATAACAAAATAAAAGTTTCTATATACCAAGGCAAGACAAGTTGATAGTGTTGGCAACGCTCCTATCGTCTGCCAATCTTCATGAGTCTACGAGCTCTGTAAAACAAGAGAAGTGAAAGGGGGTAAGCATTGACATGCATAGTAAATCTGGATAACGGGAAGGTAAACTTACCGGTTATTTAGCAAAAAACCATAAAAGATATTCATGCCAAACATGCATATCATAATTTCCCTATCACATACACTCAACCATCAAGTTAGTCTCATACCAATACATTATAACTTTAGTCTTTGATGAGCTCATCAATTCAAACATTTCCATTTTCAATTTTCATTTTAATCCCATTGAATTTTCTCAGAATCTCGATGGATATCTCATTTACCGTCAAATCATGCAAGTGAACATTTCAAAGCACGTACTCCCGCGAACCTCGCTCTTACGGTAGGATTTCCAGTCCAGGCTAAATCCCCCATAGTATAAACTCATAGAGTGATGTCGGGATTACCAGTCCAGGCTAAATCCCATGTAACGACAAACACTCTTAAAAAGCAAAGATCTGAATTACCAGTCCAGGCTAAATTCAGACCTTAATCGGATTACCCGTTCGGGCTAAATCTATAATGCACACATATTCTTTGAGAGGCTGGATCACTATAGGAACACCCATCCGGGCTAGATCCTTTTTACCGTCAATTCAGTTTCAGAATATCCATCAGATATCCTTTTTTATTCAACCGAAACATTTCTCATAACATCAATTTTCATGAATTATCATACATTGATTTTCAATATTATAACTCAAACATGAACATACATGTTAATGTATTTGAAAATAATTTACATTCGAGTTATACGAACTTACCCAGAAGATGTTTCAGGTTCTAATTTCGGTTACTCCAAAACCTTTTGTTTTCCACAGCCGACCTCCAGAATTGGTCTCTCGGGGTCTATATAAGCAACAGTAAATTATTAATACATCACACTATTCACTTCAAGTCTAAATTTTACCCCCAGGAAAATGACCATTTAGCCCCTAACATTTCATATTTTTACAATTTAGTCCCTAGGCTCGTATAATGAAATGCATGTAATTCCTTGGTTACCCAAGCCTAGCCGAATGTATCTTAAGCTCATACCAGCCCATATTTTCCTCTATTTCTGATTTTTCTACCCATTTTTATAAGTTTTACAAAATGGTCCCTTAAGCTATTTCCATGAAAAACCACTTAGTAAAAGTTGTTTACCATCCTTTAAACTCTCATATTCCTCCATAAATCATTAAAACACAAGCACCTCATGCATGAGTAAATTTCTAAACATGAACCCTAGCTTGAGATATGGGTAGAAATGGATAGAGCATGTTACGAGGATCTCAAAATTACAAAGAACATTAAAAACGGGGTTAGGGAGTACTTACTATTGAGCTTGAAATGTTGAAAACCCTAGCTTGTGGAGCTCTAGGAATTTCGACTGCTATGGGGAAGAAGATGGCTGAATTTTGGCTTTCTTTTTCCCTTTTTATTAAGTTTATAACCAAATGACCAAAATGCCCCTCCTTACAAAACTTCCAAAGTTTTCTATGCATGCCCATTTTTGTCCAAAAATTTAAAAATTGGGCAAATTTTTATTTAAGTGTAACGCCCAATTTTAGGGTTTTTTGTATTTCTGTGTTTTTTAAAATTTGGGTGTGTTCTGGTTGGTTAAAATATATATTTTAGTAGGTTAGTGGGCCTTTGGAAGGCCCAAACTTAAGTTAAATATGTGGTAGTCTTCGAAATTTTGATTTTAAGAACAAGTGATGCAATTGGTGTTTGGGCTTTTAAGAGTAAAGGGGTAAAAGATGACACAAAACGGAGTGTGGTGGTGGCAAGGTAGTGCCACTTAGGGGACAAGAAAGTGACGCCATAGAGGAAGCAAGGGGTCCAAGGTTAAAGTCTTGGCACTTGCAATTTATTTTGGTTTTTATTTTCAATAAATCTGGAAGCAAGTAGGTGCGCTTTAAAGTTTAATGTGTTGGACTTATGACACAAATGAGTTGATGGCCTAGTGGTGGTGGCGTAATTTGGCATGTGAGAGGACTTTGGTTCGAATCCCTTAGCACGCAAAGGTTGATTATTTTGCTATGTTAGGACGGCAAGAGTTGGTGTTGGTTTTAAACTCTGATGTTGGAGGGATCTCACATCGGGAAACTAATATAAGAGTAGATGGAGAGCTGGCTTTAAATAGAGCAAACCATGATGAGAGTTGGAATACCCTTCTGGGCTGATCCCTTTCGCTTGGTGGCGTGCTCGTTTGGGTTGGGCGTCAACTAAGAGTGTGGGAGCGCGGATTAACTGTAGTCTCCTAACAGGTGTGTATTTCTCATTACTCTAGCAGTAGGACGGCTATTTCGGGTCGCGATGGGCTGAAATGGGCCATGTAGTCCCAATGGGTTCGTAGGCCCAAGTGGATAAGTTGTAGAATTACTAAAATACCCTTGTAGGGTAGGACTACTGATTTACCCCTGGAGGGTAAAATGACTATTTTGCCCCTCGTGCGTAAATGACTAACTTGTGTGATGATTGGGTTAGTTGACTTGGATTTATGGTTGTTATCGTTAATTCGTAAGTCTAATGTGTTAGCGATCGATCGTAAGATTATCGCGTGGGAGATATTGTCATCAATCATCTTCAACCAAGTGTGTAAACGACACCCTCCCTTAGACTGAATCGATAAAAGCCGAAATACTGAAACGTTGGTATTTTGTGAACTCGTGAGCGTGCAAGCGCTCGTGAGACAGTTGTTAATGAATATGGTACATTTGGATGATTAGAGTGCTGAGTGTGCATTTTCGTGCACAACGGTATATTTGGGCTTAATGGGCCGAAACGGGCCAATGGGCCAACAGGCCCACTTTGGTAAAAAGACGAGGTAAGTACTTCTGATTACTTGGTAAACGTTAGAATGAGCATGAAACCCTAGCAATAGGTAATAATTACTGAAACACCCTTATACATGAAAAATTACGATTTTACCCCTAGGGATATTTTATTTTATCTGAAAAGCATGATGTTCTGTTTTTGTGTACGTATGCCATGACATATTATTCTGTTGTATGAGACATGGGTTTATATTGATGGAGGAAACGTTCTGGCAGCCTCGCTGCAATCTGGTGGCCTCGCCACATATATATATCTGTTCTGGTGACTTCGTCACAATATCTAGCAGCCTCGCTACAATCTGGTGGCTTCGCCACATATATAAACATATATATCTGTTCTGATGGCATCGCCACAATATCTGTATCTGGTGACTTCGTCACAATATCTGGTAGCCTCGCTGCAATTTCTGTGGTGTGTAGTGGTTGGGTGGATCGAGTAGTCTCCCCACATGGTGTAAGGCTGGTACGAGGGTGTTATGGATGGCTCTGGGTTGGGATTTCTGCATTCATGATATATTTGTTCTGTATCTGCTATGGGCCTATGAGTTTCATTCTCGATTACATCTTTGGGCAAGGCCCGGATAAGTCCGACTCGAGGTTTGATCTGCTTTGGGCTATGGTTGGGTTATGTTACACACTGAGTTTACCAAACTCACCCTTTATTTTCATCTCTGCAGGAAATCCCCAACCATAGTGGGCTTGGAGCTGTGAGGGATTCGAAGTGGCCACATCATCTGCAAAGTTGGTTTTTCTAAATTATTTTATTTTTTATTATTTTTATATTCTGATTTAATTTTGGGTTTTAAGTTGTAATAAGGCCGCTATATAAATTTCTCTTTCCGCTATGGTTTTTATTTTCTAATTATATTTATACTATGTCAAAACTGCTAGTGTTAGGCTGCGCGGGTTTTTAAAATTAATAAACGTTTTCAAGACTCAACAAGCACGACAAATAGATAGCCTAAAGATTGATAAACCGACTTTTTCATTCAATTGTTATTTTTACAAAGACCACTCTAATCACTTAAACCAACGAACGCATACTAAGTCGTAAGTCCATGTGACATGTCAGATTTGGCCATAATGTCTGGGTTGGGTCTGGGGTGTTACATTAAGTCCTTCTAATTTATAATTCAAAGCAATTTCATCCAAATTACTTCTAGAACCAAGTTTTGCAATTTATTCAATTTGGTCTCTAATTTCCAATTGGACACTTTACACATGGAATTTCTTTATGAAACTTTAGCACATGCATATTTTCATATTCTAGACCTCATAATAATCATTAGACAATTACTTTAACGTTAGATTTTGTGGTCCCGAAACCATTATCCCTACTAGGCCCTATTTCAGGATGTTTTAGGTGGGATACTAGGTCGATGGTCGATGGACTCTATACTCAAAAGTTTCTAACTAACAAGAATATAATTCTACATGCATTGACCTTGCTCTTTGGGCTTTCACATCTATTGCCTTTCTAACCTCCTCTGTAACACCCCTAACCTGACCTAGGAGTTCGACTATGTCAAAGGCGTTACATTGATCACCAAAGTGATCCAGTAAAGCCATTCTTTTACTTTAGTTTAATTCTATGAAAATTTCTCTCTTTTTTTAAGCAAAACATTCATTGATCAAACCAGCTTTGCTTAGTAATCCAATTACAATATTATTAATATGAAGCTTTGAGAAAAATGGTTAAGGTTTAAAAAGACTTATCAAAACTTTAAGTATTTTGCAAAGAAGCAGAAAACATTATTAAGAATAATGGTTTTCTAAACCAATTAGCATGAAATTATTAGGGTATCAACTAAGTATCATACTTAAAAATTAATTAGCTAAATAGTCCCAAACCACAATTATAAAAGCATTATATAATTAATAATTTACAACTCGATAAATAAACCAATAAAAACGATTAAGAAAAGCTTTAATGGAAAGCTTTAAATAATAATAAAAATGATATGCTAGTCCGAGGTTCCTCCGGTGGCATTCTGAGTCGTAGTTTTTAGCGTTACTTGTGAGGTAAGGAAAAGGGGGAGTGTGCTTATGATAGCACAATGTGAATATAATTTTTAAACCATTTTATATATAATTGTTCAAACAGTAAAGCATTCAATTTGTAACATCATAGAAAATTAAGCATAATATAATGAACATTTAGTAAATTAATGCATGTACAAGTTATGTTCATGATGCAATGCAATTTTAATTTTAAGTTTCCACCCATCCATCCTATCCACTCTTAAGCACCACTCGACACTTCAAAACACATATCAATAACTGACAATCCCAGATTTCCCGGTGACGATTACTTTTACTAAGATAACTTACTATCTCGGGTTGCCCCATTTTGATGGCCTTTTTAAACTATCATCCTGGTTTACCCAGTTTAATAAATGGCTTATATAGTGGCTTATTTAATAAATGTGGGAGGACTTATATAGTAATTAACCATAAAGGATTGACATGGACAGTTAATGCTTTATTTTTACTTAAATTATATGATAATATTATAATAAAATTAAAATTAAAATAAAACATGAAAATAAGTAAAAGCCAACCATCATCTTTATTCTCCTTCACTTTCAAACCAAAAAATCCATGAAAGAAAGCTTGGAGCATTTGGCCAATTTGGATGCTTGCATGTAAGTCCTCCGACTATCCATTTTTCGTAAATTTTATGTTTTTGAATCGTTACAATTAGGTCCAGCTAACTCGTATCTCCGTTTTTAAAACTGTCAAAAGTTTTTTTTTTAAATTACTATTGATGTTTTTTGGATGTTATTGATATTAATGTAATATTTTGAAGCTTGGAAATGTTTTAGAACTATTTTGTTAAGTGAATTTTGTTAATTTTGAGTGTAGGGACTAAAATGTGAATATGTTAAAATTGATATGAAATTCCTATAATTATTGATAATAAGGGGTTTTTAAGGAATGAAATTGAAATGGGTTTAAAAATCAGAGCTCAAATATGAAAATTATGTTAATTTTAGTTTTAGGGACTAAATTGAATAAAAGGAAAAATTTTAAAGTATATTTGAAAAATGAAATTGAATTAATTTACGATAATCATAGGCTATTTTGAGATGTTTGAAATCAATTAATTAAATTAAATCATATTATATATTGGGATTTGAAACAATCGAAAGATAAATTCGAAAAAAGGAAAAATTGCCTAAAAGTTAGTAGTGTCATATTCGTTGCCAATTTTGATTAGGTAAGTTTTGTATTACCTTTAATTTGTTAATAATTGCTTATTATTGTATTATTTAGTTTCATGATACTATAATTGTTGTAATACAATAATTATCGGCATCGAAAGAATTGTAGTGCAAAGTACGATATATGTGGCTAATATGGATGGTTATATGATATGGAACGATTATGAAATATTAATTGGTTTAAATTACAAGTATATGGTTATTTTATATGTGAATGAAAATGAATAAGTTTATGGTTATTTGACATGTATACGAAAATGTCCAAAAGAATGGAAATTATTGAATACGTGACACAGTGCCCGTGTGAACTCAATGAATAGCTAGGGTACAAATGACTTGTCATTAGGGTTTATCAGGCACCATGTGTTGGTGATTACATTTATTAGGTGCTTTGTACCTGTGTTGTAGTTATCAAGCACTCTGTACCGGTGTTATATTTATAAGGTATTATGTACCGGTGGTGGACACCATACCGATGGCTAAAATCTACTATTTGTTGTGGATTTTCGACAGCTTGTGTGAGCACCATTGAGTAACGATTAATGTCCCTATTGTCAGCTTGTGTGAGTATTATTATCTCCTGTATCCTAGGTATATTCGCTATAGTTCTCAGGGCGATGAAAACAAATGTGATATGAAATGAAATTGTTTAAATAATGTGAATACTGAACCTAAAATAGATATATGAGAATGGAATGACATAAATGTTGTACTTGCTGAACATTTTTTATATAGATTAAATGGTATCATTGGAAGTTTTATTTGATTCATGTATGATAATCTTACTTGTGGTTGTTAAATTATGATAACAGGGAACTATATAGTAGCTAGTTCATTTAATTTTATGTGAACTTAGGTGAGTTATAATTGGTTAAATGTGTTTTGGATAGTATTAAAATAAATGGTTATATTACAAGCATGTGTAATATAATGTATTAAACTCTGAAAGTGTTAAGTGATGTACTTGTGGATTTAACAAGATGCCAAATGACATCCGTACTTGTTACATCAGGTTTTCATAGTTGTATTGTAAATTTATCAAGGTAGGTTAAATGAATTTCATATGAACTTACTAAGCATTTGAAATGTTTATCTTGTTTGCTTTTCTATTTCTGAATAGGCTTTTTTGTGGAATGTGTCAGTCGAATCAATCGAAGCTCACACTATCAAGTCTTTGATCCGATAATCTTTAGTAATTCCAGATTCGATTATGTGGCATGTATATAGGGTTGTATTTACGTTTAAGTTATTTTGGATGTTCATTATCTTGGTCTAATAATGTTAATGATGTTGGATGATTTGGTATTATTATGATAAATGAAGTGGCAACTGAATAGGCTACTTGAAATGTGATTTACTCAAGCTAATGGATATGCGTATATAAACAGATGTTTTGGTTTTAAGTGTATATATGTAAGTTGTGGTTTGAAATGATATATGGATGTTAAAATGGTATTTTGGCTAAGATGGTAACTTTATGGTTATGAATGTTTATAAAAGAAAGGTATGGATCTTGCTTCATAGGTTAAATCTTATGGAAATCATGAAATGGATAAGTTTGGGCAAGTATGTGTAATGGAAAGGTGTATGTTTGAGACTTTATGCAATGTTTGGTTGAAGTAAATTTTGAATTGGTCATATTAGGTTATAAGTTCTATAAGGTAAGTGCTTATAAGTGTCATGTTTTGATATTGGATTTGATGTTATTCTGGTGAACAAATATGTATGAAATTTTAGGTATGTTTTTACATGAATGATAGGTGTATAATGCTTGAATTGTGGTGTCAATAATAACATATTGGTTGGACACTTAGGATGAATGATTCATGTTGTATTTTGGTATGTTTTTTTTTTGTGTGTCTTTTAACATGTTAAACAAGGGTTCATTGCATGACTTGAGGCTTAAGTGAACCTAGGTTGTGTTTGCTTGTTTTGGAAGGCATTTTAGGCACACATGGTCTGTGACATGGTCTACCACACGGTTGTGTGTCATACACAGGTGCAGGGCACAACCATGTGGTTTATTTAATTTTGGTGCAGGATGATCCACACGGCCTGGCAAAATGGTCGTGTGACCCAAGATTATATGGAATCAGATTGTTACATGATTTGGCAACATGACCATGTCTTGACTTCACACGACCTCATGCTTGTCACATGGCTATGTGACCCATGTTTTCACTTTTTACCTATCTTTTTGTAAATGTTTCGAGTTAGTCCTGATTTGTTTCTAAGTTGGTTTACGAGCTTCGTAAGCTCAATAAAGGCTCGATTTTGTTTAAAAATCAAATGATAATTGTATTAATAATGCTTTGTGGTTCGATTGATTATTTATGTCGAATTATTGAATGATAATGATGGTTAACTAGCATAATACCTTATAGCTCGGGTTGGGTGATCGGACTCAATATAGGGTGTTACATTTATTATTTCATACTATCATCTAATGCCATGTATTCATGCATTCATTCATATCAATTTCAGATATACAATTTCTTCATACGAGCTAAAAACTTATATTGATATACTAACATTAGGTTGTTAACATGCTAGTTCGAGTAACACATACATAATATGTTCACATATAGGGTTTGCACATAAGGTTCACATATAAGGTTCTCATATTGAATCACCTGAAGGTTCACATATTGGCTACAGTTTGCCTACCAATTTATAACAGAGTTTACATGTATATTTGTTTATGTAAGGGTTCACATTTAGTTCATATTCATATAAGGTTCGCATTGCATAAAAGAGTCTTCATACTTATATACATAAGTGCTTGCATACATATTTACCTAAAGTTTCACATACTTACTCACATAAGGTTTCGCATGTTAATTCTAATTCTTAACCATAGTATAATAAGCTAAATAATCCCAAACCACAATTATAAAAGTAATATTTAATTAATAATTTACAACCCGATAAATAAACCAATAAAAACTATTAAGGAAAACATTAATGGAAACTTTTAAATAATAATAAATGAAATGTTAGTCTGAGGTTCCTCCGATGCCATTCTGAGTCCTGGTTTTTTGCATTACTTGAGAGGTAAGGAAAGGGGGGAGTGAGCTTAGGACAGCCCAATGTGAGTCTAATTTTTAAACCATTCTATATATAATTGTTTAAATAGTAAAGCATTCAATTTATAGCATCATACCAAATTAAGCATAATGTAAGGAACATTGAGTAAATCATTGCATGTATAGGTTATGTTCATGATGCTATGCAATTTTAATTTAATTTCCCACCCATCTATCCTATTCGCCCTCGGGCATCGCTAGACACTCCAAAACACATATTAATAACTGACCATCCCGAATGTCCTGGTGACGATGGTCGTTCACTTGTCATCAATGACGATGAATTTTACTACAATAACTTATCATCTCGAATAACCCGATTTTGTTGGCTTTTTAAACTATCATCCCAGTTTAATCGGTTTCGATTGCCTTTTAAACTATCATCCCGATTTACCCAGTTTCGATGGCATTGCCACCTACTTTGTGCGGTACTGACTTTCAGTGTGGACTTAAATTGCCACTTTCTTCTATAGAACTCCTTCATGCTCTATACCCAATTTCATGTAGTCATTCACATAAACTCAGCATATCATTCTATTTATCAACAATCCATGTTATGCTTGTCAAGCACATTTATTATTTCATACTATCATCTAATGGCATGAATTCATGCATTCATTCATATCAATTTCACATATACAATTTCTTCATGCAAGTTAAAAACTTGTTTCAATATACTAACATTAGGTTGTTAACATACTAGTTCGGCTAACACATACATAACATGCTTGCATATAGGGTTTGCACATAGGGTTTGCATATCGAGTTTGCATACTAAATCGCATTAGGGTTCACATGAAGGTTCACATATTGCCTGCAGTTCGCCTACCAATTTATAACAGAGTTCGCATGTATATCTATTTATGTAAGAGTTTGAATTTAGTTCATATTCATATAAGGTTCGCATTGCATAAAAGAGTCCACATACTTATTTACATAAGTGTTCGCACACATATTTGCCTAAAGTTTTTCATGCTTACTCACATAAGGTTTCACATGTTAGTTTTAATTCTTCAAAGGGTTCACATAATATTCATTAAAGGATCGCCTAACATTTATTAAGGGGTTCGCACAATATTTACAAAGGGATCGCATGACAGTTCACCAAAGGGTTCGTAAGTTTATTTACATAAGAGGGTTTACATGTTCATTATTTTCGACTTAAACCCTAATTTCTAATGATTCAATAAATTAATCATACATAATGAGTAAAATTAGATCCCACACTTGATTGAAGACATAAAAAACTTAATTTTTGGATGAAGAATTCGGCAACCATTGAGAGGAGACGGATGCAATTAAAAACCTCAAAATCTTTGGTTAAGTAATATGGTTCGGAAATGGAGAATACAAGGGGGAAATTTTGAACTTTTAAGAACCCTGATTGCAACAAGAATTTTGGCAATAAAAAAGAAGAAGAAAGAATTTTGAAACTTTTTCTTAAAAAAATTGTCTAAATAATAATTCTAGGTTTTGAAAAGATTGGATATTTAGAAAAGTTATTCCCTATTTGATATATAATTAGGAATTAGTTTAGAACTGAGATTGATTTAGATTGATGAATAAATTTAAAAAAATACGATTTTCAATCAGGGCTAGTTTGAAAATTTGATACTTTAAAGGAGTTTCGAACTTGGGATCAAAAGGGATGCTAAGCCTTAACCATTGAACCAGCAGGCTCATTCTTATAATAAGGCTTCAAGAAACTATTTTTAAAGGTTTTGGCCAAGCATTAAGGGAAATTGGGAATAAAAATCAGCAAAAGGGTGCAATCAAAAGAGTTCAAACCTAGGACCTTATCTTGCCTAACACTTGACCATTAAGCCTAATGGTCTATTCTTGTTAATTCCTTATCAACAATAATTTTTAAAGCATTCTAGGTTCGCTTACCCTATTCTTATTATCCTTTAAAATCTATATTTTATCTCTATTTCTTCTAGCCTTAATTTTGGAATGTGACATCCTTGAGAAAAATATGTCCCACCTCCATTTGGTTTACTTATTTTAGCCTCATTCTTGGCATCAAGGTTGTTAGCCTGTAGAACGTAGCTGAGAAATTATATGAAATTGGAAAATGTACTATTCGTTTCAAGACGGAGTGAACAGCTTCTGCCAGATTGGTGATCATATGACCATATCGAGATCTGTCATTGAAACTTTGAGTCTATTTTCATGGCTCCATGGTACCCAATGTAACACCCCACATCCTTGCCCTACGTTGGGATGGAATACGAGGCGTTACTAAACTTAAACACATGTATTCAAACACTTCTGAGCCGCTAAGACCATCTCAAATTTAAAACTTTTTCGAACTATATCTAAACTTCTTTAACATGGGCTTGCGAGACCCAAACATCCAAAAGGAACCACTCGGGACTAGCTCGGGTCCTTTAACCAATATTATAATAATGAAATTTGCAACAGGGCACATGCTCGTGTTGAAATGCAACATGCTCGTGTGGCTATTATGACATGGCCGTGCTGGTGGCCAATGTGGTTCACATAGTCTGAGCACAAAGGAACACGCCCATGTCCCAAACCTGTATGAATTAAATTATAAATTCGAACCTATAGGGTTTTTCACACGGCCTGGCACACACCGGTGTCTATGGCCAGTGGAGGCCTGTGTCCCTCACACGGCCATGACACGCCCGTGTCCTAGCCCATGTCTAAAAACCTTAACATTCTGTTTCTAACGTCAGCAGCGAATTTAGGGCACATGGCCAAGGCACACACCCGTGACCAAAGGCCGTGTCCTCCACACGGTTGAGACACACGGCCGAGTCTCTGCCCGATCTTTATTACCATGGATACTAATTTGCAATTTTCACGTGCAGGGGACACACGGCCGAACAGCATGCCCATGGGGCTGACCGTGTGTTACACACGGCCTAGACACACGCTAGTGTGTCTACCCTTGTGGACAATATAAGGCTATCGACCAAGCCTTTGCCACCCTGAAACCTAATCTAAAGCCAACCAACATATCGAAGTCTAACTAAATATGATTTCTCAACCAAACAACCATAACTAAGGCTTATATACATTTCTTATATTCAACCATGCCAACAATTTCACGTTCATGAAAGACTATCTTGCATTCATATATAAACTTTCAATATTAGCCATTTTTCATAGCCTTATACAAAATGAATCAAATGCTAAAGTAAGCCAACACATTTGGCCAATTAACAATGACACAAAATTCAAAAGTCAGGGTCCTATACATGCTATAATCTAAATAAAAGGCCTAACTATACCAAATGCTTCGGATGGTAGTGTGATCGATGCCTCCGACGTCCGATGATCCTCAAGCTAATGAGGCGGCACTATAAGAAAATGGAAAGGCAAGGGAGTAAGCATAAAGCTTAGTAAGTTGCATGCAAATGAATATAACAACAACTTTACCATTCATCATCATGCTCATAATACGAAAGTAGGCATAAGCACAACTTACTCATCACTATCCAATACAATTCACATAGCATATATTGAGCTCACATCTCATACATTTCAATAGGTACTTGTATCACTCACAACATGGTTATACTTTTCTCGTTTAACTTAAACTGTAACTCTCACCGGTGAACCATTTGGAATGCTATCAGATATTCACTAAGCCTTAAACATAGGGTGTAATGTCGATGCCATGTCCCAGACATGGTCTTACACTGGCTCATCTATCAAGTCAATGCCATGTCCCAGACATGGTTTTACACTAAATTTCGAAATCGAGGCCGATGCCATGTCTCAGACATGGTCTTACACTAGCTCTCGCATATCCGTGCCGATGCCATGTCCCAGACATGGTCTTACACTGACACCTCTATACGAGCTGATGCCATGTCCCGGTCATGGTCTTACACTGACACATCTCGTAGCTGATACATGTCCCAGAGATGTCTTACACTGCTTACATCTTGAGGCCGATGCATGTCCCAAGCATGTCTTACACTAGCGCTCGTTACAATGTCGATGCCATGTCCCAGACATGGTCTTACACTGGCTCTCATAATGTGGCCGATGCATGTCCCAGACATGTCTTACACTAGCACACAAATAACCCGAATGTCATGGCATGAATATCTGATCTATTTTCTAAGGTTTAAACGGGAGTTCTATTTTCTCAATATTCATCTGGCTCTCATAATGTGGCCGATGCATGTCCCAGACATGTCTTACACTAGCACACAAATAACTCGAATGTCATGGCATGAATATCTGATCTATTTGCTAAGGTTTAAACGGGAGTTCTATTTTCTCAATATTCATCATACATATTCATCTCCACAAACAAGCAATTTATGTTATATCAATTCAAACACATATAATAACAATGTAGTTGTATTATTTACATACAACTTACCTCGGTACTCAAAATGTGGTGACTAGTTGATTTAATCTACTTGCTTGGTCTTCTCTCAGACTAGGTTCAGATTTTGTATTTCTTGATCTAAAATGGCAACATATAACCATTTAATTATCAATTAAATCTAACTGCTCAATAATTTATGATTTAGGCAAAATGACCATTTTGCCCCTAGACTTTCACATAATGATCATTTTAATCCTAGGCCCGAAAGCTGATTTTTAGCGAGTTTCCTCATTATTCAAGCCTAACCGACCATTTATCTCTCTTATGACAACCCTAAATTTCCAATATTTCACAACATTACTATCTATTTTATAAACTTTACAAAATGGTTCTATTAGGGTTTTCATGAGAAGTCCCTCCACAAAAGTTGTTTATTTCACAACCATGATTCATTTTCTTCCATAAAATTTCATAAAACAACATGAACACTCTCATGGTAAAACTCTAGACTTTCAACCATTTAACAAAATAGTCCCCTTATTAGAAAGCTCATCTACAAGGGTTCTAAAAATGTAAAAATTTTCAAGAAAAGCCATTAAAGTCACTTACTTGCAAGAGTAGAGAGTGGCTAAAATTTTTGAAGCTCAAAAACCCCTAAAATGGCTAAATTTTTTGTGGAGAAGGAGATAGGGAAAAAGATGATATCTTTTATCTTTATTTTATTTCGTTTTGGTCAAATAAATTACCAAATTTCCACCTAATCTTGACTTTCTCTATCTTTTGTCCCCTATGGCCGGCCATCACTTATCCAAGGGTCTATTTGCCCTTTAAAGACCCCCAATTTAGGTTCTCCAGCTATTTGACACCCTTAGCTATCAAAATAGGAGTTTTGCACTTTATGCGATTTAGTCATTTTTCGCAATTAAGCTCTCAAACGTTAAAATTAAATCACCAAAATTTTCATGCACCTTTATAAACATGCCATCACACATAAAATAATATTAAAAATAATTTCTCTAACCTCGGGTTAGTGGCTCCAAAACCACTATTCCGACTAGGCCCAAAAGTGGGCCGTTACAATTCTCCCCCTTAGGGATTTTCGTCCCCAAAAATCTTACCAGTGAATAGATTCGGGTATTGGTCTCTCATAACCTCTTCGGGTTCCCAAGTGGCTTCCTCGACTCCATGTCTATGCCACAAAACCTTCACGAGTGCTACACTTTTATTCCTCAATTATTTGACCTCCCGAGCCAAAATCTTAATTGGCTCTTCGCCATAAGTCATGTCTGAGCTAATCTCAACCTCTGTTGGTGAGATCACATGCGAAGGATCTGATCTATATCGATGTAACATGGACACATGAAACACGTCGTGAATCTTTTTCTACTTTGAGGGCAACGCCAATCGATAGGCAATAGGCCCTACTCTCTCTGTAATCTCATAAGGTCCAATAAACCATGGACTTAATTTGCCTTTCCTTCCGAATCAAAGAACCTTCTTCCACGGGAATACTTTCAAAAATACTTTATCCCCAACTTGAAACTTGATCTCTTTCTGTTTCAAATCCGCATAGGATTTCTGTCTATTCGAAGTGGCCCTCAAACAGTCGCGAATATCCTTAACTTTTTCCTCAGTCTCTTTACTAAGTCAACCCCGTGTATCTGATTCTCTCAGCTCGGTCCAATACAAAGGTGTTCGACACTTACATCCATTCAAAGCCTCATAAGGCGCCATTTTCAGACTTGACTGATAATTGTTGTTGTAGGCAAATTCGACTAGTGTAAATACTTTTCCCAACTGCCTTGGAACTCGAGAACACAACACCGCAACATATCTTCTAAGATCTGAATTACTCTCCCCGACTGTCTGTCGGTTTGCGGGTGGAAAGCTGTGCTAAAATTCAGTTTCGTTCCCAATGCCTCTTGCAATTTTTTCCAAAACCGTGAGGTAAACCTCAGATCTCTATCTAAAATAATCGACAAGGGCACTCCATGAAGTCCCACAATCTCAGAAGCATATAGATTGTCCAATTTCTCAAGGGAATAGTCTGTATGCACGGGTATAAAATGTGACGACTTAGTAAGTCTACCAACAACTACCCATACTGAATCATTTTTCCTTGGTGTCAAAGGCAACCCTAACACAAAATTCATGGTTACTCAGTCCCACTTCTACTCGAGAACGATCACAGGATGAAGTAAACCTAAGGGTACTTGGTGTTCGGTCTTCACTTGTTGACAAACTAGACACTTAGAAATAAACTCAGAAATAAACTCAGAAATGTCTCTTTTCATCCCTGACCACCAGTACATTTTCTTCAAGTCGTTATTCATTTTTACACTACCCGGATGGATAGACAAGCAACAACTACGTGCCTCTCGCAAAATCCTCTGAATAAGCTCTTTATCCTTGTGTACACAAACTCAGTCTCGGTACATCATACAACCGTCGGTACCAATACTAAACTCTGATTCATTTCCCGCCTCACATTGAGCCATTTTAGCTTGCAAGTCCTTATCACCTTTATGAGCCTCACAAATCTCTTGAAGAAACATAGGTCTAGCTCCCATCTTGGCTAGAATCGAACCATCATTAGTCATGGTCAACTGAGCATTCATAGCCTTCAATGCGAACAATGATTTTCTACTCAGAGCGTCGGCGAGTACATTCGCCTTCCCCAAGTGGTAGTCAATCACTAACTCGTAATCCTTTATCAACTCTAGCCACCTTCGTTGCCATAGATTCAACTCCTTCTGTGTCATTAAATACTTGACACTTTTATGGTTGGTGAACACTCGACATCTCTCACCATACAAATGGTGTCTCTAAATTTTTAATGCGAATACGATGGATGCTAGCTCCAAATCATGGGTCGAGTAATTCTTCTCGTATGGCTTTAGTTGTCTCGAGGCATAGGCTATTACCTAGCCTTCTTGCATAAGCATGCACCCTAACCCATTCAAGGATGCATCACTATACACCACAAACTCTTTTCTCGGTTCCGGTTGCACTAAAATTGGGGCTTCGGTCAATGAAGCCTTTAGTGTCTCGAAACTCTGTTGGCACTTCTCTGACCATTCGAACTTGACATCCTTTTGTAACAACCTTGTGATCGGAGTGGCTATCATAGAGAATTCATTCACAAATCTTCTGTAATATCTCACCAAACCCAGAAAGCTTCGAACCTCTGTCATATTCCTCGGTAGTTTCCACTCAACCATAGCTGAGATCTTACTCGGGTCAACTCTGATCCCATCACCCGACACAATGTGTCCCAAGAATCTGACCTCTCATAGCCAAAATTTGCTCTTAGTGAACTTGGCGTACAACTGCTTGTCTCTCAAGGTTTGTAGAACTATTCTCAAATGCTTCGCGTGCTCGCTCTTATCATACGAGTAAATCAATATGTCATCGATAAAGATGACTATGAACTTATCCAAATACGGCCGAAAAATGTGGTTCATCAAATCCATAAACACCGCAGGATCATTCGTTAAACCAAAGGGCATGACAAGAAACTCATAATGGCCGTACCTCGTCCAAAAAGTAGTTTTCGATACTTCTTGCTCCTTAACCCTTAACTGGTAGTAGCCAGACCTTAAGTCAATTTTAGAAAACACAGTGACTCCCTTCAACTGGTCAAACAAATCATCGATCCTTGGCAAGGGATACTTGTTCTTCACAGTCACTTTGTTAAGTTGTCGATAGTCTATGCGCAATCTTATCGATCTGTCCTTCTTCTTCACAAAAAGTACTAGGGCACCCTACGGTGAATAGCTCGGTCTCGTAAAACCTTTATCCGTTAGCTCTTGTAATTGAGTCTTCAACTCCTTCAACTCCGTTGGAGTCATTCTATATAGAGCAATCGAGATAGGTGCCGTACTGGGGACCAAATCGATACCAAACTCAACTTCTCTAATTGGAGGTAACCCGAGCAACTCTTCCGGAAATACATCTGGGTATTCGCATACCACAAGCACTGTCTCAATTTTCCCTTCAAACTTTTTGGTGTTCAACACAAATGCTAGGTAGGACTCATACCCTTTTCTCAAATATTTTTCGGCGGTCAAAGATGAGATCAGTACTGATGAGTTATCTGGTTCACCTGATTCAACCCGAATAATATCCCCATTCTCACATTTCACTTCAATGAACTTGCTACAACAATTAACTATTACATTATGAGCAGTCAACCAATCCATGCCAAGAATTAGATCAAATTCATCAAACAGTAGACTCAACAGACATATTCGTATTGGGTACTAATTTTATGCAAACATAAGAATGGGTAGACCTCAGATCAATTAAAGAAACAATAGAAATATTGTGAAGAGAAAAAGTACCTGTAATCACATCTGGTGAAGATGCCTCTTCGCGAGCGCGAAAGGCATAAGTTCTTGCAGGCGCTTGGCCCTCGGACCTCACAGCTGAATCTCTAGGAGCACCTCTACTGCTAGCCCCACTACCCGGGTTCTTTTATGGTCTACCCCTCGAAGGAGCACTATTCGCCCTCATATCTTACTTTTTCTCTTTGTCATCTAATTCCGAACAGTTCCGGATAAAGTGGTCTAGTGATCCACATTTGAAGCAACCTCTCTCATTCCCTCAGCACTCACCGAAATGACGTCCACCACATTGTGAACACTCTGGCCTATTTGGCCAAACACTACCAATACTGGCGATAGAAGTGGTTTGAGCTTTAGACGTCGTGTGCTGCTTATTCTTGCTCTTGCTCGAGAACCCTATTGACGCGTTTGATCGAGTAGGAAACTCTCTTGATCTATTAGAGGAGGTCTACTGTGATTTCCCCATCTGTCTTTTCCTTGAGTCTCGGAACTCGATGTCAGCTTTTCTCTTTTCTTTGGCCAATTCCTCGACCTTACATGCTTTCTCCACGAGTACCACAAATTCCCTCAATTCTAAGATGCCAACTAATAGACGGATATCTTCATTCAAACCATCTTCAAATCTCTTACACATGATGGCTTCTATATAAACACATTCCCGCGCATATTTGCTGAGCCTCACAAACTCAAGCTCATATTCTGTCACTATTATGCGACCTTGTTTTAGTTCGAGGAACTCTTTCCTTTTTTGGTCGATGAACCTTTGGCTAATGTACTTCTTTCGGAACTCTTCTTGAAAGAATTCCCAAGTTATCCCCTCTCTCTGTGCAACGGACACGAGAGTATTCCACCATTGGTAGGCTGAGTCCCGTAGGAGTGACACTGTGCACTTCATGCACTCTTCGGGTGTGCACAATAGCTCATCAAATACCCTAATGGTATTTGCTAGCCAAAACTCTGCTCTCTCCGGGTCACCATCAATATTCGCCCGGTATTCATCAGCCTCTTGCTTATGAATTCTGTCTACTGGAGGTTTCTCCCTCCTAGCCATCTCTGTTCCTTGAGGAGCTACAGGGGCATACTGAAGAATCGAAGGAGGTGGGGGAGGTGGAGTGTTCGGATTCACACAAACAAACTCCGTGTAGCAAGCGTCCATCATGTAGAGGTAAGCTTCTCTAGCCCCTCCGCCCTAACTCGGTGTCACGGGCTCACTATCTACCAATACAGTCCCTTCAACGGAAGCCAGTGCATTACTCTCCACATCAATCACCATAGCTACGTCAGGATCCATTTACTATATAAATAAAAACACAATTTATCTCGTTAGGAGTCGTCACACTATTAATATACAATTATGGCATGTATAGCCAGACTTGTACTCACGCTAGGTTAGTCCTAGAATTGACTAAACCAAGCTCTGATACTAGTAAATGTAACACCCCACACCCGTGCCCTACACTGGGACGGAATACGAGGCATTACTAAACTTAAACACATGCATTCAAACACTTCTGAGTCGCCAAGACTTGCTCAAATTTAAAACCTTTCTGAACTATATCTAAACTTCTTTAACATGGGCTTGTGAGGCCCCAAACATCTAATAGGAACCACTCGGGACTAGCTCGGGTCCTTTAACCAACTTTATAATATTTACTTTTGAAACCGGGCACACATCGCTGTGAAAAGGCAACATGCCCGTGTGGCTATTATGACATGGCCGTGCTGATGGCCCGTGTGGTTCACACGGCTTGAGCACAAAGGAACACGCCCGTGTCCCAAACTCGTGTAAATTAAATTCTAAATTCAAACCTACAGGGGTTTTCACACGGCCTGGCACACGCCCGTGTCTATGGCCTGTGTCCCTCACACGGCCATGATATGCCCGTGTCCTACCCCGTGTCTAAAAACCTTGACATTCTGTTTCTAACATTAGCATCCAATTTAGGGCACACGGTCAAGGCATATGCCCGTGGCCAGAGGTCGTGTCCTCTACTTGACTGAGACACATGGCCGTGTCTCTGCCTGTGTCTTTCCTACCATGCATACTGATTTGCAATTTTTACGTGCAGGTGACATACGACTGAACAACACGCCCATGGGGCTGACCGTATGTCACACACGGCCTAGACACACGCTGGTGTGTCTACCCTTGTGGACAATATAAGGCTATCTACCAAGCCTTTTGCCACCCTGAAACCCAATCTAATGCCAACCAACATATCAAAGTCTAACTAAATATGATTTCTCAACCAAACAACCATAGCTAAGGCCTATATACATTTCTTATATTCAACCATGCCAACAATTTCACGTTCATGAAAGACTATATTGCATTCATATATAAACTTTCAATATTAGCCATTTCCATAGCCTTATACAAAATGAATCAAATGCTAAAGTAAGCCAACACATTTGGCCAATTAACAATGACACAAAATTCAAAAGTCAGGGTCCTATACATGCCATAATCTAAATAAAAGATCTAACTATACCAAGTGCTTTAGATGATAGTGTGATTGATGCCTCCGACGTCCGATGATCCTCAAGTTAATAAAGCGGCACTATAAGAAAATAAAAAGGAGAGAGAGTAAGCATAAAGCTTAGTAAGTTACATGCAAATGAATATAACAACAACTTTACCATTCATCATCATGCTCATAATACGAAAGTAGGCATAAGCACAACTTACTCATTACTATCCAATACAATTCACATAGCATAGATTGAGCTCACATCTCATACATTTCAATAGGTACCTGTACCACACACAACATGGTTATACTTTTCTCGTTTAACTTAAATTCTAACTCTCACCATTGAACCATTTGGAATGCTATCGGATATTCACTAAGCCTTAAACATAGGGTGTAATGTCGATGCCATGTCCCAGACATGGTCTTACACTGACTTTCGAAATCGAGGCTGACGCCATGTCTCAGACATGGTCTTACACTAGCTCTCGCATATCTGTGCCGATGCCATGTCCCAGACATGGTCTTACACTGATACCTCTATACATACCGATGCCATGTCCCAGACATGGTCTTACACTGACACATCCCGTAGTCGATGCATGTCCCAGACATGTCTTACATTGGCTTACATCTCGAGGCTGATGCATGTCCCAAACATGTCTTACACTAGCTCTAGTCACAATGCCGATGCCATGTCCCAAACATGGTCTTACACTGGCTCTCATAATGTGGCCGATGCATGTCCCAGACATGTCTTACACTAGCACACAAATAACCTGAATGTCATGGCATGAATATCCAATCTATTTCCTAAGGTTTAAATGGGAGTTCTATTTTCTCAATATTCATCATACATATTCATCTCCACAAACAAACAATTTATACTATATCAATTCAAACACATATAATAACAATGTAGTTGTATTATTTACATACAACTTACCTCGATACTCAAAATGTGGCAACTAGTTGATTTAATCTACTTGTATAACCATTTAATCATCAATTAAATCTAAACGCTCATTAATTTACGATTTGGGCAAAATGACCATTTTGCCTTTAGACTTTTGCAAAATGACCAGTTTACCCCTAGGCTCGAAAATTAATTTTTATCGAGTTTCCTTATTAGTCAAGCCTAACCGACCATTTATCTCTCTTATGACAACGCCAAATTTCCAATATTTCACAACATTACTATCTATTTTACAAACTTTACAAAATGGTTCTATTTGGGTTTTCATGAGAAGTCCCTCCACAAAAGTTGTATATTTCACAACCATGATTCATTTTCTTCCATAAAATTTCATAAAACAACATGAACACTCTCATGGTAAAACTCTAGACTTTCAACCATTTAACAAAATAGTCCCCTTATTAGAAAGCTCATCTACAAGGGTTCTAAAAATGTAAAAATTTTCAAGAAAAGCCATTAAAGTCACTTACTTGCAAGAGTAGAGAGTGGCTGAAATTTTTGAAGCTCAAAAACCCCTAAAATGGCTAAATTTTTTGTGGAGAAGGAGATAGGGAAAAAGATGATATCTTTTATCTTTATTTTATTTAGTTTTGGTCAAATAAATTACCAAATTTCCACCTAATCTTGACTTTCTCTATCTTTTGTCCCCTATGGTCGGCCATCACTTATCCAAGGGTCTATTTTTCCTTTAAAGACCCCCAATTTAGGTTCTCCAGCTATTTGACACCCTTAGCTATCAAAATAGGACTTTTGCACTTTATGCGATTTAGTCCTTTTTTGCAATTAAGCTCTCAAACGTTAAAATTAAATCACCAAAATTTTCATGCACCTTTATAAACATGCCATCACACACAAAAATAATATTAAAAATAATTTCTCTGACCTCGGGTTAGTGGTTCTGAAACCACTATTCCAACTGGGCCCAAAATCGGGCCGTTACACCCAACCACTTCCAGAAAGGACTATTCATTTTAACATGCATATTAGCCTCAAGCCTATTTAGCCTTTGCTTGAAACAGTGTTTTTCAAGCTCGTATGGTGCGTATGTATTCAGAAAAGACATGTCACCTTTTCAATTTAATTTGTGGAAATATTAAGAATATTTAAAAATATGTTGAAATCAAAATTTACCCTTGTTCACCACTTGTTTTTGCCAATTTGCATTCTTGTAGTCTCAGTGGAAGTTGGCGGCAATGTGGTGGATGTAGTAAAAGAATCTCCACAAAACACTAGAACACCTAATTCCGGCAATTAGACCCTTCAATCTATCGGATATGATGCAAATATTATCTTCTCTAACAACATATGTTTGCAAGTTTGTCAGAAAGAATTCCCATGATTCCATGTTCTCCGACTCCATAATGGAAAATGCTATAAGTAGCAAGTTTCGGTTCTCAACTTGTGCAACTGCAACCTATGTATATTTTTCATATAACCAGATGCCTGCACAAGCGGCTTGCAATAGAGAAATACCCGCATGCATGGATTGATTGTCCAGAACATTCAATGGAAAATTCTTCTTCCCGATTGTAGTTGGTTGTCCAAGCCATAATAAGGTCGTGTCTGCAACTTAACAATAGTCCCTAGCACGTACTCCTACATAGTGGCTATCCACCCCTAAAGTTGGTTGTAGTTGGTTGTCCAATCTCCGTACAATTTCTCCATGGCCATGTCTTTAGCTATCCATGCTTTTCAGTATGACACTCGATATTGGAATCATTCTTGCATTTCCACAATCAATATCAATACAGGAATGGTCAACATGTCCTTCACCATTGGCATGATGCAGTTGTAGATAGTTTTCGTATCAAGTTTGTGATGGTCTTGCATTATACATGTAGAAGTGCATGTATGAGGCCTAACAAATTTTTGAATCTCCTACATTTGCGACCTCTGGATAAATGCAACTCATACCCGCCAATTGCACCCTTCTACCAACCTCCAAACTCCCTAATATATAATGTTGGTTTAGAAATAATGATTTTGTTGCTAACTAACACTTTCATGCTATACCGCTTAATGGGAAATACATAGTCTTCGTTGTTCGTGAATTTTTATCCCACGAACAACTCTTCTTGTTCAGGATATATGGCCAATAAGTGAGCAGGTAGTATATTGGGGTACTCAGGGAACTCAAATGCATGTGTCGCATCGAGATCTATAATCGACATATGGGCTCCAAGATTATTGTGTATGATAATTCCTCAACTTGGGTTCCCGACTGAAGACACATAAACATTTCCATCATCATTCGCGCCTTCGTCGTCGATATCATCTGGGACCTCATCTAGATCGGGAGCACTATACTTCAACCTCATGATCAAAACGACCATTACTATCATATTCATTTTCACCATCCGTATCAATCTCAATCAACAACGAATGTATTTGTAAACGGGGACTCGGGTTAAGGTTCTCAGACGCAGGTGGAGCATTAAGATCGATGTCAAACCTGCGTATAAACAATCACCTATTGATAGACACTCTCGAAATCTCCATACATAGATCTTGAACTCCATATTGTTCACTTAATGGAGTGAATTCTTCAACTGTCTCCACATTAGCTAACTCAGCAAACAACTGAATCAATTTAGTGTTCACACTCCCATTTGGACAATAAAGTACAACCATTGTCTCTACATCTTCATCGTCTACAATTTCCATCTTGGTAAATTTGATAGGATTTGACGAAACTGGGAATTTGTACAATAGTTTTGTCATCCTCCTCCCACAATATCTAATAATTTTTGCATTAATTCTTTCTTTCATACCATCAACAGACACATTTCTATTAAATCTCATTGCTATTTGTTGGTGAGATTCAAATATACAACCAATTTTTGTTTTTAAAATTACTCCATTGAAATAAACATATATGAAGAATTGATTATCCATCTTCAATAGTAAATTTGTAAAAATAATTAAATTTCTCAATAATTATTTAAAAAAAGATTCTACTGTAAAAAAAATATAATATAATAAAATTAATTATTGTACTAACCTTACAAATCTTTTTTTTTTCTTGTTTGTCTTCTCCTCTTCTACAATTTTTTTTCTTTCTTCTTATCAGTTAGCTACTACAACCCTTCAAGAAAGCTCAAAAAAATTAATATATATATATAAGGGTCCGGTGCCGCCTGATAGCGCCCCTCCAACCTTGGTGCCGCTTGACAGTGTCCCTCTAACCGCGGTGCCACCTTACATTCTCCCTCCAACAAGAACCCCTAACCCATATAATGCCCCATATTTACCCATTATAAGTGTGACATACCAGTGTCGTCATATAGAGTGGCAAGACCAGTAAAAAAGCCAGAGTTTAGTCTTTTTAAGTTTGATTGATTAATGCTTTAGAATTCCAACATTGAGGAATGAGGCATTTTGAGATTCATATTTACTTTTATAAATACACAAATATTAATATGAGGGTATTTTATCTTTTTATAATTTTTGATAAAATAATATTATGATGGGATTTAAATTCGGGTCACGCTATTTTATAATTTTAACTTAATTTTTTCAATCAAAAGCTCACTTGATTTTAATATAAAATTTTTATAAATATATTTTTAGATAGTTTTTTTTTTCACCCACATTGTAATCATCTCGTAACCTAGGTATCATTAAATAATTTTTGGAAAAGCTTATATTTTTGGATTATTCTGTGTAAAATATTTTTTTATTTGATAAATTTTTTTGAAATCATTTAAAAAAAAATATTTTTAGTGAAAGAAACACAATATAAATATATTAATTACAAAATATTATAGTAACATTACCTTTTAACAAAAGGAATTTATTTTATAATAATTAATATCATATAAACTTAATAATAAACAGTGCCTAATAAAACTTAATTTAAATTACACATTTTACACATATGAGAATGAATAGTGACATATTTGTACTTGAAAGGGATAAATGAAGCTAAGGATTATTTAAAAAAATATTCATACTTATATAATTAAAATATTTATATTTTCATACTATAAAATATTTATTATTAAAATATTAATATAAATATTTTTAATAATATATTAAGAATTTTATTTAAAACTTAAAATTATTATTAAAAGAAAAATCTAATATTAAATATTTTATTAAATAATTTATAATTAAATATATATGTTTAATAATATTTAACATTATTAGATTTGATTTTAATATTTTAAAATTTTTAAAATTTAAAATTGATTATTAATATAATAATAAACTTGATTGAAGTTATTTTTTATATAAAAATAAAATTACTTATAAATGAGTTATTTTTTAAAAAATGGCTTGTACTTTTTAAAATGGTAAGTCAATTTACAGGAAAAGAGACTTATTCTCCATTGGCAAGTCAATTTTTATTAAACAAATTATTTTCCATAATACAAAACAAGAAAATATTTTCCGTAAATTATTTTTTTAAACAAATGCACCCTAATTTTTCATTAATGCTTTAGACTTCAGGTGATAATGATATAATTCTACACAGACTAGTTGCGGTTGCGGAACTAATAATCTACTAATCTATTGCTTTCATTTATCGTAGCCTCTATTCTACACTGGACTTGAACCAAATAATCAAATATTATTAATGAGTTTATAGTTGATAAAAACTCCCAAAGAATCAAATATTATTAGATATTTTGTTCAGGGGTTCCAACCTTATTGTATAAAAAAGAAAAATAAATAGATAGAAAAACAAGAACGGGGACATGCATTCAAAATAGAGTTGTAGTGTGGTGGCACATGCAAGAGCAATAACTTCCCCAAATATCTGACAACTGCCATAGGAGTTATTCAACCAACTACATTACGGAGCGATGGAGGTTGAGGCCTGTAAATATCCCCCACATCACACCTCTTGGACCAAATATTCATTGCTCAACACCTAATCTTTTGCCATATATGGTTTAACAAACGTACTCACATACTCAACTTCATTTCTTTAATGTCAGCACACAAATTCATCTCCATCTTTTCCACTAATCAATATGTTTGCCAAACATTTATAATTTTAAATCAAACTAATATATATATATATTTAAAACAAAAATAAAACTTGACATGTAATTGTGTTGTATTTTTTTTAATTTATTAAATAATATATTTTTATAATTTCAAATATATATTTATACTAATTAAATATGGACCTGTTTAATTTATACTAAAGTTCAATTAGTTTTAAATAAAAATGGAGAGAGTAAAGTAACATTTTGAAAATAATGAAAATAAAAATTGAATGAATATATTAAATTATTATACAAATTTGAAATTATATAAGAAAGTAAATATAAAATATATTTACACTAAATTAATGAACACATTTAATAATAATGATTAAAAAATTTCTTGAAATTTAATTTTTTTTAAAACAAACCCACAAAATATTTTTCGCTCGCACCAACAAATAATGGATAAGTAAATAAATAAATAAACAAATTTAAAATTGCTTGTTTCGCATAGTATAAACAACTTACAAAATAATTTTAAAAAATAATATCATAATATTATATTATATCATCGTCAATTAAAATAATATTCCAACTCTCTTTGGTATCTCTCTCTCACTGCCATTTTAGTTCCAATATGATTTGATATTGTCTTTTCAAATAATCATTGTTTTAATGCTCCAATTTTTTTTTATATAATTCTAATTTATTATTGATAAAAATCTCTATTTTTTTACTAGTAATTTTTCTTAGATGCTATTTGATTGAATATACATAAATACTAAATGCTATTTATAAAGCTAAAGTTAAATTTCAATCTGTATATAATTCTAATGCTAATTTAGTGATAATTAAGATGCTTAGAGCTCTATTAAACTAATAACTCTACTTTTACATAAATAAAATTAGCAAATTTTTTTAAATAAAAAATTCATTTTTTATAATAATGTAAATATTAAATTATAATTATTTTTACTAATAATTGTAAATTAAATTATAATTATCACAAATTTTCTTTTATTTTATTCTTAAAGTTTTATTCAAGCAATAAATCTATAAAATAGCAAAACTTTGTTTACATAAAAAAGTAAATGTAATTAAATTATAATTATTTTTAAATGTGTAATTATCACAATTTTACTAAATTATAATTATTTTAAACGTATAATTATCACAACTTCTCTTTTATATCAACTTTCTAACTAATAATTTTAAACTAAATATTATAATTATTTTTAAATGCAAATTTAGTAAGATGATAGAAAATAAAGGGTAGTCTTATTGTTTTAAAGTTTCTCCAAACACATGCTTATATATACATATATATATATATATATATATTATAAAATTTATAAAATTATTTAATTTTAAAAATTATAGTGAAAATAAAATATCCTAGTTGGAAATAATCTATCAATTTGACGGGAGAAATTATTTTATGTACCCTTCCCACCACATCATCCACGGTTATTTTTTAATTATTTAATGACATTTCAACAATTTTTATGTGTCATTGACACATAATTTGGTATTTTTTTTATCTTGAACCTCGAACCTAGGGTTTAGATTCAATGTTTGGGGTTTAATTTTGGGGTTTGAGTTTGGGGTTTAATATTCAAGGTTTGGATTCAAGATTTAATTTTGAGTTTGGGTTCGAGTTTTTGGGTTTAAGGTTTGAGATTCGAGGTTTAGGTTTAAGGTTAGGGGTTAAGGTTTAGGGTTCTGAATTTGAGGTTCGAGATTCATTGTAAAAACCTTATCAGAATTATGTGTCACTGACATGGAAATTTTTTTTGAAATATAATTAAATAATTAGGAATGGACCATGGACGATGTAGTAGGAAGGACCCATAAAATATTTTTTGATTTAACGGGGAGCAAAGAAAAAATGAAACATTCTTGGAAATATAAAAATTTTATGGGTTAATGAGTAAATTTGTCACTATATTTTAAGTAAAATTGAAATTTGTCACTATACTTTAATTTGATTAATATTTACCACTATACTTTTAAAATAAAGAAAAATTTACAATTATATTTTAACTTTATCCTTTTACTTTTATTTTATTAAATTTTGTTACGAAAGTTTGATTTTTGACAGAAATTTACTATTCAATTTTAATTTAAAATAATTTCAACACAGAATTTTTAAAAATATTTTAATATTTTATTTTAATACTTAAAAAAATAAATTAATATAATTTAATAAATAATAAAGCAGTTATTTATAAAAGTAGTTTTCTCTGTTACTTTCAAGTCTTTCTTTTATTAAATAAATTTTAGGTTAATTTGTTAGGTTTTAATATTTTATAAATTAACATGTATGGTTAAATCAACATAAAACGTAAAATTTGCTTTTTGTTATAAATAGATAAGAAAATACAAAATCAGATCCGGCCGTTTAACAAAATGTCTTCCAAGTTATTATTTAAAGTTTGTCTTACATATTATTTTTAGTCTCACATTGCTTTTATGTGATGTGATGTTGTGAGAAAAGAATGAATGAAAGAATGATATTAATCTTATTAAATAGTTTAATGTCATGTAATTTTATTCTAAATTTCAGAATTTTTATTTGGATTTGATTTTTCTAAGGTGAAAATGTTGAAATTCATGATAAAATTATTGATGTGACATTAAATTATTAGAAAATGGATACATATGACGTAGCATCACTATTTTATACAATCATTTCTCGTGATGTTGCAATTGTTTCTATATTTACAAAGGGGACCAACAGCATCTTTATTTGTGTGTCTTCTTAGGACGTTTGTTCGGTCGGTCAGTTATTTCAATTTATTATTTATATACCATTTAATGTAGGTTAAAATGACAAAATTTGAAATTTAATTTTTATACTTTTTAAATTTAAAAATATTAGTTTGATCATTTTTATTGTTGGTAGATTCTATCATAATTTGTCAACTTATCATGTCTATTTTTATCAATCATATGATACTTAATCAAATAGTGGTGGATTCTAAGACTAAATTTTGAGGGCTAATAAAATATTCAAAAAAACTTAAGAGTTTAATGAGATTTTTTTTTTTAATTCGGGGGTGTGATTAAAATTTTTAAAATTTTTGTGACATCAATGAGAAATTTCAAAAAAAATTTAGGGGTCAAATAAAAATTTCAAGGAAAAAATAAAAAAAATTCCAAAATTCCAGAGTCCTAAGGCCCCCTAGGCCCTTATAATGGCCCGCTGCTAATTTCAAGTTGACAAAATTATATAAAAAATACTTGCCATTTTAATGATTAAATTTAAATTTTTAAATAAAAATAATATGACCTAATTTTTAATTTTTAACTACATAAATTAAATCTCAATTTTTATCAAAATATAAAAACTAACAACATAAATTTTTTTACCTCAAGTAGCCTACGTTTCAACCAATGTGGTAAAAAAAAAAATTGAAGGGAGAAAAATATTTTAATATTACTTTTTTTGAGATTAATATTAAATTCTTAATTTCATAAAAGTAATCTTCTAATAAATTTTTATTTGTTAATTACAAAGAGATAAAAAGAATGAGGGCTAAATAAATATTTAACTTGAAATTTTAATAGAATTAGATATAACTTCTTATAAATTTACATATTTTAATAAACCAAATTATTTTTAAATTTCAAATTAAATTTTATATTATCCAAATTATTTTAAAAGAATACTAAAAACTCCACCACATACGTATGCGTGTGAAAATTATGTATTTAACATATAAATTTGTGTTTAAAAATAACATACAATAAATCATGAAATGTATGATTTGAAACTAACTAATAATAACATATTAAATATGTACGGTATTAAAATAAAAAATTAGATTAAATTGTAAGTAAAAAAAGTAAACACATCAGAGTAAGATTACTAAATGAATACAATTATTTATACTAAATGAATACAATTATTTATCAAAGTGCTATAATTAATCCTAAGTTGGTGTTGAGATAATTTGTGATATTATCTCAATCAATAACATTGTCAGTGGTGAATCCCGAGCAAAATTTTTTGGTGCCTAGCAAAATTTGTCAAAAAAGTTAGGAGTTTAATAAGAAATTTTTTTAAAAAAAAATTGGGGGTTTAATTGAAATTTTTGTGAGATTAATAAGAATTTTTAAAAAATTTAAGAGAGTTTAATTAAAAATTTCAAGAGAAAATTTAAGATTTTCCAATTTTTTTTTTGGGGGAGGCATAGGCTATTAAAAGAATTTGCCTATCAACGTTATTAATAGATAAAATTAATGAAGATAATAAAATATATATAATAAAATAAAATTTTGATTGTTCTGTAAATTTAAAGTTTTGCTCACTTAAATTAATATAGGTTTAAATTTCATCATATGTAAATTTTTGTTGATTTAATATAAATAAAAAATTAAAATACTTTTAAATAATAAAATTTATTATAAATATAAATTTTTTTTAGCTGAACTGAAATTCGATTAATAAGTTTTTTTCAAAGTAGTTATAAATAGTATAAATTAATGAACAAGAACTTTGGCATTTTTGAATCAAATTATGTCCGGAAACAGTTAAAGATGTCAAATTGGTTGACTTCCGATACAAGCAGTTAGCGCTTCATGCTTTCAATTTGCTCATCTCTCTGACTCATTTTTTATCTAACGTGGCAAGTGAAAAGATTTACCAGCTCACAAGTGAAGAGGGTTGTTGAGTCACGTCTCGCGTGAACAAAAGAGGCGTGCGCCACTGGGACTGAGAAGGAACCACTCCACTCGGCTTGACTGTCCCTAAATGTCCCAACAAAAACTGGGACCCGCCGTAACAGAATCTATCCAAATATAGCGGCGAAAACCAAAAAGGTCATAACAATGCCTAATTGCCTATGCAATTCTCTCGTGGAGTCAGACCCCACCCATATTAACGGCCATCTCTCTCCGTCGTTCGCCTTCGACGGTGAAAAAGTACATCAACATGATACGATTATTTTGAAAAATAACGCTATTTTGCTTTTTCTCTCTCAATTGTCTTCTTTAACTACACTTCTTTTCTTTTTAAAAAAACCTACCTTCTTTTAAGAATTTTTTTTTTTTTTTTTGCAGTTATACTTACTTTTAAGTTTATTTACAGTTTTATTTTTTAAAATATGTTATTTATCCTAATACTAATATAAACTTTGAGATTTATTCTTTATAATTTAAAATTTGAATATTCAATTTTTTTATTTTTAAAATTTAAAAATTCTACTATAATCATTATCATCGTTGATAGTTTCTGTTAAACTTTATCAACTTATCGTTTATTTTTTATCAATCATATGTTATGTCATATGAGAAAATTCTAATAAAAATTTTAAGTTGACAAATTTTAATAGAAACACGTGGTTTTAATTATTAGATTATGATTTTTGAATAAAAAAATAAGATTTATTTTTTAGATCAAATTTCAAAATTTATTAAAATGTAGGGACAAATAGTATATTTTAACCTTGTTTTCTCATAAAAAATTAAAAATAAATGAAACTTTAATTATCATGGTTCATGGAAATAAAGTTTCTGGATTTGGAGGTAAACTCAGATTTGAAAAAAGTTTGATAGCCCTTTATTTATTTTAGAGAATAAGAAAAGAGATCCGTTTTTTCTTTTGTCTCCACTGCGGAGATGGTATCATAGTGGGATGCCACTTTAGTGATGAGTTTGGATGTATGGCGTAACAATTCATTTTTTCAAATTTATTTTCAATCTATATCTGTGTCAAAATACACGCAGAATATAAAAAAAAAGTTAATTTTATCACATAAAAGTATTTTAATAATTTTCAAAAAATTTTATATTGAAAGTATTATTTAAATAAGATATTTGTTAAATACAATAAATTTTAGACATTTGAATCATAAATTTTGAGTGTGAGTCACAATCTTCAAAACTATAAAAGAGGGAAAAAGAGAGACCCTCCCTCTCTCCCTCCCCACCCCAAGTCCTCTAGGGGAGTTTTCTCTTTTCTTTTCTTTTTTAGCTCTTTCTTCAAATTTCACCAAAGATTCAACACTTAAATTTTATATTCTTGCAAAAATTAATCAGAAAACTCATCTTCAAGCTTGAATCAACCTTCAATCTCTCCTTTTTTTTAGCAAGGGTTTGGGTGAATCTTGAGAAATAAATTGAATCTAGAGAGAGAAAGCTTCAATAAGGCCAGAAATGACATTTTTCACCTCTCTCAACTTGATATTTAAGTTTGGTTACTATGTGAAAGATTGGAAAGCTCTTGTGTTGGTTAACTTTTTGTGTATAAGAAATTGAGTAAGTGATGGAAAGTGGATTTTCAATCTAGGACGATGATGGATTAAGTGTTGAAAGCTAATACATACATACATACATACATACATACATACATACATACATAATCATCACTAGCCATTCTAATGGCTAGATTACAATAATCATTTACATTTACATGCCAATATGACCAATATAACCTATACATGCCATTATAACCATAATTTCTTTACCATATTCATCGAAATAGGTCAATGGATAGTGTGAGTGACCTCCGCCAAGCTTCCAATCCAATGAGCTTTCGATTTACTCTAAAATAGGGAAATAAAACTAAGTAAGCATAAAATTCTTAGTAAGTTCGTATAACATGGTACTTAACTTACCATTCATTCTATTTTAAGGTAACTATGTAAGGCATATTTAATCAATTTGCCCTCAAGCCCTATATATATCCTCATTGTCATTGTTAGTCATATAATCCATAATAACATCAGAAACATGTATGGGCTCAACAACAATCAAGTTTCCATGCACATATGCTTTCCACAACATATATTTACTTAACATGTAACAGCTCGATTTTGGGCCTAGTCGGAACAGTGGTTTCGGGACCACAAATCTGACGAGGAAAATAATTAGTTTTATTATATTTTAATGGTCTACGGTTTCACGGAATGATTTCACAAAAAATTTGTTCAAAAATTTTCGACGTTTGGGCACTCAATTTAGTCAAAAGAACTGAATTGTAAAAAGTGCAAAAGTTGAGTTCTACATGTTAGAGGTGTCCAATTGTTATGAAATTTTAAATTGGAGGTCCTTAAATGGTAATTAGACCATTGGTTAATTTTTTGGACAAAAATGGACATGAAATAGGTGAAATAGAATATTTTAAGTTAGGGGCATTTTGGTCATTTAGTAATTAAAATGAATTAAAAACAAAATTAGAAGCCAATTTTTATCCATCTTCAACCCCATGGCCGAATTTCACAAGGGGAAACCATGGATAGGGTTTTTCAAGCTTCCAAGCTCGATTTTAAGTCTGTTTTAGCCCCGTTTTTAATGATTTTTACATTCTTGAGACCCTCGTAACTCGGTTTAGCTATTTCTACCATTATTTTGAGCTAGGGTTTGTGTTTAAAATTTACCCATGGATGAAGTGCATGTGTTTTGATGTTTTGTGGAAGAATATGAAAGTTTGGAGTGTTATAAATAACTTTTACTAAGTGATTTTCGATGACATTTCATAAAAAGGACTTATTTGTAAAAGTTGTAAAATATGTGTAGGAAATGTGATTTAGAGGAAAATGTGGGCTGCTATAAGAGGGAATATGAATCGGCTAGGCTTGGATATTGAGAAAAATGGATACATTTCATTTTACGAGCCTAGGGTCAAATTTGTAAATATGTGAAACTTTAGGGAAAAAATGTAATTTTGCCATAATATGATTTTTAGACTGATTTGAATAGTATAATAATTTAATAAGTCGAATGTGACATTATAGATTAAGAAAAACGAAGTTTAGACTTAGAGGGGGGAAAAACAAGTATTGGACGATTTGGTCCTTTTCGCCATTTTAGGTCGAGGTAAGTTTGTATGTTAATAAATGTTATTGATTTATGTTAATTATGCAATATTATTGTATATTTTACTAAATTGTGAAAATTAAAGTAAATGTTCGAATTGAGTAAAAACGTAGGATCGATCACAATCGTTGTGTAGTGAAATATGAATTGACGGTAAAAGACCATAGTTAGACCATGGCAATATGCTAAGTGAAATAAGTGACTCGCACGTAAAACCATATTTAGGATATGACATTGTGCTAAGTGAAATAAGACCATGGCATCTAAGTGAAATAAGTCCATGGCAATGTGCTAAGTGAAATAAGCCCATGACATTGTGCTAAGTTAGAAATTTCTCAGTTGAACCTTAGGAATAAAATAGCTTTGGTCACAAGTGTGGTACTATGTGAAGGCCACCGTGTATCCGTTATTATTCCGATGTGTTCAATGAAAAATGACTAAGTGTAAATGAATATGACTATGTGATGAATAAATGTGAAAGAATTATCAACCAATAATATTATTTGATGTTGAATTGAAATAATGTGTTCTGATTGAGGTTTATGTAACATCCCAAATTAGGGCCTAGTCGAAACAGTGGTTTTGAGACCACAAATTCGAGATAGAAATAATTGTTTTATGATTATTATGAGGTTAATGATATGTATGCATGATTGCGTGAAAATTTCATGAATAAATTCTATGCATAAAATGTCCAATTGAACTTTAGGGACCAAATTGAATAAGATGCAAAACTTGTGTTCTAGAAGCTTTTAGCATGAAATTGCTTTAGTTTATAAATTAGAAGGTCCTAATTAGCAATTTGACTAATTTCTATAATTTTGGACAAAAATGGACATGCATAGGAAAAATTTGAAAGAAAGGCCTTAAAGGCATTTTAGTCATTTGGTAATTAAAAGAATAAAAAGAGGAAAATCAAAGAAAAATTTTCTGATCTTCTTCAAGCTAGGGCCGAAACTTTGAAGCTCTCCATAGCTAGAGTTTCTTCACTTTCCAAGCTTGATTGTAAGTCAATCCTATCCCCGTTTTTAATGTTCTTTACATTTTTGAAGTTGTCATCAACCGATCTAGCTATTTCTACCATTATTTTGAGCTAGGGTTCATGTTTAAAAACTTACCCATGTGTCTCATGCATGTGTTTTGATGTTTAATGGAGGAATATGAAAGTTTGATGTGTGTTTAACATCTTTTACTAAGTGATTTTTGATGGAAATACATGGAAATGACCTATTTGTAAAAGATGCAAAATGAATAGTAAGATGTATGTTTTAATGAGAAATGTGGGCTGCTATGAGCATGTTATAAGTTCGGCTAGGCTTGGGTAACAAAGAAAATGAACACATTTCATTTTACGAGCCTAGGGGCTAAATTTTAATTATGTGAAAGTTTAGGGGAAAAATTGTAATTTTGTCAAAGAATGATTTCTGGACTGATTTGAACAATGTGACAATTAAATAACTGAAATTTGCTATTATAGATCAAGAAAAACGGAGTCCAGACCTAAACCGAGGGAAAAGCAAGGTTTTGGACTAGAACATAAAGTTAGCAATATTTTTGGACTGAGGTAAGTTGTGTGTAAGTAATTCAACAATTTCATTATCGTGTATTTAATGCTTGGTGTTATATGAAATATGTGTAAATGCCCTTATGGAATTTGACTTGAAATGATTCAATAATAATTTGATGATAGCTTTGTATCTCGGAAATCCCAGGTGACCCTATGGAATACTTAGGATTTGGATGTCATGACACCGTGATTATCGAGATCCTCTGTAACATTATGTCTAGGAGATGGCATCGACATCGATACACGATCCTATGTAAGACCATATTAGGGATATGACTTCGGCATCGATAAGTGATTTCGTATTAAGACCATGTCTGGGACATGGCGTCGGCATTGATTCGAGACTTTGTATAAGACCATATCTAGGATATGGCATCGATGTGTAGTTCCATGCAAGACCATGTCCAGGACATGGCTTTGGCACCCAATTTGGTGTATGACAGTCCCGAACGTCCTTTCGTATTCCAAATGGTTCAACGGGCCATTCAAGATCAAGGGTAAGAGATGGAGAAATATGAATAAGCTATGAGTAGTACAGGTATGTACGTAAAGCTCATGAGTATGGAATTTGATCCGTGATGGAAAATTTAGCATGAGTAAGAAAGAGTAAGATAAGTCGTATAGTTTAATGACATTAATGTCAATTCTTATTATGTCCATCGTGTGTAAATTGAAAATGTAGTGGTAATTAGTAGCATGTTTAACTCATGAAATTGTATGATCTATGTTGTTTATTAGTTACATACAACTTACTAAGCTTTATACTTACCCCCTCTCTCTTTTCCTTTTTCTTAGCATTGCCAAGCTAGTTCGGGGATCGTGGACGTTGGAGCTCAAGTCACACTATCAACAAATCTTTTGGGGTATATTTGGTTTAACACATTTAAGTATGTCATGTATAGGGGACGTATCATTTTGTTATACGTGTCATATTGGTTGGCCAAAGTGATGGTCCATATTGGTATACTAATTCATTTTGTATATGGCCATGAAGTATGACTCATATTGATTATTGGGTTGTAATCCTAGATATTGATGCATGCATGAGATGTGCTGAAGCCTTTAAGGTGTGTGATGAGTTGGTTGTTGACAATGAATGCTAAAATATGGAATCTATGCTTGATGGATGATTGATGTCACTTGGTTAGGTTATAGCATGGTTTAAAGTAAGGAAATGTTTTGAATGATTCTAGTAAGTTATGGAGACCCAAATATGTATACTTTGGCATGTAATTATCATGCATGAGTTAAACTATGGATGTTTAAGTAAACTGTTTATGCCATGATATTAATCATTGGTATATGAGGGTGTGCATGTGCTAGTGAGTGTGACAAAAGGGCTTGGAAAATAGCCTCAAAGTTGTCCACACGGGCATGTGTCTAGGCCGTGTGTGACATACGGTCAGCCCCACGGGTGTGTTGTCCGGCCATGTGTTCCCTGCACATTAGTTTTGCAAGTCAGTATGCATGGTAGTAAATGTACGGGCAAAGACACGGTTGTGTGTCTCAACCGCGTGGAAGACACGGCCTCAGGACATGAGCGTGTGCCCAGGCAGTGTGAAGTCTACACCTTAAATGCGAAAATTAAATTCGCCAAACGGCCTAGTACACGGGCGTGTGACCTTTAATTAAGGTTGAAGTCATAAACAGAGTTACACGGGTTGAGGACAAGGGCATGTCCTAGCCATATGGGTGTGCGAAATCCACATGTCCTACCTACACGGGCGTTTGACTCTCCTAACTTGAAAATTTTTTCCTAAGTGTTGTAAAATTTTTAGAAACACCTAGTTTAGTCTGAACCACTTCTAATGCATGATTTGGGCCTTGTAGGCTCGTATTAGGGACATTATGATTGAATATGAAAAATGTACGAGAAGTTATGATCGTTTAATTGTTAAGTCCGGTAATGCTCTGTAACCCTATTTCGATGATGGATACGGGTTAGGGGTGTTACATTTATTAGTATCAGAGCTACGTTTAGTCAGTTCTAGGACTATGTAGCGAGTATAAGAGTCTAGATATACATGTTATATATATATTATGATAGTGTGACGACTCTTGACAATTCAAATTGTGTTTTATATATAGTAAATGGATCTCGAACGAGCAGTTGCTGACGATGTAGAGAGTAACGCACCGACTCCTGCTCAAGGAGCAGTGCCTTTCGGTAGTAGACCCGAGACCGTTAGTCCGAAAGTAGAGGCTAGAGAAGCCTTCCTAAAGATGATGAATGATTAGTACAACAAGTTTGTTCAGAAAAACCCGGGTGTTCAACCTCTCTCGCCCTCGCCTATTCTTTAGCCTAGCCTACCCCTGTAGCTCCCTAAGTTGTTGAGATGGTGAGAAGGGAAAGACCTCCGGTTGACTGAATTAGAAAGCAATGAGTCAAAGAGTTCCGAGCTAATATAGATGATGATCCGAAAAGAGTAAAATTTTTACTCGAGAATACAATTCGGGTCTTTGATGAGCTGTCATGCACCTCGAAAGAGTGTATGAAGTACGTTGTATCGCTTTTAAGAGGCTCAGCCTATTAGTGGTGGAACACCCTCATGTCGGTTGTGCCAAGGGAGAAACTGACTTGGGAGTTTTTCCAAGAAGAATTTTGTAAGAAGTACATCAGTCAAAGGTTTGTGGACCAAAAGAGAAAGAAGTTCATTGAGTTGAAACAGGGTAAGATGACAGAAACTGAATATGAGCGTGAGTTTGTGAGGCTTAGTAAATAAACTCGAGAATGTGTATCTACTGAGGCCATCATGTGTAAAAGATTTAAAGATGGACTAAACGAAGATATCCGATTATTGGTTCGTATCCTTGAGCTAAAGGAGTTTGTAGTGCTAGTTGAGAGAGCATGCAAGGTCGAAGAATTGGCTAAAGAAAAGCGGAAAGCCGATTTGGAGTCCCGAGACTCAAGGAAGAGGCAACTGGGTAAATCTTTTCAATTTTCATCCAAAAATTTGAGAGAGTTCACTACTCGATCTAATGCTTCTGTTGGGTATTCGAGCAAGAATCGGGGTAAATAGTACACAGTTTCGAAAGTTCAGACCACTTCAATAGCTAGTGTTGGGAATGCTCGACCCAATAGACAATAATGTCCCTAGTGTGGGATACGTAACCCTGGCGAGTGCCGAGGGGGTGGTAGTACTTGTTTTAAGTGCGGTTCCCCTGACCACTTTATTAGGGATTGTCCCGAGAGGACAAAAAGAGGAAATTTTCAAGGAACAAGATCAGATAGCACTGCTAATAAGGGGAGACCTCAGAAGAATCTAGGTAGTGGAACGAGTAGTAAAGGTGCACCTAGGGAGTCTGCTGTGAGACCCGAGGGCAGGGCACCTGCAAAGACCTACGCCATTCGCGCTCGTGAAGAGGCCTCGTCCCTTGATATGATTACAGGTACATTTTCTATCTATGATACTACTGTTGTTGCTTTGATTAATCCGGGGTCTACCTATTCCTATGTTTGCATGAAATTGGTGTTTGATATGAACTTGCTTGTTGAATCTGCTAAATTCATGATAAAAGTGTCAAACTTGTTAGGCAAGTGTGTGTTAGTTAAGAAAGTGTGTAAGAATTGCCCTTTGATGATTAGGGGTTATTGTTTTTCGGCTAATCTCATGCCATTACTGTTTGATGAATTTGATGTAAGTCTTGGTATGGATTGGTTGACTGCTCATGACGTGGTAGTGAATTGTGGAAGAAAATTTATCGAACTAAAATGTGAGAATGGTAATGTTCTTCAGGTTGAACCAAGTGAATTAAATAGCATGCCTATAGTGATTTCTTCCATGTCTGCTCGGAGATGCATAAAGAAGGGTTATGAAGCTTACCTTGCCTTTGTATTGATCATTAAAGAGTCTGAGTCAAAGATTGTGTCGGTACCGATAGTATGTGAGTATCCGGATGTGTTTTCGCAAGAATTGCCTAGGTTACCTCCTATTAGGGAAGTAGAGTTTGGCATTGATTTACTTCCCGGCACTGCACCTATTTCGATTGCCCTGTATAGGATAGCCCCAACGGAATTAAAAGAGTTAAAAGTTTAGTTACAGGAGTTGGCTGAGAAGGGTTTTACGAGACCGAGCTTTTCACCTTGGGGTGCTCCCGTGTTATTTGTGAGAAAGATGGTTCGATGAGGCTATGTATAGATTATCGGCAGCTCAATAAGGTGACGATAAAGAACAAGTATCCTTTGCCAAGGATTAATGATCTATTTAATCAGTTGAAGGGAGGCACGGTATTTTCAAAGATAAACCTGAGGTCCGGCTACTACCAGTTGTAGGTAAAGGAGTCAGATGTACCGAAAACTGTATTTCAGACGAGGTATGGTCATTATGAGTTCCTTGTCATGCCTTTTGGGTTAACCAATGCTCCCACCATATTTATGATTTAATGGACAGAATATTTCGGCCTTATCTGGATAAATTTGTGGTGGTGTTTATTGATGACATATTGATTTATTCCCGTGATGAGACCGAACATGCTGAGCATTTAAGGACGATTTTGCAAACTTTGAGAGATAAGCAGTTATATGCTAAGTTTAGTAAAAGTGAATTTTGGCTTTGTAAAGTCGAGTTTTTAGGACATATTATTTCGGAAGACGTTATTAGAGTTGACTCGAGTAAGATTTTAGCCATTGTTGATTGGAAACCACCGAGGAATGTGACAGACGTCAGAAGCTTTTTAAGCTTGGCTGGTTATTACAAACAGTTTGTCAAAGGGTTTTCAATGATTGCTACTCCAATGACGAGACTATTACAAAAGGATGTTAAGTTCGAGTGGATAGAAAAGTGCTAATAGAGTTTTGAGAAACTGAAAGCGTTGTTACCCGAGGCTCTAGTGCTAGTTCAACCTGAGTCGGGAAAGGAGTTTGTGATTTTTAGTGATGCATCCTTGAATGGATTAGGGTGTGTACTTATACAAGAAGGCAAAGTGATAGCCTATGCATCTAGACAACTGAAACCGCATGAGAAAAATTATCCGACACATGACTTGGAACTAGCCGCCATTGTGTTTGCACTGAAAATTTGGAGACACCATTTGTATGGTGAGACATGCCTAGTATTCACCGATCACAAGAGTTTGAAATACCTGATGACTTAAAGGGACTTAAATCTAAGGCAATGGAGATGGTTAGGGTTGATAAAAGATTATGAGTTAGTAATCAACTATCATCAGGGAAAGGCGAATGTGGTCGTCGATGCCCTAAATAGAAAATCCTTATTTGCTTTGAGAGCCATAGGTACACGGTTAACTTTATCAGAGGATGGTGCGGTTGTAGCAGAGTTGAGAGGTAGGCTGATGTTTCTCTAAGAGATTCGTGAAACTCAGAATAGTGATGAGGATTTACAAGCTAAGAGAGCCCAGTGCGAGTCAGGCATTGGATCTGATTTTCGGATTGGTTTCGATGGTTGCTTGATGTTTCGAGATAGGATATGTTTTCCTAAAAATGCCGAGTTGATTCATAATATTTTGCATGAGGCACACAATGGTCGTCTATCACTACACCCCGGTAGTACTAAAATGTATAACGACTTGAAGAAAATATATTGGTCGAATGGTATAAAAATGGATATTTCCGAGTTTGTTGCGAGATGCCTAATTTGTTAGCAAGTGAAAGCTGAGCACTAAGTACCTTCAGGTTTACTTCAGCCTATTTTGGTTTCCGAATAGAAATGGGACCAAATTACTATGGATTTTGTGACAAGTTTACCATTGACACCAAGAAAGAAAGATGTCGTTTGGGTTATAGTTGACAGGTTGACTAAATTGGCTCATTTTATACCGGTACGCACTGATTTTTCACTTGATAAGTTGGCTGAGTTGTATATTTCTGAAATTGTGATACTTCATGGAGTACCCTTATCGATTATATCAGATAGAGATCCGAGGTTTACCTCGCGATTTTGGAGAAAATTACAAGAA
This sequence comes from Gossypium longicalyx, assembly GCA_025698465.1. Taxonomy (NCBI): domain Eukaryota; kingdom Viridiplantae; phylum Streptophyta; class Magnoliopsida; order Malvales; family Malvaceae; genus Gossypium; species Gossypium longicalyx. The sequence continues at coordinate 65,097,467 of CM046995.1, read as the reverse complement.
GCTTTGGGCACAAGACTGAATTTTAGTACCGCCTTTCACCCACAGACCAACAGCCAACCCGGGAGAGTGATTCAAACCTTGGAAGACATGTTAAGATGTTGTGTTTTAGAATTCCAGGGTAGTTAGGAAAAGTACTTACCGTTGGTTGAGTTTGCCTATAACATTAGTTTCCAGATGAGTTTAAAAATGGCACCTTATGTGGCATTGTATGGCTAGAAGTGTCGAACTCCCTTGTATTGGACAGAACTTAAGGAAAATAAAATTCACGGGGTTGACTTGGTCAAAGAAACCGAAGACAAGGTAAAAGTGATTAGAGATTGTTTGAGGGCAGCATTGGATAGGCAAAGGTCTTACGTATATTTAGGAAGAAAAGAAATCGAATATCAAGTGGGCGATAAGGTATTTTTGAAAGTATCCCTATGGAAAAAGGTTCTGAGATTCGGCAAGAAAGGCAAGTTGAGTCCTTGTTTCATAGGACCTTATGAAATCACCGAAAGGATAGGACCGGTAGCTTATCGGTTAGATTTTTCGTCTAAGTTGGAGAAGATCCATGATGTGTTCCATGTGTCTATGTTGTGCCATTATAGATCGGACCCCTCACATGTGATTTCACCGACAGAGGTTGAGATTCAACCGGATATAACTTACGGTGAAGAGTCGATTAAGATTTTGGCTCGGGAAGTCAAACAATTGAGAAACAAGAATATTGCCTTAGTGAAAGTGTTATGGCATAGACATGGGTTATAAGAGGCTACATGGGAGCCCGAGGAGGCCATGAGAAACCAATACCCGTACTTGTTTATCGGTAAGGTTTTCGAGGATGAAAATCCCTAAGAGGGGAGAATTGTAACTTCCTAAATTAGGGCCTAATCGGAATAGTGGTTTTGAGACCACAAATCTGAGATAGAAATAATTATTTTATGATTATTATGAGGTCCATGATATGTATGCATGCTTGCGTGAAAATTTCATGAAGAAATTCTATGCATAAAATGTCCAATTGAACTTTAGGGACCAAATTGAATAAGATGCAAAACTTGTGTTCTAGAAGCTTTTAGCATGAAATTGTTTTAGGTTATAAATTAGAAGGTCCTAGTTAGCAATTTGACCAATAATTTTGGACAAAAATAGACATGCATAGGAAAAATTTGAAAGAAAGGCCTTAAGGGAATTTTAGTCATTTGGTAATTAAAAGAATAAAAAAGGAAAAATCAAAGTAAAATTTGCTCATCTTCTTCAAGCTAGGGCCAAAACTTTGAAGCTTTCCATAGCTAGGGTTTCTTCACTTTCCAAGCTTGATTGCAAGTCAATCCTAGCCCCGTTTTTAATGTTCTTTACATTTTTGAAGTTGTCATCAACCGATCTAGCTATTTCTACCATTATTTTGAGCTAGGGTTCATGTTCAAAAACTTACCCATGTGTGTCATGCATGTATTTTGATGTTTATAGAGGAATATGAAAGTTTGATGTGTGTTTAACATCTTTTACTAAGTGATTTTTGATGGAAATGCATGGAAATGACCTATTTGTAAAAGATGCAAAATGAGTAGTAAGATGTATGTTTTAATGAGAAATGTGGGCTGTTATGAGCATGTTATAAGTTCGGCTAGGCTTGGGTAACAAAGAAAATGAACACATTTCATTTTACGAGCCTAGAGGCTAAATTGTAATTATGTGAAAGTTTAGGGGCAAAATTATAATTTTGTCAAAGAATGATTTATGGATTGATTTTAACAATGTGATAATTAAATAAGTGAAATTTGCTATTATAGATTAAGAAAAATGGAGTCCAGACCTAAACCGAGGGAAAAGCAAGGTTTTGGACTAAAACATAAAGTTAACAATATTTTGGGAACGAGGTAAGTTGTATGTAAGTAATTCAACAATTTCATTATCGTGTATTTAATGCTTGGTGTTATATGAAATATTTGTAAATGCCCTTATGGAATTTGACTTGAAATGATTCAATAATAATTTGATGATAGCTTTGTATATCGAAAATCTCGGGTGACCCTAAGGAATACTTAGGATTTGGATGTCATGACACCATGATTAACGAGATCCTGTGTAAGACCATGTCTAGGACATGGCATGTAACATCTCGAAATAGGGCCTAAATGGAATAGTGGTTGCGAAACCACAAATCTGAGATAGAAAAGTTTATTTCGATTAATTTTTATGATTTACCGAGTGATTAGATGTATGTGTTAGAGTATTGATAAGAAATTTTATAGATTGCATGTTTAATTTGCCTATTAGGGCTTATTTGCAAAAGTTGCTGTAACAGCTCAATTTAGGGCCTAAACGAAACGATGGTTTTAGAACCATGAATTCGAAGTCAAAAAATTTATTCCAATTAAGTTTTAAGGTTTATTTATTTATTAAAATATTGTGTAAAAATATCGTTATGTAATTTTACTGATAAAGTGCTTAATTGGACTATTAGGACTAAATTGCAAAAGTTGCAAAATATGTGTTCTAATTCATAAGTACTTGATTGAAATGGGGGTTTAAAGAGGAGGTCCTTAAATGGTAATTAGACCATTATATTTCGTTTGGACAAAAATGCGCATGAATAGGACAAAATTTTAAGGAAAGGCCTTAAGGGCATTTTAGTCATTTGGTAATTAAAAGAAATAAAAAGGGAAAATAAAGCCAAAATTGACTCATATTTTTCATGGAGGCCGAAATTAGTATGGGGGAAGCCATGGCTAGGGTTTTCAAGCTTTCCAAGCTCAATAGTAAGTCCGTTCTAGCCCCGTTTTTTAAGTTCTTTACTTTTTTGGAATCCCGATAACTTGATTAAGCTTATTCTAGCAATAATTTAATCTAGGGTTCATATTTGGAAAAATACCCATAGGTGAAATGTGTTTATTTTGATATTTTATGGTAGAATATGAAGGCTGAAATTATGTTAAACAACTTTTGCTAAGCGGTTTTAAGCAAAAATGAGTGAAACGGCTTAATCGGTAAAAGTTGTTATTGTTCATAACTATGTGTTAAGGTGAGAATTTGATGTTGCCATAGAAGGGAAAAATGATCAGCATGTCATAAAACATAAGAATAAGGGATGAAGTTTAATTCCCGAGCCTAGAGGCAAAAGTGAAAATATGCAAAAGTTTCGGGGCAAAATTATAATTTTGCAAAAGTTTGAGTTAAGGACTGTTTTGAATAGTACATTAATTAAATAAGTAAAATATGATGTTTTAGATCCCGGAAAACGAGATTTAAACCTAGAATGGGAGAAAAATAAAAAATCGGGAAAGTTGGTAAAATGGCCGTTTTAGTATCGAGGTAAGTTCATATGTATAAAAAGCATTAATTTATGCATGTTTCAATGTAAAATTGATATATTTACTAGGATTGCCGAGGTGTTGAAAGTAAGTATAATTATGATGATTTAAATGTTCAATATTAATTCGACATGGAAATGAGAAAGTATGTAAGTTTGTATGTAAATAATACATTATCTTTATTATGTTTTTATATTTCAGCATATTTTATGTATTGTAGCTGATTTTTGAATCATAATTGACTATTGGAAGTATGGAATCAAGTATTAGAAAGAGAGAGAAATCCCGGTTGAACCTTCGGAAAGATTGGATGATACAGATGGTATGTAGCTAGGTCACATGTATAGTGCTGAGTGCACATCATGTGTACAAGAGAGTTACGAGACATTATGATGAAGCTAGGTCGCATGGGTGATACTATGCGTACACCATGTAGACAAGAGAGCTATGGGATATATGTAGCTAGGTCGCATGCGTGGTTCCAGGTGAAGGACACCATGTAGACAAGAGAGCTACGAGATAAACTGGCTAGGTCACATGGGTGGTACTAAGTGTTCACCATGTGTACAAGAGAGCCAAAATTATGTGTACAATCGAGCTAGGTCACATGAGTAGTGCTAAGTGAAGGCCACTATGTGTACAAGAGAGCTTCGATTTTAAAGGTGGGGTGTGTGCGATACCATCACAGTATCTGTATTATTATTACAAGCGTTCAACTGGGAAATTGATTAAATGAAATTGTGTATGACTTTGTGATGATAAGTGTAAGTATATACGTGTGTAACTTATGAGCAATATGCTCGATATGTGATTGGAAATTGGAAAGATTGTTATGGGTAAATGATGAATACAATTGAAGTGTGAAAGATCAAAATTGACAATAAAACTGTTATAGATAGTTGCAGTGATGTGAATCTAAAAATTTACCAAAAATAGTAGAAATTGAATCAGAGACTGAATGAGATATAAAATTAAATTTTAATGAGTCTATTTTCATATAACAGAAACAGAGCAAGCAAAGGAATTCTATATTATGAGATATTTAAGTTTTTGAGAGACTGGTTCAGAATGACTACGTGATCCCTTGTTTTGAATTGGAAAAATCATTAAAATTTTTACAAAAATAATTAGGGGATATAATTTATATGCTTGAAATCCTTAATGAGTCTAGTTTCAAATGAAATAAACGAAAACATCCTTTGAATTCTGTACGAGGAGAAAATTGATTCGTAGTGAAGAGTGGTCAGAACAGTTGAGCAGTGAAACATGGGAAACTTCAATGAATAAACTGTACTAATTGGCTAGACCAAAAATTCTGAAAATTTTATGGTAAGAATATACGTGAATCTAGTTTCAAGAGAAATTAACGGTAAAAGTTGCAGTAAAACGGCTTAATCGGTAAAAATGGTTGCAGTAAAACAGTTTAATCGGTAAAAGTTGTTATTGTTCATAACTATGTGTTAGGGTGAGAATTTGATGTTGCCATAGAAGGGAAAAATGATAAGCATGTCATAAAACATAAGAATAAGGGATGAAGTTTAATTCATGAGCCTAGAGGCAAAAGTGTAAATATGCAAAAGTTTAGGGGTAAAATTGTAATTTTGCAAAAGTTTGAGTTAAGGATTGTTTTGAATAGTACATTAATTAAATAAGTAAAATATGATGTTTTAGATCCCGGAAAATGAGATTTGAACCTAGAATGGGAGAAAAATCGAAAATCAAAAAAGTTGGTAAAATGGCCGTTTTAGTATCGAGGTAAGTTCATATGTATAATATGCATGTTTCAATGTAAAATTGATATATTTACTAGGATTACCGAGGTGTTGAAAGTAAGTATAATTATGATGATTTAAATGTTCAATATTAATTCGACGTGGAAATGAGAAAGTATGTAAGTTTGTATGTAAATAATACATTATCTTTATTTTTTTTTTATATTTCAGCATATTTTATGTATTGTAGCTGATTTTTGAATCATAATTGACTATTGGAAGTATGGAATCAAGTATTAGAAAGAGAGAGAAATCCCGGTTGAACCTTCAAAAAGATTGGATGACACAGATGGTATGTAGCTAGGTCACATGTATGGTGCTGAGTACACATCATGTGTACAAGAGAGTTACGAGACATTATGATGTAGCTAGGTCGCATGGGTGATACTATGCGTACACCATGTAGACAAGAGAGCTACGGGATATATGTAGCTAGGTCGTATGCGTGGTTCCAGGTGAAGGACACCATGTAGACAAGAGAGCTACGAGATAAATTGGCTAGGTCACATGGGTGGTACTAAGTGTTCACCATGTGTACAAGAGAGCCAAAATTATGTGTACAATCGAGCTAGGTCACATGAGTGGTGCTAAGTGAAGGCCACTATGTGTACAATAGAGCTTCAATTTTAAAGGTGGGCTGTGTGCGATACCATCGCTATCTGTTATTATTCCGAAGCGTTCAACTGAGAAATTGATTAAATGAAATTGTGTATGACTTTGTGATGATAAGTGTAAGCATATACGTGTGTAACTTATGAGCAATGTGCTCGATATGTGATTGGAAATTGGAAAGATTGTTATGGGTAAATGATGAATACAATTGAAGTGTGAAAGATCAAAATTGACAATAAAACTGTTATGGATAGTTGCAGTGATGTGAATCTAAAAATTTACCAAAAATAGTAGAAATTGAATCAGAGACTGAGTGAGATATAAAATTAAAGTTTAATGAGTCTATTTTCATATAAAAGAAACAGAGCAAGCAAAGGAATTCTATATTATGAGATATTTAAGTTTTTGAGAGACTGGTTCAGAATGACTACGTGATCCCTTGTTTTGAATTGGAAAAATAATTAAAATTTTTAAAAAAATAATTATGGGATATAATTTATATGCTTGAAATCCTTAATGAGTCTAGTTTCAAATGAAATAAACAAGAACATCCTTTGAATTCTGTACGAGGAGAAAATTGATCCGTAGTGAAGAGTGGTCAGAACAGTTGAGCAGTGAAACAGGGGTAACTTCAATGAATAAACTGTATTAATTGGCTTGACCAAAAATTCTGAAAATTTTATGGTAAGAATATACATGAATCTAGTTTCAAGAGAAATTAACGTTTTGTAATTTTTAGTTCTGTAGCTCCAGAAATAAATAATTTAGTTGCTGGTACTCTGCTAGATAGCTTATTTTGAACCTGTTTATGATTGTAATAGTGAAAGTATGTGTGTGTTTGTGATTGTAATATTCCGGGAACATATTGTGACTTCATTTAAAGTATGATAATGTATTGTTTATTAATATTTACATGCTTACTTACTAAGCTATAATGCTTACTCCCTTCCTTTCCTTTTTCCTATGGTGTCTCAGATGTTAGCTCGAGTTGGAGGTCGCCGGAGGTTAAATCACACTATCAAACTATTGATCGATATATAAAGGTTTTAAAGTATTTTTAAGTCTTTGGCATGTATGGAGACTCGTTTAATTGTTACTAAGTTGCTAGGAATTGGCCTAAAATACTGACCTATGTTATTTGAAGGTCTCTATTGTATAAAGTCATTTAATGTAGATAGTCTTGATTATGTTATTAATTAAATGATGCAATTTATGAATGTGCATGCTTGCCTATGTGTGTGGTTGAATTAAAGCATGATATGAGCCTTGTAAGCTCTTTTTAAGGGACAACTTGAATGTGCTTGAAAAAGTTTTAAATTAGAGTGAAATTATGAATCAATTTTTATACGATGATTAGTGATTAAGTCCGATAATGCCTCGTACCCTGTTCCAGCGTCGAACACAGGTAAGGGGTGTTACATGACGTCGACATCGATACGTTATCCTGTGTAAGACCATATTAGGGATATGGCTTCAACATTAATAGGTGATTTCGTATAAGACATTGTCTGGGACATGGCATCGATATGAGGTCCTGTTTAAGACCATGTTTGGGACATAGCGTCGGCATCGATTCGAGACTTCGTATAAGACCATATCTGGGATATGAAATTGATGTGGAGTTCCATGTAAGACTATGTCTAGGACATGGCTTTGGCACCCTATTTGGTGTATGATAGTCCCGAACGTCCTTCCATATTCCAAATGGTTCAACGGGCCATTCAAGATCAAGGGTAAGAGATTGAGAAATATGAATAAGCTATGAGTAGTACAGGTATGTACGTAAAGCTCATGAGTATGGAATTTGATCCGTGATGGAAAATTTAGCATGAGTAAGAAAGAGTAAGATAAGTCGTGTAGTTCAGTGACATTATTGTCAATTCTTATTATGTCCATCTTGTGTAAATTGAAAATGTAGTGGTAATTAGTAGCATGTTTAACTCATGAAATTGTATGATCTATGTTGTCTATTAATTACATAGAACTTACTAAGCTTTATGCTTACCCCCTCTCTCTTTTCCTTTTTCTTAGCATCATTAAACTAGTTCGGGGATCGTGGATGTTGGAGCTCAAGTCACACTATCAATAAATCTTTTGGGGTATATTTGGTTTAATACATTTAAGTATGGCATGTATAGGGGACTTATTATTTTGTTATACGTGTCATATTGGTTGGCCAAAGTGATGGCCCATATTGGTATACTAATTCATTTTGTATATGGCCATGAAGTATGACTCATATTGATTATTGGGTTGTAACCCTAGATATTGATGCATGCATGAGATGTGTTGAAGCCTTTAAGGTGTGTGATGAGTTGGTTGTTGATAATGAATGATAAAATATGAAATCTATCCTTGATGGATGATTGATGTCACTTGGTTAGGTTATAGCGTGGTTTAAAGTAAGGAAATGTTTTGAATAATTCTAGTAAGTTATGAAGACCCAAATATGTATACTTTGGCATGTAATTGTCATGCATGAGTTAAAATATGGATGTTTAAGTAAACCATTTATGCCATGATATTCATCATTGGTATATGAGGGTGTACATGTGTTAGTGAGGATGAAAAAAGGGATTGGAAAATAGCCTCAAAGTTGTCCACACGGGTAGACACACGAGCATGTGTCTAGGCCATGTGTGACTCACGGTCAGCCCCATGGGCGTGTTGTCCAGCTATGTGTTCCCTGCACCCTAGTTTTGCAAGTCAATATGCATGGTAGTAAACACACGGGTAGAGACACGGCCGTGAGTCTCAACCGTGTGGAAGACACGGCCTCAGGACTTTGCCGTGTGCCCAGGCCGTGTGCCCAGGCCGTGTGAAGTCTACACCTTAAATGCAAAAATTAAATTCCCCACAAGACCTAGCACACGGGCGTGTGACTTGGCCATGTGACCTTTAATTAATGTTGACGTCATAAACAGATAGTTACATGGGTTGAGGACACGGGCGTGTCCTAGCCACACGAGTGTGCAAAATCCACACGGCCTACCCACACGGGTGTGTGACTCTCTCAACTTGGAAAATTTTTCTTAAGTGTTGTAAAATTTTTAAAAACACCTAGTTTAGTCCGAACCACTTCTAATGCATGATTTGGGCCTTGTAGGCTCGTATTAGGGACATTATGGTTGAATATGAAAAATGTACGATAAGTTATGATTGTTTAATTGTTAAGTCCGGTAATGCTCCGTAACTCTATTTTGGTGATGGATACAGGTCAGGGGTGTTACATTTACTAGTATCAGAGCTACGTTTAGTTAGTTCTAGGACTACGTAGCGAGTATAAGAGTCTAGATATACATGCCATACGTATATTATGATAGTGTGACGACTCCTGATAATTCAAATTGTGTTTTATATATAGTAAATGGATCCCGAACGAACAGTTGCTGATGATGTAGAGAGTAACATGCCGGCTCCTACTCGAGGAGTAGCGCCTTCCGATAGTAGACCCGAGACCATTAGTCTGGAAGGGGAGGCTAAAGAAGCCTTCCTAAACATGATGAATGACTAGTACACCGAGTTTGTTCGGACAAACCCGAGTGTTCAACCTCTCCTACCCCCACCTATTCCTCGACCTACCCTTGTAGCTCCCCAAGTTGTTGAGATGGTGAGAAGGGAAAGACCTCCGGTTGACCGAATTAGAAAGCAAGGAGCCGAAGAGTGCTAAGCTAATATAGATGATGATCCAAAAAGAGTGAAATTTTGGCTCGAGAATACAATCCGGGTCATTGATGAGCTGTCATGCACCTCGAAAGAGTGTATGAAGTACGTTGTATCGCTTTTAAGAGACTCAGCCTATCAGTGGTGGAACACCCTCATGTTGGTTGTGCCAAGGGAGAAAGTTACTTGAGAGTTTTTCCAAGAAGAATTTCACAAGAAGTACATCAGTCAAAGGTTTATGGACCAAAAGAGAAAGGATTTCCTCGAGTTGAAACAGGGTAAGATGACAGTTACCGAATATGAGCGTGAGTTTGTGAGGCTTAGCAAATACGCTCGGGAATGTGTATCTACTGAGGCCATCATGTGTAAAAGATTTTAAGATGGGCTAAACGAAGATATCCGATTGTTGGTTTGTATCCTTGAGCTAAAGGAGTTTGTAGTGCTAGTTGAGAGAGCATGCAAGGCCGAAGAATTGGCTAAAGAAAAGTAGAAAGCCGATTTGGAGTCCCTAGACTCATGGAAGAGGCAACTGGGTAAATATTTTCAATCTTCATCCAAAAAATCGAGAGAGTTCACTACTCGATCTAATGCTTCTATTGGGTATTCGAGCAAGAATTGGGGTAAACAGTACACTGTTTCGAAAGCTCAAACCACTTCAATAGCTAGTGTTGGGAATGCTCGACCCAATAGACCGAAATGTCCCCAGTGCGGGAGATGTCACCCCGACAAGTTCTGAGGGGGTGATAGGACTTTTTTTAAGCTCAGACTACTTGATCTATGTGAATGTTGAATGAAAGTTAATGTAAAGAAAACGCGAGGGAGTAAAATTAGCAATAAAATAGTTTTAGACAACAACATTTGTGTGACTTTAAAAAATCATAAAAAATGGTGGAAATTGAATTAGAGGTTGAATAAGAGATGAAATTAAATATTATTGAGTCTATTTTCACATAAAAGAAACGGTGGAAGTAAAAGAATTTTATATTACAAGATATTTGAATTTTTTTGAGATATGGTCAGAATGATTTTGAAATCCCCTTTTTTGAATTTGGAAAATCCTTAAAAAATTTATAAAAATAATTATTGGCTAGAGTTTATATTTTTAAAATTATTATTGAGTCTATTTTCAATATAAATAAATGGGAACATCATCTGAATCTCATACGATGAGATAATGAATTTTTAGTGAAGAAGGGTTGAAACTGTCAAACAGCAGAACATGAGACAATTTAAAGAATAAACTATACTTATTGGCCAGACCAAAAATTTTGAAAATTTTATTGTAAGTAGATATGTGAGTCTAGTTTCAGGTAAAATTAGCGGATATTAATTTTGAGTTCTGTTGCTCAAGATATAAATAATTTAGTGACTGTGACTCGAGTAGACAGCTTGAGAAGAACAAGAGTAAATAGTGGAACTATGTGCAATTATGATTGTATTATCTTGAGAACATATTGTGAGAGTTAGTAAAAGCATGTTAATAAATTTCTTATTATTTACATACCAACTTACTAAGCTATATAGCTTACTCTGTTTATTTTCTGTGTTTATAATGTCCTCAGGCTAGCTTGGGTTGGAAGTTGTCGGATTACCTATCACACTATCAAACTAACAAATTGGTATTGATAGTTCTTATACTTAAGATCATGACATGTATAGTGTAACAACCTAAATTCAGTGAAATCGGGATAGTGGTTTCGAGATCACAAATCCGACTTCGAAAATGAAATTATTTAAATTTCATAAAATGATAGGTATTATGATAGGAATATTGCATGAAAATTTTTATCGAAAATTTTTATCAATTAAGTGTCTAATTGCAAAAAGGACTGAATTGAATAAAATGCTAAAGTTGCATATTAATAGCTAAAGGGATTAAATAGCTAGAGAATTCAAAATGTGAGGTCCTTATAGGGCAATTAGACAATTGAAGAAAAATATGTAGATATTTTTAGTGAGTCATCCATGGAAAAATTGAAAAAGGTAAAGGACTAAATTAGAAAGTGGAAAGTTAAATGATATTAATTAAATTAAAAGAAAAAGATATTATTTTATCATCTTCTTCTACATAAAATACATGGAAACCCTAGGAGAGAGAAAGAAAAATTTTCAAGCTTGATTTGGTAAGTTCTATGTCCCGTTTTTAGTAATTTTTATATTTTTGAGATCGGGAAAGCTTAATTTCTTTATTTGAGTGATTAAATTGAAAGAAAATCAAAGTTTAAAAAATTAACCATGGATGAATATGCTGTAAATTGAAAGTTTTTGATGGAAAATGAAAGATTATTGATAGATAAATCACTTTTACAAAGTGATTTTTAGTGAAAGTATGTGTAGGGACTAAATTGCAAAGTAGTGAAATTCTTGGAAAAATTTTGAAAATTTATGAAATATATATGTTGTAAAAGTTATATTGAAATTTTGAAATAAGGAGTAGATTGCATGAATTTCAATTTTCGAGCCTAGGGATGAAATTGGAATTAATTAAAAGTTTAGGGGCAAAATGATACTTTTGCCTAAAATGTGAAATGGACTTGATTGAATATAAAAAATCATAGAATTGATGATTAAATTTATTTATACAGATCCGGAAGTGTCGAACAAAGAAAAAGATTGAGGGAAAGAAAAAGTCTCGGATTAGTAGATACGAACAATTATCAAGGTAAGTTCGTATAACTAAATTAAGCATGTAAATGTGTTGAAATGATTGTTGAATTATGTGCATCATGATTTGCAATTGGTATGTACATGTAATAAACCAATGTTGATTGTGATTAACATATAAATGATGAAATGATGCATGAATCCGTTTGAATATTGATTTTCGATTGGACAGGTGATTACCGTGAATATGAGATCTTGCATATGTTGCAATAAAGGTTGTCCCTAAAGGATAATATTTTGATCTCATTATGAAAAGGAAATGTACACCTTGTATGTACCATGTGAAAAGGGATAGCTTCGGCTATCGAATGTGAAAAGGGATAGCTTCGGCTATCGAATATGAAAAGGGATAGCTTCGGCTATCGAGTTTGAAAAGGAAATGTATACTTTATGTATACCACATGAAAAGGCTATGTACACTATGTGTGTACACTTGGAAAGGTTAGGTATACTTTGTGTATACCATATGAAAAGGAAAGGTATACTTTGTGTATACCACTTGAAAAGGAAAGGTACACTATGTGTGTACACTTGAAAATGTTATGTGCACTTTGTGTGTACAAATTGAAAAGGGAATGTACACCTCAAGTGTGCAATTAGCAAAGGAAAGGTCCATCAGAAATTCAAAGATTCAACGGAAATGTATTAATAAGTGAAATAAGAAGAAATGACATGATGAGCTCATCTATGCATATTAATGTTTTTGTATTAACAAATTTGGTTGAATGATTGTGTATAGGTCATAATTGTTAGTTCACTAATTTGATGAGTAAATTGCCTTATGTGTGATTTATTTGTTATATATGAATGGTAAGTGTATTTTAATTATATGAACTTACTAAGCAATAATGCTTATTAGGTTTATTTTTCTTATTTTATAGTGCTCAAAGCTCGTGAAGGTTGGATTGGGTTGGAGCTATCATCACACTATCAACTCCTTAACTTTTGTATAAACGACAAACTCATTCTGATATAATGGCATGTATAGTATAATAAGGCCAAATGGTGATGTAACATGTTTGTTCACAACCTAGCCATTGAAATGGCTAGTAATATGTATTTTGAGGTAATATGGTATGTACATGTTCAACAAGACATAAATCACCTTTATCAAAACATGATTTACAAACCAATGTAAAGGTAAGCTTCAGGTATGGTTAAGCGTTGGAAATGTTAGATTGAATGATTGAAATTGGTTGAAATGGATGGTATATACTTGTAAGTTTTCATGCAGGAAATTGGTTAAACTTGGGTGAAAAATAGGGCTAGGAAATGGCCTTATTTCGTTCACATAGGTAAGACACACGGGCGTGTGTCTAGGCCGTGTGTGACACACGGACAATCCACGGGCTTGTGAAATGACCGTGTGTCCCCTGTATCTTTAAATATGAAGTCAGAATAGTACACAGGTAAAAGACACGGCCGCATGTTTGGTCGTGTGAAGGACATGGGTTTTAAGCATGATCATGTGTCAAAACCGTGTGAAAATGGCTTAAAAATAGTGAAAAAATAGTGTACCACACGGCTTAGCCATATGGGCGTGTGCCCAGGCCGTGTGCCCCTTTGATGCTTAAGAAATTGCAAGTCAGAACTGCCCACGGGTTGGCCCAACGGCCATGGTATCCCAATGGACTGGCCACACGGGTTTGTGCCCCTATCTTTAAGGTAAAATTTCCAAAGTTGCCGGTTTAGTCCCGAATCATTTCCAAAGCATGTATTGGTCCCCGTAGGCCCATATTAGGGACTTTATGATGAAATATGTGAAGTTTTGACTTAAAATGAAAATTTATGATTTGATTTTGTATAAATGCTAGTGTATATGTTTGGTAATGCCTCGTAACCCTGTTCTGGTAACGGATACAAGTTAGGAGTGTTACATTTATTGGTATCAGAGCTACGGTTTTGTCGATTCTTGGACTAACGTAGCAAGTGTAAATTTAGCTATACATGCCATTATATAATTGATGATAGTGTGATATCTCCTGACCATTTTAAATGTGTTTTTCATATAGTAAATGTCTTCCAACTGAGCAAGAGAAGAATTCGAGGAAGCTGGGAGTACTTCTCAAGCTTCCGTACGATGAGCTATAAATGGTAGTAGTAGTAGTAGAAGGTCCGAATCAAATGGCCGAAGTGAATATGCTAAAGAGGCTTTCTTTGAAATATTGGATAAATGGTTTCCTGAATATTTGAGAAGAAATTCTACTGCTTTCCAACCAGAACCTCCCTCACCAAATACTCAGACTGTTCTTGAGAGACCATCGGGTATTGAAACTGTTAGAATTGGTAAGGCTCCAGTGGATAAACTCAAAAAATATGGAGCTGAGGAATTTAGAGCTACAATTGATGATGATTCGAAAAAAACTGAATTATGGCTGGAAAATACTACTCGAATGTTGGACGAATTATCATGTACTTCAGCTGAATGCTTGAAATGTGCTGTATCTTTGTTAAAGGAGACAACTTATCACTGGTGGAAAATAGTAAGTTCAGTGGGTCCAAAAGAAAATATTATTTGGGAATTTTTTCAATCTGAATTTAGAAAGAAATATATTAGTCAGAGATACCTAGATGAGAAAAGGAAAGAATTTCTAGAATTAAAACAGGGGAATAGGACCGTTGTGGAATATGAAAGAGAGTTTGTACGGTTAAGCCAATATGCCAGTGAATGGGTCCAAATAGAGGTAGAAATGCGTAAACGCTTCGAGGAAGGATTAAATGAAAATATAAAATTACTGATTGGTATTTTGAAAATACGGGAGTTTGCAGCACTTGCTGATCGTGCAAAGAAAGCTGAAGAGCTAAGTAAAGAAAAAAAGAAGGCAAACAGAGAAGCCCGATCCTATGGGAAAAGACCTATTGGTAGGTCTCAATCATTTTCTTCCAAGAAATCAAAGAGGTATCAAGAAGGATCTACTACTTCAGCTGGGTATTCTAGTAAAGAACGTGGTTCTCAACGCTTTAATACCAAGTTTTAGTCACTGTCAGTGACTAAGGTTGGAAGTGTGGGAAACACGAAGCCAAAATGTAAATACTGTAACAAATTTCATCATGGGGAATGCCAAATGAAAACTGGTGCATGTTACAAATGTGGTTCATTTGATCACTTCTTAAAAGATTGTCCGGAAATAGTTGAAAGAGATGCTGAGCAGACTTCAAAACCAGGTAGCACTGCTTCAAGGGGCAGATCACCTAGATACCCCGAAAATGTTAGTGGTAGTCGAAGCGCTACAAAAGATTCAAATGCCAAATCTGAAGTACGAGCTCCTGCAAGAACATATGCAATACATGCCCAAGAAGATGCTTTAACGCCAGATGTCATTACTGGTACTTTTTCTTTATTAGATACTGATATTACTGCATTAATTGATCCTGGTTCCACACACTCGTATATATGCATAAATTTAGTAAATGTTAAAAATTTACCTGTTGAATTCACTGAATTTGTGGTGGAAGTTTCAAATCTTTTGGGTCAATGTGTAAAGGTGGATAAAGTTTGTAAAAACTATCCACTTATGGTAAAGGGTAAATGTTTCTTGGCTAATTTAATGCTAGTGCCTTTTGATGAATTCAATATGATATTGGGAATGGATTGGTTAACCCAACATGATGCAGTGGTTAATTGTAAGTAGAAGTATATTGTGTTGAAATGTCAAGATGGTGGGTTGCTTCATGTTGCATCTGACAAGCTAGATGAATTATTGATGGTCATAAAACTAACTAAAAATTTGACTTAAGGCAAACGCACCTATCGAACAGTAGTATAGTTGTGGTGAGATCGAAAATATCGTATCCACGAGGACTAAAAGTACTAGTAATTACTATCTTTTTATTATCTAGCCTAAGAATTAAAAGAGTGTTTTTAAACTAAACTAATTTTCTAATTTAACTAAGATTACGACAGAGATGAAAATTGGAAAATACTTTTAAAAAACCATTGGAGAAGACAATACCCAAGAAAGAATCCGCTTAGACTTCACTTATTACCTTTGACTTAGATGATTTATTCACTTGACTTATTCCATAAGAATCCCTGATTTATGTTAATATCTCTCTCGAGACTACAAACAACTGACTCTAGGTTGATTAATTGAAATCTCTTTCTAATTAAAACCCCTATTGTCGCATTAACTCAATCTATGGACTACCTTATTAGATTTGACTCTAATCCGGCAGATTTATGTCGTCCTATCTCTAGGATTGCATTCAACTCCGCTTAATTATGAATAATCTATTCTTAAACAGGGTCTTTTCCTCCACTTAATAAGCACATCAAAAACCTGAATTAATATCCTGGAATATTAAAACAAGGGTTAAACTCACAATTAAGAATAAGAACAAATATTTATCATATAAATCAAAGAGTAATAAGATTCGTCTTAGGTTTTATCTCCCTTAGGTATTTAGGGGGTTTAGTTCATAATAATAATGCAAAATATCTCAAATTTTAAAAAACAACAAAACATAAAGAAACCCAAAGAACTTCTAGGAAATTGGATGGAAATCTTCAGTCTTGATGTATATCCTCTCTCTAAGCTGATTCTGATGGCTATCTTTTAGTGTTTTCTGCTTTTTACTCTCTGTGTCTCCCTCTAATCCTCTTTTGGGGTGTTTATATAGGCTTTAGAACGCTTCCAAACCCTTAAAAGTGCCCTTTTTCGAATAGAACTCGACTTGGGCTTGACAGGGACACGACCGTGTGCCACGCCCGTGTGCAGTTGCTCAAGCCGTGTGCAATACTGACTTGGTTTAATGTTGACACGGCTATGACACACGAGCGTGTGGTCTACCCGTGTGTCACACACGAGCATGTGGATAACCCGTGTGGAAGTGCCTAGGCCGTCTGAAACACTGATTTAGGTCCAATTTGTCCGTTTTGACCCTTTTCTCTCTCTTTTTGCTCTCCTAGACTCACCTATGTGTAAAACATGAACTTAAAGGATTAGGAGCATTGAATTCAATAAAACCAAGGAAAAATCGTCCATAAATATGTCAAGCGTTGGGTAAAAATATGTATATATTATGGTTTATCAAATATCCCCAAACTTAAGCATTTGCTTGTCCTCAAGCAAAATCCTCAACTCACAATTAAAATAAACCCTTCTCAACTTATAATTCTCATCAATAATGTTCAATATAATTCACGAGTAATCATACATTAAGAGTTTAACTAAAAGAACATTAAAGTTTCAAACGATCCAAGTTGAGCAATTCAATCATAAAATTCTAGGTATCCCCTTTTATCTAAGTAATCATTTTTGATTCGAAATTGACAAGTTTGACATCCTCACTAATTATTCACTCAAATCACTCAAAGTGTTTAAGGTTCAATAATTAAGCACTCAATAGTCAAACATGAAAAGTTATTACCATAGGCTTGTATGAAACTCAAATCTCCACCACTATAATTGAGATGATACACAAATCAAAAGGTCTTTAACAAGGTTGTAATGGGGCTTGTGTTAAATGTGTGGATAAAGGCTGAAAAAGAGGGTTAGAATCGAG
Organism: Gossypium longicalyx; assembly: GCA_025698465.1. Taxonomy (NCBI): domain Eukaryota; kingdom Viridiplantae; phylum Streptophyta; class Magnoliopsida; order Malvales; family Malvaceae; genus Gossypium; species Gossypium longicalyx. Next base: position 65,079,958 of record CM046995.1, on the reverse strand, counting down.
ATTAATTTGATAAATTACCTAACTGGAAAAATAACTAACATCAATTGAATAAACATGAGCTTCTCCTCAGAATATGGAATTGAATACTTAAGCTTAGAAACAGAGAATTACTACTAATATGTATGTATTTTTTTATGAATAAGAACAAGTAAGAGAGAGAATTATATGATTCAAATGAAAGAACATAGTTAGGCAATTAACCAAATCAAATCTTGACAAAAAAGGAATTAATAAAATGGGAAAAATTCTCAATGAATCAAAAAGGGTTAAGTTATGGGTTAATGTTAAGGGGAAAATCAAGAAATAATAGTTAAGGTGCAAAAGGGTTCACTAGGGGTCAATTATGCGGTAGGCTTTTTGTAGAGTGAATGGGTTAAGACCTAAGTGCCTTTATCATTTTAGTATATCAAATCAAATGTGTGGTCTTGACATATATAATCGATGCAAGTTCTAGAATAGTAAATCATTGTTGACACACTCATAACAAACAATCAGTGAGCAAGAAAGATATATACTCTAAAAGGCTCAAAATCTCACAAAAATTATGGGTATTATTTGATGCCAATCCTGTGAATTCAAAACTTCAAGATAATACCTCAATTCAAGAAGACAACCTAACAATTTTAATTCTCAAAAGCCAACTTATCATACTTAATTTTCTAATGTCTTAAAGCTTAAACAATCAATGCACTGTTACTTATGATTTAATTCAAAACATATCAATAAAAATCATAAGTCAATCAAAATTCATTCTAATAGTAATATGAGAAAATTATTTGAAGACAAAATAAAAATTCAGGGACTTTTCTAATAATGGCATAAGTAACCTCCCCACACTTAAGATGTAAATTGTCCTCAATGTACAAAAATAGAGAATAGCAATATAGGCATAAAACCAGAAGAGAGGGAGAGAAGCGAATTGCCCTGAATATTTGGATGAACTCCTTGAAAGAGCGGAATCAGGTTTAGAGACTTAGTGACGTATATATAGAGGTGAAGGTGGTGGTAGAGGTTGGGTTCCACAATCACAGTTCCCAGCGAAGAGGTTATCGTGGTGGCTATGGTCGTGGTCGAGCAGGACATGGCAGTCATGGAGGATTGTATGTATAGTTCTGAGTAGTACCCATCGACTGAACCTTTTGAAACTGCGATGCCATCAATAATATTTAAGGGATTTATATGAAGAGAGATGTTATGGTGAATAATAATGAAGTAACTAAATAAAATAAAATTCAAAATATTCTAATAAAAGATTTGTAAGAAAACGATAAATAAAGTGCAAAAAAATGCAAAAATAAAAATAAAATAAAAAGAAAAACAAGTTGAAGATTAAATGGACTTAAAAGTCCTCGTCGACAGCTAGATCCTGAGGTGGTGGTGCTGGAGACGATATGTGAAAATGTTGGCAAATTTGTTGTAGAGTTCCCTCAATGCTGTCGAATCGCTGAGTGCAGTATTACTCAAAGCGATGAAGGTGGTCTGAGACTTCAGACAATGAAGCAGCCGCATGAACTGGCCGGTGTCTTGGTGGTGGCTGAGAAGGTGGCTCATCCTGAACTGGTGGGATATCAACAAGAATATCCTAGTCGTCATCCTCATCGGCGACTCGTGCAAGTCGATACTAAGGAGGGTCGAATCAACGCTGACGCTCAATCATTCACATATGTAGCATAGTTTGGATGCCCTGTGAGGACATCTAGCCAATGAGAGTGAGTGATTAAGACTGCGCTACTGTATTCAGGAGGCCAAAATAGCACGCCAGACGAGTCACATATGGGCCGATACTGATGACTCCTTTTCGGTGTCGTTCTGTCTGATGGCGAATAGCAAGGGCAACAATGTACGCAAGATCAAAGATGTGCCCTCTCCTCATGCTCCACAAGAAGTATGCGTCGTGAGTGTTGACAACGCCAGTGCTTTCTCGCCTCCCCGTTAATGTGTGTGCTAAAAGTGCATGGAGATAGCGTAGAGCTAGAGGTAGTGCCGATGCCTTTGAACGACTAGGGTCATAAATACCTGTAGCAGGTTGGAGGTCATTCCAGCACATAGAAGGTGATTGATGAATGTGACGGTGGAGGTTGGGGAAGATGTTGGCATCCATAAACTCGTCCGTGTAGAGTCCCAAGGCAGCTCCAATTTCAAGGACACTCAACTGACGTAGTAGACTACCAAGGCAAAATTGAACAGTTCCTGGGTCATCGTGCTCCGCCATCACCGTCTATAACTAGAAGGTTGAGCCTAGTTCCAAAGTTAACTCTAGATATGTCAGCTCGATGATGTCAAAGAATCGGTCCCACGGAGCTGTGGCTAGGGTACTGAGTCAGCTAGATGGACCTGCTTTAGTGCAGCCCAATCAATGCAACGGCCCACACCTAGGGGTCGGGCCCGTAGTATCTGGAATAGTTCCTCCTGGGGTCCTGGTGAAAATTGGAGGAGTGGGTGCTGGATCTCGGTGGTAGGACCCGAGGAGGATGCTGCTCCTTTTTGCTTCTTCGAGGCGGGGACGGAAGTCTTCTTGCCTCTAGTGTTTGTCATAGTGTGGCTGCGAATAAAAAGACGAAGTATTAATAAAGATAATCCCCAAGAATAGCATGGATAAGTATGTAAACAAGTTGAAACTAAATAGAAATACTTCATAACCAAATCCTAATTGCCAGACATATCAAATCATTTTTAGCAATAGGAATACAAGAATAGTGCTAAACGAAATACCTAGTGAATAACATAGACAACTTATATTTGACATAAAAACAGTAAATTGGTGAGGAAACAATGCATATGGTGTGGGTAAAGCATGAAGGCATGAAATCTATGGAACCACAAGAATGACTGAATGTATTATAATGCATAGGGTAAGTTTGACTAAAATGGCAAATTACTAAACAAGAACAAAGAGCATAGGCATGAATATCATTAGAAGTGTAAAGATTAATCCAAAGTAGTCAAATAAAACAAGAGGTAACATAAAATTAGTAAGATAAATGAAGATAATAATAGATAGGAAAGATTGGACAAAAGCAATAGTGCTTGGTAGAAGGAAGAGGTTGGTCGTCCGAGGGGTGGATGAGAAAGTGGCCGGCAGCGTGTGGTGGTTGTGTGATGGTAGGGCGTGGGGTGAGTTGTTGGGGTTGTTTGGGGAAGAGGATTTTGGAGGGGGAAGTGAGTGATGAGGGGAAGGGGTTTTAATAGTGAGAAGGGGAAGAAAAACAAAAGAGGAAGAATGGTGGCAGGAGGAAGAAGACGATGAATAGTAAAGGGAATAGGGAAGGAATTAGGGTTAAGGGTAATTTAAAAGGGGGCCACGATTGTGTGAGCCCTATTTTGGGCCACACGGCCGTGGCCCATGCCCGTGTGGTAGTCTCCCAGCCTGTGTTTTTTCTTGTTTTCGTAGTCAGGTTCGTGCACGGGCCATTGGACACGCCCGTGTGCCGGGGCCGTATGGTACGCATGGCTAAATCACACGGCTGTGTGCACATTCATTCGCTTCTCCCACGCCCGTGTCTTAGGTTTAAGCTTATGGGTTGATGTTCAAGTCAGTGTCGCACCCAGCCTGAGGACACGGCCGTGTCCCTAGTCACACGGCCACATCGTATGACTATGTGGTGCTCCCTTCGTTTCTCCCATGCCCGTGTGGGGTTCAACATGCCCTTGTTAATCAATCAGTATTGTACACAGCCTAAGAGCACGGACGTGGCATATTTTCGTGTTCTATTCTGACTTCATTGAACGTTTTGATCTTTGGGCAAGTCCTCACGCGGCCTCACGCACGCCTATGTCTCAGATTGTGTGTCTCCCACGGTCGCCTCGCACGGCTGTGGTATTTTATCGTAGGTCATGTCTCTGCTGAATTTTTGTGAAAATTAAGGTGCAGTTTTAGTACAGTCTGGGACACGTCCGTGTCCCTTAACTGTGGGATTCACATGGCTGTATCGCACGGCCGTGGCTCATTTGTCACAGCCCGTGTGCCTCTGTTTGGGAAAAAAATGAGAGTCCTGTTTCAGACGGCCTTGGCCACGCCTGTAGCCAGGCCATGTTTGCCCCTGTCAAATGTCAAAATTTCCTACAGTTATACTATGAACAGTTAAAGAAAAATTAAACCCTATTTAGTGAGGTTAGTGCTTGGGTTGCCTCTCAAGAAGCGCCTATTTAGAGTCTAAGCTCGACTCTACCTTGTGGGTATATTCAGGAAAGTTCGTGGAGCCGTAGCTCCTCTCTATCGTCTTTAAGATTCTCACTATTATAAAGTTTGAGACGATGTCCATTTACCTTGAAAGTGCCTTGTGATGGGTGATTTACCTCTACTGTACCATATGGAAAGACAGTTTGGACTACAAAAGGACCTGACCATCATGATTTAAGCTTCCCGGGAAATAATTTGAGCCTCGAGTTATATAACAGGACAAGATCTCCAACTTCAAATTGCTTACATTGCCTTAAAAGGGCATCATGGTGGCGCTTCGTTGCTTCCTTGTATAGGCGTGAATTTTCATATACATTGATTCGCCACTCATCTAACTTGTTTAACTGCATCAACCTGTTTTCACCTGCAAGTTTGAGATCAAGGTTTAGAAACTTTATAGCCTAGAATGCCTTGTGTTCTAACTCAAACGGTAGATGATAACTTTTTCCATAGACAAGTTTGTAAGGGGCTGCTCCTATGGGGGTCTTAAAAGCAGTTCTATAAGCCTATAAAGCATCATCTACTTTTATCGTCCAATCCTTCCTGTTTGATTCTACTATCTTTTTTAGGATACGTTTAAGCTCTCGGTTTGCTACTTCGACTTGTCCACTAGTTTGAGGATGGTAAGGGGTAGCTGTTCTGTGGTGAACTCCGTATTTCTTAAGGGTCTTATCAATTTGGGCGTTGCAAAAATGAGTACCCCTATCACTGATAATTGCTCTAGGTGTTCCAAATTGAGAGAAAAGTTTCTTAAGGAATCGTACTACTACTCTTGCATCATGAGTAGGTAAAGCTTGGGCTTCAACCCATTTAGACATATAATCAACGGCTACTAAGATGTATTTATTCCTAAATGAACTAGGGAATGGACCCATGAAGTCGATACCCCAAACGTCAAATATTTCACATGAAAGCATATATGTTTGAGGCATTTTATCATGTTTGGAGATATTACCTGTCCGTTGGCATTTGTCACAAGTAGTAACATACCTGTTGGCGTCTCTGAATATAATGAGCCAATAAAAACCTGATTCAAATGTTTTATGTGCGGTCTTAGTTCCACTGTGATGTCCTCCAGTCGGTCTTGAGTGGCAATGTTCCAAGATTTTTAATTCTTCTGACCTTGTAACGCATCTCCTAATGACTTGATCTGTACATATACGGAAAAGAAAGGGATCTTCCCAAAAGCAGTTTTTCACATCAGTAAAGAATTGCTTCTTTTACTGATGTGTCAACCCTTTTGGGATAACGTTAACGGCTAAAAAATTCGCAATGTCCGCAAACCAAGGTACCTCAGAATCAGATATAGCAAAAAACTGTTCTTCAAGGAACGAATCATTAATTTCAACTTCATCTAGCTCTTTGGTACTTGAATTTTCAAGCCTAGAGAGATGATCAGCCGCGAGATTTTTAGCTCCTTTCTTATCCTGAATCTCCAAGTCAAATTATTGCAATAACAGAATCCATCGAATGAGTCGAGGTTTTGCATCAGTCTTAGTTAAAAGGTAGCGAAGAGCAGAATGGTCAGTATAAATGACAACTCTAGACAATATTAGATATGGCCTAAATTTATCGAATGCAAAAACCACAACTAGCAGCTCTTTCTTCGTGGTGGTGTAGTTTTCTTGTGTGGCTGTCAAAGTTTTGCTAGCATAATAGATAAGTTGAAAATGCTTGTCTCTTCACTGTCCCAAAACTGTACCTACTGCACAATCACTCGCATTGTACATTAGTTCGAAAGGGAAATTCCAATCAGGTGCGATTATAATTGGAGCATTAATCAATTTATCTTTTAAAGTATTAAATGCTTCTAAGCATTCCTAATTGAAATTAAAGGGCACATCTTTTTCTAGTAATTTAGTCAAAGGTTTAGCTATTTTAGAAAAATCTTTAATAAATCTTCTATAAAACTAGGCATGTCCTAAAAAGCTTCAAATAGCCTTAACCGAACTAGAAGGAGGTAGTTTTTCAATGGTTTCAATTTTAGATTTATCAACCTCGATCCCTTTACTAGAAATTTTATGTCCTAACACAATACCTTCTTGAACCATAAAGTGACATTTTTCCTAGTTAAGCACAAGGTTCGTTTCCTCACATCTTATTAAAACTCGTTTTAAATTTTTAAGGAAAAGATGGAAAGAGTTACCGAATACTGAGAAATCATCCATAAATACCTCCATGATGTCTTCTACGAGTTCGTAAAAAATGGCCATCATGCAGCGCTAAAAAGTAGTACGAGCATTACATAATCCAAAAGGCATTCTACGATAAGCAAACATATCGTATGGACATGTAAATGTCATCTTTTCTTGATCTTTAGGTGCTATTGGGAATTGAAAATAACCAGAGAGTCCGTCTAAAAAGCAGTAGTACATGTGCCCTGATAATCTTTCCAACATTTGGTCGATGAATGGCAGGGGAAAGTGATCTTTTCTCGTGGCATCATTCAGCTTCCTATAGTCAATGCAAACTCTTCAACCTATGACTATCCTTGTTGGGATTAACTTATTCTTCTCATTGGCTACCACATTCATGCCTCCTTTCTTAGGAACAACCTGCACTGGACTTACCCAAGAACTATCAGAAATAGGATAAATAATTCCAGCATCTAGGAGTTTAATTACCTAATCTTTAACAACTTCTTTCATGTTGGGGTTCAGTCGTCTTTGAGCTTGCACACATGGCTTATATTCATCTTCCATTAAAATTTTGTGGGTGCAGAAAGAAGGGCTGATTCCTTTAATGTCAGAAAATTTCCAAGCTATGACCCTTTTATGCTCTCTCAATACTTGGAGTAATTCCTCTTTCTCCATGGGTTGCAAGTTAGAAGCAATAATCACTCGTAATGTATAATTCTTTCCAAGGAATGCGTATTCCAAGTGATTTGGCAATTGTTTAAGTTCCAATTTGGGAGGTTCTTCAATAGAGGGTTTTTGCTTAAGTTCATCATTTGCCTTAATACCCTCATATTCTGCTTGTCTTGAGAAGGGTTCATTTGAGTTTAGTTCAGTTTTTACCTTACCTATCTCAGAATCATCATCATCTACCTCCTCTCATTGGGCAAGATACAGTTCCAAAGTGTCCTTATGTACAATTTACTAAAAAGAATCTTGAGTAGCATGATCAATAAAGTCAATAAAATAACATGAGCCATCCTGTTCCCTAGAGAATCTCATGACATCATAAATTTTAAAAATAATCTCTTCGTCACCTACTCTAAGAACAAGTTTACCATCTCTCACATTAATAACAGCCCTTGTAGTGGCTAAAAAGGAACGACCTAAAATTAAAGGCACTTCAACATACTTATCCATGTCAAGCACAACAAAATTAACAGGGAATATAAATTTATCTACCTTTACAAGTACGTCCTCTATAATACCCCTAGGATATTTAACAGATCTATCAGCTAGTTGAATACTTATCCTAGTGGGCTTCGGTTCCTCGAGACCAAGTTGCTTAAACATTGTATAAGGCATCAAATTAATGTTAGCGCCAAAATCAACTAGTGCCTTCTCAACATTCAAACTAACAATTAAGTAGGGAATAGTAAAACTTCCTAAATCTTTCAGTTTGGTTGGTAGTTTATTTTGGAGTATAGCCGAGCATTCCTCATTGAGTTCCACTGTAGACAATTCTTCAAACTTCTTTTTATTTGTTAGAAGCTCCTTTAAAAACTTTGCGTATGTAGGCATCTGCGAGATAGCTTCAACAAAAGGTAAGTTAATATGTAATTGTTTAAAAAGTTCAAGAAATTTATCGAATTGTGCATCCATGCGGTCTTTCTTCAACTTTGCTGGGTATGGGATTGGTGGTTTATATTCCCTCATCACCGATTTTTCATCACTTTCAGGTTTTTCCTCTTCATCTTCTTTTCTGTCGGCTTCTGGTGGTGGCTTCTTTTCAGATTCAGTCAACACCTTCCCACTCCTTAATGTAACTGCTTTCACATACTCTTTTGGATTGGGTTCAGTGTTGCTAGGTAGGCTCCCTGGTGATCTTTCTGAAATCATCTTAGCTAGCTGTCCTATTTGATTCTCGAGTCCTTGAATTGATGCTTGCTGATTTTTTAGTGCAGTTTCAGTATTCTGAAAAAGAGTTTCCGCTACTGAGATAAATTTTATCATCATCTCCTCAAGGTTCGACTTTTTCTCTGGCTAGTAATGATGTTGTTGGAAGCCTGGAGGGGGTGGTGGTCTTTAATTTCCTTAGCCTCCCCATGAGAAATTTGGGTGATTCCTCCACCTGGCATTGTAAGTGTTACTATAAGGATTATTTTGAGGTCGAGGATTGTTACCCATATAGTTCATTTGCTCATTCTCCATGTTGGTGCCGTAGGCTGGATAATCTAGATTGCTCTTTCCACCTCCACTTGTATCGCACTGCATTACTAGATGAACCTGTGAAGACCAAGTAAGCCATCAATTTTTCTATTCAAAAGTTCTACCTAATTAGAAAGCATAGTAACTGAATCGACGTTAAAAACGCTGGCTGCTTTCGTCGGCTTTGTCCTCATGACTTGCCACTGATAATTATTCAGTGACATCTCTTCTATAAATTCATAGGCTTTTTCAGGTGTCTTATTGTTAATGGTTCCACTAACGGCTGTATCAATCATTTGTCTCGTTGAGGGGTTCAAACCGTTGTGGAAAGTTTGAACTTATAGCCATAGAGGTAACCCATGGTGAGGGCACCTTCTTAATAAGTCCTTGTATCTCTCCATGCATCATAAAGTGTTTCTAAATCCATTTGCATAAAAGAAGAAATATCATTCCTTAGTTTAGTCGTTTTAGCCGGTGGGAAATATTTTGGCAAAAACTTTTCGGTCATTTGTTCCCAAGTAGTGATTGACCCTCATGGTAACGAGTTCAACCACTGTTTTGCCTTTTTCCTTAATGAGAATGGGAATAACCGAAGGTGAAAGGCATCATCAAAAATGCCATTTATCTTAAAAGTGTCACAGAATTCTAGAAAATTTGCCAAATGAGTGTTTGGGTCCTTGTCCTGCAAACCATCAAACTGAACAAATTGTTGTATCATTCGAATAGTGTTAGGTTTCAGTTCAAAATTATTTGCAGCAATAACAGGCCTAACTATACTCGATTCAGTTCCTGTTAAAGTGGGTTTAGCATAATCATACATAGTACGAGAAGCAAGATTCTGATTTACTGGATCTACAGCAACCACAGGAGGTAGCGGATTATTTTGATTGTCAGCCATCTCCTCCGTTGTATTATGGATATCGTCCTCTTGTCCTTTCTCTATGTATTGTAAGCTTCGCCTTATTTCTCTTCGATTTTTACAAGCTGTGCTCTCGATATCACTATAAAAAAGTAGAGGTCCTGACGGGTTTATTCTAGTCATAAACTATAAAAACCTGCCAGAAGTGAAGAAAAGAAAAATAAGTAAAGAAAAAATTAAACTAAAAATAAAAAGTAAATTGCAATAAAAGTAAAAAATGTCTAAAGTAATAAAAATCAAACGTTCCTAATATCTTAGTCCCCGGCAATGGCGCCAAAAACTTGATGGTCATAAAACTAACTAAAAATTTGACTTAGGGCAAGCGCACCTATAGTACAGTAGTATAGTTGTGGTGAGACCGAAAATATCGTATCCACGAGGACTAAAAGTACTAGTAAGTACTATCTTTTTATTATCTAGCCTAAGAATTAAAAGAGTGTTTTTAAACTAAACTAATTTTCTAATTGAACTAAGATTACGATGAGATGAAAATTGGAAAATACTTTTAAAAAACCAATGGAGAAGACAATACCCAAGAAAGAATCCACCTAGACTTCACTTATTACCTTTGACTTAGACGATTTATTCACTTGACTTATTCCGTAAGAATCCCTGATTTATGTTAATATCTCTCTCGATACTACAAAAAATTGACTCTAGGTTGATTAATTAAAATCTCTTTATAATTAAAACCCCTATTGTCGCATTAACTCGACCTATGGACTCCCTTATTAGATTTGACTCTAATCTGGTAGATTTATGTCGTCCTATCTCTAGGATTGCATTCAACTCCGCTTAATTATGAATGATCTACTCTTAAACAGGGTCTTTTCCTCCACTGAATAAGCACATCAAAAACCTGAATTAATATCCTGGAATATTAAAACAAGTGTTAAACTCACAATTAAGAATAAGAACAAATATTTATCATATAAATCAAAAAGTAATAAGATTCATCTTAGGTTTCATCTCCCTTAGGTATTTAGGGAGTTTAGTTCATAATAATAATAGAAAACATCTCAAAGTTTAGAAAACAACAAAACATAAAGAAACCCAAAGAACTTCTAGGAAATTGGATGCAAATCTGCAGTCTTGATGTAGATCCTCTCTCTAAGCTGATTCTGATGGCTATCTTTCAGTGTTTTCTACTTTCTACTCTTTGTGTCTCCTTCCAATCCTCTTTTAGGGTGTTTATATAGGCTCTAGAAAGCTTCCAAACCCTCAAAAGATCCCTTTTTCGAATAGAACTCGACTTGGGCTCAACAAGGACACGACCATGTGCCACGCTTGTGTGCAGGTGCTCAGGCCGTGTGCAATACTAACTTGGTTTAATGTCGACACGGCCGTGACACACGGGCATGTGGTCTACCCGTGTGTCACACACGGGCGTGTGGATAACCCGTGTGGAAGTGCCTAGGCTGTGTGAAACACTGATTTAGGTCCAATTTGTCCGTTTTTGACCCTTTTCTCGCTCTTTTTGCTCTCCTAGACTCACCTAAGTGTAAAACATGAATTTAAAGGATTAGGAGCATCGAATTCAACAGAACCAAGGAAAATCATCCATAAATATGTCAAGCGTAGGGTAAAAATATGTATATATTATGGTTTATCAATTATTTAATATGATTTCAGCAATAGTAGCACAAAAATGTATGAGGAAGGGGTAAGATGCCTATCTTGCTTATGTGTTGGATACTAAGGTAATCGAGTCAAAGATTCAATCTGTGCCAGTAGTATGTGAGTTTCCAGACGCGTTTTCAGAAGAATTTTCTAGCTTACCACCTGTCAGAGAAGTGGAATTCTCTATAGATCTAATTCCGGGAACAACACCAATATCAATAGCACCTTATTGAATGGCTCCTGCCGAGTTGAAAGAGTTGAAGGTGCAGTTATAGGAATTAATTGATAGGGGTTTTGCTCGACCTAGTTTCTTACCATGGCGTGCCCCGGTGTTATCTATAAAGAACCGGCAACTTAATAAAGTCACTATTAAGAATAAATATCCACTGCCTCGAATTGATGACTTATTTGATCAGTTGAAAGGAGCTACTGTATTTTCAAAGATTGATCTTCGTTCGGGTTATTACTAGCTCCGGGTGAAGGATTCAGATGTTCTAAAGATAGCTTTCAGAACTAGATATGGTCATTATGAATTCTTGGTGATGCCATTTGGATTAACAATTGCACCAGTAGTGTTTATGGATTTAATGAACAGGTTTTTCTGACTGTACCTAAACAGATTTGTGGTGGTATTCATAGATGATGTTTTAGTTTATTCTCGAAGTGAAGATGAACATGCTGAACATTTGAGGATTGTGTTGTAAACTTTATGGGAAAAATAATTGTATGCCAAATTTAGTAAATGTGAATTTTGGCTACGAGAAGTCAGCTTTCTTGGTCACATAGTATCTGCTAAAGGCATTAGGGTTAACCTGAGGAAAATTTCAGCAATTATTAATTGGAGTCCACCAAAGAACGTGTCAGAGGTCAAAATTTTTTTGGGCTTAGTCGAATATTATCGGAGGTTTGTTAAGGGATTTTCAATGATTGCTTCCCCGATAACTCATTTGTTGCATAAAGATGTAAAATTCGAGTGAAATGATAAATGTCAATAGAGTTTTGATAGATTGAAGACTTTGTTGACTGAAGCACCTGCATTGGTACAACGTAAATCGGGTAAGGAATTTGTAATTTACAGTGATGCATCTTTAAATGGCTTAGGTTGTGTTTTGATATAAGAAGGTAAAGTGATTACCTATGCTTCAAGACAACTTAAACTACATGAAAGAAATTTCCCGATACATGATCTTGAACTAGCAGCCATAGTAATTGCATTGAAAATATGAAGGCATTATTTATATGGTGAAAAATGTCATATTTACACTGACCATAAAAGTTTGAAGTATTTAATGACACAGAAAGACTTGAATTTGAGGCAACGCAGGTGGCTCGAGTTAATAAAGGATTATGATTTGATTATTGATTATCATTTGGGAAAGGCCAATGTTGTGGCGGATGCATTGAGCAGAAAATCCTTGTTTACTTTAAGAACAATGAACACTCGGTTATCTTTGTCAGATGATGGTTCGGTTGTAGCTGAATTAAAAGCTAGACTGACATTTATACAACAAATTTATGAAGCCCAAAAGAGTAACAACGAGTTGCAAGTTAAACAGGAGCAATGTCAAAAGAATTCTAATTCAGAGTTTCAAATTGGGTCTGATGATTTCTTGTTGTTTAAAAATAGAATATGTGTTCCGAAGAACTCAAAACTAGTACAAAATATTTTGCATAAAGCTCATAATGGTACTATGTCAATTCATCCCGGTAGTAATAAAATGTACAATGATCTAAAAAAGATGTATTGGTAGCCGAGAATGAAAAGAGATATTTCTGAATTTGTAGCCAAATGTTTAATATGTCAACAAGTAAAAGCTGAGCATCAGGTGCCTTTAGGGTTATTACAGCCAATCAATATACCAGAGTGGAAATGGGAAAGAATTACCATGGATTTTGTAATGGGATTACCTATGTCTCCGAGAAAGAAAGATGCCATTTGGGTAGTTATTGACCGGTTAACAAAGTCGGCACATTTTATATCGGTACGTATGGACTTTTCATTGGATAAATTAGCCAAATTGTATGTCTCTGAAATTTTTAGATTGCATGGTGTACCGGTTTCTATTATCTCTGATAGAGATCCTCGGTTTACATCCCGATTTTGGTATAAATTGCAAGAAGCACTGGGGACACAGTTATATTTTAGTACTGCATTTCATCCCCAAACTGATGGTCAGTCAGAAGGGGTGATCCAGATTTTAGAAGACATGTTACGGTGTTGTGTGCTTGAATTTGAAGGTAACTGGGAAAGATACTTGCCTCTGATTAAATTTGCCTATAATAATAGCTATCAATCTAGTATTAAAATGACACCTTATAAAGCTTTATATGGTCAGAAATGTAAAACACCATTGTACTAGACAAAGCTCAGTGAAAAGAAGATTCATGGGGTTGATCTAATTCGAGAAACTGCGAAAAAAGTAAAGGTGATACAAGACAGCTTGAAAGCAGCTTTAGACAGACAAAAGTATTAAGCTGATCTTAAAAGAAAAGAAATTGAGTTTGAGGTTGGTGATAAAGTATTTTTAAAATTGTCACTTTGGAAGAAAGTTCTCCGGTTTGGCCGTAAAGGAAAATTAAGTCCTCGGTTTATTTGACCATATGAGATCATTGAAAGAATTGGGCCAGTAACTTATTGGTTAGCTTTACTGCCAGAACTTGAAAGAATTCACAATGTTTTTCATGTTTCAATGTTAAGACGGTATCGGTCGGATCCATCACATGTTATTTCTCCAACAGAAGTGGAAATTCAGCCCGACATGACATATAGTGAGGAACCAATTAAGATCTTAGCACGGGAAACAAAAGAGTTGAGAAATAAAAAGATAACATTGGTAAAGGTTCTTTGGCAGAAACATGGAATTGAAGAAGCTACTTGGGAACCTGAAGATATCATGAAAAGGTAGTACCCGAATCTTTTCATTGGTAAGATTTTCGAGGATGAAAATCCTTAAGGGGGGAGGTTGTAACAGCCCAATTTCAGTGAAATCAGAATAGTGGTTTCGGGACCACAAATCCAAGTTCGAAAATGAAATTATTTAAATTTCATAGAATGATAGGTATTATGATAGGAGTATTGCATGAAAATTTTTATCGAAAAATTTTATCAATTATGTGTCTAATTGCAAAAAGGACTGAATTGAATAAAATGCTAAAGTTGCATATTAATAGCTAAAGGGATTAAATAGCTAGAGAATTCAAAATGTGAGGTCCTTATATGGCAATTAGACCATTGAAGAAAAATAAGTAGATATTTTTAGTGAGTCATCCATGGAAAAATTGAAAAAGGTAAAGGACTAAATTGGAAAGTGGAAAAGTTAAATGATATTAATTAAATTAAAAGAAAAAGATATCATTTGATCATCTTCTTCTCCATAAAATACATGGAAACCCTAGGAGAGAGAAAGCAAATTTTTCAAGCTTGATTTGGTAAGTTCTATGTCCCGTTTTAGTAATTTTTATATTTTTGAGATCGAGAAAGCTTAATTTCTTTATTTGAGTGATTAAATTGAAAGAAAATCAAAGTTTAGAAAATTAACCATGGATGAATATGCTGTAAATTGAAAGTTTTTGATGGAAAATGAAAGATTATTGATAGATAAATCACTTTTACAAAGTGATTTTTAGTGAACGTATGTGTAGAACTAAATTGCAAAGTAGTGAAATTCTTGGAAAAATTTTGAAAATTTATGAAATATATATGCTGTAAAAGTTATATTGAAATTTTGAATAAGCTTGAAATAAGGAGTAGATTGCATGAATTTCAATTTCCGAGCCTAGGGATGAAATTGGAATTAATTAAAAGTTTAGGGGCAAAATGGTACTTTTTCCTAAAATGTGAAATGGACTTGATTGAATGTAAAAAATCATAGAATTGATGATTAAATGTATTTATACAGATCCGGAAGTGTCGAACAAAGAAAAAGATCAAGGGAAAGAAAAAGTATCAGATTAGTAGATATGAACAATTGTTAAGGTAAGTTCGTATAACTAAATTAAGCATGTAAATGTGTTGAAATGATTGTTGAATTATGTGCATCATGATTTGCAATTGGTATGTACATGTAATAAACCAATGTTGATTTGTGATTAACATATAAATGATGAAATGATGCATGAATCCGTTTGAATATTGATTTCCGATTGGGCAGGTGATTACAGTGAATATGAGATCTTGCATATGTTGCAATAAAGGTTGTCCCTAAAGGATAATCTTTTAATCTCATTATGAAAAGGAAATGTACACCTTGTGTGTACCATGTGAAAAGGGATAGCTTCGGCTATCGAATGTGAAAAGGGATAGCTTCGGCTATCGAATATGAAAAGGGATAGCTTCAGCTATCGAGTTTGAAAAGGAAAGGTATACTTTATGTATACCACATGAAAAGGCTATGTACACTATGTGTGTACACTTGGAAAGGTTAGGTATACTTTGTGTATACCATATGAAAAGGAAAGGTATACTTTGTTTATACCACTTGAAAAGGAAAAGTACACTATGTGTGTACACTTGAAAATGTTATGTGCACTGTGTGTACAAATTGAAAAGGGAATGTACACCTCGGGTGTGCAATTAGAAAAAGAAAGGTCCATCGAAAATTCAAAGATTCAACGGAAATGCATTAACAAGTGAAATAGGAAGAAATGACATGATGAGCTCACCTATGCATATTAATGATTTTGTACTAACAAATTTGGTTGAATGGTTGTGTATAGGTCATAATTGTTAGTTCGCTAATTTGATGAGTAAATTGCCTTATGGGTGATTTATTTGTTATATATGAATGGTAAGTGTATTTTAGTTATATGAACTTACTAAGCAATAATGCTTACTAGGTATATTTTTCTTATTTTATAGTGCTCAAAGCTTTTGAAGGTTGGATTGGGTTAGACCTACCATCACACTATCAACTCCTTAACTTTGGTATAAACGACAAACTCATTTTGATATAATGACATGTACAGGATAATGAGGGCAAATGGTGATGTAACATGTTTGTTCACAACCTAGCCATTGAAATGGCTAGTAATATGTATTTTGAGGTAATATGGTATGTACATGTTCAACAAGACATAAATCACCTTTATCAAAACATGATTTACAAACCAATGTAAATGTAAGTTTCAGGTATGGTTAAGCGTTGGAAATGTTAGATTGAATGCTGGAAATTGGTTGAAATGGATGGTATATACTTGTAAGTTTTCGTGCAGGAAATTGGTTAAATTTGAGTGAAAAATAGGGCTAGGAAATGGTCTTATTTCGTCCACACGGGTAAGACACACGGGCGTGTGTCTAGGCCGTGTGTGACACACGGATAGCCCACGGGCGTATGAAATGACCGTGTGTCCCCTGTATCTTTAAATATGAAGTCAGGATAGTACATGGGTAAAAGACACAACCGTGTGTTTGGTCGTGTGAAGGACATGAGTTTTAAGCATGGTCGTGTGTCAAAATCGTGTGAAAATGACTTAAAAATGGTGAAAAATCAATGCACCACACGGCCTAGTCACATGGGCGTGTGCCCAGGCCGTGTGCCCCTCTGATGCTTAAGAAATTGCAAGTCAGAACTGCCCATGGGCTTGCCCCACGGCCATGGGATCCTTACGGGTTGGCCACACGGCCATGTCACAGGCCACACGGGCTTGTGCCCCTATCTTCAAGGTAAAATTTCCAAAGTTGTCGGTTTAGTCCCGAATCATTTCCAAAGCATGTGTTGGGACCCGTAGGCCCATATTAGGGACTTTATGATGAAATATGAGAAGTTTTGACTTAAAATGAAAATTTATGATTCGATTTTGTATAAATGCTAGTGTATATGTTTGGTAATGCCTCGTAACCCTGTTCCGGTAACGGATACAGGTTAGGGGTGTTACATATAGGGGACTTGGTTATTTTTGTATGTGTCATAATTGTTTTGGCCTAAAATGTTGGCCTATGCTATTTGAAAGTTCATTGTTGTCTAAGGCAATTTGATGTTGGTATATTGGCTATATTATAAGTCCATGATGATGCATTTTAAGGATGTGTATGCATACATATGTGGATGAATGAGTGGTGATATCTATGTGTGAAATAAATTTGTTCGCAACGGCAAATCAGATTAGTGCACTGGCTAGGGACATGGCCATGCGAGCCATACGACCGTGTCCTAATATCACACAGGAGTGTGCCTCTGTTTTTCATGAAAATTTTCAAAGTTTTCTAAAGTTCTCGGTTTGATCCCGAACTGTTTCCTAAGCATGATTTGGGCTTCGTAGGCCCATATTAGGGACTTTAAGATGAAATGTGAAATTTTTTAAATTTGAACGCAAATTCATGACCCGATTTTATACGATTGCATGTGTTTATATCTGGTAATACCTTATACCTTGCTACGGTGTCAAAAAGGGGTAAGGGGTGTTACATAACATGTATAAATCATCTCTTTATATTACAAGTATAATTTCATAATAGTTCATCTCGAGTTCAGATCATTTCATATCAGAACTTTACCTATATTACTCGGAATATCAAGGTCACGATTAGTACACTCAAGGTGTATAAGTCTATAATCAAGGATGTACATACTCATCAAATAAATTCCATGTACAATATTGTCATTTCATATTTCCATATATCAATTATCACGTATCGTCATTTTCATGTATTTCAGGTCGATATGTGTAATAACTCATTTCTTATTAATATCTTCTTATGTCAAGAACTTTTACCCATTGAATTTGTCTAAAATATCTATGGATACACAGGTAGTACACTCGTGGTGTCCAAATTAGGATTCGTCAATTCATATTCAATGGTACCCATAAGGTACTATTTCGGGGAGTACACTCTCGAGCCACACATGTATACAATAGGATTACCAGTCCAGGCTAATTTTTCTTATGACATATGCTCTAAGGAGCTTGATCTAAATTACCTGTCTGGACTAAATCCAATCCATAACATATGCTCGAGAGGAATTATATCAGGATTACCCATCCGGGCTAAATCATTTCTGTAATGAGGTCAATAGGATTACTTGTCCGAGCTAAATCCCGTCAGCAACAAATGTAGGTCTTCATTCATTTCGGGAAATCACATATCTATCGAATTTCCATTTTATTCAACTGGATTTTAACACTTTTCTCAAGCATTATCGGGCATGTGATTATTTTATACATCCACAACATTCATATAATTCAATTCAAGCATATTGACATACATATTTAAGTTACACGAACTTACATCAACAATGTTCGTGTACGTTAAATCTAGTAATCCAACATTTTCCTCTTTCCTCGTTCTAGCTCCGAATTTCATCTATCCGAATCTATACGAGTAAATTTTACATCAATTTCTCATATTTCATACTCATTTAGACTCAATTTACATCCTAGGCAAAATTACCATTTTGTCCCTAACTTTTCCATAAATTCTCATTTTGTCCCTAGGCTCGGAAAATAAAATTTGTGCAATTTACTCCCTATTCCAAGCCTAACCAAAATCCCATTACAAAATTAACAGCACATGTATTCATAAAAATTCAACATTTTTCTTCAATTTCACAACTTTACATTTTAGTCCCTAAATCATGTTTTCATCAAAAATCACTTTGTAAAAGTTGTTTATTTATAAAAAATCTTTCATTTTCTACCATAAATTTCTAATCTTCAGCACATACATCCATGACTCATTTTCCATACTCTGATAACTTCTCAACTTGATCCCCCAAATAGATAGATTAAGCTATCCCGGTTTCAAAAATATCAAAATTACTAAAAACGGGACAAGAAAACTTACCCAATTTGGCCAAGAAAGTTTCTTCTCTCTCTCCTAGGGTTTCCATGTATTATTTTGGGGAAGAAGATGACAAAAATGATTTCTATTTCTTTTTAATAATTTATCATCTTTTAATAATTTTGATTTCCAATTTAGTCCTTAGCCTTTTTCTAATTTTCAATGGATGAATCATCCAAAAATATCTATTAACTTTTTATTAATGGTCTAATTACCATAGAAGGACCTCAAGTTTTGAATTCCATAGCTATTTAATTCTTATAGCTATTAGAATTCAACTTTTGTATTTTATGTGATTTAGTCCTTTCCCTAATTAAACACATAATCGATAGAATTTCCTTATCAAAATTTTTACATGACAGTTCTAACATATTACGGGCCATGTAATAAAATAAAAATAAATTTTATTTTCGGTTCGGATTTGAGGTCCCGATTTCACCGAAATTTGGGCTGTTACAACTCTGCCCCCTTAAGGAATTTTCGTCCTCGAAAATTTTACCAGTAGAAAGATTCAGGCATTAATTTCTCAAAGTTTCCTTCTGTTCCTAGGTAGCTCCCTCTATATCATGTCATTGTCTGAAAAATTTTACTAAAGCTACCTTTTTAATTCTCAGTTTTTCTCTTCAAGTGCCAGAATTTCAATCAATCTCTCGCTGTAAGTTGTGTTAGGCTGAATTTAACATTTATCAAAGTAATAACGGATGATGGGTCTGATCGATACTATCATAACACATATACTCATAAAACATTTTGAACTTTATAGAACTCTAATAATAATACCAATCAATACGCAATAGGTGCAATTATTTTTAATAATCTCCTATGATCATGGCGAAACTTTCAAAATATTTTATCGCCAATCTAAAATTCTATTTCTTCTTATTTTTAGATTCACATCGGATTTCTGACGATCAAATATTGCTTTTAAACTATCTCAAGTCCCTTTCATTTTTCTTCGGTTTCAACGACTCAAACGAACTTCATATATCTTTTCTCACTGAACTCAGTCCAAAACACCGGAGTTTTATATTTGTGACTATATAAAGCCTCGTACAGTAAAAATTTTGTACTTTACTGTTAACTGTTATAATAAGCAAATTCAGCTAGAGGCAAATACTTTTCCCAATTACCTTCAAATTCAAGTACACAACATCGAAGCATATCTTCCAAATTCTGAATCATATGTTCATATTGATCATCCGTCTGAAAATGAAATACGGTACTAAAATGTAACCGTATGCCCAGAGTTTCTTGTAACTTTTTTTAGAATCGGAATATGAACTGTAGATCTCTATAAAAAATAATAGAAGTTAGCACATCATATAATCTGACAATCTCAAAAACAAATCATTCAAGCAATCTATCAAGTGAGAAATCCACTCATACCAGGAGGAAATGTGCAGGCTTCATCAAACAATCAACAATTTCTCAAATAGTATTTTTCTTTTTCATAGATAAGGATAGTCTCGATATAAAGTTCATAGTAACTTTGTTTCATTTCCATTTCGGTATCTTCGCTGGCTATAATCATCCTGAAAGTTTCATTCTCATATTGTTGATACATCTAACATTGAAACACAGATTCAGAAATACCACATTTCATTCTAGGCTACAAGTACATCTTTTTCAAATCTTTGTGCATTTTATCATTTCCCCGATAAACAGACATAGTATTACTATGATCATTCATGTAAAATTTTCTGTAAAAGTTCCAAATTCTTCAATACATAGGCTTTATCTCGGAATAATAGACAATCATCAAATTCAAATCTGCTATTTTGTTTCAATAATTATTTCATTCTATACTCGTTTAACTTACAACTCATTATCACTTTTTTAAGTTTCACTGTTTTGTCATAGAAACATCAGTTTAGCTCTATACTCAGCTAAAATTAAGCTATTATTAGACAATCATAATATGTATCCATGGCTTGCAAAGTATACAGAGATTTCCTACTCAAAATGTCTTTAACCACATTCGTTCTTTCCAAGTGATATACAATTGTCAATTCATAATCTTTCAACAATTCATGTCATATATGCTATCTCAAAGTCAAATCTTTTTGCAACATCAGATACTTCAACTTTTTATAATCGGTGAATATATGACATTTTTTTACCAAACAAGTAATATTATCAGTTTTCAACACAAAACAATATCTGTAAATTCTAGATCATGTATCGGGTAATTCTTGTAACACCTCAAACTCGGCCTAGACGTTATGGCCGAATCTGGCGTGTCACATTGAAATGTTTTTCGAAAACTTTGTTTTCATTGAAAACCCTTCTTTAAAATAAAAACCTTGAGTAAAATCCCAGCTTGTATTTGTTGCTTTCAAAGCGAGAAGTATTTACAAAAAAAACTATTCCTTCTTGTATGACAATGCTTATTTTGGAAAATTCTCTTTTCAATTGTGGAAGCTTTATTTAAGACAGATGATCTATAACAACTTGTCATTTTTAAAAAAAAATTGAGTTGCGGAAATGTAGTATTTAAAAACAGTTATGGTTTAGGAAAACCATGTTCTACTTCTAGCAAGTATAAAGCACAAAAATTAATAATAATCCTAGTTTGAAATAATATCTAGCGAATAGGCTTTATTACAATCCGAACTGCAATAACTTTAAATACTAGAAGTTATAGGCTTGAGAAAACAAGTACAAGTCGTCTTACTAGTTGGCCACCTCGGAGTCCCTCCAACCGTCGAACCACCTACTGAGGATCACTTGAGAAAAATAAAAGAGGGGGTGAGTTTTCAAAAAATCAGTGTGTACACCCCTCGGCAAATAGAAAAGCATGCAATAGCAAGTCTTTTTGGGCCTAAGCCCAATTCAATATTAGCACAGATGTACACCAATCAAATATGCACGAACCCCACCCATCCAACCGCTACACACCATCTCCATCCCCTGATACACTCCATGTGGGGATATAAATATCGACCCACCCATCCGATACACTCTAATGATAGCCTGATTGCGGTACTCTCTAACGTTGCAGCAAAGTTGCTAATCATATATTGGGCTTAAAAAGCCATCGGTGGATCCACGGTCGTCAAGCAACCAAGCAATCGTCATATACTTCCTCCGTTCCATAATTCCCAACCCATAAGCAACCTAAACAGAATATCATATGAATGCAGCAGATATACATGTATCATCCAAAATTTTACATTCAACAAATAGGGGTATTTTAGTCATTTTTGCTCTTAGGGGCATTTCGATACTTTCTCTTTATGATGGGTTTATTACTTACCTTGGCCCGTTAACAAGTCCTCGTTAGCTAAAGTGAACAGATACTATGCAAGAGGTAGGATTCCAGAGAAGAGAAGGTGGGTCAATAAGACCGCTTAAGTACCAAGCTCTCCCTAGATCCAATCCTAGACATGCATATACCAATTGCCACACCTTAACCTTATGACTTGTCCACGGTTACAATTAATTAATTATTTAAGTTTTATGTCTGATTGAGTAGTTACCCAAAAACTAGGTCCACAGCCCCTTACTAAACACTAACAAATCCACACCCATTCATTTGACCCGTCAGGCCCATCACATTCATATGGCCCATCGGCCCAATCACATTCATATGGCCCATCAGGCCCAAATCAATTCCAGGCCATGCAATCAACATGACTATTACAACACTTAGCATCAAGTCGTCAATTATGCCTATCATGGGACCACAACCCATCAGGCCCATCTAGCCCATTCTGGCCCGGTTGGCCGAAACACGGCCCAAGACCATGAGATCGCTCATGGGGCCTTTGATAATGTATTGGTCCCCCCTTACGAGTTTTCGCGCACTCGCAAGACTACCGTAGCCAAACTTTTGGCTTTTCGGCATTTCGGCTTTTTGGCATTTCGAGATTTGTCGGTCTACTGTGTGTGTGCAGTGTATGTACACACCTAGTACTAAAACATGCTACGATCTCCTTAGCCACGAACCTTGAACGACAAGCCTTAACAACCCTTCCTTGATCACTAACCACGAGTATTTCTTAAATTCAAAATCCCAAAATGCCTAAGGAGCAATTCGACAGAGATCTAAACTCCGAGATTCGATATTAATCCCATAAGAATCAGCTGAAATAGAGGGAGTAGTGGCGGCACAGAGGGTCTTCAGCCAAAAAGGTACTCGTCTTTTGAGATTTGTATGGTGAAAGGGTTATTCGATACAGATAAGAAGAAGAGAAGAAGGAATCGACTAAAACCAAAGGTGAATCAAAAGAGAATTTGAGTGGAGAAAGAATGGAAAATTGGCAGCAAGGAACAAGGAATTCTGCTTCTGAGCACTTAAAGAGAAAAAATGTTTCGGCAACACAAAAATGAGGAATTCGGCTAAAAGAAGAGAAGTAATTTCGGCATTACCCTAAAATCTCCAAAATCGGCACCTATATATACTATAGCCGAATTTACCTATCCCCAAATTCCCAATTCAGCTCCACTTCTCTCTACCCCTCATCTCCTAAATTTTCTCCCAGATAACTCCTTAATCCCTTCCTTAAATTTCTCCTCTGATCACTTCCTTCAGAGTTCACATCCAACGCCACCACTGGCCATCCATTGAGCAAAAATAAATCCTTCTTTTGAGCAAGAAGGGATTCGAACCCCAAACCTCCTTGCCATGCATGTGACGCCACCTCTAAGCCCCACATGTAATGCTACTTGCCACTCCAACACAAGGCTCTTTGTGTCCAATTCTTCCTTCGTTTATTTAAAAACCAAACTACTTGCCAACAAGGTTATTTTAAATTATTAAACTATAATTTCCTTCACCCTAAAGTTCAAACTCAAAACTTAACCAAGGCCTATTATCAAATAAAGAACACTTGATTAG
This sequence comes from Gossypium longicalyx, assembly GCA_025698465.1. Classification (NCBI taxonomy): domain Eukaryota; kingdom Viridiplantae; phylum Streptophyta; class Magnoliopsida; order Malvales; family Malvaceae; genus Gossypium; species Gossypium longicalyx. Next base: position 65,056,300 of record CM046995.1, on the reverse strand, counting down.
GAATATTAAGCACACTCTTTATCAAAATCGAAAAAAAGAAGGTTGAGGATTTTTGTGGCGTTACAACTCTAACCCCTAAAAGAAATTTCGTCCCCAAAATTTTACCTGATCCAAATAGTTGAGGATATTGATGTCGCATCGCTTCCTCGGGTTCCCAAGTAGCCTCTTCAGCCTTGTGATTACGCCAAAACACTTTGACTAATGGGACAGACTTCTTTCTCAGTACTTTAACATTATGTCCAATTATTTGTATGGGCTCTTCCTCAAAAGTTAGATCTAGCCTAACCTCGATCTCCTCAACCGACACGACATATGAAGGATCCGAGCGATACTATCTTAGCATGGAAACATGAAACACGTCGTGGATCTGGCTTAGTTCAGAAGGTAATTTTAGCTGATAAGCGATAGGCCCAATCCGCCTCACAACCCAATATGGCCCAATGAACCTTGGGCTTAGCTTTCCCTTCCGTCCAAACCTTAATACCTTCTTCCATAGAGAGACCTTAATAAAAACTAGGTCCCCCACTACATACTTTATCTCTCGATGCTTAAGGTCAGCATACGACTTCTACCTATCCGAGGCCTCCTTCAACTGATCCCGAATCAATTTTACCTTACCCTCAGTATCTGCTACAAACTCAAGGACCAAAACTCTTCGTTCGCCCAATTCTGTCTAACATGTTGGAGTTTGACACCTTCGCCCATACAGTGTTTCATACGGAGCCATCCCAATACTTGCTTGATAACTATTATTGTATGCAAATTCGGCTAACGGTAAATAGTCTTCCCAGCTACCTCGGAACTTAATTACACATCCCCTCAACATATCTTCCAAAACTTGGATCACCCTTTCTGACTGTCCATCAGTTTGAGGGTAGAATGCAGTACTAAAGTTCATCCTAGTACCCAACGCCTCGTGTAGCTTCTTCCAAAATCGCGAAGTGAAACGTGGATCCCTATAAGATATTATGGAAACTGGCACTCCATACAATCTTACAATCTTCGCCACATACAGCCTAGCCAGCTTTTGTAAAGAGTAATCGGTACGGACCTGTACAAAATGGGTAAACTTGGTTAACCGATCCACTATAACCCATATCAAGTCTTTCTTAATAGGTGTTAAGGGTAGCCCACTAACAAAGTCCATAGTAACCCTTTCCCACTTCCAAAGTGGAACCTTTACTGGTTGAAGCAATCCTGAAGGCAACTGATGTTCCGCCTTCACCTTTTGACAAATGAAGCATTTACTTACGAACTCCATAACCTCGCGCTTAAGTCCAGGCCATCAATAAAGCTCACGCAAATTCTAATACATCTTGTTTCCGTCAGGATGCATAGCATAGAGACTGCTATGCGCTTCCTACAGAATAGACTGCCTTAGATCATCGTCTTTTGGTATACACATTCTCCCACGGAAACACAACACTACTTCACTATTTATCCCAAAGTCTGACTTCTCCCCATTTTCTACTTGTCTAAAACGAGTACCCAAAGTCTCATCCACTAACAGCTTACTCTTTATCTGCTCGACCCATACCGGCTTTACTTGAAGCTCAACTAACAAGCTACCATCATCCAACATGCTTAAACGGGTGAGCATAGCCGTCAAGTCTGACTTAACCCTACGACTCAATGTGTCGGCTACCACTTTTGCTTTGCTAGGGTGGTATTCAATCTTACAATCATAATCCTTTAATAATTCCACTCACCTACGCTGCTTAAGGTTTAACTCCTTTTAGTTAAGGAGGTATTTCAAACTCTTATAGTCTGAATAAATTATGCACTTCTCTCCGTATAAATAATGCCTCCATATTTTTAGTGCGAAAACCACCGCAGTTAGTTCCAAGTCATGGGTTTGGTAATTCACCTCGTGAGTCTTAAGTTGACGTGACGCATACGCAACCACCTTTTCTTTCTGCATCAATACACAACCTAAGCCCACATGCGACGCGTCACTATAAACCATAAACTTCTTCCCAGGCTTTGGCTGAATCAACATAGGGGCCTTAGTTAAAACCTTCTTAAGCTTTCCAAAACTTTCTTGCTGCTTGTCCGTCCACTCAAACGGTACCCCCTTCCTCAACAACTTAGTTAAAGGTGCAACAATTAATGAAAAGCCCTCAACAAACCGCCTATAGTACCTTGCCAAGCCCAAAAAACTTCAGATTTGTGATGCTGGCTTAGATGCTTTCCAGTCTAACACTGCTTCAATTTTCCAAGTATCCACCTTAATCCCCTTAACTGACACCATATGTCCTAGAAAAGTAACCTCCCTTAGCCAAAATTTGCACTTACTGAATTTGGCATACAGCTACTTCTCCCTCAAAATCTACAACACAATCCTTAAGTGTGCATCATGCTCATCCTTATTTCTTGAGTACACTAAGATGTCATCTATAAAAACCACCACGAACCGATCCAGGTAGGGTTGGAAGAACCGATTCATGAGATCCATGAAAGCGGCAGGTGCGTTCGTCAGCCCGAATGGCATCACCAAGAACTTGTAGTGCCCATAACGAGTTCTGAAAGCTGTCTTATAAACATCCGCCTCTATAACCCTCAATTGGTGATACCCCGAACGCAGATCAATCTTCAAGAAAATGGAAGCTCCCCTCAACTGATAAAAAAGATCCTCGATTCTCGGCAAATGGTACTTATTTTCTATAGTTAACTTGTTCAACTACCGGTAGTCGATGCACATTCGCAACATCCCATCTTTCTTCTTCACGAATAACACCGGTGCTTCCCACGGAGACACACTTGGTCGGATGAATCCTCGATCCAACAATTCCTGAATATGTGCCTTAAGTTCTACCATCTCCTTCGGTGCCATTTGATAAGGGGCGATGGACACCGGAGTCGTACCAGGTAACAACTCGATTCCAAATTCTACTTCTCTATTGAGCGGTAACCTTGGCAGCTCCTTGGGAAAAACATCAGGAAATTCCCTAACCGTTCTCAGCTCCTTAATAGTAGGGCTCTTAGCCTCCGTATCGCTAATATAAGCCAAATGAGCTTTGCATCCAATTAGTACCAACTTCTCAGCCCTTAATGCCGAAATCACATTCGACAGATAATTCCGACGTTCACCAATCCTCACCACCTCCTTATCCTCCGCTGTTTTTAACACCATTCGCTTTGCAGCGCAATCCAAGGTTGTTCGGTTTTTCACCAGCCAATCCAAACCTAAGATTAAATCAAACTCGCTAAACGACAGTTCCATCAAATCCACTAAAAAGGTAACCTCTTGGACTACTAAGGGTACCTCCCTAAACAACTTATTCACTCCCACTGATTGACCTAATGGACTTATCACAGTAATCTCATTTGCAGTAATTTCAAACATATCAACCAAAAGTTCAGTCATATTACATGCAACATATGAATGCGTCAATCCAATATCAATCAATGCAGTGTAAGGTAACTTATGTATAAAGAACATACCCGTTATCACATCTGGGGCATCCCCGTCTTCTGGGCGACGAGTAGCATAAACGAAAGCTAGCTGCCTCACCTTAGCATGGCCTACATTTCTGCCTGGTGCTCCACGTCCACGTCCAATGCCGTTACTGCCTCTGGCCTACACACGGCCCCTTGGCGGCAGCTGACCACCCTTTGGTGGCTAGGCACCATCTCGGCCCACGACTGGTTCCTGACCTGGCCTCCTAGGGCAACTCTTGATCCTATGCTCCATAGATCCACAAGCTAGGCAAGCTCCTGTCCTCTTCCAACACTCGCCTACATGACCTTTCCCACAATCAGCACAAGGTGGCACCCCTGGATTAATAGCAGGGGGCCCTGCTCTAACTGGCCCACTAACTCTGGCCCTAGCCCTAGGCCTCTGTCCAACACCAGAAGTCTCAGCCTCCCTTTTATTCTTATCCCTTTCTTTTTCCCAATTTAGGTGCTTAGTGCGCTTCACCTCCTCTGCTATCTTTGCTTTCTCTACCAACTCTAAGAAAACTCGCTCCCTTTGCGAAGCTATCAATACTCTGAGGCTATCCCTAAGGCCATCCTCAAACCTAACGCAACGCTCATAGTCCGTTGCCACCATAATTCTTGCATACCTACTAAGGCATAGAAATTCCGCCTCATACTCCGCCATAGATTTGTTTCCTTGGGTCAAGTTCAGGAACTCTTTCCTTCTAACATCCACATAATTCGCACCCACATACTTCCTTTGAAATGTAGTTTTGAAGAACTCCCAAGTGACCTGCTCAAGTTGGGTGCCCTCTTTCACTGTCAGCTACCACTAGTAAGCTACTTCCCTAACCAATGACACTACCCCTTTCAAATTTTGTTCAGGTGAACAATCCAAATCCTCCATTATGCTTTCGGTGGCCTCAACCAGTATTTAGCCACGTTAGGAGCCACACCAGCCACGCCTTTAAAGATCTCAGCCCTATTTGATCGAAGTCACTTCAGAATTGACCCCTGATTTCCTATGCCATTATTGGGCCCCGCGACCCTTTCCAAAATCCTCAGCATTGCCTACGACAGTCTATCATTCTCCGTGCCCGATCATACAGTCTAGTCTATGCCACGGGTGAGGCCAGAGCCTCTTCTACTCCAACATTGGGCATATGGCCCGATGCCGATGATTCAGCCCTAACACTTTCGCGGCCTCGGCCACGACCTCTTGCACCTCTTCTAGCAGTCATCGTTGATTCACGTATTATCTGGATTAGAAATTTTATGAAGTTTTAGTTAGTTTCAATTAATTAAACCGATGTTTTATGAAAGTATTAAAAAGAAAGTTGTTTTTGTTAGTCCTCTACAGTCTCAAGGTCCTACGGGCTTCAGTTTCACTCCAACTAAAAGCCTCAGTATAATCATCTAAAATAGCCCACTAACTATCTACAATATATCAAATTAAACAAGCTTGATAATAAAAGAACTTACTTGGTTCGAAGTCAGAGACTCGGTGTGCCGCACAACAAGATTTTTTTCCAAAACATTGTGATCCAAATTTTTTTAAAACAAACCCAAATAATAAGGTCCACTTCACAGCACGAGTTTTACAACTTGGCTCTGATACCACTAAATGTAACACCCCAAACTCGGCCTAGACGTTATGGCCGAATCTAGCGTGTCACATTGAAGTGTTTTTCGAAAACCTTGTTTTCATTGAAATCCTTTCTTTAAAACAAAAACCTTGAGTAAAATCCCAGCTTGTATTTGTTGCTTTCAAAGCGAGGAGTATTTACAAAAAAATTATTCCTACTTGTATGACAATGATTGCTTTGGAAAATTCTCTTTTCAGTTACAGAAGCTTTATTTAAGACAGATGATCTATGAAAACTTGTCATTTAAAAAAAATAGAGTTGCGGAAACGTAGTATTTAAAAACAGTTATGGTTTAGGAAAACCATGTTCTACTTCTAGCAAGTATAAAGCATAAAAATAATAATAATCCTAGTTTGAAATAATATCTAGCGTATAGGCCTTATTACAATTCGGACTGCAATAACTTTAAATACTAGAAGTTATAGGCTTGAGAAAACAAGTCCAATTCGTCTTGCTAGCTGGCCACCTCGGAGTCCCTCCAACCGTCGAACCACCTACTGAGGATCACCTGAGAAAAATAAAAGAGGGGGGTAATTTTTCGAAAACTCAGTGTGTACACCCCTCGGCAAATAGAAAAGCATGCAATAGCAAGTCTTTTTGGGCCTGAGCCCAATTCAAAGATGTTTTACTATGATAATAAATTCCCTACCCAATTCAGACTGGACCAGAACTGATGCTTCGGTCATCAGGGCTTCCAACTGATCAAAACTTTACTAACGTTTGTCAGTCCATTCAAATCTTACATCTTTCTGTAATATCCATATCATTGATGTAGCTATAATAGAAAGCACTTTTACAATTTTTTTTTAAAAAAATCGAAGTTTTAAATTATTCCAAGGTCACAATCATCAGATAGGTTAAAACATAATACTATAATAGATCTGACGTTTCCACAATATAAATGGAACAATACCTCATCCTCCCTAATATTTTTCAAATAAAAGAGGGAAAACCAAGGGTGACTCAAATATCAACTAGAGCAATAATATAGTTTCTATAATCTGTGTTCCATATTACCAAATTCCCATGCTCAAGTCAGAATTCATAATAGTAGTAAGTATAGTTACCACTTACCAATGAATATCTTTCACAGATAAACCATGTTTGAATAATAAAGAGATTGATGATATCTCTGAGAAAATTTAGAAGAGTAATATCATTCATACTTAATAGAAATAACTGTGATAAAGACAATATAACTTGCATATTTGCAATTCAGGGCTTCAATCAGTAGAAGTAGAAAATGATATCATATGAACCTTATCATCAAATCTTATATCAATCACGATAAATTAGAAAACCCAAGAAAAATAGAGCAATACCGCTCATGAATCAACCAGACTTTTAGTAATTCCATTTATTATAATTAGCATGCCTTTCAATACGATAAATATTGCATCTGAACATGCACAATTTCATATGCCTCTAAGAATAATTGCACTTATAGAGTACCCATGAGATGTTGCTGTAATATACTCAATTATAGCAGCTGCCTTCAACTATCTTTGCAATTTCATCACTATTCTACTGACTAATTAAGTCATCAATAATCTTACATTATTCATTTCACTAAAAGAGTCAATTCAGAAGAATTTTTGGATAATTTCTTTTGTAAATATCATTTTTGGATAAGTCGTTTACTCATGAATAACTTCTTCCTCAACAATGACATCACATAGTCAAAATAATCTTCAAAAATATGTGATATCTCTTTTAATACTGTCTTTACTTACTAACCCATTCTCATTCTAACTACATCATTAATCATTCAGCCTTTAAACTCTTTAGTTCCACATTCATGAGCTTAATCCATATAAATCTTGTGAGTTTCATTGTATAACACTATACTGGTAAGGGGGTGGAGATCGTAAGCCTCAAAAATTAACTTTCATAAATACACACATATCACTTATCATGTATCATTAACATGTTCATTATAAAACATTTATTTCCTACCTTTATGAATCTCATTTCATCATAAGTAACATTTCTACTCAAGCACGTGAGTATCACTTTCAGTAGTATCAGAATTATCTCAGTTGGAAAGCGTCTTTGTCTATTTGTAAAATAATTTTCATCAGAGTCGGGAGATATCACACTATCACAGGTTATATAATGGCATGTATTTCTAGACCTCACATATGCTACGTTCAGCCAGAGAACCGGCTAAATCGTAACTCTGATACCACTAAATGTAACACCCCTAACCCATATCCATTGCCAGAACAGGGTTACGGAGTGTTACCAAAATTTTTCAGACCATATGTAGATATTTCAAGTCAATTACTATTCATTTTTTGAAATAATTCATAACGTTCCTTAAATAGACCCTCAAGGCCCAGTATGAACATTAAATTCGAATCGGGGCTTAATCGAGAACCCTAAGAATTTCCATAAAATTTTTAAAATTTTTCCAAGTTAGAGGGCTCACACACCCGTGTGGTCCAAGGGAGAGGCCCATGTGACCCTGGGGCACGCCCGTGCTGCAAGCCATGTTCGACCCCGTGTAACTCTCTGACTTGTGTTCACAGCCATACCACACGCCCGTGTACGAGGCCGTGTGGTCAATTAATTCATTTTGAGATTAAATGCAGGTTTCACATAGCCAAGACACACGTTCGTGTTCTAGGTCATGTATCACACACAGCTGAGACACACGCTCGTGTCTCTGCCTGTGTGCTCAATTCTGTGCATTCTGTTTTCTTTAATTTAAGGTGCTAGGGACACACAGCCTAACTACACGCCCATGTACCTGGCCGTGTGTCACACACAGTCTAGACACACACCTGTGTGGACAAAATAAAGCCATATCTAACTTCATTTCTCACCCAAAATCACACCCATGTCCTACACTAAAACTCACATCCATAAACCAACCAATCCAAACATTTAATTCAAGTAATTTATAACATTTAACATGATATATTGTTACATGAATTCATGTTTTTAATCTTACCTTTTATAAGCATACTCATTTAACCTTTCTCAATGAATCAATAATGAACACTTATGTTATCCATAAAATGAACTTAATACATAATTACATATACCAAAACATAATCATCACTAGCCATTCCAATGGCTAGATTACAATAATCATGCCAATATGACCAATATAACCTATACATGCCATTATAATCATAATTGCTTTACCATGTTCACTGAAATAGGTCGATGGATAGTGTGAGTACCTCCGCCAAGCTTCCAATCCAACGAGCTTTCGATTTACTCTAAAATAGGGAAATAAAACTAAGTAAGCATAAAATGCTTAGTAATTTCGTATAACATGGTACTTAACTTACCATTTATTCTAATTTGAGGTAACTATGTAAGGCATATTCAATCAGTTTGCCCTCAAGCCCTATACATATCCTCATTGCCCTTGTTAGTCATATAATCCATAATAACATAACAAACTTGTATGGGCTCAACAACAATCAAGTTTTCATGCACATATGCTTTCCACAACATATATTTATTTAACATGTATATATCATCTCTTTATATTACAAGTATAATTTCATAATAGTTCATCTTGAGTTCAGATCATTTCATATCAGAACTTTACCCATATTACTCGGAATATCAAGGTAACGATTAGTACACTCAAGGTGTATAAGTCTATAATCAAGTATACATACTCATAAAATAAATTTCAAGTACAATATCGTCATTTCATATTTCCATATATCAATTATCACGTATCGTCATTTTCATGTATTTCAGGCTGATATGTGTAATAACTCATTTCTTATTCATATCTTCTCATGTCAAGAAATTTTTCCCGTTGAATTTGTCTGAAATATCAATGGATACACAGGTAGTACACTCGTGGTGTACAAATCAGGATTCGTCAATTCATATTCCATGGTACCCATAAGGTACTATTTCGGGGAGTACACTCTCGAGCCACACATGTATACAACTGGATTACCAATCCAGGTTAAATCTTTTTTATGACATATGCTCTAAGGAGCTTGATCTAAATTACCCGTCCGGGCAAAATCTTTTCTATAATAAGGTTAATAGGATTACTCGTCCAAGCTAAATCCCGTCAACAATAAATACAGGTCCTCATTCATTTCGGGAAATCACATATCCATTGAATTTCCATTTTATTCCATCGGGATTTAAACATTTTTCTCAAGCATTATTGGGCATGCGATTATTTCATATCCACAACATTCATATAATTCAATTCAAGCATATTAACATACATATTTAAGTTACATGAACTTACCTCGACAATGTTCGTGTACGTTAAATCTATTAATCCGACATTTTCCTTTTTCCTCGTTCTAGCTCAGAATTTGGTCTATCCGGATCTATATGAGTAAATTTTACATCAATTTCTCTTATTTCATACTCATTTAGACTCAATTTACATCCTAGGAAAAATTACCATTTTGCCGCTAAGTTTTCCATAAATTCTCATTTCATCCTTAGGCTCGGAAAATAAAATTTTTGCAATTTACTCCCTATTCCAAGCCTAACCAAAATCCCATTACAAAATTTATAGCACATGTATTCATAAAAATTCATCATTTTTCTTCAATTTCAGAACTTTACATTTTAGTCCCTAAATCATGTTTTCATAAAAAATCACTTTGTAAAAGTTGTTTATTTATCAACTACCTTTCATTTCCTACCATAAATTTCTAATTTTCAGCATATACATCCATGACCCATTTTCCATACTTTGATAACTTCTCAACTTGATCCCCCCAAATAGATAGATTAAGCTATCTTGGTTTTAAAAATATCAAAATTACTAAAAACAAGACAAGAAATGTAACGCCCCCACGCCCGAGACCGTCACCGGAGTCGAGTATGAGGTGTTACTAAACTTAATTTAACATTTTAAGAACTTTAGATTATTTGTTTCTACATTCACAGCTTTTTAGCTACTTGCGTTACAGTCACAAGAAAAATCATATCTCGAGTTACGAAACTCAAAATCAAGATCCGTAAATTTTCTCTGAATTTAGACTCATATGCCTATCTACTAATTTTTTTCTAGAATTTTTGGTTGGGCCAATTAGTACAGTTTATTAGTTAAAGTTACCCCTGTTTCAGGGCTTGACTGGTCTGACCTCTGTTTACTACGAACCAATTTTCTCTCTGTATAAAATTCATATGAATATGAGGTTTATTTCTCCTGAAACTAGACTCAATAAGAATTCTGAGGATATAAAATAAGCCACCTAATTATATCTGTACAATTTATGGTAAATTTATAAAGTTGGAACAGGGGATTCAGAAACTGCTCTGACCCTGTTTCACTAAAATTCAAATATCTTCTAACATATAATTCTTTTACCAGTTTAGTTTGTTTCATGTGAAACTAGACATAATAAGCTTCAATTTTATATTTAATAAATCACCAAATTCAATTTATATGATTTTTAGTAAATTTTCAAACTCACGTCAGTGTTGCTGTAATATTCTGTTTATGGCAAATTTCATCCTTTTTATGAATTTTCATGAACTAGGTAACTTATTAACTTTCCATAACATCAAACATATTCTAAACTAGCCATTTCCATAATTTATCATTATCAAGCACTTCCTCAACCATTTCATCACCATACCATAAGATCATTTACACAAAATAAGTATTTTGCTATACATGCCATACTTGAATTTACAAGCCATTTTACCGAAAAGTTCTTCCGGATAGTGTGGCTGAGCTTCCGACCAATCCCGACTCCTAAGCTGGCTTGTCCAAAACTAAAATGAGTAAGAAAGAGGAGTAAGCATAAATGCTTAGTAAGTTCATATGCAAATAATAAGTAACATAACAAAGCAATCATACCAAACAACATTAGCATGGTATCACCAAAACATAAATCTCATTTCTAATCATCATTCATCATTTTACTACCTTATCGTTATTGTATCAATACTCAACCCGAGGGTTAAGTACATACCTGTCCGAAGTATCCATTTCACATCACTTACCAATACGTCTCTTTTCATCTCAAGTATTCCTCCATTTGAGTAGAACTTTACCTGTTGAACTCATCGGAATATAATTCGGATACGTAGGAAGTTTGCACATAAGTGCCACATATGTAGCCAAGCTACCATGTAACCCGCCCATAAGCGAACTCGGACTCAACTCAACGAGCTCGGGCGTTCGCATCCATAATGAACTCGGACTCAACTCAACGAGCTCGGATGCCTAGTTACATCTCACGAACTCGGACTCAACTCAACGAGTTCGGACATTCGCATCCATAAGTGAACTCGGACTCAACTCAACGAGGTCGGATGCCCAAGTATCCCAGTGACATGTCACTTGTATCCTAATCTATTCCTAAGGTTCAAACGGGATTTTCCTCGAACATATATCCTTGCCGTCTTCCGTAGAATGCCAGAACCAATACTCGGTAACAATTATGTTTAACAAGTAATTCACATAATTTGCATTTTATTCGAAATTAACCACAAAGCATATATTTCATGATAAAAATCAGCATATCACATAATTGACATCAATGACTTAAAAATAACAATTATGCTACATTATTTACACATGAACTTACCTTGGTACCAAAATACAAAGGTTTTGCAATTTAATCCACAATCTTTTCTTTTCCTCGATTGGAGTCGTTTCCACGTCTTTCTTGATAATCGAGCTTGGAAGCTTGAAAAACCCTAGCCATGGTTTCTCCTTGCTATATTCGGCCATGGGGTTGAAGATGAGCAAAATTGGCTTTTAATTTTGTATTTTAATTCATTTTACCCCTAAATGACCAAAATGCCCTTACTACTAAACTTTCAAAAATTCCTTCCATGTCCTAATTTTGTCCATGAACTTCAAATTGGTCAAATTGCTATTTAAGACCTCCTAATTAATATTTCAAAGCAATTTCATACTAAAAACTTCTAGAATGCAAGTTTTGCAAATTATTCGATTCTAACTTCAAATTAAGCACTTTATGCATAAAATTTCTTCACGAAATTTTCACACAATCATGCAATCATATCATAAACCTCAAAATAATTATAAAATAATTATTTCTATCTCGAATTTGTGGTCACGAAACCACTATTCCGATTAGGCCCTAATTCGGGATATTACAACTCTCCCCCCCTTTAAGGATTTTCGTCCTCGAAAATCTTACCAGTAAACAGATGTGGGTATTGATTTCTCATAGTTTCTTCGGATTCCCATGTAGCTTCTTCTACTCCATGCTTTTGCCACAACACCTTCACAAGTGCAATATTTTTATTCCTTAGTTGTTTGACCTCTCGAGCTAAAATCTTAATCGGTTCTTCTTCATAGGTCATATCTGGTTGTAGTTCAATTTTTGTCGATGAAATCACATGTGAAGGATCCGAACGATACCGACGTAACATAGATACGTGGAACACATCATGAATCTTCTCTAATTCAGGTGGTAAAGCTAGCCGATATGCTACCGGTCCAACTTTTTCAATTACCTCATACGGCCCAATAAAACGTGGACTTAATTTGCCCTTCCGTCCAAATCTGATAACCTTTTTCCACGGAGACACCTTTAAAAATACTTTATCACCAACTTGAAATTCAATGTCCTTTCGTTTTCAATGCGCATAAGATTTACGTCTATCTATCCGAAGTTGCTTTCAAACAATCTCGAATTACCTTCACTTTTTCTTGAGTTTCTTTTATTAGATCAACTCCATAAATATGATTTTTCTTGAGTTCAGTCCAATACAAAGGCGTTCGACACTTACGACCATACAATGCTTCATAAGGTGCCATTTTCAAGCTCGTCGATAACTATTATTGTAAGCAAATTCTACCAACGGTAAGTATTTTCCCAACTTCCTTGAAATTCCAATACACAACATCTGAGCTTATCTTCAAGAATCTGAATTACTCTCTCTATTGTCCCTCCATCTGTGGGATGAAAAGCAGTACTGAAATTTAATTTTGTACCTAACGCGTCTTGCAATTTTTGCCAAAACCGCGAGGTAAACCTTGGATCTCTATCTGAAATGATCGACAATGGTATTCCATGTAGTCTAACAATTTCTCTAACATACAATTCAGCCAACTTGTTAAGAGAATAATCCGTGCGTCATCGGGATAAAATGAGCCGACTTAGTTAGTCACATCAACTATTACCCGGATGGCATCTTTCTTTCCTGGAGTTAATGGCAATCCAAAAACAAAATCCATAGTAATCCGATCCCATTTCCATTCGGGAACCATAATAGGTGAAGTAATCCCGAAGGCACTTGGTGTTCAGCTTTCACTGTTGACAAATCAAGCATTTGGACACAAACTCGATATATCCTTTTTCATTCCATTCCACCAATACATTTTCTTCAAGTCATTATACATTTTCGTACTACCGGATGAATCGAAAACAACCACTATGTGCTTCTGTAGGATCTTTTGAATCAATTCCTCATTCTTTGGTACACAAATCCGATCTTTAAACATTAAGCACCCATCGAACCGATTACGAAATCTAACTCAGTATCAACTTCACACCGCTTTCCTTTGGCTTGCAAATCTTGATCATCTTTCGAGCTTAAAATCTATTGTAAAAACATCGGTTTTGCTCTTAACATTATAGAGAGAAAATGTACCGGTAATCACATCGGGTGAGGAAGCATCTTCGCGCTTTAATAGCATAAGTCCTAGCTGGAGCCCTTCCTTCAGGTCTAATTGGTGCATCCCTGGCTACATTCTTACTACTTGTTTCGGTCCCAGCTTTTCTTGGTTATCTTCCTCTCGAATCCGCCCCACTTGTTTTTGTATTCTGAAATTTTTCTTTTTCAGCTCTCTCTGGGCAGTCTCTAATAAAATGATCCAGAGAACCACATCGAAAACATTCATTTGCTCTGCACGGGCCAAAATGATTTCTACCACACCGCTTTCGGGTTTAACAAATCTCGAATTCCCTACACCGGTTGCCAGTAGTGCGGGACTTAGGACCCACATTTTGCTTCTTATAGTTTCCATATGATTGCCCAGCTGAAGTTTGAGAACGAGGATTCATATTTCTTGACTTTCCAGGTTGATGTGAGAATGAACTGCTCATCGGTCTTTTCTTCCAGCTTCTAGTCTCAGTCTCTGCCTTTTTCTTCTCTTTAAGTAATTCTTCAGCCTTACAAGCTCGATCAACCAATACTACCATTTCTTTTAATTCAAGAATTCCAACAAATACCTTGATGTCTTCATTGAGCCCGTCTTCAAATCGTCGGCACATCTTGGCCTCTGTAGGAACATACTCTCGGCATATTTACTTAATCGAACAAACTCTCTTTCATATTACAGAACCGTCATATTACGTTGCTTGATTCAAGAAATTCTTTACGCTTGATCCATAAATCTTTCACTAATATATTTCTTCCAAACTCTTCTTGAAAGAATTCCCATGTTACTCTCTCTTTTTCTGGTACCACCAAAATCAAAGTCTTCCACCAATTATAAGCTGAATCCTCAACAAAGATATAGCGCATTTCAAACATTCTTCAGTGTACAAGATAATTCATCAAATACCCGAATAGAATTTTCAAGCCAAAACTCGCTTTCTCGGCATCATCATCAATATTTGCTTTAAATTCTTGACCCCTTGCTTGCGGATTCTATCAAGCTGGATTTCTATGAAATTTCATCAGATCCATACCTTGAGGTATCGGGGTATAGGTTGAGGAATTGGGGAGGTGGGGAGGTTGTACATTTGGGTTAAATGCGAACGAACTCGATGTACCATGCACTCATCATTTGGAGAAAGGCTTCTCGACCCTTTCTCCTCCTCCCGACCAACAGTAGGAGGTGGATTTTCAGTCGGCGCTGCTCCTTCAGCCGGGAGTTGGCGCATTACTCTCTACTTCATCTGCCACAGCTGAATCGGGATCCATTTACTATAAAAAAATCATTGAAAAAGGTCAGAAGTCGTCACACTATCACAATTTATACATATGGCATGTATAGCAAAATCCGTACATACAACACGTAGTCCGAGAACCGACTAAACCTGCTCGATACCACTAAATGTAACGCCCCATGCCCGAGACCGTCACGAAGTCGAGTATGAGGTGTTACTAAACTTAATTAACATTTTAAGAACTTTAGATTATTTGTTTCTACATTCACAGCTTTTTAGCTACTTGCGTTACAGTCACAAGAAAAATCATATCTCGAGTTACGAAACTCGAAATCAAGATCCGTAAATTTTCTCTGAATCTATACTCATATGCCTATCTACTAATTTTTTTCTAGAATTTTTGGTTGGGCCAATTAGTACAATTTATTAGTTAAAGTTACCCTGTTTCAGGGCTTGACTGGTCTGACCTCTGTTTACTACGAACCACTTTTCTCTCTGTATAAAATTCATATGAATATGAGGTTTATTTCTCCTGAAACTAGACTCAATAAGGATTCTGAGGATATAAAATAAGCCACCTAATTATATCTGTAAAATTTATGGTAAATTTATAAAGTTGGAACAGGGGATTCAGAAACTGCTCTGACCCTGTTTCACTAAAATTCAAATATCTTCTAACATATAATTCTTTTACCAGTTTAGTTTGTTTCATGTGAAACTAGACATAATAAGCTTCAATTTGATACTTAATACATCACCAAATTCAATTTATATGATTTTTAGTAAATTTTCAAACTCATGTCAGTGTTGCTGTAATATTCTGTTTATGGCAAATTTCATCCTTTTTATGAATTTTCATGAACTAGGTAACTTATTAACTTTCCATAACATCAAACATATTCTAAACTAACCATTTCCATAATTTATCATTATCAAGCACTTCCTCAACCATTTCATCACCATACCATAAGATCATTTACACAAAATAAGTATTTTGCTATACATGCCATACTTGAATTTACAAGCCATTTTACCAAAAGTTCTTCCGATAGTGTGATGAGCTTCCAGGCCAATCCCGACTCCTAAGCTGGCTTGTCCAAAACTAAAATGAGTAAGAAAGAGGGAGTAAGCATAAATGCTTAGTAAGTTCATATGCAAATAATAAGTAACATAACAAAGCAATCATACCAAACAACATTAGCATGGTATCACCAAAACATAAATCTCATTTCTAATCATCATTCATCATTTTACTACCTTATCGTTATTGTATCAATACTCAACCCGAGGGTTAAGTACATACCTGTCCAAGTATCCATTTCACATCACTTACCAATACGTCTCTTTTCATCTCAAGTATTCCTCCATTTGAGTAGAACTTTACCCGTTGAACTCATCGGAATATAATTCGATACGTAGGAAGTTTGCACATAAGTGCCACATATGTAGCCAAGCTACCATGTAACCCGCCCATAAGCGAACTCGGACTCAACTCAACGAGCTCGGGCGTTCGCATCCATAATGAACTCGGACTCAACTCAACGAGCTCGGATGCCTAGTTACATCTCACGAACTCGGACTCAACTCAACGAGTTCGGACATTCGCATCCATAAGTGAACTTCGGACTCAACTCAACGAGGTCGGATGCCCAAGTATCCCAAAGGACATGTCACTTGTATCCTAATCTATTCCTAAGGTTCAAACGGGATTTTCCTCGAACATATATCCTTGCCGTCTTCCGTAGAATGCCGGAACCAATACTCGGTAACAATTATGTTTAACAAGTAATTCACATAATTTGCATTTTATTCGAAATTAACCACAAAGCATATATTTCATGATAAAAATCAGCATATCACATAATTGACATCAATGACTTAAAAATAACAATTATGCTACATTATTTACACATGAACTTACCTTGGTACCAAAATACAAAGGTTTTGCAATTTAATCCACAATCTTTTCTTTTCCTCGATTGGAGTCGTTTCCACGTCTTTCTTGATAATCGAGCTTGGAAGCTTGAAAAACCCTAGCCATGGTTTCTCCTTGCTATATTCGGCCATGGGGTTGAAGATGAGCAAAATTGGCTTTTAATTTTGTATTTTAATTCATTTTACCCCTAAATGACCAAAATGCCCTTACTACTAAACTTTCAAAAATTCCTTCCATGTCCTAATTTTGTCCATGAACTTCAAATTGGTCAAATTGCTATTTAAGACCTCCTAATTAATATTTCAAAGCAATTTCATACTAAAAACTTCTAGAATGCAAGTTTTGCAAATTATTCGATTCTAACTTCAAATTAAGCACTTTATGCATAAAATTTCTTCACGAAATTTTCACACAATCATGCAATCATATCATAAACCTCAAAATAATTATAAAATAATTATTTCTATCTCGGATTTGTGGTCACGAAACCACTATTCCGATTAGGCCCTAATTCGGGATATTACAAGAAAACTTACCCAATTTGGCCAAGAAAGTTTCTTCTCTCTCTCCTAGGGTTTCCATGTATTATTTTGGGGAAGAAGATGATAAAAATTATTTTTATTCCTTTTCAATAATTTATCATCTTTTGATAATTTTGATTTCCAATTTAGTCCTTAGCCTTTTTCTAATTTTCCATGGATGAATCATCCAAAAATATCTACTAACTTTTTATTAATGGTCTAATTACCATATAAGGACATCAAGTTTTGAATTCCATAGCTATTTAATTCTTATAGCTATTAAAATTCAATTTTTGCATTTTATGCGATTTAGTCATTTCCCTAATTAAACACATAATCGATAGAATTTTCTTATCAAAATTTTCATGACATTTCTAACATATTACGGACCATGTAATAAAATAAAAATAAATTTTATTTTTGGATTGGATTTGTGGTCCCGAAACCACTATTCTGATTTCACCGAAATTTGGGCTGTTACAGTCTCCACAGGGATCGAATAGGTATAAAATGGTCATGTTATTATAGTATAGTGAGATTAATGGTAAGGCAAAAACGGTAATAATAATGAAGTGACAATTAGGAGAATAATGTTGTATAAAATGTGCAAAACAAACAAATAGTCGTACATGACTTATGCCACGATACGCTTGTGCTTGTGTCAGGACATCGAAGGTAGTATAGTCGTACTCAGAGTAGTTTTAGGGGTGTGTCGTGACATCCCTTGGTTGTCTCGCGACACTGAAGGTTGTCTTGGGAATGTTTTTCTCTGCTCGCTATGTCGTAACATCAAACTCCTCGTGTTACAACACAACGACCAATATTAAGTTGGTACGACCTCTAATGGTGTCCTGCAAACTCACAAAGTATATTAGCTCACCCTTAGGCCTCATTCGGCCCCTAAGGTCAGTAAAAGGCTCAAATTACACTTTTTATTAAATGTAAACGAAATTCTATAAACTCAACTAAAACATAATAAAATGCTTATATTCAAGCTCCTCAAATGCGAAAACTAGTTTAATATGCTACAACAAATTATGACAGATCAATTATATACTTTTAATTTAATATAAAAAATGTTTATAGAGGTATCTTTACTATAGAGAAATATTTACTTAGTCTTGAAAGTAATATTCTGACCATACTTAAATACAAATTTGACTATGACCCTAAGACTCCACCTCTATGTCACTTATCGCGTGTAAAATGATGTGCAATTTTGTGCAAGTATACACATTGGTTCAAGTAATAAAGTGATGAGTGAGTATCGTTCCAACGAGGATAAGATTGAGGTACAAAATTGGTAAAGTTATTGTAATATGGTTAATGTTATGGCAAGACTGATGAATAAGATGCTATGTAAATTATGGTAGGTATCAGTGATAATTCAAGGGAATGATGATGTATGCGATAGATGGAATTGATGAATAACTAGAAATGCTATGGAAAAAGTGAAAGCAGGAATGTAATGGCAATAACGAAAGTGATTATTCGAATAAAATATAAATAAAGAAATAAACAACTAAATATGTTGTGGCAAAGTTACTACGACAAAGAATAAGGATAGAGTGATGTTGATTCAGAAGTTCGGGATTACCCAGAATTGACCCTTACTATCAATAATGCCTTGGAAAAATCATATCTACTTTACTGCACAGAAGAGTTCTAAAATGGCCTGCCTCTCGTGAAAGCAAAACCTCAAGTTACCTTGCCTGTGTCTTTAGGCTATTTAGATATCTTGCATGGGTTCCTTCTGTATGATCGTGTCTCTATATCTAGATTTGACTACAAGTGTCTATCGAATACTTGCTCATTTCATTTAATTTTAATCCAACTAGTCCATCCCTTTCAGAATTAGAATCAATTAATAAGTATGCGAACAATCTTCTATGTCTAGAGATCATTTGCATTTTAATTAAGAAATAAGAACAATCAAATGAAACAATAAAGTAAACTAGAGATATATTGCATTCATAAAAATAGTTTAAGGTTTCATCAAAAGTAATCCCAACCCTATGATATTTAGCTCATGGGCTGGGAAATAAAATTCCAAACAAAAAAGTTATCTGACATTGTGTTCAACTACTTCAATTCAATCTTTCGAAGGATTACTAATGGAAATAACAGAAGAACTTTAGGAAACAGCTTCAACTTTCCTAGTCCACACTTTGGCAGCACAGCATCTTGTGATGGCTATGAAGAGCTGCCTTCGGCTTCCTTTCCTGTGTAGCCAAACCTTTATTCACGCCTAAGGATCTCTCCCACTTTTTTTTGTTCGCCATTTGTGAGGTCTCCTTCATTGGCTTTTATAGATAGATTAGGCTAGGGTCTATTAACAGCTCGTGATTGTCTTTTCTACTTTTAAGGGGATTTATTTGGTACAAGTTTGAATTTGAGCTGGGACTGTTGCGCGAAAAACATTGGCTTGGTCTTCCCAACATTGCTACTACCTCCGTGCTGACAAACTTTCTGCACTTTTCCCTGACAAAACTTCACTCTTTTATTTCCTTATTCCAAAACTTGTTCCTGCCACACCAATACATAAAAAAATCCACCACAATTGATTAAAATCACTTAATTCCACCACAAACCAAGTCCTAATGCAATATTAAAATGCTAACTAATATCTCCTAAAATGCAACAACATGTGTAACAACCCCCTAAACCTTTTTCGTCATCAAAATAAGGTTACAGAGTATTTTACCAGACATTTCAGACCAAATATGAACAATCATATAATATTTAAACATTTCAATTAAACATCATTTAAACCATTCCTAAATTTATGCCAATTTCAACCAAAACACATCACTTAATTGCTTTAAACATGAAACATATATTCACATATATATTAAACTCATTTCATATTATAACATTACTCACAAACCTTTTCCCAAAATGACAAATACAACATCATAGGTACATGCCATTTACCAAAAAAAATGTACTTCACCACAATAAGATCGGGATCGGCTTTGGATGCTGATTCGACAATTTGACTTTAACCTAACCTGTGCACGAAAACAAAACCATACACTGAGTATAAAACATAGTGGTATTTCTATAATCTGAATACTTATTAAACAAGAATTTATAACATTGACACATATTTCAGCACATATAACCAAAGATGATTAATTCAAATAATCAATTCCATAAACCATCATTCATAACACTTTCAGTTCTCAACAATTGCTATTCAAATAGCTTTTCTCAATAGGATTCACATGTCACCTCGTTATATCAATAACCACATCATGAACCTATTGGTTCATACTTTTCAATTTCATAATCCAATTCAATATCCCAATTCAATTCATGTTAAAAAAAATCATCAAATATCATTCATATTGCCAATTCTTTTATTTACCCCTATTAACATAACTCAGACTTTTGGCAGATACATGGATCCAACCAAAACACACCAGTATGGTACTTAGTGCCTCATCGGATAATTCGAAGTAATAGATTGACACCCAGTGTCTTATCGACCATGCCAAAGTAAGTTGGTACCCAGTACCTCACTGAATTTATCCGAAGTAATAATATGACACCCAGTGTCTCATCGACTCGTGGTCGAAGTATCCCTGAACTCTTCCAATCTTATGGCATGCCAAATATATTCGACTCAGCCTGATACAGTTAATAGGGTTTTCAATTCCAATTTCTTAATTCGATTTCAATCAAAATTTACACCTGTAATGCCCCAAAATACCAATATATGTATTTGTATTAATTTGACATAAATTTGTATCTATTTCAGTGGTTAAGTGTTCTGGATGTGAGTGAGAGGTCCCAAGTTCAAGCCACAACTTGGGTAAATTTTGGTATTTTAATGAATAAAGCCTAAACTTGGTCCACTAGGCTTATATTTTTTTGATTGTAAGAATGTGTCAGAATGGGCCTACTGGTCTAGTGGTTTAGTGGAGTGTTAAGTTGCTTGAGGTCCTGTGTTCGAAACCCTGTGTGGGAAAAAGAGGGATAATTTTTTCTATCTATTTGGCAAGAGATGGTTTTGACCAGGGTTCTGAGTAGTAGTGGTGTGGTGGGGGAGTGTTGGAGCGATTCTAGGAGAAAAATAAGGGATTTGAGATATCCCAATTGTTGGGGTAGGAAATTTCACCCCTCCCTTTCCACTCTCTGATTTTCTTATGCCTTTTCCTTTTCTTTTCCTCTCTGGTAGCTACCATTTTTCCCCTTTTCCGTTATCTTTTTTCGCTGCCATTTTGGTACTAAAATTTTAGCCGTTCCCTGCTCACCTTTTTCCTTAATCCATCTTTTCCTCTAATTCTTTTCTGTTGTCGCAAATCGCGCATTCGGTAAGTGTGTAAGTATTGTTTTGGTTTTAGGACTGTAGAATCGTTGTTTAATGAGTTTAGTTCATGTATGCATTCAGTTTTTATCGGTAAACCGTTTATGCATTTTTGGGACTCTCCATTTCAATTCGATTTTAATGCGTATCAAATGTTTAACCTAGTATTTGTCGGTCATTAACAAGTTCTGAAGAGTTCAGGGTTGTCTTAGCTTTGAATCGTTACCAGGTATATACTCAAAAACACAGAAAACGAGAATCAGCAAAAGCTGAATAACAAAACTATCGATGCCACACGAGTGTGTGGTCGCCCGTGTGGTAGGCCGTGTGGCAGTACACGACCGTGTGGTCGACGAACAAGGCCGTGCGCGCATGACACAGGCACATGACACAGCCGTTTGTTGGACGAAGATGCCGTGTGGGAGACATGGGCTTGATCAATTGGGTCGTGTGGGCCCACACAGACGTGTAAGATTCTGGGCCAGGTCGTGTAGAGGCCAATTTGGGCTATATGGGCCACATGGGTATGCGGGCCCACACGGGCAGGCTACATGGGCGTGTGAGCCCATTTTTCTAAAATACTCTGTACGGTTGCTCCGGTTGCCTAAGTCGACTGGGACCTACTGTAGGGTTGGTAAGAGTTACTTTGACCCCTGATTACGTGATCTAACTATGTGATATATATGTGTTTTAGCATGTTACTCTTATCATGTATACCGATTTGAATGTATGATATGTTAAATTGCATATTAGCATGTCATAATTGTATGTTGCATTGCATCGGGGTTGGGTTGGTATTATTTGAAGAAAGTATTCTGAAAGGCTCTTAAGCCTGATATCTGGCAGCTTCGCTGTAATTATCTGATTATGTGCTGCATTTTGGTACACCATGGTGTGTAGGGATGGGTGGGTTGATTTTATCCCTACATGGTGTGTAGGGTTGGACGGAGTCGGTGTGTAGAGGCTGGTGGGTAGGACTCTTTTATTCTGTTTTATTCTACATGGTATATCTTAGATGGGCTAAGGCCCTATTTTGTATTTGATTCTTTATCTGAGTGGGCTAAGGTCCACACCGATTCTGTAAAGGGCTCAGGCCCTAACTATATGTAAATATATGACTGATTTTGGATATTGTGTTGTGTGTATATTTTTCTATGGGGATTACACACTGAGTTTGTAAAAACTTACCCTTTTCTGTTTAATCTGTTCAGGTAATCCCCAGGATTAGATGGATTAGTGCAACGGAGGACTTGATAGTGACCACTACTTTTGCCTCACGATAAATTTACGGTTTTATGCTTATCATGGTTTTAATTTTATTTAGGGAATTCTGACAAATTATGACCATTACGGGTTTTTGTTTAAATTTTAATTTTGTAACATTTTATGGTTTTACTACTAGTAGTAGGAAGACTCGGGTTTTCAAAATAAACAAACGTTTTATCAAAATATTCACGACCACTCAACAGTGTCGAAAGCTTTCGTGTAGGTTAACGTTTTGATGATGAAAAACTAAATAGGTGACTCAATTTGAAAACCAGTGTTAAGATAATGAATTGTTTTAAAACAGGAAATGAGGTGATAGCAATGATACGATTTCAAAAGCATTATTATGTGACATCGCCAGATTCGGCCTCAACGTCTAGGCCAGGTTTGGGGTGTTACAACATCAATCACAGATTCTCATAATTTCAGTTCAACTATTCTCATAACACCCCAAACCCGGCCCAGACGTTTATGGCCGAATCTGGTGTGTCACATTGAAGTGTTTTAGCGAAAACCTTATTTTCATTAGAAACACTTACTTAAAATGAAAAACCTTATTTACTTTGTAAAATCTCTTTTTAGTTGCGGAAGCTTTATTTAGAACATATGATTTTATGAAAACTCGTCATTTAAAAATTGAGTTGCGGAAACGTAGTATTTAAAAATAGTCATGGTTTAGGAAACCACGTTCTACTTCTAATAAATATAAAGCTTAAAAATGATAATAATCCTAATAATTTTAAACAATAACCAGAGGAAAGACCTTGTTACAACCCAAATCAAATAGAAATAATTTAAAGTCAATATATTAAAAATTACATAAAGACTAAGTCTAAACTTTTTATGCTAATTGGCCACCTCCGAGTCCCTCCATCCGTCAAACCGCCTACTGAGGATCACCTGAAAAGTTTAGAAGGAGGCGGTGAATTTTGAAAAAATCAGTGTGTACAACCCTCAACGAGTATAAAATAATAATTAGTCATTTTGGGCCAGAGCCCAATTCAATAACGGTGGTCTTTGGGGCTTAGCCCAGATTAGCCTCAGTTGGGCCGAAGCCCACATCGTAATAATATCACAACAATATCATGCCTGCAATGCAATCCCATCCCAATAATCCATCCGTTACACACTAGCTCCGTCCCCCGTCACACCATGTGGGGATATAAATATCGACCCACCCAACCCACACACCATGGTGGCCCGATTGCGGAACTACCTTCATTTACACATTGGGCTTTAATAGCTGTCAGTGGATCCACGATTGTCAAGCAACCATGCGATCCTCATATACTTCCTCCGTTCCATAATTCCCAACCCATATGCAACCTAAGCAGAATATCATATGTATGAATGTCAAATCCATAAAACTTACATTCAGCACCTTGGGGTAATTCAGTCATTTTTGCCCTTAAGGGCATTTCGATAATTTTCCTTAAGTACGGTTTTTACTTGCCTTGGCCCGTTAACAAGTCCCACGAGCTAAGATGAACGAATACTATGCATCAGGTAGGATTTCAGAGAAGAGGAGGTGAGTCATTAAGACCGTTTAAGTACCAAGCTCTCCCTAGATCCAATCCTAGACATGCATATACCCGTTGCCACACCTTAACCCTATGACTTGTCCACGATCTTTAATAATTTAATGTAGTCATCATATACTAGGCCCAAAACCCCTTACAAAGCCCAAAAAATTCACATACTTGTATCTGCCCTATTAAGCCTAATCATATTCATATGGCCCATTAGGCCCAAATCACCTGTATATGGCCCATCAGGCCCAAATCACATTTATATGGCCCGTTAGGCCTAGTCACATTCATATTCATGCTCACATACAAACTTTCTATCACATAGCATCAATTATCAATTTTTGCCTATTATGGGCCCAACAGCCCATTGGGCCTATTTAGCCCATTCTGGCCCATTTGGCCATGTCACAACCCAAGTCCACGAAATTGCCCGTGGGCCTCAGGCAACCTATCAGTTTCCTCTTCATAAGTGTTCGCGCACTTGGAAGACTACCACAGCCAAACTTTCAGATTTTCGGCATTTCGGCATTTTGGCTTTTCGGCTTTTGTCGATCTACTTGTGTGTGCAGTGTATGTGTGGCTTTATATCAAGTTATCATAGGGTAGAAGTACACACCTTATCACCTGGAGTACTAAGTATTCATAATCGCCCGAACCTATAATTAACGTTATACTCCATCAGTCACATCTCATTAATTCAAAATAAACCCACTACTTACCGAAGAACAACCTATACCTACCTTGACTAGATTGATCGACTGCGATCTGCCTATGTAACTTGAAATCTAACGTAGTCCCCCTTCCGCATCTAGGCGGAAAGTCCCTAATGGCTGACACCTTACGTCGCTTAAACTTGAGAGCCTCTATCCCAACCTCTCTGCTAGAACCCCCTTTTTCCATCAACGATCACACTCTTGAATGAGAGGGGAAAAAAAAGAAATAAATGGAAAAATCGTAGGTTAACAAAAGTTTTGGAAAGAATAAATAAAAATTGACTTTTAAGAGTGTAGAAACAAAAGAACTTAGAAATATTTAACAAAAGCCGAAGAACATCTAATTCACTTACCGATTGTGAGATCGCTTGCCAACAAGAAATCAAACCCCCAAAGTGTATGAATCATCTTTTAAATGAAAAAGAAACAGTCGGCTAAGTTGAAGAGGGAAGAGGTTGATTCGATTAAAATAAGGAAGAAAAGATCAAGAATTTGGCTTAAAGAAAAGAGGAGGTGATATGCGACTGAAGCACACAAAAACAACAAATGCCCTTACTTGCCCATACGACACACATATTTATACTAAAAATAAATAAATAAATAAATAAAAATACACCTACACTCCTCAATTGATGTAAACTCGTCAAGATAATTCCCTTTAAATTCTCTAATTTTATCACCATCATATCTACACTTAATCCTCATCATAATCCCCTTGATTTTAGCCAAAAATTCCAATTTGAATTGCATTAAAATGCTTCCACCATACAACACTTGAGTAGCAAAAATTAAATTCTCCCTTTGCGCGCACCACCACTCAAACTCCAGACCTCAAGGTTACTCTACCTCCTAACATGCTGCTGGCCACTGCACCACATCCTTTCTTATGCTACCATTCGATCACAATTAATTATAAGGCTTATATGCCTAAGCCTCAGTTTAAAGAATAAAAATTTAAACCTTTGCCAGGCCTGGGATTCAAGCTTGCGCCCTCTCATAACCATAGCACGCTTCACGCCACTGCACTACAAACGCTCTTGTGCCATATTCCATCCCTTACTATTTTTAAGGCCTATTAACCCGCAACCAGGTTATCCTAAAAATATTTGTTACCATTCCGATTCGAACCCCTGATCTCTTAGCTACACTATACGTCTCTTGCCACAAAGCCACAAGCTCCTTCGTGCCGTTTCTCCTCCCCAATTAATTATAAAGTCTTTCTGTCGACCTCTAGGTTGTAAAAAAAAACCCACAAATTTTGCTCATACTACGACTTGAACCCAATACCTCTTCTTACTCCTAACGCCATCATGCCACTGGGCCAAGCGTATCCTTGTGTTGAATTTCCATCTAACATATATATAAAGCCTAAACGCTAGCTTCTCTACAAATCTTATGCGCAATAAAAAAATTTTCACCAAGGCCAAGACTTGAACCTCCTGCTTACTACCCACGCCTTTTGCCACTAGGCCACATGCTTCCTTGTGTTAGATTTTACCAGGCCTTATTAATAACCCTTCCATCTAATGCTCAGTGTTCTTTAGAAAAAAATACAAAATTTTGCTAAAGCCTTGGATTGAACCCAAGACTTTTCCTACAATACCTACCCTTCCAAAATTACTTAAACATTAAACTAAACACACAATTATAAAATATTTAAACACATTTCTTTTATTCCAGCCGCCTTCTAATCGATCCCAAACTCAAGGCCCATTACTTCTAGGCCCAAATTCAGGGTGTTACAGATTTTTGGGGATTTTGAAATGGGGAGAAGTTATAGCCGTATGGGAGTGCTTGGGGGTGCAAATTCGACTAAGGGGTTTGGGGAGTGTATTTTTGACAATTGGGTAGAGAGTAGGTGCTAAATTCTTCTTTTCCGATTTCGAATTTTGTTCCTTTTGACATTTTGGGTACCATTCTCTTTTGGCTACTTCTTTTTGTGCCTTCGGGAAAAGCCAAAATCTTTGTTCCACTTTGTGCCGAATGCTAAAACCTTTTGCTCTTTTTCCTTTTCTCTCCTAAGTCCTTGACTGAATACTACTCTAGTTCACACTCAAGCTTGTGCCGAAATTCTTTCTTCCTCTTCTTTCTCTCTAACTCTTCTCCATTTCCATTTCATTTCTATTGCGTTTCTTCCCTTAGAACTTTGGCCGAATACCGTTTGTACTCTTTTTCATCTCATTTGGTTTACTTCTGTGTTGGCCAAATATCCCCTTCCTCTACCGAATCTCTTCCTATTTTGATCAAGGTAAGTGAGTTTCTCTTGGATTGTCGAACTTCTGGCAGTGGCCGAACTTTGCTTTTGTTTTCACCTATACGTGGGTTCATGATTGTGCCACTTTTTCTTCTGCTGCTATCTCTCTTCTTAATCCCTTTATTTTATCAGCTTTCATCAGGGGTGTGTTCTTGGCATTGTGCGCTCGACAGTAGGGTTTGTTGGGATAGGTCGAATACTGCCACTCACCTCTTTTAGTCCTTGTTTCGATAAGTAGTTCTCAGGGTTAAAGTGGATTGTATATGTTATGTAACAAGGTGGGTGTTTATGCAGGTTGTTGCCAGTTAGGGAGTGAAGGTGGGTTGAGGGTAGCTTGAACCCTACTTATGCTAAGCAAGGTAAGCGATACATCATATTGTGTGGAAAGAGATACTAAGAGTGGTGAACCTAGGTGACTAAAAACTGATTGTGGGTTATTATTTTAGATTTAGGTTGGGCATGTGGTGAGTGCTATGTTTCTCTCCAAAAGGTGTGTAATCGTACACCCAACTTTATACTATTGCCAAACGATGAATCTAGGTGTGTGTTCAGACTAAGGGCTGTTATGAATCGGCAAAAGTTGAAAAGTTGAAAAGTTGAAACTTCGGCATTTGAGGCCTCACGAGCGTGCGATCGCTCGTATGGAAAAATCGAGCCCACGTGTCATAGGCAATAAACTATTAGGCCACTATGGGCGTTTCGTGGACGGGAGCCGTTATGGGCCTTGTTGGGCTGAGATGGGCCAAGTAGGCCCAATGGGCCCGTGGGCCCCACATGGATAAAGGTTTCAGTAAGTGGCAAATAATGAAATGGACTATAGAGACCACATTGTCGCGATTGAAAATGGACTGTTTGGGCCACACGTGCGTGTGTGCCACTTGGGCTGAGTAATAGGCTTTGAGCCCATTACACCGTTGGGGCCTTAGAGATTATCTGAGTCGTTCGAGACGATCGTAGACCATTTAAAGGGTCGTTATCTATATCGAAACCCCAGAATTGTTGAATGACCCAAATACCCCCAAAGGGTAAAATTACTATACTATCCTTAACGGATGGAAATGACCTTTATACCCTAGAGGTAGGTTGATAGATGGATGTACGTTATATGCATGACTGTATATGAATGAGAAGCTTTGCATACACGTAACATTATAACATGACACTCTGCATTTGGGGATTGGGGTACTAATTCAGGGAAAATACTATACTAATGGCTTTGCCACGTCTTACTGTTCTAGTGGCCATGCCACGTATTTTGACATTAGTGGCTACGCCACGTTTATTATTATTACTAGCAGCTTTGCTGTGTTACTATTAGCAGCTACGCTACAATATTGGTGAGCTGGTTGGGTAGGTTGATTTAATCCCCACATGGTGAGTTGATTGGTACGGTAGGTGAGATGGTTGGATTGGGATGGGTTGCATAACTGTGTTGTGTATACTATTATGGGCTTTGGCCCTCTCTGTCACTGTTTAGGGCTTAGGCCCAGACTGTATTGTTATTGAATAGGGCTCAGGGTCTGACTGTGCTGCATGCGTAGATTACTATTTGTTTGGGAGGGGATTACACACTGAGTTTTTGTAAATTCACCCTTCTGTTTAACTGTGCAGGTAATCCCCAGTCTTAGACGATTTGGAGCCGCAAGGGACCCAGAGGTGGCCACATGTTCGCAGTTTATTTAATTATGCCTTAGTAATTTTTAAGATTTTATAATTGGGTATTATTATGTAATAAGGTCATTTGGGGAATTTTCTTAACTTTTATTTGGCTTTTAATTACATGATTTAAACTGTTAGGGTAGGGGCATCGGGTTTTCAAAATAACAGCTACACTAAATTTGTTTTAGTAACATAAACCAATAATACACACAAGCACTAAAACAAAACAGGCTTTTTACTCAACAACCGGTTTATCATCTTTTAGCTTAAGTGCTTTAAGGGATGTGGCATGTCAAATTCGGTCGTAACGTCTAGGTCGGGTTTGGGGTGTTGTATTTAGTGGTATCAAAGCTAAGTTGCAAAACTCGGCTGTGGAATGGGCGATTTAAAATATATTTTTCTTTTCAAAGTTAGGGAAAATTCCAAAAGTTCTTCTAAAAGTGGTTTTGAAAAAAATGATGATTTCAACGAAAGTCGACTTGTTTTTTCCTTTAATGTTACTGGAAGTGTGGCACATTGAGTCTCTATTGCCAAATCTATAAGTTCTCTACCATTAGTTACTGCTATACACTGTAATGTTATGCTGAGAAACTGTTATAGATAGTAAAACTATACTGGAACTTTCTAGTTAGAACAAACTGAGACTGTAGAGGACTGACATCGGTAGTGAGATCTCAATTTGCGGAAACAAACTTTAAAAACTGCTTATCATAAAATGTTCATTAATAAATACTGGAATTATATATTGATATCATAAAACTTCTAAATCCAGATTAAGCGGATATCGATATGAGCGCTAGAGGTACTCGTGGAAGGGGTACGCGAGGCCGGGGTAGAGGCCGAGGAAGTGCTGGAGCTGGGTCTTCAGCATCAGGTCACTTGCCCGCTAGGGAGGCACCAGCTTCACTTGTAACTAAGACAGGGTCTCATGATCGTGTAGTTGGGGATGATGCTTTGTCTCAGGCAATGTTACGGGTTCTTGAAAGGGTTTCTGGAGTGAGTACGGGAACAGTGGGCAGGGGGTCAATTTCTGAGCGACTCCGATCTAATGGGGCAGAAATCTTCAAAGGTGTCTTTGGTGTAGTCCCGAATGTGGCAGAATATTGGTTAGCGCCTACGGAGCAAATAATGGATGACCTTAATTGTACTGGGGAACAGAAGTTAAAAGGGGCAGTGTCTCTATTACGAGATGAGGCTTACCAATGGTGGCTCACTGTGAGAGAAGGTACACAGGCTGATCGTGTGGCATGGGATTTCTTCAAAACAGCCTTTTCAGGGAAGTATATGGGTGCAAGCTATGTGGACGCTCGAAGGAAGGAATTTTTGAGCTTGACCCAAGGAAATAGGACTGTGGCAGCATATGAGGTAGAGTTTCTGCGACTAAGTCGGTATGCTCGTGGGATAGTTGCAACTAAATATGAACGATGTGTATGGTTTGAGGATGGACTCCGAGATGAATTGCGTGTGCTGATAGCTCCACAAAGGGAGCGGGACTTTACTGTCCTAATGGATTTTGGATCCTTAGGTTCTTCAAGTAGTCTTATTAAGAGGGCCAAGTTTGTTGGGCCAGTCCGAGCTGGAGATCCTGTTGTTGCTGCGAACCCGCAGCTTTGCGTAGATTGTGGAAGAACTCACCAAGGTGAGTGCTGGAAGTGAACTGAGGCATGCTTTAGATGTGTGTCAATGGATCATCAGGTTAAGAACTATGCTTTAGGGCTTACTCGGATGCAAGCTGGGGGGTAGGGTTATGTTCAGCCCAGGATAGGTGGTCAACAACCACCGAGAGGCCGGGGTCAGGCCAGAGGTGAAAATGGGTTCGGATGAGGTCGTGGAGCACCAGGCAGAGGCACAGGTAACACTAAGGCAAGACAACCAGCTTTGGTTTTTTTTGTTCGTCGCCGAGAGGAGGGTGATGCCTCAGACGTTATGACTGGTACGTTCTTGGTTTATAACTTACCATATATTGCCTTAATTGATATTGGATCTACGCACTCGTATATTGCATGCACTGTGTCTGAAACGTTGGGTATTCAGTTTCAAAATACTGTTAGTGAAATGACGGTGTTGAGTCCACTGGGACAATCGGTCAGGGTGAATAAGTTATTCAAGGATGTACCCTTAGAGGTTCAAGGGCTGGTCTTTCCGACGAATTTGATTGAATTGCCGTTCGAGGAATTTGATCTTATTTTGGGCATAGACTGGCTAGTGAAACATCATGCGAAGTTGGATTGTGCTACTAAGCAGTTGGTGTTGAAGACTTCGAAAGATGAGAAGGTGGCTGTGATAGGGGAGCGAAGAGATTATTTGTCTAATGTGATTTTGGCGTTAAGGGTCGAGAAATTGGTTCGCAAGGGTTGCGAGGCATTTCTGGCTTGTATTAGTATTTCTGAGACTAAAAGCCCTTCTATTGAGGATGCTAGAACTGTTAAGGAGTTTTTGGATATTTTTCCTAAAGAGCTTCCTAGGTTGCCTCCAGACCGTGAGGTTGAATTTGGTATTGAGCTTCTACCTTGAACGGCTCCAGTGTCCATCGTCCCATACAGGATGGCATCGAAGGAGCTGGTGGAGTTAAAGGCTCAAATTTAAGAGCTATTAGATTGAGGATTCATTCGGCCGAGTGTGTCCCCGTGGGGAGCACCAGTATTGTTTGTAAAGAGGAAGGATGGATCCATGCGCATGTGCATTGATTATCGCCAACTGAATAAACTGACCATCAAGAATAAGTACCCTTTGTCGAGGATTGATGATCTTTTTGACCAGTTGCGAGGAGCTGCAGTGTTCTCCAAAATAGATCTTCGGTCTGGGTACCATCAGCTAAAGGTTAAGGAGGCCAACGTGTATAAGACAACGTTTAGGACTCGTTATGGTCACTACGAGCTCCTAGTAATGCCGTTCGAGTTAACGAATGCACCAGCTGCTTTCATGGACATGATGAATTGAGTAT
The DNA here is from genome assembly GCA_025698465.1 of Gossypium longicalyx. Classification (NCBI taxonomy): domain Eukaryota; kingdom Viridiplantae; phylum Streptophyta; class Magnoliopsida; order Malvales; family Malvaceae; genus Gossypium; species Gossypium longicalyx. The sequence continues at coordinate 65,024,267 of CM046995.1, read as the reverse complement.
TTCAACCCTATCTGGATCGGTTCGTAGTAGTGTTCATAGACGATATTTTGGTGTATTCAAGAACCAAGGAGGATCATGATGTACATTTTCGAATTGTCCTACAAATTCTGAGAGAGAAACAGTTGTATGCAAAATTCAGCAAGTGTGAATTCTGGCTGCGAGAGGCGACATTTTTGGGTCACGTGGTGTCTGCCGAGGGGATTAGGGTTGATCCTCGAAAAATTGAAGCCGTATTGGATTTGAAATTACCAAAGACTATATCTGAGATTCAAAGTTTTCTGGGTTTGGTGGGATATTACAGACGTTTTGTGGAAGGGTTTTCACTGATAGCTACACCTTTGACTAAGTTACTATGCAAAAGGGTGTCGTTTATTTGGACGAATAAGCAACAAGAGAGTTTTGAGAAACTGAAGAAAGGTCTGACTGAGTCCACTGTTTTGATACAACCAGAGTCTGGGAAAGAATTTACTGTTTACAGTGATGTGTCACATGTTCGGTTGGGTTGTGTGTTGGTGTAAGAAGGAAAGGTGGTTGCTTATGCATCCCGTCAGCTTAAGCCTCATGAGGTGAATTATCCCACTCATGATTTGGAGTTAGCTACAGTGGTTTTCGCACTAAAGATTTGGAGGCATTATCTACACGGACCATAAAAGCCTCAAGTACCTCATTACTCAGAAAGAGTTGAACCTTAGGCAATGGAGGTGGATTGAGTTGCTCAAAGATTTTGATTGTTCAATTGAATATCACCCCGGTAAAGCTAATGTGGTAGATGATGCATTGAGTTGTAAAGTGGTGTCTAATTTGAGAGCAATGTTTGCTCGTCTCAGTCTTTTCATTGATGGTAGCTTGTTAGGTGAATTGCAGGTAAGACCGACTTAGACCGATCAAATTATGGTCAAACAGTTACTGGATGAGTCGCTAGTCCTCATTTTTAGCAAGTAGAAAAGGGTGAGACGTTGGATTTTAGGCTGAATGGGGAAGGTGTATTGTGTTTCCATGAGAGAGTGTCTATACTGAAGGATTCTGATCTGAGGCAGTCTATTCTACGGGAGGCACATAGTAGTCCATATGCTATGCATCCCGGTGAAAACAAGTTATACCGAGATCTTCGTGAATTGTATTGGTGGCCAGGGTTGAAACGTGAAGTTACTCATTATGTGGGTAAGTGCCTAACATGCCAGCAAGTTAAGGCTGAGCATCAACTACCCTCTGGGTTATTGTAGCAAGTTAAAATTCCACTCTGGAAGTGGGAGAGGGTAACCATGGATTTCGTGAGTGGGCTACCCTTGACGCCTACTAAAAAGGACTCGGTATGGGTGATTGTAGACTGATTGACTAAGTCTACTCATTTTATACCGGTTCACACCGATTACTCTTTGCAAAGGTTAACTAAGTTGTATGTGGCTGAGATTGCAAGACTGCATGGTGTACCAGTTTCTATCATATCTGACAGAGATCCTAGGTTCACATCTCGGTTCTGGAAGAAGTTACACGAGGCTTTGGGTACACGGCTGGATTTCAGTACTGTGTTTCACCCTCAGACAGATGGGCAGTCTAAAAGGGTGATTTAGATATTGGAAGACATGTTAAGAGGTTATATAATTGATTTTAGGGGCAGTTGGGAGGATTATTTACCATTGGCGGAGTTTACGTATAACAACAGCTACTAGTCCGGTATTCGTATGGCACCATACAAAGCGCTATATCAGCGTAGGTGTCGTACTCCTACTTGTTGGACTGAGCTGGGTAAGCGACAAATTCTGGGGCCGGAACTAAATTTTGATACAGAGGATAAGGTAAAGCTAATTCGTGATCGGTTAAAGGAAACGTCTGATAGGCAGAAGTCTTATGCAGACTTAAAGTGTAAAAAGATCGAGTATGCTGTGGGGGATTATGTCTTTCTTAAAGTGTCACCGTGGAAGAAAATTTTGAGTTTTGGGCGGAAAGGCAAGCTTAGCCCTAGATTGATTGGGCCTTATCGTATACTTAGGCGTGTGGGATTGGTCGCCTATCAACTTGAATTGCCTCCAGATTTGGATAGGATTCATGATGTATTTCATCTCTCAATGTTAAGGCGGTACTGTTCTGATCCTTCGCACGTGGTGCCGGTTGAGGAAATCGAAGTTAGGCCTGATTTGTCTATTGAGGAAGAACCGATACAGATATTAGAGTGTGATGTTAAGGTTTTAAGGAAGAAATCTATTCTGCTGGTCAAAGTGCTTTGGCGCAACCACGGTACAGAAGAGGCCACGTGGGAATTAGAAGAGGCAATGCGACATCAGTACCCTCACTTGTTCTAACCAGGTAAATTTCGAGGCCGAAATTTTTTTAAGGGGGCAGAGTTGTAACGTCCTAAAAATATAGGGTCTGTAAGTTTGCTTGGTCTAATGCAAATTGTATGATTGGTGTAGCAGTTAGATGATTAGGGTGTGCTTGGAGGTGCCAGGGAGGTCTTGGGTTCGAGTGTTGGCTTTTGGTAAATTTTTGTTTTTCTCTTAAAAGAACCTGGACACTGGCACTTAGGCCATTTGAATAATTGTGGTTGTAAGCTAACACAAAGGAGCCTTGTGGCTTGGTGACTTGTGGCGTGATTTGGCAACTGTGAAGGCTGGGGTTCGAATCTCATGTAAGGCATGGGATGATAATTTTGCTACTTGGGGTCGGCAAGAGTTTGAAGAGGTTTTGAACTCTACTATGTGGAAGTTTGAACTGGTCATGAATTGTAGGGAGAAGATTATGGAGGGATAGGGGGAGAAAATCATGGAGATTTTCTGGGATTTTGAAATGGGGAGAAATTGTAGTCGTATGGGAGTGCTTGGGGGTGCAAATTCGGCTGAGGAGTTTGGGGAGTGTATTTTCGGCAATTGGGTAGAGAGTAAGTGCCGAATTCTTCTTTTCCTATTTCAGGTTTTGTTCTTTTTGACATTTTGGGTACCATTCTCTTTTGCCGACTTCTTTTTGTGCCTTCAGGAAAAGTCGAAATGTTTTTTCCACTTTGTGCCAAATGGTAAAACCTTTTGCTCTTTTTCTTTTTCTCTCCTAAGTCCTTGACTGAATACTACTCTAGTTCACACTCAAGCTTGTGCCAAAATTCTTTCTTCCTCTTTTCTCTCTCTAACTCTTCTCCATTTCCATCTCTTTTCTATTGCCTTTCATCCCTTAGAACTTTGGCTGAATACCATTTGTACTCTTTTTCATCTCGTTTGGGTTGCTTCGGTGTTGGCCGAATATCACCTTCCTCTGCCGAATTTCTTCCTATTTTGATCAAGGTAAGTGAGTTTCTCTTGGATTGCCGAACTTCTGGCAGTGGCCAAACTTTGCTTTTGTTTTCACCTATACGTGGGTTCATGATTGTGCCACTTTTTCTTCTTTTGCTATCTCTCTTCTTAATCCCTTTCTTTTATCGGCTTTCTTCAAGAGTGTGTTCTTGGCATCGTGCGCTCGACAATAGGGTTTGTTGGGATAGGTCGAATACTGCTACTCACCTCTTTTAGTCCTTGTTTTGGTAAATAGTTCTCAGAGTTAAAGTGGATTGTGTATGTTATGTAACAAGGTGGGTGTTTATGTAGGTTGTTGCCAGTTAGGGAGTGAAGGTGAGTTGGGGGTGGTTTGAACCTACTTGTGCTAAGCAAGGTAAGCGATACATCAGACTGTGTGGAAAGAGATACTAAGAGTGGTGAACCCAGGTGACTAAAAACTGATTGTGGGTTATTATTTTGGATTTAGGTTGGGAGTGTGGTGAGTGCTGTGTTTGTTTTCAAAAAGGTGTGTAATCGTACACCCAACTTTATGCTATTGCCAAACGATGAATCTAGGTGTGTGTTCACCCTAAGGGCTATTATGAATCGGCAAAAGCCGAAATGCCGGAAAGCTGAAACTTTGGCATTTGAGGCCTCGTAAGCGTGCGATCGCTCGTGGGGAAAAATTGAGCCCACGTGTCATGGGTGATAAACTGTAAGGCCACTATGGGCGTTTTGTGGACTAGGGCTGTTATGGTTCTTGTTGGGCTGAGATGGGCCGAGCGCACCCAATGGGCTCATGGGCACCACATGGATAAAGGTCTCGGTAAGTGGCAAATAATGAAATGGACTATGGAGACTACATAGTCACGACTGAAAATGGACTGTTTGGGCCACACGTGCGTGTGGGCCACTTAGGCCGAGTAATTGGCTTTGGGCCCATTACACCATTGGGGCCTTAGAGATTATTTGAGTAGTTCGAGATGACTATAGACCTTTAAAGGGTCGTTATCTGTACCGAGACCTTTGAATTGTTGAATGACAAAAATACCCCCGAAGGGTAAAATTACTATACCATCCTTAACGGATGGAAATGACCTTTATACCCTAGAGGTAGGTTGATAGATGGATGTACGTTACATGCATGACTGTATATGAGTGAGAAGGTTTACATACTCGTAATATTATGCCATGACACTCTGCATTTGGGGATTGCAGTACTGATTCGGAGGAAGTACTATACTAGTGGCTTTGCCACGTCTTACCGTTCTAGTGGCCATGCCACGTATTCTGACATTAGTGGCTACTCCATGTTTATTATTATTACTAGTAGCTTTGTTGCATTACTATTAGAAGCTTTGCTGTGTTACTATTAGCAGCTACGCTGCAATATTGGTGAGCTAGCTGGGTGGGTCTATTTAATCCCCACATGGTGAGTTGGTTGGTACGGGATGTGAGATGGTTGGATTGGGATGGGTTTCACATCTGTGTTGTGTATATTGTTATGGGCTTTAGCCCACTCATCCTTGTTTAGGCTTAGGCCTAGACTGCATCATATTGAATAGGGCTCGTGCCCAGGTCAGATCACGTCGTCGCAGACATCATTGTTTGTTTAGGGGGGATTACACACTGAGTTTTCGTAAACTCACTCTTCTGTTTAACTGTACAGGTAATCCCCAGTCTTAGACGATTTGGAGCCGCAAGGGACTCAGAGGTGGCCACATGTTCGCAGTTTATTTAATTATGCCTTAGTTGTTTTTAAGACTTTATAATTGGGTATTGTTATGTAACAAGGCCATTTGGGGAATTTTCTTAACTTTTATTTGGCTTTTAATTACATGATTTAAACTGCTAAGGTAGGGACATCGGGTTTTAAAAATAACAACTACACTAAATACATTTTAGTAACATAAACCAATAATACACACAAGTGCTAAAACAAAACAGGCTTTTTACTCAACAACCGGTTTATCATCTTTCAGCTCAAGTGCTTTAAGGGATGTGGCACGTCAAATTCGATCATAACGTCTAGGCCGGGTTTGGGGTGTTACAATCCTTATACCTAATTAAACTTAATCCAAACTAATTCACCTAACCAAAACCTAATTAATCACACAACTAACTTCGTAAATATTTATTAAAAATATTTACGAATCTGTTTTACGAAAATAGTGACCCGAAAATACACTTTCCAATATCGTAAAATTTTGGGTCATTACAATTCTCCCCCATTAATAAATTTTGTCCTTGAAATTTACCTAAAAAGAGGTGGGGATACTGAGATCTCATAATTTCTTTCAGTTCCCAAGTTGCCTCTTCAATACTATGACTTCGCCATAATACTTTTACTAATGGTACTCGTTTATTACGTAATTCTTTCATTTCTCGTGCTAATATCTTAACCGGCTCTTCATCATATGATAAATCAGGTCGGATTGCAATATCCTCTATTAGAATTACATGAGAGGGATCTGATCTATATCTTCTAAGCATTGAAACATAAAAACATCGTGAATTTTCTGCAGTTCTGGAGGCAAAGCTAACCGATAAGCAACTGGCCCAACTCTTTCCACAATCTCATATGGCCCAATAAAACGACGACTCAACTTTCCCTTTTGACCAATTCTCAAGATTTTCTTCCAAGGCGATACTTTAAGGAATACCTTATCTCCAACAGAATACTCAATGTCTCGGCATTTCAAATCTACATATGATTTTCGTCTGTCAAAAGCTATCTTCAATCTTTCTCGAATCTTCTTAACAGTATCATCTATTTCTTGAATTAACTCCTGTCTAATCATTTTTCTTTCATTCAATTCCATCCAACACACAGGTAATCGACATCTACGACCATAGAATGCTTCATACAGAGCCATTTGAATACTTGATTGGAAACTATTAATATATACAAACTCAACCAATGGTAAATAGTGTTCCCAACCTGATTCAAAATCAATGACACAACCACGAGCATATCTTCCAAAATCTTAATAACTCGCTTAGATTGTCTGTCAGTCTATGGATGGAAAGTTGTACTAAAGTTGAGTTGTGTACCCAAAGATTCATGCAACTGCCTCAAAAATCTCAATGTGAATCGCAGATCCTAATAAGAAATTATCGATATAGCTATACCATGCATTTTCACAATTTCTTGAATGTAAACTTTAGCAAGTTTCTGAAGTAACCAATCAGTTCTGACTGCTATGAAATAAGCTGACTTTGTAAGCCGATCAACAATCATCCAAATAGCATTTTTCTTGCTTGCTGACAATGGTAACCCCGTTACAAAACCCATTGTAATACAGTCCCAATTCCATTCAGGAATATTAATAGGTTGAAGTAGTCCAGTAGGAACTTGATGCTCTGCTTTAACTCGTTGACAAGTCAAGCATTTAGCTACATATTCAACTATATCTCTTTTTATACCTAGCCACCAATAAGATTCTCATAGATTACAGTACATTTTTGTTCCTCCCAAATGCATCGCAAAAGAACCATTATGTGCTTCACGAAGTATCAACTCTTTCAGTTTAGAAACAGCTAGAACACAAATTCGATTATGAAATCTCAAGCAGCCATGATCATCAATGTTGAAATTTCCTAACATGCCATTCTGAACCATTTCTCTTTTCTTCATCAACTTGTCATCTTCTAACTGTGCTGACTCGATATGATCAAACATCACCAGTGTAACTCTCAATTCGGGCAACAGACTTCCATCATCATTGATACTGAGTTGTGCAAACATTGCTCGTAATTCAATTGTTGCTTTTCTACTCAATGCATCAGCTACAACATTTGGCTTTCCCGGATGATAATCAATAAGACAATCATAATCTTTTAAAAGTTCTGCCAACCGACGCTATCTCAAATTTAACTTCTTTTGAGATAGAAGATACTTGAGACTTTTATGATCGGTATAAATATAACATTTCTCACCATACAAGTAATGTCTCCAGATTTTTAGCACAAAATCACAACAACTAATTCCAAATCATGTGTTGGATAGTTACGTTCATGCGGTTTCAATTGGCGAGATGCATAAGCAATCACCTTTCCATCTTGCATCAATATATATCCGAGACCATTCAAAGAAGCATCACTATACATAATAAAATCTTTTCCCGACTCTGGCAAAGTTAAAACTGGTGCTTCAGTCAGCATTTGCTTTAACTTCTCAAAACTTTCTTGGCACTGATCATCCCAAACAAATGGAACATTTTTTTGCAACAACTTTGTCATCGACAAAGCTATCTTTGAAAATCCATTTGCAAATCTTCGATAGTAACCAGTCAATCCTAGAAAACTACATACGTCTGACACACTTCTCAGTGCTTTCCACTGAACAATTGCATTAATCTTCTTCGGATCAACTCTAATTCCATCTGCTGAAACCACATATCCTAGAAATAAAACTTCTGATAACCAGAATTCACATTTGCTTAATTTTCCATACAATTGTTTCTCTCGTAATATTTGCAAAACAATTATGAGATGCTGCTCATGTTCAGATTCAGACTTCAAATAAACCAGAATATCATCAATGAAAACCACCAAAAACTGATCTAATACGGTTGAAAAATACGATTCACGAGATCCATAAGAGAAGTTGAAGCATTTATCAATCCGAAAGGCATTACTAAGAATTCATAATGGCCATACCTTGTACGAAATACTATTTTTGGTACATCACTTTCTTTCACCTTCAACTGGTAGTAACCCAATCTCAAATCAATCTTTGAAAATGCAGAAGCTCCTTTCAACTGGTCAAACAGATCATCAATACAAGGTAACGGATATCGATTCTTGATCGTCACCTTATTCAATTGCCAATAATTTATACACAACTGCATTGATCCGTCTTTCTTTTTAACAAACAGCACTAGAGCTCCCCAAGGTGAAATACTAGGACATATAAATCCTCGATCCAGTAAATCCTGCAACTGCACTTTCAATTCTTTTAACTCGGTAGGTGACATACGATATGGGGTATTGATATTGGAGTTGTACCAGGATAAACTTCAATTGCAAATTCAACCTCTCGATCTGGTGGTAATCCCGACAATTCTTCAGGAAAATCATTAGGAAACTCACAAACAATTCTAATTTTACTGCATTGACTTTCAACAGAATCTGAATTAATAACATAAGCCAGAAAAGCTGCACAACCCAGAAAAGCTTGAATCACTGAGATAATACGAGTTGACCCACTGGTTCGGATACCATTTACCTCAATCTTATCGCCACTTTCACTCTGAACAGTGAACTTCTTTTTATAGCAATCTAAAATCACCCCATGCTTAAATAACCAATCCATTCCCAGAATTATATCAAAATCGCCAAATGGCATTATTAACAGATCAACAGGAAAGATTATGTTTTGTATCATTAGAGGACACCTCTTACACACCTGATCTATTAACGCATTTTGCCCCAATGGACTAGACACTGCTATTAATACTCTAGATGTTTCAGATTTTAAATTTCCCATCTCAACTAACTTTGTATTTACATATAAGTGTGTAAATCCCAGATCTATTAAAACATAAATAGGTTTTAATTGCAATAAAAATATACCTATCACTACATCATGTGCATCACCCTCTTCACATCTCTGCACGACATATGCTCGAGTGGTATTCTAGCTTCTGATTGTTGAGTAGCTAAATCACTTCCTTTTTTTGCACCACCTCTGGAAAATGAACCACTTCTGGCAGATCCTTGTCCTCTAGAAGTAGGCACTGATCTTTGTGATGTAACAGGTGCATCATTTTCATTCTTTGGACAATCTCTAATGAAATACTTTGTTGATCCATTACGGAAACATCCTCGAGTTAATTTCCAACATTCACCTCTATGTTTCTTCCCGCAATGTTCACAATCTGGTATTTTAATATCTAGTGACGGGCCCTATACACTTCAAGTAGAAACTGTCATCTGCCTTCCACAATTTCTTTCACTTCTGTCTAATCTAAAACTCAGTCTCCAGTTACCACGAGATTCTTTCGATCTTTTAGATTGTGGAATTGAACTAGTAGTTCCAGTACATTTCCCAATCAGACGAGTATTTTCAGGCTTTTTGTCAAGACCTAGTCCTTGTTCAACCATCTTTGCTCTTTTAACTAAATCTGCCAATTCTTTAATTTTTAGAGATACCAACAGCACACGTAGTTCATCACGTAATCCTCGTAAAAATATCTTACAAATATTAGCTTCGGTTGGTACAAATTTAGCTACATATCTACTAAGTCGTGAGAATTCTCATTCATAGTCAACTACTGACATTTCACCTTTTTTTAACATCAAGAACTCTTGTTTTCTATCTTCAATGTACAGTTCACCCACATATTTCTTCTGAAATTCTCTTTGAAATAAATCCCAGTTTACCTGTTCTGTTGGTATATGTCGAATTACAGATTCCCACCATACATAAGCCTCGCCTTGTATTAAAGACACAACACATAATAAGCTCTCCCGAGCAGTGCATTCAAGCTGTTGTAGAATTCTTTTTGTTGATTCCATCCAATTTTCAGCAGTAGAAGGATCGACTCCCTTTAAGCCCAAAAATTCTGGGGCACCATACTTACGCAGTTCTTTAATCGGGGCTCGTCAGGTAGTAGGTGCAGATGTCATGGCAGATACAATTCCTACTACTCTTTGAAGGGCATCGGCTATAACCCTAAGTAGCTGTGAAATCATCTCTCTCTCTAACATTACCTCTTTCAACGTTAGGTGGTTGATTTCTTACCGGATTTACACTAGGTGTTACTGACTCGGTTTCATCCATTTGATATGATTCATCATCTCTAGTGTACATTTCTAGAATAGTATCAGCAATATATTAATCCAAAATCTTTAACTATAAAACAAAAACAAACAAATATATCACCATCTAATCCTGACTCAATTCGACTCAATAATGGCATGTACCTCTAGACTCAATTCTGAGCTCGATTTAGTTTGAGAATCGACTAAACCTGAATAGATCTAATACACTAAATGTAACGGGGCCCTTTTCTGTCACCAGAACAGGGTTATGAAGCATTACCGGACATTTCAGAACAAATATGAACAATCATATAATATTATTCTTAAATTTATGCCAATTTCAACCAAAACACATCACCTAATTGCTTTAAATATGAAACATATATTCACATATATATTAAACTCATTTCATATTATAACATTATTCACAAACATTTTCCCAAAATGACAAATACAACATTCTAGGTACATGCCATTTACCAAAAAGAAATGTACTTCACCACATTAAGATCGGGATGGACTTTGGATGTTGATTCAGTAATTTAACTTTAACCCAACTTGTGCAGGGAAACAAAATCGCATGCTGAGTATAAAACTCAGTGGTATTTCTATAATTCAAATACTTAATAAACAAGAATTTATAATATTGACACATATTTCAGCACATATAACCAAAGATAATTAATTCAAATAACCAATTCCATAAACCATCATTCATAGCACTTTCAATTCTCATCAGTTGCTATTCAAATAGCTTTTCCCGATAGGATTCATATGTCATCTCATTATATCAATAACCACATCATGAACCTATTGGTTCATACTTTTCAATTTCATAATTCAATTCAATATCCCAATCCAATTCATGTTAAAAAAAAATCATCAAATATAATTCATATTGCCAATTCTTTTATTTACACCTATTAACATAACTCGGACTTTTGGCGGTTACACGGATCCAACCAAAACACACCAGTATGGCACCCAGTGCCTCATCAGATAATTCGAAGTAATAGATTGACACCCAGTGTCTCATCACTATGCCGAAGTAAGTTGGTACCCAATACCTCATTGAATTTATCCGAAGTAATAATATGACACCCAGTGTCTCATCGACTCGTGGTCGAAGTATCCCTGAACTCTTCCAATCCTATGGCATGCCAACTATATTCGACTCAGCCCGATACAGTTAACAGGGTTTTCAATTCCAATTTCTCAATTTGATTTCAATCAAAATTTACACCAATCATAAATTCTCATAATTTCAATTCAACTATTCACATATCCTCATAAATTTAATACCATTCAATTCAATATCATAATAACAATTACTTACCTCAATCTACTTACCATACACATTAAGTAATAAATTTAATAATTAATTATTAAATTTAGATTATAGAAATACAAACCATAATTCTCGAGCTACTCTTCGTTAATCTTATCTTTTCCTTTCTTAGTCGAGGTCTCTGACTCAACTTTAGCTATAGAAATTAAAATAATTTAAAATCATCAATACACATAATTTAACATTGAATATTTCAATTTATACACAACTTTTGCCTAAATTCTAATTTAATCCTTAACTAAACTAACTTTATTTTTACAAAACTAATTTCATATCTCATTCAAATTTCCACTTTAAACTAACTTCAACTCTCTAATTTCACCATAAAACCCTAATTTTGAAATTCTTTCAATTTAATCCCTATTACTTAAAACTTATGATTTATTTTACAATTCAATCCTTTATTCAATTCTAACTTGAAATTCTATAAATTTAACCCCTAATTCTTCAATTAATTAAACATAAACTACATCTAAAATGTAACAACCTATTTTTCAGTGAAATCAGAACAGTGGTTTCGTGACCACAAATCTGACCCGAAAATGAAGTTTATTTTTATTTTATTATATGGTTCATATTATGATAGATGTGTCGTGTGAAAATTTTGATCATCAAGGCCCATTTAATTAGTCTAAAAAATTACCGCCTTCCCCTAATAACTACTGGGTTCTAAAGTAACTAAAATAGATTTGGTAATTTGACTATTCACCAAGACCCAATTAGTGTCAAGGACTGCTTCGATCTCGACTGCTGCATACAAAGTAGATCCAATAGAATTTAAAGAATTAAAAACTTAGTTTCAAAATTGATTGACAGAGGTTTTATTCGACCAAGTGTGTCACCTTGGGGCGCCGCTATACTGTTTGTGAGAAAAAGGATGAGTAGATGAGATTCTGTATAGATTACCGATAGTTAAATACAATCACGATAAAGAATAAGAACTCGTTGCCTCGTATTGGTGACTTATTCGATGAGCTGAAAGGTGCTACAATGTTTTCAAAGATTTATCTGAGATCTGGCTAATATCTGTTGCGAGCTAAAGACTTGGATGTGCCGAAAACAACATTCAAAACTTGTTACGGGCATCACAAGTTATTAGTTATGGCTTTTGGATTGACTAATGCCCTTACAACATTTATGAATATGATAACTCAGGTTTTTCAACCACATCTCGATAGGTTCATTGTTGTTTTTATTGATGATATTCTGATTTACTCCAAAATTGAATCCAAACATGCCCAACACATGAGAATCATATTATAAACATTGTGTGGAAAACAATTGTACACTAAGTTTAGCAAATGTGAGTATTGGTTTAGAGAAATCAGATTTCTTGGTCATGTGATTTCAGTGAAAGGTATACAAGTCGATCCGAGCAAGATTTATAATCTTTTAAATTGGAAACCTTCGTGAAATGTTTTTGAGGTACACAATTTTCTGGGTTTAGCTGATATTATCGTCGTTTTATTAAGATTTTTTGATAATAGCTTTACCAATGATGAAACTATTACAAAAAGATTTTAGTTTTGTGTGCTCTGGTAAATGCCAACAAAGTTTTAATTAATTGAAAAGTATGTTCACAGAGGTACTAGAATTAACACAACCTAAATCTGGGAAAAAAATTGTTATTTATAGTGATGCTATTTTTAGTAGTTTGGGATGTGTTCTGATGCAAGATGCCAAAGTTATTGTGTATGCTTCCTGAAAGCTTAAAACGCATGAAAAGAACTACCCGCCACACGACCTTGAGTTGGCTATAGTTGTCTTTACATTAAAGATTTGGCGACACTACCTGTTGATTTGTCATAATACAATGTAGCAGATTAAATTTGTTTTTGCACTTGAGGAGCTTGAATACAAACACTTTTATTATGTTTTAGTCAAGTTTTTATTGTTTAGTTTACATTCAATAAGAATTTTATTTTGAGTCCTTTATTGAATTTAGGGGCCGAATAAGGCCTAAACATGAGCTAATGTACTTAGTTAGTGTGGAGGAGACCATGCAAGCGCATAGGAACTCAATACTGGTCACTGTGTTACAACATAGGGAGTTCGAGGTCACAACATAGGGAGCAAAATGCAAGAATTTCCATGCTGCCTTTTGGTGTCGTGACACACCCTTGAAGTCATCTCTGAACTACACATATTGGCATCAATGTTGCGACACAAGCACTACGGTGTCGTGACATCAGCCCTGTACGGGAGATATGTAACAGCCCGTTTTTAGTCAAATCGAAACAGTGGTTTTTAGACCACAAATTTGAGGACAAAATATTTATTTTATTATTGAATTAAGGTCTACAGCATGAATATATGATTGTGTGAAAGTTTTGTTTAGAAATTTTATCATTTTAGTGGTTAATTTGGTAAAACTTAAGTTCTAATAGCTAGTGCCTAATAGCTATAGAACCTTAAAGTTAAGGTCCTTATGTTGTAATTGGACCATTATTATAGGTAATGGACATTTATGGACATAAAACAAGTGAGTTTTAATGTTTTAAATCAAGGTTAATTTAGTAATTTATGAAATAAAGTTAAATAAATAAAACAAAACAAAAATCTATTCCATTATCACCATCCTTAACCGAATTTTACAAGCTTGGAAGCCATTGTTAGGGCTTTTCAATCAACCAAGCTTTCATTATCTATTAAGGTACGATTTTTGTCCTGTTTTTAATAATTTCTATGTTTTTGTGATCATTACAACTAGTACTAGCTAGCCCAGGGACTATTTTGCAAAACTGTTAAAGATTTTGAATAATGCCATTGATGAATACATTTGTATTTTGAAGTTTCTTGGTAGATTATGAATGCTTGTTGATAGATATACAAGTTTTGTTAAGTGATTTTTAGTGAAAATGCAAAATAGGGATTAAATTCAGAAATGTTGAAACTTTGTGGTTAAATGTGTGAAAAAATAGAAAATATGGGCTACTAGGGACTAATTGGGAAATCAGCTAGCATGGGTTAGTATTGAATTGCATTAATTTGTGATTTTGTGAAATAAGGGCTAAATTGTAAAAATGTGAAAGTTTAGGGGCAAATGTGTAAAATAGCCCTAATGTATATTTTGGATTGAATTGAATTAATAGATGATTAAATAAGTTAATTTTGAATATATTTAGATCAAGAAAAGCAGAATTCGGATCTAAATCGGGGAAAAACAAAAGTTATCGACTAAACGACTTATTTCGGCATTTCCACATTCGAGGTAAGTTTGTATGTGATAAATTTTAATAAAAATGTATTTCATATGCTTTGATATTACATAAATTGTGAATACGAGACTGTGGATATGAACGATAGTGATTAGACAACGATTCGACATTCAAAATCTCGGTTGAACCTTAGGAATAGTTTAGGATGCTAGTGACATGTCATTAGGGGATGCATTGAGTTGGCTTCGGGCCATGATATTAGTATTTTGGGTGCAAGATATATCGATTTGGCTTTTGGCCATGCATATCAGTTGATTTGGCTTCGGGCTATGGTATAGGTACTTATCGTGTGAGACCCTTGAGTATTCGACTTCTATTCCGAATGGTTCAATAGGTAAATGAAAGACGAGAATGTGTATGAGATTAGTACAAGATGGTATAGGTATGTGCATAAACCATATTAGCTTTGAATCAAAGAAATGGTGAATAAAGTATATAGTTTTGTGAATGAGTGATTGAGATGTTTGTTAGTTGATGTGAATTCTTATACTTATGATCAAATGTTGAATTATGTGTTTATGATTATGTCAAATTTATGTTATATGAACTTACTAAGCTTTATAGCTTAGTTTGTTTATTTTTCCCGTGTTTTATAGTGTTATCAAGCTAGCTCAGATTCGGGAATCGTCGGAGATCGCTTCACACTATCCACCTATCACTCGGTACCTATGAACCTTGGTATTTTAAGTATATGGCATGTATAGGGACTTTGGTTATTTTGGTTATGACTTGATAATGATTTTGGCCAAATGAAGTTGCTTGTAAATGTATATATTTTGGTTTGTATGAATAGCCATGAGTGATGGCTTATTTTGGTCTATTTTGGCATGTTGAATCATGTATATATATATATATATGTTTATATTTTGTGTAGTGAGTTGGTTGATGGTTGTGTGATAATTGATGGTAATAGATTTCCTGAGTGCTAAATGGATGATTTATGGACATTGGTTTGTTTGTGAAACTAAGCTAAAATATGTATATTTGGAAGTGTTAGTTAAGTGAATTGTATATGTGAATATAAGTATGAAATTAGATGGCATATTGTGGTATTTTGTGATTTGTATTGATGGGTAATGAAATGATATGGAACATGCTTGGTATGAGATTGATTTAATGCTTATTATGCCTTGAGTTGGTGCCTTTGAATTGTGGTTTAGGTACATGAAATTTAGGTGGCAAATTGGCTTGGGAAATAGCCTTTTTTTTTCCACATGGGCAGAGACACGGGCATGTGTCTCAGCCGTGTATGATAGACGGTCAAGTACACGGCCGTGTGTCCCCTGGTGTTGAATTTGAAATCAAGTCAATATGCTCCACATGGCCTCACACACGGGCGTGTGACTTGGTGGTGTAGGATAAGTCAGTATACCCTACAGGTTTGGCACGGCCTAGCACACGGGCGTGTGTGGCCATTTTTAGGGCACACAGGCTAGTCATACGGCCATTTGCTCCTATTTTGAATGCCCACACGGCTTGTGACACCAGCGTGTCTAGTGGCCGTGTGAGACACATGGCTTGGCCACACGGGCGTGTGTCCCCTGTTTTGAGGAAAATTTTCTAAATCTCTTAAAAATCATTTGAGATAACGGTTTAGTCTCGAACCACTCCCAAAGCATGTTTAGGGCCTTATAGGCTCGTATTAGTGACAAATTGATTGAGATTGAATGATGAATGCTTGAATTGTGAAAATGTATGCTAAATAGTGGTTTTATTGTTTTATAAGCCTGTTAACACTCCGTAAACCTATTCCGGCGTTGAATACGGGTGAGGGGTGTTACAAGATAATTATGAGCCAGGGGAATTTTAGTCTACACAATCAATATTTAAACACGAGAGCATCATTTAACTTACGTTTGAGGACGACAACAACCCTAACTCTATAAATAGGCTCCTAAACACTTGTTAAAGGAAACTTTTGATATTCTAAAATTTTCCTTGTAATTTAGTTTTCAATTTTTTCTTTCTTTTATCGTTTAAATTTCTTTTTAGTTCTTTTCATTTGTGTTCCTCGGAGAACTTTATTTGTAGATACAATCAAATGTTTGAGGATTCTTGCACTTCATTAATTGAATACAACCAGGATTTTCTAAACTTTATTCTTGATTTATTTTTCATGCATATATTTATCATCAAGGTTTTTAGTTTATGGATTCTATGAGGAGCTAATCCTCTTCTGGGGGATTAATCAGTGGAGGTGTGATTGATGAATTATTATGCAGGGTTCTCTAAACGAATCATCTATTTGGGAGAGAAAGAACTTAAATCCTAGGCTTGACAACCTTAGGAAGTCATTTAGATAGGAATTAACCTAAAATTATTATGGCCTATCCATGAACACCTTAGCCTCTAATCAGTCTAGACTATGAGGTTGAGAGATAAGTAGTTCTTGCCGACTCATTAGTTTAGTGGATGATTGAGAGATCATGCTAGGGTAACAACTAGTTGATTGAATAAAAACCCAAAATAGGAATTACTTATAATCACGAGAGCAAGCTAATCACCCATGTCTTCGTTTGTCTGAGGTTAGAAATTAGTTTTTCAACGTCCCTTTTATTTATGCAGTTTTCAATTCGTTGTGACAACCAGAATTAGGGCCTAATCGGAATAGTGATTTCTTGACCAAAAATTCGAGATAGAAATAATTTTTTTATAATTATTTTGAGGTTTATGATATGATTTCATGATTGAGTGAAAATTTTGTGATGAAATTCTATGCATTAAGCGCTTAAGTTGAGATTAGGGACTAAATCGAATAAATTTCAAAACTTGTGTTCTAGAAGTTTTTATTATGAAATTGCTTTGGAATATTAATTAGGAGGTCTTAAATAGAAATTTGACCAATTTCTAAGTTTATGGACAAAAATTGGACATGGATGAAATTTTTGGAAAGTTTAGTAGTAAGGACATTTTGGTCATTTGTATATTAAATGAAATAAAATGGGAAAAATAACACAAAAATGGTCATCTTCTCAATTAGTTGCTGCCGAATTTTGCTCTCCTCCATAGCTAGGGTTTCTTCAACTTTCAAGCTTCATAATCAAGAAAGACGTGGAATCGATCGTGATCGGGGAAAAGAAAAGCTTTCGGACTAAATTATAATATTTCTAAAGTTTGCACCGAGATAAGTTCGTACATGAATAATTTATCGATTTTTTTTATGTTATTTTATGTTGTTATCATATGAATTGGTGACTGTCCATAGAATGATTAAATGATGGAAATTTGCAAATTTAATTATAGTGTTAACAGTGAAAAAGGAAAGAATTTTCCGGTTGAACCTTCAGAATAGGAACAATACGAATGACCCATTGTGAATACACGTGTGTAGTACTAAGTGCAGGCTACTATGCGTACTCAATGACCTCGATCACGTGTGTAATACTAAGTACAGGCTAGTACGTGTATCAGATGGTGAGGTCACGAGTACCAGATTGTTGGTCGCATGTGTAGTACTAAGTGCAAGCTACTATGCGTATCAGATAGCTTCGGCTATAAGTGTGGAAAGGGGGAAATATGTGTAAACAATGGTATATTTGTTATTTTTCCGTTGAGTTCAACGGGGAAAATCGATAAAGAGGTAATATGTGAAAGTTATTGTAAGGTGGATATGTGAAAATTTATGTTTATGAAAAGTTAGGAGCTATGTGCTCGATAATTGAGTGAATTCTGGTATAACAAAAAGGACTAGGTGAAATTATGCAAGAATGAATGTTAGAAATAAAACAGTGTTGGATAGCAGCAGTTACATGGTTTTAAAAATTTACCAAAAATCGTGGAAGTTGAATAAAAATGCAAATAATATATGAAAATAAATCTTAATGAGTCTATTTTCACATAAAAGAAACAGGGGAAGCAAAAGAATTCTATATTGTGTGATACTTGAATTCTTGTGAAACAAGGTCTGAACAAATTTGAGATCCCTTGTTCTGACTTTAGAAATTCACCATTAATTGTAAAAAAATTATTAAGAGTCAAACCTTACATTCATGGATTTCTTATTGAGTCTATTTTTATGGGAAACAAATGGCATGGTTGTTGGAATTCTGTATAGGAAGAAATTTGGTTCATAGTGCACAGGGGTCAGAATAGTCATACCCTGAAACAGGGGAGACTTTAACTAATAAACTGTACTAATTGTCCTGACCAAAAATTCTAGAAAAAAATTAGTAAGTAGACATATGAGTCTAGTTTTAGGGAAAATTTACGGAATTGGATTTCGAGTTTTGTAACTCGAGATATGATTTTTTTTAGAACCGGGATTCCAGAAAATAGCCTGTCCTGAATATGTGATTATATACTAGTATGATTGTTTTACTTTGATAAATTGAATATCAATTTCGTACTTACTTACTAAGCTATATGCGTACCTTCTTTTCTTTTTCTCGTCTTATAGAATTACTAAGCCAGCTCGAGATTTGGAGATCGTCGGAGACTCATCCACACTATCAATACTTTTTGGTACTTTGTAAACACTATTTTGAAATTATGGCATGTAAAGAGGGCTGAATCATTTTGTTATATGTCATAATTAATTTTTTTTAAAATATTACTTTTCAAAATTTTATAATTTACTTGTACTTATGTAGATCTGTTAATGTTATCTATTTTGTTCAAGCTAGAGGAATTAATTATGTAAGATCAGGTAAATGTGTGATTTCATATTTTCGTGATCTGTAATATTTCGTAGCTTGTTTCGGCTTAGAACATGGGTAAGGGGTGTTAAATTTATTAGTATCAGAGCTGAGGTTTAGGCGGTTCTCGAATTTACGTACTGTGTGTTGAAGTCTATCTATACATGCCATAATTATATTATGATAGTGTGATGACTCCTGACAATTTAAATCGTGTTTTTATATAGTAAATGGATCCTGACCGAGCTGTAGTTGATGATGTAGAAAGTAATGCGCCAGCTCCCACACAAGGGACTGTGCCGGTTGAGAACATGCATGAGACACATGATCAGGGAGATGGGGCTCGGGAAGCCTTTCTCCATATGATGAGTAATTGGTACACAGAATTTGTTCGGGAAAATCCGAACGCTCAGCCTCCTCCACCCCCTCCTATTCCTCAACCAGTTCCCGTAGTTCCTCAAGGTGCCGAAATGGTAAGATTGAGCAAACCCCTGGTTGATAAAATTCGAAAGCAAGGGGCTGAAGAATTTAGGGCCAATATAGATGATGATCCCGAGAAAGCAGAGCTCTGGCTTAAAAATTCTATCAGGGTATTCGATGAGCTTTCTTGCACTCCCGAAGAATGTTTGAAATGTGCTATATCTTTATTAAGGGATTCGGCATATCATTGGTGGAAGACACTGGTATCTGTGGTTCCGAAAGAAAGGGTTACATGGGATTTCTTCCAAGAGGAGTTTAGAAAGAAGTATATAAGCCAGCGGTTCATTGATAAAAAACGGAAAAAGTTCCTTAAGTTGAAACAAGGTAGAATGTCTGTGGCAGAATATGAACGTGAATTTGTCAAACTCAGCAAGTATGCCCAGGAGTGTGTGTCCACCGAAGCTATTATGTGTAAGAGGTTCGAGGATGGGCTAAATAAAGACATCAAGCTACTAGTTGGGATTTTAGAGTTGAAAGAGCTTGTGGTATTGGTCGATTGGTATTGGTCGATCAAGCTTGTCAAGTTGAAGAACTGAGCAACGAGAAGAGAAAAGCTGTGAATGAAGCCAGAGATGCAAGAAAGAGGCCAATGAGTAAGTCATTCCAATCTCAGTCAAAGAAGTCTAAAGAAGTGAATCCTCGGTTGACTGTTTCAACTGGACATTCGTATCGGGATCGTGGAAGATCATATTCGGGTTCTAAAGCTCAAGCTTCTTCAATGGCGAGTGTAGGTAATGTGAGATCTAATAGACCCGAGTGTCAGCACTGTGGTAAACAACATTTCAGGGAGTGTTGGACGATTAGCCGGCCTTGTTTCAAATGTGGTTCCTGAGAACATTATATTAAGGAGTGTCCAAAAAGGGTTGAAGAAGAAAAATTTCAAAGTGCCAGACAGACTAGTGCTACTAATAGAGGTAGGCCTCTGAGAAATACTGAAAGTTGAACTAGCAGTTGAAGTGTGACAAAGAAATCAACTTGGAGACCGGAAGCTAGAATACCTGCTAGAGCTTATGCCATACGTGCTCGGGAAGAGGCGTCATCTCCTGATGTGATCACTGGTATATTTTCTCTTTATGATACTATTGTCATTGCATTGATTGATCTTGGATCTACTCATTCTTATGTTTGTGTGAATTTGGTATCTAGTAAGAGTTTTCTTGTAGAATCTACTGAATTTGTGATTAAAGTGTCAAACCCTTTAGGCAAATATGTGTTAGTAGATAAGGTTTGCAAAAATTGCCTTTCGATGATTCAAGGTCACTGTTTTTCGGCTAATCTAATGTTGCTACCATTTGACGAGTTTGATGTCATTTTGGGTATGGATTGGTTGATACTACATGATGCTAGAGTAAATTGCAGACAAAAAACTCTTGAGTTGAATTGTGAAAATGGTGAAATTCTTCGGGTGGAAACAAATGAATCAAATAAATTGCCTACGGTGATTTCGTATATGTCTGCTCAGCGATATATGCGAAAAGGGTGTGAAGCTTATCTTGCTTATGTATTAAATACTAAAATGTCTAAGACGAAGCTTGAATCAGTACCGGTAGTCTGCGAGTTCTCGGATGTATTTCCAGACGAATTACCGGGGTTGCCTCCGATCAGAGAGGTAGAGTTTGCTATTGATTTATTACTTGGAACAGCACCAATTTGGATCTCTCCATACAGAATGGCTCCGACTGAACTGAAAGAATTAAAACCTTAGTTGCAAGAGTTAACAAATAAGGGGTTTGTGAGACCGAGTTTCTCTCCATGGGGTGCCCCCGTGTTGTTTGTAAAGAAAAAGAATTGATCTATGAGACATTGTATTGACTATCGACAGCTCAACAAGGTGACCATAAAGAGCAGGTATCCGTTGCCGAGAATCGATGATTTGTTTAACTAGTTAAAAGGGGCGACAGTGTTTTCAAAGATTGAATTGAGATCCGGTTACTATCAGTTGAGAGTTAAAGAGTCGGATGTGCCAAAAATCGCTTTCAGAATGAGGTATGGACATTACGAATTCCTTGTGATGCCTTTCGATTTAACCAATGCTCCAACTATCTTTATGGATTTGATGAATCAAATCTTTCGGCCATACTTGGATAGGTTTGTGGTTGTGTTCATAGATGATATCCTGATTTATTCTCGAAACGAGTCTGAGCATGCTGAACATTTAAGAATGATATTACAGATTTTAAGAGAAAAGAAATTATTTGCTAAATTCAGTAAAAGTGAATTTTGGCTTCATGAAGTCGGATTTTTGGGACATGTAGTTTCGGGTGATGGTAATCGGGTTGATCCGAGCAAAGTTTCGGCAATTGTTAATTGGAAACCGCCAAAGGATGTATCTGAGGTTAGAAGATTTTTGGGCTTAGCTGGATATTATCGATGCTTTGTCGAGGGATTTTTGATGATCGCCTCTCCCATGACTAAGCTGTTGCAAAAGAATGTTAAGTTTAATTGGACTGAAGAATGTCAACAAAGTTTTGAGAAGTTGAAAGAGAGGTTGACCAAAGCACCAGTGTTAGTGCAACCCGAGTCGGGGAAAGTAGTAGCTTATGCCTCAAGACAGTTGAAATCGCACGAAAAGAATTACCTGACGCATGATTTAGAGTTGGTCGCCATTGTCTTTGCTTTGAAGATTTGGCGTCATTATTTATACGGTGAGAAATGTCGAATCTTTACTGATCACAAAAGTTTGAAATATTTGATGAATCAAAAAGATTTGAATTTACGACAACGGAGATGGCTTGAATTATTAAAGGATTATGAATTAATAATTAATTATCATCCCGGGAAAACGAATGTAGTCGCAGATGCCTTAAGTAGAAAATCTTTGTTTACTTTGAGAGCTATTGGTACAGATTTGGCTATGTTTGATGATGGTTTGATTTTGGTCGAGTTAAGAGTTAGGCCGCTATTTCTTTAGCAAATTTGTGAAGCTCAGAAGAATGACAGTGAATTGCGAGCCAAGCGAGCTTAGTGTGAATTGGATTGTAACTTAGATTTTCGAATCGGACCAGAGGATTGCTTAATGTTTCGTGATCAAGTATGTGTACCGAAAGATGCTGAGTTGATTTAGAAGATTTTACATGAGGCACACAGTGGTTGTTTGCAAGTTCATTCTGGTAGTACAAAAATGTACAATGATCTGAAAAAAATATATTGGTGGAATGGTATGAAGAGAGATATCTCTGAGTTTGTAGCAAAATACTTGATTTGCCAGCAAGTGAAAGCTGAACACTAAGTACCTTCAGGTTTACTTCAACTAGTGATGATTCCCGAGTGAAAATGGGACAGAATTACAATGGATTTTGTGATAGGGTTGCCTCTGACTCCAAAAAAGAAAAATGCCATATGGGTAATAGTTGACAGACTGACTAAATCAGCTCATTTTATTTCGGTACGTACAGACTATTTTCTTGGTAAGTTGGCGGAATTATATATTTCTGAAATTGTGAAATTACACGGAGTACCTATGTCTATTATTTCAGATAGAGATCCGAGATTTACTTCGAGGTTTTGGAAAAAGTTGCAAGAAGCTTTGGGTACGAAATTAAATTTCAGTACCGCATTTCATCCACAAACTGACGGTCAATTCGAAAGAGTAATTCAGGTACTCGAGGATATGCTCCGATATTGTGTTTTAGAATTTCAGGGTAGTTGGGAGAAATATTTACCTTTGGTTGAATTTGCCTACAACAACAGTTTTCAATCGAGCATACAGATGGCACCGTACGAAGCATTGTATGGTCACAAGTGTCGGACTCCTTTGTATTGGACCGAGCTCAATGAGAAACAGATTGACGGAGTTGATTTGATTAGAGAAACTGAAGAGAAAGTGAAAGTGATTCGTGATTGTCTGAAAGCTGCTTCAGATCGACAAAAGTCATATGCGGATTTGAAGAGAAAAGAGATCGAGTTCCAAGTGGGTGATAAATTTTTCTAAAGGTATCTCCGTGGAAGAAAATTTTAAGGTTTGGCCGAAAAGGCAAGTTGAGTCCGCGTTTCATTGGGCCTTATAAGGTTATTGAAAGAGTTGGACCAGTGGCTTATCGGCTAGCCTTGCCAACTGAGTTGGAAAAGATTCATAATGTGTTTCATGTGTCAATGCTGCGATGTTACCGTTCTGATCCTTCACATGTGATTCCTCTAACAGAAATTGAAATTCTACCGGATATGACCTATGAGGAGGAACCAATAAAAATTTTGGCTCAGGAAATTAAACAGTTGAGAAATAAAAGTATAGCCTTAGTGAAAGTATTGTGGCACAGACATGGAATAGAAGAGGCTACGTGGGAACCTGAGGAAGCTATGAGGAAACAGTACCCGAACCTCTTTACCGGTAAGACTTTCGGGGACGAAAATCCCTAAAGGGGGGAGAATTGTGACAACCTGAATTAGGGCCTAATCGGAATAGTGGTTTTGTGACCACAAATCTGATATAGAAATAATTGTTTTATAATTATTTTGAGGTTTATGATATGATTTCATGATTGAGTGAATATTTCGTGATGAAATTCTATGCATTAAGCGCTTAAGTTGAGATTAGGGACTAAATCGAATAAATTTCAAAACTTGTGTTCTAGAAGTTTTTAGTATGAAATTACTTTGGAATATTAATTAGGAGGTCTTAAATAGCAATTTGACCAATTTCTAAGTTTATGGACAAAAATTGGACATGGATGGAATTTTTGGAAAGTTTAGTAGTAAGGACATTTTGGTCATTTGTATATTAAATGAAATAAAATGGGAAAAATAACACAAAAATGGTCATCTTCTCAATTAGTTGTTTGCTTGATTTTGCTCTCCTCCATTGCTAGGGTTTCTTCAACTTTCAAGCTTCATAATCAAGAAAGACGTGGAATCGATCGTGATCGGGGAAAAGAAAAGCTTTCGGACTAAATTATAATATTTATAAAGTTTGCACCGAGGTAAGTTCGTACATGAATAATTTATCGATTTTTTTATTTTATTTTATGTTGTTATCATATGAATTGATGACTGTCCATAGAATGATTAAATAATGGAAATTTGCAATTTTAATTATAGTGTTAACAGTGAAAAAGGAAAGAATTTTCTGGTTGAACCTTCGGAACAGGGACAATACGAATGACCCATTGTGAATACACGTGTGTAGTACTAGTGTAGGCTACTACGTGTACCATACTGTTAAGTCGCATGTGTAGTACTAAGTGCAGGCTACTATGCGTACTCAATGACCTCGATCACGTGTGTAGTACTAAGTGCAGGCTACTACGTGTACAGGATTGTTGGTCGCATGTGTAGTACTAAGTGCAGGCTACTATGCGTATCAGATAGCTTCGGCTATAAATGTGGAAAGGGGGAAATATGTGTAAACAATGGTATATATGTTATTTTTCCGTTGAGTTCAACGAGGAAAATCGATAAAGTGGTAATATTTGAAAGTTATTATAAGGTGGATATGTGCAAATTTATGTTTATGAAAAGTTAGGAGCTATGTGCTTGATAATTGAGTGAATTCTGGTATAACAAAAAGGACTAGGTGAAATTATGCAAGAATGAATGTTAGAAATAAAATAGTGTTGGATAGCAGCAGTTACATGAATTTAAAAATTTACCAAAAATCGTGGAAGTTGAATAAAAATGCAAATAATATATGAAAATAAATCTTAATAAGTCTATTTTTACATAAAAGAAACAGGGAAGGCAAAAGAATTCTATATTGTGTGATACTTGAATTCTTGTGAAATAGGGTCTGAATGAATTTGAGGTCCCTTGTTTTGACTTTAGAAATTCACCATAAATTGTAAAAATATTATTAAGAGTCAAACCATACATTCATGGATTTCTTATTGAGTCTATTTTTAGGGGAAACAAATGGAATGGTCGTTTGAATTCTGTACAGGAACAAATTTGGTTCGTAGTGCACAGGGGTCAGAGTAGTCGTACCCTGAAACAGGGGAGACTTTAACTAATAAACTGTACTAATTGTCCCGACCAAAAATTCTAGAAAAATATTAGTAAGTAGAGATATGAGTCTAGTTTCAGGGAAAATTTACGGAATTGGATTTCAAGTTTTGTAGCTCGAGATATGATTTTTTGTAAAACCAGGACTCCAGAAAACAGCCTGTCCTGAATATGTGATTATATACTAGTATGATTGTTTTACTTTGATAAATTGAATATCAATTTCGTACTTACTTACTAAGCTATATGCTTACCTTCTTTTCTTTTCCTCGTCTTATAGAATTACTAAGCCAGCTCGAGATTTGGAGATCGTCGGAGACTCATCCACACTATCAATACTTTTTGGTACTTTGTAAACACTATATTGGAATTATGGCATGTAAAGAGGGCTGAATCATTTTGTTATATGTCATAATTAATTTGTTTTAAAATATTACTTTTCAAAATTTTATAATTTACTTGTACTTATGTAGAACTGTTAATGTTATCTATTTTGTTCAAGCTAGAGGAATTAATTATGTAAGATCAGGTAAATGTGTGATTTCATGTTTTCGTGATCTGTAATATTCTGTACCTTGTTCCGGCTTAGAACATGGGTAAGGGGTGTTAAATTTGTTATTTATAAAAACCCCAAACTCTTTGCTTTATGATTTATTATAATATAATTTATTTAAACTGCTAATTAATTCTATTTGCGTCTAGGTTAACTTTAATTTAGTACTTGCCTCCCTTGGGCACAATCTTCAGAGTACTTACCTACTTCGTTATAAAACTATATTACAACCTAACCCATAAAGTTGCGAACACCGCCTCAAATCTATATCTTTAGTTGCAATATTCACACACTGGATGTTAGTACGTCTAGAGACGGTAAAGTCGTTGGACCCATTACCGAGGAGGCAACATTACTGAATTAATTTTAATTTTTTTTCTTTTAATAGAATAATTTGGAAATTTTTGGATTATAGATACGACTTGTACTAATTTAGTTTACTAAAATTTTTTTTTCTTTTTCTTTTTCAATTTCAGTATATGCCTCAAAGGAGAGGAACACATATTTAGTCAGCCATTGATCCATATAGACTAATCCAATAAAATCATTAAAATATGGAAGAAATTGATTACTGATGGTCACTAAACTAACTATAAATACGACAAATGCAAGTGCACCTATCGAACAATAGTATAGATGTGGTGAGTAGGGAATATTGTATCCACGAGAACTAAAAGTACTAGTAATTACCGTTTTTCTATTATTTAGCCGAGAAATTGGAGTGATAGTGTTTTAATCTAAAATTACTAAACTAATTTATCTAAGAACGCAACAGAGAATGAATCGAAGAAATAATCAAATATTAACTAATGAAGAAAGAATCCACCTAGACTTCGTCTTTTATTATGAATATGAATTAAACGATTTATTCAATTGTGTCTTAATCCGAAAAAATCCCTAAATTATGTTAATATCTCTTTCGAGGGTAAGAACAACTGACTCTACATTGATTCATTGAAATCTCTTCCTAATTAAAACCCCTATCGTCACATTAACTCAATCTATGGATTCCTCTATTAGATTTGACTCTAATCCAGTGGATTTATGTCATCCTATTTCTAGGATTGCATGCAACTCCACTTATGCTAGATCTACTCTTAAACAAGGACTTTTGTTATACTAAAATAAGCATATTAAACACGAATTTATATCCCAGAAATATTAAAACAAGAAATAAGCATACATAATTGAGAACAAGAATCAAGTATTTATCGCGTAAAATAGAAATTAAATAAAACAATTCATCATAGGTTTCATCCTCCCCAGGTATCTAGGGAAGTAGTTAATAATCCTAAATAGAAAATCTCCAAGTCATAAAGAAACTCAATAAAAATTTGAAAGAAATTAAAAAGAGGTTTTCAATTTTGATGGAGATCCGCTTCAGAGTTGATTCCGATGGTGTTCTTCAAGTGTTTTCTTCGATCTTCTCTCGTTGCCCCCTTATGTCTTTTTCTAATGGGTATTTATAGACTTTAGAAAGCTCAAAACCCTAAAAATTGGATTTTTCTGCGTATTTGGAAAGTAGGGTGTGAATCGGCACAAGTTGGCACAAGGGCGTGTATACAATCCATGTGTCTCGCACGGGAATGTGTCCAGCCCGTGTGGAAATGCCCAGGCCTTGTGGATCTTGAAAACAACTCTATTTGTCTGATTTTGGCTCCTTTTCCACTTCTTTCACTCCCAAATGCTCTTTTAAGTATAGAAATATGAGTTTAAAGGATTAGGAGCATCAAATTCACTAATTTACATAATCAATCATCCAAAAATGCATTAAGAATGGGATTAAAATATGATACTTTTATAGCTTATCAAATATCCCCACACTTAAGCATTTGCTTGTCCTTAAGCAAAATCCTCAACTCATATGAAAATTAATATTTCTCAACTTGTAACTCCCATCAATAATGTCTCCATATAATTAAAAAATAATCATACATTGACAATTCAACTAAAAGAGCTCTAAAGAGTCAAACAATCCAAGTTGAAAATTTTTAAAGCACGAAAACATAGGTATTTCCCTTTATCTAAGTAATTACCTTTAATTCAAAATCGACAAGAATCGACATCCTCACTAAAGATTCACTCAAATCACTCAAAGTGTTTAAGATTCAAAAATAAGCACTCAATAGTCAAACAAGAAAATTTATTACCATACCCTTGCATGAAAATCAAATCTCCACCACTATAAAATGATATGATACACAAATCAAAAGGTCTTTAAGAGGTTGTAATAAGGCTTAGGATAACAGTGTGGACAAAGGCCAGAAAAGTTGGTTAAAATCAAGATTGAATTGATAAATTACCAAACGAGAAAAAAATAAAAAAATGTTGAATTAAAAATAAATCCATAAATCAGTAAGTATTCAAGAATAAAAACGAGCTTCTTCTCAAAATATGAATTTAACTGTTCAAGCTCAATCAACATAGAACAAAATAATCAATTTTTTTTCTATTTTCTTTTTCTTTCTATTTTATTTATTTATTTATTTATCTAAAACAATCATAAATAATTCAACAAATCAAACAGAAGAGCATAGTTAAGCAACTAACTAAATCAAATCTTTGACAAAAAGGGAGTTAATAAAATAGGAAAAAGTCTCAACGAAAAAATGAGTTATGGGTTAACAATAATGGGTAAATCAAGAAACGGTGTGCTAGGCTCAACGAGGTTCACTAAGGGCTAATTACGAAGGTAGGCTTTTTTATGAGATAAGTGGGTTAAAACCTAGGTGCCTTTATTATCTTAGTAAATCAAATCAAAGGTGTGGTCTTGACATGCATAATCAAAGCAAGTTCTAGAATAGCAAATTAGGTTAACTCACTAATAACTAATAATAAAATCATGGTTTTTTATGTCAAACTTGCAAATTTAAAACTTCAATATAATACCTCAATTTAGGAAAACAACTTAAAATTTTTTATTTTGAAAATAAACTAATCATGCTTGATTCTCTAATGTCTTAAAATTTAAATCAACCAATGCACAAGTATCTACAAATTAATCTAAAACACACCAACAAAAATCTCAGATCGATAAAAATTCATTCTAATGAAAGTACAAGAAAATTCTTAAACAGAAGAATAAATCAGGGATTTTCTAATTGTCATATAAATAACCTCCCCACACTTAAGACGTAGATTATCCTCAATGTACAAACATATATACTCACAGTATAAGTAGAATATCATAAGAGAGAGAAAGTTGAAATTACCCTGAATATTAGATTAAATCGCCAGAATGGTGAAAAGTGAAATTAGAGGCACATCTAAATGTAGTGCATGATTCCGAGTAAACTAATAAGAAAATAAACACAAATAGTGAAGAAGAGTAAAATGATACTAACTCGATTAGAAACAACCATAAAAATAAAAAAGATACTTCAAAAGATAAGAAACGGAATAAGTCTAAGAAAAAAACAATAAAAACAACTAAAAAAAATAAAAATAAACATAAACATAAAAGAAAAAGAAAAAGAAAACAAATAAACTCAATGGTCATCATCGTTAGAGGCGTCAGTGTCGTGAGTTGCTGGTGCTGAAGAGGATATATGGAAGTGTTGACAGATCTGCTGTAATGTTGCATCAATACTGTCAAATCTCTGAAAGTAATGCTATTCAAAATGAATGAACCACTCAGAGAGGTCCTGTAAGGTAGCAGTAGAAGAAACAGGACGGTGACTCGATGGTGGAGGATAAGGTCGGTCCTCATGATGGAAGGGGACATTATCAATGAAGTCCTCAGGTTTATCTTGAGGGTTAAAACGAGATAATCGGTATTGAGAAGGATCCACTTCACCAAGTTGCTCGATCATCCTCATATGGGTCATGCTCGATATTCCCTGTGGGGACATTTGGCCGACTAGTGTAGGCGAGGAGGATTGCTCCGCTATGTTGAGGAGACCAAAATGTCGAGCAAGTCAAGTCACATAAAGGCCTAAACAAATAGGACCCTTCCTGTTGCATTCTATCTGATGGTGAAAGGCAAGAATGACAAAGTAGGATAAATAAAAAATATAACCCGTGGCCATGCTCTATAGAAAATATGCATCAGTGGTACTGACGACTCTGGTGCTCTCGTTCCTACTTGTCAATGTGTGAGCCAATAGAGCATGACTATACCGTAAGGCCGGAGGAAGAGAAGTCGCCTTTAAGCGACTTGAGTCATATGGTCCCGTACTTGTCGTGAGGTCAACCCAAAAAAGAGATGGCGACTAGTGAATGTGTCAGTGTAATTAGAGGAAGTTCTCGGCACTCATGAATTTTATAGTGTATAGTCCCAATGGCACTCTGAACTCTGGGACACTCATATGGCATGCCGCATAGCCAAGTCTGAAAGTGATGATGCTAGGCTCGTCATGGGCTGTCATCACCTGTTGCAGGGTAAATGTAGAATAGAACTCTAAAGTAAGCTCCATGTATGTGGGCTCGATGATGGAAAAGAACCGGTCCCACGGGGTTGTAGCAATGATGGCGTGAACATGATTAGCTAATTAGACCTGCTCCAAGGTAGCCCAATCAATAAATCAGCCTAAGCTGAGTGGCCTCAGTCAAAAAAGTTGATATAAGTTATCTTGGGGGCCCTAAGGAAAGTAGAGGTACGGATGGCAGGCCTCGGCGGAAGCACCCGAAGAAGAGGTTGCGCTAGGGGTCTTTCATTTTTTTCGAAGCGAGGATAGTAGCCTTAGATTTACTACAAGTGTTCATCATGATGCGCCTGAAAAAGAAAATAATCCAATATAAAAAAAAAGCAATAAACCAATAAAGAGCAACAATTAAAGAAATAGAGGGGCTGACAAATTTGTATGCAATTAAAATACGGGACTAGCAACGCTGTCACCAAAATTGAATTTTCCTAAATAGGAAATTTATTCCTAAAGTAATAAGTACTAATACCGGAGCTCGAAAAATCCATTAACTTAAGCTACGATGATTCCAACTAATTAGAGGTAAGAAAAATTACAATGAAGGAAAAAGAAATAAAATAAACTAAATGAGAAACTAAAATTCAAATAATGAAAGAACCATAATAAAATTAATAATCACAAATAATAATAATAAAGAAAGCCCTAACATAATCGACTACTGACCTAACTGCAAAAATACCAAAATGACTTATAATTATAACAATAGTGAAATTAATGAACAAAAACCAAGAGTAAGATCTAGTTAAATCAACAAGAATCCAAACTTGTCATAATGATGGTAAAATGAGAATGATATTACTAATAAGAATCATAAGAATAGTAATAAAAATTAATAAAAAACTAAGAATAAGAATCAAAATAAAACAAAAAATAACAGAAATAAAAAAATATTAATAAGAAAAGGAAATATAAAATAAATAAAGAAAATAAAGAAAATAGGGAAGGGAGCAAACGAGAGGGGGTCGATGGTGGGGCGGTGGCAGGTCGGCGATGGTGCAAGGGCAGCGACGGAGAGGGGCGCAAATGATGGTGGAATGGGGCTGGTCATGTGAGAAGAAGAAGGCTAAAGAGGGGGGTTGGTGTGGGTCGTGGTTACGGGAATTGCGGCTAAGGTTAGGGGTTAGTTGGGGAAGAAAAAGAAAAAAAAAAAAGGAAAGATGGCTAGGGTTTTAAGGGTGACACGGTCGTGTAATGCCCATGTTGATCTTCCCAGCTCGTGTGCGATAAAAATCTAACCTAGTCTTCACACGGTTGTGGACACGCAACAGAGGATGAATCGAGGAAACAATCGAATATTAACCAATGAGATAGATAATACCTAGGAAAGATTCCACCTAGACTTCACCTTTTATTATGAATTTAAATTAAACGATTTATTCACTTGAGCCTTGATTCGTAGGAATCCCTAAATTATGTTAATATCTCTTTCGAGAGTAAGAAGAATTGACTCTAGGTTGATTAATTAAAATCTCTTCCTAATTAAAACTCTATCATTGTATTAAATTGATCTATGGATTCCCCAATTAGATTTGACTCTAATCCGGTAGATTTTTGTCATCCTATTTCTAGGATTGTATGCAACTCCACTCAATTATGCTAGATCTACTCTTAAAAAAGGTTTTTTTCTCCACCAAAATAAGCATATTAAACATGAATTAATATCCCAAAAATATTAAAACAAGAAATAGGCATACATAAATGAGAACAAGAATCAATTATTTATCGTGTAACATAGAAATTAAATAAAAGGATTCATCATAGGTTTCATCCTCCCTAGGTATCTAGGGAATTAGTTCATAATCCTGAATAGAAAAATTTCAAAATCAGAAAAACCACAAGACATAAAGAAATTCAATAAAATTTTGAAAAAAATTAAAAGGAGGTCTTCAATCTTGATGGAGATCCGCTTTCGAGTTAATTCTGATGGTGTTCTTCGAGTGTTTTCTTTGATCTTCTCTGATTGTCCCCTTATGTATTCTTTTAATAGGTATTTATAGACTTTAGAATGCTCAGAAACACTAAAAATTGAGTTTTTCCATGTATTTTGGAAGCAGGGTTCGAAATCGGTACGAGCTGGCAGATGGGCATGTGTCCAACTCGTGTGGAAATGCCTAGGCCGTGTGGATCCTGAAAGCAACTTTATTTGTCCAATTTTAGCTCTTTTTTGCTCCTTTCACTCCTGAATGCTCTCCTAAGTATAGAAATATGAATTTAAAGGATTAGGACCATTAAATTCACTAATTTGCATAATTAATCATCCAAAAATGCATTAAGAATGTGATTAAAATATGTTACTTTTATAGCTTATCAAATATCCCCACACTTAAGCATTTGGTTGTCCTCAAGCAAAATCCTCAACTCACATTAAAATTAGTATTTCTCAACTTGTAATTCCCATCAATAATGTCTCCAAATAATTAAAAAATAATTATACATTGACAATTCAACTAAAAGAGCTCTAAAGATTCAAATAATCCAAGTCGAAAATTTTTAAAGCACGAAAGCATATGTATTTCCCTGTATCTAAGTAATTACCTTTAATTTGAAATCGACAAGAATCGACATCCTCACTAAAGATTCACTCAAATGACTCAAATTGTTTAAGGTTCAAAAATAAGCACTCAATAGTCAAACATGAAAAGTCATAAACATAAGGTTGCATGAAAATCAAATCTCCTCCACTATAAAATGATATCATACACAAATCAAAAGGTCTTTAAAAGGTTGTAATAAGGCTTAGGTTAAGGGTCTACAGAAAGGCTAGAAAAGTTGGTTAAAATTGAGATCGAATTGATAAATTACCAAACTAGAAAAATTTAAACAAATGTTGAACTAAAAATAAGTGCATAATCAATAACTATTCAAGAATAAAAACCAACTTCGTGCCAAAATATGAATTTAACTGTTCGAGCTCAATCAACATAAAACTAAATAATAATCAATATTTTTTCGATTTTTTTCTCTTCTTTTTTTTTATTTATCTAGAAAAATAAAAAAATAATTCAGTAAATTAAACAGAAAAGCATAGTTAAGAAACTAACCAAATCAAATCTTCGACAAAAAAGGAGTCAATAAAACGGGAAAAAGTCTCAACGAAAAAATGAGTTATGGGTTAACATTAATGGGTAAATCAAGAAAGGGTGTGTTAGGCTCAATGGGGTTCACTAAGGGTTCACTAAGGGTTCATTATGAAGGTAGGCTTTTTATGGGATAAGTGGATTAAAACCCAGGTACCTTTATCATCTCAGTAAATCAAATCAAATGTGTGGTCTTGACATGAATAATTGAAGCAAGTTCTAGAATAACAAATCAGGTTGACCCAGTCATAACCAATAATAAAATGAGCAAGAAAAATGTATGCTTTAAAGGCTTAAAATCTCACAAAAAATTCATGGTTTTTGATGTCAAACTTACAAATTAAAACTTCAAGATAATACCTCAATACAGGAAACAACCTAAAATTTTAAATTATGAAAATAAACTTATCATGCTTGATTCTCTAATATCTTAAAATTTAAATCAACCAATACACAAGTATCTACAAATTAATCTAAAACACATCAACAAAAATCCCAAATCGATAAAAATTTATCCTAATGGAAGTGTAAGAAAATTACTTAAACACAAGAATAATTCAGGGATTTTCTAATAGTTATATAAATAACCTCCCCACACTAAAGACGTACATTGTCCTCAATGTACAAACATATATAATCACAGTATAAGCAGAATATCATAAGAGAGAGAGAAAACTGAAACTGCCCTGAATATTGGATTAAATCGCCAGAATGGTAAAAAGTGGAATTGGAGGCAAATCTAAATGTAGTGCATGATTCCAAGTAAACTAATAAGAAAATAAACACAAATAGTGAAGAAGATTAAAGGGTTACTAACTCGACTAGAAACAACCATAAAAATAAAAAATATACTTCAAAAGATAAGAAACGAAATAAGTCTAAGAAAATAACAAAAAAAAAACAAAAAAATTAAAAAATAAAATAAAAAAATAAAATGAAAACAAATAAACTCAATGGTCCTCATTGTGACAGCCCATTTTTAGTGAAATCGGAACAGTGGTTTCGGAACCACAAATCTGAGCTAGAAAGAAAATTTATTTTTATATTTTTGTGTGGTTAGTATTTTTATAGGAATGTCATAAGAAAATTTTATCGATTTTCTACTTAATTACAGATAGGACCAAATTGCATAAAATGCAAAAGTTGGATTCTACTATCTAGAAGGATTAAATAGCTATGGAATTCAAAACTTGAGGTCCTTATATGATAATTATACTATTAAAGAAAAGTTAGTAGATATTTTTGATGATTCATCCATGGAAAAAATTAAAAAGGGAAAGGACTAAATTGGAAAAGAGAAAAATGAATGGATGATAAATAATTAATAAGAAATAAAAATAATTTTATATCATCTTCTTCCCCAAATATTCCATGTAAACTCTAGGAAAGAGAAAATAAGCTTTCTTGGCATAATTCGGTAAGTATTCAAGCCCCATTTTTAGTAATTTTTATATTTTTGAAACCGGGATAGTCTAATTTATCTATTTGGGGGATTAATTTGAAAAGTTATCAAAGTATAGAAGCTATTGCATGGATGAATATGCTGAAAATTTGAAATTTATAGTAGAAAATGAAAGGTCAAAGTGAATATTGATGAAAATTGTGATTTAGGGACTAAATTGTAAAGTTGTAAAAATTGAAGAAAAATACTGAATTTTATAGATACATCTGCTGTAACTTTTATATTGAAATTTCGGTTAGGCTTGAAATAAGGAGTAAATTGCATGAATTTCATTTTCCGAGCCTAGGGATGAAATTGGAATTTATGGAAAGTTTAGGGGCAAATGGTAATTTTTCCTAGGATGTAAATTGAGTTCAATAGAATATGAAATGTGAGAAATTGATGACTAAATTCATTTATTAGATCTGGATAACACAAATTCAAAGCTAGATCGAGGAAAAAAGAAAGTTTCAGATTAGTAGACTTTCTTGTACGAATTATTATCGAGGTAAGTTCATGTAACTTAATTATGCATGTTAATATGTTTAAATTGAATGTTGTATACGATTTGAATGTGGTATATGTTTATATGATTTATATGAATGTTATAAATACATGAAATGATCACATGATTGGAAATGTATTTAAAATGTTAAGTTCTGTTGGAATAATAAAAATCGATGGATACAAGTGATTTCCAGTATGTGAGTGTGATTCTGCATATGTTGCAGGCAGGGTTTAGCTTAGACGAGTAATCCTGATATAGCCTCTCGAGCATCTTGATATATATATATAGTTCCTGCGAGCACCTTGATCGATAGTGATTTAGCATGTGTTACGCACTACTACAGCTTTTTGTGAGCGCCTTGATATGCGATCAGTTGTGATCCTACATATAATGTGGGCACAAACGTAGCTCTTCATGAGCATCTTGTTAAGCTCACTTGAACTCTCTGTTACCTTATCTGGTGCTTCCTGGAATTATCTCTTCGGAGATATCTGAAAGGCTCTAAGAGCTTCTTAAATAAAAACTCTTATGAGTTTCCTATTTAGCCTGGATAAGTGTCATGTTACATGATTACATGGCTTATCTGAGCATCCTGACATGTGGCTCGAGAGTATGCTCCTTGAGTATGTGCCTTGATGGGTATCTTCGATTACGAATCGACATTTTACAGAATTGTACACCTTGAGTGTACTATTTGAGTATCCATCGATATTTCAATAGTTCAATGGATAAAACTCTTGACATGAGAAAATGATGAGATAAATAGAAATATGCCCTGAATGCTTCTGAAATATTTGATGAAGGATTATATGATGAGCTCATCTATATTTATTTGATGTATAATTATTATATGACTAACTTGCTTGATTGAGTATATGTGTTTAGGTAAATTTGCCAAAATGATGAAAGCATGTTAATTGTATGCTTAAAATTATTAAATGTGATTGGTAATTTTAATTCATGTTATACGAATTTACTAAGAATAAAATGCTTATTAGGTTTTGTTTTCTCTATTTTATAGTGCTTAAAAGCTCGCGAAGATTGGAGATCGGTTGGAACATCATCACACTATCCACTAACTTATTTTGGTATAAATAGTAAACTTATTTTGGTATAATGGCATGTATAGGTAACTTGGTCATTGTTGGCTTATAAATGTTGTTTGTAATCTAGACATTGGAATGGCTAGTGATGGTTATGTTTTGGTATATCTAATAATGTTATTTTATGGCAATATCATAAGTTTATATTATGGATTGATTGAGTTATGTTAAATGAATATACTTAATAACTATAAAATTATAAATATGTATGCACACAATGATATACTATGTTAGATGTTAAAATTAGTTTGGTTATAATGATTGGATAGGCTGGTACATATTTGTAAGTGTTGGTGTAGGTTATTGGCAAATTTGGGTGAGAAATAAAGCTAGGAAATGACTTTATTTTGTCCACACGGGTAGACACATGGGCTTGTGTCTTGACCGTGTGTGACACACGGCCGGGCACATGGGCGTGCGGTTTGGCTGTGTGTCCCCTGTATCTTAAAATTGAGAAACAGAATGCTCAGAATTGATCACACGGGCAGAGACACAAGTGTGTGTCTCAGTCGTGTGTGCTACACAGCCTAGAACACGGGTATGTGTCTTGGCTATGTGAACCTTGCACCTAATTTTTGGAAATTAAATTGACCACATGGCCTACTCACACGGGCGTGTGGTTGGCCGTGTGACATAAGTCAGAGACTTACATGGGGTTGAACACGGCCTGCAGCATGGGCGTGTCTGAAGGTCACACAAGAGTGTCCTTGTAACAACCCAATTTAGGGCCTAGTCAGAATAGTGGTTTCGAGACCACGAATCTGAAGTCAGATAAATTATTTTATTATATTTAGGTGTTATATTATGTCTTTAATAGTGCATGAAAAACTTGGTGAATTTTAGCTTTTGTGAGCTTAATTGTGAAAAAGGACTAAATCGCATAAAATGCAAAAGTCCTAAATTGATAGCTAAAAGTGTCAAATAGCTAGAGAACCTAAATTAGGGGTCTTTAAGAGACAATTAGAACCTTTCCAAAGAGCTTGGCCGGCCATAGGGAACAAATTGGTCAAAAAGTCAAAAGTTTAGGTGGTTTGGTGACTTAATTGAATAAATAACAGAAAGATGATATCATTCTATTCCCCTATTTCTTCTCCACTTATTTTTCAGCCATTTTTGGGGGGGTTTTAGCTTCAAAAATTTCAGCAACTTATTACTCTTGGAAGTAAGTGACTTACATACTTTTTCTTGATGATTTTTACATTTTTGGACCCCTTGAAGCATGAGCTTTCAAATGAGAGGACTATCTTGCATAATGGTTGAGAGTGTAGAGTTTTTCCATGA
The DNA here is from genome assembly GCA_025698465.1 of Gossypium longicalyx. Classification (NCBI taxonomy): domain Eukaryota; kingdom Viridiplantae; phylum Streptophyta; class Magnoliopsida; order Malvales; family Malvaceae; genus Gossypium; species Gossypium longicalyx. Next base: position 64,986,259 of record CM046995.1, on the reverse strand, counting down.
AATCATATGTGTAGTCTTCTGAATTTTCATGAAAGAAAATGAGTCTTGGGTGTCTTATAAACAATTTGTGTGAAAGGTGTTAGCATGAAAACACCTAAAGGGACCATTTTGGACAAGTTGTAAAATAGATGATAAATGTATGAAATAGTGGAAATTTGGAGTTACTATAAGAGTAAAAGGGGTTCGTCTAGGCTTAAGATATGAAGAAATTCGATAAAAATTGATTTTCGGGCCTAGGGGTAAAATGGTCATTTTGTCAAAGTCTAGGGGCAAAATGGTTATGTCGAAACCTCTTTTTAAAAGGGGAGGGTATTTTGAAAACGGGAGTCGCCACCAACCTTTTAAAGTGTGATTGGATCACTTTATAAAACGTTTTGGTCTACGAAATTACGAGAAAATAGGTTCAGGAGTCGGTTACATACGAGGAAGGATTAGCACCCTCGTAACGCCCAAAATTGGTACCAAATTGAATAATTTTGTCTTAATGTCAAAATTTTGAAAGTATTTAAAAATATGATCCCTTTTAAAACCGCAATATTTTTGAGTTTTTTTTTAAAAAAAATCAAGATTCTTTTGCTTCAAAAGAATATAAACATCATATCCAGCATGATTGGACACGATATTCTTAAACTTTTGTAACCAAAATCATCTTGTGATTTTTCAAAACTTATTTAGTAGGATATTTTAGGCATTTAGACAAACGGGAAATCGCAACTCAGCATGTTAGGGCACTATTTCCCGAATTCCTAACTACCAAAAAACATTGCCTTATCCTTTTTAAAAAAATCTTTTTGGATCAAATGAAATATAAAAATTCTTTAAAATGATGATGCATTTAACATATTACAAAGGATCAACATTGAATAAATTATCCTACATGATGCCTACTTTAACAATTCATGCAAATATAATGTAAAAAAAATGATGGATAATGGCATAAATTAAACAATATACGTTATCATTTTATGCAGTTATAATCATAGAAAACAATGAAAATAACAATATAGATTACATAATACATACAAAATAATATTTCATACAAAACATAACATAGAAAGCAATGAATCTAGCAACATATAAATTACATAATGTATAACAATATTCTATGAAAATATAACTTAAAACAACATTAATAATCAATTTTTATGCAAATATGGTAAACAATAAATATAAAAATAACAAATAGGTAGTGAGATATTATTATCATTTTAAAATAATATTAAGTAAATACAATATGATAAAAAAAACGAAATTATGAACATACAAATTAAAAATAAAGATAAGAAAATAAACACAAAATTTTTTTTAAAAAAATAGATGAAGTAATTAATGAAATATTTGAAACAAAGTATAAATGATGAAGGTGAGTTTTTTCGAGATGATTAATATATATATATTTATATATATATATATATATATATATATATATATATATATATAAAAGATACATTACATGATATAATAACTTAATATACTTATAAAAATAATAATATGTTAAATGGGAATAAAATTTTGTAGTAAATTTTAAAATACTAAACATTAAATATATAATAATAATAATATACTTATTAGTTTATAATAATTTACAAATGTTAATCTTTATATACCAATAAACAATAAATAATGAAATAATATATATAATAAAAGGAAGATATTATAAGGAATAATATAAAATAAAATATGATATGTAATGAAATATATAAATAAAATATAATGAAATATAAATACTATTATATAAATAAGGATAATATATATACTATTATTTAATAATAATTTTTAAAAAAATTTAAAATTTACACAATTAATGAATAATAAAATAATACATAATTTATAATAAAATAAAAAGAAGAAAAAAAATGCAAGGAATAATATATATAATAAAATATATAATGTATAATAAAATTTATAAATAAAATGTATAATAATAAAAATAATATAATGGATAATATATAAAAAATAATAATATATACTATTTTATATAACTAATATTTATAAAAATAAATAACATATATGGTATTTAATAAATAAATTATGCAAAAATATTTAAAAGGATTAAAATTAAATAAAAATAAAGTTCTAGGGCTAATTTTAAAATAAAAATTAATTTAGGCCTAATTGGAACGCGTTCAAAACTATAAGGGACTCACTGGGCAATTTGCCCTAATATCAAAACGACGTCGTTCTTCAGAATGGATTTTAATGGCTATTGGATTAAATTGAAACAAATATAAAAGATTAGGGTCGAGTTAAAATAAAAAATAAAATGAATTTTAAAACATAAAAATGCGGGAGGATCAATTGGGTAATTAGCCCTTTAAGCAAAAATGCGCGAATCCTACCTGGATCTCGGGTCAACGCGCAGATCCTAACTTTGGAACGACGCCGTTTTGATGCTTATTGAATTAAGCAAAATGACGCCGTTTTTGTAATGCTATATATGCCAAATTTTAGCCCACAATTCATTTTCAATCAGTTTTTTTTTAAAAAAAACTTTGAAATCCTCTGAAAGAGGAGAAAAGAGGAGCCCTCCGACTCCGACCTTTGGCCACTGGGCTGCACGCGCACACGCGCCGAACGCGACGCCATATACGGCGGTTGGAAGGCTAAAAGCCTTCATTTTTCTTGGCGAATCGTAGGTAATTTCTTCTCCCTCTTAAACATCCACAGTTTTTTTGCAAAAAACGATTCGTATATATGTTGAACAATAAAGAAAAAAGTATAAAATTAAGTCACCTTTTAAAAAAACTGCTCATATCTCTTTGAATATATCTGTGTATCTGTTTTTTTTGTCTCAAAAAAGGGTCCCTATTTACAGATTAGTGAAGGGGCTTTTATATCCTTCTGTGTATCATTACATTTAGAAAGAAATCTTTGATTTCTTTTCCATATTTGTTTCCCTTTTCTGCTGTGGTTCTCTTCCTTTTTTGCAGGTACCAGCGACGGATCCGGTGATGATGATTTACTGGCACGCTGATTGAGGCGACGATGGGGTACCGGTGGTGGGATTGGCAGTCCAATTGCGGCGCGAGTTCAGGCCCGATGTCGGGGTGCTTGCAGCGCCTAGGGTTTCAGTAACCCTAGGCCTTTTGACTTCCGTTAACAAATTGGGCCATTTGGGTCCTGTGTATTTTGGGCAGCATTTGGTCTCTAGTACGAGCCTGGGTGCAATTGGGCATTGGGTAATTTAGGTATTTAGGCTTAGGTCAATGGGCTAGCAGTTTTGGGTTTTGTAAAAGGACTGTAAAACTTTATTATTTTTGTTTTTGTTATTTATTTATTTATTTTACGTGCCCGGGAGAATTTGGGCTATTACAGCTGCCCCTCTTTGCTTATTACTGTGTAACAGGAATAGAGCAAAGATTATAAAAAGGCCAAATTTGCCCGGCCAGGCCAAGTCTCGAATTCTTGATCCTCATCTTCCTCAAAGGTATTCTGATAGTTTCAAACTTGCTTCACCGTAATTCAGGAATGTCGAATCTGCTATCTTCAACCTGCTTCCCGTCAATATAGAGATACCAAGCCGAAATGCTCGATCTGCTCTCTAACAATACAGAGACACCAAATCTTCTATCTTTGATCTGCTCACTGACCATACAGAGATGCCAAATCTGCTATCTTCAATCTGCTCTCTGACGATACAGAGATGCCAGAATTTGCTATCTTCGATCTGCTCTTTGACAATACAGAGATGCCAAATCTGCTATCTTCGATCTGCTCTCTGACAATACAGAGATGCCAAATCTGCTATCTTCGATCTGCTCTCTGACAATACAGAGACGCCAAATCTGCTATCTTCGATCTGCTCTCTGACAATACAGAGATGCCAAATATGCTATCTTCGATCTGCTCTCTAACAATACAGAGACGCCAAATCTGCTATCTTCGATCTGCTCTCTGACGATACAGAGACGCTAAATCTGCTATCTTCGATCTGCTCTCTGATAATAGATGCCAAATCTACTATCTTCGATCTGCTCTCTGACAATTTAGAGACGCCAAATCTGCTATCTTCGATTTGCTCTCTGACAATACAGAGATGCCAAATCTGCTATCTTCGATCTGCTCTCTGACGATACAAAGATGCCAGAATTTGCTATCTTCGATCTGCTCTCTGACAATGCAGAGATGCCAAATCTGCTATCTTCGATCTGCTCTCTGACAATACAGAGATGCCAAATCTGCTATCGGTGATCTACATTGTCCCTTAAAGGATATAACCTGTAGAATGCATATGTACTCATGCCCAATGATTTAAGATGTCATGCTTGAAATGAATCAAATGCTCCTAATTATGCAAAATGTTATGAAAATGATTCCTATTTCGGACGTCTTTACTCGTTCATCCATCAAAGTTCCACTTTTATTTTACTCCAAGTATCAATCATACTCTGCTCATGTGTTTTGAATCAAATTGGTCCTATTATACCATTCTCCAAACGTTACAACCTACTGAAGGCAATCCTCTCCTACGATTGAATCGTTTGAATTTTCCAATCATCCTTTGGACTGAGGAAGAAATTTCCTTGAGTACCTCCGACCTTTACTCATGGGAATTCTTCAAACAATTGTTCTGTTTTAGTTTCTTGTATTCTCTAGAGATTTCCAAAGTAATATGCAAAACTTCATTTGTGAAAATTATTTAGTTCATCTATCATTATTTTAATGCAACATACTTTAAGAATAATGGAAGATGAATTTAATCTTGAGAATAATTAGATTTGAATGAATTTGTCAAAAATGCAAAGGAAATTAATCGGATAGCCTATCTTTAAGAAGAAAGAGAATCTAAAGATAGCAAACAGGACAAAAGTTAGATTCCCTAGATATTGCCGCTTGAGCGTCTATACACCAGCTCCATGAAGACTTTCTTGAGTTCGACATGTGTTTAAAAGATCCAAAGTACTTTGTTGATACCCCGATATGCAATGCGCTTCGTTCTTTGTTGAATCAGATATAGCAAGACTACCATGTGCTCTTCAAAATTTGAGCTGCCCTTTCGGGTTTTCAACTCAAAACCCCTTTGGTCACAAGGTGCCCTTTGCGGGTTTTCACCTTGGCCTCTCCATCTTTTTTTTTGTGAAAACTCAAGGCGCCCTTTGTGGGTTTTCACCCTGGATTCTCCTCTTCTTTAGACAAAGTACTTTTTGACTGAGTCTGAATTCACTAGATTGGGTAGACTCTTCCCATCCATTTCCGTTAAGATCAATGCACTCCAGAGAAGGCCTTCTTCACGATATACGGCCCTTCCCAATTCGGCATCCATTTTCCTCTAAAGTCTTTTTGAATGGGAAAGATCGTTTTTAGCACAAGATCCCCCTCGTGGAATTCTCTTGGTCGCACTTTCTTGTCGTAAGCTTGCATCATTCGCTTCTAATACATCTGACCATGACGAATGACCCTTAGCCTCTTTTCTTGAATCAAGTTCAATTGGTCATACCGCGATTGAATCCATTCTGCTTCATCCAATTTTATCTTTGACAAAACTCGAAGAGAGGGTATTTCCACTTCAATAGGTAACACTGCTTCCATCTCATAAACCAACGATAAAGGAGTTGCCCCAGTAGAGGTTCTGACGGATGTTCGATAAGCTAAGAGTGCAAATGGTAACTTCTCATGCCAATCTCTGTAGGTTTCAGTCATTTTCCCCACAATCTTCTTGATGTTTTTGTTAGCAGCTTCTACTGCCCCATTCATCTTTGGATGATACAGAGAAGAGTTATGATGCTTAATCCTGAATTGACTGCAAACTTCTGCTATCGTTCTATTGTTCAAGTTTAATGCATTGTCTGGTATGATCCTTTCAGGCATCCCATACCGATAAATGATCCCTTTCTTCAAGAATCGACCCACAGCCGACTTAGAAACATTCGCATAAGAAGCAGCCTCTACCCACTTCTTGAAGTAATCAATGACCACAAAGATAAAGCGATGCCCATTTGAAGCTTTTGCTGATATTGGCCCAATGACATCCATGCCCCACATGGAAAAAAGGCCATGGAGAAGTCATAACATGTAGAGGTGAAGGTGGTAAATGAATCTTGTCTCCATAAATCTGACATTTATGGCATTTCTTGGCGTAGTTAATACAATCCCCTTCCATAGTAGACCAATAATATCCAAACCTCATGATTTGTCTAGCCATCATGAAACCATTAGCGTGTATCCCACAAACAACCTCGTGAACTTCCTCCAAGATTAACTTAGCTTCCACAGCATCAACACATCTCAACAGTACTTGGTCCTTTCTTCTTTTGTAAAGGATATCCCTATCTAGCACATATTCGCAGGCTAACCTCCTTAAAGTTCGCTTATCATTTTTAGTTGCATGTTCCGGGTATTTACGATCTTTCACATATCGCAATATATCCTGATACCAAGGGTTATCATCCTTTTCTTCTTCCTCAATGTTACAACAGCGAGCTGGAGCCTCAAAGATACTCATCTAAATGGGTCTCATCTCCTCCTCTTTATTCGCTTTAATCGTTGAAGCCAAGGTTGCTAGAGCATCTGCCATCTGGTTTTCGTCTCGTGGGATATAATTGAAAGTGACGTCATCGAACTCCTTAAGTAACCCCAAAACTACTTTTCGATAATTGATCAATTTAGGATCCCTTGTCTCTCATTCACCTCTAAGCTGGTAAATTACCAACGCAGAGTCTCTATATATTTCCAAGGTTCTTATTCCTCGCTCTATAGCCGCTCGGAGTTCCATGGTGCATGCTTGATACTCGGCCATATTGTTTGTGCAGTCGAAATCCAATTTGCATGTGAATGGATAATGATCACCATTTGAGGATACCTAGACTGCCCCAATTCCATTTCCTACCGCATTGGATGTGCCATCAAAGTTCATCCTCCATGGACGTTCTTCAATAGTTGCCACATACATCAACTCCTCATTAGGGAAATCAAAATTTAATGGCTCATAGTCTTCTCGAGCTCTGCTCGCCAGAAATTCTGCTATCGTACTCCCTTTTATAGCTTTTTGACTCACATAGACTATGTCAAATTCTGAAAGCAATATTTGCCACCTTGCCATTCTTCCATTTAGTGCTGTTGACTCCATCATATACTTTAATGGATCAAGTTTTGAAATTAGCCAAGTCGTATGATATAACATATATTGCCTCAACCTTCGAGTCATCCAGATTAAAGCACAACACAATTTCTCAATTGGCGAATATCTCATCTCACACTCTGTGAATTTCTTGGTGAGGTAGTATATCGCCTTCTCTTTTCTTCCCAACTCGTCATGTTAGCCAAGCACACATCCCATAGAATTACTAAACACTGATAAGTACAAAATTAATGGTCTATCTGGACTAGGCGGAGATAACACAGGAGCATTTAACAAGTATTGCTTAACCTTATCAAAAGCATTCTGGCATTCCTCATCCCAAATACCTTGGTTATTTTTTCTAAGGAGGCAAAATATGGGATCACATTTCTCGGTTAATTGTGAAATAAACCGAGCAATATAATTCAATCTTCCAAGAAAGCCCCAAACTTCCTTCTGAGTACACGGTGGGGGCAATTCTCGTATGGCTCTAACTTTGTTTGAGTAGACTTCTATTCCCTTTTCACTGACCACAAAGCCCAATAACTTCTCCGACCTAGCTCCGAAGATGCACTTTGTCGGATTAAGTTTCAACTGAAATTTCCTTAATCTTAAGAACAACTTCCTCAAAACTTCAATATGTTTCTTCTCTGTTTGAGATTTAGCAATCATGTCATCAACATACACCTCAATTTCTTTGTGCATCATATCCTGGAATAAAGTCACCATAGCCCTTTGGTATGTTGCCCCTGCATTCTTTAGTCTAAAGGGTATTACCTTGTAACAAAAGGTACCCCACAGTATTATAAAGGTGGTTTTATCTATGTCCCCAGGATGCATCTTTATCTGATTGTACCCTGAGAAGCCATCCATAAAGGAGAATAACGAATATCCTATTGTATTGTCCACCAAAGTGTCAATGTGCGGTAAAGGAAAGTTGTCCTTTGGACTAGCTTTGTTCAGATCTCTGTAATCAACACACATTCGTACCTTCCCATCATTCTTAGGAACAGGCACAATGTTAGCCACCCATTCTAAATACTTAACCTCTTGTAAGAATCCAGCATCAAACTATTTTTTGACTTCATCTTTTATCTTCAATACGATATCTGGCCTCATTCTTCGTAACTTCTGTTGGACTGGCTTACAATCCTATCTTATTGGAAGAGGATGCACCACAATATCAGTATTTAACCCTGGCATATCTTGATAGGACCATGCGAAGATATCTGTGAACTCACATAGCAACTCAATCAGTCCTTGCCTTGTGTCCTTGGCAATATGCATGCCGATTTTCACCTCTTTCCCTTCCTCTAAGGTTACATTCTCTATTGCCTCTTTCTCATGGGGCATGATTTGTTTCTCCTCCTGTTTTACCATCCTCAACAGATCTGGAGACACATCGCAATCTTGGATATCTTTAAAATCCTGAGATTCCTCTAAACACATGTCTTACTCGCGAGAGAAATTAGGATTTGTAATATCAGTGCTCATGTCATTGATATCTAGGGACCTGTGAAGTATAAATAATATACAAATAATGAATGAATTTAAGAATGATTATTTATGTGCTATGAATAAAAGAATAAGAATTGCAAATGTTTAACGGAATATTGATTGATAAAAATGAAACAATACTCGTTCAAATTGATAAAAGTCATGTTTTATTAAAAAAAATAGATGATCGTAAGCCCATTCCACAAATGTAATCCTATTACTCCTAGGCTCTAGAGTAACAAGAATGTTTTGAGAATTACTCTGAAAAATTCCTAAAGACTACAGGAAGTTCCTCCGCAGTCCAATTGTTCAGAGAGCTTCCCGGTTCGTAAGGGCGAATGCCCTCAAGGTTTCCTTGCTCTGATCCTTTGTCGTGTATAGCATTAATCCGATGACTTTCTTCTATAAGTAATCCTCCCGATATGAAGGTTTGGGATATTGGAGGGAATGTCATTGGCTCCCACTCCACTTCCCTTCCACTAAGGAGCACCTTTCTTCCCTCTTGGCGTTTCTCAACTTTCTTCCTCCTTTGCTTATAGTCTGGCCTGAAGCCCAGACCAAAGCGATCTCTCTTCCCTTTCGGTTTTGGGGTTTGAGTTCCTCATTGTAGGTGTTTTCCTAACCCTCTTCCTAGTAAGGCTTCCTTTCCCGCAATCATTTGTAGAGCTATCCTCGTGGCTCTTGCTATCTTTGGCATCGGTAGCTCACTCCCTTCTGAAATAAAGGTTGCATTCACAAATTCTAAAGAGCGAAAGGAACACTCAATAGACTCTTCATTCGTCTCGACATAAGGGGCCTTGCTAGTGACTGCAGCTATAATGTCCTCCTCCGTATTGATGGTTACTAACCGTCCATCCGTCACTAACTTTAATTTCTGGTGCAACGATGAGGGCACCGCTCCCACTGAGTGTATCCATGGCCTCCCTAATAAGCAATTGTAGGAGGGCTTGATGTCCATCACCAAGAATTCTACTTCGTATATACTTGGCCCAATTTCCAAAGGGATGTCAATCCTTCCCATCACCTTTTTTTCTGTATCGTCGAAGGCTCTTACCACATTTTGACATGTCTTCATGTGAGAACCGTCAATAGGTAATCTGTTCAATGTAGACAACGGTAGAACATTCAAGGCCGATCCATTATCGATGAGTACACTTGGACGTGTGTACCTCTTACATCGAGTGGTGATGTGCAAGGCCTTGGTTGACCCCCTGCCCCCCGGTGGGATTTCATCATCATTAAAGTAGATGAAATTATCCGCACTTATGTTATTCACCAACCGATCCAGCTTGTTAACGGATATGTCATGGGTGACATATGTTTCGCTGAGAACCTTCATCAATACATTCCGATGCACCTCAGAACTCAGAAGTAGAGCCAATACTGCTATGCAAGCTGGCTGCCTATGCAACTGCTCAACCACGCTATACTCGCTATGCTTAAGGAACTCTAGAAATTCCTTAGCCTCCTCCTCCTTTACTGGCTCCTTGACAGGCGCTTCAGCCTCTTTCTCCTTCTCCGCACTAACATTCTTCGTTTTTGTGGGCTCCTCTCCGACGCCCACTGTATCATACCGCTTCCCACTCCGTGTATGGGAACCCTCAACTTGTACATCTTTAGACGTACTGGCTATACTCTCCTCCTCCTGCACTGTCACACTGTAGTCATAACTCCATGGTACCATCTTTCTATCTTTATAAGGGAAAGGCGTAGGGTTATGGATAATGACCTTAGGCACCGTTTGTGCCCCCACTTCATTATTCCCCAACAGGGAGATAATAATCCTTGGCCAGCTAATTCCTTTCTGTTCATCCTCCAGCACACATACTTGTTTTTCACAAGAGCTACCTTCAAAATTTTGTAGCTCTTTATTGTTTATAAAGCCTTGTACCAAGGCCTTGAATTCTTCACAATCTTGAACTTCATGTCCTTCTTTCTTATGGAACTCACCATAGTTCCTTGTTTCTCTTCTCTCGTTTCTAGAGGTTAACATACCTCTCTTCATCATCTCCTCCCAAATCACCTTCACAGGCATCCTCACCTCAGCAACATCTTCCTTCATTCTCCTCTCACTGGCCTCGCCAATGGCATTCACTCCTTGATCGCTATGATTTGGCAACGGGTTTTCAGTATTAGGGGTATTGTCGAACTTCACTACCCCCAACTTAATAAGCCTCTCTACGGTCTTCTTAAAACCGATACAGTTTTCGATCGAATGCCCCGGTATTCCAGTATGGTATTCGCATCTGGCGTTTGCATCATACCATTTGAGATATGGGGGCTGTAGTGGTCTCAAGTGAAAAGGAGCAATAGCATGTGCATTGTATAAGCTTTGATAAAGCTCACGGTACGTCATGGGGATAGGTGTGAACTGCATCCTTTCAGAATTTTGCCTTGTACCCGACTCCTGCCTTTGAAAACTCTGTTGCTCAACCGCAGCTGTTTTAGTTTGACCAACTGTGATTGCCTTCGTGTTGAAGGTGCTTGTGTTATTCACTTCACTATCCTTTCTCTTTGGGGCCAATCTTTTGGTCGCTTCCCCATCGTTTTTGCCACCCCTTATGGCTTTCTCGATCATCTCTCCCGCCATGACTATATCTGCAAAGCTTTTAGTGGTGCTCCCAATCATGTGAGTGATGAATGGAGCCTTTAGAGTGTTGATGAACAACATGGTAGTTTCCTTCTCCAATAACGGTGGTTGAACTTGCATTGCCACCTCTCTCCATCTTTGTGCATATTGCCTAAAATTTTCATTAGGCTTTTTCTCCATGTTTTGCAGCGTGATCCTATCCAGAGTCATGTTAGTCACATGATTGTACTGCTGCATGAAGGCTTGTGCAAGATCCCTCCATGAACTTATTTTGGCCCGGCTCTGTTGATTACACCACTTAGCTGCTGCTCCAATTAAACTGTCTTGGAAATAATTGATCAATAGTTGATCATTATTCACATGCCCAGTCATCCTTCTACAGAACATCGTAATGTGGGCTTCTGGGCAATTAGTTCCGTTGCACTTTTCAAATTCTGGCATCTTGAATTTGTGAGGAAGCACCAAGTCTAGGACCAAGCTTAGATCTTTGGCATCAACTCTATGATGCCTATCAGTATTCTCTAAAGCCTTGAATTTTTCCTCCAACCATTTGTAGCGTTCTTCCAACTATCTTGCAGCCTCAGTTCTTAGATCCTCTTTTTCAGCCATGTCTAAGACAGGAATGACTGGATTTGCAGGATTGTCACCCAAATTGAATCTTGAGCCAGTTGGGAAATTTATGGGGATCCCTGCATCGATTGACCCTTGTTGGGGCCTTATAGTGACAGATGGCCTCCTAAGAAGTACCTCGGTTTGTGTAGGCATCTGGGGTAAGGTGAAACCTGGAGGAGGATCCTCACCATCCTCGCCAGTAATTGCCATGGGAGCCTTTCCCTTATCAGTGGCCCTCAGTAGTTGAGGCATCTCAGCCATCATGTTCCTTTGAGCCTCTAACATTTGCTCCCTCATGTCGTTTTGCATTTTTTCCAATTGCTCTTGCAATTGGTCCTGCATGTCCTTCTGTAGTTATTCAAATGTTTAATCCATGTTCTTAGTTTTTGCACGAGTTCCATAATGATGTGTGATTTCCAGATTTTCCTCCCTAACTCCCAAGTAATTTTAGCTAATTAGGGTCTTTCTATAACCTTGAATGCATATGATGCAATGAGATGCTATGAAATGCAAATGCATGAATACAAAAAGGTGTCGGTTCTGACTCAGTTTCATTTTAGAAAACGTTATTTAAGGAACAAAAATCTTTTCATAAAACGAATTACAAATATGCTTTCACCCATAGGCCTAGAGTCTTAACCCTATCTAATAACAATACTAACTCTCTTCCTCTATCTGACGATGACTTATACATTGTACTCAATATATTAGTTTGTGCTGTTAGGTCTTGTAAATGATCAACAACTTCTCGAATCTGGACTATAGCTTCTCCCATGAGATAATCTCTATCTCCCACTTGATCTTGAAGATGGTGAAGTTCTCTCTTCCACTGTTCTTCTCTTGCCTCGAGTTGCTCAATCCGTAGCTCACAGTCCTGTAGTGCTGCTTCCAACCCTCCGATATTGTGCTTCATTTCCTCGATCTTATCCAAGCTTGCCTTTAACTTGATCGTAGAGTTACGACTTCGGTGATGATGAAGAGACCGTCCAAGCTTAGCTACCTTAGTTTTTAATCCTTGATTTTCCTTCTCTAGGGCCTGATTACACGACTACATCTCTTGGAACTTTTTCTCCCAATACTCGGCTTTGGCTTTACCTTGTTGAATCTCTTGCTATCACTGCTCTGAAGATCTCCCTAATCTGACCCTTTTCAACGTTACCTGGGCCTTCTTGTAGTGCGTCTTTAAATCATCTCGATCTTCCTCGATCTTTCTCTTTTTCTTTTTCACCTTCTCGACTTCCATCTTTTGAACATCGACATTGAGACTCAAACACATTTTTTCCTCTTCGAGCTTCTCAATCTTTCTTCCAAGCTCCAAACTCTTCCTTTCAAACTTTTGCTTTATGACCTCTAACTCTGATGGAATTACTCGTAACTTCTCCTCCATTGATCGAGCAGCCTCCAAACTTGGTCTAGAGATGTTATCATTGACTCTCCTACTAAACCACCCTTTATACTCAAGGGTTGACGTCGAGCCTTCGGTCAAGATCTTCATACAGAAAGGCTTCTTCCAAGCCTCAGAAATCTCTCGCATCCTCTTCTTATAGTGATCTCCTTTATAAGAGAAATCACTCTGAGCTAAACCCTGTGTAGTCGGTATAAACTGCCTCGCTCGATATTACCTTAGAACAAGCAACGGTGCATATCCAACAACTCCCCAAATTCCTAGCAAAGGGACCCAATCAAAACTGCCACAGCGGTAAAGGACTCCACTGGGAACCAACCAAGGACCCTTCCACATAACATCTTCCTCTCGAAGATTCTAAAGAATGTCTATCCACCTCTCCTCTGAAATGTCATCTCTCCTAGGCGTGTCTACTGCTTCCTTTAAGGGAGAATAACCCTCAAAGAATACTCGGTAAGGAACCTTATCAAGCTTCCAGAAGTGGCTATGGAACCAAACTAGCAACAATTGCACACATCCAATAAATCTACCCTCGCCGGCCCTCTGACATGCACTCAAAGATCTAAATGTCTCAGCTAGGATTGTTGGTGCCGGTGTATTCTGCTTACCAACATGATCAAACAAATCCGCTACTGCCTCATCTATGTGCCCCAACGCCTTTGGGAAAATCACCATGCCGTAAATACTCAAAGCTAGGATGTCGACCCTTTTCTTTACGTCTTGATGTGTCGATATCAAATCCCTCAAAATGGCCCATGGAATGCACTTACTATCACCTTTTTTCTGTACACGAGCTACAGCCCACTGCTCACTCATCCCAGTAATCATCACCAATTTCTTCGCAAAAGTTGGAAGGCTAGCAGGCCTAACATAAGCCTTGTGACCCTGAATCCTCGGGCAACGCAGTAAAGTCTTATACTCCTCCAAAGTAGGTACAATATCAACATCACCAAATGTAAAGCAACTATAAGCAGGGTTCCAGAACTGTACCATAGCTCGAAACAAGTGCCTATCTACTTTGACATCTAGCAAATAGGGAAGGTCTCCATAATTCTGATAGAAAAGCTGCTTAGCCTCGTCATCCCATTGGGCCCAAATGTCTCTCAACTCTTGAAACTCATTTTGCGTCGAATTAATACGGGTGAAGTCCCATAACTCTAATGTATGCCCCTCAGTGACACTATCTCCTTTCTCTAACTGGGTTTTCTCTGACCAGGTACAGACAGAGGCATTGTCCTCCACTTTATCAAGATATTCGTTCCCCATTACAAAACTTTCTAACCCAGAAATCGAACCGTGAGTTGATACCTTTGAATGTTGAATGACATGCAATGATAGCAAAACGAAATAGATTAGTATCGTATAAAAGTATAACAAACAAACACTTATAAGGGTAGTTTACTAAAAGCAATCACCATAACCCCTAGGGTAAGCGCTTAAAGTTCACTATATGAGTTTCAGTTCTAAAGCGAGGGTACCTGAACCAGCAGATTCCTCGGTCCTCACCCATTATAGGCTCATATAGACCAAGTTCAGTTCAGGGGGACACATTTCCCTATGGCCATGCGGAGATGAAAATCTCACGAAGACATAGGTACAGTATCTTGGAAGCAATCCACTAGCTCATACGAAGGTGAAAACCTCACGAAAGCGTAGCTTCTCACTCCCACTTAAAGGTGCGACCATAGCAGTCATGCAAATGCAATGTGCGAAATCAAAGTAACAACATATGCAGCAAACACATGTAAACTGATCAATATTTTAAAATTTCCCAAACTTTTGACATTAAGACACAAAAAATCAATTTCTTGGCTTGACTCTCTTATAGGTCCCCAGCGGGGTCGCCAAGCTATCAAAACCTCTTTTTAAAAGGGGAGGGTATTTTGAAAACGGGAGTCGCCACCAACCTTTTAAAGTGTGATTGGATCACTTTATAAAATGTTTTGGTCTACGAAATTACGAGAAAACAGGTTCGGGAGTCGGTTACGTACGAGGAAGGATTAGCACCCTCGTAACGCCCAAAATTGGTACCAAATTGAATAATTTTGCCTTAATGTCAAAATTTTGAAAGTATTTAAAAATATGGTCCCTTTTAAAACCGCAATAATTTTGAGTTTTTTTTTTTAAATCAAGATTCTTTTGCTTCAAAAGAATATAAACATCATATCTAGCCTGATTGGACATGATATTCTTAAACTTTTGTAACCAAAATCATCTTGTGATTTTTCAAAACTTATTTAAAAGGATATTTTAGGCATTTAGACAAACGGGAAATCGCAACTCAGCATGTTAGGGCACTATTTCCCGAATTCCTAACTACCAAAAAACATTGCCTTATCCTTTTAAAAAAAATCTTTTTGGATCAAATGAAATATAAAAATTCTTTAAAATGATGATGCATTTAACATATTACAAAGGATCAACATTAAATAAATTATCCTACATGATGCCTACTTTAACAATTCATGCAAATATAATGTAAAAAAATGATGGATAATGGCATAAATTAAACAATATACGTTATCATTTTATGCAGTTATATTCATAGAAAACAATGAAAATAACAATATAGATTACATAATACATACATAATAATATTTCATACAAAACATAACATAGAAAGCAATGAATCTAGCAACATATAAATTACATAATGTATAACAATATTCTATGAAAATATAACTTAAAACAACATAAATAATCAATTTTTATGCAAATATGGTAAACAATAAATATAAAAATAACAAATAGGTAGTGAGATATTATTATCATTTTAAAATAATATTAAGTAAATACAATAAGATAAAAAAAAATAAACGAAATTATGAACATACAAATTAAAAAATAAAGATAAGAAAATAAACAAAAACGTTTTTTTAAAAAAATAGATGAAGTATTTAATGAAATATTTAAAACAAAGTATAAATGATGAAGGTGAGTTTTTCAGAGATGATTAATATATATAAGATACATTACATAATATAATAACTTAATAAACTTATAAAAATAATAATATGTTAAATCGGAATAAAATTTTGTAGTAAATTTTAAAATACTAAACATTAAATATATAATAATATACGTATTAGTTTATAATAATTTACAAATGTTAATCTTTATATACCAATAAATAATAAATAATGAAATAATATATATAATAAAAGGAAGATATTATAAGGAATAATATAAAATAAAATATGATATGTAATGAAATATATAAATAAAATATAATGAAATATAAATACTATTATATAAATAAGGATAATATATATACTATTATTTAATAATAATTTTTAAAAAATTTAAAATTTACACAATTAATGAATAATAAAATAATACATAATTTATAATAAAATAATAAGAAGAAAAAATGCAAGGAATAATATATATAATAAAATATATAATGTATAATAAAATTTATAAATAAAATGTATAATAATAAAAATAATATAATGGATAATAAATAAATAAATAAATAAAATATATACTATTTTATATAACTAATATTTATAAAAATAAATAACATATATGGTATTTAATAAATAAATTATGCAAAAATATTTAAAAGGATTAAAATTAAATAAAACTAAAGTTCTAGGGCTAATTTTAAAATAAAAATTAATTTAGGCCTAATTGGAACGCGTTCAAAACTATAAGGGACTCACTGGGCAATTTGCCCTAATATCAAAACGACGTCGTTCTTCAGAATGGATTTTAATGGCCATTGGATTAAATTGAAACAAATATAAAAGATTAGGGCCGAATTAAAATAAAAAATAAAATAAATTTTAAAACATAAAAATGCAGGAGGATCAATTGGGTAATTAGCCCTTTAAGCAAAAATGGGCGGATCCTACCCGGATCTCGGGTCAACGCGCGGATCCTAACTTTGGAACGACGCCGTTTTGAAGCTTATTGAATTAAGCAAAACGACGTTTTTTTTGTAATGCTATATATGCCAAAATTTAGCCCACAATTCATTTTCAATCAGTTTAAAAAAAAACTTTGAAATCCTCTGAAAGAGGAGAAAAGAGGAGCCCTCCGACTCTAGCCTTCGGCCACTGGGCTGCACACGCACACGCGCCGCCAAATACGGTGGTTGGAAGGCTAAAAGCCTTCATTTTTCTTGGCGAATCGCAGGTAATTCCTTCTCCCTCTTAATCATCCACAGTTTTTTGCAAAAAACGATTCGTATATATGTTGAACAATAAAGAAAAAAGTATAAAATTAAATCACCTTTTAAAAAAACTGCTCGTATCTCTTTGAATATATATGTGTATCTGTTTTTTTTGTCTCAAAAAAGGGTCCCTATTTACAGATTAGTGAAAGGGCTTTTATAGCCTTTTGTGTATCGTTACATTTAGAAAGAAATCTTTGATTTCTTTTCCATATTTGTTTCCCTTTTCTGCTGTGGTTCTCTTCTTTTTTTGCAGGTACCAGCGACGGATCCGGCGATGACGATTTACTGGCGCACTAATTGAGGCGACGATGGGGTACCGGTGGTGTGATTGGCGCTCCAATTACGGCGCGAGTTCAGGCCTGATGTCGGGGTGCTTGCGGCGCCTAGGGTTTCAGTAACCCTAGGCCTTCTGACTTCCATTAACAAATTGGGCCATTTGGGTCCTGTGTATTTTGGGCAGCATTTGGTCTCTAGTACTGGCCTGGGTGCAATTGGGCATTGGGTAATTTAGGTATTTGGGCTTAGGTAAATGGGCTAGCAGTTTTGGGTTTTGTAAAAGGACTGTAAAACTTTATTATTTTTGTTTTTGTTGTTTTATTTATTTATTTTACGAGCCCGGGTGAATTTGGGCTATTACAGGTTATTTTACCAAATATGTTAATTGTTGATTGCTTAATTCTATTTAGTGACTAAATAAGTACATTTTGCTATTATAGATTAAGAATTATCGAATCTGAACCTAGACTGGGGGAAAGCCAAGCAAATCGACTAAATCAACTAGTTGCCACATTTTGTAACCTGAGGTAAGTTGTATGTAAATAATGCAACTGCATTGCTAATGCATGTGTTGAATTGTATTTGAATTAATATAACATGAATTGCTTGGTTGTGAAATTAAGAAAGTATGATGATAATAGAGATGGTAGAGTTCCCGTTTGAACCTAGAAAATAAATCAGATATTCATGCCATGACATATGGGTCATTGAGGGCTAGTGTAAGACATGTCCGGGACATGCATCGGTCACATTATGAGAGCCTGTGTAAGACCATGTTTGGGACATGGTATTGGCATCAAGACGAGTGCTAGTGTAAGACATGTTTAGGACATGCATTGGCCTCGAGACATAAGCCAGTGTAAGACATGTCTGGGACTTGCATCGGCTACAAAGTGATAGTTAGTGTAAGACCATGTCTGGGACATGGCGTCAGCACCCTATCCCATGTTTGAGGCTTATCAGATATTCGGTAAAGTTCCAAACGGTTCTACGGTGAGAGATACAGTTTAAGCTATTGAGTAACGTATAACCGTGTTGTTAGTGGTCTAGGTACCTATTTGCAATGTGTGAGATGTGAGCTTGATATATGCTATGAGATTTATATGGATAGTGATGAGAAAGTTATGCTTATGCCCACTTTTGTGTTACGAGCATGTTGATGAATGGTAAATTTGTTGTTGTATATTTAATTATGTGCGACTTACTAAGCTTTATGCTTACTCCTTCTTCTTTCCTTTTTCTTTTAGTGCCACCTAACTAGCTCAAGGATCATCGAACGTCGGAGGCAATGATCACACTATCAATCAAAACATTCGGTATAGTTTGACTTATATTTTTGAATATGGCATGTATAGGCAACGATCACACTATCAATCAAAACATTCGGTATAATTTGGCCAAAGGTGTTGGCATGGGATAAATTCCTCATTTTGTATTAAGCCTCGAATGATGGCTAATATTCATTTTGATATATGCAAATGATGTTATGTTCATGGATGAGTATAATGCACAAATGAAATGTCATTTATTGTGGCTGATTTTATTGCATAAAATAGTCTGGTATAGGTTGTATAAGTGAGGGTGGCAAGAGGCTTGGTAAATAGCCTTAATATGTCCACACGGGTAGACACACGGGTGTGTGTCTAGGCCGTGTGTGACACACGATTAGCCCCATGGGCATGTTGTCTGACCGTGTGTCCCTTGTACGTAAAACTTTCAAGTCAGTATGCATGGTAGTAAACATACGGGCAGAGACACGACCGTGTGATGGACACAGCCTAGCATATGGGCGTGTGCCCTAACCGTGTGATATTTTGGGGATGCTGACGTTAGAAATAGAATGTCCATGTATTTTCACACGGGCTAGGACATGAACGTGTCATGGCTGTGTGAAGGACACGGGCCAGGGACACGGGCATGTGCTAGGTCGTGTGAAAACCCCTGTAGGTGTGCATTTAGAATTAATTCCCCACGGGTGGAGGACACGGGCATGTCCTTGTATTGCTTAGGCCATGTGAGCCATATGGGCCAACAACACGACCATGTCGAAGTAGTCACACGGGTGTGTTGTCCCTCCCACACGGGCGTGTGCCCTTGTGTCAAGTATTATTTTTTTCTAAAGTTTGCTAAAGAACATGATGTGGTCTCGAATGATTTTAGGTGTGTGTTTTGGGCTTCATAAGCCTGTATTAAGGATGTGTGGATAAGTTTCAGGAAGTTTTAAAAATTGTACAAGTTTTGGAGACTTGAAAATGATCGTAAGCTCGAGTTTAAGTTAGGTAATGCCTCATATTTTGTCCCGACGTAGGATACGGGTATGAGGTGTTACATTTAGTGGTATCAGAGCTATGGTTTAGTCAGTTCTAGGACTAACCTAGCATGAGTACGAGTCTAGCTATACATGCCATAATTGTATATTGATAGTGTGACGACTCCCGACGATTCTAAATTGTATATTTTTTATATATAGTAAATGGATCTTGATAGAGCCACGACGAATGACATGGAGAGTAATGCGTTGGCTCCCGCTGAAGAGACCGCGCCAGTTGAGAGTGAGCCCGTAACTATGGGCCACGGCAGAGGGGCTAGAGAAGCCTATCTTCGAATCATGGACGCTTGGTACACGGAGTTCGTTCATGCGAATCCGAACACTCCACCTCCCCCACCTTCCTCGATTCCTCAATACGCCCCTGTAGCATTGCAAGGAGCTGATATGGTTAGGAAGAAGAAACCTCCAGTGGACAAGATTCGGAAGTAAGGGACTGATGAATTCACGGCTAATATAGACGATGACCCTAAGAGGGCAGAGTTTTGGCTGGAAAATACCCTTAGGGTATTTGATGAATTGTTGTGCACGCCTGAGGAGTGCGGAGTGCGTGAAGTGTACAGTATCGCTCTTGCAAGATTCGGCCTACCAGTGGTGGAATACTCTCATGTCTGTAGTATCGAGAGAGAGAATAACTTGGGAATTCTTCCAGGAAGAGTTCCGAAAGAAATATATTAGCCAGAGATTTATAGACCAAAAGAGGAAGGAACTTCTAGAGTTAAAGCAAGGCCGTATGACAATAGCAGAATATGAATGTGAGTTTGTGAGGCTTAGCAAGTATGCGCGGGAGTGTGTATCTACAGAAGCCACCATGTGTAAGAGGTTTGAGGACGGCCCCAATGAAGATATCCAAGTGTTTGTTGGCATCTTAGAGCTGCGGGAATTTGTAGCACTTGTTGAAACGGCCTGTAAGGCCGAAGAGCTGATTAAAGAAAGGAGGAAAACAATTGTTGAGTTGCAAGATACAAAGAAGAGACAGATGGGGAAATCACATCAGTCCTCATTTAAAAGATCAAGAGAGTTCATGACCCGATCGAATGCTTCGGTAGGGTTCTCAAATAGAAACAAAAATAAGCAGAGCACGACATCTAGAGCTCAGACCACTTCTATTGTGAGTGTAGGTAGTACTTGGCCAAATAGGCCAAAATGTTCGCAATGTGGTAGGTCATTTTGATGAGTGTCGAGGGAATGGAAGGGGCTGTTTCAAGTGTGGATCATTAGAAACATTCATCCGAGATTGTCCTGAAATAGAAGAGAGAGAAACAGCCAGAAGGAGGGGCAAGTAGTGCTCCTTTGAAGGGTAAATCGCAAAAGAACCTTGGAAGCGAGGCTACTAGTATAGGTGCACCAAGAGACACTGCAGTGAGGTCCGAGGGCAGAGCGCCTACAATGACTTACGCTATTCGTGCCTGTAAAGAGGCAGAGTCTCCCGACGTGATTACGAGTACCTTTTCTATTCATGAAATATCTGTCGTTGCTTTAATTGACCTGGGGTCGACCCACTCTTACATTTGCATGGAATTGATACCCTGTATAAACATGATAGTAGAGTCAACTAAATTTATGGTAAAAGTGTCCAATCCTTTAGGCAGACATGTGCTTGTTGACCAAGTGTGTAGAAATTGTCCTTTGACAATTAGAGGTCATTGTTTTCCGGCTAACTTGATGTTATTTCCATTTAGTGAATTTGATGTAATCCTTGGGATGGATTGGTTGACCTCTCACAGTGTTGTAGTGGACTATGGGAGAAAAGTTATTGAGTTGAAATGTGAATATAGGAATGTTCTTTGGGTTGGACATGATGAATTAGATAAATTGTCCATAATGATGTTGTCTTTGACTGCTGAGAAATATTTGAGAAAAGGATATGAGGCATACCTCACTTTTGTACTGAATACTCAAGTGTCTGAGTCGAAGATCGAATCGGTACCAGTGGTTTGTGAGTTTATAAATGTGTTTCCAGAGGAGTTGCCCGGATTACGTCCAACTAGGGAAGTAGAATTTAGTATCGAGTTGGTCCCTGGTACGGCACCTATCTCGACCGCTCCATATAGGATGGTTCCGACGAAATTGAAAGAGTTGAAAGTACAGTTGCAAGAGTTAATGGATAAAGGTTTTGTGAGACCTAGTTATTCACCGTGGGGCATACTAGTGTTGTTTGTGAAAAAGAAAGACGAGTCGATGAGGTTATGTGTCGACTATAGACAGCTTAATAAGGTAACTATGAAGAACAAGTATCCTTTGCCAAGGATTAATGATTTATTCGATCAGTTGAAGAGAGCCACGGTGTTCTCCAAGATAGGCTTGAGGTCTGGTTATTATCAGTTGAGAGTTAAAGAGAGAGATGTACCAAAGACTGCATTTCAGACAAGATACAAGCATTATGAGTTCCTTGTCATGCCCTTCGGTTTGATTAATGCCCCGGCGGTGTACTATAGAAGCTTAGAAGCTATTATAGAGTGGAAACCGCCAAGGAATGTGATAGAGGTTAGAAGCTTTTGGGCTTGGTCGCGTACTATAGAAGGTTTGTTCAAGGGTTTTCTATGATCGCTACTCCAATAATGAGGCTATTACAGAAAGATGTCAAGTTTGAATGGACAAAAAAGTGTCAATGAAGTTTCGAGAAATTAAAGACTTTGTTGACCGAGGCCCTAGTGTTAGTGCAACCAGAGTCGGGCAAAGAACTTGTGATATATAGCGACACCTCCTTGAATGGTTTGGGGTGTGTGCTTATGTAAGAAGGTAGGGTTATAGCCTATGCCTCCAGACAACTAAAGCCGCACGAGAGGAATTACCCGACCCATGACTTGGAACTAGTAGCTATAGTGTTCGAATTAAAGATTTGGAAACACCATTTGTATGGTGAGAAATGCCGAGTATTCACCGATCACAAGAGTCTTAAGTACTTGATGACTCAAAAGGAGTTGATCCTACGACAGCGACGATGGTTAGAGGTAATAAAGGATTATGAGTTGATTATCGACTACCACCCGAGAAAGGTGAGCATGGTCGCCGATGCATTGAGTAGAAAATTGTTCTTTGCGTTGAGAGCATTGAATGCCAATTTGGTTTTGTTAGATGATGGTTCGGTTCTGGTAGAGTTGAGAGCTAGTTCGATGTTTCTGCAAGAAATCCGTAAAGCTTAGAACAGTGACAAAGATTTGCAAGCCAAGAGAACTCAGTGTGAGTCAGGGATTGAATCAAATTTTCTGATTGGCACCGATGGATGTATAATGTTGAAAGATAGAATTTGTGTACCCAAAGATAATGAGCTTATTCAGAAGATTCTGCGAGAGGTGCATAATGGTTGTTTGTCTGTCCACCCGGATAGTGTAAAAATGTACAACGCCCTGAAGAAAATGTATTGGTGGTTGGGGATGAAAAGAGACATTTCAGAGTTCATTTCCAAGTGTCTATTGTGCCAGCAAGTGAAGGTTGAGCATCAAGTACCTTCGGGTGTACTTCAGCCTATTACGATCCCCGAGTGGAAGTCGGATCAGATTACTATGGACTTTGTTATGGGTTTGCCATCGACCCCGAAAAAAATGATGCTATTTAGGTTATTGTGGATAGACTAACAAAGTCGTCACATTTTATACCAGTGCATACTGACTACTCCCTTGAGAGATTGGCTGACTTGTATATTTCCAAGATTATGAGACTACACGGTTGCCCTTATCGATTATTTCATATAGGGACCGAGGTTTACCTCAAGATTTTGGAAAAAGTTACAAGAGGCATTGGGATCAAAGTTGAGTTTCAGCACGGCTTTTCACCCGCAAACCGAAGGACAGTCGGAAAGATTGATTCAGATTTTAGAGGACATGTTGCAGTGTTGTGTTCTCGAGTTTTAAGGAAGTTGGGAAAGATACTTTCCATTGGTTGAATTCGTCTACAAAAATAGTTATCAGGCAAGTTTGTAGATGACACCTTATGAGGCTTTGTATGGGCAAAAGTGTCGAATGCCCTTATATTGGACTGAGTTAAGAGAAAGTCAAATTCACGGGGTTGATTTAGTCAAAGAGACTGAAGAGAAAATTAGAGTGATTCGCAACTGTTTGAAGGCTGCTTCGGGTAGACAGAAATCCTATACGGATCTAAAACAAAAGTAGATTGAATTTCAAGTCGGTGATAGGGTATTTTTGAAAGTATCCCTGTGGAGGAAAGTTCTTAGATTTGGTAGAAGAGGCAAGTTGAGTCCTCATTTCATAGGACCTTATGAGGTTACCAAGAGAGCAGGACCGGTTGCCTATCGATTGGCTTTGCCACTAGAGTTGGAAAAGATTCATGATGTGTTTCATGTGTCCATGCTACGCCGATATAGATCAGACCCTTCGCATGTGATTATGCTGTTAGAGGTTGAGATTCATCCAGATATGACTTATGGCGAAGAGCCGGTCAAGATATTAGCCCTTGAAGTCAAATAGTTGAGATATAAGAGTGTAGCGCTTGTGAAAATTTTGTGGTATAGATATGGAGTCGAAGAATCCACTTGGGAACCCGAGGAGACTATGAGAGATCAGTACCCGAACCTATTGGCAGGTAAGATTTTCGGGGACGAAAATCCCTAAAGGGGAGAAATGTAACAGCCCGATTTAAGGCCTATTTAGAATAGTGGTTTCGAGATCATGAATCCAAATTCATAGACATTATTTTATTTTTATTTAGGTGTTATAGTATGTCTTTAAGAGTGCATGAAAATTTTGGTGAAGAAATTTTAGCGTTTGTGAGCTTATTTGTGAAAATGACTAAATCGCATAAAATGCAAAAGTCCTAAATTGATAGTTAAAAGTGTAAAATAGCTAGAGAACATAAATTGGGGGTCTTTAAAATACAATTATATCCTTTCCTAAGAGCTTGGCCGGCCATAGGGAACAAATTAGTCAAAAAGTCAAAAGTTTAGGTGGTTTGGTGACTTAATCGAATAAATAAAAGAAAGATGATATCATCCTATTTCCCCATTTCTTCTCCACTGATTTTTCCACCATTTTTTGGGGGTTTTGAGCTTCAAAAATTTTAGCAACTTATTACTCTTGGAAGTGAGTGACTTACATACTTTTTCTTGATGATTTTTACATTTTTGGACTCCTTGAAGCGTGAGCTTTCAAATGAGGGGACTATCTTGCATAATGGTTGAGAGTGTAGGGTTTTTACATGAAATCATATGTGTAGTTTTCTGAATTTTCATGGAAGAAAATGAGTCTTGGGTGTCTTATAAACAACTTGTGTGAAAGGTGTTAGCATGAAAACACCTAAAGGGACCATTTTGCACAAGTTGTAAAATAGATGATAAATGTGTGAAATAGTGGGAATTTGGAGTTGCTATAAGAGTAAAAGAGGTTCGGCTAGGCTTAATATATGAATAAATTTGATAAAAATTGATTTTCGGGCCTAGGGGTAAAATGGTCATTTTACCAAAGATATGAATTGTCGATTGCTTAATTCTATTTAGTGACTAAATAAGTACATTTTGCTATTATAGATCAAGAATTACCAAATCCGAACCTAGACTGGGGGAAAGCCAAGCAAATCGACTAAATCAACTAGTCGCCACATTTTGTAACCGGAGGTATGTTGTATGTAAATAATGCAACTGCATTGCTAATGTATGTGTTGAATTGTATTTGAATTAATATAGCATGAATTGCTTGGTTGTGAAATTGAGAAAGTATGATGATAATAGAGATAGTAGTGTTCCCGTTTGAACCTAAGAAATAAATCGGAGATTCATGCCATGACATATGGGTCATTGAGGGATAGTGTAAGACATGTCTGGGACATGCATCGGTCACATAATGAGAGCCAGTGTAAGACCATGTCTAGGACATGACATCGGCATTGAGACGAGTGCTAGTGTAAGACATGTCTGGGACATGCATCGGCCTCGAGACGTAATCCAGTGTAAGACATATTTGGGACTTGCATCGGCTACGAAGTGATAGTTAGTGTAAGACCATGTTTTGGACATGGCATCGACTTTAGATATGAGCCAGCGTAAGACCATGTCTGGGACATGGCGTTGGCACCCTATCCCATGTTTGAGGCTTATTGAATATTCGTTAAAGTTTTGAACGGTTCTACGGTGAAAGTTACAGTTTAAGCTATTGTGTAAGGTATAATCATGTTGTGAGTGGTCCAGGTACCTATTTTCAATGTATGAGATGTGATCTCGATATATGCTATGAGATTTATATGGATAGTGATGAGAAAGTTATGCTTATGCCCACTTTTGTGTTACGAGCATATTGATGAATGGTAAAATTGTTATTGTATATTTAATTATGTACAACTTACTAAGCTTTATGCTTACTCATTCTCCTTTCCTTTTTCTTTTAGTGCTACCTAACTGGCTTAAGGATCATCGGACGTTGAAGGCAACGATCACACTATCAATCGAAACATTCGGTATAGTTTGACTTATTTTTTTGAATATGGCATGTATAGGGAACTAGGCTTGTGTTTTGTGTTGATATTAATTTGGCCAAAGGTGTTGGCTTGGGATAAATTTCTCATTTTGTATTAATCCTTGAATGATGGCTAATATTCATTTTTATATATGCAAATGATTTAATGTTCATGGATGAGTATAATGCACAAATGAAATGTCGTTTATTGTGGCTGATTTTATTGCGTAAATGATCGTGATTTTGTGACAGGTTTTAAATATTTATAAGTAATCGTTCTTGAAACTAACTATTATCACGATGTAGGCAAGTGTACATATCCAACAGTAGTATAGTTTTAGATAGACCGGATTGTCGAACCCAAAGGAATTAAAAGTACTAGTAATGACTGTCTTTTTATTATCTAGCCTAAGAATAAGGGGGTTTGTTTTAATGATAAACTATCATTTATACATATTTTTACCCCATGCTTTGCGCATTTTGTGGATGATTTTTCCTTAGAATTGGTGAATTCGATGCTCCTAATGCCTTAATTTCATGTTTTATACTTAGGTGAGCTTAGGAGAGTGAAAGGAACGAGAAACGGGCCAAAAACGGAGAAAATAGGCCAACATACAAAATCAACACAGCCTGGACTTCCTCACACGGGCAGACCACACGGCCGTGCCATTCTAATAGGCTCGAACATGGCCTGAAGTAATCGCACATGGGCGTGTCACACGGGCGTGTCCCTGCAGAACCCAAGTTAAGTCCAATTCGGAATAAGCTAATTTTGAGGGCTCTTAGGCATTCCAAAGCCTATAAATACACCCTAGAAGAGGAGAAAAGGGGGAGGCATAGGGAGGAAGGAAGAAATTACGGGAAGAAAGCTAATTGATCCATCTCAGAAGCCAGATTCATCCTCAAGACTGAAGATCTCCCCTCAATTTCCCTTCAGGAGTTTTGGGTTTTCTTTATGTTTTGTATTCATTATTCTTCTGAGATTATTTCCTTTTTAGTTACGAACTAAATCCCCTAAATACCTAAGAGGGATGAAACCTAAGACGAATCTTGTTATTATTTTCTGAATTGTATGATAAATATTTGACTTGTTCTTAATTATGTGTTCTTAATTCTTGTTTTGATATTCCAGGATATTGATTCAAGTTACGCTCTTATTCAGATGAGGAATAGACCCTGTCTAAGAGTACAATTGTCATAATTAAGCGGAGTTGATTGCACGCCTAGAGATAGGGTGACAAGATTTTGCCAGATTAGGGTGAAACCTAATTAGGGGATCTATAGATCGAGTTAATGCAACCCTAGGGTGATAATTAGAGAAAAGTCTCAGTTATTCAATCTAAGGATTAGACGTTATTAGTCTTGAATAGGGATAATAACATAACTTAGGGATCTCTACGGAACAAGTTAAATGAATAAATCGTCCGATTCAGAGCCAGAATAACAAGTAAAGTCTAGGTGGATTCTTCTTTAGGTATTGTCTTAATTCAATCATTTTCCAAAAGTAATCCCCCAATTCTATTTTCTATGAATTCTTAGTTTAGTTAATTAGTTAGTTAAAACAAACCCCCTTTTTTCTTAGGCTAGATAATAAAAAGATAGTCATTACTAGTACTTTTAGTTCCTTTTGGTTCGACAATCTGGTCTTGCTAAAACTATACTACTGTTCGATAGGTACACTTGCCTACATCATGATAATAGTTAGTTTCAAGAACGATTAATTATAAATATTTAAAACCTGTCACAAAATCACGATCAAGTTTTTGGCGCCGTTGCTGAGGAGCGAAGATATTAGGAACACTTAAATTTTATTACTTTAGCCATTTATTTTCCTTGCAAGTTAATTTTATTATTATTATTATTAATTTACTTTTTCTTTCTCTTGGCAGGTTTTTATAGTTTATGACTAGAAGAAACCCGTCAAGACCACTACTTTTTGACGAAGAAATCGATCGCACAATTTGCCGAAACCGAAGAGAAATAAGGTGAAGCCTAAGATACACAAAGGAAGAGCAAGAAGACGATATCTCAACTACGACTGAGGAAATGGCTAAAAATCAAGATAATCAGCTACCTCCTACGATACCCACTGAACTAGCAAATCAGAATCCTGTTTCTCGTACTATGTATGATTATGCTAAACCTACTTTAAGAGGAACTGAGTCAAGTATAGTTAGACCTGCTATTGCTGCGAATAATTTTGAATTAAAACCTAACACTATTCAAATGATAAAACAATTTGTTCAGTTTTATGGTTTGCAGGATGAGGATCCTAACACTCACCTGGCAAATTTCCTAGAATTCAGCGATACATTTAAAATTAATGGCGTTGCTGACGATGCCATTCATCTTCGGTTATTCCCTTTTCGTTGAGGAACAAAGCTAAACAATGGTTGAACTCATTATCACGAGGGTCAATTACTACTTGGGAACAAATTACCGAAAAATTTTTATTAAAATATTTTTCGCCGACTAAAACGGCCAAATTACGTAATGATATCTCTTCGTTTGTGCAGATGGACTTAGAAACTCTTTATGATGCATGGGAGAGATACGAAGACCTACTGCGAAGGTGTCCTCACCATGGATTACCTCTATGGTTGCAAGTTCAAACATTCTACAATGGTGTGATCCCCTCGATAGGACAGATGATTGATGCAGCAGTCGGGGGAACCATCAATAACAAAACACCTGAAGAGGCCTACGAATTTATTGAAGAGATGTCACTGAATAACTTTCAGTGGCAAGTCATGAGGACTAAGCCAACTAAAACAGCAGGCGTTTATAATGTCGATTCGATTACTATACTGTCAAATTAGGTAGAACTTCTAAATAAAAAATATTGATGGTTTACTTGGTTCTAGGCAGGTTCATCCAGTAATGCACTGTGAAGTCAGTGGAGGTGGATCAAGCAATTCAGGATATCAATCCTATGGCCACAGCATGGAGAATGAATAATTAAATTACATGGGTAATAATACTCGATCTCAAAATAATCCTTATAGCAATACTTATAATACAGGTTGGAGGAACCACCCAAATTTCTCCTGGGGTGGTCAAGGGAATCACGGGCTACATAATATTTTGGGTTTTCAACAACAACCCTATCAACAGGAAAAGAAACTAAACCTTGAAAAGATACTATCTAAATTTATCTCGGTGTCTGAAACTCATTTTCAGAACACTAAGATGACACTTAAAAATCAACAAGCGTCGATCTAAGGGCTCGAAACTCAGATAGGCCAGCTGTCCAAACTAATCTCTGAACGACCACAAGGTAGCTTGCCAAGTAATATTGAATCTAACCCAAGGGAACAACTCAACGCAATTAATGTTCAAGATGAAGAAGGATTCATTGAGCATAAGCCAGAACCAAGGTAAGAAACTGTGGTGAGCAGAGGTCAAGGTGAGGTAGGTCATGATAAAAAGAAATAAGTGAATGTCGAATATAAACCACGTGTGCCATACCCCAATGCGACAAGGAAAGACCACTCAGATGAACAATTTGGTAAATTCCTTAATGCCAAACACAATGAAATTTTTAAAGGAGCTTTTAGCAAATAAGCGAAAGTTGGACGAGGCGTCGCATGTGGAGCTAAACGTAGTTTGCTAAGCTATTCTACAGAATAAGCTACCCAACAAATTAAAAGACCCAGGGAGTTTTACAATTCCTTACTTAATTGGTAGTTTAGATGTTAATAATGCATTAGCTGATTTAGGGGCTAGTATCAACGTCATGCCCTACAAAATGTTCAAACAATTAGGTTTTGGGAAACCCAAACAGACTAGGATAAGCATACAATTAGTAGTTAAAACTATAAGATTTCCTAGGGGTATTATTGAAGATGTGCTATTTAAAATCGATAAATTTATATTTCCCGTTGACTTCATTGTTCTAGACATAGAGGAGGATAGCAACACTCCTTTGATTTTAGGAAGGACCTTTTTAGCAACTGCTAAAATGATTATTGATGTTGGCACAGATGAGCTCACACATCGTGTGGGAGACGAAACAATCACCCTTCAAGCTCACAATTCTGGCAACACATCGAAAATTGAAGGTGATCATCTAAACCATTCTACTAAAACTGACAATATGGTGCAACCTACTTTGCAGGAAATGAGTCTGAAAAAAGTACATGAGCCATTCCCAAGCAATAGTACATGACCTATTTATGAAGATCGAAAGCTACAAATCAAGGAGCTAGATGAATGGTGAACGCATAAACCAAGAACACTCGATAAAACAAAACTACGCCAGAACGAGCTCAATACCTTTCCAAATCAACTTAGGGTTGGAGATAAAATTTTATTAGAAGCCACAGATCCTCACATTGTCACTACCAAACCAAATGAAGAAGTCCTTCTTACGGTACTTAGCATTTTCCCATTAGGTACAGTCGAGGTAAGTCATCCCAAGTTCGGCACTTTTAAGGTAAACAACACCCGTCTAAAACCTTATTTTGATAAGATGGGTAATAGAAATGAGGAGTATAAACTTCTCGAACCACCGTGACCATTCAATGGAGAGGTAAGTCGAGCTTAGACTATAAATAAGCACTCTCGGGAGGCAACCCGAGCACTAACAATACTAATTTCTTTAAATTTTAGTATTTAACACCTAACTTACTAACAGAGATCTTGAATACAGGTTTTCCACATAGACACGTCCAGGCACACAGGCGTGCTGAGGACCGTGTGAAAACAGGGCAGAGATTTTTCCCAAACACGGGCTATGATAAAATGCCACAGCCGTGTGACATTGCTGTGGGCGAACCTGCCAAAATACCACCGGCGTTCGCCACACTCGTGTTGCAGAATCGTGGTTAAACCTAAGAAAATAGCACGGGCGTGCGACACGCCCGTGTCTAGCACCTATGGTCGAACCTGTTAAATTAACACGGGTGTGGGCCTATATACACGAGCGTGGGAGAAGCAAACGAAGCTAGACACGATTGTGCGACACAACCATGTGCATCGACACGCACAAGGAACACGGGCGTGGACTAAATGTCAGATGCACCCAAAATTCAAAATTCGCGAATCACACGGGCTGAAATTGGGGAACATGGGTGTGTTCGCTGGCCATGTGCCCCAAAATCTATAATTAGGCTGCACTATTCATTGTCTCATTCACCCAAAAAACCCTAACCCTAGCCGCTGCAAGTCCACACGCCTTTCCCCCACGCCCTTACACTGCCTTATACTCTATTTTTGACGCTCATACTCCACTTCCTAACATTTGTTTACTCTTTTCCCTTTAATTGCACTCATTTTTTTTTATGTTAGTTATCATAGTACTATGCATTTTTTTATGTTCTTTCCTTTTCTATATCACTCACATTTCAAATCCGGAATAGTTAGTATCTTTTCATTTTGAACTTTTTCCTCGTCGCATGATTTATCTACTATATTTTATTAGTTTAAAGTGAAAATACTCATGACTTTTGGGTTGATATTCTCTAACAATAAAATGTACTAACATAAAATTAAGTGCCATTTCTTTTAGAAAACTCATACTATTGTCATGCTAATGATACACCATAAAATTGTTTTTCATTAAGTTTGCAGTAGTTGTGACTGAGATTATTAGTTCTAATTTATGACTTCTGCCTTTTTGGATTTGCTTCTGTCTTACCTTGAACATTCCTCATGATGAAATAATGGTTTTCCTTGCAGGTATACAATAACGTCTTCACGAGGAAAGAAAACCATTGTCTCGACTTCAAAGAAAAGGAAGGGAGCGTCATCTTCTTCGGATCCTACCACGAAAATTCATCATCCTTTTCTGTAGTTCCCCATCGGGCCCCAAGAAGAACTTTTCCAAATTCTACGTGCCCGACCTTTAGATGTGGGCCGCTGCATTGACTGGACAACTCTTGAACAAGTCTAGTTAGCTGACGATATACGAGCACTCCTGATAACCGATCCATGGGACCCATTCGTTGTGATCATCGAACCAACGTACCTTGAGCTCACACTTAAACTTTGCTCGACATCCCATGTTCAAGACGTCATGACCAACTTTGATGATCCTGGAATAGTTCAATTCCGTCTCGGCAGTTTAGTCCGCCAGTTGAGTGTACCCAAGTTCGGTATAGCTCTAGGCCTATACACAAAGGAGTTCATAGATGAGAACGACCTTGACACTCTCTATCGCCACATCTACTACTCTCCTTCGAAGTGATGGTATGCTTTAGTCCCTGGTTCAACCCTCTACGACCCGAGCCGCTCTAAGGCATCAGCTCTCTCTCCCTCTTTGAGGTACATACACACCATCTTGGCACACACTTTGACAAGAAGTCGAGAGAGCACCGGTGTTGTCAACACTCACGACACCTACTTTCTATGGAGCATGGCAAACGGACATGTACTCAACCTTGCCTACTTTATTGCCCTCGCCATTCGCCACCAAACGGAGTGACATCGGAGGGGGGTCATCTCCATTGGCCCCTACGTGACTCGACTGACACGACACTCGGTGCTTTGTGATCATCCTCCCTCACTCTTATAAGCTAGATGTCCACACAAGGCATTTCGAGCATGCTCAGTATCAAGATGATCACGAAGCACTGAGGAACCCACCCTCATCAGTATCGCCTCACCCAATCCACCGAGGAGGAGGCCCCTGATGACATTACTGATGATGTCCCCCCATAGCACGAGGACCCACCATCTCAGCCACTACCACCCTCTCGTCCAGTTCATGTGACAGCTTCATATGCTAACATCTTTGAGCGCCTCACTCGATTCGAGCAACAGTGTTTTCAATGATTTGACAACATTGATGCTACTCTACAGCAGATTTGTCACCACCTCCACAACTCATCGCCAGTCCCACCTCCCAAACCATCCAGCGATGAAGATGTTTAAAAACAATTTATTATTTTATGATTTTGATTTTTATTAAAACTAGTTTTTATTTTTATTAGATTTTAGAATTTTATTTTATAATTATCAATTTTGGTTATTCCATTAAGAGTAATTATTCTTATTTATATCTCCTAAAAAGTTCCTGATTCTGTCACAGTTATATAGAGCTCCTAAGCTCATCATCGCATAGGAACTAAAAAAAGGTTCTTCACGACTGCCATGTCCTACTCGACCACGACCGTAGCTACCACTAGATATAATATTCTTTTAGCGCAGGACTTATGGTCTAGCAAACCTCTACTCCCCACCGGATTATCCTCCTCTACTCTCGCGTCGATTACTCTAAAAAACTCCAGTTCAAGGAATTCATTCATCATTTAGGAAGTTTCATTTCTCTCCTTATCTTATGATTAAAAATTTATCTTTTTCCTATCTATCTTTGTACATTGAGGACAATGTACATCTTAAGTGTAGGAGGTATTCATTTCACTATCAGAAAAATCCCTAAATGATTGCCTTGTTCTCTTGAAAAGCTCTCATATCATGTTTAAGATAAATTTTGATTGATTTATGATTTTTATTGATATATCTTAAATTAAAACATAGGCATTCATGCACAGAGTATTTAAACTGTAAGACATTAGGGAAGCAAGCATGATATGTTGATTTTCTTTTAGAATTTAAAATTTTAGGTTGTTTCCCCAAGTCTAGGTATTCTCTTGATTTGAAACTCACAAGTTTAAACATCAAAAAGCCATAATTTTGTGAGATCTTGAGCCTTCAAGAGCATCTATTAATTCCTTTATGCTCACTTTCATTATGAGTGTGTCAGTATGGAACTGTTATTCTAGAACTTGCTTGATTATGCATGTCAAGACCACACTATTTGATTTGATATGTCAAGATGATAGAGGCACTTAGGATTAACCCACTCATGCCATGAAAAGCCTACCTCTACGATTAACCCTTAGTAAACCCCATTGAGCTAACAAGCCATTTCTTGTGTTACACTTCACACTAACCCTTAACCCATTATTGTTGAAATCCCCTTAATTAAATTGATCCCTATTTTTGTCGAGATTTGAATTGAATAAATTGATTAGCTATGTCCTATTCTTAATAGTTAGTTATTTGACTTGTTCTTAAAAAAAATGTATCCATATAGGTAGTAGTGATTTTTTGAGCTAAAGTAGTTAAATTCCATATTCTGAGAAAAAAGCTCTGTTGTACTCAACTGATAACTAGTCATTTTTCTAGTTAGGTAATTTTTCAATTCAATCTCGATTCTAACCCTTTCTTCCAGCTTGTGACCACACCCTTTAACCAAAGCCACGTTACAACCCTCTAAAGACCTTTTGATTGATGTTTCATCTCAATTTACAGTGGTGGAGATTTGATTTTCATGCAAGCCTATGGTAATGACTTTTCTTTATTGACTATTGAGTGCTTCATTTATTGTTCTTAAACACCTCAAGTGATTTGAGTGAATCTGTAGTGAGGATGTGAAACAATGTGATATTTTGAATCAAAGGTAATTACTTAGATGAGGGGAGACACCTATGTTTTCATGATAAAATGGTCAACTTGGAATGTTTGAAACTTTGATGTTCTTTTAGTCAAATTTCAATGTTTGATTACCTATGGATTATTTTGAGGTATTATTGATAGAAATTATAAGTCGAGAAGAATTTGTTTTGATTATGAGATGAGGGTTTTGCTTGAGGATAAGCAAATGCTTAAGTGTGGGGGTATTTGATAAACTGTCATTTATACATATTTTTACCCCATGCTTTGCGCATTTTATGGATGATTTTTCCTTAGAATTGGTGAATTCGATGCTCTTAATGCCTTAATTTCATGTTTTATACTTAGGTGAGCTTAGGAAAGCGAAAGGAATGAGAAACGGGCCAAAAATAGAGAAAATAGGCCAACGTACAAAATCAACACGGCTTGGACTTCCTCACACGGGTAGGCCACACGGCTGTGCCATTATAGCAGGCTCGAACACGGCCTGAAGTAATCTCACACGGGCGTGTCCCTACTGAACCCAAGTTGAGTCCAATTCGAAAAAGGCTAATTTTGAGGGCTCTTAGGCATTCCAAAGCCTATAAATACACCCTAGAAGAGGAGAAAAGGGGGAGGCACAGGGAGGAAGGAAGGAATTACGGGAAGAAAGTCGACTGATCCAGCTCAGAAGCCAGATTCATCCTCAAGACTGAAGATCTCCCCTCAATTTCCCTTCAGGAGTTTTGGGTTTTCTTTATGTTTTGTATTCATTATTCTTCTGAGATTTTTTCCTTTTTAGTTATGAACTAAATCCCCTAATACATAAGAGGGATGAAACCTAAGACGAATCTTGTTATTATTTTCTGAATTGTATGATAAATATTTGACTTGTTCTTAATTATGTGTTCTTAATTCTTGTTTTGATATTCCAGGATATTGATTCAAGTTACACTCTTATTCAGAGGAGGAATAGACCCTGACTAAGAGTACAATTGTCATAATCAAGCAGAGTTGATTGCGCGCCTAGAGATAGGGTGACAAGATTTTTCCAGATTAGGGTGAAACCTAATGAGGTGATCCATAGATCGAGTTAATGCAACCCTAGGGTGATAATTAGAGAAAAGTCTCAGTTATTCAATCTAGGGATTAGACGTTATTAATCTTGAATAGGGATAATAACATAACTTAGGGATCTATACGGAACAAGTTAAATGAATAAATCGTCCGATTTGGAGTCAGAATAACAAGTAAAGTCTAGTTGGATTCTTCCTTAGGTATTGTCTTAATTCAATCATTTTCCAAAAGTAATCCCCCAATTCTATTTTCTGTGAATTCTTAGTTTAGTTAATTAGTTAGTTAAAACAAACCCCCTTATTCTTAGGCTAGATAATAAAAAGACAGTCATTACTAGCACTTTTAGTTCCTTTGGGTTCGACAATCCAGTCTTGCAAAAATATACTACTGTTCGATAGGTACACTTGCCTACATCGTGATAATAGATAGTTTCAAGAATGATTAATTATAAATATTTAAAACCTGTCACAAAATCACGATCATTTAACTAACTAATTAACTAAACTAAGAATTCACAAAAAATAGAATTGGGGGATTACTTTTGGAAAATGATTGAATTAAGACAATACCTAAGGAAGAATCCACCTAGACTTTGCTTGTTATTCTGACTCCGACTCGGAAGATTTATTCATTTAACTTATTCCGTAGAGATCCCTAAGTTATGTTATTATCCCTATTCAAGACTAATAACGTCTAGTCCCTAGATTGAATAACTGAGACTTTTCTATAATTATCACCCTAGGGTTGCATTAATTTGATCTATGGATCCCCTTATTAGGTTTCACCCTAATCTGGCAAAATCTTGTCACCCTATCACCAGACGCGCAATCAGCTCCGCTTAATTATGACAATTGTACTCTTAGACAGGGTCTATTCCTCCTCTGAATAAGAGTGTAACTTGAATCAATATCCTGGAATATCAAAACAAGAATTAAGAACACATAATTAATAACAAGTCAAATATTTATCATACAATTCAAAAAATAATAATAAGATTCGTCTTAGGTTTCATCCCTCATAGGTATTTATGGGATTTAGTTCATAAATAAAAAGGAAAACATCTCAGAAGAATAATGAATACTAAACATAAAGAAAACCCAAAACTCCTGAAGGAAAATTGAGGGGAGATCTTCAGTCTTGAGGATGAATCCGGCTTCTGAGATGGATCAATCGGATTTCTTCGAGTAACTCCTTCCTTCCTCCCTGTGCCTCTCTCTTTTCTCCTCTTCTAGGGTGTATTTATAGGCTTTGGAATGCCTAAGAGCCCTCAAAATTAGCCTTTCCCGAATTGGACTCAACTTGGATTCGGCAGGGACACGCCCGTGTGACACGTCTGTGTACGATTACTTCAGGCTGTGTTCGAGCCTTTTAGAATGGCACGGCCGTATGGTCTGCCCATGTGAGGAAGTCCAGGCCGTGTTGATTTCGTACGTTGGCCCATTTTCTCCATTTTTGGCTCGTTTCACATTCCTTTTGCTCTCCTAATTAAGAACACATAATTAAGAACAAGTTAAATATTTATCATACAATTCAGAAAATAATAACAAGATTCATCCTAGGTTTCATCCGCCTTAGGTATTTAGGGGATTTAGTTCATAAATAAAAAGGAAAACATCTCAGAAGAATATTGAATACTAAACATAAAGAAAACCCAAAACTCCTGAAGGAAAATTGAGGGGAGATCTTCAGTCTTGAGGATGAATACGGCTTCTGAGATGGATCAATCGGATTTCTTCGAGTAACTCCTTCCTTCCTCCCTGTGCCTCTCTCTTTTCTCCTCTTCTAGGGTGTATTTATAGGATTTGGAATGCCTAAGAGCCCTCAAAATTAGCCTTTCCCGAATTGGACTCAACTTGGATTCGGCAGGGACACGCCCGTGTGACAAGCCTGTGTACGATTACTTCAGGCTGTGTTCGAGCCTTTTAGAATGGTACGGCCGTGTGGTCTGCCCGTGTGAGGAAGTCCAGGCTGTGTTGATTTCGTACATTGGCCTATTTTCTCCATTTTTGGCTCGTTTCACATTCCTTTCGCTCTCCTAAGCTCACCTAAGTATAAACATGAAATTAAGGCATTAGAAGCATCGAATTCACCAATTCTAAGGAAAAATCATCCATAAAATGCGCAAAGCATGGGGTAAAAATATGTATAAATGGCGGTTTATCAAATACCCCCACACTTAAACATTTACTTGTCCTCAAGGAAAATCCTCATCTCATAATTAAAACAAATTCTTCTCAACTTATAATTTCTATCGATAATACCTCAAAATAATCCATAGGTAATCAAACATTGAAAATTTGACTAAAAGAACATCAAAGTTTCAAACATTCCAAGTTGAGCATTTTATCATGAAAACATAGGTGTCTCCCCTTATCTAAGTAATTACCTTTGATTCAAAATATCACAGAGTTTCACATCCTTATTAAAGATTCACTCAAACCACTCGAGGTGTTTATGGACAATAAATGAAGCAATCAATAGTCAATAATGACAAGTCATTACCATAGGCTTGCATGAAAATCAAATCTCCACCACTATAAATTGAGATGAAACATCAATCAAAAGGTCTTTAGAGGGTTGTAACGTGGCTTTGGTTAAAGGGTGTGGTCACAAGCTGGAAGAAAGAGTTAGAATCGAGATTGAATTGAAAAGTTGCCTAACTGGAAAAATGACTAGTCTTTAGTTGGGTACAACAGAGCTTTTTTCTTGGAATATGGAATTTAACTACTTTAGCTCAAAAGGTCACTACTACCTATATGTATACATGTTTTTTTTTTAAGAACAAGTCAAATATCTAACTAATTACAACAAGACATAGCTAAGCAATTTATTCAATTCAAATCTCGACAAAAATAGGGATCAATTTAATTTAGAGGATTTCAACAATAATGGGTTAAGGGTTAGTGTTAAGGGTAATACAAGAAATGACTTGTTAGCTCAATAGGGTTTACTAAGGGTTAATCATGGAAGTAGGCTTTTCATGGCATGAGTGGGTTAATCTTAAGTGGCTCTATCATCTTGACTTATCAAATCAAATAGTGTGGTCTTGACATGCATAGTCAAGCAAGTTCTAGAATAACAGTTCCATATTGACGCACTCATAATAAAAGTGAGCATAAAGGAATTAATAGATGCTCTTGAAGGCTCAAGATCTTACAAAATTATGGCTTTTTGATGTTTAAACTTGTGAATTAAAATCAAGAGAATACCTAGACTTGGGGAAACAACCTAAAATTTTAAATTCTTAAAGAAAATCAACTTTTCATGCTTGCTTCCCTAATGTCTTAAAGTTTAAATACTCAGTGCATGAATGCCTATGTTTTAATTTAAGATATATCAATAAAAATCATAAATCAATCAAAATTTATTCTAAACATGATATGAAAGCTTTTCAAGAGAACAAGGCAATCATTCAGGGATTTTTCTGATAGTGAAATGAATACTTTCCCACACTTAAGATGTACATTGTCCTCAATGTACAAAGATAGATAGGAAAAATATAAATTTGTAATCATAAGAGAGGGAGAGAAGTGAAACTTCCTGAATGATGAATGAATTCCTTGAACTGGAGTTTTGGAGAGTAATCGGTGTGAGAGTGGAGGAGGATACTCCGGTGGGGAGTAGAGGTTCGCTAGACCATGAGTCTTGCGCCAAAAGAATATTATATCTAGTGGTAGCTACGGTCGTGGTCAAGCAGGACATGGCAGTCGTGGAGAACCTTTTTTAGTTCCTATACGATGATGAGCTTAGGAGCTCTATATAACTGTGACAGAATTAGGAACTTTTTAGGAGATATAAATAAGAATAATTACTCTTAATGGAATAACCGAAATTGATGATTATAAAATAAAATTCTAAAATCTAATAAAAATAAAAAGTAGTTTTAATAAAAATTAAAATCATAAAATAATAAATTGTTTTTAAACATATTCATCGCTGGATGGTTCACGAGGCGGGACTGGCGATGAGATGTGGAGGTGGTGACAAATCTGCTGTAGAGTAGCATCAATGTTGTCAAATCGTTGAAAACACTGCTGCTCAAATCGAGTGAGGCACTCAGAGATGTCAGCATATGAAGTCGCTGCATAAACTGGACTAGAGGGTGGTAATGGCTGAGATAGTGGGTCCTCGTGCTGTGGAGGGACATCATCAGTAACGTCCTCGATGGCCTCCTCATCGGTGGATTGGGCGAGGCGATACTGAGGAGGGTAGATTCCTCGGCACTTCTTGAACATCCTCATACTAAGCATGCTCGAGATGCCTTGTGGCGACATCTGGCCCATAAGAGTAAGGGAGGATGATTGGGCTGCTGTGTTGAGGAGCCCGAAGTGCCGTGCCAGTCGAGTCACGTAGGGGCCAATGGAGATGATCCCCCTCGGGTGCCGTTCCGTTTGGTGGCAAATGGCGAGGGCAATAAAGTAGGCGAGGTCGAGTACATGTTTCGTCATGCTCTATAGAAAGTAGGCGTCGTGAGTGTTGACGACGCCTGTGCTATCTCAACATCCTGTCAAAGTGTGTGCCAAGATGGCGTGTAGGTACCTCAAGGAGGGAGAGAGAGCTGATGCCTTAGAGTGGCTCAGGTCGTAGAAGGCTGAACTGAGGACTAAAGTGTACCAGCACTTCAAAGGAGAGTAGTTGATGTGGCAACAGGGAGTGTCGAGGTCATTCTCATCCATGAACTCCTCTATGTATAGGCCTAAAGCTATACCAAACTCGGGTACACTTAACTAGCAGACTAAACCACCGAGACGGAACTGAACTGTTCTAGGATCATCAAATTTGGTCATGACATCTTGAACACGGAATGTGGAGCAAAGTTCAAGTGTGAGCTCAAGGTACATTGGTATGATAATCGCAAAAAAGAGGTCCCATGGATCGGTTGTCAAGAGTGCTTGTACATCGTCAGCCAACTGGACTTGTTCAAGAGCTGTCCAGTCAATGCAGCGGCCCACCCTAAAGGTCGGGCCCGTAGAATTTGGAAAAATTCTTCTTGGGGCTCAATGGGGAACTGCAGAAAAGGATGACGAATTTTCACGGTAGGACCCAAGGAAGATAACGCTCCCTTCCTTTTCTTTGAAGCCGGTACAACGGTTTTTTTCCTCGTGAAGACGACATTGTATACCTGCAAGCAAAACCATTATTTCGTCGTGATGAATGTTCAAGGTAAGACAAGCAAATCCAAAAAGGCAGAAGTCATAAATTAGAACTAATAATCTCAGTCACAACTACTACAAGCTTAATCAAAAACAATTTTATGGTGTATCATTAGCATGACAATAGTATGAGTTTCCTAAAAGAAATGGCAATTAATTCTATGTTAGTACATTTTATTGTTGGAGAATATTAACCCAAAATTCATGAGTATTTTCACTTTTAACTAAAAATGTAGCAGATAAATCATGCGACGAGGAAGAACTTCAACATGAGAAGATAATAACTACTCTAGATTTAAAATGTGAGTGATAAAAAGAAGAAAAGAACATAAAAAATGCATAGTACTATGATAACTAACATAAAAAATGAGTGCAATTAAACGGAAAAGAGTAAACAAACGCTAGGAAGGGGAGAATGAGC
Organism: Gossypium longicalyx; assembly: GCA_025698465.1. Taxonomy (NCBI): domain Eukaryota; kingdom Viridiplantae; phylum Streptophyta; class Magnoliopsida; order Malvales; family Malvaceae; genus Gossypium; species Gossypium longicalyx. The sequence continues at coordinate 64,944,885 of CM046995.1, read as the reverse complement.
GTCAAAAATGGAGTTGAAGGTGGCGCGCGAGCATGGCGGGGAGGGCATGTGGACTTGCTGCGGCTAGGGTTAGGGTTTTTGGGTGAAGGAGACAATGAATAGTGCAGCCTATTTATAGATTTTGGTGCACACGGCCAGGGAACACGCCTGTGTTTCCCAATTTCAGCCCGTGTGATTCGCGAATTATAAATTTTGTGTGTGTCTGACATTTAGTCCACGCTCGTGTTCCTTGTGCTTGTGGGTGCACACGACTGTGTCGCACGACTGTGTCTGGCTTCGTTCACTTCTCTCATGCCCGTATATGTAGGCCCCCGCCCATGTTAATTTAATAGGTTCGACTACAGGTGCTAGACACGGGCGTGTCACACGCCCGTGCTATTTTATCAGGTTCAACCACGGTTCTACAACATGGGCATGGCGAACGCCCGTGTTATTTTGGCAGGTTCGCCCACGACAATGTCGCACGGCTGTGGCGTTTTATCGTAGCCCGTGTTTGAGAAAAATCTTTGCCCTGTTTCCACACGGTCCTTAGCACGCCCATGTGCCTGGACGTTTCTATGTGGAAAACCTATATTCAAGATCTTTATTAGTAAGTTAAGTGTTAAATACTAATTTAGAGAAATTAATATTGTTAGTGCTCGGGTTGCCCCCCAAGAAGCACTTATTTATAGTCTAAGCTCGACTTACCTCTCCATTGAATGGTCATAGTGGTTCGAGGAGTTTATACTTCTCATTCCTGCTACCCATCTTATCAAAATAAGGTTTTAGATGAGTGTTGTTTACCTTAAAAGTGCCGAACTTGGGATGACTTACCTCGACTGTACCGAATGGAAAAATGCTAAGTACCGTAAGAGGGACTTCTTCATTCGGTTTGGTAGTGTGAGGATCTGTGGCTTCTAATAAAATTTTATCTCTAACCTTAAGTTGATTTGGAAAGGTATTGAGCTCGTTCTGGCGTAGTTTTGGTTTATCGAGTGTTCTTGGTTTATGCGTTCACCATTCATCTAGCTTCTCGATTTGTAGCCTTCGATCTTCATGAATAGGTCATGTACTATTGCTTGGGAATGGCTCATGTACTTTCTTCAGACTCATTTCCTACAAAGTAGGTTGCACCATATTGTCAGTTTTAGTAGAATGGTTTAGATGATCACCTTCAATTTCCAATGTGTTGCCAGAATTGCGAGCTTGAAGGGTGATTGTTTCGTCTCCCACACGAAGTGTGAGCTCACCTGTGCCAACATCAGTAATCGTTTTAGCAGTTGCTAAAAAGGGCCTTCCTAAAATCAAAGGAGTGTTGCTATCGTCCTCTATGTCTAGAAAAATGAATTCAACGAGAAATATAAATTTATCGATTTTAAGTAGCACATCTTCAATAATACCCCTAGGAAATCTTATAGTTTTAACTACTAATTGTATGCTCATCCTAGTCTGTTTGGGTTTCCCAAGACCTAATTGTTTGAACATTTTGTAGGGCATGATGTTAATACTAGCCCCTAAATCAGCTAATGCATTATTAACATTTAAGCTACCAATTAAGCAAGGAATTGTAAAACTCCCTGGATCTTTTAATTTCTTGGGTAGCTTATTCTGTAGAATAGCTGAGCAAATTGCGTTTAGCTCCACATGCGACACCTCGTCGAACTTTCGCTTATTTGCTAAAAGCTCCTTTAAAAATTCATTGCGTTTGCATCTGTGATAGAGCTTCAATAAATAGTAAGTTAATGTGTAATTTTTTTAAGAGTTCAAGGAATTTACCAATTTGTTCATCTGAGAGTCTTTCCTTGTCGCGTTGGGGTATGGTACATGAGGTTTATATTCGACATTCATCGATTTGTTTTTATCATGACCTACCTCACCTTAACCTCTGCTCACCACAGTTTCTTGTCTTGGTTCTAGCTTAGGCTCAATGAATCCTTCTTCATCTTGGACATTAATTGTGTTGAGTTGTTCCCTCGGGTTGGGTTTAGTATTACTTGGCAAGCTACCTTGTGGTCGTTCAAAGATTAGTTTGGACGGCTGGCCTATCTGAGTTTCAAGCCTTTGGATCGACGCTTGTTGATTTTTAAGTGTCGTCTCGGTGTTATAGAAACGAGTTTCGGACACCAAGATAAATTTAGATAGCATCTCTTCAAGGTTCGGTTTCTTTTCTTGTTGATAGGATGGTTGTTGAAAACCCCGAAGATTTGTGGCCTTTGATTCCCTTGACCACCCCAGGAGAAATTTGGGTGGTTCTTCCAACCTGCATTCTAAGTATTGCTATAAGGATTATTTTGAGATCGAGGATTATTACCCATGTAATTTAATTGTTCGTTCTCCATGCTGTAGCCATAGGATTGATATTCTGAATTTCTTGATCCACCTCCACTGACTTCACAGTGCATTACTGGATGAGCCTGCGTAGAACCAAGTAAACCATCAATCTTTTTATTTAGAAGTTCTACCTGATTTGATAGTATAGTAACTGAATCGATGTTATAAATGTCTACTGTTTTAGTTGGCTTAGTCCTCATGACTTGCCACTGATATTTATTCAGTGACATCTCTTCAATAAATTCATAAGCCTCTTCAGTTGTTTTGTTATTAATGGTTCCTCCGACTGCTGCATCAATCATCTGTCTTGTCGAGGGGTTCACACCATTGTAGAATGTTTGAACTTGCAATCATAGAGGTAATCCATGGTAAGGACACCTTCGCTGTAGGTCTTTGTATCTCTCTCATGCATCGTAAAGAGTTTCAAAGTCCATCTGCACAAATGAAGAGATATCATTACGTAATTTGGCCGTTTTAGCCGGTGAAAAATATTTTAATAAAAATTTTTCAGTCATTTGTTCCCAAGTAGTAATTGACCCACGTGGTAACGAGTTCAACCACTATATAGCTTTGTTCCTCAATGAAAAAGGGAATAACCGAAGACGAATGGCATCGTCAGAAACGCCATTAATTTTAAATGAATCGTAGAATTCCAGGAAATTTGTCAAGTGAGTGTTTGGATCCTCATCATGCAAACCATCAAACTGAACAAATTGCTGTATCATTTGAATAGTGTTAGGTTTTAGTTCAAAATTATTCGCAGCAATAGCAAGTCTAACTATACTTGACTCAGTTCCTGTTAAAGTAGGTTTAGCATAATCATACATAGTACGAGGAGTACGATTCTGATTTGCTAGTTCAGCGGGTATCGCAGGAGGTAGCTAATTATCTTGATTTTTAGCCATCTTCTCAATCGTAGTTGAGATATCGTCCTCTTGCTCTTCCTCTATGTATCTTAGGCTTTGCCTTATTTCTCTTCGGTTTCTGCGAACTGTGCGATCGATTTCTTCGTCAAAAAGTAGTGGTCCTAACGGGTTTCTTCTAGTCATAAACTATAAAAACCTGCCAATAGAAGGAAAAAGTAAATTAATAATAGTAATAAAATTAACTTGCAAGAAAAATAAATGGCTAAAGTAATAAAAATTGAGTGTTCCTAATATCTTAGCTCCCCGGCAACGGCGCCAAAAACTTGATCGTGATTTTGTGACAGGTTTTAAATATTTATAATTAATTGTTCTTGAAACTAACTATTATCATGATGTAGGCAAGTGTACCTATCGAACAGTAGTATAGTTTTAGCAAACCAGATTATCAAACCCAAAGGAACTAAAAGTACTAGTAATGACTGTCTTTTTATTATATAGCCTAAGAGTAAGGGAGGTTATTTTAACTAACTAATTAACTAAACTAAGAATTCACAGAAAATAGAATTGGGGGAATACTTTTGGAAAACGATTGAATTAAGACAATATCTAAGGGAAAATCCACCTAGACTTTACTTGTTATTCTGACTCCGAATCGGACGATTTATTCATTTAACTTGTTCCATAGAGATCCCTAAGTTATGTTATTATCCCTATTCAAGACTAATAACGTCTAATCCCTAGATTGAATAACTGAGACTTTTCTCTAATTATCACCCTAGGGTTGCATTAACTCGATCTATGGATCCCCTTATTAGGTTTCACCCTAATCCGACAAAATCTTGTCACCCTATCTCTAGGCGCGCAATCAACTCCGCTTAATTATGACAATTGTACTCTTAGACAGGGTCTATTCCTCCTCTAAATAAGAGCGTAACTTGAATCAATATCCTAAAATATTAAAACAAGAATTAAGAACACATAATTAAGAACAAGTCAAATATTTATCATACAATTCAGAAAATAATAACAAGATTCATCTTAGGTTTCATCCCCCTTAGGTATTTAGGGAATTTAGTTCATAACTAAAAAGGAAAACATCTCAGAAGAATAATGAATACAAAACATAAAGAAAACCCAAAACTCCTAAAGGGAAATTGAGGGGAGATCTTCAGTCTTGAGGATGAATTCGGCTTCTGAGATGGATCAATCGACTTTCTTCCCGTAATTCCTTCCTTCCACCCTGTGCCTCCCCCTTTTCTCCTCTTCTAGGGTGTGTTTATAGGCTTTGGAATGCCTAAGAGCCCTCAAAATTAGCCTTTTCCGAATTGGACTTAACTTGGGTTCGATAGGGACACGCCCGTGTGTGATTACTTCAGGCCGTGTTCGAGCCTGTTAGAATGGCACGGTCATGTGGTCTGTCTGTGTGAGGAAGTCTAGGCCGTGTTGATTTCGTACGTTGGCCTATTTTCTCTACTTTTGGCCCATTTCTCGTTCCTTTCGCTCTCCTAAGCTCACCTAAGTATAAAACATGAAATCAAGGCATTAGGAGCATCGAATTCACCAATTCTAAGGAAAAATCATCCATAAAATGTACAAAGCATGGGGTAAAAATATGTATAAATGAAGGTTTATCAATGAAATATTCTGGTATATGTTGTGTAAGTAAGGGTGGCAAGAGGCTTGGTAAATAGCCTTAATTTTTGTCCACAATGGTAGACACACGAGCGTGTGTCTAGGCTGTGTGTGACACACGGTAAGCCCCATGGGCGTGTTGTCCGGCCGTGTGTCCCCTACACGTAAAATTTTCAAGTCAGTATGCATGGTAGTAAACACACTGGCAGAGACACGGCCATGTGTCTTAGCCGTGTGATGGACACGACCTAGCATACGGGCGGGTGCCCTGGCCGTGTGATATTTTGAAGATGCTGACGTCAGAAATAGAATGTTCATGTTTTTGCACAGGCCCTAGGACACGGGCATGTCATGGCTGCGTGAAGGACACGGTCGTGTAGAATGTTCATGTTTTTGCACAGGCCCTAGGACACGGGCATGTCATGGCTGCGTGAAGGACACGGTCGTGTGCCAGGCCATGTGAAAACCCCTATAGGTGTGCATTTAGAATTAATTCCCCACGAATGGAGGACACGCGCGTGTCCCTGTATTGCTTAGGCTCTGTGAGCCACATGGGCCAATGCCACGACCATGTCGAAGTAGTCACACGGGCGTGTTGCCCCTCCCACACGGGCGTGTACCCTTGTGTCAAGTGTTATTTTTTTTCTAAAGTTGGCTAAAGAACCCGATGTGGTCCCGAATGATTTGCGGTGTGTGTTTCGTGCTTCGTAAACCCATATTAAGGATGTGTGGATAAGTTTGGGGAAGTTTTTAAAATTCTCCAAGTTTTGGAAACTCGAAAATGATCGTAAGCACGAGTTTATGTTAGGTAACGCCTCATATTCTGTCCCGACGTAGGATACATGTATGGGGTGTTACAGACCCTAGATCACACGGGCATATGTGCCCTACATCTAGGAAAATTTTAGAAATTTTGTGAAAAATTCTCTGAGTTCCCGATTTAGTCCCGACTCAATTCTAATACTCATATTGGGCCTCGTGGTTCCATTTAAGAGATGTTATGAATAATCTCGAAAAATGAATAATAATTGACATGAATTATTTGTAAATGTACAGAAAAATTTAATAATGCTCTGTAACCCTATTTTGGCGACGAACACAGGTTAGGGGTGTTACATTTATTAGTATCAGAGCTACAGTTTAGTCAATTCTCAAATTGAATGTAGTAAGGATGAGTTTAGTTATACATGCCATTATATATTTTGTGATAGTGTGATATCTCTTAACCATTTTAAATGTGTTATTCATATAGTAATATCATCTAACCAAGCTAAAGCTGAATCCAAGGAAGCTAAGAGCAATGTTTCAGCTTCAGTTCAAAGAGCTGCATCTAGTAGTGGAAGGCCTGTATCTGACGGCCGAAGTGATGAGGCAAAACAATCCTTCTTTCAAATGATGAATGAATGGTTCACTCAGTATATAAGAACAAATCCTACTATATAGCAACCTCCCCCACCTGCTCCTCAACCAGTTCCTAAGATGCCACAAGGTGCTGAACCTGTTAGAACTGGTAAGCCTCTGGTAGGTAAAATCCGTTAGTATGAGGAAGAGGAATTTAGAGCTACTACAGATTATGATCCAGAAATGGCTGAGCTTTGGTTGGAAAATACTATCTAGGTTTTAAATAATTATCTAGCACACCAGCTGAATGTTTGAAATGTGCAATATCTTTACTAAAAGACACAGCTTATCATTAATGGAATACTATAACTTCTAGGGTACCAAGAGAAAATATTACATAGGAATTCTTCCAGACTGAATTCAAAAAGAAGTATGTTAGTTAGAGATTTTTGGATCAGAAAAAGAAAGAATTTTTAGAACTCAAACAGGGAAATATGACTATGTCTAAGTATGAGCGAGAATTTATTCGGTTGAGTAAGTATGCTAGAGAGTGGATTCCAACTGAGGCTAATATGTGCAAACATTTTGAAGAGGGCTTAAATAAAGTCATTAAGTTGTTGATTGGAATTCTTGAATTGAGGGAATTTGTGGTGTTAGCCAATAGAGCACATAAAGCTGAAGAATTAAGTAAAGAAAAGAAACAAGTTGAAAGAGAAGCTCAGGTTTCTGGTAAAAGAATTATGAGCAAGTCGCAATCATCTAGAAATCAAAGAAGTATCATGATCATTTTACAACACCAGCGGGATATTCTGGGAAAGAAAGAGGCTCCCAACTCTCTAACCCGAGATCCTCGTCTCCATCTGTAACCAGTGTTGGTAGTATCGGTAATCCTAAACCAAAATGTAAATTTTGTAAGAAATTTCATTTTGGGGAATGTCTTTTGAGAAGTAGAGCCTGTTATCAATGTAGATCTCTTTATCATTTTCTCCAGGATTGCCCGGAAAGAATTGAAAAAGATATTGGTCAAACTTCATAGCCGAATAATCCTGCTTTAAGAGGCAGACCACCTCGTCATCCCAGCAATGTCAGTGGTAGTCGAGGTACTACAAGGGATATAACAGTTAAATCTAAGGCACGAGCACCGGCCAGGATATATGCTATTCGCGCTAGAGAAGATGCCTCTGCACTAAACGTCATTATTGGTACATTTTCTCTACTTGATTATGATATTACTGCTTTGATTGATCCTGGTTCCACACGTTTATATATATGCACAAATTTAGTGTCTGTTAAAAATTACTTATTGAATTCACTGAACTTGTGGTTAAAGTTTCAAACCCTGTGGGCTAGTATGTTATGGTGGATAAAGCCAGTAAAAACTATTCCGTTGATGGTAAAGCATAATTGTTTTTTGGCTGATTTGATGTTATTTCCATTTGATGAATTTGATGTGATTCTGGGAATGGACTGGTTAACCCAACATGATGCAGTGATGAATTGTAAATAGAAATATATTGTATTGAAATGTTAGAGTGGTGACTTACTCCATGCTGAATCTGATAAACTAGATGGATTATCTAATGTGATTTCAACAATATCAGCACAGAAATATGTCAGAAAAGGTTATGATACTTATTTTGCATATGTGTTGGACACTAAAGTATCTGAGTCGAAGATTCAGTCAGTGCCGGTTGTATGTGAATTTCCTGATGTATTTCTGGAAGAATTACCTGGTTTACCACCAGTTAGAGAAGTGGAATTCTCTATAGATCTTGTTCTAAGGACAACACCCATATCTATAGCACCTTATAGAATGGCTCCTATCCAATTAAAAGAGTTGAAAGCACAATTACAATAACTAATTGATAGAGGCTTTGCTTGACCCAGTTTCTCACCTTGGGGTGCATCGGTTCTATTTGTAAAGAAGAAAGATGGATCTTTGAGGCTGTGCATTGATTATAGATAGCTTAACAAACTTACAATAAAGAACAAGTATCCACTACCTCGAATTGATGATCTATTTGACTAGCTGAAAAGTGCCATTGTATTTTCAAAGATTGATATTCGTTCTGGTTACTATTAGTTACGGGTAAAAGATTTAGATGTGTCAAAGATAACTTTTAGAATAAGGTATAGACATTATGAGTTTCTTATGATGCTATTTGATTTGACAAATGCACCCACAGTGTTTATGGATATGATGAACAGAATTTTTAGACCATATTTAGACTGGTTTGTGGTGGTATTTATAGATGATATTTTGGTCTACTCCAAAGATGAAAATGAACATGCAGATCATTTGAGAATTGTGCTGTAAACACTGCGTGAAAAAAAATTGTATGCCAAATTCAGTAAATGTGAATTTTGGCTACGAGAAGTTGGTTTCCTTGGACGTATTGTATCTGCTGAAAGTATCAAGGTGGATCCAAATAAAATTTCATCTATTATTAATTGGAAGCCACTGAAAAATGTGTCTGAAGTTAGAAGTTTTCTGGGACTTTTCGAATATTATCAGAGGTTTGTAAAAGGTTTTTCAATAATAGCTTCTCTGATGACTCATTTATTGCAGAAAGATATGGAATTTGAGTGGTCTGATATATGTCAACAGAGTTTTGATAGGTTGAAAGCCTTATTGACAGAAGCACCTGTGTTAGTTCAGCCTAAATCGGGTAAGGAATTTGTAAATTACAATGATGCATCGTTAGATGGTTTGGGTTGTGTTTTGATGCAAGAAGGTAAGTAATAGCCTATGCATCAAAACAGCTAAAACCACATGAAATAAATTACTCGATAGATGATCTTGAATTAGCAACAATTGTGTTTGTATTGAAAATATGGTGACATTATCTATTTGGTGAAAAATGTCATATATTCACTAATCATAAAAGTTTGAAGTACTTGATGTCATGGAAAGATTTGAATTTGAGGCAGCGCAGATGGCTTGAGTTATTGAAAGGTTATGATTTGGTTATTAACTATCATCCGGGAAAAGCCAATGTGGTTGCAGATGCTCTGAGTAGAAAATCCCTGTTTTCTTTGTGAGCAATCAATACTCGATTGATGTTATCTGAAGATGGTTCAATCATAGTTGAGTTAAAAGCTAGACCGACGTTTTTGCAGCAGATTTCTAAAGCTCAGAAAGATGATAGTAAGTTACAAGCAAAATGGATTCAGTGTGAGTCGACTTCTGATTCAGAATTTCAGATCGAAATTGATGGTTGTTTGTTATTTAGAGGCAGAATATGTGAACCGAAGAATTCATGACTAGTACAGAAGATTTTGAATGAAGCTCATAATGGTAACATGTTTATTCATTATGGTAGTAATAAAATGTACAATGAATTGAAAAAGGTGTACTGGTGGCCGGGAATGAAACGAGATATTTTTGAGTTTGTATCAAAATGTTTGATATGTCATCAAGTAAAAGCTGAACATCAGTTGCCTACAGAATTATTACAGCCAGTTACAATACCGGAATGAAAATGGGAAAGAATTACCATTGATCTTGTATGGGGATTACCCCTGTCTCCAAAGAATTGATCGATTGACAAAGTCTACACACTTTTTTCCAGTACGTATGGATTTTTTTTTGGATAAATTGCTTGAATTATATGTCTCTAAGATTGTTAGATTGCATGGACTACCTATCTCTATTATTTCAGATAGAGATCCGCGATTGACATCTCGATTCTAGAGAAAATTACAAGAAGCTCTAGGTACACAGTTACATTTTAGCACTGCATTCCATCCCCAAACAGATGGTCAATCTGAATGTGTGATATAGATTTTGGACGATATGCTTCGGTGTTGTATTTTGGTATTTGAAAGTAATTGGGAAAACTATCTACCTTTAGTTGAATTCGTTTACAATAATAGTTATCAGTCCAGTATCAAAATGGCACCATACGAAGCTTTGTATGGCCAGAAATGTAGAACCCCATTGTATTGGACAGAGCTTAGTGAGAAAAAGATACACAGAGTTGATTTAGTTCGTGAAACTGAAGAAAAGGTGAAAGTAATTCAGGACAGTTCAAAAGTAGCCTTTGATCGTCAAAAGTCCTATGCTGATCTTAAATGAAAAGAAATAGAATTTCAAGTCGGTGAAAAGGTATTCTTGAAAGTATCACTTTGGAAGAAAGTTCTCCACTTTGGCCGTAAAGGAAAATTGAGTCCACGATTTATTGGGCTATATGAAATCACATAAAGAATTAGATCTATTGCATATCGATTAGACTTACCACCAGAACTTGATCGGATTCATAATGTTTTTTATGTGTCTATGTTATGACGGTACCGGTCAGATCCTTCACATGTTATTTCTCCATCAAAGGTAGAAATTCAGCCTGATATGACATATAGTGAAGAACCGATTAAAATTTTGGCCCGTGAAACAAAAGAATTAAGAAACAAAGAAGTAACTTTAGTAAAAGTTCTTTGGCAATGACATGGTATAGAAGAAACAACTTGAGAACCGAAGGATACCATGAGAAAGCAATATCCAAATCTCTTTACTGGTAAGATTTTTTAGGATGAAAATTCTTAAGGGGGGAGAGTTGTAACAACCCATTTTCAGTAAAATTAGAATAGTGGTTTCGGGACCACAAATTTGAGCCGAAAAGAAAATTTATTTTTATATTTTTGCATGGTTAGTATTTTGATAGGAATGTCATAAGAAAATTCTGATAAGAAAATTTTATCCATTTTGTGCTTAATTATGGATAGGACCAAATTGCATAAAATGCAAAAGTTGGATTCTAGTCGCTAGAAGGACTAAATAGATATGGAATTCAAAACCTGAGTCCTTATATGATAATTAAACCATTAAAGAAAAGTTGGTAGATATTTTTGATGATTCATCCATGGAAAAATTAAAAAAAAGGGCAAGGACTAAATTGGAAAAGAGAAAAATTAATGGATGATAAATAATTAATAAGAAATAAGAACCATTTTATATCTTCTTCCCCAAATATTCCATGAAAACCCTAGGAAAGTGAAAACAAGCTTTCTTGGTATAATTGGGTAAGTATTCAAACCCCGTTTTTAGTAATTTTTATATATTTGAAATCGGGATAGTCTAATTTATCTATTTGGGGGATTAATTTGAAAAGTTATCAAAGTATAGAAGTTCTTGCAAGGATGAATATGCTGAAAATTTGAAATTTATGGTAGAAAATGAAAGGTTGTTGATAGAAAAACAACTTTTACAAAGTGAATATTGATGAAAATTGTGATTTAGGGACTAAATTGTAAAGTTGTGAAAATTGAAGAAAAATTTTGAATTTTATAGATGCATCTGTTGTAAATTTTATACTGAAATTTTGGTTAGGCTTGGAATAAGGAGTAAATTGAATGAATTTCATTTTTCGAGCCTAGAGACGAAATTAGAATTTATGAAAAGTTTAAGGGCAAAATGGTAATTTTTCCTAGGATGTAAATTGAGTTCAATAGAATATGAAATGTGAAAAATTGATGACTAATTCATTTATATAGATCCGGATAACACAAATTCAAAACTAGAGGATTAGTAGATTTTCTTGTACGAATTATTATCGAGGTAAGTTCGTGTAATTTAATTATGCATGTTAATTTGTTTAAATTGAATGTTATATATGATTTTAATGTGGTATATGTTTATATGATTTATACGAATGTTATAAATACATGAAATGATCACATGATTGGAAATGAATTTAAAATGATAAGTTCCGTTGGAATAATTAAAATCGAAGGATACGAGTGATTTCCCATATATGAATGTGATTCTGCATATTTTGCAGACAAGATTTAGCTCAGACGAGTAATCCTCATATAGCCTCTCGAGCATCCTGATATGTATATAGTTCCTGCGAGCACCCTGATCGGTAGTGATTTAGCATGTGTTGCACACTACCGCAACTCTTTATGAGCATTCTGATATGCGATCGATTGTGATCCTACATGTAATGCAGACACAAACGTAGCTCTTCATGAGCGTCCTGTTAAGCTTGCTTGAACTCTCTGTTACCTTATCCAGTGCTTCCTAAAATTATCTCTTCGAAGATATCTGAAAGGATCTAAGGGCTTCCTGAATAAAAACTCTTATGAGTTTCCTATTTAGCCTGGATAAGTGTCCTGTTACATGATTACATGGCTCATCTGAGCATCCTGACATATGGCTCGAGAGTATGCTTCTTAAGTATGTGCCCGGATGGGTATCTCTGATTATGAATTGACATTTTACAGAATTGTACACCTTGAATGTACTATTTGAGTATCCATTGATATTTCAATAGTTTAATGGATAAAACTTTTAACATGAGAAAATGATGAGATAAATAGAAATATGCCCTGAATGCTTCTGAAACATTTGATGAAGAATTATATGATGAGCTCATCTATATTTATTTGATGTATAATTATTAAATGACTAACTTGCTTGATTGAGTATATGTGTTTAGGTAAATTTTCCAAAATGATGAAAGCATGTTAATTGTATGCTTAAAATTATTAAATGTGATTGGTAAGTTTAATTCCTGTTATACGAACTTACAAAGCATAAAATGCTTATTCGGTTTTATTTTCTCTGTTTTATTGTGCGCGGAAGCTCGCAAAGGTTGGAGATCGATTGGAGCATCATCACACTATCCACTAACTTGTTTTGGTATAAATAGTAAACTTAGTTTGGTATATTGGCATGTATAGGTAACTTAGCCATTGTTGGCTTATAAATGTTGTTTGTAATCTAGCCATTGGAATGGCCAGTGAGGGTTTTTGTTTTAGTATATCTAATAAGGTTATTCTATGGCAATATCATAATTATATATTATAGATTGATTGAGTTATGTTAAATGAATATACTTAATAAATATAAAATTATAAATATGTATGCACGTAATGATATACTATGTTAGATGTAAAAATTAGTTTGGTCCACACGGGTAGACACCCAAGCGTGTGTCTTGACCATTTATGACATACGGCCCAACACATGAGCGTGTGGTTTGGCTGTGTGTCCCTGCATCTTAAAATTGAGAAATAGAATGCTTAGAATTGAGTACACGGGTAGAGACATGGGTGTGTGTCTCAGCCGTGTGTGCTACACGGCCTAGAACACGGGCTTGTCTTGGCTGTGTGAACCCTACACTTAATTTTTAAAAATTAAATTAATCACATAGCCTACTCACACTGGCGTGTGGCTGGCCGTGTGGCATAAGTCAGAGAGTTACACAGGGTTGAACACGGCCTGCAGTACGGGCATGCCCCTGGATCACACGGGCGTGTGTGCCCTACATCTAGGAAAAGTTTAGAAATTTTACTAAAAATTCTCTAAGTTCCCGATTTAGTCTCGACTCGATTCTAATACTCATATTGGGCCTCGAGGGTCCATTTAAGGGACGTTATGAATAATCTTGGAAAATGAATAGTAATTAACATGAATTATTTGTAAATGTTTTGAAAACTTCAATAATGCTCCGTAACCCTGTTCCGGTGATGGGCACAGGTTAAGGGCGTTACACTTATCGTTAGAGGCATCGGTGTCATGAGTTGCCAGTGCTGAAGAGGATATATAGGGGTGTTGACAGATTTGCTGTAATGTTGCGTCAATACTGTCGAACCTCTAAAAGTAGCACTACTTGAAACAAGTGAACCATTCGGAGAGGTCTTGTAAGGTAGTAGTAGAAGAAACAAGATGATGACTCGAAGGTGGAGGATGAGGTGGGTCTTCATGATGGAAGGGGACATCATCATTGAAGTCCTTATAGGACCTGTAGGTGGATCTGTTCCACCGAGTCGCTCGATCAGCCTCATATAGGCCATGCTCAATATTCCCTACAGGGACTTCTAACTGACTAGTGTAATTGAGGAGGATTGCTCCGGTGAGTCGAGGAGGCTAAAGTGTCAAGTGAGTCGAGTCACATAAGGGCCTAAACAAATAAGATCCTTCCTATTGCATTCTGTCTGATGGCAAAAGGCGAGAGCGATGAACTAGGCTAAATCAAAATATGTCTCGTGGCCATGCTCCATAGAAAATATGCATCGGTGGTACCGACGACTCCGCATAGCCATGTGGACTATTTTAAGCCATGTAAACTTCTAATTTTTTGAAAAATTAAGTCCCAGAATCCATACAGAAAATGACTCGCTCTTGTGTCCAAGCCGTGTGGGTCACATGGCCATTCGTCAGGCTGTGTAACTCATTGTCGAACTCCTTATTGTGCACAAGGCCTGGAAGATGCCTGTGTGTCTGGGCTACGTGGGTCAATTTGTTTTTAATTTTTAAAATTAATTAGTTTTAAAAATAACATGAAATAAAATTAAAAGAATTAGCAAAGTGTTAATACTTGGATTGCCTCCTGAGAAGCGCTTATTTAGAGTCTAAGCTCAACTTACCTTGTACAGACATAGTCACGATGGTTTGCGGAGCCGAGACTCCTCTTTCTCAATTTTAATTCTATTATCAAAATAAGGTTTAAGTTGAGTACAATTTACCTTAAATATGCTAATATTAGAATGAGTTACCTCTATTGTACCGTAGGGAAAGACATCCAGTACCGTACATAGGGTTAATCCGTTTGACTCGAGCTCCGAAAGGGAGATTCATGGATCCGTTTTGTCTACCAGTGCCTTGTCCCCAACCTTAAATTTGTTCATCACATTCATATGCTCATCATGGTGTTTCTTTGGCTCTTCATCATCTATTCTCGGTTTCTCCTTGACATGTGTTCGCCATTCATCTAGTTCAACGATTTGTAACATTCGTTCATCGTAAATTGATTTAGTTTACTAATTTCTTTTTCTTTTTCTTTTTCAAAAGTATAAGCCTTAGAGAAGAGGAACACCTATTTTGTCATTCATTGATCCATACAGACTAATCCAGCAAAATTATTCAAATATGGATGAAATTGATTACTGATGGTCACTAAACTAACTATAAATACGACAAAGGCAAGTGCAACTATTGAAAAATAGTATAACTATGGTGAGTAGGGAATATCACGTCCACGAGTTCTAAAAGTACTCATAATTACCGCTTTTGTATTATTTAGCTGACAAATTGGAGTGATAATGGTACTGATATAGTCGAACATCCACATTAGTTCACTGGTAATTTGTATGAGGCACTTCAAAAAGATCATGATATGCTCAAAAATTCAAACAAGCCTCCCTGTGATTTGTATGAGATGCCTTTGTGTGAAACCACTAGGATAGACAACTTTGAGGTATTATCAAACATGTTAAACATGATGGCGCAAAAGTTGAAAATGATGCAAGAAATATTCAAAGCGCTGCCTCCAAAGAAAGAGGACTTGTTTGATGTTCACAACTTGGATCATGAGAACCCTTGTACTATTGATGACCATAATGAGATTAATGGTGAGATTCAACTAGAGCTTGTAACTGAAGATCATGTGGATGAGTTGAATATAGTTGAAACGGTCTCTAATTGAATTCACATAGCAGCAGAACTAACCGTAAATTTAGAAGTGAAAGATGAACTAACCACTAACATGCAGCCTAAATTGATACTGAATGAAAGTGTTGAAGAGCCAATACACTTTCTAGCCATGGTAGAGAAGGTGCCAACCGATGAGGTTAAGAAGTTTGTTTCATTCTCATTTGACAATGACATCAAGGCTTGAGTAACCAAAGCCTCATACAACAGGGAGAGGAGGAAGCTTGAAGTAATAATACCCCGAAAAAGAAATTTGGGGTTGGCTCGGATTTGGTACTAAATGGCTCACAATGTGGATGTTATGGTGATCGAAAATAAGGCACCATCAATAGAACCGACTGGAGAGGCTGGTTCATATACATTGACAAAGGAACAAACTTCAAATCAAAGTGTCGAGAACCAGCTAGAAGTTCTTCTACAGTGGCGATACGGATCGTCTCAGTTTTTAAAGAACTTTTATTTCTTATTGTAAATTTTGTTTCACTTATTGCATTACTATAGTGTTTATTTCATTTTATCTTATTTATTAATTTATTTTCCTTTATATTATATTCCATATTTCATATTTCTTGTCATAGTATTTTTTTGTAGGTACACCTGTCCGCTTGGAGCAAACAAATCTCGATGTTAATAAATCAATATGGATTCAGCCTACTTAGGGAAGTTATCTTGTTCGCACCTTAATCATTTTACAGTAAGGGAAATGTTTGCTCTAAAGTGTGGGGGGAAGTACACTAGTACTCATTTATATTAGAATTTAGTTTTTTTTCAAAGTAGGTTATATTTGTTCCACACACTTTGAAATTCGAGTAAAGGGGTCGAAATAGAGTTGGTGTTGCAACACGTAACCTTTATGTCGCAACACCACTAACATGTTTAAGAAATTGAGCAATTCATATTGATGTCACGACATACCACCTCTGTGTCGCAATAAAGTAATCAATATACCCCTAAGTATGAAATGTCAAAGTGTGTCACAACATCGAACACCGATGTCGCAACATTGGTATTCTGTCAGGGGTGTCGTGACATGGAACCCCTATTTCCCGACATCGCTACAATTTTCCATGGGGTTGACAAGACCCGTCACACAACTCAATGACTTAACCGTTGTTTTAACCTGATTTGTAAGGATAAAATACAAAAAAAAAATTAAACCTAGAAACAATTTTAAATAGTTTAAACCATTCATTAGCCTCAACATCTCTCAAAGTCCCAAAAATTTAAAATATATTTTCTTCTCTTTTCTCTTTATTTTACTACAAGCTTTCTTCTCCTATTTGTTTTTTTTTCTTTTGAGTACAGGTTAAACAATCCACATTCATAAAGGAGTTTGGGACAAACCTTTTAACGGAGTAGCGAGCTTTCAAGTTAAGGTTAAAAGTTCCAAATTAGACTCAATCTGAATAATCTCATCATTCTGACATCTCAAATCAATAGTCTTCCGCTTTCAGTTTACAATAGCATCGTGCAAAGTTAACCAATCCATACCCAGAATTATATCAAATTCATCGAATGGTAATAACATCAAATCAGCTGGAAAACATGAATCTCGAATCATCAATGGACAATTCTTACCCACTTTGTCAACCAAAACACATCAGCCGAAGGGGTTCGATATTCTAATTACAAATTCAGTAGACTCTACAGGCAGAGTGTTACTACTCACTAAGTTCATGCATATATAAGAATGTGTCAATCCTAGATCTATCAATGCAATCATAGAAGTATCATAAAGAGTAAATGTACTCGTAATCACATCTGGAAACGAAGCTTCCTCACGAGCTCAGATGGCGTAGGCTCTGGCAGGTGCGTGAGCCTCTGATCTAACAGCAATATCTTTATTTCCTCTTTGACTACCACTCACATTTTTCATATTTCTAGGAGCTCTACCACGAGCTGTATTGCCACTTGGCCTTGGATTTTGCACAATTTATTATTCAACAGACTCGGGACAATCTCGGTTAAAATGATCTAAAGATCCACATTTGAAACAAACCCGATCATGCAATATACAATTGCCAGGATGACTTTTACCACAATGTTTACACTCGGGTCGATCAGATCAGACATTTCCAACACTTACAACAGAAGTAGCTGGAGCTCTAAAGCTTAAATGTGATCTAGCACGCTCTTTACTCGAATGCCCCACATTAGCCTTTGAACGGCTATAATCATGTAACACCCCTTACCCGTATCTGATGCCGAGATAGGGTACGAGGCATTACAAGAATTAAACGTACACAAACATGCAAAACTGGGCCATAAAATTTCATCCAAATTAAAAATTTTCAAACACATGCATATCGTCCCTTATACAGGCCTTCGAACATACACTGGGGTGGTTCAGGACTAAACTGAGAACTTAAGCAAAATTTTATAAAATTTCCCATGTTAAACCTCATACGCTAGTGTGGAGGTATTGCACACGCCTATGTGCTTAGGACACACTTGTGTCCATTACTCGTGAGGAATTATTTTTCAGTTCGAACCTATAGGAGTTTTCACACGACCTACCACACATCTATGTCCCTAGCCCGTGTCCTTTACACGGCCTCGACATGTCCATGTAACTGATCATGTCTAAAAACCTGAACATTCTGTTTATGACGTCATTATTCATTTTGAGGCACATGCCCAGGGCACACACCCGTGTACTAGGCCGTGTCCTCCACACGGTCGAGACACACAGTCGTGTCTCTGCCCGTGTGTTTACTACCATGCATACTGACTTAGAAAATTTAGGTGCAGGGGACACATGGCTATTCAACATGCCCATGGGGCAAACCGTGTGTCACAGACGGTTTAGACACATGCCCATGTGTCTACCTGTGTAGACTATTTTAAGGCTATTTTCCAAGCCATTAGTCACCCTTATTTATTCATACACTTAGACATAAGTCATAACATGCATCATGGCATATTTAATCACTCAAATATTCAATTTCATGGCACTTCCATACCAATATAATGTCATCTTATGGCCCGTACATTTATTTATACTACTTAGAATCATTCCACACCAATTTCATGCATTGTTATACTTGTTACCCAAAACTTCAATGTTATGCATCCATGACTATAGTCATTTTAAAACATCTAGTCATCCCTTATCTCTAAGCACCTAACTAGCACTTCATCAAGCATCCATCAAGTAATAACATATCATATCATTGAAGCATTATCACATGCATGCATGGGCAATTAGATTACAACCCAAGGATCAAATATAAGCCATATCACTTGGCCATTACAAAATGAATCATCATCATTATATGCCTTCACAATTTGGCCAACTAGCATGTAACATATCACAAAATAACCAAGTCCCCTATACATGCCATACTCAAAATAATACATTTACTATACCAAATGATCTCTTGATAGTGTGAAAAAATGCTCCAACAACGTCTGATCCCCGAGCTAGCTTGACGAAACTACAAGGATGAAAATGAGAGAGGAGTAAGCATTTAAGCTTAGTAAGTCCACATGCAAATAATATGCAATAGTAACATGTACCATCATGCAAAATCATAGGAACATATTCACAATTTCTGATCATTCAAACCTTTTTGGCTTATTTATTTGCTAATCACATATACACATGCGAATTCACTTTCTTGTCAAATGTCATCCTTTAGCAAGGCATTACATATGAGAATAATGTACGTACCTGTACATACTCATATCATTATAAATAAATTTACCTGGCCCACCTCAGGGCTTTCATCACATCATTCTTTATATCAATTCCCAAACTTCTCATTAGATTTCCCATTGAATTACCTGTTGAACTCTTGGAATACCGTGGGATACATGGAAACTTGCACCTGAGTGCCATATAAACATGGGTAAAACCCAATAACATGTGTCACATCCATTTTGAACTCAGACCGCTCAACGAGCTCAGATGCTCTAATCTATAATGAACTCAGACCACTCAACTAGCTCAGATGCTACATATCTCGTGACCTTGGACCGCTCAACAAGTTTTGATTAACCACATGTTTCACGAACTCGGACTACTTAACGAGCTCGGATATCATATACGTCACGAACTTGGACCGCTCAACAAGTTCGAACTTCTTAATCTCCTAGTGACATGTCACTTGTATCCTAAACTATTCCTAAGGTTTAAATGGGATTCTTTTAATCATGCACGTAACTTCATCATCATACTTACTCGTGGTGTCGGAATAAGATCCATAACTTTTCTCATGCTTGCAATGTCATCAATAAACATAACATATACAATAATGACATAATGGTAACCATGCAATACCAATGCATTAAAACTTGACATATTGTCACATTATTTACATATGTACTTACCTCGGTACAAAATGATAATAATCGAGTCTAATCGTCGTCTACTTTATTCTTTCCTCGATCGAGACCCAGTTCACGTCTTTCTTGATCTATAATGCCAAATTTTACTCAATTATTAATCACATTCTTCAAATCAATCCATAGCTTATGCTTTGGTACAATTACCCTTTTAACCCTAACTTTCCACTTATTTACGATTTAGTCTTTAGGCTCGTAAAAATGAAATGCATACATTTTCCTTGTTATCCAAGCCTAGCCGAACTCACAACATGCTCATAATAGTCCATATTTCCCATTATAGCATACATCTCTCTACCCATTTTACAAACTTTACAAGTTAGTCCCTTTTTAGCCATTTTCACTAAAAATCACCTAGCAAAAGATGTTTACCATGTCTTAAACATTCATATTCCTCCATTAATCAAAAAAATAGATGCATATTACACATGGGTAATTTTTCAAATATAATCCCTAGCTTAAAATATAGCTAGAAATGGATAGATCATGTTAGCGGGACTTCAAAAATACAAAGAACATTAAAAACGGGTTAGGGAAACACTTACTATTAAGCTTGGAAATGTTGAATAAAACCCTAGCTATGGAGTCTTGCTATTTTCGACAGCTAAAGAGGAAGATGGGCAACATTTTCACTTGAATTTTCCCTTTTTATTCTTTTTATTACCAAATGACCAAAATGCCTTTAGGTTTTTTTCTTTCCAAATTTTCCTATGCATGCCCATTTTTGTCCAAAATTATAGAAATTGGTCAAATTGCTAATTTGGACCCTTTAATTCATAATATAAAGCAATTTCATGCTTAAAGCTTCTAGAATGCAAGGTTTGCCTTTTATTCAATTTGGTCCCTAAAATGCAATTAGACATTTTATGCATAGAATTTCTTCATGAAACTTTCACACCAGCATGCGTTCATAACATAACCTCATAAGAATCAAAATATAATTATTTCTATCTCGAGTTTGTGGTCTCAAAACCACTATTCTGACTAAGCCTTAATTTAGGATGTCACAACTCTCCCCCCTTTAGGGATTTTCGTCCCCAAAAATCTTACCGGTAAAAAGGTTTGGGTATTGTCTCTTCATAGCCTCCTCGGGTTCCTATGTAGCGTCTTCAGCCCCATGTATTTGCCACAAAACTTTCATAAGAGCAACACTTTTGTTTCTCAATTGCTTAGCTTCTCGGGCCAAGATCTTAAGCGGTTCTTCACCATAGGTCATATTTAGTCTAATTTCAACCTCTGTCGGCACAATCACATGAGAAGGATCCGATCTATATTGGTGCAACATAGATACATGAAACACGTTGTGAATCTTTTTTAACTCGATCGGTAAAGCTAGCCAATAAGTAATAGGTCCTATCCTTTTAGTAACCTCATAACATCCTATAAAACGAAGACTTAACTTGTCTTTTCTACCAAATCTCAAAACCTTTTTCCATGGAGATACTTTTAAGAATACTTTGTCACTGGCCTGATACTCGATTTCTTTCTTTTTTAAATCTACATATGACTTTTGTCTATCTGATGCTGCTTTTAAACAACCACGAATTACTTTCACCTTTTCTTCTATCTTTTTAACCAAGTCAACTCCATGAATCTCATTCTCTTTAAGCTTTGTCCAATACAATAGTGTACGACATTTACATTCATACAATGCTTCATATGGTGTCATTTTCAAGCTTGACTGATAACTATTGTTATAGGAAAATTCAACCAAAGGTAAGAATATTTCCCAACTACCTTGGACTTCAAGAACACAACATCTGAGCATATCCTCAAGTGTCTAAATCACTCTCTCGGATTATCCATCAGTCTGTGGATGAAAAGCTGTACTAAAGTTCTGCTTAGTACCCAATGCTTCTTGTAACTTCTTCCAAAATCGCAAAGTGAATCTCGGATCTCTATCCAAAATAATCAATAGAGGCACTCAATGAAGTCTCACAATTTCAAAAATATACAATTCAGCTAACTTATCAAGTGAATAATCAACACGTACAGGTATAAAATGAGCCGATTTAGTCAATTTGTGAACCACAACCCATACAGTATATCTCTTTCTCAGTGTCAATGGTAAGCCTATCACAAAGTCCATAGTGATTCAATCCCATTTCCATTCAGGAGCTAAAATAGGTTAGAGTAAACCTGAATGTACCTGGTGTTTCACCTTTACTTGTTGAGAAATCAAGCATCTCGATACAAATTCAGATATATCTCTTTTCATACCATTCTACCAATACATTTTCTTTAAATCGTTGTACATTTTCGTGCTACCTGGGTGAACTGACATGCTTCTATTATGAGCCTCATGCAAAATATTTCGAATCAACTCAGCCCTCTTCAGAACACATATTCTTCCACGGAACCTCAAACAACCATCAGAATCTATGATTTACTGCTCGAGTCACACTGAGTTCTCTTAGATTGTAACTCTTTATCGGTTTCTTGAGCATCACAAATTTGTTAAAGAAAAGTCAGCCTAGCTTTCAACTCTGCTAGAATCACACCATCATAAGATAAAGTCAACGTGCATTCATAGCTCTCAATGCAAACAAAGACTTTTTACTCAAGGCATCGACAACCACGTTTGCCTTACTGGGGTGATAATCATTCACAAGTTCATAGTCTTTCAACAATTCAAGCCATCTTTTGTTGCATCAAATTTAAGTCCTTTTAAGTAATCAAATACTTCAGACTTTTATGATCTATATAGACATGACATTTTTCTCCAAACAAATAATGTCGTCAAATCATCAAAGTAAAAACAATGGTAGCCAACTCTAGATCGTGCGTAGGATAGTTCTTCTCGTATGGCTTCAATTATATCTAGGCATAAGCTACTACCTTGCCTTCTTGCATAAGTAGACAGCCCAGTCCACTCAAGGACACATCACTGTAAATCACTAACTCTTCCCCTGGTTCCAGTTCTAACGCCACAAAAATCCCAGAATCCCAAACTTTCTTTTCTTTATTTTCAGTTTGATAAAAAGAGTGCTAGATATTCCTAGTCAAGTGTATTTAGGTGATAATAGGCCTTGGTTAAGTTATGAGTTTGAACTTATAAGTGAAGGAAATTATAGGTTAATAGTTAAAAGAACCTTGATGGCAAGTAGGTTGGTTTTTTTAAATAAATGAAGGAGGAATTGGACACAGAAAGCCTTGTGGTGGAGTGGCAAGTAGCACCACATATGAGGCTTAGAGCTGGCGTCACATTCATGGCAAGGAGGTTTGGGGTTCGAATCCCTCCTTGCTCAATAGGAGGATTTATTTTTTCTTAGCAGACGGCCAGAAGTGGCGCTGGATATAAACTCTATAGGGAGTGATAAGAGGAGAAGTTTAAGGATGGGATTAAGGAGTGATCAGGGAGAAAAATTAGGAGATGAGAAGTGTAGAGAGGTGGAGTCGAATTGGGAAGTTAGGGATAGGAAATTCGGCTATTATATATGTAGGTGCCAAAATTGCTTCTCTCCCTTTAGCCGAATTCTTCATTCTTGTTGCCGAAACACTTTGTTCACTCCAAGTGTTTAGAAGCCGAATTCCTTGCTCCTTGATTGCCTTTCTCTTCTCAAATCTCTTTGATGTACCTTTAGTTTAACCGTTTCTTTCTTCTCTTCTTCTTGATTTTGCTGAATAAACCATTTTCACCATACAAATCTCAAAAGGAGAATACCCTTTGTGCCGCCACCACTCTCTCTCTTTCGGCCGAATCTAGTGTAAGTGATTTGCTCTTTCAGTCAGTTTTGCTAGTATCAATTACCCTTGTCCCTCACTCTTTCTAAATCAGTTTTGGTAGGAGTGGAGTATCGAATCTCATTCCTTTGGGATCCCTGACATTTTGCTCCTTAGGTGTTAGGACTTTGGTAAGTGTTCTTCACTTTCATAAGGATTAGCCGAATGGGCTTTAGTAGGAAAGGGTGACTTATGTCGGATACAAGTCACCCATTATGTATCTTAAGGATAAAGGGTAATACAGATCTAGGAAGTACTCTTGATTAGTGATCAAGGAAAAGCTATTAAGGCTTGGCGTTTCAGGTAAGGTTAAGGTGAGATTTCGGCTTTTGGTAAGAGTATTCGATATGTATGTGGGATTAATCATTGAGTGACATCGATTGTAGGTTCGTGGCTAGGAAGATCATAGCATGCTTTATTACCACCTGTGTACATACACTGCACACACACAATAGATCGACAAATCCTGAAATGTCGAAAGCCAAAATGCTGAAAATTCGAAAGTTTGGCTACAACAGACCTGCGAGTGCACGAACACTCGTGAGGGGAAATGTGACAACCTGAATTAGGGCCTAATCGGAATAGTGGTTTCATGACAATAAATCTGAGATAGAAATAATTGGTTTATAATTATTTTGAGATTTATGATATGATTTCATGATTGAGTGAAAATTTCGTGATGAAATTCTATGCATTAAGCGCTTAAGTTGAGATTAGGGACTAAATAGAATAATTTGCAAAACTTGTGTTCTAGAAGTTTTTAGTATGAAATTGCTTTGGAATATTAATTAGGAGGTCTTAAATAGCAATTTGACCAATTTCTAAGTTTATGGACAAAAATTGGACATGGATGGAATTTTTGGAAAGTTTAGTAGTGAGGACATTTTGGTCATTTGTATATTAAATGAAATAAAATGGGAAAAATAACACAAAAATGGTCATCTTCTCAATTAGTTGCTGCCGAATTTTTCTTTCCTCCATAGCTAGGGTTTCTTCAACTTTCAAGTTTCATAGTAAGTGATTTCAAGCCCCGTTTTTAATGATTTTTATATTTTTGAAATCCCGGAAGCTCGATTTAGCTTATGTTAGCAATAATTCAACCTAGGTTTCATATTTGGAAAAATACCCATAGGTGAAATTTGTGTATTTTGGTGTTTTATGATACAATATGAGGTTTTAAATTATGTTAGACAACTTGTGCTACTCGATTTTGAGTGAAAACGAGTAAAAGGGCTTAATTGGTAAAAATACCTAATGTTCATAAGTACATGTTAGAGTGAGAATTTGATATTTCCATAGAAGATAAAAATGTTTAGCATGTCATAAAACATAAGAATAAGGGCTGAAATTAAATTTCTGAGCCTAGGGGCAAAATCATAATTTTGTAAAACTTAGGGGGCAAAAACGTAATTTTTTCATAATGTGATTTTTGGATTGAAATAAATAGTATGAGTGTTAAATGAGCTAAATGTGTTGTTATAGATCAAGAAAGACGTGGAATCGACCGTGATCGGGGAAAAGAAAAGCTTTCAGACTAAATTATAATATTTCTAAAGTTTGCACCGAGGTAAGTTCGTAAATGAATAATTTATCAATTTTTTTATGTTATTTTGTGTTGTTATCATATGAATTGGTGACTGTCCATAGAATGATTAGATGATGGAAATTTGCAAATTTAATTAGATTATGAATAAGTGTTAACAGTGAAAAAGGAAAGAATTTTCCGGTTGAACCTTCGGAACAGGAACAATACGAATGACCCATTGTGAATACACATGTGTAGTACTAAGTGTAGGCTACTACGTGTACCATACTGTTAAGTTGCATGTGTAGTACTAAGTGCAGGCTACTATGCGTACTCAATGACCTTGATCACGTGTGTAGTACTAAGTGCAGGCTATTACGTGTATCAGATGGTGAGGTCACGTGTGTAGTACTAAGTGCAGGCTACTACGTGTACCAGATTGTTGGTCGCATGTGTAGTACTAAGTGCATGCGTATCAGATAGCTTCGGCTATATGTAACGCCCCCACGCCCGAGACCGTCGCCGGATTCGAGTATGAGGTGTTACTAAACTTAATTTAACATTTTAAGAACTTTAGATTATTTGTTTCTACATTCACAGCTTTTTAGCTACTCGTGTTACAGTCACAAGAAAAATCATATCTCGAGTTAAAAAACTCGAAATCAAGATCCGTAAATTTTCCCTGAATCTAGACTCATATGCCTATCTACTAATTTTTTTTCTAGAATTTTTGGTTGGGCCAATTAGTACAGTTTATTAGTTAAAGTTACCCCTGTTTCAGGGCTTGACTGGTCTGACCTCTGTTTACTACGAACCACTTTTCTTTCTGTATAAAATTCATATGAATATGAGGTTTATTTCTCCTGAAACTAGACTCAATATCAATTCTGAGGATATAAAATAAATCACCTAATTATATCTGTACAATTTATGGTGAATTTATAAAGTTGGAACAGGGGATTCAGAAACTGCTCTGACCCTGTTTCACTAAAATTCAAATATCTTCTAACATATAATTCTTTTACCACTTTAGTTTGTTTCATGTGAAATTAGACATAATAAGCTTCAATTTTATATTTAATCCATCACCAAATTCAATTTCTATGATTTTTAGTAAATTTTCAAACTCACGTCAGTGTTGCTGAAATATTCTGTTTATGGCAAATTTCATCCTTTTTATGAATTTTCATGAACTAGGTAACTAATTAACTTTCCATAACATTAAAAATATTCTAAACTAACCATTTCCATAATTTATCATTATCGAGCACTTCCTCAACCATTTCATCACCATACCATAAGATCATTTACACATAATAAGTATTTTGCTATACATGCCATACTTGAATTTACAAGCCATTTTACCGAAAAGTTCTTCCGGATAGTGTGACTGAGTTTCCGACCAATCCCAACTCCTGAGCTGGCTAGTCCAAAACTACAATGAGTAAGAAAGAGGGAGTAAGCATAAATGCTTAGTAAGTTCATATGCAAATAATAAGTAACATAACAAAGCAATCATATCAAACAACATTAGCATGGTATCACCAAAACATAAATCTCATTTCTAATCATCATTCATCAATTTACTACCTTATCGTTATTGTATCAGTATTCAACCCAAGGGTTACATACATACCTGTCCAAAGTATTCCATTTCACATCACTTACCAATACGTCTCTTTTCATCTCGAGTATTCCTCCATTTAAGTAGAACTTTACCCGTTGAACACATTGGAATATAATTCGGATACGTAGGAAATTTGCACATAAGTGCCACATATGTAGTCAAGCTACCATGTAACCCGCCCATAAGCGAACTCGGACTCAACTCAACGAGCTCGGATGCCTAGTTACATCTCACGAACTCGGACTCAACTCAACGAGTTCGGACATTTGCATCCATAAGTGAACTCGGACTCAACTCAACGAGTTCGGATGCTCAACCATCCTAGTGACATGTCACTTGTATCCTAATCTATTCCTAAGATTCAAACGGGATTTTCCTCGAACACATATCCTTGTCGTCTTTCGTAGAATGCCGGAACCAATACTCGGTAACAATTTATATTCAACAAATAACTCACATAATTTGCATTTTATTCAAAATTAACCACAAAACATATATTTCATGATAAAAATCAGCATATCATATAATTAACATCAATGACTTAAAAATAACAATTATGTTACATTATTTACACATGAACTTACCTTGATACCGAAATACAAAGGTTTTGCAATTTAGTCCACAATCTTTTCTTTTCCTCGATTGGGGTCGTTTCCACGTCTTTCTTGATTATGAAGCTTGAAAGTTGAAGAAACCCTAGCTATGGAGACATGGAGCATTCGGCAGCAACTAATGGGGAAGATGACTATTTTGTGTCATTTTTCCCATTTTATTTCATTAATTATCCAAATGACCAAAATGCCCTTAATGCCTTTCTTTGAAAATTTTCATGTACAAGCCCATTTTTGTCCAAAATTTTAGAAATTGGTCAAATTGCTATTTAAGACCTCCTAATTAATATTTCAAAGCAATTTCATACTAAAAACTTCTAGAATGCAAGTTTTGCAACTTATTCGATTTAGCCCCTAACTTCAAATTAAGCATTTTATGCATGGAATTTCTTCACAAAATTTTCACACAATCACGCAATCATACCATAAACCTCAAAATAATTATAAAATAATTATTTCTATCTCGGATTTGTGGTCACGAAACCACTATTCCGATTAGGCCCTAATTCGGGATATTACATAAGGGGTGTTACATTTATTGGTATCAGAGCCGAGGTTTAGGCGATTCTTGGATTTATGTACTGTGTATGGAAGTCTATCTATACATGCCATAATTATATTATGATAATGTGATGACTCTTGACAATTTAAATCGTGTTTTTATATAGTAAATGGATCCCGACCGAGCTGTAGCTGATGATGTAGGAAGTAATGTGTCGGCCCCGCACAAGGGACTGCGCCAGTTGAGAGCAGGCATGACACACATGATTAGGGAGATGGGGCCCAGGAAGCCTTTCTCCATATGATGAGTAATTGGTAGACAGAATTTGTTCGAGCAAATCCGAACGCTCAGCCTCCTCTACCCCTCCTATTCCTCAACTAGTTGCCGTAGTTCCTCAAGGTGCCAAAATGGTAAGATTGAGCAAACCCCCAGTTGATTAAATTCGAAAGCAAGGGGCTGAAGAATTTAGGGCTAATATAGATGATGATCTCGAGAAAGCAGAGTTCTGGCCTGAAAATTCTCTCAAGGTATTCGATGAGCTTTCTTGCACTCCCAAAGAATGTTTGAAATGTGCTATATCTTTACTAAGGGATTCGGCATATCATTGGTGGAAGACACTGGTATCTGTGGTTCCGAAAGAAAGGGTTACATGGGATTTCTTCCAAGAGGAGTTTAGAAAGAAGTATATAAGCCAACGGTTCATTGATAAAAAACGGAAAGAGTTTCTTGAGCTGAAACAAGGTAGAATGTCTGTGGCAGAATATGAACGTGAATTTGTCAGACTCAGCAAGTATGCCTAGGAGTGTGTGTCCACTGAAGCCATTATGTGTAAGAGGTTCGAGGATGGGCTAAATGAAGACATCAAGCTACTAGTTGGGATTTTAGAGTTGAAAGATTTTGTGGTATTGGTCGATCGAGCTTGTAAAGTTGAAGAACTGAGCAACGAGAAGAGAAAAGCTGTGAATGAAGCCAGAGACGCAAGAAAGAGGCCAATGAGTAATTCATTCCAATCTCAGTCAAAGAAGTCTAAAGAAATGAATCCTCAGCTGACTGTTTCAACTGGACATTCGTATCGAGATCGTGGGAGATCATATTCGAGTTCTAAAGCTCAAGCTACTTCAATGGCGAGTGTAGGTAATGTGAGATCTAATAGACTCGAGTGTCAGCACTGTGGTAAATAACATTTCGGAGAGTGTTGGACGATTAGCCGGGCTTCTTTCAAATGTGGTTCCCGAGAATATTATATTAAAGATTGTCCAAAAAGGGTTGAAGAAGAAAAATTTTAGAGTGCCAGACAGACTAGTGCTACTAATAGAGGTAGACCTCTGAGAAATACTAGAAGTGGAGCTAGCAGTCAAAGTGTGACAAAGGAATCAACTGGGAGACCAGAAGCTAGAAAACCTGCTAGAGCTTATACCATACGTGCTCGGGAAGAGGCGTCATCTCCTGATGCGATCACTGGTATATTTTTTCTTTATGATACTATTGTCATTGCATTAATTGATCCTGGATCTACTCATTCTTATGTTTGTGTGAATTTGGTATCTAGTAAGATTTTGCCTGTAGAATCTACTAAATTTGTGATTAAAGTGTCAAACCCTTTAGACAAATATGTGTTAGTAGATAAGGTTTGCAAAAATTGCCCTTTGATCATTCAAGGTCACTATTTTCCGGCTAATCTAATGTTGCTACCATTTGATGAGTTTGATGTCATTTTGGGTATGGATTGGTTGATACTACATGATGCCAGAGTAAATTGCAGACAGAAAATTCTTGAGTTGAAATGTGAAAATGGTGAAATTTTTCGGGTGGAAACAAATGAATCAAATAAATTGCCTATGGTGATTTCGTAGATGTCTGCTCAGCGATATATGCGAAAAGGGTGTGAAGCTTATCTTGCTTATATATTAAATACTAAAATGTCTGAGTCGAAGCTTGAATCAATACTGGTAGTCGTCGAGTTCCCGATGTATTTCCAGAAGAATTGTCAGGGTTGCCTCCGATCAGAGAGGTAGAGTTTGCTATTGATTTATTACCTGGAACTGCACCAATTTTGATCTCTCCATACAGAATGGATCCTACTGAATTGAAAGAATTAAAAGCTCAGTTACAAGAGTTAACAGATAAGGGGTTTGTGAGACCGGGTTTCTCTCCCTGGGGTTCTCCCGTGTACCGAAAGATGCTGAGTTGATTCAGAAGATTTTACATGAGGCACACAGTGGTTGTTTGCAAGTTCATCCTAGTAGTACGAAAATGTACAACGATCTGAAAAAAATATATTGGTGGAATGATATGAAGAGAGATATCTCTGAGTTTGTAGCAAAATGCTTGATTTGCCAGCAAGTGAAAGCTGAACACTAAGTACCTTCAGGTTTACTTCAACCAGTGATGATTCCCGAGTAGAAATGGGACAGAATTACGATGGATTATGTGACAGGGTTGCCTCTGACTCCAAAAAAGAAAAATGCCATCTGGGTAATAGTTGACAGACTGACTAAATCAGCTCATTTTATTCCGGTACGTACGGACTATTTTCTTGATAAGTTGGCTGAATTATATATTTCTAAAATTGTGAAATTACACGGAGTACCTATGTCTATTATTTCGGATAGAGATCCGAGATTTACTTCGAGGTTTTGGAAAAAGTTGCAAGAAGCTTTGGGTACAAAATTGAATTTCAGTACCGTATTTTTATCCACAAACTGACGGTCAATCCGAATTCAGGTACTCGAGGATATGCTCCGATGTTGTGTTTTAGAATTTCAGGACAGTTGGGAGAAATATTTACCCTTGGTCGAATTTGCCTACAACAATAGTTTTCAATCGAGCATACAGATGGCACCGTACGAAGCATTGTATGGTCGCAAGTGTCGGACTCCTTTGTATTGGACCAAGCTTAGTGAGAAACAGATTCACAGAGTTGATTTGATTAGAGAAACTGAAGAGAAAGTGAAAGTGATTCGTGATTGTCTGAAAGGTGCTTCAGATCGACAAAAGTCATATACGGATTTGAAGAGAAAAGAGATCGAGTTCCAAGTGGGTGATAAAGTTTTTCTAAAGGTATCTCCGTGGAAGAAAATTTTAAGGTTTGGCCGAAAAGGCAAGTTGAGTCCGCGTTTCATTGGGCCTTATAAGGTTATTGAAAGAGTTGGACCAGTGGCTTATCGGCTAGCCTTGCCAACTGAGTTGGAAAAGATTCATAATGTGTTTTATATGTCGATGCTAGGACGTTACCGTTCTGATCCTTCACATGTGATTCCTCTAACAGAAATTGAAATTCGACCGGATATGACCTATGAGAAGGAACCAATAAAATTTTTGGCTCGAGAAATTAAACAGTTGAGAAATAAAAGTATAGCCTTAGTGAAAGTATTGTGGCACAGACATGGAATAGAAGAGGCTACGTGGGAACCAGAGGAAGCTATGAGGAAACAGTACCCGAACCACTTTACTGGTAAGATTTTCGGGGATGAAAATCCCTAAAGGGGGCGAGAATTGTGACAACCCAAATTAGAGCATAATCGGAATAGTGGTTTCGTGACCACAAATCTGATATAAAAATAATTTTTTTATAATTATTTTGGGTTTTATGATATGATTTCATGATTTAGTTAAAATTTCGTGATGAAATTCTATGCATTAAGCGCTTAAGTTGAGATTAGGGACTAAATCGAATAATTTGGAAAACTTGTGTTCTAGAAGTTTTTAGTATGAAATTGCTTTGAAATATTAATTAGGAGGTCTTAAATAGAAATTTGACCAATTCCTAAGCTTATGGACAAAAATTGGACATGGATGGAATTTTTGGAAAGTTTAGTAGTAAGGACATTTTGGTCATTTGTATATTAAATGAAATAAAATGGGAAAAATAACACAAAAATGGTCATCTTCTCAATTAGTTGCTGCCGAATTTTTCTCTCCTCCATAGCTAAGGTTTCTTCAACTTTCAAGCTTCATAGTAAGTGATTTCAAGCCCCGTTTTTAATGATTTTTATATTTTTGAAATCCCGGGAGCTCGATTTAGCTTATGTTAGCAATAATTCAACCTAAGGTTCATATTTGGAAAAATAACCATAGGTGAAATTTGTATATTTTGGTGTTTTATGATAGAATATGAGGTTTTAAATTATGTTAGACAACTTGTGCTACTCGGTTTTGAGTGAAAACGAGTAAAAGAGCTTAATTGGTAAAAATACCTAATGTTCATAAGTACATGTTAGAGTGAGAATTTGATGTTTACATAGAAGAGAAAAATGTTTAGCATGTCATAAAACATAAGAATAAGAGCTGAAATTAAATTTCTGAGCCTAGGGGAAAAATCATAATTTTGTAAAAGTTAGGGGGCAAAAACGTAATTTTTTCATAATGTGATTTTTGGATTGAAATAAATAGTATGAGTGTTAAATGAGCTAAATGTGTTGTTATAAATCAAGAAAGACATGGAATCGATCTTGATTGGGGAAAAGAAAAGCTTTCGGACTAAATTATAATATTTCTAAAGTTTGCACCGAGGTAAGTTCGTACATTAATAATTTATCAATTTTTTATGTTATTTTGTGTTGTTATCATATGAATTGGTGATTTTCCATAGAATGATTAAATGATGGAAATTTGCAAATTTAATTAGATTATGAATAAGTGTTAACAGTGAAAAAGGAAAGAATTTTCCGGTTGAACCTTCAAAACAGGAACAATACGAATGACCCATTGTGAATACACGTGTGTAGTACTAACTGTAGGGTACTACGTGTACCATACTGTTAAGTCGCATGTGTAGTACTATGTGCAGGCTACTATGCGTACTCAATGACCTTGATCACGTGTGTAGTACTAAGTGTAGGCTACTACGTGTATCAGATGGTGAGGTCACGTGTGTAGTACTAAGTGCAGGCTACTACGTGTACCAGATTGTTGGTCGCATGTGTAGTACTAAGTGTAGGCTACTATGCGTATCAGATAGCTTCGGCTATAAGTGTGGAAAGGGGGAAATATGTGTAAACAATGGTATATTTGTTATTTTTCCGTTGAGTTCAACGGGGAAAATCAATAAAGTGGTAATATGTGAAAGTTATTATAAGGTGGATATGTGCAAATTTATGTTTATGAAAAGTTAGGAGCTATGTGCTCAATAATTGAGTGAATTTTGGTATAACAAAACGGACTAGGTGAAATTATACAAGAGTGAATGTTAGAAATAAAACAGTGTTAGACAGCAGCAGGTACATGATTTTAAAAATTTACCAAAAATCGTGGAAGTTGAATAAAAATGCGAATGATATATGAAAATAAATCTTAATGAGTCTATTTTCACATAAAAGAAATATGAGAAGCAAAAGAATTTTATATTGTGTGATATTTGAATTCTTGTGAAATAGGGTCTGAAGAATTCAAGATCCCTTGTTCTGACTTTAGAAATTCTCCATAAATTGTAAACAAATTATTAAGAGTCATACATTACATTCATGGATTCTTTATTGAGTCTATTTTTAGGGGAAATAAATGGCATGGTCGTTGGAATTCTGTATAGGAAGAAATTTGGTTCGTAGTGCACAGGGGTCAAAGTAGTCGTACCCTGAAATAGGAGAGACTTTAACTAATAAAATGTACTAATTTTCCCAACCAAAAATTCTAGAAAAATATTAGTAAGTAGAAATATGAGTATAGTTTTAGTGAAAATTTACGGAATTGGATTTTGAGTTTTGTAGCTCGAGATATGATTTTTTTAAAACTGGGACTCCAAAAAACAGCCTGTCCTGAATATGTGATTATATACTAGTATGATTGTTTTACTTTGATAAATTGAATATCAATTTCGTACTTACTTACTAAGCTATATGCTTACCTTCTTTTCTTTTTCTTGTCTTATAGAATTACTAAACCAGATCGAGATTTGGAGATCGTCGTAGACCCATCCACACTATCAATACTTTTTGGTACTTTGTAAACACTATTTTGGAATTATGGCATGTAAAGAGGGCTGAATCATTTTGTTATATGTCATAATTAATTTGTTTTAAAATACTACTTTTAAAAATTTGATAATTTACTTGTACTTATGTAGAATCTGTTAATGTTATCTATTTTGTTCAAGCTAGAGGAATTAATTATGTAAGATCCGGTAAATGTGTGATTTCATGTTTTCGTGATCTGTAATATTTCGTACCTTGTTTCGGCCTAGAACATGGATAAGGGGTGTTACAGGGAAACTGATAGGTTATCTAAGATCCCATGGGAAATTCCATGGACTTGGGCTGTGTTTTGGCCAACTGGGCCAGAATGGGCTAAATGGGCCAATGGGCTGTAGGGCCCATAATAGGCAAAATTGACAATTTGATACTAAGTGATGGAAAATCGTATGAAAGCATGATATGAATGTGATTTGGGTCTAATGGGCCATATGAATGTGATTTGGGCCTAATGGGCCATATGGAAGCGATTTGGGCCTAATAGGCCATATGAAAGTGATTGGGCCTAATGGGCCATATGTGTGTATATAGACTTATCTAGGCTTTGTAAGGGGTTTTGGGCCTAGTATCTGATAACTGCTTAAACAGACATAATACTTAATTAATTAATAAATTGTGACCGTGGATAAGTCATAAGGTTAAAGGGTGGCATTGGGTATATGCATGTCTAAGATTGGATCTAGGGAGAGCTTGGTACTTAAGCGGCTTAATGACTCACCTCCTCTTCTCTGGAATCCTACCTGGTGTGTAGTATCCATTCACTTTAGTCATCGAGGACTTGTCAACGGGCCAAGGTAAGTAATAAACTCATAACAAAGAGAAATTACCAAAATGCCCCTAAGGGCGAATATGAATAAAATACCACTATGTGTTGAATGTAAGATTTAAGGATGTTACCTGTGTACCTGATGCATTCATATGATACTTTGTTTAGGATGCATACGGATTGGGAATTGTGGACGGAGGAAGTATATGAGGATCGCATGGTTGCTTGACGACCATGGGTCCACCGACGGCTATTAAGCCCAATATGTGATTAGCAACTTGCTGCTATGCAGGTAGTACCGCAACCGGGCTACCATTGATGT
Organism: Gossypium longicalyx; assembly: GCA_025698465.1. NCBI lineage: Eukaryota > Viridiplantae > Streptophyta > Magnoliopsida > Malvales > Malvaceae > Gossypium > Gossypium longicalyx. The sequence continues at coordinate 64,909,914 of CM046995.1, read as the reverse complement.
GAATCGGATGGGTGGGTCGATATTTATATCCCAATATAATGTGTATCGGGGGACGGAGCTGATGTGTATCGATTGGATTATTGGGGTGGGTTGCATAAGCATTACATGTATGATAATATGGTGATTGATGTTTGCTTAATGTTTCTTTTTTAGGGTTGTACACACTGAGTTTGTGAAAACTCACCCCCTCTTCTTTTTTTTTAGGTGATGCGCAGTAGAAGGTTCGATGGTGGGAGAGACTCCATGGTGGCCATCTAGCAAGACGACTTGTTTCTTTAAAAGGAAAGCATATAGTTTCTAGTTTATTAAGTTATTCCAGACTGGATTATAATAAGGCCTTTTCTCTGGTTATTATTTTTTTTTAAAAGAAAGTACATCACTTCTGCAACTAAATGTTTAAAATGACAAGTTTTCATAGATCCTATGATTTAAATAAAGTTTTTGCAACTGGAAAGAGATTTTACAAAGAAATTAAGGATTTTCACTTTAAGGAAGGGTTTTCAATGAAAACAAGGTTTTCAATAAAACAATTCAATGTGGCACGCTAGATCCGTCCATAACGTCTGGGCCGGGTTTGGGGTGTTATATTTAGTGGTATCAGAGCCAAGTTACAAAACTTAGGCTGTGAAGTGGGCCTTATTATTTGGGTTTTTTTTTAATTTGGATCATAATGTCTTGGAAAAAAATCTTATTGTGCGGCACATCGAGTCTCTGACGTCAAACCAAGTAAATTATTTATTATTAAGCTTATTAGTTTGATATACTGTAGGTAGTTAATGGGCTACTTTAGATGACTATACTGAGGTTTTTAGTTGGAGTAAAACTGAAGCCCGTAGGACCTTGAAACTGTAGAGGATTTATGAAAACAACTTTCTTATTAATACTTTCATAAAACATCGGCTTAATTATTGGAACTAACAAAAACTTCATAAAATTTCTAATTCAGATAACACGATGAGTGCTAGAAGAGGTGTGAGTGGTCGTGGCCAAGGCTGCGGAAGTGCTAGGACTGAATCGTTGGCATCGGGCCATATGCTCAATGTTGAAGTAGAAGAGGCTCCAGCCTCACCAGTGGCTAAGAATAGGCCATATGACCAGGCCGCGGGGAATGATGCATTGTCGCAGGTAATACTAAGGATTTTGGAGAGGGTCGTTGGGCCCAATAATGGCACGGGAAATCGAGGGTCCATTCCGGAGCGACTTCGATCAAACGGGGCTAAAATCTTTAAGGGTGTGGCTGGTGTGGCACCTAACGTGGATGAATACTGGTTAGAAGCCATTTAAAGGATAATGGAGGACTTGGACTATTCACCGGAACAAAAGTTGAAAGGGGTAGTGTCACTGCTCAAGGAAGAAGCTTACCAGTGGTGGCTGACAATGAAAGGGGGCACCCAACCTGAGTAGGTCACTTGGAAGTTCTTCAAAACTGCGTTTTAAGGGAAGTATGTTGGTGCAAGTTTTGTGGATGCTAGAAGGAAGGAGTTCCTGAACTTGACCTAGGGAAACAAATCTGTGGGGGAGTATGAGGTGGAGTTTCTATGCCTTAGTAGGTATGCAAGAGTTATGGTGGCAACGGACTATGAGCATTGCGTTAGGTTTGAGGATGGTCTTATGGATAGCCTCAGAGTATTGATAGCTCCACAAAGGGAACGAGTTTTCTCAGAGTTGGTAGAGAAAGTAAAGATAACAGAGGAGCTGAAGAGCACTGAGCGCCTAAATCGGGAAAAGGAAAGGGGTAAGAACAAAAAGGAGATTGAGACTCCTAGTATTGGGCAGAGACCTAGGGATAGGGCTAGAATTAATGGGTTAGTTAGGGCAAGGCCGCCTACTGTTAATTTAGGGGTGCTACTTTGTGCTGATTGTGGAAAAAGCCGTGGAGGCGAGTGTTGGAAGAGGACAGGAGCTTATTTAGCTTGTGGGTCTATGGAGCATAGGATTAGGAATTTCCCTAAAATGCCAGGTTAGGTGCTAGTTGTGGGCCAAGGTGGTGCTCAGCCACCAAGGGGTGGTCAGCTGCTGCCAAGGGGTCGTAGGCAGGCCAGGGGCGAAACGACAATGGACGTGGATGTGGAGCACCAGGAAAAAATGTAGGCCATGCTTGGGCGAGGCAACAAACTTTGGTTTATGCTACTCGTCGCCGAGAAGACGGGGATGCCCTAGATGTGATAACGAGTATGTTCTTTTATTGATTGATATTAGATCGACGCATTCATATGTTGCATGCAATATGACTGAACCTTTGGGTGACATGTTTGAAATTACTGCGAATGAGGTTACGGTGATAAATCCGTTAGGTCAGTCAGTGGGTGTAAATAAGTTGTTTAGGGAGGTACCCTTAGTAGTCCAAGGGGTTACCTTTTTAGTGGATTTAATGGAATTGCCATTTAGCGAGTTTGATTTAATATTGGGTATGGATTGGTTGGTGAAACACCAAGCAACCTTGGATTGTGCCGCAAAGTGAATGGTGTTAAAAACGACGGAGGATAAGAAGGTGGTGGTGATTGGTGAACGCCGGAATTACCTGTCGAATGTGATTTTGGCGTTGAGGGCTGAAAAGTTGGTATGAAAGGGATTCGAAGCCCATTTGGCTTATATTAGTGATACGGCTAAGAGCCCTACTGTTAAGGAATTGAGAACCGTTAGAGAACTTCCTAATGTTTTTCCCGAGGAGCTGCCCGGGTTGCCGCCCAACAGAGAAGTAGAATTTGGAATCTAGTTGTTACCTAGATCGACTCTGGTATCTATCACCCCTTACCGGATGGCACCGAAAGAGTTGGTAGAACTTAAGGCACAGATTCAGGAATTGTTGGATCGAGGATTCATTCAACCAAGTGTGTCTCCGTGGGGAGCACCGGTGTTATTCGTGAAGAAGAAAGATGGGATGTTGCGAATGTACATCGACTATCGGCAGTTGAACATGTTAACTATTAAAAATAAGTACCCACTGCCGAGAATCGAGCATCTTTTTGATCAGTTTAGGGGAGCTTCCATTTTCTCGAAGATTGATCTGCGTTCGGGGTATCACCAATTGAGGGTTAAGGAGACGGATGTTTATAAGACAGCTTTTAGAACTCGTTATGGGAACTACGAGTTCTTAGTGATGCCATTCGGGCTCACGAACGCACCTGCCGCTTTCATGGATCTCATGAATCGGGTTTTCCAACCCTACCTGGATCAGTTCGTGGTAGTGTTCATAGATGACATTTTAGTGTACTCAAGAGATGAGGACGAGCATGATGCACATTTATGGATTGTGTTGTAGATTTTGAGGGAGAAGCAGCTGTATGCCAAATTCAGTAAGCACGAATTTTGGCTAAGGGAGGTTACTTTTCTAGGACATGTGGTGTCAACTAAGGGGATTAAGGTGGATCCCCGAAAAATTAAAGCCGTGTTAGACTGGAAAACACCAAAGTTAGTGTTGGAAATCTGAAGTTTTCTGGGCTTGGTAGGGTATTATAGGCGGTTTGTTAAAGGTTTTTCATTAATTGTTGCACCTTTAACTAAGTTATTGAGGAAGGGAGTACCATTTGAATGGTCGGACAAGCAGCAAGAGAGTTTTGGAAAGCTTAAGAAGGTTTTAACTAAGGCCCTTGTATTGATTCAGCCAGAGCCTGGGAAAAAATTTACAATTTATAGTGACGCGTCGCATGTGAGATTGGGTTATGTGTTGATGCAGGAAGGAAAGGTGGTTGCGTATGCGTCACGTCAACTTAAGACTTACGAGGTGAATTACCCAACCCACAACATGGAGCTAGCTGCAGTGGTTTTCGTACTAAAAATATGGAGGCATTATTTATACGGAGAGAAGTGCATAATTTATTCGGACCACAAGAGTTTGAAATACCTCATTACCCAAAAGGAGCTAAACCTTAGGCAGATTAGGTGGGTGGAATTATTGAAGAATTATGATTGTACGATTGAATACCACCCTGGCAAAGTAAATGCGGTAGCCGACGCATTGAGTCGTAGGGTTAAGTCAGACTTGAGGTCTATGCTCACCCGTTTAAGCTTGTTGGATGATGGTAGCTTGTTAGCTGAGCTTCAAGTAAAGCCGATGTGGGTTGAGCAGATAAGGAGTAAGCAATTAGTGGATGAGGCTTTAGATGCTCGTTTTAAACAAGTAGAGAGTGGGGAGACATCAGACTTTGGGATAAATTGTGAAGGAGTGTTGTGTTTCCGTGGGAGAATGTGTATACCAAAGGATGATGATCTGAGGCAGTCTATTCTGCGGGAAGCACATAGCAGTCTTTATGCTATGCATCCTGGCGAAAATAAGATGTATAAGAATTTGCGTGAGCTTTACTGATGGCCTAGACTGAAGCGCGAGGTTATGGAGTTCGTAAGTAAATGCTTAATTTCTCAAAAGGTGAACGTGGAACATCAGTTGCCTTCAGGATTGCTTCAGCCAGTAAAGATTCCACTTTGGAAGTGGGAAAGGATTACGATGGACTTTGTTAGTGGGCTACCCTTGACACTTACTAAGAAAGATTTGATATGGGCTATAGTGGATCGGTTAACCAAGTCTGCCCATTTTGTACTGGTCCACACTGATTACTCATTACAAAAGCTGGCTAGGTTGTATGTGGCAGAGATTGTAAGATTGCATGGAGTGCCAGTCTCCATAATATATGATAGGGACCCACGTTTTACTTTGTGATTTTGGAAGAAGCTGTACGAGGCATTGGGTACTAGGTTGAAATTCAGTACGGCATTCTACCCTCAAACTGATGGACAGTTGGAAAGGGTGATCCAAGTTTTGGAAGATATGTTGAAGGGATGTGTAGTTGAGTTTCGAGGTAGTTGGGAAGACTATTTGCCGTTAGCTGAATTCGCATACAATAATAATTATCAAGTGAGTATTGGGATGGCTCTGTATGAAGCACTGTATGGGTGAAGGTGTCGAACTCCAACATGTTAGACGGAATTGTGCGAACGAAGAGTTTTGGGCCCTAAGTTTGCAGCAGATACTGAGGGTAAGGTAAAATTGATTCGTGATCGATTGAAGGAGGCCTCGGATAGGCAGAAGTCGTATGCTGACCTTAAGCATCGAGAAATAGAGTATGCAGTATGGGACTTAGTTTTTCTTAAGGTCTCTTCGTGGAAGAAGGTGTTAAGGTTTGGACGGAAGGGTAAGCTAAGCCCAAGGTTCACTGGGCCATATCGGGTTGTGAGGTGGATTGGGCCAGTCGCTTATCAACTGAAATTACCTTCTGTATTAAGCCAAATCCATGACCTGTTTCATGTTTCCATGCTAAGATGGTATTGCTTGGATCCTTCACATGTCGTGTCGATTGAGGAGATCAAGGTTAGGCAAGACCTAACCTTCGAGGAAGAGCCCATACATATAATTGGTCGTGATGTGAAGGTACTGAGAAGGAAGTCCGTCCCATTGGTCAAAGTGCTTTGGCGTAATCACAAGGCTGATGAGGCTACTTGGGAATATGAGGAAACAATGCGACATCAATACCTGCAATTGTTTGGATCAGGTAAAAATTTTGAGGATGAAATTTCTTTTAGGGGGTAGAGTTGTAACGCCCCAAAAATCTCAGAATCCTGAACTTTCTTTTCTTTATTTTTGATTTGATAAGAAGAGTGCTAGATATTCCTAGTCAAGTGTATTTAGGTGATAATAGGCCTTGGTTAAGTTTTGAGTTTGAACTTAAAAGTGAAGGAAATTATAGGTTAATAGTTAAAAGAACCTTGATGGCAAGTAGGTTGGTTTTTTTAAATAAATGGAGGAATTGGACACAGAAAGCCTTGTGGTGGAGTGGCAAGTAGCACCACATGTGAGGCTTAGAGGTGGCATCACATGCATGGCAAGGAGGTCTGGGGTTCGAATCCCTCCTTGCTCAAAAGGAGGATTTATTTTTGCTTAGCAGACGGCCAGTAGTGGTGCTGGATATAAACTTTGTAGAGAGTGATAAGAGGAGAAGTTTAAGGAAGGGATTAAGGAGTGATCAGGGAGAAATATTAGGAGATGAGGAGTGTAGAGAGGTGGAGCCAAATTGGGAAGTTGAGGATAGGAAAGCCGGCTATTATGTATGTAGGTTTCGAAATTGCTTCTCTCCCTTTAGCCGAATTCTTCATTCTTGTTACTGAAACACTTTGCTTACTCCAAGTGCTCAGAAGCCGAATTCCTTGCTCCTTAATTGCCTTTCTCTTCTCAAATCTCTTTGATTCACCTTTAGTTTAGTCATTTCCTTCTTATCTTCTTCTTGATATTGCAGAATAAACCTTTTTCACCATACAAATCTCAAAAGCCAAATACCCTCTATGCTGCCACTACTCTCTCTCTTTCGACTGAATCTAGTGCAAGTGCTTTGCTCTTTCAGTCGGTTTTGCTAGTATTAATTACTCTTGTCCCTCACTCTTTCTAAATCAGTTTTGGTAGGTGTTCAATATCAAATCTTAGTCTTTTGGGATCCTTACCGTTTTGCTCCTTAAGTGTTGGGGCTTTGGTAAGTGTCCTTCACTTTGGTAAAGATTGGTCGAATGGGCTTTAGCAGGAAAGGATGACTTATGTCGGATACAAGTCAACCATTATGTATCTTAACGATAAAGGTTAATGTAGATCTGGAAGTACTCGTGATTAGTGATCAGGGAAAAGCTATTAAGGCTTGGCGTTTCAGGTAAGGTTAAGGTGAGATTTCAGCTTTTGGTAAGAGTATTCGATATGTAGTGGGATCATTGAGTGACATCGATTGTAGGTTCGTGGCAAGAAAGATCGCAGCACACTTTATTACTAGGTGTGTACATACACTGCACAAACACAATAGATCGGCAAATCCCGAAATGCCGAAAAGTTGAAATGCCAAAAAGCCGAAAGTTTAGCTACAACAGACTTGCTAGTGCGCGAACACTCATGAGGGGGAAACCAATAGGTTATCTGAGATCCCATGGGCAATTCCATGGACTTGGGCTATGTTTTGGCCAACCGGGCTAGAATGGGCTAAATGGGCCGTTGGGTTGTAGGGCCCATAATAGGTAAAATTGACAATTTGATACTAAGTGATGGAAAATCGTATGAAAGCATGATATGAATGTGATTTGGGCCTAATGGGCCATATGAATGTGATTTGGGTCTAATGGGCCATATGGAAGTGATTGGGCCTAATGGGCCATATAAAAGTGATTGGGCCTAATGGGCCATATGTGTGTATATAGACTTGTCTGGGCTTTGTAAAGGGTGTTGGGCCTAGTATCTGATAACTGCTTAAACAGACATAATACTTAATTAATCAATAAATTATGATTGTGGATAAGTCATAAGTTTAAAGTATGGCATGTATAGGATTGGATCTAGGGAGAGCTTGGTACTTAAGCGGTCTTAATGACTCACCTCCTCTTCTCTGGAATCCTACCTGGTGCGTAGTATCCATTCACTTTAGTCATCGAGGACTTGTCAATGTGCCAAGGTAAGTAATAAACTCATAACAAAGAGAAATTACCGAAATGCCCCTAAGTACGAAGATGTAAGATTTATGGATGTTACCTGTGTACCTACTGCATTCATATGATACTCTGTTTAGGATGCATATATGTGTGGAATTGTGGACGGAGGAAGTATATGAGGATCGCATGGTTGCTTGACGACCATGGGTCCACCAACGGCTATTAAGCCCAATATGTGATTAACAGCTTGCTGCTATGCAGGTAGTACTGCAACTAGGCTACCATTGATGTGAATCGGATGGGTGGGTTGATATTTATATCCCCACATGATGTGTACCGAGGGACGGAGTTGATGTGTATCGGTTGGATTATTAGGGTGGGTTGCACAAGCATTGCATGTATGATAATATGGTGATTGATGTTTGCTTAATGCTTCTTTTTTAGGGTTGTACACACTGAGTTTGCGAAAACTCACCCCCCTCTTCTTTTTTTTAGGTGATGCGCAGTTGAAGGTTCGATGGTGGGAGAGACTCCAAGGTGGCCATCTAGCAAGACGACTTGTTTCTTTAATGGAAATCATATAGTTTCTAGTTTATTAAGTTATTCCAGACTGGATTGTAATAAGGCCTTCTCTCTGGTTATTATTATTATTTTTTTAAAAGAAAGTACATCGCTTCCACAACTAAATGCTTAAAATGAAAAGTTTTCATAGATCCTATGATTTAAATAAAGTTTCTACAACTGGAAAGAGATTTTACAAAGAAATTAAGGATTTTCACTTTAAGGAAGGGTTTTCAATGAAAACAAGGTTTTCAATGAAACACTTCAATGTGGCACGCTGGATCCGGCCATAACATCTGAGCCGTGTTTGGGGTGTTACACCAATTGCACTAACACTAGTGCTTCCGTCAACAACGTCTTCAGCTTCTCAAAACTCTGTTGGAACTTCTCTGTCCATTCAAACTTAACATCTTTTCGAAGTAGTTTCATCATAGGAGTGGCTATTATAGAAAATCCTTTCACAAATCATCTATAGTAACCAACCAAACCCAAAAAGCTCCTAACTTTTGTTACATTCCTTGGCAGGTTCCATTCGACAATAGCAAAAATCTTACCGAGATCGACTCATATACCATCTCCTGAAACAAGGTGGCCTAAAAATCCAACCTCTCGTAGCCAAAACTCGCTTTTGCTAAACTTGGCATATAACTGTTTATCTCTCAAAATCTGTAAAACAGTTCTCAGGTGTTCGACGTGTTCTACCTCATCTCTAGAATAAATCAAAATATCATCTATAAAAACCACAACAAACTTATCCAAATATGGCTGAAATATTCGGTTCATCAAATCCATAAACACAACAGGAGCGCTCGTTAATCCAAACGGCATAACAAGGAACTCATAGTGACAATACCTTGTTCTAAAAGCAGTCTTAGGCACATCAGACTCTTTAACTTGTAACTGGTAATATCTGGACCTCAAGTCTATCTTATAGAACCATGTCGCTCCTTTCAGATGGTCAAATAAATCATCAATCCTTGGAAGAGGATACTTATTTTTAAATGTTACCTTATTGAGCTATCGATAGTCAATGCATAACCTCATAGAACCATCTTTTTTTTTCACAAATAACATAAGAGCACCCCATGGCGAAAAACTCGGTCTTACAAAACCCTTGTCAGTCAACCCTTGTAACTGTGATTTTAATTCTATTAGTTCAGTCGGGGCCATCCTATACAAAGCAATAGAAATAGGTGCTGTCCCTGGCATCAGTTCAATACCGAACTCAATTTCTCTATTTGGTGGCAAACCTGGCAATTCCTCTGGAAATACATCTGCGTACTCACACACAACTGGCACTGACTCGATTTTCAACTCAGATTCCTTTATATTCAATACATATGCTAAATAAGCTCCATACCTTTTTCTCATACACTTTTGAGCAGTCATTGAAGAAATTACCATTGGCAACTTACCTGCATCATCTAATTCAACCCAAAGAATCTCACCGTTTCCACATTTCAGTTCCATAACTTTCTATCTAAAATTCACTATAGCATCATGTAGTGTCAACCAATCCATACCCAATATGGCATCAAATTAACCAAACGGCAACAACATCCAGTCGGCCGGAAAACAATTGCCTCTAACCATCAAAGGGCACTTTTTACATACTCTATCAACTATCACATACTTTTCTAGCGGATTCGACACTTTAATCATAAATTCTATAGACTCGACAGGTATATTCATACTAGATGCCAATTTCATACACACATATGAATGAGTAGAGCCAGGATCTATCAAAGAAATAACATTAGTATCATAGAGAGAAAATTTACCAGTAATTACATCATGAGAAGTTGCATCTTCACGTGCACGAATAGCGTAGGCTCTAGCCGGAGCCTTAGCTTTAGATCTTACTGATGTTTCTCTTGTTACATTCTTACTATTGGACCCATTCCCGATATTTCTCAGAGGTCTTCCCTTAGAAACTACGCCACTCGACCTAACATTCTGAATTCTTTCTTTCTCCATCCTCTTAGGACAATCTCTAATAAAGTGGTCTAGAGAACCACATCTAAAACAACATCCTTCACTCACTTTAAGGTTACCAGAATGATGTCTACCACATTGTTGGCATTCAGCTCTGGAATGTTTAGCATTAGCCACACTTGCCACAGATGTAGCCTGAGGTCTAAAACTCGAATTTTGCTTTCTACGATTCCCGTACGAATATCCAGCTGACACATGTGAACGAGAGTACACCTCTCTAGATTTCTTAGACTGAAATGGCAATGACTTACTCATGTACCTTTTTCTAGTGTCTCTAGCCTCAGACTCGGCTTTCCTCCTATCTTTAGTCAGCTCTTCGGCTTTACAAGCCCATTCAACAAGTACCACAAATTCTTTTAACTCAAGAATGCCCACCAATGTCCTTATATCCTCGTTAAGACCATCTTCAAATCTTTTGCACATCTTAGATTCAGAAGATACACATTCTTGAGTGTACTTACTGAGTCTGACAAATTCTCTCTCATATTCACTAACTGTCATATGGCCCTGCTTCAAATCCAGAAATTCCCTACGCTTCTGATCTATAAACCGCTCACTAATGTACTTCTTTCGGAATTCCTCTTGAAAGAAATCCCAAGCAACTTTCTCTGGAGGTACCATCGATATTAGAGTACTCCACCAGTGATACGCTGCATCTCTCAATAAGGATATGGCACATTTTTAGCACTCCTCATGTGTACAAGATAATTCATCAAATACCCATATTGAATTCTCTAACCAGAACTCTACCCTTTCAGGATCATCATTAGCATTTGCCCTAAATTCCTTAGCACCTTGTTTTTGAATTCTGTCAATCGGTGTTCTGGAAAATCTCATAAATTCCATACCTTGAGGCATCATGGCTGCAGGTTGAGGATTTGGGAGAGGTGGGGGAGGTTGAGCATTAGGGTTCGTACGAACAAACTTTATATACCATGCGCCAATTATGTGGAGAAAGGCTTCTCTGCCTCCATCTCCTCTACTAACAGTTTTAGGTCTACTTTTAGATGGCTCCGCTCCTTTAGTTGGAGCAGGCGCGTTACTTTGTACATCATCCACCCCTGCTCGGTTGAGTTCCATTTGCTATATGAAAACACATTTTAATACTGTCAGGAGTCGACACACTATCATCACATATGTATGGCATGTATAGCTAGACTCAAACACGCTACGTTAGTCAGAGAACCGGTTAAACCATAGCTCTGATACCACTAAATGTAACACCCCTTATCCGTATCCAACGTCTGGACAGGGATTACAAGACATAAACGTACACAAACATGCAAAATCGGGCCATAAAATTTCTTCCAAATCAAAACTTTTCAAACACATGCATATCGCCCCTTATACATGCCTTCGAGGCCTAAAACATACATCAGGGTAGTTCAGGACTAAACCGAGAACTTAAGAAAAAATTTATAAAATTTCCCATGTTAAACCTCACACGCCCGTGTGGAGGTATTGCACACGCCCGTGTGCTTAAGACACGTCTGGGTCTAATACCCGTGTGGAATTATTTTTCAGTTCGAACCTACTGGAATTTTCACACGGCCGAGCACACGCCCATGTCCCTGGCCCGTGTCCTTCACACGGCCTCGACACTCCCTTGTGATCGCCTGTGTCCAAAAACCTAGACATTTTGTTTATGACATCATCATTCATTTTGAGGCACACGGCCAGGGCATACGCCCGTGTACTAGGCCGTGTCCTCCACACGGTCGAGACACACGGTCGTGTCTCTACCCGTGTGTTTACTACCATGCATACTGACTTAGAAAATTTGGGTGCAGGGGACACATGGCTATTCAACACACCATGGGGTAAACCGTGTGTCACACATGGTTTAGACACATGCCCGTGTGTCTATTCGTGTGAACTATTTTAAGGCTATTTTTCAAGCCATTGGTCACCCTCATTCATTCATACACTTAGACATAAGTCATAACATACATCATGGCGTATTTAATCACTTAAATATTTAATTCCATGGCACTTCCATACCAATGTAATGTCATCTTATGGCCCGTACATTTATTTATACTACTTAGAATCATTCCACACCAATTTCATGCATTGTTATACTTGTTACCCAAAACTTCAATGTTATGCATCCATGACTATAGTCATTTTAAAATATCAAGTCATCCCTTATCTCTAAGCACCTAACTAACACTTCATCAAGCATCCATCAAGCAAAACATATCATATCATCGAGGCATTATCACATGTATGCATGGGCAATTAGATTACAACCCAATGATCAAATATAAGCCATATCACTTGGTCATTACAAAATGAATCATCATCATTATAGGCCTTCACAATTTGGCCAACTAGCATGTCACATATCTCAAAATAACCAAGTCCCCTATACATGCCATACTCAAAATAATACATTTACTATACCAAATGATCTTTTGATAGTGTGACCGAATGCTCCGACAACGTCCGATCCCCGAGCGAGCTTGGCGAAACTACAAGGAAGAAAATGGGAGGGGAGTAAGCATTTAAGCTTAGTAAGTCCACATGCAAATAATATGCAATAGTAACATGCACCATCATGCAAAATCATAAGGACATGTTCACAATTTCTGGTCATTCAAACCTTTTTGGCTTATTTATTTGGTAATCACATATACACATACGAATTCACTTTCTTGTCACATGTCATCCTTTAGCAAGGCATTATATATGAGAATAATGTACGTACCTGTACATACTTGTAGCATCTTAAATAACTTTACCTGGCCCACCTCGGGGCTTTCATCCTATCGTTCTTTATATCAATTGCCAAACTTCTCATTGGATTTCCAATTGAATTACTTGTTGAACTCTTGAAATACCATGGGATACACGGAAACTTGCACCTGAGTGCTATATGAACATGGGAAAAACCCAATAACATGTGTCGCATCAATTTTGAACTCGGACCGCTCAACGAGCTTGGATTCTTGCATCTATAATAAACTCGGACCACTCAACGAGCTCAGATGCTACATATCTCGTGAACTTGGACCGCTCAACAAGCTCAGATTAACCACATGTTTCACGAACTCAGACCGCTCAACGAGCTCTAATATCATATACATCACGAACTTTGACCGCTCAACGAGTTCGGACTTCTTAATCTCCTAGTGACATGTCACTTGTATCCTAAACTATTCCTAAGGTTCAAACGAAATTTTTTTACTCATGCACGTTGTAACACCCCTTATCTGTGTCCGATGCTGGGACAGGGTGCGAGGTGTCACCGGAAAGCATACTTAGGTAATTTTGAAAAACCCGGCAACAAATTTTCATTCCAAATCAAAAACCATCAAATAAGATCTCATTGTCCCTCTCTTGGGCCCACAAGACCCAAAACATATTAAAAAGGTAACTTGGAACTAAACTGGGGACTTAAGAAAATTTCAAGAAAATTTTTAGGTTCATGTCTCATACGCTCGTGTGAAGGCATAGCACACGCCCGTGTGCCTTTGGGACATGCTCGTGCCCTTCATCCATGTTGAGTTTCTGAAAATTATTTTTCATTTCTATCCTACAGTGATTTTCACACGGTCAAGCACATGTCTGTGTCCGTGGCCAATATCCTTCACACGGCCTAGACACGCCCGTGTCCAAAAACCTAGATATTCTGTTTATGATGTCAACATGTATTTAGGGGACACACGCCCGTGTGCTAGGCCGAGCCCTCTACACGGTTGAGACTCACGGTCGTGTCTCTACCCATGCGTTTACTACCATGCATTCTGACCTAAAATTTTTAGGTGCAGGGGACACACGGTTGCACTACACGGCCATAGAGCTATTTGTGTGTCACACACGACCTAGACACACGCCCGTGTGTCCACCCTTGTGGACCTTTTTAGAGGCTATAACTTCAAGCCAATGGTCACCCTTATCATCCAATCACATTTGTGAACCCCAAATGTATTTAATAAGACCTAAAGATACTCAAAGACTATAATCAATGGCTTGTTACATGTTAACCTCATCTCATCGGTTATGTACATGCTCGATCATCCCCTTTGTAATTAAAGATTTCCATCTCATATAAACTCATTTAACTTGGCTCATTAACTTAACTCATTGCCAATTATGACCTAACCATCCGAAGTGGTTTGGCCACATTCCATAAGTCCATTTATGATATACCACATTCGATCATCAAAAGAACGTCTTTAACATAAATATGCATGGTTCGTAGGTCATAACCTACAACAAAATGAGCCATGTCTTATGGCCATATACAAAAGAATAAGTTTAATATTTAAGCCCTTACATTGGCCAACCAAATGACAAATATAACAAAATAAACAAAATCCTTATACATGCCATTGAGCAAAATAAAAGTATCTATATACCAAATCTAGACTAGGTGATAGTGTATTGATTCTCTAATCTTCCAATCTCTACGAGTCCTTGAGCTCTGTAAGATAAGAAAAAGAGAGGGGTAAGCATTTACATGCCTAGTAAGCCTGAATAATTGGAAAGTAAACTTACCGATTAATTAGCACACAACCATTTAGGCAACCAATCCAATAAATATAGGATAGCCTCCTATTACATGCACTCAAACATCAAGTTAGTTCCATAACAATTCATCATATAAATTGTCTTAGATGAGCTCATCATCCAACATTTTCAATTCTATCTCATGTTAATCCTGTTGAATTTCTCAAAAATTTGGATGGGTTATCCATTTACCGTCAAGTCATAAAAATGACCATCTCAAGTATGCACTCCCGCGAACCTCACATCATACGGTGGAATTACCAGTCCAGGCTAAATCTCCCATAAATATAAACTTACGGAGTGTTGTCGGGATTACCAGTCCAGGCTAAATCGTCCATAAATATAAACTCAATGAGTGTTGTCGGGATTACCTGTCTAGGCTAAATTCCTTGTAGCGACAAACACTATTAATGTGTTCAGATCTGAATTACCAGTCTAGGCTAAATTCAGACCTTAATCAGATTACCCGTCCTGTAACACCCTAAACCCGGCCTAGACATTATGGCCAAATCTGTGATGTCACAATAGGGTGCTTTTCCAAAACACGAGTTGTCGAAAGATTCATTCTTTGTAAAACAACATTGGGTTCTTAACAAAGGGATGAGAGGCCTAGTTTATTTTGAAAACTCACGTCGTTTAAGTAAAATATTAGTTGTACTAGTTTGTTATTAAACTTTAAAACCATGCTTGTTATGGATGTTTTTAAAACATGATGCAAGAGCGTGATGATTTCAGAAAAACCTTCGTTTGTTTCTTTTTCTTAAAAACCCGAGTCCTATCACTAGCAGGTGAAATAAAATAATAAAATCCCAAAAATAAAATAAACTTTAAAAGGCCTTATTACAATGAAAAACCTAAAAAAATAAAATCTTAGTCATATTCAATGATAGAGTACTACATCGAGTGGCCACCTCTGAGTCCTCCGTAGCCTCGATCCATCTAAGCCTGGGGATTTCATGCACAGATAATAGACGGGTGAGTTTAGGAAAACTCAGTGTGTGGAATCCCAAAATAACAGATATTCAGAGAAAACGCAATCTGGGCCTAAACCCTCTTTTTTTAGTAACAGTAGCAGTCAGGGCCTTAGCCCGATTCAGTAACAGAGAAAGTCTGGGCCTGAGCCCATTTCAGTACAGTATGCAACAAAGAGTCCTACACAATTCAACCACTACACACTAACTCCGTACCAGCCCCACACACAATGCAGGGATAAAATTGACCCACCCAACCCTACACACCAAGTCATACCGATTTCGGTACTATAATAGTAATTGCAGCAAAGCTGCTAGTATTAGGCTCATAGCCTTTCAGTACACTTCCTCCAAAATCATATATCCCAGCCCATGTAATGCAACATAGTAACATTTGTGTATACAAAAATAACATGCTCAGAACAATCATACATAATACGGGGGTATTTCAGTCATTTTACCCTATAAGGGTATATTGGTCATTTCATCATATTAGGGTCTAAAGATACTCACCGACCCAACAGTATGTCCACAGTCATCTAGGAGACTCGTGTAACCCACAAAACCCAGAAATAACCTTAGCCATGTTGTGCACACAGCTTAGCTCAATATTTACCGCACTTGGTACGATTTCTCGTGTGTGACCCACACGACCCAGTTTGGTCCATAATGGCTCAGTTCCGATTTGGCCCTTGAAAATGACCATGGCCATCTCGTCGACCACATGACCATGTTTTGCAACACCGCCTGTCATACAGGTGCTCACACGCCCGTGTGGTGCCGACAACCCACTTTCTGGCTGTCAGCCTTTCGACTTTTCGACTTTTCAGCCTTTGCAGTTTCATGTCAAATAGCAGTGCTCACACACTTGTAATGTAACGGTAGCCTTAACACCTCCGTAGGTAACGTACTTATGACCAACCACAACAATCCCACCATCAGTCATATTCACGGTTAATCCAAAGACTATGGCACTTGTAATAAACTTTAACCGTATTCACACTACTTACCAAACAAACTATTGTAGAACCCTTCTTGCTCCTAAAGTCCACGTATTCTTCCCAAAGCTTCAACCTTCACACGAAACAGTTAACCCATTAATCAAACTCTACAATCCTGTATAGTTATATTTAGGATTTAAGGTACTTACCAATAGATAAGGTACCACTTGAAGAAGAAGGGTAACCGGCCTAACACTTTTAACTACAACAATCAAGCCCCTAGCAACAAATGCACGAAACACAACAAAGAGTTAGATTTGCACTACCCCATGGTAAGAAGAAGAGAAAATAACCATTCGACCTAAGTAGCATAGAAGTTGAATCTTTAAGGATAGGTCAGATGGAATTTGGCTAAGGGAGCAAACCACAAACACTTACCCAGAAAACCATAGAGTTTCGATAGCATCTCAGCAAGAATTGGCCAGAAAAGAAAGAAGTAAAGGAAGAGTCTCTCACTTAGGGTATTCGGCCAAACAAGGAAAAGGCAACAAATGTTGAGAAAAGGGAAGGAGAGGAAGAGAAAAGAAGAGTGTTTGCCATGAACAGAAGTATATTCGGTTAGGGTTTGAAGTAGAAAGGAAAAGGAAAAGGAAATATCCCCCAAAAGTTCAATTTGGCTACTACCTCAAAATGGAAAATATGACTAGAAGGGAATTGACGAAAAAGAGAGCATCACAGAACAAAATTTTGGCACACATAAAGCTATGATCGAATTGGCGTTCCAGAGCTTCCCACATTCAGCCAAACAGTACCTCTCCTCCACTCCTTAATCCACTCCCCTTATCTCTCCACAAATCTCTCCACTAATCCCTCACTTGACCGATTCAAAACCCCTTCCCCTTATCAGTGTTTCAGTCAACCACTACTACCTCCCCAAAGGAAGCAGTAAAAGTAATCTCCCTTATGCACGAATAGGGATTCGAACCTCCGACTCCCTACACACACTACACGCCACCTACCACTAGGCTAGCATGCTCACTTTGTCAAGTCCTCCAGACAATAATTTAAAATTCTAGTAGCAATTGTCAAAGGTATATTCAAATAAGTTCCAAAATTTTGCTCAAGCCAGGACCTGAACCCATATCTCCATAGACACTTCCAAAGCATTAAATCACTAAGCCAAACATACCTTCACGTCATAAACACGCAAAGTAATTTTAACAAGGTTTCCAAGATTTGTGGCATTACAATTCTACCCTCCTAAAAGAAAATTTCAGCCTCAAAATTTACCTGGTCAAAATAGGTGATGGTATTATTGTCGCATCGCCTCCTCGAGTTCCCACATAGCCTCCTCAGAACTGCGATTCCACCAAAGAACTTTCACTAAAGGGATCGATTTCCTTCTCAGGACTTTCACCTCTCGATCCAAGATTTGGACTGGTTCTTCCTCGAAGGTCAGATCTGGTCTAACTTTAATTTTCTCAACTGCCACAATATGCGCAGGGTCAGAACGGTAACGTTTCAACATAGAGACGTGGAACACATCATGAATCTGCTCTAATTTCGGAGGTAACTCTAATTGGTAGGCAATCGGTCCTACTCGCTTCAATACTCGATAAGGCCCAATAAATTTTGGCCTTCACTTGCCTTTACGCCCAAATCTTAGCACTTTCTTCCATACCGAGACCTTCAAAAAAACAAAATCTCCCAAAGAATACTCAATTTCCTTACGCATCAGATCTGCATAAGACTTCTATCTATCAGATGTTACCTTAAGTCAATCCTGAATCAAGTGAACTTTATCCTCAGTATCAGAAACCAATTCAAGACCCAGAACTCGCCACTCACCCAACTCAGTCCAACACGAAGGAGTACGACACATACAGCCATATAATGCCTCGTAGGGTGCCATCTGTATGCTGGACTGGTAGCTATTATTATAAGCAAATTCTGCCAACGGCAAGTAATCCTCCCAACTGCCCCAGAAGTCAATCACACAACTCCTCAACAAATCCTCTAGTATCTAAATCACCCTCTCTGACTGACCATCTGTCTGAGGACAGAACGCAGTACTAAAGTCTAACCGTGTACCCAGAGCTTCATGTAACTTCTTCCTGAACCGAGACGTGAATC
The DNA here is from genome assembly GCA_025698465.1 of Gossypium longicalyx. NCBI lineage: Eukaryota > Viridiplantae > Streptophyta > Magnoliopsida > Malvales > Malvaceae > Gossypium > Gossypium longicalyx. The sequence continues at coordinate 64,891,406 of CM046995.1, read as the reverse complement.
GAGGGTCCTTGTCAGATATTATAGAAACCGGTACCCCATGCAGTCTCACTATCTCGGATACATACAACTTATCCAGTTTCTGTAATGAATAATCCATGCGAATTGGTATAAAATGAGCAGTTTTAGTCAACCGATCCACTATAACCCATACTAAATCTTTCTTAGAAGGCCTTAGGGGTACCCCACTCATAAAATCCATGGTTACTCTTTCCCATTTCCACATCGGAATCTTAATCACCTGAAGTAACCCAGAAGGCAACTGATGTTCTACTTTAACCTGTTGGCATGTCAGACATTTTCCCACAAAATCGACAATCTCATGCTTAAGACTTGGCCACCAATATATCATACAGAGATCTCTGTACATCTTATTTCCACCTGGGTGCATAGCATAAGGGCTACTATTCACCTCTCGCAGTAAAGACTGCCTCAAATCAATATCCTTAGGTACAAAAATTCTGCCTCGAAAATAGAGTACCCTTTCACTATTCAGCCCAAAATCTACAGTATTACCATTTTTGATCTGATGGAATCGAAGACTCAACGGCTCATCTTCCAACTTCTTGTTCTTAATCTGCTCAGCCCACACGGGTTTAACTTGGAGCTCAGCAAACAAGCTACCATCATCAAATAAGCTAAAACGAGCAAACATTGCCCTTAGATCAACCATAGCCCTACGGCTCAGTGCGTCAGCCACCACATTGGCCTTACCAGGGTGGTACTCAATTGAACAATCATAATCCTTAAGCAGCTCAATCCATCTACGCTGCTTAAGGTTTAACTCTTTTTGAGTGAGGAGATACTTGAGGCTCTTGTGATCCGTGTAAATGATACACTTCTCACCGTACAAGTAATGCCTCCAAACTTTTAATGCGAACACTACTGCGGCCAACTCCAAATTGTGTGTTGGGTAATTCACCTCATGAGTCTTAAGTTGGCGAGATGCATAAGTTACCACCTTACCCCCTTGCATCAACACACAACCTAAACTGACATGTGACGCATCGCTGTAGACTGTAAATTCCTTTCAAGACTCCGACTGAATCAAAATAGGAGCTTCAGTCAAAACTTTCTTGAGCTTCTCAAAGCTCTCTTGTTGCACATTAGTTCAGATAAATGGCACGTCCTTACGTAGCAACTTAGTTAAGGGTACGACAATCAGTGAAAACCCTCTACAAACCTTCGGAAGTACCCAGCCAGTCCTAGAAAACGCGAATTTCCAACACAGTCCTAGGCTGCTTCCGATCTACAACAGCCTCAATTTTCTGAAGATCCACCCTAATCCCCTCAGCGGATACCACATGACAAAGAAACGTTACCTCACGTAACCAGAATTCTCACTTGCTGAATTTGGCGTACAGTTGCTTGTCTCTCAAGGTTTACAGAACTACCCAGAGATGTTCATCATGTTTATCATTATTCCTTGAATACACCAGAATGTCGTCGATAAATACTACAACAAACTGGTCTAGATAGGGTTGAAACACTCTATTCATTAGGTCCATAAAAGCTGCCGGTGCATTGGTCAATCCAAAAGGTATTACCAGGAACTTGTAATGACCATAACAAGTCCTAAATGCCATCTTATGCAAATTGGCTTCTTTAACTCGCAATTGGTGATACCCTGACCGTAGATCTATCTTTGAGAAAATTGATGCTCCTTGCAGTTGGTCAAACAAGTCATCAATCCTCGGCTTCCCAGTTCTCAGTACAACCCGTTTAGTGGTATAATCCAAGCTGACCCAATGTTTAACTAACCAATCCATGCCCAGTATTAGGTCGAATCCCCGAAAGGTAGCTCCATAAGATTGGCCAAAATGACAACTCCTTGTATCTCCAAGGGAACATCTATAAACATCTTATTTATCCGAACAGATTACCCCAACAGACTTAGAACAGTGATCTCAGTCATAATATTTTCAGCCATTATACCCAATATTTCAGACACGGAGCATGTTATATAGGAATGTGTAAACCTAACATCAATCAATGCAATATAGGGTACATTGTGGATAAAGAACATACCCGTTATGACATCTGGAGCATCTCCATCCTCACAGTGACATGCAGCATAGACTAGCCCCAGCTGCCTCGCCTCATTATGCCCAGCACCTCTGCCTAGTGCTCCACGACCACGGCCTCTTGATGGATGCTGAGCACCTTGTTGTACATTACCCACACCAGTAGCTTGCATCTGCTCGGGACTCCGTGGACAATCCTTAACACGATGCTCTAATGATCCACATCTCAGACATGTACCTAATTTCCTCCAACATTTGCCCCGATGGTGTTTTCCATATTAGCATAAAACTGTGATCCAGTAACAGCAACATCAAGGGCTCCAACTCTGAGTGGCCCATTAGATCTGGGCTTTTTCATAAACCTCTTAAAAGAATTTGAGGGCTCAGCATCCCTTTTGCCTCTGCCTCTGTCTCTTCCCTGTCGACCAACATGCGTCACATCCTCAGTAATTTTAGCCTTATCAACCAGTGCTGCGTAATCTCACTCCCTCTGAGGAGCTGTTAGAACCCTTAGACCATCTCTAAGGCCAGCTTCAAATCGGACACACCGCTCATATTCTGTCGCCACCATCCCACGTGCATAGTGACTCAGCCATAAGAATCCAGCCTCATACTCAGCCACTGTCCTATCTCCCTAAGTTAAGTTCAGAAATTCCCTCTTGCGAGCATCTACATAGCTGGCACCCACGTACTTAGCCTGTAAAGTGGTCTTGAAAAACTCCCAAGCCAAGCGATCAGCTTAAGTGCCCTCTTTGACAATAAGCTACCACTGGTAAGCCTCGTCTCTCAACAGTGATACTGCACCTTTTAGCTTTTGATTAAGGGTGTAGTCAAGGTCATCCATGATTCGTTCTGTGGCCTCAATCCAATACTCAGCCACATTAAGGGCAACTCTAGCAATACCTCTGAAAATTTCTGCCCTATTAGACCTTAGCCATTCCCTAACTGACCCACGGCCCACATTACTAGTACCAGGCCCAACAACCCTTTCCAGAATCCTCAACATTGCTTGGGACAGTGCATCGTCCCCCACTACTCGATTTTGAGACCTCGTCTCAGCCATAGGTGAAACTGGTGCCTCTCTAACTTCCTCATTAGGCTGGTGTCTAGAAGATGAAGACCCAGCCCTAGTACTTCCACGGCCTCTGCCATAACCTCTACCACGAATACCCCTAGTGCTCATAGTTGTGCTTTTATCTGTTTTAAAAGTTTCATGCTAGTCAGTTCATTGTTCCAATGTTTATTACAGATATCTTACGAACAATTTTATTTCAGAGTTTGTTTTCGCAGTTCGCAGTCCTACTACAGTTCGTGGTTTACTCTAAAGAGTTTTCGTACCTAAGTAGTTTCAGTAATAACATTTCTATATTCTCATTTCAGAAAAACAGTCAGAAGACTTACAAGATTGGCGCGGAGACTCGGTGTACCACTCCTTCAGTAAAACATTTTGAAATTACACTAATCACTTTAAATTGTTTGCAAACAATTCTTTTGATATTTTTTAATTTCTTTGAAAACCCAAATCGACAGTCGAGTTTTGCAACCTAACTCTGATACCACTAAATGTAACACCTCAAACCCATCCTAGACGTTTTTACCGAATCTGTGATGTCACAATAGGGTGCTTTTCCAAAACATGAGTTGTCGAAAGATTCGTTCTTTGTAAAACAACATTGGGTTCTTAACAAAGGGATGAGAGGCCTAGTTTATTTTGAAAACACACGTCGTTTAAGTAAAATATTAGTTGTACCAGTTGGTTATTAAACTTTAAAACCATGCTTGTTATGGAAGTTTTTAAAACGTGATGCAAGACCATGATGATTTTAGAAAAACCTTTATTTGTTTCTTTTTCTTGAAAACCCGAGTCCTATCACTAGCAGGTGAAATAAAATAAACTTTAAAAGGCCTTATTACAATGAAAAACCTAAAAAAATAAAATCTTAGTCATATTCAATGATAGAGTACTACATCGAGTGGCTACCTCTGAGTCCTCCGTCGCCTCGATCCATCTAAGCCCAGGGATTTCCTGTACAGATAACAGACAAGTGAGTCTATGAAAAATGAGTGTGTGAAATCCAAAAATAACAGATATTCAAAGAAAACGCAATCTGGGCCTAAGCCCATTTTATTCCAGTTAGGGCCTTAGCCCGATTCAGTAACAAAGGCAGTCTGAGCCTTAGCCCATTTCAGTACAATATACAACAAAGAGTCCTACCCAATCCAACCACTACACACCAACTCCGTACCAGTCCCATACACTATGTGAAGATAAAATTGACCTCCCAATCCTACAGACCAAGTCGTACCAATTTCGGTACTATAACAATAATTACAGCAGAGCTACCAGTATTAGGCTCATAGCCTTTCAGTACACTTCCTCCAAAATCATATATCCCAACCCATGTAATGCAACATAGTAACATTCGTGTATGTAGAAATAACATGCTCAGAACAATCAAACATAATACGGGGGTATTTCAGTCATTTTACCTTATAGGGGTATAATGGTCATTTCATCATATTAGGTTCTAAAGATACTTACCAACCCAACAGCATGTCCACAGTCGTCTAGGCGACCCGTGCAACCTTATGAGCCAAATAGTAATAATGGGCCTACAAGGCCCTAATGCGGGCCCATGTTGGCCCTAATGCGGGCCCATGTTGGCCCACATGCTCGTTTGGCCCACAAAGCCCAGAAATAACCTTAGCCATGTTGTTCACACAGCCAAGCTCAATATTTACAGTACTTGGTACGATTTCTCCATGTGAGGCCCATAAGCCCATTGGGCCCACACGGCCCAATTCGGCCCATAATGGCCCAGTTTCAATTTGGCCCATGAAAACGACCATGGCCATCTCATCGACCACACAACCATTTTTTGCAACATCGCCTGTCACACGGGCGCACACACGCCCGTTTGGTGCCGAAAAACCATTTTTTGGCTTTCAGCCTTTCGACTTTTCGGCTTTTCAGCCTTTGCAGTTTCACGTCAAATAGCAATGCTCACACACTTGTAATGTAACGGTAGCCTTAACACCTCCGTAGGTAACGCACTTATGACCAACAACAACAATCCCACCATCAGTCATATTCACGATTAATCCAAAGACTATGGCACTTGCAATAAATTTTAACCGTATTCACACTACTTACCACACGAACTATTGTAAAACCCTTCTTCTAAAGTCCACGTATTCTTCCCAAAGCTTCAACCTTCACACGAAATAGTTAACCCATTAATCAAACTCTACAATCCCGTATAGTTGTATTTAGGATTTAAGGTACTTACCAATAGAGAAGGTACCACTTGTAGAATAAGGGTAATCAGCCTAACACCTTTAATTACAGTAATCAAGTCCCTAGCAACAAACGCACGAAACACAGCAAAGAGTTAGATCAGCACTACCCCATGGTAAGAAGAAAAGAAAATAACCATTCGGCCTAAGTAGCATAGAAGCCGAATCTTTAAGGAAAGGTCAGATAGAATTCGGCTAAGAGAGCAAACCACAAACACTTACCTAGAAAACCACAGGGTTTCGATAGCACCTCATCAAGAATCGACCAGAAAAGAAGGAAGTAAAGGAAGAGTCCCTCACTCAGGGTATTCAGCCAAACAAGGGAAAGGCAACAAATGTTGAGAAAAGGGAAGGAGAGGAAGAGAAGAGAAGTGTGTTTGCTACGGCCAGAAGGATATTCGGTTAGGGTTTGAAGTAAAAAGGAAAAGGAAAAGGAAACATCCCCCAAAAGGTCAATTCAACTACTACCTCAAAATGCAAAATAAGACTAGAAAGGAACTGATGAAAAAGAGAGCATCACACAACACAATTTCGGCAGATACAAAGCTATAACCGAATTGGCATTCCAGAGCTTCTCATATTCAGCCAAACAATATCTCTCCCCCACTCCTTGATCCACTCCCCTTATCTCTCCACAAATCTCTCCACTAATCCCTCACTTGACCGATTCAAAACCCCCTCCCCTTATCAGTGTTTCAGTCAACCACTACTACCTCCCCAAAGCAAGTAGTAAAAATAATCTCCCTTGTGCATGAGCAAGGATTCGAACCTTAGACTCCCTAAAGACACCACACGCCACCTACCACTAGGCTAGCATGCTCACTTTGTTAAGTCCTCCACACAATAATTTAAAAGTCTACTAGCAACTGTCAAGGGTTGGTTCAAATAAATTCCAAAATTTTGCTCAAGCCAGGACTTGAACCCATAGCTCCACAGACAATCCCATAGCATTAAATCACTAAGCCAAACATACCTTCACGTCACAAATACGCAAAGTAATTTTAACAGGGTTTTTGGGATTTGGGGCGTTACACGTTCGGGCTAAACCCTTAATGCACACATATTCTTCAGGAAGCTCGATCACTCATGGAACACCTGTCCAGGCTAGATCCTTTATTTTTTTTTTGAGATCAACGGATTACCCTTCTAGGTTAAATCCTTGTCTGCAACACATGCAGGATCCCAAGTCATGTAAGCCATTGTTTATCCATCGAATTTCCTTTTTAACTTCAACCGGGACATTTATCATATTATCATTATTATTAACACATTTCATGAATTTTCATGCCATCATTATATATTATTATCACACATTCATAAAACATACATTTAGGCATATTATGGGTTTACTTTAAGGTATTTGAACATACCTAGTATTTGTTTCGGTTCCGCGTTTCGGTTATTCCGAAATCTTTCGTTTTCCTCGATCGACCTCCGAAATTTATTCCTCAAGGTCTATAACAATAAAAATGAATTATCAATATCTCACATTATTCTTTTCGAGCCTAAATTTCACCATGGAAAAATGACTATTTTGCCCCAAACCTTTCAAAATTTTACAACTTAGTTACCTAAGCCTAGCAGAATTTTACAACTTAGTCCCTAGGCTCGTAAAACGTTGAAAACCCTAGCTATGGAGGACTTGAGAATTTCGAATGGTACAAGGGAGAAGATGGCTGATTTTTTCCATCATTTTCCCTTTTTATTGATTTTATTACCAAATGACCAAAATGCCCCTCCTTACTAAATTTCCAAAATTTTCCCTGCATGGCCATTTTTGTCCAAAAATTTAGAAGTTGGGAAAATTGATCTTTAAGACCTTCCAATTAATAATCTAAAGCAATTTCATAAAAATTGCTTCTAGAATCCAAGTTTTGCAATTTATTCAATTTGGTCCTTATTTTCCAGTTGGACACCTTACTCGTAAATTTTTTTCATGAAACTTTAACAAATGCATATTTTCATATTCTACACCTCATAATAATCTTAAAACAAATATTTCAACATCAAATTTGTGGTCCCGAAACCACTGTTCCGACTAGGCCTTATTTCAGGGTATTACATTTCTCCCCCCTTATGGACTTTCGTCCTCGAAAGTCTTACTAGTGAACAGGTTTGGATATTGGCCTCTCATGGTTTCTTCTGGCCCCCATGTGGCCTCTTCCACACCATGTCGATGCCATAAAACTTTTACCAAAGCCACATCTTTATTTCTCAGCTGTTTAACCTCACGAGCCAAAATCTTGATCGGTTCTTCACCATAAGTCATGTCCGGTCTAATTTTAATCTCCATCGATGAAATCACATGAGAGGAGTCTGACCGATATTGCCTTAACATAGATACATGGAACACGTCGTGAATCTTTTCCAATTCTTGTGGCAACGCCAAACGATAGGCTAATGGTCCAACTCTTTTAGTGATCTCGTATGGTCCGATAAATCGCGAACTCAGTTTGCCTTTCTGGCCAAATCTCAATACTTTTTTTCCATAGAGATACTTTTAAGAATACTCTATCTCCAACTTGAAATTCGATCTCTTTTCTTTTCAAATCAACATATGACTTTTGCCTATCCGATGTTGTTTTTAAGCAATTATGTACCACTTTAACCTTTTCTTCAGTTTCCTTGATCAAATCAACTCCGTGAACCTGACTCTCCTTGAGTTCTGTCCAAAACAATAGAGTTCGGTACTTTTTGCCATATAAGGCCTCATAAGGTGCCATCTACAAACTCGTTTGAAAACTGTTGTTGTAGGCGAACTCTACTAATGGCAAGTAGTTTTCCCAGCTACCCTGAAATTCGAGGACGCAACATCGCAACATATCCTCACAAATCTGAATCATCTGCTCAGACTGACCATCAGTCTGCGGGTGAAAATTTGTACTAAAGCTCAACCTAGTACCCAAGGCTTCTTGTAGCTTCTTCCCGAATCTTGAAGTGAATCTCGGGTCTTTGTCTGAAATAATCGATAGCGGTACCTCGTGTAATTTCACAATCTCATATTTATACAAGTCGGCCAACTTATCAAGTGAATAATCTGTCCTTACCGGGATAAAATGAGCCGACTTTGTCAACTTATCAACCACAACCCATATAGCATCTTTCTTTTTTGGGGTCAATGGTAATCTTGTCACAAAGTCCATTGTAATTCTATCCCACTTCCATTCGAGGACCATCACATGCTGTAACAAACCTGAAAGTACTTGTTGTTCGGCTTTGACTTGTTGACATATCAAGCATTTCGATACAAATTCGGAGATGTCTCTTTTCATGCTGTTCCACTAGTACATTTTCTTCAAATCATTGTACATTTTGGTGCTTCCAGGATGAATAGACAAACATCTATCATGTGCCTCTTGCAAAATTCTCTGAATAATTTCATCATTCCTTGGTACACATACTCTGTCTCTAAACATCAAACATCCATCAAAACTGATCTAAAAATCTAATTCAATGCCCAACTTACATTGAGTTCTTTTAGCTTGTAGGTCACTATCATTAGTCTGAGCATCATAAATTTCCTGAAGAAATGTCGGCCTAGCCCTTAACTCTGCCAAGACCGAACCATAATCAAATAATGCCAATTAAGCGTTCATGGTCCTCAATACAAACAAAGATTTTTTGCTTAACGCGTTGGCGACCACATTCGCCTTTCCCAGGTGGTAATCGATGATCAGCTCGTAATCTTTAATTAATTCTAACCATCTCTGTTGTCTCAAATTCAATTCTTTTTTAGTCTTCCAATACTTCAAACTCTTATGGTCTGTATATATATGACAAGTCTCACCATATAAATAATGCCTCCAAATTTTTAAGGCAAAAACAATGGCGGCAAGCTCTAAGTCGTGCGTTGGATAATTCTTTTCGTGTGGCTTCAACTACAGTGAAGCATAGGCTATCACCTTGCCATCTTGCATAAGCACACAACCCAGTCCATTTCAGGACGCATCACTGTAGACCACAAGCTCTTTTCCTGACTCGGGTAATACTAGAACTGGGGCTTCAGTCAGCAATGTCTTCAACTTCTTAAAACTCTGCTGACACCTTTTTGACCATTCAAACTTAATGTCTCTCTATAGCAACCTCGTCACTAGAGTTGCTATCATGGAGAATCCTTTCACAAATCTTCGGTAGTAATCGGCCAAACCCAAAAAGCTTCTAACCTCGATCACATTTTTAAGCGGTTTCCATTCAACAATAGCAGAGATCTTACTTGGATCAACTCGGATGCCATCACCCGAAACAATGCGACCCAAAAACCCTACCTCTTGGAGCCAAAGCTAAACTTAGCATACAATTGATTTTCCCATAAGGTTTGTAACACAGTCCTCAGAGGCTTCGCATGCTTTATCTTATCTTTGGAATAAATCAAAATGTCGTCAATGAACACAACGACGAACTTGTCCAAGTATGGCCGAAATATCCTATTCATTAGGTCCATAAAAACGGCCGGTGCATTCATCAACCCAAACGGCATGACAAGAAATTCATAGTGGCCATACCTCGTTCTGAAGGTTGTCTTAGGCACGTCTAATTCCTTAACTCGCAACTGATAGTAGCTAGATCTCAGGTCTATCTTAGAGAATACAGTGGCTCCCCTCAACTAGTAGAACAAATCATTGATCATTGGCAAAGGATACTTATTCTTGATAGTTACCTTGTTCAATTGTTGATAATCTATGCATAGCCTCATCGAACCATCTTTCTTCTTTACAAATAATATGGGAGCACCCTAAGGCGAAAAACTTGGCCTTGCAAAACCTTTATCCGTTAGCTCTTGCAACTGTACTTTTAACTCTTTCAGCTCGGTTGGTGCCATCCTATATGGAGCAATAGAAATAGGAGTTGTTCCTGACACCAGTTCAATACCAAACTCTACCTCTCTATCAGGAGGTAATCCAGGTAATTCCTCTGGGAACACGTATGAATATTCACATACTATTGGTACAGACTTAATCTTGAACTCCGTCTCCTTAGTGTTTAGTACGAAAGCAAGGTAGGCTTCGTACCCTATTCTCATATATCTTTGAGCAACCATTGATGTAATTACAACTGGCGGTATACCCAATTCTGTTGAATCAACCCGTAAAATCTCACCATATGGGCACTTCAATTCAATATACTTGCTACCACAGTTTACAATTACATCATGTAGGGTTAACCAATCCATGCCAAGTATTACATCAAACTCATCAAATGGCAATAACATAAGGTTAGCCAAAAAACAATAACCCTGAATCGTCATAGGACAATTCTTACAGACTTTATAAACCAAGACTGACTTGCCTAATGGGCTCGACACTCTAATTATAAATTCTGTAGGTTCAATGGATATATTCATACTAGACACCAATCTCATACAAATGTATGAATGTGTCGATCTCGGATCAATTAAGGTAACAACACAAGTATTAAAAAGAGAAAAGGTACCCGTGATGACGTTAGGAGTAGAGGCTTCCTCTCGAGCGCGTATTGCATATGTTCTTGCCTGGGCTCGAGCCTCTGATTTTGTAGTGTCTTTGGTCACAACTCGACTGCCACTAGCATTTCCAGGATATCTCGAAGGTTTACCTCGTAAAATAGGAGCACTCGATTTTGGGGCTAATTCCACCTCTTTATCGATTCGCTCTGGGCAGTTTCTGAGGAAGTGGTCAAGAGAACCACATCTATAGCACGCACAGCTATTCATTCAGCACTCTTCAAAGTGAAATTTATTGTAGCTTTTACACTTTGGCTTTTGGTCCTCTACAATCCCCACACTAGTCACCATCAGTGAGGAAGACTTCTAGTTACGTCGTTTAGAGCTTCTCGCTCTACCCGAATATCCTACCGATGAAGTGGAGCGTTCATGTTGGCTCCTTGATTTCTTTATGGGAAATGAGAGCGTCCTAACATTGGATCTCTTGCTCGAAACTCAAGCTTCTCTCTTAGCTTGCTTCCTTTCATTATTGAGCTCCTTGGCCTTTTTGGCTCGATCAGCTAATGCAGTAAACTCTCGTATCTTAAGGATCTCAATTAACAGCTTGATTTCCTCATTCAGACCTTCCTCGAAGTGTTTACCCATTTCTGACTCTGCTTGATCCCATTTAGTCGCATACTGACTTAGTCTTACAAATTCCCTTTCATATTCTGATACAGTCTTATTTCCTTGTTTGAGTTCCAGGAACTCCTTTTGCTTCGAGTCTAATAACCTTTGACTGATATATTTCTTCTTAAAATTTGCTTGGAAAAATTCCCAAGTGATGTTTTCCTTTGGCACCGCTGAAGATACAGTCTTCCACCAGTGGTATACAGTATCCTTTAGAAGAGATACAGCACACTTTAAACACTCCTCAGGTGTACACAATAACTCGCCCAATACTCGTGGAGTGTTCTCGAGCCAGAACTCGGCTCGTTCAGCATAATCATCAATCTTAGCACTAAATTCATTAGCCCCATACTTTCTAAGCTTGTCCACCGGGGCTTTACCAATTCTTATAGGTGCCATACCTCGTGGCACTTCCTCATTAGGTCAGTTAGGGGCCAGGGGAGGTCGTGGTATGTTGGGGCATTTTTTCAAATAATCCCCAAACCACTTATCCATCATGTCAAAGAAGGCGACTCTGGCCTCTTCCCGGCCTTCAGACATAGGCCTTCTACTACTACTAGAAACAACTCGTTGTACAGAAGCTAGACCATGGCTCTCAGCTCCCTTAGACTTATCTTGTGCTTGATTGGAAGGCATTTACTATATTCAAAGACAATTAAACAGTTAGGAGATGTCACACTATCAACGTTCGTATAATGGCATGTATAGCTAAACTCGATACACCCTACGGTAGTCCTAGGACCTACTAAACCATAACTCTGATACCAATAAATCTAACACCCCTTACCCGTGTCCGATGCTGGGACAGGGTACGAGGCGTTACCGAAAAACATACATAGGCAATTATGAAAAACCGGGCAAAAAAATTTCATTTCAAATCAAAAACCATCAAATAAGATCTCATTATCCCTCTCTTGGGCCCACGAGACCCAAAACATACCAAAAAGGTATTTTGGAACTAAACCGGGGACTTAAGAAAATTTCAAGAAAATTTCTAGGTTAATGCCTCACACGCCCATGTGGAGGAATAGCACACGCCCATGTGCCTTTGGCACACGCCCTTGTCCTTAACCCGTGTTGAATTTCTAAAAATTATTTTTCATTCCGAACCTACAGGGGTTTTCACACGGCCAAGCACACGTCCGTGTCCCTGGCCAGTGTCCTTCACATGGCCTAGACACACCTGTGTGACCGCCCGTGTCCAAAAAACCAGACATTCTTTTTATGACGTCAGCATGTATTTAGGGGACACACGGCCAAGACACACGTCTGTGTGCTAGGTCATGCCCTCTACACCGTGTCTCTACCCGTGCATTTACTACCATGCATTCTGACCTAAAATTTTTAGGTGCAGGGAACTCGTGGTTGTAGTACACGCCCATGGGGCTGTCCGTGTGTCATACACGGCCTAGACACACGCCCGTGTGTCCATCCGTGTGAACCTTTTTGGTGGCTATAACTTCAAGCCAATGGTCACCCTTATCATCCAATCACATTTGTGAACCTTAAATGTATTTAATAAGACCTAAAGATACTCAAAGACTATCATCAAAGGCTTGTTGCATGTTAACCTCATCTCATCTGTTTTGTAATTAAGGATTTCCATCTCATTTAAACTCATTTAACTTGGCTCATTATCTTAACTCATTGCCAATTATGACCTAACCATCCCAAGTGGTTTGGCCACATTCCATATGTCCATTTATAATACACCACATTCGATCATCAAAAAAACGTCTTTAACATAAATATGCATGGTTGGTAGGTCAGAACCTACAACAAAATTAGCCTTGTCTTATGGCCATATACAAAAGAATAAGTTTAATATTTAAGCCCTTCGTTGGCCAACCAAATGACACATATAAAAACATAAACAAAAGCCATATACATGCCATTGAACAAAATAAAAGTATCTATATACCAAAGCTAGACAAGGTGATAGTGTGTTGATTCTCCAACTGTCTTCCAATCTCTATGAGTCCTCGAGCTCTGTAAGACAGGGAAAAGAGAGAGGTAAGCATTTACATGCTTAGTAAGCCCGAATATCTGGAAAGTAAACTTACCAAATAATTAGTACACAACCATGTTAGGCAACCAATCCAATAAATATAGGATAGCCTCCTATTACATACACTCAAACATCAAGTTAGTTCCATAACAATTCATCAGGTAAATTGTCTTAGATGAGCTCATCATCCAACATTTTCAATTCTATATCTCATGTTAATCCTGTTGAATTTCATGGAAATCTCGATGGATTATCCATTTATCGTAAAGTCATAAGAGGGACCATCTCAAGTATGCACTCCTGCGAACCTCACATCTTACGGCGGGATTACCAGTCCAAGCTAAATCCCCCATAAATATATACTCACAGAGTGTTGTCGGGATTACCAGCCCAGGCTAAGTCCCTTGTAGCGAGAAACACCATTAATGATTTTGGATCTGAATTATGAGTCCAAGCTAAATTTAGACCCTAATCGGATTACCCGTCCGGGCTAAATCCTTAATGCACACATATTCTTCGGGAAGCTCGATCACTCAAGGAACACCCGTCTGCGCTAGATCCTTTCTATTTTTTTTTTGAGATCAACGGATTACCCGTCCTGGCTAAATCTTTTTCTACAACACATGCAGGATCTCAAGTCATGTAAGCCATGGTTTATCCATCGAATTTTCTTTTTAACTTCAATCAGGACATTTATCATATTATCATTATTATTAACATATTTCATGAATTTTCATACCATCGTTATATACTATTATCACACATTCATAAAACATACATTTAGGCATATTATGAGTTTACTTTAAGTTATTCAAACTTGGTATTCGTTTCGGTTTCACATTTTGATTATTCCAAAACCTTTTATTTTCCTCAATCGACCTTCGAAATTTGTTCCTCAGGGTCTATAACAATAAAAATGAATTATCAATATATCATATTATTCTTTTTGAGCCTAAATTTCACCCCTGGAAAAAATGATCGTTTTACCCCTAACCTTTCAAAATTTTACAAATTAGTCCCTAGGCTCGTAAAATGATACCCAAGCCTAGCTGTAACGCCCCAAAAATCTTGAAATCCAAAAATCCCAAAATCTCAAATTTTTCTTTTTGTGCTTAGCAATTCCGATTAAGTGTTAATTACGTGATGGTAGGTCTAGGTCAAGGTTTGAGTTTGAATCAAGGGGTAGAAGAAATTATAGTTTAATTATTAAAAGAATTAGGGTTGGCAAGTAGTTGGGCTTTTAAATGAAAATAAGGGAAAAATGGCATCAAAAAGCCTTGTAGAGGAGTGGCTAAGTGACGCTACTTAGGGAGTAGGGAGGTGGCATTAGTAGCTAGCAAGGAGATCCAAGGTTTGAATCCTAGCTTAGTATTTTTAGAAGTTTAATTTTGGCTTTCTAGAAGGTTGGAAGTGGCGTGAAAATGGACTCCAAGGGAAGTGTTCAGGAGAGAAAATTAAGGAAAAGATCAAGGGGTTATCAGGGAGAAAAACGAGGAGATGAGAAGGGAGAAGTGATGGAGCCGAATTGGGAATTGGGCATGGAAAATTCAACAATAAGGGCTATACATAGGGGCCGAATACAAGGTTGCCAGGCTACTACCGAAATTCTTCTTCACCTTGTTGCCAGAAACCCTTTTCTCTTCAAGATCTAAAACGCTGCAAACCCTTTTGTTTTTCTTTCTTTTCTTTGTGCCGATTTCTATTCTTCTCTACACAATTTTCTTTGTTTCACTTAGCCTGTTTCTTCTTCTACTCTTCTTCTTTAATCTTTGCCAAATAAACCTTATTCACCATACTAAGTTTGAAAGCCGAATCTTCCAATGGCCAAATACTCTTTGAACAAATCTAGTGTAAGTGTTTTACAATCGCTTTTCTTTGCTAAGTATCGATTATTTTCCCTCACTCTTTCTAATCAACTGTGGTAGGGAATTAGTATCAGATCTCGGTTCTTAGCTCTCTGCCGGAATTGCCTTTAGTGCTTACAGTGTTGGTAAGTATTCCTCTCCCATTGGCTAAGGTGGCCGAATGTTCATAGTTAAGGTAAGGGGACTTGTGTTAGATACGAGTCATCTATTATTCGGGTTTTAATAGTTAAGATTGGTGCAGACCTAGGAGTTGATCGTGGTTAGTGATTTAAGAAGGGGCTGTTATATTTATCGCACAAGGTAAGGTTAAGGTAAGGTTTCGATTTTAGTAAAGATATGTATTAAGCATGCGATTAATGGAAGGGTGATATCATTTGTAGGTTGGTGACTAAAGGAATCGCAGCACGCTTGCTTACCAGGTGTGTACATACACTGCACACACAAGTAGATCAACACAAGTCGAAAAGCCGAAATGCTGAAATGCTGAAAAGCCAAAAGTTTGGCTGTGGTAGTCTTACGAGTGTGCGAACACTCGTGAGGAGGAAACCGATAGATTGCCTGAGGCCCACGGGTGATTCCGTTGACTTGGGTTGTGATTTGGCCATATGGGCCGGAATGGGCTAAATGGGCCCGATGGGCTGTTGGGCCCATAATAGGCAAAAACTGAATATTGATGCTATGTGATAGGAATTTGTATGTGAGCATGAATATGAAAGTGACTGGGCCTAACAGGCCATATAAATGTGATTTGGGTCTAATGGGCCATATGCAGGTGATTTGGGCCTAATGGGCCAGATACATGTATGTGAATTTGATTTGGCTTTGTAAGGGATTTTGGGTCTAGAATATGATAACTACATAAAACTTAATAATTATTTGCGACCATGGACAAGTCATAGGGTTAAGGTGTGGCAACGAGTATATGCATGTCTAGAATTGGATCTAGGGAGAGCTTGGTACTTAAGATGTCTTAATGACCCACCTCCTCTTCTTTGGAATCCTACCTGGTGCATAGTATTCGTTCTTCTTAGCTCACGGGACTTGCTAACGGGCCAAGGTAAGTGAAAATCGTAACTAAGGGAAAATTATCAAAATGCCGCTAAGGGCAAAAATGACCAAAATACCCCTAGGTGTTGAATGTAAGTGACATGCATACATATGATATTCTGCTTAGGTTGCATACGGGTTGGGAATTATGGAACGGAGGAAGTATATGAGGATCGTATGGTTGCTTGAAAATCGTGGATCCAACGGTGGCTTTTAAAGCCCAATATGTAAATGAAGGTAGTTTCGCAACCGGGCTACCCTTGGTGTGTCGGTTGGGTGGGTCGATATTTATATCCCCACATGGTGTGACAAGGGACGGAGCTGGTGTGTAGCGGATGGATAATTTGGATGGGATTGCATTGCATGTTTGATGTATGATGGTTTTGGAATGCTTTTGTTTTTTTGTGTTGAGGGTTGTACACACTGAGTTTGCAAAAACTCACCCCCTCTTTTATTTTATTTTCAGGTGAAGCTCAGTAGAAGGTTCGATGTTTGGAGGGACTCTGGGTGGCCAGCTAGCAAGATAATTTGGACTTGGTTTTTTTTAAGCATATAAGTTTTCATAAAATCATATGTTTTAAACAAGTGATTGAAAGGAGGTTTTTTTTAAGTTAATTAAGGTTTCTTTTATTTTAAGAAAGGTTTTCAATGAAAACACGATTTTCGCTAAAACACTTCAATGTAACATGCCGGATTCGGCCATAACGTCTGGGCCGGGTTTGGGGTGTTACACTAGCCGAATGTATTATATACTCATACTAGCCCACATTTTTCTCTATTTCACATTTCTACCACATATTTTGTACATTTTGGAAAAAAGGTATTTTTAGGGGCTTTTCATGAAAATCACTTAGGAAAAGATGTTTAACACACATTCAACTTTCATATTCCCCCATAAAACATCAAAGAACAAACATGTCACACATGGGTTACTTTGCATAAATGAACCCTAGCTTAAAATATAGGTAGAAATGGAGAGATCATGTTACAAGGATCTCAAAAATACAAAGAACATTAAAAACGTGGCTAGGAGTCACTCACTATTGAGCTTGAAAATGTTGAAAACCCTAGCTATGGAGGGATTAAGAATTTTGGTTGGTACAAGGGAGAAGATGGCTGATTTTTTCCTTCATTTTCCCTTTTTATTGATTTTATTACCAAATGACCAAAATGCCCCTCCTTACTAAACTTCCAAAATTTTTCATGCATGCCCATTTTTGTCCAAAAAATTAGAAGTTGGGAAAATTGCTCTTTAAGACCTTCCAATTAATAATCTAAAGAAATTTCATACAAATTTCTTCTAGAATCCAAGTTTTTCAATTTATTCAATTTGGTCCTTATTTTCCAATTAGACACCTTACTCATAAAATTTCTTCATGAAACTTTCACACATGCATATTTTCATATTCTAGACCTCATAATAATCTTAAAACAAATATTTCAATGTCAAATTTGTCATCCTGAAACTACTATTCCGACTAGGCCCTATTTCGGGATGTTACACACGTAACTTCTTCGTCATACTTGCTCGTGGTGTTAGAATAACATCCATAACTTTTCTCATGCTTGCAATGTCATCAATAAACATAACATATACAATAATGACATAATGGTAACCAAGCAATATCAATGAGTTAAAACTTATCATATTTTCACATTATTTACATATGTACTTACCTCGGTACAAAATGATAATAATCGAGTCTAATCGTCGTATACTTTATTCTTCCCTCGATCGAGACCCGGTTCACGTATTTCTTGATCTATAATGCCAAATTTAACTCATTTATTAATCACATTCTTCAAATCAATCCATAACTTATGCTTTGGTACAATTACCCTTTTACCCCTAAATTTCCCCTTATTTACGATTTAGTCCTTAGGCTCGTAAAAATGAAATGCATACATTTCCCTTGTTATTCAAGCCTAACCAAACTCATAACATACTCATAGCAGCCCATATTTCCCATTATATCATACATCTCTCTACCCATTTTACAAACTTTACAAGTTAGTCCCTTTTTAGCCATTTTCACTAAAAATCACCTAGCAAAAGATGTTTACCATGTCTTAAACATTCATATTCCTCCATTAATCAATAGAACACATGCATATTACACATGGGTGATTTTTCAAGCATAAACCCTTGCTTAAAATATAGCTAGAAATGGATAGATCATGTTACCGGGACTTCAAAAATACAAAGAACATTAAAAATGAGCTAGGGAAACACTTACTATTAAGCTTGGAAATGTTGAACAAAACCCTAGCTATGGAGTCTTGGTAGTTTCAGTAGCTAAGGAGGAAGATGGACTACATTTTCACCAGATTTTTCCCTTTTTATTCTTTTTATTACCAAATGACCAAAATACCCTTAGGGTTTTTCTTTTCTAATTTTTCCTCCCATTTTTGTCCAAAATTATAGAAATGAGTCAAATTGCTAACTAGGACCCTCTAATTCATAATCTAAAGCAATTTCATGCTTAAAGCTTCTAGAATGCAAGTTTTGCTTGGTCCCTAAAATGCAATTAGACATTTTATGCATAGAATTTCTTCATGAAACTTTCACACCACCATGCATTCATAACATAACCTCATAAGAATCATAAAATAATTATTTCTATCTCAGGTTTATGGTCTCGAAACCACTGTTCTGACTAGGCCCTAATTCGGTTGTCACAAATTATCTCAAAATTTCTTTGATGCAGACTGAAATGATTTACTTGCGGATCTCTTTCTCACGACTCTAGCTTCTGAATCAACTTTTCTTTTCTCATTATCGAGTTCTTTAGCTTTACATGCTCGTTTAACAAGCACAACAAACTTTTTTATCTCCAGAATCCCGGCTAACAATTTCATGTCTTCTTTCAAGTCATCTTCAAACCTTTTACACATTATTGCTTCGGTTGAGACACATTCTCGTGCATACTAAATTAATTTCACAAATTCTCGCTCATATTTTGTAACAAACATACGGCCTTGTTTCAGTTCAAGCAACTCTTTGCGTTTCTGATCGATGAATCTCTGACTGATGTATTTCTTTCAAAATTCAGCTTGAAAGAAATCCCAGGCGACTCGTTCTCTCGGAACTATGGATATCAACATCTTCCACTAATGATATACCGCATCTCTCAGAAGCGAAACGGCACACTTAAGGTATTCATCGGGAGTACATGATAATTCATTGAATACTCGTATCGTATTCTCTAGCCAGAATTCAACTCTTTCAACATCATCATTAGTAGTAGCACGGAATTTTTCGGCCCCATATTTTCTAATTTTATCGGTAGGAGGCTTATTCAACTGAATCGGATTAGTTTGTGGCATGACAGGACTTGCGGAGGATTGAACGGGGGTGAAGGTTGTGGCACAGCCGGATTGGTTCTAATATACTGGGTAAACCAATCATTCATCATTTGGTAAAGGGCTTGCTTAGCCTCTCCTTCGTGGCTACTAGTAGCAGGTCTAGAGTCAGATGGCACTGTCCCTTGAGCGGGAGCAGGTGCATTACTTTCAACATCGTCAGCTACGGCTCGTTCGAGATCCATTTACTATATAAAAACACATTTTTACTTATCAGGAATCATCACACTATCATAGTTCATATATATAGCATGCATAGCTAGACTCACATACGCTACGTTAGTTCTAGAATCGACTAAACCGTAGCTCTGATACCAACCAAATGTAACACCCCTAACCCATATCCGTCGCTAGACTAGGGTATCGGAATATTTCACATTCATTTCACAAACATCATAGCATCATAGTCAAACATCAACATAAAGTCCCTTTCTTAGGTCAACGAGACCTTAGACATGCTTTAGGAAGAGGTCGGGACTAAAGCGAGCAGTCACAAAAATTTTCAAAACTTAAACATTCTTCTAAGTTACAAAGGTCACATGCCCGTGTGAATAGGCCATGTGCCTCAAATGGCATTAGACATGCCCGTGTGTCTAGGCCATGGCAAAACAGGGCATACATACTGACTTGTCCACACGGCCACAAGACACACCCGTGTGCCAGGTCGTGTGAAAATTAGGGAGGCTACTGACTTGTGTCACACGTCTAGTCACACGCCCGTGTGTCTAGCTCGTGTTTGAAACTGACTTGGCCACACGGCTTGGCACACGCCCGTGTGTGTGACCGTGTGGTCTGCCCAGGCTCATTTCGAAATTGTCCTCGAGTAACACAGTTGAGACGCACGCCTGTGTCCCTACCCTTGTGGGCAAAAATAGGCCATTTACAAGGCCAACATGCCACCCATTAAGGATCCTCCCTACAAGTATCAAAACTGAATCATTTTATACCAAATTTTAAACCAATTCACAACCAAATCTTACACCAATCATGCCATATTATAATCAACCAATTTCATGCTATTAATCCGTACCAAAACATACCAAAACATAAGATTCATAACCTTAATTTTTCAATCTCATGCCAAAATCTTACTAAACTTCAAAATATGCACATACTAAAAACTTACCAACCTGACCAATTCTCTTGGCCATCTATGAACACATCATATTAGCAATATTTCATCATATAGTTTATACTCAAAAGTCATATATAAACACAACCATACCAAGCCTTATCACATGGCTAAATTTACACTTTACAACTTAAAACATAACTCAAATGCTTCTAGCCTATACATGCCATACTTCAAATTTACAATTTTCAAAAGGTACCAAAATAGAGTTCGATAGTGTGGTAATGATCCTCGACGATCCCTGAACTCCCGATAGCTTCGATATCTATAAAACAGTTGAAAACACATACAAAGTAAGCTTTCAAAAGCTTTGTAAGCCATATACAAATAAACTTATCACATAACATAATTTAAAATCAATTCAATCATATAAATCACGGTAAAGCATAACCGCATATCTATAAATCTCATATAGCTCATACATATTTCATATGTTCACCTATGTTAAAATACCTACCTTTTATTCTTAATCATGATATACATTTCAAACGTACCTGAGTCGATACATAACTACATAGTTACTCATTTCTTGGAATGCCAGTTGAACTGTACAGAATCAAATAGGATACGCGGATAACTCAGAAAGCTCGTACAATGCCAATGTCCCAGACATGCTCTTACATGTAATCAAATATCGATGCCACTATCCCAGACAGGGTCTTACACAAAATCAAATACGATGCCAATGTTCCAGACATGATCCTACACGTAAATCTCAAATCGATGCCAACGTCCCAAACGTGGTCTTACACGAAATCACATATTGGAAATCCTATGTCATGACATATGTATCCTAGCTATTCCTATTGTTCGTACGAGACTTTTCGGACGTCGTCACATTATCGAAACTTTTTCAGATTTCATATATTCAGCTCTCATATCCATTTACCACAATTCAAATATCATATAAGCAATAATAATTCAATTTAACACATTTATTTGTATATCGACATACCTCATACGGATTCGAACAAACGGAATCAACTACTCGACGACTTTCGACTTTCCCCGGTCTAATTTCGTTTTCTTTGGTTCTTGATCTATATAAATTCAAATTTAACTCTTTTATTTAACAAATCATTCAATTCAATCCATATACACACATTTAGAGCATTTTACAAATAAGCCCTCACATTTGCACATTTTGACACTTTAGTCCCTAATTCATAAAATCACAAAATACACAAAATTTTCTTCTATACATGCCTAGCCGAATTTTCATGTAGTTTATATAAGTCCACATATTTCATTTATTTCACATTTTAGTCCCTCAATTTCTCCTTTTCACAATTTAGCCTAAATTACTCAAATTCATCAAAAATCTCAATAAAAAAAATATGTATCTATCATCAAGCTTCTATATTTCATCAACTAAAATTACAAAACTCACAAAATCAACAATGGCATAACTCAAAATCATCATCCAAATTAGAAATTTAGGCATGGGCTTGGTAAAATACAAATCAACGATCACAAAAACGTAAAAATTATCAAAAACCGAACAAAATACATACCTAAATCAAAGTGAGCAAGGGCTGAATATCAAAACCTAGCTTTGGCTTCTTCTTCTTTTAATTTTCGGCAATAAGGGTGAATGAATCATCCATTATCATATTTTATTTTACTTATTACATATTAATTCACCATTAATGTCTACTCATACTTTTAATGGTAAAATATCAACATAAGGAGCTTTCATTTAAAGTGACATAGCAAATAGGTACTTTTAACATATAAAATGCAACTTTTACATTTTATGCGATTAAGTCTTTTTTCTAAATTAAGCACACAAACGATCAAATTTTCACACGAAACTTTCACAGATTTCAATTCATATATTCTAAGCACAGAAAATAATATTAAAATATTTGTCTAACTTAGATTTGTGGTCTCAGAACTACTATTTCGACTAGGGTCTAAACCGGACTGTTATAGATATAGAGAATACAAGGAAACGAGCATGCTAGTATGTATGATAGATTGTTGAATTTGTCATTGTTTGATTGATCAAATTTGTGAATATTGAGATACATAGGGATGACCTAAGGCATTGTTTGGTATACACCCATACCCAAAAAGCTAACCCTATTTATTCATCTTTAGTACCTATATTTGAGCCAGAATACATTTCTTGATGAAACTTCAAACAAAAGCCGAGCCAAAAATGCTAATTTGTTTTACCCTTTTTCTTTAGACTTGAACTACACAACTATAGAAGTCTGGCCATACTTATTGAGGTTTAAGTAGATACATCAAGGAAAAGTTTGTAAAAATAAGAGTAAAATAGGAAGAAACAATGTGATATAGTGATTATAGGTTAGCTATTACATGCCAAATAAAATAAAAATACAACAAGAAAAGTAAAAGTAGTAGAAAATGTACTTGTAAAAGAAAAATAAAAGCATTTATGAGTGAGAGGTACTGAAAAAGGAAAAAAATGTGACAAAGTCACAAAGTAGAAAAAAATTTGTTCATTAGTGCACAAAAAATCGTGAGCTAATTTTAGTTTCTATATTATGTTATGACTTCCTATATGAAGAAATAAGGAAGCTAAGAGAAAGAGAAATAAGACGGTGAGCAGGTAAGGGTCACTAAGGGGGGAGAATAGGGAACAATACGATATGCCAAACTATTTTTGTACTTGAAACTATTTTGATGCTTACTATTTTTTAATTCCATACTTGTCCTAAGCCTCAGAACGTTACAAGCCGAAAAGCCTTATGTGATCTAGGGAGACCTATTCATAAATTGACATCATATTAAATAATTACATTTATGACTATTTGTATTCGGCTAGGATAATCAAATTACTTGTATAATTTATTGATGGATTTATACATTTGAGAACCTTTAAGTTTGTAGATTTTGTAATATATTGAACTTAGGTGCTTGATATTAAAAGTGGTAAGTTGTCAACATATCATGGCAAGATTATGCGTAAATATGAAATACCTAGTTATGTACTTCGAAGCCAATGTTGTACTATACTTACTCAAGGTTCGTCTATTAATTGTTTGTTTGTGTTTCCTTTTCTTGAGGACAAGCAATGACTTAAGTGTCGGGGAATTTGATCTGTCGTAATACGGTGTAGCAAATTAAATTAGTTTTCGCACTTGAGGAGCTTGAATACAAGCACTTTTATTATGTTTTAGTTGAGTTTTTATAGTTTAGTTTAAATTCAATAAAAAAGTGTATTTTGAGTCTTTTATTGACCTTAGAGGTTGAATGAGGCCTAAAGGTGAGCTAACGTACTTAGTTAGTGTGCATGAGCCCATGCAAGGGCATAGGAACTCAATACTGGTCGATGTGTTACAACACGAGGAGTTACAGTTCGTAACATAAGAAGCAGAATGCAAGAATTGTCATACTGTCTTTTGGTGTCGCGACACACCCCTGAAGCCATCCCTGAACTACACATACTGCCCTCGATGTTGCGACACAGGCACCAGGGTGTCACAAAACTGGCCCTGTACATGAGATAATTATGAGCTAAGGGCATTTTGGTCTATACAATTAAAATTTAAACACGAGAGCATCAGCTAACATAGGTTTGAGGACAATAATAACCCTAACTCTATAAATAGGCTCTTAAATACTTGTTAAAGGATAACCTTTGATATTCTAACTCTTAGGGTTTAGATTTTTTTTAACTATTTTCATTCATGCTCTTCGGAGAACTTGATTTGTAGACGTAATCAAACAATTGAGGATTTCTATGCTTCATTAATCAAATTCAATTAGGATTATCTAAACTTTATTCTTGATTTACTTTTTTGTGCATATATCTATCATCAAGTTTATTATGTTTATGGATTCCATGATAAACTAATCATTTTATGGGGTATTAGCGAGTGGAGGTGTGAATGATTAATTACTATGTAGGGTTTTCTTAGCAGATCAGCTGTTCAAGAGAAGAAAAACTTAAACCCTAGGCTTGACGGCCATAGGCTTGACGACCTTAAGAAGTCATTTAGGTAGGAATTAACCCAAAATTGGTATGCCCTATCTATGAACACCTTAGCCTTAAACTGACGTGGACTATGAGGTTGAGATGTAAGTAGTTCTTGTTGACTCGTTAGTTTAATAGAGGATCGAGAGATTCTACTAGGGTAACGACTAGTTGATTAAATAGAAACCCAATATAGGAATTATTTATAATCACCAAAGCAAGCTAGTCACTCATGACTTCGTTTGGTTGAGTTTAAAAATTAGTTTTCTGAAGTCCCTTTTATTTATGCATTTTATATTTCATTATTTATAAAATCCCCAAAAATCTTTCTTTTATGATTTATCGGAATATAATTTATTTAAACTATTAATTAGTTTTATTTGTGTCTAGGTTAAGTTAATTTAGTACTCGGCTCTCTTGGGTACGATTTTCGAAGTACATACCTACTTCATTATAAAACTATATTACAAGTTGACCCGAATACTTGTGGAAATCTCCTCAAATCTATATATTTCATTGTAATATTTACACTCTGGACGTCAGTATGTCCGAAGGTGATCACTTATGGCAAGAAATTTCTCGTTTGTACTGACCATAAAATTGACGAAAGATTATGATATGGTAATTGATTATCATCCAGGAAAAGTGTAACACCCCATACCCGTATCCTACGTCGAGACGGAATACGAGGCATTACCAAACTTGAACTTGTACTTACAACCAATTCCGAGTCTTCAAGACTTGGTCAAATTTAAAGATTTTCTCAACTAATCAACACATCCTCAATATGGGCCTACGATGCCCAAAGCACACATTGGAAATCATCCAGGACCAATTTGGGTCCTTCAGTCAACTTTAGAAAAATGACACTTGACATAGGGGCACACGCCTGTGTGGGAGAGGCAACACGCCCGTGTGACCATTTTGACATGGTCATGCTGTTGGTCCATGTGGCACACACAGCCCAAGCAACACAAGGGCACGCCCGTGTCCTTCACCCTTGTGGTATTAATTCTAAGTTCACACCTATAGGGGTTTTCACACGGCCTGGCACACGCCCGTGTCCTAGCCCGTGCGCAAAAACCTGGACATTTTGTTTCTGATGTCAGCAATTCTTAAGGGCCACACGACCAAGGCACACGCCCATGTGCTAGGCCATGCCCTTCACACGGCTGAGACTCAAGGCTGTGTCTCTACCCGTGTGTTTACCACCATGCATTGTGACTTGAAATTTTTTTACGTGCAAGGGACACACGGCGGGCCACACGCCCATAGGGCATACCGCGTGTCACACACGGCCTAGAAACATGCCCATGTGCCTACCCGTGTGGACAAAATAAGGCTATTTACCAAGCCTTTTTGCCTCCCTTACTTACACAACCTGCACAATAGCAACTAAACCAATACAAGACTATTTCGTCCAACCAAATCAGCCATAATAGACAACATTTTATTTGTGCATTTTACTCATCCATGAAAATAACATCATTTGCATATATCAAAATGAATATTAGCAATCATTGGAGGATTAATACAAAATGAAGGGGAATCACCCATACCAACACATTTGGCCAATTTCAAAGACTCAAAACATCAAAGTCTAGCCATATACATGTCATTCTCAAAAATAAATAGTCTAACTATACCGAGCGCTTCAGCTGATAGTGTAATCATTGCCTCCGATGTCCGATGATCCTCGAGCACATTAGGCAGCACTATAAGAAAAAGGACAGGAGAGGGAGTAAGCATAAAGCTTAATAAGTTGCACATAAATAAATATACAACAACAATTTTACCATTCATCAACATGCTCGTAACACAAAAGTGGGCGTAAGCATTACTTACTCATCACTATCCATATAAATCTCATAGCATGTATCGAGCTCATATCTCATACATTTCAATTAGGTACCTGTACCACTCACAACACGGTTATACCTTACTTATTAGCTCAAACTGTATCTCTCACCGTTGAACCGTTCAGAACTTTATCGGATATTCAATAAGCCTCAAAAATGGGGTAGGGTGCTAATGCCATGTCCTAGACGTGGTCTTACACTGGCTCATATCTCAAGTCGATGCCATGTCCCAGACATGTCTTACACTAGCTTACATCTCGGGGCCGATGCATGTCCCAGACATGTCTTACACTAGTACGCGTTTCGATGCTGATGCCATGTCCTAGACATGGTCTTACACTGGCTCTCATAATGTGGCCAATGCATGTCCCAGACATGTCTTACACTACCCATATGTCATGGCATGAATATCCGATTTATTTCCTAGGTTCAAACGGGAATTCTACTATCTCTATTATCATCATACTTTCTCAATTCCACAATCAAGCAATTCATGCTACATTAATCCAAATACAATTCAACACATACATTAGCAATGTAGTTGTATTATTTACGTACAACTTACCTCGGGTTAAAAAATGTGGCGGCTAGTCGATTTAGTCGATTCGTCTAGGTTCGGATTTGGTAATTCTTGATCTATAATAGCAAAATGTACTTATTTAGTCACTAAATAGAATTAAGCAATCGACAATTCACATCTTTGGTAAAATGACCATCTTGCCCCTAGATTTTAAAAAAATGACCATTTTACCCCTAGACTCGAAAATTACTTTTTATCGAATTTATTCATACCTTAAGCCTAGCCGAACCGTTTTTACTATTATAGCAACTCCAAATTCCCACTATTTCACATATTTATCATCTATTTTACAACTAATGCAAAATAGTCCTTTTAGGTGTTTTCATGCTAACACCTTTCACAAAAGTTGTTTATAAGAAACCCAAGACTCATTTTCTTCCATAAAAACTCAGCAACCATTAAAAATTATTTCATGGCGACACCCTAAAATCATAATCATATTTGGAAGCTTAAGCTTCAAGGGTTTCAAAAATGTAAAAATCTTCAAGAAAACTCAATAAAATCAC
Source organism: Gossypium longicalyx (assembly GCA_025698465.1). Taxonomy (NCBI): domain Eukaryota; kingdom Viridiplantae; phylum Streptophyta; class Magnoliopsida; order Malvales; family Malvaceae; genus Gossypium; species Gossypium longicalyx. Next base: position 64,863,691 of record CM046995.1, on the reverse strand, counting down.
TTACTTGCAAGAAGAGTAAGTGGCTAAATTTTTTGAAGCCTTCAAACCCCTACAATGGCTGATATTTTCATTCAAGAAGAGAGAATGAAGAGATGAATCCTTTTGTTTTATTATAATATTAAAGCTAGTCAAAATTGGCGACCAAAACTCACCTAATTTTGACTTTCTCATCAATTTATCTCCTATGGCCGGCCACCCTATTCTCTAAGGGTCAAATTACTTTGTAAAGGCCCCCAATTTAGGATTCATGACAAATTTACACCCTTAGCTATCAAATTAGGACTTTGGCACTTTATGCGATTTAGTCTTTTTTTGCAATTAAGCAAGCAAACGCTAAAATTATTTCACCAAATTTTTCATGCACTCATATAAACATGCTATAATCCCATAATAATAAAATAATTTTTTCCAACATTCAAATTTTTGGTCTCAAGACCACTGTTCTGACTAGACCCAAAGTTGGGCTGTTATAATTCTCCCCTTTTAGAGATTTTCGTCTTCGAAAATCTTACCTGTGAATAAATTCGGGTATTGATCTCTCATAGTCTTCTCGGGTTCTCATGTGGCTTCCTCGACTCCATGTCTATGCCACAAAACTTTCACGAGTGTTATACTCCTATTCCTCAATTGTTTGACTTCTCAAGCCAAAATCTTGACTGGCTCTTCGCCATAAGTCATGTCCGGATGTATCTCAATCTCTGTTGGCGAAATCACATCCAAAGGGTCTGATCTATATAGGAGTAGCATGGACACATGAAACACATCGTGAATCTTTTCCAACTCTGGTGGCAAAGGCAATCGATAGGCAACAGGCCCTACTCTCTCGATAACCTCATAGGGTCCTATGAAATGAGACCTCAACTGGCCTCTTCTACCAAATCTGAGAACTTTTCTCCATTGGGATACTTTCAAAAACACTCTATCACTGACTTGAAATTCGATCTCTTTCCGTTTCAAATCTGCGTAGGATTTTTGTCTATCTGATGCAACCTTCAAACAGTTATGAATCACTTTAACTGTTTCTCCAGTCTCTTTAACTAAATCGACCCCGTGAATCTAACTTTCTCTTAGCTCAGTCCAATATAAGGGCGTTCAACATTTTTTCCCATACAAAGCCTCATAAGGCACCATTTTTAGACTTGTCTGATAACTATTGTTGTAGGCGAATTCAACCAATGGTAAGTATCTTTCCCAACTTCCCTGAAACTCGAGAACACAACACTGCAACATGTCCTCTAAAATCTAAATCACTCTTTCTAACTGACCGTCAGTTTACAGGTGAAAGGTCGTGCTAAAACTCAACTTTGTTCCCAATACCTCTTGTAATTTTTCCCAAAACCTCGAGGTAAATCTCCGGTCCCTATCAGAAATAATCGACAAGGGCACCCCGTGTAGTCTTACAATCTTAGAAACATACAAGTCAGGTAATCTCTCAAGGGAGTAGTCGATACACACGGTATAAAATGTGTCGACTTTGTTAGCCTATCCACAACAACCCAGACGGCATCTCTTTTCCTCGGGGTTACCGACAAACCCGTCAGAAAGTCCATCGTAATCCGATCCCACTTCCACTCGGGGACCATGATAGGCTGGAGTAGACCCGAAGGTACTTGGTGTCTAGCCTTCACTTGCTAACATACAAGGAACTTGGAAACGAACTTTGAAATGTCTCTTTTCATCCCTGACCACCAGTATATTTTCTTTAGTACCCGGGTGGATAGACAAACAACCACTATGTGCCTCTTGTAAAATCTTCAGAATTAGCTCATTTCCCTTGGGTACACAAACTCTATTTTTAAACATTATACATTTATCGGTACCAATACAAAAATCTGTCTCAACGCCCGACTCACACTGAGTTCTCTTGGCTTGCAAGTCACTGTCATTATCCTGAGCTTCCCGAATCTCTTGTAGAAATATCAGTCTAGCTCTCAACTCTGCTAGAATCGAACCATTATCCAACAAATCCAAATTGGCGTTCAATGCTCTCAACGTAAATAACGATTTTCTACTCAATGCATCGGCGACCACGTTCGCCTTTCTCGAATGGTAGTTGATAATCAACTCATAATCCTTTATGAGCTCTAACCATCGTCGTTACCTTAAGTTCAAATCCTTTTGATTCATCAAGTACTTCTCGCCATACAAATGGTGTCTCCAAATTTTCAATGCGAATATGACGGCAGGCAACTCTAAATCATGCGTCGGGTAGTTTTTCTCATGTGGCTTTAGCTGTCTCAAGGCATAGGCTATTACCTTGCCTTTTTGCATGAGCACACACCCCAATCCATTCAAAGAGGCGTCACTATATATCACAAACTCCTTGCCCAACTCTGGTTGCACTAAAACTGGGGCTTCAGTCAACAAAGCCCTTAATTTCTCGAAACTCTGTGTGCATTTTTCTGTCCATTCAAACTTGACCTCTTTTTGCAGCAGCCTTGTCATCGGTGCAGCTATCACAGAGAATCCATTTACAAAATGTCTATAATATTCTGCCAAACCCAAAAAGCTTCAAACCTCTGTTACATTCCTCAGCGGTTTCTACTCAACAATAACTGAGATCTTGCTTGGGTCAACTCTAATCTCATCACCCAACACAATGTGTCTTAGAAATCTGACCTTTTTGAGACAAAATTCACTCTTACTAAACTTGGCGTAAAGCTGCTTATCTCTCAAAGTTTGTAGAATCGTTCTCAAATGCTCCGCGTGCTCACCCTCATCATGCGAGTAAATTAATATGTCATCAATAAAGATCACTACGAACCTATCCAAATACGGCCGAAAAATGCGGTTCATCAAATCCATAAACATCACTAGGGCACTAGCCAAACCAAAGGGCATAACGAGGAACTCATAATGCTCGTATCTCATCCGAAATGTAGTCTTCAGTACATCTTGCTCCTTAACCTTTAACTAGTAATATCCTGACCTCAGGTCAATTTTGAAAGACACAGTAGCTCCCTTTAACTGATCAAACAGGTCATTGATCCTTGGAAAAGGATACTTGTTCTTCACTGTTACCTTGTTGAGCTATCTATAGTCGATACATAACCTCATCAACCCGTCTTTCTTTTTCACAAAAAGTACTAGAGTACCCTACTGTGAATAGCTCGGTCTCACAAATCCCTTATCCGTTAACTCTTGCAACTGCACTTTCAACTCTTTCAATTCAATCGGAGCCATCCTATACGAAGCGATTGAGATAGGTGTCGTACCAGGGACAAACTCGATACCAAATTCAACTTTTCTAGTTGGAGGTAATCTGGGAAACTCTTCTGGAAACACATCCATGAACTCACAAACCACTGGTACCGATTCTATATTCAACTCGGGCACTTGAGTATTCAACACAAAAGAAAGATAAGCCTCATATCCTTTCTCAATTATTTCACTATCGACATAGACAATATCACCACAGGCGATTTATTTGGTTCATCTGGTCCAGCCCGAAGATCATTCCCATATTCACATTTCAACTCAATAACTTTTCTCCCACAGTCCACTACAACACTATGAGAAGTCTACCAATCCATCCCAAGGATTACATCAAATTCATTAAACGGCAATAACATCAAGTTAGCCGGAAAATAATGACCTCTAATTGTCAAAGGACAATTTCTATGCACTTGGTCAACAATCACATGTCTGCCTAAAGGGTTGGACACTTTTATCACGAATTTAGTTAACTCTACTATCATGTTCATACGGGGTATCAATTCTATACAAATATAAGAGTGGGTCGACCCCGGTCAATTAAAGCAATAACAGATATATCATGGATAGAAAAAGTATATGTGATCACATTAAGAGACTCTGCCTCCTCTCGGGCACGTATAGCATAAGTCCTTGCAGGCGCTCTGCCCTCGGACCTCACCGGAACATCTCTTGGCACACCTCTACCACTAGTTCCACTTCCAGGGTTCTTTTGTGGTCTACCACTCAAAAGAGCACTACTTGCTCTCACATCTTGCTTTTTCTCCTTGCCATCTAGCTCGAGACAATCTCGAATGAAGTGGTCTAGTGACCCACATTTGAAACACCCATTATCTTTACCTCAACATTAGTCCGAGCACTACCGACACTCGTAATAAAAGTGGTCTGGGTCGTGAACTCTACCGAGAACCCTACCGAGGCATTCGATCGGGTCATGAACTCTTTTGATCTTTTGGATAAGAACTGATGTGATTTCCCCATCTGTCTTTTTCTTGAATCACGTGACTCAATTGCCATCTTTTTCCTCTCTTTAACTAATTATTCTACTTTGCATGCTCTCTCAACGAGTACCACAAATTCCCCTAACTCTAATATGCCAACGAATACTCGGATATCCTCATTGGGGCCATCCTCAAACCTCTTACACATGGTGGCTTCTGTAGACACGCACTCCCGTGCTGAGCCTCACAAATTCATGTTCATATTTTGTCACTGTCATACGACCTTGCTTTAACTCTAGAAATTCTTTCCTCTTTTGATCTATGAACCTCTGATTAATATACTTTTTTCGGAACTCTTCCTAAAAGAATTACCAAGTTACTCTCTCTCTCGGTACAATAGACATGAGAGTATTCCACCACTGATAGGCCGAATCTCATAAGAGTGATACTGCACATTTCACGCACTCCTCAGGCGTGCACGATAGTTCATTAAATACCCTAAGGGTATTTTTCAGCCAAAATTCTTCCCTTTCCAGGTCATCGTCTATATTAGCCCTCAATTCCTCGACCCCTTGCTTTTGAATCTTATCTACTAGAGGTTTCTCCCTCCTAACCATATCCGTGCCTTGTAGAGCAACCGGGGCATACTGAGGAATCAGAGGAGGTGGGGGAGGTGGAGTGCTCAGATTCACATGAACAAACTCCGTGTACGAAGCGTCCATCATTTGGAGATAGGCTTCTCTAGCCCCTTTGCCTTGGCCCATAGTCACGGGCTCGCTCTCAACTAGCGCGGTCCCCTCAGCAGGAGCCGGCGCATTACTCTCCACGTCATCTGCTGTAGCTCTATCAGGATCCATTTACTATATGAATATATAATTTATAATCGTCAGGAATCGTCACACTATCACTATACAGTTATGGCATGTATAGCTAGACCCGTACTCATGCTAGATTAGTCTTAGAACCAACTAAACTATAGCTCTGATACCACTAAATGTAACACCCTATACCTGTATCCTACGCTGGGATGGAATACGAGGTGTTACCTAACTTGAACTCGTACTTACAACCAATTTCGAGTCTTCAAGACTTGGATAAATTTAAAGATTTTCTCAACTTATCAACACATCATTAGTATAGGCCTATGATGCCCAAAGCACACATTGGAAATCATTCAGGACCAATCCGAGTCCTTTAGTCAACTTTAGAAAAATGACACTTGACATAGGGGCACACGCCCGTGTGAAAAGGGTAACACGCCCGTGTGACCATTTTGACATGGTCGTGCTGTTGGTCCGTATGGCACACACTGCCCAAGCAATACAGAGACATGCTCGTGTCCTTCACCCGTGTGGTTTTAATTCTAAGTTCACACCTATAGGGGTTTTCACATGGCCTGGCATATGCCCGTGTCTTATCCCGTGTGCAAAAACTTGGACATTCTATTTCTGACGTCAGCAATTCTTAAGGGTCACACGGCCAAGGCACACGCCCGTGTGCTAGGCCGTGCCCTTCACATAGCTGAGACACAAGGCCGTGTTTCTACCCGTGTGTTTAATACCATGCATTGTGACTTGAATTTTTTTACGTGCAGGGGACACACAGTCGGGCCACACGCCCATAGGGCATATCGTGTGTCACACACGGCCTAGACACACGCCTGTGTGCCTACCTGTGCGGACAAAATAAGACTCTTTACCAAGCCTCTTTGCCTCCCTTACTTACACAACCTGTACAATAGCAACCAAACCAATACAAGACTATTTCATGGAACCAAATCAGCCATAATAGACAACATTTTATTTGTGCATTTTACTCATCCATGAAAATAACACCATTTGCATATATCAAAATGAATATTAGCCATCATTGAAGGCTTAATACAAAATGAAGGGGAATCACCCATACCAACACATTTGGGCAATTTCAAAGACTTAAAACATCAAAGTCTAGCCATATACAAGCCATTCTCAAAAACAAAGAGTCTAACTATACCGAGTGCTTCGGCTGATAGTGTGATCATTGCCTCCGACATCCAATGATCCTCGAGCTAGTTAGGCGACACTATAAGAAAAAGGAAAAGAGAGGGAGTAAGCATAAAGTTTAGTTAGTTGCACATAAATAAATATACCATTTATCAACAATCTCGTAACACAAAAGTGGGCGTAAGCATAACTTACTCATCACTATCCATATAAATCTCATAGCATGTATCGAGCTCATATCTCATATATTTCAATTAGGTACCAGTACCACTCACAACACGGTTATACCTTACTCATTAGCTCAAACCATATCTCTCACCATTGAACCATTCGAAACTTTACCGGATATTCGATAAGCTTCAAACATTGGGTAGGGTGTCAATGCCATGTCCCAGACATGGTCTTACACTAGCTCATATCTCAAGTTGATGTCGTATCCCAGACATGTCTTACACTGGCTTACATCTCGAGGCCGATGCATGTCCCAGACATGTCTTACACTAGTACTCGCTTCGATGCCGATGCCATGTCCCAGACATGGTCTTACACTGGCTCTCTTAATGTGGCCGATGCATGTCCCAAACATGTCTTACACTAGCCCACAATAACCCATATGTCATGGCATGAATACCCAATTTATTTCCTAGGTTCAAACAGGAATTCTACTATCTCTATTATCATCATACTTTCTCAATTCAACAATCAAGCAATTCATGCTACATTAATTCAAATACAATTCAACACATACATTAGCAACGTAGTTGTATTATTTACGTACAACTTACCTCGGATTACAAAATGTGGCGGCTAGTCGATTTAGTCAATTTGTTTGGCTTTCCCCCGGTTTAGGTTCGGATCTGGTAATTCTTGATATATAATAGCAAAATGTACTTATTTATTCACTAAATAAAATTAAGAAATCGATAATTCACATCTTTGGTAAAATGACCATCTTGCCCCTAGACTTTGAAAAATGACCACTTTACTCCTAGACCGAAAAATTAATTTTTATCGAATATCTTAAGCCTAGCCGAACCCTTTATACTCTTATAGCAACTCCAAATTTTCACTATTTCACATATTTATCATCTATTTTACAACTTATGCAAAATAGTCCTTTTAGGTGTTTTCATGCTAACACATTTCACAAAAGTTGTTTATAAGACACCCAAGACTCATTTTCTTCCATAAAAACGCAGAAACCATTACAAATTCTTTCATGGGAACACCCTAAAATCATAATCATTTTGCAAAATAGTACCCTCATTTGCAAGCTTATGCTTCAAGGGTCTCAAAAATGTAAAAATCTTCAAGAAAACTCATTAAAATCACTTACTTGCAATAGGAGTAAGTGGTTGAAATTTTGGAAGCTTTCAAACCCCTACAGTGGCTGATATTTTTGTTCAAGAAGAGAGAATGAAGAGATGAAGCCTTTTGTTTTATTATAATATTAAAGCTAGTCAAATTTAGTGACCAAAACTCACCTAATTTTGATTTTCTCATCAATTTGTCTCCTATGGTTGGCCACCCTATTCTCTAAGGGTAAAATTTCTTTTTAAAGGCCCCCAATTTAGGATTCATGAAAAATTTACACCCTTAGCTATCAATTTAGGACTTTGGGACTTTATGCAATTTAGTCCTTTTTCGTAATTAAGCAAGCAAACGCTAAAATTATTTCACCAAATTTTTCATGCCCTCATATAAACATGCTAGAATCCCATAATAATAATAAAATAATTTTTTCCAATATTCAAATTCGTGGTCCCGAGACCACTATTCTGACTAGCCCCAAAGTCTAGCTATTACACAAAGTGAATGTAGTTGTCGATGCCTTGTGCTGAAAGTCTCTGTTTGTTTTATGATCGATGAATGCTCAGTTTAAGTTGAAACTTGACGGTTCTATACTTGCCGAGTTGAGGGCTAAGCCTTTATTTTTACAAAAAATTTGAAAGTTGCAACTTGATGATCTGAGTTTGTTAGCTAAACAAAAAATGGTGGAAAATTCTCAGATAGCTAATTTCAGTGTTGGTACGGATGGCAATTTATATTTTCGTAGTAAGTTGTGTGTACCTGACGATTCACAGCTGAAACAAAACATTTTAAATGAAGCTCATAACAGAGTTTATTTGTTACATCCGGGCAGTATTAAAATATATAGTTATTTGAAATAGATGTATTGGTGGCTGAGAATGAAATGCGAGATCGTTGAGTTCGTATCAAAATGTCTTGTGTGTCAATAGGTAAAATTCGAGCGTCATGTTTCATTAGGGTTACTATAGCCTATCATGATTCTCGAGTGGAAATAAGAGCGAGCCACTATGGATTGTGTATCAAGGTTACCATTAACACTGAGAAAGAAAGATGCAATTTAGGTTATAGTTGATCGATTAACCAAGTCTGCACATTTCATTTATGTACATATAGATTACTCACTCAAGAAGACGATAAAATTTTATGTTTTTGAGATTTCCAGATTACACGGTGTTCCATTGTCAAACATTTTTTTATCGCGACCGGACATTTACCTCCAAGTTTTTAAGAAGACTACATGAAGCTCTGGGCACCAAGTTGAAATTCAGTACGACTTTTCACCTTTAGACCAACGATCAATCAGAGCGAGTGATTCAGGTACTTGAGGATATGTTCTAATATTGTATTTTAGAATTTGCGGGTAGTTGGGAAAAATTTATTCCATTAGTTGAATTTGCTTACGACAACAGTTATTAGTCTAGCATTAAAATGGCACTATACGAAGCTTTAGATGGTTGAAAGTGCAGAACTCCATTGTATTGGATTGAATTAAGTGACAGAAAGATTTTTGGTACAAATTTGACCCGTGAGATTGAAGATAAAGTCAAGTTTATTCGAGACTATTTATAAGTTGCTTCAGACCATCAAAAATCTCAGGTCGATCTAAAAATAAAAGATATCGAATTTTAGGTTGGTGAAAAAGTATTCCTTAAAGTATTGTATTAGAAGAAAGTTCTTCATTTCGGCCAAAAAGGAAAACTTAGCTCTAGATTTATTGGTTTGTATGAGGTTACCGAGAGAATAGATCCAGTAGCATACCGTTTGGCTTTACCGTTAGAGCTAAAAAAGATTTATATTGTTTTTCACATTTCGGTGTTAAGACTTTACAAAATTGAATCCTTCCCATGTGATTTCTCTGGTTGAAATAGAGTTACAATATGATATGACATATAATGAAAAATTGGTTAAGATACTAGCTTGAGAAGTTAAAAAATTGAGAAAAAAATAGATAGCATTAATGACAGTTCTTTGGCACCGCCATAGTGTTGAGGAAGCCACATGAGAACTAGAAGAATTTATGAAATTTCAATATCTGAACCTTTTCTTTGGTAAGATTTTTGAGGACGAAAATTCCTTTTGGGAGAGAGTTGTAATTGCCTATTTTCAGTTGTGTCGAAAATAGTGGTTTCAGGACCACAATTTTGACTACTGATTTAGTAAATTTTATTAATTTAATAGTTTTAAAGTTTTTAAAGTGTCATTCTAAAATTTGGTTGGGTAATTTTACCATGTCAATAGTTAAATAAGTGAAAAAGACTAAATCGTAAAAACTACAAAAGTTAATCACTATTAGTTTATTTGTGCTAAATGATTATAAAATCATAAATTGAGGACTTTAAAATATAATTGACCCTAATTACTATTAGTAGCCAGTTAATGAATAGAAATAGGTATTTTTTTATATGTTAAAATAAAATATATCTAATTAAAGATATATTATGTTAATTAATAAAACAAAAAGAAAAGAAACATTAACATTTTCATCATCTTTCTTCCTAAGGTCGATTCTTCCATTAACAAAGAACTAAAGCTTTGACCAAAGGAAAATTTCTTTGCTTGGTATGCATTTTTAATCTATTCTCGGTAATTTTTATATTTTTGAGATTGTTGTAGCTTAATCTTGCTAACCTGGAAACTATTTTGTAAAACTATTAAAGGTTTTGAAATCTACCAATAATAATTTTTTTATAATTCTTGAAGTTAAATGAATGATTTATAAGCTTCATTGTTAAATAGGACTATTTTGTAAAGGAATTATAACACCCCAAACCCGGCCTAGATGTTATGGCCGAACCTGGCGTTGTCACATTGAAGTGTTTTTCAAAACTGTGATTTCATTGAAAAACCCGTCTTACAATTTAAAACTTGTGTAAAGTCTCAGTTTGTTTCAAAACGTGGTTCATTGAAAAGTTAATCACTTTTAAACACGTTATTAATTTCGTTGAAAATCTCTTTCAGTTGTGGAAGCTAATTTAAATTAAAGAAGTTTAAAACATATGTTTTTGAAAACAGTAATTGGTTTGAAAACTCGTCTTTTCCTAGACTTGTAGTTTAAAGTGAGTAATCAAAAGCCCAATTAAAAGTAAATCCCACAAATGGTCTTATTACAAACCAAGAATAAAAAATAAAAAATACGAGTAATCAATTTAACGTAGCAGTAGGAGCAGTCGTGTGGCCATCTCCAAGTCCCTCACAGCACCGATCCGCCTAACGCTGGGGACTACCTGTATAGTTAAAAACGGGGTGAGTTTACGAAAACTTATCGTGTAATCCCCTCCTAATACAAAAATAGTCAGTCATATAAATAGTATACAGAAGTAGTTTGGGCTTGAGCCCATTACAGAAACAGAGGCCGTGTAACGCCCTGAAATTTGGGCCTAGAAGTATTGGGCTTTGAGTAAGGCAACAGTTAGGAAACTATGCATAAAATTTTATGTGAGCTAGGATGACACAAATTGAATGTTGGTGTGGTGGTTAAGTGAATTGGGTGTGTTTGGGGATGTCTGAGAAGTCTTGGGTTCAAACTTGGGCTTTAGCAAAAATTTTGGTTTTAAGTGAATAAAACCCTAGATGCTTGGATGTAGGCCTTTTAAATTATTGTGTTAAAAAAATGACACAAGGAAGCATGTGGTCTAGTGGTTGGGGCGTCATTAAGGTTGTAAGGGAGCCTAGGTTCAAGTCTTGGCTCTTGTAATTTATTTTGGTTTTTCTTTTAATGGAACCTGGACTTTGGCCTATAGACCTTTTAATTAATTGAGGATATTTTGTGTCATAAGGGAGCTTGTGGCAGGGAGGCAAGTGGCATGTGAGCATGTGAGAAGGGCAAGGGATCGAATCCCCTTGCAAGCAAAATGTAATTATTTTGCTACATGAGGATGGTAAGTGGTTGAATTGGATTGAAACTCTGGAAGGTTGTTGTGGACTTGGTAAAAGGGTGAAGTTTGAACTGGTCATTGTTGTTGAATTGAATTTGAATTGGGGGGAGCTGGACTAAATCAAGGAGAAAACGGTGGAGGGAATGAGGGAGATTTTCAAGGAATTTGATGAGTGGCCGAATTTGGGGTTACATGGGAGTGTGCATTCGATTTTTTTTGGGGGAGGGAAGCATTTTGGGACTTTGTCTTTGGTGGTGCCAAATGTGTATAGGAACTTTAGGGCTCTTTCATCATTCTTTTGTTTCGGTAGCTTTCCTCTTGAGTAGTTGTTCTCCCCATCTTGGTGCGTTTTTGATCATACGAGTCTTTTCCTTTTCAGCATTATTTTGCAATTATTTTTCATCTTACCGAAACTCAAGTGAGCAAATGCCAAATTCTCTTAAAAGCCTTCTTTCTTCTTCCCTTAATTTCTTCTTTGGCCGAATCTGTTTCATCTTCTTTTCTTACACCGAATCCTTTCTCTTCTTTGCTCGTATTATTCTGTCAATTCATTTTCTATAGCCAAATTTTCCCCTCATTCATCTTCTTCTCCTCTTGGCTTTCTCCTTTGGCCGAACATAATTGCTTTGTCTCTCTTGATTACCTAAGCCGATTATTTTTTATTCATCGAATAGCTTAACCTTGTAGTGAAAGGTGTTTTGGTTGAATTCTGCTACTGGTGCTTGTCTCCATTTCATTTCCTTGTGACGCAAACCTCTGTCAACTGGCCGAATACTCAATCTTTCGTCTTTACTCTTTTTTTTCCACTATTCAGTTTTGGCTTTCGAAGGGGGAGGTTTCTGTAGTATCACAGGGCATCTGAAGCAATTACATGGTCATTCACGACTCTGACAAGTGATCAGTTCAGATCAGTGACTTTGGAGGATTAGTGATCCACTTGTGCTAGAGAGGTGAGATGGTGCTTATTTGGGTTAAGTGAGTATGGTCGTTTAGGTAGGGGACTAACCAAATATTGGAATGAATGTAGGCTTTGGGCGTGAGTAGTTACTTGTCTTTGCAAGTAAAGTGTGTAACCGTACACCCGATTTTGTTGCTGTCAAACATGGGATATAGGTGTGTATTCACACCCTTGTTTAATTGTGAATCGGCAAAATTCGAAAAGCCAAAATGTCGAAACCTCGGCATTCGGGGCCTCACAAGTGTGCAAACGCACATGGGGTGAATCGAGCCCCAAATCATGGGTAGTAGACTGCAAAGGCCACCACGTCAGTTTTCGTGGACTGGGGCCGTTATGGGCCTCGATGGGCCAAAATGGGCCACATGGGCCCAATGGGCTTGTGGGCCCACGTGGGTAAAATCCTCTATAAGTGATCATTGATAGGTTGGTTGACGAGGCTCGCGATGCCGTATGTGAATCTGGGCTAAATGAGCCACATGAGCTTATGGGCCCACTTGGTCCTAATAGCGGGTTTTGGGCCCATATACACAGTTTTGGCCTTGTAGGTTTTCTGAGTCGCTCGAAGTGATGATAGACCTTCTAGGAGGTCATAATAAGTATCAAGACCCTAATATTGATAAAATGACCAAAATACCCTTGGGGTAAAATCACCGTTTTACCCCTAACGGACGAGATGTCCGTTACACCCCTAGTGGTAGGTTGGCTGATGTATGTATCATAGTTATATGATTGATACCTAGCATGACATCTTGCATTCATATATGTTATTGTGACATGTCATCCTGTATGGGGTTGGGTTAATATTGACGGAGGAAGTGTACGGCTCGTAGCCGTTCCGTACAAGGCTTTCAACCTTTTTATAATACATATAGCTTATAGCCGTTCTGTTAACTGGCAGCGTTGCTGCGATATTTATGGCCTTTAGCCATTCTATTTGCGGCGTTGAGATGTCCTGTTAACTTAGTGCCGCAACCGGTGCTAAGCTTGGTGTGTTGGCTGGGTGGGTTGATTTTATCCCCACATGGTGTGTTAGTTGGTACGGGTGGTGTATTGGTTGAACTGGGCTGGGTTTCTGTCTGCATATCTGCATCTGATTCTGATTCTGTAATGGGCTTAGGCCTAACTGATTTTGTTAATGGGCTAAGGTCCACCTAATACTGTGTCGGTGATGGGCTCAGGCCCAGTCTGTTTCTGCATTCCGTATATTTGACTGTTTGTATTTTAAGGGATTACATACTGATTTTTCGCAAACTCACCCTTCTGTCTAACTGTACAGGTAATCCCCAGTCTCTGGCGATTTGGAGCCGCGAGAGACTCGGAGGTGGCTACACGACCGCTGATGCTCTACTGTAGTTTTTTTATTTGAATTTTATATTTTGGGGTTTTAATTTTGTAATAAGGCCTTTGAGGGATTAAATTCTTTAATTGGGCTTTTGATTTTCTTATTTAAAACTGCTAAACACGAATTTTCAAAATTATTAACTATTTTCAAAAACACTGAAAAATAGACGTTTTTATATTTCAAACTTTAGTACCTTCCGCGGTATGAAATAACTTAAAGTATCAATGCCAGACATTAAGTAAACGTTTTTAATGAGATGATTTGCTAACCTCGAGCAAAAGGTTTTTAATCATAGAAATGAACTTTTAACGACAATTCAGTTTTTTAACGAAGCTTTGATGTGACACTCCAGATTCGGCCATAACATCTAGGCTGGGTTTGGGATGTTATAGGCCGAATATATGTGGGCCTAAGCCTAATACAGAAACAGTGTCAGTAACAAAAAAGCAACAGTGCAATTATGCAACCCATTCCAATCTAGCCAACACACCACCCGTACCAACCAACACACCATGTGGGGATAACAACGACCAACCCAGCCAATACACCAATATCGCAGTAAAGCTACCAGTAATAGTAACGTGAGTGGTGGTCGCGGCAATATAGTATCGCAAAGAAAGTCGCCAAGAATGAAATGGCTAAGAGCCATAAATATGATAGCTATAAGCTATAAACAGGATGGCACAAAGCCATCAGTAGCTATAATATAATCGGCACAAAGTCATTAGTAGCTGTAATATGACCAGTACAGAGCCATCGGTAGTTGTAGTATGATCGATACAGAGCCATCAGTAGCGGTAATATGATCGGCACAGAGCCATGATCAAGATGGCACGGAGCCATAATCGGGATGGCATAGAGCCATCTTCAGAATGGCATAGAGCCATAATCAGATCAAGTGGCTTAAACCCATAGGTAGGTCCACAGTTGTCTCGCGTGACCCGTACGACCTTAATAGAACAGTCCACAGTCATCTCATGCGACCTATGCAACCTTAACAGAATAGTCCACAGTCGTCTTGTGCGACCCGTGCGATCCTATCAGAACTTTCTCTGTATCAATGTCCCAACCCCATGCAATATGTCGTGTATGTCATGCTAAATCATTACACGCGTATGCAAAATAGCCATGCTCAATAACAATCATTTAAACATATATAAAAACCATATCAGTCGTAGAACCACCACCAAGTCAGTTAAAACAGAGTCATACGATCACAGTCAAATCAGTTAAATTCATAGTGTAAGTCGGTTATTTACCCACAAGGGCAAAACAGTTATTTTACCTTACAGGGGTATTTCAATAATTTTACACTACAAGGGTATTTCGATAATTTTATATTTTAGTAATCTTACAAATCGGGGGTCTTAACGACCCAACAGATAGTCCACCATCACCTCGAGTGACTTAAGTAACCTAAGCAAACATAATGGTGTAAGTGGGCCGAAGACCCATTACTCGGCCTAAGTGGGCCCACAAATTCGTGTGACCCATTTAGCCCAAAAACAGCCATAGCTATTCGAACATCACAGTCCAAACAATACTTACCACATCACATACATTTATCCGTGCGGGCCCACGAGCCCATTGGGCCCACACAGTCCATTTAGCCCAACGATGCCCAGAACACTCCAGGACCACGAGAGCGCTCGTGGTGGTCTCTACAGTCTAACGCCCATGTCTGTAGGCTCAGTTCACCACACGTGCGATCACACACCCATGTGGCATCATACGCCATATTTCTGGTTTTTCGGCATTTCGCCGATCTACAGTCATAGCAGTGTAAACAACATATACTTTCGGCTTTCAAATGATTATCGCATACCGCTTACAAATAAACACTCTTTCGGCTTTTCAATCGATCATCAAACATAGCATACGGTTTCACACCTGATCACGTAAAGCATTAAGAATTCTCGAGCATCAAAACCTTGACTCGAATGGTCAACTGTGATTTGCCTACTTAATCTAAAGTTTGGTACAGTCACCCTTCCGCAACTTGGTGAAAAGTCCTGAACCGTCGACACCCTACGTTGATTAAACTTAGGGGCAGAGGCTACGTATCCACTCCCAGCTAGCACCACTATCATCACTTTATTGCTAGAACCTCGTTTGCTCATCGAGAGTTCTAGAAACAAACCAAGTAAACAACATCTGAACGATAAGAGAGGGAGAATTCGGCACGTAAGGGAGAGGAATTATTTGGTTATAATCTGCACAAGAAGAAAGCGAATAGATATCCCTTAAGAGAAATAAAAGAAATAAATGTACTTACCGATCTGATGGATAAATATTACTACACTGAAGTTTGAGTAAGAGAGGGGAAAAAGTTAAAAGCGATTGGTCCACAGTCTTAGACTACCAAACAAACGTTGGAGTAGAGCCAGGAAGGGAATACATACATTCGTTTTTCAGGGGAAGAAGAAAGATATAAAGAGTTGGCTACTAAAGATAACCTATTTAAAAAAAAATAAAGGTGAGGGAAGCACTGCAATCGGCCAAAGGTGAGAGAGGAGGAGAAATAGAAGGAAGTTCAGCTGTTAAAAGAGAAGAAAAGAAGAGGAAGGGTATTCGGCCAAGTCTTTGAAAATAGAGGGGAGTTAGGAGCACAAGATAGATTCGGCAAGACTAAAAGTATTTGGGTTCGGCAAACAAAGAAATTGAGAAGAAGGGAAAAGAAATAATATCGAAGGTACTCAAAATCAAGAGAGAACCAAAAATGCAACACGCATGCAAGAGAGGAAAAATAAAAAAAAATCGCAAATGATCAATGCGATTTCGGCTTTAGCACCCAAAATCACCAAAACTCGAATGCTCTAAACTACCTACGCAAATTCGGCACATGAGCACCCTACTTTCGGTAACAACCCTCCCCATTTCGAATTCCCTGATTTCCTCCTTGAATTAAGCCACCAACCGAGTTTGAGTTATAATCAAACTCCTTCATCCAAATCCTCTTCCCTTGAAACCCTCATGACCAAGACAAATTCCCCATCAACAGTATTTTACTCAAACACCACCATCTCACAACACAATTGGCAAAAAATAAACAATTCATTGAGAAATTCAAGATTCGAACCCCATACCTCATTGCCACACTTGTAACACCACTTGCACTAGACCACATGCTTTCCTGTGTAGCATTTCCACCACAACCATTTATAAAGCCTACCTGCTAGAGCAAAGGATCACTTAAGAGCAAAATAAATTTTTTTACAAAAGCTAGGGCTTGAACTCAGGATTTCTTAGGCACTCCCAAATCAATTAACCAACACACCAACCACACAATTGTGATATTTCTTGCACACATAAACTTTTATGTGCAGCCTCCTAGCGGCTTCCCTACAGAAGGCCCATTCCTATTAGGCTCAAATTTAGGGCGTTACAGAAATTTAGGTTAGTTTTAAGTTTAGGGTCTAAAATGATAAAATATTAAACTTGGCATGAAATTATTGTGAAATTTCAATAACTATGGGTTGTAGATTAATACATGAAAATTCGAATAGTCTTGGTTTGGGCTTAATTGTGATAATTGTATAAGTTTTGGATTTGGAGACTAATTTGAGTAAAAGGTAAATGTTTAGGGTAATAATGTAAAATGTCATTAAAGGGTCAAATATATGAATTTATATATTTTAAGGTATTGAATTGGTTAATTGAGCTAAATTATTATATATAGATTAAGAAATAGATCAATCGGTTAATAATCGTAGTAAAGGAAAAATTGTCGAGTAGTCATCGTTGAGGTGTTGGTAGCTACTGCATTTAGGTAAGTTCATATTAGATTTTTTATGCTTATTGACGTTTTGATTTCAAATCATATATGTGTATATATATGTGTGTATAATGGGCATGGTTATGTGACAACTCGATTTTGGGCCTAGTCGGAACAGTGGTTTCAAAACCAAAATTCTGAGACCGGAGAAATTATTTTTAATGTTATTTTATGTGTTATAGCATGATTATATGAGTGCATGAAAATTTTGGTGAAATAATTTTAGCGATTGCTTGCTTAATTTTGAAAAAGGACCAAATCGCATAAAGTGAAAAAGTTTTGTTCTACTAGCTAAAGGTGTCAAATAGCTATAGAACATTAAATTAGGGATCTTTATTGAGTAAATAGACCATAAATATGTTAGTGGCTGATCAAGGAGACAAAAATATTGTAGGGTCAAAGTTAGGTGAAATGTTGGTGACTAATTTGACTAGTAATATAATAAAATAAAGAAAAAAAGGTATCATCTTTCATCTTCCTTTTTACCCATTGAAAATACCAGTAAATAGGGGGTTTTGAAAGCTCAAAAATATCAGCAACTTATATCCCTTACAAGTAAGTGATTTTGATGGCCTTTCTTGATAATTTTTGTAGTTTTAGGACCCTTGTAGCATAATCTAGCTAATGAGGGGACTATTTTGCAAAATGGTTGAAAGTCTAGGTTTTTCCATGAGAGTATTCATGTTGTTTACTGAATTTTTATGGAAGAAAATGAATCTGGGTTGTTAAATAAACAACTTTTGTGAAAGGATTTTCATGAAAACACCTAATATGGACCATTTTGTAAAGTTTGTTAAATGGATGGGAATTGTGTGAAATAATTGGAATTTTGAGTTTCTACAAGAGTAATAAAGGTTGGGCTAGGCTTGGCTAATGAGGAAATTTGATAAAAATTATTTTACGAGCATAGGGGCAAAATCGTAATTTTTGTAGAAGTCTAGGGGCAAAATGTTTATTTTGCCAAAGTATGAATTGTGGAATGCTTAATTTAATGTGATGATTAAATGAGTAAATTTTATTATTTTAGATCAAGAAAATCAAGATTCGGGCTTAAGTCGAGAAAGTACGTGGTTTAAGACAAAAAGGGAATAATTAGTCGTTTTTGCATTCAAGATAAGTCTGCGTGACTAAATAAGCATATTATCCATGTTATTGTTAATATACTTGAAATCTATCTTGCTATGATTGTATTGAATTATATGTTGATGATATTGAGTATGAGAAAGTGACGCCAAATATTAATAACATTTATGCGATGATTGGATACATTGGAAATTTGATGGAATATGATATTCCATTGAAACAAGTAAGATGTGCGTAAATATTACAACTTTATCGTTATTATGCATTTAATGATTGATTTTGCTTAAAATGTTTGAATGTGGCTATGAGTAATGTATGATGAGATTAATACGGGAAACTCCCGGTTGAACCATAAGAATAGATCGGATATTCATGCCATGATGCTAGAGAGATATAAGAGCTAGTGGGACATGGCATCGGCCTCGAGATATGAGAGCTAATGTAAGACCATGTCTAGGACATGGCATCGGCCTCGAGATATGAGAGCTAGTGTAAGACCATGTTTGGGACATGGCATCGGCTTGATATGTGTCAGTGTAAGACCATGTCTGGGACATGGCATCGGCACTGATAGATGAGAGCCATTGTAAGACCATGTCTGGGACATGGCATCAGTCTCGATATACGAGAGTCAGTGTAAGACCATGTCCGAGACATGGCATCGGCACCTCACCCTATGCTTGAGGCTTATTGAATATCCTGTAGTATTCCAAATGGTTCAATGGGAAATTTACTGTTTATGTCAGAATAAGAGAGGTTATGACCATGATGTGAGTGATACAGGTACTTACATGAAATTCATGAAATACGTGCTCAATGTATGTAGTATGTTAGTAAGGAATGAAAATGAGTAAACTATGTTTATGATCATGTTGAAAGGGTACAGATATGTACTAAAAATTCATGAGTGATGAGCTCGATGTATATTGGACTTTTGGTAAGAATGTAAATGAGTAAGTCATACCTATGAGAATGATTTTGTGGCGACCTTGTAAATATTAGGTCGATACCTATGGTGTATAATTATGTGGTAAATTTGATGGATGATTATGTGTGAGGCTTTTAGGTCGAATTAAATTGGGACATGATATGTTTATCCCTTCAGCTTGTGGCCTAATGAATATGAAAAGAGAAATTGATTGGCATGAAAGCCTATTTAAAGATAATTATGAAAGGGTAAAATTAGCATTGAAATAGTTTTGGACAGCAGCAGCAGTCCAACTTTGAAAATCCACCAAAAATTGTGGAAATCGAATTAGAGGCTGAATAAAATATAAAATTAAAGCTTATTGAGTTTAGTTTCATATAGAAGAAACGGTGTAAGAAAAGAAGTTCATATTATGAGATATTTGAAATGTTGTGAGACAGAGTTAGAATGATTTTGAAATCCCCTGTTCCAATTTTGGAAAATCATTAAAAATTGTAAAAAAATAATTATGGGTTGTAATTACTATGCTTAGAATCCTTAATGAGTATATTTTGAAAAGAAAGAAAAGGGAACATCACTTAAATCCCGTAGAAGTAGATAATTATTTTTTAGTGAAGCAGAGTTGGAACAATCGGACAGTGAAACAGAGGTGATTTTAAAGAATAAACTGTACTTATTGGCTACACAAAAAATTCTAAAAATTTTATAGTAAGAATATATGTGAGTCTAGTTTCATGGAAAATTATCGGATCTTAATTTGGAGTACCGTAGCTGTAGATATAAATAATTTAGTGACTGCAACTCGAGAAAACAGCTTGACTTGAACATAAGCAAAAGCATAAATATTGTGGTATTACCTTGAGAAGCAAGTTGATAAATTGCTTATTAATTTCATACGGTCTTACAAAGCTATAAAGCTTACTCCCTTCCTTTCCTTTTCTTTAGTGTTGACAGGTTAGCTCGGGGTTGGGGGTCGTCAAAGGCAGCACCACACTATCAAACCATCACCTTTGGAATATTGATATATATATGCTAAGTGCCTTCAAATGAGTGGCATGTATAGGACTTGGTTTTTTTTATGATATGTGTTAACATGACTAGCCAAATGTATTGGCCTATATTGAGTTATCTGTATATGGCCATGAAAGGTGGCTCATATTGATTATGGTTTGTGAACCTATCTATCTATGCTACGTTCTAATGCCTGTGATGTGATTATGCTTGTTGGCCATATATGGTTGGTGTTATGAAATATGTGCATGATGAATGTTCTATGACCAATCTAAATGGTCATGGCCATGAATTAAATGTGTAATATGGAAATAAAGATGCGAAGGATTAAGGGTAAATATGGAAATAAAGATGCGAAGAATTAAGGGTAACTTAAAGGCTTGGAAAATAGCCTAAGTGTTGGCCACACAGGCTGAGACACGACCGTGCGTCTCAACCGTGTGGGGGGCACGGCCTTAGCACACGGGTGTGTGGCTTGGCCGTGTGGTCCAAATTATTCGCTGATGTCATAGTCAAAAAGTTTCACGGCCTAAGGACACGAGTGTGTCGAAGGCACATGAGCGTGTCCTTGTGTCCACACGGACATGTCGCCTTGTGTCATGGAAAAATTTTCTAAGTTTTCGCAAAGCTTTCTAAGGTTCTCAGTTTAGTCCCTAACTACTTTCAATGCATGTTTAGGGCTTCGTAGGCCTCTGTATGGGACATTATGCATGTGTATGAATAGTTTTGATACGAATGAAATTTTGTAGCCCAGTTTCTGCATGTTTATGAACGATTAAGTCTGGTAATGCCTCGTACCCTGTTCCAGCGTCGAACACAGGTAAGGGGTGTTGTAGGTTAATTGAGGTAATTTTGATGGTGGAAACAAAGGTTTGGAATGTAAAACATGACAATAGTACTCGTTTGAATTGAATCATGTTATTATATGAAATGTTTTTTTATCAAATTTATCGTGGTATGAGGTTATAATTATGAAAAAAATTAAGTTATACAAGTTAAGGCTCATGTGAACTCAGTGAATAGCCAGGATACAAATGACATGTCATTAGGGTGTTCCAGGCAATAGGTGTCGGTGATTATAGTTTCCAGGTACTATGTACCAGTGTAACAGTTCCAGGCACTCTGTGCTAGTGATATATTTATAAGTACTATGTACCAATGGTGGATACCATACCGTTGGCTAGAATCTAGCATTTGTTGCAAATTCTTGTCAACTCGTGTGAGCATTTATTTCCTTGTGTATCCAAAGTTAATTTGCAATAGTTCTACAGGCAAAATAATTAATGAAACGCTTTGAAATGGAATTCATGGCTTAAATGATTAAATATTTATTAGTTATGTCATGGCGCATTAAGCATGTACTTTGAGATCTTACTAATGTTCAATGAGTATTGTTAATCATTTGGCATGTTAGGTAATGTGAAATATGGCATGAAGTGTTGCTATATGTTAGATCTAATTTTATGCTTAAAATGACAAGTATGTGATGTTTAAATTTTATGAACTTACTAAGCTTTAAGTAAGCTTACCTCGTTTTTTTAATTCTTGTAGACTGTTGAGTTAGAGCTACCAATTGGATCATTTTTGGAGATCACACTATCCATCAACTCTTTCGATAGCTATTCGTTTATTTTGGCCTGGTTATAAGTGGCATGTAAACAGGGTCTTAGCTATGTATGTTTATAAGCACTTCGGTCATGTTTTGTGCCATTTGAGATATGAAATATGTATATAGATGTAAACCTTTAACAAATTTTTGGTTGGTTGTGGTGTGTGATTGTAAAGGCATGTTTTGGTAACTAAATGTGTGATATCCTGAATTAGGGCCTAATCGAAATAATGGTTTCGAGACCACAAATTCGAGAGAGAAATAATTATTTTATGATTATTTTGAGGTTTATGATATGATTGCATGATTGTGTGAAAACTTCGTGAAGAAATTCTATGCATAAAGTGATTAATTTGAAATTAGGAACTAAATTGAATAAGTTGCAAAACTTGCATTCTAGAAGTTTTTAGTATGAAATTGCTTTGGAATATTAATTAGGAGGTCTTAAATATCAATTTGACCAATTTCTAAGTTTAGGACAAAAATTGGACATGGATGGAAATTTTGAAAGTTTAGTAATGAAGGGTATTTTAGTCATTTGGTAATTAAAAGATTAAAAAAAAGAAAAAGATGACAAAATATGTTCATCTTCTTCAGTAGGACGAAATTTCAAGGGTTCTCCATAGCTAGGGTTTGTTTCAAGCTTTCAAGCTTCATAGTAAGTGATTCCAAGCCCCGTTTTTAATGTTTTTTACGTTTTTGGAGTCCCGGTAACTTGATTTAGCTTATTCTAGCAATAATTTAACCTAGGGTTTATATTTGGAAAAATACCCATAGGTGAAATATGTTTATTTTGATGTTTTATGATATAATATGAAGCTTGAAATTGTGTTAAACAACTTTTGCTAAGCGATTTTACGTGAAAACGAGTAAAACGACAAAATCGGTAAAAATACCTAATGTTCATAAATATATGATAGAGTGTGAATTTGATGTTGCTATAGAAGGAAAAAATGATCAGCATGTCATAAAACATAAGAAAATAGGATGAAGTTTAATTTCCGAGCTTTGGGGAAAAAGTGTAAATATGCAAAAGTTTAGGGGCAAAAATGTAATTTTGTCAAAGTTTCAGTCAAGGACTGTTTTAATAAATGTGAGTATTAAATAAGCTAAATTTTTTTATTATAGATCAAGAGAAACGAGATTCAAGTCATGATCGAGGGAAAAATAAAGTTTTCGAATAATAGGCTTGATTTCTAACATATTGTACCGAGGTAAGTTCATATGTAAATATTGTAATATAACCGTTATTTTAAATCATTTAATGCTATTTATACGATATTATGACTGTTATTATGCAATTCTATGCTTTGTGGTAATTGTTGGACAACATACAAAAATTTTATGAATTATGTGAAAAATGTGAAAGACTACCGAAGTATTGTCATTGGTATTCCAAGGAGAATGGTAAAGAAGTACGAACGAGGAAAGTCCCGTTGAACCTTAGGAATAGATTAGGATACTTGGGCATCCAAGCTCGTTGAGTCGAGTCCAAGTTCACTTATGGATGCAAATGTCCGAACTCGTTGAGTTGAGTCCGAGTTCGTGAGATGTAACTAGGCATCCGAGCTCGTTGAGTTGAGTCCAAGTTCACTTATGGATGCGAATGCCCGAGCTCATTGAGTTGAGTCCGAGTTCACTTATGGGCAGGTTACATGGTAGCTTGGCTACATATGTGGCACTTATGTGCAAACTTTCCATGTATCCGAATTATATTCCGATGTGTTCAACGGGTAAAGTTCTAGTAATATTGAAGAATACTCAAGATACAAGTGACGTATTGGTAAGTGTTGTGGAATGGGCACTTTGTACAGGTATGTACTTAACCCCGCGGGTTTCAGACTTGATACGACAACAATAATATGGTAAAATGATGAATGATGAATAGAAATGTGATATATGTTTTGGTGATATTATGCTAATGTTGGTTGGTATAGTTGCTTTGTTAAGTTATCTGTTATTTGCATATGGACTTACTAAGCATCTATGCTTACTCTCATCTTTTCATTCTTTTTAGTTTTGACAAGTCAATTTGGAGATCGGGACGGTCGGAGGCACGCTCACACTATCATTGAACAATTGCAGTATAATGACTTGTAATTTTTGGAAATATGGCATGTATAGCATTCCAATCATTTTGTTTGTGTAATCTTACGATATGGCCCATGGATGAAATGAAAATTTTTGAGAATGATTAGCTATTGGAATGGCTAATCAAGTTTATATATGATAACATGTATGCTTTATGTCTTAACTAAACCATGAAAATCCTTAGAAAGGTAAAATTGGCCACAAAACAAAATCAGTCAGCAGCAGTGATGTGAGTTTGAAAAATCACTAAAAATAGTAGAGATAGAATTAAATGATGAATAAAATATGAAATTAAATATTAATTAATCTATTTTCATGTGGAAGAAACAAAATAAGTAAAAGAGTTGTATTTTATGAGATATTTATGTTTTGGTGAAACAGGGTCAGAGCAATTTCTGAATCCCCTGTTCTGACTTTAAGAATTCACCATAAATTGTACAAAAATAATTATAAGTTTTACCTTACATGTATGAAATCCGTATTGAGTCTAGTTTTATGAGAATGAAACGGCATAGTCATTGAAACTCTGTAAAGGGAGATATCTGATTCGTAATATACAGGGGTCAGAGTAGCCAAACTCTGAAATAGGGGAGACTTTAACTAATAAAATGTACTAATTGGCCCTGCCAAAAATTATAGAAAAAAATTAGTACGTAGATATATGAGTCTAGTTTTAGGAAAAATTTACGAAATTAAATTTTGAGTTTTTTAACTTGAGATATGATTTTTTTAGCAACTGTGATGCAGATGGACAGTTTACTATGAGAATTGTTTGAACATGTTTAAATACTAAGATAAGTTTAGTAATGTCTCATACTCGACTCCGGCGATGGTCTCGGGTAATGGGGCTTTACATTTTGTGGTATCAGAGCTATGGTTTATTCAGTTCTCGGACTAACGTGGCGTATGTACGGTCTTGCTATACATGCCATATATATATTATGATAGTGTGACGACTCCTGACCTTTTTAAATGATTTTTTATAGTAAATGGATCCCGATCCAGCTGTGGCTGATAATGTAGAGAGCAATGTGCCAGCTCCTGCTGAAGGGGCGATGTTGACTGAAAGTCAACCTCTTACTGTTGGTCAAGGAGGAGGAGAAGGGGCTCCGGAAGCCTTTCCCCAAATGATGAATGTTTGGTATGTAGAGTTCGTTCGTACAAACCCTACTGCTCAACAACCTCCCCCACCACCCCCAATTCCTCAACCTATACCCCAGATGCCTTCAGGTATGGATTTGATGAAATTCCATAGATCTCCGGTTGACCGAATTCGCAAGCAAGGGGCCGAAGAATTCAAGGCAAATGTTAATGATGACGCTGAAAAAATAGAATTTTGGCTTGAAAATTCTATTCGGGTATTTGATGAGTTATCTTGTACATCTGAAGAGTGCTTGAAGTGTGCTATATCATTTCTGAGGGATTCGGCTTATCATTGGTGGAAGACATTAATTTTAGTGGTTCCGAAAGAGAAAGTGACTTGAGAAATTCTAGACTTATTGGACCCGAGTGCCAAAGATGTGGTAGAAGTCATTTTGGTCGATGTAGAATTAATGATAGATCCTATTACTAGTGTGGTTCTCCAGATCATTTCATTAAAAATTGTCCGGAGATGAATGAGAAAGAAAAATTTTAGAGTGCAAAACTTAATAGTGCAGTTTCGAGAGGAAGATCTTCGAGAAGAGTTAGGAATGAGGCAAGCAGCAAGAATGTAGTTAGAGATTCAGCGATTAAATCTGAAGCTAGAGCTCTGGCTAGAGCTTATGCCATAAGGGCGCGTGAAGATGCTTAGTCTCCCGACGTGATTACCGGTACTTTTTCTCTTTATGATATTAATGTTATTGCTTTGATCGACCTTGGTTCTACTCATTCGTATGTGTGCATGAAATTGGTGTCTAATATGAACATACCTATTGAGTCTACGGAATTTATGGTTAAAGTGTTGAACCCGTTAGGCAAATGTGTCATAGTTGATAAAGTATGCAAGAAATGTCCTTTGATGATTAGGGGTCATTATTTTCCGGCTGACTTGATGTTGTTGCCGTTTGATGAATTCGATGTCATTTTGGGTATGGATTGGTTAACATTGCATGATGCTATAGTGAATTGTAGACAGCAAGTTATTGAATTGAAATGTGAAAAAGGGTTAAGAAGCTTATTTGGCGTATGTGTTGAATACAAAAGAACCTAAGAAAAAAATGGAATCAGTGCCGATTGAATGTGAATTCGCGGATGTATTTCCAGAAGAGTTGTCGGGTTTGCCTCCTGTTAGAGAAGTAGAATTTGGTATTGAGTTGATACCGAGAACAACTCCGATCTCAATTGCTCCGTATAGAATGACACCAACAGAGTTAAAAGAATTGAAGTCACAGTTGCAAGAGTTGACTGACAAAAGTTTTGTGAGACCGAGTTTTTTACCTTGGGGTGCTCCCGTATTATTTATGAAAAATAAGGATGGTTCTATGAGATTATGTATGGACTATCGGCAGTTGAATAAGGTGACAGTCAAGAACAAGTATCCGTTGCCAAGAATTGATGATTTATTCGATCAGTTGAAAGGAGCGACATGGTTCTCAAAGATTGACTTGAGGTCTGGGTACTACCAGTTGCGAGTAAAAGAATCAGATGTACCTAAAACTGCTTATAGAACAAGGTATGGCCATTATGAATTTTTAATTATGCCACTTGGTTTGACAAATGCTCCTGCTGTGTTTATGGATTTAATGAACCGCTTATTTCGGCCATACTTGGACAAGTTTGTTGTGGTATTTATTGATGATATCTTGATCTATTCGAAGGATGAAACAAAACATACTGAGCATTTGAGAATAGTTTTGTAAACTTTGAGAGATAAATAGTTGTATGCCAAGTTTAGTAAAAGTGAGTTTTGGCTTCGAGAAGTCGGATTCTTGGGTCATATTGTTTCGGGTGATGGTATACGGGTTGATCCCAGTAAAATTTCGACTATTGTTGATTGGAAACCACCGAAGAATGTGACTGAGGTTAGAAGTTTCTTGGGTCTAGCTGGTTATTATCGACGATTTGTGAATGGATTTTCTATGATTGCTACTCCTATGACTAGACTGCTCCAAAAGGATGTTAAATTCGAGTGGACGGAAGAATGTCAACAGAGGTTTTAAGAAATTGAAAAAGTTACTAATGAAGCACCAGTGTTGGTACAACCCGAGTTAGGTAAAGAATTTGTGGTGTATAGTGATGCTTCTCTAAATGGATTGGGATGTGTACTTATGCAAGAAGGAAAGGTTGTGGCTTATGCTTCGAGGTAGTTAAAACCTCACGAAAGGAATTATCCGACTCATGATCTAGAACTGGCTGCTGTAGTGTTTGCTTTGAAGATTTGGTGACATTATTTGTATGGTGAAAAGTGCCGAATATATACCGACCACAAAAGTCTCAAGTACTTGATGTCACAAAAAGATTTGAATTTGAGACAGCGAAGATGGTTATAATTATTGAAAGATTACGAGCTTGTGATTGATTATCATTCGGGGAAAGCGAATGTGGTTGTCGATGCCTTGAGTAGAAAGTCGTTATTTACTTTGAGAGCTATTAATACTCAGTTGACAATATCTGACGATGGTTCGATTCTAGCAGAATTGAGAGCAAGACCGATGTTTTTACAAGATATTTGTGAGGCTCAGAAAAATGATCAAGATTTGCAAGCTAAGAGAGAGCAATGTGAGGCTGATACGAGATCAGATTTCAGAATCGGTTCTGATGGTTGCTTGATATTTAAAGATCGGATTTGTGTACCAAAGAATGATAAGTTGATTCAAAAAATCTTGCACGAAGCACACAGTAGTCGTTTGTCAATGCATCCGGGAAGTACAAAAATGTACAATGATTTGAAGAAAATGTATTGGTGGAACGGAATGAAAAGAGATATTTCCGAGTTTGTATCGAAATGTATGATTTGTTAGCAAGTAAAAGCTGAACATCAAGTGCCTTCGGGTCTACTTCAGCCTATCATGATTCTCGAATGAAAATGGGATAGAATTAGTATGGATTTTGTATCAAGATTTCCATTAACTCTGAAGAAGAAAGATGCCATCTGGGTAATAGTCGATAGATTGACTAAATCGGCTCATTTTATTTCGATAGAGATCTAAGGTTTACTTCGCGATTTTGGCAAAAACTGCAAGAAGCATTAGGTATTAAGTTAAATTTCAGCACTGCTTTCCATCCACAGACTGATGGACAATCAGAGAGAGTAAGTCAAATTCTTGAAGACATGCTCAGATGTTGTATATTAGAATTTCAAGGTAGTTGGGAAAGGTACTTACCGCTGGTAGAATTTGCTTACAATAACAGTTATCAAACAAGTTTGAAAATGGCACCTTATGAAGGATTTTACGGTAGTAAGTGTCAGACGCCACTATATTGGACCGAACTTAAAGAAAATCAAATCTACAGAGTTGATCTAATTAAGGAAACTGAAGAAAAGGTGAAACTGATTCGAGATTGTTTGAAAGCTGCTTTGGACAGACACAAATCCTACGCAGATTTGAAACGAAAAGAGATTGAGTTCCAAGTTGGTGATAAAGTGTTTTTAAAAGTGTCTCCATGGAAGAAGATTCTCAGATTCGGTCAGAAAGCTAAACTGAATCCACGTTTCATTGGACCGTATGAGATAATTGAAAGAATTGGACTGGTAGCATGTAACACCCCAAACCCGACCCAGATGTTATGGCCGAATCTGATGTGCCACATTGAAGTTGAAAACCCACGTTCCATTTTAGTGTTTTAAAAACCATATATTTTGTTGAGTTAACAAAGTGTATGGTAGTTGGGCACCAGGTAGGTATCCAAGACAGAGGAGTTGAGCCATGATGGCTGCTTAAGTACCAAGCTCTTTGATTGGATCCAATCCTAGACATGCCCACAACCATAGCCACACTTTGTTATATCGAGTTTAAATTTGTTTAAGCAGACATCTTTGATAAATTGATTAATCGTGGCTTTGAGATATTTTGAAAACAAGTATCGTTTTGAAAACTCGTCCTAAGTCTAGCCCATTTGAATAATTATCAACAGATTTAAAGTTGTTAAAATTAAAATAATCCCGAAAAGAAATAAAAGGAAAGTTAAAATGGCCTTATTACAACCCCAAAATAAATAGTAATCAAAGGAAATTTAATGAAAACCAACGCTTATTTAAAAGTCCAAAGGCGATCACCGTGGTTACTCTGAATCCCCTCCGGGCCAAGTCCCCACATCAAGGCTCACCTGCAAGGTTAAGGAAAGGGGGTGAGCTTGGAAACTCAGTGTGCAACAAGCCCCTTTCAGAGCCCAAAACAATAACAGCCTGTTGGGCCTAAGCCCAAATCCAATCTCAACATGTACTAGGCCGTAGCCCTTTTCATAATTCATATTACTGGGCCAAAGCCTTTACTGTAAACGGTATGGCCCATAGACCCATTTCAATATCACATGTAATGTCAATGAAAGAATGAATGCAAGCCCATTTGGGGAGACTACTCGACCCACCATCCGCTACTCTCCACCCGTACCAACCAAGCTCTCCATGTGGGGAATAACTCAACCCACCCAGCCAAAACTCTCCACTCGGCAAAGATAGTCGCTTTATCATATAACCTGGAGGCCTTGCCTCTTTTTAATAATCGGGCATAAGCCTTTTTCGTGGCCAGGGCATAAGCCCTTTATCATAATCAGGGCATAAGCCCTTTTGCACTTCCTCCATCCATATAAAAAACCCAACCCAATGTATTTATGAATTCATCATGTGCATATCATATATATATCATGTGCATATCATACATCTCATGTGCATATCATACATATCATGTACATCAAAATCCTATGTAACAAGTTCATAATTAAACCCTAGGGGTATAATGGTCATTTTTACCTAGGGGCAAAACAGTCATTTTCATATTATAAGGGTAATTCCGTAATTCTACCAAATATTAGGGATTTTTCATGTTCATTATCAGTTACGAACTATACGTTTGTTTTACCCGCGAATCTGGCCCATTTTTAACGAAACCGAGTTATTGGGCTAAAAACCCCTAATGGGCCCTACATAGCCGATTAGTCATCTAGGCCCATTTAGCCTATATTCCATATTGGTGTTACCAGTCTTATCGCGCAATTTAACAGGTTTTCAGTTTCTACCAATTTTACCCAAATGGGCCCGAAAGCCCATTGGGCCCGATTTTAGCCCCTCGAGGCCCAACTTACCGTGAATGCCAAAAATCCCGTTCTTACCGTTTCCATTGTTCCCGATCATCATCTCATCAATTCTAACTAACTAGTGAGTGTTCGCTTGCTTACAAGTCCTCGAAATGCCTGAATTTCGACATTCCGGCTTTTCGGCATTTATCGCTTTAAGCTTATGAAAGAGGGTTCGTTACACACCTATTTGGCGATATTCCTTGACGAGATCTCCTACACGATTTCTCCTATAATCCATCGTTAATAATCAGCTTCCCATAATTGAACTAAACCAGAAATCATCTAATATTAATACTTACACATTTGGCCACCATCCATAATGGCCTTAGGAATCTTACCTTGCCGCGATTGATGACTAGGTCTAGCCACTCCGGTGATCCAAGCTATTCCAAGTCGACACTACACCTTGCTGCTCCTCCACTAAATAAACCACAAAACTATTAAAAGAAGACCCCATAAGGCCTATACCCATATTCGGCCACCTCCCTAAACTAGAGGGGTTTCGGCTTTTGGCCAAAAGTTACTCTAGGAATCGTTTAGAGTTTGAGCGCTTACCACAGTCTTTCTTCTCTAGAATCCGTATGCCTAAAAGGTAAAGGAATTGAACTCCAACAATTGAAAAGGAAAGAAAAGGTTGATGGTCACAAAGAATCGGCACCCCCTATCTTCACTGATTTCGGCTTTTTTTGCGGTATTTCGGCAGAAGTAGAGATAAAGGAAAGAATCAATGGTGAATGAAGGGAAATAGTGGGCTGGTTTGAAAGAAGGAGAAGGAAGAAAAGATGGAAGAAGAGATGAAAAAGAGAGAAAAAAGACTAATCCTCCAGGGAGAAAACGACACAAAAATACCTATGTGCCGAAAATCCCTAACTAAACCTCTCTGCCGAAAATCCCCCCTCCAATCTCCCTTATTCGGCTAACTCTATCTTCATATCAAATCCCTAAAATCTCTCCCCTTATCCCTCCTCAATCCATGCATTTGACTGATTCAAACTCTCCCCCAAAGAGTTCCATTCAGCTACAACTCTTGCATGCTCAAAGCATAAAAATTAGCATCCTTTTTGCCATCATAGGGAATCGATCCCAGGTCTTCCTCCTCTATGCTTCCCACGCCACCTTTATAGCTCCCTAATGGCGTCACTTAGCCACTTTACTAGAGGCTCTTTTGTGATACATTTTATCCACGACTTTACATAAGGTCATCTAGCCAGTACCCCTAACTCTTAAGTCAAAAATTCAAAAATTCCTACCGGGTTTTGGCCAACACATGGGCCTTCCATAAGCCCATTTACATACTCAAATTATGAATTTCACAACCACATACCAAATTTTAGAATCTTTACTAAAATATCGAGAATCGCGAAAAAAAACCCGAAAATCAGGATGTTACATAGCATATCGGTTAGCACTACCACCGGAATTAGAGAAGATTCATGATGTATTCTATGTATCTATGTTACGTCAGTATTGTTCGGATCCTTCACATGTAATTTTACCAACAGAAATTGAGTTGCAACCGGATATGACTTACAATGAAGAACCGGTTAAGATTTTAGCTCGGGAGGTCAAACAACTAAGAAACAAAAGTATCGCACTCGTGAAAGTATTGTGGCAGAAACATGGGGTAGAAGAGGCTACATGGGAGCCTGAGAAAGCTATGAGGAATCAATACCCACACCTATTTACTGGTAAGATTTTCGGGGACGAAAATCCAAAAAGGGGGGAGAGTTGTGATATCCCGAATTAGGGCCTAATCAGAATAGTGGTTTGGGACCACAAATTCGAGAGAAAAATAATTATTTTATGATTATTTTGAGGTTTATGATATGATTGCATGATTGTGTGAAAATTTCGTGAAGAAATTCTATGCATAAAGTGATTAATTCGAAATTAGGGACTAAATTGAATAAGTTGCAAAACTTGCATTCTAGAAGTTTTTAGTATGAGATTGCTTTGGAATATTAATTAGGAGGTCTTAAATAGAAATTTTATCAATTTCTAAGTTTAGGACAAAAATTGGACATGGATGGAAATTTTGAAAGTTTAGTAATGAAGGGTATTTTAGTCATTTGGTAATTAAAAGATTAAAAAAAGGAAAAAAGATGACAAAATATGTCCATCTTCTTCATTAGGACGAAATTTCAAGGGTTCTCCATAGCTAGGGTTTGTTTCAAGCTTCCAAGCTCCATAGTAAGTGATTCCAAGCCCCGTTTTTAATGTTCTTTACGTTTTTGGAGTCCCAGTAACTTGATTTAGCTTATTCTAGCAATAATTTAACGTAGGGTTTATATTTGGAAAATACCCATAGGTGAAATATGTTTATTTTTATGTTTTATGGTAGAATATGAAGCTTGAAATTGTGTTAAACAACTTTTGCTAAGCGATTTTACGTGAAAACGAGTAAAACGACAAAATCGGTAAAAATATCTAATGTTCATAAATACATGATAGAGTGTGAATTTGATGTTGCTATAGAAAGGAAAAATGATCAGCATGTCATAAAACATAATAAAATAGGATGAAGTTTAATTTTCGAGCTTTGGGGAAAAATTGTAAATATGCAAAAGCTTAGGGGCAAAAATGTAATTTTGCAAAAGTTTGAGTCAAGGACTGTTTTAATAAATGTGAGTATTAAATAAGCTAAATTTGTTATTATAGATCAAGAGAAACGAGATTCAAGTTGTGATCGAGGGAAAATTAAAGTTTTCGAAGAATAGGCTTGATTTCTAACATATTGTACCGAGGTAAGTTCATATGTAAATATTGTAATATAACCATTATTTTAAATCATTTAATGCTATTTATATGATATTATGACTGTTATTATGCGATTCTATACTTTGTGGTAATTGTTGGACAACATACAAAAATTTTATGAATTATGTGAAAAATGTGAAAGACTACCGAAGTATCGTCATTGGTATTCCAAGGAGAATGGTAAAGGAGTACGAACGAGGAAAGTCCCGTTGAATCTTAGGAATAGATTAGGATACTTGGGCATCCGAGCTCGTTGAGTCGATTCCAAGTTCACTTATGGATGCAAATGTCTGAACTCGTTGAGTTGAGTCCGAGTTCGTGAGATGTAACTAGGCATCCGAGCTCGTTGAGTTGAGTCCAAGTTCACTTATGGATGCGAATACCCGAGCTCGTTGAGTTGAGTCCGAGTTCGCTTATGGGTAGGTTACATGGTAGCTTGGCTACATATGTGGCACTTATGTGCAAACTTTCCATGTATCTGAATTATATTCCAATGTGTTCAGTAGGTAAAGTTCTAGTAATATGGAAGAATACTCAAGATACAAGTGACGTATTGGTAAGTGTTGTGGAATGGGCATTTTGTACAGGTATGTACTTAACCCTCGGGTTTCAGACTTGATACGACAACAATAATATGGTAAAATGATGAATGATGAATAGAAATGTGATATATGTTTTGGTGATATTATGCTAATGTTGGTTGGTATAGTTGCTTTGTTAAGTTATTTGTTATTTGCATATGGACTTGCTAAGCATCTATGCTTACTCTCATCTTTTCATTCTTTGTAGTTTTGACAAGTCAATTTGGAGATCGGGACGGTCGGAGGTACGCTCACACTATCGTTGAACAATTGCGGTATAATGACTTGTAATTTTTGGAAATATGGCATGTATAGCATTCCAATCATTTTGTTTGTGTAATCTTACGATATGGCCCATGGATGAAATGAAAATTTTTGAGAATGATTAGCTATTGGAATGTCTAATCAAGTTTATATATGATAACATGTATGCTTTATGTCTTAACTAAACCATGAAAATCCTTGGAAAGGTAAAATTGACCACAAAACAAAATCAGTCAGCAGCAGTGATGTGAGTTTGAAAATTCACTAAAAATAGTAGAGATATAATTAGATGATGAATAAAATATAAAATAAATCTTAATTAATTTATTTTCATATGGAAGAAACAAAATAAGTAAAAGAGTTTTATTTTATGAGATATTTATGTTTTAGTGAAACAGGATCAGAGCAATTTCTGAATCCCCTATTCTGACTTTAAAAATTCACCATAAATTGTACAAAAATAATTAGGAGTTTTACCTTACATTTATGAAATCCTTATTTAGTCTAGTTTTATTAGAAATAAATGGCATAGTCATTGAAACTTTGTACAGGGATATATCTAATTCGTAATACACAGGGGTCAGAGTAGCCGAACCCTGAAACAGGGGAGACTTTAACTAATAAACTGTACTAATTGGCCCAGCCAAAAATTATAGAAAAAAATTAGTAAGTAGATATATGAGTCTAGTTTCAGGAAAAATTTATGGAATTAAATTTTGAGTTTTTTAACTCGAGATATGATTTTTTTAGCAACTATGACGCAGATGGACAGTTTACTATGAGAATTGTTTGAACTTGTTTAAATACTAAAATAAGTTTAGTAATGTCTCATACTCGACTCCAGCGATGGTCTCGGGTAATGGGGCATTACAAAATGCATTTTGAATTCTTGAATTGGTATATATATGTTTTAAGCAACTTGGTGAACTTTGGTTGGTAATATGCTAGTAATTGAAACAATGGTGTAATGTAATTGGTTTGGAATTGATTTTAGGGTATAAAGTTATGGAATGCTAATGGTTAATGCTTAAATGATTTATGTTTTAATGTTTGGATTGTGGTGCCAATTAGGGCATATTGGTTAGGGATTTAGGTTGGATTTTGTTTGATATATTTTGGAAAGTTTTGGTGCATTTTATGTAGGTTTGTTGGCTAGTAATTGTATGACTTGTAACATAAGGGATCATAAGTGTAATTTCTTGGGATTGAAGGCATATTTGATTTTGGCTCATCTGATCTTCAAGCTTAGTCAATGTTTTCGTTTAGTTGGTGCACTCAGACTGCACCTATTTCATGTCTGTCCTCATTGACTGCATTTCCCCCTCTATTCAATCCAAGCATTGACCATATACAGTATGGCCATTTGGGTTAGCCCTCTACTGAGGTTTCTACAAATAAAGAGGTTGATAGTTAGCATTTTTAACTTGGTTTGAACTACTACATACTCCTTGATTTCCTCTCCATCTCAGGTTCGGGTGTTCTTTCAATCCAGGATTGTATGTATTTGAATAAGGGTTTTCACCCCTATTCCCGATGCAATTCACATCCTCAATAAGATTGTTAATTGTCACGTGTGAATATGTTGTGCGAATTGTGCAAGTGTACACGACAAATCAAGTAATAAAGTGATGAGTGAGTATTGTTCCCTCAAGGATTGGATGAGAACTTTTTGTCTAAGTTATCACAATTGAACAGAAAAGATAAATGTATCGAATGGGATTAACACATTAAAAGTGAGAGCAACGAAGTATACTAGCAAAGATTACCATTGCAACAAATCAAACAAGAGTACTAAAGACTTTAGCAAGGTTGGAATATTGGTCGTGAAGGCTAGGATTACTGAGGGATCTGTTCTAACCCATGAACAATGCCATGGCAAAACCATGGCAAACTTACTGCTCACTTGGGTGCTAATGTAGTTTACCTCTACCGAAAGCAAAACCTAGGGTTACTCACCCTTAAGGCACTATATGTCTATAGGCTCAGGATTAGCAACTACTACTAAAGCTCAACCCTCTAAATATTATAAGGTAAGGCTCTATGTCTAGAGTTTACACGAGTATTTCACTGAACATTCACTTATATTACCCAACTTTGGTCCAGGTAAACTAATCCTATCAGTCTTAAGCTACCTTAAGACTTATTGAGAATTTATTAACACTCTCTTAAGTATTTATAAAAAAAAAAACAACCATCGAGTAAAGCAATAATATAAACCATATTAAGTTAGCTCATGGCTGGGCTATACATTTCGTATCATCAATATTCGCAAATATCAATTTAAAAAAGAAGAATTAAAACAAAATGCAAAGGAAGAAATCTGGGTTTCAATACCCCAATCCCCCCAACTCAACATGTAACAGCCCATTTTTCAGTGAAATCGGAACAGTGGTTTCTGTACCAAAAATCCGATCCGAAAATAAGGTTTATTTTTATTTCATTATATGGTCCGTATTATAATAGGCATGTCATGTGAAAATTTTGATACGAAAATTTTATCAATTAAGTGTTTAATTACGAAAAGGACTAAATCGCATAAAATACGAAAGTTGAAATTCTAGTAGCTATAAGGATTAAATAGCTATGGAATTCAAATCTAGAGGTTCTTATATGGTAATTAGACCATTAAGGAAAATTATGTAGATTCTTGATGACTCATCCATGGAAATATAGAAAAAAAAGGCAAGGGCTAAATTAAAAATTGCAAAATACTTAATTAATTAAAAGATGAAAAGAAAATATCATCTATTTTCTCATCTTCTTCAACCTAAAATACGTAGAAACCCTAGGAGAGAGAGAAGAAACTTTCATGGTGTAATTGGATAAGTTCCCTTGTCTCGTTTTTAGTAATTTTGATATTTTTGAAACCAGGATAGCTTAAACTATCTATTTGGAGGATTAATTTGAAAAGTTATCAAAGTATTGAAAATGGGTCATGGATGTATATGCTTAAAATTAGAATTTTGTGGTAGAAAATGAAAGGTTTTTGATAGATAAACAACTTTTACTAAGTGATTTTTTTATGAAAACATGATTTAGGGACTAAAATGTAAACTTGTGAAATTTGATGAAAAATTCTGAATTTTTTTGAAGGCATGTGCTGTAAAATTTGTCATGGGATTTTGGTTAGGCTTGAAAAAGGGAGTAAATTGCACAAGTTTCATTTTTCGAGCCTAGGGACAATTGGAATTTATGGAAAAGTTAAGGGCAAAATGGTAATTTTGCCTAGGACGTAAATTGAGTCCAAATAAATATGTAATACGTGAAATTGATGATTAAATTCATTTATATAAATCCAGATAACACAAACTCGAGCCTAGATTGAGGAAAAGAAAAGATTTCGAATTAGTAGATTATTTACGCAAACAAGTGTCGAGGTCAGTTCGTGTAACCTAATTAAGCATGTAAATATGTTTAATTGAATGTTGTGTTTGTATGGAATGTGACTTAAATTGATGTACATTACTTTAATGCTATAATAAGAAACTTAATACAAGCTTGAAATGGTGAAAAAGGGTTAAGTCCCGATTGAATATTGAATTCCAATGATTATATGCGCTTTCCCGAAACTAATAAGGTCCTACATTTGTTGCGGACGGGATTTAGCTCAGATGAGTAATCCTATTGACCTTGTTATAGAAAGGATTTAGCCCAGACAGGTAATCCTGATATAATACTTCTCAAGTATACGTTACGATTAGGGTTTAGCCTGGACTGGTAATCCTAATTGAGCTCTTTGAGCATACGTTATATAAAGGATTTAGCCTAGACTGGTAATCTTGTTATACGATATATGACTCGAGAGCATGTTCCTTGGTTAAGTGCCCTAAGAGGTACCCTCAAATAAGAATTGACGGATTATTAAATCGTACACCCCGAGTGTACCACCTGAGTATTCATTGGAATTTCAATGATTCAACGTATATATATAACTCTTGACATGGCATGAGAATTATGAGATGAATTGTCAATAAATTGAAAGAATATTGCATGGTGAGCTCATCTATGTTTTCTTAATTGATATGAAGATTTTGTTGACTAACATGTTTGATTGGATGCATGTGTTTAGGCAATTTAGCCAAATGGATGGAAAACTTGTTATTGTATGCTTAGATTTAATAAACGAGACTGGTAAGTTTAGTTTCCATTATACGAACTTACTAAGCATGTAATGCTTACGCTGTTTATTTTTTCCCTGTTTTGTAGTGCTCGAAAGCTCGCGAAGCTTGGAGATCACTGGAGCATCGTCACACTATCAACTAGTTATTTTGGGTATACTTACTAAAATCATTTTGGTATAATGGCATGTATAGGACAACTTGACCAATAGTGGCTTGAAAATGATGTTTTGCAACCTAGCCATTGGAATGGGTAGTAATAGCTTGTTTTGGTACGATTAAGAGGTTTTGATGATATATTCATATGTGATATGTTATATATATATGTGATCAAATGATGTTAATGCCTTAATCCAAGGTAAGTTTATAAACACATATGCATGTAATGGTATAGTAACACCCCTAACCTGTATCCATCGTTAGAACAGGGTTTCGGAGCATTACCAAAACTTTCAGAAAAATTTACAGATAAATCATGCAAGTTACTATTCAAATTCTGAAATCATTCATAACGTCCCTTAAATGGACCATTAAGGTCCAATACGAGTATTAGAATCGAATCAGGACTTAATCGGATCATCTAAGAATTTTTCGTGACATTTTCAAAAAAAATTTAAGGTGCAGGGCTCACATGCTCGTGTGGTCCAAGGGAAACGCCCGTGTGACCCTAGGACACGCCCGTGCTAGAGGCAATGTTCGACCCCATGTAACTCTCTGACTTGTGGCACGACCTTTGTAACATCCTGAATTACGGCCTAGTCGGAACAGTGGTTTTGGGACCAAAAATTCGACGTAAGAAAGTTTATTTTTACTATATTTTTATGGTCTACAATTTCAAGGAATGATTTCGTAAAAATCTCGTTCAAAAATTTTGACGTTTAGGCACTCAATTTAGTCAAAAAGACTAAATTGTAAAAACTGTAAAAGTTGAGTTCTACATGTTAGAGGTGTCAAATTGTTATGAAATTTTAAATTGGAGGTCCGTAAATGGAAATTAGACCATTGGTTAATTTTTGGACAAAAATAGACATAAAATGTGTAACACCCCATACCCGTGTTTAATACTAAAACAGAATATGAGTATTACTAGAACAACGTATGTATAATTATAGCAAATCAAGACAGAAAATGATTATCTAAATCTAAATTTTTCAATTGATCACTCATCTTTTAAAAAATTAAATTCACATATATCATAAACTTATAATGTAACTAACATTAGATCATACCGATAACAAAATACGAGTGAAATATCTAACGTTAGAATTCAACTTTTAAAGTAATATTACTAAAATTTATAACAAAATACTCAAGCCTTCTATACATGCCATATGTCCAAAATGTGTTTTCAAAATACCAAAAGGAAGGATGGATAGCGTTGGTGAGCTTCCGACAACTTTTCCCCGAATCACGAGCAAACTTGATTTCACTATAAAATAAAACAAGAAAGGAAGAGGAAGAAAAGTAAGCTAAAAGCTTAGTAAGTAATATGTAAATAATAAATATAACAAGCTAATAATGGCATTTATAGATCCCAAAATATGTATCCATAATTACACAATTTTTTTCTCATATGCATCTATCATTTATTTCAGTTCAGTACAAGCTGTCCATTCGAGTCCTAGTCACTAAATTATTTTTAACTGGAGCTATGGAACTCAAAATTAAGATCCATAAATTTTCCCAGAAACTAGACTCATATGTCTTCTTACCATAAAAATTTAAGAATTTTTAGTTGGGCTAATTAATACAGTTTATTCATTGAATTCTCCCCTGTTTTGCGATTCAGCAACTCTGACCACTCTTCATTAAAATTTAATTATCTTTTCCTACCAAATTCTTGTTTCTTTCTTATGAAAATAAATTCAATAAGTAATTCAACCATATAAATTATGTTCGTTAACTATTTTTGTACAATTTTTAATGATTTTTACAATTCAGAACAAAGGATCGCGAAATTAGTCTGAACCAGTCTTACAAAAATACAAATATCTCAAAATACAGAATTCTTTTGTTTGCTCTGTTTCTTTTATATGAAAATAGATTCAATAAGCTTTAATTAAATATCTCAATCCACTTCTAGTTCAACTTCTACCATTTTTGGTGATTTTTCAAAGTCACTCCCCTACTGTTGTTTTAGACTGTTTATCCCAAATTTCATTCCTTCACTAAAATTTCTTATTATCAACTTTCAAGATAATACTTGTCCATATTCATCTTATCAAAAATTCAATCACATATCTAACTCATAATTCAAAACTCATATATTTATATTCTGGTATTATCCCACATATTTTTTTTCACGTTAAATTTCATTTAGCAAACTTGTTTCTCCCGGTGAACACTTCGGAAAGTAACAATATCCGGTGGTTTTAACACATAGCTCTACCTTCTGTAATTAATGCCCAACTTAGTGGTATATGCACATAGCACCACAATATTGGGCTAACATGTAATTGTGGCATACGCACTTAGCGCCACTTTTCAAATTAACATGTATAATCATGGCATATCTACTTAGCACCACGTTACATGTTTAACCGTGGTATATCCACTTAGCACCACATCACATTAATTAATCAATATATGTAACCGTGGCATATCCACAAAGCACCACGTTACATGTATCAATATGTGTAATCATGATATATCCACTTAGCACCACGTTACACGTGTAACGATGGTATATCCACTTAGCACCACGTTTTTCCATTCCGAAGGTTCAACCGAGATTTCCTCATTTAACCTCAATTCATCAACCACAAATCGCCGTTTGTGTCCATAAAATGAACAATACTAAAACTTATTTCACATGTCACAAAAAAAAATATTATAACATAATAAAACAATACATTATTTACATATAAACTTACCTCGATGCAAACTAAAGAAATTTTGCAATTTAGACCACAATCTTTTCCTTTCCTCGATCAAGGTCGATTCCACGTATTTCTTGATCTAAAATAACACATTTAGCTAATTTAATACTCACATTTATCAAAATATTCCTTAACTCAAAATTTGGCAAAGTTATGATTTTGCCCCTAAACTTTTGCATATTTACACTTTTGTCCCAAAGCTCAGAAATTAAAATTTTTCCCAAATTATTATGTTTCATGACAAGCTGATCATTTTTCCCTTCTATGGCAACATCAAATTCTCACTCTAACATGTAGTTATGAACATTAGGTATTTTTACCGATTATGTCGTTTTACTCGTTTTCACGTAAAATCGCTTAGCAAAAGTTATTTAACACAATTTCAAGCTTCATATTCTACCATAAAACATCAAAATAAAGACATTTCACCTATGTGTATTTTTCCAAATATAAACCCTAGGTTAAATTATTGCTAGAATAACCTAAATCAAGTTACCGGGACTCCAAAAACGTAAAGAACATTAAAAACGGGGCTTGAAATCACTTACTATGGAGCTCGGAAGCTTGAAACAAACCCTAGATATGGAGAACCCTTGAAATTTCGTCCTAATGAAGAAGATGGGCATATTTTTCCATCTTTTTCCTTTTTTTAATCTTTTAATTACCAAATGACTAAAATACCCTTCATTAAAAACTTTGGTTATTTCTACCTATGTATGTCCATTTTTTTCCATGAAAACCTAATGGTATAATTACCATTTCAGGACCTCTACTTCAATTATGCTCTTTAATTAAATCCTTTAACATCTAAAACTCATATTTATCAACTTTTGCAATTAATTCCTAATAGGCAAATTAGACATGCAATTCATGAAATTTTCTATCAATATTCTAACATATGCATCTAATCACTCGATAAACTATAAAAATTAATTAAAATAAATTTTTCTACTTCAGAATTGTGTTTTTGAAACTACTATTCCGTTTAGGCCCTAATTCGAGCTGTCACAACTCGGCTCCCCTTTAGAGATTTTCGTCCCCAAAAATCTTACAGTTGAAAAGGTTTGGGTACTGTTTTCTCATAGCTTCTTCTGGTTCCCATGTTGCCTCTTCTACTCCATGTTTTTGCCACAATACTTTTACTAACTTTATCTTTTTATATCTGATTTCTTTGATCTCCTGTGCCAAAATCTTAACTGGTTCTTCACTGTAACTCATATTTGGCTGAATTTCCACTTTTGTAGGAGAAAAAACATGTGAAGGATCTGATCGATATCGTCGTAGCATAGATACATGAAAAACATTATGAATTCTGTCCAGTTTTGGTGGTAATGACAATCAATAAGCAACCGGTCCAATTCTTTCTATGATTTCATATGGTCTGATGAATTTTGGACTCAATTTACCCTTTCGACCAGACCGGAGAACTTTCTTCCAAGGAGATACTTTCAATAATACATTGTCACCAACTTGAAATTCAATCTCTTTTCATTTAAGATCGACATATGATTTTTTACGGTCAGAAGCTGCTTTCAAACTTTCCCAAATCACCTTTACTTTTTCTTCTGTTTCCCGGATCAAATCAACCCCATATATCTTCTTTTCACTAAGCTCTGTTCAATATAACGGGGTTTTACATTTTCTACCATACAGAGCTTCATACAGAGCCATTTTAATATTGGATTATAACTGTTATTGTAAGCAAATTCAATCAAAGGTCGATACATCTCTCAATTACTTTCAAAATCTAGTATACGACATCGAAGCATATCTTCCAGTACCTGAATTACACGCTCAGCTTGGCCATCAGTCTGAGGATGAAATGTGGTGCTAAAATACAACTGGGTACCCAGAGCTTCTTGCAATTTGTCCAAATGAGACGTAAATCAGGGATCTCTATCTGATATAATGGAAACAGGCATTCCATGTAGCTTGACAATCTTAGATATATACAACTCAGCCAGTTTATCTAAAGAATAATCCATACGTATCAGAATAAAGTGTGCTGACTTTGTTAATCGGTCAACAATCACCCAAATGGCATCTTTCTTTCTTGGAGACAATGGTAACCCAGATACAAAATCCATAGTAATTCTTTCCCATTTCCATTTTAGTATAACGATTGGCTAAAGTAACCCCGAAGGTACTTGATGTTTAGCTTTAGCCTGCTGACATATCAAACACTTTGATACAAATTTAGAAATATCATGTTTCATACCTGGCCACCAGTACATCTTTTTCAGATCATTATACATTTTATTACTCCTCAGATGTACAGACATAGTACCGCTATGGGTCTCGTGTAGAATCTTTTGTATGAGCTCTAAATTCTGAGGTACACATATCCTGCTCCTGAATAACAAACAACCATCGGTCCCTACTTGAAATTCAGAATCAGTACCTGACTTACATTGTGCCCGTTTAATTTGTAACTTTTCATCATTTTTCTAAGCCTCACAAATCTGATGTATAAACATTGGTCTAGCTCTCATTTCAGCTATAACTGAACCATCATCAGACAAGGATAACCGGGTATTCATAGTTTGCAAAGTAAATAAAGATTTCAGGCTCAAAGCATCAGCTACAACATTAGCCTTACCCGGATGGTAATCAATAATCAAATCATAATCCTTTTTCAGTTCAAGCCACCTGCACTGTCTTAAATTCAAATCTTTCTATGATATCAAATATTTCAGGCTTTTATGATCAGTAAAAATATGACATTTTTCACCATACAAGTAATGCCGCCATATCTTCAACGCAAATACAATGCAGCTAATTCGAGATCATGTACCCGGTAATTTCTTTCATGTGGCTTAAGTTGTCTTGAAGCGTAGGTCATTACTTTACCTTATTGCATCAAGATACAACCTAAACCATTTAATGATGCATCGCTATAAATAATAAATTCCTTACCCGGTTCAGGCTGTACCAATACAGGTGCATTTGTCAACAATTCTTTTAATCGATCGAAACTCCGTTGGCAGTCTTCCATCCACTCGAACTTAACATCTTTCTGTAGTTAACGGGTTGTCGAAAAAGCTATC
Source organism: Gossypium longicalyx (assembly GCA_025698465.1). Classification (NCBI taxonomy): domain Eukaryota; kingdom Viridiplantae; phylum Streptophyta; class Magnoliopsida; order Malvales; family Malvaceae; genus Gossypium; species Gossypium longicalyx. Next base: position 64,819,707 of record CM046995.1, on the reverse strand, counting down.
ATAGAGAACCCCTGAACAAATCTTCGATAATAACCAGCTAAACCCAAGAAACTTCTAACTTCAGATACATTCTTCAGTGGACTCCAATTTGTAATAGCTGAGATTTTACTCATATCTGCCCTGATGCCTTCGGTGGATACAATATGTCCAAGAAAACCCACTTCTCAGAGCTAGAATTCACATTTACTGAATTTAGCATATAGTTATTTTTCACATAGAATTTGTAACACTATTCTTAAATGTTTTGCATGCTCCTTTTCATCTCGAGAATAAATCAAAATATCGTCAATGAATACCACCACAAATCTGTCTAAGTATGGTTTAAATATCCGGTGCATCAAATCCATAAATATTGCAGGTGCATTAGTTAGCCCAAACGGCATAACTAGAAACTCATAATGTCCGTACCTGGTTTTGAAGGCTATCTTTGGCATATCTAATTCCTTTACCCGTAACTGATAGTAACCTAATCGGAGATCAATCTTCAAGAATACGGTGGCACCTTTCAGTTGATCAAATAAATCATCAATTCGAGGCAACGGGTACTTATTTTTAATAGTCACCTTATTGAGCTACCGATAGTCGATACACAATCTCAATGACCCATCTTTCTTTTTCACGAACAGAACTGGAGCACCCCAAGGTGAATGACTTGGTCGAATAAAACCTCTATCTACAAGTTCTTGTAATTGTGTCTTTAACTCCTTTAATTCTATAGGAGTGATTTGGTACGGAGCTATAGAAATCAGAGTAGTTCCTGGAATTAAATCTATAGAAAATTTCACTTCCCTTTCTGGTGGTAGCCCTGGTAATTCCTCCAGAAACACATCAGAAAATTCACATACTACCGGCACGGCATGAATCTTTGACTCTAATACTTTAGTGTCGAGTATATAAGCCAAGTAAGCATCATACCCCTTTTTAATATATCTCTGTGCTGCCATCACTGAGATCACATCAGATAACTCTTCTGTCTGATCAGATTTAACCCGAAGCAACTCGTCGTTCTGACATTTTAACAAAATATATTTCTATCTACAGTTTACTACTACATCATGCTGAGTTAGCCAATCCATACCCAAAATAACATCAAACTCATCAAATGGCAATAGCATCAGGTTAGTCAAAAAATAGTAGCCTTGAATCGTCAAAGGACAATTCCTGCAAACCTTATCTATGAGCACATGTCTACCTAGAGGATTTGATACTTTAACTACAAATTTAGTTAATTTCACAGGCAATTTCTTACTATGTACTAAATTTTCACAAATATAAGAATAAGTGGACCTGGGGTCAATTAATACAATAACATCAATATCATAAAGTAAGAAAGTACCAGTGATCACATCAAGGGATGATGCCTCCTCACGAGCTCGTATAGCATACGTTCTGGCAGGTGTTCTTATTTCTGACCTTGCAGCTGAGTCTTTTATCATGTCTTTGCTACTAGTCCCACCTTTAACATTGCCCGAGGATCTACCTCTGCTAGCAACATTACTCTACCTGACACTCTAAACTTTCTCCTCTTCTATTTTCTCGAGACAATCTTTGATAAAATGTTCTTTGGAGCCACATCTGAAACAAGCTCAAATCTTTCCTCAACATTCTCTGAGATGTCATTTACCATAATGTCGACACTCAGGTCTATCTGATCTTACATTTCCCACACTTGACATCGAAGTAGTTCTAGCTCTAAAACGCGGATTCAATTTTTCCTTGTCCCGATAAGAATACCCTGCTAAAATTGTCTTTCGAGGATTTGCTTCTTTGAGTCTATTTTACTGGGACTGAAATGACTTGTTCATCGATCTTTTCCTTTGATCTCGGGCTATGATATCAGCTTTTCTCTTTTCTTTATTCAATTCCTCAGCTTTACAAGCTCTGTCAACCAGTACCACCATTTCTTTTAATTCTAGAATTCCTACTAATACCTTGATGTCTTCATTAAGTCCGTCTTCAAACCTTCTGTACATTATTGCTTCGGTAGAAACACATTCTTATGCATATTTACTGAGCCTTACAAACTCGCGTTCATATTCTGCCACCGTCATCTTTCCTTGTTTCAATTCAAGAAATTCCTTTCGTTTCTGATCAATAAATCGCTAACTAATATATTTCTTCTGAAATTCTTTCAAGAAGAAATCCCAGGTTACTTTTTCCTTTGAAACTACGGATATCAGAGTCTTCCACCATTGATAGGGTAAATCTTTCAGTAATGACACCGCACATTTTAAACACTCCTCAGGTGTGCAAGATAATTCATCAAATATACGCATAATATTTTCAAGCCAGAACTCTGCTTTTTTCTGGATCATCATCAATGTTTGCTCTAAATTCTTCAGCCCCTTGTTTACGAAGCTTATCTAGTGAAAGTTTTGTCAATCGTACAATATCAATAGTTTGCGAAGCTGTGGGGACAAGTTGTGGTATAAGTGGGGGAGAATGAGGTTGAAGATTAGGATTTGCTCTAATAAAATTAGTATAGCAGTCATTCATCATTTGAAGGAAAGCATTCCTAGCTTCGTCTTCTTGTCTCGATGTCTCATGTCTACTTCCTACAAGCGCGGTCCCTTGCGTGGGAGCCGGCGCATTACTTGCAGCATCATCAACCGCTGCTCGATCAAGATCCATTACTAAAGAAAACAAAACACAGTTTAGTAATGTCAGAAGTCACCACATTATCACAATATATTTATGGGATGTATAGATAGACTTTCCCACTCACTATACTGGTTCAAGAATCGACTAAACTATAGCTCTGATACCACTAAAATGTAACACCCAATACCCGTGTTCAATACTAAAATAGAATATGAGTATTACTAGAACAACGTACATATAATTATAGCACATCAAGACATAAAATGATTATCTAAATCTAAATCTGTCAATTGATCACTCATCTTTTAAAAAATTAAATTCACATATATCATAAACTTATAATGTAACTAACATTAGATCATACCGATAACAAAATACGAGTGAAATATCTAACGTTAGAATTCAACTTTTAAAGTAATATTACTAAAATTTATAACAAAATACTCAAGCCTTCTATACATGTCATATGTCCAAAATGTGTTTACAAAATACCAAAAGGAAGGATGGATAGCGTTGGTGAGCTTCCGACAACTTTTCCCCGAATCACGAGCAAACTTGATTTCACTATAAAATAAAACAAGAAAAGAAGAGAAAGCAAAGTAAGCTAAAAGCTTAGTAAGTAATATGTAAATAATAAAGATAACAAACTAATAATGGCATTTATAGATCCCAAAATATGTATCCATAATTACACAAATTTTTTTCTCATATCCATTTATCATTTATGTCAGTTCAGTACAAGCTGTCCATTCGAGTCCTAGTCACTAAATCATTTTTATCTGGAGCTACGGAACTCAAAAATTAAGATCCATAAATTTTCCCAGAAACTAGACTCATATGTCTTCTTACCATAAAAATTTCAGAAATTTTGGTTGGGCCAATTAATACAGTTTATTCATTGAATTCTCCCCTATTTCGCGGTTCAGCAGCTTTGACCACTCTTCATTAAAATTTAATTATCTTTTGCTACCAATTTCTCATTTCTTTCTTCTGAAAATAAATTCAATAAGGAATTCAACCATATAAATTATGTTCCTTAACTATTTTTGTACAATTTTTAATGACTTTTACAATTCTGAACAGGGGATCACGAAATCAGTCTGAACCAGTCTTACAAAAATACAAATATCTCAAAATACAGAATTCCTTTGTTTGCTCTGTTTCTTTTATATGAAAATAGATTCAATAAGCTTTAATTCCATTTCTTATTCCACCTCTAGTTCAACTTCTACCATTTTTGGTGATTTTTCAAAGTCACTCCCCTGCTGCTGTTTTAGACTGTTTATCCCAAATTTCATTCCTTCACTAAAATTTCTTATTATCAACTTTCAAGATAATACGTGTCCATATTCATCTTATCAAAAATTCAATCACATATCTAACTCATAATTCAAAACTCATATATTCATATTCCGGTATTATCCCACATATTTTTTTCCCGTTAAATTTCATTTAGCAAACTTGTTTCTCCCGGTGAACACTTCGGAAAGTAACAATATCTGGTGGTTTTAGCACATAGCTCCACCTTCTATAATTAATGCGCAACTTAGTGGTATATGCACATAGCACCACAATATTGGGCTAACATGTGATTGTGGCATACGCACTTAGCGCCACTTTTCAAATTAACATGTATAACCGTGGCATATCCACTTAGCACCACGTTACATGTTTAACTGTGGTATATCCATTTAGCACCACGTTAATGAATCAATATATGTAACCGTGGCATATCCAATTAGCACCACGTTACATGTATCTATATGTGTAATCGTGCTATATCCACTTAGCACCACGTTACACGTATAACCATGGTATATCCACTTAGCATCACGTTTTTCTATTCCGAAGGTTCAACCAAGATTTCCTCATTTAATCTCAATTCATCAACCACAAATCACCATTTGTGTCCATTAATTGAACAATACTAAAACTTATTTCACATGTCACAAAATAAAATATTATAACATAATAAAACAATACATTATTTACATATAAACTTACCTCGGTGCAAAATAAAGATATTTTGCAATTTAGTCCACAATCTTTTCTTTTCCCCGATCAAGGTCGATTCCACGTCTTTCTTGATCTAAAATAACACATTTAGCTGATTTAATACTCAAATTTATCAAAATAGTCCTTAACTCTAACTTTGGAAAAATTACGATTTTGCCCCTAAACTTTTGCATATTTACACTTTTTCCCCAAAGCTCAGAAATTAAAATTTTTCCCAAATTATTATGTTTTATGACAAGCTGATCATTTTACCTTCTATGGCAACATCAAATTCCCACTCTAACATGTAGTTATGAACATTAGGTATTTTTACCGATTATGTCGTTTTACTCGTTTTCACGTAAAATCACTAAAAAAAAGTTGTTTAACACAATTTCAAGCTTCATATTCTACCATAAAACATCAAAATAAACACATTTCACCTATGGGTATTTTTCCAAATATAAACCCTAGGTTAAATTATTGCTAGAATAAGCTAAATCAAGTTACCGAGACTCCAAAAACGTAAAGAACATTAAAAATAGGGCTTGGAATCACTTACTATGGAGCTTGGAAGCTTGAAACAAACTCTAGATATGGAGAACCCTTGAAATTTCGTCCTAATGAAGAAGATGGACATATTTTGCCATCTTTTTCCTTTTTTTTAATCTTTTAATTACCAAATGACTAAAATACCCTTCATTAAAAACTTTGGTTATTTCTACCAATTTATGTCCATTTTTGTTCGTGAAAACCTAATGGTATAATTACCATTTAAGGACCTCTACTTCAATTATGCTCTTCAATTAAATCCTTTAACATCTAAAACTCATATTTATCAACTTTTGCAATTAAGTCCTAATAAGCAAATTAGACATGCAATTCATGAAATTTTCTATCGATATTCTAACATATGCATCTAATCACTCGATAAATTATAAAAATTAATCAAAATAATTTTTTCTACTTTAGAATTGTGGTTTCGAAATCACTATTCTATTTAGGCCCTAATTCAGGCTGTCACAAAATGGGTGTAATAAAATATTTTTAAGTTAGGGGCATTTTGGTAATCTAATAATTAAAATAATTAAAAAGCCAAAATAAGCCAAATTTGGCCATCTTCTTATCCATCCAGCTGAATCTACCATGGAAGCCATGGCTAGGGTTTGGTTCAAGCTTCCAAGCTCATTTGTAAGTGATCCTGAGCCCCGTTTTTAATGTTCTTTACATTTTTGAAGTCCTGGTAACTTGATTTGGCTATTTCTACCATTATTTTGAGCTAGAATTCATGTTTAACAATTTACTCATAGATGACATGCATGTGTTTTGATGTTTAATGGTAGAATATGAATGTTGGGTGTTAAATAAATGACTTTTGTTAAGTGAATTTTGGTGAAAATTCTTAAAAGGACTGTTTTGTAAAAGTTATAAAATTTGTCATAAAAGGGTGATTTAGGGGAAATTATGGGATACTATAGTTATGAAAATGATTCTTCTAGGCTTAAAATGCATGGAAATTGAATAAAAATCATTTTACGAGCCTAGGGGCCAAAGTGCAAATATGTGAAAGTTTAAGGGTCAAAATGCAAATTTGTAAAAATATGATTTTTGGACCCATATGAATAATGAGACTAATTAGTAAGCTAAATGTGATATTATAGATCAAGGAAAATAAGATTCGGGCTTAGATTGGAAATGAATGAGATTATGGACTAAATCAAAATAAATAGTCATGCTCACATCCGAGGTAAGCTCGTATGTGAATAATAATGCAATAATATCATTGTTTATGCTTAAACTTAAATTTATGCGTTAAAATTGTGTGGTGAATATTTATATAGTTGATATGATGATTGTATTATGTGATAAATGCCTAAATGCAATTATGAGCAATGCCATGTTTTTTTCATGAATATGAGAATGGTGAATTCATAAGCATGAATAATGTTATGGTCATTTTTCACGACATGACAAGCAAGTGCGATAAGGATGCTATGTGTAAGTGAAGAAATCTCGTTTGAACCTTAGGAATAGTTAGGATACAAGTGACATGTCACTAGGAAATAAGAGATCCGAGCTCGTTGAGTTGGTCTGAGTTCATGAGAAATCTGAACTTGTTGAGTTGGTCCAAGTTCGTAATATATGTGAGGCATCCAAGCTCGTTGAGTTGGTCTGAGTTCATTATGGATATGATGCATGTAACATCCGAGCTCATTGAGTTGGTCCGAGTTCACTATGGATGTCCACATGTTATGAGGTAGCTTTTACTACGTATGTACATGAGGCACTTATGTGCAAGTTTTCCGCGTATCCAATAGTATTCTGATGTGTTCAATGGGTAATATAATTAATATGATGAAATTCTTGAGGAGATCATGTTAAAGAGGTATGGTTATATAATATACTACGATGAGTACAGGTACGTATGCTAAACTTATGAATAATGCCTTGGTAAAGATCGATTTATGATGAGCAAGTATATATGTGTATATGATAAGTAAGCCAAAAGGGTTTGAATGATGAATAATCTTTATGGTTATGTTATTATATCTTTGTGAAATTGAACATGAAATCCATGAAATGGTAAGTTTATGATTAGTTGAAAGTGAACTTATGATAGTTACCATTATATTGCACTAAGACAGTGTTGAACATTAGCAGTTGTGTGACTTTGAAAATCCACAAAAAATTATGGAAATTGAATTAGAGACTGAATAAGATATGATATTAAAGCTTATTTAATCTAGTTTCACATAGAAGAAATGGTGTAATAAAAGAGTTTCATATTATGAGATATTTGAACTTTTGTGAGACAGACTAAGAGTGATTTCGGGCTCCCCTATCTCAAATTTGGAAAATCACTAAAAATTATAAAAAAAAATAATTATAGGATAGGATTTATATTACTAGATCCTTTATGAGTCTATTTTCAATAGAAATAGACGGGAACATTAATCGAAACCCGTACCATGAGATAATTGATTTTTAGTAAAGAAAGGTCGAAGCTGTCAAGCAGCAGAATAGGGGTAAATTTAAATAATAAATTGTACTTATTGGATAGACCAAAAATTCTGGAAATTTTATGGTAAAAATAAATATTAGTCTAGTTTTAGGGAAAATTTGCGGATCTTAATTTGGAGTTTCTTAGCTTCAGATATAAATAAATTAGTAACTATGACTCGAGAAAATAGCATGACCAGAAAACAAGTAAAAGTGTAATTATGATTATATTTCCATGGAATCATGTTGATAATTTGCTTATTATTTTCATATGGACATACTAAGCTTTAAGCTTACTCCCTCCTCTCCATTTATTTAGTGTTGTTAGGTTAGCACAGGGTTGGAGATCGGCGAAGGCAGCATCACACTATCAAGCTATCGCCTTTAGAGTATTGACATGTACGTTAAACGTTCTCAAGTGAGTGGCATGTATAGGGACCTAGTTATCATGATATGTGTATATAATGTAACCAAATGTATTAGCTCATATTGGTTATGGTTTGTGAGTCTATTTATCCATGCCATATGTTGATGTCTTATGCTGTGTTTAAGTGATCATCTTGTTTAACAGGAAAGAGTAATGTTGTGGCATATATACATGGTGATTGCCTCAGGACCATTCGAAGTGGTCATGGCCCTAGACTAAATGTATAATTTGGTATTCAAGCAAATAATGATTGATTATGAATGTTTTCTTAATAAGTAAAGGTTAAAAGATCGTGGATAATTGGTAAAAGTGGTCATCAAAATGACAAGACCAATGTACATGAACTGTTATGTTTGTGTCTAAATGAAGGATGATTAATACTTAAATTGATACTATAATATGTGTTTAAGGAGTGTTTAAGTGTATGAAAATCTAAAGGCAACCAAGGGCTTAGAAAATAGCCTAGGTGTTAGCCACACGAGCAGAGACACGGTCGTGTGTCTCAGCCGTGTGGAGGACATGACCTAGCACACAGGTGTGTGGCCTGGCCATGTGGTTCAAATTGTTTTGCTAACATCATAAACAGAGAGTTACATGGGCTGAGGACACGGGCGTGTCCTAAGCCACACAGGCGTGTGTGACCACACAGCCCAACCCACACGGGCGTGTGACTCTCTAAAGCAAGAAAATTTGTTAAGTTGTCCAAAGTTTATCGAAAGTTCTCGGTTTAGTCCCAGACAGCCTCGATTTTAGGCTTCGAAGGCCTGTATAAGGGACGATATGCATGTGTTTCAAAAGTTTTAATTTTGGACGAAATTTTGTGACCTGGTTTTACATGTTTGTGAATGATTAAGTTCAGTAACACCTCGAACCCTGTCCCGGTGCCAGATACGCGTAAGGGGTGTTACATTTAGTGGTATTAGAGCTATAGTTTTGTTGGCTCCCAGACTAACCTAGCATGCATGAGAGTCTAGCTATACATGCCACAAATTTGTGATAGTGTGATGTCTCCCGACGCGAATGAGAACCATCCTTTTTGAACAAATATGCTCTCCAACCGAGCTATACCGACCATTTTCGATGTGAAACTAAGGCATTCGGGTAAAGTATAGTTATGATGAGCCTTAACTCAGAAAAGTATGAATAAAAGTTCATGATATGTACGTGATAACATGTGATATAAAAGTTCATGTTGTGATGAGTGCCGATGCTTGTTTGATATTCATATGATGTTGTGCACTTGATTTACTTGATTAAGTGAATGTGACAGATAGAAATTCATGAAGGTATGAGTAAAAGGTTCATAATAACATGATACGGATAAAATGTCATCGTTCCGATTGAACATTGAATGTTGATGGATTGCAATGGTATTTTTAAATGAGATAAAGGAATACACTATAATAAGCTTATCTATGTTTAGTTGATAGTTCTATGATATATATGATCGATTTGATCTAATGAATGTATGTATTTGGGTAACCCACCAAACTTATTGATGGAATAAATGTTTGTGTATACTTGTTTGGATAATTATAATGGGAAAACTCGTACAGTTTAAGTAAATGTACTAAAATTGATTGAATTGAGTTATATGATGGTAAAGATATGTATAGGATGATGTGCAAGATAAAAGTTTTGATTGTGACATACTTATCCATGTTTGTTTGGCACTCATAAGATGATATGTGCATGACTTATTTGATTGAGTGAATAGGATAAGTAAAATTATTTAGAATCCATAGAATGCATGCATAAATACACTTGTTTAAATAAGATAATTGGAAGGTTCGTGTCATACAGGTGTGAATAATAATTTTCCAGAAGTGAATGATATGCTTGTGAAAATGTTACTATGATGATGAAATAGTGTTATATGTATATGTGTATGAGAGACGAGTTAGGGACCTTACGACCCCACCCCTTTACCAGAGTAGTGTTTTGTAAAGGATTTTATAATATCAGTGTTGAATAAGCTCACAAGTATGAGACCAAAGAGTTCTGCTGTAAAATATTATAACTATGATCAGAGATTAATTGGATTGATAAGTAAAGATAGAGCTAGTAAAGTGCGATGTCGAGAAACGTATTAACTGGAATTTCTTTAGAATCGATTTTCTTCAATGAAAATCATAATGTAGGATTTGTAATCATAGAAATAGTTGGAGGAATAAATCTTGACATGTAAGATATCGGAATGTGGTAATTATAGTAAGTAGATTATGATAGTCTCTCTTGAGGTACTCTATGAGTTCATTTACTCTTGGAAGTATTACTGGGGCTATCTATTTTCAGATAAATTGTTATCGTGTGAGAATGTTTTCTAATTTTGGAATAAGACAAAAGTGTTGATAGTTTGACTGGTATATAATTTGTATTGCTCTATTTTCCCTCGGGCATTCTATTACATTCCGTCTGTTGGGATTTTATGAGATAATGTACCTGATTTTATGATTTTGTTCCTTCTAATGGATGCTCAGTTTGATAGATATATATATATGAGAAGGTACATTATCCTTGTTGCATTTAGTTCCAGTAAGCTTGAATGATGTATTCTTCTGGACTACTTTCCTATGGGAAATTATTGAAATCTTCCATATTTTCTTATGAGCTTTGTTCTGGGTCTTTCATTGTGATATTGTACCTTGGATTTCTTTATCTTGGATTTCTCTATCTTGGACTTCTTAATCCTGGTTTTCTTGTTATCTATATTCCAAAATTTATCAATAACGGCTCATATCTACAGTGTGTTCTTCAGTTGTGATAATCATGTCAAGTGTGACTATGCTTCTGGTTTGATCATAGTAATGTGGTAATTCTAGTATCTGGATTTCTCTAAATTTTCATGAAGGATTTGACATCAGCAAAGGCATAAGTGGTGAAATTGCTAGTATCAGCTTGTATGATGGCTTTCTTTTCTCAAGAAAGTTAATCAAGTTAATGCCTTCGATTGGGAACATTTATACTACCTTGAGCTAATGCAATTGAAATGAACTTTGATTAGTATGATGAGTGAATTTTGCATGATTACATGTTAAATAGTTTTGATAATTAAAAGAAAGGATTTCCCGAAACTTTATCAAGTAATAATTAAGACCGACTTGGTTGTTCAGTTTGTATGGGTTATTGTTTGAAAGATTTAATGGGATATTTATGTCTGAAATTTTTCCCAAGTCTAAGAATAAGATTTTATCTCTCCGGGTAAAAGACAGATAGTCTGAATGAAAGTGTATATATCGTAGAAGTCTTTGATACAATTTAAAGTTACTTTGAATCATAAAGTTTTCATCTTGTGAAAGTTGAATGGTCTACTACATGTTGGTAACGGTTTGAATATAAAAGAATATTGTTAACCGAAGCCTTGAAACTGGTTTAGTCTTCATTGAGCAAAGACTTCTCGATTTTCAATGATGTGTTTTAAGACAAGAAGGGCAGTGTGATAGCTTAAAGTATCTGCTGTCATAGAAAAACTTAAGTTGAGATAGTGTAGCTGACTTGAATTGTTAAAGGATGATAAGATAGTTTTGGTATGATCTCTGAGAATAAGGTTACTATAGATTTCATATCAGAATTATTCCTATCTTTGAAAGAGAAAGATGTCATATGACTTGTTGTTAAGTAATTGATGAATTTGCAAATCATGTCAGTATGTACTGAATTTCTGCTCATCAGACTTATGGAATTAAGTATCTTGAGATTGTTGAATTTCCTAAAATGCTAGTTTGTTAATAGGATTGAGATCCAGGATTTATATCGTGGATTATTGAAAAAGCTAAAAGAGGCCCTGAATTTTAATGATGACCAAAGATTGAATTAGTAAACTGTCGGCTGTATAAAATGATAGAGAACTTAAGGCCATGATGATCGGGTTGGCTACGTCATTTGAATCCGAGAGGATTCAAGTACGATACGCATATATATTCTCTGATAGAAGTCAGGATTCAGTTGATGTGTCGTGCAATAAAGAATTTCTCAAGACTTTAGTATGAGAAATTAAAAAGCTAAGTGTTAAGCGTAGCCTGAGTAAAAGTTCTTTCGCAATGAATATAAGATAGTGGAGTTTATGTGTATACTAAACCACTCTTTTGGTAAGATTTTCGGGGATGAAAATCCCTAAAGGGGGGAGAGTTGTAACATCTCGAATTAGGGCCTAGTCGGAACAGTGGTTTCGGGACCACAAATCTGAAGTAGTCTACAATTTCACGGAATGATTTCGTAAAAATCTCGTTCAAAAATTTTTTACGTTTGGGCACTCAATTTAATCAAAAGGACTAAATTGTAAAAAGTGCAAAAGTTGAGTTCTACATGTTAGAGGTGTCAAATTGTTATGAAATTTTAAATTGGAGGTCCTTAAATGGAAATTAGACCATTGGTTAATTGTTGGACAAAAATAGATATGAAATGGGTGAAATAAAATATTTTTAAGTTAGGGGCATTTTGGTAATGTAATAATCAAAAGAATTAAAAAGCCAAAATAAACCAAATTTGGCCATCATCTTCTCCATCCAGCCGAATCTACCATGTAAGCCATGGCTAGAGTTTGGTTCAAGCTTCTAAGCTCATTTGTAAGTGATCCCGAGCCCTATTTTTAATGTTCTTTACATTTTTGAAGTCCCGGTAACTCGATTTAGCTATTTCTACCATTATTTTGAGCTAGGGTTCATGTTTAAAAATTTACCCATAGATGACACGCATGTGTTTTGATTTTTAATGGTAGAATATGAATGTTGGGTCCTAAATAAACGACTTTTACTAAGTGATTTTCGGTAAAAATGCTTAAAAGGACCGTTTTGTAAAAGTTATAAAATTGGTCATACAAGGGTGATTTAGTGGAAATTAGGGGCTGCTATGGTTATGAAAATGATTCGGCTAGGCTTAAAATACAAGGAAATTGAATAAAATCATTTTACGAGTCTAAGGGCCAAAGTGCAAATATGTAAAAGTTTAGAGGTCAAAATGCAAATTTGTAAAAATATGGTTTTTGGACCCATATGAATAATGTGACTAATTAGTAAGCTAAATGTGATATTATAGATCAAGGAAAATGAGATTCGGGCATAGATTGGAAATGAATGAGATTATGCACTAAATTAGAATAAATAGCCCTGCTCGCATTCGAGGTAAGTTCGTATGTCAATAATAATGCAATAATATCATTGTTTATGCTTGAACTTAAACTGATGTGTCAACATTGTGGGATGATTATTAATATAGCTGATATGATGATTGTATTATATGATAAATGCCTAAATGCAATTATGAGCAATGCCATGTTTGTGTTATGAATATGATAACGGTGAATTTGTAAGCATGAATAATGTTATGGCCGTTGTTCATGTCATGACAAGCAAGTGCAATAAGGATGCTATGCGTAAGTGAAGAAAATCTCGTTTGAACCTTAGAATTAGTTAGGATACAAGTGACATGTCACTAGGAAATAAGAGATCCGAGCTCGTTGAGTTGGTTCGAGTTCATGAGAAATCTGAACTTGTTGAGTTGGTCCAAGTTCGTAATATATGTGAGGCATTCGAGCTCGTTGAGTTGGTCCAAGTTCATTATGGATGCGGGCATCCGAGCTCGTTGTGTTGTTCTGAGTTCATTATGGATATAATGCATGTAACATCCGAGCTCACTGAGTTGGTTCGAGTTCACTATGGATGTCTACATGTTATGAGGTAGCTTTGGCTACGTATGTACATGAGGCACTTATGTGCAAGTTTTCTGCGTATCCAATAGTATTCCAATGTGTTCAACGGGTAATTTAATGAATATGATGAAAGTCCCGAGGAGAGCATGTTAAAGAGGTATGGTTATATGATATACTACGATGAGTACAGGTACGTATGCTAAACTTATGAATAATGCCTTGGTAAATATCGATTTATGATGAGCAAGTATATATGTGTATATGATAAGTAAGCCAAAAGGGTTTCAATGATGAATAATCTTAATGGTTATTTTATTATGTCTTTATGAAATTGAACATGAAATCCATGAAATGGTAAGTTTGTGATTAGTTGAAAATGAACATATGATAGTTACCATTATATTGCACTAAGACAATGTTGGACACTAGCAGTTGTGTGACTTTGAAAATCCACCAAAAATTGTGGAAATTGAATTAGAGATTGAATAAGATATGAGATTAAAGCTTATTGAATCTAGTTTCACATAGAAAAAATGATGTAAGCAAAAGAGTTTCATATTATGAGATATTTAAACTTTTGTGAGACAGATTAAGAGTGATTTTGGGCTCCCCTGTCTCAAATTTGGAAAATCACTAAAAATTGTACAAAAATTATTATGTGCCTTGGCTGTGTGCCCCTAAACGAATGATGACGTCATAAACAGAATGTCTAAGTTTTTGGACACGGGCGTGTCTAGGCCATGTGAGGGACACAGGCCAGGGACGCAGGCGTGTGCTCGACCGTGTGAAAACCCCTGTAGGTTTGAAATGAAAAATAAGTTCTAGAAATTCCACACAGGTACGGGCATGCATTGCCTCCACATGGGCGTGTGAGGCTTAAACCTAGAAATTTTCTTAGAATTTTCTTAAGCTCTCGGTTTAGTCCCGGATTACTTTTAATGTATGTTTCAAGCCTTGTAGGTCCATGATAAGGACAATCTGAATTTGTTTGATTGGTTTTAATTTTGAGTGAAATTTTATGACCCGTATTTTTCGGAGATGCCCTATTTATATACGGTACTGCCTCGTACCTTGTCCCGATCTCGGGTACGGGTAAGGGGTGTTAAGTTTAGTGGTGTCAGAGCTATGGTTTAGTTGATTCTAGAACTAACCTAGTGTATTTGAGTCTAGCTGTACATGTTATACATATATATATATATATATAAGTAATGATAGTGTGATGACTCTTGACAATATTAACATGTGTCTTCATATAGCAAATGGATCCCGACAGAGCAGTGGCGGATGACGTAGTGTAACACCCCAAACCCGACCGAAACGTTATGGCCGGATCCAGCGTACCACATTGAAGTGCTTTATCAAAAACCTTGTTTTCATTGAAAATCCTTCCTTAAAGTGAAAATCCTTAATTTCTTTGTAAAATCTCTTTCCAGTTGCAGAAACTTTATTTAAATCATAGGATCTATGAAAACTTGTCATTTTAAACATTTAGTTGCAGAAGTGATGTACTTTCTTTTAGAAAAAAATAATAATAACCAGAGAGGTCTTATTACAATCCAGTCTGGAATAACTTAATAAACTAGAAACTATATGCTTTCTTTTTAAAGAAACAAGTCGTCTTGCTAGCTGGCCACCCTGGAGTCTCTCCCACCATCGAACCTTCTACTGCGCATCACCTAAAAAAATAAAAGAGGGGTGAGTTTTCGCAAACTCAGTGTGTACAACCCTAAAAAAGAAACATTAAGCATACATCAATCACCATATTATCATTCATGCAATGCTTGTGCAACCCACCCCAATAATCCAACCGATACACATCAACTCTGTCCCCCAGTACACATGATGTGGGGATATAAATATCGACCCACCCATCTGATTCACATCAATGGTAGCCCGGTTGCGGTACTACCTGCATAGCAACAAGCTGCTAATCACATATTGGGCTTAATAGCCGTCGGTGGACCCACAGTCGTCAAGCAACCATGCGATCCTCATATACTTCCTACGTCCACAATTCCCAACCCATATACATCCTAAATAGAGTATCATATGAATGCAACAGGTACACAGGTAACATCTATAAATATTACATTCAACACATAGGGGTATTTTAGTCATCTTCGCCCTTAGGGGCATTTCTGTAATTTATTTTTATTAATGGTTTATTACTTACCTTGGCCCATTGACAAGTCCTCGATGACTAAAGTGAATGGATACTACGTACCAGGTAGGATTCTAGAGAAGAGGAGGTGAGTCATTAAGACCGCTTAAGTAACAAGCTCTCTCTAGATCCAATCCTAGACATGCATATACCCATAGCCACACTTTAACCTTATGACTTATCCACAGTCACAATTTATTAATTAATTAAGTATTATGTCTGTTTAAGTAGTTATCAGATACTAGGCCCAAACCCCCTTACAAAGCCCAGACAAGTCTATATACACATATATGGCCCATTAAGCCCAATCACTTTCATATGGCCCATTAGGCCCAAATCACTTACATATAGCCCATTAGGCCCAAATCACATTCATATCATGCTTTCATATGATTTTCCATCACTTAGTATCAAATTGCCAATTTTGCCTATTATGGGCCCTACAGCCCATCGGCCCATTTAGCCCATTCTGGCCCGGTTGGCCAAAACAAAACCCAAGTCCATGGGATCGCCCATGAGATCTCAAATAACCTATCGGTTTCCCCCTCACAAGTGTTCGCGCACTCGCAAGTCTGTTGTAGCCAAACTTTCGGCATTTCGGCTTTTCGGCATTTCAGTTTTTTGGCATTTTTGGATTTGCCGATCTATTGTGTGTGTGCAATGTATGTACACACCTGGTAATAAAGCGTGCTGCGATCTTCTTAGCCACGAACCTACAATCGATGTCACTCAATGATTAATCCCACATACATATCGAGTACTTTCACCAAAAGCTGAAATCTTACCTTAACCTTACCTAAAACGCCAAGCCTTAATAGCTTTTCCTTGATCACTAATCACGAGTACTTCTCAGATCTGTATTAACCCTTATCATTGAGATACACAATGGGTTACTTGTATCCGACATAAGTCACCCTTTCCTACTAAAGCCCATTCAGCCAATCCTTACCAAAGTCCCAACACCTAAGGAGCAAATCGGCAGGGATCCGAAAAGATTGAGATTCGATACTGCACTCCTACCAAAACTGATTTAGAAAGAGTGAGGGACAAGAGTAATCGATACTAGCAAAATCGACTAAAAGAGCAAAGCACTTACACTAGATTCGGCCAAAAGAGAGAGTGTAGTGGTAGCACAGAGGGTATTCGGCTTTTGAGATTTATATGGTGAAAAAGGTTTAGTCGAAAAAATCAGGAAGAAGAGAAGAAGGAAACGGCTAAACTAAAGGTGAATCAAAGAGAATTAAGAAGAGGAAGGCAATCAAGGACCAAGGAATTCAGCTTCTGAGCACTTGGAATAAACAAAGTGTTTCAGCAACAAGAATGAAGAATTCGGCTAAAGGGAGAGAAGCAATTTCGGCACCTACATATATAATAGCCGAATTTCATATCCTTAACTTCCCAATTTTGCTCTACCTCTCTACACTCCTCATCTCCTAATTTTTCTCCCTGATCACTCCTTAATCCATTTCTTAAACTTCTCCTCTTATCACTCCCTACAGAGTTTATATCCAGCACCACTACTAGCCGTCTGTTCAGCAAAAATAAATCCTCCTTTTGAACAATGAGGGATTCGAACCCCAAACCTCCTTGCCATGCATATGATGCCACCTCTAAGCCTCACATGCGGTGCTATTTGCCACTCCACCACAAGGCTTTCTGTGTCCAATTCCTCCTTCATTTATTTAAAAACCAACCTACTTGCCATCAAGGTTCTTTTAACTTTTAACCTATAATTTCCTTCACTTTTAAGTTTGAACTCAAAACTTAACCAAGGCCTATTATCACCTAAATACACTTGACTAGGAATACCTAGCACTCTTTTTTATCAAACCAAAAATAAAGACAAGAAAGTTTGAGATTTCAGGATTTTTGGGGCGTTACACGTAGAAAGTAACGCGCCTACTTCAGCGGAAGGAGTGGTGCAATCTAAAAGTAGGCCTGAAACTTTTAGTAAAGGAGAAGGAGACAGAGAGTCCTTTCTCAACATGATGAATGCATGGTACATGGAGTTCGTTCGAACGAACCCGAATGCTCAACCTCCCCCACCTCCCCCAAATCCTCAACCCGCACCTACGATGCCTCAACACATGGATTTCATGAGATTTGCTAGAACAACTGTTGGTAGAATTCAGAAACAAGATGCTGAGGAATTTAGGGCAAATGCCAATGATGACCCCAAAAGAGCGAAGTTCTAGTTAGAGAACTCGATACGGGTATTTGATGAATTGTCATGTACACCCGAGAAGTGCTTGAAATGTGTCATATCCCTAGTGAGAGATGCAGCATATCACTGGTGGAGAACGCTGATATCTATAGTACCGCCAGAGAGGGTTACTTGGGAAATCTTTCAAGAGGAATTTTGAAAGAAATATATTAGCGAACGGTTCATCGAATAGAAGCGCAAGGAATTTTTGGAATTCAAACAAGGTCATATGACAGTTAGCGAATATGAGAGAGAATTTGTCAGACTTAGTAAATATGCTCGGGAGTGTGTACCCTTCGAAGCTAATATGTGTAGAAGATTTGAAGATGGGCTCAATGAGGATATTAAGACATTAGTGTGTATTCTTGAGTTGAAAGAATTTTTAGTACTTGTTGAACGGGCTTGTAAAGCCGAAGACTTGGTTAAAGAGAGGAAGAAGGCTGAGTATGATGCAAGAGATACAAGAAAGAGGTACATGAGTAAGTCGTTGCCATCCCAGTCTAAAAAATCTAGAGAGATTTATTCTTGTTCACATGTGTTAGCTAGACATTCATATGGGAATCATAGAAAGTAGAATTAAGGTTTTAGATCTCAGGCCACGTCTGTATCGAGTGTGGGTAACGCTAAACCTTCCAAGCCCGAGTGCCCATAATGTGGTAGATATCATTTTGGCACCTGTAGGGTGAGTAAGGGATCTTGTTTCAAGTGTAGTTCTCAAGACAACTATATTAAAGACTGTCCCGAGATGGTTAAGAAAGAAAGATTTCAGAACTTGAGGCCAAATGGCACAGATTCTAAAGGAAGACCCTCGAGAAATGCCAGGAATAGGTCTGGTAGTAAGAATGTGACGCGAGACATAGCAGTGAGGTCCGAAGCTAGGGCTCTGGCCAGAGCCTATGCCATACGTGTACGCGAAGACGCAACTTCTCCTGATGTGATCACTGGTAAATTTTCTCTCTGTGGGACTAATGTTATTGCTTTGATAGACCGTGGCTCCATTCATTCGTATGTGTGTATGAAATTGACATCCAGTATGAATATACCTGTTAAGTCTACAGGATTTGTCCTTTGAAGGTTAAAGATCATTGTTTCCCAGCTGACTTGATGTTGTTGCCGTTTGACGAATTTGATGTCGTACTGGGTATGGATTGGTTGACACTACATGAGGCTATAGTGAATTGTAGACAGAAAGTTTTGAAGCTGAAATGTGAAAATGGTAAAATTCTTCGAGTTGAATCAGATGATGTAAATAAGTCACCAATGATGATTTCTTCAATGATTGCTTAGACATACTTGAGGAAGGGGTATGAAGCTTATTTGGCATATATATTGAATACAAAGGAATCCGAATTAATAATCGAAACAGTGTCGGTTGTGTACGAGTATGCGAATGTATTTTAGGAGGAATTATCGGGTTTGCCTCCAGTTAGAGAAGTGGAATTCAGCATTGAGCTAATTCTAGGAACGACACCCATATCTATTGCCCCATATAGGATGGCCATGACTGAACTGAAAGAATTGAAGTCACAGTTGCAAGAGATGACCGACAAGGGTTTTGCGAGACCAAGCTTTTCACCTTGGGGTGCTCCCGTACTGTTTGTGAAAAACAAGGATGGCTCTATGAGATTATGCATTAACTACCGGCAACTCAATAAAGCAATAATAAAAAAAAAATGTATCCTTTTCCAAAGATTGATGACTTGTTTGATCAACTGAAGAGAGCGACGTGGTTCTCTAAGATAGACTTGAGGTCCAAATACTACCACAAGTGAAAGAGTCTGATGTGCCTAAGACTGCCTTTCGAACGAGGTATGGCCACTACGAGTTTCTTATTATGCCATTTGGATTAACGAATGCTCCTGCCGTGTTTATGGATTTAATGAACATAATTTTTCAGCCATATTTAGATAAGTTTGTCGTGGTGTTTATCGATGATATTCTGATTTATTCTAGAGATGAGGCAGAGCATGTCGAGCACTTGAGAACTGTTTCACAGACTCTGAGGGATAAACAGTTATATGCCAAGTTTAGTAAAAGCGATTTTTGGCTTCAAGAGGTTGGGTTTTTAGGCCACATTGTTTCCGGGGATGGTATACGAGTTGATCCCAGTAAGATTTCTGCTATTGTTGAATGGAAGCCACCGAGGAACGTAACTGAAGTTAGGAGCTTTTTGGGTTTAGCTGGTTATTATAGACGGTTTGTGAAAGGATTTTCGATGATAGCCACCCCAATGACGAGATTGCTACAAAAGGACGTTTAGTTCGAATGGATAGAGAAGTGCTAGCAGAGCTTTGAGAAATTGAAAGCATTGTTAACCGAGGCACCGGTGTTAGTACAACCGGAATCAGGAAATGAATTTGTGATTTACAGTGATGCGTCCTTGAATGGATTAGGTTGTGTACTTATGCAAGAAGGAAAGGTAGTAGCTTATGCTTCGAGGCAACTAAAGCCCCATGAGAAGAACTATCCTACGCACGATTTAGAGTTAGCCGCTATTGTATTTGCTTTGAAGATTTGGCGGCATTACCTATTCAGGGAGAGATGCCATGTCTACTCAGATCATAAAAGTCTTAAATATCTGATGACTCAAAAGGACTTGAACTTGAGGCAACGAAGATGGCTTGAATTATTAAAAGATTATGAGCTTGTGATAGATTATCACCCCGGTAAGGAAAATATGGTTGTCGATGCCTTGAGTAGAAAGTCTTTATTTGCCTTGAGAGCTATGAACGCACGGCTAGCCCTATCTTATGATGGTGTTATTCTAGCAGAGTTAAAAGTTAGACCAACTTTTCTTCAACAGATTTGTGATGCTCAAGAAACCGATAAAGAGTTGCAAGCTAAGAAAGCTCAGTGTGAGTCAAGCTGTGAATCAAATTTCCAGAGAGATCCTGATGGTTGCCTGAGGCTCCGTGGAAGGATTTGTGTTCTGAAAAATGTTGAGTTGATTCAGGATATTTTGCATGAGGCTCATAATGGAGGTATGTCAGTTCACCCGGGTAGCACAAAAATGTATAATGATTTAAAAAAAATGTATTGGTGGAATGGCATGATAAGAGATATATCCAAATTTCTATCGAGATGCTTGATTTTCCAATAAATAGAGGCCAAACACTAGGTACCTTTAGGTTTACTTCAACCTATCTTAGTTCCTGAATAGAAATGGGACAAAATTGCTATGCACTTTGTGACAGGCTTACCGTTGAAACCAAGAAAGAAAGATGTCGCATGGGTAGTGGTTGACAGACTGACTAATTCGGCTCATTTTATATCGATACGTGTTGATTATTCACTTGATAAGTTAGTCGAACTGTATATTTCTGTGATTGTGAGACTTTATGGAGTACCTTTTATCGATTATTTTGGATAGGGATCCAATATTTATTTCACAGTTTTAGAAGAAGTTACAAGAAGCCTTGAGTACAAAGCTGAGTTTTACTACCGCTTTTCACCCACAGACTAATGGACAATTCGAGAGAGTAATTCAGACACTTGAAGATATGCTTAGATGTTGTGTTCTTGAATTCCAAGGTAGTTGGGAAAAGTACCTACCTTTGGTTGAATTTGCCTATAACAATAGCTATCAGACGAGTTTGAAGATGGCACCTTATGAAGCATTGTATGGACGTAAATGTCATACACCGCTGTATTGGACTGATCTTAAGGAGAATAAGATTCATGGAGTAGATATGATTAAGGAGACCGATGAAAAAGTGAAAGCAATTCGTGATTGCTTGAAAGCGGCATCGGAATGCGGATTTGAAAAGGAAAGAAATTAAGTATCAGGTTAGTGATAAGGTATTCTTAAAAGTATCCCCATGGAAGAAGGTTTTGAGATTCAGTAGAAAAGGCAAGTTGAGTCCTCATTTTATAGGACCGTATGAGGTTACTGAAAGAATAGGGTTTGTTACTTATCGATTGGCTTTGCCGACTGAATTGAGAAACAAAAGTGTTGCTCTTGTGAAATTTTTATGGAAAAGACATGGGGTTAAAGAGGTTACATAGGAGCCCGAAGAGGTCATGAGGAAACAATATCCAAACCTTTTCACCGGTAAGATTTTTGGGGACGAAAATCCCTAAAAGGGGGAGAGTTGTAACATCTCAAATTACAGCCTAGTTGGAATAGTGGTCTCGAGACCACAAATCTGAGATAGAAATAATTATTTTATGATTCTTATGAGGTTTATGTTATGAATGCATGCCTGTGTGAAAGTTTCATGAAGAAATTCTATGCATAAAATGTCTAATTGCATTTTAAGGAACAAATTGAATAAAGTGCAAAACTTGCATTCTAGAAGATTTAAGCATGAAATTGCATTGGATTATGAATTAGAGGGCCCTAATTAGCAATTTGACCAATTTCTAAAATTTTGGACAAAAATGGACATGCATAGGAAAAATTGGAAAGAGAAACCCTAAGGGCATTTTGGTCATTAGGTAATTAAAAGAATAAAAAGGGAAAATCAAGCCAAAAATGTGTCCATCTTCCTCATTGGCTGCTGAAAATCACATAACACCATAGCTAGGGTTTTGTTCAACATTTCCAAGCTCAATAGTAAGTGTTCCCTAGCCCCATTTTTAATGTTCTTTGTATTTTTGAAATCCCAATAACATGGTCTACCCATTTCTAGCTATATTTTGAGCTAGGGTTCATGTATGAAAATTGACCCATGCATGACATGCTTGTATTTTGATTATTAATGGAGGAATATGAATGTTTGATGCATGATGAACATATTTTATTAGGTGATTTTTAGTGAAAACACCTAAACATGGGACTTATTTGTAAAAGTGTAAAAGTGAGTAGTAATAATGTGAAATAAAAGAAAATATGGGTTGATATGAGCATAGTAAAGGTTCAAATAAGCTTGGGCAATCAAGAAAATGCATACATTTCATTTTATAAGCTTAGGGGCTAAATCATAAATATGTGAAAGACTAAGGGTCAAAATGTAAATTTGTAAAAGTATGATTTATGAACCCATTTGAATAATGTGAATAATAAATAAGTTAAATTTGGCAGTATAGATCAAGAAAAACGTGAATCGGGACTTGATCGAGGAAAGAATAAAGTATACGACGACTAGGCTCGATTATCATTGTTTTGTACCGAGGTAAGTACATATGCAAATAATGTGGTGTTGTAGTATGTTTTAATGCTTTAATATATTATGATAAATGTTTTGTTGTAATTATGAGTTATATGCTTATTGATTGTTATGAAAGCATTAATGTTATCATGGTCGTTAACCACAACAATACGAGCAAGTACGATGAAGATAATATATGTAAGTGAAGAAAATCTCCTTTGAACCTTAGGAATAATTAGGATACAAGTGACATGCCACTAGGAAATAAGAGATCCGAGCTCGTTGAGTTGGTCTGATTTCATGAGAAATCCGAACTTATTGAGTTGGTCCAAGTTTGTAATATATGTGAGGCATCCAAGCTTGTTGAGTTGGTCCGAGTTCATTATGGATGCGGGCATCCTAGCTTGTTGAGTTGGTCCGAGTTCATTATGGATACGATGCATGTAACATCCGAGCTCGTTAAGTTTGTCCGAGTTCACTATGGATGTCTACATGTTATAAGGTAGCTTTGGCTACGTATGTACATGAGGCACTTATGTGCAAGCTTTCCGCGTATCCAAAGGTATTTTGATGTGTTCAACGGGTAATGTAATGATTGTAATGAAGTCTCGAAGAGGGCATATGAAAGAGGTATGGTTATCGATACTCTACTATGAGTACAGGTACTATGCTAAACCTATGAGTAATGCTTTGATAAAGATCGATTTAAGATGAGCAAGTATGTATGTGCATATGATAAGTAAGCAAAGAGGTTTGAATGAAGAATAATCTTCATGTATATGTTATCATGTCTTTGCATGTTAATTGTTTATCACTATCGCATATTATTTGCATGTGGACTTACAAAGATTTAATGCTCACTCCTCTCTCTTTTCCATCCTTTATAGTTCTGCCAAGCTAGCTCGGGGTTTGGAAGCTGTCGGAGTATTCGATCACACTATCAAAAGACTTTTGGGTATAGTGAAATTATTATTTTGAGTATGGCATATATAGGAACTTGGTCATTTTGTGATGTGTCATGTTATTTGGCCAAATTGTGAAGGCCTATGATGATGATGATTCTTTTTTGTAATGGCCATGTGATATGGCTTATATTTGATCATTTGGGTTGTAATCTAATTACTCATGCATGCATGTGTTAGTGTTTTGAGGGTAGGATATGTTATTGCCTGGTGAGTCCATGATAATGATGTGATATGTTGTTGATTGATGAATGTATGGTAAAGTGTGGATTTAGTGCTAAAGGTTAAAGGATGACCTAATGACTTAAAATGACTATGTGTATGAATATACAATTTGAAGTTATGGTAACAAGTTTAATAATGCATGAAATTGGTGTAGAATGCCTCTAAATGGTGTAATAAATGAGTGTGCAATAAGATGACATTAAGAAGATGTGAGAGTGCTTTGGTGTGGAGTATTTGAGTGCATAAGTGCTTTGGTGTGGAGTATTTGAGTGCATAAATATGTCATGTTGCATGTTATAAAGTGTGTTTGAATGTATGAGTGATTGAGGTTGACCATTGTCTTGGAAAATAGCCTCCAAAAAGGTCCACACGGGTAGACACACGGGCATGTGTCTAGGCCGTGTCTAGGCCGTGTGTGACACACGGTCTGCCCCATAGGCGTGTTGAATGGCCCTGTGTCCCCTACACCGAAAATTTCCAAGTCAGTATGCATGGTAGTAAACCCACAGGCAGAGACAAGGCCGTGTGTCTGAACCATGTGAAGGACACGGCCTAGCACACTGGCGTGTGCCCCTAAATGAATGATGACATCATAAACAGAATGTCTAGGTTTTTGGACACGGGCGATGACATGGGTATGTGCTCGTCCGTGTGAAAACCCCTGTAGGTTTGAAATGAAAAATAAATTCTAGAAATTCCACACGGGTATGAGACACGGGCGTGTGTATTGCCTCCACACGAGCATGTGAGGCTTAAACCTAGAAATTTTCTTAGAATTTTCTTAAGCTCTCGGTTTAGTCCGGGATTACTTTTAATGTATGTTTTGAGCCTCGTAGGTCCATGATAAGGACAATATGAATTTGTTTGATTGGTTTTAATTTGGAGTGAAATTTTATAACCCGTATTTTTCGGAGATGCCCTGTTTATGTACGGCAATGCTTGGTACCTTGTCTCGGTCTCAAGTACGGGTAAGGGGTGTTACATTACTCATATTACTCAGAACATCAAGGTCACGATTAGTACACTCAAGGTGTACAAGTCTATAATCAAGAATGAACATATTCTATCAAATAAAGTCCATGTACAAATATCATCATCTCATGTATTCATATATCATATGTCATGTATCATCATTTACTTGTATTTCAGTCGAATACGTGTAATAACTCATTTCTTATCCATATCTTTTCATATCAATATTTTTACTCGTTGAATTTATCTAAAATATTGATGGTTACACAGGTAGTACACACGAGGTGCACGAATCAGAATCTATCAATTCATGTCTAATTGTAGCCATAGGGTACTATATCGAAGAGTGCACTCTCGAGCCACACATGTATACGACAGGATTACCAGTCTAGGCTAAATCCCTTTTATGAAATATGCTCTAAAAAGCTTGATCTGGATTACCCGTCCGAGGTAAATCCAATTCATAACATATGCTAAAGAGGATTTATATTAGGATTACATGTCTGGGCTAAATGCTTTCATAAATAATGTCAATAGGATTACTAGTCTGAGCTAAATTCCCATTAGCAACAAATGTAGGACCTCATTCATTTCGAGAAATCACATATCCATCGATATTCGTTTATTCAACGAGATTTAACATTTTCAAGCATTTCTCGGCATGTAATTATTTCATACATCTATGGCATTCATATAATTTAAATGATCACATTCCACATTCATTCCAAGCATAAAAGTAACATTTTTCTCGTTTATCCTTTATCGAGAATTTTTGTTAATCGGGCATTTTCGTTAATCGGGGTTTGTCAGGTATATTTTCAAAGTCATATGCATATATGATATTTATACATTTTACAAACACAACACTTAATCCAAGCATAAAAACATATAAAATTTAGTTACACAAACTTACTTCGACAATTGTTCGTGTACAAAAAATCTACTAATCCGACTTTTTTCTCTTTTCCTCGTTCTAGCTTCGAATTTGGTCGATCTGGATCTATACGAGTAAATTTGACATCAATTTATCATATTTTACATTCAAGTGGACTCAATTTTTTATCCTAGGCAAAATTACCATTTTTCCCTAACTTTTCAATAAATTCCCATTTCGTCCCTAGGCTCGGAAAATGAAATTTATGCAATTTACTCCCTATTCCAAGCCTAACCGAAATTTATATACTACATTTACAGCACATACATTTCACATTCAAAATTTTCCATGGGTTTTATCACTTTTTCATTTTAGTCTCTAAATCAAGTTTCCATCAAAAATTGCTTTGTAAAAGTTGTTTATCTATCAACAACCTTTCATTTTCTACCATAAATTTCATATTTCCAGCATATTCATCCATGACCCAAATTTCATACCTTGATAACTTTTCAAATTAATCCCAAAAGTAGATAGATTAGACTATTCCGATTTCAAAAATATAAAAATTACTAAAAATAGGGATTGATTACTTACCCAAATAAGCTTGATAAGTCTTCTTCCTCTCTCCTAGGGTTTCTATAGAAATATTTGGGGAAGATGATATGAATTTTTTTCTTTTTCATTTAATTAAATTGTCATTTAATAACTTTTCATCTTTCCAATTTAGTCCTTAGCCTTTTTTTTATTTTCCCATGGATGAGTCATACCAAAATATCTACATACTTTCTTTAATGGTCTAATTATCATATAAGGACATTAAGTTTTGAATTCCATAGCTATTTGATCCTTCTAGCTACTAGAATCCAACTTTTGCATTTTATGCGGTTTGGTCCTTCCCGTAATTAAACACATAATTGGTAAAATTTTCTTATCAAAATTTTCACATGACATTTCTATCATAATATGGACCATATAATAAAATAAAAATAAATTTTATTTTTCAGCTCGGATTTGTGTCTTAAGACCACTATTCCGATTTCACCGGAATTGGGCTATTACAGGTAAGCCATGTTGAATGATGGAAATTGTCAAATGTGAATGCTTGAATGGTTGGTATTGGATGTGTGTTTCAAGTGCAGGTTTTGGGTGAAATTTTGGGGGAGAAATGAAGCTAGAAATGGCATCATTTTGTCCACAAGGGCATGTGTCTAGACCGTGTGTGGCACACGGCCTGGTAACATGGGCATGTGGTTAGGTCGTGTGTCCCCTAAACCTAAAATTTGAGAAATAGGATGCTCAAAATTTAGCACACAGGCAGAGACACAGGCATGTGTCTCAGCCGTGTGTGCTACACGGCCTAGAACACGGATCGTGTGTCTTGGTCGTATGAAACATGCACCTAATTTTGAATTAAATTAATTAACCATACGGCCTAGCACACAGGCGTCTGGCATGGCCATGTGCACAAGTCAGAGAGTTACACGGGATCGAACATGGCCTGCAGCATGGGCGTGTCCCAAGGTCACATGGGCGTGTGAGCCCTGCACCTTGGGAAATTTTTGTTATTTCGTGAAAAATTCTTAGAGTTCCTGATTAAGTCTTGACTCAATTCTAATACTCGTACTGGGCCTCGAGTGTCCAATTAAGGGACGTTTTGAATAACCTCGGTAAATGAATAGTAATTTATATAAATTATTTGTAAAATGTTTTAAAAGTTTCGATAATGCTCTAAAACCCTGTTCCGATGACGGATACAAGCTAGGGGTGTTACACAATGTCTTGTTGCTCGTCTTCACCAAAGTTCACAGTCAGCTCAACTTGCCCTTCTTGAAACAATGAGACCTTTGTCCAAGCTCCAACAGACTTATTTTCTTTTCCTTTTTTATTGCGTTTTATACTTAGGTTGTCTTTTAAGGTAAAAGTTATCAGCCAATGATTGTTTTTTTCCTAATTTTGAGGTGAATATTCCCCATTACACGTGCATGTGGCGCACCGAATGCTCAGTGCTCCCATTGTTGATTGGGTGTTTGTCATTTTCTTCACCAACATTGCCATGGCAACCTATCATAATGCCTCTGCAAACCTCCATCCTCTGTTATCCTTCTCCCTTAAACCTGTTGTAATGGGCCAATTAGCCCGGGCCCAGATTACAAAAGTAAACAAATTTAAACTAAAATAATAGTCCCAAAAAGTCTAGTTACAAAAGAGGGGCAAATAGCCCAAAATAAATTAAAACCTTAGTAGCCTAAATGGCCCAAAACTAAACTAATTTTCAGCAAGAAAAAAGAAGGGAAGAAACCTTAGCCGCATGCCACATTGACGTCCATCTGCGCATGATTCTGCTACCACTACCATCAGCCATTCCGCAGTCACCTGCAAAAAAGGAGCGACACGCAACAGAACAAGCATGCAAAGCAAGAAGACAACCAAACAAAAACAAAAGGCAGTAGCAAACAAAAGCAAAAAAATGGGATTAATAATAGAGAGTTTTATATTTTGGCTATAAAAAGGGCCACAACAATTACCTGTAATTTTTTACGAACAGATGATATTAATCAAAAAATAGAACGAAAAGTTGAAAAAGGTGATTTTTTTTATTTTTTACGAATTTATTTTTAATAAGTAAAAATATACAAAAAAAGAAAAAAGGAAAAGTTTTGAGAAAGCAAACCTCCACGTTCCATCACCGTGAACGGCCGAGGTAGTCACTTCCGATGAAATGTGGCTGAAAACTGAATGGTTTTTAACATTCGGGTCGTTTTTGTGAGGATTTTAGAAATTTTGGGCCCAAATCTAGGTTTAAGAGGGTCCAAATTGCAAAATAGGGTTTTTTTGGTTTTCTTTTAGCCACCGCAGATGGTGGCGCCGTCACAGTGACTGGTGGCCGACGCGGTGGCCTATGGCCGATGGTCGGACCCCTAACTGAAAATCGAAGGGGAGGAAGAGAGTTGAGAGAGTTTTTTTTTTTTTTTTTTTTAAAGAAGAGAGAAAATGAGTTTTTTTTAAAAAAATTGATTTAAATAAAGATACAAAACGACACTATTTTGAGCTAGGGATACAGATGCCAAAACGACACCGTTTAAGGCCAACCCACATGTGACCCAACCCACTCCGGGGGATTCGAGTGTTTTCAATTTTTGGGCTATTTACGCCCCTGGTCCTTCCGTATTTTTGGGTTGTTTTAATTTAGTCCAATTTTCATTCTTTTTTTAAAAAATTTGACCATTGAACCTTTTGCGTGTTTCAATCTGGTCCCTGGTTCGCTGATCTCCTAGAGAAAGGACACATGTTCAGGGGAATTGGGTTATTTGCCCATTTGGTCCCTGTTTGATTTCACGGATTTCTAATTAGTCTTCTGTTTTTTTTTTCTTTTCTTAAGTTATCCTGTTGATTCAATTTGGGTTACATTCAAGCCCATTATTATTTTCATTTATTTATTTTATTTTATTTACCTTTTTATTTGTTTTTAATTTTGGTTTTATTTTATTTTTCATTTGGCACCCATTTATCTATTCCGTTTATTATTATTATTATTATTATTATTATTATTATTATTATTATTATTATTATTATTATTATTATCTCTTGTGTATTTATTTACAAATTGCTCTCTTAACTTTATTTATATTTTAATTTACTCTTTTTTTTCAATATTTTCAAACTACTTTCTTCAATTTTTGTTTGTGTATTTGTTTATTTATTCACTTGTCCTTATTATATTTTAAAAATTGGTTTTGTCTTGTTTGGTGCTTATTTTATTTTTATTATCATTGAAACTATTTGTTGTTTATTTTATTTTATCTTTCTTTGATTGATTGTATTGGTATTAAAGTTATATTATGTGATTATTGCCATTATGAATAATGAATTGTTTATTAGTATATTAATATTGTTGTCATTCATTGGTATAATATTTTATTCATATACCATTTTTTAAATATTGCATTATTTTCACCCAAATTTAAAACAGAAAACTTTTAAAAATAGACAATATTTCACATTTTGGAGATTCGAGAAATCGTAACCTAACTTACGAGGTTTTGATTTTCTTGTTAAACCTAAATAGTCAAATATCCTTTTAAAATTAAAGTACATGCAATTTAAATAAAAAATTTAAAGGCAAGCTTATTCTCGAGGGTTCAAAAGGCTGTGTCCTAACTTACGGGCTGTTACATTTGTTATCTTGAGACGAGAGGGTCTTTGACATTTGTTTCAATTCATTCAAGCATTTTTTTTTAATTAACATTAATAAAAAGAGGGATCGTACTGTAAATTCTTTCAAGTTTTCAAATTTTGACATTAACGCATTAATTAATCAATTAGGTACCAATTTTGGTAATTACGAGGGTGCTAATCCTTCCTCGCACGTAACCGACTCCCGAATCCATTTTTTAAAATTTTGTAGACCAAAATCGTTGTTTTAGTAAATCAAACCATTTTATTAAAACGATTAATTTACGAGGTGATCCGATCACACCTCATAAAAAAGGATTGGTGGCAACTCCCATTTTCATTTTCAAAATAAAAAGTCGATATTTTCAAAAAGTGGTTTCGACAGCTTGGCGACTCCACTGGGGACACAATAAGAGAGTGAAGCCACAAATTGATTATTTTTTATCTTTTTGTCGAAAATTGAAAATCCGATTTAAATTTACGATTGTTCCATTGCATTTTACCCATCATTTTTGTGGTTTTTTTATCATGATATGTTTGCTTTATTGGTTTAAGTCTTTTATATCTTCGCATATTGCATTGCATAAATCGATCAATTTTACCCTTTTAAGTGTAAGTGAGAAACTATTCCTTCGCTAGGTCTTCACCTCTGTAGAGGATAGCGGATTGCTTTTGGGATACATCCGTACCTATGTCTTCGTGAGATTTTCATCTCCATATAGCCATAGGAAAATGTATTCCCCTGAACTGAACTCGGTCCGTATGAGCCTATAATGGGTGAGGATCGAGGAATCTGCCAGTTCGGATACCTTTTTCTTTAGAACCAAACTTCATATAATGAGCCCTAAGAGCCTACCCTAGGTAGAACCACACCGAACCCTAGTGGTTACTCGAATAGGTACTTTATTTATTCTTTCTCGTTTGCTTTGAATTCTAGCTTTGTGTATAATACTGACTTCCTTTGTTTTTCCTTAACTTTGATTTCATGGCATTTTCATCATAAAAAAGGTGTTGATTCACGTTCAGTAGCTAAATAGAGAGCTTATCATGGAAAAGGGGTTTCTTGATAAAGTGGGGGATAATGTAGCAAGAGAAGGGTGATAGTCTTACGAAGGGATATGTGTCAGAGTTGTGGGACATCACTCGCATCAGTGTGACTCAGAATAATCTCCAAGAATTGAAAGAGATATGGGATCAATAGGATGACGAGATCAAGCAACTTTTTTACTATAACTATGGTGATCTGCCCTATCTACTCGATATGAAAGTGGACAAGCGCTTATTCTGAGTTCTTGCCCAGTATTGGAATCTTGCCTACAGCTGCTTCACCTTTGGGAAAGTTGATTTGGTACCCACTGTGGAAGAGTACACGACCTTACTTCATTTCCCAAGATTCAAGCCAATAAAGCCTATTCGAGAGCTGTCAATGTCCCGACGTTCTTGAAGAAGCTAATGAGTATTACGGGGATGAGTGAACAATGGGTCGTGGCCTAGATCAAGTAAAAAGGAGATAGTAAATGCATACCTTGGAGGAACTTGCTGGAATTGATCTTGGCACATCCGGATATTAAGAAAAGGGTTGATGTTTTAGACTTATTTGATCGACTTGAAAAAAGGGTCACGCCCGTCCCGGCAATCTTAGCTGAAAACTTCAGATCTTTGAGTGCATGCCGAAGAGCGGGTGAAGGAAGGTTCATCAGGTGTACGCAACTTTTATGAGCATGGTTTCATAGCCACTTTTGGAATATAGAAAAAGTTTCTTATCGAGTATTCTCCAAGAACTACTCTCTTTTTGCATTCATTTCATTCATCTGCATTACATTTCATCATATGCATTAAGTTTCCTAAAAAGACCCTAATTAATTAAAATTATGACAGTTACCCTAAAAACCAATAAGAGTTTACCAACTAAATATCGCTACAGTACCCGTCGCAAAACTCAGGCAATGGATCAAAGATTAGAAAGATTAGAACAAATGCAAAGAGATATGCAAGATCAGTTGCAAGCACAGATGCAAGAACAATTAGCTAAAATTCAACAAGACATGAGGGATCAAATGCAAGTATCCCAAAGAAGCATGATAAGCCAATTGATGCAATTGCTGAATGGAAGACTCGAAAAAGGAAAGAGTACGGTAGTTAACTTAGGGGATGATAACGAAGACCCTACCTATCCCCAGGTTTTACCCTGATAAATGTCCTGACTCAACTAGAGGCGTGCCCACAAAGGGTACTCGTTACTATCAGACCCCAACAATACCAAATCGGTACCTTGGCACGAACGAACAACCCAATGTGTTTGGGCTCCAATTCAGGAGATAATCCAACCAATCTCGTTGTTCCTGATCTAGAAGATGTGGCAGAAATGGAAAAGGCAAGAGTAGAACTACCAAAGCAACTTGAAAATCATTGCAGATGGTTAGAAGAAAAATTTAGAGCAATGGAAAAGGCTGATTATCATTGCAGAATTGATGCTAAGGACTTAAGTCTGGTCCCGGATCTAGTGCTCCCTCCCAAGTTTAAAACTCCAGAGTTTGAAAGTATAATGGGACTAGTTGTCCTAAAGTTCACATCACGATGTTCTATTGAAGGATGACAGGATATGTTAATAATGACCAATTACTAATCCGTTGCTTCCAAGACAGTCTGATCAGGTCTGCAGCTAAAAGGTACAACCAACTAAGCCGTGCCAAAATCAATTCATGGAAGGATTTGGCACTGGCTTTTATGAAATAGTATAGTCATGTGACAGACATGACACCCGATAGAATCACACTGCAAAATATGGAAAAGAAGCTACGTGAGAGCTTTAGGCAGTATGCCCAAATATGGAGAGAGGTAGCGACACAAGTCCAACAACCTCTTCTGGAGAAGGAAACAACCATGCTTTTCATTAATACTTTGAAGGCTTCATTCATTAACCATATGTTGGGAAGCAATATTAAGAGCTTCTCAGATATAGTAATGTCTGGAGAGATGATAGAAAACACAATAAGGTGCGGGAAGATAGACGCAGGATAAAGCGCCAAAAGATCAACCCCGAGGAAGAAGAAAAGTAAAGTGAATAATGCGAGTGTATATAACAAGGTTTATTCAAATCCGGTCATTGTAAGCCACCCAAAGATGATAACTACTAGCCATCAGGACCCCCAAGGCAAGAATCCAATCCAAGGCCGAACGCAGAAAGACTCCAGTTCACGCCTATCCCGATGACATATAGGGACTTGTATCAAAATTTTCTCAATGCTCATGTGGTGTCCCCTTTCTACTTGAAACCTATGCAACCTCCATTCCCCAAATGGTATGACGTGAATGCTCAATGTGAGTACCACGTGGGAATCACGGGACACTTAATCGAGAACTGCACCGCTTTTAAAAAGTTAATTGAAAGCTTCACCAAGATGGGCATTGTGAAGTTTGATAATCCATCGAGACCTAATGTGGTGAGAAATCTGTTACCCAGTCATACTGATAAAGGGTTAAACGCGATAATTGAGATTAGAAGGAAGAGAACCAAGATGGATGTAGCAAAAGTGAAAACCCCATTGAGATGGGTTTAGAAGAAAATGGTAAAGGGAGGATTAATCACACTGGATTTAGGGGAGAGACCAGGATAAGCAAGGGACTACTATGATTTCCACGATGAAAAGGGTCATGAAACCTAAGAGTGCACTGAATTCAGGGCCCTAATACAAGGCCTAATGGATAACAAGGAGCTAGAATTCTTTGAATATACAAAAGGCCCAGAAGGAAAAGATGTGTGCACCTTAAAAGAATGATCGAAAAAGAAGGTCTATAGGTTCAATCACCCAATGGTAATTATCTCACGACCAAAAGTCACTTGAGTTAGATCACAAATTGCACCAAGAGTTATAATCCAAAAACTCGTAGCTTTTCCCTATAAGGACAGTAAAATGGTTCCCTGGAATTATGACTGCAACGTGACGATCCCGAGAGAGGAAAACTCAGTTAGTACTTCAGAAAAAGGTCAGGATGTGGGTTTCTACACACGTAGTGGAATGCGCTATGATTCCCCAAATACAAAAGCCGAACCTGTTAAAGGAAAATCCTTAGAGGTTGAGCAAAAAAAAAGGGGCCAGCCAGACTTGAATCACCTGTTAATGAGCCGGTAACTGAGAAAGAGGCTAAGGAATTCTTGAAATTCCTAAAGC
Source organism: Gossypium longicalyx (assembly GCA_025698465.1). Taxonomy (NCBI): domain Eukaryota; kingdom Viridiplantae; phylum Streptophyta; class Magnoliopsida; order Malvales; family Malvaceae; genus Gossypium; species Gossypium longicalyx. The sequence goes on along the minus strand of CM046995.1, from coordinate 64,785,205 downwards.
ACAGCGAGTATAGCGTTGTAGAATAATTTCACAAGTAGCCAGCTCGCATATCGGTATTGGCTTTACTCTTAAGCTCAGAGACACATCGTAGTGCATTGATGAAAGTGTTGAACGAAACTTATGTCGCGAATGACATCTCTGTCAACAAGCTGGATCGTCTGGTTAATAACATAAGCATTGATAATTTCATCTTTTTTAATGATGATGAAATACCACCAGGAGGCATGGGATCTACAAAAGCTTTGCACATTACCACCCGCTATAAAGGATACACATTGCTAGGGGTGTTAATTGATAATGGATCGGCCCTAAATGTCTTACCTCTATCCACACTGAATAGGTTGCCTGTGGCTAGCTCTCATATGAAAACGTGTCGAAACATAGTAAGAGCATTCGACGATACTGAAAGAAAGGTAATGGGAAGGATTGAGATACCTCTTTTGATTGGTCCAAACACGTATGAAGTAGACTTTTTGGTGATGAACATCAAACCTTCTTATAATTGCTTGTTGGGGAGGCCTTGGATTCACTCAGCGGGGGAAGTGTCATCATTATTACACCAAAAGCTAAAGTTGGTAACTGAGGGTAGACTGGTAACGATAAACGCAGAAGAAGACATTATTGCATCCGTTACCAGTGACGCGCCATACATAGGGGCAGACGATGAGGTGATAGAATGTTCCTTTCGATCACTGGAATTTGTCAATGCAACATTCATTCTCGAAGGGAACAAGATCCCAATGCCTAAAATATCCAAGACTACAAGGATGGGCCTGCAACTGACGATCGGGAAAGGAGCCTTATCGGGAAGAGGACTCGGAAGGTACCTCCAAGGAAGGGTTGAGGCACCGATGCTAAAAGACAAACGAGGCCGCTTCGGCTTAGGATTTAAGCCAGATGCAAGGCAAAAGAGGAAGAAGCTAGAAAAAAAAAGCAAGAAAAGAAAAGAATGCGTCTGAGCGGTGAGGAGGTCAAATAGGAACCAATGACATTTCCCCATATATCCAAAACATTTGTATTAGGAGGAAATATTCACCCTGAATAGAAGATGTTAAGAAAAGAGACTTCGTAAGAAATGTTTAAAGATTTGAACATCAACGCTATATCCGAAGAAGGAACTAGGGAAGAGAATTTATCAGGAATTTGCCCTTACATACCCGAAAGTGTTTTGAACAATTAGACTGCGGAGGAGCTCCCTGTAACTTTTAGAATTAATTCAGAATAATGTTCAAAACACGCTTATTTCTCTAAGCCTAAGAGCATTAAGAATCCTTTTGTGAAATAGGCATATCTCCAAAATATTTATTTCAATAAAATGCATCTTTGTGTCTCATTATGAGCAAATATTCTTTTATTCTTTCCATTTCATTCATAACCAATTATACAAATAGTTATTCTTAGATTCTTTTGTTTCTTTTGTTCTTTGTACCTTTTTTTGTCTTTATAATAGGTCTCCAGATATCAATGATACAAGCGACGCTACTACAGATTCAGAGTCTCCTTTTGAGAAAGATATATGTATAGAGGATTCTCATGACTTTGAAGATGACCGAAACTGTAACCTATCTCCTGATTTGTTAAGGATGGTAGAACAAGATAAGAAAAAAATCCTACCTCACAAAGAGTCAGTGGAAATTGTGAGCTTAGGAGAGGAAAAGAGGTAAAGATTGGAGCTGGCATTGTCGCAGAGACAAAGCGAGACCTCGTTGAGTTACTTCAAGAATTTAAGATGTCTTCACATGGTCATATCAATACATGCCCAGGTTAAGTACTGATATCGTGGTAGACCGAATCCTCATAAAGAAAGAGTGTAAGCCAGTTTAACAGAAGCTCTGAAGGATAGGGCTCGACATTTTGTTGAAAATAAAAGAAGATGTTAGAAAACAATTCGATGCTGGTTTCTTAGAAGTGGTTAAATACTTAGAATGGGTAGCCAATATCTTCCCTATCCCTAAAAAAGATAGGAAAGTACGAATGTGCATGGGCTACAAGGATTTGAACAAGGCCAGCCCAAAAGATAATTTCCCGTTGCCTCACATTGACACCTTAGTGGACAACACAGCAGGTTACTCACTATTCTCTTTTATGGATGGCTTTTCGGGATACAACCAAATAAAGATGCATCCGGAAGACATGGAAAAAACCATATTCGTAACCATATGGGGAACATTTTGCTATAAGATGATGCCATTTGGACTAAAAAATGCAGGAGCGACGTATCAAAGAGTCATGGTAACCCTGCTCCATGACATGATGCATAAAGAAATTGAAGTTTATGTTGACGATATGATCGCAAAGTCTCGAATAGAGAAAGAGCATGTGCAAGTCTTAAGGAAATTGCTCTTAAGGTTAAGAAAGTTCCAGAGAAAGCTCAATCCAGCAAAATGTACCTTCGGGGCTAGGTCAAGAAAGCTTCTAAGATTCATAGTCAGTGAAAAAGGGATTGAGATTGAATCAGACAAAGTCAAGACTATACAAGAATTGCCTCTGTTCCACACTCAAAAAGAAGTTCGAGGTTTTTTGGGAAGACTAAATTACATTGCCCAGTTCATTTCACAACTAACTAAGAAATGTGACCCCATATTCCGTCTTCTCAAGAAACACGATCCAGGTGTATGGGATGAGGAGTGTCAAAAAACTTTTGACAAGGTCAAGCATTACTTGTCTAATGCCCCAGTGCTGATGCCACCTAGCCCAGATAAACAACTGATACTATACTTAGTAGTATTCGAGAATTCCATGGGATGCGTGCTTGGCCAACATGATGAGTCGGGAAGGAAAGAAAGAGCGATATACTATCTCAGTAAGAAGTTCACTGAATGTGAGACAAGATATTCGCCAATCGAAAAGTTGTGTTGCGCCTTGATCTGAACAACCCAGAGACTAAGATAGTAAATTTTATACCATACAACTTGGCTAATCTCAAAAATAGACCCTCTAAAATACATGATGGGGTCGACGGCTTTGAATGGAAGGATGGCCCGATGGCAAATTATACTTTTCGAATTTGATATAGTCTATGTGAATCAGAAGGTTATAAAAGAAAGCACAATAGTAGATTTTCTGGCCAGTAGAGATCTAGAAGATTACGAGCCTTTGAAATTTGGTTTCCCAAATGAAGATCTAATTTATGTCGCAACCACTAAAGAAGACTCTCAAGAAGGTCATCCTTGGAAGCTAAACTTTGACGGAGCCTCAAACGCTATGGGTAACGGATTAGAGGCAGTCTTAGTATTCCCAAACGGAGATCATTATCCCTTTACTAGTAAATTGGATTTTGATTGCACGAATAATATGGCAGAATACGAAGCATGCATCATGGGTATTTGTGCAGCCATAGAACGCAAGATTAAGGTACTAGAGGTACATGGGGATTCTGCACTAGTGATCTATCAACTCAAAGGTGAATGGGAGATGAGAGACTCTAAATTGATCAATTATCGAAGGCTGGTTCTAGAGCTAATTGAAGAGTTTGATGACATCACCTTCTGCTGCCTCCCTCGAGATGAAAACTAGATGGCTGACCCATTGGCTACTTTAGCTTTCATGATCAAAGTGAACAAACAAGTGGACGTAAAACCTATCCAGATGAGTATTTATGAAACTCTGGCTCATTGTTACAACATTGAGGAAGAAGAAAAGGACGATCACCCTTGGTACCACGATATACTATGATATGTGAAGAATCGTAGATACCTTGACCAAGCAGCTGAGAATGATAAAAGGACATTGAGAAGACTGGCCGGTGACTATGTCTTAGATGGGGAGATCCTATACAAAAGAAGAAAGGATCAGGTGCTACTAAGATGTGTGGACACTATTGAGGCTAAGAAAATCTTAGAAGAAGTCCATGAGGGTGTTTGCGGAACACATTGTAACACCCTGAATTTGGGCCTAGAAGAATTGGGCTTTAAGTCTGGGTTCGGATAGAAGACTGAATATTGAGAAGTTTTATATATTACTAGTGTTAAATATATATATATATTGATAAAATATTTCTGTTATTATTACTGATATTTTTATGAAAATTAAAATAATTAGATACAAATATATTTATAAAATTGTTGTTGTTAATTTAGTGTTTAAATTAAATTATTATTAGAAAATTTTACTGTATCTATTTTTATTGATTTATGGAAATTATAATTATTATTATTGTATTTGAAAATTTCATTGTTATGGTTATTATTATTATTATTATTATTATTTAAAAATATAGAGGATATTATTATTAATGTGGTGTTTAAATTTAGTTTTTAAATTTAGAAGTATTTAAAGTTGTGGGTAAAATGTATCACAAAAAGAGCTTTAGTAAAGTGGCAAGGGTGACGTCACTAAGCTCCTAAAAAGGTGGCGTGTGGAGCATAGAGGAAGACTGGATCGATTCCTGTGTTGGCAAATAAGAGTATTTATTTTTATGTGCGGGAAGGGTAAGTGTTGGAACCTAAGGGGATGCTTGTAAAGGAGAGTTGGATTAAGTCAAATGCATAGATTAAGGAGGGATAAGGGGAGAGATTTTAGGGATTTGATATGGAGATAGAGTTGGTAGAATAAGGGAGATTGCAGAGGGGATTTTCGGCAGAGGGGTTTTAGTTAGGGATTTTCGGCACTTAGGTAGTGGTGTGCCGTTTTTTTCCCTTGAGGTTAGTCTTCTTCTCTCTTTTTCTTTTTGCAGCCGAACCTACCATCTCTTCCTCCATCTCTTCTTCTTTCTCTCTTTCTTTCAAACCAGCCCATTATTTCCTACATTCACTCATTATTTCTTTCCTTAATCTCTACTACAAATAATACATAAAAAAGCCAAATCAAAGAGGATAGGGTGGTGTGAATCTTTGTGACCAGCAATCTTTTCTTTCCTTTTCAATTGTTGGCGTTCAATTCCTTTACCTTTTAGGCGTACGGATTCTAGAGAAGAAAGACTGTGGTAAGCACTCAAACTCTAAACAATTCCTAGAGTAACTTTTGGCAAAAGCCAAACCCCATAATTTAGGAGATGGCCGAATATGGGTATAGGCCTTATGGGGTCTTCTTTTAATATTTTTGTGGTTTATTTAGTGAAGGAGCAGCAAGGAGTAGTGTCGACTTGAAATAGCTTGGATCACTGGAGTGGCTAGGCCTAGTCATCAATCGCGGCAAGGTAAGATTCCTAAGGCCATTATAGATGGTGGTCGAATGTGTAAGTATTAATATTAGATGATTTCTGGTTTAGTTCAATTATGAGAGGCTGATTATTAATGATGGATTATAGGAGAAATCGTGTAGGAGATCTCACAACGAATATCGCCAAACAGTGTGTAACGAACCCTTTTCATAGCTTAAAGCGATAAATGCCGAAAAGCCGAAATGCCGAAATTCTGGCATTTCGAGAACTTGTGAGCAAGCGAACGCTCACTAGTTAGTTAAAATCCATGAGATGATGATTGAGAACAATGGAAACGGTAAGAATGAGATTTCTGGCATTCTTGGTAAGTTGGGCCTCGAGGGGTTAAAATCGCCCAATGGGCTTTCGCCCATTTGGAAAAAATTGGTAGAAATTGAAAACTCATTAAATTGCACGTTAAGACTGGTAATACCAATATGGAAAACAAAGCAAATGGGCCTAGAGGACAAATCGGCTATGTGGGGCCCATTAGGGGTTTTTAGCCCAATAACTCGGTTTCGTTAAAAATGGGCGATTCATGGTTAAAACAAACAAATAGTTAGTAATCGATAATGAAAATGGAAAATTCCTAAAATTTGGTAAGATTACGAAATTACCCTTATAATATGAAAATGACTGCTTTTGCCCCTAGGTAAAAATGACCATTATACCCCTGTGGTTTAATTATGAACTTGTTACATGGGATTTTGATGTACATGATATGTATGATATGCACATGAGATGTATGATATGCACATGATATGTATGATATGTACATGATATATATATATGATTTGCACATGATGAATTCATAAATACATGGGGTTGGGTTTTTATATGGATGGAGGAAGTGCAAAAAGGGCTTATGCCCCAGTTAATAAAGGGCTTATGCCCCAGTTATGATAATGGGCTTATGCCCCAGTTTACCGCAAAGGGCTTATGCCCCAGTTATTAAAAAGAGGCAAGGCCTCCAGTTATATGATAAAGCAGCTATGCTGCCAGTGGAGAGTTTTGGCTGGGTGGGTTGAGTTATTCCCACATGGAGAGCTTGGTTGGTACGGGTGGAGAGTAGCGGATGGTGGGTCGAGTAGTCTCCCCAAATGGGCTTGCATTCATTCTTTCATTGACATTACATGTGATATTGAAATGGGCCTATGGGCCATACCGTTTCTGATGAAGGCTTCGCCCGAAGAATATGAAATATATGAAGGCTTCGGCCCAGTAATATGAAATATGAAAAGGCTACGGCCCAGTATATGTTGAGCTTGGACTTGGGCTAAGGCCCAACAGGCTGATATTGTTTTGGGCTCTGAAAGGGGCTTGTTGTACACTGAGTTTCCAAACTCACCCCCTTTTTCCTTAACCCTGCAGGAGAGCCATGATGAGGGGACTTGGAGCCGGAGGGGATTCAGAGTGGCCACGGTGATTGCCCTTGGGTTTTTTTAATTAAGCATTTGGTTTCCTTTAAGATTTCTTTATTTATTTACTTATTATTTATTTTTGGGTTGTAATAAGGCCATTTTAACTTTCCTTTTATTTTATTTTCGGGATTATTTTTTTTATTAACTTTAAACTGATTGATAATTAATGGGTTAGGCTTAGGACGCGTTTTCAAAATGGAACTCGTTTTTAAGATAACACAATGACACAATTATCCAACTTTAAAGAATATTCACTTAAATAAACTTCAACTCGTTATAACCAAGTGTGGCAATGGCAGTGGGCATGTCTAGGATTGGATCCAATCAAGAGCTTGGTACTTAAGCGACCTTCATGGCTCACCTCCTCTTTGGATACCTACCGGTGCCCACCTTCCATTCACTTGTTAATTTATTAAAAGTCAATTTTTTAAACACTAAAATGAAACATGAATTTTCAAACTCTTATGTGGCATGTCAGATTCGGCCATAACGTCTGGGCCGGGTTTGGGGTGTTACACACATGCTAATGGTTTTACAATGGCCAGGAAAATCATGAGATTCGGGTATTATTGTTCCACCATGGAAGAAGATTGTATTAATTACGCCAAGAGATGTCATAAGTGCCAAATTTATTAAGACAAAATTCATGTGCCTTCTTCACCTCTTCATGTCATGACTTCTTCATGGCCTTTCTCTATATGGGGTATGGATGTCATTGGACTGATATCTCAAAAGCTTCTAATAGGCATTGATTCATCTTCGTGGTCATCAATTACTTCACTAAATGGGTAGAAGCCACTTCATATGCCAATGTTACAAAGTCGGCAGTCAGCAAATTTTTGAAGAAAGAGATCATATATCGACATAGAATGCCAGAAAGAATCATATCTAATAATGCACTGAACTTGAGCAACAGTACGATAGCAGAGTTCTATAATCAATTCAAGATCAGACACTACAACTCGTCGCCATATCGACCAAAAATGAATGTTGCAGTGGAGGCAGCCAATAAAAACATTAAGAAGATCATGGGGAAAATGACTGAGACTTATAAAGATTGGCATGAGAAGTTACCATTTGCCCTCTATGCTTATTGAACGTTTGCCAAGACCTCCATCGGGGTAACGCCTTTCTCTCTGATTTTCGAAATAGAGGCGGTTTTGCCTATTGAAGTCGAGATTCCTTCCCTTTGAGTTTGTCAGAACTAAAGTTAGATGAAGCAGAATGGATCTAGTCTCGATATGATCAGTTGAACTTGATCAAAGAAAAGAGGCCAAGGGTTATTCATCATGGTCAGATGTACCAAAAATGAATGATGCGAGCTTATGACAAAAAGGTTCGCCCTAGAGAATTCCATGAGGGGGACCTGGTATTGAAAAACATCATTCCCATACAAAAGGATTTCAAAGAGAAATGGATGCCAAATTGGGAAGGACCTTATGTGGTAAAGAAGGCCTTTTCCGGAAGAGCGTTAATTTTGACCGAGATGAATGGTAAAAACTTGTCTAATCCTGTGAATTTAGATTCAGTCAAGAAGTACTTCATTTAAAAATGGGGGGAGAGGCCAAGGCGAAAACCTGCAAAGGGCACCTTGAAACCAAAGGAGTTTTGAGTTGAAAACCCGAAAAAGGGCCGCTCAAATGTTAATCGAAGATGGGGCATGTGGTAGTCTTGTCCTCTCAGAATTAACAAGGAGGATGAACGTTGCATCTTGGGGCATCAACAAAATACTTTAGATCTCCTAAACACATATCTAGCTCAAAATAGTCCTCGAGAAGTTTGAATAGAGAAGCTCATGCTGCAATATCTGGGGCACCTAATTTTCATCTTACTCATATTGTATTTTAGCAGTATTTGCTATCTTTGATTAATTTATTCATTTCGAGCTCTGCTCCCAATCAATTTCAATCTTGTCCATTGTTACGACCTTTTTCAAGCATTTTTCATTGAAATAACGATTAATGGACTGATAATATTCAAGTAAAAGGAGTTTTGCATATTGCTCTGAAAGCTTTTAAATGGTACAAGAACCCAAAATGGGACCACTAGTTAGAACTAACCAAGTTTAAGAGTTGGAACATTTGGAAGAATAGCCCAAATTGTGATTATTTCTTCGTGTTTTCTGTCAAAGAAACCAGCTAAGCAAGAAGGCAGTGTAACATATCAGTGATAAAACCTTGATAAAATTCTGCATTCACGCTAAAAGAAGATCATGCTAAAAATGACATTTTGTATTTATGCAAATATCATTCATACACGTCTAGTTAGGAGCATTTGATTCATTCTGATCATGACATCCTAATCACTTAGCATGAAAAGGCTCATGAAATAGATTCTACAGGTCATGTTCCCCAGAGAATGGTGTGATAGATTAGAGAAACCATAAATCCTACTACCCCCTGAGGATGCAGTAGGATGGATTGAAATCATTAGGGAGAATCTTATCTCCCTAAAGATGCAGTGGAGAAGATTGAAGCCACTAATCTTGTGCCCTTAAAGTTAAAGTGGGACGGATTGAAATTATCATGGAAAATCTTATCTCCCTGAAGATGTAGTGGAATAGTTTAAAGTTACAAATCTTATTTCCCTGAAGTTGCAGTGGAGCAGAATGAAGATAACAAATCTTATTTTCCTGAAGTTGCAGTGGAGCAGATTGAAGCCACAAATCTTATCTCCTTGAAGTTGCAGTGGAGCAAATTGAGGCTACAAATCTTATCTCCCTAAAGTTGCAGTGGAGCAGATTGAAGATGCGAATCTTATTTCCCTGAAGTTGTAGTGGAACATATTAAAGCTACAAGTTACAAATCTTATCTCCCTGAAGTTGCAGTGGAACAGATTGTAGATGTGAGTCTAATCTCCCTGAAGCTATAGTGGAGTAGATCGAAGCACTAATTCCTACATCCTTGAAGATGTAGTGGGATAGAATGAGGTTACTTCAAGAAGAGAAGCACCAAAGAAGTTAAGATTCGGTAAGACCAAGCAAAATTGGCCCTTTTTAAAGTCTTTGCTCCATTCTCGTTACACGACAATGAGCAAAGAAGGGCAACTGTAATGGGTCAATTTAGCCCGGCCTAGATTACAAAAATAAATAAATTTAAACAAAAATAATAGTCTCAAAAAGTCCAGTTACAAAAGAGGCCCAAATAGCCTAAAATAAATTAAAACCCTAGGAGCCCAAATGGCACAAAAACTAAACTAATTTTCAGCAAGAAAAAAGAAAGGAAGAAACCCTAGCCATATGCCACGTTAACGTCCATCTGCGCATGCCTCTGGCACCACTGCCATCAGCCACTCTGCGGTCACCTGCAAAAAAAGACCAACACGCAACAGAACAAGCATGCAAAGCAGGAAGACAACGCAAAAAAAAAAAGGCAGTAGCAAACAAAAGCAAAAAAACAAGGGATTAGTAATAAAGAGTTTTATATTTCGGCTATAAAAAAGGCCATAACAATTACCTGTAATTTTTTACGAACAGACAATATTAATCAAAAAATAGAACAAAAAGTTGAAAAAGGTGATTTTTTTTTATTTTGTTTTTTACGAATTTATTTTTAATAAGTAAAAATATATAAAAAAGCAAAAAGGAAAATTTTTGAGAAAGCAAACCTCCATGTCCTGTTGCTGTGAACAGCCGAGGTAGTCACTTCCGATGAAAAGTAGCTAGAAACTGAATGGTTTTTAACATTCGGGTCGTTTTTGTGAGGATTTCAGAAATTTTGGGCTCGAATCTAGGTTTAGGAGGGTCAAAATAGCAAAATAGGGTTTTTTTGGTTTTTTGGGCCACTGCTGATGGCAGCACCATCACAAGTGACTAGTGGCCGGCGTGACGGCCGATGGTCGAACCCCTTACCGAAAATCGGAAGTAAGGAAGAGAGTTGAGAGAGTTTTTTTTGTTTTTTTTAAGAAGAAGAGAGAAAATGAGTTTTAAATTTTTTTTATTTAAGTAAAGAAACAAAACGACGCCGTTTTGAGCTAGGGATACAAATGCCAAAACGATGTCATTTAAGGCCAACCTGCACGCGACTTGACCCACTCAAGGGGGATCCACGTGTTTTCAATTTTTGGGCTATTTTCGCCCTTGGTCCTTCTGCATTTTTGGGTTGTTTTAATTTAGTCTTATTTTCAATCTGTTTTTTTAAATTTGGCCACTGAACTTTTTACGTGTTTCAATGTGGTCCCTAATTCGCTGTTCTCCTAAAGAAAGGACGCGTGTTCAGGAGAATAGGGTTATTTGCCCATTTGGTCCCTGTTTGTTTTCACGCATTTCTAATTAGTCCTTTGTTTTTTTTTCTTTTCTTAATTTATCCTATTGATTCAATTTGGGTTACATTTAAGCCCATTATTATTTTTGTTTATTTATTTATTTTATTCTATTTACCTTTTTATTTGTTTTTTTTTATACTACTACTACTACTACTACTACTACTACTACTACTACTACTACTACTACTACTACTACTACTACTACTACTACTACTACTACTACTACTACTACTACTACTACTACGGGGTTCAAGAAATTGTTAAATAGGCAATATTTTGCATTTTGGAGGTTCAAGAAATTGTACCATAACTTATGGGGTTTCAATTTTCTTGTTAAACCTAAATAGCCAAATATCCTTTTAAAATTAAATTACATGAAATTTAAATAAAAAATTTAAAGGCAAGCTTATTCTCAAGGGTTCAAAATGCCGTGTCCTAACTTACGGGATGTGACATTTGTTATCTCGAGACGAGAGGGTCTTTGACATTCGTTTTAATTCATTCAAGTGTTTTTTTTTTTAAATTAACATTAATAAAAAGAGGAATCGTATTGTAAATTCTTTCAATTTTTCAAAATTTTGACATTAAGACATTAATTAATCAATTAGGTACCAATTTTGGGAGTTACAAGGGTGCTAATCCTTCCTCGCACGTAACTGACTCCCGAACCCAATTCCTCGAATTCTGTAAACCAAAATCATTGTTTAAGTAAATCAAAATATTTTATTAAAATGATCAAATTACGAGGTGATCGGATCACACCTCATAAAAAAGGATTGTTGGCAACTCCCATTTTCATTTCCAAAATAAAAAGTCAATCTTTTCAAAAAAGTGGTTTCGACACCTGTCATTCAACCACAACAAGACCTTTCCATGAGCAATTTAAAGTAAAGATACAATAAGGTAATCACCATCTTAAGTTCTTAGATGCACTGCTTGATTGACTAGAAATGATCATGCAATTACCTAAAATGAATTTATTTTTAATTAAGTACAATAAATTACTTAAGCCTAAAAGCATGAATTATAGCTCTTTTCAAGAGTAGTTTATCCCCTCTATATATAGATAGTGCACTATTCGCAGTCTCTGTGCGGTTAAGTCTGTCCACTAACTGTTGATATTTGTCATCTTTCTAGACAGCCTTCACCATAGATGATCTTTGACCATATGTAAAGCATTCAGTTAGCCACTGGTAAGAGTTCATCGCCATATTCTCTATTATTTCATATGCATCATTGTATGTCCAGTTCATTAAAGCTCCTCCTACGGCTCCACCTAGTCTTGACCGTGCATGTGCATCTAACCCATTATAAAACATCTACAATTGTAGCCACTCAGGTAATTCGTGATGTGGGAATTATTTAATCAGCATTTTAAAGTGATCCCAAGCTTCGTAAAAACTTTCTCTTTCGAATTGCCTAAATGTGGCAATATCTCTCCTTAGTTGAATTGTCTTGCTGATTGAGAAAAAACTTTTGTAAGAATTTTCCTACGAGTTCATCCGATGTCATAATGAATCTTGGTGCCTGTGAATCTAACCAAGAGAAAGCATTACCTATTAAGGAGAAAAGGAACAGTCGAATACGAACAACGTCAGCGATGATCCCATTGTATTTAAATGTGTCACAAAGCTGCAGGAACCGTTTTAAATGTTGGTTTGGATCCTCTATCATTGTGCCCCTAAACTATAAATTGTTTTGGATCATCTGGATCATTGCGGGTTTGATCTCGAAATTTTTTGTTGTAATAGTTGGCCTCATTATACTACCCTGAACCATATCTAGATTCAACAGCGCATATTCTATTAGAGTTCTTTTGTTACAAGCCATATTTGTGGGTAGTTCTAATGGTGGTGGATCTTCTAAGTTATTATTGTTAACCTTATCAAACATTAGATTGTCTCATAGTGGTAAATTGCCTGCAGCAAGTGGTTGGTTATGCATTTATTGTTACTGTTGTTGCCGTTGTTGTAGACGATTCCTACGAATTATTCTTTCTGAATTTGTGACTACTCTATAGGTGTTCCCCTACTACAAGTCATATACTAAACCCAAAGAGAATAAAAAGTTAGTAAAAATAAGAAAATAAAATTGTAGCTATAATTTAGAAATTTCCTAATTATTCTATTAAAATGCAAAAATTAAAATCAATTTAGTGACGTTGCCTCCCCAGCAACAGCACTAATAACTTCACCGCCCCCAGATGTACCAACATCTAGAGTAAAAGTCCAGCATAAAATATGTTAAAAAAGGCAGTATCTACAAGTATAAAGGTTAGGTTGTAATATAGTTGCAACGGAGTAGGTGAGTACTTCGAGGATCGTATCCAAAGGAGGCGAGCACTAAATTAATTCTAACCTAAACACAATAGAACTAATGAGTACTTTAAATAAATTATATTAAGACTAAACATAAAAATAGAGTTTTTAATAAGTAAATGATAAATAATATAAATAGATAAACTTGGAAGATTTGCTTATGGAAACTTAGCCAGATCTCTCCACATGTCCCAAGGCCTCAACGCCCAAGATCATAGAAAAGCTTAACTAAGAAGCAAATGGGTGAGGACTCACAATCCTTTCGTATACCAATATATCCAACATATGGCTCGCAAAGGAGCATGCACAGAAACATATCACAGAGAGCTCGCATAGAGAGCTTACTTGAAAACACTTGCTCACAAAGCTCGCACAAAAGTGCGTAAAAATATAGTTTATAAAACTGTACTTTTGAAAACATATCTTAAAACATAGGCTCTCATAGGAATCATGATTTTAAAGTGTACTTCTAAAACATAGTTCAGGACTTAGAAACAAAATTTCAAAAGAACTTGCTTTAGGAGCTTAGTTAGAAAATTAACCTTAAGTTTAAAAAAAACATAGTAATTAGCACACACATGGTAATTCTTAACCACTCACACTTTTGAAAAAATAATAACAAACATACATATAAAGAATCCCAGATCACTCACATTGAAAAGCATGATAGTTTAGCATATTTTTTATGAATCCTCGATCACTCTCTAAAAAACATAGAAACTTAAACAAGCTTAGCTTTGCCTTTATCCTTGTTGGTAGATGGTCCAACTGGTTCGCTATAAACACATAGATTACTAAATAGACAAAACTTACATAATTCATATATGCAAGCGAACCTAGCTTTCTAGACTATCAAACATAAAAAACAAAGACTTACCTTGGGTGCTACAAACTTAATGCAGAACAGAGACTTGACGATAGAGTATTCAATGAGAGAATTCTCATGAATTAAGGGTTGTATTTATAAATCTAAGTGTCCTAAAAATCTTAGGATACCTTACTTTCCTAAAGGTGTTTCGTGCATATAAAGTATCCCTAGATACACCAAATTTTGATTTTCTAATTCAAGTCTAACTTAATCTTTGATTGGTGAACCCCTAATTCGTAACTCAACTAGCAAACCCTAGCTCGCCAAACATTCTAGTGAACCCTCTTATCATTTCTTTTGGCGTACACAGTAGCACCAAAACACTTGGTGAACCTTTTACTGATACTCTTTTGGCAAACTCCCCAATTCGTCGAAGTACTGGCAAATACTTACTTGCAATAAATCTGGCGAATCCCTTACCACGTCCTTTGGAGCATACTACTACTGGTGAGCTCCTTGTTGATACTCTTTTGGCGATATCCCCAGTTCGTCAAAGTATTGGTGATCTTTTACTTGCGAGGACAAAACCTTCAGGGTCGATCTTGGAATGTTACAGATAAACTTACAACCAATCATGCCTTTGCATATCAACACAACATGCATCATGATACTGAAAATAAATGAACAACCATTTAATAACTGTGTCCTAGAACTCACCTAGAAGTTGACGCCAAATCCATATACTTAGGTTTTCCCTTTCTACTTGAGCCTCCTTAGTCAATAAAACATAACAACCTGTAACACCCCTCACCCGTATTCAACGCCGGAATAAGGTTATGGAGCATTACTAAACATATTATACAATTTCATATACATTTTAAAATTTCATATAATCATTAATCAACAACATTCATATCGTCCCTAATATGAGCCTACGAGGCCCAAAACATGCATTCGGGGTGGTTCAGGACTAAAATGATAACTTTAAAAACTTTTGAAACACTTAAAAAATTTTCCCAAAAACAGGGGACACATGCCCGTGTGGTTTGGCAGTGTGAGAATGACACACTCGTGTCACAGACCGTGTGGACATTCGAAATGGGAGCACATGGTTGTGTCCCAACCCGTGTCTGGCCCCGTGTAACTCTCTAACTTGGGTCACATGGCCAACACACATACCCGTGTGGCTAGCTCGTGTGCCCTAAAAATGGTCACACACACCCATGTGCTAGGCCATGCCAACCTTGTAGGGTATACTGACTTAAGCCACACGGCCAATCACATACCCGTGTGCTAGGCCGTGTGGATCATATTGACTTGGTTTTTAATTCAACACCAGGGGACACACGGTCGTGTAACCTGACCGTGTACCACACACGACTGAGACACATGCTTGTGTCTCTGTCTATGTGGACAAAAATAGGCTATTTACCAAACTATTTTTCCATCCAAATTTGTATGCACCTACACCAAACCAAATGGCATCAAAACATAGCATATATAGGCATTCAAACCAACTAAATCATGCCAACTCAATTCCATTATCCATAATATACACAAGTTACAAAATGGGTCATTACATTATACCTAATTCACATATACAATTCAACTAAGTAAACAATTCCAAACATGCATCATTATGCTTAAATTTACAAGCATATATTTTCTCTAATATCAACCATTTAACAACCACAATACCTACTAATAATAAGCATCACAAAGCCAACCTCAATCACAGAACATAAGCCACTATCATCCACTATCTCATAAATGGGATAATTACCACTTAAGGACCTCTACTATTAAATTCCATAGCCATTTAATACCTTTAACTAATAAAACATCACTTTTGCACTTTACGCGATTTAGTCTTTTTTATCAAATTAAGCATTTAAATGATAAAATTTCTTAAAGAAAATTTCACACAATTATACTACCATGCTGTAAACATTGAAATAATAATAAAATAATTATTTCAACTTCGAATTTGTGGCCCCGAAATCACTGTTCCTATTTGACCAAAAACGGGGTGTTACACAACCATTTCAGAATTCCTATAAAAACAATACATCATATAAGAACCATAATTTGTTTGCATGCATAGGCTATTTAAATGATTACCCCCAACCTTACCTAATAGAAAACAAAATCAATGGATTAACTGAAATACTTAACTTTCTTCCCTTTTTCTTAAATCCGTGAATACAAAAAAGTTAGGTAGCTTACCCTCTTGATAAATTCTCAGTTACTTATGCACAAACTTTAGCTTCTGTCCTCTATGCAAACTGCTCTTTAATCTTTCTCTCTTAAAACAAGACCAATGAAGAAGATGGAAAGAAGAAACTAAAAACAGATGTGAGAGAATTCACCTAGAAGAATGGCGTTCCTTCTATATATATGTCTACACAGTATCACCAAGACCCATTTAATCAGTCTAAAAAATTACTTTTTATAACCAGAATTCCTCCCATTAATAACTACCAGGTTTTAAAGTATTTGGAAATTTGAATATTTACGAAACAATCCATCAAATTCTCAAATTTCATTGGAGCCCCCTTAATAGAATGTTTTTCAATTTAAATACTCGAAAACTCTATTACAGCGAACCTTAGTATAATCAGATGTGAAAATTAAACCACTACTGGAAAACTTAATGATTGATATGTTAACATTACCATCTTATACACTAGATGGAGTTGATATTTGATAATATGGTAGTATGCATATTTGACATCATAATGAACCTACTCAAAAAATTTAAAGCATTCATTATCCTTGGTTCGTAGAATCCAAAGTATGAAAAATGAATATGCTTATAAAGCCTATATTAAAATAGATTTGAATGTGAATGTGAAAGCATTTTGGTTCCTAAATGTGGAATTAAGTAAATGATTGCCTAATTATACTCTAAACTCTATGAATTCTGCAAAAATTTTGAAAAAAAAAAGACATTGTATGGTTAACTAATGTGATAATGGCATTAATTGTAATAAATTACTTTTGAACTTAATAAGTGTTAATAGACTTAGTGGAATTGTTAGGTTACGAATAACACGCTAATAGGGATTAGATATGGAGTTCTATAGTGATATGGAGTTTTATTATCATCTAAAGTTGTGTAAAGATATGAAGTTCTGCTCCCTTCAAGCCTTGCACATATTAGTGCACTCTTTGTTGTCCTTCGAGCTATGCACTAATGTGCATTCTCTGATGCCTTCAGACTTAACACTACGGTGCTCTTTGGTGTGTTTTGGAGACTTAGCACTTTAGTCCTTTTTAGTGTATTCTAGGTGGTTCCGTGTATCTACATTATTTTACTAGATTTTACTAAGTGCGAAATGAATTAAAATCTTAATGATGAGACCTGCTTATGAATATAAATTTTTATGTGTGAATAAAAATGTTATGTGCTAAAGGAGAAAAGTTAGAAAAGTTAAAAAAAAATTGAATTGATGAATATGCTAATAACGAATGTGCCATGAATGAAGTTTTATAAAAGAGCCTTAAAATAATGATAATAGATTGAAATTCCTACTTTCAATATGCTCCTAATAAGAGACATGAAAAAAAATTGGTTATGTGTGTAAAGAATTAAGGGGCCATAAGTGAAACTTATGTGAAATTGTGTGTAAAACCCCATACCCGATCGATCATCGGGTTTGAGAAATGGAATGCCACATCCGTTGTCATAGCAACTATGTTATACCTAGCTTTATTTGATAATATGTTTTGATATAACAAATTAAATTTTTTTAATAAAATTTAAAGTTGAACAAAATTAGGAAAATGAAAAAATCAAGTTAAAATGGTTTCAATTGAGTTAAACATTTTCAATCAAGTTAAAACTATTTTAAAACAAGTCAGTATTACTCAAGGCAAAAAAGTATCAATACTTTTTGGCCAAGTATCAATAGTTTTCAAAATATTGATACCCATTCTAAAATCAATACCAAATTAACATTTTGTTTTCAATCAATTACAAAATGTATTGATACCTTTTCAAAAAGTATCGATACCTTTTACCAGTTTTTGATAAATTGTCTTTGATATCATTGTAAACTAACTTTAACGATCACTGAATCAGGCATTAAATGCTAATAATATTAATGCTTGTAGAAAAAGTATTGATACCTTTTGTTGCAGGTGAATTTAATGATATGGTATTTTCATCTCCAACGAATCTATTCATGTTTCTAACAACCACAATGGTTGGAAATGAATTAGAGGGTATACATACCATCTTCCAAAGGTCCTACAACAACTAGAGAGATCATTAAGCCAAAAGATCAATTAATACAACCTTAGTGCTTATTTCTTTCATATTTTTCTTGTACACACTTGTGAGCCTTTATTGTTATTCTTTAGCTCAAGTGTATTCTTGTTTATTTGTGTTTAATTGGAAAAGATTCTAATCTTGTAAGGATTACTTTTTAGTTTTCTATTTGTATTTACTCTTTTAGAGGGTTGAGTCTTAAGGTGTTGGTAGAACACTTAAGGGAGTTGCAATCTTAAAATTTTGGGTAGAAATCTTAAGGGAGATTGTAAGGTTAAACCTTTTCCTCAAAGGTTATCAAATTAGTGAACTTGGAAAAATCCTTAGTTGTGGAAAGCTAAAGTAGTGAGTAGGCAATTAGGGTTGAATCACTATAAATCGAAGAGTTTATTGTATCTATTCTTTTCTTAGCAACCATAAAATTTTAAGAGGTCAATTCACTCCCTCTTGGTGACTTCGAGTTGAATTATTGAGCTAATAGATTACGATTTAATTTACCCTTTTATATATTCTATTAACAAGATTATTCAATCTTTCCATCATTTTCGGGTCTTGTACAAGCTTAGGAAAGCTCTATTACTAACCCGAGATCCAATTAGGGTAATGTTTTTAAAATATCGGTTTGACGTCGCAACGAGTGACTTCTGGGGTTCCTCATTGTGATGAGAAACATAACTCACTGAAGATTTCTCATTGTGATGACAAGAGCTCTATGTCGCAACGTACTGCCTATTTCATATGGTCCTAAAGGTACCAATTTCCAATAACTAAACAAACCAATTCACTTTTCCATTCACTTTTCTGACTAAAAATACATTTCCAATAGGTTTTATTCTAAACCATAATACTTTACATACTTTTGCATTACACCAATTTTATCATTTCCATTCAATATATAAGTCAATTTCATTATACCAACCATTTAACCATTTGGCATACATACATATAAGTCACAAGTATTGCTACATCTCGTGCACTTCAACTATGTGCCAAACTCAATTAAGCAAACAAACCATTTGACCTTTTCCAATTTGTCATTTCTAACTTCAAATATTAACATGATCACATTATGCAAAAACCAACTAAACTTAGGTACATGCCATATATTAAACAAAGAGGCACTATACAAATATTGTCGAGTCTAGGACCACATATAGGATGTTGGAATCACCTTTCGAAACTTTGAGTTTCACCTATACCTGCACATAGAGTAAACAAACTGTACATTAAGTGATAAAGCTCATTTGTACTTTTATGATTCAAGATAATATAACATTAGCATTAGTAAATGATCACAAGGAATTCATGCTTAATGTCTAACCAATTTACATCATATCATGCCAAGTAATCCTATTATCATTTATACATACCTATGGCAAGTTGTATACCATTTCATCTAACATTTACAATTGAATTCACCAAATCATAAAATTCATCAAATGTCAATATATGTGTCATTTAAAAATATACCATGCTATTTAAATTTCAAACATATGTACCTTTAACAATAGGTTATCCCATTTCCATATTCAATTAATGTCATTTAACCATTCTACTCATCATTTGATTATCTTTCAGGAGTCTATTGATTTATTCATATTCAATTTGACCTTGGGGCTCGATTCTAACCAATTCACATAATGTTTCATATACTTTCTCGTCCGTGAATTACTAATATAATAGCTAACAAAAATTCATACCATTTCATATACCATTTCAATTCAAATCATACATTATAATAGCTAACAAAATTTTGGTTTATTTCATTTTCAAATTTTAATATACAGTTTCGTTATTCTGCTCAATAGAACCCTAATAAAATGGATTCCAATATATGGGTGAACTATACCATGCCAAGATAGCTCAAATAAGCATAAACTACACCACACCAAAGCACCAAAGTGCAAAAGTCTGTAGGCATCAAATGTATATATAATACCCCATACCCTACCCAGTCACCGAGTCCGAGCTATAAGGTACCATATACAAACTTTGTTAAGTCGAAGAATGCTTTTAGGATGTTGGATCAATTGTTCGAACTATCAAGAAGCTGCTATACTTGCGTAAGGAGAAAACAAACTGTACGCTAAGTAAATACGCTTAGTGGTATTTCTATGATTCAAGTCAATATAAACAAATTAAACATGTGCATACATCCATATCAAATTCAGTTCATAACCTAATCTCATGCCTCAACAAAATCATTTTCACAATGATAAATATATATATATAGCCAAACTTACACCAATTCATTTGAGCATATACTCAAGCTTACCAATTATCTACAATTTCAAATACCATTTGGTTCATTTCATTTATCATCTCTAGATTATATATACTCATTCATTTATCATTCTTAGCGTATATACGACATGTCATATTTTATACCACATTTCAATCATTTCTGAGCCTATTGGCTCATTATTACTCGACCAACCCCTAGGACTCATTTTTAGTTCAGTTTGAATATTGTCACGTATTAAAATTCAATTTCATTTATCAATTTACAAATGATTTATCAATTCTCATGTTCATAACCCTATTAACCAGACAAGAACTTGAAAAGGATATGTGGATCCGTCACCCCGGGTTGCTCGTCAATGCTGACGCTATACAAGTACATATTATCACTCCAAAGTGCTCGACAACAATGGTTTTCTCAATCTGATTATTTTGTCACCTCGGGTTGCCCAACAACGGTAACTCATTATGTACAATCTACCACCCCCGATGTTTGGTCCATGCATGGTACTGGTGCTACCTTATTGATTCCCTTATTTAGTTTACCTTCTATTATGTAAAGTTAGTTCTTTGTTAAATACATAGGTACATTTTTGTTTAAATTGGTTGAAGTTTTGTTAAGTTGTTATTTCTATGTGTATAGTTTCAACTTCACTAGAATTATACTCTAGTCGTATTAGCATGTCGTATCCTTCTGATTGCTTTATTGTGTCGCCTTCAATAGGAACAAATAAGGGGAAAAGGATGTTAGGATCCATTTCTAGCAAGAAAGATCTTAACTGTAACACCCTGGAAATTTCCAATTAGACACGACACTATTTCAGTAGCAGATATAGTGAATTTTCGAGAAAATTGATATTTTGTCATATATAAGAATTCTTATGAAAATAAAGTGATATTGGATATGAGAATTAATGGAAATAATTTTAGAAGTGAAAATGAGATGAAAGAGCCAAATAAAAAGTTTGGGAAGTTGGAGGACTAGAATGTAATTTGACCAAATTAGAAATATTTAATATTATAGGAATTAAATTAAAAATTTAGCAATCCTACGGAGAAAATGGTAAAAGTATAATTTTTAGTACCCAAGGATGTATATTACATATTAAATGAGAATTATGGAATCTAGGTTAATTAATAACTAATTGTTGTGAATAGGCAAAAATAAGTAAAATGATAATTTTGTCACTTAATAGCATTTTGATAATTTTACATGATATTGTAAAGGGTTATAATATTAATGTGTTATTAAATTATTGAAATTAAATTTATGAAAAAGAAATTAATGAGAATGATTGAAAATATGATCAAATTAAAAGTTAAAAAAATGCGAACACCTAAATTGAATTTTTTTTTTTATAGGAGAGTGTTTTAAACTTTTGTAAGGGTATATTTTTTTTATGGAGAATAAATTGTTGAAAACTCAAAAGTCAAAGTATTTGAATTTTTTATTATTATTATTATTATTATTATTATTATTATTATTATTATTATTATTATTATGGTTTAATGTATGTATATATATGAGATGGGTGGGGCGTGGCCCCTACCGTTGCTATTCCTGGCTTATTCAAAGCCACATTTGAAATTTTGATTATAGGAGGAATCAAACCACGGAAGGGAAGTGAAATAGAAAAAAGGAAAAGAAAGAGAGACGTTAGAATCGTGGGACGTGGCCCCCACCATGGCTTTGATTATTTAAAAGCCAAATTTATGGTTTTGATTTCTTTTAAACGGGCCAATTGGCCATTAACAGAATTGGTGGAAGAGAGTTCCCCAAACCAGACGGCAATGGGGAAATTCTGCTCTCTTATCATTTTCTTTTTTATTTTAATTCGAAGTTCAAAACTCAACCCAAACCTTGATTTTTTTATTATTAAAATCAAATGGAAAATCTGTTCCTAAACTCATTTATTTCATTATACCATTTAAGTTAGGATTTTATGAGTTTTCAGTGTTAGTGTTCAATTAAGATAAGAGTTGGTGTTTTATATCTTATTTGTTATAGATTATTAAGGAAGGCTTAGAATGTCTTTATATTAATTTTTGTTATATTTTTGTGTATGAAAAAAAAAAAGAGGAAGAATGTTGAATAATGTAGTTTTCTTGGATACTCTAGCTTATTTTATTATAAAGTTTATGATTTTGGTAATATTTATGTGATAAATATTTGAATAATTATATAATGAATAATATATATGCAAATTTCATAGCTTAATGATGAAGAAATCAGTTATTAGGAGAGTTGCCATGAAAGTATTAGTAAGCATGTTTCTATATGTATGAATTATGTTAAGAATGTAAAAATGTGAATAATTGTCATTATGACTGAATAGAACTTATTAGTTAATTCATGCTTTTTGTGGATAGAGCCGATACCATGTTAAAACATGAGATTTATTATGTAAAAAAAAAATAAAGAGCAATGGAAATGTGACTTTCCACTCTTGGGAATTATTATACGAAATGGACTTGTGTATAAGGCCTAATGAAATGTGAAAATGTATATATAAATGTAAAGCACCTATGATGAACATAATCATAAGACCTTTATTAATATGGATTTGATCATAAGTATGTGAAAGCACATAAAGTGCCTTTATATGATATGCATATACGTATTTATTAATTTCCTTGATGATTATATGTCAATTATAATGAGAATGTGCCCTAGTAGACTTAGTGAAATGTTAAGATATAGTCGACATGCTAGTTAGGGTACAATGGTAAGAAAAGGCATATTCAAATAAGACATGAATTTGTGAAACACTTAATAAAGAATGGAGTACTCGCTTTGGAGTGCTTGAGGTCTGAAAGGAACCTAGCTGATCCACTAACCAAAGATTTAATTAGGAAAATGGTTCTTGATTTGTTAAGGGGGATGGGTCTTAAGCCTAGTACTTGAGGAATTCATGGCAAATACCCAACTTGGTTTTCTAAGTTTAATGTGGTCAAAAGAAACCATGAAAAGACTCATAGTTTACATTTTACCTATCTCTATGGCAAATGATGTACATGCTAAGGTTAAGTTCTTACTCTTAATGAATTCATATCCCAGAGTTTGGGTGGTCCTATTGAGATGGACTTGATGAATTCATTGATATGTGAGGTTAAATTTCTTACTTTTAATGAGTTCATATCCTAGAGTTTGTATGGTCCTAATGAGATGGACTTGATGAATTCACAGAATTTAATTTTGAGAGAATGAACTTAATAAAATGCTCTTAATGATTTCATAATCCTGGTTCGAGTAGCCTATATAGAGATAAACTTGATGGAATCACCTACGTAAGTGTGAAGAACTAGCCACATCGAGTAGTCTTTCTAAAGCATTTACCAGCATCCTGAGGTGTATTGGCCAAAACTTATGGATCTATCACAGAACATCAATTGGTTCTGAGATTAGTCGTGTGTCATGAGTTAACCCTTATAATAACAAGTTCAAGATTCGTTCACTTATTAAAGAGAAAAATCACTCATTTCACTATGTACTAATTCAAATCCACAAGATACTAGTGTTTAAGCGACTAATTTTGTTATTACTCTTCCCATGTTTTACCTTTTATCATGTTTACAAAAAAATTTCTATTTCTTTTGTATTAGTGGGGGAATGTTGGTAACGCAAAAGAGAAAGGGCAATCCTACATTGGTTAGGAAAAGGCTTCTAAAAGGGTTTATATATAACCTTGCTTTTTACCCTCTTTGAGTAAATTGGAGCTATAGGTCTAACACACGCATGCCACTTTCGCCACCTGGCCCCGTCTACGTTAACACATGTCTACGACACATAAAGCAAATGTTTGTTTTTTGGATAAAATTCCTATATTATTTTTTTGAAAATAAATTTGTTTAGATTCCGAAAATCTGGTTAATAGAATATATTTTTTTAACTGTTGTACTATTTTAGGAAACCGTCTTTGCCAGTTTTACCTTTTTGCCCATGCATTTTTACTACTTTGCCTTTCAAAAAACTATATAAATAGGGGGTCAGTTCTCTCATTTTTCACAACACAAAAAATAAGCAAACACAGTTCTCTCATTTCTCCCATTCTTACTCTCTAAAAATTCTGATGTTTTACTAAATTACATTAGTGCAATATTCTATCTAGGAGATTGAGTTTTAAGAGGAACCATCTATGACCCCTCAAATCTATCCAAGGAATTGAACCTAGTGTGGGTTATCCAAGTTTCCTCCAGTTTATTTCCTGGTTCTTTTTTAGAAGAGTAATTCCAATCGTTGTTCCACCTTCTTTATTCTAGTGTACGAATATAGAAGTACTGTGTTAACCTTGGGGGGCGACATCCATTACTCGATTTAACCGATCAGGGCGAATTTGCTTCTAAGGCAATGGTTATTCCATGGCACAGTAGTTACTTCATTATTTATTTACGTTCAATTTATTTTATCTAATTAGTGCTAACAAGTTAACGAAGAAGATTATAGATTGAATGGGGGAGGGTGTTATGATCTAGCCTTGTATGGCCATAATAAGGTAGAATGCCAGAAGGCCACCCATGTAAAGGACCATGGTAAAGGGAAAAGGAACCTTGGAAGGGTAGTTTTTTTTACTCAAAAAAGTATTCCCATTTCAAACATTTTAAAGACTCATGGTAAAATTTCTTTAAAATCACATTTGCATATTCATAGGGGTAGACAATTGGTAGTTGTTGGGCTACGCCACCTATCAAGGCTATTGAGATCTTTATTGATTTGAGTGGAACCATCCATCCAACTGTTGCACCAACTTGCAACCCAGTGAACAAAGTTGAGTTTATGATACCATGGCATTTGATATCTTCAACTTTGTCAATTAAATGAAGAAAAAAAAAGAATAAAATGGAAGATATTGTTGAAAATTATTTTAGATATAAAAAAATCTTTAAAATATTTTTATATTTATATTTTTAATTTGTTTATAATTTATATTTTCTTTTTAAATATTTTTATAATTTTTATAGTTAGGATAAAAATGAAAAATCTTATAAGCATTAAGGGCTAAATTTGTTGATTTTTTTTTTAGATTTAGGATCAAATTGATAGAATGTATAAACCTTAAAAGGCAAAATTTTTTTATTATGCTAATAAAAAGACGCCCACGTTAGATTTCTGTTAGACAACTAGCAGATGAGTGATTAAAATATTTAATTTTAAAAAATTAAATAACTAAAATAATTAATAATTAAATAACCAAAATAAAAAAAAACTATTTTTATACTTTACTAATTTAAATTAATTGGATAAAAATCATATTTGCATATGATAAAATTCAAACCCTAAATACTTTAATTTTTACTAACAGTGCCAGAATGCTAATAATTTTTTAATGTCTTATTATGGATGCCGTTTTATAACAAGTTAATCACCACAAACTGAATTGTTTTATTATTTATATTTCTTTTCAATATTTTATTGCAACAAATTAATACTATAAACTTCCATTGTATCTATAACTTTTTTTTACTTATTAGTAAGATGGCAACTTATTGAAGTAAAGCTGTTTTTATAATTTTGGTAATCCAATTTGTTACTATTTTAAAATTTAAAAGAATAAAGTTTAAAAAAACTGTTTTTATAATGTATGAATTAATCCAACACAATTTTAATTAAAAAACTTAAAATTTATATTTTTAAAAGAATAATAAATATTACTTTAAAATTAATTTTTATATAAAATTTATAAATATAATTTAAATTCAAAATAAATCTAAAAAAATTACATACGAATTAAAGTTAAGATCGAAATTTTTTAAATCTCAATTTTATGATTTCAATTAAACTCTCATTATTATTTTATATATTTTTTACAATTTTTTTCAATTAGACTATATAATATTCTAATATTAACTAAATGATTTGCTTATTTTAATTCTTTATAAGGTTTTAGAATTTGTTAAATTAAAATTTCGCAGTGCAAATAAGAAATACATAATTCGGAACGTTCAAAAGTAGGAATATACAACACGTGTTGTCTATCACGTAATCGACCTTAGTCAGCTTTTAAAACAGTAATATTACCACTAATGAAGGGTAAACTAAATTATTAAGGGTCAAATCAAGTTTTAATATATTAATAATCTGATATCGATGCTTCTTTGTTTTTTATTCACCAGAATTGTAATAGCAAAATCCGAACCCCCTAATTCTAAATCAATTCGCTTTTAATGGAGTTAGATTTTTTTTTGTTTAAAAAGTAGATGTAATGTGAGGTGGGATGAATTTTTTCTTTTAGATAGTAGGTATGAAACGATTAAAGTAATTGTTTATCTTGCTCCGACCCTCTCTATTATATACACTTATCATTTTATCTTTATATATATTATTACAAGAGTAAAAATGTAATAACATAATATATAAATAATTATCTATTTTATGTTTAAATGTTTACTTAATTTTTAAAAAATTGAAAAAAAAAAAAGAAAAGAAAAATATAGCATCAATTAAATTAAAGCAAAGCGAGGTAGGGCGAAGATAGATGTATCCAACATCCATGAAAGTAGTAATAGATTTCAATATTATACATTCATAATGGAGCAAGGTGGATGGTGGAGCAGAATGTACCAATTATAGATCAGAATTAGATTTAGCAATATCCGCCCACATCCCATTGGCATTCCTAATAGCACATCATGATGTTGATGTAAAAAAATAATACATAATAAATATATTTATTAAAAAATTATTAGGAATTAAATTAAGCATTTGATGAAGTAATAAAATTAAGGATTTAAAATTCATAGCATTCTTAATTCGAACTCCATCATAGGTAAGTTTTATTGATTTATTAAATATAAAAAGACAAAAACATTCTTATAATAATATAGTTTTTGTAAAATGATTAGTATTTTTGTCATTTCTCAACTGAGATAGTGTGTTGTTAACTCTTGACACCTAGTTTTTCTTAAAATATTACATATAAAAAAGGATAAAGTACACTGCAGGTCACCCAACTATGTTTAAGTTTCTTTTTTGGTCATTCAACTTTTAAAACTTTCAAAATGGTCACTTAGCTAACCGATTTTTCTTTTTGTCCATTTCCATTAAGTGACGTTAAGTGTTCAACGAAAGGATGAAATAGTAGTTAAAAAATTGGTATAATAAGAAAATCAACCCTCAACATTTATAAATTGTCTCAATTTGGTCCTAATTCTAAAATATTCAAAGAAATATATAAAAATACATAAACATTTTCAAAAATATATTAAGTTTAAAATATATAAATTTTACATTTTATATGTAGAATTATTAAATATATATAATTTATTCAAAATAATATTTTCAAAGCTCAACAAAACTTTCATTCTCTAAGCTAACCTAGGGAAACGAACATGTCCTAAACCTCACCTTATCCATAAACAAAGCCCCAACTGTCACCATTTTCAATTCCCCAAGATCTCCCCCACTTTTAGCCTTTTTATCATTGACCAAAAAGCCTCAAACCACCATTGCTGGCCAATACTCAACTAAACTCATCCATCCCTCTACCCCTCACTCCAACCCAATAAAATGACTCATCCCTTCACTAAAAGCAACCTAGAAATCCATCCCAAACAATATAAAACTCAATATTACCTCCTAACATGAACCCTTCAAACCTTCATCATTCTAGCAATGTAACACTCCTCACCTGTCTTCGTCACCGGATTAAGGTTATAGGATGCTACTGCACATAACAGAATAGAATCATGTTATATCAATTCAAATTTCTCTAAACGAACATTAATTATCAATCTTAAAGTAAAAAACATGTTATTCATGCATTATCGAGGTTAAATCGAGCTTACGGAAGCTCTAAAATAATTTAGAACAAAACAGGGACTAATTTGAAACATTTTAAAAAATGTAGCAAAAATACAAAACAGGGGTCACACGACAGTGTGGCCAGGCAGTGTGGCAGGCTGAGACCATGTGGAGTTGAACCACACAGTCGTGTCCCAAACTGTGTACAAGATTGTATGTGGTGTAATGCAAGGTCATACAGCCGTGTCGTCAGGCCGTGTAATAAATTGTTGACGTGTTACGATTTAACCTACCATTTCATTAAGAGCACATGATTATGTCACATGCTCATGTAAGGCACACAGTCGTGTGTTAGGCTATGTTCACCTGTAGGTACCCTACAATGCAAGTTTCAAACCACAAACTCTCATATACCATATACGCATTTCATATCATTCCTTAAACCTAATCAAAATGCACCAAAAACACCATTTAAAACACCATTCCTAAATGCCTAACCGATATGCCATTTTGGCACCATCACAAGCAAGTTCTAAACTTAACTAAACATTCAATCGTTTCCAAGTATAAAGTTCAACCACGCATTCAAACACATTTAGTATACTTGTACATTTTATCATGAATGTAAACCAAACTTTACCTTGTATACTAACTTAAAACATGCCATACTTATATTAAAATTGACCATTAGGTCTGAAGTAAACAACTAGTTCTTTAACATGTAAAATCCATCCAAATCTCAATTCTCATACACCTATTCATGATTGAAAACATCTCAAGTACCTAATAAGAAACCATTCATCAAAGTATTACCATTCCATAATTCTTCATGATTCAAAAATAGGTATACATCAACAAGACACAACTAAACCATTCATTACATCAACCATGCCAAATAGTCTTATAAACACATCACATAATAACTATTTTAACCATATTTTCACATCCAACACATAATCCCAAAATGACCTATATACATGCCACGATGAGTCAAAATCTACCGATACTGAAGCTTGATAGTGTGAGCCTTGAAGTTCATCCTACTGCCTAGTTCCACAAAACATCAACTACAGAAAGCAGTAAATGAAACAGAGTAAGCTTATATAGCTTAGTAAGTTCATATGTACTTAAACAAAACTCTTACCTCAGTTTACAATTAAGTAAATAGATATAACTAATTTAATACGATATCCTGTCAAGACATTTACAACAACAATGTGAGTATTTCACGTATCGATCGTATAATCTTTCAATCATTTAGTACGACATATTTTTGTATTATTCAATAAGAAAGATCCAACATATAAATCATATTAACCAATTGATTTTGTCAATTCATTTTCACAATCATATACCATTTCTTTTAAACATATAACCATGTCACCACATATTACATTTACAAAGCGAGCATTTCATACATATAACTATAAACTTTCCAATCATTTTAATATCGTTTCAAACAAATTTTAAATACATATTCATCATTTATTCAATTTCATCCATTCACATTTCAATAGTCATATAAACATATCATTTCCAAGTAATTTATGAAGTCAATATATATACATTCTTTTAATAGATAGCTCGATGAACTATAGTAACATAATTTGGATACTCAGGTAACTATACCACACCAGAAAGAATTGTAATGCTATACAGAGACACGATTGTGCAATCAAAGGCACCAGAGTACAAATAGAAACACCATAGTGCAAATAGAGCCACCAAAGTGCAATCTTGTACAAGCATGCATTCTAACCCTATTGGCATGCCAATCGTATCCTAATCATTTATTATGTACAAACAGGAATTTAACAGAATTCATAATATCTATAAATCAGAGTCACCTCCATAAAATTCGTACACATGTTGTAATTCCAATATGGTCATTTTGAAATCATATAACTCATTTTTCACAAACATTCATCAATTTCCAAATAAGTACTCTCTCACATTATACTTATTTGTAAACATTTTATAATTTTAATTCAATATCAAATATTCAACCACGGTTCAATTAAAACCAAATTCAAAACTGCATAATTTATAAATATATACATTCATCTATACTATGAACTTAACTAATGCAACCAGCAAGAAAATTTGTTCAAAAGGACTATTCTGTAATTTATTTCCTTGATTTTCCTCCATACGATTCAATCATTGATCTATATAATAATTCGTTTCAAATTATTAGCCTTTTATCACTTTAAATCATCTAAATTCATGAATATAATATCTTTTATTCATTTAGCATAATTTTCCTAATTTTTTTCATTTTATTTAATTTAGTCCTTAAAACCGAAACAAGCATAACTTTCACAATTGAACTTCATTTTTCATTCCAATTCCAATTATGTCCTTCTACAGCCCTCTAAAATCCAAATTTACAAAAACTTTATGTCACATTCGACAAGTTTCATTTTAGTCTCTAAATGCAAAACTAACAAAATTCAATTAACAAATAGTCCTAAAACATTTCCAAGCTTCAAAGTCTTCCATTTAATATCAAGAACATCCAAAAATCATTAATAGTAATTTTAACAAACTTTAACAATTTTGAAAATAGAGATACGAGTTAACTGGTCCTAGTTGCAATGATTTCAAAAATATAAATTTTCGAGAAACGGGGTACAACTTCACTTACATGCAAGCTCACTAGGTCACCTAACCTTCAATGGAGTTTTTGTTTCTAATTTTCGGTAGCAAGACTAATTGTAGATGATGACTTTTTTTATTATTTTAACATATGCTTTATTATTAATAATATTATAACACATAAATTTTAAGTCAATTCCCCCCGCTAATCATCCATAAACATTAAAAAAGGTCTAATTATCATTTATATCCTTAAACAAACATTAAACATGCATTTTAGCTAATAATAATCAATACCGATTAACTTTTATGATTTAGTCCTTTTTCCTTAATTAACTATCTAAGCATCAAAATTTCCAGACAAAACTTCAATCCACTTATAAAATAGCTCCATAAATATTCAAAAATAATATTTATGATCTTGATTTATGAAAACGATGTCTCAATACCTCATTTTACAAAATCACTGACTTTCGGTACGCATCACTTGTACCTTGACTAATTGACCAATTAATAAAATCTACTAAATCACGATTCACTATTATATTATATTTAAATAATAAATATTAATTAAATACAGACTCTCTCATCGAAATTGTGGTCCCGAAATCATGATTTTCGACACCATTGAAAAATAGGTTGTTACAAGCAATCCTCATTACCTCCATTCAAGCCTTCTTAGACTAAACCAATACACATTGCCATAGAGGGTTATTTGGTGGAGAGAGGTAGCACTTCAAACAAATGAATGAGATGTACTGGAAGAAGGCGAAGAGGAAGATTAAAGCAAATTCGATAACACTAAGTGCAATAATAAGTGGTAGTTGATAAGGTGGAGAAAGAAAAATTTGGCTAACAATCAGGCTCAACAAAGAAACAAGATAAAAGAATTTCAGAAAAAATGCTTTGAAAGTTCAAAATGCAAAAAGTCCTTTCACCAGTTGTGAAGGGCTCCTTTTTATAGTGTTTGAAGAATAAGAGTTACAAAGATAAAAATTAATAAGAATAATAACTGATATTTTGCAGTTCTATGGTGATGCTTTTCTTGGTTGAACTTGTTCTGAATAATGACTCTTCCGGAGAAACACAATTGTTTTAAAAACAAGTTGTTCCAAACAATAGTTATTCTAAACATAGTTATTCCTGAAATTTCATTATTCTAAACAAGAATTGTTTCAAACTTTAGTTGTTCTCAACAGGAATTGTTCTCAAATGACACCTATATTGGTTGGCAGTTGTTATAACTAAATCCTTTAATTGAACATAGTAATTCAGCACATAACTATTCTTGAACAATAGTTGTTCTGAATAACAACTATTTTAAACAAAAGTTGTTACTTCAAAAGAGATATTAAGTGAAACGACAATGCTAGTTGTTCCACGATTTAGAGCACAATTTCTTGAAATATAATATTATTTATCTCAAGGAAGAGATAAGATATTAGTAGCCAAAACTATGTATTTGCATTTTGCCCATTGCTTAAGAATTCTTAGTGGAAGAAGTTCTCATACAAGAAGAGTGTAGTGAAAATAAATAAAAAAATCATATACTCGTAAGAAAAATTCATGTTGTGTAGGAAAAAAAGAAAAAAAATCGTTTTTCCCACTTTGTTTCCCCTGCATGAATTTTTGTTTTGATGAGAAAAGAAAAAAAAATCATGTATAAAAGCAAGTGTATTATGGAAAAGCAAGTGTATTATGGAAAGGCATGACAATGTTTTCTCTTAAAAAACTAATAATAACATAATAGAACGTTTATCTAAAAAAATTAAAATAACAAGCTATATAAACATAATAATAATAAAATTGGGAATAACATGCAAGAGTTGTTCTAAAAAACTTGAGAAGAGCAAGTTATAGTATTTTGGAAGAGTATGTCTTGCTTTTCCCTAAAAATTTGGGAATAACAAGCTAGTGATCTTTCTTAAAAATTTGGAAATAACATTCCATAGTGCTTCATTTAAAAAAAATGGAAACAACCTGTTATAGTGTTTTTTTTTTTTAAAAATTGGGAATAAGTAGGCAACATGTTTTCAGAATAACTAGTTATATTGTTTCACTAAATAAATAATGAACAACTTATTATAGTGTTTTCACAAAAAAGTGGGAACAATCAAGTATACTGTTTCCGAAATAACTTGTCATAGTGTTTCCCTAAAAAATTGAGAACACCAAAGTATAATGTTTTCATAATAGAGAAAAAAAATTGGTACACTACTAGTGAAATTTAAAAATTCCACAAGCAAGGTTGGGTTGATGACAAGTGTAATTGGAGTATAGTAAAAAAAATTAAAATATATATTATAAGAAATGGGCCACATGACAAATTTATAACACTGCTTGTGGAGTTAAAAAACTGCATTTTCAGTGCATCAAATATTCACTCTTTTGAATAAATAGTTATCATGTTTCCCCAAAAAATGTCAAAATAGCTTGCTATAGTGTTTTCCTAAAAAAAAGGGGGGGGGGATAATATAGCATGGTGTTTCTTAAAAAGAAAAAGAAAATCGTATTTATCAATACATATTAATGATAACATGAAACTTTAAAATTTTTATTTTTTAAATAAATAAATATGACATGTATAAATGGTTGCATTCAATGCAAATTTAAAAAATAATAATAAATAAATAATATTAAAATATAATAAAATTGATATAATTATATCAATAAGGTAACTAAATATTAGTCATCAATACTTTTTTTATTCTTTAGGGCTTATAAATACAAAGTTGTTTTTGTAAAAATTTACAATCCAAAGTAAAAAAAAAATAATAATAATTATTTCTCTCAAAATTGAGGCTTGAGTTCTCTCTAAATTTGAAGTTTCTCAAGTTTATAGTGTAACATTATTCGAAGGTCTTTGAAAATTGAAGCACATTGAATCAAGTATTCCAAAATATATAAATTAAAATTATATATAAAATGATTTGTAAAGAAAATGAACAAGAAAAAATTTTTAAAGTTACTTTCAAAGCAACTTTTACCCTATATTCCCATTGTTTAAAGTATAATATAAATCGAGAGAATGTAAATCATTAATAATAATACTTCTTACAGAAACATAAATCATGAGTGCACAATAATTTGGAAGAAAAAAAACAATTCTAAAATTATAACATAGTAATTATTGATTTGTAGGTACTCTTTTTCGATAATAGGCAGGATCAGTTATGGACATCTTTCACGCATTGCTCACATTCCTAGTAGGAAGAGTAAAATGTTTTTAATGATTCACTAGCTTCTCATAGAAAGAAAATCCACATCTGTATGGGAAAAGATGATGTGTTGTCTTTTGTTCCTGAAAATTGGTCTAATCCAATCATTAAGTAAGGGGGAAGATAAATTTTGGGAGCGCATGTGTAAAAACGAAATTTCCATGTATCCAACTCCTCTTGCTGGTTATTCTTGGTTATGTATTAACCCTAAAGATTGTTGAAGTAATATATTTGAAATACCAACCAACTCTATTCTGAAGTTCAGATTTGAGTGTGAAGAATTCCCATTTTCATCAACCAAGGTTGGCTTAAATTCTCAACCTGTTAAGGTTGGGAAAGTTGAGTGAATAAGATAATGGGAAAGTT
Source organism: Gossypium longicalyx (assembly GCA_025698465.1). Classification (NCBI taxonomy): domain Eukaryota; kingdom Viridiplantae; phylum Streptophyta; class Magnoliopsida; order Malvales; family Malvaceae; genus Gossypium; species Gossypium longicalyx. The sequence goes on along the minus strand of CM046995.1, from coordinate 64,750,821 downwards.
TTCATATGGAAAGGCTTTTCTTACTGCTACAAAAGTATGATGTGCAAGTTATTTTCAAACTTCATACTCATAGAAAGAAAAGAGTAGAGGCGTGACAAACCATTCTTGTTAGATTAAGTACAACTTTTCACACTATCATTACTACTTAGGGGAGTTCACTTTCACTCTTGCGGATGTACGTGTTCTTGGACTTTCATGTTTTGGAATATATAACATTTATTCTCTAAATTTATCTCAATAAGAGAAACAATTCAAGACTTCTTCTCTAACTTATTCAAAAGTAAGTGTGAAAGATCAAAGGTTGCTCAGTTCTCTAATTGGATTGGAATGTTTCAATAGAAGTTTAATTCTAGAAAAGGTAAAAATAGCTCTCTGAATTTCCTGAGTACAAGTATGAGTTTGAGGCTTTTATTTATCTTGTGGCTAACTCAACATATCTTTTTTAGGATGTCATGATTGTAACACCCCTCACCCGTATTCAACGCCGAAATAGGGTTACAGAGCATTACCGGACTTACAATGCATATAAACATGCTTTTCTCATACATTCATTCATTTCATACAATCATCATTCAAATTCAATATATTTATCCCTTATACGAGCTTACGAGGCCTTAAACATGTTTTGGGAGCGGTTCCAGAATAAATCGATAACTTATGAAACTTTTACGAAACTTTGAAGAATTTCTCAAAATAGGGGACACACGCCCGTGTGGCCAGGCCGTGCGTCTCACACGACCACCAAACATGCCCGTGTCACAAGCCGTGTGGACATTCGAAATGGAAGCACATGGTCGTGTCCTAGCCCATGTCCGACCCCATGTAACTCTCTAACTTGGGTCACACAGCCAACACACATGCCCGTGTGGCTAGCCCGCATGCCCTAAAAATGGCCATACACGCCCGTGTACCAGACCGTGTTCTAGGCCGTACCAAACCTGTAGGGTATATTGACTTATGCCACACAGCCAAGTCACATGCCCGTGTGTGTGGCCGTGTGGAGCATATTGACTTGTTTTCAAATTCAACACCAGAGGACACACGACCGTGTAACATAACCATGTGTCACACACGGCTGAGACACACACTCGTATCTCTGTCCGTGTGAACAAAAATAGGCTATTTACCAAGCCATTTTGCCACCCATTTTTCTCATACCTAAACAGACTCAAATGATATCATTTTATGGCACAAATATACATCCAAATACCATTAACTAATGTTCAAAACATACTTATTCTTTACCTTCAATACAATTTACAAATATGCTACAATTTGACATCTAAATTCATATCTAATCCACATATTTAATTCATTCAACTAAACCATTCCATATATACATTATCAAGCACCAATTCACAAGCACATAACTTCCCAAATTACCAGCTTCAATCATACAATATAGGTCAATTACCAAACTCAAAATAGAAGTATTTGCACATATATAGACATCATCAAGTTCATCATCTTATGCCAACTCAAATGGCCAAATACATGTCCATGAAACATACCAAAATGACACAAGCCTATACATTCCATATACAATATATACACACTTCAAAAGTACCAAAATAGATGTCCGATAGTTCAATGAAGTCTTTGACGATCCACGAATCCGAGCTAGCTTCGTAAAACTATAAAACATCGAGAAATAAACAAAGTAAGCTATAAAGCTTAGTAAGTTCATATGTAAATATGAAATAATCACAAAATTCATTAACATTTCAAAATGGATAACATAATTAACATTTTAAGCATCAAACAATGAGCTAACATAGAGTTTAACCATATCGTACTTCATAAGTCCTCAACTTCTTCTAACTCGTCACATGTATAGTTTTCAGTACATACCTGTACCGATACATATCTATTGATCATTAACTCTCTTGCCAAATCACTTCGAGCTTATAAATGCTTACAATATAAATACTTTGATTTTCAAATGCCATAGTCCAACCATGGTCTTACATATACGTTGCCAAGGCATTTATCGTGGTCTTACATTCACATGCCATAACCCGATTATGGTCTTATTATCTGATTTGCCATAGCCCAACTATGGTCTTATTCAGCATCTCATTTACTTAAACCGTACATTAAATTTAATATCTTCACATTTATCTATTACAATAAATACCATCTCAATTTCATCCATCAAATAAATACATACACATTTAAGTTCAATTATACGAACTTACCTCGTGTTTTGAAATGACGAAACGGATCGACATTCAATTACTTTGCTTTTTCCCCGATCTAAGTCTAAATTCCTCTTTTCTTGATCTTAATGAGCATGAGAAGCTTGACCGAATGGTATGTATAAAAATGGCTTCTTCAAGCCCTAATTTTCGGTTGGAGATGAAGAAATAAAGATGAATATGGCTTTTGTTTTATTTATTTTAATCTTATTTACAAATTTACTTATTTAATCTTAATTAATAAATATTATAATCATTTATTATAAGCCCATAATAGTCCACTCATAATTAAAATGGTCTAACTACCACTTAAGGACTCTTACTTTAATGTTCCATAGCTATTTAATACCTTTAGCCATTAGAACATCACTTTTGCAACGCGATTTAGTCCCTTTTCTCTAATTTAGCATTCAAACGATAAAATTACTTCACGAAACTTTCACACATACATGATATCATGTTGTAAACATTAAAATAATAATAAAATAAATATTTTGATTTTGAACTTGTGGTTCCGAAACCACTATTCTGATTTAACTAAAAACGAGATGTTACAATGATGATGAAATTAGTTGGATTGTTGTTCCTATATCCAATAAGATTGCTTAAGGTCTATGCTTCCTTTTAGCTTTGATCTATTTGAGAAATCTCTACAAGTGGTTGGATTATACCACTCAAAAACAGAAATCTTGGTTGGTTGGTGTAAAATTTTAACTTATGTCGACATTTCCTTCATTCAAATGTGTTTGTAGGAAAGGTTTAGTTCTTGAGCCCCTCCACCTAATCCATGTCCTTCTCCTATTACCTTTTTTAGCAAATTTTTGAGAAATAACTACAAAACTTGGATATGGCATAATTAGAAGTCCAAAGGAAATAAGATTAAGGTACTTAATATTGTTAAGAAATTACTTAGCATCCATACATACAAGAAATGAATAGTTATGGTAATCAAAGTGTTATTTAGTCATGCCAAGGCAACCTCATCCTACAAAACTAAACAAGCAAGAAATAAAGTTCTTTCTTTTGGTGAATTCACTATAATACCCTCTATGATTGAAAACTCCAATGTTGGGACCAATAGAGAATCACACTCAATGGAGGTATATTTGATGTGTAGAGTAGCTCACTAATTTGGATATGATCAAATGGCTCTTCGTAAACCTCTTTCGCATTTAGATGTTGATTTCTCGTATTGTATTTTCAAGTTTCTTTTTTTTTTACAAAATAAATAAGATTAAAGAAATCAAAAGTTATGTTCTATCAGCATTTGATCGGGTTACTTATTGTAGTTTTGGTTGGATTGCTTATTGAGGTCAGTGCATGTCTGATTGGTCAAGATTTTGCACTATTTTAGTCGAATTAAGTAAACACTTTAAGTTTTCAATCACTACTCAGAGTGACATATATTTATGCTTGGAAATTTTATATGCTCATAATGTCACTGAAAGTGCCTTACACCATAACTTTAGCTCTTCATGGACCATCATACTAACGATTTTAATTAGGGTTTTGTTAGTAGCATCTTTTCCTTTGGGATAGTAGGGGGATGACTTCACATGATCAACATCATACAAAGCAAGTAGTTCTCTCACCTTAGAATTGATAAAAATGAGTTATGTTATCTAAAAGGATTCTATTAGGCATTCCAAATCGACATATAATGTTCTCTTTGATGAAATTTTCCACAACCAAGCTTGTTGCATTCTTCAAAAGAATTATTTCAACCCATTTAGTGAAACACACTATTGCTCTTAGTAGCCATGTGTAACCTTTAGATGTAGGATTGATATGACCAATCAAATCAAATGCCTAAGTACGAAATGCTCATAGAATAGAGATAACATGAAGCTCTACCGCTAGAGCATGTATGGCATTTTCATGAACTTGGCATTGGTGGTACTTCCTTTCATAAATCAATGCATTTGTTTCCACAATAGGCTAATAGTACCTAATGCCTAAGAGTTTCTAGTAAAAGTTTCAACCTTCTTCATGTTCTCCACTGCTTCCACCATGTACTTCTTCCAATAATGGATGTATTTCAGCTGAAGAAACACACTTCAATGGTCTTCTAGATTCAGAACGAATCTTTCTCATTCATGAAAAATCTTTGAACTTTTTTTGTAACGACCCGAATTTTACAGTTATCGGAAAAATATATTTTTGGGTCTTCGTTTCTGAAAAATGGATTCGAAAATATTTATTAGAAATATTTACAAAGTTAATTGTGAGGTTAATTAGGTTGTGGATTAGTAAATTAAGGGTAATTATGAAAAAAGACTAAATTGAATAAGGGGTAAAAGTTGAATTATAGATTAAAAGAAAGTATAAAGGGCCAAAATGACAATTAAGCCAATTTACTATAGATGAGGCGGCAAACTTATATAAAATCTAAGATTTTTACTAGGTTTTTATATGTTTAAGGTTTTAAATTAATTTATAAATTATATTAATTATTATTATATTATGAAATAAGTTAAATAAAGACAAATGTATGGTAGTGATTTAATACAAGTGTATTAATAGAAATATATACATTTGTGATTTTTTTTAGTAAAAGATATTTATTAGATAAAATAATTAAATTGTGAGATTCTTGTGCAATGAACAAATTAGATAGTAACACTTATAATAATGTGAATATATACATTTGTATTATATTTATTTAGTTACTTGAAAATTAAGTAAAAGATAATTACTATTTAAATAATTATATTAGAAGATTTTTATTAATAAATAAATTGAAAGTATGACAATTGTATGGTATTGATGATGTACATTTGTATGTATATGATTAATTATATAAAAGATATTTAATGTTATTATATTATAATATAAAAAGTTAATTAATAAAATAAAAGAATAAATATATATTTATATATATAACATAAAAGAAAAGAAACAAAGCAGGAAAGAACAGAATAGCAAACTGGAAAGAAAGAAAGAAAGAAAGGAGAAAAAGAAAAGAAAAGGGAAAAACTAGGAATTTGAAGCTTTAAGCTTTAAAGGTAAGTCAATTAAGTCCTTTTACTTAATTTTGATGTTTTTGAAGTTTTAAAACAAGGTCTTGATGAAATTAAGTTAATATTTTGGAAGTTCATAGGTTTTCAAATATAGTTCATGTTGAACAAAAATATGAATTAGGGGTTTAATTGAATGAATTTCAAGTTAAAAGTGATTAAAGGATTAAATTGTAAAAGAAGCTATTAGTTTTACATAGTAGGGACTAAATTGCAAGAATTTCAAAATTAGAGTTTTATGATGAAATTTAGATAGTTATGTCTAAGTTTGGTAGAAAATTAAGAAGCAACAAAGTATGAATTGAGATAGAAAAGTAAGTGAATTTAGTTAAGATTAAAATTGAAATTAAAGTAGAAATTGAATAGAAATTGAATAAGAAATTTAAATATTAAATCTAAATTAGTATTGTATTAATGATTATGAAAATTATCTTAATTTTTCGTAGTTAACATCGCACCCAAGGCATCTACAAAGAAAGGAAAAGAAAAGGTGGACGAAGAATAATTCGAGGAATTACGGTTTGTATTTCTATAATCCGAACTAGGCTCCGTTTGTTTCACTGAAAATGAGTTCCGGAAAATGATTTCTGAAAAATGATTTACTTTTCTGGAAAAGCAAATATTTTCTGTTATTTGGATGAATCTGTGTAAAATATTTTTTGTTGTTTGTTAGATTTCTTAAAAATATTTCATAAAAGTTGTTTTCAATTAAACAAACATACATTTGAGATTTTCTTATTTTTTTCATTGTTTAATTGAATTTATTTTTATCTATAATTTTATATTTTACATTGTTTTTTTCATATATTAAAAATATTATGTTAAATTCAGATTAAATTCAGATTCATTACAACGTCATTTTCTAATTACATGTGGGAGGGTTTGGGCAAAAATATAGGCCCGAAAAATGGGCTTGGGCAAAAAAATAAGGCCCGTTTAAAAAATGAGCCAGGCCTCGGGTAAGGTATATTTGGCCTGAGCCCGGCCCGACCCGAATTCACTAAATTGCAAAAAAAAAATCTATTTTTTAAATATTTTTTCTTATTTTTTTCTCCCTATTTTGCTACTATTTTACTATTTTGTTGCTACTATTTTGTTGTTATTGTTTGGATATTGTATAAAACTTATTTTATTGTTAATTTTTTTTATTATTTTAAAGACATTTGTTAATTTTGTTATTATTTTAGAGGCATTTGCTTGTTAAGTTGCATCTATTTTAATGTTATTTAAGTATACATATTTTTTAAATTTTATTTTCAATTTGTTGAGAAATATTTATTTTGATTTAGTATTTTTGATAGTTTATATATATTTTAAAATTATATAAAAAATAATATAAAAATTAATATGGGTCGGTCGGGTCGGACCCGGGTTTTAACATTTTTATTCGGGCCGAGCTTGGGCAAAATTTTAAGCCCATTTTTCGGGCTGGGCCGGGCCCGGGCCTAGCAAACGGGCCTAAAATTTTAGTTCGGCCCATGCACACCTCTACTACTAAGTGGGTATTTTTTATTTAAAAATGTGACATCAACAAAATTGACAAAAAAAAAATTAATGATGTCAACAATTAGACTTGATTTTCAAATTTGAAAAATAAAGGGACTAAATTCTTGAAAATAAAAGTACAAAGACTAAATTACAAATCTGTGAAGTGTACATAGACTTATGACATATTTTATTACAAAATATTTATTATTAATATATTTATAATTGTAATAAATATTTATTATTAAAATATTAATATTGAATATTTTCAATAATATGTGAATAATATTATTTAAAATTATTTTTTTAAAATTTTTTATTAAAATAAAATTGAAATATTAAATAATTTATTAAAATAATAAATTATATTTATTATATTAATAATTTATTATATGACTAAATATAAATAATTAAATATGTATGTTTAATAATATTGAAAATATAATATTTTAAATATTTTAAAAAATAAAAACAAAATTTATTATCAGTATAATAATATTAAGCTTGATTTAAGTTAATTTTTATAAAAAAAATAAAATTATCTAAATATGAGCTCTTTTCGGGAAAATGACTTACGCTTTTCAAAAGGGTAAGTCATTTTACAAGAAAAATGGCTTATTTTATCTTGACCTGTAAGTCATTTTCTGTTGACCAAACTATTTTCTGTGAAACAAACACAGGAAAATGCAGAAAACATTTTCCGTAAAACCTTTTACATGTAATCAAAGGGACTCTTATTATTTAATTGTTAAAATTATTATTTAATATGTATGGTAGTGTATTGAAATAATTACTTGAATTGAAGTGAACATTGGTTGAAATTGAAAAGTGAATTTAATTATTAATTGTTGTATTTTGATTAAATGTTATGGTAAGTAATTAAAGTGAGAATTAATTGTATTGTGTTTTACAATTGAAATGGATTGATTTGGTATGTGATAAATTTATTGAATTTATATGGATATAAGTGGTTGATGTGAAAATTGAATATTGAATGTATGTTATATTGAAAATTAAATTGATGGGGAATGTGATAAAATTAATATGAATATGTGATTATTATGAAATTTGAATATTTGTTATTGAAAAGTAAAGTGAATTGTATTGAATTGAGAATATATGTGATTAATTGAAATGTGTATTGGTTGAAAAATTGAAAGTGAATTGAAAATCCTATTAATAGTATTCGAGCTGAGTCGGATATAGTTGGCATGCCATAGGATTGGAAGTGTTCAAGGATACTTCGACCTTGAGTCGATGAGGCACTATAAGTGTCGTACTATACTTCGACTTCGAGTCGATGAGGCACCATGTGTGTCGTACTGCTACTGTTACTTCGGTTTAATCCAATGAGGTACTGAGTACCGTACTGTTACTGTTTACTTTGGTAAAGCCGATGAGGCACTGAGTGCCGTACTGGTGTGTTGGTTAGATCCGTGTATCCGTCAATGTCCGAGTCATGTTAATAGGGGTGAATAAAGGTACTGAATAACTGACTGTTATTGAATAATTGATTGTTACTGAATAACTGATTACTACTAAAAAATTGATTGTTACTGAATGATATTGAAAAATATTGACTGATATTGAACTTGGAATAAAACGGATTACTGATTGAAATGTGAATTGTTGAATATTATTTATTGATATTGAACAGTGAACTGAAGTATGAGTGAGATATATGAATTACGTATCTCTGAACTAGATATGAATGGAAAATATTATTGTTCAAATGATTTGTGAATTTATTTTGGAAAGCTAATCGGGTTAGTAGATGAGAAAAATTGAGTGAGTTATTAAGGATTTAACTTTGTAGTGAACAAATATATAATTGTGATTGTCATATGATTTTTAAGTGTATGTTATATTATTAAATGGTCGGATTATAGAAATACCACTAAGTTCATACTCAGCGTACGGTATGTTTCTGTGCGCAGGATAAGTTAAAGTCAGATCATTGGATTAACATCCTAGGCAAATCCCGAACTCTAAGTGGAAAGGTATATTATTTATTGGTAATGGCATGTGCCTAGGATATCATATTCATATGAGTGTCATTTTGAATTATGAATGTAAAGGTGAAATAAGTAAATTTTAGATTTAGTAACGGTATATGGTAGGAATTCACTTAATTAGTATGAATTCTGTACTATTTGAAAATGTGTGTGAAATACTTAAAATGATTCATCATATAGGCACATAAAATATCTAATTTGACATGTTTTGAGTAGGTTTGAATGAAATTTAAAGTAATTGAATGTATGGTTATTGGAATATTTGGTATATTAAGTTGCAGGGCTAGTAAATTTGTTGTTTAATGCTCATTTTGAGTCCACACGGCCTAGCACACGGGCGTGTGGACTGGTCGTGTGAAAACTGCACCTTAATACTTTTAAGTCAGAGAGTTACACAGGCTCTCAACACGGCCGTGTGACCTAGCGCATGGCCGTGTGATCTAGTGACACGCCCGTGTGAGTCACACGAGCAATCCACACGGGAGTGTGGGTACTGTTCATAAGGAAAATTTTGAAATTTTGAGAAAAATTCGTAATGATTTTAAATTAGTCCCAAATTGATTTTACTGTTTATATTGGGCTTTGAGGGCCCATTAAAGAGACGATATGTTAAATTTATGATAAGTGTAAACAATTATTTTAATTAATGACCGTAATTGAACTGTATTGACTGGTAATGCCCCGTAATCCTGTTCTAAGGACGGATAAGGGTTAGGGGGTGTTACATTTCTTTAAAGTTGTCTTACATCATGATGATTTGTCAAAAGAAAACCATTATTTAGATAGTCAATATAGGATTTATGCCAATCTCCTGCACTCTCTATAAAGATGCATTCCCTAACATATGGAGGTTTAGCACATCTAGAACTAAACTTCTAGAGTTGTAACACGTCATTGGTCATTGTTGGCCAAAAATACTTGACTCTTTGTAGTAGGCGATGTAATGGTGGACCTTTTTCTCCACACCGTTGTTCAAGATCTTTTTTCAATTTTTCTCCTACTTTATATTGAAAACACACAATGATAATACTCCTCCAGTATCTTTATGATAAAGAACACCATGGATTAACAAAATGTGCTTCAACTCCTGAATATTAGTAGAAGTAGGATGAACCAACTTTTCAAAAAAAAAACCTTCCAATATTCATCATCTTCATATTTTTTAGGACATACCAATTAACTTGCTGGTTAAGTCAAACTTTTTTTTTATCACCGACATATTGATGTTCCAGTTCTTTTCGGGAATGTGATTTTTTTTAAGTTAGAATAGAAAGAGTATCAACATACCTGTCTGTAGATGTTGGGCTACGTTCACACCTTACATTTTGAAATTTCTTCCATAAGGCCTGAACAAGAGCTCTAGTAGATGTTAACATGGGCTCCTTCAAAGGAAATTCTCCATTAGTTTGCCTCACAATAAGATTGGAATCTCCACAAAGAGGTTCATGTTTTTTGATAAAAGTTGTGTGGAAATAGAAGGCTTGAACTTGGAAATTTATACCTACTTGGTACTTTAATTTTTTTTTTAAAATCGAACGCCAACTTGGTACATTTTTTAGATATCTGATTAACATTGTTAAAATAATTTGATGTGGCATTAATGACCAATAGTATGGTGACATGTGGTAGCCTCACATTTTGATATGAAAAATAAAAATAAAAATATTTAAAATTTAAAAAAAATATTTTTTTACCATGTTTTGAAAATACTAGGTTGTGATGTGTCACCATACTATTGATAATCAGTGCAATGTCAATGTATTTTAACAATGTTAGTTAGGTAGCTAAAAAATACCAAGTTGGCTTACGTTTTCCAAGTTTAGGTACTAGTTAGGTCCAAAAAAAAGTTTAGGTACCAAGTAGGTATAATTTTCTAAGTTCAAGTACTTTCATATATATTAACCCTAAATTATTTTTACTGATTTTAACTAAGTTACATGGTATTTATTATTAATTATTTATACTTGTTCAAGGACCAATCAATGATAATAAAGAGTATATGTTTAACATTTGAGAGAAATTAACCCAACAAATATGTAATGCTAAAGTAATAAGATAAAATTGCATAGGACGTTTATTTTTTTTATTTTATTAGTAATTTTGTAACGAAATACTTTCTTGGACTAACATATAATATACAATGAGTTGATTTTAGGTTGTTTTTTTTTTTTTACTTGTTTAGAGAATTTGTTCTCAAAATTTTTATAATAATTAATATTTTTTTTAGAATGTAAAAGTATGTATTTGTGCAATTGCAATTTATACTACCAAACATGATATTAGAAATTGCAATGTAATCATACTCTATCAATTAAACACGTTTAGGGAATTGGAATTTCTTGTAATTACAAGAGAGAGTAATTATTACTCTAGTAATTACACTTTCATCTATTTACTTTATGGTATCCAAACACACTTATAAAGTTTCTAGGCCTAAACGTTAACAAAAGAAATTAAGATTAATGACGCCGACGCAGTAAACGAGTTCCAGAACCTGATGGATGACGATTTCATGTTGGATTTTTGTTGCAATGGATCCTAGATCAGTGCGTCTTCATCACCTCATCATTCATTTTACACACCAATTAGAAGAAATCAAATTGTACACTTAACTAGCCCATCAAATAAAAATGATGCAATGAATGAAAGGATTAAGGTGTGTTTAGGCTCATCTAACTAAAGGGCTTCATAAGCTTCAAACTTGTGATTGTCATTTCCATCGCTAGAGTTATAAATGGTGATACAGGGTGTTGGCATGACTAAATCCCTTACCAACCCAATACGAAGGCCACGAGGATAATACATAAAAAATGTGAGTGGGGTGAACTGTTACGTATGTGGCTTCAGGTTTGGCTAGAGAGGTTGGGTTGCTCAAAAACAACCTTTCTAATGTATTAGTCAATGACTATATGGTACATGTCATTCATTTACTTATGAATACTCCATTTTTAGATAGAACTGCCCTTGGTCCATTGTCTGAACCATTGCATATATGACTCAAAGGGTAAGAAATTATCATCCTAGATAGTTTCCTTATATATAAAGTTGAGTTCATTAGACCTAGAGCTCAAATCATGATGCATGCTTTTTAGGACAACGTTTTTCTTACCCCCTCAGATTTTATCTTATGAAGCTGACCGATATTTTGTGGATCTTTCGAAATACCTTGCACAAACCCAAACTTTGATTTCACCTAGTGAGAGTGTTGCCACTCCATGATGTGGAAACAAATTATGGACACTGTGCCTTGAAAATATAAAGCTCAAAAGTAGTCTAAAGTATGGTGGCAAACATCATGTTGTCTAGGTATGGCATCCATGAAACTGGATATTTATACATATACAATTATTTTCATTAATAAGAATAATGAATTACATTGGATGCGAATACAACGTCAACATACCTCTTCACTAGCTCATCAATCGATTTCTTATTGCATCCTAGTAAAGTCCTTTCTGTAACACGAATGATCCAAACAACCCTTACATTTGTTCAAAATTGTCAATGCCAAAAAGGATTATAAATGTTTGTAATTGAATACATCTTAAGATATTATATACGATTATACTTTTAACTTCTATGGAGAGGGAACTCCTATTGATGGGAAGGATAAATGTTAATCGTAACATTCGTATCTATTCCCATTTTTGAAGAAGTAGACATCAATCATTTATTTCACTGATCGATTCTCAAGTGGCCCTATAAAGTGCCCTATATAAATATGATAGAGTTGTTAAATTTCAATTGAATGTACTAGATGTCTCAAAATACTCTAATAAAAGAAGATACATGGTATGGACCTTCTTGACAGACTTGTCCGGCAACAACATTCCTCTTACCATATACAGTATTTGAGCTCTAACATATCAATCAATCTCATAGACTTGTCCAAAAACAACACTCATCTTACCATCTAAAGCATTTAAGCTCTAACATATCAACCAATCTCCTTCAGAGTTGCATGTGGTGGAAGGCTCGGTTTGGCAAGTGTAACACTCTTTACCCATACCCGAGACTGGGACAAGGTACGAGGCATTACTATATAACAGTATGAACTTTTCGAGTAAAACGGGCTATAAAATTTCATTCTAATTTTAAAACCAAACAAACAAAAACATATTATCCCTATTATGGACCTACGGGGTCCAAAAACATGCGTTAAAAGCGGTTCGGTACTAAACCGAGAACTCAAGAAAATTTTAGAAAAAGTTTCATGTTTAAGCCTCACATGCCCGTGTGGAGGCAATGCACACGCCCGTGTGCTTTGAACACATCCGTGTCCTTTACCCGTGTGAATTTATTTTTCACTTCGAACCTACAGGGGTTTTCACACGGCCAAGCACACACCCGTGTCCTTGGCCGGTGTCCTTCACACGGTCTAAACACGCCCGTGTGCTAGGCCGTGCCCTCCACACCGTTGAGACACACGGTCGTGTCTCTACCCGTGTGTTTACTACCATGCATATTGACTTAAAAATTTTAGGTGCAGCAGACACACGGCCGTACAACACGCCCATGGGGCTGACCATGTGTCACACATGGCCTAGACACATACCCGTGTGTCTACCCGTGTGGACCTTTTTGGAGGATATTTTCCAAGCCTTTTGTCACCCTCACTCATCCAAACACACTAATATGTTCCTTAGACATCTATCATGGTATAATAATACCCTTAAAACCTCCTTAGTCAAGACCATGCATGTTGCTTCATGTCTCTTTAATCCTGTATTGGTATTACCCTTTTTGTGTTAGGGTTACCATTCCAACAATACTCATTCATACTTAGCTCATTTTATAACTTATTGCCAATTATGACCTAAATCATCCCCAAGTGATTTGGCCACATATCTCATGTCCATTCATGACATATCACAATAAACATACAAGCATAAACATGCACAATTAGTAGGTTTACAACCTACATCCAAATGAATCATATCACATGGCCATATACAAAATGAATAAGCATATCATTCAAGCCCTTACATTGGCTTGCCAAATGACACATATAACAAAATGACCCAAAAATCCTATACATGCCATTATAACAAAATAAAAGTTTCTATATACCAAGGCAAGACAAGTTGATAGTGTTGACAACGCTCCTATCGTCTTTCAATCTTCATGTGTCCACGAGCTCTGTAAAACAAGAGAAATGAAAGAGGGTAAGCATTGACATGCTTAGTAAGTCCGGATAATGGGAAGGTAAACTTACCGGTTATTTAGCATACAACCATAAAAGATATTCATGCCAAACATGCATAGCATAATTCCCCTATCACATACACTCAACTATCAAGTTAGTCTCATACCAATACATTATAACTTTAGTCTTTGATGAGCTCATCAATTCAAATATTTCCATTTTCAATTCTTATTTTAATCTCATTGAATTTTCTCGGAATCTCGATGGATATCTCATTTACCGTCAAATCATGCAAGTGATCATTTTAAAGCACATACTCCTGTGAACCTCGCTCTTACGGCGGGATTACTTGTCCAAGCTAAATCCCCCGTAGTATAAAATCATGGAGTGATGTCGAGATTACCAGTCCAGGCTAAATCCCTTGTAACTACAAACACTCTTGAGGAGCTCGGATTTGAATTACCAGTCCAGGCTAAATTCAGACCCTAATCTGATTACCCGTCTGGGCTAAATCCATAATGTACACATGTTCTTCTGGAGGCTAGATAACTATAAAAACACCCGTCTGGGCTAAATCCTTTTTACCGTCAATTCATTTTCGGAATATCCATCAGATATCTTTTTTCATTCAACCGGGACATTTTCTCATAACATCAATTTTCATGAATTATCATACATTGATTATCAATATTATAACTCATACATGTACATACATTTTAATGTATTTGAAAAATAGTTTACATTCGAGTTATACGAACTTACTTGGAAGATGTTTCGGGTTCTAATTTCGGTTACTCCAAAACCTTTTGTTTTCCATGGTCGACCTCCAGAATTGGTCTCTCGGGGTCTATATAAGCAACAGTAAATTATTAATACATCACACTATTCATTTCAAGCCTAAATTTCACGTCGGGCAAAATGACCATTTTGTCCCTAACATTTCATATTTTTACAACTTGGTCCCTAGGCTCGTATAATGAAATGCATGTAATTCCTTGGTTACCCAAGCCTAGCCTAATGTATCTTAGGCTCATACCAGCCCTTATTTTCCTCTATTTCTCATTTTTCTACCAGTTTTTATAAGTTTTACAAAATGGTCCCTTAATCTATTTCCATGAAAAATCACTTAGTAAAAGTTGTTTACTATCCTTTAAACTCTCATATTCCTCCATAAATCATCAGAAAACAAACACCTCATGCATGGGTAAATTTCTAAACATGAACCCTAACTTGAAATATGGGTAGAAATAGAGAGAACATGTTACGAGGATCTCAAAAATACAAAGAACATTAAAAACGAGGCTAGGGAGCACTTACTATTGAGCTTGAAAAGTTGGGAAAACCCTAGCTATGGCTCTTTGAAATTTTCGGCAGCTATGAAGAAGATGATAGCTGATTTTGCTTTCATTTTTCCCTTTTTATTCCATTTATTACCAAATGACCAAAATGCCCCTCCTTACAAAACTTTCAAATTTTTCCATGCATGCCCATTTTTGTCCAAAAACTTAGAAATTGGGCAAATTGCAATGTAAGACCTCCTAATTAATAATCCAAAGCAATTTCATACAAATTGCTTCTAGAATCCAAGTTTTGCAACTTATTCAATTTGGTCCCTAATTTCCAATTGGACACCTTATACTTAGAATTTCTTCATGAAACTTTAACACATGTTTATTATCATATTATAGGCCTCATAATAATCATAAAAAAAATATTGTAACATCGGATTTGTGGTCCCGAAACCACTATTCTGACTAGGCCAAATTTTGGGATGTTACAGCAAGCCTTTTAAACCATGTGCATTTCACCTGATTCCCTTTTAATTTGTTCTCATCCTTAAACAGAAGGACACCTAACAACCAATCTCATTCGTATGCAATGTGGATGTTACTTACTCCAATTACACTTGTCCATCGATTGGAATGTTGGTTATTAAAGCGACATATTCTAGTATTATAATTTCTTCTCTACATGAAAAATGTAATGTAACACCCCTATACTATGTTCGACTCAAGGAACCTGATACAGGAATATTACATTTGGTGCCAAAGTAATTCTTAGCTAATCACTAATATATTATAACATAAAAACGGACACTTGGAACATACTTAATATTTTTCCTAAGTACATGTCATTCTATTCAAAATTTTAAAACATACCTTATTCTTGCTTGAAGATGTGATGAGATGAAAGCTTGCAATCTCAAAATTCAACTCTTCAAAAATTCTTATATCTAATCTGCGCACAGAAATAAACCGTATGCTGAGTATACACCCAGTGGTATTACTATAATTCAAATACTTAAGGTAAAACAATATATATATACACATTAAATCTTACCACTATTTTACCTTTAATAAATCTTTCATGCATTTAAACTTTAATTTTAATTTAATAATATGTATTTTAAATAGCTTTTCTTCATTTTAATTTATATATCTTCTTACTACATCAATATCCATTTCATGCATTTCATCAATAACCATTTCATAAATCATTATTTCATAAATTTCATTTCTATATCTCAATTCAATAACTTATTCTCAAGAAAATATTCATTTCTATTCATAATCAATCAATAACAATCAGTTGTTTAGTACTTTAATATAATCATTCAGTAATCATTTGTTATAACTTATTCTCAAGAAAATATTCATTTCTATTCATAATCAATCAATAACAATCAGTTGTTTAGTACTTTAATATAATCATTCAGTAATCATCTGTTATTCAGTAACATTAGTCTTTCAATAATTATTTAAACCAACATTTTTCAATAAAAATAATTATAATTAATTCATATGATTATATTCAATTAACTCATACACTATTTCATTATTTCCTATTCATTCTATTTTCACTTCTTATTTCGATATCTCAATTTCTATTTCTATTTCAATTCATAAGTTCACTTTCTCATAATTTCACTCTTACACTTTCAATAGTTCAATCAATCAAATTCATTCGATTTTCTCAATTCATTTATTCAACTTATTTTAATATCGATAATTCGATATTTAACAATTTCATGAACCTTAAGTTCATGCTTCAAATCTCATGTCTCAATTCAATTCACAATTCAACTCATAATTTCTTTCTCATATTTTTAATAGTACAATTAATTAAATTTATTTAATTTTTTCATTTCAGTTATCCACCCTATTAACAAACCAGGACCTTGGCGGATACACGGATCCAACCAACACACCAGTACGGTACTCAGTGCCTCATCGGCTTTGCCGAAATAAACAGTAACAATACGATACTCAGTACCTCATCGGATTAAACTGAAGTAGCAGTAACAGTACGACACACAAGGTGCCTCATCAACTTAAAGTTGAAGTAACAGTATGACACTTATAGTGCCTTATTGACTCAAGGTCGAAGTATCCCTGAACACTTCCAATCCTATGGCATGCCAACTATATCCGACTCAGCCCGACTAGTTAATAGGGTATTTAAATCATTTTTCTATTTCAAATTCACTTTCAATTCAATCACAATTCAATTCAAATTCACTTTTTCACTTTCTAATCAATATACAATTCAATACCAATACATATTTCAGATAAACACATATAATCATACTTTGATAATAGTGCAAATGAATGAATGATATCTATGAGAATAATTTCTATGACAAATTTGTGATGGTTATTATCTTGTTGCACTAAGACAGATTTGGTACAGTAGTATTAGTCTGACTTTGAAAATCCACCAAAAAATAGTGAAAATTGAGTTAGATACTGAACTAAATATGAAATTAAAGCTTAATGAGTCTAGTTTCACGTAAAGGAAACGGTGTAAGAAAAATAATTTTGTAGTATGAGATATATGAATTCTTGCATGAGTCGGAGTGATTCCAAACTCCCCTGTCTCAATTTTGGAAAATCACTAAAAATTGTACAAAAATAATTATGAGTTAAAATTCATATGAATGAAATTCTAAATGAGTATACTTTAAAGAAAAGGAGACGGGAACATTATCTGAGTCTCATACTATGAGATAAATAAATTTTAGTGAAGAAAGGTCGAAGTTGTGAAATAGCGAAACAAAGGAGAATTTGAATAATAAATTGTACTTATTGTCTGGACCAAAAATTTTGGAAATTTTATGGTAAGAAGGTATATGAGTCTAATTTCAGGGAAAATTAACAGATCTTAATTTGTAGTTTCGTATCTCGAGTTATAAATAATTTATCGACTATGACTCGAGTAGACAACTTGACTAGAATATGAATAAAAGTGTAACTATAGTTGTTTTACTTAAGGAAACATGTTATATTAATACTTATTATTTTCATATGGACTTACTAAGTGTAAAGCTTACTCCCTCCTTACTATTTCTTTTAGTTTTTATAGGTCAGCTCAGGTTGGAGATCGTCGGAGGCAGCATTACACTATCGAGCCTTTATCCTTGGAGTATTGACATGTATATGTTATACGTTTTCAAGTGAGTGGCATGTATAAGGACTTAGTTTTTCTATGATCGATGTTGCTGTTATTAGCCCAATGTATTGGCTTACAATGATTTGTTGTATGTAGCCATGAGATGTGGCTTATAATGAATTTGGCTTGGAAGCCTATTTATCCATGATATGTTTAAATGTCTTGTGATGTGGGTATGGGATTATGTTTGTTCACTATGTTTAAGAAGTATATGACATATGTACATTGTGAATGCCTTAGGACCATTCGAGGTGGTCATGGCCATGGAATAAATGTGTGATATGGTAATAAGTTGTTAGTGCCCTGAACATGGATGTTTAATTTATAAGTTAGTAAACATAGTATAATGGTATAAGTGATTAATAAGATGACAAGGTCACATGAATGTGTAATAATGTGGCTAGACTATTTTATCACAAGTAGGAGGAACAAATGCATAATAACGAACTATTAAGGAATGCCATGTGCTTGTAAAGATGACAAAAAAATTAGGAAATTAACCTAAGTTTTGACTACACGGGCAGGCCACACAGGTGTGTGTCTTGGCCGTGTGTCTTTAACAGAATGTTAAGGAATAAGTTAGAGAGTTACACGGGCTAAGGACACGGGCGTGTCCAGAGCCACACGGGCGTGTATGTCTACACAGTCTACCTATACGGGTGTGTGACTCTCCAAAGCTAGAAAATTGTTAAGTCACGCAAAGTTTACTGAATACTTTCGGTTTTGTTCCGAACCGCCCTAATGTATGTTATAGGCCTCGAAGGCCTGTATAAGGGATGATATGCATGTGTTCAAAAATTTTTAATTTTGGGCAAAATTTTGGTGACCCGGTTTTGTATGTTTATGAATGTTTAAGTTCGGTAATGCCTCGAGCCCTATCTCGGCGCTGGATATGGGTGAGGGGTGTTACATTTAGTGGTATCAGAGCTATGATTTAGTCAGTTCTCAGACTAACCTAGCATATGTATGAGAGTTCAGCTATACATGCCACCGATCTTTGATAATGTGATGTCTCCCGGTGCGCATGAGAGCCATTTTGTTTAGACAATGGTGCCCTCCAACCGAGCTATACTGACCATGTTTGATGAGAAGCGAAGGCATTCGGGTAAATTATAGTTATGATGAGCTTAAAATTTTAAAAGTATGAATAAAATTTCATGATATGTACACGATAGCATATGAGATAAAAGTTTAAACTATGATGTATTTGTCCATGTCTGTTTGGCCTTTATAAAATGTTATATGCCTGATTTGTTGGATTGAATGAATGAGATTAGTAAGTTGTCCAAAACCCATAAAATGCATACCTAAATATACTTGTTTAAATAAGATAACTGAAAAGTTCTTGTCATACAAACGTGAATAAAAGTTTGCCTGAAGTGAATGATATGCTTATGAAAATGTTACTTTGATAATGAACTAGTGATATATGTATATGAGTATGAGAAACGAGTTAGGGATTTTACAACCTCACCCTCATACCAGAGTGGTGTTTTGTAAAGGCACGAGAATCATATTGAATAAGTTCACAAATATGATACCAAAGGGTTCAGCTATAGAATGGTTATGAACATGATTAGAGATTAAATTAGATTGATAAGTAACGACAGGACTAGTAAGGTAAGATGTTGGGAAATGTATTAACTGGAAATTTCTTCATAACTGAACTTCTTTAATGAAAAGCATAATGTGAGATTTACGATGGCAGAAATAATTGAAGGACTAATGTTGAAAGGTAAGATACCAGATTATGGCAGTCTTTTCTGAGGTATTCTGTATGTTTAACTGTTCTCAGAAATATTTTTATGGTTACTGCTCTACTGATAAAATCTTTGTTTTTTGGGAGTGCTTTCTAATCACGATGTATAGACGAAAGTATTGATATCCCGACTGGTACATAATTTGTATTGCTCTTTGTCTCTCTGACATTTCATTACATTCCATCTAATGGGACTTTATGAAATAATACGCACGATGATATAAATTTGTTTTTCCAAATTGATACTCTATTCAATATACATACATGGGAAGGTAAATTATCCATATTGCATTTAATCCAAGTGGGTTGGATTGATGTATTATTCTGGACTTCTTTTCTTTGAAGAATTATCAAGATCCTTCGTATTTTTCTTATGAACATTTTTTTCTGGGTCTTTCATTATGATATGGTATCTTGGATTTTTGTACCTTGAATATCTTTATCTTGGATTCCTCTATCATGGATTTCTTTATTCTGGTTTTCTTGTTATCTTCATCTCGTAAATTATCTATGATCACTTGTATTCAAGGTATGTTCTTCAACCTATGATGACTATGTCGATTATGAACATGTTCCTGGCTTAATTATAGCAACTTGATGACCTTCATATTTGGATTTCTCTAAATCTTCGTGTAAAGAACTGATATCAATAAAGGCATACATGATGAAATTACAGTTTCAGTTGGTATGGTGGACACCTTTCATCGAGTAAGTTAATCAAAGTTAATGCATTCAATTGAGACATTTTTGTTATCTTGAGCCAATGCAATTGAAATGGACTTTGGTTAGTATGATAAATGAGTTTGAATGGTTTCATGTCAAACTGTCCTATCAACTGAAAAAGAGGATCTCTTAAAATGTCATTTATTGGTGATTAATACCGATTCAGTGGTTCAAGTGGTATTGATTATTATTTGAAAGATTAAATAAGGTATTCATGTATGGAAACAATATTTTACCTCTCATCGGGTAAAAGATAGATAGTCTGAATGAAAGTGTATATATCTTAGGAGACCCTGATATGATTTAAAGCTGTTCTGAATGATAAAGTTTCCGTCTTGTGAAAGTTAAATGGTCTATTACATGTCATTAAAGCTTTGAATGAGCGAGAACGTTATTGACCAAAGTCTTTGAACCGATGGGGTATGTGTTGAATAAAAACTTATTGAATTTCAATAATGTGTTATTGAATAAATTGTGATATGTTTTAAGTCAGTAAAGTAATGGGATGACTAATATATCTACTGTCATAAAAGGGAATTGAGTGTGCAATTGTGCAAATGGCTTAAGTCGATTATTGCCTGATTCCTGAGAAGCGAAAAATTAGGTTACAAGTACTTGAAGTAAAAAAAAATTTCGGGCTTATGCAGAGAGTTTACAAGAAAAATCACAGGAGTAATACATTGTTGATCGAGTTTAGAACTCGCCATTTTTTATCTTTGTAATTGAATACATGAAAGGTTATCAGGACTACTACTGAACATCGGGTGATATCAGAATGATCTTCGTCAGTAGTGATATTAGAATGGAAATGAGAACGAGATGATTATGGATTTCTTGTCAAGATTATTCTTATTTTTGAAAGAGAAAAAGGATGTATGGATTTCTATTTGACATATGATGAAATTCACAAATCGTCTTAGTAAATGTTAAATCTGCCCAACGGGTTAAAGGAATAATGTATTGCTGAGAGTATCAGATTTCTTGAGAAGCTAGTCATGGTTAATTGGATTGGGATACAAACTTTTATATATCATGAGTTATTAGGAAAGCTAAATAAGACCCTAGATTTTAATGAAGGCTAAAGTAAAAGTTCTTTAGCACTAATTATGTGATAGTAAAGATCATGAGGAACTAAACCACTCTTCTGGTAAGATTTTTGGAGACGAAAATCCTTAAAGGGGGGAGAAATGTAACATCCCGAATTAGGGCCTAGTCGGGACCGTAGTTTCGGGACCACAAATCCAACGTAAGAAAATTTAATTTTATTATATTTTTATGGTCTATGATTTCAAGGAATGATTTCATGAAAATTTTGACATTTGGGTACTTAATTTGGTCAAAAGGACTAAATTGTAAAAAGTGCAAAAGTTGAGTTCTACATGTTAGAGGTGTCTAATTGTTATGAAATTTTAAATGGGAGGTCCTTAAATGGTAATTAGACCATTGTATAACTTTTTGGACAAAAATGGCCTTGGATGGATAAAATTTCAAAGAAAGGCAAAAAGGGCATTTTGGTCATTTAGGGGTAAAATGCATTAAAAGACAAATTTTAAAACCCAAATGTGTCCCTTTCTTCTTGCTTCAGCCGGATTTACCAAGAGCAGCCATGGTTAGGGTTTGGCCAAGCTTCCAAGCTCAATAGTAAGTGATTTTGAGCCCCGATTTTAATGTTCTTTACATTTTTGAAATCCCGGCAACTCGTTCTAGCTATTTCTACCATTATTTTAAGCTAGGGTTTGTGTTTAAAAATTTACCCATGAATGAAATGCTTGTATTTTTATGTCTAATGGTAGAAAATGAGTGTTGGGTGTTTACTAAACGACTTTTACTAAGCGGTTTTCGATGAAAACGTCCGAAAGGATCGTTTTGTAAAAGCTGTAAAATTGGTCATAAATGGGTGATTTAGTGGAAATTGGGGGCTTTCATAGTTATGAAAAATGATCAGCATGTCATAAAACATAATAAAATAGGATGAAGTTTAATTTTCGAGCATTGGGGCAAAAGTGAAAATATGCAAAAGTTTAGGGGTCAAAGTGCAAATTTGTAAAAATATGATTTTTGGACCCCTATGAATAATGTGACTAATTAATAGGCTAAATGTGATATTATAGATCAAGGAAAACAATATTCAGGCTTAGAACGAGGTTGAACAAGGTTAAGCACAAACTCGAAATAAATAGTCGTACTCAAAACCGAGGTAAGTTCATATGTCAATGATAATGCAATGATATTATTATTTTTCATAATTGAACTTAAAATGATGTGTTGACATTGTGTGATGGATATTTATTTAGTTGATATGAAGATTATATATTGTAACTAATGCCAAATTATAATTATATGCAATACCATGTTTATTTTATGGACTAATGTCTAAATAAACATGGAAATGTGTTGAATTGGATGTACATTGCATGAGCAGCTATGCATAATGATATACTTGATGGAAAGAGAAAATCTCAATTGAATAAAAAGGGAAATTCGATGGATAAACCATGGCTTACATGAATTGAGATCCTGCATGTGTTGCAGAAAGGATTTAGCCCGGACGGGTAATCCGTCAATCTCAAATATAGAAAGGATCTAGCCCGGACGGATGTTCCTTAAGTGATCGAGCCTCCCGAAGAATATGCGTGCATTAAGGATTTAGCCCGGACGGGTAATCCGATTAGGGTCTGAATTTAGCCTAGACTAGTAATTCAGATCCGAGCTCATTGAGAGTGCTTGTCGTTACAAGGGATTTAGCTTGGACTGGTAATCCCGACATCACTCCATGAGTTTATATTACGGGGATTTAGCTGGGTAGTAATCCCGCCGTAAGATGTGAGGTTCGCGGGAGTGCGCACATGAAATGATCATTTGTATGAATTGACGGAGAATGGGATATCCATTGAGATTCTGAGAAGTTCAAAGAGAATAATATGAAAAATGAAATAAAAGGTTCTTGCCATGATACATCATGTATGTTTTATGATATTATTATGATGCATATGAGTTGTTATGTTTGGACGAGTGCAGTGCTATATGATAGCACAAGTAAGTACTCGAAACCCATGAGCACGTTTTTTTATGTGAAATGAAATGGACTTGTGACGATAATGCAAATGAATGATATCTATGAGAATAATTTCTATGACAAATTTGTGATGGTTATTATCTTGTTGCACTAAGACAGATTTGGTACAATAGTATTGGTCTGAATTTGAAAATCCACCAAAAATAGTGGAAATTGAGTTAGAGATTGAACTAAATATGAAATTAAATCCTAATAAGTCTAGTTTCAAATAAAGGAAACGGTGTAAGAAAAAGAATTTTGTAGTATGAGATATATGAATTCTTGTGAGACAGAGTCGGAGTGATTCCAGACTCCTCTATCTCAACTTTGGAAAATCACTAAAATTTTTACAAAAATAATTATGAGTTAAAATTTATATGAATGAAATTCTAAATGAGTCTAATTTAAAGAGAAGGATATGAGAACATTATCCGAGTCTCGTACTATGAGATAATTAAATTTTAGTGAAGAAAGGTTGAAGCTATCAAACAGCGAAACAGGAGATAATTTGAATAATAAATTGTACTGATTGGCTAGACCAAAAATTCTAAAAATTTTATGGTAAGAAGGTATATGAGTCTAGTTTCAGGAAAAATTAACGGATCTTAGTTTTGAGTTTCCTAGCTCGAGTTATAAATAATTTATCTACTATGACTCGAGTAGATAGCTTGACCAGAGTATGAATAAAAGTGTAACTATAGTTGTTTTACTTAAGGAAATATGTTATACTAATGCTTATTATTTTCATATGGACTTAATAAGCGTAAAGCTTACTCCATCCTTTTTATTTCTTTTAGTTTTTACAGGTCAGCTCGGGTTGGAGATCGTCGGAGGCAACATCACACTATCGAGCTTTTATCCTTGGAGTATTGACATGTATATGTTATACGTTTTCAAGTGAGTGGCATGTATAATGACTTAGTTTTTCTATGATCGATGTTGTTGTGATTAGCCCAATGTATTGGCTTATAATGATTTGTTGTATGTAGCTATGAGATGTGGCTTATAATAAATTTGGCTTGGAAGCCTATTTATCAATGATATGTGTAAATGTCTTGTGATGTGGGTATGGGATTATGTTTTTTCACTATGTTTAAGAAGTATATGGCATATGTACATGGTGAATGCCTTAGGACCATTCGAGGTGGTCATGGCCATGGAATAAATGTGTGATATGGTAATAAGTTGTTAGTGCCCTGAACATGGATGTTTAATTTATAAGTTTGTAAACATAGTATAATGGTATAAGTGATTAATAAGATGACAAAGTCACATGAATGTGTAATAATGTGGCTAGACTATTTTATCACGAGTAGGAGGAACAAATGCATAATAACGAACTATTGAGGAATGCCATAGAAACCATGTATGTGTGTGCTTGTAAAGATGACAAAAAAAATTAGGAAATTAGCCTAAGTTTTGACTACACGGGTGTGTGTCTTGGCCGTGTGTCTTTAACAGAATGTTAAGGATTAAGTTAGAGAGTTACATGAGCTGAGGACACGGGCGTGTCCAGAGCCACACGGGCGTGTATGTCTACACAGCCTACCCACACGGGCGTGTGACTCTCCAAAGCTAGAAAATTGTTAAGTCGCGCAAAGTTTACCGAATGTTTTTTGTTTTGTCCCGAACCGGCCTAATGTATGTTATAGGCCTCGAAGGCCTGTATAAGGGATGATATGCATGTGTTCAAAAAGTTTTAATTTTGGGCAAAATTTTGGTGACCCGGTTTTGTATGTTTATGAATGTTTAAGTCCGGTAATGCTTTCAGCCCTGTCCCGGCGTTGGATACGGGTGAGGGGTGTTACAGAAAGCAACTCTAGTATCATAATAGACCTTGTCTTTATCGATGCCACATATAAACCAACACTCTTGAACCGACCTACAATACGTCTATTGACCTTAGAGAATTTTAGATTATATCGAATACAAATAACTTGATCTTTTTACTTTTTTAAAATATGACAAAAAATAATATTTAATTTTACAACATCTAAAAAATATTTCCAAAAAGTTATAAAATTAGAAAAAATTTGAGTTGAAAATTTTACCATGTTGATGGTATAATTTTCCTAAAATCTTATACAATCATTATTCTCCTAAAAAAAAGTAAAAATTTATTTTTGGGGAGTTTGAGAATATTTTTTGTTGGAAGAACAAAAAGAAATAAAAATTTATTTTTGGGGAGTTTGAGAATATTTTTTGTTGGAAGAACAAAAAGAAATAGGTGAGGTTTTTATTGGAGAGAGTTTGTTGTAATGGTTGTAAACTTCTTTGTATTAAATGGGTTAGTCAATACAAAGGACAAATAAAGGTTTTAGTCAGACTTCACAATTTAGAATTGGACAATCATGAGAGTTGAATTTTTGTTTTTGGTACTGAATCAAGCGCTAAATTATAAGGGAAATTGAAAACAAGTCCTTACATCAGCACCAACTGTTGCCCATTTTATTGGCTCCATATATGCTATTAACATCGAGCCCATTTCTTCATCAAGGATATAAGCATTGTCTAGTCTTTTAATACCTTCAACTAGTGGCCTAATCTTATAGTTGTAAGTAGAAACCTTGCCCCCTAGGATATTTTGAAGCACTTTGCAGTTATTTTTGAGAATCTCACGTCTACTTCCCTCCTGTTTGCCTGAATCATTGCCTCACGAACCGCGAACAATGTTGCCTGTTGGAGGTCTTCTATTTACAATGTTTTATAAAACAGGAACATCAATTGTTGATTTCTATGCCTGCCCTTCCTTGTTCTCCTAGTAATCAGACTAAAGCAGTATTAAAACAATCTTATTTCAATCTTTGAAACCTTTCTCTCTTTTTCCTTTTGATTATGAATATTAAAGGCTCCTCTCCAACTATCGCTCAACTCCTTGGCTTTGTGAATTGTAGCTTCTACCTTAGCCTTTGTTCCCTGAAAATATCATTCATTTTTCTGCAACCATATGTTCCACAATATGCTTATCTACTTTGAATTTCAAAACCATGTCCTTGACACCATGGAAGTATTAGTCCTTTGAAATCTCTAAAAATCATATTGTTGATTGTAGTTTAAAATCCTCTCTTAACATGCACTCTTATAGTGATTTGACATCAATACATGTTAAGATACCTCTAAAAATATATATATATTTAATATACATCATAATAAATAATAAAAAATCACAATAATCAAGTTCAAACAACCAACGAAATCCGTTGGTGCAATGAAGAAAAAAGAAGGGTGAGCAATACTGCAGTACAACGATGTTAACTTACCGCATCTAGAAGGTACGTTATACTCAAACTTTGACATCCAAAATATTTAGATGAACCAAAATCGGCTACGGCAATTGCCGGGCACATTATAATTCCATAATATATATTTTAGAAAGAAAAAAGAAAAAAAGGAAAAGGGGTTGGCGCTCCAAAAATGTGTGTTTTCTTCCTTATTCACCTCGAGAAAACTGGAAGTGGAGACAAGTGGGCTCCGCGTGGCATGATAGAAGTGGTCGACATCACTTCTTGAGATCCACGTCATTCCTTTTCACTTTTGTCATCTTTTTCTTTTTTCTTTTTGGTTTAAAGTTTAAATCTTTCTTTTCACTAAACTTTAATAATATGATTTTTATTTTAATAACCAAAGTGTAACTCTATTTGAGGGTTTCGACTAATTTAAGAATTTTATTATTTGATCATTCAGTAGTATTCTATATTAGATCAAAACATTTTATTCAATCAAATTAGTATTATAAAATAATGAAAATAGGAATAATGATATCAATTGACAAATACTAGACTAATTATAATGTTTTATGTAGAGGATAATTATCTTTTTTTTTTTCAATGCGTAGTAATGTTGACAACAAATTATATGTGTTACAAGTCATGAATTAAAATTTATTATTATTTTATGAAGTTCTAAATTGATTCGATTCGTGAAATATAAGAAAAAAATTATTTATTTAAAATTTTGGTGGCTCAATGAAATATTACAGTAAAACTAGAGTTACAAAAGTAATATTGTAAAATCTAAGGGATAATATTGTATAGAGTTTAAATCATTTAAGACTCTCATTTTGTAGATAGACACTGACCTCAGTTATTGATATAACTCAATTTGTACCGTTAAATTTGGGGGAGCTTGATTATAAATAGAGGTATCTACTTCGTTTGTAATAATTTTGTTCATAGTTATTGAATATATTTGAGAGTATTTACTTAAACATTTTATGTGCATTATTTTTTGTGGCTTTTTAATTTTTTTGTTGCTCATTCGTTTTAAGTTTGCTTCCGCTTTATTTCAATATTTTAGAGAATTTACCTTGTGAATTTTTAGTTTTAAAAGTAAGTCTAATTTAAACAAATTTAAAAATAAGAAATTGTAGAAAACCATACGAATTATGAGACTAAAAATCTAATCTAGTAAAACAAACACATGATTGAAGGTGAAATTTAATAGAATGTTTTAAGTTCAAGAATAAATTAATCTATTTAGTATAAAAGTGACGATTTAATTTTGAAGCAAGTGATTTTTTTATGATAAAGTAAAGAGAAATCTTAAACGCTGATAACCTTGGACGCTAAAAACTACTTATTTATCATGTTTTAAAGTGCATTATTATCGTTATAGTTTAAAAAAAATAAAAAAAAATAATTTATATAGATCATAAAACCAACTTTATCCAAAAATTATCACAGTTAATAAGTAAATATTTAAAATTAAAATTGCTTGATTTTATAATAAAAATCTACTTTATTGCTAAATTTATAGTACAGGGATCCGTTCAAACTTTACCATTATTATTTGGTCTCTTATAAAACTTCAGGGGTAACTGGTAAAAGTAAAACAAGTAGTGGTAGGGTTGGAGTAAGATTGAGATTTTACTTCTGTTTTAGTTAATTAAAAGGGCAAAGACGGAAAAAAGAAACTTGGAAATAAATGGGCAAGTAATAAAACTAACAAAGGAAGAGTAACTGAACATTTGTTCTTGCTGATTCATACGTTTGACCTCCCTAGAGTCGTAGGACCCTGAGTTTGTAAACAAGATGGAAGTTTCCCCCATCCGCAGCCAAAGAGCGTGGCAATCACTTTCGAACCAAGATCCCAAAACGGTCGGCGGTGTTCACGCGCCGGAATTACGTTGATTAATTTTCTTTTTAAACAATAGCAAAACTGAATTACAGAAAAATAACCGAAGTTAGTTGTTTTACTTGCAACAAATTTAACCGCTTTCAAAACAAACCCACAAGCATTTTTCTTTCACC
The DNA here is from genome assembly GCA_025698465.1 of Gossypium longicalyx. NCBI lineage: Eukaryota > Viridiplantae > Streptophyta > Magnoliopsida > Malvales > Malvaceae > Gossypium > Gossypium longicalyx. The sequence continues at coordinate 64,721,725 of CM046995.1, read as the reverse complement.
TGCACCAATTAATAAATATATAAGAGATGATAAGGTAAATCCATTTTTTTTACCTCTCTTAGCTACCCCTTTCATACGTCTTCTTCAAGTTCAGGTAAAAAAAAAGAAAAAAGAAGGGATAAAAACAGTGCTCAGAGTTTTTTTTTCCCCTTGATTTCATCAGTATTAAACCCGATGACGAAACAGAGGATCTGGGTCAACGGAGTTTGACCGTAGAAACTATTACTGTCCAGGGTTAAGAATGTAATTAAGCGTACCAAACAGGTGTTTCACTGTTTATTTAATATTTTTATTTGATTCGGTTCTGTCGTCGTTGTTGTTTTCATTTGATCTCTTCCTTTTAAGGCTTTGATTGTGTTTCCCCATTCTTTTATGTAAGGTTCCAGTTTTTATGTCTCTCGAGCCGCTAAGGGAAAGAAAAGAAGATCGAGAAAGTAAAAGGCTGATGATGAATGCACAGATTTTAAGATCATCTGGGTAAATTGATTTCCGATGTAGTGATAGAGAACGAGAGAGAAATGAGAACAAGGAGAGGGATTTCTTACCCCAGAGCCCATGTTTGTTTAGATGACATAGTTTTTGAAAGGAGGGATTTCGCCGGTGATAATATGGCTTGCCGGAAACGGCGAAGACTCTCGCCGGGTATTGCCGGAAAGAGAGATTTCTTTGATGTTTTGCCTGATGATCTTGTCATTTCTATTCTCTCCAAACTAAGCTCTACCGCGGCTTGCCCTTCCGATTTCGCCAACGTTTTGATTGTGTACGTCGACTTGCTTGTTTCTGAGGGGAAAGTTTGGGTTTTGTTCATTTATTTTTCTTACTAATTTTTATTTATTTGTTTGTTAAATAGATGCAAGAGATTGAATAGTTTAGCAGTTCGTCCTCTGGTATTATCCAAAGCCTCTCCAAAAATGTTTGCCATTAAAGCCAAAAGCTGGTCGGAGTCAGCTCACAGGTTCTTGAAGAACTGCGCTGATGCCGGAAATGTTGAAGCTTGTTACACGCTCGGCATGGTGAGTTTCTGAAAAAGAATATATTTTTATTTTACTGCCCGATACTTTTTTTTTGGTTACTAAAATTTATTAAGTTTATATTCAAGAACAATAATATAAACATTCTCTAACGAGTTAACTGTTATGATTTGCAACAGATTCTTTTCTACTGCTTAGAAAATCGAGGGAGTGGAGCCTCTCTTATGGCTAAGGCGGCGATTAGCTCCCACGCGCCAGCGCTTTACTCCTTAGCTGTGATTCAATTCAATGGCAGCGGCGGTTCCAAAAACGACAAGGATCTTAGAGCCGGTGTGGCCTTGTGCGCTCGTGCTGCTTTTCTTGGCCACATCGACGCCCTCCGTGAGCTCGGTCACTGCCTACAGGACGGGTACGGCGTTCGACAAAACGTCGCCAAGGGCCGTCGGTTTCTTGTCCAAGCCAACGCCCGAGAGCTAGCGACGGTTTTATCATCAGCGGCTGCTTCTAACAACTTCACCCGGTCTTGGCTCACGTGGAGCCCACACCCTATCCCGCATCCTAACCCTCGCCATAACCACCGTCATCAGGCCGTGCTGGGATGCCCTTTGCTGAGCGATTTTGGATGCAATGTGCCGGCTCCCGAGGCGCATCCGTCTAGCAAGTTCTTAGCAGAGTGGTTCGGGGCTCGGGGCGGGGTACCAGGCCCGGGCTTGAGGTTATGCTCCCACGTCGGTTGTGGGAGGCCGGAGACAAGAAAGCACGAGTTTCGGAGGTGTTCCGTTTGTGGGGCTGTGAATTACTGCTCACGCGCTTGCCAAGCGCTTGATTGGAAGCTGCGCCACAAAGCCGAGTGCGCGCCGGTAGAGCGATGGCTTGATGAAGAAGGCGATGGTGGCGAGGGTAACGGTGTGGTACATGGGAACGATGACGTCATCGCCGAAAGTTAAAAACGATTAACTGCTTATGGTAATTAATTTATTACTATTAGGTTTAAGGCCACGAGAAGAAAAAAAAAAAGTGGAAATGGAGAACAGTAGGCCAGTTTTGGTTGGGCATTTGGAGGTTAAAAATCAACTTTTACGATGACGATAGTCGCTGAAACGACACAGTTTTAGTTCTATGTGGATTGTATAGAGGAGAGGGTTAATCGGAAAAATGGTCCCCCCGGGGGGGGTGGGCTTGTTTCTTTTCTTTTTTGTTTTAATCCCACTTGTACACTATAGAGCCATGTTCAGCTTAATTTCGGTAATTTCTAGTCTTATATTCCTTTCTCATTTTTCTTTCTTTTTTCAATATTAACATAATTTTGGAAATTGGACTGCTTGCTTAGATCAAATTGCCATAAACTTTAATTTGATTCACAAAACAAAATTCGAAACCGTATCTAATATCCAAAATCATTTAAGATTTTAAATTGAAAAAATGTCGAAACTATTACAATTTTTGTTCCAATGAAGACAATATAAGTACTTGTAGATTTCTTGTTAAGGACAGAAGTTGACTTTTATTTATTCTAGAAATTCCAATTATGCTTACACTATGCTTAACTTAATCAATTTACTTCTTATACTTTAATTTGATTTTTTTTAATCTTGTATTTTTCACTTTTAAATTTAAATCTCAACACAAATGATAAGTTAAATTAAATAATATTTCTAAAATCTTAATGCGGCTAGCACATTATCAAATGTGTAATTCAATGTTAGCTTATTATTTTCATGTAATAACCACAAAATAATCACGTCTCATAATGAACTTAAATAGATATTTGAGTGAAATTTCAAAATACGAAAAAGTATAGTGTTTAAAACGATAAAATTAGAGAATATAGATTATATCCACAACTTATGCATAGAACAAGACTAACAATAGAATTTGATCTAACGAAAGATTGAAATTTTAAACCTCAAAAAGTATAATAATTAAAATCATCCAAATTAAATAAATTACATCCCTAATTTAAGGGGTGGAGGTAGAAAATAATTTAAGTAGAAGCTAGAATTAAATTATAAAAATTTGAAGGATAAAAAAAAAACTTTTGTCATTTTACTAATTCATAATTTTAAAATTTTCTAAGATACTTACAAAGTAATTTTACGGTTGGGAGAGGGGCAAGGGCAATGCCCCTTGTATTTGCCCTGCCTAATTTATGCTTAATCCAAAGCCTAATAGCAAAATTTGGATTTTATATATAATAAGTTGATACTGACTTGATAAATGAAATTATGAAAATATATTGGGATGTTGAGAAACCCAATTATTTGTGGTATACAAAAACAAAATAAGCAGCACCCTTGGCTTTGTAGCATTTTCTCAAACAAGACATTTGGAAAATCGAGTATTACTAAAATGGACCAAGGCTAGGAGGAAAGTCTGACCATATCTTTTGCTTGTGCAGCTGCGCCATAAAACAAAGCTAGTGAATCTGAAAATGGAACAAAATAACGTTCTCTTAACCATCACATCCTCTTCTTCTCCTTCATTTGATTTGTAACACATATAACTAGTGCAATTATATAAATCAAATTGGGCAGTATAGTATACATTTTGGTTTGGGTCTTGTTTATCAACCAAATTGGATCCAGTGCTTTCTTAGGAGCAGGATTCTACTTCTACATTCAATTCAATCTTTTTTATTGTTGGTTCATGACATCTTTGCCTATCATATAATATTGATTCACTTTTTTGCTAGTAATTCTTAATATTTTCAGTGTTGAGGAGGAAGAGTTAACCAAAGTCTCTCTCGAGCAAGGTATATGATGTTAAGATGGTGTCTAGTGCTATAGTTGTTGGATAAGCGAACTGTCTTATTCAAAAATGAAGAATTGAGCATCAAACTAGCCATAAATCCAGAGATTAAACACCAAATAAAAGCATGCACCTAAATGAGCAATTCATATTTGATATACATTGCAAAGAGTTAAAATAAGCATCCAACTTTACAATGGCGGAACCGTCAAATATGAAATATTTGATTTATGAGCATTTTTTTAAAGAGAAAAAAGTTATGATTTAGAGCATCAGATTCTTGGGTTCATGAGACGAGACAAACCAAAGAAAAAGCTCCCTAACCTGAATCCGAATCGGAACCCGAACCCGAACCAGAATCGGAATCCGATTTACGAGTGTCGGCAGTGACACGTGCTTTGTCCTTGGCTTCAGCTTGCTTGACAGCCTTTCTCAGCTCACCAACCGGAATCAATGGCAGATACGCAAACACAGGATATCCTTTCCCGCTCAAGTCTTTAACCAAACAGTTATACTTATCGGACAAATTCGAAGCTGTGGGAACGATCTTCTCTGCAACCGAGTGGAAGGCAGAACTGCGATTCAGTTTTACCCATACCTTGGTTGAGCTAACCAGAACCAACTGCTTGTACTCGGTCGCGGCGTAGTGCAAAGCGCCGCGAGCACCGTTGGTTCGAGCCTCGTCGATTAATTTGTAAGCCTTTTGTGCTGCCATGTGAACCAAATATTTGGCTTGGTTCACCATTTGCTTACCTGCTGGTGGGACATGCTCCTCATATTTCTGTGAAGCCTCATCTACCTGCGCGGTTGTTATAATATTTTAATTGAAATTAAACAAAAGAAAGAAAGAAAGAAAAAGCCGTTACCTTGGAATCAAGAAAAACAAGAAGATGATCGGGAACGTCCTTATATTTCTCGTAGACGGGGCCAACGATGGCGGCGACAGCAACCTCGACGGTCCCAACGGTGGACCGTAACGGACCAGAATTCTGTTTAGCATACCCATAAAGATTCGAGACGTAAACCAGCGTGCGGATCGCAGCCACCCTCACGAAAGCTATGTGCTTCAGGCCGTGCTTCTTTTTCTCAAACTCTACCTCCTAAAAGAAACAATTAAAAAAGATATAAAAGAACATTTTGAAGACGTTAAAAGAAGAAAGAAGCCGGAAATACCTTTTCCATGGTGACCAGCTTTTCTTTTCTGATCTAAGATTGTTAGGGCTTTGTTTGCGTTTTTGTTTTTCAGTTTTCAGAAATGCGGTTTGTGCGTGTAAAGGGAGTTTGTTGCGTTATTATTTTATGGATCAACGTAATCAGGATCGTTAATCAGATCCAACGCTCAATATTTGATCAAATGGATGAGGCATATTATGGGCTTCGTGATGGAGAGCTGGAAAGCGCTTTCCTCGTGGAGATCGTAATATTTCTTGGCAATAAGAAATATATAGAAATAGTATATGATTTTTTTCTAATAAAATGGCATGTTTAATTTTACACCATTAATCATTAATTATAGATAATATTTTTTATTTAAATTATTTAATTAAAAAATTATAATTGAATTATTATATTATTCAAAAAATTTTATTTAAATTATTGAAGTTTATTTTAAGTTACTGTAAGGACGTAACTAAGAGGGTTAACAGGGGTTGGCCCACTAAAATAGGATTAAAAATTTAAAAATTTTAAATTAATAAAAATAAAATTACACTTTGTCCCCTTAAAAATTATAAAAATATAGGTTATTAAAAATTAAAATTTAATTTTGGTCCCCCCTAAAGAAAATTTCTGACTTCGCCCCTTTAAAAAAAAAACTAGTTTAACCAGCGAGCTCCAAGTGACGATTCGACAATCGGTACATTGAACTAATACCCATCAACGAGTAGAACATAATTTAAATCTAAGTCAATCTGATAGCCATTGTTGAAGATCAGAGAAAAAAATTGTATAAATTTTGGTTAACAGATTTGTAAAATTCAAAGATATATTACGAAGAAAAGTTGAAAAGTAGAAAAGAAAAAAAAAATAAAACTTTTAATTTGTACAGATAATATGAACAGTAAAAATTATATATAATTTACTTAAACAGTTTAATGACTTAAATAAAAATTTTTGAATAATTTAATGATAAATTATAACGTTTTTAAGTTAATTCATTAAAAAGATCTTACCCATAATGAGTAGTTTACTCTTATTTCTTATTTTCTAGTTTTTATCCATAAAGTGGATATAGCATAATTTCGTATCTCTGAACTTTCTGTTTTCTAAATTATAGTCTGATAGGGACCCTTACGTGGGAAGGGTTTGGATTATATTTGATATGTAATTAATGTAAATTTGCTGCCTGCTTCGATACGTATTGCGATGCATCTTGAAATTGCGGATTCGAATGTGATCTGAATTATTGATTCTTAGCGGATTCATAAATCCGTATTATTTATTAACAGATTTAGATTATAAATTCAAATATTTGAATCCAAGATTTATTATACATAAAATTATATTTTAACTATCAATACTTATTTTAAATTCTACTTATAATTTACACATATTAATAAATATGATATAAAATATAATAAAAGTATTTTCCAAAATTAAATATAATAACTAATAATAAAATTAAAAGTAATTATTATAAATATGGTTAAATGTTTTATTAGAAAAAAATTTCTTTAATATCTTATTCTCTTTTTTTTATGATAATATATTATTCTTTTAAATCTTATTGTAGACAAAAAAAAATTCAGGCCAATTACAAAGCGTCACGTGTCAAATCAAAATTACTGTGAGTCAAACTAAAGTTATCAAGGAACGAAAAATAATGACATCATGTATGTGTCACAATTATTTTCTTTAATTAATTTAATTAACTAAGAGATAAATATTAAAAATTTCTATTATAACTAATTAAATTTAAATATTAAGTGATAAGATTAAATAATTATTTAAATTAATAAGGGATAAATATTAATTAAAAGAGTTTAGTTCTTGTAGAACACTCGAAGGAGAAGTGAAATTCTATAAAAACTCTCTTTTATTCAAGTGACTAACTGGTCTAACATCAAATGTAGTAGTTATTCTAAGTCATTTCCACACTTAACGAGTTTCTTTTCTAAGCATTTTATAATTAATTATTACATTTTTAGTATTAGTAGGTTAGGAACTAAAAGGTAATAAAATAAGCGTTTTTACACATTTTCTACTATTTCAATGACTCGTAAGGTCGATTCGGGCCTCGTGAGTGACTAATGAGCTAATTGTGTAGGATGTCAATTTAGGTCCAATAATACAAGGAATGAAGATCAGGTCGTGAGACAAAGAGCCCAATAAGCCAACAAAGTTGCCAAGGCTGAAATACATTTGGCGTTGTGACAGGGAGTTTTCTCTCATCACGACGATACAACGATTAAGAGAGGCAATTCATGGTGGCGATGTCGTGACAAGGAGACTCCCACGTCATGACGACGCTTCGATTGCAGGCCAAAATTAAGCTGATTTCCTTGGATGAAACTTTTGAGGTATTTTCATATTTAGACCTTAGCTTTTAGCAGAATATTTTATTTATTGGTATCTAAGTGTATCTAGGGTTGACTAGTCACCAAGAAGGCTGTTGCTTATATAAACAACCTTAGGGTCATCGAAATTGTAAATAGAATTAGACAAACAATTTTTAGTATTTAGTTTTCTTTGTATTTTATTTTTATGTTCGTTTAGTCATAACTTTTCTATTCAGATGTGAAGACAATTGCAAACGAAAATTGCTCTAGGATTGCGCTTCAATATATGTATTAATGAGCATTTTCTTATCTCTTCTCTTCTCTTCTTTTATTTATGTTTTGTTAATTCGGCCGATTAATCGTTGTATAAGCATTATAATAGATTATTGTGCTTATTTTATATTCGATTTGTAACATCCCAAATTAGGGCCTAGTCAGAATAGTGGTTTTGGGACCACAAATCTGACGCAAGAAAGTTTATTTTTATTTTATTTTTATGGTCTTCAATTTCACGGAATTAGTTCATGAAAACCTCGTACAAAAATTTTGACGTTTGGGCACTCAATTTAGTCAAAAGGACTAAATTGTAAAAAGGGAAAAAGTTGAGTTCTACATGTTAGAAGTGTCTAATTGTTATGAAATTTTAAATTGGTGGTGCTTAAATGGTAATTAGACCATTGGATAATTTTTTGGACAAAAATGGACATGGAAGGGTAAAATTTCAAAGATGAGTAAAAAGGGCATTTTGGTAAATTAGTAATTAAATGGACTAAAAGACAAAATAAAAGCCAAAAACCCTTGTCCATCTTCTTGTTTGGCCGAATTTAGCAAGGAGGAAGCCATGTTTATGGTTTTCAAGCTTCCAAGCTCCATAGTAAGTGATCCCGAGACCCGTTTTTAATGTTCTTTGCATTTTTGAAGTTCCAGTAACATGATCTACTCATTTCTACCCATATTTCAAGCTAGGGTTCATGTTTAAAAATTGAGCCATGTGTGACATGCATGCATTTTGATGTCTAATGGTAGAAAATGAGTGTTGGATGTTAAATAAATGACTTTTTCTAAGCGATTTTCGATTAAAATGTCTGAAAGGACCATTTTGTAAAAGTTGTAAAAATGGTATAAAATGGTGTTTTGATGAGAATTGTAGTTTTCTATAGTTATGAAAATGGTTCGGCTAGGCCTATAGAGTGGGAAAATTGAATAAATATTATTTTACGAGTCTAGGGGCAAAAGTGTAATTTTGATAAAGTTTAGGGGCAAAAACATAATTTTTCCAAAATATGATTTTTGGATCACATTAAATAATTTGACTAATATTTATACAAAATCTAATATTATAGATCAAGGAAAACGAGTATTGGACCTAGATCGGGTGAAAAATGGAAAATCGACGGTTAGGTTCCTTTTTGCTATTTTGGTGCCAAGGTAAGTTCGTGTGTCAATAATATTGCAATGTTATATTTGAATTGAAAATTCTATATTATTATTGCATGAATGACATGATTTAATATGTTGAAAAGTGATGAAAGAATGGTATATAAAATTTGTGAGAACAATGATATATGACTAGTAGCACATGAAATGTTTGATGGTTCAATCATTGATGGCTTGCTATATAATAACTGAATATATTGAGAGTTTGATTTAACATGATGTGTTATTAAGTTGGATAACTTGTGAAAGAATGAAAAAGATGATAATTGTCCCTGTTGAATAAAAAGGGAGATCCGATGGATAAATTCTTGCTTACATGACATGAGATCTTGCATGTGTTGTAGAAAAGGATTTAGCCCGGATGGGTAATCCAATGATCTTAGTATAGTAAGGATCGAGCCCGGACGGGTGTTCCTTAAGTGATCGAACCTCCCGACGAATATGTGTGCATTATGTATTTATCCCGAATGGGTAATACGTTTAAGGACTGAAATTAGCCTAGACTGGTAGTTCAGATCCAACCTTATTGGAGTAATTGTCGTTGTAAGAGATTTAGCTTAGGATGGTAATCCCGACAATACTCCTTGAATTTATGTTACGGAGGATTTAACCTGGATTAGTATTCCCGCCGTAAGAGCAAGGTTCGCGGGAGTGCATACTTGATAATGATCACTTGCATGATTTGACGGTAAATAGGATATCCATCGAGATTCTGAGGAATTCAACGGGATTAATATTAGAAATAGAATGGAAATACTTGAAATGATAAACTCATTTATGCTTAGTTGATACTATTATAATGCATATGATTATCCTATTTGGATGAGGTGCTAAGAGATAGCATAGGTACGTACTCGAAACCCATGAGCACGTGTTTGACATGTGAAATGAAATGGACTTGTGATAAGAGTGCAAATGAATGAGTGATATTTATGAGAATAATTTCTATGACAATTGTGATGGTTACACTAAGACAAATTAGGACAATAATAGTAGGCTGAATTTGAAAATCCACAAAAAATAGTGGAAATTGAGTTATAGGTTGAATAAAATATTAAATTAAAGCTTATCAAATCTAGTTTCAGATAAAAGAAATGGTGTAAGCAAAGGAATCTCATATGATGAGATATTTAAATTTTTGTGAAACAGGGTCAGAGTGATCTCGGGCTCCCCTGTCATAGACTTGGAAAAATCATTAAAAATTTTAGAAAATTAGTAATGGGTTATAATTTATATGCTTAAAATCCTTATTGAGTCTATTTTCAATAGTAATAGACGGGAACATAATCCAAGTTTTGTACTATGAGATAATTAATTCTTAGTGAAGAGAGGTCAGAACTGTTGAACAGCAGAATAGGGGTAAATTTAAAGAATAAATTGTACTTACTGGCTAGACTAAAAATTTTAAAAATTTTATGGTGAAAAGATATGTGAGTCTAGTTTCAGAGAAAATTAGCGGATCTAAATTTGGAGTTCCGTAGCTCCAGATATAAATGAATTGGTAACTATGACTAGAGAAAACAACATGACTAGAATATAAGTAAAAGTATAATTATGGTTGTATTACCTTGAGAAACATGTTGGCATATTGCTTATTATTTTCATATGGACTTACTAAGTTTTAAGCTTACTCCCTCCTCTCCATTTCTTTAGTGTTGTCAGGTCGGCTCGGGGTTGGAAATCGTTAAAAGTAGCATCACACTATCAAGCCATTACCTTTGGAGTGTTAATATGTATAAGTTAAGCGTACACAAGTGAGTGGCATGTATAGAGACTTAGTTTTTATGATAGATGTTATTATGATTAGCCAAAGGTATTGGTATATATATATTGATTTAATGTATATAGCCATGAGATGTGGCTTATAATGGTTATGGGTTGTAAGCCTATTTATCCATGCTATCTGTTAATACCTTGTGTTGTGGTTATGCTTATTACTATGAATGGGTAGTATAAAGCATATGTACATGATGAATGCCCTAGGACCATTAGAGGTGGTCATGGTCATGGAATAAATGTGTGGCATGGTAATAAGTTGATAATGATTGAACATGAACATTGTTGAATAAGTAGAGATTAATTGTTGGGTAAAATATTATGGTTAATTGGTAAAAATGGTCATCAATATGATAAGACTATTGAGTGTGGGTTGGTAAGCCTAACTTGGTGTAACATGAGTATATGTGATAAACATTTGTATGACAACATGCAAATGCTTTAATTGAGTTTTACTAAAGGATGATTAACCATTAAATTGATGTTATAATTGTGCCTATGATGTGTTTAAGTATGGGAGAGAATTAAAGACAACAAAAGGCTTGGAAAATAGCCTAAGTGTTGGCTACACGGGCAGAGACACGGCCATGTGTCTCAGCCGTGTGGAGGACATGGCCTAGCACACGGGCGTGTGGCTTGGCCGTGTGGTTCATTTTGCATGATGAGGGCACGATGGCACATGGGCGTGTCCCTGTGTCCACACGGGCGTGTGACTCTGCTTCATAGAAAAATTTTATAAATTTTCCTGAATTTTCCAAAGTTTTTGATTTAGTCGCTAACTACTTTCAAAGCACGTTTAAGGCCTCGTAGGCCCATATAAGGGACTTTAAGATAGAAATTGAAAATTTTTAAATTTGAACAAAATTTATGGCCTGGTTTTGCAGGTTCGTGAATCTTTAAGCTCGGTAATGCCTCGTACCCTGTCCCGGCCTCAGATACGAGTAAGAGGTGTTACACGATTAATAAGCTAATTTTTTTGTGAAGTAATTCTTTGTCTGAAGTTGATAATTTATTTAAGGTTACTTAGCACATTAAGGAGTGATGCCTCTAATAGAATATCGAGACAGGTGAGACTGGAAAGGTATCCTGTCGTGTATAACTTGTGCCAAACAGTGAGACTGGAAGGGTATCCGTATGCTTAGGAAGAGGCTAAAAGGGTCACTTAGGTGGTAATCCTTAGTGAAGATGAATCGAGAGGGTAATCTTAGCTAAGGGTGATAAATAACTCAATATAGGATAATTAATTATTTAATTAGATAATTAGGGACTTAATCGATCATAGGCTAGAGGCTAACATTGTCGGCACTAGGAATAGGAAAGTCTATTAGGTTAGTTTAGGTTTAGTAATTTAATTATTTTAATTTGGACTAATACTACTAATTCGTGACTCGATTAGATTAGTAGTTATTTTCTGTAGTAAATTTAATAACAATTTTGTTAACTCTAAAGGATCAACTTGAGATCTACAATATGAAGGTTGAATCGACCTTTGAGAAGTTGTAACACCCCTTACCCGTGTCCAACAGCAGGACATGGTACGAGGCATTACTGGACTTAAACATGCACATGCATGTAAAATTGGGCTATAAAATTTCAATCATATCAGAATCATTCGATCACATACAAATTGTCCCATACACGAGCCTTCGAGGCTCTAAACATGCATTAAAGCAGTTTGAGACTAAACCGAGAACTCACGAACATTTTTACAACACTTAGAAAATTTTCATGTTTGGATAGTCATACGCCCGTGTGGGTAGGCTGGGTGGTCTCACACGCCCGTATAACTCTCTATTTATGACGTCAACAAACATTTAGGGTTACACGGCCAAGTCACATGCCCGTGTGCTAAGGCCGTGTCCTCCACACAGCCGTGTCTCTACCTGTGTGGTCAACACTTAGGCTATTTTCCAAGTCTTTTTGTCACCCTTTACATGCACACACACAAACATGGATCCAAAAGCATTCAATATCCTCAATTATGATGCAGACATTTCATTTACCTATCAACATACATGTGTTACACATTTTCACATTAAACCAAGTCTAGACACACCATGTCTTATTCATTTGGATTTGCCAAATACCTTACCACTTATACTTTTATACCATAATTATCTTCATGTCCATTTAATTCTAACTTATCATCAAACATACACCTTCTAGCCAAGTCATATCTTTATAGAGTATCCACATTTCACATGCATAAAACAATATGCTTGACTAAGACATTCTACACCAATTCCATATTCAATTTAACATTATTACTATTTCATACTTTATACCATTGTACCATGGTTACCCAACTATCCATCAAACATCCATGTTCAAGGCATTATCATTTTATTTCCATATTACACATTTAATTCATGGTCATGACCACCTCGATTGGTCATAAAACATGCATTCAACATACATGACATATTACCAACCATGCATGGCGAACAACCATATTCACATCAAATTATTAGACATAACATGAATAGCTAGATTTACAAGCCATAACCAATAGCTCAATATAGGCCAATACATTTGGCCAAATTATAATAACACATGTTATAAAACTAGGTCCCTATACATGCCACTCACTTGATATTTATAACTTATGTATCAATAGTCCAAAGATATTGGCTTGATAGTGTGATGCTGCCTCCGACGATCTCCAACCCCGGGCTAACCTGAGAACACTAAGGAAATGGAAAAGAGGGAGTATGCTTTATGCTTAGTAAGCTCGTATGAAAATAATAAGCAATGTATTAACATACAATTTTTCAATTCCTCTCTATTTATTCAAAGTCCAGTTAAGCTATTTTCTTGAGTCAAGGTCACTAAATTATTTATATCTGGAGCTATGGGACTCCAAATTGAGAACCACTAATTTTCCCAAAAACTAGACTCACATTTCTTCTTACCATAAAATTTCTAGAATTTATGGTCTAGCCAATAAGTACAGTTTATTCTTTAAAATTACCCCTATTTTCCTATCTGACAGTTCCGACCCTTTTGCACTAAAAATTAATTATCTCTTTGTACAAGATTTGGATAATGTTCTCGTTTGTTTCTTTCAAAAATAGACTCATTAAGGATTTTAACTGTATAAATTATAACCCATAATTATTTTTTTAAACTTTTTAATGGTTTCCCAATTCAGAATAGGGGATTTCGAAATCATTTTGACTCTTTCTCACAAAAATTCAAATATCTCATAATATGAAATTCTTTTGCTTACAACGTTTCCTTTATATGAAAATAGATTCAATAAGATTTTATTTCATATCTTATTCAACTTCTAATTCAATTTCCACCATTTTTGGTGATTTTTCAAAATCATACAACTGCTGCTGTCCAAAACTGATTTATTATTAAATTTCACTCTTTAATGTTTTCTTTGTAGTAACTTTCATTGTAACACTTACTCCATTCCATCTTACCGAAACTTTGCTCAATTATCGAGCACATTGCTCATAAATTTCCACAAACATATACCTGCACTTATTCATCCATGGTCATGTTCACATGTATTTTCACGTAGTCGATTTCCCGTTGAACTCATCGGAATAATAGCAGATACACGGTTGCCTGCACATTTTATCACCCTTGTAACCGAAGCTATCTGGTATGCATAGTAGCCTGCACTTAGTACTACACATGCAACCTAACTATCTGGTACTGTAGTAGCCTGCACTTAGTACTACACATGTAACCTAACCATCTGGTACACGTAGTAGCCTGCACTTAGTACTACACATGTGATCGAAGTTGTCCGGTACGCATAGTAGCCGCAACTTAGTACTACACATGTGATCGAAGTTGTCGGGTACGCATAGTAGCCTGCACATAGTACTACATATGTGTTCTCACAATGGATCATTCGTATCATTTCTATTTCGAAGGTTCAACCGAGAAATTTCTCACTTTTCAAAATTTAACAAATTCATTCATAGTCTATTTCGATTCGTAATTTACATCAAATGATCATTCTATAGGTAGCCACATCTCATATAATAACAAAATATAATAACATAAAAAGAATCGATATATTATTTACATACAAACTCACCTTCCTCTTCACTCTTTCACAAGTTATCCAACTTAATAAAACATCATGTTATATCAAATTCTCAATATATTCAGCTATTATATAGCAAGCCATCAATGATTGAACCATCAAACATTTCATGTGCTACTAGTCATATATCATTGTTCTCACTAATTTTATATGTCATTCTTTCATCACTTTTCAATACATTAAATCATGCCATTCGTGCAATAATAATATAGAATTTTCAATTCAAATATAGCATTGCAATATTATTGACACACGAACTTACCTCGGCACCAAAATAGCAAAAAGGAACCTAACTATTGATTTTCCATTTTTCATCCGATCTAGGTCCAATCCTCATTTTCCTTAATCTATAATATCACATTTAGTCCAATTATTAGTCACATTATTTAACGTGATCCAAAAATCATATTTTGGAAAAATTACATTTTTGCCCCTAAACTTGATCAAAATTACACTTTTTCTCCTAGGCTCGTAAAGTGATTTTTATTCAATTTTCTCACTCTATAGGCTTAGCCGAACCATTTTTATAACTATTACAAACTACAATTCTCATCAAAACACCCTTTTATACCATTTTTACAACTTTTACAAAATGGTCCTTTCGGACGTTTTCATCAAAAATCACTTACTAAAAGTCATTTATTTAACACCCAACACTCATTTTATATCATTAGACATCAAAATTCATGCATGTCACACATGGGTAAATTTTTAAACATGAACCCTAGCTCAAATTAATGGTAGAAATAGATAGATCTTGTTACAGGGTTTGTAAAAACGTAAAAATCATTAAAAACGGGGCTAGAACGGACTTACAATCGAGCTTAGAAGCTTGAAAAACCCTAGACATGGTTTCTCCATGCAAGTTTCGACCAAGAGGTTGAAGATGGACAAAAATTGGCTTTTAATTTTGTTTTTAATTCATTTTAATAACTAAACGACCAAAATGCATTTAATGAAAAACTTTGGAAACATGCCTAACCATGTCCATTTTTGCCCACCAACTTAACCAATGGTCTAAGTACCATATAAGTACCTCCATTTTAAAATTTCATAGCAATTGGACACCTCTAGCATGTAGAACTCAACTTTTGCACTTTTTACGATTTAGTCCTTTTGACTAAATTGAGTGCCCAAATGTTAAAATTTTCGAACGAAATCATTCCGTGAAATTGTAGACCATAAAAATATAATAAAAATAAAATTTTTCTCATCGGATTTGTGGTCCTAAAACCACTGTTCTGACTAGGCCCAAATCGGGATGTTACAGAAGTTGTGGTGGAAGCAATAAAAATTGTGCAACAAAGGATACAATGATTTATAGTGGTTCGGCCCCAATTGTTTACTCCACTACCTTAGCTTTCAACAACTAAGGATTTTCCCAAATTCACTAATTTGGCAACCTTTGAAGATAAGGTTTAACTTTACAATCTCTTTTAAGACTTATACCCTAAAATCTTAAGATACAATTCCCTTAAGGTTTCTACCCAAACATTAAGAATAAATCCTCTCTAAAAAAAGATACAAATAAGCAAACAAAGAAAACAATCCTCAAAAGATTAGGATGTTTGCTAATTAAGCACAAATACAAAGAAGAAACACTTGAGCTAAATGAATACAAAGAAATCTCATAAGTGCCTACAAGAAAATGTATGAAAGAATTAAGCTCTAAGTTGTTTTGATTTGTCTTTAAACTTTTCACATTGCTCTTCATGTTGCTAGAACTTTGGAAGATGGTATTTATACACTCTAATTGATTTCCAACCATTGTGGTTGTTGTGGAAGTAAATATAGCCATTGGGGATGAAATACCAGGTCATTAACTGCACCTACAGCAACGAGTATCAATACCTACTAAAAGGGTATCGGTATTTTTTTTGTAATTAATGCATATTTCAGTGACCGTTGGAGCAGAAATACCGATACCTTAGGAAATATATCAATATCTTAAGAAACGTATTGATACCAGATTGATACCTACAAGGGTTTGAAAGAAACGAAATGTCAATTTGGTATCGATTATTAGAGAGGTATCAATATCTTGTAAAATATTGATACTTAGACAAAAAAACATTGATACTTTTTTGTCCTGGATCAATTCTAACTTGTTTAAAAATGGTTAAAACATATTTGAAGATGTTTGACTCAATTGAAACCATTCCAAATTGATTTTATCAAATTGCTCAACTTTACTTTTATTCAAAAACACTTCATTTTTTTATATCAAAACATATTATCTAATAAGGGTTAGTTTAACAATCTCCCCTTTTTTGGTATAACAAAACATTTTGTAAAATTTTTTTTGAATAGATTACTCCCCTTTAATAAAAGTCATTTTCAATTTAAACTCCCCCTATATAAAAATCATTTTCAATTTAAGGCATAAATATTTGGAGCATAAATATTTGAAATAAGTACAAATTTAACATTCCTTTTGATTTGAAAAGTTGATCACTAATCTTGTCATATAAGCAATCAGTCAACTATTAAAATTTACCTCTCTTCTCCCCTTTTTTGTTATATAAAAAAAATAAAGCTCTCCAGAGGAAAAGAAAATGGTTAGTTGAAAGATAGATATTAAACATAAAGAACTAATGAACTACCATACCAATCAACATTAAAGTGTAATTACATAGAATTTGCCTTTGATCTCCTTGAAGCATGCACCTTATCTACAAACATAGAATTAAGTTTTTGGTACCCAATATCTTTTGGGTCCATAATCATTAGTCTTCAAAATCCTAGTCCCTTTAGGTATCCTATAACATCCCGAAATAGGGCCTAGTCGGAACAGTGGTTTCGGAACCACAAATTCGACGTTGAAATATTTATTTTATGATTATTATGAGGTCTAAAATATGAGAATATACATGTGTTAAAGTTTTATGAAGAAATTCTATGAGTAAGGTGTCTAATCGAAAAATTAGGACCAAATTGAATAAATTTCAAAACTTGGATTCTAGAAGCAATTTGTATGGAATTGTTTTAGATTATTAATTAGAAGGTTTTAAAGAGCAATTTGCCTAATTTTTAAGTTTTTGGACAAAAATGGGCATGTATGGATGAAATTTGAAAGAAAGGGCCTGAGGGCATTTTGGTCATTTGGCTAATTAAAGAAATAAAATGGGAAAAATAAGTCAAAAATCAGCTCATTCTCTTCATGTTGCTGCCGAAATTTTAGGGTTCTCCATAGCTAGGGTTTCCAAGCTTTCCAAGCCCAATAGTAAGTGCTCCCAAGCCCCGTTTTTAATTTTCTTCGTATTTTTGAAATCCCGGTAACTTACTCTCTCTATTTCTACCCATATTTCATGCTAGGGTTCATGTTTAGAAATTTACCCATGCATAAGTTACTTGTATTTTGATGGTTTATGGAGGAATATGAAAGTTTCAAGGATGGTAAACAACTTTTACTAAGTGATTTTTCAAGGAAATGACTTTAGGGACCATTTTGTAAAAGTTGTAAAAATGGGTAGAAAGATGAGAAATAATGGGAAAATGTTGATTGACATAAGAGGAAAGAACGTTCGGCTAGACTTGGGTAAGGTAGAAATTGCATGCATTTCATTATACGAGCCTAGGGACTAAATCGTAAAAATGTAAAAGGTTAGGGGCTAAACGGTCATTTGGACCGAGGTGAAATTTAGATTCGAAAGGTATAATGTGAGGTGTTAATGATTCATTTTTATTGTTATAGACCTCGAGGAACAAATTTTGGAGGTCAATCGAGGAAAATGAAAGGTTTCAGAATAACCGAAACACGATACCGGAACAAGTACCAGGTAAATTTGGATAACTTAAAGTAAACTCATGATATGCCTAATTGTATGATTTATGAATGTATGATAATTGCATTTGATGTTGGCATGAAATCCATGAAATGCATCCTTAATAATGTCATGTTGATAAATGTCCCAGTTGAGGTTAAAAAGGGAAATTCGATGGATAAACCATGATTTATATGTGACTTGAGATCCTACATGTGTTGCAGAAAGGATTTAGCCCAGACGGGTAATCCGTTGATCTCAAATGTAAAAAGGATCTAGCCCGGACAGGTGTTCCTTAAGTGATCGAGCCTCCCGAAGAATAAGTGTGCATTGTAGATTTAGCTCGGATGGGTAATACAATTAGAGTCTGAATTTAGCCTGGATTGGTAATTCAGATCCGAGCTCATTAAGGATGTTTGCCGCTATAAGGGATTTAGCCTGGACTGGTAATCCCGCCGTAAGATGTAAGGTTCACGGGAGTGCATACATGAAATGATCACTTTTATGACTTGACGGTAAATGGATAATCCCTTGAGATTTTCGAGAAACTTAACGGGATAATATGAAATATGTATAAATGGAAATGTTGAATGATGAGCTCATATAAGATTAATTACATGGTGCATTGTTATGTGACTAACTTGTTGATTTAGTGCATGTGATAGGGAAACCATTCCATTCTGGTTGGTTTTATTGCCTAATATGGTTGTATGTTAATTAATCGGTAAGTTTACTTTTCAGTTATTCGAGCTTACTAAGCATGTAAATGCTTACCCCTCTCTTTTTCCCTATCTTACAGAGCTCGAGGACTTGTAAAGATTGGAAGACGGTTGGAGAGTCAACACACTATCAACTAGTCTAGCTTTGGTATATAGACACTTTTATTTTGTTTAATGGCATGTATAGAGCTTTTGTTTATTTTTTTATATGTGTCATTTGATTTGCCTAAGTGAAGGCATGTAAAGGTATACACATCCTTTTGTAAATGGCCATGGGAATTGGCTCATTGTAATATAGGTTATGACTTACAAATTTGCGCATGTTTATGTCTAAATGTTCTTGTGATATTTAAATGTGGCATATCACAATTAGGCTTAAGTAATGTGACCAAATTTCATGGGATGGCTTGGCCATAATTGGCAATGAGTTATAATAATGAGCCAATCTTAAAAGTGTTATAAGGAATAGAAATCCTTAACACAAGGGAAATAGCTTAGCATGTGTAAAACCGATGAAATGAAGTTTACATGCAATGAGGTTTATCGAGGTCATTTAAGTATATAATCAGGCCCTGTTATGTATTATGGAAACCTATAAGTGAGAGTAGATGATAGAGGGTGACCAAAGGCTTGGAAAATAGCCTAACAAGGTCTACTCGGGTAGACATGCGGGCGTGTGGCCAGGCCGTGTGTGACACACGGATCGCCCCATAGGCGTGTGGTATGGCTGTGTGTCCCTTGTATCTAATATTTTAAAGTCAGAATGAATGGTAGTAAACACACGTGTAGAGACACAGCCGTGTATCTCAACCGTGTAGAGGGCACGACCTAGTACACGGGCGTGTGTCTTGGCCGTGTGCCCCTATATGCATGCTAACGTCACAAACATAATGCTCGAGTTTTTGGACACGAGTGACCACACGGGTGTGTCTAGGCCATGTGAAGGATAGGAGCTAGGGACACGGGCGTGTCCAAAAACACACGGGCGTGTGTATTGCCTTCACACGGGCGTGTGAGGCTTTACCTAGAAAATTTTTATGAACTTCCGTAAGTTCTCCGTTTAGCCCTAGATCATTTTCAAAGTGTGTTTAGAGTCTCGTAGGCCTATAATAGGGACATTAAGATGAAATTTGATTAATTTTATATTGGAATGAAATTTTATAACCAGTATTTCCCGTAAATGTTCGAGTACATGTCTGGTAATGCCTCGTATCCAGTCCCGGTCTCAGGTATAGGTAAAGGGTGGTACATTTAGTGGTATTAGAGCTACGATTTAATCGATTCTAGGACTACCGTAGAATGTATCGAGTTTAGCTATACATGCCATTGTACGAACGTTGATAGTGTGATATCTCCTAACTGTTTAAATTGTTTTTGAATATAGTAAATGTCTTCCAATCAAGCACAAGATGAGTCTTAGAGAGCCAAGAGCCATGATCCAGCTTCCGTGCAACGAGCTGTTTCTAGTAATAGTAGAAGGCCTATGTCTGAAGGCCGGGAAGAGGCCAGATCCGCCTTCTTTGACATGATGGACTAGTGGTTTGGGGACTATTTGAGAAATCGCCCCAACATACAACGACCTCCCCCGCCCCCTAACCAACTTAATGAGGAAGTGCCACGAGGTATGACACCTGTAAGAATTGGTAAAGCCCCTGTAGACAAGTTAAGTATAGGGCTGAGGAATTTGGAGCGAAGATTGATGATGATGCTGAACGAGCTGAGTTCTGGCTCGAGAACACTACACGAGTACTGGACGAGTTATCGTGTACACCCAAGGAGTGTTTAAAGTGTGCTGTATCTCTTCTGAAGGATACTGCATACCACTGGTGGAAGACCGTATCTTCAGTGGTGCCAAAGGAAAACATCACTTGGGAATTTTTCCAAGCAAAGTTTAAGAAGAAATACATCAGTTAAAGGTTTTTAGACTCAAAGCGAAAGGAGTTCCTAGAACTCAAACAAGGAAATAAGACTGTAGCGGAATACGAAAGGGAGTTTGTAAGGCTAAGTTAGTATGCGACTGAGTGGGTTCAAACCGAGTCAAAAATGTGTAAACGCTTTGAGGAAGGTCTGAATGAGGAAATCAAGCTGTTGATTGGGATTTTTGAGATACAAGAATTTGCTGCATTAGTTGATTGGCCCAAGAAGGCCGAGGAGCTCAATAATGAAAGGAAGCAAGCTAAGAGAGAAGCCCGAGTTTCGAGTAAGAGATCCAGCAGTAAGGCGCTCTCGTTTCCCACAAAGAAATCAAAGAGCCAACATGAACTCTCCACTTCATCGGTAGGATATTCGGGTAGAGCGAGAAGCTCCAAACAACATAATTAAAAGTCTTCCTCACCGATGGTGACTAGTGTGGGGAGTGTAGATGATCAAAAGCCGAAGTGAAAAAGTTGTAATAAATTTCACTTCGGGGAGTGCCGAATGAGAAGTGGTGCATGCTACAGATGTGGTCCTCTTGACCACTTCCTCAGAGACTGCCCAGAGCGAACTAACAAAGAGGTGGAATTAGCCTCGAAGTCGAGTACTCCTATTCCACGAGGTAGACCTTTGAGGTATCCTGGAAGTGCTAGTGGCAGTCGAGCTGCGACTAAAGACACTGCAAAATTAGAGGCCTGAGCCCCGGTAAGAACGTATGCAATATGCGCTCGAGAGGAAGCCTCTACTCTTGACGTCATCACGGGTACCTTTTCTCTTTTTAATACTTATGTTGTCGCCTTAATTGATCCGGGGTCGACGCATTCATACATTTGCATGAGATTGGTGTCTAATATGAATATACCCATTGAACCTACAGAATTTATTATCAGAGTGTTGAACCCATTAGGCAAGTCAGTCTTGGTTGATAAAGTCTGTAAGAATTGTCCTTTGACAATTTAGGGTCATTGTTTTCCGGCTAGCCTTATGTTATTACCATTTGATGAGTTTGATGTAATACTTGGTATGGATTGGTTAGCCCTGCATGATGTAATTGTAAACTATGGTAGCAAGTATATTAAATTGAAGTGCCCAGATGGTAAGATTCTACGAGTTGATTAAAGAGAATTGAATTTACTGTCGATTGTAATTACATCAATGGTGGCTTAAAGATATATGAGAAAAGGGTACGAAGCCTATCTTGCTTTTGTATTGAACACTAAAGAAACGTAGTTAAAGATTGAGTCCGTACCAATAGCATGTGAATATCCAGATGTGTTCCCGGAAGAATTACCTGGATTACCTCCTGATAGAGAAATAGAGTTTGGTATTAAACTAGTGCCAAGAACAGCTCCTATTTCAATTGCTCCGTATAGGATGGCACCAACCGAGCTGAAAGAGTTAAAAGCACAGTTGCAAGAGCTAACGGATAAAGGTTTTACAAGACCAAGTTATTAGTGGTGGATTTTAGAGCTTTACCAACATTATTTTTCATAATTCTTTCTTCTTCACTCCATTTGTTAAGCCTCTTCTCATGTGTAAGCAAAGAATCGATGATATAACAACTCGTTTTTAGTGAAATCAGAATAGTGGTTTTAGGACCACAAATTTGATGAGTAAATTATTATTTTATTAGCATTTTAATGTCTATGGAATGTTAGTAAGGTCATATTAAAATTTCGTTAAGAAATTTTGATGTTTACATAATTAATTACGTGAAAAGGACTAAATTGTAAAAAGTATAAAAGTAGAGTTTCATTAGCTAAAAGGGTCAAATGGCTATGAAACTTTAAAGTGAATGGACTTAAGTGGTAATTAAACCATTTAAAAAGTTAGTGGATATTCATGGTGTGGTTTTATTAAAATTTTAATAAGTTTTAAAAGTTAACTTTGTAATTAGATAAAATAAGTTAATGTTAATAATTAAAGATGAATTA
Source organism: Gossypium longicalyx (assembly GCA_025698465.1). Classification (NCBI taxonomy): domain Eukaryota; kingdom Viridiplantae; phylum Streptophyta; class Magnoliopsida; order Malvales; family Malvaceae; genus Gossypium; species Gossypium longicalyx. Next base: position 64,698,896 of record CM046995.1, on the reverse strand, counting down.
AAACATTATCTTCTTCATTTTGAACCCTAAAAATCATTCAGCATTGTTAAGGAAGGGGGAGAGCTTTAGTCAAGAAAAATTTCCTCACATGGTATGTATTTAAGCTCTGTTTTTAATGATTTTTATGTTTTTGAGATCGTTTTAGCTTAATCTAGCTAGCTCGGGGATCAATTTGGAAAATTATTAAAGATTGAGGGTTATGCTATGAATGTTTTTATATGATTCTTGATGTTAAATGGTAGATTATGGATCTTTGTTGATAAATAAACAAGTTTTGTAAAGTGATTTTTGATGAAATTTACATATTGGGATTAATTTGTAAAAATAGTAAAAGTTCATGTTAAGTTATGAAATGATGATTGGTATGGGTTGGTTTAAGTCCCTAGAGAAATTGATTAACTTTAGTGGGGGATTAAAATGCTTAGATTTCAATTTATGAGCTTAAGGACTAATTTGTTAAAAGTTAAAATATTGGGGGCAAAATAGTAATTTTTCATAAATATGAATTGTGAACTAAATTGAATACTAGAGGTATTGAATGGATTGAAATTGTCTATTTAGATCAAGATAGACCACGTACGGATCTAGATTAGGGAAAACCTAACGCTTCAGATTAGTTCGACTTCATTTTTATGCCCCTAGTCATCGAGGTAAGTTCGTATGAACGGTTATCGAATTAATGTTGTTTAATTTGAATGTTTACTATGTTATTTTTAATGTAAATGGATTAATGTATAATTGTATCAATGTTATGATGAAATGACAGATGATGAGTCTAGGTTGAACCTTAGGAATTTGTAGGATACAAATGACATGTCATTAGGGATTTCATGTTTCGGGTGCTGGTCTTGAATGTCCTACCAATGGCTAAGGTCTTGCAGTTATTGTGGATACTCCATAGCTTGTGTGAGCAGCATCATGTAGCTTACATTCCAATCCACAGCTCGTGTGAGCAGACCCATTTCACAGCTTGTGTGAGCAGACCCATTTCACAGCTCGTGTGAGCAATGATGTAAATGAAAGGTTACGGTTATATGTTTAAGCACACTTCGTGTGAGCTTTCCTGTGTATCTGATGATATTCTAGATGATTCAACGAGTATGAATAGGAAAGGAAATGATAAGTGTTCAAGTGGAATGTATCATGTACTTATGAAAAAGAAATAGTGTAACAACTCGATTTTAGGCCTAGTCGGAACACTGGTTTTGGAACCACTAACCCGAGGTAGGAGAAATTATTTTTATATCATTTTATGTGTTGTAGCATGATTACATGAGTGCATGAAAATTTTGGTGAAATAATTTTAGTGATTGCATGCTCAATTGCGAAAAAGGACTAAATCGCATAAGGGACAAAAGTTTTATTTCATTAGCTAAAGGTGTCAAATAGCTAGAGAACAAAAATTAAGGGTCTTTAAAGAGCAAATAGGCCTTTATTAATGGCATGGCTGGCCATAGGGACAAGAAAATCAAAAAGGTCAAAATTAGGTGAAATTTGGTGACCAATTTGACTAGAATAAAAATAAAATAAAGAAAAGCTATCATCTTTTTCTCTTCTTCTCTTCTCCAACGAAATTTTTAGCAAAGAAGGGGTCTTCAAAGCTTGAAATGTTCAGCCATTAAGTTCTCTCATAAGTAAGTCATTTTGATGACTTTTTTTTTGATAATTTTTGTACTTTTGGGACCCTTGTAGCAAAAGCTAACTAAAAAGGGGACTATTTTGCAAAATGGTTTTCCATGAGAGTATTCATGTTGATTTATGAATTTTTATGGAAGAAAATGAATCTTGGTTGATAAACAAACAACTTTTGTGAAGTAGTTTTCATGGAAACCCTAACTAATGACCATTTTGCATAATTTATAAATTATGTGGTAAATGTGTGAAATAATGAGAATTGTGGGCTGCTTCTAGTATAAAAAGAATTCACTAGGCTTGGGTAGTGAGAAAATTAGATAAAAATCAATTTACGAGCCTAGGGGTAAAATAGTAATTTTGTAAAAGTCTAGGGGTAAAATGGTTATTTTGCCAAAATATGAATTATGAAATGCATTAATTAATATGATGATGAAATTAGTGAATTTTTATCATTCTAGATCAAGAAATACGAAATCTGGACCTAGACTGGGGAAAGGCCAAGCAAGTAGACTAAATCCAACTAGTCGCCCACTTTTTGTATACCAAGGTAAGTTGTACGTAAGTAAGGTAACTTTACCGTTATTATGTGTTGAATGATTTATTTTGCATAATATGGTTGAATATGGTTATGAATAAGGCATGATGAAATTAATGCGGTAAATTCCCGGTTGAACCTAGGAATAAATTGGATATCCATGCCATGACATTTGGGTGATATGTGTGCCAGTGTAAGACCATGTCTGGGACATGGCATCGGCCACGATATGAGAGCCAGTGTAAGACCATGTCTGGGACATGGCATCGACGTTGATATGTGCGCTAGTGTAAGACCATGCTTGGGACATGGCATCAGCCACATCATGAGAGCTAGTGTAAGACCATGTCTGGGACATGGCATCAACGTTAATATGTTGTGTGGATTTATAATATGTATGGTTGATGTAGTTACTTATTTATATGCAACTTACTAAGCTTTATACTTACTCCTTCTCCTTTCTATTTTCTTATAGTGCCACCAAGCTAGTATCGGAGATCAAAGGACGTCGGAGGCATCAATCACACTATCACCTAAAGCTTTGGTATAGCTAGTTTAACATTTGATTTTGGAATGTATAGGGACTTGAATCTTTTGTTTAATGTCTTATTAGTTTAGCCACAAGGGTTGGCTCATATGATGGATGTGATATTCATTTTGTATAGGCCATTAATGTTGGCTAATATTGATTATTATTAAATGCATTTGATGCAAATTTCTCATGGTGTGGTTGATTTGGTTATATGTGTTATGCTTGGGTTAGTTTTGGTTGATATTATGTAGGTTGGTGCAAGTAAGGGTGGCAAAAAGGCTTGGTAAATAGCCTTAGTTTTTGTCCACCCAGGCGGACACAAGAGCGTGTGTATAGGCTATGTGTGACACATGGTCTACCCTACGGGCGTGTAGTCCGGCCCTGTGTCCCCTACACCTCAATTTTACAAGTCAGTATGCATGGTAGTAACCACACGGGCAGAGACATGGCCGTGTGTCTCGGCCGTGTGGAGGACACGGCCTAACATACGGGTGTGTGCCTTAGCCGTGTGCCCTTAATTGGTTGATGACATCAAAACCAGAATGTCAAGGTTTTTGTACATGGGCTGAGACACGGGCGTGTCATGGTCGTGTGAAGGACAAGGGCCATGGACACAGGCGTGTGCTAGGCCGTGTAAAAACCCCTGTAGGTTTGAATCGAAAAATAAATTCGCACGGGTTAGGGACACGGGCATGTCCCGATATGTTCAGGCTATGTGAGTTACATGGGCCTTTAACATGGCCATGTTAAGAAGACACATGGGCGTGTCACCCTTCCACACGGGCGTGTGCCCCTGTCAGCTTGAAATTTTATAAAGTTTCCTAGAGTGCACAGATTAGTCCCGGTTCAATTCCAAAGTGTGTTCTGGGCCTTGTAAGCTTGTAGTAGGGACATTAAGGTATTATGAACAATTTTAATTTGGAGCGAAATTCATATCTAGGAAATGTATGCTTGCATGTGTTTAAGTCCGGTAACACCTCGTATCCTGTTTCGGCGTCGAACTCGTGTAAGGGGTGTTACAAATAGTGACCTAAATGAGATTTTTTTGTAAGTTATTTGTTATGGATGAATTCATTTGAACCATGTATAAATGCACTAACTTGTGTATTTGGTGATGTTGTATAGGCATTGTGCCAAGCTTATAGTACTAATTGGTGTTATAGTTATGCTATTTACATTATGTAAATAAAATGGTAATGTGTGTTTATGTTATTCGAATTTACTAAGAATTATGTGCTTATGTAGTTTCTTTCCTATATTTTATAGATTATCAGAAGCTCGATCGGTTTGAAAGCTTGTCGAAATCTATCACACTATCCAACATAACTATTGGTAGTTTTTGAATGTTTTGGCCGAGGTTAGAATGGCATGTATAGGTTGAATTGTAATGTCATTGTGATGAATGTTTAGTTGGTGGCTTTGCTTGTATAAGTTGTGAATGTTATCTTGGTTTGGTACCTTTGATGCATTGATGGTTTGTGCCGTTGAGCTATCTAATGTTGCATGTTTTGTATGGCTCAAATGGCATGTTTTGTGATGGAATAGTAATGGTCAAGTTGAGGTATATTTGGTAAGTTGTTGGAACTAGTAATTGATGATTGGTAAGTGGTAAAATATGCATGTTTAGATAAGTCTTGATGATTGCATTTGAGGTGCCTTTGAATGACATATTGGTTAGTTGAATTAGAAATTAGAAATTACATATATATATGTATGATTTGGTATGGTTTGATGGTTTGTAGGAATTTGAAATGGCTTGTTTTTGGGTGAATTTAGGTCTAGACAACCTGAGACACAGGCGTATGACTTGGCCGTGTGTCTGGCGACACGGCCATGTGTCTCCTAAAGGTTCCTTTGCATGCAAGTCAATGAGTTACACAACCTAGCACACAGCCTAGTGCACGGGCGTGTGGGGCAACTCAGAGGGTTACACGGCTTGGCACATAGGCGTGTGACAAGGCCATGTGACCCTACTTAAAGAGTTACACAGGTAAGGGCACGGGCTAGGACACTGCCGTGTATCCCTAGTTCAAAGGTTACATGACCTGAGAAACAAGTGTGTCTCTCAACCGTGTGAAGCACACGGCCTGACCACATGGCCGTGTGACCCCTGTATTCCAAAATTTGTAACTTTTTCATAAACTTTCCAAATGATTCCAAATTGGTCCCAAATTGTTTCTAAGGTGTTTTCAGGGTCTTGAAGGCTCGATTTAGGGACGATATGTGTAACACCCCTTACCTGTATCCATCACCAGAACGGGAACATGGCATTACCGGCTAAAACATAAACATACATATAGAACCGAACCATAAATTTCTTTTGAACACAAAATTGTACACACATGCAAATCGTCCCTAATACGGGCCTACAAGGCCCAAAGCATACATGGGGGTGGTTCAGGATTAAACCGTGAAATTTAGGAAAATTTTCATAAAACAGGGTTATACGCCCATACAGACACAAGGACACGCCCGTCTCCCTAGGCCATGTAACTCTCTGTTTATGACGTCAGCATCAATTAAGGGTCACATGGCCAAGTCACACGCCCATGTGCCAGGCCGTGTTGTAAATTTAATTTTCGCAATTAAGGTGCAGACTTCACACGGCCTGGACACACACCCATGTCCTGAGGCCATGTCCTCCACACGGTTGAAACACACGATGTGTCTCTGCCCGTGTGTTTACTACCATGCACACTAACTTGTAAAACTAGGGTGCAGGGGACACACAGCTGGACTACACACCCATGTGGCTGACCGTGTGTCACACACGGCCTAGACACATGCCCGTTTGTCTACCCATGTGGACAACTTTGAGGCTATTTTTCAAGCCCTCTTATCACCCTTAACAACCCCTATACACACTCATATGCCAATTGTGATTGTCATGGCATAAAAGGGTTACTTAGACATCCATAGCTTTAACTCATACATGATAAATTCATATCAAATATACCTAATTGGTACTCCTTTACTTGTTAAGTTTGCTCAAGTCAATTCTTTACCTTTATTAATATAATGACCATGCTAATTGACATCATTTATCTTTCAAGCATAAATTCGACATTTTCTCAACCATTTGGCACACACCAAAAAAGTAATAATACATCTCATGCATGTAGCAATATTTAGGGATTTCAACCCAATAATTAATATGAGCCATATTTCATGGCCATATACAAAATGGAATAATATACCAAAAAGGATTCATCACTTTGGCTAACAAATATGACACATATAACAAAATACTAAGTCCTTTATACATGCCATACTTAAATGTAGTAAACTAATTATACCCAAAAGGATTTGTTGATACTGTGACTCGAGCTCTGATATAACAGCTCGATTTAGACCCTATTTGGAATGGTGGTTTCGGGACCACGAATTCGAGTCAAAAAAATATTTTTTAAAAATATTTTCTTTGTTTATTATGTGTGACTTTATATCTGTGAAATTTTCGTGTTTTAATTTTGCCGTTTGAGTGTCGATTTAGTAAAAAGGGCCTAATCGTGTAAAATGAAAATTTGAAGGTTAAATGTGAAAGTGCCTAATTGTTGTTGTCTTTATAATATGAAGCAATTATAATGCAATTAGGCCATAATTAAAAGAGTGGACGATTATGACCATGATTTATAATGGTTTAAAATTTTAGTTTAAAGGTTAAATTTGTAAAATAATAAATATGTTATTATAATAAAATATATCATAAAACATCATGCATTTGTCTTTTATTTTTTTTCATGACCAAAACATTAAAAATAAATGAAAGAAACAAAGGTTAGGGTACTCGACCATTGTTGAGCTTGATTAAGGTATGTAACTAGCTTGATTTTTGATAATTTTTATGTTTTTGAGATCGTTGCAGTGTACTGTACAAAGCCCATGCTTGAATTTCTGATTTTGATGAATATTTTGAGTTAAACCATTGATGAATATTTCAGTTTTGTGATGTTAGTTGATGAATTATGAAAGATATGTTTTGGATTGATATGTTTTGTATTGTAATTTTTTATAATTTTGAGTAATTAAGGCTAAATTACAAAAATAATAAATTGAGGGACTAAAATGTGAAATAAATGAAATATATGGACTTGTATGAACATGGTTAGTATTCGGCCTAAGCATGATATGTGCAAATTTTGCATGTTTTGTGTTTTGTACAATTTGGACTAAATTGTAAAAAGTGTAAAATGCTAGGGGTAAAATGGTAATTTACCCATTTATGTGTTTTTGGACTAAATTGAGTGAAAATATGTTTGAATGAGTTTAATTTGAATATGTTTAGATTAAGAACCAAAGAAATCAGATTTGGATCGGGGGAAACCAAAGTGGTTAATTAGTCATCCCGTTCCGATTATCGTTGTCTGAGGTAAGTTTATAAGCAAATAGATGTTGTTAATTTTAAATAGAAATGAGTTTTATATGCTGAAATGAACTATGTGAAAATATATATGTGTTAGCCGAATGTAAATAAGCTTGGGAGCTATGGTTACGAGTTCGATTCGATCGAGTTACGACATTCGAAAGCCCCATATGAGCCTTAGGAATAGATAGGATATATATGTCATGATATAGGATTCCGATATGTGATGTGCGAGTAAGACCATGGCATCGATATATATGTGCGAGTAAGACCACGTTTAATATGTTGGCATTGATATGTGATTCCAATATATGTGTGCGAGTAAGACAACGTCTAGTACGTTGGCATCGATATGTGATTACATGTAAGACCACGTCTGGAACGTTGGCATTGTACGATATGTGTGATTATCCGAGTATCTTATTAAATTTCGAATGGTTCAACGGGTAATATCAAGTTAAGATTGAATGTGAAATCGAGCTAAAATGTCAGGTATGTGCTAAGTTAAATGATTTGAAAGATAAGGTAAGTACATACTTGAGATAAACAAATGAAATAGCATTATGAAAGTGAAAATTATATATGCTTATGAACTTATGTGTATTCAGCCAAGTTAATATAATTAAATATTGTTTATGTGATGGTATATGAGTTTCAAGCATGAAAAATGTGTATTTGATTAAAGATTATTTGATTCGATTTAGTTGATTTAATACTAATGTTCATTCGATTATTATTTGCTTATGATTTACTAAGCTATGATAGCTTACTCTGTGTGTGTTTATGTTTGCCTTTGTTTTAGAGATTTTGGAGACTAGTTATGAGCTTGGGGATCGTCAACAAAGTCTATCGCTCTATCGACTATTTTTGGTATCTTATAAGTTTGAACTCAAACTTATGGCATGTATAGGCTTGCATTTGTTTTGGTTGGTTTTTAAAGTGCATATATGTATAAACTAGTCTTAATGTGTTTGAATTTGGATGTGTATATAAGGCCATGCGAAAATGGCTTGATTATTATGCTTAAGTTGGGTTTGATATGTACTTGATTAATATGTTTGATGTGCTTGGTTTTGGTAATTTGGTATTGGTGATTGAATTATGTGATAAAGTGTTTAAATATTACGTTAATATTGAGTTTAGTAGTACCATTATGTGTGGATTATGCTATGCTTGGATATGGATGTTTGATTGGTTGATAAGGTTAATTTGATTTAGTATTATAATAATTTTAACGTATATGTCTTAATTGTTGTATGGAAGTTTGATTAAATAGCTGAAGGTATATAACAAAATAGTTGAGTTGTATATGTGAAGTTTTGGTTGGATTTATGGTATATGGAACTAGCTTATTATGACTAGGTTAAAGTGCTTGTAAAATGGTTAATGCTAGTCCAGTGAGCAATGTATATATATTGGTTTATGTTGCATATGAAATTCGATCATTTGATATGCTTGTATGTAATTGTATAATATTATTATTTAGCCGCAAGGTATAGTTTAATTTAAGCTAAAATGTGTATGTGGAAGAGTATATATATATGAATGTATTGATGCTATTTTAGGAGCCTAAATGCTATATTGCAAAATCAATAGATTCGGTTTGTGATGATTAATGTTAAACATGACTTGAATTGATAAAGTTAGCCTATTTATGAACACAAATATGTGCACATAATTTATGATTAAAATGTATAAATTTGGATGTGGTTAGATATGCATAATGCTTTGATGTGTAATGTTGCATAATACATTCATATTGCTAAGTTGTTAATGCCGTGAATGCTATTGGAAAATAAATTGTGTTATATGGTTTATTTGATTCAATATGCACATGAATAGAGTGATAAAGAAAAATGTTTGATTTTCATTAGGTAATCAAATACCATTAAGGTGATGTGCTTAAGATTCGAAATATATATATGCTGTATGACTTTGAGACATGATTCGTATATAAATTATTTTTATTATTAACAAAGTATGTTTGAAATTTGATCAGTCAGTTGCTTTATTTATTTAATCATATGACCTGTGTGAATATGTGAATGTTCGAAAGTTGTGTTATGTTAAGTAATGCCTTGTAACCCTATTCCGGCGACGGATACGAGTTAGGGGTGTTACATTTGATTGGTATTAGAGCTACGGTTTAGTCAATTCTAGGACTAACGTAGCGCTTGTGAGTCTAGCTATACATGCCATATTTTATACTGTGATAGTGTGATGACTCCTGACATTTGAAAATGTGTTTTCGTATAGTAAATGGATCCCTATTGAGCCGTAACGGATGATGTAAAAGATAATGCCCTTGCTCCTGCTCAAGGGGCAGCGTCGACTGATTCTAGGTCGATTTCAAGTAGTATAGAGGGAGAGGCTAAGCAAGCCTTCTTCCAGTTAATGAATGAGTGGTTCACGGAGTTCGTTCGAACGAATTCGGCTGCTCAACAACCTCTACCCCTTCAAGTTCCTGTAACTTCCCAAGTTATACGAAAAGAAAAGAAAAAAAAAAGAAAGAAAAGAAAAGCTGATTTTGAAGCCAGAGATTTTCGTGAGAGATCATGGGGTAAATCATTTCAGTTTGCATCAAAGAAATTTCGAGATTCATGTCTTCCGGTTGATTTGATGTTGATACCATTCAATGAGTTCGATATAATTCTGAGTATGGATTGCTTGACTTTCCACGATGCTGCCGTAAAATGCAAATGAAATACTATTGATTTGAGATGCCAAAATGATGAGATTAATCAGATTGAGTCTAATGATCTGAATGGTTTACCGGCAATGATATCTTCGATGTTAGATTAGAAATATATGAGAAAGAGTTGTGAAGCTTACTTTACTTATGTGCTTGATTTTAAAGTAACTGAAAAGAAAATTGAATTAGTACCAGTTGTGTGTAAGTATCCGGATGTGTCACCTGAAGAATTACCGAGTTTGCCACCAATCCGAGAGGTAGAGTTTGATATTGAGTTAGTACCTGGGATGGCTCCGATATCAATAGTTTCATACAGAATGGCATCGACCGAATTAAATAATTGAAAGCTCAGCTGCAGGAGTTGACAGATAGAGGTTTTGCACGACTGGGTTTCTCTCCATGGGGTGCACCAGTTTTATTTGTGAAAAAGAAAGACGAAACTATGAGAATGTGTATTGACTATAGACAGCACAATAAGGTGACTATAAAGAATAAATATCTGTTGCCACGGATTGACGACCTGTTCGATCAATTTAAAGGGGCTACAGTGTTTTCAAAGATAGATTTGAGATCAGGTTACTATCAGTTGAGAGTTAAAGACTTAGATGTGCCAAAGACTACTTTTCGAATGAGGTACGAACACTATGAGTTTTTGGTTATGCCTTTCGGACTCACTAATGCATCTACTGTTTTTATGAATTTGATGAACCGGATCTTCAGATAGTATCTGGACCGATTTGTGGTTGTGTTCATAGATGGCATTTTTATCTATTCCCGTGATGAAACCGAGCATGTCAAACATCTGAGACTTGTGTTACAGACTTTACGAGGTAATCAGTTGTATGCAAAGTTCAGCAAATGTGAGTTCTGGTCACGTGAAGTCAATTTTCTGGGACTTGCTGGTTACTATATACGGTTCGTGAAAGGTTTCTCTATGATTGCAACCCCGATGATGAAGCTATTGTAGAAAGATGTTAAGTTTGAGTGGTCAGAAAAGTGCCAAAAAAGTTTTGATCAGTTGAAAGCCCTTTGTAACAGAAGCTCCAGTGCTAGTTCAGCCAGAATCGTGTAAAGAATTTGTTATCTATAGTGATGCATCTTTAAATGGTTTGGGCTGTGTGTTAATACAGGGAGACTATTTAACATCTTCTTCACTATTTCCTTGTTGGGATAGGTCTTCCCAAGGGCTTTGACACCATTGATGATATGGGTGAAATGATCGGACATCTTCTTGATTCCTTCTTTTGATTTTTCCTTAAACAATTCATAATCAAGGGTAAGAAGACTTATCTTAGACTCCTTAACTCTACTTTTCCCTTCATGGGTGATTCAAGCTTGTCCTATATTTCTTTGGCGTTGTTGCACAGGGAGACTATTGTACTCATTTGCGCCAAGAACACAAAATAGAGTGTGTATAGCATTTACATTTAATTCTATCTTCTTATTATGATTGTTAACCCATTCACTCTCTTCCTTTGGAACAATAACACCGTCAACCCTCTTCATTAGAATGAATGCCCATTTGTAATTATCCTCCAAACGTCATAGTCGTTGGCTTGGATGAATAAATTCATTCTTATTCTCTAATATGAGTAGTTGGAGCCATTAAATAGAGAAGACCTCATGGTGGAATGCCCTTATGCCAATATGGTGGAATTTGGCTGAGATGTGGATGTCATTTTGTAGAATGAGTTGATGGTCGTTTGAACTTTTTCGAGAATTTTCTCTTGGTTGGTAAACCGTCTTTAGAGACTAAATTTGATACCAATTGTTAGCTTAAAACGATAAACTTGAGATCGACGATAGGGAGGTTGAATCAGTCTTTAAGAAGTTCTGGTAGAAGCAACAAAAATTGTGCAACAAAGAACACAAGGACTTATAATGGTTCAGCCCCAATTGCCTACTCCATTACCTTAGCTTTCCACAACTAAGGCTTTTTCCAAATTCACTAATTTGGCAACCGTTGTGGGCAAGGTTTAACTTTACAATCTCTCTTAATACTTATACCCCAAAATCTTAATATACAACTCCTTTAAGGTTTCTACCCAAACCTTAAGAATAAACCTTCTCTCAAAAGAGATACAAATAAGTAAACAAAGAAAACAATCCTCATAAGATCAGGATGTTTGCCAATTAAGCACAAATACAAAGAAGAACACTTGAGCTAAATGAATACAATGAAAACTCATAAGTGCCTACAAGAAAAGGCATGAAAGAATTAAGCTCTAGGTTGTTTTAATTTATCTTTAAGATTTTCACATTGCTTTTCATGTTGCTAGACCTTTGGAAGATGGCATTTATACACTCTAATTGATTTCTGACCGTTGTGGTTGTTGTGGAAGTAAATATAGACATTGGGGATGAAATACCAGTTCATTAACTACACCTGCAGTAATGAGTATCGATACTTACTAAAAGGGTTTTTTAATTAATGTAGATTTTAGTGATCTTTAGAGTAGGAATATCGACATCTTAAGAAAAGTATCGATACCAGATTGATACCTACTAGGGTTTGAAAGAAACAAAATATCAATTTGGTATCGATTATCAGAGGGGTATCAATATCATGTAAAATATCGATACTTAGACAAAAAGTATCGATACTTTTTGTCCTAGAGCAATTCTAACTTGTTTGAAAATAGTTAAAGCATATTTGAAATTGTTTGACTCAATTGAAGGCATTTCAACTTGATTTTATCAAATTACTCAACCTTACTTTTATTCAAAAACACTTTAAGTTTTTATATCAAAACATATTATCCAATAAGGCTTAGTTCAATAGATTTCTTGAATCTGCAATCCCTTGGGTAAGATCCTCATAATACTTACCAGTATTTCATTGTAAACTTTACTATATTACAATTTGATCTGTATGCTTGCGGACATCGTCGAATTAATTTAATATATTTTTGGTATGATATTTTACTATAAACGATAACACATTTATAGGTGGTCAAGTAGTTAGCGCTGTTGCCGGGGATTGCGACGATGGAATTTTTATTAGATTGATTACTGTAAAATAATATTAATTAAAAGACGAATGAGCTAGATAGTGCTTTAAGTTTTATTTATTTTAATTTATTTTAGTGTTCGAAAAAAATATTTTTAATTTTTGTAGTTAAGTAAATATTTTTATTTTAATCATTTTTATTTACCTTGTTAATTATTAGATTTAATTATAAATATTGATTTTTATAGGTCGATCTATGAACAATCCAAATTGAATTGGTTGTACGAAGATTCAACAACTCCCGCCTAAGCCGAGCAATTATACATCCAAGAAGGATGGAGATTCAACGAACCTTTGAGATGATGATGAAGTATACAACGAGAGAGTATACGAACAATAGGAGCTGATGGAGAACCAAAGGTCACTTATGGTAGAGCTTTCCCAACAAAGAAACGAAACAATAAATTCGTTGGTAGAGATATATAAGCGATAATTAGGGACATCAGAGTACTTAGACGAAACTCCTTATGATTTGTATGACTATGCGTTAGAACATGGTAGCTGTGAGTGAGAATAATCAAAGAGAATTCAACAACAATTGAATCAAATAGAGAGAATCTTCCGGCAAAGAGCCCAAGCAAGTACTCCATTGGAAGATGTTGTACATGATGTCTCCAATTCCGATTCGAAGGATCAATGTATTACCGAAAACTATTTAGAACTATATCTTGAAAGTCAACAAGAGTTTGGAATCGGAGACAGGAACAAATTGAACAATGCCAAATAAGTTTCTAATCCAATTAACATAGATGTAGAAGTCAAGATAGAATTAATAACTAACTTTGAGCTACAACTGATTCTAAATGAAAGTGTAGACAAGTCGATACACTTTTTAACCATAACCAATGAGGTGCTAATCGAAGAAACCGACGAGTTCGTCTTGTTCTCATTCAACTATGAAGGAAAAACTCGGGCAACCAAAGCTTCTTACGACATGGAGGGAAGGAAGCTCAGGCCAATAATACCCTGAAAGATAATCTGGGGTTGACTCAAATTCTACACCACGTGAATCATAATGTGGATGTCGCGTCGGTCGAAGATAAGGCGATGTCGATAGAATCGACCAAGGATGTTGGTTTATATCTCTCAATGAAAGAACAAACGTCAGATCAAAGTGTCGAGGACCAGCTAGAAGTTATTCTTTGGGGGCAACACAGATTGTCCCGACTTTGAAAAAGGACTTCACTTTTAAATTTTGTTTGTTTTAAGTTTTATTTTTCGTTGTTTATTTTTATTCTATCGTAAGTAGTTAATTATGCATGTTATTTTTTTTCATAGTAGTTGCGGTGTTCTTGTGGTGGATTAAGGCAATTAAGCGCAAACTGAGGAGTTTGACATGCTTTGAAAAGACAAAAATACAAGTTGGGAGATTTTCAAGTTTTGTCGTGCCACTCACCCCTTATAGCCCGACACGACACGACAAGCCAACCTAACGAGGGTAGCAACACCTCATAGTGTCGTGAATAAGGAGAATGTGTCATCCTGATGAGCTCCCACATCCCAATGACTATTATACACACTTCACGATGAGGCGCAATGCATCCAATGTGAAAAGGCTAAGGCATAATCCGAAGACGTGACAAATCGAGATTTGAAGTCGCAACAAAAATGATCAAAGTTGTGACACTACTGCAGAGTGTCGCAACATACCTTGACGAAATGACTTAAGGGAGCATAAAATTTATCGTAACATTACGATGGGGAGGTGATTCCATTACGACGATTTAGACTACTATGCAACATTTCAGTTCCTTAACTGTCCAATCAACCCTTGAGATTCTTGCCATTCTCCGCTCCCCACAAACTCAGAAACTATAGTTTTGATTTATTTATTTATTTAAGTTTATATTTTATTCGGAAGTATTTTCCATTCACTTAAAGACACAAATCCCGAGAGTTCTAAGACGACAGGTTCAAGGAAGTTTTCTTGTTCGGACTTTAATTCTTTTATATTAGGATAATGTTTGTTCTAATGTGTGGTAGAAGTACATAAGATCGACTTTTTTCATTTTGTGTGTTTTAATTATTTTATTTAATTTATCGAAAAATTATGTTATTTCTGTTTTCTTTGTAGGAACACCATATTTTTTAAGGCACTAGAATTTTGAGCCAAAACTACGAGGAAGAGCCAGTCCCACCAATCGCGTTGGTGTAACACCCCTAACATGTATTTGTCGTCGGAACAGGTTTTTAGAGTATTATCGAAACATTCAGAACATTTTACAAATAATTTATGTAGATTACTATTTATTTACCGAGATCATTCAAAATGTCCCTTAATTAGACCCTCGAGGTCGCATTAGAATCAAGTCGGGACTTAATTGGTAACTCATAAAATTTTTCGTGACATTTTTAAAATTTTCCAAGGTGCAGGGCTCACATGCCCGTTGGTTTAGGGACACGCCAGTGTGGTCAGGCCGTGTACTACATAGGCATGTGTCCCTAACCCGTGTAACTCTCTGATTTTTAAGGCATGAAGAAATTGAAGTAGCACAGGCAAGTCACACGCCCGTGTGCTAGGCCATGTGGTGAATTTTTTTCGAAAGTTAGATGCAGTTTTCACACGGGCATGTAACACGCCCTTGTTCAAGGCCGTGTCAACCACACGACTGAGACACACGCCCGTGCCTCTGCCCTTGTGCCCAATTCTGTGCATTCTGTTTCTCATTTTTAAGATGCAGGGGACACACGGCCTAACTACATATCCACCAAAACTCACAAACATATCCACCAATCCAACATCATATTCACATAAAATTTGACATCAATCATATGGTATTATTTCATGCATCAATGGGTATAAACTTATATACTGACATAATTCCATCAAACCAACACACAATAAGCAATTGTATTACCAAAACATAACTTTTAAGATAGCCAAATTAAATCATCACTAGCCACTCCAATGGCTAGATTACAAAACAACAATTACAAGACATCATTGGCCAAATAAGCTTATATATGCCATTATACAAAAATGAGATTCCTATTTGTACCAAAATGAGATAGTGGGCAGTATGATAATTGCTCCGACTAACCTCCAACCTTCACGAGCTTTGAGCACTATAAAATAGGAAAAATTAAACGGAGTAAGCATTTTATGCTTAGTAAGTTCGTATAATGGAAAATAAACTTGCCGGTCATATTTATTAATACAAGCATACATAAATTTACATTCCATCGAGTTTGGGTAAGTGACTAAACACATACACTTATTCAACAAGTTAGTCACATAATCTTATATGAATATCAAGTAAACATAGATGAACTCATCACATTACAAGCTTCCATTAATTTCACCTTTCCACACTTCAAGAGTCTTTTCAATTGAACTATTGAAATCTTGATGGATGTTCGGGTAATATACACATGTGCAAAAGTACCCATTAGGGCACATAATAAAAAGACACACTCTTGAGCCGTACATTTTACAGTAGGATTACCAGTCCAGGCTAAATTCTATCCGTAGCATATGCTCCAAAGAGCTTAATATGGATTACCCGTTCGGGCTAAATCCAATTTATAACCTAAACTCAAGAGGGCTTACATTAGAATTACTCGTTCGGACTAAATTCTATTTGCAACATATGCACTATTATTCTTAACCCATTGAAATTCAACATTCAACTGGAACATGATAATTTGTCCATATTACACAACTTAAGACTATTTCATTATGTATATATCATCTCACACATATCAACACAATCATACAATTCAATTCAAGCATATTAACATACATTTTTAAGTTACACAAACTTACCTTGAAAATGGTTCGTATTTGAATTTCAACTAATTGCTTTCCTCGATCTAGTTCCATGGTTGGTCTTTCCAGATTTATATGAGTAAATTTAACTATTAATCTATCACATTTCATATACATTTGCATTCTATTACATCCTAGGCAAAATTACCATTTGACCCCTGTCCTTTTCAAAAATTTTAATTTCTTCCCTAGGCCCTGAAAATGAAATTCATGAAATTTAACCCTTTTTACAAGCCTAATCGAAATTTATATATTATACTTACAGCACATACATTTCACAAATTTTAGAATTTTCCATGGGTTTTATTACTTTTTCATTTTAGTCCCTAAATCAAGTTTTCATCAAAAATTGCTTTGTAAAAGTTGTTTATCTATGAATAACTTTTCATTTTCTACCATAAATTTCTAATTTTCAGCATATTCATCCATGACTCAAATTTCATACCTTGATAACTTTTCAAATAAATCCCCTAAATAGAAAGTTTAGGTTATCCCGATTCCAAAAATTTAGAAATTACTAAAAACGAGACTTGATTTCATACCTTATTAAGCTTGAAAAGTTTTCTTCCTCTCTCCTAGGGTTTCCATAGAAAAAATCAGGAAAGATGATATAAAATTAGATGATTTTTCCTTTTTAATCAATTATCATATAATAATTTTATTGATTTTCAATTTAGTCCCTACCCTTTTTAAATTTTCCATGGATGAGTCAATTAAAATATCTACTAACTACCCTTTAATGGTCTAATTACCATATAAGGACATTAAGTTTTGAATTCCATAGCTATTTGATACTTATAGCTATTAAAACTGAACTTTTGCATTTTATGCAATTTAGTCCTTTCCGTACCAAAAATTTCATGTGACCTTCCTATCATGATACCAACCATAAAACAAAATAAAATAAATTTTTATTTTTAGCTTAGATTTGTGTTCCCGAAACCACTGTCCCGATCTTACTGAAAATGGGCTGTTACAGTTGGACCTTTAAAGCTAATCGAGTAACCTCTTTATTTTATTTTTATTTCACATTAGGGATAATGTGCCGAATAAATTTTAGGGGTGACATAGGAAATTTTTAAATTTTTTTGTATTATTTTTATTTTTTAATAGTTTTTAAAATTTTATTTGTTTGTTCTGTGTGTATAAATACAAGGGATTAGTTAAGAGCATATACTTAGATTGTTTGTAATACCCCTAACCTGTATCTGTCGCTGGATTAGAGCTACGAAGCATTAATCAGAAAATTTAACTTAAATTCATTTAATAACATAAATATATTATAAACCAATCATTCACATACATATCGTCACTTAATTGAGCCTCCGTGGCCTTAGAAGTAACTTAGAAACAATTTGGGATTCATTTGAAAACATTTGGAAAGTCTAAAAAAAATTCACAAAAATTTGGAAACAAGGTTCATACGACCATGTGGCTAGGCCGTGTGAGGAACTAGGGACACACGGCCGTGTCCCAGCCCGTGTAACTCTTTAAGTAGGGTCACACACCTGTGTCACGAGCCCATGTGCCAGGCCGTGTAACTCTCTGAGTTGCCCCACACTCCTATGTACCAGGCAGCGTGTTAGGCCGTGTAACTCACTAACTTGTGCCCTTTGAAAACCCCAGATGAGACACGACCGTATCACTAGGCTATGTGTCTCACACAGTTGAGTCACACGCTCGTGTCTCAAACCGTGTGATCCCAAAATGTACCTAAAATAAAACCATTACAATACCATTTCATGCATATACTCTCAATATATTTAAGATCACAATCAAGGTACTTAAGAATCATTCAAATTTACTTCAAAATGTCATTTCAAAAACCTAATTCAACTAACCAATGTGCCATTTAGAGACACCACAATTATATCAAAACATCAGCTATCAAAACATATCAATCTTGTTTCATTTCATGCATAATAGCCTAGCTCAAATATATACCAAAACATACTATAAATACTCATCTTCATATCATTCTAATTACACCAAAAGAGAACATATTTACAAGTATGTTAAAGTATCTAATGACATAGTTTAATAAAGTGTCAAAGTATATCAAACTAACACATCTAGCCACATATACATGCCACTAATCTAAGAGACACAAAAACTACCAACTTCGGTGGATAGTGTGAGTCGATTGATTGATCCTTCCAAAATGTCAGCAATAGTTATCTACAAAACAATCCACAAGAACCGGTAAGCTTACAAAGATTAGCAAGGGCATAATATAACAATTAATCTAAACACTCTTAAATATAGTTCATATAATATTTGGTTTAAAGTTACCGGAGTTTTAACAGGGTACGTATGTACATTCAGGGGTATTGAATTCAAACAAGGGCACATATGTGTATTCAGGGGTACCGAAGTACAAACAAGGGCATGTATGTGCATTCAAGGGTACCAAAGTACAAACAAGGGCACGTATATGCATTCAGGGGTACAAAAGTACAAACATGGTTACGTATGTGCGTTTATACAATAATTTTCTATAAACATATTATTTAAAGAATCATAGTATAATAATTTAAGTATAAATTCATTTATGTATTGAAATACTATGAACTTACCAACTATTTAATGCCGATTAACACGTAGGTACTAATCCGCTATTTTCCCTTTTCCTGGGTCAATGTATTTTTTATCCAAGTTTTGATCATGCATGAAGAAAATCAAAACCAAAGCTTACCCCATTTAATGGTGATTTTGGCCAAGGAAGAAAAAAATGAAAAAGATGATAGTTTCTTTTCATCTTTTATTTAATTAACATTTAAATTAATTATCAAATTACTTAATTACCCTATTAAAAATTATCATAATTACATTAAAACCTATCCATGTACATCGACTATCATCATGTATGGTACAATTCCCATTCAAGTCCATTAACTTTCATTTCTAGAACCATTTGACCCTTTTAACTAATAGAACTCAATATTTTCACTTCTTAGGATTTAGTACTTTTTACTTAATTAACTACTTAAACATGAAAATTTCTTAACGAAATTTTAATACGACCTTAATATATTCCCATGGACATTAAATAAAAATAATAATTTACTCATCAAAATTATGGTCCTGAAACCACTATTCTGATATCACTGAAAACGGGCTGTTACATTGTTTGTTTAAATTGTAAATTTAGCCTAAAATTAAATATACCAAGTGATACGAGTAGGTAATTATATTTGTAGAAGTATAGAATGTGAATTAAAAAAAATATTTGATAAAATCCATGGTTATTAAAACAGCGCAGTATGACTATTATAACCCTTATAAAAAGTGCTTGAGAAAAATCTCAATTGTATCGACACAAAAAAAAAAATTAAGGGCTTATTAGGGAAATATTACTGCATTAGAGTTCAAAGCATGAGAAACAATAAACTGAGTAGGAAAAAATAATTCGAAGTGACTATACTATGCAAAAATAAATACTATATTCGTATAGACATTTTGATGAAGCCATATATTTAATTTTCTTTAACTTGTTTACTTTGTAATTTATTGAACTAATCTGTTAGGTGTAAATAACTATAACTTGTTTAAAGTTCTAGCTAGAGTTATATATTTAAGCAAATTCTCCTAGTGCCGATGCTCCAATCTAATATCGTGTATCAAGTCGACACAAGTACATTGTTTAGCTATAGATTTTATTTATTTTCTTTTGTTTGCTTGAGGATAAGAAAAGACTTAAGTGTAGGGGTACTTGACTTGATGTCAAATGTAGTAGTTATTCTAGGCCATTTTCACATGTAACGAGTTTGTTTTCTAGGCATTTCATGATTAATTATTACATTTTCAGTATTAGTAGGTTAAGAATTGAAAGTTAAGAAAATAAGCGCTTTTACGCATTTTTTGCTATTTCGATGATCCGTAAGGCCGATTCAAGCCTTGTGAGTTACTAATGAGCTAATTAAGTGTGCAAGATGCCAATTTAGGTCTAAGAATACAAGGAATGATGATCAAGCCACGAGATAAGGAGCCCAATCAGCCAACAAAGCTACTAAGGCCATAACACATTCAATGTTGTGACAAAGAGCTTTATCTTGTCACGATGATGTGACAATTAGGGGAGGCAATCCATGGTGGCAACATCATGATAAGGAGACTTCCCACGACATGACGACACGACGTCGAGAGGCCAAAATGAAGTTGATTTCCTTGGAAGATACTTTTAGGATATTTCCATATTTAGACCCTAGCATTTAGCAGAATATTTTATTTATTGGGGTCCAAGTGTATCTAGGGTTGAGTGGTCACCAAGTAGGTCGTTGCCTATTGTAACGACCCATTTTTCAGAGTTATCAAAAATAGTAGTTTCGGGACCACAAATCTAACGAGCAAGTTCGTATAATTAGTATTTAAATTATAAGAGTTAATAATAATTTTATATTTAATTTTTTTTTGGTGAATTTTAATTAAATGAATTAATGGTTAGTATGGTGGTTGTCCCGAAGGTCAAGTGGTTTCAAAAAATAAGGTATCGGGACCCCATTTCTATAAATCGGGCTTGTAAATATTTTATTAAATATTTCTAGAGTCATATTTTATGTGAATTGAAATTTGGTCAGATAATTTTGATGATTTATTTCTTAATTTCGGTAAAAGGATTAAATTGTAAAGAAGGTAAAAGATAATCACTATAGATTTAAATTAGTAAATGGACCAAAATGGTGATTAAACCATGGTAAAAAAGTGTGTAATAGCCCATTTTTAGTGAAATCAAAATAGTGGTTTTGGGACCACAAATCTAACAAATAAATTATTATTTTATTATTATTTTAATGTCTATGGGATATTAGTAAGGTCGTATTAAAATTTTGTTAAGAAATTTTGACGTTTACATGCTTATTTAAGTGAAAAGGACTAAATCGTAAAAGGTGCAAAAGTAGAGTTCTATTAGTTAAAAGGGTCAAATGACTACGAAATTTTAAATTAAAGTACTTAAATGGTAAATAAACCATTTAAGCAATTAGTGGAAAAATATGGGCATGAGTTTAATGTGTTTAGTTATTAAGTAAGGTTAAAATAGTAATTTAATTAATTAATTAAATCAAAAGAAAATTAAAAGATGGTATCATCCATTAGTTGTGTTCACCATCGAAATTTTAGGGTTATAAAACACCATTTTAAGCTTTGAAGACTTGGCAATGTCTTGCTCTTGCATGTTGGTGTTTTGAGGTTAGTTTTTAATGATTTTTATGCTTTCGGGATCGTTGTAGCTTAATCTAGCTAGCCCGGGGATTAATTTGTAAAACTGTTAAAGAATTAGGATTATACTATGAATACTATTGCATGATTCTTGATGTTTTAAGAAAGATTATGAGTCCTCGTTGATAAATAAACAAGTTTTGTAAATTGATTTTTTTATGGAAATGTCATTGAGGAACTTATTTGTAATAGTACTAAAAGTCCATGGTAAATTTGGGAAATTATGATTTTTATGGATTGATATAGGTCCCTAGAGAAATCAGCTAGCTTGAGAAAAAGGATGAAAATGTTTAAATTTCAATTATGAGATTAAAGACTAAATTATGAAAAGTTAAATGTTAAGGGCAAAATAGTAATTTTGCAAAAAATATGAAATACAGATTGAATTGAATAATAAAAGTATTAAATGGATTGAATTTATCTATTTAGTTCAAGACAGACCATGTGCGGACTTAGATCGAGGAAAAGCTAAAGCCTCGAATTAATCGACTTCGTTTTTATGCCCTAATTGTCGAGGTATGTTCGTATGAATAAATACCGTTTTAATGCTATTTTCAATTATATGTTAATATGTTAGTTGTCATGTAATTGAATGATGAATATCCAACAATGTCTTGAAGGTTATCGTGTAACACCCCTCACCCGTATTCAACGCTAGAATAGGGTTACAGAGCATTATCGGACTTATAATACAAATGAATATACTATTCTCATACATTCAATCATTTCATACAATCATCATTCAAATTCAATCTATTTATCCCTTATACGAGCTTACGAGGCCCTAAACAAGCTTTAGGAGCAGTTTGAGACTAAACCGGAAACTTATGAAATTTTTGTAAAACTTTGAAAAATTTCTCAAAACAGGGGATATACACCCGTGTGGCCAGGCTGTGTGTTTCACACGGCCATCAGACACGCCCGTGTCACAGGCCGTGTGGACATTCGATATGGGATTACATGGCCGTGTCCCAACCCGTTTCTGACCTCGTGTAACTCTCTGACTTAGGTCACACGACCAACACACATGCCCGTATGGATAGCCCGTGTGCCCTAAAAATGGACATTCACGCCCATGTGCCAGGCCGTGTCAAATCTGTAGGGTATACTAACTTATGCTACATGGCCAACTCACGCGCCCGTGTGTGAGATCATGTGGAGCATACTGACTTGTTTTCAAAATCAACACTAGGGGACACACGGCCGGGCAACATGACCGTGTGTCACACACGGTTGAGACACACGCCTGTGTGGACTAAAATAGGTCATTTACCAAGCCATTTTGCCACCCATTTTGCACATACCTATACAAGATCAATTGATACCATTTTAGGACACAAATATGCAGCCAAAAGTCATCAACCAATGCACAATCATACTATATCCATTTCAACCAATTCAATACTCAATTCAATGCCATTTACCTATTCAAATACCTATCAACTCAACTTGCTTTACTATACATAATTCACATATATAATTCATTTAGGGTGCGTTTGTTTACCAGTAATATTTTCCTAGTTTTACAGTGTTTGGAAGCTTGAAAACATTTTCCATTTGGAAAATGATTTCTAGGATATGGGTAAATTGACCTTCAATTTGGGGAAAATGTCTTACCCTTTTGAATTCGGTAAGACATTTTCCAGAAAAATGAGGCCTTCTTCTCCCCTTTCCCTTTCCCTTTCCCCTTCCCTTTCCCCTTCTCCTTGGGTTGCAAATCAGTGCCATTGCCAGGTACCTACCCCCACCCTAATTCCTCAAGAGTTGCGCTATTTCGAAGAACGATGACAAGAAAATTTGGTCAAGGACCTTTTCTAGTTCCTCCTCCATCCAGGTAAGGCTCCTTCTCCTTCCATTCTTCATTCCTTTTCCTTCTTCTGTTCTTCATATTCTCTTCTTTGTTGTCTAGCTTGTGTACTAGGAATTTTTTGATTTAATTTTGTTCTTCCTCTAAAGGCTAGGTAAGGATGTTCTTTGCCTTTAATACTCTCATATTCCCTTTCTGTGGCAAATTTGTTGTTTAAATGTGTTTACTTTTTGGCACTGGTGCATTTGTTTTTATTTACTGTTTCTTATAGTTTTGAGGCTATTCATTTAAAGAACATGTGAGCACACACTTCTATACATGATTTTATGTATTGTTTCAGCTGCAGTTCATGCATTTCTAGCATCACTGGTCATGATATACTGTTATTTGCTTTATGAAAAATTTGGTATCTAACAACAAAATTGATGTAATAATCTCTGTTGAATGTATTTGCTCGTTAATTCTTAGATTATGTGGAACAGGTGGTTGAGGCATTTAAGATTTTGACTTCTGATGATAAAGTGAAAGCCATTTTGGTGAATATATTTGGAGGAATAATGAAATATGATGTGATTGCAAGTGGGATCGCCAATGCTGCCAAACATGTGACAGTTCTTTGGAGTGACTTCTCTGTTTACATTGGTGACCAAGTACTTGTGTGTCACACTAGCATTTTATCTTACTGTATGTGGGTGAATCATCATTTTAACATTGATGCAAGGAAACCAAACTGTTTGTTAGAAGTTTATGAAGCCCAAAGTAGGAGTGCCTTTTCAGAATATATATATATATATATAGATAGGTAGATAGATAGATAGATAGATAGATATGGATATAAAAGAATGTAGACGATCTGTTTTTTATTGCTTCCATAAGGATGTTAAAGGAATTGGCTTACATTTGATCTTGTGTTACAGGTGGCCCTAAAAGTTCCTGTGGTGGTCTGTCTTGAAGGTACTAATGTTGACCAAGGAAAGCGAATTTTTAAGGTAAAGTGGAAATGCGATGGATGTAATTTTATAATATCTTGACAAGTCTTGATGTCTTTTTTGGTTTCCTTGGCGATTGTCAATGGTCCTACAGGAAAGTGGAATGACATTAATTACAGCAGAAGATTTGGATGATGCTGTAGAGAAAGCAGTTAAGGCTGCTAGGAAATGAGAAATTTAAGATACGAGTCCTTTGTTTTTATTGTTTCTCATCTTTCACAACATTGATGAGTTTTTCCTTTATTTTTCTTTTCATCAAGCCCATAGAATCTTGTTAATGATAAAGCAACAGGGGGTTACTATCCTGCAAAATTGATATATTTGCCACATTTGCTCCAGATAGTTGGCATATAATTCAAAGTTGATATAACATCCTTCTTTGATTTGAGAAAATATAGTTTGGAAATTTTATGTTAAATATTGCAAGAGTTATGTGCGTGGGCTGATGGAAGCGATCACTTTTAAGTTGCAACAGTATTTTTCTTTTCATCACGCTCAGTTCCTCTGCCAGGCAAGCAAAGGGAGGTTGAAGGAAGATGAAGCTAGAAAGTATTTTCAGCATCTTATTAATGCTGTGGATTACTGCCATAGCAAGGGTGTTTACCATTGAGACCTCAAGGTACGGTATATATTTTGTTTTGATTAGCTTCTTGCCTATAAACATTAAATATTTTAACAGTTTGTATCATTGGTGCATCCATCAATTAGTGTTGATTGTTCGATACTACGTGATCGCTATGAATCATTTGCACTGTATTGCTTTGGAAGATACCTTGTTGCTTGCTTGGGTATGTTCATTTCAAAGACCTTGAACTTCAAATAAAGATTTTATTTTTTATCTCTGGATCAGCCTTGCACGATATTTCATTTAGTTTACAGTTTTTGTGGTGACATTGTCTTTGTTATTTGCTTTGCTTTATGCCATTGAATCTGAATTTTGGACACCTAGATATTATTTTCAACGTCATTGAATAGTCATTTCAACACTCTGCTTTTTCATATATTTACTTTTTAAGAATATATAGGTTTTTTTGATGTCTAACATACCATAATCATAATTCCCCTTAATGCACTAAAAGGTACAGGATGTTGTTGAACTTTGGCCTGCAATGCAACAGAAAATTAGCAGCAAACCAACAGGCAGACCAGCATCCAAGCTGAACCAGAGAAGCAGCAGCATTTTGTTTATTTTGTTTATTTGTAACTTGATTTAGTTCTTTTGTAATTTATACTTAAAGTTAGTAGGAGTAGTTGTTGATTTATGTTTAATGTTATAGCTGGTATGTCAGCTACATTTTGTGTGCAATTCTAGCTAAGCTTTAGTCATGTATTAGTGGGAGCAGTTATACATTAGGGAACTGCCATATTTCACTGTAACATAAATGCTTCTCAAGTCAATGAAAAAGATCTGATTTTTGGAGATCAAATTCAGTTTTCTTCTTGTTCAAACTACTTTGCATTTGTTTTTCTTTTTCTCCTTTAGTTTTCTGCTAAAAAACCAACATATGTAATTCGGACTACTTATGTATATGGCATATATATTTATTAATATAATTAAAAATAGCTTTTCTGGAAAATATTTTCAAGAAATCTACCAAACAACAGAAAATAATTTACACAGATTTATCCGAACACCAGAAAAGTAAATCATTTCCAGAAAAGTAAATCATTTTCCAGAAATCATTTTCCGGAAAACATTTTACTGGCAAACAAACGAAGCCTTAGTTAAACCATTTCAAACATGCATTATCAATTCAACCTCATTTACTCAATATAGGTCAATTACCTAACTCAAAACAAAGTCATTTACACATATTTATACATTAACAAATTCATCATCACAAGCCAACTCAAATGGCGTAAATACATGTTCATCAAACATACCAAAATGACACAAGCCTATACATGCCATATACCATATTTACATAACTCAAAAGTACCAAATAGATGTCCAATAGTGCGATGAAGTCTCTGACGATCCACAAATTCGAGCTAGATTCGTAAAACTATAAAACATCAAAAATTAAACAAAGTAAGCTATAAAGCTTAGTAAGTTCGTATGTAAATATGAAATAATCACAACATTCATTAACATTTCAAAATGGATAACATAATTAACATTTAAAGCATCAAAAAATGAGCTAACATAAAGTTTATCCATATCATAACTCATAAGTTCTCAACTTCTTCTAACTCGTTACTTGAATTAGTTTTCCGTACATACCTGTACCGATACTTATCTATTTCTCAACAATTCTCTTATCAAACCACTCCGGCTTATAAATGCTTACGATACAAATACTTTGATTTTCCGATGCCATAGTCCAACTATGGTCTTACACATACATTGCCAAGGCCCTGCCGTGGTCTTACATTCACATGCCATAACCCGGTTGTGGTCTTATTATCCGATTTACTATAGCCCAACTATGGTCTTATTCTGCATCTCGTTTACTTTAACCGTACATTAAATTTAATATTTCCACATTTATCTATTAGAATAAATACTATCTCAATTTCATCCATCAAATAAATAGATACATATTTAATTTCAATTATACAAACTTACCTCATGTACGGATATGTACGAATATACACAACATCCCTTATATAGGCCTACAAGGCCAAAGACATGCATTGGAAAGGATTTAGGGCTAAACCCGAAACTTCTAGAACTTTTACAACACTTACAAATTTTTCATGTGTTGGAGAGTCACATGCCCGTGTGCTTAAACCGTGGGGTCACACATGCCCGTATGGCTTGGGACACGCTTGTGTCCTCAGCCCATGTAACTCTTTGACTATGACATCTTCAACTAAATAAAATCACATGGCCAAGGCACAAGCCAGTGTCCTTAGGCCGTGTAGTAGGTTAAATTCCAAAATCAGGTGCAGACTTCACACGGCCTGAGCATACGCCCATGTACTAAGGTCGTGCCTCTCACATGGCCGAGACACATGGCCGTGTCTCTACCCGTGTGTTTACTACTGGGCATTCTGTTGGCATTAATTAGAGGGCAAGGGACACACGGCCAGATCACATGCCCATGGGTCAAGCCGCGTGTCACAATGGTCTAAACACGCGCCCGTGCATCTACTTGTGTGGACAACTTTAAAGCTATTTTCTAAGCCAATTGCCACCATTATTTAAACAAACTTATAAATACAAATAAACAATATCTCTTACACTTGCATGCATGCATTCCCATAACATATCATACACTCACATATCATTTTTCAACATTCAACCATCCATAACCATAGGCCATATCCTAATGAAATCGGCACATACATACATAGATGAATAATTTTACAACTCAACAATCATCGTGAGCCATATCTCATGGCCATACATAAAATAATTCAAATATCATTATAAGCCAACACATCTGGCTAGACCAATGTAACATATAACAAAAAGACCATGTCCCCATACATGCCATACTCAAAATATTGAGACTAACTATACCCAAAAGATCCAGTTGATAGTGTGAACGAGCCTCCGATGTCTCTTGATCCCCGAGCTTGCTTGGCGATACTAAAAGGAAATGGAAAAAGAGAGAGGGTAAGCATAAAGCTTAGTAAGCTTTCATGTAATTAATAAGCAATAAAAATATGCATTTTCATACACATACGTAACAAACTTAAATCATCTTGTTTTCTACAATCATAGTAGTCATCTCCTATCTCATTCAAGTTACATAAGGTTCAATAGAACATCAATATCGTAATGCCTTCATTCTCATCTTACAGCAGCCTTATCATTTCATAATCTCAATAACTACAAGCTTGGTATACATTACTGTACCCTTTCAACATGATTATACATCGTCATTTCTTTGACACATCCTTGGCTACCCTTTGAACCACTTGGAATACTAAGGATACTCAGGATTATCATACACATAATAAGATGCAAATGCCATGTCGTCTGGTCTTACATGGGATCTCATATTGATGCCGTATCCCAAATATGGTCTTATACAAATTCTCATTTCGACGCCATGTCCCAGACGTGGTCTTACATGAAATCTCATATCAACGCCATATCCCAGATATGGTCTTACATGATCCATATCGTAGATATGGTCTTATATAGGATCTTATCAACCCAATGTCATAATATTTGTACCTTAAGTATTCCTAGGGTTCATCCGGCTTTTATCACCTCAAATCTTTATCGAACAACATCAATAATATTCAAGAGACAATTATACAATTTGTATAACATTAACTGCTAAATGCATAATAAAAAAGTTGTATCAACCATACACAAACTTACCTCGGTATACAAAAAGTGGGCGACTAGATTGAACTAGTCTACTAGCTTGGTCTTCCCTCGGTCTAGCTCCGGACTCCATTTTTCTTGATTTGTAGTGACAAATTCACTTATTTAGTCACTACATTAATCAATACAATCTATAATTCATACCTGGGAAAAAATTACTATTTTTCGCTAGACTTTCACATAATTATGATTTTGCCCCTAGGCTCATAAAATGATTTTAATCAAATTTCCTCCTTTAACAAGCCTAGCCGAACCTTTATTACTCTTATAGCAATTCACAGTTTTCAATTATTTCACATATTTGCAACCTATTTTATAAACTTCACAAAATGGTCCTTTTAGGTGTTTTCATGAAAATACCTTTCACAAAAGTTGTTTATTTAACAATCAAGATTCATTTTCTTCCATAATACTCAGCAAACATCACAAATCCTCTCATGGTAATCTCTAGACTATCAACCATTTTGTAAAATAGTCCCCCCTTTAGTTAGCTTATGCTACAAGGGTCCCAAAAGTACAAAAATTATCAAGAATGACCATTAAAATCACTTGCTTGCAAGGGTGAAGAGTTGTTGAAATTTCAAGCTTTCAAAAGCCTTATTTTTGCTGATATTTTCAGTGGAGAGGAGGAAGATGAAAAGGTGATATCTTTTTCTCTTTATTTTATTTTATTGCTTGTCAAATTATCACCAAAACCTCACCTAACCTTTGAAAGTTTCATTTCCTTGTCTCTATGGCCAGCCATCACTCTCTTAAAGGCCTATTTGCACATTAAGGACCTCTAATTTAAGGTTCTCTAGCTATATGACACTTCTAATTAATAGAACACAGTTTTCGCCTTTGATGCGATTTAGTCCCTTTTCAAAATTAAGCATAAAATCGCTAAAATTATTTCACCAAAATTTTCATACACTCATATAATCATATTATAACATATAAAATAATATTAAAAATAATTTCTTCAGCCTCAGATTAGTGGTTTCAAAACCACTGTTTCGACTAGCCCCAAAATCAGGCTGTTACAACTCCCCCTTAAGGATTTTTGTCCCCGAAAGTCTTACCGATAAAAAGAGTTGGGTATTGGCTTCTCATTGTTTCCTCGGGTTCCCATGTGGCATCTTGAACCCCATGTCATTTCCATAATATTTTTACAAGGAAAATGCTTTTATTTCTTAATTGCTTGACTTCTCGAGCCAAAATCTTAACCGGTTCCTCACCATAAGTCATACCCTGTCGTATCTCAACCTCTGTAGGTGTAAGCACATCTAAAGGGTCTGATCGGTACCGGCGCAACATAGACACATGTAACATATCGTGAATCTTTTCCAACTCAGATGGTAAGGCTAACTGATAAGCTATCGGTCCTATTCTCTAAGTCACCCCATATGGTTCGATAAAATGCAGACTCAACTTGCCTTTTCGACCAAACCTGAGAACTTTCTTCCACGAGGAAACTTTTAGAAACACCTTATCATCGACTTGAAACTCAATTTCCTTTCATTTTAAATCTGCTTAAGATTTCTGCCTATCCAAAGTCGCTTTCAAGCAATCTCAAATCACCTTTAGTTTCTATTCGATTTCTTTGACTAAGTCAACCCCGTGAATCTGATTTTCTCTGAGTTCGATCCAATATAAGGGCGTTTGACACTTATGCCCATACAAAGCCTCATAAGGCACCATTTTTAAACTCGACTGATAGCTATTGTTGTAGGCAAACTCTACTAACGGTAAATACTTTTCCCAACTTCCTTGGAATTCAAGGACACAACACCGCAACATGTCTTCAAGAATCTGAATTACTCTCTCTGACTGACCGTCGGTTTGCGGATGGAAAGCCATGTTAAAATTCAACTTTGTCCCAAAAGCTTCTTATAACTTTTTCCAAAACCGCGAGTTAAACCTCGGATCGTTATCCAAAATAATCAATAAGGGCACTCCGTGGAGTCTTACAATTTCGAAAACATACAAATCAGCCAATTTTTCAAGCAGATAATCCATACGCACTTGTATAAAATGAGCTGACTTTGTTAGCCTATCAACCATACGATATATTTCTTCCTTGGCGTCCAAGGCAACCTGGACACGAAATCTATAGTAATATGATCCCATTTCCATTTGGGAACCATCACAGGTTGAAGTAAACCAGAAGGTACTTAGTGTTCGACTTTCACTTGCTGACAAATTAGGCACTTAGAGACAAGCTCTGAAACGTCTCTCTTCATTCCCGACCACCAATACATTTTCTTCAAGTCATTGTACATTTTCACACTACCCGGATGGATAGACATACAACTGCTATGTGCCTCATGCAAAATTTTCTGAATAAGCTCATCGTCTTTGGGTACACAAATTCTGTCTCAAAACATTAAAAAACCATCTGAACCAATCCGAAAGTTTGATTCTATACCTGTCTCGAACTGAGTTATCTTGGCTTGCAATTCTTTATCACCTTTCTGAGCTTCACAGATCTCTTGTAAAAATGTTGGTTTTGCTCTCAACTCGACTAAAATCGAACCATCATCGGTTATTAACAACAGAGTTTTCATCACTCTCAAGGCAAACAATGATTTCCTACTCAAAGCATCAACGATCACGTTCACCTTCCCCGGGTGATAGTCGATCACCAGTTCGTAATCTTTATGATCTCTAGCCATCTCTGTTGGCGAAGGTTTAGTTCCTTTTAAGGCATCAAATACTTTAAACTTTTATGGTCGGTGAATACTCGGCATCTCTTGCCATGCAAATGGTGTCTCCAAAATACTCGGCATCTCTTGCCATGCAAATGGTGTCTCCAAATCTTCAATGCGAACACTATGGCAGCTAACTCTAAGTCATGAGTCAGATAGTTTTTCTCATGTAGCTTTAGTTGTCTCAAGGCATATGCTATTACCTTGCCTTCTTGCATGAGCACGCATCCCAATCCATTCAAGGATGCATCACTGTACACTACGAATTCTTTTTCCAGTTTCGGTTGCACTAATATTGGAGCTTCAGTCAACAACGTCTTTAGTATCTCGAAATTCTATTGGCATTTTTCTGTCCATTCGAACTTGACATCTTTCTGTAGCAACCTTGTCATTAGAGTAGCAATCATGGAGAATCCTTTAAAAAATCGTCTATAGTAACCCGCTAAGCCTAGAAAGCTTTTAATCTCCGATACATTCCTCGGCGGTTTCCACTCAACAATAGTCAAGATCTTACTCGGGTCAACTCTAATTCCATCACCCAACACAATGTGTCCTAAGAATCCGACCTTTCGAAGCCAAAACTCACTTTTACTAAACTTGGCATACAATTGCTTATCTCTTAAAGTCTGCAAAACAATTCTCAAATGCTCCGCGTGCTCTCTCTCATCACGAGAATAAATTAAAATATCATCGATAAAAACAACAACGAACTTATCCAAATACAGTTGAAAAATATGATTCTTTAAATCCATAAACACAGCAAGAGCATTTGTTAAGCCAAAGGGCATGACAAGGAACTCATAGTGCCAGTACCTCGTCCAAAATGCCGTTTTCGGTACATATTGCTCCTTAACTCTTAGCTGGTGATAACCGGAACTTTAGTTTATCTTAGAAAACACTGTGGCTCCTTTCAATTGGTCAAACAGATCATCAATCCTTGGCAAAGGATACTTGTTCTTCACAGTCACCTTGTTGAGCTGTCTGTAGTCTGTACATAACCTCATTGACCCATCTTTTTTTTTCAGAAAAAATATCGGAGCACTCCACGGAGAATAGCTTGGTCTCGCAAAACCCTTATCCGTTAACTCTTGTAGCTGAACCTTCAACTCTTTTAACTCCAACGGTGCCATCCTATATGGGGCAACTGAAATAGGTGCCCTACCAGGGACCAACTTAATACCAAACTCAACTTCCCTAATTGGAGGCAATTTGGGCAACTCTTCCGGAAACACATCCAAGTATTCCCATACCACAGGCATTGACTCAATCTTTACTTTCGACTCTTGGGTATTCAACACAAACAAAAAGATAAGCTTTGTAACCCTTCCTTACAGACTTTTGAGTGGTCATAGAAGAAATCACTACAGGCAAGCTATTCGACTCATCTGATTCAACCCAGAAAATATCACCATTTTCACATTTCAATTTAATAAATTCTCTCCCACAATTTACTACTACATCATGAGTAGTTAACCAATCCATACCAAGAATTACGTCAAACTCATCAAATGGCAAAAACATAAGGTTAGCCGGAAAACAATGACCTCTAATCATCAAGGGACAATTCTTACATACTTTATCAACTAACACGTATTTGCCTAACGAGTTTGACACTTTTATTACAAATTCTGTAGATTTAACAAGCATGCTCATAGTAGACACCAATTTCATACAAATATAGGAATGGGTAGATCTCGGATCAATCAAACCAATAACAGTAGCTTCATAGATAAAAAATGTACCCATAATCATATCTAGAAATAAAGCCTCTTCGCGTGCACGAATGGCATACCTCCTTGCAAGAGCTCTGCCCTCGAGTCTTTCAACAGAATCTTTAGGGGCATTCTTACTG
The DNA here is from genome assembly GCA_025698465.1 of Gossypium longicalyx. Classification (NCBI taxonomy): domain Eukaryota; kingdom Viridiplantae; phylum Streptophyta; class Magnoliopsida; order Malvales; family Malvaceae; genus Gossypium; species Gossypium longicalyx. The sequence continues at coordinate 64,665,520 of CM046995.1, read as the reverse complement.
CTTGCTCCACTACCCAGATTTTTTTGTGGTCTACCTCGATTAGCGGTGTTACCTGATCTTGCACTTTGGTACCTCTCCTTTTCTGCCATCTCAAGGCACTCTCTAATAAAGTGGTTTGGGGAACCACACTTGAAACAGGTCCTGTCACTCCCCTGACACTCACTTGAGTGACGTCTACCACATTGGGGACATTCTGGTCAACTTGGTCGAGCATTACCGACACTAGCAATCGAGGTGGTCTGGGCCTTAGTACCTAAATACTGTTTACCTCTATTTCTATTTGAAAGCTCAATAGAAGCATTGGAACGAGGGTGGAAATCCCTTGAATTCTTCGATATGGATTGAAACAACTTACCCATAGATCTTTTCTTTGAATCCCTAGCCTCAAACTCAACCTTTCTCTTCTCTTTGGCTAATTCCTCGGCCTTACAAGCTCTTTCGATGAGTATAACGAACTCCTTCAACTCAAGTATACCAACAAACATTCGAATATCTTCATTTAATCCGTCCTCAAACCTCTTGTACATAATGGCTTCGGTCGACACACACTCCTGAACGTATTTGCTAAGTCTCACAAACTCACACTCGTATTTACTTACGGTCATTCTACCTTGCTTCTACTCAAGAAACTCTTTCCTTTGTTGATCCATAAACCTCCGACTGATATACTTTTTTCTGAAACTCCTCTTGAAAAAATTCCCATGTCACTCTCTCCCTTGGCACAACCGAGACAAGTGTCTTCCAGCAGTGGCAAGCCAAATCTCTAAGCAATGACACAACACATTTCATGCACTATTCTGGTGTGCATGACAATTCCTCAAAAACCAGGATGGTGTTTTCGAGCCAAAACTCTGCTCGTTCCAGATCATCATCAATATTAGCTCGGAACTCTCCAGCTCCTTGCTTTCGAATTTTATCCACCAAAGGTTTATTCTGTCTTATAAAATCCATACCATAGGGTGCCACTGGGATAGGTTGGGGAATAAGTGGGGGTGGAGGGGGTTGAGCATTCGGGTTCGTCCGAACGAACTCTGTGTACCAAGCATCCATCATGTGGAGAAAGGCTTCCCGAGCCCCTTATTTTCCTTCCTGACTAACTGTGGGAGGTCTACTCTCTTGCGGCACTGTCCTTTCAACGGGAGCAGACGCGTTACTTTCTACGTCGTCAGCTTCAGCTCGATTGGGATCCATTACTATATAAAAACACAATAAAAAGGTCAGGAGTCATCACACTATTACAATGTATTTATGGCATGTATAGCTAGACTTGTACACTCGCTACATTAGTCCAAGAATTGACTAAACCGTAACTTTGATACCACTAAATGTAACACCCTTTACCCTTATTCGGTGCCAGAATAGGGTACAAGGTGTTTCCGAATGTAAATGAAATCAAACACACAAAATTGAACTATAAAATTTCATTCCAATTAAGGTCATTCAAACATATACACAACCTTCCTTATACGGGCCTACAAGGCCCAAGACATGCATTGGAAAGGATTTAAGACTAAACCAGAAACTTTTGAAACTTTTACAACACTTAGAAAATTTTCATGTGTTGGAGAGTCACACGCCCGTGTGGTCACACACGCCTATGTGGCTTGGGACATGCCCGTGTCCTCAGCTCGTGTAACTCTCTGACTATGACATCATCAACCAAATAAAGTCACATGGCCAAGGCACACGCCCGTTTCCTTAGGCCGTGTGGTGGATTAAATTCCAAAATTAGGTGCAGACTTCACACGGCCTGAGCACACGCCCATGTACTAAGGCCGTGCCTCTCACACAGCCGAGACACACGGTCGTGTCTCTACTCGAGTGTTTACTACTGGGCATTCTGTTGCTATTAATTAGAGCGCAGGGGACACACGGTCGGATCACACGCCCGTGCGTCTACCCGTGTGGACAACTTTAAAGCTATTTTCCAAGCCAATTGCACCCTTATTTAAACAAACCTATATATACAAATAAATAATATCTCTTAGACTTGCATGCATGCATTCCCATAACATATCATACACTTACATACCAGTTTTCAACATTTAATCATCCATAACCATAGGTCATATCATAATGAAATGGACACATACATACATAGATGAATAGGTTTACAACTCAACAATTATCATGAGCCATATCTCATGGCCATACACAAAATGATTCAAATATCATTAAAAGCCAACACATCTGGCTAGACCAATATAACATATAAGAAAAAGACCATGTCCCTCTACATGCCGTACTCAAAATATTGAGACTAACTATACCCAAAAGATCTAGTCGATAGTGTGAACGAGCCTCCGATGTCCCTTGATCCCCGAGCTAGCTTGGTGGTACTAAAAGGAAATAGAAAAAGTGAGAAGGTATGCATAAAACTTAGTAAGCTTGCATGTAATTAATAAGCAATAAAAATATGCATTTTCATACAAAAACATAACAAACTTAAATCATCTTGTTTTCAACAATCATAGCAGTCATCTCCTATCTCATTCAAGTTACATAAGGTTCAATAGAACATCAATATCGTAATGCCTTCATTCTCATCTTACAGCAACCTTATCATTTCATAATCTCAATAACTACAAGCTTGGTATACATTGCTGTACCCTTTCAACATGATTATATATCGTCATTTCTTTGACACATCCTTGGCTACCTGTTGAACCACTTGGAATACTAAGGATACTCAGGATTATCATACGCATAATAAGATGCTAATGCCATGTCCCAAAGATGGTCTTACATGGGATCTCATATTGATGTCGTATCCCAGATATGGTCTTATACGAATTCTCATTTCGATGCCATGTCCCAGACGTGGTCTTACATGAAATCTCATATCAACGCCATATCCCAGATATGGGATTACATGATAACTCATATTGATGCCGATGCCATATCCCAGATATGGTCTTATATGAGATCTTATCAACCCAATGTCATAGTATTTGTACCTTAAGTATTCCTAGGGTTCAACCGACTTTTATCACCTCAAATCTTTTTCGAACAACATCAATAATATTCACGAGACAATTATACAATTCATATAACATTAAATGCTAAATGCATAATAAAAAGTTGTATCAACCACACTTTAAGTTACCTTAGTATACAAAAAGTGGGTGACTAGATTGAATTAGTCTACTAGCTTGGTCTTCCCCCGGTCCGGGTCCGGACTTCATTTTTCTTGATCTATAATGAAAAATTCACTTATTTAATTGCTACATTAATCAATATAATCTATAATTCATTCCTAGGAAAAACTACCATTTTGCCCCTAAACATTCACATAATTATGATTTTGCCCCTAGGCTCGTAAAACGATTTTAATCAAATTTCCACCTTTAACAAGCCTAGATGAACCTTTATTACTCTTATAGCAACTCAAAATTTTCAATTATTTCACACATTTACAACCTATTCTATAAACTTCACAAAATGGTCCTTTTAGGTGTTCTCATGAAAATCCCTTTCACAAAAGTTGTTTATTTAACAACCAAGATTCATTTTCTTCCATAATACTCAACAAACATCACAAATCCTCTCATGGTAATCTCTAGACTATCAACCATTTTGTAAAATAGTCCCCTCTTTAGTTAGCTTATGCTACAAGGGTCCCAAAAGTACAAAAATTATCAAGAATGACCATTAAAATCACTTACTTGCAAGGGTGAAGAGTTGTTGAAATTTCAAGCGTCCAAAACCTTTTTTGTTTTTTGATATTTTCAGTGGAGAGGAGGATGATGAAAAGGTGATATCTTTTTCTCTTTATTTTATTTTATTTCTAGTCAAATTGTCACCAAAACCTTACCTAACCTTTGACAATTTCATTTCCTTGTCTCTATGGCCTGCCATCACTCTCTTAAAGGCCTATTGCACATTAAGGAGCTCTAATTTAAGATTCTCTAGCTATATGACGCTTCTAATTAATAGAACACAACTTTTGCCTTTTATGCGATTTAGTCCCTTTTCAAAATTAAACATAAAATCGCAAAAATTATTTCACCAAAATTTTCATGCACTCATATAATCAAGCTATAACACATAAAATAATATTAAAAAAATTTATCTGGCCTCAGATTAGTGGTTTTGAAACCACTATTGTAACACTCCAAACCCAGCCTAAACCTATGTCCGAATCTGGCGGTGTCACATTGAGCTGTTTTTCGTAAAGTATGATATTGATGAAATCCCTTTTTCTATTTAACCTCTTTGTGTGATCTTAATGATGATTCTAAGACATGTCTTTCATTTCTAAAATGTGAGTCATTGTCAAAAAGTTATTCACATTAAAACGTTTTTAATTTTTAAAACGTCATTTATTGTGGAAGCTTTTAAAACAGGTTGCGTATTCGTGGTATCTTTGATAAAACATTTATCTTTTTAAAAACCCGCGTCTTTTCCTACTACTAGTAGTTATAAACCAAAACAAATAAAAATTTCAAATTTCAAATTACAATCCAAAGAGGCCATTATTATAGTAAATTGCCTCAAAAATTAATTCAAAATCATAAAATACTATTTAAAATTAGATAGGCCGTGTGGCCACTGCTGAGTCCTCCGTTGCACCGATCCCCCTATGTCTGGGGATTACCTATACAGTTAAAACAGAAGGGTGAGTTTACGAAAACTCAGTGTGCAATCCCATAAAAGCAAACAGTCAGAAAACAAGCACAGTATGGGCCTAAGCCCTTTTTAGTAACAGTGACAATATTAGTTTGGGCTTTCGCCCTTCTCAATATAGAAACAGTCATGTGTTTGGGCCTTGGCCCATTACAGTAACAATAATCTGTGTAGTAACAGTTTAAACAGTATATAAGTCCTACCCATCCAGCCTCTACACTCCAACACCGTCCAACCCTACACTCCATTTGGGGATATAATCAACCCACCCATTCCCACACTCTAGAAAGTATCAAAAGCGGCACTATACAGTAATATGCAGCTGGGCTGCCAGTAATTAGGCTCGAAGCCTTTTAGTACACTTTCTCCGATCAATATAAACCTATCCCCATGCAATGCATCATACAATCATGTCATGTCATATCATAGAATCATACATGTATCCATTACAATTTAAATAACATGCTAAAATACGGTCATACATGTACATATATATATAGATCACATAAGGGTATAACAGTCATTCAGTCATTAGGTGTCTAGATTAGCTTACTGACCCCACAGCAGGTCCATAGTCGTCTCGGGCGACTGGTACAACCTTAGCAATCAAACAGTGAAAATGGGCCAACGACCCATATTGCGGGCCCATGTGGGCCCACACGCTCGCGTGGCACACACGGCCAAAAATGGCCCTGGTCGTGTGGATCACATGGCCTGGCCCAATATTTCCATACGTTCGTGTGGTTCACCCGTGTGGGACCCACATGTCTGTGGGGCCCACACGGTCCAATTCGACCCAGCCCATGAAATCGTACATAGCCAGCTTCGTTGATCACACACCCATGTGTAGTCACACGGACTACCACACGAGCAAGCGCACGCCCATGTGGCATCATTGTTTATTTACTCCGGCTTTTGCCGATTTCCATAGTCAAGATTGTGTTTACACACCTTATTTGTTTGAAGTTAAACCGCACTCTGAGATTACCCGCACCTAATATTAAGCAGAGAACCACGCTAGCAGAGAACCAGAAGATTCAGCTAAGGGAGAACAAAGTGGAACCCTTTGTTCACTACACCGCGAGAGTGGAAGAAAATGGAAGATTGACAAAGGAGGAAAAAGAAACGTTATCGCGAGATAAGGAAAATTCAAAAAGAAGTAAGGAGTATAACCGAAATACAAACCTCGCACAATTTCTGTGAAGAGAAGATAGGAAAGGAAGAACAGTCGACAGAACAGTTGAAGGGAAACCAATGCCCAAGTTAAAATTTTTAGGTAGGAACAGCTATGTTTCGGCTAGGATAGCTAAAGAGAACACGTTCAGAACTTCAGTAAAAGGAAGTAAGCAAAGAAAACAAAAGAGGAAAAAGAAGAGAAGAAAGTAATGGATGAAAGAATCGAGAAACAGAAAAGCTAGAAGATGAAAGTAGAGAGAAAACTAGAAGCAAAAATGCCTACACTATCAAAAAAATTCGGAATTAAGAGAGAGTGTAGCTGAAATTTCTCCCCCTTACTAGTTTCAATTCTACCTGAACTCTCCATCCTACACTCCCAAAACCACTCCTAAAATCTCTCAACCAAATCCCCACTTATCCAAATCCCTTAACGACCGAAAATCCCCCCATTATCATCCCCAAATTCGGCCACAACAACCCCCATACTTCTCAACCACTCCAACTGCCCATTAGCATTAGAATTTCACTAACACATAGACACCTACATGGCTAAAAGTAAAAATTAATCCTTTGCTCGCGTAAAGACTCAAACTCCTGACCCATTTATACATCAACACTCCACTTAACCACTAGACCAATAGGCCTATTCTGTCATATTTTATCAATAATTATTTATAAACCTATTAACTAAAGACAAGGATTAATTCATCTAAAACAAAAATTTTGCACAAGCCAAGGCTTGAACCCAAGACTTCTCAAACACTCTCAAAACACTCAGAACACTTAACCACTGAATCAGATACACAGTTGTGTCACAACATAAAAAAATAAATACTAAATATTTTTGGGGCGTTACAACTCTACCCCCTTAAAGAAAATTTCGGCCTCGAAATTTTACCTGGTCAGAATAGATGAGGATATTGTTGTCGCATCGCATCCTCAGGCTCCCACGTGGCCTCCTCAGTGTTGTGGTTACACCAAATAACCATAACCAGTGGGATAGACTTCCTCCTTAAAACATTTACATCACGATCTACTATTTGAATCGGCTCCTCCTTAAAAGTCATATCTGGCCTAACCTTAATCTCCTCAATCGAAATAATATGTGTGGGATCAGACTGGTAGCGTCTCAACATAAAAACGTGGAACATGTTGTGAATCCAATCTAATTCTGGAGATAACTCCAACTGGTAGGCAACCGGTCTCACTTGTTTCAGTATGCGATAAGGCCCGATAAACCTAGGGCTCAGCTTACCTTTACGTCCAAACCTCAATAACTTTTTCCATGGCGAGAGCTTGAGAAAAACAAAGTCCCCCACAGAATACTCTATCTCTCGAAGTTTCAGATCTGCATATGACTTTTGTCTGTCTGATGCCACTTTCAATCGATCTCGAATCAGTCTAACTTTATCCTCGATATCAGAAACTAGTTCAGGGCCCAGAACATGCCACTCGCCCAACTCAGTCCAACACGAAGGAGTGCGACACCTATGGCCATATAATGCCTCGTAAAGTGCCATCTATATGCTAGACTGATAGCTATTGTTATAAGCAAACTCTGCTAGTGTCAAGTAATCCTCTCAACTTCCTCGAAAGTTAATCACGCAACTCCTTAACATGTCCTCCAATATCTGAATCACCCTCTCTGACTGACCATCTGTCTGCGGATGGAATGTAGTACTGAAGTCCAATCTCGTACCTGAAGCTTCATGTAATTCCTTCCAGAATCGAGACGTGAAACGAGGATCTCTATAAGATACTATTGAAATCGGTACCCCATGCAGTCTCACTATCTTAGACACATATAGTTTAGCCAACTTCTGCAAAGAGTAATCAGTACGAACTGGTATGAAATGGGCGGACTTGGTCAACCGATCCACGATAACCCATACTGAATCTTTCTTAGTAGGCGTTAGGGGCAACCCACTTACGAAGTCCATAGTCACTCTCTCCCACTTCCAAAGTGGAATTTTAACTGGCTGAAGCAACCCTAAAGGTAATTGATGTTCAGCCTTAACTTGCTGGCAATTCAGACATTTACCCATGAAATCAGTAACTTCACGCTTAAGACCCGGCCACCAATATAACTCACGAAGGTCTCGGTACATCTTATTCCTACTAGGATCCATAGCATAAAGGCTACTATTCACCTCACGTAGTATAGACTGTATCAAATCAATATCCTTTAGCACATAGATTCTCCCACAAAGACAGAGCACCCTTTCGCTATTCAGTCCAAAATCTATAGTATCCCCCTCACTCTCAACCTGACGAAAACAAAGACCCAACGACTCGTCTTCCATCTGCTTACCCTTAATCTGATCCATCCACATTAGTTTAACTTGAAGCTCGGCCAACAAACTACTATCATCAAATAAACTAAGGTGATCAAACATCGCCCTCAGATCAGTCATAGTTCTACGACTCAGTGCATCTGCCACCACATTGGCGTTACCAGGATGGTATTTGGCCGTACAGTCATAGTCTTTAAGTAGCTCAATCCATCTATGCTATCTAAGATTTAGCTCTTTCTGAGTGAGGAGATATTTGAGGCTCTTGTGATCAGTGTAGATGATACACCTCTCACTGTACAGATAATGCCTCTATATCTTCAGTGCGAATACCACCGCAGCTAACTCCAAATCATGTGTCGAATAATTCGCCTCATGAATCTTTAGCTGACGAGACGCATACGCTGCTAACTTACCCTCTTGCATCAACACACATCCCAAACCAACATGTGATGCAGCACTATAAACAGTGAACTCTTTCCCTGACTCTGCCTGTATCAAGACATGGGGCCTCAGTCAGTACCTTCTTGAGCTTCTCAAAACTCTCTTGCTGCGCATCAATCCAGTTAAACGGTACTCCCTTACGTAGTAGCTTAGCCAAAGGTGCTGTAATTAGTAAAAACCCTCTACAAATCATCGATAATACCCTGCTCGTCCTAGAAAACTGTGGATCTCATATATAGTCTTAGGCGGCTTCCAATCCAAAACAGCCTCAATCTTTCGAGGATCAACCTTAATTCCTTCAGCAGATACCACACGGCCAAAAAATGTAACCTTTCGTAACTAGAACTCACATTTACTAAATTTGGCGTACAATTGTTTCTCCTTCAGAATCTGTAGAACTACTCGAAGATGTTCATCATGTTCATCCTCAGTTCTCGAATACACCAGAATGCCATCAATAAAAACCACTATGAACCGATCCAGATAGGGCTAGAACACTTGGTTCATTAGATCCATAAAAGCCGCTGGTGCATTCGTCAGTCCAAATGGCATCACTAGGAACTTGTAATGTCCATAACGAGTCCTAAATGTTGTCTTGTATACATCAGTCTCTTTGACCCTCAGTTGATGGTACCCAGATAGGAGATCAATCTTAGAAAAAATTAAAGCTCCTCGAAATTGGTCGAATAGATCATCTATCCTCGGTAAGTGGTACTTATTCTTAATGGCTAATTTTTTCAGTTGCTGGTAATCGATGCACATACGCATGGATCCATCCTTCTTTTTTCACAAACAAAACTGGTACTCCCCATGGAGACACACTAGAGCAGATGAACGCACGATCCTGTAATTCTTGAATCTGAGCTTTAAGCTCCACAAGCTCCTTCGGTGCCATTCTATAAGGGGCGATGGACACCGGAGCTGTACCAGGTGGAAGCTCAATCTCAAACTCAACTTCATAATTTGGAGGTAACCCCGGTAGCTCTTCAGGAAAGACGTCCAGAAAATCTTTAACCGTTTTGATATCTTTAACAGAAGAAACCCAAGAATCTGGAATACTAATGTAAGCCAGATACACCTCACATCCCTTACGAACCAATTTTTTGGCCCTTAATGCAGAAATCACATTCGACAAGTAGTTCTGACGTTCCCTAATTACAACTACCTCGTCGTCCTCCACAGTTCTCCGTACCATCCTTCTAGTAGCACAATCAAAGCTCACTCGAAGTTTAACCAGCCAGTCCATTCCTAGTATTAAATCAAATTCTCCAAAAGGAAGTTCCATCAAATTCGCAAAAAAGATAACCCCTTGAACCTCCAAAGGAACATCTCTAAACAATTTATTTACCCTCACCGACTGCCCCGAAGGACTCAGTACAGTAACCTCACTTGTAGTGCTCTCAACCAAGATACCCAGAGTCTCAGACACAGTACAAGCTATATACGAGTGAGTAGATCCTATATCTATTAGTGCAGTATAAGGTACATCATAGATAAAGAACGTACACGTGATAACATCTGGAGCATCTCTATCCTCTCGGTGATGTGCAACAAAAACTAGAGCTAGTTGCCTCGCCTCAGTATACCCAACACCTCTACTCGGTGCTCTCTGACTGTGGCCTAAACCATTCCCACCTTTAGCCTGACCACAGCCTCTCGGTGGCTGCTGAACATCCCTTGACGGCTGTATAGCACCTAAACCCAGGGCTTGCATTTGATCGGGCCTCTGTGGACACTCTTTGATACGGTGCTCCAATGATCCGCACCTCAAACATGCCCCAGTCCTTGTCCAGCACCCACCCTGATAGCGTCCCCACAATTAGCATAGGGCTGCGGTCCAGTAGCAGCAACAGGGGCCCCAACTTTGACTGGCCCATCAATACTGGCCTTTTTCTTAGGCCTTAGAAAGGAACTCGAGGGCTTCGAATCCCTCTTGTTCCTACCTCTCTCTTTCTCACGGTTCTGGCGCTAGCGCGCTTCACTTCATCGACGATCTTCGCCTTATCCACCAATGCATCAAAATCTCACTCCCTCTGTGGAGCTATTAGAACCCGTAAGCTATCCCTGAGGCCATCCTCAAAGTGAACACATCGCTCGTACTCAATCACCACCATCCCTCGCGCATAGCGGCTTAATCGCAAAAATTTAGCCTCATATTTGGCCATTGAACTATTCCCCTGAGTCAGATTCAGAAACTGTCACCTCCGGGCATCCACATAACTAGCACCCACATACTTTCCCTGAAAAGTAGTCCTGAAAAACCCCAGGACAGTCGATCGAATTGAGTGCCCTCTTTAACCGTAAGCCACCACTAGTAAGCCTCATCTCTCAACAATGACACTGCACCCTTTAGTTTCTGCTCGGGGGTGCAGTCCAAATCGTCCATTATCCTCTCTGTGGCCATAATCCAGTACTCAACCACATTAGGGATGACCCCAGTGACACCCTTGAATATCTCAACTCCATTCGACCGGAGTTGTTTTGAAACTGACTCTCGGACTCTCGCTCCAGTATTGGGCCCAACGACCCTCTCCAGAATTCTTAACATGGCTTGGGGTAGTGCGCCATCCCCAGCCGCTCGACCATGAGACCCAGCCTCAGTCACAGGTGTAGCTGGTCTCTCACTAGTTTCCAAATTAGGTATGTGGCCAGATGATGAAGACCCAGCTCGAGCACGTCCACGGCCTCTACCACGACCTCTTGTACCCCATCCGCGAGTACCTCTGGTGCTCATTGTGGAATTGAGTTTTATATGTATTAACAATTTTATGCATCAATTTACAGTTCAAGTGTTTATTAACAGATATTTTATGGAAAACAGTATCAGTAATTCAGAGTTCGTTTTCGTAGATCGCAGTCTCACTGCAGTTATACTATCGTTTCAGTGTACACTACTAAAGTATTTTCAATACAGTATGTTATCTATAATAGCCTCAGTATTTACCATCTATAGCATTTTAATAAAAAACGCATAATAGTTACAGAAAACTTACAGGATCGGCGCCGGAGACTCAATGTACCAAATATTCAGTAAAACTTTTCAAAACATTTCAAATCATTTGGAAGTAAAAATTCAAGTGGAGTTTTGTAACATGGCTCTGATACCACTAAATATAACACCCCAAACCCGGCCTAGACGTCATGGCTGAATCTGGCGATGTCAAATTGAAGTATTTTTGATAAAACACTTATCTTTTTAAAAACCCGTGCCTTTTCCTACTGCTAGCAGTTATAAACCAAAACAAATAAAAATCCCAAATTAAAAATGAAAATCCAAAGAGGCCATTATTACAGTAAATTACCCTAAAAAATAAATCAAAATCATAAAATACTATTTAAAATTAGATAGGCCGTGTGGCCATCGCTGAGTCCTCCGTTGCCCCGATCCGTCTATTTTTGGGGATTACCTATACAGTTAAAATAGGAGGGCGAGTTTACAAAAACTCAGTGTGTAATCCCATATAAGCAAACAGTCAGAAAAAAGCACAGTCTGGCCTAAGCCCTTTTTAGTAACAGTGACAATATCATTTTGGGCTTTAGCCCATCTCAATACAGAAATAGTCATGTGTTTAGGCCTTGGCCCATTACAGTAACAATAATCAATGTTGTAACAGTTTAAACAGTATATAAGTCCTACCTATCTAGCCTCTACACTCCAACTCCGTCCAACCCTACACTCTATGTAGGGATATAATCTACTCACCCATCCCTACACTCTAGAAAGTACTAAAAGCAGCACTATACAGTAATATGCAGTTGGGCTGCCAGAAATTTAGGCTCGAAGCCTTTCAGTACACTTCCTCTGATCAGTATAAACCCATCCCCATGAAATGCTTCATACAATCATGCCTTGTCATATCATAGAATCATACATTTATCTATTATAGTTTAAATAGCATGCTAAAATGCGGTCATACATGTACATATATATATATACATCACATAGGGGGTATAATAGTCATTCAGTCAATTAGGGGTCTAGATAAGCTTACCGACCCTACGGTAGGTCCACAGTCGTCTCAGGCGACCCGTTTAACCCTAGCAATCAAATAGTTAAAATGGGCTAACGACCTATATTATGGGCCCATGTGTGGGCCATATGGCCCAAAATGGCCCTGGTCGTGTGGATCACATGGCCTAGCCCAATATTTCCACACGTCCGTGTGGTTCACCCATGTGGGGCCCACGTGCCCGTGGGGCCCACATGGCCCAATTCGGCCCATCCCATGAAATGGCACATGGCCAGCTTTGTCGATCGTACGTCCATGTTTAGTCACACAGACTACCACAAGTGCGAGCGCACACCCATATGGCATTGTCATTCACTTACTCCAGCTTTTGTTGATTTCCATAGTCGAGATTGTGTTTACACACCTTATTTTGTTTGAAGTTAAACCGCACTCCGAGATAACCCGTACCTAATATTAACCAATTCGTCATCCAATTAGAGTATTTAAATGATACACAATTGATACAAACAAAAAGGACATTCCCAAGAAGACTAACGACACGCTTACCTTAGAGTGAAAACACGATTCTGTAATATGAGAACACCGATTGGCTAACAACCCCTATTAAATGAATATTTGCTAACAAAACCAGAATCAAACAATTCAAACTTACCAACCACGCGAGCAGAGAACCAAAAGATTCGACCAAGGGAGAACAAAGTGGAACCCTTTGTTCACTACACCGCAAGAGTGGAAGAAAATAGAATATCGACAAAGGAGGAAAAAGAAATGTTATCGCGAATAAGGCAAATTTGAGAAAAAGTAGAGAGTATAACCAAAATACAAACCACATACAATTTTCGTAAAGAGAAGATAGGAAAAGAAGAATAGTCGATAGAACAGTTGAAGGGAAACCAATGCCCATGACGAAATTTTTGGGTAGGAACAACTATGTTTCGACCACATAATTATTTACGCCTTGAACCTCCAAAGGAACATCTCTAAACAATTTATTTACCCTTACCGACTGCCCCGAAGGACTCAATACAATAGCCTCACTTGTAGTGCTCTCAACCAAGATACCCCGAGTCTCAGACATAGTACAAGCTATATAAGAGTGAGTAGATCCTACATCTATTAGTGCAGTATAAGGTACATCATAGATAAAGAACGTACCCGTGATAACATCTGGAGCATCTCTATCCTTTCGGTGATGTGCAACATAAACTAGAGCTAGCTGCCTCGCCTCAGTATACCCAACACTTCTACCCGGTGCTCTCTGATTGCAGCCCAAACCATTCCCACCTTTAGCCTGACCACGGCCTCTCGGTGGCTGCTGAACATCCCTCGACGGCTGTGTGGCACCTAGACCCAGAGCTTGCATTTGATTGGGCCTCTGTGGACACTCTTTGATACGGTGCTCCAATGATTCGCACCTCAAACATGCCCCAGTCCTTATCCAGCACCCACCCTGATAGCGTCTCCCACAATTAGCATAGGGTTGCAGTCCAATAGTAGTAACAGGGGCCCCAACTTTGACCGGCCCATCAATACTGGCCTTTTTCTTAGGCCTTAGAAAGGAACTTGAGGGCTTCAAATCCCTCTTGTTCCTACCTCTCTCTTTCTCACGGTTCTGGCGCTAGCGCGCTTCACTTCCTCTATGATCTTCGCCTTATCAACCAATGCAGTAAAATCTCACTCCCTCTGTGGAGCTATCAGAACCTGTAAACTATCCCTGAGGCCATCCTCAAAGCGAACACATCGCTCGTACTCAATCGCCACCATCCCTCGCGTATAGCGGCTTAATCGCAAAAATTTAGCCTCATATTTGGCCATTGAACTATTCCCCTGAGTCAGATTTAGAAACTGTCTCCTCCGGGCATCTACATAACTAGCAACCACATAATTTCCCTAAAAAGTGTCTTGAAAAACTCCCAGGACAGTCTATCGGGTTGAATGCCCTTTTTAACTGTAAGCCACCACTGGTAAGCTTCATCTCTCAGCAGTGACACTGCACCCTTTAGTTTCTGCTCGAGGGTGCAGTCTAAGTCGTCTATGATCCTCTCTGTGGCCTCAATCCAGTACTCAACCATATTAGGGATGACCCTAGTGACACCCCTGAATATCTCAGCTCTATTAGACCAGAGCTGTTTCGTAACCGACCCTCAGCCTCCCACTCCAGTATTGGGCCTAGCGACCTCTCTAGAATTCTTAACATGGCTTGGGACAGTGCGTCGTCCCCAGCCGCTCGACCATGAGACCCAGTCTCAGTCACAGGTGTAGCCGGTGTCTTACTAGTTTCCAAATTAGGTATGTGGCCAGATGACGAGGACCCAGCTCGAGCACCTCCACAGCCTCTACCACGACCTCTTGTACCTAGTTCGCGAGTACCTCTAGTGCTCATTTTTTAATTGCATTTTATCTGTATTAACAATTTTATGCATCAATTTATAGTTCCAGTGTTTAATAACAGATATTTTATGGAAAACAGTATCAGTAATTTAGAGTTCATTTTCGTAGATTGCAGTCTCACTGCAGTTTTACTATCGTCTTAGTGTACACTACTAAAATATTTTCAATACAGTATGTTATCTATAATAGCCTCAGTATTTACTATCTATAGCATTTTAATAAAAAATGCATAATAGTTACAAAAAACTTACAGGATCGACGCCGGAGACTCAATGTACAACATATTCAGTAAAACTTTTCAAAACATTTCAAATCATTTGGACGTAAAAATTCAAGTGTTAAAACCCAAATCCATAGTCGAGTTTTGCAACCTGGCTCTAATACCACTAAATGTAACACCCCAAACCCGGCCTAGACTTTATGATCGAATCTGGTGATGTCACATTGAATTGTTTTTCGTAAAGTGTGATATCGATTAAAACCCTTTTTCTATTTAGGCTCTTTGTGTGATCTTAATGATGATTCTAAGACCTGTCGTTCATATTCAAAATGTGAGTCATTGTCAAAAAGTTATTCACATTAAAACATTGTTAATTTTTAAAACGTCATTTATTGCGGAAGCTATTAAAACAGGTTGCGTATTCGTGGTATCTTTGATAAAACACTTATCTTTTTGAAAACTCGTGTCTTTTCCTACTGCTAGCAGTTATAAACCAAAACAAATAAAAATCCCAAATTAAAAATAAAAATCCAAAGAGGCCATTATTACAGTAAATTACCCTCACAATTAAATTGAAATTATAAAATACTATTTAAAATTAGATAGGTCGTGTGGCCAGTGCTGAGTCCTCCGTTGCACCGATCCACCTATTTCTGGGGATTACCTGTACAGTTAAAATAGGAGGGTGAGCTTACGAAAACTCAGTGTGTAATCTCATATAAGCAAACAATCAGAAAATAAGCACAGTCTGGCCTGAGCCTTTTTAAGTAACAGTGACAATATCAGTTTGGGCTTTAGCCTATTTCAATACAGAAATAGTCATGTGTTTGGGCCTTAGCCCATTACAGTAACAATAATTAGTGTAGTAACAGTTTAAAAAGTATATAAGTCCTACCCATCCAGCCTCTACACTCCAACTCCGTCCAACCCTAAACTCCATGTGGGGATATAATCAACCCACCTATCCCTACACTCCAGAAAGTACCGTAAGCAGCACTATACAGTAATATGCAACTGGGCTACCAGTAATTTAGGCTCAAAGCCTTTTAGTACACTTCCTCCGATCAGTATAAACCCATTCCCATGCAATACATCATACAATCATATCATGTCATATCATAGAATCATACATCTATCCATTACAGTTTAAATAGCATGCTAAAATATGGTCATAGATGTACATATATATATCACATAGGGCTATAATAGTCATTCAGTCAATTAGGGGTCTAGATAAGCTTATCGACCCTATGGTAGGTCCGTAGTCGTCTCAGGTGACCCGTGCAACCTTAGCAATCAAACAGTGAAAATGGGCCAACAACTCATATTGTGGGTTAGGCCACATGGCCCAAAATTACCCTGGTCGTGTGGATCACATGGCTTGGCCCAATATTTCCACATGTTCGTGTGGTTCACCCGTGTGAGGCCCACGTACCCATTGGGCCCACATAGCCCAATTTGGCCCAGCCCATGAAATCGCACATGGCCGGCTTCGTTGATCACACGACTACGTTTGGTCACACAGACTACCACACAAGCGAGCGCACGCTCATATGGCATCGTTGTTCACTTACTCTAGCTTTTGCCGATTTCCATAGTCGAGATTGTGTTTACACACCTTATTTTGTTTGAAGTTCAATCGCATTCTGAGATAATTCGCACCTAATATTAACCAATTCGTCAGTGAATTAGTTGATTTAAATGATACACAATTGATACATAGAAAAAGGGCATTCCCAAGAAGACCAACAACACGCTTACCTTAGAGTGAAAACACAATTCTGCAATATGAGAACACCAATTGGCTGACCTCAGATTCTTAGACTTCACCTAAGACAGAAAAAACCCCCATTAAATGAATATTTGCTAACAAAACCAAAATCGAACAAAACTTACCAACCATGCGAGCAGAGAACCAGAAGATTCGGCCAAGGGAGAACAAAGTGGAACCCTTTGTTCACTACACCACGAGAGTAGAAGAAAATGGAAGATCGACAAAGGAGGAAAAAGAAATGTTATCGTGAATAAGGAAAATTTGAAAAGAAACAGAGAGTATAACCAAAATACAAACCTCACACAATTTTCGTGAAGAGAAGATAGGAAAGGAAGAACAGTCGATAGAACAGTTGAAGGGAAACCAAATCCCAAGTCAAAATTTTTGGGTAGGAACGGCTATGTTTCGGCTAGGATAGCTAGAGAGAACACGTTCAGAACTTCAGTAAAAGGAAGTAAGCAAAGAAAACAAAAAAGGAAAAAGAAGAGAAGAAAGTAACGGATGAAAGAACTGAGAAACAGAAAAGCCAGAAGACGAAAGTAGAGAGAAAACTAGAAGCAAAAATGCCTACACTATCAGAAAAATTCAGAATTGAGAGAGAGTGTAGCCAAAATTTTTACCCCTTACTAGTTTAAATTATACATGAACTCTCCATCCTACACTCCCAGAACCACTCCTAAAATCTCTCAACCAAATCCCCACTTATCCAAATCCCTTAACAACAAAAATTCCCCCTATTATCCTCCCCTAATTCGGCCACAACAACCTCCACACTTCTCAACCACTCCAATCACCCACTAGCATTATAATTTCACTAACACACAGACACCTACACGGCCACAAGTAAAAATAAATCCTTTGCTCGCTCAAAGACTCGAACTCCTGACCCCTTGCAACATCAACACTCCACTTAACCACTAGACCAGCAGACCTATTCTGTCATATTTTATCAATAATTATTTATAAACCTACTGACTAAAGAAAGGATTAATTCATATCAAACAAAAATTTTGCACAAGCCAAGGCTTTAACCCAAGACTTCTCAGACACTCCCAGAACACTCAGAACACTTAACCACTGAATCAGATACAAAGTTGTGTCACAACATAAATAAATAAATACTAAAGATTTTTGGTGCATTACAACTGTTCTGACTAGCCCTAAAATTGAGTTGTTACACGGCCAAGTCATACGACCGTGTGCTTAGGCCGTGTGGAAGATTTAATTTTCATAATTTTTCATAAAATGGGTGCAGACTTCACACGCCCTGGGCACACACCAATGTCCCTGGGCCGTGTACTTCACACAGCTGAGACACATAGCCGTGTCTCTGCCCGTGAGGCCAATTCGAAGCTAAAATTCAAGATGCAAGAGACACACGGCCGGATCACACACCCAAATGGGCAAGCCGTGTGTCACACATGGCCGAGACACATGCCCGTGTGGACAAAAATAAGGCTATTTACCAAGCCATTTTACCACCCTTACTTGCACCAACCTACACAACAATAAGTAACACAAATCCAAGTATATACATACCACCAATTTAGCCACAACCAAGTCATCCACACATCAATTACATGCTATTTCCTATCTCATACAACATCTCATACTTATCATCTCAAACCATGCAAAATCCACATCCATGAAAGACATCTTCATATCCATATATACTTAACCAATATTAGCCAATTTCAATGGCCATTTACAAAATGAATCATCAACCATTATAAGCCAACACATTTGGCCAAATCAAATACGACACATAACAAAATGACCAAGTCCCTATACATGCCATACTCAAAATAATGAAATCATAAGTACCCAAAATGATAATTTGATAGTGTGAATGGATCTTTGACTGTCTTCGATCCTTGAGCTGGCTTGGTGACACTATAAGACAAGGGAAAAAGAAAGGGGGTAAGATTTAAAGCTTAGTAAGTTCCTATTGGAAACACAAAGATTTATATAATTTTTCATACCCATTTTTACTTAAATTCGTGCAAATTCGGTTAAATTCTTGTCGAAAAATAATTAAATATTATAAAATAATTAAATTGTGTTAAAAATATGAACATGGTGAATTTTAGTTCATTTTATACTTAATTTTGATTAATTTTGACTATTTTCGACAGATTCGTGCAAAGGGCGAAAATTGGCTCAGCTGACACTACTAAAAGCATAAAACCGAGAAGCAATTTGAAGTATCGAGGCACATTAATTTCCAGCCTAAGACGGTCTAGAAATGTGTATTAATTCATAATTTAATTAATTTTAATTTATTCCCCATTTAATTTGGGTTAAATAAATTACTTTTAATTAATTATGGGGAAAGGGTCCAGTTGAACCGCACTGGTTGAACCAAATTGAGTGAACCGAACCAGCCACTAATTGGGCAGCCCAAAACCGTCCATATGCTGACCCAAATCAAAATTTTAGCTGATTAAATATGCTTGCAAAAAGGCCCTTGAAAGACTTCCAAATTGCATTCAAACCCCACCTTTAATTGTGGCTTTGTAGATTTGCCCCAGGCTATTTTTAGCAAAGTTGAAAGTCTCAACTTTTGCCAAGTAAATGGCTGGCCATGGGGGGCTCTTTGGCTGATGGAATTTGCTATTTTTAGCAGCCACAATCAGCTATAAAATCCACCCCTTTCTGATCATTCAAACCATCCCTCAATCCCACAACATTCTCTCATTCTCCCTTCTCCTCTCTCACTTTTCTCTCCATTTTTTTCGATCACATTTCCCTTTTTGTTAAAGTGCCGATTTCTTCTCTTGGGAAAGAGGCTCTCATCAGCCATTTCAGAGCAGCAATTAGGTGTTCATAAGTGACCTTGATAGCCGAGGGCAACGAAGAACAGAGCAACTAGTCAAGCCACGGAGAAACACTGGATTTGCTTCTTGTTCCCTATCTCTTTAAGTTTTGTTGCTGTTTTGACGAACATGTTTATGAATATTTATGCTATTGAAATGGCTATTTTAATCAATTTATCTTAAATTAAGTTTGTGTTGGGTTGATTATATTCTGCCTACTTGAATTGTTAAAATGATGTTTATGCTGTTATAGGCCTCGTAAATTGCTTGGTTAAGTAAAATCGTGCCTAAGTTATTCTTACAATATAATTGTTAAATAACTAATAAATTAAGTATTAAATCGTATTGAAATTATAATTAATAGACACAATGCTTAACCAGTGCATGTTTATTCTTCTAAGGTAGCTGAAGTTTAAATTAGCATTGTATTCGGCGATACATATGCCTAGCATAACTTGCAAGATTTTTGTGATTAAACTGTTTCAAGGTAGAAATACCCTGTTACATCACTTAATCTTTTATATTCTTGTGAATATTGATTAACCACTTGGATTGACATTGGAAAATGTTCAAGAGGTTGATTAATTTGATAAGTATGTATGAGCAGTAGTTAGCAAATTACCGAGTTACCGTTAATTTATTCGTAGCAATATAAACATCAGTTTAATAATTCTAAGTTAAAGAATTGTAATTAATCCAACACAAATGTGTTATCTTGATTAAATCTTATTTGAAATCGTGCATTAGAACTCCTTTATTTTAATTATTTACTTAGTTTTTTAAATAGTTTTTGATCATCTTTTAAAACCAAATTATTTTTACCTCACCAAAGTGTTTTACATTTAATTTCATAAATAATTCTTTTTACAGTCCTTGTGGGTACGATAACTCGACATTTACTTGTCACCTTATTACTTGTTGCGATTGTGTACACTTGCTCATTTTCGTCGTTCCACCTATGCAAATAATAGGCATCATACACACTTCAGCATGAATTTAACATGAAGTAAATTAACATAAATACCATTGTAAACTTTCATAATTAAACTTAACATAGATGTTATTAAAGCCTTAGCATAATAACTTACTCAATCATACCATATCGAGGGTTCATCACATATCGAGCTCATTAAGCAAGGGTTTATGTACATACCTGTACCAACTTACAACTTACCATAATCTTTCACAACATACCATAGTCTTTCACAACTTAAACATTGTCATTAATTTTCCCGTTGGACCACTTGGAATACTAGAGGATACTCGGGATATCTCACACACATAATACCATACCAATGCCATATCCCAAATATGGTCTTACATGGGATCTCATATCGATGCCAATAGCCCAGCTATGGTCTTACACGAAATCTCATATCGATGCCATATCCCAGATATGGTCTTACACGTAATCTCAACTAACCCAAATGTCATGACACTTGTATCCTAACTATTCCTATAGTTCAACCGAGATATTTCTCACTCGTCATCCATTGTCAATTTCCTTCCAAGAGTTAATCATAAATTCATACAGTATTTCCTTCCAAGAGTCAATCATAAATTCATATAGTATTAAGGTATTTAAAACATAAATAAATAATGCATTATTTACGTACGAGCTTACCTCGATAGCAAAAATAGTAGAAAATGATTTAATCGTCAAACACCTTATTCTTTCCCCGATCAAGGTCCGAACTTCGTTTTTCTTTATCTATAATAAAAAAATTTAGCTTATTTAATATTCACATTTCTCAAATTATTCTAAACATCACATTATGGAAAAATTACCTTTTTTCCCCTATCTTTAACATATTTACAAATTAGTCCCTAGGCTCGTAAAATGAAATGCACTCAATTTCTTTGTTACCCAAGCCTAGATGAACCATATACATGCTCATTCAACCTATATTTTTCATCAAATCAGATTTTTACTACCCATTTTACATCTTTTTACAAATAGGTCCTTTTTATGTATTTTCATGAAAAATCACTTAGTAAAAGTTGTTTATTACACATCAAACTTTCATTTTCTACCATTAAACATCAAAACACATGTATGTCACACATGGGTAAATTTTTAAACATGAACCCTACTTCAAAACAATGGTAGAAATACGTAAATCGGGTGAATACGACTTAAAAAACATAAAGAGCATTGAAAACGGGGCTAGGATGTACTTACAATCAAGCTTGAAAGTTGAAGAAAACCCTAGCTATGGTGCCTTGAGATTTTGGCTTTATTTTCTCTTTTTATTCTTTTATTTACCAAATGACCAAAATGCCTTTTTTGCCAAACTTTAAAATTTTATCTCACCATGCCCATTTTTGTCCACTAACTTAACAAATGGTCTAATTATCATATAAGGACCTTTAATTTAAAATCTCATAGTAATTGGACACCTTTAACAAGTAGAACTCAACTTTTGCACTTTTTACGATTTAGTCCTTTTGACTAAATTGAGTACCTAAACGTCAGAATTTTCAAACGAAATTTTCAATAATCATTCCGTGAAACTGTAGACCATAAAAATGAAATAAAAATAACTTTTTTTATTTCAGATTTGTGGTCCCGAAACCACTATTCTGACTAGCCCTAAAATTAAGCTGTTACATTGCATCCCTTTTTCACATATTTCTAAGCTAGCAGACGAAATTACAGCAGGTAAACCCTTCAAATCATTTGGCTCAATTCAGTGAGTTTCATTATTTTGAAATCTTAACTCAATGGTCTTTTGTCTACAATTTACTACTGCATCATGCAACGTCAACCAGTCCATACCTAGAATAACATCAAACTCATCAAACGATAACAACATCAAATCAACCATGAAATAGTAACCTTGAGTCATTAATGGACAATTCTTGCAAACTTTGTCAACTAGGACATATTTGCCTAAGGGGTTCAACACTTTTATAACAAAATAAGTAGAACCAACAAGTAAATTCTTACTAGACACTAAGTTCACACATATGTATGAATGAGTTGATCTGGGGTCTATCAATGCAACTACATCAGTGTCATAAGGAGAGAATGTACCTGTAATACATCTGGAGATGATGCTTCTTCGCGAGCGCAAATAGCATAAGTTCTGGTAGGTGCTCTAGCCTCTGATCTCACAGCAGCATCTCATGTTGCACCTCTACCACCACTCACATTTCCAACATTACAGAATGGTCTTCCTCTTGAAGTCGAGTTGCTTTATCTTGCACTCTGAGATTTATCTTTCTCATCTAACTCAGACCAATATCGAATGAAGTGTTCATGCGAACCACAGCTAAAATATGCTTTATCATTCATTCTACACTCTTCGAAATGTCATTTTCCACATCGTCCACATTCAGGTTTATTCGGTCTAACATTACCCACACTTGCCATTGATGTAGCTGGAGTTTTTGAACTAAAAAAATTACTTTTCACGATCTCTATTAGAGTGCTCCATTGATGCATTAGATCGACTATAAACATCTTGTGATTTCTTGGATAAAGAGTGATAGGGTTTATTCATCAATCTCTTTCTCGAATCTCTACCTTCAGAATCAACCTTTCTCTTTTCTTTGCCTAGTTCCTTAACTTTACAAGCACGTTCAACTAACACAACGAATTCTTTTAAATCCAATATCCTGACCAAAAGTTTAATGTCTTCGTTCAGGCCATCAACAAACCGCTTGCACATTATCTCTTCAGTAGAAACATACTCTCGAGCATATTTACTTAACCGCACAAATTCTCTCTCGTACTCGATTACGGTCATTGGGCCTTGTGTTAGTTTCAAAAACATTTTATTCTTTTGATCCAGAAATCATTGACTTATATACTATCTTTTGGAACTCAGTCTAAAAGAACTCCCAAGTGACTCTCTCTCTCGGCACCACAGATATTAATGAACTCCACCACTTTATATGTAACACATTAATTTTGGGCCTAGTCGGAACAGTGGTTTCGGGACCACAAATCCGACGATGGAAATTTTATTTTTATTATATTTTTTGGTCTACAATTTCACAGAATAATTTTGTGAAAATTTCGCTTGAAAAATTTGACGTTCTGGCACTTAAATTAGTCAAAAGGACTAAATCGTAAAAAGTGCAAAAGTTGAGTTCTACATACTAGAGGAGTCCAATTGTTATGAAATTTTAAATTGAGGGTCCTTAAATGGTAATTATACCATTTGTTAATTTCTGGACAAAAATAGACATGAAATGGGTGTAATAAAATATTTTTAGGTTAGAGGTATTTTGGTAAACTAATAATTAAAAGAATTAAAAAGGGAAATAAGCCAAATTAGCTATCATCTTCTTCATTCAACCGTTTCTACCAGTAGCAGCCATGGTTAAGGTTTTTTCAAACTCCCAAGCTCGATTATAAGTTCTCCTTAGCCCCGTTTTTAAAGTTCTTTACATTTCCGAAATCCCGGTAACTTGGTTAAGCTTATTCTAGCAATAATTTAACCTAGGGTTTATATTTGGAAAAATACCCATAGGTGAAATGTGTTTATTTTTATGTTTTATGGTAGAATATGAAGCTTTAAATTGTGTTAAACAACTTTTACTAAGCGATTTTACGTGAAAACGAGTAAAACGACATAATCGGTAAAAATATCTAATGTTCATAAGTTCATGTTAGAGTGCGAATTTGATGTTGCTATAGAAGGGAAAAATGATCCGCATGTCATAAAACATAAGGAAATAGGATGAAGTTCAATTTACGAGCCTAGGGGAAAAAAATGTAAATTTGACAAAGTTTAGGGGCAAATTTGTAATTTTTCCAAAATATGATTTTCAGTTAATTTGAATAATATGAGTCCTAATTAGGCTATATTTGAAATGATAGATCAAGGAAAAATCAAAATTCGGGCTAAAATTGAAAAATATCAGGTTGTGGACAAAATGGTAAAAATGGCCATTTTCGCATACGAGGTAAGTTCATATGATTTTTAATAATGCAATGTGTAATTGAATGTTATTTCCTTGATATTAAATGAGATATAAGTTCATCAGTAAATGTGGTAACATAATTGTCATTTTAAGTAATTTAATGATATTGATATAATATGATGATTATTATTATGAAATATTATACTTTGTGGTTATTATTGAGTAATATTCAAATTACGTGTGCTACTTGATAAATATGAATTGCTACCGAGTATCAGTTCCAACATTTCGTGGAAGACGACAAAGATGTGTGATCGAGGAAAATCCCGTTTGAACCTTAGGAATAGATTAGGATATAAGTGACATGTCACTAGGATATTTGAGTTCCGAACTCGTTGAGTTGAGTCCGAGTTTGGGAGATCTAACTAGGCATCTGAACTTGTTCAGTTGAGTGCAAGTTCACTTATGGATGTGCGCACCCAAGCTCATTAAGTTGAGTCCGAGTTCACTTATGGGTGGGTTACATGGTAGCTTGGCTACACGTATATTCCGCAGGCTATTGAGTTTGTCTAGTTGTGGGCATGGTACTTATGTGCATGCATTCTGTGTATCCGATTATATTCCGAGTGTTCAACGGGTAATTTGGTGAAGTATTCGTTGATGATCCCAATGAGATAAGCCATTGGTGAGTATGTCTTTGAGTTATGTTACAAGTTGTATAGGTATGTACACTAAACTTATGTATGATGCCTTGACATGTAATGATCTATGATGTATATAGTATTTGATGAATATTATGAAAATGACATGATTTGGAATAAGTCATTGATACTTGATGACATTGAGATTATGGATTTATTCTTATGAAGCACAATTATGTGTTATTACCATTATGAATGTAATGATATTGTATGGATTTGGTGAATAATAGTAATGAATGAGTAAATTTAGCCTTGGCAGTTTTGGGTTACTGCAGTGGTGCAACTTTGGAAATTCACCATAAATTTTGGAAATTGAATCAGGGGCTGAATAAAATATGAGGTTGAAGCCCAATGAGTCTAGTTTCACATAGAAGAAACGGTATATGCAATAAAAATTTATATTATGAGATATTTAAATTGATGTGAGACAGAGTCTGAATGATTTTGTGATTCCCTGTTTTGATTTGAGAAAATCATAAAAAATTGTATAAAAATATTTATGGGTTTTAATTTATATTATTAAAATCTTTAATGAGTCTATTCTCTAGAAAGATAAATGTGAGCATTATCTGAATTCTGTACTATGAGAAATATAATTTTTAGTGAAGAGAGAACAGAACTGTTGGATAGGAGAATATGGGAAACTTTAATGAATAAACTGTACTAATTGGCTAAACCAAAAATTCTGGAAATTTTATGGGAGAAAGGTATATGAGTCTATTTTCAAGAAAAATTAATGAAACTTAATTTGGAGTCTCGTAGCTCCAAATTTAAATGGATTAGTAACTGTAACTCTGTAAAATAGCTTAACCTGAACAAGAGTAAATTGTACAATTATGATGTTTTACCTTAAAAAAAAACATGTGGGTAATTGCTTATTAACTTCATATGGACTTACTAAGCGGAAAGCTTACCCCTCCTCTCTACTTCTTCAGTTTTGGCAGGTCGGCTCGGGGTTGGAGATAGTCGGAGGCAAAATCACACTATCAAGCTATCATTTTTAGGAGAATTAATTCAAATATTAGAAATATCAAGTGAGTGGCATGTATAGGAAGTTGGTTTGTGATATGTATTATTATTATGACTTTGACCATACGTATCGGTTTGCATTGAGTTAGCGTATATAATCATGAGATGTGGTCCTTATCCATTATGGTTTGTAAGTTTAATTAATCATGCCATGTCCTATGTTTTGATGTGATGATATAGTTAGCTTTGTTTGTTATGCATGATTGGTAATACAACAGGTAAGTTAAATGCATGCTAGTGGATCATGAATTAAATGGAAATGAGTAATGTTGCCTTGAATATGGATGTTTAATGGACAAATTAGTAACTACATTATGATGGTATAAAATGAGAATAAGATTTAGTATGTCTAGTTCTAGTTAATGTAAGAATGTATATTATATAGAAGATGGTAAGCAAATATGTTTAAAGTGAATGACATGTTATTGCATGATTATGGATGTGTAAGTGCTCATTTATGCCACGTTATATGTCTTTAAATATGAGCCTATGAATGTGTTCGAAAAGTTTTGAATTAAATGAAATTTTATGGCCCGATTTTCGTCTATGTGTATGGTTAAGTCTGGCAATGCCTCGTACCCTGTTTTGGCCTTGGATACGGGTAAGGGGTGTTACATTTGGTGGTATCAGAGCTATGGTTTAGTCGGTTCTTGAACTAATCTAGCTTGTGTAAAAGTCTAGTTATACATGCCACGGGTCCGCGATAGTGCGATGTCTCCCGACGCGTAAGAGCACCGTCTTATTTAGACAAAGGTACTCTCCAATTGAGTTGCACCGACCATGTTCAAGGTGATTGAAGGTATTTGAGTAAAATTATGATTATGATAAGTCTCGGTTCAGAAAAGTATGAATAAAAGTTTATGATATATATGTGATAACACGTGATATGAAAGTTTATGTTGTGATAAATATCTATATTTGCTTAATGCTCATATGATGTAGTGCACTTGGCTTACTTGACAAGTTGAATGGGATAAATAGAAATTCGTAGAGGTATGAGTAAGGGTTCATAATATCATGATACGAATGAAAATGTCATTGTCTTGATTGGACATTGAATGTTGATGAATGTTAATGATATTTTTATGAGATAAAGAATTATAACGAAATGAACTTATCTATGTTAAATTGTTTGGACTGAATTATATGATTGTATTGATATGTATATGATGATACACAAAGTGAAAGTTACGATTGTGATGCAAATATTCATGTTTGTTTGGCCCTTATGTGATGTTATGAGCATGACTTATTTGATTAAATGAATGGATAAGTAAAGCTATCCAGAAAACATAAGATGCATGCATAAGTATACTTGTCTAAATGGGATAATTGGAAAATTGGTGTAAACCAACATGAATGTTGCGTTGCCTGAAATGAATGAGATGATTTTGACGATGTTGCTATGATGATGAAAGATGTGTCATATGTATATGTATAAGAAAGTTGAATCAGAGGCTCTACAACCCCTCTCCCTTATCGAAGTGGTGCTTATAATGGAATTTCATGAGATTTGTATTAAATAAGTTCCCGGTTAAAAAAACCAAAGAGTTGAATGATAGTATAATTATAAGTATGATTAGAGATTGAGAATGAGTTGATAAGTAAAGTCAGAGCTAGAAAAGTATCAGGTTGACATAAAGATTATGGGAGCTATGCACTGTCCCAGTTAGAGAATGAATTTACTTTGGTAAATTGAATTACTCAGGTACAAGGTTGAGAAAAGTGTAAATCAAAGTTTATTCAGAACTAGTCTTCTTTAGTGAAAGGTCTAACATGAAATTTGTGATGGCAAAACTAGTTATGGGAAATGATATTTGAAATGTGTAATATCTGAGTGTGACAATTACGGCTGAACAGATTTAACAGTTTCTTCTGAGATGTTCTATGTATTTATCCGTTCTCATAAAAATTTCTATGGTTGTTGATCTTTTGAAGAAATTCTTGTTATATGAGAATGTTTTCTAATCCTGGTGTTAGATAAAAGCATTGGTAGTCTGATTGGTTTACAATTTGTATTGCTGTATGTCCTCGGGCATTTTATTACATTTCGTTCGATAAGAATTGATGAGAGGATATGTATAATATTATGATATTGTTTCTTCTACTTGATGCTCCATTTGATATATATGTATGGGAAGATACATTGTTCTTGTTTTATTTGATTCCAGTGGGATTAAATGATGTTTTCTTCTGGACTTCTTTTCTCTGAGGAATTTTCGAGATCTTTTATATTTTCCTATGAGTTTGGTTTTTGATTTTTCGGCATAGTATCGTATCTTGGATTTCTTTATTCGGTTTTCTTGTTATCTTTATTCCATAATTTGTTAATTATGACTTATGTTCGAAGTGCGTTCTTCAGCTCATGATAATCATGACAAGCTTGACTATACTTCCGATTTGATCTTGGTAATGTGGTGATTTTAGTATTGGAATTTCTCAAATTTTTGTGTAAGGATTTGACAACAATAAAGGCATAAGTAATAAAAGTGCAAGTTTCAATTGGTATGGTGGATTACTTCTCTCAAGTAAGTCAATTATAATTAATGACTTCAATTGAGATATTTTGGTTACTTGAGCTAATGCAATTGAGATGGTTTTGATTAGCGCAAGGAATGAATAGTAAAGGACTGCATGAGGAATTGTTTAGTAACTAGAAGAAAGGATTACTTGAAATGTTATTCAACGGTGTTTAGATCGACTCGAGTGTTTAATCTGTGTGAATTATTTATTTGAAATATTTCATATGACAATTATGTCAGGATCATTTTTCCCAAGTCTGATAATAGAATTTCATTTCTTTACGGGTAAAAGGCAAATAGTCTGAACAAGAAGTATATATCTTTTAGAAAATTTTGATATAAGTTAAAGCTACTAAGAATGATAAAGTTTTCATCTTGCGAAAGCTGAAAAGTTTATTACATGTTAGCAAGGCTTGGATAGATGAGAATATTGCTAACCAAAGCATCTGAACTGGACCAGTCTGCATTGAGTAAAGATTTCCTAATTTTCAGTAATGCACTGTTGTATGGAGG
Organism: Gossypium longicalyx; assembly: GCA_025698465.1. Classification (NCBI taxonomy): domain Eukaryota; kingdom Viridiplantae; phylum Streptophyta; class Magnoliopsida; order Malvales; family Malvaceae; genus Gossypium; species Gossypium longicalyx. The sequence continues at coordinate 64,636,171 of CM046995.1, read as the reverse complement.
GTGACGTGTTTCAAGAAAACAAGGTAATGTGATGGTGATAGTTTGGAGCATTTGATGTCACAGAAAATTTGAGCTGTTGATGGGGTTAAAGCCGAGCATCAAGATCTACCAGAATTATCTCTGCCAGTACTGATATTAGGATGAGAATGAGAAGGATTATTTTCGAGGCTATATCAGAACTATTTCCGTAGCAGAAAGAGGAAAATGTGATAGTGAGTAGTAAACTAAAAGAGTACAGTGAGGATCGACTTTTGATGTTAAATTTCAGATTGGATCTGATTCATGGTATTATTATTCCGAGGCTTATACAGAAAGAACTGTACGAAGCTCACAGTGAAAATTTGCCTATTCATTCAGAAAGTAATGACGTGTACTGTAATTTGATTCAGATGTTATTGGATTGTGATTTATCGATGATGGAAATCTGTATGATTATTTCGAAAGAGTGCAGGTCCATTTGATTGTTGGATTTCTTGGAATTCTAGTCTCCATAAACCAAATTGAAATCTGGGTTTTATGTCATGATATCATGGGAAATTGAGAAGCCTTTGAAAATTTAAGAACGATTGGGAGTTGAGTCCGTAAGCTTTCAGATCATATGAGAAATTAAAGAGATGTATTGGAGGCACCGCCTGAGTGAAGGTACTTTGGTATCAAGTATGAGATTGAGGAATCTAAGTGAAGACCATTTTTTCGGTAAGATTTTCGGGGGCGAAAATCCCTAAAGGGGGAGAGTTGTAACACCCTGATTTGGGCCTAGTCGGAACAGTGGTTTCGGGACCACAAATTCGACGATGGAAATTTTATTTTTATTATAATTTTATGGTCTAAGATTTCACGAAATAATTTCGTGAAAATTTCGTTCGAAAATTTTGACGTTTGTGCACTTAATTTAGTCAAAAGGACTAAATCGTAAAAAGTGCAAAAGTTGAGTTCTACATACTAGAGATGTCCAATTGTTATGAAATTTTAAATTGAGGGTTCTTAAATGGTAATTAGACCATTGGTTAATTTCTGGACAAAAATAGACATGAAATGGGTGTAATAAAATAATTTTAAGTTAGGGGTATTTTGGTAAACTAATAATTAAAAGAATTAAAAAAGGAAAATAAGTCAAACTAGCTATCATCTTCTTCGTTCAACCGTTTCTACCAGAAGCAGCCATGGTTAAGGTTTTTTCAAACTCCCAAGCTCGATTGTAAATGCTCCCTAGCCCCATTTTTAAAGTTCTTTACATTTTTGAAATCCCGGTAACTTGGTTAAGCTTATTCTAGCAATAATTTAACCTAGGGTTTATATTTGGAAAAATAACCATAGGTGAAATGTGTTTATTTTTATGTTTTATGGTAGAATATGAAGCTTGAAATTGTGTGAAACAACTTTTACTAAGCAATTTTACGTGAAAACGAGTAAAACGACATAATTTGTAAAAATATCTAATGTTCATAAGTACATGTTAGAGTGAAAAATTGATGTTGCTATAGAAGGGGAAAATGATCAACATGTCATAAAACATAAGGAAATAGGATGAAGTTCAATTTACGAGCCTAGGGGCAAAAATGTAATTTTGACAAAGTTTAGGGGCAAAATTGTAATTTTTCCAAAATATGATTTTCGGTTAATTTGAATAATGTGAGTCCTAATTAGGCTATATTTGAAATGATAGATCAAGGAAAAATCAAAATTCAGGCTAAAATAAAAAAATATCATGTTGTGGACAAAATGGTAAAAATGGCCATTTTCGCATACGAGGTAAGTTCATATGATTTTTAATAATGCAATGTGTAATTTAATGTTATTTCCTTGATATTAAATGAGATGTAAGTTCATGTGTAAATGTGGTAACATAATTGTCATTTTAAGTAAGTTAATGATATTGATATAATATGATGATTATTATTATGAAATATTATGCTTTGTGGTTATTATTGAGTAATATTCAAATTACGTGTGCTACTTGATAAATATGAATTGCTACCAAGTATCGATTCCAACATTTCGTGGAAGACGACAAAGATGTGTGATCGAGGAAAATCCCGTTTGAGTCCGAGTTCACTTATGGGTGGGTTACATGGTAGCTTGGCTACACATATATTCCGCAGGCTATTGAGTTTGTCTAGCTGTGGGCATGGCACTTATGTGCATGCATTCCGTGTATCCGATTATATTCTGAGTGTTCAACGGGTAATTTGGCGAAGTATTTGTTGATGATCCCAATGAAATAAGCCATTGGTTAATATGTCTTTGAGTTATGTTACAAGTTGTACAGGTATGTACACTAAACTTATGTATAATGCCTTGACATGTGATGATATATAATGTATATAGTATTTGGTGAATATTATGAAAATGACATGATTTGGAATAAGTCATTGATACTTGATGACATTGAGATTATGGATTTATGCTTATGAAGCACAATTATGTGTTATTACCATTATGAATGTAATGATATTGTATGGATTTGGTGAATAATAGTAATGAATGAGTAAATTTAGCCTTGGCAGTTTTGGGTTACTACAGTGGTGCAACTTTGGAAAGTCACCATAAATTGTGGAAATTGAATCATGGGCTGAATAAAATATGAGGTTGAATCCCAATGAGTCTAGTTTCACATAGAACAAACTGTATATGCAATCGAAATTTATATTATGAGATATTTAAATTGTTGTGAGACAAAGTCTGAATGATTTTGTGATTCCCTATTTTGATTTGAGAAAATCATTAAAAATTGTATAAAAATATTTATGGATTGTAATTTATATTATTAAAATCCTTAATGAGTCTATTCTCTAGAAAGATAAATGTGAGCATTATCCAAATTCTGTACTATGAGAAATATAATTTTTAGTGAAGAGAGGTCAGAACTGTTGGACAGCAAAACAGGGGAAACTTTAATGAATAAACTATACTAATTGGCTGAACCAAAAATTCTAAAAATTTTATGGGAGAAATATATGAGTCTAGTTTCAAGGAAAATTAACAAAACTTAATTTGGTATCTCGTAGCTCCAAATTTAAATTAATTAGTAACTGTAACTCAGCAAAACAACTTAACTTGAACAAGAGTAAATTGTACAATTATGATGTTTTACCTTAAAAAAGAAACATGTGGGTAATTGCTTATTAACTTCATATGGACTTACTAAGCGTAAAGCTTACCCCTCCTCTCTACTTCTTCAGTTTTGGCAGGTCGGCTCAGGGTTGGAGATAGTCGGAGGCAAAATCACACTATCAAGCTATCATTTTTGGGAGAATTAATTCAAATATTAGAAATATCAAGTGAGTGGAATGTATAGGAAATTGGTTTGTGATATGTATTATTATTATGACTTTGACCATACGTATCGGTCTGTATTGAGTTAGCGTATATGATCATGAGATGTGGTCCTTATCCATTATGGTTTGTAAGTTTAATTAATCATGCCATGTCCTATGTTTTGATGTGATGATATAGTTAGCTTTGTTTGTTATGCATGATTGGTAATACAACAGGTAAGTTAAATGCAGGCCAGTGGATCATGAATTAAATGGAAATGAGTAATGTTTCCTTGAATATGGATGTTTAATGGACAAATTAGTAACTACATTATGATGGTATAAAATGAGAATAAGATTTAGCATGTCTAGTTCTAGTTAATGTAAGAATGTATATTATATATAGGATGGTAAGCAAATATATTTAAAGTGAATGACATGTTATTGCATGATTATGGATGTGTAAGTGCTCATTTATGCCACGTTATATGTCTTTAAATATGAGCCTATGAATGTGTTCGAAAAGTTTTGAATTAAATGAAATTTTATGGCCTGGTTTTCATCTATGTGTATGGTTAAGTCTGGTAATGCCTCGTACCCTGTTCCGACCTTGGATACGGGTAAGGGGTGTTACATTTTACATTCAACCAGTGTGCAGGAAAGTTTGTCAAACACTTGGATCGTATTCTCAAGCCAAAACTCGGCTCTCTCAGGATCATCATCAATATTAGCCCTGAGCTCTTCAGCCCCATGCCTATGAATTTTATCGAACGGCAGCTTGTTCAATCGTATTGGATTAATAACTTGAGGAACCACGGGGAATGGTTGAGGAATTGGCAGGGCTGGAGGTTGTTGAGCAGCCGGATTTGTCCGGATATATTGAGTGAACCACTTGTTCATCCTTTGGAAAAAGGCTTTTTTAGCCTCACCTCCATGACTACTCGACACGGGTCTAGATTCAAAAGGTACTGTCCCTTGAGCGGGAGCTGGCGCATTACTCTCAACAGCGTCTACTACAACTCATTCAGGATCCATTACTATACAAAAACGTAGTTTATAATGTCAGGATTCATCATATTATCATAAGTTATATATGGCATGTATAGCTAGACTCTCACATACGCTACGTTATTCCTAGAATTGACTAAATTGTAGCTCTAATACCAATAAATGTAACACCCCTCACCCGTATTCAACGCTGGAATAGGGTGACGGAGCATTACCAGAATTACAATACAAATAAACATACTTTTCTCATACATTCAATCATTTCATACAGTCATCATTCAAATTCAATCTGTTTATCCCTTATACAAGCCTACGAGGCCCTAAACATGCTTTGGGAGCAGTTTGGGACAAACCAATAACTTATGAATTTTTTACAAAACTTTTAAAAGTTTCTCAAAACAAAGGACACACACTCTTGTGGCCAGGCCATGTGTCTCACACGGCCATTAGACACGCCTGCGTCACAGGCCGTGTAGACATTCGAAATGGGAGCACATGGCCGTGTCCCAGCCTGTGTTCGACCGAGTGTAACTCTCTGACATAGGTCACATGACCAACATACATGCCCGTGTGGATAGTCCGTGTTCCCTAAAAATGGATATACACACCCATGTGTCAGGCCGTATACTAGGCCGTGTCAAATCTGTGGGGTATATTGACTTATGCCATACAGCCAAGTCACACGCCCGTGTGTGAAGTCGTGTGGAGCGTACTGACTTGTTTTCAAAATCAACACCAGGGGACACACGACCGTGTAACATGACCGTGTGTCACACACGGCTAAGACACACGTCCATGTGGACAAAAATAGGCCATTTACCAAGCCATTTTGCCACCTATTTTGCACATACCTATATAAGATCAATTGGTACCATTTTAAGACACAAATATGCAACCAAAAGTCATCAACCAATACACAATCATACTATATCCATTTCAACCAAGTCAATACTCAATTCAATGCCATTTACCTATTCAAATACCTATAAACTCAACTGGCTCTTCTATACATAATTCACATATATGATTCATTTAGTTTAACCATTTCAAACATGCATTATCAGTTCAACCTCATTTACTCAATATAGGTCAATTACCTAACTCAAAACAAAGTCATTTACACATCTTTATACATTAACAAATTCATCATCATAAGCCAACTCAAATGGCGTAAATACATGTTCATCAAACATACCAAAATGACACAAGCCTATACATGCCATATACCATATTTACACAACTCAAAAGTACCAAATAGATGTCTGATAGTGCGATGAAGTCTCTGACTATCCAAGGATTCGAGCTAGCTTCGTAAAACTATAAAACATCAAAAATTAAACAAAGTAAGCTATAAAGCTTTGTAAGTTCATATATAAATATGAAATAATCACAATATACATTAACATTTCAAAATGGATAACATAATTAACATTTAAAGCATCAAACAATGAGCTAACATAAAGTTTATCCATATCATAACTCATAAGTTCTCAACTTCTTCTAACACGTTATTTGAATTAGTTTTCAATACATACCTGTACCTATACTTATCTAATTATCAACAATTCTCTTATCAAACCACTCCGGCTTATAAACGCTTATGATACAAGTACTTTGATTTTCCGATGCCATAGTCCAACTATGGTCTTACACATACATTGCCAAGGCCCTGCCGTGGTCTTACATTCACATGCCATAACCTGATTATGGTCTTATTATCCAATTTGCCATAGCCTAGCTATGGTCTTATTTAACATCTCATTTACTTTAACAGTACATTAAATTTAATATCTCCACATTTATTTCTTAGAATAAATACTATCTCAATTTCATCCATCAAATAAATAGATACATATTTAAGTTCAATTATACGAACTTACCTCGTGTACGGATATAACGAAACGAACCAATTATTCAATTACTTTGCTTTTTCCCTGATCTAAGTCTGAATTCCTATTTCCTTGATCTATAAATAATCAAAATAAACTTATTTATTCTTATATTTATTCAATTCAATCCAAAACACAAATTAGGGCTATTTTACACATTTTCCCTTAATGTTTCACATTTTCACAATTTAGTCCTTATCACATAAAATTGCAAATTCATGCTATTTAGTAGAAACCCATGCTTAGCCGAATTTAATATATGTTACTAGCAGCTCATATTTTCAATTTATTCACACTTTTAACCACCACATTTCACATTTTTTGAATTTAATCCCTATTTTGCATTTTCACTGAAAATCACTTAACAAAACTTGTATTATTCATAACAAATATTCATATTTCATCATCAAACATCAAAGAACTCATATATACATCAATGGAAACTCTCACAAATGTTAACAGTTTTGAAATCAAAGGTACAAGCTAGATAGATTGAGCTACAACGAACTCAAAAACATAAAAATCAATAAAACTCGAGTAAAAAATCACTTACAATTGAAGCATGCATAGCCGAACCTTCAAAGTTCATAAATGGCTTCTTTTCTTTCTTATTTTTAGTTGGGAGAAAGATGAATGAATATAATTTGTCTTTTGTTTAATTAATTAACCTTTATTTAACAAATTACTATATTAACCTTATATAAAACTATTTAAAACACCTTAATATATGTTTGTATATGTCCACTCATGCTATTAATGGCCTAATTATAGCATAAGGACCTCTATTTTAAGTTCTATAGCTATTAGACACCTTTAGCGATTAGAACTCATGTTTTACACTTTACGCGATTTAGTCCTTTTTATCAAATTGACCTATCAAACGATAAAATTTCTTTATGAAATTTTCAAACATACATGCTATCATGCTGTAAATATTAAAATAATTATAAAATAAATATTTTAACTTCAGATTTATGGTTTCAAAACCACTATTCTGATTTGACTAAAAACGGGCTATTACATATTGAGTCTCAGTTGAACCTTAGGAACTCGTAGGATACAAATGACATGTCATTAGGGATTTCATGTTTTAGATGCTGGTCTTGAATGTCCTTCCGATGGTTGAGGTCTTGTATTTGTTATGAATACTCTACAGCTCGTGTGAGCAGCATCGTGTAGCTTATATTCTGACCCACAAATCATTTGAGTAGGCCCACTTCATAGCTTGTGTGAGCAACAATGTAAAGGAAAGGTTACAATTATATGTTTAAGCACACTCTGTGTGAGCCCAAAAGACAGTAGGTACCAATAGCATACCAATCCATATTTAATTTTTTTAATTGCCCAATAAGACTTATGTTTAAGCTCAACGGGCAAATGGTTGGGTTTCCCATAAACAAGCTTAAATGGCAATATCCCCAATGGTGTCTTGAATGCAGTTCGTTATGCCCATAAATGTAACATCTAATTTTGGGCCTAGTCAGAATAGTGGTTTTGAGACCACAAATCCAAAGTAGAAATATTTGTTTTATGATTGTTTTGAGGTCCATGACATTTTTGCATGATTGTGTGAAAGTTTCATGAAGAGATTTTATTGATAAAGTGTCCAATTTGACATTTAGGACTAAATTGCAAAAGTTGCAAAATGTGAGTTCTAGAAGCTTTAAGCATGAAATTACCATGGATTATTAATTAGAGGTCCTTAAATAGCAATTTTCCCAATTTTTAATTTTATGGACAAAAATGGACATGCATAGATAAAATTTGAAAGTTTAGTAAAAAGGGCATTTTCGTCATTTGGTTAATAAAAGAATAAAAAGGGAAAAATAAGGTAAAGGTAATTTGTAATTGTTTGAAAGTCGCGTTGGATAGATAGAAATCCTACGCGGATTTGAAACGGAAAGAGATTGAGTTTTAGGTCGGTGATAAGGAATTCCTGAAAGTGTCTCCGTGGAAGAAAGTTCTCAGATTTGGCCAGAAGGGCAAGTTAAACCCGTGTTTTATTGGACCGTATGAGATTACCGAAAAGATAGGGCCAGTAGCATATCGATTGGCCTTGCTATCTGAACTGGAAAGGATTCACAATGTGTTCCAAGTGTCTATGTTGTGCCGATACCGATCAGACCCTTCACATGTGATTTCATCGACAAAAGTTGAGATTCTATCGGATATGACTTATGGCGAAAAGCCGGTTAATATTTTGGCTCGGGAAGTCAAACAATTGAGAAACAAAAGTATTTTCTTTGTGAAAGTGTTATGGCAAAGACATGGGGTTGAAGAGGCTACATGGGAGCCCAAGGAGGCGATGAGAAAACAATATCCAAACCTTTTTACCGGTAAGATTTTCAAGGACGAAAATCCCTAAGGGGGAGAGTTGTAACCTCCTGATTTTGGGCCTAATTGGAATAGTGGTTTTGAGACCCCAAATCTGAAGTAGAAATATTTTTTTTATGATTGTTTTGAGGTCCATGACATGTTTGCATGATTGTGTGAAAGTTTCATGAAGAGATTTTATTGATAAAGTGTTCAATTTGACATTTAGGACTATATTGCAAAAGTTGCAAAATGTGAGTTCTAGAAGCTTTAAGCATGAAATTGACATGGATTATTAATTAGAGGTCCTTAAATAGTAGTTTGCCCAATTTCTAATTTTATGGACAAAAATGGTTTTTATCATTTGGTTAATAAAAGAATAAAAAGGGGAAAAAAGTCAAAATTGATGTCCATCTTCTTAATGTGTGCTGAAATTTCCATGCTCACCATAGCTAGGGTTTCTCCAACTTTAAAGCTCAATAGTAAGTGCATCCTAGCCCCGTTTTTAATGTTCTTTGCATTTTTGAAGTTGTCATCAACCGATCTAGCTATTTGTACCATTATTTTGAGCTAAGGTTCATGTTCAAAAACTCACCCATGTGTGACATGCATCTATTTTGATGTTTAATAGAGAATATGAAAGTTTGGTGAGTGATAAACATCTTTTACTAAGTGGTTTTTCATGAAAACACCTAAAAGGACTTATTTGTAGAAGTTGTAAAAATGAGTAGTAGAAATGTGATTTGATGAAAAATGTGGGCTAGTAGAAGCATGATATAGGTTCGTCTAGGCTTGGGTAACAAAAAAACTGAGTACATTTCATTTTACGAGCCTAGGGACTAATTCATAAATATGTGAAAGTTTTAGGGCAAAATTATAATTTTGCCAAAGTATGATTTATAGGCTGTTTTGAACAATGTGATAATTAAATAAGTGAAATTTGCTATTATAGATCACTAAAAATAGAGTCCAAACCTAAACCGAGGAAAGGACAAAATTGTGGACTAAACCGAATAGTTAGCCATATTTTGGTATCGAGGTAAGTTCGTATGTAAATAATTCAAAATTATGTTATTATGTATCTAATGCTTTGATATTGCATGGAATGCATATTTGTCTCTATGGATTTGGTTATTGATGATTTGATGACTATCCGACGAAGATTTGGTACTACGAAATCTCGGTTGAACCTTAGGAATAAATAGGATACAAATGTCATGACATTAGGGTTATGTGTGGTTTCGTGTAAGACCATATCTGGGATATGGCCTCGATATGTGATCCAATGGAAGACTATATATGGGATATGGCATTGGCATAAATATGTGATTTCGTGTAAGACTATGCCTGGGACATGGCATCGATATGAGACATCGTGTAAGACCATAGCTGGGCTGTTGGCATCGATATGTGATCCCATGTAAGACCATATCTGGAATATGGCATTGACATTTTACTTTGTGTATTAGATTTCCCATGTATCCTTTAGTATTCCAAGTGGTTCAACGGGTAATTTAAAGATTATGTCAAAGAAATGACAAGTTATGATCATATTGGAAGGGTACAAGTATGTACACAAAGCTTATAAATATTGAGATTATGAATTGACGAGACCTCTGTAAGAAGTGAATGAATGAATCATGATCATGATTTTTATTGTACACTATGTAAATGACATGATTTAAGGTGTATCTATGATACTTGATGACATTGTGATAAATTATATTATGTTATGTGTATAATAATGCATGACTAGTGTTGTTAATTATTTACATGCTAACTTACTAAGCTTTATGCTTACTCCCCTTCCTTTCCATTTTTCTTATAGTATCGCCAAGCTAGCTCGAGGATCGAAGGACGTCAGAGCTCGATTCACACTATCAAACTAATCTTTTGGGTATAGTGAATTTAAGTATTTTGAGTATGACATGTATAGGGGACTTGGTCATTTTGTTATGTGTCATATTGGTTAGCCGAAAGTGTTGGCTTATGATAATATTATAACTCATTTTGTATATGGCTATGAGATATGGCTTATATTGATTATTGGGTTGTAAACCAATTTATTCATGCATGCATGTGCCTATGCAATTGTGATGTGGTTGGTGGTTGTGTGGATGTGATGAGTTATGTTGTGGCTATGAATGCTTGATGATTAAATTGGGATTTGTTTAGTATGATGATAACCATGGCTTGAACGAGAATTGGTAAGTTTGGCGTGAGAAAGTATGGTGTCTTGTGCATATATAAGATAATATGATATTGCCATAATCATGACTTGTTAGAGGAAGATTAAGTACTTAATTATGCCATGTTAAGTGCCTTTGAAGTCTTGTATGTGTTTGTGCAAATAAGGGTGGCAATTGTCTTGGAAAATAGCCTCAAAATTGTTCACACGGGTAGACACACAGGCATCTGCTTAGGCCGTGTGTGACACACGGTCTGCCCCATTGGCGTGCGCCCTGGCTGTGTGAAGTTTGCACCTTATTTATGAAAATTCATGAAAATTTAATTCGCCACACGGCCTATCACACGGGCGTCTGACTTGGCCGTGTGACCCTATTATGTTGATGACATCATAAACAGGGAGTTACACGGGCTGAGGACACGGGCGTGTCCCAAGCCACACGGGCGTGTGAGATCACACGGCCTACCCACACGGGCGTGTGACTAACCAAATCATGAAAATTTTCTAACTGTTGTAAAAGTTTCAAAATTTCTCGGTTTAGTCCCGAACTACTCCCAATGTATGTTTTGAGCTTCGCAGGCTCGTTTAAGGGATGATATGAATGCATGTGAAAGGTTTTAAATTTGAATGGAACTTCATGTCTTGGTTTTGATTATTGTTTGAGTTTAAGTTTGGTAATGCCTTGTACCCTATTCTGGCGTCGAATACGTGTAAGGGGTGTTTCATTTAGTGGTATTAGAGCTATGGTTTAGTCGATTCTTGGGCTAACGTAGCATGTATACGAGTCTAGCTATACTTGCCATGAATGAATTATGATAGTGTGACAACTCTTGACCTTTTTAATTATGTTTTCATATAGTAATGGATCCCAATCAAGCTATGGCAGATGAATTTGAAAGTAATTGACCGACTCCCGCTCAAGGGCAGCACCGTCTGATAGTAGACCCCCTACAGTTAGTCAGGGAGGAGGAGGCAGGGAAGCCTTTCTCCATGTGATGAATGTATGGTATATGGAGTTCGTTCAAGTGAATCCAAACGTTCAACCCCCTCTACCCCTACCTATTCCTCAGCCTAACCCCGTAGGACCCCAAGGTTTGGACTTCATGAGATTAAATAGACCTCCAGTTGATAAGATTCAAAAATATGGAGCTGAAGAATTCTGAGCAGGTATGGATGATGATCCCGAAAGGGCAGAGTTCTGGCTTGAGAATACCATCAGGGTATTTGATGAATTATCATGCACACCAGAGGAATGTATGAAATGTGTTGTGTTACTCCTGAGAGACTCGGGTTATCAGTGGTGGAACACCCTTGTGTCAGTTGCACCAAGGGAGAGAGTTAATTGGGAATTTTTCCAAGAAGATTTTCGTAAGAAGTACATTAGCCAAAGGTTTATTGATCAGAAACTAAACGAATTTCTTGAGTTAAAACAGAGCTGAATGACAGTAACGGAGTATGAGCGTGAGTTTGTGAGACAGAGAAAATACGCTCGAGAATGTGTTTTGACCGAGACAATCATGTGTAAAAGATTTGAAGATGGGTTAAACGAAGACATTCGATTATTGGTTGGCATCCTTGAACTGAAAGAATTGGTTGTGCTCATAGAGAGAGCTTGCAAGGCTGAGGAATTGCCTAAAGAGAAAAGAAAAACTGAGTTTGAGTCTCGAGACTCGAAGAAGAGACAGATGGGTAAGTCATTTTACTCTTTATCTAAGAAATCGAGAGAGTTTAATACCTGATCGAGTGCTTCAGTTGGGCTTTCGAACAGAAACCATGACAAATAGTATTCGGGTCATAAGGCTCAGACCACTTCAATAGCGAGTGTGGGTAATGCTCGACCTAGTCGACTTGAATGTCCGCATTGAGGTAGATGTCACCCCGGTGAGTGCTGAGTGTATGATCGAACTTGTTTCAAGTGTGGTTCCCAAGACCATTTCATTAGAGATTGCCCCGAGATGGTTGAAAAAGAGAAATTTCAGAGTGCAAGATTGGGCAATGCTACTTCTAGAGGGAGACCACAAAGAAACCTGGGGAATGGAGCGAGTACCAGGAGTGCGCCCAAAGATCCAGCTGTGAGATCTGAGGGTAGAGCACCAACAAGAACTTATGCCATTCGCGTTCGCGAAGAGGCTTTATCTCCTGATGTGATTATAGGTACTTTTTCTCTCTATGATACTCATGTTGTTTCTTTGATTGATCCGGGATGAACCCATTGGTATGTTTGTATGAAATTGGTATCTAGTATGAATATGCCTATTGAGTCTACAGAATTTGTGATAATAGTGTTGAACCCATTCGTGTGTTTGTATGAAATTGGTATCTAGTATGAATATGCTTGTTGAGTCTACAGAATTTGTGATAATAGTGTCGAACCCTCTAGGCAAGTATGTGTTAGTAGATAAAGTATGTAAGAATTGCCCTTTAATGATTAGAGGTTACTATTTTCTGGCTAATCTTATGCTTTTACCATTTGATGAATTTGATATAAGTCTTGGTATGGATTGGTTGACCGTTCATGGTGTGGTAGTAAATTGTGGAAGAAAAATTATTGAGTTGAAATGTAAAAGTGGTGATATTCTTCGGATTGAACCAGATGAATTGGATAACTTGCCTGTATTGATTTCTTCTATGTCTACTCAGAAATGTATAAGAAAGGGTTATGAAGCTTATCTTGCCTTTGTACTTAATACAAAAGAGTCTGAGTTGAAAATCAAATCAGTGTCGGTAGTACGTGAGTATCCGAATGTGTTTCTGAAAGAGTTGCCCAGATTTCCTCCTATTAGAGAAGTTGAATTTGGTATTGATTTGATTCCTGACACTGCACCTATTTTGATTGCTCCATATAGGATGGCTCCGACGGAATTAAAAGAATTGAAAGTTCAGTTACAAGAGTTAACGGATAAAGGTTTTGTGCGACCTAGTTATTCTTCATGGAGTGCACCGGTACTATTTCTGAAAAAGAAAGATGGTTCAATGAGACTGTATATAGACTATCGGCAGCTCAATAAGGTAACCATAAAGAACAAGTATCCCTTGCGAAGGATCGATGATTTGTTTGACCAATTGAAGGGAGCCACAGTGCTTTCAAAGATAGACTAGAGGTCTGATTACTACCAGTTAAGATTTAAGGAGCCAGATGTGCCGAAAACTGTATTTTGGACAAGGTATGGTCATTATGAATTTCTTGTCATGCCTTTTAGCTAAATGAAAGCTCTTGTTGTATTTATGGATTTAATGAACCGTATTTTCCAATTGTATTTGGATAAATTTGTTGTTCTTTTTTATTGATGATATACTGATTTATTCTCGTGATGAGACCGAGCATACTGAGCACTTGAGAATGGTTTTGCAAACTTTGAGAGACAAGCAGTTGTATGCTAAGTTTAGTAAAAGTGAATTTTGGCTTAAGGAAGTTGGATTTTTGGGCCACATTGTTTCTGGTGATGGTATTAGAGTTGACCTGTGTAAGATTTCGGCTATTGTTGAATGGAAACCGCCGAGGAATATGTCAGAGGTTAGAAGCTTTCTAGGCTTAGCTGGTTACTACAGACAATTTGTTAAAGGATTTTCCATGATTGCTACTCCGATGACGAGCTTATTACAGAAAGATGTCAAGTTCGAATGGACAGAAAAATTCCAACAGAGTTTTTAGAAACTAAAGGTATTGTTGACTAAGGCTCCAATTTTATTACAACCTGAGCTGGGAAAATAATTTGTGGTTTATAGTGATGCATCCTTGAATGGATTGGGTTATGTACTTATGTAAGAAGGTAAGGTAAGAGCTTATGCCTTAAGACAGCTAAAACCGCATGAGAAGAATTATCCTACACATGATTTGGAGCTAGCCGCCATTGTGTTTGCGTTAAAGATTTGGAGACCCATTTGTATGGCGAGAAATGTCGGGTATTCACTGATCCTAAAAATCTAAAGTATTTGATGACTCAAAAGGATTTGAACCTATGGCAACAGAGATGGCTAGAGTTGATAAAAGATTATGAGCTAGTGATTGACTATCACCTGAGAAAGGCAAACGTGGTCGCCGATGCCTTAAGTAGGAAATCCTTGGTTGCATTGAGAGCTATGAATACACGGTTGGCTTTATTAGATGATGGTTCTATTCTAGCTGAGTTAAGAGCTAGACTGATGTTTCTCCAAGAGATTTATGAAGCTCAGAAGAGCGACAGTGATTTCCAAGATAGGAGAGTTCAGTGTGAGTCAGGTATTGAATCAGATTTTCGGATTGATTCCGATGGTTGCTTGATGTTCCAAGATAGGATTTGTGTTCCTAAAAATACTGAGTTAATTTAGAAGATTTAGTATGAGGCACATAGTGGTTGTTTGTCTATTCATCCGGATAGTACGAAAATGTACAATGACCTGAAGAAATTGTATTGGTGGCCGAGTATGAAAAGAGATATTTCTGAGATTGTATCAAGATGCCTGATTTGTCAGCAAGTAAAAGCTGAACACCAAGTACCTTCTGGTTTACTTCAGCCTATGATGTTTCCCAAGTGGAAATGGGACCGTATTACTATAGATTTTGTGACAGGGTTGCCTTTGACTCTGAGAAAGAAAGATGTCGTTTGGGTTGTGGTTGATAGGCTTACGAAATTGGCTCATTTTATCTTGGTACGTACTGATTAATCACTTGATAAGTTGGCTGATTTGTACAAAGGTGAAATTTTTAGATTACATGGAGTGTGTAACACCCTAAACCCGGCCTAGACGTTATGACCGGATCTGACGTGCCACATCGGAACGTAAAAAAACATTTTCTATTTTTAGTCCAGGAAATCGTACTTAGTGTTCAAAGGATGATTTCATTATAGGTTAAAGTGAATGGAAGCTGTGCACCAGGTAGGAAACCGGAAAAGAGGAGGTGAGTCCATCGGACTGCTTAAGTACCAAGCTCCCTTCGGATCCAATCCTAGACATGCACACCACCATTGCCACACCTTAACTTAGTGTATGTTCTTAGGAAACCAATTCATTTAAGTCCAGTTTAAGAAAAAGTGATTAACTTTGGAAGACGTTTTTGCTTTGTTGTCATGATATTTTAAAATCAATTACTGTTTTTGAAAACGCGCCCTAAAACTAATCAGTTTCAGTGATTAAGATAATATTATACCTATTCTAGTAAAACATATTAAAAACAATTAAAAATCATTAAAGCAGCCTTATTACAACTTAAAACCCAAATCATAAAAGCAAATAAAAAGATATCCAATTCACAAGAAGAAAACCAAATTTGCAAAATGCGTGGCCACACCGAATCCCTTACAGCTCCAAGCCCACTATGGTTGGGGATTACCTGCGTGGATGAAAATAAGGGGTGAGTCTGGGAAACTCAGTGTGTAAAATAACCCAACCATAGTCTAAACCAGTTCAAACCACAGAAATAGATCAAATTGGTCTTAGCCCAGAACAAATTTCAGAATGAAGCCCATAGGCCCATAACAGAACAGAATAGAAATTACATGTTTATGCAGAAATCCAACCATATCCAACCGTATACACCCCGTACCATCCTTACACCATGTGGGAGACTACTCGACCCACCCAACCGCTACACGCCACGTGAGAATTTGCAGCATGGCTGCGAGAAGCGATATTGTGACGAGTCACGGATCTGAATAATTGTGGCGAGCCACGAAAAATGAATATTTGTGGTAGAGCCACGGATCGGATATTTGTGGCGAGCCACCAGAATGATTCCTCCATCAATATAACCCATATCCCATGCAACAGATATACATGTCATAGCATACAACAAACAGAATCAAAATATCATGCATTTCAGTCAAAATCAACCCTAGGGGTATAATGGTAATTTTGCACCTAGGGGTATAATGGTAATTTTCATACTTAAGGGTTTTTCGGCAAAAATTTCTATTTTAGGGTTTACATACACATTACAACCATTAACGCATTAACAGAAACACTTACCGAGCGTTTTTACCGAATTGGGTCCGTTGGCCCATTAACCTATTTTCGGCCCATTAAGCCCAAATATACCGAAGTGCACGAAATTGCGCACTCTGCAATCATATCATTTGAGATTACCAGGATTAACAATCCAAACCATCTCACGAGCGCTCGCACGCTTGCAAGTCCCCAAAAATGTCAGCTTTTCGACATTTCAGCTTTTCAGCTTTTGCCGATCTAGTCTATGAGTGGGTGTCGTTTACGCACCTGTTCTATAACGATATGCTGGCGAGATCCACACACGAGTTGCCTACAATCGAGTTACTAATACATTAACTACGAATCCATATAACTTGTATACAAATCTTTACCAAAAGTCGGCCATTAACACCTTAGGCACTAGAGATCTTACCTTTGCCGAAACTAGTGACTAGGTTTAGATCCAGTCGTTCCACTTGTCCAAGCCTTCGATCAGCAGCCTCTAGATCACACTAACATCATAATAAAACAATTGTCATAACCCTTAGAGCCATAGGGCCCAATCGACAGCCTCCCTAAGCCTTTAGAGATTTCGGCTTTTCTAAAACCCAAAATAAAGAATAGATTCGAAAACTTACCACCGGTTCCTTCAATCAACGATTCCACTTTAGTTCCTATTCGGTTCTGATGCAGATCTATCCCCTCAAATGTTAGCAAAAATCAAATCTTTAAAGGTCTAAAGATTCGGCCATGCCGCAATGACTATGGTGTTTTCGACTTTTAAAACTTGTGAAATAAAGATGATTTGATAAGGAGCTTTTTGCAAAGTTGAAGTCGACAGAGGTTGGGGTTTAGAGAGTGTGAAATTCGGCCAGGAAAGATAATGGAAAAATCAAAGAAGTTGCCTAGGAGAAATCGGCACAGAAGAAAAACAGGCTTTCGGGATTTCAGCTTTTATGGCAATCGGCTATAAGGGCTTAGAAACGAATGGAATGGAAGAGTAGAATGGTAGGAAGGGTTTGGCTATGTAAGAAAAGGAAAAGAAGAAGAAAAGAGAATAGGAGAAGAGAGAAAAAGAGAAAAGAATTGTCAGAAACGGCACCCCCTCCAAAAGCTGAAATTCCCCTCACTAAATAACCTAGCCGAATTTCCCATGCTAAAGTCCCTTGGCCGGTCAACTCTTGCTCCTTGATCAGCTCCTAAATTTCCTCCCTTATCTTATCTTTACTCAATACCTTTACTAGCTTAAACTCCCCCTAACAGAGTTCCCCCTTGAGTTCCATCACCTCCCCTTTTTGTTCACAAAAATAAATACCCTATTTGCATACTTTGTGGCTTGAACCTTGGCTCCCCCTAGACATCTACACGCCACTCCCCCTATACCTTATGTGGCGTCACATGCCAATTTACCACATGTCCTTTGTGCCCTATTTTTACCATCTTTAATTTAAAAGCCCTCAACAATAGTACCCTCTCTTTCTAAAATTCAAAAATCAGAAATTGCCTCGAATTGGATATACTCTTGGGCTTTTTTAAGGGCTCAGTAACATACTCAGACCCACAATAGACAGCTAAAACACAGAATTTCTAAAATTCATTTGAAATCACAAAAATCCCAAAAATCTCGAAAATTGGGGCGTTACAGAGTGCTTTTGTCAATTATATCGAATAGAGATTTGAGGTTCACTTTGCGGTTTTGGAAAAAGTTACAAGAAGCTTTAGGTACAAATTTGAATTTTAGTACCGCTTTCCATCCGTAAACTGACAGTCAGTCTGAACGAGTAATTCAAATTCTTGAAGATATACTGCGATGTTGTGTTCTTGAGTTCCAAGGTAGTTGGGAAAAGTATTTACCGTTGGTGGAGTTTACCTACAACAATACTTTTCAGTCGAGTTTGAAAATGGTGCATTATGAGGTATTGTATGGGAGAAAGTGTCGAACACCTTTGTAGTGGACCAAACTCAGAGAAAATCAGATTCACGGGGTTGATTTAGTTAAAGAAGCCGAAGAAAAGGTAAAGGTAATTCATGATTGTTTGAAAGCCGTGTCGGATAGACAAAAATCCTACGTGGATTTGAAACGGAAAGAGATTGAGTTTCAAGTTGGTGATAAGATATTCCTGAAAGTGTCTCCGTGGAAGAAAGTTCTCAGATTTGGCCAGAAGGGCAAGTTGAGTTCGCGTTTTGTTTGACCGTATGAGATTACTGAAAGGATAGGGCCGGTAGCATATCGGTTGGCCTTGCCATCTAAACTGGAAAGGATTCACAATGTGTTCCATGAGTCTATGTTACGCCGATAACGATTAGACCCTTCACATTTGATTTCACCAACAAAAGTTGAGATTCGACCGGATATGACTTATGGCGAAAAACCGGTTAAGATTTTGGCTCAGGAATTCAAACAATTGAGAAAAAAGTATTTCCCTTGTGAAAGTGTTATGAAAAAGACATGGGGTTGGAGAGGCTACATGGGAGCCCAAGGAGGCCATGACAAAACAATATCCAAACCTTTTTACCAGTAAGATTTTTAGGGACGAAAATCCCTAAGGGGGTGAGTTGTAACATCCTGATTTTGGGCCAAATCAGAATACCAATTTTGAGACCAAAAATTTGAAGTAGAAATATTTGTTTTATGATTGTTTTGAGGTCCATGACATGTTTGCATGATTGTGGGAAAGTTTCATGAAGAGATTTTATTGATAAAGTGTCCAATTTGACATTTAGGACTAAATTGCAAAAGTTGTAAAATGTGAGTTCTAGAAGCTTTAAGCATGAAATTGCCATGGATTATTAATTAGAGGTCCTTAAATACCAGTTTGCCCAATTTCTAATTTTATGGACAAAAATGGGCATGCAAGGATAAAATTTAAAAGTTTAGTAAAAAGGGCATTTTCGTCATTTGGTTAATAAAAGAATAAAAAAGGAAAAATAAGTCAAAATTGATGTCCATCTTCTTCATGTGTGCCGAAATTTCCATGCTCACCATAGCTAGGGTTTCTCCAACTTTCAAGCTCAATAGTAAGTGTATCCTAGCCTCATTTTGAATTTTTTTGCATTTTTGAAGTTGTCATCAACAGATCTAGCTATTTGTACCATTATTTTGAGCTAGGGTTCATGTTCAAAAACTTACCCATGTGTGGCATGCATGTATTCTGATGTTTAATAAAGGAATATGAAAGTTTGGTGTGTGATAAACATCTTTTACTAAGTGGTTTTTCATGAAAACACCTAAAAGGACTTAATTGTAAAAGTTATAAAAATGAGTAGTAGAAATGTGATTTGATGAAAAATATGGGTAGTATAAGAATGATATAGGTTCATCTAGGCTTGGGTAACAAAGAAAATGAGTACATTTCATTTTACGAGCCTAGGGACTAATTTGTAAATATGTGAAAGTTTAGGGGCAAAATTATAATTTTGCAAAAGTATGATTTATGGGCTATTTTGAACAACGTGATAGTTAAATAAGTGAAATTTGCTATTATAGATCATGAAAAACAGAGTCCAGACCTAAACTGAGGAATGAACAAAGTTGTGGACTAAACTAAATAGTTAGCCATATTTTGGTACCGAGGTAAGTTCGTGTGTAAATAATTCAACATTATGTTATTATGTATCTAATGCTTTGATATTGCATGAAATGTATATTTGTCTTTATGGATATGGTTATTGATGACTCGATGACGATCAGACGAAGATTTGGTACTACGAAATCTCGGTTGAACCTTAGGAATAAGTGGGATACAAATGTCATGATATTGGGTTATGTGTGGTTTCGTGTAAGACCATATCTAGGATATGGCCTCGATATGTGATCCCATGTGAGACCATATCTGGGATATGCCATTGGCATAAATATGTTATTTTGTGTAAGACTATGTCAGGGACATTGCATTGATATAAGACATCATGTAAGACCATAGCTGGGCTATTAGCATCGATATGTGATCCCATGTAAGACCATATCTAGGATATGGCATTAGCATCTTACTATGTGTATGAGATTTCCCAGGTATCCTTTAGTATTCCAAGTGGTTCGACGGATAATTCAAAGATTATGTCAAAGAAATGACAAGGTATGATCATTTCGGAAGGGTACAAGTACGTACACAAAGCTCATAAATATTGAGATTATGAATTGACGAGACCTCTATAAGAAGTGAATGAATGAATCATGATCATGATTTTTATTGTACACTATGTAAATGACATGATTTAAGGTGTATCTATGATACTTGATGACATTGTGATAAATTATATTATGTTATGTGTATAATAATGCATGACTAATGTTGTTAATTACTTACATGCTAACTTACTAAGATTTATGCTTACTCCACTTCCTTTCTATTTTTCTTATAGTATCGCCAAGCTAGCTCGGGGATCAAAGGACGTCGGAACTCGATTCACACTATCAAACTAATCTTTTGGGTATTGTGAATTTAATTATTTTGAGTATGACATGTATAGGGGACTTGGTCATTTTGTTGTGTGTCATATTGGTTAGCCGAAAGTGTTGGCTAATGATAATATTATAACTCATTTTGTATACGGTCATGAGATATGGCTTATATTGATTATTGGGTTGTAAACCAATTTATTCATGCATGCATGTGCCTATGCAATTGTGATGTGGTTGGTGGTTGTGTGGATGTGATGAGTTATGTTGTGGCTATGAATACTTCATGATTAAATTGGGATTTGTTTAGTATGTTGATAACCATGGCTTGAATAAGAATTGGTATGTTGGGCTTGACAAAGTGTGGTGTCTTATGCATATATAAGATAATATGATATTGCCATTATCATGACTTGTTTGAGGATGATTCAGTACTTAATTATGCCATGTTAATTGCCTTTGAAGTCTTGTATGTGTTTATGCTAATAAGGGTGGCAATTGGCTTGGAAAATAGCCTCAAAGTTGTTCACAGGGTTAGACACACGGGCATGTGCCTAGGTCGTGTGTGACACACGGTCTGCCCCATGGGCATGCGCCCTGGCCGTGTGAAGTCTGCACCTTATTTATGAAAATTCATGAAAATTTAATTCGCCACAGGGCCTAGCACACGGGCATGTGACTTGGCCGTGTGACCCTATTATGTTGATGACATCATAAGCAGAGAGTTACACAAGCTAAGGACATGGGCGTGTCCCAAGCCACATGGGCGTGTGAGACCACACGGCCTACCCACACGGGCGTGTGACTATCCAAAACAAGAAAATTTTCTAAGTGTTGTAAAAGTTTCAAAATTTTTCAGTTTAGTCCCGAACTGCTCCCAGTGTATGTTTTGAGCTTTGTAGGCTCGTTTAAGGGACGATATGAATGCATGTGAAAGGTTTTAAATTTTAGAGGAACTTTATGTCTCGATTTTGATTGTTGTTTAAGTTTAAGTTTGGTAATGTCTCGTACCATGTCCTGGCGTCGAATACGGGTAAAGGGTGTTACAATAAAGCTTTATCCAATCTGGATGACCAATCTTTTCGGTTGGGAATGAGTACCTTCTCCAAAATTTGTTTAATCTCTCTATTAGAGACTTCCGCTTGCCCATGTTTTTGGGGTGGTATGTTGTGTCAATTTTATGTTTAACTCCATACCTATTTAGAACATTAACAACTAATTTGTAATCAATGTGTGAACCTTCATCATTAATTAGAGCACGAGGAATACCAAACCTGGTAAAAATATTTTTATGGAGAAATTTCAGTACCAATTTGACATCATTTATTGGTAAAGCAACAACCTCAACCCACTTGGAGACATAATCAACATCTAAAAGTATGTATGCATTGCCTCAAGAAGGTGGGAATGGTCCAATAAAATCAACTCCCTAAACATCAAATAGTTCCACTTCTAGAATAGTATGCAAGGGCATCTCATACCTCATCGATAGATTTATAATTCGTTGACAGCGATCACAAGCTTGGAAAAATTCATGAGCATCTTTAAACATGGTTGGCCAATAAAAACCAAATTGGTGAACTATTTCTACAATTCTCATCCCCCAAAGTCCCCTCCGGATGGTTCTAAATGTCAATGAAATAAAATAATTTAAATCTCATCATCAAGAACACACCTCCGAATTATCTGGTCTACACAATGTTTGAATAAAAACGACTTATCCAAGTAATACTGCTTGGCATCATGGATAATTTTTTTTCTTCTTTGATTTGTGAGGTCAGGTTATAGCAGTCCACTAACCAAAAAAATTACAATGTCAGCATACCATGGTAATGTTGTGGCAACTAATAATTGTTCATTTGGAAAATCATCCTGAATGCGCTAAATATGACCGTCTCCATTTCCTACTTCAAGTCAAGATAAATGATCAACCACTTGATTTTCTGTGCCTTTCATGTCTTTAATTTCTAGATCAAATTCCTACAATAACAATATCCATCGAATCAATCTAGGCTTGGCATCTTTGTTTGTCACCAAGTATTTAATGGCAGAGTGATCCGTATAAATCATCACTTTGAATCAGTCAAAAGCGAGTACCACAACTAACAACTCCTTCTCGGTGGTAGTATAATTTAACTATGAATCAGTCAAAGTCTGGCTTACATAGTAGATAACATGGAATACTTTGTTCTTCTTTGCCCAAGCACTGTCCCTACGACAAAATCACTAGCATTGTACATAAGTTCGAAAGGTAGATTCAAATCTGGTGGTATGACTATTCTTTCTGTGACTGACTTTTTTTCAACTCCTTAAATGTTTGTAAGCACTAATCATCAAAATTGATAGGTCTGCTGTGTTCTAACAGTTTACACAGGGGTTTTGATATTTTTGAGAAATCCTTAATTAATGTCTATAGAAACCCGCATGGCCCAGAAAATTGCGAATACCTTTAATTGTGGAGGGTGATGGCAATTTCTCAATAACTTTGATTTTTGCCTTGTTGATGGCAATTCCTTGCTATGAAATTTTATGTCCCAGAACGATGCCTTCATGAACCATTAGTGATTAGCACATTACACAACAAGATTTTCTATATACTTTCCAAATAAACATTCATACTATTATGAACATACTAGAAATCTTTAATCACTGTCATCTCATACCTTTCTCATGATTTCATGACATTATAAATCGAAGTACATAACGATCCTTCCCTTTTGTATACCTGTTGAACCATTAGAATAATATTGGATACTTGGGAATCTCGCACACTATATGCTAACACATGGTCGAAACCACTACTCTCATATCTCATATAATTGGTCTCTCTCGAGCCATGAGTGGGTTTGCTCACACAAGCTGTCAGTCAGGATGTAGCTACACGATGCTGCCCACACAAGCTATTAAGTAACTGCTGCACATGCCAGAAACTCAGCCACCGGTAGGACGTAGAAGACCAGCACCCGAAACACAGTAACCCCTAATGACATGTCATTTGCATCCTATATATTTAGGTTCAAACAGGATCTGAAAGTCGCCGAAACTTCATTGGATATTTCTATAGAGTTGTAATACCATAATATAACATAAAAGTATTTAATTTGAACATAATTCAACGCTATTTAAATGTACAAACTTACCTCAAACACGAACGAAGAAATACGACCGGTTAGTCCAACACTTTTTCTTTTTCCCGATCTAAATCCGTACGTTTCTTTTCTTTATCTAAATAATCAAATTTAACTCATTCAAATTTTATTCTATTCAATTTAATCCAAAAATCATATTTTGGAAAAATTACGCTTTTGCCCCTAAAATTTTGAATTCATTACAATTTAGTTCCTGGCTCATAAAAATGGAAATTCATGCAATTTAGTACCAACCCATTATAGCCGAACATGTCATTTATTTCACAATTTTACCATGAATAATTTTTTTATTTTTCAATTTAATCCCTAATTTACAAATTCATCAAAATTTCCTTTACAGAAGTTGTTCAACTATCATCAAACATTCATTTTCATCCATCAAGCATAAAAAAAATAACTAACATACATTCATGGTAAAACCCTAGAATTTTAACAGTTTTGCAAATTAGTCCCTAGGCTAGCTAGATTAAGCTACAACGACTCCAAAAACATAGAAATCATTAAAAAGGGGACCAAAAATCACTTACATACACAAGGATAAGCTTGTCGAATGCTCAAACCCTAGAAATGGTGTTGTTTTTCCCTTTGAAATTTGGCTAGGTTAACAAGATGGACAAAAAACCTTGATTTTGTTTTACTTATTTTAGTTTTATATTTATTAATTTACTTATATAACCTTTACTAATCACTTTAATGATGTCTATATTTGTCCATTACCTTTATTAATGCTCTAATTGCCATTTAAAGCCACTCACATTCCAAATTCATAATAATTTTTCACCTTTTACTTATAAAACTCAAATTTTGCACCTTATGCAATTTAGCCCCTTTTATCAAATTAAGCATGCAAACGATAAAAATTTCTTAATGAAATTATTATACAACAATGCTAACATGCTACAGACAATAAAATAATAATAAAATAAATATTTTGACATCGGATTTGGGGTCCCGAAACCACTGTTCTGACTTCATTAAAAACTAGTTGTTACAACTTATGATTTTTAGTGCAGGATTGTCCACATAGTCTGGCACACGGTCTATGACACGACCGTATGGGGTTATTTCAAATACCCACACGGGCAGACACATGAGCTGAGACACGATCGTGTGTCTCATAGTTTGAATGTTACACGGTTGGATACACAACCATGTTTTGAGTCACACAACCTAGACTTTGTTACATGGTCGTGTGACCCCTATTTCCAAAATTTTCAATTTTTTCTAAAATTTTTTTTTGTTTCATATTAGTCCCCAAATGTTTCCAAACTATTCTGATGGCCTCATAGGCTCAATTTAAGGCCCGTAAATGTATTTATGCTATGAATAAAACTTGATATTAAATATTAATATTTAACTTTGAATAATTATTTCTATATGATGTGGAATGTTTTGATTTGTACTATAATACTCCATAAACCTAATTCGGCGATGGAGACAGGTTAGTGGTGTTACAATAGTCATCCCTCCATAGTGAAGTTAGCAGTGCAACCCTTTTTCAGACTATGGACCCGCAATCTAGTACAAAAAGAAAGTCCGATGTCAATTTCCTCGAATCCTAACATATTTGGAAGTTGGAATTTGTATATAGGAGTAAGATCTCCTCCAAAATACACAAGCATATAACTCCTCGTTCTTTGTAAATACTTGAATATATGTTTAACTTCTTACCAATGTCTTAGTCCTAGATTCGCTTAATATCTACTTACAACCCCTATTGCAAAACAGATATCTGGGCATGCACTTAACATAGAATACAAGAGACTTCCTACTATCGAAGCATAAGGAACCTTTCTCATGTTTTGTCTTTCTTTCATTGTTTTCGGATAGTTCTCTAAAGAGAGATGAAATCCCAATGCAAAGGGTTGATTTCCTTTCTTCAAATCAGTCATTGCATAACGCTCTAATATCTTATCTATGTATGAACCTTGAGACAGTTCTATTACTTGGCTCTTTTGATCACTTAGGATTCAAATGCCTAGAACAAAATTAGCTTCTCCCAAGTCCTTCATGCTAAACTGTTAGGTTAACCATAGTTTAATCGATGATAATGTCCCTAGATCATTCCCAATGAGTAGAATGTCATCGACATATTGAACGAGAAATACCACCTTCCCATCCCCTAAACGTTTGTAAACACAAGGTTCATCTACATTTTGCTCAAAACCAAAAGTCTTGATCAATTGATCAAATCATTGATTCCATGAGAGAGATGCTTGGTTTAGTCTATATACGGATCTAAGTAGTTTGCAAACTTTATGCTCGTTCCTTTAGCTATATATCCGGTGGGTTGCATCATATAGATGCTCTCTTCAAGATAGTCGTTTAAAAATATTGTCTTGACATACACTTGATTCGTTCAAAAATATTGTCTTGACATACATTTGCTAGATCTTGTAATCAAGTGTCGCCATAATGGATAGCAGTATGTGGGTTGACTTGAGCATGGCAATCAGAAAGAAGGTTTTTTCATAATTGATACCTTCATTCTGAGTATAACCTTTTGCTACAAATATGGCCTTAAAAGTTTCCACTTTTCCATCCATATTTCTTTTCCTCTTGTATATCCACTTACACCCTATGAGTTTTATCCCATTCGATAAGTCTATAAGTTCCCACACAAATTTAGAATCTATAGAATCTATCTCAGCTTTCATAGTCATTTCCTAGAGATTGGAATCAGCACAATGCATCGCTTCATCATATTTGAGTGGGTCATCATCTTCATATTCGATAGACTCAATGTTAAAAACACTTTGCTAGATTGGAAGAACTCAGGTCTACAAGAGACACTCCCACTGTGACAAAGCACCCTATGCTGCTAATCGTTTGTAGGTCTACTATTAGGAGTTGGTTTTGGAATCATTTATGTAGGGTTTTGTATATTTCTTGATATTTCCTTGAGTACCTCTTTACTTCAAGGTTTGAAGTTATTCATTTAATTTTCTTCAAGCAAAGTAACATGAGCTGACACTATTATAGTTTGCTCTTTCAGGTTATAAAACAAACCACCATTTGTTCCCTTTAGATATCCTAAAGACATGCACAATCCTATCTGTAAGTCCAACTTTCTCGCATCTTTATCCAATACGTGGGTCAAGCATCCACAAATTCTTAAATGATTAAGATTCGACTACCTGCCATGCCATAATTCATATGGAGTTTGAGATGTTATCTTAGTTGGCACATCATTCAGAATATAGCAAGTCAATTATACTACATATCCTAAAAAGGAGATTGGTAGCTTTGAATAACTCAAGATTGAACGTACCATGTCTAACAATGTTCAATTTCTTCTTTCTGGCACGCCATTCTATTATGGAGTGCCCAGCTCAGTCAATTATGATAGAATCACATTCTCTATGAGGGATGCTAATAACTCATCTGATAAATATTCCCTACCTCAATTTGACTGAAGTGTCTTTATGGGTAAACCTAGTTGTTTCTCCACTTCGGCACGAAAGTATTTGAATTTAACAAAGGTTTCACTCTTTTGGTTAATAAGGTACATATGCTCATATCTAGAATAATCATCAATAAAGGTCATGTAATATTCATAAGCACTTTTTGCACTAACGCTCATGAGGCCACATACGTCAGTGTGCACAAGTTCTAGTGGTTTTTCGGCCCTCGTTCCTTTTGCATTAGAAGATCGCTTAGTCATCTTACCTTCCAAGCAAGAATCAAATTGTGGAACATCAACTTCTTTAAGTGAACTTAAGATGTTGCCTTTAACAAGTCTAGTGATTCTTTCTCGGTTAATATGACCAAGTCTCAAATGCCAAAGATACACCTCATTAAAGTGAGAAGTTTTAAATCTTTTATTTGATATTTCAGTCTCAAGTAGTGTGTACATCTTTGGTTTGATAAAATATATATTATTTGACATCCATTAATATTGTGATTTCTAAATATTGTAATTTCATTATTAAAAGTCACGGCCAAGTTGTCTTTATATAAAATCACAACAAAAATTAAGTTTCTTTTGAAACTTGGTACATAGAAAACGTCTCTTAAAATAATCTTCCTAAAATTATCATAATAAAGTTGTACATCTCCCACTGCTTCAACTACCACATTTGTCTCGTTCCCAGTCTGCAATGATAAGCTCTTATCTCTAAGATATTTCATCTCCTTGAACCCCTGTAGAGAAACAAAAATAGGATTAGTGGTGCCTGAATCAATGACAAGTGTTCTATAGGATCCTCCACTAAAGAAGCTTTTATCAAAAAGATTTTCATTACTTCGCCTTTGGTGGATAGGTATTCCTTCCACTCCCTATAGTTTTGTAACACCCCAAACCCAACTCAGGCGCTATGGTCGAATCCGGTGTGTCACATTGAAGTGTTTTAGTGAAAACCGTGTTTTCATTGAAAACCCTTCTTAAAATAAAAGAAACCTTATCAGTTGCGAAAACCTTGTTTGAAACATTTGATTTAAGAAAACTTATCATTTAAAAATTTAATTGCAGAAATGTAGAAAACATACTATAATTTAGGAAACCCATGTTCAACTTCTTGTAAATTACAATGAAAATAATAATAATAATAATTCAAGTAATAATAACATAATAAAAACCTTATTTCAATCTAATCTGAAACATACTTAATTAAATAAAAACTTATATGCTTGAAAAAAACAAGTCCAAATTATCTTACTAGCTGGCCACCCAGAGTCCCTCCAAACATCGAACCTTCTACTGAGCATCACCTGAAAATAAAATAAAAGAGGGGGTGAGTTTTCGCAAACTCAATGTGTACAACCCTCGAAGAAAACAAGCATTCAAAAAAAAACATCATTCATCATTCATCATTCATGCAATGCAATCCCATCCAATTATCCATCCACTACACACCGACTCTGTCCCCCGTCACACCATGTGGGGATATAAATATCAACCCACCCAACCCACACACCATGGTAGCCCGATTGCAAAACTACCTTCATTTACATATTGGGCTTTAAAAGTCGTCGGTGGATCCACGATTGTCAAGCAACCATGCGATCCTCATATACTTCCTCTGTTCCATAATTCCCAACCCATATGCAACCTAAGCAGAATATCATATGTATGCATGTCGCATCCACAAAACTTACATTCAACACCTAGGGGTATTTTGGTCATTTTCGCCCTTAGGGGCATTTCAGTAATTTTCCCTTAATTATAGTTTTCACTTATCTTGGCAGGTTAACAAGTCCCATGAGCTAAGATGAACGAATATTATGCACCAGGTAGGATTCCAGAAAATATGAGGTGGGTCATTAAGACCGCTTAAGTACCAAGCTCTCCCTAGATCCAATCCTAGACATGCATATACCCGTTGCCACACCTTAACCTTTTGACTTGTCCACAGTCGCAATATATTAATTAATATGTGGATATCATATACTAGGCCCAAAAACCCCTTACAAAGCCTAACAATTTCACATACCTACATCAGGCCCATTAAGCCCAATTATATTCGTATGGCCCATTAGGCCCAAATCATCTGTATATGGCCCATTAAGCCCAAATCACATTTATATGGCCCGTTAGGCCCAGTCACATTCATATTCATGCTCACATACAAATTCCTATCACAAAGCATCAATACTCAGTTTTTGCCTATTATGGGCCCAATAGCCCATTGGGCCCATTTAGCCCATTCCGGTCCATATGGCCAAATCACAACCAAAGTCCATAGAATTTCCTGTGGGCCTCAGGTAACCTATCGGTTTCCCTCTTACGAGTGTTCGTGCACTCGCAAGACTACTGTAGCCAAACTTTCTACTTTTCAGCTTTTCAGCTTTTCGGCTTTTGCCGATTCATTGTGTGTGTGCAGTGTATGTACACACCTGGTAAGCAAGCATGATGTGATCTCCTTAGCCCAAACCTACAATCGATATCACTCAAAGATTAATCACACGTACTTATCGATTACTTTACCAAAAGCCAGAATCTCACCTTAACCTTACCTGAACGCCAAGCCTTTACTAGCTTTTACTTTGATCACTAAACACACGTATTTCTCAGATCTGAAGAGCAAATTGGCAAGAATCCAAAATCGAGATCTGACACTAATTCCCTACCAAAGTCGATTAGAAAGAAGTGAGGGACCAAATACTCGATACTTATCAAAAACCAATTGGGAGAGCGAACACTTACACTAGAATCGACTGGGTGGAAAGAGTAGTGGCAGGACCAAGGGTATTCGGCTCTTAGAGATTTGAATGGCAACAATTGATTACTCAGCACCAAAGAAGAGAGGAAGAAGAATCAGCTAAAAAAGGAAAATATTGAGTAGAGGAGGGATAAGAATTCGACACAAAGAAAGAAAAGAAAAAAAGGTTTTCAGCTTTTTAGAGAAAAGGGTTTCTGGCACAAAGTGAAGGGAAATTCGTCATTAGCTTTTCAACCCTCCCATTTGGCACCTATTTATAGCCCTATAGCCGAATTCTTCAAGCCCATGTTCCCAATTCAGCTCTACTTACTTCTCACTTCTCATCTCCTCGTTTTTCTCCCTGATAACCCCTTGATCCTTTCCTTAAATTTCTCTTCTGAACACTCCCCTTGGAGTCCATCTTCACGCCACTTCCATCCTTCTAGAAGGCCAAAATTAAACTCTAAAAATACTAAGCTAGGATTTGAACCTTGGACCCCCTTGTTAGCTACTAATGCCACCTCACTACACCTTATGTGGCATCACTTAGCCACTCCACCACAGGCTCTTTTTGTGTCCAATTGTTTCTTCATTTATTCAAAAGCCCACCTACTTGTCAGCCCTGATTATTTTAATAATTAAAATATAATTTCTTCTACCCCTTGATTCGATCTCAAACCTTGACCAAGACCTACCATCACGTAATTAACACTTATCTGGAACTGCTAAGCACAAAAAGAAAAATTCGAGATTTCGGGATTTTTGGGTTTTAGGATTTTTAGGGCGTTACAAGTTTTCCTTGAAGTTCCATTTCTTACTATAGAAGAAGCATTTATGCTTAGATAAGTCTTTAGGCTTTCTAGTTCTCTTCCTTTCCACTTGAGGTGGCCCAGAGACCTTAGCGTTGCCTTTCTTAGCGTGATTTCCCTTTATTTTTTAGGAAGAAGTGACAACTATGATTGCTTCTACACTTCAGATCGGCTAACCACCAATTCAACTTTAACTCATAGGATTGTAACTCTTTTATGAGTTGTGTAAACATCAGGTTTTTGTTGCCAATGTTATATGCGACTTGAAAGCTAGCAAAATCCTTGCATAAGCTCTTGTACACCATCTCATTTTGAGTTTTCTGGTCCAAATTGGCCTTATTACCTGTGGCCTTGACAAAGTATCCCATAAGAGTCACCATATGGTTTTTGACATGAGTGTTCATCAAGCTAGTTAGAGTAGAATGTTAAGCCAAGGCAGCTTGGCCTCTGAACATGTCTTCTAGCTTATCTAGGATCACTTTGGCAATCTTACAACTCTCTAGTTGCTTATACAAGTTGTTGGTTACGCTTGCCAGCATATAACTACGATCTATCTCAATATACTCCACCAGCATTTTCTAGCCTTAGCTTGATTGGCCGAACGACACTTATTTTCAAGAACTATTTTAAGTTTCTCATAGCTCAGGACAATTATCAAGTTCCTTCTCCATTCCTTATAGTTATTTCTGTTCAGTTTGTTTTAGTGATTATGTTCAATAAGGGAGTCGGTGCCATTTTCAAACTAAAATAAAATATTCATTTATTAGTATCATTGTATAATCAAATTTTTGATTTTTTTTACAACATCAAGATGATGCATGTGTCTTACATTAAACCTTGAAAACATTTTTAAGTTGTTACAATGATAGTTCCTACAGCTATTGAATCAAGCCACCTTGGGGTGATCCTGACCAACTAGCCACTCCTTCTATTTAATTATAAAATATATTCAATACATAATTTTGGTGAAGAAGAAAAGGGGCCCAAATTGTGTTCAACAGAGGACTGATCCATCAAGGACTTGGCAGCTCAAGCCATCAATATAACTAAACCAATCAACTTATTTAGCTGATTTTATTAATTTCAAAACATCCCTTGAAGTTTCCCTTAATTCTGTTCAAACCCCTCCTCGTTTCGTGCCTTCTATTTTTAGCCCCAAGCTAAAAATAGCATGTTTGAATCAATCAAACTTACACCAAGCATGGCCGACCAAGGGAGAAAGAGTGACTAATATTTATTTTCTATTTTTAGCATTCATCTCCACCTATAAATACCCCTCTTCCTTTCCTCATTTCACATCTCACACATCTCACACATTTCTTCACTTCACTCTCATTTCTCTCTTCCATTTCCTTCTTGTTTCCCATTTCCTTTGTCCTCCTTCCTTGTCAATTTTCCATCTTGAAAAAGAGCTTGAATTCCCTTGGAGAAGCAACATTCAAGTGTTCATGAAGGCCTTGGACCAACAGGATGAGTAAAGAAGTAGAGGAGGGCATTAGTCTAGCTTCGGAGAAACACCAGAATTTTTTTCCTAGTTCCTTTCTCTTTATTTTTTCTCATTTATGTTGTGATCATGATTATGAATATTTTTTGTGTTGCTTCAGGGAAACACCATATTGATTGCATTTTGTTCACTTAAATTATTAAAATCATGTTTGTGTTGTTATAGGCCTTGCTGAGTTGTTCTGTTAAATAAAACCATGTTTATGTTATACTTGCATTATAATTGTAAGGTAATAAATGAATTAATTATTAATCGGATTGAAATTATAATTAATTGACACAATATTTAATTGGTGCATGTTTAATCTTCTAAGGCAAGTGAGGGTTAAATTAACAACGATATTAAATGATACTTTAGCCTTACATAACTTGTAAGATTATTGTGATTAAATTGTTTCAGTATATGAATATGTTGTTACCTCACTTAATATTATACTTGGTTATGAAAATTAATTAATTGATATAGGAATATGTTCAAGAGATTAATTGATTTAGTAAGTATGTGCATTAGTTAACAAAATACCAAGTTGCCATGAAAATATTCGTAACAACATGAACATGGGTTTAGTAGTTCTATGTTAAGGAGTGCAATTGATCTAACACATTTATGTCATATTGATTAAAACTCGTCCTTTTTGAAATTGTGCATTAGAATTTTTAATTTTATTAGTTTAATTACTTAGTTAATTTTTAGTTTTTAGATCACTTCTTCAAATCAACATCTTTTTTCCTTCACCAAATTGTTTAAAGTTTCATTTCATAAATATCTTTCTTTCACAGTCCTTGTGGGTATGATAACTCGACATTTACTTGTCACTTTATTGCTTGATACAGTTGTGTACACTTGCATATTTTCGTCGTTCCATGTTTTAGGCACCGTTGTCGGGGACTGTTTTAAAAGACATTATTTGTGAAATTGTTAATTTTGCATTTTGGTTTATTGTTCTATTTAATTTAAATTCAATCATTTTTTCTCATAATTGTTTTAGGTGTTTATAAGTAATGATCAAATTATCGACTTACTACCCATAGATCTTAAAATTGAAAGGACTTTTCGACAAAGAAGAAGACAAACAGTTCAGAGATAGGTCGAAGAGATGAACCTTGAGAACCAAAATTAAGGGAATGAAGCAAATCATGCTCAAAATCCTATCCGTATTGCTGATGATAGGGATAAATCTCTAAGATAGTATGTCGTGCCATTGTTGCATGAGATTAATCAAAGTATTTAGAGACTTAAAATCGAGGCACAACAATTCGAGCTAAAGCCAGTTATGTTTCAAATGCTTTAGACAATGGGCCAATTTAATGGAATGCTGACTGAGGATTCTCACCTTAACCTCAGGTTATTTATGGAGGTGAGTGACTGCTTGAAGTTTTCCGGAATACCTGAAGAAGCACTAAGATTAAGGTTGTTCCCAAATTCACTAAGGGACAGAGCTCGAGCCTGGTTGAATTCATATCCACCAAATTCCATTACCACATGGCAAGGGTTAGCAGAACAATTCCTTATGAAGTACTTCCTACTTAACAAGAATCCTAAGTTGTAGAATGAGATGACTACCTTCGAACAGATGGATGACAAGTCCTTGTATGAGGCATGAGAAATATTTAAAGAACTATTACAAAGATACCCTCATTATGGAATCTCGCATTGCATCCAATTAGAGACATTCTATAATGATCTCACTACCACACGAGGATGGTAGTAGACGCTTTTGCTAATGGTGCTCTTATTTCTAAGTCTTATAATGAGGCTTATGAAATCATTGACAGAATTGTCAACAACAATTACCAATGGCCAACCAATCGAGCAGCGTCAAGAAGAAGAGTCGTAGGAATACATGAAGTGGATGCTCCCATTTCACTCGAATCCCAGGTATCTTCGATATCCCCAATACTTAAAAACTTTACTACTAATGAGTTTAATAATTTTGTAGCCCAGCCACCAAATCAATTCAAAAATGTAGCCTTTGTTATTATGGGGAAGGACAGTTGTTCGAAGAATGCAAATCAAACCCAGAATCCGTGTATTACATAAGTAACTAGAACCAAAACTAAGGCAATGACTGCAATCCAATTTCTATAACCTATCTTGGTGAAACCACCTGAATTTCTCCTGGAGTAACCAAAGGGCTAAACCCAGTAACACTTACTTCCAACCAATCCCTCTGGATTTACCCAACAAGTTTAGAAGCCAACTCAAGCTAAACCATCCAATGGCTTAAAAAATCTGTTAAAGGCATACATCGCGAAAAATGATGCCTTAATCCAAAGTCAAAAAACCACATTGAAAAACTTGGAAAACCAAATGGGTCATCTTGCAACTGAACTTAGGAACCTACCACAAGGCACCTTGCCTAATGATATGGAGAATACAAGAAATCTGAGGAAAGAACATTATAAAGCATTAACTCTAAGGAGCAGAAAAATGTTAGAGCCCAACATTGTCGAAGTTGAAGAAGAGCAAGCTGATGCTAGAGATAAAGTGAAAGTTCAACCAAGTGTTGAAAATCCAGCCTCACCAAAACCATAATCTATAAAATATGATTAGGTAACTTCTGAACCAGTCAATTCTGATAAACTAACACTTTTGTTAGATGTAGAAGTACCACAATAAATGAAGTACCTAGTTCAAGTTAAGAATCCTCTACCACCGCACCCTCAAAGACTTTAGAAGTAGAAACAAGAAATATAGTTCAAGAAGCTCTTAGATGTACTCAAGTAATTTCATATCAACATTTTGTTGGTAGAAGCACTTGAGCAAATGCCAAACTGTAACCTCCAAAAGCCTGCCTAGACGTTATGGCTAGATTGAGAATGCTACATTAGCCACTGAAATGGCTAAGCTAACTTAAGTTACTTTTTAAGACTTTAAATAAACTCATTTCAGAGAAAACCATAGTTGTACTTTGAGTTAGCTTAAAAGCATTCATTCATTAGGTTGTATCTGCTTAGGATTCATTTTATTGTTGATAGTGTTGTTTTATAAAAATTGTTTGCTTGTCGCTCATCTTTAAAAAAAACTCGAAGTTAAACTAATACAGCGGAAAAACCATTTTTCAAGTCATTTTCGAAAATTAGTTGCCTTATCGATTTATTTTTCAAAAAATATTCCTTTGCAATGTAGTGGAAACTAGGGAGCAGTATCAAAATTTACTTAAGCCTGATATCATGCATTATCCAATTATTATGCTTGAGTAATCCATGCATGCAAAAATCCCCAAAAGAAAAGTTACCAAGCCACAGACCAGAAATAATTAAAAATTATAATAAGCCAAAACCTATAGAGACTGATTAATACTTATTTAATAAAATAATCTGAGGTCTAAGGTGATTCTCCAAATGTTGAGTCCGGTCCTAATTTTGAGGTTTACCTGAAAAGTTAAACACTATTGGGGGTGAGCTTATGAAAAGCTCAGTGTGAGTCGAACAATTATTTAAACGGACATAAGTATCAAATATAGTGAAACAAATTAGCTTTAACAGAAGAAAATAGAACCATCAAAGGAATTTCATATCATTACATAGCCATTATCAAATTAATGTTAAACAGTGTATGAGCATGAGACATCATTCATTTGAGTAACAATTATTAATTTCAATAACATTCAATACAACACAATACAATACGTAGCATAAATCAATAACATTCAAATATGACATGAGCATGATGTAATGCAAAAAGGTTCCTACCCATACCATCTACCGCACACCAAGAGTTCCCCAAAACCCATCTGTCGAACTCCAAAATATTATGAGCATAGCTCGTTGTGGTAAAACCACCGAATTATCAATAATGCAAAAAATCTGTCGAATATCAAATAGTGTGTTACAATATCGAATAACATATAATATGCGATAAAATCGCCAATCCCCTCGGTACTCTAGGTGCAGTGCACTGACTACGAATAATGCGAACTTAATATGCTGCCGGTACTCCACGAAACTCCTCCGTCAACCACAAAATCCCAACCCAATGCATATGTAATATGTCACACAATCTCATGCATAATCATATCTCAATACTTTTCACATTCATTTGACATGCTCAGCATGTCCTCAATAATCACATACTTTCAGTAAATGGAACAATGTTCCAATCTTTCAAATTACTATTGTGTTGGTATCAATCAATATCGTTCAATTTCACATACTTTTTAGATTTTCATTGTGCATAAATAGCACCCTTTTCAGTACACAATATAACAAATATCTCATGCATTTAAAATCATACATAAGGTTACTATCTCAAAACATTATATCATTCAGTCAAACATTCTCATATCTCATAACTCAAATATACAATTACAAACTCAATCAAACATCCAACTATCAAACTAGCAATTTTGCCAATAGGTCAATCTTTTAAGGCTCGAAACATACCTGGTTCGGCCATTCACAAAATCAATAATTTGGCTATTAATACAATCCAAACAGCAAGCTAATTTATCATATATAACATGATATTTAACATTTTCAAACAATTTTATGAGTTTAGGACCCACACCATATTTTTCGCTTCCTCGCAACACACTAACGAATCTTCCAATTTTACTTAATAATTTCTTAAACGAACCTAAACCAAAATTCAGTCTAAATTAAATAAATTTACCATTAAACCAAACCCCAAACACCCACTTATGATTTCAAACCAATCATTGAAATTATAACTATTTTATGAATCCAAACTAGTTAGATCCCTTACATTGTATCGGTGCAAACCGACGTATCTTCGGCTTTACAGATGATTTGGGGAGTTTGGATTAGCACCTAATTCAATAATATACTGGAAAATCAGTAGCTAATTGATGATTAAATTTCTTTATTTAATCAATTCATAACCTTTACCCAAATAACAAACTAGTTACCTTTAATTGCACTTATGCTTTACAATTTGTGGGATCCGAATGGCCAATTGATCAAGAAATTTTTTTCCCTAATTTAAATGGGTTTAAAATTTTATTATAACAGTTCAAGAAATCAAATTAATTCTGGAAAAATATAGGCAATAACCAAGAAAAAAATGGCCCCCTTACTTGCACATAGGCACACGCACCATCACTCGCGATGGCCAAAGTTGTGGCTAAATTTTAAAATGGTTTAAGATCTCATTAAAATCTAAAAAAAATACCTTTGAAATAATTTAAATTCCATAAAATTAAAGATCTAAAAATTTTGGTTTTTAATTGACAAAATTAATCAAGAAGTTGAAGAGAAAAGAGACCTTACCTAAGCTAGTCGAGAGAAACGGCAATGACACTTTCTTGGCAATGTTTGGGATCGATCTTGGAGTTCAAGATTTTAGATTTTAGGATGATTTTAATGAGAAAAAATGACAGGAATATGGTTTGGAATTTGTTAACAAATCTTGTGGCAAAAGAAAAAAAAAGAAAGAGATGGTAAAACTAGGTGTAGGCGACGATAACAATGGAGGAAAGGAAAAAAAGTAAAATAAAAAAGGAGAGGAACGGCTAGGATAATGAGAAGGATGATTAAAGGCTGATTATTAGTGAAAAATTAATATTTATACCTAGGTTAACTAGGCTTGGATGGCCCACACATTAAAATAAGGGGGTTTTGTCAAAAAATTAAATTATTTGCATGGGAATGGAATTGAAGTTAGGACCTCAAGGATAATTTCACTAATGTTTAACCATCAATCCAATAACTCATTCTTGATATAATTTTGAAATATTTATTTAAAAAAAAAATACATATCACAAACTAGGGTTTAAGTCAAAATTTGCAAAAGAATAAAAATGGTAAGAGAGAAGGTATTTGAACTTGGGTTTCAAGGAACATTTCACTAACATTTAACCAACAAACCAATACCTTATTTATTTCCTAAAATGCATAGATAAATTTCAAAAACCAATACCTTAGGGATTTGAACTTGGGTTTCAAGGAACATTTTTCCTGTTGACTTTGTTATTTTAGACTTTGAAGCAGAAAATGAGATGTCAATCATTTTAGAAAGGCCTTTCCTAGAAACTGGAAGGACTCTTATTAATAAGCAGAAGGACAAGCTTACCATGCGTGTTCAGGACAATCAGGTAACATTCAATGTTTTTAAATCTATGTGATTTCCTGATGCAATTGATGAGTGTTTTACAGTATCTGAGTTAGAAGATTTAGTTGTAGAATGGGAACTCAACTCTGTTGAGTGCTAATTGGAACAAGTTTTGATGTCAAACCTTTCAAGTGATAAAGAGGGGGAGGAATACTTATCTTTGCTAGAAGCTAACCAGAAGGGATTTAATCTGTAATCCCATTTTGAATCTTTGGAACTTAAGGTACTTTATTCACATTTAAAATATGTTTATTTAGTTGATACCTCTATTTTGCCTGTGATTATTTCAGCTCAGCTAACTAAAGAATAGGAAGAGAAACTCATTCTAGTGCTGAAACAATTTAAAAAGGCTATCGGATGGACCATACCCAATATTTATGGTATTAGTCTATCCATGTGCATGCATAAAATCATCCTAGAAGATGGAGAGAAAGGGACGATTAGTTGAAAACAAAGACTGAACCCTATTATGAAGGATATGGTAAAGAAGAAAATCATTAAGTGGTTAGATGCAAGTATAACTTACACCATCTCAGACAGTTTATGGGTAAGTCTAGTCTAGTGTATGCCAAAGAATGAAGGTATTACGGTCGTAGAGAATGAAAATAATGAGTTGATACCAACCAGAACGGTTACAGGATGAAGAATTTGTATAGATTACCGAAAATTGAACAAGGCAACTCGAAAAGATCACTTTCCTTGGCCATTCTTGGATCAAATGTTGGATAGACTTACGGGGTAAGACTATTACTGTTTTCTAGATGGGTACTTAGGGTACAATCAGATCACAGTGGCACTGGAAGATCAATACAAAACAACTTTCACATGCCCGTATGGTACGTTCGCATTCAGACGCCTGCCATTTGGTTTATGTAATGCACCTACTACATTTTAGAGATGTATGATGGCTACTTTTATTGACATGGTGGAATAGTTTTTGGAAGTTTTTATGGATTATTTTTTAGTGTTTGAAGACACTTACAATGATTGCTTAGCCAATAAAGCCCAGGTACTATGACGGTGTGAAGAAACAAACCTTGTACTCAGCTGGGAAAAGTGTCATTTCATGGTATGAGAAGGTATTGTTTTAGGGCATTGAATAATGAAACAAGTGATCAAGGTAGATAAAGCCAAGGTAGATGTTATTCAGAAACTCCTAACTCCAACATCTGTAAAAGGTGCTAGGAGCTTTTTGAGACATGCCAGATTTTATTGAAGATTCATCAAAGACTTCTCCAAAAGTACCAAACCTTTATGCAAATTATTGGAGAAGGGTACAACATTTAACTTTGATGAAGAATGTTTGAGAGCTTTTAATGACTTGAAGAATCAGTTAGTTTCAACACCCATTATCATCACACCAGATTGGGAATTGCCATTTGAATTAATGTGTGACGCAAGTGGCTTCTCGGTAGGAGCTGTGATGGGTCAGCGAAGGAACAAAGCTTTTTATCCCATCTACTATGCAAGTCAGACTCTAAATAAAGCTCAACCAAATTATACGATAACAGATAAAGAGTTACTTGCTATTGTATTTACTTTTCACAAGTTTCAATCTTATCTTGTAGGTACCAAAGTGATTGTCTATACAGATTATTCGATAATTAAATATTTACTTTCCAAGAAAGATGCCAAGCTGAGGTTGATCCAATGGGTACATATACTTCAAGAGTTTGATCTAGAAATTGAAGATCAAAAAGGGGTAGGAAACCAAGTAGCAAATCACTTGTTCAGATGGGAGCCACAAGAAAGAAATTCTCCTCTTACACCCATCCAAGAGACATTCCCAGATGAACACATATTTAAGGTAAATCACGTCCATAACACCCCTTGGTTTGTTGATTTTGCTAACTATTTAGCTTCTGGTTTGATGTCGTTTGATAAGACGTATCAAAAAAGGAAAAAGTTTCTTCACGATGTGAAGTACTATTTCTGGGAAGAGCCATACCTGTTCAAAAGGTGTACAAATCAATTGATTAGGAGATGCGTGGCAAAAAAATAAGGTACATTAGATTTTATATCACTACCACAAAGCTCCAACTAGGGGACACTTCAGAGGTTCATGTACTATAGCCAAAGTATTGCAAGTTGGATTCTTTTAACCAACTTTATTCAAAGATGCGTATGCCTACGTAAAGAGTTGTGATCGATGCCAGAGGTTTGAAAACATCACCAACAGAAATGAGATGCCCCGAGCAAACATCGTTAAGGTAGAATTATTCAATGTTTGGGGTATTGACTTTCTTGGCCCCTTCCCTCTTACTTTTGGTCACAAGTATATATTTGTAGCGGTAGACTATGTATCTATGTGGGCCAAAGTCGAGGCATATCCAATGAATGGTGCCAAGGTTGTAATGTAATTTTTGCAAAAACACGTGTTCACATGATTTGGAAATCCTAGGGCTATCATCAGTGACATGGGGTCCCATTTTGTGAACAAATGGTTGAAATGATTGCTCGATAGACATAAAGTGAAGCACAAGGTTTCCATGGCTTACCATCTGCAGATGAATGGGCAAGCTGAATTGGTGAACAAAGAAATAAAAGGTATACTCGAGACGTTAGTTTGTCCATATTGATGAGATTGATCCAAAAAACTTGATGATGCTTTATGGGCTTACAGGACAACATATAAGACACCTTTAGGGATGTATCCCTATTGGTTGGTTTTTGAGACAACCTGTCATTTGCCCTTGGAGTTAGAACATAAAACTTACTGGGCTCTCCAACAGCTCAACTCGGATCTTAAGCTTGCTAAAGAGAAATGAATGCTTCAACTTAATAAGTTGGAAGAATTCCAAATGTTCTCTTATGAAAATGCCAAATTATTCAAGGAGAGGTTGAAAAAATGGCATGATAAGCACATTCAAGTTCGACAATTTGAAGTAGGTCAGCAAGTTTTGTTGTCCAATTCCATATTAAAGTTCTTTCTAGGTAAGCTAAAATAACGTCGGTCCGGTCCCTTCACTATTCATCAAGTTTTCCCATATGGGGTTATTGAACTGCACAGTAAGAGAGGTAATTTCAGAGTTAATGCTCAGCGCTTGAAACATTATTCAGGGGATAAAATTAAGCAGGATAAAACCTTATTCATTTTATCGGATACCTAATTTTTTTTAATATTTTTTAAATAAATGAATTAGATTATATTTTCTAGTTTAGTATCTTAGAATAAATTATGTCTAGGAGATTGGAACTTAAGCAGGACCGCTTGTGACCCTTCCAATCTTTCCCCAAAATTGATTTTTAACATAATCTTCCAAGAAAATATTTCCTAAGTGACAAAATAAATTTTTAATATTTTGAATAAAAGGGTCAATTTTGATCTAAGTTTTAGTTTGCAGCTCAATTTTCAAATTATCTTTAAGTCCGAGTACGTAATTGAATTATTTGCAATAATTGCCTAACCTTTTTGTAAATATTGAAATTAGTTGTCTTTTTCTGTAAATATTTTAAAACAACTAAGATAAAGTTTTTAAATTATTATTTTTAATAAATAGGATGATGACAACTAATATATGATTATTTCATATAATATATATTAATTGTTATTGATCCTATATAGGATTAGAATTGCTTAGTATTTTATCACTATTTTATTTAAGAGTTTTTTTTAATAAATAAGATAATATCAAGTAAGATATTTCACACTTTATATTATATATTAATTGTTATTGTCTTTATATAAGATTAGGAGTTATAGTATTTTATTTTTATTTATTTATTTATTTATTTATTTATTATTATTATTATTATTATTATTATTATTATTATTATTATTATTATTATTATTATTATTATTTATAGTTTGAGTTACACTCATTTCTTTTGTCACTATAAATATCACCACTCTCCTCTCTCCTTCACAACACTTACCAAACCATTAACTCAACCTTCCCAAACACTTTCTCTACCGTCGGCCTTAGCACCTCCCATCCTCCTAACTCTCTAGTGTCGCAACCTTCATCTGCCACCACCACTAGCTGACACACCAAAAGCAATCAGCACCTAAGCGCGCGCGCACAACTAGCCTTCCACCTTTCTCCCTTGTGCACTAGCTCATGCAGCTCCAGCCTCCTCAACGTGAGTGCTTAGCTCTTTACAAGCGCCATCCCTCACACACCCCATTGCTCATGCACAGCCCATCCACACCGCTATTGTTCCCTCGACCTTGCACACTACTGCTTCTCGCTTTCTAGCGCATGCGCACCTACCCCCTTGCACCTCGTCACCTCCACAACCAACACCTAAGGTAGCATCCAACCTCCATTCAACTAACCCTAGCCCAACGTCACCTTGCTTCCCATTCATATTATTTTCTTAAGTTCTTATTAATATTTTTACAAAGGTGGCAGGAATTTTTTTACATAAATTTTAATTTGATTTAATTATTTGAATTTTCAACTTTATGAATTGTTGATATTTTATGCTAATTACATTTTGGGAAAATATTATTTGTTTCCATCTTATGTGATGCTCATGTTAAATCATGCCTCATAAAAGAACTTATGTCTCTGTGTTAGTTGAAGAATCACTAAACAAATTCCACTGTGAAGAAACCAAAGCAAGATACGACAGCATTTTCAAAAATCAACAAATGTTCTGTAACACCCCAAACCCGGCCTGGACGTTATGGCCGAATCTACGATGTCACATTGAAGTGTTTTTCGTAAAGTGTGATCTCGTTTGAAAAGCCCAATCTTTATTTAGCCTCTTTGGGTGATCTAAAAGATGATTTTAAAACTTGCATCATCATCAAAAGTATATTCTTTAAAATGTTATTAATTTCAAAATCTTGTTTATAGCGGAAGCTTTTTAAAATAGTTGCGTATTGAGTTTTACTTGTAAAACTTGTTTTCTTCCGGTAGCTCTTAAAACCGTTTACGTATTCGTGGTATTTTTTTTGAAAAACATTTATCTTTTGAAAACTCGCTTCCTACTACTAGCAGAATTAAAGCAAAACAAATATAAATCTCCAAATTAAAAACTAAAAATTCAAAGAGGCCTTATTACATAAAAATACCCAAATTAAGCTACTTATAAATTTAAAGACAAATATGGGAGATTAAGCTATTGTGTGGCCACCTTCGAGTCTCTTGCAGCACCGACCCACCTAAGGGTTACCAGCACAGATAAGTAGAAGGGTGAGTTTATGAAAACTCAGTGTGTAATCCCTTATTAAATAAATAGCAGACATACAATAGGCAAATACAATCTGGGCCTAAGCCCGTATCAGAAACAGTCCAGTATCAGTTAGGCTTTAGCCCATTACAGTAATAGTAATAGTCTGGGCCTGAGCCCATTATAGTAATAGTAGCAGTCTGGGCCTGAGCCTATTATAGTAACAGTAGTAGTGGGGCCTAAGCCCATAACAGAATCAGTACAATATGCAATCAAAAAATCCCACCCAATCCAAACTCTACACACCATCTCCGTACCAACCCTACATACTATGTGGGGATAAAATCGATCCACCCATCCCTACACACCAAGTAGCACCAGTTGTGGCACTAAAATAGTATTTGCAGCAGAGCTGCCAGTAATAGGCTTATAGCCTTCCAGCACACTTCCTCCAATATCATATATCCCACCCCATGCAATGCAACATAATATAAATGTATATAGAGTAAAGATGGCATGCTCAACAGTCATACATCATACAGGGGTATATCAGTCATTTACCTCATAAGGTATAATGGTCATTTCATCAAATTGGGGTCTAGGTATACTTATTGACCCAACAATAGGTCCACAGTTGTCTCGGGTGACCTGTGCAACTTTGACAATCAAATAGTGAAAATGGGTCCAAAGCCCACAATGCGGCCCATGTGGGCCAACACGCTCGTGCGGCCCACAAAGCCCAAAAATGGCATTGGTCGTGTAAGCTACACAGCCTGGCCCAATAATCTCCACAAGTCCGTGTGGCTTACCCATGTGGGGCCCACGAGCTCGTGGGGCTCACACAACCCAAATTCGCCTAACATAGCCCAAAACGGCCTAAACCCATGAAAACGCTCATGGTGACCTCTACGAGCAAATGCCCACGTCTTACGCGTTTAGATTAC
Source organism: Gossypium longicalyx (assembly GCA_025698465.1). Lineage (NCBI taxonomy): Eukaryota > Viridiplantae > Streptophyta > Magnoliopsida > Malvales > Malvaceae > Gossypium > Gossypium longicalyx. Next base: position 64,591,474 of record CM046995.1, on the reverse strand, counting down.
CACACGAGTGAGCGTACACACGTGTAGGGTCAACAATCATACTTTTCCAGCCTTTGTCGGTCTATGCTTATAGCAGTGTGATTACACACCTGTTTTCGAAAGCCTGCGAATAGTTCCCAAGTACTCCAACCTATATTCAATCACAAGTTTTGGTTAATAGACTAACACTCGAATCGAAGCGAACTCTAATCAAACACTTATACAAAAGATTACCTATCACTTGTCCGATCGATCACACACTAAAACCGCTGCAAGTGATCGTTTGGAATCCTTAGTTACTACTTGCATCCCAATCGCCATTTGTTAACTAAGACCATACATGCAAATAATCAACCACGAGAGTAGCAACTTACCGAGAGCGAAGACTAAGAATAGAAGATTGCAGTATTTGGCCTACCCCCCAAAAGCACCTACTCGAATTGATACTCCAGATGCAACAATCACACCTCTATTCGAGACAACAATAGAGGAAAAAGAAGAATTAGGCCAAGAGAGAATTGATTAAGGGAGACTAAATATTCGGCCAAGGTGCAAGGTGAAAAGGGGATAGAATTGAGAGACAGATGAAAGGGGTATTCGGTCACAATAGCACAATGAAAAGAAAGGAAATCTATTAACACCAGAAAGAGTCGAAGGAGGGAAAGAGATGTATTCAACTAATCCTTGAGTGAGAAAGTGGGGTACAGAGATTCGGCCAAGGCAAAACTTATTGAGAAAAGAAGAAAAGGGAAGCAATTGGTCAAAGAATCAAGAAACGAAAACCCAAAAGTAATGAAGGAGAGGGAAAGGAGATAGTCGATCAGTAAAGCACTGTTGTGGAGAGAAAAAATGAAATAGGCAGACCCCAAAGGTGTCCGAATGGTCTAAAAGAAAAGTACCCCCCAAAACCCCTAGTAGAAATCGGCTACCAAGCAAATGAGTGAAAAGAACCCCAAAACGTAAAAGGGAAAAAATGAGTATACAAAACTGACCAAATGAGAAGCATAACCTCTAGGCTGAATTCTTGAGTGCTTAGAGTCCCCATTCGGCACCAACTACCCACAACTTCAAAATCCCTTGATTTTATCCTAAAACTCTCCTCATATCTCTCCTCAACTCCTTCCTACAATCCCTCCATGACCAATTCAAACTCCACTCCACTCAGCAGTGTTTCAGTCAAACTCTACTACCCACACGGCTTATGCAGCAAAATAAACACTCCCATGCCTCAGTAGGACTTGAACCTCAAACCTTTTAGAACACTCCACACGCTACTTACCACTAGACTAGTAGGCTTCCAATGTCATGTTTTTATCCATATTTGTTTAAGAAGCCTACTGACTAGAGACAGGGTTTAATCAAGTAAAAACAAAATTTTGCAAAAGCCAAGGCTTGAACTCAGGACTTCTTAGACACTTCCCAAAACACTTAACCATTGAAATAAACATGCATTTGTGTCACTTTCTTGCACAACTAAATATTTATGTGCAGTCTTCTAACTGCATCCACTCAAGACTTAAAACTTCTAGGCCCATAATTCAGGGTGTTACATGCTCCTAGAAAAAGGTTTTACATTGAAAGAAAGCAACAATACTAATTTCATGCCAAGCATTCGACAAGTTACTGAAGCTTTAAATTTGGAAGTGTTTTGTGAGAAAAGACCAAGTGCATATGAAGAGTTAGTCTATGATTTTATGCAAATTTTACCTCAAGTGAATTAACATAAGTTTCTATTTGAGGAATCAAGGTTCCAATAAACTCAAACACTATTAATCAATTATTTAATTTACCTGATTTTTAAGATGATGCATATTCTTCCTTAATGGAAAATATTGATGCTAAAAAATTGCAAGAAATTCTCAAGGAACTTACAGTTCCAAGTTCTGAATTGATTGTGTCAAGGCATGGGACTCACACTTGTCGTAGAGAATATTTGACACCATTAGCGAAGATATGGTTTTATTTCATTCAGTTCAGCCTTATGCCTATTTCACATGGGGTTACAATTTCAATAGAACGGATGGTCTTGTTAAACTTAATTATGACAGCAAAGACCATTGATGTGGGAAAAATCATTCTAAGAGAAATTTAAAATTGTGCCGCTAGACGTTCTGGACCAGCATGTTTTCCCTTTACAATAATAGTTTTCTGCTTAAAAGCTAAAATTCTTACAAACATAAAGAAGATAGGGTATTGCCAAGGCATAATCAAAGATTGGGATCTCTTTCGAGTAGCAGGAAATTCTGTTCTGTAGCAACAAACTGAATCGAGCGAGGAACCCGAAGAAGAAGAAGAAAATCCTACAGTGATAGAACCAATGTAGCTAGCTGAAATCCCCGATGAGGCAGGACCAACTGAACCAATGATCGAACCTGACATGGCTACCTCAACGTTTAGAACTCATTCACCTCACCCAGATTTTCTTGATGAGTTGTTAAAGTTGATGGACATGCTGCAACATATGTAGCGGCAGCAACAAGCTTATTGGAGATAGTCAAAAATATGAGATGACTCAATGAGAGGCGATTTCACGAAAATTTTTCTTGAACCAATTGTTTTTGTGCCTGGATTTCCAGACTTTATATTTGAACCATGGAATCCAATGTTGAAGAGGAAGCGAGGCAATTCAAGCAAAAACAAGGACAATGAAGCAAAAGATGGGTTAATTTTTGAGGGGTCTGCAAATAAATAAAAATGGGGGAATCTTGTCTTTACTTTATTTTTTTTATTTCTTAGGATATTTTAAGTTCTTAGGCTTAGGTTCTTTTAAAAGATTTGCATTTCTTGTATAATAAAATAAGAGGAGGAAATCATCAATAAACTTGAAAATTTTGCAAAATAAGAAGTGTGGCAATAGATATGTACATGTTTAGGATTGGATCTACCTAAGAAAAGTTTGGTTTCTAAGCTGTCATACTTGATTCACCTCCTTTTCGTAGGTCCTACCTTGTGTACAGTATCTGTAACAGCCCGATTTTGGGCCTAGTCGGAACAGTGGTTTCGAAACCACTAATCTAAAGTCAGAAAAATTATTTTAATATTATTTTATGTGTTATAGCATGGTTATATGAATGTTTGAAAATTTTGGTAAACTAATTTTAGCAATTTCTTGCTTAATTTTGAAAAAGGACTAAATTGCATAAAGTGCGAAAGATTTGTTTTACTAGCTAAAGGTGTCAAATAGCTATGGAACATTAAAGTAGAGGTCTTTATTGAGTAACTAGACCAATAAAATGCTAGTGGCTAGACATGGAGCCTTAATTCATGGAATGGTCAAAGGTTAGGTGACTTAATTGATAATAAAATAATAAACCTAAAAGCTAGCTATCATCTTTTTCATTTTCCTTTCTCTCCACCTAAAATTTCAACAAAGAGAGGGGTTTTGAGAGCTCAAAATTTCAGCAACTTTTATCTCTTGCAAGTAAGTGATTTTGATGGTCATTTTTGTTAATTTTTGTGTTTTTGAAACCCTTATAGCTTAATCTAGCTAATGAGAGGACTATTTTGTAAAATGGTTGAAAGTCTAGGGTTTTAACATGAGAGTATTCATGTTGTTTGCTGAATTTTTATAGAAGAAAATGAATAATAGTTGTTAAATAAACAACTTTTGTGAAATGGTTTTCATGAAAACACCTAAAAGGATCATTTTGTGAAGTTTATAAAATAGGTTTCAAATGTGTGAAATAATTGAAATTGTGAGATGCTATAGGCTTAAAGTAGTTCCGGCTAGGCTTGGTTAATGTGGAAATTCGATGAAAATTGTTTTACGAGCCTAGGATCAAAATTATAATTTTGTAAGAGTCTAAGGGCAAAAAGGTTATTTTGCCAAAGTAGGAATTTTGGAGTATCTTGATTAATGTGATGATTAAATAAATAAATTTTGTCATTATAGATCAAGAAATATGGAATCCGGACTTAGACTGAGGGAAAACCAAGCTGGTGGACTAAATCAAACTAGTCGCCCATATTTTGTATACTGAGGTAAGTTGCACATAAATATCACAATTCTATTCTTATTATGCATTAAATAATTGATATTGCATGAAATTTTTGATTTTGTTATGAATACGCATGACGAGATTTTATATGGTAAAACTTCTAGTTGAACCGCAGGAATAGATAAGATATCCATGCCGTGATACTAGGGTTATGTGAGCCAATGTAAGACTATGTTTGGAACATGGCATCGGCATTGCTATGAGAGCTAATGTATGACCATGTCTGGGACATGGCATTGACCTTGATATGTAAGCCAGTGTAAGACCATGTTTGGACATGGCATCGAATTTATATGAGAGCTAGTGTAAGACCATGTCTAGAACATGGCGTCGACCTCAATATGTGAGCTAGTGTAAGACCATGATTGGAACATGGCATCGGCATTGATATGAGAGCTAATGTAAGACCATGTCTGGGACATGGCATCGGCCTCGATATGTGAGCCAGTGCAAGACCATGTTTGGAACCTGACATCGGCATTTTTATGAGAGCTAGTGTAAGACCATGTTTGGGACATGGTGTTGGCCTCGATATGTAAGCTAGTGTAAGACCATGTTCGGAACATGGCATCGGCACTGATATATGAGAGCTAGTGTAAGACCATGTCTAGGACATGGCATTGGCATCTTGCCATTTTGTATGAGGCTTATTGGGTATCTTTTATTATTCTAACTGGTTCAACGGGTGATTTAAAGATTATATCACGATTGAGAAAAGTTACAATTATTTACAATTATGTTGCAAGTGGTACAGGTACCTACACGAAACTCATAAGAATGAGCTTAGGCTGTGTATATGTAAAGTGATGTTAATTATTTACTTGTGACTTACTAAGCTTTATGCTTACTTCCTCTCTTTTCCATTTTCTTATAGTGCCGCCAAGCTAGCTCGGGAATCAAGGGACGTCGAAGGCATTGATCACACTATCACCTAAAGTTTTTGGTATAATTAGTTTAAATGTTTTGAGCGTGGCATGTATAGGGACTTGGTCTTTTTGTTTAGTGTCATGTTGGTTTAGCCATAAGTGTTGGCTCATATGGATGTGAAATCCATTTTGTATAGGCCATTGATGTTGGCTAATATCGATTATTGTTAAATGCATTTGATGAGAATTCTCATGGATGTGTTTGTTGCATGGTTTGTGTTGATAAGTAGGAGCTGTTGTACGTGATAGGAAATAGCTTGGAAATGATGTATGGATGCCTAGGTATTGGCTGATACGGTCATGTGTTTATGTGGTATTGGTATTGTTTGTTGTTTTTGTAGGTGGGTGTAAGTAAGGGTGACAAAAAGGCTTGGTAAATAGCCTTGTTTTTGTCCACAAGGGTAGACACGGTCTGCCCTATGGGCATGTAGTCAAGTCGTGTGTCCCCTATACCTAAATTTGGCAAAACAGAATGCCCAGTAGTAACCACACGAGCAGAGACACGACCATGTATCTCAACCGTGTGGAGGACACAGCCTAGCACACGGGCGTGTGCCCCTAAATGGTTGATGATGTCAGAAACAGAATGTCAAGGTTTTTGTACACAGGCTGAGACACGGGCATGCCATGGCCATGTGAGGGACACGGGCCATAGACACAGATGTGTGACACGCTGTGTGAAAACCCCTGTAGGTTCAAATTGAGAAATAAAACCACACGGGCGTGTCGCCCTTCCACACGGGCGTGTGTCCCTGTTTACATTGAAATTTTTCAAAGTTTTCTAAAGTGTTTAGTTTATTCCCAAATCATTTCCAAAACGTGATTTGGGCCTCGTGGGTCCATATTAGGTACATTAAGAGGAAGTTTGAAAGTTTTAAAATTTGAGCGAAATCTTATGACCCGGAAATGTTTGTATGCTTGTGTTCAAGTCCAATACGTCTCGTACCCTGTCCTGATGTATGATACAGGTAAGGGGCGTTACAGTATCTATTCACTTCTATATTTTGTTCTCTCTATTATTTTTAAAAATGAGGACATTTTTCATCTTAAGTAGGGGGCCAAAATTTGAAATTGTTTTTCTTTTTCAGAATACTTTTTTCGTATAATTATGATTAAGTTATATTTTGTTCAAAATTTAGAATCTTTTTTAATTATGCTAAAATTTAGTATAAATAAAGTTCTATTATATCAATAATTGTTATGCTAGCTGAATTATGACATAAATGCTACTCTTAATAAAGTTTGTAAATCGTACCATAAATTTTTTTTTAGGAGTGCTAGGCATGCATGAAAGTTTAAGTCTCTAGAATTGACTTAGTAATTTCTTGAGGCAAAACCCTAGAAAGCATCAAACTTTGAAAATGATTTAGGCAAACTTTGTTTGGACCGTTTAAGCCTTTCAAGCCAACATCAATTTATCCCTTGAAACCCAACATTGGGACTATATGACCTAATTTTATTTGATCCTTCGCAATAATTTACCATCCCTTATCTCATAATTATTTCTAAATTGTCTCAAACACTAGACTCAGTTTATCCAGAATATTCTCTAAAAATAATTTGGGGGAGTTGAGAAAAAAGTATCAAATGCTCAAAATTGCAGTACATACAATAATGTGCTCGAAAAAGAGAGAGCATATGTACTAAAAAAATAGATGTTGTAATAGCCCGATTTAGACCCTATTCAAAATAGTGGTTTCAGGACCACAAATCTAAGTTAGAAAAATATTTTAAAATTATTTTATGTGTTTATCATGTGTGAATTAACATCTATGAAATTTTCGTGCTTTAATTTGATCATTTGAGTGCTCAATTCAATAAAAGGGGTTAATCGCGTAAAATGAAAATTTGATGGTTTAATGTGTAAGGGCCAAATTGTGATTGTCTTTATAATTTGAAGTGTTTAAGTTGCAATTTTTCCATGATAGCATGTAATGGATGGTAGTGACCTTATATTATAATGGTTTTATATTTTATTATAAAGGTTAAATTTGTAAAATGCTAAATAATATATGTTATAATAAAACATAAAATTAAAAGCCATAAGTGTTCATCTTTTTGGTTGACTGAATATCAAAAATAAAGAAATAAAAACAAAGCCTTTAAGGGTTCGGCCAAAGATTAGCTTGATTAAGGTATGTAACTAGCTCGATTTTTGATAATTTTTATGTTTTTGAGATCGTTGCAGTGTAATGTACAAAGCCCATACTTGAATTTTTTATTTTTGATGAATATTTTGAGTTATGCCATTGATGAATAATTGATTTTTGTGATGTTAGATGATGAATTATTAAAGATATGTTTTGGATTAATATGTTTTGTATTGGAATTTTTGATGATTTTGAGTAATTAGGGCTAAATTAAAAAAATAATAAATTGAGGGACTAAAATGTAAAATAAATTAAATGTATGGACTTGTATGAGCATCGGTAGTATTCGTCCTAAGCATGGTGTGTGCAAATTTTGCATGTTTTGTGTTTTGTGCAATTTGGACTAAATTGTAAAAAGTGTTAAATGTCAGGGGTAAAATGGTAATTTGCCCATATATGTGTTTTTGGACTAAATTGAATGAAATTATGTTTGAATGAGTTTAATTTAAATATGTTTAGATCAAGAACCAAAGAAATCAGATTTGGATCGGGGGAAAACCAAAGTTGTCGATTAGTCATCCCGTTCCAATTATCGTTGTCTGAGGTAAGTTTATAAGCAAATAGATGTTGTTAATTTTAAATAAATACGAGTTTTATATGCTGTAATGAATTATATGAAAATATATATATATATGGTAGCCGAATGTGAATATGTTTGAAAGCTATGTGTACGAGTTCGATTCAATTGAGTTACGATATTCGAAAGCCCCGTACGAACCTTAAGAATAGCTAGGATACATATGTCAGGACATAGGATTTTCGATATGTGTTCTCGTGTAAGACCACGTCTGGGACGTTGGCATCGATATGTGATTACGTGTAAGACCATGTCTGAGACATTGGCATCGATATGAGATAGCATGTAAGACCACATCTGGGACGTTGGCATTGTACGATAGGTGTGATTATCTGAGTATCCTATTCAATTCCGAATGGTTCAACGGGCAATGATAAGTTGTGATCAAATTTGTAAATCGAGCTAAAGTGATTAGGTATGTGATATTTGATTATCTATTTGAAAATAAGGTAAGTTGGTTATTTGATATGTGATACAGATTAAACATGATGCTAATGTAAATATATGTGTATTCGTGAATTATATTCGGCCACATGTTATGAATAAGTATGTGAAATTAAAGTTGGATTCATTAGTATTTGCATATGAGTGTGTTGACATTCGGTTATAAAATGATATTATGACTTTGAAATTGAATGATACTTTGATAATAGATATATCTATATTCGGCCAAGGTAAAATTTATATATGGAAGTATATGTTGTATATGAAACTTTAAGCTTGAAATTAAATGTGATTATGTTATTATAAATTGGTTTGATTAAATTGAGTTGATTATGTCATTGAGTTATTATTTGCTTATGACTTACTAAGCTGCGATAGCTTACTCTGTGTGTATGTTTGCCTCTATTTTATAGATTGTGGAAGCTAGTTACGGGCTCGGGGATCGTCAAGGAAGTCTGTCACACTATCGATCGTTATTTCGGTATTTTATAAGTTTGAAACTTTGAACATATGGCATGTATAGGCTTGATATATTAGTTTTGGTTTGTTTTGAGATTGTAAATATATGAGCCATGCGAAAATGGCTTGAAACGATGCTTATGTTTATGCATTTTCGGTTGTGATGTGTTATGAGATCATGTTTGAAATTATGTTTCATAGTATAAGTGTATGATATGCTTGATATATATAAATGTTTTGGCACGAAGTAATTATATATGACTTATGATTAGTTCATTTGGAAAGTTTGATACATGTGGTTGTTGAATGTGTTTAGGTTATGGATTGTTAATGATTTATCATTGAGATACATAACTTGAAATATAGGTGATGGTTATAAGCTATTTGTGACTCGACAAGTGTGTTTAAATCATGTCATTAAGTGTTTACTTATATGTTAATGTTATAATTGTGGTATTGAATATTTGTAGACTAAGTTAGGCTATGAAAATTTGATTAATGAATGTGGTTTTTGTGTCAGTTTCAAATGGCATGTTTACTTGGATATTTTGATTTAGAAATGATAAATAATGTGTATATGTATATTTGGCTAAGGTTTCGGATTCATATTGATATGTACGTGATTTGGTACATAGTAAAATTTTATAATTATATTATGTCTTGAATGTTGTCATGAATGACCGAATATGTATTCAATTAATTGGGTGGTGGTTGACTAATTAGGTACGAATGGTTAAGACAAATAATGAGTATACTATTTGAATGTTTTGGTCAGTTTATTTGAGTGGTTTAATTGGTTAAGTTAATGATATATTCGGCATATGCTAGGTATAATATTATATATGTATCCATGTTATGAAATTGTTGAAGTTACGTAAACAAATGTTATAATGATAGGTTAATTAGTTAGTCGAATAAGTAGTGAGATGAAAAGTTAGATATATATGTAACTTGATTTGGTAATTGAATACATTAAGGTTGTGTATGAGTTTAAATATTAGTTGGTGTGAATTGATTTATTTATTTTAATAAACTTATGTATTGAATAAATAAATGGTACGTTAATATTTGACAGATGAAATAGACATAATGGTACATGTTAGTTATATGAAATGAAATGTTGTATGTTTGCATGTTTTAAAGTATGCGCATATAATTTGTAAAATAATAAGTTATTTTATATTTAGAGTATTCGAATGCCATAAATGATAAGTACACATATATGATTCGAATAGTGATGTTTTAAAGCATGTGAATTATAACTGTTCTAAAATGTGCTTTGGTCAGTAATGTCTCGTAACCCTATTCGAACGACGGATACGGGTTAGAGGTATTACAGATGTACAAAGAGCATGTGTATTCTAAAGCAAAATTAGTTGGTGAATTTGGAGGTATTTATTCTGAAGGTTCGATACAAGTTGAGTCTAGGTTTTTAGCTTAAAATTATCAATCTTTTACTTACCCCTAGCCAAGCCATGTTACAACCTATTTAAAAGACCTATTGATTCAAATTTATGTGCTGACAACATTAGTGGAGAGAAATTTCTAAGTTCAACATATGAATGCATAAATTAAACTTAGTGATTGCAGCATGATAATGATTGAGAATAATTCGAACAATATGTATACTTGAGATGCATAATTTCAAATTCTTGTTCTTGAGCATAATTACACTAAACTCATAATTGTGGGAGAAATGTTTTCTAAAGAAAATTTTCAAAGGTAATTTCAAGAAACTTCTTTTACAAGTTATGCATTACTCTGGACGAGTAATAAATTAAGTTTGGGGGTGTGGAAACACAAAAATATATAGACTTTTTCAGCCTATTTTTAGCCCTAATTCATGCAGTTTCTTAATAATTTATGTCGAAATTCATACTTTAATTATAAAATAATTAATTTGTACTCAGATTATTAAAATATTGAATTTTAATTATTTTTATAATAAATTTTAAACAAATTTTATTTATTTTCGATAGTTTTTCACAAATGGTAAAAATTGGCTTGACAGACACCTTGAGACGCTTAAACCGTTGGGGCAATTTTTGCATCAAGTGAAACAAAAGTATGGCTAAATAATTTCCAGACATGAGCGGTCCAAAAATATGTATTGAATATATTTTATAATTAATATTGGTCCAACATAAATTGGGTTAAAAATTAATTATAAACCTGAAGAAGAAAAGGGGTACAAACTGTGTTAAGTAGAGGATTGATCCATCAAGGACTTGGCAGCCCAAACCGTCCATATAGCTGACCCAATCAGCATATTTAGTTGATTTTATTAATTTCAAAATAGCCCTTGAATTTTCCCTTAATTTCGTTCAAACCCCTTCTCGTTTCTTGCCTTCTATGTTTAGCCCTAAGCTAAAAATAGCAAGTTTGAATAAATCAAACTTGCACCAAGCATGGTTGGCCAAGGGAGAAGGAGTGATTGATATTTCTTTGATATTTTTAGCAGCCATCTCCACTTATAAATACCCCTCTTCCTTTCCTCATTTCACATCCCACACATCTCACACATTTCTTCACTTCACTTTCCTTTCTCTCTTCCATTTCCTTCTTGTTTTCCCATTTCCTTTATCCACCTTCCTTTTCGATTTTCCTTCTTGAAAAAGATCTTGCATTCCCCTTGGAGTATTAGAATTAAAGTGTTCATGAAGGCCTTGGACTAACAGGACGAGCAGAGAAGAAGGGGAGGGCATTAGTCTGGCTTCGGAGAAACACTGGGATTTATTTCCTAGTTCATTTCTCTTTATTTCTTTCTCATTTATGTTGTGATCATGATTATTAATATTTTTTGTGTTTTTATTCTTAATTTAATTAAAATGACTTAAAATTTAATTCATGTTAGATTGATTGCATTTTATTCGCTTAAATTATTAAAATCATGTTTTTGTTGTTATAGCCTTGGTAAGTTGTTCAATTAAATAAATGAATTAATTATTAATCGGATTGAAATTATAATTAATTGAGACAATATTTAATTGGTGCATTTTTAATTTTCTAAGGTAGTTGAGGGTTAAATTAGCGACGGTATTAAACAATACTTTAGCCTTGCATAACTTGTAAGATCATTGTGATTAAATTGATTCAATATATTAATATGTTTTTACCTCACTTAATCTTATACTTGCTTATGAAAATTGATTAATTGACATAAGAATATTTTCAAGAGATTAATTGATTTAGTAAGTTTGTGCATTAGTTAACAAAATACTAAGTTGCCATGAAAATATTCGTAACAATATGAACATGGGTTTAGTAATTCTAAGTTAAGGAGTGCAATTGATCTATCACATTTATGTCATATTGATTAAAACTCATCCTTTTTGAAATCGTGCATTGGAATTTTTATTTTTTATTTTTAGTTTAATTATTTAGTTAATTTTTAGTTTTTAGATCACTTCTTCACATCAACATATTTTTTCCTTTACCAAATTGTTTAAAGTTGCATTTCATAAATATTTTTCTTTTGCAGTCCATGTGGGTACGATAACTCGACATTTACTTGTCACTTTATTACTTGATACGATTGTGTACACTTGTACATTTCTGTCGCTCCAATATCGCATGATAATACTTAACACATAGGTTGATCCATCTATCATATGATCATAAGAAAATTTTGTTTACTTTTAGGAAATCTCCTTAGTGAGATCCACATGACAACGCCTACCTTAAGGTAGGTTTGTTTCATGCCATCACAATAGACCATTTATGGAGGCTGTAGCTCTTGTTTTGGGACCTTCTCCCACTCAATATATTAAAAAGATGCAAGGTTTTTAATTTTTAGTTTCAATCTTGAATGATCAATATATGCATAACAAGTACATGTGGCATTCTTCCCTAATCTATATGGCATGCTTATCTCATATATGCATGAACTTTTATTTTCGAAGACATATAAATATCATTATGCTTATGTCATGAATATAAAAGCATAAAATGTAAATGACTCTTGCTAGCCAAAGTTTCCATGATTCCATCCTAAAAAAGAATAAAAATTATAAAATTACAAAATTCACCCCCAAAGCATACTTTGGGTCTCCAATTTTGCCACAACAGAATTCTGATGTGGTACTGGTTCACGTTTTTGTCATCACCATCTTTTTGTCACTATTTCTGTGTTGTCGCCGCTGTCGGCCTCTTACTGTCGGACCACCACCAGCCACCCTAAGATTCAAGTTTGTGTTGTGTTGTATCATTTCTCGAGTTTCGTCAAAAAATAATTTTACAAAAATTCCTATGTTTATTTTCAGATCACATATTTTATTCTAAAATAATAAAATCAAAATCTTACTTGGAGATGATAGCCCATGGTCTAAAATATACATGCCCGAAAAATAAATTAAATTACAAATAAATTTCTAGGAATCATAATTTTGGCAAAATTAATTTATCATCCATAACAGTAAAATAATTATATACATTCATTCACATAAATTCCCTTAAACATTTGAATAATTACAAGAATGTCATTTCTTATCAAATATTAATCAAACAAGATGGAGAGAGTGTAACAGCCCGATTTTAGGCCTAGTCAGAACAGTGGTTTCGGGACCACAAATTCGACGTAAGAAAATTTATTTTTATTATATTTTTATGGTCTACAATTTCAAAAAATGATTTCGTAAAAATTTTGTTCGAACATTTTAACGTTTGGCCACTCAATTTAGTCAAAAGGATTAAATTGTAAAAAGTGTAAAAGTTGAGTTCTACATGCTAGAGGTGTCCAATTGTTATGAAATTTTAAATTTGAGGTCCTTAAATGGTAATTAGACCATTGGATAATTTTTTGGACAAAAATGGACATGAAATTGGTGAAATAGAATATTTTTAAGTTAGGGGCAATTTGGTCATTTAGTAATTAAAAGAATTAAAAAGCCAAAATCAAAGCAAAATTGTATCCATCTTCAAGCTATGGCTGAATTTCACAAGGAGAAACCATGTCTAGGGTTTTTCAAGCTTCCAAGCTCGACTGTAAGTCCGTTCTAGCCTCGTTTTTAATGTTCTTTACATTTTTGAGATCCTCGTAGCTCAGTTTAGCTATTTCCACCATTATTTTGAGCTAGGTTTTGTGTTTAAAAGTTTACCCATGGATGACATGCATGTTTTTTTATGTTTAATGGTAGAATATGAATGCTCGTTGTGTAATAAACGACTTTTACTAAGTGATTTTTGGTGAAATTGTCAAAAAGGACTAATTTGTAAAAAGTTGTAAAATGTGTGTAAGTGTGTGAATAAATGGAAATTGTGGACTGCTATAGTTATGAAAATGGTTCGACTAGGCTTAAAATATAAGTAAATTGAATAAAAATCATTTTACGAGCCTAGGGGCAAAAATATAAATTTTGCCAAAATGTGAATTTAGGTTAATTTGAGTAGCAGGATGAATAAATGAGTTAAATGTGTTATTATAGATCAAGGAAAATGAGATTCAGACTTAGAACGGGAGGAAAACAAAGAATATGATGAATAAGTCCTTTTCACCGGTTGTGCTACTGAGGTAAGTTTGTATGTAAATAATATATCTTTTTTACTTATGTTATAATATTTTGTTATTATATGAGAGGTGGTTGCATATTGAATGACCACTTGATGTAAATTATGATTTGAAATTGATTATGAATGAATTGGTAAAATGTTGAAAAGTGAGGAATTTCTGGTTGGACCTTCGAAATAGAAAAGATACGAATGATCCATTGTGAGAACACATGTGTAGTACTAAGTGCAGGCTACTATGTGTTTAAAATGGTTTTAGATCATGTGTGTAGTACTAAGTGCAGGCTACTACGTGTACCAAATGGTTAGGTTGCATGTGTAGTACTATGTGCAGGCTACTATGTGTTTAAAATGGTTTTAGGTCATGTGCGTAGTACTAAGTGCAGGCTACTACGTGTACCAGATAGTTAGGTCGTATGTGTAGTACTAAGTGCAGGCTACGATGCGTACCCGATAGCTTCGATCACATGTGTGGTACTAAGTGAAGGCCACTATGTGTAAAAGATAGCTTTGGTCACAAGTGTGGTACTATGTGAAGGCCACTTTGTGAAGAAGGTAGCTTTGACTACAAGGGTGGTACTATGTGCAGGCCACCGGGCATCCGTTATTATTTCGATGTGTTCAACGAGAAATTACTAGGTGTGACTATGTGATGAATAAGTGAAGGTTCATGTGTGTAAAATTATGAGCAACATGCTAGATATGTGATTGAACTTTGGTAAGATTGATATGGAGTAAGTGTTACAATTAAAGTTACTACAAAGAAAACATGAAAGAGTGAAATTTAGTAATAAAACAGTTTTGGACAGCAGCAGTTGTGTGACTTTGAAAAATCACCAAAAAATGGTGAGAATAAAATTATAAGTTGAATAAGAGATAAAATAAAATTTTGTTGAGTCTATTTTCATATAAAGGAAACGGTGTAAGCAAAAGAATTTCATATTATGAGATATTTAAATTTTTATGAGACAGAGTCAGAATGATTTTGGAATCCCCTGTTCTGATTTTGGAAAATCATTAAAAATTGTAAAAAAATAATTACAGGTTATAATTTATATGCTTAAAATCCTTAATGAGTATATTTTTGAAAAAAAAAACATGAACATTATCCAAATCTTGTATGAAGAGATAATTAACTTTTAGTGAAGAGGGGTTGGAACTGTTAGACAGTGAAACAGGGGTGACCTGAAAGAATAAACTTTACTTATTGGCTAAATCAAAAATTCTGAAAATTTTATGGTAAAAATATATATGAGCTTAGTTTCAGGGAAAATTAGCGGATCTTAATTTGGAGTTCCGTAGCTCAAGATATAAATAATTTAGTGACTATGACTCGAGTAGACAGCCTGAGATGAACATGAATAAATAGTGGAACTATGTGCAATTATGATTGTATTATCTTGAGAACATATTGTGAAGATTTATAAAAGCATGTTAATAGATTACTTATCATTTACATACCTACTTACTAAGTGATAATGCTTACCCCTCCTTCCTTTCTTTTTTCCTATAGTGTCACAAATGCTAGCTCGAGTTGGAGGTCATCGGAGATTCTATCACACTAACAAGTTATTGGTTGGTGTAGTATTAATGATCTTCAAGTATTTTTAAGTCTATGGCATGTATAGGGACTTGATTATGTGTATATGTTATTATGAGTTGGCCTAAAATATTGGCCTATAATATTTGATAGTTCATTTTGTATAAGGCCATTGAGGATGGCTAATATTAGTTAAGTTAAATGTTTATGATGTTGTATTTTGTAGATGTGCAAGCTTGCATGACTTGGTTGAATGAGTGTGTGATGATTAATTATGGAAAGTGAAGCATGTGAATAGTTTTGTGAAGAACACGGCCTTGGACACGAGCGTATACCCCTATTTTCAAGAAATTTCTAATGTTTTCCAAAGTTCACGGTTTAGTCCCGGACCACTTCCAAATTATGTATTAGGCCTCGTAGGCCCGTATAAGGGATGATATGCATGTGTATGAATGATTTTAAATTGAATGAAATTTTATGACTCAGTTTAATACGTTTACAAGCGTATGTGTTCCGGTAATGCCTCGTACCCTATTCCGGCGTCAAATACGGGTAAGGGGTGTTACAGAGAGATTCAATCTTAATTTACATTATAAAGATAGAACAACCAAGCACTCTAATATCAATTATTGGAAAAAAATCCAATTTGAAAACGGTTTTCTTGCACAACAAAAAATTAAATTTTGAAAATCAATCTGGTTTGTTATATTTATAGCAATAAACCTTAGACCAAAATTCTACCTATGTTTTCAGAGAAACGGATCCTTAATGTTTTTTTGCTTTCAACTAAACAGTCTTCTCTTCTATTCTCGTACCATGAACAACTTCAAGTGTCAGCTCAAACCAATTGAATCCAAACACACAACTAGAAAAAGTTTTCTTTTCCTTTTGGGTGAAAACGGAAATTTTCTCTTCTTTAATAGAAACCATTAGAATTGTTATTTTGTATATATTTAATATTTGAGAATAAAATCTCTCTATTTTTCGATAGAGTAACAATCTCTCAAAGTTGTGTAAATAGCTCTACCGATGCATCTATTTATAGTGAGAGAAAGTAGAACCATTATTGAATTGTAGAGGTTTATTTCAATTAGAAATACAATTTCCTAGTCCAACTAGGAGAGAGGGAGGGGCTAATAGGGTGTGTTTCCCCTCATATATATTATGATAAGGATTCGGGCCTCTCATTGTATTAGGAACAATTATATGTGTTTTCTTCACTTTTAACCTAACACTTTATAATTTAATCCAACCCTGTAACACCCCTTAACCCGAAACCATCGCTGGAATAGGTTAAGAGGCATTACCGGACTCACAACTCAAATCAAAACCACCACACATCAAAAATTATCTCATTACTAAAAGAAATTATTCATTCACATTAATATTCACATATACTTGAGTATACGATGCTTAAACATGCATTCAAGACCAAAACTGATAACATACAAAAGTTTCAAAACTTAGAAAAGATTTTTCAATTTTGTTGAGGTCACACACCTGTGTGACCAGGCCGTGTGACTCACATGAGCACCAAACACGCCCATGTGATCCAATTGTGCCAAAACAGAGTATATATATTGACTTTCACCCATGGCTAACAGACACGCCCGTGTGCTATGGCCGTGTGATACTTAACTAGCTACTGACTTGAGCCCACGGTCATATGACACGCCCGTGGTCCCTAACCGTGTGGCACAATGCAGGCTTGGTTTAAGCCAACTTGCCACCCCTTTTTGGGTCATTCCTACAAGCAATATTAAACAACATTTATACCAAAATTTTTAGCTCATTCCATGCTCAAAACATGCTTCATTATAACTAAATCATCATTATTCAATGACCTATTCAAATCCGTACCAAAACACAATAAAAAGTTTAATACAACAACATGCCAAAATGCTCATTTCATAGCTCACTTATGGCACCTTCTAACTCATGCTTAATCTTACCATTTCTTCAACTTGGCATATTTCAAAATAACCATCACATACAAGGCCTTATAACCATTACAAGCATACACAATTTGGCATCACAAACCATTTACCAAAACTAAACACAAATATACCATTTTCTAGCCAACTCACATGGCATAACATATATACATAACAAAACTTAAATACATATACATTCTAGCCTATACATGCCATACTGAAAAATATTTACACTTTCAAAAGTACGAAATTAAGGTTCGATAGTGTGGTGATGATCCTTGACGATCCCCGAGCTTGCAGTAGCTTCGATATCTAAAAACAACGTAAACACACAAAAAGTAAGCTTTCAAAAGCTTAATAAGCTCGTACTAAAATCATTAGCAATATATATATAAAAACTTAACACATCAATACATAAGTATTTATACAATTTCAATCTATATGATTATATCAATTCAGTGAACTTAACATACATAATTTCATCTACCACCTAGGTATCACACATACCTGAATCTCCTCGTACTTATTCAATTTCATACTTACCTCTCGTTGAATATTACAAGATTTTCCGTCAATTACTTGTACTTTAAACATCCATACACTTAGTGCTAAAAGGTTAGCCGAAGCTAGAATGATTCCGCACACTTAGTGCCATCTCAAATAACCGAAGCTAAGTCGGTATCGCACACTTAGTGCCTTATATAGCCGAAGCTATTCCAACTCGCACACTTAGTGCCATTTGTAGTCAAAGCTATAATAAACCGCACATTTAGTGCCAAACATAGTCGAATATCATCATACTCAAATCGTAATAAAACATCTATACAATTTATGCATTACCATCGCATTAAAACATACCTTTAACATCATTTATCACGTACGAACTTACCTCGTATTCGGAATTGTCGATTTGAATTGTTTACTCGATAGCCTTCGACTTCCCTCGATCTAAATCTGAATTCCTCCTTTCTTGATCTATATGCATTCAAAATTAACCCTTTTTATTCACCAATTAATTCAATTCAATCCATAAACACATATTTAGGGCATTTTGCAAACTAGCCCTCACATTTTCACATTTCAACACTTTAGTCCCTATTTCACAAAATCACAAAATACACATAATTTGCATTTACACAAGCTTAGCTGAATTCTCCTATTACTCATACTAGTCCACACATTTCATTTATTTTACATTTTAGTCCCTCAAAATAACATTTTTACAATTTAGCCCAAATTGCTCAAATTCATCAAAAATCCAAAGACAAAACATCTAAAGCCAACATCAAGCTTTCATATTTCACCATTTAACAGCACAAAACTCATGAATTCATCCATGGCATATTTCAAATTCATCATAAAAATCAGAAATTGGGGCATGGGCTTGATAGACGAAGCAACGATTACAAATACGTAGAAATTATCAAAAAACGATCAAAACACATACCTCAATCAATGAAAATCAAAGCCGAACCCTAGCTTGTATTCCTTTTCTTTTTCTTTTGATGATTTCGGCAACATAAGCATGAAAATGAGCTTATTTTAAGCTTTTGTTTTATTTTAATTAACATATAATCTAAATGACAATTTTTCCCTTTTATTAAACCATTATAAATTCACATATATTAAGGCTACAAATGTCCATTACACATGTGAATGACATAATAAGCACATAAGGACCTTTCAATTATAAAGCCAAGTCAAATAGGCACTTTTAACATCTAACACACAGCTTTTATGTTCTATGCAATTAAGTCCTTTTTGCAAATTAAGCATACAAACAATTAAATTTTTGTACAAGATTTTCACACATGCTAATTCACACATCATAAGCACGGAAAATAATATTTAAATATTTTTCTAACTCGGATATGTGGTCCCGAAACCACTGTTTCGACTAGGGTCAAAACTGAACTGTTACAAACCCAATACATTTTTTTTATTTTCTAAAATAAACATTAATTTTCCAATTAAATAATTTTATCATCCCAATTTTGTTAGAGTATGCCCAAAGACCAATCATGAGATAATTTTAGTCGCATACTTGTTTTACCTTGTTTGTTAATATAAGGCATTATCATTGATATTTTAGTTTCTTTTTCTGTGTGTAAAATAAGCTGATTAATAATAAAGTCTTGAGAATAATATGATTATTCTTCAAAGGTCCTTAGTCAAGTATTATTGTGGGCTTGGACAATGATAATGCACTGAGACTAATGTGTAGTTGATTGATGACAAAATGTTGTCATTGACATAGGGATGTCAAAATCGGTACACGAGTATGTGTTAGAAAATAACATACTGGATTGACCCGCTATGAGTATGGTTCTTAGATTATTATGTAATAGTCACAACATTACTCATACTGATAACTATGTATATGATCCTTGGACTTGAGATAATCATTTTCCTAACATAGTGAGTTGGATATTTCGACACAGTCAAACTCTACCATAATAGGTTATACTATAAAGACTGATGTTAGGTATGTCGCAATCTATGTAGAGAGATACGGTTGATCAAGATAGGATTTGTCCCACCTACATAATGGGAGAAATATCTTAGACCTCTTGATGGAGTGAGACAAAAAATGCATGGCCATGCTCGAATAAGTTGATGTAAGATATTTCATTTATTTGTTTATATTAGTATACTCAAAATATCAAGAAATATGATATTGGACTATACAAGTGTGACTATTCCATGACTTGTGTGCAATCTAGATATAAAGGATAAAAGGATATAATACATGAAAAAGATTATCACAGAAAGGATATGTTGAATAATGACTTCTTGTAACTTGGGTAGAAATGATACATTGCTAGATACCACTCATTTCTTGTAATATTAGAAACGTTCTAGTATTACTACTAACGTTACAAGAACATATAAGGTCACACCCTATAGTTGAAGCAAACAGAATCCAAATATATTTGGTATTATATTTAGTTATCACATGATTTAAATTAATTTAATTTGATATTTAAATATTGAACACATTTTATGTACAAACTTATTGTACACAAATAGAGATCATAGACATTAATTTGATTCATACAAAATATTAATTGTATATAGTTTACTAAAATTATTAGTATAAACATTATAATAATTAATTTCGGTCAAAATATAAAAGACATGGAAATTGATATTCTTTAGGAAAGAATATAATTCCTTTTTCTAACTTTCCATTTGTTTCTCTAATAATAAGGGAATAATCTCATTTTATTTCTAATATGTGATATCAAAGAAAATAAAAGGAATATAATCACTTAGTGTGTTCGGGTTACCAAGAAAAACAATATCAAAAGGTCTAGCAGCCATTTTTTTTTCTCTTTGAAAAGTTCAAGAGAATTGTTTGTTCATTTTTTTGATTGGGTGAATTACGTAGAGGTTGATACATTATTGTTACACATTGGGATCGACATCATTCAAAGGAATCATATGAACAACATTGTTCGTCGCTATTCCAGCTTTGAAAAGATATATTTTCAACCTGATTCATCCCTTGTACATGGATCCCAGGTTGATGATCTCTAGAATATTTTTTCCTCTACGCCACGAGGCGAACTGGTGGTCCAACAAATTTTACATAAAATTATGATGATTTTACCGCTGATAAAATTTTCAGAAAATATGTTTAATATTTCACAACTAAACTTGTTCACTGTGATCAACTGATTTACTCTCATTTTCAGTATTTAAAATAGCTCAAAAACATAAACTCGATCATTTTTAACTAATTCATTTTACATTTGAAAATGAATCATTTCTCTTTTCATTTCCATTTTGAGAAAATTACATTCATTTCTAAATGATTCAATTTCTCCATTTCAGAGAAAATCGTAATCATTTTTGAATGTTTTCCATTTCTCTATTTTTATTCATTCTGTTTAATTTGATTCAAAAGCATAATTCATTTTTGGTTTCAACGAGCTAGTAGAGGGACCGATTGGACATATGTAATGTTAGATTGTCGGTACGTCCCATGGCGCAGCAAAAAAAACTATTCAGGGGATCATCAACCATAGATCCATGTACGAAGAACGAATCAGATTGAAACAATGATAGAAAATATACCTTTTTGAAACCGGCAGAGCAACGAACAACCTTTTTGATATGATTCGCTTGAAGGATGTCGATCCCAAGCAACAACAATAATGTCCCGGCCTCTACATAATCCACCTAGCCAAAGAATGAACAACAAAATTCTCTTGAACTTTTTAGAAAGAATTTTCAAGAACGACTGCTAGACCTTTTTGATTTTGTGTTTTGGTAACCCTAACACATCAGAGATTCATATTCCTTTTTTTTTCTTTGATATCACATATCAAGAAAAAACGGGATTATTCCCTTATTTTTAGAGAAACAAATGGAAAGTCAGAATAAAAAAATATATATTCTTTCCAAAAGAATATCAATTTCCATGTCCTTTTATATTTTGATCGAAATATTATAACTATTTATATTAACAATTTCGATAAACTATATTCAATTAATATTTTGTATGAATCAAATTCATATATTAATTTTATCTATGTTCTCTATTTGTGTACAACAAGCTTGTACAAATAATGTGTTCAATATTTAACTACCAAATTAATTAATTCAATAAATAATTTAGTTCATGTGAAAGCTAAATACAAAACCAAATGTATTTGGATTCTATTCGCTTCAACTATAGGTTGTGACCTTGTAGGCTCTTTTAATATTAGTAGTAATACTAGAACGTTTCGGATATTACAAGCAATGAGTGGCATCTAGCAATGCATCATTGCTACCCAAGTTACAAGAAGTTGTGATTCGATATAACCTTTCTGTGATAATCTTTTTCATGTATTATATCATTTTATCCTTAATATCTAGATTGAACACAAGTCATGGAATAGACACACTTATATAATCCAATATTATATTTCTTAATATTCTGAATAGACTATAACAAACAAGTAAGTGTGATATTTCATATCAACTTATTCGAGCATGGCCATGCCTTTCTAATCTCACTCCATCAAGAGGCCTAATATATTTCTCCCAGTATGTAGGATGGACAAATCCTATCTTAATCAATCATATCCCACTACATAGATTATGGCATACCCAACATCAGTCTTTATAGTATGACCTATTATGGTAGATATTTGACTCTGTTAAAATATACAACTCACTATATTGGGACATGATGATCTCAACTCTAAGGACATATACATAGTTATCACTATGAGTAATGTTGTGACTATTACATAATAATCCAAGAGCCATACTCATAGCAGGTCAATCCAGTATGTTGGTCACTAACACATACTTATGTGACGATTTTGACATTTCTATGTCAATGACAACACTTTGACATCAATCAACTACACATTAGTCTCAATTCATTATCATTGTCCACGCCCATAATAATACTTGACTAAGGACCTTTTAAGAATAATCATATTATTCTCAGGACTTCTGTAACAGCCCATTTTTTAGTGAAATTAGAACAGTGGTTTCGGGACTACAAATCTGACCCAAAAATATAATTTATTTTTATTTTATTATATGGTCCATAATATGGTAGATATGTCGTGTGAAAATTTTTATATGAAAATTTTATCGATTAAGTGCTTAATTACGAGAAGGACTAAATCGTATAAAATGCGAAAGTTGAATTCTAGTAGCTATAAGGATCAAATAGCTATGGAATTCAAAACTTAAGGTCCTTATATGGTAATTATATCATTAATAAAATTATGTAGATTTTTCTTGGTGACTCATCCATGGAATTATAGAAAAAGGGCAAGGACTAAATTGAAAATAGCAAAATACCTAATTAATTAAAAGATGAAAATAAATTATATTATCTTATTTTCATCATCTTCAACCTAAAACACATGAAAACCCTAGGTGAGAGAAAAGAAACTTTCAAGGCTTAATTGGGTAAGTTCTCTTATCACGTTTTTAGTAATTTTGGTATTTTTGAAACCAAGATAGCTTAATCTCTCTATTTGAGGGATTAATTTGAAAATTTATCAAGGTATGAAAATGGTTCATGGACGCATTATGCTGGAAATATGAAATTCATGGTAGAAAATGAAAGATTATTGATAGATAAACAACTTTTACAAAGTGATTTTTTATGAAAACATGATTTAAGGACTAAAATGAAAAGTTATAAAATTTGATGAAAAATTCTAAATTTTTATGAATACATGTGCTGTAGAATTTGTAATGGGGCTTTTGTTAGGCTTGGAATAGGGAGTAATTTGCACAAGTTTCATTTTCCGGGCCTAGGGACAAAATCAGAATTTATGGAAAAGTTAGGGGCAAAATGGTAATTTTACCTAGGACGTAAATTGAGTCCATTTAAATATGAAATGTGTGAAATTGATGGTTAAGTTCATTTATATAGATCTAGACATCACTAATTTGATGTTAGATCAAGGAAAAGAAAAGGTTCCGGATTAGTAGACTTTTACGCGAACAAGTGTCGAGGTAAGTTCGTGTAACTTAATCCGACATGTAAATATGGTTAATTGAATGTTGTGTTGTATGGAATTTGATTTATATTGATGTACATTACTTGAATTTTATCATGAGAAATTTAATACATGCTTGAAAATGGTGAAAAAGGGTTAAGTCCTGATTGAGGTTAAATTCTGATGATTATATGCTCTTACCCGAAACTAATAAGGTCATGCATTTGTTGCGGACGGGATTTAGCTAGGACGAGTAATCCCATTGACCTTGCAATATATAGGATTTAGCCCGAACGGGTAAACCCAATATAATATCTCTCGAGCGTACATTATGATTAGGGTTTAGTCTGGACTAGTAATCCTAATCGAGCTCCTCTAAGCTTACGTTATATAAAGGATATGCGGCTCGAGAGAGCGTTTCTTGGTTAAGTGCCCTAATGGGCACCCTTGACTAAGAAATTGACGGATTATTTAATCGTATACTTCGAGTGTACTACTTAAGCATCCATCAGAATTCAATGATTCAACGGACATAAAACTCTTGACATGGCATGAAAATCTTGAGATGAAATGATAATGACTTGAAAGAATATTTCTGGATAAGCTCATCTATGTTACTTGATTGATATGAAGATTTTGGTGACTAACATGTTTTATTGAATGAATGTATTTGGGCAATTTAGCCAAATGGATGGAAAACAAGTTATTGCGTGCTTAAATTTAATAAACAGGATTGGTAAGTTTAGTTTCCGTTATACGAACTTACTAAGCATGTAATACTTACTCCGTTTATTTTTTTCCTATTTTATAGCACTCGAAAGCTCGCGAAGGTTGGAGATCGTTGGAGCATTGTCACACTATCTGTAACACCCCATACCCGTATCCTACGTCAGGACGGAATATGAGGTGTTACCTAACTTAAACTCATGTTTGTAACCATTTCTGAGTCTCCAAGACTTGGAAAAATTTAAAACTTTCTCAAACTTATCAACACATCCTTAATATGGGCCTACGAGGCCCAAAACACACATCAAAAATCATTCGGGACCAACTCGGGTTCTTAGGTCAACTTTAGAAAAATGACACTTAACACAAGGACACACGCCCATGTAGGAGGGGCAACACGCCCGTGTGAGCATTTCGACATGGTCTTGCTGTTGGCCCATGTGGCTCACACGGCCTAAGAAATACAGGGACACACCCGTGTGGAATTAATTCTAAGTTCACACCAACAAGGGTTTTCACACGGCTTGGCACACGCCCGTGTCCTTTGTCCGTGTCCTTCACACGACCATGACATGCTCGTGTCCTAGCCCATGTGTAAAAACTTGGACATTCCATTTCTGACGTCAGCAATTCTTAAGGGCCACACGGCCAAGGCACACGCTCATGTGCTAGGCCGTGCCCTTCACACGGCTAAGACACACGGTCGTGTCTCTGCCCGTGTGTTTACTACCATGCATACTGACTTGTAAATTTTACGTGCAGAGGACACACGGCTGGACAACACGCCCATGGGGCTGGCCGTGTGTCACACATGGCCTAGACACACGTCCGTGTGTCGTGTGGACAAAAATATGGCTATTTACCAAGTCTCTTTGCCACCCTTACTTACACAACCTACACAATAGCAACCAAAACCAATACGAGACTATTTCATGCAACTAAATCAGCCACAAAAGACAACATTCCATTTGTGCATTTTACTCATCTATGAAGATAACATCTTTGCATATAAATCAAAATGAATATTAGCTATCGTTCAAGGCTTAATACCAAATGAGGGATTTATCCCAAGCCAACACATTTGGTCAAATTAATAATAACACAAAACGCAAGTCTAATTCCCTATACATGCCATATTCAAAAATATAAATCAAACTATATTGAATACTTCGATTGATAGTGTGATCGATATCTCTGACTTTCGTTGATCCTTGAGCTAGATAGGCGGCACTATAAGAAAATGGAAAAGGAGAGGGAGTAAGCATAAAGCTTAGTAAGTTGCACATAAATAAATATACAACATAACTTTACCATTCATCAACAAGTATCATAATACATAAGTGGGCATAAGCAAAACTTACTTATCGATATTCAATACACATCATATAGCTTTTATTGAGCTCACATATCATACATACCAAATAGGTACCTGTATCACTCACAACACGGTTATACTTTCCTCATTAACTAGGAATCATAACTATCACCGTTGAACCATTTGGAATACTATCGGATATTTCATAAGCCTCAAATATCGGGTAAGATGCTGATGCCATGTCCCAGACATGGTCTTACACTGACACATTTCATAGGCGATGCATGTCCCAGACATGTCTTACACTGACTTACATCTCGAGGCCGATGCATGTCCCAGACATCTCTTACACTAGCACTCATCTTAATGCTGATGCCATGTCCCAGACATGGTCTTACACTAGCTCTCATAATGTGGCCGATGCATGTCCCTAACATGTCTTACACTAGCTCACACAAGTGACTCAATCGTCATGGCACAAATATCCGATTTATTTCTTAGGGTTCAAACGGGAACTCTACTATCTCTATTCTCATCACATTTTCTCATTTCCACAATCAAGCAATTTATGCTATAATAATTTTGATACAATTCAAACACATATATAATCAGTGTAGTTGTATTATTTACATACAACTTACCTCGGATTACAAAATATAGCGACTAGACGTTTTAGTCGATTTACTTGGTTTTCCCCCGGTCTAGATTCAGATTCGGTATTTCTTGATCTAAAATAACAAAATGCACTTATTTAGTCACTTTATCAACTTAGGCACTCAACAATTCATAATTGGACAAAATGACCATTTTGCCCTTAGACTTTTACAAAATGACCATTTTACCCCTCGGCCCGAAAATCACTTTTCATCAAATTTCTTCGTATTTTAAGCTTAGCCAAACATTTTTTTTTTACTCTTATAGCAACTCCAAATTCCCACTATTTAACATATTTAACATCTATTTTACAACTTATGCAAAATAGTCCTTTTTAGGTGTTTTCATGTTAACACACTTTCACAAAAATTGTTTATAACACACTCAAGACTTATTTTCTTCCATAAAAACTCAGAAAACATTACAAATCCTTTCATGGTAAAACGTTAAACTCTTAATCATTTTGCAAAATAGTACCCTCATTTGAAAGCTCATGCTTTAAGAGTCTCAAAAGTACAATAATATTTAAGAAAAGCCATTAAAATCACTTACTTGCAAGAGGAATGAGTTGCTAAAATTTTTGAAGCTCAAAACCCCCAAAAATGGCTGAAAAATCAGCGGTAATGAAAAAAGAATGAAAGAAAAAGATGATAGCTAGGCTTAGGCCCTATTTTACTATGCATTATGTCATCAAAATACCTAATGTTGACTTTTCAACATTTTTACCACCCATGGCCGGCCAAGCCTCTTTTAAGGGACTAATTTTCCTTTAAAGACCCTTAATTTTGGTTCTCTAGCTATTTGACACCGTTAGCTATCAAAATAGGACATTTTCACTTTATGCGATTTAGTCCTTTTTTGAAATTGGGTTCACAAATGTCAGAATTAACTCACCAAATTTTTCATGAACTAATATAAACTCATTATAAGTCTAAAACATTAATAAAATATTTTCTCTGACTTCAGATTGGTGGTCCTGAAACCACTGTTCCGACTAGCCTTAAAATCGGGTTGTTACACTATCAACTAGCCATTTTGGGTATACTTAGTAAAATCATTTTGGTATAATGGCATGTATAGAACAACTTGGCCAATAGTGGCTTGAAAATGATGTTTTGTAACCTAGCCATTGGAATGGCTAGTAATGGTTTATTTTGGTATGATTAAGAAGGTTATGATGATATATTCATATGTGATATGTTATGTATATGTGATCAAATGATGCTAATGCCTAAGTTATTCCAAGGTAGGTTTATAAACACTTATTCATGTAGCGATATGCCTTGTTGAATGAAGAGGATTGCCCAATTTGAATGCTTGAATTGGTTGGTTTTGGATGTGTGTTTCAAGTGCAAGTCTTGGGTGAAATTTTGGGTGAGAAATGAAGCTAGAAATGGCTTCATTTTGTCCACACGGGTAGACACAAGGGCGTGTGTCTAGACCGTGTGTGACACTCAGCCTGATAACATGAGCATGTGGTTAGGCCGTGTGTCCCCTGCACCTTAATTTTGAGAAATAGAATACTCAAAATTGAGCACACGAGCAGAGACACGGGCGTGTGTTTTGGCCGTATGAAACCTGTAACTAATTTTGAATTGAATTAATCGACCACACGGCCTAGTCAAAGAGTTACACAGGGTCAAACATGGCCTTCAACACGGGCATGTCCCAGGGTCACAAAGGCATGTGAGCCCTGTACCTTGGAAAAATTTTGAATCGCAAAAAATTCTTAAAGTTCCCGATTTAGTCCCAACTCGATTCTAATGCTCGTATTGGGCCACAAAGGTCCAATCAAGGGACGTTTTGAATGTTCTCGACTAATGAATAGTAATTTATATAAGTTAATTGTAAATATTTTTGAATGTTCTGGTGATGCTTCGAAACCCTATTCCGACGATGAATACGGGTTAGGGGTGTTACAACTTCATTATTAACCAATTTATTTATAATTAAGTTTCCACTTTTCGCCTATTAATTATGAACTCATTTAGTCATGAAATCATTCCACTATAGTATCGTGACTGAGCTCTCCTCAATGACAAACCAATACAAAAGCAACTACTTAATACTCGTCCAATGATCTTGTCATAAATGTGCTACCCTCATAGGATATACTTGATCTTTTTGGGATAATATTCGTTCTCCCAATATGATCTTATTTTATCTTATGGTAACCATTACATGTTCATTCATGAAAAATTAATTACTATCAAATAGTAATCAAGTCATTCATCACAAAGATGAATGACTTGTAGCCACGCTTACTTTTTATCAACCATGTAATTCCAATGAGAAGATATCATTTACCCACGTCTCGTGCTATGAATTCCACTATTGTGAATGATGCTACATGCTGCAGAAGTCGTACACCTAACGCACCAACTTTTGGTTCCTTATCTATTCGAACTTAGGCTTTTATTTACATCAAAGTATATGAGTCATGCATATAAAGTCTGTCATCCACATAGGATTTAGGTATGCCACATTATGAACATCACAAGTAAATAAATCCATAAATAAATTTATGATCTATTCTTCTTGGGTCATGTCCGATGTACCATCAGTCCAGTCGGTTACATCTATATCTCTATCTTGTAGGATTCATTCGCTTCGATGCCCAAGACAAAGCATCTCCCTAATTGGAATTGATAAACGAAATATTAGTGTTTCAATCGGTTTGCTCATTTTCGATTAGACTAAAGACATGTTTAGGTTCACCTACTGATATAAGTTGTTCTTTTGTATTATGATTCGATTACGTAATACCACTTAATATTAGTTTAACATTAGACAACCAGTTAGCAAAATTTGCTTCCATTTTGCTTTTTGTACAAAAACCATATGAGGAAATTATACAAAGTACTAGTGTAATTCATGAATAATTTTATTAACCAATCTATTCAAAAAAATTACAATTGTACATTGACGAAAATACTACATTTAGGGCACCAGATCTAACAAATCTGATATACAGTCAATCCAATCAGTCACATCTATGTCTTTATCTTCTGAGAGTCATATGCTCTGATATTGAACATAAGGTATCTTCCCATTTAGATTTGATAGATTAAATATTAGTTTCTCAATCGATTCACTCAATCTCGTTTAGACTAAGGATGCATTTAGATTATCTACAAATATAAGATGTCTTGTTGCACTACGATCCAACCACGTAATGTCATTTAATAATAGTTTAACCGTTAGATAATCAATGAGTCAATATTTGTTTTAATTTTTCTTTGTGTGAAAAAACTGTTGAAGGTAATATACAAAAGATATTAATGATAGTTGTAGATTTATTAAACCAATTTGTTTGAAAAATTACAAGTACATGGACAAAGTTACTACACTAAGGGCACTAGATCCTAAAGAGTCTTACTGGGAAGAGACCATCTGATGAAGAAGTCCAACATGAGAGTCTACAAGAAGAGCCTAGTGAACATTCCAATGTATAAGTTGTCAAAGATTCTTAACCAACAATCAATGAAGTTATTAATGCCAATCAACTCAATGAGCTCATCAAAGAAGTTATCAAAGACAAAAGATGAAAGTGTTACTCTATCTTCATATACATAGTCAAAGTCATACATTTGTAGGATTAATCATTTGAAGATGCTTGAAAATTATCAACCACAAATGATGGTAAAGGAAATACATGTCAACATGTCACTCACTTTATGGAAACCTGTAATAGCGCCAATACTAATGAAGATCTAATGATGAAGCAAATCATTCCATCATTGAAAGAAAAAGCATGGAATGATTGATAGCTAGGAAGAACTTGAACTAAAATTTCTCACTCGATTCTATAGCACTTATCATATTGTCAGGATGATCGAGCTCACAAGCTCAAAACATTAAAATGGCAAGCCAATCATCAATTATACCCACTGCTAGACGAATCTACATTTAAATTGCAAAAAGAAATTGTTAGAGTCCTCCACCACTGACATGTACATACAAGGCATGAAGTGAGACTTGCATTGCATTCTCTAAGGCATCAAGCCGAAGTCCTTTAAAAAATTAGCTACTTAAGCCCATGGCATGGAGTTAAGTATGACAACTGCTACAAACCAAGAACCTTATAATGAGAGCAAAATTTTAGTTGATAATAAAGATGCCGATCAGTCCATGGCCATAAACGTGAAACCCATTTTTGCTCAAGTCAAAGGTATAATAAGAGTCACACTGAATTAGAGGCAAGAAAAGAAGTATCATTTCCTTGATGTTGATGTTCCAAGCATGCTTGAAGAAATTTTAAAAGCTAAGTTAATTTAGTTGTCAACAATGAATTGACCTGAAGAAGTTGATCAAGTAGATGATCCCAACAATTACAAATATCATCGGTTGATTAGCCACCCTCTCAATAAGTGCTTTGTGTTTAAAGACAGAATCATACAACTCAACAAAGAAAGGAAAATTAAGTTCGAAAAAGAAGTAGTATCATCAAATTTGACATCAGCCATTATGGTTTATTAATCCAATATGATGGATAGAACCATAAAATTTGACTCTTTCAATCTTATTACATTAGCTCCAAGCAAAAGCAAGACAGTGGATTTCCAAGGGACTAAAGGCAATTGTCTATTTCTAGGATATTTGAATGCTCATGATTGGACTCCAATCATATGACAAATAAGCCAATAAAAAGCAATGCTCCGATGTAGGAGCTTAACTGTCACATTGCTCCTAAGCACAAGCCTAAACAATTCATCCAAAATGTTGATGCTTCTAAGCACAAGCCTAAATAGTTCATCCAAAATGATGATGCTCTTAAACATGAGCCTAAATTGTTTAACCCAAACAATGATGCTCCTAAGCATGAGCTTAAGTAGTAGACCAAATATATATTTATCTTGAACTACGTCATGACTTGATCCTTCAAAAACCAATGGTACGTAGCCAACTTGGTTTTATTGTCAAGTTCAACCACCACCAAAATAAAATTTCTTGAAGTCGAACTTCAAAGTGTAGAAGTTCTAAAAAATTTCTCCATAGGCACCACATGTTCTCACCATGTTAAGGCTACAAACTTCATAATGGTTCTTTATGGGGTATTGCAAGTTCTATCTGTTGGGATTATGTGCCATTAATGTAGTTATTTTGTAACTCCCCTTACCCGTATTCAATGTCGGAACAGGGTTTGAGGCATTACCGAACTTACAACACAAGCAAACATACAAAGCGAGTCATAAATTTGGAAACCAAGTTAAAACCATTTGCATTCAGACATAAAGTCCCTAATACGAGCCTACGAGGCCCAAATCATGCTTTGGAAGTGGTTCGGGAATAAACTAAGAACCCTGGAAATTTTTACAATACCTAGAAAATTTTTGCCATGTACAGGGGTCACACGCTCGTGTGGTTTGGGACACGCCCGTGTCTCTAACCCATGTAACTCTCTGACTTGAAAGGCATGAACAAATTGAAGTCACATGGCCAAGTCACACACCTGTGTGCGAGGCCGTGTGGTTAATTTAATTTTCATAAAATAGGTGTAGACTTCATATGGCTAGGACACAAGCCCATGCTTGAGGCCGTGTCCCTCACACGACTGAGACACCCGCCCGTATCTCTGCCCGTGTGCTCAATTCTGAGCATTTTGTTTCTCAAAATTAAGGTACAGGGGACACACGGCCAAAACACATGCCCATGGGGCAGGCCGTGTGTGATACACGGCCTAGACACACGCCCGTTTGTCTACCCGTGTGGACAAAATAAAGGCTATTTATCAAGCCATTTGCCACCCTCATTTACACACACGCACACACAAATTCAATGGCACAAATCATGGTATACTTAGGCAACCAAAATATCCACAATCATGGCCAATACATGTAAAAGAAACACCTTCATCTATCATGCTAATGACATTTCATTATGCTAATCAAACATACTAATTTCACATTCAAAAACACCACTAAGACTACTTTCAACTTGCATTAACTTATCAAGGTAATCTAGCATACCAATAAACCAATCTCATCCATTTCACAACAAGTCATTAAGCCACAATCAACATTTAGCAAATCAATATAAACTACATCACCAAAAGGCTTTGGCACATACATGCATATATATGTATATATAATCTTACAACCAATTTTAACCAAAATGAGCCAATTTACATGGCTAAATACCAGATTCAAGCCCTTGACAATTACAAGCCAATACATTTGGCCAAAATCATGATGACACATATAATAAAATGACCAAGTCCCTGTACATGTCATATACTCAAAATTTTAGGATCATCAATACCCAAAATGACAGTTTGATAGTGTGATGCGATCTCTGACGATCTCCAATCCGAGCTAGCTTGGTGACACTATAAAACATGGAAAGTAAAACTGAGTAAGCTATATAGCTTAGTAAGCTCGTATGAAAGAAATAAGTAAATCTTACCATACATTTACCATTTAAATAATATAATATAGGATAATGTAATTTATCGTAATCTCATAACCATAATTCATTCCATCACAAACTCACCTTAAAATCATCATTTCACGAATTTAATAATCATAAGCTTTATGTACATACCTGTACCATCTAATAATAATTTCATACTTATTCTCATCATTAACATACCCAATGAACCACTCGAAATAATAATATCGAATACTCAGGAAATCTTGCATGTAAGGTGCCACATATGTAGCCATTGCTACCTCTATCTCATAACCCATATATGTTTGCTCTCAAGCCATCAATGGGCCTGCTCACACAAGCTGTCAGTCAAGACGTAGCTACACGGTGCTGCTCACACAAGCAGTCAAGTAACCACAACATATGCCGATATACTCAGCCACCGATAGGACGTACAGGACCAGCACCCGGATCACATAACATAATACCCTAGTGACATGTCACTTGTATCCTAATCTATTTCTAAGGTTCGATTGGGATTTCTCGCTTGCCAAAACATCGTCGAACGTGTCCATAGAGTCATTTACACAATTCATACAAAATTAAAGCATTTAAAATATAATTATAATAAATCTTATTTACATACGAACTTACCTCGGTTACAAGAACAACGAAAAGGATCTATTCATCAATTACTTTGTTTTTCCCTCGATCTACACCCGAACTTCATTTTTCTTTATACATAATACCACATTTAACTTATTTAATCATCAAGCTATTCAATTAAGTCCAAAATCACATTATGGCAAAAATTACATTTTTGCCTCTAACATTTCAACATTTTACGATTTAGTCCCTAGGCTCGTAAAATGAATTTTTTTCAATTTATTCACAACTCAAGCCTAGTCGAACCTTACCCTTACTCATAACAGCCCACATTTTAATTTATTCACACTTTACCACACATTTTTCAACACTTTACAAATAAGTCCCTATTTGACATTTTTACTGAAAATCACTTTACAAATGTTGTTTAACAAACAACAAACATGCATTTTCTACCATCAAACATCAAAATACAAGCATATTCACCATGGGTAAAATTTTAGACTTTAACTTTGTTTCAAATTAGTCCTTGAAATAGCTAGATCAAGTTACAATGATCTCAAAAATATAAAAATCATTAAAAACGAGACAAGAACGGACTTACAATCGAGCTTGAAAGTTGGCCAAACCCTAGCTATGGTTCCCTTGAAAATTTCAACTATGGGGGATGAAATTGAAGAAGATTGACACTTATTTTAGTTAATTTTGTCCTTATTTACCAAGTTACTAAAATACCCTTAATGCATAACTTTAAATTTTCACCTAACCATGTCCATTTTTGTCCACCCTAAATTATAATGGTCTAATTACCATTTAAGGACTTCCAATTAAAATCTCATAGCCATTTACTACCTTTAACCCATAGAACTCAAATTTTACACCTATTACAATTTAGTCCTTTTTGTTAAATTGAACACTCAATCGATAAAATTTCTTAATGAAATTTTCACACAATTATTCTATCATGCTGTAGACCTCAAGAAATAGTAAAATAAATATTTCTACATTGAATTTTTGGTCCCAAAACCACTGTTTCGATTTGACCCAAAAATGGCTGTCGCATATTTCGTCATTAATGCTTGTAATATTCTGGATAGATTATTTAATAAATTACATAATTAAATTATTATATTTTGTATCTTTTCCTCAGGTTTTTGCACAAAAAACAAAATGAACAAAACAAATATTGGCTCACTGATTACCTAAGGTTTAACTAATACTAAGTTGCATCATAGAGTCAGATTATAATGTAAAGAGACAATTTATATTAGTGAATAATCTAAATGATACATAGTTTGAGGAGTCAAAATTTAGCAATTGATTCAAGGGGTTATTATGTCGTCTCTTAAGTCTATTTGAGGAGATAACTTATCTTGAGTATTGAAGCGGATGACTCGTAGAAAAGTAGAGATATAGGAGTGATTATATGGACAAACAATACATCAAACAGGACCCCAAGTTGAATTAACCCTAAACCCATTTATGGATAAATTCACTTGTGACATTCATAGTGTGACTTATCTCAATCTTGAGTAAGTGATTGACTATGCATATGTGACTTATATACTTTGATATATTGAAAGCCTGAACTTGGTCAATGTCAGAGCTAAAAGCTGGTATGTTAGGTATATGAATTATGTATAGCATAGCTTCATTTAGAATAGTGGAATTCATAGCTCAATTAAAAAGTAAATGATATTCTCTCATTGACATTGCACGATTTATGAAAAAAAGAACGTGATCACAGGTCATTCGTCTATTATTACTATCTTTTAGTAATAAAAATTTTCATCATAGAAAGATGCATGATGACCATGAGATAAAATAGGATCATATTGAGTGAACAAATTTAACCCAAAGAGATTAATGATATCCTATGAAGGTAACACAATAAGAATAAAGTCATTGGATAAAGCATAACTATAAATCACTTTCATAATGATATATAATGAGGAGTTTAATCATAATACATTTAGTAGATTTAATTTCATGAGTAAATAATGTTTTAAGTGTTAAGGATATAAATATTAATTGGTGTAGCCCTTAAAAAATATAAAAATAACAAAAATAAACTCTTTTTGATTTTTTTTTAAAATAAACTTAAAAAATTGTATAAAATTATTATTTAAATTACCCTAATATATCTCTCAATAATTTTCCTCAAGTAAAAAATTCTTATTTAAAACTTGAGGAAATTTTTTAAGGAATATATCTGAGTAATTTAAACAATAATTATATATATTAAGATTTTTTTTAAATAATAATAATTGAAAAGGGTTAATTTTTGTTATTTTTATATTTTAAGGTCTATTTAAATTTAATTTCAAAAGAGGGTAGTCCTAACATGCAAATAAACCAAAAGTTTAAAAGTATTTAATTGGTGATGTCAGGACGAATGGCGTCACCCCTTTTTTCATCCAATTTAAAAAGAGTAATTGCTTTATTAGGTCCTTAAACGTTTTATATAAGTATACTTCAATCTTATGCCGCCAATGGCAATGACTGCATCCAAAATAATTATTGTTATTTAAAACTAGAGGTGGTGACGCCAATGACAATGACGTCACCAATGTTTACTGTTCAAAATGGATCATTTACGTACATAATTTTTAAAGTAGGTCATTTTTATAAATAATTAAATTTTTTAAGTCAATTTTATAAAAAAAGCTGAGGTATAACATTGTTTTTCTATTGCTTAGAGTCTTTTTGCTGTGTTATTGGGACTTTAAAAAAAAACTCAAAATAGTAGATTTCTAGTTGCATTTTAAAAAAATCTATCAAAAAATCTTGATATTACATTGGACTAAAATACAAAAAAAATGCTAGTTTTTAAAAAATAAATTACAAAAATAGATCAAAATTTTGAAATTTTACGAAAATAGAAAAAACTCAGGAAAACGTTTCTAGTTGGAAGTACTTTTTATCACATTAACACAAAAAGTGACTTTTTCTATTTTTTTTATGCCATCTATCAATATAAAAATAAAACTTACAAAATAGGCATTTATATAGTCCAAAAGTCTCATTTCCCTTACTTCTTAAGCAATTTGGGATATGAGATATGTGTATATATGGACTCATGAATAGGTTTACAGTTTATTCCTGGACAATGTGGGATTGCTTCCTTAAATTGTGATATATAAAAAATGTGTATATATAGATAGACTTATGAATAGGTTTAATTATAAAAATTAAATTTAAGTTAATTGTTCAAATTAAACTGTTTGTTTTTTTTTAAGACATATAGATTATGAAATCAAACAATTCTTAATCATGGTCCTTTCAGATCGAATCATCCATATAATATCCAAAAGGAAACTCCAGATATTTGATATCTTTCTCTTTGAATGAGATCTCAATTCTAGCAACGGTTTCATTAGATATCTTACAACTAGAATTCCTCTTTTTTCTAATCCAGTTCCTCCACCAACGCAAACCCCGGTTAGATTCAGGCATGATACACTTCTTAGTTATTGGGAGAACTCAAGTACTCTCTTTCGGATCCAGGAAACAGCTCTTAGAGATTTTTTTTCCTTTTGGAAGATATAGGAGTGAATCAACCTATTGATATTGGAAGACCCAAAAGATTCTTCCAATGTATCATTTCTGGGTTCAATGAAATTCATAGGTATAGGAAGAAGCCTTGTCAAATAGAGATTTTTTCTTTCAACCATATTTCGATTGTTAATATGATATATAAGGACCGCTTGTACAAATAGTACTACACCCTTGATCGTGAAATATCGATTACTTGTTGAACCCTATGAATTGTGTGAAGTAGGATCCTAATAATCAATATGTCTTCAAAAAAATCACAATTTATATTGAACAATTATCTTAAATTTAATTTTTATAATTAAATCTATTCATGAGTCTATATATACACATATCTCATATCCCACATTGCTTAAGAAAATAAGGGAAATAAGACTTTGGGTCTATATAAATGTTTGTTTTGTAAGTTTTATTTCCACATTAATAGGTGGCACCAAAAAAAACCAAAGAAAATATAGGTGTTGCCACTTTTAGTGTTAATGTGGCAAAAAGTGCTTCCAACTAGAAGTGTTTTTCTGTGAATATCTAAAAACACGTCTAGCTGGAAGCGTTTTATTAGTGACACACAAAAAGCGCTTCCAGCTAAAAGCCTTTTTTTGGGTTTCCCCTAGTGTTTTACCAAAATCGACCATTCCCATAAATTTTAAAAGATTCGACCTATTTCTATAATTTTAATATATATATATATATACATTTTCTGGAATTTTAATCATTACATTGACAAAAAAAAAGTTTTATATTTGGTTATTATATCATTTGGTTATTATTAATGTAATAAAATGAGCAAACAACTTAATTATTATATATGTATTATAATAGTTAGATAAAAGATAAAAAGTTAAAAAATAGTTAACACAAATTTAAACTTAAAATTAAAAAGATAAGTAAAAACTCTTGTAAAAAATAAGATATATTCAAAATAAGCAAAATTTTTTCTCTCTTTGTTAAAAATAAGTTATGAGAATGACTAAATATTATCAATTAAATTAGTATATTGCTAACTCATATAATAAAGGGTAAACTACACTATTAGTCACTATACTATGGATAATTTTTCATTTTGGTCACTTAACTAAAAAAAGTTACAAATTGATCATTGAACTATTCAAAT
Source organism: Gossypium longicalyx (assembly GCA_025698465.1). Lineage (NCBI taxonomy): Eukaryota > Viridiplantae > Streptophyta > Magnoliopsida > Malvales > Malvaceae > Gossypium > Gossypium longicalyx. The sequence goes on along the minus strand of CM046995.1, from coordinate 64,553,165 downwards.
GCTTTCATTTAAGTCACTGAACTATTAAAAAGTTTTTATTTAAGTTACTACGTTGTTAAGATTTTTTTTTTAAGTTCCACTAGTGAGCTCTAAGCAACAATTCGGTGATTAGTACAATAGATTAGTATCCATCTATGAGTAGAAGAATGTATCTTAGATCCAAGTCGATCTAATGATCAATGTCGAAGATCGAAGAAAACAGTTGTTTGAATTTTGGTTCGCAGACACTAGATGTCCAAAGTTATTTTATGAAAAAATAATAATTGTAGAAGAGAAGGGAGAAGAGAGGTTTTGGTTGTTGCAAGTAATGCTGTGAAAATAAAATAAAATAAAATAAAGAACACATAGATTTTATGTGTAAACCCTTTCGGGAAAAAAACCATGGGCAGAGGAGAAGAAAATTCACTATGTCAAATTCGAATAATTAGAAGAGGAATAGACTATGTCTATTTATAGGCTTGTAAAGCCATATTCTAGTAAGATTGAAACACCTTATTCTAATCAATATAAAAAAGATAGAGTTTAATAAGGTTTAAAAATCCTTATTCTAAAATAAAATAAACTAAGTGTAGTTCTATATGGATTTTACTTTTATTTTATTTTACCACTGTATTTTATTTAAATAAGGATTCGGGTCATTTAATTCTAACAATCTCCACCTTGACATGAATTCTCAATGAACAAGTTCTTCATCACGAACTCTCAACGAAAAAGTTCTCCACCTCTTCCATAAAATCCCTTAAGGGTTTAACTTCAATAATGAACATCAACCAAGTCTAAGCAATGCTCAAACATGGTTATAGGAAGTGACTTAGTCATCATATCTGCAGGATTTTCATGAGTACTAATTTTGCTCACAATAATATCACGAACAAAATGATACCGAACATCAAAGTTTTGTTCTCTCATGAAACATTTGATCTTTTGTAAGGAAGATTGCACTCTGACTGTTACAAAATATTGTACTGATTTGAAGGTTTTTATTGGGTTCACTAAAGAGTCCCTTCAACCAAATAGCTTCTTTACAAGCCTCAATAATCGCCACGTACTCAGCTTCAGTGGTAGACAAAGCGATTGTAGTTTACAAAGTGGCTTTCCAACTGATTGCACAACCTCCGATTGTAAAGACATAACCTATGAGGGATCTTCTTCTATCAAGGTCTTCAATAAAATCAACATCAACATACCCAATGAATCCATCTCTAGTTCTTCCAAACTGTAAGTAGAAATTAGTAGTACCTCGTAAGTATCTTAAAATCCACTGAACCGCTTTCCAGTGTTCTTTACCAGGATTCGCCATGTATCTGCTAACTGCACTGACTGCATATGATAAATCTGGACGTGAACAAATCATAGCATACATGAGAGATCCCACTGCACTAGAGTATGGAACAAGTGACATGTACTCAATCTCATCATCTGATTATAGAGACAAAGCCGATAAAAGTCTGAAATGGGCTGCTAAAGGAGTACTAACAGGCTTAGCACTCTGCATATTAAACCTGCAAAGAACTTTCTCAATGTACCCCTTCAGGCTTAGGTACAATTTACTTGCTTTTATATCTCTGAGAATCTCCATACCAAGTATCTTCTTTGCCAGTCCCAAATCTTTCATCTCAAATTCTTCACTTAGTTGGGCTTTTACCTTTCTTATCTCTCATTTACCTTTTACTGCTATCAACATGTCATCAACATAAAGAAGTAGATACACGAAAGAACCATCACTATTTTTCTTAAAGTAAACACAACTGTTAAAACTATTTCTTTTGAAATCATGAGAAGTCATAAAGTAATCAAACCTCTTGTACTACTGTATTAGTGACTGTTTCAAACCGTAAAGAGACTTTTTCAGCAAGCAAACAAAGTCCTCTTTTTCTGAGACTGTAAAACCCTCTGGTTGTTGCATGTAAATGTCCTCCTCAAGTTCTCCATGCAAAAATACAATTTTTACATCTAACTGCTCAAGCTCCAAATCATGCATGGCCACAATACCAAGCAAAGCTCAAATCGAACTATGCTTCACAACTGGGGAGAACACATCTGTGAAGTCCACTCGGAATTTGACTGTAACCCTTTACAACAAGCCTTGCTTTATATTTGGGTTCTTCAAATCCTGGAGTCCCTTCTTTCTTTTTAAACACCTATTTACAACGAATAGCCTTTTTACCTTTAGGTAGTTTCACAAGATCTCATGTTCTATTTTTGTGGAGTGATTCCATCTCCTCTTGTATAGTAAACATCCACTTTTTTGAGTCTTCACAGCTAATTGTCTCAGAATAATTAGACGGCTCTTGGTTTGCATCTATATCTTCAGCCACATTTAAAGCATAAGCAACTAGATTAGCCTCGGCATACTTCTTTGGAGGTTTAATTTCGCTTCTAGTTTCATTTTTGGCAATAGAGTAATGTGGTGAAGAAGCAAATCTATTCTCAATTTTTGTACTGGCTTAAAAAGTCAACTTTGTATTAATCTGATGCTCCACCTACTTTTGATTTTCTTTATTGGAAGAGTCTTTAAGAGATAAATTACTTAGCATAGTAGTTTCATAAAAAACGACATCTCTGCTAATCACAACTTTTCTATTTTCAGGACACCATAACTTATACCCTTTTACACCGTCTTTATAACCAAGAAAAACACATTTAATGGATCTCAATTCCAATTTTCTATTATCAACATAAGCATACGTAGGACACCCAAAGATCTTTAAGTCAGAATAATTAGCAGGATTACCAGACCATACCTCTTATGGAGTCTTTTTTTCAATGGCAATGGATGGAGATCGGTTGATCAAAAAACATGCAGTAGAGATTGCTTCTGCCCAAAACGACTTTGGTAAGTTGGCATTTGACAACATACATCAAACCTTCTTCATGATCATTCTGTTCATTCGTTCTGCAATGCCGTTTTGCTGTGGAGCATGATAAACTGTCAAGTGTCTCACGATCCCTTCTAACTTGCACAGTGTATTAAACTCATCAGAATAGAACTCTAAGCCATTGTCTGTGTAGAGGTATTTATTTGCTTTCCCGTCTATTTTTCAATCATAACTTTCCAAGACTTAAATGCGAAAAACACATCGCTTTTCTGCTTCAGGAAGAATGCCCAAACTTTTCTATAAAAATCATCAATAAAAGTTAACATATAATTAGCTCCACCTCTCGAAAGCACTCTGGATGGCCCCCACAGATCAGAATGAATATACTCCAATGTTTTCTTCGTGTTATGGATTCCTCTAGTGAATCAAACTCTCTTTTGCTTCCCAAAAACACAGTGCTCACAGAACTTCAGTTTGCAAATTTCTTGCCCATCAAGAAGTCCTCTTTTGCTCAATTCTGCCATGTCATTCTCACTCATATGCCCAAAGTTTAGTAATATCATCATCTGACAAGGAAGAGGAAACGACAACTGCATCACCAGTAACAGTAAAACCCTGCAAAACATATAACTTGGTAGTCTTTCTCTTCCCTTTCATCATAACAAGGGAACCTTTGGAAATCTTTAAAACTCCACTTTCAGCTGTGTATCTGTACCTTTTTTAATCAAGAGTACTCAACGAAATTAAACTTCTCTTCAATTCTGGAACATGCCTTATGTCACTAAGTGTTCTGACAACTCCATCAAACATCTTAACTTTAATTGTTCCAACACCTGCGATTTTACGTGAAGCATTATTTCCCATCAAAACAACACCTTCGGACATTGTTTTGTAAGTTGTAAACCAATCCCGATTAGGACTCATGTGGAAGGTGTAGCCTGAATCAAGTATCCACTCCTTGTTCACATTAGAATTGTTGACAGAAGTGACTAGAAGTTCACCATCGCTGTAGTATTCTACAACATCAACTTCACCAGAATTTTCTAGTTGTTTTCCCTTTTGATTTGCAGCCTCCTTTTTAATCTTGTTCTGTAGCTTATAGCACTCAGATTTAATGTGCCCTTTCTTCTTGCAGAAGTTACAAGTTTTACCTCTGTTTGAAGATTTCGATCTACCCTTAGATTTACCGCGAGGATTTCGTTCCTGTGTCCTTCCACGATCATTGTCAGCATTCCGATCTTGTCTCCCACGAACAATGAGACCCTCTCCCTGAGAGTCAAGTTTAACCACAAGATGCTTCATCTTATCATACGAGGTCAAAGAATCATAAACCTCATCAACTGTGAGAGACTCGCAGCTATATAAAATTGTGTCTCTAAAGGTTGAATAAGACGGGGGCAACGAACAAAGTAGAATCAACCCTAGATCTTCCTTATCATACTTAACCTCTATGGCCTCCAAGTTTGAGAAAATTTCTTTAAACACTGTTAAGTGTTCGTGTACAGAAGCACCTTCCTCCAAACGATGAGCATAAATATGCTACTTCATATGCAACTTGCTTGTTAGAATTTTTGACATACATATTTGTTCCAGCCTGTTCCATAATGCGGCGGTGGTCTTCTCCTTCAACACATCCTGGAAAATTTCGTTGGACAAATGTAGATGTAATTGTGTTAACACCTTTCGATCCTTACGCTTCTTCTCTTCATCTGTTAATGTCGAATGCATCTTATCTATCCCTAGCACCGCATCCTCCAGATACATCTGCGCAAGAACTGCTTGCATCTTAATCTGCCACAACACAAATCTGGTGTTGCGATCCAACAGCGAAATTTTATACTTCAAAGACGCCATTACTGTGATCGAGATGAACTACCCGAAAGCTTTGATACCAATTTGTGAAAATAAAATAAAATAAAAAACACAGATTTTACGTGGAAACCCTTTTGAGAAAAAAACCACGGGCAGAGGAGAAGAAAATTCACTATGTCGAATTCGAATAATTGCAAGAGGAATAGACTATGTCTATTTATAGGCTTGTGAAGTCATATTCTAGTAAGATTGAAACACCTTATTCTAATCAATATAAAAAAGATGGAGTTTAATAAGGTTTAAAAAATCTTATTCTAAAATAAAATAAAATAAGTGTACTTCTATATGGATTTTATTTTTATTTTATTTTACCACTTTATTTTATTTAAATAAGAATTCGGGTCATTTAATTCTAACAAATACAAATAGAGAAAGTCATATAGTATCGATTTTAACAGTTTAGTGACTTAAATGAAAACTTTCAAATTGTTTAATAATCAAATTGTAATTATTTTTAGTTAAGTGACCAAAATGAGAACTTATCTATAGTTTAGTGACTAATGATGTAATTTATCCTATACTAAAATATATATATAAAATAATACTCCAACCAAATATAATATATTATCAATTCAAACTTAAATTCCAACAAGTCGATAATGAATCATGCAATGTTCGATTTCTTTTACATCCAACTCAAGAAAACTTACGACATAGTCAAACATTTGATATATTTACTATAAATAAATAACAAATAAACAAAATTAGAATGTAAATTTATTATATAATTTTACCGGAACTAGAGCATCAGTGACGTCCGTTTGGACACTTCTCCCAGTCAATTTCACAACAATTTAATAATTAGATAAACACCAGTGCGTTGAGTTTGAGCAGTTGGTGCTGAAACTTTCAACTAGAACTTTTAAGTTCAATGAGTTGATAGCAATATAAACAAACTTTACCTTACCTTTAAATATGTTCTTTCTTTCTTCAACTTTAAAGTTAGAAATAATCTCCATCCAACTACGTACTTTAAAAATTGATTTAAATATGGTTTTTATTTATTTGTTTAAATAATACTTGACTAAGAACTTAATTAATTATAATAATAAAATTAAAATTATTTATCATTTAATATAATAAATAATTTAAAATAATTATAAAACAATTTATAAAAATATTATGATACATAATATTATTTTATAATTAAAATTACAATTTTAATTATTTTTAATAATTTCGTAAAAATAAAATAATTTAAAATTTTTATTGTATATCATTTTTAATCTAATACCCTTAATAATCATTTTTATTTCCTATCTTATCACAACTGCTTTTAAAAACAACTTCATTTAAACTCAAACATACATCTCACCGCTAATTTTAATCTCACCATTACAATATCTAATCTCTCATTTATAGTAACTAATATCACCGCTAATACTATTTTTAACCTCACTGGAGGCAATCTCGTCGGCCATCCAAAGTCCTTATTAAGTGAGCTCAAACACATCAAACAAATCGATCAAAAACAGATTAAAAACAAAAAACCTCAATTGAGCTTCAATTGGAAAAAAGAGGTTATTCTAGCTCATCTCTACCTTAAGCATTTGGCAAAAAGGGCACAGATACTCAGAAGAATCCATAATTAAGCGATATTAAAATTAAGAAATTGCCAAATTGTAGAAAAATACAATATCCATGTCCAATTGAACTTAGCAGCTGCTTTTTATCTGATACTTTTAACCACTTTTGAATCCACATAACTATAATATATATTTTCTGGGCTAACATCATTCAATCTGGATGAAAGTTAGCTATAAAGCAGTTCTGCACACGGTCACCTATGTTAAATCTTTTCAGACTGTCCAACACACCAACTACACTTCACTTATTTCTCTCCTTTCTATTTTGAATCCCACGCTTCCCATCTCAAGTCTCGATCAATTCATTCCAAGGCCCCCTTGCCATTGTTAGGCTCAGGCCTCAACAAAACGGTCATAACAGTCTATGATAAAGGATCAAAATCAGTCCCTATTCAAAACTATATAGCTTGCATTTGCACTCCAATTTCATCATAAATCTCACCTTTCAAATGGGTCTACCCTGTTCAAATTTGAAGTTGGATAAACAGCTGCAGCTATTTTCTCCCTAAGATTGAATTTCTTTGCAATAGCTGGCCTCACATCTTCAACTCCGACCAAGCTCTCCAAAAAGGGAAGAAGTAGAAGCAGTTCTTGATCTGAACGGTCATCAAACCAGCTCTCAATTGGTATTCCATTGTCCACTTGGAACCCAAATGCCTAAGAGAAGCCAAAAAACACCTGAGTTAAATTTCAGAAACAATGTTTATCATGTCCGTATGCATGGCACAACTCCATAAGAAATTGGCATCACGATATTAGATTGAACCTAGGCATATCCAAAAGTATAAGATGCCGACCGATGGACAAGTATGAGAAGGATTAATGTATACTTGCTTCAAAGTCTCCTCGAGGAAACTATTAACCAATTTCCAAAATACAAAGGATTCATAAAAAGATTGCAAGGATTTCCTCAAGTTTCATGCCAATAATAATAACCAATAAGAATACATATTGATGCGTCTATACCTTATTATTAATCTATCAGAACCATAAAAAAACTCAATTCCCTTAATGCTAATGCCATGGCATACATGCTGGGTGTACATTAGTGAATTTAAAAATAACTATTTTGGCCTTTTTTGGCTATTTCATTATTCTTCTTGTTAGTGCTCAGCAGAAGCACTGGACAACGTCCATGCAAGAGAGGAGCCCCAAAAGTACCTGTGGAGAGTTGTCAATAATGATTACACGTGCCAGATCACGGCCAAGGACTGACAAATCTTTAAGGTAATTGCCATCCACAAAAACACATGATTCTCGGAAAACACGATGACGAAATACTCTCCTCTTTGGATCGAGCACATTTAGAAGTTGCTCTGCATAAATACTTTGACTTGCTGTAAATATAACAATCTCAAAAAGACCAGAAACTCTTTCCATAAAATCTCTCAGGTGAGGACGACATCTAACATAAACTGTGTGTTCCTGGTGATTAAAATTCACAGGGAATGTGAAGTCTGCATCATCGCAAGGTTCCAGTGAGGAATGAACCAAAGTTTCTGCCATGCAATACAATTGAGTCAATACCCCAAGGTAATCAGAAACAATTATAAGCAGAAAATTCATTGCTAAATAAAAATGTTTAAAAGGTCTTAAATTTTTTAACTAATGACACTTAAAAAGGTCTTAAATTCTTTTAAGTAAAAAGGCAGTTGTAAGTTCAGATAGGCTTTAAATATTAAGGGAAAGAGCCAAGGTTTTCAGAATTGGACCAGTAGTCAAACCAGTCAGACCACCAGTTCCCAGTCCGACTAATTCATCCGGTTTGATTAAATAAATTATTAAAAAATTCAGAAAAAGGAAAAAAAAGTGGTTCAACCGCTTTTTAACCCGGTTCAACAGGTCCATACGGTTTGCAGGTCAATAAGTCTAACCCTTCTAAACAGACCAGTACCCATCCAGTTCTCAGTCCAACTGACCAATTCAGTCTGGTTCAAACAACATTGGAAAAAACTTCTCTTTCAGCACATTCTTTTCCCAAATATCCCAACCATAACACACTGTGTCAGTACGCACTAAGCAAAGTAATATTCAGTTTACAGTCCAGATTTTGCGACTTATTACTGCAGACAGAAGCTGCCACAAAATTGACTGGAAGCAAAAAATGATGAGGAGCATAAACAGCAGAAATTAAGAGTCAGATTTTTCTTCTATTATGTTATAGAAATTACTATAACATGATTAGCTAAATCTTCTTTCAAGCTCTTAGACTGGACAAGTTTTAGCTTTATATTTAAATCAGAAATGACAGGAAAACTAGTTTGAAGACTTAAGGGTCAGAATTCAGATTTTAAAAGTACTGAGAAAATTGCAACTGGAAGCATAAAAGTTCATCCAATTTAATTAACCAAAAGTGTTCTCACCATCCAAGTCCAAGACAAGAGTGGTAGGAGGGCAACTTCTGGTCTGCTTGGGTAGCAGCACAGGCCGGATAGCAGGAATAACAGATGACAGCTCTGGTAAGTTCTTCATAAACAAGTAAGGATCAAAGTCATCAAATTCCTCGTAGTATTCATCCTCCACACAAACATCAGTTGACATAGAATCTTGACCATACTCATCAATACATTCCAATTTTGAGTTTTTCATAGCCAGGTATATGGCTGAAACTTCAGATGAAAGGACAGCTCCAGAATCTGCAGTACAAATCACAGGATCCGTGTCCACAACAAGCATCTCTGCTTCAGAAGTAGACTTAAGAGTTTCTCCAGTGATATTAGCACCCAGCAAATCAACCTGTGAATCCTCTATTCCCCGATCTTGATGGATTTTTGAGTCTTACCTCCAAAGGAATTTGACAAAGTCAAACTAGATAGGATAATTAATATATGCATTAAGATCACATAAAAGAAAGAGCGCATAATAGGTCTTACAATTCGTATGCATGCAAACACACACACATAACCTACCTGCAGCTGCAATCTCTGCTCCACAAATCTTAGATATGTGAAAGCCAGGGGAAAATATGGTACCTGACATATGGTGATCAGTGCCCTGCAACACAATTAAAGAAATAAGCAAAATCTCAACAGCATAGATGGTTTCCTTTTATTTTTCTTTAATTGCTTTTCCATAGGAACTTCACATCTTCCTAATTAACTGACACAGGCAAAAGTCATTTTAAGTAAAATTAAGATAACGCATCATAGTCAATCACTCCCATCCCTTTGCAACCACAAAGAAGCTAAATAATATAAAGAAAATAAGAAAAGAGCTAGACAAATTACCTTCTGATCTACATGAGCACCATTAACCACATCAAACCCCAGACAAGCATCAGAAGCATCATCATGCAACAACCCATATCTAGCATTTAAATTTGTACCTCCATCAGGCACTTCATTTTTCTTTGGGAATGCTCTGGCTGAAATTTCATAAATTTTATTAACATAGCAAATTTGACAGTTAAATACGGACTTTGACTTGGAAACCACAAATTAAAACTATCAAAAGAATTTTAATTTTGCCAAAATCAATAACATGTAAAGCATTATCACTGCAACATTTGCCTTCTAATTAAACGAATAATGAGATAAAATTAGCAACATACCAGGTTTTTGCTTCCTAACAGAAGATGTAATTAGCTCTGTTACTTTCTTCTCTGGACCTTGTACCTTTTCAGATATCTTCTTCTCAGCTCTTAAAGCCTTGGGACTGGTATGATCTCGGGAAGCAATTCTTCCAGAAATTCTTTTCTTTGTTTGCATTGGACCAAGAGTTTCGCCCCAATCTTCAGGATACTATCACTACCCAGCGTACTTGAAATAAATAATTTAAATGTCCAGCGTTATGATTCAGATTTCAAAGCATTTAGAATACACTAAAATTTTTAGAAATAAACTTGAACTTCTGTCAATCTGTCATACTACGTTCTGGCTGTTTACTGTAGACTGAAACAAGTAAAATAAAAGCCATGTAAAATCTTTAGTAACTTTTATTTAAATTTTTTTTTTTTTAAAAAAAAAGCAAATTATCCTGAAATACTCCTAGCATATGTAAGCAATCTCATGAAAAAAAAAAAACCAACTGAGCCTTTCCCATTTAAAATCGTAGACAATCAAAACCAGATCATACCAGAATTCTTCTCCTAATTTTTGTGTACAAAATCCAGGCTCTGATTCTGGAATATTAACTTATCACACTATAGTCCCTTAAGAATTCAAACTCCCCTACAACATTCAAGCCAACTTCAACATGATAAATACAAAGGACCCGAAAGAACAGCAAATTACTAGTGTGAAAACAATCCACATCTAAATGAAAACCATAATAGGACATTATCCAGAATGAACATTTCAGATTTGGATGAAGAAAACTAGAGCAAACCATTCCACTTAAATCATCGAATGAGGACAAAAATTTAAAAACCCTAACACACACCAGCTCCCCCAAATAGAACACTAAAGCTACAATTTTTTGCAAACAAAATCCAGAGATAGAGAAATGCATCAAATCAACTAAACCCTATTCATTCCAACAAGGATCGTCGAACCAGTACAAAAACGGAGCATTTAAGTTAATGTAAAATAGTGTTTGCATGAACGAAAATTTAAACCCTAGAGAGAAAGAAAGTTCATGGAAACAAAGCAGTTAGCAACAGCTAAACCAACGAACTTGAGCTATTTAGTAACTTAAGCTAAGAAAGAAAATTGCTTACCAGATAAGATAAAATAACAAAAATGGACACAAAGAGAGGTGCAAAAATGAGAAACGTAGAACCCTAAATTTTGTTACAATTAGAAGGAAGGAGCTTAGTTTTGGGTGTTTTGGTTTCTTTGGAAATTTGCTTTCCCTCCAAAGACGGGGAAAGAGAGGGAAAACGAAGAGGAGGATCGAATTTTTTTTTTTTCTTTTTTGCCTGAATAATAGGTTAGATCGAAAAATAAAATAAAAATGGAATTTTAGTTTATTTTTCATTGAAATATTTTTCAAAATACATGTTCTTATCAGAAAATCACCTACTCGCGATTGATGTTGAAAGGAAGGTACGCGCTGCACAATACTTAATTGGATAACGTGGCCTTTAGACATGGCGAGTGATTATGATTGGGAGAGTAGGAATTGAGCTTCTACCAAGCTTAAAACGACGCCGCTGGAGACGTTTCTAACTTAGAGTGGAGGGAGATATCTTAATTTGTTGTTCTTTCCCTTTTAATTTTTATTTTACGTCCGCAGGCGCTTACAATTTGTATGTTGTTTCTTTAGGGATGCCTATACTTATATTAATTTCGTGAGCCCAAGTTTTACTCTAGTTCCGTAGTTCCTAATTAACCCTAATGACAACCCCACGCCCCACCCCTTTAATGTACACTTTTATTTGCTAAATTTAGCTTGTTAGATAATATAGTTTTTTGAGAAAATTCATTTTGATGTTGAAAATTATATAAATACTAAAATAATGAAATGTATGATTTAAAATTAATTAATAATAAATGAAATATGTATAATCTCAAAAATAAAAAATTAAATTAAACTTTAAGTAAAATGAAACATAAACACATGAATACATCAACTTAAGAATATTAAATGAATACAATTATTTATCACAGTGTGTTGTCATCAATCTTAAGTGGGTGTCGAGTTAATTTGTGACATCATCTCAAACAACATTTTTAATACATACAATTGATGGGGTTAATAAATTCTGCATATTAAAATAAAAATGTATGAATAACATTAAAATGAAGTTTTATTAATCTAATTAGTGTAGATTCAAATCAAACTATATGCATATTTTTATTAATTTTTGTTAAAATAAAAAAATTCGAAAGTGCTCTCAAATAATATAATTTATTTTAATTACGAAAGGATATTTTCATAAATTTTCAAATCAAGTTGGTGCCCGATTGACTCGTGACACCAAATCAATTGAATACTTCAATAATAATATAAATGTTCATTTTTTACGATATATATTTTTTAAATTTTATTACTTAATCGAATATCAACCACACATTCACATTAACTATGTGGAATACATATAGTAACTTAACAAGCCATTTTCGTATGGCTATACATATATATACATAAAAAAGATACATATTTAACAACAAAAAGTCAAGCCTATACATGCCATTATCAAAGTTTAACTACTAGAGTACCGAATGGGCTTAGATAGTGTGGGTGACTTCGACTTTGAGATCCCCGAGACCGTAGCTAACGAACGAGATCTATAAAATAGAAAATTAAAGCAACAAAGTAAGCATTTCTATGCTTAGTAAGTTTTTAAGCATTTCAAACAATTAAAGCTTGTCATTAAAATCAAGCATTAAGTATCACAAAGTTCATATTCAAATTGTAAATCATTTGGCCAATTGTACACAAGCACACTAGTTATAAGACTTATTGGCCGAATATATATATAAATACTCAAGAGATTTTCAGCACATTTTTTTTTACTATACCATTTGGCTCATACAATTAAATTTAGACATATACTTTCATAAAATAATGAACATCAACCGAATAGGCCATTCTCTTATTCGTAGATACGGTAATCATCCACATATATATATATATTGATATATATATATATATATCATTCTTTGATAATAATAGCTTGCTTTAAAAAACAATTTACATATGAGTACATAATACTTACCTGGTCATCTTAATGTATCATACATAATCATTAACGGTTTCCTCGAATATTCGAATTCATAATCTTACTCGAATCACCGGCGTTAAGCCAGCTAGGTTTTAAAACTCGAGTCCAGTTACTAGCACAAAGCCTGCGGGACTTTAGGCCCAGATATATTACCAGCACGTAGCCTGCGGACCTCAAGTCCGGATATCTTCCAGCAAGTAGCCTGCGGACCTCAAGTCCGGATATGTTTCCAGCACATAGCCTGCGGACCTCAAGTCCGGATATGTTTCTAAATATCATGCATACTTAGTCATATTTGAACACATCTCATTCAACTTATCACTTTAGTAGTCATTTGATACATTCGGATATAAACTCAATATGCACATCATCATTTACAATTCGGCTCAAGAGTCATACATAATATCACACATTCATTTCAACATTCAAGCTTAAACCCAAAGTGACCATTAGACTATAAGTCATATACATGAATTATTTGTTTCACAACCTAATTCAAGTACAAACCAAAAGATCGTAATTCACCTAATATACTCGTATAGAGGCATCATCAATTATATAATAAAGGAGACTACTCAAAACTTACCTCGGATGTTTTGAACAGTTGCGGATAAGCTACTCGATTGCTTTCTCCTTTCCCTTATCTGAATTAGTTCTTCTTTGCTCTTGAGCTTAATTTAAACAAATAAATTTGTTTAATTACTTATCAATTAAGTAATTTAATTTAATACGTATATATCATATATTTAAGGTACAAATGACCTTACTAACTAGCTATTTAAACATCATATATATGCCCTACTCATGCACAATTGAACATATTACTAGGCTACAATCGACAATCACATTTATTCCCAATTAATAAACCAAACTATCAAGGAACATTTTACTAACTTATTACCTTGCATATTCGAATTTCATAAACTAATTTACTAAATCAATGTATAATAAATTTTAACTTAACAATTCCATAACCACCATGATTATCATATCTACCATTTTGGCCGAATACTTATAAGATTAGCATTTTGCAAGTTTTCATATCACTTCCAAAGCCAAATATACAATTTCAATATATCATCACATATGGTCGAATATTACTAAACTCAAGCCACCATATTTTTATCCCCTGAGTCACACCCAAAAATCACATTCGGCACTTCTCATCCAAAATTTTACAAATCTTCAAAATCACTTACAAGCTCATTTATAAAACATATAAAGCATTAAAATAATTTTTCATCAAAAATCTTGCATGACCGATTACCCATTTTTCTCCCTAAATCCAAATTCGGCATATTCAATAAACCAAATACTAATCCTAGCTTTTAAGATCAAATAACAAGCAACTAAACACATCCAACATAACTACTCATGCTAATGACATCAAAGCATCTACAAAAAAAAAAATTTCAAGCTTCTTGGCCGAATTTCAAACCTCCTAATAGTCTAAATTTAAACCATGGAATAGATAGAACTCAAACTAATCATCTCAATTATGAATAATTTTTTCAAGAATGGCATAGTACATACCTCATTCTAGCCATCAACTAAGCCGAAATTAGACAAAAATCTTTTCTTCTTCCTTAGTTCAAGTTACGGCAATGGAGGAGCAAGATGAACCAACTTTGGTTTCTCCTCCCACTAACCCAAAATTATTTTTCTTTATTCTTTAATTCATTTTGTAAATACAAAATGTTATTATAAAAGAAAAATACATATAATATATATAAATCATATCATGGCCGGCCACTATAAAAAAAATGAGAAATTAACATGCAAGTCCACCTTTTTGACATCATGCATTAATAGATCACTTTTAAATTTACCTATCACCTTTCACAATTATCTCACATAAGTCCTATTTAATAATTTCACATACAATTGAAAAAAATTAAAGCATGAAATTTTCACACATGCATGTACACATACAATAAGCATAGAATATAACAATTAATTATTTTTATGACTCGGTTTTGTGGTCCTTAAACCACTTTTCGACTAGGGTCCAATTAGGGCTGTCACAACTCTCCCCCACATAAAGAATTTTCGTCCCCGAAAATCTTATCGATAAATAAGTTAGGATATTGATCCTTCATGGAGTCTTCCAGTTCCCAAGTAGCTTCTTCAACCCCATGCTTAAGCCACAGTACCTTTACTAATGAGATTTTCTTATTTCGTAGTTCTTTTAGTTCACGAGTCAAAATACGAACCGGTTCTTCTTCGTAACTCAAGTCAGATTGAATCTCGACCTCTGATGGATTAATTATGTATGATGGATCGGATCTATAACGTCGAAGCATCGAAACATGAAAAACGTTGTGAATCCTTTCAAGCTCAGGTGGTAAAATCAATCTGTAAGCGACCGGCCCAACTCGTTCGGATATTTCATACGGCTCGATGAACCTTGGACTCAATTTGCCCTTACGACCAAATCTGAGCACCTTTTTCCAAGGTGAAACTTTAAGAAACACTTTGTCTCCGACCTGATATTCAATGTCTTTTCGTTTTAAATTCGTATACGACTTCTGACGATTTGAAGCTGCTTTCAGACTTTCACGGATTACTTTTACTTTCTGCTCAGCATCTTTAATCAAATCAACCCCGAAGATTTTACTTTCACTAAGCTCGATCCAAAACAACGGTGTACGACATTTACGACCGTACAAAGCCTCGTAAGGTGCCATCTTAATGCTTGATTGAAAACTATTGTTGTAAGCGAATTCAATGAAAGGCAAATACCGTTCCCATGAACCACTAAACTCAAGGATGCAACATCTCAACATATCCTCGAGTATCTGAATGATCCGCTCGGATTGACCATCGGTCTGGGGATGAAAAGCGGTGCTAAAATGCAACTTGGTACCCAATGCTTCTTGCAATTTCTTCCAGAATCGCGATGTGAATCTCGGATCTCTATCCGACACAATAGAAATAGGTACCCCGTGTAACCTTACAATCTGAGAAACATACAACTCGACCAGCTTGTCAAGTGAATAATCCGTACGTACGGGAATAAAATGAGCCAACTTTGTCAATCTATCAATAACAACCCAGATCGCATCTTTCTTGCTTGACGACAATGGCAACCCGGATACAAAATCTATCGTGACTCGATCCCATTTCCATTCGGGTATCATGATCGGCTGAAGTAATCCTGAAGGCACTTGATGTTCCGCTTTCACTTGTTGACATACCAAACACTTCAAAACAAAGTTAGAAATGTCTCGTTTCATACCAGGCCAACAAAACTGATGTTTCAGATCGTTGTACATTTTCGTGCTACCAGGATGGACCAACATTCGGCTATTATGAGCTTCGTTCAAAATCATCAAAATAAGTTCTGAATTTCTTGGAACACACAATCGACTTCTGAACCTCAAACAATCATTGTCGTCAATTTGAAACTCTGAATCCACATTCGAAACACATTCAGCTCATTTAGCAACCAGTTTAACATCGACTTTCTGAGTTTCACATATTTGATGAATCAATAACGGTTTGGCTTTTAATTCTGCTACTAACACATTATCGGATGAAACAGACAAGTGTACTGTAATTCCCCCTAACCTGAGACCGTGGCCGGAGTCGAGTATGAGGTGTTACTAGACTTAATTTAACATTTTAAGAACTTTGAATCATTTGTTTCTACATTCACAGTTTTCTAGCTACTTGCGTCACAGTTACAAGAAAAATCATATCTCGAGTTACGAAACTCGAAATCAAGATCCGTAAATTTTCTATGAATTTAGACTCATGTACCTATTTACTAATGTTTTTCTAGAATTTTTTGTTGGCCCAATTAGTACAGTTTATTAGCTAAAGTTACCCCTGTTTTAGGACTTGACTGGACTGACCTCTGTTTACTACGAACAATATTTCTCTCTGTAAAAAATTAATATGACTATGATGTTTGTTTCTACTAAAAATAGACTCAATAAGGATTCCGAGAATATAAAATACACCACCTAAGTATTTTTTTACAATTTATGGTGAATTTATAAAGTTCGAACAGGGGATCCAGAAATTACTCTGGCCCTGTTTCACTAAAATTAAAATATGTTCAAACATATAATTCCTTTACCTGTTTCGTTTATTTCATGTGAAACTAGATATAATAAGCTTAAATTTAATATTTAATCCATCACCTAATTCGATTTCTATAATTTTTAGTAAATTTTCGAACTCACGTCAGTGTTGCTGCAATGTTCTGTTTATGGTAAATTTCATCTTTTTATGAGTTTTCATGAACTAGATAACCTATTAACCTTCCATGACATCAAACATGATCTAAATTAGCCATTTCCATGATTTATCATTATCAAGCATTTTCTCAACCAATCCATCACCATATCATAAGATTATTTACACAAAATAGGTATATTGCTATACATGCCATACTTAAATTTTACAAGCCATTTACCAAAAAGTCCTTCGAATAGTGTGATCGAGCCTTCGACCTATCCCGATTCCTGAGCCGGCTTGTCCAAAACTACAATGAATAAGAAGGAGGGAGTAAGCATGAATGCTTAGTAAGTTCATATGCAAATAACAAATAACATAACCAAGCAATTATACCAAACAACATTAGCATGGCATCACCAAAACATATATCACATTTCTAATCATCATTCATCATCTTACTACCTTATCGTTGTTGTATCAATTCTCAACCCGAGGGTTAAGTACATACCTGTCCAAAGTATCCATTTCACAACACTTGCTAATACGTCCCTTTCATCTCGAGTATTCCTCCATTTGAGTAGAACTTTACCTGTTGAACACATTGGAATATAATTCGGATACATGGATAATTTGCACATAAGTGCCACATATGTAATCAAACAATCATGTAACCCGCCCCTAAGTGAACTCGGACTCAACTCAACGAGCTCGGATGCCTAGTTACATCTCACGAACTCGGACTCAACTCAACGAGTTCGGACATTCGCATCCATAAATGAACTCGGACTCAACTCAACGAGTTCGGATACTCAACCATCCTAGTGACATGTCACTTGTATCCTAATCTATTCCTAAGGTTCAAACGGGATTTTCCTCGAACACATATCCTTGTCGTCTTTCATAGAATACTGAAACCAATACTCGGTAACAATTTATATTTAACTAGTAGCTCACATAATTTGCATTTTATTCGAAAATAACCACAAAGCATATATTTCATGATAAAAATCAGCATATCATATAATTAACATCAATAACTTAAAAATAACAATTATGCTACATTATTTACACATGAACTTACCTTGGTACCAAAATACAAAGATTTTGCAATTTAGTCCATAATCTTTTCTTTTCCTCGATTGGGGTCGATTCCACGTCTTTCTTGATCTAAAATAACACATTTAGCTTATTTAATACTCACATTATCAAATTAGTCTTTAATTCAAATTTTAGTAAAATTACAATTTTACCCCTAAACTTTTGCATATTTACACATTTGCCCCTAATCTCGGGATTAAAATTAATTCCTTATTCTTATGTTTTATAACATGCTGATCACTTTTCCCTTCTATGGCAACATCAAATTCTCACTCTAACATGTACTTATGACTATTAGGTATTTTTACCGATTAAGCCCTTTTACTCGTTTTCGCTTAAAACCGAGTAGTACAAGTTGTCTAACATAATTTAAAACCTCATATTCTATCATAAAACACCAAAATACACAAATTTCACCTATGGGTAGTTTTCCAAATATGAACTCTAACTCAAAATATTGCTATCATAAGCTATACCGAGCTATCGAGATCTCAAAAACGTAAAAATCATTAAAAACGGGGCTTGGAATCACTTACTATGAAGTTTGAAAGTTGAAGAAACCCTAGCTATGGAGAGATGGAGCATTCGGCAGCAACTATGAAGAAGATAACTAATTTTTGTGTTATTTTTCCCTTTTAATTTCATTTAACATCCAAATGACCAAAATGCCCCTCCTTACTAAACTTTTAAAAATTCCTTCCATGTCCTAATTTTGTCCATGAACTTAAAATTGGTCAAGTTGCTATTTAAGACCTCCTAATTAATATTTCAAAGCAATTTCATACTAGAAACTTCTAGAATGCAAGTTTTGTAACTTATTCGATTTAGTCCCTAACTTCAAATTAAGCATTTTATGCATAGAATTTCTTCACAAAATTTTCACACAATCATGCAATCATATCATAAATCTCAAAATAATTATAAAATAATTATTTTTATCTTAGATTTGTGGTCACGAAACCACTATTCCGATTAGGGCTTAATTCGGGATATTACATGTACATTCATCGCTCGCAAAGCAAACAGTGACTTGCGGCTTAAAGCATCGGCAACCACGTTAGCCTTTCTCGGGTGGTAGTCAATGACGAGCTCATAATCTTTCAACAATTCAAGCCAACGTCTTTGTCGCAGATTCAGATCTCTTTGAGTCATCAAATATTTGAGGCTTTTATGGTCCGAATATACATGACATCTCTCTCCAAACAAGTAATGTCGCCATATTTTCAAAGCAAATACGATGGCAGCTAATTCGAGATCATGGGTCGGATAGTTTTTCTCATGTGGCTTCAATTGCCTCGACGCGTAAGCTACAACTCGACCTTCTTGCATCAATACACAACCCACCCATGTAAGGGGCGCATCACCAGTAAATGACAAACTCTTTACGATTCGGGTTGCACTAACACCTGAGCTTGACCAAATAAGTTTTCGGTTGGTCGAACTTTTCTCGCACTTTTCTGACCATTCGAACTTAATATCTTTCTGAAGTAGCTTCGTCATTGGTGTGGCTATCATCGAGAAACCCTTTACAAACCGTCTGTAGTAACCGGTAAGTCCCAAAAAGCTCCGAACTTCAGTAACATTTCTCGGGGGCTTCTAATCAAGTATGGCTGAAATTTTGCTCGGATCAACTCGAATACCTAATGCGGATACTACATGTCCCAAAAAGCTAACTTCTCTCAACCAGAACTCACATTTACTGAACTTAGCATATAACTTCTTATCCCGTAAAATCTGTAATACCACTCTCAGGTGCTCGGCATGTTCAGTTTCATCGCATGAATAAATCAAGATGTCATCTATAAACACAACTACAAACCGGTCCAAATATTGTCTGAAAATTCGGTTCATCAAATCCATAAATACCGCAGGGGCATTAGTAATCCCAAACGGCATCACTAAGAACTCGTAGTGACCGTATCTCGTTCTAAAAGCAGTTTTAGGTATATCTGAATTTCGAACTCGCAACTGATAATAACCCGATCTTAAATCTATCTTTGAAAACACAGATGCTCCCTTCAACTGATCAAACAAATCATCAATACGCGGTAACGAATATTTGTTCTTTATTATCACTTTATTTAATTGACGATAGTCGATACACATTCTCATGGTTCCGTCTTTCTTTTTCACAAACAATACTGGTGCACCCCAAGGTGAGAAACTCGGTCAAGCGAAACCTCTATCCGTCAACTCTTGCAACTGAGTTTTCAATTCCTTCAATTCCGTTGGCGCCATACGGTATGGAGCTACCGGAATTGGTGTATTCCCAGGTACAAGTTCAATACCAAACTCTACCTCCCGAACAGGTGGTAATCCTGGTAATTCTTCAGGAAAAACATCTGGATACTCACAAACCACTGGTACTGATTCAAGCTTCTTTTCTGATTCTTTACTATCAAGTACATATGCAAGATATGCTTTGCACCCCCTTTTTACATACTTTTGAGCTAACATCGAGGATATTACTGCTGGTAACCCGTTCATATCAGTAGACTCAATTCGGATTATCTCATCATTTGCACATCTCAAATCAATAGTCTTTCTTTTGCAATTCACAACTACATCATGCACAGTCAACCAATCCATACCGAGAATAACATCAAATTCATTAAACGGTAAAAGCATCAAATCGGCCGAAAAACAGGAACCTCGGATTATCAAGGGACATTTCCTGCAAACTTTATCGACTAGCACATATTGACCCAATGGATTTGACACTCGGATCATGAACTCAGTAGACTCAACAGGTAGAGTCTTATTGGATGCTAAAGTCTCACATACATATAAATGAGTAGAACCAGGGTCAATCAAAGCAATCACATCAGTATCAAAGAGAGTGAAAGTACCGGTAATAACATCAGGCGAAGAAACATCCTCGCGTGCACGTATAGCAGGAGCACGAGCCTCGGATCTGGTTGTAGCATCTCTAGACCCTCTCTGACCGCCGCTAGCATTCCCTGTATTCCTAGGTGGTCTACCTCGTGCTGAATTAGTATTCGGTTTCCCACTCTGGTTCACATTTTGCTCGGATAATCTCGAGCAGTCTTTAATAAAATGTTCGGTTGATCCGCATTTATAACAGGAGCGGTCATGAAATCTACAGCTCCCCGAATGCCATTTTCCACAATACTTGCACCCGGTCCTATCCCGTCGATCATTTCCAACACTGGCAACTGAAGTGGCTCGTGTACTCACAGGGGGCCGATCGTGGTCTCGTCTGGAATAACTCGAAGTGTTCTTTGATCGGCCTGAATCATCTCGAAATTTCTTCGATGATTGCTGAAACGACTTTCCTGAAGATCTTTTACGAAATTCTCCAGCTTCGACATCAGCTTTTCTTTTCTCTTTACTAAGTTCTTCGACTTTGCAAGCTCGCTCGACAAGTACTATGAACTCTCGTATTTCAAGAATGCCAACGAACATTTTTATATCTTCATTCAGCCCATCTTCAAAACGTTGACACATAATAGCCTCAGACGATACACATTCTCGAGCATATCTACTAAGTCTAACAAACTTCCGTTCATAATTAGTAACTGACATAGAACCCTGTTTAAGCTCAAGAAATTCTTTTCGTTTCTGATCGATGAACCTCTGACTGATATACTTTTTTTGGAACTCAGCCTGGAAGAACTCCCACGTCACCCGCTCTCTGGGTACAACAGAAACCAATGTATTCCACCAATAATAGGCAGAATCACGTAGCAAGGATATAGCACATTTCAGGCATTCATCGGGTGTGCAAGATAGTTCATCAAGTACCCTAATAGTGTTGTCCAACCAAAATTCAGCTTGCTCGGCATCATCACTGTCTGTAGCTTTAAATTCAGTAGCCCCGTGCTTTCAAATTCTGCCAACCGAGGGCTTGTTCAACCTCATCTGATCAATTACCGGAGGCATCGCGAGTGCAGGGGGCGTATTATTCGGAAGTAGGGGTTGTGGAGCAGCCGTATTAGTTCAAATGTATTAGTTGAACCAATCATTCATCACACTATAAAAAGCCTGTCTAGCCTCATCGTTTTGATTGCTAGCAATAGGTTGAGAGTCCATCGGTGCTGTTCCATACGCGGGAGCAGGCGCTACACTCTCAACATCATCAGCTACCGCTAGATTGGGATCGGGATCTATTACTATACGAAAACACATTTTCACTGTCAGAAATCGTCACACTATCGTTTAACACTATATGGCATGTATAGCTAGACTCATACACGTTACGTTAGTCCTAGAATCGACTAAATCGTAGCTCTGATACCAATAAAATGTAACACCCCTAACCCGCACTGCCGTAGAAGTTTAAAGAGTATTACCATACAAGCACAAAATTCCAAAGCACTTTATTTGAATAACTTCATTGGCACACCTATAAAAGAGTCATCTCGAGATAATGAGTATATTGATTCATTCTTAAGTTCAATGCACATCAAAACATTGAAAACCTTAATCGAATATCAACCACACATTGACATTAACTATGTGGAATACATATAGTAACTTAACAAGCCATTTTCGTATGGCTATACATATATATACATAAAAAAGATACATATTTAACAACAAAAAGTCAAGCCTATACATGCCATTATCAAAGTTTAACTACTAGAGTACCGAATGGGCTTAGATAGTGTGGGTGACTTCGACTTTGAGATCCCCGAGACCGTAGCTAACGAACGAGATCTATAAAATAGAAAATTAAAGCAACAAAGTAAGCATTTCTATGCTTAGTAAGTTTTTAAGCATTTCAAACAATTAAAGCTTGTCATTAAAATCAAGCATTAAGTATCACAAAGTTCATATTCAAATTGTAAATCATTTGGCCAATTGTACACAAGCACACTAGTTATAAGACTTATTGGCCGAATATATATATAAATACTCAAGAGATTTTCAGCACATTTTTTTTTACTATACCATTTGGCTCATACAATTAAATTTAGACATATACTTTCATAAAATAATGAGCATCAACCGAATAGGCCATTCTCTTATTCGTAGATACGGTAATTATCCACATATATATATATTGATATATATATATATCATTATTTGATAATAATAGCTTGCTTTAAAAATCAATTTACATATGAGTACATAATACTTACCTGGTCATCTTAATGTATCATACATAATCATTAACGGTTTCCTCGAATATTCGAATTCATAATCTTACTCGAATCACCGGCGTTAAGCCTGCTAGGTTTTAAAACTCGAGTCCAGTTACTAACACAAAGCCTGCGGGACTTTAGGCCCGGATATATTACCAGCACGTAGCCTATGGACCTCAAGTCCGAATATGTTCCAGCAAGTAGCCTGCGGACCTCAAGTCCGGATATGTTTCCAGTATATAGCTTGCGGACCTCAAGTCCGGATATGTTTCTAAATATCATGCATACTTAGTCATATTTGAACACATCTCATTCAACTTATCACTTTAGTAGTCATTTGATACATTCGGATATAAACTCAATATGCACATCATCATTTACAATTCGGCTCAAGAGTCATACATAATATCACACATTCATTTCAACATTCAAGCTTAAACCCAAAGTGACCATTAGACTATAAGTCATATACATGAATTATTTGTTTCACAACCTAATTCAAGTACAAACCAAAAGATCGTAATTCACCTAATATACTCGTATAGAGGCATCATCAATTATATAATAAAGGAGACTACTCAAAACTTACCTCGGATGTTTTGAAATAATTCTGAGATAAGCTACTCGATTGCTTTCTCCTTTCCTTATCCGAATTAGTTCTTCTTTGCTCTTGAGCTTAATTTAAACAAATAAATTTGTTTAATTACTTATCAATTAAGCAATTTAATTTAATACGTATATATCATATATTTAAGGTACAAATGACCTTACTAACTAGCTATTTAAACATCATATATATGCCCTACTCATGCACAATTGAACATATTACTAGGCTACAATTGACAATCACATTTATTCCCAATTAATAAACTAAACTATCAAGGAACATTTTACTAACTTATTACCTTGCATATTCGAATTTCATAAACTAATTTACTAAATCAATGTATAATAAATTTTAACTTAACAATTCCATAACCACCATGATTATCATATCTACCATTTTGGCCGAATACTTATAAGATTAGCATTTTGCAAGTTTTCATATCACTTCCAAAGCCAAATATATAATTTCAATATATCATCACATATGGCCAAATTTTACTAAACTCAAGCCACCATATTTTTATCCCCTAAGTCACACCCAAAAATCACATTCGGCACTTCTCATCCAAAATATTACAAATCTTCAAAATCACTTACAAGCTCATTTATAAAACATATAAAGCATTAAATTAATTTTTCATCAAAAATCTTGCATGACCGATTACCCATTTTTCTCCCTAAATCCAAATTCGGCATATTCAATAAACCAAATACTAATCCTAGCTTTTAAAGTCAAATAACAAGCAACTAAACACATCCAACATAACTACTCATGCTAATGACATCAAAACATCTACAAAATTTTTTTTTCAAGCTTCTTGGCCGAATTTCAAACCTCCTAATAGTCTAAATTTAAACCATGGAATAGATAGAACTCAAACTAATCATCTCAATTATAAATAATTTTTTTCAAGAATGGCATAGTACATACCTCATTCTAGCCATCAACTAAGCCGAAATTAGACAAAAATCTTTTCTTCTTCCTTACTTCAAGTTACGACAATGGAGGAGCAAGATGAACCAACTTTGGTTTCTCCTCCCACTAACCCAAAATTATTTTTCTTTATTCTTTAATTCATTTTGTAAATATAAAATGTTATTATAAAAGAAAAATACATATAATATATATAAATCATATCATGGCCGGCCACTATAAAAAAAATGAGAAATTAACATGCAAGTCCACCTTTTTGACATCATGCATTAATAGATCACTTTTAAATTTACCTATCACCTTTCACAATTATCTCACATAAGTCCTGTTTAATAATTTCACATACAATTGACAAAAATTAAAGCGTGGAACTTTCACACATGTATGTACACATACAATAAGCATAGAATATAACAATTAATTATTTTTATGACTCGGTTTTATGGTCCCGAAACTACTTTTCGACTAGGGTCCAATTAGGGCTGTCACAATAGGTCATATTTGGTCTAATCTCAACTTCTGTCGTTGAAATCACATGAGAGGGTTCTGATCTATATCTATGCAACATGGACACATGGAATACATAATGAATCTTTTCCAATTCAGGTGGCAATGCTAAATGGTAAGCTAATTGTCCAACTCTCTCAGTGATCTCGTATGGTCCAATAAATCGCGGACTCAGTTTGCCTTTCCGGCCAAATCTCAATACCTTTTTCCATGGAGATACTTTCAAGAGCACTTTATGTCTGACTTGAAACTCGATCTCTTTTCTCTTCAAATCAGCATATGACTTCTGCCTATCCGAAGCCGCTTTCAAGTAATCCCGTATCACTTTAACCTTTTCCTTAGTTTCATTAACTAGGTCAACTCCGTGAATCTATTTTTCTTTAAGTTCTGTCCAATACAGTGGAGTTCGACACTTCCTGCCATACAAGGCCTTATAGGGTGACATTTTCAAACTCGTCTAAAAACTATTTTTGTAGGCGAATTCCATCAATGGTAAGTATTTTCCCAACTACCCTGAAATTCAAGGATGCAACACCGTAACATGTCCTCAAGAATCTGGATTGTCCTTTCGGCTGACCATCAGTCTGTTGGTGGAAGGCTATGCTAAAACTCAACTTTGTACCCAAGGCTTCTTGCAGCTTCTTCTAAAATCTTGAAGTGAATCTCGGATATCTTTCTGAGATATTCGACAACGGTACCCCGTGTAGCCTTTCAATCTTGGATATGTACAAGTCGACCAATCTGTCAAGAGAATAATCGGTCCGCACTGGGATAAAGTGAGTCAACTTCGTTAGTCTATCAACTATAACCCAAACAACATCTTTCTTTTTCGGGGTTAACAATAATCCTGTCACGAAATCCATGGTAATCTTGTCCCATTTCCATCCGGGAACCATCACAGGCTGTAACAAACCTGATGGTACTTGATGTTCAGCCTTGACTTGCTAACATACCAAGCATATCGACACAAATTTAGAGATGTCTCTTTTTATGCCATTCCACCAGTACATTTTCTTTAAATCATTGTTCATCTTGGTACTTCCTGGATGAATAGACAAACGACTATCATGTGCCTCTTACAGAATTTTTCGAATAAGCTTGTCTTCTCTCAGTACACAGATCCTATCTCTGAACATCAGACAACTATCGGGATTGATCCGAAAATCTGATTCAATGCCTGACTCGCATTGAGTTCTCTTAGCTTACAGATCACTATCATTGATCTAGGCATCACAAAATTCCTGAAGAAATATTAGCCTAGCCCTTAACTCTACCAAGATCGAACCATCTTCAAACAATGCCAACTGTGTGTTCAAAGCTCTCAAAGTAGATAAGAATTTTCTGCTCAATGCATCGGTGACCACATTCGCCTTTCCTAGGTGATAATCAATTATCGGCTCATAATCTTTAATCAACTCTAACCATCTCCGTTGTCTCAGATTCAATTCCCTTTGAGTCATCAAGTACTTCAAGCTCTTGTGATCAGTGAATACGCGACATGTCTCACTATACAAATAGTGTCTCCAAATTTTTAGGGCAAATACTATGGATGCTAGCTCAAAGTCATGTGTTGGATAATTTCTCTCGTGTGGTTTCAATTGCCTCGAATCATAAGCTATCACTTTACCTTCTTGCATCAGTAGACAGCCTAGTCCATTCAAGGACGCATCACTATAGACCACGAATTCTTTTCCCGGTTCGGGTTGCACTAACACTGGAGCTTCAGTCAGTAATGTCTTTAATCTCTCGAAACTCTGTTGACACTTTTCTAACCATTCAAACTTAATGTCTTTTTGTAGCAACCTCGTCAAAGGAGTTGCAATCATTTAAAACCTTTTACAAAGCGTCGGTAGTAGCCGGACAAGCCTAAAAAGCTTCTAACCTCGGTTATATTCTTCGGCGGCTTCTACTCGACAATAGCAGGTATCTTACTTGGATCAACATGGATACCTTCACTTGAAACAATGTGACCCAAAAACCTTACCTCTCGAAGCCAGAACTCACTTTTGCTGAACTTAGCATACAATCTCTTGTCTCGCAAGGTCTGTAAAACAGTCCTCAAATGTTCAGCATGCTTGGACTCGTTACGGGAATAGATCAAAATATCATCAATGAATACCACAACAAACTTGTCCAAGTATGGTCGAAAAACACGATTCATTAAGTCTATAAATGCAGCTGGGGCGTTCGTTAGACCAAAAGGCATGACTAGGAACTCGAAATGTCCATACCTCATCCTGAAAGCGGTCTTAGGCACGTCCGACTCTTTAACTCGCAACTGGTAGTAACCGAATCTCAGATCTATTTTTGAAAATACAGTGGCTCCTCTTAATTGATGAAATAGATTGTCAATCTTCGGCAACGGATACTTGTTCTTGATAGTTACCTTGTTAAGTTGTCGATAGTCTATACATAGCCTCATTGAACCATCTTTCTTCTTTACAAATAATACCGGAGCACCCTAAGGCAAAAAGCTCAATCTTGCAAAACCTTTATCCGTTAGTTCTTGTAGCTGCGCTTTTAACTCTTTCAGTTCGGTTAGAGCCATCCTATACGGAGCAATAGAAATAGGAGCTGTCCCATGCGCCAGCTCAATACCAAAATCTACTTCTCTAACAGGAGGTAATCCGGGTAGCTCTTTCGAAAACACATCTGGATACTCGCATACTATCGGTATCGATTCTAACTTCAGCTCAGATTCTTTAGTATTCAACACGAAAGTTAAGTAGGCTTCATATCCTTTTCTCATATACCTTTGAGCCATCATTGAAGAAATCACAATCGACGGAGTATCCAGCTCACTTGAATAAATCAGGAGAATCTTACCATCTGAGCATTTCAATTCGATATACCTGCTACCACAATTTACAATTACATCATGCACAGCTAACCAATCCATGCCAAGTAGTACATCAAACTCATCGAATGGCAATAACATAAGGTTAGCAGAAAAATAATGACCTTGAATTGTCAAGGGACAATTCTTACAGACTTTATCAACTAGGACTGACTTGCCTAGAGGGTTTGACACCTTAATCACAAATTCCGTAGATTCAATAGGCATATCCATGCTAGACACCAGTTTCATGCAAATATACGAATGGGTTGATCTTGGATCAATTAAGGCAATGACACGAGTATTATAGATAGAAAATGTACTCGTGATGACATTAGGAGCAGAGGCTTCCTGTCGAGCACGTATTGCATAAGTTCTTACCGGGGCTTGAGCCTCTGATTTTGCAGTAGCATCTTTAGTAATAGTTCGACTGCCACTTGCACTTTCGGGATGTCTCGGGGGTCTACCTCAAGAAATAGAAGCATTCGACTGCGGGGCTAACTCAACCTCTTTATTAGTTCGCTCCGGGCAGTCTCTGAGAAAGTGGTCAAGAGACCCACATCTAAAACACACACCACTCTTCATTCGGCACTCTCCGAAGTGAAATTTGTTGTAGCTTTTACACTTCATCTTTTGATCATCTACGCTTCCCACACTAGTTACCATAGAGGAAGAAGACTTCGGGTTATGTTGCTTGGAGCTTCTCGCTCTACCCGAATATCCTACCGATGAAGTGGAGCGTTCTTGATGACTTTTTGATTTCTTTGTGGGAAATGAGTGTGTCTGCCGATAGACCCCTTGCTCACAACTCGAGCTTCTCTCTTTGTTTGTTTCCTTTCATTATTGAGCTCTTTAGCCTTCTTGGCCTGATCAGCTAGTGCAGCAAATTCTTGTATTTCAAGGATCCCGATTAATAACTTGATTTCCTCATTCATGCATTCCTCGAAGCGCTTACACATTTCTGTCTTTGATTGGACCCATTCTATTGCATACTGACTCAGCCTTATGAACTCTCTTTCATATTCTGACATGGTCTTATTTCCTTGTTTGATTTCCAAGAACTCCTTCCGTTTCTGGTCTAGAAACCTTTGATTGATATACTTCTTCCTAAATTCCGCTTGGAAGAATTCCCATGTGATATTCTCTCTCGGTACCACCGAGGATACAGTCTTCCACTAGTGGTATGCAGTGTCCTTCAATAACGACACTGTGCATTTTAGACTTTCGTCAGGAGTACACATAGTTCGTCGAGAACTCTCATGGTATTCTCAAGCCAGAATTCAGCATATTCCGGATCGTCGTCAATCGTGGCCTTAAACTCTTCGGCTCTATATTTTATAAGTTTATGCACTAGGGCCTTACCAATTCTCACAGGTGCCATACCTTGTGGCATTTCTTCTTCAAGTCGAGTAGAGGGTGGAAAAGGTCGTGGTATATCAGGGCGATTTCTCAAGTAATCACCAAACCACTTATCCTTCATTTCAAAAAAGGCAGCTCTCGCCTCTTCTTGGCCTTCAGATATAGGCCTTCTCCTACTACTAGAAGTAGCTTGCTGTATGGAAGCTGAAGCATGGCTCTCAGCTCCCTCAGACTCATCTTAGGCTTGATTGGAAGACATTTACTATATTCAAATACAATTTAAAGGGTTAGAAGATGTCACACTATCATAACTTGTATAATGGCATGCATAGCTAGACTCGATACATGCTACGTTAGTCCGAGAATCGACTAAATCGTAGCTCTGGTACCACTAAATGTAACACTCCTTACCCATACCCGAGACTGGGACAAGGTACGAGACATTACCGTACAATAGTATGAACTTTTCGAGTAAAACGGGCTATAAAATTTCATTCCAATTTTAAGACCAAACAAACAAAAACATATTGTCCCTATTATGGACCTACGAGGTCCAAAACATGCGTTAAAAGCAGTCCGGGACTAAACTGGGAACTCAGAAAGATTTCAGAAAAAGTCACATGTTTAAGCCTCACACGCCCGTGTGGAGGCAATGTACACGCCCGTGTGCTTTGGACATGGCCGTGTCCTTTACCCGTGTGAATTTATTATTCACTTCGAACCTAAAGAGGTTTTCACATGGCCGAGCACATGCTCCTGTCCCTGGTTCGTGCCCTTCACACAGCCTAGACATGCTCGTGTCTAAAAACCTCGACATTCTATTTTTGACGACATCATCCATTTAGGGGCACACGGCCAAGACACATGCCCGCGTGCTAGGCCGTGCCCTCCACATGACTGAGACACACGGCTGTGTCTCTACCCGTGTGTTTACTACCATGCATACTGATTTAAAAATTTTAGGTGCAGGGGACACACAGCCGTACAACATGCCCATGGGGTTGACCGTGTATCACACACGGCCTAGACACATGTCGTGTGTCTACCCGTGTGGACCTTTTTGGAGGATATTTACCAAGCCTTTTGTCACCCTTACTCATCCAAACACACTAATATGTTCCTTGGACATCTATTATGGTATAATAATACCCTTAAAACCTCCTTAGTCAAGATCATGCATGTTGTTTTATGTCTCTTTTAATCCTATATTGATATTCCCCTTTTTATGTTAGGGTTACCATTCCAACAATACTCATTCATACTTGGCTCATTTTATAATTCATTGCTAATTATGACCTAAATCATTCCCCAAGTGATTTGGCCACATATCTTATGTCCATTCATGATATATCATAATAAACATATAAGCATAAACATGCACAATTAGTAGGTTTACAACCTACATCCAAATGAACCATATCACATGGCCATATACAAAATGAATAAGCATATCATTCAAGCCCTTACATTGGCTTGCCAAATGACACATATAACAAAATGACCCAAAAGTCCTATACATGCCATTACAACAAAATAAAAGTTTCTATATACTAAGGCAAGACAAGTTGATAGTGTTGACAATGCTTCTATCATCTTCCAATCTTCACGAGTCCATTAGCTCTGTAAAACAAGATAAATGAAAGGGAGTAAGCATTGACATGCTTAGTAAGTCCGGATAACGGGAAGGTAAACTTACCGCTTATTTAGCATACAATCATAAAAGATATTCATGCCAAACATGCATAGCATAATTCCCCTATCACATACATTCAACCATCAAGTTAGTCTCATACCAATACATTATAACTTTAGTCTTTGATGAGCTCATCAATTCAAACATTTCCATTTTCAATTCTCATTTTAATCCCGTTGAATTTTCTCGGAATCTAAATGGATATCTCATTTATCGTCAAATCATGCAAGTGATCATTTTAAAGCACGTACTCCCGCGAACCTAGCTCTTACGGTGGTTCTACCAGTCCAGGCTAAATCCCCTATAGTATAAACTCATAGAGTGATGTCAGGATTACCAGTCTAGGCTAAATCCTTTGTAACGACAAACACTCTTAAGGAGCTCGGATTTGAATTACCAGTCTAGGCTAGATTCAGACCCTAATTGGATTACCTATCTGGACTAAATCCATAATGCACACATATTCTTCGGGAGGCTAGATCACTATAGAAACACCCGTCCGGGCTAGATCCTTTTTACCGTCAATTCATTTTCAGAATATCCATCAGGTATCCTTTTTCATTCAACCGGGATATTTTCTTATAACATCAATTTTCATAAACGATCATACATCGATTATCAATATTATAACTCATACATGAACATACATTTTAATGTATTTGAAAATAGTTTACATTCGAGTTATACGAACTTACTTGGTAATCGTTTCGGGTTCTAATTTTGGTTACTCCGAAACCTTTTGTTTTCTACGATTGACCTCCAGAATTGGTCTCTCGGGGTCTATATAAGCAACAGTAAATTATTAATACATCACACTATTCATTTCAAGCGTAAATTTCACCCCGGGTAAAATGACCATTTTGCCCCTAACATTTCACATTTTTACAAATTATTCCCTAAGCTCGTATAATGAAATGCATATAATTCCTTGGTTACCCAAGCCTAGTAGAATGTATCTTAAGCTCATAACAACCCATATTTTCCTCTATTTCTCATTTTTCTACCCATTTTTATAAGTTTTACAAAATGGTCCCTTAAGCCATTTCTATGAAAAATCACTTAGTAAAAGTTGTTTACTATCCTCTAAACTCTCATCTTCCTCCATAAATCATCAAAACACAAGCATATCATGCATGGGTAAATTTCTAAACATGAACTCTAGCTTGAGATATGGGTAGAAATAGAAAGAGCATGTTACGAGGATCTCAAAAATACGAAGAACATTAAAAACGGTGCTATGGAGCACTTACTATTGAGCTTGAAAATGTTGAAACCCTAGCTATGGAGACCCTTAGATATTCGGAAGCATGGAGAAGATGAATGGCTGATTTTTGCTTTTATTTTTCCCTTTTTATTATTTATATTACCAATTGACCAAAATGCCCCTCCTTACTAAACTTTCAAAATTTTCCATGCATGTCCATTTTTGTCCAAAAACTCAGAAATTGGGAAAATTGATCTTTAAGAACCTCTAATTAATGATCCAAATCAATTTCATACAAATTACTTCTAGAACACAAGTTTTGCAATTTATTCAATTTGGTCCCTAATTTCCAATTGGACACCTTATACTTAGAATTTCTTCATGAAACTTTAGCACATGTATATTTTCGTATTCTAGACCTCATAATAATCATAAGACAAATATTTTAACATCGAATTTGTGGTCCCGAAACCACTATTTCGACTAGGCCCTATTTTGGGATGTTACATACTTCATCATCAAGAACGCACCAACCAAGCTCTCCTATCTCTATGAAATGGTACTTGGGTGTTCAGAAGGAGATGAAGTGGGAAAGATTCGTGTTGATTCTTCCACACTAACATCCTACCATACCAACCCTTTTCAAAGATTGCCTCCCAAGAAATTTCAAGGTTATCAGCAACCAAAGACCAATTCAGAGATAGGTGGATATGGACATTATAATTTGTCAAACCAAAGAAGTAACTGTCAAATGAAGAATGTCTATGCCACAAACCATCAAAGACCCATTTTTAATTATAAAAGAGGCCAAAATTGGCAGCCTAAATCCCTATAAAACCATTCTAGAACCCACCATGAACTTAATTGCTCCCCGACCCAAGTGTTTGAACAGGTAAAACATTAGGAAATCCTGAAAGTAGCTTTGTACCTCTCTTCTAGTGAGCACTGCAACAACTCTCATCACCATTACAAGTACCATAATGCCCGAGGCCACCAAACCGAATAGTTTATGTATATGAAAAAATGCTATTGGAACAATAATTCAGAAGGGGCATATCAAATAATTTTTAGCTCAAGAACCTCATCATTCAAATAGATCCCAAAACAAAAAAAGTAAGGCTATCTAGATAACAAGGCGGTGACAATGGGAAGTAATCATTAAGAGGAATCATTGATGTTCTAGTAAAGGAATAGCATGCAGAATAGGTCTCATCGAGAACAAAATGGAAGGCTCACATGGGAAGTGTTCTGTCGATCTTAAGCACAATAAAATAAACCTAAACCTTCTCCATAGAACCTTCAATTTTTAGAACGAGATGAAAAGAATATCTTAGATGTGGAGAGTGAAGATCCTTTTGTTAGAAGGATCTTGGTTGACACATGTAGCTCTGTGGATATTTTGATAGCCAAGGCTTTCTATCAGGTGACGCATAAGGATACACAACTTAAGCTCGTAAGCCCAACATAGACTTCATCAATCAACCCATTGCGGTGAAAGAATCCATTGTTCTTCTAGTGATACTAGGATATGGTGAGCACACCACTATAGAAAGGGTGGATTTTTTGGTGGTTGACCACCCGAAGGCCTACAACACCATTTTTGGGAGGCCAATCATAAGAATAGTAAAGATGGTGGCGACCATCTTCTCCATAATGACAAAGTTTCCTACTCCCACAGGTGAAGGGTATGAAAATTAACCAGAAAACATCCAAATAATACCATATAATCTCCTTGCAGCTCGTTGGGAAAGTTCAAAACCCTTTGCCTCCTCTTTCAGCTTGCTGTCCAAGGTAATGTGTAACATCCTAATTTTGGGCCTAGTCGAAATAGCAGTTTCGAGACCACAAATTTGAAGTAGAAATAATTATTTTATGAATGTGTTGAGGTCCATGATATCTTTGCATGATTGTATGAAAATTTCATTAAGAAATTTTGTGGATAGAGTGTCCAATTTGATTTTGAGGACTAAATTGAAAAAGTTGCAAAATATGTGATTCTAGAAGCTTTAAGCATGAAATAGCTATGGATTATTAATTAGAGGTTCTTAAACAGCAATTTGACCAATTTTTATTTTTACGAACAAAAATGGGCATGAATAGGTAAGTTTTTTCTTAAATTTTAGTAAAAAGGGTATTTTGGTCATTTGGTTAATAAAAGAATTAAAAGGGAAAATGAAGTAAAAATCTTGTCCATCTTCTCCATCAAGTGCCAAAATTTCTAAGGAGCCATAGCTAGGGTTTCTTCACTTTCCAAGCTTGATAGTAAGTGCATCCTAGCCCTGTTTCTAATGTTCTTTACATTTTTGAAGTTGGTACCAACCGATCTAGCCATTTCTACCATTTATTTGAGCTAGGGTTGATGTCTAGGGTTTGACCCATGTGTGAAATGCATGTATTTTGATGTTTCATGGTAGATTATGAAAGTTTAATGTGTGATAAACAACTTTTACCAAGTGGTTTTTCATGAAAACGCCTAAAAAGGACCTATTTGTACAAGTTGTAAAATGTGTAGTAAAAATCTGATTTGATGGAAAATGTTGGCTGATATGAGCATGTGTGTGGGTTAGCTAGGCTTGGATAACAAAGAAAATGAATATATTTCATTTTACGAACCTAAGGACTAATTTGTAAATATGTGAAAGTTTAGGGGCAAAACTATAATTTTTCCAAAGTATGTTTTTTGGACTGATTTGAACAATGTGGAAATTAGATGAGCTAAATTTTCTATTATAGATTAAGAAAAAAGGAGTCCAAACCTAGACCGGGGAAAGAATAAGGTTGTGGACTAAATCGAATTAATTAGCCATATTTTGTACCGAGGTAAGTTCATATGTAAATAATGAAATATTATGTTTATATTTTTAATGCCTTAATATTGTATGAATTGTATAATTGATTTGATGAACACATTCGACAAGTTTCGACAAGAGAGAGAAAATCCCGTTTGAACCTTAGGAATAGAATAGGATACGAGTGACATGTCACTAGGATCCCATGTGATATATATGTTTATGTGAATCTGGTGCTAGTCATGTACGTCCTACTGGTGGCTAGGTAGTTCGGCATGTGTTGCAAATACCTGACAGCTTGTGAGAGCAGCCCGTGTAGCTACGTCTTGACCATCAGCTTGTGTGAGCAGACCTGTGATTAGCTCGAGAGCGAGCCTTTATGTGATATGAAATATGAGGTAGCTTTGGCTACATATGTGACACTTGTGTGCAAAGAACTTCCGTGTATCTGTTTAGTATTCCAAGTGTTCAACGAGTATGTCAAGAATGAGAAAAAGCATGTTAAGTCACGAGTTGGTACAAGTACGTACGAAAAACTCGTAAGAATGAGCTTGTTAAGCGATGAACTTTCGATAAGATTAAGAATGATAAAGTAACACTTATAAAACTATGCTGATAAATATGTGATTTATGTTAAGTTAAATTGTATGATATTCATGCCGATATTGTTTAATATTGTTTATTATTGCATGTGAACTTACTAAGCTTTATGTTTACTCTCTTTCCTTTCCGTTTTCTTATAATGTCGCCAAACTAGCTCGGGGATCGGAAGTAGTCGGAGCATCGATCATACTATCAATTTGATCATTTGGGTATAATTGGTTTAGATATTTTGAATATGGCATGTATAGGGACTTGGTCTTTTTGTGATATGTGTCATTATTGATTTGGCCAAATGTTTTGGCTTGTAATGGTATTTGATTCATTTTGTAAATGGCCATTTGGTATTGGCTAATATTGGTTAAGTATTTGTGCATATAGAGATGACTTTCATGGATGGAGTTATTGTATGGTTTGTGATGATGATTATGAAATGTTGTATGTGATTATTGTATGGTTTGTAATGATGATTATGAAATGTTGTATGTGATAGAAAATAGCATGTAAATGATATGTGTATATGCTTGGACTGGGGTTGTTTGATGTTGTGTAGGTTGGTGCAAGAAAGGGTGGCAAAAAGGCTTGGTAAATAGCCTTATTTTTGTCCACACGGGTAGACACCTGCATTTTTGAATTTTAGCTTCGAATTGGCCATACAGGCAGAGACACGGCCGTGTGTCTCAGCCGTGTGAAGGACACAGCTCAGGGACACGGGTGTGTTCCCAGGGCTTGTGAAGTCTGCACGTAATTTAGGAAAAATTATAAAAAAAACCCACACTGCCTAGCACACGGGCGTGTGCCTTGGCCGTGTGACCCTATGATAAACCATAAAAGTAACACATTTTGATTCCATGCTTAGCATGTTTTTGGATGATTTATTATTTAATTTAGTGAATTTGATACTCTTAATCCTTTAATTTCATGTTTTATACTTAGGAGAGCATAGAGGAAAAAAGAGAGCAGAAAACGGGACAAAAATGGACAAAACGGGCTTATTTAAAGATCCACACAGCCAAGACCATTTCCACACGGGCTGAGCAGACGCCCGTGTGAGCCACACGGGCTAGCCACACGTCTATGTGGAAGCCCGTGTCAATATAACTCCCTATTTCCCAAACATGCGAAAAAGGCCAATTTTTAGGGTTTCTAAGCATTCTAAAGTCTATATAAACACACTAAAAGAAGACCTAAGGGGACACGTGAAGTAGAACACATAAATTAATTGAAGAACACCGACAGACTTAACTCAGAAGCAGGATCTCCTACAAGATTGAAGATCTCCATTCAATTTCTTTTGGAAGTTTTTGGGTTTCTTTATGTTTTGTTGTTTTCCTATTTTTGAGATGTTTTCCTTTCCAAGTATGAACTAAATTCCCTAAATACCTAGGGAAGATGAAACCTATGACAGATCTTATTATTTAATTTTTCTGAATTACATGATAAATATTTGTTCTTGATCTCAAATATGTTAACTTACCTTCTTGTTTAATGTTTTTAGGATATTAATTCATGATTGATGTGCGTAATCAGTGGAGCAAAAGTCCCTGTTTAACAGTAGATCTAGCATAATTGAGTGGAGTTTCATGCAATCCTAGAAATAGAGCGACATAAATCTACCGAATTAGAGTCAAATCTAATAGGGGAATCCATAGATCGAGTTAATGCGATGATAGGGGTTTTAATTAGAAAGATATTTCAATTAATCAACCTAGAGTTAGTTATTTTTATCAACCTAGAGTTAGTTATTTTTACTCTCAAAAGAGATATTAATATAATTTAGGGATTTCTACGGATAAAGTCAAATGAATAAATCGTTTAATTCAGATTTAGAATAATAAGTGAAGTCTAGGTGGATTCTTTCCTGGGTATCGTCTCTCTCATAAGTTTTCTTCGATTATTTTTCCAATTCGCTCTCTGTCGCTTATTAAGTAGTTTAGTTTAATTTTAGATTAAAAACAACCCTTCAATTTATAGGCTAGATAATAAAAAGATAGTAATTACTAGTACTTTTAGTCCTCGTGGATACGATATTCCTGACTCACTATAGCTATACTACCATTCGATAGGTGTGCTTGCCTTTGTCGTATTTTAGTTAATTTATGACGTCATCAAGTTTTTGGCGTTGTTGCCGGGGACTAAAATATTAGAAACACTTAATTTTTATTACTTTAGCCATTTTTTATTTTTATTGCATTTTATTTTTTTTACTTTAATTTACTAACTTTTCTTTTATTTGCTTCTGGCAAGTTCCTTTAGTTTATGACTAGAAGAAACCCATCAGGACCTTTAGTATTCGATAGTGAGATCGAAAGTACAGCTCGTAGAAATCGTAGAGAAGTAAGACAGAGTCGACAGAGTACAATAGAAGAGCAATAGGACGTTGTTATTAATACTAAGGAGATGACAGAAAATCATAATAATCAGCTACCTCCTGTGTTTGCTGTAAATCCTGTAAATCTAAATCTTGCTCCTCGTACTGTGTACGATTATGCCAATCCCAATTTAACTGGGGCTGAATCGAGTATTGTTAGACCTGTTGTTGCTGCAAATAATTTAGTACTGAAACCTAACACTATTCAAATGATTCAATAGTTTGATGGTTTGTAAGATGAGGTCCAAATACTCATTTGGCTAACTTTCTGGAGTACTGCAACACTTTTAAAATTAATGGCATTTCTGACGATGCCATTCGCCTTCTATTATTTCCCTTCTTATTAAGGAATAAAGCTAAACAGTGGTTGAACTCTCTACCACGAGGGTCCATCACTACATGGGAACAAATGACCGAAAATTTTCTGTTGAAATACTTTTCGCCAGCCAATACGGAAAAGTTGAGGAATGATATCTCTTCCTTTGTGCAAATGGACTTAGAGACCCTATACGATGCATGGGAGAGGTACAAGGATTTATTGAGAAGGTGCCCTCACCATGGTTACCCTTATGGTTATAGGTTCAAACTTTCTACAATGGTTTGAACCCCTCAACTGGGCAGTTGATTGATGCATCCGCCGGTGGTACTTTGAATAATAAAACACCTGAGGAGGCTTATGAGTTTATAGAAGAGATGTCACTAAATAATTATCAGTGGCAAGTTAAGAGAACAAAGGCGATGAAAGCAGCCGATGTTTTTAATGTTGATGCAATCACCATGTTGTCAAATCAGGTAGAACTTTTGAATAAAAAGATTGATGGTTTATATAGTTCTATGTAGGTACATCCGGTGATGCAATACGACGTAAATGGAGGAGGGAACCATCCAGAAAATCGATCCTACAACCTAAGCACAGAAAACAAACAAATCAACTATATGGGTAATAATTCTAGACCTCAGAATAATCCTTATAGTAACACTTATAATGCAGGTTGGAGGAACCATCCAAACTTCTCTTGGGGTGGTCAAGGAAATCAAAGACCATAACCTCCTTCAGGCTTTCAACCACCTTACTAGCAGAAGAAGAAGTCAAACCTTGAGGAGATGTTGACGAATTTTATTGTGGTGTCAGAAACTCATTTCCAAAACACCAAAACAACACTCAAAAATCAACAAGCGTTGATTCAAGGGCTTGAGAATCAAATTGGTCAATTGGAAAAGATGATTTCAAAATGACCACAAGGGAGCTTGCCAAGCAACACTGAAACTAACCCAATAGAGCATCTTCATGCGATCACTATTTGAGATGAAGAAGGGTTAATTGAATCTAAATCTGAATCGAGGCAAGAAACTGTGGTAAGCAATGGTAAGGTTGAGGTAAGCCAAAATAAGCAAGATTCGGTCGGTAAGGAATATAAACCTCATGTGCCATATCCAAATGCAATAAGGAAAGAACACACAAACGAACAATTCGGTAAATTCCTTAAACTATTAAAAAAGTTACATATTAACTTACCGTTTATTGAAGCTCTTTCACAAACGCCAAATTCCATTAAATTTTTAAAGGAGCTTTTAGTAAATAAGCGGAAGTTAGATGATTCATCGCATGTGGAGCTAAACGAAGTGTGCTCAGCCATTTTGCAAAACAAACTAACTAACAAATTGAAAGATCCAAGGAGTTTTACTATTCCTTATTTAATTGGTAGTTTAAATGTTAACAATGTTTTGGCTGATTTAGGGGTAAGTATTAATGTCATGCCCTATAAAATGTTTAAACAACTAGGTCTTGGAAAAATCAAACAAACTAGGATGAGTATCCAATTAGCAGACAAATCTATTAGATTTCCTAGGGTATTATTAAGGACGTGCTTGTTAAATTGATAAATTCATATTCCCAGTCGATTTTGTTGTTTTAGTCATGAATGAGGATAGTGATGTACCTTTAATTCTAGGTCATCCCTTTTTATCAACTGCTAGAGCTATCATAGATGTTGGTACAGGTGAGTTAATACTTTGTGTAGGTGATGACACGATTAAACTCTAAGCTCATGATTCTGTTAGGATATCTAGTGATCGAAATGATATTACGAGTTTTGTTAATGTTAATAACCTTGTGGTTCAACATTCTTTGTAGGAAAAACCTAGGAAAAATGTGATAGATCCACAATCTAGTTTATATGACAAAAACAGAACAAATCATGAAGAAAGAATACAAATCGATGAACTAGATGAATGGCTGACACACGTCAAGGAGAACCGAGAATACACGATGAACCAAAGCGACTCCATGACAAGCTTAAGGATGGGACGAACCAATTTTTGGTTGGAGATCAGATGTTATTGGATGAAATCGACCCTCGAATAACCACTTTAGAGCTTAACGCAAATGGAGCGACTCCTTTTACGGTACTCAATGTTTTTCCAAAAGGTACAGTCGAGGTAACTCATTCTCATTTTGACACTTTTAAGGTAAACATTATTCAACTTAAACCTTATTTAAATAAGAGAATTAACAACGAGAAAGAGGATTTTTAACTCCGCGAATGACCGTGACCGTGCGAATATGAGGTAAGTCATGCTTAGACTTTAAAAAAGCGCTTCTCGGGAGGCAACCCGAGTACTAACACTGCTATTTTTCTCATTTTTACTTCATATTATGCAGGTTTTTTACCCACACGGCTGGGACACAAGGGCGCATCCTAGGCCGTGTGACTTAACATAGGGGCAATAATGTGTTACATGGCCGTGAGATATGGCCGTGTGACCCACACGGCCTGGACACAGGGGCGTGTCCTTGGCCGTGTGGATCTTTAGACTTAGTTTTCATTTTTAAAGGAAATCGACAGAGAGTTACATGGCCAGTCGACACAACCATGTAACCCACACAGCAAGGACACACGGGCATGTCCTCAGCCGTGTCAGCCCTGAAGCTTAAATCCCCAAAAATCAATAGAGACAAAGGCTAAAAGAGGTCACACGGGCGTACGACACGGCTGTGTGGACCACACGACCTAGAAACACGGGCGTGTCCTTGGCCATGTAAAAATTGAATCTTAATTTTTCCAATTTAAAACAAGTCAGAGAGTTACACGGGCAAGGCACACGACCATGTGTTCGGTCACACGGACGTGTGGTAAGCTACAGGGCTGTGGGAAAAACAAAGGAGATCGGGCATGGCCGTGTGACACGGTCATGTGCCCAACACGGCCTGGATACACGGGCGTGTCCCAGGCAGTGTCAAGACTGGGCTTATTTCATTAATCGCACACGAGCTAGGAGACACGCCACACGGGCGTGTAACATGGCCGTATGGTCGAACACGGGCCTCAAATGATCGTGTCTCCCTTAAAATCCCCAACCCCTTTTATTTTTTTTCTTCTTTGTCTTCTTCTCAAACTCCCCAAACACTAGCCATTGTCGTTTCCACCTTCATCCCCATATTTTACCCATAGTCCCAAATCCTCCACCTCGTCGTACAACCCTTTTCTTTTCCCCTCTCCCCATCCCGAATCCTCTGACCCCTTCACGCCCCTATCGCGACCTAAGCACCCAAACCTTCCACAGACCAGCACCACTCAACCCTCATCTCCTTAACCCCATCCCCTAGCCCTCGCCCTCATCCTTCCCTCACCCTCATCTTTCTTCCTCACCAGCCCTCATGTGAACCACCCCCACACTGCTCCTTCTCCCCCTCCCTCTTTCCCCTTATTTCTTGTGCACCTCCGCTGCCAACCCTCACACAAACACAACCTACACACCCCCTCACCATCGCCCATACAAACACGTTCACGCCCGACCCTTCATCCCTTGCCCATTTTCCTTTGCTTCAAACCCATCCCCCTAGCACCGATCTGAACCACCCGACCCCCACCCGTTCAGTCACCGTTAATCGCTGTCCGTACCTCCGACCACCGACTGTCAATTTTCCCTTTTGCCATTTCTTTCTATTTATTTAATTATTTCTTTATTTTTATTTATTATTATTCTTAGTATATTA
This sequence comes from Gossypium longicalyx, assembly GCA_025698465.1. Taxonomy (NCBI): domain Eukaryota; kingdom Viridiplantae; phylum Streptophyta; class Magnoliopsida; order Malvales; family Malvaceae; genus Gossypium; species Gossypium longicalyx. The sequence goes on along the minus strand of CM046995.1, from coordinate 64,510,994 downwards.
TTTTATTTCTTTATTCTTATTTTTCTTATTATTCCATTATGCATTTATATGAGTTTATTTTATTTATTGATATATTTAGCTATTTTTGATTGTCTAGTTTCTTGAATATTCATTCTTCATATCTGGCCATGTGTTAACTTTCTTTCTTATTTTATTCCTTTCAGCAATATTATTTAATTCATTTGTTTTACTTAACTTCATTTCTAATTTATTTTTGCTAAGTCTTGCATATTAATTTTTATTATTGATCATTATTAGTTCTTTCTATTCATACTGTGATTCTTTCTTTATAGTAGCCATCTATTTATTGGTTTGATTCTGCTCCAAGTCTATTTCTTCATTCGATCAGTTGTTGAGCTGAACTTGGCTGCTTGTTTCCTAGTCGTTCGCTTATTGCGTTGATTCATCTAATTGAATTATGTGATTGCTTTCTTGTAGGTTTATTATGATGAACACACGCGGCAAATCCAAAGTCACTGTCCATGCTTCGAAAAAGCAGAAAGGCCCTGGTAGGACCTCCTTTCTCAAGCACATCTATCGAGGACTGCCACCCTTATCTACGATTCCCGTCGGCCCCCAAGAGGATGTATTTTAGTTTCTTTAATAGTGACCACTCGGTTTAGGCCACTGCATTGATTGGGCCACATTGGAGTAGGTCCGCCTAGCTGACGAGGTTTGCGCCTTCATTACTACAGCTCCGTGGGACAGATTCTTTGCCATTATCGAGCCCACCTACATGGAGCTGACATTAGAGTTCTATTCGACGTTTATGGTTCAGTAAGTTATGACAGTTCACGACGAGCCAGGTACCATCACCTTTCAACTTGGTGGTTTGGTGTGCCAGATGAGCGTCCCTGAGTTTGGCACGACTATGAGGCTCTGCACTGAAGAATTTATGAGCGCCGAGATCTTTCCTAGACTCCATCGGCACATACACTATTCACCATCATGATGTCGGACTGAGCTTACAGGGAATCAGATACTTTATGACGCGAGTCGCTCGAAGGCGACGTCTCTCCCATCGGCCCTGTGGTACCTTCAAGCCCTCCTAGCTCATACTTTGATAGGACGGAGAGAGAGCACAGGAGTTGTTAGTACTTATGATGCCTATTTTCTATGGAGCATGGCTACCAGACATGTGTTTGATTTGGCGTACTTCATCGCGCTCGCTTTTTACCATCAGACTGAACACCACAAGAAGGGCCCCATCTGTTTACGCCATTACATGATTCGCCTTGCTCAACACTTTGGTCTTCTTGACACACCGGAGCAGTCTTCGACACTTAAACTATTCGGTCAGATGTCCGCTCAAGGCATCTCGAGCATGATCCACATGAGGATGATCAAGCGGCAACGTGGAGTGGACCCCCTCAGTACAGACTATTCCAGTCTGACGTTCAGTATGACCCAGAGGACATCATTGATGATGTTCCTCCCTACCACGATGATCCACCTCCACCACCACCTTCGAGTCACCGCCCTACTCATTCTGCTGCAACCTTTGTGGACCTCTCCGAGTGATTTACTCGCTTTGAGCAACAGTGTATTCAGAGGTTCGACAGCATCGATGTAACTCTATAGTAGACATGCCAGCTATAATATCCTGATTTTGGGCCTAGTCGGAATAGTGGTTTTGTGACCACAAAATCTGAGATAGAAATAATTATTTTATAATTATTTTGATGTTTATGATATGATTTCATGATTGTGTGAAAATTTCGTGATGAAATCCTATGCCTAAAGTGCTTAAATTGAAATTAGGGACTAAATCGAATAATTTGCAAAACTTGCATTCTAGAATTTTCTAGTATGAAATTGTTTTGAAATATTAATTAGGAGGTCTTAAATAGCAATTTTACCAATTTCTAAGTTTATGGACAAAAATTGGACATGGATGGAATTTTTGGAAAGTTTAGTAGTAAGGGCATTTTGGTCATTTAGGGTAAAATGAATTAAAATACAAAATTAAAAGCCAATTTTGCTCATCTTCAACCCCATGGCCGAATATAGCAAGGAGAAACCATGGCTAGGGTTTTTCAAGCTTCCAAGCTCGATTGTAAGTCCATTCTAGCCCCGTTTTTCAAGTTCTTTACGCTTTTGGAGTCCCTGCTTCGATTTAGCTTATGCTAGCAATAATTTAACCTAGGGTTTATATTTGGAAAAATACCCATAGGTGAAATTTGTGTATTTTGGTGTTTTATGATAGAATATGAGGTTTTAAATTATGTTAGACAACTTGTGCTACTCGGTTTTAAGTGAAAACGAGCAAAAAGGGCTTAATCGGTAAAAATACCTAATAGTCATAAGTACATGTTAGAGTGAGAATTTGATGTTGCCATAGAAGGGAAAAATTATCAGCATGTCATAAAACATAAGAAAATAGGCTGAAGTTTAATTTACGAGCTTTGGGAAAAAAAGTGTAAATATGCAAAAGTTTAGGGGCAAAATTGTAATTTTTCCAAAATATGATTTTGGGTCAATTTGAATAATGTGAGTCCTAATTAGACTATATATTAAATGATAGAGCAAGGAAAACTAAAATTCAGGCTAAAATGGGGAAAATACCAAGTTGTGGACAAAATGGTAAAAGTAGCCATTATCGCATACTAGGTAAGTTCATATGTAAATGTTGGTAACATAGTTATTATTTTAAATGTTTTTATATTATTTAAATGATATGATAATTATTATGAAATATTATACTCGTGATAATTGTTTGATAATATGTCAAATTATGTGATATACTTAGAAAATGTGAAATACTACCGAGTATCGGTATCGGTATTCCGTAGAAGATGGTTGAGACACATGATTGGGAAAAAGGTCCCGTTGAACCTTAGGAATGGATTAGGATACAAGTGACATGTCACTGGGATATTTAGGCATCCGAACTCGTTGAGTTGAGTCCGAGTTCACTTATGGATGCGAATGTCTGAACTCGTTGAGTTGAGTCTGAGTTCGTGAAATGTAACTAGGCATCCGAGCTCGTTGAGTTGAGTCTGAGTTCACTTATGGATGCGGACGCCTGAGCTCGTTGAGTTGAGTCCGAGTTCGCTTATGGGCGGGTTACATAGTAGCTTGGCTACATATGTGGCACTTATGTGCAAACTTTCCATGTATCCGAATTATATTCCGATGCGTTCAACGGGTAAAGTTCTACTCAAATGGAGGAATACTCAAGATGAAAGGGACGTATTGGTAAGTGTTGTGAAATAGATACTTTTAACAGGTATGTACTTAACCCTCGGGTTGAAAAATCGATATAACAACAATATGGTAAGATGATAAATGAAAATATGATATGAATGTCTTGGTGATGATTATGCAAATGATGTTTTATGTTTGCTTATATGGTTATGTTACTTGATATTTGCATGTGAACTTACTAAGCATTTATGCTTACTCCCTCCTTTTCATTCCTTGTAGTGTTGACAAGCCAGCTCGGAAATCGGGAACGGTCGGAGGCACGCTCACACTATCCGTATACCATCTTGGCATAATGGCTTGTATATTTTGAGTATGGCATGTATAGCATTATAATCATTTTGTATATATGGTCTTATGATATGGTTATTGAGTAGTACAAAAATGCTTGGTAATGATTAGCCATTAGAATGGCTAATTATGATCATATTTGGTGTTATGTATGTCAAATTGCTAGTTAATCCATGGAAACCATGAAATAGGTAAAATTTACCATAAAATAGATTCAGACAGCAGTAGTGACGTGAATTTGAAAAATCATTAAAAATAGTAGAGATATAATTAGATGATGAATAAAATATGGAATTGAAGAATTATGAGTCTATTTTCATATGGAAGAAACGAAACAGGTATATGAGTTATATTTTATGAGATGTTTAATTTTTTGTGAAACAGGGCCAGAGCGATTTCTGGATCCCCTGTTCTGACTTTGGAAATTCACCAAAAATTGTATAAAAATAATTAGAAGTCATAATTTATATGTATAGATTTAATTGAGTCTAGTTTTAAGAGAAACAAACTTCATAGTCATTGAAATTCTGTACAGAGAGATATCTGATTTGTAATATACAGAGGTCAGAGCAGTCGAACCCTGAAACAGGGGAGACTTTAACTAATAAACCGTACTAATTGGCCTAGCAAAAAATTCTAGAAAAAATTTAGTAAATATATATATGAGTCTAGTTTAAGGGAAAATTTACGGATCTTGATTTTGAGTTTCATAACTCGAGATATGAATTTTTAAGCGACTGTGACGCAGTTAGCCAGCTTGTCTAGAATTTCTAAAATTAAATTGTTTGAGCTGTTTAAGCAATGAATTAAGTCTCTTAACACCTTGTGTTCGACTCCGGCAACAGTCTCGGGTACGGGGCGTTACACCAGCACCTCCACATCTCCTCTCCAGCGCCACCGGCTCGCGACATTGATCAGTCTAATGATGAGGACCATTGAGGCCATTTGTCTTTAGATTTCTTTTTCTTTTTATTTTCTTTTAATTTTTCTTTTATGTCTATTGTCTCTTTCTATTTTGAACTTTATTTTTCTTTCTAATAATTGTTCCTAATTGAGTTTAATCCTTTGCTCCTCTTCAGTATTTGTGTTTATCTTATCAATTGCTCAGAATCCTGCACTCTCTTTACATTTATCTACAATTCCGCTTTTCACTATTTTGGGACTTTCATCCATTATTTAGGGCAGTTTCAGTTTTCTCCCTCTCTTATGATATTTTGTTTATATTGTGATTATATTTGTTTGTACATTAAGGACAATGTACATCTTAAGTGTGGAGAGGTTATTTATATGATTATTTGAAAACTCCTGAAGTATGCCTTGTACTTAAGTAATTTCCTCATATTATTGTTAGAATGAATTTTTCCTCGATTTATGATTTTTATTGATATGTTTTAAATTAAATTCATAGGTAATGGTGCATTGATGGTTTAAACTTTAAGACACTAGAGAATCAAGCATGATAAGTCTATTTTCAGATTAAAAATTGTTAGGTTTTTTCCTAAATTGAGGTATTACCTTGAAGTTTGAAATTTGCAAAATTGACATAAAAAACCATAATTTTTGTTAGATTTTGAGCCTTTAGAGCATACATTTTTCTTGATCACTTTATTATTGGTTAAGAGTGTGTCAATATTGATTTGTTATTCTAGAACTTTCTTCGATTATACATGTTGAGACCACACCTTTGATTTGATATACTGAGATGATAAAGGCACCTAGGTTTTAACCCACTTATCTCATAAAAAGCCTACCTCCATAATTAACCCTTAGTGAACCCCTTTAAGCCTAACAAACCGTTTTTTTATTTACCCATTAATATTAACCCATAACTCATTTTTGATTCATTGAGAATTGTTTCCCGTTTCATTGACTCCCTTTTTGTCGAGATTTGATTTGGTTAGTTGCTTAGCTATGTTCTTTTGTTTTAAGTTGTTCAATTTTCGCTTATTATCTATTGTTCTAAAAAAATGAAAAAAAGTAAAAAAATACATTATTACTAGTTCTATGTTTTGAGCTTAATTAGTTAATTTCATATTTTGAGAAGAAGCTCGTGTTTTTCTTTAATAATTTCAATTGATGTAATTATTCAGTATTAGTTTATTTCTCTAGTTAGGTAATTTATCAATTCGATCTCGATTCTAACCTTCTTTTTCAGCCTTTATCCACACCTTTAACCCAAGCCTCATTACAACCCCTCGAAGACCTTTTGATTTGTGTATCATCTCATTTTATAGTGGTGGAGATTTGATTTTCATGCAAGCCTATGGTAATAACTTTTCATGTTTGACTCTTGAGTGCTTAATTTTTGAACCTTAAACACTTTAAGTGATTTGAGTGAATCTTTAGTGAGGATGTCAAATCTTGTCAGTTTTGGATTAAAGGTAATTATTTAGATAAAGAGAAATACCTATGTTTTCATGCTTTAAAAATGTGAGACTTGTTTGAATCTTTAGTGCTCTTTTAGTTGAATTATCAATGTGTGATTATTCGTGAATTATGATAATATATTATTGATGAGAATTATGAATTGAGAAAGTTTATTCTTAATTGTGAGTTGAGGATTTTGCTTGAGGACAAGCAAATGCTTAAGTGTGAGGATATTTGATAAACCATAAAAGTAACACATTTTGATCCCATGCTTAGCATGTTTTTGGATGATTTATTATTTAATTTAGTGAATTTGATGCTCTTAATCCTTTAATTTCATGTTTTATACTTAGGAGAGCATAGGGGAACAAAAAGAGCAGAAAACGGGCCAAAAAAGACAAAAACAGGCTTATTTAAAAATCCACACGGCCAAGACCATTTCCACATAGGTTGAGCACACGTCCGTGTGAGCCACACGGGCTAGCCACACGCCCATATGGAAGCCCATGTCGATATCGCTCCCTGTTTCCCAAACACGCGAAAAAAGCCAATTTTTAGAGTTTCTGAGCATTCTAAAGTCGATATAAACACACTAAAAGAATACCTAAGGGGACACGTGGAGTAGAATGCAAAAATTACTCGAAGAACACCGACAGACTTAACTCAGAAGTAGGATCTCCTTCAAGACTGAAGATCTCTATTCAATTTCTTTAGAAGTTTTTGGGTTTCTTTATGTTTTGTTGTTTTCCTATTTTTGAGATGTTTTCCTTTCCAAGTATGAACTAAATTCTCTAAATACCTAGGGAAGATGAAACCTATGACAGATCTTATTATTTAATTTTTCTGAATTACATGATAAATATTTGTTCTTGATCTCAATTATGTTTACTTTCCTTCATGTTTAATGATTTCAAGATATTAATTCATGATTGATGTGCTTAATCAGTGGAGCAAAAGTCCCTGTTTAAGAGTAGATCTAGCATAATTGAGTGGAGTTGCATGCAATCCTAGAAATAGGACGACATAAATCACCGGATTAGAGTCAAATCTAATAGGGGAATCCATAGATCGAGTTAATGCGACGATAGAGGTTTTAATTAGAAAGAGATTTCAATTAATCAACCTAGTGTTAGCTATTTTTACTCTCAAAAGAGATATTAATATAATTTAGGGATTTCTACGAATCAAATCAAATGAATAAATCGTTTAATTCAGATTTAGAATAATAAGTGAAGTCTAGGTGGATTCTTTCCTGGGTATCGTCTCTTTCATAAGTTTTCTTCGATTATTTTTCCAATTCGCTCTCTATCGCTTAGTAAGTAGTTTAGTTAATTTTAGATTAAAAACAACCCTTCAATTTATAGGCTAGATATTAAAAAGATAGTAATTACTAGTACTTTTAGTCCTCGTGGATACGATATTTTTGACTCACTATAGCTATACTATCATTCGATAGGTGCGCTTGCCTTTGTCGTATTTTAGTTAGTTCGTGATGTCATCACCCTAATTTGTTGATGACATCATAAACAGAGAGTTACACGGGCTGAGGACACGGGCGTGTCCCAAGCCACACGAGTGTGTGAGACCACACGGCCTACCCACACGGGCATGTGACCCTTCAAAGCATAAAAATTTTCTAAGTGTTGTAACAATTTTGAAAGGTCTCGGTTTAGTATCGAACCACTCCCAATGTATATTTTGAGCCTTGTAAGCTCATAATAGGGACAATATTAATGTATATGAAAAATTTTAAATTTGAGTGGAAATTCATGTCTTGGTTTTGAATGTTCGTTTGAGTTTAAGTCCAGTAATGCCTCGTACCCTATTCCAGCGTCAGAATGGGTAAGGGGTGCTACATAATGTAATAGAAAGGGTGGAGATCGATCTAGAAAGTCTTGAAACCAGATTGAAGGCCTAACTCCCCAAAGCACAGTCAACAGAAGCATCAAAGCCAGTCCAGTTGTACTAGAAGGAGCCTGAAAAAGTCACCCAAGTTGCCTTTGTCCTTTCCTATAAGGAAAATGAAAGTTTGAAGTCCCTGTTGGTAGAATTTTAGGACACTTTCACCTAGAAAATAGTGGATATACTTTTATTGCACTATAGCTGGTAGGAACGGTCTTCATGTTCAACAGTATTATTCGCTTAGACGCTTTCACCCTAATAGTAGGATTAGAGCTAGCCCAAAAGCTAAACATTCGAAATTTTCAAGTCTACACAAATTCCCAGTTGTTTGCGAAGCAAGTCTAGGGGGAGTATGAGGTTAAAGAACCAACCATAGCCAAATACTACTCTTTGACTATGAATCTACTACAGAAAGTCCCTAAAATCCAAGTGAATAAGATTCTCAGAGTAGAAAATGCTAGATTTGATGCCTTGTCCAAGCTAGCAACCACAATTAACATCATATAAAGGGAAAAATCTTATTAGAGCACAAGCAATAATCAAGCTATGAGGTAGCAGGGCAAATTCTTGCCATTGGAGTGGAAGACACTTGGATTACCCCCATCTAAAAATTCTTATTGGGAGACAAAATACTTGAAGAACATAAAGAATATGTGAAGATGTCACGAGTAGCCGCATGATATACTTTAATTGATGGGGTTATGTACAAAAAAAGTTTCCTACAACCACTTCTCATATGTCTAAAACCTTCCGAAGCAGAGTATGTGTTAGCTGAGGCTCATAAGGGAATCTGTAGGCATCATTTAAGGGCAAGGGCTCTTGTCTAACGGGTCATGCGATACAGATGCTATGCTCTACAATGTAGAAAGATGCGATCAAATATGTTGCTAAGTGTGAACCTTACCACAAATTTTCACCAATACCTAACAACCAACGTAACCCCTTCACAGCATCACCAGTCCCTGGCCTTTCAACACTTGAGGAATAGATATTGTTAGCTTATTCCCACTCGTTATAGCTTAGAAGAAGTATATCGTAGTGGCCAATACTTTATCAAGTGGATGGAAGCAGAAGCCTTAGCCACCATCACTGAGAAACAAATGGAGAATTTTGTATGGAAACCTATTATCTACTGATACGAGATCCCAAAATGGGATCCCAAAATTGATAATTGCAAACAATAAGACCCAATTTTAGGGAAAATTCAAAGATTTTTTTGGAAATATCCACATATCATTAGCCCACAACTTAGTAAAAACACTATAGACAAATGGCTAATCTAAAGCCACCAATAAGAAAGTTCTCCAAAGGTTAAAAAATAAAGTAAAGTGGCCAAAAATAAATGGTTAAAAAAGCTTCCTAGAATATTATGGTCACTTTGTACAACATCACATTCTAGAACCGTAGAGACTCTCTTCAACCTGATGTTGGGGACTAAAGTAGTGATAACTATAGAAATTGGCCTCAATACCCACTGTGTATTGAACTACACCTCCTCGGGCAATTAAGTGATGCTTTTTCAGAACTTGGATTTCTTGGAAGAAACCAGAAATCAAGCAGTCATAAGAGTCTAAATTCTTCCGTAAGCCTCCCTTAATATGTAGAAGTGGCCTCTCATAACACTATGTTTTAGAAGCAGAACTTTCTGTAAGCCCTCCCTTATGTTTGAAAGCAGGCCTCTCGTAAGCCTTCGCCATGTGTTGGGAGCAGGTGAGCTGCCATAAGTTAATATTGCAAATTAGGTTCTTTTTGACACTTAAAGAGTTTGTAATCAAACATTTCATGTCATTTTATTTGTTTTACAAATTATATGTTAGTTACCTATAATTGAATAAAATGAGTCTTTTTATGATGTTTCTTGACCAATTAGGCCAATTCGAGCCTAATGAATTCTAACGAGTTGATGTAGTGTACAATAAATTACTTGCACACTAATGGATAAAATGAGTCTATAATTGAACAAAATTAGTCTTTTTATGATGTTTCTTGACCAATTAGGCCAATTCGAGCCTAATGAATTCTAACGAGTTGATGTAGTGTGCAATAAATTACTTGCATACTAATGGATAAAATAAGTCTATAATAAAATTAGTCTTTTTATGATGTTTCTTTACCAATTAGGCCAATTCGAGCCTAATGAATTCTAACGAGTTGATGTAGTGTGCAAGAAATTACTTGAACCAAATAAAGCCAAGGAGTTAGTGAATTGAACCAAATGTCGCAACATTAAGATACTAAAGTCACGACATTGAAGCTACTTCAACACTTAAACGAAATTTTGACCAACATCGACAAGGGAAGTAAACTATGGCCAAAGTTGCGACATTAGACCCTAAAGTCATGACATTCAACATTGGAAGTCACAACATTCGAGACAGTAGCCAAAGATAGAAGTCAATCACAAACTCGCAACAAAGTCGCGACATTAAGAAAGAAAAGTTGCGATATCTGACCCTTCCCCAAGAACTCGAGAAATCTGTATCTAAAGTCGCGACATTCGACTTGGAATGTCGCAACATTGATGCTCGACAGACTCAAAATCTACAAGGGTGTTTCTGTCCACACAATGAAAATTAACTTGTAATTAAGGGTCGAGTTGGCCTGATTAGGTCAAAGAATGTTATTACTATAAATGTAGCATAAAAACATTAGAAGAAGGGACTTTATAACACTTTAGTTTAATAAAGTAGATGGGTTTAATGATTAAACATTGTTCTTTTTTAGTTTTCATTTGAAGTAAATTTCAGTTCTTTTAATTTTGTTCTTCGATTTTATTAGTTACTTTTCACACTCGTGCTTACTACAGATCATGAGTGTTCAAGGATCTCCATTGTTGCCCAAGTGATCTCAAGCATCAAATTCATCAGATTTTTTAGCATCTGTTAACCTTTGCTTTTCATTTTTCATTATTTTGATGTTTTACGAATTAATCTGGTTAAGTATGTTTAGTATGGGTAGTAACTAAATCATTAGAGAGTTTGATTAATTGAAGTGGGCATAGTTAATTTTGATTAATTGAAGTGGGCATAGTTAATCTAAGTTAGAGTTTAAAATAGATTAATTGGATTAAATAGAATGTGCTTGAAACCCTAGAATTGATTACTCTAGGTAGTAATTCAAGTAGATGAGACCGAAAGGGTATTCTACTTAGAACCAATTCGATTTAGCCCAATTTAGATCCATTGGGTCAAAAGATAAGTGGGCTAAGTTGATTAATTTCTAGAATTATAGGTATAAAGGTATTAATTAAGTCAATTAATAATTAATCGATAAAATCCCTAATTTTAGGTTAATTACAACCATGAGTATTAAGCAACCTCTTGTGTGACATTCTCAATAGTTAATCTATTAGTTTTTATCTTTATACAATTAGGTCCTTTAGTAGTGATTATTTTTTTCACCCTTAATTAATATTTAGTCATAGTATAGTTAGTAGATTAGTATCTACTTAGACTTACTTTAGTGTGTTTATTATTATTGTTTAGTTTAATTTAGTTATAACTCCCTTAGACACGATCCTCAAAATACTTCCTGTATTTTATTGTAAATCAATCTATATTACCATTTGACATCTTCATTTACGTACATTGCATGTTATATCCATATTTAATTGTATTATTTTTAGCATTAGTGCACGTACACTGGGGCACGATCAAGTTGTTGGCACCGCTGTCGGGGAGGTTTTGATGCTAAGTTGAATAAATAGTAATATTTGCACACTTCATAGGATAAATAACAAAATTCAAACGTTATAGATACAACATTTTCATTATTTATTTATTTTCAATTTGTTTTTAATTTTTGTTTATTAATTTAGTTATCTTGCTTTGCAGTGTATGACTCGAAACAAGAATGACCCGATTGAGTCAAATCCTGAACTAAAGAGAACATTATGCAGAGCAAGAAGAGCAGTAGTTTCGAGGGATGAACAACAAAACATTGATCCACCTCGAGAAAACCCACGATTCAAAGTGAAACAAGAGCAGGTTCAAGTTGTTGTTCTATAAGTGCTTGTAACATGGTTTGCAAGAATTGCTACAATTGTAAATATTTTTCAATGGTTTGGACAAGAACTTGAGGTCTAGTTTAGATAGAGTATCTACAAAGGCATTCACATAAAAAACATATGACGAGGCTTGCCAATTGATAGAGGACATGGCTATGAACTCATAGATGTGGCCAGCAGATAGGTTCACATACAAATTTAGACCCCCAATGATGAATGCATTTAAAGAGGAGGATAAATATTAATCGATTCTTAAGAGACTCAATCATCTCAAGATGAGTTCTAATAGACCTCCAACGTTTGATCAACACCATTCAGGAGGTAACCACATGGGTGGTTATGGTGAAAATTTAACATGGGGGAATTATTCGGACAACCAACACAAGAAGGTTAACTACTTGGGAAATAGGGACAAAAACCCTTATTCTAATACATACAACCCTGGGTGGCGAGATCATTTGAATCTCAAATGGGGAGGCAATAAAGGAGGAAATTTCGGTCAAGGGGTAAGTAACCCTAACCAAACCTAACATCCCTCCATATCAACCAACCCATCTTTCTAAACCCCAAGAATATGGGAAGAAACATACCGCCAATGATAGCATGTCATGTGAGCTTAGGTTTGGTAAAATAAAGGAAGAAAGACATTTGATGCATGGTGAGATGCCATTGTTCTAGACTCAATAAAACCAAACAAATAATCAACTGACTAATATACAGACCCAATTAAATTAGATGATGAAACTTCTGTAAAGACAAGTAAATACTGGTACCTCTAGCAACTTTAAGGTTAATCCTAGAAGGGATGGAAAAGAGCATGCAAAAGCCATTACTCTTTGATCAAACACAGTGTTGGAAAATCCAAGTGTTCCATTCCATATAATGGTCGAAGATGAGAAGGATGAAGATCTACCATAATTCATTATGGAAAATTAGTCTCTTTTCACTACTTGAGAAGCTTGTATTCAAGTACTTTTGTGTTATTTTCGTTAATTTTAAGAAGTACTTAGTTTCTAGTTGCAATTGAATAAAATGAGCTCATGTGATGTTCTGTGACCTATTAGTACAATTTGGGCCTAAGGTAGACTTAACAAGTTAACTAAGTGTGCAGGAAACAACCGAAGTTGAGAAGTTAGTGGCCTGGAAGGAATATTGCAACATTCAATATGGAAGTCGTAACACTAGATGTTGCTTCCACACTTAACCGAATTTTCAACCAAAATCCACAAGGCAGGCTCACTAGCCTCAAAGTCACGACACTGGGATAGTTAAAGTTGCGACAATTCAACCCAGTCCCAGAGATCGAGTTTTGTCTACAAAGTCACGATAGTGGTCAGTGAATGTCGTGACATTGAACTCAAAGAGCCAAAAATTCAGTAAAGGTGTTTTCATATGTATAGTCTCATTTAACTATTAATTCAAATTGTAATTGACCTAATTAGGTCAAGATACACCTAGACTATAAATATTACATTAAAACGTTAGTTTAGGGGCTTGGTTAGGGTATTAGATTCGTAGTTTAGTTAGTTTTCATATTTTTTTTCTAAGATTTCTTCATTATTTTCTAGTTTTCAATTTATTTTAGTTTTAGTTTTCACTTGCTAATCTCTTTTATTTTCTTTTTCGTTTGTGTTCTTTTCCAAAGTAATAATCGACATCTTTCGCAGATCATGTTGGCCATTCAATCAATTACAAGTCTTGGATTCACTAAAATTTTTGAGAATTTCTTACCCTCTATTTATTATTTTACATTATTTTTAATGTTTAATAATTGGGTAGGATTAATGACATCTAGAATGGCCCGTAACTAAATCCTTGGGAAGGTTGGTGTAACACCCCTATATCCGATCCAAACGTACGGGCCCGATATAAGACTATTACATTTGGTGCCAGAACGGTTATGGCTTGATACTATTTAATTTAAACATTTATACATATTATTTTCAACTTAGACCAACCACATTTGGTCTACCTATGTACATGCCATTTTAATTCAAAATATGGTACATATTTTTCAAGCTCTTGAGGATGTGATGAGATGAGAGATCTCCTAACCCGACTTTACCTCTTTGAGTTTAACTATACCTACACGTTAAAATAAACACGTTAAGCCCATAAAGGCCTAGTAAGCACTACAAGAATAAATAGGTAAATAAATCATAATTAAAATATTTAAAATTTATTCAATTAATACATATTTACACGCATTTAAGTTTCTTTAACTGTGCCTTATATTAATAAAATTTAATTTATCTTTTTGTAAGTTATCAAACTTACCTTAACGCATTATTATGCACTAATGAACAGAGAGCACTAAAGTGCTATACAGAGAGCATGAATGTGCTAAATGGAGAGCACTAATGTGCTAATAATTAGAGAGCACTAACGTGTTAATAATCAGAGAGCGCGCTAAGTTCCTTAATGGCATGCTACTAATATCCTAGTAGTTCTAATCTCGTCTACTTGGGCAAATTATATCATGCACACATATCACTTTTACACTTTTCGTATAATGCTTTTACATACTTTACAATTTAATCCTTGTAACAATAATACATATACTTATATCTTTACTATATTTAATACATGTAATATATTTTTAAATTCAATATTCATCCATAATTCACTAATAATCCTTATCATGTATATCATATATCACTTCTATATATTTTGTAATTTAGTCCTTAGCACAGAAATTTATGTAACAATATATTTTACTTTTAATAATACATATAACATAATTCAATTCTTATTAATATTCCAAAATACACTAAAACATCAATGTTTCTCATTCTAAGTGTTATGCACTTCACTTTTCTATTTCTAATATAAAATTTCCCAAATTTACGATTTAACCCTTAAATTTTCACAACTTAGAAATTAATTGTAGTTTGGATTACAAAATTCATATATTCTTTTATTTTCCACCCATAATTTTCTTAAATAAATTTCATAATTCTATAATCTAATTTTTAATTCTAAGTAATTCTATACTACAATATAAGCATTTAAATAAAGATAATTTAAAAATCTTGTAGTACTTACAACAAAAAGGTTGAGATGATGTATTTTATCCTTCCTTCACTCTTTAGCCTTCTCTTTTCCTTTTTCTTCAATTAGGTCTTTTTCTTTCTTAACCGAGATCTCCGACTCAACGTTAGCTATGAAAATTGAAACAATTAAAATTTATCAATACACTACAATTTTCATATTGAATATTCCAATTTATACTCAACCTTTGCTCACATTTCAATTTAATCCATTAATCAAAACTAACGTTATTTTATTTAAAACTAATTTCATGTTTTTATTCAAATCTCGTTTTAGACTAATTTCCACTTTCAAATTTCACCATAAACCCTAATTTCAAAATTCTCTCAATCTAGTCCCTATTAATTCAAAACCTATAATTTATTTTACAATTCAATCCTTTTTTCACTTCTAGCTTGAAATTCTATCAATTTAACCCCTAACACTTCAATTTTTTTTTTCAATATGAACAACTTCTAAAAATTCACTAACTTCTAAAATTTCAATATAAATCAAGTAGTATTTTGTTCTAGGATTCTAAAAACTCAAAATTTACAAGAAAAGGGGTTAAATTGACTTACCAATTAAACTTCAAACCTTGAAACCCTAATTTTTCCCTTTCTTTTTCTTTCTTTTTCTTTCTCCCTTGTTCTTCTCTGTTTCGTTTCAATATTCTCTCTTTTTCTATCTTTATTTCTTTTATTTGCTTTTAATTATATTATATAATAATATATAATATAATATAGTATAATTTAATAATATTTACTTATATTATAAGTAAATATATAATAATTACAAATATATGTTTATTATTATTCCACATGTATTTCACTATTACCACACACTTGACACTTATGGTTTAATTACTAATTTAGTCCATTCATTTTTTTATTCTATAATTAAAATTTTACCCCATATTCAATCTAGTCTTTATACCTAACTACTATTAATTTAAACAAATTCACCTAACCAAAACCTAATTAACCACACAACTAATTTCGTAAATATTTTTAATAAATATTTACGATTCTATTTTATGAAAACAGAAACCCGAAAATACACTTTTTGATTACCCAGCTATCGGGTCATTACAGTTGGTTGATCGAAGTGTGTGTAATTAGCTTAAGGCTAGGGTTTAAAATTTTATTAATTAGATTATGTTGAATGTACTTAAACCTTAAAATTAATGACTCTTCGAAGTCACTTAGGTAGATAAGATTGAAAGGGTATTCTACTTAGAACCAATTCAACTTAGCCCGAGTTAGTTCCATCAGGTCAAAATATAAGTAACTAAGTCGATTAATCAATTTAGTTATAGGCCGAAAGGTAATAACTAGGTTTGTAACAACCATATTGTTGATGGTATCGGAAATGGCAGTTTCAAAATCCCATTTTCATAAACCGAGTCTTTAAATATTAATATTAATATTAATATTTACAAGACTATTATAGAAATATATTAAAGTTTGGTCTAGTAATTTTGTTGAATTGATAGTTAACTAAGGTACAAGGACTAAATTGTAAAAAAATTATCACTATAGATTTTTAAATAACTAAGGAATCAAAATGTAAATTAGACCATTTTAATTCTTCCAAACGATGGGGGATGGGATTAAAAATCCACTAAAATTTTTAATTATAATTACTTTTAATTAAGTATTAAATAAATAAATTATGATGAATTAAGTTTAAGTTTAAGTATATAAGTTAAATTCAAAGAAAAAAATAAAGCCATTTTCTCATCTCCTTCTTCTCCACCAGTTGCAAAAAGAAAGAATATGGTTTGAGCTTCAAAAACTTTTGGGCTTCAATTTGTAAGTTCAATTAAGTCATTTTCTTGTAATTTTTATGTTTTTGAGGTCATGAAAGCTTGATTTAGCTAGCCCATGTACCAATTTGTAAAATTTTTAAATTTTTTGAAAGTTTTCCTTATTAGATCCTTGAAGAAATTGGTGTTAAATTGATAGATTTTATGCTTAGATGTGAAAAAGGACTAGATTGTAAAGTTTAATTTTTATTTTTGTTTAGAAGGAAGAAAGTAAATAAATTGAGTATTTGATGCAAATTTTCTGTAGTTATAGTTAGTAGAGGGTCCTAGAAGGAAGTGATTAAGATTGGTTCTGAAATCAAAGCTCAAAATTAAAAGTAATGACTATTTTAGTTTTAATGACTAAATTGAAAAAAAAAATGCAAAGCTTTAAGTGCATTTGAAAAATGAAATTAAATAGTTACATGCATACCATGGAATGATGTAAAATGTTTGGTATTGATAAATTGAACTGAATAAATGTATAAATCAAGAATTGGATCAAACAAAGATAATTAGGGAAAAGTCAAAATTGTCGAATAGTCTTTGAAGTTCCAACTTAATTACTGATTTTGTCAGGTAAGTTCATATGGTATGAGTGTGTTTAAATTTTTAGGTTAAACACTGTTAAGTATTTGAATTATAAATATGTGTATATTTGGTTGTAATTTAAATTGTTTGTGAATTGGTACAAAAAGTGATATATGAACTAAATTGTAAAGAAATGATTATATGTGTTAAAGATGCCCTAGTGAACTTAGTAAAGATTAGAATAAAATTGACATGTCAATAGGGTTATATGTGTGCTTGTATGGGATTTGTGATTGTACAAAGGTTACTACAGATTATATTGGGATCTAGCATTTGTTACGGATTATCGAGTATTGTATTTCACCACGGAGACCTTGGTGTGGTGGAAAAACGTATTGTTATATGATTATATGTATGATTGCCTACGGGATTTGCACTTCAGTACCCTGGTGTGGTGTAGTTATTGCTCATATGAGCATCTGGTGTGGTGTAGTTACTCGTGTATTCAAATTTGTTTACTTGAGTTCATCGAGCTAAGTGGTTAATGAAAAGTGAAAAATTGCAATAGAATGGTATGAGCTTGGTATTCAAATGGATAGATGTTGAAATGATTATGAGAATGACATTGAAATGTTGATTTAAGTGAATTGAAATGTTATATAAGTCACCCTCTGTTATGTGATTTGCCATGATTAGGTAAACTTTGTCAAGCTAAGTAGCTTGTTGTGTTTAGCTGTAAGCTAAGGTAAGCTTTTGTTTAATGCCAAGGAACTTACTAAGCATCATATTTTCTTACACTATTTGTTTTCCCTTTTCCTTATAGATCATCATCTTGCGAAACATGTCAAGCCGGATAAACATAGAAGCTCACACTAACCACAATTTGGTAGCTTTTTAACCATTTTGAATCAAATATTTGTTGGATCTGGTGCCTTAAGTGTAGTATTTTTGTCAATATACACTTGTAATTTTTCAAACAGATTGGTTAATAAAACAAATTCATTGATTATGATTAATATTCTTTGTATTGTCGTCATCACTTGGCTTCTGCACACAAACTAAAATGGAAGCAAATGTTGATTATTGGTTGTATAATGTTTAATTAATAATAAGCGATATTATATGGTCGGATCATAATACAAAAAGACAACTTGTATTAGTAGATAAACTTGAAACATGTCCTTAGTCTAATAAAAAAATAAGCAAATTGATTGAAAGACTAATATGTTGTCTATCAAGTCCAATTAGGAAGATGCCTCGTCATGGGCATTGGAGAAAATGACTCCTAGAAGATAGAGACATAGATGTGACTGACAGTACATCAAACAGGACCCAAGCATAATAGATCCTGAATCCGTTTATGGATTTATTCACTTGTGATGTTCATAGTATGACATACCTAAATCTTGAGTGGATGTCAGAATATGTATGTGTGACTCATACACTTTGATGTAAGTAAAAGCCTAAGTTCAAATAGATAAGGAATCGGAAGCTGGTGCGTTGGGTGTACGACTTCTGTAGTATATAGTGCCATTCAAAATAGTTGAATTCATAGCCCAAAACATGGGTAAATGATATCCTCTCATTGGCATTACATGGTTGATGAAAAGTAAACATGGCCATGGGTCGTCCGTCTTTGTGATGGATGAATTGATCACTATTTTATAGTGATTGACTTTTCATGAAAAAAGATGTAATGGTTACCATAAGATACAATAATATCATATTGGGAGAAAATATATTATCCCAAAGAGATCAAATATATCCTATGAGGGTAACACACTTATGAAAAGGTTATTAGACGAGCACTGAGTAGTTGCTTTCATAATGGTATGTCGTTGAGGAGAGCTCAGTCATGATATTATAGTGGAATGAATTTGTGAGTAAATAAGTTTATAATTAATAGACAAAAAATCAGAATTTAATTATAAATCATTTAGCTTCAACTACATATGTCCATTTGGTCTTTCCACTAGCTCGTTGAAACCAAAAATAAATTGTGTGTTTGAATAAAAATGAATGGAATGAATAGAAAAAGAGAAATGGGAAACATTCAGGAATGATTATGGATTTCTCAAAAAGGGAGAAATGGAATCATTTGGAAATCAATGTAGGTTTCCAAAAATGGAAATGGAAACTTGCAATCCTATATAGGATTACTTAAAAAATTATGGAAGAATGACTTTATGTTTTTGGACTGTTTTTAAGCCCGAAAATGAAAATAAATCATTCGGCCATAGTGAACATGTTGAGTTGTGACATGCTGAATGAATTTTCTTGAAATTTTACAAGGGGTAAAATCATCAAAATTTTATTAGGGGTAAAATTATCAAAATTTTATTAGGGGTAAAATTAGGGTGAGAAAATTATTTAATATGTAGATATCAATGTTTATTTTGGGAAATAGAAAAACTAAATCAGGTTGGATCATATTACAGAGTATTGGGTCAAAGAGGCCTAAGAAGTACTCGTAATTGGACTCGATGTGAGAGAGGCCAGAAACCCCTCATATAACATGAAGGGGGCGGCAAACCTAGTAGAAATACATGGGTGAGTTGCTTAACCCTCTCCTACTCTAAGTAGGATGTTGTTTTTCAATTTACAATAAACCTCTACAACTCTACAAGGGTTCTACCTTTTCTTCTTATAAATAGATGGCACCGGAAGAGCTATTGATACAACTTTTGAGAGATAGTTATTGTAATAGCCCGGTTTAGGCCCTAGTCAGAATAGTGGTTTTGAGACCACAAATTTGAGTTAGAAAAATATTTTAATATTATTTTTTATGCTTATTATATGTGAATTTATATATGTGAAAATTCTGTGATTTAATTTTATCGTTTCTGTGTCGAATTAGGAAAAACGACAAAATTGTAGAAAATGCAAAATTTTCCTTCTATTTGATTAATGACCGAATTAATGTGTTTTTATAATTGAGAGATCCTTATGTGGTTAATATACCATTGAACTTATGAATGGACATTAATGACCTTAATTAACATGAATTATATGTTTTATTATAAAGGACAAATTAGTAAATGATGTATTAAATGAATTAAAATAAAACAAACATGAAAACAAAGGCCATTATCATCCATCCACCATCGAATTTGAAAAAAAAACAAGGGTTCTTAAGCTTTGTTCATTCGGCCATTGTCAAGTACAATTAGGTATGTGTTTTTTATTGGTTTTTGTAATTTTTATGTTTTTGTAATCATTGTCAAGTGTTTTATCAAGCCTATGTCTCAATTTAAGAAATTGATGAAGATTTTGAGTTGAGATATTGATGAAATTGTGAGCTTTGTGATGTTAATCGATGAAAAATGAAAGACATGTGTTAGATTAATATGTTTTGTATTCGAATTTTTGATGAAATTGAGTAATTTGGGTTAAATTGTGAAAATGAGATTTTGAGGGACAAAAATGTGAAATAAATGAAATTTATGGGCTTATATGGGCTAGAGGAAAATTCGGCCTAGCATGTGTAATATGAAATTATGTGTATTTTGTGATTTTATGAATTAGGGACTAAAGTGTTAAAATGTGAAAATATGAAGGCTAATATGTAAAATGCCCTAAATATGTGTATATAGATTGAATTGAATGATTTGTTAAATAAAAGAGTTAAATTTGAAATTATGTAGATCAAGAACCAAAGAAAATGGAATTAGATCGGGGAAAGTCGAAAGTCGTTGATTAGCCGATTTCATCCGTTCGTATAAGTACGAGGTAAGTTGATATAAAAATAAATGTGTTTGAATTGAATTATTACTGCTTATATGTTAATGAATAATGATTAATGGTTATTTGGGTTGAATGAGAAATCCAAGAAAGTTCCGATAATGTGACGACGTCTGAAAAGTCCCATATGAACCGTAGGAATAGTTAGGATACATATATCATGACATAGGATTCTGATATGTGATTTCATGTAAGACCACATCTAGGACGTTGGCATCGATTTGAGATTTACGTGTAAGACCATGTCTGGGATATCGGCATCGTATTTGATTTTGTGTAAGACCCTATCTGAGACAGTGGCATCGATATCTGATTACATATAAGACCACGTCTGGGACGTCGGCATTGTACGAGCCTTCTGAGCTATCCGCGTATCCTATTTGATTCTGTACGGTTTAACGGGAATCCCGAGAAATGAATGAATATATGAAAAGTGTATCCGATTTAGGTACATTTACAATGTGTGTAAAGTTGAGAATGATAAGTAAGTATATGTTTAATTGTGATTAAAAGATGCTATGTGATATTCATGAAAGTGAATTATACTATATGTGTAAGTGAAGTGAATTGGGATTATATGATTTTTATATGAACAAATGAGTATGATGTGCTTCAAAAAATGTATATGTGAAATGGTTATGAATCCTAATTGAATGTATTAAATTATACATGATTCATGAGTTGTATTTATTTGTATATGGCTTAGTAAGCTTTCAAAAGCTTACTTTGTGTGTGATTTCAATTGTTTTATAGATATCGAAGCTACCGAGAGCTCGGGGATCGTCGAGGATCATCATCACATTATCAAACTTAACTTTGGTATCTTTTGAAAGTGTAAATATCTAAGTATGGCATGTATAGTCTAGTTAAATTGAGATATGTTTTGAATTGTGTATATTTAGCCATGTGACTTGGCTTGGTTTTGGTTGTGTTTATGAATGAATTTTGGTATGTGCTGATTTGAGAAATTGGTAAGATTTTGGCATGAGATTGAATGTAGTAAATTGAAGTTATGAAACATATGTTTTGATTATGAATTGGTTGCAAATTTGGTATGAAATGATTTGGTTTTGAACTTGTAGGGAAGACCCAAAATGTAGGTGGCATATTGGACTTGTAAATGGCCTATTTTGTGCCCACATGGCAGAGACACAAACGTGTGTCTCTGCCGTGTCCCTGGAGGGCCACTTCGAAGTGAGCCTGGGTAGATTACACGGTCGCACATACGGGCATGTGCTAGGCCATGTGGCCAAGTCAGTAACCTCCCTAATTTTCACACGGCCTAACACACGGGCGTGTCTTGTGGCCGTGTGGTGAAGTCAGTGTGTATGCTTTATTTTGTCATGGCCTAGGCATACAGGCGTGTCTAATGCCGTGTGAGGCACACGGCTTGTTCACACGGGCGTGTGATATTTGAATTGTTGAAAATTTTCTAAGTTTTTAAAATTTTTATATGTTATCAATTTAGTCTCGAAAGCATGATTAGAGCCTTGTATGCTTGATTTAAGTACATATTGAATGTGACTGAATGATATTGATTGAGATAAGATGTTATTGGATAAATGATTATTTTGACCTGAGTTATAAGAGTGGTAATACCTCTTAACCTATTTTGGCGACGGTTAGGGGTTAGGGGTGTTATATTTTATTAGCATAAGAGCTACGGTTTAGTTGATTCTTGGACTAACGTAGCGTATGTGAGTCTAGCTATACATGCCATATATATATGAACTGCGATAGTGTGATTATTCTTGACAATGAAAATGTGTTTTTATATAGCAAATGGATCACGAATGAGCCGTAGCTGACGATGTTGAAAGTAATGCACCCGCTTCCACTCAAGGGGCAGTGCAATCCAATTCTAAACCTGTTACTAGTAGCCATGAGGGAGAGTCTAAGCATGCCTTTTTCCAAATGATGAATGATTTGTTCACTAAGTATAGGACAACTAATCTGGCTGCTCCACAATCTTCACCCCCGCCTAATCTTTCACAAGTCCTTGTCATGCCACAAGCTAATCCAATTCAGTTGAATAAGCCTCCGATTGATAAAATTAGAAATATGAAGCTGAAGAGTTTCGTGCTACTACGGATGGTGATGCTGAAAGAGCTGAGTTCTGGCTCGAGAATACAATCCGAGTGTTTGATGAAATGTCATGTACCCCAGATGAATGTCTTAAATATGTTGTCTCGCTTCTGAGAGATACGACATATCATTGGTGAAAAATGTTAATATTAGTGGTTCCGAAAGAACGACTCACTTGGGAGTTTTTTCAAATAGATTTTAGAAAGAAATACATTAGTTAGATTTATCGATCAGAAACGCAAAGAGTTTCTTGAGTTGAAATAGGGCCGTATGTCTGTTACAGAATACGAGCGAGAATTTGTGAGATTGAGCCAGTATGCACGAGAATGTGTCTCGACCGAAGCAATAGTGTGTAAAAGGTTTGAAGATGGCTAAAATGAAGATATTCGCTTGTTAGTCGGGATTCTGAAAATAAAAGAGATGGTGGTGCTTGTTGAAAGAGCGTGTAAAGCTGAATAATTGAGTAAAGAGAAAAGAAAAGCCAATTCAGAAGCTATAGAGGTGCGAAAAAGATAATCGAATAAGTCATTTCAGTCCGCATCAAAGAAGTTTCGAGATGATTATAGCCGTTCAAAGGCTACTATGGGTCATTCGAGTAGAGATAGTGCAATATCACATTCGAGCTTTAGAGCTCCAGCTACTTCGATTGCTAGTGTTGGAAATGTCAGATCTGATCGACCGGAGTGTATACATTGTGGTAAAAGACATCTTGGCAATTATAGACTGTACGATCGAGCTTGTTTCAAATGTGGATCTTTAGATCATTTTATCCGTGAATGTCCTGAGTCTGTAGAGCAAGAGATTGTGCAAAATTTGAAGCTGAGTGGCAATACAGCTCGAGGTAGACCACCCAAAAACACAAATAATATGAGTGACACTCAGAGAATGACTAAAGACATTGATAGTGACTAAAGACACCGCTGTCGAGCACTTGCCAGAACTTATGTTATTCACGCTCGTGAAGAAGCTTCGTCTCTAAATGTTATTACCGGTACTTTCACTCTCTATGATATTATTGTGATTGAATTGATAGATCTAGGATCTATTCATTCTTATGTATGTGAGACTTTAGCATCCAGTAAGACTTTGCCTATAGAGTCTACTGAATTCGTAATTAGAGTATCAAACCCTTAGGTAAAAATGTTCTGGTTGATAAAGTGTGCAAGAATTGTCTATTGATGTTTCGAGAAATTTGTTTTTTAGCTGATCTGATGCTATTACCTTGTGATGAATTTGATATAATTCTGGGATTGGCTAACTTTGCATGATGCTATTGTGAATTGCAAACAGAAAACTATTGATTTGAGATGCAATAATGATGAAATAGTCCGAATTGAATCTAGTGACTTAAATGGATTGCCCGCTGTGATATCTTCGATGAAAGCTTCAAAAAATGTGAAAAAGGGTTGTGAAACCTTCTTTGCCTATATAATCGATTCGAAAGTGACAGAAAAGACAATTGAATCAGTGTCTGTTGTTTGTGAGTTCCCTAATGTGTTTCCTGAAGAACTTTCGGGATTACCTCTGATTCGAGAGGTTGAATTTGGCATTGAATTAGTGCCAGGGACTACTCTGATTTCGATAGCTTTGTATAGAATGGCTTCTAACTGAGTTAAAAGAATTAAAGTCTTAGTTGCAAGAGTTGACCGATAGAGGATTTGCAAGACCAAGTTTCTCACCTTGGGGTGCTCCTGTTCTGTTTGTGAAAAAGAAAGATGTCACGATGAGAATGTACATTGATTATCGTAAGTTGAGCAAAGTGACTATCAAGAACAAATATCCTCTGACCAGAATTGATGATTTGTTTGATCAGTTGAAAGGAGCTATCATGTTTTCAAAGATAGATATGAGATCGGGCTATTATCAGTTGAGAGTAAAAGATTCCAACATTCTGAAAACTACTTTCTGAACAAGGTATGGACACTGAGTTTTTAGTTATGCCTTTTGGATTAACAAATACACCTGCTATTTTTATGGATTTGATGAACAGAATTTTCAGACCGTATTTAGATCGATTTGTTGTCGTATTCATTGATGACATTTTGATTTATTCACATGATGAATCTGAGCATGCCAAGCATTTGAAAGTTGTGCTACAGACTCTGTGTGATAAGAAACTATTCGTGAAATTCAGTAAATATGAGTTCTAGTTACACGAAGTTGGTTTTCTAGGCCATAATGTATCAGCATCTGGTGTCCGAGTTGATCCGAGCAAGATTTCAGCTATTTTGGATTAGAAACCTCCGAGAAATGTTTCTGAACTCCGCAGTTTTCTGGGACTTGCTGGTTATTACCGACGATTTGTAAAAGGCTTATCTATGATTGTAACTCCATTGAGGAACTTTAGAAAGATATGAAATTTGAATGGTCTGAAAAGTGTTAGAAAAGTTTTGATTAGTTAAAGGCCTTATTGACTGAAGCTCTAGTGTTAGTACAGCCAGAATCGGGTAAAGAATTTATTATATACAGTGATGCTTCGATGAATGGTTTAGGTTGTGTTCTGATGCAAGAAGGCAAAGTTATAGCCTATGCTTCGAGACAGTTAAAGCCACATGAAAAGAATTATTCGACGCACGACCTTGAATTAGCTACTATTATATTTTCTTTAAAAATCTGGTGACACTATCTATTTGGTGAGAAATGTCACATATATTCTGATCATAAAAGTTTGAAATATCTGATGACTCAGAAAGATTTGAACTTGCGACAGAGAAGATGGCTAGAATTGCTAAAAGATTATGAGCTTGTTATTGATTATCATCCGGGAAAAGCAAATGTTGTTGTTGATGCTTTAAGCCGAAAATCTTTGTTTGCTTTGCGTGTGATAAATACTCATTTAAGCTGAAAATATTTGTTTGTTTGTTTGCTTTGAGTGTTTTTGAAAGGGTCTCCGTGGAAGAAAATACTTCGATTTGGCCGTAAAGGCAAGTTAAGTTCAAGATTCATTGGGGCGTATGAGATTATTGAGCGTATCGGGCCGGTTGCTTATAGATTGTTGTTACCACCTGAGTTAGAAAAGATTCATAATGTGTTTCACGTATCAATGCTTCGACGATATCGATTTGATCCCTCGCATGTGATTACTTCGTTCGAAATAGAAATTCAGTCTGATATGACTTATGAAGAAGAACCGATCCGTATCTTAGCTCGCGAGGTTAAAGAACTACAAAATAAGATAATTCCGTTAGTAAAAGTAATGTGGCATCGACACGATGTTGAAGAGGCTACGTGGGAGCCCAAAGATGCTATGAGATAGCAGTATCCGAATCTGTTTAAAAGTAAGATTTTCGGGGATGAAAATCCCTAAGGGGGAGAGTTGTAACAGCCCAATTTAGACCCTAGTCGGAATACTGGTTTTGGGACCACAAAATTGAGTTAGAAAAATATTTTAATATTATTTTTCGTGCTTATTATATGTGAATTTATATTTGTGAAAATTCTGTGATTTAATTGTATCATTTGTGTGTCGAATTAAGAAAAAGGACTAAATCACAGAAAATGCAAAATTTTCCTTCTATTTGATTAATGATCGAATTAATGTGTTTTTATAATTGAGAGGTCCTTATGTGGTTAATATACCATTGAACTTATGAGTGGACATTAATGGCCTTAATTAACGTGAATTATATGTTATATTATAAAGGACAAATTAGTAAATGATGTATTAAATGAATTAAAATAAAACAAACATGAAAATAAAGGCCATTATCATCCATCCACCACCGAATTTGAAAGAAAAACAAGGGTTCTTAAGCTTTGTTCATTCGGCCATTGTCAAGTACAATTAGGTATGTGTTTTTGATCAATTTTTGATAATTTTTATGTTTTTGTAATCGTTGTCAAGTTTTTTTTATCAAGCCCATATCTCAATTTAAGAAATTGATGAAGATTTTGAGTTGAGCCATTGATGAAATTGTGAGCTTTGTTATGTTAATTGATGAAAAATGAAAGACATGTGTTAGATTAATATGTTTTGTATTTGAATTTTTGATGAATTTGAGTAATTTGAGTTAAATTGTGAAAATGAGATTTTGAGGGACTAAAATGTGAAATAAATAAAAATTATGGGCTTATATGGGCTAGAGGAAAATTTGCCCTAGCATGTGTAATATGAAATTATGTGTATTTTGTGATTTTATGAATTAGGGACTAAAGTGTTAAAATATGAAAATGTGAGGGCTAATTTGTAAAATGCCCTAAATATGTGTATATAGATTGAATTGAATGATTTTTTTGAATAAAAGAGTTAAATTTGAATTTATATAGATCAAAACCAAAGAAAACGAAATTAGATTGGGGAAAGTCGAAAGTTGTTGATTAGCCGATTTCATCCGTTCGAATAAGTACGAGGTAAGTCGATATAAAAATAAATGTGTTTGAATTGAATTATTACTGCTTATAATGTAATGAATAGTGATGAATGGCTATTTAAGTTGAATATGAGAAATCCAAGAAAATTCCGATAATGTGACGACGTCCGAAAAGTCCCGTACACACCATAGGAATAGTTAGGATACATATGTCATGACATAAGATTTCGATATGTGATTTCGTGTAAGACCACGTCTGGGACGTTGGCATCGATTTGAGATTTACGTGTAAGACCATGTCTGGGACATCGGCATCGTATTTTATTTCGTGTAAGACCCTGTCTGGGACAGTGGTATCGATATTTGATTACATGTAAGACCACGTCTGGGACGTTGGCATTGTACGAGCCTTCCGAGCTATCTGTGTATCCTATTTTATTCTGTACGGTTCAATGGACACTCTGAGAAATGAATGAATATATGAAATGTGTATCCGATTCAGGTACGTTTAAAATGTGTGCAAAGTTGAGAATGAGAAGTAAGTATATGTTTAATTGTGATTAAAAGATGCTATGTGATATTCATGAAAGTGAATTATACTATATGTGTAAGTGAAGTGAATTGGGATTATATGATTTGTATATGAACAAATGAGTACGATGTGCTTCATAAAATGTATATGTGAAATGGTTATGAATCCTAAATGAATGTATTAAATTATACATGATTCATGAGTTATATTTATTTGTATATTGCTTAGTAAGCTTTCAAAAGCTTACTTTGTGTGTGATTTCAATTGTTTTATAGATATCGAAGCTACCAGGAGCTCAGGGATCGTCGAGGATCATCATCACATTATCAAACTTAACTTTGGTATCTTTTGAAAGTGTAAATATCTAAGTATGGCATGTATAGTCTAGTTAAATTGAGATATGTTTTGAGTTGTGAATATTTAGCCATGTGATATGGCTTGGTTTTGGTTGTGTTTATGAATGAATCTTGGTATGTGCTTATTTGAGAAATTGGTAAGATTTTGTCATGAGATTGAATGTAGTAAATTGAATTTATGAAACATAAGTTTTGATTATGAATTGGTTGCAAATTTGGTATGCAATGATTTGGTTTTAAACTTGTAGGGAAGACCTAAAATTTGGGTGTCATATTGGCCATGTAAATGGCCTATTCTGTGTCCACATGGGCAGAGACACGGACGTGTGTCTCTACCGTGTCGCTCGAGGGCCACTTTGAAGTGAGCCTGGGCAGATCAAACGGTTGCACACACGGGCGTATGCTAGGCCATGTGGCCAAGTCAGTAACCTCCCTAATTTTCACACGGCCAGACACACAGGCTTGTCTCGTGGCCGTGTGGTGAAGTCAGTATGTATGCTTTGTTTTGCCACGGCCTAGACACACAGGCATGTCTAATGCCGTGTGAGGCACACGGCCCGCTCACACAGGCGTGTGATATTTGAAATGTTGAAAATTTTCCAAGTTTCTGAAATTTTTATATGTTATCAATTTAGTACCGAATGCATGATTAGAGCCTTGTATGCTTGATTTAAGTACATATTGAATGTGATTGAATGATATTCATTGAGATAAGATGTTATTGGATAAATGATTGTTCTGAATTGAGTTATAAGAGCGGTAATGCCTCTTAACCTATTCTGGCAATGGTTATGGGTTAGGGGTGTTACAGTTATTCTGTCGAAAAATAAAGAGAATTTATTCACAACTTATAAACATAATTTTTTAGAATAAAAATTTTATCAGTTTCTATTAAAGAAGAGAGAATTTCCAATTTCACCAGAAAAAAACTTTTTCTAGTTCTGTGTTTTAGTTCAATTGGTTCGAGCTCACACTCGAAGCAATTCATGGTACGAGAATAGTAGAGAAGATCGTTTGGTTGAAAGGTGGAAAACATCAATGATCCGTTTATCAGAAAACACAAGTACGAATTTAGTTAAAGTTTATTACTATAAATATCACATTCCTAAGCTAAGTTAATTAGCTGAACACATATCATAAAATTAAATTCAGATAGCACAAATTGAAATAACTATGCCTTCGAAACCTGCACCTTCCCCTTGGTCTTAGATGTCTCAACCTCTTCCTTAGCTTATTAAGATTCAAAGAATTGACCAATAAAACTTAAAGAATTCAACTCCTCTTTTTCTTTCCAAATCTATACCACAATGAAGAAGGAAAGAAATGTTGAAAATTTATTCTCAAATATTGTTTTATGAAAGAGTTTTAATGAAAATCAAGCTTACCAATATGAAATTGTTGAGGGAAAATCAAAATTTTCTGGAAAAGATGAGAGAAATTGTAATATCCCGAATTAGGGCCTAATCGGAATAGTGGTTTCGTGACCACAAATCCGAGATAGAAATAATTATTTTATAATTATTTTGAGGTTTATGATATGATTGCATGATTGTGTGAAAATTTTGTGAAGAAATTTTATGCATAAAATGTTTAATTTAAAGTTAGGGACTAAATCGAATAAGTTGCAAAACTTGCATTCTAGAAGTTTTTAGTATGAAATTGCTTTGAAATATTAATTAGGAGGTCTTAAATAGCAATTTTACCAATTTTAAGTTCATGGGCAAAATTAGGACATGGAAGGAATTTTTGAAAGTTTAGTAAGGAGGGGCATTTTGGTCATTTGGATATTAAATGAAATAAAATGGGAAAAATAACACAAAATGGTCATCTTATCCATTGGGTTGCTGCCGAATTTTACTCTCACCATAGCTAGGGTTTCTTCAACTTTCAAGCTTCATAGTAAGTGATTGTAAGCCCCGTTTTTAATGATTTTTACGTTTTTGAGATCCCGGTAACTCGATAAAGCTTATGCTAGCAATAACTTAACCTAGGGTTTATATTTGGAAAAATACCCATAGGTGAAATTTGTGTATTTTGATGTTTTATGATAGAATATGAGGTTTTAAATTATGTTAGACAACTTGTACTACTCGATTTTAAGCAAAAACGAGTAAAAGGGCTTAATCGATAAAAATACCTAATAGTCACAAGTACATGTTAGAGTGAGAATTTGATGTTGCCATAGAAGAGAAAAGTGATTAGCATGTTAGAATTTGATGTTGCCATAGAAGAGAAAAGTGATTAGCATGTTATAAAACATAAGAATAAGGAATAAATTTTAATCCCGAGCCTATGGGAAAAAGTGTAAATATGCAAAAGTTTAGGGGTAAAATTGTAATTTTGCCAAAATTTGAATTAAGGATTAATTTGATAATGTGAGTATTAAATAAGCTAAATGTGTTATTTTAGATCAAGAAAGACGTGGAAACGACCCCAATCGAGGAAAAGAAAAGATTGTGGACTAAATTGCAAAATCTTTGTATTTTGGTACCAAGGTAAGTTCATGTGTAAATAATGTAGCATAATTGTTATTTTTAAGTTATTAATGTCAATTATGTGATATGCTGATTTTTATCATGAAATATATGCTTTGTGGTTATTTTCGAATAAAATGTAAATTATGTGAGCTACTTGATAAATACAAATTGTTACCGAGTTTTGGTTTCGGTATTCTACGGAAGACGGCAAGGATATGTGTTCGAGGAAAATCCCTTTTGAACCTTAGGAATAGATTAGGATACAAGTGACATGTCACTAGGATGGTTGAGCATCCGAACTCGTTGAGTTGAGTCCGAGTTCACTTATGGATGCGAATGTCCGAACTCGTTGAGTTGAGTCCGAGTTCGTGAGATGTAACTAGGCATCCGAACTCGTTGAGTTGAGTCCGAGTTCACTTATGGATGCAAACGCCCGAGCTTGTTGAGTTGAGTCCGAGTTTATTTAAGGGCGGGTTACATGATTGCTTGATTGCATATGTGGCACTTATGTGCAAGTTATCCATGTATCCGAATTATATTCCGATGTGTTCAACGGGTAAAGTTCCACTCAAATGGAGGAATACTCGAGATGAAAAGAGACGTATTGGTAAGTGTTGTGAATTGGATACTTTGGATAGGTATGTATTTAACCCTCGGGTTGAGTATTGATACCATCACGAGAAGGTAATAAGATGATGAAAAATGATTAGAAATGTGATATATGTTTTGGTGATACCATGCTAATGTTGATTGGTATGATTGTTTGTTATGTTACTTATTATTTGCATATGAATTTACTAAGCATTTATGCTTACTCCCTCCTTATTCATTGTAGTTTTGGACAAGCCAGCTAAGGAATCGGGATAGGTCGAAGGCTCGATCACACTATCTGGAGGACTTTTTGGTAAATGGCTTGTAAAATTTAAGTATGGCATGTATAGCAATATACCTATTTTGTGTAAATGATCTTATGATATGGTGTTGGAATGGTTTAGGAAATGCTTGATAATGATAAATTATAGAAATGGTTAGTTTAGATTATGTTTGATGTTATGGAAAGTTATTAGGATACCTAGTTCATGGAAACTCATAAAAAGGATGAAATTTGCCATAAACAGAACATTGCAGCAACACTAATGTGAGTTTGAAAATTTACTAAAAATCATAGAAATCGAATTAGGTGATGGATTAAATATCAAATTGAAGCTTATTATGTCTAGTTTCACATAAAACAAACTAAACAGGTAAAGAAATTATATGTTAGAAGATATTTTAATTTTAGTGAAACAGGGACAGAGTAATTTCTGGATCCCCTGTTCCAACTTTAAAAATTCACCATAAATTGTACAGATGTAATTATGTAGTGTATTTTATATTCTCAGAATCCTTATTGAGTCTAGTTTCAGGAGAAACAAATATCATAGTCATATGAATTTTTTAAAGAGAGAAATGTGGTTCGTAGTAAACAGAGGTCAGTCCAGTCAAGTCCTGAAACAGGGGTAACTTTAACTAATAAACTGTACTAATTGGCCCAACCAAAAATTCTAGAAAAAAATTAGTAAATAGGTATATGAGTCTAGATTTAGGGAAAATTTACAGATCTTGATTTTGAGTTTTTTAACTCGAGATATGATTTTTCTTGTAATTGTGACGCAAGTAGCTAGAAAGTTGTGAATGTAGAAACAAATAATCCAAAGTTCTAAAAATGTTAATTTAAGCTTAGTAACACCTCATACTCGACTCCGGCGACGGACTTGGGCGTGGGGGCATTACATTTAGTGGTATCAGAGTAGGTTTAGTCGGTTCTCGGACTACGTGTTTTATGTACGGATTTTGCTATACATGCCATATGTATAAATTGTGATAGTGTGACAACTTCTAACCTTTTTAAATGTTTTTTTTATAGTAAATGGATCCCGATCCAGCTGTGGCAGATGAAGTAGTGAGTAATGCACCAGCTCCGGCTGAAGGAGTAGTGCCGACTGAAAATCCACCTTCTACTGTTGGTCAGGGAGGAGGAGAAAGGGATCGGGAAGCCTTTCTCCAAATGATGAGTGCATGGTACACTGAGTTCATTCGTACGAACCCAAATGTACGACCTCCCCCACCTCCCCCAATTCCTCAACCTGTACCCCCGATGCCTCAGGGTGTGGATATGATAAAATTTCACAGAACTCCAGTTGATAGAATTCGTAAACAAGGGGCCGAAGAATTCAAGGCAAATATTGATGATGATACCGAGAAAGCAGAGTTCTGGCTTGAAAATTCTATCCGGGTATTTGATGAATTATCTTGTACACCTGAAGAATGTTTGAAATGCACTATATCTTTGTTGAGGGATTTAGCCTATAATTGGTGGAAGACTTTGATTTTGGTGGTACCGAAAGAGAGAGTAACCTGGGAATTCTTTGAAGAAGAGTTTCGGAAGAAATATATTAGTGAAAGATTTATTGATCAGAAGCGTAAAGAATTTCTTGAGTTGAAGCAAGGTAATATGACAGTTACAGAATATGAAAGAGAGTTTGTTCGATTAAGTAAGTATGCCAGAGAGTTTGTTCCTACAGAGGCCAAGATGTGCCGATGATTTGAAGACGGGCTTAACGAAGAAATCAAGGTATTTGTTGGAATTCTTGTATTAAAAAAAATGGTAGTACTGGTTGATCGAGCTTGCAAGGCTGAAGAACTACTTAAAGAGAAGAAAAAGGTAGAGGCTGAGACTAGAAATTGGAAGAAAAGACCAACGAGCAGTTCATTTTCACAGCAACCCGGAAAGTCAAGAAATATGAATCCTCGTTCCCAAGTTTCTGCTGGGCAATCATATGGGAATTATAAGAAGCAAAATGTGGGTCCTAAGTCCCAGACTACTTCGACAGCTAGTGTAGGGAACTCGAGATTTGTTAAACCCGAGTGCCAGCGGTGTGGTAGAAATCATTTTGATCCGTGCAGAGCAAATGAATGTTTTCGATGTGGTTCTCCAGATCATTTTATTAGAGACTGCCCAGAGAGAGCTGAAAAAGAAAAATTTCAGAATACAAAAACAAGTGGTGTGGATTCGAGAGGAAGATATCCAAGAAAAGCTGGGAGTGAAGCAAGCAATAAGAATGTAGCCAGAGATGCACCAGTTAGACCTGAAAGAAGGGCTCCGGCTAGAACTTATGCTATTAAAACGCGCGAAGATGCTTCCTCACATGATGTGATTACCGGTACATTTTCTTTCTATAATGTTAATGTTATTGCTTTGATTGATCTCAGTTCTACTCATTCATATGTGTGCATGAAACTGGTGTCTAGTATGAATATACCTGTTGAGAACACAGAATTTATGATTAGAGTGTCGAATCCGTTAGGCAAATGTGTGATAGTTGATAAAGTATGCAAGAAATGTCCTTTAATGATTCGGGGTCATTACTTTCCGGCCAACTTGATGTTGTTGCCGTTTGATGAGTTTGATGCTATTTTGGGTATGGATTGGTTGAAATTGCATGATGCTATAATAAATTGCAAAGAAAAGGTTATAGAATTAAAGTGTGAAAATGGTGAAACTCTGCGGGTTGAATCAGATAAATCAGAGGCATTGCCTTGTGTGATTTCTTCAATGTCGGCTCAAAGATATCTGAGAAAGGGTTATGAAGCTTATTTGGCGTATGTAATTAATACAAAAGAAGTTAAAAGAAAGTTGAATCGAGGCTTGCCAGTGTGAATTTGCGGGACGTATTTCGGAAGAATTGCCGGTTTGCCTCGATCATAGAAGTAGAATTTGGTATTGATTTGATACCGAACAACTCGATCTCGATTGCTCCGTATAGAATGGCACCAGCAGAGTTGAAGGAATTAAAGTCGCAGTTGCAAGAGTTGGTGATAAAGGTTTTGTGAGACCGAGTTTTTCACCTTGGGGTGCTCCTGTGTTATTTGTGAAAAAGAAGGATGGTTCTATGAGGTTGTGTGTTGATTATCGGCGATTAAACAAGGTGACAATCAAAAACAAGTATCCGTTGCCAAGAATTGATGATTTGTTTGATCAGCTAAAAGGAGCGACATGGTTTTCAAAGATTGACTTGAGATCTGGGTATTACCAACTGCGGGTAAAAGAGTCGAATGTGCCTAAAATCGCTTTTAGAACAAGTATGGTCATTATGAATTTTTAGTTATGCCATTCGGGTTGACAAATGCTCTGCTATGTTTATGGATTTAATGAATCGCATATTTCACCATACTTGGACAAATTTGTTGTGGTGTTTATAAATGATATTTTAATTTATTCAAAAGATGAGACAGAGCATGCTGAACATTTGAGGATAGTTTTGCAAACTTTGAGGATAAGCAACTGTATGCTAAGTTTAGTAAAAGTGAATTTTGGCTCGGGAAGTTGGATTTTTGGGTCATATTGTTTCGGTGATGGTATACGGGTTGATCCTAGTAAAATTTCAGCCATTGTTGATTGGAAACCACCAAAAACGTGAATCAAGTTAGAAGTTTCTTGGGGCTAGCTGGGTATTATAGGCGGTTTGTAAATGGATTTTCTATAATTGCTGCTCCTATAACTAGACTACTTGAAAGGATGTTAAATTTGAATGGACGGAGGAATGTCAACAGAGTTTTGAAGAATTGAAAAAGTTATTAACCAGGGGGCCCTGGTTTTGGTAAGCCCCAATTAGGTAAAGAATTTGTGGTGTATAGTGATGCTTCTCTAAATGGTTTGGGGGGTGTACTCATGCAAGAAGGAAAAGTGGTGGCTTATGCTTCGAGGCAGTTAAAACCTCATGAGAGGAATTATCCTACTCACAATTTGGAATTGGCTGCGGTGGTGTTTGCTTTAAAGATTTGGTGACATTATTTGTATGATGAAAAGTGCCGGGTATATACTGACCACAAAAGTCTTAAGTACTTGATGTCACAGAAAGACTTGAATTTGAGACAGCAAAGATGGTTGGAGTTATTGAAAGATTACGAGCTTGTTATTGATTATCATCCGGGAAAAGCGAATGTGGTTACCGATGCTTTAAGTAGAAAGTTGTTGTTTGCTTTGAGAGTTATGAACACTCAGTTGAAAATGTTAGATGATGGTTCGATTCTAGCAGAGTTAAGAGTAAAACTGATGTTTTTATAGGAGATTTCTGAAGCTCAGAAAGATGATCAAGATTTGCAAGCCAAGAAAAGCAGTGTGAAGTTGATACAGAGTCAGATTTCAGAATCGGTTCTGATGGGTGCTTAATGTTTAAAGATCGGATTTGTGTACCAAAGAATGAGGAATTGATTCAAAAGATCCTACAGGAAGCACATAGTAGTTGTTTCTCGATTCATCCGGGTAGTACAAAAATGTATAATGACTTGAAGAAAATGTATTGGTGGAATGGAAGAGTTTGTGTCCAAATGCTTAATTTGTCAACAAGTGAAAGCTGAACACCAAGTGCCTTCGGGATTACTTCAGCCTATTATGGTTCCTGAATGGAAATGGGATCGGATTACTATGGATTTTGTTTTAGGGTTGCCATTGACTCCAGGAAAGAAAGATGCCATCTGGGTAATAGTTGACAGATTAACTAAGTCGGCTCATTTTATCCCGGTACGTATGGATTATTCTCTTAACAAGTTAGCTGAACTATATGTTAGAGAAATTGTTAGACTACACGGAATACCATTGTCGATTATTTCAGATAGAGATCCAAGGTTTACCTCGCGGTTTTGGCAAAAGTTGCAAGATGCGTTAGGTACAAAATTAAATTTCAGTACTGCTTTTCATCCACAAACTGATGGACAATCAGAGAGAGTAATTCAGATTCTTGAAGATATGCTCAGATGTTGTGTATTAGAATTTCAAGGAAGTTGGGAAAAATATTTACCGTTGGTAGAATTTGCTTACAATAATAGTTATCAGAAGAGCTTGAAAATGACACCTTATGAAGCATTGTATTGTCGTAAGTGTCGAACGCCTTTGTATTAGACTGAACTCAAGGAAAAATAGATTTATGGAGTTGATCTAATAAAAGAAACCGAAGAAAAAGTGAAGGTAATTTGAGATTGTTTGAAAGCTGCTTCAGATAGACAGAAATCTTATGCAGATTTAAAACGAAAAGACATTGAATTTCAAGTTGGTGATAAAGTATTTTTAAAGGTGTCTCCGTGGAAGAAAGTTCTTATATTTGGACGGAAGGGAAAATTAAGTCCGCGTTTTATTGGGCCGTATGAAATAATTGAAAAAGTTGGATCGGTAGCATATCGACTAGCTTTACCAGCTGAATTAGAGAAGATTCATGATGTGTTCCACATATCTATGTTACGCCGGTATCGTTCGGATCCTTCACATGTAGTTTCACCGAAAGAAATTGAACTACAACTAGATATGACCTACGAAGAAGAACCGATTAAGATTTTAGCTCGAGAGGTCAAACAACTAAGGAATAAAAATATTGTACTTGTGAAGGTGTTGTGGCAAAAGCAAGGAGTAGAAGAAGCTACATGAGAATCCGAAGAAAATATGAGAAATAAATACCCACATCTGTTTATCGGTAAGATTTTCAAGAACGAAAATCCTTAAAGGGGGGAGAGTTGTAATATCCCGAATTAGGGCCTAATCGGAATAGTGGTTTCGTGACCACAAATCCGAGATAGAAATAATTATTTTATAATTATTTTGAGGTTTATGATATGATTGCATGATTGTGTGAAAATTTGTGAAGAAATTTTATGCATAAAATGTTTAATTTAAAGTTAGGGACTAAATCGAATAAGTTGCAAAACTTGCATTCTAGAAGTTTTTAGTATGAAATTGCTTTGAAATATTAATTAGGAGGTCTTAAATAGAAATTTTACCAATTTTAAGTTCATGGGCAAAATTAGGACATGGAAGGAATTTTTGAAAGTTTAGTAAGGAGGGGCATTTTGGTCATTTGGATATTAAATGAAATAAAATGGGAAAAATAACACAAAATGGTCATCTTCTCCATTGGGTTGCTGCCGAATTTTACTCTCACCATAGCTAGGGTTTCTTCAACTTTCAAGCTTCATAGTAAGTGATTGTAAGCCCCGTTTTTAATGATTTTTACGTTTTTGAGATCCCGGTAACTCGATAAAGCTTATGCTAGCAATAACTTAACCTAGGGTTTATATTTGGAAAAATACCCATAGGTGAAATTTGTGTATTTTGATGTTTTATGATAGAATATAAGGTTTTAAATTATGTTAGACAACTTGTACTACTCGATTTTAAGCAAAAACGAGTAAAAGGGCTTAATCGGTAAAAATACCTAATAGTCACAAGTACATGTTAGAGTGAGAATTTGATGTTGCCATAGAAGAGAAAAGTGATTAGCATGTTTTAAAACATAAGAATAAGGAATAAATTTTAATCCCGAGCCTAGGGGAAAAAGTGTAAATATGCAAAAGTTTAGGGGTAAAATTGTAATTTTGCCAAATTTTGAATTAAGGATTAATTTGATAATGTGAGTATTAAATAAGCTAAATGTGTTATTTTAGATCAAGAAATACATGGAAACGACCCCAATCGAGGAAAAAAAAAGATTGTGGACTAAATTGCAAAATCTTTGTATTTTGGTACCAAGGTAAGTTCATGTGTAAATAATGTAGCATAATTGTTATTTTTAAGTTATTGATGTCAATTATGTGATATGCTGATTTTTATCATGAAATATGCTTTATGGTTATTTTCGAATAAAATGTAAATTATGTGAGCTACTTGATAAATACAAATTGTTACCGAGTTTTGGTTTCGGTATTCTACGGAAGACGGCAAGGATATGTGTTCGAGGAAAATCCCGTTTGAACCTTAGGAATAGATTAGAATACAAGTGACATGTCACTAGGATGGTTGAGCATCCGAACTCGTTGAGTTGAGTCCGAGTTCACTTATGGATGCGAATGTCCGAACTCGTTGAGTTGAGTCCGAGTTCGTGAGATGTAACTAGGCATCCGAACTCGTTGAGTTGAGTCCGAGTTCACTTATGGATGCGAATGCCCGAGCTCGTTGAGTTGAGTTCGAGTTCATTTAAGGGCGGATTACATGATTGCTTGATTGCATATGTGGCACTTATGTGCAAGTTATCCATGTATCCGAATTATATTCTGATGTGTTCAACGGGTAAAGTTCCACTCAAATGGAGGAATACTCGAGATGAAAAGAGACGTATTGGTAAGTGTTTTGAATTGGATACTTTGGACATGTATGTATTTAACCCTCGGGTTGAGTATTGATACCATCACAATAAGGTAATAAGATGATGAAAAATGATTAGAAATGTGATATATGTTTTGGTGATACCATGCTAATGTTGATTGGTATGATTGTTTGTTATGTTACTTATTATTTGCATATGAATTTACTAAGCATTTATGCTTACTCCCTCCTTCTTATTCACTGTAGTTTTGGACAAGCCAGCTCAGGAATTGGGATAGGTCGAAGGCTCGATCACACTATCTGGAGGACTTTTTGGTAAATGGCTTGTAAAATTTAAGTATGGCATGTATAGCAATATACCTATTTTGTGTAAATGATCTTATGATATGGTGATGAAATGGTTGAGGAAATGCTTGATAATGATAAATTATGGAAATGGTTAGTTTAGATTATGTTTGATGTTATGGAAAGTTATTAGGATACCTAGTTCATGGAAACTCATAAAAAGGATGAAATTTGCCATAAAATGTAACATTGCAAAGAAACATCGACGTGAGTTTGAAAATTTACTAAAAATCATAGAAATCGAATTAGGTGATGGATTAAATATCAAATTGAAGCTTATTATGTCTAGTTTCACATAAAACAAACTAAACATGTGAAGAAATTATATGTTAGAAGATATTTGAATTTTAGTGAAACAGGGCCAGAGTGATTTCTGGATCCCCTGTTCCAACTTTAAAAATTCACCATAAATTGTACAGATGTAATTAGGTAGTGTATTTTATATTCTCAGAATCCAAGCAAACCTCATAGTCATATGAATTTTGTACAGAGAGAAATGTGGTTCGTAGTAAACAGAGGTTAGTCCAGTCAAGTCCTGAAACAGGGGTAACTTTAACTAATAAACTGTACTAATTGGCCCAACCAAAAATTCTAAAAAACAATTAGTAAATAGGTATATGAGTCTAGATTCAGGGAAAATTTACGGATCTTGATTTTGAGTTTCGTAACTCGAGATATGATTTTTCTTGTGACTGTGACGCAAGTAGCTAGAAAGCTGTGAATGTAGAAACAAATAATCCAAAGTTCTAAAAATGTTAAATTAAGCTTAGTAACACCTCATACTCGACTCCCGCAATGGTCTCGGGCGTGGGGGCGTTACAGAAATTATTATAAATTTTTTGATTTGCAAATGACTTGGAGAGAAACAATTCTCTGCAACTAAATTCTCAAATGGAAAATTTGCTTAGATGAACTTAGGATAACTACCACCTAA
Source organism: Gossypium longicalyx (assembly GCA_025698465.1). Lineage (NCBI taxonomy): Eukaryota > Viridiplantae > Streptophyta > Magnoliopsida > Malvales > Malvaceae > Gossypium > Gossypium longicalyx. The sequence goes on along the minus strand of CM046995.1, from coordinate 64,470,945 downwards.
GAACCTTTGTTCTATAAAATTCTATTTTTCCAACCTTAAGAAATTAACTTGTTTAATTTTTCCACTCTTATAGTCTAGTCCATATGACTTAATTCCAATCTCTAATTACCACCTAACTAAGGCAATTAAGCATTATGAATTGACTAGTCAATAAACCACAAATCTAGCACTATGCCCATTCTAAAAAACCTATCACTTTAACTTCCTAAAATGTCTTGGTTTGAGAATTCGCAAAGAAATTTAATTCTTGACTTCCAAGGTATCATCCAAGATTTTATTCCTATAACAGAAGAAGTTTCTGCATGTCTATAGCCCTACCAAATGAGTAGCCAATCATGAGTGCTAACATTCCTGAAAAGGTAAAAGCTTTACAATCAACCAATCATAAATTGACAATTAGATTTGGAAAAATCTATAAGGTAGTCATCAAGTTCTTAATATGTGAAACCCCACGTTTGACCTAGCTATTGGATCCGAATGCTTGACATCTGATGATCGTTTTATGAACCACTAAACTAGACTACGATCACAACTAAGGCAAGTGCACCTATCGAATGGTAGTATTAGTTATGGTGAGTCCAGAGTATTGTATCCACAAGGACTGAAAATACTAGTATTAACTATCTTTCTATTATTTAGCCTAAAATAAAAGAGATTTTTTTTAATCTAAATTTAACTAAACTAATTAACTAATGAACGCGACAGAGAGTAAAGAAAGTAATCGAATAAACTAATAATAAAGACAATACCCAAGGAAGAATCCAGCTAGACTTCACTTATTATTCTGATTCTGAATCTAACGATTTATTCACTTTTCTTGATCCGTAGAAATCCCTAAATTATGTTAATATCTTTTTCGAGACTAAAAACAACTAACTTGATGGTCGCTAAACTGACTAAAATTCGACTAAGGCAAGCGCACCTATCGAACAGTAGTATAGTTATGGTGAGACCGGATATATCGTATCCACAAGGACTAAAAGTACTAGTAATTACTATCTTTTAATTATCTAGCCTAAGAATAAAAGGGGTTTTTTTTTAAACTAAGATTAACTATTTAATTAACTAAGAACACGACAAAGGTAAAAGTTGGAAAATACTGTTGGAAAACCAATGGAGAAGACAATACCCAAGGAAGAATCCACCTAGATTTCACTTATTACTTCTGAATTAGACGATTTATTCACTTGACTTAATCCATAGAAATCCTTGATTTATGTTAATATCTCTCTTGAGACTAAGAACAACTGACTCTAGGTTGATTAATTGAAATCTCTTTCTAATTAAAACCCCTATTGTCGCATTAACTCGATCTATGGATTCCCTTATTAGATTTGACTCTAATCCGATAGATTTACGTCATCCTACGTCTAGGATTGTATTCATCTCCGCTTAATTATGCTAGATCTACTCTTAAACAGGGACTTTTGCTCCACTAAATAAGCACATTAGACTTGAATTAATATCTTGAAATATTAAAGCAAGATTTAAGAACACATAATTAAGAATAAGAACAAGTATTTATCATATAATTCAAATAGTAATAAGATCTGTCTTAGGTTTCATCTCCCTTAGGTATTTAGGGAGTTTAGTCCATAATGATGGGGGAAAACATCTCAAAATTGAGAAAATAACAAAACATAAAGAAACCCAAAGAACTTCTAAGGAAATTGAATGGAGATCTTCAGTCTCGAAGTAGATCATGCTTCCGAGCTGATTTCGATGGCTGTCTTCGAGTATTCTCTGCCTTCTACTCTCTGCCCTCCCCTTTGATCCTCTTCTCGGGTGTTTATATAGACTCTAGAATGCCCAAAATAGCCTAAAAGTAGCCTTTTCTAAATATAATTAGACTTGGGCTCGACAGGGACACGGCCGTGTGGCACGCTCGTGTGATAGTGCTCAGGCCGTGTGTAATTTTGACATGGTTTTAAGTTGACATGGCCATGACACACGGGCGTGTGGCATACCTATGTGTCTAACACGGACGTGTGAATTACCCGTGTGGAAGTGCCTAGGCCGCGTGGAACACTGAAATCAGCCTATTTTATTTGTTTTTGGCTTGTTTCTTACTCTTTTCACTTTCCTATACTCTCCTGAGTATAAAACATGAAATTAAAGAATTAGGAGCATCAAATTCAATAAAACTAATGATAAATCATCCATAAATATGTCAAGCATGGGATATAAATATGTATATATTATGGTTTATCAAATATCCCCACACTTAAGCATTTGCTTGTCCTCAAGCCAAAATCCTTAATTCACAATTAAAATAAATTCTTCTCAACGTATAATTCTCATAAAAATGTTTCCAAGTAATCCACAAGTGATCATACATTGAGAATTCAACTAAAAGAACATTAAAGTTTCAAGCAATCTAAGTTAAGCGTTTTAATCATAAGATTATAGGCATCCCCCTTTATCTAAGTAATTACCTTTTATTCCAAATTGATAAGGGTTGACATCCTTCCTAAAGATTCACTCAAATCATTCAAAGTGTTTAAGGTTTAATAATTAAGCACTCAATAGTCAAACATGAAAAGTTATTACCATAGGCTTGCATGAAAATCAAATCTCCGCCACTATAAATGAGATGATACACAAATCAAAAGGTCTTTAACAGGGTTGTAATAGGGCTTGGGTTAAAGGTGTGGATAAAGGCTGAAAAAGAGGGTTAGAATCGAGATTAATTTAATAAATTACCAAACCTAGAAAAATAAAGCCAATTACTGAATTACAAAAAAGTGCCAGAATTAAAACTATCCAAAACTAATGGAGTGAGCTTTATTCTCAATATAATAACTTAAACTTATCGAAGCTCGTTATAACAATATGTGAAAATATAATTATACGGTTTTTTTAAGAATAAGAACAAGTATAGAAAGTACATAATAAGAAATAATTCAGCAACTAAAATGGACGAAAATAGTTAGGTAACTAATCAAATCGAATCTCGATAAATAGGGATTCAATAAAAAGAAAAAAAATCTTAATGAATAAAAAAGGGTTAAGTTGTGGGTTAACATTTAATGGGAAAAATATCAAGAAATGGTTTTTAAGGCTCAAAGGGGTTCACTAAGGGTTAGTTATGTAGGTAGGCTTTTTATGGGGTAAGTGGGTTAAAACCTAGATGCCTTTATCATTTTAGTATATCAAATCAATGGTGTAGCCTTGACATGTATAATCGATGCAAGTTCTAGAATAACAAATCAGTGTTGACTCACTCATAACTATCAATAAAAGTGAGCAAGAAAGATATATGCTCTTAAAAGGCTCAAAATCTCACAAAAATTATGGGTTTTTGATGTCAATCCTGTAAATTTAGAACTTCAAGATAATGCCTCATTTTAGGGAAACAACCCACAAATTTTATTTCTCAAAAATTCAACATATCATGCTTGATTCTCTATTATCCTAAATTTTAAATAATCAATGCACAATTACCTATGTTTTAATCCAAAACATATCAATCAAAATCATAAATCAATCAAAATTTATTTTAATAGTGATATTAGAGAATTATTTGAGAATAAGATATAATTCAGGGATTTTCTGATCATCATATAAATAACCTCCCCACACTTAAGATGTACATTGTTCTCAATGTACAAAGATAAAGAATAATAATATAGGCATAATATCATAAAAGAGGGAAAGAAGTAAAACTGCCCTAAATTTGGATGTAATCCTTGGAATAGCGAAAGCGGATTTATAAACATTGGAAATGAAGTGTATGCTTAACTAGGCAGAGGTGAAGGTGGAGTAGGATACTCCAGTGGTGGTAGAGGTTGGGGTCCACAATCATAGTGCCGAGCGAAGAGGTTATCGTGGTGGTTGGTGTCATGGTGGCTATGGTCGCGGTCGAGTAGGATATGGCGGTCGTGGATTATCTTTCCCTAGAGGATTCTTTGTATATTCTTGAGTAGCACCAATCGACTGAACCTTTTGAAACTGTGATAGCACCAGTAATGTTTTAGGGAGTTATATCGATGGGGTTGTTATGGTTACTCATAAAGAAACAACCATAATTAAGGGGTTCGAAATATACTAATAAAAGTCTTTTAGAACTTGAAAAATAAAAATAAAAATAAAGACAAAAGGAAAGGAAAAACAAAGTGAAAATAAAAGTCCTCATCGGCAGCTAGATCATAAGGTGGTGGTGCTGGAGGCGAAATGTAGAAATGTTGGCAAATCTGCTGCAGCGTTGCATTTATACTGTCTAATCGTTAAGCGGAGTTGTTGAACTGCTAAGTGCAATATTACTTGAAATGAGTCAAGTGGTCAAAAATTTCTGTCAGTGAAGCAGCCGCATGAACTGGTCTGTGACTTGGCGGTGGCGGAGAAGGTGGATTCTCATGAAAGGAAGGAATATCGTCAGTAATATCCTCGGGGTCATCCTGATCAGTGGCTCGTGCTAGTCTATACTGAAGAGGATCGAACCCACGACGACGCTCTATCATCCTCATGTGGAGCATACTTGAGATGCCATGTGGGTACATCTGGCCGATGAGTGTGAGTGATGAGGATTGCAGCAATGTGTTCAGGAGCCTAAAGTGTTGAGCTAGACGAGTCACATAAGGGCCTATGCTGATGACTCCCTTTCTATGTCGCTCGGTCTGATGGCGAAAGGCGAGGGCTATGAATTATGTGAGATTGAAAACATGCCCTTACCTTATGCTCCATAAGAAGTATGCGTCGTGAGTATTAATGATGCCAGTGCTCTCTCGTCGCCCAGTTAAGGTGTGAGCTAAAAGGACATGAAGATATCGTAATGCTGGAGGAAGAGCCGATGCCTTGGAGCGGCTGGGGTCGTAGACGCCTGTAGTAGGAATGAGATCTACCCAACAGGAGGAAGGTACGTAATGAATGTGACGGTGGAGATAGGGAAAATCATTGGCCTCTATAAATTCTTCTGTATAAAGTCCCAAGGCAACTCTGAACTTTGGGACACTCAATTGATTCACTAGACCACCAAGATGAAACTAGACTGTGCCTGGGTTGTCAAATTCTGACATAACCATTTGCAACTGAAAGGTCGAACAAAGTTCCAAAGTGAACTCCAGGTATGTTGGCTCAATAATGTTGAAGAAATGGTCCCAAGGAGCAGTAGCGAGGAGGGCCCGAACTGAGTCAGCCATGTGGACCTGCTCTAATGCGGCCCAATCGATGCACCTGCCCACAACAAGGGGTCGTGCGCATAGAATCTGAAATAACTCCTCCTGAGGTCTTGATGGGAATTAGAGAAAAAGATGGCGCACCTTAGTGGTCGCACTCGAGGAGGTCGCTCCTGGACCCTTCTGCTTTTCAAAAGCTGGGACTGTAGAATTTTTATGAGTATTTGTCATGTGTCCCTAACAATATTCAATAAAACTATGAGGATCAAGAACCCACTAAGTTAGAAAATGCCAAAGCATGAATCATAATATAATGCATATAGTGGGACCAACAGGAAAGAAAATATGCACATAAATAGGAATTCTTGGCCTAAGAACCTAATAGAGAAATCAAATAGCCTAAATAAATTAACCCTAAGTGGAACAAGGAACCATTGTTGAAATTAAGAGTTGTATGTTAGATAATACCGAAATAAGGTTAAATGCTTAAACATGTAAAGTTCAAATGGTAGACTAACTATCGGAGAGAAATTCCAATAATCATAGTTGTAAATGAATGATTCTTAAGCATAAAATATAATGGGGAACACTTTAAATTACAAAATATAATGCAATAGTCTAAGATAGCAATAAAGATAAAATAGCAAAGAAATAAAAATGTAAATAAATAGCTAAATGCGACAGGGAAAGAATCGATAGAGATGGAAAATGGTGGTACTCGGCTGATGTTGGGGCGTGGGGCAAAACTTATGTGAGGGAAGAGGAAGGAAAGGGTGTCCTGGGCTGTGAGAGTGAGCAAAGAAGGAGAAAAGGAAAGGAAGAAAGAAAGAAAAGAGAGTGGGGGTGTCAGTCACCGGCAGCTCGTCGGGAAATGGTGGCTGGAGATGGGAAGATGAACAGTGAAAATGGGGTGTGATGGGTAAATAGTAAGGTTTAAATAGGAATGGGGGATTTTAGGGTTAAGGTTTGAATTAAAAAGAGGGGCCACGGTCGTGTAGGCCTGGTTTTGGACCACACGGTCGTGTCCCACACTCGTGTGTCTCGCTCTTATCTCATATTTTTCGTGAAATTTTAAGTCAGTATCGCACACGACTTTTTAGACACACCCGTGTACCCAAGCCATGTGGCCCACACGGCTGAATCGCACGGCTACATGCTTTATCATTCGCTTCTCCCACGCCCATGTGTATTCAAGCATGGCTGTGTCGTAATTTCTACTTGTTGTTTGATGATTTAAGTTAGTGTTGCCTACGGCCTGTGGACACGCCCGTGTGTCTAGGCCGTGTGGTACACACGGCCGCATTGTACGGCCATGTACTTTTTCGTTCGCTTCTCCCACACCTGTGTCATACTCTTCACACCCGTGTTCTATAGTAAGGATTGCACACGGCATGCTCGTTTTCTATTCTGACTTGAAAGATTTCAAAGTGTGCACTCAGGTTTACACAGGGCCGCAGGCATGCCCATGTTTATGATCGTATGGGTTACACGGCCGCATCGCATGGCCGTGGTGATTTAACGTATCCCGTGCCTCTACTGATTTTTTGTAAAATTGAAGTGCAGTTTTACCACGGTTTGAGGCACGCCCATGTCCCTCAGCCGTGTGGTTCGCACGGCCGTCTCACACGACCGTGGCTAGTTGTCGCAGCCCGTGTGTCATTTTGATTTGGGAAAATATATGTCATATTTTAACATGGCCATGGACACGCCAATGTGTCTAGGCCGTGTTCGATACTGTCGAATGTCAACACCAAGGCTTTAGGGGTTTACACGGCTCAAGGCATGCCTATGTCTCCGACCCGTGGTGGGCACACGGCCTAGGACATGCCCGTGTGTTAGGCCGTGTGTGTCAAAGATACCTGCATTAAAACTATGAAAAATGAAAGAAAAATAAACTTAGTTAGTGGGGTTAGTGCTCGGGTTGCCTCCCTAGAAGCATTTATTTAAAGTCTAAGCTCGACTTTACCTTGTGGGCATATTTAGGTAGGTTCGCAGAGCCATAGCTCCTCTTTATAGTATTTAAAATCCTCACCGTTATAGAGTTTAAGATGATGTTCATTTACCTTGAAAGTGCCGTGAGTTGGATGACTTACCTCTACTGTCCCATATGAAAAAATGATTTAGACTACGAATGGATCTGACCATCTTGATTTTAGCTTCCCAGAAAACAATTTGAGCCTTGAGTTGTATAGCAGGACAAGATCTCCAGCTTTAAATTACTTGTGTTGCTTTAGACGAGCATCATGGCGGTGCTTTGTTGCTTCCTTATATAATCGTGAATTCTCATATGCATTAGCTCACCACTCATTTAGCTCATTCAATTGCATCAACCTTTTCTCACCTGAAAGTTTGAGATCAAAATTTAGAAACTTTATAGCCCAGAAGGCCTTGTGTTCTAGTTCAAACGGTAAATGACAACTTTTCCCATAAACAAGTCTGTAAGGAGATGTCCCTATGGGGGTCTTAAAAGCAGTTCTATAGGCCCATAAAACATCATCTACTTTTATTGCCCAATACTTCCTATTTGACTCTACAGTCTTTTCTAAGATACGTTTAAGCTCTCGGTTTGCTACTTCGACTTGTCCACTAGTTTGAGGATGGTAAGGGGTAGCTGTTCTATGGTAGACTCCATATTTTTTAAGGGTTTTATCAAATTGAGCATTACAAAAATGAGTACCCCTATCACTGATGATTGCTCTAGGTGTTCCAAATCAGGAGAAGAGTTTCTTAAGGAACCTCACTACCACTCTAGCATCGTTAGTGGGTAAAGCTTGGGCTTCCACCCATTTGGACATATAATCCACGGCTACTAAGATGTATTTATTCCCAAATGAGCTAGGGAATAGACCCATAAAATCAATACCCCATACGTCAAATATTTCACATGAGAGCATATATGTTTGAGGCATTTCGTCATGTTTGGAGATATTACTTGTTTGTTGACATTTATCACAATAAGTAACATACCTGTTGGCATCTTTGAATAGTGTGGGCCAATAAAAACCTGATTCGAGCGTTTTATGTGCGGTTCTAATCCCACTATAATGTCCTCCAGTCGGTTTTGAGTCGCAATGTTCCAAGATTTTCATTGCTTCTAACTTTGTAACGCATCTTCTAATGACTTGATCTGTACATATACGGAAAAGAAAAGGATCTTCCCAAAAGTAGTTTTTCACATCAGAAAAGAATCACTTCTTTTGCTGATGTGTCAACCTTTTTGGTGTAACGTTAGCAGATGTCTATAAACCAAGGAACCTTAGAGTCAGATAGAGAAAAGAGTTGTTCTTCAGGGAATGAGTCATTTATTTCAACTTCATCAAGCTCCTTAAGATATGGATTTTCAAATCTGGACAGATGATTTGCTGCAAGGTTTTCTGCTCCCTTCTTATCTTGAATTTCTAAATCGAATTCCTGCAACAATAAAATCCATCTTATTAGTCAAGGTTTTGCATCTGATTTAGTAAAGAGATATCGAAGAGCTGAATGATCAATGTAAATGACAAATTTAGATAATATTAAATATGGCCTAAAATCATCGAATGTAAAAATCACAGCCAACAATTCTTTCTCAGTCATCGTATAATTTTCTTGTGCGGCTATTAACGTCTTGCTAGCATAGTAGATTGGTTGAAAATGCTTGTCTTTTTGCTAACCAAGGACCGCACCTACTGCAAAATCACTCGCATCACACATTAGTTCAAAAGGTAGATTCCAATCAAGTGCAACTACAATTGGAGCATTAATTAATTTATCCTTAAGAGTATTAAATGCTTCTAAACATTTCTGATTGAAATCGAAAGGCACATCTTTTTCTAGTAAATTCATTAAAGGCTTAGCTATTTTAGAAAAATCCTTGATAAATCTTCTATAAAATCCAGCATGTCCTAAAAAGCTTCGAATAGCCTTAACTGAACTAGGGGGAGGTAATTTTTCAATAGTTTCAATTTTCGCTTTGTCTACCTCTATCCCTTTGCTAGAAATTTTGTGGCCTAACACAATCCCTTCATAAACCACGAAGTGACATTTTTCCCAATTCAACACAAGGTTCATTTTCTCACATCTCATTAGAACTCGTTTAAATTTTTAAGGCAAAGATGAAAAGAGTTACCGAATACTGAGAAGTCATCCATAAATACCTCCATAATGTCTTCTATGAGTTCATCAAAAATGGCCAACATGCATCGCTGAAAAGTAGCAGGAGCATTACATAATCTAAAAGGCATTCGTCGATAAGTAAACGTACTGTATGGACATGTAAATGTCGTCTTTTCTTGATCTTCAGGAGCTATTGGGATTTCGAGGTAACCAGAGAACCTGTCTAGGAAGCAGTAGTGCATATGCCCTGATAACCTTTCCAACACTTGGTCAATAAATTGCAAGGGGAAGTGGTCTTTTCTCGTGGCATCATTCAGCTTCCTATAATCAATGCAAACTCTCCAACCTGTGACTGTTTTTGTTGGAATTAATTCATTCTTCTCGTTGGCTACAACAATTATGCCTCCCTTCTTAGGAACAACCTGCACCGGACTTACCCAAGAGATGTCAGAAATAGAATAAATAACTCCAGCATCTAGAAGTTTAATTACCTCAGCTTTAACAACTTCTTTTATGTTGGGATTCAGTCGTATTTAAGCTTGCACAACAGTTTATATTCATCCTCCATTAAATTTTTGTGGGTGCAAAAAGAAGGGCTGATCCCTTTAATGTCAGAAATTTTCCAAGCTATAGCCCTTTTATGTTCTCTTAATACTTGGAGTAACTCTTCTTTCTCCTTGGGTTGCAAGTTAGAAGCAATAATCACTGGTAATGTAGAATTATCTCCAAGGAATGTTTATTCCAAGTGATTTGGCAATTGCATTAGTCCTAATTTGGGAGGTTCTTTGATAAAGGGTTTTTGTTTAAGTTCACCGTTCACCTAAATACCCTCATATTTTGCTTTTCTTAGAGAGGGTTCATCCGTTTGTATCTTCCCTAACTTAGTGGTAACGTTATCTTCCCCTTCTACTTGAATAAGACACAGTTCCAACGTGTCCTTAAGAGCTATTTCTTAAAAAGAATCTTCAATAGCATGATCAATAGAATCAATAAAATAGCAGGAGTCATCTTATTCTCTAGAAAATCTCATGGCATCATAAATTTTAAAAATAATCTCTTGGTCACCTACCCTAAGCACAAGTTTATCATCACCTACATCAATAACAGCCTTAGCAGTGGCTAAAAATGAGCGACCTAAAATTAAGGGCACTTCAACATCCTCATCCATGTCAAGCCCCACAAAATCAACAAGGAGTATGAATTTATCTAATTTAACAAGTACATCTTCAATAATACCCCTAGGATATTTAACAGATCTATCAGTTAGTTGGATACTCATCCTAGTAGGTTTTGGTTCCCCATGGCCAAGTTGCTTGAACATTTTGTAAGGCATCAAATTAATGCTAGTGCCTAAATTAGCTAGTGCCTTCTCAATATTTAAACTACCAATTAAATAGGGAATGCTAAAACTTCCTGGATCTTTCAATTTGGTTGGTAGTTTATTTTGGAGTATGGCCGAGCACTCCTCGTTGAGTTCTACTGTAGACAATTCTTCAAACTTCCTTTTATTTATTAGAAGCTCCTTCAAAAATTTTGCATATGTAAGCATCTGCGAGATAGTTTTAACAAAAGGTAAGTTAATATGCAACTATTTAAAAAGTTTAAGAAATTTACTAAATTGTGCATTCAATGGGTCTTTCTTCAACTTTACTGGATAAGGGATTGGTGGTTTATATTCCCTCTGCACTGATTTTTCACTGTTTTCGGGTTTAACCTCCTCACCCTCTTTCCTATCAATTACTTGTGGCAGCTTCTTTTCAGATTCAGTCAACACTTTCCTATTCCTTAAGGTAACTGTTTTCACATGCTCTTTTGGGTTGGGCTCGGTGTTACTAGGCAGGCTTCCTTGTGGTCTTTCTGAAATCATCTTAGCCAACTCTCCTATTTGATTTTCAAGCCCTTGAATTGATGCTTGTTGATTTTTAAGTGCAGTTTTCGTGTTTTGGAAATGGGTTTCCACTACTGAAATAAACTTCGTCATCATCTCTTCAAGGTTCGACTTTTTCTCTTGCTGGTAAGGTTGTTGTTGGAAGCCTGGAGGGGGTGGTGGTCTCTGATTTCCTTGGCTTCCCCATGAGAAATTTGGTTGGGTCCTCCAACCTGCATTGTAATTGTTACTGTAAGGATTATTTTGAGGTCGAGGATTATTACCCATATAATTTATTTGCTCATTCTCCATGCTGGGGTTTAAGGGTAAATATTCTCCACTCGTGTCATACTGCATCACCGGATGTACCTGCGTAGAATCACACAAACCGTCAATCTTTTTATTCAAGAGTTCCACCTGGTTTGATAACATCGTGACTGCATCTAAGTTGAAAACCCTAGCTGATTTCATTGGCTTTGTTCTTATGACTTGCCACTGATAGTTATTCAGTTACATCTCCTCAATAAATTCGTAAGCCTCTTCAGGTGTTTTGTTCTTCAAGGTTCCACCGGCGGCTGCATCAACCATTTGCCTAGTTGAGGGGTTCAAACTGTTGTGAAAAGTTTTAACTTGTAGCCATAGAGGTAACCCATGATGAGGACACCTTCTCAATAAATCCTTGCATCTCTCCCATGCATCATAAAGTGTTTCTAAATCCATCTGCTCAAAAGAAGAGATATCATTCCTTAATTTATCCATTTTAGCCGACAGAAAATATTTAAGCAAAAATTTTTCGGTCATTTGTTCCGAAGTAGTAATGGAACCTTGTGGTAATGAGTTTATTCCACAATGAAAAGGGAAACAACCGAAGGCGAATGGCATAATAAAAAATGCCATTTATTTTAAATGTATCACAGAATTCTAGAAAGTTTACTAAATGCGTATTGGGGTCCTCGTCCTGCAAACCATTAAACTGAACAAACTGTTGTATCATTTGAATAGTGTTAGGTTTCAGTTCAAAATTATTTGCTACAACGGCAGGTTGAACAATACTCGATTCAGTTCCTGTTAAAATAGGCTTAGCATAATCATACATAGTACGAGGAGCAGGATTCTGATTTACTGGATTTGCAGCAACCACAGGAGGTAGTGGATTGTTCTAATTATCGGCCATCTCTTTAGTAAAATTTTTAGCATTCTCTTACTCTTCCTCTATGTATTGTAAACTTCGCCTTATTTCTCTTCGGTTTCTGCGAGTTGTACTCTCTATTTTGCTGTCAAAAAGTAGAGGCTCTGACGGGTTTCTTCTAGTCATAAACTATAAAAACCTGTCAGAAGTAAAAGAAAAATTAGTAAATTAGAAGTAGAAATAAATTGCAATAAAATAAAATGGCTAAAGTAATAAAAATTAAGCGTTCCTATTATCTTAGTCCTCGGCAACGGTGCCAAAAACTTGATAGTTGCTAAACTGACTAAAAATTTGACTAAGGCAAGCGCACCTATCGAACAGTAGTATAGTTATGGTGAGATCGGATATGTCGTATCCACAAGGTCTAAAAGTACTAGTAATTACTATCTTTTTATTATCTAGCCTAAGAATAAAAGGGGTGTTTTTTTTTAAACTAAGATTAACTATTTAATTAACTAAGAACACGACAATGGTAAAAGTTGGAAAATACTGTTGGAAAACCGATGGAGAAGACAATACCCAAGGAAGAATCCACCTAGATTTCACTTATTACTTCTGAATTAGACGATTTATTCACTTGACTTAATCCATAGATATCCTTGATTTATGTTAATATCTCTCTTGAGACTAAGAACAACTGACTCTAGGTTGATTAATTGAAATCTCTTTCTAATTAAAACCACTATTGTCGCATTAACTCAATCAATGAATTCCCTTATTAGATTTGACTCTAATCTGACAAATTTACGTCATCCTACGTCTAGGATTGCATTCATCTCCGCTTAATTATGCTAGATCTACTCTTAAATAGAGACTTTTGCTCCACTAAATAAGCACATTAGACTTGAATTAATATCTTGAAATATTAAAGCAAGATTTAAGAACACATAATTAAGAATAAAAACAAGTATTCATCATATAATTAAAATAGTAATAAGATCTGTCTTAGGTTTCATGTCCCTTAGGTATATAGGGAGTTTAGTTCATAATGATAGGGGAAAACATCTCAAAATTTGGAAAACAACAAAACATAAAGAAACCCAAAGAACTTCTAAGGAAATTGAATGGAGATCTTCAGTCTTGAAGTAGATCCTGCTTCCGAGCTGATTCTGATGGCTATCTTCAAGTATTCTCTGCCTTCTACTCTCTGCCCTCCCCTTTGATCCTCTTCTCGGGTGTTTATATAGACTTTGTAATTCCCAAAATTATAATATCCCGAATTAGGGCCTAATCAAAATAGTGGTTTCCGGACCACAAATCTGGGAGAGAAATAATTATTTTATGATTATTTTGATGTCTATGATATGATTGCATGATTGTGTGAAAATTTCGTGAAGAAATTCTATGCATAAAGTGATTAATTTGAAATTAGGGACTAAATTGAATAAGTTGTAAAACTTGCATTCTAGAAGTTTTTATTATGAAATTACTTTGGAATATTAATGAGGAGGTCTTAAATAGCAATTTGACCAATATCTAAAATTTTGGACATAAATGGGCTTGTACATGTAAATTTTCAAAGAAAGGTATTAATGTTATTTTGGTCATTTGGTAATTAAAAGATTAAAAAAAGGAAAAAGATGGCAAAATATGTCCATCTTCTTCATTAGGACGAAAATTAAAGGGTTCTCCATAGCTAGGGTTTGTTTCAAGCTTCCAAGCTCCATAGTAAGTGATTCCAAGCCCCGTTTTTAATGTTCTTTATGTTTTTAGAGTCCCGGTAACTTGATTTAGCTTATGCTAGCAATAATTTAACCTAGGGTTCATATTTGGAAAAATACCCATAGGTGAAATTTGTGTATTTTGGTGTTTTATGATAGAATATGAGGTTTTAAATTATGCTAGACAACTTGTGCTACTCGGTTTTAAGTGAAAACGAGAAAAAGGGCTTAATCGGTAAAAATACATAATAGTTATAAGTACATGTTAGAATGAGAATTTGATGTTGCCATAGAATAAAAAAATGATCAGCATGTCATAAATCATAAGAAAATGGGATGAAGTTTAATTCCCGAGCCTAGGGGTAAAAGTGTAATTTTGCAAAAGTTTAGGGGCAAAATGGTAATTTTTCCAAAGTTCGTATTTGGGGCTTTTTTGATGAATGTATGTATTAAATAAGATTAATTTGGCATTATAGATCAAGAGAAACGAGATTCAAGTCGTGATCGAGGGAAAAACAAAGTTTACGAGGAATAGGCTTGATTGCTAATATTTTGTATCGAGGTAAGTTCATGTGTAAATGTAGTAACATAATTGTCATTTTAAGTAATTTAATGTTATTTATGTGATATGATGATTAATATCATGAAATATTATGGTTTATGGTTATTATTGAATAATATGTAAATTATGATTTGCTACCGAGTATTGGTTTCGATGTTCCGTAGAAGACGGCAAAGATGTGTAATCGAGGAAAAAACCCGTTTGAACCTTGGGAATAGATTAGAATACAAGTGACATGTCACTAGGATGGTTGAGTTCCGAACTCGTTGAGTTGAGTCCGAGTTCGTGAGATGTAACTAGGCATCTGAGCTCGTTGAGTTGAGTCTGAGTTCACTTATGGATACGAACGCCCGAGCTCGTTGAGTTGAGTCCGAGTTAAACATGGGTGGGTTACATGGTAGCTTGGCTACATATGTGGCACTTATGTACAAACTTTCCGTGTATTCGAATTATATTCCGATGTGTTCAACGGGTGAATCTTAAGAGAATAAGAAGAATGCCTAAAACGAAGGTGACATGTTGGTAAGTGTGGTAAATGAGAAAATTTGACAGGTATGTGCTTAAATCTTCGGGTTGAGAACTTGGTATGATGAAATCGTAGCATGATATTAAATGCAAATGTAACATGAATGTCTTGGTGTTGTTTATGCAAATGATGTTTTTATGTGGAATTGCATGATTATGTTACTTACTATTTGTATGTGAACTTACTAAGCATTTATGCTTACTCCCTCCTTTTCATTCATTGTAGTTTTGACAAACCGGCTTAAGAATCGGGATAGGTCGAAGACTCGTTCACACTATCCGATGGCCTAAATTGGTAAAATGGCTTGTGTATCTTGAATGTGGCATGTATGGCAAAATACTAACTTTGTGTAAATGATCTTATGATATGATTGTGCTTTGGCAAGAAAA
Source organism: Gossypium longicalyx (assembly GCA_025698465.1). Taxonomy (NCBI): domain Eukaryota; kingdom Viridiplantae; phylum Streptophyta; class Magnoliopsida; order Malvales; family Malvaceae; genus Gossypium; species Gossypium longicalyx. The sequence goes on along the minus strand of CM046995.1, from coordinate 64,455,542 downwards.
GAGTTTGTGAATGATTAGCCATTGGAATGGCCAATCTAAATCATATTTGATACCATGCATGTTTAAAATGCTATTTAGTCCATGAAAATTTATAGTAAAGTAAAATTTGCTATAAAATAGAATATTGCTGCAGTAATGACGTGAATTTGAAAAATCACTAAAAAGAGTAGAAATGGAATTAAATGATGAATAAGTTATAGAATCGAAGCTTAATGAGTCTATTTTCATATGGATGGAACAAAACAGGTATATGAATGATATTCTATGAGATGTTTAAATTTTTGTGAAACAGGGCCAGAGCGATTTCTGTATCCCCTGTTCTGACTTTGGAAATTCACCATAAATTGTATAAAAATAATTAGAAGTCATTATTTATATGTAAAGGTTCCTTATAGAGTCTAGTTTTAATAGAAACAAACGGAATAGTGATTGAAACTCTGTACAGGGAGATATCTGATCTGTAATACACAAAGGTCAGAGCAGTCATACCCTGAAATAGGGAAGAATTTAACTAACAAACTGTACTAATTGGTCTGACCAAAAATTTTATAAAAAAATTAGTAAATAGATATATGAGTCTAGTTTCAGGGAAAATTTACAGAATTGGATTTCGAGTTTTGGAATTCGAGATATGAATTTTTAAGTGACTGTGATGCAGTTAGCCAGCTTGTCTGGAAATTTTAAAAATAAATTGTTTAAGCTGTTTAACTGATGAAATTAAGTTTAGTAACACCTCGTGCTCGACTCCGGTGACGGTCTCGGGTACAAGGCACTTATGTACAAACTTTCCGTGTATTCGAATTATATTCCGATGTGTTCCACGGGTGAATCTTAAGAGAATAAGGAGAATGCCTAAAACGAGGGTGACATGTTGGTAAGTGTGGTAAATGAGAAAATTTGACAGGTATGTGCTTAAATCTTCGGGTTGAGAACTTGGTATGATGAAATCGTAGCATGATATTAAATGCAAATGTAACATGAATGTCTTGGTGTTGTTTATGCAAATGATGTTTTTATGTGGAATTGCATGATTATGTTACTTACTATTTGCATGTGAACTTACTAAGCATTTATGCTTACTCTCTCCTTTTCATTCATTGTAGTTTTGACAAACCGGCTTAAGAATCGGGATAGGTCGAAGACTCGTTCACACTATCCGAATGCCTAAATTGGTAAAATGACTTGTGTATCTTGAATGTGGCATGTATGGCAAAATACTCACTTTGTGTAAATGATCTTATGATATGATTATGCTTTGGCAAGAAAAGAGTTTGTGAATGATTAGCCATTGGAATGGCCAATCTAAATTATATTTGATACCATGCATGTTTAAAATGCTATTTAGTCCATGAAAATTTATAGTAAAGTAAAATTTGCTGTAAAACAGAATATTGTTGCAGCAACGACGTGAATTTGAAAAATCACTAAAAAGAGTAGAAATGGACTTAAATGATGAATAAGTTATAGAATCGAAGCTTAATGAGTCTATATTCATATGGATGGAACAAAACAGGTATATGAATGATATTCTATGACATGTTTAAATTTTTGTGAAATAGGGTCTGAGCGATTTCTGGATCCCCTATTCTGACTTTGTAAATTCACCATAAATTGTATAAAAATAATTAGAAGTTATGATTTATATGTACAGGTTCCTTATAGAGTCTAGTTTTAATAGAAAGAACGTCATAGTCATTTAAACTCTGTACAAAGAGATATCTGATTCGTAATACACAGAGGTCAGTGCAGTCATACCCTGAAACAGGGGAGATTTTAACTAATAAACTGTACTAATTGGCCTGACCAAAAATTCTAGAAAAAAATTAGTAAATATATATATGAGTCTAGTTTTAGAGAAAATTTACGGAATTAGATTTCGAGTTTTGGAACTCGAGATATGAATTTTTAAGTGACTATGATGCAGTTAGCCAGCTTGTCTGGAAATTTTAAAAATAAATTGTTTAAGTTGTTTAATTGATGAAATTAAGTTTAATAACACCTCATGCTCGATTCCGGCGATGGTCTCGGGTATGAGGCGTTATATTTGGTAGTATCAGAGCAGGTTTAGTCGGTTCTCAGACTAACGTGTTGTATGTACGGATTTTGCTATACATGCCATAAATATATATTGTGATAGTGTGACGACTTCTGACCTTTTAAATGATTTTCTTTATAGTAAATGGATCCCGGTCCAGCTGTGGCTGGTGATGTAGAAAGTAATGCACCGGCTCCAGCTGAAGGGGCGATGCCAACCGAAAATCCACCTCCTACTGTTGGTCAAGGAGGAGGAGAAGGGGCTCGAGAAGCCTTTCTCCAGATGATGAGTGCACAGTATCATCGAGTTCGTTAAATGCGAACTGAATGTACAACCTCCCCCAACTCCCCCGATTCCTCAACCTATACCTCCGATGCCTCAAGGTGTGGATCTGATGAAATTTCACAGAACTCCAGTTGACAGAATCTGTAAGCAAGGGGCCGAAGAATTCAGGGAAAATGTTGATGATGATGCTGAGAAAGCAGAGTTTTGGCTTGAGAATTCTATTCAGGTATTTGATGAATTGTCTTGTACACCTGAGGAATGCTTGAAATGTGCTATATCATTGTTGAGGGATTCAACCTATCATTGGTGGAAGACATTGATTTCAGTGGTACCGAAAGAGAAGGTGACTTGGGAATTCTTTCAAGAAGAATTTCGGAAGAAATACATTAGTGAAAGATTTGTTGATCAAAAGCATAAAGAGTTTCTTGAGTTGAAGCAGGGGAACATGACAGTTACTGAATACGAAAGGGAGTTCGTCAGGTTGAGTAAGTATACTAGAGAATACATTCCTATAGAGGCTAAAATGTGCAGACGATTTGAAGACAGACTCAATGAAGATATCAAAGTATTTGTTGATCGAGCTTGCAAGGCTGAAGAACTACTTAAAGAGAAGAAAAAAGTAGAGGCTGAGACTAGAAGTTGGAAGAAAAGATCGACGAGCAGTTCATTCTTACAGCAATCTAGAAAATCTAGAAATATGAATCCTCGTTCTCAGGTTTCGGCCGGACAATCATATGGAAATTCTAAGAAGCAAAATGTGGGTCTTAAATCTCAGACTACTTCTACGGCTAGTGTGGGAAATACGACATTTGTTAAGCCCAAGAGTCAGCGGTGTGGTAGGAATCATTTTGGCCCATGTAGAGCGAATGAATGTTTTCGGTGTGTTTCTCTGGATCATTTTATTAGAGACTGCCCAGAAAGAGTTGAGAAAGAAAAATTTCAGAGTGTAAAAGCTAGTGGTGCAGACTCGAGGGGAAGATATTCAAGAAAAGCTGAAAATGAAGCAAGCAGCAAGAATGTAGTTAGAGATTCAGCAGTTAAACTTGAAGTAAGGGCTCCAACAAGAACTTATGCCATAAAGGCACGTGAAGATGCTTCATCACCCGAAGAAATTACTGGTATATTTTCTCTTTATGATGTTAATGTTAATGCTTTGATTGATCCCGGCTCTACTCATTCATATGTGTGCATGAAATTGGTGTCTAGTATGAATATACCTGTTGAGTAAACAGAATTTATGATTAGAGTGTCGAATCCATTTGGCAAATGTGTGATAGTTGATAAAGTACACAAGAAATGCCCTTTAATGATTCGGGGTCATTACTTTCTAGCCGACTTGATGTTATTGCCGTTTGATGAATTTGATGTTATTTTGGGTATGGATTGGTTGACATTGCATGATGCTATAGTAAATTGCAAAGAAAAGGTTATAGAATTAAAGTGTGAAAGTGGTGAAATTCTACGGGTTGAACCAGGCAAATCAGAGGCACTATCTAGTGTGATTTCTTCGATGTCGGCTTAGAGATATTTGAGGAAGGGTTATGAAGCTTATTTGGCGTATGTAATTAATACAAAAGAAATTGAAAAAAAATTTGAATCAGTGCCGATTGTGTGTGAGTTCGCGGATATATTTCCAGAAGAATTGCCGGGTTTGCCTCCAATTAGGGAAGTAGAATTTGGTATTGATTTGATACCGGGAACAGATCCGATCTCGATTTCTCCGTATAGAATGGCACCAGCAAAGTTGAAAAAAATTAAAGTCGCAGTTGTAAGAGTTGACTGACAAAGGCTTTGTGAGACCGAGTTTTTCACCTTGGGCTGCTCCCGTATAATTTGTGAAAAAGAAGGATGGTTCTATGAGATTGTGTGTTGACTATCGGCAATTAAATAAGGTGACAATCAAGAACAAGTATCCGTTGCCGAGAATCGATGATTTGTTTGATCAGCTGAAATGAGCGACATGATTTTCACAGATTGATTTGAGATTTGGGTACTACCAGCTGCAAGTAAAAGAGTCGGATGTGCCTAAAACTGCTTTTAGAACAAGGTACGGTCATTATGAATTTTTAGTTATGCCATTCAGGTTAACAAATGCTCCTGCTGTGTTTATGGATTTGATGAATTGCATATTTCGGCCATACTTGGACAAATTTGTTGTGGTATTTATAGATGACATCTTAATTTATTCGAAAGATGAGACAGCGCATGCCGAGCACTTGAAGATAGTTTTGCAAACTTTGAGAAATAAGCAGTTATATGCCAAGTTTAGTAAAAGTGAATTTTGGCTTCGGGAAGTTGGATTTTTGGGTCATATTGTTTCAGGTGATGTTATACGGGTTGATCCTAGTAAAATTTTGGCTATTGTTGATTGGAAACCACCTAAAAATGTAACTAAGGTTAGAATTTTCTTGGGGCTAGCTGGGTATTATCGGCGGTTTGTAAATGGATTTTCTATAATTGCTGCTCCTATGACTAGATTACTCCGAAAGGATGTTAAGTTTGAGTGGACAGAAGAATGTCAATAGAGTTTTAAAGAATTGAAAAAGTTATTAACTGAAGCACCAGTGTTGGTACAACCCGAATCAGGTAAAGAATTTGTGGTGTATAGTGATGCTTCTCGAAATGGCTTAGGATGTGTACTTATGCAAGAAGGAAAAATGGTGGCTTATGCTTCGAGGCAATTAAAATCTCACGAAAGAAATTATCCGACTCATGATTTGGAATTGGCTGCTATAGTATTTGCTTTGAAGATTTGGCGACATTATCTGTATGGTGAAAAATGCCGAGTATATACCGACCACAAAAGTCTTAAGTCCTTGATGTCACAAAAAGACTTGAATTTGAGACAGCGAAGATGGTTGGAGTTATTGAAAGATTATGAGCTTGTTATTGACTACCATCCGGGAAAAGCGAATGTGGTTGCCGATGCTTTGAGCAGAAAGTTGCTATTTGCTTTGAGAGCTATGAACACTCAGTTAAAGGTATCAGATGATGGTTCGATTTTAGCAGAGTTAAGTGCAAGATCGATATTTTTACAAGAGATTTGTGAAGCTCAGAAAAGCGATAAAGATTTGCAAGCCAAAAGAAAACAAGGTGAGGTTGATACAAGTTCAGATTTTAGAATCAGTTCTGATGGTTGCTTGATGTTTAAAAATCGGATTTGTGTACCGAAAAATGATGAGTTGATTCAAAAGATTTTGCATGAAGCACATAGTTGTTTGGCGATTCACCCGGGCAGTACGAAAATGTATAATGACTTGAAGAAAATGTATTGGTGGAATGGAATGAAAAGAGATATCTCTGAGTTTGTATCTAAGTGCTTAATTTGTCAACAAGTGAAAGCTGAACACCAAGTACCTTCGGGACTACTCCAGCCTATCATGGTTCTTGAATCGAAATGGGATCGGAGTACTATGGATTTTGTATCAGGGTTGCCATTAACTCCGAAGAAGAAAGATGCCATCTGGGTAATAGTTGACAGACTGACTAAATCGGCTCATTTTATTCCGGTACGTACGAATTATTCTCTTAATAAGTTGGCTGAATTGTATATCAGTGAGATTGTTAGACTTCATGGGATACCTTTGTCAATCATTTTGGATAGAGATCCGAGATTTACTTCGCGGTTTTGGCAAAAATTGCAAGAGGCATTAGGTACAAAGTTAAATTTCAGCACTAGTTTTCATCCACAAACTGATGGACAGTCAGAGAGAGTAATTCAGATTCTTGAAGACATGCTCAGATGTTGTGTATTGGAATTTCAAGGTAGTTGGGAAAGATACTTACCGTTGGTAGAATTTGCTTATAATAATAGTTATTAGACGAGTTTGAAGATGGCACCTTATGAAGTATTGTATGGTCATAAATGTCGGACACCATTGTCTTGGATTGAACTCAAGGAAAATCAGATTTATGGAGTTGATCTAATAAAAGAAACCGAAGAAAAAGTGAAAGTGATTCGAGATTGTTTGAAAACTGCTTCGGATAGACAGAAATCTTATTCGGATTTGAAATGAAAGGAAATCGAGTTTCAAGTTGGTGATAAGGTATTTTTAAAAGTGTCTCTATGGAAAAAAGTTCTTAGATTTGGACGGAAGGGCAAGTTGAATCTGCGTTTTATTGGGCCGTATGAAATAATTGAAAGAGTTGGACCAGTAGCTTAACGGTTAGCATTGCCATCTGAATTACAAAAGATGCATGACGTGTTCCACGTATCTATGCTACGTTGGTATCGTTTGGATCCCTCACATATAATTTCACCGACAGAAATTGAGCTACGGCCGGACATGACTTATGAAGAAGAATTGATTATGATTTTAGCTCGAGAGGTCAAGCAACTAAGAAATAAAAGTATCGCTCTCGTGAAAGTATTGTGGCAAAAGCACGGGGTAGAAGAGACTACATGAGAACCTGAGGAAACTATGAGAAATCAATACCCACACCTGTTTAACGGTAAGATTTTCGAGGAAGAAAATCCTTAAAGGGGGGAGAGTTAAAATATCCCGAATTAGGGCCTAATCGAAATAGTGGTTTCGGGACCACAAATTTGAGAGATAAATAATTATTTTATGATTATTTTTAGGTCTATGATATGATTGCATGATTGTGTGAAAATTTCGTGAAGAAATTCTATGCATAAAGTGATTAATTTGAAATTAGGGACTAAATTGAATAAGTTGCAAAACTTGCATTCTAGAAGTTTTTAGTATGAAATTACTTTGGAATATTAATGAGGAGGGCTTAAATAGAAATTTGACCAATTTCTAAAATTTTGGACAAAAATGGGCTTGTACATGTAAATTTTCAAAGAAAGGTATTAAGGGTATTTTGGTCATTTGGTAATTAAAAGATTAAAAAAAGGAAAAAGATGGCAAAATATGTCCATCTTCTTCATTAAGATGAAAATTAAAGGGTTCTCCATAGCTAGGGTTTGTTTCAAGCTTCCAAGCTCCATAGTAAGTGATTCCAAGCCCCGTTTTTAATGTTCTTTACGTTTTTCGAGTCCCGATAACTTGATTTAGCTTATGCTAGCAATAATTTAACCTAGGGTTCATATTTGGAAAAATACCCATAGGTGAAATTTGTGTATTTTGGTGTTTTATGATAGAAAATGAGGTTTTAAATTATGCTAGACAACTTGTGCTACTCGGTTTTAAGTGAAAACGAGAAAAAGGGCTTAATCGGTAAAAATACCTAATAGTTATAAGTACATGTTAGAATGAGAATTTGATGTTGCCATAGAAGGAGAAAATGATCAGCATGTCATAAAACATAAGAAAATGGGATGAAGTTTAATTCCCGAGCCTAGGGGCAAAAGTGTAATTTTGCAAAAGTTTAGGGGCAAAATGGTAATTTTGCCAAAGTTTGTATTTGGGGCTGTTTTGATGAATGTATGTATTAAATAAGATTAATTTGGCATTATAGATCAAGAGAAATGAGATTCAAGTCGTGATCGAGGGAAAAACAAAGTTTACGAGGAATAGGCTTGATTGCTAATATTTTGTATCGAGGTAAGTTCATGTGTAAATGTAGTAACATAATTGTCATTTTAAGTAATTTAATGTTATTTATGTGATATGATGATTAATATCATGAAATATTATGGTTTATGGTTATTATTGAATAATATGTAAATTATGATTTGCTACCGAGTATTGGTTTCGATGTTCCGTAGAAGACGGCAAAGATGTGTAATCGAGGAAAAAACCCGTTTGAACCTTGGGAATAGATTAGAATACAAGTGACAAGTCACTAGGATGGTTGAGTTCCGAACTCGTTGAGTTGAGTCCGAGTTCGTGAGATGTAACTAGGCATCTGAGCTCGTTGAGTTGAGTCTGAGTTCACTTATGGATACGAACGCCCGAGCTCGTTGAGTTGAGTCCGAGTTCGCTTATGGGCGGGTTACATGGTAGCTTGGCTACATATGTGGCACTTATGTACAAACTTTCCGTGTATTCGAATTATATTCCGATGTGTTCAACGGGTGAATCTTAAGAGAATAAGAAGAATGCCTAAAACGAAGGTGACATGTTGGTAAGTGTGGTAAATGAGAAAATTTGACAGGTATGTGCTTAAATCTTCTAAGTTGAGAACTTGGTATGATGAAATCGTAGCATGATATTAAATGCAAATGTAACATGAATGTCTTGGTGTTGTTTATGCAAATGATGTTTTTATGTGGAATTGCATGATTATGTTACTTACTATTTGCATGTGAACTTACTAAGCATTTATGCTTACTCCCTCCTTTTCATTCATTGTAGTTTTGACAAACCGGCTTAAGAATCGGGATAGGTCGAAGACTCGTTCACACTATCCGATGGCCTAAATTGGTAAAATGGCTTGTGTATCTTGAATGTGGCATGTATGGCAAAATACTAACTTTGTGTAAATGATCTTATGATATGATTATGCTTTGGCAAGAAAAGAGTTTGTGAATGATTAGCCATTGGAATGGCCAATCTAAATCATATTTGATACCATGCATGTTTAAAATGCTATTTAGTCCATGAAAATTTATAGTAAAGTAAAATTTGCTATAAAATAGAATATTGCTGCAGTAATGACGTGAATTTGAAAAATCACTAAAAAGAGTAGAAATGGAATTAAATGATGAATAAGTTATAGAATCGAAGCTTAATGAGTCTATCTTCATATGGATGGAACAAAACAGGTATATGAATGATATTCTATGAGATGTTTAAATTTTTGTGAAACAGGGCCAGAGCGATTTCTGTATCCCCTGTTCTGACTTTGGAAATTCACCATAAATTGTATAAAAATAATTAGAAGTCATTCTTTATATGTAAAGGTTCCTTATAGAGTCTAGTTTTAATAGAAACAAACGGAATAGTGATTGAAACTCTGTACAGGGAGATATCTGATCTGTAATACACAGAGGTCAGAGCAGTCATACCCTGAAATAGGGGAGAATTTAACTAACAAACTGTACTAATTGGCCTGACCAAAAATTTTATAAAAAAATTAGTAAATAGATATATGAGTCTAGTTTCAGGGAAAATTTACAGAATTGGATTTCGAGTTTTGGAATTCGAGATATGAATTTTTAAGTGACTGTGATGCAGTTAGCCAGCTTGTCTGGAAATTTTAAAAATAAATTGTTTAAGCTGTTTAACTGATGAAATTAAGTTTAGTAACACCTCGTGCTCGACTCCGGCGACGGTCTCGGGTATAAGGCGTTACAAAAATAGCCCAAAAGTAGCCTTTTCCTAATAGAATTAGGCTTGGGTCGACAAGGACACGGCCATGTTGCACGCCCGTGTGATGGTGCTCAGGCCATGTGTAATTCTGACATGGTTTTAAGTAGACATGGCCATGACACGCAGGCGTGTACCCTACCTGTGTGTTTAACACGGGCATGTGAATTACCCGTGTAGAAGTGCCTAGGCTGTGTGGAACACTAAAATTAGCCTATTTTATCAGTTTTTGGCTTGTTTCTTACTCTTTTCACTTTCCGATGCTCTGTTGAGTATAAAACATGTAATTAAAGAATTAGGAGCATCGAAATCAATAAAACTAATGATAAATCATCCATAAATATGCCAAGAATGGGATATAAATATGTATATATTATGGTTTATCATGACTCTAGGTTGATTAATTGAAATATCTTTCTAATTAAAACCCCTATTGTCGCATTAACTCGATCTATGGATTCCTTTATTAGATTTGACTCTAATTCGCCAGATTTATGTCACCCTATTTCTAAGGTTGCATGCAACTCCGCTTAATTATGTGAGATCTACTCTTAAATAGGGACTTTTGCTCCACTAAATAAGCACATCAATTTGAATTAATATCCTGAAAACATTAAAACAAGAATTAAGAAAACATAATTAAGAACAATAACAAGTATTTATTATTAAATTTAGAACTTTAAATAACAAGATTCGTCTTAGGTTTCATCCTCCTTAGGTATTTAGGGAGTTTAGTTCATATTGTAGTAGGAAAACATCTCAAAAATAGGAAAACAACAAAACATAAAGAAACCCAAAAACTTTGAGAGAGAAATTGGAGGGAGATCTTCAGTCTTGAAGGCGATCCTGCTTCCGAGCTGAATCTGTTGGCATTCTTCGAGTAATTCTTGTGTTCTACTCTGCGTATCTACCATAGGTCCTCTTCTAGTGTGTTTATATAGACTTTAGAATGCTCAGAAATCCTAAAATTTGGCTTTTTCTGCGTATTTGGAAAACAGGGAGCGATATTGACACGGGCTAACACATGGGCGTGTGGCCAGCCCGTGAGGATCACACGGGCGTTTGCACAGCCCGTGTGGAATTCATCTTGGCCATGTGTATCTTTCAATCAGCCCGTCTTGTCCCTTTTTGGCCTGTTTTATGCTCCTTTTGTTCCCTTATGCTCTTCTGAGTATGAAAATGAAATTAAGGGATTAAGAGCATCTAATTCACTAAATTACATGATAAACCATCCAAAAATATGCTAAGTATGGGATTAAAATTTGTTACTTTTATGGTTTATCAAATATCTCCACACTTAAGCGTTTGCTTGTCCTCAAGCAAAATCCTCAACTCACAATTAAAATTAAATTCTCTCAATTCATAATTCTCATCAATAATATTTTATCATAATTTCAAAAATAATCATATATTGACAATTCAACTAAAAGAGCACTAAATGCATAAGCAACCCAAGTCTATCATTTTTGAGGCATGAAAAAATAGGTATTTCCTTTTATCTAAAAACTACCTTTAATCCAAAACTGACAAGAATTGACATCCTCACTAAAGGTTCACTCAAATCACTAAACGTGTTTAAGGTTCAAAAACTAAGCACTCAAGAGTCAAGCATGAAAAGTTATTACCATAAGCTTGCATGAAAATCAAATCTCCACCACCATAAATGAGATGATACACAAATCAAAAAGTCTTTAAAGGGTTGTAATGGGGCTTGGGTTAATGGTGTGGATAAATGCTGAAAAAGAAGTTTAGAATCGAGATCGAATTAATAAATCACCTAACTAGAAAAAAAAACTAACACTAAATAATTACACCAATCGAATTTAATAAAGATAAACATAAGCTTCTTCTTAGAATATGAAATTAACTACATAAGCTCAAGACAAAGAACTAAAAATAATAAACATGTATGTAAATTTTTTTCTTTTTTTTTTTGAATGAATAATAAGAGAAAATTATACAACTAAAATAAAAGAACCTAGTTAGGCAATAAACCAAATCAAATCTCGACAAAAAGGGAGTCAATAAAATAGGAAAAATTCTCAATGAATCAAAAAGTATGATGTATGGGTTAATATTAAGGATAAATTAAGAAACGGTTTGTTAGGCTCAAAAGGGTTCACTAAGGGTTAATTTGTGAAGGTAGGCTTTTTATGGGGCAAGTGGGTTAAAACCTAGGTGCCTTTATCATCTTAGTATACTGAATCAAAGGTGTGGTCTTGACATGTGTAATCGAAGCAAGTTCTAGAATTACAATTCAATATTGACACACTTATAACCAATAAAGTGAGCACAAAAAAATGTATGCTCTAAAGGCTCAAATCTCACAAAAATTATGGCTTTTGATGTCAATCTTGCAAATTTCAAACTTCAAGGTAATACCTCAATTTAGGGAAACATCCTAAAAATTTCAATTCTGAAAAATAGACTTGTCATGCTTGATTCTCTAATGTCTTAAAGTTTAAACAATCAATGCACAATTACCTATAAATTTAATCTAAAACACATCAATGAAAATCACAAATCAATAAGAGTTCATTCTAAAAGTAATATTAAGAAATTACTTAAACACAAGGCATAATTTAGGGATTTTCAAATAATCATATAAATAACCTCCCCACACTTAAGATGTACATTGTCCTCAATATACAAACGAATATAAATCATAATACAAACAAAATATCATAAGATAGGGAGATAATTGAAATTGCCCTGAATGGTGGATGAATTTCCCAGAATAGTGAAAAGCGGAATTGTAGATAAATGTAGGGATAGTGCAAAATTCTGAGCAACTGAATAAGAAAATAAACGCAATGCTGAAGAAGATTAAAGGGTTACTCGTTAAGAAATGACTATAATAATTAATATAAAGTTCAAAATAGGAAAACAAAATAGACATAAAAAGAAAAATTAAAAATAAAAGAAGAGAAAAATAAAAATAAACATAAACATAAAAATAATCGAACTCAATGGTCCTCATCATCAGACTGATCAGTGTCACTAGCTAGTGGCACTGGAGGAGTGATATGAAGATGCTGACAGATCTACTGTAAAGTCGCATCAATGTTGTCGAACCTCTGGAAACACTGCATCTTGAATTGAGTAAATTTCTTCGAAAGGTTCGCAAGGGTAACTATAGAATGAGTAGGGGGTGACTCGAATGTGGCGGTGGGGGTGGATCCTCGTGGTAGAGAGGAACATCATTAGTGAAGTCCTCTGGGTCATGCTGAATGTCAGACTGAAATAGTCTATATTGAGGAGGGTCCACTCCACGTCGCCGCTCGATCATCCTCATATGTATCATGCTTGAGATGCCCTGAGGGGACATCTGAATGACTAGGGTAAGTGTCGAAGATTGCTTCGGTGTGTCGAGTAAACCAAAGTGTCGAATGAGATGAGTCACGTAAGGGTCGAGAAAGATGAGGCCCTTCTTATGGCATTCAGTCTTATTACGGCACGCGAGTGCGATGAAATATGCTAAATCATACACATGTCCAGTAGTCATGCTCCGTAGGAAATAGGCGTCATAAGTACTAACCACTCTTGTGCTCTCACTCTGACCTGTCCAAGTGTGAGCTAGGAGGGCGTGAATATACCGTAGGGCCAGAGAGAGGTGCGTCGCCTTTGAGCGACTAGCGTCATAGTTAGTAAGGCAGCCTGTGAGCTCAACCTAACATCGCGAGGGTGAGTAATGAATATGTTGGTGAAGGTGGAGAAAGTCCTCGGCGCTCATGAATTCCTATGTGTAAAGTCCTAAAGTAGCACCGAACTCTAGGACACTCATGTGTCGCACCAACCCACCAAGGCGAAAGGTGATGGTTCCTGGCTCGTCATAGACTGACATGATTTGCTGGATCGAAAATGTGGCGCCGAACTCTAAGGTGAGCTCTGAGTAGGTGGGCTCGACGATGTTGAAGAACCTATCCCACAGGGTTGTGGTGATAATCACGCGCACATTATCAGCCAAACAGACCTGCTCTAGCGCCGCCCAATCAATATAGCAACCTACACTGAAGGGTCGTACTTGACAATTCTTCCTAGGATAAGGGTGATGAGCCTTGGTAGATGCGCTCAAGGAAGAGGTCCCACTGGGGCTCTTCCGCTTTTTTGAAGCAGGGATGACGACTTTGGTCTTGCCACGACTGTTCATCATAATGTTCCTGAAAAGTAAAAGATTGCCTCATTAAACAAAGCATCACTAAACAATTATGCAAGGAAGATAAAATCCAAACAAAGTCTAAATGAAAAATTCACTCCTAAAACCATAAAGAACAAGACATTCTAAAAGTAATAGTAAAAACAGCCAAAAACAAATACATAATCCTAATACTAGAAACAAAGAATGCAACACTTAGCCAAATAACTCAAGAGCAAGGAAAAGAAAAGAATGCATCATAAAAATGATTATAAACCTACGAAACAACAACAGTAATAGTGATGAAATGCAAGTGAGGTATTAAAAATTTAGATTCAAATAGATATCTAAAATAGCCAGAAATGATAAACTAAATAGCTAATAATAATAAAAAGAAAAATAATATAGAAGAAATCCTAATAATAATAAAAGAAATGAATAAATAGATGAGAAAAAGAAAAAAGGGGTTAAAGAAGGAATCGACTGAACGAAGGTTGGAGGTGACAGATTTACACGACAAGTGGTTAGGGGGTTCGGGCTAGGGTGCGATGGTGGTGGATGGACGGTGGTCGGAGGGAAAAAGGGAAAGGGGAAGAAGAGAGGGGAAAATGAAAAGAAAGGGAAAGAAAGGGAAAGAAGGGGTCGGGAAAGGAAGAAAAGAAAAGAAGGAGAAAATAGAAGGAAAAAGGAAAAAAGGGAGAGGGAGCTAGGTGGTGGCCGGACGTTGGGGTTAGGGGTGTTGAGGTGGCTAAGGTTGGGGAAGAAGACAAAAGAAAAGGTTAGGGTTTGGGGGGTTTTTAAATTAGACACTATCGTGTAACAGTCCGTGTTGGGACACACGGCCATGTGACACGGCCGTGTGGCGCGAAACCCAGCTCGTGTTTGTCGAGGGAAATAAGAGCCCATTCGTCACACGGCCTTGGACACACCCGTGTGTCCAGGCCATGTGGTTCACACGACCGTACCGCATGGCCGTGTTCTACGATGTTCACTTCTCCCACACCCGTGTGTCCTAACACATGGCTGTGTGATTTGCCCGTGGAGCTCTCTGATTTATTTAAAATTTAAAAATTTAACTTTAGTTTTCACACAAACACGCCCGTGTTCCCAGGCCATATGGTTCACATGGCCGTATCGCACGGCCATGTTCAATGTTGTTCACTTCTCCCACACCCTGTGATCTCCCACACGGCCGTGTGCCTCGCCCGTAGAGCTCTCTGACTTGTTTAAAATTTAAAAATTTAGCTCCAGTTTTCACATGGCCTAAGACACACCTGTGTGTCCACACGGCCGTATCGCACGCCCGTGTGGACTACTCTAAGCCCGTGTCTTTGTCGATTTTTAGGGATTTAAGCTTCAGGGCTCACGGGCGTGTCATAGGCAGTGTGGGTTACACGACCGTGTTGCCAGGCCGTATACCTCTCTGTCAATTTTCTTGTAATTTAAAAACTAAGTCCCAAAGTCCACACGGCCACCGACACGCCCGTGTGTCCAGGTCACATGGATCACATGGCCATATCGCACGGTCGTGTATGTTATGATTGCCCTCATGTTAAGCCACATGGCCTAAGACACGCCTGTGTGTCCAGGCCGTATGGATCAAAAACCTGCATAATATGAAGTAAAAAATAAGAAAATTAATAGGGTTAGTACCCGGGTTGCCTTCGAGAAGCGCTAATTTAAAGTCTAAGCTAGATTTACCTTGTGCGCATGGTTACGAAGGTTCGAGGAGTTGAAGCTCCGCTCTCACCATTATAAAGTTTAAGTCGATGACCATTTACCTTGAATGTGCCAAATTCTGGGTGAGTTACCTCTATCGTACTATATGGGAAAACGATTTGCACTACGAATGGACCTGACCATCTTGACTTCAGTTTTTTGGGAAACAATTTGAGCCTTGAATTATACAAGAGAACAATATCTCCAACTTCAAATTGTTTGGGTTGCTTTATATGAGCGTTGTGGTGTCGCTTCTTTGTATAATCGTGAGTTCTCATAAGTGGTTGCTCGCCATTCATCTAACTCATTTAGCTCCATCAATCTCTTCTCACCTGCGAGTTTGAGATTAAAGTTTAGGAATTTTATAGCCCAAAATGCTTTATGGTCTAATTCGAATGGTAGATGAAAACTTTTCCCATAAACAAGTTTGTAAGGAGAGGTTCCTATGGAAATTTTTAAAGAGGTTCTATAGGCCCATAAAACGTCATCTACTTTTGTCGCCCAATCCTTCCTATTTGATTCTACGGTTTTCTCTAAGAAACGTTTAAGTTCTCAATTACGACTTCGACTTGTCCACTAGTTTAAAGGTGATAAGGGGTAGTTGTCCTATGATATACTCCATATTTCTTAAGTACTTTATCAAATTGAGCATTACAAAAATGTGTACCCCTATCACTAATAATTGCTCTAGGTGTTTCGAATCGAGAAAAGAGCTTCTTGAGAAATCTAACTACCACTCTTGCATCATTAGTAGGTAAAGCTTGAGCTTCTACCCATTTTGACATATAATCGACTGCTACAAGGATGTATTTATTGCCATACGAACTAGGGAACGAACCTGTAAAATCGATATCCCAAATATCAAATATTTCACATGAGAGCATATATGTTTAAGGCATTTCATCACATTTAGAGATATTACCTGTTCTCTGGCATTTATCACAAGAAGTAACATACCTATTAGCGTCTTTGAACAGTGTGGGATAGTAAAAACCTGATTCGAGTGCTTTATGTGCTATTCTAGTTCCACTGTAATGTCCTCCTGTTGGGCCTGAGTGGCAGTGTTCCAAGATCTTACTCGCTTCTGATTTTGCAACACATCTCTGAATTACTTGATCTACGCATACACGAAAAAGAAAAGGATCCTCCCAAAAATACCTTTTCACATCTGTAAAGAATCGCTTCTTTTGATGATGTGTCAACCTTTTTGGAATGATGTTAGGAACTAGATAATTCATAATATCTGCAAACCATGGGCTTTCAGAGTTGGTTATAACCAAGAGCTGTTCTTCAGGAAACGAATCATTTATCTCATGTTCATCAAGCTCCTTTAGATGTGGATTTTCTAATCTGGACAGATGATCTATTGCAAGATTTTCTGCTCCCTTCTTATCTTGAATTTCTAAATCGAATTCCTACAACAATAAAATCCATCTTATTAGTTGAGGTTTTGCATCTGATTTAGTAAGGAGATATCGAAGAGCTGAATGGTTAGTGTATACGAAAACTTTAGATAATATTAAATATGGTCTAAATTTATCGAATGCAAAAACCACAGCCAATAATTCTTCCTCAATAGTCATATAATTTTCTCGTGCGGCTGTCAATGTCTTGCTAGCATAATAGATCGGTTGAAAATGCTTGCCTTTTCACAGTCCAAGAATCGCACCTACTACAAAATCACTTGCATCACACATTAGTTCAAAGGGTAAATTCCAATCAGGTGCAACTACAATCGGAACATTAATTAATTTATCTTTAAGAGTATTAAATGCTTCTAAACATTCCTGATTGAAATCGAAAGGCACATCTTTTCTAGTAAATTCATCAGAGGCTTAGCTACTTTAGAAAAATCCTTAATAAATCTTCTATAAAATCCAGCATGTCCTAAAAAGCTTCGAATAGCCTTAACTGAACTACGGGGAGATAATTTCTCAATATTTTCAATTTTCGCTTTGTCAACCTCATTCCCTCTGCCAAAAATTTTGTGGCCTAACACAATCCCTTCACGAACCATGAAATGACATTTTTCCCAATTCAGTACAAGGTTCGTTTCCTCACATCTCATTAGAACTCGTTTTAAATTTTTAAGGCAAAGATGGAAAGAGTTACTGAATATCGAGAATTCATCCATAAATACCTCCATAATGTCTTCTACGATTTCATCAAAAATGGCCAACATGCATTGCTGAAAAGTAGCAAGAGCATTACATAATCCAAAAAGAATTCATCAATAAGCAAACGTACCGTATGGACATGTAAATGTCGTTTTCTCTTGGTCCTCAGGAGCTATTGAGATTTGGAAGTAATCAGGGAGTCCATCTAGGAAGCAATAATACATATGCCCAGATAATCCTTCCAACATCTGATCAATGAATGGTAAGCGAAAGTGATGTTTTCTCGTAGCATCGTTTAACTTCCTATAGTTAATGCAAACTCTCCATCCCGTGACTGTTCATGTTGGGATCAATTCATTCTTCTCATTAGCCACAACAATCAAGCCTCCTTTCTTAGGGGCAACCTGCACAGGACTCACTCAATAACTGTCAGAAATAGGATAAATAAATCCAACATCTAGAAGTTTAATTACCTCAGCTTTTACGACGTCCTTCATACTAGGATTTAGTCATCTTTGAGCTTGCACACAAGGTTTATATTCATCTTCCATTAAAATTTTATGTGTGCAAAAAGAAGGACTGATCCCTCTTATGTCAGAAATCATCCAAGCTATGGCTCTTTTATGCTCCTTCAACACTTGAAGTAACTTGTCCTTTTCAGTTGGCTGTAAATCTGAAGCAATAATCATTGGTAATGTGGAATTATTTCCAAGATATGCATATTCTAGGTGATTTGGTAATTGCTTCAATTACCTCAATGCCCTCATAATTCTTTTGTCTTAGTGAAGACTTATTAAAATTTAATTCTGCTTTTGTCTTACCTAACGCAGCATCATCGTCATTTACCTTCTCTCCTTGGGCAAGATACAGTTCCAACGTGTCCTTATGAACGATTTTCTATAGAGAATCTTAACTAGCATGATCAATAGAATCAATAAAATAGCAAGAGTCATCTTGTTCTCTAGAAAATCTCATGGCATCATAAATTTTAAAAATAATCTCTTCGTCACCTATTCTAAGCACAAGTTTACCATCACCCACATCAATAACAGCCCTAGCAGTGGCTAAAAATGGGCGACCTAAAATTAAAGGCACCTCAACATCCTCATCCATGTCAAGCACAACAAAATCAACAAGGAATATGAATTTATCTACTTTTACGAGTACATCTTCAATAATACCCCTAGGATATTTAACAGATCTATCAGCTAGTTGAATACTCATCCTAGTAGGTTTTGGATCCCCAAAGCCAAGTTGCTTGAACATTTTGTAAGGCACAAATTAATGCTAGCGCCTAAATCAGCTAGTGCCTTCTCAACATTTAAACTACCAATTAAGCAGGGAATAGTAAAACTTCCTGGATCTTTCAGTTTGGTTGGTAGTTTATTTTGGAGTATGGCTGAGCACTCTTCGTTGAGTTCTACTGTAGACAACTCTTCAAACTTCCTTTTATTTGTTAGAAGCTCCTTCAAAAATTTTGTATATGTAGGCATCTGCGAAATAGTTTCAACAAAAGGTAAGTTAATATGTAACTATTTAAAAAGTTAAAGAAATTTATCGAATTGTGCATTCATACGATCTTTATTCAACTTTGCTAGATATGGGATTGGTGGTTTATATTCCCTCAGCACTGGTTTTTCACTTATTTTGGGTTTTACCTCCTCATCTTCTTTCTATCAGCTTCTTGTGGCAGCTTCTTTTCAGATTTAGTTAACATTTTCCCACTCCTTAGGGTAACTACTTTCACGTGCTCTTTTGGGTTGGGTTCTGTGTTACTAGGTAGGCTCCCTTACGGTCTCTCTGAAATCATCTTAGCCAGCTGTCCTATTTGATTTTCGAGCCCTTGAATTGATGCTTGTTGATTTTTAAGTGCAATTTTAGTGTTTTGGAAACAGGTTTCCGCTACTGAAATAAAGTTCTTCATCATCTCTTCAAAGTTTGGCTTTTTCTCTTGCTGGTAAGATTATTGTTGGAAGCCTAGAGGGGGTGGTGGTCTCTGATTTCCTTAGCCTCCCCATGAGAAATTTGGGTGGTTCCTCCAACCTGCATTATACGTGTTACTGTAAGGATTATTTTGAGGTCGAGGATTATTACCCATATAATTTATTTGCTCGTTCTCCATGCTAGGGCTGAAGGGTAAGTATTCCGAATTGCTCATTCCACCTCCACTCGTGTCACACTGCATCACTGAATGTACCTATGTAGAACCACATAGACCGTCAATCTTTTTATTCAAGAGTTCTACCTGGTTTGATAGCATGGTAACTGCATCTAAGTTGAAAACACCGGCTGATTTCATTGGCTTTGTTCTCATGACTTGCCACTGATAGTTATTCAGTAACATCTCCTCTATAAACTCATAAGCCTCCTCAGGTGTTTTATTATTTATGGTTCCACTGGCAGCTGCATCGACCATTTGCCTAGTTAAGGGGTTCAAACCGTTGTGAAAAGTTTGAACCTGTAGCCATAAAGGTAACCCATGGTGATGGCACCTTCTTAGTAAGTCCTTATACCTCTCCCATGCAATGTATAAAGTCTCTAAATCCATCTGCACAAAGGAAGAGATATCGTTCCTCAATTTGGCTATCTTAGCCGGTGGAATGTACTTTAGTAGAAACTTTTTGGTCATCTATTCCCAAGTAGTGATTGAACCTCGTGGTAGGGAGTTCAACCACTGCTTAGCTTTATTTCTTAATGAGAAGGGAAATAGCCTTAGGTGAATGGCATTGTCAGAAACGCCATTGATCTTGAAAGTTTCGCAATATTCCAAAATGTTGGCCAAATGAGTATTTAGATCCTTATCTTACAAACCATCGAACTGAATAAACTGCTGGATCATCTGAATTGTATTTGGCTTCAGTTCAAAATTGTTTGTAGCGTCAGTAGGTCAAACAATACTCGATTCAGCCCTGGTGAGATTAGGCTTAGCATAATCGTACATAGTACGAGGAGTAGGATTCTAATTTACAGGAACTGCGGCAATCACAAGAGGTAGTGGATTATTTTGATTTTCATCCATCTTCTCGGTAGTATTGGTATCATCCTCGTGCTCTTCCTCAAAATACTGTAAGCTCTGCCTTATTTCTCTACGATTTCTACGAGCTGTACTTTTAATTTCATTATCGAATAATAATGGTCCTGACGGATTCCTTCTAGTCATAAACTACAGAAACCTGCCAGAAGCAAATTAAAGAAAAATTAGTAAAATAAAAACAAAAATAAATTGAAAAAAAAGGCTAAAGTAATAAAAATTAAGCGTTCCTAATATCTTAGTCCCCGGCAACGGCGCCAAAAACCTGATGATCGTTTTATGAACCACTAAACTAGACTACGATCACGACTAAGGCAAGCGCACCTATCGAATGGTAGTATTAGTTACAGTGAGTCCAGAGTATCGTATTCACAAGGACTAAAAGTACTGGTATTAACTATCTTTCTATTATTTAGCCTAAAATAAAAGGGATTTTGTTTTAATCTAAATTTAACTAAACTAATTAACTAATGAACGTGACAGAGAATGAAGAAAGTAATTGAATAAACCAATAATAAAGACAATACCCAAGGAAGAATCCACTTGGACTTCACTTATTATTCTGATTCTGAATCTAACGATTTATTCACTTGTCTTGATTTGTAGAAATCCCTAAATTATGTTAATATCTCTTTCGAGACTAAAAACAACTGACTCTAGGTTGATTAATTGAAATCTCTTTCTAATTAAAAACCCTATTGTTGCATTAACTCGATCTATAGATTCCCTTATTAGATTTGACTCTAATCCGGCAGATTTATGTCGCCCTATTTCTAGGGTTGCATGCAACTCCGCTTAATTATGTGAGATCTACTCTTAAACAGGGACTTTTGCTCTACTAAATAAGCACATCAATTTGAATTAATATCCTGAAAACATTAAAGAAAGAATTAAGAAAACATAATTAAGAACAAGAACAAGTATTTATTATTAAATTCAGAACTTTAAATAACAAGATCCATCTTAGGTTTCATACTCCCTAGGTATTTAGGAAGTTTAGTTGATAGTGTAGTAGGAAAACAACAAAACATAAAGAAACCCAAAAACTTTGAGAGAGAAATTGGAGGGAGATCTTCAGTCTTGAAGGCGATCCGGCTTCCGAGCTGAATCCGTTGGTGTTCTTCGAGTAATTCCGGTGTTTTACTCTGCGTATCCCCCATAAGTTCTCTTCTAGTGTGTTTATATAGACTTTAGAATGCTCAGAAATCCTAAAATTTGGCTTTTTCTACATATTTGGGAAACAAGGAGCGATATTGACATGGGCTAACACATGGGCATGTGGCTAGCCTATGTGGATCACACGGGCGTGTGCTCAGCCCGTGCAGAATTTGTCTTGGTCGTGTGGATCTTTCAATCAGCCCGTTTTTCCCTTTTTTGGCTCGTTTTATGCTCATTTTGTTCCCTTATGCTCTCCTGAGTATAAAACATGAAATTAAGCGATTAAGAGCATCTAATTCACTAAATTACATGATAAACCATACAAAAATATGCTAAGTATGGGATTAAAATGTGTTATTTTTATGGTTTATCAACGTCGCATTATGTTGTCAGAGCAACTCAGACTATATCAATTTATTTTAATTAATTTTCAAATGAAAACATGGCAAGAATTCACATTTTTACATTTTATGCTAATGATATGTGTTTAAATAGTATCAAGTAGGCCCGTACCTAGTGACCTAAGGTTGTATAGGGTCAAACACGCAGTTAAGATTCGAATCCAAGTTTAAAGTGTCAAAATTCAATAATGTGTCTCGAGATAGTGAAGCCATGTTTCGAGACAAGCTTCCCCTGATTTAAATTCTTAGCTTCGATATTGTATGGTCTCGAAACAATAGTCTTTTTGTCTTAAGACTTGGTAGCTTGGTAGCTTATGTCTTGAGACATGTCTGTTCTGTATCAAGACCATTGTGAAAATAAAATAAAATAAAGACATAGATTTTTACGTGGAAACCCTTTCGAGAAAAAAACCACAGGCAGAGGAGAACAAATTCACTATGATGAAATCGAATTAATTACAAGAGGAATGGACTATGTATATTTATAGGCTTGTAAAGTCATATTCTAGTAAGACTGAAACACCTTAATCTAATCAATATCAAATAGATGGAATTTAATAAGGTTTAAAAAACCTTATTCTAAAATAAATAAAAGAAGTGTAATTCTATATGGATTTTTCTTTTATTTTATTTTACTACTGTATTTTATTTAAATAAGAATTCGGGTCACTTAATTCTAACAATCTCCACCTTGACACGAATTCTCAATGAACAAGTTCTTCATCGCGAACTCTCAACGAACAAGTTCTCCACCTCTTCCATAAAGCCCTTAAGGGTTTAACTTGAAGAATGAATACCAGCCAAGTCTAAGCAATGCTCAAACTTGGTTATAGGGAGTGACTTAGTCATCATATCTGGAGGATTTTCATGAGTACTAATTTTGCTCACAACAATATCACCACGAGCAATAATATCATGAACAAAATGATACCAAACATCAATGTGTTTTGTTCTCTCATGAAACATTTGATCTTTTGTAAGAAAGATGGCACTCACACAAATCACAAAATCTCATGCTGATTTGAAGGTCTTTATTGAGTTCACTAAAGAGTCCCTTCAACCAAATAGCTTCTTTACAAGCCTCAATAATCGCCATGTACTCAGCTTCAGTGGTAGACAAAACGACTGTAATTTGCAAAATGGCTTTCCAACTGATTGTACAACCTCCGATTGTAAAGACATAACCTGTGAGAGATCTTCTTCTATCAAGGTCTCTAGCAAAATTAGCATTAACATACCCAATGACTCCATCTCTAGTTCTTCCAAACTGTAAGCAAACATCAGTAGTAGCTCGTAAGTATCTTAAAATCCACTGAACTGCTATCCAATGTTCTTTACCGAGATTCGCCATGTATCTGCTAATTGCACTGATTGCATATGATAAATCTGGACGTGAACAAACCATAGCATACATGAGAGATCCCACTGCACTAGAGTATGGAATATGTGACATGTACTCAATCTTATCATCTGATTGTGGAGACAAAGCTGATGAAAGTCTGAAATGGGCTGCTAAAAGAGCACTAATAGACTTAGCACTCTACATATTGAACCTGCAAAGAACTTTCTCAATGTACCCCTTCTAACTTAGGTACAATTTATTTGCTTTTCTATCTCTGAGAATCTCTATACCAAGTATCTTCTTTACTGGTCCCAAATCTTTCATCTCAAATTCTTCACTTAGTTGGGCTTTGACCTTTCTTATCTCTCATTTATCTTTTGCTGCTATCAACATGTCATCAACATAAAGAAGTAGATACACAAAAGAACCATCACTGTTTTTCTTAAAGTAAACATAGCTATCAAAACTACTTCTTTTGAAACCATGAGAAGTCATAAAGGAGTCAAACCTCTTGTACCACTGTCTTGGTGACTGTTTCAAACTGTAAAGGGACTTTTTTAGCAAGCAAACATAGTCCTCTTTTTTAAGATCAGAAACCCTCTCGTTGTTGTTGCATGTAAATGTCCTCCTCAAGTTTTCCATGCAAAAATACAGTTTTTACATCTAACTGCTCAAGCTCCAAATCATGCATGGCCACAATACCAAGCAAAGCTCGAATCGAACTATGCTTCACAACTAGGGAGAACACATCTGTGAAGTCTACTCCTGGAATTTGACTGTAACCCTTTGCAATAAGCCTTGCTTTATATCTGGGTTCTTCAAATCTTAGAGTCCCTTCTTTCTTTTTAAATACCTATTTATAACGAACAACCTTTTTACCTTTAGGAAGTTTTACAAGACCCCATGTTCTGTTTTTGTGAAGTGATTCCATCTCCTCTTGCATAGCAAACATCCACTTTTCTGAGTCTTCACAGCTAATTATCTCAGAATAATTAGATGGCTCTCGATTTGCATCTATATCTTCAGCCACATTTAAAGCATAAGCAACTAGATCAGCCTGGGCATACTTCTTTGGAGGTTTAATTTCTCTTCTAGTTCTATTTTTGGCAATAGAATATTGTGGTGAAGAAGCAACTCTATTCTCAATTTTTGTACTGGCTTAAGGAATCGACTCTGTATTAATCTGATGCTCCATCTGCTTTTGATTTTCTTTATTGGAAGAGTCTTTAAGAGATAAGTTAGGTAGTATAGCAGTTTCATCAAAAACAACATCTCTTCTAATCACAACTTTTCTATTTTCAAGACACCATAACTTATACCCTTTTACACCAACTTTATAACCAAGAAAAACACATTTAATGGATCTCGGTTCTAATTTTCCATTATCAACATGAGCATACGCAAGACACTCAAAGATCTTTAAATTAGAATAATTAGCAAGATTACCAGACCATACCTCTTGTGGAGTCTTTTTCTCAATGGCAACGGATGGAGATCGGTTGATCAAAAAACATGCAGTAGAGGATGCATCTGCCCAAAACGACTTTGGTAAGTTGGCATTTGACAACATACATCGAACCTTCTCTATAATCATTCTATTCATTTGTTCTGCAATGCCATTTTGCTGTGGAGTATGGCGAACTGTCAAGTGTCTCACGATCCCTTCTAACTTACACAGTCTATTAAACTTATCAGAATAGAACTCTAAGCCATTATCTGTGCGGAGGTATTTTATTTGTTTTCCCGTCTGTTTTTCAATCATGATTTTCCAAGACTTAAATACAGAAAACACATTGTTTTTCTGCTTCAAGAAGAACGCCCAAACTTTTTTGGAAAAATCATCAATAAAGGTTAGCATATAATTAGCTCCACCTCTCGAAGGAACTCTAGATGGCCCCTACAGATCAGAATGAATATACTTTATCGTTCCTTTTGTGTTATGGATTCCTCCGGTGAATCGAACTCTCTTTTGCTTCCCAAAAACACAGTGCTCACAGAAATTTAGTTTGCAAATTCCTTGCCGATCAAGAAGCCCTCTTTTGCTCAATTCTACCATGCTATTCTCACTCATATACCCTAGGCGCATATGCCAAAGTTTAGTAATATCATCATCTGACAAGGAAGAGGAAGTGACAGCTGCATCACCAGTAACAGTAGAACCTTGCAAAACATATAACTTGGC
Organism: Gossypium longicalyx; assembly: GCA_025698465.1. NCBI lineage: Eukaryota > Viridiplantae > Streptophyta > Magnoliopsida > Malvales > Malvaceae > Gossypium > Gossypium longicalyx. The sequence goes on along the minus strand of CM046995.1, from coordinate 64,429,920 downwards.
AGTCTTTCTTTGCCCTTTCATCACAACAAGGGAACCTTTGGAAATCTTTAAAACCTCACTTTCATCTGTGTATCTGTACCCTTTTGAATCAAGAGTACTCAACGAAATTAAATTTCTCTTCAATTCTGGAACATGTCGCACGTCACTAAGTGTTCCAAGAACTCCATCAAACATCTTAACTTTAATTGTTCCAACACCTGTGATTTTACACGAAGCATTATTTCCCATCAAAACAACACATTCAGACACTGTTTCGTAAGTTATAAACCAATCCCGATTGGAACTCATGTGGAAGGTGCAGCCTGAATCAAGTATCCACTCTTCGCTTACTTTAAAATCATTGACAGAAGCAACTAGAAGTTCACCATCGCTGTAGTCTTCTACAACATCAGCTTCACCGAAATTTTCTGGTTGTTTTACCTTTTGATTCGCAGCCTCCCTTTTAATCTTGTTCTGTAGTTTATAGCACTCAGATTTAATGTGCCCTTTCTTCTTGTAGAAGTTACAAGTTTTACCTCTGTTTGAAGACTTCGATCTACCCTTAGATTTACTGCAAGGATTCCGTTCCTGTGTCTTTCCACGATTATTATTAGCATTCTGTTCTTGTCTCCCATAAGCAATGAGACTCTCTCCCTAAGAGTTGGGTTTAACCATAAGATGCTTCATCTTATCATACGAGATCAAAGAATCATAAACCTCATCAACTGTGAGAGACTCACGGATATATAAAATCGTGTCTCTAAAGGTTGAATAAGATGGGGGCAACGAATAAAGTAGAACCAACCCTAGATCTTCCTTATCATGCTAAACCTCCATGGCCTCCAAGTTTGAGAGAATTTCTTTAAACACTGTTAAGTGTTCGTGTACAGACGCACCTTCCTCCAAATGATGAGCATAAAGATGCTGCTTCATATGCAACTTGCTTGTTAGAGTTTTCGACATACATATTTGTTCTAGCCTCTTTCATAATGCAGCGGCGGTTTTCTCTTTCATCACATCCTACAAAATTTCGTTGGACAAATGCAAATGTAATTGTGTTAATGCCTTTCGATCCTTACGCTTCTTCTCTTCATCTTTTAAATTCGAAGGCATCTTATCTATCCCTAGCAGGACATCCTCCAGATCCATCTGCACAAGAACTGCTTGCATCTTAATCTGCCACAACGCAAATCTGGTGTTGCGATCCAACAGCAGAATTTTATACTTCAAAGATGTCATTACCGTGATCGAGATGAACAACCCGAAAGCTCGGATACCAATTTGTGAAAATAAAATAAAATAAAATAAAATAAAAATAATAAAATAAATACATAGACTTTTAGGTGGAAACCCTTTCGGGAAAAAAAACACGGGCAGAGGAGAACAAAATTCACTATATCGAAATCGAATTAATTGTAAGAGGAATAGACTATGTCTATTTATAGGCTTGTAAAGCCATATTCTAGTAAGACTTAAACACCTTATTCTAATCAATATCAAATAGATGAAATTTAATAAGGTTTAAAAAACCTTATTCTAAAAATAAAATAAAAAAAGTGTAATTCTATATGGATTCTTCTTTTATTTTATTTTACTACTGTATTTTATTTAAATAAGGATTCGAGTCACTTAATTTTAACAACCATTGCCTAGAAAATTCCCAAATGGTTATGTTTACTCTTGATGTCTCGATACATGCTCTAGATGTCTCAAGAATCTAATGCAAAATTGGCCTAAAATCAACATTTTAAACCATACGAATGGTAATCATTCCATATCTAACTTAGGCCAATATGCATTTATTCCATAAACATCAATTTAACATTTAAAGACATGATCAAAACATTCCAAAAGCATAACAATCAATACATTACAACTAAACTTAGTTGTATAAATAACTTAATACTTCTAAAAATGCATACTAATCTAATAATCTACCATTGAAATTCAACAAGTGAAACTTTATAGGTCTAAAGCTAACTAAAACATACATAAAGCCAAAATAACATATTTGAATCATAACTTAACCTATTAACCTAGGTACATGCCATTTACAAACAAAATTCAAAATGAAACATAAAAAACATTTGTTGAGTTGAGGAGTGAATCTTTTGATGCTTAAACTCACATTAGATCAACACTTTTACTTGCACACAAAAGCAAACAAATCTGCATACTGAGCATTGAAAAGCTTAGTAGTGCTAACATAATTTGATTACAATACATATCAATATTTAACATAAAAGCATACTAATGTAACATTATAACACATCAACAGATCAAATCATTTACTAATAGAAACATCAACTTTACCTTAAATCAATTGTATTTAAAATTCATTTTCAAGTTACAAAAATCAATAATATTATCGAATCATATTTCAATTCTACGGATATAATTGAACTCTTACTAGGATAATCTTAAACTAATTTACCTTCAAGGTATTCAATTAGGTCAACCAGCCTTCACATATATATTCATATATCGTATTCTAATGTCACTAAATAGTTCGTATCACAAGTTATAATATCAATAAATCATTTGATTATGTCAAGTCATGTTCTAGTCCATACCATATAATTCACCTTCAAGGTATTTTAACTAGAATTATCTATCATTTCCCCACATTTATCATGTTCTAGTCCATACCATATAATTCACCTTCAAGGTATTCTAACTAGATTATGTCAAGTACTGATGCACCCTCAGAGTATTTGCACCTCGCTTTTATAAATATATCAAATAATTTTTTTCGTTATCTTTATTTTAGTTGCATATTTTTAAGTTTTAGCCCCTATTAATTGACTCAGATTTGAGGATAGATACATGGATCAGTCCACCAACATATCAGTATATGCACCGAAGTGCTAATCTGGCACAAATGCACTAATTCCACCATCCACACCGAAATACACTCGTATCCCTAAGGTATTTGTAACACCCCATACATGGCTCGATTGCTGGTCTTAAGTAATAGGAAGCTACACCAAACATCAAAGCATCACACATATTCCAAGACTGTCATTTATGTCGCGACACAAACATTAGATGTCGGAAAACACCCTTAGAGTTGGACCAGGAATCGAGCATACCGCCTTCGGTGTCACGACACCGTGTAAATCATATAGGCATTAATACATATGCCTTGGTTATCGATAATTCAACAAAAAAAAAAAACAAAACAAGGCGTTTATCACATTCAAACTTTTTTCACTTCAACATGCATCCACAACCTCAATACTTAGCATCAAAATAACTATACTAAAGCAAAACCAAATAAACAATGTTTAACGTCCATAAAGTTCTAAGTATTTGAAATCAACAACCACTTAAAACATAATAATGACAAACAACCAATAATTCTACCATATTGCCTTATTCTCACTGTTCAAAGAATAATAATATCACCTACACAAAAGCTGAAGCCTAACTTAGATCATTTCCTTGGAATCTCGCACCGCTCACACCACAACGCTAAATATCCCTAATGTTTAAAAAGAGTGTGTGAGCTGAAACAAGCTCAGTGAATGATTAGAAATAACTACCACGCAAACAAGTCATCGTGCATTAACGAAGCAACTATATAGCACAATTACAGCTTTTCCAAATCTAGTGTCATATTATACCTATTCATGCATTATTCATTGGTTCATTTACGCAGTAATGACATACTCATTTAGGCATATATCACATTACACATAATCACATTTAATGATAATTTGGCACTTGAGCTATGAAACATAAAAGTGGGCTCTATCACCACACATCGGATACACGGATCTCCAACACACCAAATGACTTGTAGAGTTGAACATATCCCAAAAGTGTAGCATATAGCTAACACTCTCCAACACACCAACATATCCTGGTGAATGGAGCTTAGCTCACATTCCCTAATCTTTCCAAATCTGTCTCGGGCCTTAACGCCCCAAAAACACAACACATAAAGGTGAGTACCCACAATACTATGACATGCCAACTATATCCAATGGTCTCAAAGATCATAAGGCCAAAATATCCAGTATTAAAACACACATATTACTTATCATTTTCTGCACTTTTTCACTGCATATTCACATTATAGCACAACATGTTCACTGTCATTTGGCACGTAAAACATGCCTATAGACACCTCTTTCACACTAGCCATCATAAGATTATTTCACATATCACAGTATCACATCTTAATCCATAATTTCACAATTCACAATACACAATCACATATTAAATCAAGAGTATGAGAAAGCTTACACTCAGAATTTAGAGTAGGGGTTTAAGTACTTCTAAATTCCTAATTAATGTAATGAATCATGTCTACAAATAGCGATTCCAAACACTTACCAATTATGCTTTCACCGAGACTCCAAAAGCTCAAACTAGCATTTCCTTAATTCGTGGAAGGTCCTAAGGTTCCAAAGCTTCAACCAAATAATTCACACAACAAAACAATCAACATTCAACCAAAGATTCTCCTAAATAAATAAAAAACACAAGCCTAAGCGAAATTATCTTGAAACCTAAATCTTCGACATAGCAAACTTGAATTTAAATTATCTCGGTCTACACTTCACTTTTTCACCTAAAACTGATTCCATTCATCTAACTATACATCTAAGAACAGTTCCCAACCTTTAAACTACTCAAAACCATACAAATTCATGAATTTGAATTTCGACATACAATGGCAATTTTCACAAAAATTCATTAAAATGTTGGAATTCCTTAAAAAACTTTAAAGAATATTTAGAAACCTTCTAACCACATCAAAACTAATGGGAAAATAATTTGAAACCTTGTTTTTATTCAAAATCTTGAATCTACCATTAACAACCCAATTTTTGGCTTTTATTTAAAACATACGATTTAATGGCTAAAAAATCAGTTGAAAAGACTAGATAACATTTAAAAATAATCAAAAGATGGATTGTTACCTTTGATGGAAGAAAAATGAGCGTTTGGTCGAAAATCCAGAAAACCCACAAATTTAAGAGATGACAAAATTAATGGTGTTTTTAGTGTTTTTCTTGACATACTATAGAGATTTATGGCTTGGGTGATGATAGAAATAAAAAGAATGAAGTTTGTAAAATAAAATTGAGTGATAGGGGTTTAGGAGAGAAAGGGACAAAAATAACAAAAAAGATGGAGAAGAAGTATCCTGACTTTAATATAGATGGAGGGGGAAAATAAGGTGTTTTTAAAACTTTGAGATATTTACCTTAATGGTACTCTAAATTCAAACTTTTTTACAAAATAGTCCTTATTTTAAAATTAAAGTTCTTTCCAACCTTATTTTCAAAAAATTATTTAACTTTCAAAAACTATGATAAAAAATAGTTTTGGGTTACCATAATTTAGAATTTTTCGAACCTACTCTAAGCCAAAAAACCTAATTTACCCTCAAAACTTCTAGGCCCAATTTTGGGATGAGACAGTATTTGAGTTGGTGATACGTTCATGACCTTGAGGGTAGTAGATAACTATCATAATATAATATGTGCAAAGTGCTGAATCTCCCACCTATAAAAATGACCTTATGGCATGCCAGCTATATTCGTAACTCTATCTGACACTGTTAATAGGGCATTATCCTTTTTCATTTATAATTAAACCATATTCATAATGAAATTAACATCACAATATCACATTTCAATCATATTTATATTTCGAATATATTCAATTCATATAATTTTCATCATAGTATCAAAATCAAGATTTCACGTTTTTATTTAACATTTTACTAATTAATATCATAATCATCAAGCAAAACCAACATTTTTGTAGCTTAATTACTTAATAAATTCAACAATTTAGCTTGGACATTTCATAATCAAAACCTCAGAAACATACCCATTGTAACACCCCATACTCAACCCGATCATTAGATGCGAGCTACGAGATGTCACATCCGTTTTTGGAGCAACTACAATTCAATTTACCCATTTATATATGCTATTATCAATATTATTAAATCTCAATATGATTTTCTATGATTTTTGGATCTTATACAAGCTTATGAAAGCTCTTTTGCTAACTCAAGGTCGAATTATGATAAAATTGTAAAGTTTACAAAATACTAGGTTGACATTGTGACTTCAGGGGGTTCCTTGTCACGATGTAACTCACTGGCTTGGTCTTGTTGCGACGACAAGAGCTCGATGTCGCGACATTACTATCTGCAAATTGTCTAAAATGATGCCAATTTGCATTTGCCTAAATAAACCAAAACACATTTCCATTCACTTTTCCAGCCAAAAACACATCTCCAATAGGTTCAATTGTAAACATTAATACCTTATCTATATATTCAAACTTGCAATACAACCATTTAGAAATATATGACTATACTTACTCAAATAGTCATAAACATAGTAACATTTCAAGTCTTTTTAACCTTTTGACAAACTCAATTACATAATCTATGTTGGAAAATCAGGTTTCGAAAACGCAATGAAAAATATTTGTAAGGAAAAATCAGAGTTTAAAATTTTTTCCAAAAGAAGAACTTGGTTGTTATATCTAAAGTAATAAACATTGAATCAAAATCGTACCTTTATGATTCATCTAGGATGAATGCTTCGACTAAGTAGTCTTCTCCACTACTTTCAAGGCCACGTCTATCGAGTGTTGGCTCGCTTCGAATCAAAAAAAAAATTTCACAAAAATTACCAGTTGAAAATTTTGCAATTTCTTTAAAATTTTGGGGTCAAGTTATAAATAACAAGAATATCTCTAGAAATTTTTTGAAATAATTTCTTCAGAGAATTTTCTTTCTACAATTTTTTTTGAATTCAAGTGTATGAGAATAATGAGTCATGCTCTCTTTATATAGGGAGAGTTTAGAGAGAGTTCAACTAGGATTTAATTACATTAATATTAAATTAATAAAATACTATTTAAATAAATATGAAATTAAATTCAATATCTCATATTAATATCTAGATAAATATCAAATTTGATTTAATATTAAATTTATTAAAAAATATTATCTTTGGAAATGTTAATTTGAAATCAAGTTACCTGGTAGAGTTCCATTAGGATCTGCCAACTGATCATTGTCGCCGGAGCCATCATGCCTACCAGTGCCATTGTTGATGCCACTTCTCCTCGGCACCTTGAACTGCCATCGTTTTGCCTGGTTCGGTCCAAACAAATGACAACCTAACCGACCCGGTCTAACCATCTATTGGACTAATAGCCCATTTTCATACACAGGGTCCAGTTTAACCAGATTTTGGGTTTCAGTCTCTAGTTTTGGTTCTTAGGTTCAATTTTCGATCTTAGGTCCAATTTTCAAGTTCAATTACCCATTGGGGCAATTGTCTGACTTGAAAATTAATTTCTAAAAATATTAATTAATTTGATTAATTCAATTTTACTTGATCAAAATTAATTTTCTCAAAAATCACCGAGAATTTTCAAATTAATTTTTCAAGAAAATTATTTAATCAAATTCTCTAGTTTAACAATTCTTTCGACTGCCTAATTTAATTTCACATCGAATAAATCGACTCAGTTAAATTATTTCCAAAGTTGTGGAATTTTCTTTTGATTCAAATGTAGTCTGATTGAGCTTTTGTTGAGCTAGCAGAGGGACCAATCAGACATATATAATTAGGCTCGAGTAATTGTTGTTATGTCTAGAAGCATCATTCAAATAATTTTCAATTTACTTAATCATGGAGTTAGTCCATAAGAAGTACCATGATTGAAAACTCCTTATTGTATACTCTTTACAAAAGTAACTCATCCAATTACTTTGTCCAATGACCTCGCCATGTGTGTGTTACTCTCATATGATATCCTTGATTTCTTTGAGTTAAATCCATTCACTCAATACAATCCTATTTTATCTCATTACCACCATTGTATCTTCTTAATGATTAATATGATCATTTTCAACTAATGACTATGATAAATTGCTCGTTTGAGTAAAAGGAACTCGTGGCCACGTTCCATATTTATCAATCCACACAATGTCAATGAGAGGATATTGTTAACTCTTTAATCGAGTTATGAATTCCATTATTGCTAGTAAAGCCATGTCATACACAAGTCTTGTACCTAACATACTAGCTATCGACTTGATCATATTTAGAGCATAAGCCTCCACTAATACCAAATCACATGAGTTACATACGTATGGTCAGTGACTAACTCAAGATTTAGGTAAGTCACACCATGAACGTAACAAGTGAATTAATTTACAAACAGATTCAAAATTAATTCAACTTGGGTCTAGTCTAATGTACCATTCTTCCAATGAGTACATTTATGTCTCTACCTGTGGAATCAACAGCTCCGATAGCCAGACTAGCCATCTCCCTAAATCGAATTGTAGATGGCATAATAATCCTTTTGATTATTTGAATCAAATGCTCACTTTGATTTTTTTACTAGATTACAGACTTGTTTAGATTATCTACTGAAGTAAGTTGTATTTCTCACTGTCACATCCCCAAAAAGTAATATTTGTTGTTAATGCATGAACAGACTTGTGAATTAGTCTAGTGGCTAAGCACTTTGTGTAAATCCTAAATGACCAAGTTCAAGTTTGCATAACATCAACTATTTTTTTTTAATTTCATGAAAAAAGTTAGTCATCTTTTCCCATGAAAAACCGTCCAACTTTTATGCATGTAACTTTCTTAGTAACTCAATGTTTTAAGATTTGAAAGGGGTAACTCCCAAAGTAATCGTGGTTAACTCTCTCTAACATCTTTTTCCCCTCTTGAATGCTTTGTTGATGGGTTTGACCTTGTGACGGTCAACTCCTCCCTCCTGCCTCCTCTCATTTTCTTATTTGTTTTTTTTTTATACAATTTTTCTCTCTTTGCTCCTCCATTTTCACCACCTTATGCTACCCAAAAATGTTGCTCCTCCTTGATTTTTTTTTGCTGCATATTACTACTACAAACTGAAATACCACCATACTACCACTATAGCACCACCACAGCACCACCGTACCACCACCTTTGCTCTACCACCAAAACTGATTTCTTTGTTAGTTTTTCTTCTCTTCTATTCCTTCTTCTTTTGATAATCACTTAAACACTCTATTTTTTTTCTATTTTCAAATTCTAAGTTCATCTTGAGGTGGTCTTCAACTTTTGTCATCTTTGTAAATATTTGGGTAAGTAAAGTATCTTTTATTCTTCTCATATTTTTATTATTAATTCCATCTATCTTATTTTTTGGTGAATATTTTGTTGAATTTATTCATTCTTTTTCTCCAATCAAGATCTTCACACCAACTTTGATCATCAACGTTTGAAACGTTCCTTTTTGATCATCTTGGAATTAATGAGTGAGTATTATAAGTTGAGGAGTAAGTGGATGTTTTTCTTTTGGAAAATTCTTTTATTGGAGATAAGAGAATTCTAACCACATATATGATTTTGTTAGGTGCAAATCAAGTCCCTATTCTTTTGAATTAGAAGTGAACGAGCTCTCTCATAAAAAAAGAAAAGAGAAGTGAACAAGCTCCAATAAGATTTATTATTCGGATCACTAAAGGTGTGTATTTTATACAAGTTTAATATGTGAAGATTTGATTATGATGTATCGATTTTCTTTACAAATAAAAACATATTTTTGTTATAACATGTGAGAGATTATATAGATATAAGGTAAGTCATTTTTACTTGAGTTTTATTGTTCTGATATAATAAGTATTGTTATCAATTGATATTTTTCTTTCTAATCTCATGTTATGTAATATCATGGCTATATGTTCATTTTGAAATCATGGATTACCATGATTATTGAAATTTATATGTACACGAAAGAATGGTTATCACATCTACTGATTTGCAATGAGATTTGTATGCCATGATGCATTACATGGGGTTGGGACATTTGTAAGGAAAAAGATGATGTAACACCCCATAAATATTTGACCTTGTATTTGTATTATTTTGACACAATTGTGTAATTGCTTCTATGGTTAAGTGTTCTAGGTGTGTTTGAGAGGTCCCAAGTTTAAGCATTAGCTTTGGTAAAATTTTGTTTCTTTTTGGAATTAAGTCCTATACTTGTTCAGTGGGCTTATATTTAAATACTTGTAATTTCACATCAGAATGAGCCTGCTGGTTCGAGTGGTAAGCGAACTAGTATGTTAGAGGTCATGTGTTTGGATCGTTGCGCAAGCATAAATGTTACTCTTTTTGCTCGGTCTCCTGTTAGAGTCTTAGGGGAGTGGGTTTCTAAGTGGTTGAGATTGTGTAGTTAGTGGGGAGTTGTGGGGTATCTAAATTATTTTTTATTTTTATCTTTTTTTATTTTTTTTGAAAATCCCTTTTTCTTTCCAAATGTTTGACATTAATTTTCTTTGGCCTTTCTCTATTATTTTTCTCCTCAATTCTTTTTGTTCCATTTTTTTTGCTTGAATCCATCGAGGAATCTCAGTAAGTTGCTGATTTTCTTTCTTTTTCCTTCGGTTGTTCGGTAAGTGGGTCTAACGCTTTTGAAATCTCGTTTTCCAAAATTGTTGTTGGAGACTTATTCTCTGTTTTGGCAGCAGCAAGTCGTGGAGTTTGGGACTCTCCTTTCATAGATTGGTAATAGAAATCGTTCTGAATAAAGGGGTAAGTATTGGATGTTGATCGAAATTATTATCGATTTTGCAGTTCCGATGAAATCTTGGTTTAGGTCTGTTTTTGAGCTTGTGTATGTTGATTATAGGTTTTGGAAGGCTTGGGGGTGGTTTTGCATCGAAAACGTACCAGGTGTGTACCCAAAAACATAAAAAACAAGGTTTCTACGAAAGCCAAAAACCTCATTGTCGACACTACACGGGCGTGTGGTCTCCCGTGTGGTAGGTCGTGTACCATAACACAGGCATCTGATTGATGAGGCCAGGTTGTGCTTGCAAGACACGGCCGTGTGATGGTCAGGTAGGCCGTGTGTGACACACAGACTAGACTGATTTAGGCCGTGTGGGCCACATGGGCGTATGGGTCCACACTGGTAGTCCACATGGGCGTGTGAGATTTTGGGCCAGGCTGTGTGATCCACACGGCTAAGGCCAAATTAGGCTATATGGGCCACATGGGCGTGTGGACCCACACGGGCAAGCCACATGGGCGTGTGAGCCCATTTATCTAAAATGTGTTCTAAGGTTGCACGGGTCGTCCAAGTCGACTATAAACCTACCTTAGGGTCGATAAGCTCTACTTAGACCCTTAAATACGTGAACTGTATGTACAATGTATGTACTAAGCATGATGATTATATGAATGAATAATGAGTTGTATGTCTAACTAATATTCATGTATTAGCATGTCATATACTGTATGTTGCATTGCATTGGGTTGGGATGTTGATATTTGGAGGAAGTGTACTAAAAGACTTTTAAGCCTATTATCTGGCAGCTCAGCTGCAATTTACAGCAGTTCAGCTGCAATTTATCGATTATGTGTCACATTTGGTACTACTTGGAGTGTAGGGATGGGTGGGTGTTTTAAACCCTACATGGAGTGTAGGGATGGACGAAGATGGTATGTAGAGGCTGGTTGGGTAGGACTCTGTTACTGATTAATGTATATCTGATACTGTTACTATGATGGGCTCAGGCCCTAATGCATATCTAATACTGAAACTGAAATGGGCTAAGGGCCGAACTCCTACTGAAACTGAAATAGGCTTAGGCCCAGACTGCATTTGACTGATTGTTGCATTTGACTGTATACATGTCTTCTGTGGGGATTACACACTGAGTTTACATAAACTTACCTCTTTCTATTTTCTCTGTCCAGGTAATCCCCAGACTTAGACGGATCGGTGCGGCAGAGGACTCGACGGTGATCACATGATTATTGAACTATTTTAATTTCAGTTATGGTACTTATTTCCTATTTATTTTCTGGGTTATTTTTTTTATGTAAATTGGACTTTTAGATGGTTTGCATTTATTTCAGATTTTTAACTATTTTCATGAACTTTCAAATTGCAATGAAAACTCTCAGTTTTATTAAACACAACGTTTTTCCTAAAAGCGAATGAGTTTCTTTAAATGTCATGGTTTTAAAAGCTTCCGCTACAGAACATGATTTTAAACAAATCTAATTAACGGGAAAATAGTTTTGAGATTGATCAAAGAAAAAAAAAGTTAATAAACGGAAACAGTTTTAACTCGGTAAATTCGATTTCAAATTTTATTGCATGTGACATCGCCAGATTCGGCCATAATGTCTAGGCCGGGTTTGGGGTGTTATAGATGAGGTAGTTTAATAATATGCAAATTTGTTGGTTTTGTCCACACATATGTTGGTGTGTTTTGGATGGATGAGTTCCGGGGAACTCCTTTTGGTGTGTACTGGAGATGGGTAGGATATTTTAAAAGAAATTGCATAATTGTTTTGCCAAAATTGCATTGCCATTATCACGTGCATAAAAGTTTGTAAATTTGTATATTATGTATGTGATTATTGATATTTAACTTGTTATAAAATTCACACCGAGCTTATTAATTTACCCCTTTAGTTTTCAAAAACTTTTCAGATAATACACGAGTGTAGGACTTGGATTCAGCATATGGAGGAGTCTTTCAGATGAATTTTTTAATAAAGAACATTATAAACTGTTTGGGTTTAGTTGTTTTGGACATTAAACTTTGGACAATTTATGGGTTATTATTACTTTTGATTTATAAATTGATATGCATGCATAATAGATGAATTTATGAATGTTTTAATTAGAAATTTTTATGATTTCATCTAATTTAAAATAATTTTATAATTTAAATTATTTCTAAGTATTTTCAAAGTCTACTAAAAAATATTTTATTAAAATAATTTTTAACTAATAATCAAAATTGATGTTGCAAAATTCTTTAATTTAATGTTCAAGATGATATGTTGATTTAATTAATGAATCTTTCAAATAAACATGTTTTATTAAATGTTTTTCAATAATACTAAATAATTTAGAAGTAAATTTTAAGCTTTTATAAAAATTATTTAAACATAGTTCTTTTTAGCAAGAAAAACTTTTTAACGTAATTAATGTGGCTTCCCAAATTTGGCCATAACGTCTAGGTCAAGTTTGCGTGTAACAGTTTGTTTTCAGTGGTGTTAAAAATAATTGTTTTGGGACCACAAGTCTGATGAGTGAGTAAACAATTTAATGTTTATTTATTGTTTATAGGGTTAAACTAGAGTCATATCATATTTTTGTTAAGAAATTTTAAAGTTTAAATGGTTAATTAGGTAAAAAGGACTAAATTGAAAAAGCTGCAAAAGTTAAATTCTACTAATTAAATGGATTGAATGGCCTTGGAAATGTAAGTTGGTAGATCTATAAGGTAATTATGCGATTTATATTGGCAGTGGACAATGATGGACATGGGTTGGTTATTTTATAAGTGTTAATTAAAGGGTAAAGTAGTAAAACAATAAATAAAAGCATGTATTTATAAGTGTTAATTAAAGGGTAAAGTAGTAAAACAATAAATAAAAGCATGTACAAGTAAAATAAAATAGTTGGAACAACAGAAATGTGCAAGTGTACACAATCGCAACAAGTAATAAAGTGACAAGTAAACATCTAGTTATCGTACCCACAGGAACTGTGAAAAGAATTATTTATGAATGCTATTTAAAACACTTTGGTGAAAAAAATATTTTGTTTGAAGAGGGTGATTAAAAACTAAGATTTTAAACTAAATAAATAAATCTCAAATGCACGATTTCAAAATACGAGTTTAATCAAGATGACATAATTGTGTTAGATCAATTACATTTCTTAACTTAGAATTATTAAACTCATGTTTATATTGTTACGAATAAATTCACAGCAACTCAGTAATTTGCTAACATATGAACATACTCACCTACCAAAATCCATTAATCTCTTGACTATATCCCTATGTCAATTCAACTGATTAAACAAATCTTTAATAGGAAAATATGTTATTGCACATACATACTTATTAAATAGAAATAATCTCTTGTACATATCCCCATTTCAATTCAAACGATTAATTAAATCTAATAGGCACATAAAAGACTATGTGAGGTAACAAAGTATCCCTACCTTAAAACAGTTTAATCACAATAATCTTGCAAGTTATGCAAGGCAATTGTATTGTCAGATACCATTGCTAATTTAACCCTCAGCTACCTTAGATGATTAAACATGCACTGATTAAGTACTGTGTCCATTAATTAGAATTTCAATTTGTTTAAATAATTAATTAATTAGCTACCTCACAATTGTAATGTAAGAATAACTTAGTCATGATTTTACTTAACCAAGCATCTTACCAAGGCCAATAACAACATAAACACAATTTTAACAATTTTAGCAAATGAAATGCAATCAACTTAATAGGAATTAAATTCAAGCTAAATTGATTAAATTAACGATTCCAACAACATAAATATTCATAGATATGTTCATCATAACAATAACAAAAATTAATGAGATAGGGAATAAGAATCAAATCCGGCATTTTTCTGTGGCTTGACTCATTTGCTTCGTTCTTCCTTCTCCGTTGTCCTCGTCGACCAAGGCTGCTATGAAAACTTAATTGCTGCTCTAAATAGCTGATGAATGCCCCTTTTCAAAGAGGAGAAATCGACAAGAGAGCAAGAGAATTTTGAATGAAAAAGAAGAGAGAAAGTGGAGAGAAGAGAGAAAGATGTGAATGCTTGAGGTGTGTTTCAAATGATCAGCTTAAAGGGATTTTTATAGATGAAGAGGGATGCTAAAAATAGCTAAAATTAGCAGCCAAAGAGCCCTCCCTTGGCCGGCCACACATGTGGCAAGTTTGATGATTTCGAACTTGCTAAATTAAGCTTGGTTCAAATCTAGAAAGCCACCATTTGTGGAGGGGTTTGAATGCTATTTGAAAAAGTCTTTAAAGGTCTCTTTGAAAGCTAAATATTCAGCCAATAAGCTGATTTGGGTCAGCACATGGGCGGTTTTGGGCTGTCCATTACTTGGTCGGTTCGATTCACTTAGTTCGGCTCAACTGGACCACTTTTCACAATTTATTAATAATAATTTATTAACCCAAATTAAATTTGGTATAAATTAAAATTAATTATATTATGAATTAATACACATAATTTTGGACCATATTAGGCTAAAAATTAATTAGCCTTGATACTTCAAATTGCTTCTCGGTTTTGTGCTTCTATCAGTGTCTCTCGAGCTATTTTTTG
This sequence comes from Gossypium longicalyx, assembly GCA_025698465.1. Lineage (NCBI taxonomy): Eukaryota > Viridiplantae > Streptophyta > Magnoliopsida > Malvales > Malvaceae > Gossypium > Gossypium longicalyx. Next base: position 64,414,774 of record CM046995.1, on the reverse strand, counting down.
CCTTTTGTGTAAATCTGTCGAAAATAACCAAAATTCATAAAAATTAATTATAAAATTAATTAAAATTCAACATGTTCATATTTTAAGTACACTTTAATTATTTTATAAAAATTAATTATTTTCCGACAGGAGTTTTATTCAAATTGCATGAATTTAAGTAAAAAGGGGCATGAAAAAGTGTGTAAATTTTCGTGTTTCCACACCCCCAAACTTAATTCATTGCTCGTCCCGAGTAATGCACAAATTTGAAAAGAATTTTTCAAAAACACCTTTGAAAAACTCCTTTAGAATGACATTCTTCCCAACAATCATGAATTTGGTATACTTATGCTCAAGAACAAGAAATTTGATATTTATGCTATCTAAGTATACATACCATTCAAATTAATCTCAATCATTCTTATGATAGCCAAAAATTAGACTAAATGTTTCCTAATAAAGTCATGTTAACCCTTACCAATTTAATTTTATTCCCTTATTCAAGATTAAGCTTAGCCTTCATATGTTGCACGTAGCAATTTCTCTCTATTAATGTAGGTAGCATTGGGGCTTGAACCAATAGGTCTTTAACAAGGTTATAACGTGGCTGGGCTTAGGGGTAGATAAAAGATAGAATAATTTAGGCTAAAAAACCTAGACTCAGCTTGCATCGGACCTTCGAAATAATTACCTTCAATACATCAACTTTCTTTGCTTTCACATGTTCTTTTGTACATCTTATTTTAAGAACTCATGATTTTTTTTAATTCAAGCATTTTACTGTATGTAATTTAATTTTTTAGAGCATTTGATACTTCTTTTCAACTCCCTCAAACTTATTTTCAAAGAATACTTTGAATAGTACTGAGTCTAGTGTTTGAGACAGTTTTAAGATAGTTAAGAGAGAAGTGATGGCTAAATTTGCAAGGGTTTAAATAAAATTAGGCCATATAGTCTCAAAGTTGGGTTTCAAAGGATAAAAAATTCATCATGGTTGGCTTGAAAGGCTCAAACGGTCCAAACAACAGTTGCCTAAATCATTTTCAACATTCCATGCTTCCTAGGATTTCGCCTCAAAACAGTACTAAGTTAATTCTAAAGACTTAAACTTTCATGCAAACCTAACTTTTCTAAGGAACTAAAAGATTTTATGGTATAATTCGCATGCTTTATTAAAAATACACTTATGTCACTATTAAGCTAAAATAACAATTTATTGAAATAATAGAACTTTATTTATACTGAAGTTCAACATACTTAACAACATTTCAAATTATTGAACAAAATATAACCTAATCATAATTGAAAGAAAAATTTATTCTGAGTGGAAATATTTTCAATTTTCGGTCCCCCTACTTAAGATGAGCAATGTCCTAATTATTAAAAGTGAATAGATACTATACACCAGGTAGGAGAGGAGGAGGTGAGTCAATTTGACTGCTTAAGTACCAAGCTCTCTCTAAATCCAATCCTAGACATGTATATATCTATTGCCGCACTTTATACTTTGTGACTTGTTCATTTTTATTCATGATTTCCATCTCTTACTTTATTATGCGAAAAAAAAAATCCTAATTAAACTTAATCCTAAAATAACCGAAGAACATAAATAAAATAAAGTCGAGATCCCCCTTTATTTATTTGTAGATCCTTCCGAATTCAACTTATTTTTTGCTCCATCATCTTTGTTTTTGCATGAATCACTTCTCTCCGTCTTTGATAGTGGACTCCATGGTTCAAATATGAAATCTGAAAACTCAGGCACAAAAATAAACGGGTAATTGTATATTTTTGTAAAAGCGTTCTCATGGAGTCATCCCTTATTTTTGAATATCTCCAATAAGCTTGTTGCTACCACTGCATATGTTGCATTATGTTCATTAACTTTCACAGCTCATTTCAAAGATCTGGGCGAGGCGGTTGAGCTCTGAACATTGAAGTCTCAACATCAGGTTCAGCTTCTGGTTCCATTGGTTTCACCCTATTAGGGATATCAACTGATTGCATTGGTTTGATCTCTGTGGGATCTTCTTCTTCTTCGGGATCCTCACTTTCTTCAATTGGTTGTTATAGAATAGAGTCTCCAGCTATTCAGTAAAGGTCCCAATTTGTGATTGTGCCGTGGCTATAACCTGCCTTCTTTACGTTTGCAAGAATTTTAGCTTTCAAGTACAAAATTGTTATCGTAAAGGGAAAATAAGCTGGGCTAGAATGTCTAACGGCATAATTCCGCATTTCTCTTAGGATGATTTTTCCCACATTAATGGTCTTTCCAGCTAAAATCGAGTATAATAAGACCATTCACTCTAATGAGATCGTAGTTCCATGTGAACTAGGCATAAGGCTGAATCGGATGAAATAGAACCATACCTTCGCAAGTGGTGTCAAATATTCTCTTCTACAAGTGTGGATTCCTTGCTTTGACACAATCCACTTAGAACCTGGAACTGTAAGTTCCTCGAGTATTTCTTGCAAATTTTCAGGCTTGATATTGCTCATTAAGGAATAATATTCATCATTTTCGAAATCAGGTAATTCAAAGAACTCATTAGTAGCATTTGAAGTTATTGGTACCTTGATTCCGCCGACAGATACTTCCTTCAATTCGCTTGATGTTAAATTCGCATAAAATTCACGAACTAACTCCTCATCGATAGTAGGTCTTTTCTCACAAAACAACTTCCAATTGAGAGTTTCAACAACTTGACGAATACGCGCCACAAAATCAATAGAATTGCTCTCTTTCAATGAGAAGCCTTTCTCTGGATGCATCTGTTAATTCTTGAAAACACTTTCTTATCTCGCTTTGGCTTCTTCACAATGGAATTTGCTTTGTGATTCATCAATTTGGGTAGAGTTACAAGTTCTTTTGCGAGGCATGATTAACCTGAACATATGATGGAAAACAATTTCTCAAAAATTTAATTAATTTAAAATATTAATAATTCAATAAATTGAAAAATTAGATGATTAAATAAAATTGAAAATTTAAGAGAAAAATTTGTCTTACCACCTTTTTATAAAAATTAAGAACTCCTAAAAAAATAATTAGAAAACAAAAGAGGTCGATTTAGGGTAGGTTGGAGGATTATCGGCTAAGGATGGGGTGTTGGTGTGAGAAATAGGGCTAATGTGCTGCACGGGTGCTGGGCAGCAAGCGGACGCGTCGAGCAGGTTCAAGAAGCAGAACAACCTGGCATGGGTAGTTGCTCAGTAGTAGGCAGCAATAGGGCGTACACAGGTTGGGGCAAGGAGTAGGTGTAGCGCCAAGGAGAAGCGACAAGGAGCGGCTGCTGGTGCGCCTTTGTGCGTGGGCTACTAGGTGTGCACGAAGGCAGTAGGTGTGCGCAGGGTGAGCTGCTGGCCGAATAGCTGTCGATCAGTGTTGTGGCTAATAAGTTGGAGGTTTGCGGCTAGGGAGTTGAGGGCTACAGCACTAGGTGGTTTGATGGGATGGAGGTTTGAATAAAGAAAGATGGACAAGATTGGTGATATTTATAGTGAGGGAAATAAGAGTTAAAGTAGAATTCTTAGAAAAATTTAATAATTAAAAATTCTAAATTCTAATTCTACTCAAAGTAAATAACAAATAATAATTAATATAATGCATATTAAATTATTATTTGCTATTAATTTATTAAGATAAAAACTTATCAAATAAAATATGATTAAATTAAAACTAATCCTAACTCTATATAAAGTTAATAATAATTAATATATATTATAATGGATATAATTATATATTAATAATTATCATCTTTTTTTATTGAACTAAAAACATCTATTATAGATGCCTTTTGAAAATATTTACAAAATGATGCATCTGATTTTAATATTTACAAAAAGAGCAACCAAATTTTAAAAATAGTTCAATTAAGTCCCTAGACTTAATGAAAATTTGAAATTGTGTTGCAATTTTAAAACTTGGATAAAAATTGACCCTTTTTATTTGAAAATTTAAAAATTTATTTTGCCATTTAGGGAATAATTTCTCTAAAAATTATGTCAAAATCAATTCCCAGGAAAGATTGGAGGGCTCATAAGCGGTCCCGCTTAAGTTCCAATCTCCTAAACAGAATTTATTTAAACATACTAATCCCGAAAATACATCCTAAATCATTTATTTAAAAAGAAAACAAGAAAATTTAATCATTTGATAAAATGTATGAAATTTTCCGTTCAATTTTATCTCCCTAGTAATGTTTCAAGTGTTGAGCATTAACTCGGAAAATACCTCCCTTACCTTGAAGGTCAACAACTCCGTACAGATAAACTCGGTGAATTGTAAATAGGCCGAACCAACGTGATTTTAACTTAACTGGAAAAAACTTTAATCTCGAATTAAATAACAAGACTTGCTGACCTGTTTCAAATTCTCAAACTCGAATATGCTTGTCATACCATTTCTTAAGTCTCTCTTTGAATAATTTGGCATTCTCGTATGAGAACATTTGGAATTCTTCTAACTCGTTGAGTTGGATCATCCGTCTCTCTTTAGTAAGCTTAAGATCCAAGTTGAGTTGTTGGAGAGCCCAGTAAGCTTTGTGCTCTAACTCTAAAGGCAGATGATAGGCTTTCCCAAAGCCCAACCTATAGGAAGCCCAACCTATAGGGTGACATCCCTAAAGGTGTCTTGAATGCTATCCTGTAAGCCCATAAAGCATCATCCAGTCTTTTGGACCAATCTTATCAATTTGGGAAAACTACCTTCTCAAATATGCCTTTGATCTATTTGTTTTCCAGTTCAGCTTGTCCATTCATCTGCGGATGGTAAGCTGCGGCAACCTTATGCTTCACTCCATGTTTGTCAAGTAACCATTTCAACCACTTGTTCACAAAATAGGACCCTTCATTACTAATGATGGCTCGTGGGGCTCCAAACCTTGTGAACACATGCTTTTGCAAAAACTTCATCACAACCTTAGCATCATTTGTCGGATATGCTTCAGCCTCAATCCACTTAGGCACGTAGTCTACAGCTACCAACATGTACTTGTGACCAAAAGACAGAGGGAAAGGATTGAGAAAGTCAATATCTCAAACATTGAACAATTCTACCTTAATGATGTTTGTTCGAGGCATCTCGTTTCTGTTGGTGACATTTCCAGCCCTTTGGCATCGATCACAACTCTTTACGTAAGCATATGCGTCTTTAAATAGTGTTGACAAAAGAATCTGGCTTGCAATACTTTGGCCGCAGTGCGTTTACCTTCGAAGTTCCCCCACTCGGAGCTAAGCGACAATGGTATAGAATCTTATGTACTTCATCTTCTACCATGCACCTCCTGATCATTTGGTCTGCACACTTTTTAAACAAGTATGGTTCTTCCTAGAAATAGTACTTCACATCGTGGAGAAACTTTTTCCTTTGATGATATGTCTTATCAATCGGCATCAAACCACAAGCTAAATAGTTAGCAATATCAACAAACCAAGGGGTATTATAGACATGACTTGTAACACCCTTGACCCATATCTAATGCCGAGACAGGGTTTGAGGTGCTACTGAGCTTAAACTAAACCAATATTAGAAAATTGGGCCATAAAATATGGATCAATTTAAAACTTTTTATTTCATAAGCGAACTGTCCCTTGAGTGGGCTTACAAGCCCCAAAACATACATTTGGGGTGGTTCGGGACCCAACCGAGAGCTCATGAAAACTTAGAAAATTTCATGCTTTAAGGCCCCACACGCCCGTGTAGGTATATGGAACACGCCCGTGTGCTAGGGACATGCCCATGTCCTGCACCTGTGTGGCCAATTTCATTTTTACAATTTTTCATAAAACAAGTGCAGACTTCACACGGCCTAGACACACGCCCGTGTCCTTTGCCCATTTCCTATCACACGGCCACGACACGCCCGTGGCGCAGCCCGTGTGTAAAAACCTGGGTATTCTGTTTCTGACGTCAGCATCACACGACCATGGCACATGACCGTGTACTAGGTCGTGCCCTCCACACAGTTGAGACACATGGCCGTTTCTCTGCCCGTGTGATAAATACCATGCATTCTGACTTGAAATTTCTAGGTGCAGGGGACACACGGCCTTCTCACACCCCAATGGTGCTGTCCGTGCGTCACATATGGCCTAGACACACTCCCATATGTCTACCCATGTGGACAATATGAGGCTATTTACCAAGCCTCATTACCACCCTAGTATGTCTATTTTCATGTTGATACCAATCAATACCGAATCAAACATGATAGACATTCATTCAACCATGAAGATACATCTATCATAGACTCAAAATGAATGTTACGCTCAATCAAGTCTTAATGTAAAATGTGGAAACTATTTCAAGCCAACACATTTGGCCAATTCTCAAAGACACAAGAATAATAAGGTCTAGCCCTATACATGCCATAATCAAAAATATAAATCCAACTATACCGAGTATTACGGCTAATAGTGTGATCGATATCTCTGACTTCAAGGATCCTTGAGCTAATTAAGCGACACTGAAAGAAAAGGGAAAAGAAAGGGAGTAAGCATAAAGCTTAGAAAGTTGCATATAAGTAAATATAAAACAACAATTTCTCCTCTAGTCATCATACTCATAGCACAAAGATAGGCATAAGCTTGACTTACTCATTACCGTTTACTCTAGTTACATTTTCTATTTTGTGCTCATCATTCATGCATACTGAATAGGTACCTGTACCACTCACAACATTGTTATACTTTCCTTACTAACTCGCTTTCATAACCTTTAAAGTTGAGCCTTTAAGAACACTACCGGATATTCTATAAGCCTCTATCATGGGTTAAGTTGCCGATGCCATGTCCCAGAGATGGTCTTACATTGGCTATCATCGTCGAGGTCGATGCCATGTCCTAGACATGGTCTTACACTAGCCCTTGTACTTACGAGCTGATGCATGTCCCAAACATGTCTTACACTAGCACAACTCTTAGCCGATGCATGTCCCAGACATGTCTATCACTGGCTATCATCGTCGAGGTCGATGCATGTCCCAGACATGTCTTATACTAGCACTTATCTCTATGCTGATACCATGTCCCAGACATGGTCTTACATTGGCTCTCATAATGTGGCCGATGCATGTCCCAGACATGTCTTATACTAGCACACAAGTAACCTGAATGTTGAGGCACGAATATCTGATTTGTTTCCTTGGGTTCCAGTGGGATCTTTTTACTATCTCAATTATTACTATGCATTCTCAATTCACAATCCAGCAATTCACGCTATATCAATTCAATGACAATTCGAATATATGTATTAACAATGTAGTTATTTTATTTACATACAACTTTCCTCGGTTTACAAAATGTACTCGACTAGTCGATTTAGTCTATTTGCTTGGCTTTCCCCCGGTCTATGTTCGAATTCAGTAAATCTTGATCTATAATAGCAAAGTGCACTCATTTAGTCATTAAACACAACTAGGCAATCTAAAATTTACATTTTTGGGTAAAATAACCATTTTGCCCCTATGATCAAAATTTAATTTTTATCGAATTTCTTCGTATCTCAAGCCTAGCCGAACTCTTTTTACTCTTGTAGCAACCCAAAATCTCACTATTTCACATACTTAACACTTATCTTGCAACTTTTGCAAAATAGTCCTTTTTGGTGTTTTCATGCTAATACCTTTCACAAAATTTGTTTATAACATAGCTAAGACTCATACTCTTCCATAAAAACTCAGCAAACACTAAAATTCCATTCATAGAAAAACCCTAAACTCTTAACCATTTTGCAAAATAGACCCCTCATTTGAATGCTCATTTTCAAGGGTCTCAAAAATGCAAAAATTGTCAATTAGGGACATGGGAATCACTTACTTGTTGAGGTAATAAGTTGCTGAAATTTCAAAGCTTCAAAAACCCCTCTTTTTCTAATATTTTCGGTGGGGAGAAGGCATGGGGAAGAAAGGAATTGATAGCTAAGCTCATAGGTATTATTTTATCATAAGATTATGTCATCAAGTCACCTAACATTGACTTTTTGACTAAATTTGCTTCTTATGGCCGACCACCTTGTTTCTAGGGGTCAAATTCCTCTTTAAAAGCCCCTAATTTTAGTTCTTTAGCTATTTAACACATCTTGGTACTAAAATGCAACTTTTACCTTTTATGCGATTTAGTCTTTTTTTTCGCAATCGGTTCACAAACATTAAAATTGGCTCACCAAATTTTTCATACGCTAATATAATCATGTCATAACTCCATAATAATAAAAAAATAAATTTTATAACATCGAATTTGTGGTCTCGAGACCACTATTCTGACTATGCCCTAAATCAGGTTGTTACATTTCTCCCCCTTTAGGGATTTTTGTCCCCAAAAATCTTACCAGTGAATAAGTTCGGATACTGCTTTCTCAAAGACTCCTCGGGTTCCCATGTGGCTTCCTTGACTCCATGTCTATGCCATAAAACCTTAACTAGAGGTATATTCTTATTTCTTAACTGTTTGACTTCTCGAGCTAAGATCTTGACCGGCTTCTCACCATAAGTCATATCTGGAAGAATCTCAACTTCAGTTGGCGCAATTACATGCGAAGGGTCTGATCTGTACCAGCATAACATGGACACAGGAAACACATTGTGGATCTTTTCTAACTCCGGTGGCAAATTCAATCGGTAGGCAATAGGCCTTACTTTCTCGGTAATTTCATAAGGTCATATGAAACGAGGACTCAACTTGCCCCTTTTTCCAAACTTGAGGACTTTCCTCCATGGAGAAACTTTCAAAAATACTTTATCATCGACTTCAAACTTAATTTCCTTTCGTCTCAAATTTGTGTAGGATTTTTCTATCTGATGCGGCTTTTAGGCAGTCACGAATCACTTTAATTTTCTCTTTAGCCTCCTTGACCAAATCAACCCCATGAATCTGATTCTCTCTCAACTCAATCCAGTATAAGGGCGTTTGACACTTTTGCCCGTATAAAGCCTCATAAGGCGCCATTTTTAGACTCGACTGATAGCTGTTGTTGTAGGTGAATTCAACCAATGGCAAGTATTTTTCCCAACTTCCCTAAAATTTGAGAACACAACATCTCAACATGTCCTCTAAGATCTGTATCACTCTTTTCGACTGTCCCTCAGTTTGCGGATGAAATGCCGTGATGAAACTCAACTTGGTTCCCAAAGCCTCTTGTAACTTTTTCCAAAACCTTGAGGTAAACCTCGGATCTCTATCTGACACAATTGACAATAGCACTCCGTGAAGCCTTACAATCTCGAAAATATATAAGCCAGCTAATTTCTCGAGGGAGTAGTCAGTACGCACTGGTACGAAGTGTGCTGACTTAGTTAATTTGTTGATAATTACCGATATTATATCTTTCTTTTTCAGGGTTACTGACAAACTGGTCACAAAGTCCATAGTGATACGATCTCATTTCCACTTGGGGACCATAATAGGTTGAAGTAAACCCAAAGGTACTTGATGTTCAGCCTTTACTTGTTGACACACTAGGCACCTAGAAACAAATTCTGAGATGCCTCTTTTCATACCTGACCACTAATACATTTTCTTAAGGTCGTTGTACATTTTTGTACTACCCGAGTGAACAGATAAACAATCACCATGAGCCTCACTCAAAATCTTTTGAATAAATTCATTGACTTTGGGTACACAAACTCTGTCTCTGAACGTTAAACATCCATCGGTACCGCTACGAAAATCCGATTGAATTTCTGACTCACACATATTTCTCTTGGCTTCCAACTTCTCATCACCTTTCTGAGCTTCTCGGCTTTCCTGAAGAAAATTCAGTCTGACTCTTAGCACTGCTAGGATCGAACCATCATTAGATACAATCAACTGAGTGTTCAAGGTTCTCGAGGCAAACAACAACTTCCTACTCAAGGCGTTGGCGACTATGTTCACCTTTCTCGGATGGTAGTCGATAATCAATTCCTAATCCTTTAACAACTCTAACCACTAGCGTTGCCTCAAATTCAACTCCTTTTGAGTCATCAAGTACTTTAAGCTCTTATGTTCTATGAATACCCAACATTTCTCTCCATACAAATGGTGTCTCCAAATCTTCAGTGCGAACACTACTGCTGCTAACTCCAAATCATGGGTTAGATAATTTCTCTCGTGTGGTTTTAACTGTCTCGAGGTATAGGCTATAACCTTGCCTTCTTGCATGAGCACACACCCTAAACCATTTAAGGAGGCATCACTATAAATCACAAACTCCTTGCCCGACTCTGGTTGCACTAACACTGGGGCTTCTGTTAATAAGGTCTTTAATCTCTCAAAACTTTGTTGACATTTTTCAGTCCATTCAAACTTGATGTCATTTTACAGCAGCCTAGTCATCGGGGTAGCTATCATAGAAAATCCATTTACAAATCATTTGTAGTATCTGACTAAACCCAAAAAGCTTCGAACCTCCGTTACATTCTTTGGCGGCTTCCAATCCACAATAGCGAAAATCTTATTTGGATCAACTCAGATTCCGTCACCCAACACAATATGTCCTAGAGGCCCAACCTCTTTAAGCCAAAACTCACTCTTGCTGAACTTGGCTTATAATCTCTTGTCTCTCAAGGTTTGCAACACAACCCTCAGATGCTCTGCGTGCTCTCTCTTATCAGGCGAGTAGACCAGTATGTCATCGATTAAAACGACAACAAACTTATCTAGATACGGCCTGAATAAACAGTTCATCAAATCCATAAATACCACCAGGGCATTATTCAAACCAAATGGCATGACAAGAAACTCATAATGCCTATATCTTGTCTGAAATGTAATCTTTGGTACATCTCGCTCTTTAACCCTTAACTGATAATAGCCAGACCTTAGATCGATCTTAGAAAACACGGTAGCTCCCTTCAACTGATCAAACAAATCATCGCTCCTTGGTAAAGGGTATTTGTTCTTCACTGTTACCTTGTTGAGTTGCCTATAGTTGATGCATAATCACATCGACCCATCTTTCTTCTTCACAAAGAGCACCGGAGCACCCCACGAAGAATAGCTTGTCTCGCAAAGCACTTATCTTTCAGATCTTGCAACTGTGCCTTCAACTCTTTCAGCTCCGTTGGGGCCATCCTATACGGAGTGATCGAAACAGGTGTCGTACCAGGAACCAATTCAATTTCAAACTCGACTTCTCTCACTGGACGTAATCTAGGTAATTCCTCCAAAAACACGTCCGTGAAATTGTAGAATACTGGCACTGATTCTATCTTTAACTCTGACTCTTGAGTATTTAGCACAAAAACTAAATAAGCCTTATACTTCTTTTTTAAATATTTATCAGTAGTCAATGACGATATTACCATAGGCAAGTTATCTGACTCATCTAGTCCAACTCGAAGAACATCCCATCTTCACATCTTAACTCAATTAGTTTTCTTCCACAATCTACCACAACACCATAGGAGGTTAGCTAATCCATCCCAAGAATTATGTCGAATTCACTAAACGGCAACAACATCAAGTTGGCCGGAAAACAATGGCCTCTAATCATCAAGGAACAATTTCTACATACTTGGTTCACTAATACATGCTTGCCTAATGGGTTGGACACTTTTATTGCAAACGTAGTGGACTCTACTAACATGTTTTTACGAGGCATTAATTCCATACAAATGTAATAGTGGGTAGATCCCGGGTCAATTAAAGCAACAATAGTAATATCATTGATAGAAAAGGTACCCGTGATCACGTCGGGGGACTCTGCCTCTTCTCAGGCATGTATAGCATAGGTCCTCACTGGCACTCTGCCTTCAGACCTCGTCGTGGCATCTCTTGATGCGCCTCTACCACTAGTCCCACTCCCGGGGTTCTTTTGTGGCCTACTCCTCAAGGGAGCACTACTTGCTTTCATATCTTGTTTTCTTCCTCTCTCGTCCATCTCAGAACAATCACGAATAAAGTGGTTAAGTGACCCACATTTAAAACAACCCCTCTCGTTTACTCAGCATTCACCTAAGTGATATCTCCCACATCCAGGGCACTCTTGCCTATTTGGCCGAGTACTACCAACACCAGCGACCGAAGTAGTCTGAGCTTTAAATGCCATATTCAAATGATTTTTGTTTCTCCTCAAATACCCCACCGAAGCATTCGATCGGGTAGTAAATTCTTTTGATCGCTTAGATGAGGACTGATGTGCCTTATCCATCTGTCTTTTCTTTAAATCCTGTGACTCAATGGCCGCCTTTCTCCTCTCTTTTACCAGCTCATTTGCCTTCCACGCTCTCTCGATGAGCACCACAAATTCTTTTATTTCTAAGATGTCCATAAACACTCGGATATCTTCGTTAAGGCCATCCTCAAACCTCTTACACATGGTAGCTTCAGTGGATACATATTCCCATGCATACTTACTGAGTTCCACAAACTCACACTCATATTCTGTCACAGCCTTATTGCCCTGCTTCAACTCTAAAAATTCCTTCCTTTTCTGGTCTATGTACCTCTGGCTAATGTACTTTTTTCTGAACTCTTCTTGGAAATATTCCCAAGTTACTATTTCTCTCGGTACCATAGACACGAGGGTATTCCACCACTGATAAGCCAAATCCCGTAGGAGTAACGCTGCACACTTCATGCACTCCTCAGGTGTGCATGATAATTCATCGAATACTCTTATGATGTTTTCTAACCAAAACTCTACCTTCTTTGGGTTATCATCTAAGTTAGCCCAAAATTCCTCGGCCCATTATTTTTGAATCTTATCAACCGGATGCTTCTCTCTTCTAAACATGTCCGCACCTTGCGGAGCTACCGGGGCATACTGAGGAATCAGACGAGGTGGGGGAGGCGGAGTGTTTGGGTTCACACGAACAAACTCTGTATACCAAGCATCCATCATTCAGAGGTAGGCTTCTCTAGCCCCTCCTCCTTGGCCCATACTCACGGGCTCACTCTCTACTGGCGCGGTCCCTTCTACGAGAGCCAGTGCATTACTTTCCACGTCATCTGCTGTGGTTCTATCAGGATCCATTTACTACATAAGAAAAACATAATTTATTCCGTCAGGAATATTCACACTATCAATATGTTTTTATGGCATGTATAGCTAGACACGTAATCTAGATATGTTAGTCCTAGAATCGACTAAACCACGGCTCTGATACCACTAAATGAAACACTCCTAGCCTGTATCCAATACCGTGATAGGGTTTGAGGTGCTACCGAGCTTAAACTAAACCAATATTAGAAAATTGGGCCATAAAATTTTGATCAATTCAAAACTTTTTATTTCATAGGCGAACTGTCCCTTGAGTGGGCTTACGAGGCCCAAAACATACATTTGGGGTGGTTCGGGACCCAACCGAGAGCTCAAGAAAACTTAAAAAATTTCATCCTTTAAGGCCCCACACACTCGTGTAGGTATATGGCACACGCCCGTGTGTTAGGGACATGCCCATGTCCTGTACCCGTGTGGCCAATTTTATTTTTACAATTTTTCATAAAATAAGTGCAGACTTCACACGACCTGGACACACGCTCGTGTCATTTGGCTGTGTCCTATCACACAGCCACGACACGCCCGTGGCGTAGCCCATGTGCAAAAACCTGGGTATTCTATTTCTGACGTCAGCATCATACGACCATGGCACATGACCGTGTACTAGGCCGTGCCCTCCACACGGTTGAGACACACGGCCGTGTCTCTACCTGTGTGATAAATACCATGCATTCTGACTTGAAATTTTTAGCTGCAGGGGACATACGACCTTCTCACAAGCCCATGGGGCTGTCCGTGTGTCACACACGGCCTAGACACACGCCCGTGTGTCTACCCGTATGGACAATATGAGGCTATTTACCAAGCCTCATTGCCACCTTAGTATGTCTATTTTCATGTCGATACCAATCAATACCGAATCAAGCATGATAGACATTCATTCAACCATGAAGATGCATCAATTATAGACTCAAAATTAATGTTACCCTCAATCAAGGCTTAATGTAAAATATGGAAACAATTTCAAGCCAACACATTTGGCCAATTCTCAAAGACACAAGAATAATAAGGTCTAGCCCTATACATGCCATAATCAAAAATATAAATCCAACTATACCGAGTATTATGGTTGATAGTGTGATCAATATCTCTGACTTTAAGGGATCCTTGAGCTAATTAAGCGGCACTGAAAGAAAAGGGAAAAGAAAGGGAGTAAGCATAAAGCTTAGTAAGTTGCATATAAGTAAATATAAAACAACAATTTCTCCTCTAGTCATCATACTCATAGCATAAAGATAGGCATAAACTTGACTTACTCATTACCGTCTACTCTAGTCACATTTTCTATTTTGTGCTCATTACTCATGCATATCGAATAGGTACCTGTACCACTCACAACATTGTTATACTTTCCTTACTAACTCGCTTTCATAACCTTTAAAGTTGAGCCTTTCAGAAAACTACCGGATATTCTATAAGCCTATATCATGGGTTAAGTTGCCAATGCCATGTCCTAGAGTCTTACACTAGCCCTCATACTTACATGCTGATGCATGTCCCAAACATGTCTTACACTAGTACAACTCTTAGTCGATGCATGTCCTAGACATGTCTTACACTGGCTATCATCGTCGAGGCCAATGCATCTCCTAGACATGTCTTATAGTGGCACTCATCTCTACGCCGATGCCATGTCCCAAACATGGTCTTACACTGGCTCTCATAATGTGGTCGATGCATGTCCCAGACATGTCTTATACTGGCACACAAGTAACTCGAATGTTAAGGCACGAATATCTGGTTTGTTTCTTCAGGTTTTAGTGGGATCTTTCTACTATCTCAATTATTACTATGCATTCTAAATTCACAATCTAGCAATTCACTCTATATCAATTCAATGACAATTCGAATATATGTATTAACAATGTAGTTATTTTATTTACATACAACTTACCTCAGTTTACAAAATGTACTCAACTAGTCGATTTAGTTGATTTGCTTGGCTTTCTCTCGGTCTAGGTTCGGATTCGGTAAATCTTGATCTATAATAGCAAAGTGCACTCATTTAGACATTAAACACAATTAGGCAATCTAAAATTTACATTTTTGGGTTAAATGATCATTTTGCCCCTAGACCTTGGCAAAATGACCATTTTGCCCCTATGATCAAAATTCCATTTTTATCGAATTTCTTCATATCTCAAGCCTAGCTGAACTCTTTTTACTCTTGTAGCAACCCCAAAATCTCACTATTTCACATACTTAACACTTATCTTGTAACTTTTGCAAAATAGTACTTTTTGGTGTTTTCATGCTAACGCCTTTCACAAAAGTTGTTTATAACATAGATAAGACTCATACTCTTCCATAAAAACTCAGAAAACACTACAATTCCATTCATAGTGAAACCCTAAAAAGTTAACCATTTTACAAAATAGACCCATCATTTGAAAGCTCATGTTTCAAGGGTCTCAAAAATGCAAAAATTGTCAACTAGGGACATAGAAATGACTTACTTGTTGAGGTAATAAGTTGCTGAAATTTAAAAGCTTCAAGAACCCCTCTTTTTCTGATATTTTTGGTGGGGAGAAGGCATGGAGAAGAAAGGAATTGATAGCTAAGCTCATAGGTGTTATTT
Organism: Gossypium longicalyx; assembly: GCA_025698465.1. Taxonomy (NCBI): domain Eukaryota; kingdom Viridiplantae; phylum Streptophyta; class Magnoliopsida; order Malvales; family Malvaceae; genus Gossypium; species Gossypium longicalyx. Next base: position 64,399,235 of record CM046995.1, on the reverse strand, counting down.
TATCATAAGATTATGTCATCAAGTCACCTAACATTGCCTTTTTGACTAAATTTGCTTCTTATGGCTGCCCACCTTGTTTATAGGGGTCAAATTGCTCTTTAAAAGCCCCTAATTTTAGTTCTTTAGCTATTTAACACATCTTGTATTAAAATGCAACTTTTGCCTTTTATGCGATTTAGTCATTTTTTTTTCGCAATTGATTCACAAACATTAAAATTGGCTCACCAAATTTTTCATACGCTAATATAATCATGTCATAAATCCATAATAATAATAAAATAAATTTTCTAACATCAGATTTGTGGTCCCGAGACCACTATTCTGACTAGGCCCTAAATCGGGCTGTTACATGATTTACCTTTAGTATGTGTTCATCTGGAAATGTTTCCTAAATGGGTATAAGTGGAGAATTCCCTTCTTGGGGCTCCAATCTTGACAAGTGGTCTACTACTTGGTTTTCTACTTTCGATCTTGAAATTCTAATTTGAACTCTTAAAGTAGAAGTACCCATCAGATCAGTCTCGGCTTAGCGTCTTTCTTGGCAAGAAAATACTTAATCACCGAGTGATCTGTATAAATAGTCACCTTGGTACCTACAAGATAAGATTGAAACTTGTCAAAAGCAAGCACAATAGGAAGTAACTCTTTCTCTATTACCGTATAATTCAATTGAGCTCCTGTTAAAGATTGACTTGCATAGTAGATGGGATGAAAAACTTTGTTCCTTCGCTGGCCCATGACAGCTCCTATCGCGAAGTCACTTGCATCACACATCAGTTCAAATGACAAATCCCAGTCTAGTGTGATGATTATGGGTGTCGAAACTAGTCGACCCTGCAAATCTTTAAAAGTTATTAAGCACTCCTAATCAAATTTAAACGCCATGTCCTTCTCCAATAATTTGCATAAGGGTTTAGTAACTTCGGAGAAGTCCTTGATGAATGTTTGATAGAAACCGGCATGGCCTAAAAAGCTCCTAACACCCTTTACAGATGTTGGAGGTGGGAGTTTCTTAATAACATCTACCTTTGCTTTATCTACCTCGATTCCATGTCTCGTTATTTGATGCCCTAGAACAATACCTTCTCGTACCATGAAATGACACTTTTCCCAATTGAGTACGAGGTTTGTTTCTTCACATCGCCTTAGTACCTTGGCTAGATTGGCTAGGAAATCATCATATGTATCTCTAAATATTGAAAAATCATCCATAAAGACTTCCAAGTATTTTTCAACCATGTCAGTAAAAATAGACATCATACATCTTTAACATGTAGCAGGTGCATTACATAAACCAAATGGCATGCTTCTAAATGCAAATGTACCGTACGTGCAAGTGAATGTTGTGATGTGATGATCTTCCGGTGCTACCGTAATCTTGTTATACCCCAAGTATCCATCGAGAAAATAATATTAGTCTCACCTTGTAAGTCTATCCAGCATCTGGTCCAAAAACGATAAAGGAAAGTGATTTTTCCTAGTCGTCTTGTTTAGCTTTCGGTAATCGATGTAAAATCTCCATCCTATAATCATTCTAGTCGGTATCAACTCGTTATTCTCATTTTCAATAACCATGATACTTCTTTTCTTTGGCACGTATTGGACCGGACTTACCTATGAACTATTTGAGATGGGGTAGATTATACCCGCATCTAACCACTTGATGATTTCTTTCTTGACTATGTCCTTCATGATGGGATTCAGTCTTCGTTGTCCATTAATCATCCCTTTTTCGCCATCTACCAGGATAAACTTGTGCATGCATACAGATGGACTAGTTCTGCGAATATCGACTATGATCCATCCGATAGCATTCTTGAATTATTTTAATACCAGGATGAGTTTCTCTTCTTTTTTAGTAGTTAATTCTGCTAAAAAAATCATAGGCAGAGTAGAAGAGTTACCTAAATAAACATATTTTAAATGTGAAGGAAGCACCTTGAGTTCTAATTTAGGTGGCTCCTTGATTGAGGGCATAATCCCTATTCTCTAACTCCAAAGATTCAAAGCGAGATTACGGATTAAATCCCCTTTGATTAGCTTCTAACAAAGCTAAATATTCATCTTCCTCTTCATCATTTCGAGGATTTGATGTCAAAATTCATTCCAATGGGTCCTCAACATAGTTGAGTTCCTTCTCTACAATTAGATCTTCTAAATCGGACACTTCATAAAAATCATCAATTGTGTCAGGAAATCGCATAGACTTAAAAATGTTAAATGTTACCTGATCATCCTGAACATGCATAGTAAGCTCGCCCTTCTACACATCAATGAGGGTCCTTTTGGTTGCTAAGAATGGTCTTCCTAGGATGATTGACACCTTTTTATCTGGTTCAAAGTCTAAAATCACAAAGTTAGCAGGAAAGATAAATTTGTCTACACGTACCAATACGCCCTCGATTTTCCTTCTAGGTGTGCTAAGGATTGATCTGCTAATTGAAGTGTAACCGTAGTCGGTCTAACTTCACCTATCCCCAACTTCCTAAATATTGACATAGGCATCAAGTTGATACTCGCACCCAAGTCACATAGTGCCTTACCACAATATGTTGCTCCAATGTTGCAAGGTATGGTAAAACATCCAGGATCCTTCAATTTTAGGGGTATTTTGTCTTGAATATATGCACTGCATTCCTTTGTTAGGGCTACCATCTCAAATTCTCCAAGCCTTTGTTTTTTAGACAGGATATCTTTCATGATTTTGACGTAGTTTGGCATGTGTTCAAGTGCTTCAAACAACGAGATGTTGATACGAAATTGCTTGAGTACGTCTAAGAACTTCTTGAATTGAATTTCCTACTTCTTCTTCTTAAGTCTTTGAGGGTAGGGTGGTGGAGGTTTCTTTACTGGAATTGGTTGATTCATCTTCTGTGGTAATTCTGCATCTAATGGAGTTGTTAGTTGATCAGAATTAGCTGGTTCTGAAGTTATGTTGTCTGATTTTGTAGATTCTGGTTCTTGTGAAACTGGAATTTCAATACTCAGTTGAACGTCCTCTGAATCTTGAGCATCAGCTGGCTTCTTTCAAACTTCAACGGTGTTGGGCTCTAATGTCTTTCCACTCCTCAATGTCAATGCTTTACAATGCTCCTTCCCTAGATTCCTCGGATTCTTCGTATCACTAGGTAAAGCACCTTGTGGTAGGTTTCTGAGTTCAATTCCAAGCTGGCCCATTTGGTTTTCTAGGTTTTTTAATGTAGCTACTTGGCTTTCGATTAATGCATCATTCTTGGCCATGTATGCCTTCAACAAATTTTCTAAGCCATTGGATGGTTTAGCTTGGGTTGGATTCTAAACTTGTTGGGGGAAACTAAGTGGCTGGGTCAATCTAGGTTAGGCGTAAGTATTACTGGTTCCAACCCCTTGGTTACTCCAAGAAAAATTCGAGTGGTTTCACCATGATGGGTTATAGAAATTGGACTTGTAACAGCCCAATTTAGGGCCAAAACGGAACAGTGGTTACGAAACCACGAATCCGAGGTTAAAAATTTTATGACTAGGTGTTTAATTTGATGTTTAGGACTAAATTGAAATAGGTGAAAATGTGTGTTCTAGTTCATAAGGTACTTGATTGAAATGGGGGTTTTAAGTAAAGGTCCTTAAATGGAAATTAGACCATTATACTTTATATGGACAAAAATGGTCATGAATAGGACAAAATTTTAAAGAAAGACCTTAAGGGTATTTTTGTCATTTGGTAATTAAAAGAAATAAAATGGGAAAAATAAGCCAAAATTTTGTCCATCCATCTTCTTCCTTGGCCGAAACTTGTATGTTCACCATAGCTAGGGTTTTTTCTAAGCTTTCAAGCTCAATAATCAAGAAAGGCATGGAATCGACCTCGAACGGGGGAAGGAAAAGATTTTGGACTAAATTGCAAAATTTTCATATTTTGCACCGATGTAAGTTTGTATGTAAATAATGCATTATCTTTATTTACGTTTTATATTTCAGCATATTATATATATTTTAGCTGATTTTGAATCATAATCAACTATTGGAAGAATGAAAATAAGTAATAGAGAGAAAAATCCCGGTTGAACCTTCGGAAAGATTGGATAATACAGATGGTACGTAGCTAGGTCACATGTATGGTGCTGAGTGCACATCATGTGTATAAGAGAGCTACGAGATACTATGGGGTAGCTAGGTCACATGTGTGATACGAGATGTATACCATGTAGACAAGAGAGCTACGGGAGAGGATAAATGTAGCTAGGTCGCATGTGTGGTTCCAAGTGAAGGACACCATATAGACACGAGAGATACGATATAAACTGGCTAGGTCACATGGGTAGTACTAAGTGTTCACCATGTGTACAAGAGAGCCGAACTATGTGAAATATGATGGGTGGAGCTATGTGCTGAAACCACCAAGTATCGAGGATTGATCATAAGTGTTCAACGGGATGATTTTATGGTGACATTGTAATCATGGACCTATACTTGTGATGTATGAAATGTGGTGAAAATGAATTGTGATATGCATGTTAAAATGAGGTTAATACAAAGAAAGAGTGAAAGAGTGAATTAGCAATAATACTATTTTAGACAGTCGCAGTGACGTGAATTTGAAAAATCACCAAAAATAGTAAGAATTTAATTAGAGAATAAATGAGATATGAAATTAAATCTTAATGAGTCTATTTTCATGTAAAAGAAACAGAGCAAGTAAAGGGATCCTATATTTGAGATATTTATATTTTTGTGAGACTTGTTCAGAATGACTACGTGATCCCCTGTTCTGACTTTGAAAAATCATTAAAAATTTTAAAAAACTAATTAAGAAATATAGTTTATATTCCTAGATTCCTTATTGAGTCTAGTTTTAAATGAAACAAATTTCATCGCTATTTGACTTTTTTATAGGGAGAAAACCAATTTGTAGTGAACAGAGGTCAGATCAGTCGAGCTATATAATAGGGGAAACTTTAACTAATAAACTGTACTAATTGGCTGAACCAAAAATTCTAGAAAAATCTTAGTAAGAAGTAATATGAGTCTAGTTTCAGGAAACTTTTATGGATTTGAATTTCGAGTTTCGTAACTCGAGTTATGATTTATTCAGTGAACATGACGCAAGAGGGACAGCTTGATCAAATTGGAGTAAATAGTGAAATTAAAAATAGATATGGTTGAGTTATTTTGTGAACATATTAGATTCCTTATTCATTATTTATATACTTACTTACTAAGCTATAAGCTTACTTTCTTTTATCTCTTTTGTTTTATAGTGTCATCCAACTAACACAGGAGTTAGAAATCGTTGAAGATCTGTCCGCACTATCAATACTTTTGGTATTTGAACTAAACATTTTGAATTGTGGCATGTATAGTAGGCTTAGTTATTTTTTTACGTGTCATAATTGCCTAGGTATAAAATATTAGTTACAATATTTGACAGATTATTTTGTACAAAGCCATTGAAATTGGCTAATATTGTTAAAGGCATATGTTATAATGATTCATGATCTAATTAGATGCCATATTTTTGTCTCGATTTTATTTAATGGTATGTATTATGATCTGGTAATACCTCGTACCCTATTCCGGCGTCGGGTACGGGTAAAGGGTGTTACAGGATTGCAGTCCTTGCCTTCCTCGATTTTGATTCTGGTTACCCATGTAATATACAGATTCTGGGTTCGGTGGACATTCTTTGTAACAGTCCGGCTTAGACCCTAGTCAGAATAGTGGTTTCAAGACATATCTGAGTCAGAAAAATATTTAAATATTATTTTCTGTGTTTATGATATGTGAATGCGCATGTGTGAAAGTCTCGTATGAAAATTTGAATGTTTGTGTGCTTAATTTTGAAAAAGGACCTAATCGCGTAAAATATAAAAGTTGTCTGCTATTTGTTAAAAGTGCCTATTTGATTTGGCTTATTAATTGAGAGGTCCTTATGTGGTTATTTGACCATTGGAAGTTTGAATGGACATAAGTGACCATCCAATATATGTTTATTTTATATTTATAATAAGGTTAATAAGGTAAAATGTTTATTAATGTTAATTAAAATAAAACCAAAAGCATGAAAATGGCCATTAGCATCCATTTGTGACAAAAATACAAGAAAAAGAAAAAGAGAAAAGCTTCTTAGTGTTCAGCCATTGAATTCCTTGACTAAGGTATGGATTTTGCTCGATTTTTGTTAATTTCTACGTTTTTGTAATCGTTGCTTCGTATACTATCAAGCCCATGCCTCAATTTTCAATTTTGTTGATGATTTTGAAATGTGCAATGGATGAATTCATGAGCTTTATGTTGTTAAATGGTGAAATATGAAAGTTTAATGCTGGGTTTAAATGTTGTCTTTGGATTTTTGATGAATTTGAGTAATTTGGGCTGAATTGTAAAAAGGTTATTTTGAGGGACTAAAATGTGAAATAAATGAAATATATGGACTTGTATGAGAGCTATGAAAATTCGGCTAAGCTTGTGTATAAGCAAATTATGTGTATTTTGTGATTTTGTGAATTAGGGACTAAAGTGATAAAATGTGAAAATGTGAGGGCTAGTTTGCAAAATGCCCTAAATATGTGTTTGTGGATGGTTTTGAATGAATTTGTGATTGAATTGGTTAAATTTGAATTATATAGATCGAGAATTAAAAAATACGAAATTAAATCGGGGGAAGTCGAAAGTCATTGAATAGTCGACTCCATTGTTTGAATCCGTATGAGGTAAGTCGATATACAAATAAGCTTGTTGAATTGAATTATTATTATTCATTTGATATTGAATTGCGGTGAATGGATGTCTGAGCTAAATATGAGTTATCCGATAATATATCGACGAAGTTCCGACGTCTGAAAGGCTCGTATGAACCTTAGGAATAGTTAGGATACATATGTCATGATATAGGATCCGATATGTGATTTCGTGTAAGACCATGTCTAGGACGTTGGCATCGGCTTCTATTTTACGTGTAAGACAATGTTTGGGACATTGGCATCGTATTTGATTTTGTGTAAGACCCTGTCTGGGACAGTGGCATTGATGTTTGATTACATGTAAGACCACATCTGGGATGTTGGCATTGTATATACTTTCTGAGCTTTTCGTGTATCCTTACGTTTCCGAATGGTTCAAATGGGCATTTCGAGAAAAATGAATGACTTGGTGAAATTATATCCAATTCAGGTATGTTCATTTTGTATAGCCTATTTGAGAATGAAAGGTAAGTATATGAATATGATCATTGTAATAGCATTTGTATACAACTATGAATGGTTTGATGAAGCTTATTTGTTTGAAAGAACTTTGTGTGTGTTTGCATTGTTTTATAGATATCAAAGCTGCTGTGAGCTCGGGGATCGTCGAGGATTGTCACCACACTATTGGAACTCATTTTGGCACTTTTTGCAAATGAATATAATAAAGTATGGCATGTATAGGCTAGAAGTATCTTGGTTAGGTTTTGTGATGTATATATTTTAGTCAAGTGATATGGCTAGTTGTGCTTCAACTTAGAGTTTGATAATGGTATATGATATGTGATGCTAATGTGCTATTATGGTATATTTTTGGTTGGGTAAGAGAAATGGTAAGATTGGTAAGTTTTGGTAAGTTTGAGCATGTGATTGAGTAAGGAGTGTTTTGGTATTGAAATTGGTTGAAATTGGTGTGCAAATATGCTTGTTTCATTGCGTGTAGGTTTGACCCAATTGGGGTGGCAAGTTGGCTATTCAAATGGCCTATTTTTGTCCACATGGGCAAAGACATGGGCATGTGTCTAAGCCATGTGCGACACACGGCTATGTTGCACGGCCGTGTGTCCCCTGGGGTACCCTACAATTGTAAGTTAGTCTTGGGCACAGCCAAGGCACATGGTCGTGTGGCTAGCCATGTGACCCAAGTCAGATTTGACCAGGGCCAAGGCACACGGGCGTGTCTTGTGGCTGTGTGAGCAAGTCAGTATGTATTCCCTATTTTGACACGACCTAGACACACGAGCGAGTCTAATGCCGTGTGAGGTACACGGCCTGTTCACACGGGCGTGTGACCTTTTAAAAGTTAAAAATTTTCTATGTTTCTGAAACTTTTATATGATATCAATTTAGTACTGAATGCATGTTTTAGACTTCTTATGCTCGTTTTAAATTCATATTAAACATGAATGACTTTGTAACTATTCTAATGAGATGATATTTGATAAGTGTTTGTTTTGATTCGAGTTACGAGTCCGGTAATGCCTCTTAACCTATTTTGGTGACGGTTATGGGTTAGGAGTGTTACATTTTATTGGTATCAGAGCTATAGTTTAGTCAGTTCTAGGACTACCATAGCGTATGTGAGTCTAGCTATACATCCCATATTTATGAACTGTGATAATGTGATGAATCCTGATATTGAAATGTGATTTTATGTAGCAAATGGATCCCAAATGAGCCGTAGTGGACGATGTCGAAAGCAATGCGCCTACTCCTGCACAAGGGACGACGCCATCCGATTCTAGACCGGCTACAAGTAGCCGTGATGGTGAGGCTAAGCAAGCCTTCTACCAGATGATGAATGATAAACCATCATTTATACATATTTTTACCCCATGCTTTATGCATTTTATGGATGATTTTTCTTAGAATTGGTGAATTCGATGCTCTTAATGCTTTAATTTTATGTTTTATACTTAGGTGAGCTTAGGAGAGCGAAAGCAATGAGAAACGGGGCAAAAATGGAGAAAATGGGCCAACACACGAAATCAACACGGCTTGGACTTCCTCGCACAGGCAGACCACACGGCCGTGCCATTCTAACAGACTCGAACATCGCCTAAAGTAATCACACACGGGCGTGTCCCTGCCGAACCCAAGTTGAGTCCAATTCGGAAAAGGCTAATTTTGAGGGCTCTTAGGCATTCCAAAGCCTATAAATACACCCTAGAATAGGAGAAAAGGAGGAGGCATAGGGAGAAAGGAAGGAATTACTTGAAGAAAGCTGATTGATTCATCTCAGAAGCGGGATTCATCCTTTAGACTGAAGATCTCCCCTCAATTTCTCCTCAGGAGTTTTGGGTTTTCTTTATGTTTTGTATTCATTATTCTTCTGAGATGTTTTCCTTTTTAGTTATGAATTAAATCCCCTAAATACCTAAGGGGGATGAAACCTAAGACAAATCTTGTTATTACTTTCTAAATTGTATGATAAATATTTGACTTATTCTTAATTATGTGTTCTTAATTCTTGTTTTGATATTCCAGGATATTGATTCAAGCTACGCTCTTATTCAGAGGAGGAATAGACCTTGTCTAATAGTACAATTGTCACAATTAAGCAGAGCTGATTGCATGTCTAGAGATAGGGTGACAAGATTTTGCCGGATTAGGGTGAAACCTAATAAGGGGATCCATAGATCGAGTTAATGCAACCCTAGGGTGATAATTAGAGAAAAGTCTCAGTTATTCAATATAGGGATTAGACGTTATTAGTTTTGAATAGGGATAATAATATAACTTAGGGATCCCTACGGAACAAGTTAAATGAATAAATCGTCCGATTCGGAGTTAGAATAACAAGTAAAGTCTAGGTGGATTCTTCCTTAGGTATTGTCTTAATTCAATCGTTTTCCAAAAGTAATCCCCCAATTCTATTTTTTTGTGAATTCTTAGTTTAGTTAATTAGTTAGTTAAAACAAACCCCCTTATTCTTAGGCTAGATAATAAAAAGACAGTCATTACTAGTACTTTTAGTTCCTTTGGGTTCGACAATCCAGTCTTGCTAAAACTATACTACTGTTCATAGGTACATTTGCCTACATCGTGATAATAGTTAGTTTCAAGAATGATTAATTACAAATATTTAAAGCCTGTCACAAAATCACGATCAAGTTTTTGGCGCCGTTGCCGGGGAGCTAAGATATTAGGAACACTCAATTTTTATTACTTTAGCCTTTTATTTTCCTTGCAAGTTAATTTTATTATTATTAATTACTTTTTCTTTCTCTTGGAAGGTTTTTATAGTTTATAACTAGAAGAAACCCGTTAGGACCACTACTTTTTGATGAAGAAATTGATCGCACAGTTCGTAGAAACCGAAGAGAAATAATGCAAAGCCTAAGATACATAGAGGAAGAGCAAGAGAACGATATCTCAACTACGACTGAGGAGATGGCTGAAAATCAAGATAATCATCTACCTCCTACGATACCCGCTGAACTAGCAAATCAGAATCTTGCTCCTCGTATTATGTATGATTATGCTAAACCTACTTTAACAGGAACTGAGTCAAGTATAGTTATACCTGCTATTGCTGCGAATAATTTTGAACTAAAACCTAACACTATTCAAATGATACAACAATTTGTTCAGTTTGATGGTTTGCAGGATGAGGATCCAAACATTCACTTGGCAAATTTCCTGGAATTCTGCAATACATTTAAAATTAATGGCGTTTCTGACAATGCCATTTGTCTTCAGCTTTTCCCTTTTTCATTGAGGAACAAAGCTAAACATTGGTTGAACTCATTACCACAAGAGTCAATTACTACTTGGGAATAAATGACTGAAAAATTTTTATTAAAATATTTTTCACCGACTAAAATGGTCAAATTACGTAATGATATCTCTTCATTTGTGCAGATAGACTTAGAAACTCTTTACGATGCATGGGAGAGATACAAAGACCTACTGCGACGGTGTCCTCACCATGGATTACCTCTACGGTTGCAAGTTCAAACATTCTACAATGGTGTGAACCCCTCTACAAGATAGATGATTGATGCAGTAGCCGGAGGAACCATTAATAACAAAACACCTGAAGAGGCTTACGAATTTTTTGAAAAGATGTCACTGAATAACTATCAGTGGCAAGTCATGAGGACTAAGCCAACTAAAATAGCAGGCATTTATAACATCGATTTGGTTACTATGTTGTCAAATTAAGTAGAACTTCTAAATAAAAAGATTGATGGTTTACTTGGTTCTACGCAGGCTCATCCAGTAATGCACTGTGGAGTCAGTGGAGGTGGATCAAGCAATTCAGAATATCAATCCTATGGCCATATCATGGAGAACGGACAATTAAATTATATGGATAATAATCTTCGATCTCAAAATAATCCTTATAGCAATACTTATAATGCAAGTTGGAGGAACCACCCAAATTTCTCCTAGGATGGTCAAGGGAATCAAAAGGCACAGAATCTTCTTGGTTTTCAGCAACCACCCAATCAACAGGAAAAGAAATCGAACCTTGAAGAGATGCTATCTTAATTTATCTCGGTGTCAGAAAATCATTTCCAGAATACTAAGACAACACTTAGAAATCAACAAGCATTGATCCAAGGGCTCAAAACTCAAATTGGACAGCTTGCCAAGTTGATTTCCAAACGACCACAAGGTAGCTTTCCAAGTAACAACCCAAAAGAGCACATGAAAGCAGTTACACTGAGGAGTGGGAGAGTGTTAGCTGGATCTGAAAAGAAGCCTCCATAAGAAGCTGACAGAAAGAAGGTCGAACCTAAAAACAATGACAACCTAATGCCAAAAGAACATAAACCACCAATCTCATACCCAACAAAATTGAAGAAGGACCGCATAGATGCACAATTCAGTAAATTTCTTGAACTTTTTAAGCAACTGCATATTAACTTACCTTTTGTTGAAGTTATATCGTAGATGCCTACATATGCAAAATTCTTAAAGGAGCTTCTAACAAACAAAAGGAAAATTGAAGACTTATTTACAGTGGAACTTAATGAAGAGTGCTCAGCCATACTCCAAAATAAATTGCCAACCAAACTGAAAGATCCAGGAAGTTTTACTATTCCCTGCTTAATTGGTAGTTTGAATGTTGATAAACCACTAGCTGATTTAGGCGCCAGCATTAATTTGATGCCATATAAAATGTTTAAACAACTTGGTCTTGGGAAACCTAAACCCACTAGGATGAGTATTCAATTAGCTAATAGATCTGTTAAATATCCTAGGGAAATTATAGAAGACGTACTTGTAAAAGTAGATAAATTTATATTCCATGTTGATTTCGTTGTGCTTGACATGGATAAAGATGTTGAGGTGCCTTTAATTTTAGGTCGGCCATTTTTAGCCACTGTTAGAGCGGTAATTGATGTGGGTGATGGTAAATTGGTACCTAGAGTAGGTGACAAAGAGATTATTTTTTAAATTTATGATGTCATGCGATTTTCTAGAGAATAGGATGACTCATGTTATTTTATTGACTCTATTCATCATGCTACTCAAGATTCTTTTCAGAAAATCGTACACAAGGACACGATGGAACTGTGTCTCGCCCAAGGAGAGGGGATTTACCACAATGCTTGCACTCGAGTCTATTCTGCCGATTATTTCCAACACTAGCAATTGAAGTAGCTCGTGAACTCACAGGAGGTTAGTCTCGATTTCGTCTAGAAAAGTCTGAAGTAGCTTTAAATCGACTAGAATCATCTCTAAACTTTTTCAGTGCTGTGTGAAAAGTCTTACTCGATGATCTTTTATGAGAATCTCTAGCTTCAAAATCAGCTTTTCTTTTCTCTTTCCCGAGCTCTTCGGCTTTGCAAGCTTTCTCAACAAGTGCCACAAACTCTTTGATTTCAAGTAGACCAACCAGCAATTAAATGCCTTCGTTTAAACCGTCTTCGAATCTTTTACACATTATAGCTTCGGTTGAAACACATTCACAAGCATATCGACTGAGTCTTACAAACTTCTGATCATACTCGGTTACAGTCATACGACCCTGTTTCAATTCTAGAAATTCTTTACGTTTCTAATCAATAAATCTCTGGCTGATATATTTCTTACGAAACTCAGTCTGAAAGAATTCCCAAGTCACTATCTCTTTCTGGACCACCGATGCTAGTGTATTCCACCAGTGATATACAGTGTCTCGTAATAAAGATATGGCACACTTTAAACATTCATCCGGAGTATAAGATAACTTGTCGAACACACGGATAGTATTATCGAGCCATAACTTAGCCCGCTTAGCTTCATCATCATCATTAGCTTTAAACTCTTCGGCCCTGTGTTTTCTGATTTTAACAATAGGAGGCCTGTTAAATCTTATTGGATCAATCATCGGAGGTACCACTGGTACCGAAGATGGATTATTCGGGGGTGGAGGTTGTTGTACAGCCAGATTAGTCCGGATATACTGAGTAAACCATTTGTTCATCATTTGATAGAAGGCTTGCTTAGCCTCCCCCTCATGGCTACTCAAGATAGGTCGGGATTCAACTGGCACTGTCCCATGTGCGGGAACAGGCACTACGCTGTTGACATCATCAGTTATAGCTCTATCGGGGTCCATTTACTATATGAAAGCACATTTTCAAATGTTAGAAGTCATCACACTATTGTAGTATAAAATATGGCATGTATAGCTAAACTCACATGGGCTACGTTATTCCTAGAACCGACTAAATCATAACTCTGATACCAATAAAATGTAACACCCTAACCCATATCCGTCGCCGGACTAGGGTTATGAGGCATTACTGAACAAAAACATAATTCCGAACATTCACATATACATACATGTCATATTCATATATATAAAGCACATGGCTAATTAAATATTAAACATACATTATTAATCATATTGCATATACGAATCATACCTCAAAATTTAAACAAATCCATACCATTCAAATAATCATATTTTCAACCCAATAAACCTGCCTCAAAGCCATACATCATATGCTTTATAAATACATAGCACGAATCATATGGTCATCACTTTAATGATATTTAATCACTTTAAAAAAAATAAACATTTTACTTCTTAATTCTATACATGCGCATATTAAACCAAATAATATTATCACAAAACATTTATTAATTAGAAAATATATATATATACGCATGCACTTTCATTATAAACCAAACCATTATGGCAAGCATCATTCAAATACACTAACATATACATGTATATATACATATAATTAACATCTTGCTAAAATTCATATAATTCCCATAGTGTACTATTACACAAATCACTATTCATTTGGTAATTTATCATTGTCTCACTTACAATCCATATTAAACAAAACAATTTCAATAGATAATCTTTATTTATCTTTATTAACCATACCTATATAATTAAACAATTAGCCACTTTAAGTACACATGCACTTTCCACGCAAACCGATCCAAGTTTCATTCATTAATACAAAACATAACCTATATCATGCATATCTAAATATACTTTAAACAAGCTTAACATATGAACTCAAGTTTATAATTAACTAAAAATACACCATAATCGAATTATCTAACCATATTTATTCAAATTTATATATACCATGACCGAGTTATCAACCACAACAAAGTCCACTAATCATTTTCAAGCTATTTCCAAAAACATATAGCACCAATCACATATACCTTTCATTCCATTCACATAACATTAAAATCAAAACGAAATAAACCATTGCTAAACCTAACCACATCCAAACTTTGAAGTAAAGCCATATTCACATGGCTAAGTTTATACATATCCAAGGATGAACAAAAATATTTATTAGCCTATACATGCCATAAGTTTGAAAATAGACTTTTAAAAGTATTGAAAGTTGACAATAGTGTGGATGACTTTGATAACGATCCCCGAGCTCGTAACTTACAACCAAAATCTAACTTAGCTAACTTAGCTAACAAAAACACACAGAGTAAGCTAACTTAGCTTAGTAAGCCTTAAGCAAATTAAACAACTCAATGAATAATCAAAACATTCAAACAAACCGAATTATATCAATAATGTTATACTTTAACACAATAAGTTACCTTGACCGAATGTTCAAAGTCAATTATATCACCACATAAATATTTACCTATATAACCGATTACACAAGATCTAATATATCATCTCATAGACACTTACATGTATGGCCGAATACACAAGGTTCACTATATCATCACATGTGGCCGAATATAAAAGTTAAATAAAACATCACATGTAGCCAATCTACAAATTCAATATATCATCACATGTGTACATACCTATATGACCGAATATATACAATGCCATTTAGCTCAATTTCACTTGCTCAATATCCACAATAACTTGAACTCTTATAATCATATACTTAAAAATAAATCACCGGTATAAAACCTGCTAGGCATAAGCCTAATTCACACAGCGGCATAAGGCCTGCTAGACTCAAGATCTGATTTTTATTTATTCACTAGCAATAAGCTTGCTAGGCACAAAGCCCGATCAAAGTCACCAGTACAAGGCTTGCTAGGCTCAAAGCCCGAATATCACAATTATAAAATCATTCCATAACATTTCATATATCGAATCGTCCAAATATTCCATATAATACATACACACTTTCAGAAGTTTTAAATCAGTCGAATAAATCTCAACCACATTAATTCAATGATATATCACATTCGGCTATTATACTAATAGACTATAAAATTCAAATCATCATAGTAAAACATTCTATGTTCGAAATAAACAATGTTTAATTGCTTAAAGACTTACCTCGGATATCGACGGACGTTACAAATCGGCTATTCGACTATTTTTGTTCGATTTCCTTTGTTCTTGATCTATATAATTTCAAATTAACCTCATTTAAACACAATTTCATTCAATTTAATCTAACAACACATAAATGTGAAAATTACCATTTTACCCCTAATATTTCATAATTTTACAAATTAGTCCTAATTGCACAAAACACAATATACACAAAATCTCACAATAATGTAGTTGGGCTAAATTTTCCATATAACCATACTAGTCCATATATTTAATCTATTTCACATTTTTGTCCCTCAATTTATTATTTTTGCAATTTAGTCCTATTTACTAAAAATCTTCAAAAACTCAAATACAAAACATGTTAATCTAAAACATATTTTTAATATTTCATCATCAAACTTCTCAAAACACAAATATTCATCAATGGAATAACTCAAAATATGCATCAAAATTAGAAATTTAAACATGGGTCGGATAGTACTCGAAGCAACGATCTCAAAAACGAAAAAATTATCAAAAACTGAACACAATCTAACCTTGAATCAAGCTTCCAAAGTGCCGAAATTTCAAAAGCTTTTAACTTCTTTTTCTTTCTTAAGATTCGACCAAAAACATGTATATAATGCATGTCGTTTAATTTTTGTTTTATTATATTACATAATATTTCATAATTTACTTTAATAACCTTTATAATAAAATAATAAACCATACTTTAATTAGGCTACAACTGTCCAAGGCATATTATTATGGAAAATTTGCAACATAAATACCCCATATTTAAAAGCCACTATCAATTCAACTTTTATGATTTAAACTATCAAGTTTTCAACTTACGCGATTAAGTCCTTTTATCAAATTAAGCACACAAACGATCAATTTTTTGCATGAAATTTTCACACATGCAAATTCACATATAATAAACACAGAAATTAATATTTAAATTTTTTTCTGACTCAGATTCATGGTCCCGAAACCACCATTTCGATCAGGGTCTAAATCGAACTGTTACATGTACAACAACCTCCACCCCTGGTAAATTCTCCACAAGCTCCTGTTATGCCATCGGTGAACCCAGTTTAGCTAAGTAAGCCTCCAGTAGGTAGATTAGAAAATATGGGGCTGAAGAATTTCGAGCTACAACAAGTGATGATGCTGAAAGGGCTGAGTTCTGGTTAGATAACACAATAAGAGTATTTGATGAATTATCTTCGAATCCTGAAGAATGCATAAAATGTGTCGTTTCACTTCTGAGAGATATGACGTATCATTGGTGGGAGACTTTAATATCTGTGGTTTCGAGTGAGTGGGCTACCTGGGATTTCTTCCAAGCTGAATTTTGGAAGAAATATATCAATTAAAGATTCATCGACCAAAAACATAAAGAGTTTCTCGAGCTTAAACAAGGTCGTATTTCTATTACATAATACGATTGGGAATTTGTATGATTGAGTCAGTATGCTCGTGAATGTGTATCTACTGAGGGAATAATGTGCAAAAGATTCGAGGATGGCTTAAACGAAGATTTTCGTTTGTTAGTTGGGATTTTGGAGATAAAAGAATTTGTTGTGCTTGTTGAACGAGCATGTAAAGTTGAATATCTCGGGAAAGAGAAAAGAAAAGTTAATTTTGAAGCTATAGAAGTGAGAAAGAGATCATCGAGCAAATCATTTCAATCTGCATCAAAAAAATTTTGAGATGATAATAGCTGCTCAAAGGCTCATACAAGATCGCATTCGAGCTACAAAGTTTCAGCTACATCTATTGCTAGTGTTGTAAATGCTAAATCCGATCGTCCTGAGTGCAAGCATTATGGTAAAAGACATCCTGGTAATTGTAGACTATATGATCGGGCCTGTTTCACATGTGAATCGTTAGAAAATTTTATACGTGATTACCTCGAATCTGTTGAGCAAGAAGGTGTGCAAAATCCGAGACCAAGCAGTAATGCTTCTCAAGGTAAACCTCCCAGGAATACGAGAAATGTGAGTGGCATCCAAAAAGAAACGAAAGACACAACCGTTAGATCTAAGACTCGTGCACCTGCCAGAGCTCATGCTATCCGAGCTTGCGAGGAAGCTTCATCGCCAGATGTGATTACGGGTACATTTACTCTTTATGATACCTCTGTGAATGCTTTGATAGACCTTGGATCAACACATTCGTATATATGCATAAAATTAGTGAATAGTAAGACTTTGCCTGTAGAGTCCACTGAATTTGTAATTAGAGTTTCAAACCCCCTAGGCAGATGTGTTTTGGTTGATAAAGTCTGCAAGGATTGTCCGTTAATGTTTCGAGACATTTGTTTTATGGCTAATCTAAATTTATTGCCCTTTGATGAGTTTGATATAATTCTGGGTATGGATTGGTTAACTTTGCATGATGCTGTTGTAAACTGCAAACGGAAAAATATTGATTTAAGATGCAAGAATGACGAAGTAGTCAGAATTAAATCTACTAAGTGGAATGGATTGCTTGCTTTGATATCTTCGATGAAAGCTTTGAGTACTGTGGGAAAGGGTTGTGAAGCCTACTTTTCTTATGTAATCGATTCGAGAGTATTAGAAAAGAAAGTTGAATCTGTACCTATTGTTTGTGAGTTCCCTGATGTGTTTCCTGAAGAACTTTCGAGTTTACCTTCGATACGAGAAGTTGAATTTGGTATTGAATTAGTGTCCGGGACTACTCCGATTTCGATAGCTCCGTATAGAATGGCACCTACTGAATTAAAAGAATTGAAAGCTCAGTTGCAAGAGTTGACAGATAGAGGATTTGCAAGACCGAGTTTTTCACCTTGGGGTGCTCCGGTTCTGTTTGTGAAAAAATAAAGACGGTACGATAAGAATGTGTATAAATTATCGTTAGTTGAACAAAGTGACTATCAAGAATAAGTATCCTCTGCCCCGTATTGATGATTTGTTTGATCAGTTGAAAAGAGCTAATGTGTTTTCTAAGATAGTTTTGAGATCAGGCTATTATTAGTTGAAAGTGAAAGACTTAGACATTCTGGAACTGCTTTTAGAACAAGGTACGGTCATTATGAATTCTTAATTATACCTTTCGGATTAAGTAATGCACCTACTATCTTTATGGATTTGCTAAATAGAATTTTCAGCACGTATTTAGATCAATTTGTTGTTGTATTCATTGATGACATATTGATTTATTCACGTGATGAATCTAAACATGTCGAGCATCTGAGATTAGTATTACATATTTTGCGAGATAAACAGTTATATATGAAGTTCAGTAAATATGAGTTCTGGTTACACGAAATTGGTTTTCTAGGCCATATTGTATCAGCATCTGGTATCCAAGTTGATCCGAACAAAACTTCAACCATTTTAGATTTGAAGTCTCCGAGGAATGTCTCTAAAGTCCGTAGTTTTCTGGGACTTGCCAGTTACTATAGACGGTTTGTAAAAGGCTTTTCCATGATTGCAAATCCGCTAATGAAACTACTACAGAAAGATGTGAATTTGAATAGTCTGAAAAATGTCAGAACAGTTTTGATCAGTTGAAGACATTGTTGACTGAAGCTCCGGTATTAGTACAACACGAATCGGGTAAAGAATTTATGATCTACACTGATGCTTCGTTGACCGGTCTAGGATGTGTTTTGATGCAAGAAGGCAAAGTTATTGCTTATGCTTCGAGACAAAGTCGCACGAAAAGAATTATCCTACGCATGACCTTGAGTTAGATGCGATTGTGTTTGCTCTAAAGATTTGGTGCCATTACCTGTTCAATGAGAAATGTCATGTGTATTCTGATCATAAGAGTTTAAAGTATTTGATGACTCAAAAATATTTGTGATGATCATTTTATGAAACACTAAACTAGACAACGATCACGACTAAGGTAAGTGCACCTATCGAATGATAGTATAGTTATGGTGAGTCCAGAATATCGTATCCACAAGGACTAAAAGTACTAGTATTAACTTTCTTTCTATTATTTAGCCTAAAATATAATGGATTTGTTTTAATCTAAAATTAACTAACTACTTAACTGCTGAACTTGATAGAGAGTGAGTTGGTAAAATTACTTGAAGAAAACTTATAAAGAGGACAATACCCAAGAAAGAATCCACCTAGACTTCACTTATTATTCTGACTCTGAATCAAACGATTTATTCACTTGTCTTGATCCGTAGAAATCCCTAAATTATGTTAATATCTCTTTCGAGACTAAAAACAACTGACTCTAGGTTGATTAATTGAAATATCTTTCTAATTAAAACCCCTATTATCGCATTAACTTGATCTATGGATTCCCTTATTAGATTTGACTCTAATCCGGCAGATTTATGTCGCCCTATTTCTAGGGTTGCATGCAACTTCGCTTAATTATGGTAGATCTACTCTTAAACAAGGACTTTTGCTCTACTGAATAAGCACATCAACTTGAAATAATATCCTGAAAATATTAGATCAAGAAATTAGAACACATAATTAAGAATAAGAACAAGTATTTATCATTAAATTCAGAAAATTAAATAATAAGATTCATCATAGGTTTCATACTCCCTAGGTATTTAGGGAGTTTAGTTCATACTAATTGGGAAAAACATCTCAAAAATAGAAAAACCACAAAACATAAAGAAAACCCAAAAACTTTGGAAGAAATTGAAGGGAGATCTTCAGTCTTGGAGAAGATCCTACTTCCGAGATGACTCCGACGATGCCTCTTCTAGTATTTTTTGCTATCTACTCTGTATCTCCCCTTTAGGTCTTCTTCTAGTGTGTTTATATAGACTTTAGAATGCTCAGAAATCCTAAAAATTGGCTTTTTTGTGTGTTTTGGAAATAGGGAGCTATATCGACACGGGCTGGCACATGGGCGTGTGGCCTACCCGCGTGGATCACATGGGCATGTGCCCAGCCCGTGTGGATCATAAAAACTCTGATTTTGGCCCCTTTTTCACTTCTTTTGCTCCCAAATGCTCTCCTAAGTATAGAAACATGAATTTAAGGGATTAAGAGCATCAAATTCACTAACTCTCATCATAAATCATCCAAAAATATGCCAAGCATGGAATTAAAATATGTTACATTTATGGTTTATCAAATATCCCCACACTTAAATATTTGCTTGTCCTCAAGCAAAATTCTCAACTCATAATTAAAATTAAACTTTCTCAATTCATAATTCTCATCAACAATGTTTTATCATAATTCACAAATACTTACAAATTGATAATTCAACTAAAAGACCACTAAAGATTCAAACAATCCATGTCAAACATTTTTTTAAAGCATGAAAACATAGGTAGTTCCCCTTATCTAAGTAATTAACTTTAATTCAAAACCGACAAGAATTGATATCCTCACTAATGATTCACTCAAATTACTCAAAGTGTTTAAGGTTTAAAAATTAAGCACTCAAAAGTCAAACATGAAAAGTTATTAACATAGGCTTGTATGAAAATCAAATCTCCACCACTATAAAATGAGATGATACACAAATAAAAAGGTCTTTACAAGGTTGTAATGGGGCTTAGTTTAAAGGTATGGATAAAGGTTGAAAAAGAAGGTTAGAATCGAGATCGAATTGATCAATTACCTAACTAGAAAAATAAGCTAATGTTGAATAATTACATCAACCGAAATCAGTAAAGAATAACACGAACTTCTTCACAGAATATGAAATTAACTACTTAAGCTCAAAACAAAGAAATAATAATAATCAACATATATGTATATATATATTTCTTTTTTTGAGTTTTTATTTCTTTTTTTTTTTTGAATGAATAATAAGATACAATTAAACAACTGAGATAACAAAACCTAGTTAGGCAAATAACCAAATCAAATCTCGACAAAAAGGGAGTCAATAAAAAATGAGTTACGGGTTAATATTGATGGGTGAATCAAGAAACGGTTTGTTAGGCTCAAAGGAGTTCACTAAGGGTTAATTATGAAGGTAGGCTTTTAATGGGATAAGTGGGTTAAAACCTAGGTGCCTTTATCATCTCAGTATATCAAATCAAATGTGTGGTCTTGACATGTATAATCGAAGCAAGTTCTAGAATAACAATTCAATATTAACACACTCATAACCAATAATAGAGTGAGCAAGAAAAGTGCATGCTCTAAAGGCTCAAAATCTCACAAAAATTATGGTTTTTGATGTTAATCTTGCAAATCTCAAGCTTCAAGGTAATACGTCAATTTAGAGAAACAACCTAAAATTTTTTTATTCTGAAAATAGACTTATCATGATTGATTGTCTAGTGCCTTAAAGTTTAAACAATCAATGCACAATTACCTATGAATTTAATCTAAAACACATCAATGATAATCATGAATTAATAAGAATTCATTCTAATAGTGATGTGAGAAAATTACTTAAACACAAGACATAATTCAGGGATTTTCTAATAATTCTATAGATAACCTCCCCACACTTAAGATGTACATTGTCCTCAATGTACAAACATATATAATCACAGTATAAACAGAATATCATAAGAGAGGGAGAAAACTAAAACTGCCCTGAATATTAGATGAAATCTTCAGAATAGTGACAAGCGGAATTGCAGTCAAATTTAAATGTAACTCATGATTCCGAGCAAACTAAAAAGAAAATAAACACAAATATTAAAGAAAATTAAGGAGTTATTACTTGATTAGCAACAACGATAAATCTTTCAAAAAATAATAATGAAAATAAGTTGAAGAGAAAAATAATAATAATAATAATAATAATAATAATAATAATAATAAAAAACAGCTAAAACAAAATTAAAAAGAAATATAAAATAATAATAATAATAATAATAATAATAAACTCAATAATATCAATAAACTTAAAAGGTAATTGTAATGATAATGGTAAAAAAATACGAAAGAAAAAAGAAAAAAATAGCAAAATAAAAATAAAAATAATAAAAGTAAATAAAAAATTAAAATATAAAAAATTAAAAATATAAGTATAAGAATACTAAATTAATTAATTAATTAGTAAAATAGAAATAAATAATATAACAATAAAAAATAAATAAAATAAAATAAAATTGGGGTGATTAACCCAGTTTTCACATGGCCATGGACATGCCCATGTGGGTCACATGGCCGTGTCGTCAGGCAGTGTGTGTTTTCATTCGCTTCCCCCATGCCCATGTGAAATCTCACATGCCCGTGTGGCCAGGCCGTGTGCTCCACACACCCGTGTGACTAGGCCATGTAACTATCTAACTTTGAAAAAAATTAGCTCCAGGTTTCACACGGCCTAGGACACGCCCGTCTGTCTAGGCCGTGTGGGTCACATGGCCATGTCGCCAGGCCGTGTGTGTTTTCCTTCACTTCTTCCACACCGATATGAGATCCCACACGCCCGTGTGGTTAGGTCGTGTGCTCCACACACTCGTGTGGCCAGGCCATGTGGGTAAAAAACACACTTTTTTTGGATTCTGAAAATTAATTAATTTTAAAAAAATCATGAAATAATGTTAAGAAAATTAGCAGAGTTAACACTCGGGTTGCCTCCCGAGAAGCGCTTATTTAAAGTCTAAGCTCGACTTACCTCGTATTCGCATGGTTACGGTGGTTCACGAATTTGAAACTCCTCTTTCTCACTATCAATTCTATTATCAACATAAGGTTTTCGCCGAGTAATATTTAACTTAAAAGTGCCAAATTTAGAATTATTTACCTCGACTGTACCGTATGGGAAAATACTCAGTACCGTAAAAGGAGTTACTTCGTTTGCATTATGCTCTGAAGTGGCGATTTGAGGGCTTGTTTTATCCAACAATACCTGATCGCCAATCTTAAATTGGTTCGTCTCATCCTTAAGCTCGTGATGGAGTCACTTTGGTTCGGCATTGTGTATTTTTGGTTCCTCCTTAACATGTGTCCGCCATTCGTCTAGTTCATCTATCTAAAGCTTTCGTTCTTCATGAATTTTTCTAATGTTGTCAAATGAACTTGAACATGGCTCATTTGTGTTACTCGAAAATTTTTTCTGCAAAGAGGGTTGAACCACATGATTAGTCTTATTATCCGGATTTAGAAATTACTTTCATCACTCGATGTCTTAACCGAATCACGAGCCTAAATAGTGATTGTTTCGTCACCTACACGAAGCGTTAAATCACTTGTACCAACATCTATGATAGTTCTAGTAGTTGCTAAAAAGGGCCGACCTAGAATTAAAGGTAAGCCACTATCCTCATCCATGTCTAGAACAACAAAGTCGACTGGGAATATAAATTTATCTATCTTAACAAGTAAGTCCTCAACAATACCCCTAGGAAATCTAATAGTTTTATCTGCCAGTTGTATGCTCATCATAGTTTGTTTAGGTTTCCCAAGACCTAGTTGTTTGAACATTTTATATGGCATGACATTTATACTTGCCCCTAAGTTAGCCAAAGCATTATTAACAGCCAAATTACCAATTAAACAAGGAATTGTAAAACTCCCTGGATCTTTCAATTTACTGGGTAGTTTATTTTACAAAATGGCCGAGCAAATTGTACTCAACTCCACATGCGACGAATCATCTAACTTCCATTTGTTTGCCAGAAGCTCCTTTAAAAATTTAACTGAGCTGGGCATCTGTGAAAGAGCTTTGATAAACGGTAAGTTAATATGCAACTTTTTCAAAAGGTTAAGAAATTTACCGAATTGTTCATCTGTGCGGTCTTTCTTTGTCGCTTTAGGGTATGGCACGAGAGGTGTATTTTTTTGCTTTCTGATTTTTGTTTGTTTTGACTCTCATCCATCTTATCTTTACTTACCACGCCTTCTTGCCTTGGTTCTGGTTTGGAAGCAACTAACCTTTCTTCATCTCGAATAGTAATCACATGGAGTTGCTCTCTTGGGTTTGTCTCAGTGTTGCTAGGTAAGCTACCTTGTGGCCTTTCTGAGATCAATTTAGCAAGCTGACCTATTTGATTCTTGAGCCCTTGAATCGACACTTTCTGATTTTTAAGCGTAGCTTTGGTGTTCTGGAAACGTGTTTCTGACACCGAGATGAATTTCGTTAGCATCTCCTCAAGGTTCGACTTCTTTTCCTGTTGGTGTGGTGGTTGAAAGCCTGGAGGGGGTTGTGGTCTTTGATTGCCTTGACCAACCCAAGAGAAATTTGGATGGTTTCTCCAACCTGCATTGTAAGTATTACTATAGGGGTTATTTTGAGGTCTAGAATTGTTACCCATATAGTTGACTTGTTCGTTCGTATTGGTAGGGTCGTAGGCTAGGCATTCTGGATTATTCATTCCCCCTCCACTTGTGTCACACTGCATCACCGAATGTACCTACGTAGAGAAACATAAACCATCAATCTTTTTATTTAAGAGCTCTACCTAGTTTGATAACATGGTGACCGTTTCGAGGTTGAAAACACCAGTGGCTTTTGTCACCTTTGTCCTCATGACTTGCCACTGATAATTATTCAATGACATCTCTTCAATAAACTCATAAGCCTCCTCAGGTGTTTTGTTATTTAGGGTCCCACCGGCGGCTGCATCGATTAACTGCCTAGTTGAGGGGTTAAAACCGTTGTAAAAAGTTTAAACCTGTAGCCATAAAGGTAACTCATGGTGAGGGCACCTTCTCAATAAGTCTTTATACCTCTCCCATGCATCGTAAAGAGTTTCTAAATCCATCTGCACAAAAGAAGAGATATCATTCCTCAACTTTGTCATTTTAGTCGGTGGAAAATAATTTAGTAAAAACTTTTCGGTCATTTGTTCCCAAGTAGTGATGGAACCTCGTGGTAACGAGTTCAACCACTATTTAGCTTTGTTCCTTAATGAGAAGGAAAATAACCGAAGGTGAATGGCATCATCAGAAAGGGCATTTATTTTGAAAGTATCACAGAACTATAAAAAGTTGGCCAAATGAGTATTTGGGTCTTCATCTTGCTAACCATCAAACTGAACAAACTGTTGAATCATTTGTATAGTGTTAGGTTTCAGTTCAAAATTATTTGCAGCAATTGCAGGTCTAACAATACTCGATTCAGTCCCCGCTAAATTAGGCTTAGCATAGTCGTACCTAGTACGAGGAGCAGGATTCTGATTTACAGGATTTGCAGCAACCACAGGAGGTAGTGGATTATTCTGATTGTTAGCCATCTCCTCAGTAGCATCCTCTTGATCTTCCTCTGTACTTTGTCAGTTCTGTCTCGCCTCTCTACGGTTTCTGTGAGCTGTACTCTCAATTTTACTGTAAAAAAGCAATGGTCCCGACGGATTTCTTATAGTCATAAACTAAAGAAACCTGCCAGAAGCAAATAAGAGAAAAAGTTAGCAAATTAAAGTAAAAAAAAATATGGCTAAAGTAATAAAAATCAAGTGTTCCTAATATCTTAGTCCCCGAAAATGGCGCCAAAAACTTGATGACCATTTTATGAAACACTAAACTAGACTACGATCATGACTAAGGCAAGTGCACCTATCGAATGATAGTATAGTTATGGTGAGTCCAGAATATCGTATCCACAAGGACTAAAAGTACTAGTATTAACTTTCTTTCTATTATTTAACCTAAAATATAATGGATTTGTTTTAATCTAAAATTAACTAACTACTTAACTACTGAACGTGATAGAGAGTGAGTTGGGAAAATTACTTGAAGAAAACTTATAAAGAGGACAATACCCAGGAAAGAATCCACCTAGACTTCACTTATTATTCTGACTCTGAATCAAACGATTTAGTCACTTGTCTTGATCCGTAGAAATCCCTAAATTATGTTAATATCTCTTTTGAAACTAAAAATAACTGACTCTAGGTTGATTAATTGAAATCTCTTTCTAATTAAAACCCCTATTGTCGCATTAACCCGATCTATGGATTCCCTTATTAGTTTTGACTCTAATCCGGTAGATTTATGTCGCCCTATTTCTAGGGTTGCATGCAACTCCACTTAATTATGGTAGATCTACTCTTAAACAAGGACTTTTGCTCTACTGAATAAGCACATCAACTTGAATTAATATCTTGAAAATATTAGATCAAGAAATTACAACACATAATTAAGAACAAGAACAAGTGTTTATCATTAAATTCAGAAAATTAAATAATAAGATTCGTCATAAGTTTCATCCTCCCTAGGTATTTAGGGAGTTTAGTTCATACTAGTTGGGAAAAACATCTCAAAAATAGAAAAACCACAAAACATAAAGAAAACCCAAAAACTTTGGAAGAAATTAAAGGGAGATCTTCAGTCTTGGAGGAGATCCTACTTCTGAGATGACTCCAACGGTGTGTCTTCGAGTATTTTTCTGCTATTTGCTCTGTATCTCCCCTTTAGCTCTTCTTCTAGTGTGCTTATATGGACTTTAGAATGCTCAGAAACACTAAAAATTGGCTTTTTTTCGTGTGTTTGGGAAACAAGGAGCGATGTCGACACAGGCTGGCACATGGGCGTGTGCCTGCCCGTGTGGATCACATGGGCATGTGCCCAGCCCGTGTGGGTTTTAAAAACTCTGATTTTGGCCCCTTTTTCGCTTCTTTTGCTCCCAAATGCTCTCCTAAGTATAGAAACATGAATTTAAGGGATTAGGAGCATCAAATTCACTAATTCTCATCATAAATCATCCAAAAATATGCTAAGCATGGAATTAAAATATGTTACATTTATGGTTTATCATTTTGAATCTGCGACAGAGAAGATGGTTAGAACTGCTAAAAGACTATGAACTTGTGATAGATTATCATCCGAGTAAGGCAAATGTTGTTGCTGATGCTTTGAGACAAAAATCATTGTTTGCTCTGCGTGCAATGAATGCTCATTTGGTTATGTCCGATGATGGTTCAGTTTTAGCGGAGTTAAAAGCGAGACCTTTGTTTTTATAGCAGATTATAGAAGCTCAGAAGTTTGATAATGAGATTTTAATTAAACAAGCTCAGTGCAAGATAGAATCTGGTACAGAATTCAGTGTTGATAAAGATGATTGTCTCAGATTTCGTGATAGAATTTGTGTTCCGAGAAATCCAGAATTAATTCAGATTATTTTGAATGAAGCTCATAACAGTTAGTTACCTGTACATTCGGGTAGTACAAAAATGTATAATGATCTGAAACAGTATTATTGGTAGTCTAGAATGAAAAGAGATATCTCTGATTTCGTTTCTAAATGTTTGATCTGTCAGTAAGTTAAAGCTGAACATCAGGTGCCATCTGGTTTGTTACAACCGATTATGGTTCTGGAGTGGAAATGGGATCGAGTAACAATGGATTTTGTTTCGGGTTTGCCCTTGTTTCTGAGAAAAAAGGATGCTATCTGGGTTGTAGTTGATCGATTGATGAAATCAACTCATTTTATTTCGGTTCGATCCGATTACTCGCTTGATAAATTAGCTGAGTTATACACTTTCGATATTGTGAGATTGCATTGTGTACCATTATCTATTGTGCCAGACAGAGATCCAAGATTCACATCACGATTCTAGAAGAAGTTGCATGATGCTCTGGGTACAAAATTACATTTCAGTACTACTTTTCACCTACAAACAGATGGTCAATCCGAACGGATTATTTAGATACTTGAGGATATGTTGAGATGTTGTACTCTTGAGTTTGAAGGTACGTGGGAACAATATCTGCATTTGATTGAATTCGCTTATAATAACAGTTTTCAGTCAAGCATTAAAATGGCACCATATGAAGCTTTATATGGTCGCAAATGTCATACTCCTTTGTATTGGAGTGAACTCAGTAAAAATAAAATTTACGAAATTGATTTGATAAAAGAAACCGAACAGAAAGTAAAATGATCCAAGATAATTTGAAAGCAGTTTCTGATCGTCAAAAATCTTATGCGGATTTGAAAAGAAACGACATTGAGTTTGAAATCGATGACAAAGTGCTTTTGAAAGTATCTTCGTGGAAGAAAGTGCTTCGGTTTGGTAGAAAAGGCAAATTGAGTCCGAGGTTCATTGGGCCTGTAGCATATAGATTGTTGTTGCCACTAGAGTTAGAAGAGATTCATGATGTGTTTCACGTATCGATGCTTCGACGATACAAAACAGATCCCTCACATGTGATTTCTCTGTCTAAGATTGAAATTCAATCCGATATGACTTATGAAGAAAAACCAATCCGTATATTAGCTCGAGAAGTCAAAGAATTGAGAAATAAGAAAATTTCATTAGTAAAAGTGATGTGCCATCGACATGGTATTGAAGAGGCCACGTGGAAGCCTGAAGATGCTATGAGACAACAATATCTAAATCTGTTCAATGGTATGATTTTTGGGGATGAAAACTCGTAAGGGGGAGAATTGTAACAGTCCAGTTTAGACCCTAGTCAAAATAGTGGTTTTGGGACCACATATCCAAGTCAAAAAAATATTTAAATATTATTTTCTATGTTTATGATGTGTTTATGAGCATATGTGAAAGTCTCGAATGAAAATTTGAATGTTTGTGTGCTTAATTTTGAAAAAGGACCTAATCGCATAAAATATAAAAGTTGTCTGTTGTTTGTTAAAAGTGCCCATTTGATTTGGCTTATTAATTGAGAGGTCCTTATGTGGTTATTTTACCATTGGAAGTTTGAATGGACATAAGTGACCATCCAATATATGTTTATTTTCTATTTATGATAAGGTTAATAAGGTAAAATTTTTATTAATGTTAATTAAAATAAAACCAAAAGCATGAAAATGGCCATTAACATCCATTTGTGCTGAAAATACAAGAAAAAGAAAAAGAAAAAGAGAAAAGCTTCCTAGGGTTCGGCCATTGAATTCCTTGATTAAGGTATGGATTTTGTTCGGTTTTTGATAATTTCTACGTTTTTGTAATCGTTGCTTCGTATAGTATCAAGCCCATGCCTCAATTTTCAATTTTGTTGATGATTTTGAAATGTTTCATAGATGAATTCATGAGCTTTATGTTTTTAAATGATGAAATATGAAAGTTTGATATTGGGTTTAAATGTTTTGTCTTTGGATTTTTGATGAATTTGAGTAATTTGGGCTAAATTGTAAAAAGTTTATTTTGAGGGACTAAAATGTGAAATAAATGAAATGTATGGACTTGCATGAGAGATTTGAAAATTCGGCTAAGCTTGTGTATAAGCAAATTATGTGTATTTTGTGATTTTGTGAATTAGGGACTAAAGTGTCAAAATGTGAAAATGTGAGGGCTAGTTTGCAAAATGCCCTAAATATGTGTTTGTGGATGGTTTTGAGTGAATTTGTGATTGAATTGGTTAAATTTGAATTTATATAGATCAAGAATTAAAGAATACGGAATTAGATCGGGGGAAGTCGAAAGTCGTTGAATAGTCGACTTCGTTGTTCGAATCCGTACGAGGTAAGTCGATATAGAAATAAGCTTGTTGAATTAAATTATTATCATTCATTTGATATTGAATTGTGATGAATTGATGTCTGAGCTAAATATGAGTTATCCGAGAATATATCGACGAAGTTTCGACGTGTGAAAAGCCCTGTACGAACTTTAGGAATAGTTTGGATACATATGTCATGACATAGGATCCGATATGTGATCTCTTGTAAGACCATGTCTGGGACGTTGGCATCAACTTCTGTTTTACGTGTAAGACCATGTCAGGGACATTGGTATTGTATTTGATTTCGTGTAAGACCCTGTCTAGGACAGCGACATCGATGTTTGATTACATGTAAGACCACATTTGGGACGTTGGCATTGTGTATACTTTCTGAGCTTTCTACGTATCCTTACATTTCCAAATGGTTCAAATGGGTATTCCGAGAAAAATGAATGACTTGGTGAAATGATATCCAATTCAGGTATGTTCATTTTGTATAGCCTATTTGAGAATGAAAGGTAAGTATATGAATATGATCATTGTGATAGCATTTGTATACAAGTATGAATGGTTTGATGAAGCTTATTTGTTTGAAAGATATGTTTTTTTGTATATGACTTACTAAGCTTTTTAAAGCTTACTTTGTGTGTGTTTGCACTTTTTTATAGATATCGAAACTATTGTGAGCTCAGGGATCATTGAGGATTGTCACCACACTATCGAAACTCATTTTGGTACTTTTTGAAAATGTATATAATAAAGTATGGCATGTATAGGCTAGAAGTATCTTGGTTAGGTTTTGCGATGTATATATTTTAGTCATGTGATATGGCTAGTTGTGCTTGAAATTAGAGTTTGATAATGGTATATGATATGTGATGCTAATGTGCTATTATGGTATATTTTTGGCTAGCTAAAAGAAATGGTAAGATTGGTAAGTTTTGGCAAGTTTGAGCATGTGATTGAGTAAGGAATGTTTTGGTATTGAAATTGGCTAAAATTGGTGTGCAAATATGCTTGTTTCATTGCTTGTACGTTTGACCCAATTAGGATGGCAAGTTGGCTATTCAAATGGCCTCTTTTCTTCCACACGGGCAGAGACACGGGCATGTGTCTCAGCCGTGTGAGACACACGGCTATGTTGCACGGCCGTGTGTCCCCTGGGGTACCCTACAATTGTAAGTCAATCTTGGGCACGGCTAAGGCACATGGGCGTGTGGCTAGCTGTGTGACCCAAGTCAGATTCGACCACGGCCAAGGCATACGGGTGTTTCTTGTGGCCATGTGAGCAAGTCAGTATGTATGCCCTGTTTTGACACGACCTAGACACACGGGTGAGTCTAATGTCGTGTGAGGCACATAGCTTGTTCACACGAGCGTGTGACCTTTGAAAAGTTGAAAATTTTCTAAGTTTCTAAAACTTTTATAAGATATCAATTTAGTACTGAATGCATGTTTTAGACTTCGTATGCTCGTTTTAAATTCATATTAAACATGAATGACTTTGTAACTATTCTAATGAGACGATATTTTATAAATGTTTGTTCTGATTCAAGTTATGAGTCTGGTAATGCCTCTTAACCTATTTTGATGATGGTTACGGGTTAAGGGTGTTGCATTCTTCAAACAAATGTCCTTCCCCATAATAGACACAAGTTATATTTTCAAATTGATTTGGTGGCTATGCTGCAAAACTATTAGACCCATTAGTAGTAATTTTTTTTTAACATTGAGGATATTGATGATACCTGAGATGTGAGTGAAGTGAGAGCATTTACTTCATGTATTCTAGCAACTCGTCTTCCTGACGCTGCTCGATTGGTTGGCCATTGATAATTGTTGCTGCCAATCCTCTCAATGATTTCATAAGCCTCATTATAAGACTTAGAAAGGAGAGCACCATTAGGAGAAGCGTCCACTACCATCCTCGTGTGGACATTGAGACCATTATAAAATGTCTCAAGTTGGATGCAATGTGGGATTCCGTGATGACGACACTTTTGTAATAATTCTTTGTACCTTTTCCATGCCCCATACAAGGACTCATCATCCATTTGTTGGAAGGCAGTGATCTCATTTCTCAACTTAGCATTCTTGCTAGGCGAGAAATACTTCATAAGGAATATTTCTGCTATTTCTTGCCATGTGGAAATTGAATTTGGTGGCAATGAGTTCAACAGGCTTGAGCTCTGTCCCTTAGCGAATACGGGAATAGTTTTAATCGTAATGCATCTTCAGGTACTCCAGCTAACTTGAAAGAATTACTCACCTCCATAAACAGTATTAAGTGTAGGTGAGGATCTTCGGTAGGCATCACTGAATTGGCCCACTGTCTGAAGCATCTAGAACATGACTGGCTTCAGCTCAAACTATTATGCCTCAATTTCGGGTCTCTTAATACCCGGATTAAGATCATTAAACACTGGCACTGCGTACTTAAAAACACAAAAATTTATATACTTTTTCATACCCATTTTTACATAAATTCATGAAAATCCAGTTAAATTCTTATCGGAAAATAATTAAATATTATAAAATAATTAAATTGTGTTAAAAAAAATATGAACATGGTGACTTTATTTAATTTTATACTTAATTTTGATTAATTTTGACTATTTTTCGACAGATCCGCGCAAAGGGCGAAAATTGGCTCGACTGACACTGCTAAAAGCTCAAAACCGAGAAGCAATTTGAAGTATCGAGACACATTAATTTCTAGCCTAAGACGATCCAGAAATGTGTTTTAATTCATAATTTAATTAATTATAATTTATTCCCCATTTAATTTGGGTAAAATAAATTATTTGTAATTAATTTTGGAGAGAGGGTCCAGTTGAACCACACTGGTCGAACCATATTGAGAGAACCGAACCAGCCACTAATTGGGAAGCAAAGAACCGTCCATATGCTGAACCAAATCAGCATTTTAGCTGATTAAATATGCTTGCAAAAATGCCCTTGAAGAACTTTCAAAATGCATTCAAACCCCTCCTTTAATTGTGGCTTTATGAAATTGCCCCTAAAATAGCAAAGTTGAAACTCTCAACTTTTCCATGTGCGTTACCGGCCATAGGGGGTCTTTGGATGCTGGAATTTGATATTTTTAGCAGCCACAATCATCTATAAAAGCCACCCCTTGCTGATCATTCAAAGCATCCCTCACTTCACAACATTCTCTCATTCCCTCTCTCACTTTTCTCTCATTTTTTCTATCCCATTTCCCTCTTGTTCAAGTACCGATTTCTTCTCTTGGGAAAGAGGCTCTCATCAGCTATTTTGGAGCAGCAATTAGGTGTTCATAGGCCACCTTGATAGCCAAGGCCAACAACGAACGAAGAATGGAGCAACTAGACAAGCCACGGAGAAACACCGAATTTGCCTCTTGTTCCCTAACTCTTTAATTTTTGTTGTTGTTTTGACAAACATGATTATGAATATTTATGCTATTGAAATGGTTATTTTAATCAATTCAGCTTAAAATTATGTTTGTGTTGGGTTGATTATATTTTGCCTGCTTGTATTGTTAAAATGATGTTTATGCTATT
The DNA here is from genome assembly GCA_025698465.1 of Gossypium longicalyx. Lineage (NCBI taxonomy): Eukaryota > Viridiplantae > Streptophyta > Magnoliopsida > Malvales > Malvaceae > Gossypium > Gossypium longicalyx. Next base: position 64,365,973 of record CM046995.1, on the reverse strand, counting down.
ATAGGCCTCGGTAAGATGCTTGATTAAGTAAAATCATGCCTAAGTTATTATGTGTTACGACTGTGAGGTAACTAATGAATTAATTATTTAAACGGATTGAAATTGTAATTAATTGACACAGTACTTAATCAGTGCATGTTTATTCTTCTAAAGTAGCTGAAGGTTAAATTAGCAATGTATCTGGCGATATTATTGCCTTGCATAACTTGCAAGATTACTGTGATTAAATTGTTTCAAGGTAGGGATGCCTTGTTACTTCACATAGTCTTTTATACGCTTATTAGATTTAATTAATCGTTTGAATTGACATAGGGATATGCAAGAGATTGGTTCGATTTAATGAGTATGTATGTGCAATAACATGTTTGCTTACAAGAATCTGTTTAGTCGGTTGAATTGACATAGGGATATGTCAAGAGATGAATGGATTTTGGTATGTAAGTTTGTTCATAAGTTAGCAAATTACCGGGTTGCCATGATTTTATTCGTAACCGTATAAACATAAGTTTAATAATTCTATGTTAAAGGGATATAATTAATCCAACACAAGTATGTTACATTGATTAAATCGTATTTGAAATAATGCACTAGAACTCCTTTGTTTTATTTTTAATTATTTACTTAGTTTTTAAACAGTTTTTGACCACCTTTTTTTTAAACCAAATTATTTTTACCTCACCAAAGTGTTTTACAATTAATTTCATAAATAATTCTTTTTACAGTCCTTGTGGGTACGATAACTTGACATTGACTTGTCTCTTTATTACTTGTTGCGGTTGTGTACAATTGCACATTTTTCTGTCGTTCCAAGTTTTTGGCGCCGTTGCTGGGGATTGTTTTAAAATGTCATTATTTGTGAATTTGTTTGTTTTACATTTTGGTTTATTTTTCTGTTTAATTTTTAACTTAATTAATTTTTCTTTGATAATTTCAGGTGTTTATGAGTATTGACCATATTCTTGACTTACTCCCTGTATACCCTAAGATAGAACGAACCTTTCGACAGCGAAGAAGATAAGCAAACCAGAGAAGGACTGAAGGAATGAATTTCGAGAATATGAATCAAGAAAACGGAGCAAACCTTGCTCAAAATCCTATCCTTATTGCTGATGATAAGGATAGAGCTTTAAGACAGTATGCAGTGCCTGTATTTAATGATCTTAATTCGGGTATTAGGAGACCCGAAATCGAGGCACAACAATTCGAGCTGAAGCCAGTCATGTTCCAGATGCTTCAGACAGTGAGCCAATTCAGTGGAATGCATACCGAAGATCCTCATCTTCATTTAAGACTATTTATGGAGGTGAGCGTCTCTTTCAAATTAGCTGGAGTACCCGAAGGTGCATTACGATTGAAGCTGTTCCCGTATTCACTAAGGGACAGAGCTTGAGCCTGGTTGAATTCATTGCCACCAAACTCAATTTCTACATGGCAAGAGTTAGCCGAAAGATTCCTCATGAAGTATTTCCCACCAAGTAAGAATGCTAAATTGAGGAACGAGATCACTGCCTTCCAACAAATGGATGATGAGTCCTTGTATGAGGCATGGGAATGATACAAAGAACTATTATGAAAATGCCCTCACCATTGAATCCCACATTGCATCCAACTTTAGACATTTTATAACGGTCTCAATGCTCACACGAGGATGGTAGTGGATGCTTCTGCTAACGGTGCTCTCCTTTCTAAGTCTTATAATGAGGCTTACGAAATCATCGAGAGGATCTCCAGTAACAATTATCAATGGCCAACCAATCAAGCCACGTCAGAAAGACGAGTCACTGGAATACATGAAGTGGATACTCTCACTTCACTCGCATCTCAGGTATCTTCAATATCCTTAATGCTTAAGAATCTTACCACTAATGGGTCTAACAGTTTTGCAGCCCAATCACCTCACCAATTTGAGAGTATAGCCTGTGTTTATTGTGGGGAAGGACATTTGTTCGAAGAATGTCCATCAAACCCCGAATCTGTATACTACATGTGTAACCAAAACCAAAATCGAGGAAGGCAAGCAATCCAACTTCTATAACCCATCGAGGTGAAACCACCCGAATTTGTCCTGGAGTAACCAAGGGGTTGGGACCAGTAACAACTACGCTCAACCTAGACTGACTCAGCCGCTTAGTTTTTCCCAACAAGCTCAGAAACCAGCTCAGGCTGAATCATCCAATAGCTTAAAGAATTTAATAAAGGTATACATGGCGAAAAACGACGCCAATCTAAGGAATTTGGAGAACCAAGTGGGCCAGCTTACTACCGCACTCAGGAACCGACCACAAGGTGCTTTACCTAGTGATACGGAGAATCTAAGAAATTCGGGGAAGGAACATTGTAAAGCGTTAACACTGAGGAGTGGAAGGATAGTAGAGCCCAACATTATTGAAGCTGAAAATGAGCCAGCTGATGCTCAAGACTCAGAGGAAGTTTAATCGAGTGTTGAAAGTCCAGTTTCACAAAAACTAGAATTTGCAAAACTCGATAGGGTTATTCCAGAACCAACTAATTCTGATCAACTATCAACTCCGTTAGATGCAGAAATACCATAGAAAATGAATCAACCAGTTCTAGTAAAGAAACCTCCACCACCCTACCCTCAAAGACTTCAGAAGCAGAAGCAGGAAATTTAATTCAAGAAATTCCTATACGTACTCAAGCAACTTCACATCAACATCCCGTTGGTTGAAGCACTTGAACAAATGTCGAACTACATCAAATTCATGAAGGATATCTTCTCTAAAAAATGAAGACTTGGAGAGTTTAAGATGGTAGCTCTGACGAAGGAATGCAGCGCATATCTTCAAGACAAACTACCCCCAAAGCTGAAGGATCTTGGATGTTTTACCATACCTTGCAACATTAGAGTAACGTATTGTGGTAAGGCACTATGTGACTTGGGTGCAAGTATTAACTTGATGCCTATGTCAATATTTAGGAAATTGGGGATAGGTGAAGTTAGACCTACTACGGTTACACTTCGACTAGCGGATCGATCTTTAGCACATCTAGAAGGAAAAATCGAGGACATATTGGTACGTGTAGATAAATTTATCTTCCCTGCTAATTTTGTTATCCTAGACTTTGAAGCAGACAAAGAAATGCCAATTATCTTAGGAAGGCCGTTCTTAGCAACCGGAAGGACCCTTATTAATGTGCAGAAGGGCGAGCTTACTATGTGTGTTCAGGATGATCAGGTAACATTTAACATTTTTAAGTCTATGCGATTTCCTGACACAATTGATGATTGTTCTGCAGTATCCGATTTAGAGGATTTAATAGTGGAAAAAAAGCTCAACTATGTTGAGGATCCGTTGGAACAAATTTTGACATCAGCCCCCCAAATGATGAAGAGGAGGATGAATACTTAGCTTTGTTAGAAGCTAATCAAAGGGGATTTAATCCGTAATCCTGCTTTGAATCTTTGGAGTTAGAGAAAAGGGATTATACCCAACCAAAAGTGTCAATCGAGGAGCCACCTAAATTAGAACTGAAGGTACTCCCCTCACATTGAAATATGTTTATTTAGGTAATTCTTATACTCTGCCTGTAATTATTTCAGCAGAATTAACTACTGAGCAAGAAGAGAAAATTATCTTAGTCTTGAAACAATTCAAGAAGGCTATTGAATGGACCATAGCCGATATCTGTGGTATTAGTCCATTTGTATGCATGCACAAGATTATCCTAGAAGATGGCGAAAAAGGGACGATTGATGGACAACGAAGATTGAACCCCATCATGAAGGACGTGGTGAAAAAAGAGATTATCAAGTGGTTAGATACAGGTATCATTTATCCCATCTCAGACAATTCGTGGGTAAGTCTAGTCCAGTGCATGCCAAAGAAGGGAGGTATCATAGTCGTAGAGAACGAGAATAACGAGTTGATACCAACTAGAATAATTACGGGATGGAGGATTTGCATCCATTGCCGGAAGCTGAACAAGGCGACTAGGAAAGATCACTTTCCTTTGTTGTTCTTGGACCAGATGCTGTATAGACTCGCGAGGCGAGACTATTACTATTTTCTCGATGGATACTCGGGGTATAATCAGATTACAGTAGCACCAAAAGATCAACACAAGACAATGTTCACCTACCTATACAATACATTTGCATTTAGACGAATGCCATTTGGTTTATGTAATGCACCTGCTACATTTCAAAGATGTATGATGTCTATTTTTACTTACATGGTTGAGAAGTACTTAGAAGTTTTTATGGATGAACTTTTAGTATTCAGAGATACTTACGATGATTGCTTAGCCAATCTAGTTAAGGTACTAAGGCGATGCAAAGAAATTAACCTAGTACTTAACTGGGAAAAGTGACATTTCATAGTGCGAGAAGGAATTGTTCTGGGGCATCGGATAACGAGACATGGAATCGAGGTAGATAAAGCAAAGGTAGGTGTTATCGAGAAACTCCCACCTCCAACATCTGTAAAGGGTGTTAGGAGCTTTTTGGGCCACGCCGTGTTCTATCGAAGATTTATCAAGGACTTCTCCAAAATTGCTAAACCCTTATGCAAATTATTGGAGAAGGACACGACGTTCAAGTTCGATGATGAATACTTAAGAGCTTTCAAGGATTTGAAGAGTCGATTAATTATGGCACCCATAATCATCACACCAGACTGGGATTTACCATTTGAATTGATGTGTGACGCAAGCGACTTCGCGATAGGGGCTGTCATGGGCCAGCGAAGGAACAAAGTTTTTCATCCCATTTACTATGCAAGCCGGACTCTTACAGGAGCTCAACTGAACTATACGGTAACAGAAAAAGAGTTACTTGCTATTGTATTTGCTTTTGACAAGTTTCGATCTTATCTTGTAGGTACCAAAGTAACTGCCTATACAGACCACTCGGTAATTAAGTATTTACTTGCCAAGAAAGACGCTAAGCCGAGACTAATCCGATGGGTACTTCTACTTCAAGAGTTCGATCTAAAAATTCAAGATCGAAAGGGAGTAGAGAATCGAGTAGCAGATCACTTGTCCAGATTAGAGCCGCAAGAAGGGAATTCTCCTAATATACCAATTTAGGAAACATTTCTAGATGAACACATACTGAAGGTAAGTCATGTCTATAATACCCCTTGGTTTGCTGATATTGCTAACTATTTAGCTTGTGCTTTGATGCCAATTGATAAGACTTATCAACAAAGGAGAAATTTTTTTTCACGAAGTGAAGTACTATTTCTGGGAAAAACCATATTTGTTTAAAAAGTATGCAGATCAGATGATTAGGAGATGCATGGTAGAAGGTAAAGTACAAAAGATTTTATACCATTGTCTCTCAGCTCCGAGTTGGGGACACTTCAGAGGTACTCGTACGTTGGCCAAAGTATTGCAACCTGGATTCTTTTGTCCAACACTATTCAAGGATGCATATGCATATGTAAAGAGCTGTGACTGATGTCAAAGGGTCAGAAATGTCACCAACAGAAATGAGATGCCTCGAACAAACATCATTGAGGTAGAATTGTTTGATGTATGGGGTATTGACTTTCTTGGTCCCTTCCCTCCGTCTTTTGGTCACAAGTATATATTGGTAGCAGTAGACTATATGTCCAAGTGGGTCAAGGCTGAAGCTTATCCGACAAACAATACTAGGGTTGTAATTAAGTTGGGTCGAGGCTGAAGCTTATCTAACAAACAATGCTAGGGTTGTAATTAAGTTCTTGCAGAAACATGTGTTCACAAGGTTTGGAACCCCAAGAGCTATCATTAGTGATGAAGGGTCCCACTTCGTGAACAAGTGATTAAAATGGTTATTAGACAAGCATGGAGTGAAGCACAAGGTTGCAACAGCTTACCATCCGCAAACGAATGTGCAAGCTGAACTGGCAAATAAGGAAATCAAAGGCATACTTGAGAAGGTAGTTTGCCCAAACCGACGAGATTGGTCCAAAAGGCTAGATGATGCTTTATGGGCTTACTGAACAACATATAAGACACCTTTAGGGATGTCACCCTACATGTTGGTCTTTGGGAAACCATGTCATCTACCCTTAGAGTTAAAGCATAAGGCTTACTGGGCTCTTCGACAACTCAACTTGGATCTTAAGCTTGCTAAAGAGAAACGGATGCTCCAACTCAATGAGCTAGAGGAACTCCGGCTATTCTCCTACGAAAATGCCAAATTACTCAAGGAGAGACTTAAGAAATGGCATGACAAGCACATTCGAGTTTGAGAATTTGAAGCAGGTCAACGAGTCTTCTTATTTAATTCCAGACTAAAGTTCTTTCCAGGTAAGCTAAAATCACGTTGGTCCGGTCCATTTATGATTCATCGCGTCTATCCATACGGAGTTATCGAGCTCCAAGGTAAGAGAGGTAATTTTCAAGTTAACGCTCAGCGCCTGAAACACTATTGGGGAGATAAGATTGAACGGAATGAAATTTCGTTCATTTTATCGGATGTTTAAAATTTTCTTATCTTCCTTTTTAATAAATTATTTAGGGTATATTTTCGATATTAGTATGTTTAAATAAATTATGTCTAGGAGATTAGAACTTAAGGGGGACCGCTTGTGACCCCTTCAATCTTTCCTGGGAATTGATTTTAACATAATTTTTCGAAAACTTATTCTTTAAATAGAAATTTCAATTTTTGATTTTTCAAATAAAAGGGTCAATTTTGATCCAAATCTTAAATTGCAACTCAATTCTAAATTTTCATTAAGTCTAGGGACTTAATTGAATCATTTTTAAAATTTGGTTGCTATTTTTGTAAATAATAAAAACTAGATGCTTCTTTTTGTAAATATTATCAAAAGGCTTCTAGAATAATTTTTTTAGTTTAAAAAATGATAATTATTAATATATAATTATATCCATTATAATATATATTAATTATTATCAATTTTAGGATTTTATTTGATGAGTTTTTAATGATAATAAGAAGATAATCTTTAATATATGATTACATCTATTATAATTTATATATTAATCTTTATCAATTTAGCATAGAATTAGGATTAGTTTTAATCATATTTTATCTTTATTTAAATAAATTAAAATAGCAATTAATAATTTTAATATGCATCTATTTAATTATTAATTATTGTTAACTTGGATTAGAATTAGAACTTAGAGTTTTTAGCTATTAAATTTCTCTAAGAATTCTACTTTAAGTCCTATTCCCTTCATTATAAATACCACCTTCTTCATCATTCATCACTCAAAATCCTAAAGCACCAGATTCCCTAAGTGCCGCAAGCCCCTAGCCATAACAGCTCCCAACCATTCGGCCAGCAACTCATCCCACACACCTGCTTCCTTCGTGCGCCCAGCAGCTACTCCTTGGCGCCACTCAACAGGCCTGCTCGCAAAGATTCGCGCACCTTGCACTCTTTCCAGCTCCAGCTTGCGTGCATCCAAGCTGTTGCCCACTCGGTGTTGTGACCTACAGCCCGCATAACTGCCCATGCCAAGCCTCATTGCCACACACCCATTCGTAAAACACACCTACACCAAACCCCTTAGCCGATAATGCTCCAACCTACCCTAAGTTGACCTCTTTTGTTCATTAATTATTTTTAGGAGTTCTTAAATTTTATAGAAAAGGTTAAACATGCCTCTCAAGAGAACTCGTGCTTCCGCTAAAATTGATGAAACACAAAACAAGTTCCACTATGAAGAAGCCAAAGTGAGATACGAAAGTATCTTCAAAAATCAACAGATGCATCCAGAGAAAGGCTTTACATTAAAGGAGAGCAACTACAGACTTTATGGCACGTATTCGTCAAGTTGTTGAAACCCTCAATTGGGAGCTGTTTTGTGAAAAGAGACCTAGTATGGATGAGAGCTAGTTCGTGAGTTCTATGCGAATTTAACTTCAAGCAAGATGACAGAAGTTCCAGTTTGTGGAATCAAGGTACCGATAAATTCAAATGCTATTAATGAGTTCTTTGAATTATCTGATTTCGAAAACGATGAATATTCCACATTCATGAGCAATATCACGCCTGAAAATTTGGAAAAAATTCTCGAGGAACTGATAGTTTAGGGTTCTACGTGGACTGTGTCAAAACAAGGAATCCACACTTGTCGAAGAGAATATTTGACACCACTTGCGAAGGTATGGTTTTACTTCATCCTATTCAGCCTTCTGCCTAGCTCACATGGGACTAGAATCTCATTAGAGTGGATGGTTTTATTGTACTCGATCCTAACTGGTAAGACCATTGATGTGGAGAAGATCATCTTGAGAGAAATACAGAATTGTGCTATTAAACGCTCCGGCCCTACTCACTTCCCGTTTACAATAACAACTTTATGCTTGAAAGCTAAAATTCTTGCGAATGTAAGGAAGATAGGGTATAGCCAAGGCACAATCACGGATTGAGACTTTTACCGAGTAGCTGGAGACTCCGTCCTACAACAACGAGTTAAAGTAAGTGAGGAACCAGAGGACCCTGATGAAGAAGAAGATCTCACGATGCAATCATTTGAAATCCCTGATAAGGTAGAATTAGTGGAGCCAGAAGTTGAACTTGATGCTGAACTTCAATGTTTAGAGCTCAATCACTTAGCCCAGACCTTCAAGATGAGCTATCAAAGTTGATGGACTTAATGCAACATATGCAATGGCAGCAACAAGCCTACTAGAGATACTCAAAAATAAGGGATGACTCGATGAGAAGTGCTTTTAAGAAAATATACAATGACCCGTTTATTTTTTTGCCTGAGTTTCCAGATTTCATATTTGAACCATGGAGTCCATTATCAAAGAAGAAGCGAAGCGATTCATGCAAAGGCGATAGTGATGGAGCAAAAGATGAGTCAAATTCGGAATGGTCTGCAAATAAATAAAGGGGGGATCTTGACTTACTTTATTTTTGTTCTTAGACTATCTTTAGGATTAAGTTTAATTAGGAATCTTTTATTTTTTGCATAATAAAAAAAGAGAGGAAAATCACTAATAAAATGTGAACAAGTCACAAAGTATAGACTGTGGCAATAGATCTATTCATGTCTAGGATTGGATTTAGAAAGAGCTTGGTACTTAAGCAGTCAAATTGACTCAACTCCTCTTTTCTAAAATCCTACCTGGTGTATAGTATCTGCTCACTTTAAACAATGAGGATATTGTTCATTTTAAGTTGGGGGGACCGAAAATTTGAATTATTTCCACTCAAAATGAAAATTTTCTTTTAATTATGATTAGGATATTTTTTGTTCAAAAATTTTGAATTCTGTTAAGTATGCTCAATTTGAGTATGAATAAAGTTCTATTATTTCAATGAAGTATTATGTTAGCTTATTAATGGAATGACTGTATTTTTAATAAAGCATGCAAATTCGTACCATAAAATTTTTAGTTCTTTAGGAAAGATAGGTATGCATGAAAGTTGAAGTCTTTAGAATTGACTTAGTAGTTTCTTGAGGCGAAATCCTAGGGAGCATGGAACGTTGGAATTGATTTAGGCAACTATTGTGTGGACCGTTTGAACCTTTCAAGCCCACCATGGTAAAATTTTATCCTTTGAAACCCAACTTTGAGACTATATAGCCTAATTTTATTTCGACCCTTGTAATAATTAGCCATTACTTTTCGCTTAATGATCTTAAAATTGTCTCAAACACTAGACTCAGTAATATTCAAAATGTACTTCAAAAATAAGTTTGGGGGAGTTGAAAAATTGCTCAAGAATTGCAGTACACAAAGTAGCTGCTCGTTTTAGTTAAAAAAAAAAGGTAAAGAGAGCACATGTATTTGAAAGAGATGTACAAAAGAGCATATGAAAGTCAAGTTGGTGTATCGAAGGTAAAAACTCTGAAGGTTCGATTGACATTGAGTCTAGGGTTTTTAAACCAAAATTTATCCATCTTTCACCTACCCCTAGCCTAGCCACGTTATAACCTTGATAAAGACCTATTGATTCAAAGTCCTCATGCTACCTACATTAGTGGAGAGAAATTGCTACGATCAACATCTAAAGACATAAGTTAAGCTTAATGATTGCAGCTTAATCTTGAATAAAGGAATAAAAATCAAATTGGTAAGGGTTAATATGTCTTTGTTACAAAAGCATTTAGTCTAAATTTTGCTATTATAATAAGTTGTTGAATTTAATTTGAACAATATGTATACTTAACTTGCATAACTATCAGATTTCTTGCCTTTGAGCATAAGTATTTTAAATCCATAATTTTGGGAAAAATGTTGTTCTAAAGGAATATTTCAAAGGTGTTTCTGAGAAATTCTTTTCAAAATTTGTGCATTACTTGGGAGGAGCAATGAATTAAGTTTAGGGGTTTGGAAACACAAAAATTTATATACTTTTTCATACCCATTTTTACTTAAATTCATGCTAATTCGGTTAAATTCTTGTTGGAAAATAATTAAATTGTGTTAAAAAAATATAAACATGGTGAATTCAGTTAATTTTATACTTAATTTTGATTAATTTTGACTATTTTTCGACAGATTCGCGCAAAGGGCAAAAATTGGCTCGACTGACACTGCTGAAAGTTCAAAACCGAGAAGCAATTTGAAGTATGGAGGAACATTAATTTCCATCCTAAGATGGTCCAGAAATGTGTTTTAATTCATAATTTAATTAATTTTAATTTATTCCCCATTTAATTTGGGTAAAATAAATTATTTTTAATTAATTTTGGAGAAAGGGTCCAGTTGAACCGCACTGGTCGAACCATATTGAGAGAACCAAACCAGCCACTAATTGGGCAGCCCAAAACCGTCCATATGCTCACCCAAATAAGCATTTTAGCTTATTAAATATGCTTTAAAAAAGGCCCTTGAAGAACTTTCAAAATGCATTCAAACCCCTCCTTTAATTGTGGCTTTATGAAATTGCCCCAAGCCTAAAATAGCAAAGTTGAAACTCTCAACTTTGCCATGTGTGTGGCCAGCTATAGGGGGGGTCTTCGGATGCTGGAGTTTTCTATTTTTAGCAGCCACAATCAGCTATAAAAGCCACCCCTTGCTGATCATTCAAAGCATCCCTCACTTCACAACATTCTCTCATTCCCTCTCTTACTTTTCTCTCATTTTTTCCATCCCATTTCCCTCTTGTTCAAGTGCCGATTTCTTCTCTTGGGAAAGAGGCTCTCATCAGCCATTTTTGAGCAGAAATTAGGTGTTCATAAGCCACCTTGATAGCCAAGGCCAATGACGAACGAAGAACGGAGCAACTAGACAAGCCACGGAGAAACACCAGATTTGCCTCTTGTTCCCTAACTCTTTAATTTTTGTTGTTGTTTTGACGAACATTTTTATGAATATTTATGCTATTGAAATGGTTATTTTAATCAATTCATCTTAAAATTATGTTTGTGTTGGTTTGATTATATTTTGCCTACTTGTATTGTTAAAATGATGTTTATGCTGTTATAAGCCTCGGTAAGATGCTTGATTAAGTAAAATCATGCCTAAGTTATTATGTGTTACGACTGTGAGGTAACTAATGAATTAATTATTTAAACGGAGTGAAATTGCAATTAATTGACACAGTACTTAATTAGTGTATGTTTATTCTTCTAAGTTAGCTGAAGGTTAAATTAGCAATGTATCTGGCGATATTATTGCCTTGCATAACTTGCAAGATTATTGTGATTAAATTGTTTCAAGGTAGGGATGCCTTGTTACTTTACATAGTCTTTTATATGCTTATTAGATTTAATTAATCATTTGAATTAACATAAGGATATGCAAGAGATTGGTTCAATTTAATGAGTATGTATGTGCAATAACATGTATGCTTACTAGAATCTATTTAGTCGGTTGAATTGACATAGGGATATGTCAAGAGATGAATGGATTTTGATATGTAAGTATGTTCATAAGTTAGCAACTTACCTAGTTGCCGTGATTTTATTTGTAACAGTGTAAACATAAGTTTAATAATTCTAAGTTAAAGGGATATAATTAATCCAACACAAGTATGTTACATTGAGTAAACCTTATTTGAAATAGTGCACTAGAACTCCTTTGTTTTATTTTTAATTATTTACTTAGTTTTTAAACAATTTTTGACCACCTTTTTTTAAACCAAATTATTTTTACCTCACGAAAGTGTTTTACAATTAATTTCATAAATAATTCTTTTTACAGTCCATGTGGGTACGATAACTCGACATTTACTTGTCACTTTATTACTTGTTGCGGTTGTGTACACTTGCACATTTTTTCGTCGTCCCAATACTGTCTTAAAGCTCTATCCCTATCATCAGTAATAAGGATAGGATTTTGAGCAGGGTTTGCTCCATTTCCTTGATTCAAATTTTCGAAGTTCATCTCTTCGGTCCTTCTCTGACTTGTTTGTCTTCTTCACTGCCAAAAAGTTCGTTCAATCTCAGAGTCTACGGGGTGTAAATCAATAATTCGGTCAATACTCATAAACACCTGAAATAATTATAGAAAAATTAATTAAGTTAAAATTTTAACAGAAAAATAAACCAAAATGAAAAACTAACAAATTCACAAATAATGATTTTTTAAAACAGTCCCCGACAATGGCGCCAAAAACTTGGAACGACAGAAATGTGCAAGTGCACACAATCACATCAAGTAATAAAGTGACTGCTCGTGTTATTTTGTGATAGGTTTTAAATATTTATAATTAGTCGTTCTTGAAACTAACTATTATCACGATGTAGGCAAGTGTACCTATCGAACAGTAGTATAGTTTTAGCAAGACTAGATTGTCGAACCCAAAAGAACTAAAAGTACTAGTAATGACTGTCTTTTTATTATCTAGCCTAAGAATAAGGGGGTTTGTTTCAACTAACTAATTAACTAAACTAAGAATTGACAGAAAATAGAATTGGGGGATTACTTTTGAAAAATGATTGAATTAAGACAATACCTAAGAAAAAATCCACCTACACTTCACTTGTTATTTGACTCTGAATCGGACGATTTATTCATCTGACTTGATCCATAGAAATCCCTAAGTTATATTATTATCTCTCTCGAGACTAACAACGTCTAACCCTAGGTTGAATAATTGAAATATCTTTCTAATTAACTTCCTAGGGTTGCATTAACTCGATCTATGGAACCCCTTATTAGGTTTCACCTTAATCTAGCAAAACCTTGTCACCCTATCTTTAGGCGCGCAATCAACTCTGCTTAATTATGACAAATGTACTCTTAGACAGGGTCTATTCCTCCTCTATATAAGAACTTAACTTGAATCAATATCCTGGAATATCAAAACAAGAATGATGAACACATAATTAAGAACAAGTCAAATATTTATCATACAATTCAGAAAATAATAATAACAAGATCTGTCTTAGGTTTCATCCCCCTTAGGTATTTAGGGGATTTAGTTCATAACTAAAGAGGAAAACATCTCAGAAGAATAATGAATACAAAACATAAAGAAAACCCAAAACTCCTGAAGGGAAATTGACACAGTGAATCCAGCTTCTAAGATAGATCAATCGGCTTTTCTTGAGCAATTCCTTGCTGCTTCTTGTGTGTCTCCCCTTTTTCTCCTCCTTTAAGGTGTATTTATAGGCTTTAGAATGCCTAAAAGCCCTCAAAATTAGCCTTTTCCAAATTAGACTCAACTTGGGCTCGGTAGGGATACGCCCGTGTGACACGCCCGTGTACGATTACTTCAGGCCATGGTCAAGCCTATTAAAATAGCACGGGCATGTGGTCTACCCGTGTGAGTCGTGCTTCAATTCTGCCAAATTGACACGGCCATTTGGTCTGGCCATGTGAGGAAGTCCAGGCTGTGTTGATTTCGTACGTTGGCCCATTTTCTCCGTTTTTGGTCTGTTTCTCGTTCCTTTTACTCTCTTATGCTCACCTAAGTGTAAAACATGAAACTAAAGGATTAGGAGCACCAAATTCACCATATCTAAGGACAAATTCATCCATAAAATGTGCTAAGCATAGGGTAAAAATATGTATAAATTACGGTTTATCAAATACCCCCACACTTAAGCATTTGCTTGTCCTTAAGAAAATCCTCAACTCACAATTAAAATAAATTCTTCTTAACTTATAATTTCTATCGATAATATCTCAAAGTAATCCATAGGTAATCATACATTGAAGATTTAACTGAAAGAACATTAAAGTTTCAAACATTCCAAGTTGAGCATTTTATCATGAAAACATAGGTGTCTCCTCTCATCCAAGTAATTACCCTTGATTTCAAAATATCACGAAGTTTCACATCCTTACTAAAGATTCACTCAAATCACTCAAGATGTTTTAAGGACAATAAATGAAGCACTCAATAGTCAATAATGAAAAGTTATTACCATAGGCTTGCATGAAAATCAAATCTCCACCACTATAAATTAAGATGAAACATCAATCGAAAGGTCTTTTAAAGGGTTGTAATGTGGCTTTGGTTAGAGGGTGTGGTCACAAGCTGAAAGAGAGGGTTAGAATTTAGATTGAATTGAAAAACTTCTTAACTAGAAAAATCACTGGTCATCAGTTGATTACAAGTGAGCTTCTTCTCAGAATGTGGAATTAACACTCAAGCTCAAAAATGGCAAATTACTATTAATAAGTAAGCAAGTATTGTTGTTGTTTTTTTTTTAAGAAACAAGTCAAATACAAAATAAAATAAAACATAGATAAACAACTATTCAAACTCAAATCTCGACAAAAATAGGGATCAAATTAATTTAGGGGATTTCAACAATAATGAGTTATAGGTTAATATTGAGGGTAAATCAATGAATGGGTTGTTAGGCTCTAGGGGATTCACTAAGGGTTAATTGTGAAGGTAAGCTTTTATGGAGTGAGTGGGTTAAACCTAAGTACCTTTATCATTTTGACATATCGAATCAAATGGTGTGGTCTTGACATGCATGATCAAGCAAGTTCTAGAATAACAGTTCAATATTGGCACACTCATAATGAAAGTGAGCATGCAAGAAATAATAGATGCTTTTGAAGGCTCAAAATCTCACAAAAGTTATGACTTTTTTATGTTTAAACTTGTGAATTCCAACTCAGGATAATACCTAGACTTAGAGAAACAACCTAGAAGTTTTTAATTCTTCAAAAATCAACTTATCATGCTTGATTCTCTAATGTCTTAAAGTTTAAACAATCAATGCATAAATGCCTATGTTTTAATTCAAGACATATCAATAAAAATCATGAGTTAATTAAAATTCATTCTAATAGTGATATGAGAAATTCACGTGAGAATAAGACATATTCTAATGGTGATATAAAAGACCCTCCCACACTTAAGATGTACATTGTCCTCAATGTACAAAGATAGATATACTGAAAAAGATAAATTTATGATCATAAGATAAGGAAAGAAGTGAAACTTCCTGAATGATGAATGAATTCCTTGAACTGGAGTTTTTGGAGAATAAATGGCTTGAGAGTGGCAGAGGATACTCCGGTGGTGGTAGAGGTTCATTAGTCCATAAGTCCTGCGACAAAAGAATATTATATCTATTAGTAGCTATAGTCGTGGTCGAGCAGGACATGGCAGTTGTGGAGAACCTTTCCCGGTGGAGTTTTTAGTTCCTATGTGAGGATGAGCTTAGGAGATCTTTTACAGCTGTGACGAAATCAGGAACTTTTTTTAAAAAAATATAAGGAAACAGAATTACTCATAATGGAATAGCAAAAGTTGGTAATTGTAAAATAAAAATTATAAAATCTAATAAAAATTATAATATTACTCGTAATTTGTTATTACGGTCTGAAGATGAAACGTTGAGCATAGTTCCATCGTAAGCTCGAGATACGTCAGCTCAATGATCCCAAAGAAAAGCTCCCAAGGGTTGGTGGTTAGGAGGGCCTGAATCGCATTAGTCAACTGAACTTGTTCTACTGTAGCCCAGTCGATGTAGTAGCCCACAGTTAAAGGTCGGGCCCAGAGTATTTGGTAAAGTTCTTCTTGGGGCCCAATGGGGAACTGCAGAAAACGATGACAAATTTTTGTGGTAGGACCCGAGGAAGATGACGCCCCCTTCCTTCTCTTTGAAGCGGGGATGGCGGCTTTCTTTCCTCGTGAAGATGACATTGTACCTGCAACCAAAACCATTAATTCATCTTGAGGAATGGTCAAAGCAAAATGAAGACAAAAATTAAAATAAAATAAAAATCATAATTTCAGCCACAACTACTAAGACTAACAACTTAACCAAAGCAATCAATTTTATGGCATAAGAATGGTAGAGAATTTCATGGAATGCAATCATACTTAACGGATGAAACATGTCAACACAAATTGCATGAATATATCTGTTATTCTAACCATGAATAATTACTTTAAACTAGTCAAATGGGGTAGGGAAATCATTTAATGAATAAGAATTTCACATGAAAAAGATGATAACTACTCTAGATAATGAATTTTGAGTGATAAAAAGATAAAAATAACATATAAAATGCAGATTGCTATGATAACTAGCATGAAAAATGAGTGCAATTAAAGGGAAAAGAGTAAACAAACACTAGAAAGGGGAGAATGAGCGTCAAAAATAGGGTTTGAAACGATGCACGGGTGTGGCGGGGCAGGCGTGTAGACTTGCAGCGGCTAGGGTTAGGGATTTTGGGTGAAGAAGTTAATGAATAGTGCAGCCTATTTATAGATTTTAGGGAACACGGCCAGGGAATATGCCCGTGTACCCTAATTTCATCCCGGGTGTTTTGCATTTTTAAATTTGGGTGCGTCTGGCATTCGGCCTACTCTCGTGTATTTTGGGCTTGTGGGTGCATACGGCTGTGTTGCACGGCTGTGTCTATCTTCGTTCGCTTCTCCCACACCCGTGTATGTAGGCCCACACCAGTGTTAATTTAACAGGCTCGACCCCGGGTGCTAGACACGGGTGTGTCGTATGCCCATGCTATTTTCTCAAGTTCAACCATGGTTCTGCAACACGGGCGTGGCGAACGCCCGTGTTAATTTGACAAGTTCGCCTATGGCAATATCGCACGGCTGTGGGATTTTATCGTAGCCCGTGTTTGGGAAAAATCTCTGCCCTGTTTCCACACGGCCCTCAGCGCGCCCGTGTGTCTGGCCGTGTCTGTGTGAAAAACCTGTATTCAAGATCTCTGTTAGTAAGTTAGGTGTTAAATACTAAAATTTAAAGAAATTAATATTGTTAGTGCTTAGGTTGCCTCCCGAGAAGCACTTATTTATAGTCTAAGCTCGACTTACCACTCCTCATCCCTGCTACCCATCTTATCAAAATAAGGTTTTAGACGGGTGTTGTTTACCTTAAAAGTGCCGAACTTGGGATGACTTACCTCGACTGTACCGAATGGGAAAATGCTAAGTACTATAAGAAGGACTTCTTCATTCGGTTTGGTAGTGATAATGTGAGAATCTGCGGCTCCTAATAAAATTTTATCTCCAACCTTAAGTTGATTTGGAAAGGTATTGAGCTCGTTCTAGCATAGTTTTTGTTTATCAGGTGTTCTTGGTTTATGCGTCTGCCATTCATCTAGCTCCTCGATTTGTAGCCCTCAATCTTCATGAATAGGTCCTCTACTATTGCTTGGGAATGGCTCATGTACTTCCTTCAGACTCATTTCCTGCAAAGTAGGTTGCACCATATTGTCAGTTTTAGTAGAATAGTTTAGACGATCACCTTCAATTTCTGATGTGTTGCCAGAATTGCAAGCCTGAATGGTGATTGTTTCGTCTCCCACACGAAGTGTGAGCTCACCTATGCCAACATCAATAATCGTTTTAGCAGTTGCTAAAAAAGGCCTTCCTAAAATCAAAGGAGTGTTGCTATCCTCCTCTATGTCTAGAACAATGAAGTCAACGGGAAATATAAATTTATCGATTTTAACTAGCACATCTTCAATAATACCCCTAGAAAATCTTATAGTTTTATCTGCTAATTGTATGCTCATCCTAGTCTGTTTGGGTTTCCCAAGACCTAATTTTTTGAACATTTTGTAGGGCATGACGTTAATACTAGCCCCTAAATCAGCTAATGCATTATTAACATCTAAACTACCAATTAAGCAAGGAATTGTAAAACTCCCTGGATCTTTTAATTTGTTGGGTAGCTTATTCTGTAAAATAGCTGAGCAAACCACGTTTAGCTCCACATGCGGTGCCTCGTCCAGCTTCCACTTATTTGCTAAAAGCTCCTTTAAAAATTTCATTGCATTTGGCATTTGTGATAAAGCTTCAATAAACGGTAAGTTAATGTGTAATTTTTTTAAGAGTTTAAGGAATTTACCAAATTGTTCGTCTGAGCGATCTTTCCTTGTTGAATTAGGGTATGGCACACGAGGTTTGTATTCTGTACTTATCGATTTTTGTTCTTTATGGTATACCTCACCTTTACCTTTGCTTATCTCAGTATCTTGCCTTGGTTCTGGTTCAGGTGTGACTAACCTTTTCTCTACTTGACTAGTAATCTCGTTAAGTTGCTCCATTGGATTAGATTCTGTGCTGCTTGGCAAGCTACCTTATGGTCGTTCAGAAATCAACTTGGCAAGTTGTCCAGTCTGAGTTTCGAGCCCTTGGATCAATGCTTGTTGATTCTTAAGTGCTATCTCGGTATTCTAAAAATGAGTTTTTGACACCGATATAAACTTTCTGAGCATCTCTTCAAGGTTCGACTTCTTCTCTTGTTGGTAAGGTGGTTGTTGGAAGCCTGGAGAGGGTCTCTGATTGCCTTGGCCTCCCCATGAGAAATTTGGGTGGTTCCTCCAACCTGTATTGTAAGTGTTACTATAATGATTGTTTTGAGATCGAGGATTGTTACTCATGTAATTTAACTGCTCGTTGTCCATGTTGTGACCATATTCTGACCTGCTCGATCCACCTCCATTTGCTTCGCACTGCATTACTAGGTGAACCTGTGAAGAACTAAGAAAGCCATCAATTTTCTTATTCAAGAGTTCTATTTGATTAGAGAGCATGGTCACCGAGTCGACATTATAAACACCGGCTGTTTTCGTTGGTTTTTTCCTCATGAGTTGTCACTGATATTTATTCAGTGACATCTCCTCTATAAATTCATAGGCAACTTCAGGTGTTTTATTGTTGATGATTCCGCCAGCAGCTACGTCAACCATTTGTCGAGTCGAAGGATTCAGGCCATTATGAAAGGTTTGAACCTATAGCCAGAGTGGTAACCCATGGTGAGGGCATCTTCGTAAAAGATCCTTGTATCTCTCTCATGCATCGTAGAGTGTCTCTAAATCCATCTGCACAAAAGAAGAGATATCATTACGTAATTTAGCCGTTTTAGCCGGCAGAAAATATTTTAATAAGAACTTTTCGATCATTTGTTCCCAAGTAGTAATTGACCCTCGTGGTAATGAGCTCAACCACTGTTTAGCTTTGTTCATCAATGAAAAGGGAAACAACCGAAGACGTATGGCATCATCAGAAACACCATTGATTTTAAATGTATCACATAGTTCTAAAAAGTTTGCCAAATAAGAATTGGGATCCTCGTCCTGCAAACCATCAAACTGAACAAGTTACTGTATCACTTGAATTGTGTTAGGTTTTAGTTCAAAAGTATTTGCAGCTACAGTAGGTCTAATTATACTCGATTCAGTTCCAGTTAAAAAGGTTTAGCATAATCATACATAGTGCATGGAGCAGGATTCTGATTTACTAGATTAACAACAATCACAGGAGGTATCAAGTTTTCCTGATTTTCAGCCATCTCCTCGGTTGTGGCTTGTATATCATCCTCTTGCTCTTCCTCTATGTATCTTAGGCTTCGCCTTATTTCTCTTCGGTTTCTGCGAACTATGCGATCAATTTCTTCGTCAAAAAGTAGTGGTCCCAACGGGTTTCTTCTAGTTATAAACTATAAAAACCTGCCAAAAGAAAGAAAAAGTAAATTAATAAATAATAATAATAAAATAAAATTAACTTACAAGGAAAATAAATGGCTAAAGTAATAAAAATTGAGTGTTCCTAATATCTTAGTCCCCCGGCAACGGCGCGAAAAACTTGATAGTGTTATTTTGTGAAAGGTTTTAAATATTTATAATTAGTCATTCTTGAAACTAACTATTATCACGATCTAGGCAAGTCTACCTATCGAACAGTAGTATAGTTTTAGCAAGACCGGATTGTCGAACCCAAAGGAACTAAAAGTACTAGTAATGACTGTCTTTTTATTATCTAGGCAAAGAATAAAGGGGTTTGTTTTAACTAACTAATTAACTAAACTAAGAATTCACAACAAATAGAATTGGGGGATTACTTATGGAAAACGATTTAATTAAGACAATACCTAAGAAAAAATCCACCTACACTTCACTTGTTATTTGACTTTGAATCGGACGATTTATTCATTTGACTTGATCCGTAGAAATCCCTAAGTTATATTATTATCTCTCTCGAGACTAACAACGTCTAACCCTAGGTTGAATAATTGAAATCTCTTTCTAATTAACTTCTTAGGGTTGCATTAACTCGATCTATGGATCCCCTTATTAGGTTTCACCCTAATCCTATAAAATCTTGTCACCCTATCTCTAGGCGCGTAATCAACTCCGCTTAATTATGAAAAATGTACTCTTAGACAGGGTCTATTCCTCCTCTGCATAAGAGCTTAACTTGAATCAATATCCTGGAATATCAAAACAAGAATGATGAACACATAATTGATAACAAGTCAAATATTTATCATACAATTTAGAAAATAATAATAACAAGATCTGTCTTAGGTTTCATCCCCCTTAGGTATTTAGGAGATTTAGTTCATAACTAAAGAGGAAAACATCTTAGAAGAATAATGAATACAAAATATAAAAAAAACCCAAAACTCCTAAAGGGAAATTAAGGGGAGATCTTCAGTCTTGACAGTGAATCCAGCTTTTGAGATGGATCAATCGGCTTTCCTTGAGCAATTCCTTGCTTCCTCCTGTGTGTCTCCCCTTTTTCTCCTCCTTTAAGGTGTATTTATAGGCTTTAGAATGCCTAAAAGCCCTCAAAATTAGCCTTTTTTCTGAATTGGACTCAACTTGGGCTCGGCAGGGACAAGCCCGTGTACGATTACTTCAGGCCATGGTCAAGCCTGTTAAAATAGCACGGGCGTGTGGTCTACCCGTGTAAGTCGTGCTTCGATTCTGCCAAATTGACAAGGCCATTTGGTCTTCTCGTGTGAGGAAGTCCAGGCCATGTTGATTTCGTACGTTGGCCCATTTTCTCCATTTTTGGTCCGTTTCTCGTTCCTTTTACTCTCTTATGCTCACCTAAGTGTAAAACATGAAATTAAAGGATTAGAAGCACCAAATTCACCATATCTAAGGACAAATTCATCCATAAAATGTGCTAAGCATGGGGTAAAAATATGTATAAATTACGGTTTATCAGTGACAAGTAAATGTTGAGTTATCGTACCCACAAGGACTGTGTAAAGAATTATTTATGAATGCTATTTAAAACACTTTGGTGAAAACAATATTTTGTTTGAAGAGGGTGATTAAAAACTAAGATTTTAAACTAAATAAATAAATCTCAAATGCACGATTTCAACATATGAGTTTGATCAAGATAGCATAATTGTGTTAGATCAATTACATTTCTTAACTTAGAATTATTAAACTCATGTTTATATTGTTATGAATAAATTCACGGCAACTCGGTAATTTTCTAACTTATGAACATACTCACCTACCAAAATCCATTCATCTCTTGACTATATCCCTATGTCAATTCAACCGATTAAACAAATCTTTAATAGGAAAATATGTTATTACACATACATACTTATTAAATCGAAATAATCTCTTGTACATATCCCTATGTCAATTCAAACAATTAATTAAATCTAATAGGCACATAAAAGACTACGTGAGGTTACAAAGTATCTCTACCTTGAAATAGTTTAATCACAATAATCTTGCAAGTTATGCAAGGCAATTATATTGTCAGATACCGTTGCTAATTTAACCCTCAGCTATCCCTTAGCTATCCTAGATGATTAAACATGTACTGATTAAGTGCTGTTCCCAATTAATTACAATTTCAATCCATTTAAATAATTAATTCATTAGCTACCTCACAATTGTAATGAGTCATGATTTTACTTAACCAAGCATCTTATCGAGGTCTATAACAACATAAACACAAATTTAACAATTTTAGCAAATGAAATGCAATCAACCTAACACAAATTAAATTCAAGCTAAATTGATTAAATTAACCATTCCAACAATATAAATATTCATAAATGTGTTCATCATAACAACAACAACAACAATTAAAGAGATAGGGAACAAGAATCAAATCCGGTGTTATTCCGTGGCTTGACTCGTTTACTCCCTTCTTCCTTCTCCACTGTCCTCATCGACCAAGGCTACTATGAACACTTAATTGCTGCTCCAAATGGCTGATGAATGACCCTTTTCCAAGAGGAGAAATCGGCAAAAGAGCAAGAGAATTTTGAATGGAAAAGAAGAGAGAAAGTGGAGAGAAGAGAGAAAGATGTGAATGCTTGAGGTGTGTTTCAAATGATCAGAATAAGTGAATTTTTATAGCTGAAGAGGGCTGCTAAAAATAGCTAAAATTAGCAGGCAAAGAGCCCTCCCTTGGCTGGCCATACATGTGGCAAGTTTGATGATTTCAAACTTGCTAAATTAAGCTTGGGGCAAATCTAGAAAGCCACCATTTGTAGAGGGGTTTGAATGCTATTTGAACAAGTCTTTAAGGGCCTCTTGCAAGCTAAATATTCAGCCAATAAGCTGATTTGGGTCAGCACATAGGCGGTTTTAGGCTGTCCATTACTTGGTTGGTTCGGTTCACTCGATTCAGCTCAACTGGACCACTTTTCATAATTTATTAATAATAATTTATTAACCCAAATTAAATTGGATATAAATTAAAATTAATTATATTATGAATTAATACACATAATTTTGGACCATCTTAGGCTGAAAATTAATTCACCTTGATACTTCAAATTGCTTCTCGGTTTTGTGCTTCTAGCAATGTCTGCCGAGCCATTTTTTGCCCTTTGTGCAAATCTGTCAAAAATAACCAAAATTCATCCAAATTAATTATAAAATTACTTAAAATTAAACATGTTCATATTTTAAGTACACTTTAACTATTTTATAAAAATTAATTATTTTTCGACAGGAATTTTATCGAAACTGCATGAATTTAAGTTTAAAAGGGCATGAAAAGTGTGTAAATTTACGTGTTTCCAATAGTGCTATCATCTTTTTTCCATTTTCTTGTGTTTGCTGAAAATCAACATTTTTGAGCTTTAGAAAATTCAGCCAAGTATTCTTTGGTGCATGGTGAGGTTTTTGAACCTTGTTTTTAATGATTTTTATGTTTTTGAACTCGTTTTAACTTAATCTACTCAGATCGAGGGTTGAATTGTAAAGTTATAAAAATTTTAAGGTTTTGTCATGAATGATTTCATAAAATTTTTGAATTTTTTTGATAGATTATTAAGTTTAACTACTAGATAAACATGTTTTGTTAAGTAATTTTTGATGAATTTAAAGTTTAAGGATTTAATGATGAAAATAGTAAAATTCATGGTTAATGTTGTGAATTAGAGACAATTAGGGGCTGTTTGGAACCTTAATAATATTTGGGTATTATGATATTTTATTTTATTGGTTAAATTATAAGATTTAGATTTAGGGGCTAAACGATAAAAAATGAAAATATTAAGGGTAATTTTGTAATTTCACGTTAATATGGATTATAGGTTTGAATTGGATAATTGTAGTCAATTGAAATATTTAATTGAGTTAAATTATTATTTAGATCAAGAAAAGAATCAACCGAATATGAATCGAGGAAAATTGAAAGTATCGAATTAGTTATCGACTTTTGTTAATACAACCGTTGTGGTTGAGATAAGTTCCTATGAGTTTTATATTTACTAAATTTTATTTTGTTTGATTATTTGTTAATATTATATTATTTACAATTGATTCAATAATAATTCGATAATTGAATACTTGACGATAAATGTAACACCCCTAACTCACATCCATCACCGGATTAAGGTTACGAGGCATTGCCGATCAAAATACAACTCAATACGGTCATACAATTCAATCATGCATATAGATATTAACTCCTTTACAAATTTTCGAAAACTTAAACAGCCACAAGTCACGAATTCATATAAACCAAATTCGCATATTGGACTTTCATAATTCAACCAAAACAATCATACTTTGCCTATCATGCTTATAAAAACTAACCATACTTTCAAACTCAACTATTTCAATCTCATTTATCAATTCCAAATTTCATATCAACTAACATGCATTATTGCCATAATTTATATATATACTTATTAAATACCTAATTTGAAACGTATGTACATCACACTCATGGTATTCGAATACCTAAAAAAAATCAAACATTTTTGGTTCCATACACTGAACATACATTAAAACATCATTAAGTTTAATTCATATATTTAATTATACTAAACAAATAATTTACATATTTATACACATTTGCATATTAAACCATATCAACCCATTTCATTCGGCATTATAATCATTAACTTATAAATTATTATTATTATTATTATTATTATTATTATTATTATTATTATTATTATTATTATTATTATTATTATTATTATTATTATTATTATTATTATTATTACTACTACTACTAATAATGTATGCGCAAGCCACCATAATAACAATTGTCATTACTAAACTCAAATGCTAAACCAATCATACCAACTTTATAGGCTAAACATCATGCCAAAGTTTCCTATACTTATCAAATCCATTTATCACCCATTCAACTATCAAAATTAACCACAAAAGTAATACAATTTCACCATTCAATCATAAGCTAAAACATGCCATTTCATTACCAAATAACCTTACTAAATATACACCTTATACTAGCTCAAATGTTCAACCATTCATCCATGGCACAAATACTTCCCTTGTCATTACAAACCATAACAAAAATGACAAATACACAAATAACGATATCATAGGTATATATATATTGGTTTTACCTTTTATTGCCGAATATAATTATGCTTCACAAATCATAATTAACCTCACATAGTGACTGAAGCGATTTCCATCATTTACCAAATAAATTACAAGGCAACTTATACATCAAAATATAGGTGTATATTAAACAACACCAAATAGACAAATTCCCATGGCATAGCATAATCATCACATATAAAAAATAATCACATTCAACATTTACATCACATAAACCGAGTTAACCAATGCATCATCAATGATATATTCATCATTTCACTTATTTAACCAAGCCGAATCATATCACCATCTCACACACAAAATAAACCACATATCATACTTCCAAAATATACTACTTATAAGGCCTAATCATATAACCAACATCGCAGCATATTTACCAAGAAATATACCTCCCAATTTAAGCTTATAACATAACCGAATATATATACCAACATTAGCATCATGATTAAGCCATTTTTGCATGGCTATATATATACACAAATTTCAAAACCAAATATATAAAAAATTAGCCTATACATGCCACATAACCGAATATCAAAGCATTAATTTACCGAAGTGAAAACTGGATAGTATGATGAGGTCTCCTACGACTTCCAACCCGAGCAAGCCCCTAAAACTCTATAGACATAGGAAAACACACAGAGTAAGCTTTGAAAGCTTAGTAAGCTCATATCCTAATAAACTTAGTATAACAAATAATTTCATTACAAAGTCATATGCATGATATGTTGTCTCAAACAATTTTTTTCAAGTTATAAAACATGTTCTCATATCAAATTATCATCGTTCCATATTATACTTGCTTACTTCAATAACTTTAGTTTTCACAAGCTTATTCAACTCAATTCTTCTATATCATTAAATTCACACTTTCATATAGCCAAATGAGCACATTATGGAAATAACACATCTAATCATATATATATATATATATACATAAATCTCATATCATCATTTATACTCAATTTCACCTTTCATATATATAACATCTGACAATCTCACGTATGCCACTTTATAAACCATATTTTATTCATTTTTTCATGTTTCATTTACACGTATTCACATTTCATTTCCATATACATCACACAACATTCTTTGCACATATATACTTACCTTTCGTTTTCAAATATTGTATACATTTCAACGTACCTGAATCGCAATGTCTTTCACTTAATCATTTATTTCTCGGAATGCCCATTGAACCGTTCGAAATCAATAAGGATACTCAGATAACTCATAAGCTCGTACGATGCCAACGTCCCAGACATGGTCTTACATGTAATAAAATATCGATGCCACTGTCCCAAACAGGGTCTTACACGAAATTATATACGATGCCAATGTCCCAGACATGGTCTTACACGTAAATCACAAATCGATGCCAACGTCCCAGACGTGGTCTTACACGATAACACATATCAGAATCCTATGTCATGACATATGTATCCTAACTATTCCTATGGTTTGTATCGGGCTTTTCAGATGTTGTCACATTATCAAAACTTTCTCGTATTCATATATTCTGCTTCTCGAATAATTCAATATCATAATGACATATGTATAACTTATTCAAAATACATATATTTGTATTACCATCTAGCATTCAACTCAATCATATAAATAATATGTATTTATAATATGATTTCATAACATCCATTAAAATACTAACTTACCTCGTTCGCAGAAACGACAAATTAAGTCGACTACTCCGATACTTTGATTTTCCCTCGATCTAGATCCGAATTCTACTTTTGCCAATCTAATTAATATAAAAATTAACTTACTTATTCAACATTTCATTAAATTTTATCCAAGAACACAAAATTTGGGCATTTTGCATTTTAGCCCCTAACATTTCACATTTTTACAAATTAGTCCATATTTCAAAATAACACAAAACACGCAAAACCTCATCAAACCCATATTAGGCCGAATTTACCTTAAGTCCCTAGCAGCCCATTAATTTCATTTATTTTACATTTTGACCCCTCAATTTACAAATTTCTCAAATTAGCCCTTAATACAAATATTTATCAAAAAATCACTTAATTAAACATAATAATCAAACATCAAAAATTTATTTTTCATCATCAAACAACAATTTCATCACATTATCAACAATGAAAAATCTCAAATTCATTATAAATTCTGAAAATTAAAGCATGGGCTAAGTAATATTCGAAGCAACGATCTAAAAAACGTAAAAATTATCAAAAACCGAGCAAAACACATACCCGAATTAAGGTTCCTAATTGCCAAAACTTAAACAACAACCATGGCTTATTTTCTTTTCAACATTCGGCGAACAATAGATGATAAAATCCATGTCCTTTAATGTTTTGTTTTATCTATTTCATGTTAATAAACCAGTTACAATTTTAACCTTTATAATTTAGCATGAAATCATTACAAGTTATGCCCATTACCGTCCATGAACCATAATAGTAGCATAATACCATTTTAAGGACTTAGCAATTAATAAACCATAGCAACTTACTGCTTTAACAATTAGATTGCCACTTTTACATTTTACATGGTTAAGTCCTTTCTCACAAATTCGCACTCAAACGATGAAATTTTCATAAGAAAATTTCACATATATCAATTCACATACTTTAAGCACGGAAAGTAATATTAAAATATTTTTCTGACTCAAATTCGTGCTCCCGAAACCACTGTTCTAACTAAGGTCTAAACCTGACTGTTACAATAAAAGTCTCGTTTGAACCTAGAGAATGCTTAGGATACAAATGACATGTCATTGGGGATTATATGTTCGGGTGTTATTCCTAGATGTCCTACCGATGGCTGAGGTCCTGCATTTGTTGTGGATTCTCTACAGCTTGTATGAGCAACATTGTGTAGCTAACATCTTGACCCATAGCTCGTGTGAGCAGGCCCATTTCGTAGTGAGCATTATTGAAAATGTTATGGTTATATGAAAAGGTGTTCCCGAGTATTCGATGTTACTTTATACGATTCAATAGGTAAGTAAAGTAATGGAAAGTTTTAGATATATACTTATAGATATCGATGATTTTATGAAATGGTAAAATGAGCTATGAAAATGAATGAATAAGGGCATTAATCACATATGTGAAGTAATGTGAATAAATGTAACTCATTTCATGTTGTATCCTATGTTTCATAGATGATGAATTGTTAAGTTATTTACTAATGATGTGAATTGTGGCGTTTAGGAAAGTCAAGTACTATATGATTTAATGAGCATGATTGAATGATTAATTATTAAGGAACGATAAGTTTAAGTTTCTCTTATACAAACTTACTAAGCATTAAATTCTTAAATAGTTGTTTTCCTCTATTTTATAGATCATCAAAACGCTCAATCGGTTGGAATCTTGTCGGAGCCTATCACACTATTCACTAATCATTTTGGTAGTTTTTAAATGTTTTGGTTACAGTTATAGTAATAGGTGTATTTGTATATGCTTGGATACTTATTACAAATGTTATGTATTAAGCTTGGTATAAGTTTACTTGGGTATGTTCTTTTAATCTTGGTGTGAATATGTTTATATAAAGTTGTTTTGGTCTTTTGATATAAACCTTATTTAAGTGTTTGAATCATGGTAGGAATGAATATGAATGAATAAGAAGAAATGATAAGTTTGGTATAGGTTTTATATATGAACTGTAACACCCTTAGCCCGTCTCCATCGCCGGATTAGAGTTACATAGCATTACTGATCAATCGAAAAACATTTATTGTCATAACATTTATTAATTTAATCTCATTCAAAATATATCAAATATAAGCATTTAGTCCCTAAATCGAAGCTTTGAGGAAAAAAATAGCCTATAAGCAATTTGGGACTAATTTGTAACAAATAAAAAAATTCAGGAAAACATGAAAAATTCTAAAAACAGGGGACACACGGCTGTGTAGAATGCCCCAGGCCATGTAACTTTTGAAATAGGGACACACGACCATGTCCCTGCACGTGTAACTCACTGAGTTGGGCCACACGGCTAGGTGACACTACTGTGTCCCAGTTCTTGTGCACCTAAATGAACCTTAAACATCAAGTTTACCATTTCAAGATTTCTTGGACACTAAGTAACCTATTTACCAGCCATTAAACCTATTCAAAATGAAATTAAACAAGCTTAAATCATGTTATTTCAATCATCTTAAGTGTCTAACCAATGATTGGTACCACAAGTATACAGACTTATTCAACAATATAAATCATCAACCAAAACTTACCAATTCACACTACTTAACTTCTAACCAATGTACCTATCATAAGCACCTCAAATAACAACAATTCAAATAGACCTTTTAGTCATAGAAATACTACAAGTTTATAACCAAAAACATCTTCCAACATTCGTAATCCATAACAAGTTATTATCTAGACATTTGCCAAGTAAACATCAAGGTTATGTAGTGATGCTCAAGTTACCAACTTGCACTTAGGCTCACTCTTTACATATATACATACCAAAACAAAAACAAAACAAAACAAGCCTATTACATGCCATATAATCCAAAATAAATGTTCAAAAGCTAATAAAATCAAGTGGATAGTGTGACTTGAGTGCTGATCCGATCATCCAACCTTCAAAAGTATCTACAAGAAACAAAAATTTACACGAGTAAGCTTATTAAAGCTTAGTAAGTTCGATGAAAAATAACAATAAGTCTTACCGAATAAATTTAAAAAATTAATAAAATATAATTCAACAAGTGTTTCCTACCATCCACAATGTCAAACTGGTGAATTGTATAATTGAATTCAAAGCTCAAATGGTACTTTCTGGGAAAACATATATATCCGCAACAGAGTCAATTCAAGATGTCAAATACAAGCCATGCCATTCAATATTAGTAAATAAGTTATAATACAAAGATTTATGACCTGATGAACGACTTACAAATATGAGTACACAGGTAATCCAACCAAAACACGCCAGTCGCTCATAAGAGCTAATCCACCTGATAACACGCCAAATGCTCATAAGAGCTAATCCACCCGATAACATGCCAAATGCTTATAAGAGCTAATCCACCCGATAACACGCCAAATTAGGATAGTATAACATGATGGTTCGCAACAAATGTTGAACCTTGATATACTCAAGAATATATTTATCACACCATATAAATCTCCACTCCAACCCCCTCCATAACACGCCATTATTCAGTCGTACTTTATCTTGCGTTCATCCAGCCCAAGTATCGAAATTCAACAACATTTTTCCAGCAACTTTATCTCATCAATTAAACAATTAATATAAACTATTTCATATCATATCATCATAAAATTCATATAAATATTTAATTATAAACTGAACAAACTTACAGGATTAATTTGTAGTAATGGTTCAGAATAACCCAATCAATAATCGATGTTGTGTCAATTCTTTATTTTCATTTTCAATTACGCACGTCATTGTAATTCAAACATGATACAATTAAGGCATATAATAATTTTAAAAATTTACTAAATTAAAATTGTACGAACTTACCAGACTAAATTGTAGCAACGATAAAGTTCATGAGCTATTTGATAATTTTCTCTTTTCCTTGGTTTTCCACTCGTTTAGGATCTAAAATAATAATTCCATTCAATTCACTAATTTTAACAAAAATATTAATTCATTTTATGCAATTAAGTATTTTTTTGAAATTTTTACAAAATTGCCCCCGCATTTTACTTTTATATAATTTAGTCCCTAAGCCCAAAACATGCAATTTAATCATTTTTCTTAAATTTCAAGTTTAGCCAAATTGTTTGAAACCCTACTACAACCCATATTTTTTGTTATTTCACATCACATCCTTGTACTTTTACTAATTTTACATTTTAGTCTTTAAACATTAAAATTACCAAAAAATACTTTACAAAATAGTTCTATCTAGCAATCAAGCTTAATATTCTACCATAAAATTTGAAGAAGATCCCAAATTATCAATGGAACAATCCATAACATTTGATAATTTTACAAATTAATCCCCAAGTTAGCTAGATTAAGCTAATACGAACTTAAAAACATAAAAATTACTAAAAACGGGCGAGGTTTACCTCCTAAATTGAAGAACCATAGTTGGTTGAAAGCTTGATCCTCCATGGCTATGGAGTTTCGATTTCAAGAAAGAAAATGAAGAAGATAACTTTCTTTTTTCTAATTGTTTCATTATAATTTTTACTTATTTACTAATTTACACTTTTAACCTTTACTATATAACTTATAAAAATAATTAAGACTTAACATATTTGTCCATAATATATAAATATGGTATAATTATCATCCAAGGAAGGTTTAATTGCACAATTGGTCCTTCAATTATATTAAATTCCAACTAAACAAACTTAACTTTCAATTTAGCCCTAAACTAATTAGGACTAAATGAGAAAATAGCCCAAAAGTTAGTGGATTCAATCATGACACCATCGCTTGAACTTTTTGACCATGGTTTAATTACCATTTTATTCCTTTTATGATTTTAAATCTATAGTGATTAACTTTTACCTCATTTACAATTTAATCCTTTTACCTTAATTAAACAATCAATCGTCAAAATTACTGAACCAAAATTCAATTCACCTATAATACAACTCTGTAAATATTTAATAAAAATATTTACGACCCTAAATTACGGAAACGAGGTCCTAATACCTCATTTTTAGTATCCATTTGACTTTTTAATCGAAACACTTAAACTAACTTTTAATTCAATTAGTTCAATACATCAAATCAAAATTTAATATAAAATTATTATTGACTCGTATAATTAAATACTAATTATGCGAACTAACTTGTTGGATTTGTGGTCTCAAAACCACTATTCCTGACACAACTAAAAAATGGGCTATTACATGAACTTATAAATTTGAATGCAAATTAGTTGATGTGTCATGTGAATTGAGGTTGATAATTAAATTGAGTTGTCAATGAGGACACATTAAGTGGGCACTTAGGTTGATTGTTTTTACATGTTTTAGGCTTCTTTAAATGTTTTTTTAAAGTGTTTAAATGGTTGATTTTGATTTGACTTGGTACCTAAGTTTTGGATGAAAGTATGCCTTGTTTTTTAAGCTTTTTAAGGTGCGCACAACTTGGGGTTATCCACATGACCACGTGCCATATTAATTTTAAGTGCAAGATTTTTCACACAGTCATAGTGAGTTACATGGTCTGAGTACAAGGTCATGTGGGTTAGCCACACAGGCGTGTGGGATATCGACAAAGGTGTGTTTGAAGCTATAGGTGTTGGCCTCTTTCACATGGCCTAGCCACACAGCCATGTGACCTTTGGTTCCAAAATTTTCAAATTTTTGCATATTTTTCTATTTTGATTCAAATTTGTCCTTGATTTTTAGGGCCCTGTAAGCTCATTTTAAGGCCTGTAAATATTATTTTGCTATGAATGATATGCATATTTGAATGTTGTTATTTAAACTAATAAATGAATAGATTGATGATTTAAATTGTTTTGATATGTATCGTAATACTTTATAACCCTAATCTGATGATGAAAATAGGTTAGGGGTGTTACATTTAATGGTATCAAAGCGACAGTTTAGCCAATTCTTAGACTGAACATAGCATGTATAGAGTATAGAATACATGCCATTTTATAACCTGTTATAGTGTGATATCTCATGACTCAAATTGAATTATGTTTTTATATAGATAAAAGATGTCACCCACCAAGCTATTTTTGATGAAGCAGAGAGTAGTGCTCAAGCCTCTGCTCAAGGGACAGGTAGAAACGAGCCCGTTCTTAAGGGCTGAGGAAGTGAGGCGCGAGAAGCCTTATTCCATATAATGTAAGAATGGTTTATAGATTTAAACAAAATTCTATGGCTCAATAACCTTCACCCTTCCTATACCCCAACCAGCTCCCCCTATTCCTCAAGGTTTGGAACAAGAATGTGTAAGTAAGCTTTCGGCCAATAAAATTCGTAAGTATAGAGCCGAAGAATTTTGAGATATAGTGGAAAATGACCCGAAAAAAGCTGAGCTTTGGCTAGAAAATACCATGCGGGTTTTTGATGAATTGACTTGCTCTCTAACAGATAATTTAAAATGTACGATATCCCTGTTAAAGGACTCAGTGTATCAGTCGTGGAATTCTTTAATTGTTGTAGTACCAAAATAACATGTTAATTGGGATTTCTTCCAGATAGAATTCAGAAAGAAGTATGTAAGCCAGCGATATCTTGATTAACAGCGAAAAAAGTTTCTTGAGCTGAAACAAAGACGTAGAATTGTAGCTGAATATAAAAGATAATTTGTACAACTCAATAAATATGCTTGGGAATGTATTCCAACTGAAGATGTTATGTGTACTCAGTTTGAAGATGGTTTGAATGAAGATATTAGATTACTTGTCAGGATTTTTGAGTTAAAAAAATTTGTGGATTCGGTAGATCGAGCGCACAAGACTGAAGAACTCAGTAAAGCAAAAAGAAGAGCAAAATCTAAAAAATAGAACGGGTAAACGACAAATGGGAAAATCATTTTCTTCATCATCAAATAAATCTAGAGAATATAAAAGTCATATGTCAGCTCCATGTTGATTTTCGGGAAAAGATAGAGGGAAGCAACAAGCTAGTTCAAAACCTCAGACTACTTTTGTAGCGGGTGTAGGAAGTGTTCATAATAATAAGCCTAAGTGTCAGCAATGTAACAGAAGACATTTTGGAGCGTGTCAATTGATGGATGGATCTTGTTTTAAATGTGGTTCATATGATCATTTTCTTTGTGATTGCCCTGAACGGTCTGATAAAGATAAAACTTAGAATGTATAACCAGGTAACATATCTTCGAGAGGGAGACCATCCATGGTAATACAAGGAATAGCCAAAGTGGAGCGAAAGATTCCACAGTTAGATTTAAGGCTCGGGCACCAGCTAGGGCTTATACAATTCAAGCTCATGAGGAAGCTTCAGCACCTGATGTGATTACCGATACATTTTGTATGTTTGATGTTAATGTTTATGCTTTGATTGACCCGGGATCAACGCACTCATCCATATGCACAACATTAGTGTTGGATAAGAAAATACCTATTGGCTTAACTGAATTTATGATAAAAGTAACTAATCCATTAGGCTAGTATATGTTAGTTGATAAAGTTTGTAGAAACTATCCCTTGAAAATTTAAGATTGTAACTTTCTGGTTGATTTGATGTTATTACCGTTTAATGAATTTGATGTGATTCTTGGCATGGATTGGTTGACTTTACATGATGCATTGTGAATTATAGACAAAAATAGATTATTTTAAAATGTCAAAGTGGTGAAATGGTCAGGGTTGAATAAGACAGAAATGATAGTACAACTAATATTAGTTCAGCATTATCAGCTCAAAAATGTGTCTAAAAAGGTTATAAGACATAATTCTCCTACATCTTAGATACTAGAGTTTCAAAATTGAAGCTGGAATCAATTCCGACTATTTGTGAGTTTGCAGATGTGTTTTCAGAGGAATTGCCCGAGTTATCGCCAGTTAGAGAGGTTGAGTTTGCTATTGAGTTAGTACCGGGAACTTTTCGAATATCAATTGTTTCGTATAGAATGACACCGACTGAATTAAAAGAGTTGAAAGCAAAATTATAGGAGTTGATAGATAGGGGATTTGTTTGGCTTAGTTTTTATCTTTGGGGTGCACTTGTACTGTTTGTTATGAAAAAGTTAGATCGTTGCAGTTGTGTATTGATTATCGGCAGCTTAACAAAGTCATGATAAAAAAAATAAATATCTGTTACCACATATAGATGGTTTGTTTGATCAGTTAAAAAGTGCAACAGTATTTTCAAAGATTGATCTTTGCTCTTATTATCAGCTTCGAGTTAAAGATTCAGATGTGCTGAAAACTGCTTTCAAGACCAGGTATGTACATTATGAATTCTTAGTTATGCCTTTTGGATTAACGAATGCGCCTGCTAAGTTTATGGATTTGATGAACAAAATATTTCAGCCGTATTTAGACAGATTTGTGGTTGTTTTCATTGATGATATTTTAATTTATTCTCGTGATGGAACGAACATATTCAGCAATTGAAAATAATATTACAAAATTTGTGCAGAAAATAATTATTCGTAAAATTTAGCAAATGTGAGTTTTGGCTTTGAGAAGTCAGATTTTTGGGTCATGTGGTATCGGCTGAGGGCATCAGAGTTGATCTAAGCAAAATATCTGATATTTTGGATTGGAAGCCACCGAAAAATATTACTAAAATCAGAATTTTTTGAGTTTTATCGGGTATTATCAGAGATTTGTTAAAGGGTTTTCAATGATTGTTATACCATTGATGAAGCTACTCCAAAAAGATGTAAAGTTTGATTAGTCTAAAAAATGTTAGCAGAGTTTTGATTAGTTGAAAGTGATATTAACCGAAGCTTCTGTGTTGATTCAGCTAGAGTCCAGCAAAGAGTTTTTTATTTACAGTGATGCTTCACTTAATGGTTTGGGTTGCATTTTAATGTAGGAAGGCAAGGTTGTAGCTTATGCTTCTTGGCAATTGAAACCGCATGAGAGGAATTATCCGACCTATGATCTAGAATTGACAGCTATTGTGTTTGCTTTAAAAATTTGGTGACACTTATTTATACTGAGAAAATGTCATATCTTCACTGATCACAAAAGTTTGATATATTTGATGTCACAGAAAGAATTGAATTTGCTACAACGTAGATGGTTAGAGTTTTTAAAAGATTATGATCTAATAATTGACCACTACCTGGGAAAGGCTAATATAGTTGCAAATGCTTTGAGTCGAAAGTCATTATTTGCATTGAGAGCTTTGAACACGCAGTTGACGCTTGTTGAGGTTAGTTCAATTTTAACTGAATTAAAAGTCAAACAGAAATTTATGCAACAGATTAATGAAGCTAAAAAAAAAGATTTAGAGTTGATAGCCAAGAGAGAAAGATTGAATAGGTAACATATTCCGTTTTTTGCATTGGTTCAGATGACAGTATGTGCTTTCCAAACATTATGTGTTCTAAAAATTTTGAAATTAAATAGAAGATTCTTCAGGAAGCTCATAGTAGTAGATGCTCAATTCATCCTGGTAGCAATAAAATGTATGTTGATTTGAAACAAATGTACTGGTGGCCAAGTATGGAGTGTGAAATTTCATAATTTGTGTTGAAATGTCTGATTTTCCAATAGGTTAAAGCCGAACATCAAGTACCTTCTGGGTTGTTACAGCCTGTTATGATTCCAGAATAGAAGTGGGAGCGAGTTACTATGGACTTTGTGTTAGGATTACCGTTGTCTCCTCAAAAGAAAGATGCTATCTGGGTCATTGTTGATCGCCTGATTAAATTTGCTCATTTCATTCCTGTACGTACTGATTATTCACTCTAGAGGTTGGCAAAATTATATGTTTCTGAGGCTGTCAAATTACTATCCTTGATTTACTTCTAAATTTTGGAGTAAGTTACATGAAGCTTTAGGCACTAGATTGCATTTTAGTACTGCATTTCATCCACAAACAGACGGTCAGACTGAATGAGTGATTCAGATACTCGAGGATGTGATCTGTTGTTGTATTTTAGAATTCAAAGGTAGTTGGGAAAAATCTCTTCTATTAGTTGAATTTGTGTATAACAATAGTTATCAGTCGAGCATTAAAATGGTTTTGTATAAAGCTATTTATGGAAAAAAATGTAGAACTCCATTGTATTGGACTGAATTGAGTAAGAAAAAGCTTTTTGGTACTGATTTAATCCAGGAAACTTAAAAAAAAAAAAAGAGGTTAAGGTGATACGAGATAGTTTGAAAGCTACTTCCGATCATTAGTAATCATATGCTGATTTGAAAATAAAAGATATATAAGTTCAAGTTGGCGACAGAGTGTTCTTTAAAGTATCACCCTAGAGGAAAGATCTTCGTTTTGGCCAAAAAGGAAAGCTTAGTCCGTGTCTTATTGGACTGTATGTGATTATCGAGAGAATTGGACCCGTAAATTATTTTTTAGCTTTACTGTTTAAATTAGAGAAAATTTACAATGTGCTTTGTGTATCAATGTTGCGATGGTACTGATCTGACCTTTCACATGTGATTTCACCTGTCGGCATAGAAAATCAACCTGATATGTCGTACAGTGAGGAACTGATTAGAATTTTGGCTCAGGAAACCAAAGAATTGAGAAATAAATGAATAGCTTTGGTTAAAGTTCTTTGGCATCGTCACTGGGTTGAGGAAGCTAATTGGGAAGCGGAGGAGGTTATGAAAGTGCAATATCGGAACCTATTTTCTGGTAAGATTTTTAGGGACGAAAATCCCTTTAGGAGGGAGTTGTAACAACATGTTTTCAATGGTGTCGAAAATAGTGGTTTCAAAACCACAATTCTAATGTGTGAGTAAACATTTTGATATTTATTTATTGTTTATAGGGTTAAATTAGAGTCGTATTAAATTTTCGTTAAGAAATTTTAAAGTTTAAATGGTTAATTAGGTAAAAAAGACTAAATTGAAAAAGGTGCAAAAATTAAATTCTACTAATTAAATGGATTGAATGGCCTTGGAAATGTAAGTTGGTAGATCTATAAGGTAATTATGTGATTTATATTGGCGGTGGACAATGATGGACATGGGTTGGTTATTTTATAAGTGTTAATTAAAGGGTAAAGTAGTAAAACAATAAATAAAAGCATGTACAAGTATAATAGTACTATCATCTTTTTCCATTTTCTTGTGTTTGCTGAAAATCACCATTTTTGAGCTTGAGAGAATTCAACCAAGTTTCCTTTGGTGCATGGTGAGGTTTTTGAACCTCGTTTTTAATGATTTTTATGTTTTTGAACTTGTTTTAGCTTAATCTACTTAGCTCGGGG
Source organism: Gossypium longicalyx (assembly GCA_025698465.1). Classification (NCBI taxonomy): domain Eukaryota; kingdom Viridiplantae; phylum Streptophyta; class Magnoliopsida; order Malvales; family Malvaceae; genus Gossypium; species Gossypium longicalyx. Next base: position 64,328,217 of record CM046995.1, on the reverse strand, counting down.
GTTGAATTGTAAAGTTATAAAAGTTTTAGGGTTTTTCATGAATAATTTAATAATATTTTTTAATTTGTTTGATAGATTATTAAGTTTAACTATTAGATAAACATGTTTTGTTAAGTAATTTTTTATGAATTTAAAGTGTAAGGACTTAATGGTGAAAATAGTAAAATTCATGGTTAATATTGTGAATTAGAGACAGTTAGGGGCTGTTTGGAACCTTAAGAATATTTGGGTATTATGATATTTCATTTATTTGTTAAATTATAAGATTTAGATTTAGTGGCTAAACGATAAAAAGTTAAAATAATAGGGGTAATTTTGTAATTTCACGTTAATATGGATTATAGGTTTGAATTGGATAATTGTAGTCAATTGAAATATTTAATTGAGTTAAATTATTATTTAGATCAAGAAAAGAATCAATCGGACTTGAATCGAGGAAAGGCGAAAGTCTCAAATTAATTCTAACTTTTGTTGATACAACCGTTGTGGTCGAGATAAGTTTGTATGAATTTTATATTTATTAAATGTTATTTTGGTTAATTATTTGTTAATATATTATTTACAATTGATTCGATAATAATTTGATAATTAAATACTTGATGAAAAAAGTCCCGTTCGAACCTAGAAAATGCTTAGGATACCAATGACATGTCATTGGGGATTATATGTTTGGGAGCTGGTCTTGGATGTCCTACCGATGGTTGAAGTCTTGCATTTGTTGTAGATTCTCCATATCTTGTGTGAGCAGCATCGTGTAGCTAACATCCCGACCCATAAGTTGTGTGAGTAGGCCCATTTCATAGCTCATGTGAGCTTGTTGAAAAGGTTATGGTTATATGATACGGTGTTCTCGAGTATCCAATGTTATTCTATATGGTTCACTGGGTAAGGAAAGTAATGGAAATGTTTAGCTATGAAATTACGGATATCGATGATTTAATGAAATGGTAAGATAAGCTATGAAAACGAATGAATAAGAGCATTAATCACATATGTGAAGTAATGTGAGTAAATGTAACTCATTTCATGTTGTATCTTATGTTTCATAGATGATGAATTGTTAAGTTATTTACTAATGAAATGAATTGTGGTGTTTAGGAAAGTCAAGTACTGTATGATTTAATGAACATGATTGAATGATTAAATATTAAGGAATGGTAAGTTTAAGTTTCGCTTATACAAACTTACTAAGCATTAAATGCTTACGTAGTTGTTTTCCTTTGTTTTACATATCAACGGAAAGCTCAATAGGTTTGAATCTTGTCGGAGCCTATCACACTATCCACCGATCATTTTGGTAATTTTTGAATGTTTGGTTACGGTTATAAATGGCATGTATACGACTCATTTGTAATAGGTGTATTTGTATATGCTTGGATACTTATTACAAATGTTATGTATTAAGCTTGGTATAAGCTTACTTGTGTATGTCCCTTTAATCTTGGTGTGAATATGCTTATATAAAGTTGTTTTGGTCTTTTGATATAAACCTTATTTAAGTGTTTGAATCATGGTAGGAATGTATGTGAATGAATAAGAAGAAATGATAAGTTTGGTAGGAGTTTTATATATGAACTTATAAATTTGAATGCAAATTAGTTGATGTGTCATGTGAATTGAAGTTGATAATTGAATTGTGGTGTCAATGAGGACACACTGATTAGGCATTTAGGTTGATTGTTTAGGCATGTTTTAGGCTTGTTTAAATGTGTTTTTAAAGTGTGGAAATGGTTGATTTTGATTTGGCTTGATACCTAAGTTTTGGATGAAAGTATGCCTTGTTTTCTAAGCTTTTTAAGGTGCACACGACCTAGGCTTATCCACACGGCTTGGCCACATGACCATGTGCCTTATTAATTTTAAGTGAAAGATTTTTCACACAGTCACAGTGAGTTACACAGTCTAAGCACACGGGCATGTAGGGTGGCCACACAGGCTGGCCTCTTTCACACAGCTTGGCCGCACAGCCGTGTGACCCATTTTTCCAAAATTTTCAAACTTTTGCATATTTTTATGTTTTGATTCAAATTTGTCTCTGATTGTTCCCAAACTATTTTTAGGGCACCGTAAGCTCATTTTAAGGCCCATAATTTTTATTTTGCTATGAATGAAATGCATATTTGAATATTGTTATTTAAATTAATAGATGAATAAATTAATGATGTAAATTGTTTTGATATGTGTCGTAATACTTTGTAACCCTAATTCGATGATGGAGATGAGTTAGGAGTGTTACATGGGGGGTTACACTAACAATGTAAACATTTTTATAGTGCAAATTATCATCAGTTTGAACTTAGACAATCAATAAGCTAAACTTTTCTTGTCATAATTTCGCTATGTATGAAAAATATGAAAGACAAAAACACAAAAGATATAATTGTGAAATGTAAAATTAACTTTATTTATTTATTCATCGTTCGAATACATAGAAAATATTGACACGTTTACTACAATATGAGCACATTTCCCAACAATCTAAACATTTGATTATTTCCAAATTACCAATTCTAGCTTCAAATAAATACATGATCACATATAGTGCCAAAAATCGATTCAAACTAGGTACATGCCATATATTTAACAAAACAGGATTATACAAACATTTTTTAGTCGAGGATCATGGATTGGATTCTAAAATCATCTCCTGGAACTTTGAGCTCCATCTATACCTACGCATGTACGTTGAGCGATAACGCTCAATGGCACTTTCATGATTCAAGATAACACGATGTAATATAACATTTGCAAATGACTACATTTAGTACAATCACATAACTTATCAAATTATATCCTATCAAACCAACACATTCCATATCATTTATATAAGTGAGCACATATATGACAATTAACAGTTTCATTCTTTCAATAATTACAATAATTACAAGAGATGTAACCTATCCATATTAGTTGCCAAATCTCATTCCTTATGTATTTATAACATCTAATACCAAGTTAAGAATCAAATATAAAATATACAAGCTTTTATCATCATACCAACTAATACCATTATCATATACACTTATGAACATGCATGTAGTAATACCAAACCAATCTATTCAATATTGTAACATATGTAACCAATTCAACTTGTCAATTACCTATCATCAAGCCATGTAGTATTCATTTTTAATCATGGATTCAACATCTATGTCTTATGATTGTGTCGCCCATTTCCATGATTATTCAACATCGATTAATGTAAAAGTCAGGCAATTTCCCTTGTCTCTTGAATGGAAAAACCAGCGTATAAATATACAACCGATTAACTTATCCTATCTTTTGTAATAAGGAAACAATATATATACAAATCTCATAGATTACTCTTATACAAATCCCATAGTATATATCCAAATCCCATAGATTACTCCTATACAAATCCCATAGATTACTCTTAACAATTAATCATCTAACATATCATTCAAATATTTTCATACTCATTTTTCATTTCTATTTATTTCATACAAACATCCATTCACTTTTACATATGTAAAGATACTTACCAAATCATACCAATAAATTCAAATCATATTTTATAATAGCTTACCATAATTCAATTTATATTATTTTCCAATTTCCAATTTGAATTTCAATGTTTTCTGTAATGGAACCTTACTAAAACAAACTTGAATACATAAGTGAACTAAGTTGCTCGTTTGAGTTGAAATTACATTAAGTTACCTGTCTAGGCTAAACCTATGTCATATATTACTTGAGAATCTTCAACAAGGCTAGACCTTGTTAAATCACCCGAGAATCTACAACAAATGCTAAATCTCGTTAAAATTTGTACAAGTGCACATATGACTCTATTGACATGTCAATCGTATCCTAGTCTTTTAATATGTTCACACGGGTAACATTTATACAAATATGCATTATCATACCTGTAATCATTCTTATTCACCTATCATACTCGATGTTCAATCACAATTGCGATTTCATACTATGTACACTATCTATCACAGGACAATCATTTATCTCAATTCATTTTAATTTAATCCAAGTCATATATAAATAATTTCACATTCAATTTCAGAATCACATCTTAAACCATCATCTACTCATAGTATACTCATGCCATATTACATGATTCAATCCATTCAGATATTACAACCTATGTTTCATAAAGTCATACTAACTTTTCATTTTATTCAATCTAGTCCATTATCACGTCATTCAACAACAACCACAACAAATCAATTCATACGACAATAATATACTCACATAGATGTTCAGTCATGCAATTAACATGTATATACAAACAATTAAACCAATCCCAAATCACAAAAGTACAAGTTGTAAATCTCGTGTCACTCGTTGATAACTCTCGCTTTTCTTTTCCCTCTCAATGACTCAACGTCGTCTTTCGCTACGTACAATCATACAACAGATAAAAGATACCAATTCTCATCCAATTCACATCCAAACATAAAATCAAGTATATTTTACATTTTATTCAATTCAGTACCTAAACTTGGGACAAGCATAACTCTTGATTCCTAGCTGTAGACACTCAATTTTGCCCGGGCCCAGAAATAAGTCCAAAAACCCATTTCAGTATTTAAAATAATAAAACCCCAAAAAATAAAAAAAAACGAAGTCCAAGTTCAGTCCAGAATTACAAATATAATTTGGCCCGATCGGAATGGCCCATTACTTGAAAAGATTTAAAGTCCATCTACAAGCTTGACTCATATGGAAATATAATCTTCAATGATATACAATCTTAGATATGATTGCAATCTTAGATATGATATGCAATCTTAGATATGATACAATCTTAGATATGATTGCAATCTTAGATATGATTGCAATCTTAGATATGACATGCAATCTTAGATATGATTGCAATCTTAGATATGATATGCAATCTTGAAGATATGATCTTGTAATCTTGGAGATTTAATTTGTAGATATACTTTAATCTTAACCGTTGATGTAATTGTCTGTACCGTTGGATTTGGGAAGGCTCAACTATAAATAGAGGCCTCTCCCTTCATTGTAAATGACTTGAGTTTTGGGAAGCAATAAGAATTCTTAAGAGCATTCACTCAAATTTCTCTCCCTCTTGCGTTCTTACTCTCTGTGGTTTGTTCTTATTTTATTCTTCGTCTATCTTAGTTTTTCAACCTTTTTTTTATTTTAATTTCTTCATTTTTCAAATATGTATATTTATTCCTATCTTTTATACATTTGATTATGTATTTTATATATTATAATATTTAACCTTTTTATATAGTTTATTTTCAAATATATATTTTCTATGCATGTATATATATTATATTATCACTTCATGTATTTTGAACTATTGCATTATATTTTTATAATTTGTAAATGTTCTATTTATTCATTTTTTTAGTGTATGTCATTTATCTTATTTGTGCATAGTTTCATTTTTTTATATGCTATGTTTAATTATTTCTTTTATGTGCTATTTTATGATATATATTGTTGTATAATTTTTGCATGTATTATGTTTTTCTTTTAGTTTACTCATGTTTTTTATTTGTTTATTATCTTATATTTACCCTAGTATGATTTTTTTCATTAAACGTATGTTCATGTTATTTAGTTTTGTCTTAATGATATTATTTATGTTTGTATGGAAATGTTAGAATATTTTGTACATCTATGCTTCATGATGCATTAATATGTCATCCTAAAACGTCATTTAAAATAATATTCCAAGGTTTTTTAAAAAAAATAAATAAAAGGCAATGCTTGATGTTTGAAAACTTCCAGAAAGGTAGTGCCTAACTTACTGGGTTGCGACTTTTCTCGTTGAATTCGAATAGTCAAGCACCCTTCTAAGTGATTTTGAGTTTTCAAAACTTAAACAATTATTTCGAGATTTCAAAACATAGTGTCCTAACTTACTGGATATGGCGTTTTGTTGTTTCGAGATAGAAAATTTCGAAAGACGAGCTTAGTTTCGAAGGTTTTAAAATGTTGCGTCCTAACTTACTGGATGTGATGTTTTGACTCGTTTGAAATAAGTGAGCCTTAATTTTCAAAATTGAGACATTCTAATTAAAAGAGGTTTGCATCTTAAAACTTTCAAATTTCTGACATTAAAGACACTTGATAATCAATTAGGTACCAATTTTTGGGCATTACGAGGGTGCTAACCCTTCCTCGTATGTAACCAACTCCCGAATCTATTTTCTCGACTTTCGTAGACCAAAATTAATGTTTTAAAACAAAACATTTTATAAGGTGATCCAATCACACCTAAAAAGATTGGTGTCGACTCCCGTTTTTGTTTTTCTTAAAGTCGATTCCCATTTTCCAAAACTCGATTTAAAAATGGTCTCGATAATTTTTAGCGACTCACTGGGACTAATAAGAGAGTCAAGCCATATAATTGATTACCTTTTGTCTTAATGTCAAAAATTTGAAAAATTTTAAAATTCAATCATATTTGCATTAGATGAGTTTGTATTATTGCATATGTTATATATTCTAATACGCATTGCATTTGCATGACCGTTGTGGTCACACCCTTAAGTGAGAGTGAGAAACTACGCCTTCGTGAGGTTTTCGCCTCCGTGCAGGATAGTGGATCACTTTCGGGATACATTCGTACCTATGGTTTCGTGAGATTTTCATCTCCGTGTAGCCATAGGAAAATGTATTCCCCTGAACTGAACTCGATTCAAATGAGCCTATAATGGGTGAGAATCGAGGAATCTGCTGGTTCAGGTACCTCAACTTTAGAACTAAAACCTCATATAGAAAAATCATAAGAGCTCAACATAGTTAGAATTATGCTTTAGATATTACCCTCACATATCATTCTTGAGTTTATTAATATTATGTGATACTGACTGTTTCCTTTTTTCATTGCATGTCATTTCGCATTTAAAAGGTATCGATTCACGGTCAGTTTCTAAGTTAGAAAGTTTTATTATGGAGAACGGACTTCTTGATAGAGTGGAGGGCAACGCTAACGTTCATAGATGGTCTGAGCAAACTCAGCTAGGAAAAGGGGATAGCATAACTGTGGGATATATGTCGAAGTTGTCAGACTACACTCACATCAGTGTCACACAGAATAATCTGCAGGAGCTTAAGGCGATTTGGGATCAGTGGGGCAATGAGACCAAGCAATCATTCTACGGTAAGTACAGAGATTTGCCCTATTTGTTTGATATTCAGGTTGATGAGAACTTGTTTCGAGCTCTCGCTCAGTTTTGGAACCCAGCATACAGTTGTTTTACCTTTGGGGAGGTAGATTTAGTGCCTACTGTGGAAGAATACACAGCCTTACTTCGGTGTCCTAGATTTCAGTGTGATAGTATTTATTCTCGAGCTGCTTGTGTCCCAACCTTTGGTAAGAAGTTGATGACTATTACGGGGATGAGCGAGCAGTGGATCATGGCTAGAATTAAGGAAAAGGGTGAGAGTAAGTGCATTCCATGGGGAGCTTTGAAAGATTTGATCCAGACACATCCAAATAAGGCGAAGAGGGTAGACATTTTTGCCTTAAGCTTATACGGATTGATGGTTTTTCCCAAGGCCTTGGGATATGTGGATGAGGTGACCATGGATCTATTCCATCGAATTACCAAACGGGTCACTTCTATTCTTGCAATTTTGGCAGAGACATTCAGGTCCTTGAATGCATGTAGGAAGGCCGGTGCAGGCAGGTTTGTTGGTTGTGCTCAGTTACTTTTAGCTTGGTTCTACAGTCACTTCCGATTGATAGATAGAGTGGTTTGTCGGGTCTTCTTTGAGGATTACTTCCCATTGAAGGACATAGCAGCTTCAATTAGGAGAGTTGATGTTCTCAAAAAAAATAGGATAGCGCTACTTCAGAACCTGCAGTCAAAGGATGTGGAGTGGAGGGCTCCATGGATGATTCCTGGTGAGATTCTTTACCGATGCGGCAGTTTTCATTGGGTCCCTTTATTGGGAATTTGGGGTGCCATTGGTTATGCTCCTTTGCTTGTGTTGAGGTAACATGGATTGAGACAGTTCATACCGACAACTTAAGGGTTGGTTCAGAGTGAGTTCGCGTATAGAGGAGCCGACTACAAGAGGAAGGTTAGTGAGATCTCTAGTGCTTGGAACAAAACTTGTCGATTAAAAGGAGTAGCTATTAGCCCTGTTACGACTCCGGAGTACGTCGAGTGGAGAGGTAGAAGGATTAATGATAACATCCCTAAGCCAAGCATGGAAGGAGCTCGACCGATGGAGGAATATTTGCTAGTGACGCCCTCGGAGTTAGAAATTATGAAGCAAGAGTTCGAGAGAAAGAACTTAGAGCTCGAGAAGAGGATAGCAAAGCTCGAGGAAGAAAAGATATACTTGAGCTTAGATGTCGACATTCAAAAGATGGAGGTCGAGAAGGTAAAGAAGGAAAAGAGAAAGATCGAGGAAGATCGAGATGATTTAAAGACGCACTACAAAAAGGCCTAGGTAACGTTGAAAAGGGTTGGATTAAAGAGATCTTCAGAGCAGTGGCTGTAATATCCCGAATTAAGGCCTAATCGGAATAGTGGTTTCGTGACCACAAATTCGAGATAGAAATAATTATTTTATAATTATTTTGAGGTTTATTATATGATTGCATGATTGTGTGAAAATCTTGTGAAGAAATTCTATGCATAAAATGCTTAATTTGAAGTTAGGGACTAAATCGAATAAATTGCAAAACTTGCATTCTAGAAGTTTTTAGTATGAAATTGCTTTGAAATATTAATTAGGAGGTCTTAAATAGAAATTTTACCAATTTCAAGTTCATGGACAAAATTAGGACATGGAAGGAATTTTTGAAAGTTTAGTAAGGAGGGGCATTTTGGTCATTTGGATATTAAATGAAATAAAAAGGGAAAAATGACACAAAATTGGTTATCATCTTCCTTAGTTGCTGACGAATGCTCCCTCTCTCCATAGCTAGGGTTTCTTCAACTTTCAAGCTTCATAGTAAGTGATTCCAAGCCCCGTTTTTAATGATTTTTACATTTTTGAGATCCCGGTAATTCGGTAAAGCTTATGCTAGCAATAATTTAACCTAGGGTTTATATTTGGAAAAATACCCATAGGTGAAATTTGTGTATTTTGGTGTTTTATGATAGAATATGAGGTTTTAAATTATATTAGACAACTTGTACTACTCGATTTTAAGCAAAAACGAGTAAAAGGGCTTAATCGGTAAAAATACCTAATAGTCATAAGTATATGTTAGAGTGAGAATTTGATGTTGCCATAGAAGAGAAAAGTGATCAGCATGTTATAAAACATAAGAATAAGGAATAAGGTTTAATCCCGAGCCTAGGGGCAAAAGTGTAAATATGCAAAAGTTTAGGGGTAAAATTTTAATTTTGCCAAAATTTGAATTAAGGATTAATTTGATAATGTGAGTATTAAATAAGCTAAATGTGTTATTTTAGATCAAGAAAGACGTGGAATCTATCCCAATCGAGGAAAAGAAAAGATTGTGGACTAAATTGCAAAATTTTTGTATTTTGGTACCAAGGTAAGTTCATGTGTAAATAATGTAGCATAATTGTTATTTTTAAGTCATTGATGTTAATTACATGATATGCTGATTTTTATCATGAAATATATGCTTTGTGGTTAATTTCGAATAAAATGCAAATTATGTGAGCTACTTGTTAAATATAAATTGTTACCGAGTATTGGTTTTGGTATTCTACGGAAGACGACAAGGATATGTGTTCGAAGAAAATCCCGTTTGAACCTTAGGAATAGATTAGGATACAAGTGACATGTCACTAGGATGGTTAAGCATCCGAACTCGTTGAGTTGATTCTGAGTTCACTTATGGATGCAAATGTCCGAACTCGTTGAGTTGAGTCCGAGCTCGTTGAGTTGAGTCCGAGTTCACCTATGGATGCGAACGCCCGAGCTCGTTGAGTTGAGTCCAAGTTCACTTATGGGCGGGTTACATAGTAGCTTGGCTACATATGTGGCACTTATGTGCAAACTTTTCATGTATCCGAATTATATTCCGATGTGTTCAACGGGTAAAGTTCTACTCAAATGAAGGAATACTCGAGATGAAAGGGACGTACTGGTAAGTATTGTGAAATGGATACTTTGAACAGGTATGTACTTAACCCTCGGGTTGAGTATTGATACAACAACGATAAGGTAGTAAGATGATGAATGATGATTAGAGATGTGATTTATGTTTTGGTGATACCATGCTAATATTGTATGGTTTAATTGCTTTGTTATGTTACTTATTATTTACATATGAACTTACTAAGCATTTATGCTTACTCCCTCCTTCTTATTCATTGTAGTTTTGGACAAGCCAGCTCAGGAGTCGGGATAGGTCGAAGGCTCGATCACACTATCTGAAGGACTTTTTGGTAAATGGCTTGTAAATTTAAGTATGGCATGTATAGCAATATACGTATTTGGTGTAAATGATCTTATGATATGGAGATGGATTGGTTGAGAAAATGTTTGATAATGATAAGTCATGGAAATGGTTAGTTTAGATTATGTTTGATGTCATGGAAGGTTAATAGGTTATCTAGTTCATAAAAACTCATGAAAAGATGAAAATTTGCCTTAAACAGAACATTGCAGCAACACTGATGTGAGTTTGAAAATTCACTAAAAATCGTAGAAATCGAATTTGGTAATGGATTAAATATTAAATTTAAGCTTAATATGTCTAGTTTCACATAAAACAAACAAAACAGGTAAAGGAATTATATGTTAAAAGATATTTGAATTTTAGTGAAATAGGGTCAGAGCGATTTCTGGATCCCCTGTTCCAACTTTAGAAATTCACCATAAATTGTAAAAAAATAATTAGGTGGTGTATTATATATCATTGGAATCCTAATTGAGTATAGTTTCAGAAGAAACAAACATAATAGTCATATGAATTTTTTATAGAGATAAATATGGTTCGTAGTAAACAGAGGTCAGTCCAGTCAAGTCCTGAAACAGGGGTAACTTTAACTAATAAACTGTACTAATTGGCCCAACCAAAAATTCTGGAAAAAAATTAGTAAATAGGTATATGAGTCTAGATTAAGGGAAAAATTATGTATCTTAATTTAGAGTTTTGTAACTTGAGATATGATTTTTCTTGTGACTATGACACAAGTAGCTAGAAAGCTATGAATGTAGAAACAAATGATCCAAAGTTCTTAAAATGTTAAATTAAGTTTAGTAACACCTCATACTCGACTCCGGCGAAGATCTCGGGTAAGGGGGCACTACAGTGGCAGCAAGAGATTCAAGAAGAAAGAGCCAAAGCCGAGTATTGGGAGAAGAAGTTTCAAGAGAAGCAGTCGCGTAATCAGACCCTAGAGAAGGAAAATCAAGGATTAAAAACTAAGGTGGCTGAGCTTGGACGATCTCTTCATTATCACCAAAGTCGTAACTCTGTGATCGAGTTAAAGGCAAGCTTGAATAAGATCGAGGAAATGAAGCACGATATTGGAAGGTTGGAAACAGCACTACAGAACTGTGAGCTACGGATTGAGCAGCTCGAGGCAAGAAAAAACAGTGGAAGGGAGAACTTCACCATCTTCAAAATCAAGTTGGAAATAGGGATTATCTCATGGGAGAGGCCATAATTCAGATCCGAGAGGTAGCTGAACACGTTCGAGACTTGGCAGTACGAACTGACGTATTGAGTATGATGCATGAGTCATCGTCAGATGTAGGTCGAGAGTTAGCCCTTTTATTAGATAGAGTTAAAACTTTAGGCATTAGGGCGAAAGTGAATTTGTAATCCATTTACATGTAAAGATATTCTTTTTCTAAATAAAGTTTTTTAAATGAGATTGAATCGAGATCGATACCTTTTGCATTCATTTGCATCTTATAGCATTTCATTGCATCATTTGCATTCAAAATTATAAAAAGACCCTAATTAGTTAAAGTTATTAAAAAGAGAAAGAAAAAAAGAGAGAGAGAGAAGGGGGTCATGGCTGAGTGAAAAAGAAGTTGAATGGGAATTAACGACGTTCCCTTACATATCCCCGACTTTTGTGTTAGGAGGGATAGCTTACCCGGAGAAGGGGGTGTTTGGAAATGAAAATCATCCCATCAATGTCATACATGAGGAAGGGACTGAACAAAGAAACCTTGAGGGCATTCGCCCTTACGAACCGAGAAGTTCTTTAAACAATTGGACTGCAGAAGAACTTCCTGTAATCTTTAGGAATTTTACGGAGTAATATTCAGAAAACTCTTATTGCTCTAAAGCCTAGGAGTAATGAGATTTCTTTTGAGAAGTGGGCTCATGTTCAGACATTTTTATTTTCAATAAAACATACTTTAATTATTTATCCGAGTAAATATTCTTTCATTCTGATTCTTTTGACCTTTACATTCTTTATAAATTTTCATTTCATGTAAATAGTCATTCTTGAATTCATTTATTCCTTGTATATTCTTTTGTGTGCCTATCATAGATCCCTAGATATCAATGACACGGGCAACAATACTACAGATTCAGAGTTCCTTTTGAGTGTGATATGTGTTTAGAGGAATCTCAGTACTTTGAAGGTGACAAAAATTGTGACTTGTTTCTGAATTTGTTGAAAATGGTTTTTACCCCATGAAGTGGTGGTAGGAAATATTGCCTTAAAGGAAGGAAAGATTGCGAAATTAGAATTAGCTGAGGAGACAAAACAAGACCTTGTTGAGACTATTATGGGAATTCAAAAATATGGCCCAAAGACGCATGCAAGAGGATTTGCAATTGCCAGGATAAACATGAGGTTTTGGGGCACTGTTGGTCGACCATGGAAAGGGATCGTATCAGTTGTACAATGAATGCCAAATTTAAAGGAGTCAAGACTTATGGGGCATGTATGTTATGGGCCCGAGCTCGTCAAAAGTTTCAAGCTGACAATGACTCATCTTTGTGGACGTCAACTACTGCATTAAGAGGGGGAGATAGCTTCATATGCCAATATTACAAAGTCAAAAGTCATCCATTTCAAAAAAAAAAAAAGATTATATAACTGCACAATGCCAAAAGTTTGTAATGTTTTCAAAGATAATGCGCCATACCACAGTACAACAAAGGTTGCCAAAATAAAAGAAAAAGAAGAAAAAAACAAATTACAGAAGATGACCGAGACTGGTAAAAATTGGCATAAGAAACTACCGCCTACTCTCTATGCTTATGCTGGGGCAAACACCTTCAATTCCAGTTGTTTCAAAGGTTCCAACCATCATCCTTGGAATGGGTGCATTGTTTTCCTTTCCTGAGCAGTCTGATGTGCCGTCAATAGCTGCGATGGTTAGCTCCAGGCGGTGGCCATTGATTTCCAGCTATGGGGCATCAGGCCGTACACAGTCTCTGAAGCTTAAAATGATAGATTCTTTCTTCAAAACCAGTTTCTGACAAAGTGGATGATGGTATCACGAAGGAAGCTCTCTTAGACTTCTATACAAGTTCAGGGAAGAGGAAACCTGATCAAATCATTATTTTCAGGGATGGGGTTAGCGAGTCTCAATTCAATCAAGTTTTGATCAAGTTATTGAGGCTTACAAGTTCCTTGATGAGAAGTGGAACCCTAAAGATTATGGTTATTGTTGTACAAAAAACCATCATACCAAGTTTTTTTCAATAGGGATCTCCTGACAATGTGCTACATGGTACTGTCATTGACAACAAAGTATGCCATCCAAAGAACAATGATTTTTACCTTGGTACCCATGCTAGAATGATTGGAATCACGAGGCAGACCCACTATCATGTTCTCTTAGACTAGGCTGGGTTTTCGGCTAATGATCTGCAAGAGTTTGTTCATTCTCTATCCTATATGTATCAAAGGAGCACCACAGCCATATTTGTTGTGGCTCCTATTTGCTACGCTAATTTGGCAGCTTCACAGTTGGGGGCAATTTATGAAGATTAGGGATGCCTCAGAAACATCATCGAGTCATGGTGGGATGTATGCTCCGGGAGTAATCTCTGTACCTCAGCTTTCCAGGTTGAAGGATAAAGTCAGCAACTTCTTTCTTGTCTGCTGAGAATCATTGAACCATCTTTTTGTAGGGTTTGACAAACAACAGCCAGGAGTGCTACTGGGGCAATCCCTTTCTTATGGGTTTATGAATCAAGATTTTTCCTCCAAGCTTTGATGGAGTCAAGAGTTGAATACCTCTAGTAAACTTAACTTGAAAGTATTCATCCTAAGCAAATGTACCAAGAATGGATGACACAGGCTTATGACAAAGAAGGTTCGTCCAAAAGAATTTCATAAAGGAAACCTTATGCTGAAAGAGATCCTTCCCATGCAAAAGGATGCCGAATTGGGAAGGGCCATATGTTGCGAAGAGGGCTTTCTCTAGAGGTGCACTGATTTTGACAAGAAATGGATAGGAAGAATTTATCTGATCTAGTGAATTCGAACTCGGTCAAGGAGTATTTTGTCTGAAGGAGAAGGGAAGCCAAGGTGAAAACCCGCAAATGGCACTTTGGGACTTCTATTTCAAAAAAAAAAAGGAAAAAATAAAAGAAAAAGAGAAAAAAATAATAAAAAAAAGAGAAAAAAGAAAAAAGAAAAAATGGAGAGACCAAGGTGAAAACCCGCAAAGGGCGCCTTGTGACCAAAGGGGTTTTTGAGTTGAAAACCCAAAAGGGCAGCTCAAATTTTGAAGAGCACACGGCAATCTTGCTATATTTGATTCAACGAAGAATGAAGCGTGTTGCATATCGGGGCATCAACAAACTACTTTGGATCTTTTAAACACATGTTGAACTCAAGAAAGTCTTTATGGAGCTGGCGTATAAACGCTCAAGCGGCGATATCTAGGGCATCTAACTTTTGTCCTGTTTGCTATCTTTAGATTCTCTTTCTTCTCAAAGATAGGCTTTCAGATTAATTTCCTTTGTATTTTTTTTGACAAATTCGTTCCAATCTAATTATTCTCAAGATTAAATTCTTCTTCCATTATTCTTAAATTATGTTGCATTAAAATAATGATGGATGAACTAAATAATTTTCAGAAATGAAGTTTTGCTTATTACTCTAGAAATTTCTAGATAATACAAGAAACTAAAACAGAACAATTGTCCGAAGAATTCACGTAAGTGAGGTTTGAAAGAACTCGAGGAAATTCTTTCTTTAGTCTAAAATGATGATTGGACAAATCAAACGATTCGATCCTAAGAGAGGATCATCTTACAGACATTTTCGGTGGGTCATAGCATTTGAAGAATGGTACAAACCTATAGGCTGAGTAGGAATGATATTTCGAGAGAAATAAAGATAAACTTCGACGAAAGAGTGAATGGTGACGTCTGGAATAGGGGTCATGTTCACAAACATTTTGCATTATAACAGGTTTAATTAGGAGCATTTGATTCACTTCGATCATAGCATCCTAATCATTAGGCATGAACTCATACACATTATACAGGTTATGTCCTTCAAGGGACAATGAAGATTGATGCGCCTTAACCCCCTAAGCAGTAGGGTAACAGGCTAAAGCATAGCAGATCTGATTTTCGGATGTTCTGACACCAAAGCAGATCCAAGATAACAGATCTGGCATCTCCATTTTGACGGAGAGCAGGTACCTAGCAGATCTAACCTTCAGATGTTTATACTGAAGCAAGATCCAAGATGGTTTGGCATCCTTGTGCTTACAAGGAACAAATCGAAGACATAGCTGATTTGGCTTTCATGTGCTTACGATAAAGCAAATCTAAGATGATTTGGCATCTCTGTATTGTCAGAGAACAAATCGAAATTTGGCGTCTCTATATTCGACGGAGAGCAGATCGAAGACATAGCAGATCTGACCTTTGGATGTTTTCACATCGAAGCAGATCCAAGATGATTTGGCATTCTTGTGTTTACAAGGAGCAAATCGAAGACATAGCGAATCCGGCCTTCGGTGTTTACACCGAAGCGATCCAAAGATGATTTGGCATCTCTCAGTTTGCGGAGAACAAATTGAAGAAACAGATTTGGCATCTCCATATTCGACGGAGAGTAGATCGAAGACATAGCAGATCTAACCTTCGGATGTTTTCGCATCGAAGAAGATCCAAGATGATTTGGCATCCCTGTGTTTACAGGGAACAGATCGAAGACAAAGCAGATCTGATATTCCCGTAACTTACAAACAAGAAGTAGATCAAAGATTTTAACATGGCATCCCCGTGTTTATAGGAACAAGTTGAAGATAGCAGATATCGCCTTCCTGAGTTGCAGTGAAGGAGATTGAAGCCGTCAAGAGGCGATTTAAAGAATATCAAGGATCAAGAACTCAAGACTCGGCGAGCCCGGGCAAAATTGGTCCTTTTCTAGTCTTTGCTCTATCCTCATTTACAAAGAATGAGCAAAGAGGGGCAAATTTAGAGACACTCAATTTTGCCCGGCCCGAAATAAGTCCAAAAACCCATTTCAGTATTTAAAATAATAAAACCCCAAAAAATAAAAAAAAAAAAACAAAGTCCAAGTTCAGTCTAGAATTACAAATATAATTTGGCCCGATCAGAATGGCCCATTACTTGAAAAGATTTAAGGTCCATCTACAAGCTTGACTCATATGGAAATATAATCTTCAATGATATACAATCTTAGATATGATTGCAATCTTAGATATGATATGCAATCTTAGATATGATACAATCTTTGATATGATTGCAATCTTACATATGATTGCAATCTTAGATATGATATGCAATCTTAGATATGATTGCAATCTTAGATATGATATGCAATCTTGAAGATATGATCTTGTAATCTTGGAGATTTAATTTGTAGATATCCTTTAATCTTAACCGTTGATGTAATTGATCTGTACCGTTGGATTTGGGAAGGCTCAACTATAAATAGAGGCCTCTCCCTTCATTGTAAATGACTTGAGTTTTGGGAAGCAATAAGAATTCTTGAGAGCATTCACTCAAATTTCTCTCCCTCTTGCGTTTTTACTCTCTGTGGTTTGTTCTTATTTTATTCTTTGTCTATCTTAGTTTTTCAACCTTTTTTTTATTTTAATTTCTTCATTTTTCAAATATGTATATTTATTCCTATCTTTTATACATTTGATTATGTATTTTATATATTATAATATTTAACCTTTTTATATAGTTTATTTTCAAATATATATTTTCTATGCATGTATATATATTATATTATCACTTCATGTATTTTGAACTACTGTATTATATTTTTATAATTTGTAAATGTTCTATTTATTCATGTTTTTAGTGTATGTCATTTATCTTATTTGTGCATAGTTTCATTTTTTTTTTATATGCTATGTTTAATTATTTCTTTTATGTGCTATTTTATGATATATATTGTCGTATAATTTTTGCATGTATTATGTTTTTCTTTTAGTTTACTCATGTTTTTATTTGTTTATTATCTTATATTTACCCTAGTATGATTTTTTCATTAAACGTATGTTTATGCTATTTAGTTTTGTCTTAATGATATTATTTATGTTTGTATGGAAATGTTAGAATATTTTGTACATCTATGCTTCATGATGCATTAATATGTCATCCTAAAACGTCATCTAAAATAATATTCCAAGGTTTTTCAAAAAATAAAAGTAAAAGGCAATGCTTGATGTTTGGAAACTTCGAGAAAGGTAGTGCCCTAACTTACTGGGTTGCGACTTTTCTCGTTGAATTCGAATAGTCAAGCACCCTTCTAAGTGATTTTGAGTTTTCAAAACTTAAACAATTATTTCGAGATTTCAAAACATAGTGTCCTAACTTACTGGATATGGCGTTTTGTTGTTTCGAGATAGAAAATTTCGAAAGACGAGCTTAGTTTCGAAGGTTTTAAAATGTTGCGTCCTAACTTACTGGATGTGATGTTTTGACTCGTTTGAAATAAGTGAGCCTTAATTTTCAAAATTGAGACATTCTAATTAAAAGAGGTTTGCATCTTAAAACTTTCAAATTTCTGACATTAAAGACACTTGATAATCAATTAGGTACCAATTTTTGGGTGTTACGAGGGTGCTAACCCTTCCTTGTACGTAACCGACTCCCGAATCCGTTTTCTCGACTTTCGTAGACCAAAATTAATGTTTTAAAACAAAACATTTTATAAGGTGATCCAATCAAGTCGATTCCCATTTTCCAAAACTCGATTTAAAAATGGTCTCGACACTAACTTCAGTTTAAAATTCGATTTAATATATTCTCATTAGGGACTTTATACTTTCTATTTCTAACAAAATTTCATGACAAGTTTACACTTATTCAATTTGGTGCCTAATGCAAGAAAGTTAACAAATAAGTTAAATTAACTTTACAATTTAGTCATTTTCATAATCCGAGCTTAAAATCTATCAATTTAAAGCCTAATT
This sequence comes from Gossypium longicalyx, assembly GCA_025698465.1. NCBI lineage: Eukaryota > Viridiplantae > Streptophyta > Magnoliopsida > Malvales > Malvaceae > Gossypium > Gossypium longicalyx. Next base: position 64,309,917 of record CM046995.1, on the reverse strand, counting down.
CATCAGTTAATCAATAGTGAAAACGTTCTAAAACTTTAACAAATTATCAAATCGGTACAGGAGTTAGCTAAATCAAGCTTCTATGATCATAAATTTATAAAAAACTTAAATTTCTTACCAATTCAAGTGGTCGAATGATGAACACCCAAAAATATTTGTCGAATGATGAACACCCAAAAATATTTGTTTTTCTTTTTGCTTCAATGGAGAACGATGGCTAATGGAGAAGGTGAAGATGTCTCATCTCTCCTCTCACTAACCAATGTATATATATACTAATTAAGGTTTAATTAATCAAATTTTATTAATTAAACTAAGCTTAATTATGTAAATTGCATTATTAATTAACATAAGTGGCCACATAATCAATGTCAACTATGAAACTGGTTTAATTACCATTTTAAACCTTTGGGTAATTGTCATTTAAGTCTTCAAGTCTTTTTTTCGATTAAAAATCTATAGCAATTGGACCTTTATAATTTAGTCTCTGTGTCTTAATTAGTCACTTTTTCAACTAAATTACTTAACTGAATTTCAATATATTTTTATAATAACTCTTTAAATATATTTATTTAATATTGACAGACTCGGTTTATGAAAATGAGATTCTAAAATTGTATTTTTCGACACCACTGAAAATCGAGTCATTACACACGTATATATATTTAATGTTATACCCAACCGTTCCTAGAACCATAAAAAAAACAAATCAAATACGGTTTATATCACAGGATCACGAACATGAACACATGTACTTATATATAAATAACGTAATGTCAACTAATTCCTAACCATTAAAACAAAATTTTCAATTTCTTAAGCTTGGCTACTTAATAAGTTATGTAAAGAAAACAAATTATTTTAGCACAAACCGAGCCTATTTTCACCTTGCACCATGATGTTCCAATCTTATTGTTAGTTACATGTGACAGATTTGATTACCAAAATAATATTATTTTCTCATTTAAGAAAGACATACCAACAGCCAAACATATTTGTACCTCTTTACATTTAGGCCTCTTTTTAAACTTAATAGTCGAAATGCTCGTATATCATAATCTACTTGATCAAATCTAAATTGAACTTCATATTTTTTAACCTCAAGTTAATAAATTTTGACATTTATTCCTTACAACTTTCATTCTTTACAATCCTTTATAGTTTGGTCCAACTTATCATGTACCTTTAGTTAAATTCAAGCTCAAATTAACTTTTCCACTAAATTCTCCACATGGTTTCCACTCATTCTAAACTTCACTTTTCTCATGAATATATTAATGGAGATTTGAATTCGTTCTAACAGTAATTAAATTAAGGCATGGGTTGAATTCACCAAGCTGCCAATACTAAATATATATATATATATATATAAAGGGCATTCTTACCTTGAATAATTTGAACCAAAAATAGGAAAGCTATCTCCTTCTCTCTTTTTTTTCTTCAATATTTGGCCATGGAGGGGAAGAATGAGAATGGAACTCATATTCTCTCTCCCACCTCTTGTCATATATACATATATCATATAATTAATATAGTTTAAACTAAGATATTCCAAATCCTAAGGCCATCGTTTTATCAACCGTAATTAATGGTTATGAACGGCCACGATTCACCAAAGCCACGAGTCACATTAATTTAATGGTTAAATTTCACCTTAATCCTTGGAGAATTTATTACATAAGGCCATTCCTAATTTCTTAATCCAGTCTCATCACATAGCTCACTATTTAATTTGGTCCTTGTACAGTATTTGAAAATATATCCAATTTAATCACTTAGCATTGGATTTTCGAACATACCACAATAGTTCCTCAATTAAAATTTTCGGTTTGGCTTGGCTTAATAAATTTAATATCAAAATTGAATTTTTTTATACAAATGAATATCAAATTGTTATACAAATCAAAATTGATTTATAACTATCTTAGTTGATGTCATAATAAATAAATAATCATATTTATATGACACTCATACTCGAATTTTATTTTTTTACCACTTATACTATATGAATTTGTACATAAAAAAATTTGAGTTGTTACACAATAAATATCAACCCACAAAATTTTTTCAGGTAAGGCCATTTTCCTTGCACCATTTCACATTTCTTTACAACATTTACTGACTTTAGTATCAGTGTGTCGCAAAATATTTACTCCGGTGTTCCTTTAGTCAATTTTTTATCTTGCAGCATCGCCTAACCATTGATCGAGTTTAGCCCAATCATTCCAGCACACAAAGACATCAACAAAATTCATATGAAATCTCTCTAAGTATTAAAATATTTGACTTTGATTAAACTCGTTATTTGTATGGTTGAAACTTAACCTAATAATAAATGAAACAAACTTAGATATTCATATGAAATCTTGCTGGGTCTTAAAATATTTCAAGTATTGTTTTGCACGGATACAGCCATCGTATTCTTTTGCTTCATTTTTTGTTGTTTTCATGTTTACTTTTGGGGTGTTGTTTTGTTATTCCTCATTTCTGGTTACATTCATGGTTATTCCTAGGGTGTTGCTTTATTTTGATTGAGGTGATTACTCTATGTTTTGTTTATATTAAGGAATAAAAGAAAGTGTTATAGTTACTGGTAGTTAATAGTTAAGTAATGGTTAGTTGTTAGCAGTTATTGTCGTTACTCTTTATTGTTCAAGTCTGTATAAATACAGTAGCTGGTTGTTCAGCTAAATATGATATGGAATTAATCTTCTTCTCTTCTTCTTGAATTGTGTTTCTCATTACGGTATCTGAGCCATAATATTTTTTTTTCTCATGGCGACTGAAGCTGTTTCGGGTAATGAAGATGAGAATCGGCAGTCGTTTAATACTGCTGCTCATGCAAATGGTTCTTCACACGATCCTGGCAATGCTTCTATGAGGAAGATTCAACAGTTTCCTAAGCATGATACTGTGAAACTTGGTGAACATAACTTTCTTTTGTGGAAGCAACAAGTCCTGTTGATTCTTGAAGGATATGGCTTGCATGGGTTTGTTCTTGGAACTGTTAGTGTTCCTCCACAATCAGTTGTTGATAAAGATGGTAATCTTGTTCCCAATCCTGAATTCTTGTTTCATAAATAACATGATAAGTTGTTAGCTTCTTGGCTGCTGACGACCACTGGTGATGAGATCTTGGTTCATCTCACTGCTATTCTAGTTTTGATGTTTGGAATACTGTTGTCCGTCGTTTTGCCTCAAAATCTGCTTTGACAGTGTCCACCTTACGACACTCTTTGTATTTCTCAGAAAAAAGGCCAATTAATTGTAAAAGAATACTTGGCAAAGATCAAGAGTTTGTGTGATACTCTGACCGCTGCAGGAAATACTGTTTCTGAACAAGAATAGATTAGTATTATTCTTTTTGGTCTACCTGTAGAGTTTGAGTCGATTAGGATTGTGGCTTCTGCAATGCGGGTTCCTCTTCATCTTCTAATAGAAATGCTCGCTGGCTGTGAAGCTCGCCAACAAGAGTTAGTTTCCAACGTGTCTTTTCAGGCTAATATTGTTCAACAACGTGGTGGCACTGATGACACCATCGGTAAAAGTGATAGGGGATCTCTACCACCTTACAAAGGTAATGGAAGATTTTCTCGAGGTAGAGGTCGAGGAAGAAAGTTTAGTAATACTAAACCTTAATGTCAGTTGTGTGGACGAGTTGGTCATACTGTCCAGAAATGTTATTATCGCTTTGATGAGAATTTTGAGGGGGTTTTTGACCAGCCTATGCAGGCTCATTGTCATCAATTTCAGGGAACTTCAACTTCTTGTGCTGGGCATCACTGCTGCTCTCATAGGACTGCTCTAACTGATCTTGCTGCGAGTTCCAATCACGGATCATGTTCTTCGAATCCTGTGAAACTGACAGTATGGTACCCCGATTCAGGCGCATCCAATCATGTTACTAATGATTTGGATAACTTGCACGGTGCAGCTCCCTATACAGGTAACCACAAGCTTTACTTGGGGAATGGGGTCTCTGTACCTGTACCTCATGTTGGCTCAAGTCTTCTTCAAACTGCTAATAGAGTTTTTCGTTTGCACAATATCTTGCATGTTCCTCGTATTTGTAAAAAACTATTGTCTGTAGCTCAATTTGCAAAAGATAATCAGGTTTATTTTGAGTTTTATCCTGTTCATTGCTTTGTGAAGGATGTCAAGACAGGGAGCTTCTTATTGGTGGGTCACATTCATAATGGTCTGTACAAATTTGACATGTCAGCCTTCCAAGAATCCAAAGCTGTTGTTCTGTCTCCAGCCACTGCTCATGTTACTAACCTGGCACTTCCTGCTTCTAGTAGTCTTGTTTTTTATTTGTGGCACAGAAGACTTGGCCACCCGTGTGATAAGACTGTTGCTACAGTGCTTCGAAAATGTAATGTAATTGCAAACAAGTCTCAGCTGAGCTCGGTTTGTTCAGCTTGTCAACTTGGAAAATTTCATAAGCTCCCTTTTTCCCCTTCTTCTACTATGTATTCGGCTCCTTTTGAACTTGTTGTTGCTGATATTTGGGGGCCAGCTTCTATATCTTCTGAAGGACATTCTTATTATATTTCATTTGTTGATGCTTACTCCAGATTTACTTGGCTTTATCTTATTAAACATAAGTCTGAGGCTCTTGCAAAGTTTCTACATCTTCAAAAATTTATTGAAGTTCAATTTGGCTGTAAAGTAAAGGTGCTTCAAACTGACTGGGGGGAAGAGTTTCAATCTTTTCCTCAAGCACTTTCTCAATTGGGAATACATCATCGCCTTTCTTTCCCGCACACATCAGAGCAGAATGGCTTAGTCGAAAGGAAATACAGGCATATAGTTGATGTTGGCCTGACGTTATTGGCTCAAGCGAATGTTCTTATGCATCTATGGGCACATGCTTTTATCACTGCCGTTCACCTCATTAATAGGCTCCCAACACCTTTTCTTAATGGAAAGTCTCCATATGAGCTGTTGTACAAGTCTATGCCTGCTTACATGCATCTCAAAGTTTTTGGTTGTCGATGTTACCCTTATCTTAGGCCTTTCAACTCTAATAAGTTGCAATATCGTTCCAGGCCATGTGTCTTTTTTGGTTATAGTCCTGTTCACAAGGGGTACAAGTGCCTTGATGATAATGGTAAGATGTTTATTTCCCGGCATGTGACATTTGATGAAACATGTTTTCCTTTTTCTGCTCGCTCGGACAGTGGTTCTGCTCTCCATAGGATTCGCCCTCAGTTTTTGTATCAACAAACTCACGTCCCAGTACTGGTGTCTTCTGATCGACCTATAAGTTTGGTTACCTCTACTCTGTCTGTTTCTTGTAATTCTCCAGCCTTGCAGCTTGGATCCACTGGTGTTTCTATTTCAACTAATGCAACTAACTGTAGTTGTTCTGCTTCTTCTACACCATTTCCTCCTCAAGCTGATGCATGTTCTAATTCCCATTCAGCTCCTAGCAGTACTCAGATTGTTGAGGAGGTGGTTGCTCCTCTTGTCAACGTGCATCCCATGCAAACCAAGGCCAAAAGTGGCATTTTCAAACCCCGCCTTTTTTCAGCTGAGCTGCATGATACTGAACTTGCCACAATTGCTGAGGCTTTTTCTTCCAAAAAGTGGACTCTTGCTACCCAACAGGAATATGATGCTTTGATGAAAAACAATACCTGGGATTTGGTTCCTCTACCTGCCAATAGGAGTGCAGTGGGGTGCAAGTGGATATTCAAGCTTAAGCATCGTTCGGATAGGTCTATTGCTTAGAATAAGGGTCATTTAGTGGTCAAAGGTTATCTCTAGGAAGCTGGAATCGACTTCCATGAAACTTTCAGCCCAGTTGTAAAACCAGCCACAATTCGTGTTGTTTTGACTTTAGCAGTGAAGTTTGGCTGGCAATTATGACAAATTGACATCAATAATGCCTTTCTTAACGGTGACTTTACTGAAGAGATCTACATGGTTCAACCCCCTCGCTTTGAGCAGTATCATGGTAGTCAGAATTTGGTATGTCGATTAAAGAATGCGCTGTATGGCCTTAAACAGGCACCACGCGCTTGGTTTTCCAAACTTAGAAACTTCTTACTTACTTCTCGGTTTGTGCTAGAAAAGTCAGATGGCTCTTTGTTTGTTTGAAACACTGGAGGTGTGTTACTTTATGTGCTTGTCTATGTCGATGACATCATTGTCACCGGTAATCATCAAGGCAGTATTGATAAATTTTTCATAACCTTGGATACACAATTTTCTTTGAAGGATTTGGGGCCTCTTAGTTATTTCCTGGGTATTGAAGTCTTGCCTACTACTAATGGGCTATTCTTGAGTCAACGTAAATATATCCTTGACCTTTTAAAGAGAGCTCAAATGGAGTGTGCAAAGGGTTCTCCTACTCCCATGGCTACTTCGACATGTTTATCTCAACATGATGGTAGTGCTATTGAAAATGAGTCTGACTATAGGAGCATTGTGGGTGCCCTTCAGTATGTTCTTATCACTCAGCCAGTCATTACATTTGCTGTTAATAAAGTCTTTCAATTCATGCATCAGCCTCTTGATCAGCATTTTAAGGCTGTAAAACGAATTCTTCGATATCTTTAGAATACTGTGAAGTATGGTCTTCATTTTACTGCTGCTACTCACTTGGATCTAGTCGGTTTTTCTGATATGAACTGGGGTACTGATATCGACGATAGGCGGTCTACTACAGGTTTCTGTGTGTTTTTTGCTAGTAACCCTGTGGCCTGGGGATCCAAGAAGCAACTCGTTGTCTCCAGATCCACTGCAGAGGCTGAGTATCAAGGACTTGCTCATGCTGTTACTGAAATAGTGTGGCTTGAGACTCTCTTGTCTGAGTTGCATATTGTTCCTTCCAAGAAAGCTACCGTGTGGTGCAATAATTCTGGGGCAGTTGGTGTCAGCCAATCCAGTGTTGCATTCAAAATTCAAGCACGTGGAGTTGGATTTTTTTTTTGTTAGGGAAAAGGTTGTTGCTAGACAATTGCCTGTGGCGCATGTCCCAACTCAGGATCAAGTAGCAGATATTTTCACTAAGCCCTTGTCTGCTCTTATGTTTACGAAATTTCGATCATGTCTCAAAGTTCTTTCCAAACAGGAACCAGCTGCAGAGGTCAAGTAGCTGGAGGCATATTAAGGAATAAAAGAAAGTGTTATAGTTATTGGTAGTTAATAGTTAAGTAATGGTTAGCTGTTAGCAGTTAATTAGTTGTTAGCAGTTACTGTCGTTACTCTTTATTGTTCAAGTCTGTATAAATACAGTAGCTGGTTGTTCAGCTAAATATGATATGGAATTAATCTTCTTCTCTTCTTCTTGAATTGTGTTTCTCATTAGTTTGCTAGATATCTGTACAAGATGCTTGGCTTTTTTAGTAATAAAGCTTATTTGGTTAAGCAAAAAAAGAAGAAAAAAAAAAGACAAATTCTAACCATAACATGTCAATCCAACCACACTATATCAAATTTTATATATAGATATTGAAATTTGAAGTCTTACACAATAATTATAGATGCACACATATATATTCAAGACCTTCAATAACTCAAAAAGGTAACAAAAACACTTTATTGACAAATTCTAGGGGTCCTCGTGTTCAACTTGTGGACATGTATTCTTTTTAAGCTAGCTAAGCTCGAGGGTTTCATTGTTCTTAGTTATTTTCTTGCTAATTTTATTACTTATAGTGTCCACTTAGGACATTCCATGAATCACTCCCGTTCTTACCTTGGTTTAATTAACATTTTACAATTCATATGCTTATTTTTTAACTTAATCGAATTGGTCTTTCTTGAATTATGAAATTATATGTTGTGTTGTTCGGGGAACCACTCGACACGTTAATGGATTTTTCATTTCAAGAGAAAGCTTTAGAGTCTCTGAAAGGTCAACATATTGCGCCGTTGGAAGCCACCTGAAATACTAGAGAAACCGTGCAAGCCAGAGTTGTATGATGGCTAACCCTAGTACCTTCCCAGGGTAGACTCTTCGACCTGACCCGAACGGTGCTAGCCTTAGATCAGAGCCCATGATGGGAACATCTTCTTCGATAAACCTTTCAGGCCTAAAGGTCCCTGGATCTTTCCAAATAGATGGGTCATGGGTTATGGCCCACATGTTTACCATTGCAGTGGTGCCTGCTGGGATGAAAGACTTCCCTACGTGAACATCGTGGGTGGCTAGGCGAGCCCATGATAGAAGTGGTCCTGGTGGATGCATCCTTAGAACTTCTTTCACAATCGCTTGGAGGTAGGGGAAATTTGGGAGATCGGAATCTTGAACTTGGTTGTGACAATAGTCAATGCCAGCGTCGATCTCTTTTTGTACTTTAGCTTGAATGTCTTGGTGCAAAACCATCCTCGCCATTATCCATTCCAAGTGTATAGCAACAGTGTCAGTACCTCGAAATATCATTTCCTAGAAAAAAAATACAACATATGACTTAATACATTTTATAATTATATTACATTACTTGTTAAAAGTTTAACTATTCATAATTATTTTTAAAATTTTTTGGAAGGAGTTTACAATTACAAATTTAAGTATTATGTAATCACAAATATTATATGTTTAAGTAATTAAAATTAGAATGAACTCTTTACAAAGTATAATTATATTGAAAACAAAAATAAATCTAGATAAATTCACATATAGTGAGGCTTAAACTTGTAATGAATCTAGAGAAAAAATCCCTCTTGTTAAACAATTAATTAATTAAATTTATTTTTAAAATTTTTTTAAAGAAATCATAAAAACTTTTATTAAATGATACTTGTGCGGTTAAATGTCACTATGTATATTTAAACAACAATATATTAAATGCAAAGATTTATATTTAATACACTTACTGTGAGTAATTCTATTTATGGTTAGTGAATTAAATTTTGACACATTATTATAAATGAAATCACTTGAATCCATTTTAAGAAATATTAATATAATAATTATTTGTTACATAAGTTATCGTAATTTCTAACTTCACAAGTATAGTCGAGATTTTATCATATGGTCTATATTTATTTATTTATTTAAATACAACTTAAAAGATCGTTAGTGAAATTAAAAATTTGTATAATCGTTAGTGAAATTAAAAATTTGTATAACTTATTTACCAAATAATTACGCTATTAATAATATATTATTATTTATTTTAATGTATGAACCATAAATCCAGTGTAATTTTAGTAGCATTATCAAATAAAGCTACTGCTTATATCTATTTTGACCTATGAATACAGCAACAGAACCCAAATTCCAAATATTACCTATAAAAGAAATATCCCCACTAATAGTTAAATGTCTCAAGAAACAAGGAGAACCAAGAACGTGGAAAGCAATTATGTTTGAGAATTGGCTAGAATATGTAGGTGGGGGTAAAGTGTGTCTTTTATTCTTGGATAAACTTACTAAATCATCTAGGGTTTTGATTTTTATTAAAAAAGGAACTAAATTAATAGCTGGAATGATTATTTAAAAAGAACGTGAAGGTGATATATAGACTTATATAATGTTAATGTTTTAAACATTAGAGATATATTTCATATGTACGAAACCTAACCCTTTCGTCCAAAAAGATGAAATGAGGCCTATAAAATGAAGCTGTCTCCATTGTCATCAACCAAAATGGAAAGCAATGCCAGACAACCGGAAAGCAGAGGCAACAAAACAAGATTCCAATAATTGCTTATTTATTTATTTATTTTTATTTTGACGGTAACATAAATAAAGTATATATGATCTAAGATACTCTCAGCAAATTAGATATAATATATGCTTTTGATGATAGGTTTACTAATTTGTTTGTTGGACTGGAAGTACTAGAATTATATGCATATCTCAAAGAAGAGAAAGAGATTCTCTTACCCACAAAACAGCAACCATGTCTGAATCACTTAGCTGGTCTTCTTTGGGCAAAGCTAACAAAGCACTAAGAAAGTCATTCCCACCATTATTGATCTTATCTCCACACTTTTTTCTTTCTTTCACAATTTGATCCACAATATTTCTTACTTTGGTTGACAACTTATGACACCTCTTCACCCCAAGAAAGTCCAAAAACCTTAGAGGGAAACAGTCTTCCCAGTTAAACATAGTAATCAATTCATACCCTTCTTTCACCATTAACCCTATCTCTCCCTTCTTTACTAAAGAACTCCCAAACACGCTTTCTAGTATATTACTCAATGAACCTTTCTGTAACACCCCCCTCAATTCTACAAATCCTTTCTCTTCCATTCCCTTGTTTATTTCCACCAACATTTCATCAACCACTAGTTGGCGCAGTGGCTCGAGGCAAGAGATTCTCCTAGGGGAGAACATATGGTTGGCGGCAAGCCTTCGAAGATGACTCCAGTATTTACCGGAGGGTGCGAAACCAATGGCGCGTTCGAACATCAGCAAACGAGCTGACTCCTTGATTGGGCGGTCTGAAAATGAAGACCCAGATAGGATTTCCCTGGCGGTGTCGGGATGACTGCTGATGATCACACGTGTTGTTCCTAGGCTAAATGCCATAACTCTTGTTGCACCTAGTGAAGAAGCCGAGTTTGCTAACTTGCGATGAGCAAGTGAACCCATTAGCGGCAAGGTTCCAAGCAAAGGCCAACCGACTGGACCACGAAGTTGTGGAGAGTAAACATGGTGCTTTCTCCATGCAAATCCTCCAGGGACTAGCCAGTAGTTCATAAAGAAAGGTAAAGAAGATAAGAACGAGAATAAAACTAGAGCGAAAGGCCATGGTGTTTGGTCATGGTGTACAGTGACAGCATATAGAGAGAGCAACAGTGAGAGGTTGATCATTGCAAGCATCAAAAGCTTCATTGTTGCAGAAATTAATAGAAATATGGATAAAAGATCTGAAAGAAAAGGCGCTAAAGGAATGGTTTACAGATTGTGAACTTTTTTAATGATGAGAATTGTGTTTCGGATGGATTGCATATATTGCGCATGGGAAGATAATTATGGTTGAATACGCTGAGATGATGTTTAGTTAAGTTTGCTAACCCTGATTAAATGAAAACAGCACTTAATGATCAAGAGTTAAGTAAAAAGGGCTTAATTTGTTGGCTTAATTCCTTTTTTTTTTAATTGGCTTAGTTTTTCTTTATTATCAAAATCTGTTTCATGATAAAGTCCTCCCAGAATACGCGTTTAGATTCCACTTGAAAATAAAGCAGAAATTTTAAATGATTCACCTGTACTTATATATATCACTTTATAGTAATAGCCTAATCCTTTATAGCTGTATACTGTAATTTGCAGCCAAGTTTCGAGTCCAACCACAAAAGCATTGTAATTGAATTTTCACTTAGAAAATATCATAACCCCGTCTATTTTAAATTTTGTCGGGTTATTTCACCAAAATCCTCAAACTCGGTTATTAATCTTCAAAATGCTTGTAGTTAAATTATAAAAGTATCAGTATCATATCAACTCAATCCTTCCATCATATTAGCCATTAGTTTGGTAATAAATGTCGACTTGAATATGATGTGAGCATGTTTAAAACACGCAAATCAAATTGTAAATATGTGTACTCTTATTGCATGGATAATTTGAATCTGGCATGTTAAAAAATAAATTTATTAAATTTTATTGGTGCTATTCATTTTATTTTAACACATTAGATCCAAACTATCTATGTAGTAGATGCACATGTGTTTAAAATTTGATTCATGTGATTTAAAAATGCTCTACGTTAGGTCCAAATAGAGGGCATAGGAATGCGAAACATGACTCATCTACTTTATTAGGGAAAGTGAAAGACTGTTGAATCTGGTACCCCAAGTATAGTATTTTCATATGTACAGTTGTATTTTTCGAACAAATTGGTTTAATAAAATATCCATTGATCACATTAATATTCTTTGTATATTGTCTTTAACAGTTTTTGCACGCAAAGCAAAATGGCAGCAAATATTGATTCACTAGTTATCTAACGTTAAACTAATACTAAAATGTATTATGTAATCAGATCGTAATATGAAAAGAAAACTTGTATTAGTAGATGAACCTAAACATGTACTTAGTCTAATAAAAAATAAACAAACTAATTAAATGCTAATATGTTGTCTATCAAGTCCAATTTAGGAGATGTAGAGTGGATGACTCTTAGAAGATAGAGACATAGATGTGACTGACAGGATTGACAGGAGATCGGACAAGACCCAAGTAGAATAGATCCTAGATCTGTTTATGGATTTATTTACTTGTGACATTCATAGTATGTCATACCTAAATCCTAAGTGGATGGTGGGCTATGTCTGTGTGACTAATATGCTTTGATGTAATTAAAAGCTTGAGTTCAAATAGAAAAGGAACCAAAAGATGCTTTGTTGGGTATATGACTTATGTAGTATGTAGTATCTTTCACAATAGTAGAATTTATAGACCAACTAATGGGTAAATGATATTCTCTCATCGATGTTACATGATAGATGAAAAGTAAACGTGGCCATGAGTCGCTTTTCTTTGTGATAAATGACTTAATTACTATTTGATAGTAATTGACCTTTCATAAAGGAAGATGTAATGGTTACCATGAGACAAAATAGGATCATATTGGGAGAACGAATTTATCCTAAAGGAATTAAGGATAAGTTATGAGGGTAACACACTTATGACAAGATTATTGGATTATCACTGATTAAGTAGCTTTTGTAATGGTATGTAACTAGGGAGAGCTCAATCGCAATACTATAGTGGAATGAATTCGTGACTAAATGGGTTTATTATTAATAGACAAAAATTTAGAACTTAATTATAAATCATTTGAGCCCTAATTACATATTTCCAATCGATCCCTTTGCTAGCTCGTTGAAACTAGAAATGAATTACATGTAGAACCAAATGAACATAAATGAATGGAAATGATGAAGTTAAAGAAATGGGTCACGTTCTCAAATGAACGTGTTTTTTCACTAAGTAAAGAAATGACTTGAGAATTAATTCCCTAAGTGGGAGAATTAATGCGTTTTTCATTCCTTATGATAAGCATACATTTTCTTAAATGAATGTGTTTTCTTACTAAGTAGAAATGAATGCCACATGCACTTGTCATGACATTTTAAGCATTTGTGTTTGAAACCGAAAATAAAAACATTACATGATTTATAAAAGACTAAGTGGGAAAAGGTTATTAAACAAGACCTACAACCTCCATCAATGATCTCTTGTGATGACATGACAATTTACAGGCCCTAAGGTGGTATTTTAATGTAGATTTCACCAAGGAGATTTTATAAAAAAAGAGATAACTATCTTACGATAGTATATGATAATTTTTTGGCCTTGATGTGGAATTTACTGAAGAAACTTTTCTTTTTTAAAGATTACAACTATTCAATACATGTTACTCGGTGAGGTTGTCCCAAGATGATTCATTCATGGTACATATTATGATACATATTGAGTTGATGATTATATACTCAAGATCATTCTAGTTAAGTAACTTCCCATGAAGCTATACTTAAGTTAGAATGATGGCCAAATGTTAAGCAATTATTAGTACGTGTGAATACCTAAAGGATTAGGTTCACGTATTAATTGGATGGAAATCTATGTTTTTACCTGTTGATTAAGATTGCCCCAAGGTGACTTAATTCAATGGGTGATGGAACTATTGTTGCCATGACTTACAAATGTTTTCAAGGTTTAATGTCAGACGTATGCGTCATCTTAATGCATATTGTTTGTTGCAAAAATAAATTCAAATATTTTCTTAATACAAAGAAATTAATGGATGAAAGTTTTATTTTCAGTTCATAAATGACACCTACTCCGTTATTAACATACTTACTAAGAATAAACTAAACGAAAATAACTATGAGGAATGAAAAAGTAACCTCATGATTTTCCTAAGTTGTGAGAAATTCAAAATGGTTCTTGATAATAAATGCCCTCCGATCACTCAAGTTGAGGCTAGAAAATGCTGGGAGGAGTCTGATGAGATAACTCGTTGCTACATGCTAGCAAATGTGACCAACTGTAACACCCCAAACCCGACCTAGAAGTTAGGCCCGAATCTAGCGTGTCACATTGAAGTGTTTTTCAAAAACCATGTTTTCATTAGAAACCCTTCTTATTTAAAACGTAGTACATTGAAAAATTCTTAATTTTATTTCCAAAACTCCTTTTTACTTTACGGAAGCTAATTCTAAAAGTAACCGATTTATGAAAACGTGATGTTTTAAAAGTTAAGTCGCGAAAACGTAGTGTTTTGAAAACACTTGTTGTTTTGGAAAATCGTGTCCTACTTCTAACAGATATTATACATACTAAATAAACTTTCCAAATAAAAGGTTAAGGAAATAAAGAGGCCTTATTACAACCCAAATCAAAACCAAAGTGCTTAACTAAATAAATGAAATAGAAAAACATGTGCAGTTGTGTGGTCATCTCCGAGTCCCTCTACGACACCGATCCACCTGATGCTGGGGATTACCTGCATAGTTAATAAACGGGGTGAGTTTACGAAAACTCAGTGTGTAATCCCCTTACTAGAGTAACAATCAAGATATCTAAAACAAAAACAAAAAGCGATGCAGGCTAGAGCCCGTTAACGATAAAAAGTGCAGATCCGATTCGAGCATACGTAGGGCCAAAGCCTATTACAATGTCACTTGGGTCACAGCCCATAACAGAATTAATTGGGCCTAGCCCAAACCAATAACAAGACAGAATGTGTGAATGCATGGATGCATGCTATCCCATTCCAATAATCCAACCGTTACACATCAACTCCGTCCCCTAGTACACATCATGTGGGGATATAAATATCAATCTACCCATCCAATACACATCAGTGGTAGCTCAGTTGTGGTACTACCTTCATTACAGTGAAGCTGCTAATCATATATTAGGCTTAAAAAACCTTCAGTAGCGGTATTATAATTGGCACAAAGCCATCGATAACTGTATTATGTTTGGCACGTAGCCATCAGCGACGGTAATATAATCGGCCTTAGGTAAATATGATCCACACAGAGTCATCCATAAGTATGCTAGGCACATAGCCACAGGTAAATACGTTTGGCACAAAGCCATAGTCAAGATGGCACAGAGCCATTTTTAAGTTGGCACAAAGCCACAATCAGAATAATTGGCTTTAAGCCATCGGTAGTTGTTTCATGTTAGGCACATAGCCATCAGCGACGGTAATACAGTCGGCACACAACCTCAGGTAAATATGATCGACACAGAGTCGTCAATAATCATATATTGGGCTTAAAATCCACCGGTGGATCCACGGTCGTTAAGCAACCATGCGATCCTTAATCGGTGGATCCACGGTCATCAAGCAACCATGCGATCCTCAATCGGTGGATCCACAGTCGTCAAGCAACCATGCGATCCTCAATTTCTTCCTCCGTTTCACAATTCCAACCCCATGCAATATGTCATGCATGTCATGCTCAATCATCACATGTGTATGCAAAATGGCCATGCTCAGTAACAATCATTTAAACATATATTAAAAACATATCAGTTTTACAATCACAGTCAAGTCAGTTAAAACACAATCATACAATTACAGTCAATCAATCAAATTCATAGTCCAAGTCAGTCATTTACCCATAAGGGCAAAACAGTTATCTTACCCTATAGGGGTATTTCAGTAATTTTACACTACAAGGGTAATCTGATAATTTTATAAACTGAGGGTATTTCGATAATTTTACAAATTGGGGGTATTTCGATAATTTTACAAATTGAAGATATTTCGATAATTTTACAAATTGGGGGTATTTCAATAATTTTAAAAGTCGAGGGTATTTCAGAAATATTACAAATCGAGGGTACTTCAGTAATTTTACAAATCGGGGGTATTTCAATAATTTTACAAATTAGAGGTATTTTAGTAATTTTACAAATCGGGAGTATTTCGGTAATTTTACAAATCAGAGGTATTTCGGTAATTTTACAAATCAAGGGTATTTCGATAATTTTACAAATCGGGGGTATTTCGATAATTTTACAAATCGGGGGTATTTCAATAATTTTCAGAGTAGGGTATTTTGGTAATTTTGCTAATCGAGGGTATTTTGGTAATTTTATAAACCAAGGGTATTCAGTAATTCTACCCTACAGGTGCATTTCAGTAATTCTACCCTACAAGGGTATTTTAGTAATACTAGCCCACAGATATGAGATTCACATAGTCTAATCCAATATTTACTACACAATCATACAATCTATCCACTTGGGCCCATGGGCCTACATGGCCCATCTCGGCCCAAAGTAACCTAAGCCCACGAGAGCATTATGATGGCCTCAACCATCACGTCAAAGCTCCCACAAGTACGCTCGCACGTTCGTGTGGCTACCATCGCCGTGTGACCGGTATTTTGGCATTCCGGCATTTGCTGTTCTATAGCTAGAGTAGTGCAAAATACACACCTATTTATGAGAACGCGCCGAAGTCCACGATCACCAACCTTGGCACATCCTGCATTGAGTCTTTCCTCCTCAACTCATCTGGTTCGCTCTATTTAAAGCCAGCTTCTCACCAATTCTCATGTTAGCTTCCCGATGTGGGATTACTTTCAACCATTGGGAAAAATTCCTTATTCTTATGACCACTTCAACCACAGAGTTCCAGTCCAGCTCCACCTCCTACACAACTCAAATAGCAAAATAAATACTCCACTGCGCATCCCAAGACTTGAACCTCAGACCTTACAATTACACAACATGCCACTTTGCCACTCTACCACAGGCTCTTTCTGTGATAAAAACGTCCATAATTAACTTTAAAACATATGTGCTAGCTTCCAGATTCACTTAAGAGAAATACCAAAATGAATTGTAAGAGCCAAGACTTGAACCCAGGCTCCCTTACACCCTTAATGGCGCCACAACCACTAGACCACATGTTTTCTTATGTCATTTACTTAACACAATAATTTAAAAGGCCATCATCCAAGCATCCAGGGTTTTATTCACTTAATACCAAAATTTCTATTAAAGCCCAGGTTTGAACCCAAGATTTCTCCAACACTTCTCAAGGCCATTAACCACCAAAGTAGACATTTAATTGTGTCATTTCCTTACACAATTAAATACTTATATACAACCTCTTTACGGACCCAAACTCAAGGCCTAATACTTCTAGGCCCAAATTCGAGGTGTTACACCAACACCCTACATAATCAATTAGAGAGCTGTAAGACAGCCAAAGCGATTTTAAACAAACTAGAGGACTTGTTAGGAGGTCAAGCTGGCTTGGCTAAACAGTCAGCTATAACTAGTCTAATGAATGTCCTGCAGAAACCTAATACCACAGTCAAAGACCATATAGCTTCTCTTATGGGTTACTTTGCCGATGCCATGAATAATGAGGCCAATTTGGATCAGAATACATAAATTGAAATGGTGATCAAAAGCTTGTCCAAGGAATTTTTAGGCTTTAAGGTTGCTTGTAACCTTGGAAACAAGAATTTGACGATTACACAACTCATGAAGGAATTACAATCCTATTAGGTGATGTTGAATGGTGGTCAACTGGCCTAAAAAGTAGAAGCAAACTTAGTAGTTGCTTCTTCCTCTAAAGGGAAGGGAAAACATGCTAATAGAAACAAAGCTAAGTCTTCTATAGCCACAAAAAGTGGAAAGGAAGAAACTAAGAATCTTAAAGACTTATTTAAATGTAAGTGTTTCTTCTGCAATAAGAAAGAACACTTTAAGGCCAACTACATAGGGTGAAAAGATTACCTAGCCAATAAGTGCAAAGGTATGAAACTTTTCTACGATAGAAATTTGCTTAGTAAAATATTCAATAGACCATTAGGTCATTGATTTCGATGCTACTAGCCATGTGTCTGTTTCTTTACAAGGGTTCGAGGAAATGAAAGATCTTAGAGATAAGAGTCTATTATTATGGATTGGAGATGAGAAAAGTGAGGTAGCTGAAATAGTAGGAGATGTACATCTTTATTTTGATAATTTTAGAAAAATTATTTTAAAAGATGTTTTCTATGTACTTAGTTTCAAAAGAAACTTAATTTTTGTTGCATTTTATTTAAAGATGGCTTTGTCTTGACTTTCAATAATAGTATTGCAATTTTTAAAAATCGTACTATTATCTATAATGGATGAATGTCAAATAATCTCTATTTTATCAAACCAAATATGTACACACTACTTGAAATTGAATTAATGAATAAAAGGCTTAAAACGTCTCACTCTAATGAGGCGTAGTTTTGACATTTTAGACTTGGTCATATTAGCCAAGAAAGAATTACTAGACTTGTGAAAGATGACACCTTAAGTTTGCTTGAGGAAGTTGATCTTCGACAATGTGAATTTTTCTTGTAAGGTAAGATGACTAAGTGATCTTTTAATATGAAAGGAACAAGGGCCGTGAAACACTTAGCACTTGTGCACATTGATGTATGTGGCCCCATGAACATTAATGCGTAAGGTGTTTACAATTATTACGTAACCTACATAGATGATTATTCCATATATGGGCATGTATACCTAATGCCTGAAAAAGTAAAACCTTTGATAAATTCAAGGAATTCCATGTGAAAGTGGAGAAATAACTAGGTTTTCCCAAAAAGATACTTTTGTTGATTGAGGTGAGGGATACTTATCTGATAAGTTCTTAGGCTATCTTGTAGAGAATGGGATATTATCCCAATTAACCATTACTAACACTCCACAATAGAATGACGTGCAAGAGAGAAGGAATTAAACTTTGTTAGACATGGTTCGATCAATGTTAAGTTATTTACAACTATCAATTTCCTTTTGGGGATACAATTTACAAATGTATTGTTATATTCTAAATGATGTAGCAATTAAGACCGCATCTAAAAAACCATACGAATTATGGCACGATAGGAACCCAAGCCTAAAGCATTGTAACTCCCTAAATTTGGGCCTAGAAGTATTAGGTCTTGAGCATGAGAGCAGTTAGGAAGCTGCTTATAAATAATTAATTGTGCAAAAAAGTGACACAATTGTGTATTTGCTTCAGTAGTTAAGTGTTTTGAGTGTTCTGAGAGTGTCTGAGAAGTCTTGGGTTCAAGTCTTGGCTTCCACAAAAATTTTGTTCTTTTTAAGGATAAAACCCCTATTTTTGGTCAGTAGGGTTATAAGTAAAATTTGTTAAAACATGACAGAATAGGCCTGCTGGTTTAGTGGATAGTGGCGTGTGAAGTGTGCTAGTGGTCTGAAGTTAGAATCCCTGCTTGTGCAAATGGAGATTATTTTTACTGATGGCCATGTGAGGAAGTTGTGTTTGACCGAAACACTAAGAGCTTGAATAAGTTTGAATAAAGTTGTTGTTAGCCGAATTTGAGGAGTTGATGGGGGATTTAGGTTGTTGAAGTTGTTAACAGAAGGGATTTTAGGAGAGGTTATAGGAGGAAAATGTGGAATTTGAAATGTGGAAGAGTTGTGTCGTTTGTGAACTTCTACTTCCCAAGAATTTGGCTAGGCTATTGTTTCTCTCCATTTTTAGTTTTGTGTTCGTTTTTTTTGTTCTTTTTTGAACTTCTGGATTGCAGAATTTTGCTTGGGGATGATTTGGGTACTTTTCATTTTGCCCATTCAGTTTTGTCCTTCATTTTCAGTACCCTACTGACCGATTTGGACTCTCCTCTCTCTACTCCTATAGCAACTGCTTTCCCTTGTTGCTATTAAGCCGAATTTTGTCTTTAGTTTTACTGCTTCTCCACCATTCGTTTTTCTCTCTTTTTGGGACTAATATTTGCTTAGAGACCATTTGGGTATTTCTCGTTTTGTTGTTTCAACTTTATTTGTCCATACTACCTTACTCTACTTCGTTTTTCTTTCTTCCTCTACTCCTCTAACTGACATTCTTTCTCTCTGGCCGAATGTCCTATTCTCCTTCTCTCTCAATTCTTTTAGTTTAACATATCCCACTCTTTTCATCTTATTATAATAGCTGAATACTCCTTTCTCCCTCTCTCTGTTTTTATTTTCGGTTTGGCAATTGTTCTTTAAGCAATCAGGGTGTGGTTGTGCTAGCCTTGCTTCTGTCAAATCGTATGCTTTCGACTTTTGTTAGGGGTGTGGGCCGATTATTTCTTCTCCTATTTTAGGTTTGGCATTTTCAGAAACTTTTAAAAAGGATTTGAACCAGTCTTTGGCAGCGGATTAAGGGAGTGACCCTCAGTCGAGCGACCAAGGTTGGAGTACTCGGGAACTATTCGCAGGCTTTTCGAAAATAGGTGTGTAAACATTGCCCAAACCATAAATCAACAAAAGTAAAAAAATGTGATCATTGACGCTACACGGGCGTGCGCTCGCTCATGTGGTCATCCGAACGCATAAACGTAGATGTTCGATCGTGAGCGATTCATGGGCTTAGGCCGTTTTGGGCCACGTTAGGCCGAAATGGGCCGTGTGAGCCCCACGAGCTCGTGGACCCCATACGGGTAAACCATATGAATGTGTGGAGATTATTGGGTTAGGTTATGTAGTTTATACAGCCAAGGGCCATTTTTGGGCTTTGTGGGCCCACATGGGCTCCAAAACGGCCTTGGGCCTATTTTTAACTATTTGATTGTTAAGGTTGCATGGGTCGCCCGAGACGACTGTGACCTTCTGTTAGGGCGGTAAGCGTACCTGGTCCCTTAATAGATAAAATGATTGTTTTGCCCTCATGAGGTAAAATGACTGTTTTTCCCTTACGAGGTAAAATGACTATTTTGCCCTCATGAGGTAAAATGACTGTTTTGCCCTCATGAGGTAAAATGATGTTTTGCCCTCATGAGGTAAAATGATTGTTTTGCCCTCAGGAGGTACAATGACTGTTTTGCCCTCATGAGGTAAAATGACTATTTTCCTCTTAAGAGGACAATGATTGTTTTGCCCTTATGTGGTAAAATGACTATTTTGCCCTTATATGGTAAAATGATTATTTTGCCCTTATTTAGTAAAATGACTGTTTTGGCCTTATAAGGTAAAATGACTATTTTGCCCTTATATGGTAAGATGACTGTTTTTCCCCTATGTGAGGTATTTATATATATGTACATGTATGACTGTATTTCAGCATGTTGTTTAAACTGTAATGGATACATGTATGATTCTATGAAATGACATAACATGACATGACTGTATGATGCATTGCATGGGGATGGGTTATTATGATTGGAGGAAGTGTACTGTATGGCAACTCTACTGCAAATCACTGATGGTTCTAAGTCTATTATACTGGCAGCTCTGCTGCAAATACTGTTTAGTGCTGCAACCGATGCTATTTTGGAGTGTAGGGATGGGTGGGTTGATTTTATCCCCACATGGAATGTAGGGCTGGACGAAGTAGAGTGTAGAGGCTGGTTGGGTAGGACTTGCATACTGTTTAAACTGTTACTGCACTGATTACTATTGCTACACTGATATTGTTACTGTATTGGGCTAAGGCCCTAACTGAAACTGAACTGTTACTAATACGGGCTTAGGCCTAGACTGTATTTGCTTACTGTATGGTTGATTGTATGTTTATTAAGGGATTACACACTGAGTTTTCGTAAACTCACAAATCTATTTTAACTATTCAGGTATTTCTCAGACTTAGGCCGATCGGTGCTGTGAGGGACTCGAAGGTGGCCATACAACCGCGCATGCTTCCATATCTGCTTTCAAAATTATAAGTAATTTAATTTGGGTATTTTTATGTAATAAGGCCTCTTTAAATTTTTACTTTAACTTGGGGTTTACTTACTTTGATTTATATCTGCTAGTGGTAGTAGGACGCGAATTTTCAAAAAGATAAATGTTTTCAAAATACCTCACCATTACATTATCTATCGAAAGCTTCTGTAACGAACAATGTCTTTAAAGTAATAACAACCTAAGCTGAGTAAACTTATTTGAGTTTTTATTTACAAACAAGATACTTGAAAGTTTTGTTAAAGATCACTACGAGGGTTGAAATATAGTACATACTTTTCGAATAGAACAATGTTTTTTTAAACACACTTCAATGTGACATCGCAGATTCGGCCATAACGTCTAGGCTGGGTTTGGGGTGTTACAAGCATTTTAGGATTTCGGGATGTCTTTCCTACGTATTTGACAAATATATAAGAAAGTTGGATTCATAGATAAAATTATAATTTTGTGGGACATCCTAAAGGAACAAATGGTGGTTTGTTTTGTAACTCGAAAACCTTGAAAATATAGTATCAACACATGCTATGTTCCTTGAGGAGAGTTACATGAATTCTTTTCCACCTCAAAGTAAAGAATTACTTGAGGAACTTTCGAGAAATACACAAAGCTCTACAGTAATTATTCCAAAACCAACTTCAAAAGTAGACCTACAAACAATCAACGACATTGGGAGCTTTGCCGTAGTGGGAAGGTCTATCGTAGGCTTGAGTTCTTTCAGTTTGGAAGAAGTGCTTTAAACACTAAGTTTGTTGAACATAAAGATGATGACCCATTCACATTTAACAAAGCAATGCAGAATGTTGATTCCAAGATCTAGGAAATAACTATGAAAACTTAGATGAATTCTATGAATGTGAGAACTTGTAGACTTATCGGAAGGGATAAAACCCATAGCGTGTAAGTGGATCTATAAGAAGAAAAGAAATACAGATGGAAAAGTGGAAATTTATAAGGCCAAACTTGTAGCAAAAAGATACACTCAAAAAGAATATATCAATTATGAAAAAACCTTCTCTCCAGTTGTCATGCTCAAGTTAATATACATATTGTTATCTATTGTTATGAATCTCGATTACGAGATCTGGTAAATGGATGTCAAGGTAAAATTCTTGATAAGATATCTTGAAGAGAGTGTCTATATGATGCAACCCATCAAATATATAACTAAAGGAAATGAGGATAATGTTTGCAAAATGCTGAGATCTATATATGGGCTTAAGCAAGCATCCAACTCATGGAATCAAAGATTTGATCAAGCGATCAAGACTATTAGATTTGAGAAAAATGTAGATGAACCTTATGTTTATAAATGTATTAGGTATGGAAATGGGATCTTTCTTGTTTTATATGTCGATGACATTCTAATAATTAGAATTGATGTAGGGACATTGTCATCAGTTAAACTGTGGTTAACTAAACAATTTAGCATGAAGGACCTATGAAAAGCAAAGTTTATCTTAGGTATTCAAATTATAAGGGACTGAAAGAACAAAGTGATAGCACTATCACAAGCTTCATACATAGATAAGATGTCAGAACATTATGTAATGATCGATTAAAATAAGGGAGCTCAACCTTCTATACTAGGCTTTCATTTTTTTGGAGGACTATCTTAAGATAGCAAAAGAAAGAGAATACATGAGAAAGATTCCTTATGTTTCAACAATAAGAAGTCCTATTTATTTTATGTTGTGCACACATATAACAGTCCATTTTTAGTCAAATGTCAACAGGGGTTTTGGAACCACAAATTTGAGGTCAAAATATTTATTTTATTATTATTTTAATGTTTAAATCATGATGGAGTGATTGTGTGAAAATTTCGTTAATAAATTTTATCGTTTGAGTGGTCAATTCAATAAAAAGGACTAAATCGCGTAAAGTGTAAAATGCATGTTCTATTAGTTTAAATGTGTCTATTAGCTATGGATCATTAAAGTGGAGGGCCTTATGTTGTAAGTAGACCATTAAGATTGTGGGTGGACAATTATGGGCTTATATTAAGTGAATTTTGTTGTTTTAAACCAAGATTAATTTAGTAATTTATGAATAATGTTATATTAAACAAAACCAAATTAAGTCTTCATCTTTTATTTCTCCTTTCAACACCAAAAATAGAAGAAAAACCTAGCCATTGTTGAGCTTGAAGTTTCGGCAACTTCACCTTGCTATTTGGTATGATTTTTGACTCGATTTTTAATGATTTTAATGTTTTTGTGATCGTTGCAACTAGTACTAGCTAGCCCAGAGACTATTTTGCAAAACTGTTCAAGATTTTGGAAGTTGCCATTGATTAATAAATATGAGTTTTGATGTTTGATAATAGATTATGAATATTTGATGTTAGATAAATAAGTTTTGTTAAGTGTTTTTTTAGTGAAAATGCAAAATAGGGGTTAAATTGAGAAATGTTGAAACTTTGTGGTTTATATGTGAAATAAATGAAACTTATGGGCTATAGGGGCATTATGGTAATTCGGCTTAGTTTTGAATATCATTAATTTGTGATTTTGTGAAATAAAGACTAAATTGTAAAAAAATGTGAAATTTGTGGGGCAAAAGTGTAAATGTGTTTTAAAGTGTATTTTGAACTAAATTGAATGAATAGATGATTAAATAAGTTAATTTTGAATATAATTAGATCAAGAAAAGTGGAATACAAACTTGGATCGGGTAAAAGATAAAGTTATCGACTAATCGACTCGAGTTGCTGTGTAGCATCCGAGGTAAGTTTGCATGTATTAAGCAGTGTAATAATTATGCTTTTAGTGCTTTAATATTGCATAAATTGTATACTCGGGACTATAGTTATGTTCGACGACAAATCGGCTATTTGTGGCACTTAATGTGCGAATCGACATATCTTCGGCTATATATGGCACTTAGTGTGCGATTTGAGATAGTTTCGGCTATGTACGGCACTTAGTGTGCGAGATATCAAGTATGGCACTTAGTGTGCGAGATATTGAGTATGGCACTTAGTGTGTGAGATATTGAGTATTCAACTACATTCCGTGTATGTATGAACTTGTTATGGATTGGTACAGGTATGTACATGTATATTACGAGATTAAAATCTAAGAAGACACAAAGTTTGTATATAAGCTTATGAATAAGCAGGTGAAAGGTTTGTTAGTAATCATAAAGTACATGATAATATGTTTAGATTGATGAATGTTATATTTGTGATTAGTTAAGTTTATATTATACGAGCTTACTAAGCTTATTAGCTTACTTTGTGTAGTTTTCCTGTGTTTTATAGTGATATCAAAGCTAGCTCAGACTCGGGGATCGTTAGGACTACGTCACACTATCCAACCATCACTTTGGTACTTTTGAGCTCTTAGTTTGGTCATATGGCATGTATAGGATTATGATTATTTTGGTTATGTTTTGGTAGTGAATTTTGCCATTTGAGATGGCTTGTGAATGGTTATGTTTTGTTTGTATATATAGCCATGAAATTTGGCTTAACTTGGTTAGTTTGGCTGTATATATAAGTGTGCTTGTGGTTTATATTATGAGATTTGTGGAATTGGTGTTATGCTTGTGGATTGGAACAATGATGTATGTTTGGTATATGTTATTAGATATGTTAATGCCATTTTATAATGTGTTTAATGATATTTGAAAATGGTATAAATTTGCCTTGATTGTGACTGAATTGAGTGATATTTATGTTATGATTTGGTACCATTTTGGTTGTTTAGGTATATGCATATATGGGGTGGCAAAATGGCTTGGTAAGTAGCCTGTTTTTATCCACACGGACAGAGACACGGGCGTGTGTCTTAGCCGTGTGTGACACATGGTAATGTTACACGGCCGTGTGTCCCCTAGTGTTTAAATTGAAATGAAGTCAATATGCTCCACACGGTCTCACACACGAGTGTTTGACCGGCCGTGTGGTACAAGTTAGTATACCTCCCTAATTAACACAAGGCCTAGCACATGGGCGTGTGACTTGGCCATGTTGCATAAGTCAGTATACCCTACAGGTTTGGCACGACCTGGCACACGGGTGTGTGTGGCCACTTCAAAGGGCAAACGGGCTAAACACATGGGCGTGTGGTTGGTCGTGTGACCGAAGTCAGTATGTACCCCATGTTTTCACATGGCTTGTGGCACGGGCATGTTTGGTGGTCGTGTGAGACACATGGCCTGCCCAAACAGGCGTGTCCTCTGTTTTGAGTAAAATTTTCAAAGTTTCATAAAAGTTTTATAAGTTATCGGTTTAGTCCTGAACCACTCTCAATGCATATTTAAGGCCTCATAGGCTTATTTAAGGGACACTATGTTTGTATTTGAAGGATGAATGTATTAAATGATATTATGTAAGTGAAATATTCGTATAATTGTGTTGTATGTCCGGTGGTACTCTGTAACCCTATTCCAGCGTTGAATATGGGTGAGGGGTGTTACAACACATCTAGATATATGTTTTATAGTAGGGCTGGTGAGTCAACATCATGCAAATCCCGATCCAAGACACTGGCAAACAATTAAGTATATACTTAAGTATTTATGGAGAATGAGAGACTATTTGTTTGTGTAATCCAGAAGAGATCTTACTCCTATCAACTATGCTAATTTTAATTTCCAAATGTGTCAAAATTCGAGGAAATCAAAATCGAGCTGTATATTTGTTCTAAGTAGCGGGTCCATGATTGTGCCATAACGTACGTGTAATATCCTGATTTTGGGCCTAGTCGGAATAGTGGTTTTGTGACCACAAAATCCGAGATAGAAATAATTATTTTATAATTATTTTGATGTTTATGATATGATTGCATGATTGTGTGAAAATTTCGTGATGAAATCCTATGCCTAAAGTGCTTAAATTGAAATTAGGGACTAAATCGAATAATTTGCAAAACTTGCATTCTAGAAGTTTCTAGTATGAAATTGTTTTGAAATATTAATTAGGGGGTCTTAAATAGCAATTTTACCAATTTCTAAGTTTATGGAAAAAAATTGGACATGGATGGAATTTTTGGAAAGTTTAGTAGTAAGGGCATTTTGGTCTTTTAGGGGTAAAATGAATTAAAATACAAAATTAAAAGCCAATTTTGCTCATCTTCTTCACCATGGCCGAATATGGCAAGGAGAAACCATGGCTAGGGTTTTTCAAGCTTCCAAGCTCGATTGTAAGTCCATTCTAGCCCTGTTTTCAAGTTCTTTATGTTTTTGGAGTCCCTAGAGTCGATTTAGCTTATGCTAGCAATAATTTAACCTAGGGTTTATATTTGGAAAAATACCCATAGGTGAAATTTGTGTATTTTTGTGTTTTATGATAGAATATGAGGTTTTAAATTATGTTAGACAACTTTTGCTACTCGGTTTTAAGTGAAAACAAGCAAAAGGGCTTAATGGGTAAAAATACCTAATAGTCATAAGTACATGTTAGAGTGAGAATTTGATGTTGCCATAGAAGGGAAAAATGATCAGCATGTCATAAAACATAAGAAAATAGGCTGAAGTTTAATTTACGAGCTTTGGGGCAAAAGTGTAAATATGCAAAAGTTTAGGGGCAAAATTGTAATTTTTCCAAAATATGATTTTGGGTCAATTTGAATAATGTGAGTCCTAATTAGACTATATTTCAAATGATAGAGCAAGGAAAAACTGAAATTCGGGCTAAAATGGGGAAAATACCAAGTTGTGGACGAAATGGTAAAAGTAGCCATTTTCACATACTAGGTAAGTTCATATGTAAATGTTGGTAACATAGTTATTATTTTAAATGTTTTTATGTTATTTAAATGATATGATAATTATTATGAAATATTATACTCGTGATAATTGTTTGATAATATGTCAAATTATGTGATATACTTGGAAAATGTGAAATACTACCGAGTATCGGTATCGGTATTCCGTAGAAGATGGTTGAGACACATGATTGGGAAAAAGGTCCCGTTGAACCTTAGGAATGGATTAGGATACAAGTGACATGTCACTGGAATATTTGGGCATCCGAACTCGTTGAGTTGAGTCCGAGTTCACTTATGGATGCGAATGTCCGAACTCGTTGAGTTGAGTCCGAGTTCGTGAAATGTAACTAGGCATCCGAGCTCGTTGAGTGAGTACGAGTTCACTTATGGATGTGAACGCCTGAGCTCGTTGAGTTGAGTCCGAGTTCACTTATGGGCGGGTTACATGGTAGCTTGGCTACATATGTGGCACTTATGTGCAAACTTTCCATGTATCCGAATTATATTCCGATGTGTTCAACGGGTAAAGTTCTACTCAAGTGGAGGAATACTCAAGATGAAAGGGACGTATTGGTAAGTGTTGTGAAATGGATACTTTGAACAGGTATGTACTTAACCCTCGAGTTGAAAAATCGATATAACAACAATATGGTAAGATGATAAATGAAAATATGATATGAATGTCTTGGTGATGATTATGCAAATGATGTTTTATGTTTGCTTATATGGTTATGTTACTTGTTATTTGCATGTGAACTTACTAAGCATTTATGCTTACTCCCTCCTTTTCATTCCTTGTAGTGTTGACAAGCCAGCTCGGAAATCGGGAACGGTCGGAGGCACGCTCACACTATCCGTATACCATGTTGGCATGATGGCTTGTATATTTTGAGTATGGCATGTATAGCATTATAATCATTTTGTATATCTGGTCTTATGATATGGTTATTGAGTAGTATAAAAATGCTTGGTAATGATTAGCCATTGGAATGGCTAATTATGATCATATTTGGTGTTATGTATGTCAAATTGCTAGTTAATCCATGGAAACCATGAAATAGGTAAAATTTACCATAAAATAGATTCAGACAACAGTAGTGACGTGAATTTGAAAAATAATTAAAAATAGTAGAGATATAATTAGGTGATGAATAAAATATGGAATTGAAGAATTATGAGTCTATTTTCATATGGAAGAAACGAAACAAGTATATGAGTTATATTTTATGAGATGTTTAAATTTTTGTGAAACAGGGCCAGAGCGATTTCTGGATCCCCTGTTCTGACTTTGGAAATTCACCATAGATTGTATAAAAATAATTAGAAGTCATAATTTATATGTACAGATTTCTTATTGAGTCTAGTTTTAAGAGAAATAAACTTCATAGTCATTGAAATTCTGTATAGAGAGATATCTGATTCGTAATACACAGAGGTCAGAGCAGTCGAACCCTAAAACAGGGGAGAATTTAACTAATAAACTGTACTAATTGGACCAGCCAAAAAATCTAGAAAAAAATTAATAAATAGATATATGAGTCTAGTTTCAGGGAAAATTGACGAAATTGGATTTTTAGTTTAAGAACTCGAGATATAAATTTTTAAGCGACTGTGATGCAGTTAGCCAACTTGTCTGGAATTTCTAAAATTAAATTGTTTGAGCTGTTTAAGTAATGAATTAAGTCTGTTAACACCTCGTATTCGACTCCAGCGACGGTCTCGGGTACGGGGTGTTACAGTACGAATGCCGAGTAGAACATTATTACAAATTATAAAGATTTAAAAGTGACATTTACTGCATGTGAGATAGGTCAATTGTAATATTTATAAGTGTTACAATGGAACACTCTGTAATGACCCAAAATTCACGGGAATCGGAAAAGTGCAATATCAGGTCTCCGTTTTAGTGAATTGAGTTCATAACTAATTATTAGAAACATTTATGAAACTAGTGGTGTGCCTAATTAGGTTCTAATTAGGTGAATTTAGCTTAATTAAGAGTAATTAGGAAAAAGGACTAAAATAAATAAAAGGTAAAAGTTGAATTGTAGATTAAAAGAAAATAAAAAGGATTAAAATGGCAATTAAGCCATTAACAAGAAATGAGGTAGCATATATGTAATAAAAATCTAAGATTTTTATGTTATATTTTAATTATATAATTAATTATTTAGATATAAATTATGTTAAATTAATTTAAAATAATTATATTATAAGATTTTTATATGATAAATAAATTGAAATTATGACAAGTGGATGGTGATGGTAATGAACAAATGTAAAATACATATGTTTACATTTGTAATACATATATTTGTTATTAAATAGATATTTATTCTTATAATTATTAATTATTAATTATATTATTTAATTGATATTATATTATTATGAAATAAATTAAAATAAAGACAAATGTATGGTAATAAAAATATACATGTGTAATAATTATATTTGTACAATTGTAATATATTTATTTAATTACTTTTTATTTAAGTAAATAGATTTTTATTATATTAAAATATTAGAAATAAATAAAATAGGGACAATTGGATGGTGATGATGATAAACAAGTGTAAAATATATGTGTGTACAAATGTAATATAAATATTTGTTATTAAATAGATATTTATTATAGTAATTATTATAATATATGTAAGATATAAAGTAAATAAAAAGGGAATGAAAATAAAGAAAAGAAAGAAACAAAAGGAAAGAACAGAATAGGAAACGAGAAAGAAAGAAAGAAAGGAGAAAAAGAAAAGAAAAAGAAAAAACTAGGGATTTGAAGCTTTAAGCCTTAAAAGGAACCTGGGGCATCGACATCGAAAGGAAAGGAAAAAGTTGTCGAGGAGTAATTGAATAAATTCGGATTAGGTACAAGAATTTTTGAAGAGTAGAATTTTAAGATTGCAAGCTTTCATCTCAACACATCTTCAAGCAACAACAGGGTATGTTTTAAAAATTTGAATAGAATGGCATGTACTTAGGAAAAATATTAAGTATCTTCCAAGTGTTCATTTTTATGTTCTAATATATTAGTGATTAGCCAAGAATTACTTTGGCACCAAATATAATATTCCTATATCAGGTTCCTTGAGTCGAACATGGTATAGGGGTGTTACACACTCTGAGTATTCCAAGGAATGAACCCAAGAGAGATCCAACGATAAGATGAATAACAACAATCAAACATGCAATTAAGAAGTCTAGCTAGCTAATAAATAGGTGTTATGTTATGGCAATTCATAACTCAAGGTTAATTAAGCTAAACTATACCAATGAGGGCTAAATTGAATAATAGTCATAGTACAAAAAATATAAATCGAATGAGGTAAAGTGGTCGATTGATATCTATGTTACTAATTAATTCTTAGATTAGGGATCTATATTGCTCAAACTCCTAATTGGTCCAATTTTACCTCTCAGTCACCATTTTACCCAATTAGACGATTTAGTCTAGTTTATCTCTTGAACTTACTAAACTAAATCGGGACAATCAAATTAGTTTACATAGGATCTCCTTTTAGTATCATCTATTTAAATGTTCACTTAGAGTCTTCAATTTTAGGTTTTGAAGTCTATTCGATTTAGTCTAATTTTTGTAATTTAGTTTCTAACCCAAAAATTAATCATGCAAAATTCTAATTAACCAACAACTATAAACTTAGTTCCTTTCATCATTAGAATAAAAAGTGCAACCAATTTCATGCTTAAATGGTTCACCAATTAACCACAAAAAACACAAGGGTTTAGAAATGCTTAGTGATTGATACGAGTTTCAAGGCCTAATTTTAGGCCCATAGATGTAATGAGCTTACATTACCTTAAGGCCCGAAAACAAGGTCAAAGGTCAAGCAAATCAAATCAAGATTCCATCAAAGCCAGTACGTGAGGATGCATCTTTTCAAGGAAACGAGGAATGATACATGCACAGGATGGGTGAAATGTATTAAATTCAATTCAACCAAGCTGTCAATTTTCAAGTTGAAAAGATTAGTCAACTTGTGACAAATTTTTTGATGGGATCTAGGCATTTATTGTAACACTCAACTTTGGGTAGGTTCTGGATTTGGTGGGTAAACCAAAAGTAACCTGAGTGGCATAGTGCTATCAGCCTAGTTGTTGTTCTGACGTATAAATTGAACGCATAGTATGTATTGGATTATTAAACGAGGGTTGTTATTAAAATGTATTGAGTTATAAAGAAAAAGAGGTTTGGTAAAAGTGTTGAGAACCTTATTAGTAGGGGATTAGTACTAAAAGTATTACACGCCTAGTTTATTGAGTTGTTGTGCTAGTTACGTTCTAACGAGGTACTTGGAAAGGATCAAGGGGACGAACTAGGAATATAAAAATATTAGATTTCTATTTACAACTATAAACCATTTATAAAGGTAACTTTGAAACTGCCGCGTGTGAAATGATATGTGAACATATTCCTGTAATAAAACTTCAATGGAAGTAGAAGATGATGCTTGACCGTATTGAGTATTTTGCCTCGGCATCGGTTGAACACAACTTGGCGGTGCATTGTTGACAATTTGTTTTGCGACATTATTGAAATTTACTATATCTTGATTACTCCAACTAAAATTTGGATGTTACTTCCACCCTGGATTTTAGGTGTTGGAATAGGGGTTATTATTCTAGTTGGAATTACCCATATAACACACAGATGCTGAATTTGATGGCATTCGTCAAACATATGATTCTCTCCAAAACGACTTTATTTCCTGGACAGTACTAGGATTTTTCATTATTTTAATTATGTTAGTTAGAGAAGATACCTAGGTAGTCAATGAAGTGATTGCATCAAGTTCCATGGTTCCAGCCGCTCTCCTGTTAGCCCCAACTCTCATGGTAGAATACTGATAATCATTATTGGCAATCTGTTCCAAAATCCCATACACTTCATTGTAAGATTTATCTAACAAAGTACCATTGGCAGAAACATCAACTACTATTCTTTTATGCGCATTCAATCCATTATAAAATATCTCCATCTGAGTCCAATGCTGAAATCCATGCATCAGGCACTTCTAAATTAAATCTTTAAATCATTCCCAAGCTTCATATAATGTTTCATCCTCTAATTGTCGAAAAGATGTGATGTCATTTCTAAGCTCGGCCTTCATATTTGGTGGATTATACCGTAGCAAAAATCATTGGCAAAGATCATTCCATGATGCCATTGTTCCCGATGGCAAAGCATTCAACCATGCTCTCACATGATCCTGCAAGGAATATGGAAATAGTTTAAGTCACAGGGTATCTTCAAGAACACCCTATTGTCTAAATGAGTCGTAGGCTTCTAGGAAAAGTCTAAAATGCAGTCTTGGATCTTTAGTGGGTAGTCCTCCAAATTGTCCTACTATTTGCAACATCTAAAACATTACCGATTTTAGTTCAAACTACTGAGCCTGTATGGTTGGTCTGACTATCCTTGGATTCAAATCATCCAACATTGGAATAATATGCTCTAAAATTAGCCTATTTGAGTCATCTACCACACCATCTATAGGAGGATGTACATCTTGACTAATTAAAGGGTTATCATTGCGGCCAATTGGATTACTATTAAGGCTAGGATCATTCCCATTTCTATCCATTTTTCTCCTTCTCCTCAAAGTTCTATCGATCTTTAGATCAAAAGGATACTATTTGTTAGCAGGAATGCCTCTTCTCATGTACTGCCAACAAATCTGTATAAATTAAATACACTAAGTTAAATAAAACTAATGGAATTAAGTAAAATTTCAAAACCAAATTTCACCAAATTGCCAATCCCTGACAACGACGCCAAAAACTTGTTGCGTGTGAAATGATATGCGAATTGTGCAAGTATACACGTCGAATTAAATAATAAAGTGATGAGTGAGTATCGTTCCCATGAGGATCAGATTTAGGCATAAAGATGGTTAACTTATTATAATGAAATGCTATGACAAATTAGTAATAATAGTGCAATGGCAATGTCAAGAGTTAATAATGAATGCAGTATGCGTAACTACAGAATAATTGAGAATGCTAAGGCAATGCAAGAGTAAAAATGTAATGACAATTACGAGAATGATTGCGTAAATAAAATAATATATAAATGAGCAAATAAATAACTAAGAATGCTATGGCAAAGATACTACGACAAAAAGGATTAGGGATATATGATGCATAACACCCCCTTTACCCGTGTTCGATGTTGGCACAGGATACGAGGCATTACCGGACTTAAACATGCACATACATGTAAAACTGGGCCATAAAATTTCAATCATATCAGAATCATTAGATCACATGCAAAATGTCCCATACATAAGCCTTCGAGGCTCTAAACATGCATTAAAAGCGGTTTGAGACTAAACCGAGAACTCACGAACATTTTTACAACACTTAGAAAATTTTCATGTTTGGAGAGTCACATGCCCGTGTGGGTAGGCCGGGTGGTCTCACACGCCCGTGTCCTTAGCCTGTGTAACTCTTTGTTTATGACGTTAGCAAACATTTAGGGTCACATGGCCAAGTCATATGCTCGTGTGCTAAGGCCGTGTCCTCACACGGCTGAGACACACGGCCGTGTCTCTGCCCGTATGGTTAACACTTAGGCTATTTTCCAAGACTTTTTGTTGCCTCAATCTTTCACATACTTAAATACTTTAAAGACACATATCATAGCATCATTTTCATGATTTAGAATGCCTCACTAAAGCACATTTTTAACAATCAACCATAATATATTATCCAATAATTAATCTCTACTTATTCAGCAAATGTCCATGTTCAATCATTATCAACTTAATGCTAATTTACGCGTTTATTCCATAGCCATGACCACCTCGAATGGTCCTAGGGCATTCTCGTGCACATATGTTATTTACTATTCATTCATGGCAGACAATTATAATCATATCACAAAGCATCAACACATGGCAAGGATAATTAGGCTTACTAGCCAAAACATTATAAGTCATATCTCATGGCTATATACAATGAATCAATATAAGCCAATACATTTGGCTAAATCATAAGAACACATATCAATAACAAAGCTCCTATACATGCCACTCACTTGAAGATGCTTAAGACTTATCGATATCCCTTATTGATAGCTCGATAGTGTGATGCTGCCTCCGACGATCTCCAACCCAAGCTAACCTGACAACACTAAAGAAATGAAAAGGAGGGGGTAAGCTATATAGCTTAGTAAGTCCATATGAAAATAATAAGCAATTTGTCAACATGATTCCATCAATTCTTACAACATGATTCCAAGGTAAAATAATCATAATTGCACTTTTACTTATGTTCAAGTTAAGCTGTTTACTCGAGCCATAGTCACTCAGTTACTTATAACTTGAGCTACGAAACTCCAAATCAAGATCCGCTAATTTTCCCTGAAACTAGACTCACATATCTGCTTATCATAAAATTTTCAGAATTTTTGGATTAGCCAATAAGTACATTTTATTCTATAAAATCTCCCTTATTTTGCTGTCTGACAGTTTCGACCCCTCTGCACTAAAAATTTATTATATCTTTGTACAAGATTTTGTTCCCGTTTGTTTCTTTGGAAAATAGACTCATTAAGGATTTTAAGCATATAAATTTTAACCAATAATTATATTTGTACAATTTTTAATGATTTTTCCAAGTCAGAATAGGGAATTCCAAAATCATTTTGACCCTGTCTCATAAAAATTCAAATATCATAGAATACAAAATTCTTTTGCTTTCACTGTTTCTTTTATGTAAAAATAAACTCAATAAGCTTTTATTTCATATCTTATTCAACTTCTAATTCGATTTTTACCATTTTTGGTGATTTTTCAAAGTTACACAACTGCTGCTGTCCAAAACTGTTTTATTACAAATTTCACTCTTACATAATCTCACTTACTCCATTCCATCTTACCGAAAGTTCGCTCAACTATCGAGCACATTTCTCATAAATTTTCACACACATATACGTACACTTATTCATCACATAGTCATATTCAATTACACTAGTCATTACATGATCACATGTAGTTTCACTTAGTTAATTTCACGTCGAACTCATCAGAATAATAACAGATACACGGTGGCCTGCACATATTACCATCCTTGTAATTGAAGCTATTTGGTGCATATATTAGCTTGCACTTAGTACTACATTTGTGACCAAAACCATCTCTTACACATAGTGGCCTGCATTTAGTACCACACATGTGATCGAAGTTATCGGGTACGCATAGTAGCCTACACTTAGTACTACACATGTGACCTAACCATTTGTACACATAATAGCCTGCACTTAGTACTACACACGTAACCTAAAACCATCTTAAACACATAGTATCTTGCACATAGTACTACACATGTGTTCTCAAAACGGATCATTCGCATTTTTTATATTCTGAAGGTCTAACTGGGAAATTCCTCATTTTTCAA
Source organism: Gossypium longicalyx (assembly GCA_025698465.1). Taxonomy (NCBI): domain Eukaryota; kingdom Viridiplantae; phylum Streptophyta; class Magnoliopsida; order Malvales; family Malvaceae; genus Gossypium; species Gossypium longicalyx. Next base: position 64,274,148 of record CM046995.1, on the reverse strand, counting down.
CATTTTACCAATTCATCCATAACCAACTTAAATTCATAATTTACATCAAGTGATCATTCAATATACAATACATCTCATATAATAACAAAATATTATAACATAAGTAAAAACGATATATTATTTACATACAAACTTACTCGTTTCAAAGAAATATCATGTTCCATCAAATTTCCATTATATTCAATCATCCCATCGCATGTTATCGACATTTGAGCTATCAATTACTTCATGGGTACATCACGTTCTTCTAAACAATATAATTTAACATATAAATCAATACAACCATAGAAAAATAGATTTCAAGTGTAACAACAATAACATGAATATCATGCTTATTTAATTGTAACGCCCCAATTTTTGGGACTTCTGTGAATTTTGGGTGAATTTCAGAAGATCTGTGTTTTGACTGCTTGGCGTAGGTCTAAGTATGTTAGTAGGCCTCTAGAAGGCCTAAGTTTAAGATAAAATCTAGAAGTTTTAGCTAATTTTAATTCTTACGGGAAAAGAGGTTCTGGTAAGTTGGGCTTTTACATTTTAATGGGTTAAATAAGCCACAAGAAGGCATGTGGCAAAGTGGCATGTGACGCCACTAGGGTGCTAAAATAGTGGCGTGTGGATGACTAGGGAGTGCTAAGGTTTAAGTCACAAGGTAAGCAAATTATAGTATTAATTTTTATGTATAGAAAGGGGATGTGATAGAACTCAAGAGGAACTCTGTTAGGGAGAGTTTGAGCTGCTCATGAGATCGAGTAAGGAGGGAATAAGAGAGAAGATTTAGGAGCTGATTAGGGAGTGTAGTATTGGCCGAATGGTGGAATCTTGAGGAGCAAGAGTTGGCCGGCCAAGGGTTTCTGTAGAGGGCAAAATTCGGCTAGGTCTATTGATAGTTGTAATTTCCGCATTTGGGGAAAAGTTGTGCCGTTTCTGATCATTCTTCCTCTTCTTCTCTTCTCCTCTCTTCTCCTATTCTCTTTTCTTATTCTTTTCCTCTATAGCCGAATCTTTCTACCATTCTACTCAACTCCACTTCATTACCATTTGTTTCTAAGCCTTATAGCCGATTGCCATAAAAGCCGAAATCCCGAAAGCCTATTTTTCTTCTATGCCAATTTCTCCTAGCCAAACACTCTGATTCTTCTCCATCTTTTTGGCCGATTCTTTCATCCTCTAAACCCCAAAGTCCTATCGAAAAAACCATCGCAAAACCCTCATATTTCATCTTTCTCTTTACTATTTTAAAAAACCGAAAACCCCATAGTCTTAGGGGCATAGCCGAATCTTTAGACCATTAAAGATTTGATTTCTGATAACATTTGAGGGTTTAAATCTGCATCAGAATCATATAGGAACTAAAGTGGAATCGTTGACTGAAGGAACTGGTGGTAAGTTTTCGAATCTATTCTTTAGTCGAAACCCCTAAAGGCTTAGGGAGGCTGTCGATTGGGCCCTATGGCTCTAAGGGTTGTGACAATTGTTTTATTATGATGTTAGTGTGATCTAGAGGCTGCTGATCGAAGGCTCGGACAAGTGGAACGACTGGATCTAAACCTAGTCGCTAGTTTCGGCAAAGGTAGGATCTCTAGTGTCTAAAGTGTTAATGGCCGACTATTGGTAAGGAGATTTGTATACAAGTTGTTATGGATTTGTAGTTAACGTATTAGTAATTGAATGTAGGCAACTCGCGTGTGGAACTCGTCAGCATTTCATCGCAAGCAGTGATCGACAAAAGCCGAAAAGCTGAAATGCCGAAAGACCAATATGTTGTGAACTTGCTAGTGTGTGAATGCTCGTGAGGTAGATCGATTAACGTATTTGGTAAACTACAGCGGTAAGATTGCAGATTGCACGATTTTGTGCCTTTCGATATTTTTGGGGCTTAATGGGCCAAAATTGGGATAATGGGCCAACGGGCCCAATTCAGTAAGAACACTCGGTAAGTGTTTCTGTTAGTACGTGAATGGTGGAAATATGCATGAAAACCCCAAAACAGATAAATTACTAGAATACCCTTAAATATAAAAATTACCGTTATACCCTTAGGTGTAAAATGACCATTATACCCCTAGGGTTAATTTGACTAAAAAGCATGATGATCTGATTCTGTATGATGTATGCCATGATTTGTATATATGTTGCATGGGGACATGGGTTATATTTATGGAGGAAGCGTCCTGGTGGCTATGCCACAATTATCTATTATGGTGGCTCTGCCACAAATATCTGTTCTGGTGGCTCTGTCCACAAATATCTGTATCTGGTGACTTTGTCACACTATCTGTTCTGGCAGCCATGCTGTAAATTTTGTGGTGTGTAGCGATTGGGTGGGTCGAGTAGTCTCCCCACATGGTGTAAGGATGGTACGGGGGTGTATACGGTTGGATATGGTTGGGTTTCTGCATAAACATGTGATTTCTGTTCTGTTCTGTTATGGGCCTACGGGCTTCATTCTGAAATCTGTTCTGGGCTGAGGCCAATTTAATTTATTTCTGTGGTTTGAACTGGTTTAGACTATGGTTAGGTTATTTTACACATTGAGTTTCCCCAAACTCACCCCTTATTTCCATCCACGCAGGTAATCCCCAACCATAGTGGGCTTAGAGCTGTGAGGGATTCGGAGTGGCCACTTGTTCTGCAAATTTGGTTTTCATCTGGTGAATTGGACATCTTTTTATTTACTTTTATGATTTGTGTTTTAAGTTGTAATAAGGCCACTTTAATGGTTTGTAAATGATTTTAATATGTTCTACTAGAATAGGTATGATATTATCTTAATCGCTGAAACTGATTAGCTTTGGGCGCGTTTTTAAATACAGTAACTAATTTTAAAATATCACGACAACAAAGCAAAACTTCTGCAACGAAAATGTTTTCCAAAATTAATCACTTTTCCTTAAACTGGACTTAATTGAATTGGTTTCCTAGGAACATACGCTAAGTTAAGGTGTGACAATGGTGGTGTGCATGTCTAGGATTGGATCCGAAGGGAGCTTGGTACTTAAGCAGTCCGATGGACTCACCTCCTCTTTTCTGGTTTCCTTCCTGGTGCACAGCTTCCATTCACTTTAAACCATAATGAAATCATCCTTTGAACACTAAGCCTGATTTTCTGGACTAAATATAGAAAATGTTTTTGCACCTCGATGTGGCACGTCGGATCCGGTCGTAACGTCTAGGCTGGGTTTGGGGTGTTACATTTAGTGGTATCAGAGCCAAGTTACAACAACTCGGCTGTGAAGTGGGTCTATAAAAATAAAGATTTTCGAAAATGAAATTTTTACAAAAATTACGAAACTTGGTTTCAAATTTGGATCCTTAAAAAGGTGGCACCCGAATCTCCGACCCAAGTTTGTAAGTATTATTCTGAACTTTTCTGAATTATCTGTCTGTATTAAAACCCTATTAGGATAATCTAGTAGGATGGTACTAAAACTATAGGAAATTTTGGTAATAGACTGAGACTGTAGCTAGACTTCGATTCTGCAGAAAACAAACTCTGAATTACTGTCTGTTCATAAAACATCTGTAATAAACACTGGAATATTTAATTGATGCATAAAATTTGTAATCAGATAATACGATATGAGTACGAAAGCAGCTCGTGGAAGAGGCCGTGGACGTGGTTGAGGTAGTGCTCGAGCAGGAACTGCATCTTCAGGGCATATGCCGACAGCAGAGGCACCAGTACCACCGGCAATGGAAGTGGAGTCTCATGATCGTGGTGCCGGGGATGATGCCCTGTCCTAGGCAATGCTTCATGTTCTGGAAAGGGTTGCTGGGGCAAGTACGGGTTACGAAATTCGAGGATCTATTTTTGAGCGACTCCGAGCTAACGGAGCAGAGATATTTAAGGGTGTATCTGGTGTAGCCTCGAATGTGGCAGAATATTGGTTGGAGGCCACAGAATGGATTATGGATGACTTGGACTACTCTGTGGAGCATAAACTAAAGGGAGCCGTATCATTGCTACAAGACGAGGCTTATCAGTGGTGGCTCACGATAAGAGATGGGACCCTAGCTGACAGGGTACTTGGGAGTTGTTTAAGGCAGTCTTCAAAGGGAAATATGTTGGGGTGAGTTATGTGGACGCCCGCAGGAAGGAATTCTTGAATCTGGTGCAAAGAGGTAAAACAGTTGCTAAATACGAGGCTGAGTTTTTGAGGCTGAGCCGGTATGCCGTGGGAATAGTCGCTACGGAATATGAGCATAGTGTGCACTTTGAGGATGGTCTTAGAGATGAACTTAGGGTGTTGATTGCTCCGCAGAGGGAGCGTGACTTTGCGGTCTTGGTGGAGAAAGCTAAGATAGCTGAGGAAGTGAAGCGTGCTGAAAAGTAGAATCGTGAGTAGGATTAAAACTATTTTCGGAGGGATTCAGGACCTTCGGGTGGTGCAAATAGGAGTGTCAAGAGAGCAAGAGTGGAGGAGCCAATTCGGGTAGTTCCGATGAACGTGGTTAGACCACCAATCTGTGGAGACTGTGGTAAGGTACATCTGGGCGAGTGTAAGAAACGTTCCGGTACCTGTTTTCTATACGGATCTATGGAGCATAGAGTCAAAGACTGTCCTCAGAAAACGGATCAGGTTCAGGTTGCTAAACAGAGGGTTGCTTAACCAGTGAGAGGTGGGCCACAACCACCAAGAGGACGTGGACAAGGTAGGGGCAGAAATGGTAATGGTCGAGGGCGAAGGGCACCTGGCAGGGGTGCCAAAAATGCTAAGGCTCGACAGCCAGCGTTGGTGTATGCAGCTCGTCGTCGAGAGGAGGGCGATGCACCTGACGTCATAACTAGTACGTTCTTGGTTTCTAGCATGCCGTATACTGCTTTGGTGGATATTGGATCTACTCATTCCTATGTTGCATGTGTCATATCTGAGTCGTTGGGTGTGCACTCTGAGGAGATAGTGAATGGGGTAACAGTACTAAGTCCTTTGGGTCACTCGGTTAAAGTAGACAAACTGTATAGGGATGTGCCTTTAGAAACCCAAGGTAATATTTTCTCTGGAAACTTGATGGAGTTACTGTTCGGAGAATTCGACCTCATTCTGGGAATGGACTGGCTTGTTAAGCATAGGGCGACTCTGGATTGTGCTGCTAAACGAATGGTGTTATGGACCACAGAAGGAGAAGAGGTTATGGTAATAGGTGAGCGAAGGGATTATTTGTCCAATGTGGTGTCAGCATTGAGAGCCAAAAAATGGATTCGTAAAGGTTGTGAGGCCTATTTGGCATTTGTAAGTCAGGCGGAAGGTAAGGGACTGATAGTGGATAAAGTTAGAACCGTTAAGGAGTTCCAAGATGTTTTTCCGGAGGAGCTTCCGGGACTGCCTCTGAACTGAGAAGTCGAGTTTGGAATCGACTTGCTGCCTGGAATGGCACCAGTGTCCATCACACCGTATAGGATGGCACCGAAGGAGTTAGTGGAGTTAAAAGCACAAATTCAAGAGTTGTTGGATAGGGGCTTTATTAGGCGAAGTGTGTCTCCGTGGGGAGCACTAGTGCTATTCGTGAAAAAGAAGGATGGGACGATGCAGATGTGTAATGATTATCGACAGTTGAACAAACTGACGATTAAGAATAAGTATCCACTACCAAGGATTGACGATCTGTTCGACCTACTTAGAGGAGCTTCTGTATTTTCCAAGATCGACCTTCGATCTGGATATCATCAGTTAAGGGTCAAAGAGGCAGATATCCATAAGACGGCATTCAGAACTCGGTATGGTCATTACGAGTTTTTGGTTATGCTATTTGGACTGACGAACGCTCTTGCAGCGTTTATGGATATGATGAATCGTGTATTCAAACCATTTTTGGATCGGTTTGTAGTCGTCTTTATTGACAATATTCTAGTATATTCTGAAACTGAAGCAAAACATGATGAGCATCTCCGCATTGTGCTGCAAGTGTTAAGGGAGAAAGAACTTTATGCGAAATTCAGAAAATGTGAATTCTAGTTGAGGGAGGTAACCTTCTTAGGACATGTTGTCTCTATTGAGGGGATTAAGGTGGACCCACGGAAGATTGAAGCAATTTTGGAATGGAAGCCACCTAGGTCGGTGTCGAAAATTCAGAGTTTCCTAGGGTTGGCAGTATACTACAGGAGGTTTGTGGAAGGTTTTTCTGTGATGGCAGTGCCTTTTACAAAACTCATAAGGAAAGGAGTACCGTTTGTTTGGACAGAGAAGCAGCAGGAAGCTTTTGAAAAGTTGAAGAAAGTTCTGACTGAAGCACCTTTGTTGATTCAGTCGGAGTCTGGGAAGGATTTTACCGTGTACAGTGATGCATCACATGTGGGTTTGGGCTGCGTGTTGATGCAAGAGGGTAAGGTGGTTGCTTATGCATCACGATAGCTTAAGCCTCATGAAGGAAACTATCCTACTCATGATTTGGAATTGGCAGCAATAATCTTTGCACTTAAGATTTGGAGACACTACTTGTTCAGAGAAAGGTGTATTATATACACAGATCATAAGAGTCTCAAGTACTTGCTGACTCAGAAGGAGCTGAACCTTAGGCAAAGAAGATGGATATAGTTGCTTAAAGATTATGATTGCATGATTGAGTACCACCCAGGCAAGGCTAACGTGGTAGCCGATGCTCTAAGTTGAAGAGCTGTATCTGATCTGAGAGCTATGTTTGCTCGTCTGAGTCTGTATGATGATGGTAGTCTATTGGCTGAGTTGCAAGTAAGGCCAACCTGGGTGGATCAGATTAAGGAGAAGTAGTTAAGAGATAAGTCTTTGGTTGCTTGTTTCCAGCAGGTTAAGGAAGGGGAAACTTCTGAGTTTGGGTTGAATAGTGAAGGAGTTCTGTGTTTCTGAGGGAGAATTTGTGTTCCGAAGGACTCTGACTTGAGGCAGTCAATATTGAAGGAAGCTCACGGGGGACTTTGTGCCATGCATCTTGGAGGGAATAAGTTGTATCACGACTTGCGAAAATTGTATTGGTGGCCTAGGCTTAAGCGGGAAGTAACGGAGGTTGTGAGGAAATGTTTGACATGCTAGCAAGTGAAAGCTGAGCATCAACTACCTTCTGGGCTTTTGCAGCCAGTGAAGATACCACTTTGGAAGTGGGAGAGGGTAACCATGGACTTTGTGAGTGGGTTACCCTTGACACCAACAAAGAAAGACTCGGTTTGGGTGATCGTGGATAGGTTGACCAAATCGGCTCATTTCATACCTGTCTGTACTGACTTCTCACTTCAAAAGTTAGCCAAGTTGTATGTGGCAGAGATCGTGTGACTTCATGGTGTCCTAGTTTCAATCATTTCTGATCGGGATCCCAGATTTACATCTCGGTTTTAGAAAAAGTTGCATGAGGCGTTGGGAACGCGATTGAATTTTAGTACGGCTTTCCATCCCCAGACTGATGGTCAGTCGGAAAGGGTTATTCAGATTCTAGAGGACATGTTGAGGGGATGCGTTATTGACTTCTGATGTAGTTGGGAGGATTACTTGCCGTTGGCAGAATTTGCGTACAACAACAGTTATCAAGTGAGTATTCGAATGGCACCGTATGAAGCGCTGTATGGACGAAGGTGTCGTACCCCTAGTTGTTGGACCGAACTGGGAGAGCGACAGGTTCTTGGACCCGAGTTGGCAGCTGACACTGAGGATAAGGTCAGAGTAATCAGAGATCGATTAAAAGTAGCTACTGATAGGCAAAAGTCGTATGTAGATTTGAAGCGCAAGGAGATTGAGTACTCAGTAGGTGATATGGTCTTCTTAAAGGTTTCTCCTTGGAAGAAGATATTAAGGTCTGGTAAGAAAGGCAAGTTGAGTCCGCGGTTCATTGGGCCTTATCGAGTTTTGAAGCGAGTAGGACCAGTAGCATATCAATTGGAATTACCTCCAGAGTTAGATAGGATTCATGATGTTTTTCACGTCTCCATGTTAAGGCGTTATCGTTCTAACCCTACTCATGTCGTGCGGGTTGTAGAGATTGAGGTGCAGCCTAATTTGACTTTCGAGGAAGAGCCTGTGCAAATATTGGACCGAGATGTCAAGGTGTTAAGAAGGAAATCTGTTCCTTTAGTAAAGGTGCTTTGGCATAATCACGGTAGGGAGGAAGCTACTTGGGAACCAGAAGAGGTGATGCAGCAACAACACCCTCATCTGTTTGGATCAGGTAAATTTTGAGGACGAAATTTCTTTAAGGAGGGTAGAGTTGTAACGCCCCAATTTTCGGGACTTCTGTGAATTTTGGGTGAATTTCAGAAGATCTGTGTTTTGACTGCTTGGCGTAGGTCTAAGTATGTTAGTAGGCCTCTAGAAGGCCCAAGTTTAAGATAAAATCTGGAAGTTTTAGCTAATTTTAATTCTTACGGGAAAAGGGGTTCTGGTAAGTTGGGCTTTTATGTTTTAATGGGTTAAATAAGCCACAAGAAGGCATGTGGCAAAGTGGCATGTGACACCACTAGGGTGCTAAAAAAGTGGCGTGTAGATGAATAGGGAGAGCTAAGGTTCAAGTCACAATGTAAGCAAATTATAGTATTAAGTTTTATATACAGAAAGGGGATGTGATGGAACTCAAGAGGAACTCTGTTAGGGAGAGTTTGAGCTACTCAGGAGATCGAGTAAGGAGGGGATAAGGGAAAAGATTTAGTAGCTGATTAGGGAGTGTAGTATTGGCCGAATGGTGGACTCTTGAGGAGCAAGAGTTGGCCGGCCAAGGGTTTTTGTAGAGGGCAAAATTCGGCTAGGTCTATTGTTAGTTGTAATTTCGGCATTTGGGGAAAAGTTGTGCTGTTTCTGATCATTCTTCCTCTTCTTCTCTTCTCCTATTCTCTTTTCTTCTTTTTTTCCTCTATAGCTGAATCTTTCTACCATTCTACTCAACTCCACTTCCTTACCATTTGTTTCTAAGCCTTATATCCGATTGCCATAAAAGCCGAAATCCTGAAAGCCTATTTTTCTTCTGTGCCGATTTCTCCTAGCCAAACACTCTGATTCTTCTCCATCTTTTTGGTTGATTCTCTCATCCTATGAACCCCAAAGTCCTGTCGACAAAACCACCACAAAACCCTCATATTTCATCTTTCTCTTCACTATTTCAAAAAGCCGAAAACCCAATAGTCTTAGGGGCATAGCCGAATCTTTAAACCTTTAAAGATTTGATTTCTGCTAACATTTGAGGGTTTAGATCTGCATCAGAATCGTATAGGAACTAAAGTGGAATTGTTGACTAAAGGAACCGTTGGTAAGTTTTTGAATCTATTCTTTATTTCGGGTTTTAGAAAAGCCGAAACCCCTAAAGGCTTAGGGAACACTAAGCCCGATTTTCTGGACTAAATATAGAAAATGTTTTTGCACCTCGATGTGGCATGTCGGATTCGGTCATAACGTCTAGGCCGGGTTTGGGGTGTTACATTAATCACATGAACTTACCTTAAATGCAATTACAACCAACTATTCCAATTTAGTCTATAATCTCGAACTTTCTCGATTTAGGCCCGAATCTCGGTTTTCTTAATAATCAAGCTTGGAAGCTTAAAAACCCTAGCTATGTCTTCTCCACGCAAGTTTTGGCCATGGGGTTGAAGATAGACAAAAATTGGCTTTTAATTTTGTTTTTAATTCATTTTAATTACTAAATGACCAAAATGCCCCTAATTTAAAAATATTCTATTTCACCCATTTCATGTCTATTTTTGTCCAACAAATTAACCAATGGTATAATTACCATTTAAGGACATCCGATTTAAAATTTCATAAGAATTGGACACCTCTAGCATATAGAACTCAACTTTTGCACTTTTTACGATTTAGTCCTTTTGACTAAATTGAGTGCCCAAACGTTAAAATTTCAGGACGAAATTTTCAAAAAACAATTCCATAGAATTTTAGACCATAAAAATATAATAAAAATGAGTTTTATTACATCGGATTCATGGTCTCGAAACCACTGTTCTGATAGGTCCTAATTTAGAATGTTACATGATACTGATTTGGATGTTCGGGATTACTAAGAATCTACCCTTACCATCAATAATGGCTCAGTAAAATTGTACTTAATCTACTGCTTAGAGAATTCCAAAGTTTCCTACTTCTTTCGAGAGCAAAAGCCTCTAGTTACCTTACTAGTGGTGATATATTTCTATAGGCCTTTAGCGTGGCATCCTGTATTGTTCCCTTTGTATGATCATTGCTCTATGTCTAGAGTCCACTACAAGTATCTGTCGAGTACTTGTTCATATCATTCAACCATAGTCTAACTAATCCAACCTTTCTAGAATTAGATTAATTTAAGGGTATGCTGCACAGTCCACTATGTATAGAGATTGCACACATACAATTTAGAAATAAGAACAATTGAAAAAAAATAGTAAAGTAATGCAGATTTATGCTTCGGCCATTAAAGAAAAATAAAGGTTTTATCAAAGTAATCCCAACCCTATGAGATTTAGCTCATGGGTTGGCAAATAAAATTCAACACCAAAATATTATCCAACACCATTTTCATCATTCAATTCATGGAAGAACAAAGTAAGAAATATGGAAGACTTCGAGAAGACAACTTCCGCGTGTCCAGCTCACACTCCAGCGGCGTAGTGTCCAATGGTGGCTAAGAAGGACTGCCTTCATCTTCCTCTTTCCTTCTCTACTCAACCGCTGCCCTCCATTTTTGCCGAAGGATTTATTGTTTTTGTTCTCGTTCCCCTCTTGTTTTGTAACAGCCTGTTTTTAGTAAAATCAAAACAGTGGTTTTGAGACAAAAAATATGAGGTCAAAATAATTAACTTATTATTATTTTAATGTCTACATCATGTTAGTAGTCTAGTATAAAAATTTCGTTAAGAAATTTTACCGTTTGCATGCTTAATTCGATAAAAAAGACTAAATCGCATAAAATGCAAAAGTTGTGTTCTATTAGCTAAAAGGGTCTAATAGCTATGGAACTTTAAAGTGGAGGTCCTTAAGTAGTAATTAGACCAATTGCATGAATTTTCATTTTTATGAATTAGGAGTTAAATTATAAAGAAGTGGAAATACTAGGGGTAAAAGTGTAAATTTGCAAAAATATGTATTTTGGACTGAATTGAATAGAATGAATAATAAATAAGCTAAATTTGATTATATATAGATCAAGAAGAGTAAGGTTCGGAATTAGATCGGGGGAAAAACAAGATAGTTGATTAATAGCTCGAATCTCTTTGTATATATTCGAGGTAAGTTCGTATGTTAATAAGCATTAATGTAATCATGTTTTAAATACTTTATAATTGTATTGTTGACAAATACGATCTTACAAAAATGTTTGACAAATATTTGGCAATGTTAAATCCCGGTTGAACCTCAGGAATAGATAGGATACAAATGACATGTCATTAGGGGTTATTGTGTTGGGTGCTGGCGTAACATCCTGAAATAGGGCCTAAACGGAATAGTGGTTGAAAAAACACGAATCTGAGGTTAAAAAAAATTATTCCGATTAAGTTTTAAGGTTTATTCATTGATTGAATAATTGTGTGAAAATTTCGTGAAGAAATTTTATGTATAAGTGCCTAATTTCATAATTAGGACTACATTGTAAAATTAACAAAATATGTGTTCTAGATAATAAAGGGGATTTAATTTAAATGAGTTTTTAAAGTGGAGGTTCTTATTAGTAATTAGACCATTATATTTAATGGACAAAAATGGGCAAGAATAGGACAAATTTGAAAGAAAAGCCTTTAAGGGCATTTTGGTCATTTAGTAATTAAAAGAATTAAAAAGGGAAAATAAAGCCAAAATTGATCCATCTTCTTCATGGAGGCCTAATATAGCATGGGGGAAGCCATGGTTAGGGTTTTCAAGCTTTTCAAGCTCAATAGTAAGTCCGTTCTAGTCTCGTTTTTAATGTTCTTTACGTTTTTGGAGTCTCGATAACTTTATTTAGCTTATTCTAGCAATAATTCATGCTAGGGTTCATATTTGGAAAAATACCCATAGGTTAAATGTGTTTATTTTGATATTTTATGGTATAATATGAAGCTTGAAATTATGTTAAATAACTTTTGCTAAGCGATTTTAAGTAAAAACGAGTAAAATGACATAATCGGTAAAAAACCTAATGTTCATAAGTACATGATAGAGTGGGAATTTAATGTTTCCATAGAAGAGAAAAATGTTCAGCGTGTCATAAAACATAACAAAAATGGATAAATTTTAATTTTTGAGCCTAGGGGTAAAATCGTAATTCTGCAAAGGTTTAGGGGCAAAATTGTAATTTTTCCAAAGTTTGAGTTAGGGAATTTTTTGAATATTAAATTAATTAAATAAGTGAAATATGATGTTTTAGATCCCGGAAAGTGAGATTTGGACCTAGAACGAGAGAAAAATCGAAAATCGGGAAAGTTGGTAAAATGGTCATTTTGGTATCGAGGTAAGTTCATATGTTTAATAAGCATTTAATTATGCATATTTGAATGATAAATTGATATTTTGGCCATAAATACTTTAGTATTGAGTTTTAGATATAATGATTAATGTTCAATAATAATTCGATATTGGAAAGAGAACTTGTATAGTTTATATATAAGACCATATTTTGTATTATGGCTTTGTATGATAACAAGAAAGTATTGATTAGCATATTTTGATGAGAATAAGTTATGTTGATGATATGATGAGATTGAGAATGTAAGTATGTAAGTTGAGTAGCATTTTATTATTATGCAATTATTGTTATTAGTATTGTTATTATTGAGTTATGCGACTAACCTTGAGAATTTGAGCATGTATGTTTCAGCTAGGACTTGACAAGGCATTGATATCTCAAAGTCCATGGTTGTACCATGGAAATTAAGGAAGAATTGACGGAAAAGTCCATGTTCATAACATGGCATTTAAGGAGGAATTGATGGTTAAGGATACCATGTAAGACCATGTTAAGACATGACATTAGTAAGACAAGGATCCCGTGTAAGACCATGTCAAGACATAACATTGGCATTGATTAAGCACTCCATGTAAGACCACATCAAGATGTGGCATTAGTACTAAGATAAGGATACCATGTAAGACCATGTTTGGAACATGGCATTTGGTAAGACAAGGATACCATGTAAGACCATGTTTGGAGCATGGCATTTGGTAAGATAAGGATATCATGTAAGACCATGCCAAGGCATGACATTGATAAGTTCTATAAGGCAAGGAAATCATGTAAGACCATGTTAAGACATGGCATTGATGAGTTACTATAAGGCAAAGATCCCATGTAAGACCATGCCAAGGCATGGCATTGATGAGTTACTATAAGGCAAAGATCCCATGTAAGACCATGCCAAGGCATGGCATTGGTGAGTTCATAAGGCAAGGATACCACGTAAGACCATGTCAAGACAAGGCAATGGTAAGTTCAAAAAGGAAAAGGTTCCCGAGTAATCCAAAGAGTAAGTCAAATAAAAGACAAGATGAGAACATGAAGAAAGAGTACAGGTATGCATTTAAGGCTTATTTAATATTGAGATTGTAAGTAATTGAGATTATCAAGTATTAAGTAACTGATGAGTTTTTAGTTATGCTTGTGACACTTTATGACATGATTGGCAATATGCCTATATTATGAAAGAGTACCCATGTGTTAAGTGAGATATTGCAGGTATGTAAGCAAACTATTAAGTAAGGTACCTTTTGTATTCTGAGCCTTTGGTAGGGTTACCGATGAGTAAGATGGGAAAGTAAGAACTAAACATTATTTAAGCAAATTATGATAGCATAGTAGTAAGTTAAATTGATTGCTAATGCTTATTATTTTACATGTGAACTTACTAAGCTTTATAAGCTTACTTCTTTCACTTTCCCATGTTTCAAAGTACTTAAAAGCAAGCTCGGGTTGAAGGTCATCGAAGATCACTTCATACTATCGACTATCAAGTTACCAAATGGGTATCTTCGTTTACAAACGTTCTAGTTTATGGCATGTATAGGGACTTAACCATTTTGTGTGTATGTCCTTATGATATGGCTAAAGAATGGTATGTAAATATTTCATAATGATTAGGTATTGAAATGGCTAATGAAGAACATGTTTCGGTGTCATATATGCCTAAATGGTAGTTAATACAAAGAAATCATGAAAAAGTGAAATTAGCATTAAAACAGTATTGAACAGCAGCAGTGACGTGATCTTGAAAAATCACCAAGAATATTAGAAATGGAATTAGGTGATGAATCAGATATATAATTAAATCTTATTGAGTCTATTTTCATATGAAAGAAACAGAGTAAGCAAAAGAAGTGTATATTAAGAGATATTTGAATTTTAGTGAGATAGGGTCAGAGCAATTTCAAAATCCCCTGTTCTGACTTTATAAATTCACTAAAAATTGTACAAAAAGAATTAAGAGTTATAGTTTATATTTCTAGATTTCGTAGTGAATCTACTTTCAAGAGAAACAAACGACATGGTTATTTAAATTCTGTACAGGGATAAAATTGATTCGTAGTGTGAAGAGGTCAGAGTAGTCGAACAGTGGAACAGGGGAAATTTAACTAATAAACTATACTAATTGGCTAGACCAAAAATTCTAGAAAAACAATTAGTAAGAAGATATATGAGTCTAGTTTCAGGAAAAATTTACGAATTTAAATTTTGAGTTTTGTGACTTGAGTTATGATTTATTTAGTGACTATGACGCAGGTGGGCAGTTTTATAAGGAATAATGAAATAAATTGTTTTGACTTGTCTAAGTATTCGGAAAATTTTTAATGTTCCCGGTTTGGTCTCGAACCATTTCAATTGCATGTTTTAGGGTCTCGAGGGTCCTTTTTAGGGTCATATTGAATGAATGTAAATAAATTAATTTTAAAAGTAAATTTTATGCCCCAAATTAGTAAGTTAAGTCAGGTAACGCCACGTGCTCGACTCTGGCGACGGTCTTGGGTAAGGGGTGTCACAGCTGGTTTGTACATTCTACCGGTGGCTGAGTTTTTTGGAAAGTGTTACAGATTCTAGTCAACTTGTAAGAGCAGCACTGTGTAGCTACGTTTTGACCATTAGCTTGTGTGAGCAGATCCGTCGATAGCTCGAGAGTGAACATTATATGAGACATGAGATTGAGATGGCTTCGGGCTTGTATTGGCACTTAGGGTGCGAGATTCCTGAGTATCTGATATAATTCCAAATGGTTCAACGGGTAAGTTGAAGATATTAAAGGGTAAGAGATTGATACGTGTCAGTGCAGGTATGTACGTAAACCGTATAAGCATTGAATCTATTAAGTTTGTGACTTACATGATCTACTATGTGGATGAGCAAATATTAGACTTATTATTAAGTTAAATTGTAGTGTTTTATTCTTGATAATTAATTTGGGAATGAATGGTAAGTTTTACTTATTAACTATACGTGTTTACTAAGATTTATAGCTTACTCTGTTTATTTTTCTGTGTTTTGTAGTGATTATCGAAGCTTGCTCGGATTAGGAGTTGTTGAAGATCTCATCACACTATCCATTTGTCATTTTGGTACTTTTGAACTTGTATATTTGGTTAAATGGCATGTATAGGTGTTGTCGTTAATATGGTCTATATGTTTGTAATGGATTTAGCCAATTGATTTGGCTTGTAAATGATAAATGTTTGGTTATGTGTATAGCTATGTGATTTGGCTTATTTTGTATATTTGGTTTTGTATATATAAATGGAAATGGCCTTTTGATATGTTGTGTTTAATTGCTATGTGAATGCTTGTTGTGAATTGGTATGTTGAGTACTAAATGGTTGAATTTGAGATATGGTATGCATGTGGATTTAGGTAAAATAGTGCATAGTTGAAAGTAACCATTTAGGTGATTTTTAGATCTGAATTTGGTATGTTTTGAATTGGAAAATCATGATGTTATGAGCAATATGGTGGTTGGTATTGAAATAACATAATTTAGGCTTGATTGAGATTAGTTTGAATGCCATTTAATGATATGGTCTTATGTTATTTGACATGTTTAGGTGAATGTAAGTTTGGGTGAGAAAGATGGCTTACATAATAGCCTATTTTTGTCCACATGGGCTGAGACACGGGCATGTGTCTCAGCTGTGTGTGACACATGGTTAGGTGACACGGCCATGTGTCCCCTGATGTTTATGTAGAAACCAAGTCAGTAGTGCCACACGGCCCAGGACACGGGCGTGTGATTTGGCCGTGTGGCATAAGTCAGTATACCCTACAGTTTTGGCACGGCCTAGCACATGGTCTGGTACACGGGCGTGTGAGGCCATTTCGAAGGGTACACAGGCTGGGACACGACCATGTGATCCCATTTCGAATGTCCACACGACCTATGACATGAGCGTGCCTTTGGCCGTGTGAGACACACTGCCGGGCCACACGAGCGTGTGTCCTTTGTATTTTGAAAAATTTTCTATGTTTTCCAAAAATTTCCTAAGTTATCGGTTTACTCTCGAACCACTTCTAATGCTTATTTTTAGCCTCGAGGGCTCGTGTTAGGGACTATATGATTGTATTTGTATGGTTTTTAATTTATATGAGAATTGTAATTCGAATTGCATGATTGTTTGTGAGATTAGTCTGGTAATGCTTCGTAACTCTATTCCAGCGATGAATATGGGTTAGAGGTGTTACATGTTTGCTGTGTAGTGTTTCCTCCTTTGTTTATCTATAAGCTTTTTCCCTAGGGTAAATTCAACAACCCAAGATTATCCTCTCCTCTTTTTTAGATTTTCTTTTTGGTTTAAAATCCCTTCCTTGAAGATAGGTGGTTATTAGATCATTATCTCATGATCTTTTTCCTGTTTTTAAATTTTTTTTCTAGGATAAAAACCAATAGCTCATGATTTATCGTCTCCTATTTTCTAGGCAGATTTTTCTGGTACAAATACAGTTAGGTTAAAACTGGTATGCATTGAGTGTTGACTTAGTCTTCCTCTTGGAATCGCGAATTGCCATGGTATACAAGTCGATAAACTATCCTTCCTTTTGCCTTGGTAAACCTTCACTCTTTTATTTCTTGTTTCTCATCCTACACCTATAAATCCACCAAACGTAGCCCTTCTATAAGAAATTAAAAGTAACAAATAACATTTAAACATAGTCCAAGCTCCTAATGCAATGATTAAGGAAAATTACTAATGAAATATCCTAAAGTGCAACTAAATGTACTTAAGTATAGACAATTAGCTAGGTCTAAATGCATGAAATATAAATCTTTTCAAGAGTTATCAGATGCGTGGTGGGTTCCAATAAGAACTTGAGTTCTATATATAGATATTTAGGCCTAAAAAGAGGGAGTATTTCTGTCTAGATCTAAAGGAGCCCAAATTCTTTCCTTTTCTCTCTTAAGCTAAAGTTGTAGATTTGGATCTTTACTAGTGATTACACCATGTCAAGGAAAGATTTATGACTCTGCGTATTGTGTTGTGAAGAGTAAATCTGTTAAACTTGGAAAATCAGTAAGATAAAGGATAAAACGACCCTTCTTGTGGATTTTTAGT
The DNA here is from genome assembly GCA_025698465.1 of Gossypium longicalyx. Classification (NCBI taxonomy): domain Eukaryota; kingdom Viridiplantae; phylum Streptophyta; class Magnoliopsida; order Malvales; family Malvaceae; genus Gossypium; species Gossypium longicalyx. The sequence continues at coordinate 64,256,710 of CM046995.1, read as the reverse complement.
GTTAAAAATGATGGAAAAAAGGGCTATATGAATAAATCTGGATGACTTCATTTGTTCTGTAGCAGTAGTTGTTGCTGGTTGTACGATGGAAGTTTGGATCTGGAGTTTTAAACTATAGTAGGTGAGAATCAAGTGAGTCTCTATGTTGACTCTTGTTTGTATGATGATAGTACCTGCAGATCTATAAGGCAATGGCTGAAAGATGATGCTGTGATCTATGATGTTACAATATGTTATGTATGTGACCCTGTGTGTGATTATTGATGTATGTTTATGACCATGCTTGTAATAGCCCGATTTTGGGTCTAGTAGGAATAGTGGTTTCAGAACCACAAATCTGACGTAGAAAAAAATTATTTTTATTATATTTTTATGGTCTAAAATTTTATGAAATGATTTTGTGAAAATTTCGTTCGAAAATTTTGACGTTTGGGCACTCAATTTAGTCAAAAGGACTAAATTGTAAAAAGTGCAAAAATTGAGTTCTACATGCTAGAGATGTCTAATTGCTATGAAATTTAAAATTGGAGGTCCTTAAATGGTAATTAGACCATTGGTTAAGTTGTTGGACAAAAAATGGACATGGTTAGGTATGTTTCTAAAGTTTTTCGTTAAGGGAATTTTAGTAATTTGGTAATTAAATGAATTAAAAAGCCAAATTAAAAGCCAATTTTTGCTCATCTTCTACCCCATGGCCGAATGTACCAATAAGAAACCATAGCTAGGATTTTTCAAGCTTCCAAGATTGATTGTAAGTCCGGTCTAGCCCCGTTTTTAATGATTTTTATGTTTTGAAATCCTCGAAACATGATCTATCTATTTCTACCACTAATTTAAGAAACAATCAAGGTCTAAAATTTTACCCGTGATGGATATTTGTTTATTTTGATGTCTAATGGTAGGAAATGTATGTTTGGTGTATGATAAACGACTTTTGCTAAGTGATTTTCGATGAAAATGCCTAAAAGGACATATTTGTAAAAAAGCTATGAAATGGGTGTTAAAATGCGAATAAAAGAAATATGTGGACTACTATAAGCATGTATAAGGTTCGGTTAGGCATGGTTATTGAGGAAATTGAGTACATTTCATACGAGCCTAGGGACTAAAATGTAAAAATGTCAAACTTTAGGGGTAAAAACGTAATTTTTGCCATAATGTGATTTTGGGCTGATTTGAATAGTATAATGATTAAATAATTTAATTGTGATATTATAGATCAAGAAAAATGAGGTTCAGAATATGAATGGGGAAAAACGAGTATTTGACGGTTAGGTCCTTTTCGCCTTTTTTATGTTGAGGTAAGTTCGTATGTTTAATAAGCATTAAATTATATATGTATAAATGCTTAATTGATATAATTGTGGTAAATGCTATATTATTGAAATGAAATGTGAATGCTATTGAGTATGATACTACGGAAATGACCGATAGAGATTCGATACAACGAAAGTCCCAATTGAACCTTAGGAATAGATAGGATAGAAATTGTAATGCCCCGAATTTTGGGCCTAGAAGAAATGGGCCTTTGGCTTGGGGAGCATTTGGAAGTCAGCACGTGAATAGTTGTTGTGCAAGAAGTGACATAAATGAAGGCTGCTTCAGTGGTTAAGGGTCTTGAGAAGTGTTGGAGAAGTCTTAGGTTCAAACCTAGGCTTTAGCCAAATTTTTGGTTTTAAATGAATAAAACCTTGAATGTTGGTTAGTAAGCCTTTTAAATAATTAAGGTTAAAAGGAGACACAAAGAAGCATGTGGTCAAGTGGCAATGAGGCGTTAAGAGTGTGCATCTGGTCAGGGGTTCGAGTGTCACCATAGTATTATGATGGATATTTATTTTGCTACATGGACAGCTAGTATTGGAGTTGGTTTGGGACTCTAAGTTGAAATTGTCATGGAAGAGTTGTTGGAGTGATTTGTGGAGTGATAAAGGGAGATATTCAAGGAGAAGATTAGGGAAGGTTTTGTAGAGAAAAGTTAAGAGTTTGATGAGTTGAGGGAAATGTGCTAGAATGGGCATTAGGGGTGTGGAAATTCGGCTAAGCTAGTTTTTCCACTCTCTTTTGTTCAGTTTTGGTCAGTTTTGTTTTGGGGAATCCTTCCTTTTCTACCGGTTTTGTTATGAACTGAAGTGTCGAAAGTAGTCTCTTATTTTGGTTTCTGTTTTGGTTGCTGGCATTGTCGAATTGACCATTTGGGTAAAGTTATGTGTATTGCCGAATACCTCTCTTAACCTTTGTCGACTGCTTTCCTTCTTTCACCTTTCTTACCTTTCATTTTCTTGATCAATTTTAGTCTCTTTTCTCCCTATCTTTTTCTCCATTTTATGTTCTCCTTTCCTCTCGATATTCCGATTTCTTTCCGATCGAATACCCTCTGTCTCTTGCTTGCCAACCTTGTTTATCCTATCCTGATTTGGTCAAACATTCCTTGTCCCATCTCTCTCTCTATTCCGGTTCTACAAGAGTTCTCGACAAGATGTGATCGTGGGGTTTTAGGTATTCCCGAGGATTGGTGAAGTGCAGAAGTACTCAAGTCGTCAAACCCTTTCTTCCATTATTCTATTAAGGTAAGAGCATTACCTTTCTTATTACTTGGGCATGGGCCGAATGCCCCTATATATCTGTGAGATTTATGTCGTGATCCTAGGCAATCTCACCTAGTAATATCTTTTGATATCGCAGATTATCGGCAAGTAAAGTGGGATCGGTTTTATTCTACTACGATTTAGTTGAGCAGGCCGTGGTTTGTTCAATTGAGGTAGATAGTATTATTGATTTGGGGATTAAGAGCCTATGAACTCTAATAAGTGAATGATTGATTGAATGTTTGGGATGAATGTTGGTTGGTGTACTCGTGGATCCTTCACTCGTTTTCGTAAACAAGTGTGTAACCACACCCTTCCTTACTGTAGGTCGGCAAAAGTTGAAGAGTCGAAACTTTAACATTTGAGGCTTCACGAGTGTGCGATCGCTCGTGCGGTAAACTAAGGCCATAAAGCATGGGCGATAGACTGTAAAGGCCACCACGAGCATTCTCGTGTACTTGGGCTGTTCTGGGCCTCAATGGGCATAAATGGGCCGTGTGGGCCTAATAGGCTTGTGGGCCCCACACGAATAAAATTTGTGGTAAGTGAAAAATAATGAACTGGGCTATAGTGTTCGCATATTCGTGACTGAAATTGGGCTAAATGGGCCACACGAGCGTGTGGGCCTACTTGGGCCGAGTAATGAGCCTTGGGCCCATTTACACCGTTTTGACCATCTAGGTTACCTGAGTCGCTTGAGGCGACAAAAAACTATCTATGAGGTCGTAATTTGTATTAGGACCCCCAAAATTAGTAAAATGACCAAAATACCCCTAAAGGGTAAAATGATTGTTTTGCCCTCAAGGGTAAATGACTGATTTGTCTATGATTTGTATGACTGCTTTTGTGCATGACATTCTGCATACATGACATACTTCTTGGGATTGGGATATTTTTATGGAGGAAGAAACCGTATTGGTGGCTGTGCCACATATTCTGATATTCGCAGCTTTGCTGCGACTCTAGTTAGTGCCGCAACCAGTGCTAACACTGTAAGTGTAGGGATGGCGTGGGTGATTTATTCCCCACAGGTAGTGCAGGGTTGGACGGAGGCAAGTGCAAGGTTGGATGGGTTATCATGCATTATTCATATGGGTTTGAAACTGAAATGGGCTAGGCCCAACTAATATTGTTTCTGAGATGGGCTAGGCCCAATTGATATTGTGATGGGTTGAGACCCAAATGTTAATGAATCGGGCTTTGGCCCATATATATTTTGACTGGACTGTTTTGTTATTGAATAGGGCTCAAGCCTAGATTGGTTCTAAATTCTATTTTTGACTAACTGTTTGGACGCTAGGTGATTACACACTGAGATGTCGTAAACTCACCCCATTTTTAACTGTGCAAGTAATCCCCAGCATTAGAAGGATCGGTGCTGCGAGGGACTCAGAGATGGCCACATAGTTGCTTTTGTTATCTACTACATTTATTTGCTTCTCAGTACTTTAATTTTGGTTTGGTTTGTAATAAGGACTCTCTGGTTTTCATTTTAAACTTTGAGATTTTATTTACTATGTTTGATATTTGTTAGAAGTAGATCGTGGTTTTCCAAAACAATAATTGTTTTCAAAACACTACATTTTCGCAACATAACTTTTAAACATCATGTTTTCGCAACATTATTGAAATGCATCTGCTACAAACATGTTTTTAAAAGTAAGGCTGGTTTAAATGGTTAACAAATAATTAAGTTGACTTTGGAATTAAACAAATAGACTTTTCTCTTCAAGTGAGATTTATTAATAAGATAAAGTTTTTTGAAAAAGCCTTTTAATGTGACACGCCAGATTTGGTCATAATGTCTAGGCCAGGTTTGGGGTGTTACAGAAATGTCATGACATCAGGGTTACTGAGATTACGTGTAAGACCATATTTGGGATATGGCATCGATATGAGACTTGGTGTAAGACCATAGCTGGGCTATTGGCATCAATACGAGATTACATGTAAGACCATATCTGGGATATGGCATTGGTACGGTACTATGTGTATGAGATTCCCGAGTATACTTTAGTATTCCAAGTGGTGCAACGGGTAATTTAATGGGTGTGTCAAAGAAGAGAAAGAGCATGTAAGTATTACGAATTTGTATAGGTATATACATAAAGTTTATAAGCATTGACTTCATGATATTGTGAGTTCATGGTTTCCATGAGAATGTTTTTACGAAAGCTTTATGATTATTGATATATACTTGTGATGTACGAAATATATGGTAAATTTGGTTGGTGATTGTGTAATTGGCTTTCGGGCCAATTTGAGTTATGATCTAGCATGTTTGATTCACACAAACTGTGATTTATCAGATATGAGAAAAAGAAAAGATTGGCATAATTGCTTATTAAAATGATTATGAGAAGATATGGGCTTTAAACAATTGAAAGATGTTAGAATATATGCTTGAAAAGTGAACACTCATAATTAATGTGCATGTTTATTATGAGGTTTGAAATGATTGGTTGATTGTGGTAAACAATTATAATGGAGAGACTTCAGTTATTAGGCTAATGTTAAGACATGCTAAATTATGCTTGCAAATTGATAAAACAAACAATGTGACTGAATAAGTTATAACTATGAGTCTTAATGCAATTTGTATTATCTTGCGTTTATAACATTGGATTTGGTAAATTATTGGTAAGAGTTGCTTATTATGTTCATACAGACTTACTAAACTATATAGCTTACCCCTTCCTTTCCCATGTTTTATAGTGCCGTCAAGCTAGCTCGGGTTGGAGATCACCCGAGATCCTATCACACTATCAAGCTATCATTTTGGGTATTGATGAATTCAAGTATTTTGAGTTATGACATGTATTGGGACTTGGTTATTTTGTTATATACGTCATATGATTTTAGTCAATGTAATGGCTTGTAATCATCAAAGGCTTGTTTTGCTATTTGGCCATGTAAGTTGGCTTTTATTGGCTAACATGGTTCTCAGCCTAAGTATATTCATATTTGTGTCAATGTCTATGGTGACATGATCATGGTATGCTTGGTGAATGTGAAATGTTTGGAAATGTGATTTATGGCATGATTGTGTAATTTTTGGAAATGTGACCTATTGATGAGATGAGGAATTTGAGTATAATTTGGTAACTAGAAAGTAATTGAATGAAGTCTAATGAATGTGAAATTTGTATGTTTGATTTAAGGCTTAATAAATGTAGTAAATGTGTTAGATAAAGACATTGAGTTGATATGTTTTAACCATGAATATGGATGTTTTGGTTGCCCAAATATGTATTGTTTTGTGCCTTTGAATTAGGATAAGTGTATGTAACACCCCTAACCCGCATCCGTCGTCAAATTAGAGTTTTAAGGTATTACCGGTCATATCACAATTTATACAGACATTCATTAAATTTCACAATTCGAAATTTTATCTAACATATATCAAAACAAATTATATAAATATACAAAACATATAACAAATCATCTGTTTCATTAATTGAAATAGTAACCGATCATTATATGGCTTTAGCATAGGTATAAATTATACATCAAACAAAACAAATTACAAAATTAAACTTCTCAATCATTTATGCGACATTAATGTAATAGTCAATATGAACTTACCTATTTCGTACAATAATGCAAATTAAAAACATCCACTCGGATGTGTATATATATATAAGCATTTCCACATAAAGCGTTATGGCAAGTCACATTTACGGATTAAAATACAACCTAACATATAATAGGCATAACCATATTTCAATAAATTCAAACACAAATCATCATATCATCCTTAACCATCTACGGACACAAATAGCAAATTTATTTCATGTTTTAATTCACAAACAAAGAGTTACATCTAAACATTATATTAAATTACATATACATAACCAATTCACTTCACATCTATTCAACTATCAATTTAATCACATAAGTTTATACCACACGTAATGACACTTTAGCTAAATATACCATTTCATAATTATTTAACTTAAAATGTTATACACATTATACTAGCTCGATTAACCAATCATTCATTCATAAAACATACTTCCATCTTACCATAACAAATCGTATCAAACTAGCCATTACACAATCAACCACGTTTTCATCAATTTACCTCATTACCAAGTCATGTTCAATTCACTAGACAAATTATATTCATACATTTTCAATACAAACCGAATGTAAAGATTATTGTACATTCGAATATACATATATATTTATAAATTATTAAACCAATCATATAATATGTATACCAAATTAATCTCCAACCATGTTTGATTTTAAATGAATGTTCTGTATCACTAAATCACATAATAACACCTTAACAAAACATATCAACAAAATTCCCATATACCTTTATCTATGCATATACCATAGCAGAACCTATCAAACATACATATCCACAATCATCAACAACTTTCAAGCATATAACACATATAAACATGACTAAAGTTTCATATAATCACTTAACATATTAGCCATTTTCGCATGGCTTAATATATACACAACTTCAAACTTAACGAAACATGACCTAGCTTATACATGCCATAAAACTAAATTCAAACTTATAGTGTACCAAAAACGGTCGATAGTGTGATAGACTTTGTTGACGATTCCCGAGCTCATAGCTTGACTTCAAAATCTATAAAACAGAGTAAACATAACACAAAGAGTAAGCTATCAAGGCTTAGTAAGTCATAAGCAAATAAACATATCATTATCACAATTGAATCATATTAACTAAACGAATTGCATTAACATTATTAACCACCTATGCCGAATACATACATACTCGTTTAATGCAATATAAATCAACTTCCAAACCTAATAGTCATAATAACCACACATCCATTTATTCTTTTATGCAACTTAAAAATCAACTAATAACATCTCATGTATCCATAATACTTAAGTAGCCGAATATACAAATCTTATATATGCATATTAAATAACATTTCAATGTTACACGAATTATTCATTAACAAGCCGAATACACATATCAGTATCCATAATTTCTTCATTTGCATTGTACATGATTTACAACACATAACAATAGTACTTTCTTACCTTATCTTAAATAGGCATCAAGTTAACTCTTACATGACCATTTAGCTCGTATTATACAATCCGTATACAATTACCTTTGCCTGATGAACCATTCAAAATTGGATAGGACACTCAGATAATCACTTAAATAGTACAATGCCAACGTCCCAAACGTGGTCTTACATGTAACCACATTTCGATGCCACTGTCCCGGACAGGGTCTTACTCAGAAACACACATTAGAATCACAAATCGATGCCATGGACTTACTCGCACACATATATTGGAATCCTATGTCTTGAAATATGTATCCTAACTATTCCTAAGGTTCATACGGGGCTTTCGGAAGTCGTAACTCGGTCGAATCGAACTCGAAAGTGTAGTAGCCACATTTTAATCATATTCGACCATAGTATATTTAGTTTCTAACATTTCATAATAGCATGTAAATATAACATTAAATTAACAATAAACACGTCTATTTGCTTATAAACTTACCTCAGACGTCGTAAAACGGGACGGGGCTGCTAGTCGACAACTTTCGTTTTTCCCCGGTCCAAATCTGATTTCTTTGGTTCTTGATCTAAACATATTCAAATTAAGCTCATTCAAATATATTTTTATTCAATTTAGTCCAAAAACACATAAATAGGCAAATTATCATTTTACCCCTAACATTTATAATTTTTACAATTTAGTCCCTATCGCACAAAATACAAAATACACAAAATTTCAAAACACCCATGTTAGGCTGAATGGTACCCATGGCTATAGAAGTCCATATATTTTATCAATTTCATATTTTAGTCCCTCAAATTATTATTTTTGCAATTAAGTCCTAATTACTCAAAATCATCAAAAACTCCAATACAAAATATGTTAATCTAAAACATATCTTTCATTTCTCATCATCAAACAACAAAAATCACAACCTATCAACAATGACACAACTCGAAATATTCATCAAAATAAAAAATTCAAGCATGGGTTTTGTAGTACTCGAAGCAACGATCTAAAAAACGTAGAAATTATCAAAAAACGACAAAAAACCAACCTTAATTTCAGCTTGAAAGATGGCCAAACCTAACTTCTCCTATTTCTTTTCTTTTGTTTATATTCGTCTATGGTGGAAATAATATGAGCACTTTGTTTAATTATCATATGTTATAACATATATATTACTTATTATTATTTTACCTTTTTAACCTTAGTTAATAAATTATAAAATCACATATATCATGCCTACTACCGTCCACTTCATTTGATTTTGGGCTATTTACTTCTTAAAGGCTTCTATTTTAAAAGCCAAGTGCAAATTAGCCCCTTTCTAAAATAACCACCTAATTTTCACTTTACGCGATTAAGTCCTTTTATTTAATCGGACACCTAAACGACAAAATTAAATCACGAATTTTTCACATACATAAATTCACACAGAATAAACACTAAAAATAATTTAAAAATATTTTTTTGACTTGAATTTGTGGTCTGGAAACCATCGTTTTGATTAGGGTCTATATCGAGCTGTTACAACTCTCCCCCCTTAGGGATTTTCGTCCCCGAAAATCTTAACGGTGAATAGGTTTGGATAACGTTATCTTATTGTATCCTCTGGCTCCCATGTTGCTTCCTCAACTCCATGCTTATGCCACAATATTTTAACTAACAAAATCTTCTTATTCTGCAACTCTTTAATCTCACGAGTCAAAATGTGAATCGGTTATTCTTCGTAGGTCATATCAGGCTGAATTTCAATCTCAGACGGACTAATCACATGTGAAGGATCAGATCGATACCACCTAAACATTGAAATATGGAATACATTTTGAATCTTTTCTAACTCAGGTGGCAACGATAATCTGTAAGCAACTGGCCCAATACGCTTTATTACCTCATACGGCCTAATGAACCTAGGACTCAATTTGCCTTTACGAGAGAATCTGAGTATTTCCTTCCACGGTGAGACTTTCAAGAAGACTTTGTCTCCTATCTGAAACTTTATATCTTTACATTTCAAGTCCGCATAAGATTTCTGACGACCTGACGCTGCTTTCAAACTTTCACAGATCATTGTCACTTTCTATTCAGTTTCTCTAATCAAGTCAACCCCATGTATCTTATTTTTGCTGAGCTTAGTCCAGTACAATGGTGTACAAAATTTACAACTGTAAAAAGCCTCATAAGGTGCCATTTTGATACTCGATTGATAGCTGTCATTATACGCAAATTCAATCAGAGGCAGGTATCATTCCCACGTACCTCCGAACTCGAGAATGCAACATCTCAACATATCCTCAAGTATTTGAATGATTCGTTCAGGCTGACCATCTGTTTGCAGATGGAAAGCGGTACTAAAATGTAATTTCATACCTAGTGCATCTTGCAATTTCTTCCAAAATCGCGATGTAAACCTCGGATCTCTATCCGAAATAATAGATATAGGCACACCATGTAATCTCACAATCTGAGAAACATACAATTCAACTAGCTTATCAAGTGAGTAGTCCATACATATTGGAACAAAATGAGCTAATTTAGTCAATCTATCAACAACAACCCAAATTGCATCTTTCTTGTTCAGTGTCAATGGTAAACTAGATACAAAATCCATAGTGACACTATCCCACTTCCACTCAGGTATCATGATAGGCTGAAGCAATCCTGAAGGCAACTGATGTTCGGCTTTTACTTGTTGACAGACTAAACATCTTGCAACAAAGTCAGAAATGTCTCGTTTCATACCATGCCACCAATAAAGCTGTTTCAGATCATTATACATCTTTGTACTACCTAGGTGAACAGATAACCGATTACTATGAGCTTTATTCAAAATCATCTGAATCAACTCTGAATTCCTCAGAACGCATATTCGGTCTCTGAATCTCAAACAATCATCAGCATCAACTCTGAACTCTGAATTAGCATCTGTCTAACACTGAGCTTGTTTTACAATTAATTCATTATCAACCTTCTGGACATCACATATTTGTTAAAAAAATAACGGTCTAGCTTTCATTTAAGCTATTATTGAACCATCATCGGACATGGCCATATGTGTATTCAATGCAAGCAAAGCAAACAGTGATTTTCGGCTTAAAGCATCAACAACAACGTTAGCCTTTCCCGGGTGATAGTCAATCACAAGCTCGTAGTCTTTTAGCAATTCTAACCATCGACGTTGTCTCAAATTCAGATTTTTCGGAGTCATCAAGTATTTCAGGCTTTTATGGTCAGAATAAACATGACATTTCTCACCGAACAGATAGTGACGCCATATTTTCAAGGCGCATACAATGGCTGCCAATTCTAAGTCGTGTGTCAGATAGTTCTTTTCATGTGGCTTCAACTGTCTTAAGGCATAAGCTATCACTCTACCTTCCTGCATCAGAACACACCCTAAACCATTTAATGATGCATCACTATAAATAACAAATTCTTTACCCGATTCTGGCTGAACTAGAACTGGAGCTTCAGTTAAAAGGGCTTTCAACTGATCAAAGCATTTCTGGCACTTCTCTGACCACTCAAACTAAACATCTTTCTGCAATAGCTTTGTCATTGGGGCTGCAATCATAGAGAAACCTTTCATAAACCGTCTATAATAACCAGCAAGTCCCAGAAAGCTTCGGACTTTAGAAACATTCTTCAGAGGTTTCCAATCCAGTATAGCTGAAATTTTGCTCAGATCCACCCGAATACCTGATGTTGATACTACATGGCCTAGAAAACTAACTTCACTTAACCAGAACTCACATTTACTAAATTTCGCATACAACTATTTATCTTGGATCGTCTGCAACACAAGTCTCAAATGTTCAGGATGTTCAGCTTCATCACGAGAGTAGAACAAAATGTAATCTATAAACACAACCACAAACCGGTCCAGATATGGTCTGAAGATCCGATTCATCAAATCCATGAAAACAGCAGGTGCATTAGTGAGTCTGAAAGGCATAACAAAAAATTCATAGTGTCCATACCTCGTTCTGAAAGCAGTCTTTGGCACATCGGAGTCTTTAACTCGCAACTGATAGCAACCCGATCTCAAATCTATCTTTGAAAATACTGTAGCTCCTTTCAACTGGTCAAACAGATCGTCAATCCATGGCAACGGATATTCATTCTTTATAGTCACCTTATTGAGCTGTCTATAATCAATGCACATTCTCATAGTTTCTTCTTTCTTTTTCACAAACAACACAGGTGCACCCCACGAAGAGAAACTCAGTCGCGCGAAACCTCTATCTGTCAATTCTTGCAACTAAGCTTTCAATTCTTTTAATTCTGTAGGTGCCATTTTGTATGGAGCTATGGATATTGGAGTCATCCCAATCATGAATTCAATACCAAAATCTACTTCCCGAATAGGTGGCAAACTTGGTAATTCTTCTAGAAACACATCCGGATACTCACATACAACAAGTACTGATACAATGTTTCTTTCAGCCGCTTTACTGTCGAGCACATAGGCAAAATAAGCTTCACACCCTTTTCTCACATATTTCTAAGCTAGCATCGAAGAAATCACTGTTGGTAAACCATACAAATCACTAGATTCAATCCGAACAATCTCATCATTCTGACTCCATAGATCAATGGTCTTTCTTTTGTAGTTCACAACAGAGTCATGTAATGTCAACCAATCCATACCCAGAATTATGTCGAACTCATCAAATGCCAGCAACATCAAATCAGCTGGAAAGATCAGATCTTGAACCATCAAGGGACAATTCTTACACACTTTATCAACCATAACACACCAGCCCAAGGGGTTTGACACTCTAATCACAAACTCATTAGACTCAACAGGCAGAGTCTTGCTGAATACTAATGTCTCACATACATAAGAATTAGTAGAACCAGGATCAATCAATGCAATTACATTAGTATCATAAAGAGTAAATGTACCAGTAATAACATCTGGGGATGAAGCCTCCTCTCGTGCACGTATAGCATAGGCTCTGGCAGGCGCAGGAGTTTTAGATCTGATTGCCGTATCTTTAGTCCCTAGCTGACTGCCACTCGTATTACCAACATTTCTGGGTGGTTTACTTCGAGCTGCAGTGTTACCCGATCTTGTATTTTGCATTGGATTTTCCTCAGCTAACATTGGGCAATATCGAATATAATGATCTGTCGATCCACATTTAAAACAAGCCCGATCATGCAACCTACAACTTTCTAGATTTCGTTTACCACAGTGCTTACTCTCGGGTTGATTTGATCTGACATTACCCACACTCGCTACTGAGGTAGCTCTCGAGCTCACTGGTGGTCTATTCTGATCCTGTCTGGAGTAACCTAAAGTGGCTTTAGAACAACTAACATCATCTCAAAACTTCTTTGATGTTGACTAGAATAACCTACCGAATGTTCTTTTGCATGCATCTCTAGCTTCAAAGTCAGCTTTTCTTTTCTCTTTCCCAAGCTCTTCAGCTTTGCAGGCTCGCTCAACAAGTACCACAAACTCTTTTATCTCAAGTATGCCAACTAACAGTTTGATATCTTCATTAAGCCCATATTTAAATCTTTTACACATTATGGCTTCAGTGGAAACACACTCTCGGGCATACTGACTGAGTCTCACAAATTTTCACTCGTACTCTGTCACGGTCATCCGACCCTTTTTCAGTTGTAGAAATTCTTTACGCCTCTAGTCAATAAATATCTGGCTGAGATATTTCTTACAGAACTCAGTCTGAAAGAATTCCCAGGTCACCTGCTCTCTTGGAACCACTGATGCTAGGGTATTCCACCAGTGATATGTTGTGTCTCGAAGTAAAGATATGGCACATTTCAAACACTCATCTGGGGTACAAGACAACTCATCAAACACACAGATAGTATTATCAAGCTAGAACTCAGCCCGCTCAGCATCATCCTCATCAGTTGCTTTAAACTCTTCAGCCCCATGTTTTCTAATTTTATCAACAGGTGGCTTATACAATCTCAATGGATCACTTACTTGACGTATAGCAGGCATCGAAGATGGATTAATCGGGGGTGAAGGTTGTTGTGCAGCCGGGTTAGTCCGGATATATTGGGTAAACCAGTCATGCATCATTTGATAGAAGGCTTGTTTAGGCTCACTTTCTTGATTACTCGAAGTCGGTCGAGAATCAGCCAGCACTGTCTCTTGCGTGGGGGCAGGTGCTACACTCTCGACATCATCAGCTACGGCTCTATCGAGATCCATTTACTATATAAAATCACATTTAAAATTTCTAAAGTCATCACAGTATCACAGTATATAATTATGGCATGTATAGCTAGACTCCCACACGCTACGTTAGTCCTAAAACTGACTAAACCGTAGCTCTGATACCAATATAATGTAAAACTTCTAACCCGCATCCATCGTTGAATTAGGGTTTTAAGGTATTACCGGTCATATCACAGTTTATACAGACATTCATTAAATTTCACAATTCGAAATTTTATCTAACATATATCAAAACAAATTATATGAATATACAAAACATATAACAAATCATATGTTTCATTAATTGAAATAATAATCGATCATTATATGGCTTTAGCATAGGTATAAATTATACATCAAACAAAACAAATTACAAAATTAAACTTATCAGTCATTTATGCGACATTAATGTAATAGTCAATATGAATTTACCTATTTCGTACAATAATGCAAATTAAAAACATCCACTCAGATGTATATATATATATATAAGCATTTCCACATAAAGCGTTATGGCAAGTCACATTTACTGATTAAAATACAACCTAACATGTAATAGGCATAACCATATTTCACTAAATTCAAACACAAATCATCATATCATCCTTAACAATCTACGGACACAAATAGCAAATTTATTTCATGTTTTAATTCACAAACTAAGAGGTACATCTAAACATTATATTAAATAACATATATATAATCAATTCACTTCACGTCTTTTCAACTATCAATTTAATCACATAAGTTTATACCACACGTAATGACACTTTAGCTAAATATACCATTTCATAATTATTTAACTTAAAATGTTATACACATTATACTAGCTCGATTAACCAATCATTCATTCATAAAACATACTTCCATCTTACCATAACAAATCGTATCAAACTAGCCATTACACAATCAACCACGTTTTCATCAATTTACCTCATTACCAAGTCATGTTCAATTCACTAGACAAATTATATTTATACATTTTCAATACAAATCGAATATAAAGATTATTGTACATTCGAATATACATATATATATTTATAAATTATTAAACCAATCATATAATATGTATACCAAATTAATCTCCAACCATGTTTGAATTTAACTGAATGTTCTTTATCACTAAATCACATAATAACACCTTAACAAAACATATCAACAAAATTCCCATATACCTTTATCCATGCATATACCATAGCCGAACCTATCAAACATACATATCCACAATCACCAACCACTTTCAAGCATATAACACATATAAACATGACTAAAGTTTCATATAATCACTTAACATATTAGCCAATTTCGCATGGCTTAATATATACACAACTTCAAACTTAACTAAACATAACCTAGCTTATACATGCCATAAAACCAGATTCAAACTTATAATGTACCAAAAATGGTCGATAGTGTGATAGACTTTGCTGACGATTCCCGAGCTCATAGCTTGACTTCAAAATCTATAAAACAGAGTAAACATAACACAAAGAGTAAGCTATCAAGGCTTAGTAAGTCATAAGCAAATAAACATCTCATTATCATAATTGACTCATATTAACTAAATGAATTGCATTAACATTATTAACCACCTATGCCGAATACATACATACTCGTTTAATGCAATATAAATCAACTTCCAAACCTAATAGTCATAATAACCACACATCCATTTATTCTTTTATGCAACTTAAAAATCAACTAATAACATCTCATGTATCCATAATACTTAAGTAGCCAAATATACAAATCTTAAATATGCATATTAAATAACATTTCAATGTTACACGAATTATTCATTCACAAGCCGAATACACATATCAATATCCATAATTTCTTCATTTGCATTGTACATGATTTGCAGCACATAACAATAGTACTTTCTTACCTTATCTTAAATAGGCATCAAGTTAACTCTTACATGACCATTTAGCTCGTATCATACAATCCATACACAATTACCTTTGCCCGATGAACCATTTGGAATTGGATAGGACATTCGGATAATCACTTAAATCGTTCAATGCCAACGTCTCAGACGTGGTCTTACATGTAACCACATTTCGATGCCACTGTCCCAGACAGGATCTTACTCGTAAACACAAATCAGAATCGCAAATCGATGCCATGGACTTACTCGCACACATATATCGAAATCCTATGTCATGATATATGTATCCTAACTATTCCTAAAGTTCATACGGGGCTTTCGGAAGTCGTAACTCGGTCGAATCGAACTCGAAAGTGTAGTAGCCACATTTTATCATATTCGGCCATAGTATATTTAGTTTCTAACATTTCATAACAACATGTAAATATAACATTAAATTACCAATAAACACGTCTATTTGTTTATAAACTTACCTTGGACGTCGTAAAACGGGACGTGGCTGCTAGTCGACAACTTTCGTTTTTCCCCGGTCGAAATT
Organism: Gossypium longicalyx; assembly: GCA_025698465.1. Taxonomy (NCBI): domain Eukaryota; kingdom Viridiplantae; phylum Streptophyta; class Magnoliopsida; order Malvales; family Malvaceae; genus Gossypium; species Gossypium longicalyx. Next base: position 64,240,478 of record CM046995.1, on the reverse strand, counting down.
CGATTTCTTTGGCTCTTGAGCTAAACATATTCAAATTAAGACCATTCAAACATATTTTTATTCAATTTAGTCCAAAAACACAAAAATAGGCAAATTACCGTTTTACCCCTGACATTTACAATTTTTATAATTTAGTCCCTATTGCACAAAACACAAAATACACAAAATTTCAAAACACCCATGTTAGGACGAATGGTACCCATGACTATAAAAGTCCATATATTTTATCAATTTCATATTTTAATCCCTTAAATTATTATTTTTGCAATTAAGTCCTAATTACTCAAAATCATCAAAAACTCCAAGACAAAATATGTTAATTTAAAACATATGTTTCATTTTTCATCATCAAACAAAAAAAATCACAACCTATCAAAAATGGCACAACTCAAAATATTCATCAAAATAAAAAAATTCAAGCATGGGTTTTGTAGTACTCGAAGCAACGATCTCAAAAACGTAGAAATTATCAAAAATCGACAAAAAAATGAACCTTGATGTTAGCTTGAAAGATGGCCGAACCTAACTTCTCCTATTTCCTTTCTTTTGTTTATATTCGGCTATGGTGGAAATAATATGAGCACTTTGTTTAATTATCATATTACCTTTTTAACCTTAGTTAATAAATTATAAAATCACATATATCATGCCTACTACTATTCACTTCATTTGATTTTGGGCTATTTACTTCTTAATGGCTTCTATTTTAAAAGCCAAGTGCAAATTAGCCCCTTTTTGAAATAACAACCTAATTTTCACTTTAAGCGTTTAAGTCCTTTTATTTAATCAGACACTTAAACGACAAAATTAAATCACGAAATTTTCACGGTCATAAATTCACACAGAATAAACACTGAAAATAATTTTAAAAAAATTTTTTTGACTCGGATTCGTGGTCCCGAAACCTCCCTTCCGATTAGGGTCTAAATTAGGCTATTGCAATGTATATGTGAATAAGGGTGGCAAAATGGCTTGGTAAATAGCCTTGTTTTTGTCCACACAGGTAGAAACACGGGAATATGTTTAGGCCATGTGTGACACATGGTTAGCCCCATGGGCGTGTGATCCAGCCGTGTGTCCCTTGCACCTAAATTCTTGCAAAACAGAATGCTCAATATCGAGTACACATGTATGAGACACGACCGTGTGTCTCAGTCGTGTGAAGGACATGGCCTCGAGACACAGGCGTGTGCATGGCTATGTGACTTTAATTTGCTCTTGGGTGATAAACAGAGAGTTACACGGCTTAGGGACACGGGTGTGTGTGACCACATGGCCTGCCCACACGGGCGTGTCCCAAGCCACACGAGCGTGTGACCCCTGTTTTAGCAAAAAAATTCTAAGTGTCATAAAATTTTCTAAGGTTCTCAGTTTAGTCCCGAACCACTTCCAAAGCATGTTTTGGGCCTCGTAGGCTAGTATTAGGGACCTTATGATTAAATGCAAAAAGTTTGAATTTGATGCCAAATTTTATGGCTCGGAAGTGTAGGTTTGCTTGTGTTTAAGTCTGGTAATGCCTCGTACCCTATTCCGGCGTCGAATACGGGTAAGAGATGTTACAATGCTAATGTTTTATAAGAATGATATGCATACATGGTATTGATCTATTGAGATCAAGTAGGCCAATGTGAAGTATAGTTGCATCTGGATGTCTGGATTGTGTATATGCATCTTAGTTGTATGATATACAATATGTTCTGATGAGAGTGGGTCTAAACATGATGAGTCCGAGTCTGTCTTCGCAGAGTCATCTAAAGTAGTCTATCGAGACTTTAAACAAGATCTTTGAAAGGAAAAGTCCATGACCATGACACCATATCTTGTAAGACCATAGCTAGGCTATAGCATCATATAGGAAGAACTAAAGGAAGCTGATTACCTAATGGGGTTCCTTACGTGTCCCAAAATGATGAGGGGAAAACCGCATGAAATGTGAGTTTAAGAGAATCCCTATCATAAACACGCTAGGAAAAAGGAATCATTTAGTGGTAATCTGCGAAAAAGAAAGCCTTTGTGGTGCACTCTAAGGAATGACCTTTGTGGCAACCATCTGAAGGAAATGCCTTTATGGCAGACCCTAAGGGAAAAAAATGACTTTCACTGTGAACTTTGAAGGAATGATAGATGTAATGAACTCAGAAGGAAAAACCCTTATGGTATCATGTTACAACTTCGATGAAATATTCTAATGAGCTTTCTTTATGGAAAGCTTTGGTGTATCCTGCATGGTGTTAAGAAAAGAACAGAGAAACTGGAATTGTAACATCTCGCTCGATAGAATCTTAGTATTTGAATAATGTTTAAGAAATAAGAAGGATATATAAGTGTATAACATTATTGTAACACCCCAAACTCGACCCAGACGTTATGGCTGAATCTGGTGTGTCACATTGAAGTGTTTTAGCGAAAATCGTGTTTTCGTTGAAAACCCTTCTTAAAATAAATGAAACCTTAATTAACTTAAAAAAAACACACCTTTTCAGTTACAAAAACCTTATTGAAACATTTGACTTAAGAAAACTTATCATTTAAAAATTTAATTGCGGAAACGTAGAAAACATACTATAATTCAAGAAATCCATGTTCAATTTCTCACAATTACATTGAAAACAATAATAATTCAAGTAATAATAACACAATGAAAACCTTATTACAATCTGGTCTGGAACATACTTAAAAAGAAGTAAAAACTTAAATGCTTGAAAAAAAACCCAAGTCCAAATCATCTTGCTAGCTGGCCACCCAGAGTCCTTCCAAACATCGAACCTTCTACAGAGCATCACCTAAAAATAAAATAAAAGAGGGGGTGAGTCTTCGCAAACTCAGTGTGTACAACCCTCGACAAGAACAAGCATTCAGAAAAATAACATCATTCATCAATCATGCAATGCAATCCCATCCAAATTATCCATCCGCTACACACCGACTCCGTCCCCCGTAACACCATGTGGGGATATAAATATTGACCCACCCAACCCACACACCATGGTATTTCGGTTGCAGAACTACATTCATTTACATATTGGGCTTTAAAAGCCGTTGGTAGATCCACGATTGTTGAGCAACCATGCGATCCTCATATACTTCCTCCGTTCCATAATTCCCAACCCATATGCAACATAAGCAGAATATCATATGTATGCATGTCGCATCCACAAAACTTACATTCAACACCTAGGGGTATTTTGGTCATTTTTGCCCTTAGGGGCATTTTTGTAAATTTTTCCTTAATTACGGTTTTCACTTATCTTGGCCCGTTAACAAGTCCCGTGAGCTAAGATGAACGAATATTATGCACCAGGTTGGATTCCAGAGAAGAGGAGGTGGGTCATTAAGACCGCTTAAGTACCAAGCTCTCCTTAGATCCAATCCTAGACATGCATATACCCGTTGCCACACCTTAACCCTTTGACTTGTCCACAGTCACAATATATTAATTAAGTCTTATGTGGATATCAGATACAAGGCCCAAAACCCCTTACAAAGCCCAAACAATTTCACATACCTGTATCTGGCCCATTAAGCCCAATCATATTCATATGGCCAATTAGGCCCAAATCACCTGTATATAGCCCATTATGCCCAAATCACATTTATATGGCCTGTTAGGCCCAGTCACATTATATTTATGCTCACATACAAATTCCTATCACAAAGTACCAATATTCAGTTTTTGCCTATTATGGGCCCAACAGCCTATTGGGCCCATTTAGCCCATTCCGGCCCATATGGCCAAATCACAACCCAAGTCCACGGAATCGCCCGTGGGCCTCAGGCAACCTATCGGTTTCCCCTTTACGAGTGTTCACGCACTAGCAAGACTACCGTAGCCAAACTTTCAGCTTTTCACCTTTTTGGCTTTTTGGCTTTTGCCGATTCATTGTGTGTGTGCAGTGTATGTACACACCTGGTAAGCAAGCGTGATGCAATCTCCTTAGCCCAAACCTACAATCGATATCACCCTTCAATTAATCGCATGCTTAATACCTATTTACTCAAAAACCAAAACCTCACCTTAACCTTACCTTGAGCCCAATCCTTAATCGCTTTTTCCTTGATCTCGTATTTCCTAGATCTGCACAAATCTTAACTATTAAAAGCCTAATAATAGGTGACTCGTATCCAACATAAGTCTTCTTACCATAACTATGACCATTCAGCCACCTTAGCCAATGGGAGAAGATTACTTACCAAAATTGCAACACCTTAATGAGCAATTCAGCAGAGAGCTAAAAACCCAGATCCGATACTAATTCCCTACCAAATTTGATTAGAAAGAGTGAGGGACAATAATCGATACTAAACAAAGAAAAACCAATTGAAAGAGCAACACTTACACTAGATTCGGTCAAAAAGTATTCGGCCCTTAGAAGATTTGGTTTTTTTGGCTTTTCAAACTAAGTATGGTGAATAAGGTTTATTTGGTATAGATTAAAGAAGAAGAGTAGTAGAAAAATAGGCAAAGAAGATTGTGTAGAGGAGAATAGAAATCGACAAAAAGAAAAGAAAGTAAAATAGAGGGTTTTCGACTTTTTGGATCTTGAAGAGAAAAGGGTTTCTAGCACAAAGTGAAGGGAAATTCGTCATTAACTTTTCAACCCTCCCATTTGGCACCTACCTATTTATAGCCCTATAGCTGAATTCTTCAAGCCCAATTCCTAATTCAGCTCCACTTACTCCTCACTTCTCATCTCCTCATTTTTCTCCCTGATAACCCCCTGATCCTTTCCTTAATTTTCTCTTTTGAAAACTCCCCTTGGAGTCCATCTTCACGACACTTCCATCCTTGTAGAAGGCCAAAATTAAATTCTAAAAATACTAAGCTAGGATTTGAACCTTGGACCCCCTTGTTAGCTACTAACGCCACCTCACTACACTCTAAGTGGCGTCACTTAGCCACTTCTCCATAAGGCTTTTTTTGTGTCGAATTGTTTCTTCATTTATTCAAAAGCCCACCTACTTGTCAGCCCTGATTCTTTTAATAATTAAATTATAATTTCTTCTACCCCTTAATTCAAACTCAACCTTAGCTAAGACCTACTAAAATTATCACTTGGATAAGAATATTGAACACAATTTTCATCAAAATCGAAAATAAAGGAAATTTGCGATTTTTGGATTTTTGGATTTCGGGATTTTTGAGTTTCAGAATTTTTGAGGAGTTACAACTCTACCCCTTAAAAAAAATTCATCCTCGAAACTTACCTGATCCAAACAGTTAAGAATATTGACGTCGCATTGCTTAAGTTACACCACTACGCTTCTGCTGCGTACTCTATTTCTAATTTCAAAATAGATAGATTGCACACTATGGATAAAGTACGTACCAGTATTCACTTCTAGAGCATCTTCATCTTCTCGGCGACGAGTAGCATAAACTAAAGCTGGCTACCTCTCCTCAGCATGGCCTACATTTTCGCCTAGTACTCCACGTCCACGTCCATTACCGTCACTACCCCTGGCCTACTCACGGCCCCTTGGCGGCAGCTGACCACCCCTTGGTGGTTGAGCACCAGCTTGGCCCACTACTGGCTCTCGACCTAGCATTCTGGGGCAATCCTTGATCTTATGCTCCATAGACCCACAAGCTAAACAAGCTCCCATCCTCTTCCAACACTCGCCTCTATGGCTTCTCCCACAATCAGCACAAGGCGGCACCCCTGGATTAACAGCAGGGGGCCCTACTCTAACTGGCCCATCAACTCTGGCCCTAGCCCTAGGCCTCTGATCGACACCAGGAGTCTCAGCCTCCCTCTTATTCTTACCCCTTTCTTTCTCCCGATTTAGGCGCTCAGTGCGCTTTACCTCCTCCGCTATCTTTGCTTTCTCCACCAATTTCGAGAAAACTCGTTCCCTTTGTGGAGCTATCAGCACCCTAAAGCTATCTATAAGTCCATCCTCAAACCTAACGCAACGCTTATACTCTGTTGCCACCATTACCCTTGCATACCTACTAAGGCGTAGAAACTCCGCCTCATACTCCACCACCAATTTGTTTCCTTGGGTTAAGTTCAGGAACTCCTTCCTCCTAGCATCCATATATCTTGCACCCACATACTTCCCTTGGAATACAGCTTTAAAAAACTCCCAAGTGACCCGCTCCGGTTGGGTGCCCTCTTTCACAGTCAGCCACCACTGGTAGGCTTCCTTCCTAATCAATGACACCGCCCTTTTCAACTTTTGCTCAGGTGAGCAGTCCAAATCCACCATTATCCTTTTAGTGGCCTCCAACCAATATTCTGCCACATTAGGAGCCATGCCAGCCATGCCCTTAAAGATCTCAGCCCTGTTCGATCGAAGTCGTTCTAGAATGGACCCCCGATTTCTGTTGCCATTATTGGGCCCAACGACCCTTTCCAAAATCCTCAGCATTGCCTGCGACAATGCATCTTCTCCCGCGGCCCGATCATACTGTCTATTCCCAGCCACAGGTGAGGCCGGAGCCTCCTCTACTCCAACATCGGGCATATGGCCCGATGCCGACGATTTAGCCCTAACACTTCCGCGGCCTCGGCCACGGCCTCTTGCACCTCTTCTAGCACTCATCATCGATTCATGTATTATTTGAATTAGAAATTTTATGAAGTTTTAGTTAGTTTAATAATTACACCGATGTTTTATGAAAATATTTAAAGAGAATATCATTTTCAAAAATCCTCTACAGTTTCCAAATCCTACAGGTTTTAGTTCCATTCTAACCTTCATCTAAAGTAGCCCTCTAAATATCTACTACATAACAATTTAAACAAACTTAAATAAGAGTACTTACTTGGTTCGATGTTGGAGACTCGGTGTGTCGCTCAGCAATATTTCTCTTTTTCCAAAGCATCGCGATCCAAAATATTTTTTTTTCAAAATCCAAATAATAAGTAGAAAAGAAACCAAATAATAATAAGGCCCAATTCACAGCCTGAGTTTTGCAACCTGGGCTCTAATACAATTAAATGTAACACCCCAAACCCAGCCTAGACATTATGGCTGAATCTGGTGTGTCACATTGAAGTGATTTAGTGAAAACTGTATTTTTATTGAAAACCCTTCTTAAAATAAATGAAACCTTAATTAACTTAAAAAAAACACACCCTTTCAGTTACAAAAACCTTGTTGAAACATTTGATTTAAGAAAACTTATCATTTAAAAATTTAATTGCGAAAACGTAGAAAACATACTATAATTCAAGAAATCCATGTTCAACTTCTCGCAACTACATTGAAAATAATAATAATTCAAATAATAATAACACAATGAAAACCTTATTACAATCTGGTCTGGAACATACTTAAAAAGAAGTAAAAACTTAAATGCTTGAAAAAAAACCCAAGTCCAAATCATCTTGCTAGCTGGACACCCAGAGTCTTTCCAAACATCGAACCTTCTACTGAGCATCACCTGAAAATAAAATAAAAGAGGGAGTGAGTTTTTGCAAACTCAGTGTGTACAACCCTCGACAAGAACAAGCATTCAAAAAAACAACATCATTCATCAATCATGCAATACAATCCCATCCAAATTATCCATCCGCTACACAGTGGCTCCGTCCCCCGTCACACCATGGGGGATATAAATATCGACCCACCTAACCCACACACCATGGTAACCCGGTTTCGGAACTACCTTCATTTACATATTGGGCTTTAAAAGCCGTCGGTGGATCCACAATTGTCAAGCAACCATGTGATCCTCATATACTGCCTCCGTTCCATAATTCCCAACCCATATGCAACCTAAGCAGAATATCATGTGTATGCATGTCGCATCCACAAAACTTACATTCACCACTTAGGGGTATTTTGGTTATTTTTGCCCTTAGGGGAATTTCGGTAAATTTTCCTATAATTACGGTTTTCACTTATCTTGGCCCGTTAACAAGTCCCGTGAGCTAAGATGAACGAATATTATGCACCAGGTAGGATTCCAGAGAAGAGGAGGTGGGTCATTAAGACTGCTTAAGTACCAAGCTCTCCATAGATCCAATCATAGACATGCATATACCCTTTGCCACACCTTAACCTTTTGACTTGTCCACGGTTGCAATATATTAATTAAGTCTTATGTGGATATCATATACAAGGCCTAAAACCCCTTACAAAGCCCAAACAATTTCACATACCTGTATCTGGCCCATTAAGCCCAATCATATTTATATGGCCCATTAGACCCAAATCACCTGTTTATGGCCCATTAGGCCCAAATCACAATTATATGGCCCGTTAGGCCCAATCACATTCATATTCATGCTCACATGTAAATTCCTATCACAAAACATCAATATTCTATTGTTGCGTAATATGGGCCCAATAGCCCATTGGGCCCATTTCAGCCCATATGGCCAAATCACAACCCAAGTCCACGGAATCGCCCATGGGCCTCAGGTAAACTATCGATTTCCCCTTTACTAGTGTTCGCGCACAAGTAAGACTACCGTAGCCAATCTTTCGACTTTTCAGTATTTTGACTTTTTGGCTTTTCGGCTTTTGCTGATTCATTGTGTGTGTGTGCAGTGTATGTACACACCTGGTAAGCAAGAGTGATGCGACCTCCTTAGCCCAAACCTACAATCGATATCACCCTTTAATTATTCGCAAGCTTAATACTTATTTACTCAAAAATCAAAACCTCACCTTAACCTTACCTTGAGCCCAATCCTTAATCGCTTTTTCCTTGATCACGTATTTCCTAGGTCTGCACAAATCTTAACTATTAAAACCCGAATAATAGGTGACTCATACCCAACACAAGTATCCTTTCCATAACTATGACCATTCGGCTACCTTAGCCAATGGGAGAAGATTACTTACCAAAATCGCAACACCTTGAGGAGTAATTCGGCAGAGAGTTAAAAACCAAGATCCGATACTAATTCCATACCAAAGTTGATTGGAAAGAGTGAGGGACAATTATCGATTCTAAATAAATAAAAACCAATTGGAAGAGCAACACTTACACTAGATTCGGTCAAAAGTATTCGGCCCTTAGAAGATTCAGTTTTTTCGGCTTTTCAAACTAAGTATGGTGAATAAGGTTTATTTGGTACAGATTAAAGAAGAAGAGTAGTAGAAGAAATCGGCAAAGAAGATTGTGTAGAGGAGAATAGAAATCTGCAGAAAGAAAAGAAAGTAAAATAGAGGGTTTTCGGCTTTTTAGATCTTGAAGAGAAAAGGGTTTCTAATTCGTCATTAACTTTTCAACCCTCCCATTCAGCACCTATTTATAGCCTTATAGCCGAATTCTTCAAGCCCAAGTTCCCAATTCAGCTCCACTTACTCCTCACTTTTCATCTCCTCGTTTTTCTCCCTGATAACCCCTTGATCCTTTCCTTAATTTTCTCTTTTGAACACTCCCCTTGGAGTCCATCTTCACTCCACTTCCATCCTTCTAGAAGGCCAAAATTAAATTCTAAAAATACTAAGCTAGGATTCGAACCTTGGACCCCCTTGCTAGCTACTAACGCCACCTCACTACACTCTAAGTGGCGTCACTTAGCCACTCCTCCACAAGGCTTTTTTTGTGTCAAATTGTTTCTTCATTTATTCAAAAGCCCACCTACTTGTCAGCCCTGATTCTTTTAATAATAAAATTATAATTTCTTATACCGCTTAATTCGAACTCAACTTTAGCTAAGACCTACTAAAATTATCACTTGGATAAGAATATTAAACGCAATTTTCATCAAAATAAAAAATAAAGAAAATTTGGGATTTCGAGATTTTTGGATTTCGGGATTTTTGAGTTTCAGAATTTTTGGGGCGTTACAATTATAGCTAGACTGTGTATAAGATCTATATGAGTGCGCCTGTGACGCCCTTGGATTTGGCAAACACTGGATTAGCATGTAGTGAAAAAGAAGTAAGCCCGATAAAGGAAGGTTTGCCCTAGAAGCCTCTATTTGCGTACATAGCATTGGAAGATTCCATTATGTGTAATAAGGAAATGAACCTTAAGAATGTAAAGCTTGTGTCAACAATAAAGAACACCCCCTAATGATATCTTTGGGCCAAATAAGTTATATGGAAATTACAGTTAGCGATTAACTAAACATGAAACAAGATAGTTGAGAACCAAAGGGAAACATTTATTAGTTTCCTTGAAACTTGTAAGATTTGGATAGGACCATTGAATGACTGATGTGATGTGTATTAAGTCCCAATATGGACTTGGGTTAAGTCAAGAGTTTAAGATGGGTTAAAAAGGAAACTATCTTTTCTTCTTTCCTATTCTTAAGAGAAAGAGGCTAGAAGGAAGCCAGGGCACTACGAGTTAAATTTGAGGCCCAAAGAATAGATGATATCAAGGTAAGGTCACGCTTGATATATGCGCGAGCTTTGAAATTTATAAATTTAGCGTTGTCCGTCAATCTAAGAATTTTGGTGTGTACATGGGTGCGCAGTCAATACTAAAAGACGAGACAAGATTCCCATAGAAAGGAATAAAGCAATCGAAAAAGAATCCTAGAAAGGTATTAAAGAAACTCAGAATAGAGACCCACCAAAAAGGCATTAGTACGTAGTACAACTAGTTAAACTATCAGCTACATCTTAGTGAATGATGGATTAAGACCCACATAATATGTTATGTATACGTATGCATTTTCATACTCATCTCTTTATAGCTTTCGTGCATCTACCTGGTGAATCAAAAGGATTGAAATGTGCGTCAAACATCTAAAAAGGTAAGGAAAAATATCTAGGTGCCCGAGTAGGTGATGGGAATTGTTCTCTATTTCTTCAAGAAGTAGTCTGTGCTTATTTAAGGATGAGCTGAGAGAAGAATCCTTTCATCCTTTTAGAAGAACAGGGAAAATGGGTTAAGGCTGGAGATGCTCCTGTTAAGGTAAGAATCGTGAGTTTGCATGTTATATTGCCAAAGAACAAATGTGTTAGCTTGGTGAAGTGAAGCATGGTAAAGTTTTGTTATGAGATTTTGGTATTTAAACTGAAATGAAACAAGTTAAAGGAACAAATCTTGATGATTTCTTATGATTTATCGCTTAAGGGTTGTTGATCTACTTGAAGGAAGCCTGGATCTGGCAACTTCATGCTAAAGGTGAGCACTTTGTGATCTTTTTGTGAGTGTTTGTGAGGGTTCTATGAGTATCCTATGAACTATTCGAATGTGTTTCTATTTTACTATTGCATGTATGTTTATATGTCTAATTCTTCTAAGTTAAATGGCCTTTTATGCGATTGAAATGTGAATGATACAAGCGTGATATGCTATTTTTGTGAAAGATGTATGCTTGATAGGCTTGAGTGTGATGCCTAAGTAAGCTATGAAAATGTGAAGTGTTAATTCTGTGAAAAAAGTATAAGTGATAAATGATGAGATGTGCTTTTGATGTGTAAAGAAAGCAATGAGTAATGACATGTCCCTGTTCTAATGAAAAGGTATATGCATGGGTCTAAAAGTATGTCGGAGTATGCCATGAGTAAATCTTTGTATGAAAAGAGTCTGTGTGCGAAGGTAAAGAAAAGTGTCTTAGATTTGAAAATGTAAATGAATTTGCATGTTGTGTAATAGTCTGGTTTAAACTCTAGTCGGAATACTAGTTTCGAGACTACAAATCTGAGTTAGAAAAATATTTTAATAATATTTTTCGTGCTTATTATATGTGAATTAGTATGTGTGAAATTTTCATATGAAAATTTGATCGATTGTATGCTTAATTTAATAAAAGGACCTAATCCCATAAATTGTAAAAGTTGCCTGCTGTTTGTTAAAGTGCTTAATTGATTTGTCTTTTTAAAAAAGAGGTCCTTATGTTGTTATTTGACCATTGAACATATGAGTGGACATTAATAGCCTTGATATTAAAGTTTTAAATGTTTATTAATTAAGGGCATAATGGTAATCTATGTATAAATGATGAATTAAATAAAACAAATGCTAAAAATTTGCTCATTTTAAGTCTTCCTCAATCGAAAATCAAAGAAAAAGAAAAGAAAAAGAACCATCTAGGGTTCGACTACGCTAAGGCTCAATTGAGGTATGATTTTCGATTGGTTTTTGATAATTTCTATGTTTTCGTGATCGTTGCTTTATGTTTTACTAAGCCCATGCCTCAATTTCTAAATTTGATTATGATTTTAAGTTATGCCATTAATGAAACTATGAGTTTTGTGAAGTTAGTTGTTAATAAATGGAAGATATGTTTTGGGTTAACATGTTTTGTCTTTGAATTTTTGATGAATTTGAGTAATTTGGGCTAAATTGTAAAAATGAAATTTTGAGGGACTAAAATGTAAAATAAATGAAATATGTGGTCTTATATGAGTGCTATGAACACTCGGCTATGCATAAGTATATGCAAATTATGTGTAATTTGAGATTTTGTGAAATAGGGACTAAATTGTCAAAATATGAAAATATGAGGGTTATTTGTAAAATGCTTTAAATATGTGTTTTTGGTTTGATTTGAATGAATGTGAAAGTGAATAAGTTAAATTTGAATTTATATAGATCAAGAAACAAAAAAAAATAGAATTAGATCGGGGAAAAATGAAAGTCGTTGAATAGTCGCTCGTTTCCGTTCATTTTCGTACGAGGTAAGTCGATATACAAATAAATGTATTTTGAATTGAATTACTATTGATTATATGCTTTGAACAATGTTAAATGATTACATGTGTTGAGAATGAGATTTCCTATAAAGCATCGACAAAGTTTCGACGTCCGAAAAGCCCCGTACGAACCTTAGGAATAGTTAGGATACATATGTCATGACATAGGATCTGATATGTGTTATCGTGTAAGACCACATCTGGGACGTTTGCATCTTATTTGATTTCGTGTAAGACCCTATCTAGGATAGTGGCATCAATATTTGATTACATGTAAGACCACGCCTGGGACATAGGCATTGTACGAGATTTTCGAGCTATCCGCGTATCTTTATGATTCCGAATGGTTCAACGGGCATTCCGAGAAAGGAATGAATATATGTGAGATGTGTATTCGATTCAGGTACGTTTAAATTGTATACTTTGTTTGAGAACAAAGGTAAGTATATGTACAAGGGATGATAAATGACATAAGTATGAAAAAGTATTTTATTTGTGCAAATGAAATGAGTATATGGGAAATGTACATGAGTTATGTGGTTTGTGATAGTATTTGACTATGGAGTATATGTATTTAGATGATGTTTATATGTTTTATTTGATAAGTTTATTTGTATGTGGCTTACTGAGCTTTTGAAAGCTTACTTTGTGTGTGTTTGCATTATTTTATAGATATCATAGCTACCGGGAGCTCGACGATCATCGAGGATTGTCACCACACTATCGAACCTTACTTTGGTATCTTTTGAAAGTGTATATATGGGAGTATGGCATGTATAGGCTAGAAGTAATAAGATTATGTTTTGTGATATGTAAGTATTTAGCCATGTGATATGGCTTGGTTTTGGTTGATCTTATGGTTTGATTTTGGTATATGATATGTGTTCATAAATGGCGAAGAGAAATGGTAAGTTTGGTAAGTTTTGGTATGTACTTAATTGTGGAATCGGTAAAAATGTGGTATGAATTTGAATGTGAATATCAAGGTTATAAATCATATAATTTGGTATGTTTTTGGCTTATGGATTGATATGATTTGGTTTGTGTTTCAAGCATGAAATATGTTGATAATGATTCTGTATAAAAGATATATGTTTTGATTGTGAAATGGTTGGGAATTTGGTATAAATTTTCTTTGGTTTTATGCTTGTAGGTAGGACCTTTAATGGGTGGCAAATTGGCCTTGTAAATGGCTTATTTTTGCCCACACGAGCAGGGACACGGGCGTGTGTCTCAGCCGTGTTGCTCAAGGGCCATTTCGAAATCAGCCTAAGCAGACCACATAGTCGCACACATAGGCGTGCCCTAGGCCGTGTGGCCAAGTCAGTTTCAAGCACGGGCTAGACACATGGGCGTGTGACTGGCCGTGTGGTCCAAGTCAGCAGCCTCCCTAATTTTCACATGGGCGTGCCTTGTGGCCGTGTGGACAAGTCAGTTTGTATGCCCTGTTTTGACACGGCCTAGACACACGGGCGTGTCTAAAGCCGTGTAAGGCACATGGCCTAGACACACGGGCGTGTCTAAAGACGTGTACGGTACATGGCCTGTTCACATGGGCGTGTGGCCTGTACAACTTTCAAAAATTGTTTAAGTTTCAAAAAATTTTATATGAGGTTGGTTTAGTCTCGACCCCCCCTTTCTAATGCATGTTTAAGGTCTCGATGACCTATATAAGAGACTTTATTGTGATGTATAACTATGATTATGATTGATGTTTATGAAATGTTTGTAAAATATTCTGATTTGTCTGGTAACACCTTTAACCCTAGTCTGACGACAGATACGGGTTTGTAGTGTTACAATTAGTTGGTATCAGAGCTACGATTTAGTTTATTCTAGGACTAACGTAGCGTATGTGAGTCTAGTTATACATGCCATATTTATGAACTGTGATAGTGTGATGAATCTTGACAATGAAAATGTGTTTTTATATAGTAAATGGATCCCGAACGAGCCGTATCTGATGATGTTGAGAGCAATGTGCCTGCTCCCGCGCAAGGGACAGTACCCTCCAACTCTAGACTAGCTACGAGTAGCCTTGATGGAGAGGCTAGACAAGCCTTCTATTGGATGATGAATGATTGGTTCACCCAATACATTAGAACTAATCCGACTGTTCAACAACCCCCAACCCCGGTCAATCCTCCGTAAGTTCCTGCTATGTCACAAGCTAATCTGAATCAGTTGATTAAGCCTCCGGTTGATAAGATTAGAAAATATGGAGCTGATGAATTCTGTGCTATAACAAATGATGATGCTGAAAGAGCTGAGTTCTGGTTAGAAAATATGATAAGAGTATTTGATGAATTTGTCTCTGACACCGGATGAATGCATAAAATGTGCTATTTCACTTTTGAGAGATACGACGTATCACTGGTGGAAGACTTTGATATCAGTGGTTCTGAGAGAGCGAGTCACCTGGGATTTCTTTCAAACTGAATTCCGAAAGAAATACATCAGTCAGAGATTTATTAATCAGAAACGCGAAGAGTTTCTTGAGCTTAAATAAGGCCGTATGTATGTTACATAATACGAGTGAGAATTTATGAGACTAAGCCAGTATGCACGAGAGTATGTCTCGAATGAAGCTATAATGTGCAAAAAATTTAAGGATGGTTTGAATGAAGATATGCGTTTGTTAGTTGGGATTCTAGAGCTAAAAGAATTCATTGTGCTTGTTGAACGAGCATGTAAAGCTAAAGAACTCGGAAAAGAGAAAAGAAAAGCCAATTTTGAAGTTAGAGACATGAGAAAGAGATCATCGAGCAAGCCATTTCAATCTACATCAAAGAAGTTTCGAGATGATTATAGTCGTTCAAAGGCTAATGTGGGACATTTGAGTAGAGATTGTGCAAGATCACATTCGAGCTTCAGAGCTCCAACTACATCTATTGCCAGTGTTAGAAATATTTGATCTGATCGACCCGAGTGCAAACACTGTGGTAAAAGACATTACGGTAATTGTAGATTATATGATCGAGCTTGCTTCAAATGTAGATCTTTAGATCATTTCATCTGTGATTGCCCTGAATCTATCGAGCAAGAGATTATGCAAAATCTGAGGCTAAGTGGCAATGTATCTCGTGGTAGACCTCCCAAAAATACGGGTAATGTGAGTGGCAGTCAGAGGGGAACAAAAGACACTGTTGTTTGATCTGAGGCTAGAGCACCTGCCAGAGCATATGCCATTTGAGCTCGTGAGAAAGCTTCGTCCACTGATGTGATAGCTGGTACTTTTACTCTTTACGATACTTTTGTAATTGCTTTCATAGATCCTGGATCAACGCATTCTTATATATGCATGAATTTAGTGAATAGTAAGACTTTGCTTGTACAGTCTACTGAATTTGTAATTAAAGTATCGAACCCCTTAGCCAGATGTGTCCTGGTTGATAAAGTCTGTAAGAAAAGCCCGTTAATGTTTCGAGAAATTTGTTTTCCGGTTGATCTGATGTTATTACCCTTTGATAAGTTTGATATAATTCTAGGTATAGATTTGATAACTTTGCATGATGCTATTGTAAACTGCAGATGGAAAACTATTGATTTGAGATGCAAGAATGATAAAATAGTCTGAATTGAATCTAGTGATTTAAATGGGTTACTGGCTGTGATATCTTCAATGAAAGCTCAGAGTATTTTGAAAAAAGGTTGTGAAGCTTACTTTGCCTATGTGATTGATCCGAAAGTGTCAGAAAAGAAAGTTGAATTAGTGCCCATTGTCTGTGAATTTCCTGATGTGTTTCCTGAAGAACTTCTGGGATTACCTCTGATCCGAGAAGTTGAATTTGGTATTGAGTTAGTACCAGAAACTACTCTGATTTTGATAGCTCCATATAGAATGGCTCCGACCGAGTTAAAAGAATTGAAGTCTCAGTTGCAAGAGTTGACCGATAGAGGGTTTGCTAGACTGAGTTTCTCACCTTGGGGTGCTCCTATTCTGTTTGTGAAAAAGAAAGACGGTACGATGAGAATGTGCATAGATTATTGATAGTTGAACAAGGTGACTATTAAGAATAAATACCCTTTACCCCGAATTGATGATTTTTTTGATCAATTGAAAGGAGCTACCGTGTTTTTGAAGATAGATTTGAGATCCGATTATTATCAGCTGCGAGTAAAAGATTCAGACATTTCCAAAACTGCATTTAGAGTGAGGTACGGCCACTATGAATTCTTAGTTATGCCTTTCGGATTAACTAATGTACCTGCTATTTTTATGGATTTGATGAATAGAATTTTTAGACAGTATTTAGATCGATTCGTTGTCGTATTCATTGATGACATATTGATTTATTCACGTGATGAATCTGAGCATGCCGAACATTTGAGAATTGTGCTATAGATTTTTGGAGATAAGTAATTGTAAGTGAAGTTTAGTAAATGTGAATTCTGATTACGAGAAGTTAGTTTCTGGGCCACATTGTATCAGCATCAGGTATAAGAGTTGATCCGAGCAAAATTTCGGCTATTCTGGATTGGAAGCCTCTGAGAAATGTTTCTGAAGTCCGCAGTTTTCTGGGACTTACTTGTTATTACTGAAGATTTGTAAAAGGCTTTCCTACGATTGCAACTTTGTTAACGAAACTACTTCAGAAAGATGTGAAGTTTCAATGGTCCGAAAAGTGTTAGAAAACTTTGATCAGTTAAAAGCTCTATTGACTGAAGCTCCAGTGTTAGTACCACCCGAATCGGGTAAAGAATTTGTGATCTACAGTGATGCTTCGTTGAATGGTCTAGTATGTGCTTTGATGTAAGAAGGTAAAGTCATTGCTTATGCTTCGAGACAGTTGAAGCTGCACGAAAAGAACTATCCGACGCACGACCTTGAGTTAGCTGCGATTGTGTTTGCTATGAAAATATGGCGTCACTATTTGTTTGGTGGGAAATGTCATGTATATTATGATCATAAGAGTTTGAAATATCTGATGACTCAGAAAGATTTGAATCTGCGACAGAGAAGATGGTTAGAATTTCTAAAAGACTATGAGCTTATTATTGACTATCATCCGGGAAAAGCAAATGTTGTTGCTAATGCTTTGAGTCGAAAATCATTATCTGCATTGCGTGTGATGAATGCTCATTTGGTTCTATCCAATGATGGTACGGTTTTAGCCAAATTAAAAGCAAGACCATTATTTATTCAATAGATTATTGATGTTCAGAAAGTTGATTATGAGATTTTAGCAAAACGAGCTCAGTGCGATTTGAATTCTGATTCTGAATTTGGAGTTGATAATGATGATTGTTTGATATTTTGAGATCGAATTTGTGTTCCGAGAAATTCAGAATTGATTCAGATGATTTTGAATGAAGCTCACAATAGTCATTTATCTATTCATCCGGGTAGTACGAAAATGTATAATGACTTGGAATAGCTCTATTAGTGGCATTGCATGAAACGGAATATCTCTAAATTTGTTGCGAAATGCTTAATCTGTCAACAAGTTAAAGCTAAACATCAAGTGCCATCTGGTTTGTTACAACCGATTATGATTCCAGAGTGGAAATGGGACAGAATCACGATGGATTTTATTTCAGGTTTGCCCCTATCTCCGAGAAAGTAAGATGTTATCTGGGTTGTAGTTGATCGATTGATGAAATTAGCTCATTTTATTCCGGTATGATCCGATTACTCACTTGATAAGTTAGTTGAATTATACATTTCTGACATTGTGAGATTGCATGGTCTACCATTATCTATTGTGTCAGATAGAGATCCGAGATTCACATCACAATTCTGGAAGAAATTACAATATGCTCTGGGTACGAAATTGCATTTCAGTACTACTTTCCACCTACAAACGGATGGTCAATCTGAGCAGATTATTCAGATTCTCGAGGATATGCTGAGATGTTGCATTCTTGAGTTTGATGGTACGTGGGAATAGTATTTTCCTTTGATTGAATTCGCCTACAATAATAGTTTTCAATCGAGCATTAAAATGGCACCATATGTAACACCCCTTACCCGTATTCGACACCGGGACAGGGTACAAAGCATTACCAGACTTAAGCAGAAACAAACATACAAAACCAGACCATAAATTTTTATTTGATCTAAAACCAAGCAATTGAAGTCAATTTGTCCCTATTATGGACCTACGAGGCCCATAACATACATCATTAGCGGTCCAGGACTAAACTGAGAACTTACGGAAATTCTAAGAAATTTTCTAGGTTAAAGCCTCACACGCCCATGTGGAGGCAATGCACACGCCCGTGTCCCACACCTGTGTGGAATTATTTGATTTATTTCCTAATTCGAACCTATAGGTGTTTTTACACAGCCGAGCACACACCCGTGTCCTTAGCTCGTTTCCCTCACACGGCCGGGGACACGCCCGTGTAGTAGCCCGTGTGATTTTTAGCGAGCATTCTGTTTATGACGTCAGCATACAAATTTAGGGTACACAGTCAGGCACATGCCCATGTCCTGAGGCCATGTCACCTACACGGTTGAGACATACGGCCGTGTCTCTGCCCGTGCGTTTACTACCATGTATATTAACCTAAAATTTAAGGTGTAGAGGACACAGGGCCGAACAACACGCCCACGAGGCTGACCGTGTGTCACACACGGCCTAGACACATGCCCATGTGTCTACCCATGTGGACCATTTAGAGGCTATTCTCTTAAGCCATTGGTCACCCTTAAACAACCATACACTTCCATATGTTCAATGACATATTTCATGATATATTGGGTCACTTAAACATGCAACATTATAGCATCACTATGACCCTTTTTTACTAGTCTATTAGTAATCACACAACCTTGTCTTTTAGTCAATCCACACCAATTTCATGGTTTACCATATTCCTTCTTATCAATCCATTTATGAATGCTAAATTAGGCAATCACATTCAAGCAATAAATAGTCATCCATCCAACCGACACATACACATCTTAGAATGCATGCAAAGATAAGCTTAGGGATACATCCCAATCATTAATATGGACCAAATCACATGGCCATATACAAAATAATCAATTCCCAAATGAGCCATTACACTTGGCTACTTCAACATGACACATATACACAAAATAGACAAGTTTCCTATACATGCCATGACCAAAATAACTAAACCCTTTTATACCCCAGATTCTCAAAGATTGTATGATCCTAGCTCCAATGTCTCCCGATCCTTCGAGCTAGCTGGACGTATCTAAAGAGAAGAGAAAAGAGGAAAGGGTAAGCGATAAAGCTTAGTAAGTACACGTACAAATAATCTACATTTTGCAACCATTGATAATCTAAGCATAATTACTTTTCATTTTGAGACTTTTCATCATGTCATATATACATATATATTTATCTTCCATATTCATATACACATGTTTATTCATATACATATTCTTTCATAGTATCATCATTTACCAAGTCCTCATAGGGTTTTAGTACATACCTGTGCCATCTTGCTCATATATGGCTTACTTAAATTTTACTGTCGGAGTTCATATTACATTACCCTTTGAACAATTGGAATACGATTCAGACACACGGAAGTAACGGATTGAAGTGCCTGAATATAGCCTTGGCTACCTGACAGAATATGCACCGAAGTGCCTCATATCACAGAATCACATGCCGCTTTCAACGGGGTTACTCAAAGAGCTAAAAGAGTATCCGAACACAACTTAGGATACCCAACACCTGGATCCTAGCGTGTATCACATATTAAATGAGCTCCTAGCACACATAGCTATCCTAGTGACATGTCACTTGTATCCTCAACTATTCCTAAGGTTCAAACTGGATTTTAGATTTCCAGACCTTTACCGAACGAACTCGCATAATTGGTTACTTCTACACGGTTATCATCTCATAATCATATATCAAGGCATCGAAACATGTTATATTATCAACATAGTCACATAAGCATATTACACATACGATTATTAATAGATCATTTAATAATGATAATTAATGTATTTATTTGTATATGTACTTCCCTCGGTACAAAATATTAGAGTTCAAGCCTAAACCACAAAAACCTTATTCTTTCCCTGATCAAAGGCCTGTATCTCGATTCTCTTGATCTATAATACCAAATTTAGCTCGTTTAATACATACATTACTCAAAACAACCCAAAATTCGTACTTGGGTAAAATTATTATTTTACCCCCTATACTCTCATATATTTGCAATTTAGTCCCTAGGTTCGAAAGATGCAATGTATGGGATTTATTAGTTACCCAAGTCTAATCTAACATTTTTCATGTTCATAACAGCTCACATTTTCCTTCATTTCACATTTTTCTACCCTTTTTCTACTACTTTTACAAAATAGTCCCTAAAGCACTTTTCATGAAAATCTACTCAGTAAATGTTGTTTACCATCCTTTAAACTCTCATATCCTTCCATAAATAATCAAAACATAAGCTTCTCATGCATGGGTAAATTCTTAAACATGAACCCTAGCATGAAATATGGGTAGAAATAGAGAGAGCAAGTTATCGGGATTTTAAAAATACGAAGAACATTAAAAACGGGGCCTGGGAGCACTTACTATTGAGCTTGGAAAGCTTGAAAACCCTAGCTATGGATAACCCTAATTTTCGGCAGCAAAATGAAGAGAATAAGCTAATTTTTGGCTTATTTTCCCTTTTTATTTCATTAATATACCAAATGACCAAAATGCCCCTAATACCTTTCCTTCAAAATTTTCCATACAAGCCCATTTTTGTCCAAAAATTTAGATATTTGGAAAATTTCTCTTTAAGGCCTCCTAATTAATAATCCAAAGCAATTTCGTACAAATTGCTTCTAAAACACAAATTTTGCAACTTATTCAATTTAGTCCCTAATTTCCAATTTGACACCTTATACTTAGAATTTCTTCATGAAACTTTAATACATGCATATATTCATATTCTAAACTTCATAATAATTATAAAATCAATTTTTTAACGTCAGATTTGTGGTCCTAAAACCACTATTCCAACTAGGCCCTATTTTGGGATGTTACACCATACAAAGCTTTATATGGTCGCAAATGTCGTACACCTTTGTATTGGACTGAGCTCAATGAAAATAAGACACACGGGGTTGATTTGATAAAAAGAGACTGAACAGAAAGTAAAAGTGATTTGAGATAGTCTGAAAGCAGCTTCTGATCGTCAGAAATCTTATGCAAATTTGAAATGAAAAGACATTGAATTTGAGATTGGAGACAAAGTGTTTCTGAAAGTCTCACCATGGAAGAAAGTACTTTAATTTGGTAGAAAAGCCAAATTGAGTCCGAGGCTCATCGGGCCGTATGAGATTATTGAGCGTATCGGGTGAGTTGCTTATAAATTGATGTTGCCACCTGAGCTAGAAAAGATTCACAATGTATTTCATGTATAAATGCTTCGACGATATAGATCTGATCCCTCGCATGTAATTTCTCCATCTGAGATTTGAAATGAAAAGACATTGAATTTGAGATTGGAGACAAAGTGTTTCTGAAAGTCTCACCATGGAAGAAAGTACTTTAATTTGGTAGAAAAGGCAAATTGAGTCCGAGGCTCATCGGGCCGTATGAGATTATTGAGCGTATCGGGTGAGTTGCTTATAAATTGATGTTGCCACCTGAGCTAGAAAAGATTCACAATGTATTTCATGTATAAATGCTTCGACGATATAGATCTGATCCCTCGCATGTAATTTCTCCATCTGAGATTAAAATTCAGTCTGATATGACCTAGGACAAAGACCCGATCCGTATCTTAGCTTGTGAGGTTAAAAAATTACAAAATAAGAGAATTTCATTAGTAAAAGTATTGGGGCATCGACATGGTGTCGAAGAGGCTATGTGAGAGCCTGAAGATGCTATGAGACAACAATATCCGAACCTATTCGATGTTAAGATTTTCAGGGACGAAAATCCCTAAGGGGGAGAATTGTAACAGTTCGATTTAGACCCTAGTCAAAATAGTGGTTTTGGGACCACAAATCCGAGTCAAATAAATATTTTAATAATATTTTCTGTGCTTATTATATGTGAATTAGTAAGTGTGAAAGTTTCGTATGAAAATTTGATCTATTGTGTGCTTAATTTAATAAAAGGACCTAATCACATAAATTGTAAAAGTTGCCTGCTATTTGTTAAAGTGCTTAATTGATTTGTCTTTTTAAAAGAGAGGTCCTTATGTTGTTATTTGACCATTGAACATATGAGTGGACATTAATAGCCTTGATATTAATATTTTAAATGTTTATTAATTAAGGGCATAATGGTAATCTATGTATAAATGATGAATTAAATAAAACAAATGCTAAAAATTTCTCGTTTTAAGTCTTCCTCAATTGAAAATCAAAGAAAAAGAAAAAGAAACATCTAAGGTTCGGCTGTGCTAAGGCTCAATTGAGGTATGATTTTCGATTGGTTTTTGATAATTTCTATGTTTTCGTGATCGTTGCTTTATGTTTTACTAAGCCCGTACCTCAATTTCTAAATTTGATTATGATTTTAAGTTATGCCATTGATGAAACTATGAGTTTTGTGAAGTTAGTTGTTAATAAATGGAAGATATGTTTTCGGTTAACATGTTTTGTCTTTGAATTTTTGATGACTTTGAGTAATTTAGGCTAAATTGTAAAAATAAAATTTTGAGGGACTAAAATGTGAAATAAA
Organism: Gossypium longicalyx; assembly: GCA_025698465.1. NCBI lineage: Eukaryota > Viridiplantae > Streptophyta > Magnoliopsida > Malvales > Malvaceae > Gossypium > Gossypium longicalyx. The sequence goes on along the minus strand of CM046995.1, from coordinate 64,217,295 downwards.
TAAAATATGTGGTCTTATATGAGTGCTATGAACATTTTTCTATGCATAAGTATATACAAATTATGTGTAATTTGTGAGTTTGTGAAATAGGGACTAAATTGTCAAAATATGAAAATATGAGGGTTAATTTGCAAAATGCTCTAAATATGTGTTTTTGGATTGATTTGAATCACTGTGAAAGTGAATAAGTTAAATTTGAATTTATATAGATCAAGAAACAAAGACTACAAAATTAGATCGGGGAAAACGAAAGTTGTTGAATAGTCGCTCATTTCCATTCATTTCCGTACGAGGTAAGTCGATATACAAAGAAATGTACTTTAAATTGAATTACAATTGATTATATGCTTTTGAACAATGTTAAATGATTATATGTGTTGAGAATGAGATATCCGAGAAAGTATCAACAAAGTTTCTATAACACCCCAAACCTGGCCTAGACGTTATGGCCGGATCCAGCATGTCACATTGAAGTGTTTTATCGAAAACCCTTCAAAAGAGAAAATTATGCAAATTTCAGTTGCGGAAGCTTTAGCTAAAACTAATGATCTATGAAACCTTGTCATTTTTAAATTAAGTTGCGGAAACGTAGTATTAAAACAGTTATGGTTTAGGAAAACCATGTTCTACTTCTAGCAAGTATAAAGCATAAAATAATAATAATCCTAGTTTGAAAAAGATATCCAGTGAATAGGCCTTATTACAATCCGAAATGAAATAACTTTAAGTACTAGAAATGATATGCTTAAAAAAAAACAAGTCCAAGTCGTCTTGCTAGTTGGCCACCTCGGAGTCCCTCCAACTATCAAACCTCCTACTGAGCATCACCTGAGAAAAATAAAAGAGGGGGTGAGTTTTCGAAAACTTAGTGTGTACAACCCTCAAAGAGTAATAAGCAATCATCAGTTACCATAATATCATACATGCAATGATGTGCAACCCACCCCAATAATCCAACCGCTATACACCGACTCCGTCCCCCGGTACGCATCATGTGGGGATATAAATATAGACCCACCCATCTGATACACATCAATGGTAGCCCGATTGCAGTACTACCTTCATTGCAGCAAGCTACTAATCAAATATTGGGCTTAATAGCCATTAGTGGATCCACAGTCGTCAAGCAACCATGCGATCCTCATATACTTCCTCTGTTCCATAATTCCCATCCCATATGCAACCTAAACAGAATATCATATAAATGCAACAGGTATACATGTAACAACCATAAGTCTTACATTCAACACACAAGGGGTAGTATAGTCATTTTTTACCCTTAGGGGTATTTTGGTAATTTCTCTCTATTATGGGTTTATTACTTACCTTGGCTCGTTAACAAGTCCTCGTTGGCTAAAGTGAACAGATACTATGCACCAGGTAGGATTCCAGAGAAGAGGAGGTAAGTCATTAAGATTGCTTAAGTACCAAGCTTTCCCTAGATCCAATCCTAGACATGCATATACACATTGCCACACCTTAACCATATAACTCGTCCATGGTCGCAATTAATTATTTATTTAAGTTTTATGTCTATTTGAGCAGTTATTAGATACTAGGCCAAAAACCCCTTACAAGGCCCAAACAAGTCTACATACCTGCATATGGCCCACTAGGCCCAATCACATTCATATGGCCCATCAGGCCCAATCACATTCATAGTCATGCAATCATATGCTTTTTCCATCACTTAGTATCAAATTGCCAACTTTTGCCTATTATGGGCCCTACAGCCCATCGGGCCCATTTAGACTATTCTGGCTCGGTTGGCCAAAACACGACCCATATCCATGGAATCGCCCATTGGGCCTCTGATAACCTATCAGTTTCCCCCTTACGAGTGTTCGACCACTAGCAAGACCATTGTAGCTAAACTTCCAGCTTTTCGACCTTTCGACTTTTCGGCATTTTGGGATTTACCGTCTATTGTATGTGCAGTGTATGTACACACCTGGTACTGGAACGTACTGTGATCTCCTTAGCCATAAACCTACAAATAATGTCACTCAACGATTAATCACACACTCATCAAATACGATCACCAAAAACTAAAAATCTCACCTTTGCCTTACCTTGAATGACAAGCCTTAACAGCCCTTCCTTGATCACTAATCACGAGTATTTCTTAAACCTGCATCCATCTTAATCATTAAGAACTAAACAACAAGTGACTCGCAATCATATTAAGTCATTCTTAAATCATCCATGACCTTTCGGCCAACATTAATCAATAAAAGAGGAACACTTACCCAAAATCCCTAAAACGCCTAAGGAGCGATTTAGCAGAGATCTGAACTCCGAGATTTGATACTAATCCCCTACCAAAATTGATTTAAAAAGGTGAGGGAGAAAAAAAATTGGTACTAGGAAAACTGACTGAAAGAGCAAAGCACTTACACAAGAATTGGCCAAAGTAGAGGGAGTAGTGGCGGCACAGAGGGTCCTCAGCCAAAAAGGTATTCGGCTTTTGAGATTTGTATGGTGAAAGGGGTTATTCAGCACAAATAAGAAGAAGAGGAGAAGGAATCGGCTAAAATCAAAGGTAAATCAAAAGAGAATTTGAGTAGAGCAAGAATGGAAAATCGACACAAAATAAAAGAGGAAGAAAAAGGGATTTCGGCTTTTAGATCTTTGGAAAGAAAAGTGTTTTCGGTAACATAGGGAGGAAGAATTCAGCATTAGCCTAGAATCTCCACAATCAGTAACTATATATAGACTATAGCCGAATTTCCTATCCCCAAATTCTCAATTTGGCTCCACTTCTCTACACCCCTCATCTCCTAACTTTTCTCCCTGATAACTCCTTAATCCCTTCCTTAAATTTCTCCGCTAATCACTCCCTTCAGAGTTCACATCGAACGCCACCACTGGCCATTTATTGAGCAAAAATAAATCCTTCTTTTGAGCAAGAAGGGATTTGAACTCCAAACCTCCTTGCCATGCATGTGATGCCACCTCTAAGCCCCACATGTGACGCTACTTGCCACTCCAACACAAGGCTCCTTGTGTCCAATTCCTCCTTCATTTATTGAAAAACCAAACTACTTGCCAATAAGGTTCTTTTAATTATTAAACTATAATTTCCTTCACCCCAAAGTTCGAACTCAAAACTTAACCAAGGCCTATTATCACATAAATAACACTTGACTAGGAATATTAAACACACTTTATCAAAACTGAAAAAAAAGAAAGTTCAAAATTTTTGGGGCGTTATAGTTTTGACGTCCGAAAAGCCCCGTACGAACCTTAGGAATAATTAGGATACATATGTCATGACATTGGATCCGATATGTGTTATCGTGTAAGACTACATCTGAGATGTTGACATCGTATTTGATTTCGTATAAGACCCTATCTAGGATAGTGGCATCGATATTTGATTACAAATAAGACCACGTCTAGGACATTGGCATTGTACGATATTTCTGAGCTATCCGCGTGTCCTTATGATTCTGAATGGTTCAACGGGCATTCCAAGAAATGAATGAATATATGTGAGATGTGTATCCGATTCAGGTATGTTTGAAATGTATACTTTGTTTGAGAACAAAGGTAAGTATATGTACAAGGGATTATAAGTCACATAAGTATGAAAATGTATGTTATTTGTGCAAATGAAATATGTATATGGGAAATGTACATGAGTTATGTGGTTTGTGATAGTATTTGACTATGGAGTATATGTATTTAGTTGATCTTTATATGTTTGATTTGATAAGTTTATTTGTATATGGCTTACTAAGCTTTTGAAAGCTTACTTTGTGTGTGTTTGCATTGTTTTATAGATATCGTAGCTATCGAAAGCTTGGGGATCATCGAGGATTGTCACCACACTATCTAACCTTACTTTGGTATCTTTTGAAAGTGTATATATGGGAGTATGGCATGTATAGGCTAGAAGTAATTAGATTATGTTTTGCGATATGTAAATATTTAGCCATGTGATATGGCTTGGTTTCGGTTGATCTTATGGTTTGATTTTGGCATATGATATGTGATGCAAATTATGCTTATGTGATGTGTTCATAAATGGCCAAGAGAAATGGTAAGTTTGGTAAGTTTTGGTATGTGCTTAATTGTGGAATTGGTAAAAATGTGGTGTGAATTTAAATGTGAATATCAAGGTTATAAATCATATAATTTGGTATGTTTTTGGCTTATGGAATGATATGATTTGGTATGTGTTTCAAGCATGAAATATGTTGATAATGATTTGGTATAAATGATGTATGTTTTGGTTGTGAAATGGTTTGGAATTTGGTAAAAATTTTCTTTGGTTTTATGCTTGTAGGGAGGACCCTTAATGGGTGGCAAATTGGCCTTGTAAATGGCCTATTTTGCCTACATGGGTAGAGACACGACCATGTGTCTCAACTGTGTTGCTCGAGGCCATTTCGAAATGAGCCTGAGTAGACCACACGGTCACACACACGGGTGTGTGCTAGGCCGTGTGGCCAAGTCAGTTTCGAGCAAGGGCTAGATACATGGGCGTGTGACTAGCCGTGTGATCCAAGTTAGTAGCCTCCGTAATTTTCACACGGCCTGGCACTCGGGCGTGTCTTATGGCCGTGTGGATAAGTCAGTATGTATGCCCTGTTTTGACATAGCCTAGACAGACGGGCGTGTCTAAAGCCGTGTAAGGCACACGACCTGTTCACACGGGCATGCGGCCTATACAACTTTGAAAAATTATTTAAGTTTCAAAAAATTTTATATGAGTTCGATTTAGTCCCGACCCCTTTCTAATGCATGTTTAAGGTCTCGTTGACATATATAAAGGACTCTATTGTGATGTATGACTATGATTATGAATGATGTTTATGAAATGTTTGTAAAATATTCTATTTTTTTTGTAATGCCTTTAACCCTAATCTGGCGACAGGTACGGGTTAGGGGTGTTACATGTTGAGTCTCCTTGCATGTGAGTCGGTCGAGACAATAAACATGAATTTTGATATGAAAGTCCATGGCCATGGCAAGAAGACCATATAGTGTAAGACCTAGTTTGGGACTATGGCGTCGTATTGGGAAAAGAAGACAATGTAGTGTAAGACCTAGTTTGGGACTATGGAATTATAATGGGAAAAGAAGACAATATAATTCAAGACCTAGCCCGAGACTATGGCATCATATGGGCATACGAAGACCATATAGTGTAAGACCTAGCTGAGACTATGGTGTCATGTGGGGAAAGAAGATAAATGATGGTTGGTCGATTACCAGACGATGAGGGGGAAACAACATGACGTTGGTTTTAGGAAAATCTCTATCATCGAAAACACCATTTACTGAAATGTGGAAGCCATTGTGTTTGTTCTCTGATATATGTGAGATTTAGTGGCATAATATGTTATATGTGGAAGCTTTTGTGGCTGTTCTCTAATATATGTGAGCCTTAGTGGTGGAATATGTTATATGTGGAAGGCTTTGTGGCTGTTCTATGATATATGTGAGCCTTAGTGGCAGAATATGTTATGTGGAAGCCTTTGTGGCTACTCTGTTATAAGAAGAGCCTTCGTAGCTAATTCTGTTAAAGGCGTCTTCTTGGCAAAGTTTATTGTATGCATCTAGACGCCTATATGGTTTTCTTTAGTGGTGTATTCTTGACTTGAAATGGTGATTATACATATGATTATGCCTCACTAAAGTTCTGGTGAAATTATTATTGATGCCTTTGATTGTAGGATCTATTACAAATTGCAAACATGTTGAATGAAAAAGTCAATGATAAAGATTAAGAAAGAAGAACTCTTGATGATTTTGGGAATTTCTCCCAAAAACCGCTCGTGTGGTGATCAGCTGTTTAATGTCACAGCAATAATGTGTAATCGTACACTGTTGATGCAAGTATAATATACAGATATGAGTCTGTCAGATATCAATCCCATGAGGATGGTTTTCTTTTGTCTATCAATGTCAGTATAATAAATATATAGAAATGAGATAAATTGTGAGAGTAGTTGTTGAAGCAATAACTTGAAAACAATAAGATAAAATATGATAATGATAAACTAGGATCCCCAACGTGAATATTTAATAGAATACTAAGTGCTCACAAGGTATAAAAGGATAGGTGATTGCCAATACATTAAATCGCAATGAATATCTTACCAATTTTAACTTCTATATTTAATCTAAGACTTCATCATGCGCATTAACCACACCTTCTGGTGGTGGCAATGGAACACTATTAAGAACAAGTGGATCAAATTCCCCTAATCCTTAAGCAACTTCAGTTGTCATGCTTGTTAGCTTGAACTGTCGCTGCACTTTCCAGTGTCAGTGATCGAAATAACACTTCCATGCTAAAAAATTCAAACCCAAAGATTAAACAGTAGAAGCAAGATTGAATAAAATAACATTTAACCCAGAAATTAAGTGTACTTCCATACAAACATGAAATAGAAAGTAATCACCATTGTTTAGAAAAGAAATATAAAAGAAACAAGTGTAGAATACTATTCCTAGACAATCTCGACTTGGATCTCTACATTCCCTCTTGTGTCACACTCAGGGCTCCTCGTTAAAAGTTGATCTGCGTCCCTTTCATGTCGGTTCACCCGTAGGAGACTTAAGCCGCCATAGTCAAAAAGCATCAAAAGATAGGTTGAATAAGATAATACCCCCCAAAAAGCCTCCCATTTGTTTTCTTTTCACGTGAATATTAATATTTATCCAAATAGCACAGCTGTCCTTTCATCAGAATCACGCTACCTTAGTACATAGAAGTTGGCTATACTAGATTGGATAGCTCACACATTTTTGTTCTTATTCGAAAAACTGTCAGGTGCAGCGACAATTCTGGGTACAATCTAGAAATACTCATGCAACGACATCGATACCAAAACATGACAAAATTAAGGACAAATAGGCTAAGATCCACTAAGTTATAAAATACAATTTACTAAACTTAAAATGTTAAAATATGCTAAAGATAACTAAATGGGGAAAAATTAACCAATAAGTAGGGAGAAAACATATGTTCTTTCTAGAACTATTATACCCCCAAACTTGAGGTTTTACTTGTCCTCAAGTGAAACAAAAACTAGCACGGCTACACAAGAACTCACTAAGGCAAATGACCACTCTAGCAACTTGAATCACCTAAAATCCCAATGAATAAGTCACATTCAAATGAAAAAAATATTGCATCGACAATACATAAGTAATAAATGAATAAGATTGAAACTTCATCAAAACCAGCATCATGCTTGAAATCCTAAATTCTATCTACCAATACAACATTTATTGTACAATATATGTCTATTTTTTTTCTAAATAAGGGATATCGTTGCATTACTGTACCCTTGTTCCCGAGAAGTAACAATGGAGTGCAACAAACCCCTAGGGAGTACGTAATTGCATTGGCACACACTCATGCAGCGACAGCCTTTGGCTAGATTCATTTTCCTAATACTTGTATTGGAGTGTTCTCTCTTTAACATTTCATAATACACACACTTTGGAGTGTTTCTTATTCATAACTATATATATAACCAGTTGTAAAAGGTAGATTCATTCAAGATTCAAGAAAAGCTACTAGTCATCCATTACTAATGCAACCTAAATCATTCATCAAAGAATAGAAGATACAACATTCAGTCAAATTTATCCAACTCATTCATTGATAATCCACATGATTCAAGAATTAAACATCGAATGTAACAAAAATTTTCAAACACATTTGCATTAACCATAAATAAACCTTACATGCTTCATTAAACTAAAAAATATTTTTTGAAATGTGAGTGTATTTCCAAACCCCATATGCATTCCCCCAAACATAAAGTTTGCATTGTCCTTAATGCACTAAAATTAAAATGCAATGACAATAGAAATGTAACAACAATGTGCACTAACAAAATAAAAATTACAACTACATGCAATGTATAAACATTACAACTAAAAAAACTAAAAATAAACTAACTTAGTTTTCCTCAGCCACAGATGTGGCTGCACGATGTTCTTTCATCTTCATCCTTCTTATTCACATCTACAACAAGGAATTCCTCCTATCTAACAACAACTTCCTCCTCAATAACAGGTTCCTCTTGACCAACAATGAAGTCACCCTCGACCAGGCTATCAATCCTTTTTATGTACTCCTCATGTCCCTTGATTCCTCTTCTTTTTGCCTTTGACAATTGAATGTATCAGGTACATTCTATTGAGAGTGACTGTGGTGCTGTGAGTAGAGGGCTGTAGCCTGCAGTTGACAAAATGAAACCAAATTTTGGTTTGCAGTGTTAGGAAGCATTAGTGTATCATATAATTCCCTTGATGTGGATCTGTCCATAATGCTCCTTTGACACATAAATCCTTCACCAATAGGTGACTTTTTTTGTCTATGATATCCTCAATGAACTTAGAGTGTTCATTCACATCCACTTTAGTGTTGCATAGCTCATTGATTTTTTTAGCATCCTATAGGATTAAGCCTTCTCGAACAAAGATGAACTCTAGCTCATGGTCATAAAAGTTAGCATAAAACTCACGTACCAATGGTGGAGAATAGATTCCAGGATGAGTGTAGAAAGTCTCCCACTTCAACTCAGAGATGGTTTTATAGACTTGCTTGCCCAAGTATTTCTGTGGAGAAAGGAGAATGCCCTGTTCTGGGTGGAAGTTTCACTTCAAATGTTGTCTTTAAACTTACCCTTTGTCGCTTTCAGTAAAAAGATCATCTGCTCCTTTTTCTCTGTTGGCATGGAGGATTCTGGTTCTCGAACTATAGTTGTAGAGGACGAGTGTTCTTCAATAGACTTGGTGGCTTTCTTGATTGATCCTCTCATTCTTGCCATATTTTTTTGAGTGAAGATGGTTTAAAGTTGTAAAGGTACGAGTTTGGGGAAGAGAAAGTGAATAAAAATTGCTGCTTTGTATGTGTTACAGTCGGTACAGTGGAAAGGGGGTTTATAGCGAGTGAAAGAAGAAGATAGAAAGGCAAGACTTTTGTGAAGGGATATAAAGCTGGTGGGAATAAATATGTCCAATGAAAATTGCGCCCACTCAAACAGATCAGACGACTAGGTCACTTTTGATCAAACGGTGGGATCTGAAATTTTTTATATGCCCTCATTCTTGATGAGTCGTAAGTGATAGTATAATAGTACGAATTGCATTGACAATAAAGCCCAAGTGCATCGACAATGGTACCTAATTATTTTGCAAAAAAAGAAGAAGAAGAAGAAGTAAAACAAACTTGAACAAAAACAAAAAATAAAATAAAATCACATAATGGTAAATTCAATAAAAATTAAAATTTTTTGATCAATTTAATAGTCTCTGCCTGCTTTTGATTAATATTCCCAAAATAGTGTTTCAACTGCTGTCCATTCACTTTGAACTAATTTCCATCATGTAAATCTATGATTGTGATTGCAACATGAGGAAAAACTTTGACAACTTCTAAAGGTCTAGACCAACGCGAGCGAAATTTATGTGGGTGCAATTTCAGTCTAGAATTGAATAATAAAACTTGTTGACATATGATAAATTGTTGTTGGAAAAGATTTCTATCATGCCATTGTTTGGTCTTTTCCTTGTAAATTGCAGTGTTTTCATAGGCATTTCACCTAATCTTCTCTAGTTCAGTGATATCCAACAACCTTTTCCTTAGAGCAGCTTGATAGTTCATGTTCACTTGCTTAGTTGCCCATATTTCTTTGTGCTCCAGTTCAATTGGCAAGTGACAAGCTTTCCCAAAACCCAATTGATACGCCGACACCCTTAATGGAGTTTGTATGCTGTCCGTAATACCCATAAAGCGTCATCCAATCTAGAAGACCAATCTTTCCTTGAAGCGTTCACAACCTTTTCAAGAATGTTTTTAATTTGTCAATTCGATACTTCGACTTGTCCATTAGTTTGCGGATGAAAAGTAGTAGCCATTCTATGATTAACTCCATATCTCTTTAGTGCGGCTGCCACTTGGTTGCAATGAAAGTGTGTACCCTGATCGCTAATCAATGCCTTTGGTGTACCAAAGCTAGTGAGTATATGCTTGTGAAAAAATTTAAGCACTGTCTTTACATCATCCTTTGCGACTGCAATAGCTTCAACCTACTTCGAAACGTAGTCAACAGCTACTAATATATAAAGATTTCCAAATGAACTTGGAAATGGTCCCATCAAATCCATACCCCAAACATCAAACAATTCAACCTCCATAATTGGCTGCTGCAACATTTTATTATGTCGGGACATAGAACCAGTGTGCTAACACTTATCGCATTGATTCACAAAATTATGGGTGTGTTTGAATAATGAAGGCCAATAGAATCTTGATTGGAGAACCTTAGTAGTAGTTCGCATGCCATAGAAATGAACTCTATAAGGAGCATCATGACAGTGCTTCAGGACTAAAAGCATCTTCTCTTCCAGAACACAATGCCGAATGATGTTGTCATTTGCATACCTTGAATAAATACAGCTTGTTCCAATGATACTTCATTACTTCACGAAGAAATCTTTCTTTTTTATTGCCTGTGACACCCAATGGGAGTTTTCTACACACTAGATAATTAACCAAATCTGCATACCAAGGGGTTGCATCTACAGCAAAGAACTTCTCACCTGGGTATGCGTCATCAATTTGAAGTATGTTTCCATCTTCGCTACCAACTTACAATCGAGACAGATGGTCTATAACTTGATTCTCTGAACATTTACGGTCTTTTATCTTGATGTTGAATTCTTACAACAGTAAGATACAGTGTATCAGTCTTGGTTTTTGTAACGCCCCAAAAATCCCGAAATTCAAAAATCCTGAAATCCCATATTTCCTTTATTTTTTATTTTGATGAAAATTGTGTTTAATATTCTTATCCAAGTGGTAATTTTAGTAGGTCTTAGCTAAGGTTGAGTTCCAATTAAGGGGTAGAAGAAATTATAATTTAATTATTAAAAGAATCAGGGCTAACAAGTAGGTGGGCTTTTGAATAAATGAAAAAACAATTGGTCACGAAAAGAGCCTGTGGTGGAGTGGCTAAGTGACGCCACATAAGGTGTAGTGAGGTGGCGTTAGTAGCTAGTAAGGGGGTCCAAGGTTCGAATCCTAGCTTAATATTTTTTGAATTTAATTTTGGCCTTCTAGAAGGATGGAAGTGGCATGAAGATGGACTCCAAGGGGAGTGTTCAAAAGAGAAAATTAAGGAAAGGATCAATGGGTTATCAGGGAGAAAAATGAGGAGATGAGAAGTGAGGAGTAAGTGGAGCTGAATTGGGAACTTGGGCTTGAATAATTCGGCTATAGGGTTATATAGGTGCGGAATGGGAGGGTTGAGAAGTTAATGATGAATTTCCCTTCACTTTGTGCTAGAAACCCTTTTCTCTTCAAGATCCAAAAAGCCAAAAACCCTCTATTTTACTTTATTTTCTTTCTACCGATTTCTATTCTTCTCTACACAATCTTCTTTAATCTGTACCAAATAAACCTTATTCACCATATTTAGTTTGAAAAGCCAAAAAATCAAATCTTCTAAGGGCCGAATACTTTTTGACCGGATCTAGTGTAAGTGTTGCTCTTCCAATCAGTTTTTCTTTATTTAGTATCAATTATTGTCCCTCACTCTTTCTAATGAAATTAGGTCAGGGATTAGTATCGGATCTTGGTTTTTAGCTCTCTGCCGAATTGCTCCTTAAGGTGTTGCAGTTTTGGTAAGTAATCTTCTCCCATTGGCTAAGGTGGTCGGATGGTCATAGTTATGGTAAGGAGACTTGTGTTGGATATGAGTCACCTATTATTCAGGTTTTAATAGTTAAGATTTGTGCAGATCTAGGAAATACGTGATCAAGGAAAAAGCGAATAAGGATTGGGTTCAAGGTAAGGTTAAGGTGAGGTTTCGGTTTTTGAGTAAATAAGTATTAAGCAAGCGATTAATTGAAGGGTGATATTGATTGTAGGTTTGGGCTAAGAAGATCGCATCACGCTTGCTTACTAGGTATGTACATACACTACACACACACAATGATTCGGCAAAAGCCGAAAAGCTGAAAAGCCGAAATGCCGAAATGCCGAAAAGCCAAAAGTTTGGCTATAGTAGTCTTGCGAGTGCGCGAAAACTTGTAAGGGGGAAACCGATAGGTTGCTTGAGGCCCACGGGCAATTCCGTGGACTTGGGTTGTGATTTGGTCATATGGGCCAGATGGACTAAATGGGCCCGATGGGTTGTTGGGCCCATAATAGGCAAAAACTGAATATTGATGCTATGTGATAGGAATTTGTATGTGAGCATGAGTATGGATGTGACTGGGCCTAACGGGCCATATAAATGTGGTTTGGGCCTAATGGGTCATATACAGGTGATTTGGGCCTAATGGGCCATATGAATATGATTGGGCTTAATGGGCAGATCTAGGAATGTGAATTTGATTGGGCTCTGTAAGGGGTTTTGGGACTAGTATATGATATCCACATAAGACTTAATTAATTATTTGTGACCATGGACAAGTCATAGGGTTAAAGTGTGGCAACGGGTATATGCATGTCTAAGATTGGATCTAGGGAGAGCTTGGTACTTAAGCGGTCTTAATGACTCACCTCCTCTTCTCTGGAATCCTACCTGGTGCATAGTATTCGTTCATCTTAGCTCACGGGACTTGTTAATAGGCCAAGAAAAGTGAAAATTGTAATTAAGGGAAAATTACCAAAATGCCCTTAAGGGCGAAAATGACCAAAATACCCCTAGGTGTTGAATGTAAGTTTTGTGGATGCGACATGCATACATATGATATTCCGCTTAGGTTGCATATGGGTTGGGAATTATGGAACGGAGGAAGCATATGAGGATTACATGGTTGATTGATAATCGTGGATCCACCCACGGCTTTTAAAGCCCAATATGTAAATGAAAGTAGTTCCGCAACTGGGCTACCATGGTGTGTGGGTTGGGTGGGTCAATATTTATATCCCTACATGGTGTGACGGGGGACGGAGTCAGTGTGTAGCAGATAGATAATTTGGATGGGATTGCATTGCATGATTGATGAATGATGTTTTTTGTGAATGCTTATTTTTGTCGAGGGTTGTACACACTGAGTTTGCGAAAACTCACCCCCTCTTTTATTTTATTTTCAGGTGATGCTCAGTAGAAGATTCGGTGTTTGGAAGGACTCTGGGTGGCCAGCTAGCAAGATGATTTGGACTTGGGTTTTTTCAAGCATTTAATTTTTTACTTCTTTTTAAGTATGTTCTAGACCAGATTGTAATAAGGCTTTCATTGTGTTATTATTACTTGAATTATTATTTTCAATGTAATTACAATAAGTTGAACATAGGTTTTCTAAATTATAGTATGTTTTCTACATTTTCGCAATTAAATTTTTAAATGATAAGTTTTCTTAAATCAAATGTTTCAACAAGTTTTTTGTAACTGAAAGGGTGTTTTTTTAAGTTAATTAAGGTTTCTTTTATTTTAAGAAGGGTTTCCAATGAAAACACGGTTTTCGCTAAAACACTTTAATGTGACACACCAGATTCGGCCATAACGTCTAGGTCGGGTTTGGGGTGTTACAGTTTTGCATCCTTCTTTGCAAAAGGATATCTCAACGCTGAGTGATCCGTAAATCCGTTAAGCTTTGTGCCGACAAGATAAGAATGAAACTTGTTGAAAATAAAGATTACGACCAACAATTCTTTCTCTATAGTGGTATAATTGATTTGAGCCTCTGTAAGAGTTTTGCTAGCATAATAGATGGCGTGGAATATTTTTCCCTTGTATTGTTCTTGAATAGCACCCATAACAAAGTCACTTGCATCACACATAACTTCAAAAGGTTGAGACCAATCTGGTGCAATGACAATGGGTGCATTTACTAGCTACTTATTTAATTAAATAAATGCATCCAGACATGCATCATCAAAGAAGAATTTTTGATTCTATTCCAGCAATGAGCATAAGGATTTTGCAATTTTTGAGAAATCTCTAATAGATCTTCGATAAAACCTCACATGCCCAAGAAAACTACGAAACCTTTCACATTTGTCAGTGGATGTAATTTCTCAATGATTTCTACTTTAGCTTTGTTTACTTCAATGCCTTAACTAGAAATGCGATGGCCTAATACAATGCCTTCAGTTGCCATGAAATGGCATTTTTCCCAATTTAGAACAAGATGTGTGTCTTCACATCGCTTCAATACTTTATCCAAATTGTTAACGCAATGATCAAAATCATTCCCATAGATTCAGAAATCATCCATAAAAACCTCTAAAGAATCTTAAATCATATTCGAGAATATTGCCATCATGCACCTTTGAAATGTGGTTGGTGCATTGCAAAGACCGAAAAGCATACGACTAAAAGCAAATGGCGAAAAGCAAAAGTACTAAAAGGGATAGGTGAAAGTTGTTTTCTCTTGATCCTCTAGTGCAATAGCCATTTGATTGTACCCAAAATAGTCGTCTAGGAAGTAGTAATAGGCTCTTCTAGCAAGCCTATCCAACATTTGGTTAATGAAAGGAAGTGGGAAGTGGTCCTTCCTTGTGGCAGCATTAAGTTTGTGATAATCCATACAGACTTGCCATCCCGTAGGAATGCATGTAGGAATTAATTTATCATTTTCATTGCTAACCACAGTGATACCACTCTTTTTAAAAACGCATTGCACTGGACTTTCCCAATTGCTATCAGAAATAGGGTAAATAATTCCAGCATCAAGCTATTTCATAATTTTTTTTCATAACAACTTCCTTCATCTTCTCATTTAATCTTCATTGTTGCTCAATCTATTGCTTGCCTTCTTCTTCCAACTTGATGTTGTGCATGCAAAAATATGGACTAATGCCTTAAATATCGGCAATACTTTAAGCAATAGCTCATTTATGCTGCTTAAGAATATGGACCAATTTCTCTTCTTGAGTTATATCTAGTGTTGCGGAGACAATAACTGGGAGAGTATTATTAGCACCAAGAAAGACGTAGTTAATATGAGTAGGTAGTATTTTCAATTCCAGGGTAGGAGCTTCGTCAATAGATGGCTTAAAAATTGGAGTTGTTCTGTTGGCTAAGTCTAAAGATTTAATCTGCCATCAATGCCTGAGTTTAATATTATTAACTTCAACCATGCTGTCACAATCATCTAAAAATTCATCATCAGATGTCACTGCAAACTCCTCATAAAGTATTGTGCTTCGGTCATTGAATTGTTCCTCAATTAGATCATCTAGCACATCGACAGTATGTCATTCTTCTTTATACTTGCATTGAATAGATTCGAAAACACTAAAGGTAATATGCTCACCATTAAGTCGCATGGTCAGTTCACCTTTATAAACATCAATAAAAGTTCGTCCGGTGGCTAAAAATAGTCGTACCAAGATTATTGGAACCTTATTGTCTGCCTCGCAGTCAAGTATGATAAAATCAGCTGGAAAAACAAATTTATCCACATGAACTAAGATGTCTTTGATTTTCTCTTCAGGTTGAGCCAAGGATCGATCTGCCAGCTGCAATGTCACTGCAGTAGGTTTCATGTGACTAATTCCCAACTTTCTGAAAGTAGATAGTGGCATTAGGTTGATGCTAGCTCCCAAGTCGCATAAAGCCTTGCCCAAATAATGGTTGCCAATTGAACATGGGATAGTAAAGCTCCCAGGATCCTTCATTTTGGGGGGCAACTTATTTGTCAAAAAGCACTACAGCCTTTTGTAAATGCAATAGTTTCAATGTCACTGAACTTCTTCTTCTTAGAGAAGAGCTCCTTCATAAATTTGCCATAATTCAAAATTTGCACTATAGCATCTGCTAAAGGAATATTGACCTAAAGTTGCTTCAGTGTGTTCAAGAATTGTTGTTACTACTTATCCTATTCATTCTCCTTGAATCTTTATGGAAAAGGTAAAGGTGGAAATACATCTGATTGCGCCGACACCTTTGATTGCGTCAACAATTTTAAGGGTTGGACATTAGGCATATGAGTGACAATTTGTGAAACTTCTTTCTCTGGTACATCGACAAGCTCTTCAAATTCAACCTTCTCACCAGGGATCACTTAACCAGTACCTTGAGGTGCTACAGTAGAGTTTTTATTCGGCTCACCAGTTTGTTTACTACTCCTATAGTGATAGCCTTGCAGTGTTCTTTCCCCTTCGGACTGGGATTTTTCGTGTCACTAGGTAGTGTGCTCGATGGTCGAATATTCAGATTCAAAGCAAGTTGTCCTAATTGTGCCTCCAATGCCCAAGTAGAAGATGAATTCCCTTGCATAATAGCTTCTGTGCAAGTAATATGTTCTCGCATTAAAGCCTTAAGAGCTGCTAACGGGTCAGAAGGAGAAGCATGCATGTACTGTTGTTATCAATGTCCTTGAACATGCTGATTCAACATTGAAGAGTGTTGTGGCGGCATCTGACTTTGTTATGGATACATCTAACTATGCTGATTGTAGTTCTATTGTTGTTGATTGTAATTCCCTTGTCTTGGATTATAATTTCTTTGAGTAGATATATTCCTATATCGGAATGTCGCAGCAGTTTGTCCAGTAGTCTAAGTTTCCTAAGATTGTTGATTGTGTGTAGAGTTATTATAAGAGTTGCCATAAGAATTGTTGCAGATGTTATTGACATAAAAGGCATTCTTTGCATGTTGTGGACAATCTTCATAGCTATGGTTGTCACTACAAATCTCACAAAAAAAGGTAGGAACTTCAACTTGTTGAGTGACTTTTATAGGTGTAATGTCACTAGTCCCTTGCATATTTTTTTATCATATTTGGAAAAGAAACTTGAGCACTAGGTGCAGATATTGCGTCCAATTCAATAACTCCTGAAGTAGCTTTTGCTAGTGTACTCTAGAGATAGGATATTGATAATCATTCTAAGCAATTCTTTCAAGAATTCCAGTAGCATCATTATAAGTACAATCCAGCAAAGGACCATTCACTGATGCGTCAAAAAGATTCCTCGTGTCTGAATTCGGCCCATTATAGAAAATTTCAATTTGTGCTTCCTATCAAATGTCGTGCATGGGGCAACACTGAAGCAAAGATTTATAACATTCCCATGTAGTGTGAAGATTCTCATTATCCAGCTAATGATAAGTTGTAATATCATTTTGGAGATGAGCATTCATCATCAGTGAGTTAAAGTGCAAAACAAAATATGTTGTTAATGCATTCCAAGAAGTAATTGATACAGCTGGTAGCTTGAGGAACCAAGTACGAGCTTTTCCCTGGAAGGAATAAGGAAATAATTGCATCTTCAAAGTGCCATCAGGAACACCTTGTTGATTAAAGGAAGCAGAAATCAATAAAAATGATTTGAGATGTTCTCGTGCATCTTCATGTGGTAGTCCAGCATATTGCCCATTAGAATTCAACATTTGAAACATTACTGGCTTGAGTTCAAAATTCCCAACTTGGATTGTTGGCCTAACAACTCCTGGTTGTAAGTCATCCAAGACAGGTACAACAAAGTCTCGTATAGTCTTGTTTTGTATTTGAGTGTCTTGCAGAAATGGTGGCTCATTAGCATTTGGTGCTACACCTGGGGTATGGCTTCATTGTTTCTTGGTAAAGCCATATTCCTTTGTTCTTGAAGCCTCCTCCGAGTGGTCCTTTCAATTTCTAGATCAAAATCGACAATAAACTCCAAATTGCTTCGGGTCATCAAACACCCAAAATAAAATGTGAAAATAACGACAAAAAGAAAATAAGTTAGTGGCAACTAAATATTATATAATAAAAAACAAAGTGCAAAAACAAAAATAGATATCAAACAAATGCCATCCCTGGCAATGGCGCCAAAACTTGATCGATTGTTTAATACCACAGCAATAATGTGCAAGCATCACTGTCGATGCAAGTATAGCAGACAGATGAGTCTGTTAGATATCGACCCTACGAGGATGGTTTTCTTTTGTCTATCAATGTCACTGCAATAAATAGACAGAAACGAGATAAATTATAAGAGTAGTTGTCAAAGCAATAACTTGAAAGCAATAAGATAAAATATGATAATGATAAACTGGGATCCCCAATGTGAATATTCAATAGAATACTAAGTGCTCACAATGTATACAAGGATAGGTGATTGTCAATGCATTAAATTGTAATGAATATCTTACCAAGCTTAACTTCAATATTTAATCTAGGTCTTAAACTTGCACATTAACCACACATTTCGATGATGGTAATAGAACACTATTAAGAACAACTAGATTAAATTCCTTTAATCCTCAAGCAACTTCTGTTGTCATGCTTGTTAACTTGAACTGTCGCTGCACTTTTCAGTGTTAGTTACCGCAATAACACTTCCGTGCTAAAAACATTCAACCCAAAGATTAAACAGTAGAAGCAAGATTGAAGAAAATAACATTTAACCCAGAAATCATGTGTACTTCTGTACAAACATGAAATAAAAAGTAATCACCATTGTTTAGAAAAGATGTAACACCCCAAACCTGGCCTAGACGTTATGACCGGATCTGACGTGCCACATTAGAACGTTAAAAACATTTTCTATTCTTAGTCCAGAAAAAAATCGTACTTAGTGTTCAAAAGATGATTTCATTATAGGTTAAAGTGAATGGAAGCTGTGCACCAGGTAGGAAACCGGAAAACAGGAGGTGAGTCCATCGGACTGCTTAAGTACCAAGCTCCCTTCAGATCTAATCCTAGACATGCACACCACTATTACCACACCTTAACTTAGCGTATGTTCTTAGGAAACCAATTCATTTAAGTCTAGTTTAAGAAAAGTGATTAACTTTGGAAAAAGTTTTTGCTTTGTTGTCGTGATATTTTAAGATCAATTACTGTTTTTTGAAAACACGCCCTAAAACTAATCAGTTTCAGTGACTAAGATAATAATATTATACCTATTCTAGTAAAACATATTAAAAACCATCAAAAATAATTAAAGCGGCCTTATTACAACTTAAACTCAAAATAATTGATGTAAATAAAAACTAATTAAATTATAAAAAGAGAATCAAGTTTGCAGTACGTGCGGCCACTCCGAATCCCTCATAGCTCCAAGTCCACTATGGTTGAGGATTACCTGCAAGGATAAAGTTAAGGGGTGAGTTTTGGAAACTCAGTGTGTAAATTAATCCAACCATAGTCCAGATCAGTTCAAACCACAGAAACAAATTAAATTGGGCCTTAGCCCTATACAGAATTCAGAATGAAGCCCATAGGCTCATAACAGAAGCAGAACAAATATCATGTATGCAGAAAAACCCATTCCATATCCATCCGTATACACCCCCGTGCCAACCTTACACCATGTGGGGAGACTACTCGACCCACCCATCCGTCTACACGTTACAAGTATGTAGCATGGCTTCCAGAACAAATATTATGACAGAGTCACCAGATACAGATAATTATGGCAGATCCACCAGAAAGAGATATTTGTGGCAAAGCCACCAGATCAGATATTTGTGGCAGAGCCACCAGAACGCTTCCTCCATCAATATAACCCATATCCCATGCAACAGATATACATGTCATAGCATATAACAAACAGAACCAGAATATCATGCATTTCAGTCAAAATCAACCCTAGGGGTATAACGGTAATTTTGCACCTAGGGGTATAATGGTAACTTTCATACTTAAGGGTATTTCAGTAAAAATTTCTATTTTAGGGTTTACATACACATTACAACCATTAACGCATTAACAGAAACACTTACCGAGCGTTTTACCGACTTGGGCCCGTTGGCCCATTAACCCATTTTCGGCCCATTAAGCCCAAATATACCGAGGTGCACGAAATTGCGCACTCTGCCATCATATCATTTGAGATTAATAGGATTAACAATCCAAACCATCTCACGAGCGCTCGCACGCTCACAAGTCCACAAAATACCGATTTTTTGGCATTTTGGCTTTTCGGCTTTTGCCGATCTAGTCTATGAAAGGGTGTCAGTTACACACCTGATTTGTAGTGGTTCGATGGCGAGTTCCACACGCGAGTTGCCTACAATCGGGTTAGTAATATGTTAACTATGAATCCATACAACTTGTATACAAATCCTTACTAAAAGTCGGCCATTAACACCTCAGGCACTAGAGATCCTACCTTTGCCTAAACTAGCGACTAGGTTTAGATCCAGTCGTTCCCCTTATCCAAGCCTTCGATCAGCAGCCTCTAGATCACACTAACATCATAATAAAATAATTTTCACAACCCTTAGAGCCATAGGGCCCAATCGATAGCCTCCCTAAGCCTTTAGAAATTTTGGCTTTTCTAAAACCTGAAATAAAGAATAGATTCGAAAACTTACCACCGGTTCCTTCAATCAACGATTCCAGTTTAGTTCCTATTCAATTCTGATGCAGATCTATCCCCTCAAATGTTAGCAGAAATCAAATCTTTAAAGGTCTAAAGATTTGGCTATGCCGCAATGACTAAGGTGTTTTCGGCTTTTGAAACTCGTGAAATAAAAGATGATTTGATAAGGAGGTTTTTTTGCAAAGTTGAAGTCGATAGAGGTTGGGGTTTAGAGAGTGTAAAATTCGGCCAGGAAAGATGATGGAAAAAATCAAAGAAGTTGGCTAGGAGAAATCGACACAGAAGAAAAACGGGCTTTCGGGATTTCAGCTTTTATGGCAATCGGCTATAAAGGACGAATGGAATGGAAGAGTAGAATGGTAGGAAGGGTTCGGCTATGTAAGAAAAAGGAAAAGAAGAAGAAAAGAGAGTAGGAGAAGAGAGAAAAAAAAGAAAAGAATTGTTAGAAACGGCACCCCCTTCAAAAGCCAAAATTCCCCTCACTAAATGCCTTAGCCGAATTTCCCATGCTAAAGTCCCTTGACCGGCCAACTCTTGCTCCTTGGTCAGCTCCTAAATTTCCTCCCTTATCTTATCTTTACTCAATCTCCATACTAGCTTAAACTCCCCCTAACAGAGTTCCCCCTTGAGTTCCATCACCTCCCTTTTTGTTCACAAAAATAAATACCCTATTTGCATACCTTGTAGCTCGTAGACATCTACACGCCACTCACCCTATACCTTATGTGGTGTCACATGCCAATTTACCACAGATGCCTTGTGCCCTATTTTTACCATCTTTAATTTAAAAGCCCTAAACGTCAGTACCCTCTCTTTCTAAAATTCGAAATTCATAAATTGCCTCGAATTGGATATACTCTTGTCCCTTTTTAAGGGCCCAGTAACATACTCAGACCCACAACAGACAGTTAAAACACAGAATTTCTAAAATTTATTGGAAATCACAAAAATCCCAAAAATTGGGGCGTTACAACTCTACCCTCATTAAAGAAATTTCGTCCTCAAAATTTTACCTGATTCAAACAGATGAGGGGATTGTTGCCGCATCGCCTCTTCTGGTTCCCAAGTAGCTTCCTTTCTACCATGATTACGCCAAAGCACTTTTACCAAGGGAACTGACTTTCTTCTCAAAACCTTAACATCTCGATCCAGTACCTGCACAGGCTCTTCCTCAAAATTCAGATCTGGTCGCACCTCAATCTCTGCAACCGGCACGACATGAGTAGGGTCAGAACGATATCGCCTTAACATGGAGACGTGGAAAACATCGTGAATCCTGTCTAACTCTGGAGGTAATTCCAGTTGATAAGCCACTGGACCCATTCGCTTAAGAACTCGATAGGGCCCAATGAATCGCGGACTCAACTTGCCCTTCTTACCAAACCTTAATATCTTCTTCCAAGGTGAAACCTTCAAGAAGACCATATCACCCACTGAGTATTCAATCTTCTTATGCTTCAAATCTGCATATGACTTTTGCCTATCAGATGCTTCCTTCAACCGATCTCTGATTATCCTGACCTTATCTCCAGCATCTGCTACCAAATCAGGTCCAAGAACCTGTCGTTCTCCCAACTCAGTCCAACAACTAGGTGTACGACACCTACTTTCATACAGTGCTTCGTATGGTGCCATTCGGATACTCGCCTGATAACTGTTGTTATACGCAAATTCTACCAACGGCAAGTAATCCTCCCAACTACCTCGGAAATCGATGACACAACCCCTCAACATGTCTTCCAAAATCTGAATAACCCTTTCTGACTGACCATCAGTCTGAGGATGAAAAGCCGTGCTAAAGTTCAATCGCGCCCCCAATGCCTCATGCAATTTTTGCCAGAACCAAGATGTGAACCTAGGATCTCGATCAGAAATAATCGATACTGGCACTCCATGAAGTCGTACAATCTCTGCCACGTACAATTTGGCTAATTTTTGAAGTGAATAGTCAGTGCGGACAGGTATGAAATGAGCAGACTTGGTCAACCTATCCACGATTACCGAAACCGTGTCCTTCTTCGTTGGTGTCAAAGGTAGCCCACTCACAAAGTCCATGGTTACCCTCTTCCACTTCCAGAGTGGTATCTTAACTGGCTGCAAAAGTCTGGAAGGTAGTTGATGCTCAGCTTTCACATGCTGGCACGTCATACACCTCCCCACAAACTCCATTACTTCTTGTTTAAGCCTAGGCCACCAATACAATTCTCGCAAGTCGCGATACAACTTATTCCCTCCAGGATGCATAGCATAAAGTCGTCTATGAGCTTGTTTCAGTATTGACTGCCTTAAGTCAGAGTCCTTCGAAATGCAAACTCTTCCTCGAAAACACAGAATTCCTTCACTATTTAACCCAAACTCAGAAGTTTCCCCTTTATTAACTTGTTGAAATCGAGAAACCAAAGACTCATCCTTCATCTACTTTTCCTTAATCTGATCCACCCAGGCTGGCCTTACTTGCAACTCAGCCAACAGACTACCATCATCTTATAGACTCAAACGAGCAAACATTACTCTCAGATCAGATATAGCTCTACGGCTTAGAGCATTGGATACCACATTGGCCTTCTTGGGTGATACTCAATCGAAAAATCATAGTCCTTAAGCAATTTTATCCATCTTCGCTGCCTCAGATTCAACTCCTTCTGAGTCAGCAAGTACTTGAGACTCTTATGATCCGTGTATATGACACACTTTTCCCCGTACAGATATTGTCTCCAGATCTTTAGTGCAAAGATTACTGCTGCCAATTCAAGGTCATGAGTAGGATAATTCCCTTCATGAGGCTTAAGCTGTCGCAATGCGTAGGCCACCACCTTACCCTCTTGCATCAAGACACAGCCCAAACCCACATGTGATGCATCACTATACACGGTAAAATCCTTCCCAGACTCCGGCTGGATAAATACACGTGCTTCAGTCAGAACTTGCTTCAATTTCTCGAAAGCTTCCTGCTGCTTCTCGGTCCAAAAAAATGGTGCTCCTTTCCTTATAAGTTTTGTCAATGGTGCTATCAACACAGAAAATCCTTCCACAAACCTTCTATAGTACCCTGCCAAACCCAAGAAACTATGAATTTTCGACACCGACCTCGGTGGCTTCCACTCTAGAATCGCTTCAACCTTTCGAGGGTCCACCTTGATCCCCTCAGCAGGGACAACATGACCTAAGAAGGTTACCTCCCTCAACTAGAATTCACACTTACTGAACTTCGCATAAAGTTCCTTCTCCCTCAACACTTGCAGCACAATGCGGAGATGCTCATCATGCTTATCTTCGGTTTCAGAATAAACCAAAATATCGTCAATAAAAACGACCACGAATTGATCCAAAAATGGTTGGAATACCCGATTCATCAGATCCATAAATGCTGCAGGAGCGTTCGTCAACCCAAATGGCATGACCAAAAACTCGTAATGACCATACCGAGTCCTGAATGCAGTCTTATGAACATCCACCTCCTTAACCCTTAATTGATGATATCCAGATCGAAGATCAATCTTGGAAAATACTGAAGCTCCTCTAAGTTGGTTGAACAAGTCGTCGATTCTTGGCAAAGGGTACTTATTCTTAATCGTCAATTTGTTCAACTGCCGATAATCAATGCACATCCGCATCTTCCCATAGTTCTTCTTCACAAACAACACCGGTGCTCCCCACGGAGACACACTCGGCCTAATAAAGCCTCTATCCAACAACTCTTGAATCTGTGCTTTCAGCTCCACCAACTCCTTCGGTGCCATCTTGTATGGTGTGATCGATACTGGTGCCGTTCCAAGCAACAAATCAATTCCAAACTCGACTTCCCGGTTCAGAGGCAATCCCGGGAGCTCTTCTAGAAAAACATCTTGGAATTCCTTAACGGTTCTAACTTTATCCACCGTCAAGCCCCCAGTCTTCGACTGACTTATAAATGTCAAATACGCCTCACAGCCCTTACGAATCCACTTCTGGGCTCTCAACGCCGACACCACATTGGACAAATAATTCCTTAATTCACCTATCATCATAACCTCCTCACCCTCTGCGGTTCTTAACACCATTCGCTTAGCTGCACAGTTCAAAGTTGCCCTGTGCTTAACAAGCCAATCCATCCCCAGGATGAGATCGAATTCCTCGAACGGTAATTCCATCAAGTCACCAGCGAATATCCTACCTTGAGTTTCTAAAGCTACGTCTTTATATAGTTTGTCTACCCTAACTGAGTTACCCAAAGGACTTAGTACTGATACCCCACTCACAGCCTCCTCAGAGTGCACACCCAAAGACCCAGATATGGCACATGCAACATACGAATGAGTAGATTCAAAATCTATCAAAGCAGTGTACGGCATGCTAGAAATCAAAAACATACTAGTTATGACGTCGGGTGCATCACCCTCCTCTCGACAACGGGCTGCATACACCAATGCTGGCTGTCGAGCCTCAGCATTTTCGGCACCCCTGCCAGGTGCTCCTCATCCCTGACCATTTCTGTTACTGCCCCCACCTTGACCACGTCCTCTCAGTGGTTGTGGTCCACCTCTCGTGGTTGAGCAACCCTCCATTCCGCAACCTGAACCTGATCTATTTTTTGTGGACAATCTTTGACTTTATGCTCCATAGACCCACACCGGAAACAAGCACCAGAGCGTTTCCTACACTCACCCAGATGTACCTTACCACAGTCCCTACAAACTTGTGGCCTAACAGCATTCATCGGAACCACTCGAACTGGCTCTTCCACTCTTGCCCTTTTAGCATTCCTATTTGCACCACCCAACGGTCCTGAATCTCTCTGGAAACGATTTCGATCCTTTTCACGATTCTGTTTTTCGGTTCACTTTACCTCCTTCGCTATCTTAGCTTTCTCCACCAAAGCAATAAAGTCATGCTCCCTCTGCGGAGCAATTAGCACCCTAAGTTCATCTCTAAGACCATCTTCAAAGCGCACACTACGTTCATACTCCGTAGCGACTATCCCCACGGCATACTGGCTCAGCCTCAGAAACTCAGCCTCGTACTCAGTGACTGTCTTACCCCCTTGTACCAGATTCAGAAATTCCTTCCTGCGGGCGTCCACATAACTTGCCCCAACATACTTTCCCTTGAAGACCGTCTTAAACAGCTCCCAAGTCACCTTGTCAGCTGGGGTCCCATCTTTCACGGTGAGCCACCACTAATAAGCCTCATCCCGTAGCAATGATATGGATCCCTTTAGCTTCTGCTCTACGGAACAATCCAAATCATCCATAATCCGTTCCGTAGCCTCTAACCAATACTCAGCCACATTCGCGGCTACACCAAACACACCCCTAAAGATCTTCGCTCCATTAGCCCGGAGTCGCTCGAAAATAGATCCTCGAATTCTGTTACTCGTGCTTGCCCCGGCAACCCTTTCCAGAACATGAAGCATTGCCTGGGATAGGGCATCATCCCCTGCACCTCGATCATGAGATTCCACTTCCGTTGTCAGTGGTACAGTTGCATCTGCCGCCGGCATATGCCCTGAGGATGAATATTCAGCCCGTGTACTACCTTGGCCACGTCCACGACCCTTCCCACGTGCTACCCTCGTACTCATATCATATTATCTGATTACGAATTTTATGTATCCATTAAATATTTTAGTGTTTATTACAGATGTTTTATGAACAGATAGTAATTCAAGGTTTGTTTTTCACGGAAACGTAACCTAGCTACAATCTTTAGTCCACTTATCAAAAGTTCCTATAGTTCACATATCACCTCTACTAGAGTATCATAGGGTTTCAGTATAGATATATAGCTGATAATTTAAGAGTATTCAGAAAAATTCAGAGTAATACTTACAGACTTAGGCCGGAGATTCGGAGTGCCACCTCTTTGGTTATCAATTTTCCAAAAACCCAAAACTTAAATCTAGATTGAACCTTAAGACATGCATACCTTGTATAATATCTTTGAAAGAACTTTCCAAAACCATTTCCAAAAATATCCTTTTTAAGACTAAGTTTTTGAAAAAGTTTTTCGAACCCGATCCACAGCCGAGTTGTTGCAACCTGGCTTTGATACCACTAAATGTAACACCCCAAACCCGGCATGGATGTTATAACCGAATCTGACGTGCCATATCGAAACTTTAAAAACATTTTCTATTCTTAGTCCAGAAAAAATCGTACTTAGTGCTCAAAAGATGATTTCATTATAGGTTAAAGTGAATGGAAGTTGTGCACCAGGTAGGAAACCAGAAAAGAGGAGGTGAGTTCATCAGACTGCTTAAGTACCAAGCTCCCTTCGGATCTAACCCTAGACATGCACACCACCATTGCCACACCTTAACTTAGCGTATGTTCTTAGGAAACCAATTCATTTAAGTCCAGTTTAAGAAAAGTGATTAACTTTGGAAAATGTTTTTGCTTTGTTATCGTGATATTTTAAGATCAATTACTATTTTTTGAAAACGCGCCCTAAAACTAATCAGTTTCAGTGACTAAGATAATAATATTATACCTATTCTAGTAAAACATATTAAAAACCATCAAAAATCATTAAAGCGGCCTTATTACAACTTAAACCCAAAATAATTGATGTAAATAAAAACTAATTAAATTATAAAAAGAGAATCAATTTTGCAGTACGTGCGGCCACTCCGAATCCCTCACAGCTCCAAGTCCACTATGGTTGAGGAATACTTGTAAGGATAAAGTTAAGGGGTGAGTTTTGGAAACTCAGTGTGTAAATTAACCCAACCATAGTCCAGATCAGTTCAAACCACAGAAATAGATTAAGTTGGGCCTTAGCCCTATGCAGAATTTAGAATGAAGCCCATAGGCTCATAACAGAAACAGAACAGATATCATGTATGCAGAAAAACCCATCCTATATCCATCCGTATACACCTCCGTGCCAACCTTACACCATGTGGGGAGACTACTCGACCCACCCATCCATCTACACATCACAAGTATGCAGAATGGCCGCCAGAACAGATATTGTGACAGAGTCACCAGATACAAATAATTGTGGCAGAGCCACCAGAAATAGATATTTGTGGCAAAGCCACCAGATCAGATATTTGTAGCAGAGTCACCAGAATGCTTCCTCCATCAATATAACCCATATTCCATGCAATAGATATACATGTCATAGCATATAACAAACAGAACCAGAATATCATGCATTTCAGTCAAAATCAACCCTAGGGGTATAATGGTAATTTTGCACCTAGGGGTATAATGGTAACTTTTATACTTAAGGGTATTTCGATAAAACTTTCTATTTTAGGGTTTACATACACAATACAACCATTAACGCATTAACATAAACACTTACTGAGTATTTTTACCGACTTGGGCCCGTTGGCCCTCTGACCCATTTTCTTCCCATTAAGCCCAAATATACCGAGGTGCACGAAATTGCGCACTCTGCAATCATATCAATTGAGATTACTAGGATTAACAATCCAAACCATCTCACGAGCGCTCGCACACTCGCAAGTCCACAAAATACTGATTTTTCGGCATTTTGGCTTTTCGGCTTTTGCTGATCTAGTCTATGTAAGGGTGTCAGTTACACACCTGATTTGTAGTGGTTCGATGGCGAGTTCCACACGCGAGTTGCCTACAATCGAGTTACTAATATGTTAACTACGAATCCATACAACTTGTATACAAATCCTTACTAAAAGTCGGACATTAACACCTCAGGCACTAGAGATCCTACCTTTGCCGAAACTAGCGACTAGGTTTAGATCCAGTCGTTCCCCTTGTCCAAGCCTTCGATCAGCAGCCTCTAGATCACACTAACATCATAATAAAATAATTTTCACAACCCTTAGAGCCATAGGGCCCAATCGATAGCCTCCCTAAGCCTTTAAAAATTTCAGCTTTTCTAAAACCCGAAATAAAGAATAGATTCGAAAACTTACCACAGTTTCCTTCAATCAACGATTCCACTTTAGTTCCCATTCGGCTCTGATGCAGATCTATCCCCTCAAATGTTAGAAGAAATCAAATCTTTAAAGATCTAAAGATTTGGCTATGCCCCAATGACTAAGGTGTTTTCGGCTTTTGAAACTCGTGAAATAAAAGATGATTTGATAATGAGGTTTTTTGCAAAGTTGAAGTCGATAGAGGTTGGGGTTTAGAGAGTGTGAAATTCGGCCAGGAAAGATGAAGGAAAAAAATCAAAGAAGTTGGCTAGGAGAAATCGGCACAGAAGAAAAACAGGCTTTTGGGATTTCGGCTTTTATGGCAATCGACTATAAAGGCTTAGAAACGAATGGAATGGAAGAATAGAATGGTAGGAAGGGTTCGGCAATGTAAGAAAAGGAAAAGAAGAAGAAAAGAGAGTAGGAGAAGAGAGAAAAAAGAGAAAAGAATTGTCAGAAAAGGCACCTCCCCTCCAAAAGCCGAAATTCCCCTCACTAAATGCCCTAGCCGAATTTCTCATGCTAAATTCCCTTGACCAGCCAACTCTTGCTCCTTGATCAGCTCCTAAATTTCCTCCCTTATCTTATCTTTACTCAATCCCCTTACTAGCTTAAACTCCCCCTAACAGAGTTCCCCCTTGAGTTCCATCACCTCCCTTTTTGTTCACAAAAATAAATACCCTATTTGCATACCTTGTGGCTCGAACCATGGCTCCCCCTAGACATCTACACGCCACTCCCCATATACCTTATGTGGCGTCACATGCCAATTTACCACAGATCCCTTGTGCCCTATTTTTACCATCTTTAATTTAAAAGCCCTAAACGCCAGTACCCTCTCTTTCTAAAATCTGAAATTCATAAATTGCCTCGAATTGGATATACTCTTGGCCCATAACAGACAGTTAAAACACAAAATTTCTAAAATTCATTGGAAATTACAAAAATCCCAAAAATTAGGGCGTTACAACTCTACCCTCCTTAAAGAAATTTCGTCCTCAAAATTTTACCTGATTCAAACAGATGAGGGTATTGTTGCCTCATCGCCTCTTCTGGCTCCCAAGTAGCTTCCTCTCTACCATGATTACGCCAAAGCACTTTTACCAAGGGAACTGACTTTCTTCTCAGAACCTTAACATCTCGATCCAGTACCTGCACAGGCTCTTCATCAAAAGTCAGATCTGGTCGCACCTCAATCTCTGCAACCGGCACGACATGAGTAGGATCAGAACGATATCGCCTTAACATGGAGACGTGGAAAACATCATGAATCCTGTCTAACTCTGGAGGTACTTCAAGTCGATAAGCCACTGGACCCATTCGCTTAAGAACTCGATAGGGCCCAATGAATCACTGGCTCAACTTGCCCTTCTTACCAAACCTTAATATCTTCTTCCAAGGTGAAACCTTCAAGAAGACCATATCACCCACTGAGTATTCAATCTTCTTATGCTTCAAATCCGCATATGACTTTTGCCTATCAGATGCTTCCTTCAACCGATCTCTGATTATCCTGACCTTATCTCCAGCATCTGCTACCAACTCAGGTCCAAGAACCTGTCGTTCTCCCAACTCAGTCCAACAACTAGGTGTACGACACCTACATCCATACAGTGCTTCGTATGGTGCCATTCGGATACTCGCCTGATAACTATTGTTATACGCAAATTCTACCAACGGCAAGTAATCCTCCCAACTACCTCAGAAATCGATGACATAACCCCTCAACATGTCTTCCAAAATCTGAATAACCCTTTCTGACTGACCATCAGTCTGAGGATGAAAAGTCGTGCTAAAGTTCAATCGCGCCCCCAATGCCTCATGCAATTTTTGCCAGAACCAAGATGTGAACCTAGAATCTCGATCAGAAATAATCGATACTGGCACTCCATGAAGTCGTACAATCTCTGCCACGTACAATTTGGTTAATTTCTGAAGTGAATAGTCAGTGCGGACAGGTATGAAATGAGCAGACTTGGTCAACCTATCCACGATCACCCAAACCATTTCCTTCTTCGTTGGTGTCAAGGGTAGCCTACTCACAAAGCCCATGGTTACCCTCTCCCACTTCCAGAGTGGTATCTTAACTGGCTGCAAAAGTCCGGAAGGTAGTTGATGCTCAGCTTTCACGTGCTGGCACGTCAGAAACCTCCCCACAAACTCCATTACTTCTCGTTTAAGCCCAGGCCACCAATACAATTCTCGCAAGTCGCGATACAACTTATTCCCTCCAAGATGCATAGCACAAAGTCGTCCATGAGCTTCTTTCAGTATTGACTGCCTTAAGTCAGAGTCCTTCGGAATGCAAACTCTTCCTCGAAAACATAGAATTCCTTCACTATTTAACCCGAACTCAGAAGTTTCCCCTTTCTTAACTTGTTGAAATCGAGAAACCAAAGACTCATCCTTCAACTGCTTTTCCTTAATCTGATCCACCGAGGCTAGCCTTACTTGAAACTCAGCCAACAGACTACCATCATCATATAGACTCAAACGAGCAAACATTGCTCTCAGATCAGATATAGCTCTACGGCTTAGAGCATCGGATACCACGTTGGCCTTCCTTGGGTGATACTCAATCGAAAAATCATAGTCCTTAAGCAATTTTATCCATCTTCGCTGCCTCAGATTCAACTCCTTCTGAGTCAGCAAGTACTTGAGACTCTTATGATCCGTGTATGTGACACACTTTTCCCCGTACAGATATTGTCTCCAGATCTTTAGTGCAAAGATTACTGCTGCCAATTCAAGGTCGTGGGTAGGATAATTCCCTTCATGAGGCTTAAGCTGTCGCAATGCGTAGGCCACCACCTTACCCTCTTGCATCAAGACACAGCCCAAACCCACATGTGATGCGTCACTATACACGGTAAAATCCTTCCCAGACTCCGGCTGAATCAATATAGGTGCTTCGGTCAGAACTTCCTTCAATTTCTCGAAAGCTTCTTGCTACTTCTCGGTCCAAACAAACGGTGCTCCTTTCCTTATAAGTTTTGTTAATGGTGCTGCCAACACAGAAAATCCTTCTACAAACCTTCTATAGTACCCTGCCAAACCAAAAAAACTACGAATTTTTGACACCAACCTCGGTAGCTTCCACTCCAGAATTGCTTCAACCTTTCGAGGGTCCACCTTGATCCCCTCAGCAGAGACAACATGACCTAAGAAGGTTACCTCCCTCAACCAGAATTCACACTTACTGAACTTCGCATAAAGTTCCTTCTCCCTCACCACTTGCAGCACAATGCAAAGATGCTTATCATGCTTATCTTCGGTTTCAGAATAAACCAAAATATCGTCAATAAAAACGACTACGAATCGATCCAAAAATGGTTGGAATACCCAATTCATTAGATCCATAAATGCTGCAGGAGCGTTCGTCAACCCAAATAGCGTGACCAAAAACTCGTAATGACCATACTGAGTCCTAAATGTCGTCTTATGAACATCCACCTCCTTGACCCTTAATTGATGATATGCAGATCGAAGATCAATCTTGGAAAATACCGAAGCTCCTCTAAGTTGGTCGAACAAGTCGTCGATTCTTGGTAAAGGGTACTTATTCTTAATCGTCAGTTTGTTCAACTGCCGATAATCAATGCACATCCGCATCGTCCCATCCTTCTTCTTCACAAACAGCACCGGTGCTCCCCACGAAGACACACTCGGCCTAATAAAGCCTCTATCCAACAACTCTTGAATCTGTGCTTTCAGCTCCACCAACTCTTTCGGTGCCATCCTGTATGGTGTGATGTATACTGGTGCCGTTCCAGGCAACAAATCAATTCCAAACTCGACTTCCCAGTTTGGAGGCAATCCTGGGAGTACTCGCACGCTCGCAAGTCCACAAAATACCAATTTTTCAGTATTTCAGCTTTTCATCTTTTACCGATCTAGTCTATGAAAGGGTGTCAGTTACACACCTGATTTGTAGTGGTTCGATGGCGAGTTCCACATGCGAGTTGCCTACAATCGAGTTACTAATATGTTAACTATCAATCCATACAACTTGTATACAAATCCTTACTAAAAGTCGACCATTAACACCTCAAGCACTAGAGATCCTACCTTTGCCGAAACTAGCGACTAGGTTTAGATCCAGTCATTCCTCTTGTCCAAGCCTTCGATCAGCAGCCTCTAGATCACACTAACATCATAATAAAATAATTGTCACAACCCTTAGAGCCATAGGGCCCAATCGATAGCCTCCCTAAGCCTTTAGAAATTTTAGCTTTTATAAAACCCGAAATAAAGAATAGATTCGAAAACTTACCACCGGTTCCTTCAATCAACGATTCCACTTTAGTTCCTATTCGGTTCTGATGCAGATCTATCCCCTCAAATGTTAGAAGAAATCAAATCTTTAAAGGTCTAAAGATTTGGCTATGCCCCAGTGACTAAGGTGTTTTTGGCTTTTGAAACTCGTGAAATAAAAGATGATTTGATAAGGAGGTTTTTTTGCAAAGTTGAAGTCGATAGAGGTTGGGGTTTAGAGAGTGTGAAATTCGGCCAGGAAAGATGAAGGAAAAAAAATCAAAAAAGTTGGCTAGGAGAAATCGGCACAGAAGAAAAACAGGCTTTCGGGATTTCGGATTTTATGGGAATCGGCTATAAAGGCTTAGAAACGAATGGAATGGAAGAGTAGAATGGTAGGAAGGGTTCGGCTATGTAGGAAAAGGAAAATAAGAGGAAAAGAGAGTAGGAGAAGAGAGAAAAAAGAGAAATGAATTGTCAAAAATGGCACCCCCTCCAAAAGTCAAAATTCCCCTCACTAAATGCCCTAGCCGAATTTCCCATGCTAAAGTCCCTTGACCGGCCAACTCTTGCTCCTTGATCAGCTCCTAAATTTCCTCCCTTATCTTATCTTTACTCAATCCCCTTACTAGCTTAAACTCCCCCTAACAGAGTTCCCCCTTGAGTTCCATCACCTCCCTTTTTGTTCACAAAAATAAATACCCTATTTGCATACCTTGTGGCTCAAACCTTGGCTCCCCCTAAACATCTACACGCCACTCCCCGTATACCTTATGTGGTGTCACATGCCAATTTACCACAGATCCCTTGTGCCCTATTTTTACCATCTTTAATTTAAAAGCCCTAAACGCCAGTACCCTCTCTTTCTAAAATATGAAATTCATAAATTGCCTCGAATTGGATATACTCTTGGCCCTTTTTAAGGGCCCAATAACATACTCAGACCCACAACAAACAGTTAAAACACAGAATTTCTAAAATTCATTGGAAATCACAAAAATCCCGAAAATTGGGGCGTTACAAAAGAAATATAAAAGAAACAAGTGGAGAATACTATTCTTAGATAATCTCAACTTGAATCTCTCCATTCCCTGCGTCCCTTTCATGTCGATTCACCCATACGCGACTTAAGCCACCATAGCTGGAAACCTTCAAAAGATAGGTTGAAAAAGATAATACCCTCCAAAAAGCCTCATTTGTTTTTCCTTTTCACATGAATATTAATATTTATCCAAATAGCACAGGTGTCCTTTCATCAGAATCATGCTGCCTCTATACGTGTACCAGACTGGACAACTCACATTTTTTTCTTATACGGGCAACTGTGACAAAATTAAGGATAAAAAGGCTAAGATCCACTGAGTTATAAAATGCAATTTACTAAACTGAAAATGCTACAATATGTGCTAAAGATAACTAAATGGGTACAAATTAACCAATAAGTAGGGTGAAAACATATGTTCTTCCTAGTACTATCATATGGCTTCTTCCAATGCTCTGTTGCAACTTACTTCTCGAGGTGGCCAGCCAAGGGAGAATTTTCTTAGGGAAAATACTAGCTGAGAGAGGGGGAAATGGATGTTTTATACATGAAAGGGAGAGGAGAAAGATAAGAGAAATGTAGTGAAATGAAGGATGACGGATTTTGTGAAATGAAAGGCCTATTTATACTTGAAGGGATGCTTAGATGTTTGCTAAAAATAGTTGAACCATCCCTTGAATATATGTTTCACTTGGCCGACCATGAATTGTGGAGGGGGAGATTGATGGTTGCTTGATTCATGCTTGATTTCATGCATGAATCAAGCAAGGGTGGACAGTTTCTTGGGTGTTTGTTAAGAGCTGATTTTTAATTGTTTTACAAGTGTAAGGACCTCTAAATAAATCTTCTAACAGTTGATTTTGGGCTGTTCACATGTCCTTTCCAAATTGGGCTTCTTTCCCCCTTACTTAAATGGTTTTGTGACCCAAATAATTGTCAGACTTGCTCTTCAATTAAATCAAATTTAACTGGATTAAAGTGACTTTCTCTTGACCCAATTTACTTGCCCTTGTCATCCAATTAAGGTGAAATGGAGCTCATTTCCATGTATAATTAATAAATAAGCTTCTCAACTTATTAATTCCATGGTCCCACTACAAGAATTAAATAAAGTAAATTATTATGTCACATGAAACAATTAAATTATGCAAAATTTAATACATAAAAGCATAAAATTGCATACTTTACTAAATCATGCCCATTGTCTCAATGTAAACAAAATGAACACAATAAAATATAAAATATTTTGGATTAATATAATTTTTTAAGTAAAAAGGTGTCATAAACAACTATAAAAATCTATATGATTTAGAGTTTACAACTAAATATCATGTCGAGATTATATGTTAATATGAAATGCTTATTCATGTGCTCCAAAACTAACATTTGTACCATACTTTCTGAAGGGTCGTCTTTTAATTTACTACTTTTGTTTGCCTTGATCGAGGACAAGAAATGACTTAAGTGTGGGGGAATTTGAACTGTCATAATTCAGTGTAGCAGATTAAACTAGTTTTTGCATTTCAAAAGCTTGAATACAAACACTTTAGTTAGATTTTAGTCAAGTTTTTATTACTTTATTTAAATTAAATAAATTGTGTAATTTGAGTCTTTTATTAACCTTAGGGGCCGAATGAGGCGTAAGGGTGAGCTAATATGTTTCGTGAGTGTGCAGGAGACCATTAGAAGGTGTGCTAACTTGATACTGGTCGTTGTGTTGCAACACGGCGAGATGGATGTCACAACATAGGGAACATAATAGAAGAATTTTAAGACTGCCTTTGTTGTTGCAACACAGCCTGAGGATGTCACGACACACCCCTGAAGATTCCTTAAAGATGAACATACTGCCTTCAATGCTGTGACACAGAGCCTAGTGTGTTGCAACATTGATTCTATGCGAGAAATAATTACGAGCCAACAGTGTTTTTATCTGCACAATCAAACATTAACCGCGAGAATGAAAATTGACCTAGGGTTAAGGACGATGGCCACTCTAAGTCTATAAATAGACTCATCTAACACAAGTTATGGACAACTTTTATATTGCATAATTTTCTTCATAGTTTTAGTCTTTGGTTTTCTCTTTCCTTAGGATTTAGGTTTATTTCTAGTTTTGTTATTTGCTTTCATTGGGAGATCTGATATGTGGAACTCAATCAAATTCTGTGTGGATTTGATATTATCTTTAACACAATTTAGGTTTCTCCTAAACATTATTCTCTTGATTCATTATTCATGTATATCTTATATATCAAGTTTATCATGTTAGTGAGATCCATGAGGAACTAATCCTTTTATAAGGGATTAGTGAGTGAAGGTATGATTAGTTAACTGTTTTGTAGAGTTCTCTTAATGAATCAGTTTTTTAGGAGAGGAAGAACATAAACTCTAGGCTTGAAGACCCTAGGAAGTCATTTATTAGAAAATAACCCAAAATTGGTATGGCCTATCCGTAAACACCTTAGCCATGAACCAGTTTGGACTGTGAGGTCGAGAGATAAGTCGTTCTTGTCGACTTATTATTTTTGTGGAAGACTGGAAGATCCTATTAGGGTATCAACTAGTTGATTGAACAAGGAACCCAAAAATGCAGTTAATTACGATTATTGAAGTGAGCTAATCATCCATGCTTAGGTCTGACTAAGTTTCGAAAGTAAATCTTCCAAGTTTTTCTATTTATATGATTTTATTTCTTTAGTTATTAACAACTTTGTTTTTATGTTTAGTCATAATATAATTTATTTAAAGTACTAGTAAGTTCTATTTGTGCTTAGGTTAGGATTAATTTAGTGCTCGCCTTCGTTGGGTACGATCCTCGGAGTACTCACCTACTCCGTTGTAACTATATTACAACCAGACTCGTATACTTGCAAATACTACCTTTTTAACATATTTTGTGCAATATTTTTAGTCTGAATGTTGGTATGTTTGGAGGGGGTCACCTATGAAAAAGAGCTTGTAAAGATATTGGCCCCAAAAATAGAAAAGTTGAGAAATAAATGAGTTCCATTGATTATGGTGTTGTGACGTGGTCACAAAGTAGAAGATAATTGGGAGCCTAAGTGAACAATCCAATTGTAATATCCTTATGTATTTTCAGTTAAAATTTTGAGGATGAAATCTCTTAAAGTAGGGGAGAATTTTAACGACCCAATTTTTAGTGGTGTAAATGTTGGATTTGGAGCCCTAAGTGTAGTATATTCGTTTGTATACTTGTAATTTTTTTCAAACAGATTGGTTTAATAAAATTATTCATGAATTATATTAATAACTTTTGTATATTGTCCTTAATGGTTTTTGCATGTAAGGAAAAATGGAAGTAAATATTAGCTCATTGCTTGTCTAATGTTTAACTAATATTATGCGGTATTACGTGGTAAGATTGTAATACATGAATAGAACTTAAATTAGCATACAAACCTAAACATGTCCTTAATCTAATAAAGAAAGAGCAAAATGATTGAAAGACTAATATGTCGTTTATCAAGTCCAACTAGAGAGATACTTTGTCTTGAGCATCGGAGCGTAATGACATTACATCAAATAGGACCCTAATCAAATACTTCTTGAATTCGTTTATGAATTTATTCACTTGTGATGTTCATAGTATGGCATACCTTAATACTAAGTGAATAATGGACTATTCATGTGTGACTCGTATTGTAACACTCTAAACACTTATCCATCGTCGGAATAGATTCATAAGATATTACCAATCCGAAAAGATATCAGATTTGCCATTCATAATCAATCATGCATAACAAAATATAGTTTTTTAATCAACCATGAACAAATTTTAACCAAAGCTAGAGTAACTAATAAATTTCAAATTGTTTGACACATAAGTCCATAGAACTATAAACTCGTATTTAGGAAATTATCAAGTCATTTTCGCATGACTAAAATATTTACAATTTTCAAAATATAACTTGCTTCAAAAGAGAGTTAAGCCTATACATGCCATATCTCAAGATATAAACTATCAAAAGTACCAAAATAGTGACGATAGTGTAGATGATTTTGAACTTGAAATCCCCGAGCCCGTAGCTTTCAACAAGATCTAAAAAAAATAATAATACAACACAAAATATTCATAGTAAGTCATTAGCTTAGTAAGTCTCAAGTATCTTAAACAACAAAATCTATTTATACATATTATATCATATTCGAAATATAATACCAATTGACCGAAAATACATAACCATGTAAACTCCATTTTCTCTACTTATTATTTCTTCAGAGTTTGAATTTCATAAGCACACCTTCTAAATGACTCGTAGTAATTCATCGATTCGACCTTATAAAGTTAATTCAAATCATTTCATTCATATATAATTTCAAAGATCATAATTGTATATCAATATAACATATACTTTCAGTACCAAAACTCATAATGGCCGAATATAACTATACACAACCACATATCATATGCTTCTATTTTCAATTCATACATTAATTCACATTTCATCATATGCATAACAACTTATATGTACCTGGACAATTTAATCTATCGAATGAGTTTAGATGTCGTATAGCATAATCTCATATTCATAGACTTTTATTGTTTCATCAGCAATATGCCTACTAGGTATAAACCTGAACTTAACATCGGCACGAGGCCTACTAGGTATAAACCTGAACTTAACACCAACATGAGGCCTACTAGGTATAAACCTGAACTTAACACTGGCACGAGGCCTGCTAGGTATAAACCTGAACTTAACACCAGCACGAGACCTGCTAGACATTAAGTCTAAAACTCATTCACCGGCAATATGCCTGCTAGGCTCATGGCCCGAAACAATTCCATCTACTAAAAACTTGCTGAGCCAGAGGCCCGAATCATATTTCGAATATAAATTTCACAAATTCATAACATATACACCTTTTTGTATTTATGCATTTCACATAAGCTAATCACATTAGTCCACTTTGACTTCATTTACATATAATCACTTGATAACTATCACACTATTTATTCTTAATTTACCATTACATATCTTCAATCTAATATATACAACCCACGGCAAGATGATCATAACAATTTTCTTATTTAAATCTCATGCATACTGTTCGACTTCAAGTATGTGTATATATATACATGTTTGTGCTATAGGTATGGCTAAATTCCCGTGACATATCATGATTCATTCATAAATAGTTTATGTTTAAATACTGAAAACTTACCTCGAGTATTTTTCGAACAACTACGGTCGTCTACTCAACTACTTTAGCTTTTCCTTTATCCGAATTTGTCCCTCTATGCTCTTGAGCTTAATTCAAAAATTTAAACTAATCATTATTCGACTATTCAAGCATTACTTCAAAATATATTATATATACGTATTCGACTTTCATATATATAGATCATAGTAAACAAAATAAAATACATTATAGGCCATCTTTGATCTTTCTATTTTCATCAATTTGAACCATTCCTTGGTCAAACATTTCATTCAGCATTAAGATACAAACAAGTTAACATTTTCTTTATACACATCCTCAAGATCACATGCATAATTCATTTATTTTAAAGCACATATCATACAATCGCTTAACTAAAGTTTTATTCATTCACAACATATAAACCCTATTAAGTTCATACCCTGTACATATCAAACCGAATTCAAGTGGAGAAATTATCACAACTAAGACACATTCCAAAAACCAACTTAACCATTTAGCCACATGATGGGGTAAGTTACACTCACAATTGTAAACACCTTGCACACATTCGAGACACATAGTAATATACAAAATTAAACAAATAGAAAGGTCAAGTGTGCATGTCTTAATATAAATACCATAATTCATATTAAATTAGTGACATACATAAAAATCCATATAACCGAATGTACATGTATTTATGATAAATGTGTATATTATGACTGCATCCTTAATATAAGCTTAATATAACTTTACCATTTATATTCAGTCAACTCAATATATATATATGCATACATGATATACACTTACTCATATACCAAAGACATACTTAACCTTAATGAAACAAAACACATTGCTTAGTCATTTAAAACTAACCACAAACCACATACGACATTTGTCACTTAATAATCATATTTATTTAAACAATACACTTCCATTCATTATTATTTGTCACTTTATAAACCATCTTAGCTGAACATAATAATTTCACCTATGCATAAACATTACTCACATTCCATTACTTACATTATTCAAAATCATACCATTAAATTAATGTAAAAAGTCGAACCTTTTGACATTCAAACATCTACTTTATTCTTTTCAAATCACCCAAACGGTAATTACTCACATTCTAGCATTTTAATACAAAACATTTGTTCAAGTCATTAATCAAGTCCAAGTTCGACTATTACACATATAAGTACTAGCAAAATTAAATTTTTAACTAGTTCAAACTTCCCTCATCAACAATTATACATCAAAACATAGAGACAATAATCTAACCCCTTCATTATCTACCATAGCCGAATGCTCAATTCATCACCCAAATTCAAAATTTTGACATGGGCTAAGTAAGGAACTTGATAATTAACTTAAAACAAACTAAAATTTCAAAGTCTAACATAATTTACTAACCTTGTCTCAAGCTTAAGATGACTGAATGGTTTGCTTCTTTTTCTTTCTTTAAAATCGGCTAAGAAGAACAAAGATGAACACTTTGTTTTCTTCACCCCTTTTTTTTTATCTTTAATTATCATTATAATAAAATATAAAGCCATTTAGTTACCATTATACTAATACTTAATACATATATTTTATATTAAATAACAACATGGTCGGCCACTATCTTAAAATGGATAATTTGACATGCAAGTCCATTCTTTTTATATCATGCACTAATAGACCATTATAATTTAACCTATCACATTTTCAAAATGTCTCACATAAATCCTATTTAATAAATTTCACATACAAATGATAAAATCAAAACATGAAACTTTCACACATACACTTACACATATAATAAGCCTAGAATATAACGGTTAATTATTTTTGTGACTCGATTTTGTGGTCCCGAAACCACTTTTCGACTAAGGTCAAATTAGGGCTGTCACACGTATACTTTGATGTAAGTGAAATCTTGAGTTTGATAGACAAGGAGCTAAAAGCTAGTGCGATGGGTATACAACTTCTACAGTATGTAACATCATTTACAATAGTGAGATTCATATCTCAAGACATGAGTAAATAATATTCTCTCATTAGCAGTACATGATAGATGAAAAGTAAACATGGTCATGAGTCCTTTGTCTCTATGATGAATGAATTAATTACTATATGATAGTAATTGTATTTTCATTAAGGAATACATAGTGATTACCATGTGATAAAATATTATCATATTGGGAGAAACTAAGAATATCCTATGAGTGTAACAAACTTATGATAAGGCCATTGGACGAGCACTGATCAAGTAGTTTTTGTAATGGTATGTTATTAGGGAGAGTTAAGTCATGATACAATAGTGGAATGACTTTGTGACTAAATGAGTTTATAATTATTAGGCAAAAAGCTGGAAATTAATTATGAATCATTTGAGCCTCAATTGAATATGTCTAATCGGTCCCTCCACTAGCTCATTGAAACCGTAAATGAATTGTATGTTAAATCAAATGAATAGAAATGAAAATAAATGATAAAGTTAGAGATATGGTTACATTTGGAAATGAAGGTAGTTTCTCACTAAGTTAATTTAAAATTTTTGAATTATTACTTGATTAAATAATTTAATTTCAAAAATTAAATTAAATTAATTGGTCATTGTGAATTTGTTGAATTTAGAAAATTAACTATATTTTCTCATAGATTCTTTTATGGTAAAATACTCATGATTTTAATATAATTAGAATTGGGTTCAGAAAAGTAGTTAATTGTAAAAATTAATGCATTTAAATTAATTTAATAAATAATATGTATTTTGAGAAATAGAAAAATATGTATTGGGTTGGATTAAATTATAAAGTGTTGGGTTAAAAGTCCAGGAAGCACATATAATTGGACCAAATACAAGAGAGGTTTAAATCCCCATCTATTACATATGAGGGTGAGGCACACCCTCTTAGCCGCCCCTCTTCCTAGTTCAATTAGGGGATGAGTTTTTTCTTCTATTAAATAACTATTATTTGTGTTCAACTAATTCAACTAGTGTTTCACTTCCTCTCCCTATAAATAGATGGCACTAGTAAGGATAAAAATAAAACTTTGAGATATTGTTATTTTGCCCCAAAATAGTGAGAATTTATTTTCTAAGTATAAATTATATTTTTCTGGAATAACAATTCTATCAATTTCTATAAGAGAGATTTATTTTCCTACTGAAAGTAAGGAAATTATTTATGGTTCCATGTTTGATTCGAAATTGTTCAAGCCCACACTTGAAGCAGTTCGTGGTACGAGAATAGTGGAGAAGGTCGTTCAAATGAGAGTAAGAAACATCTAGAATTTGTATCGCTCAAAGTATACATATTATTTTAGGAAAAAGTTTATTGCTATAAATATCAAAACTAATTTGAATTTAAAAACAAATTCGCTATGCAAGAAAATCATTTTAAAATCAAATTTTTTCCAATAGTAAAAGTGTAACTTGAATGTCATGATTAGTCCTTAAGTGAAGTGTTTGGCTTGAAATGTTGCATTCTTTGCTCCAATTTAAGTTCAGACTCTAGTAAAGGGTGTTACATGCTTCTTCTTTTTTTGAAGGTTCAAGGAAACCAAAGATCTTAGAGAAAATAATCTATTTTTATGAACCAGAGATGAGAAAGGTGAGGAAGAAGTGAGAGAAGTATATCTTTATTTTGATAGTTTTAGGAAAATTATTTTGAAAGACATGTTTAATGTTCTAAAATTTAAGAGAAATTTAATTTTTGTTGCATGTTTATTAGACATGATTTTACCGTGCCTTTCAATAATAGTATTGCAATTTATAGAAATTGATCTCTTATCTGTAAAGGATGGATGAAAAGTAATCTTTATTTTATTAAACCAAAAATGTACTCATAGATAAAAATTAAACTTGTGAATAAGAAACTGAAATTTTCTCACTTGAATGAGACGTGCCATGACATTTGAGACTTTGTGATATTAAATAAGATAGAATCACTAGACTTGTGGAATATGACACCTTCAGTTCACTTAAGGAAATGCATCTTCCACAATGTAAATATTTCTTTGAAAGTAAAATGGCCATATGATTTTTTAATGTAAAATGGCCATTAATATTAGTGCACGAGGTGGTTAAAATTACTACGTAACCTTCATATATGACAATTACAAATATGAGTATGTATACCTAAAGCACCATAAGAGTTAAACCTTGTATAAATTTCAAGAGTTTCTTGCAGAAGTGGAGAAGAAATTAGGTTTACCTATAAACGCATTGGGTACTCCATAACATAATGGTGTGTCGAAGAGAAGGAATAGAACCTTTTTAAACATGGTTCATTTGATGTTAAGTTATTTGCAATTGCCAATATCCATTTGGGGATACACATTACAAATAGCTTGCTACATTTTGAATAATGTGACAACTAAGGTCACACCAAAAAGTACATACGAATTGTGGCATGACCAGAAGCCAAGCCTAAATCA
The DNA here is from genome assembly GCA_025698465.1 of Gossypium longicalyx. Taxonomy (NCBI): domain Eukaryota; kingdom Viridiplantae; phylum Streptophyta; class Magnoliopsida; order Malvales; family Malvaceae; genus Gossypium; species Gossypium longicalyx. The sequence goes on along the minus strand of CM046995.1, from coordinate 64,174,272 downwards.
ATTTAAGATTTGGGGATGCCTAGCTCATGTATTGGATAAAAATACAAAGAATTTGGATTCATGGAAGGAATTGTGAATGTTTGTTAGCCATCCAAAAAGGAACAAAAGGAGGATTATTTTATAACCTCAAAGATCAAACCATTAAGGTGTCAACACATGCTACTTTCCTAGAGGAAAGTTCATAACAATTTTAAACTCGAAGTATATTATTACTAGAGGAACTTTTAGGAAATAAATAAAACCCTTTTAGTTTTGATTTTAAACCCAGCTCAAAATAGTAGATTTACAAATGATTTGCAGCACAAGGAACCTAGTTTCATCAAAAGCTTGGTCGTAGTGGGAGGGTCTCCCGAAGGCTTGATTTCTTCCAATCTAGTGGAAGAGTTTTTAACACCAAGTCTATTAAATAGGAAGATGATGAACCTCTCACATTTGACGAAGTGGTACAGAGTGTTGATTCCAAGCTTCAGGAAGTAACTATGAAAGCTTAAAAAGATTATATGAAATCCAACTTAGGGTAAGAACTTGTAGACTTACCGAATGGATAAAACCCATAAGGTGGAAGTAGATATACAAGAAGAAGAGAAATGTAGAAGCAAATGTTGAAACCTATAAGGCCAGACTTGTCGCAAAAGGCTACACATAGAAAGAAGGTATCAGTTATGAGGAAACATTTTCTCTAGTACTGATATGCTCAAGTGTATCCGCATTTTTTTATCCATTGCGAGGGTTGATCTATCACAATTCATTGTAGCATATTAAGCTACTTCATGTACTTAAAGGGCTCATAGGAAAGCAATATGTTTGGTCAATGTGCATGACATCATTCAAAGGCAAAAAGACAATGAATTGCTCGTAATGTTGCAATAAGGAGCTTGGAGGTTGCAACACAATAAATAAAGTACCCAAGGAGTAGCATGTCATCAGTATTGCAGCATAGGACAGAGGGTGTCGCGACACAACCCTGAAGACACACCCTAATTATCAAACTATCATCAGTGTCTTGACACAGGCCATAGGGTGTCGCAACGCCGACATGGTCATTTAATAGACCAAGGGTGTCTTTATCTATACAATGAAATTTAACAAATATTAGACAGCCGTTTTAGGTCAAGGACGAGCTGCTAACCTTAACCCTATAAATACAATTGCTCAGAATAATTTAGAGGGCAATTTTTACTTAGTTTAATTTTACTTCCATTTTTAGTTTAAATTTATTTTATTTTAATTTTGATTTCAGTTTTTATTTAGTTCTTCACAGGATTTGGAGTTTAAATCTATCAACTCATCACAGATTGTTGTTCGCACCGCTATATTTATAGGTATCTCAAGATCTTTCTCATCTTTATTCTTGATCTTTTACAAATGTTCATATTTCAAATCAATTCTATTGCATGTGTTAGATCCATGGGAAACTAACTCGCTCGGGAGATTAAGGAGTGGATGTGGGATTAACGGTAACCTTCCAAATGTGACCTAGTCATTATGGCCGAATTCAAAAAGCTACATTGGTCATTGGAATGGCCTAGAAAATCTTTCGTATTTTCCAAACATACATTTTAAACCATTTGCGTAAATCGTTCAAAACTAGTGAAATTGAGAATTTTAGAAATTGATGAATTCAATATTTTATTTATTAGTAAAAATTTGATTGCTATTCAAAACTTTCATAGTTTCAATTATATTTCAAAACCATTCATTTATTTATTCAAAACTAAAGAACTTGGTTATTTATCATTATTCCAAAAAATATGTTAACTTCAGAAATCAAATGTCTTTAGAAATCTCATGTGTAAACATTTGAAAATTTGAAAACTAAAACTAATTTTATTTAAAACTCGTTTCTCATAATTGCAGTGAAAAAATTTAATATTGACAGATTTTTATAAAAATCGCAATGAAAATTTTTGCTAAACCCTATTTTGTTAAAAATCAATATTTCGTGCAAATTCGATAAAATATCAATAGAAAATTTAAAACCTCAAAAACTAAGTCATATTTTTGTCTAAAACTTATTTTCATTTTCGTAGCAGAAAAGAGTGATTTTGTCAAGTTTTAAAAAAAACAAAAACTTAGGCATAATCTTATCAAATACTATTTTATGCAATTTCTAAAACTTAATGTCTTTCAATCAAGTCACGCAAATAAAAATAAAAATCCCTAAAGTAATGTCCCATGCCACAGTTTAAGTCAAACTTAAAACTGCCCTAAAGTGACAAAATATTAAAATAGAATTTGAGTACTTTGATTTAAAAATAACTTCGAGAATATACTCCAAATGTCGTCATCGAATCCTAACCTTGCGAAAAATCTAAAAGGACAAAAAGATGAAGGGGTGAGCTATAAAGCCCAGTTTGAGACTTAACTCAAGTGTTAAATAGAAATTTAGTATATAAATCAGAATATTACAAATAATTTATACAATTTAACTCCATAAATTCTTTACTTAGGTAACAACTAGTAATTAAAACATACATTTCATAAATATAGAATAATTTATATATAAACACAATTTCATAGATAGCAGCATGCATGAGGGTGCCAATGCAGAGATTTTCAAAAATGACTGCAAGTTTTTCAAAAACATTCTTACTCATCTTCGTAACACACCAATAAAAGAGTTCCCTGAATTTGTTCATCCAATAAAACACCACAATATGGACAAGCCACTAGATGCTTTAGACAAGTTTCCAGATATAGATATATGTGGACAAGCCACCAGATATTGCAGATAAACTGCCAGAAATCATGGTTAACCCACACCTTGATCTAAGCAAATCCAATACGAAAACTCCTTCTAATGCCCACTTCTAGATTTTTTTAGATTTATCTCAGATCTAAACAAAAAAATGAAGAATCCATCACTAAAACACCATTAATAAATCTTTCATAAGTAGTTGAACTTTGGCTTCTATGATAATACTTACTCTTGTGATACTTAAAATGAATTAGTTTTCGAAATTTAAGGTATTTTACTAGAATTATTTACGTATCCTTTAGGTTTCCCGTTAAAAGTAAAAATCTCTAATTTAAGTTTCAAATTAGATAAGTTTGGTGAACACATCTTAACCGAGCTACTATAACATCCCATTTTTAGTCAAATCGAAACAGTGATTTTAGAACCACAAATCTGAGGTTGAAATATTTATTTTTATTATTTTGTGGTCTACAAAATGATAGTATAATTGTGTAAAAATTTTGTTAAGAAATTTTATCGTTTGAATGCTCAATTTGATAAAAAAGACTAAATCATGTAAAGTATAAAAGTTGAGTTCTATTAGCTAAATGTGTTTAATAGCTATAGAACTTTAAAATAGAGTTCCTTATATGGTAATTAGCCCACTAATGAGTTAGTGGATGATAATGGCTTGATATTTTGTGTAATTATTAATGTTTTTAAAGGTTAATTAAGTAAATTAGTAAATAAAGATAAAATAAATAAAACAATTAAAGTTGTCATCTTTAATTTTGTTTCTTCAACCGATTGTGAAGAAGAAGAAAGCCATTGTTGTCTTTAACATTCGACCAAGCTTCCATTGTCCATTTAGGTATGGTTTTTGTCCCGTTTTTTATGATTTCTATGTTTTCGAAATCAGTGTAGCTTAATCTAGCTAGCCCAAGGACTAATTTGTGAAACTGTTAAAAGTCTAGGGTTTTACCATTGATGAATAATTGTGTATTTTGATGTTTTATGGTACAAAATGAACGGTTGTTGTTAGATAAACAACATTTGTTAAGTAATTTTTGATAAAATTAAATTGAGAAATATGATAAATTATGTAGTAAATGTGTGAAATAATGAAAAGTATGGGTTGCTATGAGTATAGGTAAATTCGGCTATCATGTGTGTGGACTTAATTCAATGAATTTGCATTTTTATGAGCTATGGACTAAATTGTAAAGATGTTAAAATATAAGGGGTAAAAGTGTAAAATTTCCATAAAATGAATTTTTGGACTGAATTGAATAGAATGTATTTTGAATAAGTTCAATTTGATTATATATAGATCAAGAAAAGAGAAGTTCATAATTAGATCAGGAAAAAACAAAATAGTTGATTGATAGCTCGATTCTCTCCGTATAAATCCGATGTATGTTCGTATGTTAGTAAACATTACTGTATTTGTGTTTTAAATCCTCTAAAATAGCATTATTTGTGAATACGATCTTACAGAAATGTTCGACGAAGATTCGGCAATGTGAAATCCCGGTTGAACCGTAGGAATAGATAGGATACAAATGACATGTCATTAGGGGTTATAGTGTTTTGGGTGCTAGTACGTACGTTCTACCAGTGGCTGAGTTTTTCGACATGTGTTTCGGATTCTCGTCAACTTGTGTGAGCAGCACCGTGTAGCTACTTCTTGATTGTCAGCTTGTGTGAGCAAACCTGGTGATAGCTCGAGACGAGCATTTACATATGAGATATGAGATTGAGATGGTTTCGATCATGTACTAGCACTTAGGGTGCGAGATTCCTGAGCATTCGATATTATTCCAAATGGTTCAACAGGTATATTGATGACATGAAAGGGTAAGAGATTAATATGTATCAGTACAGGTATGTACGTAAACCATATACACATTGAATCCATGAAATTTGTGAGTTTCATGATTTATTATGTGGATGAATATATGTTAGCCTTGCAAGCAAGTTGAGTTGTAGTATATTATGTTTAGATTACTTAATTTTTTGAATGATGGTAAGTTATACTTCTTAGCAATACGAGTTTATAGCTTACTTTGTTTACTTTTCTGTGTTTTGTAGTGATTTCAAAGCTTGCTCGGATTTGGGAGTTGTCTGAGATCTCATCATACTATCCAACTGCCATTTTGGTACTTTTGAACTTGTGTGCTTAGTTATATGGCATGTAAAGGTTTTGTGGTTAATATGGCCTATAACTGGGTAATGTACTTAGCCAATTGATTTGGCTTGTAAATGATGAATGTTTTGGTTATGTGTATAGCCATGTGATTTGGCTTGTTTTGGTATACTTAGTTATGAAAATATGTATAAATGGCCTTTTGATATGTTGTGTATAATTGGTATGTGAATGGGTTGTTGTGGATTGGTATTTTGTAAAGCAAATGGTTAGAATTGAGATGAGTATATATCTAAGTTAGGCACAAAGTCTAAAATAGGTAATTGACCATTTAGGTATACTTTGGAAGCATTTTTAGCATGTTTAAAAGTGGTCAAATGAATGTGCTTGTGGTTTCCATGTTGTATGTGTGATTAGTACATGATATAATCTTGATATTGGTTGGTTTTGAGGGTCTATTTATGCCATGATTATGTGCATATTGAGGTGTACAGGTTGGAACCTCTTTGGGTGAGAAAAATGGCTTGAAAAATAGCCTATTTTTGTCCAGACGAGCAGAGATATGAGCGTGAGTCTCAGCCATGTGTAACACACGATTAGATGACACAGTCGTTTGTCTCCTGGTACTTATTAAGAAATCAAGTCAATAGCCCCACACGGCCCAATGCACGGGCGTGTGACTTGGCCATGTGGCATAAGTCAGTATACCCTTCAGTTTTCACACGGCGTAGTACACAGTCTGGCACACGGCGTGTAAGGCCATTTCAAAGGGTACATGGGCTAGTCACGCAAGTGTGTGGTTGGTCGTGTGACCCAAGTCAAGGAGTTACAGGGGTCAGACATGGGCAAGGGCACGACCATGTGATCCCATTTCGAATGTCCACATAGCCTGTAACACGGGCGTGTCTTTAGCTATATAAGACACGCGACAAGGCCACATGGGCATGTGTTCCCTGTATTTTGAAAATTTTCTATGTTTCCCTAAAAATTTCGTGAGTTCTCGATTTAGTCCCGAACCACTTTTAATGCATGATTTGGGCCTTCAGGGATCATTTTAGGGACAATATGATTGATTGTGAATGAATTTTATTTGGATATGAATAATGTATAAGAAATGTATGTTTGTTTATGTATTAAGTCCGGTAATACCTCGTATCCCTATTCCGACGATGGATATGTGTTAGGGATGTTACAACTACAAGTTATAATAGCCCGATTTTAGGCCTAGTCAAAACAGTGGTTTCGAAACCACTAAACCGAGGTCAGAGAAATTATTTTTTTGATATTATTTTATGTTATGTGTTGTGACATGATTATATGAGAGTATGAATATTTTGGTTAATTAATTTTAGTGATTGCCTGCTTAATTGGGAAAAAAGACTAAATTGCATAAAGGATAAAAGTTCTACTTTACTTGATAGACACACCAAATAGCTAGAGAGCCATAATTGGAGGTCTTTAAAGGGCAATTAAGCCCCCTCCAAGAGGCATGGCCGGCCATAAGGATAAGGAAATCAATTGGTCAAATGGTTAGGTAATTTGATGACCTAATTTTGACTAGAATAAAAATAAAATAAAGAGAAAAGATATCATCTTTTTCCTACCATCTTCCCCACCGGAAATTCAGCCATTGTAGGGGGTTTTGGGCTTCAAAAATTTCAGCCACTCTCTACTCTTACAAATCAAGAATTACAAAATCCGAGCCTAGACTGGGGAAAAGCGAAGCAAGTGGACTAAGCCGAACTAGTCGTCTACATTTTGTAATATGAGGTAAGTTGTATGTAAATAGTACAACTACATTGTTATTATATGTGTTGAATTAATATAACATGATTTGCTTGATTGTGGAAATGAGAATGCATGATGATAATTGTGAGAGTAGAATCCCTATTTGAACCATAGGAATTAAATTGGATATTCGTGCCATGATGTATGAGTTAATGTGAGCTAGTGTAAGACATGTCTGAGACATGCATCGGCCACATTATGAGAGCTAGTGTAAGACCATGTTTGGGACATGGCATCTGCATAGAGACGAGAGGTAGTGTAAGACATCTCTGGGACATGCATCGGCCTTGAGATGTAAACTAGTGTAAGACATGTCCGGGACATGCATCGACTACGAGATGTGTCAATGTAAGACCATGTCTGGGACATGGCATCGGTACGGATATGCGAGAGCTAATGTAAGACCATGTTTGGGACATGGCGTCAGCCTCGATGATGATAGTAAGTGTAAGACCATGTCTGGGACGTGGCATCGACTTGATGGATAAGCCAGTGTAAGACCATGTCTGGGACATGGCATCGGCGTTATACCCTATGTTTGAGGCTTAGTGAATATCCGATATTTTTCCAAATGGTTCAACGGTGAGAGTTACAGTTTAAGTTAAACAAGAAAAGTATAACCATGTTGTGAGTGATATAGGTACCTATTTGGAATGTATGAGATGAGAGCTCAATATATACTATTTGAATTGTATTGAATGGTGATGAGTAAGTTGTACTTATGCCTAATTTTGTATCATGAGCATGATGATGAATGATAAAGTTGTTGTCATATTTATTTGCATGCCACTTACTAAGCTTTATACTTACTCCCTCTCCTTTACATTTTCTTATAGTGCCACCTAATTACCTCAAGGATCATCAAAAATTAGGGGCATCGATCACACTATCAACCGAAGTACTTGGTATAGTTGGTTTTATTATTTTGAATATGACATGTATAGGGCTTAGACTTTTGAAGTTTCTGTCATGTTAATTTGGCCAAATGTGTGGGCTTGAGATGAATCCCTTTATTTTATATTAAACCTTGAGAGAATGGCTAATGTTCATTATTGATATATGCAAATGATGATATTTTCATGAATGATATAATGGCTTGTGTAGCTGATTTTACCTTGTGTTTTGAATGGATGTTGTTATATTATTTCAGGGTGGCAGAGAGCTTGGTAAATAGCCCTATTTTGTCCACATGGGTAAACACACGGGCGTGTGTCTAGGCCGTGTATGACACACGGCCAGCCCATGGGTGTGTTGTCCGGCCGTGTGTCCCCTACATGTAAAATTTACAAGTCAGAATGCATGGTAGTAAACACACAGGCAGAGACACGGCTGTATGTCTCAGCCGTGTGGAGGACACGGCCTCTGGCCATGGGCATGTGTCTTGGCCATGCACCTTAATTTGATACTAACATCAGAAGCAGAATGTCAAGGTTTTTAGACACGGGCTAGGACACAGGCATGTCATGGCCGTGTGAGGGACACGAACATAGATACGGGTGTGTGTCAGGCTGTGGGAAAACCCCTGTAGGTTCGAATTTGGAATTAAATTCACACAGGTATGGGACACATGCGTGTCCCTAGGTGCTTAGGCTGTGTGTGTCACACGGACCATCAGCACAGCCATCTTATAAGGAACACATGGGTGTGTTGCTCTTCCACACGGGCGTGTGCCCTGTTTCAAGAGTCATTTTTTATTAAATCGTTTTAAGGACCTAAGTTGGTTTCGTATGGTTTCCAATGAAAGTTTGAGACCTCGTAGGTCTATAATAAGGAGTTTAAACAAAGTTCGGAGAAGTTTTAAACTTTATCAGGTCTTGGTGACTCGGAAACGTTTTGATTACATGTGTGTAAGTTTAGTAATGCCTCGTATTCTGTTCCAGCGTAGGGTACGGGTGTGGGGTGTTACACAAGTAAATGGAAGGCATTTCCTTTCGAGTTTTTATTTAAGATTTCCATAAGATTTTAGCTTAAATTAAGATATTAATATGCTTAAATAAAAAACTGTAGCTCTTAAGACCCTATAGGACTATCCTCAGATAGGTATTGTAGGGATGCTATAACCTTCCCTAGACGTAACTGTACTCCCAAACCCGAAATTTAGTGATGAGATCGAGTCTAGATTTTTAGGATTTTTTCGTATTATTAATTCTGGATTTTTAGATGATAAGTGGCTAACCAACCTAGCCCTAATTGGTTAGTGGCGACTTTACGTAATTTAGTTCTTCCATGTCTAGCTTTGCTTATTAGGTCCCCGTACTCTTATGTAGGCGACGTTATGACAATGTATGTGGTCAAATGAAACACACAAGCAAGAGGAGGTTTTCAATAATTCATTACTTTCACTAATGACTTCAGTAGATATGGATAGATTTATCTTATGCATCATAAATCTGAAGCCTTTGAAAATTTGAAAGAATTTAAAAACGAAGTACAAAACCAACTAGGCAAAAGTATTAAGGCACTTTGATCATATCGAGGGAAGAATACTTAAGCTTAGAGTTTGATGAATTTTTGAAAGAATGTGGGATTGTCTCACAACTTACACCTCCTAGTACTCCACAATGGAATGGAGTTTATGAAAGGAGAAATGAAACAATGTTAGACATGTTTCAATCAATAACGAATCATGTTGATCTTCATACTTCCTTTTGGGGGCATGCACTTGAAACAATTGCTTTCACATTAAATCATGTTCTATCTAAATCAATTTAAAAGACATCATATAAGATGTGGACTGAGAAGTGCCTTAGCATGTCTTTCATGAAGATTTGGGGTTGTGAAGCTTATGTTAAATGTCAGATGTCTATTAAGCTCAAACCCAAATCTCAAAAGTGTATCTTTGTGGGATGTCCTAAGGAAACTAAATGATATTATTTCTTCAATCTTACTGAGAACAAAGTTTTGTTGCTCGAATATGAGTTTTCCTTTGAAAGAGAGTTTGTCTCTAGAAAAAGAAGTGGTGGAAGAATAGAACTTGGAGAAATTCAAGAAAAACAGGTCACTAAACCAATGATTGAACAACAATAGGTTACACAAGTTATCGTAGAACAATCAACTATTTTGGAAACATAACTATCACAAAGATCTTTAAGATAACACCATGTACCTGAGAGATATGGATTTCTCATTACAACACATGGTGATATTCTAATTATGGATCAAGATAAGCCTAGGACTTCTCAAGAAGCGGTGGCGAGCCTAGATTATGAGAAATGGACAAAGGCCATGAGGTCTGAGATGGATTCCACGTCAGAAAACCATAGGGGCTTGGTTGACCCACCTGAAGGGGTTAAACCCATAGGGTGCAAGCAGTTTTCAAAAAGAAAATTGACATGGATGGTAATGAACAAACATACAAAAGACGATTAGTCAATAAAGGTTTTCTCCAAATTCATGGTATTGACTATGATAAAGCTTTTTCTCTTGTTTCTATGTTTAAATCCATCGGATCTTACTTGCAATAGTTGCATTTAATGATTATGAATATAACACACTATACCTGGCCTGGTCGCCAAGCCTGAATACGGGATGTCACACCACCTTTTTATGTCACATACATCAAGTAAAAAGCTCATTGTAAACAAAATGTCTATCAATTTGTTGTTCTTATAGGTTTTAAGTCAATCATTGAAGACAGTTATCATTTATACATTCTAAATTTACAATAATTAGTCTTATAAACAATTTTAAACATGCATAAGGTTCATTTAGCAAAATTTCCAAAACATGTCCGTAGGTATCGATACTGACACTGGAGTATCGATATTTTCTCTAAGTGGTATCGATACCACTTGGAAAAACGATACCAAACTTGCATTCTATTTCTCGAATAAAATCCTAAAGTCACAAAAATTATCAATACCTGTCATCAAATATCGATACTTCAACCCTGAGTATCAAAACTCGAGCAAAGTTATCGATACCAAATCCTTATTCTGACTTTTTGCACATTTCGAAACATAGAGGTATTAATTTTGGAACCCGATTATCGATACCTCTACCTCAGCACACAAGTGCAATTAGGTCATTCCAAAATAGTATCTAAGCACCATGTATCACTTACTTCGATAAATAATCATCCAACGGTTAAATTTAATAGTTCAAATCGTAAAAACATGACCAAGCAAGATACATGAAGCCAATTAAAGTGCATGAACATAAGCAAACATATAAACTCATAAACTTCCAAAATTGAAATAAAAAAAAGTTAGTAAATAATCCAAACATATCATGGCACTAAACAAGTCTACCACATTGCCTTATTTCCCAATACAAAAATAACTGAAAGAACACATACGAGAATAAACTAGTCTTCCTTGGATCACTCCCTAGGACAACCACACTACCCACAATGAACCATTACTAATCTGAAAATGTTGAAAAGAGTGAGTGAGCTTAAACAAGCTCAATGAATGAGTGAAATAACAACAACACAAACATTCCGTCATGCATCCATAATAACCACATACACATATACGATACTAGAGTCATATGTTTAGTGACGCGTAACACTTTAACATGCATCGTCTAATAGTTCATTTGCATAACATTCATAAGGATAGTTTGCATAGTAACCACATATTTATTAATGCATTAATTTGACACTTGAGTTATGAAACTTATAGTGAGCTCTGTCATGACACATCAGATACACTGATCTCCAACACACCAAACATAAACTCATAGAGTCAAACATGTCCTATAAGTGAAGCGTATGGCTAACACTCTCCTTATTTTCCCTCACATGCCCCGTTGAATAGATTTTAGCTCACATTTCCTTATCCCTCCAAACATGTCCCAGGGCTTGAACGCCCAAAATCACTATACATATAGGTGAGTACTCACAGTCATATGACATGCCAACTATATCCAACGATTTCAAGAATCACAAGGCCAAAATATCCAATTTAACACACATATTACTTACCGATTATCCGAGCACTATCACTGCATCGTATCTTTTGCAAAACACTATCACTATCATATAACATATATATATCGTGTATACATTTGCACTTTTCACAATAATTATCATATTCACATATCACATATTTGAGCTTCTCTTCACTATGCACAAGTTCACAATCATGCAAGCACATAAACCAAACACAGATATAGATACAAGAAAACTTACACTTGGAATTTAGAGTAGGGGTTTAGGCTAAAACTAAATTCCCAAATACACCTGACTTGTGTCTATGAGTAGTGGTTCTAAACACTCACCATTAGTGCTTTCACCGAGAAGCTGAAAGCTCAGTCTAGCTCTTTCTTTAACTAGTTGAAGGCATTAATGAATCCAAGGCGTCACATACAACAATCATACAATAAACACAGTCAAATAACGACCAAGGATTCACTAAAACCAGCAAAACACAAGCCTAGTTGCAATCGCAAGTAGCTAAAAACCATGAACATAACAAAATTAAAATGCTCACAACTCAGTCTACGCTTAACCTTTCTGTCTAAAATGAATTCCGTTCATCTTATTAATCATCTATGTCTAATTCCCAACCATTAAATTACATTAAAAAGCCTAGTCCATGGTATCAACATTTTTTAACATCTTTTAGGCAATTTTCACAAAATTTATTAAAACATGAGAAATCATTAACGATACTTCAATGGAATTTTAAAAACCTCTTAATCACATTGAAACTAATAGAATAACACTTTAAAATCACATTTTTACCCAAAATCTCAAAATCCACCGTTAATGACTCCATTTTCAGCTTTTATTAAAGACTTGCGATTCAATGGCTAATACATCAATTTTAAGGACTAGATATCATGAAAAACTGATAAGAATTCAAAATATTACCTTTAATGGAAGATTAGATGAGTTTTGACACAAATTCAAAAAATCCACGTTTGGAGAAGATGATGGAATCTTTGGATATTTTGAGTGCTTTTCTTGGAGATTTATTAAGGTAATTGGATTGGGAATGTTAGGAATCAAAGTGCTATAGTTTGGGAAGAAAAAAACAATGGAAGGGACAAGGGAAGAGCAAGGGACAACAAAGCTTGTGTTGGGGGGAAAACCTATTGTGAAATCACGTTGGTGGGGGAAGAAATAGGCTGAATTTTAAAATCTGGGCTAATTTCCTCTTAAAAACTCATAGTTTTGACTCTAATTCAATTTAGTATTTTTCCTAAAATTAAAGATTTCTAGAGTACCTTTTCAAAAATTCATTTAATAACTAAGGTTCCATAGTCAAATATAATCCCGATTTACTATGTTACAAAATTTTGAGCATTCTAGAGCTAGAATTTCGAAAATACCCCTAAATCTCCTAGGCCATATTTTGGGGTGTTACAGAAACTGGAAGAGGATGTGTATATGACACAACCTGAAGGTTTAGTCTATCCAAAAGGTGCTGGTAAGATATGCAAGCTACAAAGTTCCATTTATGGATTAAAGCAAGCTTTTCAAAGTTGGAATTTTCATTTTAACTATGCAATCAAAGAGTTTGGTTTATCCAAAATGAAGATGAGCCTTATGTTTACAAGAAAACTAGTGGGAGCACTATTGTATTCTTGGTATTGTATGTAGATGACATACTTATCATAGGAAATGACATATCTACCCTACAGTCTATTAAAACTTGGTTAAGAAGTTATTTTTCTATGAAGGATTGGGGCGAGGCTACATACATATTAGGAGTTAAAATCTCTAGAGATAGATCAGATGAATCCTAGGTCTAAGCCAAAGTATATACATAGATAAAGTACTAAAAAGGTTTAGTATGGAAGAATTTAAGAGAGGATTCGTACTTATGAGACATGGTATTTCACTCTCGAAGGAAAAGTGTCCTTTAACTTCTCAAGAGAGTGAATGTATGAGTGAGATATCATATGCTCTAGATATTGGATCTATCATGTATGCCATGTTATGTATTCATACAGACATATCGTATGCTTTAAGCATGACGAATCTGTACCAAGTAGATCTCGGTGAAGATCATTGGGTCACAGTTAAAAATATACTTAAGTACTTAAGAAGGACTAAGGATATATTCCTTATATATGGAGGTGAGAAAGAGCTGAGTGTAAAAGGTTACATTGATGCTAGCTTCCAAACTAAGAAGGATGATTCAAGATCGTAATCAAGTTTTGTGTTTTGCCATAATGGGGGCGCTGTGAGTTGGAAAAGTTCAAAGCAAGATATAGTAGGTGATTCTAAAACTAAGGCTGGGTATACTGTAGCTAATGAGGCTAAAAAAAAGGTTGTTTGAATCAAGAAGTTCATATTTGAACTAGGGGTTGTGCCTAGCATATTAGATGCTATATAACTTCATGTGACAACAATGGAGCCATTGCAAACAAAAAAAAAACTCAATTCTCACCAGCAGCCCAAACATATACTTAGGCACTTCTATCTTATTTGAGAAATCATTGATCGAGGAGATGTGGAAATATGCAAAGTACCAATAGATGAAAACATTGCTGATCCACTAACGAAGCCTCTGAAATAGCAAAAGCATAAATGTCACACTAGGTCACTTGGCATTAGATTTATGAGTGATTGATGTTAGTGCCAGTGGGAGATTCTTATAGTATGCCCAAAGACCAATCATGAGATGATTGTAATTACATACTTGTTTTACCTTGTTTATTAATATAAGGCATTAACATTATTATTTCTGTTTCATTTTCTGTGCATATAAATAAACTAAATTGTAATAAAGTCGTAAGAAAATATGTTTATTCTTAAAAGGTCCTTAGTCAAGTATTATTGTGGGTTTGGACAACAATAATGCATTGAGATTAATGTGTAATTGATTGATGACAAAAAGTTGTCATTGACATAGGGATGTCAAAATCAATACATGAGTATGTGTTAGAGAACAACATATTGGACTAAACCGTTATGAGTATGTTTCTTGGGTTATTATGTAATAGTCACAATATTACTCATATTAATAACTATGTATATAATCCTCAGACTTGAGATCATCATTGTCCCAACATCGTAAGCTGTATATTTTTTATATAGTCAAATATCTACCATAATAGGTTGTACTCTAATGAATCATGTTGGATATACCACAATCTATGTAGTGGGATATGGTTGATCAAGATAGGATTTATCCCTCCTACATAATGGGAGCAATATCTTAGGCCTCTTGATGGAGTGAGACTAGATATAACACTTATATGTTTATTTTAATTTACTCAAAAAATTAAGAAATATGAGATTGGACTATACAAGTGTGACTATTTCATGACTTGTGTCCAATCTAGATATTAAGGATAAAAGGATATAATACATGGAAAAATAATCATAGAAAGGTTATGCTGAATTATGACTTCTTATAATTTAGGTAGCAATGATGCATTGTTAGATGTCACTTATTTCTTGTATTATTAGAAATGTTTAGTATTACTACTAACATTACAAGAACCTACAAGGTCATACCGTATGGTTAAAATGAACAAAATCGAAACACATTTTGTATTGTGTTTAGCTATCACATGAATTAAATTAATTATTAATTTAATTTAATTTGACAATTAAATATTAAATGAATTAAATGTACAAACTTGTTCTACACAAATAAAGAACATAATTAAAATTAATATCTGAACTTAATTTATATAAAATTTTAACAGAATATAGTTCACAGAAATTATTATAATATTTTGGTCAAACATTAAAACATGGTAGTTATAATTATTTTTGGAAAGAATATAATGTGTATAATGCTTTCCATGTGTTATCTATAAGATTTGATTTTGTTTTCAATATATGTATACCAAAATCTCGAACTAGGGCAAGTGTGTTTTCGAAGAAAATTGACAAAAAGGGTCTAGTAGCCATTTTCAGGATATTTTTATCCGGAATAGTTCCAAGAGAGTTTTGCCATTCGTTTTAATACCGGGTTGACTACGTTGAAGCCAAAACGTTTTTATTATGGCTTGGAATCGACAAAAAATCAACAACATCCTTTCATCGTTTACGGTTAAGAAGTTATAACTTCAACCTTATTTCAACCTGTTTCATTCCTCGTACATGGATCCATGGTTGTGGGTTGCTAGAATTTTTTTCCCGCTGCACCACGAGGCAATCTAGCGGTCCCAACAATGACAACAACCAACCTTATAGCCTAAAAATAAGAAGAAAGAAACTAAGTAAGTTCATAAGAACTTAGTGAGTTATGGGGAAGTATAATCTCACAACCGAGTTCTACAATCATTAAAAGATTAAGACTTCGACTAACAAAATGATACACCACATTTGGCGAATACAACTCTTTCGATTCTAAAGTATACACCGGTGAATACTTCCACAAACAGACTCAGCCTCATGGAGGACTCTATCCTCTATTTCAGACTTACGTATATTAGACAAGGCACCACAACTATATTGGTATGCCACCTTGAGGTACTACTCCTTTATGACATTTTACACTTCATGCAACATTCACATTTTGTTTAAGACAATGTATGACATTATTTTGTATATGCCCTTCCTTGTGCTAGCTTCTAAACCTAGTTTCGTAGAACCATTATTCGTGTATCTCCATATCGCTCATTAGAGTCATTAAACTAGCTATAACCTCTATATTTCCATTATTCCTTATTGTATTTTAAGCACATAAGTGTTCCCCGCAAGGTTGGGTATTCACCAGTCACGGTTTGTACTAGAGTTCCATATCAGAGGCAAAACATAATATCCTATATCTTACATTCATCATCATTCGTAACATCCCTCTAATTCCTCTTTACACCATTCTAGATACGGAGCTTGTGCACCAAGGAAGGAGTATCTATACCCATGCATATGAATGACTTCTATTTCTATTTTACTGTTTGTGAGCTTACATTCATCGACTCCCTAAACACTTTCCCTTTAATATAAGTACCATGACCAAAGGTTAAAGCCACTAACCTTGATACACAATAGGTATCTTTAAACAAAGTAATGCAGATAGCCGACTCAAGGTACAAAGGAACTCTTTAGAAATCTTCACTCAGAGCTTTTCTTACGTAATAGGTTCTTTTTCTTTAGAATTGGGACCTTCTCTCATTTCTTTGGCTAAATCAATAAAAAGACCTCTTTAAATATTAAAAAAATAAACCAAATTTTAAAGAAATAACATGAATCAATAAACATGCAAACAATTTTTGGATGTCAGTTTCCTTTCTGTCCAATATATAAATGAAAGCCCTACATAACAACTCTTACAACAACTCTTTTCTGTTTGGTAAACTTAAAGAAGGATTTAAGAACTTACCAGAAGACAACCTTAATATAGAAGTTCCTATAAGCTTGACAAATAACACCTTAGTTAACAATGAAGAACACTTCTGGTTTTTTTTTATGATAATAAAGGCAAGCAGAGAAGATGAAATAGAAATCTTCTCTCCGCTACTAGGTTATCCTATTTATAGCTATCTGTACATCAAATCTCACTCAAGGTTAAACATTAATCAGTAATCATTCTCACACACTTGAACTAATTAATCACATCCTATGAGGCTCCCTAGATGTCCTGTTTATTAACACATTACCTCCACTAGGATGCTAGATAACTTAAACCTGTCCCACTACTATACTTACATTTGCAGTGACACAAAAACATGGGTGGCAAACTTATTTGTGGAAGAGTCCACCAAATAAGGATCTTGCCTCAACTAGGAACTCACCAATCCGCATCACTAATCTGTCTAAGTCTCGTGACTTAGGCGGTCTCAACAGTGCAACCTCCCCAATAGTACCGGCTCGCAAAAAAAGGGTGTGACAATTTTATTAAATAATTTTTTGAAAAATTACAATTGCATTTGAAGCTATCACTACATTAAGTACACTAGATCCCAATAGTCTCCCACTTTCCCTAGTGAACTAGATGAGTCATATTTTGCATTTATATAGCCTTTATATGTTTCTCAAAACTCCTAGACACTAAAGTCTTGGTAAACGAATGCACAATGTTGTCCTCAGATGTAACTTTAACTACATTCACTATTTAGTCTGCCACCACCTCTCGTATAATATGATATTCTCGAGCAGTGTGTTTTGTCCGTTTATGGTTTCTAGTCTATTCGATGTTAGCAATTATCATATTGTTGTCATAATACAATGTGATAGCTTTTTCTATACTAGGAATGATCACGAGATCCTTAAGGAACTTTTGAAGGTAGATTGCATTTTTTGATGCCTCAAAAGCAATCGCATATTTAACCTCTAGAGTGGATTTAGTAGTACACCCTTGCTTGACACTTCTCCACACTATGAATTCACCACCTAGGACATAAACACAACCCAATGCCAATTTCCTCAAATCTCGACATGTTTGGAAGTTAGAGTCTATATATTCGATAGGAGTTAGATTTCTTTTGGAATATACAAGCATATAATCCCTCATTCTCCATAAGTACTCGAGTATATTCTTAAATGCTTGCTAATTTCTTGAACTGGGATTCGCTTGATATTGACTCACCAATCCTACTTCAAGGTAGATATCTGGATGTGTGCATAACATCACATACATGAGACTTCCTGCAGCCAAAGCATAAAAAAACCTTTCTTATATACTATCTTTCTTTCATTGTCTTAAAACATTCCTCTAAAGAAAGATGAAAGCTCAATACAGAAGGTCGTAAACCCTTCTTCAAATTGACCATAACAAAACTATCTAATATATTGTCTATGTATAAAGCATATGATAACATTATCACTTTGTACTTTCAATCCCAAGGATTTGAATTTCTATAACACAATTAACTTCACCCAAATCCTTCATGTTAAACTGTTGAGTTAAGCACAGTTTAATTGATGGCAATGTCCATATATCATTCTCAATGAGTAGTACTTCATTAACATATAGAACTAGAAAATCACCTTTCCATCCGCAATACGATTCTAAACACAAGGGGCATCTATGTTTTACTCAAATCAAAAAATTTTGACTACTTGATCCAATCTTTGATTCCATGAGAGGGATTCTTGCTTAAGCACATAATGGGCCTAAGTAGTTTGCAAACTTTATGCTCATTTCCTTTAGTTATATATCTGATGGGTTGCACCATGTAAGTGCTTTCTTCAAAATAGCCATTCAAAAATATTATCTTAACATCTATTTGTTGGATCTTGTAATCGGGAGTCGTTGACCGCCTTTCGACGTTTCTGCAAGTATATGTGTCAGGTTGTAATATAGATTTGTATAACAAAGTATTAAAAGTACTCTGAGGATCGTACCCATATGAGGCTTAATTAAACTAAAGCTAATTCCTATGCTAACAGGTCTAGTTAGTACTTTAATTAAATAAAAAGAATATTCATAAGGTGATAATAAAAGATATTTTATAAGAATAATAAAATAATGAAAGACTGGATAATAAAATTATCATATTTAACAGTAGAAGACTAACTTATTTCAATTTTCATAATGAACTCCTAATTCGAGTTATGTTAAATCAACTAGTCATTAGCCAAGCAGGGCCTCTCAGCCTTCCACTAACCTAATAAGTCAGAAAGAACTACTTATCTCTCGATGTCACAGGTCATATTAGGTTGGGGTAAGGTTTTCATGATAGGCAATACCGATTTCAGGTTCATTCCTACCTACATGACTTCCTAGCGTTGTCAATCTTAAGGTTTTAGGTTCTTTTTTTCCCAACCAACCCATTTACTAGGAAATCTGACATAGGTGTTAATTGATGTCACATCCCAAAAGTCAAGTTAGTAGAAATCGAGTTAGTGAACCGAGAATGGTCACGCCTAAATTTTTTTATTATTTTAAGATGACCTTTGCACATTTGATAATATATAAGTATTAAGTCTAGCGATTAAATAGTGGCACTTGAATACTTGAGTTCAAATTTCTTCCCTTGCATTATTTTTTATTCGATGCAATTTTGCTTCAAACCTTAGTAAATGTCACACAATTTTTTTAAATAAATGTTGTTGGACTAGTAACAAGCAAGTGAGTTGGCCCTAGTGGTTAAGAGTATAAATAAATTTCATTGGGTCCCATGTTCAATTCCCCACATCCCTATTATTTTTATTATTTTTTGGCTCATAAAACCATGGTCAACACTCCCTATTTCCTTCCATGTCTAGTTACCAAACAAAGGAAGATTCTTTCCTTGCATAACTAGTCAACTTCCCCCTATAGCCCCCTTCTCATTCCACATGTTCCTCATGATCCAATTTTCATGTTATTGTCCCACAAAGATTTCATTTTCTCCCATTTACCAAACTTAACCCACCTAAGGTAGCTACCATTCACATTTTCCTTTTAATTTGTTTTCTCCTCCTCTCCCTTTCTCACCATTTAAGGCCATCATATTTAAAAGAAAAGGCCAATTAACACATTTAACTAATAGCATGCAACTTTTGCATTTTACGCGATTTAGTCATTTTTCTCAAATTGAGCTATTAAACATTAAATTTAGCTCACGAAATTTTCACACATACATAAATCATGATGTAAACACATAAAATATTATTAAAATAATTTTTCGACATCGGATTCGTGGCCTCGAAACCACTGTTCTGATTTGACTCAAAAACAGGCTATTACAACTCTCCCCCTTCGAGATTTTCGTCCCCGAAAATCTTACCAGTGAATAGGTTCGGGTATTGTTTTCTCATAGCATCCTCGGGTTCCCACATAGCTTCTTCAAACCCGTGTCGATGTCGTAATAATTTTACTAATGCAATTTTCTTATTTCTCAGCTCTTCGATCTCACGAGCTAAAATTTGAATCGGTTTTCAGCATATGACATATCTAACTGAATTTCAACTTCGGTCGTGGAAATGACATGTGAAGGGTTGGATCGGTATCGTCGAAGCATCGACACATGAAACACATTATTTATTTTATCTAACTCAGATGGTAAAGGTAGTCAATAAGTAACAGGCCCGACTCGCTATATAATTTTGTACGGTCCGATGAATCGCGGACTCAATTTCCCTTTTCGACCAAACCGCAATATCTTTTTCCATGGTGACACTTTCAAAAACACTCTATCCCCGATCTAAAACTCAATATCTTTTCGTTTCAAGTCTACGTATGATTTCTATCGATCCAAAGCTGCTTTTAGACTATCGCAAATTACTTTCAGTACAACGGTGTTCGACATTTACGACTATATAAAGCTTTGTAAGGTGCCATTTTAATACTCGATTGAAAGCTATTATTATAAGAAAATTCAATCAGTGGTATGTATTTCTCCTAGCTACCTTCAAACTCAAGAATGCAACATCTCAACATATCCTCAAGTATCTGAATAACTCGTTCGGATTGACCATCAATTTACGGCTGAAACGTAGTGCTAAAATGCAGCTTTACACCTAAAGCTTCTTGCGATTTCTTCCAAATTCACGATGTGAATCTCAAATCTCTATCCGAAACAACAGATAGTAGCACTCCGTGCAATCAAACAATCTCTGAGATATACAACTCAGCCAATTTATCAAGTGAATAATCCGTGCGTACAGGAATGAAATGAGTTGATTTTGTCAATCTGTCAACAACAACCCAGATCGCATCTTTCGTTTTTGGAGATAAGGGAAAACTCGATACAAAATCCATGGTTACTCGATCCCACTTCCACTCAGGAATCATAATAGGCTGCAATAAACCTGACGGCACTTGATGCTCAGATTTGACTTACTGACATATCAAACATTTCAAAACAAATTTTGAGATATCTCGTTTCATTCCATGCCACCAGTAATGTTGTTTCAAATCGTTATACATTTTCGTGCTTCCCCGATGCACTGATAAACAACTACTATGTGCTTCATTTAGAATTCTCTGATAGAATTTCTTGGTAAACATATTTTATCACGAAACATCTAACAGTCATCAGACCCTATTCGAAACTCGAAATCAGAAGTTGACTCACACTGAGCTCGTTTTGCTTGCAATTCATTATTAAATTTTTGAGCCTCACAAATCTACTGTAGAAATAACGGTCTCACTTTCAACTCAGCTACTATCGAACCATCGTCAGACAATGCTAATTATCTGTTCAAATCACGTAAAGAAAATAAGGACTTTCAGATCGACACATCAGCAACTACATTTGCTTTCCCCGGATGATAGTCAATTACCAAATCAGCTTGTAGCAATTCTAACCATTTTCGCTATCGCAAGTTCAAATCTCTCTGAGTCATCAGATATTTCAAGCTTTTGTGGTTGGTATAAATATGGCATTTCTCACAAAATAAGTAATGACACCAAATTTTCAATGCGAACACTATCGCAGCTATCTCTAAATCATGTGTCAGATAATTCTTTTCGTGTAGCTTCAACTGTCTCGAGGCATAAGCTATAACTTTGCCTTCCTGCATCAAAACACAACCCAGGCCATTTAATGATGCATCACTGAAAACTACGAATTCTTTACCTCACTCTGCTGATAGTTTTCTGACCACTCAAATCTAATATCTTTTTGAAGCAATCGCGCCATCGGAGTTGCAATCATCGAGAAGATTTTCACAAATAATCTATAATAGCCGGAGAGTCCCAGAAAAATATAGAATTTGGTTACATTTCTCGGAGGCTTCCAATCTATAATCGCAGAAATCTTGCACAGGTCTACTCGAATACCCGCGACTTAAACTATATGTCCCAGAAAACCAACCTCTCTTAGCCAAAATGCACATTTGCTGAACTTTGCAAACAACTGTTTATCTCTCAAAATTTGTAACACAATTCTCAAATGCTCAGCATGATTAGACTCATCATGAGAGTAAATCAAAATATCATCAATAAACACAACTATGAATCGGACTAAGTACGGCCTGAAAATTCGGTTAATCAAATCCATAAAAACAGCAAGTGTATTTGTTAGTCCGAAAGGCATAACAAGAAATTTGTAGTGTCCGTACCTTGTTCTAAATGTAGTCTTTGGTACATCTGAGTCTTTCACTCGTAAATGGTAATAACCCGACCTCAAATCAATTTTTGAAAACACAGTTACCCCTTTTAACTGATCAAATAAATCATCAATCCGCGGTAGAGGATATTTGTTCTTTATAGTCACTTTATTTAGTTGTCTGTAGTCAATACACATTCTCATTGCCCCATCTTTCTTTTTCACAAATAACACTAGTGCACCCTAGGAAGAGAAACTCTGTCTAGAAAAACCCCTGTCTGTCAACTCTTGCAACTGAGCTTTCAATTCTTTTAACTCTGTCGGGGCCATTCTTTATGGAGCTATTGATATCAACGTTGTTCCTGGTACTAATTCAATACCAAATTCAACTTCTCTGATAGGTGGTAAACCCGTTAACTCTTCAGGAAATACATCTAGATACTTGCACACAATAGGTACTGATTCAATCTTTGTTTTTGTCACTTTCATATCAATTACATAAGCAAGGTAAGCTTCACACCCCTTTCTAACAAATCTATGAGCTAACATAGACGAGATCACAACTAGCAAACTGTTTAAATCATCAAATTCAATTCTAATAGTCTCATTATTCTGGCATGTCAGCTTGATTGTCTTTCATCTACAATTCACTATAGCACCATGCATTGTTAGCCAATCCATACCCAAAATCACATCAAATTCATTAGATTAGCCAAAAAAAAGAAATCCCGATGCATTAACGGACAACTCTTGCAAACTTTTCCAACCAAAACCCATTTGCCAAAGGCGTTCAATACTCTAATCGCAAATTTAGTAGACTCTACAGGAAAAGTCTTACTAAATACTAAATTCATGCATATATAAGAATGAGTTGATCCTGGACCTATCAATGCAACCACATTAGTATCATAGAGAGTGAAAGTATCGGTGATAACATCTGGCCATGATGCCTCCTCCCATGCACGGATAGCATAAGCTTGGACAGGTGCTTGTGCCTCAGATCTAACAGTAGAATCTCTCGTAACACCTCAGTTACCACTCGTATTTCCAGTGTTTCGGGGTGGTCTTCGTCTAGTAGCCATATTACTCGGTCTCACATTCTGAACTTTATCTTTCTCATTTGTCTTAGGGCAATCCCGGAAGAAGTGATCTAACGAACCAAATTTATAATAAGCTTTATTATTTTTATTCCAGCATTCTCCGAAATGTCATCTTTCACATTGTCAACATTTGGGTTTGTTGTCTCTCACACCGCCAACACTCGCTACTGATATCGTTTGTAATTTAGAACCTGAGTATTGTTTTCTACGATCTCTGTTCGAATATTCATTTGAAGCATTTGGGCGAGCATACGAATCTCTGGATTCCTTTGATGAAGAGTGATACAGCTTACTCATCGATCTTTTTTTCGAGTCTCTAGCTTCTAAATCTACTTTTCTATTTTCTTTGCTAAGATCCTCGGCTTTACAATCCCTTTCAACCAGAACGACAAATTCTTTCAATTCAAGAATCCCAACTAATAGTTTTATATCTTCATTCAACCTGTCAACAAACCGTTTACACATAATCTCCTTAGTAGACACATGCTCTCGAGCATACTTGCTTAAACATACGAATTCTCTTTCATACTCAGTGACAGTCATCCAGCCTTGTTTCAACTTTAGAAACTCTTTATGCTTTTGATCAAGGAATCGATGTATGTGCTTTTTTCGAAATTCAGATTGGAAAAACTCCTAAGTAACCCATTCTTTAGGAACCACAGATATTAATGTTTTACACCAATGGTACGCATTATCTCTCAGCAAAGATACAACACATTTGATACATTCATCAGGAGTGTAAGATAATTCATCGAATACTCAAATCATGTTTTCGAGCCAGAACTCAGCTCTCTCTGCATCATTATCAATAGTGGCTCGAAACTCTTTAGCCCCATGTTTCTGAATCTTATCTATTGGCGACTTGTTCAATCGTATCGGATCGATAACTTGAGGAATAACAGGGATTTGTTGAGGAACAGGTGGGGGTGGAGGTTGTTGAGTAGCCGAATTCATTCAAACGAACTCCGTGAACCACTCGTTCATCATATAGAAGAAAGCTTGTTTAGCCTCTCCCTCATGGTTACTAGTTACAGGCCCAGAGTTAGATTGCGCTACCCTTTGAGCAGGAGCGGACGCGTTACTCTCTACATCATCAGCTACAGCTCTTTCGAGATCCATTGCTATACGAAAACACAATTTAAGCTGTCAAGAATCATAACACTATCGCAAAGTATATATGGCATATATAGCTAGACTCTCAGACATGCTACGTTAGTCTTAGAATCAACTAAACTGTAGCTCTGATACCCATAAATGTAACACCCTTCACCCGTATTCACTGTCAGAATAGGGTTACAAGGTATTACGGATCAATACACGTTATTTTTCATACATAACTCATACATTTTTGCATTCATATTCAAATACCATTCATCACAACTAAATTGTCCCTTATAAGGGCTTACAAGGCCTTAAACATGCTTTAGAAGTGGTTTGGGACTAAACTGATAACATATAAAAGTTTTAGAAACTTAGAAAAATTTCAAACATATAAGGGATACACGTCCATGTGAACAGGCTGTGTGCCTTAGACGGCCCCAAACACGCCCGTGTCACAGGCCGTATGAAAACAGGGCATACAGACTGACTTGGGTCACACAGCCGACCACACGCCTGTGTGTCTAGCCCATGTGCCCTTCATAGTGGCCACACATGTCTGTGTGCCAGGCCATGTACTAGGCCGTGCCAATCTTGTAGGGTATACTGACTTATGTAACACGGCCAAGTCACACGCCTGTGTACTAGGCCGTGTGCCATTTAGGGGGGTATGCTGACTTGTGTCACACGGCCAGCCACACGCCCGTGTGTGAGATCGTGTGGAGCATACTGACTTTAATTTAATTTAAATACCAGAGGGACCGTATAGCATGACCGTATGTCACACACGGTTGAGACATACGCCCGTGTCTCTACTTGTGTGGACAAAAATAGGCCATTTGCAAGGCCAATTTGCCAGCCTTACTCATGTTCACCTAGTCAACCAAAATGGTACCCCTTCATCAAACAATAGGCAACCAAAATCTTCATCAATATACACAATTCATACCATATCATCAAGCATTAATTCACAATCATATAACTTCTCAAGTTAACTACTTCAATCACACAATATAGATCATTTACCGAACTCAAAATATAACCATTTGAGCAACTATGAAACCAAAACCACATTTATACCAAAACATATGAAAATAAGCCATCACTCATGACTATATACACAAAACAAACATATACATTTACAAGCCAACACTTATAGCTATATTCTCAACCAAAGTACCACAACTAGCCTACACATGCCATATACCATATATACACAACTCAAAAGTACCAATTTAGGTGTTTGATAGTGCGATGATGTTCCCGACGACTCCCAGATTCGAGCTAGCTTTGATTCACTATAAAACATAGACAAATAACACAAAGTAAGCTTCATAGCTTAGTAAGTTCATAAGTGAATAACTTAATTCATCAAATAAATGTAATTCAATCAATTACACATTATCAAATCATAACCACATTAACTACAAACCTTTCTCATGTCCCAAAACTTGATTAAGTACCATCTCATTAAACTTTCCCTATTTAATACTCAAATAGGTTCTGTACGTACTTGTGTCACCTCGTACTAACCTCTTTCTCAACCACATCATTCATTTACCTATTGAACCATTCGAAATAGAAGTTGGATACTCAAAGATCTCAATTGATAAATACCTATACCATTGCCTGTAGCCAGAAAGACAACACAATAGCCTAATGACATGTCACTAGCATCCTAAACTATTCCTAAGGTTCAACTAGGAAGTTTCACTTGTCGATTTCATCGTCGTATTCACAATTCCAACATTATCCACAATCTCATAATCACAGTTTATGCAATATCAAAGCATTTAGCATTCATTTATAATGAAATTACCACATACAAACTTACCTCGGGTATGAAAATAGCGAAACAAGTCAATTACTTGATAATCTTGCCTTTCCCCCGATCTAATTCCGGATTCCTCTTTTCTTGATCTCAATCAAGCTATTAATGTGCTGAATGTTAAAACCCTAGAATAGCTTCTTTTTCTTCAACAATTTTGGTGGAGAAGATGATATTAAGCTTAAAATTTGATTTTTTTATTAATAATAACTTTATTAACTAATTTACCATTATAACCTTAATGAATAATCATTAAAAACATATAATGGTTGTCCATAATTGTCCACTATCTTATAAAATGGTCTAATTACCATTTAAGCCATCATAATTAAAAGCCAAGGCCAATTGATACCTTTAACTAATAGCATGCAACTTTTGCATTTTACGCGATTTAGTCCTTTTTCTCAAATCGAGCTATTAAACAATAAAATTAGCTCACGAAATTTTCAAATATACATACAATCATACTGTACACACATAAAATAATATTAAAATAATTTTTTGACATCAAATTTGTGGTCCCGAAACCATTGTTCTGGTTTGACTAAAAAATGGGCTGTTATAGAATCATCCTAAATTTAGGCATTGGTTGGATGCTTTCAAGGGAAATCTTTTTGTGCTGATTTCCAATGCTTCTCCAACTATAGGGACCTCAAAATAATTGTCCTAAAAAATATTTTTGGGCATCCAATATGCTTGTGTTGAATTAAATCTTGACTCCCCCTTCTTGGACGGTTTCATGACCCACTAATCTTGTCAGACTTGTCCATCCTGTATCATCTCTATTACTGGGTCAAAGTAACACCTTAATGACCCATTTAGCATGGTTTTGCCATCCAACATAGGAAATAAATAGCTTATGTTCATGCAACTTTATAATAAGTTCCATATTATATCATCTCCATTGTTCCTTACATAATAAAATATAACATATTAATAATTAACATAAATAATTTAAATTATGCAAAAAATTATTATAATAAAGCCTATATATGCATTTTTTATAAATTCAAGCCTATCATTGAAATATAAACAAAATCCATTTGATTAATTAACAAATACTCAGGATTAATATTATTATTAAGTAAACAGGTGATAAAAATGACTAGAAAAACCATATATATTTAGAATTTGAAGTCCTATATTATAACAATTTAATCACAATAATCTTGCAAGTTATGCAAGGGTAATGTACTATTTAATGCCGTCGTTGATTTAACTTCCAACTACCTTAGAAAATTTGTAACAGCCCGGTTTAGACCCTAGTAGAATAGTGGTTTCGAGACCATAAATCTAAGTCAAAAAAATATTTTAACATTATTTCCGTGTTTATAATATGTGAATTGATATGTGTGAAAGTTTCGTGTGGAAATTTTATCGTTTGTGTGCTTAATTTGCAAAAAGGACATAATTGGATAAAATGTAAAAGTGGCATGCTAATAGTTAATGTGTTATATTGCTATGTTCTTTTTAATATAGAGGCCTTAAAATGAAATTAGGCCATTTAATAGTGGTATGGATGGTTAAGGACAACCATTATATGGTTTCTTAATTAATTACAAAGGATAATTTTGTAAATGGTATATTAATTTGTAAATAAATAAAACAAATCATAATGTTAGTGGATTGTTCATCCATATAGCCAAATGTATGTGAGAAAAAAATACATTTTCTTTGTTTAAGGGTTCGACACTTTGGAGATCAAATTAAGGTATGGATTTTGTTCGGTTTTTGATAATTTTTATGTTTTTGAGATCGTTGCTTCGAATACTAGCTTAATTGTGGCTTTCCATTGATGAGAGCTTGTTGTTTTTGTTTTTTGATGATGTAAAATAAATATTTGATGTTAGACTATCATGTTTTATTAAGTGATTTTTGATAAAAATGCTTATTAAGGACTAAATTGTGAAATTTTTAAATTGAGGGGTCAAAATGTGAAATAAATGAAATTAATGGGCTGCTAGGGACCTAAGGTAAATTTGGCCTAACTAGAGTATGTTGAAATTTTGACTATTTTGAGTTGTTTTGAAATAGGGACTAAATTGAGAAATTATGAAATGTTAGCGGCAAAAGTGTAATTTGCTCATTTATGAGTTTTTGGATTAATTTGATTGAATAAATGAATAAATAAGTTGAATTTTTATTGAATTAGATCAAGAAATGAGAAAAATCATATTTGAAACGGGGAAAGTTGAAAATTATCAAATAGTCATTCCAGTCCATTCGTATCTGTACGAGGTAAGTTTATAAGTAAATAAATGTTGTTAAATTCGATTGTATATGTATTATATGTGCTGAATTGAATTATAATAAATATATGTGTATATACCGAAATGATTTAAGCATTGAAGACTTAATTACGAGCTTGAACCTATCGAGTTACGACGTTCGAAAGCCCCTATAAACCTTAGGAATAGCTAGGATACATATGTCATGACATAGGATTCTGATATGTGAAGTGCAAGTAAAACCATTGCATCGATATATGTGCGAGTAAGACTACGTTTAATACGTTGGGATCGATATGTGATTTCGATATATGTGTGCGAGTAAGACCATGTCTAGTACGTTGGAATCGATATATGTGGATAAGAATAAGACCATGTCTTGGACATTTGCATCGTATTTGTTTCGTCTAAGGCCCTGTCTGGAACAGTGGTATCGATATGTAATTACATGTAAGACCACGTCTGGGACGTTGGCATTGTACGATATGTGTGATTATCTGAGTGTCCTATTCAATTCCGAATGGTTTAACGGGCATTCCAAGAAATGAATAAAAATGTGAAATTGTATCTGATTCAGGTACATGTGACTTGTTATGAAATTCAAAAATGAAAGGTAAGTATGTATCATATGACTATATGTGAAATATATGACAAAGAATGGTATGAGTGTATATAAATGAATGATGTGTTATATAAATGTTCGTTATATGAAATTAAGGTTCTATGTTTCGAACATGAGAATTATGAAATAAGAAATATTTCTGGTTCAAAAACTTGAATAGATAAAGAAATTAAAATGGTTGAGTTGGTGTATGCTTTATATGTAATATATATTTAGTAAAATAAATTTGATGTTGGTTAACTTTATGATTCAAGTATGCGAATTTGGTTTATGTGAATTTGGTTTATGGATTTTCGAGTTTGGGAGTGCTTATGAAGAAATTGATATAACTTTATGTATGATTTTTAATAAATAACTATGGTTTGGTTGGCGATGTAATGAATATGTGCGAGTTTGATTTATATGATTGAGCTAATAGTTGTTATTTGAATTTGAAAGCATGATTATATGTTCATTGATAAATAAGATGAGTGGAGTTATTTAATTGTATATGAATTTACGAGTACAATGAATGTTTATATATGATTTAGATTTGTTAAATTCGGTTTAGTGATATTGGTTTATAAATATTATTGAAATGATTTATTTGCTTATAGCTTACTAAGCTTTCAAAGCTTACTCTGTGTGTTTTCGCTATGTCTATAGTATTTCAGGGACACTCGGGTTGGAAGTTGTTGGAAATGTCATCCTACTATCCGGTTATCAATTTTGTAAATAATGTTTTGAGATTTGGATATGTGGCATGTATAGGCTAGTTTCGATTTGGTTCTTTTTTGTTTGTATATATATTTAGTCATTCGAAAATGGCTTAATAATGTTGTTAATGGTTAAGTACTTTCAGTTATAAGTAGTTCATTTTGGAAGTATGATATGTGGTATATCTTAGTTGATGAGTGTGTTTTTGCTTCATTGTATATGTTCTTATAAGACAAGTTATGAGATGATATTGCTATGCCTTGTGAATTTGGCTATTTTGTGTGGTTTAATAATGACCTAATTTTTTATGTATAATTTGATATGTGAATTGAATTGGAAAATACTGTAATTGATAAATTTGATTCGGTCATATTATGAGACAAACTAGGTTTATAATGTGTATATGCATTCGGCTTTATGCTAGGTATATATATGTATTTTAAATATATGCCTATGTTATTGATTCATGGATAGATATTTTAGAGACTATGGTGGTTGGTTTAATGCTCGAATTTGATATGTGTCATATATGCAGATTAATGTCTTAATAAGGAATGGATGTGTTTTAATTGCTAATTTGTTAGTTACTTTAGTGCATAAGTAATGGCTAGTGATGATTATGATTTGTGGTCATATGGTTATTTTATAATGTGTTATATTTCAAAATTTGATAGTTGAATAAGTGAGAAATGATTTGGTGGAATATATGCCATTTTGGCATGAAGCATAGCATATGCAATTGACATGTTTTGATTCGGCAAATATATTTAGATAAGGGCAAATGATGTTCATGTTTTATGATGGTTGGATTTGATAATTGGAGTCCAGTTTGATGACGAAAATAGGGATAATGGATTTGTTATGTTTATGTGATATTTAGCATACAAATTAGGTGTACTTAAAAATGGTTGTTTATGTTTAAAATTGTTGGCATGACTATGGTGTAATGTATATAAGTTGATAGTGAAAATATATATATACAGTTGGTCATGTATAAAGTTACCTAACTTTTTATGTGCAAATAATTATTGAACTATGTGATATGGCCAAATTAGTTTAACAGGCACATGTATAATGTTTATTAAATGTTACCTTTGTTATATAGTTAAAGACATGGATTGAAATGTCTTAGACAGTTTAAATCTTATAAATATGAAATATGTGTAAATTGGTTTTGTTGTATAACAACTTAGTTCTAATAATTGGAATTGATCAATAATATTGAAGTAATTGATTGATGAAGCATGGTTCGTATATGATTTTTACTAATACAACTTGAATGATTTCATTAATTATGTGTTTTATATGTGATTTGATTATTAATTTATAAATGAATCAAATGCATACATACGAATGAATTGGAGTATACTCGATATATGAATGTGAAACACGTGTGGTTTGAACTATGCTTTGTAAGGTACAAGCATTATAATTTTGTACATGTTTAAAATTGAAAGACTATTCTGAGCTGTGTTTTGCCCGGTAATGCCTCGTAACCCTAATCTGGTGATAGATATGGGTTAGGGGTGTTACAAAATTAAACATGCATCAATTAAATATTGTGTCGATTAATTACAATTTTAATATGATTAGTAATTAATTCATTTGTTACTTTATAATTACAATGCAAATATAACATAGGCAAGATTTTATTTAGTTAAACAAACTACCAATGCCTAATAACAACACAAACACGATTATAATAATTTAATTGGATAGAATGCAATCAATCTAACACGAGTTAAATTTTAGTCATTTTAGTTAAATCAAGAATAACAACGCAACAAATATCCATGTTCATGATCACAACGTAAACAAGAAAATTAAGGAGAAGGGAAGTAGAAAGCAAATCCAATATTTCTGCGAAGCCAGACTAGTGCGCTCATTTCCTTCTCTGCTTGTTCTGTTGATCTAAGGCCTTCAAGAATACTTTAATAGTGCTAATCCAAGGTAGATGAAAGCTCTTTCTCAAGAGGGAAATAAGAAGGGGAATGAAACAAGAAAAATGGAAAAACAAATAAGGGAATGGAAGAGAGAAAGTGAGTGAAAGAGAGAGATGTGTGGGAATGGATGGTGTGTGAAATGAGGAACGGAAAAGTGATATTTATAGGTGAGAAATATTGCTAATAATAGCAAATAAATTTCAGCCACTCCTCTTCCCTTTGTCGGCCATGCATGGTGCAAGTTTGAATGACTCAAACTTGCTATTTTTAGCTTGGGGCAAAAAGTGGAGGGGCTTGAATAGAATTTAAGGAAACTTCAAGGGATGTTTTTTAATTAATAAAATAAGATAAATAAGCTGATTGGGTCAGCTATAGGGACGGTTTTGGGCTGCCAATTTGCTTGGTGGATCAGTTTTCTTTACTTAGCACAACTAGGCCTCTTTTCTTTTTCAGACTTTATATTAATTTTTAACCCAATTAAAAATATGCATGATAACCATTATTGGACCATCCTTGGCTGGGGAAAATAATTAGCTTTGCTCTTGATCACTTGATGGACAAATTTTCCCTAACGGTTCAAGCCTATCAAGGTGTATACTGAGCCAATTTTCATCTATTGTGCAAAACGATCAAAAAGAAACCAAAATTGTGAAAATTTATTAGAAAATAATGAAATTTAATTATGTTAGTAATTTAATTGTAAATTTATTATTTTATAAGTAAAGTATGATTTTCGACAGAAATTACTACGAAACTACATGAATTAGAGCTCAAAAGGGGCTGAAAAAGTCTATATATATCTTTATTTCCACACCCTCAAATTTACTTCATTGCTCATCCCAAGTAATGCACAAATTGTAAAGAGAAAATGCTTGAAATCACCATTGAAAAATATCTTTAGAACATATTTCCCCCACAGGTATGAGTTTAGTGTAATTTTGTTCAAGAACAAGAATTCTGAAATTATGCAACTCAAGTATACATATTGTTCGAATTATTCTCAATTATTATCATGATAGCAAGAATAGATTAAATTCTTTCTCAATAAAGAAATGCTAATTTTTACCAATTAATTTTTATTCCTGTATTTAAGACTAAATTGAAATCACTAAGTTTAATTTATGCCTTCATATGTTGACCTTAGCAATTTCTCTCCACTAATGCAGGCAACATAGAAATCTTAATCAATAAGTCTTTTAAATAGGTTGTAACGTGTCTAGAATAGGGGTTGGTAAAAGGTAGATAGATTTAAGCTAAAAACCCTAGACTCCAATTGCATTGGACCTTCAGAGTAAGTACCTTCAATACCCTAACTTATTTTTATTTTGTGTTCACATGCTCCTTTGTACATATATTTCTTTCAAGTACATATGCTCTTTCTTTCTTTCTTTCTTTCCCTCTCTCTCTTTTTTAGCATATTACTATATGTACTACAACTTATTTTTAGCATTTGATACTTCTTTTCAACTCCCCCAAACTTATTTTCAGAAAATATTCTAGATAGACTGAGTCTAGTGTTTGAGACAATTTAGAAATAATTACAATAGAAGTGATGGCTTAATATTGCAATGGTCCAAATAAAATCGGGCCATATAGTCTCAAAGTTGGGTTTCAAGGGATATACATTCGTTAATTTTGGCTTGAAAGGCTCAAATGGTCCAAACAAAAGTTTGTCTAAGTCATTTTCTGTAACACTCCTTACTCGTATTGGATGCCGGAATAGGGTACGAGGCTTTACCGAACTTACCACACAGACAAGCATACAATTTAGAGTCATAAATTTGCGTCCAAATTAAAACCATTCACATTCAAGCATAAAGTCCCTAGCACGAGCCTACGAGGCCCGAAACATGATTTGGAAGTGGTTCGAGACTAATTCGAGCACTTAGGGAATTTTTACAAAACATAGAAAATTTTTGCCATAAACTGGGGTCACACGCCCATGTGGTTTCGGACAAGCCTGTGTGGGTAGGCCGTATGGCTACACACGCCCGTGTCCTGATCTCGTGCAACTCACTGACTTGTAATCCATGAAAAAATTAAGGTCACACGGCCGAGTCACATGCCGGTGTGCTAAGCCGTGTGGAAAATTAAATTTCATAAAATAGGTGCACACTTTACACAGCCAGGGCACACGCCTGTGTTCGAGGCCGTGTCATCCACACAGCTGAGACACACGCCCATCTTTTTGCCAGTGTGCTCAATTCTAAACATTCTATTTCTCAAAATTTAGGTGCAAGGGACACACGGCCGGATCACACTCCCATGGGGCAGACTGTGTCTCACACACGGCCTAGACACACTGGCGTGTGTCTACCCATGTGGACAAAATAAAGGCTAATTACCAAGCCATTTGCCACCCTTATTCACACATGCACTTACACCAATTTAAAGGCACAAAACATGGCATACTTAGGCAACCAAACATTCACAATCATGGCTAAATCATATCAATACAATACCATCCACTATCATACTCACAACATTTATCATGTCCCAAATTAACCATGCTAATTTCACATATACAGGGTATCATTAAACTACTTACATACCACCTATTTGTGCATAAGATTATCATCTCACCAATAAAGCACATTTCCAAACATTTCATATTCATGCTAAAATCATACTCCATCATACACCAAGCATGCCATGACCATAACACCAAAGACATTGGCACATATACATAAATAAATGGGCTTACAACCATTTTAGCGAAAATAAGCCAATTACATGGCTAAATACCAAATCAACTTAGACAAATATGAGCCAATACATTTGGCCAAATCAAATAACACATATAACAAAATGACCAAGTCCCTATACATGTCATACTTCCAAAACATTGAGATCATCAATACCCAAAATGAGAATTTGATAGTGTGATTCGAATCTTCAATGATCTCTGGTCCAAGCTAGCTCGGTGACACTATAAAAACATGGAAAATAAATGGAGTAAGCTATATAGCTTAGTAAGCTCGTATGCAAGAAATACGCCAACCTTACCGTACATTTAACATTCAAATAAAATAACATGATTAAAAGTAACTTTTCCATAGTTTCATGATCATAACTTAATTCCATCACAATACTTACCTCATATTCATCATTTCAATCATTTAATAGATATGAGCTTCATGTACATACTTGTACCATCTCAAAATAAAGTTACTCATAATCTCATCTTTGACATACCCGTGAACCACTCGGAATAACAATGTCGGATACTTAGAAAATTTGCACACTAAGTGCCACATATGTAGCCAATGCTACCACAAATCTCATATCACAAAGTTGCTCGCTCTCGAGCTATCAACGGGCCTGCTTACACAAGCTGTCAGTCAAGACATAACTACGCGGTGCTTCTCACACAAGCTCTCAAGTATCTGCAACATATGCCTGTATACTCAGCCAATGGTAGGATGTACAAGACCAGCACCTAGACCACATAATCACATAACAAATAACTACCCTAGTGACATGTCACTTATAACGCCCTGAATTTTGGGCCTAGATGTATTGGGCCTTGAGCATGGGAACGGTTAGGAGACTACTCATAAATATTTTAGTTAAGCAATAAAGTGACACAAATTTCATGTTGCTTTACTGGCTTAATGATTTGGGTGTGTTTGGGAGTGTTGAAGAAGCCTAGGTTCAAGTCTGGGCTTTTGCAAAAATTTTAGTTTTCCCCCTTAAGTGAACCTTGGCTTTAGCTGGTAGGCCTTATAAATATTTGGGGGTAAAATGTGTCACAGAAAGAACTTGTGGTGTAGTGGTAGGTGGCGTGTGGAGTTCTCTTGAGGTTTAAGGTTCAAGTCGTGGCAAGGTAAGAAGAGTATTTATTTTGCACTCTTGCCATGTGAGAAGTAGAGGTTGATTGAAACTCTATTGAGGGAAGTTTGAATTGGTCAAAGAGTAGATGGTGGAGTAAATCAAGGAGGAGATAAATGAGAGGTTTATGGAGAGATTTTAGGAGGAAAAAGGGGAGTTTTTAGGGTGTGTGGGTTAGTGCCGATATTTCTTGGTGGAACTCATGAATTCGATTTTGGGAGGGGTGTGTATCATTTTCGGCCATTGAGAGCATTTTAGGGGTTTTTCGGGTTTTGGTTTTGTTCTTTTTGGTAGCTGTTCTCTCCTAGTTTCTTTTTAATTTTCTATTCTTTCTATCGTGCTCATTCTTGTGCCTGGGACCGAAAATCTCTTCTTCCTTACTCTTTTGAGCAGTAGCCTTTATTTTCGGGTTTCTCCTCCTTCCAAGTTTGCGGATCAACAACGTACTTCTCTTTTTTTTAACTTGTTGTCAGCTAGTGAGAATTCTCTGGCTTTCGGTAAGTGCTCGTGATTCCCTTTTTGCTTCTCTCTATTGTTAAAATCTTTCCTTCTAAACCCCTCTTTCTTTCTACTATTATTGTTAGAGGAAGTGATTGTTACAATTCGCCTCTGCCATTCTTGGTATTTTTGACAAATTGGTGATGGTGGCCGGTTGTTCTTTTTCTCCTAAGTTGGACTCTGCGTTTTAGGTAAGTGGTTTTTCATCTAGTTCAATTATCTAGTTATTGATGGATGATAAGTGTCGTTGGAATGCAGATAACCCCCCTAAGGCCTATCGATTGATCTCTTGCAAACGGATTCAGCAAGTAAACCATATTGCAGAATCTGTTCAAGTGAGAGGTTGGAGTACTCGCGGATCCTTCGCACATTTTCGTAAGCAGGTGTGTATTCACACCCTTCTCTACTGTAAATTGGAAAAAGCCGAAAAGTGAAAAAATACGATGATTGAGGCCTCACGAACATGTGATCGCTTGTGGGGTAAACCGAGCCTACAAACCATAGGCGATAAGCTGTAGAGGCCGCCATGAGCGCTCTCATGGACTTGGGCCTCGATGGGCCGAATGGGCCTGATTGGCCTCATGGGCCTGCATTTGTAAACCTCACTGTTACGTAGGAAATAGTTG
Organism: Gossypium longicalyx; assembly: GCA_025698465.1. Taxonomy (NCBI): domain Eukaryota; kingdom Viridiplantae; phylum Streptophyta; class Magnoliopsida; order Malvales; family Malvaceae; genus Gossypium; species Gossypium longicalyx. The sequence continues at coordinate 64,137,360 of CM046995.1, read as the reverse complement.
GGCATATCATGTCGCTTACATGGCATAGGCCACTCAGGGCCACGTTGGGCCGGACTGGGCTGTGTGGGCCCACACGGATAAAATGTATGTTATGTGGTAAGTTTTGGACTGGGCTATGTCGTTCGTACACTCGTGAATAGTACTGGGTTAAATGGGTCGTATGGGCCCAATGGGTCCGTGGGCCAATGTGGGTAAATTTTTCTATTAACCGGGAAGTACATAGACTTGTCATGTCACACACATGACTTATGTTGTTTTGGGCTTCGATGGGCCGAAATAGGCTGTGTAGGCCCAATATGTTCGTGGGCCCACACGAATAAAATCTACGGTAAATGACTATTAATGAACCAGGCTATGGTGTACACATAGCCGTATCCAAATTTGGGCTAAATGGGCCCCACGAGCGTGGCCGAGTAACGGGTCTTAGGCCTACTTGCACCGTTATGTCTATTTAGGTTATTTAGGTTGCTGAGGCGATAATGGACCCTTGGTTGGGTCGTTAATACCCCTAACTTATAAAATTACCGAAATACCCCTAACTTGTAAAATTATCGAAATACCTTTAACTTGTGAAATTACCAAAATACCCCTAACTTGTAAAATTACCAAAATACCCCCGATTTGTAAAATGATCGTAATATCCTTTTATGGTAAAATAACGATTATGCCCTTATGTTCCGTATGACTAATGTGCTTATGATTTATGTATATGACTGTTACTGAGTATGGTCATTCTGCATACACGTAATATTTATGACATGACACACTGCATGGGGTTGGGATTTTGATATTGAGGAAGTACTGTACTGGTGACTATGTCACATTCACTGATACTGGTGGCAATGCCACAATTACTGATACTGGTGGCTTTGCTAGATTTACTGTTTCTGGCAGCTATGCTGCATTATTATTATTGGCAGCTTTGCTGCGATATTGGTGTGCTGGCTGGATTTGAGAGGGATGCATAATTGCATTACACTGTAATGATACTGTATTGGGCTTAGGCCCACACCATCACCGTATAGGGCTAAGGCCCAAACTGTACTGTTACTGAATAGGGCTCAGGCCCAGACTATTACTGCATGCATTGTTTACTGTTTGAATGATAGGGGATTACACACTGAGTTTTCGTAAACTCATCCTTCTTTTAACTATACAGGTAATCCTCAGCCTTAGACGGTTTGGAGTTGCGAGGGACTCGGAGGTGGCCGCACAATGTTGATGTTCTACTTTTGACTTTATTTATTTAAATTTCATATTAGGTTTTTGGTTATGTAAGAAGGCCTTCTAAGTGGAGTTGTGGTTTGAACTTTTATTTGGGCTTTGATTTCTTACCTTAAACTGCTAGACTGGGAAAAGATGAGTTTTTAAAATAATAACTGTTTTCAAGGAAAACACGCATTTTAAACTTTAAGGTTTTTAAAAGCTTCCGCGATTTTGTTCAATTTAAGGAATCAACGGTGATAAATATGGCAATCATTTTGACAAATTGACTTCAATCAGTAACAACTTAATTTGCCAAGTTTTTAAAACATGGTTTTTGAAAAAACACTTCAATGTGACACACCAGATTCGGGCCTAACTTCTAGGCTGGGTTTGGGGTGTTACATTTAGTGGTATCAAAGCTAGGTTACAAAAATTGGCTATGGAATGGGTTTTGAAAATATTTTTGGAAAATTATTCTTGAAACATTTTTGGAATGGTTACCAGTGTGGCATACCGAGTCTCCGGCACCAAATCTGTAAGTTCTCTTACACTGTTTACTATTAGGAACTGAAATGTTATACTATAGATAGTGGTATTATATTGGAAACCCTAGAGTCTAAGTTAATTGAGACTGTAGGAAAAATTTAGGCGGTAGAAGATAGAAAATCATAGTGATATTGTGCTCTATGAAAATAAAACTTTAACTATTGCTTGATCGTAAAACATTCATTAACAATTACTAAAATTACAAATTGATACATAAGACTCTTTAAGCAAATAATACGCTATACGCCATGAGCACAAGAGGTACTTGCGAAAGGGGTACACGAGGCCACGGTAGAGGCTGAGCAAGTGTTAGAGCTAGATCTTCAACTTCGGGTCACACTCCTACTAGGGAGGCACCAGCTTCACCGGAACATGAGATGGTTCAGGAGAAGGAATTCAAGGTAGGTCCGCCAACTTTGAGCAGCGATAACCCAGAGCTTAGTACTGAGACGCTAACCCAGTTAGTAAGGGAAGTGCTAGAGGAAGTTAAGGAGATTGGTGAAACACTCCAGGCTAGGTGTGTGGACTGCAAGAAAAAGAGAGATCGTAGTTCTTTGGGGCTAGAGCCTCGTTCTATGAAGCATGTTAAAACGCGTCTGAACATTCTGACTTGTACGCATTGCAAAAGGCGTCATCCAAGCGAATGCTGGAGGAAGTCATCAGATGCGGGTCTAAGGAACATCGGGCTTAGGATTGCCAAGTCACCTTTAAGTCAGGTATGTTTTGTTTAAGTGTGAGGATTTGGACATAGAAATTGTATTCGTGTGATGTCTATCTGCTCAAGTGGGTAGGTGTTAGGTGTGTGTAAGAGGTTCCAAGTTCAACGTAAAGTGTGTTAGCATTATTAGGATCAGAGTGCGCAGCGAGAGCGTAGTGGTGTACTTGTTATGCGACTACCCTGTTAGTTGGAAATTTCGAGGATGAAATTTCTTTAAGAAAGGGTGAATTGTAATGCCTCGAATTTTGGGCCTAGAAGTATTAGGCCTTGAGCATGGGAGCGGTTAGGAGACTGCTCATAAATATTTTAGTTCAGCAAAAAAGTGACACAAACTTCACGCTGCTTTACTGGCTTAATGATTTGGGTGTGTTTGGGAGTGTTGGAGAAGCCTGGGTTCAAGTCTGGGCTTTTGCAAAAATTTTAGTTTTCCCCTTAAGTGAACCTTGGCTTTAGTTGGTAGGCCTTATAAATATTTGGGGGTAAAATGTGTCACAAAAAGAACTTGTGGTACAGTGGTAGGTGGCGTATGGAGTTCTCTTGAGGTCTGAGGTTCAAGTCGTGGCAAGGTAAGAAGAGTATTTATTTTGCACTCTTGCCATGTGAGAAGCAGAGGTTGATTAAAACATTGTTGAGGGAAGTTTGAATTGGTCAAAGAGTAGATGGTGGAGTAAATCAAGAAGGAGATAAATGAGAGGTTTATGTAGAGATTTTAGGTAGAAAAAGGGGAGTTTTGAGGTTGTGTGGGTTTGTGCTGATTTTGCTTGGTGGAACTCGTGAATTCAGTTTTGGGAGGGGTGTGTCTCATTTTCGGCCATTGAGAGCATTTTGGGGGTTCTTTGGGTTTTGGTTTTGTTCTTTTTAGTAGTTGTTCTCTCCTAGTTTCTTTTCAGTTTTCTATTCTTTCTATCGTGCTCATTCTTGTGCCTGGGACCGGAAATATCTTCTTCCTTACTCTTTTGAGCAGTAGCCTTTATTTTCGGGTGTCTCCTCCTTCCAAGTTTGCTGATCAACAATGTACTTCTCCTCTTTTCTTTTAGCTTGTTGTCAGCTGGTGAGAATTCTCTAGCGTTTGATAAGTTCTCGTGATTCCCTTTCTGCTTCTATCTATTGTTAGAATCTTTCTTACTAAACCCCTCTTTCTTTCTGCTGTTGTTGTTAGAGGAAGTGATTGCTACAATTCGCCTCTGTCATTCTTGGTATTTTCGGTAAATTGGTGATGGTGGCCGATTGTTCTTTTTCTTCTAAGTTGGAATCTGCGTTTTAGGTAAGTGGTTTTTCATTTAGTTTAATTATCCTGTTGTTGATGGATGATAAGTGTCGTTGGAATGCAGATAACCCCCTAAGGCCTATCGATTGGTCTCTTGCAAATGGATCTAGTAAGTAAACCATATTGCAGGATCTATTCAAGTGAGGGGTTGGAGTACTCGCGGATCCTTCGCACATTTTCGTAAGCAGGTGTGTATTCACACCCTTCTCTACTATAAATCGATAAAAGCTGAAAAGTTAAAAAATACGACGATTGAGGCCTCATGAGCGAGCGATCGCTCGTGGGGTAAACTAAGCCCACAAACTATGGGCGATAGGTTGTAGAGGCCGCCACGAGTGCTCTTGTGGACTTGGGCCTCGATGGGCCCGACGCGCTCCCTAGGACCACATGTATAAACCTAACTGTTAGATGGGAAATAGTTGGGCTTATCATGTCGCGTACATGGCATAGGCCGTTCAAGGCCACGTTGTGCCGGACTGGGCTGTGTGGGCCCACCCAGACAAAATGTATGTAATATGGTAAGTTTTGGACTGGGCTACGTCGTTCGTACAGTTGAGAATAGTTTTGGGTCAAATGGGTCGTATGGGCCCAATGGGCTTGTGGGCCCGCATGGGTAAATTTCGCTACTAAGTTGAAAGTAGATAGACTTGTTGTAACAGTCTGATTTAGACCCTAATCGAAAAGGTGGTTTCAGGACCACGAATCTGAGTCAGAAAAATATTTGAATATTATTTTTCGTGTTTATTATATGTGAATTTGCATGTGTGAAAGTTTCGTATGAAAATTTGATCATTTGTGTGCTTAATTTAATAAAAGGGTTTAATCGAGTAAGTTGAGAAATAGATAGTTTATTTTATAAGAACCAATTTGTTAATGGCTTTGTAAATTGAAGTATTTATGTTGCAAATAAACCTTTAGACTATGTGATTGTCGAATGTATCCATATTATGTATGTTTTTGTTATTAGTTTTAAAAGGTTAAATATGTAAAATAACAAATACTATACATTTTATCATAAAACATAAAATAAACATAAGTGTTCATTTTATTTCTTGGTAACCGAAACATTAAAAAGAAAAGAAAGAAAGAAAGCTTAGGTATTCAGCAACATTGAAGCTTGATTAAGGTATGGACTTTGCTCGATTTTTGATAATTTTTACGTTTTCGAGATCATTGCTTCGAATACTATCCAACCCATGCTAGAATTTTTTATTTTGATGAATATTTTAAGTTGTGCCATTGATGAATATTTGTGTTTTGTGATGTTTGATGATGAAATATTAAAGATATGTTTTAGATTAACATGTTTTGTATTGGAGTTTTTGATAATTTTGAGTAATTAGGACTAAATTGTAAAAATAATAATTTGAGGGACTAAAATGTAAACTAATTGAAATGTGAGGACTTGTATGTGTATGGGGAGTATTCGGCTCAAGCATGGCATAGGCAAATTATGTTTGTTTTGTGTTTTGTGAATTTTGGATTAAATTGTTAAAAGTTTAAAATTTATGGGGCAAAAGTGCAATTTGTCCATTTATGTGTTTTTGAATAAATTTGATTAAATAAGTTTAAATTATGTCAATTTAGATCAAGAAAAGAGAAAATCAGACTTGGATCGGGGAAAAGCAAAAATAGTCTAATAGTCGATTCACATTGTTCATCGATATCCGAGGTAAGTCTTTAAGTAGTTAGGTATCGTTAGTGTTGAATGTAACATAGTTTAATATGCTGATTTGGAATTCATGGATTTATGGTATAGTTAGCGAATGTGATAAAGCATAGAGATAATGTACTTGTGTTTAACTAGATTGAGTTATAACATTTGGAATACAATATGATTTATGTGGAATATCTGAAATGTTCGATATATGAATTGTTTATAAGATAGTTATATAATAATGATATTCGGGCTATGAGCCTAGCAAGCCTTGTGCTGGTGAATAAAAATTAGACTTTGAGTATAGTAGGCCTTGTACCGGTGTGTGATTCAGGCTTATGCCTAGCAGGTTTTACACCAGTGATTTATTTTCAAGCCTATGCCTATAAGACTTTATGTTGATGTGGTAATTGAGCAAGTAAACTGAGCTAAATGGATCTTGTATATTCGGTCATATAGGTAAGTATTTATGTGATGTTATATTTGAACTTGTATATTCGACCACATAGGTATGTACATATGTGATGTTATATTGGATCTTGTATATTCAGCCACATAGGTATGTACATATGTGATGGTATATTGGATCTTATATATTCGGCCATATAGGTATGTACATATGTGATGTTATATTTGATCTTGTATATTCGGCCCAATGAGTGATGTTGGTATATGAAGTTAAATTTTGTTTTGTGAGCTTGTGTAAATGTATGGAAGTATATTTGAATATATAATGATATTTGGCTTTGAAAGTTGAATGAAAATTTGCAAAATGTTAACCTTATAAATATTCGGCCAAAGTGATAGTTATGTTAATCATGTGTGGTTATGGATTGATTAAGTTAAAATTAAATATAACATTGATATAGTAAATTAGTTTATTTTAGATTTTTAAGAAGTTGAAATATATTATTGAGTTGATATTTTCTTATGACTTACTAAGCTATAAAAGCTTACTCTGTGTATATGTGTGTTTCTGTTTTATAGATTTTGGTTTCGAGTTACGAGCTCGGGGATCGTCAGCCAAGTCTATCACACTATCGACTGTCTTTGGTACTTTAATAAGCAAACTTTCGAATCTATGGCATGCATAATCTAGATTATGTTTTGGAATATTGTATTTTGGTCTGTATTTAATGAGAGCCATACGAAAATCGCTAAGCTGATTTATGAATTTATGTTATTTCGGGTATAATTTTTAAGTGTGCTATGTGTGAATGATGATGGAGTGAATTGAATATGACCTTGGTGATTTGGTTATGTGATTAATTTAGATGATAAAAATATAAGTTCGGTCTGGGTATATATATAAATGGCATAAATTATAAGAAGTGAACTTGTGGTTTGATTTATGTGTGGTATTTATGGTTAATGTATGTGGTTATAATGTTATATAATATGAACGAATGGTATATGTGATTTGTATTATATATTTTGGAAATGGATTGTTAATGGTTGGTGAATTTGATTATGGTAGATAAGTTGGTCATGGTGTATATAAATTTTCATAAGTATAGTTAAATGATTCAGTTTTGATTGTATATAGATGAAGTATACAAATGAAATTGATTGATATGTTTGATATAGGCATTAAATGTGAATGGGCATTTGATGATATATATATAAATTCGAATATGGTAAAGGTTATTTATGACATGTTATATCTTGTAAAGGTTTTGTAATTTGGCTTAACAGTTGAGTAAGATGTTGATTATATTTATATGTACATGTGTATGTATGGGTAATTGAATGATGTTGGTCATTATGATTTGGTTTGTAATGGAAGTGTATTTGTGTATATGATGTTTATGTGGTTGGTAAAATAGGTATAAATGATGAAGTTTAATATTGAATAGGTATTATATATGTTTTGCTAGTAAATTGTATATTTAATAAGTAACAAATATGTTTATATATATTTATGAATATGACTTGTGTTAGAAATGAGAATGTTCAGAAATGTACTTAGGTTCAGTAATGCCTCGTGACCCTAATCTGGCGACGGATACGGGTTAGGAGTGTTACATTTGATTAGTATCAGAGCTACGGTTTAGTTGATTCTAGGACTAATGTAGCGTGTGTGAGTCTAGCTATACATGCCAGAATTTATATTGCGATAGTGTGATGACTTCTGACATTTGAAAATGTGTTTTCGTATAGTATATGGATCCCGACAGAGCTGTAGTCGATGATGTCGAGAGCATAGCGCCTGCTCCCACTCAAAGGTCAGTGTCGATTGATTCTCGATTGACCTTGAGTAACCAAGAGGGAGAGGCTAAGCAAGCCTTTTACCAAATGATGAACGATTGTTTTACTCAATATATTCGGACTAATCTGGCTGCACAATAACCTCCACCCCCGATAAATCCATCTTTGATACCTGCAATACCTCAAGTGAGTGATCCATTGAGATTGCTTAAACCACCTGTTGATAAAATCAGAAAACACGGGGCCGAAGAGTTCAAAGCTACAGATGATGATACTGAGCGGGTTGAGTTGTGGCTCGATAATACTATTCGTGTGTTCAACGAACTATCTTGTACCCTGGATGAATGTTTAAAGTGTGCCATATCTTTATTATGAGACACCGCATATCATTGGTGGAATACACTAGTATAGTAGTTCCGAAAGAGAAAGTGACCTGAGAATTCTTTCAGACTGAGTTCCGTAAGAAATACATCAGCTAGAGATTTATCGACCAGAAACGCAAAGAATTTCTGCAATTGAAACAAGGTCGTTTGACCGTAACTGAGTATGAACAAAAATTTGTAAGACTCAGTCGATATTCTCATGAATGTATTTCAACCGAAGCAATCATGTGTAAAAGATTTGAAGACGGTTTGAACAAAGACATTAAATTGTTGGTTGGTATACTTGAAATCAAAGAGTTCGTGGTACTTGTTGAGCAAGCTTGCAAAGCCGAAGAGCTCGGGAAAGAGAAAAGAAAAGCTGATTTTGATGCTAGAGGTTCTCATAAAATATCATCGAGTAAGACTTTTCACTCAGCATCGAAGAAGTTCAGAGATGATTCTAGTCGATTTAAAGCTACTTCGGACTTTTCTAGACGAAACTGAGATCGACCTTCTATGAGTTCACGAGCCACTTCGATTGCTAGTGTTGGCAATGATCAGCAGAACAAACTAGACTGTAACCATTGTGGTAAATGGCATTCTGAAAATTTTAGATTGCATGATCGGTCTTATTTTAAATGTGGATCAATTGATCATATTATTCGAGATTGCCCAATTTTGGTCGAGCAAAACACTGTTTAGAATGCGAGACCGAGTAACATGTCAGTACGAGGTAGACCACCCAGGCATTTGGGTAATGTGAGTGGCAGTCAGAGAGGGATAAAAGATTTAGCAGTTCAATCTGAGGCTCGTGCACTTGCTAGAGCATATGCTATACGAGCTCACGAGGAGGCTTCTTCCCCAGATGTTATTACCGGTACTTTCACTCTTTATGATATTAATGTTATTGCATTGATTAATCCTGGTTTGACTCATTCATATGTGTGTGAGACATTACTATCCAGTAATATTTTGCCTGTTGTGTCTACTAAGTTTGTGATTCGAGTATCAAACCCCCTGGGCCGGTGTGTTCTGGTTGATAAAGTATGTAAAAATTGCCCGTTGATAATTCAAGATTCATGCTTTCTGGCCGATTTGATGTTGTTACCTTTCGTCGAGTTCGATATAATTTTGGGTATGGATTGGTTGACTTTGCATGATGCCGTTGGTAATTACAAAAGAAAGACCATTGATTTGAGATGTTAGAACAACGAGATTATTCAAATTGAATCTAATGATCTAATTGGTTTACCAACAGTAATATCTTTGATGTTAGCTCGGAAGTATGTGAGAAAAGGTTGTGAAGCTTACTTTGCTTATGTTCTTGATAGTAAAGTGACTGAAAAGAAGATTGAATCTGTACCAGTTGTGTGTTAGTATCCGGACATGTTTCCAGAAGAATTGTCGGGTTTGCCACCTATCCGAGAGGTAGAGTTTGGTATTGAGTTAGTACCTGGGACGACTCCGATTTCAGTAGCTCTATATCGGATGGAACCTACTGAATTAAAAGAGTTGAAAGAACAGTTGCAAGAGTTAACAGATAGAGATTTTGCATGACCGAGTTTCTCTCCTTGGGGTGTGCCAGTTCTATTTGTTAAAAAGAAAGACGGAACTATGAGAATGTGTATTGATTACTGCCAACTAATTAAGGTGACTATAAAGAATAAATACCGGTTGCCAAGGACTAACGACCTGTTCGATCAGTTGAAAGGGGCCTCATTGTTTTCGAAGATAGATTTGAGATCGAGTTATTATCAGTTGTGAGTTAGAGACTCTGATGTGCCAAAAACTGCTGTTCGAACGAGGTACGGACATTATGAGTTTATGGTTATGTCGTTCGGACTTACTAATGCACTTGCTGTTTTTATGGATTTGATGAATTGGGTCTTCAGGCAGTATTTAGATCGATTTGTGGTTGTGTCCATTGATGATATATTGATCCACTCCCGTGATGAAACCGAACATGCCGAGCATTTGAGACTTGTGTTACAAACTTTGTGAGAAAAACAGTTGTATTCGAAGTTTAGTAAATGTGAGTTACGTTACACGTTAGCTTTACAGGACATGTTGTTTCAAAGATCAGTATTCGGGTTGATCCGAGCAAAATTTTAGCTATACTTGATTGGAAACCTCCGAGAAACGTTTCTGAAGTCCGAAGATTTCTAGGACTTGCTGGTTACTATAGATGATTTGTGAAAGGGTTCTCGATGATTGCAACCCCGATGACCAAGCTTTTTGAAAAATATGTTAAGTTTGAATGGTCAGAAAAGTGTCAGAAAAGTTTTGATCAGTTGAAAGCCCTTTTGACTGAAGCTCCAATGTTAGTTCAGCCAGAATCGGGTAAAGAATTTGTTATCTATAGTGATGCATCTTTAAATGGTTTGGGCTATGTTTTGATGCAGGATGGCAAAGTCATAGCCTATGCCTCGAAACAGTTAAAACCACATAAAAAGAATTATTCGACGCACGATCTGGAATTGGTAGCTATTGTGTTTGCATTGAAGATATGGCATCATTATCTGTTCCAGGAGAAATGTCATGTTTATTCTGATCACAAAAGCCTGAAATATTTGATGACTCAAAAAGATCTGAATTTGAGACAACACCGATGGTTAGAATTGTTAAAAGACTATGAACTATGATTGACTATCACCCAGGAAAGGCTAATGTTTTTGTAACACCCCAAACCCGGCCTAGACGCTATGGCCGAATCTGGTGTGTCACATTGAAGTGTTTTAGCGAAAACTGTGTTTTCATTGAAAACCCTTCTTAAAATAAAAGAAACCCTAATTAACTTGAAAAAAACACCTTCAGTTACGAAAGCCTTGTTTAAAACATCTGAAAAAAAAAACTTAGTTGCGGAAACGTAGAATACATACTATAATTTAAGAAATCCATGTTCAACTTCTCGCAATTACATTGAAAATAATAATAATTCAAGTAATAATAACACAATTAAAACCTTATTACAATCTAGTCTGGAACTTACTTAAAAAGAAGTAAAAACTTAAATGCTTTAAAAAAAAAAACCCAAGTTCAAATCATCTTGCTAGCTGGCCACCCAGAGTACCTCCAAACATCGAACCTTCTACTGAGCATCACTTGAAAATAAAATAAAAGAAGGGGTGAGTTTTCACAAACTCAGTGTGTACAACCCTCGGAGACAACAAGCATTCAAAAAAAAAACATCATTCATCGTTCATCATTCATGCAATGCAATCCCATCCAATTATCCATCCGCTACACACCGGCTCTGTCCCCCGTTTCACCATGTGGGGATATAAATATCGACCCACCCAATCCACACACCATGGTAGCCCAGTTGCGGAACTACCTTCATTTGCATATTGGGCTTTAAAAGTTGTCGGTGGATCCACGATTGTCAAGCAACCATGCGATCCTCATATACTTCCTCTGTTCCATAATTCCCAACCCATATGCAACCTAAGTAGAATATCATATGTATGCATGTCGCATCCACAAAACTTACATTCAACACCTAGGGGTATTTTGGTCATTTTCGCCCTTAGGGGCATTTCGATAATTTTCCCTTAATTACGATTTTCACTTATCTTAGCCCATTAACAAGTCCCGTGAGCTAAGATGAACGAATACTATGCACCAGGTAGGATTCCAGAAAAGAGAAGGTGGGTCATTAAGACCGCTTAAGTACCAAGCTCTACCTAGATCCAATCCTAGACATGCATATACCCATTGCCACACCTTAACCCTTTGACTTGTCCACGGTTGCAATATATGAATTAAGTCTTATGTGGATATCATATACTAGGCCCAAAAACCGCTTACAAAGTCTAACAACTTCACATACCTGCATCTGGCCCATTAAGCCCAATCATATTCGTATGGCCCATTAGGCCCAAATCACCTGTATATGGCCCATTAGACCCAAATCACATTTATATGGCCCATTAGGCCCAGTCACATTCATACTCATGCTCACATACAAATTCCTATCAAACAGCCCATTGGGCCCATTTAGCCCATTCTGGCCCATATGGCCAAATCACAACCCAAGTCCACGGAATCGCCCGTGGGCCTCAAGAAACCTATCGGTTTCCCCCTTACAAGTGTTCGTGCACTCGCAAGACTACCGTAGCCAAACTTTCAGCTTTTTAGCATTTCGGCTTTTCGACTTTTTGGCTTTTGCCGATTCATTGTGTGTGTGCAGTGTACGTACACACCTAGTAAGCAAGCGTGCTGCAATTTCCGTAGCCCAAACCTACAATCGATATCACTCAAAGATTAATCTCACATATTTATTGAATACTTTACTAAAAGTCGGAATCTCAACTTAACCTTACCTGAATGCTAACCCTTTACTAGCTTCTACTTTGGTCACTAATCACGTATATCTCTCAGATCTGAAGAGCAAATCGACAGGAATCCAAAATCGAGATTTGACACTAATTCCCTACCAAAGTTGATTAGAAAGAAGTGAGGAACTAAATACTCGATACTTTTCAAAAACCGATTGGGAGAGCAAACATTTAAACTAAAATCGACTGGGTGGAAAGAGTAGTGGCGGCACCAAGGGTATTCGGCCAAAGGATATTCGGCTCTTAGAGATTTGAATTGCAACAATTGATTACTCGACACCAAAGAAGAGAGGAAGAAGAATCGGCTAAAGCAAAGAAAATATTGAGTAGAGGAGAAATAGAATTTGGCACAAGGAAGAAGAAAAAGAAAAGAAGGCAGAGAGTTTTTGGCTTTTAGAGAAAAGAGTTTCTGGCAACAGGGTGGAGGAAATTCGGCATTAGCTTCATACCCTAGCATTCGGCACCTATTTATAAGCCTTATAGCCGAATTTTTCCATGCCCAAATCCCCATTCAGCTGCATCACTTCTCCCTTCTCATCTCCCCATTTTTCTCCTTGATAACCCCTTAATCCCTTCCTTAATTTTCTCTGCTGAACACTTCCCTTGGAGTCCACTTTCAAGCCACTTCCATTCTTCTAGAAGGCTAAAATTAAACTTCTAAAAACACTAAGCTAGGATTCGAACCTTGGACCTCCTTGCTAGCTATTAACGCCACCTCCCTACACCCTAAGTGGCATCACTTAGCCACTCCTCCACAAGGCTTTTTGATGCTATTTTCCCCTAACTTTATTTAAAAGCCCAACTACTTGTCAGCCCTGATTCTTTTAATAATTAAATTATAATTTCATTTATCCCTAAGTTTGAATTAAGACCTACTATAATTATCACTGGGCCAGAAATATAAAACACAATTTTTATCAAAACCGAAAATAAAGAAAGTTCAGGATTTCAGGATTTTTGAGTTTCGAGATTTTTTGGGGGTGCTACAACTTTACCCCCTAAAAGAAATTTCGTCCTCAAAATTTACCTTGTTCAAACAGTTGAGGATATTGACATCACATTACTTCTTCAAGTTCCCAAGTAGCCTCTTCAGCCTTGTGATTCCGCCAAAGTACTTTGACCAATGGAACGGACTTCCTTCTCAGTACTTTGACATCTCGACCAATTATTTGTATGGGCTCTTTCTCGGAAGTCAGGTCTAGCCTAACCTCAATTTCTTCCACCGCCATAACATGTGAAGGATCTGAGCGATACCGTCTTAGCATGGAAACATGAAACACGTCATGGATCTGGCTTAGTTCAAGAGGTAACTCCAGCTAACAAGCGGCTGACCCAATCCGTCTTACCACCTGCTATGGCCCAATGAACCTTGGGCTTAGCTTTGCCTTTCGTCCAAACCTTAACACTTTCTTCCACGGAGAGACCTTCAGAAAAACTAAGTCTCCTATTGCATGCTCTATTTCTCGACACTTAAGATCAGCATACGACTTCTGCCTATCCGAGGCCTCCTTCAAACGATCCCGAATAAATTTTACCTTATCCTTAGTATCAGTTACTAACTCAGGGCCCAAAACTCTCCGTTCGCCCAATTCCATCCAACATGTTGGAGTTCGACACCTTCGCCCATACAGTGTTTCATACGGAGCCATCCCAATGCTTGCTTGGTAGCTATTATTGTATGCAAATTCGGCTAACGGTAAATAGTCCTCCCAACTACCTCGGAACTCAATCACGCATCCCCTCAACATATCTTCCAACACTTGGATCACCCTTTTCGACTGTCCATCAGTTTGAGGGTGGAAAGTCGTACTGAAATTCAACCTAGTACCCAACGCCTCATATAGCTTCTTCCAAAATCGCGAAGTGAAATGTGGGTCCCTATCAGATATTATGGAGTCTGGCACTCCATGCAATCTTACAATCTCTGCCACATATAGCCTAGCCAACTTTTGCAACGAGTAATCGGTGCAAATCGGTACAAAATGGGTAGACTTGGTTAACCGATCCACTATGACCCATATCGAGTCTTTCTTAGTAGGCATCAAGGGTAGCCCACTAAAAAAGTCCATAGTGATCCTTTCCCACTTCTAGAGTGGAATCTTTACTGGCTGAAGTAATCCCGAAGGCAACTGATGTTCTGCCTTCACCTTTTGACAGACCAAACATTTGCTTATGAACTCTATAACCTCGCGCTTAAGCCCAGACCACCAATAAACCTCACGCAAACTCTGATACATCTTGTTTCTGCCATGATGCATTGCGTAGAGACCGCTATGTGCTTCCCGCAGAATAGACTACCTTAGATCATCGTCCTTTGGTACACATTCTCCCACGAAAACATAATACTCCTTCAACATTTATCCTAAAGTTCGATGTCTCCCCACTCTCCACTTGTTTAAAGTAAGCACTCAAAGTCTCATCCATTAATTGCTTACTCCTTTTCTGCTCGACCCACACTGGCTTTACTTGAAGCTCAGCAAACAAGCTACCATCATCCAACAAGCTTAAACGAGCGAGCATAGCTCTCAAGTGTGACTTAGCCCTAAGACTCAACGCATCGGCTACCACATTCGCTTTGCAAGGGTGGTATTCAATCGTACAATCATAATCCTTCAATAATTCCACCCACCTACGTTGCCTAAGGTTTAGCTCCTTTTGGGTAAGAAGGTACTTCAAACTCTTGTGGTCCGAATAGATTATGCACTTCTTCCCGTATAAGTAATGCCTCCATATTTTGATCGCGAAAACCACCGCAGACGCGTTACTAAAAACCGTAAACTCCTTCCGTGGCACTGGCTGAATCAATACAAGGGCCTCAGTTAAAACTTTCTTAAGCTTTCCAAAGCTCTCTTGTTGCTTGTCCGTCCAAACAAACGGTACCCCTTTCCTCAACAACTTAGTTAAGGGTGCAGCAATTACCGAAAAGCCCTCAGCAAACCGCCTATAGTATCCTACCAAGCCCATAAAACTTCAGATTTTTGATACCGTCTTGGGTGTTTTCCAGTCTAGCACCACTTCAATTTTCTGAGGATCTACCTTAATCCCCTTGGCTGACACTACATGCCCTAGAAATGTAACCTCCCTTAGCCAAAATTCATACTTACTGAATTTGGCATACAGCTGCTTCTCCCTCAAAGTCTGCAACACAATCCTTAAGTGTGCATCATGTTTATCCTCATCTTTTAAGTACACCAAAATGTCATCTATAAAGACTACCACGAACCGATCCAAGTACGGTTGGAAAACCCAATTCATGAGATCCATGAAAGTGGCAGGTGCATTCGTCAGCGCAAATGGCATCACCAAGAACTCGTAGTGCCCATAACGAGTTCTAAAAGCTGTCTTATGAACATTTGCCTCCTTAACCCTTAGTTGGTGATACCCCGAACGCAGGTCAATCTTCGAGAACACCGAAGCTCTCCTAAACTGATCAAAAAGATCATCGATTCTCAGTAGAGGGTACTTATTCTTAACAGTTAACTTGTTTAACTGTCGATAATCAATGCACATTCTCAAGGTTCCATCATTCTTCACGAGTAACACCGATGCTCCCCATGGAGACACACTTGGCCGTATGAATCCTCAATCCAACAATTCTTGAATCTATGCTTAAGTTCCACCAACTCTTTTGGTGCCATTCGATAAGGAGCGATAGACACCGGAGCCATCCCAGGTAACAACTCGATTCCAAATTCCACTTCTCTGCTGGATGGCAACCCGGGCAGCTCTTTAGGAAAGACATCCGAAAATTCTCTTATTGTTCTCAACTCCTTAACAGTAGGGCTCTTAGCCTCTGTATTACTAATATAAGCCAAAAAGGCTTCACATCCCTATCGTACTAACTTTTCGGCCCTTAATGCCGAAATCACGTTCGATAGATAGTTTCAGTGTTCACCAAACACCACTACTTCATTATCCTCCACCATTCTTAACACCATTCACTATACAGTGCAATCCAAGGTGGCTCGGTGCTTCACCAGCCAATCCATACCTAAGATTAAGTCGAATTCGCTAAACGACAATTCCATCAAATCCGCTAAAAAGGTAACCCCTTGGACTACTAAAGGTACCTCCCTAAACATCTTATTCACTCCTACAGACTGCCCTAACGGACTTATCACAGTCATCTCATTCGCAATAATCTCAAACATATCACCCAAAGACTCAGTCTTATTGCATACAACATATGAATGTGTCGATCCAATATCAATCAAGGCTGTGTAAGATAACTCATATATAAAGAACATACCCGTTATCACATCTGGGGCGTCCCCATCTTCTCGACGACGAGCAGCAAAAACCAAAGCTGGCTGTCTTGCCTCAGCATGGCTCGCATTTTTGCCTGATGCTCCGCGTCCACGTCCATTGTCGTTACTGTCCCTGGCCTATCCATGACCCCTTGGCAATAGCTGTCCACCCCTTGGTGGTTGAGCACCTCCTTGACCCACTACTGGCTTTCGACCTAGCGTTCAAGGACAATCCTTGATCCTACGTTCCATAGACCCACAAGCGAAACAAGCTCTCATTTTCTTCCAACACTCGCCTCCATGGCTTTCCCCACAATCAGCACAAGGTGGCACCCCTAGATTAGCAGTAGGGGGCTCGGCTCTAACTGGCCCATTATTTCTGGCCCTAGCCCTAGGCGTCTGTCCAACACTCGAGGTCTCAGCCTCCCTCTTGTTCTTACCCCTTTCTTTCTCCCGGTTTAGGAGCTCAGTGCACTTTACCTCCTCCGCTATCTTTGCTTTCTCCATCAATTTTGAGAAAACTCATTCCCTTTGTGGAGCTATCAGCACCCTGAGACTGTCTCTCAATCCGTCCTCAAACCTAACGCAATGCTCATAGTCCGTTGCCAGCATTACCCTTGCATACCTACTAAGGCGTAGACACTCCGCCTCAGACTCCGCCACCGATTTATTGCCTTGGGTCAAGTTCAGGAACTTCTTCCTTTTAGCATCCACATAGCTTGCACCCACAAAATTCCCCTGGAATGCAGCTTTGAAAAACTCTCAAGTGACCTGCTCCGATTGGGTGCCCTCTTTCACCGTCAGCCACCACTGGTAGGCTTCTTCCCTAAGTAGTGACACTGCTCCTTTTAGCTTTTGTTCCGGTGAACAGTCTAGGTCCTCCATTATCCTTTCAGTGGCCTCTAACCAATATTTCTCCACGTTAGGAGCCACGCCAGCCATGCCCTTAAAGATCTCAGCCCCGTTCGAACGAAGTTGCTCCGCAATGGACCCCCCAATTTTCAGTGCCATTATTGGGCCCAGCGACCCTTTCCAAAATCTTTAGCATTGCCTGCGATAATGCATCTTCTCCTGCAGCCCGATCATACGGTTCATTCCCAGCCACCGGTGAGGCTGGAGCCTCTTCTATTCCAACTTTGGACATATGGCCCGATGTTGACGATTCAACCCTAACATTTTCGCGGCCTCAGCCACGGCCTCTTGCACCTCTTCTAGCACTCATCATTGATTTTCATATTATCTGGATTAGAAATTTTATGAAGTTTTAGTTAGTTTAATAATTACACTGATGTTTTATGAAAATATTTAAAGAGAAGATCGTTTTCGAAAATCCTCTATAGTTTCCAGATCCTACGGGCTTTAGTTCCATTCTAACCATCATCTAAAGTAGCCCTCTAGCTATCTACTGTATAACAATTTAAACAAACTTAAATAAAAGTACTTACTTGGTTCGACGTCGGAGACTCGGTGTGCCGCTCAGTAAGATTTTCCTTTTTCCATAATGGTGCGATCCAAATTTAAAAAAAAACAGAAAAAGAAACCAAATAGCAAAAAGGCCCACTTCACAGCTTGAGTTTTGCAACCAGGCTCTGATACAACTAAATGTAACACCCCAAACCCGGCCTAGACACTATGGCCGAATTTGGTGTGTCACATTGGAATGTTTTAGCGAAAACTGTATATTCATTGAGAACCCTTCTTAAAATAAAAGAAACCCTAATTAACTTAAAAAAACACCTTCAGTTACAAAAGCCTTGTTTAAAACATCTGAAAGAAAAAACTTAGTTGCGGAAACGTAGAATACATACTATAATTTCAGAAATCCATGTTCAACTTCTCGCAATTACATTGAAAATAATAATAATTCAAGTAATAATAATACAATGAAAACCTTATTACAATCTAGTATGGAACATACTTAAAAAGTAGTAAAAACTTAAATGCTTAAAAAAAAAACCCAAGTCCAAATCATCTTGCTAGCTAGCCACCCAGAGTCCCTCCAAACATCGAACCTTCTACTGAGTATCACCTAAAAATAAAATAAAAGAGGGGGTGAGTTTTCGCAAACTCAGTGTGTACAACCCTCGAAGAAAACAAGCATTCAAAAAAAAACATCATTCATCGTTCATCATTCATGCAATGCAATCCCATCCAATTATCCATCCACTACACATTGGCTCCGTCCCCAGTCACACCATGTGGGGATATAAATGTCGACCCACCCAATCCATACACCATGGTATCCCAGTTACGGAACTACCTTCATTTACATATTGGGTTTTAAAAGCCGTCGGTGGATCCACGATTGTCAAGCAACCATGCGATCCTCATATACTTCCTCTGTTCCATAATTCCCAACCCATATGCAACCTAAGCAGAATATCATATGTATGCATGTCGCATCCATAAAAATTACATTCAACACCTAGGGACATTTCGGCCATTTTTGCCCTTAGGGGTATTTCGGTAATTTTCCCTTAATTACGATTTTCACTTATCTTGGCCCGTTAACAAGTCCCGTGAGCTAAGATGAACGAATACTATGCACCAGGTAGGATTCCAGAAAAGAGGAGGTGGGTCATTAAGACCGCTTAAGTACCAAGCTCTCCCTAGATGCAATCCTAGACATGCATATACCCGTTGCCACACCTTAACCCTTTGACTTGTCCACGATCACAATGTATTAATTAAGTCTTATGTGGATATCATATACTAGGCCCAAAAACCACTTACAAAGCCTAACAATTTCACATACCTGCATCTGGCCCATTAGGCCCAATCATATTCGTATGACCTATTAGGCCCAAATCACCTATATATGGCCCATTACGCCCAAATCACATTTATATGGCCCATTAGGCCCAGTCATATTCATACTCATGCTCACATACAAATTCCTATCATAAAGCATCAATATTCAGTTTTTGCCTATTATGTGCCCAATAGCCCATTGGGCCCATTTAGCCCATTACGACCCATTTAGCCCATTCTGACCCATATGGCCAATTCACAACCCAAGTCCACGGAAACGCCTGTGGGCCCCAGGCAACCTATCGGTTTCACCCTTACGAGTGTTCGCGCACTCGCAAGACTACCATAGCCAAACTTTCGACTTTTCGGCATTTTGGCTTTTCGGCTTTTCGACCTTTCAACTTTTGCCAATTCATTGTGTGTGTGCAGTGTATGTACACACCTGGTAAGCAAGCGTGCCGCAATTTTCATAGCCAAAACCTACAATCGATATCACTCAAAGATTAATCTCACATACTTATCGAATACTTTACCAAAAGTCAGAATCTCACCTTAACCTTACTTGAACGCTAACCCTTTACTAGCTTCTACTTTGGTCACTAATCATGTATATCTCTCAGATCTGAAGATCAAATTGACAGGAATCCAAAATCGAGATCTGACACTAATTCCCTACCAAAGTCGCTTAGAAAGAAGTGAGGAACTGAATACTCGATACTTATCAAAAATCGATTGGTAGAGCGAACACTTACACTAAAATCGACTGGGTGGAAAGAGTAGTGGCGGCAGGATATTTGACTCTTAGAGATTTGAATGGCAAGAATCGGCTAAAATAAATAAAATATTAAGTAGAGGAGAAATAGAATTTGGCACAAGGAAGATGAAAAAGAAAAGAAGGCAGAGATTTTTCGGCTTTTAAAGAAAAGAGTTTCTGGTAACAGGGTGGAGAAAATTTGTCATTACCTTCATACCCTAGCATTCGACACCTATTTATAAGCCTTATAGTCAAAATTTTCCATGCCCAATTCCCCATTCGGCTCCATCACTTCTCTCTTCTCATCTCCTCGTTTTTCTCCCTAATAATCCCTTAATCCCTTCCTTAATTTTCTCTCCTGAACACTTCCCTTGAAGTCCACTTTCAGGCCACTTCCATCCTTCTAGAAGGCTAAAATTAAACTTTTAAAAACACTAAGCTAGGATTCGAACCTTGGTCCTCCTTGCTAGCTATTAACGACACCTCCCAACACCCTAAGTGGCATCACTTAGCCACTCCTCCACAAGGTTTTTTGATGTTATTTTCCCCTAACTTCATTTAAAAGCCCAACTACTTGCCAGCCCTGATTCTTTTAATAATTAAATTATAATTTCATTTACCTCTAAGTTTGAATTAAGACCTACTATAATTATCACTAGGCCAGAAATATAAAACACAATTTTTATTAAAATCAAAAACAAAGAAAAGTTTAGAATTTCGGGATTTTTGGGTTTCGGGATTTTTTTTTGGGCATTACAGTTGTTGCTGATGCTCTAAATCAAAAATCCCTGTTTGCTTTGCATGCAATGAGCGCACATATGGTTATATCAGATGATGGTGCGATAATAGCCGAGTTAGAGGCAAGACCGTCATTTATTTTGCAAATTTGAGAAGCTCAGAAGATTGATAATAATTTGATAGCAAAACGAGCTCAATATGATTCGAACATTGATTCAGAATTTCAAGTGGATGATGAGGGATGTTTACGGTTCAGAAACCGAATATGTGTTCCAAGAAATACAGAGTTGATTCAGATGATTTTGAACGAAGCTCATAATAGTCGGCTATATGTTCACACAGGTAGTACGAAGATGTATAATAATCTGAAACAGCACTATTGGTGGCAAGGTATGAAACGAGACATTTTTGACTTTGTATCGAAACATTTAGCCTGTCAGCAAGTAAAAGCCGAGCATCAGGTACCTTCTGGATTGCTACAACCGATTATGATACCTGAATGGAAATGGGATAGAGTCACGATGGATTTTGCATCCGGTTTACAGATGACACCGAGCAAGAAAGATGCAATCTGGGTTATTTTGGATAGATTGACTAAATCAGCTCACTTTGTTCCAGTTCGTACAGATTATTCTCTCGATAAGCTTGTTGAGTTATATGTTTCTCATATTGTGAAACAACACGGAGTACCTATTTCAATTGTGTCGGATAGAGATTCGAGGTTTACATCGCAGTTTTGGAAGAAATTGCAAGATGCATTAGGTACTAAACTATATTTTAGCACTGCTTTTCATCCCCAGACAGACGGTCAGTCCGAGCGAATCATTCAGATACTTGAGGATATATTGAGATGTTGCATTCTCGAGTTTAAAGGTATGTGGGAACGATATCTACCTCTAATTGAATTTGCATACAATAATAGCTTTCAATCGAGTATCCAAATGGCACCTTATGAGGCTTTGTACGATCGTAAATTTCATACACCTCTATATAGGACTGAGCTCAGTGAAAACAGGATACACGGGGTTGATTTGATCAGAGAAACCGAACAGAAAGTGAAAGTGATCCGTGAAAGTCTGAAAGTAACATCAGATCGTCAGAAATCATATGCGGACTTGAAACATAAAGATATAGAGTTTCAGATCGGAGACAAAGTCTTTTTGAAGGTTTCACCGTGGAAGAAAATACTCAGGTTCGGCCGTAAAGGCAAACTGATCCCGAGATTTATTTAGTCGTATGAGATTATAGAGCATATTGGGCCGGTTGCTTATAGATTGTTGTTGCCACCTAAATTAGAAAAGATCCACAATGTATTCCATGTTTTGATGCTTTGTAGATATCGATCTGATCCTTCACAAGTGATTAGTCCGACCGAAGTTGAGATTAAGCCCGATATGTCGTACAAGGAAGAACTGATTTGTATTCTGGCTCGTGAGATTAAAGAGTTGTGAAATAAGAAAATTCCGTTGGTCAAAGTATTGTGGCATAAACATGGAGTTGAGGAAGCAACATGGGAGCCAGAGGATGCAATGAAGAGCGTTATCCGAATCTATTCACCGGTAAGATTTTCGGGGACGAAAATCCCTAAAGGGGAGAGTTGTAACAGTCCGATTTAGACCCTAATTGGAACGGTGGTTTCAGGACCACAAATTCGAGTCAGTAAAATATTTGAATATTATTTTCCGTGTTTATTATATGTGAATTTGCATGTGTGAAAGTTTCATATGAAAATTTGATCATTTGTGTGCTTAATTTAATAAAAGGGTTTAATCGCATAAGTTGAAAAATAAATAGTTTATTTTATAAGAACCAATTTGTTAGTGGCTTTGTAAATTGAAGTATTTATGTTGCAAATAAACCTTTAGACTATGTGATTGTCGAATGTATCTATATTATGTATGTTTTTTTTATTATTTTAAAAGGTTAAATATGTAAAATAACAAATAATATGCATGTTATCATAAAACATAAAATAAACATAAGTGTTCATTTTATTTCTTGGTGACCAAATCATTAAAAAGAAAAGAAAGAAAGAAAGCTTAGGTATTCGGCAACATTGAAGCTTGATTAAGGTATGGCCTTTGCTCAGTTTTTGATAATTTTTACGTTTTTGAGATCGTTGGTTTGAATACTATCCGACCCATGCTAGAATTTCTGATTTTGATGAATGTTTTGAGTTGTTCCATTGATGAATATTTCTGTTTTGTGATGTTTGATGATGAAATATTAAAGATATGTTTTAAATTAACATGTTTTGTATTGGAGTTTTTGATATTTTGAGTAATTAGGACTAAATTGTAAAAATAATAATTTGAGGGACTAAAATGTGAAATAAATGAAATGTGATGACTTGTATGTGTATGGGAGTATTCGGCTCAAGCATGGCATAGGCAAATTATGTTTGTTTTGTGTTTTGTGAATTTTGGATTAAATTGTTAAAAGTTTAAAATGTATGGGGAAAAAGTACAATTTGTCCATTTATGTGTTTTTGAATAAATTTGATTAAATAAGTTTAAATTATGTCAATTTAGATCAAGAAAAGAGAAAATCTGACTAGGATCGGGGAAAAGTAAAAATAGTCGAATAGTCGATTTATATCGTTCATCAATATCCGAGGTAAGTCTTTAAGCAGTTAGATATCGTTAATGTTGAATGTAACATAGTTTAATAAGCTGATTTAGAATTCATGGATTTATGGTATAGTTAGCTGAATGTGATAAAGTATACAGATAATGTACTTCAGTTTAATTAGATTGAGTTATAACATTTGGAAGACAGTATGATTTATGTGGAATATCTGAAATGTTCGATATATGAATTGTTTATGAGATAGTTATATAATAATGATATTCGGGCTATGAGCCTAGTAAGCCTTTTGCTAGTGAATTTAATCGGGCTTTATGCCTAGCAGGCTTATTGCCGGTGAATAAAAATCAGACTTTGAGTCTAGCAGGCCTTGTGCCGGTGTGTGATTCAGGCTTATGCCTAGCAGGTTTTATACCAGTGATTTATTTTCAAGCCTATGCCTATAAGACTTAATGTTGATGTGGTAATTAAGCAAGTAAACGGAGCTAAATGGATCTCGTATATTCGACCATATAAGTAAGTACTTATGTGATGTTATATTTGAACTTGTATATTCGGCCACATAGGTATGTACATATGTGATGTTATATTGGATCTTGTATATTCGGCCATATAGGTATGTATATATGTGATGTTATATTTGATCTTGCATATTCGGCCAAATGAGTGATGTTAGTATATGAAGTTAAATTTTGTTTTGTGAGCTTGTGTAAGTGTATGGAAATATATTTGAATATATAATGATATTTGGCTTTGAAAGTTGAATGAAAATTTGCAAAATGTTAACCTTATAAGTATTTGGCCAAAGTGATAGTTATGTTAATCATGTGTGGTTATGGATTGATTAAGTTAAAATTAAATATGACATTATATAGTAAATTAGTTTATTTTAGATTTTTAAGGACTTGAAATATATCATTAAGTTGATATTTGCTTATGACTTACTAAGCTATAAAAGCTTACTCTGTGTATATGTGTGTTTCTGTTTTATAGATTTTGGATTCGAGTTACGAGCTCGGGGATCGTCAGCCAAGTCTATCACAGTATCGACTGTCTTCAATATTTTAATAAGCGAACTTTTGAATATGGCATGTATAAGCTAGATTATGTTTTGGAATATTATATTTTGGTTTGTGTTTAATGAAAGCCATGCGAAAATGGCTAAGTTGATTTATGAAATTATGTTATTTCAGGTATAATTTTTAAGTGTGCTATGCGTGAATGATGATGGAGTGAATTGAATATGACCTTGGTGATTTGGTTATGTGATTAATTTAGATGATAAAAATATAAGTGCTAAAGGTGATGAAGTTCGGTCAAGGTATATATATATAAATGGCATAAATGATAAGAAGTGAACTTGTGGTTTGATTTATGTGTGGTATTTTTGGTTAATGTATGTGGTTATAATGTTATATACTATGAACGAATGGTATATGTGATTTGTATTATATGTTTTGGAAATGGATTGTTAATGGCTAGTGAACTTGATTATGGTTGATAAGTTGGTCATGGTGTATATAAATATTCATAAGTATAGTTAAATGATTCGGTTTTGATTGTATATAGATAAAGCATAAAGATGAAATTGATTGATAAGTTTGATTTAGGCGTTAAATGTGAATGGGCATTTGATGATATATATATAAGTTCGAATATGGTAAAGGTTATTTATGAAATGTTATATCTTATAAAGGTTTTGTAATTTGGTTTAACAGTTGAGTAAGATGTTGATTATATTTATATGTACATGTGTATGTATGTGTAATTGAATGATGTTGGTCATTATGATTTGGTTTGTAATGGAAATGTATTTGTGTGTATGATGTTTATGTGGTTGGTAAAATAGGTATAAATGATGAAGTTTAATATTGAATAGGTATTACATATGTTTTGCTAGTAAATTGTATATTTAATAACAAATATGTTTATACATATTTATGAATATGACTTGTGTTAGAAATGAGAATGTTCAGAAATGTACTTAGGTTCAGTAATGCCTCGTGACCCTAATCTGGCGATGGATACGGCTTAAGGGTGTTACACTTGTCATGTCGCGCACAAGACTTAGGTTGTTTTAGGCCTCGATTGGCCGAAATGGGCCGTGTGGGCCCAATGGGCTCGTGGGCCCACACAGATAAAATCTACGGTAAGTGACATTAATGAACCTGGCTATGGTGTACACATAGCCGTATCTAAATTTTGGCTAAATGGGCCACACGAGCATGTGGGCCCACTTAGGTCGAGTATGGGCCTTAGGCTTGCTTGCACCATTATGTCTATTTAGGTTACTTAGGTCGCTCAAGGCGACAATGGACCCTCGGTTGGGTAGTTAAGACCCTTGACTTGTAAAATTACCGAAATACCTCTGACTTGTAAAATTATCGAAATACCCCTAACATGTAAAATTATCGAAATACCCCTGACTTGTAAAATTACAAAAATATCCCCAATTTGTAAAATGACCGTAATATCCCTGTATGGTAAAATGACGATTATGCCTTTATGTTCCGTATGACTGATGTGCTTATGATTTACATATATGACTGTTTCTGAGTATGGCCATTCTGCATACACGTAATATTTATTACATGACACACTGCATGGGGTTAGGATTTTGATATAGAGAAAGTACTGTACTGGTGACTATGTCACATTCACTGTTACTGTGGTTATACCATAATTACTGATACTGGTGGCTTTGCCTCATTTACTATTTCTGGTAGCTATGTTGCATTATTATTACTCGTAGCTTTACTACGATATTAGTGTGTTGGCTGGGTGGGTCTGTTTATATCCCCACATGGTGTGTTGGTTGGTACGGGTGGTGTGCTAGCCAGATTTGGGAGGGATGCATAATTGCATTACAACGTCCCGATCTTCAGATTGGGCTTAGGCCCACATCATTATCAGATAGGGCTAAGGCCCGGTATCTTTCATTATCGAATAGGGCTCGCCTGCATCATTCTTCGCATGCATTGTTTACTGTTTGACTGATAGGGGATTACACACTGAGTTTTCGTAAACTCACCCTTCTTTTAATTGTACAGGTAATCCTTAGCCTTAGATAGTTTGGAGCCGCGAGGGACTCAGAGGTAGCCACACGATTGCTGATGTTCTACTTTTGACTTTATTTATTTAAATTTCATATTGGGTTTTTGGTTATGTAAGAAGGCCTTGTAAGTGGAGTTGTGGTTTTAACTTTTATTTGGGCTTTGATTTCTTACCTTAAACTACTAGA
Source organism: Gossypium longicalyx (assembly GCA_025698465.1). Taxonomy (NCBI): domain Eukaryota; kingdom Viridiplantae; phylum Streptophyta; class Magnoliopsida; order Malvales; family Malvaceae; genus Gossypium; species Gossypium longicalyx. The sequence continues at coordinate 64,110,742 of CM046995.1, read as the reverse complement.
CTTGGAAAAGATGAGTTTTTAAAATAATAATTGTTTGCAAGGAAAACAGGCATTTTAAACTTCAAGGTTTTTAAAAGCTTCTGCGATTTTGTTCTGTTTAAGGAATCAACGGTGATAAATATGGCAATCATTTTGAAAAATTGATTTCAATTAGTAACAACTTAATTTGCCAAGTTTTTAAAACATGGTTTTCGAAAAACACTTCAATGTGACACACCAGATTCGGGCCTAACTTCTAGGCCGGGTTTGGGGTGTTACATCACTTGTATCCTACCCTATTCCTAAGTTTCAACGGGATTTCTCGCTTATCAATTCGTCTTCAGACTCGTTCATAGGATTAAGCACATTCACATTTATCTAACATAAAATTCATGCAATATTAAAGAAATAAAATACAATCAAATTAAAGCTTATTTTTAACATGTGAACTTACCTCGGTACAAAATGGTTTAATTGTTCGATTTAGTCAATAACTTTGTTCCTTCCCTGGTCTAGGTTAGAACCTTGTCTTTCTTGATCTATAATATCAAATTTAACTTATTCAACTATCACATTATTCAATTTAATCCCAAAAACACCTTATCACAAAAAATACATTTTTGCCCCTAACTTTTCAACTCTTTACATTTTAGTCCCCATGTTCGTAAAATGATTTTCATCCAATTTCTGCATTACCCAAGCCTAGTCGAATCTTTTTCATACTCATAACAGTCCACATTTTTCATTTATTCACATTTTAACACACATTTTACAACTTTTACAAATAGGTCTCTATTTGACATTTTCATCAAAAGTCACCTTGTAAATGTTGTTTATCTAACATCAAACATACATTTTCTACCATTAAACATCAAAATACACAAATATTAAACATGGGCAAGATTTTAGACTTTGAATTTCTTTCAAATTAGTCTTTGAAATAGCTAGATTAGGTTGAGACAACTTCAAAAACATAAAAATCATTAAAAACGGGGCAAGAACAGACTTACAATCGAGCCTGGAAGTTGGCCAAACCCTAGATATGGAGACCTTGAACTTTTCAGCTATCGGGGGACTAATTAGAGACAATGACATCTTTTTATTTTTTTTATTTCTCTTTATTTACCAAATGACAAAAATGCCCTTAATGCCTAACTTCAAAATTTTACCCATCCATGTCCATTTTTGTCCAACTTAAAGTATAATGGTCTATTTACCATTTAAGGACCTCCAATTTAAAATTTCATAGCAATTAGACACCTCTAGCTTCTAGAACACATATTTTGTACCTATTGCAATTTAGTCCTATTAGTCAAATTGGACACTCTATCGATAAAATTTCTTAACGAAATTTTCACAGAATCATTAAATAATACTTAGACCTTATAGAAATAATAAAATTAACATTTCTACTTCGAATTTGTGGTCCCAAAACCATTGTTCTGACTTGACCCCAAAACAAGCTGTTATAACTCTCCCCCCTTTAGGGATTTTCGTCCCCGAAAATCTTACCGAAAAAAGGTTTGGGTACTATTTTCTCATAGCTTCCTTGGGTTCCCACGTAGCCTCTTAGACCCCATATCTTTGTCATAACACTTTCACTAGGGCTATGCTTTTATTTTTCAACTATTTAACTTCTTAAGCCAAAATCTTGATCAGTTCCTCACCATAAGTCATATCGGGTCGAATCTCGACCTTTGTCAGTGACAGTATATGTGAAGGATCTGATCGATAATGGCGCAACATCGACACATAAAACACATTGTGGATCCTTTCTAACTCTGATGGTAGAGCTAACCTATATGCCACCAGCCCTATTCTCTCAATAACCTCATACAGACCAATAAAGCGCGGACTTAGTTTACCCTTACAACCGAATCTAAGGTTCTCTTCTATGGAGACACTTTCAAAAATACCTTATCACTGACTTGAAATTCAATTTTCTTTCATTTTAAATCCGTGTACGATTTTTGTCCATCCAAAGCTGTTTTCAAACAATCACAAATTACTTTTACTTTTCTTTTGGTTTCTCTAACCTAATCAACCCCGTAAATCTGTCTTTCACTGAGTTCAATCTAGCATAACGGATTTCGACACTTACAGCCATACAATGCCTCATACGGTGCCATCTTTATACTTGACTGAAAACTATTGTTATAAGCAAATTTGACTAAAGGTAGATATTTCTCCCAACTACCTTCGAACTCTAAAACACAACAGCGAAGCATATCTTCGAGTACCTGAATCGTTCTTTCAGACTGACCACTGATTTGCGGATGAAATGCGGTACTAAAATTCAACTTTGTGCCCAAAGCATCTTGCAACTTCTTCCAAAATCGAGACGTAAACCTCGGATCTCTATCTGAAATAATAGAAATAGGCACTTCGTGCAATCTAAAAACCTCAGCAATGAATAACTTAGCTAGCTTATCAAGTGAATAATTGATACGTTCCAGAATAAAGTGAGCCGATTTCGTCAATCTATCAACAACAACCCAAATAGCATATTTCTTCTTCAAAGTCAGAGGTAATCCAGTTACGAAATCCATCGTAATTCTATCCCATTTCCACTAAGGAATCATCACAGGCTGAAGTAAACCCAAAGGTACTTGATGTTCGCCCTTTACTTGTTGACAAATCAAACATTTCAATGCAAAATCAGAGATATCTCATTTCATACCTAACCACCAATACAATTTCTTCAAATCATTGTACATTTTCGTACTTCCCGGATGAACAGACAGACAACCACTGTGTGCCTCATGAAGAAATTTATGAATAATCTCGGTATCTCTCGATAAACAAATCCTACCTCGGAACATCAAACAATCATCGGCCCTAATTTGAAAATATGAATCACTAGTCTATTCTCACTGAACTCTCTTAGCTTAAAGTTCTGTATCACACTTCTAAGCTTCGTAAATTTACTGAAGAAATACCAGTATAGCTCATAACTCAGTTAGAATTGAACCACCATCAGATAAATTTAGTCGTGTATCCATTGCTCTCAAAGAAAACAAATATTTCCTACTTAAAGCATCAACGACTACAATCGCCTTTCCTGGATGATAATCGATTACTAGCTCATAGTCTTTCAACAACTCGAGCCATCTCCATTGTCACAAATTCAAATTCTATAACTAAGTGTGCCCATGAGAAATAATAACTTTTATATTGAGCTCCATTGTGAAAAATGAGTAAGGGATCCATGAAATGGTAAGTTCATGATAGTTGGAAATGATCTTATGATAGTGATCATTATATTGTACTAAACATGATTTGGACAGCAGCATTGGTTCAACTTTAAAAATCCACTAAAAATAGTGGAAATTGAGTTAGAAGCTTAATAAATATGAAATTAATGCTTAATGATTCTAGTTTCACATAAAGTGAAAGAAAAAGAATTTTGTATCATGAGATATTTGAATTCTTGTGAGACAGAGTCAGAGTGATTCCAGACTCCCCTGTCTCAACTTTGGAAAATCACTAGAAATTGTACAAAAATAATTATAAGTTAAAATTTGAATGACTGAAATCCTTAATGAGTTTATTTTCAGGAGAAAGATACAGGAATATTATCCAAGTCTCGTACTAGGAGATAAATAAATTTTAGTGAAGAAATGTCAAAGCTGTCAAACAGCGAAATAGGGGAGACTTTGAATAATAAACTGTACTTATTGGCTACAACAAAAATTATAAAAATTTTATGATAAGAATAGATATGAGCCTAGTTTCTGGAAAAATTAACGGATCTTAATTTGGAGTTCTGTAGCTCTGGATATCAATAATTTAATGACTGTGACGCGGGAAAACAACTTAGCTGGAATTTGAATAAATAGAAAGAATATGAAAATAGCATGTTATCGCATTGTTTATTATTTTCATGCGAGCTTACTATGTGAAAAGTTTACTCCCTCCATTCCATTTCTTTTAGTTTTGTCAGGTCTACTCGAGGTTGGAGATCATCGGAGGCAGCATCGCACTATCGAGCCATTATCCTTGGAGTATTGGCATGTGTACATGAAATGTTTTCATGCGAGTGGCATGTATAGGGACTTAGTTTTTCTATGATGACTATTGTTGTGATTAGCCAAAGGTATTGGCTTATATTAATTGTTGATTATAGCCATGAGATGTGGCTTATAATGATTTTGGCTTGTAAGCCTATTTATTCATGATATGTGTTAATGTCTTGCAATGTAGCTAGACTAGTTTATCATGAGTAGGTGGAACTAATGCATAATAATGAGCTAATGGTGAATGTCATTGTAATCGTGTATTTCTATACATGTAAAGATGTCAAAAGGGCTTGGAAATTAGCCTAAGTCTTGACCACACGGGTAGAGACACGGTCGTGTGTCTCAGCCGTGTGAAGGACACAGCCTCTGGCCACGAGCGTGTGCCTTAGCCGTGTGCCCTTAAATGGTTGCTGACGTCATAAACAGAGAGATACACGGGCTGAGGACACGGGCGTGTTACTCTCCAAACCTAGAAAATTTTTAAGTTGCCCAAAGATTATCGAATGTTTTCGGTTTTGTCCTGAATCGCCCTAATGTATGTTTTAGGCCACGAAGGCCTGTATAAGGGATGATATGCATGTGATTGAAAAGTTTTAATTTTGGGCAAAATTTGGTGACCTGGTTTTGTATGTTTGTGAATGTTTAAGTCTGGTAACGCCTCGAACGCTGTCCCGACGTTGGATACGAGTTAGGGGTGTTACATATTGTGTAATTAAACTTTAATAATATGTTCGGTCATGATATAATGTATTAGGTTGCATGTGTAATTGTTTGTTAAAATATGTAACAAGTTTTTGATTGACTTTATTAAGAGTATGTGCAGCAGTTGTTATTTGTATATGCTAATGGTGTAAATATATAAATTTGATGTTGAATGTATAAAGTCGGTTTAAGTGAATAAACATGGTTATTTGATGTATTTTGGTTGAGGCTCATTATTTATTTATAGTTGAATATATATATGACTTATTATATGACCATTTGGTAAAGTTGATAATACTGTATGTTTATGCTATTGAAAAATAAAAGTACTATGTAAATATTATAAAGTGTTTAAAATGTGATAGTGTAAAACAAGTTATAAATTGATTGATTTCTTCTAGGTATTCGAATATTATTGAAATGTTCTTTTTAATATGATATGTACATTATAATATGATAAATAAAATTATGTTATTTGCTTAATTAAATTTATGCTTTATACTTATAATTATGACTTATACAAATGACAGGTTGTTTAGAAGTGTGTTTTTGTTCGTTAATACCTTGTAACCCTAATCCGGCGACGGATACGAGTTAGGGGTATTACACCAAATCAAAAAATTGGGCAAAAGGATTCTACTACCCCGAATAGAGGAACTGGGCACAAAGAGACTCATATTGAAGTGGAAACAATTTCAAACTTTAATGACTCTACTAATAATTACGGAGGGTTTTCTTTTATTTCAAACATTAAGATAGTTTTTCCTTTAATTATTCTTTATATTTTTGCACAAATATATTTAAGTTGCAATTATGAATAAAGATAGGAAACTTGCTAATTATTTTGTCAGTGATTAAAATACCAAAAGTGTGGTAATGAGAATGTGCATGTCTAGGATTGGCTTTGGCAAGGAAAAAACCAAGCAGTTAAATAAGACTCACCTCCCTTTCCTCGGACACTACCTAGTGCACAATTCATATTCACGTTTTGGACTATTTTTCTCTTTTGATATATGTTTTTAAGCAATGAGGACATTGTTTCTCTTAAGTTGGGGGGCATGTTTGATCTTGCATGTTTTCTTTTGATGATTGATTCTCTCATAAAGGTATGTTTAAGTGAAAGGTGCTCAATATTTAATTTTTGCATAATAATGTTAGCTCTAGTGCATGCATGAATCCTTATTATTTTTGTTAACTAAGTTTTGATATGAATGCAGATCTTAGTGATTGTGTATTAGGTCGACCATGAAAATTTTTAATTCCTTCGAAAAAACTAAGCATGCATGTAAGTTTAAGTCGTTATAATTGTCTTAATAATTTCCTTAAGGCGAAATCCTAAGAAGCATAGCAATTTAAAGATGATTTAGGCAAATTTTTGTTGAATCGTTTGAGCCTTTCGAGTTAACCTTATTAAATATTTATCCTTTGAAACCATAATTTGAACTATATGGTCTATTCATTTTAAACCCTTACATTAAAGAGTTATCCTTTATTTAAATACTCGTATTTATTTCATTTACCAAATCTTAGACTCAATTTGTTTTAAGGTCATTTTTGTGTTTAAGTTTGGGGAGTTAGAAAGAGCTATTGTGTGCTCATTAAAAATTCTCAATGTTGATGTAGTTGTATGCTTAAGAACGTAGCTTATGCCAAAAAAAAAAAATTAAAAAGGGGCACTAGTGAGCACATGCTTCAAATTTGAGAAAAAGGAAGAATTGGGTATCTTAAGGGATGATTCCATTTCGAAAGCCCAAGGTAAGTTGATTCTAAGGTTATTTAACCTAAAAAAATAATCATATTTTATCCATACCTTGAACCTAGTCACATTACAACCCTATTAAGACCTATTGATTTAGATTACTGTACATACTACATTAATAGAAAGGAATAATTGAGTTCAACATAAGAAGGCATAATTTAAACCTTAGGATTGTTACTTAGCTTCATCAAGAGGAAATAACGATTGATTGGGAAGAACTAAGTACACCTTTATGAGGGGAGAGCATTCAATTCATAATTTTATTAACAATTTTATACTTGAAGGAAATTTGGATCATAATTGCACATAAGTAACATATTTTCAAAACTAAGTTGAGAGCATCGTTTCACAAATACATAACCATGTGGGGGGTTAATTATGCTTAGTGGTGTCATGTATTTTGGTGCTTAAGTTGTCATATAAGTTAGCATCTATCATCACTTAGGAGGAGTAATGAATTAAGTTTGAGGTGTGATAACTCTAAAATATAGAGTTATCTTTGGTGTTTTTAGACCAATAATTCATGCAAATTATGGGTGGTTGATAACAAATTTCGTATTTTTTATTATAATTATGTTATGTATGTTCAGGTAATTTTTTTATCTTGATTAATTTATATGCTAAAAATATGATTTCTGCATCTTTGAAGGTAGTTGGTGCATTAAGAAGAAAGAAGGACTTGAAACACACTTATTGATGCTCAATGCTACAACATCTCTGCAGTAAAGGACCTATGGAATTGGGCTGATGTGTTGTCATCTTTGGACACCCCAAAGATACTAATTAGACTTCAAAATTCCTTTTGACCCATTCTAGAGTAGATTAACAAGCCTAGACAGCCTAAAGGAGCCCATACTACCCACATGTATGCCCAAACCATCCATGTAACTTGGTTTTCACCTACCTCAACCACCAAATGAACTACGAAAAGAATCTTGAAACTACTAACCATCCATGGAGAAAATCATGCACCTCCTCCTCACAAAGCAAGCAAAATCATTGAATCAAGAAAATCGTCTACCCTCTTCCTCAAATCAAAGAGGCCGACCACCTACATAGAGATACTCAAGGGATGACACATTAAAAATAGTAAAGAACAAAGGGGCTTAATAAGTATAATAGGGACAAGCATTGGGGATCAATCATTCATTCATCCATCATCAATGCAACACCATAATTGAGAGCAAACAATATAGAATTGAGAGAACAATTCAGAAGAATTGAAAGCAGCCAATTTTGGCAACTTGAGAGTATTTGTGCATAGGAGCAAATGAGGAGCAACATGTGCAATGCCACGAAAATTCATCGAAATCGACTTACAATTTCCTTTCCTTTAATCTATTATTTTTTTAAGTGTTTATGAATATGATTGCAACTTATTCTTTTGCTTTTAATTTAATAATGATGACTTAATTTTGTTGATGCTAGAATGATCACAATTCCTTAGCTTATGTTATTAATACTCTGTTAATGATGTTCTATACATTGGTTGTTTACTCATTCAAATAATATCATGAACATTCTTACTCATGCATAATTAATGTTGAAAAGTATATGAACTAATTTATTAATCTTAACAATATGGTAATTAGTGGACACACTATTTGAGTGGTACATGATTGATTTAGTAATGGTATTTATTAATATTGTTACCTTGCAAAACCCTTGGGTATGATGCCTACATATGAAACTTTGAGGTTAATTGAACATAAAATTATTCTAAAGAAACTAAGATATTGAAAGTAGGAGTTCATAACTTATAAATTCCAGGTTAGTAAATTGTCAAAATTGCTACGAGTCTGTCGTAACATTCATTAAGCATTGTTTTCAATAATTCCAAGTTAAGGGAAGGTAATTATTTTAGCTCTTTCATGTCATAGTAATTAAATCTTGTGATTTTTTGTTTATTATTCCTTGTTAACACTTTTATTTGTTTTGCATACTTATTAATTTTATTTAGGGTAATTAGTTAACTCAATTCACTTTTAACTATTTCTATCACCAACTTGTCAATTGATAATTTCACAATATTTTCTTCACATATACAGTCCCTATGGAGATGATACTCTTTACTCATGACTTTATTACTTGTTGATGATTGTGTACACTTGCACATCATTGGACAATCTCGCGACAAGTATTAAAGTGGATGAATCCCAAAAGATAGAGATATATTTGTGATTGTCTAGACTGACAGTACATCATACATGACCCAAGTAGAATAAATCATAGATTTTCTTATGAGTTTATTCACTTGTGATGTTCATAGTGTGGCTTACCTCAATCCTAATTAACTAATAGATTATGTGTGTAGTTTGATGCATTAGAAGCTTGAGTTTAATTGGTGATAGAGTTGAAAGCTGAGACATTGGGTATACGACTTCTGCATGATATGGCTTCACTTGCAATAGTGGAATCATAGCCCAATAAAGTGTAAATGGTATCCTCTTATCAATATTACATGATAGATAGAAAAGTAATGTGGCCACGAGTCATTTCTCTAAAGACGAACGATTTAATTACTATGTGTTAAGAATTGATTTTTTTTCATGAAGGAAGATGTAATGGTTACCATGAGATAAAATAGGACCATATTGGGAGAATGAATTTTATCCTAAAGAGATTAAAGATGGTTTTATGAGGGTAACACACACATAAGAAGGTCATTGGACAAGCACTTGATAAGTAGCTTTCGTAAAGGAATATAATAGGGAGAGCTCAATTATGATACTTTAGTGGAATGAATCCTTGACTAAATAATGTTTTAATTAATATACAAATAATTGGAACTTAATTACAAATTATTTGAGCCCTAATTATATATTTTCAATTGCTCCCTCCTCTAGCTCAATATAACCTTTATAGTTTGAATTAGAATAGATGAGATGAATAAAATGAATTGACAAATTAGAAAAACAGTTGCATGTGACATTATTCGTAGTGAATGTGTTTTCTCACCATAAACAAGAGATGCCATAGAGATTAAATTAATTTATTTGGATTATTATTTATTTAAATTGTAATTAAATAATTGAAGTTATCAATCATGCCCCTGGCTCAATGGAAAACTTGTGTAAGTTTCAAGTTGATTAGCATGAGGTCGAAGATTCGATCTTGTGTTTGTAAACTCTTTCCCCCTTCCCTCCATTGTAATGTACTTGTTCACTTGTATAAAAGAAATAAAGTAATTGAAGTTTGAAGTAGAAATTAAATTAATTAGTTGTCATAGTTCCATAAATCAAGATAACTGAATTTATTTACTCATGGATTCTAATACGATAAAGTTATCATGATTGGTCTGTCGCCCACCCTAGTGTACTCCAAGTGGGAGTGTGTTTTCTTTTTTCCTATAAAATATTATTATTTGGTCACATCTTGTTCAATTGATATTCTTGTTATTTTCTATATAAATAGAGACCATAGGTTAGGTCAAATTACTCCATCTTAAGCATAATCACTCTGCCAGAAAATAGTAAAATTTATTCTACCTAAGTAAATTATATTTTTGTAAGAACTTGTTTTCAATTTCTAGCCCATAAAGAAAGTTTATGATATTCCCAATGAATATCAATTAAATTTTTTATTGTGTTCATTGATTCACAAATAAAGCCCACACCCTAGCAAGGAGAGGTTGAGAATAACAGAGAAGATTGAGTGGTTGGCAGCTAGGATTTAAATCAAAACACCTATTCAATAACATAGGTACATATTTGGTAATTTGTTTCTTTAAATATCACAAAGGCTTGGTTTTAGAAAAATCCTACAACTTTTGTTGTACAAGAAAATCACTTTCTAAACCATACTTTTCCAACATCTTTTATACTCATCCAAGATCTCTAGTATATTAATGTAATAGCCTTGGTTTTGACCTAGTCGGAATAGTGGTTTCGGGACCACATATTTGAGTTATAAAAATATTTAAATATTATTTTTTGTGCTTATGATGTGTGAATTAGCATGTGTGAAAGTCTCGTGTAAAAATTTAACTGTTTGTGTGCTTAAATTTCAAAAAGGACCTAATCGTGTAAAACGTGAAAGCTGTGTGCTAGATGTTAAAAGTGCCTATTTGACTTGGCTTTATAATTGAGAGGTCCTTATGTGGTTATTGTGTCATTCACATGTATAATGGACATTTGTAGCCTTAATATATGTGAATTTATAATGGTTTAATAAAAGGGCAAAATTGTCATTTAGATTATATGTTAATTAAAATAAAACAAAAGCTTAAAATAAGCTCATTTTATCCTTGTTTTGCCGAAAAATACAAAGAAAAAGAAAAGAGAAAGCTTACCTAGGGTTCGACACTTTTAATTGGTGAATTAGGTATGTATTTTATTTGGTTTTTGATAATTTCTACGTTTTTATAATCGTTGCTTCATATACTATCAAACCCATGCCTCAATTTTTGATTTTGTTGCTGATTTGGAAATGTGTCGTGGATGAATTCATGAGTTTTATGTTGTTAAATGGTGAATATGAAAGCTTGATGTTGGGTTTACATGTTTTGTCTTTGGATTTTTGATGAATTTGAGCAATTTGGTCTAAATTGTAAAAATGTTATTTTTGAGGGACTAAAATGTGAAATAAATGAAATGTTTGGATTTGTATGAGAGCTAGGAGAATTCAGCTAAGCTTGTGTATATGCAAATTATGTGTAAATTGTGATTTTGAAAAATAGGGACTAAAGTGTCGAAATGTGAAAATATGAGGGCTAGTTTGCAAAATGCCCTAAATATGTGTTTATGGATTGAATTGAATTAATTGCTGAATAAAAAGGTTAATTTTGAATACATATAGATCAAGAAAGGAGGAATTCGAATTTAGATCAAGAGAAGTCGAAGGCTATAGAGTAAACAATTCAAATCGACAATTTCGAGTACGAGGTAAGTTCGTACATGCTAAATGATGTTAAAGTTATGTTTTAATGCAATTACAATGCATAAATTGTATAGATATTTGATTACGGTTTGAGTACGATGATATTCGACTATGCTTAGCACTAAGTGTATGGTTTAATACATATAGCTTTGGCTATAAATGGCACTAAGTGTGCGAATTGGAATAGCTTCGGCTATATAAGGCACTAAGTGTGCGATACCGACTTAGCTTCGGTTAGTTAAATTGGCACTAAGTGTGCGGAATTGTTCTAACTTTGGCAAATCTCTAAGCACTAAGTGTGCGATTAACTAGAGCATTGGTGATCATCGGAATGTCATAAAGTTTTTGAACAAGAGGTGAGATTATAAACGAATGAACATATAAATGTTCTGGTAAGTATAATACCTATGTGGTAGGTGGTAATATGTATAAAATTTTATCAAATTTGTTTAAACATATAGTTGTTGTGCATGGAATTGATGGATGAATTGAAAGATTATAATTACTTATGTATTGACGTTTCATATGATATATTATTGATGTTTGGTACGAGCTTACTAAGCTTTTGAAAGCTTACTTTGTCTGTGTTTGCATTATTTTATAGATATCGAAGCTACTGAAGGCTCGGAAATAGTCAAGGATCATCACCACACTATCGAACTTATTTTGGTACATTAAAAGTGTAAATTTTTGGAAGTATGGCATGTATAGGCTAGAATGTTTATGTATTTAAGCTTTGATATGTATATATGTTATGCCATAAGAGTTGGCTAACTAATGGTATGTTTGTGCTTAGTTTTCGTAAATGGTTTGTGATGCCAAATTGAGTATCCATATAATGGTTGTATAGCCTTGTATGTGGTGGTCATTTTGAAATATGCCAAGTTGAGGAAATGGTAAGTTTAAGCATGAGATTGAAGGTATCATAAGTGAGCTATGAAATGAGCATTTTGGTATGTTGTTGTAATAAGATTTTTAATGTGTTTTGATATAGATTTGAATAGGTTATTGAATGATGATGATTTAGTTATAATGAAGCATGTTTTGAGCATAGAATTGCCTTAAAAGTTTGGTATAAATGTTGTTTAATATTGCTTGTAGGAATGACCCAAAGGGGTGGCAAGTTGGCTTAAACCAAGCCTACATTGTGCCACATGGTCAAGGATGCAAAGCAGTAACCTCTTTAAATCACACGATTAAGACACATGGGTATGTCATATGGCCGTGGGCTCAAGTCAGTAGCTAGCTAAGTATCACACGGCCGTGTTTGTTGGCCGTATGTAAAAGTTAGTATATATACTTTGTTTTAGCACGGCTGGATCACATGGGCTTGTCTAGTGCCCGTGCAAGGCACACAGCCTGGTCACACGAGCGTGTAACCTCAACCGAATTGAAAAAATTTTTGGGTTCTAAAATTTATGAATGTGTTCGGTTTAATCACGATTGTCCTTAAAAGTATGTCTTAGGTCTTGGAGACCTCCATAAGGGATGAATTGTTAATTTGACAATGATTGCTTATGCATTAATATTATATAATAACTGTGATTCTGTATTGATCTGTAATGTTCTGCCTATCTGGTAATGCCCCTTACCTATTCCGGCGACGGTTACAAGATAGGGGTGTTACATTTTGTTTGTATCAGAGCTATGGTTCAGTCGGTTCTAGGACTACCATAGCGTATGTGAGTCTAGCTATACATGACATATTTATAAACTACGATAGTGTGATGAATCTTGACGTTGAAGTGTGCTTTTATATAGTAATGGATCTCGATAGAGTTGTAGCAGATGATATTGAAAACAATGCACCTACTCCCGTGCAAGGGACGTTGCAATCTGATTCTCGACCGGCTACGAGTAGCCGTGATAGTGAGGCTAAACAAGCCTTTTATCAGATGATGAATGATTGGTTCACCCAATACATTAGAACCAATCCGGCTATACAACAACCTCCACCTCTAAGTAATTCTCCTCAAACTCCTCATTATGCCACCAAGAACTGACATACGATTGAGTAGACCACCAGTTGATAAGATTAAAAAACATGGGGCTGAAGAGTTCCGAGCTACAATAAAGGATGATGCTGAAAAAGCTGAGTTCTGGTTAGAGAACACAATAAGAGTATTTGATAAGTTGTCTTTAAGTCCTGAGGAATGCATAAAATATGTTGTTTCTCTTTTGAGAGATACGGCGTATCATTGGTGAAAGACCTTGACATCCGTGGTCCCGAGTGAACGAGTTACCTGGGATTTCTTTCAAGCTGAATTCCGGAAGAAATATATCAGTCAGAGATTCATTGATCAGAAATGCAAAAAGTTTCTTGAGCTTAAACAAGGTCGGATATCTGTCACGGAATACAAGCGAGAATTTGTAAGGTTGAGTCAATATGCTCGTGAATGTGTATCTACGGAAGCAATAATGTGTAAGAGATTTGAAGACGACTTGAATGAAGATATTTGTTTGCCAGTTGGAATCCTGGAAATCAAAGAATTTGTAGTACTTGTTTAACGAGCATGTAAAGTTGAACATCTTGCGGAAGAGAAAAGAAAGGCTGATTTTGAAGCTAGAGAGGTACGAAAGAGAACTTCGGGCAAATCGTTTCAATCTGGATCCAAGAAGTTTAGAGATGATAGTAGTCGTTTAAAGACTAGTATGGGAACTTCGACCAGAGATCGTGTTAGATCACAATCGAATTTCAAATCTTCAACTACATCTGTTGCCAGTGTCAATAATGTAAAGAATGAAAAGCCTGAGTGTGATTAATGTGGAAGACGACATTTTAGTGAATACTGCGGAAAAAGTATTAACCGAGCTTGTTATAGTTGTGGTTCAAGAAATCATTTTATAAAAGATTGCCCAGATTTAGCTGAAAAAGATAATGTTCAGAATTCAAGGTAGAGCGGTAATGTTTCTCGAGGTAGACCTTCCAAAAATTTGAGAAATATGAGCGGTAGTCAAAGAGGAATGAAAGACACAGCTGTGAGATCTGAGGCTCATGCACCTGCCAGAGCCTATGCTATTAGAGCTCGTGAGGAAGCTTCATCGCCAGATGTGATTACGGGTACATTTACTCTCTACGATACTTCTGTGATTACTTTGATAGATCTTGGATCGACACATTCATATATATGCATGAACTTAGTGAACAGTAAGACTTTGCCTGTAGAGTCTACTGAATTTGTAATTAGAGTTTCGAATCCCCTAGGTAGATATGTTCTGGTTGATAAAGTCTACAAGAATTGTTCATTAATGTTTCAAGACAATTATTTTTCGGCTGATCTGATGTTATTACCTTTTGATGAATTTGATATAATTCTAGGTATGGGTTGGTTAACTTTGCATGATGTTGTGGTGAATTGCAAATGGAAAACTATTGATTTGAGATGCAAGAATGATGAAATAGTTAGAATTGAATCTAGTGATGTGGATGGATTATCTGCTGTGATATCTTCAATGAAAACTTTGAGTATTATGAGAAAGGGTTGTAAAGCTTATTTTGCATATGTGATTGATTCAAGAGTATCAGAAAAGAAAGTAGAATCTGTGCCTGTTGTTTGTGAGTTCCCTGATGTGTTTCCTGAAGAACTTATGGGATTACCTACGGTTAGAGAGGTAGAGTTTGGTATTGAATTGGTACCTGGTACTACTCCGATTTCAATAGCTCCATATAGAATGGCCCCAAGGAATTAAAAGAAGTAAAGTCTCAGTTGCACGAGTTGACTGATCGAGGATTTGCTAGACCGAGTTTCTCACCTTGGGGTGCTCCAATTCTATTTGTGAAAAAGAAAGATGGTATGATGAGAATGTGTATTCACTATCGTTAGTTGAATAAAGTGACCATCAAGAATAAACATCCCCTGCCTCGAATTGATGATTTGTTTAATCAGTTGAAAGGAGTCTGTGTTTTTTGAAAATAGATTTAAGATCAAGCTATTATCAGTTACGAGTGAAAGACTCAAATATTCTGAAAACTGCTTTCAGAACAAGGTACGGTCACTATGAATTTTTAGTTATGCCTTTCAGATTAACTAATGCACATGCTATCTTTATGGATTTGTTGAATAGAATTTTCAGACCGTATTTAGATCAATTTGTTATGGTATTCATTGATGACATATTGATTTATTCACGTGATGAATCTGAACATGCCGAGCATTTGAGGATAGTATTACAGATTTTGAGAGATAAACAGTTGTATGCAAAATTCAGTAAATGTGAATTCTGGTTGCGAGAAGTTGGTTTCCTAGGTCATATTGTATCAACCTCTGGTATTCGAGTTGATCCGAGTAAAATTTTCGCTATTTTGGATTGGAAACCTTCGAAGAATGTATCTGACGTTCGTAATTTTCTAGGACTTGCGGGTTATTATAGAAGATTTGTGAAAGGTTTTTCGATGATCACAACTCCATTAACCAAACTGCTTCAGAAAGATGTGAAGTTTGAGTAGTCTGAAAGGTGTCAGAACAGCTTTGATCAGTTGAAAGCTTTGTTGATTGAAGCTCCGTTATAAATACAACCTGAATCGGGTAAAGAATTTGTAATTTATAGTGATGCTTCATTAAGTGGTTTGGGATGTGTTCTAATGCAAGAAGGAAAAGTCATTGCTTATGTTTCGAGACAGTTGAAGCCGCATGAAAAGAACTATCTGACGCATGATCTTGAATTAGCTGCGATTGTGTTTGCTCTAAAGATTTAGCACCATTACTTATTCGGTGAAAAGTGTCATGTATACTCTGATCATAAGAGTTTGAAATATTTGATGACTCAAAAAGATTTGAATCTGCGACAAAGAAGATGGCTTGAATTACTAAAAGACTACGAACTTGTGATTGATTATCATCCGAGAAAAGCAAATGTTGTTGCTGATGCTTTGAGTCAAAAATCGTTGTTTCCTTTGCGTGCAATGAATGCTCATTTGGTTATGTTTGATGATGGTTCAGCTTTTAGCTGAATTAAAAGCGAGACCTCTGTTTTCACAAAGAGATTATTGAAGCTTAGAAGGTTGATAATGAGATTTTAGCTAAATGAGCTCAATGTGATATAGAGTCCGATTCGAATTCGAGTTGATAAAGATGATTGCTTGAGATTTCGAGATCAAATTTGTATTCCGAGAAATCTAAAGTTAATTCAAATGATTCCGAGTGAAGCTCACGATGAGTCGTTATCCATGTGCATCTAGGCGATCGAAAATGTATAATGATTTGAAACAAAGATTATTGGTGGTCCGGAATGAAAAGAGATATCCTCGATTTTGTTTCTAAATGTTTGATCCATCGATAAGTTAAAGCTGAACATCGGTACCATCCGGATTATTGCAAATGATTATGATTCCGAGTGGAAATGGGATCGAGTGACCATGGATTTTGTTTTGGGTTTACCCCTGTCTCTGAGAAAGAAAGATGCAATTTGGGTTGTAGTTGATCGTTTGACGAAATCAGCTCATTTTATTCTGATTCGATCTGATTATTCGCTTGATAAATTAGCTGAGTTATACATTTCTGATATTGTGACACTGCATGGTGTACCATTTTCGATAGTGTCAGATAGAGATCTGAGATTTACATCGTGATTTTGGAAGAAATTGTAAGATGCTCTAGGTACTAAATTGCATTTTAGCACTGCTTGTCATCCGCAAACAGATGGTCAATCTGAACGGATTATTCAGATACTCAAGGAAATGTTGAGATCTTGCATTCTTGAGTTTGAAGGTACGTGGGAACAATATCTACCATTGATTGAATTCGCGTATAATAACAGTTTTTAGTTAAGCATTAAAATGGTACCATACGAGGCTTTATATGGTTACAAATGCCGTATACCTTTGTATTGGACCGAGCTCAGCGCAAACAAGATTTACGGGGTTGATTTGATAAAAGAAACTGAACAGAAAGTAAAAGTAATTCGAGATAGTTTGAAAGAAGCTTCTGATCGTTAGAAATCATATGCTGATTTGAAATTTGAGATAGGCGACAAAGTATTTTTGAATGTATCTCAGTGGAAGAAAGTGCTTCGGTTTGGTAGAAAAGGAAAATTGAGTCCAAGGTTCATCGGAACGTATGAAATTATTGAACGTATTGGGCTGGTAGCATATAGATTGATGTTGCCACCAGAGTTAGAAAAGATTCATAATGTGTTTCATGTATCGATGCTTCAATGGTACAGATCTGATCCTTTGCATGTGATTACTCCATCTGAGATTGAAATCCAGTCTGATATGACTTATGAAGAAAAGCCGATCCGAATCTTAGCTAGTGAGGTTAAAGAATTGCGAAATAAGAAAATTCCATTAGTTAAAGTGATGTGGCATCGACATGGTATTGAAGAGGCCACGTGGGAGCCTGAAGATTTAATAAGACAGTAATATCCAAATCTGTTTAATGGTAAGATTTTCGAGACGAAAATTCCTAAGGGGGTGAGAATTGTAATAGCCTGGTTTTGACCCTAGTCGAAATAGTGGTTTCGGGACCACATATCCGAGTTAGAAAAATATTTAAATATTATTTTCTGTGCTTATGATGTGTGAATTAGCATGTGTGAAAGTCTCGTGTAAAAATTTAACTATTTTTGTGCTTAAATTTCAAAAAGGACCTAATCGTGTGAAACGTGAAAGCTGTGTGCTAGATGTTAAAAGTGCCTATTTGACTTGGCTTTATAATTGAGAGGTCCTTATGTGGTTATTATGCCATTCACATGTATTATGGACATTTGTAGCCTTAATATATGTGAATTTATAATGGTTTAATAAAGGGCAAAATCACAATTAGATTATATGTTAAGTAAAATAAAACAAAAGCTTAAAATAAGCTCATTTTATCCTTTTTTTGTCAAAAAATACAAATAAAAAGAAAAGAGAAAGCTCACCTAGGGTTCGGCACTTTAAATTGGTGAATTAGGTATGTATTTTATTTGGTTTTTGATAATTTCTACGTTTTTGTAATCATTGCTTCGTATACTATCAAACCCATGCCTCAATTTCTGATTTTATTAATGATTTGGAAATGTTTCATGGATGAATTCATGAGTTTTATGTTGTTAAATGGTGAAATATGAAAGCTTGATGTTGGGTTTACATGTTTTGTCTTTGGATTTTCGATGAATTTGAGCAATTTAGGCTAAATTGTAAAAATGTTATTTTTGAGGGACTAAAATGTAAAATAAATGAAATTTTTGGACTTGTATAAGAGCTAGGAGAATTCGGCTAAGCTTGTGTATATGCAAATTATGTGTAAATTGTGATTTTGTGAAATAGGGACTAAAGTGTCAAATGTGAAAATGTGAGGGCTAGTTTGCAAAATGCCCTAAATATTTGTTTATGGATTGAATTGAATTAATTGGTGAATAAAAAGGTTAATTTTGAGTACATATAGATCAAGAAAGGAGGAATTCAGATTTAGATCGAGGGACGTCGAAGGCTATAGAGTAAACAATTCAAATCGACAATTCCAAGTACGAGGTAAGTTCGTACATGACAAATGATGTTAAAGCCATGTTTTAATGCAATTACAATGCATAAATTGTATAGATATTTGATTACGGTTTGAGTACGATGATATTCGACTATGCTTAGCACTAAGTGTACGGTTTAATACATATAGCTTTGGCTACAAATGGCACTAAGTGTGCGAATTGGAATAGCTTCGGCTATATAAGGCACTAAGTGTGCGATACCAACTTAGCTTCGGTTAGTTAAATTGGCACTAAGTGTGCGGAATTGTTCTAACTTTGGCAAATCTCTAAGCACTAAGTGTGCGGTTAACTAGAGCATTGGTGATCATCGGAATGTCATAAAATTTTTGAACAAGAGGTGAGATTATAAACGAATGAACATATAAATGTTCTGGTAAGTATAATACCTATGTGGTAGGTGGTAATATGTATAAAACTTTATCGAATTTGTTTAAACATATAGTTGTTGTTAGCATGGAATTGATGGATGAATTGAGAGATTATAATTACTTATGTATTGACGTTTCATATGATATATTATTGATGTTTGGTACAAGCTTACTAAGCTTTTGAAAGCTTACTTTGTGTGTGTTTGCATTGTTTTACAGATATTGAAGCTACTGAAGGCTCGGGAATAGTCGGGGATCGTCACCATACTATCGAACTTGTTTTGGTACTTTAAAAGTGTAAATTTTTGGAAGTATGGCATGTATAGGCTAGAATGTTTATGTATTTAAGCTTTGATATGTATATATTTTATGCCATAAGAGTTGCCCGACTAATGGTATGTTTGTGCTTAGTTTTGGTAAATGGTTTGTGATGCCAAATTGTGTATACATATAATGGTTGTATAGCCTTGTATGTGGTGGTCATTTTGAAATACGCCAAGTTGAGGAAATGGTAAGTTTAAGCATGAGATTGAAGGTATCATAAGTGAGCTATGAAATGAGCATTTTGGTATGTTGTTGTAATAAGATTTTTAATGTGTTTTGATATTGATTTGAATAGGTTATTGAATGATGATGATTTAGTTATAATGAAGCATGTTTTGAGCATGGAATTGCCTTAAAAGTTTGGTATAAATGTTGTTTAATATTGCTTGTAGGAATGACCCAAAAGGGGTGGCATGTTGGCTTAAACCAAGCCTGCATTGTGCCACACGGTCAGGGACCACGGGCGTGCCTTGTGGTCGTGTATGCAAAGCAGTAACCACTTTAGATCACACGGTTAAGACACATGGGCGTGTCATATGGCCCTGGGCTCAAGTCAGTAGCTAGCTAAGTATCACACGGCCATGGCACACGGCCATGTCTGTTGGCCGTGTGTAAAAGTCAGTATATATACTATGTTTTAGCACGACTGGATCACATGGGCATGTCTAGTGCCCGTGTAAGGCACACGGCCTGGTCACACGGGCGTGTGACCTCAACAGATTTGAAAATTTTTCTAAGTTCTTAAATTTATGAATGTGTTCGATTTAATCCCGATTGTCCTCAAAAGTATGTCTTAGGTCTTGGAGACCTCCATAGGGGATGAATTGTTAATTTGATGATGATTGCTTATGCATTAATATTATGTAATAACTCTGATTCTGTATTGATCTGTAATGTTCTGTCTGTCTGGTAATGCCCCTTACCTATTCCGGCGACGGTTATGGGATAGGGATGTTACAATTAAGATAATGAAAGCCTTCATACGAGCCTTCCAATAAGTATAGTTTTAATGACATAATTAGAAATAGGGCCTGAGAACTCGAACTTCCTTAATTCATGGATTCCATGTTAGCAAATCTTGCTCAGGACCTTTTTCAAGTATGTTTGAAGTATGCTTTGATACTAAATAGGAATGACCTGATTTTCCTTTGTAGCAATCTTATTGTTGAATTAGTCGTTATAACAAGGAGTAGAACAATGCAGTACTGTGAAATAAACAAGGAAAGAAAGAGGATAAAAAAACAAAGTTTGTTAGCACAGTTTGGATTCAACGGTCTTACATTTATGGAGCCTACTTCCAAGAATGAATTCACTCAACAATTTAACTCAATACAACTATTGATTTAAGCTTAATTTACTCTCACACCAATTGATAATTGTAAGTTCAATGTAGTCCTCTATTATTGCTTTCACTCTCCCAAAATCCCTACGTTACATACAAAATAACATTATAAGAAACGCTTAAGTAAAAGAGTGATAAAGTATAACAAAATACTAAATAAAACACTTTAAAATGAACGCACATATATGCGAGTTTTTTTTTATATCCTATAAATAGGACCCAAAAATACTTCATCCAATTTTGAAATAAGATAAGGAATTCTTTACAATTTAAATAAGAATACTAAATTATCTCTAGGTATTATCCTTTTAATTTCGAAATGCTTCAATTAATTGAATAAAAGTTTATTAGCTTTCATGTCTTTTAAGATGACAAGATAGAGTCCGGGCAATTTTGAACTCTTCAATTCTATTTAAAATTGACACTTGTGGATGATCCTTATTCCTCTTTACATCCAGTTATCATTAATTCTTCCTTAATAATGAAATAGGGAAAACTTGGATAATGTTTAATCTTCCTTATTTTCTTTATCATGAAACAAGGAAAACTTTTAAGTTCCTCTTATTAATGCTACATAAAATTATTAATTTTTATTTTTAAATTTAAAAAAATTATTTAATTATTTAAAATGTTTATTTATCTCATTATACATATAATATAACAAGCTACAAAAGTATATAAATCTTTCATTTTTTATGCAATTTTTAAAAATTTTCTCTTTTTATTTAATTTTTAATTCTTTATTAGATTAGATATTTCAAAATTTTCATTATCTATTTGTTGTATATATACAGTAATAATTAATTTTAAAAAAAATATTTTATTTCTTTAAAGAAATAGATATGTCATAAATTCTACATTGACTAGAGAGCACTCCCATAAGTCACGCTTACATTAATAAGTGTCGACTTCCATACTATTTTTATAAGCTCCTTAAAGTTTCTTCAATTGAAAAAGTTCATAAGAGAGGACTTATAGTTTAAAAATATTTTTATATACCACACTATTTGAATGAGCTTTTTAGAGTTATTTCATTTGAAGAAATTAATGAGTGAGGGCTTATAGTTTGAAGTTATTTTTATACACCTCACTATTTTTATGAGCTCTTTAGAGTTTCTTTAGTTGAAGAAATTCATAAGAAAGATTTTATAATTTAAAGATATTTATATATAATATGATATATATTATATGAAAGAGAGAAACAATAACGTTTAAACAAATGAGTATTGGTTTAGAAATAACCTAGAACCTAATGATTTCAATATGGTACTAAGCTTGTTTTGGAACTGAAACAATGTGGTAATGCACTTATATCATTCTAATGCATTTAGAACCTACTAATGTCACGGGGCTAGAACTTTAGTCTGGCAAATCGTGTGACTTTAGGTGATTTCTTTGTTTCAAATCCGTCTAACTCTTTAAAAGTGAGAATTCACAAAGGAAATTCTCTAAGTCACCAAGATAAAGTAAAAGCAACTCAGAAAGACAAATAGACTTGAATCGAACAGAAAAGCCACAAGAAATAATAATACACCAAGTATTTGATTAAATTCTCTCAAAAGTATTCTCTTACTTTGAATGGAATACAATAAAATGATTAAAAATGAGGGGGAATGCTTCTGTTTATAGTTGAGCTATCCGAGATCCAACAGTATAGATTGAATTACATCAACAACTAAGATTAGTGCCTATCTACAATATTAGAGTCCTAAGAGATTTAAACTCTGTACAATCTTATCTCTTACGATTTACAATAATTACCCTGGTAACTTTAGTTTTATTGAAGTATTTCATTAGGCCACCAAGGCTTCAAGTAGATGGGTTTCTCCATATGTTCTACGAATCGAGCCAGTTCAAATGGGTCAAATGAGCCCCATTTAATCAGTTAATCTCCATGGGACACTCTATGTGCATTTTTCATGGGTTTTGATCCGCAGTCCGTGATGCTAAGACGTTGGTCATAACTCAAAGTCAATTTGTGTATGACTGTTTTGAAATTGCATTTAATGGAAAGTATAGATTACAAATAAATATGAGCATTGTTCAAATTAAAAGTGATGATTTATCATCTTACAAATTTAATTATTCATAAGCACTATTCAAATTAAAAATGATGATTTATCATCCAATGAATACATTTCCATGGGACATGTTTCTCCCAAGAAGTATGTCTAATATGAAGGGTTGTGACTCTTCAAATTGTATTCATTTAGTGTATATAAATAGAGGCATTATGGTGCTCACAAAACATACAATTACAATCAATCTTATTTTCAGAAGATAGAGTAAGAATTAGGGAATTCCTCAATTTGCTAATCAAAGGAAATTTAAAACTTCGTTGTATCTCGAAAGGACCTTTGTCTTAACCCTCTAGCAACTTTGTAGGAGGCAAATAGTTCTCTTTGGAAAGCGTCATTCGTGCCTCTCAAGTCTACTATTTATTTTCATAGAAGTCTCTAGTTTTATCGTCTCCACTCAATTATTCAACAATCAACGAGAACTATTTTTGGAGATGGCGACGAAAGATACTACCGTATTCAAAGTGATGAACCAAGAGTTTGTGAAACTTGACCGATTTGATGGTTCAAACTTTAATCATTGAAAGGACAAGATGTTGTTCCTTCTTACTGTCTTAAATGTGGCATATGTTCTGGATCCAAACCTACAACCTATGGAGGATCCTGTTCCCAATGCAAACTCCGATGAAATCGTGAAAGTGGTTGAACTCAAGAAGATACGCGAAGAAGAGAATTTCACATGTCGAGGATACATCCTCAACACCTTATCTAATCGATTGTATGATCTTTACATGTCGGTGCAATCCCCGGTGGAAATATGGAAAGCTTCTGAAGGGAAATACAACACCGAGTGACAAGGTACTGATAAATTTTTAATGATAAAGTATTTTGAATTCAAAATGCTCGATAGTATCCCGATCATGGACCAAGTCCATGAATTACAAGTCCTTGTAAGCAGACTTCGTGACTTGAAAGTTTTTATTCTGGAATTGTTACAAGTTGGGGCTATCATCTCAAAGTTGCCCTTGTCTTGGAACAATTATCGGAAGAAACTTCTGCTATGGCAGAAGACTTCACTATGGAGAAAATACTTAGGCATTAGCGTATTGAAGAGGAAACTCGGAAGTGTTAAGCAGTGTATCTTCCGCAAAATTCTAAAGTAGACCATATGAGCGAGTCCAAGAACTCTTGAAATGGTAAGAGAAAGGTCACATTCGAGACCAAGGACGTCTAAGACAAGAAGAAAAAAAATCGCAATTGTTATAATCGTAATAGAAAAGGACACTATATTAAGGATTGCAGACTTCTAAAATGAAGCAAGATGCCACAATTTCCAAAGCCAATATGGTAGAGGGCATGGACTTAGTGGCCATGGTTATGGAAGGGATCAAAAATTTGGCGATTGGTATGATTACTGAACTCAACATAGCAATGAATGATAAGTCTTGTAATTGGTGGCTCGACTGGAGCTATTGCCCATGTGTGTAATGACAAACAACAATTCAAGAGTTATGAACTAATGGCGATCGTGAAGTGCTTATGGGAAACTATCAATCGGTTAAGGTGCTCGGTCAAGGAACAGTGGAACTCAACTTCACATCTAGGAAGAAATTGACCTTGACTAATGTGTTGCATGTTCCCGATGTGAGAAAGAATTTAGTATCCGCAAGTATTCTATGTAACAAGGGGTTTAAGATTATCTTGGAATCCGATAAGTTTGTCTAGCTTAAAGGTGATATATATGTAGGAAAAGGATATTGTAACGAGGGTATGTTCAAGTTGAGCATTGATATGAATAAAGTTAATTCTTCTGCTTATATTGTTGAATCTTATCCTTTATGGCATGTGCATTTAGCACCTTTTAATTTTAAAATTTTACAATATATGCAAACGAATGGTTATATAATTCTAAGCAATGATGAGTTTGAGGATAAATGTGAAATTTGTATTCAATCAAAAATTACCATGAAGCCATTTCCTAATAAGTGTGAAAGGAATTCACAAGTGTTAGATTTAATTCATTCGGATGTTTGTGAATTAAATAGAACACTAACAAGAGGTGGAAAACGATATTTTATCACTTTTATAGATGACTTCTCTAGATTTACCTATGCGTATCTCATGAGAAGCAAATACGAGGCTTTTATATATTTAAACATTTTAAAAATGAGGTTGAGAATTTGTTTAGTAAGAAAATCAAAGTGCTTCGTAGTGATAAAGGTGGTGAATATTTTTCAAATGAATTTAATATATTTTGTAAGGAAAAAGGTGTGGTACATGAGTCTTCTGCCTCTTATACTCTGCAACAAAATGGTTTGGTAGAAAGAAAGAACCGTACTTTAGTAGATATGGTTAACTCGATGTTGTTAAATGCTAAACTTCTATATAATCTATAGGGTAAAGCATTATTGACTGCGTGTTATATTCTTAACAGAATACCATTGAGAAAATTCAAAGTATCTCCATATGAGTTATGGAAGTATCTCGAGGAAAAGTCAAAGAGTGAGAAAAGTGAAGGACTTTGGTCCTGATTTTATTTCCTCGCAATCTCTAGCATTCTTTGCTGAGGGAAATTGAGAATCCGTAATTAGGAAGATCCCCATAATGTTTAATGTGGATGGTGATCCACAATCCTATGGTGAAGCCATGACTTTTAGGGATGCAGCATTTTGGAAAGAGGCGGTCAATGATGAAATGGATTCAATATTATCCAACAATACTTGGATTCTAGTTGATCTTCCTTAAGGATCGAAGCTTACCGGGTGTAAATGGGTGTTTAAAAGGAGGAATACTCCTACAGGGGGTTCTCCAACCTTTAAGGCTAGGATGGTGGCTAAAGGATTTAGGCAAAAAAAGTCCTAGATTATTTTAACTCTTATGCACCAATGGCTAAGATGACCTCCATTCAAATTCTTATAGCACTTGCATCTATCCATAAGTTACATGTACATCAAACGGATGTTAAGATGACTTTTTTGAATGGTGATCTCGAAAAGGAAGTCTACATGGAGCAACCAGAAGGTTTTGTGATTCTTGGGAATGAACATAAGGTGTATAAGTTGATCAAGTCATTATAAGGATTAAACTAAGCGCCTAAACAATGGCATGATGAGAATTTGACTCGATTATCTTGTCATATGTTTTTTTACATAATGGTGTAGATAAATGTATTTACACTAAATTCATTGATAGGTATAGTGTAATTATTTGTCTCTATGTAGATGATTTTTTGATTTTTGGTACGAACATGGAAGGTGTTCATGAGGCCGAAGAGTATCTAGCCTCGAAATTTAAAATGAAGGATCTCAATGAGGTAGATACAATTCTAGGAATAAAAGTGAAAAAGCATGAAAATGGCTTTGCACTAAGTCAATCTCACTACATTGAGAAAGTATTGGAAAATTTTAAACACTTGAATATCAAGGTTTCGAACACTCCATACGATTCAAACTTCAACTTAAGTGAGAATAATGGCAGGGCTATAGCACAACTTGAGTACGCCAGTACAGTCGGAAGTCTAATGTATGCAATACATTGCACTAGCCCCGATATCGCATTTGCTGTGTGCAATTGGCGAGATTTACAAATTGTCCTAGTACCGATCATTGGAAAGGAATTTGTAGAATTCTTGGCTATCTTAAGAAAACAAAAAATTTAGGATTATTCTATAATGATTATCCCATAGTACTAGAAAGTTACTAGGATGCAAGTTGGATTACAAGCTAAGTGACAACAAGTCCACATCGGGACGGATTTTTACAATTAGAGGTGGAGCTATTAGTTGGGCCTGCAAGAAACAAATTTCCATCTCACATTCAACTATGGAGGCTGAATTTATAGCCTTAGCGGCTACTAGCAAGGAAGCAGAATGGCTAAGAGATCTCTTGCTAGATATAAAATTGTGGCCACAACATAGGTTCGCCATTTCCATTTATTGTGATAGTGAATCTATCATGTCTTAAGCGTACAATATGGTGTACAATGGAAAGTCTAGACATATAAGTTTGAGACATGAGTATGTGAGACAATTGATTAAGGATGGTGTGATAACTGTTACTTATGTTAAGTTAATTGACAATTTAGCGGATCCATTGACAAAAGGTTTGTCAAGGGATTTCGTTAAGAGTACCACCACTAAGATGGCATTAAAATCATTCTAATCACATCATTGATAATGGAAACCCTACCTTGCTCTAGCCAAAAGTTAGTTTCAAGGTTCAAAGGGTAATAACAAGTTATCAAATGACAACGTACATTAAGAATTAGGATTTAGTATTTATATTTTAGGAGGATGAGTTTTACTTTTAATGGATGGATAGTAGTTGTCATGAAATCCACCTATATGGACATGAAATGATGTCGCTTCAACGAGATTTTCTTTATGGTTTTCTCTCGTACATGTTCATGAAACGGGATGAGCACATGGCCATAACGGTGCTAAAGCAAATTAAATTCTTACTCTAATTGTAATATCCCGAATTAGGGCCTAATCGGAATAGTGGTTTCGTGACCACAAATCCGAGATAGAAATAATTATTTTATAATTATTTTGAGGTTTATGATATGATTGCATGATTGTGTGAAAATTTTGGGATGAAATTCTATGCATAAAATGCTTAATTTGAAGTTAGGGACTAAATCGAATAAGTTACAAAACTTGCATTCTAGAAGTTTTTAGTATGAAATTGCTTTGAAATATTAATAAGGAGGTCTTAAATAGCAATTTGACCAATTTCAAAAATTTTGGACAAAAATGGGCTTGTACATGAAAATTTTCAAAGAAAGGTATTAAGGGCATTTTGGTCATTTGGATATTTAATGAAATAAAATGGGAAAAATAACAAAAAATGGTTATCTTTCTCATTTAGTTACTGCCGAAATTTCACTCTCACCATAGCTAGGGTTTCTTCAACTTTCAAGCTTCATAGTAAGTGATTCTAAGCCCCGTTTTTAATGATTTTTACGTTTTTGAGATCCCGGTAACTCGATAAAGCTTATGTTAGCAATAATTTAACCTAGGGTTTATATTTGGAAAAATACCCATAGGTGAAATTTGTGTATTTTGATGTTTTATGATAGAATATGAGGTTTTAAATTATGTTAGACAACTTGTACTACTCGATTTTAAGCAAAAACGAGTAAAAGGGCTTAATCGGTAAAAATACCTAATAGTCACAAGTACATATTAGAGTGAGAATTTGATGTTGCCATAGAAGGGAAAAGTGATCAGCATGTTATAAAACATAAGAATAAGGAATAAAGTTTAATCCCGAGCCTAGGGGCAAAAGTGTAAATATGCAAAAGTTTAGGGGTAAAATTGTAATTTTGCCAAAATTCGAATTAAGGATTAATTTGATAATGTGAGTATTAAATAAGCTAAATGTGTTATTTTAGATCAAGAAAGACGTGGAATCGACCCCAATCGAGGAAAAGAAAAGATTGTGGACTAAATTGCAAAATCTTTATATTTTGGTACCAAGGTAAGTTCATGTGTAAATAATGTAGCATAATTGTTATTTTTAAGTCATTGATGTCAATTATGTGATATGCTGATTTTTTTTCATGAAATATATGCTTTGTGGTTATTTTCGAACAAAATGCAAATCATGTGTGCTACTTGTTAAATATAATTATTACCGAGTATTGATTTCGGCATTCTACGGAAGACGGCAAGGATATGTGTTCGAGGAAAATCCCGTTTGAACCTTAGGAATAGATTAGGATACAAGTGACATGTCATTAGGATGGTTGAGCATCCGAACTCGTTGAGTTGAGTCCGAGTTCACTTATGGATGCAAATGTCCGAACTCGTTGAGTTGAGTCCGAGTTCGTGAGATGTAACTAGGCATCCGAACTCGTTGAGTTGAGTCCGAGTTCACTTATGGATCTGAAACGCCCGAGCTCGTTGAGTTGAGTCCGAGTTAAACTTATGGGCGGGTTACATGATTGCTTGATTGCATATGTGGCACTTATGTGCAAGTTATCCATGTATCCGAATTATATTCCGATATGTTCAACGGGTAAAGTTCTACTCAAATGGAGGAATACTCGAGATGTAAAGAGACGTATTAGTAAGTGATGTGAAATGGATATTTTGGACAGGTATGTATTTAACCCTCGGGTTGAGTATTGATACAACCACGATAAGGTAATAAGATGATGAAAAATGATTAGAAATGTGATATGTGTTTCGGTGATATATGCTAATGTTGATTGGTTTGATTGTTTGTTATGTTATTTATTATTTGCATATGAACTTACTAAGCATTTATGCTTACTCCCTCCTTCTTACTCATTGTAGTTTTGGACAAGCCAACTCAGGAGTCAGGATAGGTCAAAGGCTCAGTCACACTATCCGGAAGACTTTTTGGTAAATGGCTTGTAAATTTAAGTATAGCATGTATAGCAATATACCTATTTTGTGTAAATGATTTTATGATATGGTGATGGAATGGTTGAGAAAATGTTTGATAATGATAAGTTATGGAAATGGTTAGTTTAGATTATGTTTGATGTTATGGAAAGTTATTAAGATACTTAGTGCATGAAAACTCATAAAAAGGGGATGAAATTTGCCATAAATAGAATATTGCAGCAACACTAATGTGAGTTTGAAAATTTACTAAAAATCATAGAAATTGAATTACGTGATGGATTAAATATCAAATTGAAGCTCATTATGTCTAGTTTCACATGAAACAAATGAAACAGGTAAAAAAATTATATGTTAGAAGATATTTGAATTTTAGTGAAACAGGGTCAGAGCAGTTTCTGGATCCCCTGTTCCAACTTTAGAAATTCACCATAAATTGTAAAGATATAATTAGGTGGTGTATTTTATATCTTCTGAATTCTTATTAAGTCTAGTTTTAGGAGAAAGAAAC
The DNA here is from genome assembly GCA_025698465.1 of Gossypium longicalyx. Taxonomy (NCBI): domain Eukaryota; kingdom Viridiplantae; phylum Streptophyta; class Magnoliopsida; order Malvales; family Malvaceae; genus Gossypium; species Gossypium longicalyx. The sequence continues at coordinate 64,081,002 of CM046995.1, read as the reverse complement.
CTCATAGTCATATGAATTTTGTACAGATAGAAATATGGTTCGTAGTAAACAGAGGTCAGTCCAGTCAAGTCCTGAAACAGGGGTAACTTTAACTAATAAACTGTACTAATTGGCCCAACCAAAAATTCTATAAAACAAATTAGTAGATAGGTATATGAGTCTAGATTCAGGGAAAATTTATGGATCTTGATTTTGAGTTTCGTAACTCGAGATATGATTTTTCTTGTACTGTGACGCAAGTAGCTTGAAAGCTGTGAATGTAGAAACAAATAATCCAAAGTTCTAAAAATGTTAAATTAAGCTTAGTAACACCTCATACTCGACTCCGACGATGGTCTCGGGCGTGGGGGCGTTACATTTAGTGATATCAGAGTAGGTTTAGTCGGTTCTCAGACTACGTGTTGTATGTACGGATTTTTCTATACATGCCATATGTATAAATTGTGATAGTGTGACGACTTATGACCTTTTTAAATGATTTTTTTATAGTAAATGGATCCCGATCCAGTGTGTGGCGAGATGAAGTAGAGAGAGTAATGCGCCAGCTCCGGCTGAAGGAGCAGCGCCGACTGAAAATCCACCTCCTACTGTTGGTCGGAGGAGGAGAAAGGGGTCGGGAAGCCTTTCTCCAAAGGATGAGTGCATGGTATCTTGAGTTCGTTCATACGAACCCAAATGTACAACCTCCCCACCTCCCCAATTCCTCAACTGTACCCCGATGCCTCAAGGTATGGATCTGATGAAATTTCATAGAACTCCAGTTGATGAATCCATAAAGCAAGGGGTCAAGAATTTAAAGCAAATATTGATGATGATACCGAGAAAGCGAGTTACGCTTGAAAATTCTATCCGGGTATTTGATGAATTATCTTGTACACTGAAGAATGTTTGAAATGAGCTATATCTTTGTTGAGGATTCAGCCTATAATTGGTGGAAGACTTTGATTTCGGTGGTACCGAAAGAGAGAATAACACAGGAATTCTTTCAAGAAGAGTTTGGAAGAAATATATTAGTGAAAGATTTATTGATCGAAGCGTAAAGAATTTCTTGAGTTGAAGCAAGGTAATATGACAATTCTGAGAATATGAAAGAGAGTTTGTTCGATTAAGTAAGTATGCCGAGAGTATGTTCCTCAGAGGCCAAGATGTGCCGACGATTTGAAGACGGACTCAACGAAGACATCAAGGTATTTTTGGAATTCTTGAATTAAAAGAAATGGTAGTATTGGTTGATCGAGCTTGCAAAAATTGAAGAGCTACTTAAAGAGAAGAAAAAGGCGAGACTGAGACTAGAAACTGGAAGAAAAGACCGATGAGCGCTTCATTCTCACAAAGAAACTGGAAAGTCAAGGAATATGAATCCTTGTTCCCAAGCTTCAACTGGGCAATCATATGGGAATTATAAGAAGCAAAATGTGGGTCCTAAGTCCCAGACTACTTCGACAGCCAGTGTAGGGAATTCGAGATTTGTTAAACCTGAGTGCCAATGGTGTGGTAGAAATCATTTTGGTCCGTGCAGCAGCAAATGAATGTTTTTCGATGTGGTTCTCCTGATCATTTTATTAGAGATCGCCAGAGAGAGCAAAAAGAAAAATTTGAGAATACAAAAACAAGTGGGGCGGATTCGAGAGGAAGATATCCAAGAAAAGTTGGGAGTGAAGCAAGCAGTAAGAATGTAGCCAGAGATACACCAATTAGACCTGAAGGAAGGGCTCTGGCTAGGAATTATGCTATTAAAGAGCGCGAAGATGCTTCCTCACCTGATGTGATTACCAGTACATTTTCTCTCTATAATGTTAATGTTATTGCTTTGATTGATCCCGGTTCTACTCATTCATATGTGTGCATGAAATTGGTGTCTAGTATGAATATACCTGTTGAGAACACAGAATTTATGATTAGAGTGTCGAATCCGTTAGGCAAATGTGTGATTGTTGATAAAGTATGTAAGAAATGTCCTTTAATGATTCGGGATCATTACTTTCCGGCCGACTTGATGTTGTTGCCGTTTGATGAATTTGATGTTATTTTGGGTATGAATTGGTTGACATTGCATGATGCTAAAATAAATTGCAAAGAAAAGGTTATAGAATTAAAGTGTGAAAGTGGTGAAATTTTGCGGGTTGAATCAGATAAATCAGAGGCATTACCTAGTGTGATTTCTTCAATGTCGGCTCAAAGATATCTGAGAAAGGGTTATGAAGCTTATTTGGCGTATGTAATTAATACAAAAGAAGTTGAAAAGAAAGTTGAATCAATACCGGTTGTGTGTGAATTTGCGGACGTATTTCCAGAAGAATTGTCGGGTTTGCCTCTAGTCAGGGAAGTAGAATTTGGTATTGATTTGATACCGGGAACAACTCCGATTTCGATTGCTCCATATAGAATGGCACCAGCAGAGTTGAAGGAATTAAAGTCGCAGTTGCAAGAGTTGACTGATAAAGGCTTTGTGAGACCGATTTTTTCACCTTGGGGTGCTCCCGTGTTATTTGTGAAAAAGAAGGATGGTTCTATGAGGTTGTGTGTTGATTATCGGCAGTTAAACAAGGTGACAATCAAAAATAAGTATCCGTTGCCAAGAATTGATGATTTGTTTGATCAGCTAAAAGGAGCGACATGGTTTTCAAAGATTGACTTGAGATCTGGGTATTACCAATAGCCGGTAAAAGAGTCGGATGTGCCTAAAACTGCTTTTAGAACAAGATATGGTCATTATGAATTTTTAGTTATGCCATTCGGGTTGACAAATGCTCCTACTGTATTTATGGATTTAATGAATCGCATATTCCGACCATACTTGGACAAATTTGTTGTGGTGTTTATAGATGATATTTTAATTTATTCAAAAGATGAGACAGAGCATGCTGAGCATTTGAGGATAGTTTTGCAAACTTTGAGAGATAAGCAGCTGTATGCTAAGTTTAGTAAAAGTGAATTTTGGCTCCGAGAAGTTGGATTTTTGGGTCATATTGTTTCAGGTGATGGTATACGGGTTGATCCTAGTAAAATTTCAGCCATTGTTGATTGGAAACCACCGAAAAATGTAACTGAAGTTAGAAGTTTCTTGGGGCTAGCTGGGTATTATCGGCGGTTTGTAAATGGATTTTCTATAATTGCTGCTCCTATAACTAGATTACTCCGAAAGGATGTTAAATTTGAATGGATGGAGGAATGTCAACAGAGTTTTGAAGAATTGAAAAAGTTATTAACAGAGGCACCAGTGTTAGTACAGCCCGAATCAGGTAAAGAATTTGTGGTGTATAGTGATGCTTCTCTAAATGGTTTGGGGTGTGTGTTCATGCAAGAAGGAAAAGTGGTGGCTTATGCTTCGAGGCAGTTAAAACCTCATGAGAGGAATTATCCTACTCACGATTTGGAATTGGCTGCAGTGGTGTTTGCTTTGAAAATTTGGCGACATTATTTGTATGGTGAAAAGTGCCGGGTATATACCGACCATAAAAGTCATAAGTACTTGATGTCACAAAAGACTTGAATTTAAGACAAGAAGATGGTTGGAGTTATTGAAAGATTACGAGCTTGTTATTGATTATCATCCGGAAAAGCGAATGTGGTTGCCGATGCTTTAAGCGAGAAAGTTGTTGTTTGCATTGAGAGTTATGACCACTCGATTAAAAATGTCGATGATGGTTCGATTCTAGCAGAGTTAAGAGCAAAACCAATGTTTTTACAAGAGATTTACGAAGCTCGAAAGATGATGATCAAGATTTGCAAGCCAAGAGAAAGTCAGTGTGAAGTTGATACAGAGTCGATTTGAGAATTGGTTCGATGGGTGCTTAATGTTTAAAGATCAGATTTGTGTACCAAAGAATGAGGAATTGATTCAAAAGATCCTACAGAAGCACATAGTAGTTGTTTCTCGATTCATCCGGTAGTATGCGAAAATGTATAATGACTTGAAGAAAATGTATTCTTGGAATGGAATGAAAAGAGATATATCAGAGTTTGTGTCCAAATGCTTAATTTGTCAACAGGTGAAAGCTGAACACCAAGTGCCTTCTGGATTACTTCAGCCTATTATGGTTCCTGAATGGAAATGGGATCAGATTACTATGGATTTTGTATTAGGATTGCCATTGACTCCAGGAAAGAAAGATGCCAAGTCGGCTCATTTTATCCCGGTACGTACGGATTATTCTCTTAACAAGTTGGCTGAACTGTATGTTAGAGAAATTGTTAGACTACATGGAATACCATTGTCGATTATTTCAGATAGAGATCCAAGGTTTACCTCGCGGTTTTGGCAAAAGTTGCAAGACGCGTTAGGTACAAAGTTAAATTTCAGTACTGCTTTTCATCCACAAACTAATGGACAATCAGAGAGAGTAATTCAAATTCTTGAAGATATGCTCAGATGTTGTGTATTGGAATTTCAAGGAAGTTGGGAAAAGTATTTACCGTTGGTAGAATTTGCTTACAATAATAGTTATTAGACGAGCTTGAAAATGGCACCTTATGAAGACTTGTATGGTCGTAAATGTCAAACACCTTTGTATTGGACTGAACTCAAGGAAAATCAGATTTATGGAGTTGATCTAGTAAAAGAAACTGAAGAAAAAGTGAAGGTAATTCGAGATTGTTTGAAAGCTGCTTCAGATAGACAGAAATCTTATGCAGATTTAAAACGAAAGGACATTGAATTTCAAGTTGGTGATAAAGTATTTTTAAAGGTGTCTCCGTGGAAAAAAGTTCTTAGATTTGGACGGAAGGGTAAATTAAGCCCGCGTTTTATTGGGCCGTATGAAGTAATTGAAAAAGTTGGACCGATAGCATATCGGCTAGCTTTACCACCTGAATTAGAGAAGATTCATGATGTGTTCCACGTATCTATGTTACGTCGGTACCGTTCAGATCCTTCACATGTGGTTTCACCGACAGAAATTGAACTACAGCCAGATATGACCTATGAAGAAGAAGCGATTAAGATTTTAGCTCGAGAGGTCAAACAACTAAGGAATAAAAATATTGCACTTGTGAAGGTGTTGTGGCAAAAGCATGGAGTAGAAGAAGCTACATGAGAATCCGAAGAAAATATGAGAAATCAATACCCACATCTATTTACCGGTAAGATTTTCGAGGACGAAAATCCTTAAAGGGGGGAGAGTTGTAATATCCCGAATTAGGGACTAATCGGAATAGTGGTTTCGTGACCACAAATCCGAGATAGAAATAATTATTTTATAATTATTTTGAGGTTTATGATATGATTGCATGATTGTGTGAAAATTTTGGGATGAAATTCTATACATAAAATGCTTAATTTGAAGTTAAGGACTAAATCGAATAAGTTGCAAAACTTGCATTCTAGAAGTTTTTAGTATGAAATTGCTTTGAAATATTAATTAGGAGGTCTTAAATAGAATTTGACCAATTTCTAAAATTTTGGACAAAAATGGGCTTGTACATGAAAATTTTCAAAGAAAGGTATTAAGGGCATTTTGGTCATTTGGATATTTAATGAAATAAAATGGGAAAAATAACACAAAATGGTCATCTTCCTCATTTAGTTGCTGCCGAAATTTTACTCTCACCATAGCTAGGGTTTCTTCAACTTTCAAGCTTCATAGTAAGTGATTCTAAGCCCCGCTTTTAATGATTTTTACGTTTTTGAGATCCCTTAACTCGATAAAGCTTATGTTAGCAATAATTTAACCTAGGGTTTATATTTGGAAAAATACCCATAGGTGAAATTTGTGTATTTTGATGTTTTATGATAGAATATGAGGTTTTAAATTATGTTAGACAACTTGTACTACTCGATTTTAAGCAAAAACGAGTAAAAGGGCTTAATCGGTAAAAATACCTAATAGTCACAAGTACATGTTAGAGTGAGAATTTGGTGTTGCCATAGAAGGGAAAAGTGATCAGAATGTTATAAAACATAAGAATAAGGAATAAATTTTAATCCCGAGCCTAGGGGCAAAAGTATAAATATGCAAAAGTTTAGGGGTAAAATTGTAATTTTGCCAAAATTTGAATTAAGGATTAATTTGATAATGTGAGTATTAAATAAGCTAAATGTGTTATTTTAGATCAAGAAAGACGTGGAATCGACCCTAATCGAGGAAAAGAAAAGATTGTGGACTAAATTGCAAAATCTTTATATTTTGGTACCAAGGTAAGTTCATGTGTAAATAATGTAGCATAATTGTTATTTTTAAGTCATTGATGTCAATTATGTTATATGCTGATTTTTTTTCATGAAATATATGCTTTGTGGTTATTTTCGAACAAAATGCAAATCATGTGTGCTACTTGTTAAATATAATTATTACCGAGTATTGATTTCGGCATTCTACGGAAGACGGCAAGGATATGTGTTCGAGGAAAATTCCGTTTGAACCTTAGGAATAGATTAGGATACAAATGACATGTCACTAGGATGGTTGAGCATCCGAACTCGTTGAGTTGAGTCCGAGTTCACTTATGGATGCAAATGTCCGAACTCGTTGAGTTGAGTCCGAGTTCGTGAGATGTAACTAGGCATCCGAACTCTTTGAGTTGAGTCCGAGTTCATGAGATGTAACTAGGCATCCGAACTCGTTGAGTTGAGTTCGAGTTCACTTATGGATGCGAACGCCCGAGCTCGTTGAGTTGAGTCCGAGTTCGCTTATGGGCGGGTTACATGATTGCTTGATTGCATATGTGACACTTATGTGCAAGTTATCCATGTATCCGAATTATATTCCGATGTGTTCAACGGGTAAAGTTCTACTCAAATGGAGGAATACTCGAGATGTAAAGAGACGTATTGGTAAGTGATGTGAAATGGATATTTTGGACAGGTATGTATTTAACCCTCGGGTTGAGTATTGATACAACCACGATAAGGTAATAAGATGATGAAAAATGATTAGAAATGTGATATGTGTTTTGGTGATATATGCTAATGTTGATTGGTTTGATTGTTTGTTATGTTATTTATTATTTGCATATGAACTTACTAAGCATTTATGCTTACTCCCTCCTTCTTACTCATTGTAGTTTTGGACAAGCCAGCTCAGGAGTCGGGATAGGTCGAAGGCTCACCACACTATCCTAAGACTTTTTGGTAAATGGCTTGTAAATTTAAGTATGGCATGTATAGCAATATACCTATTTTGTGTAAATGATTTTATGATATGGTGATGGAATGGTTGAGAAAATGTTTGATAATGATGAGTTAAGGAAATGGTTAGTTTAGATTATGTTTGATGTTATGGAAAGTTATTAAGATACTTAGTGCATGAAAACTCATAAAAAGGGGATGAAATTTGCCATAAACAGAATATTGCAGCAACACTAATGTGAGTTTGAAAATTTACTAAAAATCATATAAATTGAATTACGTGATGGATTAAATATCAAATTGAAGCTTATTATGTCTAGTTTCACAAGAAATAAATGAAACAGGTAAAGGAATTATATGTTAGAAGATATTTGAATTTTAGTGAAACAGGGTCAGAGCAGTTTCTGGATCCCCTATTCCAACTTTAGAAATTCACCATAAATTGTACAGATATAATTAGGTGGTGTATTTTATATCCTCTGAATCCTTATTAAGTATATTTTTAATAGAAACAAACCTCATAGTCATATGAATTTTTTACAGAGAGAAATATGGTTCGTAGTAAACAGAGTTCAGTCTAGTCAAGTCCTAAAACAGGGGTAACTTTAACTAATAAATTGTACTAATTGGCCCAACCAAAAATTCTAGAAAACAATTAGTAGATAGGTATATGAGTCTAGATTCAGGTAAAATTTACGGATCTTGATTTCGAGTTTTGTAACTTGAGATATGATTTTTCTTGTGACTGTGACGCAAGTAGCTTGAAAGCTGTGAATGTAGAAACAAATAATCCAAAGTTCTAAAAATGTTAAATTAAGCTTAGTAACACCTCATACTCAACTCCGACGACGGTCTCGGGCGTGGGGGCGTTACACTAATACTTTACGATTATGTATGATAATTTTTCAGTATTAACTTTAAGAGTGATGGTTCAAGCGACTAGCCACCATTCACTTTGTTGATACTATGAGAGTTTACACTAAAGGAAGGTTCAATCTGCGGACACCTTTCTTTATGCATAATCATTGTGTACTTATTTTCTAGAATTAGCAATCTAGTGGGGGATTGATGGAAAGTATAGATTGCAAATTAATACGAGCACTATTTAAATTAAAAGTGATGATTTATCATCTTACAAATTTAATCATTCATAAAAAGTGATAATTTATCATTCAATGAATACATTTCCATGGGACATGTTTCTTCCAAAGAGTATATCCAATATGAAGGGTTGTGGCTCTTCAAATTGTATTAATTGAGTGCATATAAATAGAGGTATTATGGTGCTTACAAAACATACAATTACAATCAATCTTATTTTCAGAAGAAAGAGTAAGAATTAGGGAATTCCTCGATTTTGCTAATCAAAGGAAATTCAAAATTTCGTTGTATACTGGAAGAACCTTTGTCTTAATCCTCTAGCAACTTTGTGGGGGGGGGCAAATAGTTCTCTTTAGAAAGCGTCATTCGTGCCTCGAAGTCTACTGTCTATTTCCATACAAGTCTCTGATTCTATCATCTCCACTCAATTATTCAACAACATTTAGTTACCTTCTCGTGACATATATATGTATAATATCATATATGATTTTTTTTTTACGGTGTGTTAAGGTTATTACCTTTTTAAAACGATACTTAATTACCTTTTCGCAGCTATATATGTAATATTATATACAATTTTTACAATGATTATAATATTATAAATTAAGACTAAAAAATCAACCATTCATATTTACATGAATTTTATTTTTAAAAATTTTATTTGTTATATGTTACAGATCTTAAAAATTATTTTAAAATTATAAATGAATATATTATAATAGATATATTTACAATAAGATGTACGAGATAAAAAAACTAATTAATGAAATATTTGATTTTTTTAATTATGTATAAAATATCTACTAAATAACTAAATCAATCAAATACGCAATTGATTACTAGAAGGAACGGGTTAGTGTAGGATTTAGAAACGACTTGAAGCCACCCACCAAGAGAGTAAAATAATATCAATGAAAGAATAAATTATCTTATGTTCAAAGACGAAACCATTAGAATTGTAAACATGAAAAATATATGGAAGACAGCTTTTATGAATGCAAATAAGTTTACACTCTGGTTAACGGGTGTGTATAGATGGCCATTAAAGATTATCTATTATTATTTTAAAATATTATATTCTTACTTTATCAACTATAAAATATGTTTTGGTTTAAAAAATTTAAAATAAGTTTACACTTCAATGAATAGGTGTGGATCATATCAACTAAAAATTATTTAATGGGCCTAAAACTATCCATAACTCCTCCTCAACTTATAAATAAAAGAATAATATGCTTCAACATACTCGAATCCACGTCTTATTATATAGACAGCAATATATATTTTTATTCTACAAACAATTATAAAAAATTATCACGGATTGTTTTTTTAATAATTATGTTTTAAAATTTTACTATATTATTATATAACATTTTTCAACTTGTAACTCTAATAATGAAATCTAAAATTTCACATACTAAATATTATTCCTTAAATTAATACCTTTAATAAAATTTTGTGTTTAAAAGAAAAATAATTTATCATATCTTCTCTTCCCACAAAAAGTAATGAATTGTTGCAATGAACCGTGTAAAGTAAATATACTATCAATGCACAACCTCACTTTAATATGATTAAATCCAAATACTCTTTGTTTAAAACTTATATAAAAATATAAACCAAAATAAATTTGATCAAAATTCATGTACAAGTTCATCTCATATTTCATACAATCATAGGAATCTAAATATGAGATGAAATTGGAAATACATGTGTGCGAATTCATTTTAGTTTATGATTTGATTTAAGCTTTAGACAAAGATTGTTTGATCTTGATTTTTTTTTTTTAAACTTTAAGAATTTTTTTTAAATGAGATATTTGAGGAAAAGCTTTCATTTCTAATAAGATTTTAAAATTTCAAAAATAAATGTGTTTGTTTAAGTAAACATAATAAAAAAATATACATTTTTAAGAAATCTTAGAGCAAATTAAATTTTATATTAAAATTCCACCTGTGGTTTTTTTTAAAATTCTTTTGTTGACTAAGTCTTAGTTCGATTGGTATAGACATTATTGTCAATGTAGGAGGATTTGAGTTCAAATGCGTTGAAGTATATTATCCTCCTATTTATGGGTTAGTGAGGAGCTATGGGTAGTTCTAAATATTATGTCAAAAAGAATAGATATTATCAGAACATATAATGAGATTATTCAAAAATCAATATTTTCATTTAATACATGTGGTCCAACAATGAAATAAAAAACATTAACTTTAAAATATATACTTTTTAAAATCTCAATATATATTTTTTATGTTTTATATTATTAAAAATATTTTTATATTTTTAAAAAAAATCTAATATCAATGCTTTCTTTTTTTTCATTATAATTTTTAAAGTAATCTTTTCTTTTTTGCTTATTTTTGTTGGAATAGAAGTGTTTTCTACACCATTCTTATTTACCTCAAAAGTTTTTTTTCTAAAACAAATATTTCTGAATGTTCTCCTTGTCTTGCATTATTAGTCATTGACGAATATGTTGGTGACATATTAGGTGAATTTTGGGGACTCTCTTCCTATCTGGCATAGATAGGTTGAGCTATATTTGAGGAATTATCTATTCCTTGTAAACTGGTTCTAAATGTTGTTGGGATAGAAGAGACAGAGGCTCTAGTTGTCTTAAAATCTACCGTTTTTGTTTCTGAATTTGACTCTTCTTCTAAATTTAACCTCCTAAAAGTTGTGCTCGTACTTCCTATTTCGAAGGAATGTCTTGGAGGCATTCTTCGTGGCCTATTAAATATTAATTCAACTGTGTCATCTTGGTGTTGAGAAATTTTACTTAATGAAGTGTTTCTTATTGGAGTTGGCGCCACAGGGTCTGTAGCACTCTCAAGTTTCCACCTATCAGGAAGGTTTATTTCATGCCATTGTATTGTTCTTGAGATTGTGGTATGAGATCTTGAAGTATCTGTTTCTATTAAGAGGGTTTCTCCTTTTGGGCTTTGAAGTAAAGCCTTGGTATTGACTACAGAATGCATAGCTTTGAAGTGGAGTCTATAGACTAAAGTTAATACTTCCGAGCCAAGAAGCATTTTGTAGTTATGGGTATGTATTTGGACGGTCAAAGATTGTGAAACATTTTTGTCAGTCAAAGAAACCATAAAATTTGGATAACAATTAAAATGTATTGGGCCAATACATAGGCTTGTTTCTATAGTTCCTAATAATGAGTCATTAAACATGATGAGTCTTTGGTCTCTTAAGACAATTAAAATTGAGGTATTTTTAGTGGCTTCAACATTAAGAGGTTTGACACCAACTTGGACTAGTCCAAAATAGACATATTTGTATTTTTGTTTTTTGAGTTTATTAATGACAACTTTATCTAATAATTGGATTGTTTCATATTCTTTTTGAATAAGTAAACTCCTTTCTTTTATTTTTATAACGTAACTGCAAAAAGCATTTAAATTTTCGAAAGTTGTTTTCTTGTAAACTTAGTTTATTGAAACTCTTGGAAGAGTCCAATTATCAAATCTTTGGGGAATATTTTCATAATGTTCTTCTTGTTTATTAACAGTGTTGTTTGAGGTTTGGTCGGACTCTTGGGATTGATTGGAAACAAAGATTGCAGAAGAATTGGTTCTTCTAAGGAAAGGAAACATCCTTTGTTTTCTTATTTCCTACAAGAGGGTTCTACTATCAGGATTTCCAGATTACTGTAGTTGCCTACAGGGATACTTTGTCCTTGACACGCCTAACCCATGGCTAACTAAACTGTGTATCAACACTCAGCAAAATAATAATACATTAATGAAGATAGTTTAACCAGAACCCAATGCAATTATGATGTGAAAAATTATTGACAATTCATGTGGACATTATCCAACAGATTCTTCAAGCTAATAAATTTTCATGTGATGCTTACTCTTAAGGTAAATTAATCATTCGGCTATCACCAGCCAAGATAAATTATGAATCTATCACTTTTCTAGAATAGATACAAAGAGATATATGTGGACCAATACACCCTCCGTGTGGAATATTTTAGATATTTTATGGTTTTACTTGATGCTTCAACTAGATGGTCGCATATATCCTTATTATCAACTCGAAACATAGCATTTGCAAGGTTACTTGCTCAGTTGATCAAATTATGAGCACAATTTCCAGATTTCCCCATCAAGACAATTCATCTTGACAATGCTAGTGAATTTACTTCCCAAGCTTTCAATGATTTTTCTATGTCTATTGGAATAAGTGTTGAACATCATATAGCACATGCTCATACACAAAACGGTCTAGTTGAATCATTAATCAAACATCTGCAGTTGATTGCAAGACCATTACTTATGAAGTCAAAACTTTCAGTTTTTGTTTGGGGATATGCCATATTATATGCAACATCACTAATTCAAGTCAGGCCAATAAGTTATCATAAGTTCTCCCCGTTACAAATGATTTTTTATTAAGAACCAAATATTTCCCATCTGAGAACTTTTGGATGTGATGTATATATTTCAATTGCTCCACCGCAATGCTCTAAAATGGATCTTCAAAGGAGGTTAGGAATATATGTTGGATATGAATTTTCATCGATAATTAAATATCTCGAGTCATCAACGGGGAATTTATTTACGACTTCATTTGTTAACAGTCATTTTAATGAGTCAGTTTTTCCAATGTTAGGGGGAGAAAATAAACAACTTGAAAAATAAATAGATTGGAATGAATTATCATTGTCACATCTTGATTCTCATACTCAACAATGTGAATGGTATAGAGGATAATTCATTTACAAAGTTTAACAAATCAATTTCTAGACGCATTTACTGATCCAAAAAGAGTGACAAAATCACATATACCTATTGTAAATGCTCTAATCAAAACTGATGTCCCTAATGGACAAACTCCAGTTGCTAGTGAGTCTAAAGCATGTTTGCAGTGCGGTAGACCAGACAGTTCCAGAGATAAAAATCCTCGAAAAAGAAAAGGAGTAAAAATATATGATGGTTAGATCGAGGAAGCAATGACTTTAAAAGGATCTCCAGAAGAGATTTTAGACATGATTGAAGTTCAAGAAAAATCTCAGGTACCTAATAATGAAGAGATTTCAACAAATTACGTCATGTCAAGAATTAAGTGAAACCGAAATCAAATAGGCGTTGATGACATATTTACATGCAATATAGTACTAAATATTTTGAATAACAATGTGAATCATGAACCAATGTCAATTGAAGAATGTAGACAAAGAGATTATTGGCCAAAATGTAAATAAGCAATTGAGGCGTAGTTAAAATCTCTTGCAAAGAAAGGAATATTTGGACATGTAGTTCGTACACCTAAAAGTGTAAAACTTGTGGGATATAAATGGGTTTTTGTGAGAAAGAGAATGAAAAAGGAGAAATTGTGATATATAAAGTGCATTTGGTTGCGCAAGAATTTTCACAAAGACCTGGTATTGATTATGAAGAGACATCTCTCCTATGGTAGATGCGTCTACTTTTAGATTCTTAATTAGTATGGCAATAAGAAAAGGGCTTGATTTACGCCTAATGGATGTAGTTACAGCTTATTTATATGGCCCACTTGATAATAACATTTATATGAAACTCCTAGAAGATTTTAAAATACCAGAAGCAGCTAATTCATGTTCTTGAGAACATTACTCAATCAAATTAAACATATCCCTTTATGGATTGAAACAATCTGGGCACATGTGGTATAATCGCCTTAGTGAATACTTATTGAGGAAAGGCAATAAGAATGATCCCATTTCCCCATGCATTTTTATAAAGAAGTTTGGATCAGGATTTGTTATAATTGCTGTATATTTTGATGATTTAAATATCATTAGGACTCCTAAAGAGATTTTAGTGACAATGAAATGCTTAAAGAAAGAATTTGAAATGAAAGACCTTAGAAAGACAAGATTTTGTATAAGGTTAGAAATTGAGCACCTAAATAATGAAATCTTTGTGCATCAAACAACATATATAGAAAAAGTGCTAAAAAGATTTTACATGCGTAACGCACATCCATTGAGCACCCGAATGGTTGTTAGGTCACTCGATGTAAATAAAGATCCTTTCCATTCTCGGGAAAATGATGAATTTTTCTTGGTCTTAGAGTACCATATTTAAGTGCTTTTAGTGCATTGATGTATCTTGCTAGTCATACACGACTTGATATATCATTTTCTGTCAACTTATTAGCAAGATTTAGCTCTTGTCCAACTACAAGGCATTGGAATGGGGTTAAGAATGTTTTTCATTATTTTCAAGGTACAAGAGATATGGGTTTGTTTTTCCCTAACCTACCCAAAACAAAATTGGTTGATTTTGCAGATGTAACGTACTTCTCTAATCCTCATAATGCTTGATCACAAATTGGTTATGTTTTTACATATGGTGGTACTGCAATTTCTTGGCATTCTATGAAACAAACAATTGCTGCTACTTCTTCTAACCATGTTGGGATTTTGGCAATCCATGAGGCTAGTCATGAATGTGTGTGGCTAAGGTCTGTAATTCATCACATAAAAAATTTTGTGGTTTATGCTCTAAAAAAGGAGCTTCAATAGTTTTATATGAAGATAATACAACTTGCATTGCATAACTTAAGGAAGGATATATTAAGGGTGATAAAACAAAACATATATCACCAAAATTTTTCTTCGCTCATGATCTACAAAAGAATGGAGATATAAATGCTCAACAGATTCGTTTAAGTGAGAGTTTGATAGAGCTTTTTACTAAGGCGCTCCCTGCTACAATTAAGAAGTTAATTTTCAACATTGGATTGCGTTGTTTTAAATATCTTAAGTGATGCTTACATAAGGGGGAATAAATTCAAACTAAATTTTCTTTTAAGTTTGTGACATACTATGTATCAAAGGATTATGTACTCGTTTTTCCTTCACTAAGTTTTTGTCCCACGGGTTTTTCCTAGTAAGGTTTTTAATGAGGCATATCCTTTATACAATGAATATTATTTAATGGATGTTCAACTTTTCATCTTTCATCTCCTTTAACCTTCCATCTTCCTTAAACCTTTCATCTCCTTGTAACCCTTTTTTCTTATTTATGTATTAGAATATGAAAAGTTTAATCTCCTTGTATATATATAGTGGAATATACTACTTGTAAGTTTTATGAAAAAGTATAGAATGCAATATAAATCCTCATATTCTCATATCCATCTTTTCTTTTTTATTTTTGTTTATAATATAAAGGAGATTTTAGTAGCTTAATTTCCCTTTTCAAATTCCACCTAAATAGGTGGTTTTTCAAAATTCCTTTTATTTTAATTTGATCAATTTTAGTCCTTACACTTTTTGAATTGGTCAATTTTAGTCCCTGTACATTTAAAAATTTGAAATTTTAGTCTTGACCAAATGATATATTAGTTAAATATGTTTAGTCAAATTTTGCTATTAGTCTTGTATTATGCGTAAATATTCTCCAACTGAATCGTTCTTAGTCACTATATTTCTCAAATTTTAAATTTTCAATATTAATGCAAACGACAAACGTTAAATCTATTAATCAATTTTTATGTGGAAATAACAATCTGACATGATATTACACATGCGATAATATGTTTGTTGCATCAAAATTTGAGAATAACGAAACTTAAATTAATGAATCTAATAGCTATCATTTGGTTAGGACTAAAATTCTAAAAGTATAGAGACTAAATTCACAAATTGCACATAATACAAAGACAAATAACAAAATTTAACCTACAAACTATACTTTTAATATTATAGTCGACGAACTCTATAATAGTAACTCGTTATAACAACATTTCACTATAACAATCAAGTTTCTAATAGGACTGATCTTTTATATTTTATTTTAACCCTCTATAACAACTCTTCACTTATAAAAGCAATAGTCGTAGTTATGAAATACATTTTTTTATTAAATTAGTTCTCAATAACAACAAATTGTTTAGAATTTTAAGTAAAATTATAATTATTTCATATAGGCAAGCCTATTAATCATGATTTATTAAATAAAAATTATCTTCATTAAAATATTAATTCAATAAATGGTGAGTATTTGGTACACTAACAATGCTTTTTTTTTTTTTGAAAAACAATGGTTGGGATTTTATTCAAATAGAAGCCCATAAAGACAAGCCCAACAAAACAAAACAGAAATTACAACCCAAAATAAGTAAGACCAACCCAATGAACAAACTAAACATAAGGGAAATTAGTTCTGAAAGAAGAAAAGAAAAACCAACAAAGCATTAAAAAAAACATAAATGATCCCAACCATCTAGGCAGATTATTCAATTCCAAAGCATCTGAAAAGCAAAACCCTTCAGCAGGCTGTCAGAGTATGATCCCATCAATCCTATCAATCTGCTTCAATAGTATACTAGAAGGTGTTCTTTCAAAAACCATTACGCCTTTTCAGAATCTTGGCACTCTCCTTCATCTAAAAGGACCCAAAAATTCCTCTTCCAACTATTTCATTCCCCTCATATAGAATGGGGAACCGATATTAGATGTGGCATGTACGATGTGGTTATTGTCGATCTACTTCAACAGCATAGAGTGCATTGGCTAGAACATCGCCCACAAGATAAGTTACTTCATTTATTTTAAAACCCTCTATAGCCATAGTATGAGCAGCATCGTTTATATGCTTTTGTACATGGTGGAAAACACAATTTTGGAAAATCTCACATGACGCATAGATATTATGAATATATGCTCTAATTACTGACCGTTCCCCTCTATTTTCTTTCAGATTATGAATCATGGACAAACAATCTCATTCGACTTCTACATTCAGACAACCCATTTGATCTCCTGTCAAAACTGCCTAGAAGCAAGCCATCACCTCTACTACAAATGGTTAAGGTATGTTGGCATGCAAAACAGTTTTTGAACAGATAATAATACATGTGTCGTTTCTAATAACAATACCAGAACATGATCTATTATCTTGCTTACAAAATCCTACATCAAAATTTATTTTGAAAAAAGGGTTCTGAGGTGCCTTCCACACACCAGCGGGTATGATTCGCTCTGCAATTTTGCTCTTATCCCCCATAATTTCATTCAAATACTTCCTAATGAAATATATTGTCTCCCTTGCATTCACACTTTGCCCTTCATGTAGCAATTTGGTGCGTGCAGTCCAGATTGCCCACAACCCATAGCAAAACAATTAACAAAGGTACATGGAACTATTTTAAAAAAAAAAAACAAAACAATTAACAAAGGTACATGGAACTATTTTAAAAAAAAAAAACTATCTACCTATTCTGCCATTTGAGTCATATGCATCTGCATACATTGTGTGAACTCTAACTATTGCCAGATCTCCTTTGTATGCAAACACTCTTGAAAAACATGTTCAACTATTTCAACACCATTGTGGCAGCGAAGACAATTCGCAGAGTTCATCCACCTTCTGTAGTATAGATTTGCATAAGTAGGCACATAGTTGTTCATAATCCTCTATGTTGTAATTTTTATTTTGGAGGGTAGATCAATATTCTAGAGCCTTTTGTATAACAATTTATTTTTTTATTCCACAAGCAACCTTAAACAATTGACATGTGTCTCTTTTTAAAAAAAATTTAAAATATTTTACTATACCCCTAAAGGACACTCGCAACTGCCTGACCCTACTTGTTGAGTCTAAAAACTCTACTAACAATGTAGCAAATAATTTCCCTTTAATAAATGTTTAAATTTCACATCAATATCTCTTAATTATATTTTGTTAAATGATTTAAAGAGTGGAATTAAAGCTATCAATTTAATAAAGTACTATTACTTCCCCTAATTAAATATTCTACTATGAATTTAATAACTCATGATAAATTTATTAATTTAATTCGCTAACTCATACTAATTAATTGAACTTCTTAGATTTGTGAACTTCATAATTAGTCATATGAAAGAATATATAAAAAAAGTATAAAAGCAATAATGCATGCATATGTTATACGTTTTTTTTAATTTTGTTGATTTAGTTTTTACTTTCTTTCTTTTTTGAACATAATTATCATTTTTTCCATTTAATGAAAATTCATGAAATTTATGGTAAATTCATAATAATTATATTTCTAAAATAACATGTTGTTAAAATCTATAAAAATCATTTTTTTAATATAATAAACAAAATATTGATAAACAAATTAGACAGCCATTTTACCCAAAAAGCCCGTTTTTAAACATTAATAACAGAATTGGGCCATTTATTGGGTTATTTACTGGATTAGACCGTTTTCCCTGAAAATGCTATGACGTCAGCTCGTTTTAGTGTCCATGTCAGCAAAATGCTCCTCCAGGGAAGCGTTTTGCGTGTGTAACAGTAAAAAATCTGACCATTGGCTTCCAACGGTCCAAAAAAAACTATAAAAAGGCCCCCCCAAATCATTTTTTCACACAAATCTCTCACAATTTCTATAATTCTCTCAAAATTCCTTTCCCTTCATTTATTTTTCACACAATTCTCTCATAATTCTCAACATTCTTTCAATATTCCCTTCAAAAATATATCAAATTTCATTGAAATTTTCTCAAATTTCTATCAAATTTCTATCAAAATTCTATCAAAATTCTTTCAAAATTCTTTGTTTAAAATTCTTTTGAATTTAATTTTTTCAAATCAAAAAAATCTGATCGTGTTAGCAATGGCCGGAAAATTAATCCGTCTCAATAATAAGCACATCTCCGTTGATCAAATGAAAATGGTAAGTGATAATTTTAAATTTTCAATATTATTCGATATTTTTTTAATTTATGCAAATTTAATTAAATTTGCAATACTATTTGACATTTTATTCATTTATGCAATTATAATTAAAATTTTAATATTGCTTATTTTTTTTTTCATTTATGATGTTTGCATTAATTAATTTATACAATTTTAATTAATTTTTGTTTTATAAATTTTTATAATAGTCTGTAGATCGAGTGTTGCAATGCTACATCCGTAATATGTTTGGTCCTCCATCGCCGTTGATCGAGAATTACTTGCGGGAAGCAGGATTTTGGCACGTGGTCACGATAGGCCGGGGGTGCAAGTTGGACCCGAAACTAATCAGTGCATTGATAGAGAGGTGGAGACCCGAGACGCACACTTTTCATCTTCCATGCGGAGAGTGTACTATCACTCTGGAAGACGTGCATTTACAATTGGGATTGCTGGTGGACGGGTACGCAGTCACCGGGTCTGCATCATCTACTGATTAGGGAGCCGTATGCTACGAGCTTTTGGGTGCTATATTGGATAATATTAACGGAGGTCAGATCGAGATGGGCTGGTTACGAGACACATTCCAGGAGCTAGATAATGATTCGACTAAACTCGAAAGAATCTGATATGCTTGGGCATACAATCTTGAGATGATTGGAGGTTATTTGATGCCAGACTTATCACAAAACCTCGTACATCTGAGATGGCTGCTGAAAATCGTAGATTTTAGAGCAGCTGGTGAATTGAGTTGGGGGTTTGCCGGGTTGGCAACATTGTACAAGGAAATGTGTTAGGCGATGCGACCAAACAAAGCCAAAATTGGAGGTTGCCTATCACTACTGCAATCATGGGCACGATTTCGCTTTCCATTTTTACGTCCTCGAGTGGACTACCCATAAACATTTCCACTCATAACGAGGTAAATTTTATATTAGATTATACAATTATTACGTAGATTTAGAATATATTTGTATGCTAAAAATTTATTTAATTAGGTGGAACCATTCGGCGAGTTATGTCGGAATACCTACCTCTCTCGAAGATATTCAATTTCTATTAGACCAACGATCAGAAGCACAAGTAAGTATTAAATAAAATATATATACATAACAAAATAGTTGTTTGGTATTTAATATTTAGTATTTAGTATTATGTATTATGTATTATGTATATAAGTAATATTTTTATCATGTTCATATAGTTTCAATGGACACCATACGAGGATCCGGTGATTCGGGCAGTAATTTCGGATGAATTCCTTCAGAATCCAAACGTTTGGCATGTGAAGGTCCCATTGGTAAACTATGCTACCGTGGAGATGCACCAGTCAAATAGAGTATTGCGACAATTTGGATTCTGACAACCGATTCCCATGGCGCTCGAGGTGTTTGATGATGAGCACAAAGTCGACTTACGGCAACTGCATACGGATTGGCTAAGATTCTGGTCACACTATATCAAAATGTAGGAAAATCAGTATGATTATATACCTACTCGGGAACCAAACATCGTTCTAAAGTTAGCGTGCATACCGAAATACATGCCATGGTTTAGGATCTATGGCAAGCCATATTTATTGTCAGAAGAGGAGAGGTGATGACAAATTCGTGCCCAAAGGGAACGACGGGTCCCTTTAAATCCAAGAAGAAGGGATGACGATGCAGGCCTATCAACAGCGCCCACACAATCACCAGGCCCAACAGTTCAACCGATGACACCCACATCACAATCTTTTCAGATTATACTAGGTGCGTATCCTAGCCCTTATATGTATCCTAACCCTTATATGTTTCCTTTTCCTAGTCCTATGGCAAGTTAGAATCCATGGCCCGATTCATCTCCGTTCCTAATTACTCCGAGTCAACCACTGATCTATAGGTTGCCGTCACATGAGGGGTCGCACGAGGCGCCATCGGGGAGCTCTTCTTTCTACCAATCCTCATCACCTTATGGGATTTAAACACCTCTGCCATAGGTAATGTAAACACTACCACAGTCATTATTCTATCAAGGTGAGTTACCCTCCCAACACCCACAACCAGATCCCCTGCCGAAGGAACCACAACCCCCGCTGGAAGCTGATCCAAGGAGAAATCCAGGACGGACCCATCGACGACCCTCATGTGGCACTGACTCCAATCGCCACGGATATTGATTTTTTTAATATATTTGTACAAACTTTTTTATATTGTTTCATATAATAAAATAAAAGTTCTTTTGAATAAGATAATTTTAATACAACATAGTTTCATTTAATAAAATATAAATAATACAACATAGTTTTTTACGACAACTATTAACTATTTCAATTTGGACATGATCTACTTGTATGGCCTGGGTTCTTACACCATCCGTACAACTTCTGTTGATTGGTTGTTTCTCGGATATCCATATTGGTATGTATTTTAGTCAAGCAAGGTCGACCCTTTGGTTTGCGACGCAATTCTCTATCCGGTAACAGCTTAAACAGAGGAAGCGATACAAGCGGCCACTTACGTTCATCTGGGACAGGTGGTAATATGTGTCTTCACACGTTTTACATGGTTTCTAGTTTGTACACTTTGTCGATGTAGCTCATGGGATCTAGACGGGGATTCTGACAAGCTATAATTATATGAGTGTATAGATAATGAAGTGCGTCAAACCTCCCACAATCGCAAGTCCTATTTCTCAAGTGTACACGATATTACCCGCCAATAATAACTTTGTGCAGTTTGTCAAACTCTGTCATATGAAACCATAAGTTGTCTCGATTGTGACAGACTATGTGCATGGTGTTCGCCTGTGCCTTCATATTGTTAATTTCTTACAATACATTTGCGCACCATACATGGCCTCCTTGCATTTGGCCTTTATAATCGATGCTCGCTTCGAAAATAATGCCGCTAAATGAAAATATGTCTTTCGAACAACCGATGTTATCAGCAAATGACGTGTTCCTTTTAGAACAGAATTTATGCATTCAGTCAGGTTTGTGGTCATATGACCATATCGTAGGCCGCCATCATATGCTTGTGTCCACTGTTTGAAAGGTATGT
Organism: Gossypium longicalyx; assembly: GCA_025698465.1. Taxonomy (NCBI): domain Eukaryota; kingdom Viridiplantae; phylum Streptophyta; class Magnoliopsida; order Malvales; family Malvaceae; genus Gossypium; species Gossypium longicalyx. Next base: position 64,059,121 of record CM046995.1, on the reverse strand, counting down.
TACAGAGGGAGTCTGCGCCTTCTTCGTTAGTTGAACGCAAAACCGACAACATCTCATGAAAACGGTCATTACTTATCTCATACCCTGCCAATATAAGTTGATACCAAAAATTACATACCACTTTTCCATTTAAAATAAATTCAATATTACAAACGAAATTATATTAATAGATATTAAATACCCATGTTGGCCACTTGTCGTTTTTCACTTGTAAATCGAAATCACCCATAGTAGTTGGACGCAACGTGCCTTAGGCAATACCGATGGTGTGTGCGATGCCACAGGCTTCCCTATCGCTCAATTGTGGCTAGTATTCTAGTGCCCCGATCCGATATGACGCAAATATTAGGTTCGGGGCAGACATGCCTCCTTAACCTAGAAAGAAAGAAATCTCAGTCATCAGCTGACTCCCCCAGTGTTATTGCAAATGTAATTGGAAGGATTCTCCCGTCATAGCTAGCAATAGCCGATGGGTATATCTACCATACATAAAGATACTGTCAATTTGTACCAATGGCTTGCAATATAGAAATACGTCTCGGCATTGCCTAAATTTCCAGAACAGACGCTTAAATACTTGGCATCCACGGAGTAATCGGTCGTTGTAGTACGCAGGTTCCGTTTCAAGGTCTGTTACGCAACCTGGGACATATCTCTCCAGCACTTGACACCACTGCCACACTTTATTATATGAAGCGTGTAACGCCCCCACGCCCGAGACCGTCACCGGAGTCGAGTATGAGGTGTTACTAAACTTAATTTAACATTTTAAGAACTTTAGATTATTTGTTTCTACATTCACAGCTTTTTAGCTACTTGCGTTACAGTCACAAGAAAAATAATATCTCGAGTTACGAAACTCGAAATCAAGATCCGTAAATTTTCCCTGAATCTAGACTCATATGCCTATCTACTAATTTTTTTCTAGAATTTTTGGTTGGGCCAATTAGTACAGTTTATTAGTTAAAGTTACCCCTGTTTCAGGGCTTGACTGGTCTGACCTCTGTTTACTACGAACCACTTTTCTCTCTGTATAAAATTCATATGAATATGAGGTTTATTTCTCCTGAAACTAGACTCAATAAGGATTCTGAGGATATAAAATAAGCCACCTAATTATATCTGTACAATTTATGGTGAATGTATAAAGTTGGAACAGGGGATTCAGAAACTGCTCTGACCCTGTTTCACTAAAATTCAAATATCTTCTAACATATAATTCTTTTTCCAGTTTAGTTTATTTCATGTGAAACTATACATAATAAGCTTCAATTTGATATTTAATACATCACCAAATTCAATTTATATGATTTTTAGTAAATTTTCAAACTCACGTCAGTGTTGCTGTAATATTCTGTTTATGGCAAATTTCATCCTTTTTATGAATTTTCATGAACTAGGTAACTTATTAACTTTCCATAACATCAAACATATTCTAAACTAACCATTTCCATAATTTATCATTATCAAGCACTTCCTCAACCATTTCATCACCATACCATAAGATCATTTACACAAAATAAGTATTTTGCTATACATGCCATACTTAAATTTACAAGCCATTTTACCGAAAAAATTCTTCCGGATAGTGTGATCGATCCTCCGACCAATCCCGACTCTGAGCTGGCTTGTCCAAAACTACAATGAGTAAGAAAGAGGAGTAAGCATAAATGCTTAGTAAGTTCACATGCAAATAGCAAGTAACATAACCATATAAGCAAACATAAAACATCATTTGCATAATCATCACCAAGACATTCATATCATATTTTCATTTATCATCTCACCATATTGTTATTATATCGATTTTCAACCCGAGGGTTAAGTACATACCTGTCCAAGTATCCATTTCACATCACTTACCAATACGTCTCTTTTCATCTCAAGTATTCCTTCATTTGAGTAGAACTTTACCGTTGAACTCATCGAATATAATTCGGATACGTAGGAAGTTTGCACATAAGTGCCACATATGTAGCCAAGCTACCATGTAACCCGCCCTTAGCGAACTCGGACTCAACTCAACGAGCTCGGGCGTTCGCATCCATAATGAACTCGGACTCAACTCAACGAGCTCGGATGCCTAGTTACATCTCACGAACTCGGACTCAACTCAACGAGTTCGAACATTCGCATCCATAAGTGAACTCGGACTCAACTCAACGAGTTCGGATGCTCAACCATCCTAGTGACATGCCACTTGTATCCTAATCTATTCCTAAGGTTCAAACGGGATTTTCCTCGAACACATATCCTTGTCGTCTTTAGTAGAATCTTGGAACCAATACTCGGTAACAATTATGTTTAACAAGTAATTCACATAATTTGCATTTTATTCGAAATTAACCACAAAGCATATATTTCATGATAAAAATCAGCATATCACATAATTGACATCAATGACTTAAAAATAACAATTATGCTACATTATTTACACATGAACTTACCTTGGTACCAAAATACAAAGGTTTTGCAATTTAATCCACAATCTTTTCTTTTCCTCGATTGGAGTCGTTTCCACGTCTTTCTTGATCTAAAATAACACATTTAGCTTATTTAATACTCACATTATCAAATTAATCCTTAATTCAAATTTTGACAAAATTACAATTTTACCCCTAAACTTTTGCATATTTACATTTTTTCCCCTAGGCTCGGTGTAATATCCCGAATTAGGGCCTAATCGGAATAGTGGTTTCGTGACCACAAATCCGAGATAGAAATAATTATTTTATAATTATTTTGAGGTTTATGATATGATTGCATGATTGTGTGAAAATTTCGTGAAGAAATTTTATGCATAAAGTGCTTAATTTGAAGTTAGGGACTAAATCGAATAATTTGCAAAACTTGCATTCTAGAAGTTTTTAGTATGAAATTGCTTTGAAATATTAATTAGGAGGTCTTAAATAGCAATTTGACCAATTTGAAGTTCATGGACAAAATTAGGACATGGAAGGAATTTTTGAAAGTTTAGTAGTAAGGGCATTTTGGTCATTTAGGGGTAAAATGAATTAAAATACAAAATTAAAAGCCAATTTTGCTCATCTTCAACCCCATGGCCGAATATAGCAAGGAGAAACCATGGCTAGGGTTTTTCAAGCTTCCAAGCTCGATTGTAAGTCCATTCTAGCCCCGTTTTTCAAGTTCTTTACGTTTTTGAGATCCTAGTAGCTCGATTTAGCTTATGTTAGCAATAATTTAACCTAGGGTTTATATTTGGAAAAATACCCATAGGTGAAATTTGTGTATTTTGATGTTTTATGATAGAATATGAGGTTTTAAATTATGTTAGAAAACTTGTACTACTCGATTTTAAGCAAAAACGAGTAAAAGGGCTTAATCGGTAAAAATACCTAATAGTCACAAGTACATGTTAGAGTGAGAATTTGATGTTGCCATAGAAGGAAAAGTGATCAGCATGTTGTAAAACATAAGAATAAGGAATAAAGTTTAATCCCGAACTTAGGGGCAAAAATGTAAATATGCAAAAGTTTAGGGGTAAAATTGTAATTTTGTCAAAATTTGAATTAAGGGTTAATTTGATAATGTGAGTGATAAATAAGTTAAATGTGTTATTTTAGATCAAGAAAGACGTGGAAACGACTCCAATCGAGGAAAAGAAAAGATTGTGGATTAAATTGCAAAACCTTTGTATTTTGGTACCAAGGTAAGTTCATATGTAAATAATGTAGCATAATTGTTATTTTAAGTCATTGATGTCAATTATGTGATATGCTGAATTTTTTTTATTATGAAATAAATGCTTTGTGGTTATTTTCGAATAAAATATAAATTGTTACCGAGTATTGGTTACGGCATTTTACGGAAGACGTCAAGGATATGTGTTCAAGGAAAATCCCGTTTGAACCTTAGGAATAGATTAGGATACAAGTGACATGTCACTGGGATACTTGGGCATCCGAACTCGTTGAGTTGAGTCCGAGTTCACTTATGGATGCGAATGTTCGAACTCGTTGAGTTGAGTCCGAGTTCGTGAGATGTAACTAGGCATCCGAGCTCGTTGAGTTGAGTCCGAGTTCATTATGGATACGAACGCCCGAGCTCGTTGAGTTGAGTCCGAGTTCATTATGGATGCGAACGCCCGAGCTCGTTGAGTTGAGTCCGAGTTCGCTTATGGGCGGGTTACATGGTAGCTTGGCTACATATGTGGCACTTATGTGCAAACTTCCTACGTATCCGAATTATATTCCGATGAGTTCAACGGGTAAAGTTCTACTCAAATGGAGGAATACTTGAGATGAAAAGAGACGTATTGGTAAGTGATGTGAAATGGATACTTCGGACAGGTATGTACTTAACCCTCGGGTTGAGTATTGATACAATAACGATAAGGTAGTAAAATGATGAATGATGATTAGAAATGAGATTTATGTTTTGGTGATACCATGCTAATGTTGTTTGGTATGATTGCTTTGTTATGTTACTTATTATTTGCATATGAACTTACTAAGCATTTATGCTTACTCCCTCCTTCTTACTCATTGTAGTTTTGGACAAGCCAGCTCAGGAGTCGGGATAGGTCGAAGGCTCAGTCATACTATCTGAAGAACTTTTCGGTAAATAGTTTGTAAAATTAAGTATGGCATGTATAGCAATATACCTATTTTGTGTAAATGATCTTATGGTATGGTGATGAAATGGTTGAGGAAGTGCTTGATAATGATAAATTATGGAAATGGTTAGTTTAGAATATGTTTGATGTTATGGAAAGTTAATAAGTTACCTAGTTCATGAAAATTCATAAAAAGGATGAAATTTGCCATAAACAGAATATTACAGCAACACTGACGTGAGTTTGAAAATTTACTAAAAATCATATAAATTGAATTTAGTGATGTATTAAATATAAAATTGAAGCTTATTATGTCTAGTTTCACATGAAACAAACTAAACTGGTAAAAGAATTATATGTTAGAAGATATTTGAATTTTAGTGAAACAGGGTCAGAGCAGTTTCTGAATCCCCTGTTCCAACTTTATAAATTCACCATAAATTGTACAGAGATAATTAGGTGGATTATTTTATATCCTCAGAATCCTTATTGAGTCTAGTTTCAGTAGAAACAAATCTCATAATCATATGAATTTTTTACAGAGAGAAATGTGGTTCGTAGTAAACAGAGGTCAGTTTAGTCAAGTCCTGAAACAGGGGTAACTTTAACTAATAAACTGTACTAATTGGCCCAACAAAAAATTCTAGAAAAAAATTAGTAGATAGGAATATGAGTCTAGTTTCAGGGAAAATTTACGGATCTTGATTTTGAGTTTCGTAACTCGAGATATGATTTTTCTTGTGACTGTGATGCAAGTAGCTTGAAAGCTGTGAATGTAGAAATAAATAATTTAAAGTTCTAAAAATGTTAAATTAAGTTTAGTAACACCTCATACTCGACTCCGGCGACGGTCTCGGGCGTGGGGGCGTTACATTTAGTGGTATCAGAGCAGGTTTAGTCGGTTCTCGGACTGCGTGTTGTATGTACGGATTTTGCTATACATGCCATATGTATAAATTGTGATAGTGTGACGACTTCTGACCTTTTTCAATGATTTTTTTTATAGTAAATGGATCCCGATTCAGCTGTGGCAGATGAAGTAGAGAGTAATGCGCCAGCTCCGGCTGAAGGAGCAGCGCCGACTGAAAATCCACCTCCTACTGTTGGTCAGGGAGGAGGAGAAAGGGGTCGAGAAGCCTTTCTCCAAATGATGAGTGCATGGTACACTGAGTTCGTTCGTACGAACCCAAATGTACAACCTCCCCCACCTCCCCCAATTCCTCAACCTGTACCCCGATACCTCAAGGTATGGATCTGATGAAATTTCATAGAAATCCAGTTGATAGAATCCGCAAGCAAGGGGCCGAAGAATTTAAAGCAAATATTGATGATGATGCCGAGAAAGCAGAGTTTTGGCTTGAAAATTCTATTCGGGTATTTGATGAATTATCTTGTACACCTGAAGAATGTTTGAAATGCACTATATCTTTGTTGAGGGATTCAGCTTATAATTGGTGGAAGACTTTGATTTCGGTGGTACCGAAAGAGAGAGTAACATGGGAATTCTTTCAAGAAGAGTTTCGGAAGAAATATATTAGTGAAAGATTTATGGATCAGAAGCGTAAAGAATTTCTTGAACTGAAGCAACGTAATATGACGGTTACAGAATATGAAAGAGAGTTTGTTCGATTAAGTAAATATGCCGAGAGTATGTTCCTCTGAGGCCAAGATGTGCCGACGATTTGAAGACGGGCTCAACGAAGACATCAAGGTATTTGTTGGAATTCTTGAATTAAAAGAAATGGTAGTATTGGTTGATCGAGCTTGTAAGGTGAAGAATTACTTAAAGAGAGAAGAAAAGGCGAGATCGAGACTAGAAGTCGGAAGAAAAGACCGATGAGCGCTTCATTCTCACAAAGCAACCTGGAAAGTCAAGAAATATGAATCCTCGTTCTCAAACTTCAGCTGCAATCATATGGAAACTATAAGAAGCAAAATGTGGGTCCTAAGTCCCGGACTACTTGGCGACAGGTGTAGGGAATTCGAGATTTGTTAAACTTTGAGTGCCGGTGTGTGGTAGAAATCATTTTGGTCCGTGCAGAGCAAATGAATGTTTTCGATGTGGTTCTCCGGATCATTTTATTAGAGACTGCCCAGAGAGAGCTGAAAAAGAAAAATTTCAGAATACAAAAACAAGTGGGGAGGATTCGAGAGGAAGATAACCAAGAAAAGCTGGGACCGAAACAAGTAGTAAGAATGTAGCCAGGGATGCACCAATTAGACCTGAAGGAAGGGCTCCAGCTAGAACTTATGCTATTAAAGCGCGCGAAGATGGTTGGAGTTACTGAAAGATTACGAGCTTGTTATTGATTATCATCCGGGAAAAGCGAATGTAGTAGCTGATGCTTTGAGCAGAAAGTTGTTGTTTGCATTGAAAGTTATGAACACTCAGTTGAAAATGTCAGATGATGGTTCGATTCTAGCAGAGTTAAGAACAAAACCGATGTTTTTACAAGAGATTTCTGAAGCTCAGAAAGATGATCAAGATTTGCAAGCCAAAGGAAAGCGGTGTGAAGTTGATACTGAGTTAGATTTCAGAATCGATTCGATGGGTGCTTAATGTTTAAAGATCGGATTTGTGTACCAAAGAATGAGGAATTGATTCAAAAGATCCTACAGAAGCATATAGTGGTTGTTTCTCGATTCATCCGGTAGTACGAAAATGTATAATGACTTGAAGAAAATGTATTGATGGAATGGAATGAAAAAGGATATATCGAGTTTGTGTCCAAATGCTTGATTTGTCAACAGTGAAAGCTTGAACACCAAGTGCCTTCGGGATTACTTCACCTATTATGGTTCCCGAATGGAAATGGGATCGGATTACTATGGATTTTGTTTCAGGATTGCCATTAACTCCGTGAAAGAAAGATGCCATCCGGGTAATAGTTGACAGACTAACTAAGTCGGCTCATTTTATCCCTGCGTGCACGGATTATTCTCTTAACAAGTTGGCTGAATTGTATGTTAGAGAAATTGTTAGACTACATGGAATACCATTGTCGATCATTTCAGATAGAGATCCAAGGTTTACCTCGCAGTTTGGCAAAAATTGCAAGACGCGTTAGTACAAAGTTAAATTTCATCTCGCTTTTCATCCACGGATCGATGGACAATCGAAAGAGTAATTCGATTCTTGAAGATATGCTCGATGATGTTGTGTATTGGAATTTCAAGGAAGTTGGGAAAAATACTTACCGTTGGTAGAATTTGCTTACAATAATAGTTATCAGACGAGCTTGAAAATGGCACCTTATGAAGCATTGTATGGTCGTAAGTGTCGAACGCCTTTGTATTGGACTGAACTCAAGGAAAATCATATTTATGGAGTTGATCTAATAAAAGAAATCAAGAAAAAGTGAAGGTAATTCGAGATTGTTTGAAAGCAACTTCGGATAGACGAAATCTTATGCAGATTGAAAACGAAAGGACATTGAATTTCAAGTTGGTGATAAAGTATTTTTAAAGGTGTCTCCGTGGAAAAAGGTTCTCAGATTTGGACGGAAGGGCAAATTAAGTCCACGTTTTATTGGGCCGTATGAGGTAATTGAAAAAGTTGGACCGGTAGCATATCGGCTAGCTTTACCACCTGAATTAGAGAAGATTCATGATGTGTTCCACGTATCTATGTTACGTCGGTATCGTTCGGATCCTTCACATGTGATTTCACCGACAGAAATTGAACTACAACCAGATATGACTTACGAAGAAGAACCGATTAAGATTTTAGTTCGAGAGGTCAAACGACTAAGGAATAAAAATATTGCACTTGTGAAAGTGCTGTGGCAAAGGCATGGAGTAGAAGAAGCTACATGGGAATCCGGAAGAAACTATGAGAAATCAATACCCACATCTGTTTACCTGGTAAGATTTTCGAGGACGAAAATCCTTAAAGGGGGAGAGTTGTAATATCCCGAATTAGGGCCTAATCGGAATAGTGGTTTCGTGACCACAAATTCGAGATAGAAATAATTATTTTATAATTATTTTGAGGTTTATGATATGATTGCATGATTGTGTGAAAATTTCGTGAAGAAATTTTATGCATAAAGTGCTTAATTTGAAGTTAGGGACTAAATCGAATAATTTGCAAAACTTGCATTCTAGAAGTTTTTAGTATGAAATTGCTTTGAAATATTAATTAGGAGGTCTTAAATAGCAATTTGACCAATTTGAAGTTCATGGACAAAATTAGGACATGGAAGGAATTTTTGAAAGTTTAGTAGTAAGGGCATTTTGGTCATTTAGGGGTAAAATGAATTAAAATACAAAATTAAAAGCCAATTTTGCTCATCTTCAACCCCATGGCCGAATATAGCAAGGAGAAACCATGGATAGGGTTTTTCAAGCTTCCAAGCTCGATTGTAAGTCCATTCTAGCCCCGTTTTTCAAGTTCTTTACGTTTCTGAGATCCCGGTAGCTCGATTTAGCTTATGTTAGCAATAATTTAACCTAGGGTTTATATTTGGAAAAATACCCATAGGTGAAATTTGTGTATTTTGATGTTTTATGATAGAATATGAGGTTTTAAATTATGTTAGAAAACTTGTACTACTCGATTTTAAGCAAAAACGAGTAAAAGGGCTTAATCGGTAAAAATACCTAATAGTCACAAGTACATGTTAGAGTGAGAATTTGATGTTGCCATAGAAGGGAAAAGTTATCAGCATGTTGTAAAACATAAGAATAAGGAATAAAGTTTAATCCCGAACTTAGGGGCAAAAATGTAAATATGCAAAAGTTTAGGGGTAAAATTGTAATTTTGTCAAAATTTGAATTAAGGGTTAATTTGATAATGTGAGTGATAAATAAGTTAAATGTGTTATTTTAGATCAAGAAAGACGTGGAAACGACTCCAATCGAGGAAAAAAAAAGATTGTGGATTAAATTGCAAAACCTTTGTATTTTGGTACCAAGGTAAGTTCATATGTAAATAATGTAGCATAATTGTTATTTTAAGTCATTGATGTCAATTATGTGATATGCTGAATTTTTTTATTATGAAATAAATGCTTTGTGGTTATTTTTTTCGAATAAAATATAAATTGTTACCGAGTATTGGTTACGGCATTTTACTAAGACGTCAAGGATATGTGTTCAAGGAAAATCCCGTTTGAACCTTAGGAATAGATTAGGATACAAGTGACATGTCACTGGGATACTTGGGCATCCGAACTCGTTGAGTTGAGTCCGAGTTCACTTATGGATGCGAATGTTCGAACTCGTTGAGTTGAGTCCGAGTTCGTGAGATGTAACTAGGCATCCGAGCTCGTTGAGTTGAGTCCGAGTTCATTATGGATCTGAACGCCCGAGCTCGTTGAGTTGAGTCCGAGTTCATTATGGATCTGAACGCCCGAGCTCGTTGAGTTGAGTCCGAGTTCGCTTATGGGCGGGTTACATGGTAGCTTGGCTACATATGTGGCACTTATGTGCAAACTTCCTACGTATCCGAATTATATTCCGATGAGTTCAACGGGTAAAGTTCTACTCAAATGGAGGAATACTTGAGATGAAAAGAGACGTATTGGTAAGTGATGTGAAATGGATACTTGGACAGGTATGTACTTAACCCTCGGGTTGAGTATTGATACAATAACGATAAGGTAGTAAAATGATGAATGATGATTAGAAATGAGATTTATGTTTTGGTGATACCATGCTAATGTTGTTTGGTATGATTGCTTTGTTATGTTACTTATTATTTGCATATGAACTTACTAAGCATTTATGCTTACTCCCTCCTTCTTACTCATTGTAGTTTTGGACAAGCCAGCTCAGGAGTCGGGATAGGTCGAAGGCTCAGTCATACTATCTGAAGAACTTTTCGGTAAATGGTTTGTAAAATTAAGTATGGCATGTATAGCAATATACCTATTTTGTGTAAATGATCTTATGGTATGGTGATGAAATGGTTGAGGAAGTGCTTGATAATGATAAATTATGGAAATGGTTAGTTTAGAATATGTTTGATGTTATGGAAAGTTAATAAGTTACCTAGTTCATGAAAATTCATAAAAAGGATGAAATTTGCCATAAACAGAATATTACGGCAACACTGACGTGAGTTTGAAAATTTACTAAAAATCATATAAATTGAATTTGGTGATGTATTAAATATAAAATTGAAGCTTATTATGTCTAGTTTCACATGAAACAAACTAAACTGGTAAAAGAATTATATGTTAGAAGATATTTGAATTTTAGTGAAACAGGGTCAGAGCAGTTTCTGAATCCCCTGTTCCAACTTTATAAATTCACCATAAATTGTACAGATATAATTAGGTGGATTATTTTATATCCTCAGAATCCTTATTGAGTCTAGTTTCAGTAGAAACAAATCTCATAATCATATGAATTTTTTACAGAGAGAAATGTGGTTCGTAGTAAACAGAGGTCAGTTCAGTCAAGTCCTGAAACAGGGGTAACTTTAACTAATAAACTGTACTAATTGGCCCAACCAAAAATTCTAGAAAAAAATTAGTAGATAGGTATATGAGTCTAGATTCAGAGAAAATTTACGGATCTTGATTTTGAGTTTCGTAACTCGAGATATGATTTTTCTTGTGACTGTGATGCAAGTAGCTTGAAAGCTGTGAATGTAGAAATAAATAATTTAAAGTTCTAAAAATGTTAAATTAAGTTTAGTAACACCTCATACTCGACTCCGGCGACGGTCTCGGGCGTGGGGGCATTACACTCGGGATTAAACTTTATTCCTTATTCTTATGTTTTACAACATGCTGATCACTTTTCCCTTCTATGGCAACATCAAATTCTCACTCTAACATGTACTTGTGACTATTAGGTATTTTTATCGATTAAGCCCTTTTACTCGTTTTTGCTTAAAATCGAGTAGTACAAGTTGTCTAACATAATTTAAAACATCATATTCTATCATAAAACATCAAAATACACAAATTTAACCTATGGGTATTTTTCCAAATATAAACCCTAGGTTAAATTATTGCTAACATAAGCTTTATCGAGTTATCGGAATCTCAAAAACATAAAAATCATTAAAAACGGGGCTTGGAATCACTTACTATGAAGCTTGAAAATTGAAGAAACCCTAGCTATGGAGACATGGAGCATTCGGCAGCAACTAATGGGGAAGATGACTATTTTGTGTCATTTTTCCCATTTTATTTCGTTAATTATCCAAATGATCAAAATGCCCTTAATGCCTTTCTTTGAAAATTTTCATGTAGAAGCCCATTTTTGTCCAAAATTTTAGAAATTGGTCAAATTGCTATTTAAGACCTCCTAATTAATATTTCAAAGCAATTTCATACTAAAAACTTCTAGAATGCAAGTTTTGCAACTTATTCGATTTAGCCCCTAACTTCAAATTAAGCATTTTATGCATGGAATTTCTTCACAAAATTTTCACACAATCATGCAATCATATCATAAACCTCAAAATAATTATAAAATAATTATTTCTATCTCGGATTTGTGGTCACGAAACCACTATTCCGATTAGGCCCTAATTCGGGATATTACAAAGCGTCTCACCCACCATGCATATTTTCCAACACCTTCTACTTAGCTATCCAACCCTTATGGTAAGAGGGCGTATGCCTTAACTGGCTATGAATATTGGCAATTAAGACTGGCACTGAAGTTCTGGGATCTGCCTTCACCGTCGGTAGTATTAAGGTAGCTAACATATCTGAATCCATCTTGGGATGATCTTTTGAAACACCTGTCAACGAAGTACATTAAAAAATGCAACAATACGTAATAACAGTACTATTAAAAACCTCTAAACAGTTAGTGATACTGTACTGGCAACACATGTATGTGGACCTTTGTACTTTTTTATCTCCCACAAGCCTGTCTTTTTCCTCAATGAGGCCATGATTTTTCATGAACATGTACCATCTTGCACTGCACACTTGGCCTCAAACTTATCGAATTTGGATTTAACCACTTTATAGTTAATGTAACAGTCCGATTTTGACCCTAGTCGGAATAGTGGTTTCGGGACCACATATCCGAGTCAAAAAATAATTTAATATTATTTTTCGTGCCTAATATAAGGGAATTGACATGTGTGAAAGTCTCATGGTAAGATTTAACTATTTGTGTGCTTAATCTACAAAAACCTAATGGCGTAAAATGTAAAAGTTGTCTGTTGTTTGTTAAAAGTGCCTATTTGATTTGGCTCATTAAAAGTGAGGTCCTTATGATGAAATAAATCCAAATGTATGTTAGTGGATGATATGGTTTGGCATTATGGTAAATATGGTTATTTTTAAAGGGTGGTTAGGTAAATGGTAAATCAATGTATATTATAATAAAACCAAAGCAAAACATAAAACCATTATGCTTCATCTTTTCCAAATTCATCAAAGAAAAGAAAGAAAATTTGGCTTAGGGTTTCGACTATGGTTTAGCTAGAATAAGGTATGATTTTTGACTCGGTTTTTGATAATTTCTACGTTTTTGTGATCGTCGCTTTGTGTTTTATCAAGCCCATGCCTCAATTTCTAATTTTGGTGATGATTTTGAAATGTACCACTGATGAAACTAGGAGTTTTGAGATGTTAGTAGAAGAATTATAAAAGCTTGATGTTGGGCTTAAATGATTTGTCTTTGGATTTTTGATGAAATTGAGTAATTTGGGCTAAATTATAAAGATGTTATTTTTGAGGGACTTAAACATGAAATAAATGAAATGTTTGGACTTGTATGAGAGCTAGGAGAATTCGGCTAAGCTTGTGTAAATGCAAATTATGTGTATTTTGTAATTTTGTGAAATAGGGACTAAAGTGTTGAAATGTGAAAATGTGAGGGCTAGTTTGCAAACTAGCCCTCAAATTTTCAATACTAAGTGTGCGGTTTAATATAGCTTCGGCTACAAATGGCACTAAGTGTGCGAGTTGGAATAGCTTCGGCTATATAAGGCACTAAGTGTGCGATACCGACTTAACTTCGGTTATTTGAGATGGCACTAAGTGTGCGAAATTATTCTAGCTTCAGCTAACTTTTGGCACTAAGTGTGCAGATGTTTAAAGTACGAGTAATTGACAAAAAATCTTATAATACTCAACGAGAGGTAAGTATGAAATTGAATAAGTACGGGGAGATTCAAGTATGTGCAATACCTAAGTGGTAGATGATATTATGTATGTTAAGTTCACTTAATTGATATGATCATATATATTGAAATTGTATAAACACTTATGTATTGATGTGTTAAATTTTATATATATTGTTGATGATTTTAGTACGAGCTTACTAAGCTTTTGAAAGCTTACTTTTTGTGTGTTTATGTTGATTTTAGATATCAAAGCTACCTCAAGCTCGGGGATCGTCAATGATCGTCACCACACTATCGAACCTCATTTTGGTACTTTGAAAATGTATATTTTGAAGTATGGCATATATAGGCTAGTAGTTTTGGGATTATGTTTTGTGATGTATATATATTTAGCCATGTGATTTGGCTAGTTGGTGCTTAAACTTATAGTTTATAATGAATTATGATATGTGATGTTAATGTGCAAATGTGATATGTTTTAGTTAGACAAAAGAAATGGTAAGTATTGGTAATTTTTGGTAAGTTTAGTATGAGTTTGAATAATGTATGGAAGGAAATGTTTTGGTATGATCTTACCTTAGGTTTGGCATGAATTAGTAAGGTTTATGAGTATATAATTGGTTGATTTTGATATGGTTGGAATGATATGTATATTGGTATAGAAATTGGTTGAATTGGTTAAGCATATATGATTGTTTCTATTGCTTGTAGGAATGACCCAAAAAGGGGTGGCAAGTTGACTTAAACCAAGCCTGCATTGTGCCACACGGTCAGGGACCATGGGCGTGCCTTGTGGTCGTGTATACAAAGTAGTAACCTCTTAAGATCACACGGTTTAGACACATGAGCATGTCATATAGTCGTAGGCTCAAGTCAGTAGCTAGCTAAGTATCACATGGCCATAGAACACGGGCGTGTCTGTTGGCCATAGGTGAAAGTCAGTATATAAACTCTATTTTGGCACAGTTGGATCACATGGGCGTGTCTGGATCCCATGTGAGGTACACAACCTGGTCACATGGGCGTGTGACCTCAACAGAATTGAAAAATCTTTCTGAGTTCTGAAATTTATGAATGTGTTTGGTCTAGTCCCGACTGTCCTTAAAAGTATGTTCTAGGTCTCGTATACCATCATAAGAGATGACTTATTTATGATTGTTTATGCATTAATATTATGTGATGTCTGTGATTCAAAATTGGTTTGAAATGTTCTGTCTGTTTGGTAATGCCCTTTACCTATTCAGGCGACAGTTACGAGATAGGAGTGTTACATTTTGTTGGTATCAGAGCTATGGTTTAGTCGGTTTTAAGACTACCATAGCGTATGTGAGTCTAGCTATACATGTCATAAATATGAACTGCGATAGTGTGATGAATCCTGACATTGAAATGTGCTTTTATATAACAATGGATCTCGATAGAGCTGTAGCAGACGATGTTGAAAGCAATGCGCCTGCTCCCGCGCAAGGGGCAGTGCAAGCTGATTCTCGACCGGCTACAAGTAGCCATGATGGTGAGGCTAAACAAGCCTTCTATCAGATGATGAATGATTGGTTCACCCAATACATTAGAACAAATCTGGTTGTACAACAACCTCCACCCCCGGTTAATTCTCCTCAACCTCCACCCAATACATTAGTCCCGACTGTCTTTAAAAGTATGTTTTAGGTCTCGTATACCATCATAAGAGATGATTTGTTGATGATTGTTTATACATTAATTTTATGTGATATCTGTGATTCAGAATCGATTTGAAATGTTCTGTCTATTTGGTAATGCCCCTTACCTATTCCGGCGATGGTTACGGGATAGGGGTGTTACAGTTAACCCCGTTCATGATGCTATATTATTTTAATGCACCAAGAAAACTATCTTTATTGGAAAACTCCTCACCAACTTCCAATTCACCCAAATCCAATGAGGAACTTGTACGATCACGCATTCTGTGTGGTAGATCTAGAAACTCCAACGCATCATCTTGAGATAGATCGACATTATGCATGTGGGCTAGAGGCGGGTACGCCCTGAATCGCGGATCTTCTTCTTCAGCATCTAAATCCCATTCAACATCTTCAAGTATGGTTGGAACAGGCTCTGGTTCAGAAAATAATGCAACTTCTGCACCATTGGGGCTGGCCTCTTGAGGTGGACCCACATCGGACTTATCATCTGACCCATTATCATGTGCAACATCTAAGGTCCCTTCACCGATGGACGTCGTAGGGAGTACATCATCCCTCCTTATGGACATTTCACAACGTCTCTAATCAGATGTGGATTACCGAACACTAGAAGTTGATGTCATTTCCCAGTAGTATTTCCAGCATCAAACATCAACCCACTGAGGTGCATGTCCCATCCACTAACAGAGTGTCGTGCAAGGGTTGGGTATTTCATACTGCTACTAAACACGGGCGCTTCCGTGTTTTGCCACCCATTAACGGAGTGTCGGACAGGGGTCGTGTATTCCTCTCGACCAGCAGTAAATTTTGAAGTTGCAAATGCATCATTTGGTGATGAAAATTGTACATATAACTCAAGATAGGGTGATCCACTAGTACGATAAGTCTACACCATTGCCTCCAAGCTACGAGCGCCTTTGATGTCGAATGAGTCATATATCACAGGATCAATTGAAGCACAAAATCGATACTTAATAGACAAAACTTTCGTTGGCGTCGTTCCGAAGATTTTACACCTAATTCTTTTACGAAGTTCTGTCAAATCTATTTTCTGGTTAAAAACCAATCTTACTGTGTTCTCTGATAAAAAAACAACACCGTTCTTGGTGTTACAGACCTCACCATCATAGTAAATAACAGCACTAATACGTTCACTCATCTTCAATTTCTTTTCTTCTTAGCCTCTCTAATTTTTTTTTTACTATAAGTTATGCAACCTGAGAATAAAATTTGGCTCATTTATAGCCTCATTTTTCTACGAACTACTGTAGCAAAAGAGCATCCACTTGGGAGCTTTTTTTAGAAATTTTACTGACAATGCATCCTGCTTGAAGCGTTGTCGACACTATTTGTTCAGAAACGTCTACTCAGAATTATTTTCTACGAACTACTGTAGCAAAAGAACATCCATGTGGGATCTTTTTTCAGAAATTTTACTGATAGTGCATCTTGCTTGAAGCATTTTTGACACTATTTGTTCAGAAATGTCTACTCAGAATTATTTTTCTACGAACTACTGTAGCAAAAAAGCGTCCACGTGGGAGCTTTTTTCAGAAATTTTGTTAACAGTGCATCCTGCTTGAAGCGTTTTCGACACTATTTGTTCAGAAACGCCTACTCAAAATTATTTTTCTACGAACTACTGTAGCAAAAGAGCATCCACATGGGAGCTTTTTTCAGAAATTTTGCTGACAGCGCATCCTGCTTGAAGCGTTTTCGACACTATTTGTTCAGAAACGTCAACTCAGAATTATTTTTCTACGAACTACTGTAGCAAAAGAGCGTCTACGTATGAGCTTTTTTCAAAAATTTTGTTGACAGTGCATCCTGCTTGAAGCGTTTTTGACACTATTTGTTCAGAAACGTCTACTCAAAATTATTCTTGTAGAAACCCTAAACCCTAAAACAAAAAAAAATTATATTGCTTATATGTTTTTTCTAATACCCTAGACACAATTTTATTTTAAAAAACTAAACCCTAATTTAATCAATTAACCCTAATACTCTAAACTCTAATTTAATATTTAGTATTTAAAATTAATAGTTAATTTAATGAATTAACTCTAAAACCCTAAACCCTAATTTAATTAATTTTTTTCTTGAAACCCTAAACTTAGCCTAGCGCCAATATGTATATATGCTACAATCATGTTATCTTTGAGAGTTTCTTTTTTGTGTATGTATATTAGAAATTAATAATTAAAAAATCATAAATGAGCTTATTACAAGGTAAAAGAAACTTAGCCGGTGGATCAAAAATAAAATAATCTAAGCCATTGATAAGGGAAAAAACCTAAACGCTGAAGTAATTGAATTACTAAGTTGTTGTTTACACGTTAAGAGTTATTTAAGGGGTTTTTTACTAAAATATTATAAGAAATAAAATATTAAAATAGTATATTTAAACGAGTATGTATCAATTAACCCTAAATTAATCAATTAACCTTAAATTTAATCAATTAAACCTAATTTAATCAATTATCCCTAATACCCTAAACTCTAATTTAGTATTTAGTATTTAAAATTAATAGTTAATTTAAACCCCAATTCAATTAATTTTTCCTAAAATGCTTAAATTTTAAACCCTAAAAACCCTAACCCTAAAAACCCCAACCCTAAATCCTAAAAATCTTAACCCTAAATCAATTAAACCTTAAAAAACCTTAACCTTAAAAAACACGGGTAAAACGCTTCCTTGGGGAGCCTTTTTTCCACGTTAGCAAAGCGTGCCCTCAAGGAAGCGTTTTCTGCTGACGTGGACAAAACGCTCCCCCAAGAAAGGGTTTTGTTAACACGTACTCTGAAAACGCACTGACGTGAACGCGTTTTCATGAAAAATGGTCTAATCCGATAAATAACCTAAAAAACGACCTATTTTCATAATTAAATTTAGAAAAAGGGTCTTTTTAAGTAAAATTACCCAAATTAGACTGTTAAAAAAAAATGTAAAATGACATGTTTTTCCCATCCCGCCCCCTTTACCCAAGTTTCCATGTTCTGTATTCAATGCTACTGGGGCCCGCTGTGTACATGTTTCATTGAATCGAGGAATCAATTGGGTTTCCCACGCACAGAATCTACCTAGGACTATTCTCTTCCTTAGTTTTCTCCAAGGAATAATTTGCTTTGCCAAGTGATTGGCTTTGAAGAAAATAAAACCACCACTCAAAGAAGCACATAAGGGTATATATGGAGACAAAAGCCATTAATAAAACACCGAATCGCAATTAGCAAAGAACCAATTAAAGGTGGTTTATTTGGGACAAATCATAAGAAATCAACATATCTTTTGGGGCAGAAACAAGTGTGTGTGTATATATATATATATAGGAGACCCTTCTGGCTTCTGGGAGCATCCTCGAGATCAAAAAGCTGACGAAAGTGGACTGCGTTGTTGGGTTTTGATTACTTTAATATATTATCATATTTACTATACCATGGTACCTCCACACTTCCACATATGAAGCCATATTCCCACAAAATCGCTTGGAGACTAAGATTTGTTTCCACTAATAGCAAGGTGTAAAGCACAAAGTGGCGGCTTACCACCAACGGATCATTACTAGAGAAAGTGGTGGGGCTAAATTTAGCAAGACAAAAAAAATTCTATACCCAATTGAAAAAACTTGTTCAATTAATGGACTGCAGGTGCACATACGGAGTGCCGGATTCGATAATATTTCAATGGGTGTATGTTATTTTACTTCCAATATTTTTAGATATATGTTTGAATATATATATTTTAAATATATACAATATGTGAATTAAATGTAATTTTAAATTTTAAAATAGAAAATATTTTATATTTAAGTGTTACATTCTTTAAATTACTGCAACAACAATCATATCGATCAATTAAGATTAAATTATAAAACATAGAAAATCTATAATATGTCAAAATAATTATTGAGAATCGAGGATATAGATGTTCACAAGTTTCAAATAATGTGGAATTGATAAACCCTTCCGATTCTCCTTAAGGTCAAAACTAAGCACATTTGAATTTAAAATATTACTGGTTTGGCTTTCTTTATACATAAAAGAAAAGAAAAAAAGGGAAGGGGGGGCTAATGAAGGACATTCATTGTTGTTGGATCACAAGGGCATAAAAGAAATGGAACATAAGCAAGATGGATCCTTTTTAAAATAAAAGAAAGACATTTAGGATGAGAAATGCTCCAAAGATACCTAGAATCTCATATATGAATCATGATTGTAATATAATAGTATCAAATGTAATTAGTGTCATTCCAAACAAGGAAACAACCCAAGCTGGATCCCACCAAAAGGGGGATTAGCACTAGAGGCAAAGCGAAAGGACAAAAAAAAAAAAAAATCCTCCAACAACAAACCCCGATTAAGATTATGGCTTACGGGCGCCCCTCGTCAGGTCTATCTCCCATCTTCTTCCGCCGCTACCATTATCTTTTATCACTAAAATTTTTCAGCCAAATATTTAAGTAAACAGAAAGAATGGTATGAAACAATAATGTTAAATTGTCTGTATGTCTTTTTTAATACTTTTGTTAAATTAATATTTTCATTTTAAGTTTCAAAATTTTCATTTTGAAAAAAATTAATTTCAAGTAAAAATCTTAAAATTTAAGGTGAAATTATTATTATGGCATTAAACTATTACTTTCTTTTTATCTTTCTCTTTTTTTATTTTTTTAAAAGTTTCATTTTTTCTTCTACTGTAGGCCGGTGTTCGTCACTGGTGAGGCATAGAATGCCGATACCCATATGCGATTTTTTTAATAACTGTTTTTTTTTACGTATTTTTTTAAAAAAAAAAAAGGGGTTTCATACATATATAATATATTCATCACCGGCAGTGAATGCAATGTCGAGGACGGCTTTTAGATTTCGCAAAACGTATGTAAATAGTGGCGGTGAGCCACACAGGTGAGGCATGCAACACATATTAGAATATTCAGAAATCGTAAACGGCTTCAAAACAGATGCGGAGACCATCATCGTCGAGGCGTTGAACGCCGATGACCCAATATGCGGATGTTCTTTTTATTTGCATTTAATGGGTTGAATTAAAATGATTATGAGATTAAAAAAAAAAAGAAAAAAAAAAGAGTTTCCTCACCGCCAATGAAGCATTTTTAATAGTTTAAACTGCATGCAAAGGGCTCCTTCATCCACCGTTCATGCTTAATGAAATATAGTTTAAATTGCATGTAAAAAGCATTTCAATATATTTTAAACGAAAGATAAATTTTTTTTTTAAACACCATACGACCTTTTGCTAGCTAATTCAAACATTTCTTTTAATGTTTGAAATTTATGGAAAAATATTTTGAAAAACAATGAAATTGTTATCCACTAATTTATTTAAAACCAACGGCACTGGATATCATTTACTTTGACTCGTATAGAAGCCGGGAAATGAAAAGGTTAAGTGGTAATTAACTCATATATATTTATATTTTATAAAATCAGCTCCTAAGGAAGTATTAGGAATAAATAGTGGTACTGTAATAATTTGCAGTTATACAGAATTAATGGGACAAAATGGGTAAACTATCAATACTCTTTTATTATTAATAAAGCCATTATGAAAATTTAAATATAATAATATTTAAATTATTATTAAATCGTTAATCAAAATGCAATTATTTTTATATAATATAAAGTAAACCTTTCATTTTTTCTTTAAAAAATAATAATTTTCACATATTATATAAATCTGCTTCCTAAGGAACTTTTATACAATAAATAGGGGTAAAATAAGTATGCAAACTTAAATTTAAGGGTAAAATGGATCTTTTACTTTTATATAATAGCTTTTTTTTATCAGAATTGTAATAGTTTTTAAAATTATTATTAAATAACTAATCGAAATGAAATTATTTTTACCTAATATCAGTATATCCTTATTATATTTCTAATATAGTATATTATATTCTTTTTAGAATAATATTATTATATCCTTAATTATCCCATAACAGGCATGTAATTTTTTATTTCAATATTTTGTTAGTACTAGCATCAACTTTTTCTACATCCCAAGAAAATTAGTTAACTTATTAGAAGTTTTTTTTTTAATTTTTATTATAAGTTCAATAGTTTCGAATAATAATTTTATATTATAAACCATAAATGATGACTAAGAAATAATAACATAATTTTAAGATTGTTGAAATAAAGAATGATATATACTTTTTATTCATTCTTTTATTAAGAAGATATGATATGTTAATTTGTTGATAATAAATGTAGTATTTATTGTTATATTTTTATCATTGATTCATTTTTAAAAATTTTTCCCTTTTCTAGTTGTTATATTTTTAATTAATTAATAAATATTTCAAAATCCTCTTTATTTCTTTTCCACAGTTACAATTTTTAGTATAAAAAAACAAATAGTAAAATGCTTGATAAGTACTTTAATTTTTCCTTTAATTTTGTCTGTTGTTACTTCTTTTAAAATTTTATATTATTAATTTTGATAGATGTTAATAAGCATCTTTACTTAGGTTAGGAAGAAGAGTTTATCTTAAAATGGTGTTACCCCAATGTGTTGAAGTTGACATTTGACACTTTATTTCAAAGTTTTGAGAGGGAAAGGGTGAATGAGCAGAGAATCAATATGGTTGAAGGGCAATAGCTCTATGCCCAAAGTTGAACAATTAGAGCTGTAGTTTATAAAAATACTTGGTAGATGTCAACTTCTTTATTTCAAGTTTGCTTTTTAATGTTTGTAATTCTTCATAAAGAATGTTAGTTATGATTTTCATTATTTTACTACAAGGGAATGTGCATGTATGAAAGATTGTACATTGATATTTTTTAGGTTGGTGACAAATTTTAACAAGGAACCGAGTTAGAATATGGAAGTTCATACTATCAAAAATATGTTTCTTGGTGTTATATTTTGATCTATTTATGTATGATGTTGCATAAATATATTATCAATAGAATAATGAATAAAATAATATTTTTACGGCTTATATCTATCCATGTCCACTTTAGTTATTTGAAATAAATAAAGTGGTGATTGTTAGTTATGTTTTAATTTTTAGTGGTTATATTTTACAATTTTAATTAATTAATTTAACTTTAAAATGTTCTTTTCATAGCCAATTAGGTGATTTTTAATTTATAACTAATTAGTTATGCTTAGTTTTTTTTATCAATTACTTTTTTCTTTAAATTCTTTTTTTTCTTGTAAGTTATAAATTTTCTTTGTATATATTAATTTTTTTGATTTTTTTTAATGCTACCAGAAGCTTCAGTTTTTATGTAAGTTCTTTGAGGCAAATCTCAGTAAATAGTATAGTTGGTTGTTTAAGAGAATAGAAGATAATTTATTTGACCTTGAAAATAAATATAGAAGATAAAGGGAGATAAACTTGACAATTTAGTATCATTTAATGGAAAAATACTTTAAATATTAATTTAAAAATCAAAATATAATTTAGGGGTTAATTTGCAAATAAACCAAAATTGTATTACTAAAATCCATCTTAAACAATCAAAAAATTTATTACTAAAATTTACTATAAAATATTACTATAACATTAAAGAATTATAAATTACATCAACTTATAATTTTTCATATAAATAGACTAAATAGAATTTGTATATGAAAAAAAGATAAATTTTCCTATATATTTTTAAAGATTTACCATTCAAACTTTGATTGTGTTGGCAAAAGTTGGTATTGAAATCTATCTAAGTGTGATTGCTTATAAATCATATATAAATTCTCTTTCAAATTTATTTTTGTTAGTTAATTTAAGTTAAATTATTAAAATTTACTGCTATTTTCTTATAAAAATATTTCAATATATAATCAAACCACGTCAAACGTGTAATATTCCTAATATAATATATTTTCAGCTCTAAAGAGTCATTTATCTATTCTTAATATATATTTTCATCTCTTTCTTAAAAAAGTTTTTTTTAAATAAAAAAATGTATTTTTAATCTATAGATATACTTAATTGACTTTTAAATATTATTAATAAGAACATTTGATTTTCAATTAACATTAAATATTTTTCTAAAACTTAAACGTCTCTCAAAAAAACTTTTTCTCTAAAAACTCTATAAATATTTTATTTTTTTTGGTTTTTTTATTCATTTTCATTTGATTGATATTAATATCTAAATAATATCTATTAATAGGTTATTATTGAAAACCAATATTCTCTAACTGTTTTTAATTTAATTGTTTTTGTAACCGTTAAAATTTATTCTTTACTTCATTGTAGTGGTTAATTATGTATTAATGTTATAATCTATATCTTATATATTTTCAGTTTTTACCTTAAAGAGATTTGTATGCACATTATTGTTTTTAATATCATGGAATGAATGGTTTCTTTTACTTAAAAAAAACGTCATTGTTTTAATTTAATGTTAGAAATTGAATCTTTTCATTCATTAATCGATTACATTTTTTAAAAATTTTCTTTCATTACTTTGTTTATAATTATACTTTTTATTTTGACTATTGGGAATTACCCGTTTAAACAACGAATAAAGTAAAGAAAATAAGAATTAAAAAGATTGAACATGTAAATTTTATGTGGAAAAACTCATCAAAAGAGGATAAAAAACACAGACAAAAGGAGATTTCATTATAATAAAGGAGAGTACAAAAGAAGAAGATAATTAAAAGAAAAACCTGAAACCCCACAAGAAAAACCCTTCAAAACAAATAACAAAATTCTCTCAATCTCAATATTTTGTTTTTGTAAAACCTAGATTAACTAAGGCCTATTTATAGACTGAAATTCGTAGCATATATGACTACAACAACTCTAGGTTAATTAGACTTTAAGTAAGAAACTAGAAACATAGTTTAACCAGGAGAAGAAAAGCCAAAATAATTTTTTTGTTAAAATAAGAGGCATTCTCCTATAAATCTCCAACTTTACTCGTATTTGGACCAACTCCCTTGCCGAACCCTATTACGGGCTTAATTGATTCTTCATTGGATACTTATCAAGTCCAAGTAATGCTCAAACTTTGAAACTAGAAGGCTCTTTGTCAACATGTCGGTTGGATTGTGTTTCGTGCCAATTTTAAGAATCTGAACATCCTTTTTAATGATCACCTCTCGAACAAAATGATAACGAATGTCTATGTGCTTAGTTCTCTCGTGATGCATTTGATCTTTGGTAGATGTATAACACTTTGACTATCATAATATACAACAGTTGCTCAGTTTTCACTTACCAGTCCACTAAACAGGCCCCTTAGCCAAATTGCTTATTTTACTGATTCTGTAATTTTCATGTAATTTGCTTTAGTATTCGACAAAGCTACTGTAGCTTGAAGTGACGCTTTCCAGCTAATGGCACAACTCCCAAAAGCAAATGGGTAACCTATGAGAGACTTTCTTCGATCTAAGTCTCCTGCATAATCAGAGTAAACATATTCAACTAAACTCTTTTGAGTTCTTCTGAACTCTAAACACATGTTAGAAATACCCCGTAAATATATGAAAATCCACCTAACTACATGCTGCTAGTGTAACTTACCAGGATTGACCATGTATCGACTAACAACATTAACAGCATGTGAAATATTGGGACAAGTGCATACCATTGCATACATAAAACTTCTAAATGTGCTTGAATAAGGTACTTTTGACATGTACCTTTCATCTTCTTCATTATGTAAGGAATCTGAACTTGAGAGTTTTAAGTGTGCAGCTACAGGATTACTTACAGGTTTTGCATCTTGCATATCAAATCACTCAAGGATCTTCTTGATGTACCTTTGTTGCGATAAAAACCATTTCCCAAAATGTCTATCTCTCAAAATTTTCATCCCCAAAATTTTATTTGTTGCACCTAAATCCTTCATCTCAAACTTAGAGTCAAGCATGGTTTTAAGATGATCAATTTCAGATGGTTTCTTAGCCGTAATTAATATATCATCAACATAAAGCAGCAAATATATAAAACAACCATCATTAAGACATTGCAAATAAACACAACTATCATACTTACTTTGAGAAAAACCAATACTCAACAAGAATGAGTCAAACTTTTTATACCACTGCCGAGGAGACTGCTTCAAACTGTACAAAGACTTCTGTAAGAGACAAACATTATCTTTGTAACACCCCTTACCCATATTCAACACCAGAATAGGGCTTGAGGCATTACCGGACTTTTATCACAAACAAATATACAAATCAAGTCATAAATTTTGCATCCAAATTAAAACAATTTGTATTCAATCATAACGTCCCTAATACGAGCCTACGAGGCTCAAAAACATGTTTTGGAAGTGGTCTGGGACTAAATCGAGAATTTTAGAAATTTTTACAAAATTTTAGAAATTTTTACAAAATTTAATTTTTTTTTACTATAAACAGGGGTCACACGCCTGTGTGGTTTTGGGACATGCCTGTGTGGGCAGGCCGTGTGGTCACACACGCCCATGTCCCTAACTCGTGTAACTCTCTGTTTTGCAATGCATGAACAAATTGAGATCACACGGCCAAGTCACACTTCCGTGTGCTAGGCCATGTGTTAATTTAATTTTCATAAAATAGGTGCAGACTTCACACGCTCGCGACACACGCCCGTGCTTGAGGCCATGTCCCTCACACGACCGAGACATATGCCTGTGTCTCCACCCGTGTGCTCAATTCTGATCATTCTGTTTAGGGTGCAGGGGACACATGCCCATGGGACAGGCCGTGCACAGGCTCAGCGACCAAAACATTCACGATTATAGCTAAAACATGTTGATGCGATACCATCATCTACAATATACATGACATTTTATTATGCCCAATCAAACATACCAATTTCACATTCAAAGGCATTCACACACGCACACACACTTTTATCATGTATAATTCTACTTAGATTTTTCTAACATACTAATGAGCCATACTTAACCATTCATCAACAACCCATTAAGCCACACTCAACCATTTGCCAAGCATTAATAAACTACATCACCAACAAGGCATTGGCACATGCATGCATATATATAATATATAAGCTTACAACCAATTCAACCAAAATGAGCCAAGTTACATGGTTAAAGGCCACATCAAACCTTTGACAATTACAAGCCAATACATTTGGCCAAATTCATAATGACACATATAACAAAATTACCAAGTCCCTATACATGCCATATACTCAAAATGCTAAATTTCATCAATACCCAAAATGATAGTTTTGATAGTGTGAGGCGAATCTCTGACAATCCCTAATCTGAGCTAGCTTGGCAACACTATAAAACATGGAAAAATAAACAGAGTAAGCTATATGGTTTAGAAGTCCGTATGAAAGAAATAAGCAACTCTTTTACCATACATTGATCATGCAAGTAACATAACATAAGATAACATAATATACCATGAGTTTCACAATCATAATTCATTTCTTCACCAACTTACCTTGAATTCATCATTTTTTTGAGATTTAATAAACCTAAGCTTTATGTACATACTTGTACCATCTCGAAATGAACTTACACATATTCTCATCTTTGACATACCCGTGAACCACTCGGAATAATAATGTCAGATACTTGGGAATTTTGCACACTAAGTGCCACATATGTAGCCAATGCTACCCAAGTTTCATATCTCATAATTGCTCGCTCTCGAGCTATCAACGGGCCTGCTCACACAAGCTATCAGTCTAGACGTAGCTATACGGTGCTGCTCACACAAGCTGTCAAGTAACCGCAACATATGCTGGTATACTCAGCCACCAGTAGGACGTACAGGACCAGTACCCGGATCACATAATCACATAACACATGGTAATCCCTAGTGACATGTCACTTATATCCTACTCTATTCCTAAGGATCAAACGAGATTTCTTACTTGTCGAATCATCGTCGAACTCGTTCGTAGAATTAAACTCTTCCACATAGTCAATCATACTGTTCATGCAATATCACAACATTTAAATACAATTATATTAAAGCTTATTTAACATACGAACTTACCTCGGTTACAAAAACAACTATTAGTTCGATTTAGTCAACAACCTTGTTCTTTTCCCGGTCTAAACTCGAACTTTATTTTTCTTGATCTATAATACCAAATTCATCTCATTTAATTATCACATTATTCAATTTAGCCCAAAAACACATTATGACAAAAATTACATTTTTGCCCCTAACTTTTCAACATTTTACAATTTATTTTCTAGGCTTGTAAAATAAGCTTCATCCAATTTCTTCATTACCCAAGCCTAGGTAAACCTTTTTCATGCTTATGACAACCCACATTTTCCATTTATTCAAATTTTACCACACGTTTTACAACCTTTTACAATTAGGTCCCTTTTTGACATTTTCATCAAAAAATCACTTTGTAAATGTTGTTTAACTAACAACAAACATGCATTTTCTAACATTAAACATCAAAACACAAGTTTATTCAACATGGGTAAAATTCTAGACTTTGATTTTATTTCAAATTAGTCCTTAGAATAGCTAGATTAGGTTGAAACAACTTCAAAAACATAAAAATAATGAAAAAGGGGCAAGAACGGACTTAAAATCGAGCTTGAAAGTGGCCAAAACCCTAGATATGGACTCCTTTAAAATTTTGGCATAGGAAGATGAAGATGAATAAAATTTTGACTTATTTTTAGCTTATTAAATCATTTAATTACTAGTTTACCAAAATGCCATTAATGCAAAACTTTGGAATTTTATCTAACCATGTCCATTTTTGTCCATTATGAAGTATAATGGTCTAATTACCATTTAAGGACCTGTAATTTAGAATTTCATAACAATTAGACACCTTTAACTTATAGAATTCAAGTTTTGCACCTATTGCAATTTATTCCTTCTTGACAAATTGAACACTCAATCGATAAAATTTCTTAACGAAATTTTCACACAATTATTCTATCATGCTGTAGACCTTAAAGAAATAATAAAATAAATATTTCTACTTCAGATTTGTGGTCTCGAAACCACTATTCTGATTTGACCCAAAAATGGGCTGTTACAGCTCTCCCCCTTAGGGATTTTCGTCCCCGAAAATCTTACCAGAAAAGAAGTTTGGGTACTGTTTTCTCATAGCTTCTTCAGGTTCCTATGTAACCTCTTCGACCCCGTGTCATTGCCACAAAACTTTCATTAGGGCTATGTTTTTATTTCTTAACTATTTGACCTTTTAAGCTAAAATTTTAATCAGTTCTTCACCATAAGTCATATCGAGTTGAATCTCGACCTCTGTCGATGAAATTATGTGTGAAGGATCTAATCGATAACGGCACAACATCGATACATGAAACACATTGTGAATCCTTTCTAACTCTGTTGGTAAAGCTAACCGATATGCCACCGGTCCTATTCTTTCAATAACCTCATACGAGCCAATAAAACGCGGACTCAGTTTACCCTTACGACTGAATCTAAGGATTTTCTTCCACTGAGATACTTTCAAGAACACTTTATCACTGACTTGAAATTCAATATCCTTTCGTTTCAAATCTGCGTATGATTTCTGTCGATCTGAAGTTGATTTTAAACAATCATGGATTACTTTTACTTTCTCTTCGATTTCTCTAACCAAATCAACCGCATGAATCTGTTTCTTGCTAAGTTTAGCCTAGTACAATGGAGTGTGACACTTGCAACCATACAATGCCTCATATGGTGCCATCTTTATACTCGACTAAAAACTGTTATTATAAGCGAATTCGACTAAAGGTAGATATTTTTCCTAACTACCTTCGAACTTTAAAACACAAAAGCGAAGCATATCTTCGAGAACCTGAATCGTTCTTTCAGATTGACCGTCGGTTTGCGGATGAAATGCGGTACTAAAGTTCAACTTTATGCCCAAAGCCTCTTGCAACTTTTTCCAAAATTGAGACGTAAACCTCGGATATCTATCCAAAATAATAGAAATAGACACCCCGTGCAATCTAACAATCTCAGCAATGTACAATTTAGCTAGCTTATCAAGTGAATAGTCGGTACGTATCGAAATAAAATGAGCTGATTTCGTCAATCTATCAACAACGACCCAAACGACATCTTTCTTCTTCGGAGTCAGAGGTAATCTAGTTACGAATTGTAAAGTAATTCTGTCCCATTTCCACTCGGGAATCATCACAAGCTGAAGTAAACCTGAAAGTACTTGATGTTTGGCCTTTACTTATTGACAAATTAAACATCTCGACACGAATTCAGAAATATCTCGTTTCATTCTGAACCACCAATACAATTTCTTCAAATCATTGTACATCTTCGTACTTCCTAGATGAATAGACAGACAACCACTATGTGCTTCGTAAAGAATTTTTTGAATAATCTTGGTATTTCTCGGTACACAAATCCTACCTCGAAACATCAAACAATCATTGGTCCTAATCTGATAGTCTGAATCACTAGTTGATTCATATTGAACTCATTTAGCTTGAAGTTCTTTGTAACATTTCTCAGCTTTACAAATTTGCTGAAGAAATACCAGTTTAGCTTTTAACTTAGATAGAATCGAACCATTATCAGATAAAGTTAGTCGCGTATTCATTGCTCTCAAATCAAACAAATATTTCCTACTTAAAGCATCGGTGACTATATTCGCCTTTCCTAGATGATAATCAATTACCAACTCATAATCTTTTAATAGCTCAAGCCATCTCCATTGTCGCAGATTCAAGTCCTTTTGAGTCATCAAGTACTTTAAGCTCTTGTGATAGGTAAAGTTGTGGAACTTTTCACCAAATAAATGGTGTCACCAAATTTTTAAAGTAAACACAAGGGCAGTCAATTCCAAGTCGTGCGTCAGATAATTCTTCTCATGCGTTTTCAACTGTCTTGAGGTATAAGCTATCACTTTGCCCTCTTGTATCAACACACAACCAAGACCGTTCAAGGATGCGTCACTAAAAATCACAAACTCTTTTCTCGACTCGAGTTGCACTAACACTGGTGCCTCAGTCAATAATGCTTTTAACTGTTCAAAACTCTTTTAACATTTCTCAGACCACTCGAATTTCACATCCTTTCGTAACAATTTGGTCATAGGTGTAGCAATCATCAAAAATCCTTTAACAAAGCATCGATAATAACTAACTAAGCCCAAAAAGCTTCTAACTTCGGATACATTTCTTGGTGGTTTCCAATCAACAGCTGCTGAAATCTTACTCGGGTCAACCCGTATACCTTCTACCGAAACAATGTGTCCTAAGAATCTGACTTCTCGGAGCCAAAACTCACTTTTGTTGAAATTAACAAACAATTTCTTATGTCTCAAAGTCTACAATACAATCCTTAAATGTTCGGCATGCTCAGACTCATCTCGGGAATAAATCAAAATGTCATCAATAAACACAACCACAAACCTGCCCAAATACGGTCTGAAGATCCGATTCATCAAATCCATAAAAATGACATGAGCATTAGTTAAACCAAAAGGCATAACAAGAAATTCACAATGCCCATTCCTCATTTTGAACGCGGTATTTGGCACATTTGAGTCTTTAACTCTCAGCTGATAATAGTCGGACCTTAAATCTATCTTCGAGAACACTGTTGCCCCTTTTAACTGATCAAACAGATCATCAATTCTCGGTAAAGGATACTTGTTCATCAATTGTCAGTAATGATACTTGTTCTTTATCGTAACCTTGTTAAGCTGACGATAATTAATACAAGGTCTCATGGATTCTTCCTTCTTCTTGACGAATAACACTGGTGCACCCTAGGGAGAAAAACTCGGTCTCGCAAAATCCTTATCTGTCTTGCAACTAAGACTTTAATTCTTTCAATTTGGTTGAAGCCATTCTATAGGGAGCTATCGATATCGGTGAAGTTCCCAGTACCAAATCAATAGTAAACTCAACTTCTCTGATCGGTGGTAATCT
Organism: Gossypium longicalyx; assembly: GCA_025698465.1. Taxonomy (NCBI): domain Eukaryota; kingdom Viridiplantae; phylum Streptophyta; class Magnoliopsida; order Malvales; family Malvaceae; genus Gossypium; species Gossypium longicalyx. The sequence goes on along the minus strand of CM046995.1, from coordinate 64,027,980 downwards.
AGGCAACTCTTCTAGAAACATATTCGGATATTCACAAACTACCGGTACAAATTCAATCTTTGATTCAGACACTTTCATATTCATTACATATGCAAGAAATGCTTCACAACCTTTTTTTACATATCTCTGAGCTGACATCGACGAAATCACAATAGGCAACTCATCCGACTCATTCGGTTCAACTTAAAGAATTTCGTTCTTTTCACATTTTACAATTTACGACGACATCATGTAGACCAATCCATTCCAAGAATTGCATCAAACTTATCAAATGGTAAAAATGTTAAGTCAGTTGGAAAATAGTGACCTCGAATCATTAAAGGACAACTCTTGCAAACTTTATCAACTAAAACATATTTGTCTAAGGGGTTCGACACCTTAATTACATATTCAGTAGACTCAACAGGCAAACTCTTACTAGATACCAAATTCATGCAAATATAAGAATGAGTCGATCTAGGATCAATTAAGAAAACTACATTAGTATCATAGAGAGAAAATGTACCAGTGATCACATCAGGGGATGACGCATCTTTGCGAGCGCAAATAGCGTAGGTTCTAGCAGGTGCTCTAACTTCTAATCTTGCAGTCAACTCTTTCATCATACCTTTGCTACTATTCCCACTTCCAATATTTCTCGGTGGCCTCCATCTAGTGGTAGTGTTCCTCGACCTTGCATTTTGAAAACTATCTTTCTCAGTCCTATCAGGGCAGTCTGGAATGAAGTGATCTTAGGAGTCACATTTAGAACAAGCTCAGTTATTCATCCTACATTCGCTGGGATGTCGTTTACCATAGTGTTGGCATTCAGGTCTATTAGACCTAGCATTACCAACGCTCGCTATTGACATAGTTTGGGCCTTAAAACTCGAATACTGCTTCCTATGATCTCTGTTGGGATACCCAACTGAAGCATTCGATCGATTATACAAATTCCTCAACTTCTTTAACAAAGATTGAAATGGCTTATTCATCGGCCTCTTTCTTAAATCTCTAGTATTAAACTCAGCTTTTCTCTTTTCTTTGCTCAACTCTTCGGCTTTGCAAGGTCGTTCAACTAGCACAACAAATTCTTTCAGTTCCAAAATCCCAACTAACAGTCTGATATCCTCGTTCAACCCATCTTCGAATCTCTTACACATGATAACTTCTGTTGATACACATTCCCGAGCATACGTATTGAGCCTGACAAACTCTCGTTCATATTCAGTTACAGACATACGACCTTGTTTTAGTTCCAAAAACTCCTTACATTTCTAATCAATGAACCGCTGACTGATATATTTCTTTTTGAACTCTTCTTGGAAGAAATCCCAGGTAACTCTTTCTTCCGGTACCACAGATACAAGAGTATTCCACCACTGATATGCTAAGTCCCTCAGTAGTGATATGACACATTTCAAGCACTCATGGTGTGCAAGAAAGCTCATTAAATACCTTGATGGAGTTTTCAAGCCAAAACTCTGCCCTTTCGGAATCATCATCAATATTGGCTCTAAATTCTTAGCCCCTTGTTTCTGAATCTTATCAACTATGTAACAGCCCGATTTAGACCCTAATTGGAATGCTGGTTTCGGGACCACGAATCTGAGTTAGAAAAATTTTTAAAAATTATTTTTTGTGTTTATTTTGTGTGAATTTATGTTTTTGAAATTTTCGTACTTTAATTTTATCATTTGAGTGTCCGATTGAATAAAAGGACTTAATTGCGTAAAATGAAAATTTAGTGGTTATTTCTAAAAGGGACTGAATTGTTAATGGCTTTCTAGATTGAAGCTTTAAAGTTGTAACTGAGCCATAATTAATGTGAGTGGACGGTAAAGACATTAAATATGTGAAAGTATAATTTTATAATAAAGGTTAAAAAAGTAAATAGAAAAACATGTTATAATATATCATATTATAACATAATTAAAATATAATTTTTTTCATTATCTTCTTCATTGCCGAAATATAACAAAAAAGAGAAAGAAATAACAAAGCTAGGGTGTGGCCATCTTTAAAGCTTAATCAAGGTATTAGTTTAGTTCAATTTTTGATAATTTTTATGTTTTTGAGATCGTTGCTTCGAGTACTACAAAACCCTTGCTTGAATTTTTTATTTTGATGAATATTTTGAGTTGTGCCATTATTGAGAGCTTGTGATTTTTGTTGTTGGATGATGAAATATGAAAGATATGTTTTAGATTAACATGTTTTGTATTGGATTTTGAGTAATTAGAACTAAATTGCAAAAATAATAATTTGAGGGACTAAAATGTGAAATAAATGGAATATATGGATTTGTATGAGAGCGGGTAAAATTTGGCCTAACATGGGTATGCTGAAATTTTGTATATTTTGTGTTTTGTGCAATAGGGACTAAATTGTAAAAAGTGTAAATGTTAGGGGCAAAATGGTAATTTACCCATTTATGTGTTTTTGGACTAAATTCAATGAAAATATGTTTGAATGAGCTTAATTTGGATATGTTTAGATCAAGAACCAAAGAAATCAGATTTGGATCGGGGGAAAACAAAAGTTGTCGACTAGCTGCCCTGTTTCGTTTTGTATCGTCCGAGGTAAGTTTATAAGCAAATAAACATGCTAAATTGTAGTTAAATGTTAAATATATATGCTGGTATGAAATTTATGATATTATACATGCTATGGCCGAATATGAATAAGCTTGGCTACTACATTTTCGAGTTCGTTTAGACTGAGTTACGACGTCCGAAGGCCCCGTATGAACCTTAGGAATAGTTAGGAAACATAAGTCATGACATAGGATTCTGATATGTGATGTGCGAGTAAGACCATGGCATCAATATGTGACTCCGATATATGTGTGCAAGTAAGACCCTGTCTGGGACAGTGGTATCGATTTGTGATGACATGTAAGACCACGTCTCAAACGTTGGCATAGTATGATATGTATATGTGATTATCCGAGTGTCCTATCCAATTCTAAATGGTTGATTGGGCATAGATGAGTTATGATCGAACGTGTAAAATGAGCTAAATGGCCAGGTATGAATTAGCTTGTTATTACCTAAAACAAGGTAAGTGTATTTGTCCTTGAGACTATTTTTGAAATGAGCCTTAAAATTATGCATATGTGATTATGTGTTTTCGATTATATAATTTATATATGCATATGGAATTATATTGTGACTCATGAATTTGTGTGTTTGTGAGTATGTGAACTAGGTTGATAACAATTATTTGGCTTTGGAAATTAAATGGTAATGTGTTAATTTGGTGATATGAGCATTCAGTCAAGGTGACTTTATGAATAAATATTTATATTTATAATGTGAACTTTATATGTTGGAATGTGAATGTGTTTATATGATATACTTTGGCCTAATTTTATTAAATTGATGATATTATTATATTACTCTTTTGCTTATGACTTACTAAGCTATAAAAAGCTTACTCTATGTATATTTGTGTCTCCGTTTATAGATCTTGGAGTTAAGCTACAAGCTCAGGAACTGTCAGCAAAGTTCATCACACTATCAGCTATTTCGGTACCTTGATAAGTTAAACTCAGATTATGGCATGTATAGGCTGAACTATGCTTGAGATGTTGAATTTTGGTTATGTATAATTAAAGCCATGCGAAAATGGCTTACTTCTAAGTTTAGTTTTGGGTTATGTTTGATTATGGTTTAAATTGTCTTTGGTTATGATGCTATGAGTTATGAATGAATGGTACAGGTGATAGATGATATATGTATTATGGAAATGGTTGAGTAATGACATGAGTTAAGACATTAAAGTTGGTTAATGACTTTAGAAGTGGCATGAATGAATCGGCTAAATATGTTTGTTTGGTTAGGATGTGTTTTATGCTAAGATATGATATACATGTGAATTTGGTTATTATGCTTAGATTTGGTCTAATATGTTCTTAGCTATAATAATAATTGAGGTTAGTTTTGATAATTTAGTGATGATAATTTTGGTGTGTAAATGAATTGAAATAACATGATTCGGCAAGATAGGTTGGTTGATCATGTCTGAACATGATATATCTTTGTCTTAATATATTTATTAATATAATATAGCAAAATTCATGTTACTACTATATTTATATAAATTATTTAAATGACTATGATTGTAGTAAAGATATTCGGTTATGAGAAGGGAGATGTGAATATTATTTTTGTGCTATCTATGGTTCAACATTTGTGATTATGCATGTAATGAAGTGGTTGGACGTGTTAAATGAAATATATGTTTATAAGATAAAGTGATTTAGAATATAAAGATTGGGAGTTTGGTTGTAGTTTATGTTCATTGACAAGTATGAAATATATATTTAGTCATATGTATTCGGTTACCATGATAATGCATTTATTAAAATCATAAAGGTTAGTTTCATAAATGAACTATTAAATGGTATTAGCATGCATAAATGTTCGGTATAATTATGTGATTTATGTGGTTGTTTTTGAATCTAATATTTGGTATTAATTAAATTAGCTACTCTGTAAATAATTACTAAGATATTTGTTTGTATAATGTATTAACACGTGATTCTTAAGTATAAAATTCAATTGATATTAGACATTTAAATGATGTTTGGTTTGAGTTGAGTAATGATATCATTAGTTAATATGGAAAGTCAGTGTACACTTATGTATTATATTAAATAAATAATTATTTTGGTTTATATCATATCTTTGTTAAAGTCCATAAATGCTATAATATTCGAATGTTATAATTCATTTTATTGTATGTGAATAATTTGACTGTATGTATATGTAAGATATGTACTGCTTCAAATTTAAGTGTTGTATTTGTTCATGAAATTAATTTTGGCTGATTTCTGAAACTCGTTCATGTGTATATATTAATGATTGGAATTATGCTTATGTTCAGTAGTGCCTCATAACCCTAACCCGGTGACGGATACGGGTTAGGGGTGTTACAAACTGGAGGCTTATTTAGTCTTAACAATTCTACACCTTGGGGAGCTATGAGAACTGGTTGGGGGTTAAGTGAGGGTGGAGGATGTTGGGCAGTCGGATTTGTTCGAACAAACTCGACAAACCACTAATTCATCTTTTGGAAGAAGGCTTCTCTAGCCTCTCCTCCCTGACTAATCGTGACCAGTCTACTTTCAGATGGCGCTGTCCCTTGAGCGGGAGCCGATGCATTACTTTCAACATCATTAGCTACCTTTCGGTTGGGATCCATTTACTAGATGGAAACACAATTTAAATTGTTAGGAGTCGTCACACTATCACAAATTATATATGGCATGTATAGTTGTACTCTCACACACGCTACGTTAGTCCGAGAATCGACTAAAACATAGCTCTAATACCACTAAATGTAACATCCCTTACCCGTATTCAACGCTGAAACAGGGCTCAAGGATTATCAGGCTTTTATCACAAACAAACATACAAATCGAGTCATAAATTTTGCATCCAAATTAAAACAATTTGTATTCAATCATAACGTCCCTAATACGAACCTACGAGGCCCAAAAACATGCTTTGGAAGTGGTCCAAGACTAAACTGAGAAATTAAGAAATTTTTACAAAACTTAGAAGATTTTTGCTATAAACAGGGATCATACGCCCGTGTGGTTTTGGGACACGCCCGTGTGGGTAGGCCGTGTGGTCACACACGCCCGTGTCCCTAACCCGTGTAACTCTCTGTTTTGCAATGCATGAATAAACTGAGATCACACGGCCAAGTCACATGCCCATGTGCTAGGCCGTGTGGTTAATTTAATTTTCATAAAATAGATGCAGACGTCACAGCTCGAGACACACGCCCGTGCTTGAGGTTGTATTCCTTATACGGTCGAGACAAATGTCCGTTTCTCGGCTCGTGTGCTCAATTCTGAGCATTTTTTTCTCAAAATTTAGGGTGTAGGGGACACATGGCTGGAACACATGCCCACGGGACAGGCCGTGTATCATACATGGCCTAGACGCACGCCCGTGTGTCTACCCGTGTGGACAAAATAGAGTCTATTTATCAAGCCATTTGCCACCCTCATTTACACCTGCACTTACACAAATTCAATGGCACCATTCATGGCATATTCAGCGACCAAAACATTCACAATTATAGCTAAAACATGTTAATGCGATACCATCATCTACAATACACATGACATTTTATTATGCCCAATCAAACATACCAATTTCACATTCAAAGGCATCCACACACACACTTTCATCCTGTGTAATTCTACTTTGAATTTTGTAACATACCAATGAGCCATACTTAATCATTCATCAACAACCCATTAAGCCACACTAAACCATTTGCGAAGCATTAATAAGCTACATAACCAACAAGGTATTGGCACATGCATTCATATATATAATATATAATATATAAGCTTACAACCAATTCAACCAAAATGAGCCAAGTTACATGGCTAAAGTCCACATCAAATCTTTGACAATTACAAGCCAATACATTTGGCTAAATTCATAATGAAAAATATAACAAAATATCCAAGTCCCTATACACGCCATATATTCAAAATGCTAAATTTCATCAATACCTAAAATGATAGTTTTGATAGTGTGAGGTGAATCTCCGACGATCCCCAATCTGCGCTAGCTTGGTGACACTATAAAACATAAAAAAATAAATAGGGTAAGCAATATAGCTTAGTAAGTCTGTATGAAAGAAATCAGCAAACCTATAACACCTCTTACCTGTATTCAATGCTGAAACAAGGTAGAGGCATTCGAGTCATAAATTTGCATCCAAATTAAAACTATTCGTATTCAATCATAAAGTCCCTATTATGAGCCTATGAGGCAAAAAACATGCTTTGGAAGTGGTCTGGGACTAAACCGAGCACTTAGGAAATTTTTAAAAAATTGAGAAAACTTTTGCCCTAAATAGAGGTCACACGCCCATGTGGTTTGGGACACACCCGTGTGGGTAGGCCGTGTGCCTACAAACGCCCGTGTCCCAACCCAGTGTAACTATTGATTTGTAACCAATGAACAAATTATGGTCACACGGCCAAGTCACATGCCCCTGTGCTAGGCCGTGTGGAAAATTAATTTTTCATAAAATAGGTACAGACTTCACACGGCCAGGGCACACACCCGTGTTCGAGGCCATGCCGTCCACACGGCTAAGACACATGCCCGTGTCTCTGCTCGTGTGCTCAATTCTAAGCATTCTATTTCTCAAAATTAAAGTGCAGGGGACACATGCCCATGGGGTAGACTGTGTGTCACACACGACCTAGACACATGCCCGTGTGTCTACTCGTGTGGACAAAATAGAGGCTATTTACCAAGCCATTTTCCACCCTTATTAGCACAAACACTTATACCTATTCAATGGCACAAAACATGGCATACTTAGGCAACCAAACATCCACAATCATGGCTAATACACACTAATGCAATACCATCCTCAAACATACACATAACATTTTTCTCATTCCCGAAATACTACTAAGACTAATATCAACTTGTATTCACTCATCAAGGTGATATAGCATACTAATAAACCAATTCATCCATTTCATAACAAAGCATTGAACCACAATCAACAAGTAACAAACCATTATAAATCTCATCACCAAGAAGCATTAGCACATACATGCATATAAATAGACTTACAACCATGTTAGCCAAAATGAGCCAATTTAGATCGCCAATTATCAAACATCTTAAACAAATGTAAGCTAATACATGTGGCCAAATCAAATGACACATATAACCAAATGACCATGTCCCTATAGATGCCATACTTTCAAATTACCAAGATCATCAATTACCCAAAATAACAGTTTTGATAGTGTGAGGCGAATCACCGACGATCTCCGATTTCAAGTTAGTTTGGTGACACTATAAAACATGGAAAATAAATAGAGTAAGCTTTATAGCTTAGTATACTCGTATGCAAGAAATAAGCAACCTACCACGGGGTAACATTCAAATAATGTAACATAATTAAATGTACATTTACCATGGTCTCATAATCATATTTCATTCCATCACAAAACTTACCTCATATTCATCATTTCAAGCATTTGTTAGATATGAGCTTCAAGTATGTACTTGTATGATCTCGAAAGGAATTTACACATAATCTCATCTTTGATATACCCGTGAACCACTCGGAATAATAATGTCAGATACTCGGGAAAATTTGCATACTAAGTGCCACATATGTAGCCAAAGCTACCTAAGTCTCATATCACATATTCGTTCACTCTCGAGCTATCAACAGGCCTGCTCACACAAGCTGTCAGTCAAGACGTAGCTACACGGTGCTGTTCACACAAGCTATCAAGTATCCGTAACATATGCTAGTATACTCAGCCATCGGTAGGACGTACAAGACTAGCACCTGGATCACATAATCACATCACACATACTAATCCTAGTGACATGTCACTTGTATCCTACCCTATTCCTAAGGTTCAAACGAGATTTCTGCTTATCGATAGGATTAAGCTCATCCATATTTATCAAACATGCAATTCATGCAATATTAAAGCAATAAAATACAATCATATTAAAGCTTATTTTCAACATACAAACTTACCTCAGTACAAAATGGATAATTGTTTGATTTAGCCACAACCTTGTTCTTTCCTCGATCTAGGTCAAAACCTTATCTTTCTTGATCTATAATATCAAATTTAACTTATTCAATTATCACACTATTCATTTTAATTCCAAAAACACCTTATGGCAAAAATTACATTTTTCCCATAACTTATCAACTTTTTATATTTTAGTCCTTAAGCTCGTTAAATGATTTTTATTCGATTTTTTCATTACCCAAGTGTAGTCAAATATTTATGGTACTCATAACAGCCCACAATTTTCATTTATTCACATTTTTCAACATTTTACAACTTTTAGAAATAGATCCCTATTTGACATTTTCATTAAAAATCACTTGGTAAATGTTGTTTACCTAACATCAAATATACATTTTCTACCATTAGACATCAAAGTACACAAATATTCTGCATGGGTAAAATTTTAAACTTTGATTTTCTTTCAAAGTCCTTGAAATAGCTAGATTAGGTTACACCGATCTCAAAAATATAAAAATAATTAAAATGGAACAAGAACAGACTTACAATCGAGCTTGAAAGCTTGGCAAAACCCTAGCTATGGAGAACCTTGTGAATTTCAGCCGTGGGGGATGAAATTAGAAAAGATGACATCTTTTATGTGTTTTATTTTGTCTTTACTAGCCAAATGACCAAAATTCACTTAATGCCTAACTTCAAAATTTCACCCATCCATGTCCATTTTTGTCCAACTTAAAGTATAGTGGTCTAGTTACCAATTAAGGACCTCCAATTTAAAATTTCATTTCAATTAGACACCTCTAGCATCTAGAACACACATTTTGCACTTATTGAAATTTATTCCTATTAGTCAAATTGGACACTCTATCGATAAAATTTCTTAAAAAAATTTTCACACAATCATTCAATCATACTGTAGACCTTAAAGAAATAAAAAAATTAATATTTCTACTTCAGATTTGTGGTCCCGAAACCACTGTTCTGACTTGACCCTAATATAGGTTGTTATAACTCTCCCCCCTTTAGTGATTTTTGTCTCGAAAATCTTACCGAAAAAGAAGTTTGGGCACTATATTCTCATAGCTTCCTCGGGTTCCCATGTAGCCTCTTTGACCCCATGTCTTTGCCACAACTAGGGCTATACTTTTTGTAACATCCCGATTTTGGGCTTAGTCAGAACAGTGGTTTCGGGACCACAAATTCGATAAGGAAAATTTTATTTTTCTTTTATTTTCATGGTCTAAAATTTCACGGAATGATTTCATGAAGATTTTGTTCAGAAATTTTGATGTTTGGGCTCTAAATTTAGTCAAAAGGACTAAATTGTAAAAAGTGCAAAAGTTGAGTTCTACGTGCTAGAGGTGTCAAATTGAAATGAAATTTTAAATTGCTGGTCCTTATATGGTAATTAGACCATTGGTTAAGTTGGTGGACAAAAATGGACATGGTTAGGCATGTTTCCAAAGTTTTTCATTAAGGGTATTTTGGTCATTTACTAATTAAAATGAATTAAAAACAAAATTAAAAGCCAATTTTTGTCCATCTTCAACCTCTTGGCCAAAATTTGTATGGAGAAACCATGGATAGGGTTTTTCAAGCTTCCAAGCTCGATTGTAAGTCCGTTCTGGCCCCGTTTTTAATGATTTTTACGTTTTTACAATCCCCGTAATAAGATCTATCTATTTCTATCATTAATTTGAGATAGGGTTCATGTTTAAAAATTGAACCATGTGTGACATGAATGCATTTTGATGTCTAATGGTAGAAAATGAGTGTTGGGTGTTAAATAAACGACTTTTTCTAAGCGATTTTGAAGAAAACGTCCGAAAGAATCATTTTGTAAAAGTTGTAAAAATGGTATAAAACTGTAGTTTGATGAGAATTGTGGTTTGATATAGTTATGAAAATGGTTCGTCTAGGCTTAAAGAGTGAGGAAATTGCATAAAAATTATTTTACGAGCCTAAAGGCAAAAGTGTAATTTTGACAAAGTTTAAGGGCAAAATGTAATTTTTCCAAAATAAGATTTTTCGATCACATTAAATAATGTGACTAGTAATTAGACTAAATGTGGTATTATAGATCAAGGAAAACAAGGATTAGACCTAGATCGAGTGAAAAATAGAAAATCAACGGTTAGGTTTCTTTTTGCTATTTTGGTGTTGAGATAAGTTCGTGTGATTTAATAAACATGGTATTCATGTTATTATTGTTATACATGAAACATATCTTGCGATGATTGTATTGATTTGATGTTCATGGAAATTTGTTGGAAAATGACATTTTAAATGAAATGAGTAAGTTTGTATGTAAATAATATATCGTTTTCACTTATGTTATAATATTTTGTTATTATATGAGATGTGGTTACATATTGAATAATCACTTGATGTAAATTTATAAATTGAAATTGATTATGGATGAATTGGTAAAATGTTAAAAAGTGACGAGTTTCCAGGTTGGACCTTCGGAATAGAAAAGATACGAATGATCCGTTGTGAGAACACATGTGTACTACTATGTGCAGGTTACTATGTGTTTAAAATGGTTTTAGGTCATGTGTGTAGTACTAAGTGCAGACTACTACGTGTACCAGATGGTTAGGTCACATGTGTAGTACTAAGTGCAGGCTACTATGTGTACCCGATAGTTTCGATCACATGTGTGGTACTAAGTGCAGGCCACTATGTGTAAGAGACGGTTTTTGTCACAGATGTCGTACTAAGTGCAGGCTACTATGTGCACCAGATAGCTTCAGTTACAAGGGTGGTAATATGTGCAGGTCACCGTGTATATGTTATTATTCTGATGAGTTCAACGAGAAAATTGACTAAGTGAAAATACATGTGATCATGTAATGACTAGTGTAATTGAATATGACTATGTGATGAATAAGCGCAGGTATATGTGTGTAAAAATTGAATAGGGACCTAGTTCTATGACATGTGTTACTATAAATTAGCCAAATGTATTGGCCTATATTGAACTATTGATTATGGCTTGTAAATCTAGCTATTCACGTTATGTCTAATAATTGTGATGTGAATATGTTTGTTTGCCATGCATGGTTGGTAATAGGTCATGTGTGTTGAATGCATGTTTTATGACCAATCAAGGTGGTCATGACCATGAATTTAATGTAGAATATGGTAATAAGATGATAGTGTCTTGAACATGGATGTTTGATGTATAAGTTAGTAACCATAGTATAATGGTATAAGTGATTAATAAAATGACAAGGTGAAATGAATGTGTAATAATGTGGCTAGACTAGTTTATCATGAGTAGGTGGAACATATGTATAATGATGACCTAATGTTGAATGTGTCTTAATAAATGGTGTTTAATCATTAAAATGATGCCATGATTTGTGAGTTTGATATGTATAAGGTTGTAAGGGTTTATCGAAAACATGAAGGCTTGGAAAGTAGCCTAAGAGTTAACTACATGGGTTGAGACATGGCTGTGTGTCTCAACTGTGTGAGGGACACGGTTGGGTGACACGGGCGTGTGACCCTGTTTCATGAGAAAAATTTCTAAGTTTTCCCAAAACTTTCCAAAGTTCTCAGTTTAGTCCTAAACTATTTCTAAAGTATGTTTTGGGCTTCGTAGACCCAAATAAGGGACTATGTGCATGTGATTGAATGTTTCAAAATATGAATGAAATTTTATGGCTCGATTTTACAAAATTGTGTACGTTTAAGTCTGGTAACGCCTCGAAACTTGTCCCGGCGTTGGATACAGGTAAAGAGTATTACATTTAGTGGTATCAGAGCTACAGTTTAGTCAGTTCTTGGCTAGCCTAGGATATCTATGATTGTGTAGCTATACATGCCACCGATTTGTGATAGTGTGATGTCTCCCGATGCATATGAAAGCCATTTTGTGTAGACAAAAGTACTCTCCAACTAAGCTACATCCGACCATTTTGATTGTGGTGATGAGGTATTTGAGTAAAGTACGGTCATGATGAGGTGAAACTTGGAAAGGTACGAATAAGATTCACAATACCCTGTAATGGATAAAATTTCATTGACCTGATTGGATATAAAAAATTTGATGGATTATAATGAATTATTGAAATGAGATAAATGATTATATGGCATATTGAACTTATCTGTGATTGATTGATAATTCCATGATATATGTGACTGAATTTCTCGAATAAATGCATGTGTTTAGATAACTTACCAAAGATATAGATGGAATGAATATTCAAATATGCATATTTGAAAGATTATGGTTGACAAGCTCATATAGTTTAAGTAAACGTGTTAAATTGCTTGGACTGATTTATATGATTGTAATGATATGTCTAAATGATAGTGTACAAGGTGAAAAAAAGAGATTGTGATAAACTTGTCCATGTTTATTGGCCCTTGTATGATGTTATGTGTATGACTTGTCTAATTAAATGAATAGATAAGTAAAGTTATTCAGAAAACATGGAATGTATGCATAAGTATACTTGTTTTAGTGAGATAACTAGAAAGTGGGCGTAAAATCAACATGAAAGTTAGTTTACTTGAAATGAATGACATGATTGTGATGATGTTGCTATGATAATGAAAATTGTGTAACATGTGTATGTATATGAGAATCGAGTCAGAGGCCCTACGAGCCCCTCCCCCTTACCAAAGTGGTGTTTTATAATGGAAATTCCTGAGATTTGTGTTGAATGAGTTCTCGGGTGAGAAACCAAAGAGTTTAGTGATAGAATGGTTATAAACATGATTAGAGATTGAGAATGGGTTGATAAGTACAGACTTGAACTAGAAAGATATCGAATTGACCAAAAAATTATTTAATTTTTGCAACATTCCAGTTAGTGAAAGAGGTTAATTTTGGAAAAACAATCTATCCTGGTATGATGTTGAGAAATGTATTGATTGAAATTCCCTCATGAGCTGATCTCCTTTAGTGAAAAGAATAATATGAAAATTTTGATGTGGAAAATAGTTAAAGGAATAATGTTCGAAATGCGAAATGTTTGAGTATAGTAATTATAGCGAGCAGATGATGGTTGCTTGATCTAGTTGATTCGTGATAAGTTTTAATAAATTTATATTTGACCGTTCTTGAAGACTAACTATTATCACGACGAAGGCAAGTGTACCTATCGAATAGTAGTATAGTTTTAGCAAGACCGGGATGTCGAACCCAAAGGAACTAAAAGTACTAGTATTAACACTTTTCTTATTATCTAGCCTAAAAATAAAGGGGTTTGTTTTATCTAAACTAATTAACTAACTAAGAATTCACGGAAAGAAAATTAGGGAAAATACTTTTGGGAAATTCGATTGATTAAGACAATACCCAAGGGAAAATCCACTTAGACTTCACTTGTTATTTGACTCTAAATCAAATGGTTTATTCATTCGACTTGTTCCGTAGAAATCCCTAAATTATATTATTATCTCTCTCGAGACTAACAATGTCTAACCCTAGGTTGATTAATTGAAATCTCTTTCTAGTGTTGCATTAACTCGATCTATGGATTCCCTTATTAGGTTTCACCCTAATCCGGAAAAATCTTGTCACCCTATCTCTAGTCTTGCAATTAACTCCGCTTAATTATGACAAATTTACTCTTAGACAGGGACTTTTACTCATCTGAATAAGCGCATAAACTTGAATCAATATCCTGAAATATTGAAGCAAGAATTAAGAACACATAATTAAGAACAAGTCAAATATTTATCATACAATTCAGAAAATAATAACAAGATTCATCTTAGGTTTCATTCCCCTTCGGTATTTAGGGGGTTTAGTTCATAATTATAAAAGACAACATCTCAGAAGAATATTGAATACAAAACATAAAGAAAACCCAAAACTCCTGAAGGGAAATTGAAAGGAGATTTTCAGTCTTGAAGGAGAATCCGACTTCTAAGATGGATCAATCGGCTTTCTTCGAGTAAATTCCTGCCTCCCACTCCGTGCATCCCTTTTTATCCTCCTCTCTGGTGTTTAAATAGGCTTTAGAATGCCTTAGAACCCTCAAGAGTGGCCTTTTCCAAATAGAACTCAACTTGGGCTCGACAGGGACGCACCCGTGTTCGATTGCTCCAAATTGTGTTAGAGTCTATTGAATAGACATGGCCGTGTGGTCTACCCGTGTAAGTAGTGCTCAATTCTACTAGAAAGGCACGAGCGTGTGGTCTACCCATGTGAGGAAGTTCAGGCCATGTTGATTTCCCACGTTGGCCCATTTTCTCCGTTTTTAGCCTGTTTCTCGCTTTTTTTACTCTCCTATTCTCACCTAAGTATAAAACATGAAATTAAAGAATTAGGAGCATCAAATTCACCAATTCTAAGGAGAATTCATCCATAAATGTGCTAAACATGGGATAAAAATATGTATAAATTACGGTTTATCAAATACCCCCACACTTAAGCGTTTGCTTATCCTCAAGCAAAATCCCCAACTCACAATCAAAATCAATTCTTCTCAACTTATAATTCTTATTAATGATATCTCAAAATAATCCATAAGTAATCATACATTAACAATTCAACTAAAAGAACATCAAAGTTTCAAACATTCCAAGTTGCGTATTTTATCACGAGAACATAGGTGTCTCCTCTCATCTAGGTAATTACCATTGATTCAAAATATCACGGAGTTTTACATCTTCACTAGAGATTCACTCAAATCACTCGAGGTTTTTTAAGGAAAACAACTCAAAGCACTCAATAGTCAATATGAAAAGTTATTACCATAGGCTTGCATGAAAATCAAATCTCCACCACTATATATTGAGATGATACATCAATCAAAAGGTCTTTAAAGGGTTGTAACATGGATTTGGTTAGGGGGTGTGCTCACAAGCTGAAAGAAAAGGTTAGAATCGAGATTGAATTGAAAAATTACCTAACTAGAAAAACAACTAATCATCAATTGAATACATGTGAGCTTCTTCTCAGAATATGGACTTAAACACTTAAGCTCAAAAACAAAGAATTACTACTAATATAAATATGTGTATTGTAATTTTTTTTAAAAACAAGTCAAATAACATAGACTAACTATCAAAGATAAAACTTAGCTAAGCAATGTATTCAAATCAAATCTCGATAAAAATAGGAATTCGAATTAATTTAGGGGATTTCAATAATAATGGGTTATGGGTTAAGGGTTAATATGGAGGGTAAATCAATGAATGGGTTATTAGGCTCAAGAGGGTTCACTAAGGGTTAATTATGAAGGTAAGCTTTTATGGAGTGAGTGGGTTAAACCTAAGTGCCTTTATCATCTTGACATATCAAATCAAATGGTGTGGTCTTGACATGCATAATCAAGCAAGTTCTAGAATAACAAATCAAGATTGACACACTCAAAGCAACAATAAAAGTGAGCATGAAAGAAATAATAGATGCTCTTAAAGGCTCAAGATCTCACAAAAATTATGATTTTTTTTATATGTTTAAACCTTGTGAATTTTAACTCAAAATAATGCCTAAACTTGGGGAAACAACCTAAATAAATTTTTTTTTAATTTTCAAAAGTCAACTTATCATACTTGATTCTCTAATTCTTTAAAGTTTAAACAATCAATGTATGAATGCCTATGTTTTAATTCAAGACATATCAATAAAAATCATAAATTACAAAATTCATTCTAATAATGATATGAGAAGATCACATGAGAATAAGACAAAATTTAGGGATTTTTCTAATAATGATATAGAAAACCCCTCACACATAAGATGTACATTGTCCTCAATGTACAATGATAGATATACAGAAAAATATAAAATCATAAGATAGGGAGAGAGGTGAAACTTCCTGAATGGAGAATAATAAGCCAAGGCAATGATGAGATTGGAAGAGGATACTTCGGTGGTGGTAAGGTTGGGTTCCACAACCGCAGTATCCAGTGAAGAGGTTATCGTGGTGGTCGGGGTGGACATGGCAATCGTGAAGAACCTTTTCCAATGGAGTTGCAAGTTTCTAAGTGGAGGTGACCTTTGGAGCTCTTTCTAACTGTGATAAAATCAAGAACTCTTTTAAGAAATATAAAGAAGCATAATTACTCGTAATGAAATAGCCGAAACTATAAATTGTTCAATAAAAATTATAAAACCTAAGAATGAAATAGTATTAAAGAAAATAAAATAAAAAATGCTTTAAGAATATAAATAAAGATAAAAGTGAAAATAAAAATAATAAATAAAAAGTCTTTAAACATCGTCATCACCGAATGGTTCGCGAGGTGGTGGTGGTGATGAGATGCGAAGGTACTGACAAATATGATGTAGAGTAGTATCAATGTGATCAAAGCGCTGAAAACACTACTGCTCAAATCGAGTAAGGCACTCAGAGATGTCAGAGTATGAAGTCGCCGCATAAACTAGACGATGGATGGGTGGTGGCTGTGACGGTGGGTCCTCATGACGTGGAGGGACATCATCAGTAATGTCCTCTAGGTTATTTAATAGGGGGGCCACAGTTGTGTGGACTTGTTTTTGGCCTCACGGCCATGGCCCACGCCTGTGTTGTAGTCTCCCCAGCCCGTGTTTTTCGTGTTTTTGTAGTCTGGTTTGCACATGGGTCATCGGACACGCCCGTGTTTCGATCTTATGGGTTGATGTTCGAGTCAATGTCGCACACGGCTTGAGGACACGCCTATGTCCTTGGCCGTGTGACCCACACGGCCACATCGCATGGCTGTGTCCTACTTCGTTCGCTTCTCCCACGCCCATGTATGTATGTCCACGCTCGTGTTGTTTCTTCAGTTTCAACCATGACCTCTAGACATGGGCGTGTCGCACGCCCGTGTTGTTTTGAAAGATTCATCCATGGCCATGTCGCACGGCCGTGACAACTTATCAACTCCCGTGTTGGGGAAAAATTTTGCCCTATTTTCACATGGCCATTTTACACGACTGTGTTGCCTTCCGTGGTATGGACAAAGCCTAAGGCATACCCGTGTGCCTGGCCGTGTGGTTCTAGAAAACCTGTGTTCGGTAACTCAGTTAGTGAATTTAAATGTTAAAAACTAAAATTTAAAGAAGTTAACAACGTTAGTGCTAGGGATGCCTCCCGAGAAGCGCTTATTTAGAGTCTAAGACCGACTGTACCTTGTGGGTATATTCAAGGAAGTTCATAGAGCCGTAGCTCTTTTCTATCGTCTTTAAAATTCTCACCATTATAAAGTTTGAGACGATGTCCATTTACTTTGAAAGTTCCTTGTGACAGGTGACTTACCTCTATTGTGCCGTATGGAAAGACATTTTGGACTATGAAGGGACCTGACCATAGTGATTTAAGCTTCTCGAGAAACAATTTGAGCCTCGAGTTATATAACAAGACAAGATCTCCAACTTCAAATTGCTTACAATGCCTTAAACGGGCGTTGTGGCGGCGCTTCATTGCTTCCTTGTATAGGCATGAGTTTTCATATGCATTGGTTCGTCATTCATCTAACTCGTTTAACTGCATCAACCTATTTTCACCTGTAAGTTTGAGATCAAGGTTTAGAAACTTTATAGCCCAGAATGCCTTGTGTTCTAACTCAAACGGTAGATGACAACTTTTTCCATAGACAAGTCTGTAAGGAGATGTCCCTATGGGGGTCTTAAAAGTAGTTCTATAAGCCCATAAAGCATCATCTACTTTGATCACCCAATCCTTCCTACTGTCTTTTCTAAGATACGTTTAAGTTCTCGGTTTCCTACTTCGACTTGTCCACTAGTCTGAGGATGGTAAGGGGTAGCTGTTCTGTGATGAACTCCGTATTTCTTAAGGGTCTTATCAAATTGGGTGTTACAAAAATGAGTACCCCTATCACTGATAATTGCTATAGGTGTTCCAAATCAAGAGAAAAGTTTCTTAAGGGATCGTATTACTACTCTTGCATCATTAGTAGGTAAAGCTTGGGCTTCAACCCATTTGGACATATAATCAACGTCTACTAAGATGTAGTTATTCCCAAATGAACTAGGGAATGGACCCATGAAGTCGATACCCCAAACGTCAAATATTTCACATGAAAGCATATATGTTTGAGGCATTTCATCACGTTTAGAGACATTACCTATCCGTTGGCATTTGTCACAAGTAGTAACATACCTGTTGGCGTCTTTGAATAGTTCCACTGTAATGTCCTCCAGTCGGTCCTGAGTGGCAATGTTCCAAGATCTTCAACACTTCTGACCTTGTAACGCATCTCCTAATGACTTGATCTGCACATATACAGAAAATAAAAGGATCTTCCCAAAAGTAGTTTTTCGCATCAGTAAAGAATCGCTTCTTTTGTTGATGTGTCAACCCTTTTGGGATAACGTTAACGGTTAAAAAATTCACAATGTCTGCAAACTAAGGTACTTCAGAATCAGATATAGTAAAAAACTGTTCTTTAGGGAATGAGTCATCTATTTCAACTTCATCTAGCTCTTTGGTACTTAAATTTTCAAGCCTAGAGAGATGATCAGCCGCAAGATTTTTAGCTCCTTTCTTATCCTGAATCTCCAAGTCAAATTCCTACAATAACAGAATCCATCGAATGAGTCGAGGTTTTGCATCAGTCTTAGTTAAAAGGTAGCGAAGAGCAGAATGGTTAGTATAAACGACAACTTTAGACAATATCAGATATGGCCTAAATTTATCAAATGCGAAAACCACAGCTAGCAACTCTTTCTCCGTGGTGGTATAGTTTTCTTGTGCAGCTGTCAAAGTTTTGCTAGCATAATAGATAGGTTGAAAATGCTTGTCTCTTCGTTGTCCCAAAACTGCACCTACTACAAAGTCACTCGCATCGCACATTAGTTCGAAAGGTAAATTCAATTAGGTGTGATTATAATTGGAGCATTTATCAATTTATCCTTTAAATTATTAAACGCTTCTAAACATTCCTGATCGAAATTAAAGGACACATCTTTTTCTAGTAATTTAGTCAAAGGCTTAGCTATTTTACAAAAGTCTTTAATAAATATTCTATAAAACCCAGCATGTCCTAAAAAACTTCTAATATCCTTAACCGAACTAGGGGGAGGTAGTTTTTCAATGGTTTCAATTTTAGATTTTTTCAACCTCAATCACTTTACTAGAAATTTTATGTCCTAACACACTACCTTCTTGAACCATAAAGTGACATTTTTTCCAGTTAAGCACAAGGTTCGTTTCCTCACATCTTATTAAAACTCATTTTAAACTTTTAAGGAAAAGATGGAAAGAGTTATCGAATACCAATAAATCGTCCATAAATACCTCCATGATGTCTTCCACGAGTTCGTAAAAAATGGCCATCATGTAGCGCTAAAAAGTAGCAGGAGCATTACATAATCCAAAAGGCATTCTACGATAAGCAAACGTACCGTATGGACATGTAAATTTTGTCTTTTCATGATCTTCAGGAGCTATTGGGATTTGAAAATAACTAGAGAGTCTGTCTAAAAAGCAGTAGTACATGTGCCCTAATAATCTTTCCAACATTTGGTCAATGAATGGCAAGGGGAAGTGATCTTTTCTCATGGCATCATTCAGCTTCCTATAGTCAATGCAAACCCTCCAACATGTGACTGTCCTTGTTGGGATTAACTCATTCTTCTTATTGGCTACCACAGTTATGCTTCATTTCTTTAGAACAACTTGCACTGGACTTAACCAAGAACTATCAGAAATAGGATAAATAATTTCATCATCTAGGAGTTTAATTACCTCATCTTTAAAAACCTCTTTCATATTGGGATGTAGACGTCTTTGAGCTTACACACATGGCTTATATTCATCTTCCATTAAAATTTTATGGGTGCAAAAAGAAGGGTTGATCCCTTTAATGTTAGAAATTTTCCAAGCTATGGCTCTTTTATGCTCTCTCAATACTTGGAGTAATTCCTCTTTCTCCTTGGGTTGCAGGTTAGAAGCAATAATCACTGGTAATGTAGAATTATTTCCAAGGAATACGTACTCCAAGTGTTTTGGCAACTGTTTAAGTTCCAGTTTGAGAGGTTTTTCAATAGAGGGTTTTTGCTTAAGTTCATCGTTTGCCTTAATACCCTTATATTCTGCTTGTCTTGAGAAGGGTTCATTGGAGTCTAGTTTAGTTTTTACCTTACATATCTCAAAATCATCATCATCCACCCCCTCTCCTTGGGTAAGACACAGTTCCAATGTGTCCTTATGCACGATTTTCTGAAAAGAATCTTGAGCAGCATGATCAATATAGTCAATAAAATAACATGAGTCATCCTGTTCCCTAGAGAATCTCATGGCATCATAAATTTTAAATATAATCTCTTCGTCACCTACTCTAAGCACAAGTTTACCATCACCCACCTCAATAACCGCTCTAGCAGTGGCTAAAAATGGACGACCTAATATTAGAGGCACCTCAACATCCTTATCCATGTCAAGCACAACAAAATCGACCGGGAATATAAATTTATATATTTTACAAGTACGTCCTCTATAATACCCCTAGGATATTTAACAGATCTATCAGCTAGTTGAATACTCATCCTAGTGGGCTTTGGTTCCCTAAAACCAAGTTGCTTAAACATTTTAGAAGGCATCAAATTAATGCTAGCGCCTAAATCAGCTAATGCCTTCTCAACATTCAAACTACCAATAAAGTAGGGAATAGTAAAACTTCTTAGATCTTTTAGTTTGGTTGGTAGTTTATTTTGGAGTATAGCCGAGCATTCCTCGTTGAGTTCCACTGTAGATAAATCTTCAAGCTTCCTTTTATTTGTTAGGAGCTCTTTTAAAAATTTTGCGTATGTAGGCATCTGTAAGATAGCTTCAACAAAAGGTAAGTTAATATGTAATTGTTTAAAAAGTTCAAGAAATTTACTGAATTGTGCATCCATGCGGTCTTTCTTCAACTTTTCTGGGTATGAGATTGGTGGTTTATATTCCCTCATCACCGGTTTTTCATTGCTCTTGCGTTTTTCCTCTTCATCTTCTTTTTTGTCGGCTTCTGGTGGTGGCTTTTTCTCGGGTTCAGTCAACTCCTTCCCACTCCTTAATGTAACTGCTTTCACATGCTCTTCTGGATTGGGTTCAGCGTTGCTAGGTAGGCTCCCTGATAGTCTTTCAGAAATCAATTAGCGAGCTGGCCTATCTGAATTTTGAGTCATTGGATCGACGCTTGCTGATTCTTAAGTGCTGTTTCGGTATTCTAAAAATGAGTTTCTGACACCGAGATAAATTTCATTAGCATCTCCTCAAGGTTCGGCTTCTTTTCCTGCTGGTAGTGATGTTGTTGAAAGCCTGGAGGGGGTGGTGGTCTTTGATTTCTTTGGTTTCCCCATGAAAAATTTGAGTGATTCCTCCAACCTACATTGTACGTGTTACTGTATGGGTTATTTTGAGATCTAGAATTGTTATTACCCATATATTGAACTTGTTCCTCCTCGGTGCTAGGGTTGAAGGATGGATAATCTGTGTGTACTCCTCCTCCACTTAAATCACACCTCATCACTTGATGTACCTGAGTAGAACCATATAAACCATCAATCTTTTTATTTAAGAGTTCTACCTGGTTAGAGAGCATAGTAACCGCATCAAGGTTGAAAACACCCGCTGCTTTCGTCAGTTTTGTCCTCTTGACTTGCCACTGATAGTTATTCAGTGGTATCTCCTCAATGAATTCGTAAGATGCTTCAGGTGTTTTGTTATTCAAAGTTCTACTGGTGGCTGTGTCAATGAGTTGCCTCGTTGAAGGGTTCACACCGTTGTAAAATGTCTGAACCTGTAGCCAAAATGGTAACCCATGGTGAGGGCACCTTCTCAAAAGATCCTTGTATCTCTCGCATGCATTATAGAGTGTTTCTAGATCCATCTGCACAAAAGAAGAGATGTCATTCCTTAACTTAGCCGTTTTAGCAAACAAAAAATATTTAAGTAAAAACTTTTCAGTCATTTGTTCCCAAGTAGTGATTGACCCTCGTGGTAACGAGTTTAACCACTGTTTAGCTTTGTTCCTCAATGAAAAGGGAAACAACCGAAGGCGTATGGGGTTGTCAGAAACGCCATTGATTTTAAAAGTATCGAAAAACTCCAGAAAATTCTCCAAGTGATTGTTTGGATCCTCATCCTGCAAACCATGAAACTGAACAAACTGTTGTATCATTTGAATTATGTTAGGTTTCAGTTCAAAATTATTTGCAGCAATAGCAGGTCTAACTATACTTGACTCAGTTCCTGTTAAATTAGGTTTAGCATAATCATACATAGTGTGTGGAGCAGGATTCTGATTTACTAGATCAGCAACAAGGTAGCAGATTTTCTTGATTTTCAGCCAAGTCCTTGGTTGTAGTGTGAATGTCGTCCTCTTGCTCTTCCTCTTTGTATCTTAGGCTTCACCTTATTTCTCTTCTGTTTCTGTGAACTGTGCGATCGATCTCACTATCAAAAAGTAATGGTCTTGACGAGTTCCTTCTAGTCATAAACTATAAAAACCTGCCAGAAATAAAAAAGAAGAACTAGTAAAGATAAGCTAGACTAAAATAAGAAGTAAATTGCAATAGAAGTAAAAATGGCTAAAGTAATAAAAATCAAGCGTTCCTAATATCTTAGCTCCCCGGCAACGAAGCCAAAAACTTGATCGTGTTGATTCGTGATAAGTTTTAATAAATTTATATTTGACCGTTCTTGAAGACTAACTATTATCATGATGAAGGCAAGTGTACCTATCGAACAGTAGTATAGTTTTAGCAAGACCGGGATGTCAAACCCAAAGGAACTAAAAGTACTAGTATTAACTCTTTTCTTATTATCTAGCCTAAAAATAAAAGGGGTTTGTTTTATCTAAACTAATTAACTAACTAAGAATTCATAGAAAGAAAATTGGAGAAAATAATTTTGAGAAATTCGATTGATTAAGACAATACCCAAGGGAAAATCCACCTAGACTTCACTTGTTATTTGACTCTGAATCAGACGATTTATTCATTTGACTTGTTCCGTAGAAATCCCTAACTTATATTATTATCTCTCTCGAGACTAACAACATCTAACCCTAGGTTGATTAATTGAAATCTCTTTCTAATTAACACCCCTAGTGTTGCTGTAACGCCCTCACACCCGAGACCGTTTCCGGAGTCGAACACGAGGTGTTAACAGACTTAATTCAATGCTTAAACAGCTCAAACAATTTAATTTTAGAAATTCCAGACAAGCTGGCTAACTACATCACAGTCGCTTAAAAATTAAAATCTCGAGTTCTAAAACTCAAAATCCAATTCTGTAAATTTTCCCTGAAACTAGACTCATATATCTATTTACTAATTTTTTTTATAGAATTTTTGGCTAGGCCAATTAATACAATTTATTAGTTAAATTCTCCCCTATTTCAGGGTTTAACTGCTCTGACCTCTGTGTATTACGAATCAGATATCTCTCTGTAAAGAATTTCAATGACTATGAAGTTTGTTTCTTTTAAAACTAGACTCAATAAGAAATCTGTACATATAAATTATGACTTCTAATTATTTTTATACAATTTATGGTGAATTTCAAAATTCAGAAAAGGGGATCTAGAAATCGCTCTGGCCCTGTTTCACAAAAATTTAAACATCTCATAAAATATAACTCATATACCTGTTTCGTTTCTTCCATATGAAAATAGACTCATAATTCTTAAATTCCATGTTTTTTTCATCATCTAATTATATCTCAACTATTTTTAATGATTTTTCAAATTCACATCACTACTGCTGTCTGAATCTATTTTATGGTAAATTTGACCTATTTCATGGTTTCCATGGATTAACTAGCAATTTGACATACATAACACCAAATATGACCATAATTAGCCATTCCAATGGCTAATCATTACCAAGCATTTTTATACTACTCAATAACCATATCATAAGACCATATATACAAAATGATTATAATGCTATACATGCCATACTCAAAATATACAAGCCATTATCCCAATATGGTATACGGATAGTGTGAGCGTGCCTCCGACCGTTCCCGATGTCCGAGCTGGCTTGTCAACACTACAAGGAATGAAAAGGAGGGAGTAAGCATAAATGCTTAGTAAGTTCACATGCAAATAGCAAGTAACATAACCATATAAGCAAACATAAAACATCATTTGCATAATCATCACCTAGACATTCATATCATATTTTCATTTATCATCTTACCATATTGTTGTTATATCGAATTTTCAACCCGAGGGTTAAGTACATACCTGTTCAAAGTATCCGTTTCACAACACTTACCAATACGTCCCTTTCATCTTGAGTATTCCTCCATTTGAGTAGAACTTTACCCGTTGAACACATCGGAATATAATTCAGATACATGGAAAGTTTGCACATAAGTGCCACATATGTAGCCAAGCTACTATGTAACCCGTCCATAAGAGAACTCGGACTCAACTCAACGAGCTCGGGTGTTCGCATCCATAAGTGAACTCGGACT
Source organism: Gossypium longicalyx (assembly GCA_025698465.1). NCBI lineage: Eukaryota > Viridiplantae > Streptophyta > Magnoliopsida > Malvales > Malvaceae > Gossypium > Gossypium longicalyx. Next base: position 64,003,062 of record CM046995.1, on the reverse strand, counting down.
CAACTCAACGAGCTCGGATGCCTAGTTACATTTCACGAACTCGGACTCAACTCAACGAGTTCGGACATTCGCATCCATAAGTGAACTAGGACTCAACTCAACGAGTTAGGATGCCCAAATATCCCAGTGACATGTCACTTGTATCTAATCCATTCCTAAGGTTCAACGGGACCTTTTTTCCAATCATGTGTTTCAACCATCTTCTACGGAATACCGATACCGATACTCGGTAGTATTTCACATTTTCCAAGTATATCACATAATTTGACATATTATCAAACAATTATCACGAGTATAATATTTTATAATAATTATCATATCATTTAAATAATATAAAAACATTTAAAATAATAACTATGTTACCAACATTTACATATGAACTTACCTAGTATGCGAAAATGGCTACTTTTACCATTTCGTCCACAACTTGGTATTTTCCCCATTTTAGCCCGAATTTTAGTTTTCCTTGCTCTATCATTTAAAATATAGTCTAATTAGGACTCACATTATTCAAATTGACCCAAAATCATATTTTGGAAAAATTACAATTTTGCCCCTAAACTTTTGCATATTTACACTTTTTCCCCAAAGCTCGTAAATTAAACTTCAGCCTATTTTCTTATGTCTTATGACATGTTGATCATTTTTCCCTTTTATGGCAACATCAAATTCTCACTCTAACATGTACTTATGACTATTAGGTATTTTTACCGATTAAGCCCTTTTGCTCGTTTTCACTTAAAACCGAGTAGCACAAGTTGTCTAACATAATTTAAAACCTCATATTCTATCATAAAACACCAAAATACACAAATTTCACCTATGGGTATTTTTCCAAATATAAACCCTAGGTTAAATTATTGCTAGCATAAGCTAAATCGAGCTACCGGGACTCCAAAAACGTAAAGAACTTGAAAAACGGGGCTAGAATGGACTTACAATCGAGCTTGGAAGCTTGAAAAACCCTAGCCATGGTTTCTCCTTGCTATATTCAGCCATGGGGTTGAAGATGAGCAAAATTGGCTTTTAATTTTGTATTTTAATTCATTTTACCCCTGAATGACCAAAATGCCCTTACTACTAAACTTTCCAAAAATTTCATCCATGTCCAATTTTTTTCCATAAACTTAGAAATTGGTAAAATTTCTATTTAAGACCTCCTAATTAATATTTCAAAACAATTTCATACTAGAAACTTCTAGAATGCAAGTTTTGCAAATTATTCGATTTAGTCCCTAATTTCAATTTAAGCACTTTATGCATAAAATTTCTTCACGAAAATTTCACACAATCATGCAATCATATCATAGACCTAAAAATAATCATAAAATAATTATTTCTATCTCAGATTTTGTGGTCACGAAACCACTATTCCGATTAGGCCCTAATTCGGGATATTACAGTTGCATTAACTCGATCTATGGATTCCCTTATTAGGTTTCACCCGAATCCGATAAAATCTTATCACCCTATCTCTAGGTGTGCAATCAACTCCACTTAATTATGAAAAATTTACTCTTAGACAGGGACTTTTGCTCCTCTAAATAAGCACATCAACTTGAATCAATATCCTGAAATATTGAAGCAAGAATTAAGAACACATAATTAAGAACAAGTCAAATATTTATCATACAATTCAGAAAATAATAACAAGATTTGTCTTAGGTTTCATTCCCCTTTGGTATTTAGGGGGTTTAGTTCATAATTATAAAAGACAACATCTTAGAAAAAATTCGTCTTAGGTTTCATTCCCCTTTGGTATTTTGGGTGACACGGGCGTGTGACCCTGTTTCATGAGAAAAAATTCTAAGTTTTCCCAAAACTTTTCAAATTTCTCGGTTTAGTCCTGAACTCTTTCTAAAGTATGTTTTGTGCTTTGTAGACCCAAATAAGGGACTATGTGCATGTGATTGAATGTTTCAAAATATGAATGAAATTTTATGGCCCGATTTTACGAAATTTTGTACGTTTAAGTTCGATGAACGCTCGAACCACCCTGTCTCAAAGATCGATCACGGTGCAGGGGTGTTATATTTAGTGGTATCAGAGCTATAGTTTAGTTAGTTCTCAGACTAACCTAGCATATGTATGAGTGTGTAGCTATACATGCTACCGATCTATGATAGTGTGATGTCTCCCGCCGCATATGAGAGCCATTTTGTTTAGACAAAAGTACTCTCCAACCGAGCTACATCCGACCATATTGATTGTGGTAATGAGATATTTGAGTAAAGTACAGTCATGATGAGTTGAAACTTGAAAAGGTATGAATAAGATTCACAATACCCTGTTATGGATAAAATTTCATTGACCTGATTGGATATAAAAAAATTGATGGATTATAATAAATTATTGAAATGAGATAAAGGATTATATGGCATATTGAACTTATTTGTGATTGATTGATAATTTCATGATATATGTGACTAAATTGCTCGAATAAATGCATGTGTTTAGATAACTTACCAAAGATATAGATGTAATGAATATTCATGTATGCTTATTTGAAAGATTATGGTTGACAAGCTCGTATAGTTTAAGTAAACGTGTTAAATTGCTTGGACTGATTTATATGATTGTAATGATATGTCTAAATGATGGTGTACAAGGTGAAAAAAAAAGATTGTGATAAACTTATCCAAGTTTATCGGCCCTTGTATGATGTTATGTGCATGACTTGTCTGATTAAATGAATAGATAAGTAAAGTTATTCAGAAAACATGGAATGTATGCATAAGTATACTTGTTTTAGTGAGATAACCAGAAGGTGGGCGTAAAATCAATATGAAAGTTAGTTTACCCGAAATGAATGACATGATTGTGATGATGTTGCTATGATGATGAAAATTGTGTTACATGTGTATGTATATGCGAGTCGAGTTAGAGGCCCTACGACCCCCTCCTTTTTACCAAACTGGTGTTTTATATTGAAATTTCTTGAGATTTGTGTTGAATGAGTTCTCAAGTTAGAAACCAAAGAGTCTAGTGATAGAATGGTTATAAGCATGATTAGAGATTGAAAATGGGTTGATAAGTACAGACTTGAACTAGAAAGATATCGAATTGACCGAAAGATTGTTTAATTTTCGTAACATCGCAGTTAGTGAAAAAGGTTTATTTTGGTAAAACGATCTATCCTGGTATGACGTTGAGAAATGTATTGATTGAAATTCCCTCATGAGCTGATATCCTTTAGTGAAAAGAATAACATGGAAATTTTGATGCAGAAAATAGTTGAAGGAATAATGTTTGAAATGTGAAATGTTTGAGTATGGTAATTATAGCGAGCAAATGATGGTTACACTTTTATTTCTCAACTGTTTAACTTCCCGAGCTAGAATCTTGATCGGTTCTTCACCATAAATCATATCTGGTCAAATCTCAACCTCTGCCGGTGAAATCATATGCGATGGATCTGATCGATATCTTCGCAACATAGACACATGAAACACGTTGTGGATCCTTTCTAACTCTGATGGTAAAACTAACTGATATGCCACGGGCCCTATTCTCTCAAATACGGGCCAATAAAGTGCGGACTTAGTTTACCTTTGTGACCGAATCTAAGGATTTTTTTCCATGGAGACACTTTCAGAAACACCTTATCACCGACATGAAATTCAATTTTCTTTCGTTTTAGATCCGCGTATGATTGTTGTCGATCCGAAGCTACTTTCAAACCCGTGAATCTGTCTCTCACTGAGCTCAGTCTAGTATAACGGAGTTAGACACTTGCGGCCATACAATGCCTCATACAGTGCCATCTTTATACTCGACTAAAAACTATTGTTATAAGCAAATTTGACTAAAGGTAGATATTTTTCCCAACTACCTTCGATCTCTAAAACACAACAATGAAGCATATCTTCGACTACCTGAATTGTCCTTTCAGACTGACCGTCGGTCTGCAGATGAAATACGGTGCTAAAATTCAACTTTGTGCCTAAAGCCTCTTGCAATTTCTTTCAAAATAGAGACGTAAACCTCGAATCTCTATTTGATATAATAGGAACAAGCATTCCGTGCAATCTCAAAATTTCAACAATGTACAATTCAGCTAGCTTATCAAGTGAGTAGTCAATACGTACTAGAATAAAGTGAGTCGATTTCATCAATCTATCAACAATGACCTAAACAACATCTTTCTTCTTTGGATTCAGGGGTAATTCGATTATGAAATCCATCTTAATTCTGTCCCATTTTCGCTTGGGAATCATCACAGGCTGAAGCAAACCTGAAGGTACTTGATGTTCGGCCTTTACTTGTTGAGAAATCAAACATTTCGATACAAATTCAGAGGTATCTCATTTCATACCTGACCACCAATACAATTTCTTCAAATCATTGTTCATCTTCGTACTTCCCGGATGAACAGACAGACAACCACTGTGTGCCTTGTGAAGAATTTTCTGAATAATCTTGTATCTCTTGGTACACAAATCCTACCTCGGAACATCAAACAACCACCGGACCCAATTTGAAAATCTGAATCACTAGTCGATTCGCACCAAACTCTATTAGCTTGAAGTTCTATATCACACTTCTGAGCTTTGCAAATTTGCTGATGAAATACCGGTCTAGCTCTTAACACAGCTAGAATCAAACCACCATCAGGTAAAGTCAGTCGCGTATTCATTGCTCTCAAAGCAAACAAAGATTTCCTACTGAAAGCATTGGCGACTACATTCGCCTTTCCTAGATGATAATCGATTACCAACTCATAATCTTTTAATAGCTCGAGCCATCTCTGTTGTTGCAAATTCAGATCCTTCTAAGTCATCAAATACTTCAAACTATTGAAGTCGGTAAAGATATGGCACTTCTCATCGAATAAATGATGTCGCCAAAACTTTAAAGCAAACACAATGGCAACCAATTCCAAGTCGTGTGTCGGATAATTCTTTTCATGCAGTTTCAACTGTCTTTAGGCATAAGCTATCACTTTGCCTTCTTACATTAACACACATCCAAGACCATTCAGTGACGCGTTGCTAAAAATTACAAACTCTTTTCCCGATTCAGGTTGCACTAAAACCGGTGCCTCAATCAACAATGCTTTCAATTGTTCAAAACTCTTTTAGCATTTCTATGACCATTCGAACTTAAAATTTTTCTATAACAATCTTGTCATAGGTGTTGCGATCATCAAAAATCCATTGACAAATCATCGATAATACTCGGCTAAGCCCAAAAAGCTTCTAATCTTAGATACATTCCTCGGTGGTTTCCAATCAATAATTGCTGAAATCTTACTTGGATAAACTCTTATACCTTTCGCTGAGACAATATGCCCCAAAAATTCGACTTCTCGGAGCCAAAACTCACTTTTACTGAATTTAGCAATCAATTTCTTATCTCTCAAAGTCTGCAACACAATTCTTAAATGTTTGACATGCTCAGATTCATCTCGCAAATAAATCAAAATGTCATCAATAAATACAACCACAAACTTGTCTAAATACGGTCGGAAGATTTGATTTATCAAATCCATAAAAATGGCAGGAGCATTAGTTAATCCAAAAGGCATAACAAGAAATTTATAATGCCCATATCTCGTTCTGAACACAGTTTTTGGCACATCCGAGTCTTTAACTCTCAGCTGATAGTTGCCGGATCTCAAATCTATTTTCGAAAACACTGTTGCCCCTTTTAACTGATAAACAAATCATCAATCCTCAGTAAGGGATACTTATTCTTTATTGAAACCTTGTTGAGTTGACGATAATCGATAAAAAGTCTCATGGATCTGTCTTTCTTCTTGACAAATAATACCGGTCAACTCTTGCAACTAAGACTTCAATTCTTTCAACTCGATCAGAGCCATTCTATACGGAGCTATCGATATTGGTGTAGTCCCCGGTACTAAATCAATAGCAAACTCCACCTCTTTAACCGGTGGTAACCCTAACAACTTTTCTGAGAACACATCCGAATACTCACAAACTAATGGCATAGATTCAATCTTCAATTCAGACTCTTTCGTGTTCAGAACATATGCAAAATAAGCTTCACAACATTTCCTTATATACCTCTGAGCGAACATCGATGAAATCACCATAGATAACTCACCTGACTCATCCGATTCAACCTGAAAAGTTTCATTGTTTTGACATTTCAATTCAATAACCTTTCATCTCCAATTCACTACTACATCATGTAGAGTCAACCAATCCATTCCAAGAATCACATCAAACTCATCAAATGGAAAAAGCATTAAGTTAGCTAGAAAATACTGACCCCGAATCATTAAAGGACATCTCTTGTAAACTTTATCAACTACGACATTTTTGCCTAAGGGGTTCGACACCTTAATCACAAACTCAATAGACTCAACAGGAAAATTCTTACTAGATACAAAATTCATGCAAATATAGGAATGAGTTGATCCAGGATCAATTAATGCAACTATATTAGTATCATAAAGAGAAAATGTACCAGTGATCACATCAGGGGAGGACGCATCCTCTCGAGCTCAAATAGCATAAGCTCTCGTAGGAGCTCTCGCTTCCGATCGCACAATTGAATCCTTGGATACACCTCTGCTACTGGTCCTATTTCCCGTATTTCTCACTGGCCTTCCTCTAGCAGCAGGATTACTCGATCTTACATTATGAAAATTATCCTTTTCAGTCATTTCAGGGCAATCCCAAATGAAGTGATCTTGGGAGCCGCATCTAAAGTAAGCCTGGTTATTCATCCTACATTCATCGGGATGTCATCTACCACAGTGTTGGCATTCAGGCTTATTAGACCTAGTGTTATCAACGCTCGCTATGGATGTAGTTTGGGCCTTAGCACCTAAATATTGCTTCCCACGACCTCTATTGGGATACCCAACTGAAGCCTTCGAATGAGTATGCATATCCCTTGATTTCTTTGACGAGGATTGAAATGTCTTATTCATCGGCCTCTTTCTCAAGTCCCTAGCCTCAAACTCAGCTTTTCTCTTTTCTTTACTCAACTCTTCGACTTTACAGGCTCGTTTAACTAGTATAATAAATTCTTTCAGCTATAAAATCCCAACTAACAATCGGATGTCCTCATTCAATCCATCTTCGAATCCCTTACACATGATAGCCTCTGTTGAAACACATTCCCAAGCATAGTTACTGAGTCTAACAAACTCTCGCTCGTATTCGATCACAGTCATTCGACCTTGTTTCAGCTCCAAGAACTCTTTATGTTTCTGATCAATAAACCGTTCGCTGATATATTTCTTTCTGAACTCCTCTTGGAAGAAATCCCAAGTAACTCTTTCTTTTGGTACTACCGATACTAAGGTGTTCCACCAAAGATATGCCGAATCCCTCAAGAGTGATATAACACATTTCAAGCACTCCTCAGGTGTGCAAGAAAGCTCATCAAATACCCGGATAGAGTTATCAAGCTAGAATTCTACCCTCTCGGGATCATCATTGACATTTGATCTAAATTCTTCAGCCCCTTGCTTTCAAATCTTATCGATTGGAGGATTGTTTAGTCTTACCAATTCCACACCTGGGGGAGCTACAGGAGCCGGTAGGGTGTTAGCTGGGGGTGGAGGATGTTGGCCAGCCGGATTTGTCTGAACAAACTTGGCAAGCAATTCATTCAATCCTTGGAAGAAGGCTTCCCTAGCCTCTCCTCCTTGACTAATTATCACTGGTCTACTTTCAGATTGCGCGGTCCCTTGAGCGGGAGTCGGCGTATTACTTTCTACATCATCAGCTACTTCTCGGTCGGGATCCATTTACTATATGAAAACACAGTTCAAATCGTCAGAAGTCCTCACACTGTCAAAATTTATTATGGCATGTATAGCTAGACTCTTACAAATGCTACATTAGCCGAGAATCGACTAAACCATAGCTTTGATACCACTAAAAGTAACACCCCTTACCTGTATTCAATGCTGGAATAGGGTATGAGGCATTACCGGACTTACAACGCAAGTAATCACTCAATTCTGAGTCATAAATTTGCATCCAAATTAAAACCATTCATATTCAATCATAGAGTCCCTATTACGAGCCTATGAGGCCCAAAACAAACTTTGGAAGTGGTCCGAGACTAAATCGAGCACTTAGGAAATTTTTACAAAACTTAGAAAATTTTTGCCCTAAATAAGGGTCAGACGCCGGTGTGGTTTGGGACACGCCCGTGTATGCAGGCCGTGTGCCTACACATGCCCGTGTCCCGACCCTGTGTAAATCACTGACTTGTAACCCATGAACACATTGTGGTTACACGGCCAAGTCACATGCCCGCGTGCTAGGCTGTGTGGAAAATTAATTTTTCATAAAATAAGTGCAGACTTCACACGGCCAAGGCACACGCCCGTGTGGCAGACTGTGTGTTACACACTGCCTAGACACACGCTCATATGTCTACCCGTGTGGACAAAATAGAGGCTACTTACCAAGCCATTTGCCAATCTTATTAGCACAAACACTTATACCTATTCAATGGCACAAAATATGGCATACTTAGGCAACCAAACATCCACTATAGTGGCTAATACACACCAATTCAATACCATCCTCAAACATACACATAACATTTTTCTCATTCCCAAAATACTACTAAGACTAATATTAACTTGTATTCACTCATCAAGGTGATATAGCATACTAATAAACCAATTCATCCATTTCACAACAAAGCATTGAACCACAATCAACAAGTAACAAACCATTATAAATCTCATCACCAAGAAGCATTAGCACATACATGCATATAAATAGACTTACAACTATGTTAGGCAAAATGAGCCAATTTACATGGCCAATTATCAAACATATTAAACAAATGTAAGCCAATACATTTGGCCAAATCAAATGGCACATATAACAAAATGACCAAGTCCCTATACATGCCATACTTTCAAATTACCAAAATCATCAAATACCCAAAATAACAGTTTTGATAGTGTGACGCGAATCTTCGACGATCTCCTATTCTGGGTTAGCTTGGCGACACTATAAAACATGGAAACTAAACGGAGTATGCTTTATAGCTTAGTAAGCTCGTATGCAAGAAATAAGTAAACTACCATACGGGTAACGTTCAAATAATATAACATACTTAAATGTACATTTACTATGGTCTCATAATCATATTTCATCCCATCTCAAAACTTACCTCATATTCATCATTTGAAGCATTTATTAGATATGGGCTTCAAGTACATACCTGTACCATCTCGAAAGGAATTTACACATAATCTCATCTTTGATATACCCGTGAACCACTCGGAATAATAAAGTCCAATACTAGGGAAAATTTGCATACTAAGTGCCACATATGTAGCCAAAGCTACCTAAGTCTCATATCACATATTCGTTCACTCTCGAGCTATCAACGGGCCTACTCACACAAGATGTCAGTCAAGACGTAGCTAGACGGTGCTGCTCACACAAGCTGTCAAGTATCATCAACATATACCGGTATACTCAGCCACCGGTAGGACGTACAAGACCAACACCCAGATAACATAATCACATCACACATACTAACCCTAGTGACATGTCACTTGTATCCTACCCTATTCCTAAGGTTCAAACGGGATTTCTGCTTGTCGATTCATCTTCGGACTCGTTCATAGGAATAATCTCATCCACATTTATCAAACATGTAATTCATGCAATATTAAAGCAATAAAATACAATCATATTAAAGCTTATTTTTAACATACGAACTTACCTCGGTACAAAATGGATAATTGTTCGATTTAGTCTACAACCTTGTTCTTTCCTCGGTCTAGGCCAGAACCTCATTTTTCTTGATCTATAATATAAAATTTAATTCATTCAATTATCACATTATTCATTTTAATCCCAAAAACATCTTATGGCAAAAATTACAATTTTCCCCTAACTTTTTAACTTTTTTCATTTTAATCCCTAAGCTAGTAAAATGATTTTCATTCGATTTCTTCATTACCCAAGTCTAGACGAATATAACAACCCACATTTTTTTATTTATTCACATTTTTACACACATTTTACAACTTTTACAAATAGGTCCCTATTTGACATTTTCATAAAAAATCACTTGGTAAATGTTGTTTACCTAACATCAAACATACATTTTCTACCATTAGACATCAAAATACACAAGTATTCTACATGGGTAAAATTTTAGACTTTGATTTTCTTTCAAATTAGTCCTTGAAATAGTTACATTAGGTTACACCGATCTCAAAAATAGAAAAATCATTAAACACGTGACAAGAATGGACTTACAATCGAGCTTGAAAGCTTGGAAAAACCCTAGCTATGGAGACCCTTATGAATTTCGGCCATGGGGGATGAAATTAGAAAAGATGACATCTTTTATGTGTTTTATTTGTCTTCACTAGCCAAATGACCAAAATGCCCTTAATGCCTAACTTCAAAATTTCACCCATCCATGTCCATTTTTGTCCAACTTAAAATATAATGGACTAATTACCATTTAAAGACCTCCAATTTAAATTTTCATTTCAGTTAGACACCTTTAGCATCTAGAACACACATTTTGCACTTATTGCAATTTAGTCCTGTTAGTCAAATTGGACACTCTATCGATAAAATTTCTTAACGAAATTTTCACACAATTATTCAATCATACTGTAGACCTTAATGAAATAAGAAAATTAATATTTCTACTTTAGATTTGTGGTCCCGAAACTACTCTTCTGACTTGACCCTAATACGTGCAGTTACAAAACCTTACCATACATTAATCATGCAAGTAACATAACATAAGATAACATAATATACCATGAGTTTCACAATCATAATTCATTTCTTCACCAACTTACCTTGAATTCATCATTTTCTTTTGAGATTTAATAAACCTAAGCTTTATGTACATACCTGTACCATCTCGAAATGAACTTACACTATTCTTATCTTTAACATACCCGTGAACGACTTGGAATAATAATGTTGGATACTCGGGAATTTAGCACACAAAGTGTCACATACATAGCCAATGCTACCTAAGTCTCATATCTCATAATTGCTCGCTCTCGAGCTTTCGACTGGCCTGCTTACACAAGCTGTTAGTCCAGACATAGCTATACAGTGTTGCTCACACAAGCTGTCAAGTAACCGTAACATATGTCGGTATACTCAGCCACTTGTAGGACGAACAAGACTAGCACCCGAATCACATAATCACATAACACATGGTAATCCCTAGTGACATGTCACCTGTATCCTACTCTGTTCCTAAGGTTCAAACGAGATTTCTTACTTGTTGAATTATCGTCAAACTTGTTCGTAGAATTAAAATCTTTCACATAGTCAATCATACAGTTCATGCAATATTAAAGCATTTAAATACAATTATATTAAAGCTTATTTAACAAACGAACTTACCTCGGTTACAAAAACGACTATTAGTTCATTTACTCCACAACCTTGTTCTTTCCCCGTTCTAAACTAGAACTTTGTTTTTCTTGATATATAATATCAAATACATCTTATTTAATTTTCACATTATTTAATTTAGCCCAAACAAATTATGGCAAAAATTTTATTTTTGCCCCTGACTTTTCAACATTTTATAATTTAGTCCCTAGGCTCGTAAAATGAGCTTCATCTCATTTTTTCATTACCCAAGCCTAGTCGAACCTTTTCCATGGTCGTTACAACCCACATTTTCCATTTATTCATATTTTACCACACATTTTACAACCTTTTTCAATTAGCTCCCTTTTTGACATTTTCATCAAAAAATCACTTTGTAAATGTCGTTTAACTAACAACAAACATGTATTAAACTTCAAAATACAAGCTTATTCAACATGAGTAAATTCTAGACTGTGATTTTCTTACAAATTAGTCCTTAGAATAGGTAGATTAGGTTGAGACAACTTCAAAAACATAAAAATCATGGAAAACAAAGCAAGAACGGACTTACAATCGAGCTTGAAAGTGGCGAAAACCCTAGCTATGGACTCCCTTGAAATATCAGCATAGGAGGATGAAGATGAGTAAAATTTTGACTTATTTTTATCTTATTAAATCATTTAATTACTAGTTTACCAAAATGCCCTTAATGCAAAACTTTGGAATTTTATCTAACCATATATATTTTTGTCCATTATGAAGTATAATGGTCTAATTACCATTTAAGGACCTCTAATTTAGAATTTCATAACAATTAGACACCTTTAACTTATAGAATTCAAGTTTTGCACCTATTGCAATTTAGTCCTTCTAGACAAATTGAACAATCAATCGATAAAATTTCTTAACAAAATTTTCACACAATTATTCTATCATGCTTTAGACCTTAAAGAAATAATAAAATAAATATTTCTACTTTAGATTTGTGGTCTCGAAACCACTACTCTGATTTGACCCAAAAATGGGCTGTTACAACTCTCCCCCCTTATGGACTTTCGTCCCCGAAAATCTTACTAGAAAAGAGGTTTGGGTATTATTTTCTCATAACTTCCTCGGGTTCCCACGTAGCCTCTTCGACCTCGTGTCGTTGCCATAAAACTTTCACTAGGGCTATGTTTTTATTTCTCAACTGTTTAACCTCTTGAGCTAAAATCTTAATCGGTTCTTCACCATAAGTCATATCGGGTCGAATCTCGACCTCTGTCGGTGAAATTATGTGCAAAAGATCTGATCAATAACGATGCAACATTGATACATGAAACACATTATGGATCATTTCTAACTCTATTGGTAAAGCTAACCGATATGCCACTGGTCCTATTCTTTCAATAACCTCATACAGACCAATAAAACGTGGGCTCAGTTTAGCTTGCGACCGAATCTAAGGATTTTCCTCCACGGAGATACTTTCAAGAGCACTTTATCACCGACCTAAAATTCAATATCCTTTTGTTTCAAATTTGTGTATGATTTCTATCGATCCGAAGATGCTTTTAAACAATCACGAATTACTTTTACTTTTTCTTTAGTTTCTCTAACCAATTCAATCCCATGAATTTGTTTCTCGCTGAGCTCGGCCCAATACAACGGAGTGCGACACTTGCGACCATACAATGCCTCATACGGTGCCATCTTTATACTTGACTGAAAACTGTTGTTATAAGCGAATTAGACTAAAGGTAGATATTTTTCCTAAGTACCTTCGAACTCTAAAACACAACAGTGAAGCATATCTTCGAGAACTTGAATTGTTCTTTCAGATTGACCGTCGGTTTGCGTATGAAATGCAGTACAAAAGTTCAACTTGGTGCCCAAATCCTCTTGCAACTTTTTTCAAAATCGAGACGTAAACCTCAGATCTCTATGTGAAATATAGAAATAGGAACCCCATGCAATCTAACAATCTCAGCAATTACAATTTAGCTAGCTTATCAAGTGAATAGTTGGTACGTATCAGAATAAAATGAGTCGATTTCGTCAATCTATCAACAACGACCCAAATGACATCTTTCTTCTTTAGAGCAGAGGTAATCTAGTTACGAAATCCATAGTAATTCTGTCCCATTTCTACTCAGGAATCATCACAGGCTAAAGTAAACCCACAGGTACTTGATGTACGTCCTTTACTTGTTTACAAATTAAACATCTTGACATGAATCTAGAAATATCTCGTTTCATTCCCGACCACCAATACAATTTCTTCAAATCATTGTACATCTTCGTACTTCCTGGATGAATAGACAGACAACCACTGTGTCCCTTCGAGTCATCAAGTACTTTAAGCTCTTGTGATCGGTAAAGATGTGGCATTTTTCACCAAATAAATGGTGTCGCCAAATTTTTAAAGCAAACACAATGGCAGCCAATTCCATGTTGTGCGTCAGATAGTTCTTCTCATGCGGTTTCAATTGTCTCAAGGCGTAACCTATCACTTTGCCCTATTGCATCAACACACAACCAAGACCGTTCAAGGAGATGTCACTAAAAATCACAAACTTTTTTCCCGACTCGGGTTGCACTAACACCGGTGCTTCAGTCAACAATGCTTTTAACTGTTCAAAACTCTTTTTACATTTCTCATACCACTTGAATTTCACATCCTTTCATAACAGTTTGGTCATAGCTGTAGCAATCATCGAAAATCCCTTAACAAAGCATCGATAATAACCAGCTAAGCCCAAAAAGCTTCTAACTTCGGATACATTTCCTGATGGTTTCCAATCAAAAACTACTGAAATCTTATTCGGGTCAACTCGTATACCTTCTGCCGAAATAATATGTCTTAAGAATCTGACTTCTTGAAGCCAAAACTCACTTTTGCTCAACTTAGCAAACAATTTCTTATCTCTCAAAGTCTGCAATACAATCCTTGAATGTTCGTCATGCTCAGACTCATCTCATGAATAAATGAAAATGTCATCAATAAACAAAACCACAAACTTGTCCAAATATGGTCTGAAGATCTGATTCATCAAATCCATAAAAACGATAGGACCATTAGTTAACAAAAAAGGCATAACAAGAAATTCATAATGGCCAGACCTCGTTTTGAATGTAGTTTTCGGCACATCTGAGTCCTTAACTCTTAGCTAATAATAGTCGGACCTCAAATCTATCTTCCAGAACACTATTGCCCCTTTTAACTGATCAAACAGATCATTAACTCTCAGTAAAGGATCCTTGTTCTTTATCTTAACCTTGTTAAGCTGACGATAATAAATACAAAGTCTCATGGATCCGTCTTTCTTCTTGACGAATAACACCGGTGCACCCTAGGGAGAAAAACTCGTTCTTGCAAAACCCTTATCTATCAACTCTTGAACCTGAGACTTCAATTCTTTCAATTCTTTCGGAGCCATTCTATAGGGAGCTATCGATATTGGTGAAGTTCCCGGTACCAAATCAATAGTAAACTCAACTTCTCTGATCGGTGGTAATCCAGGCAACTCTTCTGGAAACATATCCGGATATTCACAAACTACCAGGACATATTCAATCTTCAATTCATACACTTTCGTATTTAGTACATAGGCAAGAAATGCTTCAAAATCTTTTCTTACATATCTCTGAACCGATATCAACGAAATCACAATAGGCAACTCACCCGACTCATCCGATTCAACTTGAAGAATATCATTATTTGACATTTCAAGTAAATAGTCTTTTGTTTACAATTTACTACGACATCATGAAGAGTCAACCAATCCTTTCCAAGAATTACATCAAACTCATCAAATGGTAAAAGCATTAATGCGGCAGGAAAACAATGACCCCGAATCATTAAAGGACAACTCTTGCAAACTTTATCAACTAGAACATATTTGCCTAAAGGGTTCGACACCTTAATTACATATTCAATAGACTCAACAGGAAAACTCTTACTAGATATCAAATTCATGCAAATATAAGAATTAGTCAATCCAGGATCAATCAATGCAACTACATTAGTATCATAGAGAGAAAATGTACCAGTGATCACATCAGGGGATGGCGCATCTTCGTGAGCGCGAATAGCGTAGGTTCAAGTAGTTGCTTTGACTTCTGATCTTATATTCAACTTTTTTGTCACACCTCTACTACTATTCAGACTTCTAGTATTTCTCGGTGGCCTCCCTCTAGTGGCAGTGTTACTCTGCCTTGCATTCTGAAAACTATCTTTCTTAGTCATTTTAGTGTAGTCTCGAATGAAGTGATCTTGGGAGCCACATTTAGAACAATCCCGGTTATTCATCCTACATTCCCTGGGATGTCATCTACCACAGTGCTGACATTCAGGTCTATTAGACTTAGCATTACCAACGCTTGCTATTGACGTAGTTTGGGCCTTAGAACTCGAATACTGCTTCCCACAATCTCTGTGGGGATACCCAACCTAAGCATTCGAACGATTATAAAAATCCATCAACTTCTTTGATGAAGATTGAAATGACTTATTCATCGGCCTCTTTCTCAAATCTCTAGTCTCAAACTTAGCTTTTCTCTTTTCTTTGCTCAACTCTTTGGCTTTGCAAGCTCGTTCGACTTGCACAACAAATTCTTTCAGTTCCAAAATCCCAACTAACAGTATGATATCCTCGTTCAACCCATCTTCAAATCTCTTACACTTGATAACTTCTGTTGATACACATTCTCAAGCATACATACTGAGCTTGAGAAACTCTCGCTCATATTCAATCACAAACATACGGCCTCGTTTTAGTTCTAGAAACTCCTTATGTTTCTGATAAATGAACCATTGACTGATATATTTCTTTCTGAACTCTTCTTGGAAGAAATCCCAGGTAACTCTTTCTTTCGGTACCACAGATACAAGAGTATTCCACCATTGGTATGCTGAGTCCCTCAGTAGTGATATAGCACATTTCAAGCACTCATCCGGTGTGCAAGAAAGCTCATTAAATACCCTGATGGAGATCTCAAGTCAAAACTTTGCCCTCTTGGGCTCATCATCAATATTGGCTTTAAATTCTTAGCCCTTGTTTCTGAATCTTATCAACTGGAGGCATATTTAGTCTTAACAATTCCACACCTTGGGGAGCTACGAGAATCGGTTGGGGGTTAGGTGGGGGTGGAGAAAGTTAGGCAGCCAAATTTTTTCGAACAAACTCGACAAACCACTCATTCATCCTTTGAAAGAATGCTTCCCTAGCCTCTCCTCCCTGACTAATCATGACCGGTCTACTTTCAGATGGCGATGTCCCTTAAGCGGGAGCCAACGCATTACTTTCAACATTATTAGCTACCTGTTGATTGGGATCCATTTACTAGATGAAAACACAATTTAAATTGTCAAGAGTCGTCACACTATCACAAATTATATATGGCATGTATAGCTAGACTCTCACACACGCTACGTTAGTCTTAGAATCGACTAAACTGTAGCACTTATACCACTAAATGTAACACCCCTTACCCGTATTTAGCGTTGAAACAGGGCTCGAGGCATTACTAGACTTTGATCACAAACAAACATACAAATCGAGTCATAAATTTTGCATCCAAATTAAAACCATTTGTATTCAATCATAATGTCCCTAATACAAGCCTACGAGGCCCAAAAACATACTTTGGAAGTGGTTTAAGACTAAACCAAGAACTTTAGAAATTTTTACAAAACTTAGAAAATTTTTGCTATAAACAGGGGTCGCACACCCGTGTGGTTTTAGAACACGCTCGTGTGCCGTGTCCCTAACCCATGTAACTCTTTATTTTGCAATGCATGAACAAATTGAGATCACACGGCCAAGTCACACGCCCGTGTGGTTAATTTAATTTTCATAAAATAAGTACAGACTTCACACGCCTAGGACACACGCCCGTGCTTGTGGCCATGTCCCTCACATGACCGAGACACACGCTCGTGTCTCTGCTAGTGTGCTTAATTCTGAGCATTCTGTTTCTCAAAATTTAGGGTGCAAGGGACATATGGCTGGAACACATGCCCATGGGATAGGCCATGTGTAGACACACGTCTGTGTGTCTCCTCGCATAGACAAAATAGAGGCTATTTAACAAGCCATTTTCCATCCCCATTTACACTTACACTTACACAAATTCAATGGCACCATTCATGGCATACTCAGTGACCAAAACATTCACAATTATAGCTAAAACATGTTAATGCGATACCATCGTCTACAATACACATGACATTTTATTATGCCCAATCAAGCATACCAATTTCACATTCAAAGGCATCCACACACACTTTCATTATGTATAATTCTACTTATATTTTTCTAACATACGAATGAGCCATACTTAACCATTCATCAACAACCCATTAAGCCACACTCAATCATTTGCCAAGCATTTAGAAACTACATCACCAACAAGGCATTGGCATATGCATGCGTATATATAATATATAAGTTTACAACCAATTCTACCAAAATGAGCCAAGTTACATGGCTAAAGGCCACATCAAACCTTTGACAATTACAAGCCAATACATTTGGCCAAATTCATAATGACACATAACAAAATGACCAAGTCCCTATACATGCCATATACTCAAAATGATAAATTTCATCAATACCTAAAATGATAGTTTTGATAGTGTGAGGCGAATCTCCGACGATCCCCAATCCGAGCTAGCTTAGCGATACTATAAAATATGGAAAAATAAATAGAGTAATCTATATAGCTTAGTAAGTCTGTATGAAAGAAATAAGCAAACTTGTAACACCTCTTACCCATATTCAATGCCGAAACAAGGTACGAGACATTACCGGACTTACAACGTAAGTAATCACTCAATTCCAAGTCATAAATTTGCATCCAAATTAAAACCATTCTTATTCAATCATAGAGTCCCTATTACGAGCCTATGAGACCTAAAACATGCTTTGGAAATGGTTTGGTACTAAACCGAGCACTTAGAAAATTTTTACAAAACTTAGAAAATTTTTGCCCTAAATAGGGGTCACACGCTCGTGTGGTTTGAGACACGCTCATATGGGTAGGTCGTATGGCTACAAACACACATGTCCCGACCCCCACGAAACTCATTGATTTGTCAAACATGAACAAATTGTGGTCACACAGCCAAGTCACACGCCCGTGTTCGAGGCCGTGCCGTCTACATAGCTGAGACACACGTCTGTGTCTCTACCCGTGTGCTCAATTCTAAGCATTCTATTTCTCAAAATTAAGGTGTAGGGGACACACGCCCATGGGGCAGACTGTGTGTCACACACAGCCTAGACACACGCCCATGAGTCTACCCGTGTGGACAAAATAGAGGCTATTTATCAAGCCATTTGCCACCCTTATTAGCACAAACACCTATACCTATTCAATGGAACAAAACATGGCATATTTTGGCAACCAAACATCCACAATCATGGCTAGTAAACACCAATGCAATAACATCCTCAAACATACACAAAACACTTTTCTCATTCCCAAAATACTACTAAGACTAATATCAACTTTTATTCACTCATCAATGTGATATAGCATACTAATAAACCAATCCATTCATTTCACAACAAAGCATTGAACCACAACCAACAAGTAACAAACCATTATAAATCTCATCACTAAGAAGCATTAGCACATACATGCATATAAATAGACTTACAACCATGTTAGCCAAAGTGAGCCAATTTACATGGCCAATTATCAAACATTTTAAACAAATGTAAGCCAATACATTTGGCCAAATCAAATGACACATATAACAAAATGACCAAGTCCCTATACATGCCATACTTTCAAATTACCAAGATCATCAAATACCCAAAATAACAGTTTTGATAGTGTGAGGCGAATCTCCAACGATCATCGATTCCAAGTTAGCTTGGCAACACTATAAAACATGAAAAATAAACAGAGTAAGATTTATAGCTTAGCAAGCCCGTATGGAAGAAATAAGCAACCTACCATACGGGTAACATTCAAATAATATAACATAATTAAATGTACATTTACCATGGTCTCATAATCATATTTCATTCCATTACAAAGCTTACCTCATATTCATCATTTCAAGCATTTGTTAGATATGAGCTTTAAATACATACATGTACCATCTCGAAAGGAATTTACACATAATCTCATCTTTGATATACCCGTGAACTACTCGAAATAATAATGTCAAATACTCGGGAAAATTTGTATACTAAGTGCCACATATGTAGCCAAAGCTACCTAAGTCTCATATCACATAATCGCTCACTCTCGAGCTATCAACAGGCCTCCTCACACAAGCTATCAGTTGAGACATAGCTACACTGTGTTGCTCACACAAGCTGTTAAGTATCCACAACATATGTCGGTATACTTAGTCATCGGTAGGATGTACAAGACCAGCACCCGGATCACATAATCACATCACACATACTAACCTTAGTGACATGTCACTTGTATCCAACCCTATTCCTAAGGTTCAAACGGGATTTCTACTTGTCGATTCGTCTTCAGTCTCGTTCATAGGATTAAGTTCATCCACATTTATCAAATATGCAATTCATGCAATATTAAAGCAAAAAAATACAATCATATTAAAGCTTATTTTTAACATACGAACTTACCTCGGTACAAAATGGATAATTGTTCGATTTAGTCCACAACCTTGTTCTTTCATCGATCTAGGTCAAAACCTCATCCTTCTTGGTCTATAATATCAAATTTAACTCATTCAATTATCACATTATTCATTTTTAATCCCAAAAACACCTTATGGCAAAAATTACATTTTTCCCCTAACTTTTCAACTTTTTACATTTTAGTCCTTAGGCTCGTTAAATGATTTTCATTCGATTTCTTTATTACCCAAGTCTAGCCGAATATTAATGGTGCTCATAACAGCCCACATTTTTTATTTATTCACATTTTTACACACATTTTACAACTTTTACAAATAGGTCCCTATTTGACATTTTCATCAAAAAATCACTTGGTAAATGTTGTTTTCCTAACATCAAACATGCATTTTCTACCATTAGACATCAAAATACACAGATATTCTACATGGGTAAAAATTTAAACTTTGATTTTCTTCAAATTAGTCCTTGAAATAGCTAGATTAGGTTACACCTATCTAAAAAATATAAAAATCATTAAAAACAAGACAAGAACGGACTTACAATCGAGCTTGAAAGTTTGGAAAAACCCTAGATATGGATACCCTTGTGAATTTCTACCGTGGGGGATGATATTAAAAAAGATGACATCTTGTATGTGTTTTATTTTGTCTTTGTTAGCCAAATGACCAAAATGCCCTCTATGCCTAACTTCAAAATTTCACCCATCCGTGTCCATTTTTGTCCAAATTAAAGTATAATGGCCTAATTACCATTTAAGGACCTTCAATTTAAAATTTCATTTCAAGTAGACACCTCTAGCATCTAGAACACACATTTTGTACTTATTGCAATTTAGTCCTATTAGTCAAATTGGACACTCTATTGATAAAATTTCTTAACGAAATTTTCAAAAAATCATTTAATCATACTGTAGACCTTAAATAAATAATAAAATTAATATTTATACTTTAGATTTGTGGTCCCCAAATGTAACACCCCTTACCCATTTTGACACCGAAACAGGGTACGAAGCATTACACGACTTAAACATACACATTCATGCAAAAACCGGGCCATAAAATCTCTTTTAATTCAAAACCTTTCAAACACATGTATTTTATCCCTTATTTGG
The DNA here is from genome assembly GCA_025698465.1 of Gossypium longicalyx. Taxonomy (NCBI): domain Eukaryota; kingdom Viridiplantae; phylum Streptophyta; class Magnoliopsida; order Malvales; family Malvaceae; genus Gossypium; species Gossypium longicalyx. The sequence goes on along the minus strand of CM046995.1, from coordinate 63,982,021 downwards.
ATCTACGAAGCCCAAAATATTTATCGGAATCAATTTGGGACTAAACCGAGAACTTTGGAAAGTTTTAGGAAAACTTAGAAAATTTTCTCATGAAACAGGGTCACACGCCCATGTGGACATAGGGACACGCACGTGTGCCTTTGGGACGCCCGTGTCCTCAAGCCGTGTAACTCTCTATTTATGACGTCAGCTTGCACATCGAACCACATGGCCGGGCCACATGCCCATGTCTCCAGGCCGTGTCCCTCACACGGTTGAGACACACGGCCGTGTCTCAGCCCGTGTGGCCAACACTTAAGCTATTTTCCAAGCCTTCATGTTACCCATAATCTCTTACAACCTTATGCACATCAAAATTGTAAATCATGACATCATTTTAGTGATTAAACACTCTTTATTAACACATATCCTGAACATTAACATGTCCTTTTTTACAAGTAATGCATCTACTCATGCAATACCACTTTTACCATTATACTATGATTACCAACTTATCCATTAAGCACTCAAGTTCAATCATTATCATGTTGTGTTTATAACGTACGATTACTACATGCCTATGACCACCTCAATTGGTCATAGAGCATACATCCATCACACATGTCATATTACTAACCATGCATGACAAACAAACATAATCACCTTATAAACATTAGACATGACATGAATAGCTAGACTTACAAGCCAAAATCAATATGAGTCATATCTTATGGCCATATACAGATAACTCAATATAAGCCAACACATTTGGCCAAAGCAAAATAATACATGTCAATCAACTAGATCCCTATACATGCCACTCACTTGAAATTTCTAATATATGATTCATTATTCCAAAGGTAGCGACTTGATAGTGTGATGCTGCCTCCGACGATCTCCAACCCCGAGCTAACCTGAAAACACTAAAGGAAAGTAAAGGAAGGGAGTAAGCTTTATAGCTTAGTAAGACCGTATGAAAATAACAAGCAATTTTTCAACTTGCTTCTCATGGTAATACAACCCTATTTGCATTTTTACTCATGTTCTAGTCAAGTTGTTTTCTCAAGTCATAGTCACTAAATTATTTATATCCAGAGATACGGAAATCCAAATTAAGTTCCACTAATTTTCCATGAAACTAGACTCACTTATATTCTTACCATAAAATTTTAAGAATTTTTGGTTTAGCCAATTAGTACAGTTTATTCCTTAAAGTTACCCTTTTTCGCTGTCTGACAGTTTTGATCTCTCTTCACTAAAAACTAATTATCTCATAATACGGAACTTGGATGACGTTCCCGTCTATTTATATTGAAAATAGATGCATTAAGAATTCTAAAAATATAAATTATAACTCATAAGTATTTTTTTACAATTTCGAATGATTTTCTCAAATCAGAACAGGGGATTTCGAAGTCATTTTGACTCTATCTCACAACAACTAAAATATTTCATAATATGAAACTCTTTTGCTTACACCATTTCTTCTATATGAAACAAGACTCATTAGTCTTTAATTTCATATTTTATTTAGCCTCTAACTCGATTTCCACAATTTGTGATGGATTTTTAAAGTCAAACTAAGGCTGCTGTCCAAAATTGTTTTAGTGTAAATTAACGATACTATGTTTTTCACACCATATTAATTCATTTTCACCACATTGGTAAGGTTACACATTCATACATCATAAGTATAGACCTGTAATCACAAGGTCATCACAAAATCATTCTCATAAGCATGTGTTACCTATTTACATCTTCACTAAATGTGCATCATAAACTAAAATCATTTCTCATGAGCTTGGCATACATACCTGTATTACTCTTATGACAACCCCAAATTTCCACTATTTCACACAATTACAACCTATTTTATAACTTTTACAAAATGGCCCTTTTAGGTGTTTTCCATGAAAATCCTTTCACAAAATTTGTTTATTACACAACCAAGACTCATTTTCTTCCATAGAAATTCAGCAAACAATATAAATCTTTCATGGCACCATTAGCTAGTTCATGCTACAAGGGTTCTAAAAGTACAAAAATTATCAAAAATAGGCATCTAAATCACTTACTTGTAAGGGATATAAGTTGCTGAAATTTTTGAGCTTTCAAAACCCCCATTTGCTGGTATTTTCAGTGGGGAAGAAGGAAGATGGAAATATGACAACCATTTTATTCTTTTTGTTTTATTTTATTTCCAAGTCACCTAATGCACACCAACTTTGACTTTTCAACCTTTTTTTGTCTCCTTGATCAGTCACTAACATTTTTATGGTCTATTTACTCAATAAAGACCCTAATTTAATGTTCTATAGCTATTTGACACTTTAGCAAGCAAAACAAAACTTTTGCCCTCACACGATTTAGTCCTTTTTCGCAATTAAGCATGAAATCGCTAAAATTATTTCACCAAAATTTTCATGCACTCATATAATCATGCTATAACACATAAAATATCATTAAAAATAATTTCTCCGGCCCCGGAATAGTGGTTTTGAAACCACTATTCTGACTAGGCCCAAAATCGAGCTATTACACGAAACCACTGTTCCGACTTGACCTTAATACCAGAATAGAGTGAGCTGATTTCGTCAAGCTATCAACATAACACATGGTAATCCCTAGTAATATGTCACTTTTATCGTACTCTATTCCTAAGGTTCAAATAGGATTTTTTACTTATCGAATCGTCGCCGAACTCGTTCGTAGAATTAAACTCTTCCACATAGTCAATCATACAGTTCATGCAATATTAAAACATTTAAATACAATTATATTAAAGCTTATTTAACATACGAACTTACCTCAATTACAAAAACAACTATTAGTTCGATTTAGTCCACAACCTTGTTCTTTCCCTAGTATAAACTCGAACTTTGTTTTTCTTGATCTATAATATCAAATTCATCTCATTTAATTATCACATTATTCAATTTAGCCCAAAAACACATTATGGTAAAAATTACATTTTTCCCCTTAACTTTTTAACATTTTACAATTTAGTCCCTAGGCTCGTAAAATGAGCTTCATCCAATTTCTTCATTACCCAAGCCTAGCCGAACCTTGTTCATGCTCAGGACAACTCACATTTTCCATTTATTCACATTTTACCACACATTTTACAATCTTTTACAATTAGGTCCCTTTTTGACATTTTCATCAAAAAATCACTTTGTAAATGTTGTTTAACTAATAACAAACCTGCATTTTCTAACACTAAACATCAAAATACAAGCTTACTAAACATGGGTAATATTCTAGACTTTTATTTTCTTTCAAATTAGTCCTTAGAATAGCTAGATTAGGTTGAGACAACTTCAAAAACATAAAAATCATGAAAAACAGGGCAAGAACAGACTTACAATTGAGCTTGAAAGTGGCCAAAACCCTAGCTATGGACTCCCTTGAAATTTCAGCATAGGAGGATGAAGATGAATAAAATTTTTAGTTATTTTTAGCTTATTAAATCATTTAATTACTAGTTTACTAAAATGCCCTTAATGCAAAACTTTGGAATTTTATCTAACCATCTCCATTTTCATCCATTATGAAGTATGATGGTCTAATTACCATTTAAGGACCTCTAATTTAGAATTTCATAACAATTAGACACCTTTAACTTATAGAATTCAAGTTTTCCACCTATTGCAATTTAGTCCTTTTAGACAAATTGAGCACTTAATTGATAAAATTTCTTAAGGAAATTTTCATACAATTATTCTCTCATGCTGTAGACCTTAAAGAAATAATAAAATAAATATTTCTTCTTTGGATTTGTGGTCCCAAAACCACTGTTCTGATTTGACCAAAAATAGACTGTTACAATCTTCTTTACCTTCAACTTTGAAGCCTTCAAGTTTTTGCATGTAGATGTCCTCCTCAAAGTCACCGTGAAGAAAACCATTCTTTACTTTGTAACTGCTCTAACTCAAGATTTCTTGATGCAATAAAGGCTAAAAGTGCCCGAATGGATGTATGTTTCATAACAGGAGATAAAACATCATAAAAATCAACTCCCTCCACTTGACTTTAGCCCTTTCCAACTATTCTTTCCTTGTACATAGTGTCGTTATGACTCAAACCTTCTTTTTAAACACCCATTTGCACCCAACGATTCTTTTACCGATGGGTGGTTTAACTAGCTTCCAAGTCTTATTCTTTTGAAGTGATTCCATCTCTTCTTCCATTGTAATGAGCAATTTTCTAGAATCGGAGGCTTGAACTATCTCATAATAACACAAAGTATCGGTTGAATCAATGCTCTCAGGAACACTTAGAGCATAAGCCACTAGGTTTTTTTCGTAATATTTCTATAGTGGTCAGATTTCTCGCCTTTTCCTATTACGAGCCAACTTATAATTACTTAACTGAGATGGTGAGGATACTTGGAGGTCGGATGGAGCCCCAAACAGATCTAAAATAGCTTCAAGCATGCAAGAATTAGAATTTTGTTGTCTTGTCACGACATCAAATGACTTTTCGTCGGGACGAGACCTTTGTTCGTTACGTCGTTGCGATGTTGGGCATTTGCTCATCGGGATGTCACCCCTTGTTTCGGCTTTTAACTTCACCTTGCTTGAGACATTTTGCTTTGTTGTTTTAAAAGTAAAAGTCCATTTTTATAATCGAAACATGGCATATTCATCAAATGGAACATCTCTACTAACAATTATTTTTCCCAATTTTAAACACCACAACTTAAAACCTTTTGTACGACAGAGTTTTCCAGAAAATTGCCTTTAATCACCTTTGGTTCGAGCTTTCCCTGACTAACTTCAGCATAAGCAGGACAACAAAAAATTCTAAGATTAGAATAATTGTGGGGATTACCTAACCATATATCCTCTGGAACTTTACCATTCAATGCTCGATGAGGAGATTGATTTACCAAATAACTTGTCAGGTTTACGACTTTAGCCCAAAATTCATTCCCTAAGCCTGCATTAGAAAGCATACATCGAGCCTTTTCCAAAAAGGTTTTGTTCATTCTTTCTGCAATTCCATTCTATTGTGGAGTTTTGAAAATAGTTTGATGTCTTTCGATTCCTTCCTATTTTCAAAATTCATTAAAATTTGACTAGTAGAACTCAAAACCATTATCCATTCTTAACCGCTTCACAGATTTTTTAGTTTGTTTCTCTAACAATGTTTTCTACTGTTTAAAGATTCTGAAGACTTCGCTTTTCTATTTGAAGAAATAACTCAAAATTTTCTAGAGTGATCATCAATAAAAGTTAGGAAATATTTATTACCTCATTTTGAGATGTTAGAAGATGGACCCCGTAAATTGAAATGAATGTAATCTAGAGTCCCTTTTGTTCTGTACACTACTGAATCGAAACTAAATCAAGTTTGTTTCCTAAAAATGCAATGCTCGTAAAAACCTAACTTACCAACTCAAGTGTCATTGAGAAGACCTCTATTGCACAAGATTGTCATACATTTCTCACTCATATGACCAGTCACATGTGCCAAGTTTTGGTTGAATCGGAATCGGTGGAGAAAGAGTCATGTTGTGTTGCTGCGACATTAGGTTGATTCTCGTCGCGAGGTGGTAGTGATTTTGGCTTTTCTTCAATAATCATCGTCGCACCAATAACTGTTGAGCCTTGTAGAATGTATAGGCTACCCTTTTTTTTTGTCCTCTCGGCACAATAAGAGCCCTACGAGAAACTTTTAAGCCCTTTCACTCAATGACTATCCTACAACCGTTAGAATCCAAAATTCCCAATGAGATAAGATTTACCTTTAAATCAGGAACATACCTAACATCTGGCAGTGTTTTAAATAATTCCATTGTGCATCCTAATTTGTACTATTCCAATTTCAGATATTTTACATGGAAAGTTATTCCCCATCAACTTAACTCCACTTTCAACTAAACTGTACGTGGAGAACCAATCCCTAATAGGACACATGTGGTAGGAGCACCCTGAATCTAAGATCCATTCAGAAGTAAGATGAGAACTTTCACTCATTGACACAACCAAGAAATCATCACTTTTATCATTGGCTACACTAGTATCAGCAACTTCGGCTTTCTACTTATCTTTCTTGTCATTTTCAGCATACCTTTTTATTTTATTTTGAACTTTCCAACATTCTACCTTAACATGGTCACCTTTTTGCAATAGCAACAATATTTGTCACAATTTTTGGATTTAGACCTTGCTTTAGACCTATTTTGATTTGTCTTTTCGGTTTGTTGTCTGCCTTTTGCAACTAAAATTGAGGCTTGTCTGTTTGATTTTTCATTTAGGCCTATGTAATACCCCAAACCCGACCTAGACGTTATGGCCGAATCTGGCGTGTTACATCCAAGTGTTTTTCGTAAATTGATCTCTTCAGTAAAAATCTGATACTGAGTTTAAAAACTTTTTATTACTACTTAATAGAAGTTCTTGTCAACACGTTTATCTTATTAACCATCAGTGTTATATTAAATTGACTGATAATCGTGGAAGCTTTTTAAGTCGATGAAGTTTAAAATGCGTGTTTTAAAAAATAGTAGTTGTTTTAAAAACTCGTCTTTACCTAAACTAGCAGTTTTAAATATATATAATCCAAAGCACAATTAAAAATTAAAACCCACAAACGACCTTATTACAAAATTAGAAACTCAAAAGTGAAATTTAAAATAAATAAAGTCAAATGCAAGACACAGTAGTCGTGTGGCCACCTCCAAGTCCCTCGCAGCACCAAATCGTCTAAGGCTAGGGATTACCTATACAGTTAAAAAGAAAGGGTGAGTTTAAGAAAACTCAGTGTGCAATCCCCTATCAGTCAACAGTAGATAATGCATGCAATAACAGTCTTGGCCTGAGCCCTCTTCAGTAACAGTATAGTCTGGGCCTTAGCCCTATACAGTAATAGTACAATACAGTCATGTAACCCACCCCAATCCAACCAACACACCACCCGTACCAACCAACACACCATGGGGGATTAAATCGACCCATCCAGCCAAGACACCAATATTGCAGCGAAGCTACTAACAGTAACACAACAATGCTGCTAATAACAGTAAATGTGGCAAAGCCACCAGAGCAGTAATTACGTGATAAAACCACTAATACAGTACTTCCTCCAAATCAGTAACCCAACCCCATGTAGTATGTCGTGTCATAAATATTATGTGTATGCAGTACGCCATACACACATCAATTAACCTACAACTAGGGGTATAATGGTCATTTTATCGGTTATGGGTAAAATAGTAATTTTACCCCTCAGGGGTGTTTTAGTCATTTAACTAATTTTGGGGTCTCGGTACAGATAACGACCCTTCAAAAGGTCTACAGTTGTCTCTAACGACTCAGATAACCCATATGGCTAAAATAATATAAATGGGCCCTAGTGGGCCCACACGCTCGTGTGACCCATTTAGCCCAAATTCAGTAGCAACTATGCGATCTGGATAGCCCACTCCATTATTTATCACTTACCGGAAACTTTGTCCTATGGGGCCCATGAGCCCATTGGGCCTACACAGCCCATCTCGACCCAACGAGGCCCATAACGACCCAAGCCCATAAGAACGCTCGTGGCGGCCTCTACAATCTATCGCCCATGATTTATGGGCTCGATTTACCACACGAGTATTCGCATGCTCATGAGGCCTCAAATGCCGAAGTTTCAGCTTTTCGACTTTTGTCAATTTACAGTAACATAGTGGTGTAAATACACACCTGATGCAATCAATCCCCACTCTGAACACTCCTATGCCTAAAAAGCCTCAATAGCCACACTCTTGATCCTTAAGAAACGGTCAATCGCCTTCGATTACTACGTATACAAAAGATGCCACCATCCTACATCAGGCTCGCATTAAAAGTATAATAACATCCCCAACCGAAACTCACTTCCCACACAACTAAACAGGGTATAGTTTAATGCAGTGGTACACACCAGAGCATGAAAAGAATTGATCTGGAAGGTAGATAGAAGGGGGTAGTCGGCAATAAGAGAGAAGTTAGCAGATGGTTCAACAAAGTAACCAACTTAAAAGCTGAAAGGGAAAACAGTGACATTGAAGGCTTACCATACAAAATTCGGCCAAACACAAAACACTTGAGTGAGAGAAACCGAGCAACCTAAAACAAAACAAAGTAAGAAGATGAGATTTGGCCAAGATATAAATATAAGGAGGGAAAGAGAGTTATGAGGTGATGATACCTTACCAAAATATAGCCACAGTAAATAGTTGAGGGAGAGAGAACGAGTTCGAGGGAACAAGGCAAGGGTCGGCTATAGGGAAAAAGGTATTCAATTTAGGAGGAGAAGAAGAATGCCAATTCGGTAGAGAAAAAATGTGAAAAAGAAAGGAAAAAGGTTTAGAAGAGAGTTTGGCACACACTCACTTGTATTTGGCAACAACAATCTGGAAATAAAGTGAAGAAAAGAAAGACCCAAATGGTTAGAAATGTACCAAAAACAAAAAGAGGACACAACAAAAACTCAAAAGGAAGTTATCGAAAACAAAATGAAAAGCCCTATTGTTCCTATACCTATTCGACACCACCAAAAGAAAAGAGAAAATTCCCCAAAGTGTTTCCCCCAAAGTCCCGAATGCACATCCCCAAATAGCCTCAAATTTGGCCAACACCTTTCCACCCACACTCCACGATTTTCTACCCAATCCTTTCCGCAATTTACTCCACAAATCACTCCCACCTCCCATTCAAATTCAATTCAAATTCTTATAACCAACTCCAGTCCAACTCCACCACTTACACCACAGAGACATAAAATAAAATCTCTTTTGCATTACTTGAGATTCAAACCCATGCCCTCTCAGATGCTCTACATGCCACTTGCCACTGAGCCAAAAGGCTTTTTGTGACACAAAACAACCACAACTATTTATAAAGCCCACAAGTCAGTACCCAGATTCTTTTAAGAGCAAAATAAAAAATTCTGCAAAAGCTGGAGCTTGAACCCAAGACTTCTCAAACACTCCAAAACACACCCAAATCACCTAGTCATTAAGGCAAACATGCAACTTGTGACAGATAATACAAAATTAAAGACTCTACATTTTGGGGGCGTTACAACTCTACCCCCTTAAAGAAATTTCGACCTCGAAATTTACTTGGTCAAAATAAGTGAGGGTATTATTGTCGCATCGCCTCCTCTAGTTCCCACGTAGCTTCTTTTGAATCGTGATTACGCCATAGCACTTTGACCAGTGGGACAGATTTCCTCTTTAAAACCTTAACGTCAGGATCTAGTATCTGTATCGGTACTTCCTCAATAGTTAGGTTAAGTCTAATCTCAATTTCCTCAATTGGCACTATGTGAAAAGATCAGAGCGGTATCGTCTCAACATGGAGACATGGAATACATCATGAATTCTATCTAATTCAGGAGGCAACTCGAGTTGATAGGTGACCGGTCCCACAAGCCTTAGTACTCGGTAAGGTCCGATGAATCTAGGGCTCAGTTTGCCTTTCTGCCCAAATCTCAGAATTTTCTTCCATGGTGAGACCTTTAGAAAGACATAATCCCCTACAGAGTACTCGATATCTTTACGCTTTAATTCTGCATAAGATTTCTGCCTATCAGATGCTTTCTTTAACCAACCTCAAATCAACTTCACCTTTTCTTCAGTATCATAAACCAACTCTGGCCCCAGAACTCACCGCTCACCCAGCTCAGTCCAACATGTAGGAGTACGACACCTACGACCATACAATACCTTGTACGGTGCCATCTGAATACTGGACTGATAGCTGTTGTTATATACGAACTCTACTAATGGTAAGTAGTCCTCCTAGCTGCCTTGAAAATCCAATACTCAACATCTTAACATGTCCTCCAGTATCTGAATCACCCTCTCTGACTGACCATCTGTGTGAGGATGGAACGTAGTACTGAAGTCTAACCTTGTACCCAGAGACTTGTGTAACTTCTTCCAGATCGAGAAGGAAATCTAGGATATGATGGAAACCGGTACTCCGTGTAGTTTCACAATCTCAGCCATATACAGCTTGGCCAATTTCTGCAGCGAATAATCAGTGCGGGCCGAATGAAGTGGGCAGATTTGGTCAATCGATCTACTATAACCCATAACAAATCCTTTTTAGTTGGCGTTAAGGGTAGTCTACTTACAAAATCCATGGTTACTCTCTCCCACTTTCAGAGTGGAATCTTTACTGGCTACAGTAACCCAGAAGGCAGTTGATGCTCAGCTTTAACTTGCTGGCATGTCAAACACTTATCCAGGAAATCAATAACCTCGTGCTTAAGCCCTGGCCACCAGTACAGCTCACGAAGATCTCGATATAACTTATTTCCGCCAGGATGCATAGCATATGGACTACTATGCGCTTCTTGCAGTACAGATTGCCTCAAATCAGAATCTTTCGGTATAAAAACTCTCCGACGAAAATGTGGTACTCCCTCACTATTCAACTCAAAATCTATAGTCTTTCTATTCTCAACTAATCAAAAATGAGGAACCAATGATTCATCCAACAACTGTTTCTCTTTAATTTGATTTGTAACATCCCGAAATAGACCTAATCAGAATAGTTGTTTCGGGATGACAAATCTGACATCAAAATATTTATTTTATGATTATTATGAGGTCTAGAATATGAGACTATACATGTGTGAAAGTTTCATGAAGGAATTCTTTGAGTAAGGTGTCCAATTGAAAAATAGGGACCAAATTGAATAAATTTCAAAACTTGGATTCTAGAAGCAATTTGTATGAAATTGCTTTAGATTATAAATTAGAAGGTCTTGGAGAGAAATTTTCCCAATTTCTAAGTTTTTGGACAAAAATGGGCTTATATGGATGAAATCATAAAGAAAGGGCTTAAGGGCATTTTGGTCATTTGGCATTTTAATAAAATAAAATGGGAAAAATAAGTCAAAAATCAGCTCATTCTCTTATTTTTACTGCCAAAAATTTAGGGTTCTCCATAGCTAGGGTTTCCAAGCTTTTCAAGCTCAATAGTAAGTGATCCCAAGCCCCGTTTTTCATGTTCTTCATATTTTTGAAATCCCATTAGCTTACTCTCTCTATTTCTACCCATATTTTATGCTACAGTTCATATTTAAAAATTTACCCATGCATGAGTTACTTGTATTTTGATGTTTATGGAGGAATATGAAAGTTGGATGTGTGTTAAACATCTTTTCCTAGGTGATTTTCATGAAAAACCCCTAAAGGGACCTTTTTGAAAAAGGTGTAAAAGTGTGGTAGAAATGAGAAACAATGGAAAAATGTGGGCTGCCATAGGAGGGAAAAATATTCGGTTAGGCTTAGGTAAGGTAGAAATTTCATGTGTTTCATTATACGAGCCTAAGGACTAAATCGTAAAAATATGAAAGGTTAGGGGCAAAACAATCATTTGGATCAAGGGTGAAATTTAGACTCGAAAAATACACTGTGAGGTGTTAATAATTTATCTTTATTGTTATAGACCCTGAGAAACAAATTTCAGAGGTCGATCGAGGAAAACGAAAGGTTTTAGAATAACCGAAAGACAATACCGAAACGAATACCAGGTAAGTTCGAATAACTTAAAGTAAACTCCTAATATGCCTAAATGCAGGATTTAAGAATGTATGATAATTGCATTTGATGATGGCATGAAAATACATGAAATGCATACTTAACAATGACATGTTGAAAAATGTCCCGGTTGAGGTTAGAAAGGAAGTTCGATGGATGAACCCTGTTGCATGTGATATTGAGATCCTGCATGTGTTGCAGAAAGAATTTAGCCCGGACGGGTAATCCGTTGATCTCAAATATAGAAAGGATTTAGCCCGGACTGGTGTTCCTTGAGTGATCTAGCCTCTCGAAGAATATTTGTACATTATGGATTTAACCCGGACAAGTAATTTGATTAGGGCCTGAATTTAGCCTGGACTAGCAATTCAGATCCGAACTCAGTAAAGGTGTTTGCCGCTAAAAGGGATTCAGCCTAAACTGGTAATCTCGCCGTAAAACATGAGGTTCGCAGGAGTGCATACCTGAAATGATCATTCTTATGAATTGACAGTTATTGGATAATCCATCAAGATTTCTTAGAAACTCAACGGGATTAATGTGAGATGTATGTTCAAAAGGAAATACTGAATGATGAGCACATCTAAGACAAATTACATGGTACATTATTATTGTGACTAACTTGTTGATTGAGTGCATGTGATAGGGATACCATTTTCATGCTTGTTGATTCTATTGCTTAATATGGTTTATGCTAATTAATCGGTAAGTTTACTTTCCAGTTATTCGGGCATACTAAGCATGTAAATGCTTACCCCTCTCTTTTCCCTGTCTTATAGAGCTCGATGACTCACAAAGATTGGAAGACGGTTGGAGACTCAACACACTATCAACTAGTCCAGCTTTGGTATATAGACACTTTTGTTTTGTTCAATGGCATGTATAGGACTTTTGCTTTGGTATATAGCCAATATGAAGGCATGTGCAGATTTTACATATCTTTTTGTATATGGCCACGGGAATTGGCACATTTTGAAATAGGCTATGACCTATAAATCTATACATGTTTATGTTCATATGTGATGGCTTGGTTTTAATTGGCAATGAGTTATAAGAATGAGCCAATCTTGATTGTGTCAAGGAGATATGGAAACCCTTAATACAAAAAGGGAATTAATCTAGCATGTACAAAACTGATGATTTGAGGTTTTCATGTAATGAGATTTATTAAGGTTTTATATAAGTGTATAATTCGGCCTTATCATGTATTAAAGTAACTTATAAGTGTGATTGGTTGATAAAGGGTGACCAAAGGCTTGAAAAATGGCCTAACAAGGTCCACACGGGTAGACACACGGGCATGTGTCTAGGCCGTGTGTGACACACGGCTCGCCCCCATGGGCGTGTGGTATGGCCGTGCGTCCCCTGCATTTAAAATTTTAAGTCAGTATAGTGCACGGGCTAGACACACGGGTGTGTGTCTTGGCCGTGTGCCCCTAAATGCATGATGACCTCATAAATAGAGAGTTACATGGGCTGATGGCACGGGCGTGTCCCAAGCCACACGGGCATGTGTGACCACACAGCCTCACCCATATGGGCGTGTTACTCTCCAAGGAAAGAAAATTTATTAAGTTGCCCAAAGCCTATCAAATGTTTTTGATTTTGTCCCGAACCACCCCGACGTATTTTTTAGGCCTCGAAGGCCTGTATAAGGGACAATATGTATGTGTTTGAAAAGTTTTCATTTTGGGAGAAATTTGGTGAGCCGAATTTGTTTATCGTAAAAGTTTAAACCCGGTAATGCCTCGAACCCTGTCCCGACGCTGGATTTGGGTGAGGGGTGTTACATTTAGTGGTATCAGAACTACGATTTAGTTGGTTCTAAGACTACCGTAGAGAGTATTGAGGTTCACTATACATGCCATTTCTATGAACGTTGATAGTGTCATATCTCCTAACTGTTTAAATTGTTTTTGAATATAGTACATGTCTTCCAATTAAGCACAAGATGAGACCGAAGGAGCCGAGAGCCATGCTCCAGCTTCTGTACAACGAGCTGTTTCTAGTAGTAGTAGAAGGCTTATGTCTGAAGGCCGAGAAGAGGCCCGAGTCGCCTTTTTTGATATGATGGATGAATGGTTTAGAGATTATTTGAGGAATCGCCCCAACATACCACGACCTCCCCCGCCCCCTAACCAACCTAATGAGGATATGCCATGAGGTATAGCACCGGTAAGAATTGGTAAGGCCCCTGTAGATAAGCTTAGAAAGTATAAGGCTGAGGAATTTAGAGCTAAAATCGAGGATGATGCTAAAAGAGCTTAGTTTTGGCTCAAGAATACCATACGGGTATTAGATGAATTATCATGCACACCTGAGGAGTGCTTAAAATGTGTCGTGTCTCTCCTGAAGGATTCTACATACCACTGGTGGAAGACCGTATCTTCAGTGGTGCGAAAGGAAAATATCACTTGGGAATTTTTCCAAGCAGAGTTTAGGAAGAAATACATTAGTCAAAGGTTCTTAGACTCGAAGCGAAAAGAGTTCCTGGAACTCAAACAAGGGAATAAGACTGTGGCAGAATATGAAAGGGAGTTTGTAAGGCTAAGTCAGTATGAAACTGAATGGGTTCAAACCAAGTGAGAAGTGTGTAAACACTTCGAGGAAGGTATGAATGAGGAAATCAAGTTGTTGATTGGGATTCTTGAAATACGGAAGTTCACCGCATTAACTGATCCGGCCAAGAAGGTCAAGGAGCTCATGTAAAGAAAAAAGATGGTTCGATGAGGCTATGTATAGATTATCGACAACTGAACAAGGTGACTATCAAGAATATGTATCCTTTGCCAAGGACCAATGATTTGTTCGACCAGTTGAGAGGAGCCATTGTATTTTCTAAGATAGATCTAAGGTCTGGCTATTATCAGCTGCGAGTTAAAGAATTGGATGTACCTAAGACAGCTTTTAGAATGAGGTATGGTCATTATGAATTTCTTGTCATGCCGTTTGGGTTAACGAACGCACTGGCCGTATTCATGGACCTAATGAATAGGATCTTTCAGCCATACTTGGATAAGTTTGTCATTGTGTTTATTGACGACATGTTAATTTATTCCAAAGATGAGACAGAGCATGCGAAGCACTTAAGAACTGTGTTGTAGACCTTACGGGAAAAGCAATTGTATGCTAAGTTTAGCAAGAGTGAGTTTTGGCTCTAGGAAGTTGGGTTTTTGGGTCATATTGTTTCGGGTGAAGGCATCCGAGTGGATTCAAGAAGGATATATGTTATTGTTGAATGGAAACCACCTAAGAATGTAACAGAGGTTAGAAGCTTTTTGGGCTTAGTCGGTTACTACCGAAGATTTGTGGAAGGGTTCTCCATGATAGAGACTTCAATGATGAGGTTGCTATAGAAAGACGTTAAGTTTGAATGGACGAAAAATTGTCAGCAAAGTTTCAAGAAGTTAAAGACAATGCTGACTGAAACTCTTACTTTAGTATTGCTTAAGCTGGGAAAGGAGTTTGTGGTCTACAGTGATGCATCCTTAAACGGACTGGGTTGTGTACTTATACAAGATGGCATGGTGATAGCCTACGCTTCACAGCAGTTGAAGCCACACGAGAAGAACTATCCGACATATGACTTAGAGCTCACTGCCATTGTCTTTGCCTTGAAAATCTGGAGACATTATTTATATGGTGAGACCTGCCGTGTATTTATCGATCACAAGAGTTTGAAGTATTTGATGAATAAAAAAGAATTGAATCTGAGACAGCGAAGGTGGTTAGAATTAATTAAAGATTATAAGCTGATCATTGACTATCACCCGGGAAAGGCGAATGTGGTCGTCGACGCGTTATGTAGAAAATCTTTGTTTTCACTGAGAGCCATCGACGCTTGATTAGCATTGCTTGATGATGGTTCAGTCTTGGCAGAGCTAGAGGCTAGGCTGACATTTCTTCAGGAAATCTATGATGCTTAAACTAATGATAATGACATGTAGGCCAAAAGAACTCAATGCGAGTCGGGCATTGAATCAGATTTTCAGATCGGTCCTGATGGATGTTTGATGTTCAGAGATAGAGTTTTTGTGCCCAAAGATGATGAGCTTATTTGGAAAATCTTGCAAGATGCACATGATAACCGATTGTCTATTCATCCAAGAAGTACCAAGATGTACAATGATTTGAAGAAAATGTACTGGTGGAACGGCATGAAAAGAGACATTTCTGAATTTGTATCGAAATGCTTGATATGTTAGCAAGTTAAAGCTAAACATCAAGTACCTTCAGGTTTGTTACAACCTGTTATGGTCTCCGAATGGAATTGGGACAAAGTTACTATGGATTTCGTAACAGGATTGCCATTGACTCTGAAAAAGAAAGATGCTATATGGGTTGTGGTGGATAAGTTGACAAAGTCGACTCATTTTATTTCAGTAAGAATAGATTACTCTCTTGATAGATTGGCCTACTTGTATATCTCTGAGATTGTGAAATTACATGGGGTACCGCTGTTGATTATTTCGGACAGAGACCCGAGGTTCACTTCGAGATTCTGGAAGAAGTTACAAGAAGCCTTGGGTACAAAACTGAGTTTTAGTACGGCTTTTCACCCATAGACTGATGGTCAGTCTGAGCGGATGATTCAGATTCTTGAGGATATGTTGCAATGTTGCATACTCAAATTTCAGGGTAGCTGGGAAAAGTACTTTCCATTGGTAGAATTCGCCTACAATAATAGTTTTCAAACGAGTTTGAAGATGGTGCCTTATGAGGCCTTATATGGTAAAAGTGCCAAAGTCCATTGTACTAGACAGAACTTAAGGAAAATCAGATTCACAGGGTTGATTTAATCAGGGAAATTAAAGAAAAGGTTAAAGTGATACGAGACTATTTAAAAGCAGCATCGGATAGGCAAAAGTCATATGCTGATCTGAAAAGAAAAGAGATTGAGTTCCAAGTTGGAGATAGAGTATTTTTGAAAGTGTCTCCATGGAAAAAGGTGTTGAGATTTGGCCGGAAAGGCAAACTGAGTCCGCAATTTATTGGACCGTATGAGATCATTGAAAGAGTTGGACCATTAGCCTATCGTTTGGCATTGCCACCTGAACTGAAAAAGATCCATGACGTGTTTCACGTATCTATCTTAAGACGATATCGATCAGACCCCTCTCATGTGATTTCACCAGCAGAGATTGAGATCAGACCAGATATGACCTATGGAAAGAAGCCAATCAAGATTTTGGCTCGTTAGGTTAAACAGTTGAAAGATGAAAATGTGGCCTTAGTAAAGGTTTTATGACATTGATATGATGTGGAGGAGACTACATGGGAGCCAAAAGAAACCATGAGAAGCCAGTATCTAAACCTGTTTACTGGTAAGACTTTCGAGGACGAAAGTCCCTAAGGGGGGAGAAATGTAACATCCCGAAATAGGGCCTAGTCAGAATAGTGGTTTTAGGACCACAAATATGACGTCAAAATATTTTATTATTATTATGAGGTCTAGGATATGAGAATATGCATGTGTTAAAGTTTCATGAAAGAATTCTTTGAGGAAGGTGTCTAATTGAAAATTAGGGACCAAATTGAATAAATTTCAAAACTTGGACTCTAGAAGCAATTTGTATGAAATTTCTTTAGATTATAAATTAGAAGGTCTTGGAGAGAAATTTTCCTAATTTCTAAGTTTTTGGACAAAAATAGGCTTGTATGGATGAAATCAAAAAGAAAGGGTCTAAGGGAATTTTAGTCATTTGGCATTTTAATGAAATAAAATGGGAAAAATAAGTCAAAAATCAACTCATTCTCTTCTTGTTGCTGCCGAAACTTTAGGGTTCTCCATAGCTAGGGTTTCCAAGCTTTTCAAGCTTAATAGTAAGTGCTTCCAAGCCCCGGTTTTAATGTTCTTCGTATTTTTAAAATCCCGAGAGCTTACTCTCTCTATTTCTACCAATATTTCATGCTAAGGTTCATATTTAGAAATTTACCCATGCATGAGTTACTTGTATTTTGATGTTTTATGGAGGAATATGATAGTTGGATGTGTGTTAAACATCTCTTCCTAGGTGATTTTCATGAAAAACCCCTAAAAGGACCATTTTGAAAAAGGTGTAAAATGTGAGGTAGAAATGAGAAATAATGGGAAAATGTGGGCTTCCATAGGAGGGAAAAATATTCGGTTAGGCTTGGGTAAGGTAGAAATTGCATGTGTTTCATTATACGAGCCTAGGGACTAAATCGTAATAATGTGAAAGGTTAGGGGCAAAACGATCATTTAAAACGGGGTGAAATTTAGACTCAAAAAATACAATGTGAGGTGTTAATAATTTATCTTTATTGTTATAGACCCCGAGGAACAAATTTCGGAGGTTGATTGAGGAAAACGAAAGGTTTCAGAATAGCCGAAACACGATACCGAGACGAATACTAGGTAAGTTCAAATAACTTCAAGTAAACTTCTAATATGCCTAAATGCATGATTTAAGAATGTATGATAATTGCATTTGATGATGGCATGAAAATACATGAAATGCATACTTAGCAATGACCTGTTGTAAAATGTCCCAGTTGAGGTTAGAAGGGAAGTTCGATGGATGAACCATGTTGCATGTGATATTGAGATCCTGCATGTGTTGCAAAAAGGATTTAGCCCAGACGGGTAATCTATTGATCTCAAATATAGAAAGGATCTAGCCCAGACGGGTGTTCCTTGAGTGATCTAGCCTCCCGAAGAATATTTGTACATTATGGATTTAGCCCGGACGGGTAATCCGATTAGGGCCTGAATTTAGCTTGGACTGGTAATTTAGATCTGAACTCAGTAAGGATGTTTGTCACTAAAAGGGATTTAGTCTGGACTAGTAATCCCGACATCACCATATAAGTCTACGATATGGGAGATTTAGCTTGGACTGGTAATCCCGCCGTAAAACGTGAGGTTCGCGGGAGTTCATACTTGCAATGATCATTCTTATGAATTGACGGTTATTGGATAATCCATCGAGACTTCCTAGAAACTCAACAGGATAATCCATCGGTCCAGTAGCTCTTGAATTTGAGCCTTTAACTCCACTAGCTCCTTCAGTGCCATCCTATAAGGGGCGATGGATACCGGAGCTGTTCCAGGTAGGAGCTCAATATCGAATTCAACCTCACGGTCTGGAGGCAATCCAGAAAGCTCTTCAGGAAATACATCTGAAAAATCCTTAACAGTTCTAACATCTCCAACAGAAGGACCTTTAAAATCAGAAATGTTGACATAAGCTAAAGATGTCTCACAACCCTTGCGAACTAGTTTCTCGACCGTTAACGCTGAGATTATGTTAGACAGACAATCTCTTCGCTCCCCTATCATAGTCACCTCTCCACTTTCAGTAGACTTCAACACCATACGCTTAGCAACACAATCCAATTTCGCACGATGTTTCACTAGCCAATCCATTCCTAATATAACATCAAATTCTCCAAACAGCAGTTCTATCAAATCCACCAGAAAGACAACCCCTTAGACCTTTAGAGGCACGCCTCTGAACAACTTATTCACCCTAATCAACTGTCCCAGTGGACTCAATACAGTCATCTCACTAACAGTATTTTCAAACTGAATACCCTGCATCCTAAACACAGTGCATGCAACATACGAGTGTGTAGACCCAATGTCAATTAAAGCAGTGTATGGTACATTATAAATCAGGAACATACCAATTATGATGTTAGGGGCGTCACCATCTTATCGACGACGAGCAGCATAGACCAAGGCTGGCTGTCTCGCCTCAGTGCTACCAGCACCTCTACTCGGTACTCCACGACCTCGTCCCAAACCATTTCTACCCCTGGCTTACCCTCAGCCTCTCGGTGGCTGCTGACCACCTCTTCCTGGCTAAACATGGCCTTGACTTGCAACTTACATCTGAATTGGCCTCTGAGTACAATTTTTAACCTGATGATCCATGGACCCACACCGAAAGCACGCCCCAATTTGTTTCTAACACTCACCCATGTGAGCTCTTCCACAATCAGCACAAGGCTGTGGCCTTGCAGTAATAACAGGAATCGCCCAGACTGGCCCATCAAATATGGCCCTATTTATAGGCCTTCCAGAAGAACCTGAGGGTCCAAAATTCCTCTTATTTTTGCCTCTATCTTTCTCGCGGTTCTGGCGCTCAGAGCGCTTCACGTCCTCAGCAATTTTTTCTTTCTCAACAAGGGCAGCAAAGTCTCGCTCCCTCTACGGAGCTATCAGCACATGTAACTCATCCCGAAGGCCATCCTTGAACCGCACACAGTGTTCATACTCAGTTGTGACTATCCTTCAAGCATACCGACTCAGCCGCAGAAACTCTGCCTCGTACTCTGCCACCATCTTATTCCCCTGGGTCAAGTTCAGAAATTTCTTCCTTCCGGCGTCCACATAACTTGGGCCCATAAACTTCCCTGAAAATGCCGTTTGAAGAAACCCCATGTCAAAAGTTTGGCTTGCGTACCCTCTCTCATGGTGAGCCACCATTGGTAGGCCTCATCTCGTAGTAAAAACACTGCTCCTTTTAATTTTTGCTCCATAGTACAATCAAGGTCGTCCGTTATCCGTTCGATAGCCTCCAACCAATACTCTGCCACATTTGGGGCTACACCAGAAACATCTTTGAAAATTTCCTCTCCATTAGACCGGAGTCGCTCAGAAATTAACCTTCGGCCAACTGGTCCAGTACTTGCTCCAGCAACCCTTTCAAGAACACGTAGCATTGCTTGGGATAGAGCATCATCCCCAGCTGCTCGGTCATGAGACCCTATCTCAGTTACTGGTGAGGCTGGTGCCTCCTTAGCAAGCATGTGACCCGATGCTGAAGACCCAGCTCTAGCACTTCCTCAGCCTCTACCGCTGCCTCGTGTACCCCTTCCGCGAGTACCCTTTATGCTCATTTCGATAGTGAATTATCTATTTAAAAGTCTTTTGTATCAGTTTATAATTTTAGTGATTATTAACAATGTGTTATGAATGACAGTAATTAGGGTTTGTTTTCGTAGAAAAAAATTTTACTACAGTTTTCAGTCTTCTATAGTCTCAGTTTACTCTAACTAAATAGTTTCAGTGTAGTCCTACTACCTATAGTAGTTCTTCAGTAATACATTTCAGTCTATAACAATAAACAGTGTCAGAAAACTTACAGATTTGGTGACAGAGTCTCGGTGGGCCACATTTCCAATCAGAACATTTAAAACTTTCAAAAACCCATTCCACAGCCGAGTTTTGCAACCTGACTCTGATACCACTAAATGTAACACCCCAAACCCGACCTAGACGTTATGGCCAAATCTGGCGTGTCACATCCAAGTGTTTTTCGTAAATTGATCTCTTCAGTACAAATCCATTACTGAGTTTAAAACCTTTTTTTTACTACGTAATAAAAGTTCTCATCAAAACGTTTATCTTATTAACCATCAGTGTTATATTAAATTGATTGATAATCGCAGAAGCTTTTTAAGTCGATGAAGTTTAAAACGCATGTTTTAGAAAACAGTAGTTGTTTTAAAAACTCGTCTTTACTTAAACTAGCAGTTTTAAAAATATATAATCCAAAGCCCAATTAAAAATTAAAACCCACAAATGACCTTATTACAAAATTAAAAACCAAAAAGTGAAATTTAAAATAAATAAAGTCAAATGCAAAACACAACAGTCGTGTGGCCACCTCCAAGTCCCTCGCAGCACCAAATCGTCTGAGGCTGGGGATTACCTATACAGTAAAAAGAAAGGGTTAGTTTACGAAAACTCAGTGTGTAATCCCCTATCAGTCAATAGTAGATAATGCATACAAGATAATGATTTGAGCTCGAGCCCTATTCAATAACATGCGATGCCTGGCCTTAGCCCTATACAAGATAAAGATGACATGCATAGTCATAAACCCACCCTAATCCAACCAACACACCACTCGTACCAACCAACACACCATGTGGGGATTAAATCAACCCATCCAGTCAACACACCAATATCACAGTGAGCTACTAACAGTAACGCAGAATTGCTGCTAATAACAGTAAACATGGCAAAGCCACCAGAGCAGTAATTACGTGGCAAAGCCACTAATACAGTACTTCCTCCAAATCAGTAACCCAACCCCATGCAGTATGTCGTGTCATAAATATTACGTGTATGTAGTATGCCATACTTAAAACCAATCATATAAATGGCATACACACAGCAATTACCCTACGACTAGGGGTATAATGGTCATTTCATCGATTAGGGGTAAAATAGTAATTTTACCCCTCAAGGGTATTTCATTCATTTAACTAATTTTAGGGTCTTGATACAAATAACAACCCTTCAAAAGGTCTACAGCAACTATGCGATCTCCATAGCCCACTCCATTATTTATCACTTACCGTAAACTTTGTTCGTGTGGGGCCCACGAGCCCATTGGGCCCACACGGCCCATCTCGACCCAACGAGGCCCATAATGGCCCAAGCCCACAAGAATGCTCGTGCCGACCTCTACAGTCTGTTGCCCATGATTTATGGGCTCGATTTATGACACGAGCATTTGCACGCTCGTGAGTCCTCAAATGTCGAAGTTTTAGCCTTTCGGCTTTTCGGTTTTTGCCGATTCACAGTAACATAGTGGTGTGAATACACACCTGATGCGATCAATCCCTACTCCGAACAGTCCTATGCCCAAAAAGCCTTAATATCCACACCCTTGATCCTCAAGAAATGGTCAATCACCTTCGATCGCTACCTATACAAAAGATGCCACCATCCTACATTAGGCTCGCATTAGAAGTATAATAATATCCCCAACCAAAACTCACTTACCACACAACCGAACAGGGTATAGATTAATGTAGTGGTGCACACCAAAGCATGAAAAGAATTGATCTGAAAGGTAGATGGAAGGGGGTAGTCGGTAATAAGAGAGAAGTAACCAACCCGAAAGCCGAAAGGGAAAACAATGACATTGAGGGCTTACCTTAGAATATTCAGCCAAACACAAAACACTTGAGTAAGAGAAGAGAACCGAGCATCTCACTCAACTGATCACCACACTCACCAACAGTAAATAAAATAAAGGAATAAGATGAGATTCGGCCAAGATATAAATATAAGGAGGGAAAGAGAGTTATGAGACGATGATACCTTACCAAAATTCAGGCATAGTAAATAGTTGAGGGAGAAGAGAATGAGTTCGAGGGAACAAGTCAAGATTCGGCTATAGGGAAAGAGGTATTCGGTTTCGAAAATATGAGAAGAAGAATGCCAATTCGGCACAAAAAAATGTGAAAAAGAAAGGAAAAAGGTTCAGAAGAGAGTTTGGCACACATTCACTTATATTCGACAACAACAATCGAGAAATAAGGTGAAGAGAAGAAAGACCCGAATGGTTAGAAACGTACTAAAAAAAAAAAGAGGACACAACAAAACTCAAGAGCAAATTATTGAAAACAAAATGAAAGGCCCTATTGTTCCTATACCTATTCGGCACCACCAAAAGAAAAGAGAAAATTTCCCAAAGTGTTTCCCCTAAAGTGTTGAATGGACATCCCCAAAGAGACTCAAATTTGGCCAACACCTTTCCACCCACACTCCACGATTTTCTCCCTAATCCTCTCCACAATTCACTCCACAAATCACTCCCACCTCCCATTCAAATTCAATTTAAATTCTTATGACCAACTCAACCACAGAGTTCCAATCCAACTCCACCACTCACACCACATAGACATAAAATAAAATTCCTTTTGCATTACCTGAGATTCAAACCCATGCCCTCTCAGATGCTCTACACGCCACTTACCTTTGAGCCACAAGGCTTTTTGTGACACAAAACAACCACAACTATTTATAAAGCCTACAAGTCAGTACCCAGATTCTTTTAAGAGCAAAATCAAAAATTCTGCAAAAGCCGGAGCTTGAATCTAAGACTTCCCAAACACTCCAAAACACACCCAAATCATCTAGCCATTAAGGCAAACATGCAACTTATGATAGATAATAAAAAATTAAAGACTCTACATTTTTGGGGTGTTACAGCCTAACTCATTATTGAGTTTATCCTTACTCAAAAGATTTGCCTTCACATCCTTGAATGAGAGATGGTCTCTCTCATAAATTAGAGTTTTTCTGAAAGTTCTATAATAAGAGGGAAAAGAGCATAACAACAACATAGCTTGATCATTGTCACTAATATCTACTTCAAGATTCTTTAAGTCATTAAGAAGGGTAACAAACTCACTAATACAAGTTTTAATGGACTCACCTACAATCATTCTGAACGTGTAGAGACGTTGTTTTAATACTAACTCGTTGGCTAGAGATTTCGTCATATATAAGGCTTCCAATTTCCTCCATAATGTAGGTGCTATTTTCTCCTTCAGAACCTTCTATAACACTATTCATAATGCATAATTGAATAGTGGATAGAGCCTTTTCATCAAGCTCTTTTCATTCTAGCTGATCCATATCTGTGGGCTTCTTCCTTGTAACAACCTTTTTTAAACCATTCTAAACCAGTATTGTTGTTATCTGAACTTCCCATAAACTGAAATTTTCAATTCTGTTGAACTTCTCAATATCAAACCTTGACCCTACCATATTTGAATGGGTTGATTGTGAAAATCAAACTATCTTTGATACCAGTTTGTTGGGGAATCACCTGTTTAAACAACGAACAAAGTGAAGAAAATAAGAATTGAAAAGATCGAACACGTAGATTTTACATGGAAAAACTCCTCAAAAGATGATAAAAACCACGGGAAAAATAAGATTTTACTTTAATAAAGGAGAGTACAAAAGCTGAAGAGAATTAAAAGAAAAACCTATCAAAATAAAGAAAAAGATTCTCTCACTCTAAATATTTTATTGTTGTAAAACCTAGAGTAACTAAGGCCTATTTATAGGCTGAAATTCGTAGCATATATGATTACAGCAACTCTAAGTTAATTAGAGTTTATATGAGAAACTAAAAACAAAGTTTAACTAGGACAAGAAAAGCCAAAAAAAATTTTGGTTAAAATAAGAGGCATAGGTCAATAACTCATTCTTTTGCAAGTTTGGTGTGTTTACTTGAGGATAAGACTTATGTGTAGGGGAGTTGATTTACCATAGTTTGATATGGTAAATTAGGCTTTCTCAGTATATTTTAGGAGCTTATTCTTGTGCAAAGTAGTGTCTTTTTCATAGTTTTTCGTACTTTTTAGATTTTAAGTTAATAAGTGTTAATATCTCATTTTTGTTCATTTTTTTATCCAATTTTTCCAATAGTGCCATTCGGATGCCTAACTTGTGGTTGAGTGGTGTAGGAACATGTTGAAGGTTGAAAATGAACGAGAAAGGCACCAAAGGAATGCATATCTCAATATCCACATCTTGGAATTGCGATACCTCCAACACTATTGAAGATTAGAGACCACCCTTCAGTGGTATAACTATATCCACTTTGGGTATCGCGATATCTACCTTTCAAAGAAGATCTCAAGGCTCGAAACTGCCCCAAGTATCGTAATATCCTCTTCTATGTATCAAGACACCGACGTCGTGAGGAGGACAAAAATGGACAAAAAGGGTAGTCTTTGTACACCAAACCTACCAATCACCCAAGACCCATGTAGGGGCATTTTTGCAAATGAAAACTCATCAAAATTCAACCTAAATCGGTCAATATGGCTAAGGAGGAGACACACACATAATAACTTAGTTTTAGCTTTAGTTTTCTCTAGGTTTTCTCTTCTTTATCTAAGGTTTCTTATTTTTCATTTCTTTAGCTGTAGATTTTACATTTCCGAGCAACTTTTCTTCTTACTTTAGTTGTTCTTAGTGGTAGTTAAGGTAGTTATCACTGTAGCTTAGTTTTATTTGCACTTTTAGTCCCTTTACCTTAGTTGTAAGATATTTTTAGCTTTAATTTAATGTATTTCAGTTTCTTTTACTTTAAATCAACTAATGTTTGTTCCTTTTATGTTTATTGCTTTAGATTTCTCTATTGAATGCTTTTAGTTTCATGCCTTTTAAGTTTTCTCGCATAAAAATCCAAACTTTTAGATTTTTCTTAAGCTTTACTTTAATGGTTGTTTTGCTTTTCATTTCCATGTTCATTCTCTTTATTTTCAGCATGAGTTGCTAAACCTAAAAAAGAGGTTGGTTGATAGAGATGTGGGTAAGTTGCTTTTTGGACAAATGACTAAATTGTAATAAATTGGACTAAATTAAATAAACTTAAAATCTTAGGAAGTGATGCCCCTAAGGGAAAATCTAGGCAAGTGAGACCGAGAGATAATTTTGTTGAGCACTCGTTCATTAGTCCCGGATTAGCCGATGAGATCGAGAGATAAATTGTAAGTAATTTGTCTAAGTTGGTAAAATTGAGATTGAAAGATAAAATGGAGCCACTTAGTAATTTAAGCAATTTAAATCCCTTGTTCAAGGACTGACGAACCACATCGATATCAACCAACCACCATTAGTTATTTATTGGATAATTTCTTAATTTTGTATTCTTTGCAATTTAGTCCCTATATTAGCATATTTAATCTTCTTGCAAAAGTTTGTTGTTATGATTTGTCATGCTATAAAATCATATTAGTATCCACTTAGACTCTATTGTATATGCTATTTATCACTCAATTTTCATCTCATTTGGGTTTGATCCTTGGAATACTCTATTGTTCCCTTATAACACTACATATATTACAACTGACCTATACGCTTGTAGTAAAGCGACACTTTAAAATTATTTTATAAAATTGTTTATTTTACACGCACGTGTGGATGTGGTCACACTCTAATAACTCATCTAATAAATATCCCCCACCTCAAGCAAATCGAAGTGCCTTTATGGGTAAACCTAGTTGTTTCTCCACTTCAGCACGAAAGTCTTTAAATTTATCAAAGGTTTCACTTTTTACGATGCATTAGTTATACATACTCATATCTGGAGTGATCATCAATAAATGTTACATAATACTCATAACCACCTTTGCACTGACACTCATGGGACCACATACATAAGCGTGCACAAGTTCTAGGGGTTTCACGGCCCTCGTTCCTTTTGCTTTAAAAGATCTCTTAGTCATTTTACCTCCTAGGAAAGATTCAGATTGTAGAAGATAAAATTCTTTAAGAAAACTTAAGATGTCATCTTTCACAAGTCTAGTGATTCTTTCTTGGTTAATATGACCAAGTCTCAAGTGCCAAAGGTGTAACAGCCCGTTTTTGGTCAAATTGGAACAGTAGTTTTTGGACCACAAATTCAAAGTAAAAATAATTATTTTATTATTATTTTAAGGTCTACAGCATGATAGTATGTTTATGTGAAATTTTTGTTAAGAAAATTTATCATTTGAATGCTTAATTTGATAAAAGGACTAAATCGCGTAAAGTGTAAAACTTGAGTTCTATTAGCTAAAGGTGTCTAATAGCTATGAAATATTAAATTAAAAGTACTTATGTGGTAATTAGACCATTTTTATAGTGGGTGGACATTTATGGACATGTATTAAGTGATTTTAATAGTTAATGACCAAGATTAAATATGTAATTCAATAAATAAATTAAAGTCAAAATAACCTAAACAAAGATATCATCTTCTTCATATTATTATTCCACAAAAAATAAACTAAGGAGACACCATTTTTAGAGCTTGAATATTCGACCATAGTTCATATTTGCATGTAAGTCCATTTTTGTCCTATTTTTAATGATTCCTATGTTTTTTAGATCATTGTACCTTAATATAGCTAGCCCTGGGACTATTTTGCAAAATTATTAAAGGTTTAGGGTTTTTAAATTGATGAATCTATGAGTTTTGATGTTTGATGATATATTATGAATGTTTGATGATAGTTATACAAGTTCTGTTAAGTGATTTTTAATGAAAATGCAAATTAGGGATTAAATTGTGAAATATGGAAACTTTGTGGTTAAAATGTGAAATAAATTAAAAATATGGGCTGCTACAAACCTAATTGAAATTCGGATAGCATGGTTTTGGGTGACATTGCATGAATTTGTAATTTTATGAAATAATGACTAAATTGTAAAAATTATAAAATACTTGGGGCTTTTTGTAAAAGTGATTTAATGAGTGTTTTGGATTAAATTTAATATAAATATTATTAAATAAGCTAAATTTGATATTATATAGAGCAAGAAAATTGAAATTCGAATCTAGATCGGGGGAAAAATAAGGAACTCGACTAATTGACCTATTTCACCATTTTTGTGAATCGAGGTAATTTCATATGTATTAAGTTTGGTTATAAATATATTTTAAATGCTTTGATATTGCATAAAATTTGAATATGAGACTACGAACATATTCAATGATGATTCGACAAGCGTGAAAATCCCGGTTGGACCTTAGGAATAGATTAGGATACGAATGACATGTCATTAGGGTTTATGGTGATATTATGATACGGGTGCTGGTCCTGTACGTTCTACTGGTGGCTGAGTATACCAGCATGTGTTGTGGTAACTTGACAGCTTGTTTGAGCAGCATTGTGTAGCTACGTCTTGACCCACAGCTTGTGTGAGCAGACTCGTTGATAACTCGAGAGTGAGCATGTATGTGATATGAGATTGTGATAGAATTGGCTATGTATGTGGCACTTTGGTGCGATTTCCCATGTCTGATAGTATTTTTAATGGTTCAATGAGTAAATGATAGACATGGTTGAGTATGAGATTGGTACGAGATGGTACAGGTATGTACATGTGCCGTATAAGCTTTAAATCGAAGAAATTTGTGAAAGACACGTATAATCTTATGATTTAATACATGAAAGGTTTGTTAGTTAATATGAATTACATGTTGATATATTCAATTTATTGAATTGTATATTTATAATCAAATTGAGTCTATTTCATACGAGCTTACTAAGCTATAAAGCTTACTCGGTTTATTTTATCGTGTTTTATAGTGATTTCAAAGCTAGCTCAAATTTGGGGATTGTCGGAGACTTCGTCACACTATCCTATTATCACTTTGGTACTTTTAAACTTAAGTATTTTGAGTATATGGCATGTATAGGGATTTTGGGTTATTTTGGTTAAGTGTTGGCAATGAATTTAGCCATTTGAATTGGCTTGTATATGTTTAAAGTTTTGTTTTGTTTATAGCCATGAAAGTTGGCTTAACTTGGTTGGTTTGATTGTGTATATATTTTTGCATATGGCTCTTATTATGTGCTTGAATATGGAGATGTGATGGTAGATGGTATTTGGTATTTATAAGTACTAAATGATTGAGTAATGAACTTGACATGTTTATGAAATTAGGTAAAATAATGCATGTTTAGAAAATGACCATATTGATAATTTGATAAAGTGAAATATGGCATGGAATTGAATGGCACATTGTGGTATTTGTGTTTTGTATTGGTTGGTAATGAAATGGTATGGATATTTTTTGGTTGGAGTTGATTTAATTGCTCATTTATGCTATATTTTGGTATGATTGAGTTTGGTGTAGGTGTTCACAAGTTTGGGTGGCAAATCGGCTTGGTAAATAGCCTATTTTTGTTCACACGGACAGAGACACGGGCATGAGTCTTAGCCGTGTGTGATACACGATCATGTATACGGACGTGTTTCTCTTGGTGTTGAAATTAAAATTAAGTTAGTATGCTCTACACGGCCTCACATACAGGCGTGTGACTTGGCTGTGTGGCATAAGTTAGTATACCCTACAGGTCTAGCACACGGCATGGCACACAGGTGTGTGTGCCCATTTTTAAGGCACACCGGCATGTGTGTTGGCTGTGTAACCCAAGTCAGAGAGTAACATGGGGTCGGACATAGGCTGGGACACGACCTTGTGCTCCCATTTCTAATGTCCACACAGCCTGTGACAAGGGCGTGTCTTTGGCCATGTGAGAGACACGGCCGGGCTACACGGGCGTGTGTCCCCTGCTTTTGAAAAAAATTTCTAAGTGTTCTAAAAGTTTTTAAATTTATCGGTTTAGTCCCGAACCACCCCGAATGCATGTTTTGGGCCTCGTAGGCTTGTATTAGGGACAATATGATTGGTTGTGAATGAATTGTACTTGAATTGACTAATTGTATGAGAAATGTATGTTTAAATGTGTGATAAGTTCGGTAATGCTCCGTAACCCTATTCCGACATTGAATATGGGTGAGGGGTGTTACAGAAGGTACACCTCATTAAAGTGAGAAGTTTTAAGTTTTTTATTCAATATTTCAGTCTCAAGCAATATGCACATCTTTGGTTTGATAAATAGATATTATTTCACATTCATCCGTTACATATAAGACTGTGATTTCTAAATATTGCAATACTATTGTTAAAAGTCACGGTCAATCCATGTTTATTTAAACATGCAACAAAAATTTTCTTTTGAAACTTGGTACATAGAAAATGTCTCTCAAAAAATCTTCTTAAAATTATTAAAATAAAGATGTAAATCTCCCACTACTTTAGCTACCACAGTTGTCCCATTTTCAGTTCGTAACAATAGACTCTTATCTTCAAGATCTATAGTCTCCTCGAATCCCTGTAGAGAAACACAAACATGATTAGTGGGTCATGAATCAATGACCTCGTGGTTTATTGAATCCTCCACTAAAAAATCTTTTATCACTAAGAGTTCCATACATTTGCCTTCGGTGGCCAGGTATTCCTTCCACTATTTATAGTTTGCCTTGAAGTGCCTTTTCTTACTACAAAAGACACATTTAGATTTAGATAAGTCTTTACGCTTTCTAGTTCTCTTCTTTTCAACTTGTGGTGTCCCAGAGACCTTAGTCTTGACTTTTTTAGTGCATTTTCCATTGTAACACCCTCACATGTATTCAACGCTGAAATAGGGTTACAGAGCATTACTGGACATATTATACAATTAAACATACATTTCACATACATTTTCAAATTTCATGTAATCATCATTCAATATCATTCACATTGTCCCAAATACGAGCCTACAAGGCCCAAAACATGCATTAGGAGTGGTTCGGGACTAAACCGATAACTTAGAAAATTTTTGAAACACTTAGAAAATTTTGCAAAATACAAGGGACACATGCCCGTGTGGCCCAGCTGTGTGTTTCACACGGATAAAGACACACTCGTATCGCAGACCATGTGGACATTCGAAATGGGATCACATGGCCGTGTCCCAACCTGTATCTAACCCCGTGTAACTCTCTAACTTGGGTCACATGGTTAAACACATGCCTGTGTGACCAGCCCTTGTGCCCTTCGAAATGGCCACACATACCCTTGTGCTAGGCCGTGTGCTAGGTCGTGTACTAGGTCGTGCCAAACCTATATGGTATACTGACTTATGCCACACAGCCAAGTCATACACCCTTGTACTAGGCCATGTGGAGCATACTGACTTGATTTCTAAATCAACACCAGGGGACACACAGCCGTGTCACTGGACCATGTGTCATACACAGCTGAGACACACGCCCGTGTCTTTACCTAAACTCATAAGCATATCAATTCTCAAATATCAACCATTTACAACAATCATTTGCATATCAATTATCAACACAAGACAAAGGCCAATTGCATATATATACACAACCAAATCAACCAAAATAAGCCAAATCTTAATGCTATATACAAAACTAAACATTAAACATTTACAAGTCAATCCAAATGAAACATTTACAAACCAATCCAAATGACTAAATTCATTACCAAACTATATACCAAAATGGCCAAAGCTCCTATACATGCCATATATTCCAAAAAACATAGATTCAAAAGTACCAAAGTGATAGCTTGATAATGTGATGAGGTCTCCGATGATTCCCGAATCTGAGCTAGCTTTGATTTCACTATAAAACACGGAAAAATAAACAATGTAAGCTATAAAGCTTAGTAAGCTTGTATGAAATAATAAACAAAGCTCATCATTCAAAATATGAACATAACATACTATAAAACATTTTACCACAATGATAACATATATTCAATCACATAATTAACCATAAACTCACAATTTCCATAGATTCGATGCTTATGTAGTTTCTGTACATATCTGTACCGATACGTGTCTATTTCTCACCATTCCATATCTTTGATATACCTGTTGAACCATTCAGAATACTATCAGATACTCGAGAATCTCGCAACACATGCTAGATAACTCAGCCACCGGTAGGACGTACGGACTAGCACCCAAATCACATAAACCCTAATGACATGTCATTTGTATCCTAATCTATTCCTAAGGTTCAACCGGGATTTCACATTTGCCTAATCATCGTCAAACATATACACAAGGTCATTTTCACAATTTCTTCAATATTAAAGCATGTAAAACACAATTATAATAATGCTTATTAACGTACGAACTTACCTTGATTGCAAAAATGACGAAATAAGTCGATTAGTCTGATACTTTATTTTTCCCCCGATCTAAATCTGAATTTTGCTTTTCTTGATTTAAATGTAATAAAAATTAACTTATTTAATTATCACTCCATTCAATTTAGTCCAAAATACACATTAAGGCAACTTTACATTTTTGCCCCAAATATTTCAACATTTTTACAATTTAGTCCTTATCTCATAAAAATACAAATTCATGCAATTCAACCTATACCCATGCTAGAAAAATTTCAATAAAGTCCCTAGCAGCCCATATTTTTTCATTTATTTCACAATTTAACCGCAAAATTTCAACATTTCTTAATTAAATCCCTAAATGACAACTTTATTCAAAAATCACTTTACAAATGTTGTTTATCTAACAACAAGCATACATTTTCTATCATCAAAGATGAAAATACACCTATATTCATCAATGGAAAAACACTAAACCTTTAACAATTTTACAAATTAGTCCATGGGCTAGCTAGATTAAGTTGCAACGATATCAAAAACATAAAAATTATTAAAAATCGAGTCAAAATACATACCATGCAAGTGGAGGAGTCTAGCCGAAAGCTCAACCTTCAAAAATGGTGTTTTTCTATACTATTTTCAGTGGAAGCAAATTAGCCATGAAGATGATGCCTTATTTTCATCTATTTGACCTTATTTAATTATTAATTTACTTTATTAACCTTTGTCATTTAACATTAAAATTCACTTAACCATGCACATAAATGTCCATCCACTTTAAAAATGGTCTAATTACCACATAAGGACATTTATTTTAAATTTCTATAGCTGTTAGACACCTTTACCTAATAGAACACAAGTTTTACATTTTAGGCGATTTAGTCCTTTTTATCGAATTGAGCATTTAAACGATTAAATTTCTTAACAAAAATTTCACAAAATCATATTATCATGCTGAAGACATTAAAATAATAATAAAATAATTATTTTGACCTCAAATTTATGGTCCCGAAACCACTCTTCTGATTTGACTAAAAATGGGTTGTTACATCTATTCCCTTTTGAGGAAGAAACGATAGTTATATTTGCTTATACTCTTCGGAAATGATAGTTATATTTTCTTCTACTTTTCGGACCGGCTGGCCGTTATTCAACACCAACTCATAAGATTGTAATTCCTTCATAAGTTGTATAAGTGTCAGGTTCTTGTTCCCAAGGTTATATGCATTCCGAAAGCCTGCAAAAACCTTGGACAAACTTTTGAACACCATCTCAATCTTAGTATTATGGTCCAAGTTGGCCTCATTATCCTTGGCCCTAGCAAAGTATCCCATAAGAGTAATCATACGGTCTTTAACCAAAGTGTCGGGGTTTTGTTGGGTATTCATCAAACTAGTAATAGCATACTATCGAGCCAAGACAACTTGTCCTCTGAACATGTCTTCTAGTTTGTCCAGAATTGCTTTGGTTGCCTTATAGCTTTCTATTTGATTATAAAGGGTGCTAGTCATGCTTACCAGTATATATCAACGAGCTATCTCATTAGACTCCTTCAAATGCTTTCTAGCCTCAGCTTGAGTGGCTAAAAGACATTTATTATCAAGAATTATTTTAAGTTTCTCACAACTCAAGACAATCATCAAGTTTCATTTCCCTTCCTTATAATTATTTTCATCTAGTTTGTTTTCAGTGAGTATGTTTAATAAAGGAGTAGGTGTCATTTCGAATTGAAAATAAAACATTCGTTCATTAATATCATTTTATTAAGAAAATTTTTGAAAACGTTTTGCAACATTACGATATTCATTAAGAGGATGCATGCGTCTTACATTAAAACTTGAAAACATTTGTAAGTCATTACAAAAATAATTCCTATACCCATTTAATCAAGTAAACGTGGGGTTATCATGATCAACTAGTAAGAACATAAAATTTCATCCAATTAGTACATAAACCTAATGCCCTATTCATTCACACTAACTAATAATCGTGTAATATTTTGTCATTATTCTAACTTAAGTAGAGCTCCGTGGGGAGTTTGTTGGGAAATGTGTCCATATTGTAGTAAACAAGTAACTGTTTTCTATTTATTTGAATGATGAATAAATAAATAAAGGTAATTTCACATTTCACTATTTTGTCTTTTGTATTTATGTCTTTTATATTTTGCATGTATAGCGAAAATGTGACAAGTAAATATTAGCTCATTGATTGTCTAAAGTTCAAACTGAAGATAAGTGACATTGTAAAGAATGCTTACATTGAGAGAAAGATGACTTACTTCAGTAGATAATCTAAATGAGTCTGTAATCTCGTAAAAGAATCAAAGTGAGCATTTGATTCAAATACTGAGAAGAATTATTATGTTGTCTACAATTACAATTAGGGAGATGGCTAATCTTCTTGTTGACTGACTACATGATTAAGTAATTGCGAATTATCGAAACGATGCTTCTGGACATAATTGTAATCACTAGAGCCTAATTGTATACGTCCATTGGTCCCTCCGTTAACTCAACAAAAGCTCGATCAGACTGCATTTGAATCAGAAGAAAATTCTACGACTTTGGGAATAATTTAATTGAGTTGATTTATTTGATGTGGAATTAAATTAGGTGGTCATAAGAATTGTTCAACTAGAGAATTTTATTAAAGAATTTTCTTGAAAATTTAATTTGGAAAATCTAAATGATTTTTGAAAAAATTAATTTTGATTAAGTAAAATTAAATTAATCAAATTAATGAAAATTAATATGATATTTTTGGACGTTAATTTTCAAATCAGACAATTGGCCTAATGGATAATTCAACTTGAAAATTGGATCTGAGATCGTAAATTGGGCCCGAGAGCCCAAAACTGAGACTAAGACCCAAAAACTGGTCGAACTAAACCTGATATGTGAAACTAGGCCGACGGTCCAATCGGTGGCTAGACCAGACCAGACCAGTCGGGTAGTCGTTAATCCAGACCGAACCGAATCGGGGTGCCGTAAGGGTGTCGCACCTGTATAACCAGACACAGCGATGCCGACGGCTATGAAGATGACATCCCGTGTAACACCCTTTACCCGTATTCAATGCCAGAATAGGATACGAGGCATTACTGAACTTATAAAGCGAGCAAACATACAATTTTGGGTCATAAATTTTCATCCAAATTAAAAGCATTCGCATTCAATCATA
Source organism: Gossypium longicalyx (assembly GCA_025698465.1). NCBI lineage: Eukaryota > Viridiplantae > Streptophyta > Magnoliopsida > Malvales > Malvaceae > Gossypium > Gossypium longicalyx. The sequence continues at coordinate 63,947,068 of CM046995.1, read as the reverse complement.
AAGTCCCTAATACGAGCCTAAAAGGCCCTAAACATGCTTCGAAAGTGGTTCAGAACTAAACCGAACACTTAGGAAATTTTTACAGGACTTAAAAATTTTTTGCTATGAACAGGGGTCACACACCCGTGTGGTTTGGGACATGCCCGTGTGGGCAGGCCATGTGGTCACACATGCCCATGTCCCTAACCCCTGTAACTCTCTGTTTTGCAATACATGAACAAATTGATGTCACACGGCCAAGTCACACGCCCATGTGCCAGGCCGTGTGATAAATTATATTTTCAGAAAATAGGTGCAGACTTCACACGATCGGGACAATCCCTCGTGCCTGAGGCTGTGTCCATCACACGGCTAAGACAAACGCCTGTGTCTCTGCCTGTATGCTCAATTCTGAGCATTCTGTTTCCTCAAAATTAAGGTACAGGGGACACACGGCCAGAACACATGCCCATGGGGCAGACCGTGTGTCACACATGGCCTAGACACACGCCCGTGTGTCTACCCATGTAGACAAAATAAAGGCTATCTACCAAGCCATTTGTCTCCCTCATTTACACCTACACACACACAAGTTCAATGGCATAATCCATGGCATGTTTAAGCAACCAAAACATCCATAATCAAGGCTAAATCATATCGTTCATTACCAAACTCACATTCACTGGTATCAACATGAATACTTTCATCATGCACAATTCTACTTAGATTTCCTAGCACACCAAAGGACCCATCTCATCCATTTCACAACAAGTCATTTAACTATAATAAACACATAGCACCCATCATAAAACCCAAAAACAAGAAGGCATTAACACATATACTTATATAAATGGGCTTACAACCATTTTAGCCAAAATAAAGCAATTACATGGCTAAATACCAAATCACCTTAAACAAAAATAAGCCAATACATTTGGCCAAATCAAATGACACATATAAAAAAATGACCACGTCCCTATACATGCCATACTCTAAAAATGTTTTAAAATCATCGGTGCCCAAAAGACAGTTTGATAGTGTGATGTGACTTCCGACAATCTCCAATCCCAAGCTAGCTTGGTGACACTATAAAACATTGAAAATAAAATGGAGGAAGCTATATAGCTTAGTAAGCTCGTATGAAGAAATAAGCAACCTTACCATACATTAATCATGCAAGTAATATAACATAAGATAACATATTTTACCATAATCTCATGATCATAATTTACTTCCTTCACAACTTACCTTGAAATCGTCGTTTCACGAATTAATATTCATAAGCTTCGAGTACATACATATACCACCTCGTAACGAATTTACACTTATTCTCATCCTTGACATACCCATGAACCACTTAGAATAATTGTGTTGGATACTTGGGAATCTTGCACATAAGTGCCCCATATGTAGCCAATGCTACCTCAATCTCATATCGCATAATTGCTCACTCTCGAGCTAATCAATAGGCCTGCTCACATAAGTTGTCAGTCAAGACATAGCTACTCGGTGCTGCTCACACAAGCTGTCAAGTAACCGTAACATATGTCGATATACTTAGCCACTGGTAGGACGTACAAGTCCAGCACCCGGATCACATAATCACATAACACATGGTAACCCTAGTGACATGTCACTTGTATCCTAATCTATTCCTGAGGTTCAAACAGGATTTCTTGCTTATTGAACCGTCGTCGAACTCATTTGTAAAGTTAAATTTGTTGACACAATCAATCATATAGTTCATGCAATATTAAAGCATTTAAATACAATTATATTAAAGCTTATTTAACATACGAACATACCTCGATTACAAAAATGACTATTAGTTCGATTTAGTCCACAACCTTGTTCTTTCCCTTGTCTAAACTCGAACTTCATTTTTCTCGGTCTATAATATCAAATTTAACTTATTTAATCGTCACATTATTCAATTCAGCTCAAAAACATAAACTTTTAACATTTTACATTTTAGTCCCTAGGCTTGTAAAATGAATTTCTCTCAATTTCCTTACAACCCAAGCCTAGCCAAACCTTTTTCATGATTATGAAAGCCCACATTTTTCATTTATTCATATTTTTCTACCCATTTTATAGACTTTTACAAATAAGTCCCTGCTTGTCGTTTTTACCGAAAATCACTTTACAAAGGTCGTTTAACAAACAACAAACATGCATTTTCTACCATCAAACATCAAAATACATACATGTTCAACATGGGTAAAATTTTAAACTTCACCTTTCTTTAAAATTAGTCCTTGAAATAGCTAAATCAAGTTACAACGATCTCAAAAATATAAAAATCGTTAAAAACGGGACAATAACGGACTTACACTCGAGCTTGGAAGTTGGCCAAACCCTAACTATGGCTTCTCCTTGTAAAATTCGACTAGAGGGACTAAATTGAAGAAGATGGACACTTTTATTTGTTAATTTTGTCTTTATTTACCAAATGACTAAAATGTCTTTAATGAAAAACTCCAAAATTTTACCTAACCATATCCATTTTTTTCCATACAAAAATATAATGGTCTAATTACCATTTAAGGACCTCTAATTTAAGAATTCATAGCAATTAGGCACCTTTAACATAGAGAACTCAAGTTTTGCACCTATTTCAATTTAGTCCTTCTAGTCAAATTGGACACTCAATCGATAAAATTTCTTTTAAAAAAATTCACACAATCATTCAATCATACTGTAGATCTTAAAATAATAACAAAATAAATATTTCTAATTTGGATTTGTGGTCTTGAAACCACTCTTCTGATTTGACCCAAAAACGGGCTGTTACAACTCTCCCCCTTTAGGGATTTTCGTCCCCGAGTATCTTACTAGAAACGAGGTTAGGGTACTATTTTCTCATAGCTTCCTCAGTTTCCCACGTAGCCTCTTCGACCCCGTGTCGTTGCCACAATACTTTTACTAGAGCTATGCTTTTATTTCTCAACGGTTTAACTTCCCGTACTAAAATCTTGATCAGTTTTTCACCATAAGTCATCTCGGGTCGAATCCCAATCTCTGTCGATGAAATTATATTTGAAGGATCTGATCAATAATGGCGCAACATCGATACATGAAACACATTGTGAATCCTTTCCGATTTCGACGACAAAGCTAATCAATATGTTATTGGCCCTATTCTTTCAATAATATTATAAGGCCCAATGAACCGAGGACTCAACTTGCTTTTGCGACCAAATCTAAGAATTTTCTTCCACGGTGATACTTTCAGAAACACTTTATCACAACCCAAAATTCAATATCCTTTCGTTTCAAATCCGCGTACGATTTTTGTCAATCCGAAGCTGCTTTCAAACAATCACGAATTACTTTCACCTTTTCTTCAGTTTCTCTGACCAAATCAACCCCGTGAATCTGTTTCTCATTAAGCTTGGTCCAGTACAATGGACTTCGGCATTTGCAGCCATACAATACTTCATACGGTGCCATCTTAATACTCGATTGAAAACTCTTATTATAAGCAAATTCGACCAACGGTAGGTATTTCTCCCAACTACCTTCGAATTCTAAACACAACAACAAAGCATATCTTCGAGAATTTGAATCACTCTCTCAGATTGACCGTCGATTTGTAGATGGAACGTAGTACTAAAATTCAACTTTGTACCCAACGCTTCTTGCAATTTCTTCCAAAATTGCGATGTAAACCTTGGATCTCTATCCGAAATAATAGTAGTAGGCACTCCGTGCAATCTAACAATTTCAGCAATGTACAATTCAGCTAGCTTATCAAGTGAATAGTCAGTACGTACTGGAATAAAATAAGTTGATTTCGTCAATCTATCAACAATGACCCAAACAACATCTTTCTTTTTTGGAGTTAGAGGTAATCCAATTACGAAATCCATTGTAATTCTGTCCCATTTCCAGTCGGGAATTATCACATGTTGAAGTAAACCCGAAGGTACTTGATGTTCGATTTTTCCTTGTTGACAAATAAAATATCTCGATACAAATTCAGAAATATCTCGTTTCATACCCTACCACCAATACAATTTCTTCAAATCATTATACAGCTTTGTACTTCCTGGATGAACAGACAGACAACCACTGTGTGCCTCATGAAGAATTTTTTGAATCAACTCAGTATCTTTCGGTACATAAACCCTACCTCAGAACATCAAACAATCATCGACCTCAATCTGAAATTTTGAATCACTGTTCAGTTTGCACTGAACTCTTTTAGCTTTCAATTCACTGTCACATTTTTGAGCTTCACAAATTTGCTAAAGAAATACCAGTCTAGCTTTTAACTCGGCTAGAATAGATCCACCATCAGACAAAGTCAGTCGCGTATTCATTACTCTTAAAGCAAACAAAGATGTCCTACTCAAAACATCAGTGACTACATTCGCCTTCCCAAGATGATAATCGATTACAAACTCATAGTCTTTCAACAACTCGAGCCATCTCCGTTGTCGCAAATTCAAATATTTCTAAGGCATCAAATACTTTAAAATTTTGTGATTAGTAAAGATGTGACAATTCTCACTAAATAAATGGTGTTGAAAATTTTAAAGCAAACACAGTGGCAGCCAATTCCAAGTCGTGCGCCGGATAATTCCTTTTATGCAGCTTCAACTGTCTCGAGGCATAAGCTATCACTTTACCCTCTTGCATTAGCACACAACCAAGATCGTTCAATGGCGCATCACTGTAAATCACAAACTCTTTTCCCGACTCAGGTTGCACTAATACTGGTGCCTCAGTCAACAACGCTTTCAATTGTTCAAAACTCTTTTGATGTTTCTTAGACCACTTGAATTTCACATCCTTTCGTAACAATCTGGTCATAGGTGTAGCAATCATCAAAACATTAATAATAACCGGCTAAGCCCAAAAAACTTCTAACTTTAAATACATTTTTTGGAGGTTTCCAATCGACAACTGCCGATATCTTACTCGGATCAACCCATATACCTTCCGCTGAAACAATGTGTCTCAAAAATCTGACTTCTTGGAGCCAAAACTCACTTTTGTTGAATTTAGTAAATAATTTCTTATCTCTCAAAGTCTGCAATACAATTCTTAAATGTTCTACATGCTTAGTCTCATCTTATGAATAAATCAAAATGTCATCAATAAACACAACCACAAACTTATCTAAATACTGTCAAAAAATTCGGTTCATCAAATCCATAAAAACTGTAGGAGCATTAGTTAATCCAAAAGGCATAACAAGAAATTCATAATGCCCGTACCTCATTCTGAACGCAGTCTTTGACACATCCGACTCCTTAACTCTCAACTGATAATAGCCTGATCTTAAGTCTATCTTTGAGAACACTGTTGCCCCTTTCAACTAGTTGAACAAATAATCAATTCTAGTAAAGGATACTTGTTCTTTATCGTAACCTTATTAAGTTGACGATAATTAATACAAAGTCTCATGGATCCGTCTTTCTTCTTGACGAATAACACCTGTGCACCCCAGGGTGAAAAACTCGATCTTGTAAAACCCTTATCTGTCAACTCTTGCAACTGAGATTTCATATACATCCATGGCAAAATTTTAATACCTTGATAACTATAACAGCCTAGTTTTAAGGTTAATCGAAACAGTGGTTTTGAAACCGCAATTCGAAGTTAAAATATTTATTTTATTATTTTAATAAGGTCTACAGCATGATAGATTAATTACGTGAAAGTTTCGTAAAGAAATTTTATAGTTTAAATGCTTAATTCGGCAAAAAGGACTAAATCGCGTAAAATGCAAAAGTTCCATTCTATTAGTTAAAGGAGTTATATAGCCTTGGCTTTATAATATAGTGGCCTTGAATGGTAAATAGTCCATTAGTAACATGAGTGGACAATGATGGACAACCATTATGTGTTTTAATGTTTTAATATTAAGGTTAAATATGGTATTTGGTAAATGGTTAATAAATGATGTATTAAATAAAAAAAAGGAATTTTTTCCATTTTATTTGCATTTGGCCAAATATTGAGAAAGAAGAAATCCATTTTTAATGGTTAGGGGCTCAACACTTGCATGATTAATTTGGTAAGTGTTTTGACTCGGTTTTTGATGATTTTTATGTTTTTGTGATCGTTACTTTGAGTACTAGCTAGCCCGTACCTTTAATTTCAAAATTTTTCATGATTTTGTGAGATTTCATTGATGAATATTCATGCTTTTTTATGGTTGATGATGAAATATGGAAGTTAGAAGATAGTTTTACATATTTTACAAAGTGATTTTGTGTAAAAATACAAATTATGGCTAATTTGTGAAATTATGAAATTTTGTGGTTAAAAGTACAAATAAATGAAAATTTAGGGCTGCTATAAGCATGATAAATATTTTTCTAGGCTTGGGTTGTAATAAATTTGAATGAATTTTGTTTTACGAGTCTAGGGACTAAATTGTAAAAATGTGAAATAATAAGGGTAAAAATGTAATTTTTCCAAAATGCGTAAATTGTGTTAAATTGAATGAAATGTTGATTAAATAAGTAAATTTTGATATTATTTAGATTGAGATAATCAAGAATTAGATCTAGAATGGGGGAAAACAAAGTATTAGACTAATCGATCCGTTCCGTTGTTTTAACGATCGAGGTAAGTTCATATGTAATAAGCACTGTTAAATTTATGTTTTTAATGCTTTGATATCGTATAAATTGTATAAACATGATTCTTGTTATGTTTAACAACATATCGGCTAAGAATAACAATTAGTGTGCGGTTTGAAATAGCTTCGGCTAAATGTGGCACTTGGTGTGCAATTTGTGATAGCTTCGGCTATATATATATATGTGTGGCACTTAGTGTGTGAAATATTGAGAATGGAACTTGGCGTGAGAGATATTAAGTAAGGCACTTAGTGTGCGAGATAGCGAATATGCAACGGCATTACGTGTATGTATGAAATGGTAAGGATCGGTACAGGTATGTATGCAAAACTCATGAGAAATGATTTCGGTTTATGATGCATCTTTGTAACGAAGTAAATAAGTAAGTCATGCCTATGAGAATGCTTTTGTGATGACCTTGTGATTTTGGGTCCATGCTTATGCTGTATAAATATGTATTTATACCATGATGGTTGAAATGATTTGTAAAAGTGTTATTAATTTTATTATCATTATTTTACACTAAAACAGTTTTGGACAGTTGCAGTAGTCCAACTTTGAAAATTCACCAAAAATGGTAAAAATTGAATTAGTGGTTGAATAAGATATGAAAATAAATCTTATTTAGTCTATTTTCATATAAAGGAAACGGTGTAAGCAAAATAATTTTATATTATGAGATATTATAATTTATGTGAGACAGGGTAACAATGATTTTGGAATCCCCTATTCAGATTTAAGAAAATCATTAAAAATTGTAAAAAAAATAATTATGGGTTATAATTTATATTATTAAAATCCTTAATGAGTCTATTTTCAAAAGAAATAAACTATAACATCATCTAAATCTCGTATGAGGAGATAATTAATTTTTAATAAAGAAAGGTCGAAGCTGTCAAACAACAGAATAGGGGTAACTTTGAAGAATAAACTGTATTTATTGGATAATTTTAAAATTCTGAAAATTTTATGGTAGAAATATATATGAGTCTAGTTTCAAGGAAAATTAATGGATCTTAATTTATATATCTTTAACTCAAGTTATAAGTAATTTAGTGACTATTACTCGAGTAGACAGCTTGACTGAATTATGTGCAATTATGATTGTGCTACCTTGAAAACATGTTGTTAGAATTTGGCAAAAGCATGTTAATAAGTTGCTTATTATTTTCAAACGAACTTACTAAGCTATATAGCTTACTCCACTTCCTTTCCCATCTCTTATAGGTTTATTTAGCTAGCTCGGGTTAGAGATCGTCAGAGATTCAATCATACTATCAAGCTACCATTTGGGGTATAAGTATTCAAGCACTTGAGTTTATGGCATGTATAGTGGCTTAGTCAATTGTGCATGTGTCATTTTCTTTGGCAAAATTTATTGGCTTATGATGATATATTGATTCATTTTGTATATATAGCCATGAGATGTGGCTTATATTGAATATTTGGGTTGTAATGCCTAATTATATGTACTTGCATGTGCCAAAGGTCATGTGGTGTGATAATGTTGTTTAATATGGATGGGTGTGTGGTTATGGTTTAGGTGCTTGATAATTGGTTGATGACATAATTGGCATAAGTATGAAATAAGAGAATGGGTTAATGATAGTCATGGCATGAAAGTTTGATAAGTTTAAACTAGGCAAAGTATGGTACCTTATGCATGAATAAATTGATATGAAATTGCCATGATCATGACTTGTTTGATGATGTTTAAATGCTCAATTATGCGATGAAAATTTCCATTAAAGTTATGTTTAAGTATGTTCAAATGAGGGTGCCAAATGGCTTGGTAAATAGCCACTTTCTTGGCCACACGGGCAGAGACACGGCCGTGTGGAGGGCATGACCTAGCACCTGGGCCTGTGACTTGGCCGTGTGAATCTATTTTGTTGCTGACGTCATAAACAGAGAGTTACACGGGCTGAGGACACGGGCGTGTCCCGAGCCACACGGGTGTGTGTGACCACACAGCCTACCTACACGGGAGTGTGACCCTGTTTCATGATGAAATTTTCTAAGTTTTCCCAAAAGTTTTCACAGTTTCCGATTTAGTCTCGAATCATCTCTGATACATGTTTAGGGCCTCGTAAGCCCGTTTAAGGGACGTTATACATATGTATGAATATTTTTTATTTGAATGAAATTTTATGGCCAGATTTTATGTGATTGTGTATGTCTAAGTCTGGTAATGGCTTGTATCTTGTCCTGGCCTCGGACACGGGTAAGGGCTGTTACAATAACTTTGCAAATTGATCCCAAAATAGATAGATTGTTACGATCTCGGAAATATAAAAATTTCTAAAAATGGGACATGATTAGTTACCCAATTAGGCTTGCTTACTTTTCTTTTTCTTTCCTAGGGTTTGCATAAAAATTTGGGGAAGAAAATGATGAAATAAGATGATATTAGGCTATTATCATCTTTATTTATTTAAAATTCTAATTTAGTCCTTTTCTTTTCTTTAATTTCCATGGGTGAATCATCATAAATATCTACTAACTTTTCTTAATGATCTAATTACCATATAAGGACCTCAAACTTTGAATTCCATAGCTATTTGATACTTATAGCTACTAGAACTCAACTTTTGCATTTTATGCAATTTGGTCCTTTCCATAATTAAACATGTAATCGGTAAAATTTTCTTATGAAAATTTTCATACAACACTCCTATCATAATGCAAACCATACAATAATATTAAAATAAATTTTATTTCTAACTCCGATTTGTGGTCCTGAAACCATTGTTCCAATTTCACTAAAAACGGGCCGCTACAGTAAGCTTTGATGTTTGTTGTATCATCCTCTTACTTGGGTCCGACGACTGGGTCGGGTGAGGAGTGTTTCAATTTTAAGGTGAATCCTTCCCCTTTAGACATTCTCCTTGATCACTATGCACCAACCTAGTATTCGCCAACATCAAGGCGTCACAGGTGTATTCCAAGGGTTCTTATACTTAGTGTAGTTCTAGTATTACACATATTCGAAACTTATCTCATCCGTCCTTATTTCCTAAATAGAATCTGAACATTAAGGCTTCATCAAGCGGAGTGTTACATTAGTCTTTCAATCAGTTCACTCATTTTCGATTAGATAAAAGACATGTTTACGTTCATCTACTAATATAAGTTGTCTTTTTGTACTACTGTAACACCCCTCGCCCAACCCGATCGGCGAGTCCAAGCTACAGAATGTTACGTTTGTTGCCAGAGCAACTAAAATCAAAAACACAGTATAACAATCATTCACACATGCAATTTCAATGTTAATCACAGTCATTTCATGCTAAATAATTAATTTCGGGTCTTAATCTATCTTATGAAAGCTCTTATATTAACACGAGCATGAAATAGGACCAATTTGCAAAGTTTTTAAAATTCAGGGACGATGTCAGGCCACTCGATGATGCGACGTCACATTCTATCAATTAGTGTTGCAACAAGGAAAAATGGTTGTCGAGACAAAGACTCCGTTTTTAATCAAAATGAACCATTTGGTACCTGATTCAAGGTTTCTTGTAACACCCCTAACCCGTGTACATTGCCAGAACAGGGTTATGGAGTATTACCAGAACTTTCAAAACATTTTCAGATGATTTACAATAATTACTATTCACTTTCCGAAATTTTTTGTAACGTCCCTTAAATGGACCTCGAAGCCTAATACGAGCATTAGAATTGAGTCAGGACTTAATCGGAAACTCTAATAACTTTTGCGAAATTATAAAAAAAATTTCCAAGTTGCAAGGCTCACACGCCCATGTGGTTTAGGGACACGCTCGTGTGACCCTTAGACACGCTCGTGCCTCAGGCCGTTTCTTACCCCGTGTAACTCTCTTACTTATACACACAGCCATGCCACATGCCCGTGTGCTAGGCTGTGTAACACACACGGCTGAGACACACACCCGTGTCTCTACCCATGTGCTCAATTCTATGCATTCTGTTTTCTCGAAATTAAGGTACAGGGGACACACAGCCTAACCACATGCCCATGTACCACATTATGTGTCACACATGGTCTAGACACACGCCCGTGTGTCTACCCATGTGGACAAAATAAAACCATTTCCAGCTTTATTTCTCACCCAAATCTTTCACCAAGTTCCTACACCAAATTTACATCCAAATACCAACCATTTCAAGCATTGAATCCAAGCAATTTATAACATCTAACATGATATATTGTTACATGAATTCTTGCTTTTAATCTTACATTTCATAAGCATACTCATTTAACCTTTCTCAATCAATCAATAATAAATACTTATGTTATCTATAAAATGAACAAAATACATACATATACCAAAACATAATCATTACTAGCCATTCCAATGACTAGATTATAATAATCATTTACATTTACATGCCAATATGACCAATATAACCTATACATGCCATTGCAACCATAATTGTTTTACCATTAATTCTATTTTAAGGTAACTATGTAAGGCATATTTAGTCAATTTTCCCTCAAGCCCTACACATATCCTCATTGCCCTTGTTAGTCATATAATCTATAATAACATCACAAACATATAGGGGCTCAACAACAGTCAAGTTTCCATGCACATATGCTTTCCACAACATGTATTCATTTAACATGTATAAATCATCTCTTTATATTACAAGTATAATTTCATAATATTTTATCTCGATTTCAGATCATTTCATATCAGAACTTTACCCATATTACTCGGAATATCAAGGTCACGATTAGTACACTCAAGGTGTATAAATCTATAATCAAAGATGTACAAACTCATCACATAAATTCCATGTACAATATCATCATTTCATATTTCCATATATCAATTATCACGTATCATCATTTTCATGTATTTCAGGCTGATATGTGTAATAACCCATTTCTTATTCATATCTTCTCATGTCAAGAACTTTTACCCGTTGAATTTATCTGAAATATCAATGGAAACATAGATAGTACACTCGTGGTGTACAAATCAAGATTCGTCAATTCATATTCAATGGTACCCATAAGGTACTATTTTAGGGAGTACACTCTCGAGCCACACATGTATACATCAGGATTACCAGTCCAGGCTAAATCCTTTTCATGACACATGCTCTAAAGAGCTTGATCTGGATTACTTTTCTGGGCTAAATACAATCCATAACATATGCTTGAGAGGACTTATATTAGGATTACCCGTCCGGGCTAAATCCTTTCTGTAATGAGGTCAATAAGATTACTCGTCCGAGCTAAATCCCGTCAGCAACATATGCAGGACCTCATTCATTTCGGGAAATCACATATCTATCGAATTTCCATTTATTCAAACGAGATTTAACATTTTCAAGCATTTCCCATCATTTGATTATTTCATACATCTATAACATTCATATAATTCAAATGATCACATTCCACATTCATTCCAAGCATAAAAGTAACATTTTTATCGTTTATCCTTTATCGGGCATTATCGTTGATCGAGCTTTGTCAGGTATATTTTCAATGCCATATACATATATGGCATTTATACAATTCAAAAACAAAAAATCTAATTCAAGCATATAAAATACACAATTTAGTTACACGAACTTACCTCAACAAATGTTCGTGTACGAAAAATCTACTAATCTGACATTTTCCTCTTTTCCTCGTTCTAGCTCCAAATTTGGTCTATCCGGATCTATACGAGTAAATTTAACATCAATTTATCATATTTCGTATTCAAGTGGACTCAATTTTCATCCTAGGCAAAATTACCATTTTGCCCCTAACTTTTCCATAAATTCTCATTTCGTTCGTAGGCTGGAAAATGAAATTTGTGCAATTTACTCCCTATTCCAAGCCTAACCATAATTCCATCACAAAATTTATAGCACATTTATTCATAAAAATTTAAAATTTTTCATCAAATTTCACAACTTTACATTTTAGTCCTTAAATCATTTTTTTTATCAAAAATCACTTTGTAAAAGTTGTTTATCTATCAAAAACCTTTCATTTTCTACCATAAATTTCAAATTTTCAGCATATTCATCCATGAACCAATTTTCATACTTTGATAACTTCTCAAATTGATCCTCCAAATAGATAGATTAAGCTATCCCAGTTTCAAAAATATCAAAATTACTAAAAATGGGACAAGAAAACTTACCCAATTTGGCCAAGAAAGTTTCTTCTCTCTCTCCTAGGGTTTCCTTGGAATATGTTAGGGAAGAATATGACAAAAATGATTTTTTATTTCTATTTAATTAATTTATCATCTTTAATAATTTTGATTTCCAATTTAGTCCTTAGCCTTTTTCTAACTTTCCATGGATGAATCAACCAAAAATATCTACTAACTTTTTGTTAATGGTTTAATTACCATATAAGGACCTTAATTTTTGAATTTCATAGCTATTTGATCCTTCTAGCTACTAAAATTCAACTTTTGCATTTTATGCGATTTGGTCCTTCCCGTAATTAAACACATAATCAGTAAAATTTTCTTATCAAAATTTTCACATGACATTTCTAATATAATACGGATTATATAATAAAATACAAATAAATTTTATTTTCGGCTCTAAATTGTAGTCCCGAAATCATTGTTCCACTTTCACCGAAATTTAAGCTGTTACATTTCCAGCCAAACCTACCATATTCTGCACCAAATACCAAACTCAATTAAACAAAAACACACCAAAACAATTCATTTGATCATTTCTAATTAAAACCACTCAATATAAACTCAACCTATTACAAAACCATCTATTTTCATATAATCAATCCAATGCCATCCAAATCATCCAACCAATTACCAACCTTATCTAAGCCAATTCATGTTCAAACATGTTATTTCACTTCATTTCATAACCTTATTAGCCTTAAGCATATCTATGGCATATAATCCCTAAGAATAACCATCAACTTTCACATTTAGGCCACAATTTACAAGCATGCATCAAGTTACCAATGTTCAAACATATTTTCATTTCATTCACCTATTAACCAAATTACCATTTCTAGTTCATTCATGCCATTTCATATGTCATACTTTTGATTATAATCATTACATCTATTAGCATAAGCATGCATATATGTCTATCAACATGTATGATTCTAATCTCTAAATTAACATAATAGGTCAAAGTTAAAACAAATTTGCCATAAGTAAACAAATTTACATATTAAGATGTACCACAAGACACCTTATATACATGCCACAACCCTAGGTTCAAAATGATCAAACTTATACCAATTCAGTGATAGAATAATGTGAGCTTTAAAATGATCCAACTTGACGTGTTCCACCAAGTGACAATCTACAAGGAAAAGGGAAAAATAAGCGTGGTAAGCATATAGGATGCTTAGTAAGCTCATACAAAAACTAAAGCTTATCTTCATCATTCAAGCATAAAAAATTATTCATTTTGGCTACCATATCAACTTTCCTTGGCACATTAATAAATATCTGTACATGCAACATTACCACAAATCAAATACATTAGTTACGTTTTTGAATTGTAAATACTATAAACATTTAAAACAGAATCATATAGTAATCCATATGTCAAGTATCAGTACTGTTACATTTTCAATTCATTATTTAAATTTCATTTCCAATAAATTGAACATCGCCCAATGGAACTATAGTAAAACGGACTCGGATATATAGGAATGTAATGCTCACACAAGTTGACAGTATTTCAAGGTTACTCACACAAGTTAACAATTTAACGAAAATGCTCACACAAGCTGACATCGTATCAAGGTTACCCATTTGGAATAAACCTGTAACTCCCCAAAATTTATATTTTTGCTTTTGCGAATTATTGACACAAATGTGTATCTACTTTAGTGGTTGAGTGTTCTGGGTGAGGGTGAGAGGTCCCAAGTTCAAGCCTTGTATTGAGAAAATTTTGGAATTTTTTCTAAAATAAGCCTTAACTTTGTTTAGTAGGCTTTTATTTAATTGGTTGTGGATATACATCAGAACGGTTCTGCTGGTCTGGTGGTTAAGTGAAGTGTTAATATATTGGGTGGTCCTGAGTTCGAATCCATGCGTTAGTAAAAGGGTGTTATAATTTTGCTCGTTTGACTGAAAGAGTTTTGATTGTGCTAAAAGACTGAGAGTAGGTGGTTAGGATGTGAATTAGTGGGGAGTTATCTGAATATTATTTTCTCTTTATTTCGAAATTCCTTCCCCAGACCACTCTGACGTTTTCTTCATCTTTTCTTCCTTTTTCCCAATTGAATTTTTCCCTTTCTCTTCACTCTTCGATTTTGCTTCTTTTTGGACGGAAATTGTACTCCCTTCGCCAAATTTATCATTTTATTGAGCAATTTCACAGCATATTACAAGGATCGAGGTTCTTCCCGTACTGATTTATAGTCGATTAATTCGAGGTGTTTGGGTAAGTTTTCGTCTCTTTAAGGATGGGTATCCCAATTTGGGTTGAATTTTAGTTCAATGATTGAGTGATTAATGTAGTGAAATTCATCAATTATAGGTTTTGGAGTGCTCGGGGATCATTATAGCATCAATTGAAACCAGGTGTGTACCCAAAAACACAGAAAATGAGGTTTCGGTAAAAGCCAAAAACTATTCTGTCGATGCCACACGGCCATGTGGTAGGCCGTGTGCCATAACACGAGCGTGTCATCAATGATTCTATGCCGTGCACATCAGACATGGCTGTGTGATAACCAGGGAGCCCGTGTGTAACACACGGGCTTGACCGATTTGAGCCATGTAGGCCACACGGGCGTGTGGGCACACACGGGTAAACTACACGAGTGTGTAGGCCCACACGGTAAACCACACGAGTGTGTGGGATTTTAGGCTAGGCCGTGTGATCCACACGGCCAAGGCTAATGCCAATTTAGGCCGTGTGGGTAGCATAGGCATGTAGGCCCACACAGGCAGACAACATGGGCGTGTGAGCCCATTTTCACTAATTTGTTGCCAAGGTTACGCGGGTCACTTAAAATGAATGTGAACCTACTATTGGGTCGGGTTTGGGGTTTTAAGCAAAGTTACCTATTGTTTTAAGCAAAGTTACGATTTTCTAACACACTACCATGTGACATCGCCTGATCTGGCACATAGCGTCCAGGTCGGGTTTGGGGTGTTACATTTAGTGGTATCAGAGTCAAGTTACAAAATTGGGCTATGAATGTGGGTTTTTAAGACATGGTTTTTTGGGAACTAATTTCTAAATGTTTTTACTGAAAGTGTGGTACACCGAGTCTCCGGCGCCAATCTAGTAAGTTTTTGAAACTGTGAATTTTTCTGAAATTGTTTTTGATAGTCTATCCTAAAACTAATATAGGTAGTATTGAGACTACTATAGATAGACTGTACGAAAAACACTTAAAATAGTGTATACTGAGACTGTAGTAAAACTGATAGACATTGATTGACACTGCGATGCACGAAATAGACTTTATACTTCTGATATTGTTTTCATAAAATATCTATTAATAAACACTGGAACTGTAAACTGATACATAAAACTATTAATACAGATAAAATGCCATTAGACAATAAGCACCAGAGGTACTCGCAGAAGGGGTACAAGAGGCCGCAGTAGAGGCCATAGAGGTGCTCGAGCTGGATTTTTGTCGTCTGGCAATCTGTCTAATTTGGATACTAGTGAGACACCGGCTTCACCTGTGAATGAGACTGGGTCTCATGATCGAGCGGCTGGGGACGACGCACTGTCTCAGGAAATGTTAAGGATTTTAGAGAGGATCGTTGGTCCCAATACTAGAGCTGGAGGCCGCAAGTCAGTTACGGAATGACTCCGATCTAACGAAGCTGAGCTTTTCAGGGGTATTGCTGGAGTACTAGATAGGGGCCACAGAGAGGATTATGGACAATCTAGACTGCACCCCATAGCAAAAATTAAAGGGTGTTGTATCGCTGCTACGTGATGAGGCATATCAATGGTGGCTCATTGTTAAGGAGGGAACTCAGCCCGATCGACTGACCTGGGAGTTCTTTAAAACTACTTTCTAGGGGAAGTATGTAGGGGACAATTATGTGGATGCTCGTAGAAGAGAGTTCCTAAATTTGACTCAAGGAGATAGATCAGCGGCCGAGTATGAGGCTGAATTTTTTAAACTGAGCCGCTATGCACGAGGTATGGTAACGGTTGAGTATGAACGATGTGTTCGCTTCGAGGATGGCCTCAGAGATAATCTAAGAGTTCTGATAGCTCCACAGAGGGAGCGAGACTTTGCTGCACAGGTTGATAATGCGAAGATTGCCAAGGAAATGAAGCACGCTGAACGCCAGAACTGAGAGAAAGTTAGGAGCAAGAGGGATTTGGAGCCCTCGAGTTTCATTTAGAGGCCTAAGAAAAAGGCTAGGGTTGACAGACTGATCAAAGTGGGGGCTCCTATTGCTACTACTGGACAGCTGTCGTGTACTAACTGTAGTAGACGCTATCAGGGTGAGTGTTGGAAAAGAACTAGTGCTTGTTTGAGGTGCAGTTCATTAGAGTATCGTATTAGAGGGTGTCTGCAGAGGTTCGATCAGATGCAAGCTCCGGGTACTGGTACTGCACCATCACTGAGAGCAATTCAGCAGCCCCCAAGAGGCTGTGGGTAGGTCAGAGGTGGTAATGGGTTGGGCCTTGGTTAGAGAGCATCGGGTAGAGGTGTTGGTCATACAGAGGTGAGGCAGCTGACTCTGGTTTTTGATGCACGTCGTCGAGAGGATGGAGATGCTCCGAACGTTATCACGGGTACATTCTTTATTTATAATGTACCTTACACTGCACTAATAGATATAGGATCCACTTATTCCTATATAGCTTGTACCGTGTCTGAGAACTTGAATATCTTGGTTGAGAGCACTGCAAGTGAGATAACTTACCGAGTCTACTGAGACAATTAGTAAGGGTCAATAAGTTGTTTAGAAATGTTCCTTTAGAGGTTCAATGGGCTATTTTTCTGGCTAATCTGATGGAACTGCCTTTTAGAGAGTTTAATTTAATACTGGGAATGGACTGGTTGGTTAAACATTGAGTGAGCTTAGATTGTGCCACAAAAAGGGTTGTACTGAGAACTGAGGAGGATAGCGAGGTGGTCGTAATTGGGGAACGTCTGAACTACTTGTCGAATGTGATTTCTGCACTGAGGGCGAAAAAGTTGGTTCGTAAGGGATGTGAGGCGTATTTGGCCTATATCAGTGTTTTAGATTATAGGGATTCTTCGGTTAATGATATCAGGACAGTTAAGGATTTTCTGAACATTTTTCCTGAAGAGCTACCTGGGTTACCTCCGAGTCGTGAAGTAGAATTTCAGATTGAGCTCCTTCTTGGTACAGCTCTGGTGTCCATCGCCCCTTATAGAATGGCACCAAAAGAGCTTGTAGAGCTTAAGGCTCAGATTCAAGAGTTACTGAGTCGTGGGTTCATCCGCCCTAGTGTGTCTCTATGGGGAGCACCAGTTCTGTTCGTGAAAAAAGACGGATCCATGCGTATGTGTATTAACTATCGATAATTGAATAAGTTGACAATCAAGAATAATTATCCAGTTCAGTAAATGTGAGTTCTGGTTACGTGAAGTAGCATTTCTGGGACATGTGGTTTCTGTTGAGGGGATTAGAGTCGATCCTCGAAAGATTGAGGCTGTCTTGGATTGGAAGCAGCCTAAGACTGTATCTGAGATCTATAATTTTCTAGGACTGGCAGGGTCTTATCGACATTTTGTAGAAGGGTTTTCACTGATTGCGGCACCCTTGACTAAGCTGCTACGTAAGGGTGTGCCATTTAATTGGACTGATGTGCAGTAAGAAAGCTTTGAAAAGCTCAAAAATGTACTGATTGAGGCCCATGTTTTGATATAGCCAGAGTATGGGAAAGAGTTTACTATCTACAATGATGCATCACATGTCGATTTAGGATGTGTGTTGATGCAAGAGGGTAAGGTGGTAGCGTATGCGTCTCGTCAGCTTAAGACTCATGAGGCAAATTATCCGACGTATGACCTAGAGTTGGTCGTAGTGGTGTTCATGTTGAAAATCTGGAGGCATCACCTATATGGTGAAAAGTGTATCATTTACACAGATCACAAGAGCCTCAAATGTCTCCTCACTCAGAAGGAGCTTAATTTTAGGCAACGTAGATGGATTGAGTTGCTTAACGATTATGACTGTATGATTGAATACCACCCTGGTAAAGCCAATGTGGTGGCCGACATACTGAGCCGTAAGGTTATGACTGATTTGAGGGCAATGTTTGCTCGCCTCAGTTTATTTGATGATGGAAGCCTGCTAGCTGAGCTTCAGGTTAAGCCTACGTGGATTGAGCAGATTAAGGGTAAGCAGTTGAAAGATGAATCGTTGGGTCTGTATTTTTGACAGGTGGAGAGTGGGCTTATTGAGGACTTTGGATTGAATAGCGAAGGGGTACTCTATTTCTGTGGAAGAATCTGTGTACCGAAAGATACTGAATTGAGGTAACCTACACTGCGAGAGGCACATAATAGCCCTTATGATATGCATCCTGGTAGAAATAAGATGTACTGAGACCTACGTGAATTGTACTGGTGGCCTGGATTAAATGAGAGGTTATTGATTTTGTGGGTAAATGTCTGACTTGACAGTAGGTTAAGGCTGAGCATCAGTTACCTTCAGAGTTGTTGTAGCCAGTTAAGATTCCACTTTAGAAGTGGGAACGAGTGACTATAGACTTTGTTAGTGGGTTACCCCTCATGCCCACTAAGAAGGATTCTGTATGGGTCATCGTGGATCGATTGACCAAGTCTACCTATTTCATACCGGTTCGTACTGACTACTCACTGCAAAAGCTGGCTAAATTATATGTGTCTGAGATAGTGAGACTCCATGGGGTATCGATTTCGATCATCTATGATAGGGATCCTTGCTTCATGTCTCAGTTTTGAAAAAAGTTACACGAGGTGCTGGGTTTAAGGTTAGACTTCAGTACTGCGTTCCATCCTCAGACCAATGGTCAATCCGAGAGGGTGATTCAGTTACTGGAGGATATGTTAAGGAGCTGTGTAATTAACTTCCGAGACAGTTGGGAGGAGTATTTGCCATTGGCAGAATTCACTTACAATAATAGTTACCAGTCTAGTATACAGATGGCACCTTATGAGGCACTTTATGGTCGTAAGTGTCGCACTCCTTTATGCTAGACTGAGTTGGGTGAGCGACGAGTTCTGGGTCCTGAGCTAATTTCTGATACTGAGAATAAGGTCAGATTGATTCAGGATTGACTGAAAGCAACATCCGATAGACAAAAGTCTTATGCAGATCTGAAACAACGTGAAATCGAGTAGTTTGTGGGAGACTTCATTTTTCTTATAGTTTCACCATGAAGAAAGTACTGAGATTTGGTCGCAAGGGTAAGTTAAGCCCTAGGTTTATTGGGCCTTACCTTATTCTGAAGCGAGTGGGACTAGTTTCCTACCAGTTGGAGCTACCTCTAGAGTTGGACCATATTCACGATGTATTCCACGTCTCGATGTTGAGGTGCTACCGCTCTGATCCCATGCACATCGTCCCTGTGGAGGAGATTGAGGTTCGGCCAGAACTGACCTTCGAGGAGGAGCTAGTTTAGATTTTGGATCGCGATGTAAAGGTCCTTCGAAGGAAATTCATTCCTTTAGTGAAGGTGCTGTGGTGGAATCATAGCATTGAGAAGGCTACATGGGAGCCTGAGGATGCGATTTGTCAGCAGTATCCTCATCTGTTTTGATCAGGTAAATTTCAAGGCTGAAATTTTCTTTTAGGGGTTAGAATTGTAACGCCCCAAAATTTATATTTTTGCTTTTGCGAATGATTGACACAAATTTGTATCTACTTCAATGGTTGAGTGTTCTGGGTGTGGGTGAGAGGTCCCAAGTTCAAGCCTTGAATTGAGAAAATTTTGGAATTTTTTCTGAATTAAGCCTTAACATTGTTTAGTAGGCTTTTATTTAATTGGTTGTGGATATACATCAAAATGGGCCTGCTAGTCTGGTGGTTAAGTGGAATGTTAATATACTGGGTGGTTCTAAGCTCAAATCCCTGCGTTAGCAAAAGGTTGTTATAATTTTACTCGTTTGATTGAAAGAGTTTCGATTGTGCTAAAAGACTGAGAGTGGGTGGTTAGGATGTGAATTAGTGGGGATTTATCTGAATATTGTTTTCTCTCTCTGCCAAAATTCCTTCCCCAAACCACCCTGACGTTTTCTTCATCTTTTCTTCCCTTTTTCCCAACCGAATTTTTCCCTTTCTCTTCATTCTTTGGTTTTGCTTCTTTTTGGATGGAAATTATACTCCCTTCACCATTTTTATCGTTTTATTGAGAAATTTCACAGCATATTATGAGGATCGAGGTTCTTCCCGTGTATAGTCGACTGATTCGAGGTGTTGGGGTAAGTTTTCGTCTCCTTAAGGATAGGTATCCCAATTTGGGTTTGATTTTAGTTCAATGATTGAGTGATTAATGTAGTGAAATTGGTTAATTGTAGGTTCTAAAGTGCTCGGGGATCGTTATAGCATCAACTAAAACCAGGTGTGTAACCGGAAACACAAAAAATGAGGTTTCCATAAAATCTGAAAACTATTTTGTCGATGCCACACGACCGTGTGGTAGGCTGTGTGGTAGGCCGTGTGCCATAACACAGGCGTGTGATCGACGAGGCCAGGCCAGGCACATCAGACACGACTGTGTGATGGCCAGGTAGCTCGTGTGTGACATACGAGCTCGACTAGTTTGGCCCATGTGGGCCCACACGGGTAAACCACACAGGAATGTGGGATTTCGGACCAGGCCGTGTGGATGGCCAATTTGAGCCGTGTGCGCCAACATGGGCGTGTGAGCCCATTTTCACTAATTTGTTGCCAAGGTTATGCGGATCGCCTAAGACGAATGTGAACCTACTGTAGGGTTACTAAGCTCACCTAGACCCCTAATTGAATGAAATGACTGTATGACTGATTTATATGTATACATATTATCAAGCATGATGATGTTTCACTGAACTGATATTGTATGTACCGTTGCCACATTATAGCATGTCATAACTACATATTGCATTGCATTTGGGTTGGGGGTTTATATTATTTGGAGGAAGTGTATTGAAAGGCCTCGAGCCTAATTCACTGGTAGCTCAGCTGCAAGCTACTTTTTAGTGCCGCATTCGGTACTTTTTGGAGTGTAGGGATGGGTGGGTTAATTATATCCCCACATGTAGTGTAAATTGGACGGAGATGGTGTGTAGAGGCTGGCTGGGTAGGATTTTGTGATTAAATATATGTTACTGCTACTGGTACGTTGATGGGCTAAGGCCCAACTGCATGATTGATTCTGTACTGAGATGGGCTAAGGCCAAACTGAAACCGATACTGTTACTGAAAAGGGCTTAGGCCCAGATTGTGATCATGTACATACTGTCTGTTTGTTTATATGGGGATTACACACTGAGTTTACCTAAACTCACCCATTCGGTTTAATCTACATAGGTAATCCCTAGACTTGACGGATCGGTGCAGCGGAGGACTCGATGGTGGCCACACGACCTCTTGACACTGTTTCATACTTATTTATGATTTTAAAATTTTATTTGGGTATTTTATTGTAAATATGGCCTCTATAGATTTTTATTTTAGTTTGGGATTTTTATTGGTTACGGTTTATAACTTCTAGTATTAGGATAACTCAAGTTTTCAAAAGAGACAAACTTTTTAACAAAATACTCACAAATACGCAAACAATTTTAAAAGCTTCCCCATTGAATAAACGTTTTGAAGACTTTCGACTGATTAAATAACACGATTTTAAAATAAAAAGTTTCTAAACGAAAATTGTTTTAAGCAAAGTTACGATTTTCTAACACACTACCATGTGACATTGCCCGATCCGGCCATAGCGTCCAGGCTGAGTTTGGGGTGTTACAAAACCAATGATACGTATAATCCAAGAATCTACAACAAATGCTAGATCTCGTAACATCATGTAAATCCCTAATAAATTTCGTGTATAACCCTAATGGCATGTCATACATATCCTAACCTTTTACTAACTTCACTTAGGCACCATTTCTTGTACACCATTTCATTTCTCATATAAAACATATATTCAATCAACATTTTCATTTGCAGTTTGTTCTATTTTCATTAAACCAATATTCTCATGAATTTACAAGTCAATCTTTTTTGAGTTATAGTGCCAAATTTACTAATTAATTTCAATCTAACACACAAATAAAATAGAACACAAATCAATATAAAATAAAATAAAATAGTAAGTTTCATATGAACTTACCTAGTCAAAACACCAAGCAGGTAGATTCTTCATGGACTAATCGATAATTTTGGCTTTTCCTCGATTATATCTGATCTGATCCAGTTCTTGATCTTTCAATTATTCCATTCAATTTATCAATATTAAACATTTATATACCATGTCATGACATGTACGAACCTAAATGATTTCTTTTTTTCAATACCCCTAAATTTTTATATGTTATTCAATTTAGTCCCTAAAATCGAAATGGCCATAACTTTAAATTTTAAGCCTCGGTTTAAAAACCAACTTCAATTATTTTACTCTTTACTTATACCAAAATTTCACCTCAATTTCACAATTTATTCACTTTAGTTCTTATGTACAAAACTAACAATCAAACATTATAATTTAGTCCTTTTTTCATAATCTAAGCTTAAAATCTATCAATTTAACACAACTTTCTTCAAGAAATCAATAATGGAAAATTTTAAAAACTTTAATAGCTTTTCAAATTGGTACATGGGCTAGCTATATCAAGCTCCAATGACTTCAAAAATATAAAAAGAATTATAAGAAAAGGACTTGGAATTACCTGCAAATTGATGGCCGAAAGTCTTGAAACCCAAGGATGATTTTTCTATTTTCTTTGCTATGGACATTCGATCATGGAAAGAGAAGATGAAAGTTTCCTTCTCTTTCCTTCCACTTTTAAGGCATTTATACCTTAATTAAAATTTATTTGAGCTTAATTTATTTCACTTAATTAATACTATTCACACTTAATGGTTTTAATCATCAACATCCACTAACTTAAATTCCAAAATAGTTTATTTACCATTTTGGACCTTTGGATATTTATGATTTAAGTCCCTAAATCTTTGGTCAATTAAAAACTTATAGCAATAGGACTTTTACAATTTAGTCATTGTACCTAAATTAAAAAATTAATAGACAAAATTTAAGGACCAAACTTTAATATTCTCTTATACCAACTCCATAAATATTTATATTTAATATTTATAGGTTTGATTTATGTAAATGGGGTTTCGAAATCATATTTTCTAGCACTCATAAAAATTGGGTCGTTACAATTATGATCTAACCACGTAATATTGCTTAGTTTTAGTTAAACATTACACAACCAGTGAGCTAATATTTGCTTTTGTTTTTATTCACATACAAAACCACATGAAAACAATATACAAAGGGTATTAATGTAATTTATGAATAAATTTATTAACCAATCTATTCAACAAATTATAAGTGTACATAGACGAAAATACTACACTTAGGGCACCAGATCCAACAGTTCCATGTCTCTCTCCTTACATAAGATGATAAACGCTAAAAAGATCCATCAAAATACCCCAATCTACTAGCCAAAAGCGATACTGTAGAAAGCAAACACCTCTCACGTGAACGGATGGAAGGGAAAGGCAAAGCCCCCATCCCAGGAGTGTACAGGGATAAGGATGCTAGGTTGTTTAACATCTTCATCCTATATGGCACTTAAATACTTCGTCATTTGAGGTCGGAAGAAATGGTATTTAAAATCAGGAGACAGAGGCCTCCTACACCAGAGCAATGAAAGGTACTCTACTTTCTCTGTTATACATTTGATAAATGGTCCAACCACTTCCCTTCTTTCCAACTATAGAGGAGCCTTATCCTACCTTCCTCCTTCAACTGTAGAGTTGCTAACTTCTCCTCCATGATCAGTGGACTCTATAATCGAATTTTAAAGCAAGAAAAAAAATAAACAAAAAGAGTAAACTTTTACCTGTGATTAACTTGATGGAAGTTGCAAAAAAAGTGGCAAACTAACTACAACAAAAAGGAAAGTAAGAAAAAGGAAAAGAAAGCTTAAGGAAATTAAGGGAAAGCTTCAAAAAGCAGAGACTATCAAAAGAGTTGAACAACAAAAATAGAGAAACAGAGACAAAGGCAGGCTTTTATAATATAGGGAAAGCTATACGATTCATCTTATAAAATAATCACTCTTTGACAAAACCCAATAAAAAATAAACTCGTGTCCTACTAAGGTGTAACAAGTGTCGTTCCATCATTAATATTGATTCCTCAGAAAAAAATTGTCAACCTATGCAATTAATGCTCATACATCCCTTATGTCTCTTCTAGAAGTTTCCTCAACATACTTAAAAGGAAAATGTCACTTTATTTTCCTACACCCATTCATTAACAATGAAGGGTTTTTTATTCAGGCCATCCTTTAAAAAATGGCAGGTTTTCACTCAAACCATTTACTGAGAATGGATGGTTAACCATCCAATAATTCTTGATAAAGAGAATTATTATGAATAAGAAGAAAGGAAGATATGGCAAAATTGGGGACCACCATCCGTTACTCAATAAAGTATCATAATCACAATTCAAAACAAGTTGTTTCGTGTTATCCAGATTTGCTAGACATGGATAAGAAGGGAACGTATAGCCAAAAAGCATAAAACAAGGATATAACAAGAAAAGGATAATGTTTTATTTAATTATAATCTTAAGGTTACAGTTACAAAGCCATAGAAATGTTATATTTGTAATTACAAACAATTTTCCTCCCTTCATCGTTGCACTCGGTGAATTTGACTCCCTACCTATTGGCTCTATGTCTTCTATGTCCTCTTCTAACTCCTCTAGATAAGATCTTGACCTCCAAGTCTCATCTTCAATGGAGTTACTTCTTGAAGATTCATCAACAAAAATAAAAGGTTGTATCTCTTGACGAAAATAGTGCCAACCATCCTCGAACTAGCAATTAATGTTGAAATCCAAGCAGCGGCCACATCTAATGTAACACCCCTAACCCGTATCCATCACCAAAATAGGGTTACAGAGCATTACTGGAGTTTATAGAGTAATTTCATATAATTCATGTTATATTGTAACAGTCTATTTTTAGTCAAATTAGAACAGTTATTTCGGGACCACAAATCCAAAGTCAAACTAATTATTTTATTTTTATTTTAATTTCTACAGCATGATTGAATGATGGTGTGAAATTTTCGTTAAGAAATTTTATCGTTTGAATGCTTAATTTGATAAAAAGGACTAAATCGCGTAAAGTGTAAAATTTGTGTTCTAATAGTTAAAGGTGTCAAATAGCTATGGAATATTAAATTAAAGGTCCTTAAGTGGAAATTATCCCATTTATAAAGTTAGTTGAAAAAGATGGACATGGTTAGGTAATTTTTTAATGTTTTAACTTAAGGTTAATTTTGTAATTTAGTAAATAATGTTAAAATAACTTAAGAAAAATGTGTCCATCTTCTTCATTTTTATCATCCATAGCTGAATTTGTTAAGAAATCCATAGCTAGGGTTCGACCAAGTTATTTTCTTTGAATTGTAAGTGGTTTTTGTCCCCTTTTTAATTATTTTTATGTTTTTGAGATTGTTACAGCTTAGTCTAGCTAGCTCAAGGACTATTTTGCAAAAATGTTAAAGGTTTAGGGTTTTTCCATTACTGAATTCATATGTGTTTTGATGTTTAACGGTAGAAAATGCATGGATGTTGCTAGATAAACAACATTTGTTAAGTGATTTTTAGTGAAATGTACAATAAGGGATTAAATTGTGAAATGTTTAATTTTTGGGGTTAAATTGTGAAATAAATGAAAAATATGGACTGTTAGAGACCTAATTAAAATATAGCTAGCATGGGTTGTGGTTGAATTGCATGAATTTGTGATTTTATGAAATAAGGATTAAATTATAAAAATGTTGAAATGTTAGGGGCAAATGTGTAAAATTGCCTTAATGTATAATTTGGACTAAATTGAATAAAGAGATTATTAAATTAGTTAATTTTGATTACATTTAGATCAAGAAAGGTGAAATACGGACTTAGATCGGGGAAAGAATAAAGTTTTGGATTAATTGACTCGCTTCGCCGTTTTTGCATCCGAGGTAAGTTTGTATGCAAATAAGCATTGTTATATTTGTGTTTTAAATGCTTTAATACTGCATAAATTTTAAATATGACATTTCGGACTTATTCAACGAAGATTCGACATTGGAAATCCCGACTGAACCTTAGGAATAGAGTAGGATACAAATGACATGTCATTAGGGGTTATTATTATTTTTGGTGTTGGTTCGTACGTCCTACCAGTGGCTGAGTTATCCAGCATATGTTGCAGATTCTCGTCAACTTGTGTGAGTAGCACCATCTAGCTTTTTCATGACCATCAGCCTGTGTGAGCAGACCCGTTGATAGCTCTAGTGTGAGCATTATATATGTGATACGAGATTGAGATAGCTTTGGCTATGTATGTGGCTCTTAGAGTGCGAGATTCCTGAGTATCCGATAGTATTTCGAATGGTTCAATGGGTATGTCAAAGATGTGGATAAGTATGAGTTTGATACGGGATGGTATAGGTATGTTCATGAACCGAGCAATACATTGAAATAAGGAAAATTATGAAAGTTACATCTAACTTTGTGAATGCAAATGTGGTAGGCTGGTGATTTATTATAAGCTATGTTATGTTATGTTTTATTTGCTTAATTTGAGCATATATGATGAGTTGATTTAAATGCTATACGAACTTACTAAGCTTTATAGCTTACTTTGTTTAATTTTCCTTGTTTTGTAGTGAAACCAAAGTTAGCTCAGATTCGGGATTGTCGGAGACTTCATCACACTATCCAACGATCACTTGGTACCTTTAACTTAAGTATTTTGGGTATATGGAATGTATAGGATTATGGTCATTTTGATATATAGATTGGTAATGAATTTAGTCATTTGAAATGGCTTGTAAATGTTAATGTTTGATTTTGTATATAGCCATGAGAGATGGGTTAATTTGGTTGGTTTAATTGTGTATGTATATATATGTGTATATGGTTTATGATGTGTGGTTGAGGATGGCTTTATGATGATTGTTGATAAATAGTATAGTGAATATCAAATGGTATAAATTTAAGTTTGGTATGTTAATGAAATTAGGTAAATAATGTATGCTTGGAAAATAACCATGTTGATGATTTGAGATAGTGAAAATTGATATGAATTGGAATAGCATATTGTGGTATTGATGTGTTTTAAAATGGTTGGTGTTGAAGTGGTATGAAATATGCTTGAATAGGGTTTATAGAATGCATATTTTTATGCCATGAATTGTACCATTTGGTTTAATGTAAGTATGTGCAAATTGGGTGGCAAAACGGCTTGGTGAATAGCCTATTTTTGTCCACACAGGCAGAGACACAAGCGTGTGTCTCAGCCGTGTGTGACACACGGTTAGGTTACACGGCCATATGCCCCCTGGTGTTGAAATTGAAATCAAGTCAGTATGCTCCACATAGCCCAACACACGGGCGTGTGTCTTGGCCGTGTGGCATAAGTCAGTATACCCTACAAGTTTGGCACGGCCTAGCACACGAGAGTGTGTGGCCATTCTTAGGGCACACTGGCTAGCCACACAGGCGTGTGTGTTGGCCGTATGACCCAAGTCAGAGAGTTACACGGGGTCAGACACGAGCTGGAACACGGCCATCTGCTTCCATTTTGAATGTCTACACGGCTTGTGACACAGGTGTATCTTTGGCCGTGTGAGACACACAGTTGAGCCATACGGGCGCGTGCCCCTATATTTTGGAAAATTTTCTAAGTTTCGTAAAAATTTCTTGAGTTGTTAGTTTAGTCCCAAACCTTCCCGAATGCATGTTTTGGGCCTCGCAGGTTCGTATTAGGGATGATGTGAATGATTTTGAATGATGATTTATTGAATTTGAGAAATGTATGTGAAATGTATGATTTTCTGTGTTATAAGTCCGGTAATGCTCCATAACCCTATTCCAGTGTTGAATACGGGTGAGGGGTGTTACATTTATTGGTATTAGAGCTACGGTTTAGTCGATTCTCGGACTAACATAGCGTATGTGAGAGTCTAGCTATACATGCCATATATAACCTGTGATAGTGTGATATCTCCTAACAGTTTAAATTGTGTTTTCGTATAGTAAATGGATCCTAATCGAGCTGTAGCTGATGATGTCAAAAGTAATACACCTGCCTCAATTTACGGAGTAGTGCAATCAGAGTCGAGACCCGTATCAGGTAGCCAAGGAGGAGAGGCTATAAAAATCCTTCTTCTAGAAGATGAATGAGTGGTTTGCGAAGTTTGTTCGAACAAATCCGGCTACTCAACAACCTTCACCCCCATCTAATCCCCAATCGGTTCCCATAGCCCCTTAAGGTGTATAGTTTTTACGACTGAATAAGTCGCCAGTTGATAAGATTTGAAAATACGGAGCCGAAAAGTTTAGAGTTAATGTTGATGATGATTCTGAGAGAGCCGAGTTTTGGCTTGAAAACACTATCAAAGTGTTTGATGAACTTTCTTACACACCAGCAGGGTGTTTAAAATGTGCCCTATCACTTTTGAGGGACACTGTGTATCAATGGTGGAATACGTTGGTGTCTGTGGTAACGAGAGAAAGAGTTACCTGGGAATTCTTTCAGGTAGAGTTTAGAAAGAAATACATCAGTCAACGGTTCATTGATCAGAAGCACAAAGAGTTTCTTGAATTGAAACAGGGTCGTATGTCTGTGATCGAATACGAGCAAGAGTTTGTAAGACTTAGTAAATATGCTCTGGAATGTGTTCCAACTGAGGCCATTATGTGTAAAAGATTCGAAGATGGGCTGAATGAAGATATCAGATTATTAGTCAGGATTCTAGAGTTGAAAGAATTTTTTTGT
The DNA here is from genome assembly GCA_025698465.1 of Gossypium longicalyx. NCBI lineage: Eukaryota > Viridiplantae > Streptophyta > Magnoliopsida > Malvales > Malvaceae > Gossypium > Gossypium longicalyx. Next base: position 63,917,557 of record CM046995.1, on the reverse strand, counting down.
GCTAGTTGACCAAGATTGCAAAGCCGAAAAATTGGGCAAAGAAAAAAGAAAGGCAGATTTTGAGGCTAGAGATTTGAGAAAAAGAACAATGAATAAACCATATTAGTCTTCATCAAATAAATCAAGAGATTCGTACACTCGTTAAAATACTTCAATCGGGTATCCAAACAGAGATCATGGAAAACAATACTCAAGTCCTAAAGCTCAAGCTACATCAGTATCGGGTGTTGGCAACATGAGAACAATAAGCCCGAGTGTCAACAATGTGGTCGACGACATTTCGGTAAGTGCTGGATGAATAATAAAGGTTATTTTAAATGTGGCTCGCAAGATCATTTCATATGAGATTGCCCTGAGTTAGCTGAGAAAGATAAGTTCTAGAATGTAAGATCGAGCAATCTTGCCACTAGAGGGAGGCCACCGAGAAATGTGGGGAATGTGACTAGTAGTAGAGGAATGACAAAAGACTCCACTATGAGATTCGAGGCCAGAGCACCTGCTAGAGCATACGCTATTTGTGCTCGAGAAGATGCGTCGTCACCTGATGTTATTAACGGTAGATTTTCTCTCTATGACACTAATGTAGTTGCATTGATTGATCCTGGGTCGACTCATTCATATATTTGTATGAATTTGGTGTCTAGTAAAATTTTTCCTGTTGAGTCTACTGAGTTTGTGGTTAAAGTGTCGAACCCCTTAGGCAAATATGTTCTAGTTGATAAAGTTTGCAAGAATTGTCCTTTGATGATTCGAGGTTACTATTTTTCGGCTAAGTTGATACTACTATTGTTTGATGAATTCAATGTAATTTTGGGTATGGATTGGTTGACGCTGCATGATGTTGTTGTGCATTGTAGACGAAAGGCTATTGAATTGAAATGTCAGAATAGTGAAATCATTCGAATTGAATCAGATGAGTCGAGTAAATTACCTGTTGTGATTTCGTTTATGTCAGCTCAGAGATGTGTGAGAAAAGGTTGTGAATCTTATCTTGCTTAAGTTTTAGATACAAAAGTGTCTGAATTGAAGATTGAATCAGTGCCAGTAGTCTGTAAGTATTCGAATGTATTTCCAGAAGAGTTACCGAATGTAACAGCCTGCTTTTAGGGTTAATCAGAACAGTGGTTTTAGGACCACAATCTGAAGTAAAAATAATTATTTTATTATTTTATTAATGTTTACAGTATGATATAATTTTTGTGTGAAAATTTCATAAAGAAATTTTACCGTTTGAGTGGTTAATTCGATAAAAAGGACTAAATCGCATAAAACGTAAAACTTGTGTTCTATTAGCTAAAAGTGTCAAATAGCTATAGAACATTAAAGTAAAGGTCCTTAAGTGTTAAATAGGTCATTTATGAGATAGTGGAAGATGATATCATGGCAAATGGTGTAATTATTAAATGTTTTAAAGATTAAAATGGTAAATAGGTAATTAAAGGTTAATTAATTAAAACAAAACCACAATTTTGGGTTATTATCTTCCTAAAACCGATTTGAGAAAATAAAAATCAGCCATTGTTGTGTTCTTTATTCGGCCAAAATTTATTTGTCCATTAAGGTACGGTTTTGACTCGGTTTTTAATAATTTTTACGTTTTTGAGCTCGTTGCAGCTTAATCTAGCTTGTCTATACCTTCGCATTCGAAACTGCTATAAATTTTGAATGATGCCATTTTTGAATGCTTGGTTTTTTTAGATGTTTTATGATAGATTATTAATGTTTGAAGCTAGGTTAACAAGTTTTATAAAGTGATTTTTGACAAAAATGTCAATTAAGGACTAAATTGAGAAAAGTGTAAAATTCATGGTTAGATGTGTGATTAAATTGAAAGTATGGGCTGCTAGTAGTATGGGTAACATTTGGCTAGCATGGGTTGTCCTTAAATTGCATGAATTTGCAATTTTACGTGATAAGGACTAAATTGTAAAAATGTAAAACATTAGGGGCAAAAGTGTATTTTTGCCAAATTTTGTATATAGTGTCAAATTGAATAGAAAGGGACGTTAATATGCTGAATTTAATATTATATATAGATCAAGATAAGCAATTACCGGAACTAGATCGGGGAAAACGAAAAGTGGACGAATAGCCGATAGTTTTATTTAAGCGACACGACGTAAGTTCGTCCAGCTAGAATTGAACTATTAAATACTTGCAATTATTTAAGTTGAATGAATAACTCAATTGAAATTCGAATTACTGATTATATGATTAAAATTACTGTTTACATGAATGAAAGTGAAATGCTACAATTATTATATATGTTACATGGATTCGGTATGATAATATGCATTAGGTATGCGAATTGAGTATTTAAATGTATGTACTTAATTGAATCGTATATATATATGATTTGAGAAATTGAATTATTGATCATTGAATGCTTAAATGTTGAAGTAGAATAATTACCGAGCCCCATTTGAACCACAGGATTTTGTTAGATATGAGTGACATGTCACTAGGGTTACCGTTTTGGTCGAGCTCCTTCATTTGTTGCGGACTCACCATAGCTCGTATGAGCTTACCGATATATCAGCTCATAAGAGCTTACTATTTTCAGCTCATTGGAGCTTATTGATTCAGCTCGTATGAGCTTACTATTTAGCTCGTATGAGCTTGCTGTTCAGCTCGATAGAGCTTACCGTTTCGACTCAATAGAGCTTACTGTTTATCAGCTCAGGAGGAGCTTACTGATCATGGCTCGAAAGAGCCAAAAAGATAATGAATTGATGGATTATCGATAAATACACTTAATGTGTATCACCTGAGTATCTATCCTAATTCTACGTAGTTCAACGGGTATAATTACTCTTACCAATCATATGAATAAGTTATGTTTAAATGAATGAATTACTATTGATATGGATGAATTACTGTTGATACAGATAAATTACTGTTTTTACTGATGAATTACTAGTTATACGAATGAACTACTAGTTATATGAATGAATTACAGTTTATACGAATAAAAATGAATTGCCATAATGTTATGTGAATTACATGGTATTGATGTTATTTGATGAATTAAATATGGAATGAAGTTATATGTACTTGAGATTGAATATTTATTGTTTTCACCTATGGTGACTTGATGTTTACATTGATATAATGATACTAATCTATTGATGATTTTATATGCTTATGCATTGGGCAAATTTGTTTGGATTGTATTGAAGTGGTAATATAGGTTATAGTGACGTACGAACAAATGTTATATGTGAATCGAGATATAGGTGGTTTAACTACATATATGCCTATTAGTGTGCAAAATACAGAATACTCGATGTTATTTCAATGGTTTAACAGACAAGATAACGATACAAGAATTGAAATGATAATATGAATTAGTTTAGGTATACATGACACACTCGGCAATTAATATTTAATAATTTCATATGATACGTAAGTGAAAACCGATGAATACATATAGGAATTATCAGGTTGTTATTGTAATATGTGTTAATTTCGATGGAGTTGATTTATATGTATTCATGCTTATCTTATTGTGAATTAATTGTTAAATTGTATATAGTACATACTAGTCATACGAGCTTACTAAGCTTATTAGCTTATTTTGTTTATTTCTCGTATTTTATAGTGATTTGAAAGCTCGGGTTTGTGAAACTGTACATAGTCGTTATCAAGTAATAAGTAAGTATCAAGTTATCATCTCCACAGGGATTGTATTTGTGCTAAGTCAATTAATTTGTAAAATTATATTAAGAATTTGATCAATAAAAACAATATAATTGATAAGTGATGATTAAAATGTATTAAACTAAATGCAATGATCCCTGATGTGATTTATCCTAACATGCAACTACATGAATGAAATAGATTTTAATATAATTAACACAATAAGAAACAATTATAACATAAATAAGCTAGGACAATTACTTTAATTAAACTCAAATTATTCTCAACATGCTTATCAATATTCAGAAAAACATTCCATGGCAACTTGATCTTTCATGAGTTTAGAAACCACATTAGGTCCTTTCAGAATCTTTTACTTAGTAAATACTCATTTTATTGATTCTTATTTACTAAGGGTTTCTTAGTATTTGTGCAAGATAATAGGGACGTGTTAGGTTTGAAATAGTTTAATCACACAAATCTAAAAACTATGCAGATAACAGAGCCTGGTTAGGGTTGTTATGTAACCTACAATTTAATCGAGTTAGGATCTAAATTGAGCATGCACATTTCAATTATGTGTCCATTAGTCATTTTCTGGTTAGGATTACTCAACTAATTCAGGTTCATTTCAATCATGTATGAACAAAATACAGACTTGATTTTAATTGAAAACATGATTGATTGAGGCACAAACATTATAAGTATGAATCAAATAAATATTATTTAATATTATTCAATCAAAATAATCATCCTAGCTTAAATAAAATTAAGCTATCATTGTTGTAAACAAGAATAGTAAACACATAGCAAACATTCTTGAATTAAGTTAAAGAAAAGAAAGATTAAACCCAAATCAAAGTGGCTGTCACCCAAGACTCTGATTGACGAGGGTTCTTTCATTCCTTCGCTTCGCTCCTTTACTGATGGCTCTCCGAGGAGGCCGACCAAGGGCTCCTTAAGAGGCTAATTTGCTAAAAATATTTATGTAAAGATGATGATAGGTGTGATGGCTAAGAGAATTGAGATAAGAGAGAATGATGAATGAGTGAGGAATGATTAGAAAAGTGAGAAATGGGGTCTTATTTATAGGTGAGGCAAGGGAGGTAGTTTGCTAAAAATAGGAGTGTCCATCTTTTACAAGTTCATCCAAGGGTGCCCAGCCATGATTTGTGGAAATGTGGCTGATTTTTGTTTGGTTTAAGTGCCACAACATCATCAGGATCAGGACTCGGTCAATTGCAAATCTCTGGGTAAATCTCCGATTTCTTCAACTCTTCAAGGACCTTGTGTAATTAAACCAAAATTTAATTTATGAACATCCAAATGCAGCTGAATTTTGGGTTGAATTGGTCCTCCATTTGGATGGTTTTGTAATCAACATAAAACTCTCAGACCTGTCCAACAATAGTAGATAATTTAGAGGACTAAAGAATGTAATTTAACAACTTCAATTAATCAATTTACATAATTAATTAAAACCCAATTTATTAATGAAACATATTAAAATAAATTATTAAATATAAATTTATATTTTATTATTTAATTTAATCATGCATGACCCACTTTATAGCTTGAAAATATAATATGCTCAAATTAATATAAAAGAAGCCATTTTCTGCATGAAAACTATATAATAAAGCATAAAATCACATTTTAATAATTTCCATGTCCCAATTTCATATTTTCATATATTTCATTAATTTATTAAGAAATTACTTGGTTTTAACAACAAATTTAAGTAAAAATGTGATGAATTATAGAGGAAAAATCCTATATATTTTTCAGTTTACACTCCTCCAAACTTAAATCAATGCTCATCCCGAGTAATGTTCATGCACAGCACAAGGTTTCACTAAAGCAAAATTGCTAAAAGTGTAAGCACCATCAGTCCTTGCCCCATAATCATGTATTAATAAATTAATGCTTATAGATCTTCTTTATTAACAAGTAAATCATATGCAAACATTTTGAAAATTTTATATGAATCATAGTATGTGTATATATGTCACAACCATAGATAATATTCTTCATTCAACATGATTTCTCCTCAATCAAGCAAAACAATCATAAGGCTTATTTATAATCTTTATATGTTGAACTTAGCACTCCCTCTCCACTAATGTAGACGACATAATAATCAAATCAATAGGACTTTTATAAGGTTGAAATGGGGCTCGGTTAAAGGTAGGGATTTTAATAGATGAGACATTTTGGTTTCAAATTCTTAACCTTTAACTTTGTCTTGAATTTTTAAAAATTCAACCTTTTTCTTTAAGTGATCCTTTGGAATACCCCCAAACTTATTTTGAACTCATGCTCATACATTTTTTCTTTGTGGAAACTGAGCAAACTTTTCTTCGCTCTTTCTTTTTTTCTTTTTTTTTTTTTAGCATGAACACGTACATCCTTTGAAAATTTCCTCAAATGTCATTTACCAAGACAACTTTAGTTAAGACGGGTGCACAAAATTAGGATAACTTCAAAAGATGGAGATATGGCTTGTAATGTAGGTTCATTGTAATAAACAGGCCTTTTAAGCTCAAAATTATAGTTTCAAGGGTCTAATATCATAAGGTGGGCTTGAAAAGGCTCAAATGATCCAAAGAAATAGTGCCTATATCATTTTAGATTTTTATGTCTCCTAGGATTTCGCCTCAAGAAAGTTACTAAGTCAATTCTAAAGATATAAACCTTCATGCATGTCTAATCTCAAAAGAAACTAAGTTTTCATGGCAAACATTACCTAAGACTAAGATCATACAATCATTCCATTCCTCATGATAACATACAATCACTCAGATAAAATCATCATTCATGCTCACATACAAGCTATCTCATTAATAATTAATTTCTCTAAACATTCATTTATTAAAACATACTCATGAAAGAAATGATTGAAACATACTTGAAAATTTTAAAGATTTTAAGCAATTATTTGCCTTACCCCCTTTAAAAAGAAGCAATGTCCTCATTGTTAAACAAAGTAATGAATGAAAACTAAACACCAGGTAGGGTTAAAAAGAAAGAGAGGTGAGTCATTAAGACTGCTTAAATACCAAGTCTTTCCTCATAATCCAATCCTAGACATGTTCATTTTCATTACCACATCACTTAGTCTTTTTCTTTTTAAAGAAGAATTTATTCATGCTTGCTATGTTTTATTTTGCAGAAATTAAATCCTAGTTACTAAAGAAACAAATTCCTAAAGACCTAAAATAAATAAATAAAAAGACAAGAATCCCCCCTTTTATTTTTCTGACTCATTCCGCTTGTCTTCTTTAGCTTCTTCTCCACTTGTATAATCAGTATCTTCCATCCATGTCTTAAAGATAACATCTAGGAACTCAGGAACAAAAGTGTTAGAGATATTCTTAAAAGTATTTCGAATCGAATCATCTCTAATTTTTGCATATTTCCAGTAAGTTTGTTGTTGATTGTGCATGAACTTGCACATATCCATCAACATTGACAACTCTGATTTCCTTGAAGTACTTGCAAAAGATGTCATGGGAGTTATATATTCAGGTTCAACACTTAGCCTGACTGGTTCTCCTTCTGGCTCAACCCTTGGTTCAAGATTTTCAGATCCTTCAATTGGTTTAGGACTGTTTGGTTCCTTATCAGATTATTCTTCTTTAGTGCCTGTAACTGATTCAGTTTCAGTTTCATTTGTTGACTCCTCAGTATCTGGCTTAGTTGGTTCTTCTTGCTCACTTTGATTCAACTCATGCACCTTCTTTACTAACCTTTCAAGATCGTGACTTGTAATGCACCCTTGGACATATTGCCCCTTCAAATTCGCTTGTGTTTTAACACGGGCTCTTAAGCAAAGTGAAGTGATTAATGATGGGAAATAAGCACTTCCTGTCTTCTTTTTAGCACAGTCATAAATCTCCTTGAGAATAATTTTCCCAACATTAATGGACTTTTCTATCAAGATTGCATATAACAAGAGTATTCGTTCCATCGAGATGGTGGAACTATGTGAGATAGGCATAAAACTGTAGCAAACAAAATAAAACCATACCTTTGCTACTGGTTTTAGGTATTCCCTTCGGCAAGAATGGCTTCCATACTTTCTTATAATCCATTGGGATCCCAGATTTGTCACAACATCAAGTACTTGTTGAAAAAAATCCTAACTTACGTTGTTCACCATAGGGTAGTACTCATCTTCTTTCACATCAGGTAAGTTAAACAAATCATTGATGGACTAAGAAGTAAGAGGTGCCCTTTTCTTCTGAATGATGACCTCAGTAGCATCTTGTGTGGTCAAACTTGCATAGAACTCTCAAACTAGTTCATCATCGGGAAGTGAACGAGCATCACAAAATCATTCCCACTTGAGAGCATTGATTGTCTTTCTAATTGGCACAGGGACAACCATCAAATCATTACTCTTCAAGTTAAAACCCTTTTCTGGCATCATAGGTAGATGCTTGAAAATTGAATCAAATCTCTCTTTCACTTCTTCATTGATCACAATCAGGTTTTCAGGAGTAATCTTCGACGATCTAGTTCTTTTGCGAGACATGGTATTTTCCCGAAAATTTGATAAATTTCTACTTACAGAGGAAGAAGAGAACTTGGCAAGTGGGTAGGATATTCTTCGGTGAACCTTGCGATGGTGAGAGGTTACGACGGCGAAGGCAGCATGTGGCAGCAATGGTGGTGTGTGGCGGCGATAGCGACTATGTGTGGCAGCAACGTTGATGCTCCGGCAATCTCTTTGCAGCGATTATAGGAGATTTTAGCAAAAGGGAATGAGAACAAGGGTTTCTTTTGGGATTTGAGGTTGACGGTACAAGAGAAAAGTTTAAGGATTTTTGGCGTTTAAGCAAATAGCTTTGAGGGATATGAAAATTAATAGAATGAAGAGGGGTTTATATAAGGAAAAATTAGGGCAACATGTAGCAAAAACTTAGCTACATTAGGTTTACTTGGACAGCAAGCAATGGAAGTGGCAGCAATAGGTGTGGAGTTTTCCCTCTTTTTGATGTCTTGGGCCTCAAATGCAGACTGTATCTTACTAAAAAAACACTGATTAATACTTGGGCCAAATTTGATCCCCTTTATTAACATAAAAATTAAAAATTTAAACAAAACAAACGAAACTAAAAAATTTTAAATCTTAATTAGAAAATTTCTTCTCAATAAATTACATTGAATTAATTCCCAAGAAAGGTTGGAGGGGTCACAGTGGTCCCGCTTAAGTTCCAATCTCCTTAGACAAAATTAATTAAATGTACTAAATTAAGAAAATAAATCCTAATTATTTATTTATTTACGAAACAAGTTTATGAAAAATCAAGGGTCTGTTAATTTGAATGAGGATTCAACTCACTCAACGTCACCATCCCAATAATGTTTGAGACATTGACCATTGACATTAAACGTACCTTCGTAATTGTCGTATAATTCAACAGCTCCATAAGGATAAACTCGATAGATGTATAAGGTCCTTTCTATTAGGATTTCAGCTCCTAGGAAATAACTTCAGCCTTGAATTAAACAACAAAACCTTCTGACCTTCTTTAAACTCGCGAGGTCGTATATGACTATCATGTCATCTTTTTTATCTTTCTTTATACTTTTTGGCATTCTCATAGGAAAACAACCTCAGCTCTTCCAACTCATCCAATTGTAACATTCTTCTCTCACTGGCTTGCTTAAGATCAAAATTCAACTTCTTTAAAGCCTAGTGAGCTCTATTCTCCAACTCTAATGGCAAATGACATGCCTTCCCAAAAACCAACCGATAAAGATTCATCCCTAACGGTGTCTTAAATTCTGTTCGATAGGCACATAATGCATCATCGAGACTTCAAGACCAATATTTTCTGCTGGGGCGTACTACCTTTTCAAGGATACCTTTGATTTCACAGTTCACTCTTTCAACTTGCCCATTGGACTGGGGGTTATAAGCAATAGCAATCTTGTGCTTCACATCATATTTGTCAAGCAACCACTTAAGCCACTTGTTCGCAAAATGAGAACCTTCATCACTAATAATAGCTCTTGGTGTCCCAAACCGTGTACACCCACTTGGATACATAGTCCATAGCAACTAAGATGTATTTGTTCCCATACAAAGAAGGAAACAGGCCTAAAAAGTCAATGCCTCATACGTTGAATAATTCAATCTCCAAAATATTTGTTAAGGGAATTTTATTCCTTCTTGATATGTTTCTGCTCCTTTGGCATCTATCACAGTTCTTCACATAGGCATAAGCATCTTTAAATAGTGTACACCAAAAGAAACCTACTTGTAAAACCTTAGCTGCAGTACGTGCACCACTAAAGTGTCCCCCACTTGGAGATGAATGGAAATGATATAAGATCTCAGCAATCTCAATTTCAGCTAAACAATTTCGAATTATATTATATAAACACTATTTAAACAAGAATAGGTCTTCCTAGAAATAATACCGACTATAATGAAGGAATTTCTTCCTTTGTTGGTATGTAATTTCTTAAGGAATTATTCCACATGCAAGATAATTGGCAAAATCATTAAACCAAGGTGTTTCATGAATTCGACTCACCTCAAATAAGTGTTCATCTGGGAAATTCTCGTTGATAGGCACATGTGATCGAGTTACCTTGTAACACCCCTTACCCATATCCGTAGCCGGAACAGGGTACGAGGTATTAACAAATCATGGTAAATACTATTAAATAAAACCCAACAAAAATATAGCGTGCAATTTGATCATTATAACATCTGTTATTAACAATACAAACTAACTCCAAAGGTTTCATACAAAATGATTAGCTTGATACTATAAGTAGTAATTTAAACCTAGACATTTATGACACGTAACAAAATAACCAAGTTTGCTATACATGCCATATTTCAAAATAGTGTTCACAATGTACCAAAAAGTATTGATAGCGTGGATGGGTCTCCGACGATCTTCAATTCCCAATCTGGCTTAGTAACTCTATAAGACAAGAAAAAAAAAAAGAAAAGAAGATAAGCATATAGCTTAGTAAGTAAGTATATAAATAACAAATAAGAAATCTAACATGTTTACAACACAACTCAATTATAAAATATTTTTATACTTTTATTGTTTGTCCCAATTTGATCAAGCTGTCCCCCTTGCATCATATTCACTAAATAAATCATAACTCGAGTTGAAAAACTCAAAATTCAAATCCGTAAAATTTCCCTGAATCTAGACTCATAAATCTCTTTGCTAATTTTTTTCTAGAATTTTTGGTTCAGCCGATTAGTACAGTTTATTTGTTAAAGCTTCCCCTGTTACACAGCTCGACTAGTCTGACCTCTGTTCACTACGAATTGAATTTCTCTCAGTACACAATTCAAATAACCCTTAAATTTGTTTCATTTAAAACTAGACTCAATAAGGAATTTAGGTATGTAAACTATATTTCTTAATTTGCTTTGTACAATTTTTAATGATTTTTTCAAAGTTGAAACAGGGGATCACACATTCATCCTGAGCAAGTCACACACAATTGTAAATATCTCAAAATATAAAATTCCTTTGCTTGTTCTGATTCTTTTATATGAAAGTAGACTCATTAAAATTTACTTGCACATCTCATTCAACCTCTAATTATGTTCCTCCTATTTTTGGTGATTTTTCAAAAGTCACATCACTGCTACCGTCCAAAACAGTTTTAATGCAAATTTCACTCTTTCACACATTCTTTATGCTACCCTCATTTTATCTTACATATATAGATATGCCACAAATCATTTTCACCACAATTCATTCATCATAAGTATAGGTCCATAACCATAACGTCACCACAAAACCATCCCGTTGAACAATTCGGATCAATCCTCGATATTTAATGGTTTTAGCACACAGCCCCACCATCATACTTCATTTAATTCGGCTCTCTTGTACACATGGTGAACACTTAATACCACTCATGTGACCTAGCCAATTTGTCTCGTAGCTTTCTTGTCTACATGGTGTCCTTCACTTGGAATCACACATGCGACCTAGCTACATTTATTTATTACGTAGCTCTCTTGTCTACATGGGATACATCCCGTATCACACATGTGACCTAGCTACTACATGGTATTTCGTAGCTTTCTTGTACACATGATGTGCACTCAAAGATCATACATGTGACCTAGCTACGCTCCTCTATTTTATTCGATCTCTCCAATGTTCAATCGGGATTCCTCTCTATTATTTATTTTTATTCTCCCAATAGTCGATTTATATTTTAACATCAGCTAGTATATTCATATAATAGGCTGAAATATATAGGAATGTAAATGAAAATAATATAATATTTACATGCAAACTTACCTCGGTGCAAAATGTGGAAATTTTGTGATTTAGTCCAAAACTTTTTCCTTCCCTCGCTCGAGGTCAATTCCACGCCTTTCTTGATCTATAACAACACATTTAGCTCATTTAGCACTCATACTATTTATTTTAATCCAAAGATCACATTATAGAAAAATTACATTTTTGCCCCTAACTTTTACAAAATTACAATTTTGCCCCTAGGCTCGGAAATTTAATTTCAGCCCTTATTCTTATGTTTTATGACATGCTGAACATTTTTATCTTCTATGACCACATCAAATTCTCACTCTAACACATAGTTGTGAACAATAGGTATTTTTACCGATTATGCTGCTTTTTACTCGTTTTAAGCTTAAAACCGAGTAGCACAAGTTGTCTAACATAATTTAAAACCTCATATTCTATCATAAAACATCAAAATACACAAATTTCACCTATGGGTATTTTTCCAAATATGAACCCTAGGTTGAATTATTGTTAGCATAAGCTTAATCGAGCTACCGGGAATCCAAAAACGTAAAGAACATTAAAAACGGGGCTTGAAATCACTTACTATGGAGCTTCAAAGTTGAAGAAACCCTAGCTATGGAGGAGAGCAATTTTCGGCAGCAACTAATGAAGATGATAACCAATTTTGTGTTATTTTTCCCATTTTATTTCATTTAATATACAAATGACCAAAATGCCCTTAATGCCTTTCTTTGAAAATTTTTATGTACAAGCCCATTTTTGTCCAAAATTTTAGAAATTGGTCAAATTGCTATTTAAGACCTCCTAATTAATATTTCAAAGCAATTTCATACTAAAAACTTCTAGAATGCAAGTTTTGCAGCTTATTCGATTTAGCCCCTAACTTCAAATTAAGCATTTTATGCATGGAATTTCTTCATAAAATTTTCACACAATCATGCAATCATATCATAACCTCAAAATAATTATAAAATAATTATTTCTATCTCGGATTTGTGGTCACGAAACCACTATTTCGATTAGGCCCTAATTCGGGTTGTCACAATTCTCCCCCCCTTTAGAGATTTTCGTCCCCGAAAATCTTACCGGTAAAGAGGTTTGGGTACTGTTTCTTCATAGCCTCCTCAGGTTCCCACGTAGCTTCCTCTATTCCATGTCTGTGCCACAATACTTTCACTAAGGCTATACTTTTATTTCTTAACTGTTTAATTTCTCGAGCCAAAATCTTTATTGGTTCCTCCTCATAGGTCATATCCGATCGAATCTCAATTTACGTTGGGAGATCACATGTGAAGGATCGAACGATAACGTCGTAACATTGATACGTGAAACACGTTATGAATTCTCTCTAACTCTGCGGTAAGGCCAACCGATATGCCATCGGTCCAATTCTCTCGGTAATTTCGTACGGCCCAATAAAACGCGGACTCAACTTGCCTTTTCGACTAAATCTCGAAATCTTTTCCATGGTGACACTTTCAAGAACACTTTATCACCCACTTGAAATTAAATCTCTTTTCTTTTTAAGTCTGCATATGACTTTTGTCGATGCAAGCGACTTTCAAGCAATCCCGAATTACTTTTACTTTCTCTTGGTTTCTTTAACTAGATCAACTCCGTGAATCTGCTTTCTCACCGAGTTCATCCAATATAAAGGAGTCCGACACTTACGACCATACAAGGCTTAAATGCGGTGCCATTTGTATACTTGACTGAAAATCGTATTGTAGGCAAACTCAATTAAAGATAGATATTTCTCCCAACTACCTCCAAATTCTAAAACACAAAGATCTAAGCATATCTTCGAGTACTGGATTACTCTTTCCGATTGACCATCTGTTTGTGGATGGAACGCGGTACTAAAGTTCAATTTTGTACCCAAAGCTTCTTGTAACTTTTTCCAAAATCTTGAGGTAAATCTCGGATCTCTATCTCGATATTATAGACATAGGTACCCCGTGCAACCTCACAATTTCAGCAATATATAATTCGGCTAATTTATCAAGTGAGTAATCGGTGCGTCTCGATATAAAGTGAGCTGATTTTGTTAATCTATCAACCACTACCTGGATAAATCCTTCTTTTTAGGAGTCAAAGGCAAACCGGTTACAAAATCCATGGTAATCTTGTCCCATTTCCACTCAGGCACCATTACCGGCTGAAGTAGTCCTGAAGGCACTTGATGTTCGGCTTTTACTTGTTGACAGACCAAACACTTGGTTACAAATTCGAAATGTCCTTTTCATACACGCCACCAATACAACTTCTTTAAATCTTTATACATTTTTGTGCTACCAGGGTGAACTGATAAACAGCCATTGTGCGCCTCTTGTAATATTTTCTGAATCAATTCATTATTTTTCGGCACACATATTCTGTCTCGAAACATTAAACAATCGTCTGGTCCAACTCGAAAATCTGAGTCGTAACCTGATTCGCATTGAGTTCTTTTTGGTCCGCAACTCATTATCATCCTTTTGAGCATCACAAATCAAGCGGAGAAATAACGGTTTAGCTCTCATCTCTGCTAAGATTGACCCATCATCAGACAATGCTAATCCCATATTCATGGTTCTCAAAGTAAAAAGAAATTTTCAGCTCAAAGCATTAGCAACTATATTTGCTTTTCCCGATGATAATCAATCACTAGATCATAATCCTTTAATAATTCAAGCCATCTTCACATCACAGATTCGAGATCCTTTTGATTCATCAAATACTTCAAACTTTTGTGATCGGTAAAAATTCGGCATTTTTCACCGTACAAATAATGTCGCCAAATCTTCAAAGCAAAGACAATAGCGGCCAATTCCAAATCATGTGTAGGATAATTCTTTTCATGCGGTTTTAATCGTCTCGAAGCATAAGCTACCACCTTACCCTCTTGCATCAACACACATCCAAGGCACATCAACGATGCATCACTATAAATTACGAACTCTTTTCTGGCTCTGGGCTGTACTAAAATTGGTGCTTGACTCAATCGTGCTTTCAACTTTTCAAAACTCACGACATTCATCACCCATTCAAACTTAACATTCTTTTGCAGCAACTTAGTCATAGGAGAGGCAATCATCGAAAATCCCTCAACAAAACGTCTATAATATCCGGCTAAGCCTAAAAAGCTTCTAACCTCAAATACATTCTTTGGCGGTTTCCAATCAACGATCGCAGAAATCTTGCTTGGATCCACCCGAATACCATCACCTGAGACTATATGTCCCAAAAATCCGACTTCACGAAGCGTAACTCACTTTTACTAAACTTGGCAAACAATTTCTTTTCTCTCAAGATCTGCAATATGGTTCTCAAGTGTTCGGCATGTTCAAACTCATCCCGAGAATAAATTAGAATGTCATCTATGAATACTACTACAAACTTATCCAAATATGGCGAAAGATCCGATTCATTAAGTCCATAAATATAGCTGGAGCATTTGTTAAGCCGAAAGGCATTACAAGAAACTCATAATGTCCATACCTTGTCCTAAAGGCGGTTTTCGCACATCCGACTCCTTAACTCTCAACCGTAGTAACCAGACCTTAAATCAATCTTTGAAAACACTTTGTGAGCCCTTTTAACCGATCAAATAAATCATCAATCCTCGGCAATGGGTACTTGTTCTTTATAGTCACCTTATTGAGTGACGATAATCAATGCAAAGTCTCATTGAACCATCCTTCTTCTTTACGAATAATACAGAGCACCCTGGGAGAGAAACTCGGTCTCACAAATCCCTTATCTGTTAATTCCTGCAACCGAGCCTTCAATTCTTTTAATTCAATGAGCCATTCTATATGGAGCAATCGAGATCGGTGCGATGCCGGCAACAAATCAATGGCAAACTCTATCTCTGTGTTCGAGGCAACCTGCAATTCCTCCGAAATACATCCGAAACTCACAAACTATCGTGATGCGATTCAAGCTTCATTGAGGCAACTCAATTATTCATTACATAAGCGGATAAAGCTTCACACCCTTTCCTCATATATTTCATGCGGACATGTGCGAAATCACCATAGGCAATTTATTTGATTCTGTCTGTTTCAACCCACAAAATTTCTCCATTTTCACATTTCAACTCTAGTGTCTTTTGTTTACAATCTACCTTAGCATCATACAATGTCAACCACCCATTCCCAAGATAACATCAAACTCATTAAATGGTAACAAACATCAAATTGGCGGAAAACGATGACCTTGAATCATTAATGGGCAATTCTTGCAAACCTTGTCAACTAGCACATATTGGCCTAAGGGTTCGACACTTTAATCGTAAACTCGATAAACTCAACAGCAACTTTTTATTAGATACTAAATTCATGCAAATATAGGAATGAGTGGACCCGGATCAATCAATGCAATAACAATAGTATCATAGAGAGAAAATGTACCATGTGACCTCGGGAGATGATGCATCTTCTCGGGCCCTAATGCATAAGCTCTAGCAGTGCTCTAGCTTCCGATCTTGCCATCGAGTCTTTCATCGCAGCTTTATCGCTAGTCCCACCTCCAAAGTATTTCTCGGTGGTCTACCTCTACTAGCGGTGGTGGTATTCTGTCTAGCATTCTGAAATCTTTCTTCTTTAACTTTCTCAGACAATCTCTAATAAAATGCTCATGAGAACCGCACTGAAACAAGCTCGCTCGGTTCCCAACACTCACCATAATGTTGTCGGCCACATTGCGACACTCGGGCTTTCTAGGTCGCACATTACCCACACTTGCCACCGAAGTAGCTTGAGCTTTAGACCCCGAATACGCTCTACCACGATCTCTCGTGTGACTCCCCAATTGAAACTGTCATTCGAGGGTTTGCCTCTTTGGACCTCTTTGATTGAGATTGAAATGGCTTGCTTATCGGTCTTTTTCTGGCATCTCGAGCCTCAATAGCAGCTTTTCTTTTTTCTTTGTTCAATTCTTCAGCTTTAAGAGCTCGATCAACCAATACAACAAATTCTTTCAATTCCAAAATTCCTACAAGCACTTTAATGTCCTCATTCAGCCCATCTTCAAACCTTACGCACATAATGGCCTCGGTTGACACACATTCCTGGGCATACTTGCTAAGTCTCACAAATTCGCGTTCATATTCTGCCACAGACATCTTGCCTTGCTTCAATTCAAGGAACTCCTTCCGTTTTTGATCCATAAATCGTTGACTTATGTATTTTTTCTAAATTCTTCCCGAAGAAATCCCAAGTAACTTTTTCTTTTGGCACCACTGATACCAAAGTCTTCCACCAATGGTAGGCGAATCTCTCAAAAGTGATACAAAGACACTTTAAGCATTCTTCGGTGTACATGAGAGCTCATCAAATACACGGGTAGAATTCTCAAGCCGAATTCCGCTTTTTCGGGATCATCGTCGATCTTTGCTCTAAACTCTTCGCCCCTTGTTTTCGAATCTTGTCAATCTGAGTCTTGTTCATCCTTACCAAATTTACATCTTGAGCAGCTACAGAGAATCATCCGAGGTATAGGAGGGGGTGGAGGAGGTTGAGTATTTGGATTTGCTCGAATAAATTCAGTATACCAATTGTTCATCCTTTGGAGAAAGGCATCCCGAGCCTCATCTCCTGTCTCAACGTCTCGGTCTACTTTCCATGAGTGCGGTCCCTTGTGCGGGAGCCGTGTATTACTAGCAAAGATCATCATCGATCGTAGTTCCTTCAGGATCCATTACTATATTAAAACAAAACACAATTTAGAATAGTCAGGAGTCACCACACTATCACAATATTTTTATGGCATGTATAGCTAGACTTTTACACACACTTTATTAGTCCGAGAACCGACTAAACCATAGCTCTGATACCACTAAATGTAACACCCCTTACCCATATCCGTAGCCGGAACAGGGTACGAGGTATTAACAAATCATGGTAAATACTATTAAATAAAACCCAACAAAAATATAGCGTGCAATTTGATCATTATAACATCTGTTATTAACAATACAAACTAACTCCAAAGGTTTCATACAAAATGATTAGCTTGATACTATAAGTAGTAATTTAAACCTAGACATTTATGACACGTAACAAAATAACCAAGTCTGCTATACATGCCATATTTCAAAATAGTGTTCACAATGTACCAAAAAGTATTGATAGCGTGGATGGGTCTCCGACGATCTTCAATTCCCAATCTGGCTTAGTAACTCTATAAGACAAGAAAAAAAAAAGAAAAGAAGATAAGCATATAGCTTAGTAAGTAAGTATATAAATAACAAATAAGAAATCTAACATGTTTACAACACAACTCAATTATAAAATATTTTTATACTTTTATTGTTTGTCCCAATTTGATCAAGCTGTCCCCCCTGCATCATATTCACTAAATAAATCATAACTCGAGTTGAAAAACTTGAAATTCAAATCTGTAAAATTTCCCTGAATATAGACTCATAAATCTCTTTGCTAATTTTTTTCTAGAATTTTTGGTTCAGCCGATTAGTACAGTTTATTAGTTAAAGCTTCCCCTGTTACACAGCTCGACTAGTCTGACCTCTGTTCACTACGAATTGAATTTCTCTCAGTACACAATTCAAATAATCCTGAAATTTGTTTCAATTAAAACTAGACTCAATAATGAATTTAGGTATGTAAACTATATTTCTTAATTTGCTTTGTACAATTTTTAATGATTTTTTCAAAGTTGAAACAGGGGATCACACATTCATCCTGAGCAAGTCACACACAATTGTAAATATCTCAAAATATAAAATTCCTTTGCTTGTTCTGATTCTTTTATATGAAAGTAGACTCATTAAAATTTACTTGCACATCTCATTTATGTTCCTCCTATTTTTGGTGATTTTTCAAAATCACATCACTGCTACCGTCCAAAACAGTTTTAATGCAAATTTCACTCTTTCACACATTCTTTATGCTACCCTCATTTTATCTTACATATATAGATATGCCACAAATCATTTTCACCACAATTCATTCATCATAAGTATAGGTCCATAACCATAACGTCACCAAAAAACCATCCCGTTGAACAATTCGGATCAATCCTCGATATTTAATGGTTTTAGCACACAGCCCCACCATCATACTTCATTTAATTCGGCTCTCTTGTACACATGGTGAACACTTAATACCACTCATGTGACCTAGCCAATTTGTCTCGTAGCTTTCTTGTCTACATGGTGTCCTTCACTTGGAATCACACATGCGACCTAGCTACATTTATTTATTACGTAGCTCTCTTGTCTACATGGGATACATCCCGTATCACACATGTGACCTAGCTACATTTATCTCTTACGTAGCTCTCTTGTCTACATGGGATACATCCCGTATCACACATGTGACCTAGCTACTACATGGTATTTCGTAGCTTTCTTGTACACATGATGTGCACTCAACATCATACATGTGACCTAGCTACGCTCCTCTATTTTATTCGATCTCTCCAATGTTCAATCGGGATTCCTCTCTATTATTTATTTTTATTCTCCCAATAGTCGATTTATATTTTAACATCAGCTAGTATATTCATATAATAGGCTGAAATATATAGGAATGTAAATGAAAATAATATAATATTTACATGCAAACTTACCTCGGTGCAAAATGTGGAAATTTTGTGATTTAGTCCAAAACTTTTTCCTTCCCTCGCTCGAGGTCAATTCCACGCCTTTCTTGATCTATAACAACACATTTAGCTCATTTAGCACTCATACTATTTATTTTAATCCAAAGATCACATTATAGAAAAATTACATTTTTGCCCCTAACTTTTACAAAATTACAATTTTGCCCCTAGGCTCGGAAATTTAATTTCAGCCCTTATTCTTATGTTTTATGACATGCTGAACATTTTTATCTTCTATGACCACATCAAATTCTCACTCTAACACATAGTTGTGAACAATAGGTATTTTTACTGATTATGCTAGCTTTACTCGTTTTAAGCTTAAAACCGAGTAGCACAAGTTGTCTAACATAATTTAAAACCTCATATTCTATCATAAAACATCAAAATACACAAATTTCACCTATGGGTATTTTTCCAAATATGAACCCTAGGTTGAATTATTGTTAGCATAAGCTTAATCGAGCTCTGGGAATCCAAAAACGTAAAAGAACATTAAAAACAGGGCTTGAAATCACTTACTATGGAGCTTCAAAGTTGAAGAAACCCTAGCTATGGAGGAGAGAAATTTTCGGCAGCAACTAATGAAGATGATAACCAATTTTGTGTTATTTTTCCCATTTTATTTCATTTAATATACAAATGACCAAAATGCCCTTAATGCCTTTCTTTGAAAATTTTTATGTACAAGCCCATTTTTGTCCAAAATTTTAGAAATTGGTCAAATTGCTATTTAAGACCTCCTAATTAATATTTCAAAGCAATTTCATACTAAAAACTTCTAGAATGCAAGTTTTGCAGCTTATTCGATTTAGCCCCTAACTTCAAATTAAGCATTTTATGCATGGAATTTCTTCATAAAATTTTCACACAATCATGCAATCATATCATAACCTCAAAATAATTATAAAATAATTATTTCTATCTCGGATTTGTGGTCACGAAACCACTATTCCGATTAGGCCCTAATTCGGGTTGTCACATACCTTATCTTGCTCCAACCTCGACAGATGATCAACTACTAGATTTTCAACACATTTTCTGTCTTGGATCTCAAGGTCAAATTCTTGGAGTAAAATTATCCAACGAATTAGCCTCGATTTTACATCTTTCTTCAGGACCAAGTATTTAATGGTCGCATGGTCAGTAAATATTGTAACTTTGGTACTTATAAGATATGAGCGGAATCTTTCAAAAGCAAAGACTATAGCAAATAGTTCCTTTTCAGTTACCGTATAATTAATTTAGGCTCCTGACAAGGTTCTACTTGCATAGTAATGGGGTGGAACACTTTATTCTTTCTTTGACCCATCACAGCTCCAACAGCATAATCATTTGCATCGCACATCAACTCAAAAGGTGTGCTCCAATCGGGTGTAATGATTATTGAGGCTGAGATTAACCCTTTTTTCAGCTCTTCAAAAGCTTCTAAAAATGCTTTGTTAAAATCGAACATTGTATCTTTCTCTAACAACAAACACAATGGTTTAAAATTTTTTGAAAAATCTTTGATAAACCTTCGGTAAAAACCGGCATTGCTTAAGAAACTTCTGACTCCTTTCACATTCATTGGGGCCGATAATCTTTCAATTATGTCCACCTTTGCTTTGTCGACTTCAATTCCTTTCTTTGAAATTCTATGCCTTAAGACAATCCCTTCCTTAACCATAAAATGGCATTTCTCCCAGTTAAGGACAAGATTCATCTCTTCATATCTCTTCAGTTACTCAAACAAATATCATAAGTGTTACCAAAAACAGAAAAATCATCCATGAAAACTTCAACAAAATTTTCAACCATATCAGTGAATATTGCCATCATGCATCGTTGAAATGTTACAGGTGCATTGCATAAACCAAAAGGCATTCACCTAAAAGCAAACGTACCATACGGACAAGTAAAAGTTGTTTTATGTTGGTCTTCCGAGGCTACAACTATTTGGTTATATCCTGAATAACCATCTAAAAAACAATAGAATTCATTACCTGCAAGTTGATCTAACATTTGATCCATAAAAGGCAACTGTAACGCCCTTAACCGTATCCGATGTCGGGACAAGGTACGAGGCATTACCAGACTTAAGCAGAACCAAACATACAAAACCAGCCATAAAATTTCATTCAAACTAAAACCAACCAATTAAAGTCAATTTTTCCCTATTATGGACCTATGAGGCCTAAGACATACATCACTAGCGGTCCGAGACTAAACCGAGAACTTACAAAAATTCTAAGAAAATTTCTAAGTTAAAGCGTCACACGCCCTTGTGGAGGCAATGCACATGCCCGTGTGCTTGGGCACACGCATGTGTGCTTGGGCACACGCCCATGTCCCACACTTGTATGGAATTATTTGATTTATTTTCCAATTCGAATCTACAAGGGTTTTCACACGGTCGAGCACATGCTCGTGTCCTTGGCCCGTGTCCCTTACACGGCCTGGGACATGCCTATGTGGTAGCCCATGTGATTTTAGCGAGCATTCTATTTATGATGTCATCATACAAATTTGAGGCACACGGTGAAGCACACGCCCGTGGCCAGCGGCCATGTCCCCCACAGGGTTGAGACGTATGGCTGTGTCTTTGCCCGTGTATTTACTACCATGCATGTTAACCTAAAATTCAAGGTACAGGGGATACACGGCCGAACAACATGCCCATGGGATGACCGTGAGTCACACACGGCCTAGACACGTGCCCGTGTGTCTACCTGTGTGGACCATTTGGAGGCTATTCTCTAAGCCATTGGTCACCCTTAAACAATCATACATTTCCATGTGTTCAATGGCATATTCCATGATAGATTTGGACACTTAAACAGGTAACATTATAGCATCACTATGACCCCTTTTTATACTAGTCCATTAGTATTCACACAACCTTATCTTTTAGTCAATCCACATTAATTTCTTGGTTTACCATATTCCTTATTATCAATCCATTTATGAGTGCTAAATCATGCAACCACATACAAGAAAATAAATAATCATCCATCAAACCAACACATACACATCTTAGTATGCATGCAAAGGTAAACTTAGGGATACATCCCAATCATTAATATGGACCAAATCACATCACCATATACAAAATAATCAATGCCTAAATGAGCCATTACACTTGGCCACTTCAACATGATACATATACACAAAATAGACAAGTTTCCTATACATGCCATGACCAAAATAATTAAACCCTTTTATACCCAAAATCCTCGAAGATAGTGTGATCCGAGCTCCGACGTCTCCCGATCCTTTGAGCTAGCTTGACGTATCTAAAGAGAAGGAAAAAGAGGGGAGGGTAAGCTATAAAGATTAGTAAGTACACATATAAATAATCTACGTTTTGCAACTATTGATAATCTAAGCATAATTACTTATCCATTATGATACTTCTCATGATGTCATATATATACTTACCTTTCATATTCATATGCACATGCTTATCCAAATACATATCTTTTCATAATATCATCATTTACTAAGTCCTCATTGGGTTTTAGTACATACCTGTGCCATCTTACGCACATATGGCTTACTTAAATTTTAATTTCGAAATTCATATTTCGTTACCCGTTGAACACTTGGAATATGGTTCAGACACACAGAAGTAATGCACTGAAGTGCCTGAATGTAGCTTTGGCTACCTGACAGAATGTGCACTGAAGTGCCTCATATCACAGAATCACATGCCGTTCTCAACGGGGCTACTCGAAGAGCTAAAAGAGTATCTGAAAACAACTCAGGATACCTAGCACCCGGACCCTAGCATGTATCACATATTAAATGAGCTCATAACACACATAGCCATCCTAGTGACATGTCACTTGTATCCTCAACTATTCCTAAGGTTAAAACAGGATTTTAGACTTCCAGACCTTTACCGAACGTACTCGCATAATTGGTTTCTTTCACATGGCCAACGTCTCATAATCATACAGCAAAGCATCAAAACATGTTTTTTTTATCAACATAGCCAAATAAGCATATTATGCATACAATTATCAATAAATTATTTAATAATAATTAATGTATTTATTTGCATATGTACTTACCTCAGTCCAAAATATTAGAAATCAAGCTTAAACCTCGTAAACTTTGTTCTTTCCCCGATCAAGGCCCATATCTCGATTCTCTTGATCTATAATACCAAATTTAGCTCGTTTAATACATACATTACTCAAAACGGCCCAAAATTTATACTTGGGTAAAATTATTATTTTACCCCTATACTTTCATATATTTGCAATTTAGTCCCTAAGCTCGGATAATACAATGTATGGGATTTCTTAGTTACCCAAGCCTGGCTGAACATTTTTCAAGTTCATAACAGCCCACATTTTCCTTCATTTCACATTTTTCTACCATTTTCTACAACTTTTACAAAATAGTCTTTAAAGCCCTTTTCATGAAAATCTACTTAGTAAAAGTTGTTTACCATCCTTTAAACTCTCATATCCTTCCATAAATCATCAAAACATAGGCTTCTAATGCATGGGTAAATTTCTAAACATGAACCCTAGCATGGAATATGGGTAGAAATAGAGAGAGCAAATTATCGGGATTTCAAAAATACGAAGAACATTAAAAACGGGGCTTGGGAGCACTTATTATAGAGCTTGGAAAGCTTGAAAACCCTAGCTATGGAGAACCCTTAAATTTTGGCAGCAACATGGAGAGAATGAGCTGATTTTTGGCTTATTTTCCCTTTTTTATTTCATTAATATACCAAATGACCAAAATGCCCCTAATGCTTTTCCTTCAAATTTTTCCATACAAGCCTATTTTTGTCCAAAAACTTAGAAATTGGGAAAATTGCTCTTTAAGACCTCCTAATTAATAATCCAAAGCAATTTTATACAAATTTCTTCTAAAACACAAATTTTACAACTTATTCAATTTGGTCCCTAATTTCCAATTGGACACCTTATACTTAGAATTTCTTCATGAAACTTTAACACATGCATATATTCTTATTCTAAACCTCATAACAATCATAAAATCAAATTTTAACATCGGATTTGTGGTCCCAAAACCACTATTCCGACTAGGCCCTATTTTGGGATGTTACAGTTACGCTCATTCTCAACAATCGTAATTCCACCTTTCTTCGGCACACATTGCATTGGACTTACCCACAAACTATCTGAAATAGGATAGATGATTCCTGCATCTAACTATTTGATCACTTCCTTTCTGACAACTTCCTTCATAATAAAATTGAGCGTCCTTTGCCCATCAATTCGAGCTTTTTCACCTTTCTCTAGAATAATTTTATGCATGCAAAATGAAGGGCTTATACCTCGAATATTAGCTATGGTCCAACCAATTTCTTTCTTAAATTTCTTTAGAACAGTAATTTGCTCCTCTTGATCTTTTGTCAGTTCTGCTGAAATAATCACAGGCAAAGTGGAATAGTCACCTAAATAAACGTATTTCAAATGGGAAGGAAGTACCTTTAGTTTGAGTGTAGGTGGTTCTTCGATTGACAAATTGGGTTGCACAAATTCTCTGACTTCTAACTCCAACGATTCAAACCATGGGGATTGAATAAAATTTCTAGGATTGGCTTCCACCAAAACTATGTTTTCTTTACTTTCTTCATCCTCTAAAAGGTCAAACCCTAAGGCTTTCTCCAATGGATCTTCTTCAAAATTGCTTTCCATAGAAATCAAGGTTTCTAACTCTTCCATAACTTAACACTCTTCTATCAGATCGGGAAATTTCATCTCTTTAAGAATGTTAAAAGTTACCTGATCATTTTAAACTCGCATGGTGAGTTCACCTTTTTGCACATCAATTAACGTTCTTCCCTTGGCTAGGAAAGGCCTCCCAAGGATAATTAGAACTTCTTTATTTGCTTCAAAATCTAGAATAATGAAATCAGCAGGAAAAATAAATGTATCGACTCATACCAAAACATCCTCGATCTTTCATTTAGGGTATGCTAAAGATCGATTCGCTAGTTGGAGCGTCACAGTTGTAGATCTTACTTCTCCTATCCCTAGCATCTTGAAAATAGACTTAGGCATCAAGTTCATACTTACCCCTAAGTCACACAAAGCTTTACCATAGTAAGAGTCACCAATGTTACAGGGTATCGTAAAGCTTCCTGGATCCTTCAATTTCGGTGGCAGCTTGTTCTGCAGGAACGCACTGCACTCCTTTGTCAAGGCGACAGTCTCATACTCACTCAGTCATTTCTTGTTGGATAGTACATCCTTCATAAAATTCATGTAATTCGGCATTTGTTCTAAAGCCTCCACCAATGGAATATTGATGTGTAATTACTTCAAAACATCCAAAAAAATCTTGAATTGCACCTTTTGTTTCTACTTGTGTTGCTGCAATCTTTGTGGATATGGAGGTGATGGAACTTTCGGTTGAACTAGACAACTCTTCTGGGTAGGTAAATCTGCATCCAAAGAAGATGTTAAAGTATCTGAATTCACTTAGTTAGGATTTTCCTTGTCTGTCTTTGTAGATTATGATTCCTTTGGTATAGGAATTTCAATAGCTGGTTGACTTTCCTCCTTTTCAACAGGCTTGTCTTCGACCTCAATCAATCGGGGTTCCAAAATTTTACCACTTTGCAATGTCACTACCTTGGTATGTTCTTTACCCAAGTTTCTTGGATTCTCAGTATTGCTCGGTAATATTCCTTATGGTCTATTACGAAGCTCTGTAGCTAACCGGCCCATTTGGTTTTCCAAATTTTTCAATGTTGCTGCTTGGCTCTAGATCAAAGCGTCATTCTTTGCCATGTACGCTTTCAACAAGTTCTCCAAATTGTTTGATGCCTCAGCTTGGGCTGGTTTTAGAGCTTGCTGATTAAACCCTTGAGATTGGTTGGGTCTATATTGTATAAAGTTGTTGTTTGGTCCATTTCCTTGGTTTCTCCAAGAAAAGTTGGTATGATTACACCATGAAGGATTATAGAAGTTGGAATGGGGTCCTTGTCCACTCCTATTTTGATGTTGGTTCCCCACATTGTACACTGACTTGGGATTCAACGGGCAATTCTCGAAAGAATGACCTTTCCCATAGTACACACAGGAAACTACTTCAAACGAACTTGGTGGCTGAGCTGCAAAATTATTAGCACTATTAGCGATAAACTGTTTTAACATAAAGGAAATAGACGATACCTGAGCTGATAACGAAGTGAGAGCATCAACTTCATGAACTCTGGTTACTCATCTTCCTAAAGTTGTTTGATTTGTTGGCCATTAATAGTTATTACTCACGATCCTCTCAATAATCTCATAAGCCTCATTATAAGACTTAGACAAAATTGCACCATTCGTAGAAGCATCTACCATTAATCTTGTATGTGCATTGAGACCATTATAGAATGTATCCAAGTGGATACAATAAGGAATCCCATGATGAGGACACTTATGAATTAAATCCTTGAATCGCTCACAAGCCTCATACAAAGACTCGTCATCTAATTGTTGGAAAGTTGTGATCTCGTTCCTCAACTTTGCGTTCTTACTAAGTGGTAAATACTTTACTAAAAATTTCTCTACTAATTCTTGCCATGTAGATATGGAACTTGGTGGCAATGAATTGAGCCATGCTCGTGCTCGATCTCACAATGAGTACGAAAACAACTTCAACCTCAATGTGTCTTTAGTCACACCAGCTATCTTGAATGAATCACTCACCTCCATAAACAATCGAAGGTGGAGATGTGTATCTTCCGTAGGCATACCACTAAATTGGCCCACCGTTTTGAAACATCACTGGTTTCAATTTGAATTGGGTTGCCTCAATATCTAGCCTTCTAATTCCTGGATTAAACTCTCTGAAAAGTGGCACAGCATATTGTCTAATGCATCGATCCCTATCATCGGCAATGAGGATGGGATTTCGTACATGTTCAGCTTCATTACCTTGGTTTTAATTTTGATTTCCAAGGTCCATCTCAACTTGTCTTTGAGTCGTTCATTCACGTCTTCTTTGTCTGAAAGTTTACTCAATTTTAGAGTCTACTGGGAGTAAATCGATAATTCGATCTATGCTCATAAACACCTGAAAAGAAATTCACAAAATTAAAAAATGAATAATTAGTAATGTTAGAAATAACCAAATTGAAAATAAATAATTCACAAAAAATGACTATGGCAATAGTTGACAATCCCCGGCAACGACGCCAAAAACTTGTAATGCTCGGGTTTGTGCAAGTGTACACAGCGTTATCAAGTAATAAGTAATTATCGATTTATCGTCTCCACATGGATTGTATTTGTGCTAAGTCAATTAATTTGTAAAATTATATTAACAATTTGATAAATAAAAACAATATAATTGAGAAGTGATGATTAAAATATATAAAACTAAATGCAATGATCCCTGATGAGATTTATACTAACATGCAACTATATGAATGAAATAGATTTTAGAGAATTAACACAATAAGCAACAATTATAACATAAATAAGCTAGGACAATTACTTTAATTAAACTCAAATTATTATCAACATGCTTATCAATATTCAGAAAAACATTCCATGGCAACTCGATCTTTCATGAGTTTGGAAATCACATTAGTCCTTTCGAAATCCTTTACTTAGTAAATACGCATTTTACTGATCCTTATTTACTAAGGGTTTCTTAGTATTCATGCAAGATAACAGGGACGTGGTAGGTTTGAAATAGTTTAATCACACAAATCTAAAAACTATGCAAATAACAAAGCCTACTTAGGGTTGTTATGTAACCTACAATTTAATCGGGTTAGGATCTAAATTGAGCATGCACATTTCAATTATGTGTCCATTAGCCATCGTCTGGTTAGGATCACTCAGCTAATTCATGTGCATTTCAATCACATATGAATGAAATGCAGACTTGATTTTAATTAAAAACATGATCGATTAAGGCATAAACATTATAAGCATGAACCAAATAAAGATTATTCAATCAAAATAATCATCCTAGCTTAAATAAAATTAAGCTATCATTGTTGTAAACAAAAACAGTAAACACATAGCAAATGTTCTTGAATTAAGTTAAAGAAAAGAAAGATTAAACCCAAATCAAAGTGGCTGTCACCCAAGACTCTGACTGACGAGGGCTCCTTCGTTCCTTCGCTTCGCTCCTTTTCTGATTGCTCTCCGAGGTGGCCGACCAAAGGCTCTTTAAGAGGCTAATTTGCTAAAAATCTTTATGCAAAGATGATGATAGGTGTGAAGGCTAAGAGAGCTGAGAGAGGAGAGAATGATGAATGAGTGAGGGATGATTAAGGGATGAGGGATGATTAGAAAAGTGAGAAATGGGGTCTTATTTATAGGTAAGGCAAGGGAGCTAGTTTGCTAAAAATAGGAGTGTCCATCTTTTGCAAATTCATCCAAGGGTGGCCGGCCATGATTTTTGGAAATGTGGCTGATTTTTTCTTGATTTAAGTGCACAACATCATCAGGATCAGGACTCGGTCAATTGCAAATCTCCGGGTAAATCTCTGATTTCTTCAACTCTTCAAGGACCTTGTGTAATTAAACCAAAATTTGGTTTATGAACATCTACATGCAGTCGAATTTTGGGTTGACTTTCCTCCATTTGGATGGTTTTGTAATCAACATAAAGCTCTCAAACCTGTCTAGTAATAGTAGATAATTTAGAGGACCAAAGAATGTAATTTATCCACTTTAAATAATCAATTTACTTAATTAATTAAAACCCAATTTATTAATGAAACATATTAAAATAAATTGTTAAATATAACTTTATATTTTATTATTTAATTTAATCATGCATGACCCACTTTATAGCTTGAAAATATAATATGCTCAAATTAATATAAAAGAAGCCATTTTCTGCATGAAAACTATATAATAAAGCATAAAATCACATTTTAATAATTTTCATGTCCCAATTTCATATTTTCATATATTTCATTAATTTATTAAGAAATTATTTGGTTTTAACAACAAATTTAAGTAAAAAGGTGACGAATTATAGAGGAAAAATCCTATATATTTTTCAGTTTACAGAAGTCATCGAAGATTTCATCACACTATCCAGGAGTTGAATTGGTATTTTTAAAACTCTCTGAAATTGGTAATATGGCATGTATAGGCTAGTTGATTATATGAGATGTATAAGTTATTTTAGCTATTGAAGCTTATATTTTAACTTGGTTAAATATTTGGTTATATTTATGTGTACTAGATATGGCATGTTTTAGTAAGTAGTTAATGGAATAAGGATATGTAAATGGCATGGATATGTGATGGAAATATGAATCGAAACTATTTGAATGATAGTTGATACTTGGATGTTTAAGGTTTAATTATTGAATAGGTTATATGTGTATATTGACCAATGAATCATATTGGTTCGGTATGTGTTTGAATGCACAAATGGAATTTGTTTGAGTATATAAATGTTTGGTTTTGTAATGGCATATAATGTGTATTTGAAATGGTTGTTTTGATCACCAAATTGAATAAAAGTATGGTGTTATATGTGAGCTTAGGTGCTTGAAGTTTGGGTGAGAAAAAGTGGCTTAAAACAAGCCTATTCCTCGTCCACACGGTTAAGCACACGAGCGTGTGGCTCGACCATGTGTCTGCTAAAGCTTAGTTAAAATAAGTCAGTGAGTTACATGGCCTAGACACACGGACTGAGACATGGACGTGTGGTCGTTCATGTGACCCAAGTCAGCATGTATGCCCTGTTTCTACACGGCCAGTGACACAGGCGTGTTTGGTGGCCGTGTGAGGGATACGACCTAGGCACACGGGCATGTGACCTCTGTATTCAAAAAAATTTTCTAAGTTTCCCAAAGTTTTCAAATGTTATCAATTTAGTCCTGAATGCATGTTTTAAGTTATTTATGCTCGACTTAAGCATGTTACAAGTGTAAATGAATGACTTTGATTGAAATGAGTTGATTTAATGACAAATAAATGTTCTAAATTGTGCTATAAGTCCGATAATGCCTCGTAACCTATTCCGGCAACGGATATGGGTTAGAGGTGTTACACCGAGGTTGCCACCGATCAGTGAAGTCGAGTTTGTTATTGAAGTAGTACCGGGAACATCACCGATATCGATAGCTCCATATAGAATGGCTCCGATAGAATTGAAAGAATTGAAAGCTCAGTTGCAAGAGTTAATGGATAGAGGTTTTGCATGACCTAGTTTTTCGCCCTGGGGTTCACCAGTGTTGTTCGTAAAGAAGAAAGACGGATCAATGAGACTTTGTATTGATTATCGTCAGCTTAACAAGGTTGCAATATAGAATAAGTATCCTTTGTCACAAATCAATGATTTGTTCGATCAGTTGAAAGGAGCAACAGTGTTCTCAAAGATTGACTTGAGATCTGGCTACTATCAATTGTGAGTTACGGATTCAGATGTGCCGAAAATAGCATTCAGAACAAGATATGGGCATTATGAATTCAAGTTTGGCTCACATGACCATGTGACATGCCCATGTCTCAGGCCGTGTGGGCATTTAATGTGAGTCACACAGCTGTGTCCTAGCCCTTGTCCTTACCCGTGTAACTCCTTGACTTGTGCCACATGGTTTTCCATACACCCGTGTGCCAAGCCGTGTGGTCAATTTAATTTTCATAAATTAGGTACAGGTTTCACACGGCCAAGACTCACGCCTGTGTTCTAGGCCATATAGTACACACGGCTGAGACACACGCCCATGTCTCTACTTGTGTGTCTAATTTTGAGCATTTTGCTTCTCAGTTTTAAGATGCAGGGGACACATAACCAAACCACATGCCCATGTACTAGGTCGTGTGTCACACACGGTTAAGACACAAGCCCATGTGTCTACCCTTGTGGACAAAATAAGGCCATTTCCTAGCCCTATTTCTCACCTAAATTTAACCTTCAACCTACAACAACATTTTCATATATTTTTAAACCAATTCAAGTCATATAAATCAAGCAAACATCATTAACATGTATGAAATAGTATCACATATTCATATAATCAAGCTTACCCTTTTGTGATGATTTATATTTTACTCTAATTCAATTTAACGAAACCTTATACATGTATGTATTAAACATGATATAACTTTATATTATCATACCAAAATATATCATTACTAGCCATTTCAATGGTTAGATTTCAAACATCCATTTACATATCATCATTGGTAAAATTAGCTTATACATGACATTATGTCAAAATAAGTTTTCTATTTATACCAAAACAAGCTGGAGGATAACTCCGACCGATCTCCAACCTTTACGAGCTTCTGAGCACTATAAAACAGAGAAAAGGAAACCTAGAAAGCATTTAATGCTTAGTAAGTTCATATAACAGAAATTTAACTTATCATATAATTACATTTAAGATAAACATACAATAATGCATCCAAGCAATTTGGCTTATAGCCTAAAATACAACTTCACCAAATCACGTTATTCAATTAATTCACATAATTCCAAGAAAATAGATGAGCACATCATTTAATGTCTTTCATATTTATATGCTTTCCATAATATTTGTAACAGCCCGATTTTGGGTCTAGTCAGAACAGTGGTTTTGGGACGACGAATTTGACGTAGAAAGATTTATTTTTATTATATATTTATAGTCTACAATTTTATGGAATGATTCTGTGAAAATTTCGTTCGAAAATTTTGACATTTGAGCACTCAATTTAGCAAAAAGGACTAAATTGCAAAAAGCAAAAAACTTGAGTTCTAGAAGCTAGAGGTGTCTAATTGCCATGAAATTTTAAATTGAAGGTATTTAGATGGTAATTAGACCATTTTTTCAGTTATTGGACAAAAATGGACATGGAGTAAGTGAAATTTTAGTGTTTTAAGAAAAGGGCATTTTGGTCATTTGGTAATTAAATGAATTAATAAGAAAAATAAAGCCAAAATCTTGTCCATCTTATTCTCCCATGGCCGAATATCACTAAGAAGACATAGCTAGGGTTTTTTCATCTTTCAAGCTCAATTGTAAGTCTATTCTTGCCCCGTTTTTAATGCTCTTTACATTTTTGAAGATGTTGTAACTCGATCTACCTATTTCTACCACTAATTTAAGAAATAATCAAAGTCTAAATTTTTACCCATAATAGATATTTGTGTATTTTTTATGCCTAATGGTAGAAAATGTATGTTAGATGTAAGATAAACAACTTTTGCTAGGTGATTTTTTATGGAAATGTCAAAAAGGACCTATTTGTAATAGTTACAAAAATAAGTAGTAAAAGTGTGATTAAATGAAAAATGTGGGCTGATATGAGTATGAAAATGGTTCATCCAGGCTTGGGTTTTGAAGAAATTGAATACATTTCTTTTTACGAGCCTAGGGACTAAATTATAAAAATGTGAAACATTAGGGGTAAAAATATAATTTTTCCATAATATGATAATTGGACTGAATTGAACAATGTGAGTATTAAATGAGTTAATTTTTTTATTATAGATCAAGAAAAACGAGGTTTGGAAGGAAAAATAAAATATTTGATGATTAGGTCCCATTTCTACTATTTTTGTACCGAGGTAAGTTTGTATGTAAATAATGCACCGTTATATTTATGTTTTAAATGCTTTAATATTGTATAAATTATGATTGACTCTTGGACGTATTCGACAAAGTTTCGACAAACGAGAATTCCTGATTGAGTCTTAGGAATAGAATAGGATACGAGTGACATGTCACTAGGAACCAATGTGTTTATATGATCCAGGTGCTGGTCTCGTACGTCCTACTAGTGGCTGGATAGCCTGGCATATGTTGTGGATGCCTGACAGCTTGTGTGAGCAGCACTGTGTAGCTACATCCTGACTGACAACTTGTGTGAGTAGGCCCGTGAATAGCTCAGAAACGAGCCTATATGTATTATGAGATGTGAGGTAGCTTTGGCTACATATATGGCACTTATGTGCAAGATTTTCGAGTATCTGTTAATAATTCGAGTGTTCAACGGGAATGTCAAAGTTGCGAAAGACTATGGTTATGTTGTGAGTTGGTACATGTATGTACGTAAAACTCATGCGTAATGAGCTCGATATGTGATGAACCCTTGGTAAGGTTGTGGTTGAGTAAGTTATGACTATAGGATTTTAATAAAATCTATGCCAACTTTCATTATGATAATTGTATGTTAAATGTGTGGTCATGATGCTTATTATTTGCATAGGAACTTATTAAGCTTTATAGCTTACTCTCTTCCTTTCCCTTGTCTTATAGCGTCACCAAGCTAGCTCGGGGATCGGAGACTGTCGGAGATGCACTCACACTATCAACAATTATTTTGGTACCAATGATTTCAACATTTTGAGTTATGACATGTATAGGGGACTTGGTCATTTTGTTATGTGTCATAATTGATTTGGCCAAATGTGTTGGCTTATATTGGTTGAAAGTTCATTTTGTATAAGGCCATTTGAAATTGGCTACTATTGGTATAAGTAATTTATATAATGATGCCTTTCATGATGTGGGAATTTACATGATTTGAGTTGATGAGTATGTGATTTTTTTGTATGGTAGATGGTAGCATGTGAATGATGTGTTGATGTCTTGGTTGTGGCTGATTTGGTTGTATGTAAATGCTTGGATTAGTGCTATGTTGGGTTGTGTAGGTGTGTGCATCAAAGGGTGGCAAAATAGCTTGGTAAATCGCCCTATTTTTATCCACACGGGTAGACACATGGGCGTGTGTCTAGGCCGTGTGTGACACAAAGCTTGCCCCACGGGCATGTGTTTAGGGCGTGTGCCCCCTGCACCATAATTTTTACAAAACAGAATGCTCAGGATTGAGCACACGGGCGTGTGTCTTAGCCGTGTGGACGACATAGTCTCAAACACGGGCGTGTGTCCTGGCCGTGTGACGTCTACACCTATTTTATGAAAAATCATAAATTTTAATTCGACCACACGTCCTACCACACGGGCGTGTGACTTGGCCGTGTGTCTTCAACTTGTTCTTGGGTGACAAACAGAGAGTTACACGGGGTTGGGACATGGGTGTGTGTGACCACATGGCCTGCCCACACGGGCATGTCCTATATCTACACAGGCGTGTGACCTCTGTTTATTGAAAAATTTTCTAAGTGTTGTAAAATTTTCTAAAGTTATCGATTTAGTCTCGAACTATTTCCAAAGTATGTTTTGGGCTATGTAGGCTAGTATTAGGGACTTTATGATTAAACGCAAAAAGTCTTAATTTGGACGAAAATTTACGACTCAAAAATGTATTTTTAATTGTGTTTAATTTCATTAATGCCTTGTACTCTATTCCGGCGTCGAATACGGGTAAGGGGTGTTACATTTAGTGGTATCAGAGCTACGGTTTAGTCGATTCTCAAACTAACGTAGCGTGTGCAAGAGTCTAGCTATACATGCCATATATGAACTGTGATAGTGTGATGACTCCTAACAATTTTAAACTGTGTTTTCATATAGTAAATGGATCCCGATCGATCTATAGTTGATGATATAGAAAGTAATGCGTTGGCTCCCGCTCAAGGGGCAGCGTTATCTGAAAATATTGTCCATATTACATGTACACTTTGATGACAAATCATTTCAAATTTAGTTTAGCCATGTCAGAATTTTACCCGTTGAATTTATTAGAAATATTGATGGATACGCTCATATAGTACACTTTAGTGTACACTACTATAATTCGTCAATTCATTTCCAAGGGTACCCAATTAGGGTAGATAATTGGGAAGCACACTCTCGAGCTTTGTAACGGGAAGCTCACACAGAGCCATTTCGGGAAGCTCATAAAGAGCCTATTGGGAAGCTTATCCGGGCTATATAACGAGTAGCTCATAAGAGCCATAATCGAGAAGTTTACAAAGAGCCATATCGGGAAGTTCACAAAGAACCATATTGGAAAGTTCACAAAGAACCATATCGGGAAATTCAATCGAGCACTATCAGGAAGCTCACAAAGAGCCTTTAATCGGAATGCTCATGAGAGCTAAGGTGTGTCCACAACAAATGTAGAATCACAACCTATCGAGACATTCCAAAGAGCTATAACGGGAAGCTCGCTAAACCATAAAACGAGAAGCTTGAGAGGGCTAATAATGGGATGCTCTTTCGACCCATGGTGTGTCTGCAACATATGCAAGACCACGACCAGTTCGGGAAAAACTTGAATTTCACCTATTCAAACGGGACTTAACAATTCTCAAGTATATTGGATATATAATTATTTTCATTTATATAACAAATTCATAATTCACATATACAACATTCAATTCAAACATAAGAATGTACATAATTTAATTACACGAACTTACCTCGATACTTGTTCGTATACAAAATCTACTAATCCAGAACTTTTTGTTTTCCTTGATCCAACTCGGTATTAGGTCTTTCAGGATCTATATAAATAAATTTCATAGGAATTTAATCCATTTCATACTCAATTTAATTCAATTTATATCCTAGGTAAAATTACTATTTTGCCCCTATACTTTTCACAAATAACGATTTTGTTCCTAGGCTCGAAAATTGAAATTCATGCAATTTAATCATTATTCCAAGCCTAACCAAAATTTTCATATAACTTTTACAGCATATGTATATCACAAAATTCAGAATTTTTCTACAACTTTTACATCTTGCAATTTAGTCCCTAAATCATAATTTCATCCAAATTCACTTTGTAAAAGTTGTTTATCTATCAACAACCTTTCATTTTCTACCATAAATTTTAAAATTTTAGCATATTCATCCATGGAAAAATTTATATACTTTGATATTTTTGCAAATTAATCCCCAAAATAGATAAATTAAACCATCCCGATCTCAAAAATATAAAAATTACTAAAAATGGGACAAGAATACTTACCCAATTAAGCCAAGAAAGCTTATTTTCTCTTTCCTAGGGTTTCCATATATTTTTGGGGAAGAAGATGATATAAAATAAGATGATATTTCTATTTAATTATTTATCATCTTTTAATTATATTGATTTCCAATTCAGTCCTTAACATTTTCTAATTTTTCCATGGATAAATCACCAAAAACATCTACTAACTTTTCTTTAATGGTCTAATTATCATATAAGGACCTCAGGTTTTGAATTCGATACCTATTTGATACTTATAGCTACTAGAATTCAACTTTTGCATTTTATCATATGACATTCCTATCATAATACGAACCACTGTTCGAATTTCACTGAAAATGGGCTGTTACACCTAATTAAATCAAAGAATGGCCTAAGTCCATCCCATGCATGCACATAGGGCCAAAGGCCACTTGCATAGCTAACATGACCTCCACGACAATAGTTAAGATGGCCACTTGGTCATCTTCGAGCCTTTTCTGGTCCTTCTCTCAAGTCATACATACACGTTGAAGTTTTTGCTTGTCTTCTAGCAAACCTACCTCCGCTTTCTCAGATAGCTCAACATTCTTCCTCTTCAACTGAGAATTTTCCCTTTTTAGGAGGGAATTTTCCTCTTTGACCCTCCGTAAAAGCTCCTTCATTTTCCAATACTTATTTAGTGTATTACCTTAGGTTGAATCTTTCTTCTTCTTTAATCTTTGATTACCTTTAGCTAAATATTTCAATATGAAAATCTTTGTTTATGGTAACTTATCTTCTTCTTTTTTTTAAATGAAATCTATTAACTACAATTGTCATCATATTAGTGCGCCAAATGATAGGGTAGACACTATGCCAAATAAGCTTTATAATATATATGATTTACAAATTCAAGCACAAATTATTTTTAAAAAAAAGGAGTTTTAAGTATTAACTATAAATTTCTAAATCGTATAATTGCGAATTTGGAATTAGGAATATAGTGTGCGAGAATCATTTGCCTTAACGATGTCTTATATTGATGAGAAATTGGCCCGTAATTAATGAAGGCTTACTTTTCGAATTTGGGGGTTCGCTACTTGAAATTTATTCACTAGCTGGTAAGTTGTAAGGGTGTGAAAAAAAATTCTAAACCTAAATGAACCAAATGAAAAAACTTCTTTTCGGTTTATTTAATTTTCCGATTTAATCAATTTTTATATTTAATTTATTTGGTTTATTCGGTCAACTTTTAATTTTAACATTTTAAACTGAATAAATCAAATAAGTCATAACCCATATGGCCAAAAGCTCATAAACTATTTATATATCCAAATTCAAATTTAAACCTTAAACCTAAATACTAGTTAAAATTTAATAAGTCTAAACCCATTAAAATTTAAAACCCAAATTGATAATTTAAATTTTTTATAATATTTATTTTATTTTTTATTATTTAATATTAAAAAAAACCCAATTTGATACATAGCTTTAAGAACAATAGAAGACATGAAAGTTATACGTTGGGCATGTAAGAATATAAATATTGTTTAAGTTCATTAAAATTGTTTGATATAATTTCTGATATTTTCATAATGAATTTGAAATAAAATTAAATTAAAAGCAATACGATATACTTAAAAAAAAACAATTTATGTGAAGAAAAATAAAGAAAATAAAATTATTAGTACCTCAATTAGATTTTTTTTTTCAACTGAAAAACCCAGCAGAAAATTTTCGATTCGATTTAGCTCCTTGATTTATTTGATTTATATAAATAATACAATTTATTCAATTTTTTATATAAAAAATAAAGCTGACCGAAGGCTCATCCTGACATTCACCAAGAATTTTTAACTTGAAAAATAATAAATAAATAAAAGTGCTGGTAAGTGGTAAGGATAGAGAAAACTAATCTATAATTAAATATTTTCTTGAAGTCAGCAATGAATTCATGGTTTCTTTAACAGATCTAAACAACCCCCAAAGTCAACACTTAATCACAGCTTCCAATTGAGATTCAATTTCGGCAACTTGAAGATCTGAGTTGGAAAATGGGAATCCAGATTTTCAACCCGACACCAACATTTCACGAGCCCTTATATAACGGAAACTGCATCCAGGCACAATGGCATATCTAATTCTTTTGAAAAGTTATATTTCTGATTATATGTCAGACATTAATGTCAAATAAAAATATATCAAGAAAAATAAAGAATCGAAACAAGCATTTATTTGTCAAAGCCTTCTCACAATAGTAGGAAGTAAAGTTTCTGTGGTACAGGAATTAGATTGATCACTCTTACACATGAATGTTTTTCCCCATCTCTTATACATAATCTGAATGCAAAGATTAGAACCTAAATGAAACGACCTCTCACATGGGTCTATTAGTGTAAATCCTGTGCAATTAAATTGTCTATAACCAACATCCCCACACCCCCACTATCAAATGATGAAAAACAATATTAACTGGGGTTAAATTTTAATTGATTGCCTCCTAACTATAATGCTTGAAAATAATGAGGCAAAAAAAATTGAAACTACACACCGTAAATCATGAGAATGGTAAAGCTGGCACATGATGTTGGGTTGTGATAACCGAACTCCTTTGCTCTTTACGTACCATTGCACATCAGATGCCACCATAAATGAGAAAAAAATAAGTATTGCGATGTACAGTGTCAAAACAAGGCTCTGAAGTTATAGCCTCCGCTGCCACCAATCTGGAACTTTCAACCTTCTACTCCTGTGTATAGCAAGTTGGGCCCGAGGAAGCTTGCGCTTTACCTGTCTCCATAACATATTGACGCCATCTTCCTTCTTTGGAGGGTACTGGAATTCGAAATGATGAGAAATATTCTTAAGTTGCTTCCACATTTCAACCCATCGATCCTTAGGAAACTGACGCAACTGATTGACCAAATAACCTGGTTCTAATGCCTCTTTCATAGAAAAGAATATCGAGAATTCAGAGTAGTCAATTTCATCCTCATAGGGAAGCTCAATGTTATCACTGACAATCACTGGAACACAATGGCTCACAATAGCATCGAATAGTCGGCAAGATGAAGGGGTGTCACCTGCAGGATGCAGACAGAACTTCGAAGAACGCATCCCCTCTGTAGACTAACACACAAGAATGTGAAGAAATAAGATAGCATATTTTTAGCACAAAAATCTATTAGAAAAATGCAAAGTTACTCCAAAAATTCTCCTGCAGCTTGAAAATGTGAATATTTGGTTCCAGATTTTGAATACGTTTGGAAGGATTAGTAACCTTAATATAGTAAAACAGTTTCCATTTAATAAAAGCATCCAAAGAAACAAGTACAAATAGAAGGCATGGTAACTAAAATTAGCACACGTGATTTCTGAAAATTCACCATAACATGTATTGACAAGCAAGTCTGTTTCTTTTGACTACCAAAAATATGCAATTTGGAAACTGGGATTATCACTTCATTATTTAAATGAGAAAATAGTATACTTCCTAGGGAAAAGGTAAGCAGCATACCATTATAATGTTTTTCGGAGTCGCAACACTCTTCTCATAATGAACATCATCAATACCAGACAAGATCTTTGCCAGTTTGATTCGAATTTTGCCTTGCTGCAACAGAAATGGTAAAGTTAAGTAGCATTTTCAAATTCAAAATAGTTCCATCAGAGGAATATTTGTGTTTTACAAACTATCATACATCTTTCCTGACAGTATTTCCCCGGAAGAAAAGAAGTGTAGTTCGAGACTCATATGGGTCGAGAGCGTCATCATCTGTGAAGGAATCCACAACATGCACATACGGTGCAACCACATCTTTGCTTAAACTTGACATGGTTTTAGGATAGCGGCCAAAATCTACAACAATAAGGATTGATGCATTCAACTCTTGTCGAAGAAATCTGAAAGCATTTGGATGTGTCATGGGAATTACATGATCTCTGCCTCCAGATCTTTGATAGTACTTGGATTTTCGCAAGAATTCAAGTAACTCAACCTGAAATGAGAGATCAATTCCACTGTCATCAATAGATGTCAACTCCAGAAAACTGAAATATCATATAATATTAGCTGCGAAGGCCATAGAGTTGGGTAAAAACACAAAGCAAACACTACAAACTAGAGAAAATCATCAGCAGCAGAATGGGAAAAAAGTAGCTTTTTTCATATCCTTTGCATTGCACAACAGAGTACTAACGAGTGAAGCATGAAATTATTTGCGACAACCTGTGCAAGGTCCTAATCAATGATCGCTACTTGCTTGCATAGAGTAAAAGAGAACATATAATGTTACTTTAAAATAAAATAATGAAAGAGAAACAATAAAACTTTACCTTACACTCTTCAAAATTATATCAGGAAGCATGAATAGATTCTCCTTTCTCTAGAAATCATTACAATAAAAAATAGAATTGGAACCATTGACTAGGGATTAGATGCATCATGATGAAAAGATTAGTTACTATGTCTAAACATGTCTGAAAGCTGCTTCATTAATCAAATTGAAAAAACATATATCACAGTTTATCTCCCACAATGGTTCCTAAACATCATTTCGTTTTCTTATAATCATTTACTGGTAAATGTACCTCTAATCCTTAACACGATTCCCTTTTATGATAAGGAAATGTGAAAAGGAATAAAGTGCAATTAATGAATTGTTTTTGTTTTTGATTCAGTAGATGTAATTCTCATAAACCAGAAAGCCAAAATCTCATATTTTCGTGGAATTCAATATCAGTGAACTGCTTCAAGTTGAAACTAAAACAAATACAAAATGTAGCTTAATGAGCTTATTTTATGTAGTTTTTAGTATCAAAATAACTAGAATCTAACTCCCTAATCTGGTTTTATCCTTTCACAAAGCAACCGCCAAACAACACAAGAACCATAGTTGATAGAAATTAAATAGCTTGAATTGAAACATCAACATTTCCAGTACCTGTAATCGGCGATCAACCTCCGTCTCAGGATCCGTCATGTTATGGCCGTGTGTATTAAAACTCAACGAGGAAAAAAAAGGCACAAAAAAGGCCTCCGCGGATTCGGGATCCGAAACCCTAACCGCTTCCTTGTCTTCATTGCCGTTGCCGCCAAAAAGAAGCGATGCCATCAGCCAATACTCCACACTGTGCTGCTTCTTTATCCCGGAGTTGGAGGGCCAGGGAGGGAAATTATCCGCCGTAACGGGAGCCGGTCCCTCGAAGCTCCGACGATCCATCATGCCGACGTGGAATTTCCTAGGGAGATCGTACATGTAAACGCGGAGAGGGGGGCCGGAAGCACAGAGTGAGCGTGGAACCTGGGGTGACTGAAGTAAGGGGAAGAAGTATGATCTGAGATCAACGGTGCCGACATAGATTGAACATGAAATCAGGAAGAGAATGACGAATGATAAACAGATTGCAGCTTTACCGTACATTTTTTTTTTTCTGAAAGATAAGAGTTTTGGAAGAATGAGATTTCCTTTGGTTCGTTGCTCACTGATATTTTAACTGTGCTTGGATCTCCGAAGACAAAAAGACTTCAACTTCCTTTTATCCACATTTGAAGCAAAACCAAAAGAGAAAGAAATTATTTACAGTACCGTTGTAAGCTGTAAGTTCAAGGAAACGCCAATTTCGTGCTCCAAAGTCCAAATTAGCTGGAAAATACGAATTATTACCCTGTTTTTTCGTTATTTTCTTTTCGGTTTGTTCAATAAACCACTATGTTATGCTTAAAATAAACGATTTCTTTTAGGTAAATGGAGGCTTCTCCTGGAAAAGTAGATCTAATAAATGTAAATAAATATATGCTGTAATATTAACTCACAAAAAGGTGTGTTTTTTAATGTTAAAGGACATCTATCTACCTATCAAGGTTCATTTGGATATTCTCAATTAAACTTCGAACATGAATATTGAGGTCAGGCTTCTTTAGCAACAGAAATATGATTTGTTATTATTAAAAATTATTAGCATTACATTGATTTTAATACTAGTGGTGTATAAAAACCCTAAAAACCCTTTTTTTACCTTTACAACTGAGTTGCTTCTTCTCTCTTATTTTTGCTCAACAGTGGTGTTAATTTTGAGGTTGATTACCGTCTACCTTTTTTTCTCTCTCACCAACCTTATCTTTGTTGTCTTCACAAGTTATGATTGACAAATGATAGTGATTATCGTTCTTGAACCTCCACCAGCCACCAGCAATTTCTCTTGAAAAATAGGTTGGTCGTAAATACTTGAATGATAGCTCTTCAGTGACATCTTAATATGTTTTTGTTCTAAGAGTATTGCATAATAATAAATAATTTCATGGGTCAGTTTAGACTCGTGTTTAAGTATTATATGTTTTTTTTTTCCATTTTGTCTTATCTTGTACAAGTTTTTTAATATTACTTATGTATGTAGTCTTGCTTTTGCAAGTAATTTTAGGGATGATTTTGTTGCCATCTTCTCTTATTTAGTGGATGTTCGATGGATGTTCGATTCTTTTGTTGATTTTTCCTACCGTTTTAGAGTATCCGGGGCTGATTCTGTTATCGTGTTAAGTACTTGCTATCACTCTAGATATGTCATGATTGAGTTGTCATAAAGCCAGTTGTCAACATGCAATAATGTTCTATTGATGCTAAGTCTAAGCCTTTGTCATGTTGATAAAACATTTTGTAACATCCCTTACCCGTATCCGACACCAGAACAGGGTATGAGGCATTACCAAACTTGTACTCATACATTCATGCAAAAAGTCAGGCTATAAAATTTTTCTTTAACACAACTTCATTCATTATAATACCCGTTGAACACTCGGAATACTATTGGATACAAGGAAACTTGCACAAAAGTGTCACATAAACATACGTAGTCGAAGCTACCTCATATCATGCAATGCTCACAATGGAGCTATTCACGGGCTTGCTTGTATAAGCTATCGGTCAATGTGTAACTACACGAGCTAGTCACGAGAGCTGTCAAGTATCCGACCACTCAAGGAATACCTAGCCACCGGTAGGACACACAAGACCATTGCCCAGAACTCAATCACATGTATCGCATCCATTATGAACTCAGACCACTCAATGAGCTCAGATGCCACATATATCACGAACCTGGACCACTCAACGGGTTCGGACTTCTTAATTCCTAGTGACATGTCACTTGTATCCTAAACTATTCCTAAGGTTCAAATGGGGTTTTTCTCATTTGCACATTGTGCCTCTATTGCACTTGCTCGTGACATTGTGGATAGTGACAATAATGTCATTCATGCTTACAATAGTACCATTAGCCATAGCATACATAATAAGCAATAAAATAGTTATCACATA
The DNA here is from genome assembly GCA_025698465.1 of Gossypium longicalyx. Taxonomy (NCBI): domain Eukaryota; kingdom Viridiplantae; phylum Streptophyta; class Magnoliopsida; order Malvales; family Malvaceae; genus Gossypium; species Gossypium longicalyx. Next base: position 63,873,949 of record CM046995.1, on the reverse strand, counting down.
ATGTGAACACCACATAACATACTACATTGTCACATTATTTACACATGTACTTACCTCGGTACAAAAATGATGGTAATCGAGTCTAATCGTCGTATACTTTATTCTTCCCTCGATCAAGACCCGGTTCATGTTTTTCTTGATCTATAATGCCAAATTTAACTTGTTTATTAATCACATTACGCAAATCGATCCATAATTCATGCTTTGGTAAAATTACCTTTTTACCCCTATCTTTCTATTTATTTACGATTTAGTCCCTAGGCTTGTAAAATGAAATGCATGCATTTTCTTGGTTACCCAAGCCTAGCCGAACCTTTACTATGCTCATATTAGCCCATATTTTCCTTTATTTCACATTATTACTACTCACTTTTACACTTTTACAAACTAGTCCCTTTTTTAGGTGTCTTCACTAAAAATCACCTAGTAAAAGATGTTTATCATGCATCAAACATTCATATTCCTCGATTAATCAACAAAATACATGCATGTTACACATGGGTCAAATTTCACACATAAACCCTAGCTCAAAATATAGCTAGAAATGGGTAGATCATGCTTCAAAGACTTCAAAAATACAAAGAACATTAAAAATGGGGCTAGGAAGCACTTACAATCAAGCTTGGAAATGTTGAACAAAACCCTAGCTATGGCTATTGAGAAATTCGGCTAGCACTTGGAAAAGATAGACACATTTTTGCTTTGATTTTCCCTTTTTACTCTTTTAATTACCAAATGACCAAAATGCCCTTGCAATTTTTCTTTCAAAATTTTCTTATGCAAGTCCATTTTTGTCCAAAATTATAGAAATTGGTCAAATTGCTAATTAGGACCCTCTAATTCATAATCTAAAGCAATTTCATGCTTAAAGCTTCTAGAATGCAAGTTTTGCTTCTTATTCAATTTGGTCCCTAAAGTTTAATTAGACATTTTATGCATAGAATTTCTTCATGAAACTTTCACATAAGCATGCATTCATATCATAGAAATCATAAGAATCATATAATAATTATTTCTATCTCAGATTTGTGGTCTCGAAACCATTATTCTAACTAGGCCCTAATTCGAGATGTTACAACTTTCCCCCCTTTAGGGATTTTCGTCCCCGAAAATCTTACCGCTAAAAAGGTTTGGGTACTGTTTCCTCATAGCCTCCTCGGGCTCTCATGTAGCCTCTTCAACCCCATATCTTTGCCATAAAACTTTTACAAGAGCAATACTTTTATTTCTCAATTGCTTGACTTCCCGAGCCAGGATCTTAACAGGTTCCTCACCATAAGTTATATCCGGTCTGATTTCAACTTCTATCGGTACAATCACATCTGAGGGATCCGATTTATATCAGCGCTGTAATACCCTGAAAATTTTTACAATGAGATATTATCCTTGATATAGTAAAATAAGGAAATAAAGTGAAAAAAAAAGGGAATTTTGAGTTATGTCAATATTGAGAAGTATATTATGATACATTAATTCAAGAAAGGACTAAATTGTAAAAGTGAGAAAAGTTTTGTTGCACAAGAATAAATACTTAAAATTTGGGAGGTTAAAGTGTAAATATAAAAAAGTTAAAGGACCAATAGTGTAAATATTTTAAGAGTGGAATGATCTAGAAACTAAGGAAAATGGATGGATTAGGACCAAATTGAATAGGTGAAGAACTATGAGGGACTAAATTGCAATTTTACCAAATTAAATGGTGACTCAAGGATGGAATTTTAAAAGATAATAAAGGGCAAAATGGTCAATTGGAAGAGAGAGAAATCTAGAAAGTAATGATGATGTTGATGATATTTTATGATTATTTAATTAGATATATATTATTTTAATAAGATATTTTATTATTTTATTATTATTTCATTATTATTTTATTATTAATTATTTAGTATAAAAGGAAGGAAAGATGAAGAATTTTCATCATCTTTCCATGCATGCAACCAATGTTAGAAGAGAAGGAAAAGAAAGAAATTTTCTTTTCTTTACAATTTGGTCCTTCCACCAAAAATTCACCATTTTCACCTAGAAATCAAAAGAATTTCCATAGCCACTAAGAGAGAGAAATGTTAAGGAGACCATGGGGGGTTAGAATATCAAGTTGGATTCAAGAATAGAAGCTGGAGGAGAGAAAAAATCAAGTTAAAGATTAGTATCAATAGAACAAGGTAAGTACATCAATATTTCAATATGTTTTTAAGTTTGTTGTTATTGACAAAGCATGGAAATAATGTTATAGTAGAGTTTTCTTACATAAGGTCCTATGTTCTTGATATGTTAGTGAAGAGAAAATAAGAGAAAGTGATGAGAAATGGTGTAGAAGAAGAAAATAAGGGTGTTATAACATGGTAATTAATATCTTGTACCAAAACAGTTTTGGACAGCAGCAGTAGTCTAACTTTGAAAAATCATCAAAAATTTTAGAAATCGAATTATAGGATGAATAAAGTATGAAATTAATTATTATTGAGTCTAGTTTCTTATAGAAGAAATTATGTAAGCAATGGAATTGTAAATCATGAGATATAATCAATTTTGTGAGACAAAATCAGAATGATTTTGGGTTCCCCTGTTCTGACTTTTGAAAATCATAAAAAATTGGATAAAAATAATTATGGACTTAAATTTATATGTTTAGAATATTTAATGAGTCTATTTTCAAGAGAAATAAACGGGAACATCATTCGAATTCTGTACGAGGAGATAATTAATTTTTAGTGAAGAAGGGTCAGGACTGTCAGACAGTAGAACAGGGGTAAATTTAAAGAATAAACTGTACTTATTGGATAAACCAAAAATTCTGAAAATTTTATGGTAATAAGATATATGAGCCTAGTTTTAGGGAAAATTATCAGATCTTAATTTGGAGTTCTATAGCTCCAGATATAAATAATTTAGTGACTATGACATAGATGGACAGCTTGAATATTCATAAAAGTAAATAATAAAAATTATAGATAATATTACTTATAAGTGTGTTATATACATTAAGGATGTGGAATGGAGAGGAGGAGGAGGAAAATATGTATGAATATTCATCTAACATGGCTAATTTGCATGTTTTAGGCTCAGTGACTAAATTGAATAAAAGTAAAACTTTATGGGTAATTTTGTAAAAATGTCAGAAATGACCAAATTGCAAGAAACGAACTATCTTATTATTTAAATTAAAAAATTGAATGAAATTATTAATTTAGTTCAAGATTGGGAAAAAACATGTTTTTAGGGATTAAATTGAAAAGTGTTGAAATTATAGAAAATTCTGATATTTTATAGAATTCATGGGCTGTTATCAATATGTATGAGAATAATAGCTGAAATAAGGATTAAATTGCAAGAATTTTATTTTCCTGACCCTAAGGATGAAATCGTCATTAAATAAAAGTTTAGGGGCAAAATGGTAATTTTACCTAGAGTATTAATTAAATACATTAGAATATGAAATGAAGGAAAATGATGATCAATTTCATTTACAAAGATCCGGACGACTCAAATAAGAGATTTGATCGTGGAAAAGAAAAGATATCGGATTAATAAAATTATAAACACAAACAAGTAATGAGGTAAGTTCATGTAACTTGAGTTATATTCTTAAATGCTTGAAATGTATGTTTTTTATATGAATATGATTTGAATGTTCATTATATGAAATTTTATGAAACATTGACATATTTGATAAAAGAGGAAGAAATCTCGGTTGAATGAAAGGAAAATTCGATGGATCTCTGAAAAGGAATTGACGGTAAAAAGGATCAAGCCCGGATGGGTGGTCCTATCCTGATATAGCCCTCCCGAAGAATATGTGGAAAATGGATTTAGCCCGGACGGGTAATCCGAATTAGGGTCTGAATTTAGCCTAGACTGGTAATTTAGATCCAAGCTCATTAGAGTAATCGTCGTTGCGAGGATTTAGCTTTGGATGGTAATCCCGACAATACTTTATGAGTTTATATTACGAGGATTTAGCTGACTGGTAATCCCACTGTAAGGATGAGTTCAGCGAGTGTGCTTTCTGATATGAAATGTGTAAGACCATGGTTGAAAGATACCATGGCAACATGATAAAAAAATGTGTAAGACCATGGTTGAAAGATACCATGGCAACCTGACAGAAAATGAGTAAGACTATGGTTGAAAGACACTATGGCATCATGTCGAAGATAAATAAGACCGTAGATGAGAGATGTTATGACATCAGTTGAACAATTGATATTCAGATAATATGTATCAGATGATGAATGGTTATATGAAATGGTTCTATGAAATGTTTACTAGAATTGGTCATATGGAAATATATGTACAAAATAGATGAAAGAAATAATTAAAAAGATAGATAAATGAAATATGTGTAAGTACACTAACAAGTGTTGTTGTTGATGCTTAGACAAGTGCCAAACCATTGATTGAATGGTAATATATTTATTTATATGATGCATTGATTCGGTAAGTATTTAATTGAAATTTTTTTTAGGTGATTCGTAAATTCTAGTAATGCTCCGAAACCCTGTTTCGACGATGGATAAAGGTTAGGGGTGTTACATTTAGTGGTATCAGAGGTATGGTTTAGTCGGTTCTCGGACCAAATGTAGTATATGTGAAGTCTAAAAACACATGTCATTATAATATGTTATAGTATGATATCTCCCGACTCTGATGAGATTTGTTTTATTTATAAAATGAGATGCTTTCTAACCCAAGATAATTCTGATAATGTTAAAAACGATACTCAGGTATATGAGTAAAAAGTTGATTAGAATGAATCGGAATTCATAAAGGTATGAATAAATACATGTCAATGATGAATATTATGTTATATGTATTATTAAAAGCAAATTATATTACTACATGAAATATTGTGCTGATGACTAAATTACAAAATATATAAATGTAATATATGAAGTACATGATAAGGATTATTAGAGAATTATGAATGAATAGTGAATTTTGAAATATATTACATGTATTGAAGATACATAAGATATAAGTATATGAATTATTGGTACAAGGATTAAATTGTAAAGCATGTAAAAGCATTATGCAAAAGGTGTAAAAGTGATATGCATGTATGAAATAATTTTCCCAAGTAGACAAGATTAGAACTACTAGGATGTTAAGGGACTTCAGCATGCTCTCTGATTATTAGCACGCTAGTGCTCTCTGAATATTAGCACGTCAGTGCTCTCTGATTAGCACATTAGTGCTCTCCGTTCTATTATTAGCATGTTAAGTGCTCTCTGTTTAGCACATCTGTGCTCTCTGTATATCACTTCAGTGCTCTCTGTTCATTAGTGCATAATAATGCACCTCTGTATAAGTCTCGTATATCTGAAGTGTTCTATCTAGTCTACTGGGCTTCTGCTAAGTAAAAAGTAAATAATTTTCGTTACGAGGTAAATGATTATCTCTGAGTAAAAATGTTAGTTATGATAAAGTAGAACTCGTTAAAATACGGATAAATGTTTTATAGTACTTGAGAATGATAAATGTTATATGAGTAAATACATGAAAATTTAATTATGAGGCTTTACGATCTATACCCTTTTACTAATACAGTTATATGCAATGAAATTCATGAGATTTATATTGATTAAGTTGAAGCGAAAAGTGAAAAGCTCAATGGTTGAACAATTGATAATGCAATCGGGCGAGAATGAGTTAATAAGTAAATATGGGTACTGAATAGAGATATCAGATTTTTCTTAAACTAGTTGAGATATACAATATCACTGTTAAATAAAGAAGTTATTTATAGGAAAATCGATTTGTTCAAATATGGTATTTACAGAATGGTTAACTGAAAAGTTCCTTCCGAATTAGTTTCTTGAGTGAACTGAATGATGTGAAATTATTGATGACTATACTAGTCAATAGATTGGTAAATAAAATTGCAAAAATATTTGAATATAGCAGTTATAATTGGGTGTATTATAGTAAAATTTTTGGGATTTTATATGATTATCTTATATGTACTAATATTTTCAGAAGCATAGGAAACTGTTCATGTTTGGATGCTAAAATTAATATATGGAAAGGTTGGATAAATATGCTAATAGACAGAAATTATCGCAAGTCTGATTGATTCGCAAGTGGTACTACTCTATCTTTCTTTGGTTTTCCAAGACAATATATGTGATAGAACACTTGATAATAAGATTCATATGATATTATTTTCTATTTCTGTTGGTAGAAGCTCTGAAAGGCAAATGTGAAATATTTTATTGAAAATAAATTGTGAAATGAAAGGATAGAGAATTGATATAAATGATAAACTGGGTAAATATGTACAGAAAGAAACTATAGAACTATAGAAATAATGAAATTCATGATCAAAAGAAAACAAGGAAATTTCAAGGACGAAATTTATTTTAAGGGGGAGAGAAATGTAATACCCTGAAAATTTTTACAGTGAGATATTATCCTTGATATAATAAAATAAGGAAATAAAGTGAAAAAAAAGGGAATTTTGAGTTATGTCAATATTGAGAAGTATATTATGATACATTAATTCAAGAAAGGACTAAATTGTAAAAGTGAGAAAAGTTTTGTTGCACAAGAATAAATACTTAAAATTTGAGGGGTTAAAGTGTAAATATAAAAAAGTTAAAGGACCAATAGTGTAAATATTTTAAGAGTGGAATGATCTAGAAACTAAGGAAAATGGATGGATTAGGACCAAATTGAATAGGTGAAGAACTATGAGGGACTAAATTGCAATTTTACCAAATTAAATGATGACTCAAGGATGGAATTTTAAAAGATAATAAAGGGCAAAATGGTCAATTGGAAGAGAGAGAAATCTAGAAAGTAATGATGATGTTGATGATATTTTATGATTATTTAATTAGATATATATTATTTTAATAAGATATTTTATTATTTTATTATTATTTCATTATTATTTTATTATTAATTATTTAGTATAAAAGGAAGGAAAGATGAAGAATTTTCATCATCTTTCCATGCATGCAACCAATGTTAGAAGAGAAGGAAAAGAAAGAAATTTTCTTTTCTTTACAATTTGGTCTTTCCACCAAAAATTCACCATTTTCACCTAGAAATCAAAAGAATTTCCATAGCCACTAAGAGAGAGAAATGTTAAGGAGACCATGGGGAGTTAGAATATCAAGTTGGATTCAAGAATAGAAGCTGGAGGGGAGAGAAAATCAAGTTAAAGATTAGTATCAATAGAACAAGGTAAGTACATCAATATTTCAATATGTTTTTAAGTTTGTTGTTATTGACAAAGCATGGAAATAATGTTATAGTATAGTTTTCTTACATAAGGTCCTATGTTCTTGATATGTTAGTGAAGAGAAAATAAGAGAAAGTGATGAGAAATGGTGTAGAAGAAGAAAATAAGGGTGTTATAACATGGTAATTAATATCTTGTACCAAAACAGTTTTGGACAGCAGCAGTAGTCTAATTTTGAAAAATCATCAAAAATTTTAGAAATCGAATTATAAGATGAATAAAGTATGAAATTAAAGCTTATTGAGTCTAGTTTCTTATAGAAGAAATTATGTAAGCAATAGAATTGTAAATCATGAGATATAATCAATTTTGTGGGACAATGTCAGAATGATTTTGGGTTCCCCTATTCTGACTTTTTAAAATCATAAAAAATTGGATAAAAATAATTATGGACTTAAATTTATATGTTTAGAATTTTGAATGAGTCTATTTTCAATAAAAATAAACGGGAACATCATTCAAATTCTGTACGATGAGATAATTAATTTTTAGTGAAGAAGGGTCAGGACTGTCAGACAGTAGAACAGGGGTAAATTTAAAGAATAAACTGTACTTATTGGCTAAACCAAAAATTCTGAAAATTTTATGGTAATAATATATATGAGTCTAGTTTCAGGGAAAATTATCAGATCTTAATTTGGAGTTCTATAGCTCCAGATATAAATAATTTAGTGACTATGACACAGATGGACAGCTTGAATATTCATAAAAGTAAATAATAAAAATTATAGATAATATTACTTATAAGTGTGTTATATACATTAAGGATGTGGAATGGAGAGGAGGAGGAGGAAAATATGTATGAATATTCATCTAACATGGCTAATTTGCATGTTTTAGGCTCAGTGACTAAATTGAATAAAAGTAAAACTTTATGGGTAATTTTGTAAAAATGTCAGAAATGACCAAATTGCATGAAACGAACTATTTTATTATTTAAATTACAAAATTGAATGAAATTATTAATTTAGTTCAAGATTGGGGAAAAACATGTTTTTAGGGATTAAACTGAAAAGTGTTGAAATTATAGAAAATTCTGATATTTTATAGAATTCATGGGCTGTTATCAATATGTATGAGAATAATAGCTGAAATAAGGATTAAATTGCAAGAATTTTATTTTCCTGACCCTAAGGATGAAATCGTCATTAAATAAAAGTTTAGGGGCAAAATGGTAATTTTACCTAGAGCATTAATTAAATACATTAGAATATGAAATGAAGGAAAATGATGATCAATTTTATTTACAAAGATCCGGACGACTCAAATAAGAGATTTGATCGTGGAAAAGAAAAGATATCGGATTAATAAAATTATAAACACAAACAAGTAATGAGGTAAGCTCATGTAACTTGAGTTATATTCTTAAATGCTTGAAATGTATGTTTTTTATATGAATATGATTTGAATGTTCATTATATGAAATTTTATGAAACATTGACATATTTGATAAAAGAGGAAGAAATCTCGGTTGAATGAAAGGAAAATTCGATGGATCTCTGAGAAGGAATTGACGGTAAAAAGGATCAAGCTCGGACGGGTGATCCTATCCTGATATAGCCCTCCCGAAGAATATGTGGAAAATGGATTTAGCCCGGACGGATAATCCGAATTAGGGTCTGAATTTAGCCTAGACTGGTAATTTAGATCCAAGCTCATTAGAGTAATTGTCGTTGCAGGGGATTTAGCCTGGACTGGTAATCCCGACAATACTTTATGAGTTTATATTATAGGGGATTTAGCCTGGACTGGTAATCCAGCTGTATGGATGAGGTTCGCGGGAGAGTGCTTTCTGATATGAAATGTGTAAGACCATGTTTGAAAGATACCATGGCAATGTAACATGAAATGAACAAGACCATGGTTGAAAGATACCATGGCAACCTGACAGAAAATGAGTAAGACTATGGTTGAAAGACACTATGGCATCATGTCGAAGATAAATAAGACCGTAGATGAGAGATGCTATGACATCAGTTGAACAATTGATATTCAGATAATATGTATCAGATGATGAATGGTTATATGAAATGGTTCTATGAAATGTTTACAAGAATTGGTCATATGGAAATATATGTACAAAATAAATGAAAGAAATAATTAAAAAGATAGATAAATGAAATATGTGTAAGTACACTAACAAGTGTTGTTGTTGATGCTTAGACAAGTGCCAAACCATTGATTGAATGGTAATATATTTATTTATATGATGCATTGATTCGGTAAGTATTTAATTGAAATTTTTTTTAGGTGATTCGTAAATTCTAGTAATGCTTCGAAACCCTGTTTCGACGACGGATACGGGTTAGGGGTGTTACAAGCGCAACATGGACATATGAAACACATCGTGAATCTTTTCTAACTCAGTCACCAAAGCCAATCGATAAGCAACGGCCCTATCGTTTCAGTAATCTCATACGGTCCTATAAAACGAGGACTCAACTTGCCTTTTCTACCTAATCTCAAAACCTTCTTCCATGGAGATACTTTCAAGAATACCTTATCACCGACTTGATACCTAATTTATTACCTTGTTAAATTCGCATAAGATTTTTGTCTATCCAATGTCACTTTCAAATAATCACGAATTACTTTCACCTTTACCTCGATTTCCTTAATCAAATCTATTCCATGAATCTTATTCTCCTTAAGCTCAGTCCAATACAGTAGTGTACGACATTTACGTCCATACAATGCTTCATAAGGTGCCATTTTCAAACTCGATTGATAATTTTTGTTATAGGCAAATTCAACCAAAGGTAAGTGCTTTTCCCAACTACTTTGGAATTCAAGAACACGACATCTGAGTATATCTTCAAGTATCTGAATTACTCTCTCAGATTGTCCATCATTCTGTGGATGAAAAGCGGCACTAAAATTTAGCTTTGTACCCAAAGCTTCTTGTAACTTCTTCCAAAATCGTGAAGTGAACCTCGGATCTCTATCCAAAATAATCGATAAAGGTACTCCATGAAGCCTCACAATTTCAAAAATATAAAATTTGGCTAACTTATCGAGTGAATAATCAACGCGTACTGGAATAAAATGAGTCGATTTAGTCAATCTATCAACCACAACCCATACGTCTGATATGCGTGATAAGTTTTAAATTTATGATTGATCGTACTTGAAAACTAACTATTATCACGATAAAGGCAAGCGCACCTATCGAACAATAGTATAGCTTATAGCAAGACCGGAATATCGAACCTACAGGAACTAAAAGTACTAGTATTAACTTTCTTTTTATTATCTAGCCTAAAAATAAGGGTATTTGCTTTATCTAAACTAATCAACTAAACTAAGAATGCACAGGAAGTAAATTGGGGAAATACTTTTGGGAAAACTGATTGATCTGGACAATACCTAAGGAAAAATCCACTTAGACTTCACTTGTTATTTGACTCTGAATTAGACGATTTATTCACTTGACTCGATCCGTAGAAATCCCTAATTTATATTATTATCTCTCTCGAGACTAACAACATCTAACCCTAGGTTAATCAATTGAAATCTCTTTCTAATTAAAACCCCTATTGTTGCATTAACTCGATCTATAGATTCCCTTATTAGGTTTGACCCTAATCCGGCAGATTTATGTCACTCTATGTCTAGGGGTGCAATCAACTCCGCTTAATTATGCTAGATCTACTCTTAGACAGGGACTTTTGCTCCTCTGAATAAGCACATCAATACTTGAATCAATATCCTAGAATATTAAAGCAAGAATTAAGAACACATAATTAAGAACAAATCAAGTATTTATCATATAATTCAAAAAATAGTAACAAGATCCATCTTAGGTTTTATTCCCCTTAGGTATTTAGGGGATTTAGTTCATATGTGTAAAAGAAAACATCTCAGAAGAATAATAATAACAAAACATAAAGAAACCCCAAAACCCTTGAAGGAAATTTAAGGGAGATCTTCAGTCTTGAAGGAGAATCCGACTTCTGAGATGGATCAATCGGCTGTCTTCGAGTAATTCCTTCCTCCCACTTCATGTGCCTCCTTTAATCCTCCTCTAGGGTGTTTATATAGGCTTTAGAATGCCTCAGAACCCTCCAAAGTGCCTTTTTCCAAATAGAGCTAGACTTGGGCCCGATAGGGACACAGTCGTGTGCCACGCCCGTGTGAGGCAGCTTAGGCTGTGTTAAAGTCTGTTAAATAGACACGGCTGTGTGGTCTACCCGTGTAAGGAAGTCCAGGCCGTGTTGATGTCCCACATTGACCCATTTTCTCCGTTTTTGTCCCGTTTCTCGCTCTTTTTACTCACCTATGCTCGCCTAAGTATAAAACATGAAATTAAAGGATTAGGAGCATCAAATTCTAAAAATCTAATGATAATTCATCCAAAAATGTGCTAAGCATGGGATAAAAATATGTATAAATTACTACTTATCAAATACCCCCACACTTAAGCATTTGCTTTTCCTCAAGCAAAATCCTCAATTCACAATTAAGAATTCATTTTTCTCAACTTATAACTCCTATCAATAATATCTCAAAATAATCCATAAGTAATCATACATTGAGAATTCAACTAGAAGAACATCAAAGTTTCAAAGATTCTAAGTTAAGCATTTTATCACGAAAACATAGGTGTCTCCCCCCATCTAAATAATCACCTTTGATTCAAAATATTACAGAGTTTAACATCCTCACTAAAGATTCACTCAAATCACTCGAAGTGTTTAAGGACAACAAATTTAGCACTCAACAGTCAATATGAAAAGTTATTACTATAGGCTTGTGTGAAAATCAAATCTCCACCACTATATATTAAGATGATACATCAATAAAAAGGTCTTTAGAGGGTTGTAACGTGGCTTTGGTTAGGGGGTGTGGTCACAAGTTGAAAGAGAAGGTTAGAATCGAGATTGAATTGAAAAATTACCTAACTAGAAAAAATACTAAAACTGACAAATTGCATTCCTAATTAGAAGATCCTAGAATTGAGCTTTTCTTCATAGATACATCGTTTTAATCCAAGCATTACATAATTTCGTAATATGTTAGACGAAAAATCTTAATTACAGCAACTTCATTTTTTTTTAGAATGAGCATAGTGTAATATAGAACTTTGCTAACTATCAGAAATAAAACATAGCTAAGCAATTTATTCAAATCAAATCTCGACAAAAATAAGGATCAAATTAATTGAGGGGATTTCAACAATAATGGGTTATGGGTTAATATTGAGGGTAAATCAATAACTAGCTTGTTTAGGCTCAAGGGAGTTCACAAAGGGTTAATTATGACGGTAGACTTTTATAGAGTGAGTGGGTTAAACCTAAGTGCCTTTATCATCTCGACATATCAAATCAATGGTGTGGTCTTGACATGCATAATCGAAACAAGTTCTAGAATAACAAATCAATATTGATGCACTCATAGCAACAATAAAAGTGAGCATGAAAGAAATAATACATGCTCTAAAGGCTCAAGATCTCACAAAAATTATGGCTTTTTGATGTTAACTCTGTGAATTTCAACTTCAAGATAATACCTAAACTTAGGGAAATAACCTAAAAATTTTTAATTCTCAAAAATCAACTTATCATACTTGATTCTCTAATTACTTAAAGTTTAAACAATCAATGCATAAATGCCTATGTTTTAATTCATGACATATCAATACAAAAATAAATTAATCCAAATTCATTCTAATAGTGATATGAGTGAGTCACGTGAGAATAAGACAAAATTCAGGGATTTTTCTGATAATGATATAAATAACGCCCCCACACTTAAGATGTACATTACCCTCAATGTACAAAGATAGATTTACTAAAAAATATAGATATAAGATCATAAGATAGGAGAAATGAAACTTCTTAAATGTTAAATAGAATCCTTGAATTGGTGTCATGGAAAGTAATCGGCTAAGGCAAAGATGAGATTGGAGGAGGATACTCCGGTGGTGGTAGAGGTTGTTAGTCCACAAGTGATGTGCCAAAAGAATATTATAACTGGTGGTAGCTATAGTCGTGGTCGAGCAGGGCATGGCAGTCGTGGAGGACCTTTTCCAGTGGAGTTGCAATTTCCTAAGTAGTAGTGAGCTTTGGAGCTCTTCATAACTGTGATAGAATTAATAACTCTTTAGGAAATATAAAGTAGCATGATTACTCGTAAAGAAATGGCCGAAAACATAAATTGCTTAATGTAAATTGTAAAACCTAAAGATGAAGTAAAAATAGTATCAAAGAGAAATAAAATAAAAAGTAATTTAAAAAGATAAATAAAGATAAAAGTAAAAAAAAATAAAAAATAAAAAAAAGTCTTCAAAAATCCTCATTGCCAGATGGTTCGCGAGGTGGGGGTGGTGATGAGATGTGAAGGTGCTGACAAATCTGATGTAGGGTTGCATCAATGTGATCAAAGCGCTGAAAACATTACTGTTCGAATCGAGTAAGATGCTCAGAGATGTCAGAGAGTGAAGCAGCCGCATGAACTGGACGATAAATAGATGGTGGCTGAGATGGTGGATCCTCATGAGGTGGAGGGACATCATCAGTAATGTCCTCTGGGTCCTCCTGCTTTGCTGACTGGGCGAGGTGATACTGAGGAGGATCAAATCCACGTCGTCGCTCGATCATCCTCATATAGAGCATACTCGAGATGCCCTGTGGAGACATCTGACTGATGAGAGTGAGGGAGGATGATTGCACCACCATGTTGAGGAGACCGAAGTACTGCGCCAAGCGAGTCACATAAGGGCCGATGGAAATGACTCCCTTCTTGTGCCACTCTGTCTGATGGCGAATGGCGAGGGCGATGAAATAAGTGAGGTCGAATACGTGCCCATGCACCATGCTCCATAAAAAATAGGTATCGTTAGTGTTGATGACGCTGGTACTCTCTCGCCGCCCTGTAAGGGTGTGGGCTAGGATGGCATGTAAGTATCTCAGTAATGGGGCGAGAGCTGATGCCTTGGAGCGGCTAGGGTCATAAGTGGCCGAAGCAAGGATTAGGGCCTTCTAGTAATTTGAAAGAGAATAGTGGATGTAGAGATGGAGACTGTCGAAGTCATCGTCGTCCATGAACTCCTCCGTATATAGTCCTAATGCGACACCGAACTCAGGCACGCTCAACTGGCAAACTAAACCGCCAAGACAGAACTGGATCATTCCAGGATCATCGAACTCTGTCGTAACAGTTTGAAGGTGAAAGGTCGAACAAACTTCTAATATGAGCTTGATATATGTCGGCTCGACGATCTCTAAGAAAAGCCCCCATGAGTCAGTAGTCAGGAGAGCTCGGACTGCGTTAGCTAGTTAGATCTGCTCTAGAGCGGTCCAATCAATGCAAAGGCCCACACCTAGGGGTCGGGCCCATAGTATCTGCAATAGTTCCTCCTAGGGTCCCGGTGGAAATTGGAGGAATAGGTGTCGTATCTTGGTGGTAGGACCAGAGGATGATGCTGCTCCTTTTTTCTTTTTCAAGGTGGGGACGACGATTTTCTTACCACATGGATTTAACATGGTATATCTGCAAGAAGAATGGCATGTCTTAATGAACGGGGAAGATAACATATGCTAACAAATCCAAAAAGGGATTAACCATGAATATAATTAAACTAACAAATTCAAACAAAAACTAATGACACTAACAAGACTCAACCAAAAGCAATCGAACTTCATAACATAAATCAATTGATGACAGAAATTTTATGGCAAATGCAATAGTAATAGCATGACTAAATTCAACACGGAATAGATGAAAGTAGCTAATAATAGTAAGAAAAGGGTACAAAATATGTGAAATAGATCCTAAGAATGAGGATGATATGATAAAAAATTAATAAATAAAATGTAAGTAATATGAGAAAATTAATATCATCACGATAGTAAGCAACAAAAGAAGGTAAAAGAGAAGATAAAATCGATACTAGAGGACCGGTGGCCGGAGGAGCGACGGCGGGATGGTTGGGGTTTGTAGTATGGAGAAAGAGAGAAGAAGGAAGGAATGTGTAGGGAAGGGAGGACAAGAGAGAAGATTTTGATGCGTATGGGAGAAAATAGAGGAGAAAGAGTGGATTTTGGGGTGATGGTCGGAGCTTAGGTGGCGACGGCGGCGGAAAGAGTGGCAGTTAGAGTTAGGGTATTGGGGAAGAGGATGATGAATAGTGGGGGTTTATATAGATATTGGGGCACACGGCCGTGGGGCACGCCCGTGTGCCCTTATTTCAAACCGTGTGTCTCGTGGTTTTCAAATTTGGGCGCGTTTGGAATTCGGCCCACGCCTGTGTTCTTTGGGCGTGTTGGTGTACACGACCATGTCGTACGATCGTGTCTTGCTTGGTTCGCTTCTCCCATGCCCGTGTATATATGCGCACGCCCATGTTATTTTGACGGTTTCAACCACAGGTGGTAGGCACGGGCGTGTCGCACTCTTGTGTTAATTTCTCAATTTCTACCATGGCTTATAGACACGGGTAGATTTGGCAAGATTGGCCACGACCATGTCGCATGGTCATGGCAATGTATCGAATCCTGTGTTTTGGAAAAAAATTTGCTTTATTTTCACACGGCCATATCGCACGGCCGTGTCGTCGCCCGTGGTATGAGCACGGCCTAAGACATGCCCGTGTGCCTGGCCGTGTGGATTTGGAAAACCTGTGTTTAAGGAATCAATTAATGATTTAGATGTTAAAAACTAAAATTTAAAGAAATCAACACCATCAGTGCTCGGGTTGCCTCTCGGGAAGCGCTTATTTATAGTCTAAGTTCGACTCTACCTCAATTTCGTGTGATTACGAGGGATTGAGGGGTTGAAACTCCTCACCTCTGCTATCAATTCTATCAAAATAAGGTCTGAGTCGAGTATTATTTGCCTTAAAAGTTTCAAATATAGTATGTGTTACCTCGGCTGTACCATGTGGAAAGATGTTCATTACCGTAAAGGGAGTCACTCTGTCCGTATTGTGCTCTAAAATAGCAATCGGGGGTCATTTTCATCTACAAATAGTTTGTCCCCAACTTTAATTTGCTTTGTTTCATCCCTATGTTCATCGTGGTGTCGCTTCGATTTTTCATGTGCTTTTGGTTTCTCCTTGACAGGTGTTTGCCATTCATCTAGTTCATCGATTTGAAGCCTTCGTTCTTCATAGGTCGACCTGTTTTCATGGCATGGATTAGGCTCCATCACATTCTTCCTAAGGGACTCCTGCAAATAAGTTTGAGTTGTAACGTTATTTAAATTAACTGAATTTAAACAATCATCTTGATTACTAGAATTTTAGCAGAATCACGAGCTTGGAGAGTAATCGTGTCATCTCCC
This sequence comes from Gossypium longicalyx, assembly GCA_025698465.1. Taxonomy (NCBI): domain Eukaryota; kingdom Viridiplantae; phylum Streptophyta; class Magnoliopsida; order Malvales; family Malvaceae; genus Gossypium; species Gossypium longicalyx. The sequence continues at coordinate 63,857,421 of CM046995.1, read as the reverse complement.
ACACGAAGTATCAATTCCCCTATGCCAACATCAATGACAGTTCGAGCAGTTGCTAAAAAGGGTCTTCCTAAAATTAAAGGTACTTCACTATCCTCATCCATGTATAGAACAACAAAGTCAACTGGGAATATAAATTTATCGATTTTAACAAGCACATTTTCAATAATACCCCTAGGAAATCTAATTGTTTTATCTGCCAATTGAATACTCATCCTAGTTTGTTTGGGTTTCCCAAGACCTAGTTGTTTAAACATTTTATAGGGTATGGCATTAATACTTGCCCCTAAGTTAGCCAAAGCACTGTTAACATTTAAACTACCAATTAAATAAGGAATTGTAAAACTCCCTAGATCTTTCAACTTGTTGGGTAGCTTATTTTGTAGAATGGCTGAGCAAACTACGTTCAACTCCACATGCAACGCCTCATCCAACTTCCGTTTATTAGCTAAAAGCTCCCTTAAAAATTTAATTGTGTTTGGCATCTGCGAAAGAGCTTAATAAACGGTAAGTTAATACGTAATTTCTTTAATAATTTAAGGAATTTACCAAATTGTCCGTCCGTGTGGTCTTTTCTTGTCGCACTGGAATATGGCACACGAGGTTTATATTCTCTACTTACTGGCTTTTGCTCACTGTGGTCCATCTTATCCTTACCTTTACTTACCATAATTTCTTGCCTCGATTCTAGTTCAGGTTCAACTAACACTTCTTCATCTCGAATACTAATTGCATTAAGCTGCTCCCTTAGGTTAGTTTCGGTATTACTTGACAAACTACCTTGTGGTCATTCAAAAATTAACTTAGCAAGCTGTCCTATTTGAGCTTTGAGCCCTTGAATTGACGCTTGTTGATTTTTAAGCGTTGTTTCGGTATTTTGAAAATGAGTTTTTGACACTGAGATGAATTTCATTAGCATCTCCTCAAGGTTTGGCTTCTTTTCCTGCTGGTAGGGTGGTTGTTGAAAACCTAGGGGATGTTATGGCCTTTGATTTCCTTGACCACCCCACGAGAAGTTGGGATATACCTCCAACCTACATTATAAGTGTTACTATATGGGTTATTTTGAGGTCTAGAATTATTGTTACCCATATATTGAAATTGTTCCTCCTCGGTGCTAGGGTTGAAGTTGGATAATCTGTGTGTACTCCTCATCCACTTGAATCACACCTCATCATTGGATGTGCCTGAGTAGAACCATACAAATCGTCAATCTTTTTATTTAAAAGTTCTACCTGGTTAGATAGCATAGTAACCGCATCGAGGTTGAAAACACCAGCAACTTTCGTCGGCTTCGTTCTCATAACTTGCCACTAATAGTTATTTAGTGACATCTCTTCAAAAAATTCATAAGCCTCTTCATGTGTTTTGTTGTTCAAAGTTCCACCGGTAGCTGCGTCGATAAGTTCCCTCGTTGAGGGGTTCACACCGTTGTAAAAAGTTTAAACCTACAGCCATAGAGGTAACCCATGGTGAGGGCACCTTTTTAAAAGATCCTTGTATCTCTCACATACATCATAAAGTGTTTCTAAATCCATCTGTACAAAAGAAGAGATATCATTCTTTAATTTAGCTATTTTAGCTGGTGGGAAATATTTTAATAAAAATTTTTCGGTCATTTGTTCCCAAGTAGTGATTGACCCTCGTGGTAACGAGTTTAACCACTGTTTAGCTTTGTTCCTCAATGAGAATAGGAATAACCGAAGGTGAATGACATCGTCAGAAATGCCATTGATCTTGAAAGTGCATAGAGTTTCAGAAAATTTGTCAAATAAGTGTTTGGGTCCTCGTCCTGCAAACCATCAAACTGAACAAACTATTGTATCATTTGAATCATGTTAGGTTTCAGTTTAAAGTTAATTACAGCAATAGCAAGTCTAACTATACTCGATTCAGCTCTTGTTAAAGTAGGTTTAGCATAATCATACATAGTACGTGGAGCAGGATTCTGATTTACTGGATCTGTAGCAACCACAGGAGGTAGCTGATTATTCTGATTGTCAACCATCTCTTCGGTTGTGTTATGGATATCGTCCTCTTGCCCTTCCTCTATGTATTGTAGGCTTTGCCTTACCTCTCTTCGATTTCTGGGAGCTGTACTCTCGATCTCACTATCAAAAAGTAGAGGTCCTGACGGGTTTCTTCTAGTCATAAACTATAAAAACCTGCCAGAAATAAAGAAAAAAATTAGTAAAGAAAAATTAGACTAAAAACAAAAAGTAAATTGAAATAAAAGTAAAGATGGCTAAAGTAATAAAAATCAAGTGTTCCTAATATCTTAGTTCATCGGCAACGACGCCAAAAACTTGATGTGCGTGATAAGTTTTAAATTTATGATTGATCGTACTGGAAAACTAACTATTATCACGATAAAGACAAGCGCACCTATTGAACAGTAGTATAGCTTATAGCAAGACCGGAATGTCAAACCCACAGGAACTAAAAGTACTAGTATTAACCTTCTTTTTATTATCTAGCCTAAAAATAAAGGGATTTGCTTTATCTAAACTAATCAACTAAACTAAGAATGCACCGGAAGTAAATTAGGGAAATACTTTTGGGAAAACTGATTGATTTGGAAAATACCTAAGGAAAAATCCACCTAGACTTCACTTGTTATTTGACTCTGAATTAGACGATTTATTCACTTGACTCGATCCGTAGAAATCCCTAATTTATATTATTATCTCTCTCGAGACTAACAATGTCTAACCCTAGGTTGATTAATTAAAATCTCTTTCTAATTAAAACCCCTAGTGTTGCATTAACTCGATCTATGGATTCCCTTATTAGGTTTGACCTTAATTCAATAGATTTATGTTGCCCTATGTCTAGGGGTGCAATCAATTCCGCTTAATTATGCTAGATCTACTCTTAGACAGGGACTTTTGCTCTTCTGAATAAGCACATCAATACTTGAATCAATATCCTGGAATATTAAAGCAAGAATTAAGAACACATAATTAAGAACAAATCAAATATTTATCATATAATTCAAAAAATAATAACAAGATCCATCTTAGGTTTTATTCCCCTTAGGTATTTAGGGGATTTAGTTCATATGTGTAAAAGAAAACATCTATGAAGAATAATAATAACAAAACATAAAGAAACCCAAAAACCCCTGAAGGAAATTTAAGGGAGATCTTCAGTCTTGAAGGAGAATTCGACTTCTGAGATGGATAAATCGGCTGTCTTCGAGTAATTTCTTCCTTCCACTCCGTGTGTCTCCTTTAATCCTCCTCTAAGGTGTTTATATAGGCTTTAGAATCCCTCAGAACCCTCCAAAGTGCCTTTTTCCGAATAGAACTAGACTTGGGCCCGATAGGGACATGGCCGTGTGCCATGCCCGTGTGAGGCGGCTTAGGCCGTGTTAAAGTCTATTAAATAGACACGGCCATGTGGTCTACCCGTGTGAGGAAGTCCAGGCCATGTTGATTTCCCATGTTGACCCATTTTCTCCATTTTAGGCCTGCTTCTCACTCTTTTTACTCTCTTATGCTCGCCTAAGTATAAAACATGAAATTAAAGGATTAGGAGCATCAAATTCCAAAAATCTAATGATAATTCATCCAAAAATGTGCTAAGCATGGGATAAAAATATGTATAAATTACGACTTATCAACAATATCTTTCTTTCTTGGTGTCAACGGCAAGCCTGCCACAAAGTCCATAGTAATTCGGTCTTATTTCCATTTTGGAACTAAAATAGGCTAAAGTAAACCTGAAGGTACCTGGTGTTCGACCTTTACTTGTTGACAAATCAAGCATCTCGATACAAACTCAGAAATATCTCTTTTCATACTATTCCACCAATACATTCTCTTTAAATCATTGTACATTTTTGTGCTACCCGAGTGAACTGACATACCTCTGTTATGAGCCTCATGCAAAATATTTCGAATCAACTCAGCATTCTTCAGAACACAAATCCTTCCATGGAACCTCAGACAACCATCAGAATCTCTCTGAAAATCTGATTCACTGCCCAACTCACACTGAGTTTTCTTAGCTTGTAACTCTTTATCAACTTCTTGTGTAACACCCCTTACTCGTGTCCGACGCCGGAACAAGGTACGAGGCATTACTGGACTTAATCGTTCACTAACATGCAAAAATTGGGCTACAAAATTTCAATCGTATCAAAACTTTTCATAGACATACATAATGTCCCATACATGGGCCTACGAAGCTCTAAACATACATTGAAAGTAGTTAAGGACTAAACCAAGAACCTTAGAAATTTTTGGGAAAACTTATAAAATTTTTCCATGACACAAGGTCACACGCCCGTGTGCCTTCGACACGCCTGTGTCCTCAGGCTGTGTAACTCTCTAACTATAATGTCAGCGAATAAATTGAACCACACGGCCAAGCCACAGGCCCGTGTGCTAAGGCTGTGTTCCCCATACGGTTGAGACACACGATCGTGTCTCAGCCCGTGTGGCCAACACTTAGGCTATTTTCCAAGCCTTTAAGTTACCCTTAATCCTTCACATCTCTATTTCCATATTACACATTTAATTCATGGCCATGACCATTTAGATTGGTCATAAAACATTCATCATGCACATATTTCATAACACCAACCATATATGGCTAACAAGCATAATCACATCATCTCATCACAAGCATTAGAACATAGCATAGATAGATAGGTTCACAAACCATAATTAATATGTGACAAACCTCTTGGCCATATACTAATAACTCAATATAGACCAATACATTAGGCTAATCATAATAACACATATCATAAAAACCTAGTCCCTATACATGCTACTCACTTGAACACACTTAACATATATCAATATTCCAAAGGTGATGACTTAATAGTGTAATGCTGCCTCTGACGATCTCCAATTCTGTGCTAACCTAACAACACTAAAGAAAAGGAAAGGAAGGGAGTAAGCTTTATAGCTTAGTAAGACTGTATGAAAAATAATAAGCAATTATCAACTTGCTCTTTAAGGTAATACAACCATATTTGCACTTTTACTTATGTTTAGATCAAGTTGTTTCCTCGAGTCACAATTACTAAATTATTTATATCTAGAGCTAAGGAACTCCAAATTAAGATCCACTAATTTTTACAGAAACTAGACTCACATATATTCTTACCATAAAATTTTCAAAATTTTTGGTCTAGTCAATTAGTACATTTTATTCCTTAAAGTTACTCCTTTTTTACTGTCTGATAGTTTCAAACCCTCTTCACTAAAAATTAATTATCTCATAATATGAGACTTGGATGATGTTCTCGTCTATTTCTCTTGAAAATAGACTCATTAAGAATTCTAATCATATAAATTATAACCCATAAATATTTTATACAATTTTCAATGATTTTCTCATATCAGATTAGGGGATTTCAAAATCGTTCTAACTCTATTTTACACAAATTTAAATATCTCATAATATGAAAGTTTTTTGCTTACACCGTTTCCTTTATAAGAAACTAGACTCGATTAGCTTTAATTTCATATTTCATTCAATCCTTAAACCCTCTTTCCACTATTTTTGGTGTATTTTCCAAGTTGGACTACTACAGTTGTCCCAAAACTATTTAGTTTAAAATAATGGTAACTAAGCTTATAACACCTTTACAAACCATTTTAAACATCATGGTAAAAATACATATTGGTATATCATAAGCATAGAACCATAATCATAACATCATAAATATTTCATTCTCATAGGCATAGCTTACTTATTTGTATCCTTACCAAAGATGCATCATTTCATGATCGTAATAGTATTTGAGCTTCGAGTACATACCTATACCTTTTCAACATGCTCATATACTTACCTTCTCTCTTTCATCAAAAGCTTTGAACTACCTGTTAACCACTTGGAATACTATAGGATATTCAATAGGCCTCAAACATAGGGTAAGATGCCGATGCCATGTCCCGGACATGGTGTTACACTGGCTCACACATCAAAGTTGATGCCATGTCCCAGACATGGTCTTACACTAACTCTCATATATTGAGGCCAATGCCATGTCCCAAACATGGTCTTACACAAGCTCTCATCTATCAGTGCCGATGCCATGTCCCAGGCATGGTCTTACACTAGCTTTCATATCTCGAGGCCGATACCATGTCCCAGACATGGTCTTACACTAGCTCTCGTCTCAATGCCAATGCCATGTCCCAGACATGGTCTTATACTGGCTCTCATAATGTGGCCGATGCATGTCCCAAACATGTCTTACACTAGCACAGATGTCACCCAAATGTCATGGCATGGATATCCAATCTATTCTCAAAGTTCAGCCGGGAGTTTATCATGTTAAGTCTCATCATACATTTCTCATAGCCACATGCAAACATTTCATGCAAAATTAATCATTCAATGCGTAATAACAATAAAGCTGCAATATTTACGCACAACTTACTCATTTCAATAGAATATCATATTCCATCAAATTTCTAATGCATTCAATCATCACATAAATGTTATTAACATTTGGCATCACTTTCTCATATACAGTATCATCAACATAAAATTGAATACAATCATAGCAAGATAAATTTTAAGTATATTAACAATAACATGGATATCATGCAATCATAGCAAGATAAATTTTAAGTATATTAACAATAACATGGATATCATTCTTATTTAATCACACGGACTTACCTCAAATGCAATTTTGGCTAATTACACCATTTTAGTCCATAACCTCGTACTTTTCGATTTAAGCCTGAATCTCGGTTCCTTGATCTAAATTGATAAAATTCACTACTTTAATCATCACATTAACCAATACATTTCATAATTTATACTTTGGCAAAATGACCATTTTGCCCCTAGACTTTCACAAAAATTATGATTTTACCCCTAGGCTCGTAAATCGATTTTTATCGAATCTCTTCATTAATCAAGACTAGCCGAGTTTATTTTAAGCTTATGGCAACCCACAATTTCATTCATTTCACACACTTATCACCTTTTTATCAACCTCTACAAAAAGGTCCATTTAGGTGTTTTTCATGAAAATCCTTTCACAAAAGTTGTTTATTACACAACCATGAATTATTTTCTTCCATAAAAATTCAGCAAAAAACATAAATATTCACGTGGAAAAACCCTAAACTTTCAACCATTTTGCAAAATAATCCCCCCATTAGCTAGATTAAGCTATAAAGGTTCCAAAAATACAAAAATCATCAAAAATGACCATCAAAATCACTTAGTTGCAAGGGAACTAAGTGGCTGAAAATTTAAGCTCTCAAAACCCCCATGTTTGCTGCCATTTTCGGTGGAAGAAGAAGAAGAAATGAAAAAGATGACAACTTTTTCTTTATTTTATTTTATTACCAAAACAAGTCACCTAATGCCACCAAAGTTGACTTTTCAAATTTTCTTGTCCCTATGGCCGGCCATCACTCCCCAAATGGCCTATTTGCACTTTAAAGACCTCCAATTTTGTTTCTATAGCTATTTAACATATTTGGGTAGTAAAACAAAACTTTTGTTCTTTAGGCGATTTAGTCCTTTTTCGCAATTAAGCTCACAAACGCTAAAATTAATTCACCAAAATTTTCATGCACTTATATAATCATGCTATAACACAAAAAATAATATTAAAATAATTTCTTGACCTCATATTTGTGGTTTCAAAACCACTACTTCGACTAAGCCCTATTTCGGGATGTTACATCCTAAGCATCACAAATCTGCTGAAGAAAAGTTGGTCTAGCTCTTAACTCTGCTAGAATTGTACCATTATGAGATAGGGTTAGCCGTGCGTTCATAGCTCTCAAAGCAAATAAAGACTTTCTGCTCAAGGCATCAACAACCACATTAGCCTTACCGGCGTGATAATTAATCACAAGTTCATAGTCTTTTAACAATTCCAGCCATCTTCGTTGCCTCAAATTCAAGTCCTTTTGAGTCATCAGGTACTTAAGACTTTTATGGCCTGTATAGACGTAGAATTTCTCTCTGAATAGGTAATGTCGCCAAATCTTCAAAGCAAATACAATTACGGCTAATTCTAGATCACGTGTAGGATTGTTTTTCTCATGGGGCTTCAGTTGCCTCGAAGCGTAAGCTGCTACCTTGCCTTTTTGCATAAGCACACAACCTAATCTACTCAAGGATGCATCACTGTAAATTACAAATTCTTTCCCTGATTTCGGTTGCACTAACACTGGTGCCTCAGTCAACAATGCTTTCAGTTTCTCAAAACTCTGTTGGCACTTCTCTATCCATTCGAACTTAACATCCTTTTGTAACAACCTCGTCATTGGAGTGGCAATAATCGAAAATCTTTTCACAAATCGTCTGTAGTATCCAACCAAACCCAAAAAGCTTCTAACTTCAGTTACATTTCTTGGCGGCTTCCACTCAACAATATCATAAATCTTATTGGGATCAACTTGTATACCATCTCCTGACACAATGTAGCCTAAAAATCCAACCTCTTGAAGCCAAAAATTGCTTTTACTAAACTTAACATATAACTATTTATCCCTCAAAGTCTGTAACACTGTTCTTAAGTGCTCAGCATGCTCTGCCTCATCTTTAGAATAAATCAGAATATCATCGATGAACACCAAAACAAACTTATCCAAATATGGCTAAAAAATTCAGTTTATTAAAACTATAAACACGATAGGAGCATTCATTAATCTAAATGGCATAACAAGAAACTCGTGGTGGCCATACCTCATTCTAAAGGCAATCTTAGACACATCTGACTCCTTAGCTCGTAATTGGTAATATCCAGATCTCAAGTCTATCTTAGAGAACCATGCCGTTCCTTTCAGCTGGTCAAACAAGTCATCAATCCTTGGAAGAGGATACTTATTTTCGATTGTCACCTTATTGAGTTACCAGTAGTCAATGCATAATCTCATAGAACCGTCTTTCTTTTTCACGAATAATATGGGAGCACCCCACGGTGAAAAGCTAGGTCTCGCAAAACCTTTGTCAGTCAACTCTTGTAACTGTAACTTCAATTCTTTCAGCTCAGTCGGGGTCATCCTGTACGGAGAAATAGAGATAGGTGTTGTCCCTAGCATTAGCTCAATACCGAATTCAACTTCTCTAATTGGAGGCAAACCTGGTAATTCCTTTGGGAATACATCAGCTTACTCGTTTACAACTGGCACTAATTCGATTTTCAATTCGAATTCCTTTGTATTCAATATGTATGCTAAATAAGCTTCATACCCTTTTCTCATACATCTCTGAGCAGTCATTGAAGAAATTACCATTGGCGACTTATCTGCATCATCTGATTTGATCTGAAGAATCTTACTATTTTCACATTTCAATTCCATAACTTTCTGTCTACAATTCGCTATAGCATCGTGTAGTGTCAATCAATCTATATCCAGTATGACATCAAATTCATCAAAAGGTAACAACATCAAGTCTGCCGGAAAATAATGACCTTTAACCATCAAAGGGAATTTCTTACATATTTTATCAACTATCACATGCTTTCCTAACGGGTTTGACACTTTAAGCATAAATTCTGTAGATTCGACAAGTATATTCATACTAGATGCCGATTTCATACACATATACGAATGATTAGAGCTAGGGTCTATCAAAGCAATAACATTAGTAGTGATCATATCAGGAAAAGTTGCGTCTTCGCGTGCACGTATGGCATAGGCCCTAGTCGGAGCCCTAACTTCAGATCTCATTACTGTATCTCGTGTCACATTCTTACTATCGGACTCATTCCCGGCATTTCTCGAGGGTCTTCCCCTAGAAGCTGCACCACTCGGTCTTAGCCTCTGAAATATTTCTTCTCCATCATCTCGGGACAATCCTTAATAAAGTGGTCTAGAGAACCATATTTAAAACAAGATCCTTCACTCACCCTACAGTTGCCAGAATGATGTCTACCACTTTGCTGGCATTCGACCTTTGAAGGTTTGGCATTACCCACACTTGCCACGGGCATAGCTTGAGATCTAAAACCCAAATTCTGCTTTCTACGATTCCTGTATGAGTGTCCAGCAGACACATGTGAACATGAGTACATCTCTCTAGGTTTCTTAAACTGAGATGGCAACGACTTACTCTAATATATCTTTCTTGTGTCTCCAGCCACAGACTCGGCTTTCTTCTTTTTTTTGACCAATTCTTTGGCTTTACAAGCTCGTTCAATGAGTACCACAAATTTTTTCAACTCAAGAATACCCACTAATGTCTTAATATCCTCATTAAGTCCATCTTCAAATCTTCTACACATCTTAGCTTCGGAGGATATACACTCCCGAGCATATTTGCTGAGTCTGACGAATTCTCTCTCATATTCACTAACTGTCATACGACCCTATTTCAAATCTAGAAATTCTTTACGCTTCTGATCAATAAACCTTTCACTAATGTATTTATTTCGAAATTCCTCTTGAAAGAATTCCCAAGTAACCCTCTCCGGTGGTACTACAGATATCAGCGTTCTCCACCAGTGATACGCTGCATCTCTCAACAAAGATATGGCACATTTTAGGCACTCCTCGGATGTACAGGATAGTTCATCAAATACCCGCATTGAGTTCTCTAACCAGAACTCTGCTTTCTCAGGGTCGTCATTAGCATTTGCCCTAAATTCCTCAGCACCTTGCTTTCAAATTTTATCAACTAGTGTTCTAGAGAATCTCATAAAATCTATACCTTGAGGCATCACGGTTGTGGGTTGAGGATTTGGGGGAGGTGGGAGAGGTTGAGCGTTTGGATTCGTTCGAACAAACTCCGTATACCATGCATTTATCATGTGAAGAAGGGCCTCTCTACCTCCTTCTCCTTTACTGACAGTCTCGGGTCTACTCTCGAATGGCATCACTCCTTCAGCTGGAGCAGGCACGTTACTGTCTACATCATCCGCCACAGCTCTGTCGGGATCCGTTTGCTATATGAAAGCACATTTTAATATTGTCAGGAGTCGTCACACTATCATTATATATACGTATTGCATGTATAGCTAGACTCAAATACGCTAGGTTAGTCCAAGAATCGACTAAACCATAGCTCTAATACCACTAAATATAACACCCCTTACCCGTATCCGACGTCGGGACAAGGTACGAGGTATTTTCAAACTTGTACTAATACATTCATGCAAAAATTCAGGTTATAAAATTTTTCTTTAAAACAACTTCATTCATATATACACAAATTGTCCCTAATATGGGCCTACGAAGCCCAAAACAACCATCAGAAAAGGATTGGGACTAAATCGTAAACTTTTAGAAAAGTTTGGGAAATTTTCCCCAATGCAGAGTCATACGCCCGTGTGAGACAGGGGACACACTCGTGTGCTCTCTACATGCCCGTGTCCTCCAGCCGTGTAACTCTCTGACTATGACGTTAGCACTAATTTAGGGTCACATGGCTGCATCACACGCCTGTGTGGCCAGACCGTGTAGTCATTTAAAATTAAATGAATTTTTCATAAAGAGGTGCAGATTTCACACGGCCAGAGTACACGCCTATATGGGTAGGCCGTGTCCCTCACACGGCCAAGACACACGCCCGTGTCTTAGCCCGTGTGTTTACTACTGAGCATGCTAAATTGTAAAAATAGGGTGCAGGGGACACATGACCATTCCACACGCCCATGGGACAGACCATGTGTCACACACGGCCTAGACACATGCCCGTGTGTCTACCCGTGTGGACAATTTAAAGGCTATTTTCCAAGCCAATTGCCACCTTTAATCACTCATGTACTTAAGCATATTTCATAGCATGCAACATGGCATACTTAGACACTCAATATTCAACACCATAGCACTTTCACATCTTTATAGTATCATCCTATTGCACATTCCATTACTCATACCATTTTGGAGCATTTTATACAAACTTCATGCAAATAAACTTAATTATCAAATTTCAAGTTGCACATTTATAACTATTGTCATCTTAGGTTATTAAACCATTCTTTATCTCCTAGTATTTAATCCATACATCTTCATACATCCACCAAACAATCATATAGAACATCATCAAGGCATCAACACATGCATGCATGAACAATTAGATATTACAACCCAAGAACCAATCATGAGCCATATCACATGGCTATTACAAAATGAATCATCAACATCATAGGCCTTCACAATTTGGCCAAATAGCATGACACATACCACAAAATGACCAAGTCCCCTATACATGCCATACACAAAATAACAAATTCACTATACCCAATGTTATTTTCATAGTGTGATCGAATGCTCCGATAACTTCTGATCACCGAGCTAGCTTGGCAGAACTACAAAGGATGGAAAAGAGAGGGGGTAAGCATTTAAGCTTAGTAAGTCCACATGCAAATAATATGCAATATTAATAAACCATAATCATACAAGACATAATAACACAACCACCAAGATTATTCATCATTCAAGCATTCTAGCTCATTTATCAAGTATTCATATATATATATATGAATATATTTTCTCATCACATATCATCCTTTAACAAGTCATCACTCATGAGTATAACGTACGTACCTGTACGTATCCGTAGCATATCAAATAACTTTACCTTTATTACCATGCCCATCTTGAGACTTTCATCGCATCATTCATTATAATACTCGTTGAACACTCAGAATACTATTGGATACACGGAAACTTGTACATGAGTGCCACATAAGCATACGTAGCCGAAGCTACCTCATATCATACAACGCTCACAATGGAGCTACTCACAGGCTTGCTCATATAAGCTATCGATCAAGGTGTAACTACACGGGCTGCTCACAAAAGCTGTCAGGTATCTGACCACTCAAGGATTACCTAGCCATCGATAGGACACACAAGACCATTGCTCAGAACTCAATCACATGTATCCCATCCATTATGAACTCGGACCACTCAACGAGCTCGGATGCCACAAATATCATGAACCTGGACCACTCAATGAGTTCAAACTTCTTAATTCCTAGTGACATGTTACTTGTATCCTAAACTATTCTAAGGTTCAAACGGGGTTTTTTGTAACAGTCCGATTTAGATCCTAATCGGAACGGTGGTTTCAAGACCACGAATCTGAGTTAGAAAAATATTTAAATATTATTATTCGTGTTTCTTATATGTGAGTTTGCATGTGTGAAAATTTCGTATAAAATTTTGATTGTTTGTATGCTTAATTTAATAAAAGGGCTTAATCGCGTAAGTTACAAAAGTTACTAACTAATTATTAAAGTACCAAATTGCTTTGTTCTTTTAATATGGTGTCTTTATGATGTAATTAAACCATATGAATTAATGATGGACGGTTTTAGACATAATATATAATGGTTTCATATTTTATAACAAAGGTTAATTTTGTAAAATATTAAATAATGTTAATGTAATAAAACATAAAAATAAGTAAAAGCCATACATTCATACTTTGTTATTGCCAAAAATAAAATAAGAAAGAAAAGAAAAAGAAACAAGGTATTCGACCATTTTTTATTCAATTTTAAGGTATGTTTTGTTTCAATTTTTGATGATTTTTATGTTTTTTGAGATCGTTGCTTCGAATACTACCCGACCCATGCTTGAATTTTTAATTTTGGTGAATATTTTGTGTTATGCCATTGATGAATAGTTGTGTGTTGTGATGTTTGATAAGGAAATATTAAAAATATGTTTTAGATTAACATGTTTTGTGTTGGAGTTTTTAATGATTTTGAGTTATCAGGACTAAATTGCAAAAATAATAAACTGAAGGATTAAAATGTGAAATAGAAGGAATATATGGACTAGTATGATTACATTGAACATTCAGCCCAACTATGTTGTTATGAGATTTGGTGTATTTTGTGTTTTGTGCAATTAAGACTAAATTGTAAAAGTATGAAATATTAGGGGTAAAATGGTAATTTTCCCATTTATGTGTTGTTGGATTAAATTGAATGAATTTTTTTTGAATGAGGTTAATTTGAAATTATATAGATCAAGAACAAAGGAAATCAGACTTGGATCACAGAAAAACAAAAATAGTCGAATAGCTGATTCGTAACATCTGTCGATATCCGAGGTAAGTCTCTAAGCAATTAAACATGGTTTATTTTGAACATAGAATGATTTACTATGATAATTCAAATTTTATAATGTATTATTATGTTAGCCGAATGAGAAATATCAATGAATTAATGTGATTGAGTTGTATTTGAATAATATCAAAACCTCTGAAAGCGTGTATGTGTTACATAGAGTATTATACGATTCGATATATGAAATGAATTGTGGAATGATTTTATGTTTGTGATATTCGGGCTTTGAGCCTAGAAAGCCTTGGGCTGGTGACTTTGATCGAGCTTTGTGCCTAGCAGGGTTAGTGTCGGCGAATAAATATCAAACCTTGAGTCTAGCAGGCCTTGTGTCGGTGTGTAATTTTGGCTTATGCATAGAAGGTTTTATACCGGTGATTTGTTTTCAAGTCTATGACTATAAGAGTTTAAGTTATTGTGGATATTGAGGAAGTGAAAGTGAGTTAAATTACTTTGTATATGTTCGGTCACATTGGTAAGTACATGTAAGCTCATATTGAAAATTTGAATTCAGCGACATGTGAAGTTATATTGAATTTGAGTATTTGATTATATATGAGCTTAAATTGAACTTGTATATTCGGTTATACATGAAGATATCTTGAATGTGCATATTCGGCCATATGTGATATTCTATTAAATTTGAACTATAGGTTACATGTGATGTTATAATGAATTTCGTGTATTTGGTCCTACATGTAAGTGTTTATGTGATGATATAATTGATTTTGTGTAATCGGCTATATAGGAAATATTTATGTAGTGTTATATAATTGATTATGAACATTCGACCAAAGTATCTTATTGTTTAAAGTATAACATTATTGATATAATTCAGTTGGTTTGATTGTTTTGATTATTTCATTAAGTTGTTTAATTTGCTTAAGGCTTACTAAGCTAAGTTAGCTTACTCTGTGTGTTTTTGTTACTCTGTTTTATAGATTTTGGTTGTAAGTTACGAGCTCGGGGATCATTATCGAAGTCACCCACACTATCGTCAACTTTTGGTACATTTAAAAGTCTATTTTCAAACTTTCGGCATGTATAGGCTAATATGTATTTTGTTCAACTTTGAATATGTGTAAACTGAGCCATGCAAATATGGCTTAACTTTAAAGCTTGGTTTTGGTTATGTTTGGTAATGGTTTATTTTGTTTTGATTATAATTTTATGTTAAATGAATGAAAAGTAAATGTCAATGGTGTGATATATGTTGGAAATAGTTTGAAGTGATTAGTAGAATTGGTTGTGGTTGATCATTCGGTTTTGATATGTATATATATGAATAAATAACGTTTGACGACTTGATTTTTTTGGTGTATGCTTATTCATTTATAAATATGAGCTCAAATGTTAAACATGTTTAATACATATTTGGAAATGTATGGTATGAGACATGCATATGATCGAATATGCATAGGTTAGTTTAGTTCGGTTTGTAGGAAATATGTAACTTATAGGATGTATATACATGTTTTCATGTACGATTGTATAATTGTTTGTGATGAAACAAAGTTGACAGGAAAACGATGACAGCGATATACCTATTCGGTTAATGAGATGAAAATTGACCAAATGAATAGTGAATTGTATAATAATACGCTAAGGAAAATATAAGAATTTTTAGTACATGTTAATTATATGTATATAAAGATACATGTACTTGTTTGGGTGTTCGAATGATGTTTGCTATAATGGTTTGATTTGTAATAATAGTATATGCATAATTTTATATTTGTTAATGAAATGTTATTATTTGAAATAAGATTCGTAAATGCAATATGATTAATAATGTATATTAAGTATTTAATTAGACATGTGTTTAAATTTACGAATATAATTTGTTTGAATATGTGAATGTTCAGAATTATATTTTTGTTCAGTAATGCCTCTTAGCCCTAGTCTGGCGACAGATACGGGTTAGGGGTGTTAAATTTTATTGGTATCAGAGCTACGGTTTAGTCAATTCTAGGACGAACGTAGCATGTGTGAGTTTAGCTATATATGCTAAAATTTATACTGCGATAGTGTGATGACTTCTGACATTTGAAAATGTGCTTTCATATAGTAAATGGATCGCGACAGAGCCATAACCGATGATGTCGAGAGTGTAGCGCCTGCTCCCGCACAAGGGACAGCGCCAGTTGAATCTCGACCTGTCTCGAGTAGCCATGAGGGGGAGGCTAAGCAAGCCTTCTATCAAATGATGAACGATTGGTTTACTCAGTATATCCGGACTAATTCGGCTGTACAACAACCTCCACCCCTGAATAATCCATCTCCGATACCTGTGGTACCCCCGATGATTGATCCTATGAGATTTAATAAGCCTCCGGTTGATAAGATCAGAAAACACGGGGCCGAAAAGTTTAAAGCTAATGATAATGATGATGCTGAGCGGGTTGAGTTGTGGCTCGATACTACTATCCGTGTGTTTGACGAGTTATCATGTACTCCGGATGAATGTCTAAAGTGTGCCATATCTTTATTACGAGACATTGCATATCACCGGTGGAATACACTAGTATCGGTGGTCCCAAAAGAGATAGTGACCTGGGAATTCTTTCAGGCTGAGTTCCTTAATAAATACATCAGCCTTAGATTTATTGATCAGAAATGTAAGGAATTCCTAGAATTAAAACAAGGTCGTATGACCGTAACCGAGTATGAGCAGAAATTTGTGAGACTTAGTCGATATGCTCGTGAATTTGTTTCAACCGAAGCTATCATGTGTAAAATATTTGAAGACATTTGAACGAAGACATTAAATTGCTGGTTGGTATACTTGAAATCTAAGAGTTCGTGACACTTGTTGATCGAGCTTGCAAAGTCGAAGAGCTCGGGAAAGAGAAAAGAAAAGCTGATTTTGAAGCCAGAGATTCTTGTAAAAGATCATCGAGCAAGACTTTCTATTTAGCATCGAAGAAGTTTAGAGATGATTCTAATCGATTTAAAGCTACTTCAGACTTTTCTAGACAAGACCGAGACCGACCTCCTGTGAGTTCACGAGCTACTTCGACTACTAGTGTTGGCAATGATCGGCAGAACAGGCTTGAGTGTAAGCATTGTGGTAAATGACATTCTGGATGTTGTAGATTGCATGATCGGTCATGTTTTAAATGTGGATTGATGGATCATTTTATCCGAGATTGTCTGATGTTAGCCGAGCAAAGCACTGTTCAGAATGCGAGACCGAATAACATATCAGTATGAGGCAGACCACCTAGACATTCGGGTAATGTGAGTGGTAGTCAGAGAGGGACGAAAGATACAGCGGTTTAATCTGAGGCTCGTGCACCTACCAGAGCATATGCTATACGAGCTCGTAAGGAGGCTTCTTCCCCAGATGTTATTATCGGTAATTTAATTCTTTATGATATTAGTGTTATTGCATTGATTGATCCTGGTTCGACTCATTCATATGTGTGTGAAACATTAGTGTCCAATAAGACTTTGCCTGTTGAGTCTATTGAGTTTGTAATTCAAGTATCAAACCCCCTAGGTCGGTGTGTTCTAGTTGACAAAGTGTGTAAGAATTGCCCGTTGATGATTCGAGATTCATGCTTTCTGGCCTATTTGATGATGTTACCTTTCGACGAGTTCGATATAATCTTGGGTATGGATTGGCTGACTTTGCACGATGCTGTTGTTAATTGTGAAAGAAAGACCATTGTTCTGAGATGTCAGAACAACGAGATTATTCGGATTGAATATAATGATCTGAATTGTTTACCAGCAGTAATATCTTCGATGTTAGCTCAGAAATATGTGAGAAAAGGTTGTGAAGCTTACCTAGCTTATGTGCTTGATAGTAAAGTAACTGTAAAGAAGATTGAATCTGTACCAGTTTTGTGTAAGTATCCGGATATGTTTCCTGAAGAATTGCCGGGTTTGCCACCTATTCGAGAGGTAGAATTTGGTATTGAGTTAGTACCGGGGATGACTCCGATTTCAATAGCTCCGTATCAGATGGCACCTACAGAATTAAAAGAGTTGAAAGCACAGTTGCAAGAGTTAACATATAGAGGTTTTGTACGACTGAGTTTCTCTCCTTGGGGTGTGCCAGTTTTATGTGTGAAAAAGAAAGATGGAACTATGAGAATGTGTATTGATTATCGCCAGTTGAATAAGGTGACTATAAAGAATAAATACTCGTTGCCACGGATTGACGATTTGTTTGATCAGTTGAAAGGGGCTTCAGTGTTTTTGAAGATAGATTTGATATCGGGTTATTATCAGTTGCGAGTCAAAGACTCCGATGTGCCGAAAACTGCTTTTCGAATGAGGTACGGACATTATGAGTTTCTAGTTATGCCATTTGGACTTACTAATACACCTACAATTTTCATGGATTTGATGAATCGAATCTTCAGGCAGTATTTAGATCGGTTTGTGGTCGTGTTTATTGATGATATACTGATCTACTCCCGTAACGAAACCGAACATGCCGAGCATTTGAGACTTGTGTTACAGACTTTGCTAGAAAAACAGTTATATGCGAAGTTTAGTGAATGTGAGTTCTAGTTACAAGAAGTTAGCTTTCTGGGACATGTTGTTTCAGCATTAGGTATTCAGGTTGATCCGAGTAAAATTTAAACAATACTTGATTGGAAACCTCTGAGTAACGTTTCTGAAGTCAGAAGTTTTTTGGGGCTTGCTGGTTACTATAGACGGTTTGTGAAAGGTTTCTCTATGATTGCAACCCCGTTGACTAAGCTACTGCAAAAAGATGTTAAATTCGAATGGTCAAAAAAGTTCCAGAAAAGTTTTGATCAGTTGAAAGCCCTTTTGACCGAAGCTCCAGTGTTTGTTCAGCTAGAATCGGGTAAAGAATTTGTTATCTTTAGCGATGCATCTTTAAATGGTTTGGGCTGTGTTTTGATGCAGGAAGGTAAAGTTATAGCTTATGCCTCGAGACAGTTAAAGCCGCATGAAAAGAACTATCCGACGGACGATCTTGAATTGGCAGCTATTGTGTTTGCATTGAAGATATAGCGTCATTATTTGTTTGGGGAGAAATGTCATGTTTATTCCGATCATAAAAGTTTAAAGTACTTGATGACTCATAAAGATCTGAATTTGAGACAACGTCAATGGTTAGAATTGCTGAAAGACTACGAACTTGTCATTGACTATCACCTGAGAAAGGCCAATGTTGTTGCTGATGCTTTAAGCCGAAAATCACTATTTGTTTTTGTTTTGCATGCAATGAATGCACTTATGGCTATGTCAGATGATGGTATGATAATAGCTGAGTTAAAAGCAAGTCCGTTATTTATTCAGCAAACTTGGGATATAACGAGTTGATAGAAAAATGAGTTCAGTGTGATTTAAAGGCTGATTTAGAGTTTCGAGTTGATGCAGATTACCGTTTGAGATTTAGAAATGGAATATGTGTTTCAAGAAATACAGAGTTGATTTAGATGATCTTGAATAAAGCTCACAACAGTCAGCTGTCTATTCACCCAGGTAGTACAAAGATGTATAATGATCTGAAACAGCACTATTGGTGGCATGGTATGAAACAAGACATTTCTGACTTTGTATCGAAATGTTTAGTCTGCCAGCAAGTAAGAGCCGAGCATCAGGTACCTTTCAAATTGCTACAGCCAATTATGATACCTAAATGGAAATGGGACAGAGTTACGATGGATTTTGTATCCGGTTTACCGTTGACACCGAGCAAGAAAGATGCAATCTGGGTTATTGTTGATAGATTGACCAAATCTGCTCACTTTGTTCCAGTTCGTGCAGATTACTCACTTGATAAACTGGCTGAATTGTATGTTTCTCAGATCGTGAGGTTACATGGTGTGCCTATATCTATTGTCTCAGATAGAGATCCAAGGTTTACATCGCGGTTTTGGAAGAAACTGCAAGATGTATTAGGTACTAAATTGCATTTTAGCACTACTTTTCATCCTCAGACAGATGGTCAGTCTGAGCGAATTATTCAGATACTTGAGGATGTGTTGAGATGTTGCATTCTTGAATTCAAAGGTACATGGGAACGATATCTACCTCTGATTGAATTTGCATGCAATAATAGCTTTCAATCAAGTACCAAAATGGCACCTTATGAAGCTTTGTACGGTCATAAATGTCGTACACCTTTGTACTGGATTGAGCTCAGTGAAAATAAGATACACGGGGTCGATTTGATCAGAGAAACTGAACAGAAAGTGAAAGTAATTCGTAAAAGCTTGAAAGCAGCATTTGATCGCCAGAAATCATATGCGAATTTGAAATGAAAAGATATAGAGTTTCAGATAGGGGATAAAGTATTTTTTGAAAGTCTCACCGTGGAAGAAAATACTCAGATTCGGTCACAAAGGCAAATTGAGTCCGAGATTTATTGGGCCGTATGAGATTATTGAGTGAATTGGGCCGGTTGCTTATAGACTGCTGTTGCCACCTGAGCTAGAAAAGATTCACAATGTATTCCATGTCTCGATATTTCTTAGATATCGATCCGATCCTTCACAAGTGATTAGTCCGATCGAAGTTGAGATTAAGCCCGATATGTCGTATGAGGAGGAACTGATTTGTATTCTAACTTGTGAGATTAAAGAGTTGAGAAATAAGAAAATTCCGTTGGTTAAAGTACTGTGGCATAAACACGGGGTTGAGGAAGCAACGTGGGAGCCAAAGGATACAATAAAAGAGCGTTATCCAAACCTATTCACCGTTAAGATTTTCGGGGACGAAAATCCCTAATGGGGGAGAGTTGTAACAATCCGATTTAGACCCTAATCAGAACGGTGGTTTCGAGACCACGAATCTGAGTCAAAAAAATATTTGAATATTATTATTCGTGTTTCTTATATGTGAATTTGCATGTGTTAAAATTTCGTATAAAAATTTGATTGTTTGTGTGCTTAATTTAATAAGGGGCTTAATTGCTTAAGTTACAAAAGTTGCTAACTAATTATTAAAGTGCCAAATTGCTTTGTTCTTTTAATATGGGGTCTTTATGATGTAATTAAACCATATGAATTAGTGATGGACGATTTTAGACATAATATATAATTGTTTCATATTTTATAACAAAGGTTAATTTTGTAAAATATTAAATAATGTTAATGTAATAAAACATAAAAATAAGTAAAAGCCATGCATTCATACTTTGTTATAGCCGAAAATAAAAGAAGAAAGAAAAGAAAAAGAAACAAGGTATTCGGCCATTGTTGATTCAATTTTAAGGTATGTTTTGTTTCGGTTTTTGATGATTTTTACGTTTTTGAGATCGTGGCTTCGAATACTACCCGACCCATGCTTGAATTTTTTATTTTGGTGAATATTTTGTGTTATGTCATTGACGAATATTTGTGTTTTGTGATGTTTGATGAGAAAATATCAAAAATATGTTTTAGATTAACATGTTTTGTATTGGAGTTTTTGATGATTTTGAGTTATGAGGACTAAATTGCAAAAATAATAAATTGAAGGATTAAATGTGAAATAGATGGAATATATGGACTAGTATGATTACATTGAACATTCAGCCCAACTATGTTGTTATGAGATTTGGTGTATTTTGTGTTTTGTGCAATTAGGACTAAATTGTAAAAGCATGAAATATTAGGGGTAAAATGGTAATTTGCTCATTTATGTGTTGTTGGAATAAATTGAATGAAATTGTTTTTGAATAAGGTTAATTTGAAATTATATAGATGAAGAACAAAGAGAATCGGGCTTGGATCGGGGAAAAACAAAAATAGTCGAATAGTTGATTCGTAACGTCTGTCAATATCTGAGGTAAGTCTCTAAGCAATTAAACATGGTTTATTTTGAACATAGAATGATTTACTATGATAATTCAAATTTTATAATGTATTATTATGTTAGCCAAATGAGAAATATCAATGAATTAATGTGATTGAGTTGTATTTGAATGATATCAAAACCTCTGAAAGCGTGTATGTGTTACATGGAGTATTATACGATTCGATATGTGAAATGCACTGTGGAATGATTTTATGTTTGTGATATTCGGGCTTTGAGCCTAGCAAGCCTTGGGCTGGTGACTTTGATCAGACTTTGTGCCTAGCAGGCTTAGTGCCAGTGAATAAATATCAGACCTTGAGTCTAGCAGGCCTTGTGCTGGTGTGTAATTCAGGCTTATGCCTACCAGGTTTTATACCAGTTGTAACACCCCTTACCCGTATCCAACGCTGGGATAGGGCTCGAGGCATTATCGGACTTAAACATTTATAAACATACAAAATCGGGTCACCAAATTTTGCCCAAAATTAAAACTTTTCGAGCACATGCATATCATTCCTTATACAGGCCTTCGAGGCCTATAACATACATTAGGGCGGTTCGGGACAAAACTAAAAACATTCGGTAAACTTTGCGCGACTTAACAATTTTCTAGCTTTGGAGAGTCACACGACCGTGTGGGTAGGCCGTGTAGACATACACGCCCGTGTGGCTCTGGATACGCCCGTGTCCTCAGCCCGTGTAACTCTCTGACTTAATCCTTAACATTCTGTTAAAGACACACGACCAAGACACATGCCTGTGTGGCCTGCCTGTGTAGTCAAAACTTAGGCTAATTTCCTAATTTTTTTTGTCATTTTTACAAGCACACACATACATGATTTCTATGGCATTCCTCAATAGTTCGTTATTATGAATTTGTTCCTTCTACTCATGATAAAATAATCTAGCCACATTATTACACATTCATGTGACCCTGTCATCGTATTAATCGATTATACCATTATACTATGTTTACTAACTTATAAATTAAACATCCATGTTCAGGGCACTAACAACTTATTACCATATCACACATTTATTCCATGGCCATGACCACCTCAAATGGTCCTAAGGCATTAATCATGTACATATGCCATATACTTCTTAAACATAGTGAACAAGCATAATCCCATACCCACATCACAAGACATTTACACATATCATGGATAAATAGGCTTCCAAGCCAAATTCATTATAAGCCACATCTCATGGCTACATACAACAAATCAATATAAGCCAATACATTTGGCTAATCACAACAACATCGATCATAGAAAAACTAAGCCCCTATACATGCCACTCACTTGAAAATGTATAACATATACATGTCAATACTCCAAGGATAAAGGCTCAATAGTGTGATGCTGCCTCCGACGATCTCCAACTCGAGCTGACCTGTAAAAACTAAAAGAAATAGAAAGGAGGGAGTAAGCTTTATGATGAGTAAGTCCATATGAAAATAATAAGCATTAATATAACATGTTTCCTTAAGTAAAACAACTATAGTTACACTTTTATTCATATTCTAGTCAAGTTGTCTACTCGAGTCATAGTCGATAAATTATTTATAACTTGAGCTACAGAACTCCAAATTAAGATACGTAAATTTTCCCTGAAACTAGACTCATATATTTTCTTACCATAAAATTTCTAGAATTTTTGGTAGAGCAAATAAGTATAGTTTACTATTTAGATTCTCCCCTATTTTTCTGTTTGATAGCTTCGACTTTTCTTCACTAAAATTTATTTATCTCATAGTACGAGACTAGGATAATGTTATCGTCTCTCTATCCTGAAAGTAGACTCATTAAGGATTTCATTCATATTAATTTTAACTCATAATTATTTTTGTACAAGTTTTAGTGATTTTCCAAAGTTGAGACAGGGGAGTCTGGAATCACTCTGACTCTGTCTCACAAGAATTCATATATCTCATACTACAATTTTTTTTTCTTACACCGTTTCCTTTACGTGAAACTAGACTCATTAAGATTTAATTTCATATTTAGTTCAGTCAACTCAATTTTCACTATTTTTGGTTGATTTTCAAAGTCAGACCAATGCTACTGTACCAAATCTATCTTAGTGCAACAAGAAAATAACCATCTAAATTTGTCATAGAAATTATTCTCATAAATATCATTCATTCATTTGCACTATCGTCACAAGTCCATTTCATTTCACATGTTAAACACGTGCTCATGGGTTTCGAGTACTTACCTGTACTATCATTTAGCACTGCACTCGTCCAAACATGACAACTCATATGCATCATAATAATATCATATAACACACTTGATGTATCATGGCAAGAACCTTTTATTTCATTTTTTCATATTAATCTCGTTGAATTTCTCGGAATCTCGATGGATATCCCATTCACCGTCAATTCATACAAGTGATCATTTCATGTGCGCACTCCCGTGAACCTCACATCTTACAACGGGATTACCAGTCCAGGCTAAATCCCCCATAATATAAACTCATGGAGTGATGTCGGGATTACTAGTCCAGGCTAAATCCCTTGTAACGATAAGCACTCTCAATGAGCTCGGATCTGAATTACCAGTCCAGGCTAAATTTAGACCCTAATCGGATTACCCGTCTGGGCTAAATCCACAATGCACACATATTCTTCGGGAGGCTCGATCACTTAAGGAACACCAGTCTAGGCTAGATCCTTTTTATACTTGAGATCTTCGGATTACCAGTCCAGGCTAAATCCTTTTCTGCAACACATGCAGGATCTCAAGTCTCATGTAAATCATGGTTTATCCATCAAATTTCCCTTTTTATTCAACCGAGATTTTCTCTTTCCATCAAGTATATCATTATGCATAGTTACTCATGCAATGTACATCCAATTCAACATATTCCCATATTTATTTAGACATTAGTCCATAAAATAAACATGGTATTGCATATAATTATAATTTGGCATTTGTTACCATATATAATCTTCATATTAACTAAATAAATATCCATCACACAATGCCAACACATCATTTTAAGTTCAAGTATGAACAATAATAATATCATTGCATTATCATTGACATATGAACTTACCTCAGTTTGGAGTACGACTATTTATTTCGAGTTTGTGCTGAACCTTGTTCAACCTCGTTCTAAGCCTGAATCTTGTTTTTCTTGATCTATAATATCACATTTAGCCTACTAATTAGTCACATTATTCATAGGGGTCCAAAAATCATATTTTTACAAATTTTTATTTTGACCCCTAAACTTTTGCATATTTGCACTTTTGCCCCAATGCTGGAAAATTAAACTTCATCCTATTTTCTTATGTGTTATGACATGCTGATCATTTTTCATAACTATGACAGCACCAATTTCCACTAAATCACCCATTTATGACCAATTTCACAACTTTTACAAAATGGTCCTTTCGGACGTTTTCATCGAAAACCGCTTATTAAAAGTCGTTTATTAAACACCCAACACTCATTTTCTACCATTATACATAAAAATACAAGCATGTAATTCATGGGTAAATTTTTAAACACAAACCCTAGCTCAAAATAATGGTAGAAATAGCTAAAACGTGTTACTGGGATTTCAAAAATGTAAAGAACATTAAAAACAGGGCTCAAAATCAATTACTATTGAGCTTGGAAGCTTGGCCAAACCCTAACCATGGCTTCTCTTGGTAAATTATGCTGAATCAAGAAGAAAGGGACACATTTGGGTTTTAAAATTTGTCTTTTAATGCATTTTACCCCTAAATGACCAAAATGTCGTTTTTGCCTTTCTTTGAAATTTTATCCATCCAAGGCCATTTTTGTCCAAAAAGTTATAAAATGGTCTAATTACCATTTAAGGACTTCCCATTTAAAATTTCATAACAATTAGACACCTCTAACATGTAGAACTCAACTTTTGCACTTTTTACAATTTGGTTCTTCTGACCATATTGAGTGCCCAAACGTCAAAATTTTCGAACAAAATTTTCACGAAATCATTCCGTGAAATTGTAGACCACAAAAATATAATAAAAATAAATTTTATTACGTCGGATTTGTGGTCCCAAAACCACTGTTCCGACTAGGCCATAATTCGGGATGTTACACCAGTGATTTGTTTTCAAGTCTATGACTATAAGAGTTTAAGTTATTGTGGATATTGAACAAGTGAAAGTGAGTTAAATTACCTTGTATATGTTCGGTCATATTGGTAAGTACATGTAAGCTCATATTGAATTTTTGTATTCAGCTGCATGTGAAGTTATATTGAATTTGAGTATTAAATTATATATGAGCTTAAATTGAACTTGTATATTCAGTTATATGTGAAGATATCTTGAATGTGCATATTCGGCCATATGTGATATTCTATTGAATTTGAACTATAGGTTACATGTTATAATGAATTTCGTGTATTTGGTCCTACATGTAAGTGTTTATGTGATGATATAATTGATTTTGTCTAATCGGCTATATAGGAAATATTTATGTAGTGTTATATAATTGATTATGAACATTCGGCCAAAGTATCTTATTGTTTAAAGTATAACATTATTGATATAATTGAGTTGGTTTGATTGTTTTGATTATTTCATTGAGTTGTTTAATTTGCTTAAGGCTTACTAAGCTAAGCTAGCTTACTATGTGTGTTTTTGTTACTCTGTTTTATAGATTTTGGTTGTAAGTTACGAGCTAGGGGATCTTTATAGAAGTCATCCACACTATCGTCAATTTTTGGTACTTTTAAAAGTCTATTTTCAAACTTTTGGCATGTATAGGCTAATATGTATTTTGTTCAACTTTGAATATGAGTAAATTGAGCCATGCGAATATGGCTTAACTTTAAAGCTTGGTTTTGGTTATGTTTGGTAATGGTTTATTTTGTTTTGATTATAATTTTATGTTAAATGAATGAAAAGTAAATGTGAATGGTGTGATATATGTTGGAAATAGTTTGAAGTGATTAGTAGAATTGGTTGTGGTTGATCATTTGGTTTTGATATGTATATATATGAACAAATAGGGTTTGACGACTTGATTTTTTTGGTGTATGCTTATTCATTTATAAATATGAGCTCAAATGTTAAACATGTTTAATGCATATTTGGAAATGTATGGTATGAGACATGCATATGATCGAATATGCATAGGTTAGTTTAGTTCGGTTTGTAGGAAATATGTAACTTATAGGATGTATATACATGTTTTCATGTACGATTGTATAATTGTTTGTGATGAAACAAAGTTGACAGGAAAACGATGACAGCGATATACCTATTCGGTTAATGAGATGAAAATTGACCAAATGAATAGTGAATTGTATAATAATACACTAAGGAAAATATAAGAATTTTTAGTACATGTTAATTATATGTATATAAAGATACATGTACTTGTTTGGGTGTTCGAATGATGTTTGCTATAATGGTTTGATTTGTAATAATAGTATATGCATAATTTTATATTTGTTAATGAAATGTTATTATTTGAAATAAGATTCGTAAATGCAATATGATTAATAATGTATATTAAGTATTTAATTAGACATGTGTTTAAATTTACGAATATAATTTGTTTGAATATGTGAATGTTCAGAATTATATTTTTGTTCAATAATGCCTCTTAGCCCTAGTCCAGCGCATGACAGTACGGGTTAGGGGTGTTAAATTTTATTGGTATCGAGCTACGGTTTAGTCAATTCTAGACTGAGCGTAGCATGTGTGAGTTAGCTATATATGCTAAAATTTATACTGCGATAGTGTGATGACTTCTGACATTTGAAAATGTGCTTTCATATAGTAAATGGATCGCGACAGAGCCATAACCGATGATGTCGAGAGTGTAGCGCCTGCTCCCGCGCAAGGGACAGCGCCAGTTGAATCTCGACCTGTCTCGAGTAGCCATGAGGGGGAGGCTAAGCAAGCCTTCTATCAAATGATGAACGATTGGTTTACTCAGTATATCCAGACTAATCCGGCTGTACAACAACCTCCACCCCTGAATAATCCATCTCCGATACCTGTAGTACCCCCGATGATTGATCCTATGAGATTTAATAGGCCTCCTATTGATAAGATCAGAAAACACGGGGCCGAAAAGTTTAAAGCTAATGATAATGATGATGCTGAGCGGGTTGAGTTGTGGCTCGATAATACTATCCGTGTGTTCGACGAGTTATCATGTACTCCAGATGAATGTCTAAAGTGTGCCATATCTTTATTACGTGACACTTCATATCACTGGTGGAATACACTAGTATCGGTGGTCCCGAAAGAGATAGTGACCTGGGAATTCTTTCAAGTTGAGTTCCGTAAGAAATACATCAGGCAGAGATTTATCGATCAGAAATATAAGGAATTCCTGGAATTAAAACAAGGTCGTATGACGGTAACCGAGTATGAGCGAAAATTTGTGAGACTTAGTCGATATGCTCGTGAATTTGTTTCAACCGAAGCTATCATGTGTAAAAGATTTGAAGACATTTGAACGAAGATATTAAATTGCTAGTTGGTATACTTGAAATCAAATAGTTCATGACACTTGTTGATCGAGCTTGCAAAGCCGAAGAGCTCGGGAAAGAGAAAAGAAAAGCTAATTTTGAAGCCAGAGATTCTTGTAAAAGATCATCGAGCAAGACTTTCTATTCAGCATTGAAGAAGTTCAGAGGTGATTCTAATCGATTTAAAGCTACTTCGGACTTTTCTAGACGAGACTGAGACCGACCTCCTCTGAGTTCACGAGCTACTTCGATTACTAGTGTTGGCAATGATCGGCAAAACAGACTTGAGTGTAAGCATTGTGGTAAATGGAATTCTGAAAATTATAGGTTGCATGATCGATCATGTTTTAAATGTGGATCGATGGATCATTTTATCCGAGATTGTCTGATGTTAGCCGAGCAAAACACTGTTCAGAACGCGAGACTGAATAACATATCAGCACGAGGCAGACCACCTAGACATTCGGGTAATGTGAGTGGTAGTCAGAGAGGGATGAAAGATACAGCGATTCGATCTGAGGCTCGTGCACCTACCAGAGAATATGCTATACGAGCTCGTGAGAAGGCTTCTTCCCCAAATGTTATTACCGGTACTTTTATTCTTTATGATACTAGTGTTATTGCATTGATTGATCCTGGTTTGACTTATTCATATGTGTGTGAAACATTAGTATCCAGTAAGACTTTGCCTGTAGAGTCTACTGAGTTTGTAATTCAAGTATCAAACCCCCTAGGTTGATGTGTTCTGGTTGACAAAGTGTGTAAGAATTGCCCGTTGATGATTCAAGATTCATGCTTTATGGCCTATTTGATGCTGTTACCTTTCGATGAGTTTGATATAATCTTGGGTATGGATTGGCTGACTTTGCACGATGCTGTTGTTAATTGCAAAAGAAAGACCATTGATCTGAGATGTCAGAACAACGAGATTATTCGGATTGAATCTAATGATCTGAATGGTTTACCAGCAGTAATATCTTCGATGTTAGATTGGAAATATGTGAGAAAAGGTTGTGAAGCTTACCTAGCTTATGTACTTGATAGTAAAGTAATTGAAAAGAAGATTGAATCTGTACCAGTTGTGTATGAGTATCCGAATGTGTTTCCTAAAGAATTGCCGGGTTTGCCACCTATTCGAGAGGTAGAATTTGGTATTGAGTTAGTACCGGGGACGACTCCGATTTCAATAGCTCTGTATCAGATGACACCTACAGAATTAAAAGAGTTGAAAGCACAGTTGCAAGAGTTAACAGATAGAGGTTTTGCACGCCCAAGTTTCTCTCCCTAGGGTGCGCTAGTTTTATTTGTGAAAAAGAAAGACGGAACTATGAGAATGTGTATTGATTATCGCCAGTTGAATAAGGTGACTATAAATAATAAATACTCGTTGCCACGGATTGACGATTTGTTTGATCAGTTGAAAGGGGCTTCAGTGTTTTCGAAGATAGATTTGAGATCGGGTTATTATTAGTTGCGATTTAGAGACTCCGATGTGCCAAAAACTGCTTTTCGAACGAGGTATGGACATTGTGAGTTTCTAGTTATACCGTTTGGACTTACTAATACACCTGTAATTTTCATGGATTTGATGAATCAGATCTTCAGGCAGTATTTTGATCGGTTTGTGGTCGTGTTTATTGATGATATACTGATCTACTCCCATAATGAAACCGAACATGCTAAGCATTTGAGACTTGTGTTACAGACTTTGCGAGAAAAATAGTTATATGCGAAGTTTAGTAAATGTGAGTTCTGGTTACAAGAAGTTTGCTTTCTGGGACATGTTGTTTCAACATCGGCTATTCGGGTTGATCCGAGTAAAATTTCAGCAATACTTGATTGGAAACCTTCGAGAAACATTTCTAAAGTCAGAAGTTTTCTGGGACTTGCTGGTTACTATAGATGGTTTGTGAAAGGTTTCTCTATGATTGCAACCCCGATGACCAAGCTACTATAAAAAGATGTTAAATTCAAATGGTCAGAAAAGTGCCAGAAAAGTTTTGATCAGTTGAAAGCCCTTGTGACCGAAGCTCCAGTGTTAGTTCAGCCAGAATCGGGTAAAGAATTTTTTATCTTTAGCGATACTTCTTTAAATGGTTTGGGCTGTATTTTGATGCAGGAAGGCAAAGTTATAGCTTATGCCTCGAGATAGTTAAAGCCACATGAAAAGAACTATCCAACGCACGATCTTGAATTGGCAGATATTGTGTTTGCATTGAAGATATGGTGTCATTATTTGTTCGACATATTAATTATTTATTTTTTATAAAATTTTATATTATATTATATTATATTATTTAATATTAATATAAACTTAATTATTTATTTTATTATAAATATGTTGTAAACTAATGTCTATAATGGTCTTTTTTTATTCTCATCTCACCACTACAGCTGCATTTGAATCTAAACACATATCCACCGCTACTTCTAATCTCATCGCTACATTATCCAATCTCACCACTACAGTAACTAATCTCACCACCACCACCACTATTTTTAACCTCACCGGAGATAAACACACCGCTCATCCAAACTGAGCCTACTTAAATTATTTTTAATTTCTTTTATAAAAGTTTTTGCTATTTTTATTTTAATATCTAATGTTTAATGTTTAAATTTTTATTTAAAATTTAAACATAACCATAATAGTTTCACAAAAGTATATAATGTTACATTATAATATTATATATATAATTCTATTATATATATAAATAAAATAAAATAAAAAAGATTACATAATTAGAAAGCAGCGCTCAAACTAAGTTAAGTTCAAAGTTTGAACGTTGAAGTTTAAGTTCAATTCATGTTTTAAATTATTTTAATTTTTTTGTCAGAACACATATTTTGAACTTAATATTTTTCTCCAAACCTTTTAAGTTTCAAGTTTCATGTGAGGTTTCGAACTTCAACAAATATTCTACTCTTGAATATGTTGGCTCGACACCTATAAATCATGAGATTTACCTTATACTTTTGATTCCCCTTTTCCCCAACCCTTAAAAGAATCTCTAAATCCAATATTATAAAAACACTATACTTTTACCTTTCAATTAAACTATAAATCTTATAATTTCACTTAAATATTAAATATCTATTATATTTACATATTATTTGTAATATGTTTAATCTTTCAATATTATTAGTTGAAATATTTAAATAACACTAAAAGATGGGTGAATTGATGTTTAAAAATTTTGTCAATTTGAATAGAAGTAGGGGCAAATACGGGGGTGGTAGTGACCCTGGCCCCCCTAAAATGGAAAATTTATATTTAGGCCCTTTAAATTTTTTTTTTAAAATTTTAAATTAGTAAAGATAAAATTATCTTTAGCCCCCCTAAAATTATAAAAATTCGATTTAATCTTTTAAAAATTATAAATATATAGATTATAAAAAATTAAAATTTCATTCGGCCCCCTAAAAATTTGTTCTGGCTTCGCCCCTGAATAGAAGAGAAGTGTTAAAAGAAAATTTATAAAGTTCAGACTTGATTTGCTTAAATCCTCACTCTTAGCTTCACTTGCCAACTAATTTCTCAATTGGCATAATAATACATTTTTCCCTTAACGATTGCATATCTTTACAATGTTGCCCATATTGGTTTTTTATTTATTTATAATTTTTAACTACCACATCTACCGTTCTTTCACATCATCTTACATGTCATCCGCCATGTGGATAAATTTGTTCCTATCAACACCAAGTTGACAAACAATCAAACGTTTTAATGGAAATGTGCAATGAAGGGCTTAATTAATTGTAATTGATAATTAAAGTTATCATTTGGGTATAATCCATTTTAGAGATTTAATTGGTCCTTTAATTATTTTTCAAGGGCTTAAACATTTATTTATTTATTTATCATCATCATCACGTGATGAAGTTCAACAAAAATTGAGCTTTAATTAGTAAAATGCCATAAGTCATTAACTATTCATAAACTCTATACTTCTATTTTTAAAAATTTAGTCCATTAAATACCATTGCATACTGCAAAATGATCACCTTCAGTCTATTAGAAACTTTGAGATTATGGATACAATGCAAGGAGATGTAGCACATTTTCCTGCTAAAGATCGTAACACCAAAAAGGTGCGCTTCAAAGATAAAGGTGGTGACAGAGAGTCTGATTCTGACATGGTAGTGGATCAGGTTCCACCTGTTTCTGTGTCTTGGAGGGACAAGGTCCTAGGGAAAGGCAGCGTTGATTGGGAAAAGGAGTCAGACTTGGTTGTACTGGAAGAAAATGAGGATATGAAATTCTTAAAGTGTGATGTTTTGAAGTCAACCATCGATGGAATTTTGTCAATTAATTTCTCTGATCGTATCCAACAGATATTGGTTAAGGATATGGAACTCACGGTGGTGGTTAAATTGCTAGGATGGAATATAGGTTATGCGGCTCTATACAATCAAGTTAGCAGTTTATGGAAGCCATCCAGACCGTTTCGGCTCATGGACATTAAAAATGGGTACATTTTGGTGAAATTCCAGCGTGTGGAAGATTTTGACAAATTATTTTCTCAGGGTCCATGGATTGTATATGGTCAGTACTTGATCGTTCAGCCATAGACGATTGACTTCAACCCACTTTAACCGTACTCGAGCATGGTGTTGGCCTGGATCAGATTGTCTGGCCTTCCTGGACATCTGTACAAGAGAAAGATCACTCTAGAAATAGGGGGATTGGTTGGGAGAGTGGAAAGAGTAGATCTTAACACTGTTAGTAGATATAGGGGACGATTTGCCCGTTTAGCATTATATGTTAACAATGACAAACCTCTGGTTCCCAGGTTCAGGTCAACAGAGAAATCCAAAAGGTCGAATATGAAGCCTTACCTTCAATCTGTTTTAATTGTGGCAGATATGAACACACGAAGGATTTGTGCTCTCTATTGATCGGAAGTCGGGGTTAGTGAGAGGAGGAGCCGACGACGGGTCCATCAGGTTCGAATGACGATTAGTCGAATGAACCAGCAGTCTTCAGTCCATGGATGCAGGTTCAAAGGAAATCACAACGAAATATTAGGGATTCTCAAAATCAAAGTTTGAAGAAACAAGGGAAAGCGCGATGCCAGGGTCGAGATTTGCGACGCTAATAAGTCTGCAGTGGCTGGTTTGAAAGAGATTGATGGGGGATTAGGGCTAGTTTGGCAATGCTTTTGAAAAGTGCTTTTTAAAAGTGCTATGGGAAAGTACTTTTGAGAAGTACTTTTGAAAAGTTTGGTTTAAAATTTGAGTGTTTAGCATTGCTGTCAAAAAATTCTTTTGAGAAATAAAATGTCCATTTTAGACATGTTATATCAAGTAACAAATATGCATTTAAATAATATTTAAATTAGTTAATATTATTATATTTTAGTAAGAATATAAAAAAATATTATAACTTCTTGTTAATATTTTAATATATAAAATATAAATTTTAAATATTTTTAAGCAATAGATATTAATTATTTATAAAATTTAATTAGAATATATAAACTATATTTTAAATATTTAAATATACTATTAAATATTTGTTATTAGTATTTTAAAAAATATTTTTTTATTTTTAATTAATGATGTTAACACATTTGTAATTAAGTAACAAGAAAAAAAGAGAGAGGAAGTACTATATTATTGGAGAAGTGAAAAAGAAATTAAGCACTAAAAGTGCTTTTGGGAGAGGAAAAGCTAAAAAATTTAGCTTCTCCTTTTCATAAGTGCTTTTGAAAAACACTTCTGAAAAGCTAAAAAATTCAGCCAAAAGTATTTTGTTAGCACAACTTTACTTCTAGAAGTGCTTTTGGAGCCAGAAGTGCTTTTGAAAAGTAATGCAGAATTGGCCCTTAGAGATTGCGTTGGGGAAAAATCAAGAAAACCAAGAAAACAAGCCTGGGTGAAGGGGATGGTTGCAGCCCAGCTGTAACATCCTGATTTTCGAGTTTTTGTAATTTCCAAGAATTTGGTAAGTTTTTAAAATTTGGTATTTGGTACTAAATATTCATAGTTGGAATATGTAAATGGGCCTATGGAAGGCCCACGTGCTGGCCAAAACCCGGAAGAATTTTTTTAATTTTGGACTTAAGGAGTTAGGGGCGTTGGATAGGTGGCCTTATTAATAGACAAGGGCAAAATGTAACACAAAAGAGCCCTTGGCAAGGTGGCTAAGTGACGCCACTAAGGAGCTAAAAAAGTGGCGTGTAAGTGGTTGAGGAGAGCCAAGGTTCGATTCTCTAAGCTGGCAATTGTGGTGTTCTTTTTATGTCTTGAGCAGGCAGGACTTGGAAGTTGAATGAAACTCTATTGGAGAGAGTTTGAATCAGTCAAATGCATGATTAAGGAGTGATAAGGGGAGAGATTTTGGGGATTTGGAGAGAAGCTAAGAGTTGGCCGAATAGTGGGAATTGGATAGGGGATTTTGGCAGAGGAGTATTTGGCTAGTATTTCGGCATTTAGGGACTTAGTTGTGCCATTTTCTTCTGTGTAAACACCATAGGATTATTCTTTTCTTCACTTTTTCTTCTCTAGCTGAAAATAGCACCCTTTCCATCCATTTTTTTCTTTCCTTTTCTTTTTCGAAACTAGCCTACTATTCCCTTCTTTTCAACTACTACTTCCTTTCTATCTTCACCTTTGCCGAATAGCCAACAGCCAAAACTTTTTGAAGGTTGGTGGTGTTGATTTCTTTGAGACCAGTATCCTACTGTTCTCTTCAATTGTTGTGGTCGATTTCTTCTTCTGCTAAACTCTAAACAGTACACAAGGAAGACTGTGGCAAGTATTCATACTTCAACCGATTCAGTAATAAATATTAAGAAAAGCCGAAACCCCCTATAGTTTAGGGGGACTGTCGTTTTGAGGTATATGCCTTACTAGGCCTTTTTCATTTGATTTTTATGGTTTGTGTAGTAAAATAGATAACTTTGGAGGAGCAGCAAGGCTTGGGGTATCGACTTGGATAAGCTTGAATTGTATCATCGGACCCGGTGAAGGTAAGTGACTTATGGCCATTAGGGGTTCTTTGGCCGAATAAGGTAAGGAGGATTTTGGGTTTGATAAGCATGACTTGTGCGCTAAGAATGGTGATACTTAATTGTAGGTTTTTGTGGGAGACTCTGTTAGCAAACGTCACAAAACAGGTGTGTAACAACCCTTGTAGTAGCTTAGGCTAATATTCGTAGAAAAGTCGAAATGCCAAAATTCCAGTATTTCGGGAACTTGAGATTTTGCATGTGGTTTTAGATGCAATAAAAATGATATGAATGGTGTTTGGATCGATGGAATAGGTAAGAGCGCAATTCTATGCACGACGGTAGGTTGGGCCTCAATGGGCTAAAATTGGGCCCAATGGGCTTTCGGGCCCATTTGGGTAAAATTGATAGAAAATGGAATTTGGAAAGATTGCATGTTAACACGGTTAGTACTGTTGTAAAATTTGGATTATGTGGGCTTAATGGGCTAAATCGACATTCGTGGGACCTATTAGGAGTTTTGGGCCCAAAAGCCCGAATTTGATAAAGTGGGTTAAAGATTATTGTTTAAACACTCAGAAATATTGATAATTGATTAATGAACATGGAAAACCCTGATATTTGGTAAAATTACAAAATTACCCTTATAATATGAAAAATGTCTATTTTGCCCCTAGGTAAAAATGACCATTATACCCCCTAGGGTTTAATTATGAATATGATGCATGAGATTTTGATATAATGATATGCACATGATATACTCATTATATGCATGGGTTGGGTTTGATATAAATGGAGGAAGCGCAAAAAGGGTTTTGCCCTAGTTTACCGATAAGGGCTTTGCCCCAGTTTATCAAAAAGGGCTTTGCCCCAGTTATTAAAAGAGGCTAGGCCTCCAGTTATATGATAAAGCAGCTGTGTTGCCAGTGGAGAGTTTGGTTGGGTGGGTTGAGTTATTCCCCACATGGAGAGCTTGGTTGGTACGGGTGGAGAGTAGCCGATGGTGGGTTGAGTAGTCTCCCCAAATGGGCTTGCATACATTCATTGGTATTATATGTGATATTGAAATGGGCCTATGGGCCATACCATTTATAGTAAAGGCTTCGGCCCAGTGATATGATTTATGAAAAGGCTTCGGCCCAGTATTTTACAGTAAAGGCTTCGGCCTAGTATATGTCGAGACTGAATTAGGGCTTAGGCCTAGTATGCTGATATTAGTTTGGGTTCTGAAAGGGGCTTGTTGCACACTGAGTTTCCAAACTCACCCCTTTTCCTTAACCTTACAGGTGAGCCTTGATGTGGAGACTTGGAGCCGGAAGGGATTCAGAGTGGCCGTGATGATCGCTTTCAAACTTTGCAATAAGTAACCGGTTTTTTTTTAAATTTATTATTATTATTTGGTTTTGGGTTGTAATAAGGCCATTTTATCTATTCTTCTAGGATTATTTTTATTTTTAATAACTCTATATCTTTCTAATAATAATTCAAAATGGGTTAGACTTAGGGCGCGTTTTCAAAATGATACTTGTTTTCAAAATAGCGCAACGATGCAACTAATCGGATTATAAAAAATATCTGCTTAAATGAATTCCAACTCGTTTTTTTTCAAAACCTAACCTCGCACCAAAGTGTGGCGATGGTTGTGGGCATGTCTAGGATTGGATCCAGTCAAGAGCTTAGTACTTAAGCAACCTTCATGGCTCACCTCCTCTGTTCCGGATACCTACCTGGTGCACAGCTTCCATTCACTTTATAAACTTAGCAAAGACTATCTTTTAAAATACTAAGAAGGACATTGAAAGAGGCATGGGTTTTCTTAAAAACTTCAATGTGATACGTTGGATCCGACCATAATGTCTAGGCTGGGTTTGGGGTGTTACACCAACAGCTAATGAAACTGCCCATATATTGAAAACTGGCCAGATGTTATTGGCAAAGTAGGCCTTTACCTGTTAGTGGGAAGGGGCCTATGGATTCGGGCTCCACTATTATGGATAAGGCATTGGGTAAAAAGCCAATCCAGGCTGATGGGCTAATTGTTCATGGGCTACCTTTTTATCCAGAAACAAGAGTTAATATGAGCAAGCTTCCTACTATAACACCCTGATTTCGAGATTTTCCGAGTTTCTGTGATTTTAGGTAAATTTTGAAATTTTGGTGTTTTGAATATTGGAATTGTGTTTAAATGTGTTAGTGGGCCTTTAGAAGGCCCAAGCCTAAGTTAAACGCGGTAAAATATTAAGGTTGGATTTTAAGTAAATAGGAGACTTGGTGAAGTGGGTTTTTAAGAAGAACTTCGTAAATTATGACGCAAATAAGGCCTTAGTAAAGTGGCAAGGTGGCGCCACTAAGTTCCTAAAAAAAAATGGCGCCTGGGAAGGAATTAAAGGTCCAGGGTTCAAGTTGCAAGGTAGGCATACTGTTACTTTTTAATTTTAGGCATGGGCCGGGCATGTGATCACTTAAGTGAATTTCGGCAAGGGCCTTATGGAGGTTGGGCCGATTGTTTTAGTTCATATTAGGGTTAGGTTCTTTTCTTTTTCTATCTTGGAGAATTAGGGTTAGCCACCTGAAAGCTTTCACTGTCATTCATCCTTTCTGAGTTCTCACAAAAGCCGAAAACGTAAATTCCTTCTCCTTGGTGCCGAGTTCTTCTTCCTCTCTTTTTCCTCAATTTTCTTTCTTCCTTTTTTCTTTTTCTTCTAGCCGAAACCTTCTGATCACCTTACTCACCTCCTCTATCGATCCCATCCTCCACAAAACCTTCATAGCCGATAGCCATAAAAGCCGAAATCCCAAAAACTCACTTCTTGTGCCGATTTCTCCAAGCCAAAATCCTTCAGTTATTTTTGTTTCTTTTGATTAACTTTCATCTTCTCTAAACCCTTAGTATCTGTCGACAACATTACTTCAAAGTTATAGCCTCAAATCGTCATCTTCTTCATCACTTAAAAAGCCGAAGTACCATAGATTTAGGGACTTATAGCCAAAACTCAGGATCTCACGGATTCGAGTTCTACTATCGTTTAGAGGATAGATCTGTATCATATCTATGTAGAAATCAAAGAGGAATAGGTGGTAAGTGCTCATCACCTCAGATCTAGTCTTATTTTACAATTTAGAAAAAGCCGAAGTCCCTAAAATCTAGGGAGGCTGTCGATTTGGGCATAGGGCTTTAAGGGTCTTTAACCGATGATTTCTTTTGGTGTTTAGTGTCTTCTAGAGGTTGGATCGAAGGCTTGGATCTTTGGAACAACTAGACTTAGATCTAGTCATCGGTTTTCGGCAAAAAAGGTAAGATTCTAAAGGCTTTAGGGCCATGGTTCGAATATGGTAGGTGAATATTGGGATTGGTTATTGTGGTTTGCAATCTAAGAATTGTGGTAATCAATTGTAGGACATCGTAAGGGATCTCAGTGGCAGTCGTCGCGAAACAGGTGTGTATCGAACACCCTCTCATAGTTCAATTTGGCAAAAGCTGAAATGCCGAAATTCCGGCATTTCATGGGCTTGTGAGTGTGCGAGTGCTCGCAAGACGTTTAGAAATCATTTGATCTGAAATCGCAAAGTGGTAAGTTAGTCATGTGTGAAATTTCGTGCACTTCGGTAATTGGGCCTCGACAAGCTAAAACTGGGCCCAATGGGCTTACGAGCCCATACAGGTAAAATAATAAAAAAATAGGCAATAAGTATGTTCTGTTAGACTGTAGAATCAAAACTGCTTAAATCGGTAAACTGGTCATAAAACTTGAATTAAATGGGCTTAAATTGCTAGTGGACACTATAGGGCCCATTAGGGGTTTTAGGGATCAATGGCTAAAATTATGAAATTGAGATAAATAAATTATTGCGATGACAAATGGGCTTGTAAGGACCGTATTATTCATGAGAACGCTTAAAGCGAATAAAATTACTGAAATACCTTTATAGGTGGAAAATTTACAGATTTACCCTTAGGAATAAAATTACTGATATACCCGTAGGGTTAAGGTTGACCTGAATGCATGTTTGACTGTTACTATTTACTGCATGCCATGTTATTATTATCTGATGCATGGGACTAGGTTATTGATGGAGGAAGTACTGAAAGTGGCTTGTCCACGTACTGGAGGCTTTGCCTCAACTTACTGATATCTGAGCAGCAATGCTGCAACTATGGAGTGTAGGGCTGGGTAGGTTGAGCTATTCCCCACATGGAGTGTAGGGCTGGTATGGGTAGAGTGTAGCGGTTGGTTATAGGCTGGGTTGGGCTTGCATACACGAATATGTCTGCGTTCGCTCGAATGGGCCTATGGACCATCTTGTTATCCGGAAAAGGGCTAAGGCCCGTTCTTCAGATTACGAAAGGGCTTGGCCCGATACTCACTGTTATCGGAATAGGGATTAGGCCCAATGGGCTTGAGCTGACTTGGGCTTTGGATGGGTTTTCCATACACACTGCATTTCCCAAACTCACCCCCTTTCTCTTCCATCCTTGTAGGTGATCCCTAGTTGGTGGACTTGGAGCTGGGCGGGATTCAGAGTGGCTATGAAGATTAAATTCCTGGTTTTTAAATAAGTTTCAATTAGCTTCCTTTTAAATTTCACATTTATTTTTGATTATTTCTATTTTGGTTAAAGTTGTAATAAGGCCGCTCTATTATTTTTATTTTGGGTTTTTAAAATTACTTAAATCATTTTCAACTCGGGATTCACATCACTTAAATTGATTCCTTAAAATTTGTTAGCTCTAGGGCGCGTTTTATAAAAGTTACTTATTTTCAAAATATCACGATAACCGAGTAAAGCTTCCGCAACATAAATATTTTCAAGGGAAATAAATATTTTAAATAGACTTGAACTTAATTTGTTGTTCGTGGACAAGTAATAAGCTTAAAGTGTGGCAATAGATGTGTGCATGTCTAGGATTGGATCATGGAAGAGCTAGGTATTTAAGCAGTCTAATTGATTCACCTCCTCTTTTTCTTGAATCCTACCTGGTGCGTAGTATCCATTCGCTTTAAACCATAACAAAGAAGGTTTGATTTTTTTCGATACTTAACTGTTTTTAAAATAACATGTTCCTGCCGCTACAAAGGGTTACAAGTTTAAACGGTAGAACTTTCTAAACATCAAGAAGGGTTTTCAATGAAAACATGGTTTTCGAAAAACACTTCAAATGTGACACACCAGACTTGGCCATAATGTCTGGGCTGGGTTTGGGGTGTTACATTTAGTGGTATAAGAGCAGAGTTATAACAACTCAGCTGTGGATCGGGTCCAAAAATGTTTTCAAAACTTTAAGCCCAAAGAGGGTATTTTTGGAAAAATCTGACTTTTGAAAACAAATTTTCTGTTTAAAGGAGATAATTACCAAACTTGTTTTCTTTAAATCAAATGTTTGAGAAATGGATTTTAAAAAAGGCCTAAATCTTTTGAGTTTGTCTAAAATCTGATGAGGTGGCACACTGAATCCCTGGCATCAAGTCTGTAAGTATCTTTCTGCTCTATATATATACTGTACTGTACTAAAAATAATACTGTAGATAGTACTGAGCCTTAGATATAGTACTATAGATAAG
The DNA here is from genome assembly GCA_025698465.1 of Gossypium longicalyx. Taxonomy (NCBI): domain Eukaryota; kingdom Viridiplantae; phylum Streptophyta; class Magnoliopsida; order Malvales; family Malvaceae; genus Gossypium; species Gossypium longicalyx. The sequence continues at coordinate 63,816,640 of CM046995.1, read as the reverse complement.
GTAGTATTAAGGCTACAAAATTGAGACTGTAGGGTAAACTAAGCCCTAGGAAACGAGAGCAGAGCTAAATTGCGATTGCGAGAGAACAACTCTGAAACTTTACCTGTTCATAAGATATTCTGTAATAAACAATTGAAACAGTAAACTAATTTCATAAAATTCATAAAAAGATAAATCGATATGAGTACAAGAGCTGCTTGGGGAAGAGGCCGTGGTCGAGGCCGAGGTAGTACTCAAGCTGGATCTTCGTCTTCTGAACACATGCTAGCTGGTGAGGCACGACCACCGCGGGTGGATGATAATGGGTCGTATGATCGGGCCGCAGGGGACGATGCTCTGTCTCAGGCCATGTTGAGAGTTTTGGAAAGGGTGGCCGGAGCTAATGTCGGGCCCATGAATAGGGGGTCTATTTCTGAGTGACTCTGGACCAACGGAGCGGAGGTTTTTAGGGGCGTATCTGGAGTAGCCCCAAATGTGGCTGAGTACTGGCTGGAAGCCACGGAGCAGATCATGGATGACTGGGACCGCCTTTCGGGAGCGAGCGAGTTAAAATGAGCGGTGTCGTTGCTGCGGGACGAGGAGTATCAGTGGTGGATCACTGTGAGAGGGGGTACCCCAGCTGAGAGGGTAACATGAGAGTTGTTCAAGCAGTCCTTCAAGGCGAAATATGTCGGAGCTAGCTATGTGGATGCATGAAGAAAGGAATTTCTAAACCTGACCTAGGGTGGTAAGACCGTTGTTGAATATGAGGTAGAGTTTCTGCGATTGAGTCGGTACGCTAGTGGCATTGTCTCCACCGAATATGAGCATAGTGTTCATTTTGAGGATGGCCTCAGAGATGAGTTAAGGGTGCTGATAGCTCCGCAGAGAGAGCACGATTTTGCTGCACTGGTAGAGAAGGCTAAAATAGCCGAAGAGGTGAAGCAAGCCGAACGAAAGAACCGCGATAGGAATCAAAACTGATTCAGGAGGGATGCTGGACTAGCTGGTGCTGCAAACCGAAATGTTAAGAGAAATAGGATGGAGGAACCAGTTCGAGTAGTTCCGGTGAACATAGGTAGACCATAAGCTTGTGGAGATTGTGGTAGAGTGCATCTGGGGGAATGCTGGAAGCGTACTGGGGCTTGTCTTCGTTGTGGGTCAAAGGAACATAGGATCAGGGATTGTCCTAGGAGGCCAGCCCAGACTCAAGTGGCTGAACAAGGGGCTGTGCGACCTGTGCAATCAGCGCGAAGTGGACCGCCACCGCCGAGAGGTCGTGGACAAGGTCACAGTGGCAATGGCCATGGACGTGGGGCACCTGGCAGAGGTGCTGTTAATGTTGAGGCTCGTCAGCCAGCTTTGGTATATGCTGCTCGTCGCTGCGAGGAAGGTGACGCACCTGATGTCATAACTGGTATGTTTTTTATCTCTGGCATACCTTATACTGCTCTGATAGATGTGGGGTCAACTCATTCGTATGTTGCATGTGACATTTCTGGGGCATTGGGTGTACACTTTAAGGAGACTATGTGTGGGGTAACTGTGATAAGTCCTTTAGGTCACTCGGTTAAGGTAGAGAAACTCTTTAGGGAGGTGCCCTTAAAGACTCAAGGTAGGATTTTCTGTGGAGACTTGATGGAGTTACTGTTCGGAGAATCCGATTTGATCCTAGGGATGGACTGGTTGACCAAGCATAGGGCAACTCTGGATTGTACAGCTAAGAGGATGGTGTTAAGGACTGTCGAGGATGAAGAGGTAATGATTATTGGAGAACGAAGAGATTACTTGTCCAATGTAGTGTCGGCTTTGAAAGCTGAGAAACTGATGCGTAAGGGATGCGAGGCATATTTGGCTTTTGTAAGCCAAGTTGAAACTGAGGATTTGACTGTGGAGACAGTCAGAACTGTTAGAGAATTTCGAGATGTTTTCCTAGAAGAGCTTCCTAGATTACCTCCGAATCGAGAGGTCGAGTTTGGAATCGATTTGCTGCCTAGAACAGCTCCAGTGTCCATCGCACCCTATAGGATGGCACTGAAGGAGTTAGTAGAACTGAAAGCTCAAATACAAGAGTTGTTGGATAGAGGCTTCATTAGACCGAGTGTGTCTCCATGGGGAGCACCGGTCCTGTTTGTGAAGAAAAAGGATGGGACGATGCGTATGTGCATCGATTATCGCCAGTTGAACAAACTGATGATAAAGAACAAATACCCACTGCCTAGAATTGACGATCTATTTGACCAACTTAGAGGAGCTTCGGTATTTTCCAAGATTGACCTTCGATCTGGATACCATCAACTAACGGTAAAGGAAGTGGATATTCATAAGACAGTATTCAGAACTCGATATGGTCATTACGAGTTTCTGGTTATGCCATTTGGGTTGACGAACGCACCCGCAGCTTTCATGAATCTGATGAATCGAGTATTCCAACCTTACTTGGACCGATTCGTGGTCGTTTTTATCGATGATATTCTGGTATATTCAGAAACTGAGGAGAAGTATGATGAGCATCTACGTATTGTGCTGCAAGTGCTGAGAGAGAAGCAACTTTATGCGAAGTTTAGTAAGTGTGAATTCTGGTTGCGAGAAGTGGCTTTTCTAGGTCATGTGGTTTCTGCTGAAGGAATTAGAGTAGATCCCCGGAAAATTGAGGCAGTTTTGGAATGGAAACCACCGAAGTCAGTATCGGAAATTTGGAATTTTCTGGGTCTGGCAGGCTATTACAGAAGGTTTGTAGAGGGATTTTCTCTGATTCATGCACCATTGACAAAACTATTAAGGAAAGGAGTAACATTTGTCTGGACTGAGAAACAGCAAAAAGCTTTTGACCAGTTGAAAAAGGTATTGACTGAAGCACCAGTGTTGATTCAATCAGAGTTTGAGAAGAACTTTACTGTGTATAGCGATGCGTCACATGTGGGGTTAGGATGCGTACTGATGCAAGAGGGTAAGGTGGTCACTTATGCTTTGCGACAGCTTAAGCCTCATGAAGCGAACTACCCTACGCACGATTTAGAGCTAGCAGTAGTGATTTTCACGTTGAAAATCTAGAGACATTACTTATATGGAGAAAAGTGTATTATATACACAGACCATAAGAGCCTAAAGTATCTGTTGACTCGAAAGAGTTAAACCTTGAAAAACGAAGATGGATAGAGTTGCTTAAGGATTACGACTGTTCGATTGAGTACCATCCAGGTAAGGCTAATGTGGTGGCTGATGCTTTGAGTCGAAGGGTTGTTACTGATTTGAGAGCTTTGTTTGCACGTTTGAGTCTGTTCGACGATGGAAGTCTGTTGGCAGAATTGCAAGTGAGGCCTACTTGGACTGAGCAGATTAAAGAAAAACAGTTGAAGGATGATTCATTAGTTTTTTGGTTTTGGTAAGTTAAGAACGGTGAGAATGAGGATTTTGGACTGAATACTGACGGAGTTCTGTGCTTTTGTGGAAGAGTTTGTATTCCGAAGGACCCTAAATTGAGGCGGTCAATTCTAAAAGAGGCTCATGGTGGACCTTGTGCTATGCATCCTGGAGGGAATAAGTTATATCGAGACCTGCAAGAGGTGTACTGGTGGCCTGGACTAAAACGAGATGTGACTGAATTTGTTGGAAAATGTCTGACGTACCAGCAAGTTAAGGCCGAGCACCAATTGCCTTCTGGATTACTGCAACCGGTGAAAATTCCACTATGGAAGTGGGAGAGAGTAACTATGGACTTCGTGAGTGGGCTACCTTTGACACCCACCAAGAAGGATTCTGTGTGGTTAATTGTGGATAGGTTAACGAAATCTGCCCATTTCATACCTGTTCATACTAATTACTTACTGCAAAAGTTGGCCAAGTTGTATATGGCGGAGATAGTGCGACTGCATGGGGTGCCAGTGTCGAGTATTTCTGATCGAGACCCTAGGTTTACATCTCGGTTCTGGCAAAAGTTGCAGGAGGCGTTGGGTACACGATTGGATTTCAGTACTGTTTTTCACCCTCAGACAGATGGACAGTTGGAAAGGGTTATTCAAGTTTTAGAGGATATGTTAAGAGGTTGTATCATCGATTTTCGCGGTAGTTGGGAGGACTACTTGCCATTGGCGGAGTTTGCATACAACAATAGCTACCAAGAAAGTATTCAGATGGCTCCATATGAGGCACTTTATGGGCGAAGATGTCGTACACCTATGTGTTGGACAGAGTTGGGTGAATGACAAGTGCTTAGACTAGAATTAGTGGCAGATACTGAAAGTAAGGTTAAGTTGATAAGAGATCGATTAAAGGAGGCATCTGATAGGCAGAAGTCGTATGCAGATCTAAAGCGTAAGGAGATTGATTTCGCTGTTGGGGATATGGTTTTCTTGAAGGTTTCATCTTGAAAGAAGATCTTGAGGTTCGACAGGAAAGGCAAACTGAGTCCGCAGTTTATAGGGCCTTATCGGGTTCTTAAACGGGTAGGGCCAGTAGCATATCAGTTAGAGTTACCACCAGAGTTGGACAGAATCCATGACATCTTTCATGTGTCCATGTTGAGACGATATCGATTGGATCCTTCACATGTTGTGCCAGTGGAGGAGATTGAAGTAAAGATTGATTTGACCTTTGAGGAGGAACCCGTGCAAATTTTAAATCGAGAGGTTAAAGTTTTAAGAAGGAGGTCGGTTCCGTTGGTGAAAGTACTGTGGCGCAATCATGGAAGGGAAGAGGCTACTTGGGAGTCAGAAGAGACTATGCGTCAACAATACCTTCAATTATTTGGATCAGGTAAATTTCGAGGCCAAAATTTCTTTAAGGGGGTAGAGTTGTAACGCCCTGATTTTCGGGATTTTTTGGGTTTCTGTGATTTTAGGTAAATTTTGAAATTTTGGTGTTCTGAATATTGGAATTGCTTTTAAATGTGTTAGTGGGCCTTTAGAAGGCTCAAGCCTAAGTTAAACGCGGTAAAATATCAAGGTTGGATTTTAAGTGAATAGGAGACTTGGTTAAGTGGGTTTTTAAGAAGAACTTCGTAAATTATGACGCAAATAAGGCCTTAGTAAAGTGGCAAGGTGGCGCCACTAAGTTCCTAAAAAAAAATGGCGCCTGGGAAGGAATTAAAGGTCCAGGGTTCAAGTTGCAAGGTAGGCATACTATTACTTTTTAATTTTAGGCATGGGCCGGGCATGTGATCACTTAAGTGAATTTCGGCAAGGGCCTTATGGAGGTTGGGCCGATTGTTTTAGTTCATATTAGGGTTAGGTTCTTTTCTTTTTCTGTCTTGGAGAATTAGGGTTAGCCACCTGAAAGCTTTCACTGTCATTCATCCTTTCTGAGTTCTCACAAAAGCCGAAAACGTAAATTCCTTCTCCTTGGTGCCGAGTTCTTCTTCCTCTCTTTTTCCTCAATTTTCTTTCTTCCTTTTTTCTTTTTCTTCTAGCCGAAACCTTTTGATCACCTTACTCACCTCCTCTATCGATCCCATCCTCCACAAAACCTTCATAGCCGATAGCCATAAAAGCCGAAATCCCAAAAACTCACTTCTTGTGCCGATTTCTCCAAGCCAAAATCCTTCAGTTATTTTTGTTTCTTTTGATTAACTTTCATCTTCTCTAAACCCTTAGTATCTGTCGACAACATTACTTCAAAGTTATAGCCTCAAATCGTCATCTTCTTCATCACTTAAAAAGCCGAAGTACCATAGATTTAGGGACTTATAGCCGAAACTTCAGATCTCCTGGATTCGAGTTCTACTATCGTTTAGAGGATAGATCTGTATCATATCTATGTAGAAATCAAAGAGGAATAGGTGGTAAGTGCTCATCACCTCAGATCTAGTCTTATTTTACAATTTAGAAAAAGCCGAAGTCCCTAAAATCTAGGGAGGCTGTCGATTTGGGCATAGGGCTTTAAGGGTCTTTAACCGATGATTTCTTTTGGTGTTTAGTGTCTTCTAGAGGTTGGATCGAAGGCTTGGATCTTTGGAACAACTAGACTTAGATCTAGTCATCGGTTTTCGGCAAAAAAGGTAAGATTCTAAAGGCTTTAGGGCCATGGTTTGAATATGGTAGGTGAATATTGGGATTGGTTATTGTGGTTTGCAATCTAAGAATTGTGGTAATCAATTGTAGGACATCGTAAGGATCTCTCGATGGCGATGCGTCATGAAATAGGTGTGTATCGAACACCCTCTCATAGTTCAATTTGGCAAAAAGTTTGAAATGCCAAAATTCCGCATTTCATGGGCTTGTGAGTGTGCGAGTGCTCGCAAGACGTTTAGAAATCATTTGATCTGAAATCGCAAAGTGGTAAGTTAGTCATGTGTGAAATTTCGTGCACTTCGGTAATTGGGCCTCGACAAGCTAAAACTGGGCCCAATGGGCTTACGAGCCCATACAGGTAAAATAATAAAAAAATAGGCAATAAGTATGTTCTGTTAGGATCAGTAGAATCAAAACTGCTTAAATCGGTAAACTGGTCATAAAACTTGAATTAAATGGGCTTAAATTGCTAGTGGACACTGTAGGGCCCATTAGGGGTTTTAGGGATCAATGGCTAAAATTATGAAATTGAGATAAATAAATTATTGCGATGACAAATGGGCTTGTAAGGACCGTATTATTCATGAGAACGCTTAAAGCGAATAAAATTACTGAAATACCTTTATAGGTGGAAAATTTACAGATTTACCCTTAGGAATAAAATTACTGATATACCCGTAGGGTTAAGGTTGACCTGAATGCATGTTTGGCTGTTACTATTTACTGCATGCCATGTTATTATTATTTGATGCATGGGACTGGGTTATTTATGGAGGAAGTACTGAAAGTGGCTTGTCCACATACTGGAGGCTTTGCCTCAACTTACTGATATCTGAGCAGCAATGCTGCAACTGTGGAGTGTAGGGCTGGGTAGGTTAAGCTATTCTCCACATTGAGTGTAGGGCCGGTATGGGTGGAGTGTAGAGGTTGGTTATAGGCTGGGTTGAGCTTGCATACACAAATATGTCTGTTCTGTTCTGGAATGGGCCTATGGGCCATATTGTTATCTGAAAAAAGGGCTAAGGCCCGGTTCATCAGATTCTCGAAAGGGCTTCACCAAGACTCATCATTATCGGAATAGGGCTTAGGCCCAATGGGCTTGAGTTGACTTGGGCTCTGGATGGGTTTTCCATACACACTGAGTTTCCCAAACTCACCCCTTTCTCTTCCATCCTTGCAGGTGAGCCCTAGTTGGTGGACTTGGAGCTGGGCGGGATTCAGAGTGGCCACGAAGATTAAATTCCTGGTTTTTAAATAAGTTTCAATTAGCTTCCTTTTAAATTTTGCATTTATTTTTTATTATTCCTATTTTGGTTAAAGTTGTAATAAGGCCGCTCTATTATTTTTATTTTGGGTTTTTAAAATTACTTAAATCGTTTTCAACTCGGGATTCACATCACTTAAATTGATTCCTTAAAATATGTTAGCTCTAGGGCGCGTTTTATAAAAGTTACTTATTTTCAAAATATCACGATAACCGAGCAAAGCTTCTGCAACGTAAATGTTTTCAAGGGAAATAAATATTTTAAATAGACTTGAACTTAATTTGTTGTTCATGGACAAGTAATAAGCTTAAAGTGTGGCAATGGATGTGTGCATGTCTAGGATTGGATCATGGAAGAGCTAGGTATTTAAGCAGTCTAATTGATTCACCTCCTTTTTTTTTTGAATCCTACCTGGTGCGTAGTATCCATTCGCTTTAAGCCATAACAAAGAAGGTTTGATTTTTTTTTCGATACTCAACTGTTTTTAAATAACATGTTCTTGCCACTACAAAGGGTTGCAAGTTTAAACGGTAAAAGTTTCTAAACATCAAGAAGGGTTTTCAATGAAAACATGGTTTCCGAAAAATACTTCAAATGTGACACACCAGACTTGGCCATAATGTCTGGGCCGGGTTTGGGGTGTTACACCTACGACTGGGCTTGCTATTAAATCCCAAAAAAATAATGCTCGTTTGGAAATTTTCATGCCTGTTGAAATTAGTCCGGGGGAACCTGTGCCAAAAATGAACAATAATAATTTCAATTCCCTTACTAATGATTCCCTGCAGGTTCAATCTCATGTTTCAATCCTATTTTTAAGGATCCGCCTGAAAGAGCAGTTATTTTAAGTCCAGGTGTTTTGGACCTGAAGAAACATACTGCAATCACGTTCAATGAAAATGGTGACCATAATATTAATTCTATTTTTAAATCAGGACGTGATAATTTTGTAGGAGGTATTAAGCTTAAACAAGGGATAAAAGGACGTGGCTCTGGTGAAAAAAAAATGAGGTTGGTCGGAATGGAAAAAGGCTAAATAAGATCTTTGGAGAACGAGGAGATTGATTTAAGGTTGTGGGTGCTTTGAGAGTTCCCTTGGAAAATATGATGAAGTCCATGGTGGAATTAGTAAGCACTCAGATTGAAAATGACTTGTGCAAGGACTCTACAGGTTGAGAGGGTACATAGGTCAAGGATTCGGGTTTACCCAGTAAGTGAAAGGTTAGTCTTGTTCCCTTTAATTTAAATTATGAATTTGTCAATTTTCACTTGAAATTGTCAAGGTTGTGCCAGTGTCAAGTTTCCTTGAATTTTTCAGGAGTACAACTTAGAGTTCAAGTCTGATATTGTCAGTTTATTTGAAACAAGTGTTAGTGGAGTTAAAGCAGATAAAATCATAGCTAAGTTAGATTTTCAATATTCGTACCGGGTGGAAGCTATGGGTTTTTCTGAAGGGATTTGGATTGGTTGGAGAGAATCTATTCGAGTAGAGATAGTTCATAATCATTCTCAATTTGTTCTTTCTCCAGTTTCCGGATGTGTGCCTACTCAGTTTCTTTACATTGCATTTGTTTATGGTAGTCCTATCGGCCAAAAGCGTAAGAAGCTTTGGGATGGGCTAAAATTGACTATCCTAGTAGGTAATGTTCCTTGGATTGCCATCGGGGACTTTAATGCTTTATTATCCTCTACCGATAAAATTGGTGGAAGAGCTTGTAGGAAAATGTGCCCTCTTTTTGGTGACTTAATAGAATCTGGTGAGCTTCAGAATTTGGGTTTTAAAGGACCCTTTTACTTGGCATAGAGGAGGAGTCTTTGAACATCTTGATAAAGTAATTAGCAATAGTGATTGGATTAATGCTTTCCTAAATTACACGATTACTCACCTTTCGATGTTGAAATTGGACCACATGCGTTTCTTCCTCTCTTTAAATCCAGATAGTTTTATGCCCAAAGTTTGACCATTTAGATTTTTGGCTGGTTGGGTTGAACACCCGAATTTTTTAGATTTTGTTAAAAATAAATGGGATTCTAATTGGAGTATTTTGGAGTCTCTCGATCATTTTACTTTGAATGTCAAATCCTAGAACATGTTTGTATATGGACACATTGGTGTTCATAAAAAAAACTTTTATGGAAGCTTTCAAGTATTCAAAAGGCGATGGAAAACATGGCTTCTAATCGATTAGTGCATTTGGAGATGAAGGTGAGAGAGGAATTGGAAGATGTTCTCCATCATGAGGAGTTTGTCAAGGGTGTCCTTTATCACCATATCTTTCCATCCTTTGTATGGAGTGGCTCGAGCATACGCAATCAATTCTAGCTTATGGAGACCCATTCATCCATCTTGATCTGTTCTAGAGTTATCCCATTTATTTTTTGCTGATGATTTGGTTATTTCTGGTCATGCGGATATTGGGCAGGCTAAAAGGATTAAAACTATCTTAGAGGAGTTTTGTGATTTTTTCTGGTCACAAAATTAATGTAGGGAGGACAAATTTATTTTTCTCCAATGGGGTTAATAAGGATTTGAAGGAACGTGTCTGGGGTATACTTGGCTTTTAAATAGTGACAAATCTTGGTACTTATTTGAGAGTGCCCATTTTTCATCAGAGAGTAGCTAACAGCCCCCTAAGGTTTGTTGTTGATAAGGTCCGAAGCAAGTTACATTGTTCAGATGTCAGGCAATTGTCCCTAGCTAGTAGAGTTACAGTAGCTTAGTCAGTGCTGCTTTCGATACCCAGCTATTTCATGCAATCCATGATGGTTCCAAAAGGGGTTTGTGAGGAGATCGAGTGCATGGTTGGAATATTTATTTGGGGATCATCAAATAATGGGACGAAGATGGCGTTGGTAAGCTAGAAGGTGGTGTGCCAACCTCAGTCTTGTGGAGGTCTTGGGCTAAAGTAGTTGAGGGATCATAACATTTCATTTATGCTTAAACTGGGGTTTAACATTGTGAGTAACTCCTCTGCTTTGTGGGTTAGGGTCCTTCAGTCAAAATATGGAATTGAAGCAGATTTGCTTGGAGACATTACTTGAAGTAAGTGCTCTTTCTTATGAAGTTCCCACTCTAACATCTGGACTTTTTTTTTACAAGAGAATATATTTTGGTTAGCTGGAAATGGGTCAAAGATCAAGTGTTGGAAAGATATCTGGATTTTGGGTGTTTAGATTCCATCCCATGTTAACCTTTATTCGGAGTGCACCCTCAAGGATGTGATCACAGAGAATGGGTCTTGGAATCTTGATTTATTCCGCTTATGGATACTTGAGGAAACTATTAGATGAATTGTTAGCATTCCACCTCCGCATCCTTTGGCGGGACCTAATAAGATCGTATGGATGGGCACCTCTATGGGAACTTTATCCCTTAAAAGTGATTATTGGAAGCTGAAGGAAAGTTCTTGGGATCTTAAGGATTTTATTTGGAATATTCCATGGAAATTTCATGAACCTCAAAAAGTTAAACTTTTTATCTAGCTTGTGCTCAAACAAAGATTGCTCACTAATATGGAACGAGTAAGACACAATATTGAAGTTGGTGGTTCTTGTGTAGCGTGCAGAATTGATTTAAAGGACACTTTACATACCATTAGAGATTATACTGCGGCAAAGGAAATCTGGTTGCTGGTCATCCCTTCATGTAACAACTCGATTTTCAGTGATAATGGAACAATAGTTTCGGGACAATAAATTTATGTCGTATTGACTCGTAAATTTTATTTTTAGAATATTTATAGTCATTAGAATCGAATTAAAATTTGGTTAAGAAATTTTAGCGTTTAGATAGTTAATTGAGGAAAAAGGACTAAACTGAAAAATGTGCAAATTTGAGTAAATCTTGAATTCCATGAATTTAATAGCTTAATTATGAAATACAAGGGGAATAAATAATTAGTCCATTAGGATATTAATAGACCATAATAGGCTTTTAAATTCTGATTTTATAAGGTTTTAATTAAGGGTGATTATGTAATTTGATAAATAAATTAATGTTTAATAAAATAAAACCAAAATCATCATCATTTTGGGATGTTCCACCTAAAATCAAAGGAAAACCTTCATTTCTGAAGCTTCACATTCAGCTAGCTTAAAAACCTTGCATGTAAGTCCATTTTGATCCCGTTTCTTATAATTTTTATGTTTTTGAGATCGTTGCAACTAGGTCCAATTAGCCTGTACCTTCGTTTTTGATTCTATTAAAAATTTTGGAAGTTACCATTGATCAACATTGATTTTATTTTTATGAATACCATGTATTTGAAGCTTTGGTTGTGTTGTTTGATGAATTTGTGAAGTAATTTCTGTTAAATTTTGAATTAGGGATTAAATTATAAAAATGTCAAAATTTTAGGGTTTGATACTTATATTAATATTCATTATGGATTTTTAAGGGCCTAGTATATTTGGATGGAATATTGACTCAAGAAAAATGGCTAATTTGATGAATTTCAGGTTAATGGACTAAATTACAGGAATTGTAAAAGTTTGGGGTAATTATGTATTAAAAAAATAAAAGGGTATTAATTGTAAAATGGATTGGAATGTGAAATGTAAGATGATAATTGAAGAATTCTATATTTTAGATCAAGATCCCATAGATACTCATAGAAAAGGAAAGATAGCGAAATAGTCCCTAAACTTCTGCAACTATTACAATTCAGTTCAGATAAGTTTGTGGGGTTTAGAATTTAATATCTATAAGAAATTTTGACTAGAATAATATGGTAATATATATATTAATTGTTGATAATGAATTGTTATTTGAAATATACTTTTGAACTTTTAGTACTCGGTTTGATTGAACGCGTGATAGAGTACAATCGTGAGTTGGTGTGTTATGGGGGATTGGAGTGGAGATGGTATTGGAGGGATATATATACATATTACCCGAGTAAACTAAGGTTCAACATTTGTTGCGAACTATTGTGTTATACTATTTGATTAGTGTGTTTCAGTTGGACTAGCTCTTATAAGCATCGGTGTGTTTTGGAGGGGTCGGCTCGTGTGAGCATTTAGTGTGTTTTTGAGGGATTGGCTTGTGTGAGTATCAGGTGTGTTTGGAGGGATTGGCTTATGTGAGCATCTGATGTGTTTTGGTTGAACTGATGATGTACTCTTATCCGTAAGTCGTTCGTCAGATTTGAAAATATCAGTCAGGTAACTTGTTGAGTAATTTTGATGAAATCTATATATATTTGAGCTTTGAATTGATCATTTATGAATCACCAGTTGGGATTGTAGATGACAGGAAACTTCATTGTTGTTATTACTTTTTGAATTGTTATACTTACTTCGATAAGATTTGTTCTTTTAATACATTGAACTTACTAAGCTTCATTGAGCTTACTAGTTTTAATCTTTGATTTTGTAGATACTTGGAAGGTTGGACGATCAGATCAGCACCTAAGTCACTATCCAACTTAATTTGGTAGTTTTTGGAATGTTTAGTTTAGATTATATGGCATGTAATGTAACATCTCAAAATAGGGCCTAAATGGAATAGTGGTGCGAAACTACAAATCTGAGACAGAAAAGTTTATTTCGATTAATTTTTATGATTTACCTAGTGATTAGATGCATGTGTTAGAGTATTGATAAGAAATTTTATAGATTGCATGTTTAATTTGCCTATTAGGGCTTATTTGCAGAAGTTGCTGTAACATCCCGATTTAGGCCCTAAAAAGAATGAAGGTTTTAGAACCACAAATTCGAAGTAAAAAAATTTATTCCGATTAAGTTTTAAGGTTTATTTATTGATTAAAATATTGTGTAAAAATATCGTTAAGTAATTTTACTGATAAAGTGCTTAATTGGACTTTTAGGACTAAATTGCAAAAGTTGCAAAATATGTGTTCTAATTCATAAGTACTTGATTGAAATGGGAGTTTAAAGAGGAGGTCCTTAAATGGTAATTAGACCATTATATTTCGTTTGGACAAAAATGGGCATGAATAGGACAAAATTTTAAAGAAAGGCCTTAAGGGCATTTTAGTCATTTGGTAATTAAAAGAAATAAAAAGGGAAAATAAAGCCAAATTTGACTCATCTTTTTCATGGAGGCTGAAATTAGCATGGGGGAAGCCATGGCTAGGGTTTTCAAGCTTTCCAAGCTCAATAGTAACTCCGTTCTAGCCCCGTTTTTCAAGTTCTTTACGTTTTTGGAATCCCGGTAACTTGATTAAGCTTATTCTAGCAATAATTTAAGCTAGGGTTCATATTTGGAAAAATACCCATAAGTGAAATGTGTTTATTTTGATGTTTTATGGTAGAATATGACGGTTGAAATTATGTTAAACAACTTTTGCTAAGCGGTTTTAAGCAAAAATGAGTAAAACGACTTAATCGATAAAAGTTGTTATTGTTCATAACTATGTGTTAGAGTGAGAATTTGATGTTTCCATAGAAGGAAAAAATTATCAGCATGTCATAAAACATAAGAATAAGGGATGAAGTTTAATTCCCGAGCTTAGGGGCAAAAGTGTAAATATGCAAAAGTTTAGGGGCAAAATTGTAATTTTGCCAAAGTTTGAGTTAAGGACTGTTTTGAATAGTACATTAATTAAATAAGTAAAATATGATGTTTTAGATCCCGGAAAATGAGATTTGAACCTAGAATGGGAGAAAAATCGAAAATCTAGAAAGTTGGTAAAATGGCCGTTTTAGTATCTAAGTAAGTTCATATGTATAATAAGCATTAATTTATGCATGTTTCAATGTAAAATTGATATATTTACTATGATTTCCGAGATGTTGAAAGTAAGTATAATTATGATGATTTAAATGTTCAATATTAATTCGACATGGAAATGAGAAAGTATGTAAGTTTGTATGTAAATAATACATTATCTTTATTATGTTTTTATATTTCAGCATATTTTATGTATTGCAGCTGATTTTTAAATCATAATTGACTATTGGAAGTATGGAATCAAGTATTAGAAAGAGAGAGAAATCCCGGTTGAACCTTCGGAAAGATTGGATGATACAGATGGTATGTAGCTAGGTCACATGTATGGTGCTGAGTGCACATCATGTGTACAAGAGAGTTACGAGACATTATGATGTAGCTAGGTCGCATGGGTGATACTATGTGTACACCATGTAGACAAGAGAGCTACGGGATATATGTAGCTAGGTAGCAGGCGTGGTTCCAGGTGAAGGACACCATGTAGACAAGAGAGCTACGAGATAAACTGGCTAGGTCACATGGGTGGTACTAAATATTCACCATGTGTACAAGAGAGCCAAAATTATGTGTACAATCGAGCTAGGTCACATGAGTGGTGCTAAGTGAAGGCCATTATGTGTACAAGAGAGCTTCGATTTTAAAGGTGGGTTGTGTGCGATACCATCGCGTATCTGTTATTATTCCAAAACGTTCAACTGGGAAATTGATTAAATAAAATTGTGTATGACTTTGTGATGATAAGTGTAAGTATATACGTGTGTAACTTATGAGCAATATGTTCGATATGTGATTGGAAATTGGAAAGATTGTTATGGGTAAGTGATGAATACAATTGAAGTGTGAAAGATCAAAATTGACAATAAAATTGTTATGGATAGTTGCAGTGACATGAATCTAAAAATTTACCAAAAAATAGTAGAAATTGAATCAGAGACTGAATGAGATATCAAATTAAATCTTAATGAGTCTATTTTCATATAACAGAAACAGAGAAAGAAAAAAAATTCTATATTATGAGATATTTAAGTTTTTGAGAGACTGGTTCAGAATGACTACGTGATCCCCTGTTCTAACTTGGAAAAATCATTAAAAATTGTACAAAAATAATTATGGGATATAATTTATATGCTTGAAATTATTTATGAGTCTAGTTTGAAATAAAATAAACGATAACATCCTTTGAATTCTGTACGAGGAGAAAATTGATTCATAGTGAAGAGTGGTCAGAACAGTTGAGTAGTGAAACAGGGGTAACTTCAATGAATAAACTGTACTAATTGGCTAGACCAAAAATTCTGAAAATTTTATGGTAAGAATATACATGAATATAGTTTCAATAAAAATTAACGGTTTGTAATTTTGAGTTATGTAGCTCCATAAATAAATAATTTAGCTTCTGGTACTCTGCTAGATAGCTTATTTTGAACTTGTTTATGATTGTAATAGTGAAAGTATGTGTGTGTTTGTGATGGTAATATTCCGGGAACATATTGTGACTTCATTTAAAGTATGATAATGTATTGTTTATTAATATTTACATACTTACTTACTAAGCTATAATGCTTACTCCCTTCCTTTCCTTTTTCCTATAGTGTCTCAGATGTTAGCTCGAGTTGGAGGTCGCCGGAGGTTAAATCACACTATCAAACTATTGATCGATATATAAAGGTTTTAAAGTATTTTTAAGTCTTTGGCATGTATGGAGACTTGTTTAATTGTTACTAAGTTGCTAGGAATTGACCTAAAATATTGACCTATGTTATTTGAAGGTCTCTATTGTATAAAGTCATTTAATGTAGATAGTCTTGATTATGTTATTAATTAAATGATGCAATTTATGAATGTGCATGCTTGCCTATGTGTGTGGTTGAATTAAAGCATGATATGGGTCTTGCAAGCTCTTTTTAAGGGACAGCTTAAATGTGTTTGAAAAATTTTTAAATTAGAGTGAAATTATGAATCGATTTTTATACGATGATTAGTGATTAAGTCCGGTAATGCCTCGTACCCTGTTCCGGCGTCGAACACAGGTAAAGGGTGTTACATGTAATAGGTTTGAATGATGGTATTCATGTTTCAGATATGTAAAAAGTTAAGTATGAACTTGGTTGTGTAAGTTGTTTGGATGAAACCTTTTTGGTACTTTTGATATCTTAAAAATATGTATTAAATGGCTATGTGATGCATGTTAAGATGACCAAATTAGTAGGCTATGTAACAACCCTAACCCGTACCCGTTGCTGGAGGAATTAAGAAGTATTACAAAATAAGCACGAAATCTCATTTAACACTATAAAATAATTCCTAAGTTCAACTCATAATGAAAACACTTAAAACATTAATTGAATATCAACACACATACACATTAACTATATTCATTACCAAACATTTCCATACCACTCAACAACCATATCATAAGACCATACATACAAAATGTTTATAATGCTATACTCAAAATATACAAGCCATTTTCGCATGGCTATACTAATATATATACATTACCAAAAGATACTTAATTAACAACAAAAGTCAGTCCTATACATGCCATTATCAAAGTTCAACTAAAAGAGTACCAAAAAGGGGCTTAGATAGTGTGGATGACTTCGACTTTGACACTTCCGAGTCCGATAGCTGACGAACAAAATCTATAATACAGAGAAATTACGCAACAGAGTAAGCGTTTCGATGCTTAGTAAGCTTATAAGTAAGGAAATCATTTGAAACAAAAGTACAAAGGAAATAGCATTCATAAGGATAAATAAATGTCTATGCACAAGATCACATATTCATTTTAATTTACACTTCTATCAATATGTTTACACATTCGAAGTCAAACTTAACTAAATTTCATTTGAATCAATTTCATGTAACTTCGGAGTGAGCTATAGACTTCATATAACCCTAAGGAATGTCCGGAGAGCATTATTCGATTACATAATCACAACTTATACTGTACCAAATTTTTTTTATACCTGGTCATATTAGGAATTATGAGCACATTAATCGAAAATATTACGACAGAATCGTACCTTTCCAAACATAAATATTTTCGAATTTGGCTCGGATATAACAACCAGCACGAATGCCTTCGGGACTTAACCCAGTTATAATAACCCGCACGAATGCCTTCGGGACTTAACCCGGTTATAATAACTCGCACGAATGCCTTCGGGACTTAACCCGGTTATAATAACCCGCACGAATGCCTTCGAGACTTAACCCGGTTATAATAACCCGCACGAATGCCTTCGGGACTTAACTCGGTTACAATAACTCGCACAAATGCTATGCACATATATATATCATAACCCATTAGCATTACTAGAAAACAAGTTCAACATGCTTATCAACCCTTACTCTTACGGCTCAATAGCTACATACACGTAATACGATTTCATTTCGCTATTCCACATGAATTCTTTAACCATCCGGCTCCAAGTCACATAAAATAAAAATCAGTGGTTTCACTATGTAATTTATATAAAACCATAAGATCACAATTTATCTACTATGCTTGTATATGATACCTATAAAATCATAAGCTAAGTTCCGTTACTCAAAGACTTACCTCGATATATTCGAACGGTTGTAGATTGGTTACTCTATTGCTTTCTCTTTTCCCCTATCCAACTGCGATCCTCCTTGCTCTTTAGCTTAATAAATGTAAATAAATCTGTTTAATATCTTAACTAATATTATTTACTTATTAATCACATTCGGCAGTCACATAACTTACCATGCTTCCATATACACGAATTTAACTATATATATATATATATATCTAAATGTCCCTATGTCTCAAGGTACATACATAAAGCGTTCATATATCTATACCTATGTGAGACTATCACAATTTAATCGATTACTTGTTTTATGCACTACCACGTATTCATCTATATATATATATATAGTATGCCATTTACTCATAAACCCCATTATGCCGAATTTTCATTTAATATTTTGTTCACATACTCATACATAGACGATTTGAAAATTTTTCCCTTTGACCAAAATACATTCGACAATGATCATAACAACTTAGCAAGTCTTAGAATCCTTCTTTAACATTTTGACTTCATCTTGTTATCCCCCCCCAAAGACCGAATGCACACATAAAAAAAAAGATAATGCCGAATGTCATTAACCAATAGTCACACACACTACTTATGTACAAAAATTTATCCACCCTAGCCTATAGTTCATTCGGCATTCATCACTCAACCAAACAAAATTTCATAGCAAACTCCTATGACTAAGCACACACATATACTTACATCCCAATACTCATAATATTCAAAATCACATTTTAAATAAATTATCTTAAACAATGCCGAACCCTTAAGTGATTAAACATCAAATTTTACTCAATTCAAAACATATAAACAACATTTATTCATGACATCAAGCATCTTTATTTCGGCTATTACTAGTATAAGCATTAACCATTCATACTTTTAGAAAGACCAATTTCTTTCCTTAACACATTCATCATCAAAATTCAATTAAAACAATCAAAATTCCTTCCTTTATAACCATAGCCGAATGCTCCATTCACCCATCATTATTGAAAATTTTAGCATGGGCTAAGCAAGAACCATGATAATTTACCTAAAACAAGTAAACATTTCACAAATTTAACACAATATACTAACCTCCTTAAGGATTCAAGTGACCGAAATTCTTCCCCTCCTTTCTTTCTTCTATTCGGCCAAGTTGAACAAAGAGAGAACTTTTTTTTCATCACCAAATTTATTTTATTTAAAGTATAAAACCATTTAACTAGAATTAATACATATTTTAATATAAATTCATCATCATGGCCGGCCACTACTAGCAAAAGGGAATATTTGACATGCAAGTCCAAGCATTTTTATAACATGCATTAATAAGTCACTTCAACATTTGCCTAACACATTTCTAAATTTTCTCACATAAGTCCTATTTAGTAATTTCGCATACAAATGATAAAATTAAAGTATGCAACTTTCACACATGCCTTTTCACAAACAATAAACACAAATTTTAATGGTTAATTATTTTTACGACTCGATTTTGTGGTCCCAAAACCACTTTCCGACTAAGGTCAAATTAGGGCTGTCACAATTCTCCCCCACTAAAAAAAAATTTTCGTCCCCGAAAATCTTACCGGTAAATAGATTTGGGAATCGTTCTTTCATAGAGTTCTCAGTTTCCCAAGTAGCTTCTTCCATCCCGTGCTTGAGCCATAACACTTTTACTAAAGGAACCTTTTTGTTTCGTAACTCTTTCACTTCACGAGCTAGGATACGAATCGGTTCTTCTTCATAACTCATATCGGATTGAATTTCAACCTCTGATAGATTAATTATGTGCGAAGGATCAGATCTATAATGTCGAAGCATCGAAACATGAAAAACATTGTGAATCTTTTCGAGTTCAGGGGGTAAAATCAATCTGTATGCAACTGGACCAACTCGTTCGGATATTTCATACGGCCCAATGAACCTCGGACTCAATTTGCCCTTACGGCCAAATCTGAGTATCTTTTTCCAAGGTGAAACTTTAAGAAACACTTTGTCTCCCACCTGATACTCAATGTCCTTTCGTTTCAAATCCGCGTACGACTTCTGACGATCTGAAGCTGCTTTCAGACTTTCACGGATCACCTTTACTTTCTGTTCAGCATCTTTAATCAAATCAACCCCAAAGATTTTACTTTCACTGAGCTCGGCCCAAAACAATGGCATGCGGCATTTACGACCGTACAAAGCCTCGTAAGGTGCCATCTTAATGCTTGATTGAAAATTATTGTTGTAAGCAAATTCAATCAAAGGTAAATACTGTTCCCATGAACCACTAAACTCAAGGATGCAACATCTCAACATGTCCTCGAGTATCTGAATTATCCGCTCGGATTGACCATCAGTCTGGGGATGAAAAGCGGTGCTAAAATGCAACTTGGTACCCAATGCTTCTTGTAATTTCTTCCAAAATCGCGATGTGAATCTCGAATCTCTATCTGACACAATAGAAATAGGTACCCCGTGCAACCTTACAATCTGAGAAACATACAATTCAGCTAGCTTGTCAAGTGAATAATTCGTACGTACGGGAATAAAATGAGCCGACTTTGTCAGTCTATCAACAACAACCCAGATCGAATCTTTCTTGCTTGATGACAATGGTAACCCAGATACAAAATCCATCGTGATTCGATCCCATTTCCATTCGGGTATCATGATCGGCTGAAGTAACCCTGAAGGCACTTGATGTTCCGCTTTCACTTGCTGACATATCAAACACTTTGAAACAAAGTCAGAAATGTCTCGTTTCATACCAGGCCACCAAAACTGACGTTTCAGATCGTTGTACATTTTTGTACTACCCAGGTGGATTGACATTCGACTGCTATGAGCCTCATCTAAAATCATCGAAATAAGTTCTGCATTTCTTGGAACACACAATTGATTTCTGAACCTTAAACAGTCGTCGTCATCAATTTGAAACTCTGATTCCATATCCGAGACACATTCAGCTCGTTTAGCAACCAATTCATCATCTACTTTTTGAGCTTCACGAATTTGATGAATCCACAGTGGTTTAGCCTTTAATTCTGCTACTAACACTCTATCGGATAAAACGGATAGGTGTACATTCATTGCTCGTAAAGCAAATAGTGATTTCTGACTTAAAGCATCGGCAACTACGTTAGCCTTTCCCGGGTGATAGTCGATAACAAGCTCATAATCTTTCAACAACTCGAGCCAACGTCTTTGTCGTAAATTCAATTCTCTCTGAGTCATCAAATATTTGAGGCTTTTGTGATCCGAAAATACATGGCACCTCTCACCAAACAAATAATGTCGCCATATTTTCAAAGCGAATACGATGGCAGCTAATTCGAGATCATGGGTCGGATAGTTTCTCTCATGTGGCTTCAATTGCCTCGACGCATAGGCTACTACTCGACCTTCTTGCATCAACACACAACCCAACCCAAGTAAGGATGCATCACTGTAAATGACAAACTCTTTACCGGATTCGGGTTGCACCAATACCGGAGTTTCAGTCAAATAAGTTTTCAATTGATCAAAACTTTTCTGACATTCTTCCGACCATTCAAACTTAACGACTTTTTCACGAGTAGTTTCGTCATTGGGGTGGCTATCATCGAGAAACCCTTTACAAAGCGTCTGATACCCGGTAAGTCCCAAAAAGCTCCGGACTTGATAATATTCCTTGGAGGCTTCCATTAAGTATGGCTGAAATTTTACTCGGATCAACCCGAATACCGTCACGAGATACCACATGACCCAAAAGCTAACTTCTCTCAACCGAAACTCACATTTCATCGAACTTAGCATATAGCCGCTTATCCCAGTAAAATCTGTAACACTAATCTCAGGTGCTCAGCATGTTCGGTTTCATTTCTCGAATAGACCAAAATGTCATCGATAAACACAACTACAAACCGATCCAAATACGGTCTGAAGATCCGGTTCATCAAATCCATAAATACAGTAGGGGCATTAGTGAGCCCAAACGGCATCACTAAGAACTCGTAGTGACCGTATCTCGTTACTGGCGCTTTTGGGTATATCTGAGTCTCGAACTCGCAATTGGTAATACCCCGATCTCAAATCTATCTTCAAAAATACAGAGGCTCCTTTTAGTTGATCAAACAAATCATCAATACGCGGTAACGGATATTTATTCTTTATTGTTACTTTATTCAACTGACGATAGTCGATGCAAAGTCTCATGGTTCCGTCCTTCTTTTTCACAAACAATACTGGTGCACCCCAAGGTGAAAACCTCGGTCGAGCAAAACCTCTATCCGTCAACTCTTGCAACTGAGTTTTCAATTCTTTCAGTTCCGTTGGTGCCATACGATACAGAGCTATCGAAATCGGTGTAGTCCCAAGTACAAGTTCGATGCCAAACTCTACCTCCCGAACAGGTGGTAACCCCGGTAATTCTTCAGGAAAAACATCCGGATATTCACAAACCACTGGTACCGATTCAAGTTTCTTTTCTGACTCTTTATTATCAAGTACGTATACAAGATACGCTTCACACCCCTTTCTCACATATTTTTGAGCTAACATCGAAGATATTATTGTTGTCAATCCATTCAAAACAGTAGACTCAACTCGGATTATCTCATTACTTGCACACCTCAAATCAATAATCTTATTTTTGCAATTCACAACTGCATCATGTACGGTCAACCAATCCAAACCGAGAATAACATCAAATTCATCAAACGGTAAAAGCATCAAGTCGGCCGGAAAACAGGAGCCTCGGATTATTAAGGGGCATTTCTTACACACCTTGTCGACAAGCACATAACGACCTAAGGGATTCGACACTCTAATAACGAACTCGATGAGACTCAACGGTAAAGTCTCTTCTGGATGCTAAAGTCTCACATACATATGAATGAGTAGAACCGTGGTCAATCAAAGCAATCACATCGAGATCAAAGAGAGTGAAAATACCGATGTAATAACATCAGTGAAGAAGCATCCTCGCGAGCACGTATATAGCATAAGCTCTAGCGAGAGCACGAGCCTCGAGATCTGATCGTAGCATCTCTAGATCCTCTCGACCGCCACTAGTATTTCCCGTATTTTTAGATGGTTTACCTCTAGTCGTAGTAACACCCGATTTCCCACTCGATTTACATTCGCTCGAGACGGTCTCGCATAATCCTTGATAAAGTGGTCACTGATCCACACTTATAACAAGAGCGGTCATGGAATCTACAACTCCCGAATGCCATTTACCGCATCTTGGCACTCTATCCTGTCCCGACGATCATTTTCAACACCGCAACCTGAAGACTCGCGTATTTACGGGGGTCGATCACGATCTCGTCTCAAAAAAGTCCGGTATCTTTAGATCGGCCTGGTTCATTTCTAAATTTCTTCAAGATTGTTGAAAGGGCTTTCCCGAAGATCTCTTACGAAACTCTCTTGCTTCCACTTCACTTTTTCTTTTCTCTTTCTCGAGCTCTTCGCTTTGCAAGCTCGCTCAACAAGTACTACAAACTCTCGTATTTCAAGAATGCCAACAAACATTTTTATATCTTCGTTCAACCCGTCCTCGGCGTTTACACATGATAGCCTCGGATGAAACACATTCCGAGCGTATCTACTAAGTCGACAAACTTTCGCTCATAATCAGTAACTGACATAGAACCCTGCTTAAGCTCAAGAAATTCTTTTCGTTTCTGATCGATGAATCTTTGACTGATATATTTCTTGCGGAACTCGATTTGAAAGAATTCCCAAGTAACCCGTTCTCTCGGCACGACGGAAACCAAAGTATTCCACCAATAATAGGCAGAATCACGTAGCAAAGATATAGCACACTTCAGGCATTCATCGGATGTGCAAGATAGTTCATCAAGTACTCGAATAGTATTGTCCAACCAAAATTCAGCTTGCTCGGCATCATCACTGTCTGTAGCTTTAAATTCAGTAGCCCCGCGCTTTCGAATTCTGTCAACCGGGGGCTTATTCAACCTCATCTGATCAATTAACGGAGGTATCGCGGGTACAGGGGGTGTATTAGTCGGGGGTGGGGGTTATGGAACAGCCGTATTAGTTCGAATATACTGATTGAACCAATCATTCATCATGCTATAAAAAGCTTATCTAGCTTCATCATTCTGATTACTAGCAATAGGTTGAGAGTCCACCGGCGCTGTCACATGCGCGGGAGCAGGCGCTACACTCTCAACATCATCAGCTACCGCTCGGTTGGGATCGGGATCCATTTCTATAAATAAACACACTTTTAACTGTCAGAAATCACCACACTACCAAATAAACACATAATGGCATGTATAGCTAGACCCAAACGGATTACGGTAGTCCTAGAATTGACTAAACCGTAGCTCTGATACCAAATAAAATGTAACAACCCTAACCCGTACCCGTTGCCGGAGGGATTAAGAAGTATTACAAAATAAGCACGAAATCTCATTTAACACTATAAAATAATTCCTAAGTTCAACTCATAATAAAAACACTTAAAACATTAATTGAATATCAACACATATACACATTAACTATATTCATTACCAAACATTTCCATACCACTCAACAACCATATCATAAGACCATACATACAAAATGTTTATAATGCTATACTCAAAATATACAAGCCATTTTCGCATGGCTATACGAATATATATACATTACCAAAAGATACTTAATTAACAACAAAAGTCAGTCCTATACATGCCATTATCAAAGTTCAACTAAAAGAGTACCACAAAGTGGCTTAGATAGTGTGGATGACTTCGACTTTGACACTTCCGAGTCCGATAGCTGACGAACAAAATCTATAATACAGAGAAATTAAGCAACAGAGTAAGCGTTTCGATGCTTAGTAAGCTTATAAGTAAGGAAATCATTTGAAACAAAAGTACAAAGGAAATAGCATTCATAAGGATAAATAAATGTCTATGCACAAGATCACATATTCATTTTAATTTACACTTCTATCAATATGTTTACACATTCGAAGTCAAACTTAACTAAATTTCATTTGAATCAATTTCATGTAACTCGAGTGAGCTATAGACTTCATATAACCCTAAGGAATGTCCGGGAGAGCATTATTCGATTACATAATCACAACTTATACTGTACCAAATTTTTTTTTATACCTGGTCATATTAGGGATTATGAGCACATTAATCGGAAATATTACGACAGAATCGTACCTTTCCAAACATAAATATTTTCGGAATTTGGCTCGGATATAACAACCAGCACGAATGCCTTCGGGACTTAACCCAGTTATAATAACCCGCACGAATGCCTTCGGGACTTAACCCGGTTATAATAACTCACACGAATGCCTTCGAGACTTAACCCGGTCATAATAACCCGCACGAATGCCTTCGGGACTTAACCCGATTATAATAACCCGCACGAATGCCTTCGGGACTTAACCCGGTTACAATAACTCGCACGAATGCTATGCACATATATATATCATAACCCATTAGCATTACTAGAAAACAAGTTCAACATGCTTATCAACCCTTACTCTTACGGCTCAATAGCTACATACACGTAATACGATTTCATTTCGCTATTCCACATGAATTCTTTAACCATCCGGCTCCAAGTCATATAAAGTAAAAATCAGTGGTTTCACTATGTAATTTATATAAAACCATAATATCACAATTTATCTACTATGCTTGTATATGATACCTATAAAATCATAAGCTAAGTTCCGTTACTCAAAGACTTACCTCGATATATTCGAACGGTTGTAGATTGGTTACTCTATTGCTTTCTCTTTTCCCCTATCCAACTGCGATCCTCCTTGCTCTTTAGCTTAATAAATTTAAATAAATCTGTTTAATATCTTAACAAATATTATTGACTTATTAATCACATTCGGCAGTCACATAACTTACCATGCTTCCATATACACGAATTTAACTATATATATATATATATATCTAAATGTCCCTATGTCTCAAGGTAAATACATAAAGCGTTCATATATCTATACCTATGTGAGACTATCACAATTTAATCGATTACTTGTTTTATGCACTACCACGTATTCATCTATATATATATATAGTATGCCATTTACTCATAAACCCCATTATGCCGAATTTTCATTTAATATTTTGTTCACATACTCATACATAGACGATTTGAAAATTTTTCCCTTTGACCAAAATACATTCGGCAATGATCATAACAACTTAGCAAGTCTTAGAATCCTTCTTTAACATTTTGACTTCATCTTGTTATCCCCCCCCAAAGACCGAATGCACACATAAAAAAAATATAATGCCGAATATCATTAACCAATAGTCACACACACTACTTATGTACAAAAATTTATCCACCCTAGCCTATAGTTCATTCGGTATTCATCACTCAACCAAACAAAATTTCATAGCAAACTCCTATGACTAAGCACACACATATACTTACATCCCAATACTCATAATATTCAAAATCACATTTTAAATAAATTATCTTAAACAATGCCAAATCCTTAAGTGATTAAACATTAAATTTTACTCAATTCAAAACATATAAACAACATTTATTCATGACATCAAGCATCTTTATTTCGACTATTACTAGTATAAGCATTAACCATTCATACTTTTAGAAAGACCAATTTCTTTCCTTAACACATTCATCATCAAAATTCAATTAAAACAATCAAAATTCCTTCCTTTATAACCATAGCCGAATGCTCCATTCACCCATCATTATTGAAAATTTTAGCATGGGCTAAGCAAGAACCATGATAATTTACCTAAAACAAGTAAACATTTCACAAATTTAACACAATATACTAACCTCCTTAAGGATTCAAGTGACCGAAATTCTTCCCCTCCTTTCTTTCTTCTATTTGGCCAAGTTGAACAAAGAGAGAACTTTTTTTCCATCACCAAATTTATTTTATTTAAAGTATAAAACCATTTAACTAGAATTAATACATATTTTAATATAAATTCATCATCATGGCCGGCCACTACTAGCAAAAGGGAATATTTGACATGCAAGTCCAAGTATTTTTATAACATGCATTAATAAGTCACTTCAACATTTGCCTAACACATTTCTAAATTTTCTCACATAAGTCCTATTTAGTAATTTCGCATACAAATGATAAAATTAAAGTATGAAACTTTCACACATGCCTTTTCACATACAATAAACACAAATTTTAATGGTTAATTGTTTTTACGACTCGGTTTTGTGGTCCCGAAACCACTTTCCGACTAAGGTCAAATTAGGGCTGTCACATGCTATGAATTGATTATAGTTTAGCTAAGATATAGTATTGAATCTAGAATGGTATGGTTGGAAATAAGTTAGTTTATGAATGGTTAAGAATGCACATGTTTAGGTATGTTTAATGCATATGTTTAAGGTGCTTATATGGCATATTGGTTATATAGATTATTAGCCTATTGTATGAGTCATTTTATGTAGGTCTTAAGCATGTTTTGAAGCCTTGGTCATGTGTGCAACTGTACTTAGGCTTATGCTTGAGAAGGGTGAAAGTAATGGCTTGATTTTGGCCATTTTCTTATTACACGGCCTGAGACATGAGTGTGCGTCTCAACCGCGTGACTCACATGGTCGTGTGACCTCTACAGTTCAAAATTTTCAACTTTTCTTAAACTTTTCAAATGTTTTTGATTTAGTCCCGGATTGTTTCTATTGTATTCTTAGGGCCTCAAGGACTCAATTAAGGGACGTTATGAATGTATTTAAATGAAATTAAGTTATTTTGCATAAATGTATGAATTGAATGATTTACTGTTTCGTTTGCTCGGTAATGCCCTGTAACCCTATTCTAGCGACGGATACAGGTTAGGGGTGTTACATTTAGTGGTATCAGAGCTACAATTTAGTCGATTCTCTGGCTGAACGTAGCGTGTGAAATGTCTAGAAGTACATGCCATATAAATTTACGATATTGTGATGCATTTGATCTAATCTAACCTTTGTTTTTCTTATAGATTGTAAAGATGTTAGACGGACCTAATCGTGCTGTCAATGATGAGGTTAATAGTAATGTACCAACCTCTAATCATGGGGCGAGTAGTAATGTTCCGATTCCTCCAACTTAAGGGCATGAACTCAAAAATATGTTCTTTAGGTGTATAAACTAGTGGTTCAACGAGTTTATGCAAATAAACAATCTGACTCAACGACCTCCACCCCTGTTATACCACTTGTTATACCTTCGGTTGCACCTCCACCTCCTCCTGTGATTGTGCCTAATCGACGTATTCCGATTGAGAAGCTCAGAAAGTGTGGTGCTAAAAAATTTTGGGGTAGATCAAATGATGATCTGGTTAAAGTTAAGTATTGGCTTCAGAACATCTTACGAGTTTTCGAAGAGATGGCTTGCCTTCTTGATGTTTTTTTTAGATGTGTTCTTTCATTATTAAAAGAGGAAGTGTATAGTTAGTGGACTACGACAGTGGCTGTGGTACCTAGGAAGAAAATTTCCTGGGATTTGTTTCAGACTAAGTTTAAAACGAAAAATGTCGGGGAAAGGTATATGGACAAGAAAAATAGAGAATTTTTGGAGTTACATTAGGGAAATAGATCGGTGGCTGAGTACGAGAGAGAATTTATACATCTCAATAAATATGCCCGAGAAATTGTGCCTGCTAAAGAAGAGATGTGTATCCAGATTGAAGATGGCCTGAATGATGAAACCCGAATGATGATCGGAGGTAATGAAATCCAAGAATTTGTTGTCTTATCTGATCGTGCACAAAAAATGGAAGAAGTATACAACCGCAAGATATAACGTGATAGACGAATTTGAGAATTTCACAAGAGAGGTTTTTCCAAGTCGTTTTCTACATCACCAACAAAGAAGACTAAATAAGATTTTAGTTCAGCTAACTCAGTGTTTGAGCATCTGAACAAAAACAAGTTGATTCAATATGATTTCAAAGTTCCCATTAAACTAGTTGATAGTGTGGGAAGTGTACAAAATGCTCTGAAGCCCAATTGTAGACATTGTGGAAAATATCATCCTGGCGAGTGTAGAGCTAAGTCAAGAGCCTATTTTAGATGTGGGTTGACTGATCACTTTCTTTGGAATTGTCCTAAACAGTCAAAAGAAGATAAAGATCAGAATAAAAAGCAAATGTCTACACCCTAGAAAGGTAGACGTCCGGGTCAGAATAGTACTGCTAGGACTACTCGTACTAGAACAAAAGACATTATTGTTCAATCAGAGGCTAGAGCACCTGCTCGCACATATGTTGTTCGAGCTAAAGAGTAAGCTGCCTCTCTTGATGTGATTGCTAGTATATTCTATCTCTTTGATGTTACTATGTATGCATTGATTGACCCTGAGTCAACTCATTCTTATATTTGCACTGCATTAGTAACAGAAAAAAAATTACCTATTGAATCCATTGATTATGATATTCAAGTTACTAATACACTTGGTTAAAGTGTGATAGTTAACTTAGTTTGTCATAAATATCCACTAAAAGTTAGAGGTTGTGAATTCTCTGCCGATTTGATGTTACTACCCTTTCGGGAATTTGATGTTATTCTAGGTATGGATTGGCTATCATTGCATGATGCTATAGTAAAATGTAAACAGAAACAGATTGATTTGAAATGCCAGACAGGAGAGATGCTTTCATTTGAGTATGAGAGTCCGAAAGATGCTGTTAGAATTATTTCAGCTATTTCTGCATAGAGATTGATACACAAAGGTAATGAAGCATTTCTAGCATACATCTTGATACCAAAGATTCAGAACTTAAGCTAGATTAGTTACCAGTTGTTAGTGAGTTTATTGACGTATTTCTCGAAGAGTTGCCGAGTTTGCCTCCTCATTATGAAGTTGAGTTTGTGATTGATCTGGTTCCTGGAACTGCACCGATATCAAGATCACTGTACCATATGGCACCAGCTGAATTAAAAGAGTTAAAAGCACAGTTGGAAGAGTTATTAGACATAGAATTTATATGACCGAGCATTTCTCCCTGGGGTGCACTTGTGTTATTAGTGAAAAAGAAAGACGGCTCTTTGAGATTATGTGTAGACTACGGGCAGTTGAATAAAGTCAGTATAAAAATAAGTACCCCTTGCCACGTATTGATGATTTGTTTGATTAATTAAAAGGTGCCACAGTATTTTCGAAGATAGATCTCAGATCCGAGTATTATCAATTAAAGGTTAGACACTTCGATGTGTGAAAGACTGCTTTCAGAACTCGTTACGGTTATTATGAGTTTCTGGTAATGCCATTTCGTTTGACTAATGCCCCTGTTGCTTTTATAAATTTAATGAATCAGGTTTTTTAACCTCGTTTGGATAGATTTGTTGTTGTGTTTATTGACGATATATTGATCTATTCCAAGACAGAATCTGAGCATGCTCAACATCTAATAATCGTATTACAAACTTTGAGAGAAAAACAATTGTATGCAAAGTTTAGTAAGTGTGAATTCTGGCTTTGAAAGCTTGGATTTTTGGGTCACATAGTATCATCAGATGGGATTCATGTTGGTCCAAGTAAAGTTTCTACTGGGATCAGCTAGAAACTCCAAAGAATGTTTTCAAGGTATGAAGTGTTTCAGGTTTAGTAGGTTACTATCGATGCTTTGTTAAAAAAATTTTGATCATTGCATCACCGATGACGAGATTATTACAGAAAAATATCGATTTTTTTGGTTCGATAAGTGCCAACAGTGTTTCAATCAGTTGAAAAACATGTTGACGGAAGCCCCAGTGTTGACTCAGCCTGAATCTAGGATAACTTATGTTGTTTATAGTGATGTGTCTCTCAATGGTTTAGGTTGTGTACTTATAAATGTAGGAAAATTAGTAGCTTATGCTTTTCGACAACTGAAACCACATGAAAAGAATTATCCTACTAATGATCTCGAGCTGGCCGTGATTGTATTCACTTCGAAGATTTGGAGATGTTATTTATACGGTGAGAAATGTCATGTGCTTATAGATCACAAAAGTTTAAAATATCTGATAACTCAAAAAAATTGAATTTGAGATAGAGACGTTGGTTAGAGCTACTAAAAGATTATGATATGGTTATTGATTATCATCCAGGAAAAGCGAATGTAGTTACAGATGCACTCAGTCGAAAGTTGTCATTATTTGGGCATCGAGAGTTGAATGCTCATTTAGATCTAAATGAAGATGGTTCTGTATTGGCAGAGTTGAGAACTAAACCCTTGTTTCTACAATGAATTTGAAAATTACAAAATGAAGATTCGAGGTTGATGCTGAAATGATAGATGGTTCAAAATAATATAAGTACAGAGTACAGTTTTGATGATAATGGTACATTACGTTATCATGATAGAATTTGCATTCCGAATAATTTAGCTTTAAAATGTGATATTCTGTCTGAAGCTCACAGTAGTATGTACTCGGTTCATCCTGGTAGCACGAAGATGTATTGTGACTTGAAACAAACGTACTGGTGGCCGGGTATGAAACAGGAAATTTATGAATTTGTAGCTAAATGTTTGATTTGTCTGTAGTTGACCGTCGGGTTTACTACAACCTATTATGATTCCTGAGTCAAAGTGGGAACGATTCATGATGGATTTCGTATCTGGTTTACCTGTAACTTTGAAAAAGAAAGATTCGGTCTGGGTGATTATTGATAGATTGACTAAATTGACACATTTTATTCCAGTTAGAATAGATTTCTCAGTTAAGAGATTAGTGAAATTATATGTATCGGAGATTGTGAGATTACATGGAGTTCTGACATCTATTATTTCTAATCATGATCCGAGATTTACATTTTATCCTCAAACTAACGTGAAATCAGAACGAGTGATTCAGATTTTGAAAGATATGCTAAGATGTTGTATACTCGAGTTTGAAGGTAACTGGAAAAGTACCAACTGTTGGCTGAATTCACTTATAATAAAAATTATCAATCTAGTATAAAAATGGCACCATTTGAAGCTCTTTACAGGAGAAAGTGTAAAACACCGTTGTATTGGTTTGAGTTGAGTGAATCCAAAATGGTGAGAATTGATTTGATTCAAGAAACTGAAGACAAAGTTCGAATTATTCGAGATTGCTTGAAAGCTGCATTTGATCGTCATAAATCGTATGCGGATCTAAAAAGAAAATATATAGAATTTGCGGTTGGTGATCGAGTATTTCTGAAAGTTTCTCCGTGGAAAAAAGTCTTGCATTTTAGGAAGAAAGGAAAGCTGAGTCCGAGATTTATAGGACCGTATGAAATTGTTGAAAGAATCGACCCTTTAGCTTATAATTAGCCTTGCCCTCTGAACTCTAGAAAATCCATAATGTATTCCACGTTTTGATGCTGAGATGGTACATATCTGACCCTACGCATGTGATTCCTATAAGGAGATTGAGCTACAATTAGATTTAACATATTTAGAGGAATCAGTGAAAATTTTAGCTCGAAAAGTCAAAGAATTACGGAACAAACGAGTCCCGTTAGTAAAATTCTTGCGATATCGTCATGGTTCAGAAGAAACTCCTTGGGAAACCGAGGAATCAATGAAACTCTAGTATTCGAATCTATTCTCAGGTGACAATTTCAGGGATGAAATTTCCTAAGTGGAGAGAGTTGTAACAACCCGATTTTCAGTGGTGATGGAGCAGTGGTTTCAAGACCACAAATTTCCATTGTATTGACTCGTAAATATTATTTTTAGAACATTTATAGAGTCATTAGAATCGTATTAAAATTTGGTTAAGAAATTTTAATGTTTAGACAGTTAATTGAGGAAAAATGACTAAATTACAAAATGTGCAAAATTGAGTAAATCTTGAATTCCATTATTTAATAGCTTAATTATGGAATAAAAAGGGACTTAATAAATAATTTGTCCATTAGGATATTAATGGACCATAATAGGTTTTTAAATTTTGATTTTATAATGTTTTAATTAAGGATGATTATGTAATTTGATAAATAAATTAATGTTTAATAAAATAAATTCCTCATAAATTATTTATATATTAAGCTATCCACTCGAGTCATAGCCACTAAATTATTTATATCTTAAGCTAAAAAATTATAAATTAAGATCTATAAAAAGAATTTGAAACTAAACTCATATATCTTTCTACCATAAAATTTTCAGAATTTATGGATTAGCCAAAAAGTACATTTTATTCTTCAAATTTACCCCTGTTCTGTTGTTTGATAGTTTCGACCTTTCTTTACTAAAAATTAATTATCTCATAATACAGAATTCAGGTAATGTTCTTGTTTGTTTCTTTTGAAACTAGGCTTATTAAGTATTTTTATAATATAAATTATAACCCATAATTATTTTTGTACAATTTTTAATGATTTTCCAAAGTCAGAATAGGGGATCTCAAAATCACTCTGACCTTATCTCACAAAAATTCAATTATCTCATAATATGAAAGTCTTTTGCTTACACGTTTATTCTATGTGAAACTAGATTCAATAGGATTTAATTTCATATATTATTCAACCTAATTTATAGTGAATTTCTAAAGTAAAACTACTGCTATTAACCAAAAAATGTTTTAGTGCAAAATATTGTTAACTAGTTTATAACATTTTTACTTCATTTCATTTAAACTCTATACATGCCATATAAATCTTTAAACATAAAACAAAAGCTACTAGAATTGATTTGGATAGTGTGCCTTGTTGTGATGATCCGATCTACCAACTTCACTTCAATTCAATCTACATAAAGACATCAAACACACACAAGTAAGCTTATTGAAGCTTAGTAAGTTCATAGAATTGAAAGTAATGCTTACCAAACATAATATTTCCAAACAATAACAAAACATTTACTAAAATTCCCTGTCATCCACAACCATTGTTATAATACTTCACATAGTTGAGTTCAACATTAGCAACTACACGGTCCATTTTCATTTTAGTTCACACCTCATATATTACTTATTATCAAATTAGGAAACGTATTACGAAATTGAGTACGTCGTTGCTCAGTGCCACTGTAATATCCCGAATTAGGGCCTAATCGGAATAGTGGTTTCGTGACCACAAATCCGAAATAGAAATAATTATTTTATAATTATTTTGAGGTTTATGATATGATTGCATGATTGTGTGAAAATTTTGTGATGAAATTCTATGCATAAAATGCTTAATTTGAAGTTAGGGACTAAATCGAATAAGTTGCAAAACTTGCATTCTAGAAGTTTTTAGTATGAAATTGCTTTGAAATATTAATTAGGAGGTCTTAAATAGAAATTTGACCAATTTCTAAAGTTTTGGACAAAAATGGGCTTGTACATGAAAATTTTCAAAGAAAGGTATTAAGGGCATTTTGGTCATTTGGATATTAAATGAAATAAAATGGGAAAAATAACACAAAATAGTCATCTTCCCCATTTAGTTGCTGCCGAAATTTCACTCTCACCATAGCTAGGGTTTCTTCAACTTTCAAGCTTCATAGTAAGTGATTCTAAGCCCCGTTTTTAATGATTTTTACGTTTTTGAGATCCCGATAACTCGATAAAGCTTATGTTAGCAATAATTTAACCTAGGGTTTATATTTGGAAAAATACCCATAGGTGAAATTTGTGTATTTTGATGTTTTATGATAGAATATGAGGTTTTAAATTATATTAGACAACTTGTACTACTCGATTTTAAGCAAAAACGAGTAAAAGGGCTTAATCGGTAAAAATACCTAATAGTCACAAGTACATGTTAGAGTGAGAATTTGATGTTTCCATAGAAGGTAAAAGTGATCAGCATGTTGTAAAACATAATAATAAGGAATAAAGTTTAATCCCGAGCCTAGGGACAAAAGTGTAAATATGCAAAAGTTTAGGGGTAAAATTGTAATTTTGCCAAAATTTAAATTAAGGATTAAATTGATAATGTGAGTATTAAATAAGCTAAATGTGTTATTTTAGATCAAGAAAGACGTGGAATCGACCCCAATCGAGGAAAAGAAAAGATTGTGGACTAAATTGCAAAATCTTTGTATTTTGGTACCAAGGTAAGTTCATGTGTAAATAATGTAGCATAATTGTTATTTTTTTTAAGTTATTGATGTTAACTATATGTTATGCTGAATTTTATTATGGAATGTATGCTTTGTGGTTAATTTCAAATAAAATGTAAATTATGTAAGCTACTTGTTAAGTACAAATTGTTACCGAGTATTGATTTCGGCATTCTACGGAAGACGGCAAGGATATGTGTTCGAGGAAAATCCCGTTTGAACCTTAGGAATAGATTAGGATACAAGTGACATGTCACTAGGATGGTTGAGCATCCGAACTCGTTGAGTTGAGTCCGAGTTCACTTATGGATGCAAATGTCCGAACTCGTTGAGTTGAGTCCGAGTTCGTGAGATGTAACTAGGCATCCGAGTTCGTTGAGTTGAGTCCGGGTTCACTTATGGATGCGAACACCCGAGCTCGTTGAGTTTCGAGTTCGCTTATGGGCGGGTTACATAGTAGCTTGGCTACATATGTGGCACTTATGTGCAAAGTTTCCATGTATCCGAATTATATTCCGATGTGTTCAACGGGTAAAGTTCTACTCAAATGGAGGAATACTCGAGATGAAAAGAGACGTATTGGTAAGTGTTTTGAAATGGATACTTTGGACAGGTATGTACTTAACCTTCGGGTTAAGAATTTATACAACAACGATAAGGTAGTAAGATGATGAATGATGATTAGAAATGTGATATATGTTTTGCTGATACCATGCTAATGTTGTTTGGTATGATTGCTTTGTTATGTTACTTATTATTTGCATATGAACTTACTAAGCATTAATGCTTACTCCCTCCTTCTTACTCATTGTAGTTTTGGAAAAGCCAGCTCAGGAGTCGGGATTGGTCGAAGGCTCAGTCACACTATCCGGAAGACTTTTTGGTAAATGGCTTGTAAATTTAAGTATGGCATGTATAGTAATATACCTATTTTGTGTAAATGATCTTATGGTATGGTGATGGAATGGTTGAGGAAATGCTTGATAATGATAAATTATGGAAATGGTTAGTTTAGATTATGTTTGATGTTATGGAAAATTAATAAGTTATCTAGTTCATGAAAACTCATAAAAAGGATGAAATTTGCCATAAACAGAACATTGCAGCAACACTGACGTGAGTTTGAAAATTTACTAAAAATCATAGAAACTGAATTTGGTGATGGATTAAATATCAAATTTAATCTTATTATGTCTAGTTTCACATGAAACAAATGAAACAGGTAAAGGACTTATATGTTAGAAGATATTTGAATTTTAGTGAAATAGGGTCAGAGCAGTTTCTGAATCCCCTGTTCCAACTTTAGAAATTCACCATAAATTGTAAAGATATAATTAGGTGATGTATTTTATATCCTCAGAATCCTTATTGAGTCTAGTTTCAGGAGAAATAAACTTCATAGTCATATAAATTTTTTACAGAGAGAAATGTGGTTCGTAGTAAACAGAGGTCAGACCAGTCAAGTCCTGAAACAGGGGTAACTTTAACTAATAAACTGTACTAATTGGCCCAACCAAAAATTCTAGAAAAAATTAGTAGATAGGTATATGAGTCTAGATTAATGGAAAATTTACGGATCTTTATTTCGAGTTTGTTAACTCGAGATATGATTTTTCTTGTAACTGTGACGCAAGTAGCTTGAAAGCTGTGAATGTAGAAACAAATAATCCAAAGTTCTTAAAATGTTAAATTAAGCTTAGTAACACCTCATACTCGACTCCGGCGACGGTCTCGGGCGTGGGGGCGTTACAGCCACTATTCACAACTCAGTATGATTTTCCTCATTGAAATACCATACCTACATTTCACAACTCGATATGGATGATACCATACCTACGTTTCACAACTCAGTATGGTTAATACCATACCTACGTTTCACAACTCAGTATGGATGATGCCATATCTACATTTCACAACTCAGTATGGTTAATACCATACCTATGTTTCACACTTTTTCATGGATCAACCATGGTCTTATCCGTCAATTCATCACATGTCACGATACGAACGTACTCAATCTTGCGTTTTTTTCCTAATTTGAATTTTCACCTTTATTCTTTCATTTTATAAAAATTTTCACAATCCCACAACAAATTAATATTTAATAACACATTATATCATTCAATCATTCACAATAAATATGTAAATTCAACCATATGAACTTACCCGGCTGATTTGTAGAAGATATTGAAATTTAATGATTATTCTGCAACTTTTTCTTTTCCTCATTCTTCTTTGGATTCTTGATCTATAATGTAAAATATTTTCACTTATTAGCATTTATTTCATTTATATTTTACTTCATAGTTTATGCTCTTCAATTTTTGAAATTACACTTTTACCCCAAATTTTATAATTTTTACAATTTAGTCCCTACTCAATTCATCCATCAATTGAACTAATTTTTCTCAATTAACACTTTATTTTATCATTATAAACTATTCCACAACATTTTATATTCTGAATTTCAATACCAACCTCTAATTCACAACTTTTTCACAATTAGGTCCTAAATGCCTTTTTTTATTATCAAAATCACTTAATAAAACCACCTTAATATGAAATTAGAACTTCAATTTCATAATAATTCATCATAAACTTCGCTTACTCAGCCAGGGTAACTTCCAATTTCACCCACCAAATAAGAAACTAATGAATTCTATAAGTGAACCTAATTGTAAAAGTCATAAAAACATAAAAATTATCAAGAAAAGACAAGAATTAAACTCACATGATGTAAAAATATGAAAAACCAGCTTTCTCCAAACCTCCTATGGCATTTTGGCTGAGAAAATATGAAGAGATCTCTAGATTTTTCAATTTTGTCCGTATTTTATATGTTAAAATTGTAAAATTTCCAATTTTGCCCTTATTTCCCTTATTTTTCTAGTGATTTTCTTGCCCTTTCCGACCAGCCTATTCACTTTTAGGCTTAATTTCCCTTTAAATTCTATTTCTTTTAACACTTGAGCTGTTTAATCCTTCTAACAAATTTTACATTTGTTACAATTTAGGCCTTTTTATTTAATTGACTACCCAAACGTTAAAATTTCTTAACCAAACTTTAACTTAATGACACTTCATAAATATTTCTAAAAATATTTATGACTCGTTTTTAAATTCGAGGTCTCGATACCTTTTTTTACCCATTTGACCTAATAAATTCTTTTAATTCACCAAATTCACAAATTCTTCTAAATTCTTTCTTGACTCATAAATATTAAATTACTATCTTGTTCAACCTTACTTGTCGGATTTAGTGATCTCAAATCATCGTTTCTGACACCATTGAAAATTAGGCCATTACAACTCTCCCCCCTTTAAAAATATCGTCCTCGAAATTTGTTACCTGAAAATAGATTTGGATATTGTGATCTCATTGACTCCTCTGTTTCCCAAGTTGCATCCTCCATACCATGTCGATACCATAATACTTTAACCAGCGGTACTCGTTTGTTTCGTAATTCTTTAACTTCATGAGCCAAAATCTTCACTAGTTCTTTTGAATAAGTCATATCTGGTTGAAGCTCAATTTCAGTATGAGGAATTATGTGTGAAGGATCTGACCTATACCGTCTTAGCATAGTCACATGAAACACATTGTGAATCTTCTCAAGTTCTGGAGGTAAAGCAAACCGATAAGCTACAAGACCAACCCTTTCTACAATTTCATATGGCCCTATAAATCTCGAACTTAATTTTCCTTTTCTACCAAACCGTAACACCTTCTTCCACGGTGAAACTTTTAAAAATACTTGATCACCCACTGCATATTCTATGTCTCTTTGCTTCAAATCTGCATATGACTTCTGACAGTCTGAAGCAACTTTTAGACTGTCTCGAATAATTCAGACTTTCTCTTCGGTTTCCCAAATCAAATCAACCCCAACTATTTTGATTCACTCCATTCAGGCCAACACAATAGAGTCTCGCATTTCCTACCATAAAGAGCCTTAAATGGTGCCATTTTTAAACTAGACTGATAGCTATTGTTGTAAGCAAACTCAGCCAAAGGTAAATACCTTTCCCAACTGTCACCAAATTCGAGTATACAACATCTTAACATATCTTCTAGAATTTGAATCAGTCGCTCTGACTGTCCATCTGTTTGAGGATGAAATGTTGTACTAAAATTCAATCTGGTACCTAAAGCTTCTTGCAGTTTATTCTAAAATCTTGAAGTAAACCTCGAATCCCAGTCCGAAATAATAGATACTGGAATTCCATGTAGTCTTACAATCTCTAACACATATAATTCTGTTAACTTCTTAAGTGAAAAATCTGTTCTGACTAGAATTGACTTTGTCAATCTATCAACAATCACCCATATTGAATCTTTCTTTCTCGGAGTCATAGGAAATCCTGACCTAAAATCCATTGTAACATATTCCCACTTCCATTCAGAAATCATAATGGGTTGTAATAAACCCGTTGGCACTTGATGCTCTGCTTTAACTTGCTAACAAATCAGATATTTTGCAATAAATTCTGAAATTTCTTTTTTCATACCAGGCCACCAATATATCTTTTTCAGATCACCATACATTTTTGTATTTCCTGGATGAATAGAATACATACTATTATGTGCTTCAGAAAGAATATTATTCTTTAAATCAGAATTATTTAGAACATAGATCCTATTATGATACGCAACATACCTTCATCATCAATGTTGAACTCTGAATTTAAATTATCTCGAACCATCTGTCGTTTAAGTGCCAATTTCGGATCTTCATCCTGCAGTTTCTGAATTTGTTGAAGAAACATGGGTTTCACTTTCAATTCTACTAATACAACACCTTCTTCATTAAGAGCCAAATAAGCATTCATTGCCCGAAGTGCAAACAAGGATGACTTTCGACTAAGTGCATCAGCAACTACATTAGCTTTCCCTGGATGAAAGTCAATAACCAAATCATAATCTTTCAGCAACTCTAACTAATGTCCCTGTCTTAAGTTTAGTTCCTTCTGAGTCATCAAGTATTTCAAACTTTTGTGATCCGTATAAATATAACACTTCTCACCATATAAATAGTGACATCAAAATTTTTAAAGCAAAAACAATTGTAGCTAACTCAAGATCATGTGTAGGGTAATTCTTTTCATATGGTTTCAACTTTCATGAAGCATAAGCCACCACCTTTCCCAACTGCATTAACACACAACCCAAACCATTTAAAGATGCATCATTGTATACAATATACGGTATACCTGATTCTAGTTGAGTCAAGACTGGAGCTTCTGTTTACATTTTCTTTAATTGATCAAAGCTCTACTGACATTCATCAGGCCACACAAACTCAACATTCTTTTGTAATAAACGAGTCAATGGTGAAGCAATTATGGAAAAATTCTTTACAAAACGGTGATAGTATCCTTCTAATTCTAGAAAACTTTGCACTTCAGTTACATTCTTCAGTGTTTTCCAATTTACCACTACTGAAACTTTACTTGGATCCACATGAATTCCTTCAGCTGATACAATATGACCCAGAAATCCAACCTCATGAAGCCAAAACTCACATTTACTAAATTTTGCATATAATTATTTTTCTCTCAAAGTCTGCAATACAATTCTCAAGTGCTGTGCATGTTCGGATTTTATCTTTGAATAGACCAATATGTCATCAATAAATACCACCACAAATCTATCCAAATAAGGCTGAAAAATTTGATTCATTAAATCCATAAATGCAGCAGGGGCATTTGTTAAACCAAAAGGCATTACCAGAAATTTGTAGTGACCATACCAAGTTCAAAAAGCATTCTTTGGCACATCACACTCTTTAACCTTCAATTGATAATACCCAGATCTAAGGCCTATCTTTGAGAACACTGTAGCACCTTTCTGTTGATCAAACAAATCATCGATATAAGGTAATAGATATTTATTTTTAATTGTTACCTTGTTCGACTGTCTGTAATCAATACACAATCGCAACAAGCCATCTTTCTTTTTCACAAATAAGACAGGTGCGCCTCAAGGTGATGTACTCTGTCTGATGAGCCCTTTATCCAATAACTCTTGCAATTGTGTCTTCAACTCTTTTAACTCAGCTGGTGCCATTCTATACGGTGTTATTGATATCGGAGTTGTACCTAGAATCACATCAATTACGAATTCAACCTCACGATCTGGGGGTAAACCAGGTAATTCCTCAAGAAACACATCAGTAAACTCATTAACAACTGGCAATTGTTCCATCTTCAATTTAGAACCCCGAGTATCAATAATATAAGCTAAAAATGCTTCATTACCCTTCCGAATCAATTTTCAAGCTGTAAAGGCTGAAATAATTCTGACATCATTCTTTTTATCTTCAAACTTAGCTAAAACTATTTCCCTTGTCTGACATTTTAAATCAATCCATTTTTCTCTACAATTCACTATGGCATCGTGTTTAGTCAACCAATTCATTCCAAGAATAACATCAAATTCTCAGAAAGCTAACAACATTAAATCAGCAGAGAATTCACAGCCTTGTATTTTTAGTGGACAATTCTGACATATTAAATTAACTAACACACTTTGTCCTAGAGGATTAGTGACTTGCACATCAGGGTCAGTGGACTCAACAATCATTTTCTTTTCTGACACTAATGCAGTGCAAATATATGAATGTGTAGATCCAAGATCAATTAAAGCATACACAGAATCATCAAAAAGATAAAAAATACCAGCTATCACATCTAGAGCAGAAGCTTCTTCCCTTGCCCGGATAGCATATGTATGTGCAGGTGCCCTTATTTCTGATCGAGCTGCAGTATCTCTCATTCTCGAACGATCAGTCTCAACAGCACTGCTTTGACCTGAACGTTTACTTTTCTGAGGAGTATTTGCTTGCTTCTCACCTTGTTCTTTATCTTCTTTTAACAATTGAGGACAGTCCCGAATAAAATGATCAGTTCCATCACTTCTATAATAAGCTTCGGTTATTTCCCAACATTCACCAATATGAAATCTACCACAATTTTTGCGTCTAGGTCTCGGAATATTTTGCACACTACTAGCATTAGCTACTGGTTTATTAGTTACTCCAACATCTTGTTGAGTTGTTTTACTTTTATTTGATCGTTCCGGAATTGTAATAGGTCCACTAGAATCATCTTTGAACTTTTTAGCCAAAAAAGTCGAAATTGGTCTAGAGAAACTTCTTTTGTATACTTCTTTACCTCTTCTTTCTCTTTGCATCTTTCTATTATACACTTCTTCCATATTTTGAGCTCAATCAGATAGAACCACAAATTGTCGAATCTCTGTGCCTTCAATCATCATTCTGATTTCATCATTCTGATTACATCATTACGTCCCTCTTCGAATCTAATACACATTTCTTCTTCTGTTGGTACAACATCCTGAGCATATCTACTTAGATACACAAATTCTCTTTCATATTCAGCCACTGTCTTATTCCCTTGTCGAAGATCAAGAAATTCCCTCTTCTTCTTATCTAAATACCTCTTTCCCACATACTTCTTTTTAAACTCATTTTGAAAGAATTCTCAGTTAAGTTTATCTGTAGGTACCACTGCCTCAATGGTTTCCCACCAATTATACGCTTCTTCTTTCAATAGTGAAATTGCACACCTCAAATAGTCTTCTAGAGAACAGGTCACCTGTTTAAAAACTCTCTCCAAACTCTTTAACCAATACTCTACTTTAATTGGATCATCGTCCAATCTACCTCGAAATTCTTCAGCTCCAAACTTTCTAAGTTTCTCAATCGTTGTTCTTTTGCTAGATTCATCCAGTGATGGAGGAGCAACCGAGGTTGTAACTAGTGGTATAGTAGGGGGAGGAGGAGGTTGTTGTGCTTGACTTCTTCCTTGTATTGTTTCACTATACCACTGATTAATTAACCCATAAATCATATTTTTAAGTTATTCCTCTCTCATCAAAGAAATCAGAACATTACTACTTGTTCCCTGCTCAGAAGTCTGTATACTACTATTAACTTCCTCTTCTTGACCATCACCCTCGGGTCTATCAGACATCTTTACAATCTATAATAAAAATTACTAGTTAGATCAGACCATTCACATCACACTATCACAGATTTATATGGCATGTATTTCTAAACAATTTACACATCACATTCATTCTGAGAATCGACTAAACCAAAGCTTTGAGGCCAATAAATGTAACACCCCTAACCCACATTCGTCGCCTAAAAAGGGTTACAAGATGTTATCAAAGTTTACAGAATAATTACACATAAATTCCATTATTTACTTATATTCACATCAAAGTTGTCCACTTGAGTCATAGTTATTAAATTATTTATATCTTAAGCTACAGAATTATAAATTAAGATCCATAAAAAAAATTTGAAACTAGACTCAAGTATCGTTCTACCATAAAATTTTTAGAATTTATGGATTAACAAAAAAAGTACAATTTATTCTTCAAAGTTACCCCTATTCTGCTATTTGAAAGTTTCAACCTTTCTTTACTAAAAATTAATTATCTCATAGTACGGAATTCGGGTGATAATCCTATTTCTTTATTTTGAAACTAAACTCATTAAGGATTTTAGTTATATAAATTATAACCCATAATTATTTTTGTACAATTTTTAATGATTTTCCAAAGTCAGAATAGGGGATCTCAAAATCACCCTGACCTTGTCTCACAAAAATTAAAGTATCTTATAATATGAAAGTCTTTTGCTTACACAGTTTCTTCTATGTGAAACTAGATTTAATAGGCTTTAATTTCATAGCTTATTCAATATCTAATTCGATTTCCATAATTTATGGTGAATTTTCAAAGTCGAACTACTACTACTAACCAAAAATTGTTTTAGTGAAAAATATTGTTAACTAGTTTATAACATCTTTACTTCATTTCATTTAAACTCTATACATGCCATATAAATCTTTAAACATAAAAAAAAAGCTATCAGATTTTATCTAGATAGTGTGTCTTCTTGTGATGATCCAATT
Source organism: Gossypium longicalyx (assembly GCA_025698465.1). NCBI lineage: Eukaryota > Viridiplantae > Streptophyta > Magnoliopsida > Malvales > Malvaceae > Gossypium > Gossypium longicalyx. Next base: position 63,773,233 of record CM046995.1, on the reverse strand, counting down.
TACCAACTTCACTTCAATTCAATCTACATAAAGACATCAAAAACACACAAGTAAGCTTATTGAAGCTTAGTAAGTTCATAGAGTTGAAAGTAATGCTTACCAAACATAGTATTTCCAAACAATAACAAAACATTTACTAAAATTCCCTGCAATCCACAACCATTGTTATAATACTTCATATAGTTGAGCTCAACATTAGCAACTAAACAGACCCTTTTCATTTTAGTTCACACCTCATATATTACTTATTACCAAATTAGGGAATGTCTTACGAAATTGAGTACATCGTTGCTCAGTGCCACGATTCACAACTCAGTATGGTTTTCCTCATTGAAATACCATACCTACATTTCACAACTCGGTATAGATGATACCATACCTACGTTTCACAACTCAGTATGGATGATACCATACCTACGTTTCACAACTCTGTATGGTTAATACCATACCTATGTTTCACACTTTGTCATGGATCAATCATGGTCTTATCCGTCAATTCATCACATGTCACGATATGAACGTACTCAATCCTGTGTTTTTTTCCTAATTTGAATTTCCACATTTATTCTTTCATTTTATAAAAAATTTCACAATCCTACAGCAAATTCATATTTAATAACACATTATATCATTTAATCATTCACAAATAAACATGTAAATTCAACCATATGAACTTACCCGACTGATTTGTAGAAGATATTAAAATTTAGGACCTATTCCGTAACTTTTTCTTTTCCTTGTTCTTCTTTGGATTCTTGATCTATAATATAAAATATTTTCACTCATTAGAATTTATTTCATTTCTATTTTATTTCATAATTTATGCTCTTTAATTTTTGAAATTACACTTTTACCCTAAAATTTACAAATTTTACAATTTAGTCCCTACTCAATTCACCCATCAATTGAACTAATTTTTCTCAATTAATACTTTATTTTAACATTATAAACTATTTCTCAACCTTTGATATTCTGAATTTCAACACCAACCTCTAATTCACAACTTTTTCACAATTAGGTCCTAAATACCCTTTTTTTTAATCAAAATCACTTAATAAAACCACCGTAATATGAAATTAGAACTTAAATTTCATAATAATTCATCATAAATTTCCCTTAATCAGCCAGGGTAACTCCCAATTTCACCCACCAAATCAAAAACTAATGAATTCTATAAGTGGACCTAATTGTAAAAGTCATAAAAATATAAAAATTATCAAGAAAAGGCAAGAATTAAACTCACATGATGTAAAAATATGAAAAAATAAATTTATCCAGACCTCCTATGGCATTTTGGCTGAGAAAATATGAAGAGATCTCTAGATTTTTCAATTTTGTCCTTATTTTATATGTTAAAATTATAAAATTTCAAATTTTGCCCTTATTTCCCTTATTTTTCTGTTGATTTTCTTGCCCTTTCCATCCAGCCTATTCACTTTTAGACTTAATTTCCCTTTAAATCCTATTTCTTTTAACACTTGAGCTATTTAGTCCTTCTAACAAATTTTGCATTTATTACAATTTAGTCCTTTTTATTTAATTGACTACCCAAACGTTAAAATTTCTCAACCAAACTTTAATACTAACTTAATGACACTCCATAAATATTTCTAAAAATATTTATGGCTCAGTTTTCAAATTCGAGTTCTTGATACCTCGTTTTTGACCTGTTTGACCTAATAAATTCTTTTAATTCACCAAATACACCAATTCACAAATTTTTCTAAATTCTTAATTGACTCATAAATATTAAATTACTATCTTGTTCAATCTTACTTGTAGATTTAGTGATCTCAAATCACCATTTTTGCCACCACTAAAAATTAGGCCGTTACAAATACCATGTATTTGAAGCTTTGGTTGTGTTGTTTGATGAATTTGTGAAGTAATTTATGTTTAATTTTGAATTTGGGATTAAATTGTAAAAATGCCAAATTTTTAGGGTTTGATAGTGAAATTAATATTCATTAGGGACTATTTAACGGCCTAGCATATTTGGATGGAATATTGACTTGAGAAAAATGGCTAATTTGATGAATTTTTTGTTAAGGGACTAAATGACAAGAATTGTAAAAGTTTGGGGTAATTGTGTAAATTTAAAAAATAAAATTGTATTAATTATAAAATGGATTGGAATGTGAAATGTAACTTGATAATTGAAGAATTCTATATTTTATTTTAAGATCCAGTAGATACTCGTGGAAAAGGAAAGATAGCAGATTAGTCCCTAGACTCTTACAACTATTACAATTCAGTTCAAGTAAGTTCATAGGGTTTAGAATTTAATTTCTATGAGAAATTTTAAGTAGAATAACATGGTACAAGATATATATATATATATATATATATATTAATTTTTGATAATGAATGATTATTTTAAATATACTTTTGAACTTTTAATGCTCGGTTTGGATTAAACGCATGATAGAGTACAATCGTGATTTGGTGTGTTACGGGGGATTAGAGTGGATATGGTATTGGAGGGATATATATACATATTACTTAGGTAAATCAAGATTCAGCATTTGTTGTGAACTCTCGTGTTATACACTTTGTTTGGTATGTTTCGATTGGACTAGCTCTTATGAGCATCAGTGTGTTTTGGAGGGATTGGCTCGTGTGAGCATCTGGCGTGTGTTGGTAGGATTAGCTCGTGTGAGCATATAATGTGTTTTGGAGGGATTGGCTTGTGTGAGCATTTGGTGTGTTTGGAGGGATTAGCTCATGTGAGCATCTGGTGTGTTTTGGTTGAACTGACGATGTACTTATCCGTAAGTCATTCGCCAAATTTGAAAATATCGGTAAGTAACTTGTTGAGTAATTTTGATAAAATCTATATATATTTGAGCTTTGAATTGATCGTTTATGAATTGCCAATTGGGATTATGCATGATAGGAAACTTTTATGGTTTTTATTACTTTTTAAATCGTTATACTTATTTTGGTAAGATTTATTGTTTTAATATGTCGAACGTACTAAGCTTCATTGAGCTTACTAGTTTTAATCTTTGATTTTGTAGATACTTGGAAGGTTGGATGATTGGACCAACACCTAAGTCACACTATCCAGCTTAATTTGGTAGTTTTTGGAACGCTTATTGCAGATTATATGGCATGTAATTTAAATGTTCGTATTCATGTTTTGGATATGTAAAAAGTTAAGTATGAACTTGGTAGTGTAAGCTGATTGGATGAAACCTTTTTGGTACTTTTGATATCTTAAAAATATGTATTAAGTGGTTATGTGATGCATGTTAAGATGACCAAATTAGTATGCTATGAATTGATTATAGTTTACCTAAGATATAGTATTGAATCTAGAATGGTATGGTTGGAAATAAGTAGTTGATGAATGGTTAAGAATGCACATGTTTAGGTATGTTTAATGTATATGTTTGAGGTGCCTATATGGCATGTTGGTTGTATGGATTATTAGCCTATTGTATGGGTCATTTTATGTAGGTTTTAAGCATATTTTGGAGCCTTGGTCATGTGTGCAAGTGTACTTAGGCTTATGCTTAAGAAGGGTGAAAGGAATGGCTTGATTTTGGCCATTTTTTTGTCGACACAGCCTAAAATACAGACGTGTGACTCAGCCGTGTGTCCCCTGTAGGTTTTGAAGGGTTGCAAGTCTGGCAGTTACACGACCTAGTAGACGGTTTGGCACATGGGCGTGTGAGGCCATTTCGAAGGTTACACGGCTTGGTACACGGGCATGTGGCTTGGCTATATGACCCAAGTTAGAGAGTTACACAAGCTTGGGCACAGTCATGTGTCCTTAATTCTATTGTTACACGGCTTGATACATAGGCATGTGTCTTAGCCATGTGAGTTACACGACCTGGCCACACGGCCATGTGACCTCTACAGTCCAAATTTTTCAACTTTTTCCTAAACTTTCAAAATGTTTCCGATTTAGTCTTGGATTGTTTCTATTGTATTCTTAGGGCCTTGAGAGCTCAGTTAAGGGACACTATGAATGTATTTAAATGAAATTAAGTTGATAAGTCGTAATTTATACATATTTTTATCCCATGCTTAGCACATTTTTAGATGAATTATCATTAGATTTGTGGAATTTGATGCTTCTAATCCTTTAATTTCATATTTTATACTTAGGCGAGCATAGAAGAGTAAAAAGAGCGAGAAACGGGCTAAAAACGGAGAAAATGGGTCAACGTGAGAAATCAACACGGGCTGGACTTCCTTATACGGGTAGACCACATGCCTGTGTCTAATTAACAGGCTCTAATACGGCCTGGACTTCCACACACGGGTGGACCACACACCCGAGTCTTTTAACAGACTCGAACACGTCCTAAGCCACCTCATACGGGCGTGGCACATGGCCATGTCCCTGTCGGGCCCAAGTTCAGTTCTATTCGGAAAATGGCACTTTGGAGGGTGCTGAGGCCTTCTAAAGCCTATATAAACACTCTAGAGGAGGATTAAAAGGGGAGAGTGGGAGTAGGAGGCAAGGATTACTCAAAGAAAGCCGATTGAACTATCTCAGAAGCCGGATTCTCCTTCAAGACTGAAGATCTCCCTTAAATTTCCTTTAGGGGGTTTTGGGTTTCTTTATGTTTTGTTATTATTATTCTTCAGAGATATTTTCTTTTACAAATATGAACTAAATCCCCTAAATACCTAAGGGGAATGAAACCTAAGATGGATCTTGTTACTATTTTCTGAATTATATGATAAATACTTGATTTGTTCTTAATTATGTGTTCTTAATTCTTGATTTAATATTTCAGGATATTGATTCAAGTATTGATATGCTTATTCAGAGGAGCAAAAGTCCCTGTCTAAGAGTAGATCTAGCATAATTAAGCAGAGTTTATTGCACCCCTAGACATAGGGTGACATAAATCTGTTGGATTGGGGTCAAACCTAATAAGGGAATCCATAGATTGAGTTAATGCAACACTAAGGGTTTTAATTAGAAAGAGATTTCAATTAATCAACCTAGGGTTAGACATTGTTAGTCTTGAGAGAGATAATAATATAAATTAGGGATTTCTACGGATCGAGTCAAGTGAATAAATCGTCTAATTCAAAGTCAATTAACAAGTGAAGTCTAGGTGGATTTTTCCTTGGGTATTGTCCAAATCAATCAGTTTTTCCAAAAGTATTTTCCCCAATTTACTTCCTGTGCAATCTTAGTTTAGTTGATTAGTTTAGATAAATCAAATCCCATTATTTTTAGGCTAGATAATAAAAAGAAGGTTAATACTAGTACTTTTAGTTCCTGTGGGTTCGACATTCCGATCTTGCTATAAGCTATACTACTGTTTGATAGGTGTGCTTGCCTTTATCGTGATAATAGTTAGTTTTCAAGTACGATCAATTATAAATTTAAAACTTATCACGCACATCAAGTTTTTGGCGCCGTTGCCGGAGAACTAAGATATTAGAAACACTTGATTTTTATTTCTGGCAGGTTTTTATAGTTTATGACTAGAAGAAACCCGTCAGAACCATTACTTTTTGATAGTGAGATCGAAAGCACAGCTCGCAAAAACCGAATAGAGATAAGGCGAAGCCTACAATACATAGAGGAAGGGCAAGAGGACGATATCCATAATACAACCGAGGAGATGGCTGACAATCAGAATAATCCGCTCCCTCCTATAGTTGCTGTAGATCCAGTAAATCAAAATCCTGCTCCACGTACTATGTATGATTATGCTAAACCTACTTTAACAGGAACTGAATCGAGTATAGTTAGGCCTGCTATTGTTGCAAATAATTTTGAACTGAAACCTAACACTATTCAAATGATACAATAGTTTGTTCAGTTTCATGGTTTGCAGGACGAGTATTCAAACACTCATTTGGTGAATTTTTTAGAATTCTGCGACACATTCAAAATAAATGGCGTTTATGATGATGTCATTCGCCTTCAGTTATTTCCCTTTTCATTAAGGAACAAAGCTAAACAGTGGTTAAACTCATTACCATAAGGGTCAATCACTACTTGGGAACAAATGATCGAAAGATTTTTGTTAAAATATTTCCCACCAGCTAAAACAGCTAAATTAAGGAATGATATCTCTTCTTTTGTACAGATGGATTTAGAAACACTTTATGATGCATGAGAGAGATACAATGACCTTTTGAGAAGGTGCCCTCACCATGGGTTACCTCTATGGCTGCAAGTTCAAAATTTTTACAACAGTATGAACCCCTCAACGAGGCAACTTATCGACTCAGCCGCCGATGGAACTCTGAACAACAAAACACCTGAAGAGGTTTACGAATTTATTGAAGAGATGTCACTAAATAACTATCAGTGGCAAGTTATGAGAACAAAGCCGATGAAAGCTGCTGGTGTTTTCAACCTCGACGCAGTTAATATGCTCTCTAACCAGATAGAACTTTTAAATAAAAAGATTGACGGTTTGTATGGTTCTACTCAGGTACATCCAGTGATGAGGTGTGATTCAAGTGGAGGAGGAGTACACACAGATTATCCAACCTTCAACCATAGCACCGAGGAGGAACAAGTTCAATAAATGGGTAATAATAATTCTAGATCTCAAAATAACCCATACAGTAACACGTATAATTCAAGTTAGAGAAACCATCCTAACTTCTCGTGGGGTGGTCAAGAAAATCAAAGGCCACAACATCCCCCAGGTTTTCAACAACCACCTTACCAGCAGGAAAAGAAGCCAAACCTTAAGGAGATGCTAACAAATTCATCTCGGTATCCAAAGCATATTTTTAGAATACTGAGACAACTCTTAAAAATCAGCAAGCGTCAATTCAAGGGCTCGAGAATCAAATAGGCCAGTTGGCAAAGATGATTTCTGAATGACCACAAGGTAGCTTGCCAAGTAACACTGAAACTAATCCAAAGTAGCAACTCAATGCAATCACTATTCGATAAGAAAAAGGGTTAGTTGAACCTAAACCAGAACCGAGGCAAGAAATTGTGGTAAGTAAAGGTAAGGATGAGGTGGACCACAGTGTGCAAAAACTGGTAAGTAGAGAATATAAACCTCGTGTGCCATACCCCAGTGCGACAAGGAAAGACCATACGGATGAACAATTTGGTAAATTCCTTAAATTATTAAAGAAATTACATATTAACTTACCGTTTATTGAAGCTCTTTCGCAGATGCCAAACGCAGTTAAGTTTTTAATAGAGCTTTTAGCTAATAAGCGGAAGTTGGATGAGGCGTCACATGTAGATTTTAACGCAGTTTGCTCAGCCATTCTACAGAATAAGCTACCCAACAAGTTGAAAGATCTAGGGAGTTTTACTATTCCTTGTTTAATTGGTAGTTTAAACGTTCACAGTGCTTTGGCTGATTTAGGGGCAAGCATTAATGTCATGCCCTATAAAATGTTTAAACAACTAGGTCTTGGGAAACCCAAACAAACTTGGATGAGCATTCAATTGGTAGATAAAACAATTAGATTTCCTAGGGGTATTATTGAATATGTACTCGTTAAAATTGATAATTTTATATTCCCAATTGACTTTGTTGTTTTATACATGTATGAGGACAGTAACGTGCCTTTAATTTTGGGAAGGCCCTTTTTAGCAACTGCTCGAACTATCATTGATGTTGGCACAGGTGAACTAATACTTCGTGTAGGGGATGACACGATTACTCTCCAAGCTCGTGACTCTGCTAAAATATCTAGTAATCGAGATGATTCAGTTAATTTGAATAATGTGGCAACTCAAACTTCTTTGCAGGAGTCCCTTAGGAAGAACGTGATGGAGCCTCACTCTAAACCATGCCACAAAAATAAAGCGACTCACGAAGAACGAAGGCTTCAGATTGATAAACTAGATGAATGGCGAACACATGTTCCAAAGAAACACAAAGCATACAAAAAATCACACCGACACCACGATGAGCGTAAGGATGAGACAAAGCAAATTAAAGTTGGGGATAAAGTATTGTTAGATGAAAAAGACCCCCGAATTGCTACTTTAGAGCTTAATACAAACAAAACAACTCCTTTCACGGTACTGAATGTTTTCCCATACGGTACAGTCGAGGTAAATCATTATTAATATGGCACTTTTAAGGTAAATATTACTTGACTTAAACTTTATGTGGATAATAGAATTGATAACGAGAAAGACGAGTCTCAACTCCATGATCCACCGTAATCATGTGAATGAGAGGTAAGTCGAGCTTAGACTATAAATAAGCGCTTCTCGAGAGGCAACCAGAGCAGTAACGGTGTTGATTTCTTTAAATTTTAGTTTTTAACATTTAAACCATTAACTAAGTCCTTGAACACAGGTTATCCAAATCCCCACGGCTAGGCACACAGGCGTGCCTTAGGCCGTGCTCATACCACGGGTGGTGACACGACCGTGCGATATGGTCGTGTGAAAACAGAACAAAATTTTTCCCAAAACATGGGATTCGATACGTTGCCACTGCCGTCTAACATGGCCGTGGGCAATTCTGCCAAATCTACACAGGCGGGAAACACGCCTGTGTCTATAAGCCGTGGTAGAAACTGCGAAATTAACACGGGTGTGCGACACACCCGTGCCCACTACTCGTGGACAAAACTGTCAAAACAACACGGTCGTGTACACTAACACGCCTAAAGAACACGTGTGTGAGCTGAATACCAGACGCGCCCAAATTTCGAAAACACGAAAAACACAGACTGCCCACGCTCGTGTGGCCCAAAATAGGGCTCGCACAACCGTGGCTCCCTTTTATTTTTTTATTTACTTTTATCTTTATTTATCTTTTTAAATTACTTTTTATTTTATTTCTCTTTGATAATATTTTTACTTACAATTTTATTAAGCAACTTATGTTTTCGGCCATTTCTTTACGAGTAATCATGATACTTTATATTTCCTAAAGAGTTATTGATTCTATCGCAGTTAAGAAGAGCTCCAAAGCTCACTATTACTTAGGAAATTACAACTCCACTAGGAAAGGTCCTCCACGACTGCCATGCCCTGCTCAACCACGACCATAGCTACGACCAGTTATAATACTCTTTTTGCGTAGCACTTGTGGACTAACAACCTCTACCACCACTGGAGTATCCTCCTCCAATCTCACCCTTACCTTAGCTAATTACTTTCCATAACTCCAATTCACGGATTTCATTTAACATTTAGAAAGTTTCACTTCTCTCCCTATCTTATGATCTTATATCTATATTTTGCAGTAAATCTATCTTTGTACATTGAGGAAAATGTACATCTTAAGTGTGGAGGGGTTATTTATATCATTATCAGAAAAATCCTTGAATTTTGTCTTATTCTCACGTGACTCACTCATATTACTATTAGAATGAATTTTGATTAATTTATGATTCTTATTGATATATCTTGAATTAAAACATAGGCATTTATGCATTGATTATTTAAACTTTAAGTAATTAGAGAATCAAGCATGATAAGTTGATCATTGAGAATTAAAAATTTTTAGGTTATTTCCCCAAGTTTAAGTATTATCTTGAAGTTGAAATTCACAGAGTTAACATCAAAAGGCCATAATTTTTGTGAGATCTTGAGCCTTTAAGAGCATATATTATTTCTTTCATGCTCACTTTTATTGTTGCTATGAGTGCGTCAATATTGATTTGTTATTCTAGAACTTGCTTCGATTATGCATGTCAAGACCATACCATTGATTTGATGTGTTGAGATAATAAAGGCACTTAGGTTTAACCCACTCACTCCATAAAAATCTACCTTCATAATTAACCCTTAATGAACCCCCTTGAGCCTAACAAGCCATTCATTGATTCACCCTCAATATTAACCCATAACCCATTATTATTGAAATCCCCTCAATTAATTTGATCCCTATTTTTGTCGAGATTTTATTTGAATAAATTGCTTAGCTATGTTTTATTTTTGATAGTTAGCAAAGTTCTATGTTACTTGATTTGTTCTAAAAAAAAAGCTCAATTCTAGGATCATCTAATTAGGAATATAATTTGTCAGTTTTAGTATTTTTCCAGTTAGGTAATTTTTTAATTCAATCTCGATTTTGACTTTCTCCTTCATCTTGTGACCACACCCCCTAACCAAAGCCCCGTTACAACCCTCTAAACAACTTTTGATTGATGTATCATCTTAATATATAGTGGTGGAGATTTGATTTTCACGCAAGCTTATTGACTGTTGAGTGCTAAATTTGCTGTCCTTAAACACCTTGAGTGATTTGAGTGAATCTTTAGTGAGGATGTTAAACTCTATGATATTTTGAATCAAAGGTGATTACTTAGATGAGGGGAGACACCCATGTTTTCATGATAAAATTCTCAACTTGGAATGTTTGAAACTTTGATGTTCTGCTAGTTGAATTCTCAATGTATGATTACTTATGGATTATTTTGAGATATTATTGATAGGATTATAAGTTGATAAAATCTAATTCTTAATTTTAAATTGAGGATTTTGCTTGAGGACAAGCAAACGCTTAAGTGTGGGGGTATTTGATAAGTCGTAATTTATACATATTTTTATCCCATGTTTAGCACATTTTTGGATGAATTATCATTAGATTTGTGGAATTTGATGCTCCTAATCTTTTAATTTCATGTTTTATACTTAGGCAAGCATAGGAAAGTAAAAAGAGTGAGAAACGGGCCAAAAACGGAGAAAATGAGTCAACATGGGAAATCAACACGGCCTAGACTTCCTCACACGGGTAGACCACACGCCCATGTCTAATTAACAGACTCTAACATGGCCTGGACTTCCACACATGGGTAGACCACACGCCCGTGTCTTTTTAACAGACTCGAACACAGCCTAAGCCGCCTCACACGGGCGTGGCACACGGTTGTGTCCCTGTCAGGCCCAAGTTCAGTTCTATTCAGAAAAAGGCACTTTGGAGGGTGCTGAGGCCTTCTAAAGTCTATATAAACACCCTAGAGGAGAATTAAAAGGGAAGAGAGGGAGTAGGAGAAAAGGATTACTCGAAGAAAGCTGATTGATCCATCTCAGAAGTCAGATTCTCCTTCAAGACTAAAGATCTCCCTTAAATTTCCTTCAGAGGGTTTTGGGTTTCTTTATGTTTTGTTATTATTATTCTTCTGAGATGTTTTCTTTTACAAATATGAACTAAATCCCTTAAATACCTAAGGGGAATGAAACCTAAGATGGATCTTGTTACTATTTTTTGAATTATATGATAAATACTTAATTTGTTCTTAATTATGTATTCTTAATTCTTACTTTAATAGTTCAGGATATTGATTCAAGTATTGATGTACTTATTCAGAGGAGCAAAAGTCCTTGTTTAAGAGTAGATCTAGCATAATTAAGCGGAGTTGATTGCACCCCTAGACATAAGGCGACATAAATTTGCCAGATTAGGGTCAAACCTCATAAGGGAATCTATAGATCGAGTTAATGCAACACTAGGGGTTTTAATTTGAAAGAGATTTCAATTAATCAACCTAGGGTTAGACATTGTTAGTCTCGAGAGAGATAATAATATAAATTAGGGATTTCTACGGATCAAGTCAATTGAATAAATCGTCTAATTCAGAGTCAATTAACAAGTGAATTCTAGGTGGACTTTTCCTTGGGTATTGTCCAAATTAATCAGTTTTCCCAAAAGTATTTTCCCCAATTTACTTCCTGTGCAATCTTAGTTTAGTTAATTAGTTTAGATAAATCAAATCCCCTTATTTTTAGGCTAGATAATAAAAAGAAAGTTAATACTAGTACTTTTAGTTCCTGTGGGTTCGACATTCCAGTCTTGCTATAAGCTATACTACTGTTCGATAGGTGCACTTGCCTTTATCGTGATAATAGTTAGTTTTCAAGTACGATCAATTATAAATTTAAAACTTATCACGCACATCATAAGTTATGTTTGCATAGATGTATGAATTGAATGATTTACTATTCCATTTGTTCGATAATGTTCTGTAAACTCTATTCTAGCGACAAATATAGGTTAGGGGTGTTACACTTCAGATAAAAGAAGATGGTTTATCTCAGGAAATCTACTTGAGTGGCTTGTGGATAATTTTCTCAATAAATAGAAATTGGTGATGGGGGAGGTGGAATGGACAACCCTCTTTGGTATCTTAGCGTGGCACATTTGGAATAATAGAAACCTTTTTATTTTCCAAGGCATGACATAGAGTGCTAGTGAAGCTCTTAAGATCTCTTATAGTTGGGCTAAGTAATATGCTTCTTGGAACAAGAAAAAGTTGTCCAAGTGGACACAAGTAAGGGAGACAATTCCTTGGAAATATGGATGGGTTCAATTAAATACAAACGGTACTGTCAAGAAGGGCACTAAAATCGTTACGTTGCGGGATCATGCAAGAAAGTGGATCATTGGATTCAACAGATACTTGAGAGAATGTTTAGTTTTAGAGGTTGAACTTTGGGGATTATTTGACGGTTTGAACATTCGACAGAATCAAAATTATGATAAAGTGTTGATCTAAACTGATAGTTTGGTGGTTATGAATGCTATTTAAGAATCATAATTGTCATCGTCGAAATCTACTTTAATTTTGCGAATTCATTTCCTCCTACTGAAGGTTGGTCAGTGGCTGATACAACATATCCCTAGAGAAGAGAACAAGGTCACGGACCAAGTCACCAAAATGGCTTTTGATAGGAAAGAGGGTTTGCTACTATTGGTGGATCCACCTAGAGAAATTTCTTATGTATTATGTTAATGTAATTTTTGTTTTCTTTCACCAAAAGAGAATTTAGTCCATTTATTTTTCAGATTTCAGATTTTAGGTCCAATTATTAACATAGTTAAATTTATTAGTATAGAATTTTAAATAAAAAAAAACTACTCATTTGATAGTCTTGTAACTAAAAAATGAAGTTACAACAAACCAAAAAGTTTTAACATTATTTACGATTAGACCTGACTTCTAAAATATAAAAAAGTAGAATAACTAAATTCTTAAAATAAAAGTTAAACTTTCAAAAAATATAATGCTTTATTTTTCAAACATGAATGTAGTGACAGCACAATAGCATAAGTGATGAAAGCCTTTTGGACCAACAAACCTAAGCTTAAAAATGGTAAAGAGAAAATTTCAGTCTCTCTCAATTTACATATCGAGAAATTACTTTCTAAAAAATTGTATTTTAGTTTCATCAATTTCGAAATTGAGCAAAGAAGGAAAATTATCACAGCGTTCAATTTTTTTTGTCAACGTATCTTACTTTTGATTGGTATAATAAATAATTTAGCCCTCCAACATTTACATGTGCTATCATTTTAATCTTAATTCAAAAACATTATATGAAAATAAAAGATGGGTAAAAATTTTAAGAAATCTAAAAAAATCAAAATGAATATATACAAATCCAAACTTAAAAATATATATTTTTTCAAAAATTCTCAAAATTCAAAAACATATGAAAATTAAAAAAAATTGTAAAAATGCACTGCAATGGTTATATAAGTTAAAAGCAAAATTGGAGACTATTATTTTTTGTATGCAAGATTCCAACTAGTGACTAAGAAAAAAGTGAAGAAACTTTTGATGATGGTTCTTGAAAAAATCATATACATTATCTCCAACTAAGTATTAAATGCAATTTTATTTTATACTAAAATGATTTTAAAATGGCAACATGCCCAGAACTCATTGCATTGCAGGTAAAACCATTTGAGCTTTTTAGCACAACAAAGCTTTTAATTTATTATTTCCTTCCGAAGGTACCCCCATGTTACAGCTCCTATTCTTACCTACTCTTCATCACTTGATCCTTGTGTCACGGGATTAGATTTTTAGTCTAGAAAATCGTGTCACCTTAAACGATTTCTTGAGTTCAAATCATGTCTAAGTCAGCTACTCTAAAAAATTGAGAATTCTAATAAAAACTTTCTAAGGCACCAAAGCAAAGTGGAAGCAAACTCGAAAGATAAAAGAAGCTACGAATGAACAAAAAGCCACAAAAAATAGCACACACCAAATGTTTGAGTAAATGCTCTCAATAGTATTCAATTACTATAGAGAATTGTAACTAAGAGAATATAAATGAGGGGGAAAGCCTCTATTTATAGTTGAGCTTCTCCAAAACCAATGGTATAGATTGAGATACATCGACAGTCAAGATTAGAGCTTATCTACAACTGAGAGTCCTAAGGGATTTAAACTGTATGCAATCTTATCCTTTTAGGATTTACATTATTTACCCTGGTAACTTTAGTTTTACTGGAGTCTTTCGCTAGGCGACCAAGGCTTCAATTAGATGTGCTTCTCCATTGGTTCCACGAATCGGGTCAGTTTAAGCGGATCAAATAAGCCCCATTTCATAAGTTGACCTCTATGGGACATTTTGTGCACAATGGTCATGGGTTTTAATCTATAGCCCATGACATTATCCTACCCATTCTCATGACGCCCTCATCGCGTCCTCGAAATGACACTAGTTTGACTAATCTCAGAATGGTCTTGATGCCTTGGTTTATTCCCAACTTCTCTCTCTATTGATTCATCTCGTGTAACAGTCCATTTTTAGTGAAATCAAAACAATGGTTTTGGGACCACAATTCCAACAAGTAAATTATTATTATTTTATTATTTTAATATCTATGGGATTATAGTAAGGTCCTATTAAAATTTCATTATGAAATTTTGATGTTTGCATGATTAATTAAGTGAAAAAAACTAAATCATAAAAATTGTAAAAGTGGAGTTCTATTAGTTAACAAGGTCAAATGGCTATGAAACTTTAAAGTGAATGGACTTAAGTGGTAATTGTACCATTCTTAAAGTTAGTGGACATATATGGACATAGTTTAAGTGATTTTTAAAGTTAAAGACTAAGGTGAAAATAGTAATTTGATAAATTAACTTAAACTAAAAATAGGTAAAATTTGGTATCATCCTCTATATTGGTTTTCTCCATCGAAATAAGGGAAAGAGGAAGCCATTTTTACACTTTGAAGGTTCGGTCAAGTTTGCTTATTGCATGTAAGTGATTTCGAGCCCCGTTTTTAATGATTTTTATGTTTTTGAGTCCATTTTAACTTAATCTAGCTAGCCCGGGGATCAATTTGTAAACCTGTTAAAGGTTCAAGGTTATGTCATGAATGTTCTTGAGTGGTTTTTGATGTTAAATGGTAGATTATGAATCCTTGTTGAAAAATAAACAAGTTTTGTTAAGTGATTTTTGTTGAATTTTAGAATTAGTGTCTAATTTTTTAAAGGTATAAATTCTAGGGTTTTATTGTAAAATGATGGTAAATATGAGTTGTTTCAAGGTCCCTTGTTTGTTTGATTAACATGGATTTTGATTTAAAATGGTTAGGTCTTAAGTTATAAGCTTAAGGGCTAAATTGTAAAAAATAAAAATGTTAAGGGCCAAATGGTAATTAAATTGAATACTATAAGTATTAAATGTATTGAAATTATCTATTTAGATCAAGATAAACCACATCTAGACCTAGATCAAGGTAGCAAAAAAGCTTCGGATTAGCTCGATTTAACCTTCATGCCCCTAGTTGTCGAGAAAAGTTCATATGAACGGTTATCATATTCATGTTATTTAATTGAATGATACTATGCTATTTATAATGTACTTGATCGATACATAAACTTGTCAATACTATGAAGAAATGATGGAAATTTAGTCCCGGTTGAACCTTAGGAATTTTTAGGATATGAATGACATGTCATTAGGGATTTCATGTTTCGGGTGCTGTTCTTGAATGCCCTACCGATGGCCTAGGTCTTGTATTTGTTGTGGATACTCCACAGATTGTGTGGGTAGAATCGTGTAGCTTTCATTCTGACCCCTAGCTGGTGTGAGCAGGCCCATTTCACAGCTCGTGCGAGCAATGACACAAAGGAAAGGTTATAGTTATATGTAAAGGCACACTTTGTGTGAGCTTTCCTGAGTATCAGATGAAATTATAGATGGTTCAACGGGCAAGAAAATGGATTGAAAAGGTAAGTATTCAAATGGAACCAATCATGATCTTGTAGAAAGAATGCATGAACTAATTGATGTACTTCACATGAAAAATTACTTATATTATGATTAGCTCATTTGATTTATGTGCAAGTGTGCTAACTTGTGTATTGATGGTGATGTATAGTCTTATGCCAAGCTTATGATTTGGATTATATTATGCTTATGCTTTATGTAACAGTCCAGTTTAGACACTAATCAGAATAGTGGTTTCGGGACCACAAATTCGAGTTAAAAAATGTTTTAATATTATTTTCCATGCTTATTATATATGAATTAGTATGTGTGAAAATTTCGTACGAAAATTTAATCGTTTGAGTGCTTAATTTGTTAAAAGGACCTAATCACATAAAATATAAAGGTTGTCTGCTGTTTGTTAAAGTGCTTAATTGATTTGTCTTATTAAATGAGAGGTCTTTATTATGTAATTGGACCATGGATAGTGGGATTGGTCATAAATAACCTTAATATTAATGTTTTATAATTTATTAAACAAGGGTAAAATGGTAAATAATGAATTAATGTTTATTAATTAAACGAAACATAATTTTTGCTTCATTTATTCATCATTTAGCCAAAAATAACTAAGGAAATAAGAAGAAAAACACAAGCAAGGGTTCGGCACTTTGATTTGGTGATTAAGGTATGGATTTTATTCGATTTTTGATAATTTCTACGTTTTTATAATCGTTTCTTAGTAACCTATCAAGCCCATGCCTAAATTTTTTATTTTGATGATGATTTTGAAATATGCCATTGATGAAATTGTGAGCTTTATGAAGTTAGATGATAGAAAATGAAAGATATGTGTTGGGTTAATATATTTTGTCTTTGAATTTTTGATGAATTTGAGTAATTTGGACTAAATTGTGAAGTTTATAAATTGAGGGAATAAAATGTGAAATAAATGAAACATATGAACTTGTATGAACACTATGAGAATTCGGCTAGGCATGTGTGCAAAAAATTTTTGTGTATTTTGTGATTAGGGACTAAATTGTCAAAATATGAAAATGTGAGGGTTAATTTGTAAAATGCCATAAATATGTGTTTTTGGATTGAATTGAATGATTTGGTAAATAAAAGAATTAAATTTGAATTTATATAGATCAAGAATTAAAGAAAATGGAATTAGATCGAGAAAAGTCAAAAGTCGTCGAGTAGCCGATTCCGTCTATCCGAATCCATACGAGGTAAGTCTATATACAAATAAATGTGTTTTGAATTGAATTACTATTAATTATATGCTATTGATCTATGATGAATGAATATATGAGTTGAGAAAAATGAGATATTCGAGAAAGTATCAACAAAGTTCCGACGTCCGAAAAGCCCCGTACGAACCTTAGGAATAGTTAGGATACATATGTCATGACATAGGATCCAATATGTGTTTTCGTGTAAGACCACGTCTGGAACGTTGGCATCAACTTATAATTTATGCGTAAGACCACGTCTAGGACGTTGGCATCATATTTGATTTCGTGTAAGACCCTGTCTGGGACAGTGGCATCGATATTTGATTACATGTAAGACCACGTCTGGGACGTTGGCATTGTACGAGCTTTCCGAGCTATCTATGTATCCTTATGATTTCGAACAGTTCAACGGGAAATCCGAGAAATGAATGAATATATGAGATGTGTATCCGATTCAAGTACGTTTGAAATGAATACTATGTTTGAGAACAAAGGTAAGTATATGTAAAAGTGATGATATGTGATATAAGTATGAGAAAGTATGTTATTTGTGCAAATAAATTGAGTATATGGAAAATGTACATGAGTTATGTGGTTTGTGATAGTATTTGACAATGGAGTATATGAATTTAGATGATGTTTATATGCTTTAATTGATAAGTTTATTTGTATATGGCTTACTATGCTTTTGAAAGCTTACTCTATGTGTTTTTCAACTGTTTTATAGATATCAAAGCTACCGGAAGCTCAGGGATCGTCGATGATCATCACCACACTATCGAACTATGTTTTGGTACCTTTTGAAAATGTATATATTAAAGTATGACATGTATAAGCTAGAAGTACTTTGATTATGTTTTGTGATGTTTATATCTAGCCATGTGATTTGGCTTGATTATAGTTGTTTATATGAATGAGTTCTTGGTATGAAATATGTGATGCAATATGATCAATATGATGTGTTTTGAATGACCAAATGAAATGGTCAATTTTGATAAGTTTTGATATATGCAAATTTTAGAAATTGGTAAGTTTATAACATGTGATTGAATGATGTAAAATGAGGTTATGAAAAAATGCTTAGATATGATTTTGTTTTATGTTTTGGAATAATTTAATATGGTTATTAAGTGTGAAAATGGTTGATAATGTTATGGCTTATATGGTGTATGATTTGGTTATGAAATGGTTGAGAATTTGGTATAAAATGTTGTCGTTTTGATGCTTGTAGGGAGGACCCTTAATGGGTGGCAAATTGGCATTGTAAATAGCCTATTTTTGCCCACACTGGCAGAGACACGGACGTGTGTCTCAGCCGTGTTGCTCGAGGGCCATTTCGAAATGAGCTTGGGTAGACCACACTGTCACATGCACGAGCGTGCGCTAGGCCGTGTGGCCAAGTCAGTTTCAACCACGGGCTAGACACACGGGCATGTGACTAGTCGTGTGGCCAAGTATGTATGCCTTGTTTTGACACGGCCAAGACACACATGCGTGTCTAAAGCCGTGTGAGGCACACGGCCTATTCACATGGGCGTATGGCCTGTACAACCTTGAAAATTGTTTAAGTTGTAGAAAAAAATTGTATAAGCTCGGTTTAGTCCCGAAACATTTTTAATGTATTTTAAGGTCTCGTTGACCTATGTAAGAGACTCTATAATGATTTATGATTATGAGTCAATGATGTTTGTGAATTATTTGTGAATTATTTCGATTTGTTTGGTAACGCCTTTAACCCTAGTCCGGCGACGGATACGGGTTAGGGGTGTTACATTTTACATTATGCAAATGAAATGATAAGTTATGTTATATTTTATACTAGCTTACTAAACATTAATTGCTTATGTAGTTTCTTTCCTATGTTTTATAGATTATCGAAAACTCGATTTGGTTGGAAACTCTTCGAAGATCTATCACACTATCTAGCAAATATATCGATAGTTTTTGAATTTTTTTGTTAAGGTTATAATGGCATGTATAGGGTGAATTGTAATGACATTTTGTTGAATGTTTAGTTGATGATTTGGCATGTATACGTTGTGAAAGTTAACTTGGTTGGTACTATTTGATACCTTGCTATATTGTGTCATTTTGGTTATCTTATGATGCATGTTTTGAATAACTCCTAAGGTATGTTTTGAATTGGTATGATTATGGTCAAGTTATGGCATGTTTTGGAAGGTATTGATCTAGTAAGTAATGATTGAAATGTGGTAAAATTTTACAAGTTTAGGTAAGTGTTATTGAATGCACTTGAGCTGCCTTTGACTAGCATATTGGTTTGTTGTGTTAGGACTTTGAAAATGGCATTTTGGTGTATGTTTTTGGTAATGTTTAGGTCATTTTAATGTCTGCATGAATGGTTTGAAAAGTTAAGCATGATATGGTATTGAAATGTTTTCATTCTTGGTGAATTTTAGGTCCACACAACTTGAGACACAGGCGTATGTGTGGCATACAGCCTTGCGACACGGTCGTGTGTCATCTAAGAGTTCCTTTGTATACAAGTCAGTGAGTTACATGACTTAGCACAAGGCCTAGCACACGAGCATGTGACACGGCCGTGTGACCCAACTCAGAGAGTTACACGATTGACGACATGGGCTGTGACACGACCATGTGTCTCTAGTTTGAAGGTTACACGGCCTGAGATACGAGCGTGTGTCTCAGCCGTGTGACGCACACGGCCTGGCACACAGCTTTGTGACCCCTATTTCCAAATTTTTGTAACTTTTTTCTAGACTTTCTAAATTATTTCAATTTGGTTTCGAATTATTTCTAAGGTATTTCTAAAGCCTCGAGGGTTTGATTTAGGGATGGTATGTATGTGTGTGATTGGTTTATGATATGTTTATGTTATCAAATGAAATTAAGTTTAAATGTTTTGATTTTACGGTAATGCTTTATAACCCTAATTTGGCGAAAGATACAGATTAGGGGTATTATATTTAGTGGTATTAGAGCTACAGTTTAGTCAGTTCTTGGACTAAACGTAGCATGTGTTGAGTATAGAAATACATGTCATTATATAACCTATGATAGTATGATAACTCTTGACTTAAATTGAATTATGTTTTCATATAGATAAGATGTCAACCAACCGAGCCGATTCCGATGAAGTTGAAAGTAATGTGTAAGACTCCATTCATAGAGCAGATTCTAGTGGTAGTAGGCCCGCGTGTGAGGGTCAGGGAGGAGAGGCTAAAGAAGCATTCTTCCAAATGATGTCCAAGTGGTCTATAGAGTTCGTAAGAATGAACCCAATGGCTCAACGACCTACGCTCCCACCTGTACCCCAACCGGTCCCTATAGTTCCTCAGGGTTTTATATCAAATACATACAAGCAAGCCTCTAATTGATAAAATACCAAAGTATGGGGTTGAAGAGTTTCGTGGTACAACCAAAGATGATCTAGAGAGAGCTGAGTTCTATTTAGAAAACACAATAAGAGTTTTTGATGAATTATCTTGTACGCTGATTGAATGTTTAAAGTATGATGTTTCTCTGTTGAAAGACTCAGCTTATCAGTGGTGGAATACATTGATTGCAATAGTACCGAGGGATCGTGTAAATTGAGAATTCTTCCAGACAAAGTTCAGAAAGAAATATGTAAGTCATAGGTTCCTCAATAAGAAACACAAAGAGTTTTTTGAATTGAAACAAGGCCGAATAACAGTGGCCAAGTATGAGAGAGAATTTGTACGCTCATCAAATATGCTCGAGAGTGTATACCATCTAAGGCTGTCATGTGTACACGGTTTGAAGATGGTTTAAATAAATATATTAAGCTGTTAGTCAGGATTCTTGAGTTGAAGGAATTTATGGTGTTAGTCCATTGAGCTCATAAGGCTGAGGAACTTAGCAAGGCTAAAAGAAAAGCAGATTTAGAGGCTCATGATTCAAGAAAATGACCTATAGGAAAATCATTCTCATCTCCATCAAAGAAGTCAAACGAATTTCATAGTCGTTCATCAGCTTCGGTGGATTATTCTAGGAGAGATAAAGGAAAGCATCATTCAAGCTTGAAACCTCAGGCTACATTTGTAGCGAGTGTGGGTAGTGTTAGGAACAACAAACATGAATGTCAGCAATGTAATAGACGACACTTCGATGAATGCAGATTGAAAGATGAGTCGTATTTTAAGTGTGGTTCCTGCGATCATTTTCTCAAAGATTTCCCAGAAAGGTCTGATAAAGAAAAGGCTCTGAATACTCGTTCAAGTAATACGGCTGCAAGAGGGATACCACCCCGGAACACTAGAAATGCGGGTAACAATCGAGGTGGAACAAAAGATTTTACTGTTAGATTTGAGGCACGGGCACCAGCTAAGGCTTATGCGATTCTTGCTTGAGAGGAAGCTTCAGCACCTGATGTGATCACCGGTACATTCTCTATATTTGATACTAATGTTAATATTTTGATTGACCCGGGGTCAACGCACTCATATGTATGCATAACTTTAGTGTCGGATAAAAAAATACATTTTGAGTCTATTGAATTTTTAGTTAAAGTAACGAACCCTCTAGGTCAGTATGTATTAGTTGATAAAGCATGTAAAAAATGGCCTTTGATGATTCAAGGTTGTAACTTTCCGGCTGATTTGATGTTATTACCCTTTGATGAGTTTGATGTGATTTTGGGTACAGACTGGTTAACTCTGCATGATGCTATTGTGAACTGTAGACAAAAGCATATTGTGTTGAAATTTTAAAATGGTGAAAGGATTTGAATTGAATCAGATAGATTGGATGGTACATCTAATGTTAACTCAGCTATGACGGCACAGAAATATGTTAAAAAGGATTGTGAAGCGTATCGCTTATATGTTTGATTCCAGGTTTTCAGAATTGAAGTTAGACTCGGTTTTGATTGTATGTGGGTTTACAGACGTATTTCCAAAATAATTACTAGGGTTATCGTCGATTAGAGAGGTTGATTTTACTATTGAATTAGTGTCAGGAACATCTCTGATATCAATAGCTCTATATAGAATGACACCTATAGAGTTGAAAGAATTGAAAGCACAGTTGCAAGAGTTGACAGATAGGGGCTTTGCTCGACCCAGCTTTTCTCCTTGGGGTGCTCCTATTTTATTTGTTAAAAAAAAGATGGGTCTATGCGATTGTGTATTGATTACATATAAATGATTTGTTTGATCAGTTGAAAGATACGACAGTATTCTCAAATATCGATCTTCGTTCTAGATATTATCAGTTACGGGTTAAACACTCAGATATGCCAAAAACTACTTTCAAAATTAGGTACGGACATTATGAATTTCTTGTTATTTGATTTAAATAAAAGAAATGTGGCTCAAGGAGGAATATATTTAGATTTGACTAATATTTCAATATCAGACTATGAAAAAACTATAGATGATTGGGCACAATCAATGACAATTGTTGTAAACAACAACAATACTTGGTCAAAAGAAAAATTCTTAAATTATTTTGTAGGAACTTTTCAAGGTGATATTTTACAATTTTTAAGAAGATGGGAAGAGTCTGATGCTAGAACAAATAGAGTGTTTTCAGAGAGAATACTGAAAGTAAAAAGGAAAGATTTCTAACTATTTTTCGATGCCTTGTTTAGGATTCTTACATTGCTATTTATAGTAAAATTCCTAAACTCTATTTAATTTTTTCTTCAATCCCGAACAGTGTTTCTGATAAGGATGAATTTATTGATATAGACTGTAATTGGTATCAGAGGGCCCCAGAGTAACGATTCTTGGAGAATTGATATCATAATATCCATTGTAAGTTTTTATCTTTAATTTACAATTCAGTTAATTCTGTGGTTATTTATCTTAAAACTCATATATCTGTTATTTTGTCTTACTTTTGCCTTTTTAACTCTAAATGAGAGACGTTAGGCCTTTGTGTGATAAGACATAATAACATAACAGAAGGTTTTAGGTACCATAGATAAATAACATGGAAGAAACAGGTTGTGTATATAAAGATAAAACCTGCAATCATATTATGCATATGGATTCTAAACAAGAAAATAATATTTCGGCCCTTAGTAAAGGATTTAATAGTTTAAAGGATATAACCTTTATATATTTTAATAAATTATATAAAAAAGTTAGTGATATAGAAGAACAAGTTAATCAATTAGGAGATATTAAGGAATTAGATTTGAACAACAAATCTAAAGAAATCTTATCTGAAGTTAATAATAAATTAGAACATGTTATTGTTAATAATAGTATAGAGTCGGATATAGATTTAGGTCATTTATAGTATGGTAATAGTAATATAATACTAACTTTATCTGATGATGAAGACACTTCTTCAGATGAATCATCTTCTACTAATAAAAAAAAGTACAACTTCTGAAAAACAGAAAAGAAGATTTACTATTCAACAAAAATACGATTTTCAATCTTGTAAAGAACCTATAGAACATTGGAAAAAGAGAATCACAAAGAGTAATGATAAAAATGAAAGAATAGAATATTTGCAATTAATAGAAGAACTTTATGAAAAATAAAAAGATTTATTTACTTTATTTAATTATCATTATATGTTAAATTATGATACTACAGAAAGTAGTAGTTCTAGTAATTCTGATAATCAAGAAGATATAAAGGTTACTAATTATAAATCTGATGAAGAAAATACTTCAACAGATGAGGAAGATAATATAAAAATTTCAAAACCAATGGATACTAAGAAACATATCCTTATGGAAAAAGAAAAATAAAGTCAGATATTCAAAATGATAATTATCTGGGAACTTTTAATAAAGATTTTGAAAAAGATGAAAATACAATTAGAATTTTTGCTAATCAAACTGAAAATATAGCTACTAATGAAATTAAAACTGAATATACAGGAGAATCATCTAATCAACAACCAAGTCAAACTATACCTATACCACATAGGATAGATGATTTAAATAAAAGAAATGTGGCTCAAGGAGGAATATATTTAGATTTGACTAATATTTCAATATCAGACTATGAAAAAACTATAGATGATTGGGCATAGTCAATGATAATTGTTGCAAACAACAACAATACTTGGTCAAAAGAAAATTTCTTAAATTATTTTGTATGAACTTTTCAAGGTGATGTTTTACAATTTTTAAGAAGATGGGAAGAATCTGATGCTGGAAAAGTCCAAAAAGGACAATTAATTAATCAGATAGGTACTCCTAAAGATCTTTTAAAAGGATTAACTAATATTCTAAAAATAGAATTTTGTGGTTATTTTGATAAAAAAGATCAAGATAGCATATCTAGTTATATTTTGTCAAAAATTAAATTATGTGATATTAGATATCTAGAAGAATTTTCTAAAAAAATTCTTCATGAATATCAAAAGCTAAAAAATAAAAATATAGAATTTTAGAAAAATCAATATTTTCATAAATTACCCCCACCATGGGATGAGATATGTATAAAGAAATATGTATCTTATTTAGATAAACATAGTAAAGAAGCAGGAATAGCAAAAGAAAATATAGATTCTATAGGAAATAGGATAAATTTTGCTAAAGAAAGAATAACTTTACATTGTTTACAAACTAAAGCTTCCAAAACAAGTAAAAAATAAATTAAGTTATAGTCACTTTACAAAAACTTTAGAAAATGAATGGGAGTTTGGATGTAAAACAGTACGTCCCAATACTTATAAAAAAACATAGAAAGAAAAATAGAAAATATAAATTTATTAGATGGAAACCAGGAAATAAAAGATATACTGGTAATAACAAGAAAAAGAAAAAATTTGTTAGAAGAAAAACTTTTAAAAAATCTAAAAAACAAATATGTAAATGTTTTATATGTGATGAAGAATGTCATATAGCGCCAAATTGTCCCAAAAAAGGAAAAAGTGCTAAAAAATGATTAAAAGTCTTGAAGAACAAGATTTAGAAATTTGTTATGAAGAAGAAATAAATCCTGAAGAAATATTGTATGAATTAATATCAGAAACATATTCTAATTCAGACGATGAAGAGTATATATTTATGTTTAATGTAGGTAGTAGTTTTAAAAATCAATTAGAAGAAATTCCTAAGTCTGAACAACAAGATATAAAATTAGGAAATTTAATTGAAGAAAAAAAAGACTTTTCTGATGAAATGATAGAAAAAATAAATAAAAATCATATTTGTAAAAAAGAGATATATAAAATATCTAAGTCTAAAATATGGAGTCAAAGACATATAGAGAAAATTAGTGGCAATACAGTCGCTAAAGATACTAGAGGAGGATTAACAGAAATCCCATTATTTACTAAAGAAAAAATTAAGAGGGTTAAAAAGAAATACCCTCAAGTTAGATATATATATTTAGGCATAATTATGATAACAATCAGAGCTTGATTTAGAAAAGGTCATGATATACCTATAATAGCAGTTTTATTGGATAAAAGATTTGAAAATCTAATAAAAGCACTTATTGGAGGTATTCAGTCTAATTTACATACTAGTGTAATAGGTTTTAAAGTTAAACCAAACTATTTTATATATATTACAGATCCTCTAATAGAAGAATGTTTATGTTTAAGAATTCAGACAAAAAATTATGATATTAATGACTTAGTAGAAGATCTAGCAATAAGTTGGACTTCTATTAATGAATATACCAATACGGTAGAAGTAGAAATTAAAGAAATTAATAGTAAAATAATTGAGTTATTTGAGCCTAATAAATTTACTATAGAAACTCAGCCAAAATTATTACATCTAAAAGATTTATCAATACCAAGAGATTGAATGATAGATAGAATAAGTGGTACTAGTACTTCAAAACCTGCAAGTACTATAGAATATATGTTATCAAGAGACAGACTATATTTCAAAAATAATGCTATAACAAATATAAATGATAATTTAGTCTTACCCTCAAATTCTCAAATAGAGGAAGATGAGGATAATATAAGCACAAGCTTGGAAACATAAAAAATTTATACACTTTTTCATACCCGTTTTAACTTAAAATCAGGTTATTCCGGTAAATTCTTGTCGAAAAATAATTAAATATTATAAAATAATTAAATTATGTTAAAAATATGAACATTAAGAATTTTAATTAATTTTATAGTTAATTTTGATTAAATTTGGTTATTTTTGACAGAATTACACAATTGGAGAAAAAGGACCCGGTGAACACTGCGAGAAGAACAAAACCGAGAGTAATTTGAAGTATCGAGGCCAATTAATTTCCAGCCCAAGATGGTCCAGAAATGTGTATTAATTCATAACTAAATTAATTTTAATTTATTTCCTATTTAATTTAGGTTAAATGAATTAATTTTAATTAATTATGTAGAAAGGGCCTAGTAAACTGCATTGGTTGAACCGAATGGAGTGAACCGAACCAGCCACTAATTGGGCTGACCAGAACCGTCCATTGCTGACCCAAACCAAAAAATTAGCTGATAAAATATGCTTGCAAAAAGGCCCTTGAAAAAGCCTCCAAATTACATTCAAACCCCACCTTTATTTTAGGCTTTGTAGATTTGCCCCAGCCTATTTTTAGCAATGTTGAAAGCTTCAAACTTGCCATGTATGTGGCCGGCCATGGGAGGGCTCTCTTGGCTCCTGAATTTTCTATTTTTAGCAGCCCTCTTCAGCTATAAAAGCCACCCTATGCTGCCCATTTCAAGGCATCCCTCAACATCCCTCATTCCACAACATACTCTCATCCTCTCTTCACTTCTCTCAAGTTTCCTCTCCATTTTTCCATCCCATTTTCCCTTCTTGTTGTGCCGAATTCCTCTCCTGAGAAAGAGGTGTTCTTCAGCCATCTTGGGCAGCAATTAAGGAGTCATAGAAGCCTTGCTCGGCGAAGACAACGGAGACAAAGAACGAAGTAACAGTCAAGCCGCAGAGAAACACTGGATTTGCTTTCTGTTCCCTTTCTTTTTAATTTCTGTTGTTTTTATGATGAACATATCTATGAAAAATATTGTTGTTGAAATGGTTATTTTAATCAATTTAGCTTAAATTTAATTCGTGTTGGATTGATTATATTTTACCTACTTGAATTATTAAAATAGTGTTTATGCTGTTATAGGCCTCAGTAAATGTTTGATTAAGTAAAATCATGCTTATGTCATCTGACATTATAAGTGTTTAGATAACTAAAGAATTAATTGTTTAAACGGATTGAAATTGCAATTAACGGACTCAGTACTTAATCAGTGCATGTTTAATTCTTCTAAGGTAACTGAAAATTAAATTAGCATTGTATTTGGCGATACATATGCCTTGCATAATTTGCAAGATTGTTGTGATTAAATTGTTTCAAGGTATGGCTACTTTGTTACTTCACATAATCTTTTACATGTTTATTAAGTTGAATTAATCGGTTGAATCGACATAGGAATATGCGAGAGATAATTTAATTCAATAAGTATGCATGTGCGATAGCATGTTTACTTTATTAAATCTGTTTAGTCGGTTGAATTGGCATAGGGATATGTTCAAGAGATAAATGGAATTTTTTAATTAGTAAATATGTTCATAAGTTAGCAAATTATCAAGTTGCCGTGAATTTATTCATAACGGCATAAGCACGAATTTAATATTTCTAAGTTAAAAAGGTATAATTAATCCAACACAATTATATCATCTTGATTAAATCTTAATTGAAATCGTGCAGTAGAACTCTTTTATTTTATTTAAGTTGTTAGCTTAGTTTTAAAATCTTAGTTTATAAACCACTCTTTTCAAACCAAAATTATTTTTACCTCACCAAAGTGTTTTAATTAATTTCATAAATATTGCTTTTTACATTTCCTATGGGTACGATAACTCGACATTTACTTGTCACTTTATTATTTGTTACAATTGTGTACACTTGCACATTACCACCGTTCCAAGTTTTTGGCGCCGTTGCGGGGACTTTTTTTTGTGAATTTATTTTTACATTTTGGTTCTTTTATTTTTTCCTGTTCAATTTTACTTACTTAACTGATTCTTCACTAATTATTTTAGGTGTTTATGAGTATTGACTGAATTATCGACTTACTCCCAGTGGACCCTGAAATAGAACGAACCTTTCGCCAACAAAGAAGACAAGCAAACCAGAGAAGGACCGAAGAGATGAATTTCGAGAATATCAATCAAGGAAACGGAGCAAACCTTGCTCAAAATCCTATCCTTATTGCTGATGATAGGGATAGAGCTTTACGACAATATGCCGTGCTAGTTTTTAATGACCTTAATCCAGGTATTAGAAGACCCGAGATCAAGGCACAACAATTCGAGCTGAAGCCAGTCATGTTCCAGATGCTTTAGACAGTGGGCCAGTTTAGTGGAATGCCTATTGAAGATCCTCATCTTTATTTAAGACTGTTTATGGAGGTGAGCGACTCTTTCAAGCTAGCCGGAGTATCCGAAGATGCATTATGATTAAAACTGTTCCCGTACTCGCTGAGGGACAGAGCTCGAGCCTGGTTAAACTCACTGCCACTGAACTCGATTTCTACATGGCAAGAGTTAGCAGAGAGATTTCTTGTGAAGTATTTCCCGCCTAGCAAGATCGCTAAGCTGAGAAATGAGATTACTGCTTTCCAACAAATAGATGATGAGTCCTTGTATGAGGCATGGGAAAGAGTCAAAGAGTTATTACGAAAGTGCCCTTATCACGAAATTCCGCATTGCATCCAACTTGAGACATTTTACAATGGTCCCAATGCTCACACAAGGATGGTAGTAGATGCTTCTGCTAACTGTGCTATCTTATCTAAGTCTTACAATGAGGCTTATGAAATCATCGAGAGGATCGCCAGTAAAAATTATCAGTGGCCAACCAATTGAGCAACGTCAGGAAGATGAGTTGCTAGAATCCATGAAGTGGACGCTCTCACTTCACTTGCATCCTAGGTATCTTCGATAACTTCAATATTAAAGAATCTTACCACTAATGGGTCTAACAGTTTTGCAGCTCAACCACCTAACCAGTATGAGAATATAGCCTGTGTCTATTGTGGGGAAGGACATGTGTTTGAAGAATGTCCATCAAACCCAGAATCCATGTACTACATAGGTAATCAGAACCAGAACCGAGGAAGGCAAGGGTTGCAATCCAACTTTTACAACCCACCGTGGCGAAATCACCCCAATCTTTCCTGGAGTAACCAAGGGGCTGGAGGCAGTAACAACTACGCCCAACCTAGACCAACCCAGCCGCCTAGTTTTTCACAGGAAGTTTAGAAACCAGTTCAGGCTGAATCGTCCAATAGCTTAGAGAATTTATTGAAGGCATACATGGCGAAGAATGACGCCACTCTAAGGAATTTAGAGAATCAAGTGGGCCAGCTTGCTACTGAACTTAGGAACCGTCTACAAGGTGCTCTACCTAGTGATACTAAAAATCCGAGAAATCCAGGGAAGGATCATTGTAAAGCACTAACATTGAGGAGCGGAAAAACGGTAGAGCTCAACATCATTAAAGTTGAAAATGAGCATGCTGAAGCTCAAAATTCGGAAGAAGTTCAACCGAGTGTTGAAGTTCCAGTTCCACTAGAACCAGAACCTAAAAGACCTGAAAAGGTAACCTCAGAACCAGCCAATTTTGATCAGCCAACCACTCCGTTAGCAGCAGAATTGCTGCCAAAGACAAATCAATCGGTACCAACTTCAGTATATAAACCTCCACCACCTTACCCTCAAAGACTCCAGAAGCAAAAACAGGAGGTCCAATTCAAGAAGTTCCTTGACGTACTTAAGCAACTTCATATCAACATCCCATTGGTTGAAGCACTTGAATAAATTCCAAATTATGTAAAATTCATGAAAGATATCCTGTCCAAGAAGCGAAGACTTGGAGAATTTGAGACGGTAGCTTTGACGAAAGAATGCAGTGCATATCTTCAAGACAAATTACCCCCTAAGCTGAAGGATCCTGGTTGTTTTACCATACCATGCAACATTGGAGCAGCTTATTGTGGTAAGGCACTATGTGACTTGGGCGCAAGTATCAACTTGATGCCTATGTCGATATTTAAGAAGTTGGGGATAGGTGAAGTTAGACCTACTACGGTTACACTTCAGCTAACAGATCGATCCTTAGCACATCCAGAAGAAAAGATCGAGGATGTATTGGTACGTGTAGATAAGTTTATATTTCCTGCTGATTTTGTAATTTTAGATTTTGAAGCAGACAAAGAAGTACCAATTATCCTGGAAAGACCGTTCTTAGCAACTGGAAGGACACTTATTGATGTGTAGAAGGGTGAACTTACTATGCGCGTTCAGGACGATCAGGTAACATTTAATGTTTTCAAGTCAATAAGATTTCCTGACGCAATAGATGATTGTTCTACAGTATCCAACTTAGAGGATTTAGTAGTGGAGAAGGAACTCAACTCTGTTGAGGATCTTCTGGAAAGAATTTTGACATCAGACCCTCCAAGCGATGAAGAGGAGGATGAAAACTTAGCTTTGCTAGAAGCTAATCAAAAGGGATTTAATCCACAATCCCGTTTTAAATCTTTGGATTTAGAGGAAAGAGATTACACACAACCAAAAGCATCAATCGAGGAGCCACCTAAACTAGAACTCAAGGTATTACCTTCTCATTTAAAATATGTTTATTTAGGTGACGCTTCTACTCTGCCTATGATTGTTTCAGTAGAGTTAACTACTGAGCAAGAAGAGAAACTTATCTTAGTTTTGAAACAATTTAAGAAGCCTATCGGATGGACCATAGTCGATATTCGCGGTATTAGTCCATCTGTATGCATGCACAAGATTATCCTAGAAGATGGTGAAAAAGGGATAATCGATGGACAACGAAGGCTGAACCCCATCATGAAGGACATAGTGAAAAAAGAGATTATCAAGTGGTTAGATGCGGGTACCATTTACCCCATCTCAGACAGTTCATGGGTAAGTCCGATCCAGTGCGTACCAAAGAAAGGAGGTATCACAGTCATAGAGAACGAGAATAACGAGTTGATACTGACTAGAATAGTTACGGGATAGAGAATCTGCATCGATTACCAGAAGCTGAACAAGGCAACTAGGAAGGATCACTTCCCTTTGCTGTTCTTAGACCAGATGCTAGATAGACTTGCAGGGCGAGATTACTACTGTTTTCTCGATGGATACTCGGGGTACAACTAGATTACGATAGTACCGGAAGATCAACGCAAGACCACATTCACCTGCCCGTATGGTACATTTGCATTTAGATGCATGCCATTTGGATTATGTAATGCACCTGCTACATTTCAAAGATGTATGATGTCTATTTTCACTGACATGGTTGAGAAATTTTTGGAAGTTTTCATGGATGACTTTTCAGTGTTTGGAGATACGTACGATGATTACTTAGCCAATCTGGCTAAGGTACTTAGGCGATGCGAAGAATCGAACCTAGTACTTAATTGGAAAAAGTGCCATTTTATGGTACGAGAAGGTATCATTCTGGGTCATCGGATAACAAGACACGGGATTGAGGTAGACAGAGCAAAAGTTTATGTTATTGAGAAACTCCCACCTCCAATATCTGTAAAGGGTGTTAGGAGATTTTTGGGCCACGCCGGGTTCTATCAAAGATTTATCAAGGACTTCTCCAAAGTTGCTAAACCTTTATGCAAATTATTGGAGAAGGACACAATATTCAAATTTAATGAGGAATGCTTAAAAGCTTTCAATGACTTGAAGAACCGATTAGTCACAGCACCCATAATTGTCACACCAAACTAGACTTGCCATTTGAATTGATGTGTGACGCAAGTGACTTCGCAATAGGAGCTGTCATGGGCCAGCGAAGGAACAAAGTTTTTCATCCCATCTACTATGCAAGCCGAACTCTGGCAGGAGCTCAGTTAAACTATACGGTAATAGAAAAAGAGTTACTTGCTATCGTATTTGCTTTCGACAAGTTTCAATCTTATCTTGTAGGTACCAAGGTAACTGTCTATACAGACCACTCGACAATTAAATATTTACTTGCCAAGAAAGACGCTAAGCCGTGGTTGATCCGATGGGTACTTCTACTTCAAGAGTTCGATTTGGAAATTCAAGATCGAAAGGGAGTAGAAAACCAAGTAGCAGATCACTTGTCCACATTGGAGCCGCAAGAAGGGAATTCTCCATATGTACCAATTCAAGAAACATTTCCAGATGAACATATACTGAAGGTAAGCCATGTCCATAATACCCCTTGGTTTGCTGATATTGCTAACTTTTTAGCTTGTGGTTTAATGTCGTATGATAAGACATATCAACAAAGGAGAAAGTTTCTTCACGATGTGAAGTACTACTTCTGGGAGGAACCATATCTGTTTAAAAAGTATGCAGATCAGATGATTAGGAGATGCGTGGCAGAAGAAGAAATACCGAAGATTCTATACCACTCACACTCAAATTTCTAAGTGGGGTCATTTCAGAGGAACTCGTACTGCAGCCAAAATATTGCAAACCGGATTCTTTTGGCCAACACTATTCAAGGATGCATATACATACGTAAAGAGTTTTGACCGATGTCAAAGAGTTGGAAATGTTACCAACAGAAATGAGATGCCTCGAACAAACATCATTGAGGTCGAATTATTCGATGTTTGGGGTATTGATTTCCTTGGGCCCTTCCCTTCGTCTTCTGGTCACAAGTATATACTAGTAGCAGTAGATTATGTGTCCAAGTGGGTCGAGGCAGAGGCATATCCGATAAACGATGCTAGGGTTGTGATGAAGTTTTTTCAGAAACACGTGTTCACGAGGTTTGGAACCCTAAGAGCCATCATTAGTGATGAAGGGTCCCACTTTGTGAACAAGTGGTTAAAATAGTTACTAGACAAGCACGGGGTGAAACACAAGGTTGCAACGGCTTACCATCCGCAGACGAATGGACAATCTGAACTGGCAAATAAAGAAATCAAAGGCATACTGGAGAAGGTAGTTTGCCCAAACCAACGAGACTGGTCCAAAAGACTAGATGACATTTTATGGGCCTACAGGACAGTGTACAAGACACCTTTGGGGATGTCACCCTATAGGCTGGTTTTCGGTAAAGCATGTCATCTACCTTTGGAGTTAGAGCACAAAGCTTACTGGGCTCTTCGACAACTCAACTTAGATCCTAAGCTCGCAAAAGAAAGACGGATGTTCCAACTCAACGAGTTAGAAGAATTCCAAATGTTCTCATATGAAAATGCCAAATTACTCAAAGAGAGACTCAAGAAATGGCATGACAAACACATACGGGTTCGAGAAATTGAAGCAGGTCAGCAAGTATTGTTGTTCAACTCGAGATTGAAGTTCTTTCCAGGTAAGCTAAAATCACGTTGGTCCGGTCCATTTACAATTCACAGAGTCTATCCATACGGAGTTGTTGAACTCCAAGGTAAGAGAGGTAATTTTCAAGTTAATGCTCAGCGTTTGAAACACTATTGGGGGAATAAAACCGAACGGGATAACATCTCGTTCATTTTATCAGATATTTAATATTTTTCGTGTTTTGTTTAATAAATAATTTAGGGTCTATTTTTCGGGTTTAGTATGTTTAAATAAATTCTGTCTAGGAGGTTGGAACTTAAGCAGGACCATTTGTGACCCTCTCAATCTTTCCCAGGGAATTTATTTTAACATAATTTTTCAAGAAATTTTTCCCTAATCAACAAAATAAATTTTTGTTTTTCAAATAAAATGGTCAATTTGATCCAATTTTTAATTTGCAACTCAATTTTTAATTTTCATTGAGTCTAGGGACTTAGATTGAATTATTTTTAAAATTTGATTGCTCTCTTTATAAATAATGAAAATTAGGTGCCTTTCTTTGTAAATATTTTTTTAAGGCATCTAGAAGAAATATTTTTTCTAATATTATTAATAATTTGATAAACTTTAATATATAATTTCATTATAATTTATATATTAATTTTTATCAACTTAGATTAGAATTAGGATTAATTTAATTTCAATTTTTATTTTATGTTTATCTTAATAATTAATAGCAAGTGATAATTTTATATTTAATTATTAATTGCTCTTAAATTTGAGTAGGATTAGAATTAAACTCTTATCTTTAATTATTAAATTTGACTAAGAGTTCTATTTTAAGTCCTATTACTTATGCTATAAATACCACCTTATACCTCCCATCCATGCATCAACCAAAAACCAAAACACCTTGTGCCGCAACACCCCTAGCCCTAGCAGACTAGTCGGCAAACACCCAGCAGCATCCACGCTGCACGACCCGATCAGCACCCAGCTCCCACTCGCGCACCTGCTGCTTCAATCCAGCAGCTGCTCAGGTCGCATTCTGTTGCTCTAGTGCCCCACCTGCGCGCCCTTGCTGCTGCTGCCCAGGCCACGTCCTAGCTCCCGCACAAGCTCCAGGCCTGCTCGAGGAAGTGCCGTGTGCTTCTTGCTGCACACCCTTGCGTGCTGCTGCTGGTTCTCTAGCCTTGTACGGCACCCTCTTTGCACACCAAGCCTTAAGCCAAAATTCTTCAACCCTCTTCCTTTTAATTTGCCATCTTTTTCTTGCATTAATTTTCTTTGAGTTCTTATATTTTTTCAAAAAGGTCAATTATGCCTCGCAAGAGAACTCGCACCTCTACTCAAATCGACGAAACACAAAGCAAGTTCCATTATGTTGAAGCTAAAGTGAGATACGAAAGTGCCTACAAAAATCAACAGATACATCCTGAGAAAGGCTTCACACTGAAGGAGAGCAACTACAGAGACTTCATGGCATATATTTGTCAAATTGCTGAAGCTCTCAATTGGGAATTGTTTTGTGAAAAGAGACCTAGTGTGGATGAGGAGCTAGTTCGTGAGTTTTACGCGAATTTAACTTCAAGCGAGATGACAGAAGTCCCTGTTCACAAAATCAAGGTACCTATAAATTTGAATGCTATTACTGAGTTCTTTGAATTGCCTGATTTCGAGAACGACGAGTATTCATCTTTGATGAGCAATATCAAGCCAAAACTTTTGCAAGAAATTCTCGAGGAGCTTACAGTTGAAGGTTCCAGTTGGACTGTGTCGAAACAAGGAACCCACACGTGTCGAAAAGAATACTTAGCACCTATTGCAAAGGTATGGTTTTATTTCATCCGTTTCAACCTTCTGCCTAGTTCATATGGGACTACAATTTCATTGGAACAAATGGTCTTACTATACTTAATCTTAATGGGTAAGACCATTGATGTGGGAAAGATCATCCGGAAAGAAATTCGAAATTGTGCCACTAGACATTCTGGCCCTGCTTACTTCCCCTTTACAATAACTATTCTGTGATTGAAAGTAGAAATTCTTGCTAATGTCAAGAAGACAAGGTACACCCAAGGCACAATTACAGATTGGGACCTCTACCAAGTAGCTGGAGACTCAGTTCTACAACAACGAGTTGAAGAAAGTGAAGAGCATGATGAACCTAATGAAGAAGAAGATCCCACGATGCAATCATTTGAAGTCCCTGATAAGGTGGACCCAGAAGAGCCAAAAGATGAATCGGATGCTGGAACTCCAATGTTTAGAGCTCAGTCGCCTAGCCCAGACTTTTGAGATGAGTTGTCAAAGTTGATGGACTTGATGCAACACATGCAATGGCAGCAACAAGCATACTGGAGATACTCAAAAATAAGGGATGACTCGATTCGAAGTGCTTTCCAGAGAATATACAATGACCCATTTATTTTTGTGCTTGAATTTCTAGATTTCATATTCGAGCCATGGACTCCACTCTCGAAAAAGGAGCGAAGCGATTCATGCAAAGGCAATAATGATGGAGTAAAAGATGAGTCCAAGTTGGAAGGATCTGCAAATAAATAAAAGGGAGGGATCTTGACTCTCTTTCATTTATGTTTTTTAGGTTATTTTATGATCAAGTTTAAATTAGGAACTTTTATTTCTGCATAATAAAACAAGAGAAGGAAATCCTGAATAAACATGGACAAGTCATAAAGTATAAAGTGTGGCAATAGATATATACATGTCTAGGATTGGATTTCGAAAGAGATTGGTACTTAAGCAGTCACAATGACTCACCTCCTCTTTTCTAAATTCCTACCTGGTGTATAGTATTTATTCACTTTAAACAATGAGGACATTGTTCATTTTAAGTTGGGGGACCAAAATTTGAAATTATTTTCATCCAGAATAAAATTTTTCTTTTAATTATGATTAGGTTATATTTCTGTTCAATAAATTTGAATTTTGTTAAGTATGCTAGACTTGAGTATGAATAAAGTTCTATTTTTTTCAATCAATTATCAAGTAGTTTAATGATGACATGAATGTATTCTTAATAAAGCATGCAACTTCATACCATAAGATTTTTATCTCTTTAGGAAAGTTAGGTATGCATGAAAGTTTAAGTATTTAGAATTGACTTAGTAGTTTCTTGAGGCGAAATCCTAGGAAGCTTGGAACACTGGAAATGTTTTAGGCAGCTATTGTTTGGACCGTTTGAGCCTTTCAAGCCTACCCTGGTAAATTATATCCTTTGAAACCCAACTTTGAGACTATATGGCCTAATTTTTGGAACCTATACAAATTTAGCCCATCACGTTTCTCTTAATTATCTTTAAATTGCCCCAAACAATAGACTTAGTACTATTCAAGAATATCATTTGAAAATAAGTTTGGGGGAGTTGAAAAGAAAAACAAATGCTCAAAAAAAAAAGAGCACATATATTTGAAAAAGAGCATGTGAAAGTTGGTGATTGAAGGTAAAATTTTTTTGAAGGTTCGATTTACACTGAGTTTAGGGTTTTGAGCCAAAATTTATCTATCTTTTTACCTACCCCTAAGCCTAGACACATTACAACCTTGTTAAAGACCTATTGATTCGAAGTTCCAAAGTTACCTACATTAGTGGAGAGAAATTGTTTTGTTCAACATATGAAGACATAGGTTAAGCTTAATGATTGCGACTTGATCTTGAATAAAGGATTAAAAAATTGAATTGGTAGGAATCAGCATGTCTTTATTAGGAAACATTTAGTCTAATTTTTCTATTGTAATAATTGTTGAGATTAATTTGAATAATATGAACACTTGAGTAGCAGAATGATCAAATTTCTTATTCTTTGAGCATAAGTATATCAAATTTATAACTTCGAGAAAACTGTTGTTCTGAAGAAGGTTTTCAAAGTGTTCCGAGAAATTCTTTTCAAAATTTGTGCATTACTCGAGATGAGCAATGAATTAAGTTTGGGGGTGTGGAAACACAAAAAAATTATATACTTTTTCATACCCGTTTTAACTTAAAATCAGGCTATTCCGGTTAAATTCTTGTCAACAAATAATTAAATATTATAAAATAATTAAATTATGTTAAAAATGTGAACATTAAGAATTTTAATTAATGTTATAGTTAATTTTGATTAAATTTGGTTATTTTTGACAGAATTACACAATTAGAGAAAAAGGACCCGGTGAACACTGCGAGAAGAACAAAACCGAGAGTAATTTGAAGTATCGAGGCCAATTAATTTCCAGCCCAAGGCGGTCCAGAAATGTGTATTAATTCATAATTAAATTAATTTTAATTTATTTCCTATTTAATTTAGGTTAAATGAATTAATTTTATTTAATTATGAAGAAATGGCCTAGTAAACCGCACTGGTTGAACTGAATAAAGTGAGCCGAACCAGCCACTAATTGGGCTGACCAGAACCGTCCATTGGCTGACCCAAATCAGCAAATTAGCTGATAAAATATGCTTGCAAAAGGGCCCTTGAAAAAACCTCCAAATTACGTTCAAACCCCACCTTTATTTTAGGCTTTGTAGATTTGCCCCAGCCTATTTTTAGCAAGGTTGAAAGCTTCAACCTTGCCATGTATGTGGCCGGCCATGGGAGGGCTCTCTTGGCTGCTGAATTTGCTATTTTTAGCAGCCCTCTTCAGCTATAAAAGCCACCCTATGCTGCCCATTTCAAGGCATCCCTTAACATCCCTCATTCCACAACTTTCTCTCATCCTCTCTTCACTTCTCTCAAGTTTCCTCTCCATTTTTCCATCCCATTTTCCCTTCCTCTTGTGCCGAATTCCTCTCCTGAGAAAGAGGTGTTCTTCAGCCATCTTGGGCAGCAATCAAGGAGTCATAGAAGCCTTGCTCGGCGAAGACAACAGAGACAAAGAACGAAGCAACAGTCAAGCCACAGAGAAACACTGGATTTGCTTTCTGTTCCCTTTCGTTTTAATTTCTTTTGTTTTTATGATGAACATATCTATGAAAAATATTGTTGTTTAAATGGTTATTTTAATCAATTTAGCTTAAATTTAATTCGTGTTGGGTTGATTATATTTTACCTACTTGAATTATTAAAATAGTGTTTATGCTGTTATAGGCCTCAGTAAATGATTGATTAAGTAAAATCATGCTTAGGTCATTTGGCATTATAAGTGTTTAGATAACTAAAGAATTAATTGTTTAAATGGATTGAAATTGCAATTAACGGACTCAGTACTTAATTAATGCATGTTTAATTCTTCTAAGGTAACTAAAAATTAAATTAGCATTGTATTTGGCGATACATATGCCTTGCATAACTTGCAAGATTGTTGTGATTAAATTGTTTCAAGGTATGGCTACTTTGTTACTTCACATAATCTTTTACATATTTATTAAGTTGAATTAATCGGTTGAATCGACATAGGAATATGCGAGAGATAATTTAATTCAATAAGTATGTATGTGCGATAGCATGTTTACTTTATTAAATTTGTTTAGTCGGTTGAATTGGCATAGGAATATGTTCAAGAGATAAATGGAATTTTTTAATTAGTAAATATGTTCATAAGTTAGCAAATTACTGGGTTGCCGTGAATTTATTCATAACGGCATAAGCACAAATTTAATATTTCTAAGTTAAAAAGGTATAATTAATCCAACACAATTATATCATCTTGATTAAATCTTAATTGAAATCGTGCACTAGAACTCTTTTATTTTATTTAAGTTGTTTGCTTAGTTTTAAAATCTTAGTTTATAAACCACTCTTTTCAAACCAAAATTATTTTTACCTCACCAAAGTGTTTTAATTAATTTCATAAATACTGCTTTTTACATTTCCTGTGGGTATGATAACTCGACATTTACTTGTCACTTTATTACTTGTTACGATTGTGTACACTTGCACATTTCCACCGTTCCAAAGCTCAACACCAATAGGATTGAAAACAGTTCAGATACCTATTTTTCCTACTGAACCTAGTAAAAATTCTAGGAATACTAGAATGGAGGAAATACAATCTTCTACAATTATTCAACAAATGAAAATGGAAAAAAAATGATATTATTACTTTTTCAAATTTTCAACCTAGGAAATATTATACATATATAGAAATCACATTTCAATTTAGAGAATATAAAACATATTCTTTACATGCTTTATTAGATACTGGAGATACCACCAGTAGCTGTAGAGAAAATGCCATTCCTGTAGAAAAATGTGAATTAATGAAAAACTCAATTAGAGCCATAGGAATAGATGGTAAAGAAACTATAATTTAATTTAAGGCTAGAAATATACCAATTTACATAAATAATGTAAGATTTTTAGTTCCTAAAATATTATGTTTTCCTAAAATGCATAGAGATATATTATTAGGAAATAATTTTATATATCATTATTTATCATTCTCTATTGACAAAAATTTAGTAATATTGTCAGCAGAAAAAACTTCTGTAGAAATACCTTTAGTAGAAAATCATAAATTTGTGTGTGATAAAGGATTTACACTAATAAGAAAAGAACAAATTAAACAACTTAAAACAAGTCATTGATTGTTCAAAATTCTAGAAGATAATTTTAGTGAAGAACCATTAAAATTATGGCAGAATAGTCCTAGATATTGTGAAATAAAATTAGAAAATTCTAATAAAATTATTAGAGTAAAACCTATGATCTATACTAAACAAGATATAGATGAATTTGATATACAAATCAAGGAATTATTAGAAAAAGGATTAATAGAAAAAACTAATAGTTCACATTCTAGTCCTGCTTTTATGGTACGAAACCATGCTGAAATAAAAAGAGGAAAAGCTAGGATGGTAATTAATTATAAAAGATTAAATCAAAATATTATTTTTGATGGATATTTTATTCCAAGAAAAGATTTTTGAATCAATCAAGCTAAACAAGCAAAGTATTTTAGTAAATTTGATTGTAAATCGGGATTTTGGCAAATAATGTTAACCGATGAATCTAAACCTTTAACAGCTTTTAGTGCACCTAATGGTCATTATCAATGGAGAGTAATGTCATTTGGGTTATGTAATGCACCTCAAATCTTCCAAAGATGGATGGATTCTATATTTAATAAATATAAAAAAATTTGTGTAGTTTATATAGATGATATTTTAATATTTTCAGATACATTAGAAAAACATAGAAAACATTTAAATATTAATTCTCAAGAATTCATAAAACATGGAATAATATTAAGTCCTAAAAAAATAGAATTAGAGAAAACAGAAATAAAATTTTTAGGATTAAATATATCAGCAAATAGTCTTAAATTACAATATCATATTATAGTAAAAATAAAAGAATTTCCTGAAGAAATTAAAAGATCAAAAACAACTTCAACAATTTTTAGGAATAGTTAATTATGGAAGAAACTTATTTCCTAACTTATCTAAAAAATTAGGAGAGTTATATGAAAAATTAAAAAAAGATAAACCTTTTAATTGGTCTAAAAAAGATTCAGAAATTATAAAAAAATATAAAATCAGAAATAAATTATACTCCAAACGTTTATTTACCAAAACAAGGTGATAAATTAATTTTAGAAACAAATGCATCACAAAATTATTGGGGATGTATTTTAAATGCTAAAACTATTAAAAATGAAGAATTAATATGTGGATATAGTTCAGGTAAATTCAAACCAAATGAAATTAATTATGTTATATATGAAAAAGAATTACTAGCCATTAAAAAAGCAATAAAAACTTTTTTTATATATTTAGCATCTGAAAACTTTATTATAAAAACTGACAATCAGGCAGTTAAACAATTATTTACTAATAAAAGTTTAGAAACTGTACCTAGGAGAATTAGATGGTATAATGAAATATGTTTTTTTTAATTTTGAAGTATTATATGTAAAAGGAACTGATAATACTCTTGCCGATTATCTTAGCAGGCCTTATAGATAGGAGTAAAATACCTCTAGAACAAGTTGGAGAATGGACTACTGTCCATAAAAGCCCCTACAAAGGGAAGACTATAAATCCTAATCAAGGATTTATCAAAATATCTCAACAACTATCATTTTATTCCAATCAAGGATACCATATTCCTTATCCAATGGTAAGACCACCAATTGGAACTCAATTATCTTCTTCACCAAGAATGGCAAGTCAATACCCTTGGTCCCAAGATCCAAATTCGGCATTTCAAGCTAGTTATGCTGAAATGATTAAAGAAGCAGAAAATTTGTTGAAACAACAACAAATTCTAGAAATAAAAGATTTTTATAATCCAGGATTATCACCAGAGTTATATAATTTCATAAATGAAATATGGAAAACCCATATTTTAGAACAAAGAGCAAATTTTAGAAGAGATCTTACAAAGTTTTCACAACTTTTAGTTGAAAAAACAACTAAAGAAAATGAAGCTCATGAATTATTAATAAAATCTATTTTATATAGAGATTGGGAAGAGCTTGATATAGAATATATGGATACTAAGGAGATAAACAATCTTCTTGATGTATTTCAATATTTTATTCATAAAGGAACAAATAGTCCCATTATGAATAAAGTATTTAGAATATTTCTATATAATAAAGCTAGAAAAATATTGCCAACAGATAATTTTTCAAAAATAAATAGAGTTATTTGCAATCAGCAAACTCTCAAAAGACTTTTTCTGAACACTTTTTACAAATGTCGAAACCATTTACGAAGCTGGTTTGAAAAAAAAACGCATTCGACTTTTTTTAAAAAAAAAACAAAAATGGGAGTCGCCACCAACCTTTTAAAGTGTGATTCGATCACTTTATAAAACGTTTTGATCTACGAAATTACGAGAAAATAGGTTCGGGAATCGGTTACGCACGAGGAAGGATTAGCACCCTCGTAACCAAAATTGGTACCAAATTGATTAATTTTGTCTTAATATCAAAAGTTTAAAAGAATGTAGAAATAAGATCTCTTTAAAACCGTAATAATTTAAGTTAAAAAGAATCAAGATTCTTGGCTTCGAAAGAATATAAACATCATATCTAGCATGATTGGACACGATATTTTTAAACTTTCGCAACTGAAATCATCTTGTGATTTATGAAACCCGTTTTAAAGGATATTTTTAGGCATTCAGACAAACGGGAAATCGCAACCCAGCATGTTAGGGCACTACTTCCCGAGTTCCTGAATACCAAAAATGTCGAGACCATTTTCAAATCGAGTTTTGGAAAATGAGAATCGATTTTAAAAAACGAAAATGGGAGTCGCCACCAATCTTTTTAGGTGTGATTGGATCACCTTTAAAACATTTGTTCTAAAATCGTTGGTTTTGGTCTACGAAATCAAAAGAATAGGTTCGGGAGTCGGTTACGAACGAGGAAGGGTTAGCACCCTCGTAACGCCCAAAAATTGGTACCTAATTGATTATCAAAATGTCTCTAATGTCGGAAATTAAAAATTTTAAGATGTAAACCTCTTTAAACTATTTGAAAATTTGGGTTTACTTGTATCAAAGTATTGACTATAAGTTAGCCTTTTAGAAATCTCTATCTCAAAACAAAGAAATGCTGCTACATCCAAAGTGAGTTAGGACATATCACTTTGCAATTCCAAGACAGTCACTTATATTTTGAAATCCTTTAAAACCTTAGAAGGATACATGACTATTCGAACTTAACGAGAAAAGTTGCAACCTCAAAGAAGTTAGGGCACTACTTTTTCAAATTTCCAAACCGTCTTTTTTAAAGATGATGTGTGAGAATTGTATTGCATTATAAATCATAATAATATATTATTGTACTAGGTAGACAAAAATGAATACTATGATAAAAATATATATATAAAGCAAAAACATAAACAAAGATATATATATATATAGCATGTATTGAAAATGAATAAACAAAGTATATAAACATACG
The DNA here is from genome assembly GCA_025698465.1 of Gossypium longicalyx. NCBI lineage: Eukaryota > Viridiplantae > Streptophyta > Magnoliopsida > Malvales > Malvaceae > Gossypium > Gossypium longicalyx. The sequence continues at coordinate 63,730,059 of CM046995.1, read as the reverse complement.
AAATAATATTTAAATGATGCATGATATAAAAAAAACATAATCAAATAATGTATGATATACAAATAGAAGAAATATAGTGTCAATTTGCATATAATTATAATAAAAATAAACTTAACACATACATGATACATACAATATAAAACATATAGAAGAACTAATAAAAAAAATAATTGATTGCTAACAAAATATACATAAAATTAAAAACAAGACATTTCATAATCATTTTAAAATAGTATTTAGTAGATAATATAATAATAAGAATAAAATAAATAATAATAATTATATGGCAATATATTGGTTTAGGAGTATGTAAGAGATTTCATAATATAACAATATTAGTTTAAAATGAAATAATAATATATATAGTAAATTAATAAAAATATATATATAGTGTGAGTTAACAATATGATTTAATAATAATAATTTACATTTTTCAAAATAATATATATAATATAAACATAAATAATATAATTGGCAATACATGATATACATAACATATATAAAAAAATATAATAAATATTATATAATAAAATGTAATATAAATATATAAGAAATATAATAGATATAATATAAAATAACATGTAAAACAATATATATATAAATAATTAATAAATATATAATATATGTAAAAATATAATAATATATAAAAATAATAATAATTTGAAGAAAATAATATAATAGTAATACATATAAAAATAACACTTTTAATACTTTTAATGTATAAAAGTAAAATTAAAATAAATCAAATATTAATATAAAAATATATAGGAATAAAAAATAGGACTAAATTTAAAGTTTTGTAAAATTACGGGGCAAATTTAAAAAAACTAAAACTGAATTAAGGCCCGATTTGAAACACACGCAAAATCAAAGGGTTACTGGGCAAATAGCCCTATTCCTAAAACGTCACCATTTCCCCTAATACGATTGTAATTCATTGGGAGGGTCGAATTGAAATGGAATTAAAATGTTAATGCCAAATTAAAAAAATAAATATAACGAAATTAAAAGTATAAAAATTGCGAGAGGATCAATTGGGTAATTAACCCAATTCTAAAAATGCGCGGATCCTCCCGGGGTAATTGGGTCAACGCGCGGATCCTATAGTTGTAAAACGACACTGTTTTAAATGGACTATATAAGTCAAACTTCGCCCCTAAAAATCATTTTAACATCCGTTTTTTTTTTAAAAAAAAAGCAAAATCCTCTGGAAGAGGATTCAGGGGGGCCGATCCCGGAGCTGCTGAGCCTCCATCCAGGGGTCTTCTCACACGCTCACGCACCGTCTTGTACGGTGGTCTGAGGGTTAAAATCCTCGTCCTTCCACAGGTAATCTCTTCCCCTTTTCAAAAGTTACTATTTTTTTTTTGCTAAAATGATGTATATACATGTATATGTTCTAAAATAAAAACACACGGTTAAATCACCTTTTCTTTGAAACTGCTTGTGTATTCTTTGAATCTGAAAATATCTTTTATTTCTGTATCTGTGTACAATATTTTTCGTCCCCCTCTTTTACAGATTGAAAAGAAGGCTTTATAGCCTTGATAAACCATTACAAATTTTGGAAAGGAATATCCGATTTCTTTCCATATTCGCCTCGCATGTCTGCTGTGATTTTCTTTCCCTTTTCTTGCAGGAAAATCACGAGTATTTCGTTTGAGCACCAATAACTGTGTGCTGATAGGACCAGTGTTGTACATGATATGTTGATATAAGGAAATTATAAAAGTAAAGACAATTATTAAACTCAAGTGTGACATGTCGAGAAAATAAGTATATCAATGTTGAATTTATATGAAATATGTACTAGTATACTAACAATGTTGTTGTTTGATGCTTATACAAGTGCCGAGCTGTTGATTGAATGATAATATATTTATTTATTTATATGATGCATTGAATCGGTAAGTATTTAATTGAAATTTTTTTTAGGTGATTCATAAATTCTAGTAATGCTCCGAAACCCTATTTCGACGACGGATACGGGTTTAGAGTGTTACATCCCATACCAACAAATGATCTCTTTCTTCAAGAATCGACTCACAGCCGACTTAGTAACATTCGCATAAGAAGCAGCCTCTACCTATTTCGTGAAGTAATTAATGACCACAAAGATAAAGCGATGCCCATTTGAAGCTTTTGGTGATATTGGCCCAATGACATCCATGCCCCACATGAAAAAAGGCCATGGAGAAGTCATAACATGTAGAGGTGAAGGTGGTACATGAATCTTGTCTCCATAAATTTGACATTTATGGCATTTTTTTGGCGTAGTTGATACAATCCCCTTCCATAGTAGACCAATAATATCCAAACCTCATGATTTGTCTAGCCATCGTGAAACCATTAGCGTACGTCCCACAAACACCCTCGTGAACTTCTTCCAAAATTAACTTAGCTTTCACGGCGTCAACACATCTCAACAGTACTTGGTCCTTTTTTCTTTTGTACAAAATGTCCCCATCCAAAATGTAGTCACAGGCTAATCTTCTTAAAGTTCGCTTATCATTTTTAGTTGCCTGTTTTGGGTATTTACGATCTCTCACATATCGTAATATATCCTGATACCATAGGTTTTCATCCTTTTCTTCTTCCTCAATGTTACAACAGCGAGTTGGAGCCTCAAAGATACTCATCTGAATGGCTCTCATCTCCTCCTCTTTATTTGCTTTAATCATTGAAGCCAAGGTTGCTAGAGCATCTGCCATCTGGTTTTCGTCTCGTGGGATATAATTGAAAGTGATGTCATCGAACTCCTCAAGTAACCCCAAAACTACCTTTTGATAATTGATCAATTTGGGATCCCTTGTCTCCCATTCATCTCTAAGCTGATAAATTACCAACGCAAAGTCTCCATATACTTCCAAGGTTCTTATTCCTCGTTCTATAGCCACTCAAAGTCCCATGATGCACGCTTCATACTCGGCCATATTATTTGTGCAATCAAAATCCAACTTTCACATGAGTGGATAATAATTGCCATTTGGGGATACTAAGACTGCCCCAATTCTATTTCCCACCGCATTGGATGCCTCATCAAAGCTTAACTTCCAAGGACAATCCTTTGTAGTTGCTACACACATCAAATCCTCATTTGGGAAATCAAAATTCAACGGCTCATAGTCCTCTAGAGCCCTACTAGCCAGAAATTTCGCTATCGCTCTTCCTTTTATAGCCTTCTGGCTCACATAGACTATGTCAAACTCTGAAAGCAGAATTTGCCACCTCGCCATTCTCTCATTCAAAGCTGCTGACTCCATCATATACTTCAAAGGATCAAGTTTTGAAATAATCCAAGTAGTATGATATAGCATGTACTAACTTAACCTTCGAGTCGTCCAGATTAAAGCACAACACAATTTCTCAACTGACGAATATTTCATCTCACCTTCTGTAAATTTCTTGCTGAGGTAGTATATTGCCTTCTCCTTTCTTCCTGACTCGTCATGTTGGCTAAGTACACATCCCATAGAATTACTAAACACTGATAAGTACAGAATTAATGGTCTATCTGAACTAGGCGGAGATAATACTGGAGCATTTAACAAGTATTGCTTAACCTTATCAAAAGCATTCTGGCATTCCTCATCCCAAGTACCTTGATTGTGTTTTCTAAGGAGGCGAAGTATAGGATCACATTTCTCAGTTACTTGTGAAATAAACCGAGCAATATAATTCAATCTTCCAAGAAAACCCCGAAACTTCTTTCTGAGTACGTGGTGGAGGCAATTCTCGTATGGCTCTAACTTTGTCTGAGTCAACTTCTATTCCCTTTTCATTGACCACAAAGCCTAATAACTTCCCCGACCTAGCTCCGAAGATGCACTTTATCGGATTAAGCTTCAACTGAAATTTCATTAATCTCAGGAACAACTTCCTCAAAACTTTAATATGTTCCTTCTCTGTTCGAGATTTAGCAATCATGTCATCAACATACACCTCAATTTCTTTGTGCATCATATCGTGGAATAAAGTCACCATAGCCCTTTGGTATGTTGCCCCTGCATTCTTTAGTCCGAAGGGCATTACCTTGTAACAAAAGGTACCCCATAGTGTTATGAAGGTAGTTTTATCCATGTCTTCTGGATGCATCTTTATCTGGTTGTACCCCGAGAAACCATCCATGAAGGAGAACAACGAATACCCCGCTGTGTTGTCTACCAAAGTGTCAATGTGCGGTAAAGGAAAGTTGTCCTTTGGGCTAGCTTTGTTCAGATCTCTATAATCAACACACATTCGTACCTTCCCATCCTTCTTAGGGACAGGTACAATGTTGGCCACCCATTCTGAATACTTAACCTCTTGTAAGAATCTTGCATCGAACTACTTCTTGACTTCGTCCTTTATTTTCAATACGATATCTGGCCTCATTCTTCGTAACTTCTGTTGGACTGGCTTACAATCCTGTCTTATTGGAAGACGATGCACCATAATATCAGTATTTAGCCCTGGCATATCTTGATAGGACCATGCGAAGATATCCTTGAACTTACGTAGCAACTCAATCAGTCCTTGCCTTCTGTCCTCGGTAATATGCGTGCCGATTTTCACCTCCTTCCCTTCCTCTAGGGCTACATTCTCTATTGCCACTTTCTCATGGGGCATGATTTGTTTCTCCTCCTGTTTTACCATCCTCAACAGATCCAGAGACACATCATAATCCTGGACATCTTCAAAATCCTGAGATTCCTCTAAACACATGTCTTGCTCGCAAGAGAAATCAGGATTTGTAATATCAGTGCTCATATCATTGATATGTAGGGTCCTGTGAAGTATAAAGAATATACAAAGAATGAATGAATTTAAGAATGATTATTTATGTGCTATGAATGAAAGAATAAGAATTGCAAAAGTTTAACGGAATATTGGTTGATAAAAATGAAACAATACTCGTTCAAATTGATAAAAGTTATGTTTTATTAAAAAATAATAGATGATCGTAAGCCCATTCCACAAATGTAATCCTATTACTCCTAGGACCTAGAGTAACAAGAATATTTCGAGAATTACTCTAAAAAATTCCTAAAGACTACAGGAAATTCCTCCGCAGTCCAATTGTTCAGAGAGCTTCCTGGTTCGTAAGGGCGAATACCCTCCAGGTTTTCTTGCTCCAATCCTTCACCATGTATAGCATTAATCTGATGACTTTCTTCTATAAGTAACCCTCCTGATATGAAGGTTTGGGATATTGGAGGGAATATCATCGGCCCCCACTCCACTTCTCTTCTATTAAGACGCACCCTTCTTCCCTCTTGACGCTTCTCAACTTCCTTCCTCCTTTGCTTATAATCTGGCTTGAAGCCTAGACTAAAGCAATCTCTCTTCTCTTTCGATTCTGGGATTTGAGTCCCTCCTTGCAGACATTTTCCTAACCCTCTTCCTGGTAAGGCTCCCTTTCCCACCATCATTTATAGAGCTACCCTCGTAGCTCTTGCTATCTTTGGCACCGGTAGCTGACTTCCTTCTGAAATGAAGGTTGCATTCACAAATTCTAAAGAGTGAAAGGAACACTCAATAGATTCTTCGTTCGTCTCGACATAAAGGGCCTTGTTAATGACTGCAGCTATAATGTCCTCCTCTGTATTGATGGTTACTAACCGTCTATCCATCACTAACTTTAATTTCTGGTGCAACGATGAGGGCACCACTCCCGCTGAGTGTATCCATGGCCTCCCTAATAAGCAATTGTAGGAGGGCTTGATATCCATCACCAAGAAGTCTACTTCGTATATACTCGGCCCAATTTCCAAGGGGATGTCAATCCTTCCCATTACCTTCCTTTCTGTACCGTCAAAGGCTCTTACCACATTTTGACATGTCTTCATGTGAGAACCGTCAATGGGTAATCTGTTCAATGTAGACAACAGTAGAACATTCAAGGCTGATCCATTATCGACGAGCACACTTGGGAGTGTGTACCCCTTGCATCGAGTGGTGATGTGCAAGGCCTTAGTTGACCCCCTACCCCCCGGTGGGATTTCATCATCATTAAAGTAGATGAAATTATCCGCACTTATGTTATTCATCAACCGGTCCAATTTGTTAACAGATATGTCATGGGTGACATATGTTTTGTTGAGCACCCTCATCAATACATTCCGATGCACCTCAGAACTCAGCAGTAGAGCCAATACTGATATGCGAGCCGGCTGCCTATGTAATTGCTCGACCACGCTATACTCGCTATGCTTAAGGAACTTTAGAAATTCCTTAGCCTCTTCCTCCTTTACCGGCTCCTTGACAGGCGCTTCAGCCTCTTTCTCCTTCTCTGCACTAACATTCTTTGTTTTTGTGGGCTCCTCCCTGACGCTCACCGTATCATAACGCTTCCCACTCCGTGTATGGGAACCCTCGACTTGTACATCTTTAGACGAGCTGGTTATATTCTCCTCCTCCGGCACTGTTACACTGCAGTCATAACCCCATGGTACCCTCTTGCTATCTTTATAAGGGAAAGGCATAGGCTTATGGATAATGACCTTAGGCACCATTTGTGCCCCCACTTCATTATTCTCCAGCAGGGAGATAATAATCCTTGGCCGGCTAATTCCTTTCTGTTCATCCTCCAGCACAATACTTGTTTTTCACAAGAGCTACCTTCAAAAATTTGTAGCTCTTTATTGTTTATAAAGCCTTGCACCAAGGCCTTGAATTCTTCACAATCTTGAACTTCATGTCCTTCTCTCTTATGGAACTCACCATAGTTCTTTGTTTCTCTTCTCTCATTTCTAGAGGTTAACATACCTCTCTTCATCATCTCCTCCCAAATCACCTTCATAGGCATCCTCACCTCAGCAACATCTTCTTTTATTCTCCTCTCACTGGCCTCGCCAATGGCATTCACTCCTTGATCGCTATGATTTGGCAATGGGTTTTCAATACTAGGGGTATTGTCGAACTTCACTACCCCCAACTTAATAAGCCTCTCTACAGCCTTCTTAAAACCGGTACAGTTTTTAATCGAATGCCCCGGTATTCCAGCATGGTATTCACATCTGGCATTTGCATCATACCATTTGGGATATGAGGGCTGCAGTGGTTTCAAGTGAAAAGGAGCAATAGCATGTGCATTGTATAAGCTTTGATAAAGCTCACGATACGTCACGGGGATAGGTGTGAACTGTATCCTTTCAGAATTCTGCCTTGTACCCGACTCCTACCTTTGAGAACTCTGTTGCTCAACCGTAGCTGTTTTAGGTTGACCAACTGTGATTGCCTTCGTGTTGAAGGTGCTTGTGTTATTCACTTCACTATCCTTTCTCCTTGGGGCCGATCTTTTGGCCGCTTCCCCTTTGATTTTGCCACCCCTTATGACATTCTCGATCATCTCTCCTGCCATGACTATATCCGCAAAGCTTTTAGTGGTACTCCCAATCATGTGAGTGATGAATGGAGACTTTAGAGTGTTGATGAACAACATGGTAGTTTCCTTCTCCAATAACGGTGGTTGAACTTGTATTGCTACCTCTCTCCATCTTTGTGCATATTGCCTAAAATTTTCATTAGGCTTTTTCTCCATGTTTTGCAGCATGATCCTATCCGGAGTCATGTCATTCACATGATTGTACTGCTGCATGAAGGCTTGTGCAAGATCCCTCCATGAACTTATTTTGGCCCGGCTCAGTTGGTTATACCATTTGGCTGCTACTCCAATTAAACTGTCTTGGAAACAGTGAATCAACAGTTGATTATTATTCACATATCCAGTCATCCTCCTACAGAACATTGTAATGTGGGCTTCTGGGCAAGTAGTCCCGTTGTACTTTTCAAATTCTGGCATCTTGAATTTGTGAGGAAGCACCAAGTCTAGGACCAAGCTTAGATCTTTGGCATCAACTCTATGATGCCCATCAACATTCTCTAAAGCTTTGAATTTTTCCTCCAACCATTTGTAGTGTTCTTCCCACTGTCTTGCTGTCTCATTTCTTAAATCCTCTTTTTTAGCCATATCTAAGTCAGGAATAACATGATTTGCAGGATTGTCGCCCAAATTAAACCCTGAGCCGGTTGGGAAATTTATGGGGATCCCAGCACCGGCCGGCCCTTGTTGAGGCCTTATAGTGACAGACAGCCTCCTAGAAAGTGCCTCGGTTTGTGTAGGCACCTGGGGTGGGGTGAAACCTGGAGGGTGATCCTCACCATCCTCGCCAGTAATTGTCATGGGAGCCTTTCCCTTATCAGTGGCCCTCAGTAGTTGAGCCATCTCAGCCATCATGTTCCTTTGGGCCTCCAACATTTGCTCCCTCATGTCGTTTTGCATTTTTTCCAATTGCTCTTGCAATTGGTCCTGCATGTCCTTCTATAGTCGTTCAAATCTTTGGTCCATATTCTTAGTTTTTGCACGAGTTCCGTAGTGATGTGCGATTTCCAGATTTTCCTCCCTAACTCCCAAGTAATTTTAGCTAATTAGGATCTTTCTATAACCTCGAATGCATATGATGCAATGAGATGCTATGAAATGCAAATGCATGAATGCAAAAAAAAGGGGTCGATTCTGATTCAATTTCATTTTAGAAAACGTTATTTAAGGAACAAAAATCTTTTCATAAAACGGATTACAAATATGCTTTCGCCCGTAGGGCTAGAGTCTTAACCCTATATAATAACAATGCTAACTCTCGTCTTTTGTCTGACGATGACTCATACATTGTACTCAATACATTAGCTTGTGCTGCTAGGTCTTGTAAATGATCAGCAACTTCTCAAATCTGGACTATAGCTTCTCCCATAAGATAATCCCTATCTTCCACTTGATCCTGAAGATGGTGAAGTTCTCCCTTCCACTGTTCTTCTCTTACCTCGAGCTGCTCAACCTGTAGCTCACAGTCTTGTAGTGCTACTTCCAACCCTCCAATATTGTGCTTCATTTCCTCGATCTTATCCAAGCTTGCCTTTAACTCGATCGCAGAGTTATGACTTCGGTGATGATGAAGAGATCGTCCAAGCTCAGCTACCTTAGTTTTTAATCCCTGATTTTCCTTCTCTAGGGCCTGATTTCGCGACTGCATCTCTTGGAAATTTTTCTCCCAATACTCGGCTTTGGCTTTTTCTTCTTAAATCTTCTGCTGCCACTGCTCTGAAGATCTCCCTGATCTGACCCTTTTCAACGTTACTTGGGCCTTCTTGTAGTGCGTCTTTAAATCATCTCGATCTTGCTTGATCTTTCTCTTTTCCTTTTTCACCTTCTCAACTTCCATCTTTTGAACATTGACATCGAGACTCAAACACATTTTTTCCTCTTTGAGCTTCTCAATCCTCTTTTCAAGCTCTGAATTCTTTCTCTCGAACTCTTGCTTCATAACCTCCAACTCTGATGGAAACACTCGTAAGCTCTCCTCTAATGATCGAGCCACCCCCAAAATCGGCCTAAGGACATTATCGTTGACTCTCCCACTAAACCATCCTTTATACTCAAGGGTTGACGTCGAGCCTTCGGTCAAGATTTTTATACAGGAAGGCTTCTTCCAAGCCTCAGAAATCTCTCGCATCCTCTTCTTATAGTAATCTCTTTTATAAGAGAAATCACTCTGAGCTAAACCCTGTTAGCCGGTATAAACTACCTCGCTCGATACTGCCTTAGAACAAGTAATGGTGTATATCCAACAACTCCCCAAATTCTTGGCAAAGGAACCCAATCAAAACTACCACAGCGATAAAGGACTTCACTAGGGACGATCCAAGGAGCCTTCCACATAACATCTTCCTCTCGAAGATTCTGAAGAATGTCTATCCACCTCTCCTCTGAAATGTCATCTCTCCTAGGCATGTCTACTGCTTCCTTTAAGGGAGAATAACCCTCAAAGAGTACTCGGCAAGAAACCTTATCAAGCTTCCAAAAATGGCTATGGAACCAGACTAGCAGCAATTGCGCACATCCAATAAATCTACCCTCGCTGGACCTTCGACATGAACTCAAAGATCTAAATGTCTCAGCTAGGATTACTGGTACTAGTGTATTCTCCTTACCAACGCGATCGAACAAATCCGCTACTGCCTCATCTATGTGCCCTAACGTTTTTGGGAAAATCACCATGCCGTAAATACTCAAAGCTAAGACATCGACCCTTTTTTTTTATGTCTGGATGTGTCGATATCAAATCCCTCAAAACAACCCATGGAATGCACTTACTATCACCCTTTTGCTGCACACGAGCTACAGCCCACTGCTCACTCATCCCAGTAATCATCACCAACTTCTTCGCAAAAGTTGGAAGGCTAGCAGGCCTAACATAAGCCTTATGACCCTGAATCCTCGAGCAACGCAGTAAAGTCGTATACTCCTCCAAAGTAGGTACAAGATCAACATCGCCAAATGTAAAGCAATTATAAGCAGGGTTCCAGAACTGTGCCATAGCTCGAAACAAGTGCCTATCTACTTTGACGTCTAGCAAATAGGGAAGGTCTCCATAATTCTGATAGAAAAGCTGCTTAGCCTCATCATCCCATTGGGCCCAAATATCTCTCAACTCCTGAAACTCATTCTGCGTCGAATTAATACGGGTGAAGTCCCATAACTCTGATGTATGCCCCTCAGTGACACTATCTCCTTTCTCTAATCGGGTTTTCTCTGACCAGGTACAAACAGAGGCATTGTCTTCCACTTTATCAAGATATTTGTTCCCTATTACAAAACTTTCTAACTCAGAAATTGAACCGTGAATCGATATCTTTGAATGTTGAATGACATGCAATGATAGCAAAACAGAATAAATTAGTATCGTATAAAAGTATAACAAACAAACACTTATAAGGGTAGTTTACTAAGAACTATCACCATAATCCCTAGGGTAAGCACTTAAAGTTCACTATATGAGTTTCAGTTCTAAAGTGAGGGTACTTGAACCAGTAGATTCCTCGGTCCTCACCCATTATAGGCTCATATAGACCAAGTTCAGTTCAGGGGGACACATTTCCCTATGGCCATGCGGAGATGAAAATCTCACGAAGACATAGGTACAGTATCCTGGAAGCAATCCACTAGCTCATACGAAGGTAAAAACCTCACGAAAGCGTAGCTTCTCACTCCCACTTAAAGGTGTGACCAACGGTCATGCAAATGCAATGTGCGAAATTAAAGTAACAACATATGCAACCAACACATGTAAACTTGATCAATAGTTTAAAACTTTCCAAACTTTTAACATTAAGACACAAAAAATCAATTTCTTGGCTTGACTCTCTTATAAGTCCCCAGCGGAGTCGCCAAGCTGTCAAAACCATTTACAAAGCTGGTTTGAAAAAAAACCGCATTCGACTTTTTTTTAAAAAAAAACAAAAATGGGAGTCGCCACCAACCTTTTAAAGTGTGATTGGATCACTTTATAAAACGTTTTGGTCTACGAAATTACGAGAAAATAGGTTCGGGAATCGGTTACGCACGAGGAAGGATTAGCACCCTCGTAACGCCCAAAATTGGTACCAAATTGATTAATTTTGTCTTAATATCAAAGGTTTAAAAGAATGTAGAAATAAGATCTCTTTAAAACCGTAATAATTTAAGTTAAAAAGAATCAAGATTCTTGGCTTCGAAAGAATATAAACATCATATCCAGCATGATTGGACACGATATTTTTAAACTTTCATAATCAAATCATCTTGTGATTTATGAAACCCGTTTTAAAGGATATTTTTAGGCATTCAGACAAACGGGAAATCGCAACCCAGCATGTTAGGGCACTACTTCCCGAGTTCCTGAATACCAAAAACATTGCCTCACTTTTTTAAAATTCTTTTTGAATCAAATGAGACACTATTTTTTTGAAAATAATGATGTATTTCACATATTACAAGAAATTAATATTAAATAAACCTAGCTACATAATACATACTTTATCATTTTATGCAAATATAGTATAATAAATAATAAATAATGGCATAAATTACACAATATACGTTATCATTTTATGCATATATTATCATAAATAACATAAATGTTCATGCATTATTGTTACATGCAAAATACAATGTAGCGTATAATGAATACAACAAATATAAATTGCAATACACATATATGATAATATTTTATGCAAATGTAACTTAAATTAACATAAATAATTAATTTCATGTGAATATGTAAAAACAAAAATAAATAATATATAAAATTTAACCTACTAAACAACATCAAAATAAAAGAAAACCAAAAATAAATAAACAAATTATAATATATAAAATATAAATCAAATGAAATAAAAATAAAGATATTTAGAAATATTTAGAATAATATAAAATAATAAAGGAGAACCCCTTTTTTAAAAAAAATTGGTACATGTACAAATCATACTATAAGGTTTAATAACTTAATATACTAAGAAATAATGTACTAAATAATGATATTACACGTATTTATATAATAATAAAAATTTCAAAACATATATAATTAATAAGTAATAAAATAATATATATTTTATAATAAAATAGAAGTAACGTAAGGAGTAATTTATGGTAAAATATATGATATATAATAAATTTATAAACAAAATACATATATATAATGTTATAAACTATATGATTGATAAAATATAAAATAATAAAAATGATATATTAAGTAAATTTACATATAAAAATATAGTAAAATAATTAATATATATAGTAAAAATATATAATAAAATATAAATGGAATAAATAATATATAATAAAAATATAACATATAATAAAATTTATAAAAATGTATATAATATTATAAATAATATAAATAAAATAATATATTATTATATATATAACTAATGTTTATAAAAAAATATAGTATTTAAAATAAATTGAATTTATAAAACAAAATTTAAATTTAATTTAATTTTAAAATTTTAGGTTTGATTATAAAATAAATGAAAATTTTGAGCCGAATTGAAATGCGCGTTAAATTCTGAGGACTCACGGGGCAATTAGCCCTAATCCCAAAAACGACGTCGTTCCTCAGAATCGGTTTTGATGGCCATTGGGACTTAATTGAAACAAATATGGATGTTAGGGCCAATTTAAAATAAAAATAAAATGAGATTATAAAGATTAAAAATGCGAAAGGACCAATTGGGCAATTAGCCCATTTTCCAAAAACACGCGGATCCTCCCCGGGTCACGGGTCAACACGTGGATCCTTAGCATTGGTACGACGCTGTTTTGAAGCTTATTGTTTTAAGCTAAACGACATCGTTTTAATAAGGCTATATAAGCCAAATTTTAACCTAAAATTCATTTTCAAAGCCTGATTTTAAAAAAAACAAAGAAACCCTCCGAAAGAGGGTTTGGGGGGGTCTCGGAGTTCTGTCGAGCCTCCGTCCAGTGGTCTCCACACGCTCACACGCCGCCGTCAACGCCACCACATACGGTGGCCGAAAACTGGAAAATCTTCACCCTTTTACCCCGCGTCGAAAGGTAATCCGTTTTTATTTATTTTTTAATATTTTATATATATGAAATGTAGATATTTAAGAGAAAAATAAAAAAATAAATTACCTTTGCTTTCTATAAAAAAATCCGTAATCTGTGAATCTGTAATCTGTTTTTCTTGTACTATTTTTATTTTTTTCTCCTTATCTTTAACAGGTTACAAAGAAGGGCTTTTATAGTCCCTTGTAAATCATTACAAATCTGGGAAAGAAATCCATTTTTTACTTCTCTTTTCTGTTGCGGTTCTTTCTATTTTGCAGATATCAGCGAGGGTCGGGCACTGGCGACGGCACACCGGCATTGATTCAGGCGTCAATCCTGGCGTGATACTGAGCCTGGAATCACGGTGGGTCACTGTGAGACGAACGGGCGCGTCTGTTGGGGTGCTTGCGGCGTAAATTCTGGAACCTTTCGTTTGCGGTGCCTAGGGTTCTAGAAACCCTAAGTCTTCCATCCTCTGTTAACAAATTGGGCCATTTGGGCCATACCTGTTTGTGGGTTGGGTGTAATGGGCTAGTGGGTTTTTTTTTAATGTAACCGGGTATAAGTTCTTAGGTTAATTGGGTCTTGGGTCATCAGGCCTTTAGGCCTGTTTTGTAAACTGGACATTACAAACATTAAAATTTATTTTATTAATTTTATTGGTCTATTTCACGGGCCCGGGTAAATTTGGGCTATTACAACAAGCATATGTTTTTATGAATGAATTAGGAGAAGAAACACCTACTATAAAATTTAGACTTGACCATGAACCATTTGATATAAGAAGTATTGAATGGGGTTTTGTTAAAGAAATAGTTGTTCAAAATTTTTCTTTTAATTTATTAAAAGATTTTCCTGCAATTATTAAGTCTATATTATCAAAAATAGTAAATCAAGACGATTTCTATTACTATTTCTATATTCAAATGAGTAGTCTTATTGGTATTGCTGAAAAAGAAAGATTTTATCAGCCATATCAAATTTGGGTTATTCAAAGAATGATTGGAAGTCCTAAGTTATCAGCCATCAAAGAAGACAAAGAACACTTGACAAAAAACATTGACAAGTGTTATAATAATTTTACTTATTATCAGATCCAAACATGAATTGATTTGATAACAACAGCTCAGCATGTACTTCAACATCAGACTTATAAACTTTGGACTGATGGAAGAAGGATAGTGGCTGATGAGATTGGATATATCCAAAAAGATAGAGATGAAGAATCTTTAAAGCTGTTAAAAAAATAGCTGATATAGAAATTGATGATTATCCATCGTACATAATTGATGAAATCAGAAATACGTGGGAGACTTGGAATTCACCAAGACTATCACCAGAATCCTTACACTTGGATGAAATAGAAACTTGGAATCTTGACAATATCCAAGAAATATAAAGACAAAATAGCTACCACGTGGAAACACAAGAAGAAATTCAAGATTGGTGGTAATTTGAAAAATAAGGCATCTATGTACAAACAAAGATATGATGGGACAAATGCCAAGATACGTGGAAGCCACAATAAATTCATCCTTATCAGAAACACTGTTCGGGATTGAAGAAAAAATTAAATAAAGTTTAGGAATTTTACTATAAATAGTAATGTAAGAAGCCTAAACAAGGCACCGAAAAATAGTTAGAAATCTTTCCTTTTTACTTTCAGTATTCTCTCTGAAAACACTTTCTTTGTAAAAACCATCCTTTTACTTTTAATAAAATTACAATATTTCCTTCATAAGCTTTCGCCATTGATATAGATTGTAATTGGTATCTTCATAATAAAATTAGAAAACTAAAAAATTAGGTACGGACATTATGAATTTCTTCTTGTTATGCCATTTGATTTGACCAATGCACTTGCGGTGTTTATGGATTTGATGAACAGAATATTCAGATCATACTTAGACATATTTGTTGTTGTATTCATTGATAACATATTGATCTATTCTTGAAATGAGATAGAGTATGCCCAGAATTTGAGAATTGTGTTGCAGACCTTATGCAAAAAATAGTTGTTCGCTAAGTTTAGCAAATGTGAGTTCTAGTTCTGAGAAGTTGGATTTCTGGGACACGTGATATCGGTAGACGGTATTAGAGTTTATTTGAGTAAAATCTCAACTATAGTGGACTGGAAATCTCCAAGAAATGTTTCAGAGGTAAAAAGTTTTCTAGTTTTAGCCGAATATTATAGAAGATTTGTTAAGGGATTTTCGATGGTTGCTACACTGTTGGTGAAACTACTACAGAAAGACATCAAGTTCGAATGGTCTGAAAAGTATCAACAAAGCTATATTCAATTGAAAGTGTTATTGACTGAAGCCCCTATGTTGGTTCAGCCTGAGTCTGGTAAAGAATTTGTGATTTATAGTGATGCTTCATTAAACGGTTTAGGTTGTGTTTTGATGAATGAAGGCAAAGTGGTAGCATATGCTTCCCAACAGTTGAAATCGCATGAAAATAATTATTCGACTCATGATTTAGAGCTTGCAACTATCATTTTTACTTTAAAGATTTGGCAACACCATTTGTACGGAGAAAAATGTCATATATTCATAGATCACAAGAGCTTGAAGTATTTGATGTCACAGAAAAATTTGAACTTGAGACAACGAAGATGGCTTGAATTATTGAAAGATTACGATTTGATCATCAACTATCATCTAGGAAAGGCTAATGTTGTTGTTGATGCTTTGAGTAGAAAATCTCTATTTACTTTGTGAGCTTTGAACTCACGGTTGACTTTTATTTATGATGGTTCAATTTTAGCTGAATTAAAGGCTAGACCAACGTTTGTGCAACAAATTTGTAGAGCTCAGAAAATTTATGATGAATTGATTGCTAGGAAATAGATTGAGTCGACATCTGATTCAAATTTTCATGTTGTAATTCAAAAATAGGATTTATGTTCCGAGGTATTCTGATCTCATCCAGAAAATTTTACAATAAGCTTACAATAGTAGCTTATTGATTCATCCTTGTAGCAATAAAATGTATGGTGATTTGAAACGGATGTACTGGTGGCCAGGTATGAAATGGGAGATTTCAGTGTTTGAATCAAAATGCTTGATCTGTTAGCAAGTTAAAGCTGAACATCAGATACCTTTTGGTTTATTACAACCTGTGATGATTCCAGAGTGGAAATAGGAATGTGTCACGATGGATTTTGTGTCAGGATTGCCTCTAAATCCGCGAAAGAGATATGTTGTATGGGTCATTGTAGATCATTTGACGAAATCCATGTATTTCATTCCTATGCGTACGGATTATTCACTTGAGAAATTGGCAGAATTGTATGTTTCTAAGGTTATTAGATTGCATGATGTGTCGATTTCTATTATTTCTGATAGGGATCCACGGTTTACGTCTCAATTCTGGAGAAGTTACATGAAGCTCTAGGTACTTGACTGCATATTAGTATGATGTTTCATCCACAGACCGATGGTCAGTATGATCGGGTAATTCAGGTACTCGAAGATATGCTCTGATGTTGTGTTTTAAATTTCGAAGATAACTGAGAGAAATTTCTGCCATTGATTGAATTTGCATAAAATAGCAGTTATTAGCTGAGCATTAAAATGGCACCGTACGAAGCTTTGTATGGTCAGAACTGTCGAAGCCACTATACTGGACTGAGTTGAGCAAGAAAAATTTATTCGATGTAGATTTGATTCGAGAAACCGAAGAGAGAGTCAAAGTGATACGTGACAGTTTGATGCAGCTTTGGATTGTCAAAAATCCTACGCGAATTTGAAAAGAAAAGATATAGAGTTTCAAGTCGGCAATAAGGTATTTCTAAAAGTATTGCCTTAGAGGAAAGTTCACCGATTTGGTCGAAAAGGAAAGCTTTGTCCGTGATTCATCGGGCCATATAAGATCATTGAGAGGATTGAGCTAGTTGCTTATCGATTGACTTTGCCATCAGAGTTATAAAAATTCATAACGTATTTCATGTATCGATGTTACGATGGTATCGATCAAATCCTTCACACATGATTTCACCTGTAGATGTTGAGATTCAGCCAGATATGACGTATAGTGAAGAACTGGTCAGAATTCTAGCTAGGGAAATTAAAGCTTTAGTTAAAGTTCTCTGGCAATGCCTGTAATAGCCTGATTTTGGGCTTAGTCGGAACAGTGGTTTCGAAACCACTACTCTGAGGCCAAAGAAATTATTTTTAATATTATTTTATGTGTCATAGCATGATTATATAAGTACATGAAAATTTTGGTGAATTAATTTTAGCGATTGTGAGCTTAATTGAGAAAAAAGGACTAAATGGCATAAAGGGAAAAAGTTTTGTTTTGCAAGTTAAATGTGTTAAATAGCAAGGGAACCATAATTAAAGGTCTTTAAAGTGCAAATAGACCCTTAAATATAGGCTGACCGACCATAGAGACAAAGATAAGACAATTTGGTGGCTTTTTTTACTAAAAAGAAAATAAAATAAAGAGGGAATGATATCATCTTCTTCTCACCTCTTTTTCCACTGAAAATACCAGCAAAGATGGGGTTTTTGAAGCTTTAAAATTTCAGCTAGGTTATCTTCTTGCAAGTAAGTAATTTTCATAACTTTTCTTGAGGATTTTTGTACTTTTGGGACCTTTGTAGCATGAGCTAGCTAATGGGGGGGATTATTTTGCAACATGGTTGAAATTCTAGGGTTTTTCCATGTGAATATTTATATTGTTTTCTGAATTTTTATGGAAGAAAATAAGCCATGGTTGTGTAATAAACAACTTTTGTGAAAGGATTTTCAAGAAAAACACCTAAATGGACCATTTTGTAAAGATGGCAAAATAAGTGATAAGCGAGTAATAATGAGAATTGTGGGCTGCTCGTAGTATAAAAAGAATTCAGCTAGGCTTGGGTAGTGAGAAAATTTGACAAAAATCAATTTACGAGCCTAAGGGTAAAATAGTAATTTTGTGAAAGTCTGGGGTCAAAATGGTCATTTTTCCAAAGTATAAATTATGAAATGTATTGGTTAATATGATGATTAAAGTAGTGAATTTTATCATTATAGATCAATAGAAATGAGATTCGGGCTTAAATCGGAAAGTACAAGGTTATGGACTAAAATGGAGTAATTAGCCAAAATTGCATTTGAGGTAAGTCCGTGTGATTAAATAAGTATGATATCCATGTTATTGTTATTATACTTGAAATCCACCTTTCTATGATTGTATTGAATTTTATTTTGATGATATTGTATATGAGAAAGTGATGTTAAATGTTAATAACATTTACGTGATGATTGAATGCATTGGAAATTTGATGGAATATGATATTCCATTGAAACGAGTAAGTTAGGTGTAAATAATGCAACTACATGGTTATTATGTATGATTGAATTAATATAACATAAATTGTTTGATTGTGAATATGAGTAAGCATGATGAGACTTAACGTGATAAACTCCCGGTTGAACCTTAGGAATAGATGGGATATTCATGCCATGACATTTGGGTGATATGTGTGCTAGTGTAAGACATGTCTGGGACATGCATCGGCTACATTATGAGAGCCAGTGTAAGACATGTCTGGGACATGCATCGGCCTTGAGATATTTAAGCCAGTGTTAGACGTGTCTGGGACATGCATCAGCTTCGAGATATACAAACTAGTGTAAGACCTGTCTGGGACATGGCATCGACACCGATAGATGAGAGCCAATGTAAGACCTGTCTGGGACACGGTATCTGCCTCGATATATGAAAGTCAATGTAAGACCTATCTGGGACATGGCATCGACTTTGATATGCTAGCCAGTGTAAGCCCATGTTTGGGACATGGCGTCGGCATCTTATCCCATGTTTGGGGCTATTGAATATCCTCTAGTATTCTAAATGATTCAACGGGAGATTTATGGTTTATATCGAAATGAGAGAACTTATGACCATGTGGTGAGTGGTACAGGTACTTACATGAAATTGTTGAGATGTGAATTCAATCCATGTTGTATGATTAGTAAGGAATGAATATGAGCATGTTGAGTAACACAGGTATGTATGCCAAGCTCATGAGAAATGATTTTGGTTTATGATGCACATTTGGTAAAGATGTAAATAGGTAATTCATGCCTATGAGAATGATTTTATGATGACCTTGTGATTATAGGTCTATACTTATGATGTATAAATATGTGTCTTTACCAATGTGGTGAAAAAGGATTAACAATGTGTGATGAACTTAGTATCATTAATTTACACTAAAACAGTTTTGGATAATAGCCGTAGTCCGACTTTGAAAATCCGCCAAAAATTGTGAAAATTGATTTAAAGGCTGAATAAAATATGGAATTAAATATTATTGAGTCTAGTTTCATATAAAAGAAACAGTGTAAGCAAAAGAAGTCCATGTTATGAGATATTTAAATTGTTGTGAGACAGAGTTAGAATGATTTCGAAATCCCCTATTTTGATTTGAGAAAATCATTGAAAATTGTAAAAAAATTATTATAGGGTATAATTTATATTATTATAATTCTTAATGAGTATATTTTCAAGATAAATATACGAGAACATTATCCAAGTCCCGTATTGTGAGATAATTAATTTTTAGTGAATAGGGGTCGAAACTGTTGGACAGCTAAAAAGGGGTAAATTTAAGGAATAAAATGTACTAATTGGCTAAACCAAAAATTCTGAAAATTTTATGGTAAGAATATATGTGAGTCTAGTTTTAGGGAAAATTAGTGGAACATAATTTGGAGTTTCGTAGCTCTAGATATAAATAATTTAGTGACTATGACTCGAGAAAACAGCTTGACCTAAACATAGGTAAAAAGGCAATTATGATAGTATTACCTTGAGATCATGTTGTAAGAATTGGTGGAAGCATATTGATAAATTGCTTATTATTTTTCATATGGACTTACTAAGCGTAAATCTTACTCCCTCCTTTCCATTTCTTTTAGCTTGTTAGGTTAGCTCGGGGTTGGAGATCGTCGGAGGCAGCATCACACTATCAAGTCGCAACCCTTGGAATAATGGAGCATATGTTAGAAATTTTCAAATGAGTGGCATGTATAGGGATCTAGTTTTATGGCATGTTTTATTATGATTTTGGCCAAATGTATTGGCTTATATTAAGTTATATGTATATGGCCATGAGATGTGGCTTATATTGATTGCGGTTTATAAATCTGGCTATTCATGTTATGTCTAATGTTTATGATGTGATTATGTTTGGTTGTCATGCATGGTTGATAATACGAAATGTGTGTTGGATGTATGGTCTATGACCATTTGAGGTGATCATATCTATGTAGTAATTGTATGTTATAAAAATAACATGATGATGGTTGAATATGAGTGCCCGAGGGGTAAGTTGGTAACTTAGCATAACGGTAAAAGTGATCACCAAAATGACGGGTCTTATGAATGTGTCTTACTAAAGGGTGTTTACTCACTAAAATGATGCCATGATTTGTGATTTTGATATGCATAAGGCTGTAAGGGATTTGGGTAACATGAAGGCTTGGAAAATAGCCTAAGAGTTGGCCACACGGGCTGAGACACGGCCGTGTCTCTCAACCATGTGAGTGACACAGCCTAAAGACACGGACATGTGGCCCGGCCGTGTGGTTCGATTTGCATTCTGACATCACAAACAGAGAGTTACACGGCCTTAGGACACGAGCATGTCAAAGACACACGGGTGTGTCCCTATGTCCACACGGGAGTGTGACCCTATTTTATGGGAAAATTTTTTAAGTTTTCCTGAAACTTCTTAAAGTTCTCGGTTTAGTCCCGAATCAATCCCGATGTATGTTTTGGGCTTCGTGTAACACCCCTATAACTCGTAAACGTCGTCAGAGTGGGTTATGAAGAGTTACCAATCCAAAACACTACATTTGTACATTCACATTTACACAAGTTCAATAGCAACTATATGCATAGCCAAACACAATCAAAGATCGAAATTTAGACTTATACCGACATTCAAAAGTTGCCATATTCACATGGCTTATATACAACAACATCTCAAAATATCATTCACTGAAGTCTATTCTATACATGCCATACTAGCTCCAAAACATAGTAGTACCAAAATGATAGATAGTGTGACGAGTTCTTCGACGATCCCCGAAAGCGGTGGTACTGAGTCAACAATCTATAAAACAGAGAAACGTAACAAACGGAGTAAGCTTTCATAAGCTTAGTAAGTTTTAAGCAATGCAAACAAATAAACTCAATTATACTTCGATCATTCAATTTCTCAAAAGGCCATTTTCTAGGTATATTGCCATTTGGCCGAATATACACAAGCACATAATGCACATTTAGCATTCTTATTTCACTTAATCTGAATTCATATAACATAAATAAATCAAATACTTTCACATACTTTCACACCTTGACCGAATGTATCATGATCATAGATATAGTTATAACATTTATTCACATATGTATCACATTATACACTTATGATTCAATTCAAATCAAACTCACATATAAGTACATAATACGTACCTGGCCAACTTAACGTATTGAATGTATTCATTTGTCGTTCTAACATGAGGTATCTAAGTTTTAGACTTTTATCAAATCACTGGCATTTAGCCTGCTAGGTTTTAAACCCAAATTCATCCATCGGTTTTACCGCTAGCTCAAGCTCCGATATCATTTCACCGGTATTATAGCCTGCTAGGCTCGAAGGCCCGAATAGTATCTCACCGGCATTATAGCCTGCTAGGCTCAAAGGCCCCGAATAGTATCTCACCGGCATCATAGCCTGCTAGGCTCAAAGGCCCGAATAGTACCGTACGATATTCAAATCAACAAGTGTCATATAACACAATCACACCAAATTAGGTACTCGCATCATTCGAATATATCATCCTACATTTTATTCACTTTTATTTCATTTCATCATTCACACTTATCATTTGATAGTTTACACATAACATCTCACTCATATTCATCTAACACTTATCATTTGATCATAAAAGCATATCACATTTTACTTCTATATTATATTTGTCATTCGACCATATACATACATTACAAGTAATACTTAATTCTCATAACATGCCATGTCATTATCGAATATTATTTATGTTTAACTACTTAAAACTTACCTCGAATATTTTTGAACAGTCTCGGATCGGCTATTCAACTACTTTCTCTTTTCCCCTATCCAACCTTGGTTCTCTATGCTCTTGAGCTAATTCAAACAAATTTAACTTATTAAAGTCCCATCATGCTAGCTTATGGCCGAATATGACAAGAAATTTAATAGGTCATATAGCTACTTTTAGCTCAAATACAAAATGGTCATACACATTTTTAATCACATTAAGCAATTTAATACAATTAATTTAACATTTCCTCATGTACACCTTTATGACCGAATACACATATCAAATAAGTAACTTACCTTAACACATAACCCACATAGCCAAAGTACATATAACCCTAATGACCGAATATGTATATCACCAAAATTCCTATGACTTAACCTTTAACCTTCATAGCCGAATATTCATTGTATACCTAGTTCACGTACACAAACACAAAACTCATATGGCTTATCATATTTTCATATACATATCTTAACCATATAGCCGAATATATAGCTCATCAAATAGATATTTATTCACGTTCCCTTAACACATATTGATCAACTAGACCATGCATTAGCCTTTGGCACATTCGGTCATTAAAGCAATAACCTATTTAACATTCAAGCATTTTATACTAAAATTTCTCCCAAGGCTGAATTCATATACAACCTTTAATACTCATACAAAGTTTATATTTTAAATAATTTATACACACACCATTAACCTAATATCAATTAACTAAGCAGTTTAACAAATTTTCTTTAACTATACACACATTCGACAATGATAAAGACAATTTAACAAACCTTAAATTCAACTTATAACAATATATACTCAATATTCAAAGCATTTAACATCACTTCATCATAATTTTACATCATGGAAAAATGCTCCTTTTAAACCATTTACCCTCACAAAGCATAAATTTCACCATCAAACTTACAAGCTTATAATCCCATGAATTTTAACATCATAATATCTATCCAACTCTCACTCATTAACTTCTATCATAAATCTCAAAATCTATAGTTTTTCTACCCATGACCGAAACCTCCAACAACACCAAAAATCACAAATATACTTCATGGGTTTAAGGTAGGACCAAGAAAGGAACTCATAAACATCAAGATATAAGCAAACTACCATGAACTTACCTTGGACTTTTTTTTTTTATCTACAATGACCGAACAACAAGCTTTCTTTTTCTTTCTTTGAGTTTCGGCTAAGCTAAGGAAGAAGATGAACAAAACACTTTGTTTTTCTTTTTATCATCTTTTCTTATTTTAGTTAATTTAATTTTTTTTTCATAATTTAAGCCATTAACTATTATAATATTAATATAAAATGTATATATGGCTAATCAACCATCATCATGGCCGGCCACTTACTTAAAAATGGGGAATTTGACATGCAAATCCCCATATTTTAAGCCATGAAATATTTGGCCACTACACTTCAACCTATCACATTTTCAAAGTTTCTCACATAAGTCCTTTTTAATTAATTTCACATCTAAATGACATAGAATATAACATTTAATATGCATAGAATATAACATTTAATTATTTTCGTGACTCGGTTTTGTGGTCCCGAAACCACTTCCCAACTAGGGTCAAATTAGGGCTGTCACACTTCGTAGACCCAAATAAGGGACGACATGCATGTGTTTGAAAATTTTTGAATTAAAAGAAATTTTATGGCCCGATTTTTGCATGTATGTGTATGTTTAAGTCCGGTAATCCTCGTACCTTGTCCCGGCGTCAAACACGGGTAAGGGGGGTTACAATGTCACGCAATTGAAGAGGCTACCTGAGAACCAAAAGAAGCTATGAAAGTGCAATACCCAAACCTATTTTTTGGTAAGATTTTTGGGGACGAAAATTCCTTTAAGGGGGAGAGTTGTTACAGCTCGTTTTAAGTGAAATTAGAACAGTGGTTTTAGGACCACAATTCTAATGAGTAAATTATTATTTTATTATTATTTTAATGTCTATGGGATTATAGTAAGGTCATATTAAAATTTTATTAAGAAATTTTGATGTTTGCATAATTAATTAAGTGAAAAGGACTAAATCGTAAAAAGTGTAAAAGTAGAATTCTATTAGTTAAAAGGGTCAAATGACTATAAAATTTTAAAGTGAATGGACTTAGATAGTAATTATACAATTCTTAAAGTTAGTGGACATATATGGACATGGTTTAAGTGATTTTTAAAGTTAAAGACTAAGGTTAAAACAGTAATTTGATAAATTAACTTAAACTAAAAATAGGTAAAAATTGGTATCATCTTCTAGATTGGTTTTCTCCACCAAAATAAGGGAAAGAGGAAGCCATTTTTACACTTGAAAGGTTCGGTCTAGTTTTTTTATTGCATGTAAGTGATTCCGAGCCTCGTTTCTAATGATTTTTATGTTTTTGAGTCCATTTTAGCTTAATCTAGCTAGCTCGGGGATCAATTTGTAAAAATGTTAAAGGTTGAGGGTTATGCCAAGAATGATCTTGAATGGTTTTTGATGTTAAATGGTATATTATGAATCATTTTTGAAAAATAAACAAGTTTTGTTAAGTGATTTTTGTTTAATTTTGGAATTAGGGACTAATTTGTTAAAGGTATAAATTCTAGGGTTTTATTTGAAATTGTAACACTCCTAACCCGTAATCAATTCTGGAATAGGGTTACGAAGTATTATCAAACTTATAGATCAAACAATCACACATTTCATAAACATTTAACATTCACATAAAAAACCATTCAAATATATTTATACAGTCCCTAATACGAGCCTTCGAGGCCCCAAATAGACATTAGAAATGGTTCAGGACTAAACTGAGTTCCTCACGAATTTTTAAGAAAACATGAAAAATTTTCAAAGTGCAGGGGTCACATGCCCGTGCGAACAACGGACACGTCCGTGTGGCTATGGGACATGCCTGTGCTTTAGGCCGTGTCCGACCCCGTGTAACTCTCTAACTTGGGTCACATGGCCAGACCACACGCCTGTGTGTCAGGCCGTGTCCCCTTCACAATAGCCTCACACACTCGTGTGCCAGGCTGTGTGTTGGGTCGTGTGAAAACTAGAGGGTATACTGACTTGTGCCACACGGCAGAGACACACGCCCGTGTCTCTACCCGTGTGGACAAAAATAGGCTATTTTTCAAGCCATATTCCTCACCTACATTAGTACCAACCTATACACATCAATTGGCATACAACCATGACACTAAACCAACCAAACATCATAATATTCAAAGGCACATTTATTTGACTACTTACATACATATTAACATATCTCCAAAGCCTACCTAAATGGTCAATCTCAAGTATAAAACAATGTGCCTAATTTCAACATGCATATCGCATATCAATTCCCATTACTTGATAACCAAAATACCAATTTAACACAAGGTATCCATATAGCAACTAAATGCCTCATAACATAAAGTCATATATACATATTCACACATCCAGGTATACAAAAAAAAAGAAGAAGCCAACTCATGTGCCTATATACATGACCAAAACACAATAATACAAATAGGTCACATTAGCCAAAACACTTATACATGCCATTTAACCCAAAATGTAAAGTCTAAGTACCAAAATAGAGTTTGATAGTGCGACACGATCTCTAACAACTTCCAAAATCGAGCGAGCTTTTGAACCACTAAAAACATAGGAAAAATAAACAAAGTAAGCAATTAAGCTTAGTAAGTTCGTATAATGTGAATTAAACTTACCATTTGACAACATTTAGGTAAGTAAACCCAAAGCATGATACAATTCAATTTGGCCAAAGCCTATAATACAATCCATAATCCCATTAGTTATAAATTCACATAAAAGAAGAATCATATAAGAGCTCATTAATTGATTGAATTCTATATAAACATGTATCAAATATCAACCATTTCCATATAATTACTTGTACTTATTCATATCAATCTCATATAATCTCATAATATAACTATGCCCGTTGAACCACTTAGAATCTTGTTAGATATGTGGGTGGTACACCCAAGGTATACTGAACGGTAATCCGTCAATTCTTATACATGTATGCTCCTAAGAGTGATAATCAGTAACCTCCTCTGAGCTGAGTATCGGTAAGCTCTAACGAGTTGCAAATCAATAAGCTCATACGAGCTGTGGTGAGTTCGTAACAAATGCAGGATCTCAACCAAAATGGTAACCCTAATGACAATGTCATTTGTATCTTAAAATTTTCTAAAGTTCAAACGGGACTCGGTATTTCTCGTATGTCAATAGTTATGCATTTGATAATTATAAATAATAATTAAATCCATTCACATAGGTATAATTCAATTAAAGCATATAAATACTCAATTTAATTACACGAACTTACCTTGAACTCGTATGACGGAAAACGACCGTTTAATCGATAACTCTGTCATTTCCCCGATATAATTCCGTACGTTGCTTTTCTTGATCTATATAATCAAATTTAACCAATTAATAATTATTCTATTCAATTTATTCCAATTTCATAATATGACAAAATTATCATTTTGCCCCTAACATTTGACTTCTTTACAAATTAGTCCCTAGGCTCGTAAAAATGAAATTCGTGAAATTTCAATGCACCCAAGCCTAGCCAAAACTCATATGTGCTTATAACAGCCCATAAATCTCATAATTTCACACATTTATCACCAATTTTTCATTTTTCACAACTTAACCCTTAATTGACAATTTCATTAAAAATCCTTTAAAAAAAGTTGTTTATTTAACAACCAAGATTCATTTTCTTCCAATGAAATTTAAAAAAAGAACCAAAATGCTCTCATGGAAAAACTTTAAACTTTCAATTATCTTGCAAATTAGCCCCTTAATTAGCTAGCTTAAGCTACAAGGGTTCCAAAAACATAAAAAACAACAAAAACAACCACCAAAATAACTTACATGCAAGGGAATAGCTTGGATAAAATTTTCACGCTTCCATGGCTATTTCTTGTTGATAGAAATTGTTGGTGAAGAAGAAGATGAAAAAGATGATAGCTAGCCTTTGCTTTATTTTTATTTTATCAATTAAATCACCTAACCTTACAATTTTTATTTTTTTTTGTAATTTCTCTCCATGTACATCCACTAACTCCATTAGTGGTCTAATTACCCAATAAGGACCTCTAATTTAAAGTTCTATAGCTATTTGACACATTTAGCTAATAGAACACAACTTTGGCAGTTTATGCGATTTAGTCCTATTTCACAAATTGAGTATACAAACAATAAAATTTCTTAACGAAACTTTTATTCCATGATTCTAACATGCTATGGGTATTAAAAATATATTAAAATAAATTTTAAGACATCAGATTTGTGGTCCCAAAACCACTGTTCTGATTTCACTAAAAACCGTCGTCACAAAAATGATGGTAAATATGAGTTGTTTCAAGGTTCCTTGTATGTTTGATTAACATGGATTTTGATTTAAAATGGTTAGGTTTTAAGTTATAAGCTTAAGGACTAAATTGTGAAAAGTAAAAATGTTAGGGGAAAAATGGTAATTTTACATAAATATGAAATGTTGATTAAATTGAATATTATAAGTATTAAATGGATTGAAATTAACTATTTAGATCAAGATAAACCACGTACGAATCTAGATCGAGGCAGAGCAAAAGCTTTGGATTAGCTCGATTTAACCTTCACGCCCCTAGTTGTCGAGGGAAGTTTGTATAAATGTTATCATATTCATGTTATTTAATTGAATGATACTATGCTATTTATAATGTACTTGATTGATACATAAACCTGTCAATACTATGAAGAAATAATGAAAATCTAGTCCCGATTGAACCTTAGGAATTTTTAGTATACGAATGACATGTCATATAAACCTTGCATGTTATTTTAAAATATTGAGTAGGAAAAGGTCATTGAACAAGACCTACAACCTCCATTAATAGTCCCTAAGTGATAGTATAATAAAGTTTCAAGCTGATTCCTACCCTGGCCGTGCCTAAGGTAAACTTTACCATGTGGGTTCACTAGATGAGATTTCCTTTTAAGGACAACTAGTTGCGCATGACTCTTAGTGAGATTGTCCCAAGATGACTCACAAATGAAAGTATGTTCATGATGGGTGTTGAGTCAATGGTTACA
The DNA here is from genome assembly GCA_025698465.1 of Gossypium longicalyx. Classification (NCBI taxonomy): domain Eukaryota; kingdom Viridiplantae; phylum Streptophyta; class Magnoliopsida; order Malvales; family Malvaceae; genus Gossypium; species Gossypium longicalyx. The sequence goes on along the minus strand of CM046995.1, from coordinate 63,701,494 downwards.
CACTTAATATTTTAAAACAGCATGCAAGGTTTTTTATCCCATATTTCAAGAATGATCATACCACAGTCTTAGTGGCATTCTTGCCTAATTTATATGACATGCTTCCAATATATGCATGACATGCTATGACAATTTTATAATATTCACATTCATTTATTTACAAGAATCAATCAATCATAAAACAAAAAATTTTGATTCTTCACAATTTTTTTTGAGAGAAAAATCAAAGGAATGAATGTGAATCGTACACCAGGTAGGGTTCTAGGAAAGGGAGGTGAGTCAAATTTGACTGCTTATAAACCAAGCCTTTCCTAGCCAGAGCCAATCCTAGACATGCACCTTCTCATTACCACACTTCTCACAGTAATCGAATAACCTAAAAAAGTGAATAGAATAATACAACACATGTATTTTCTCATTACTACACTTCTTATTTATTAAAAGATTAATTATGAATCATCTCATATATATATATATATATATATATATATATCACAATTATAACATTACATAATATAAATATTATAAAAAATTATAAAAAATATATATAATGAGATAGGCAATTAAAATAAAATTTCCAGCCAAGGTTTTCATGATTCTATTTCTAGAAAATAAATGAAAAAAATAAAATTACATAAATTTTCACCATAAGGCATTCTTTGGGTCTTCAACTACCATCGCTCCATCTTCTCCTCGTTATGGACTTCTTTTGGAAAAATTACATTTAAGCCCTATATTCGTTTCCAGCTCACAAGAATTCTATGAATTAAAAAAAAGTCATGCGTGGAGATGATAGCCCATGGTCTATTTCATAAGAACCACAATCTTGGCAAAAAAAAAAAATTATATAAAAAATATATAATATAGCATTCATTCTCATATATAACTCAAAATATGCATAAGATCTAAAAAAAAGTCACTTTCTATGTAATCAAATCATTTAAGAAGAAGAGAAATAATATATTTTGATTATTTGTTTATACTTATAGATAGAACACAACCTATCACCGATACCAACAATTAGAAAATTGGGTTTGGAAAATGTAATGAAAAAATAAATTTAGGGAAAAACCTGAGTTTTAAAATTTTTTTTGGATGAACACTTCGACCGACTAGTCTTCTTCTCTATCCTCAAGATCACGTCTCTAAATTAGAAAATTTTTCACAAAAACTACCAGTAGAGTAATTTCGCAATTTCTCTAAACTTTTGGGTCAAATTGTAAATCAGAAAAATATCTCTAAAAATTTTCTAAAATAATTTATTCAGAGAATTTTCTCTCTATAACTTTTTCTTGAATTCAAGTGTGTGAAAATAATAACCCAATGCTCTCTTTATATAGGGAGAGTTTAGAGAATTCAATTATGACTAAACTTAATCACTTTAATATTAAATTAATATAGATAAAACTTAGATTAAATTTAATATTAAATCTTCTTTAATTAATAGAATATTTATCTACAAGATAAACATTAAATTAAATTTAATATTAAGATGATCACTTTAATATTTAATTAATAAAATACTATTAAGATAAATATTTTATTAAATTTAATATTAAATCTATTAAAATAATATTATTTTTAGAATAGTTAATCTGAAATCAAATTCTTTGGTAGAGTCCCAGTAAGAGTGTAATTCTTCCACTGCTTAGCCATTGAAGAACCATTGTTGTCGACCACTTCCCGGCCATTGGAATGTTGCCATTGCAACACCCCGAGCTGGTTCAATTTCTACCGGTTCAGTTCGAGCCAATGATAGCCCGATTGGTCCGGTCCAGCTACCAATTGGACCGTCTGTCAGGTTTCAAATATTAGGCCCGGTTCGACCAATTTTTGGGTCTTGGTCTCGATTTTGGGCTCCTGGGCCCAATTTACTATCTCAGGTTCAATTTTCAAGTTCAATTATTAATTGGGTCAATTATCTGACTTGAAAATTTATTTCCAAAAAAATCTCTAAATTAATTAATTTCATTAATTTAATTTTACTTTATCAAAATAATTTTTCCAAAAAATCACTTAGATTTTCCAAATTAATTTTTCAAGAAAATTCTTTAATCAAATTCTCTAATTGAACAATTCTTACAACCACCCATTTAATACCATATCGAATAAATCAATTTAATTAAATTATTTCCAAAGTCGTAGAATTTACTTCTAATTCAAAAGCAGTCCGATAAAGTTTTTGTTGAGCTAGAGGAGGGACTGACCAGACATATACAATTAAGCTCTCGTAATTGCAATTATGTCCATAAGCATCGTTCCAATAATTCAAAATTATTTAACCATGGAGTCAGTTCACAAGAAGTACCATGATTGAAAACTCCTTATTGTATAATCTTTAAGAAAGCAATTCATCCAACTGGTTTGTCCAATGACCTCATCATATGTGTGTTACACTCATATGATATCCTTGAGTCTTTTGAGTTAAATCCATTCACTCAATACAATCCTATTTTATATCATTGTTACCATTGTGTATTGTGTCTTCTTAATGATTAATATGATAACTGTCAACAAATGGCTGTGATAAATTGCTCGTTTGAGAACAAGCAACTTGTGGTCACGTTTCAGATTTATCAATCTACATAATGCCAATGAGAGGATATCATTAACTCTTTAATTGAGTTATAAATTCCATCGTTGCTAGTAAAGCTGTACCACACACAAATCATGTACCCAACATACCGGCTATCGGCTTGATTATCTTTAGAGCATAAGCCTTTATTTATATCAAAGCACATGAGTTACATACTAATGGTCAATGACTAAATCAGGATTTAGGTAAATTACACCATGAATGTCACAAGTGAATTAATTCACAAATAGATTCAGAATTAATTCATCTTGGGTCCAGTCCAATGTATCATTCTGCGAATGAATACATCCATGTGTCTACTTGTGGAGTCTACTGCTCCGATAACCAAGACTAGTCATCTCCTCAATTGGAATATTAGATGACATAATAATCCTTCTCAATATTTAAATCAAATGCTCATTTTGATTCTTTTATGGGATTACGGACTCGTTTAGGTTATCTACTGAATTAAGTTGCCTTTCTTGCAATGTAAATGTTCTTACAATGCCACTTATCATCAGTTTGAACTTAGACAATCAATGAGTTAATATTTGTTTCTCTCAATTTCGCTATGCATGCAAAATATGAAAGACAGAAATACAAAAGACATAACAGTGAAATGTGAAATTTATTTATTCATCATTCAAATACATAGAAAATAATTATATGTTTACTAAAATATGAGCTCATTTCTCAACACCCCTTTATGTTATATGAGGGATTTTGGGCCTCTTTTACATCGGTTCCAATTACAAGTACTTCCTAGGCCTTTTTGACCCAGTACTCTATAATATGATCCAACCCGATTCAATTTTTCTATTTTTCCATAATAAAATTTAATAGTTACATATTAAATAATTTTTTCATCTCAATTTTACCCTCAGTAAAATTTTGAGAAAATTTGTTCAATATGTCACAACTTAACATGTTCACTATGACCAAATTATTTATTTTCATTTTCAGGCTTCAAAATAGCCCAAAAACATAAACTCATTCTTCCATCATTTTTTAGGCAATCCTATATAGGATTGCAAATTTCCATTTTTTATTTCCATTTCCATTTTTGGAAACCTACATTCATTCCCAAATGATTCCATTTCTTTATTTCAAAGAAAATCGTAATCATTCCTAAATGTTTCCTATTTACCTTTTTCTATTCATTCCGTTCATTTCTATTCAAACACGCAACTCATTTCTAGTTTCAATAAGCTAGCGAAGGGACCGATTGGACATATGTAGTTGAGGCTCAAATGATTTATAATTAAGCTTTGGTTTTTTTCCTATTAATTATATTTAGTCACGAAGTCATTCCACTATAGTATCGTGACTGAGCTCTCCCCAACGACATACCATTATGAAAGCAACTACTCAGTGCTCGTTCAATGACCTTGTCATAAGTATGTTATCCTCATAGGATATCATTGATCTCTTTAGGATTATATTCATTCTCCCAATTTGATTCTATTTTATCTCATGGTATCCATTATATCTTCTTTCATGAAAAGTCAATCACTATCAAATAGTGATCAAGTCATCCATCATAAAGACGAACGAACTGTAGCACATTTACTTTTCATCAAACATGTAATACCAATGAGAGGATATCATTTACTCATGTTTGGGGCTATGAATTCCACTATTGTGAATGACGCTACATACTACAAAAGTCACGCACCCAACGCACTAGCTTTCGGTTTCTTATATATTTGAACTCAGGCTTTTACTTACATCAAAGTGTACGAGTGATGCATACATAGTCTGCCATGAACTCATGATTTAGGTATGCCACATTATGAACATTACAACTGAATAAATCCATAAATGGATTCAAGATCTATTCTACTTGGTTCCTATCCATTTGTCTCATCAATCCAATCGATCACGCGTGCGTGTCTCTATCTTTTAGGAATCATCCGCTCCGATGCCCAAGATAAGACATCTCCCCAATTAGACTTGATAGATTACATATTAGTCTTCCAATCTGTTTGATCATTTTTAATTAGACTAAGGACATGTTTAGGTTCATTTACTAATATAAGTTGTCTTTTCGTATTACGATTTGACCATGTAATACCACTTAGTATTAGTTAAACATTTAGACAACTAATGAGCAATATTTGCTTCCATTTTTCTTTTTGTACAAAAACCATGTGAGGACAATTATACAAAGTATATTAATTTAATCAATGAATTTGTTTTATTAACCAATCTATTCGAAAAAATTACAAGTGCATATTGATGAAAATACTACACTTAGGGCACCAAATCCAACATTTTCAACTTCCCTTTGAACCAGTAGAAAGCTTCTTTCTCACTTAAGTCAAAGATTTGAAGCATCAATTTACTAAAGTCCCTAGCATACTCCCGAATAGTACCTTGTTGCGTAAGTTAATGCAACTTAGCCCGAGCCTCCTCTTTGGCATATTACAGGTAAAATTGATTCTTCAATTCTTTCTGGAACTCCTCCCAAGTCCCAATTGCGATACCACCTCGTCTCTCATCTGTGGACCTACGATGCCACCATAAAAGAGTGACATTAATTAAAAAAATTGCAATAATATTTACCTTAGTGGTATCATCTTCGATGCCTATCACAAGGAAGTATTGTTCCATCCCCTAGAGAAAATTGTCCACATCTCTCGTGGACCTCATCCCCCTAAAATTTTTCGAGTTAGGGGCATCCATCTTATGCTATTTAAAAACTGAAGCTAGTATCCTTTTTCCTACAACAACTCTGCACAGAACAAGCTCTCTCTCGAGCTCCTCAATTTTTGCCATCATAGCCTTAATTTCCTCCTTCAAAGTCACAACTATTTCTTCGAGAGCATCATCCCTTTTAGTCAGCTTCTTGATATGATCATCCATAGCGACAGTGAGGGTTTCTCTCATTGCACCCCAATTGAAATTAATAGTCTCTATCACAAAGTCCTTGAGTTAGTTTCTCATCGAGTCTAACTTATCGGTGTATTCCTCAACTACCTCAAATGTTTCCTTCACACCATCCATGGTTTCCTCAAGATTGGTCATTCGACATTCTAGAGTTGACAACATATCTCTCTATCTGCTATTTTTCCTAGACCTCCCACGAGTCTCCATCGAGACATTTTGTTCGTCTTTTCCTTTTGGCATTTCAATCGACACCTTTGAGCACTAAATTTAATACCAATTGTCACAAGGCTAGATCTTTAGTTTGGCAAACCGCACAACCGTAGGCAATTTCTTGGGTTCAAATCTTGTCTAAGTTAGCCTACTCACAAAAACTAAGAATTCTAGTAGAAATTCTCCAAGGCACCGAAGCAAAGCAGAAACAACTCTGAAAAGGAAAAAAACTATGAACAATTAGAGAAAGCCACAAAAAGAAAGTGCACGCCAAGTTTTTAAGTAAATGCTCTCAATAGTATTTAATTACTATGAATGATTATAATTAAGTGGATACAAATGAGGGGGAAAGCCTCTATTTATAGTTGAGCTCCTCCAAAGCCATCTGTACAAATTGAGTTATATAGACGGTTGAGATTTGTGCTTATCTATAATTGAGAGTCCTAAAATATTTAAACTCTATACAATCTTAGGCCTTTAGGATTTACACTATTGACCTTGGTAACTCTAGTTTTATTAGAGTGTTTCACTAGGCCACCAATACTTTAAGTAGATAGGTTTTTCCATGGATTCCATGAATTGGGCTAGTTCAAGCGAATCAAATGAGCCTCATTTCGTAAGTTGACCTCTATGGGACGTTTTGTGCATAATGATCATGGGCTTTGATCTGTGACCCGTGACACTTGTTCCTACTTGGTTCTATAACATTGGTGGTTGAAAAAAATACTTCCAACCACCCTTTGAGTCATTTTCTTTCCTCCTGATTTGTTGCCATAACATCAAGAGCTTTAATTGTTTTCTTTGTAAGAGAAGATAAAAACTTGTTCCATTGATTTGTGTTTAATCAATTGATAAAACTAAAAGTTTTTCAAGCAAAGTTTAAAGTTATATATGTAATTTTTTAATTTTGAGAATTTGTTTCAATATATATATTAAAGTTTATAATTTTTTAAGAATAAAGACCAAATTGATAGAATTTGTAAATGTTAAAATTTAATTTTATTAAATTTTAAAATTAGGATTAAATTGATAAAATGTGTGAACATTAAAAGTTACATTTATTATTATACTAACCAAAAGTAAGATTCATTAATAGAAAAATCAAACATCATGAATTATTTTTCTTTTACTTTTAAAATTAACAGAGATTAAATTATTTTTATTTTTATAAAGAGATTAATTTAGTTAATATAAAAAATGAAGATTGTTTTTACTAAAGAAAATCTCACTTTCATGAAGTTCAATGGGCTGGGTAAAGTGGGCTGCCACAGAGATATAATTGTAATAATGGACGTAAGAAGAAGTGTTAGTTATTCCAGGGCCGTAGCAGACATTAATGGAAGCACGGAATCCACGGAAAAATCATTCTCTCTCTCTCCTTCCTTCCTTCCTTTCCTCTGCTCCTATAGCTTTCTGTTACTCCCATGTCTAAACTGTTCTTCATTCCAACTCCTCTGCAAGAAAACAAAACTCACCTGCTTTTTACCTTCTTTTTCACTATTTTAATGTTATAAAACTTTGACTCCTCCATCTAAAGAAATGGGATACTGTTAGATCGAGCTTCGGATTTTTCTTTTCTTTAAAAAAAAAAAGATAATTATGGTGTTAAGGTTCGACGCCAGGGATGTTTCCGGATTCAAATTGTTGTTTTCCTTGGCGATCATGTATGGTCTGATGTCGTTTGTGGTTCACTCCGTAATCTACACAAAGTTCATTAAGCCTTTGGGGATCGACGCGCCTCTTGATCGATTCTCCGAAGCCAGAGCTGTCGAGCATGTTCGAGTCTTATCACATGATATCGGAAATCGACAAGTGCGTCTAAATATCTTTTAACTTCACCGCTTCCGCTTGTTCTTTATGCCGATTAAATGAAGCTTTCCATAATTCCTTCTTATCCGGATTCAAATAAGTGTAGGATGAATGCTCATTATTCAAAAGTATGCTCATCTATTTACAATATCATACGCAGATGCGAATCCAGGGGCTAGCCGGTGCTAAGATGAAAAATTATTGTTTTAACTCTTTAAAAATTTTTAAAATTTTAAATTAGTAAAGATAACCTCTTAAAATTATAAAAAATTAATTTAATCTATTAAAAATTATATTAAAAATTAAAATTTTATTTCGGCTCGGGTAAAAGAATTTTCTAACTTCGCTGCTCCCTATACTTATATATAATATAGATATATTCAAAAGTAGGATTCCTTGTACGTATGTGCTTTAAAGAAACTGAACAGTTGGAGTAATTTTCACGTTTTGATTGTATGAAGGTTACTTAAAGTGAAGTTGAACTCTGTGGAGAGTTGAATTTAATCTAATCTAGCTGAAATGGAAAGAAAAAAAATGTAATAAGAATTGTTAACTATATTTTGTTTCTGTAATGGAGCTTGAGTTTGTTTTTGTAATTATGTGTGTTTTTTCTTTATTCAATAGGAAGGGCGTCCGGGCTTGAGAGAAGCAGCTGAGTATATTAAGGCACAATTGGAAAGGATAAAGGAGAGAGCTGGATCTAATATTAGGTTGGTATGCAATACATTTGTTTCTAAGCTGAATTAATTGTTTGATTAGCAAATGGATTTTGTATTCTCGTTACTCTTCTGAAGATGCTCGCTTAACTTGATTTGGTTCGTGACATAATTTGCAGAATCGAAATTGAAGAGAATGCTGTTAGTGGGTCATTCGCTATGTTGTTTTTAGGCCACGGCATATCATTTGATTACAGAAATCTTACCAATATTCTAATGAGGTAAGTTTCTGAAATTGAGTAGAACTTTTTGGTTTGGATTTGTATATATTGTGTTAAATCCTAAATCCAATGAAAGTAGTTGGGGAAATCCATTTTCTTGATTGGTGTTATATACTGGTTCTTTTATAATGCATGACCAGAGAAAGAAATTGTTCAACTTGCACCTGCCATATCATTTACGGTGTCAAATATCAAAATTGTGAGTGAAACTTTGTTTTTCAAGCTTGATCATGGATAAGAAAATTGAACACAATATCAGAAAGTTCTAATTAAGGTGTTAGACTCATTAAAAATGAAAGGAAAGAGTTACTGATATCATTGTTTAAGACATTTAAAAGCAGTGATTGGTGAGTAAGTTTTGGCTTAACCATGTAATCAATGTCAAAGGATTTATTAGATTAAAGATTCCCCAAAACTTTATAATCTTTGGAGTTGTAGACAATGAGGCAATTTGTTTGTCTTGAAACATTTAGCAAATGGTATTATCTTCTTTCTTTTATATAATGACAGGATATCCTCAATAGACTCAAAACACAGCGATCCATCAGTTCTAGTTAATGCTCATTTTGATACTACACTTGGTTCTCCGGGTGCTGCTGATTGTGGTTCATGTGTTGGTATCTACATTGAATATTTTAGCTTGATTGCAGGAATTATTTTGGCTATATTTTGAACACATCTATCTGACGCTTTGTCCTTTGCAGCATCACTATTGGAAATCGCAAGATTAATCATAGACTCTGGATGGGTCCCACCTCGGCCTATAATTTTATTATTTAATGGTGCAGAAGAATCTTTTTTACTGGTAAGGATATGCTAATGCTTTGTTTTTAAGTAGACTTATTAGTTTGGTTCAAATGCTGCAGTTTTACAAAGAAAAAGAAGTTTAATTTATCATGAGTGATATATTATAAAACTTGAAATGCCTAAATTTGCTTTAGTAGACATATATTTTGGGACATATGTTGACAAAACTTCAGACCCTCTCAATAGGAATGATAGCAAGGAGTTGTGCCAGTGCTAGGGAGAACAGCAAGACGTAAATCAAACTGGCAAAACCAAACCTTAAGCTGACACTATTTTCTTAACTTTATCTGAAGATTCAAATCTTCCTGAACATTCTATTCATATATACATGGTATTGTTTTTCTTCTGATATGTTAGGGAGCTAATGGCTTCATGAGGACGCATAAATGGCGTGATTCCATAGGAGCTTTTATCAATGTAGAAGCGACTGGGACAGGAGGTCTAGGTAGGATATAAATCAGTGCTAATTTTTTCTTTTCCCAAGTGCTGAAATCATTGTTCATACCAGTGGTTATGTCATTACTTAAGCAAACTTTGTTTTAATGATGTAATAAAGAGCTATCTATGATAAATTAAGCTATAATTTATTTCATACCACCTTAAACAAGAAAAATATCGAAAATTACTCTCAGTAGACATGTGTGAACTTCCTCTTTTTTTTTTTTTTTTTTTTTTTTTTTTTTTTTTTTGTCATGCCTAAGCTACATATTTTTTGAAACTACAGATGTAGTCTGCCAATCTGGACCTGGTTCTTGGCCTTCGTATGTCTATGCTCAATCAGCCATATATCCCATGGCAAATAGTGCAGCTCAGGTTTTACTTTATCCTTTTCTAGTATATATTCTTGCTCTAGTGCACATTATTTTTTTTGGAGCTTCTACTAGTTACTTTAATTTATTGTTTAAACACGTTTCCTTGTGTAGGTAATCACACCGTTCTTTATTTCTGCTGACCATGAAAATATTTGTACTTAGTTCCTATTCTGTTAAACCCAACTTTTTTTTCTGCACCTGCTTATATGGATAGTATAACTGACTCAAACATGAATGGTTCAATATCCTTGCAGGATATTTTCCCTGTTATTCCTGGAGATACAGATTACAGGATGTTTTCCCAAGATTATGGCAGTATTCCTGGCCTGGATATTATTTTTCTTTTTGGTGGTTATCATTATCATGCCTCCTCTGATACAGTGGACCGACTATTGTATGCATTATATCTGCTTCTGTGGTATAGAATCAATTTAGTGGAAATTTATACTTTTTGTTATTATGCACTTCCACTCACACATACATGTGCCCATCTGTTTTCAATGCAGACCTGGTAGCATGCAAGCACGTGGAGACAATTTATATAGCACGGTTAAGGCCTTTGCAGTGTCTTCTAAGCTTAAAAATGACCATGAAAGGGAATCCCTTGGTGATGCACATGACTACAATGATGAACAAGCTGTTTTCTTCGACTACTTAACTTGGTTCATGGTAGGTTCTGTTCATGTATATATGCACTTGGCACTAGTGTTTCTTTGATGTGTATATTAAACGTTTTCATTCTGATTGTGCATGTTTCAGATTTTCTACTCCAGAAGGATAGCTCTGGTGCTTCATAGCATTCCCATTGCCATCTTCCTGATTATGCCTTTTTTGTTACGTATGATGAAATATGGGTTATATTGTTGTTTTGTGACCTTCTATGATTTTGTAAAAGGTAAAATGGCTGCAGATCATTATTTTATTTGACAATTCTTATCTGTTAGCATTCCAATCTATACTTAATAATCAATGTACTACTGTTTTTAATTAATAATTTCCATTAATAAGTTCTGCTTCTGTGTTCTTAATAGCAAATGGTTAGGTCTCTTTAAGCTGCTTTGTAGTGTGGACTACTATAATGTATTCAAATTTGTTGGATGTTTTGCAGGAATGATCCTCCATGCTACTGGAATTATGCTGGCTATTATTTTCCCAGTTATATTTTCCATCCTGAGACTGCTATTTTCTAGTTATGGAATGAACTGGTTGGTTGTATATCTTAAGCTGGAAGATGCACATGGGATTTTTTTTTTTTTTTATAGTATTGTTTGAATGTCAAATATCCGAAATATTTCTTGACGTGCTGAAACTGATATGCAGGTTTGCTAATCCCTACTTAGCTTTCTTGATGTTCACTCCCATTTCACTTATTGGTCTGTTGATCCCAAGAACCGTTTTTCGTGTTCTCCCCCTTTCTCAAGATGTTTCAATTCTCAAGACATCAAAAGAGGTAAACATTTTAGATTCAATTTTTATTAACGAATTTGACTGAGAACTAGCTTATTTTACTATGTCCAGCACAAATTGCACCTGTGCGGTTGTTTTATGTATGAGCTTATACTTGTATACCCTCTATGTTTCCCAAGTTTCATTCAAGTTACTGCAAACATGAATCTCACTTAACCATGACTAAAGGATAAAAGTTGAAATACTGAAAATGTACTTTTTAAGTGTTCTGCAAGATAATAACTGAATCTTGCCCACCTATGCATATATTTATAATCACCAAGTCAGTTAGGATGCATGCAACAGTTTTAGCAGTATTTCAGTTTGTGTGCTTAATATGTATGGTATGTGGCTAAATGAATCTTACAGGCACTATCTGATGAGGCAAGATTCTGGGGAGCGTTTGGATTTTATGCTTTATTAACTTTGGCATGTGGTCTGATCAGTGTTGTTTCCTAGTTAAAAATCATGCATTGATTTTCTTAATTTATATAATATAAATAACTTTGGCTATAATATAAACAACTTTGGAATGGCAGGCTTATCTTTTAGCTGGGTTCACAGGAGGTTTTTTGACCTTTTTCGCATCTGCTTCTATGCTTCTAGCCTGGATCTCCTTTTACCTGTCAATCAATTTTTGCGGTCATCAATCTGTCAGGTATTATTTCCCGTAAATTTTCAATTGCATATCCTCTTCATGAACTATGAGTATATTGTTGTTTTCAGTTTTTACTCGTTACCAAGCAGTTATTTTTTTGATGGAGCCAGTTGTTAGTTATTTTTATCATACTTTCCATTTTTATTGTCCAACATTGGTATCTGATGTATAACGAGACATAGTTATAGGGATATGACCTTCCAAATACTTGAGAAAGCTTAAGAAAAATTGAAAATAACCGTATGGTACGTATAACCATCTCTGAGATTCGCACCTAGTTCAAGCAAGATAGTGGTTTTTCTTTGCAAGGAATAATGGAAAGACAGATCAAGGTTTAGCAATCAAATGTGACTTGTTATGTTTTTCTGTTTTAATTACATTAATTTACATACAAAGGATAGCCTTAAATAAGAAAAAAATTACTGACAACTTGACAAGCTGGCAAGGATAGGTACATGGGATTACTCATTGGTTGATTTCTGTCTAATCAGCACTGGTCAAATTATCCTATCAAAATAAAGATAAATAAAATAATCTGGCAACTTTTCTAAACAAGTTAACAACTTGTTAGCTTATATCAAAAGTTTTGGGATAGTCCGCAGCTTCAAGGCCCGCATACCAGTCCGCAAAACAATTTACGTCTTGTTTATCCGCAAGTCTTATTCACATTTGGACAGTCCGCCAAATAGCTTGTTTGCCATATAACTTGCACCAATGATTTCTGCTAAATGTGCGAGTTGTTGCATGAATGACCATCTCGCAATACTCCTCCTTGGCCTTCATGCAGCAAACACCAATTTCATTCCTTAGTTTATCATACTTCGCTTTTCCAAGAGGCTTGGTCAGAATGTCTGCCATCTGACTCTATGCTACAATGAACTAGAGTTGCTTCCTTGCTCTGATCGACTTCCATCACAAAATCGTACTTGATCTTGAAATGTTTTGTCTTCCCATGAAAGATAGGGTTCTTCGCAATTGTAACGGCGGATTGATTGTCACACAAAATTTGCGTTGCTTCATCCTGCACAAGATTCAAGTCACTTAGAATTTTTCTCAACTAAATTGCTTAGCTGATCGCTACTGCTGCTGCAGCCATATACTCCGCCCCAATCGTGGATTAAGCAACAGTTTGCTACTTCTTAGGACTCCAGGAGAACATGCTAGAACCAAGTGAGAAGAAATATCCAGAAGTGCTTCGTATATCATCCATTGATCCTTCTTCACCACTGTCAGTGTAGCCAACAAGCTTCAATATATCCACTTTCATGAACCACACGCTAAGGTTGGCGGTTCCTTTAATATATCTCAACACCCTCTTAGCAACCTTGAAATGTGAGATATTGCAGCAGTGCATGTACCTTGATAACAATGCTACTGCATACATAATATTTGGTCGTATTACTGTTAGATGCAATAAGCAACCAATGAGACTTCTGTAATTCTTCTTGTCGACCTTCTCAAAATTTTTATTGCTGCTAAGCTTTTCTCCAAGTGCCCCAGACATGCTTGCTGATTTGCACCTTTCTATGCAAAACCTTTCCAAGATCTTTAAGGCAAAACTTTGCTGACTGATAAATATTCCTTCCTAAAATTGTTGTACTTCCATGCCAAAGAAGTATCTCATTTCGCCAAGGTCTAACATCTCAAACATCTTCTCCCTTCACAGCTTGAATTCCTCCACCAAATCATCACAGCTCCCAATTATAAGCAAGTCATCAACATACAAAGATATTATTAAAGTTGTGACCTTTTCAACTTTCTTCACATAAAGAGTTGGCTCACTGAGGTTTTTCACAAATCCCAATTTTGCAAGTAATCATCAATTCTTGCCTACCAGGCTCTTGGATCTTTATTTCTTTTGAAACCCTAAAGATTAGCTATTCAATATGGATTTTACAAGTAATCATCAATATAGATCTTCCATCTCATTTAAGTCACCAAAGTTAACAACAGTTATCTTATCAAGCCTTACTACTAGAGAAAATGTCTCCAAGTAATCGACACTGAATTGCTGACTGAAACATTTCACAACCAACCTTGCCTACAACCTGTTGAGTGAACCATCAGCATTGAGCTTGGTTCTGAACACCCATTTAACACCAATAACTTTTTTATGTGATGACCTATCAACAAGCTCCTATGTCTGGTTTTTGTAAATCATGTTCAACTTAGCTCTCATTGCATCCATCTAGCCTTCTATTGTTTCAGCCTTTTCGAAGTTTGTAGGTTCAAGAACTACAACATCAACCCTCTAATAGATTCCAGCAATTAGACGCGTGTTCCTTACTGGTATGTCATCAAAGTCTTTTTCTTTAGTTTGATTATCCGCAAGTTGTAACACTTGCTTAAGCTCTCCTTGTTTGAACATCTTAGCTATAGGAGCATCCCATCTTTATGTTTTCTCTTCATCAAACACATCCCTGCTTACTACAATTTTCTTGGAAGAAGGGTCATAGATCATGTACCCCTTTTTATTACTACTATATCCAAGGAATATCTTAGGCCGCGATCTTCTTTCGAGTTTGCTTCTTTTCATCTGTGGAACATTAACAAAACAGATACAACTGATGAAATTAGAGATGAATAATCTAATATATTGAGGAAAAACTCACTTAGAAACTATATATTTATCAAAAATAAGTATAGATATATATACTGAAATAGTGAATCATGTAAGGAAAAAAATATCTCTAATTAGAATTTCTAAAAATAAGATATAATCCTTAAAGATTAACTATTCAATGTTGTCAAATAAATTAAAGATTCTCAACACTCCCCTTCAAGTTAGAGTAGAGATATCTTGTATGCGCAACTTGCAAAGAAGATTATGACAAGTCTTATAGCTAAGCCCTTTAGTAAAAACATCAGCCAACTATTTTTTAGATGCTAAATAAGATAGATTTAAGACATCACTGGCTAATTTTTCCTTGATAAAAAGGCGATCCATTTCGATGTGATTGGTCCTATCATGCTGCACTAGATTTTGAGCTATGTTGATGGTTGCTTTGTTGTCACAGTAAAGAGTTAATCTATTTTTGTTCAATAACTTTAGCTCTTCCAATATCTTTTGCAGCCGTAAAATCTCACAAACACCTTGAGCCATGACCTTATATTCAGCCTCTGCACTTGATCGAACAACAACACTTTGCTTCTTGCACCTCCAAGTGATTAAGTTTCCTCCCACAAAAGGACAATAACCCGTTGTAGATATTCTATAAAACCCCAAACCCGGCCTGGATATTACGGTTGGATTACGGAGGTTACATTACTCGTGAAAACAAAATTTCCTTATTTTGACAGAACTCTTTACCTCGAAAGAAAACATGTTTAATTAACCTGTTGATGACGTTCCATTTTCGAAAATCCATGAGTACGTTGAAGAAAACCATCTTTGTTAATTTTACCAAAACATACTTATTTTACTTAATTCGTTTGTAAAATAAAACATTTAAGCAAATTACGATTAAACTTGCAACGAAAAACATTATTGTAAACCGATTTTATAACCGTGGTTCATTTTTAGTTGTCTTGAGTTAAGCGTCAATAAAAGTTAAAAACTTTTGTAAAAACAAATACCAAAATAATTTTTAACGTTCCAAACAAAATTTAAAATGTCTGAAAATCCAAAATAATCCATATAAACAAAAGGGAGTCTAATGTAAACCGAAAGAGTGAAATCTGAGCTCCAAAGCCGCCGTCCAACTTATGTCTGAGAATCACTTAAAACAAAACAAAAAAATATGTGAGCTTAACGCCCAATGTGTGATTTGGCTCACGTATCGTGATAATTATATACATATATCAGAGTGTGACAAAGCTTAATAGATTTCATTACGGAGCATATCTTATATCATATTTTTATCATATCATATTTCATATCATGTCATGGCACATTTAATATCTTATCTTATCATAAATCATATCGTATCATATCATATCATATCATATATTACCCCCATTTGTTATACATCATCTTCGTCCTACTAATCACACCAAATAGGACCACAAGAGTCCATCCATCTAATCACACCAATATGTCGCGGTATGCAACTGATAAATATGCAATTGAGCTGCCAAACAGAAGTTTTGCGGTCTAGCCGCCATAGTTGCAGTAAAATTCGCCATATAGCAGCACTTCCTCTATCATGTCACATTCTACCCCAAAACATAAACATAAACATGGTTATAATATCATACATACATATATCATAAGTCCTACGGCATGCATACACATATTTTCTTATAGAGAACACAACATAACATATAGTTTATATACAATTAAACTTAGTTAACATATTTCCTAGGCTGACCCTTACATATATATGTACTAAAACTTATGCTTTTTTGGGCCTACATGATACCCACAGGCCCAACTTTTGAGTCCCTTATTCGGCCCCTAATTGGGCCTTAAAATTAGCCCAAAAGGTTCACACAACCCAAGAAGCTAGCCCGTGTTGTCCACATAGCCATGTGCTCTACACAACCTACCTCACAGTCGTATGGTGCTGGATAGTTTTAAAAACAACCCTTTTTTCGCAATTTTCTCGAGTTTCGAACAATAATTTAGGTTAATTTCACACATGTAGTACTAATTTTGATTCACTACTCAAACGAGTACTTTGAATCCTACAAACGACACCAAAACACAACAATTACAACTTTGATTTAGTTACACTAAATCCAATTAAATCCACTCTTTTCTTAAGGGAAAAGAGTCCCAAATTCCATATACGCATATTTACCATGAGAATAATAGCAACCCAAACTAATAAGAAGACTTAATTGTTGGAGGTTCGTCTAACGCCACAAGTTCCTCTCCTAGAACGAAAGATTTCATCATTAATAGAAACCCATCACAAATAAAATCCCAAATCAAAGACCCAAAGTCTTTTATAACAACTTAGTAAAGAACACTTACACAAAATCAATCGATAGACTAGCGACACGATGAAACGTACAGCAATAGAGATGATAGAACACAAGAATAAAATTTCAAGAACAAGAAGCAAGGAAAGAAAAGAAAAATGAGAACAAGAGGAGAAATGTAACAAAAATAACGTGAAAAGGAGCTTGGGGCAAAAGGAAAAAGGGAGCAATTTTTTTTTGGAATATTTTGGATAAAATTTGAAAAATCAAATCTAAAATCAAATAACACTTACCCACTCCCCACAACTACCCACCAAATCAGATACACATCCCTAAAGATATTCCCATTAACAAAAATTACCTCATTTTTCTTGCGTAAGGGCTCGAACACAAGACCAAAGAATTTATAGAAGCTAAACTATTAAACCAAATTAATTCCCTTATCAACAAATTAACGAAATTAAAAGATAAGCCCAAATACTCAAATTGGGCATAATTCAAAATTAAATAATAAAATCTCGAAACATGAAAATCGAACTTAGGACTTAAACCAAATTTGCAAGGCACTTAACCAACACACCAAATCAAATTAGTTAACAAACTTTAACAATCTAAACACAAGAAAATTGGGCATTACACCTTTTGTCATCAAGAGAGCCAACCTAATTTGCATCTGTAAATACTTCTATCTTGAGATGACTATTTTTAGAGAAGAGTATGCCTTTGTCCGGTACAAACTTCAAATAGCACAAAATTCACAGTACAGCCTGCATATGGGCTTTGCGAGGATCATGCATAAATTGGCTTACCAAACTAACTGCATAGGCTATATCAGGTCGAGTATGAGCGAATTAAATCAATCGTCTAACGAGTCTTTGATCTTTCACTTTATCGACCATTTCACCAATCCATGCTTGTAACTTATGATTACTCTTAATAGGTGATTCTACTGGTTTGCAACCCAACATGCCTATCTCTGTTAGAAGATCTAAGACATATTTTCTTTGGGAAATAAAGATTCCCTCTTTCCATCTGGCCACTTCTATTCCGAGGAAATATTGTAACTTTTCCAAGTATTTGATTTCAAATTCTTAAGCCAATTGTTTCTTAAGCCGGACCATTTCTTCTCTATCGTCTCCTTTCATAATTATGTCATCAACATAAACTATAAGAAA
The DNA here is from genome assembly GCA_025698465.1 of Gossypium longicalyx. NCBI lineage: Eukaryota > Viridiplantae > Streptophyta > Magnoliopsida > Malvales > Malvaceae > Gossypium > Gossypium longicalyx. Next base: position 63,683,310 of record CM046995.1, on the reverse strand, counting down.
AATAATCTTACCCTTGTGATGTTTTATAAAGAAGGTATGATTAGCATTATTTTTTTGATAGTCAAATGACATCATGACATTACTAAATTTGTCAAACCAAGCTTTGGGAGATTTTTTTTTGACAAACAAGCTTTGAGAGATTATTTATTCCAAATAGGGTCTTTTTCAGTCTACACACCTTCCTTTGAGTATCTTTATCCTCAAATACTGGAGGAACTTTTATATACACTTCTTCTTTTAGGTTTTCATGTAAGAAGACATTCTTTACATCAAACTGTTGTAAGTCCCAATCGAGATTTACTACACATGATAAAATGATTCTAATTGTATTCAATTTAGCAACCAGAGCAAATGTTTCTTGATAACTCACTCTATATTTCTAAGTGAATCCTTACATTACTAATTTGACTTTAAGTCTTTCAATTGAATCATCAACCTTATACTTGATACTAAACACCTATTTTCAGCCAACCATTTTTTGCCCCTCAGGAGGATTAACCAATTCCCACGTTTAATTTTTTGGTAAAGCTTGCATTTATTTTATCATATCCTTTTTCCATCTTGGATCAGTGATAGCTTCTCTCCAATCCTGTGGAACAGACATAGAGAATAAGGACAAAACAAAAGCTCTATAGGATTGGGATAAGGAATCATAAGAGACAAAATCAAAGATAGGATGTAAAGTGCAAGTTCTAATACCTTTTCGTTGGGCTATTGGTAATTCTAAATCAATAGCACATTCAAGTAAAGAAGACTCACTTGATAGTGAAGAGTTAAGGCACAGAGTAGATTGTAAAATCTCTAAAAATCAACTATAATCCTTAAAGATTAGCTATTCAATGCTGTCAACTAAATCAAAGATTCTCAACAACATCCAAATGCTTTTAATTGAGAGATTGAAGGTTTGTACCTGAACCAATCTTCAAATTGAGTTTTCTCTTTTACAGCATTGGTTAACAATACGTTCAACAGATAGACTAAAGTGTTCATTGCCTTGGCCCAAAATTCATTTGGCAGCTTCTTTCAAACAATAGACACATTGCCATATCCATCACGATCTTGTTTTTTCTCTAACACACTTTATTTTACTGCAGAGTGTAAATATTGGTGAGTTGATGATGGATCCCAACTTTTTCACAATAGCTTTCGAACTTGTTTGAAGTGTACTCGGTTCCATTATCAGACCTGATCATATTCAGTTTGTTGTTTGTCTGATTTTCAACTTGTACTTTAAACTTTCAGAATTTTCAGCTAGGTTAGCTTTTTGTTTCAAAAAATAGACTCAGCAATACCTCATGTAGTCACTAATAAACAGAATGAAGTCATTTAAAAAAGGTGTCTTCATGGGTCTGCATACATCAAAATGGACCAGATGTAGTTTTTCATTGTCACACCAGGCTTTATTTGTTGGAATGGTTGCTTCCCAAGTTGATAGACTTCGTAGACGCCACTTTGCTCTTCAATTTTGGTCATCTTCTCAACTAAATTTGTCTTGCACAATTGATTAAAAGACTTATAGTTCACATATCCCAATCTTTTGTACTAAAGATTTGTTTCATCAACTGAACTAGTATAGGCATTCAAGGTTATCAAGTTCCAATCCAACACAAAGCTTTTGTCTTTCATTGAAACTATCACAACTTCCTGTCTCAATGAATCAAATATGGTGCAACCATTATCTTTAAAAATAACATAGTACTTCTTCTAAAGAAATTGACCAATGATAAGGAGATTATGATCTATTTCAAGTACTAAAATACCATCTGAAATTACTTAAGTACCTGATGCCATATTGATCAACACATCACCTTTGCCCTTAGCTTGATTGAGTTTGCCATTTCCAAACCTCACTTTTAAAATGCAATTTCTGTCAATATTTTTGAAGATGCTTTCATTCGAAGCCATGTGATTAGTACATCCACTATCTATCAACCAACCCTTTACGACTACTTCTTGATACAAAACATGAAGCTGCGAACACTTGCTCCTCTTGAGCATGATTCCCATCAGCAGTTTGAGCCTGAGTAGTATGCTGCTGCGGTTACTGCTGTTGTGCCTGCACTTTGTTCTTGCATACTTTTTCCATTAGGCCAAGTTGCTTGCAAGCTCTGCACTATGTCTAGTTTGAACCTGCAATACTTCTACAAAACAATGGTATTTTTATAGTTAGAGCATGGTTGATTCTTCTTTTTTCCACTATCTCTTCTTGGCTTTTCTTTTTTGCCCATTCAACCATTCTTTTCTTTGTAATTCGAGGAGCGTGAACTTTCCCTATTTCTAGCTTAAAAGGCTCCCTCAACATACTCCTCTTTCCTTGTTGCTCTACTCTGATCTTGAGCATACAGGGTATTTATCAGCTCTGATAGAGAAATCGTAAACAGGTCTCTCGAGTCTTCAAAAGAAGGTATTTTTGACGCATACCTCTTTGGAAGTGTTGTGATGACTTTCTCAACTACCTTGCTATCAGTAAACTGATCTCTAAGCAATCTGATGTTGTTTATAACAACCATGATTTTGTCAGAATCTTACTTGATAGTCTTAGACTCTTTCATGTTCAGGTTCTCAAAATCCCTCCTCAAGTTGATAGTCTACTGCTGCCTTGTCTTCTCTGTACCTTGAAACTCTTTTTTCAGCTTATCCTAAACTTGCTTTGGAGTCTCACAGGCCATAATCCTAGTGAAGATCACATCAAAAACACCATTCTGAAGACACAATATTGCTTTAAACTTCTTAACACGATCACCACTATACTGCATGATCTGTTCTATCGTTTAATTGGCTCTCAATGGTGGTGACTCGACAATTGGCTCTCAATGATGGTGGCTTGACATTTACATTTACAACCTCCTATAAGTCGTAAGGTTGTAGGTAGCTTTTCATCTTAACTACCCAAATATGATAATTTTCACCGTTAAGAACTGGTGGTAGTAGAGGTGTAAAATTAACTGAAAATATTTTTACAATAACAAAAAAAAATGGCTCTTAAAGATGATCGACTCTAGATACCAATTGTTGGTTTTTCTTTGTAAGGAAGAAAGGAAAGACAAACCAAGGTTTAGCAATCAAATGTGATTTATTATGTTTTTCTATTTTAATTACAATAGTTTACTTACAAAGGATAGCCTTAAATAAAAAAAATTACTAACAAGTTGGCAAGTCTAAGTACATGGGATTATTCATTGACTGATTTTTGTCTAATTAGCACCGCTCAAATTATCCTATCAAAATAAAGATAAATAAAATAATATGACAACTTTTCTAAACAAGTTGACAACTTGTTAGCTTATATCAAAAGTTTTGGGATAGTCCGCAGCATCAAGGCTCGCATGCCAATCCGCACAACAATTTACACCTTGTATATCCGTGAGTCTTATTCACATTTGGACAGTCCACCATATGATCCACCAATGGCTGTTTGCTTGACAGTTCGCCAATGGACAGTCTGCCAAATAGCTTGTTCGTCAGATAACTCGCACCAATGATGTCCGCCAAATGTGCGAGCTGTTGCATGAATGGCCATCTCGCAACAAGTACCCCTTCCCTTTCCCGCTTTCTTTTATTTCCGTCATTGTATCAGGCAATGTATTTTGGTTTCACCTACTTATTAATGACTTACAAAAATCAAGGAAAAGAATAAATCATACAATCACAACCAAATCTCAGAACAACTTGTTAGTCAGCCATTTGTTTGGAAGGGGTTTTAACAAGGAATGGGAACAGAAATAAGTTTTGGTATTATGGCAAGTAAAAAGGCAGTATTCAAGGGATGAACAATTAATCTTATTAAGTTTTCACATGAAAATTGCTCAATAGGGTTAAGTTAACCTCTGGCCTAATGACTTTCAGTATAATATGATGTGATACCTGATCTTTGAGTTCTGCAGATGGAGGTTTGAAACATATTTTACAGCTCAAGGTTCTTCTCTTGTTTGGAAGTAAATTTCCTCTTGCATTTATATACTTTTTTCCTTTAGTCATAAATTCCTATGTTGTTCCACAAAACAGTATCAAGATAGTAGTAAAAACTGTATACTGATTGATAACTTTGTTTCTTTATTTTAGGTCAACAGTTTTTTATGTGATTCCTCTAATTCCATGCCTTACACACTCTGTCTATTTTGGTGGGGCTCTTGTTCAATTTTTTATTGAGAAGATTGGTATGATGGGTTCTCTTCCACCTCCTTACGGTTAGTTTTTCTGGATGTTGATACTTCATAGTTCATAGATAATTTCGCTTCCACAAGATTCGTATGGATCTGACAGAAGGACTTGCCTTAATGGGAATTGTCCTCATATGCTTGCTGCTTTTGTCCAAGTGGCTACGAATTATTATTTTTTTTTTTTTGAAATTTGATTCCAACATATGTAGTCACGAGGAAATATTTCTTATTCAGACTCATATCCAATACTCTTACTGAATCCGAGTAGCACTAGATCACAATATTATGTTCTTTTTTATTTATTTTGGTGACAAACATTTTATTATACTGTATAGGGCTTTACTATAGCTGTATTCATAAATCACCACAACGGAAAAATCCAAAGATCTTTTGTTTTATTCCTGCAGGGTTTTACATTCCTGATATTGTCATAGCAGCCACAGTTGGTATCGCTACGGGATGGAGTGTAGGCCCCCTAATATCTATTTGCGGCAATTGGTTAGCCAGGTCATCCATCTTGCAGTTCTTGCTACATCTTGGTGTGATTGCTTGGGCTCTGTCATCGCAGTTCTTTCCATATAGCACAGATGCACCTAAGAGAGTTATTCTCCAGCAATCATTTCTCACTGCAGGTATTTCTAAAACTGCAGTTGCTATTCAAAAAGCCTCGCTGAAACATGTTTTGAGTTTGCTGCCGTCTTCAAACATGACTTTAATTCCCGTTTTGTTTTTCATTCTAAAGATTAAAAAATTCAGGTATTAAATTCTCAAATATTAAGGTACTCAAACTTGCCTTATTTAATGATTTGAGTTGCTCAAAAAATCTGAAAGGATTAAACCGAATTCTGAGTGTTTTTCTAGTGAAGCCTAACTGTTTTATTGACAGCTTAGAGATTTTCAAGGGTCAATTCGCGGTAATAGTTTCTCCTCTGTCGAGAAGTTGTAATGGTGGTAGTGTAATTTAAAAAATAAAATTACTGTTTTGTTTGTCGGCTTGACAGATGCAAATCAGATTGTTGATTCAAGTTATGACGTGGCCGTGGTGGACTCCAATTCTATACTGTTTCTTTTGAAACATGCACCTGAAGTCGCGAAGGAGTTGCACATTGGTCCAGAGTTTTCTTTCGAAACCGCTAACATGTCTAGCCAACGTACTTTCATGGTATGTAATATTTACTATCATGCATGCCGACACACTCTTACAAAATTTACATAAGCTGCAATAATATGTGGATTAGGAAGAGAAAATTGAGTTCGATCCCCTTTAAAACCTGGATGTATATATACTCGCAAATGCTGCTTCCATTAGGGTTGAGTGTGAGTAGGGGTGTTATTGAGTTGTGCTTTAGTTCAAACTATAAGAAGCTAGAATTTGATTCAAAATTTGACGCTCGGATTCAATTTGTTATACATGAATATTCCGCCCTTGTAAGAAGCAGCAAAAGCCATCTCACCATCGCCAGGCACACACTCCTCACCTCGAATAACACAAAGGCGAGGCTACCTATACACAATCTGCCTAGTTGGCCTCACTTAAGTTTAGAACAATACTCTTACGACTCAGCGCTATACGAAATTGCAAGAACAATTTAAGCTCCTCCAGGAACAACTCTAGCGACAACAATAATCAATGCGACAAACATTCGAGTAATAAAGGAACTTAGGATAGGGCGAGAGGCCATCTAGATATGCGGATGTTGTATCACTGGTGACAGGACACCAATCTTGGAATCTATGATCAAGAGAATTGACGGGTTGAAAAGAGGTCACCAAATGGACCAATGGACAAACTCACACCTCAAAATAAACATAGGGGATAACCTTTTACACACTATTCACTAGGACATTATGTTATGAACAATAGAAGCGGCGATATCAGGAGATGGTAAGAAGGAGTGCCTTATAATAGATTCATTAGTTATATGCCGCTTAATTCTTATAAGGTGCATATATTGAACAATGTAACCGGAGTAGGTGTAACACCCCTTACTCATTTTGACAATTAGAACGAATATGAGATGTTATGGTGACACTTGCATGCTTAATCCAATTTTTTTTTTTTGGTATAAAAGTCAATTTCTCAATATATTAATGTACTTTGAATCAAATTGACAAAGTTTAGAAAGATTCAAATATGATTAGAAATCATATCAAGTCATAGTGTACATATAGAGTCATGTCAAAATCATAAAACAAATGTTCGTAGTTCTTTAACTCAAATCGAAGTCATTCGAGTTGAAAAAGAGAAGAGTTTTACAATAATATAAACCTTGAAAAATTTAAATAAAATTATAGAAATAAAATAAAAAAAAAATCATCTTTGAAGGCATTAAAATCATCTTAAAACCATTTAAAAAATTTTAATGGGTAATCAGAAGTGTCCAGGGTAAAAAATGAGCCCTTAGAAGCTAAAATGGATCAAAACAATGTAGTGGAGCAAAGTGGTGCAAAATGCTAGAACAATGTGCGAGGTCACGACATGGGACATCATGCCGCGATGTCACTTGCTGTTTATAAAAAGCACGACGTAGATGAGGTCACAACGTCATAGGTGAATATTTTGACGTTGCAAGATAAGGTTGCAAATCACCCTCCGTGTAACCCGGAAACACTACAAGTTATTCCAAACATTCTCAAAACATACCAATAAGTTTTGAATTATTTAGAACACATTTAAATGAGATTTAAAACCATCATTCAACATAGAACTCACATTCTTAAGAAGATGCTCAACAGTCATTGAATTAAAAAACCTTGCCCTTTATAGACATAAAATAAATAATTACAACTCTCTATAAGGGATTAAGTCTTTATTACATGTCATTTTACTACAAATTCTAAGACAATATAACAAGTCTAACCTTGTTCTTTCTTCAAGTGGTGATGTAATATCTCCAAGTCACTAATTCAATCTTCATAGAACAATTTTCACCTATGCTAAACCACTAACGAGTTAAGCTCGAGAGCTTAATAAGTACTCGTAGATTATCCTAAATTGTCTTAATCATTAGTTGCTTGACTCTTTTATAAGTTTTATGCAAGAGTTCACTTAAAACCATATGTTAAGGACATTTCATTTCGTATTTCTTTGTAGCACAACATTAGTACTCAAGCCCATTGAGATTTGTTTTTCATTTATTTCCAATACATAAGAGTGCTTACCTATTTTGTCTTTCTTACTTTTAGAGTGCATTCTTAGCCATGTTACAATTAATTGTATCCTCACTAATTACTAAATTTATTAAGGCATTATGCATATTAATCACTTATGCCATTTCCAAATAGCATATTACCTCATAAAGCATGGTTCTCACATAGAGATATATAATGTTCTACTATATAAAATATATATCCAAATCACATAATTGAAACTCTTTGAACATCCATTCATTATCTTACATTTAAATCTCGCATATTCAATTTAATAAGTTATTCAAGCGCTTAATGCTCTCATCAATAATTTTCACATTCATATATAAATACCATGCACTTTTTTTTGACTTCCTCATTCTCACTCATTAAGATTTTTTTATATAAAAAAAAAAGTCAACCTTTAGTTCATTTTAGCTATAATCCACATTTTTCTACATTATGGCATATCAATAATTCTTTTGACACTCCTAACCCAAATTTTAATGCCATTAAGCCAAATTCATATATTCCAACATGTTTCTTCTAATAATCACAACTTGTTAAAGCTATTATTTTTCTCATATATTCTCAATCACATTTTAAACATACATAATCATTATATACTTTGTTACATCATTTTAACAATTTCCATAATTATTTTATTGAGGGGAAGTTAAGAGAATGCAAAGTACTTACCTCATTCATAGTAAAAGTTTCACCACAAGGCTTCCTCATGCTTTCTCAACACTTTAATCCATCCAATTCTTCACTAAAAATTACCCTCTCCATCCATCCAAGATTTCTTAACACAAAATATAAACACAACATTAATACACATCCTTCCAGGCAACTTTCTTATGCTAAAATTTCAACTATAGAATATGGAGATGGTGGAAATCCACTTTCTTACCTTTCTTGGAGTTTTCTCCCTCTAATCATGGCTTTATCTCACTAAACTCATAAACTATAAGTTTTGAGAAATGAGATGGTAGATGAAAATGAACTTAGAAATTGGTTTCATACTTTATATTACTAAGAAATCCTAATTTGACGTTATGATTAAATTTGATGAGGAATGAAGAAAGTACAAAAAATGAAAGACTTTCCCTACTCAAAAAGAAGCAGCCGGTCATGGGTAAGAAGATGGGGTTTCTCCTTTTATTTTTCTATTTAAAATACTTAAATTTGGTCAAAGCGAATGTCAAATCCCATTAAATTAAATGCGTGGTCCACATTTAATCACCATGCAAAAATTCAATCCAATGACTCCAAAGGTATTCTCAATAATTCAATATCTCAAATTATAATATTTCCTATATGAAATTCGTGTAAAATAATTAAAACACCCTTCATGTGGAAAAATTGCATTTTGAACCCTGTTTTACTCATCACTTTGTTTAAATTTGATCAAGGCACTTAATGACTCAAAATTTTCATATTTTATACTTATCAACCTTAATTATGAATTATCTATGCATAATTTTCATTTAGGACATTTCTCAATAAAATGAAAATCTTAGGATTTAGTCTCTAACTTTCATTTTCATTCAATTCAGCCCCAAAGATCATCATTCATTGCAATCACTTACTAATTTGATCGTATAGCACTTCATTGGTACGTTTTTAACCAATTTCTTTATTGTTGGGCTATTTTCATTTTAGTTCCTTGAATTTTATAATTTTTACAATTTAATCCCCAAAGTGACTTCCATCAAATTAATACCCAGTTCAAGTCATCCTTATGCTTCACAATCATTATTAACTTTTATTTCTTTAATTTGATCAAATTACACTTTCATCCTTAACATTTCTAAATTTACAATTTGGTCATTTGATACAAACATCTCATATTCACAATCATTCTCTCAAATTTCCTCTTATAACAATCAAAATAATTCTTTAATACTTCATTTATATAAATTTTTTTTTCAAATTCTCTTCAGAATTTCACTATGATGAGTCTTAGAATAGTACCATTTACTGTATTGGAAATTTGGGGTGTTATAAGAAAGATCTTAGTATCTCCACACCAATAAAGTCATCATCTCTCGAACAAATGTTGATTCCATGGTCACGTTGACCATAAAAAAGAATGTGTTTACCTCATAGATGCCATTGAAGAGGTTGTTAGGCGAGGAGAAGTGTAATGCCCCTTACCCGAGACCATCGCCGGAGTCGAGTATGAGACATTACTAAACTTATTTTAGCATTTAAACAAGTTTAAATAATTCTCATAGTAAATTGTCCATCTGCGTCACAGTTGCTAAAAAATTTATATCTTGAGTTACGAAACTCAAAATCCAATTTCGTAAATTTTTCCTGAAACTAGACTCATATATCTACTTAATAATTTTTTTATAGAATTTTTGGTCAAGCCAATTAGTACAGTTTATTAGTTAAAGTCTCCCCTATTTCAGGGTTCGGCTACTCTGACCCCTGTGTATTACGAATCAGATATCTCCCTGTACAGAGTTTCAATGACTATGCCGTTTGTTTCTCATAAAACTAGACTCAATAAGTATTTCATACATGTAAGGTAAAACTCCTAATTGTTTTTGTACAATTTATTGTTAATTTTTAAAATCAGAACAGGGGATTCAGAAATTACTCTGACCCTGTTTCACGAAAACATAAATATCTCATAAAATATAACTCTTTTACTTATTTTGTTTCTTCCACATGAAAATAGATTAATTAAGATTTAATTTCATATTTTATTCATCATCTAATTCTATCTATACTATTTTTAGTGATTTTTCAAACTCACATCACTGCTGCTGACTCATTTTGTTTTGTGGCCAATTTTACCTTTCCAAGGATTTTCATGGTTTAGTTAAGACATAAAGCATACATGTTATCATATATAAACTTGATTAGCCATTCCAATAGCTAATCATTCTTAAACATTTCCATTCCATCCATGGGCCATATCGTAAGATTACACACACAAAATGATTGGAATGCTATACATGCCATATTTCCAAAAATTACAAGTCATTATACCGCAATTGTTCAGTGATAGTGTGAGCGTGCCTCCAACCGTCCCGATCTCCAAATTGACTTGTCAAAACTACAAAGAATGAAAAGGTGAGAGTAAGCATAGATGCTTAGTAAGTCTATATGCAAATAACAAATAACTTAACAAAGCAACTATACCAACCAACATTAGCATAATATCACCAAAACATATATCACATTTCTATTCATCATTCATCATTTTATCATATTATTGTTGTCGTATCAAGTCTCAAACCGAGGGTTAAGTACATACCTGTCCAAAGTGCCCATTCCACAACACTTACCAATACGTCACTTGCATCTTGAGTATTCTTCCATTTTACTAGAATTTTACCCGTTGAACACATCGGAATATAATTCGGATACATGGAAAGTTTGCACATAAGTGCCACATATGTAGCCAAGCTACCATGTAACCCGCCCATAAGTGAACTCAGAATCAACTCAACGAGCTCGGGCGTTCGCATCCATAAGTGAACTCGGACTCAACTCAACGAGTTCGAACATTTGCATCCATAAGTGAACTCGGACTCGACTCAACGAGCTCGGATGCCCAAGTATCCTAATCTATTCCTAAGGTTCAACAGGACTTTCCTCGTTCGTACTCCTTTACCATTCTCCTCGGAATACTAGTGACGATACTTCGGTAGTCTTTCACATTTTTCACATAATTCATAAAATTTTTGCATGTTGTCCAACAATTACCACAAAGCATAGAATTGCATAATAACAATCATAATATCGTATAAATAACATTAAATGATTTAAAATAACAATTATATTACAATATTTACATATGAACTTACCTCGGTACAATATGTTAGAAATCAAGCCTATTCCTCGGAAACTTTATTTTTCCCTCGATCACGACTTGAATCTCGTTTCTCTTGATTTATAATACCAAATTTAGCTTATTTAATACTCACATTTATTAAAACAGTCCTTGACTCAAAGTTTGAAAAAATTATATTTTTGCCCCGAAACTTTTGCATATTTACACTTTTGCCCCAAAGCTCGGAAATTAAACTTCATCCTAGTTTCTTATGTTTTATGACATGCTTATCATTTTTCCCTTCTATAGAAAATTCAAATTCACACTCTATCATGTATTTATGAACATTAGGTATTTTTACCGATTTTGTCGTTTTACTTGTTTTCACGTAAAATCGCTTAGCAAAAGTTGTTTAACACAATTTCAAGCTGCATATTATACCATAAAACATCAAAATAAACATATTTCACCTATGGGTATTTTTCCAAATATAAACTCTAGGTTAAATTATTGCTAGAATAAGCTAAATCAAGTTACCGGGACTCCAAAAACGTAAAGAACATTAGGAATCACTTACTATGGAGCTTGGAAGCTTGAAACAAACCCTAGCTATGGAGAACCCTTGAAATTTCATCCTAATGAAGAAGATGGACATATTTTGCCATCTTTTTCCTTTTTTTAATCTTTTAATTACCAAATGACTAAAATACCCTTCATTACTAAACTTTCAAAATTTCCATCCATATCCAATTTTTGTCCAAAAACTTAGAAATTGGTCAAATTGTTATTTAAGACCTTCTAATTAATATTACAAAGCAATTTCATACTAAAAACTTCTAGAATGCAAGTTTTACAACTTATTCAATTTAGTCCCTAATTTCAAATTAAGCACTTTATGCATAGAATTTCTTCACGAAACTTTCACACAATCATGCAATCATATCATAGACCTCAAAATAATCATAAAATAATTATTTCTCTCTCGAATTTGTGGTCCCGAAACCACTATTTCGATTAGGCCCTAATTCGGGATATCACAAGAAGCTAGATAGTTGATTGGAAATTTTCCCCAACAAAGAAAGTATGATGAGGTAAAATTTTTATAAGATACACCAGACAGGATAAAGTCCATGATAATATACCAGTCAAACACACATTAACATGTTAGTTGGTGCCACCAAAGAATGGGTTATTTTGTAAACCATGAGGAAGGCTCACTTTAGAAGCATAATATTTATAAAATTATCATTAAAGAGATCTTAAGTGATAAAAAAAATATGAAAGTCAAATTTAATGAAAAAAAAAATGATGTTTGATGACAATCGCAATGACCCTTAAGTAATCACAACCACAATTGCAAACTATGATGCTTGACAAGACAATGTGGTGAAAGTATTACACTGGGTGACTTTTCAAAAAATGGGTCTCTTCAAACAAAAATTAAAGCAAGCCCCATCTGTGGGTTTGCTAACCAATTAATTTAAGTAAAGCGTTCAATCACATTGCCAATCACCATAAGAGATAGGGGAATACTATCACCAGCATGATATAATTCTTGGTAGTCGATCAGTCATCAGCTTGCAATGCCATTTTTAGATGACCTTTGATGAAAAATATTTAAATGACTATGGTGACATTCTATATGAAGGTTGCCCCATGGGTATGGGATATGTACAAGCTAACCAAAAAATGACAAGGTAATGCCAAATTATTTTTGTCCAATTACCATAGCTTACACTAAATTTGGAAATGGCAAGGCCAGAAAAAAAGTATCTGAAGTAACGACCAAGAAAGAAGTTGAACAAAAACATTTGAAAAGTAAGAATGTGTTGCAGGCAAGAACCTAGTGAACCTAAAAATCCTTGATGTCAAGTGAGAAATCAACCAATTCAATGCAAAACCAAAAGGATGAACCAAAAACTTACAATTGTTTTATAACAATCCTAAAAGGATAACTCGAACTTTTTCCTCTCTCCCGGAGCTAGAGAAGGTTTCTTAATAAGAATGTTAAGAGAACATCGAGGTGTTTGCATGGTCAATAACAAAGATGCCTAGGGTAACCTAACAATCATCTAGCACTCACTCAATGTTAACCCTAATGCCATGGTTGTTCAATAGAAAAGTTAAGGTTTGTGACTGAAGGGTTTAAGCGGTCAAAAAAGAAGTCCAAAAGCTATTGGCTACTAGTTTCATTAAGGACGTCACCTACTAAGAACAGTTGTCTCATATAGTCACAATGAAGAAACCTAATGAGAAATAGAGCATGTGCATTGATTTCACATAAGGCTTGTCCCAAAGACAATTTACCACTTCTCTCTATAGTTAGACTTGTGGGTGCTTCAACAAGACACAACGCTTTATAGATGCCTTCTCTAAGTACAATAAAATCCTACTAGCTCTATAAACCAAGAAAAGACTATTTTCATAAATAAAGAAAGGTTGTGATATTGTAAGGTGATGCTTTTTTGTCTTAAAAACGTTAGACCAACTTATCATCAATTGGTAAATCATATTTTTGAAAAGAAATTAAGGAAATTTGTGGAAGTATACATAGATTACATGCTTGTAAAAAGTGTTTACATGGAATGTTATGGCTTGATAATGGTGATAAAATAATAATATTCAATAAAGTTGAATATTCAACTAATTATTATAAGACTACTAATATTAAAATAAACAATTAATAGTAACTCTACTCCTAAATACTAAAGAACTAGAGACTAACTATTATGAATTAATGAATTTGAATAACATAAACTAAATATAAGACTTAAGAGACAACTATTGGAACATCAATACATCCCGTGGCATAGTGAAAAAGTAATTATGGTGGTCACAATCCATGAATCCATGTAAAGGGAATGAATCTGGGTTGAAAAAGATTGAAAATGTACCTAAAATTGATCTAAAAAGGAGCAACATTGGTACAGGTTTGAAGCCTGTATTGAAATGGCAAACCTCAGCTGCAACAAATCGCCTAGGTGTTTACGTGATCCGCTTAGAAGAAGAACGATCATGGTCATCCACGTGAAATTAGTATTTTGGGTAACATAGAGTTGGGATAAGACCTTCCTTTTTATTCAAAACCACATATTGAATAAAATATCTCAGAGGGATTTAAGGAATCTTCCATAAAACATGATATCCTTACCATAAGGTTATCAATTTCCATAATTCCTTAAAAAATATCTTCAATTGAAAATTAAATCATTATTTAATAATTTTGGTAAAGATAAACCTAATTAAAACTTGTATGAAATTCAATTAATATATTATTTTAATGAAATTCAATTAATATATTATTTTAATTGTATCCTCTAGGTGTGTACCTTAAGTATGTACATATATCATGTTTAATATTTAAATTTATCAAATTAAACTAATCATAAGAACATTTCTATAATTAATTTAACGTATGTGACAGTTAAATATAATCCTAACTTTCTTTGGATTCTAGTCACTTCAACCCTAGGGTGTGTCCCTATAGGACCCGGCAACGTTGGCAGTAACATTAAAACAAATCCAATGTTATAAGAAGTAAGTGACATCTAGCAATCAACACTACTACCCAAGCTGCAAGAAATTATAGTTTCACATAACCTTCTGTGATAATATTATGTAGTATATCCCTTTATCCTTGATATCAAAACCTAAAATGGCCTCTACTTGTATAAATTTATTTATCAATTGATGAAAGTTATTGGGTTTATTGTACAATGGAGGTGACACATCCAATTTTCTCGTAAAATAATAAAACCCCAACTAATCATGCTTATTGGTGAGACAAGTATATACAACTTTTGAAACTACTAATATAATAAGGCTCTTTCCTCTCACTACAATACCAAACAATGCAAAAAAAAAAAAAAAACTAGGATGCGCTTATTAACTACCCAAGAGCAACCCTAAAACTTTCTAAAGCATGGACAAACCAAGAATGAAGTGGTCGATGAAATTCTCTCTAAAAGACATAAAGGGATAAGAAAAATCCTCTTTAATTTTTTATAAAATTTCTAAGTTGATGAACATCCCATAAATAGAAAATATATATCTATAATAAGGGACTTGAATCCCTCCTTAAAAGTAAAACACAAACCATTTCCTCCTCTAACATAAAATGCAATATCCTTTACCCGTATTCAATGCCGGAACAGGGTACGAGGCATTACCAGACATAAATACAAGCAAACATACATTTTCGAGTTATAAATTTTTGCCTAAATTAAAATTTGTTACATGCATTCATATTGTCCCTAACACGAGCCTACAAGGTCCATAACATGCTTTGGAAGCGGTTCAGAACTAAACTGAGAACTTTAGAAAATTTTACGACACTTAGAGAATTTTTGCTAAAACAAGGGTCACACACTCGTGTGGCTTGGGACACACCTGTGTTCGTAGGCCATGTGGTCACACATGCCCGTGTCTCTAACCCGTGTAACTTTCTATTTGTCACCCAAGAGCAAATTAAAGTAACATGGCCATGGCACACGCCCGTGTCTCTTACCTTTATGCTCGATGTTGAGCATTGTGTTTTGCAACAATTTAGGTGCAAGAGACACATGGCTGGATCCTACGCCCATGGGGCTGATCGTGTCACACACGACCTAGACACACGCCTGTGTGTCTACCCGTGTGGACAAAAACAAGGCTATTTACCAAGCTATTTTGCCGCCCTTATTCACACATACACTTACCCTAATTCAAAGGCACAAAACAATACATACTTAAGCAACCAAAACATCCACATTGATTGTTAAAACAATCAACTTTATATATTTATCTAACATATTCACTACATTTATTAAGCCCTAAACCAACCATACAAATCTCACATTCATTAGGCTTCATTCAATTACTATCTAGTTACCAAATTATACTCAAATTCCTCATCTCATCAATAGGTCACAATTCCAAACATTACACAATCATGCCATAAATTACATTTCCAAATATTTCACATTCACCAAGCATACCATGATCATATCACCTTAAACATTGACACATATATGAATATACTTAGGCTTACAACCATGTTAGCCAATATAAGCCAACTTACATGGCCAAATAGTAAAACAAGCCTTTGACGATTACAAGCCCTTACATTGACTAAAATTATATGACGCATATAAGAAAATGACCAAGTCCCTATACATGCCATAAACTCAAAATACTTGAATTCATTAATACCCAAAATGATAGCTTGATAGTGTGATAGGATCTCCGGCGATCTCCAACCCGAGCTAGCTTGACGGCACTATAAAACATGGGAAAAGAAGGGGGTAAGCTATATAGCTTAGTAAGTTCGTATGAACATAATAAGCAACTCTTACCAATCATTTATCAAATCCAATTATATAAGCACAAGATAACATAAATTGCATTATAAATCACAGTTATAACTTATTCAGTCACATTGTTTGTTTTATCAATTTACAAGCATAATTTAACATGTCTTGACATTAGCCTAATAACCGAAATCTCTCCATTATAATCGTTTACCACAATCAACCAATCATTTCAAACCTCATAATAAACATGCATATTAATTATGAGTGCTCACTTTTCAAGCATATATTCTAACATCTTTCAATTGTTTAAGCCTATATCTTCTCATAATCATTTAATAGGAAATTATGCCAATCTATCCATTTTATCGTATCTGATAAATCACAATTTGTGTGAATCAAACATGCTAAATCATAACTCAATTTGGCCCGAAGCCAATTACACGATCGCCAACTGAATTTACCATATATTTCGTACATCACAAGTATAGATCAATAATCACAAGGCTTTCGCAAAAACATTCTCATGGAAACCATGAACTCACAATATCATGAAGTCAATGCTTATAAACTTTATGTACATACCTGTAGAAATTCGTAATACTTACATGCTCTTTCTTTGATTTGGCATACTCATTAAATTACTCATTGAACCACTTGGAATGCTAAAGGATACTTGAGAATCTCATACTGACAATACCGTACCAATGTCATATCCCAAATATGGTCTTACATGTAATCTCGTATCGATGCTAATAGTTCAGCTATGGTCTTACACGAAACCTCATATTGATTCCATATCCCAGATATGGTCTTACACATAATCTCAGTAACCCTAATGTCATGACATTTGTATCCTATCTATTCCTAAGGTTCAACCGAGACTTTCACTGTATCGAACCTCTATCAATCATTTCCATAGTGTCGTACTCAATAACATTCACATTTTATTTTAATAATATAGCATTTACCACAATTATATCAATTAAGAATTTATACATATATAATTTAATACTTATTAAACATACGAACTTACCTCGACATAAAAATGGCGGAAAGGACCTAACTGTCAAATACTCGTTTTTCCCCTGTTCTAATTTCGAACCTCGTTTTTCTTGATTTATAATATCACATTTAACTTATTTAATCATTATACTACTCAAATCAGCCTAAAATCATATTATGACAAAAATTACATTTTTGCCTCTAAATTTTAACATTTTTATAATTTAGTCCCTAGGCTTGTAAAATGAAATGTACTCAATTTCTTCAACACCCATGCCTAGCCGAACCTTATACATGCTTATAGCAGCCCATATTTTTCTTTTATTCACACTTTAGCACCCATTTTACAACTTTTTACAAATAGGTTCTTTTAGGCATTTTCTTCGAAAATCACTTAGCAAAAGTCGTGTATCATACATCAAACATACATTTTCTACCATTAAACATCAAAATACACAAATATCCATCATGGGTAAAATTTTAGACTTTGATTATTTCTTAAATTAGTGGTAGAAATAGATAGATCATGTTACAAGGATTTTAAAAACATAAAAATCATTAAAAACGGGGCTAGAACGGACTTACAATCGAGCTTGGAAGCTTGAAAAACCCTAGCCATGGTTTCCCCTTGTGAATTTCGGCCATGGGAGGAAGATGGACAAAAGTTGACTTTTAATTTGGCTTTTTAATTCATTTAATTACCAAATTACTAAAATGCCCTTAATGAAAAACTTTAAAAACATACCTAACCATGTCCATTTTTGTCTAAAAACTTAACCAATGGTCTAATTACCATTTAATGACCTCCAATTTAAAATTTCATAGCAATTAGACACCTCTAGCATGTAGAATTTAACTTTTTCACTTTTTACAATTTAGTCCTTTTGACTAAATTGAGTTCCCAAACGTCAAAATTTTCAAACAAAATTTTCGTGAAATCATTTCATAAAATTGTAGACCATAAAAATATAATAAAAACAAATTTTTCTACATCAGATTTGTGGTCTTGAAACTACTATTCTAACTAGACCCAAAATCGAGCTGTTACATAAAACACTCAAACTCATTACTCTAGATAGGACATGTCTACCTCCTTAACAGTGGCCTTCTACCATAACTACCTAAAAAAATATATCAAATATTACAAAATATGGTTGACAAATCCAGAATCTTAGCGAAATGGCAACTACACATGCTACAAATGAGAGTGAAGTGTAAAGGATTAAGAGAAAATAACACTTACAAAAAACATGTCGCGGTTTTGATGAAAAGATAACATCACTAGAAAAGCATGTAACATAAATGTCAAGCAATAATAGTAGAGAAAAAAGAAGAAGCAAAAGATCTCTTTGAAGGGAAGAAACCATTATTTATAAATAGAGGGACAAAGCCTTTTCAAATATGGTTTCAAAAAAAAAAAAAAAAATTCATTAACAAATGACACAATAACTAAGCCTATTATTAAGGCACTGATACGATCTCAGTAAGGTTGTAATGCTTTAAAAGCAAATGATATGCTAGGATAACAAAATGTGACAAGAACAACTCGTACAAAATAAATATAAAGATAAATGCTTGAGTATCAAGAAAATATTTCACTATTAATCGATTTGCATAAAAGAAGAAAAGTACACCTCAACACCTCATTTCAAAAAAAAATCAGTTCAGAATAAGTCATTTTTTAACCCTCTCATTGACTAGAAGGAGGGACAATTTTTATACATAAACATTGTCCCCTAAAGAAGCAACAAAAGTCACCTTGCTAAGAGGACCAACTCACTAGGCATAAACTCATCACATCAAATAACATAAAGAGGCGAGGCCACCTACAAATGTTCTTTACTAGTTGACTTCAAAAAGTCACGATCATGTCACATCACATCTCATAACTCCAGGACTAGTTTCTTAAGTTGATCGGATCATGTTACGTCTAGTTGTTCCCTAATGGGTTCCATTGACCCTAAAGTCGACTCCACCTAGAAAAATAATCATTCAAGGGGGCATACTTTAGTCACAAAGTCTCTATACGTATGATTTTCTCTTTGCACAATCGTGTGAATCACTATAGGCTTTTGTCCCTTAAGTCTTACATCGACACAATTTGAGCTCTATTGAGATTCAATTTTAAAGCTCTAATTCAAGTTCTCTTTTTCGAACCTGATCAAAATTATTTGCGAGAACAATTAATGCCTCACATTGTTGAGTGTAAGATCTTTTTTTGTTATGGCTCTCCTCCATGCATTAACATTTCCTATGAGAATTTAACATTTTCATAATCAGTGTTTTATGTTTCCTCTTACTCGACTTTGTATATTTGTACTCACCAAAGTTAATTGCATATAAAAACACAAATAATTTCATCTATGTGAATATGAGTAATGGGAGTTTTATTTCTTTGTAGGCAATTTTTCCGGTCCCCTTTTTGCTTTCAAGAAGTTTGAAGTTCCCTGCAAAAATTGATTCAATTTTGAAGCAATATACACATTTTCCTTATCTACACACTAACAACCTGCCAATGTCGTCTGGAGATGGATCTCGAAGAGTTTATTTGGAACTTTCCTTAGGGTAAGTTTGAAGCTTATGCATATGTTTCTTCTTCGCCAGATACATTCATTTAAAAAAAAAATCTAACCCAATTGATAAGATTGATTCAATCAAAACCTAATAATCCACTTGGTGCAATTAAGTATATTAAAGTCAGTTCTTGTCCTTAAGTCTGTAACAAGGTAGCTAGTACCGTACCGGTAGGCATTCCATTTTTGTCTTGGTACTAGTACATATTGGTATTGATATGTTTTTGTGTATCGTTTTGGGTTTATTGTTATTTTTAAATAATTTTCACATACATAAATTTATAGTCTCATTTTTAGTTTGATAAATTATAGATACATTTAAATATTTTTAATATACATTTATAGTATCATTTTTTAGTTTTTGAATAAATTATATATTATTTTGATAAAAAAATAAATTATATGTTATATATACATGCAAATATATCTTAATTACATTCATATAAAAATATTTATTTATAAATATAAGTTTTAAAATTATTAATTAGGTTCAAAAATTTAATTTAATAGATTTTAATTTTAAATATAATTATAGAAAATTAAAATGGTTAAGATAAAAATTTAAAAATTAGTTTAAAATATCAAAATTTTGTACTAACTAGTACGAGTCGAAACACATTGGTACAAGCCAATATTGACCGAAATTGACCGAAATGGACCGAAACACACCGAATTGTACTGAAATTTTGACTGAAATGGAACATTCATTATTTGGTAGCGGTTTAAGATTGAAACGGTACGTACCGGCTGGTGCGACCGGTATCAGTACAGTACAAACTACCATGGTCTGTAAACTGATTTAGTTAGTTTAAATTCAAAATTGACTTTTAAACTATATCACATTTTTCACTTAAGTATCTGAATTTTTTTTATGTAAAGTGAGCTTATTTTACCCCAAATCACGATACCGACCAATAAAAATATGACACATATCATATTTTTATTAGATATAATACATTTTTTGGGTAGAATGAAAATAAATTGATAGTTTAAATACCACTTTTAATAAAAAATTAAATATTTAAATGTGCGAATTTTATAATTAAACCAAATAAATAAACTGTTGTATATTTTTTTTATATAATGAAATTTAAATTTTTAACCTCTGAAATTTATATTTAAAATGAAATCATCAAATCAAATATATATAATTATTGCTTGTATTTAACATTAAAGTTAGTTATAGTTGAACCAATCCAAGGGAATCAAAATATGAAAGGCTAATCGTATTTAAACAATGAGATACATGTACTAGAAAACTTGATGCAGAGGTTCCTGAAGTTTTATTTTTTATGTTTGCAGCTCCTTAGAGGAGGTTTGGGTTGCAATCCTTAACATTACTGGTCCCTTATCCAATTGGTCATTTGCTGACAATAAGCTATCAAGTATGGGAATTGCTTGTTTTTCCTGTGGTGTAGTCTGCTTTTCATAAATCTCATTTGCAAGGATAAATGTTGCAGGTCCGGAAACTGCCGAAGGCGGCCCACCTTCCTACATATGCCGACTTACCGGAGCCAGTCATGAGAATTGGACCTTTTGGTTGGAGGTATAATTTTATTTCAGTTAAACAAAAACATTAATGTAATATTAATATAAACATGATATGGATACAATAATTGTGAATGTATATGATGTTGCTATATTCCATGCCTAATAACTTTGTTTATGATGGGGATGTGCTTGCAGGCTAGCAATTCTGAAGATTTAAGGGTGGATGTGGCTGTGCTTGACCAAATTTTGGTTGATGAAACAAAGAAGTTGAAGGCACTTTTCCCAGCTTGGGCGGATGTGGTTGCTTATTCTAGTTATTTGTCTACCTATATATTCTAGTTTTTAGTGGCAAATTTTATTATTTTGTTCAATTTCTGATACTATTTTAATGAATGTATGGATGTCACAATTAGTTAAACAATCAATCCATGTATCTAGTGTAGTGGAGATTGCAGATTCATTCACTATCAAGATGAATCACAAGTACGTTAAAAAGAAACTTCAATAATTTTTGCTCCCAATAATCTGCATATCATCTTTGTTTATAAGACCATCACGAGAAAGAGAGAATAACAAAATACAACTCTAAAATAAGTGCTGAAAACCTGAAATTGAATAAAGTGAGCTCAAAAGTATTGTTTACTGTTTTATCACAAATATGTAGCTAAATAGAGGCTCTAGCTCTAGAATCTTGTATTTAATTCTCTATTCAAAAAATTTAAAGTTAGTAAAAACCAACTAAAATCAGCAAGTTCAAACAAGTTAAACCACAGGATAGAATCTCCAACATTAAAATGCAATATGCTGCTATTTATGAAACCTCTAGAACTATATATAATGCAGAACACGGAAACTATGCAATTACAATGACTAAAGACCCCATGAATTCTGTCATATTACACACCCATTCAACCTGTGGATCAAACTCCTCTAGCCTTGACTTGAGAACTGCTTGGGTATCAACTTTTCTTTGATTCAAAGGCTCCCTCTTACCTTCAGTGAACAATAAGAACAAACTAAGATGGTGCAAGATACTAGAACATGAGACTCTTGCAAGTTGAAACAAATATGAATGTAGAATCTCAATTTTATCCGACCCACTACAAACAAAAAATCAAACCAACAAAAAATAAAAATAATAAATCCATTAAAATTCGAAGTACATTTATAAGGCCTGAAAGCCTAAAATTTACAAACCCAAATAATACAAAACCCTAAAGTCAAAATGGCCTATAACCTACCTAAACTATTTTCAGTAAAACTAAAAATCCTAGCCGTCACTCCTCTCGCGCCGCCCGAGGCCTGACGCCACTGGTGCCATTGCACCAAAACAGCAAAGGCAACCCTTCTCTCCTCTTTGTTGACCGCGCGTTGGTACTTGCAAAAAGAACGAAAAAAGACAACAACAGTAGAGAAATAACACAGCAGAAACAGTAGAAACATTGAAAATATATAGAAAAATCAAGATCTAATTTATTATTCGGCTATAAAAGCCAAATCCACCATGTATTCTTTTACACACACCTAGAAAGAAATACAAAAAAAGTTTCAAGTTTTGAAAGGTAGCAATTTTATTTTGTCTCTGATTTCATTCTTGAAGTAAATAAATAATAATAAGTGAAAATAAAAAATAAAAAACGTTACCTGCTTTTTGTCTTCGCGCCGCCATCGGCATCTCTTTCGGTCCGAGAGGCTGTCAAATCCTTGGGGATTCGACCAAGGCTGAGGCAAAGGGCGTTGGGAGTTGAAGAGTTTTTCTTTTCTCTTTTTTTTTTTGGGGAATTTTGACTTTATTTCCGGCGATTTCAACTCCAAGTCGGAGTTATACAAGAAAAAGGAGAGCAAAATAAATATTTTTAAATTTTCTAGCCGTCAGAAACGGTGGAACCGCCGCTGGCGACTGGCAGCTGTCACGATGGGCACTCGCAGAGCAATGGCTGGACGAAGGGAAGTTGAGAGGAAAAAAAGGGCTCTCAGATTTTTTTTTAATTTTAAAGGCATAAATGAATTTTTTAGAAGATTGTGGCTTAAATAGGGGGTATAAAACGTCGTTGTTTTGGGTGAAATTTCAGACGTCAAAACGACGTCGTTTTGACCTTTAACCCACGTCCAACTCGACTTGAGAGCTAGGATCCACGTGTTTTTTAAAACATGGGCTATTTGCACTTGTGACCCTTCCGGTTTTTTAATGATTTGCAATATGGTCCTATTTCTTTTTTTTCTTTCTTTTAAAATTTATCCCGTTTAATTTTATTTTTTTATTTGGGTCCCCCTGAACGATGCACATAGGGAAGTTGGGATATTCTCCCATTCGGTCCCTGTCTCGTTTTTGCGCACTACAATGTAGTCATTTATTTTTATTTCATCTCAATTTGTCCCTAAAATTCCGTTTAAACTTCAATTTAGTCATTTTTGCATTTATTTTATTATAATTTAAGCCCAAAAATCCCTTTTAATTTCAATTCAATCCTTAGTCTATTTAACTTCGAAACTTTTTTATTATTTTAAATTGTTTCATGTATATCTTGTTTGATTTATTTATTTAATTTTAATTTTAATCAAATGTTTTATTGATATTCTCTTATTTATTTATTTATTTACTTAATATTTCCTTGGGTTTTTTTATATTTTTTTATTGTTTCTTTTTATTTATTTATGTTCTATTTTCAATATATTTCAAAATTTAGATTTTATTATTATTATTATTATTGTTATTATTCATTTTATTAGATATTTTATTTTTTCTTTAATTGTTCATATTAGTATTAAAGTAGTATAAATCATGTGATTATCGTGAATTATTTTTATTAGTATATTCATATTATTGTTATTTACTAGCGCGACAATTTTATTCGCATATCATCGTTTTAAATAAGATAAATACCTATTGTTTTAAATATAATGCTTGTTATTTTTCAAAAATAAAAATTTTAAAATAGACAATATTTTGTATTTAGAGATTCGAGAAGTCGTACTCTAACTTACGGGGTTTCGATTTTGTTGTTGAACCTAAATGACCGAATATCCTTTTAAAATTTAAATGCATGAATTTTAAATAAAAAATAATAAAAAGGCAAGATTATTCTCAAGGATTCGAGGTGTCGTGTCCTAACTTACGGGATGTGACATTTTGTTACCTCGAGATTAGAGGGTCTTTAACATACTTTTCGATTTATTCAAGCAATTAACATTAATACAAAGAGGGATCATATTTTAAACTATTTTTCAAGTTTTCAACTTTCGGCACTAAAGACGTCAAGTAATCAATTAGGTACCAATTTTGGACGTAACGAGAGTGTTAATCCTTCCTCGTGCGTAACCGACTCCCGAACCCATCTTCTAGATTTTTGTAGACAAAAAAATATTGTTTTAATAAATCAAACCTTTTATTAAAATAATTGAATTACGAGGTGATCCGATCACACATTATAAAAAAAGATTGATGGCGACTCCCATTCTCATTCTCAAAATAAATTCGATTTAAAAAAAAAGGTTTCTACAGCTTGGCGACTCCACTGGGAAAAAAATAAGAGAGTCAATTTGTGAGCTGATTACTTTTGGTCTTTTTGTCGAAAATTGATAATTTGGTTTAAATTTACGATCCCTTCGTTGCATTTCATCCTTCATGTTTTGATATCTCGGATTGTATAGCGATTTAATACATCTTGTTTTTGTTCCTTTTCTGTGTTTATTGCATGTTGCATTGCATAATCGCTCGATTTTACCCTTCTTAAGTGGGAGCCAGAAGCTATTCCTTCATGAGGTCTTCACTTTCGTATAGGATAGTGGATCGCTTTCAGGATACATCTGTACCTATGTCTTCGTGAGATCTTCATCTCCGTATAGCCATAGGGAAATGTATTCCCTAAACTGAATTCAGTCTGTATGAGCCTATAATGGGTGAGGAAAGAGGAATCTACCGGTTTAGGTACCCTTACTTTAGAACCAAACTGCATGTAATGAGCCATAAGAACCTACCCTAGATAGAACCACACCAAACCCTAAATGGTCACCCGAATAAGTACTCTATTTATTATTTCTTGCTAGTTTTAAATTCTGGCTTTGTATGAAGTAGACTAACTTGTTTCATTTTGTTTTGACTGTGATTGCATTACATTTTCATCATAGAAAAGGGTGTTGATTCACATTAGGTTGCTAAATAGAGAGCTTGTCATGAAAAAGTGGTTTCTTGAAAAAGTGGAGGACAACATGGTCGCGCGAATATGGTTCGAGAAAAGGCAACAAGAGAAATGTGATAGCCTGTGAGAGAGGCAGGTCAGAGATACAAACCACGTTAGAAGTGAAGCTTTGGTTCTAGTATGAGAAGTGGCTAACCACTTGCAGACCCTAGCCGTTCAAAGCCTGAAATATAAATATTGACTTTGGTTTCTTGGGAAAGTTAAGGTTTTGAATGTGAAGGCGAGGCCGTATATATATTCGCTTTATATAAAGAAACTTGTTTTCTAGTAAAGCTGTTCTAATGAAATTGAACAAGAATCAATGCCTATTTGCATGCATCTTTTCCATTCATTAACATTACATTTCATTACATGCAACAAGTTTCATGAAATCCAAAAGTGCGTCGAGTTCAAAACTCTAGTACAAAGCCTGATGGATAATAAGAATTGAATTTTTCTGAAGATATCGAGGGTTTGGGAGGGCAAGATGTTTGTGCGTTTGAAGAAGGAACTAAAAAAACCTATTAGGAATTTGTTCATACATACCTGGAAGTGTTCTGAACAATTGGACTATGGAGGAAATTCCTACAGTTTTTAGGACCATTTCAGAGTAATATTCAGAACACACCTATTGCTCTAAGCCTGGGACCAATAGGAATTTTTTTGTGAAAAAAGCACATGTCTACTATTTTTATTTCAATTAAATGCATCTCAGTGTCTCATTTTGGCAAACATTCTTTTGTTCTTTCCATTTCATTCATGCTCATACCACACAAATAGTTATTATTAGATTCATTTATTCTTTGGGTCTTCCTTCATTCCTATAACAGGTCTCCAGATATCAATGATATGAGCGATACTGTTACTGATTCAAAATCTCTTTTTGAGCAAGATATGTGTTTAGAGGAACCTCAGGTCTTTGAAGGTGATCGAGATTGTAACCTATCTCTTAATTTGTTAAGGATGGTAGAACAAGAAGAGAAACATGTTCTACCTCACAAAGAGTCAATGGAAGTTGTAAGGTTAGGAGACAAACAATAAAAGAAAGAGGTGAAGACCGGAGCTTGCATCACTACAGAAATAAAGCGAGACCTCATTAAGTTACTCTAAGAATTCAAAGAAGTCTTCACATGGTCGTATCAAGACATGCCTGGGCTAAGTACAGATATCGTGGTACACCGGCTCCCCACAAAGGAAGAATGCAAGCTAGTTCAACAGAAACTATGAAGAATGAAGCCTGACCTCTTGTTGGAAATAAAAGGAGAGGTCAAGAAACAATTTGACGCTGGTTTATTACAAGTGGTTAAATACTCAAAGTGAGTAGCTAATATAGTCTCTATCCCTAAAAAAGATAGAAAAGTACGAATGTGCGTAGACTATAGGGATTTAAACAAAGCCAACCCAAAAGATAATTTCCCGTTGCCTCATACTAACACCTTAGTGGACAACACGACAGGTTTTTCACTATTTTCCTTCATGGATGGCTTCTTCGTTACAACTAGATTGAGATGCATCCTGAGGATATGGAAAAGACTATATTCATAACCGTGTGAGGAACATTTTTTTATAAAGTAATGCCATTCAGACTGAAAAATATGGGAGCAGCGTATCAAAAAGTCATGGTAACTTTGTTTCATTATATGATGCACAAAGAAATTGAGGTTTATGTCTACGATATGATCGCAAAATCCCGAATAGAAAAGGAGCATGTAGGAGTCTTGAGAAAATTATTCTTAAGGTTGAAAAAGTTCCAACTAAAGCTCAATCTAACAAAATGTACCTTCGGGGCTAGGTCGGAAAAATTGCTAGGCTTTGTATTCAGTGAAAAAAGGATCGAAATTGATCCAGATAAATTCAAAGCTATACAGGAGTTGTCTTCGCCGTGCACTCAAAAAGAAGTCTGAGGTTTCCTAAGAAGACTAAATTACATTGCCCGATTCATTTCACAACTAACCGAGAAATGCGACCCTATATTCTGTCTTCTTAAGAAACACAATCCAGGTGTATGGAATGACGAATGCCGAAAAACTTTTGACAAGGTTAAACGATACCTGTCCAATGCCCCAGTGCTGACGCCACCTAATCCAGATAAGCCACTGATACTGTATTTGATAGTAATTGAAAATTCTATGGGATGTGTGCTCGGCCAACAAGATGAGTCAGGAGAAAATAAAGAGCGATATACTACCTTAGCAAGAAGTTCACTGAATGTGAAGCAAGATACTTGCCGATTGAAAAGTTATGTTGTGTATTAATTTGGACAACCCGAACAACATGAACACTTATCATAATATAAATTTTCCCTTCATCTCATCTTTCATATTCCAAGAGAAATTCTTATTCACGACTCATTCATTATCACATAAACATCATGAACTAGTACTCTTACCTTTTACGAGTCTCATTTCATCTTAATATTATCACAGTTATATAATTCACTTTAGATAGACTTACACACATATTCATATTTTAAAACAAATGCACTCAAACATACATTCCACAAATTTGAGTAAATCTATTTATCACATTCACTTAGTCAAATAAGTTAGACACATAATATCATGTCAATGTCAAACGAACATAGATGAGTTTATAACGAGGTAAACTTTCGTTTCTTTTCAATTTTCTATATTTCTCCACTTATGTCTATTTCATTTTACACTTGATCTCACACATATCATCACAAGTCACCAAGATCAATTTAAGTACACCAATATATCCACCAAATTATACAAACTTACTTAACACCTTTTTACACTGTCGATGGTAGCTCGGTTGGAAAACACTTCTGTCTCAACAGAACTATTTCATCGGGATCGGGAGGCATCACACTATAACAGGTAGTAATATGGCATGTATAGCTTAAATCTTACACATACTAGGTAAGTCCGAGAACAGACTAAACCATAGCTCTGATACCACTAAATGTAACACCCCTTACCCGTGTTCGACGCTGAAACAGGGTACGAGGCATTACCAGACTTAATCACTAATCATCGTATAAAAATCGATTCATAATTTCACTCTAATTTAAAACTTTTTCAGAAACATTGAAGCTGTCCCTTAAAAAGAGCTTACAAGGCCCATATCATGCTTCAATTCAACCACACACATAGGCAAACATGCACATTCATAAATTGCATCATTTAATTAATAACATAATCAAGACTATCTACATTAAATGACTTTATACAATAGAGACCTTCAAATAACATAGGTCAGTATTTTAGGCCAATTCCTAGCAACTTAGTAATAATTAAACGAGTCTCCATACATGCCAAAAACTTAAAAATACTTTAAAATCTTTATATATCGATCAATAGTTTGATAGTGTGATTTAACCTCCGGCGACCTCCAACTCGAGCTAACATCTGAGACACTATAGGAAAAAGGAAAGGAAGGGAGTAAGCATTATAGCTTAGTAAGTAAGTATGTAAATATTAGTAAACAATACATTATCATACTTTAAATGAAGTTACAATATGTTCCCGGAATATTACCATCACAAACACACACATACTTTCACTATCACAATCATAAACAGGTTCAAAATACGCTATCTAGCAGAGTACCAGCAGCTAAATTATTTATTTCTGCAGCTAAAGAACTCCAAATTACAAACCGTTAATTTTTATTGAAACTAGAATCACGTATATTCTTACCATAAAATTTTAAGAATTTTTGGTCTAGCCAATTAGTACATTTTATTCATTGAAGTTACCCCTGTTTCACTGCTCAATTGTTCTGACCACTCTTCACTACAAATAAATATTCTCCTCATACAAAATTCAAAGGATGTTCTCCTTTATTTCATTTGAAACTAGACTAATTAAGGATTTTAAGCATATAAATTATATCCCCTAATTATTTTTGTACAATATTTAATGATTTTTCCAAGTCAGAACAGGGGATCACATAGTCATTCTGAACCAGTCTCTCAAAAACTTAAATATCTCATAATATAGAATTTCTTTGCTTGCTATGTTTATGTTATATGAAAATAGACTCATTAAGCTTTAATTTGATATCTCATTCAGACTCTGATTCAATTTCTACTATTTTTGGTAAATTTTTAGATTCACATCACTGCAACTATCCATAACAGTTTTATTGTCAATTTTGATCTTTCACACTTAATTGTATTCATCACTTACCCATAACAATCTTTCCAATTTCCAATCACATATCAACCATATTGCTCATAAGTTACACACGTATATACTTACACTTATCATCACAAAGTAATACACAATTTCATTTAATCAATTTCCCAGCTGAACGCTTCGGAATAATAATAATACATACGCTGTGATGGTATCACACACAGCCCACCTTTAAAATCGAAGCTCTCTTATACACATAGTGGCCTTCACTTAGCACCACTCATGTGACCTAGCTCGATTGTACACATAATTTTGGCTCTCTTGTACACATGGTGAACACTGAGTACCACCCATGTGACCTAGCCAGTTTATCTCGTAACTCTCTTGTCTACATGGTGTCCTTCATCTGGAACCACGCATGCGACCTAGCTACATATATCTCGTAGCTCTCTTGTCTACATGGTGTACACATAGTATCACCCATGCGACCTAGCTATATCATAATGTCTCGTAACTCTCTTGTACACATGATGTGCACTCAGCACCATACATGTGACCTAGTTGCATACCATCTGTATCATCCAATCTTTCCAAGGTTCAACCGAGATTTCTCTCTCTTTCTAATACTTGATTCCATACTTCCAATAGTCAATTATGATTCAAAAATCAGCTACAATACATAAAATATGCTGAAATATAAAAACATAATAAAGATAATGTATTATTTACATACAAACTTACATACTTTCTCATTTCCATGTCGAATTAATATTGAACATTTAAATCATCATAATTATACTTACTTTCAACACCTCGGCAATCATAGTAAATATATAAATTTTACATTGAAACATGCATAAATTAATGCTTATTATACATATGAACTTACCTCGATACTAAAACGGCTATTTTACCAACTTTCTCGATTTTTAATTTTCCTCCCATTCTAGTTTCGAATCTCATTTTACGAGATCTAAAACATCATATTTTACTTATTTAATTAATGTACTATTCAAAACAGTCCTTAACTCAAACTTTGGCAAAATTACAATTTTGCCCCTAAACTTTTACATATTTACACTTTTGCCCCTAGGCTCAGGAATTAAACTTCATCCCTTATTCTTATGTTTTATGTCATGCTTATAATTTTTCCCTTCTATTGCAACATCAAATTCTCACTCTAACACATAGTTATGAACAATAACAACTTTTACCGATTAAGCCGTTTTACTCATTTTTGCTTAAAACCGCTTAGCAAAAGTTGTTTAACATAATTTCAGCCTTCATATTCTACCATAAAACATCAAAATAAACACATTTCACCTATGGTTATTTTTCCAAATATGAACCCTAGCTTAAATTATTGCTAGAATAAGCTTAATCAAGTTACCGGGATTCCAAAAACGTAAAGAACTTGAAAAACGGGGCTAGAACGGACTTACTATTGAGCTTGGAAAGCTTGAAAACCCTAGCCATGGCTTCCCCCATGCTAATTTCGGCCTCCATGAAAAATATGAGTCAATTTTGGCCTTATTTTCCCTTTTATTTTTTTTAATTACCAAATGACTAAAATGCCCTTAAGGCCTTTCTTTAAAATTTTGTCCTATTCATGCCCATTTTTGTCCAAACGAAATATAATGGTCTAATTACCATTTAAGGACCTTCTCTTTAAACCCTCATTTCAATCAAGTACTTATGAATTAGAACACATATTTTGCAACTTTTGTAATTTAGTCCTAAAAGTCCAATTAAGCACTTTATCAGTAAAATTACTTAACGATATTTTTACACAATATTTTACTCAATAAATAAACCTTAAAACTTAACTGGAATAAATTTTTCAACTTCGAATTTGTGGTTCTAAAACCATCGTTTCATTTAGGCCCTAAATCGGGCTGTTACATCAACTTCTACAAATAAGCCCTAATAGGCAAATTAAACATGCAATCTATACAATTTCCTATCAATACTCTAAAACATGCATCTAATCACTCGGTAAATCATAAAAATTAATCGAAGTAAACTTTTCTATCTCAAATTTGTGGTTTCGCAACCACTATTCCATTTAGGCCCTATTTCGAGATGTTACAATATAAATTAAGTGCTAAGAACAAAGGTGATTAAAAGCAAATGTTTATTAAATGTTTGGACAATGTGAAAATATTAATGAATTGACTATTTGTGAAATTATGTGTTATGTGTATTTATATGTAAGTTAAATTTAAGGCTTTATTACCCTCACCCCCTTTATTAGTGAAATGTTACTGTGAAATTTGTAAAATCTGGGTTGAATAAGCTCTAGAGTGTGGAGTTACAGAGGTCTGTGTTCGGAAGGTTAATAACGTGGCCAGAAAAAAAATTGAATCAACAAATGAAGCCAGTATTAAAAGAGACATTGGATAGTTTTGCAGATTATTCAGATTATGTGACGTCACTGTTAAAGAAGAAGTTATCTTTGATCAAATGACCTATTCAGGTATGTTAACTAAGGAAAATATTAGTTAAAAGCTTTTCTAAATTGATTTCTATTAGTGAAGGCGTAATGTGAAAATTTCTGATGGCAAAATTAGACAGTTGAAATAATGTTTGAATTGTATTGAAGGATGAATGTAGTGGTTATAGTCGGACAGTTATTATGATTCCTTTTAGGCATTCTATGTGTATATTTATTCTCAGAAGTATATGAGACTATTTAATTTCAGAAGGAATTTTCATCGTATGAGAACAATGGCTAAACATACTAACAGATGAAAGCATCGTTGGTTTGTTTGGGTTGTATTCAACATTGCTATGTCTCTCTCTGGTATTTATTCCAATGTATGGATATTAAAGTCGACGGTAAAATCTGTATAATGCTAATAATATGTTTCCACTGGATATTGTTATGTTAAAAATGCGTAAAGATTATATTGCTTCCGTTATTGTGGATTTCAGTATTAATGAGCAACATTATTCTTTCTGGATTTATTTTGGGATATCATTGGGATTGATATCATCTTATATGGGTTATAATTCTTAGATATTCTGTGAAGCATCAGACTATTCGAATCTCACTATTCCGGTTTTCTTATGATTCATGTAATTATCTGTAAGAGATTTCTATCTGACGAAAATGGTTATATCTATTATAATCATAATATCTGTTTGAAATTTGAGAGTACAGTAGCATTGTATTCAGAGTTATAAAAGTTGTGTTTTTGCAATGATTACTGTTCAAATCATATTTGATTTTCTTCTGGGTTCAGATGCTCCATTAACAGCTGGGACATTATCTATTATTACGGATTCAAAAGAAGATTGGGTCATATGTGTTTGAATCTATCTACCAGACGGGTAATCAACTTTAAATGTACATGTGTGATCTGAAAGATAGTATGGGAGTAGAAATTGAATGTGTCTTCCGAGAAATTCAGAGTTGATTCAGACAATTTTGAATGAAGCTCACAGCATTCGATTATCTGTTCACCCAGTCTGTTAGCAAGTAAAAGCCGAGCAATAGGTACCTTTTGGATTGGTTTAGCAAATCATGATACATGAGTGGGAATGGGACAGATTTACTATGGAATTTGTATCTGGTTTACCGTTGACACTGAGTAAGAAAGATACAATCTGGGCTATTGTGGATAAATTGACTAAGTCGACTCATTTAGTTTCAGTTTGTACAGATTATTCGCTTGATAAGCTTGTTGAGTTATATGTTTTTTTCAGAATGTGAGATTTCATGGTGTGTCTATTTCTATTGTTTAGGATAGAGATCTGAAGGTTACATCGTGGTTTTGGAAGAAACTGTAAGATGCACTAGGTACGAAATTACATTTTAGCACAGCTTTCCATCCGCAAATAGATGGTCAATCCAAACGAATCATTCAGATACTTGAGGATATGTTCATATGTTGTATTCTCGATTTTGAAGTGAAAACAAGATACACGGGGTCGATTTTGATCAAAGAGACTGAACAGAAAGTAAAAGTGATCTGTGAAAGTCTGAAAACAACGTCAGATCATCAGAAATCGTATACGGACTTGAAACGAAAAGGTATAAAGTTTCATATCGGGGACAAAGTATTTTTGAAAGTCTCGACATAGAATAAAATAATCAGATTCAGTCGTAAAGGCAAATTGAGTTCGAGATTTATTGGGTCATATGAGATTATAAAGCATATCGGGCCGGTTGCTTACAAATTGTTGTTGCCACCTGAGTTAGAAAAGATCCACAATGTATTCCATGTTATGATGCTTCGTAGATATCGATTTAATCCCTTACATGTGATTAATCTATCTGAGATTGAGATTCAATCCGATATGACATATGAGGAAGAACCGATTCGCATTCTGACTCATAAGATTAAAGAATTGTAAAATAAGAAATTTTTGTTAGTTAAAGTACTGTGGCATAAACACAGAGTTGAGAAAGCAACGTGGGAACCAGAGGATGCAATGAGAGAACGTTATCCGAACCTATTCACAGGTAAGATTTTCGGGGACGAAAATCCCTAAGGGGGGAGAGTTGTAATAGCCCAAATTAGGCCCTAGTTGAAACGGTGGTTTTGGGACCATGAATCCTAGTTAGAAAAATATTTAAAAATTATTTTTTGTGTTTATTATGTGTGAATTAGTATGTGTGAAATTTTCGTGATTTAATTTTGTCGTTTGGATGCCTAATTAAATAAAAGGGCTTAATCACGTAAAATAAAAATTTGGTGGTTAAATGTAAAAGTATTTAATTGAACTTGTCTTTATAATTTGGAGCATTTATTATGCAATATAACCATTTTTAATATGATGGAAGAAAATAACCATTGCTTATAATGGTCTAGAATTTTAATTAAAAGGTTAAATAAGTAAAATAATAAACATGTTATATATAATAAAACATAAAATAAGTTGTCATGCATTTTCTTTCATAAACTCATCACCGAATAGCAAAATAAGAAAGAAAAAGAAAAATCTTGGATGTTTCGGCCATGGTTGATCTTGATTAAGGTATGTAACTAGCCTGATTTTTTATAATTTCTACGTTTTTGAGATCGTTGCTTCGAGTACTACAAAACCCAAGCTTTAATTTTTTATTTTGATGAATATTTTGAATTGTGCCATTGTTGATAACTTGTGATTTTTATTGTTTGATGATGAAAAATGGAAGATATGTTTTAGATTAACATGTTTTGTATTGTAATTTTTTATGATTTTGAGTAATTAGGACTTAATTGCAAAAATAATAATTTGAGGGACTAAAATGTGAAATAAATTGAATATATGGACTTGTTTGAGAGTGGGTAAAATTTGGCCCAACATAAGTATAGGGAAATTTTGTGTATTTTGTGTTTTGTGTAATAGGGACTAAATTGTAAAAATTGTAAATGTTAGGGGTAAAATGGTAATTTTCCCATTTATGTGTTTTTTGAATAAATTGAATGAAAATATGTTTGAATGAGCTTAATTTGAATATGTTTAGATCAAGAACCAAAGAAATTAGATTTGGATCGGGGAAAAATGAAAGTTGTCGACTAGTCGTCCCGTTCTGTTTCTGATCGTCCGAGGTAAGTTTATAGGCAAATAGACGTGTTTAATTCCAGATGAATGCTATATATATATAAGCTGGTATGAAAAATATGAATTTATATATGCTTATGCCGAATGTGAATAAGCTTGGTAACCATGTTCAAGCATTCGTTTCGACCGAGTTTCGACGTCTAAAAGCCCCGTATGAACCTTAGGAATAGCTAAGATACATATGTCATGACATAGGATTTCGATGTGAGTAAGACCATGGCATCGATATGTGACTCCGATATATGTGTACGAGTAAGACTCTGTCTGGAACAGTGGCATCGATATGTGGTTACATGTAAAACCACGTCTGAGACATTGGCATTGTATGATATATGTGTGATTATACGAGTGTCCTATCCAATTCCAAATGGTTCATCGGGCATCGATAAGCTGTGATCAAATGTGCAAAAGTGAGTTAAAATGATCAGGTATGAATTGGTTTATTACCTATTTGAAATAAAGTGAGTAAGTTACTTAATCTTTGATGCAAAACATATCTGAAGTAAAGTAAAAATTATATGTGAATGTGAAAAAAAAATATTTGGCCTTGTAAAGATTTAATATGAACATTAGTGAAATTATTTTTGAATATATGCAATTGGTAGTATATTCAGCCATTGATATAAATATATGTATGATTGTTATACTTCAACTTACGAGTGTATGCATACAAATGTATATGTATTTGGTAAAAAAAAATGTGTTTTGGCTTGGCCTTTGAAAGATAGTTAGTAATGTATCTTTATATATAAAAGTGTTCATTCGGTCATTACCATGTTTATGCATAAGGTGTTGTATTTTGATTTAGTAGTATACATATATGTGCTCACATATTGATGTATAGCTTTGAAATTGAAGGATATTTTGCTTATAAATGTGTATGTGTGTTCAGCCATATAATATAAATATGTATGTGATTATTATTCTTGACCTATGAATTTATGCATATAAGAGTATATGTACTAGTTATGATAAAGATATTTTAGTTTAGAAATTGAATTATAGTTTGATGAAATATATATATTTATGTTCATTCGGCCATGAATAATATACATGTGGAAGTGTATATATATATATATATATATAATACATGAATTTGTAAGCTTAAGATTTAAAGTAACTATGATAGTATAATTTGGTTTAGTTTAAATGATTTGATTATTTAATTACGTCGTTTATTTGCTTATGACTTACTAAGCTATAAAAGCTTACTCTGTGTGTGTTCATGTTTACCTTTGTTTTATAGATTTTGGATTTCAAGTTTCGAGCTCGGGAATCGTCAAAGAAGCTTATCACACTATCGACTGTCTTCGGTATTTTATAAGCTAAATTTTCGAACCTATGGCATGTATAGGCTAGATTGTAAATTGAAATGTTGAATTTTGGTTTTGTATAATTTAAGCCATGCGAAAATGGCTTGTTAATAAAGTTAATGTTAGTGTATATTTGGGCATGGTATAAGCATATTTTGGGAAGTATGTTCCATAGTATGTGTGTGTATGGTGTTTTGATTACATGTCTTAATTGAGATATGTTTTGGTTGTTGGATGTGATTTTGCTATAATGCATATGTGTGTGTATGGTGTTTTGATTACATGTCTTAATTGAGAAATGTTTTGGTTGTTGGATGTGATTTTGCTATAATGCATATGTATTCATGAAACTTAAGTCCATGTACATTCGATTAGGATATTTTTGGTTATATTTTTTGAATGGATAGGTTACGGATGATTTATGAATTAGCTCACTTTAGTAAACTTGATATTTGGATTATTAATTTGTGATGTTTGGATTTATGATTCAGCAATTGAGAAATGGTAAGTATGGTTTCATTCGGTTTAAACAATGAAGTAAACGATGAATGCATGTTTCAGTTATGGTATATCACAATTTGACCAAGTGTTGTTTATGTTATATGTGTGTGTAATTGATTTGAACATTTCGTGAGATAAGAATTACATTACACAATGCATGATTATATTCGACTAAACTTAGTAAAAATACTTATATGCTTCTAAGTCAATCACTTGTGAGTTGGCTTTTTAGATTTGATATGTGATGGCAGGTTTGTATATGTATATATATCATGATTGAATGGTTGGTATTTTATATTAAATGTGATCTTTGTTTTAGGTATGATACACATATTATATATGGACTTCACTTACAGGTTCGGCCTTGGTATATTGTATGGGAACATATAAGCTTGCTTATTAGATTAATTAATATGTTTGCTTGCATATTGTATTTATGATATTACTATGTGAGCTAAATCAAGAATGATAATAGGTGATTAAAAGTTTAAGATATTCGGATAACATCAGTGAATATCTGTGTTTGAGTATTCGGTCATGACATGTGGATGAGCTCTCATGTGTCTCTTCTTATATATATGTCTATATTATGGTTGGTTTGCGTACGTGCATGATTATATTGATTCATTGATTATGGTAAGGTTATGAAAATGTGCAATTATGATGTGATAACCAAATAGCTAAAGAATGGTTTGGGTTCTTTGTATGTATCCGAATGTTGGTTCTAAATTTGTGAAATTATGTATAATATGGGAAGTTCATATAAGCTTATGTATAAACGTCGCATATATGAATTATAAAGTTGGTAAGGACATTATTTAACTGATGTAGAATTGTTGCACTTGCATGACCTTTGATAAACAAACCTAAAATTTTAATAATGAAATTAATAATGTAACTATGTCCTGTGTATTGACAAAACGTCACACTTATATACAATATATATGATTGAGTTATGTATTATTTATGTTGCGTTGTACATGTCGACTTTTAAGATTTGATATTGGATTGAGTTATAAGCATATTTAAAATATATATATGGTCTGAATCTCGAGTTGCAATTTATAATGAATATTTGTATAAGTGATAGCATGTTCGTTAATGTCTCATAACCCTAGTCCGGCGACGGATACGGGTTAGGGGTGTTATAAAACAAGCTCACGGTATAGACAAAAATTGGGCGACCAGACATGCTCCATACATCATTCTATGGAATGCTCAACGTGGGAGGCACCCCCCTTGTGTGTCTTTGAAACAGGGTTCATGCATACGCCCAAGTATGTAATTTGGTACATGGAGAACAGGATGCCCTTCATATACCAGGGTCGTTACATAGTGGTCCCAAAACAGTCACAACTGTAATCTTCTCAATGGTGACGGAACGAGACACGATTACGCCATAACTGAGCTCCACCATCTAGGAATACAAAATTTGGCTCAAACACTAATCTTGAGCCCTAATGTTCAACATCCAGATCATCATCACATACCCTACATCCCCAGCAAAAATCTCCTTCATTCAAAGAGATATTTAGCGATGACCTCGAGCCTCAACATTCAGCACACTCCAGAGCCTGCTCATACCACCCAGAGCTCCAATAGCATACACCTACCATTGAGTATATTTTTGGCTCAACACCTACGGTATCGCAATATCCCGTCACCCCCGATGATGGGGCATACGATTATACCGCTTTCTTTAGTACACCGATATGAACACCGAAGGCCGGCCCGAGCAATTACCAATTGCCACATAAAGGTGCACCCCCTTGCTGACGGAGGCAGCCCAACCTTACACTCTGGGGCCGGGGATGTCGACAAGGTCCAGACAGCTCTGATTTTCTGTAATTATTTATTTTGTAAATATTCTTCCAAAACGAAAATTGAATTTTTAACATAATTATTTGTTTGCATAGATGAATACAAAATATAAAGTATAAAAAAATACAATTCGATCAACAAATAATATGGACCAAAATTGATTTATAGATACGAAAAAAATAGGAATATTGTAGACAACTGTTATACGAAAAAAAATCCAACAACAAAAAATACAAACCAACATTAATTTACAGATACAAAAATAATATGAACATTTTGAATAGTAGTTTCTCAACAGTTAGTCATCTTTTGCTTGAATCAAGCCTACGTTGCATATAGTAATTTTGACCATGTTCGCCCACCATCTTCTGTAAATTATAATCGGTCTATACAGTTAGTCATCGTCCACGAAGACTGTCACCAACTTTTGTAAATCGTAATCGACATCTCCGTCCTTTGATGGAATAGCCTTTACGGTTCACATGACAGTATAGAATTCAACCCTGAAATTCGGTATCTTCATTTGATGGTACACTCCCAAACAATCAAGGAACCTATTACATCACATCTATTAATTACAATTACTCCTCATCCGATACGCAAACAACTTCAGATGGTTAACAGCCTGGAAGGTTTCTAACCTTATAGTGACATTGTTTTTATATCGGACGATGAGTAACAATAATGACCTTTTATTTTACTATAACCGGTATCTCTAATTGATGGTCTTTAGATGGATCACATCAAGCAATTTTAGGTTATTTAAGTGATTATTTTTAAACTAGAGTCATTTATGTAAATAATGAAATTTTTTGGGTCATTTTTGTAAAATAACCCCATTTTCTGTTACTTAAAAGTGTATCGATCAGAGAGAATCAGCATCCTCTGTTACCGAATCTCCAACTCTATTTGTATTTAGACATTTTTCAAGTCGTTGATGACGATAATAATGTACAAGGCAAGGCATAATCAAATGTTTCCTTTCCTTTCCTTGCAACTTTCGCTAGCTAAACAAATTGAACAGCATAGCTAGCTTTCCCACCTGCTTAGATTATCCTCTCTATTTATCGCTTTTCCCTCCTCAACCTTGGCCCTTTCATTTGTGATCCTGCATTGAGCTCTGATTCAAACGTTATACATGAATCCGAAACATCTAATGGCAGTTCAAACTCTAATATGCATATATGTATATATATTAAAAGAAGATATACCTTCTGTTCTGTCCCGCTTTGACAAGGAAGTGGAATTTCTACATCACACTCATATCTAACAGTAATGAAAAACCTTATCTCAGCATCTTACTTGACAGAAGGCAAGGAAAAAAAGTGATGGCAAATTGAAAAGATGAATTCTGAGTAGGTTGTAGCTACCCTTTGCTTTCTCCTTTCTCATGGATCTTAACAGATGATGATGTTTCCACACTATGGCTCCCCTTTGTTTCTAGAGTTCCATCTTTTGCTTCATTGAATTCATCCTCCTTGTCATTGGACCCATTACTATGGGCTCCTTTGAAAATAATAAATCATTTCCAAGGCAATTTTCCATTTTAAATTCTAACTGTTCGCAGTTGGCTGGCGGGGATTTTAGTTTTCTTTTGCCATCTCCATTAATTCGACCTTGTACTGATGATAAATCAGGAAATCCAATCTCTCTATGCTGACCAGCACCTTGTCTTTGTGAACCTGGAGATAGGACACGCTTGATTGATCCAAAGTACTGAAGAATTAAAAGAGTTTGTATGATTCAATGGTTGGAAAAAAGCAAACTTCTCAGAGGTGACATCAAGATTCAGTTCAGGAACAGGAAAGGCACCAATAGGATCTTCAGCCCATAGCTGGGATCCCACAGATGGAAACTTTGCCTGTGAGGTGCAATGAGAAGAACTGAAACCCAAATCTATATCAACTAAATTGCATTCTTCCTCAAATAACCATTTCTGATATAGTTCTATTTCCCCTTAGAGATAATAGCTTGAACACTTGGTTGCTTTTGACTTGTGCAGAACTGGAGTCCTCATATATTTTACCTCAGCAAAAAGTTGTTATAATTTACCATCCAATTAAATCACCTTGCAACAAAAAGTTGCTATAATTTACCTCAGCAAGCTCAAGCTATCCTTTGGATCTTCAGTCTCAAAAAAAGGCCAACCTGGTTGGGTTATACCTGCCCCTATATCAAAGCAACCTTTCTATTTAGAAGGCCAATTTCCCAAGTACCTTTGGAGGGAAATTTCATACCTTTCCCCGATTAAAGTTGTCAAATCATGACCAATTTTTTATCATAAATGCTTTGGAGAAGGATCTGCTTGTGCAAAAAGAGAAAGAATTAGAGGTGGATAGAAAACATTCTTAATCACAATTCTCATCATAGATACATCAAGTAAAGAATAATAACAAGAAAGAAATACGACAACCACACACTTTCACATTTAACTCCTCCCTCTTGGAGCTAACTTGAGCCAACAATCATCCCAAGAATCTGGAGATTTCCCCTACAGAAAATTCTCAGTAAGTGAAATAGAGCACTCCAAATTCTTGAAAGACAAAGGGATGGCACCATATAATGATTTGTGTTCAAAGTTAGCATATGCAGCAAAAAACCAAT
The DNA here is from genome assembly GCA_025698465.1 of Gossypium longicalyx. Classification (NCBI taxonomy): domain Eukaryota; kingdom Viridiplantae; phylum Streptophyta; class Magnoliopsida; order Malvales; family Malvaceae; genus Gossypium; species Gossypium longicalyx. The sequence continues at coordinate 63,641,798 of CM046995.1, read as the reverse complement.
AACAAAGCAATAATTATAAACTAATTTGTCCCGTTAATATTTAATAAAAAGTGTTGAGCTAAACAATTCCATAAATTGAATGAGAAACAGCACCTAAACTATTCAAATTTGTTACTTTGACATCCCTGCATAGATGTAATGAATTCATCAAAAGGAAAAGGTATACTCCTATCTCTCAGAACAAGCTATCTCTCAGAACAAGGAAATATTCACTGTTGATTGCTAACCTTTTCCTCAGCATGTGATGCCCTTCAAAAGTATTATCTGGCATCTGACCATTTTCATAATCCAAAAAATCTCTAGAATTACCATCTATTTTTTGTGGCCAGTATTTCCAAGAAATGTCATCTTCCCTTTCATGGGGAAAGCCATCATCCAGGTAGCTAACTTTAGCTGACAAACATATAAGGAAAAAAAAATGACATGTTACCCCAGAGAAGCCTTCCATAGAATAATGATGTCTCTATATGAAAAAGCTTTGTGAAAAAAAAAAAGAGCTAGTTCAAAATAGTACTTACTGATACAGAGAACAAGAATGATAGTCAGCTGCAAGAGATATTACCATTATTATGATTAAGTCAAACAGACTTGATGAAGGAGATGCAAATGACTAACATAAAACCTATGTTTGAAACAATAAATGAAGATAGGCAAAACAATTTCTAAATATCTTAAACACAAGTTGGTGCAATGTGTAAAATGAACAATAAGAATTGTGATTCATGAAAAAAAATAACCAACACCAACTAAAGCTGAGACTCACCGTCCCATATATCTTCCCTTCCTATGTTGTAGAAAATGTCAGTGTCACCAAAAGAGCACTTGCTATTTCTGTAATGGCTGTCAAGTTGCATGTCATCAGAAAAAGTAGAGAGGTTTAGCTTCCAATTGCCATGTGAATAAGTTATATCGACTGAAAACTGCAAAGGATTGCCACCAAGTGGAACATCCATGTCCTGCATCATAGCACATTGTCAAAACTATTTTTTTGATGATGATCGACTTTGTGTTTGAAAACGAAAAATGGGAGTCGCCACAAATCCTTTTATGATGAGGTGTTATTGGGTCGCCTCGTAAAATGGTTGTTTTTAATAAACGGTTTGATGTATTAAAACAACGCTTTTAGTCTACGAAATTCAGAAAGACAGGTTCGGAAGTCGATTACGCACAAGGATTCCTAGTTAGTTAATTAATGTCTTAGTGTCGAAATTAAAAATTTGAAGAGATCTTAAAATACGATCTTTTTATTAAAAATTTATTTAATTAAATTTTTTTTGAAAAAAGAGCATATTTTACGTTAATCGAAAAAAAGAATTATGTCCCGTAAGTTAGGACACAATGCCTTAAATCCTATAAATGAGAATAAACCCCGAAAATTTTATTTAAAAAGATTTGACTATCTCGGCTTTAGAAAGAAATCATACTCCATAAGTTAGAACATGACTTTTTCCTGATTCCCAAGAATATTTTAATTAAAATCTCATTTTTTAAAAAAAAATTGGAAAGTTGTGCGGTTATTTAGATTTATCGAGAAAATCGAAACCCTGTAAATTAGGGAACGAGTTTTCAAATTTTCAAAATACGAAACATTGCTTACCTTTTTAGAAAAAATTATGCGATTATGTGAAAACGAATATAATATTTGAAATGTCGTGGATTTGATTTATTTGAGTATGGTAAAAAAAACGGCTAAAGCGTTAAAAATCGTGCTTGACGAATAATGATAATGCAACATAAATCCGTAGTAATAATGGTATAATATGCTTTAATAAAATATGAAATATATGATAGTAATAATAAATTACGGTACTAATATACATGATAGAATAAAAATAATGAAAATGATAAATGTAAATAACAATAACAACAACAACAATAATAATAATAACAACAATAACATTAATATTAATAATAATGATGAATAATCTAAATTTGGAAGTATATAAAAGGATATGCATAAATAAATGAATAAATAATAAAATAACAATAATACAGGTAAAAGTAAAAATAAAATAAGCCAATTATAAAAATAAATAAAATAAAAGAATAAAAGAATTAATAAGCAAATAAAATAACTAATAAAGTTTAAATAATAATAAATAAACAAACGATTTAAATTAAATCAACAACAAATAATTAAAGGAGTATTAAAATTACAACAGTTTAAAATTAATAATAATAATAATAATAATAATAATAATAATAATAATAATAATAAGATGATTAATTTGAAAGCTAAACAGGATTTTAGGGTAAAAATAGAAATAAAATAAAGTAAAAGGACCGAATTGTAATGCGCTATTAAAGGGGAGGGACCATCAAGGAAATTATTCCCTCATCCAAAACGCGCAGCTTCAAGCAGGACTAAGTTGAAAACAAAATAAAATTTCATGGTATAAATTAAAAAAAAATGGATTTAAAAACTAAAAAAATGCAGAAGGGCTAAACGCGTAAATATCCTATTTGTTGAAAACACGTGGATCCTTAGAGTGAGTAGGTCAACGAGCAGGTTGCCTCAAAACGATGTCGCTTTAAGGCTTGTGAGCTTAGGCCAAAACAACACCGTTTTAACCCTCTATTTAAGTTAAAAATCTAAAAAGCAGATTCATTTTCAATAGTTTTCAAAAAAAAAAAAAAAAAAACAAACACCCCTCCCCTTTTTTCTCTGAAATGGCCTGAAGGTCTGACCATGGCTCCGGTGCCAGACCACCGTGGCGACCGCCAATGACGGCGCCACCGTCCACGGTGGCCGGCGAAATGAAAAAAATCTTTTTTCGTTTCCCTTTTTTTACCTTCAGCCTAGATTCGCAACCAAAAACCCCCGAAAACCCAGTCAAACTCGACTAAAAATAGAGAAACATTTCGTCTCTTTTTCTTTTTCGGCGTGCAACAATAGTGAGTTTCTCACCTTTCCTTATTTTGTTATTTATTTTTGAAAATAAAAAAAAAAAAGAAGAAAGAATTCTCTTTGTATTTTTTATTCTGAAATCTCTTTTTTTGGATTCAATTCTTTTCTCTGAATTTTTTTGTGTATTTGATTTATCCTCCTAAAAAAATTACAAATTGATGTCATGGCTTTATAGCCAATTACAGTGTTCCTGTTCATTGCGTGTTTTTCTTTCCTTGCAGGAACAGTTGGGCAGTGGAGCAAGTGGTGGCAGTGGCTAGTGGCTGTCAGAGGCTAGGGGCGGCTAGGGTTTCTTTTTCTTGTTTAGATGATTGGGTTAGGGTTTGTTTTTATATTGGGTCATTGTAAATTTGGGCCACATGTAATTTTTAGGTCTGTTATTTTGTAATAGACTGTAATATTTGGACTTTTATATATATTTTTTTTGAGGGGGTTTTATTTATCATTATATTTTATCTTTGGGCTGGGCAAAAATGGCCCACTATAGCTGCCCCTCTTTACTCGTTGTCGTGTAATGGGAACGAAGTAAAGACTTTAAAAAGGGCCAATTTTATCTGGTCTTGCCAAGTCTCGACTTCTTTTAGTGCTTCTCTTCTTCAAGTAGCCTCATTCCAATTCACTGCATCTTTAGGGGTATAGGAATTGTTGCTTCGATCCATTCCACTGCAACTTTCAAGAGATAAAACTTGTAGCTTGAATCTACTCCACTATAACTTCAGGGAGATGAGATCTGTGTCTTCAATTTGCTCCACTGTAATTTCAGGGAGATAAGGTGTGTAGCTTTAATTTGCTCCACTGCAACTTCAGGGAGATAAGATTTGTAACCTATCTTCAATCTGCTCCACTGCAACTTCAGGGAGATAAGGTTTGCTATCTTCGATCTATTCCACTGCAACTTCAGGGAGATAAGATCTGTAACTTTTAACCTAGTCCACTGCAACTTCAGGGAGATAAGGTTTGTGGTTTTAATCTTTTCCACTGCAACTTCAGATAGATAAGATATCTAATTTATAGCTTCAATTTGTTCTACTACAACTTCAGGGAAATAAGATTCGCTATCTTCAGTCTGCTCCACTGCAACTTCAGAGAGATAAGACTTATAATTTCAACTTGCTCCACTGCAACTTCAGGGAGATAAGGTTTGCTATGATCCGCTCTACTGCAACTTCAGAGAGATAATATCTGTAATTTATAGCTTCAATCTGTTCCACTACAATTTCAGGGAAATAAGATTCGCTATCTTCAATATACTCCACTACAACTTCAGAGAGATAAGACTTATAACTTCAACCTGCTCTACTGCAACTTCAGAGAGATAAGGTTTGTAATTTTCGATCTACTCCGCTGCAACTTCAGGGAGATAAGATTTGTGGTGATAACTTCAATCCATCCCACTGCAACTTTAGAAGTATAGGATTTGTAGCTTTAATCTGCTCCACTGCAACTTTAGGGACATAAGATTCGCCATGATAACTTCAATTGTCCCACTACAACTTTAGGGGCATAAGATTAGTGGCTTCAATCTTCTCCACTGCATCTTTAGGGAGATAAGATTCGCCATAATGATTTCAATTCATCCCACTGCATCCTCAGGGGTATAGGATTTATGGTTTCTCTGATCTGTTATACCATTCTCTGGGGAACATGACCTCTAGAATCTATTCCATGGGCCTATTCATGCTAAGTGATTATGATTTCATGATTAGAATGAACCAAATGCTCCTAACTAGATGTGTATGAATGATATTTGCATGAATGCATAATTTCATTTTTTGAGAATAATCCCCTTTTAATACTTAGGTTGACATTGCTCGTTGTTTATCAAGGTTTTATCACTGACGTATTACTCTATCTTCTTCTTCAACTGGTATATCTGACAGAAAACCCGAAGAATAATCACAATTTGGGCTATTATTTCCCCAATGTTTCCAACTCTTGAAATTGGTTAGTTCTAACTAGTGGTCCTATTTCAGGTCCTTGTACTCTTTAGAAGCTTTTTAGAGCAACATGCCAAAAAATCCTTTTGTCTAAATATTACTAGTCCATTAATTACTATTTCAATGAAAAATGCTTGAAAAATATCGTTGTGGACAAGGTTGAAATTTATTGGGAGCAAAGCTTGAAATGAATAGATTAATCAAAATAGTAAATTTGCAAAAATACAAAATGAATAAGATGAAAACAGGTACCCCAGATATCGTTGCATGAGCTTCTACGTGCAAACTCCTTCGAGGTCCTTTTGAGCTTGATATGTGTTTAGAAGACCCAAAATACTTTGCTGATGCCCCAAGATGCAGCATCCCTCCTTCTTGTTAGTTCGGGGAAAACAAGACTACTACATGCCCCATCTTCAATCAAAATTTGAATTTCCCTTTCCTGGGTTTTCAATTCAAAACCCCTTTGGTCTCAAGGTGCCATTTGTGGGTTTTCGCCTTGGCCTCTCCTTTTTCTTTTCTTTTTCTTTTTGTTTTTTTTAGTGAAATATTTCTTAATTGAATCCAAATTCACAGGATTAGGCAGATTATTTGCCATCCATCTCGGTCAAAATTAGAGCTCCTCTAAAAAAGACCTTCTTTACCACATAAGATCTTTCCCAGTTTGGCATCCACTTTCCTCTGACGTTCTTTTATATAGGAAAGATCTTTTTCAGTAATAGGTTTCCCTCATGGAATTCTCTAGGACAAACCTTTTTGTTGTAATTTCATATAATTCGTTTTTGGTACATCTAACCATGACGGATAGGTTTTTACCTCTTCTCTTCAATCAAATTCTATTGATCACATCGAGATTTGATCCATTTTATTTCATCCATCTTCAGCTCTGACAAAACCCGGTGAGAAGGAATCTCGACTTAAATGGACAAAACTGTCTCCATTCTATAAATTAATGAGAAAGGCGTTGCCTCAGTGAGGGTCCTAACAGACGTTTGATAAGCATAGATGGTAATTTCTCATGTCAGTCTTTATGAGTCTCGATTATTTTCCCCATGATCTTTTTTTTGGTTGCCTCTACTACACTGTTCATTTTGGGGTGATATGGCATTTGATCTTTAACAAACTGCAAACTTCTGATATCGTGTTTTTGTTCAAATTTAGTGCATCATCAGATATAATCCTTTTTGGCATTCCATACCGACATATGATCTCTTTCTTCAAGAATTTGCTGACTGTCGACTTTGTGACATTGGCATATGAAGTGGCTTCTACCCACTTTGTAAAGTAATCGATGACCACAAAAATGAATCGATACCCGTTAGATGCTTTAGGTGAGATTGGCCTAATAACATCCATGCCCCAAATAGAGAAAGGCCACAGAGAAGTCATAACATGAAGAAGTGAGGGAGGTACATGAATTTTATCTCCATAAATTTGACACTTATGGCATTTATTGGCATAACTGATGCAATCTTCTTCTATGGTGGACCAATAATACCCGAATCCCATTATGAAACCATTAGCATGTGTTCCGCAGACACCTTCATGTACTTCTTCCAAAATTTTCTTAGCCTCAACAGTGTCTACGCATCTTAGTAGCACCTGATCCTTTCTTTTTTATATAGGATCTCCCCATCTAAGACATAGTCACTGGCCAGTCTTCTCAATGTCTCAGTTGCTTGGTCAGGGTATTCACGATTCTTCACATATCGCAGTATATCGTGGTTACAATGATGATCATATTTTTCTTCTTCATCGATGTTGTAACAATGAGCTAGAGCCTCATAAATACTCATCTGGATCAGTTTCACATCCTCTTGTTTGTTCACCTTGACCATGGAAGCTAAAGTTGCTAAGGCGTCAGCCATCTGATTTTATTCTCTCGGGAGGTAGCAGAAGGTAATATCATCAAACTCTTTAATTAATTCAAGGACCAACCTTGGATAATTGATCAACTTGGGATCTCTTGTCTCCCATTCACCTTTAAGTTGATAGATCACTAGCGTAGAATCCCCATATACCTCCAGTACTTTGATCTCGCGTTCTATAGCTGCACGGATACCCATGATGCATGCTTCGTATTCTGCAATGTTATTTGTGCAATCAAAATCCAATTTACTAGTAAATGATAAAGATCTCCATTTGGGGATACCAAAACTGCCCCAATTCCGTTACCTGCAGCTTTTGAGGCTCCATCGAAGTTTAGTTTCCAATGATGGCCTTCTTGAGAGTCTTCTTCGATGCTTGCAACATACATTAGATCTTCATTTGGGAAGTCAAAAGTCAAAGGCTCGTAATCTTCTAGAACTCTACTGGCTAGAAAATTTACTATTGCACTCTCTTTTACAGTTTTCTGATTCAAATAGACTATATCAAATTCAGAAAGCAAAATTTGCCACCGGGTCATCCTTCCATTCAAAGCAGTCGACTCCATCATATACTTTAAAGGGTCTAGTTTCGAGATGAGCCAAGTTGTATGGTACAACATGTACTGTCTCAATCTTCGAATTGTCCAAATTAAGGTGTAACACAAATTGTCAATTGGCGAGTATCTCGTCTCACACTCAGTGAACTTTTTACTAAGGTATTATATCGCCCTTTCTTTCCTTTTTGACTCATCGTGTTGGCCAAGCACATATCCCATAGAATTTTCAAATACTGCCAAATACAGTATCAGTGGCTTATCTGGATTAGGTGGTGTCAGCACTGGGGCATTGGACAAGTATTGTTTAACCTTGTCAAAAGTTTTATGGCATTCGTCATCCTATACACCTGGATTGTGTTTCTTGAAAAGACGGAATATGGGGTCACATTTCTCAGTTAGTTGTGAAATGAACCGGGCAATGTAATTTAACCTCTCTAAGAAACCTTGGACTTCTCTTTGAGTACGCGGCGGAGGTAGCTCCTGTATAGCCTTGACTTTATCTGAGTCAATCTCAATATCCTTTTTGTTGACTACGAATCCTAGCAGTTTCTCTGACCTAGCCCCAAAAGTACATGTTGCTGGATTAAGCTTTAATTGGAATTTCCTCAATTTCAAGAATAATTTCCTCAAGACTTGTACATACTCATCTTCTATTCGGGATCTGTCAATCATATCGTCAACATAAACTTCAATTTCTTTGTGCATCATATCTTGAAACAGGGTTACCATGGCTCTCTGATATGTCGATTCCGCATTTTTCAATCCAAATGGCATCACCTTATGGAAAAAAGTCTCCCACATGGTTACAAATATGGTCTTATCCATGCCTTCAGGATACATCTTTATATGGTTGTATCTTGAGAAGCCATCCATGAAGGAGAACAGTGAGTAACACGCCGTGTTGTCCACTAAAGTGCCGATGTGAGGCAATAGGAAATTGACTTTCAGGCTGGCTTTGTTCAAGTCCTTGTTGTCTATGCACATTTGTATTTTCCCATCTTTTTTAGGGATGGGGACGATATTGGCTACCTATTTTGAGTATTTAACCACTTGTAAGAAACCAACATCGAATTGCTTCTTGACCTCTTCTTTTATTTTCAACAAAACGTCGGGCCTCATCCTCCGGAGTTTCTGTTGAACTGGCTTGCACTTTTCCTTTATGGGGAGCCGGTGTACCACGATATCAGTACTTAACTTGGGTATGTCTTGATATGACGATGCGAAGACATTTTTGAATTCTTAGAGTAACTCAATGAGGTCTCACTTTATCCCTGCGGTGATACAAGTTCCAATCTTTACCTCTTACAATTTTTACTGATTCTTTGTAAAGCAGGATTTATTTCTCATCGTGTTTTACCATTCTTAACAAATCAGGAGATAGGTTACAATCTCGATTATCTTTAAAGTCCTAAGGTTCGTCTAGACACATATCTTACTTAAAAGGAGATTTTGAGTCAGTACAGAGTCGCTCATATCATTGATATCTAGAGACTTGTTATAAGAACGAAGGAAGACCCAAAGAACAAATGAATCTAAGAATAGTTATCGATGTGGTATGATTCATGAATGAAATGGAAAGAAAAAAAAAGAATGTTTTCCAAAATGAGACACAAAGATGCATTTTATTGAAATAAAAATAATGGACATGTGCCTTTTTCACAAAAGGATTTCTATTGCTCCCAGGTTTAGAGCAGCAGATGTGTTTTGAATATTACTCCTTAATGGTCCTAAAAGCTACAAGAATCTCTTCCACAGTCCAGTTGTTCTGAAACTTTCTAGGGATGTAGGAACAAAATTCCTGATAGGTTTTTTAGTTCCTTCTTCAAAGACACAAACATCTTTCCCTTTGATATCTTCAAAGAATTCCGACTCTTTATTATCCATCAGGCTCTGTACTAGAGTTCTGAACTCGACGCACTTTTGAATTTTATGAAATTTATTGCATGCAATGAAATGTAATGTTAATGAATGGAAAAGATGCATGCAAAAAAATTTTGATTCTAGTTTAATTCTATTAGAACAACTTTACTGGAAAACAAGTTTTTTTACATAAAGCGGATACATATACGGCTTCGCCTTCACACTTAAAACATTAACTTTCCCAAGAAATAAAGCTAATTCTCGACCCTGATCCGACTCCGATTCATGTTTTAGGCTTTGAACGGTTGGAGTCTGAAAGTGGTCAGCCACTTCTCGTACTTGGACCAAAGTTTCTATCATAACGTGGTCCATATCTCTGACCTGCACCTCTCACAGGCTGTCACATTTCTCTTGTTGCCTTTTCTAGGACCATATTCGCGCGGCTGTGTTGTCTTCCACTTTATCAAGAAACCCATTTTCCATAACAAGCTCTCTATTTAGCAACTGAACGTGAATCAACACCTTTTCTATAATGAAAATGCAATGCAGTCACAGTCAAAATAAAGCAAGTCAGTACATTTCATACCAAGTTAGAATTCAAAACAAGCAAGAAATAATAAATAGAGCACCTATTCGGGACCACTAAGGTTTGGTGTAGTTCTACCTAGGGTAGGCTTTTAAGGCTTATTATATGCGGTTTGGTTCTAAAGTAAAGGTACTTGAACCGGTAGATTCCTCAATCCTTACCTATTATAGGCTCATATGGACCAAGTTCAATTTAGGGGAATACGTTTTCCTATGGCTATACGGAGATGAAAGTCTCACGAAGACATATGTACAGATGTATCCCAAAAGCGATCCACTATCCTATACAGAGGTGAAGACCTCACGAAGGAATAGTTTCTCACTCCCACTTAAAAGGGTATAATCGACCGATTATGAAATGCAAAAATGTGAAAGTATATCTGAAGACTCGAACCAATATGGCAAATATATCAAAATGATGCAGACCAATGAAATGCATCGAAAGGATCGTAAATTTAAACCAAATTATTGATTTTTGACAAAAAAAGACAAGAAGTAATCAACTTGTGGCTTGACTCTCTTATTTTTTCCCCAGCGGAGTCGCCAAGCTGTCGAAACCATTTTTTTTATGATGATTGACTTTGTGTTTGAAAACGAAAAATAAGAGTCACCACCAATCCTTTTTTGATAAGGTATGATTGGGTCACCTCGTAAAATGGTTGTTTTTAATAAACGGTTTGATTTATTAAAACAACGCTTTTGGTCTTCGAAATTCAGAAAGACAGGTTCGGGAGTCGGTTACGCACGATGAAGGATTAGCACCCTTGGTAACGCCCAAAATTGGTACCTAGTTGATTAATTAATGTCTTAGTGTCGAAAATTGAAGATTTGAAGAGATTTTAAAATACGATCATTTGTTAAAAAGTTATTTAATTGAAAATTTTTTGAGAAAAGGGCATATTTCATGTTAATCAAGAAAAAAATTACGTCTCGTAAGTTAGGACACAATGCCTTAAATCCTCGAAATGAGAATTAACCCCGAAAATTTTATTTAAAAAGATTTGACTATCTCAGTTTTAGAAAGAAATCATACTTTGTAAGTTAGAACATGATTTTTTCCTAATTCCCGAGAATATTTTAATTAAAATCTCTTTTTTTTTAAAAAGAAAAAGATGTTTGGTTATTTAGATTTATCTGGAAAATTGAAACCCCATAAGTTAGGGAACGACCTTTCAAATTTCCAAAATACGAAACATTGTTTACCTTTTTTAAAAAAATTATGCGATTATGTGAAAACGAATATAATATTTGAAATGTCGTGGATTTGATTTATTCGAATATGGTAAAAAAAATGGCTAAAGGGTTAAAAATCGTGCTTGACGAATAATTATAATGCAACATAAATCCGTAGTAATAATGGTATAATATGCTTTAATAAAATATGAAAGATATGATAGTAATAATAAATTACGGTACTAATATACATGATAGAATAAAAATAATGAAAATGATAAATGTAAATAACAATAACAACAACAACAACAATAATAATAATAACAACAATAACATTAATATTAATAATAATGATGAATAATCTAAATTTGGAAGTATATAAAAAGATATACATAAATAAATGAATAAATAATAAAATAACAATAATACAGGTAAAAGTAAAAATAAAATAAGCCAATTATAAAAATAAAAAATAAAAATAATTAAAGAATTAATAAGCAAATAAACAAATAAACAAATAATAAAGAAATAATAATAATAACTAATAAAGTTTAAATAATAATAAATAAACAAACGATTTAAATTAAACCAACAACAAATAATTAAAGGAGTATTAAAATTACAACAGTTTAAAATTAATAATAATAATGATAATAATAATAGGATTAATTTGAAAGCTAAACAGGGTTTTAGGGTAAAAATAGAAATAAAATAAAGTAAAAGGATTGAATTGTAATGTGCTTTTAAAGGGGAGGGACCATCGGGGAAATTATTCCCCCATAAAAAACGAGCAACTTCAAGGAGGACTAAATTGAAAACAAAATAAAATTTCATGGTATAAATTAAAAACAAAAAAAGGATTTAAAACTAAAAAAAATGCAGAAGGGCTAAACGCACAAATATCTCATTTGTTGAAAACACGCAAATCCTCAAGAGTGAGTCAATCGACGCGCGGGTCACCTCAAAACGACGTCGCTTTGAGGCTTGTGAGTTTAGGCCAAAACGAGACCGTTTTGACCCCCTATTTAAGTTAAAAATCTAAAAAAAAAAAATCATTTTCAATTGTTTTCAAAAAAAAAAAAACCCCTCCCCTTTTTTCTTTGAAATGGCCTGAAGGTCCGGCCATGGCTCTGGCATCGGACCACCATGGCAGCTGTCGGTCACCAACAACGGCGCCACCGTTCACGGTGGCAGGCAAAATGAAAAAATCTTTTTTCATTTCCCTTTTTTACCCTCAATCTAGATCTGCGACCAAAAACCCCAAAAACCCGATCAAACTCGATGAAAAATAAAGAAACATTTCGTCTCTCTTTCTTTTCCGGCATGCCACAACAGTGAGTTTCTCACCTTTCTTTATTTTGTTATTTATTTTCGAAAAAAAAAAGAAAGAAAGAATCCTCTTTGTATTTTTTATTCCAAAATATCTTTTTTTTAATTCAATTTTTTTTTAAAATTTTTTTTGTGTATTTGATTTCTCCTCCTAAAAAAATTACAACTTGATGTCATGGCTTTATAGCCGTATTACATTGTTACTGTTCATTGCGTGTTTTTCTTTCCTTGCAGGAGCAATTGGGCAGTGGAGCAGGTGGTGGCAGTGGCAGTGCAGAGGCGACAGTGACAATGGTAGTGGCAAGTGGCTGTCAGAGGCTAGGGGTGGCTAGGGTTTCTTTTTCTTGTTTAGGTGATTAGGTTAGAGTTTGTTTTGATATTAGGTGATTGTAAATTTGGGCCACATATAATTTTTGGTATGTTATTTTGTAATGTACTGTAAATTTGAACTTATATATATATATATATATATATATATATTTAAGTTTTATTTATCATTATATTTTATCTTTGGGCTAGGCAAAAATGTACACACATGATAATGATAATCCTTCTCTACCAAAGTTAAGACAAGAAACTTGAGTTTATTTTTTAAGGAGAATATAATACATTCAATTTGCAAAAAGAAGCAAATGAAGAAAAAGCGAGCATTTCATTTGATAGTCTGATTCCATCATTTAAGGTTAAACAACATTAAGATGCATAATCACAAACATGATATTCTTGTGAGGCTAATGTTGTAAAAGAAAGAGGTTTAATGTGAAAGTTATTTTTCAAGGAAAAGATTGATTTAGAGCAAACATAGAAATAAGAAACTAATTATCAATTAGCTCTCTCACCACTTCTAGTTCGATATCATTTAGCATAAAGTTAGAACCCTTCAATGAGTTTAGTTGCCTTGAAAAGTTTCAGGGTAATGAGCAATCATCAGAAGAGATTCTACAATAGCAGAAAGTTGAGATCTGTTTAGATAAAATTTTACCACTCCTTAACTCTATAACTTTTAGTTTATCAAGAAATACATCATATAAACTTTGTTCAAACAAACAATTAGCACTCAGTTGCTGAAGAATGTGTCAGTCTCATAGAATCTAAAATATATAAGTTGTGTGATAGACCGAAGTAAGTTGAACATAGTCCACAAGAAGATAAAAAAGAATAAAAAATATTAAGAAATAAGAACTGAAGACTACAAATCTCTCAGTACTTTTCACTCTCGAGTGGTTGTACAAAAACTCCAAACTGTTTGACTTCATGCCATGAAAGGAACTTAACTATTTACTGCTTAGAGGGCCAAATGAAATAAAGGAATCTTCCTAGGAAGTTTACCAATGACACCTTTTCTGGGAAAAATTTAAAAATTTGTAAGAATGATGGATGGATTATTCTCAGGCACACCTTAAATACATCTTACACCAGTTAAATGTGTCATATCAGTTATATAAGTAATATTACACTTTACCAGTCCATACCTCAACAAACAATTAACTTTGGAGTGTAACCAGATTTTCTTACACATCATATCTGTTAAAAGGTGGCAACAAACAGCATATGTAAGTTAGCCGGATGAAGTACAGCAATATGCAAAAACAACATATGTTAGCCAGATGAAGTACAGCAATATGTAAAACAACATATGTTATCCGGATGAAGTACATTTTTGTACCAGTTGACCTATATTTGTTCTGACAACTTTTCTTTTGTTTTGTCTATTAAAAGTGAGTCAATGACTAAGCAGCTTTAGACTGTCAGCAGGTTACTGTTAAACTCTTTTTGTGCAAGTTACTTTTTAGAAAATTTATTGCTTTTTCAATGTAATAGTTTAATATATGTACATTTTATCTTTAAACAATTTTTGATGAATGAGAAGAAGTCAACTTAAGTTTTTTCTCCTTCAACCTCTAAGTTCTGCTTCTGTTTTTGAGCTTTCAAACACAAAATTTGTTTACTTTGTTTTTCATTAATTATTTGGTTGAAACTTAACACATATTTTACCTGGAATTATTGCTTTGTTGCTCTAGCTTCAACAAGAGCTTCATATTTCACCCAGGTAAAATACATCTGTTTTTCTTCTTGTGTGAAAAAAACTCAACAAATGGTATCAGAGCCTGTTATCTTTGAGGGCCTTGGTTGTGTTTTGTTTGTGAGTGACAACTGTTTGAAAGAAAAAAAGCAGGAGCTATTTTTTGTTGGCTTGTTTGGTTGCTGCAAAGATGAGCTTTTCACCACCACCACCACCACCTGTTTTTGCTGGTACAAATTACAATATTTGGGCTGTGAAAATGAAGACATATCTACAGGCACATGACCTGTGGAATGTTTTTCTAAATGACACAGAGCCACCTCCCTTGAGAGCTAATCCGACCATAGCTCAAATCAGGCAGCATAGTGAGGACACTGCCAAGAAGTACAAGGCCATGTCGTGTCTTCAGAGTGGAGTTTCAGATGTTATTTTCACAAGGATAATGGCCTGTGACTCACCAAAGCAGGCCTGAGACAAAATCAAGGAGGAGTTTCAAGGGTCAGACAAGACCAGGCAGCAACAACTGATCAACTTGAGGAGGGACTTTGAGAATCTGAGAATGAAGGACTCAGAGACCATCAAGCAGTATGCTGACAGGATTATGGCCACAGTCAACAACATAAGACTACTTGGAGATGAGTTTAGTGACCAAAGGGTGGTTGAGAAAGTCATAACAACTTTACCAGAGAAGTATGAATCAAAAATCTCTTCTTTGGAAGACTCAAGGGACCTATCAACCATTCCCTTGACAGAGTTGATAAATGCTCTCTATGCACATGAGCAAAGAAGAGCAAACAGAATGGAAGAGCACTCTGAGGGAGCTTTTCAGGCCAGGTGTAGAGAAAACTCAAGCTCAAGCTCAAGTTACAAAGGCAAGAAGCCATGGCTAGAAAAGAAAGAGAAAGGGAAGAAGGATGCTACTAAAAAGAAGTTTCCACCTTGTGCTCATTGCAAGAAGATTACTCACCTTGAAAAATACTGCTGGTACAGACCAGACATTCAGTGTAGAGGTTGCAAACAGCTTGGACACATTGAAAAGGTGTGCAAAAATAAGCCAAAAGCACAGCCACAGCACCAGAACCAAGCTCAGGCTGCTGAGGATGTAGAAGCACTGGAAGAGCATGTCTTCACAGCTTCTTGTTTTGCAAGCTCAAGTAAGGTCAGCAAAAATTGGTTGATTGACAGTGGATGTACACATCATATAGCTTCAGACAAAAGTATGTTTAGGGAGCTAGACACCAGTTTCATGTCCAAAGTCAGAATCGGCAATGGTGAACTCATAGAGGCCAAAGGCAAGGGCAAGGCTGTGATTGGCACAAAGTCAGGTAACAAAACCATCTCTGAGGTTCTTTATGTACCTGACATTGACCAAAATTTGCTGAGTGTTGGTCAGCTACTAGAGAAGGGGTATTCTCTCATTTTTGAAGGCAAGGTTTGTGTGATTAAAGATGCTGCTGACTAGGTGTTGGTAACAGTAGCCATGAATGATCGAAGCTTCACTTTAGATGTGAATAAGCTAGAACCAAATATATGTGTAGCTCATGCTGATGAATCAAGTTTGTGGCATAGAAGGCTAGGCCATGTGAACTACAAGTCACTTGGCCTGTTGCACAAAATGAGTCTGGTAAAAGACATATCCTGTATTGAACCAAAGAAGGATGTGTGTGAAGTGTGTCAACTTGGCAAGCAACCAGACTGCCCTTTCCATTCAACAAAGCAGGGAGAGCTCAAGAGAGGCTCCAGCTGGTCCATACAGACATCTGTGGACCTATGAAAACCACCTCCCTAAATGGCAACAGGTATTTTTCACTATTCATTGATGATTGCACCAGATTCTGTTGGGTAGGCTTTCTAAAGCAAAAGTCAGATGTTGCTGACTTCTTTTGCAAGTTCAAAGCACTGGTTGAGAACCAAGCCAGTTGCAAGTTGAAAAGCTTAAGGTCAGACAATGGAACCAAGTCAGTTAGCCTTCTCTCGAGGTTCATGCATTGCTACAACACAGCTCACTTCAAGGCTACTAAAAGAGTCTTAAGGTATGTCAAAGGAACCTTAGGCTATGGTGTGATGCTTGAGAGAGCTGAAGAATTGAAGCTAGTTGGTTATTCAGATGGTGATTGGGCTGGCTCAGTTGATGATATGAAGAGCACATCAGGATACTTCTTCACTCTAGGTTCAGGAGTTTTTAGCTGGAGTTCAAAGAAACAACAGACAGTAGCTCAATCCACTGCAGAAGCTGAATATATTGCAGCTGCTACTGCTGTTAATCAAGCAATTTGGCTTAGAAAGCTGTTGGATGATTTGAATGCTAATCAAGTAGAAGCAACAGAGATTATGGTAGACAATCTGTCAGCTGTTGCAATAGCCAAGAACCCTGTGTTCCATGGCAAAACGAAGCATTTCAAGATCAGATATCACTTTATGAGGGAAGCAGAATTAACTAAGGAAATCAGCTTGGTCCATTGTTGTTCGAGGGATCAGCTTGCTGATATTTTGACCAAGCCATTGGTTGCTACAAGGTTTGAGTGTTTAAGGAAGGAAATTGGAGTTTGCTGTTTTGTAGCCAAGGAGGAGTGTTAAAAGGTGGCAACAAACAGCATATGTAAGTTAGCCGGATGAAGTACAGCAATATGCAAAACAACATATGTTATCCGGATGAAGTACATTTTTGTACCAGTTGACCTGTATTTGTTCTGACAACTTTTCTTTTGTTTTGTCTGTTTAAAGTGAGTCAATGACTAAACAGCTTTAGACTGTCAGCAGGTTACTGTTGAACGTTTTTTGTGCAAGTTAATGTAATAGTTTAATATATGTACATTTTATCTTTAAACAATTTTTGATGAATGAGAAAAAGTCAACTTAAGTTTTTTCTTCTTCAACCTCTGAGTTCTGCTTCTGTTTTTGAGCTTTCAAACACAAAATTTGTTTACTTTGTTTTTCATTGATTATTTGGTTGAAACTTAACACATATTTTACCCGGAATTATTGCTTTGTTGCTCTAGCTTCAACAAGAGCTTTATATTTTACCCGGGTAAAATACATCTGTTTTTCTTCCTGTGTGAAAAAAACTCAACAATATCATACTTATCAAAAAGAATTCCAGGTTTGTGATAAACATATTTATTTTCTTTGGAAATCTCATATTCCCTTCTTCTATAATATAGATAAACCACAAATTTGAATTTAGAGAGTCAATTAATTTCTTCTTGCAAATAGAAGTACCATTTTAAATGGAAAATAGATTCATGAAGTATGCAGTTCATGGAAACAATATGACATAGAAAGTAGTCTAGGAAACTAAAACTAACTGTTATTAGGACAAGTATCTAGTGAGTGAATAGGGAATATGAGAGATCTTGCAGATTATATCCATTACCTGCCCTCTTGCTTTGGTGAGTACAATGGAGTCTCTATTCTGATCTTACCTAAACCTGATAAACCAAAATTTTTTTGGGTAAAACCATGTTATTAGGATGTTGAAATTTGAAAACCAAGATCACTGCATTAGTATCTTGATAACATATAAAACAAGTAATTAATCAAAGTTGAGATACCTTCATTAGTGATGCATTAGCAGGTTAATTAGAGTCGGAAATGGTAAGGATAACTGTAATTCCTACTCAAGACACTAGCCACTTTCTTTGCTACTATTCTATTTAGAAGTTATCCACTTATCTTCTGGCGATTCCTACAGTGCTCAATCGTAAAATTAACTCTTCATTTCAAACAGCGATAAATTTCAAATAAAAAGAGGAAACTTCATGAAAAACAGTTGTTCATGTAAGTTTGCCTTTAGTTTCTTTGGAAAATGGACTTCTGCATGACCTACTACCTTAATGACTCCCTCAATTGTTAATGTATCATACGTTCAACTGAAAATGCAACATGAGTTTCATGAACCAGACTTCTTTCTGAACCCACTTCTGATTCATCATTAATAAGCATGTCGAAAACAGATAATCCTGAAAGAAAAAATTGAAGAGAACTATATATTTAGTTCATTACCATCATGAAAAAAGAATCCTAATAGTATGATGGAGTTACATATTGCAATAAGAAAATAACATATCCTAATTGTTGAATTATAGATAAAACTGTAGAACTAAGTCTTCTGCATTCATAAAACTTTTCTTATCTTTTATGAGTAGGCAGTACATGCATTTATAGAGAAGAGAGAGAGACTACTGTAGTACTAGAATCTTTAACAGCTTAACTGCTTTAGCAACTACCTACTAACTGATTTTAACAATAACTCTAACATTCTTCTGGTTCTCTGACTTGTTGAAGTTTGAAAGCTGCATCTCTTGTTGTGACTTGTAAAGCACTGCGAAGCACGACAAACTGCTTGGGAGCAATTGGCTTAGTAAGCACATCAGTGGTTTGATGAGCTGACGGGATAAACTTAACTTGTATGGTGCCATCGACCACTTTTTCTCTGACAAAATGATGATCAATTTCAACATGTTTGACTCTGGCGTGGTGAGTGGGATTAGCTGACATAGACACAGTAGAGGTGTTGTCACACCAGACTATGGGTGTCTGTTCCACAGTGATACCAACTTCTTCTAGCAGCTGCTTGATCTCCAGCAGTTCAGATACATAGTTTGCCAGGCTACGATACTCAACTTCTGAAGACGACCTAGAAACCACTGCCTGCTTCTTTGAGTACCAAGCTATCAGATTCGACCCCAAGAATATGACATATCCTGTAGTTGACCACCTGTCATCAACTGAAGAGGCCCAGTCGGCATCAGAATAGCTGACCAGTTGTAACAGACCTTGAGAGAACCACAAACCATGATCCATAGTACCAATAAGATAGCGTAGAACACGTTTGACTGCTCGCCAATGACTTTCACTTGGGGCATTCATATGCTGGCTAAGTTTATTCACACAGTATGATAAATCTGGTCTTATAATACATAGGTACTGCAGCATACCAACAGTACTTCGATAGAAGGTGCTGTCTGCAAGGGCCTGACTGCCATCAGTGGCCATCAATTTAGGCGTGACTACCATAGGAGTGGGAGTAGTAGCTGCTCCTTCCATTTCTATCTTCTTTAGTATCTCTTGCACATACTTCTTCTGACTGAGGAACAGTCCATGAGATGAAGTCTGAACTTCAATGCCAAGAAAATAATGTAATTGGCCCATGTCTTTGAGGGTAAATTTTGCATGAAGTTGCTGCACAACATTATCAATGCCTTGACATGAGCTGCCAGTGATCACTATATCATCAACATAAGCCATTAGTAGTAAGTGACACTTTGATGACTTGCGGATAAACAACGAAGGGTCAGCCTTTGAGGCCTGGAATCCAAGCTTGCTAACTAAGAAATTTTTGAGTGTGTGAAACCATGCTCTAGGGGCCTGTCGGAGTCCATACAGTGCTTTATTCAATTTACACACCATTTTCTACCCATTGAGGTCTGGTACCTCAAACCCAAGTGGCTGATCCACAAAGATCTCTTCAATGAGCTCCCCATTCAAAAATGCGTTGTTGACATCTACTTGACGCAATGGCCACCTCTTTGTCACAGCAAGTGCAAGAACAGTCCTGATGGTGGCAGCTCGAACCACTGGACTAAATGTATCCCGAAAATCAGTGCCTGCATGTTGAGAGAAGCCCTTCGCCACCAGTCGTGCTTTGTATCGCTCTATAGTTCCATCGGCTTTTTGTTTAATTTTAAACAGCCATTTGCAGCCAATGGTGCGTTAACAGGAGGGTAACGGACAAATGGTCCAGGTGTTGTTGTGCACTAGCACACGTAGCTCAGCATGAACAACATCTTTCCACTCTGTGTGTGCTAGCGCACGTAGCTATTGTTTTATGTGCTGCATGCATACTTCATCTGGTAATAATATAGCAGCTTGATCCTTTTCTTTACAGCTGTATGTACTTCATCTGAAAATATTCCAGCAGCTTTATCTTCCAACTTGAGCATGACTTGTGTTGCTTGGTCTGCTCCTTGGTTGCTTCTTATGCTGCATGCAGGCTAACTTCAAGTTGCAAGCAAATACAGAGAACAGTAAGATGATGAAACCGCTTTGCCTTGATGATTTCAAGCATAAAAAAATCAATCCCAATTGGAGTCCTTTTGATATCCTGTTACAAGTAACTGAAGTTGACCAACTGAAATTGCAAAAAAGCCATCATAATGACTACTTGAAGCATTTTCTTTACGACACACTACCCCCCAATCAGAGGTTCAAGTTCAACAACAGGAAACGTTCACTGACAACACTAGAAGAGGCAGACGGTCGTGAATGGGAAGCACTGAAACCAAAGCTCAAGAGAAGCAAGAAGCAACATAAACCCGTTTGCCCACTGCCAGCACCAGACTTGCCTCCACCAGACTTGCCTCCAAAATTCAAACAACACATACTAGAAGAAATGGGTAGTACGAGTTTGGTTTTGGTCATCCAAAAGACCATATTTTACTTCGATGTCAACCCTACTGCCAGTCGTTTCTCCATACCCTTCTCCCAAGTCAAGACTCAAGACTTCCTCAACGAGGCAGAGGCTAAAGAGTTGGCGCACAAAAACCCCATGCAGGTGTGCCTCTTAGACCCATCGTTGAAGCAAACAAGCATTACCTTTAACAAGTGGGTTATGGGGAACACCTCTCTCTATGTCCTCACCAACAACTGGAACTCTATTGTCAAGAACAACCAACTGGAGAAAGGGGACATGGTGCAGCTCTGGTCTTTCCGGGTGAATTCCCTGCTGTGCTTTGCACTTTTCAAACTATGACTTCCAAACATACAACATTAGGGTTTAACTTCTATAGCATTGATTAATATTCTTATATTATGGCCAAGCATGTTTGGTTATTAGTTATTACAGGTCATTCTTTATCTTAATATCTAGCCATTTGATAAAGGTTGCTCCAGCTCATCATCGAAGGGCAGCCCTTAAATGTTCAGAATAATTTTCTACTTGTAGAATGTAGCATCGATGTTTAATCCAAATTTATTTCAAATTTTATGTAGGAAGAAAATAACTTTTTTATAATTTAATGTAGCTCAACACCGAATTTAATACAAATAAAATAAACCAAAAGAATCTCATAGAAAAATTAAAATTAAAATTAAACAACCAAAAACTGTTGGTATGGTAAATATATTACACAGACTTGTTAGAAACTATCACATGATCCACCAATCTCTTGCTTACCTTTTCATCCATGGAGACAGCACATCTCTCTTTTTCATTTATTTTCTGTTTGGGTAAATTACATCATTCGTTACCCAATTATGAGTTATTTTCTTTTTTGTCACCAAATTATTATTATTTTTTCAATTAATCCCTTAATTATGGATTTATTTCTTTTTTAGTCACTTAAGTATGATTTTTTTTTAACTCATTACCCAACTAATATATTCATACAATTAATATACCCTGAAGCCTGTTTCATTTTCTTGAATTTCCATACAACGAACTTCCAAGTAAGTAGCGTCCACTTGCTTGCCAATTCAAGATCCTAACCAAAGTCCCTGCCTTATAAGCCGGCAACTCCTTGCAAAGCCAAGCGAGCTTCGACCTTCGCCACTGCTCCGGCAACTCATCCAGCTCCTTAACCTTCGATCTTCGGCGCTACCAAGTGCTTCTTATTGCTTCGTTTTTGTTGTTGGAGAAATCCCACCTCTCTGCTTCCTCTTCCCTTTCCTTTTTCTGGAAGAAACCTATTGTAAGTATTTTAGTAAAAAAACGTAATGGATGAAGAAAACTTGAACAAATTTATTCAACAATCATTCAAAATTTATACAAAATAAAATCAACAACCCATCCTATACTTAAGCAAAATAAAATCAACAACCCACTAACTTTTTCCTAAACTTAAGCAAAATAAAATCAACAATTAATTCCTAAAATCAGGAACAAATTGTGACACAATCAACTTAACAAAAAAACAAAATTTGACACAATCAACCTTAAAATAATAATAATAATAATTAAAATAATAATAATAATAATTAAAATAATAATAATAATAATAATAAAATAAAAAACATGGACATGTTTCAGTCCTGAAGCATTTTCTTAAGACTCCTCCTTGCTTTAGGAGCTGCAAATACCAAGTCTTGACCTCAGAAACTCGAACTTGGAAGCAGGCAATAGTTTGGTTAAAATGTCTGCAACTTGACTTTCTGTTTTGCAGTAGACAAGAATCACATCTCCATGTTTTTGTACTTCCCTTAGGAAGAATAGCTTGATGTTAAAATGTTTAGTTTTCCCATGAAACACGAGATTATGAGAGATAGCAATAGCAGCTTGGTTGTCAACAAGAATCTCTGTGCTTTCCTTCTGCTCCAGATCAAGATCAATTAAAATTTTCCTCAACCATAAAACTTGATTAACAGTAGTTGTTGCAGCAATAAACTCTACTTCAGTAGTGGATTGGGCTACAGTTTATTGCTTTTTTGAGCTCCATGAGAAAACACCAGAGCCAAGAGTAAAACAGTAGCCTGAAGTGCTCCTCATATCATCAATGGAACCTCCCCAGTCACTGTCAGAAAAACCAACTAGCTTGAACTCTTTGCTCCTTATGAACTTAACACCAAAATCACTTGTGCCTTTGACATATCGAATCACTCTTTTGGCTGCCTTGAGATGTAATCCACTTGCACAATGCTTGAATCGAGACAAAATACTTACAGCATTCAAAATATCAGGCCTTATTGCTGTGAGATACATCAAGAAACCAATCAAACTCCTGAAATATCCTTCTTCAACTTTGTTAGCACCGTCTTCTTTGTACAGCTTCTCTTTCTGATTCATTGGAGTGCTTGCTGCCTTGCACTCCTCCATCTGAAACTTCTTCAGTATTTCCTTTGCATACTTTTTCTGGCAGATGAAAACTTCACCTTGCCCTTGCTTGATCTCTATGCCAAGGAAGTAGGACATGAACCCAAGATCTATCATTTCAAATACCTTCATCATCTCCTACTTGAAATTTTGAATATGATCTATATTGTTTCCTGTAACCAGTAGGTCATCAACATACAGTGAAACAATAAGAACGTCAATATCATTGTGCTTAACATACAAGGTTGCCTCTGATAGACTTTTCACAAATCCCAAGTTCAACAAATGTTCATCAATTTTGCTATACCAAGCTTTTGGAGCTTGTTTTAGACTATAAAGGGCCTTCTTAAGAAGATAAACTTTATCCCCTTCATCTTCCTTCTCAAATCCTTGGGGTTGCTCAACATAAATTTCTTCTTGTAAAATACCATTTAAAAAAGCTGATTCGACATCTAACTAGAACACTTTCCAACCTTTTTGTGTAGCTATTACAAGCAGTAACCTGATTGTGTCCAATCTAGCAACAGGAGCAAAAGTGTCAGAGTAATCAACACCAAAGATTTGGGCATACCTTTTAACCACAAGCCTAGCTTTGTGCTTGTTGATTGAGCCATCAGCTTTAAGCTTGGTTCTAAACACCCACTTAACTCCAATTACCTTCCTACCTTGAGGTCTATCCATAAGGATCCAAGTCTTGTTCTTCTCTATCATTGACAGCTCCTCCTCCATTGCAGCTATCCACCTTTGATCCTTTTTTTGCTTCTGCATAGTCGGCAGGTTCACACACAGAAACATTGCACCTTTCATAAACATCTGAAAGTAACCTTGTTCCTCTCACGAAAGCATCATCCACTGTTTCATTCTACCAGTCATATTCTTCTTCAATGCTTGAATCAGAAAACTTGAGTTTCAGCTCTGCCATGGTCTGACCCTTCTTCTTTGCATCATCCTAGCTCCACTCTTCATCCTCCATGAAGTGAACATCCCTACTAATAACAATATTTCAAGTTTGTGGCTGAAAAAATTTATAGGCCTTACTAATAGTACTGTAGCATATAAATATACCTAGTGAAGCTCTCCTATCAAGCTTGTCACGCTTGCTCCGTGGAACATGAGTGAAACACAAGCAACCAAATATTTTAAAGAATTTCAAAGATGGTTTATAACCATAACATGCCTCAAATGGTGTCTACCCCTTCACCGCCTTTTTTGGAAGCCTATTTTGAAGAAATACAGTTGTATTTGCTGCCTCTACCCAAAATTTCTTTGGCAAATTCATCTCATGCAGCATGCATTTCGACATCTCCATGATGTATCTATTTCTTCTTTCACTAACCTCATTTTGTTGAGGTGTGTAAGGGGTTGTAAGCTGATGCTCTATGCCTGAATCTTCACAAAAATTGTCAAAATTTGCTGAAATGTACTCCTTCCCATTGTCAGACCTTATACTCTAAATTTTGTAGCCACTTTCGTTCTCAACTCTTGCCTTGAACTTCCAAAAAACTTGAGCTACTTCTAATTTACACGTCAAGAAAAAAATCGAGCACATTCTGGTAAAGTCATCAATAAAGGCAATATAATAGCGACTACCTTTTAAAGAAGGTGTTCTTTGAGGGCCTGCAACATCTGTGTGGATGAGCTGCAATTTGTGAGTGGCTCTCCAGGTTAACTTCAAAAATGGCTTCCTACTTTGCTTTCCAAATTGACACGCTTTGCAGCTTAAGATTGCATTACTAAGCTTGGGAACATCAAGTGCCAACTCCTTTTCTCTTAGTTGTAGTAGCCCTTGATGATGATAGTGTCCGACTCTCTTGTGCCAAATCTGTGTGACATCTTCTTTGAGAGGAAAAGCAGATTGTTCCTCCTCTAAAAGATTGAGTGAAAAACTTTTTCCTTTCATTTTTATTTTGAAGATATCTCGATTAGCTGCATCCTTAATCAAGCAATATTCATTTTCAAAAGTAACTTTAAAGCCTTTTTCAATAAGTTGACCCACACTCAACAGATTTTGGTCAATGTCAGGAACAAATAGAACATCGTGTATATGTCTTGTACTTGTACAGCTTACAATTGCAACAGTCTCTTTTCCTTTGACAAAGATGTAATCTCCATTGCCAATTTTGACATTGGTGGTATTAGTTGGCTTCAAATCTCTAAACAACTCCTTGTCATGAGTCATATGGTTGGTGCAGCCACTGTCAATCAACCAGCTTTCATTTGATTCACTGGCCACGAAGCATGTAGCAACAAACAGTTGATCCTCGTCTTCCTGATCAGCAATCTTAGCCTCTTCACCTTGTTACTGATTCTTGTTCCTGCAAATTACCGCTTCATGCCCTATTTGGTTACATTTGGTGCACTTGGCATCTGGTCTTCTCCAGCATTTGTAAGGAGGATGACCTTTTTTATTGCAATGTTGACATGGAGGGTAGGATCCCTTCTTGACTCTTACTTTGTTGTTGGCTGAAGATTCTCTAGTAGAACTTTGATTCTTCTTGAAAAACTTCTTCTTGTTGTTCCTCGCATTCTCATGATGCTTAGCTGGCAAGGCTCCTTCAACAGCACCTTCTTGCCTCATGGCTCTTATTTGCTCATGTGCTGGCACAGCATTTAGAATCTTTGCAATAGTGATTTGAGTCAGATCATTGGTATTTTCCAAGGCCGAAATAGAAGCCTCAAATTTTTCGAGCAATGTTACAAGCATTTTTTGGTATCCCCAAAAAGCTATGTGAGTCAAAAAGCTATAAAAGAGAGCGCGATAGCAGAATTTCTGGCGAGCAGAGCTCTAGAAGACTATGAGCCATTAAATTTTGATTTCCCTAATGAGGAGTTGATGTATGTGGCAACTATTGAAGAACGGCCATGGAGAATGAACTTTGATGGCGCATCCAATACGGTAGGAAATAGAATTGCGGCAGTCTTGGTATCCCCAAATAGTGATCATTATCCATTCACATGTAAATTGGATTTCGACTGTACAAACAATATGGCCGAGTATGAAGCGTGCATCATGGGACTACGAGCGGCTATAGAGCGAGGGATAAGAACCTTGGAAATATATGGAGACTCTGCGTTGGTAATTTACTAGCTTAGAGGTGAATGGGAGACAAGGGATCCTAAATTGATCAATTATTGAAAGGTAGTTTTGGGGTTACTTGAGGAATTCGATGACATCACCTTCAATTATATCCCACAAGACGAAAACCAGATGGCAGATACTTTAGCAACCTTGGCTTCAATGATTAAAGCAAATAAAGATAAGGAGATGAGACCCATTCAGATGAGTATCTCTGAGGCTCCAACTCGTTGTTGTAACATTGAGGAAGAAGAAAAGGATGAAAACTCTTGGTATCAGGATATATTGCGATATGTGAGAGATCGTAAATACCCAGAACAAGTAACTGAAAATGATAAGTGAACTTTAAGGAGATTAGCCTGCGACTACGTTTTGGATGGGGACATCTTGTACAAAAGAAGAAAGGATCAAATACTGTTGAGATGTCTTGACGCCATAGAAGCTAAGTTAATCTTGGAAGAAGTTCAGAGGGCGTTTGTGGGACGCACGCTAATGGTTTCACGATGGCTAGACAAATCATGAGGTTTGGATATTATTGGTCTACCATGGAAGGGGATTGTATCAACTACGCTAAGAAATGCCATAAATTTCAGATTTATGGAGACAAGATTCATGTACCACCTTCACCTCTACATGTTATGACTTCTCCATAGCCTTTTTCCATGTGGGGCATGGATGTCATCGGGCCAATATCACCAAAAGCTTCAAATGGGCATCGTTTTATTTTTGTGGTCATTGATTACTTCACGAAGTGGGTAGAGGCTTCTTCTTATACGAATGTTACTAAGTCGGCTGTAAGTCGATTCTTGAAGAAAGAGATTATTTTTCGGTATGGGATGCCTGAAAGGATCATATCAGACATGCATTGAACTTGAACAACAAAACAATAGTAGAAGTTTGCAGTCAGTTCAAGGTTAAGCATCATAACTCTTCTTCGTATCGCCCAAAGATGAATGGGGCAGTGAAAGCTGCTAACAAGAACATTAAGAAGATAGTGGGGAAAATGATTGAAACCTACAGAGACTGGCATGAGAAGTTACCATTTGCACTCTTAGCTTATCGAACATCCGTTAGAACCTCTACTAGGGCAACTCCTTTCTCGTTGGTTTATGGGATGGAAGCAGTGTTACCCATTGAAGTGGAAATACCGTCTCTTCGATTCTTGTCAGAGATAAAGTTGGATGAAGCTGAATGGATACAATCGCGATATGATCAGTTGAACTTGATTGAGGAAAAGAGGCTAAGGGCCATTCGTCATGGTCAGATGTATCAGAAGCGAATGATGCGAGCTTACGTCAAGAAAGTGCGACCAAGATAATTCCACAAGGGGGATTTTGTGCTGAGAAAGATCATTCCTATTCAGAAAGACTTTAGAGGAAGATGGATGCCAAATTGGGAAGGGCCATATGTCGTAAAAAAGGCTTTTTCTGGGGGTGCATTGATCTTAACGGAAATGGATGGGAAGAGTTTACCCAATCCAGTGAATTTAGACTCAGTCAAAAAAGTACTTTGTCTAAAGGAGAGAAGAATTCAGGGTGAAAACCCGCAAAGGGCGCCTTGAGTTTTCAAAAAAAAATAATAAAATGGAAAGGCCAAGGTGAAAACCCGCAAAGGGCGCCTTGTGACCAAAGGGGTTTTGAGTTGAAAACCCGAAAGGGCAGCTCAAATTTTGAAGAGCACACTATAATCTTGCTATATCTAATTCAACAAAGAGCGAAGCGCGTTGCATATCGGGGCATCAACAAAGTACATTGGATCTTTTAAACACATGTTGAACTTAAGAAAGTCTTCATGGAGCTGGTGTATAGACGCTCAAGCGGCGATATCTAGGGCATCTAACTTTTTTCTTGTTTGCTATCTTTAGATTCTCTTTCTTCTCAAAGATAGGCTATCAGATTAACTTCCTTTGTATTTTTGACAAATTCATTATTCTTAAGATTAAATTCATCTTCCATTATTCTTAAAGTATGTTGCATTAAAATAATGATAGATGAACTAAATAATTTTCACAAATGAAGTTTTGCTCATTACTTTGGAAATTTCTAGATAATAAAAGAAACTAATACAGAACAATTGTTCAAGGAATTCACGTAAGTGAGGTTTGAAAGAACTCGAGGAAATTCTTTCTTTAGTCCAAAATAATGATTGGACAAATCAAACGATTCGATCCTAAGAGAGGATCATCTTACAAACATTTTTTGTGGGTCATAGCATTTGAAGAATGGTACAAACCTACAGGCTGAGTAGGAATGATACTTCGAGAGAAATAAGGATAAACTTCGACGAAAGAATGAGTGGTGACGTCTGGAATAGGGGTCATGTTCATAAACATTTTACATTATAACAGGTTTGATTAGGAGCATTTGATTCACTTTGATCATAGCATCCTAATCATTAGGCATGAACTCATACATATTATACAGGTTCTGTCCTTCAAGGGACAATGAAAATTGATGCACCTTAACCCCCTAAGCAGTAGGGTAACAGGCTAAAGCATAGTAGATTTGACCTTCAGGTGTTTACGCTGAAATAGATCCAAGATGATTTAACATCTCTGTATTGTTAGAGAACAAATCGAAAAACAGATTTGGCATCTCCATATTAGACGGAGAGCAGATCGAAGACATAGCAGATCTAACCTTCGGATGTTTTCACATCGAAGTAGATCCAAGATGATTTGGCATCATTGCATTTACAAGAAGCAGATCGAAGATATAGAAGATTTAGCTTTCACGTGTTTACGCTGAAGCAGATCTAAGATGATTTGACATCTCTGTACTGTCAGAGAACAAATCGAAGAAACGAATTTGGGATCTCCATATTCGACAAAGAACAGATCGAAGACATAGCAGATCTGACCTTCATTGAAGCAGATCCAAGATGATTTGGCATCTCTGTATTAGACGGGGAGCAGATCGAAAATATAGCAGATCTAACCTTCGGATGTTTTCACATCGAAGTAGATCCAAGATGATTTGGCATCCTAGCGTTTACAAAGAGCAGATCGAAGACATAGTAGATTTGGCTTTCACGTGTTTACGCTGAAGCAGATCTAAGATGATTTGGCATCTCTGTACTGTCAGAGAACAAATCGAAGAAACAGATTTGGCATCTCCATATTCGACGGAGAGCAGATCAAAGACATAGCAGATTTGACCTTTATTAAAGCTGATCCAAGATGATTTGGTATCTCTATATTAGACAGGGAGCAGATCGAAAATATAGCAGATCTAACCTTTGGATGTTTTCACATCGAAGTAGATCCAAGATGATTTGGCATCCTTGCGTTTACAAAGAGTAGATCGAAGACATAGCAAGTTTGGCTTTCACGTGTTTACACTGAAGCAGATCTAAGATGATTTGGCATCTCTGTACTGTCAGAGAAAAAATCGAAGAAACAGATTTGGCATCTCCATATTCGACGGAGAGCAGATCGAAGACATAGCAGATCTGACCTTCATTGAAGTAGATCCAAGATGATTTGGCATCTCTGTATTAGATGGGGAGCAGATCAAAAATATAGCAGATCTAACCTTTGGATGTTTTCACATCGAATTAGATCCAAGATGATTTGGCATCCTTGCGTTTACAAGGAGCAGATCGAAGATATAGCAGATTTGGCTTTCACGTGTTTACGCCAAAGTCTCTAAGATGATTTGGCATCTCTCTGCGTCGAGAGAACAAATCGAAGAAACAAATTTGGCATCTCCATATTCGACGGAGAGCAGATCGAAGACATAGCAGATCTGACCTTCATGGAAGCAGATCCAAGATGATTTGGCATCTCTGTATTAGACGGGGAGTAGATCAAAAATATAGCAGATCTAACCTTCGGATGTTTTCACATCGAAGTAGATCCAAGATGATTTGGCATCCTTGCGTTTACAAGGAGCAGATCGAAGACATAGCAGATTTGGCTTTCACGTGTTTACGCTGAAGCAGATCTAAGATGATTTGGCATCTCTGTACTGTAGGAAAACAAATCGAAGAAACAGATTTGGCATCTCCATATTCGACGGAGAGCAGATCGAAGACATAGCAGATCGGACCTTCATTGAAGCAGATCCAAGATGATTTGGTATCTCTGTATTAGATGGGGAGCAGATCAAAAATACAGTAGATCTGACCTTTACTGAAGCAAATCCAAGATGATTTGGCATCTCTGTATTAGACAGGGAGCAGATCAAAGACATAGCAGATCTAACCTTCGGATGTTTTCACATCGAAGTAGATCCAAGATGATTTGGCATCCTTGCGTTTACAAGGATCAGATCAAAGAC
Source organism: Gossypium longicalyx (assembly GCA_025698465.1). Classification (NCBI taxonomy): domain Eukaryota; kingdom Viridiplantae; phylum Streptophyta; class Magnoliopsida; order Malvales; family Malvaceae; genus Gossypium; species Gossypium longicalyx. Next base: position 63,611,399 of record CM046995.1, on the reverse strand, counting down.
ATAGCAGATTTGGCTTTCACGTGTTCACGCTGAAGCAGATCTAAGATGATTTGGCATCTCTGTACTGTTAGAGAACAAATCGAAGAAACAGATTTGGCATGTCCATATTCGACGGAGAGCAGATCGAAGACATAGCAGATCTGACCTTCATTGAAGCAAATCCAAGGAGCAGATCGAAGACATAATAGATTGGACCTTCATTGAAGCAGATCCAAGATGATTTGGCATCTCTGTATTAGACGGGGAGCAGATCAAAGACATAACAGATCTGACCTTCATGTGTTTACATCGAAGCAGATCCAAGATGACAGATTTGGCATCTTTGTATTAGACGGGGAGCAAATCGAAGATAACAGATTTGGCATCTCTGTATTAGACGGGGAGCAGATTGAAAAAGCAGATTTGGTGTCTCTGTATTAGACGGGGAGCAGATCGAAGATAACAGATTTGGCGTCTCTGTATTAGTCGGGGAGCAGATCGAAGATAGCAGATATCGCCTTCCTGAGTTGCAGTGAAGTAGATTGAAGCCATCAAGAGGCCATTTAAAGAAGATCAAGGATCAAGAACTCAAGGCTCAGCGAGCCCGGGCAAAATTGGTCCTTTTATAGTCTTTGCTCTATTCTTCTTGCTACAAAGAATGAGCAAAGAGGGGCAGTATGAGACACTCAATTTTGCCACGCCTGAAATAATTCCAAAAATAAAAATAATAAACCCAAAAAAACGAGTCCAAGTTCATCCGAATTACAAATATAATTTGGCCCGATCGAATGGCCCATTACTTGAAAAGATTTAAGGTCCATCTACAAGCTTGACTCATATAGAAATATAATCTTCAATGATATGCAATCTTAGATATGATTGCAATCTTAGATATGATATGCAATCTTAGATATGATACAATCTTAGATATGATTGCAATCTTAGATATGATATGCAATCTTAGAAGATATGATTTTGTAATCTTAGAGATTTAATTTGTAGATACCTTTTAATCTTAATCATTGATGTAATTGATCTGCATGCTGTTGGATTTGAGGAGGTTCAACTATAAATAGAGGCCTCTCCCTTCATTGTAAACACACTGGAGTTTTGGGAAACAATAAAATTTTTTAGAGCTTTCACTCAAATTTCTCTCCCTCTTACGTTCTTATTTTCTACGGTTTGTTCTTATTTTATTCTTTGTTCATCTTCGTTTTTCAACCCTTTTTATTTTGATTGAATCCATGTTTCCCTGATTTTTTTATATTTTAATTTTTTTTAATAATTTTAGTATCATATCAAACTATTTTATTTTTTAATAATTTTTTTAGTATTACTCTTAGTAAATTATTTTTTAAATTTTACTCAAATCATTATTTTAAAAAAAATATATATTTTATCTAATTGTCATATTTTATCCAAAAGTTTTTCTAAATTGAGGCAATGTTTTTCGTATTTAGGAATTCGAGAAATAGTGCCCTAACATGCTAGGTTGCGATTTCCCGTTTGTCTAAATGTCTAAAGTATCATTCTAAATAGATTTTGTAAATCACAAAATGATTTCAGTTATGAGAGTTTAAGAATATCGTGTCCTATCATGCTGGATGTGATGTTTGTATTCTTTCGGAGCTAAGAAATCTCGATTTTTCAACTTAAATAATTTCGGTTTTAAAAAAGGGATTCTATTTTTAAATCCTTTCAAATTTTTGACATTAAGACAGAAAACTATTCAATTTGGTACCAATTTTGGGCGTTGCGAGGGTGCTAATCCTTCCTCGTACGTAACCGACTCCCGAACCTGTTTTCTTAATTTTCGTAGACCAAAAACGTTTTATAAGGTGATCCAATCACACCTAAAAAAGGTTGGTGGCTACTTCCATTTTCGTTTTTCAAAAGTCGATCCCTGTTTTTCGAACATTCCTTTAAAAAATGGTTTCGACAGCTTGGCGACTCCACTGGGAACCGTAAGAGAGTCAAGCCAAAAAAATTGATAACTTTCTATCTTAATGCGAAAAATTTGAAAGGATTTAAAGATAAAGATCCCTTTTCATGTGTTCGCTGCATATGTTTGTTATATTATCTGCACACATTGCATTTGCATGACCGTTGGTCACACCTTTAAGTGGGAGTGAGAAGCTAAGCTTTCGTGAGGTTTTCACCTCCGCATGAGTTAGTGGATTGCTTCCAGGATACTGTACCTATGTCTTCGTGAGATTTTCATCTCTGCATGGCCGTAGGGAAATGTGTCCCCCTGAACTAAACTTGGTCTATATGAGCCTATAATGGGTGAGGACCGAGGAATCTGCTGGTTCAGGTACCCTTGCTTTAGAACTGAAACTCATATAGTGAACTTTAGGTGCTTACCCTAGGGATTATGGTGATAGTTCTTAGTAAACTACCCTTATAAGTGTTTGTTTGTTATACTTTTATACGATACTAATCTATTTCGTTTTGCTATCATTGCATGTCATTCAACATGTTTTGTAATGGGGAACGACTATCTTGATAAAGTGGAGGATAATGCCGCTGTCTGTACTTGGTCAGAGAAAACCCAATTAGAGAAAGGAGATAGTGTCACTGAGGGGCATACATCAGAGTTATGGGACTTCACCTGTATTAATTCGACGCAGAATGAGTTTCAAGAGTTGAGAGACATTTGGGCCCAATGGGATGACGAGGCTAAGCAGCTTTTCTATCAGAATTATGGAGACATTCCCTATTTACTAGACGTCAAAGTAGATAAGCACTTGTTTTGAGCTATGGTACAGTTCTGGAACCCTGCTTATAGTTGCTTTACATTTGGCGATGTTGATCTTGTACCTACTTTGGAAGAGTATACGACTTTACTGCGTTACCCGAGGATTCAGGGTCACAAGGCTTATGTTAAGCCTGCTAGCCTTCCAACTTTTACAAAGAAGTTGGTGATGATTACTGGGATGAGTGAGCAGTGGGCTGTAGCTCATGTGCAGCAAAAGGGTGATAGTAAGTACATTTCGTGGGCCATTTTGAGGGATCTGATATTGACACATCCAGACGTAAAGAAAAGGGTCGACGTCCTAGCTTTGAGTATTTACGGTATGGTGATTTTCCCTAAGGCATTGAGACACATAGATGAGGCAGTCGCAGATTTGTTTGATCGTATTGGTAAACAGAACACACCGGTGCTAGCAATCTTAGCTGAGACGTTTAGATCCTTGAAGTACATGTTGGAGAGCCGGTGAAGTGGATTCATTGGATGCGCACAGTTGTTGTTAGTATGGTTCCATAGTCACTTTTAGAAGCTTGAGAAGGCTCCTTGTCGAGTGTTCTTTGAGGGTTATTCCCCCTTAAAGAAAGCAGCAACTACACCAAGGAGAGACGATATTACAGAAGAAAGGTGGATGGATATTCTTCAGAATCTTCAAGAGGATGAGGTTTTGTGGAAAGCACCTTGGATGACTCCTAATAAAGTCCTTTATCGCTGCGGCAATTTTGATTAGGTACCTCTTCTTGGGATTTGGGGAGTCGTTGGCTATGCACCGTTACTCGTCCTAAGGCAATATAAAGCGGGGAAGTTCAGATAGAGGTCGAGAGTTAGCTTTGTTATTAGATAGGGTTAAGACTCTAGGCCTACGAGCGAAAGCGTATTTGTAATCCGTTTTATGAAAAGACTTTTGTTCCTTAAATAACATTTTTTAAAATGAAACTGAATCAAGATCGATACCTTTTTGCATTCATGCATTTGCATTACATTACATCAAAGAAAAGAAGGTGTTGATTCAAAATTCGATTCCTAAATAGAATAGTTTGTCATAAGGAAATGAATTTCTTGATAAAGTAGATTATAGTGCAGTCGTCTGAATATAATCCAAGAGCATGACGAGAGAAAGCTGGAAGTCCACGAAGGAATACATTACTTGATTTAACTGCCAACAAAGATTATCCATAAGCCGGCACTTTTTGATGAGTATCATGGAGATAAGCGAGCAAGAGATCGAGGCTTAGATTAAGCAGCAAGGAGCTAGCAAAGGCATCTTTTGGAGAATTTACAAGATTCGACCATGAAGAAAAGATCAGTGTTTACTTGGACTATGAAGAGCAAGACTGCATATGTAACCTATTTTCATGTAAAGAAATCTATTTTCTAGAAAAGTTATTCTAATGGAATTGAATTCAAGATCAACATCTCCTTTTCTTTTGCGTTCATGCATTTGCATTGCATCACATCACATGCATTTAAATCCATAAAAAGACCCTAATTAGTTAAGGTTAAAAAGAGAAAGAAAGAGAGAAAGAGAGAAGAGGGTCACGATTGAGCGAAAAGAAAACGCTCCCTTACATATCCTAGACTTTTGTATCAGGAGGGATAGCTTACCTGGAGATGGGGGTGTTTGGAAATGAAAATCATTCTATCAATGCCATACATGAAGAAGGGACTAATTAAGGAAACCTTGAGGGCATTCGCCCTTACGAACTGGGAAGCTCTCTGAACAATTGGACTACGGAGGAACTTCCTGTAGTCTTTAGGAATTTTTCAGAGTAATTCCCGAAATATTCTTGTTACTCTAAGGCCTAGGAGTAATAGGATTACATTTGTAGAATGGGCTTACGATCATCTATTATTTTTTAATAAAACATAACTTTTATCAATTTGAACGATTATTGTTTCATTTTTATCAACCAATATTCCGTTAAACTTTTGCAATTCTTATTCTTTCATTCGTAGCACATAAATAATCATTCTTAAATTCATTCATTCTTTGTATATTCTTTATGCTTCATAGATCCCTAGATATCAATGACATGAGCACTGATATTACAAATCCTGATTTCTCTTGCGAGCAAGACATGTGTTTAGAGGAATCTCAGGATTTTGAGGATGCCCAGGATTGTGATGTGTCTCTGGATCTGTTGAGGATGGTAAAATAGGAGAAGAAACAAATCATGCCCCATGAGAAAGAGGCAATAGAGAATGTAGCCCTAGAGGAAGGGAAAGACGTGAAAATCGGCACGCATATTGCCAAGGACAAAAGGCAAGGACTGATTGAGTTGCTATGTGAGTTCAAGGATATTTTCGCATGGTCCTATCAAGATATGCCAGGGTTAAATACTGATATTGTGGTGCATCGTCTTCCAATAAGACAAGATTGTAAGCCGCCCAACGAAGTTACGAAGAATGAGGCCAGATATCGTATTGAAGATAAAGGACGAAGTCAAGAAGCAGTTCGATGCAGGGTTCTTACAAGAAGTGAAGTACTCTGAATGGGTAGCTAACATTGTACCAGTCCCTAAAAGGATGGGAAGGTACGAATGTGCGTTGATTACAGAGATCTGAACAAAGCTAGCCCAAAAGATAATTTCTCTTTGCCACACATACACACTTTGGTAGACAATACAGCGGGATATTCGTTGTTCTCCTTCAAGGATGGTTTCTCGGGGTACAACCAGATAAAGATGCATCCGGAAGACATGGATAAAACCACTTTCATAACATTGTGGGGCACCTTTTGTTACAAAGTAATGCCGTTTGGATTGAAGAATGCAAGGGCAACATACCAATGGGCTATGGTGAACTTATTCCATGATATGATGCACAAGGAGATTGAATTGTATATTGATGACATGATTGCTAAATCTCAAACAGAAAAGGAACATATTGAAGTTTTGAGGAAGTTGTTCCTAAGATTAAGGAAATCTCAGTTGAAGCTCAATCCGGCAAAATGTACCTTTAGAGCTAAATCAGGGAAGTTATTAGGCTTTATGATCAGTGAAAAGGGGATAGAAGTGGACTCAGATAAGGTCAGAGCCATACAAGAATTGCCTCCACCGCAAACTCAGAAGGAAGTTCGAGGATTTCTAGGAAGATTGAATTACATCGCTCGGTTTATTTCACAACTAACTGAGAAGTGTGATCCTATCTTTCGCCTCTTTAGAAAGCACAATCAAGGCACTTGGGATGAGGAATGCCAGAATGCTTTTGATAAGGTTAAGCAATACTTGTTAAATGCTCCAGTGTTATCTCTGCCCAATCCAGATAGACCATTAAGAGAAGGCGATATACTACCTCAGCAAGAAATTCACAGAGTGCGAGATGAGATATTCGCCAATTGAGAAATTGTGTTGTGCTTTAATTTGGACGACTCGAAGGTTGAGGCAATATATGTTATATCATACGACTTGGCTAATTTTAAAACTTGATCCATTAAAGTACATGGAGACAACAGCACTAAATGGGAGAATGGCAAGGTGGAAAATATTGCTTTCAAAATTTGACATAGTCTATGTGAGTCAAAAAGCTATAAAAGGGAGCGCGATAGCAGAATTTCTGGCGAGCAAAGCTCTAGAAGACTATGAGCCATTAAATTTTGTTTTCCCTAATGAGGAGTTGATGTATGTGGCAACTATTGAAGAACGTCCATGGAGGATGAACTTTGATGGCGCATCCAATACAGTAGGAAATGGAATTGCGACAGTCTTGGTATCCCCAAATGGTGATCATTATCCATTCACATGTAAATTGGATTTTGACTGCAAAAACAAAATGACCGAGTATGAAGCGTGCATCATGGAACTCCGAGCGGCTATAGAGCGAGGAATAAGAACTTTGGAAATATATGGAGACTCTGCGTTGGTAATTTACCAGCTTAGAGGTGAATGGGAGACAAGGGATCCTAAATTGATCAATTATTAAAAGGTAGTTTTGGGGTTACTTGAGGAATTCGATGACATCACTTTCAATTATATCCCACGAAATGAAAACCAGATGGCAGATGCTTTAGCAACCTTGGCTTCAATGATTAAAGCAAATAAAGAGGAAGAGATGAGACTCATTCAGATGAGTATCTCTGAGGCTCCAACTCGCTGTTGTAACATTGAGGAAGAAGAAAAGGATGAAAACACTTGGTATCAGGATATATTGCGATATGTGAGAGATCGTAAATACCCAGAACAAGCAACTGAAAATGATAAGTGAACTTTAAGGAGATTAGCCTGCGACTACGTTTTGGATGGGGACATCTTGTACAAAAGAAGAAAGGATCAAGTACTGTTGAGATGTGTTGACGCCATGGAAGCTAAGTTAATCTTGGAAGAAGTTCACAAGGGCGTTTACGGGACGCACGCTAATGGTTTCACAATGGCTAGACAAATCATGAGGTTTGGATATTATTGGTCTACCATGGAAGAGGATTGTATTAACTACGCCAAGAAATGCCATAAATTTCAGATTTATGGAGACAAGATTCATGTACCACCTTCACTTCTACATGTTATGACTTCTCCATGGCCTTTTTCCATGTGAGGCATGGATGTCATCGGGCCAACATCACCAAAAGCTTCAAATGGGCATCGCTTTATTTTTGTGGTCATTGATTACTTCACGAAGTGGGTAGAGGCTGCTTCTTATCAGAATGTTACTAAGTCGGCTGTAAGTCGATTCTTGAAGAAAGAGATTATTTGTCGGTATGGGATGCCTGAAAGGATCATATCAGACAATGCATTAAACTTGAACAACAAAACGATAGTAGAAGTTTGCAGTCAGTTCAAGGTTAAGCATCATAACTCTTCTCCGTATCGCCCAAAGATGAATGGGGTAGTGGAAGCTGCTAACAAGAACATTAAGAAGATAGTAGGGAAAATGAATGAAACCTACAGAGACTGGCATGAGAAGTTACCATTTGCACTCTTAGCTTATCGAACGTCCGTTAGAACCTCTACTAGGGCAACTCCTTTCTCGTTGGTTTATGGGATGGAAGCAGTGTTACCCATTGAAGTGGAAATACCGTCTCTTCGAGTCTTGTTAGAGATAAAGTTGGATGAAGCTGAATGGATACAATCGCGATATGATCAGTTGAACTTGATTGAGGAAAAGAGGCTAAGGGCCATTCGTCATGGTCAGATGTATCAGAAGCGAATGATACGAGCTTACGTCAAGAAAATGCGACTAAAAGAATTCCACGAGGGTGATTTTGTGCTGAAAAAGATCCTTCCTATTCAGAAGGACTTTAGAGGAAGATGGATGCCAAATTGGGAAGGGCCATATGTCGTGAAGAAGGCTTTCTCTAGGGGTGCATTGATCTTAATGGAAATGGATGGGAAGAGTTTACCCAATCCAGTGAATTCAGACTCAGTCAAAAAAGTACTTTGTCTAAAGGAGAGAAGAATTCAGGGTGAAAACCCGTAAAGGGCGCCTTGAGTTTTCAAATAAAAAATAAAAAATGGAGAGGCCAAGGTAAAAACCCGGAAAGGGCACCTTGTGACCAAGGATTTTTGAGTTGAAAACCCGAAAGGGCAACTCAAATTTTGAAGAGCACACGGTAATCTTGCTATATCTGATTCAACAAAGAGCGAAGCGCGTTGCATATCAGGGCATCAACAAAGTACTTTGGATCTTTTAAACACATGTTGAACTCAAGAAAGTCTTCATGGAGCTGGTGTATAGACGCTCAAGTGGTGATATCTAGGGCATCTAACTTTTTTCTTGTTTGTTATCTTTAGATTCTCTTTCTTCTCAAAGATAGGCTATCAGATTAACTTCCTTTGTATTTTTGACAAATTCATTATTCTCAAGATTAAATTCATCTTCCATTATTCTTAAAGTATGTTGCATTGAAATAATGATAGATGAACTAAATAATTTTCACAAATAAAGTTTTGCTCATTACTCTGGAAATTTCTAGATAATACAAGAAACTAAAATATAACAATTGTTCGAGGAATTCACGTAAGTGAGGTTTGAAAGAACTCGAGGAAATTCTTTCTTTAGTCCAAAATGATGATTGGAAAAATCAAACGATTTGATCCTAAGAGAGGATCATCTTACAAACATTTTTGGTGGGTCATAGCATTTGAATAATGGTACAAACCCACAGGCTGAGTAGGAATGATACTTCGAGAGAAATAAGGATAAACTTCGACGAAAGAATGAGTGGTGACATCTGGAATAGGGGTCATGTTCATAAACATTTTGCATTATAACAGGTTTAATTAGGAGCATTTGATTCACTTCGATCATAGCATTCTAATCATTAGGCATGAACTCATACATATTATACAGGTTATGTCTTTCAAGGGACAATGAAGATTGATGCGCCTTAACCCCATAAGCAGTAGGGTAACAGGCTAAAGCATAGCAGATTTGACCTTCAGGTGTTTACGCTGAAACAGATCCAAGATGATTTAACATCTCTATATTGTCAGAGAACAAATCGAAGAAACAGATTTGGCATCTCCATATTCGACGGAGAGCAGATCGAAGACATAGCAGATCTAACCTTCGGATGTTTTCACATCCAAGTAGATCCAAGATGATTTGGCATCCTTGCGTTTACAAGGAGCAGATCAAAGACATAGAAGATTTGGCTTTCACGTCTTTACGCTGAAGCAGATCTAAGATGATTTGGCATCTCTGTACTGTTAGAGAACAAATCGAAGAAACAGATTTGGCATCTCCATATTCGACAGAGAGCAGATCAAAGACATAGTAGATCTGACCTTCATTGAAGTAGATCCAAGATGATTTGGCATCTCTGTATTAGACGGGGAGTAGATAAAAAATATAGCAGATCTAACCTTCGGATGTTTTCACATCGAAATAGATCCAAGATGATTTTGCATCCTTGCGTTTACAAGGAGCATATCAAAGACATAGCAGATTTGGCTTTCACGTGTTTACGCTGAAGCAGATCTAAGATGATTTGGCATCTCTGTACTGTCAGAGAACAAATCTAAGAAACAGATTTGGCATCTCCATATTCGACGGAGAGCAGATCGAAGACATAGCAGATCTGACCTTCATTGAAGCAGATCCAAGATAATTTGGCATCTCTGTATTAGACGGGGAGTAGATCAAAAATATAGCAGATCTAACCTTCGGATGTTTTCACATCGAAGTAGATCCAAGATGATTTGGCATCCTTACGTTTACAAGGAGCAGATCGAAGACATAGCAGATTTGGCTTTCACGTGTTTACACTGAAGCAGATCTAAGATGATTTGGCATCTCTGTACTGTAGGAAAACAAATCGAAGAAACAGATTTGGCATCTCCATATTCGACGGAGAGCAGATCGAAGACATATTAGATCTGACCTTCATTGAAGTAGATCCAAGATGAGTTGCCATCTCTGTATTAGACGGGGAGCAGATCGAAAATATAGCAGATCTAACCTTTGGATGTTTTCACATCAAAGTAGATATAAGATGATTTGGCATCCTTGCGTTTACAAGGAGTAGATCGAAGACATAGCAGATTTGGCTTTCATGTGTTTACGCTGAAGCAGATCTAAGATGATTTGGCATCCCTGTACTGTCAGAGAACAAATCGAAGAAATAGATTTGGCATCTCTATATTCGACGGAGAGCATATCGAAGACATAGCAGATCTGACCTTCATTGAAGTAGATCCAAGATGATTTGGCGTCTCTGTATTAGACGGGGAGCAGATCGAAAATACAGCAGATCTGACCTTCATTGAAGCAGATCCAAGATGATTTGGCATCTCTGTATTAGACAAAGAGTAGATCGAAGACATAGCAGATCTAACCTTCGGATGTTTTCACATCGAAGTAGATCCAAGATGATTTGGCATCCTTGCGTTTACAAGGAGCAGATCGAAGACATAGCGATTTGGCTTTCACGTGTTTACGCTGTGAAGCGGATCTAAGATGATTTGGCATCTCAGATCACTGTCGAGAGAACAAATCGAAGAAACAGATTTGGCATCTCCATATTCGACGGAGAGCAGATCGAAGACATAGCAGATCTGACCTTTATTGAAGCAGATCCAAGATGATTTGGCATCTCTGTATGAGATGGGGAGCAGATCAAAGACATAACAGATTGGACCTTCATTAAAGCAGATCCAAGATGATTTGGCATCTCTGTATTAGACGGGGAGCAGATTGAAGACATAACATATCTGACCTTCATGTGTTTACATCGAAGCAGATCCAAGATGACAGATTTGCCATCTTTGTATTAGACGGGGAGCAAATTGGAGATAACAGATTTGGCATCTCTGTATTAGACGGGGAGCAGATTGAAGAAGCAGATTTGGCGTCTCTGTATTAGACGGGGAGTAGATCGAAGATAGCAGATATCGCCTTCTTGAGTTGCAGTGAAGCAGATTGAAGCCGTCAAGAGGCCATTTAAAGAAGATCAAGGATCAAGAACTCAAGACTCGGCGAGCCCGGGCAAAATTGGTCCTTTTATAGTCTTTGCTCTATTCCTGTTACACAAAGAATGAGCAAAGAGGGGCAGCTATAGACACTCAATTTTGCCCGGCCTAAATAATTCCAAAAACAAAAATAATAAACCCCAAAAAAACGAGTCCAAGTTCACCCGAATTACAAATATAATTTGGCCCGATCGAATGGCCCATTACTTGAAAAGGTTTAAGGTCCATCTACAAGCTTGACTCATATGAAAATATAATCTTCAATGATATGCAATCTTAGATATGATATGCAATCTTAGATATGATATGCAATCTTAGATATGATTGCAATCTTAGATATGATATGCAATCTTAGATATGATACAATCTTAGATATGATTGCAATCTTAGATATGATATGCAATCTTAGAAGATATGATTTTGTAATCTTAGAGATTTAATTTGTAGATACATTTTAATCTTAATCATTGATGTAATTGATCAGCACTGTTGGATTTGAGGAGGTTCAACTATAAATAGAGGCCTCTCCTTCATTGTAAACACACTGGAGTTTTGGGAAACAATAAAATTTTTAGAGCTTTCACTCAAATTTCTCTCCTCTTACGTTCTTATTTTCTACTACGGTTTGTTCTTATTTTATTCTTTGTTCATCTTCGTTTTCAACCCTTTTTATTTTGATTGAATCCATGTTTCCCTGATTTTTTATATTTTAATTTTTTTAATAATTTTAGTATCATATCAAACTATTTCATTTTTAATAATTTTTTTAGTATTACTCTTAGTAAATTATTTTTAAATTTTACTCAAATCATTATTTTTAAAAAATATATTTCATTTAATTGTCATATTTTATCCAAAAGTTTTTCTAAAATGAGGCAATGTTTTTCGTATTTAGGAATTCGGAAATAGTGCCCTAAAATGTTTGAGTTCGATTTCCCGTTTGTCTAAATGTCTAAATTATCCTTCTAAATAGATTTTGTAAATCACGAGATGATTTCGCTTATGAGAGTTTAAGAACATCGTGTCCTATCATGCTTTGGATGTGATGTTTGTATTCTTTCTGAGCTAAGGAATCTCGATTTTTCAACTTAAATAATTTCGGTTTTAAAAAGGGATCCTATTTTTGAATCCTTTCAAACTTTTGACATTAAGACAGAAAAAACTATTCAATTTGGTACCAATTTTGGGCGTTGCGAGGGGCTAATCCTTCCTCGCATGCGTACCGACTCGAAACCTGTTTTCTTAATTTTCGTAGACCAAAAACGTTTTATAAGGTGATCCAATCACACCTAAAAAAGGTTGGTGGCGACTCCCGTTTTCGTTTTTCAAAAGTCGATCCCTGTTTTTCGAACATTTCTTTAAAAAATGGTTTCGACAGAGGGTTAAAATCTGGACTGTTAAAAATAAAAATGAAATCAACATAATTTTTTTTATCAGGGGAACTATAAGCATTAGCACTCCTATTAACTTGAAGAATAGTTCAAGGAACATAGAACAACCTGTTCTTTATCTTAATATCCAGCCATTTGATAAAGGTAGCTCCAACTCATCATCGAAAGGCAACTTGCCAAAAGAAGTATCACTTGACAAGGATGGGAGTGAATCTATTTCTGGATTAATAAATGAAGGAATGATGAGGAAACTAAGATTGCCTCTTTCACTGATGATGATGATCTTTCCTCACATTCATGTCGGACTGTTTCTTCATCTGCTTTTGATTCTTTTAGGGAGTCACATCTAGTTAGGTTGAATTTGTTGGAATAATAGCTTAGCCGAAACTTTAATTATTAAATAAAGTGTTGATTATAACTAATATATGAAGGTCATAAATATTAAGGTTCAAGATCCGATAAAACTTCAAGGAATTTCATGGATTCAGGTATAGTTCCACGTGATTTGACATGATAAATCCTGGTTTATTCAATTTTATTTTTAGATTTATTTTACAAATCTAACAGAATTGTCTCTATAATATCTTTGAACAGGGGTTTGAAATTGGGTTGGATTTAAGATTTTTGAAATTGACTCGGTAGACTTTGGTTCTTGAAGCATTGCCATAATTTACATTTTCATGCAACTAAGAAATACTTATGCTTTCCCAATTCTAAATTTTGCTCTTGGTGGTGTTAGTATTTGATGCACATGCATCTTTCTGAAAAGAAAAATTATCAGGATTTTTGCGCTTTAGTTTAGTTTTTATTGTATAATTAATTATATATAGGAAGGGGAGCAAACTTAGGACCATTTTTGAGGTAAGATATGGTGGCAATTAGGCCATACCTCGACCTTGAAAATTGCTAGGAGCAATAAGTTGAGCAACATTATTTTTTAGTGATAAATTTGTAGGGAGAAATATGATCCCCTTTTAACCACTACATAGCGAATATGTCGGTTTTGGGCGATCACTCAGTTGCGGTTCCTTACTTACCAACATACTTCTATTCTAGGAGGACCGTAGTAGTTACGGTTAATTTGGTGGCTCATAGCATTTGTCATCCTAGAAAAGCTAGTATTTCTGAATGTTTAATAGCAAGTCACTATTGACTACAGATTGGATTGGAATCACCAAATGGTGGTATAGGAAGACTTGGGCTCAGTCTTCCTTCTGATGGAACATCTGCAAACTCAGGGGTAAGTCCGGCGGTTGAAGCATTCAAGCAAGTAAATGCGAATACATCTCATTTATCTTCAATGTACTTGTCCTCCAATCTTGAGAATCCTACAAGTCATCCAATGGGTAAAGTTTCTTCCTCAGAGGTGTGTGTAGCTGTTCCAGTAGATGTGAACTTGAATCATGTAAAAGATAAAGACTCCCATAGAGAGTGGGCTATTAGTTATTAATGTAAAATTTTACTCATGTTTTTTTAATATAGTTGAAATAATGTATTTAAGCGCATTCATGCCTACGTTTTTCAAGTTGTAATAGCCACAACGATGCTAACTAAATTAAGGATTAATCACCATGATTTATATGTTTTAATGTTTAAAAAGGTAGACTTTAATTTTTTTGATAAATGTGTTTAGGTTTAAAACTTATTATTTTATTTTATTTTCAATATTAATCAAAGTTTTTTTTTTCAAAAATTCGTACTAATAACTTATTATAAAAAGGAAAAATATCAAGAGATAAAATAGAAAATTTTAAGAAAAATATTATATTTCATAGATGTCTTATAAGCCTTGTTAATGCCCATATTACAAGTATTCTATGCACAAAATAAATGAAGACATTCATTTATCGAAGTTATGAAAAATGATTTGTTACTTATAATTCATTATGAGAGTTAAGAACAATAACATGTGAAATATAATAGCTTTTAATTTTTAGGTTTTGATTTTACCTTTGAAGATTGAATTTATTAATTTAAATATTTTTATTTATAATATTTATCATATTTATAAATAAAAATCTTAATTTTACTAAAATATTTAATTAAATAATTTACTTGATAATAAAATTTATCATAAGTATAGTAAGAATTTTGATTCTATTAAGAAAAATTTAAGTAAATAATTTACCTAATAAATAAAAAAGATGAATTTTATATTGAATTATTTTATATTTAAATTATTATGTTCGATTGAACCTTAACTTGATTGGTATCAACATTGTTATCAGTGCAGGAGAATGTGGGCTCGAGTGCAATGAAGTGCATTATCCTTCTATTTATGGATTGAGACCGACTAATCAGAGACTATTTTGAGTGATGGTCTCTTGGGTTGCCGAAGACTATCCAAGTGTCTTATATAAATATATAAGATGAATTGAGAGCAATTTCTATATATAACATTTCAATTGAATTTTTGTATAAACATGTTACTGATTTTACCATTTATTTAATATTGTATATTTATAATTGATATAATTTTAATTTTTCTTTTCAACAATATAATTTCCATAAAATGATTTATATAAATTTCAAGTTGTGGAAATTGGATATATTGTGGAAAAAGTAACATCGAATAAAATTTCATTTGATCAGCAAGAATTACACTTGTTTTTGTTTGCCAAAAATGGCTTCACTTGTCACAAGTCGAATCCCTCTCACCCACAATTCAGCCATTTGAATCCCACCATCACACACGAAATGCACCTCCTTGTTCTTTGTAGTCACCACATGGAACATTCCCGATTCTTCCACATCGAACTTCCTCCTCCGGTTCCATCGGAATTTTTCACTTGGACCGACCTCCGCTGCTTTGCATATCACATTTCTCCTACTTGATTTGCCCCATCGCAGAATGCCTCTGGTCTCCATCATCCTCAGTACTTTGCTATGAGGTGATCCTTTACCACCCCTAGTGTGCTTCATCACTTGGCTTCCATCCACAACCAGAGCTCGAGCAAGCTCATTCAGAATGACATTTTCCACATCGTTTCCATACCCTTTTTTCCTCGCAAGCAATAGAGCTGTTTCATGCCTTGCGTTTTCGATGTTGCATTTTGCACCACAAGAGATTAGAAGCTCACAGACTCCACCATAACCTCCTCTTGCTGCTAGCATTAGTGGAGTGTATCCATCAGCATCGAATGCATTAACATCGTAGCCTCTACTAGTTAATATGTGAACTAAATTCAAGTCTCCGCGTTTTGCTGCACGGTGTAGAGCATAAAACCCAATGGGACCATTTGCGTCTTCAAGTGCATAGTCCAGCATTAGCTGGTCGAATACATCGCCCTTCTGGTTTAACTCCAATAAGCTTATGGCAGTATCACCGTATTTGTTAGACAACTTTATATTAGCACCAGCACGAAGAAGCAACTCAAAGGCTTCCAAATGGTCTCCTGATGCAGCAATCATCAGAGCTGAATTTCCATCGTCATCTTGTTCGTTAAGATCAACATCTGCCTTTTCAAGGAGTTTCTTCAAAGCTTCAATCTCATTTCCATGGACGGTGAACATCAAAGGAGAAAATACAGAGGGGTTGCTTGATTGAGGTGTCTTCCCGGCTAGAATCACATCTTGAACTGCTTGCTGGAAGCCATGATTCCATCCGGCTAACCCTGCAATGGAGCTTGCACTTTGGCCAGCGGAATTTACCAATCCAAAGTCAGCCCCAGCTGAGGCCAGTACTTTAAGGCAATCCCCATGTCTGTATCTAGCACAAATCATAAGCGCGGAATCTCCAAAAGCTGTTCGAGAATCGATATCACAACCACCTACAATTAGGCATTGAAGAACTTCAACAAATCCTAGTTTCGCAGACAAATGTATGGGGCGTAATGCTGTTTTGGAAGTTGTTTTAACTGGAAATTCTATGTCGGCACCGCAATCCAGAAGCACTTCAACGGCTGATGCATTGTTACATAAGATGGCATGGTGGATGAGGGTCCTGCCATAGTGAAGGCTGTTTGGGGAGATGTGTCGAAGCAGCAACCGCAAGATGGAACCACTGACTTCAAAGTACTCGACAGCGCACCATGTGATGGAATAAGCATCAGCTAGTCCGGCACCGACCCTAGTTTCTTCGCCTTTATCAATATCCCAAGACCAGGCTCCAACTCTCACCTTTAAGTCCATCTTGATGCCAGCCTGATCATCAGTTTTGAAAAAGTTAGTAATGCCATTTAAGAACACTCAGCAGATAAGTAAACAAGCAACAACTTGATTCAGAAGCTTATACATATATGGCACTTTAAATCCCATGCAACAAAGAGTGCAAATTGAAAAAAAATTCTAGTACTCCAATGAAGGGAAGCTACGGATCTTGATCGACTATGTTCTAAGATGCTTACCTGCAAAAGTAATCTAACAATAGAGGTCTGTCTACAAATGACAGCGGCAGATAGCGCATTGCAGTCGATATTTGTGTATAGAGAAGGCTTGGAAGATCGAAGAAGCACCCTATCAGTTCCATTGGCATCTACTCCACACTGTCAGCAATAAGAGCACAAACATCTTCAAGATAACCTCAACTCAAGCAATCTTAAAAGCTGATTTATTTACGGGGAAACCGAACTTCGGCAGTATGTCACCACACGTCAGTGCTTTTTTTTAAGGACACATTAAAGTGCTTAAGAAATAAAAACGGGGTGAAATTTGTCATCATGAGAACTATTTTACCTTGATAAGCATGTCAACAACATCAACAAACCCCCTGCAACAAGCAGATACGAGTGCTCGTAAGGCAGCCTGCGGGCGAATCATGTCGGTTGCCATTAGCCGCTTAGCGAGTTTGGCATACCCGAGGTAGCTTGACTCCAGCAACGCCTCGTCGCATGCTGCTTGACAAGCACCGGCATTGAGGAGCACCTCCAGGACCTCCATATGACCTTCCCTAGTCGCCGCTGTGGTAGCATAGCCTCGAAACAATTTGTGGTTCACGTTAGCTCCTAGACTCTGCCAAATTAAAAAAAAAAAACAAAATTTATGGCTTTGCTTTAATTGTCTCTCCCTCCTAGAGGTACATAAACATAAACTGTTTTACCAGTAACTTTTTAACGAGAAACATGTTTCCAACATGAGCAGCAAGAAACAGGGGCGTAACTTCGGTCTTAAACTCCTCATAATCGACAAGAACTTGGTGCGCCGCCTCTTCATGCAACAAAATCTCAGTCTTCTTGGACTTCAAGCTCACTGTTCCAATAAAGTTCACGTCCACAAAAGGATCGGCTAAACACTCGGACGCCAACTTCAAATCATTTCCATGCAAAGCATCGACGAGTCTTTGAGAAACCTTCTCTTCGTAATTGATGGGAAACACCAATCCACCGCGAGAACCACCGTGTACTACTGTCATATTTTTCCTTAGACTGTGTGGAGGTTTGAGGGAAGTCTCATATCTGGGCCGTAATTGGCGTAAAAATAAAGAAAAAAGGTTTGAGTTTGTTGTTGAATCGGCCACTTAAAAATGTTTGGTTGAGCTAAAGGTTTCTCTGGTTTGTTGAACCATCTGTTAACAGAAACGGTTGGCCTAATGCAAGGCTCCTGTTCTTAACCAATGAAACCAGACAAAGATTTGTCCTTAATTTTGTATGTCAGCCGGATTTGGCCTGCATCAATATGACAAGCATTGGAAATATCAAATAAGTCTTAAAGAATGGCGGAAATAACATCTTCTTTTAAATATATAAAAAAAATTCCTAAATTAACTAATTTCATTAACATATTTTGAATAATGCAAAAAAGTAATATAGTATGGAAGTAATTTTAAAAAATAAAAGAATGTAATTAAGAAGGCTAAATTGCTGTACTCAAAGTCTGTTTTAATTTATAAATTTTGAAAAAAGCAATTGATTATTTTAATTTCTAGAGGAACTTTTAGCAAGTTAGAAAAAGGTGTGGATAATATTTTAATGTTGCAATAAAACATTGGAAATTTCATGTAATGTGTTTTAATATAGATAATGAATATGTGAATAATCTATATTACAATTATTCCAAAAATTAATGTAGATAATGCCACTTCATCATCTTTTAAAGACATAACACTACTATTATATACTCTTCCGTACAATATATCCTCTCATTTAATGTAAATTGTTTATTTAAATATTAATTAATTATGATAAAAATAATGAGTAATTATAAAAAATTTGGAAAAAAAGGATAAATATAATAAATAATAAATTGAAAAAATAACATAAATATAAAAAATAAAAATCAATACAAAATGTTTTAAAGATATTTTAATATGTAAGCCTTAATGTATTTTAATCTAGTTCTTATGAAACATGAGAGGGAAAATTTTAAATATGTCATATTTAAAATAAAATTAGGGATTTAGGCCATTTTTATTTAAAATTAAGGAAATAAGTTGATTTTGGAAAAGAAGGCAAAAACGTGTCGTGTAGGATGCACTTTCAGGTGACATGGCATGGGGCAGGGCAAAAATGCGCCCTGTAGGATGTTTTCAAGTTACATGGAGGAGAGAGAGTGAAAATGCGTTCTACAGGGTGCGTTTTTGCCCTGCCCATGCCACTTTCTGTAACACCCCATATCCGACTCAATCGTCGAGTCTGAGCTATAAGATGTCACATTCGTTACCAGAGCAACTACGATCAATTACATTCATTTTATACCATTAAACATTTCAATTGCGCATAATATAATCATATAATACAATATAAAATCATGGCCTTATATGAGCTTACGAAAGCTCTTTTACTTACTTGAGGTCGAATTAAGATTAAATTGCAATACTTTCAAAGTCTCAAGTTGACGTCGTGACTTCAGAGGTTCCTCGTCACGATACAACATACTGACTAGGCTCGTCGTGACGTGATCGTCTACTTCCAAAAGGTCCAATTCGCTACCTATTCAATTTACTCCAATTACACAAGTCAAATCTTTCTTTCAATCAAACAAGCAAAGATACCATAACCCAATGTTCATTCATAAACATTTGCACAACTTACACATTGCATCATATCAAAACACCATTTCAACTTATTTACTACCAGCATTTTACACACACCTCTAAATATTAACTTTAAAATACCAACTCAATTCATCTACTTTAAAACCATATATGATCATCAACTTCATTCCAATGTCAAAAATCTCAAAAACATAATTTGAACCATATTATTATGCTATATCTAGCTAACCATTAGTAGCTCAACTTCAACATTATTATATTATGCAAAAATCGACTCAACTTAGATACATGCTATATATTTAATTAAAACGAGGCTATACAAACATTGTTGAGTTGAGGATCTCTAGTTGGATGCTAGAAACATTTCTCATAACCTTGAGAATAAATTATACATACGTATAGAGAAAATAAATCGTATGCTAAGAAATAAAGTTTAACGATATTTACATAATTCAAGTCACAAAATGAACATATTCGATATAAGCATTTAATCCAAATATGCCACAATTCAACCAAACTAGTCCGCGAATCAATACTCAAATGACATTCTTATACATTGTTTCAATAGGCAATCTAACTAAACATACTATACCATACATTCTATTAACAAAGATATAGTCATTTCCGGTTCAAATTTATATATTCATGAATGCATCATTATGATATTTAATCTTATTTCATCCAATGTTATTTAATCATTTATTTTATAATTAACTTTTCTTTCTCCAATCTACTAACTCGTTCGAGTTTGATTCAATGCCTAAAGCTCGTATAAACCGATTCACACAGTTTTTCACATACTGTTGTATACCACATTTCGTATGAATTGTTTGATCATATCATGTTCAGTTCTAAATCCAATATGTTTGTTTTCCTTCTGGGAGAAAATAAGTTTTTGATAATTTTAGTTTTGATGACGTCTATTGTTTTGGTTCGAGTTTTAGGAGTTGTAGATTTTAGCGCATCATCCTTCATTTGAAATACTTGTATAGAATACACTTTAGGTGATTATGTTTCAAAGTCTTTAAAAAAAAATAGTTAACATAAATTATTTTTGGTCAAAATTAGAGTGTCCACTATCGATAATAGTGATTAATGCTTCTGTCACTACGGGTGGTTTTCAGAAGCAAACGTTTGACCATGTTCCGTTCTCATAAGTAAGGATTGTTTTAATTAACATAGAATGCATGAAGGGTTGTTTGTTTGTATATGCATACCCAAATTGCTGTAGTTATTTGAAGGGGAAAATGGCATATGGCAAGTAGCGGTGTGTTGATGTTTTGGTTGTATTCACTTGACAACAATTGAGTGTTGAGAAAAGGATGCGTGGGAAGCATCCTCAACATTTTCTTTTTGGGCTTATTGAACTACATTGTTAATGAAATATCTGTCATTAATTTGGTAAAAAATGTGACCATAGATATTAAATAGAAATATGGAGGCAGGGTGGGTGGGTGAAAATTTTCAACTCTTTAAAGCTGCACATGGGGAGTCTTGGATCTACCAAAATATTGCCCATTTTTATTAGCTCAGGTCAGATCCCTTCAAATTAATTTATCAATTGAATGATATCCCCCTTTCATGAAAATTAGAATTAATAGAGTCATTTCACCATTATTGTTAATGTAGGAGAACAATGGTTAAAGTTCGTCTAAATATATTATCCTCCTATTAATAAAATTAAAAAGGGTTATGATCACAACTTATACTAAAATTATTAAAAAAAATTTATATCAAATTATTCGAAAGGACAACTACAAACTCTTAATATGATCTATAAAACGGACATTAAATATATAAAAAAATTATCCTTATTTAAAAAAAAAAAAAAGCCTTGAATTGTTATAGGATAATTTTCTACTTGTAGCAACGATGTTTTAGCCAAATTTTGAATCAGGTAACAGATAATAAATTTCATATTTCATTAACTTTTGAAATAAACAGTTAGCAAATGAAAATGATTAAATAAAGAAAAACTTTTGAAATAAACAGTTAGCAAATGAAAATGATTAAATAAAGAAAAAACAGTTAAATCTGTTTTCAAAATTTTTAAAAATAAAAATAAAAATAAAATCAACGTAATTTAAAATATGTGCATGGATTAATGGAAACACACACAGCAACGATAACAAAAATACCAAATCCATAACAAAAGAAAAAAAAAAAAAAAGTTTCCTCTTTCTCCTCCTACAATTGCGACTTGTCGTAGCCCTTTCTGCTTTCACCGCTGTTTATTTTAAAAAAAGCACATTAGTTCACAACAATTCACCCTTTTTCAACTCTAAACAGTAAACCTTCTCGCACTTTTTATTCTTATTCCTTTCTTCTTTGCTACTGTTTCCTTAGCTGCCTCTACTGCCACACTTTCCTTTTTCTTCTACCTACATTTCTACTCTTGTTTTGTTTCCCTTTTTATATGATTCTTCTCTTCATCGGATGTTCTCTGTAAGCTTCTTTTTTTTTTTTTTTTTGCTTTAATTATGTTTGCATGAAATGGGTTGCTTGTCTTTTGTCTATCTGCTGAATAGATTCTTTCTTTTTTTAAGTTTTACTTCAGCCTTGTCTAATTAACTCTCTTTTTTCTTCTGGTGTAAAATAAGGGTTTAATTTCTTCTTTTTGACTCCGTCTTTAGTTTGAGTTATCAAATGGTAGCATGATTGGTTGTTAACCTGTTTTTTTTTTCGAATTATATATATATATATATTATCCATTGGATATTTAGTGGTGGAGGTCCTCTTGAGATTCATGTACAGTAGGGTTCTTTTTAGCTTGATAAAGAAACATTTCTAATCTGTAATTTTTTTTCCCTTAAAATTATTATTTTTATTTTTATTTTAGCTTTAATAAATTAAACATTTGGAATACATGAACTTGATGAATGGAGAGTATATTGGTAAGAATGATTTGGACCCACGTTTTGTTTTCAATTTGGTTCCTTCTCTTCTCTGCTTTGGTTGTTAGCGAGTCGGTTTTCCTGCCAAAGTCTTTTTCTTTTCTTCCATTTTTCATTTGCTTTAAACAGTGTAATTCTTGTTCAATCTCTTTCAATGTATACTGTTTCTGATTATGCTTTTCCCCTAAATACAGATCTTTAATGTATGGTTTTCAAAAACATGAAGCCATTTTGATTGATCATATTGATTAAGAGTGAACGCCATAATTTCTTCGGAGACCAAACAATGGTTCTTGGCCTAAGAACTAAGAACAGAAAAGGCAACTCATATCAGGTTTATTACATTGTATGTGTAAAGGAAATTAATCCTTGGACACCATTGCAGTCTTTGCCAGCGGCTCAATCTTTATTGCTTCAATGGGAAAATGGTGATAAGAGTTCTGGGTCCTTGGTTTCTAGTTTTAGGAAAGGGAAAATCGAGTTTGGCGAGTCTTTCAGGCTTCAAGTAACTTTATCTCTGGAATCATCCCGCAAGAGCACCAACCGTGATGGTTTCCAGAAGAATTGTTTAGAGTTCTACTTGTATGAGCCTCGAAAGGACAAGGTGGCAAAGGGTCAACTTTTAGGATCTGCTGTTGTAAACCTTGCAGATTATGGGATTATCAGGGAAACTATAAGCATTAGCACTCCTATTAACTTGAAGAAGTGTTCAAGGAACATAGAACAGCCCGTTCTTTATCTTACCATCCAGCCATTTGATAAAGGTAGCTCCAGCTCATCATCGAAAGGCAGCTTGCCAAAAGAAGTATCACTTGAAAAGGATGGGAGTGAATCTGTTTCTGGATCAATAAATGAAGGGAATGATGACGAAACTGAGGTTGCCTCTTTTACTGATGATGATGATGATGATGATGATCTTTCCTCACATTCATCTCGAACCATTTCTTCATCTGTTTTTGATTCTTCTAGGGAGTCACATAGCCAACATGAGAAGGTATTTAAATTCATTATTCTCCTTTCGTTGTTTATTTCTAGTTACGTCGAATTGTCTCTATAATGTCTTTGAACAGAGGTTTGAAATTGGGTTGGATTTAAGATTTCTGAAATTGACTAGGCAGATTTTGGTTCTTGAAGCATTGCCATAATTTACATTTTCATGCAACTAAGAAATACTTATGCTTTCACAATTCTAGATTCTGCTCTTGGTGGTGTTATTATTTGATGCACATGCATATTTCTGAAAAGCTAAAAAAATATCAGGATTTTTGTGCTTTAGTTTAGTTTTTATTGTATAATTAATATAGGGAAGGGGGAGCAAACTTGGGACCATTTTTGAGGTAAGATATGGCTGGCAATTAGGCCATACCTCAGCTTGAAAATTGCTAGGAGCAATAAGTTGAGCAACATTATTTTTTCAGTGATAAATTTGTAGGGGAGAAATATGATCCCCTTTTAACCACTACATAAGCGAATATGTCAGTTTTGGGCAGTCACTCAGATTGCAGTTCCTTACTTACCAGCATGCTTCTATTCTAGGAGGACTGTAGTAGTTCTGGTTAATTTGGTGGTTCATAGCTGTCATCCTAGAAAAGCTAGTATTTCTGAATGTTTAATAGCAAGTCACTATTGACTACAGATTGGATTGGAATCACCAAATGGTGGTATAGGAAGACTTGGGCTCAGTCTTCCTTCTGATGGAACATCTGCAAACTCAGGGGTAAGTCCGGCGGTTGAAGCATTCAAGCAAGTAAATGCGAATACATCTCATTTATCTTCAATGTACTTGTCCTCCAATCCTGAGAATCCTGTAAGTCATCCAATGGGTAAAGTTTCTTCCTCAGAGGCATGTGTAGCTGTTCCAGTAGATGTGAACTTGAATCATGTAAAAGATAAAGACTCCCATAGCAAAAGAGAGGGAGCTAGAAAAGCATGGAGGCATGACCAAAGCCATGTAAACAGACATTTAAGTAGCAATCCACGTGTTGGCCACTGGAAGGGAAATGCTGAAAAGTCACTATGGGAAGATGAGCTGGATAACCAGATTTTGGGCCCCGAGGAATATTCTCTTCAGGACAGGTTAGGTTTTAGACCACCTCAAGATTCTATGAGAAAGCAAGTTGCATTGAGGAGTAACACTTTTGCATCCAGCTCGACAACAACTGAAGTGAAAGGTGGCTTCCTTGCAAATGATAGGCAAAAGCGTGTGACACCTTTTCAGGTGCATGTTGACAAAGTTATGAGTAATGGACTATCAAAGATCCAGTTTATGGAGAAGGCGAAGGAAAATTATATCCCTGAGAAGACTTCTAATGGTACCACAAGTGATATACTTGGTGCATGGGAAGAAACTGTAAACAGCTTTTCTAACCGCAAAGTTGACTCAGGTAACAGTTATGGACTGCTAAAGAAAACTGAGTTCGCAAAGAAGGCAAAGGAAAATGATATTCCTGAAAAGATTCATCATGGTTCTACAAGTGACACATGTAATAAAAGCAAAGAAAATACAAAGAGCTTTTCCAACAGCAAAGTTGAGTTGGAATCCAAAATTGAAATGCTTGAAGAAGAACTAAGGGAAGCTGCTGTTGTTGAGCTGAGTCTTTATTCCATTGTTGCTGAGCATGGAAGTTCTACAAACAAGGTTCATGCTCCAGCTAGACGACTTTCTAGATTCTATCTTCATGCTTGTAAAGCAAATACCCAAGATAAGAGGGCAAGTGCTGCAAGGGCTGCAATTTCAGGATTGGTATTGGTCTCTAAAGCATGTGGAAATGATGTTCCAAGGTGTGCACTAACACTTTCCATAACTTTTTTCCTTTTTAGAAAATGAATCTAGGAGATTTTAGCTCCCACCTTAACAATTGTCAAAGATGCCAATTCGATTTGCATGTACAAATTTAAATTTAGTCTTCTGTGGCCCTAAGCTGACATTCAGACTGCAGATAAATGTATTTTTTTCTCATACCTATGCGCACCCTTGTTTCCCAATTCCACTTCTATTTTATTTTTTCAAATGCTTCTCTCTTTGTGTGTACCTTTTACCTGATATTTGTTTGATCAATTTCTTTTCCATTTTCACAGGTTAACCTTCTGGTTATCAAATTCAATTGTATTGAGAGCAACTGTTAGCCACGCAATTGGTGAAATGCAGCTATTTTCGGAAGGTTCTGATGACTGGGTGGACCCTCGGACATTTTTACTTGCATTGCAAAAGTTTGAAGCTTGGATCTTCTCCAGAATTGTCGAGTCTGTGTGGTGGCAGGTCAATCCTTTCTTTAAGCTCACATCATAATGTCTTCAGAAGTTATACCTGACATTATTTCCCTCTATATACTTGCCAGACTTTGACTCCTTATATGCAGTCTGCTGCTGCAAAGAGCTCATGCTTGAAGAAAAACTCTAGCAGAAGATATGGATTAGGTGATCAAGAACAGGGGAGTTTTTCAGTTGAGCTTTGGAAGAAGGCTTTTAAAGATGCCTGTGAGAGGCTTTGTCCCATTCGAGCATGTGGGCACGAATGTGGCTGCTTAGCTGTGCTGGCTAAATTGGTATTATGATATACTATAGCTTGTTTTCATCTATGCATAATAAACTTGGTCCTGGGTCTTTTGCTTATTCATGTTCATAATGTCTCTTTGTAAAGGGAAGAGGCCATGTCCTTCTTTCTTATGATTTTATTATCTAATTGGAAGGCTGTTGAAATGCGAATTTGAGATAAACATTGTTGTCTGTTCATCATTAGGTCATGGAGCAATTGGTGGGTAGATTAGATGTTGCAATGTTCAATGCTATTCTTCGTGAATCAGCTGAAGAAATGCCAACAGACCCTGTTTCTGATCCAATAAGCGATTCAAAGGTTCTTCCTATTCCTGCAAGCAAATCAAGCTTTGGGGCAGGTGTACAACTGAAAAATGCTGTGAGTAATGGGTTCCCTGTTCTATTGAGCTACTTTAATTCTTAATTGCCTCCTTTATGTGCGACATCTGATCTTGTTTCCATATATTTACGGGGAACTTGTATATGTGCTTCAAAAATATGCATTTATGGAACTTAGGTCTAAAACTGATATGCTGGACACAGTTGAATCTATCAATACCTGCAAATTTGGCCTATTGATATGTTTCACAGCCACAGAAGTTTACTCCTTTAAAGAAGCTAAATGCTTGCACCTTGTGATTTCTTGCTCCAAATGTTATGTCAACAGATAATAAAAAATTGTGATTAGTATTTAATACTGCTTCACAGAAAATTGTTTTAATAATGACAAAAGAATGCAAAAGCTTATCACATTTCTAGCATTTTACTGAAAGGATCCATTTCTGTTGGCCCTGTGTTACCAGATTGGAAACTGGTCAAGATGGCTAACAGATCTATTTGGCATTGATGATAATGAGAGTCCTGAAGATAGCAACGAAGTAGGTGACTGCAAAAATGCTGCATGTGAGGGTTCCTTCAAGTCCTTTTGCCTCCTGAATGCATTGAGTGATCTCATGATGCTTCCATCTGAGATGCTTGCGGATAGGTCCACAAGAAAAGAGGTATAGTTCTGGAATTACTGAAATGTTTCTTTTAAGGGTTAAATCGTTATTTGAGGCTTGAACTTGGAAACTTTTCCCATAATGAGGCTTGAGTTTTTTTTTTTTTGGTTTAAGTTAGGTCTTGGATTTAACAATTATTTCCGCATTGGAGCCTGGACTAGGCAATTATTCCCACTTTAGGGTTTGAACTTTAGGCCCCAATGTGGAAAAAGTTGCGAAGTTCAGGCCCCAAAATGTGATTTAACCCTTCTTTTAATTTCAGTAAACCAATATTTTATACCTCATTCCTCTGTCACCTAGTATTCCTGTCTGTTAATCTCATCTTCCCTTTGAATTTTATTGTTGAAGGTATGCCCCAGGTTCAGCGTCTCCCTCATCATCAGGGTTCTTAACAATTTTGTACCTGATGAGTTCAACCCTAATCCAGTTTCTCAGGCAGTTTTTGAAGCATTGGAAAAGGTTTGTCATAAAACAATATAAAAGTTCTGCTTTAAATATAACTGTCCATTTCATTCATTAATTACCCTGCAATGTTGCAAGTTTGTGGTGCTGAGTTTTGTTTTCCGAGATTGATCCCTTTTTCTTTTTTTTTTTATTTTTATTTTTCAGGATCTTTCTGAGGGTGGGGAAGAGTCTATCACAAACTTTCCATGTATGGCTACTCCTATTGTCTATTCGCCACCTTCCGCAACTTCCCTAACCGACATTATAGGAAGCCAAGTCATGGAAAGGACTAAGTCATTGGTACTTAGAAAATCATACACTAGTGATGATGAGCTTGATGAGTTGGATTCACCCATGACCTCGATCATGATTGAGAACCCCCGCGGTTCTCCTAAAACCAATTGGATGAGAACAGGAAAGGGGGGCCGGAAAGTTGTTAGATATGAGCTAATCCGAGAGATATGGAAGGATGGTGAGTAGCAATGTTTTTTTTTCATCCAACCGTGTCTTTTTTTGTATATAAGCACGTGAGCATAGGCTGGTTTTGTTAAGTTGTTGAGATTTGTTGGAGTTGAGTAAGAATTGGTATTTTCCTTCATATCATCGTACATTTGTTTCTACGAATCCCTATTGCCTACTGCATCGGTTGCTATGATAATAAAAGGAAGAGGATTTCAAAGATTTCTTAAATTCTGCTTTACATCAACATGTGATGTTATAGTCAAGGGTTCTTTTCCTTGATTTCTCCCATTACCCTCTTTATTCTTTGCTCTTTTTCAAAACAAAGAAACTGCAATTTGAGGATATAATTTTAAGGTTTAATGATTTTTCAAAAAAAAGAAAAACTAGGGGTCCAATTATTTTATTTTTTTAAAAGTGAAAAATTAATGAGAATTTTTAAAAAATTTAGAAAATAGACATAAGATTTTCAAAAAAAAAAAGTTAAAGGGCTTAATGGTAAATTTTCAAAATTTTAAGGGACAAGGCCTCTCTTGCTTCTATGCTCCACCCTAGAAAGAAACTGCTGGAATTCAAAATTCATATTTATCAGACGCAAGACCGTAATTTGAGGAAAAGGAAAAAGAAAGTGAATGTGAATGTGGATGTGGATGTGGGAATTTAAAATTTAGATCTATTGTTGTTACATGAACCAACAAATTACAATTGAAAATTTTTTTTTATAAGTAAAGAGTGTGTTCCTTTTGTTTTTGGATAAATACTCGATCAAAATCAAAATTTTACCTTATTTCATATTCTAATGTCTTCTAGTTGAGTTTTCTTTGTTGTACCACATTCTTTTTGTACAAAAGAACAAAAGGCCATAGTCTAGAGAGAAAGCATTGGATGCCACCTCAAGGATTCTATATACTAACGAGTTAACTTAGGGATTATATATTAATGACTTGGCTTTATTGTCTTAATGAAAAGAGTGCCATATAAGGAAGAATATATTTGTTCTTTGCAAGGTCATGGACCTTTGATCTAAATCAGGCCATTTCACATAAGATTATTTAGAATCCATGAATGAGAATTTTACTCTCAAGAACTTGGAACAGTTCGTATCATTACATTCACAACGGCATTACAGTACAGAATTCCTAGCATCACCTGTTTTAGGGTGCAATTATCCCCAAGTCATCTTTTCTTCCACCTGCTAAAAACCACCAACACCACTACTATCAGTGTTCCAGTAATCTGTTAGGAGCAGTTGCTATTGTTAATTTATTATTGGCTAATTACAGCAGAAGAAAGAGATGCCTGTAATGTCTGAAACACGTGCAGACCTAAAATGAACTTTTCTAACTGTAGCATACAAGTCAACATTATAGGACAAAAGGAGGGCAATTTAGTTATACAAAGGCAGACGGCATCATCATCAGAGTATATGACCTTTTTCTTTTAACCATGAAAAAAAGAAGTATATGACCTTTTTCAAGCCGTCTCAGAAAAATACCCTCGATTAAGATAGGTATTACATGAAGGGTAAAAAATCAGTAATGATGTTGTCAGTTACAAGTGAAGCAAGATATCTTACGGTTTAGAAGAGGCACTGTTTTCTGGACTCATCAACACATCATAGTGTCCATAACCATGATACAGAACTTTGATGGGGTTTTCCTTACCATACTCTTGACCATACTCGGATATAATTTTGAGGGTACCAGTATTCTTATCCCTCATGTAAACTGTTATTGGGGTCCTGTGGATGAAATATATATCATGTTAAGAGATTAGAAAGTTTTGATATATTGATAACATTAAATTTAGTTATATTCCTATCCATCTTAGCATCTCATAGAAACAAAAACAATGAATCACAGGGCTAATGTGATTCGGTTTCAGTTAACAAATTTTCATCTTATTTAAAAGTGATTGTTGCTCGTAATAACTCAGAGGTGGCGAAGCCTCTCTGGAAAATTGTTTGTATGATTAATAATCAATGAAGTATTCAAAGGTTAAGTTTATTTGCAGTTGAGGACTAAAGAAAGCTAAGCAAACTATTGATCAATTCCTAAATCAAAATCTAATTTCTGAATATAACACATTCTTCTATTTGATTTATGCTTCTTTTTTTTTTTTTTTTTTTTTGTGTGTGTGTTTAGAATTATTCTATTTGATTTATAGGGCAAGTTTGATGAAAGAAATCATAGACCAAGTAGTAATCTTCGTTTTTTTTTTTTTTGGACCGGCAAGTAGTTATCTGGAACTAAATGTATCTTTCACTTCAACCACATACAAACATACATATATATATGTATATATAATTGCATGGGGCATAAATATTAGCTGAGAAGCATATCCTGAGAAATAAGTTTGATGTCGAAAGCTAACAAAAAAGAAAAGAAAACTCACTGTAGGACATGTGAGCACATTAGCAGCTCAGGTTCTCCTCCCCAAATATGAGGCTGCCGCATCTGCACAACATAGTTGTCAAAATCACCCTCAAGGAACCTGCAAAAAGGTGTTAAGACTTACTTTCTTGTAGTGCCAATGAATTGAAATTTGAAAGGGAGATGCTAATCAATAAATTTTTTCAGCTTATCTCAGGAGATACCCCTAGTTGTCCTACTTACTAGCAGAACCAATAGTTCAAGCTTTAGTAACAACCAAGTACAAGATATGCAGTCCCCTTCAACAACTTAATAGATCTTCCCAAAGAAGAAAAGCTTACCATTCAGTGTCTGCCCGCCTCTTGATGAATTCATCAACAACCTGTCAAGACATGTAATCTTTTATTGTAAGGAGAAAAATGTTCGAAGTAATAGAAAAGGAAGCTGCACTTGGTTGATTGAGGGCCAATACAAAGTTAAAGCAGAAAGACATGAAAATGGATTGCATAGAAACAAAATTCCCTAGGGCTGAATGTATATGCCAATATGAAGTTAAAGCAACAAAGACAACTGCAGCTAACACAAAAATGAAAAGGGATTGCATAAAAAAAAAATTAAATTCCGGAAAAACCATCAGTAGCAAGTACAACTAAAAACCAATTGATGCTTCATATAAAAGAGTAAAATAGAAAAGAAATGTACTTTATCTCTGAGTTCATCAGCAAGATCTTTCTGACAGCTCTCACTTGGAGACTGCTTCCCTGACCTCAGCCAAGCACCATGAATTACTGACCGGAACAAACATCTCCCATCACCAGGAATGCCTGCATTCAACAACAAGCTAAAATCTAAACACATGCATTATGCCAAAAGCATATAGTTTTCCAATCATGAATAAGTTCGAACATAAAATGGGTTTGGTGCATATGGAATTAGACACAAGCATGTATTTCAGTCGATCATAAATAAATTTACTGCCCAAACAATTCGCATAACATTATCAAGAAATTAATGGAAGTGAAGAAGACAACTATTCAATTTCTAGCTAAAATCCTATCAAGTTCTTCGTCAAACTTTCAAAAGATTAAGTAATTATATAAAAAAAAAAAGGACCTTCGCCGAATTCCATAATAATTGCAACAATGAACGACCTCACAATTTCAAAGGTAATGAAAGGGCAAGAAAGAAGAGAAAACCATTATTAATCCAAACAAGTATGAAAGCCAAAATACAAAATCATCACAAACAAGTCACGCCGTCCAAGACGAAGTAAAGAATCTTAAAAAAATAAAATTCACGAAGTAAAGAATCAAATTTTGCAACAAAAGGAAAAGTTTACAAATATACAAAATCAAGATAAGGTGGGAATTGGAATGTTACCAATCCAAGTTTCCTGTTTAGGCATTCGTTTCATATTCTTTTTAAAACTAAATTTGAAAAGAGAGAGAGAGGAAAATCCTGAAAATCAATCAATCGACGAACAGTGCGGTTTTTGTGCAGGGAAAAAGAAAAAGATTTACCGGTGAATAAAATTGGGGAGGGAGGTTGAAAGTGATGAGAGAATAATTTTCATTGTTTGTGGTTGGATTGCCAATTTTAGAGAATCCCATTCCACTTCCATGCTTTTCCTCCTTTTGTTTTCATTAATAATTACACAAGCAGAGAAGAGAGGATAGTAATACGTGGCCATTTATTATTTGTTGACATGAGGGCGACCAAATTGCAATTGCTTATTGTAACCGTTAAACTATTATTCCCGCTAAAATTTATAACTGCCGTTCTTTTGGCTGCCTGTTCCATTTGAATAAAAAAAAAAGAAAAAGAGTTAATTTCTGCTATTAGTCCCTGTATTTTGAAATATTTATGGATTTAGTCCTTATAATTTTATTTGGTCATTTTTTGGTCCTGTACTTTTTAAATTTTTAAATTTTAGTCCTCACCAAACAGTAACTATTAAATTCATTACGTAAAGTTCTACTATTTCTAAAATATGATGCTTCAAACATATTATCATATGTGTATTGCCATTTCAACTTTTTAATTTTATATATTACACATTAAAAATCTAGTTAATGGATTAACGAATGTTATTTGCGTCAAGACTAGAATTTCAAAATTCGAAAAGCATAGAGACTTTAAATGATCCAATTGGAGAAAATGGAATAAATCTATAATTGTACGCTTAGTACAAGATTAGTAACTAAATTTAATCTTACATATTTAATTGCTACAAATTGGGTTAAAACTAAAAATTTGAAAAGTAAAGGGACTAAAATTGACCAATTTGAAAAGTATAAGGACTGAAATTGAACAAATAAAAGTATAAGGACTAAATATACAAAATTCATAAAATATAAGGATTAATAACCAAATTTAACCAAAAAATAGTAGTGAGGCAGTGTCTTCGGTACGCTTTCTCGTCTTCAACTTTCTGTCTTGTAGTTGACCTTCGTTGGATTTTTGACTTTTGGCTTTGGACTTAATATAAAAATTACTTCTAAATTATATTTGATTTTCTATTTCAATACTTAATTATTTTGTTTTTATGAAAAGTCGATACCTCTGACAGTTGACAGTTAACAAATAGTTAACCATGTTGAATGATTACGTGAACCGAGGAAAAAAGTGACGTCATTATTTATTCGTTTAAAAATAATGTCTATAGAATCTCGTGAGTTGACTAGAATTTTAAGTGTGATATAGATTAAAGTTGTGTTAGTCCCGTTACTATTAAATTTTATTATCATATTATAATTCGTCAAATATATATAATGAAATATATGTTTTGAAATCAATTAATAATAATATATGTGATATTAAAATAAAAATATTAATATATATAATTAATTGAGAAAATAAATTGTGCATATAAATAAATTAAAATAAAACTTAGTTAAATGGTGAATTTAAAAATTTTCTAATATAATTGACATGTATGCATATTTTTATTGTTTTTTAAAAGTAGAAAGTTATTTTTGTAATTTTTCTAATTAAGTTGGTATTTGATTGACTCGTGACACCAACTCAATCAAGAATGTTATTAATAGTGTAGATAAAATAATACCAAAAAAATTTAATAAAAAGGGAACATAAGTATAAAAATTGAAATATATACATAAATTTAAAAACTATTCAAAAAAATTTAAAATATAAAAGGTAGAATAAATTTTACAATATATAAAATTTATTTTTTAATTTCTAAAAATTAACTTTTATACTATATATAATTATAAGAACACAAATGTATAGAATTTAAAAAACCTAATATTCAAATTAAAACTTTAAAAATTATATAAAAGTATTTTTTTATAGAAAACATGAAATTATAAAATTGAACTAAAAATTAGAAAAAATATAATTCAAAAAAATAAATTTATGAATTTTTATAATATATTAACTATGTAAATTATATATATTGGGGATGGAAAGGTGGTCTTTCTTGTTTTACATGTCGATGGCATTATACTCATTAGAAATGATATAGGGACATTGTCATCAGTTAAATTGTGGTTAACTGATAGTACTAGAAAGAACATATGTTTTCTCCTTACTTGTTGGTTAATTTGTTCCCATTTAGTTATCTTTAGCACATATTTTAGCATTTTCAATTTAGTAAATTGCATTTTATAACTCAATGAATTTTAAACTATTTATCCTTAATTTCATCATGTTTTGGTACTGATGTCGCTGCATGAGTATTTCTAGATTGCGCCCAAAATTATCGTTGAACCTGACAGCTGCCTGGACAAGAAAAAAAATGCGTGAGTTGTCCAGTCTGGTATAACTAACTTGTACATACAGAGGCAGCATGATTATGATGAAAGGACGTCTGTGCTATTTGGAAAAAATATATATTCACGTGAAAAGAAAAAGAGAAGAGCTTTTGGATTATCTTCTTCAATCCATCTTTTGAAGCTTTCGGCTATGGTAGCTTAAGCCTTCTATAGGTGAATCGACTTGAAAGAGATGCAACTTAGCTCTTGAGGAGGAGCCCTGAGTACGATACAAGAAAGAGTTGAGAGATCAAGTCGAGATTTTCTAGGAATAGTATTCTCCACTTGTTTCTTTTATATTCCTTTTCTAAACGATGGTGATTACTTTCTATTTCATGTTTGTACGGAAGTACACATGATTTCTGGGTTAAATGTTATGCTATTCAATCTTGATTCTCCTATTTAATATTTGGGTTTGAATGTTTTTAGCATGAAAGTGTTATTGCAGTACTAACACTGGAAAGTGCAACAACAGTTCAAGCTAACAAGCATGACAACGGAAGTTGCTTGAGGATTAGAGGAATTTAATCCAATTGTTCTTAATTGTGTTCCATTGTCATCATCGGAAGGCATGGTTAATGTGCATGTTTAAGTCTTAAATTAAATATGGAAGTTAAGCTTGGTAAGATATTCATTGCAATTTAATGCATCGATAATCACCTATCATTTTATACCTTGTGAGCACTTAGTATTCTATTGAATATTCACATTGGGGATCCCAGTTTATCAATATCATATTTTATCTTATTGTTTTCAAGTTATTGCTTCGACAACTACTCTTGCAATTTATCTTGTTACTATCTAATTATTGCACTGACATTGATAAACAAAAGACAACCATCCTCGTGAGATCGATATCCGATAGACTCATATCTGTCTATTATACTCGCATTGACAGTGTATGCTTGAACATTATTGTCATGACGTTAAACAACCGATCATTAACTCAACAATTTAGCATGAAGGACTTGGGAGAAGATAACTTTGTTTTAGGTATTTGAATTCTAAAGGACCAACAGAGAAAAGTGATAGTATTATCACAAGCTTCACACATAGACAAAATATTGGAACGTTATGCAATGATCGAATCAAAAAAGGAAACTCAACCCTTTGTATCAAACTTTCATCTTTTTTGGAGGATTGTCCAAAGACAGCAGAATAAAGTGAATACATGAGAAAGGTTCATTATGTTTCGGCAATAGGAAGTTTCATGTATGTTATGTTATGCACATGTCTAGATATATGTTTTACAGTAGGGTTGGTGAGTTGATATCAGGTGAATCTCAGTCCAAGACACTGGCAAATAATTAAGCATATACTAAAATATTTATGGAGAACGAGGAATTATATACTTGTGCATTCCGATAGAAATCTTACTCCTATCGGTTATATTGATTCTGACTTCCAAACATTTTGAGATTCAAAAAAATCAATATCGGATTGTGTCTTTGTCTTAGGTGACAGGTCTATAGTATGGAGAAGTGTTAATCAAAATTGTATTTTTGGCTCCACTATAGAAGCCGAATATGTGACTGCTTCTGTGGCAACAAAAGAAGTAATATGGCTTTGGAAGTTCCTTACGGATCTTGAAGTCGTTCCTGGTAGGAAAAAAGCTATAACACTATATTGTGATAACAGTGCGGAAATAGCTAACACCAAGGAAACCAAAAAACCACAAGAGGACACAACACATTGATAGAAAATATCACATCATAAGGGAGGCAATAGTAGATGAAATAGTGGATGTAGTCAAATTTGCATCAGAGGATGACCTTACAGACCCATTTACTATGAATCTAGTAGCTAGTAGTTTTGAAAAACATGTAGAAGGTATGAGAATGTGAAACACGACTCATCTACTTCACTAAGGAAAATGAGAAACTATTGGATCTAGTATCCTAAGTGTAGTACATTTGTTTTGTGTCTTATGTTTTTCAAACGAATTGGTTTAATAAAAATATTCATTAATTACATTAATACCCTTCGTATATTATCCTCGATGTTTTTGCATGAAAAAAAAAATGAAAGCAAATATTGGCT
Source organism: Gossypium longicalyx (assembly GCA_025698465.1). NCBI lineage: Eukaryota > Viridiplantae > Streptophyta > Magnoliopsida > Malvales > Malvaceae > Gossypium > Gossypium longicalyx. Next base: position 63,575,427 of record CM046995.1, on the reverse strand, counting down.
TACTTGTTATCTATTAGGATATTATTATAGGATATTTTCTTTTAGCAATTTGATTCTTAATAGGATATTATTATGGGATATTATCTCCTAGCAATTTGATTCATAATGGGACATTAAAGGATATTATTATGAGATATTATCTTTTAGCAATTTGATTCCTATGTAATTACTATTGTATAGATATATATACCTTTGAGGTCTATCAATAAAATCCAAGAGATTACCCTATTCTTGTCATGGCATCTGAGTAAGTTTTTCAAAAAAAAATTCTTTCATCATTCTAAATGGCTGGTGACGAGTCTTTTTCTCCTTCATCACCACCAAGGGAGGCGACACTTCCTAGTTTTACCATTTAGTAATGGCAATCCGCCAATAAACAATCAACTTCCGCTTGGTTGAATGGTAAGTCCAAAAATAATTATATTATTGATATGAGGTGTTCAATCATGTTACGGGTGATCTTCTTTGTTTGACGAATGTGAAAGATATTGTAGCATGTTCTTTAAGACTCGCTAATGGCCAAACAGTAGTAGTGGCTACCCAAAAAAGAATGGTTAAATTGACAGAAAAATTCACTTAAAACACATTCTTTACATTCCTAAATTAAACTACAATCTAATTTTGGTTTCCTAGTTGAATGATGATATAAACTGTTTTTTTCAATTTACTACTAACATATGTGCTATTCAATATCTTCATTTGAGGGAGATGATTGAAGCGGGTGAGAGATGGGATGAACTTTTCTACGTCCAACAGGTTTCAAAGGTTAAAGTGATTTCAGTTGAAGATTCATCTTTTTTGGAACTTTGGCATATAATATTGGGTCATCCTTCCAAGAAAGTAGTAAAGTTACTTCCTTATGTTAGTAACTCTAAAGATCATCTAAATAAAGCATGTAACAACCCGATTTTCAATGGAGACGGAACAATAGTTTTGAGACTACAAATTTCTATTGTATCGACTCATAAAGTTATTTTTTGAATATTTATAGACTCATTAGAATCTTATTAAAATTTGATTTAGAAATTTTAACGTTTAGATACTTAATTAAGGGAAAAGGGCTAAATTGGAAAAGTTGAAAAACTTGATAATAAATGCATTTAATTGATTAAATAGCTTAAAATTTAATTGAAGAGGGATTTAAATGGTAAATTGGCCCTAACTAAATTAGTGGGACGATTAAACAAGTGAAAAAGATAAAAAATATTAAATATTAATGGCAAAATGGTAAATAACTTGAAATTAGTTAAAAACAAATAAAAAAAAAATAATTTCTATTCATTTTCTTCATCTTGGCCGAATTCAACATTTAGGGGAGAGCTTCACATTTTGATTCTTTATCTTCATGCATGTAAGTGAATTTTATACTCGTTTCTTGTAATTTTTATGTTTTTGAGATCATTGCAACTAGGTCTAGCTAGCCCGTACCTTCGTTTCTGATTCTATTACAAATTTTGGAAGTTTCCATTGTTGAATATTGAATGTTTTTTTATGAACTTCATGTATTTAGAGCTTTGATTGTGTTGTGTAATGATTTTGTAAAGCGATGTTTGTTAAATTTTGATTTTAGGATTAAATTGAGAAAATGTCAAAACATTATGATTTGATAGTGAATTTGATGTTTATTAATGGCTTTTTGAGGGCCTAGTATATTTGGATAAATATTGACTTGAAAAAATTGGTTAATTTGGTGAATTTCGAGTTAATGGACTAAATTGCAAAAATGGTAAAAGTTTAGGGTAATTCTGTAATTTTGAAATTTTAAAAGGTATTAATTGTGTTGGAAATTAATTATATGCTTATAAATGAAGAATTTTACATTTTAGATCAAAATCCTGTAGATACTCGTGGAAAAGGAAAAATAGCGGAATAGTCCCTAAACTTCTGCAACAACTACAATTCAGTCCAGGTAATTCGTACGATTAAAAATTAAAATTTTTATTAATTAGTGATTGGTATTATATATATATATATATATATATATATATATTCTATTGTTGGAAATGAATTATTGTTTGAATTATAATATTGAATTTGATATTCGGTTTGAATTAAACACGAGATAGAGTACATTTGTATTTTAGTGTATTACAGGGGTTTGGAGTGGTGATGGTATTGAAGGGAGATATTGGCATATTACTCAACTAAATTGAAGTTCAGCATTGGTTGCAAACTCTCGCGTTATACTTTCTGCTTGGCGTGATTCGGGTGGATTAGCTCTTTTGAGCTTCTGTTCAGCTCTTTTGAGTTTCTATTCAGTTTTTACGAGCTTCTATTTAGCTCTTTTGAGCTTCCGTTCAGCTCTTATGAGATTTTTTTGGCGTGTTCGGGAAGACCAACTCTTATGAGCTTCTGTTGACGATGTACTCTTACCCGTAAGTCATTCTTCGAATGGAAAATCTCGGTAAGGTAATCTGTTTAATGAATTTGAAAGATATTTTATTTATTTCATATTGATATGAATATGAATGTATTTATCAATTGAAGTTGTAAACGGCAGAGAGTTCTCTTGGATGATTATTATTTGAATTATTATAGTTAGTTCGGTAAGATTTGTCGTTTAACTCATCGAACTTACTAAGCTTCATTAAGCTTACTTATGTTGTTTTATGTCATTGTAAATTCTCGGAAGCTTGGACGATCAGATCGACACTCAAGTCACACTGTCCAGCTTATCTTGGTAGTTTTGAAATGTATAATTCAAATTATATGGCATGTATAGGCTCTTGTGCAGTTTTGGTTAATGTTAGGCTTATGTAAATATTATGAATGACATTTTGTGCATATAACCAACTTACATATTATATGAGAATGAGGTATAGTTGTTATGTGACACAACTGTGTGTCTCCTGTAGGTTCAAGGCATACAAGTCAGGCAGTTACACTGACTGGCACATGGCCTAGCATACAAGCGTATGAGGTCATTTCGAGGGGTACACGGTCTGGCACATGGGCGTGTGGCTTGGCTATGTAACCCAAGTCAGTGAGTTACACAAGTATGGACACTGGCTGGGACACGATCGTGTGTACCTATTTTGAATGTCCACACGGCCTGAGACACGTGCGTATGTCTCAGCCGTGTGACCCCTATAGTAAAAATTTTTAACTTTTTCCTAAAATTTCTAAATGTTTTTTATTTAGTCCCGATTTGTTTCTATAGTATTTTTAGGGCCTCGAGGGCTCGATTAAGGGACATTATGAATGTTTTTAAATGTAATTTGATTATGCTTGTATTAATGTATGATTTGAATGGTTTACTATTTCGTTTGTTTGGTAATATGCTCCGTAACCCTATTTTAACGATAAATACAGGTTAAGGGTGTTACATTTAGTGGTATCAGAGCTATGATTTATTCAATTCTCGGACTTAACGTAACATGTGAAATATCTTGAATTACATGACATATAAATATGCGATAGTGTGATGTGTTTGATCAGATTTAACCTTCGTTTTCTTATAGACTATAAAAATGTCAGATGGATCTGATTGTGCTGATAAAGATGAGGTTAACAGTAACGTACCGACTTTTGATAACGGGATGAGTAGTAATGTTTCGATTCCTCCGACTCAGGAACATGAGCTTAAAAATATGTTCTTTGGGTATATGAACCAGTGGTTTAGTGAGTTTATGTAAATGAAAAGTCTGGCTCAATGACCTCTACCCCCTTGTTGTACTCCTTATTGTATCACCTGTTATTCCTCTGGTTGCACCTCCACCTCCTTCTGTGATTGAGCCTATTAAATGTATTCTGATTAAAAAACTTAGAAAGTCTGGTGCTGAAGAATTCTGGGGCAGATCAAAGGATTAAAAAGTTTAGTGCTGAAGAATTTCGGGGCAGATCAGAGGATGATTCGATTAAAGCTGAGTACTGGCTTCAAAATATCTTACGGGTTCTCGAAGAAATGACTTGCTCTTCTGATGAATTTCTTAGATGTGTTATTTAGTTATTAAAATAGGAAGCGTATAGTTGGTGGTCTATGATAATAGCTGTGGTACTGAGAGAGAAAATTTCCTAGGAATTTTTTCAGACTGAGTTTAAAAAGAAATATGTCGGGAAAAGATATCTCAACAAGAAAAAGAGAGAATTTCTTGAGTTACATCAGGGAAATAGATGGGTAGCTAAATATGAGAGAGAATTTGTGTATCTCAGTAAATATACTTGAGAAATTGTGCCTACCGAAGAAGAGATGTGTATCCGGTTTGAAAATAGCTTGAATGATGAAATTCGAATGATGATCGGAGGCAATGAAATTCAAGAATTTGTTGTCTTATCTTATCATGCACAGAAAATGGAAGAAGTGTACAATCGTAAGATACAACGAGATAAACATATTCGAGAATTTCACAAGAGAGGTTCTTCCAAGTCGTTTTCTACAGCATTGGCGAAGAAGACTAAAGATGATTTTAGTCGAGTTACTTCAGTGTCTGAGCATCCAAACAAAAACAAGATAATTCAACATGATTTTAGAGTACCTACTAAACCAGTTGATAGTGTGGGAAGTGTGAGAAATGCTCCGAAGCCAATTGTAAATATTGTGGGAAATATCATCTTGTCGAGTGTAGAGGTAAATTGGGAGCCTGTTATAGATGTGGGTTGACTGATCAATTTATTCGGAATTATCCTAAATCGCTATAAAAGGATGAAGTTTAGAAAGAAAAACAGTTGTCTACATCTTAGAAAAGTAGACGTCCGAGCCAAAATACTGCTACTGGGACTACCAGTACGGGTATGAAAGACACTGTCATTAGGTCAGAGGCTAGAGCACCTGCTCACACCTACACCATTCGAGCTAGGGAGGAAGCTACTAGTCCAGATATGACTGCTAGTATATTCTATCTCTTTAATGTTACTGTGTATGCATTGATTGACCCTAGGTCAACTCATTCTTATACTTGAACTGCATTAGTAACGGAAAAGAAGTTACCTATTGAATCTACTGGTTATGATATTCAAGTTACTAATCCACTAGGTCAGAGTGTGATAGTTAACTTAGTTTGTCGTAATTGTCCACTGAAAGTTAGGGGATGTGAATTCCCTACTGATTTGATGTTGTTACCCTTTCGAGAATTCGATGTTATTTTGGGTACGGATTGGTTATCGTTACATGATGTCGTAGTAAATTATAGACAGAAATGGATTGATTTGAAATGTTAGAAAGGACAGATGATTTCAGTTGAGTCTGAGAGCCCGAGACACGTTGTTAGAATTATTTCAGCTTTTTCTGCTCAAAGATTGATACGAAAAGGTAGCGAAGCATTTCTAGCATATATTCTTGATACCAAAGATTCAGAATCGAAGCTAGATCAGTTATCAGTTATTAGTAAGTTCGCTGATGTATTTGCTGAAGAGTTGCCAGGTATACCTCCTGATCGTGAAGTTGAGTTTGTGATTGATTTGGTTCTTAAAACTACACCGATATCAATATCATCTGTAACGAACCAAATTTTTAGGTCATTGGAAAAGTGAATTTTTGGGTCTTCGATCCTTAAAATTTGATTTGTAAATATTTATTAGAAATATTTACGAAACTAGTAGTGTAGTTATTTAGACCTTAGTTAAGTGAATTAGTTTGAATTAAGGTTAATTTAGTGTAAGGACTAAATTGAATAAAGTGTGAAAGTTTAATTAGAAATTATAGAAAGGTTAAGGACTAAATTAGTAAATAAGCCTTATGTGACAAGTGTGTGGTATGTATAAGTACATTTGTATTATTTTAATTGGTACAAATGTATGAATAAGTGTATTTACTTATTAAATAAGAAATAATAATTATAACTTAATAATATAATAATATAATAAAAGAATAAAGAAATAAAATAGAAAAAGAAAGAAAGAATAAACAAAGTGGAACGAAATAGGAAAGAAAAAAGAAAGGAGAAAAGAAAAAGGGAAAAATTAGGATTTTAGAGTTTTAAGCTTGATTGGTAAGTCAATTTGATCCATTTTCTTGTAATTTTAGTATCTATGAAATCCTAAGAAGAAATACTATTTGAGTTATGTTGAAATTTAGAAAGTTATTGAATTTTTATATGTTGATTAAGTTGAATAAATGGAAGAATTAAGTGTAATTTGATGGAAATTTAAGTTAGAAGTGGGTAAAGGATTAAATTGTAGAGAGAGATATAAGTTTTGTTATAGTAGGGATTAAATTGTTTAAATTGTATAATTGATGTTTTATATTGAATATTAAGAGTTGAAACTTGTTAAAAGTAGGTATAAAATGAAATTTATAAGGTTATTTGAAGAAAAAGAATGGTTATGGTGGTAGGACCTAATTGGAAATATAGTAAAAGTTACATGGAAATTTAAAGAGTGTGTTATTAAATAACATATATTGATAATTTTAAATGTTAAATTTTATGTAGCCAACATAGCACCGGAAACGTCATCGAAAAAGGGAAAGGAGAAATTGAACGAGGATATGAAATAAACCCGAGAATTTCGGTTTGTATTTCTATAAACTATGTTTAATGATTTAATACAATGTAATTGTTATTTTTAATAGTTAGAATGTATAATGAATGATATGATGGAAACTGTTACTACTTCTGTATTGAGATGAAACGATTTGAATACCCTATTAACAGTGTTGGGCTAGTCGGATACAATTGGCATGCCATAGGATTGGAAATGTTCAGGGATATTTCGACTGTGTGTCGATGAGACACTATATGTGTCAACTACTGTGACTGTTCCGGATTCGTTCCGAAGAGGTACTCCGTACCTTACTGTTATTGTTACTGTTCCAGATTTATTCCGATGAGGTACTCTGTGTACTGCTACTGTTATTGTTACTGTTACCCTACGGTGTATTCCGGTTTCGGCCGATGAAACACTGTATATTATCCCCAGTGTGTGGGTTGGATCTGGGTATCCGTTTAGGTCCAAGTTATGTTAATAGGGGTAAATGAAAGTACTGAAGACTGTCTGATATCGATTAAGTGACTGTGATTGATTTACGAATGTTTAAGTTATCAAAAGACATGCCATATAAATATATATGAATTGTTTTACTACAGGAAAGAGATGTAAAATGAATGTAAGGGGTGAAGCTATTAAGATTATGAAAGTAAAAAGTTTAAGTTATAATGTATATACATAGCTTATTATTGTTTTTAGTATTAGTTTATAAAAATACCACTGAGTATATACTCAGCGTACGTTTTGTTTCCATGCGCAGGTTAGGTACAAAAGAAAGTTAAGGACTCAGCATCCACGCCAATCTCGAACTCAAAGTGGTGAAGTACTTTTCTTTTGGTAAAACGGCATGTACCTAGGCTGATAAGATTTTATTTTGTAAATGATAAGAATGAGTACGAAAGATGTTGAAACATGGTATGAAATATGCATATTTTGGAAGTTAAACTTACATGAGTTTGACTAGTATGATAATTTAGTGTAATTTCGATATGAATTGTGGTACATAATCCTTAAGAGGTATTGAAGTGAATGAATGAATATTTGCTAAGTTTGTATGGCATAATGAATGATATTTGATTTAAGAACTATTAGTAAGTGTTTGGGCATGAGTTAGATGTGTTTAGCATGAGAAAATAGCTTAAAAATGGTCAAAAATCATGTTTTCACACTGCCAAGTCACATGGGCGTGTGCTCAGGCCATGTGGCTCTCTGTTTATGTCACACGAGCTATCCCTACGGTCGTGTGTGCAAGTTAGATCTGCCCACGGCCTAGCCCCACGGCCATTGGAACCTCACGGGCTGGCCACACGACCATGTCCCAGGCCACACGGGCGTGTGCCCCTATCTTCAAGGTAAAATTTTCAAAGTTGTCAATTTAATCCCGAATTACTTCTAAAGCATGTATTGGTCCCCGTAGACCCGTATTAGGGACTTTATAGTGTAATTTGAGAAGTTTAGATTTGGAATGCAAATTTATGACTTGGTTTTGTATAAATGCTAGTGTATAAGTCCGGCAATGCCTCGTAACCCTATTCCGGTGACGGTTTGGGGTTAGGAGGTGTTACATCATCGTACCGTATGACACCAGCTAAATTAAAAGAATTGAAAGCACAGTTGCAAGAGTTATTAGATTGAGGGTTTATTAGACCGAGCGTGTCTCCATAGGGTGCACCTATATTGTTTGTAAAAAAGAAAGATGGCTTTTTGAGATCGTGTATAGACTACAGAGAATTGAACAGAGTCACGATAAAAAATAAATATCATTTTCTATATATCGACAATTTATTTGGTCAATTGAAAGGTGTCATAGTGTTCTCGAAGATAGATCTCAGATCCAGGTATTATAAATTGAAGGTTAAAGACTGTGATATGTCAAAGACTACTTTCAAAACTCGTTATGGTCATTATGAGTTTCTGGTAATGCCATTTGGTTTTACTAATAACCCTACTATTTTTATGGATTAATGAATCGAGTTTTTCAACCTCATTTGGATAGATTCGTTATTGTGTTTATTGACGATATATTGATTTATTCCAAAACAGAATCTAAGCATGCTCAACATATGAGAATTGTACTACAGACTTTGAGAGAAAAATAGTTGTACGCAAAATTTAGTAAATGTGAGTTCTGGCTTCAAGAGGTTAGATTTTTGGAACACATAGTATCAGCCAACGAAATCTGAGTTTATCTGAGTAAAGTTTCTATTGTGATGAATTGAAAAACTCAGAAAAATGTTTCAGAAGTGCGAATTTTTGTAGGTTTAGCAGGTTACTATCGACATTTTGTTAAAAAATTTCGATTATTGCTTCACGGATGACTAGATTACTACAGAAAAATGTTAAGTTTGTTTGGTCTGATCAGTGCCAACAGAGTTTTGATCAGCTAAAGAACATGTTAACAGAAGCTCAAGTGTTGACTCAACTTGAATCTGGGATAACATATGTTGCCTATAATGATGCGTCTCTCAATGGTTTGGGTTGTGTGCTGATGCAGACAGGAAAACTAGTAGCTTATGCTTCTCGACAGCTATAGTCGTATGAAAAGAATTATCCTACTCATGATCTCGAGTTGGCTGCGATTGTTTTCGCTTTGATGATTTGGAGACATTATTTATACGATAAGAAATGTCACGTGTTCACAAAACATAAAATTTTAAAGTATTTGATGACTCAGAAAGAACTAAATTTGAGACAGAGATGATGGTTAGAGCTACTTAAAGATTACGATCTGGTTATTGACTATCATCTGGGAAAGGCTAACATAGTGCAGATGCACTTAGCCAGAAGTCGTCATTGTTTGCATTTCGAGCGTTGAATGCTCATTTAGGTTTTAATGAATATGGTTAAGTATTAGCAGAGTTGAGAATGAAACCCCTATGTATTGAATGAATTCGAGAATTGCAAGATGAAGATCTAAAGTTGGTGTTGAAACAACAGATGGTTCAGAATAATTTAAGTTCAGAGTACAGTGTTGATGATAATGGTATATTGTGTTATTGCAATAGAATTTGCATTCCGAGTAATTTAGATTTGAAACATGATATTCTTTCTGAAGGTCACAATAGTACATACTTTATTCATCTAGGTAGCACGAAGATGTTTTGTGACTTGCAACAGATGTACTGTGGTTAAGTATGAAACTAGAAATTTATGAATTTGTAGCTAAATGTTTGATTTGTGAGCAGGTGAAAATAGAACATCAGGTACCGTCGGGATTACTACAACTTATTATGATTCCTAAATGGAAGTGGGAGCTAGTCATGATGGATTTCGTATCTAGTTTACCTGTAACTCCGAGAAAGAAAGATTCGATCTGGGTTATTATTGACAGATTGACTAAATCGACACATTTTATTCTAGTAAGAATAGACTTTACACTTGAGAGATTAGCGGAACTATATGCATCTGAGATTGTGAGATTACACCGAGTTCCAACATCTATTATTTTAGATCAAAATTCGAGATGTACATCGAGATTTTAGAGCAAACTTCATGAGGCTCTAGGCATTAAACTTCATTTCAACACAACGTTTCATCCTCAAACTGACGGGCAATCAAAACGAGTGATTTAGATTCTAGAAGATATGTTGAGATGTTGTATATTCGAATTTGAAGGTAACTGGGAAAAGTATCTACCATTAGCTGAATTCGCATACAATAACAGTTATCAATCCAGTACAAAAATGACACTGTTTGAAGCTCTTTACAGAAGAAAATGTAAAACACCATTATATTGGTCTGAATTGAGTGAATCCAAATGGTGGGAATTGATTTGATCCGAGAAACTGAAAACAAAGTTCAGATTATTCGAGATAGTTTGAAATTGCATCTGATCACCAAAAATCTTACACATATTTAAAAAGCAAAGATATAGAATTTACAGTTGGCGATCGAGTATTCCTGAAATTTTTTCCATAGAAGAAAGTGCTGCATTTCAGTAGGAAAGGAAAGCTGAGTCCGAGACTTATAGGACCATATGAGATTGTTGAAAAAATTAGCCCTGTAGCTTATAGATTAGCCTTGCCCTCTAAGCTCGAGAAAATCCATAATATGTTTCATGTTTCATGTTTCATGTTTCAATGCTAAGGCAGTACTAATTTGATCTTTCGCATGTGATTCCTCATAGTGAGATTGAGCTACAACCAGACTGAACATATTCGAAAGAACCTGTAAGAATTTTAGCTCGGGAAGTCAAAGAACTGCGGAATAAACGAGTACCATTAGTAAATGTCTTGTGGCATAGACATGGTTCAGAAGAAGCTACCTGGGAAACTAAGGAATCAATGAGACTACAACATCCGAATCTATTTTCAAGTAACAATTTCGAGGACGAAATTTTTTAAGGGGGAAAGTTGTAACAACCCGATTTTCAGTGGAGACGAAAAAGTGGTTTCAAGACTACAAATTTCTATCGTATCGACTTGTAAATATTATCTTTTAGAATATTTATAGAGTCATTAGAGTCGTATTAAAATTTGATTTAGAAATTTTAACGTTTAGATAGTTAATTAAGGAAAAGGACTAAATTGAAAAATATGAAAAATTTGATAATTAATGCATTTAATTGATTAAATAGCTTGAAATTTAATTGAAGAGGGACTTAAATGGTAAATTAGCCCTAACTAAATTAGTGGGACAGTTAAACAAGTGAAAAAGATAAAAATATTAAGTATTAATGGCAAAATGGAAAATAACTTGAAATTAGTTAAAAACAAATAGAAAAACAATACAATTTCTATTCATTTTCTTCATCTTGGCCGAATTCAACATTTGGGGGAGAGTTTCACATTTCGGTTCTTTATCTTCATGCATGTAAATGAATTTTATACTCGTTTTTTGTAATTTTTATGTTTTTGATATCGTTGCAACTAGGTCTAATTAGTATGTACCTTCATTTTTTATTCTATTAAAAGTTTTGGAAGTTTCCATTGTTGAATATTGAATTTTTTTTTATGAATATCATGTATTTGGAGTTTTGATTGTGTTGTGTGATGATTTTGTATAGTGGTTTTTGTTAAAATTTGATTTTAGGATTAAATTGTGAAAATTTCAAAATATTAGGATTTGATAGTGAATTTGATGTTTATTAGGGGATGTTTGAGGGCCTAGTATATTTGGATAAATATTGACTTGAGAAAATTGATTAATTTGGTGAATTTCGAGTTAATAGACTAAATTACAAAAATGGTAAAAGTTTGGGGTAATTGTGTAATTTTGGAAAATAAAAGGGTATTAATTGTGAAATGGTTTGGAAATGAAGTATATGCTGATAAATGAAGAATTTTACATTTTAGATCAAAATCTCGTAGATACTCTTGGAAAAAAAACCAGAATAGTACATTAACTTCTGCAACGACTACAATTTAATTCAGGTAAGTTCGTACAGTTAAAAATTAACATTTGTATTAATTGGTGATTGTTATTATATATATTCTATTGTTGGAAATCAATTATTGTTTGAATTATAATATTAAATTTGATATTCGGTTTGAATTGAACGCGGGATAGAGCACATTCGTGTTTTGGTGTATTACGAGGGTTTGGAGTGGTGATGGTATTGGAGGGAGATATCAGCATATTACCGAAGTAAATCAAGGTTCAACATTTGTTGCGAACTCTCGCATTATACTTTTTGTTTGGCGTGATTCAGGTGGATCAAATTTTTTGAGCTTTTGTTCAGTTCTTACGAGCTTTTGTTTAGATATTTTGAGCTTCTGTTTAGCTCTTACGAGCTTTTGTTCAGCTCTTTTGAGCTTCCATTAAGCTCTTTTGAGCTTCTGTTGGCGTGTTCGGGTGGACCAGCTCTTATGAGCTTCTGATGGCGATATACTCTTACCCATAAGTCGTTTTTCAAATGAAAAGTCTCGGTAAGGAAAATATTTAATGAATTTGAAAGATATGTTATTTATTTCATATTGATATGAATACGGATATATTTATTGATTAAAGTTGTGAATGGCAGAGAGTTCTCTTGGATGATTATTATTATTTGAATTATTATAGTTAATTCGGTAAGATTTATCGTTTAACTCGTTAAACTTACTAAGCTTTATTAAGCTTACTTGTGTTGTTTTATGTCATTGTATATTCTCGGAAGGTTGGACAATCAGATTGGCACTCAAGTCACACTATCCAGCTTATATCGATAGTTTTGAAATGTATAATTTAGATTATATGGCATGTATATGCTCTTCTGTGGTTTTGGTTAATGTTAGGCTTATGTAAATATTATGAATAACATTTTGTGCAAATAACCAACTAACATATTATATGAGAATGAGGTATAGTTGTTATGCTAGTATGTATGTAACACCCCTTAGCCCCAACCCGTCGCTGGAACAGGGTTACAAGGTATTACCAGAATTAAACACAAATAAACGAACAAAACCGAGTCATATATCTGAATTTCAATTTAAAATTTCTCAAATTCCAACTTAAAGTCCCTAATATGGATCTACGAGGTCCAAAACATGTTTAGGAAATGATTTGGGACTAGACCGGGAACTTTGGAAACTTTTCCTTGAGAATAGGGGCACACGCCCGTGTGGCCTAGGACATGCCCATGTGGCCTGCTCGTAGGGCTCCCATGGCTGTGGGGCCAACCCGTGGGCAGATCTGTTTTGCTCAAACGGCCGTGGAACTAACCTGTGGACAATTCTAGCTTTGCCACACGGCCTGGGCACACGTCCATGTGACTTGGCAGTGTGAAAACCTGATTTTTCACCATTTTTAGGCTATTTTCACCTATCAAACACACCTAGTTTATGCCCAAAACATTGACTTATAAATCTTGACCAAATAACATTCATTTATCCATTTCAAATACTTCTTAAAAGTTACAAGTTTCCTTACACCCAAAACATAAAATATATTAAAGTGACTAAAACAAAACCTGATACATGCCACATTTCCAAAAGATAGATTCATCACCAGAAATTAAGCTGAGGTCAGGATTGACTCGGATGCTGAACCGAACTTCAACTTTACCTAGCCTGCGCACGGAAACAAACCGTATGCTGAACATTGGAAATACTTAGTGGCATTACCATAATTCAAATTATAGAAAATATAAAATATCATAAACATGCATAGATAATTAATAAATCATACATATAATTCGTATCAAGTTATCATATTTCCATTGTATCATTTTCATTATTTGATTCAATATCTCATCAATAAGATTACCAACTATTAATGAACACTTGGTGCATCTCTCAATCACATATAAATATCCAATTCACATTTCAAATATGAATAATTCATGAACCTTGGTTTTATGCCTTCAATCTCATAGCACAAATTGCATTTCTCATTTCATCTTACAATACCATTTTCTCATTTCATTCAATAATTCAATTTATCAATTTCATTTGATTTTTCTCTTCACATATATTTCCCCTATTAACATAACTCAGACTTTGGAGGATACATGGATCCAACCAAACACACCAGAGTGGCGGCCAACACCTCATCGGATATTTCGAAGCAAATAAGTGACGACCAACGTCTCATCGGCTAAGCCGAAGCAAAGTGGCGACCAACACCTCATCGAATCTATCCGAAGCAATTATGACACACCAAGTGTCTCATCGACTCAAGGTCGAAGAATCCCTGTACTCTTCCTATCCTATGGCATGCCATCTATATCCACCCTAGCCCAACTAGTTAATAGGGTATCAGAATCACATATTCATATCACTTTCACTTCCAATTGATCATAATCATTCGAATTCAAATCAATCACAATAACAATTCAAACACAATATCAAATTCACCACAAATCATTATACAATTCAATTTCACACATGTATACATTCATCAATCAAATCCAATTCTCATTCAATTCAAATATCACTACTTACCTCAATTTCATTTCATGCACATATATTGAAATTAAACATTTAATAATAAATAACTTGAATTAATGTAATACAAACCGATATTTTATCAAGCTACTCCTCGATCACTTTTTCCTTTCTCTTCGCATTCAACGTCTCGGTTTCCTTGTTTGCTACGAAAATTAACATAATTATAATTAATTAATAACACACATATTTTATAGAAAATAATAACTTTCCATGCAACTTTAACCTAAATCCCAAATTTGTCCTAACTATTTTCATCTTCTTCCTTTTTATAATTCATATTATTTTCTTATTCAATTTCCATCAAAACTTTAATATAACCATCAAATTTTTATCATTTTTCCATAATTTTGAATTTCTATCAATTTAGTCCCTACAACACAAAACTTATGACCTTGTTTACAATTTAATCCTTTAATCAATTTAAATCAAAATTTTTATCAATTAAACCCCCAATTTCATCATTAGTTCAACATAAACCCTACTTAAAAGTCTATCATCATTCAATATTTTCACACAAATTCAAAAGTATTCAACTTTAGAACTTCAAAAACATCAAAATCACTAAGAAAGGGACTTAATTAACTTACCAATTTAACTTTCAAGCTTCCAAACTCTAATTTCTCCTGTTTCTTTTCTTTTCTTCTTTCTTTCTTTCTATTTCGTTTCTTCTCTGTTTCTTTTTCTTGTTTTTCTTTCTTTTATTTATTCTTTATTTCATTTTATTTCTTTCATTTACTTAATTAATAATTAATTATAAAATATCTAATTAATACAAATAAAAATACTACATGTGTATTCATACACACATGTACATATGTAATAACTCATTACCATACATTTGTCATTATCTCAATTAATTGATAAAATATAATAATAATAATAATAATAATAATAATAATAATAATAATAATAATTAAATATCTTTTACTTAGTTTATAAGTAAATTTATATATTATATACATTTGTACTAATAATTTAAATACACATGTATTTATTTTCTAACTTACACATGTCACTAATTTAGTTTAATTACTAATTTAATCCTTTATCCTTTCTCTATTCTATGATTAAGCTTTTATGCTCTATTCAATTTAGTCCTTTCTACTAATTACTACTAATTACTCATTTTCCTAAGACGGAAGCCCTAAACTCACTTTTTCGGTGCCCGTGAAATTTGGATCGTTACAATGTATGATATATATAATTGAATTTTAGTGATTATGGTACCTTTGATAGGTATTTTGATCACGTATTGCTTGAATAAATTGATGAATTGAATCAATGTTTATTTTGTTGTAAAATTGTATATACGTGTGGTACCAAGGAGAGTACATTGGTTAGGCACTTATTATGTTTGATTTTGATGTGTTTTTGGCTCGATTAATGTCATTTATTTTGGTTGGTATTTGAGTTTTTAAGGTCCAAGCAACTTGAAATGGTAAACTTTTATTTTAAGGTTCAAGGCATACAAGTCAGGTAGTTATACGGCCTAGCATATGGCTTGGCACACTGGCGTTTGAGGTCATTTCGAGGGGTACACGGCCTGGCACACGGGCGTGTGGCTTGGCCGTGTAACCCAAATTAGTGAGTTACACAGGCTGGGACACGACTGTGTGTCCCTATTTCAAATGTCCACACGGCCTAAGGCACGTGCATGTATCTCAGCCGTGTGACCCATGCAGTCCAAAATTTTCAAATTTTCCTAAAATTTCCAAATGTTTTCAATTTAGTCCCAGATTGTTTCTATATTATTTTTAGGGCCTTGAGGTCTCGATTAAGGGACATTATGAATGTATTTGAATGTAATTTGATTATGTTTGTATTAATGTATGATTTTAATGGTTTACTATTCTGTTTGTCTAGTAATGCTTCATAACCCTATTTCGGCGACAAATACGGGTTAGGGGTGTTACAAAGCATGTGAAATTTGTCATCGTGTTAAGAAGACTAGAAATAGCTTTCCAATTAGTGAACAAAAAGCCACTCGTATTTTTTAGTTTGTTCATTGTGATTTATAGGGGTTTTATGGCACTCCTTATTATAGATCTCATTTTTTTTTACATTAGTTGATTATTTCTTTTGAGCTATTTAGGTAAAAAGGAGGTTTTCAAAGTTTTCGTGTCATTCATTGTTATGATTGGTCATCAATTTTCTTAACAAATAAAGTGTGTTAGAAGTGATAATAGGACGATATTTAATTATCTCTAGGATTCTTTTCTTGTAAATGACATTATTTTTCAAACATCTTGTGTTGGTACTTCTCAACAAAATGGGAGAGTGGGGAGGAAACATCAACATATTTTAAATGTAGCACATGCTACATTTTTAAGGAAATCTTCCTATACGTTTTTGGGGGGAGTGTGTGTTGGCTCTTTCTCATCTCATTAATTGAACTCCTTCAGTTCTTTTTCACAATAAAACACCCCATGAAATGTTGTTTGGTAGCCCTCCTTTGTTTGATGATCTTCGTATGTTTGGCTGCTTATGTTTTGTTCATAATCAACGTTCTAAAGGTGATAAATTTGTTATTTGAAGTCAAAAGTGTGTTTTTGTTGGGTACCTTTTTGGTAAAATAGGTTGATATTTATATTATCATGATTCTAAGAAGTTTTTTGTGTCCCGTGATGTGAAATTTTTTGAGGATATTTTTTTGTGTTTGGATGCGAATGCTAAAACTATTGAGCTTGACAATGTTACTCTGCCATATGGGAATGCAGACGTAATTTTTTATACGTATTTTGATGAATTAGAAGTGTTACAACCCGTGATAGTTCCTCCACTTACTATTCTGCAGCTTGTGAGTTCGCCACATGTGAGTTTTCCAAAACATGCGGTATTTTCTTTTTTCTCCAATGACATCGTGGTATAAGGGGCTTTGGGTAATAATGCACCTAAATTGGGATGAGGGCATAGGGGAAATTTTTCCTCTGTGAAGCTTTGAGATTTTGTCACTCATACCGTCATAAAGAAAAGTCCATCTCCCACCTTACCTACTTCAGAACCTTCTTCAAGTACTCTATTTCCTATAACGCATTATGTTAATTATGAAAAATTTACTGTGGATCACTGAAATTTTCTTGCAGCTATTACTGCAAGGGTCGAGCCACAATATTTTAAAGAGGCTATGAAGGATGCAGGATGGCGTGGTGATATGCAATAAAATATTTGTGCTTTGAAAGATAATGACACTTGGTCTATGGAAACACTTCCTCCTGAAAAGAAAGCATTGGGTAGTAAGTGGGTGTACAAGATTAAATATAACTCCAATGGAAGTATTGAGAGAGTTAAAGCCCGTCTTGTTGTTTTTGGTAATCACTAGGTAGAAGGTATTGACTATAATGAAACTTTCGCATCTGTGAAAAAAATGGTGACAGTTCAAACTTTCTTAGCCATTACAGCTTCGAAAAAATCGGAGCTACATCAGATGGATATCCATAATGCCTTCCTGTATGGTGATCTTGATGAAGAGGTTTACAATAAGCTTCCTCCAGGTTTTGCTCGTGATAAGCCTAAAATGGTTTGTCATTTGCGCAAGTCTTTGTATGGGTTGAAACAGGCTCTTCGGTGTTGGTTTGCGAAGCTTGTTACTGTACTGAAAGGGAATGGATTTTTTCAATCATATTCTAATTATTCTCTCTTTATATACACTAAGGGATCTATATGTATTAATGTATTGATGTTGATGATTTGCTTATTTTTGGGAATGATTCAGCTACTTTGAAAACATTTAAGGGGTATCTCAATTATTACTTCCATATGAAGAATCTTGGTGTTTTGAAATATTTTTTGGGGATAGAGGTAGCTCGTAGCTCTTTGGGGTTTTTTCTTTGTCAAAGGAGATATGCACTTGCTATTATTTCAGAGGCGAGTCTTTTGGGAGCAAAGCCCACAAGATCACCAATAGAGCAAAATCATAAATTAGCCTATGCTACAAGGACAACTTTGTTTAATCCTGAGTCGTACAGACAGTTAATGGGTTGTTTGATTTATTTAGAAGTAACCAGACTTGATTTGGCATACTCAGTTCATGTCCTATCCTAGTTTATGCATGAGCCGAGGCAAGAGCATTGGGACGCGGCTCTACTTGTTGTTCAGTACTTGAAAGGCTTTCCTGGCTAAGGGATTCTTTTGAGATCTGATAGTGATTTGTCCTTGAAAGAGTGGTGTGATTTGGATTGGGCTGCTTGTCCGTTAACTTGGCGTTCGCTTACTGGCTGACTTGTATTTTTAAGACAATCTCCTATTTCTTGGAAAACTAAGAAACAACATATTGTTTTTCGTTCTTCTACTAAGGCTGAGTATAAGTCTATGGCTTCTGTCACTTGTGAGTTCAAGTGGTGACCTTGTTATTGATCTTAGGTGTTCATCATCCTAAAGCAATTCTTTTATTTTGTGATAATCAATCTAGCTACATGTTGCATAGAATCTTGTATTTTACGAGTGCACTAAACATATTGAAGTGGATTGTCACATTGTTAGGGATGGAATCTAGAATTGGTTTGTTGCACCTTCTTATGTTCCGACCTTCGTTCAGTTGGCTGACATTTTTATAAAGGTGCTTGGTAAACCACAATTTGAATATCTTCTCAACAAGTGAGGCATTTATGATTTGCATGCTCCAACTTGAGGGGGGTGTTAGGATATTATTATGGGATATTATCTTTTAACAATTTGATTTCTAATAGGATATTATTATAGAATATTATCTCTTAGCAATTTGATTTCTAATAGGATATTATTATAGAATATTATCTCTTAGCAATTTGATTTCTAGTGGGACATTTTAGGATATTATATGAGATATTATCTTTTAGCAATTTGATTCCTACATAACTACTATAGAGATATATATACCCTTGAGTTCTATCAAAAATTCAAGAGATTACCCTATTCTTGTTAATATTTAACTAATACTAAGTGGTATTACGTGGTTAGATTGTAATATAGAAAGACAACTTGTATTAGTAGATTTTTCTGGAAGTGCCTATTGTCTCAACTTTACCTAGTATATTTTTTTTTATAAAAAAATACAAATTCATATTTCACATCTAGAGGTGTTAGTCTGAAGGCCTAATTTTTTAAAAAAAATTAATAAAATGTACAAAGTTTAAGCTTAAATCAGTTCTAATCAGACCTGATTGACCAGACCTGATAGATCACCCAATTTATGAACATTGCAACTTTAACAAATAATTTAATTCCCTCTATTTATAGGGAATTTTTACTTTAGCTTATATCTTTTAAGAAACTTTGAAAATAATATATTCTATTCCCAAAGCAATTTACATATATAATATTTTTCAATTTAGTTAAAATATACCATTATTCTTTATATTCTTTATAAACTTGAAATTTAGTTCATATACTTTTATTTTCAAGAATTTAATTTTTTTTTATTTTTCAAATTTCATATTTCAGATCCATATATTAATGCTGATAAATTTTTTTAAAATGTATTGATATGACATGTTAAAATAAAGAAAAATACTTACTTAATATTCATGTAAGTAAAAAAAGGGTAAATTACACCAATAATCACCCAAATTTTGGGTAGCTGACAAAACAGTCACCTAGTTTTCATTTTAGTCACTCAACTTTTGAAAAGTTACAAAACAGTCCTTTTTATCGTTTTTCGTCACAAACGTCACGGCAAATTGACATGGCAGATGACGGTATCCTTGGTATCAAAAAACCCTCTAGCTAGCCAGTTACTCTCAATTTAATAGCCCTATCAGCACCAATTTAGGGTAAGAGAAGAAGAAGAAGAAGAAGAAGAAGAAGAAGAAGAAGAAGAAGAAGAAGGAGAAGGAGAAGAATGAGAAGAAGGAGAAGGAGAAGAAGGGGAAGGAGAAGAAAGAGAAGGAGAAGAAAAAGAAGAAGAAGAAGAAGAAGAAAAAGAAGAAGAAGAAGGAGAAGAAGAAGAAGGAGAAGAAGGAGAAGAAGAAGAAGGAGAAAGAAGATGAGGAGGAGGAGGAGGAGAAAGAGGAGGAAGAGGAGAAGAATGAGGAGGAGGAAGAGGATGAGAAAGAGGAGGAGAAGGAGGAGGAGAAGGGGAAGAAGGTGAAGGAGAAGAAGAAGGAGGAGAAGAGGAGAAGAGGAGAAGAAGGAGAAGGAGAAGGAGAATGAGAAGGAGAAAAAGAAGAAGGAGGAGGAGGAGAAGGATGAGGAGAAGAAGGAGGAGAAGAAAGAGAAGGAGAAAGAGAATAAGAAGGAGAAGGAGAAAGAGAAGGAGAAGGAGAAGGAGAAGGAGAAGGAGAAGAAGAAGAAGAAGGAGAAAGAGAAGAAGAAGAAGAAGAAGAAGGAGAAGAAGAATGAATAGGAGAAGGAGGAGGAGAAGGAAGAGGAGAAGAAGGAGAAGAAGAAGGAGAAGAAGAAGAAGAAGAAGAAGAAGAAGAAGAAGAAGAAGAAGAAGAAGAAAAATAGAGATGCCTAAAGTGATTCTAGTGTGCTATTGTGGAAACCCAGCCAAATTAAACACATCTTAGTCCAATGACAACCCCGGTAGAAGGTTTTTTGGGTGTAAGAAATTTGGCAGTGGATTTCAAAAACCATGTCAGGTTTTTAACCTGGTTTGATCCACCATTAATACCCTGTTCACGAATTGTGTTGTTGGGTCATCTGAAAAAAGTAAGAACATTGGAGGATGCAAGGAGGAGGGAGAGAAAAACATGGTTTTTGGTGCTTGTATTTGTAACTATGTTGTTGTTTTTTAAACCCTAAATCAGCTTATGTTGTTATTATTAGCATTGAAAACCAGCTTATGTTTTGTAATATTGTTGCTGGTATATTGTTGCTTGTGTTGTTATACATGGCTGCTGGTATATTGTTGCTTATGTTGTTATACATGACTAACCAGCTCATGTTGTTGTTTACACACTTGAAAGACTTGAAATGGGATATAATATGTGGTTGTTTCTTACAAATTGTTTTGTAATATTGTTGTTGCTTACAATAGTTAGAAAGTTGTTTTGTAATATTTGATTTCCTTTCAAAGTTGATAGACTTGAAAGAATGTTTAATCTTCATTTCTTTTGTATTTCTCAATATTCATATATAAGAAAAGATAAAACAGATGAAAATAAACATTTGTATTTCTTAATTCTCACACATTTGTTTCCTCAATACTGATATATTAGAAGAGATAACACAAATTGCATAGATCAATGCTCATATATTAAGGCCAAAACGTCAAAATGTTTACAAAAGGAATGAGGGGCAAAATATTGCCAAATTTTCCTACAATTCAACACAATTGAACAAATGTGAATTATAGGTAAATTTATAAATAAA
Organism: Gossypium longicalyx; assembly: GCA_025698465.1. Lineage (NCBI taxonomy): Eukaryota > Viridiplantae > Streptophyta > Magnoliopsida > Malvales > Malvaceae > Gossypium > Gossypium longicalyx. Next base: position 63,553,843 of record CM046995.1, on the reverse strand, counting down.
AAAAAATCAGTGACTATATGCCTAAGTTTATCAACAGTAGCAATCATAGGCAAATTTACAAAAATTAATCTACCTAAGTTAATAAATCAATAGCAAAAATTAATCTGCCTAAGTTAATAAATCAATAGCAGACAAATTTACACAATTTCAAAAAGTTAACAAAATAAGGTATGTTCACAATGTCATCATTTGTCATAGATGACTCTTGAGTAGGAGGCATCCATCTAATAGTGGTTGTTTCCTCTTGAATGGGAGCTTTTCTCTTAGGGTAGCATCTTTTTGGTGAGTTGGGGTAGCCTGTTGAGTTGGGGTACTCTCCTGCTGATTTGGGGTAGCCTATTGCTGAGTTGGGGCAACTACTTGATTGTGAACACCAACTATATGTCTTTTGACCTACAGGAACAAGTGAAATCTGTCAAACAATTTCATAAACAGAAGTAATATAACTTAACTTAAGGCAAATCACTTACTGGAATGTTTTGGCCAACTTTCCTTTTGCAACTCCTCTTATTGTAGCATATTTTTTTACATTTACTGCACCTCATGTCCACCCCTCTCTTGCTCAACCTTTCTGTTGTTTGTGGTTCATCGGGTTCTTTCCTTCTCACCTCAATGAGTCTACCAGGTGGCCTTCTTAGTGTAAGAGGCAGCATTGGTAGCATGTTTGACAAAGAGACCCATTGTTTAAGACCCCTTATTGGCTTTATAAAGTTGGAGTAAATTTGAAGCTAGGTTTTCTTGGTGTACCAGGTTTGTACATAGGTCTCTAGAAACTCATCTTTTAGATGAATAATAGCCAATGCATGCATGTAAGGGATGCCAGTGATATCCCAATTCCTGTAGGAGTAGGAATTCTTAACTAGGTCCATCACATGTTGACTGTCTGGGCCACATACAAGCTGATACATGTCCCCACCAGCATATGATGGAACACACATAAAAAACAGTCATCATGCTTGGTTAAAAAACAATAACTAAAACAACATTGTGAGCAGCCCTACCAACAATCACACACACACACACACACACACCCCCACACACCCACACACACACACACCCTAAAAACAATCACTACATGCATATTGTTAAAAAATACTCATTGTATCCATATTAAAAAAATAATCAATAGCATGTATATTAAAACAACAGTCATACACACGAACAATCACTGCATGCATATTAAAAAAAACTCACTAAAATAGTATGTGACCAACAACATAAAGTCAGAATAAAGGCATTAGAAAGATTAAAAAGGGTAACTTTACCTCAATTAATCTTTTATATTTACAACCAGCTTTTTCCTGATCTTTTGACACAACGTTCCTTTTCATTTGTCAGCTTCTTCTTTCTTTTTGACAATAGGCAACATAATCTTGGTCCTTATTGTTTCCATCATGATCAGAATAGGTTTCCCTCTTGCTTCCAATATCATCTACCAGTAAACAACATAAAGGATTAGTGAATTGCTAATGATTAGTAAGAAACATAAAATATAGGGGTTTACCTTGTTAAAGGATTCAAAAGGATTATTCACCAACATGTCAGAATGGCTCCTAATTGAGAAGTGAGACCTTGACCAGTGAGTAGGGTTCTTTTCCTTCAACCAATCATAAGCATGCTGATTGGTTTTCTTCAGTTCATCCATGGCATCCTCAAAATCCCTTGTAGTGCTTGGTCTGGCAACTTTCCAAAGCAAATCATTCAATTCTTTTGTTTGGAAACCAGCCTTCTTGAAATTGGCATGTAGGTGTCTAACACAGTGTCTTGTTTCTGCGTTAGGAAACAACATACAAATTTCTTCTAAAAGTCTCTGTAATAAGAACAAATACAATTTAATTCTTTGACAAACCCTAAACCCTAAATAGAAACAACATAAAAAATAAACAAATGGAGTTTTACCTTTTGTTTGTCAGACATAAAAGATATCTAGAATGAGCTCACAATTTCCAAGTCCATTGTGAGCAACTCCAAGAACCAAAGCCATGATGCTTGGTTTTCACTTTCGATAGCAGCATATGCAAGACAATAGATACCATTATTTGTGTCTATCCTAACAGTTGTAAGCAAGTAGCCATCATAGTAGCCCTTCAAGAAACATCCATCTAAACTTACTATCTTCCTACAACCAGCCCTATAGCCATCTTTGCATGCCTACAGACATACATACATCCTTTGAAACAACCTGTTATCCAGATAACAGATTGTTTTTGTTCCCTCATTTTGAGTCCTAACCTCGAACAAATACTCATAAATCTTCTCATATTGAACCTTATGAGCTCCTTCAATTAATTTCAATGCCTTAAGCTTAGCCCTCCTACATTTGGTTAGTGAGACTATGCAACATAAATCTCATTTAACATCTTGTTGTAATGATTTCAGAGAATAATCAGGATCAGCAATGAATTTTTCTTTACAATGTTCACCTATCCAAGCTAAGGTTACATTCTTATTTTTATAGACTTTAGAACAAGTATGGTTAGGGTTTGAACTCCTAACTTGCCAAGTTTGGTCAATAGGGTCATTAGGGTTTAGTCTAAAGGCTCATATGTACCAAGAATATTTTTCACTGCAGACTGCCTTTAACCTTTTTAGATCATTTTTGGGAAACTTAATAAAATAATTGTTCATATAACACCCCAAACCCAGCTTAGACGTTATGGCCGAATCTGCGATGTCACATTAAATTGTATTTCAAAAACATAGTTCTGTTTGAAAAATCTGTTCTATATTTAAAACCTCGTTGTGATCTTTATGAAAATTTAAAGTATCTTGCTCGTTTAAAACTCAAGTTGGTTTAGCAAAGTGTTAATCATATTAGGTTATTATTGCACTTTAAAAACGATGATTGTTTGCGAAAGTTTTTTTAAAAAATATGTTGCAATAGCGTGGTGTTTTGAAAACACATATCTTTATGAAAAATCGTGGCCTACTTCTAACAAATATGATTTATAGTAAATTAATCCCAAATCAAAAATAAAACTTTTAAGAGGCCTTATTACATAACAAAAACCTAAATTAAATTACTTATAAAATAGAAGTTTAAAAAATAAAAGCGAGTGCAGTAGTGTGGCCACCGTCGAGGCCTTCACAGCACCGACCCACCTAAGGATTACCTGCGCAGAAAAGCAGAAGAGTGAGTTTATAAAAACTCAGTGTGTAATCCATTATCAACAATCATCCATACACAAAAGAGGTAGTTCTGATGCAGGCCTAAGCCCATTTCAATGTGATTCAATCTCGATTAGGGCTCTAGCCCATTCTGATGATCGATACAAGTATGGGACTTAGCCCATTTTAGTAACAATAACAGAAATGCAATAAAAAATCCTACCCATCCATCCTCTACACTCCACTTCGTCCAGCCCTACACTCTATTTGGGGATAAAATCGACCCACTCATCCCTACACTCCAAAATATAGCACTAGTTGCAGCACTAAACATTATTTGTAGCAGAGCTGCCAGTACAGTACACTTCCTCCAAATATAATAGCCCATCCCCATGCAAAATTTCATGTCATAATATCACACATGTATGCAAGTCATGTCATGCTCGAATACAGTCATACATATCATAAGGGCATACCAGTCATTTTACCTCATAGGGGTATAATAATCATTTCATCAAATTAAGGTCTAGGTATACTTACCGACCCAACAGTAGGTCCACAGTTATCTCGGGTGACCCGTGCAACCTCAACAGTCAAACAGTGAAAATAGGCCCAAAGCCCATAATGCGACCCATGTGGGCCCACACACCCGTGTGGCCTACAAAGCCCAAAAATGGCCTTGGTCGTGTAAGCTACACATCCTGGCCCAATAATCTCCACACGTTCATGTGGTTTATACATGTGGGGCCTACGAGCCCGTGAGGCCCACAAGGCCCATTTCAGCTCAACGTGGCCCAAAACGGCCTAAGCCCACGAAACCGCTCATGTGGCCTCTACGATCAATCGCCCACATTTTATGCATTCGGATTACCACACGAGCGAGCGTACGCTCGTGTAGTGTCAGTAGTCATACTTTTCCGGCTTTTGCCGATCTACGTTTATAACAGTGTGGTTACACACCTGTTTGGATTCCTAGTACGAATGATCCTGGAATGATTCACACCTAAAACATAAGACAAGTTCATGACCAACGTTAGTCATGTTTAATACAAAAACAGTTCCCAAACGAATTTGTTACTGTCATTTACTTCCACTGCTTCAATCGATGTAGTCTTACAAATCCGTAGATAAACCTAGTTTAATACGATTGGATGCTGCCAAAACAATGCGACATGATCACATGTTATGAACCTTAATAGATTACTAAATAACACACTACTTACACGTTTGAAACGTTACTTTTGTCCCTACCAAAAAACCTATCAATCAGAAGTAACTTGCGTTGGGCAGAACTAACAGCTAGGAGGAGGAAAGTCGACAGAAGTGGGAGGATGGCTAGACCAAATATTCGGCCAAGGAACAGAGGAACACCAGCAAGTTTCCCCTCCCCCACCTTTTTAGAGAGAAACCGAAAGTAGAAGAGGGAATGAGAAGAAGGTATTCGATTAAACAATGCAAAAGGGACACTCGATAAAAGCCGAAGGAACATAGGGATAAGAGAAAGGGGTATTCGGCTACAACAACTAAGAGGAAGAGAGGGAAGGACAACAAAAAGCAATAGCTTAAACTTTAAGAGAGGGAGAGACAGAAAGCACTAGGCCACAGAACAAAAAGGTAGAACAATACCCGAATGGTCTTTTACTATATTTGGCCTCAAGAAGAGAAAGAGTAATCAGTCAAACTGAAAAATGCAGAGAAGAAAACTAACCCTGATCACCCTAACACTAATCGATTTTCAGATAACAAAAGAAAAAGAGCCAAAAATGCTCACAAACCCAAAAATGAGTACTTCAACTTGCCAAAGCTGAAAGTCTAGAGTGCCATAGTTCAAATTCGGCACACTGCTCCCTCTCCCCTCATTTTCCATAACTTTCTCCACAATATCCTCCTAGAATTTGGCTACACAATTTCCAATCCCCTCAAACACTCCAACCGCCAATGAGCATCAGAATCCCACTGACATACAACTTTTTACATGGCACAGTAGCAAAAAGACACCCCTTGCATGCAGTAGGACTTGAACTCAAGTCCTTTAGCATTAATAACACGCCATTATCCCTTGGACCAACAAGCTATTTATGACATATTTTACCCACAATAATCTAAAAGTCTACTAACCACGACAAAGGTTTATTTCTAAAAAAACAAAGTTTTTTGCAAATGCCCAAGCTTGAACCCAAGACTTATCAAGCGCTTCCCAGGATACTTAACCACTGAGACAAGTATGCATTTAAGTTACACGACATACAGAAAATAAGTACCTAAATTTTTTGGTGTTACAATTCAACCTACCATATTGTTTGTCAGCTTATTTTAGACTGTCTTTATACTTAAATAACATTCCAACCTTAAGTCTAGGATTACTCATGTCATTCTCTAGGTTGAACTCAAGCTAATTTTGGCAATCTAAGTCAGATTCATGTGCACTATCTAACCTCCCAAAATCATCACTATCACACAGTTCACCTACTTATATACCATTCATGTTTAAACCATCTAAATTAACTCTTATCCTATTAGACACATCACTTTCAGATGCATCACTACCAGAAACATCATTACTAGACACATCACTACCAGACATTTCTTCTTCATTCTCATTAAAATTGTCATCAATTAAACCTGCCAAACAAATTACTCATCAATAAAGGCAGACAACATAGGCAAACACTTTAACCATTTCTGTCAGACCATAACCAATACAAAATAATTTAATACAAACACAACCATTTCTGTCATGCACATAGCAGACAATAACCAATACAAAAATAATTTAATACAAACACAACCATTTTTGTCATGCACATGGCAGACAATAACCAATACAAAAATAATTTAATACAAACACAACCATTTTTGTCATGCATATGGCAGACAATAACCAAACATTTTAACCCTATACTTAGGCAATGACAGACAATAACCAATACAATATAGAAGGTAAATAACAAATTTGATATTGTCACATACAATATAGCAGTTAGGATACAAACAATGGCAAATACAAACAATAAACATCAGTTTGATACAAATAATAAACATCATGCAAATGGCATACCATACACATTATATGTCATTCATTTTAATAACCAAACCCTAATCTGTCATGCACATTAATAACAAATAAAACCAAAACCAAAATAACCCTCAATCGAAATTAAAATCAAAATCAAAATCGAAATCGAGATCGAGATCGAGATCGAAATCGAAATCGAAATCGAAATCGAAATCAAAATCAAAATCAAAATTGAAATCTAAATCGAAATCAAAATCTAAATCTAAATCAGAATCAAAATCAAAATTAAAATCGAAATAACACAAAATAACCCTAAATTGAAATAACCCTAAATCCAAAAATAAAAAACTAAATGCAAAAACTTATCCGTTAAAGTGGATGTAACAATATTGGTAGTTTCTCTTCTATTGACCATTTTTGCTAAGAATCAAAAACACTGAATGGTTTCTGGTTTCGTCTTCTTTTCTCTCCAAACGAAAAAGACCAATCGTTTTCTAACCCTATACCCTGTTAATCTATTATTAAATCAATTTCTAACCCTAAACCAACCTTCTTAATCGATTCCTGAATCAGTTTCAAACCCAAACCAACCCAAATCACAATGAAAATTTTCCCAAATCGATTTTCTTTTTTTTCCCAAATCGCCTTAATCAGAATCTATTTCTAATTTTTTACCCTAGACCAACATAACCCTTCAATTTTTTTCCCTAAACCCGCCCCAAACCAAGACCCATCAGCTGCTTCACCAATGTGGCAAGTTAACTTACCACATCAGCTGGTTAACTTGCCACATCAGCGGTCCCGTTAACACATTAATGGAAACTATTAATTAGTGACTATTTTGTCACCTTTTTATAACGTTAGTGATTGTTTTATAACTTTTTGAAAGTTGAGTGACTGAAATGAAACCTGGGTGACTGTTTTGTCAGCTACTCCAAAGTTAGGTGACTGCTTGTGTAATTTACCTTAAAAAATTTGTGTTTTAATGAACTTAAATTTAACAAAATAATTTCTACACTCTTAATCATTAGATCAGTATTTTAAAATATAAAATGTAAAAATATTTTTTAAAATAAAAATAAAAAATAAATTTAAAATTACATATTATCTTTGAAATTTTTGGGGTTACAACAATTATATCGTCTTTGTATCTCTAGATCTTTTAAACATTTCAATTTTTTACTGTAATTTTTTTATAATCATACTAAACACCAAAAACTTTTTAAACCACAATTTTGTATTTTTAAAATAAATTAGTTTTCTTCACACTGGGTTAATTATTTGTTTTATGTTAAATTATAGAGTAAATTTTGAAGATTAAAACATACTCTAATCAAGGTTTTCAAATTAAACCAATAGTCGAACTAGTTAGACTATTGATTCGTACAATTTGATTAAATAAAATCATTAAAAAATCATAAAATTTAAAAAAGTAAAAAAATCAATTAAACCAATATTTTAGCTTGGTTTAACCGGTCTGTATCAACTCACAAGTCAATTGGTTTGGTAACTCTCTATGGACCAATAACCGGACCAATAGCCGGACCAATCCCCAGTCTAGTTCAAACAATCATGATTTTAAGGCTCCGTTTGTTTACTTGTAAAAGCTTTTTCGCAAAAGCTTTTTAGCCTTTTCTGATGTTTGGTTGACAGAAAAAAAATTCCACGGTAAAACATTTTACAAAACACGAAAAATGAGGTGTTTTAGAGGGAAAATGTCATACCGTTTTTATTTCTGTAAGACATTTTCCAAAGTTTTTCCTCTTCACATCCAACTTGCTAAATGCTTTCTCCTTCTCCTTCTCCTTTCCATTCCCTTTATTGCGTCCTTGACCCAGGATTCCTCTCTGTATAAAAAACAACCAGCAGTAGCTTCGTTGATAAAAAAAAAAGCCATATCCATTGTCTTTTGAGAAATGAAACTCTCGTCTAAAAAGCCTCTGCCTTGATGTATTCCCAATTCTTTCTGTCTCAAGCAGCGGAGTCAATAGCAATTGGCATCCTTACAAAGAAAAATGCTCACGAAAGACTAGCAGCAACTTAGCCCTTTTCTTGCGAAGAGGGGATTATGCTCGGCGAATCAACATTATATCACACACAGAAGTAAGGAATGCGGGAAGGTGCGTAGCCTTGCTAAAGGAATGCCTCAGGGCATAGTAAAAAAGGTAGGACTAGTTCTTCTTCAATTGCGAAAACTGTTGATTCGAGGACAAGAACAGCTTCTTCCTTGGCACAACTACCAGTCAAAGCAAAACAATTTGGTGATTTTTTCTCTTCAACTTTTTCGTCTATTTCCCTTCAGCGATTTGCTTTTATGGGATTAGCTAGAAACCTGATGAGGTTCAATTTGTGATAGAGTTAATGATTTTGTGTTTGAATTGGGTCTTTTGATGCGTTTGATTTTATGGGTATTTGATTTTGAACCACTTCTCTTTATTAGATTGTCTGTTTTATACTACAATGCTGGAATGGAATGGATGTTAGCAAAGATGGGTGATTTGTGGTCACCCTTAATTTTGTAAAATGGATGCCTAATTCTTTGTTTGGTAGTATTACTTATTTTTATCCTCTGCTTTGCGTTTCTTGATTCATGATTAATAGTGTTGTGTACATTGCCTGATTGTATTTTGTTAATCTCCCATGTATGAGAAATAGACATGGAGAAGTTAATTCTTTATGTGCTCCTCCATGCACAAAAAATAAGGAAGGGGAAACACTTATAGAATGCTTTTAAATCTATTAAGGCAAATGAAAATTCAAGTAGGTTAAAAGGTTAATATCATGGTTTGATTTTATAAGACAGATATTGATTTCACTTGGAGTTTGAGGTCTCCGGCTTTATCAGATTCCAACTCCAATATTTGGTCTTCAGTCAGCAAAATCAAGAAATGGTTAAAAGGTTAGTCCTGTTGTTTGCTTTTAGAATGATCGAATGTATGGAAAGAATAACATGAATGGGATTTCTGGTCTCTTTTACTGTTGCCTAGGTATGGAGTGTATTGATGTGAAAAGAATATGATGATGCAGTGCGTAGACGGATTGAAGCATTTATTTGCTTCAATGATGCAATGATGTGATAATGATTTGTACAAGCAATCAAGAGTTCTTATTGATCCTGAACTTCTTGCAAGAGAAACTGTTTATATGTTATCATTTTTCTTTTCTTTTTAAATATTCTTCTACATTGCTTATGTGATAAATTCAATGCTTTTGCTTGATTTAACATTTGTTCAGTCTTTGCTTATGTTATTTTAGTTCTTGAGTCATTCTACTGAAATTTATTTTTTTGCTCATCTTCATGCAGCTAGTGTAAGTGAAATAGAAGCACTTTATGAGCTTTTCAAGAAGATAAACAATGTTGTTATAGATGATGGGCTGATTAACAAGGTCTTTGTTTTTTCATAGTTCCCTTTTTGTTATATAATTGATATCTTTTTTTATGTTTGTCAAGTTTTTTTGGCTTGATGATCACTCCTTGTCTTGAGTTGGTTCTTTCCCTCTCATCTTTGTGGCATTTAAGTTTTATTTATATTACTATTTGACAGGAGGAGTTCCAATTGGCGTTATTCGAAACAAACAAAAAAGAGAGTTTATTTGCTGATCGGGTATTTTTATCTAATGTTAATTAATAATGTCTCCATACTTGAAAGAATAATTCTTACTAGCATAATATTGCTTGAGTTGTTGTCAATATATTTCTGATTTCACTGCAGATATTTGACTTGTTTGATACAAAGCATAATGGAATTCTAGGTTTAGAAGAGTTTGCTCGTACTTTTTCTATCTTCCATTGTAGTGTAACAGAGCAAATGTATGAATATGGAAAGACTCTTGGCCTATCATTCCAAGTTGTTGATGACATATTGGATTTTACACAATCAGCAAAGTAGTTGGGGAAACTAGTTGGTAGTGATCTAGCAAAAGACAACCTTACAGCACCTGTAATTTTTGCGCTCGAAAAGGAGCCAAAACTTAGAGATATCATTGAATCTGAGTTCTGCGAGACTAGTTCCCTTGATGAAGCAATCGAACTAGTAAAGCAATGTGGGGGAATCATAAGGGCACAAGAGTTGGCAAAAAAGAAAGCTGATATTGCAATCAAGAGTCTCCAATGTATTCCTCAAAGCGATTTTCGGTTAGGGCTTGAAGATATGGTGATGTTTAATCTAGAAAAGATTGATTAGTTTAACTAATCCAAAACAAGCAGCATGATACATGATAGATAAACATGGCATGAAGTTGAAGCCTGTACCAATATAAAACAGCTTTCTTAGGATATTAATTGGTTCATTGTCACTGGTTGTATATTCATACAAGGCTTTAAGCTTTGACTTGAGCTCCTAGTTTCAATGTCTTCAAATTATACATTTGTCTGAGAAAAAATAATTTCTCTGTTAAATAATTAAATTGATGAAAAATAAAGTTTTTGTGGTCATCAATATTTAGCTAATAAACTTCCATTATGTATACAAGGAAAACCTATGTTATTTCTCTTTTTCTTCTTATATTTGTGTTTGACATTTATCTGAAAAACTGTGAATAGACTTTAGTTGTTTTCAATTTATGACGGTTAATATTCTAGCTTAATAATTGAATACTATTATATATTTAATTTGATTTATTTATTTATTTATAAATAAATCATTGCAATATATGTAAAAACAATTTCAATTATAAATTTATTGATATATATATAAATTTATTAATATATGTAAAAACAGCTTTTCCGGAAAATATTTTTAGGAAATCTGCCAAATAATAGAAAATATTTTACAAAGATTCATCCAAACACCAGAAAAGTAAATCATTTTTCAGAAATCATTTTTTCGAAAATATTTTACTGGCAAACAAACGGAGCCTAAGTCTCTATACACTTTTTAACATTTGGAATTTAGTATCTCTACTTTTATTTTCAAGAATTTAATCCCTATACCTTTTGGATTTAAAAATAAACTTTCAAATTATATATAACCATATAACATTTTAATAAAAAAGTTAATGATATAGTTAATAACATTATAAAAAAAGATAGAGATCAAATTATGTTAGAAATTAAAGTATTGAAATTCAAATTTAAACATAATAGAGGACCAAAATTGATATTTAACCATTTAGCTATAATGCAAAGAAAAGAATAGCATAGTAAATACACGTGTGAAAGCAGGTTGGACCTTCTAAATGCGGAGGTTGATGTTTTGTCAAGACTTGCAGGCAAAGGAAGGCTTTAAGGAGCAAGATGGCCTAAAAAAGGTAACCAAAATCTGCCGTTGTTTGCAACATAATAAAAATAATATTCTTACAGGTTGAAACCATTTAATTTAGAGTAGTGAGAAGTGGTGGGACAGCCGACAGGGCAAATTTATTCACTAGTTCACCAAAAAAAGAAGTTTGACCTCTTGCCAAACTTGCTTGGGAAGGTTGCTGGCAAGGTTATGTTTGGGCAGCTTGTAACACAAGAAACCTCCCATGAATCTATAAAAAGCCAATGAAATCACAATTGAAAAGCAATACTTTTTTCTGCATTTCAAATTACCCAAAAAAAGTCTCAAAGATGTTTTCTCTCAAAAACATCCCCTCAACATCATCAGTCCTTTCAACATATACAACATTCACAGCATCAGCCATGCTGATTCGAAGCATGGCTACCGAAGTTCAAGCCATAATCAATCAGCTTATTCCAGAACAACTCCGGAACTTGTTACTGTCAAAACTTGGAGGCCTTTATTCAAACCCTTCTTCCCAAATGACTCTCCTCATCAATGACTACGATGGCTACTGCATCAACGAACTGTACGAAGCTTCCCACACCTACTTACAGACAAAAATCACGCCATCGATGAAGAGGCTTAAGGTTTCCAAGGCTCCAAGAGACAAAAAGGTAATTGTAAACATACACAAAGGTCAAAAGGTTGTTGACATGTATGAAGGAATCCAAGTCAAGTGGGAAATGACATGTGTTGAGACAAAAGATGATGAGCAAGGGAAGGTTGAAATTAGAGTGCTTGAGCTCAGTTTTCAGGATAAATTCATGGAAACTGTGATAAATTCTTACTTGCCATATGTAATGGAGAGGTCCAAAGCCATAAAAGAAGAAAATAAAGCGGTGAAACTCTTTTCACTTGGAAACTTTTGTGGAGACTACGATGGAGCATGGGGATCAACCAATCTTGACCATCCAGCAACATTTGATAAACTGGCAATGGATCCTGCTGTCAAAAAAGAGTTAGTCGACGACTTGGACAGATTTGTTCGAAGAAGAGACTACTACAAAAGAGTAGGAAAAGCATGGAAACGTGGCTACTTACTGTATGGTCCTCCAGGAACAGGCAAGTCGAGCTTGATTGCTGCCATCGCTAACTACCTAAAATTCGACATCTATGACCTCGAACTCACGAGCGTTTCCAGCAACTCACAGCTTCGAGGGTTGTTGGTTTCAACCAGAAATCGATCAATGCTTGTGATTGAGGATATTGATTGCAGCATTGAACTCCAGAATAGACAAGCTGGTCCTGGGGGGTATGGGCAAGGTACTAACGACGAGGTGAGTAACACAACGATTATAGTGTTTCATGCATAACTAATCTTATTCAGACATGAATTTCAAAAAAAAAAAAATCATATTCAGACATGGGTATAGGGATATATACCCAGATACACAGAAAACTTATAAAAAAAAGTTGAACATAACTGATCCGGCACACGCCCGTATTTGACACTCACCAAATTTGAGTAACATGGCAACTACGTAAAGGTTTCTCCTGTCACTTGGATGCCTTGTACAAGTGGCCACTTCAAGCATGCCCAAAAATGAATCAATAATATCATAACAAATCTATACAAGTTCCGTAAATGACTATACTGTTGCTAATATCTATCGTCATGACAGTTAACTTTATCAGGGTTGCTTAATTTCATCGACGGGCTATGGTCAAGCTGTGGTGATGAGAGGATAATAGTGTTTACAACCAATCACAAAGAGAAAATAGACCCTGCTTTGCTAAGGCCAGGCCGCATGGACATGCATATCCACATGTCTTACTGCACCCCTAGTGCATTCAGGGTTCTTGCTTCCAATTATCTATGCATCACCGATCATGATCTGTTCAATGAAATTGATCAACTGACGTTGGAAGTAGAGGTAACTCCTGCACAAGTTGCAGAGGAGCTTATGAAGAGTGAAGACACAGATATTGCCCTTCAAGGACTCATCAACTTCCTTCGGGACAGGAAATTGAAATCTGAGAATTGTAATTCAGGTGGCAGAGAAGCAGATTTGGAAGAGCAAAATGAAAGCAAGGCCAGAGAAAGAGTTTGTGCAATTGAAAAAATTGGTAAGATAAACAAGAAGCCAATAAGAAAGAGAAAATATGGGAACAAGAGAAAAAATTGACAAGCAGATCCTTGTATTTGTATTTTATCTATATTTATATCAATAATAAAATTTACAAACAGTCTTACAATCATTTATTTCTACATTATATTTTCTTTTATCTTCTAAACGGAACTCATGAGATCAACATATAGAAGTGGAAAAACCAAGTGAACTTTAATCACTTTCTGCATTCAACTTTTTCACATTTAACATCATATAGAATTAACATTACCATCTACTTTTTATTCATCCCGCATGGAATGTAGCAACATAGACCACTACTTGCTTCTATAGAGGTGGCATTTTATCAAACATCTGATACCACAATCCAACTATCTTACTATGCTGAAATGAAAATACAAACAAAACAAAATAAACCGGTGTCTGTAATTATCTAGACCTGACAATTCATGAATTTTGACGTCATAATTTTTTTTATATAATATCATTTTTCTTTTTTGGTGTTTTAACTTCAGGTAAAGCCAAAGGCACATAACCTGCAGGGTCTGACAATTCACAAGATAAAAATGGTTTAGAGTTCAGACATGACATGAACCACACTGTCTGTAAGTTGTAGTTGTACTAACATAAAATATGTACCTCAGAATCATTGGTGTTCGTTACAGACTATATTTCATAATACAAGTATTGATGTTTGAACCAAAAAAAAGGTTTTTTTATGAATATATACATGTATATTATATACACCCTCGGTAGTGACATATACTATACATGTATTACAATCCAGAACAAAAATCCATAGAATACAAAGGGGCTGTACATTTTTGCTTCTCTATGATGACCAAAAAGAATAGCGTCCATTGGAACAGGACATGAGAAAAAGAAGATACATGAGAAATTTACATTACCTTCCCACGCGTCTCAACGCTGGTAAACAAAGTAGTTCTTGATCTTCCATAGAAAGCCCAACCTCAAGGCTTTCCCCCCTTTTCTTCTTGATATAGATTTACATAGTGGTTTGGATTCTGGAGCTGAGGCCAATGCAGGTGTAGGGTCTTGACTGCTTTCTAATACTATTTGGTTTACGTTTGCAGGCGGATGATCTCGTTGGCGTTGCTCCCGGAAGAGCATCAGAAGTCTTTGCGACATCTCCCTCCCTCTTGTTGTCCCATTGACTGACATTGAGACCAATGCAGGAATCACACCTTCTTGTAGGACTATTTGACTACATTTCTCATTTCCGTTACAAAGGAGTAGAAGGCAAGAAACAGCTTGCTCTTGTTCAATTGGTTTGCCAGCATCCAAAACTGATGCAAGACCAGTTATGAGATCAGAGGCTGATACCATCTCTTCTTTTGCTGTTTCACTTGAAGTTAAATTTATCAAAACTGTAATGGATTTCTCTGTCCAGGTATGGTCACCCGAGACCACAAGCGACTGGAGGTGATTGACTATGCCAGCAGAAAGAAGGTTCAGAATATTGGAGTGATCAGTAGAAAGATTATAAAGAGTGTGAAGGGCATCAAGCTTGCATTGTGCGTCAGTTTCATTTCCTAGTAGCTGGACTAAAAATAGGACAGCCTTACTTGAGCCTATGATAGATTTGGCTTGCTCAAGGCAAGAGAGATTAAGATATAGAGCAGTTGCTGCTTCATGGGCATTGGAGTTAAAAATCATACTCTCCAGCAATCGAATCACTCCAGCTGCTAACATCAATTCCTTGTTCCTGATATATTTATTAAAAAGAATGAGAAAGAAAATTATAAAAGATTCATATTGATAATTGCATATAAAATGCTGATCAATCATATGAATAACAGTGCTAAAATAATGTTCTCCAACAATGATGCATTTGGTGCATCCTTCGATGAATCAGAAAGTAGCAGCAGCTTGCAAGAGGCTGTATTGCTCACAAATATCCATGTCTGGGTTTAACAAAGAAAAGGCATAAAACATGAGTAACAAACCTGTTATTGTTGACAGCAAGGTTAAATAGAGCCATTGCCCCAATTTCCTGAGCCATTGCATTTCCTTCACGCACAGCCGACTCGAGAAATCGCAATAGTCCTTCAACAAAGCCATTAGCCCCCATAAAAATCCGGGCCTCCTCGTCATCTTTCAGCAAAAGCCTTATTTGTTCCACGACTTTGCTACTTTCCATCAAGTTCTCTTCTTCATTTAGGACAGATAGGAATTCCTGATATCTTCCGAACACATTGATCTCAGAAACTTCCTCCTGTGGACATTGAGATTCATTTTCAGATTCATTTACTTCCACTTCCTTAATGGTACCACTCTTCTCCAAAGAAACCATCTTAGCCTCCTTGAAGTTACATGAACCAACGTTATCCATTGATCGAGAATTTGCAGTCTCAGATGCAGACAAGGCCAATCTCCAGTAGTTAAGATCAAGAGACTCTTGGGGGCCATCAGGGATAGGAACTCCGTTCTGTTCACACCAACTTGCTATGAGACCCTTGACACAGTAATTAGGAGTCAAAGAGAGATGTGGGAGCTTCTGTTGAGTCTTTGGACAGGTGTCATGCCCATCACTAAACCATTTCTCAATGCAGATCCTTTCATATGTCTGTCCAGAGGCAATTACAACTGGTTCATACATAAGCTGCAAAGATATTGGACATCGTAATTCTTCGGGTGGAAGGGGTATGTGCCCAGATCTCCTAATATTTGGCTTGAAATTGAAAGAATTGAGCTTTGATAGCTGCCGCTCAAATGCACAGCCACTACCACCAGACCCTCCATCCTCAAGAGAACCCAGAACAGTGGGGGAACAAGGTGTTGAACCCTGTGAGTCATCATCTGAAACCTCACTTCGAAATAACTTGGAGTATTTTCTCATGAGATGTAAAAGATAAGCCACAATAGATTCCTTCCTCTTATCCTCCTCCACACGGGCTCTTTCTATCACCTTCTTGAGAGCCCTTCTTTCAGTTAGGGCTGCTCTAGAAGAACTGATGCCAAATCTAGAAGCAGCCTGGTGGAAAGACTCAAGTTCATTGGTGTCATTACATTCTTCAAATTTCCTCCCATTCTGGAGTAATGTAATTATTTCATCACCAACTTGCTTCTCAAACAGATCAAGTGAGAAAACAGTCCCCTCAAGTTCATTTACAATCTCTAAAATCTGAAGCCAAACAAGTAATCAAGAATAACGTGAGTATAAAAGCAAAAGTAACAGCTATTACAGGGTTTCACATACAAGATTCATATTCCAGGTAACTCTGATATAACCATGACAGCAGATTTCCTAAAATTTGAAGAACCTTCATGATTTGAACCACACACATTAGGAATTATAAAGATGCACTGGAATTATGTGGATAGAACACTAGCAGCAGCACAACACATACTCAAACTGCTTGCAGAAAACGACCCTTGTTTATTTAAACATCAAAAAATTTACATAATATCATCAAACCAGAAGGGGGAAATAAGTACCTGACATCCAGTGGACTGAGGAACCATATCTTCTATGCGCTTAAGACTATCAATAAGAGCACATTTTGCCCTCTGAAATTTTAAAAGAACGGAATCTCCAGTAATAGCCTACATGAGAAACAATATCATTGGTAAGCATCCCCAAGGGGGAGTAAAACAAGGTGGAAAACAAAAACAACAAAAATCATTTAGTGAATGCATCAAATAGAAGTCAAAACCATTACTCTAAAAATGCACACGAGTACATATACACAATTATGCATATATATTTCGTCTGAATGTGTGTGTACACAACACAAAAGAAACTCTTACCAAGTAAAGTTTACTGCATGTTGAACAGTGTTGAAGAACATTTTTGGCCTTTTCTAGAGCTATATGCAATGAGCATAAAGCTTGAATCCCAGATTTGCTCCCAGGCCGTGCTGCTTCCAAGGAAGGGAATATCGATGAGACTTTGCAATAAATTGCTGAAAGTTTCTTGCACATTTCTCCATGTAACTGCATAAGGAAAAAGAAAAAGTAGAAAATAAGAAAACTGAGATTCTGTGAACATTAAGATGTATTTTTTCTGTCATGAAAAAAAAAGGCAACAAGTTTCAACCATCACAGCTGCCCAGAAAACAAAAGGCCTTCCTTTGATAATAAGAAAAACAGTTACAAAAATTATAAACTTCAGAGATGAATCTATGCCAACCAAAACTTTAGCATTTGTGAAGTAAATTAGAATTTCTTTTTATAAGGGGAGGGGGTAGGGGGTGTCCAGAGATCGAACTTAGGACCTGATGTCATTCAAAACTTCAATTCAATGCAAGTCCTTTGCCACTTGGTTGACAAGAAAACAAAGAATAGCAAAAAAAAATTTAAAAGAAAATGTAAGTTCCAACGCTTCAAATCTAACATATCCAAATGCAATCAAATTCTTACCTTGGCATCACTAATTGAAAATAGGTTCTCTTCAACCTCAACGTTATCCATAATTTAGCCTTCACAGCAGGAAACCACTAAAATGCAAATTTATATAAACTGAAGTGGAAGAGAAAATTAGAACAGAGTCAGATAAGTTATATAAACTAGCCACCAAAAATTATTTTAAAACACAACACAAAGTTCATTTTTTTTTTCCTAAAATGATGCACCCCAACAAAGCAAATGACATATTTGTCTAAGTTCAATAGTTCCTTTTTGTTATATGAACATAGAACTATTATTCAGAAAAAAATAAATAAGTACATATACTTCTCAAATGTCTCCTCTGATAGGCAATATGAGCGGTTCCTGAATAACCTATTGATCTGGAACATCATTCATAATTGGAAACAAATGCAAACACATATTTATATGGAAGTAACAAAAAAAACTGCAGAATTTTGATTTTGATCTAAATATTTTATCATCGTAGAAACAAAAACAAAAAAACCTTACGATTGCTGTTAAGAAATTTGATTTAGACATCTCCTATCACAAGTAAAGAAAGAGTTAAATCAAAAGAGAATTGTTTAAAAGGATGAAACCTATGATTGTTTAGAAAATGACCTTCGAGAAAAAGGTGAAGAGATCTTTAGCCGAGACAAGACTCGGCGACGAGAATCACTATCAGCTTTAATCGATATTTTTAAAAACAGGCACTAGAACAAGAAACCCCACGAACATGGACTAAGCAATGGGGAAAAGAAAAACACACAGCATTTAACAAAAATGCTAAATATTTATTCCTACGGAGATTGCGAGTAACAGTAACACGCCAAATATGGAATTACAAAAAAAAAATATTTTGAAAAAAAAAAAAACAAAGCTTTGCTATTTTCAAACAATGACTATTTTGTTTTTAAGGAAAATGACAATGAGATTGGCAACGGCCAAGTGGATTGTTAATAAGCTTCAAGTATTAAAAACAAAATTACAATGAGATTGAATCGAAGACAGGGTTCGAAAAAACAGGAACATACCGCAGAAAGCGGAGGTAACCAAGGAGGCTTCATATAAAAACGGTATTTAGAAGGGAAAAGAAGTGAAGAGCCAAACAGCGAATTCAGAATTTCCTCGGTGTAAAGCAAACCAAGAATGCACGCAGCGAGAGAGAGAGAGAGATGGGGGTGTTTGGTTCATGAGAAAGCCAGGGTAAACAGAAAGGAATATCGGAAATTCATTTTATAAGGGAAAAATAACAATTAATTGCAACTGAGAGAAAACTTGTCTGTGCAGAGAATATCTTTAACTTTTGAGAGGACAGGGATGAATGTTTAATATAATTGTTTGATTATAAGAAATTAAAATTTTTGTTTTTCTTTTCAACAATGCCTCCTCCCACTCTGGTTCGCCGGCCGACCTCCTCTTGCATCTGCCATAAATGCTATTAAAATGACTCAATCGTCCTTTAAAGATTCTTTGTTGGTTTTCAAGTGTTTAAACGATTTAAATACTAGAATATTTTTGTTTATATTTTTTTAAAATATATTTAAATATTTTCTATAAAAAATAAGGGTTAATAAAAAATTTAACCATTAATGTTTACATGTTTTATCAAAATAATGTTAATTATATTTTTGTCTTTTTTGACTATTAACTCTTTTTTTCTAACTATTTTTTTAACAAATTTGATGAATGTACCATTAAAAAGTTTAACAGGATGATTTGAAATATTTTTAATGATATATAATTTATTACTAAGGTAACTCAATAAGATAATTACATATTAAAAACAATAAAATAAATAAATTATACATGAAATTAAAAAAATTAACACTTAATTTAAAGAAAATAAACGTAATTATCTAAAATAAAAAAGTTTCAAAATTAATGCATGCTTTTGTTTACTGATAGATTTCAAAAAGATAATTAATAAATCAAATCGAAAATACTAAATGTGTGCATTTATTTTAAAACCTTTTTTTAGATAATTGCGTTTATTTTTTTTAAATTAAGAGTTATTTTTTTTAACTTTGTGAATTATTTATTTTATTATTTTCCACATGTAATTATTTTATTGGGCTATCTAAATAATAAATTATATCTCATTAAAAATATTCTACATATAAAATTCTACACCGTCCCGTTAACTTTTTTAACGGTACTTTCATCAAATCTACTAAAAAAGTAATTTGAAAAAAAGAACAAAAGTTGGTAAAAAAACTCAAAAATACAATTAAGGTCGTCTTGACAAAACATGTAAGTCTTAGTGGCCAAATTTATCATTAAGTCAAAAAATATATCTTAAAAGTTTAGTTAATTAATATATGTAGAAATTAATTTAAAATATATTTTTTTAATTTACATATTTAGATTCAAAATTTGTAATTATTTCTTATCTTTTAAATTCGAATTTACATTAAAAAAATATATATTTATTTTTTATTGAATTGAAGAAAACATAATTACTTTATTATATATTTCTTTCTCATCAGATCACTTTCATTGATGTGAATTTATATCATAACAATTTTTTATATTAAATTATTTAAATATATTTTACATTAGCACTAATATTTCAATAAGTATATTTAAATAAATTTTACATTGTTAAACAATCATCTAAACCATGCCAATTTAATTTATAAAAATTATGTTATCTAATCGACTTTGTGGATTTCAAGTTAACAGTCTTATTCGTGAACTAAGTTTAGTGGTCTCTCTACTTTAATTCATAGTTTCTTCCTCTCTTTTTTTTTTTTATATATATATTGTTACAGTTTTCATCATTATCGGTTCACTATCTGATAATCTGATTGGGATCAACCCAATCCAATAGTGATAATATGTGTAGTTCGCTAACATAAACTCGCACTCGCTTCGTCATGCTCGTACGTGAGGAGTTCGTATCATTATGCAAGCAAACTCTTATTTAGAAAACACATGTTAATCTTAGAATAGGTATGTGTTGGCATACATGATGGTCTACCTAAGACGTCACATCTAATAACCATATCATATAAATAGAAAAAATAACTTTATTGAGAAACAGACACATAAAAATACTCAACGTATATAATTACTATATTATTTATAATTCATCCCAACTTCAAAATAATATGTTTAAATTTAAAGCAATCAAATTATTGTAACAATGCTCCATCAATAATAATTTAAAATTAACAAATATTAATTTGTGATTCTATCTCCAAAATTAACCCAAGAGAAGACAACCAATTGTAAGTAATGCAAAATTTAAAATAATAATAATAACAATTGAGAAATTTATAACAACTATTGCAACAATTTGCAAATTTTAGTATAAATTTTAAAAAATAAGATATAATTTTACTATTTAATTTAAAAAAATATTAAATATGAATAGATATATTATAGCTTACGATTTTTAATACTACAAAAACACATAAGTAGACATTTTATTTTTGTTATAGGGTTGGTATGCATCAATATCAAAGGTGTTTTAATGTTTCATTTTGAATTCATTAATTTACAAATTTTATTTTTTTTATATTTTTAAATTATTTATAAATCCCTCAAATCTCAATTAATTAAATTGAAGAATAATATATACGTTTAAATCTATTATTTTTAAATTATTTCAACGGAAAATAGCAATTAAACTAATACTAAATTGATTTAATTTGTGTATATAATTTATTTTCAAGTTCAATACACCATTTCTATGTTTATATATTAATATAAAATTATAAATTACAAATATTTAATACAAAGAATAGAAATAAGATTTTCAACAGCCCATAAGGAAATGAAATAAGTAAATATGTAAAATAATTTTTTTTAATGTAAACTAATATTTTCAAAAAAAAAAATCATCTTCACTCATATCTATTTATACTATAATAAAGATTTTGATTGAAATGATGTCACTCATAATTAGGCTCCAATCCAATTATTAAATTATCAATATATCATTATTTTAACAAAGCAATAAATATTCATTTAAGGGTGTTTTTATTTTTTATAAGGTAAACTATCAAAATAGTCACTTTTATTTGTCTCATGTTACATTTTAATCACTTATGTTTGAAATGTTACGTTTTAGTCACTTACGTTATCGTTTTAAATGCCAAAGTGAATGTCCAACTGGGATGAGAAAACTTAAATTTTTTTATTAAAATAGAATATAAAATTTTACCCAGTTGGGAGAAGAGAAGAGAAAAGCAGAATGACAAAAAAGAAGAAGAAGAAGAAGAAGAAATAGACGCACCAACCTCTATAACCGCTTGTTATTGTGGTTGCTCAGCTATGTTGAGAACTTCATGGTCGAATGAAAATCTAAGTAAGAGATTTTTCAGGTGTCTAGATTATGGGAATGGGAGAAAGAGTTGTTATCATTTTTTCTACTAGTTTGATCCACCTATGGCACCTCGTGCAAAGGTGGTGTTTGTTGGACTGTGGAGAAAAGAAAGGAGAGAATGATTTGGATTGTTGTAATAGTTGTGTTTCTTGTATTGCATTGGGTATTTAGGGCTTAGAGGTTGGATTAAGGGTATATT
The DNA here is from genome assembly GCA_025698465.1 of Gossypium longicalyx. Taxonomy (NCBI): domain Eukaryota; kingdom Viridiplantae; phylum Streptophyta; class Magnoliopsida; order Malvales; family Malvaceae; genus Gossypium; species Gossypium longicalyx. The sequence goes on along the minus strand of CM046995.1, from coordinate 63,531,483 downwards.
TAGGGATAAATTGTTGCTTTAGGGATTATGGATGTATTTATTTTCGGTTGTTGTGAGAGTAAAAAGAAATGAGAATTATTTGGATTCTTCTTCTTTTTCTTCTTCTTTTATCTCAACTAAACATTTACGTTAGCATTTAAAATTTATTTTAACTGCTACGTTGAACTGTTGTTTGAAAGGTAACATATCTTAACGGCAAAGTGAACATTTTATAATAGAACAATAACATAAATGGTTAAAACGTAACATTTTAAATATAAATAATTAAAATATAACCTGAAGCAAACAAAAGTGACTACTTTAGTAGTTTACCCAATTATATGAAATACAAAAAAAAAATTACATGATTATGATATGATAGAGATGAGATTTGAACCCAAAACAAAAAAATATATGTTCTCTCAAATTTACCAATTCAATCAAAATAATATTTAATTTTTATATTAATTTTAATAAATATTGCATATAAATATGGCAAAATCTAGTAAGTTAATAACACAAAATAAAATAAAATAAATACGATAGCAATGTAGTTTGATCGGTATGGAAAACATATGGGGTGATACAATTCGTCCGGATAACATACATGCGGTCATACGGACAGTAAACAAAGCAAGCACATGAGAGGGCATTTTGGGGAGACTAAGAAGAAAAAATAGAAACTATGATTTCATTGGCTGGAGAAATGTTTCACATGCGGGAGAGGAGACACAGGGGCGGGAATCCCGTGTTTGTGTTGTGATTATAATAATATGGACCCGCCCACCCATCCACGTGCTCCTGTTTTAAGCACCAAGTTTGAACTAGATGTGTGCATCGCCGGGCTGAGTCGAAGGTCTGCCCGAAATGTGAGAGGGTTTGGGCAAAAATATAAGCTCGAAAAATAGGTTTGGACAAAAAAATAAGGCCCGTTTAAAAAATGGGTCAGGCCTCGGGTAAGATATTTTTAGTCCAAGCCCGGCCCGGCCCGGCCCGAATTCACTAAAAGACAAAAAAAATCTGCATATTTTTTTTATTTTTGAATGTTATTTTCTTGTTGTTTTCTCCATATTTTCCTACTATTTTACTATTATGTTGCTATTATTTTGTTGTTATTGTTTGGATATTGTATAAAATTTATTTTATTGTTAATTTTCTTATTATTTTAAAGGCATTTGTTAATTTTTTTATTATTTTAGAAGCAATTGCTTGTTAAATTGCATTTATCTTAGTGTTATTTAAGTCTACATATTTTTCAAAATTTATTTTCAATTTGTTGGGAAATATTTATTTTGATATTTTTAATATTTTTGATGTATTATATATATTTAAAAAATAATAAAATAATATAAAAAATTAATACGGGCGAGCTAGGCCGGGCTCAGGTTTTAGTATTTTTATCCGAGTCGGGCTTGGGTAAAATTTTAAGCCCATTTTTTGGGCCCGGCCCGGCCCGAGCCCAATAAATGGACATGATTTTTTAGTTGAACCCGACCCGAACCCGGCCCGGCCCGGCCCATGAACACCTCTAAGTTTGAACAATGCCCTTTATTTCATTCTCATTATCTACCTCCGACTAATCACGCAACTAACTTCAATTTATTTTTTATTTCATGTTATAATATTTAATTTCACTGTCATCTATTTTTATAATAACTGTAAATATACATACCGCTTATTTAAACTCATTTTGAATATCTAATTTCATTTTTTAAATTAAATTGAGTTATTTATATTTAATTAACTTCCCTTATTTAATAAAAAATATATTTAATTTTCATGATATTTCAATCAATTAGTAAGATATAATATTCAACAAAATAAACTATGTTACATTTGGTATATGGGTTAGCAATAAAATAATTTAATTGGTAATATTTAGTTACTCTTATGGCTTAGTTTTACAAAGAGGAAGACAATTTTCGTTTATTTTAAAGAGATTTTATTTTTTACAAAAGTTATTATTTATATTTTTAATTTCAAGTTTAAATTTCTACCAACTATTCTTTATTTTATATCTAATTATGTAATAAATACGTTTTTTTTCCTTATATTATTATACTATTAACCAAACGAGACATAATCTATATTATATATAATTATTTATTAAATTAGTGTCACGAATCAATTTACTGTAAAATTATTAAAATATTTTTTTATTTTAAAAAGTAATTGATATTATTATATAATAATTTAAACTTTTCAAACTAAAAACATTGAAGCACAAAATTAGCAAGTTTATATGAAAATCTCGTACTACTCAACTAGTAATAATTTATTAAATATAAAATATTGTAAGTTTCAACTCATAGGAGCGTGGCATTCACTCCCTACTGGTGTGGCCGTGGCATGATGTGGTGTGTAAGTTTTGCAGGCAGAAGTTGGTTTTCAATGCCATAAATAGAGCATCACTCTATTTCTATTGGAAACTGGTAGTTTTGGACAATCTAATCTAATCTTTACCAAAATTGAAACTTGAAATATATTTTTGTATTTAAATGATAACAAGATTTATGAATTGAAGATTTTTTTCATTAACCGTAAAAAACTAAAATACTGTAGAAAAAATATCATATAAAATAGGAACTACTGCATAAATATTGTTGACTTTTTAAGAAAAATTCAATAGAAAAGAGACAATTGCAGTAACTACAACACTGCAAAATCTAACCAAAAGATTTATCAACTCTTAATTTCATTAAAGAATTTATAAGAGTTTAAAACGCCCAAACACCACAAATGCACAGATATCATCATACAACTTATAATTTTTAATTCTCAAAAGTTAAATAATGTTGGAATTAAATAAATTAAATATGGTGATAAAATAAGGGGATTTGTAGTAGGTACGAACAATATTGCACAAGTAAAATCAGTGTAGAACTACACTTCTTTTATTTGACATTAATTAGAATAATGTTTTTCAATATTTAAATAGACGTAATTGAAACCCTCTTGTTTCATTATTTTTTCAATATTAATTTTCTTCTCTTCTGTCCGTGATTTTTTCTCTAAAAAAATTGCACGTAAAATCAGTATCCTTATTTTTCTTTATTTTTGCAATCATTCTATTGCCATTATCAACATCAATTTTTACAGATGATGATGGTGAGACAATAGAGCCAACAAAATGTTTAGAGACACAATCCTATAGAACCAAGGATATATACTTCAACCAATCACTCTTTAGTCTCCTCATACTCTCTTCAACAGTGACAACAAATACTAGAGGTAGGTCCGATTCAATCGAATTTTTTGAATTTTCTCAAATCATCCATAATAACTTAATTCGGTTCAATTTAATTTTTTTTATACTAATCTCTTGGTTTAAGGTTTTTGACTTATTTTGGTAAAATGAACTCTATTTTATGACTTTTAAATATTATTCAGTGAAGTTTCAAAGTATTTTTCATAAATATTTATTAAAAAAATTATTTTTTCAAGTAAATAAAGTATAACTAATAGCTCTTTTATATTTGTTTTTTGAAAAATAATTTTGTGTGTATAATTTTTAAGTTATTTCACTATTTTAAATATAAAATGTTTACTTTTCATAATTTATTTTTAAATAATAAAAAATAAAATAAAATTAGAAATTAAATAAAATATAGAATTTGGTTGGGGTAACTACATTTTTAACTTATATTCTAAAACCCATTAAAACTCCTCAATTTGGATCAATTTTTTATTTCTCAGTTTTTCTTACTTAGCCCAACCACAGGCCCAAAGATTCAAGAGAGGTATGTTTGTAAAAAGGTATAACTTCCACCACCATTTATATACTAACAAATTCTCTGAGCTTTCACCACATTCTTCGAGCATAAACTCTGCCGTATACATAATTCTTCCTTTGTCTTGCAGTAAAAAAACTAACTATCAGTCCATTTATACCCCAAGAGAACATTTTGATACATTTTCTATTTTAAAAAAAATAAACAAATAAAAAGATTTAGGTGAAGAAATCTGAAGGAAGTGAAATTAATGAAAATGTGGTAGAGGTCACATGGAGCAATCATTGTAGTGACACTTTTTTCTTTGCTTTCACCGCCCTTTTTCTTGAAGCCAAGCATCTAATCAGATAACAGTTGAGATGGATGCCTTTTGGTTACTTTACTTGTAATCTTTGCCTCTCATACAAGATATATGCATATGTGTATACTTTCATGACTCAAACAAATGAGCTACACACAAAGTAATGCCTCCGGTTAGTAATTAAGTTAGCATGTCTAAGTCTTAAAGCCTTACTCAAATAGTCTATTGGCCTCCCATCGTAAGAAAGAATAGCTCCAAATCCCTTAGAGCTGACATCTATTTCTAGGCAGAATGATTTCTCAAAGTTTTGTTTAGCTAATACAAAGGCTTGGCACATAATTACCTTGAGCCTATTAAAAGCATTTGTAACTTTAAGTGTAATGACCTGAATTTTAGTGGTATCAGAAAATGCGGTTTCAAAACCTTATTTCCATAAACTGAGCCTATAAGAGTGAAAAATAAAGATTGACAAAGTTAGTATGAAAATATATTGAAATTCGGTTTAGTAATTTAAACGAGAAAATAGTTAATTGAAGCTCAAGGACTAAATTGTAAAAGTTCAATCTCTATTGATTTTTAATTTAGAAAATGCTTGAGGACCTAGATAGCAATTATCCAAAGGACTAAAATGGTTATTAAACCATTGTTTTATTATGAGTTGTAGGAATTGATGATGATGATAGCGATCTAATTAAAGTAATTATAATTAAAGAAAATAAAGAAGGTTAATTAATAGCTTAAAAATGTTTAACTAATTTTAATTCATTCTTAATCCTATTATATATAATAAAGTTTGTAATGACCCAATTTTTAATGGTGTCAAAAAATAAGGCTTTGGGACATCATTTTCGTAAATAGAGTCCATAAATATTAAATAAGGATATTTACGAAGTGTTTGTATAGATGAATTGAAAGTTAAGTAATTTAGCCGAATTTGTGGTCAGTTAAGGTCTAGGGACTAAATTGTAAAAGTACAACCGCTATAGATTTTTATTTAAGAAATGGCTTGAGGACTTAAATTGCAATTAAACAAGAGTCTAAAATGGTAATTAAACCCTTTATAAAAATGAGATAGTGGACGATAATGTTATATATTGATTAATTAAGTAAAATGAGATTTATTAAGATAAAACATAATCAATTAAGTTAATTAACAAATTAACCTTAATATAAAAAGGAATTTAGTGGAAGAAGAGATGAATTATCATATTCTCCAAGTGGCCAAAACAAAGAAACCAAAGAGGAGGATGCCATTGTTAGGGTTCTAGATATTCGACCTTTAATTCAAGTAAGTCCATAGCTATTTTTTCTTTGATTTTTATGAAAATTGAATCATGAGAGCTTGATTTAGCTAGCCCATGTACTAATTTGTAAAAATTTTAAAGTTTTATAAAGTTACCATTGTTGAGAATTGGATGAAATTGGTGTGAAATTGTTAAAAATTAAGCTTAAATTAAGAAAATGACTAAATTGTAAAGCTTAATTGTTGATTTTGTACATTAGGGACCAAATTGAATAAAATGAAAATAGGAATAGAAAGTAGGAGGTCCTTAATGAATATACTTGAAATTGAATTTCAATCTGAAGCTCTAAATTAAAAGTTATGTTGTCCCAAGTTTAGGGACTAAATTGAATAAATTTCAAAATATGATTGGCTTTATAATTGAATGTAAGTTGGATATAATTGATATTGTATTATTGTTGAATTGTTATTCATAGCTAAAGGCATTGACGAGCCATCAAAAGTGAAAGGAAAAGACTAGAGTTGACGACGAGTGACGTGAGCTTTCGATTTGTATTTCTATGATTCGGTGCCAATTTAATTACTGTATATTCATGTTATTTTGCATTATATAATGTCAAGGTGAATTGTTATGGGTTATTTGAATTGGATTGCTATGGTTGAGATTGAAGATCGAGACAGAAACTAAATTAAATAAAATAGAAAATTGTATAATTTGATTGATATATGACAATTGAGTTGAAACATGCTATATTATATGATGAATTGATGGTTAATTGGATATGGTAGAGTATAAATTGAACTATATATAATGAATAAAAAATTTGGTTACCCTATTAGCAGTTCGGATTGAGTCAGATATAGTTGGCATGCCCAAGTCAGGATATTGATTGAAAACCATCATTGTGAAGCAACTCGGGGTGGTAGATTGTACATGTAAAGTCATTGTTGTCGGACAACCCGAGGTGAAAAAATAATCAAAATGTGAAAACCATTGTTGCCAGACAACCTGGGGTAGTAGTAATATGTACATGTATAACATCATCGTTGCTGAGCAACCTGAGGTGACAGATCTGCATGTCCATCTAAGTCTGTGTCTGGTTAATAGGGTTTAAAAATATATGAATTGGCTAAATGACGTAAGGTGAATTCTGACTGACGTATGATATTTGACAACATACGAAAAGAATTGAAATGAGACCTAGGGGCCAATCAAGTAATAATGAGCCAATAGGCTCGGAAATGATTGAAATGTGACATATGTGTGTATCTGCTAAGAATGATAAATGAATTAGCATGTATGAGTTAGAGATGATTAGTGAAATGAACCAAATGGTGTGTGAAACTATAAATGGTTGGTAAGCTTGTGTATATACTTAAATGAATTGGTGCAAGTTTGGTCATATATACTTATTATTATGAAAATGGTTTTGTTTCGGTATGAAGTGACATGAGTTTATGTTATAAATTGAATTTGAACTGTATGTACAAAATTGTTAAAATTTATTTTATATTGACTTGAATCATGGAAATACCACTGAGCGTTTTCGCTAACCATATGGTTTGTTTTCTCCATGTGTAGGTATAGTTGATCCTCAAGAGCGCAAGCAGTAGATCCAACATCCCGAAAGCGCTCCCCGAATTAGATAACTTTGTATAGTTCTATTTTTTTTAAGTATGACATGTATCTAAGTCGAGTGAATTTACAGTCAAATTAATGATTTTGCTGTATTGAAGCTTGAATAGATAGCTTGAAAATGGTTAAAAGATGGAGTTGCATATGTGAATTAGCTTGCGTATTTGGTTGTATGAAAGTTGGTTATTTTTGGAACTTATATATGAATGTATGTATATCAACTTGATTAACATATAGTAGATATGACATAGTTGTTTAATTAATGTATGTGGTTAGGTAGTTTAAAGACATAAGTGATGAAATATTCTAGGATTGAACATTTATGAATGGTGTGTTTGGTTGATTTAGTGAATGGTATATGAAGAAATAGTTGTTTTAGGTGTAGCTCGTTGGAGCTAATTGATATCTTGAGAAAAAGTATATCACGTCGCAACGTCGAGCATTTCTCGTTGCGACGAGACCTAGACCATATGCCACGACGTGATATTTGAACGTTATTTAAAAATTCAATAAATTTAGCGCTCAATGTTTAAAAAAATTTTCATTTGATTCTAATTCTAAAAAATGATAAATTTAACCCTAAACATTTATAAAATTTGTTAATTTTAATTCAAAATGTTTAAAAGAAGAAACAATATTTAAAAGAAATTGTTATGATTCGGTCCTCGACACTCCATTCTCAATCCAATAATAAGAAAGTTATCACATTAGGAAAAAAAATCTCCTTGACTTTCAAAATACAAATCACTTAAATTTTTATTCAACTAGCAAAAAGCTAAAAGGATAAGCAGTCTGAACCCTTCTGTCATCATAAGGTTAAGTTTGATGAAGCTTTACTCTTGGGCAATTTATGAAATTTTTTGAACTTTCATACATATTTTGAACTTTTTAAATATTTTTCCTTCTTTTAAACTTTTCGAATTAAAATTAAATTGATAAATTTTGTAAATGTTCATAGCTAACTTTATTGAATTTTTTAAAATTAGAACAAAATAATTTTTTTTTTAAACATTGAACGCTAAATTTTTTGAAATTTTAAATTTAGGATCAAATTAATAAAATATATAAATATTAGAGGGCTAAAATTGTTATTAGATCAATAAAAAAGGCCTGCATCAGCTTTCCGTTAAGTATTTAAGCGTGGGTGACTAAAATTTTAAATTTTGAAAACTTTGGTGATGAAATTGAAAGTTTTTGAAGTTGGGTGACCAAAGTAGAACCTACCTTAAAGTTGGGTGACCACCCAAATAGTTTACTCTAAATTTTATTAGAATGTATGATTATTTAGTATAATATCAAGTTTTATATTTTTTGTTTGGTTAATTTGAATGGAATCTAAGATTTTTTTTAATTTGGTTGATATGATATAAAATTATATTAAAAAATATTTTATTAAATTGTTGATTTTATTTTTTAAAAAATCATATAAGAAAAAGATTGAAACTATTTTAGACTCTAAAACAAAATGATTTAAATTGAATTATGGATATTTGGGACGATCTACAAAATAAACTTAATCAACTTAAATATATTGGCATAGAGTTAAATTTAAAAATACTAAATTTTATCATATTCACATGTGGGTAAAAAAAATGATATTAAAAATATAATATATAAAAAATTAATGAAACATTTTTCTCAAATACAATGGAAGATGGTCATAATTCAACTTTAAAATTGACAAAATTTCGGTGAGTGAAAGTATCATGCATGCATTAAAAAACAATAATTTCCATCAAATTTCAAAAATTTGAATTGTTAAATATGACTCCTATTTTCAGTCAAATTTAAGAAATAATCTTTCAGTTAAACTCTGTTTATTTGTTTCAATCAAACAATGATTAGTTTAGATTATTTTTTTTATTATTTGACCTATGAATTTAGCCTATAAATAGGCTCTTTTACAACCTTAGAAAAAAACACCCATTAGATATTAGAACTCATAACACATTTAGAGAATTTTGTGTTTACGTTTTGAGGGTTCTTTGTTTTCAGGTTTTTGGGGTTTAGTTTTTATCTCCATCTTTTGTCCTCTTCGTTCTTTTGCCATTATAGTAAAATTACCTTTGCCCATGGTTTTTTATCCTCTTTGGAGGGGTTTTTTCACGTTAAATTTGTGTGTTCAATTTCTCAATTTATTCTACTATTTTTCTTGTTCGTTGCTTAATCGGGTCGATCCTAACAAATGGTATCAGAGCTAGTTCAATTTTCATAGATCAACCCATTCAGATATAGCAGCAACAAGGTTTGAAATTGAGAAGTTCGATGGTGAAACAAATTTCAATCTGTGGCAAGTTCGGATGATGGTAATTCTAGTACAATCCGGTTTGAAAAAGGTTATTATCGGAAAAAAGCCTGAGAATCTAAATAAAACAGAATAGGAAGAGCTTGATGAAAAGACTTTGTCTGCAATCCAGTTGTGCCTCGCTAATACAGTATTGCAAGAGGTATTGATAGAGAAGACCTTATCTGCCTTGTGGAAAAAGTTAGAAATTCTTTATGCGACTAAGTCTCTGGCTAACCGTTTAATGTTGAAACAACGTCTATTTACGTTTCGCATGAACAAATGTGAGTTTCTTAAAGATCACATCAGTCAATTCATTACTCTTTTAAATGATTTAAAGAACATTGAGGTTCATAGTGATGATGAAAATCAAGTTATGCTATTATTGTGCTCTTTACCCCCTTTATACAAGTCTTTCAGGGAGACCCTAATTTATGGTAGAGACAAACTCTCGTTCGAAGATGTGAAGGGTCATTTGTTGAGTAGAGACAAACTCGACAATAAGCTTCATTTGGATAGCAAAGCAGATAGGCAAGCTTCCGCTTTGATAGAATCAAAGAAACGAGACAAAAGGTGTCGCTATTGTAAAAAGTTAGGTCACGTCAAAGCAGATTGTTATAAACTGCGAAATAAAAGAGCTGCTGAGAGTACGAGGAAGATGTAGCTGGTGCTAATTTGGCCGATGAAAGCGGTGATGATTTCTTGTTAGTGTCAACGAGCGATAACTCCAAGCTCATGTCCGAATGGATCCTAGATTCAAGATGTTCTTTCCACATGTGTCCCAATAGAGAATGGTTCTCCACATACAGTTCGGTTGAAGGTGGAGTTGTGCACATGGGAAATGATTCATCTAGTAAGGTAATTGGTATTGGTACTGTTAAAGTTAGGATACACAATGGGACGATTAGGACACTCTCAAATGTCAGGTATGTACCTGATTTATGAAAGAATCTCATCTCCTTGAGTATTTTAGACTTGAAAAGATGTAGAATCAACATAGACTCGAGCAGCATTAAAGTATCTCGTGGAGCTCTCGTTTTGTTAAAAGGTAAAAGAACTGACAGTCTTTATATTCTGGAAGGTTCTACAGTGACTAGTGAAATTGGACGTCCTTCGTCCGTTACAGAGTCGAAGTCAATTCATTTGGAGCGGAGGCAACTTGGTCATAGGAGGGAAAAATGTATGACTGTTTTGTTGAAGAGAGGTTCTCTTTTGGATGTAGGTTTTGAAAAGTTAGGGCACTGTGTTCGTAAAAATCAGACCCGAGTTAGTTTTGATTTGGCTGTGTACAAGTCGAAGGCTAGAAGTCTTCCAGTTTCTAAGCACAAATTCGACTCAGTTAACTCCCTGCATAGTTCAAGGTAGGCTCGTGGCGGGCTTTGGTAAATATGGCATTGTGGAAATATAAGTCAATGTGGAGATTTGTTAAATATAACTTCTATTTTCAGTCAAATTTGAGAAATAATCTTTTAGTTAAACATTGTTTATTTGTTTCAATCAAACACTGATTAGTTTAGATTATTTTATTATTATTTGACCTACGAATTTAGCCTATAAATAGACTCTTTTAAAACCTTAGAAAAAACACCTATTAGATATTAGAACTCATAACACATTTAGAGAATTTTGTGTTTACGTTTTGAGGGTTCTTTATTTTTAGGTTTTTGGGGTTTAGTTTTTATCTCCATCTTTTGTACTCTTCGTTCTTTTACCATTATAGTAAAATTATCTTTGCCTATGGTTTTTTATCCTCTTTGGAGGGGTTTTTCTACGTTAAATTTGTGTGTTCAATATCTCAATTTATTCCTCTATTTTTCTTGTTCGTAGCTTAATCGGGTCGATCCTAACACGAATTCACATCCTTTTGGCTTTGAGTTCTTAAACAAGACATCAATCTTTTTTTTTCTATGTAATCTTTCACGATATATATCAAGAAAATGCGATGACAAAAATGGTCCATTTCTTGTTTGAAAGGAAAGCATTCACCATGCGTAAAATAATTATTGTGCACAAACACCCCACAATCAATTGATCTTCACATTATAGGGAAAAAAAGAGACAAATTTGTAAGATAACAACTAAATAAAAAGTCGCAAAGCTGCAGACTATGAAAAATACTTACTTTTTTTGCTTTGGGATATTATTATGCACTACAAATTGCCATTCATTTGCACCACTATAATCAAGCTTTGGGATTAAAAAGCTTTTGAAGCATTGTAATACTTTAATAGATTTTTCGAAATGGTAAGATAGTATTTGAGAGGATAGATCTAGATCCAACCATGAAATTTTTTTCCCCTTGATATCAGCATATAAAAGAACCCAATGTGATGATAAGCATAATGGTAGAAACAATTGCAATCACAAAAAGAAACATTACATTTGTTTTTGTTAGTTATGGTTAGGAATTTAAATAGCATTTGATATTTTCAGTTTGAGTTTTCCTATTATATCGTAATTAAAAGTAATTTATTATTTGCATTCACAAATACAATTTAAATTCAGTTATAAGCTAAAAAGAAAATTAAAAAAAAAATTCAGAGAGCTTACTTTTTGCTCACCCTTTAGCTTATCAGCTTTAAACCAAGTTAATACTTCATGTTCTGATTTGAATCCTTTTTTCAATTGAGTCAGACGATTGCAAAATATATGGTACTTTATATATATAATGTTTATAAAATAATAACAATTTCAATTCGAAATACCAATAGATTTTGACAAAATAAAGATTCCTACAGCTAAATGGATACTGATTGATGTATGCATTTGGAAATTTGTCAAATCTATTCTTAAGCAATTCGAAAAAAGCGTTAACAACCCGCATCATAACATAAAAAATTAACATTATTGATTTATCTAAAATTAGTTTCATACTAGATTGCAGACATGATAACATTGAACACAACCTGATAACTAATGCATGTCATAAAATATAATTATGAAAATGATACAAATATACGAATTGTTGAATTAATTTATGCTCGATCAGTATACATTTGATAATTACTTACCGAATCATTAATATAGTACTTTTCTCGAGTTTCATCATCTTGGGGTATCATGAATAAATGGGCCAATTCATTGCCAATGAATTTAAACTCTATATATTGTCCAATCATTTTTTTTGTGTGAAATATAAACATTTTTATATAGTTAGATTATGATGCTCACTTCATATTCTAATATTAACTCATCAAAGCTAGCAACATACCCATTCAACTCATTCATTTGCCATTTATCTAGTCGTTTATGCTCTTTGCTTGTAAACCTTGAGAGTAAATATGACTTAACATCCTATAAGAACAATAACAAAAAAAATGATGTAAAAACATTAATATATGTATACATATAACCAATGAAATAAAGTATGAACCTGTTCACACCATGATCCTTGCTCCTTCAATGTTGTTTCTTTATCAAACACGGAAGATGAACTTTGGACTTGATCTAATTGATTATTATCGAGTGAAGTGTCTTCACTCAAAATTTCTATTACATCATTAGTGTTTCTTCTAAAAATAAGTTTTGTATTAAGAAGCTTTATTTAATAATTTAAGTCATTTTCAATGTTAAGGAAAACTAAATTCAAGTACTTTCTTTAGTTGAAAATACTTCATGATTTTGATGATATCATTTCTTTGTCAACATTCTGTAAAGAAAGAATTCTCATGTTTCCAATTCAAGTGAAAAAATAACATTTAATGATAAAAATGGTATAAAAAAAACATTCAATATCCTACCATTTTGTTGAAAGCTTTGGATTTGTTTCCACTGCTAGTTTCTCCATAACACCAATTTTTGCAACTTTTCACTCTTTGCAGCCCTTTTAGATTCAAATCAAGATGAGAAATAAGAAAAAAATCTTGTGAGAAAAATCAAGAAAATTTAGAAGGATAAAAACAATGCAATAGCAAATTAAATAATCAAATTAATGTATTTACTTAGCATTTCACAAAGAGGTTCATCTGAATAATATTGTGATACCATCCAATTAAAATAAGATGGATTACCATATTATATTTCTCTGTTTAATTAAATAATCAAATTAATGTATGTACTTAGCTCCTATTGACATTCCACCAACAGGTTTATCTGAAGAACATTGTGATACCATCCAATTAAAATAAAATGAATTACCATATTATTTTTCAACATTTTAATTAATTTCAAATTAAATAAAAACACTGACATTAAAATTTGAGTACCATAGTAGTTAATGATAATAAGTATGGTTCAATTACCATTGTTATTGTTGTTGGAATCTTTAGCAATATCTTTGGTACTATTAGCTTTTTCACAATTTGAAGGTTTGAAAATTTGTACCACATAAGTTTCCTCATCATCCATCTTCCTTTTCCTTTTTTTTTTCCCTATGAAACGAAAATGTATTAAGGTAATTCAATTTTCATGGTGTATGGAAAAAAATTAATGGAGATAACTTCTAATCATAATTCATGTACAGTTCCTACTGTATTTTGTGTGAGTTCATGATTTTCTCCTTCATCTGTGATAGTAAATGAACTTATTTAAGTGATGAGATAATGTAGCTTTAAAGAATATATTAGACTTTCTTAATCAAGTGTAGGAGATCAAATGAAAGGATATAAACAAACTAAGATTTATGACTTACTTTCTTTAAGATTTTCCAACCAATTTTGACTGCATACCAAAGCTTCCATGTTATTATGGTCCAAGCCACTGTAGCTTGAAGGCATAATCATGGCACTAACAACAGAATATGGCATAGAAACTTATACCAGCATTGCAAGGTGATCACGAGCCATCTTTGCAAGAGTAGGGAACCTTAGAGACTTAACATGCCACCAAGCAAGTATGTCTCTATCTAAGGGAAGTATAGGCTCTGACTCCCCTAAGTAATCCTCAAGATCTAACTTCCATGAGGGTAAAAAGTTATTGAAGGAATCCAAAATACAATCATTTACAGTCTCTGTTGTCAAATAATTAGAATCATCCAATATTGAAGTGGATGCAATCATATTTCTAGCTCCATTGGTATATTCATAATAAACATCTATAATAACTTTATTAAACTTGTTCAGTTGCATCTTATTGTCATGGCCATAAATCACTTTATATGAGAGCTCTAAAATTTTAAATTTAACCTTGGATCAAGAACAGATGCAATAGTTAATTCCAAATTACATAAGCTCCAATAGCGATCAAATTTCCTCTTCATCAATGTAAGAAATGAATGGTTGCTCTTTTCCAACTGAAGAAGTTTCTTGTATATGTCACAAAGCATTAGAAAGTACAAACTTACAGTAATGGATTGAGTTCCTTTGATATCATTAAAACATTTTAAACAACTTTTTAGAGCTATGGCGTTCTCCCATTCTTCCATTGATGGGTTTAGTTTAAAATTGCCATCAATTTGCTCCTGCGATTTCTCTTGATTTCAAAGTACCAACAAGTATGTCAAAGTCTGGTTTTAGCTTGAAAAAAGATCATCCCATGATTTCCCACATTGTGATTTCACTTGATCTATAACTTCTTGGAATTTTAGTCTACCATGTGTTATTTCAGTGACATATTCAATGGATTCCCAAAACTTATGAAGTATACTATACATCTCATGATAACCATCCTCAAGAAAGTGCAACTAATGAACCAATGAGCTTAAGAAAGCGAGCCTTGATCACGAACACAAGTTTCTTTTATTTGCTGAAACATTTCTTCACTCAAAAAAGGGTCATCTATAGTTATGGAATATATTTCCTCATCAAGATTCCATTTTGAAACTGATCTCTGGATAATTTCACTTAATTGTGTCATATATATGCTTCAAAGTTTTGAAGGCAAGAATCTTCATCTTCAGTTTCCATTCATCATCAAGACTATTCTTCCACAAACTGACTTTCAAATTGAACTTACAAGCAAGTTTATCAAAACCCTGTCGAACTTCTCTTTTCTTTTCCTTATAGAAGTCAGATAACAATTTATCTCTTGATTGAAACTCAAACATCGACTACAAATCTTTCACAAAATTCTTGAAGGCTCCTTGATCAGCCAGATCTAATGGATATTGATGCTTAATAACCATTTTCACAAGATCCAAGTACTCTTTTCTTGATCAAACGCTGAGCTTCTTTCATTGGTATCAACTGGCTTTCTTGATTTTGTTTTTTTCTTTCTAAGACATACTTTCAAGTGGTTATTCAAGTGTGTGATTCCACTCTTGCTTGACCCTGTAAGCACCTTGGGGAAATGTTTGCATTTGGCTACTTGTTTTCCATGTTCTTCAAACTTATCAAAGTCTACCCAAACCTTAGACCACGACTTTCTCTGTTTGTTTAGTTTTGTTTTCACAATCTAAGAGTCATCATTGAAAATAATCTATGAAAAATGAGAATAATAAATCATGTATATGACTTTATATGATTTCAATATTTTATCCAAAGGGAAAATCTATTTAATAGTACACACATACAATATTTAAGCAGACAATATTGATACAATGTTGAAAAGATATTCCACCAATAATGTAAAAAAGGTGGATTTAATTTCATTAAGCTTATTATTGATGTAACTTTGTCCTTATGGGTTTCTATGGAACTAATTAGGTTAAAAAAAAATTAGATTTCCATTTTAGACAGTCTAAATGAATGCATACATTGAAAGATGAAAAATAATAAAAATTAAAAGATAATAAACTAGAATATGACATTAACAAGGAAGAATAAATAATTACCTTGTTATAAGGCATTTATAGTGTGTTAAAAGCAGTTGCAACAACTTTTGATGAAGACTCGATGAGTCAAAATTAGGAGCCACCCCCTTCTTAGAGTAAATGTTACTATCATATTAGACCCATAAATGCTAATCCATAATGAATTTAGTATTGAAATAATATAAGAATATATAACGTAATGTAATTACCTACTCAATATGCCCATTTATTTCTATTGCATCAACGTCCCTTGCTTCTTCAGTTGTGTTTGAAGATGTTGGAATATTTGAAATAGCTTCTTTTTGGAACCTAATTTCGCTATCTTGAACCCTCACTCTTACAAACTGTGTCTTCATATGTTTCAAGTCATTGAAAAGTTGAAAAGCCAAAGATTTTGATTTTTGCTAATAAAATTCTACTACATAAACATCATTACTTGTGTAACGATTTTGCAGACAGATTGCAACAATTATGTTATAATCCTTTACACATTTTGGAAAGTTTTTAACCTTGAATGATGTACTTCATATACTAGAAGTTAGGAAGAATTTAATGTCTGGAAGTCTATTGAATAAATTTGGTTTCAAACTTGTTTTTGAGACAAATAAGTTTATTCTGTCTAAGAGAGGAATTTTTGTAAGGAAAGGGTATATGTATGAAAGCATGTTCAAACTTAATATTATTAATAAGAATAAAAACAATCTTTCTGCTTATATGGTTAAATCTTATTGTTTATGGCATTATAGATTAGACCATTTGAATTATAGAAAATTAAATGACAAGCATAAATTAGATTTAATTCCTATTTTTAATAATAATATTGAAAAATGCAATACATGTATGTTAACTAAAATTACAAGAAACCATTTCCCAAAGGTTAAAAAGAAAACAGAGTTGCTTGATGACATGCATAATACTCCTACATTAGGTGGAAAGAAATATTTTGTTACCTTTATTGATGATTGTTCTAAATATTTTTATGTATATTTATTGGATTCAAAAGATGAAGCGTTTGATAAATTTAAAGTGTAACACCCCTTACCCGTATTCTACGCTGGAATAGGGTACGAGGCATTACCAGAACACATACGCTTGTAAACATATTAAACCGAGTCATAAAATTTCATACAAATTAAAATCATTCATACACATGCATATCGTCCCTTATACGGGCCTATGAGGCCCAATACATACTTTGGAAGTGGTCCGGGACTAAACCTTGAACTTTGAAAAACATTAGAAATTTCTTGAAAATTAGGGTATACACCTGTGTCAAAGGCCGTGCTCTTCACACAACCATTAACATGCTTCACTTTTCATAATTAATCATCACACACTCATTCAACCAAGTCATGCAAGCTTGCACATCCACAAAATACAACATCATAAACATATAACTTAACTAATATTAGCCATCCTCAATGGCCTTATACAAAATGAACTATCAAATATTATAAGCCAACATTTTAGACCAACTCATAATAACATATTCACATAATCAAGTCCCTATACATGCCATAGATTTAAAAATACTTGAAGATCGTTAATACTATACCAATCAATAATTTGTTAGTGTGATAGAATCTCCAACGACCTCCAACTTGAGCTAGCATATGTGACATTATAGGAAAAAAGGAAAGGAAAGGGGGTAAGCATTATCACTTAGTAAGTAGGTATGTAAATGATAAGTAATCTATTAGCATGATTTTATAAATCTTCACCATATGTTCTCAAGATAATACAATCATAATTGCACATAGTTCCACTATTTATTCATGTTCATCTCAAGCTGTCTACTCGAGTCATGGTCACTAAATTATTTATATCTTGAGCTACAGAACTACAAATTAAGATCCGCTAATTTTCCTTGAAACTAGGCTCATATATCTTCTTACCATAAAATTTTTAGAATTTTTGGTCAAGCCAATAAGTACAGTTTATTCTTTAAAATCACCCCTGTTTCGCTGTCCGACAGTTCCGACCCCTCTTCACTAAAAATTAATTATCTCTTCTTACAAGATTTGGATAATGTTACCATTTATTTCTTTCGAAAATATACTAATTAAGGATTTTAAGCATATAAATTATAACCCATAATTATTTTTGTACAATTTTTAATGATTTTACTAAATCAAAACAGTGGATTCTGAAATCATTCTGACTCTATTTGTAACAGCCCGATTTAGGGCCTAGTCGAAACAGTGGTCTCGGGACCACAAATTCAAAGTTATAAAATTTATTTTATTACAATTATGAGGTTATAACATGATTATATTAGTGTATGAAAAATTTGGTGAGTTAATTTTGATGTTTGTGAGCCCGATTGCGAAAAAGGACTAAATCGCATAAAAGGCAAAAGTTGCATTTTAGTACCCCAAATGTACCAAATAGCTAGAGAATTAAAATTGGGGGTCTTTAAAGGGCAATTAGACCCCTAAATATGGCTTGGCTGACCATGAGAATATATTAATTTAGAAAATAAAAAAATTCACTTTATGCAATTTAGTCTTTTTTTACATTTTTACAAAATTGCTCCTAAAGTTTTACTTTTATTCAATTTAGTCTCTAAGCCCAAAACATGAAAATTAACCATTTTTACCCAAAATTGAGCTTAGCCAAATGTTCAAGGTATCCAAAACAGCCCATTCATACAATAATTTCACATTTAATCCTTGCATTTTTACTATTTTAACAAATTAGTCCCTAATCGATAAATTCATCAAAAATCACTTAATAAAATAATTTTAAATAACAACTAATATTTCATAATCTTTAATAGTTTTAAAATCGAAGGTACGGACTAGCTAGACCTAGTTGCAACGATCTCAAAAATATAAAAATTATTAAAAACGGATAACTTAGGGACTAACATGCATAATTTTAACCATGGCTGAACCTAGCTTCATTTCCATAGAGTTTTCTTCTTCCAATTTTGGTGAAGAAAACGCTAAAATGATGATAGTAGTTTTTCTTTTATTTAATTAAAGTTTAATTATAAAATTACAATTTTGTCTATTTAAAATTCAACCAATTTTGAAGCTTTTAATTTCCCAAAACCATCCCCTAAATTCTTAAATGGTCTAATTACCATTTAAGTACCTTTTCCTTTATTCAATAAACCATTTAATCACTCTAATCAAATAGTGACTAAATTTTATATCTTTTACAATTTAGTCCTTTTTAATTAATCCTTAATACCACCTTAATAACACTCTATAAATATTTATAAAAATATTTACAGCTCGGTTTATAAAAACAAGGTCCCGATACCTCATTTTCTAAAATCACTCGACCTTAGTGTAATGGCTTAAATTCAAGGTTATCGGAACAGTGGTTTCGTAACCACAAATCCGATTTAAAGAGAAATTTATTTCAATATTTTTGCTTGAAAATTGATATGATAGGAAAATCATATGAAAATATTGATCGAAAAATTTTATCGATTTAGTGGTTAGTTAGAAAAAGAAATTATTGAAGAAATTGGGTAAAAACAAGGTATCGGGACCTCTATCTCGTAAAACCGAGTCAAAAATAATTTTATAAATATTTATGAAATGTTAGTAATGTGGTATTAAAATTTCGTTAGGAAATTTTAATGTTTGGGTAGTCAATTAAATGAAAAGGACTAAATTGTAATAGGTGTAAAAGTTGCTAGAATGATTAAATAGCTTAAGAGTCTAATGAGAAAGGATTTAAAAGGAATTAGACCCAAAATTTATTTGGGATGGACGGCAAGGGCATGAAATCAGCAAGGAATTTGATAAATTAAGGGCAAAATTGGAATATTGCAAAATTAACTAAATAAAGCTAGGACTAAATAGGAAATATCTAGATTTCTCTTCATTTCTCTTCAATTCCAGCAGCTAAAAACGCCATAGGAGGGTTCTCTAAGCTGTTATTTCATAATTTTTGCACCAAGTGAGTTAATCCTTGCCTTTTTCTTGTAATTTTTGTGTTTTTAAGACTTTTACAACTAGGTCCTACTATTAAATTCATTAGTTTTTGATTCCATGGTTGAAATTGAAAGTCACCATGATTGAGTTATGTAAGTTTATGATGAAATAGAATGAAATTAAAGTTTTAATTTGTTTATGAGATGATTTTATTAGGTAATTTCAATGGAAATTGATTTTTAGGACCTAATTGTGAAAATGTTTGGAATTAAAGTCTATTTCTGAAACTCTGATTCCTAAAGGTTGTAAACTAGTTTAAGGTGATATAATAAAGTGTTAATTGAGAAAAATAAGCTCAATTGAGAGACTAATTGAGTAGGGACGAAATTCTCATTTATTAAAAGCTTAGGGGAAAAATGGTAATAAACAGCTTGCACTAAAACAATTTGGACAGCAGCAGTAGACTAACTTTGAAAAATCACTATAAATTGTAGGAATTGAATTAGAAGATGAAAAAAAATATGGAATTAAAGCTTATTGAGTCTAGTTTCTCATAGAATAAACAGTGTAAGCAATGGATTTGTAAATTTTGAGATATAAAGAATTTTGTGAGACAAGGTCAGAATAAATTCGGGTCCCCTATTCTGACTTTGAAAAATCATAAAAAATTAAATAAAAATAATTAGAAGCTTAAATTTATATGTATAGAATACTAAATGAGTTTATTTTTAATAGAAATAAACGAGAACATCATTTGAATTCTGTATGAAGAGATAATTAATTTTTAGTGAAGAAGGGTCAGAACTGTTAGACAACAGAACATGGGTGACTTTAAAGAATAAACTGTACTGATTGGATAAACCAAAAATTCTGAAAATTTTATGGTAGAAATATATATGAGTCTAGTTTCATGGAAAATTAACGGAACTTAATTTGGAGTTCCGTAGCTCGAGTTATAAATAATTTAGTGACTATGACTTAAGTAGACAGCTTTGAATGAACTATAAATAATAGTTGAATTATAGAGAATGTTGCATATGAACATGAAATGTATTAAATTGATAATTAAATTTATTTATTTAGATCCAGAAGATTCAAATACGAAGCTAGATCGAGGAAAGGAAAAAGTTCAGGATTAGTAGATTTTTGTACACAAACAAGTATCAAGGTAAGTTCATGTAACTTGAATTATATTCTTAAATGCTTGAAATGCATGTTTTTTTTATATGAATATGATTTGAATGTTCATTATATGAAATTTTATGAAACATTGACATATTTGATAAAAGAGGAAGAAATCCCGGTTGAATGAAAGGAAAATTCGATGGATCTTTGAAAAGGAATTGACGATAAAAAGGATCTAGCCCGGACGAGTGATCCTATCCTGATATAGCCCTCCCGAAGAATATGTGGAAAATGGATTTAGCCCAAACGGGTAATCCAAATCAGGGTCTGAATTTAGCCTGGACTGGTAATTCAGATCCAAGCTCATTAGAGTAATTGTCGTTGCAGGGGATTTAGCCTGGACTAGTAATCCTGCTGTATGGATGAGGTTCGCGGGAGTGTGCTCTCTGAAATGGAAATGTGTGCACATGAATATGAATTGACGGACCCGGAATTGTACACTAAAAGTGTACCTCTAAAAATCCATCGAAATTCCGAGAAATTCAACGGGATAAATATGGAAAAATAACAAGGAAATAGAAATCATGGTATTGATGAGCTCATCAATCATGGTATATATTATTGGTACATGCAAATTATTGTACTAACTTGAATGTTGAGTTTGTGCATATTAGGGTAATAATGCATTGAATGGATATATAAATGTTTATTGTATTGTATTGAGAATATTAGGTAAGTATAATTCTTGTTACATGAGCTTACTAAGCACAAAGTGCTTACCCTGTTTCATTTTCCCCTGTTTTGTAGTGTTAAGAGCTCGGAGGTCGGATTTGGCCGGAGACACATCACACTATCAACCTCAGGATTTCGGTACATAAAGAAACTTTATTTTGGAAATCAAGGGCATGTATAAGCTAATAAAGTAAATGATTTTGTGAAATGAATGTAGAGTTAGCCATTGGTATGATTAACAAACCTGGTTTTGGGTATGTGATGACGTTATTTTATAAATATGCATGAATTTATCTTGAAAATATGTTGAATTGGATTGGTTGATGTGGATTGTTTTTGGCTTAAAATTTCAGGGAAAGGTAGATATCTATAAAGGGGTTATATTGAGTTGAAAAAAAATTTTAATTTGTAAACTCCGGTAATACTTCGTACCCTATTCCGGCAATGAATTCGGGTAGTGGTATTACACTTAGGGTCATACGACTTAAACTTAATAAATCGCTTATAAATCATAATTTATCAAATCAAAAACCTTTTTAAAAACCATACTTGACTTTTAAATATTAAATAATAATATTTACAAGTTTTCTCATCGAATTTGGTGGCCCCGAAACCACTGTCTTCGACACACCTGAAAAACGGGTTGTTACACAATGTTTGAGTTTCCATTAAAAGATATTTTATTATTTGACATACATCGCATCTATAAAGATGAAAAGGATAAACTTCAATTATATTTTGATCAGCTTGCTTGTAACTTCAAATTGACAATCAATTTGTGGAAGAACAACCTTAGAAGGACTGAATATTGTTGTATGATAGAACACTTCATTTATGATAATTGGGAACCAAAATTGAATATTCTTGCCTACAAAACTTTGGAACATATCTATGACATAAAGGATTTAAGAAAAATTATTCAGAGTTCAGTTTTGGAGTATAATATAAGTAAGAAAGTATTTTCCATAACTATGGATAACTCTTATTTGAATGATGATATGTTTTAGAAGATAAATGAAACTTGTTTTAGTGACCAAGGTTTATTTCCTTCAAATCATTGGTTCATCAGTTGCACTCTCATTGAGGATGTTTTTCGTGATATGGATTTAATACATTTGAAATTAAGAAAATCCATTGAATATGTTAGTGAAACAACACAAGGAAAGTTGAAATTTGAAGAAGTTGTAAATTAAGAGAAGCTATAAGGTGGGAAATCATGAGATGATCTTTCTTTAAGGTTGGATTCAGACTTTAGTGTGCTTCATAGTGCCTTGGAATCAAGAAAAATATTTTTTCAACTGGAGAAAATTGAAGGCAACTTTAAATTAAACCTATCAGTGGAGGAATGGTAGATGGTACTAGCTTTCCACAGTTGTTTGAAATGTTTTGATGATATCGAAGGAACTCAATCCCTTACTGTAAATTTGTACTTCCCAAAGATTTGTAACATATACAAGAAATTTCTTCATCTGGAAAAGAGCAATTATCCGATTGTTACATTGATGAAGAGGAAATTTGACTACTATCGGAGCTTATGTAATCTGACATTCATTGTTGCAACTATTCTTGATCTAAGGTTAAAGTTTAAATTTTTGGAGTTATCATATACTGAGATATATGGCCATGATAGTAAGATGCATTTGAACAAATTTCATAAAGTCCTTACAAATGTTTACTATGAATATGCCAATAAAGCCAGAAATCTGTTTAAATCTGCTTCAGGCTTGGATGATTCCAATTCTTCAACATCAGAGATTGCTAATGATTATATTTTAGAATCTTTCAATAAATTTGCATCTGCAAGCAACTTTAATGAGGTGGCCTCATGGAAGTTCGAGCTTGACTATTACTTGGATGAGCCATTACTGCCCTTGGATAGAGCCTTTGACATACTTTATTGGTGGTGTATTAATACAAAAAAGTTTCCTACACTAGCAAAGATGGCTCGAGATTTCCTTGCAATGCCAGTGTCAATAATCACGCCATGTTTGAATTTCAATGCCATGATCACAAATTCAACCTACAACAACTTGAATACTGATAACATTGAAGATTCTGTATGTAGTCAAAATTGGTTGGAAATTCCAAAAGGAAGTAAGTCTAACTTTTAATTTGATTTAAATCCTTCCATTCTATTTTTTTGCACTTCACTTGGAGGGTCTATTCTTTAGAGTTACATTGTCTTATCACTTAATTGAGTTCATTTTTCTATCACAGATGACAAAGAAAATCATGAACACATGCAAAATATGGTAGGTATTACATGTGAATTATGATTAGAAAATGATCTCCATTGAAATCTTTTTCCTATATTATGACTAAGAATTTATGAAGAATGAGTTACCTTAATGTATTTTCATTACATATTATAAAAGGAAAAGGAAGACAAAAGAGTACTCTAATATGGTAAAAGTTTCCAAAAATTGGAATAAAAAAAAAGCTAATAGTAGTGGAGGCATTACCAAAAGATCCAACAAAAATGGTAATTGAACTATACTTACTATTCAAGAAGGATGAAAAGAACTTTGTTCTTATTGAACTTGAAATGCCAAATGGTAATCCACCTATTATTGAAAAAGAAGAGAACATGGAAGCTTCAGTTCACAATCAAAGTAAGTTGGAAATGTCAATAGGAAGTAAGCTCCTTATTTAATCCATTTATCACTTATCTACTTCAATTTTCCAACCATTTTTTAATCAATTTCTCATCTTAAACTGAATCTAAAAGGTTTGTTAAGAGTGGTAAGTTGTAAAAATTGATTTTATGGAGAAAATAACAATGGAGACAAATCTAAAACAACTTAAATAATGTTTCCCTTTTAACGTTGGCAATGGCTCAATCCATTATTAAGCAAAATTTCTTTATACAGAACCTAATCATGGAAGGAAACATTACTACTTTAATTGAAATTCCAAAAGATGACTCACCATTCAACAATAATAAGTCAGGTCAGTTTCAAAGCTTGTCTTCTGAACAATATTGAAGGAGCAAGGATCATGGTGTAAGAGGTTCATACTTCTTTCTATTCCTTATACACATTCCTTTGCTTTTATGCATATATCATTCCATTCCTTATACATATTCCTTTGCTTTTATGCATATATTAAGACTTTTACATCGAGTTTCTTTTCTTTTTTTAAATTCTTCTTTAGGATGTCCGGGCATCTTTAGTCTCAAGATTTATAGACAAGGAGAACAAACGATTAAATAGATGGCAAACTAATGAGTTGATTGGATATTGGCATATGAAGTGATCATTATAATCTAACTATACACCAAAGTTTATGTTTGACAGAAAATTGATTGGACAAGATAAGGAGTTTTGCTTAATAGGTGACAAATTAGCACATTGACTCATGGTGCCCCATGTTGATCAAACTCGAAAAGAGTTTTATATTGATGATTCGGTAAGTAATTATCAATTTTTTTAGAGATGTGGGCATAACCTAATTTGGTAATCCATATATTCATATAATTTTCATAATTATAGAATTGTGTTCTGTATTAATCATGTATTTTATCATGTCATGTTCAAAGTTACCTGTTAGTATGAGTTGGAAATAAACAAATGTTGTTAATTAATTATGGTATGTCGGTCGTTAATATATTCTTCTGTTAGAATTAAGTGACCCAAATTCTTATTTAAATAAAATACGATGGAAAATAAAATAAAAGTAAAATCCATATAGAACTAGACTTCTTTTATTTTATTTTAGAATAAGGTTTTTTAAACCTGATTAAACTTCATCTATTTTATATTGATTAGGATAGGGTGTTTCAATCCTACTAGAATATGGCTTTACAAGCCTATAAATAGACATAGTCTATTCGTCTTGTATTGATTCAAATTTTTTGACATAGTGAATTTTCTTCTCCTCTGCCCGTGGTTTTTTCCCGAAAGGGTTTCCACGTAAAATTTGTGTGTTCTTTATTTTATTTATTTTATTCTATTTTTTCACAAATTGGTATCCGAGCTTAGGTTATTCATCTCGATCATGGTAATGGCGTCTTTGAAGTATGAAATTCACCTGTTGGATCGCAACACCGATTTGCGTTGTGGCAAATTAAGATGCAAGCGCTTCTTGCACGTATGGATCTCGGAGGATGCCTGCTAGGGATAGATAAGATGCCTTCGACATTAACAGATGAAGATAAGAAGCGTAAGGATCGAAAGGCATTAACACAATTACATCTGCATTTGTCCAACGAAATTTTGCAGGATGTAATGAAAGAGAAAACTGCCGCTGCATTATGGAAGAGGCTAGAACAAATATGTATGTCGAAAACTCTAACAAGCAAGTTGCATATGAAGCAGCGTCTTTATGCTCATCGTTTGGAGGAAGGTGCGTCTGTACACGAACACTTAACAGTGTTTAAAGAAATTCTCTCAAACTTGGAGGCCATGGAGGTTTAGTATGATAAGGAAGATCTAGGGTTGATTCTACTTTGTTCGTTGCCTCCGTCTTATTCAACCTTTAGAGACACGATTTTATATAGCCACAGTCTCTCACAGTTGATGAGGTTTATGATTCTTTAACCTCGTATGATAAGATGAAGCATCTTGTGGTTAAACCCGACTCTCAGGGAGAGGGGCTCATTGTTCGTGGGAGACAAGATCAGAATGCTAATGATGATCATGGTAGGACACAGGAACGGAATCCTCGTGGTAAATCTAAGGGTAGATCGAAGTCTTCAAATAGAGGTAAAACTTGTAACTTCTGCAAGAAGAAAGGGCACATTAAATCTGAGTGCTATAGGCTACAAAATAAGATTAAAAGGGAGGCTGCGAATCAAAAGGGAAAACAACCAGAAAATTCCGGTGAAGCTGATGTTGTAGAAGACTACAAATGATGGTGAACTTCTAGTCGCTCACATCAATGATTCTAAAGTAAGCGAGCGAGGAGTGGATACTTGATTCAGCTGCACCTTCCATATGAGTCCCAATCGGGATTGGTTTACAACTTACGAAACAGTGTCTAAAGGTGTTGTTTTGATGGGAAATAATGCTTCGTGTAAAATCGCAAGTGTTGGAACAATTAAAGTTAAGATGTTTGATGGAGTTGTCAGAACACTTAGTGACGTACGGCATGTTCCAGAATTGAAAAGAAATTTAATTTCGTTGAGTACTCTTGATTCAAAAGTGCAGATACACACAATTGAAAGTGGGGTTTTAAAGATTTCCAAAGGGTCTCTTGTTGTGATGAAAGGACAGAGAAAAAGATTGCCAAGTTATATGTTTTGCGAGGGTTCTATCATTATCGGTGATGCAAATATCGCTTCCTCTTCCTTGTCGATGATGATATTACTAAACTTTGGCATATGCGCCTAGAGCATATGAGTGAGAATGGCATGGCAGAATTGAGCAAAAGAGGACTTCTTAATGGGCAAGGAATTTGCAAACTGAATTTCTGTGAGCACTGTGTTTTTGGGAAACAAAAGAGAGTTCGATTCACTAGAGAAATCCATAACACGAAGGGAACATTGGAGTATATTCATTCTGACCTGTGGGGGCCATCTAGAGTGCCTTCCAGAGGTGGAGCTAATTATATGCTAACCTTTATTGATGATTTTTCCAGAAAAGTTTGGGCATTCTTCCTGAAGCAGAAAAGTGATGTGTTTTCTGCATTTAAGTCTTAGAAAATTATGATTGAAAAATAGACGGGAAAACAGATAAAATACCTCCGCATGCATACAATGGCTTAGAGTTCGTTACGATAAGTTTAATAGATTGTGCAAGTCGAAGGGAATCATGAGACACTTGACGATTCGTCATACTCCACAACAAAATGGCGTTGCGAGCGAATGAACAGAAACGATCATGGAGAAGGTTCGATGTATGTTGTCAAATGCCAACTTACCAAGTCATTTTGGGCGTAAGGCGTCGTCTCATCAGATGTTTTTTGATCAACCGATCTCTATCCGCTGCCATTGAGAAAAAGACTCCACAAGAGGTATGGTCTGGTAATCCTGCTAATTATTCTGATTTAAAGATTTTTGGGTGTCCTGCGTATGCTCATGTTGATAATGGAAAATTGGAACCGAGATCCATTAAATGTGTTTTTCTTGGTTATAAAGCTGGTGTAAAAGGGTATAAGTTATGGTGTCCTGAAAATAGAAAAGTTGTGATTAGCAGAGATGTTGTTTTTGATGAAACTGCTATGCTACCTAACTTATCTCTTAAAGACTCTTCCAATAAAGAAAATCAAAAGCAGGTAGAGCATCAGATTAATACAGAGTCGACTCCTCAAGCCAGTACAAAAATTGATAATAGAGTTACTTCTTCACCACAATACTCTATCGCCAAAAATAGAACTAGAAGAGAAATTAAACCTCCAAAGAAGTATGCCGAGGTGATCTAGTTGCTTATGCTTTAAATGTGACTGAAGATATAGATGCGAATCAAGAGCCATCTAATTATTCTCGAGGCGGTTAGGCTGTGAAGGCTCGAAAAAGTGGATGTTTGCTATGCAAGAAGAGATGGAATCACTCCACAAAAAGCAGAACATGGGACCTTGTGAAACTTCCTAAAGGTAAAATGGTCATTCGTTGTAAATGGGTGTTTAAAAAGAAAGAAGGGACTCCAGGAGTTGAAGAACCCAGATATAAAGCAAGGCTTGTTGCAAAGGGTTACAGTCAAATTCCAGGAGTGGACTTCACAGATGTGTTTCCCAGTTGTTAAGCATAGTTCGATTCGAGCTTTGCTTGGTATTGTGGCCATGCATGATTTGGAGCTTGAGCGCTTAGATGTAAAAACGCATTTTTGCATGGAGAACTTGATGAGGATATTTACATGCAACAACCGTAAGGTTTTACAGCTTTGAAAAAGAGAATTTTGTTTTCCTGCTTAAAAAAGCCCTTTTCGGGTTTGAATCGGTCACCAAGACAATGGTACAAGAGGTTTGATTCCTTTATGACTTCTCATGATTTCAAAAGAAGTAGTTTTGACAGATTGTGTTTACTTTAAGAAAAAGCAGTGATGGTTCTTTTGTGTATCTACTTCTTTATGTTGATGACATGTTGATAGCAAAAGAAAATATAAAGAAGAGATAAGAAAGGTCAAAGCCCAACTAAGTAAAGAATTTGAGATGAAAGATTTAGGACCAAAGAAGAAGATACTTGGTATGGAGATTCTCGAGAGATAGAAAATCAAGTAAATTGTACCTAAGTCGGAAGGGGTACATTGAGAAAGTTCTTTGCGAGTCAATATGCAGAGTGCTAATCTGTTAGTACTCCTTTAGCAGCCCATTTCGACTTTCATCGGTTTTGTCTCCACAATCGGATGATGAGATTGAGTACATGTCACATGTTCCATACTCTAGTGCGAAGGGATCTCTCATGTATGCTATGGTTTGTTCACGTCCAGATTTATCATATGCGATCGGTGCGATTAGCGAGATACATGGCAAATCCGGTAAAAGAACATTGGAAAGCAGTTCAGTGGATTGTAAGATACTTACGAGGCACTACTGATGTTTGTTTACAGTTTGGAAGAACTAAAGATGGAGTCATAGGGTATGTTGATGCTGATTTTGCTGGAGACCTTGATAGGAGAAGATCTCTCACAGGTTACGTCTTTACAATCGGAGGTTGTACAATTAGTTGGAAAGCCACTTTGCAAACTACAGTCGCTTTGTCTACTACTGAAGCTGAGTACATGGCGATTACTGAGGCTTGTAAAGAAGCTATTTGGTTGAAGGGACTATTTAGTGAACTCAATGAAGACCTTCAAATTAGCACAGTATTTTGTGATAGTCAGAGTGCTATATTTCTTACAAAAGATCAAATGTTTCATGAGAGAACAAAACACATTGATGTTCGGTATCATTTTGTTCGTGATATTATTGCTCGTGGTGATATTGTTGTGAGCAAAATTAGTACTCACGAAAATCCTGCAGATATGATGACTAAGTCACTTCCTATAACCAAGTTTGAGCATTGCTTAGACTTGGTTGGTGTTCATTGTTGAAGTTAAACCCTTAAGGGGTTTTATGGAAGAGGTGGAGAACTTGTTTATTGAAAGTTCGCGATGAAGAACTTGTTCATTGAGAATTTGTGTCAAGGTGGAGATTGTTAGAATTAAGTGACCCAAATTCTTATTTAAATAAAATACGATGGAAAATAAAATAAAAGTAAAATCCATATAGAACTAGACTTCTTTTATTTTATTTTAGAATAAGGTTTTTTAAACCTTATTAAACTTCATCTATTTTATATTGATTAGGATAGGGTGTTTCAATTCTACTAGAATATGGCTTTACAAGCCTATAAATAGACATAGTCTATTCCTCTTGTATTGATTCAAATTTTTCGACATAGTGAATTTTCTTCTCCTCTGCCCGTGGTTTTTTCCCGAAAGGGTTTCCACGTAAAATTTGTGTGTTCTTTATTTTATTTATTTTATTCTATTTTTTTTTCACATCTTCAAATTACTTAAGAAGAGATTTGATAGATTTCTAAAGGCATACATTAATCACTATTCATTCGACTCTCAAATAGTTGTAAAAACTTTTATCTGGCACGAGGAACTGTATTGGCATTTCAAATTGAAATTGTTAGTATTTTATATGAAAATATTATATATAGTACCGTTTAACATATATATTTTGCAATATTAGACTTCCTTGATACAAGGATCCAGATCAGAACATGAATTATTAGCTTGGTTTAAAGTTGAGAAGCTAAGAGGTGTTCATAAAGTAAGCTTTTCAATTTTTTCTATATGTATTGTAAAGGTGATCAATTACATTAACTATTTCAGTAGAAAAAACCCAGATCAAAAATATCAACAGCAACTTAAATCCTTGATTGTAACTAACAAAGATGGATGTAATCTTTTTTGTTTTCCTTTTTTGTGATCGCAGTTGTTTTTACCATTGTGTTTATCAGCCCATTGGGTTCTTTTCTATGTTGATACCAAGGAAAAGAAAATTTCATGGTTGGATTCAAATGCATCTTCTCAAATAATGTCTAAAAATGTTGAAAAACAAACAACATTACAATGGTTCACTACCTTTCTACTGCCAGAGTTTGGTTATAATGATGCAAATGAATGACCATTTGTAGTGCGTATCGATATTCTAGTGCAAAAAAAGTAAGCATTCATCTTTTAAAATTTACACATTTTCTACTTTTTTACCTTTCTTTTTTCGTTTCTTTTTGTACTACAACATAAAGCTCGGTTGATTGTGAGGTATTCGTGATGAAATGTGATTTCTTCCCTTTCACACAAAATGACATGGTTCATTTTCAACGTCATATCTTTCTTGATATATATCATGGAAGATTGTATGGTAAAATTACGCAAGTTTGATGTATTATTTTTTTTTGTTACTTTTGTGAAACCTGACCTTTTTTATGTATGCATGATACTTTTATCCTCATTTTATACTTACTTTCTACGGTTAGAGGTAAAGAACAATGTACTTAAAAATATACCATGGCAGAGCCAGGATGTTAATTTTGGGGGAGCCAAGTTAAAGTTAGACATGCTACGTAACAATTGATTTAAACATATAAACAATTGATTCAAAAGAAGTAGTATTTCAACAAAATAATCGATTTAAACATATAAACAATCTATTTAAAAGAAGCAGTATTCTAACATAGCAATCAATTTAAACATATAAGCAATCAATTCAAAAGAAGCAGTATTCCAACATGACAATCAATTTGAACATATAAACAATAGATTCAAAATTCATAAAAATAAACTTAATATAGTTAGATATAGTAAATCAAATACTAATGACAAGCTTGAATATACATGGTTTATCAAGTTGATAACTTAATTTTTCTGATCCCAAATTCCCAAATCGACTTGGTTAATCATTTTTTATTTTGTTTTCAATAGAATACTTACTACTTCACAAACTATCATTTGACATAATTTTAAACAAAGTGACCAAGATTTTGTTCCCCCTCTTCACTTTGGTTGAAACTTACTATAACATTATCTAACTATTTTTGTTTCATTTTTACACTTCTAACAAATTGGAAGTTGTCTCCTAATCATTTTCCATAAAAAAAATACAAATTTCACTTAATTTTATAAGTTTCCATCAAAATCCTTTAACGGTGACTTTTAATAACTTGATAAAATAAAAAACAATTGGTACATTACGTAAAACAAGTTTCAAAGGTTCAAACTCTATTAAAAATTTGAAGAAAAACATACATTATAGTTAAAATTTGGAGGAAAAATAATGAAGATTGTAACAGTTCGGTTTAGACCCTAGTCGGAACAGTGGTTTCTAGACCACATAACTGATTTTGAAAAATATTTTAATATTATTTTCTGTCTGTGATATGTGAATTTATACCTGCGAAGTTTCTGTGATTTAATTTGTCTATTTCTGTGCTTAATTATGGAAAATGATTAAATCGCGTTAGTTGCAAAAGTTACCTTCTATAAGTTAAAAGTGTTATATTGATATGGTGTAGCAAAGTGAGAGTCCTTGCATGTCAAGTATACCATTAATGTTAATGGTGGACAATTATGGACATGTAGTTGGTGAATTTTAATGATTATAATAAGGTCAAAATGGTAAAATGCATATTAATGTATATTATAATAAAACAAAAACATGCTAATGGATGAATTATTCATCCATACTTGCCGAATTCAAAGAAAAAAAAATGAAATAAAAGCATTTAGGGTTCGACTAGATTAAAGCTCAATTAAGGTATGAGTTTTGATCGGTTTTTTATAATCTCTACGTTTCTGTGATCGTTGTTTCGTGTTCTTCAAAACCCATGTCTGAATTTCTATTTCTGTTGAAGATTTTGAAATGTTCCATTGATGATTATATGAGTTTTGTAATGTTTTTATATGGATTATGAAAGATATATGTGAGATTATCATGCTTTATTCTTGAATTTTTATAGAATAGAGTTATTTGGGCTAATTTGTGAAAATGAGGTTTTGAAGGACTAAATTATGAATTAAATATGTTATTTGGGCTTGTATGGAAGCTATGTATATTCAGCCAAGCTATAGTCTTGGTGAATTTTGCATATTTGTGATTTTATGAAAAATGAATTAAATTATCAAAGTGTGAAAATTTAAGGGCTAAAATGCAAAGTGCCCTAAATAATTGTTCATGGATTATTTTGAATGAAATGAATGATTGAATGGTTGAATTTGAATTGTATTAGATCAAGAACAAAGAAAATCAGACTTAGATCGAGGGAAGTCCAAAATAATTGAATAGTTGACTCGTTTCCGTCTGAAATCCGTACGAGGTAAGTCAAAATACAGTTACGTGTTTAATTGATTGAATGTTGTATACACTAGTTATAATTTGTATTGGACAGCTGTGAGAGCCTGATGAACGAATTCTGAGTAAATTACGATAATGTACTAGTATCTGAAAAGCTCTGTATGTTTCTAAAGGAATGTTGACATTGATCTGAAATATCACGTAAGACCGTGTCTATGACACATGCCTCGATTTGAGATTTACTTGTAAGACCATGTTTGGGACATCGATATCGTATCTGATTTCGTGTAAGACCCTGTCTAGGACAGAGGTATCGATACAGAATTACATATAAAACCACGTCTGGGACGTCGGCATTGTACCCGTTTATGAGTATCTATATCATTTCTGAACCATCTGATGATATATAATCTATACAGGTACGTTTTTATCGTACTAAATCTTTGAATATGAAAGACTCTGTTTCTGTGAAATAAGGAATGCGAGGTATGTACGAAATCATGGAAATGAAACATGACATGTATACAAGCAAATGAGCATGGTTAGGCTCATGAATTACTCTGTGAAATGGCTACGAATTTTCACTATTGACTTTTACTTTATATGCTTAAATAGTTAGACTAGTTGTATTTGGCTTACTAAGCTCTTTGTAGCTTACTTTGTGTGATTTATGTTTGTTTTACAGTTATCGTAGCTACTGAAGGCTCGGGGATAGTCAAGGATTATGTCACCACACTATCAAACTCATTTTGGTACTTTTGAAAGTGTAAATTTTTGAAGTATGACATGTATAGGCTAGAATGTCTATGTATTTAAGCTTTGATATGTATATATGTTATGCCATGAGAGTTGGCTAATAAATGGTATGTTTGTGCTTAGTTTTGGTAAATGGTTTGTGATGCCAAATTGTGTATGCTTGTAATGGTTATATAGCCTTGTATGTGGTGGTCATTTTGGAAATATGCCAAGTTAAAGAAATGGTAATTTTAGGAAATATGCCAAGTTAAAGAAATGGTAAGTTTAAGCATTAGATACTAGGTTCCATAAGTGAGCTATGAAATGAGCATTTTGGCATGTTATTGTAATAAGATTTTTAATGTGTTTTGGTATGGATTTGGATAGGTTATTGAATGATGATGATTTAGTTATAATGAAGCATATTTTGAGCATGGAATTGGCTGAAATTTTTGGTATAAATGTTATTTAATATTGCTTGTAGGAATGACCCGAAAAGGGGTGGCAAGTTGGCTTAAACCAAGCCTGCATTGTGCCACACGGTCAGGGACCACGAACGTGCCTTGTGGCCGTCTATGCAAAGCAGTAACCTCTTAAGGTCACACGGTTATGACACATGGGCATGTCATATGGCCGTGGGCTCAATTCAGTAGCCAGCTAAGTATCACATGGCTATAGCACATGGGCTTGTCTGTTGGCCATGGGTGAAAGTCAGTATATATACTCTGTTTTGGCATGGTTGGATCACATGGGCGTGTCTAGTGCCCATGTAAGGCACACGGCCTGGTCACACAGACGTGTGACCTCAACAGAATTGAAAAATTTTCTGAGTTCTGAGATTTATGAATATTTTTGGTTTAGTCCCGACTGTCATTAAAAGTATGTTTTAGATCTCGTAGACCATCATAATGAATGAATTGTTGATGATTACCTATGTATTAATGTTATGTGATATATGTGATTCTCGAATCGATGCGAAACATTACTGCACATGCAGTAATGCCCTTACCCTATTCCTGACGATTACGGGATATGGGTGTTACAAAGATTTTTTCTTCTTCTTTTCTTACAAGGCACGAATATGAAGAAGAAAGATGATAAAATTATATTCGTCTTTTCTTTTCTTTATATATATTATTATATTACTTATAAAATATTATTATTTTAAGTAAAATATTAGATTATTATTTAACAAAAATATCATTCAAAACTTATCATGAATAATTTAACTTCTTCAAGAAGATTTTCCCTTTATTTTTATCAATAATATTTTTAAAACTATAAAAATATTAGATGGGCCTACTTATATTTTTGGGAGGGCCATAATATAATTACAAAAGGCTAAATTGCAAAAAATTTAAACCTTGGAGGGCCAATGGCCCTATTGGACTTCTATTATGCTTCGCCATTGAAAATATGACTCGACAATAGAATAGGATTTTGCCAATTTTAAAGTTGAGTTATGATCATTTTCCTTTACATTTTAAATAATGTTTAGTTTATTGCTCTTTAATATTGAAGGACATTGAGCTTGAGGTGAAACAATTGATCACATTTTTAGGATGGCATAAGTGTTTATCCAGCCACTAAATGGAGAAGAAGATCTAGAGTATGTTCACCATTAGTATTTCATGGAGATCCTATTTTCAAGTTACAAGACAAGATGATTTGGGAAATGTGGAGAGTTTAAAATGTTGCATCACAAGTTTTGGAAGCAAAGAATGTGAACAAATTATGGACATTTTTTCTCCAGTTAAATGGTGTCAGCTCAGATCATGCATATGCATTTGGATATGCATCAATACAGAGCAGATCATTTCAGGTTGTGTCAAATCTAGGAATTTCGAGATGATAGTGAAACTTTGATTGACAACTAGATTCCTAACATGTATACAAAGTCACTACAAAGTGTGGTGACATTGTCTCGACTTGATAAATACTCGGAATGGTAGACTTTCTTGTGGACATTGATGATTGCTGTGTATACTCAGCATGGTTACCCTGCTGAAGCATTGGATTTATGCAATAGTTTGTTAAGAACTGATCTTAAACCGAATGAAGCTACCATTACCAGCACTCTTTGCTTGCGCTGATTTGGTGTCACTGGGCATTGGGAATGAGATTGAACTTTATGTGATCGACAGGTCCAAACCTCATTGGTTCACATATACTGTAAATGTCGTAGGATAGACAAGGTAGAAGTACTTGGGAGGAGTGTTACATAAAGAATTAGCTTTTTAGAGTTCCAAGGTAAACAATTATGCGATTCACGGAATGGGTCACTCAGGGTTGGTGGAGGATAGATTGAAGTACTTCAAAAGCATGAAAAATAATTTCTGAACAAAGCCTGGTATAGAGCATTATACTTGCTTGGTCGATCTTCTTGGTAGAGTGGGTCACTTCAACTTGGCTTTGAAAATTGAAAACCATCCAAGAGATGCCTATGCAAGTACAAGCTCAAGCTTGGGCTCCATTGCTTAGTGCATGTAGGAAACACCAGCAATTATGTTTTGATGGCTAATATATATACATCAGCCGGTAAGCAAAAGGAAGTAGCTAAAACAAGAAGCATGACGAGGAATAAAGGATTGGTTAAAGCCGATTGGAGCCAGATAGAGATCAATGGCTTGATACATGTTTTTATGGCCGGAGATCAATCAGATCATCAATCTGTTGATATCTATGAAAAGTTGAATGAGCTTAATACAAAACTTAAAGAAGCTGGTTATGTTGCTGAAAGTCATCATGGAAAAAATTATGGAGACCGTAATTGATATTTTGTCAGTTTTAGAATCGAGTAGTGATCACTTTCCTTCACATTTGAAACAATGCTTTGTTTATTACTCTTTAATTACAAAAAGCATTGAGTTTGGGTGAAACAATGATCACTTTGTAAATATTGTTTATCTATCAATAACCTTTCATTTTCTATCATAATCTTTCAATTTACAGCATATTGATCCATGGAGGATTTTCTAAACCTTGATTTCTTTTCAAATTAATCCCCCAAATAGAGAAATTAAGCTTTCCCGATTTCAAAAATATAAAAATGACTAAAAACGGGACATAGAACTTACCAATTTAAGCTTGAAAAGTTTCATTTCTCTCTATTAAGGTTTCCATGTATTTTATGGAGAAGATGATGATATAAAATGGGTTTTATTCTATTTAATCATTTAACATATATTAATTAATTTAATTTCCAATTTAGTCCTTGCCCTTTTTCAATTTTTCTATAGATGACTCACCAAAAATATCTACATGTTTTTCATCAATGGTCTAATTGCTATATAAGGACCTCACATTTTGAATCCCATAGCTATTTGATCCTTATAGCTATTAGAATCCAACTTTGACATTTTATTCAATTTAGTCCTTTTTGCAATTAGACACATAATCGATAAAAAAAATTTCGTAAAAATTTTCATACAATTTTCCTATCACATTACCTATCATTTTATGAAATTTAAATAATTTTATTTTTCAGACTTGGATTTGTGGTCCCGAAACTACTGTTCCGATTTCACTAAAATTTGGGCTTACAACTCTCCCCCTTTAAGGATTTTCGTCCTCGAAAATCTTACCAGTAAAGAGATTTGGGCACTGTCTTTTCATACTATCTTTAGGCTCCCAGGTAGCTTCTTTAATTCCATGCTTCTGCCAAAGAACTTTTACCAATGCTACCTTTTTATTTCTCAACTCTTTTGTTTCCCAAGCTAAAATCTTGATTGGTTCTTCACTATATGTCATGTCGGGCTAAATTTTAACTTTCGTTGGAGAGATAACATGTGACGAATCTGATTGATATCATCGTAACATAGACACATGAAAAACATTATGAATCTTTTCAAGTTCTGGTGGTAATGCTAACCGATAAGCAATAAGTCTAACTCTTTCAATAACTTCATATGGCCCAATAAACCGGGGACTCAATTTTCCTTTACGACCAAATCGAATAACTTTCTTCCAAGGTGACACTTTCAAGAATATCTTATCACCAATCTCAAATTTTATTTCTTTTCTTTTAAGATTAGCATAAGATTTTTATCTATCTGAAGCCGCTTTCAAGCTGTCTCGTATCACCTTTACCTTTTCTTCAGTTTCCCGAATTATATCAACTCCATGAATTTCCTTTTCATTAAGCTCTGTCCAATACAATGGCGTTCTACATTTCTGACCATATAGAGCTTCATATGGTGCCATTTTAATACTGGACTGATAACTATTATTATAAGCAAACTCAATCAGAGACAAACACTTTTCCCAATTACCCTCAAACTCAAGCACACAACACCGTAACATGTCTTTCAAAATTTGTATCACCCGTTCTGATTGACCATCCGTTTGAGGATGGAATGCAGTGCTGAAATAAAACTGTGTATCTAATGCTTCTTGTAATTTATGCCAAAATCAGGATGTAAATCGAGGATCTCTATTAGAGATAACAGAAACGAGTACACAATGCAATCTAACAATTTTAGCGACATACAATTCAACCAATTTATCTAATGAAAAGTCCATACGTACTGGTATAAAATGTGCTGATTTTGTTAACCGGTCTACAATTACCCATATAGCATCTTTCTTCCTCAGAGACAAAGGTAATCCCATTATAAAATCCATGGTAATCCTTTCCTATTTTCACTCCAGTATACTAACTGGCTGTAATAACGCCGAAGGCACTTGATGCTCAGCTTTCACTTGTTGACATGTTAGGCTTTTGGCCACAAATTCAGAAATATCTCTTTTCATTCCCGGCCACCAATACATCTTTTCCAAATTATTTTACATTTTATTACTCCCCGGATGTACAGACATAGTACCATTGTGAGCTTCATGTAGAATCTTATGTATGAGCTTTGTATCCTTCGATACACAAACTCTGCCTCTGAATAATAAACAATCATCAAAACTAATCTGAAACTCTAAATCAATACCTGACTCACACTGTGCCCGTTTAGCCTGAAATTTCTTATCATTCTTCTAGGCTTCACATATTTGCTGTAGAAATTTCAGTTTAGCTCTCAATTCAGCTATGATTGAACCATCATCAGTCACTGATAACCGATTATTCATAGCTCATAAAGAAAATAGAGATTTCTAGCTCAAAGCATCAGCTACAACATTAGCCTTACCCGGATGGTAATCAATAATCAAATCATAGTCCTTTATCAGTTCAAGCCATCTGTATTGTCTCAAACTCAAATCTTTCTGTGTCATCAAATATTTCAGGCTTTTATGATCAGTATAAATACTACACATTTCACCATATAAATAATGTCGCCATATCTTCAATGCAAACACTATAGTTGCTAGCTCAAGATCATGTATCAAGTAATTTTTCTCATGTGGTTTAAGTTATCTTGAAGGATAAGCAACTACTTTACCTTCTTGCATTAAAATACAAGCTAAATCATTTAAAGATGTATCACTATAAATCACGAAACCCTTACCCTATTTAGGTTGTACTAACACGGGTGTTTCAGTCAGCAAAGTCTGCAGTCTATCAAAACTCTGTTGACATTCATCATTCCACTCAAATTTTACATCTTTCTGCAACAGATGAGTTATCGGAGAAGCTATCATCGAAAATCCATTTACAAATCTTCGATAATATCCAGCTAAGCCCAGAAAACTTCTGACCTCTAACACGTTCTTTGGTGGACTCCAATTAACAATTGTTGAAATTTTACTTGGATTAACTCTGATACCTTCAGTAGATACAATATTTCCAAGAAAACTGACTTCCCGTAACAAAAATTCACATTTGCTAAATTTGGCATATAATTGTTTCTCCCATAAAGTTTTCAACACAATTCTCAAATGTTCAACATGTTCATCTTCATTTAGAGAATAAACTAAAATGTCATCAATAAACACTACCACAAACCTGTCTAAACATGGTTTGAAAATTCTATTCATTAAATCCATAAACACTGCCAGGGCATTTGTTAGTCCAAATGGCATCACCGAAAATTCATAGTGGCCATATCTGGTCCTGAAAGCTATCTTTGGAACATCTGAATCTTTTACTCGGAGCTGATAATAACCGAATGAAGATCGATCTTTGAAAATACAGTAACTCCTTTCAACTGATCAAATAAATCGTCAATTTGAGGCAGTGGATATTTATTCTTTATAGTAACTTTGTTGAGTTGTCTATGATCAATACATAGTCTCAGTGATCCGTCTTTCTTCTTTACAAATAACATCGGAGCACCCCATGGTGAGAAACTAGACCAAGCAATGCCTCTATCAATTAATTCTTGTAACTGTGCCTTTAACTCTTTCAATTTAGCAAGAGCCATTCTATAAGGTGCTATCGATATTGGTGTTGTTCCCGGAACTAAATCTATAGAGAACTCCACTTCTCTAACAGGTGGTAAACCAGGTAATTCTTCCAGAAACGCATCTGGAAATTCACATACAACTGGTACGGATTGAATCTTTGACTCGGTTACCTTAGTATCCAGCACATAAGCAAGATAAACATCATATCCTTTCCTGATACATTTCTGAGCTGTTATTGCTGAAATCACATTAGTCAATCCATCTAATTTGTCAGATTCAACATGTAGCAACTCACCATTTTGACATTTCAATACAATGTACTTCTATTTGCAGTTAACCACTGCATCATGTTGAGTTAGCCAGTCCATTCCCAATATCACATCAAATTCATCAAAAGGCAATAGCATCAAATCAGCCAAGAAACATTTACCCTTTACCTTAAGTGGACAGTTCTTACAAACTTTATTCACCCTTACACATTAACCCAAGGGATTTGAGACTTCCACCACAGATTCAGTGAATTCAACAGGTAAATTTTTAACACTTACTAAGTTCTGCATATGGACGAGTGTGTGGAACCAGGATTAATTAATGCAGTAATATCAGTATCGAGTAAAGAAAAAGTACTAGTAATGACATCTGGTGCTGAAGCATTTTCCCTGGCATGTATGGCATATGTTCTTGCAGGAGCTCATGCTTCAGACATATCTGTTGAATCTTTTGTAACACTTCAGCTACCACTAGCATTCCTAGAATGTCGGGGTGGTCTACCCCTCAAAACAATGTTACTAGTTTTGAAGTCTATTCAACATCTCTTTCAACTATTTTAGGACAATCTCTTAGAAAATGATCAAAAGAGCCACATTTGTAACACGCACAAGTCTTCATACGGTATTCTCTATGATGAAATTTGTTGCAATATCTACATTTTGGCTTTATGTTTCCCACACTTCCAACACTAGTCACTTATGGTGATGAAGATTTCTAATTAGAGCGCTGAGATCCACACTATTTACCAAGATACCTAGCAGAAATAATAGATCGATCTTGGTACCTCTTTGATTTCTTTGAAGCAGATGATTGAGATCTATCCATAGGTCTTTTTCCAGAGAATCGTTCTTCTTTATTTGCTTGCTTCTTCTCTTTACTCAACTTTTCTGCTTTCTTTGCCCGATCAACAAGTGCTGCAAATTCTCTTATTTCAAGAATGCCAATCAGTAACTTAATATTTTCATTTAGTCCCTCCTCAAAACATTTACACATTTCAGCTTCTGCTCAGACCCATTCATGAGCATACTGACTCAGCCGAACAAACTTTCATTCATATTTTGCAACAGTTAGGTTCCCCTGTTTAAGCTTTAAAAATTCTTTTCTTTTTTGGTCCAGAAATCTTTGACTAATGTACTTCTTTCTAAATTCTGCTTGAAAGAATTCCCAAGTAATACTTTATTTTGGAGCAACTGAACTTACAGTTTTCCACAAGTGATAAGTCGTATCCTTTAGCAGAGATGTAGCACATTTCAAACATTCAGCTGAAGTACATGATAATTCATCCAATACTCGGATAGTGTTTTCCAGCCAAAACTCTGCTCTTTCTGGATCATCATCAATTGTAGCTCTAAATTCTTCAGCCCCATGTTTTCTTAGTTTATCAACTTGAGCCTTTCCAATTCTAACAGTTTCAGTACCCGATGATCTCTCAGGAACAATCTGTGTAGCAGGTGGGGGAGGTTAAGTTAGAAAAGTAGCCGGATTTCTTCTCAAATATTCAGGAAACCATTTATTCATTATTTCAAAGAAAACCTCTTTACCATATTCACTTCGGCCCTTTGATTTGGACCTTCTACTACTACTACTACTACTACTACTACTACTATCTGTAGCTCGTCGCACGGAAGCTTGAGAAGCATTCTCAACTTCCTCTGATTCAACTCTTGCTTGGTTGGAAGATATTTACTACATGAAAAACATATCTAAAAATGGTCAGGAGATATAACACTATCATCAAT
Organism: Gossypium longicalyx; assembly: GCA_025698465.1. Lineage (NCBI taxonomy): Eukaryota > Viridiplantae > Streptophyta > Magnoliopsida > Malvales > Malvaceae > Gossypium > Gossypium longicalyx. Next base: position 63,489,616 of record CM046995.1, on the reverse strand, counting down.
TATATAGTGGCATGTATAGCTAATCTCATACTTGCTACGTTAATTTGAGAATCGGCTAAACCGTAACTATGATACCAATAAATGTAACGCCCCTAACCCGTATCCATTGCCAAAATAGGGTTATAGAGTATTACTTATAAATACAGAACATTTACAGATCAAACCTATAATTTACTATTCTTTTTTCCAGATTTAGCATAATGTCCTTTACTTGGACCCTCTAGGACCAATACAAGCATTAAAATCGAATCGGAACTAATTTGACACCTCAAAATTTTTTTCACAAAATTCACAAAATTTCACTTATGAACAGTACCACACATGCCCGTGTGGTTAGGCCGTGTGGTCGCACATGCCTGTGTGACTCAGGACACGCCTGTGTCATTTGCCCGTGTAACTCTCTATTTATGACGTCATTAACAAATTAGGGCACACAGCCAAGACCCACACTCGTGTGCTTAGGCCATGTGGAAAATTAATTTCCCAAAAATAACTACAGATTTTACACGGCCAAGACACACACTCACGTTCCAAGACCATGTCCCTTACATGGCCAAGACACACGGCCGTGTCTTAGACCGTGTGGCCATTTCTGAGCATTCTGTTTTGTTAACTTAAGGTGCAGGGGATACACAGCCTAGACACACGCTCGTGTGTCTTACCTGTGTAGACAAAATAAGGCCATTTCCTAACCCTATTTTTCACCCCAATCTTAACCATTTTCCTACACAAAAATTCACATACATTTATCAACCAATTCGAACCAATTTTAATCATTCAATTTGATATATTTCTATCTCCAAACATACATTTAGACTTACCTTTACATATTTTGGCAATTTATGTTTTCATGAAAGATGTTAATTAACTTATCAAGCATATAATATTGATCATATAATACCATAATATATCATCATCAAAATACACATTACTAGCCATTCCAATGGCTAGATTACAAACCAACTTATCAATCCATCATTTGATCAAACCAGCCTATACATGCCATTATATCAAAATAAATTCATCTTTTATACCAAGATCAAGAAGTTGATTGTGTGATGATTGCTCTGACCCGAATCCAACCTTCACGAGCTTCGAGCAAGTTCATATAACCAAAACTACACTTACCACTCATATTAGCAATAATCACACAATAAACAAATCATCCATCAACTTGCCAATTTAGCAAATAATGCCTATTCAGAATCATTCAATTCAATAAGTTAGTATAAAACACTAATATGCATAGATGAGCTCATCATATCATTTCTTCATAGATCACTTATTAAACTATTTCCATTGAATTACTGAATTTCCGATAAACGTAACCTTTTCCAGTCGTACACTTGAGGTGTACATTCCCTTTTCAAGTGGCACACTCAAAGTGTACATATTCTTTTCAAGTTGTACACACAAAGTGTACATAGCCTTTTCAAATTGTACACACAAAGTGTACATAACCTTCTCAAGTGTACCATTTAGGTACATATATCTTTTTCAAGTTATTACCCCCTTTCGGTTCAATTTCCTTTTCATAATGAGATCAAGAATTACCCTTTCGGATAACCTTTACTGCAACACATACAGGATCTCATTTACAACGGTAATCACCTGTCCAATCAGAAATCAATATTCGAATAGATTTTACTCCTTTTCATCAATTATACATATCATACATCAACAATTTCATACTACACATACATGTCATTTACATATCACAAATAACACAAATCCATAAACAATCAATACATTTTCATACTTAAGTTAGTTATACGAACTTACCTCGACAATTAATCGTATCTTTTAATCCGTGACTTTTTTCTTTTCCTCGGTCTTTTTCTTTATTCGACACTTTCGGATCTATATAAATAAATTTAATCATCAATTCTATGATTTCTGCATTCAATCAATCCCATTTCACATTCTAGGCAAAAGTACCATTTTGCCCCCAAACTTTTATTTAATTCCAATTTCGTCCCTAAGCTCGAAAATTAGAATTCATGCAATTTACTCCTTATTGCAAGCCTAATCAAAATCTTAATATAACTTTTACAGCACATGTATCTCATAAATTTTAGAATTTTTCCTATAATTTCACCACTTTTTAATTTAGTCCCTACACGTGTTTTCACTAAAAATCACTTTGTAAATGTTGTTTATCTATCAATAACCTTTTATTTTCTATCATAATCTTTCAATTTAAAGCATATTCATCCATGAAGGATTTTTTAAACCTTGATTTCTTTTCAAATTAATCCCCCAAATAGAGAAATTAAGCTTTCTCGATTTCAAAAATATAAATATTACTAAAAACGAGACATAGAACTTACCAATTCAAGCTTGAAAAGTTTCCTTTGTCTCTCCTAGGGTTTCCATATATTTTATGGAGAAGATGATGATATAAAATGAGTTTTATTCTATTTAATCATTTAACATATATTAATTAATTCAATTTTCAATTTAGTCCTTACACATTTTCAATTTTTCCATGGATGATTCACCAAAAATATCTACATGTTTTTCATCAATGGTCTAATTGCTATATAAGGACCTCACATTTTAAATCCCATAGCTATTTGATCCTTATAGCTATTAAAATCCAACTTTGACATTTTATTTAATTTAGTCCTTTTTACAATTAGACACATAATCGATAAAAAATTTTCCGTAAAAATTTTCATGCAATTTTCATATCACATTACCTTTCATTTTATGAAATTTAAATAATTTTATTTTTTAGACTCGGATTTGTGGTCCCGAAACCACTGTTCTGATTTCACTGAAATTTGGGTTGTTACAAGACAACCAATTAGACTTGCATATTTCAATTGATCAATTTTCCTACCAGCATTAAATACTAATTTTATTTGAGGATCCATGAGTGTAGATATTGGTATACAGTTGAAAAGATCAAACTTTTTAAGCACATTTTCAATGTAATGTGATTGTGATAAAGCTATAGTGCTTTCATCTCGGGTTATTTTAATCCCAAGAATAACATCTGCTACACTCATATCCTTCATAGCAAAGTTGTTTGATAAGAATTTCTTTGTGTTTTCTATTTGCTCCAAATCCGTGCTAAAAATTAGTATGTCATCTACATATAAGTAAATTATGATACCTTTTCCATTTTCAAATTTGCTATATTTGCACTTATCAGATCCATTTATTTTATAGCCCTTAACTAAAACAACCTTGTCAAACTTTTGGTGTCATTACTTTGGTGCTTATTTAAGTCCATATAGAGATTTAACAAGCTTACATACATTATGCTCCTGTCCTGGAACAAAAAATCATTCTGGTTGTTCCATGTACACTTCCTCTTCCAATTCACCATTTAAAAATGGAGTTTTAACATCTATTTGGTGAACAACCAAATTATATATTGAGGTAAGTGGTATTAAGAGTCTAATTGTAGCAATTCTTGCTACTAGAGCATAAGTATCAAAGTAATTAATACATTGTTTTTGTGTAAAACCTTTGGCTACCAACATTGCTTTAAATTTATCAATGGTTCCATCGACCTTCATTTTCCTTTTGAAGATCCATTTACAACCTATTGGTCAGGAATCTAATGAAAGATCAACTAAGATTCAAGTTTGATTTCCCATTATTGAATCCATCTTATCATTTATTGCTTCATTCCAAAAAGTAGAGTCTTGATATTTCATTGCCTCTTTAAATGTAATAAGATCAGATTCTGTATTATAACAATAAGGTATCTTATTGCATATACTTTAACCTTTTTTCTTCTACGAGAAACTTAATGAAATTTGGTCCAAAATCTTTGGCCTTTTTAATCCTTTTACTTCTTCTTAATTCTTGACAAGATTCATTATTATTATCAACTTGTTCCAATGGAATCTCATTCTTATTTGAAGAATGAATCAATTGTTGCGGCTGTAATTGTCTTGAAATAGAATTAAATCTATTTTCATCAAAAATAGCATCTCTTGATTCAATAACAATAATAATTAAAATTGATAATTTGGTTCAATTACCATGAACCTATATGCCTTTCTATTATGTGCATATCTTATAAACATGCATTCAGTCCCTCTTTCACCTAACTTTTTACGTTTAGGTGTTGGAACTTTGACAATAGCTCTACAGTCCCAAACCTTCAAATAATTAAGGTTTGGTTTCCTTTTCTTCCATTGTTCATATGAGGTTATTTTAGTTTCCTTATTAGGAACTATATTCAATATATGAAAAGCTGTTAGAACAACTTCTCCCTAAAAACCTTGTCCAAGACCTGAATATGATAACATTGAATTTACCATTTCAGTCAAGACTCTATTTTCCCTTTCAGGTACACCATTTTGTTTTGGTGTGTAAAGGGCTGAAACTTGATAGATAATGCCAGTGGATTCAAAATAACTTAGATTATAGTATTCTCCACCTCTATTCGATCTTAATCACTTGATAAATGATTCACACTAAAGTTCAACTTCAGATTTACAAACTTTATATAACAGCTAGATTTTAGGCCTAGTCGGAATAGTGGTTTCGGGACCACATATTTGACTTAAGAAAATTTATTTTTATTATATTTTTATAGTATATGATTTCACTAGATGATTTCGTGAAGATTTTGTTAAAAAATTTTAACGTTTGGCCACTCAATTTAGTCAAAAGGACTAAATTGTAAAAAGTATAAAAGTTGAGTTCTACATGCTAGAGGTGTCCAATTGTTATGAAATTTTAAATTGGAGGTCCTTAAATGGTAATTAGACCATTGGATAATTTTCTAGGCAAAAATGGACATGAAATAGGTGAAATATAATATTTTTAAGTTAGGGGCATTTTGGTTATTTAGTAATTAAAAGAATTAAAAAACCAAAATCAAAGCAAAATTGTGTCCATCTTCAAGCTATGGCCAAATTTCAGAAGGGGAAACCATGGCTATGGTTTTTTAAGCTTCCAAGCTCGATTGTAAGTCCATTCTAGCCCCGTTTTTAATGTTCTTTACATTTTTTATATCCTCGTAGCTCGGTTTAGCTATTTCCACCATTTTGAGCTAGGGTTTGTGTTTAAAAATTTAAAAATGGATTAAATGCATGTTTTTTGATGTTTAATGGTAGAATATAAATGCTTGGTGTGTAATAAATGACTTTTACTAAGTGATTTTTGGTGAAATTGTTAAAAAGGACTAGTTTGTAAAAAGTTGTAAAATGTGTGTAAGTGTGTGAATAAATGGAAATTGTGGACTGCTATAGTTATGAAAATGGTTAGTCTAGGCTTAAAATACAAGGAAATTGAATAAAAATCATTTTACGAGCCTAGGAAAAAAAGTGTAAATATGATAAAGTTTAGGGGCAAAGATATAATTTTTCCAAAATGTGAATTTAGGCTAATTTGAGTAGAAATATGAATAAATGAGTTAAATGTGTTGTTATAGATCAAGAAAAATGAGATTCAGACTTAGAACGGGAGGAAAATAAAGCATATGACAAATAAGTCCTTTTCACCATTTGTGCTACCGAGGTAAGTTTGTATGTAAATGATATATCATTTTTACTTATGTTATAGTATTTTGTGATTATATGAGAGGTGGTTGCATATTGAATGATCACTTGATGTAATTTATGAATTGAAATTGATTATGGATGGATTGGTAAAATACTGAAAAGTGAGGAATTTCCCGGTTGGACCTTCGAAATAAAAAAGATACGAATGATCCATTGTGAGAACACATGTGTAGTACTATGTGCAGGCTACTATGTGTTTAAAATGGTTTTAGGTCACGTGTGTAGTACTAAGTGCAGGCTACTACGTGTACCAGATGGTTAGGTCGCATGTATAGTACTAAGTGCAGGCTACTATGTGTACCCGATAGCTTCGATCACATGTTTGATACTAAGTGCAGGCCACTATGTGTAAAAGATAACTTTGGTCAAAAGTGTGGTACTATGTGAAGGCCGCTTTGTGAAGAAGGTAGCTTTGACTACAAGGGTGGTACTTTGTACAGGCCACCAGACATCCGTTATTATTTCGATGTGTTCAACGGGAAATGACTAGGTGTAATTGAATATGACTATGTGATGAATAAGTACAGGTACGTGTGTAAAATTATGAGCAATGTGCTCGATATGTGATCGAACTTTGGTAAGATTGATATGGATTAAGTGTTACAATGAAAGTTACTACAAAAAAAAAAACATGAAAGAGTGAAGTTTAGTAATAAAACAGTTTTGGACAGCAGCAGTTGTGTGACTTTAAAAAATCGCCAAAAATGGTGGAAATCGAATTAGAAGTTGAATAAGATATGAAATAAAAGCTTATTGAGTCTATTTTCATATAAATGAAATGATGTAAGCAAAAGAATTTCATATTATGAGATATTTAATTTTTTGTGAGATAGTGTAACACTCCTCGCCCGTATCCAACGCCGGAACGGGGTTTGAGGTGCTACCGAACTTAAACTCAACCAATCTTAGGAAATCAGGCCATAAAATTTTGATCAATTTAAAAATTCTCATTTCATATTCAATTTGTCCCTTAATAGGGCTTATGGGACCCAAAACATACATTCAAGGTGGTTCGAGACCAAACCGAGGGCTCAAGAAAAAATTGGAGAATTTCATGCTTTAAGGCTCCACATGCTCGTGTGGGTATAGGGCACACGCCCGTGTCCCGTACCCATGCAGCCAAGTTAATTCCATAATTTTTCATGAAACAAGTGCAGACTTCACACGGCCTGGACACATGCCTGTGTCCTTTGCCCTTGTCCTTTCACACGGCCACGACACGCCCGTGGCACAGCCTGTGTGTAAAAACCTGGGTATTCTATTTCTGACGTCAGCATCACATGACCATGGTACATGCCCGTGTACTAGGCCGTGCCCTTCCACATGGCTGAGACACACGGCCGTGTCTCTACTCGTGTGACCATTACCATGCATTCTGACTTGAAATTTCTAAGTGCAGGGGACACACAGCCTTCTCACACGCCCATGGGGCTGTCCGTGTGTCACACACGGCCTAGACATATGCCCGTATGTCTACCCGTGTGGACAATATGAGGCTATTTACCAAGCCTCATTGCCACCCTAGTATGCCTATTTTCATGTCAATATCAACCAATACCAAATCAAGCATGATAGACATTCATTTAACCATGAATATGCATCTATTATAGACTCAAAATGAATGTTATCCTCATTCAAGGCTTAATGTAAAGTGTGGAATCTATTCCAAGCCAACACATTTGGCCAATTCTCAAAGACACAAAATAATAAGGTCTAGTCCTATACATGCCATAATAAAAAATATAAATCCTACTATACTGAGTATTATGGCTGATAGTGTGATCGATATCTCTAACTTCAAGGGATCCTTGAGCTAGTTAAGCGGCACTGAAAGAAAAGGGAAAGGAAAGAGAGTAAGCATAAAGCTTAGTAAGTTGCATATAAATAAATATACAATAACAATTTCACCATTAATCATCATACTCATAGTTCAAAGGTAAGCATAAACTTGACTTACTCATTACCGACTACTTAAGTCACATTTTCTAATTTGAGCTCATTACTCATATATACCAACTAGGTACCTGTACCACTCACAACATTATTATACTTTCCTTATTAAATCACTTTCATAACCTTTAAAGTTGAACATTTCGGAATACTACCAGATATTCTATAAGCCTCAAACATGGGATAAGTTACCGATGCCATGTCCCAGACATGGTCTCACACTGGCTATCATCATCGAGGCCGAAGCCATGTCCCAGACATGGTTTTATACTAGTTCTCATATATACGTGCTGATGCAAGTCCCAGACATGTCTTACACTAGCACAACTCCTAGCCAATGCATGTCCTAGACATGTCTTACACTAGCTATCATCATCGAGGCCGATGCATGTCCCAGACATGTCTTACACTAGCACTCGTCTCAATGTCGATGCCATCTCCCAGAAATGGTCTTACATTGGCTCCCATTATGTGGCCGATGCATGTCCCAGACATGTCTTACACTGGCACACAAATAACCCGAATGTCATAGCATGAATATCCAGTTTGTTTCTTAGGGTTCCAACGGGATCTTTCTAATATCTCAACAGTTCACAATCTAGCAATTCATACTATATCAAATCAATAACAATTTGACTACATGCATTAACAATGTAGTTGTATTATTTACATACAACTTACCTCGGTTTACAAAATGTACTCGACTAGTCAGTTTAGTCGACTTGCTTGACTTTCCCCTGTTTTAGGTTCAGATTTGGCAAATCTTGATCTATAATAACAAAATACACTCATTTAATCACTAATTACAATTAGGATACCATAAGTTTACATCTCTGGTAAGATGACTATTTTGCCCCTAGACTTTGGCAATTTGACCATTTTACCCTCATGCTTGAAAATTGATTTTTATCGAATTTGTTCGTATTACGAACCTAGCTGAACTATTTTTACTCTTATAGCAACCCCAAAATCCCACTATTTCATACACTTATCACCTATTTTGCAACTTATGCAAAATAGCCCCTTTAGGTGTTAGGTGTTTTCATGCTAACACCCTTCACAAAAGTTGTTTAGAACTCTTCTAAGACTCATATTATTCCATAAAATTTCATAAAATAACATTCACATTCACATGGTGAAACCTTAGACTTATCACCATTTTGCAAGGTAGTCCTCTCATTTGAAAGCCCATAATACAAGCATTCCAAAAATTTAAAACTCATCAAGAAAATAATCAAGATCACTTACATTATGAGAGGATTAAGCTGCTGTAAATTTTCAGCTTTCAAACCTCCCTGATTGCTGATATTTTCGGTGGAGAGAAAGGATAGAGAAGAAGAAAAATAGTAGATAGGCTTTAGGCATTATTTTATCTTCAAATCATGACATCACTTACCTAAACTTTTGACTATTTGCAAAAATCTTGTGAATGGAATTATTAATTTAGATCAAAATCGGGTGGAAAATCGAGGAAAATAAAAAATTACCAAAATGCCCATAAATTTTAGTATTTTTGTAATTTAGCTAGATAAGTTCATATGAACTGTATTCTGTATAATTTTGATTGACTTGAATGTAAATATGTGATTATATTATGATTAAATCTCTTTCTCTCTCTATATATATGTTAGCATGAAATTTACTGTTTTATGAAACGACGTACGATGATTACAGAGCCTCGTTTGAACCTTAGGGATTCGTAAGATAAAAATGACATGTCATTAGGGTTTACATGATTCAGGTGCTGGTCCTGAACGTCCTACTGATGGCTAAGGTCCGGCATGTGTTGCAAATACTCCACAGCTCATGTGAGCAAACCTATTTTCACAGCTCGTGTGAGCATTCTGATTCACAGCTCGTGTGAGCATATATGTATATGAATTGACGGATTACAGTTATATGATTTAGCATACTATGTGTGAGCTATCCCCGGTATCCAACAATATTCTAAATGGTTCAACGGGAAATATTCGGATAAGAAATGGTAAGAGAACGATATGTTTTATGACATTTACATATATGAACATCCTTGATATGATGATACATGAAAATTATATAGGTTGAGATGAATTATAAACTCATGAGATACATGTTGTGGCTAAATGGCTATTTATGTTAATGTACCTACGATTTATATCTTGTATGATAACATGTTTGGTGGAAATGCTTAGGCTTTGGCCAAGTTGTGGTTGGATTATGCCACGTTAAACTTATAAGTTATGCATTGAAATAGTAAGTGCCTAAATAGAAATATGCTTGTGATCGTGAACGAGTGGTAAGGTCTAAATTATGTAATTTCTGTTGAAATGGTTTATCACGTTGTTAATTTTGAAAGAGCTCTGTTTAAATGCATTAGCTTGTGGCTATGGTTGAATGATATGCTTATGTCTTGTGTGATATGCATATGAAACGGGTGTGGAAAGGTAATGAAATAGTAAGTTCATATTTGAAGTGTAAAATGATGAAAAAAGGAATGATGAATTGAATTAATGTTGTTATTTAAGTTAAAGAAAATAAATGCAATAGAAAGTAATAAAATGCAAATGAAAGTAAGAAAATTTGGAAAGGGTTTAAATTTTTATAAAATCCCATAATGCTAGGGATGATATGTGTATGTGATGCTGTGGATTTATTCACTTTGTGTGTTGTTGAATATGGTTTCATGAATCTTGCGGTATTGGTATAAGATTATTCTTGACATGTATAGGTTTCATATTTGAAATGGATTGACATGACTAAAGTTTATACGAGCTTACTAAGCATTTATTGATTACGTAGTTGTTTGTCCATCACTTTTTAGATTATAGGAAGCTCGATTAGGTTGGAAGCTCATCGGAGATCTATCACACTATCTAGCAGTTATATAGGTAGTTTTCAATGTCTTGGTTAAGGTTATAATGGCATGTATAGGTGGACTTATGGTTGACGATAGTTGAATGTTAGTAATGAGTTTGGCATGTATATGTCATTTTGGGTGATATAGCCTTGGTACATTTGGTGCCTTATTGATATGTGTTAATTTGATAATGTGTTAAAGCATGTTTGAATGGTCAAAGTGATATATGATGAATTGACCTCAACATGGTCAAGTATGGTATGCTTTTGAAATTTTTTTAACTAGATATGGCATGAATCTAATATGGTGTGGTGATTATGTAGCAATTATGTTATGTTTTGGCATGGAAACAAGTTAATTAATAATTGGATAAATATGCACATGTAGCAATTATGTTATTTTTTAGCAGAATTGAGCATGACCTACACGGGTAGACCATATGACCGTGTCTATTCAACAGACTCTAACACGGTTTGAAGTAATCGAACACGGGAATGTCACACGGGCGTGTCCCTGTCGAGCCCAAGTTGAGTTCTATTCAGAAAAGGCCACTCTTTGGGGTTCTAAGGCATTCTAAAGCCTATTTAAACACCAGAGTGGAGGATGAAAAGGGATACACGGAGTAGGAGGCAAGGAATTACTCGAAGAAAGCCGATTGATCCATCTCAGAAGCTGGATTCTCTTTCAAGATGGAAGATCTCCCTTAATTTTCTTTCAGGAGTTTTTGATTTTCTTTATGTTTTGTTATCATTATTCTTTTAAAATGTTTTATTTTACAAATATAAACTAAACCCCTTAAATACCTAAGGGGAATGAAACCTAAGATGGATCTTGTTATTATTTTCTAAATTATATGATAAATACTTGCTTTGTTCTTAATTATGTGTTCTTAATTCTTACTTTAATATTCCAGGATATTGACTCAAGTATTGATGTGCTTGTTTAGAGGAGCAAAAGTATCTATCTAAGAGAAGATCTAGCATAATTAAGCGGAGTTACATGCAATCCTAGATATAGGACGACATAAATCTGCCGGATTAGGGTCAAACCTAATAAGGGAATCCATAGATCGAGTTAATGCAACACTAGGGGTTTTAATTAGAAAGAGATTTCAATTAATCATCCTAGGTTTAGACGTTGTTAGTCTCGAGAGAGATAATAATATAAATTAGGGATTTCTACGGATCAAGTCAAGTGAATAAATTGTCTAATTCAGAGTCAAATAACAAGTGAAGTCTAGGTGGATTTTTCCTTGGGTATTGTCTTAATCAATCAAATTTCCCAAAAGTATTTTCCCCAATTTTCTTTCTGTGAATTCTTAGTTAGTTAATTAGTTTAGATAAAACAAACCCATTTATTTTTAGGCTAGATAATAAGAAAAGAGTTAATACTAGTACTTTTAGTTCCTTTGGGTTCGACATCCCGGTCTTGCTAAAACTATACTACTGTTCGATAGGTACACTTGCATTCATCGTGATAATAGTTAGTCTTCAAGAACGATCAAATATAAATTTATTAAAACTTATCACGAATCATCACGATTAAGTTTTTGGCGCTGTTTCCGGGGAGCTAAGATATTAGGAACTCTTGATTTTTTATTACTTTAGCCAATTTTACTTTTATTGCAATTTACTTCTTCTTTTAGTCTAGTTTATCTTTACCAATTCTTCTTTTTCTTTATTTCTGGCAGGTTTTTATAGTTTATGACTAGAAGGAATCCGTCAGGACCATTACTTTTTTATAGTGAGATCAATCGCATAGTTTACAGAAACCAAAGAGAAATAAGGCGAAGCCTAAGATACACAGAGGAAGAGCAAGAGGACGACATTCACACCACAACTGAGAAGAGGGCTGAAAATCAGGAAAATCTGCTACCTTCTACAATTGCTGTTGATCCAGTAAATCTGAATCCTGCTTCACGCACTATGTATGATTATGCTAAACCTAATTTAACAGGAACTGAGTCAAGTATAGTTAGACCTGCTATTACTACAAATAATTTTGAACTGAAACCTGATACAATTCAAATGATACAACAGTTTGTTCAGTTTGATGGTTTGCAGGATGATGATCCAAACAATCACTTGGCGAATTTTCTAGAGTTTTGCGATACTTTTAAAATCAATGGCATTTCTAACGATGCCATACGCCTTCGGTTGTTTCCCTTTTCATTCAGGAACAAAGCTAAACAGTGGTTGAACTCGTTACCACGAGGGTCAATCACTACTTGGGAACAAATGACCGAAAAGTTTTTACTTAAATATTTTTCGTCGGCTAAAACGGCTAAGTTGAGGAATGACATCTCTTCTTTTGTGCAGATGGATTTAGAAACACTCTATGATGCATGTAAGAGATACAAGGATCTTTTGAGAAGGTGCCCTCACCAAGGGTTACCACTTTGGCTACAGGTTCAGACATTTTACAACGGTGTGAACCCCTCAACAAGGGAACTCATCGGCACAGCTGCCGTGGAATTTTGAATAAAAAAACACCTGAAACAGCTTACGAATTCATTGAGGAGATGTCACTGAATAACTATCAGTGGCAAGTCATGGACAAAGCCGACGAAAGTAGTCGGTGTTTTCAACCTCGATGCGGTTACTATGCTCTCTAACTAGGTAGAACTCTTAAATAAAAAGATTGATGGTTTATATGGTTCTACTCAGGTACATCCAGTGATGAGGTGTGATTCAAGTGGAGGAGGAGTACACGCAGATTATCCATCCTTCAACCCTAGCACCGAGGAGGAACAAGTTCAATATATGGGTAATAACAATTCTAGATCTCAAAATAACCCATATAGTAACATGTATAATGCAGGTTGGAGGAACCATCCTAACTTCTCGTAGGGTGGTCAAGGAAATCAAAAGCCACAACATCCCCCAGGTTTTCAACAACCACCTTACCAGTAGGAAAAGAAGTCGAACCTTGAGGAGATGCTAACAAAATTTATCTCGGTGACAGAAACTCATTTCCAAAATACCGAGACAGCTCTTAAAAATCAGCAAGCATCCATTCAGGGGCTCGAGAACCAAATAGGCCAGTTGGCAAAGATGAACGACCACAAGGTAGCTTACCGAGTAATACAGAAACTAACCCAAAGGAGCAGCTTAACGTAATTACTGTCCAAGATGAGGAAGGGTTAGTGGAACCTAAACCAGAACCAAAGCAAGAAATTGTGTTAACCAAAGGTAAGGATGAGGTAGACCACAATGAGCGGAAATAGGTAAGTACAGAGTACAAACCTCGAGTGTCATACCTCAATGCGACAAGGAAAGACTGCACAGACGAACAATTCAGTAAATTCATTAAATTATTAAAAAAACTACATATTAACTTACTGTTTATTGAAGCTCTTTCGCAGATGCCAAACACAGTTAAATTTATAAAGGAGCTTCTAGCAAATAAACAAAAATTGGATGAAGCGTCGCATGTGGAGTTGAACGCAGTGTGCTCGGCCATACTACAGAATAAGCTGGCCAACAAATTGAAAGATCCAGGGAGTTTTACGATTCCTTGTTTAATTGGTAGCTTAGATGTTAGTAATGCTTTGGCTGATTTGGGGGATAGCATTAATGTCATGCCTTATAAAATGTTTAAACAACCGGGAAACCCAAACAAACTAAGATGAGCATTCAGCTAGCAGATAAAACTATTAGATTTCCTAGGGGTATCATTGAAGATGTACTTGTTAAAATTGACAAATTTATTTTCCCAGTTAATTTTGTTGTTCTAGACATAGAAAAGGGTAGTGACGTGCCTCTAATTTTAGGAAGGCCCTTTTTAGCAACTGCTAGAACCATTATCGATGTTGGTACAGGTGAACTCACACTTCGTCTGGGTGATGAGACAATCACCCTTCAAGCTCGTAATTCAAGAAACACATAGAATATCGAGGGTGATTGTATAAATTGTACCACTAAAACTGACCATGTGGTGCAATATTCTTTGTAGGAAACACATCTGAAAAGCATACATGAGTCATGTTCAAGTAACAACAAAGGACCCATCTATGAAGAACAAAGGCTACGAGTCGAGGAACTAGATGAATGGCAGATACATAAATTGAGAACACACGATAAACCAAAACTATGCTATGACGAACCCAATGCTTCACCAAATCAACTTAAGGTTGGAGACAAGGTACTACTAGATACTGTAGACCCTCACATTACCACCTTTGAACCTAATGGAGAAACCCCTCTTACGGTACTTAGCATTTTCCTATACGGCACAGTCGAGGTAATTCATCCCAAATTTGGTACGTTCAAGGTAAATAGTACTCATCTCAAACCTTATTGTGATAAAATTGATAGCAGGAATGAGGAGTGTAAACTCCTCGAACCACTATGACCACGCAACAGAGAGGTAAGTCAAGCTTAAACTATAAATAAGCGCTTCTCGGGAGGCAACCTGAGCACTAACGATATTAACTTCTTTAAATTTTAGTTTTTAACATTTAATTCACTAACTGAGTCACTGAACACAGGTTCTCTAGAACCATACGACCAGGCATACAGGCATGCCTTAGGCCGTGCCCATACCACGGAAGGCAACACGGCTGTGCGAAACGGCCGTGTGAAAATAGGGAAAAAAATTTTCCCCAAATCGGGAGTCGAGAAGTTGCCATGATCATGCGATATGGTCACGGAATGAATCTGTCAAAACAATGCACGCCTGTGTCTAGAGGCTATGGTTGAAACTGAGAAAACAACACGGCGTGCGACACGCCCGGGCTCACTACTGATGGTCAAGACTGACAAAATAACACGGGCGTGGACATACATACACGGGCGTGGGAGAAGCGACCGAAGCAAAACACGGCCGTGCGACACGGCCGTCTACATCAACATGCCTAAATAACACGGGCGTGGGCCAAATTTTAGACACACTCAAATTTGAAAATCATGATATATACGGGCTAAATTAGGGAACACGGGCGTGCCCCATGGCCGTGTACCCCAATATCTATATAAACCACCCACTATTCATCATCTTATTCTCGATCATAAATTTATATTTGCCCGCTCTTGAAGACTAACTATTATCACAACGAAGGCAAGTGTACCTATCGAACAGTAGTATAGTTTTAGCAAGACCGGGATGTCGAACCCAAAGGAACTAAAAGTACCAATATTAACTCTTTTCTTATTATCTAGCCTAAAAATAAAAGGGGTTTGTTTTATCTAAACTAATTAACTAACTAAGAATTCACAGAAAGAAAATTAGGGAAAATACTTTTGGGAAATTCGATTGATTAAGACAATACCCAAGGAAAAATCCACCTAGACTTCACTTGTTATTCGACTCTGAATTAGACGATTTATTCACTTGACTTGATCCGTAGAATTCCCTAATTTATATTATTATCTCTCTTGAGACTAACAATGTCTAACCCTAGGTTGATTAATTGAAATCTCTTTCTAATTAAAACCCCTAGTGTTGCATTAACTCGATCTATGGATTCCCTTATTAGGTTTGACCCTAATCCGACAGATTTATGTCGTCCTATGTCTAGGATTGCATGCAACTCCGCTTAATTATGCTAGATCTACTCTTAGACAGGGAGTTTTGCTCCTCTGAATAAGCACATCAATACTTGAATTAATATCCTGAAATATTAAAACAAGGATTCAGAACACATAATTAAGAACAAATCAAGTATTTATCATATAATTTAGAAAATAATAACAAAATCCATCTTAGGTTTCATTCCCCTTAGGTATTTAAGGGGTTTAGTTCATATTTGTAAAATAAAACATCTTAAAAGAATAATGATAACAAAACATAAAGAAAAATCCAAAACTCCTGAAAGAAAATTAAGGGAGATCTTCCATCTTGAAAGAGAATCCGGCTTCTGAGATGGATCAATCAGCTTTCTTTGAGTAAATTCTTGCTTCCCACTCCGTGTGTCCCCTTTCATCCTCCTCTCTGGTGTTTAAATAGGCTTTAGAATGCCTTAGAACTCTCAAGAGTGGCCTTTTTCGAATAGAACTCAACTTGGGCTCGACAGGGACACGCCCGTGTTTGATTGCTCCAAAACGTGTTAGAGACTGTTGAATAGACACGGCTGTGTGATCTACCTGTGTAATTTACACTCAATTCTGCTAAAAGGGCATGGGCATGTGGTCTACCCGTGTGAGGAAGTCCAGGCCGTGTTGATTTCCCACGTTGGCTCATTTTCTCTGTTTTCAGCCCGTTTCTCGCTCTTTTTACTCTTTTATGCTCACCTAAGTATAAAATATGAAATTAAAGGACTAGGAGCATCAAATTCACCATATCTAAAGAGAATTCATCCATAAATGTGCTAAACATGGGATTAAAATATGTATAAATTATGGTTTATCAATAGATGTTTTTGGTTGATGTTTTAGCCATTATATTTTGGCTTGTAAATTTGGTATTTTGAATGATTGAAATGGTTGATATGTGGATATATGTATGTGGCCTTTTGATGGATGATTTTATAGTCTTTATGATGCTTAGATGATGGAAGTTGAACACAGTCATTTTGGTATTAAAAAATGTAGTTGGTATTTATGGCTTATGATGCTAAATGGTAAATGGTAAATGGTAAATTAAGTACATATAAGTGTGGATTTGATATGTGTACAAAATGGTAAGTTTTGGCTAAACTAAGCATTTAGTTATACATGTTTAATTGTTGTGATTGAGGTGCCTTTTGGACAGATTGGTTGTATGCTTATGTACCATATTTGAATAGCTTGTTTATGCATGGTCTTAGTGCAAATTGAAGGCTTGTTTATATATGCAAAAGTGATTGTAGGTATATGCATGAATGGGTGAGAAAAATGGCTTGGAAATGACCTACTTTTTGTCCACACAGCTAGCGACACGGTCGTGTGTCTCCTGAGTCAGGTAGTTATACGGCCTAGCACACGGCCTGACACATGAGCGTGTGAGGCCATTTTGAAGGGTACACGGCCTGGCACACGGGCGTGTGGCTTGGCCGTGTGACCCAAGTCAGAGAGTTATATGGGCACAGACACAGGCTGGGACACGATCGTGTGTCCCTACTTCAAATGTCCACACGGCCTGAGACACGGGTGTGTGTCTTAGCCGTGTGCATCACATGGCCGTGTGACCTCTGCAGTTTGAAAATTTACATCTTTTTCCCCAAAAAATTCTATATGTTCTCGATTTAGTCCCAATTAATGTGTTTTTAGGGTCTCGAGGGCTTATATAAGGGACAATATGTATGTTATTAATGGAGTTTGCTATGATTGATGTTGTGAAATATATGATTTAACTTTTTGATTGTTTTGAATTGTAATCTCCGGTAATGCTCCGTAACTCTATTCTGGCGACAAATACGGATTAGGGGTGTTACACATTGGCTGAAAATTTTTCAAAAAAATCTTAAAGAACTCTTGTTCAGCCATTTCCAATGGACATTTATGCTTGATGATCATTTTCACAAAATCCAAGCATCTCCTTTCTTGATCGAACATGAAGTTGCTTTCATCACTATCCTGAGTGATCAAATTACTTATTTCAGATATGGTTAACTGCCATTCTTGATTTTTTTGTTTTCTTATTTTGGCATATTTCCAAATGGTTTTTCAAGTGTGTAGTTCCACTCTTGCTTGACCATGTAAAATATTTATTATAGTGTTTACATTTGGCTACTTGTTTTCCATTCACTTCAAACTTATCAAAGCGTAGCCAAACTTTAGACGTGAACTTTCTCCATTTGGCTCGTGGGACTTGATAGGTCTCCATGTATGCTTTCATAATCTCATAGTCACCAATGGATATAGTATGAGAAATGAAGTCCTTCTCTCTAATTTCTTTTCAAAAAGTAGACAAATTAAGAATAAGTTGTCTATAAGTAAAAACTTCAAAGCACATTACAATAGCTAAAGCTCTCAAAATTATATATAATAATTTGAATACTTAGCTTAGGCATGCACCACTACATTATATATAAGCATACAATGTTAATATAATGTTGACAAGCTATTCAACCAAACCCTTCTTCTTTTAAAAAGAAAAGGAAAAAAATGGTAGGCAACTAATTTTAATGTTATTCACTTAAGTTACATTCCTGTTGTTTAAGAACAAAATTCAAGATAAATGATAGTATATGTTTCTCCTTTACATATTCTAGGGCTTTATCTTACTAATAAGATTTCAAGTTTTAGAACAACTATATAGAAATGATTACCTGTTTATGAGGCCCTTGTGTTTATAGTACTCCTCCATAACTCATGGGATTGGGTGTGCTAAAATGAGATGACTCAACCTAAAAGAAAATATTGTTATTCATTATACACATGTACTTGAATACTACAAGTCTAAATAATAATATAACATGAATATAATTGATTAGCATTATACCTGCTCAACAAGCCCATGTCTTTCCATTTCATAAACGTCATATGGTTGAACTGCATTCAAAGACCATGTTGTCTTTGAGTTTAGTAAATCATTGGTGGATAAAGCTGGTCGAGCGTTTCTCGTATGCATCATCCCCTGGAGAGTGGTTGAAATGGTTTCTCTTTCGAATCCAACTTCGTTACCTTTAACTTGTATAGTTACAAATTTTTTCTTCATATTTTTCAAGTCATTGAAGATATCAAGTGCTAAAGATTCTGATTTCTCACTTTCGATTTCAGGCCAATAAAATTCTACTACATAAAAATCACCAATGATGTAGTCATTTTGTAGACAGATTGCACCAGCAGCATGACTACCAAACAACTGTGTAGCATTAAATAGTGGGTAGTCACTTTTCATAAGCTTCATAATACTTGGTTTGAAATATAATATTATAATTTCTGAAATATCTCTAATAAATTAGCACCACAATTTATTTTATAACTATTTTGAAAGAACGTATTACTATAACATCACAATTTAACTTCAAAATATGTGTTGCAAATTAAAACAGATAAATATATTAAACCTTCAAACAACCACAAAATTTTAGGCATATTTTCAGTAGTGTATGTAAAATTATATTTGATTGACAAGTTTCAAAACTCTAGTTATAGGGTAATAAATTTTTATCCTATAAATATTCTTCTCGTAAATATATTTAATTGATAGGTTAAGAAATATAAAACTTGTAATAATTAATCAGTAATGATATATTATATTAGTTGCAATTTTGAGACTTTTATTTATTGTGATTATCATATGATATTTAATACCTATATTGATTAATGAGAACATTTTTTTTAAAAAGTAATTATAATGTAAATATACAATTTCATATATTATTAATAAAACAACAATTTCTCTAATGAGTCTTCCTCTGAACGTGGATCAAACTCTTTTGATGATGGATAAAAAATAGGCCAAAATAGAGTGTCTGATAAAGATAGCCCCTTTAGCATTCAACATGTTTAGGTCAAAGGCTCGTTAGAATATATGAAAAACAAAGTAGTGAAAAGTATAGAGACAAAGAGTTCTATTTCAATTTTCGAGAAAGAAAACGCAAGTTTCAAGTTTGGGGAAATGAGTATGGCCGAGGAGAACACGAGACAAAGACCTACACTCATGGAGGAATTTCGCCCAACGAGACCACCAAATGTTGAGATTGGGAGCTCTGAGCATTCAATGGTGGAGGTGGTGACGACTATGAAGGGGATTATCAATGGCATTGAGTGTGACTCAACTACTGAAACTTTAGCCAATAGTGACACCATGCTTGTGTAAGTATCCGATGATCAGGCAAGCCTTAATGTTGAGCATAGTTGCTGATGTTGAACTGCTTACATTGGGTGTGACTCAACTACTGAAACTTTAGCCAATAGTGACACCATGCTTGTGTAGGTATCGATGATGAGGCAAGCCTTAATGTTGAGCCTAGTTGCTGATGTTGAACTGCTTAGATATGAGAATATTCGCTATTTCACTTTAATTATGAATACAAAATTATTCTTTTAGAACTAACAAAGAACTGATCATCCCTGTAACAGCCCATTTTCAGTGAAATCGGAATAGTGGTTTCGGGACACAAATCTGAGTCCGTAAGAAAAATTATTTTAATATTATTTCATGATCTGCATTATGATAAGAATATCGTATGAAAATTTCATTAAGAAAATTTTACCGATTACATGTTTAATTAGGAGGAAAGGACCAAATTGCATAAAATGTAAAAGTTGAGTTCTACTAGCTAAAAGTATCAAATAGCTATGGAATTCAAAATTTGAGATCCTTATATGGCAATTAGACCATTAAGTGGAGTTAGTAGATAAGTATGATGATTCATCTATGAAAAATCTAATAAAGAAAAGGACTAAATTGGAAAGAAAAAGATGAAAAGATGACAAATTAATAAAATAAGAAAATATCATCATTTATCATCATCTTTCCCAAAATTAAATCCATGGAAACCCTAGCTAAAAGAAAAGAGTTCAAGTAAACTTTGTTGGCTTAGTTAGGTATGTATCATTGCCCCTTTTTAATGATTTTTACATCTTCGAGATCGTAATAGCTTAATATAGCTATCTCGAGGATTAATTTGTAAAGTTATCAAAGTAATAGGGTTTTTTCATGGATTAATATAGATGAATTATGAAATTTATGGTAGAAAATGAAAGGTTGTTGATAGATAAACAACTTTTGTAAAGGAAATTTTGATGAAATTGTGATTTAGGGACTGAATTGAAAAGATGTAAAATTTATAGAAAAATCTGAATTTTGTAAAATATATGGGATGTAAGGTTAAATTGCATGAATTTTATTTTCCGAGCCTAGGGGCAAAATTGTCATTAATTAAAAGTATAGGGGCAAAATGATAAATTTTGCCTAGGATGTAAATTGAATTGAATTGAATATGAATTGTATTAAATTAAGCTAAATTTACTCGTATAGATCTGGATAGATCAAATACGGAGCTAGATCGAGGTAAAAAAAAGTAACGAATTGGTAGCATACAAGTTCACGAACATTGTCGAGGTAAGCTCGTGTAACTAAATTGTGTATATTTAGATGCTTGATTTGGATATTGTGTATGTGATTGTATTGTTGCTATGACTATGAAATTAGTATTAAATTCGACAATACCAGAAAAATATCAAGTCCCGATTAAATAAATGAAATTCGATGGATACAGGATTTCTCGAATTGTTTGTGGTTCTGCATATGTTGCGAACACACCATAGCTCCAAAGAGCGTCCCGTTATTAGCCCTCTCGAGCTTCCTATTATATGATTCTTGTGAGCTTCCCAATAATAGCTCTTCGGAGCAACCCGATCGGTCGTGATCCTGCATAGGTTGTGGGCACACCACAGGTCTTATGAGCGTCCCGTTATATGGCTCTTTGTGAGCTTCCTGATTAATGGCTCTCTAAAGCTTCCTGATATGGCTCGCTTGAACTTCCCGATACATGGCTATACCGAGCTTCTCGTTAATGGCTCTTCGAAGCTACCTGTTATTGGCTCGCATAAGCTTCCCGATTATGGCTCTTATGAGCCTCCTGTTATATAGCCCAGATAAGCTTCCCGTTACATGGCTCACATGAGCTTCCTATTATATAGCTCGAGAGAGGGCTTCCCGATTATATGCTCTAATGAGCACTCCTGAATATGAATTGACGGATTTCAGTTTGCACACTTCAAGTGTACTACTTGTGTAACCATCGATATTTCAAATAAATCCAACTGGCAAAGTTCTGACATGGAATAATTTGAACTTACAATGAATTATTATGGAAATGTACATGTTATGTGGAAATATGAAAATATGAGGTGGAAAGCATATGTATATGAAAATTGTTACATGATAAACTCATCCTTGTTTCTTGATGTTCACATGAAATACATGACTAACATGTTTCTTGAGGTTATATGTGTTAAGGCAAATTGACAAATTTCTTTGGATGAATTTTGCATGCTTACTTTAAATGTAAATGATTGGTAAGTTAATTTCCCGCTATACGAACTTACTAAGCATAATATGCTTAGCCTATTTTATTTCCCCTTGTTCTATAGTAATTCGGAGGCTCGTTGGGTTGAAAGCTTGGCAGAGATATCATCACACTATCCATCAGCTTATCTAGGTGTATTTAGTAAATTAACTTTGGTTATAATGGTATGTATAGGTTAACTTGGCCAATGATGACATATAAATGTTTTGGTTGTAATT
Organism: Gossypium longicalyx; assembly: GCA_025698465.1. Lineage (NCBI taxonomy): Eukaryota > Viridiplantae > Streptophyta > Magnoliopsida > Malvales > Malvaceae > Gossypium > Gossypium longicalyx. The sequence goes on along the minus strand of CM046995.1, from coordinate 63,467,179 downwards.
AGCCATTAGAATGGCTTGTAATAGTCATGTTTTGGTATATATATAGTATTATCATGTTTGAAGTATGAAATTGATTAAGCATACAAGCAATTGGTATCTAGGTAAGTATATAAATTTTGGAATGACATATTAATAAATTGTCTATTGGGGTGCCTAAAAGCACATTGGTTGTATGTGTAAAATGTCAAGTTTAAGACATGATTTTGGTTTGTTTTAAGTGCTTTGATATGGTTTGTGAATGTATTTAAGTATTATAGTAGGTGGAAGACAAGTTTGGGTGATAAATATGGCTTGGAAATGGCTTTATTTTGTCCACACGGGCAGAGACATGGGCGTGTGTCTCAGCCGTGTGTGACACACGGCCATGCGCACGGGCGTGTGGTTCGGCCGTGTGTCCCTAGCATCTTTAAAATTACAAAATAGAATGCCTAGGTGTTTTCACACGGGCAGAGACACGAACGTGTGTCTCAGCCGTGTGTGGCACACGGCCTGGCACACGGGTGTGTGACTTGGCCGTGTGTCCCTTGCATCTAATTAATGTAAATTAAAATGTTCACATGGCCTAGCACACGAGCGTATGGCTTGGCCGTGTGACTCAAGTTAGTAACCACCCTATTTGGACATAAGCTAGGACACAGTCGTGTGTCCCTATTTTGAATGTCCATACGGCCTGAGATACGAGAGTGTCTCTTGACCGTGTGAGACACACGGCTTGGCCACACAGGCGTGTGTCCTTTGCATCTTGAAAATTTTTTGAGATTTTGTGGAAAATTCTCTGAGTTCCTGGTTTAGTCCTGACTTATTTTAAATGTATATTTTGGGCCTCGATAACCCATTTAAGGGACAATATGATTTATTTCGGATATGAAATGTAAATGATATGAATTAACTGTATTTGTTTTGTAAACTCTAGTAATACTTTGTAACCCTGTTCCGGCGATGGATATGGGTTAGGGGTGTTACAATCCCCGTTTTCATAATTTTTTGAAAGAATGAATGAATGATTTCTCCACTGATTTAATTATTCTATTTAAGACTCGAATTAGTGGGTCCAGGGCTGATGATATTATTGGCAAACTAGGTTATCAAAATTATTTAAAAGTTGAAGTTGTTGGCTTTGTTGGGGGTATCTGGATTAATTGGAATGATAGCATTGATGTTGATTTCCTAGATTTACATCCCCAAATGATTCAAATAAGAATTCGCAGTAAATAAGGGACCTTCTATTTTTTTATGCTCAACTATTTATGCTAGTCCACATTCAACAAAAGGTGTTCTCTTCGGCATTTTCTTAGGTTCAATTGCAGGTTCAATTGATGAACCTTGGATTACGGCTGGAGATTTTAACTCAATTTTGGATAGTTCTTGCTAGAACAAGTTGTAAACTTTTCAGATCATTCTTAGTCAAATAAAGGCTTTGAGATATATGGTTTTATGGTCCTCACTTTACATGTAATAGAGGTAATCTTTTCCAGTAGCTTGGTAGAGTCATATGTAATTCGAATTGGGATTCTTTGGCACCAAATTGCTTCATTCGACATCTTCATAGATTGAGATATGATCATTGGCCAATTTTGGTATCTTTGAGCTCTAACTCTCATAATAAAAGTTGTCGTCCTTTTAGATTTTTTAGTAAGTTGGTTGCTACATTCAGAGTTCAGGGACCTAGTTCGTAATCACTGGAAGCATGATCTTGAGATTGGTTCAAACTTGGATCTATTTAAGATAGTGGTTCAAGACTTGAATGAGCATGTTTATGGTAATATTTTTGCTTGGAAGAGGAAGCTGATAGAAAAAGTTAATCGTGTACAGAAGATTTTGAAGTTTCGATCATAACGTCTATAATTTCGTGAGTTTGAGTTGCGAAAATAGATTGATGATATCTTAAAACATGATAAGCTTCTCTGGTTTTAGAAATCACAGATTTTTTGGCTTACGAATGGTGATAGAAATACTAAGTATTCCATAGTCGCACTTTAGCTAGGCGAAAGAGGAATAAAATTGAAGGACTAAAAATTGGTAAGTTGTGCTGGTGTTTTGGTACTGATATTTTAAAGCAACATTTTATGGATTTTTTTCCAAAATCTCTACACTGCTGATAATCATGTAACAGGGACCTTTCCTTTTGTGATAAGTTTTCTCCTTTATCAGTATATTATCGAGACATGTTATTGATAGTGGCTACTAATGAAGAAATCTACAAAGCTGTGTTTAGTATTGTAACATCCCTTACCCGTATTCAACTCCGCAACAACGTTCGAGGCGTTACCAGACTCAAACACAAGAAATCATACTATTTCGGGTCATGAAAATCCATCCAAATTAAAACCATTCAAAAACAATCATATTGTTCATATTGCGGGCCTACGAGGCCCAAAACATGTGTTCGGAGTAGTTTGGGATTAAACCGAGAACTTTAAAAATTTTTGGGGAAACTTAAAAAATTTTCATCACGAAACAGATCCACATGCCCGTATGGGTGAAGGGACACACTGGTGTGGCATATCACACGCCCGTGCTTCAGGCTATATCCATCTTAGGGTGCATTCTGTTTATGATGTCATCATAAAAATGAGGTCACACAGCCAAATCAAACGCCCGTGTGCTTAGGCCGTGTGGAGACACACGCCCGTGTCTCTGCCCGTGTGCTGAATTCTGGACATTCTTTTTTTTCCAAAAATCAAGGTGCAGGGGATATACGACAGTAACACATGCCCGTGGGTAGACCGTGTGTCACACACGGACTAGACACACGCCTGCGTGTTTACCCGTGTGGACAAATACAAGGCTATTTCCCAAGCCATTTTGCCACCCTCACTTGTATATATTCACACTACATCATATGGCACAATCTTAAGCATATAAATGCATTTAAAAACAGCTGCAATCAAGCAATAACGTATCAGTTTCATACCATCATCTATCATGCATTATAACATTAGGCCTTGCCAAATCATTTCATGTTAAATTCACACTCAAAGGGCATTAACATATGAATAAAATCATAACCATCATATATCAAGCAAATATAAACCATATCACAAAACATTGACATATGCACATACATACTTATATGGGCTTACAACCATTTAGCCAATATAAGCCAATTTGGATGGCTACAAATTACATCCAACCTTTAACCATCACAAGCTAATGTATTTAGCCAAATCATAATGACTCATACACCAAATGACTAAGTCCTTATACATGCCATAAACTCAAAGGGTTTTGCATTCACTTATACCCAACACGATAGCTTGATAGTGTGATAGCATCTCTGGCGATCTCCAATTCGAGCTAGCATAAAACCCTATAAGATATGAGAAAGGAAGGGGGAGTAAGCTACACAGCTTAGTAAGTTCGTATGCAAATAATAAGCAACAATGGCAATACATTTGTCAAACATTCATAATCTCTCCAATATAAAATACCATAATAATCATTAACAAATCATTTCAAGCCTTATAGTAACATGTACATTAATTATGCGTATTCATATTTTCAAGCTCAGAGCTTAACATCTTTCAATGATTTAAACTCTTGATTTCTCATACTTTCATAACCATTTTAATAGGCAATTATGCAAATCTTTCATTTTTCACACATATCTAACGAATCACAAATCAAGTGAAATAAACATCTTATCTCTCAATTTGATATGGCTCAAAAGCCTAACCCATGATTCTCAACTGAATTTATCATTAATATACATATCATAAACATAAACACTAAATCACAAGATTTCATAAATATTTTTAATAGACATTAATATCAATCTTTACTTCATTTCATGTTCATTGAGTCATAATCAAGGAAATAAAACATTTCATATCACAATTCCATTTGGCCTAAAGGCCCTTTTTCATAAGTATCAATCAACTTTACCATGTATTTATTCATCATACACATAAACCAATATCACATGGTTAACTTAAAGTCACCTTCATAGTGATTATGAATTCATAATATCATGAAGAAAATGGTTATAAACTTTACGTACATACCTGTACCAACTCGTATCATAATCATTTACTTTGTCAATTTTGGAAAAATCTTTGAATTTCCCATTGAACCACTTGGAATACTAAAGGATACTCGGGAATTCTCATACACATAGTAAGATGCTAATGCCATATCCCAAATATGGTCTTACACGGGATCACAAATCGAAGCCGATAGCCCAGCTATGGTCTTACACGATGTCTCATACTGATGCCATGTCCCAGACATGGTCTTACACGAAATCATATATCGATGCCAATGCCATATCCCAGATATAGTCTTACATGGGATCACATATATCGATGCCAATGCCATATCCCAGAAATGGTCTTACATAGGATCACATATATTGATGCCAACGCCATGTCCTAGACATGGTCTTAAATGGGATCACACATAACCCTAATGTCATGACATTTTTGTCCTATCTACTTCTAAGGTTCAACCGGGACTTCTTCGTTATCTTGGCATTATCGAACTTACTCATAATATCAATCATATAAATCATATAATATTAAATCAATTTAAAACATAAATATAGTATTGCATTATTCACATACAAACTTACCTCGAATGCGACAATGGCGAAAAGGACCTATTTGTCCAATATTTGTTTTTCCCTCGATCTAGACTCGAACTTCGTTTTTTCTTGATAATCGAGCTTGGAAGCTTGGAAAACCCTATCCATGGTTTCTTCATGTAAAATTCAGCCAAGTAAAAATATGGACAAGAAATTTTGGCTTTTATTTTGTTTATTAAGTCATTTAATTACTAAATGACCAAAATGCCCCTAATTCAAAAATATTATATTTCACCTATTTCATGTCCATTTTTGTCCAACAAATTATTCAATGGTCTAATTACCATTTAAGGACCTCAAATTTAAAATTTCATAACAATTGGACACCTTTAGCTTCTAGAACTCAAGTTTTGCACTCTTTACGATTTAGTCCTTTTGACTAAATTGAATGCCCAAACGTCGAAATTTTCGAACAAAATTTTCACAAAATCATTCCATGACATTTTAAACCATAAAAATATAATAAAAATAAATTTTCTTACGTCAGATTTGTGGCCCCAAAACCACTGTTCTAACTAGACCCAAAATCGAGTTGTTACAAGTATGGCATCTCCCAAAGCATAAAGGATTGATGGGTTTTACGCAAAATTTTACCAATCACATTAAGAAATAATTGGAGACTTTGTTTGTTTTCTTGATAGAAAGGTACTTAGAGGCATATCTTGGATCCCAATCTCAACAAAACCTTGCTTGTCTTGATTCCAAAAGTTTAAAGACTTGAAAACATTTCTCAATTCCGTCCAATCAGCTTGTGTATTGTTTTGTATAAGATCATCACTAAGACAATCGTTAATCGACTTAGGCCGATGATGGAGAATATCGTTAAAAAAAACCAAACAAGTTTCATTTTAAGGATGAATATATCGGATAACATAGTTATCGCACAATAGGCTTTTCATTCCATGAATATAGTCAAATGAAGGAAATGTTGGATGGCTTTGAAGGTTGACTTGGAGAAAGCATACGATGGGATCCGTTGGGAGTCTTTAAAAGATACTTTGTTGGATATAGGTATCCCATCTTTGCTGATTAATGTAATCATGAATTATGTGTCTTCCTCTTCTTTATATATTCTTTGGAATGGGGCCATCATTGATCCTTTTTATCCCACGCAAGGAATACAGAAAGGGGATCCAATTTCTCCTTATTTATTCGTGTTGTGTATGAAACATTTTGGCCATCTAATTGATAGGGCAGTTGAGCGAAAAGGTTGGAGTCCTTTGTTGTTATCGAGGCGAGGACCGACCCTTTCACATCTTTTCTTTGCTGATGTCTCAATCTTGTTTTGTAAGGTAGATAGGGATCAAGATGAACATGTCAATGTAATTCTCAATACTTTTTGCCTCCTCTCTAGACAGAAGGTTAGCAGAAATAAAACTAAGGTATTCTTACAACACCCTAGAGGAAGTAACTTGCGCAATTTGTGGTGATCTTAGAGTTTTGAGGGTTGATTATTTAGGCAAATATCTTGATATGCTTATTTTTCACAAGAGAGTTACAACAAAAACTTTTGAATTTGTGGTTGATAAGGTTTGAAACAAGCTCAATTGTTGGGAGGCCAAGGAATCTCTCGATGGTAGGAAAAATTACTTTGGCTAAATTAGTTCTCTTAGTTATACCAAGTTATTTTATGTGTACGACTCATATTCCTTTTTTTGTTTGTAATGAAATTGATATGCTCACTCGAAATTTAATTTGGGGATTTAGTATAGAGTTAAGAAAACCTACCTTTTTAAATTGGATTGATTGTTGTAAGCCACTTGATAAAGGGGGTTTTTGGCATCGGAAAGCTTGTTGATCAAAACAAAGTTTTCTTATTAAAGTTGGGCTTCAACATTATTTCCAATCCTGAAAATTTGTGGGTGAGAATTTTGAGGAATAAGTACAATGTTCAGGGACTGATGTCGATCTTAATTTCGAGGAGCAATTGTTCTTTTATTTGGCAGTCTATTATAAAGGTTTGGTCATAGGTTATTAGTGACACTTATTGGTCGGTTGGTTAATTTTTGGAATGACGTATGGTTTAAACAAGTTGGCCCTCTTAAATTATTTTATGAAGGACCTGGCTAGCCGAATGAAACTCTTAGAGTGTGTGATATAATTGATGATTCTGGAAATTGGGATTGGTTTCAGCTTAACCTATTGGTACCTAACCATATTCTTCTTCACATTGTAGCTATATTACCTCCTTGTAATAATGTAGGGTCAAACCGAATCACTTGGAAATGGTCTGCCAATAATTCTTTTTCTTTTGTTGAGACTTATAAGAACCTTTCCTCACTTGGTAGTGTTGATTCATTTATGAACTGGAACTTGATTTGACAAAATAAGGCCCCAAGATGAATTCATGTTTTTCTTTGGATGCTTTGGTAGAATCGACTCTTGACCAATAGTGAGCAGACTCGAAGACACATGACTAATGAAGGACATTGCCCTCGATGCAGGAATTCCTTTGAGTCAAGTATTCATGCAATCCGAGATTGTGAATTTTTTAAAGTGGTTTGGCATGTTGTTGTTACTAACATTGCTAGAAATGCTTTCTTCTCAAGAAATGTGAATGAATGGTTAGTCTGAAATTTGACAAATCAATGGGGGTTTATTGACAAGGAGGAGGATTGACGGACATAGTTTTTTATTTTGTGTTGGCTATTATGGAATAGTCGTAACAATTTTATCTTTAATAATAGCCATAGTTGCATTGAAGATACTATTTTCATAGGATTTACTTGGGCTAAAAGTACTGTGAACTAAAGTTCAATTGAGCTTTTTGGACATTCAAAGGTCATCCCTACACATTGGATGCCATCAAAGATAAGGTGGATCAAACTCAACAAGATGGTGTTGTTTCGGCTCTTGCTAATAGTCCTTCGATTGGAAGAGTTTTCAAAGATTCTTGCACGAATTGGCTGTGTGGTTTTGCTATGAGGACTGGCAAGGATACGATTTTCAAGGTTGAATCAAAAGTTTTTTTAGAAGGACTCACCATAGCATGAGAGACTAGTTTTAAACAGCTGGAGTTCGAATGTAATAATGATTTGTTAGTTGAAACACTCCTAGTTGGAGATGCTGCAAATAATAGGAAGTCAGAGTTGCGCTTGATCCATCAACTCTTACGGCGCAACTAGGAAGTTTGGATTCAACATATTCCTTGGGACTACAACAAAGTTGCCGATCATATGGCTAAAATTGCCAGCTTAAATTACAACAACTTGCAGTTGTTTGAAGAACCTTCGGTCCTGGTCCAAGAAATACTTAATGACCATCTTTCTACTATGTCCAATATCCCCCATTAGTGTTTTCTTTACCTTATAGTCACTATTTTACTGTATTTTTTCTATGGAAAAAATAAAATAAATATAATTATCATTATCATTATCAATTGATATACTATTTTATCAATAAAATAAATATAATTATAAATTTAAAATTAATATATTTAAAAATCTCACGTAATTATACATCATTTAAAACTTAATTATAAAAACCACGCTCACTTTAAATATAATTAAAAAATATAAACTGTGCAGAACTCAACTTTCTTATATAAACTGTGCAGAACTTCTCGTAGATACGCGATAATTTCCAATCTATATTAAGATGAGATAATATTTGACTTGGCTATCGAATTTTCACTCATTTTCTCTCAGTTTTTGTCTTACTTTTCATTCCAAAAGCTCTTACATTTCTACTTCGATTTGCCTTTTTTTCTGGTCCCCCAATTTCTGCTTTTGGGTTTTCTGTTCTCTACCTTTTCTATCTTTTTCTCCGTAACTTTTAATGGGTATGTATTCGAATTGGCCTTCTTTGAAGGAGAATCTTGAATTTTGTTGCAAAAACCATCAAAAACTGCTAAGTGCTTAGTATTTGACTCGAAGTTGTTTTCTTTATGCTTTTTCTTATTTTTTTTTAATCTGGCGTTGCTTCGAGGCTGGCTTAATATGATTAATCGTATAAAGGGCTTGTCTGTGGCTGTAATTTCTATTTGAAACTGATTCTAGGAGTTGTTACTCCTCCATTCTTACCAAGGGTTTTGTTTGACTTCATCTTTGGTACTTAGGTTCACGGCCAAAAATATGAATATTTGGCTCTTAGGATGACCACCTTACATTCAACTTTAATGAATAAGCTTTATGATGTATGTTTTATCATTCATCCTGTACTTAGTCGAAGTTCTAAAATTTTGGAAGTTTTTTATAGGATTTTAAATCACTTGCTGATGTGATAGTGGATTAACAGTTGTATTACTATGTTTTAGATTTAACAGGTGAGATGCAAGGGAAAAATGGAAAACCCAAGCTTCTTGATCAAGCTTTTTCTGCCTTTTTTGTGCAGCTTCCTAACAAACTTCAAAACCATCTTAAGGTTAGCCATTTCTCCTACGTAGGGGGGGATTCATTTAATGGACTATTATTTTTAAGTATCTCTGAATTTGAATGAAAATCCCTTCTTCTTCTTTTTTTTGCCTCAGTCACAGTTCAAGGGATTAGCAAACGATAATGATGGATTTGAATCTGCGAACTCTTTTCTCGAGAAGGAGAAGGGTTCATTTGCTGGATTGAGGATTGATCTGAAGAAACAATTGCAAGCTTGGAGAGAAAATCCTTCATGGGTCAATCAACCTCCAGAAATAAAGGTAAAGAGTTATTGGGAACTTTCATGGTTTCCTTCTCAACAGCTATGTGACCCGAACTCTTCATTTTTCATGAAGTACCCATACTAGCATTTGTATCCGACACATATTTAAACAAGGATACAAGTATCTGACACTCACTCTCGAGTGCCTGCTAGTAAAAGCTTTTAACTCTAGGCCAGTCAAAAGCATGAACTTTCCTAGTGCTATTTCACTCATATAGCCAAAGTTGTAGAAAACCCTTGGCTTCTAATTTTAAAATATAGTTTGCACTACATTGCTGTTATCTACATTCTTGGATTTTTTATTCTAAGGGTCCATCAATTTGCAAAGAATTAGGCTAATGTTATTCTTGGCAGGTTAGTGTGCCAAAAGGTTTTCTTTGCAACCTTAAGGCAAAACTTGATGTTGGGTTGCCCCCAGATGCAGTGTATGATATTTTAACTGATCCTGATAGTAAGAGAATTTTCAAGAACATTAAGGTAAGAGCGGTATATTTTGACCCATCATAGTAGATTGAAGTTTTCTATTTAGGACACCATTACCAATTTGATGCAATGGCATTCCCAGCTTCAATGCTTCAAGCAGTCTCAGGAAATTCGTATATTTATTTCATGAACTGATATTCTGCTTCAGGAAGTGATATCTAGAAAGGTTTTAGTTGATGAAGGTCAAAGACAGGTTGTTGAGGTGGAGCAAGCTGCTTTGTGGAGATTCCTTTGGTGGTCAGGTACCATCTCAGTTCGTGTTCTAGTGGATCAAAACCGGGAAGATCACTCGGTAAGGGTTTTCTTCTCAGTTTCAATTTTAAAAATCCATGACTGAATCTTTTCTGTAAGTAGGACTTTGGCGGTCTATTTTGGTTGCTTTTTTTCTTTTTTGAAGTTCAAATATAGGGTTCATCTGTTTTGAATCTCCACTTAGCTTGCCATTTAATTGATTCTAGCTCTTTATTTCTCTTTTAAGTGCTCGTATCTGACACATGGGTATGGGGAAATCAGATCCTAATATCCTCCAGAAACATGAAAAAACTTAGAAATCATATCATATCTGTATCCTACTTTTGAACAAAAGATATAAGTTGTTTGTAAAAAGATTATGCATGGGTTACTTGTAGTTACTTTTGATTCTAATGATGACTAGTAAACAGATGAAGTTCGAACAAGTAAACACGGGATTCATGAAGAAGTTTGAAGGTCAGTGGAGAATAGAACCTATTTTTGTGGATGAAGAAACTTGTTTTCCTTTCAAACCTAAAACATTGGCGGAGTATTGTTCATGTAGTGGGGGTAAAGGAAGAATTGGGTCAAAGGTGAGCTTGGACCAACTGGTTCAACCAGCCATTATCCCTCCCCCACCCATTTCTTGGTATCTAAGGGGAATAACTGCCAAGACCAGTGAGATGCTGATACATGGTCTAGTTGCTGAAGCTGACAGACTTACAGGTGGGCGTCGATCTGACTCTGAAACTTCGAGCAAGAAGTTTAGATTATCTAAGGAGCTAAAGGAATACGACCCAGTTGAGCAAATATTCAACATTAAACAAAGATGGAGCTTACATAGGAGAAATGCAAAGCAGCATCGTAAGAAGTTTTTGAATGTATAATCATTTAAATTTTTATTACTTCAATTTCATTTGAAATCTGTTGTTTCAATGTTTATATATATTAAGTATGACTTCTATTTCAGTTAAATTTGAGAAATAAATTTGTAGTTAAATTTTCTTCATTTGTTTCAATCAAACTCTGATTACTTTAGATTATTATATTATTATTTGACCTATGAATTTAGCCTATAATTGAGGGTTTTTTGTTTTTGAGTTTTCGGAGTTTAGTTTTTATCTTTATTTTTTGTTCTCTTCATTTTTTTTTTGCTATTATAGTAAATTTATTTTTACCTGTGGTTTTTTATTTTCTTTGTAGAGGTTTTTTCACGTTAACTTTGTGTGTTTAATTTCTTATTTTCTTTTGCTATTTTTACTTGTTTATTACTTAATCTGGTTAATTCCCAACAAGTGATATCAGAGTTAATTCAATTTTTATAAATTAACTTATTCAGAGATGGTAGTAATAAGGTTTGAAATTGAAAAGTTTAGTGGTGTCACAAATTTTAATTTGTAGCAAGTTTGAATGATGACAATTCTAATTCAAACTGGCCTGAAAAAGTTATTATCGGAAAAAAGCTTGAGAATGTAAATCAAATAGAATGGAAAGAGCTTAGTGAAAAGGTCTTGTCTGCAATCCAGTTGTGTCTTGCGAATACAGTATTGTAGGAGGTATTGATGGAGAAGACCTCATCCGCCTTGTGAAAAAAGTTAGAAACTCGTTATGCGACTAAGTCTCTGGCTAATCGTTTAATATTGAAACGCCGTCTATTTACGTTGTTATTAAATTAGTCAATTCATTGTTATTTTAAATTATTTAAAGAACATTGAGGTTCAAATTGACGATGAAGATCAGGCTATGCTATTATTGTGCTCATTACCCCTTTCATACAAGTCTTTCAGGGAAACCCTGATTTATGGTAGAGACAAACTCTTATTCGAAAATATGAAGGGTCATTTGTTGAGTAGAGATAAACTCGACAATGAGTTTGGTTCGGATAGTAAGGCAAATAGGCAAGCTTCAGTTTTGGTAGCATCAAAGAAGCGAGACAAAATGTGTTGCTATTGTAAAAAGTTAGGTCACGTCAAAGCAGATTTTTATAACTGCGAAATAAAAGAGCTACTGAGAGTAATGAGGAAGATGTAGTTAATGCTAATTTGACCGATGAATGCGGTGATGATTTCTTGTTAGTGTCAACAAGCGATAACTCCAAGCTTACATCTGAGTGGATCCTAAATTCATGATGTTCGTTTCACATGTGTTCCAATAGAGAATGGTTCTCCACATACAGTTCGATTGAAGGTGGAGTTGTGCGCATGAGAAACAATTCATCTAGTAAAGTAATTGGTATTGGTACTATTAAAATTAGGATACACGATAAGACAATTAGGACACTCTCAGATGTCAGGTATGTGTCTGATTTACGAAAAAATCTCATCTCCTTAAGTATTTTAGACTTGAAAGGATGCGTAATTAACATCGAGTTGAGCGACATTAAAGTATCTCGTGAAGCTCTCATTTTGTTAAAATGTAAAAGAACCGACAATTTTTATATTCTGGAAGGTTCTATACTAACTGGTGAAATCGGATGCCCCTCGTCCGTTACGGAGTCGAAGTCAACTCGTTTAGAGCGAGGGCAACTTGGTCATAGGAGGGAAAATTGTATGATCGTTTCGTTGAAGAGAGGTTTTCTTTTAGATGTAGGACTTTAAAAATTAGGGCACTGTGTTTGTAAAAATTGTATGATAGTTTGGATGCAGGCATCCGTTTTACAGGAAAAGAATTTTCATTATCTTGATCCTGATTGCGGTTGATACTTTTATTAAATTCAAATTTGAAATATAGGCGGTTTTGGTTCAGATTCTAATGCTTAGGGTTTAAAAGCATCTATGGAAAATTTATTGAAACAAAAAGAAAGAATTGATAAATAGAAATTTAAGTGATTAGAGTCAAAAAGGAAATTTAAATTAGAATTTCAAGATTCGAGTAACAGATAATTAAGAAAGATGGGAATAATTTGAAGGAAAGAAGATATATGGATCCCTTTTTAATCAAAATAATGCTTAAATTTCAGCTATAGATTTAATCCAAATGGTTCGGATCTCAAACTTGTAAAAGATATATAGATCCCTTTCTTCTCACTTCCCAATCTAAAATTAGTATTTTGCAAAACTAATGCAGCAGACCGGGTTTCATAGAAATGCAATTCATGCAATTGCAAATAAGTTTTGGTTACAGAAAGAGATATACATCCAATCAAACCAATTTTTAGTTTTCAATATATAACCGCAAGGTCCAAACTAATATGGTCATCTCCAAAAACAGAAACGCATAACAACAATCCAGCTGTCACAGTCGAAAACCAGGGCATAATAATAATTGAAGAAAATAAGACTAGATAATGTTCACCCCTGCATCCAGAATTTTTGATACTGCAAATACCCCTTCTTAATGGCTTCAGGCCTGCAAAATTGCATGTGGACATAAGAAAACAATAAAAGACAACTTTCGACTATTTGATAGTTAGTAAAATATTATATTTCACTGCAGAATCTTGTTTCAACCTATTGTAAGAGAAAAAGAAACATGGAGTGTAGAAGACAAAATCAAACGGTTGATTATGAAGTTATACTCCTTGAAGGATGTAAATCAAGTACAATTATCCATAAAGATAAGTTCTGAAAGTATATCTTCTTACCTTGTTAGCTATGTTGTTTGAAAGCCAATCCAGACCCTCATAGAGCCCTTCACCAGATGTTGCACAGGTGCTCTGGATGTACCTGAAAAGACCAGTAAGATACATTAGTGGCAATGAATAAGAAGCTAGCAAACTAAAGCATGAAAACACAATGCAAAAGCATACCAGTGACGCTGTCGAAGGGAATTAAGACCAAGCTTATCAGTTATTTCAGCAGCATTCATTGCGTTTGGAAGATCCTGCTTGTTTGCAAATACAAGCAATACTGCATCTCGCAGCTCATCCTGAAAATGAGTTATAGTTAACCATGAAAATCCCGCAAAATTAAGCCAACATCAGAAATTTCAACTCATGCTCCTAAGTTTACCCTCAATATTCTAGTAACTCTATTTTCATTGATATTTTTCGTATCCTCATTGGAAATGAGACTGTATAAAAATCATTACATCAAACTACTTTTGATGAATAAATATCTGGAACAAAACCAGTAGCATAGATTATGCAGACAAATTTTATTGAAAATAACGATTAGCTTCTTAAAATTGTAGCTCCATACATGTCTTTCAACACATTTACTAAATAGCACTTGTGCAATGGTCTTTACAATTGACAGCTCAAGTGCCACTGAAGAATCAAGTCAGTTACGCTAGAAATATCTTGAAACAATTGCTAATGGATCAAGCTTAAGAGAAAAAACCCCTCTTTGACTACTAGTGTAAGACAGTAGACATCTGACCACCATAGAGGAGCCTTGACCCTTGAGCACTAGGTTACCCTTTTGCTTGTATATAGCTATTAAATCTAATGTTATACGAAGGCAGAAACAATAGAATTCGAAGCACTTAACAGCAATACAATTCAAGCATAAACAGTAACCGGGGAAACAAAGGTGGTTCCACTTAAAATTTAACTTGCATACCTCATTCAACATTCTATGCAATTCATCCCTAGCCTCAACAACACGGTCTCTGTCGTTGCTGTCAACCACGAAGATGAGACCCTGTGTATTCTGGAAGTAATGCCTCCACAACGGACGAATCTGCAAGATTAAGAATGAAAAACTGAGGCATTATTGACTAGCCATTACTTAGATACCACCACATGTAAAGATCCCCTAACTATCACTGCATCAAAAATTAAATAACATTTGAACTATTGCTGAAATAAAAGGGAAACATAAAAGGAGAAAACTCATACCTTGTCCTGACCACCAACATCCCACACAGTGAAACTGATGTTCTTATATTCCACAGTCTCCACATTAAATCCTGCAAAGGAAAACCATGACTACTTAAAAAGATAAAGCTTGAGATGGATTAATAAAATCACAAACCTGAAGAAATTCAAAGTACTATACAAATCACAATATGAAATATTAGCACTATGGTACTCTAACTAGAGGTCACATGCTTCAAAGTTAATTCCTAATTTTGGATCTAAAAATCATAGGTGTAAATCGGTTGCATTTGATTTATACATGTTTCAATTTCAAGGCTCTAAACGTCTAACATCTCAATTCTCAAATATACAAAAACAATAATGATAGCATTGACAAAGGAAAAAAAAGTTTCTTATAGGAATCACATGCTCAACCTACCAAATGATACAAAGCCTGAATGAAAATATATTATCTAAGATGCAATTAAAGTTCGAAGAACCAAGAAAGTAAGATATGCTCACCGATGGTTGGAATGGTGGTAACAATTTCTCCAAGCTTGAGCTTGTACAAGATGGTAGTCTTACCGGCTGCATCGAGACCCACCATCAAAATCCGCATCTCCTTCTTAGCAAAAAGCCGGCTAAAAAGCTTCGTGAATGTCAGCCCCATTTCTTTTCCCTAATTGCTGATCCCTAAATATTACAATATTTTAAATATATTATTTCAAAAAAAAAAAAAAACTCAAGCGTACCATTTTCCCAATCAATAATCAGATTTTAGTAAACCAAATAGATCTGAAGGTAGAGTTGCGAAGAATCAATACCAGTATACCATTTCCACGGTTACCATCGAGAATTCAGTATATATACACACATAAATGGAGAAAATGAAAAACAATAAATCTAGAATACTTCATCGCCTAGATTTTCAGATAAGAGAGGAAAGCAACCAGATTTCTCAAAATTCGATCGACTGACAAGGCATGAGGAAAGCAAGCATTCATGCAACGAATCGTTCATAACCAACAAAGTTTAGAGTAAAATGAAAGGATTTCAAAGCCTCACATCCAAACTAAAACAAAGAGAGCGCATTGAATTGGTTTCTTTACATTTATCACTTGCGAGATCGAAAGGAAAAATCGAAACAGAGATTAGAATGGTTATATACCTTTGAAGAAAATCGCAGAGAGATTTTGAATTTGATTTTGAAGCAAATGGAAGAAAGAGAGGCAGAGAGAGCTTGAGACCAACGCAAATTAAACACGAATACCAAATATTTTTATTTATTTATGAAGAAAAAGGCGGGCTGCACCCACACCAGATACTTTTCCCCATCATTTCACATAAAATAACAAAATTGCCCCCGCGTCAAATTTCGCGTATCAATTGCATTCAGTTTTGGACACCGCCACTGTTGCTTACACCATCCGAGTGGCCCAGCTTTCCCACAAGACATATTTTATTTAGGTTTAATTTTGTTTTCAGCCCCTACATTTTTTGTATATTTAAAATTTAATCTTTCTACTTTTGATTCCAAGAATTTAATATTTCCACTCTTTTGATTTAGTAATTAAATTCCAATTGACAATATTTTAAAAGAAATCTATTAAATTAGATTATGTGGCACTTCTTTTAGAAATTGCTCAATGGCCAATTTAAATGTGATGATCTGATTTTAGTTAGTGTCAGAAAATGTGGTTTCGGAATCCAATTTTACAAACTGAGCCCATGAAATTATGAATAGAAGGATTTATGCACTTAGAATGGAAATGCATTTGTGGATGATCAAGTAATTAAATCGAGAAAATCATCACTATAATACAGTGATTAAATTGTAAAAGTGTAATAAAAATTAATTTTTAATTTAGAAAATACTTGAGGACCCAATTAAAAATTATGAAAAGGACCTAATGGTTATTTAACCATTAATGTTTCATAAGTTAGTGGATGAGATCAATCCTTTCCATCCATTTTCCTTATGTTAAATAATAATCATGACCATTTATTTAGTTAATTAAGTAAGATTTGTTCCTTAATTAAGTTTAATCATTCTATTATCTAAGAGTATATAACAAGTGAGTGGGGAGAGAGAAGAGACATTCATTCTTCTCTTCCAAATTGTCGTCTAAAGCTTGAAAGAAAGAACAAAATTTCCCTTTTACTTCATTTTGCATTTCGATCCAAAATTGAATAAGGTTATTTAAGCTTAGTCTATCATACCCAAGTTTTAGATTATCAAATTGCTAAGTATATGCTAAGTTACCATTAGTAGGTTTTTGTGGAATCAAGCTTGATAATGTTAAGAATTGTTGATTAATAAACTTAGGTTATGTTAGGACTAAGTTTAAAAGTAGTGAAAAGCGTAGGATTTGATTAGAAATTGTACTAAGCTATATAGTTCATATATGACAATCGATACTAAATTGGAAAGTTGTTAAGAAATTAAGTTATAGATTAAAAGTACAAGGTCCCTAATGACAGAATATGAAATCGGATTTTGATTTAATACTAAATTTCAAGAAATAAGATCATTTCATGTAACACCCCTAACCCATATCCGTCGCCGGAACAGGGTTATACAACATTACCAGAATATATAGATAAAATACAAACAATTCACATTACTTAACATTCATATCAGGAATTATTAATAAAGTCCCTTATATGAACCCTCAAGGTCCAAAATGCAAATTAGAAACAAGTCGGGACTAAACCAGGTACTCAGAAAATTTTTCACAAAATTTCAAAATTTTTCCAAGGTGCAGGGGACACACGCCTGTGTAATTAGGCCGTGTGCCTTACATGGCCAAGAGGCACGCCCGTGTGAGTATTCGAAATAGGGAAACATGGCCATGTCCAACCAGTGTAACTTTCTGACTTGGGTCACATGGCCAAGTCACACGCCCGTGTGCTAGGTCGTGTATAGGTGTAGGGGTCACACGGCCAAGCCACACGCCCGTGTGCCAGGCCGTGTGATCAATTTCGAGCATTTTGTTTTGAAATTTAAAGAATGCAGAGGACACACTACCAAAACACATGCCCATGTGGACAAAATAAGGCCATTTCCAAGCCTTATTTCTCACCCAATTTGTATTTCTCCTTCATCAACACTTTAACATATACTCAAGCCAATACAATACATCCAAATCAAACCAAAACGAATTCTTATACATGACATATCAACTCATATGTTCAATTATTCAAACTTACCAAAATAACCATACATACATATAGGCATATTTTACCAAATTTATACAATTTCAAACCAAATCTCAACATACCTATATGATTTCCATCATTTATCCATTTCAAACACACATCAACATATTAAGGCTACTTTTTACATATCAAAACATACCAATTATAAGCCATACCAATGGCTAAATTTCAACCAAACACATACATGCTATTCTTAACCACTTTTACCCTATACATGTCATTATAACCTAAAATTTAATTTACTTTTTATCCTTAAACGAGTTGATTGATAGTGTGAGATATCTTCACCAAACTTTCAACCCAACGAACTTCCGAAGTACTATAAAATAGAGGAAATAAAATAGAATAAGCATTTAATGCTTAGTAAGTTCGTATAACAGGAAATTAACTTACCATTTAATTCACATTTAAAGTAAGCAAATAAACATGCTCAAGCCAATTTGGCCATTTACCTAAACACATATCCTCATCAAGCATGTTAGTCATGTAATTCAAACAAATACCAAGAAACATGAATAAGCTCATCAATATTCAATTTTCACATACATGTATTTATCACTTCAAGTGTCCATGAACATGTACATATCATATCTTTATATTTCAAGTATTTCTTATATTAATTCATCTTGAATTCATATCATCTCATATCGAAACTTTACCGGTTGAATCATTTAAAATATCGATAGATACAAGGGTAGTACACATAAAGTGCACAAAACTATAAACCGTCAATTCATATTCAGGAATGCTCATACGAGCACATAAACGGGAAGCTCTCTCTCGAGCCATATAACGGGAAGCACATGTGAGCCATGAAACGAGAAGCTTATCCAAGCTGTATAACGAGAAGCTCATAATAGCCATAATCAGGAAGCTCCGGATAGACATATATCGAAAAGTTCAAGCGAGCCAATATCAGGAAGCTCAGGAGAGCCATTAATCAGGAAGCTCACAAAAAGCCTTTAATCGGGAAGCTTCGAAGAGTCATATATTGGGACGCTCATAGGAGCTGCAGTGTGTTCACAACACATGCAAAATCACAATAGATCGGGATACTCCAAAGAGCTATTAACAGGAAGCTCGCAGGAACCATATAACAGGAAGCTCAAGAGGGTTAATAATGGGATGCTCTTTCGAGCTGTGGTGTGTCTGCAACATATGCAAGACCACAACCAATACAGGAACCTTGTATCCATCGAATTTCATTTATTCAATCAGGACTTAATGTTTGTCAGGAATTGTTGGATATAAGATTAATTTCATATACATAAAAACAATACAATCACATACATACAATTCAATTAACACATATGAATTCTCAATTTAGTTATACGAACTTACCTCAACAATGTTTGTGCACACAAAAGTTATTTCTTTTTTCCTTGATTTAACTCCGTATTGGATCTATCTGGATCTATACGAATAAATTTAATATCAATTTAATACAATTTACATTCAATTCAATCCAATTCTTATATTAGGAAAAATTACTAATTTACCCCTATACTTTTAATTAATGCCGATTTTGTCTTTAGGATCGAAAAATGAAATTCATGCAATTTAATCCTTATTCCAAGCCTAACCTATTTTTACATATTGCAATAACAATCCATATATTTCACAAAAATAAAAAATTTTCCATAAATTTCACATATTTTCAATTTAGTCCCTAAATCATAGTTTCATCAAAATTTCATTTACAAAAGTTGTTTATCTATCAACAACCTTTCATTTTCTACCATAAAACTTCATAATTCATGCATATTCATCCATGGAAAAACCCTAGTACCTTGATAACTTTGCAAATTAATCCCCGAGATAGCTAGATTAAACTATTATGATCTCAGAAATATAAAAATCATTAAAAACGAGACTTGAATACTAACCTAATTGAGCCAAATAAGCTTGCTACCTTCAAACTCTTCTAACCAGGGTTTCCATGTAAAATAATTTGGGAAAGATGATAATATGATAATACTTTCATTATTTTATTACTTATCATCTCCAATTATTTTTATTTTCCAATTTAGTCCTTTTCTTTATTTAATTTTCCATGGATGAATCATCATACTTATCTACTAACTCCTCTTAATGGTCTATTTGCCATATAAGGACTTCAAATTTTAAATACCATAACTATTTGATACCTATAGCTTCTAAAACTCAACTTTTGCATTTTATGTAATTTGGTACTTTCAATCTAATTAGACATGTAATCGGTAAAATTTTCTTAACAAAATTTTCATACGATATTTCTATCATAATGCAGACCATGAAATAATATTAAAATATTTTTTTACGGACTCGAATTTGTGGTCCCGAAACCACTATTTTGATTTCACTGTAAACGGGCTGTTACAACTCTCCCCCCTTAAAGAATTTTCATCTTAAAAAATCTTACCAGTAAAGAGGTTCGGATATTGCTTTCTTATTGTTCCCTCAGGTTCTCAGGTAGCTTCTTCTATACCATGTCGTTGCTAGAGAACTTTTACTAAAGCTACCTTTTTATTTCTCAGTTCTTTCGTTTCACGTGCCAGAATTCTGATCGGTTCCTCACTATAAGTCATGTCAAGTTGAATCTCAACTTCTGTCGAGGAGATAATATGTGAAGGATCTGGCCTATACTGTCGTAACATAGACATATGAAAAACATTATGAATTCTGTCAAGCTCTGGCGGTAGGGCTAATCGGTACGCAACAGGTCCGATTCTTTCAGTGATCTCATATACCCGATAAATCGTGGACTCAGTTTTCCTTTATGGCCAAACCGAAGAACTTTCTTCCAAGGTGAAACTTTCAGAAATACTTTTTTGCCAACTTGAAATTCTATCTCTTTACGTTTAAGATCCGCATTGGATTTTTGATGATCAGAAGCTATTTTCAAACTATCTCTGATCACTTTCACTTTTTCTTCGGTTTCACGAATCAAATCAACTCCATGTATCATTTTTTCTCTGAGTTCAGTCCAATATAATCGAGTTTTACACTTACAGCCATACAAAGCTTCATACGGTGCCATCTTTATACTTGACTGATAACTATTATTTTATGCGAATTCAACTAACGACAAATATTTTTCCAAATTGCCTTCAAATTCTAATACACAGCACCGGAACGTATCTTCAAGAATCTAAATCACACGCTCTGACTGACCATCAGTTTGAGGATGGAATGTAGTACTGAAATGTAATTGCATACCCAAAGCTTATTGCAACTTGTTCCAAAATCAGGATGTGAACCGTGGATATTTGTCTTAAATAATGGAGACTTGTACTCGATGTAGTCTGACAATTTCTGAAACATACAACTCTACTAATATGTCCAAGGAGAAATCAACAGGATAAAATGTGCAGACTTCATCCAACGATCGACGATTACCCAAATGACATCTTTCTTTTTCAGAGATAGGGGTAACCATGGCACAAAATCCATGGTAACTCTTTCCTATTTCCATTCCGGTATCGTCACTAGCTGTAATAATCCCGAAGGTACCTGGTGTTCAACTTTAACTTGCTGACATATCAAACATCTAGACACAAATTTAGAAATATCGCATTCCATTCCTGGCCACCGATACACCCTTTTCAAATCATTATACATTTTACTATTCCCTGGATGAATAGACATGGTACCACTATGAGCTTCGTACAAAATTTTCTGTAAAAGCTTCGAATTCTTTGGAACACAAACTCTATATCTGAATAACAGAAAATTATCAAGTCCTATTTGAAATTCTGAGTCAAAAGTCGATTCACACTATATCGGCCTAGCTTGTAGCTCTTTATCACTTTTCTGAACTTCACAAATTTGCTGTAGAAAGGTTGGCTTAGCTTTTAGCTCAACCAAGATTGAACCATTATCAGAAAATGACAATCAGATATTCATTGCTCGTAAAGCAAACAAAAATTTTCTACTTAGAACATCAGCAACTACATTTGCTTTTCCCGAATGATAATCAATTACCAAATCATAATCTTTCAAGAGCTCAAGCCACCTGCACTGTCTCAAATTCAAACTTTCTGCGACATCAAATACTTTAAACTTTTGTGATCAGTGAATATATGAAACTTTTCACCGAACAAGTAGTGTCGCCAAATTTTTAGTGCAAATGCAATAGCTGCCAATTCTAAATTATGTATCGGGTAATTCTTTTCATGTGGTTTAAGCTACCTAAAAGCATAAGCTATTACTTTACCTTCTTGTATCAAAACACAGCCTCAACCATTCAACGACGCATCACTGTAGATCACAAATTCCTTACCCGATTCAAGTTGAACCAGAACTGGTGCTTTAGTCAACAGGGCTTTCAACTGATCAAAACTTTTCTGACATTTATAAGACCATTCAAATTTCACATCTTTTTGCAATAGTCATATCATCGGCGAAGCTATCATCGAGAACCCTTTCATAAACCTCCGATAGTAACCAGCTAATCTCATAAATCTTCTGTCTTCAGATACATTTCTCGGTGGTTTCCAATTAACAATAGCTGAAATTTTATTCGAATCCACTCTAATGCCTTTAGTAGACACTATATGTCCAAGAAAACCAACTTTTAGCATACAGCTGTTTCTTACGCAGGGTTTGCAGAATAATTCTCAAATGATTAGCATGCTCAGTTTCATCTCGAGAATATACTAGGATGTCATCAATAAATACCACTACAAATCTATTCAGATACTATCTGAAAATTCTATTCATTAAATCCATAAATACCGCAGGTGCATTAGTTAAGCCAAACAACATTACAAGGAATTCATAATCCTCATACCTGGTTCTGAAGGTTGTTTTTGGTACATCTGAGTCTTTCACTCGTAACTGATAGTAACCAGAACAAAGATTTATCTTCGAAAATACTGTAGCACCTTTCAACTGGTCCAATAAGTCATTAATGCGAAGCAGTGGATACTTATTCTTGATCGTGACTTTTTTGAGCTGTCAATAATCAAAGCACAATCTCAAGGATCCACCTTTTTTCTTGACAAACAAAACCAGTGTACCCCATGGTGAAAAACTAGGTCGAGCAAAACCTCTGTCAGGTAGTTCTTGCAACTGTGATTTCAACTCCTTTAATTCAGTAGGAGCCATTCTGTATGGTGCTATAAATATCGGTGTTGTTCTCTATACAAGATCTATAGAAAATTCAACTTCTCTGATAGGCTGTAATTCGGGTAACTCCTCTGGAAATACATCAGGATACTCACAAACCACTAGCTCATATTTAATCTTTGATTCAGAAACTTTAGTCTCCAACACATAAGCAAGGTAAGCATCATACCCATTTCTGACATATTTCTATGCTGACATGGTTGATATCACATTAGACAAGCCATCCAATTTATCAGATTCAATACAGAGTAATTCACCATTCTGACATTTCAACACAATATGCTTCTGTTTACAATTTACCACGGCATCATGTTGAGTTAACCAGTCCATACCCAAAATCATATCAAATTCATCAAATGGAAATAACATCAAATTAGTCGGGAAACAGAAACCCTGTATCATTTACGAGCAATTCTTACAAATTTTATCCACCATTACATACTGGCCCAAGGGGTTTGATACTTTAACCACAAATTTAGCGGACTCACCAGGTAAATTTTATTATTCACTAAGTTCGTGCAAATATATGAATGTGTCAAACTAGGATCAATTAAAGCAATTATATCAGTATCAAGAAGAGAAAAAGTACCAGTAATAACGTCGGGTGAAGAGGTATCCTCACATGCACGAATAACATATGTTCTGGCCGGTGCTCATGCTTTAGATTTCACGATTGAATTTTTTGTCTTACATTGGCTACCACTCATATTGCTGGGTTTATGAGGTGGTCTACCTCTCGGGGCGGGGTTACTCAACCTTGAAGTCTGTATGGTATCTTTCTCAAGCTTTTCCGGGCAGTTTTTAAGATAGTGATCAAAGGAACCACATCTAAAACATGCACCGCTTCTCATGTGACACTCACCAAAATGTAGTTTATCACAATGTTTGCATTTGGGTTTGGGATTTCCAACACTACCTGTACTTGCTACAGATATAGCTTGAGATCTCGGATTGGAGCGTTGAATACCTTTGTCTTTCCCAGGATACCCCGCAGAGGTAATTGAACGGTCATGATATCTTTTCGATTTCTTTGAAACTAACTAATATGGTTTCCCCGTAAATTTTTTACTTGAAGTTCTAGCTTCTATCTTGACTTGTTTTTTCTCTTTACTAAGCTATTTAGCTTTATGAGCTCGGTCAACCAGCACAACAAATTCTTTTAATTTGAGAATTCCAATTAACAACTTTATGTTTTCGTTTAATCCCTCTTCAAATCGTTTACATATGGCGATTTCATTCAGGATATACTCTCTGGCATATTTACTCTGTCTGAAAAATTCTCTTTTATACTCAGATACTGTCATATTCCCCTGTTTAAGCTCTAAAAACTCCTTCCTTTTCTAATCGAGGAATCTTTGACAGATATATTTCTTTTAGAACTTAGTTTGGAAAATTTCTCATGTAACTCTCTCTTTTGGTATAACAAATATCAGTGTATTCCACCATTGATAAGCTGAATCTTTTAATAGAGATACGACACATTTCAAACATTCGACCGATGTGTAAGATAATTCATCCAGAACCCTGATAATGTTTTGGAGCCAGAGTTCAGTCCTTTTTGGACCGTCTTCAGCGGTAGCTCTGAATTATTCTGCCCCATATTTACAAATTTTATCTACAAGAGGCTTACTAGTTCTAACAAGTTTTGTACCTTGTGGTATATCAGGAACCGATTGAGAGATAGGAAGGGGTAGAGGTTGTTGTACAGCCAGATTTGTTCTTACATATTCAGTAAACCATTCATTCATTTCTTTTGCCTCTCCTCTTAGGCCCTCAGATATGGTCCTTATACCACTAGATGTTGCTATCTGAACTGAAGCTTGAGCATTGCTCTCAGCTTCTTCAGATTCATCGGTTGGACGACATTACTATATGAAAAACATGTTTAAAATGGTCAAGAGATATCACACTATCACAGGTTATATAATGGCATGTATAGTTAGACTCGTACATACTATGTTAGTTCGAGAATCAGCTAAACCGTAGCTCTAATACCAATAAATGTAGCACCTCTAACCTATAACCGTCGCTAAAACAAGGTTATGGAGCATTACTGAAATATATAGATCAAATACGACAATTCATATTTCTTAAAATTCATATCAGAAATTATTAATAAAGTCCATTATATAAACCCTCAAGGTACAAAATACAAATTAGAAACAAGTAGGGACTAAACTGGGCACTCAGAAAAGTTTTTGCAAAATTTCAAAATTTTTCCAAGGTGAAGGGGACACACGCCTGTGTGGTCAGGCCGTGTGCCTCACACGGCCAAGAGGCATGCCCATGTCTCAGGCCGTGTGGATATTCAAAATAGGGAAACACGACCGTGTCCAGCCCGTGTTTGTACTCGTGTAACTCTCTGACTTGGGTCACACGGCCAAGTCACACGCCCGTGTGCTAGGCCATGTAAGGTGCAAGGGTCACACGGCCAAGGTACACTCCCGTATGCCAGACCATGTGATCAATTCTGAGCATTCTGTTTTTAAATTTAAAGAATGCAGGGGACACACAGCCAAAACACACTGCCGTGTCTCTGCTCGTGTAGACAAAATAAGGCTATTTCCAAGCCTTATTTCTCACCTAATTTGTATTTCTCCTTCATCAACACTTTAACATATACTCAAGCTAATACAATACATCCAAATCAAACCAAAAAGAAGTCTTATACATGACATATCAAGTCATATGTTCAATTATTCAAACTTACCAAAATAACGATACATACATATACGCATATTTTACCAAATTTATATACTACTTCAAACCAAATCTCAACATACCTATATGATTTCCATCATTTATCCATTTCAAACACACATCAACATATTAAGACTACTTTTTACATATCAAAACATACCAATTACAAGCCATACCAATGGCTAAATTTCAACCAAACACATACATGCCATTCTTAACCGCTTTTAGCCTATATATGTCATTTTAACCTAAAATTTAATTTACTTTTTATACTGAAACGAGCTGTTGGATACTGAGAGATATCTCTGCCAAACTTTCAATCCAACGAGCTTCTGAAGTACTATAAAATAGAGGAAATAAAATAGAGTAAGCATTTAATGCTTAGTAAGTTTGTAACACCCCCTAACCCTATTCCGTCACCGGAGCAGAGTTATAGGGCATTACTAGACTATTTGGATCAGTTATGAACAATAAATAAGTAAAATAGCAAACACATCATAAATTAATTATATTGTCCCTTTTATAGGCTTTCGAGGCCCAATATAAATATTTAAAATGAATCGGACTTAAAAGGAAACTTAAAGAATTTTTCACGAAATTTCAAAATTTTTCCTATGTACAAGGCTCACATGCCCGTGTGCCAGACCGTGTGGACTCAAAATGAGCCTTATACAACAAGTTTACCAACCCTACAATTCTTAAACAACAAGCAACTCAAAATCCAATCTTTCAACTAGTCTAAAACATAATTAAGTACATCTAAAACTTGTCAGAACTATCATTATAATGATCTAACTCATGCATACTCATAAATATCTATCATAAGTTATCTAATCAATTCATTTAAATACCATTCAACCAATTCAAACTAAACATATAAATGGCTATATTATAAGACATATATTTATATATATAAATCAACCAATATCATTTTATACACAATTAATAATCACATCTCAAAATGGCATCAAAAGACAATCTAGGTACATGCCACATCCAAAAGTAAAAATACTTCACCATGTGTTTTGAGTTCGGGATCGGCTTTGGATGCTAATTCAACGATTGAACTTTAACCTAACCTGTGCACGGAAACAAAACTGTATGCTGAGTATACACTCAGTGGTATTTCTATAATTCGAATACTTATTAAGCAAAAATTTATAATATTTATATACATAATCATACATAATAATAATCATTCAACAAATAATCAATTTCATAAAACTCATCATCCATATCACTTTCAATCATCATATCTCTGTTTCAATCTCACAATTGCTATTCAATAGCATTTCACAATAAATTTCTCAATTTCAATTTCAATATCAATAGTCATTTCTTATTCAATATCATTCAATGTCAATCATTTGATTATTTTATTCATATATCCCTATTAACACGACTTGGACTCCGACAAATAGTCGGATCCAACCCAAACACACCAGTACGGCACTCAGTGCCTCATCGGCCATGCCGAAGTAAAATAACATAATGCTCAGTACCTCATCGGATTTATTCGAAGCAATAATAATATGACACATAGTGCCTCATCGACTCGAAGTTGAAGTATCCCTAAACACTTCCAATCCTATGGCATGCCAACTATATCTGACTTAGCTCGACATTTTTAATAGGGTATTTCAATACATAATTCAATTTCCAATCAATATACAATTTCAATCCATTCCAATTCAATACACTTTTCAATCATACACATACTTTCACAAAATAATTCAATTCAATGTCAATATATCAAACTCACCTCAATTTCACTTACCATACATAATAATAAATACAATAAATAATTTTAGTTTTCGGATTATAGAAATACAAATCGTATTTTTCGAGCTAATGCTCGTTGACCTTTTCTTTTACTTTCTTAGCCGAGGTCTCCGGCTCAATGTTAGCACTTAAGCTTGAAACCTTAAAATCCCTAATTTCCTTTTTTTCTTTCTTTTCTTTCTTTCTCCTCTGTTCTTCTCTGTTTCGTTTCTTTATTTCTCTTTTTCTTTGTTTTTTCACTTTAGTTTAATTATGTTTTATTATATTATTATATTAATATATTATTATATTATACTTAAGTATTAAGTATAAATATATGTATATTATACATACACATGGAATAATATTTTCCATACATTTGTCTCTTATATCCCTTATGGTTTATTTGCTAATTTAGTCCTTCAACTTTTCTTGATTCTATTATTCAACTTTTACCCTATATTCAATCTAGTCCTTTCACTAAATTAACCTTAATTCAAGCTAATTCACCTAGCCAAAATCTAATTAACCTCACAACTAACTTCGTAAATATTTCTAATAAATATTTACGAATTCGTTTTACAAAAATAGTAACCCGAAAATACACTTTTCCGATACCCATAAACTTTGAGTCATTACAAAGTTCGTATAACAGGAAATTAACTTACCATTTAATTCACATTTAAAGTAAGCAACTAAACATGCTTAAGCCAATTTGGCCATTTGCCTAAACACATATCCTCATCAAACATGTTAGTCATGTAATTCACACAAATACCAAGAAACATAAATGAGCTCATCAATATTCAATTTTCACATACATGTATTTATCACTTCAAGTGTCCATGAACTTGTACATATCATATCTTTGTATTTCAATTATTTCTCATATTAACTCATCTTGAATTCATATCATCTCATATTGGAACTTTACCCGTTGAATCATTTAAAATATCGATGGATACAAGGGTAGTACATATGAAATGTACAAAACTATAAACTATCAATTCATATTCGGGAATGCTCATACGAGCACATAAACGGGAATCTCTCTCTCGAGCTATATAACGGGAAGCTCATGTGAGCTATGTAACGGGAAGCGTATTCGGGCCGTATAACAGGAAGCTCATCAGACCCATAATCAATAAGTTTCGAATAGCCATATATCGGGAAGTTCAAGTGAGCCAATATCGAGAAGCTCCAGAGAGCTATTAATTAGGAAGCTCTATAACACCCCAAACCCGGTCTGGACGTTATGGGCGAATATGGTAATGTCACATGAGTGTGTTATTGAAAACGTATTGGCCTTAAAATCATCCCAATTATTATCGTTTGCTTAGTGGAGGAAAACATGTTTTAATTGATTTGATTTAAAATATTTCTTTTACGCGGAAGCTTTTGAAACTCAATTAATTCTTGGAAGCCATTTCATTTACAAAAACCTTAGCTTTTAGGAAAACCGAGTTTAGACTAAAATCCCATAAACAGATTAAAAATTCAAATAAAGTCCATAAAGTCCAAATTACATCAAAACAGTCCAAAAATTTATTAAGAAGTAAATATCAAAGCTGGGTTTAAAATCGTCTAAACATGTGTGGCCACCGTTGAGTCCTCCGCTGTACCGAACCGTCAAGCCTGGGGATTACCTGTACAAATTAAGCAGAAAGGGTGAGTTTTCGCAAACTCAATATGTAATCCCCATAGAAAACATGTATACATCAGAACATAGTCGTAATCAGACTGGGCCGGAGCCCCTTACCGAATACAGTGTGGCCTTAGCCCACTTAGATGTAGAATCAGAATTTTACTAGGGCCTTAGCCCAATTAGATACAAAATCAGAACAAAACAAACTAAATAGAGTTCTACCTACTAGCCTCTACACACCAACTCTGTCCAACCCTACACACCATGTGGGGATAAAATCGACCCACCCATCCCTACACACCATGCTGTACTGAATGCGGCACATAATTAGATAATTACAGCTGTGCTGCCAGATATCAGGCTAGGAGCCTTTCTGAATACTTCCTCCATATACAATAACCCAACCCAGATGCAATGCAGCATACAATACATGAGGTGCAATTATGCAATTAACAGATCATACATACGAATCAGTCTACATGCTAAGAGTAACATGCTAGAGCACACATATCACATAGTCAGATCATGTAATCAGGGGTCAAGGAACTCTTACCGACCCTACGATAGGTCCTAGTCGACTTGGCCGACCCGAGTAACCTTTCAGTGTATTTCAAAAAATTGGGCCCACACGACCCAAATTAGCCTTGGCCGTGTGGGTTACACGGCCTGACCTAGAATTCCACACATTCGTATGGTTCATCCGTATGGGCCCACATGCCCGTGTGGCCCATACAACACAATTGGTCGAGCCCGTGTCTTGCACACGGCCTAGCCAGTCCTCACACGGCCGTGTCATGCGCCCGTGTCACACGCGCACGACCTAGTTCGTTAATCATACGCTCGTGTGCTACCACACGACCGACCATACGGGCGACCACACATTCGTGTGGCGTCGTCAGTTTTATTTTTTGACTTTTGCCGATTCACGTTTTCTCTGTTTTCGAGTACACACCTGTATCATTTTTGCCGTAGAAACACTCCCGAGATATCTATCACCTATAATTGACCAATATGCACCCAATTTAGTCACTTAAATTGTTATTCGATCAAAAATTGACGAGGTATTCTAACTTAAAACCATTAAAATCCCTTACCTTTGAATGATTATCGATAATTTGCGCTTCTACAACACCGATCAAACTCCAGACTCTTTAATTCCCTTAAACACAAAACAACCTCTATTAGCGAAGATTCAACCTTCTAACACGAAACTATATTCACAACTTTACCCCCCAAAAAGAAAATTTCATCCTTGAAATTTACCTGGTCAGAATAGATGAGGATATTGCTGACGGATCGCATCTTCAGGCTCCCATGTGGGATCCTCAAAGCTATGATTCCACCAAAGCACCTTCATTAAGGGGATGGTCTTTCTTCGCAGAACCTTAAAATCGCGATCTAAAATCTAAACTAGCTCTTCCTCGAATGTTAGATTTGGCCCAATCTCAATCTCTTCCACAGGAACAATATGCATGGGATCAGAGTGGTAGCGTCTCAACATTGTGACATGAAAAACATCGTGTATGTGATCTAACTCTGGAGGTAGCTCCAACTGGTATGCAACTGGCTCCACTCATCTCAGAATCCGGTATGACCCAATAAATCGAGGGCTTAGCTTGCCCTTGCAACCTAACCTCAGTACCTTCTTCCATGGCGAGACCTTGAGGAAAATGAAGTCTCGCACAGAATACTCTATCTCTCGACACTTCAAATCTGCATAGGACTTTTACCTATCAGAAGCCGCTTTCAGTCTGTCCTGAATCAATCTAACTTTATCTTCAGTTTCAGAAACCAATTTCAGACCCAGAACACGCCGCTCACCCAACTCAATCCAGTACAAGGGAGTGCGACACTTACGACCATACAGTACCTCGTAAGGTGCCATCTGTATACTAGATTAATAACTATTATTGTAGGCGAACTCTGCTAAAGGTAAGTACTCCTCCCAACTGCCTCAGAAATCGATAACATAGCTTCTTAACATATCCTCTAGTTCTTGAATCACCCTCTCCGACTGACCATCTGTCTGATGATGGAAAGCAGTACTGAAGTCTAACCTTGAACCCAAAGCCTCATGAAGTTTTTTCCAGAACCGAGACGTGAAACGAGGATCTCTATCAGAGATGATCGAGACAGATACCCCATGCAACCTCACTATTTTATAAATATAGAGCTTGACTAACTTTTGCAGAGAAAAGTCTGTCCTGACTAGAATGAAGTGCGCAGACTTGGTCAATCGATCCACGATGACCCAGACAGAATCCTTCTTAGTGGGCGTTATAGGTAACCCACTAACAAAGCCCATCGTTACTCGCTTCTATTTTCATATCGGTATCTTCACCGGCTGTAGCAAACCCGAAGGTAACTGATGCTCAGCCTTAACCTGCTGACACGTCAAGTAGCGAGCAACGAAGTCAGTAACCTCACGCTTCAACCCTGGCCACTAGTATAATTCTCGCAGATCTCAGTACATCTTGCTCCCACCGGGATGCATAGCATAAGGGATACTATGCGCTTTCCTCAAAATCGACTGTCTCAAGTCCTCATCATTTAGTACACAAATCTGACCGCGAGAACACAATGCCCAATCCTTATTAATCACAAAATCCATAGTAACACCATTGTCCACCTAACGAAAACGCAACTCCAAAGACTTGTCCCCCATTTGTTTATCTCTAATCTGATCAGTTCTTATCGGTCTCACTTGAAGTTCAGCTAGCAGACTCCTATCATCGAAAAGACTCAGTCAAGCGAACATCACTTTCAGATTGATCATAGCCCAATGGCTTAACTCATCGGCCACCATATTGGCCTTACTGGGATGGTACTTGATAGTGCAGTCATAATCTTTAAGCAGTTCAACCCATCTACGCTGCCTAAGGTTTAACTCCTTCTGAGTGATGAGATACTTGAGACTCTTGTGATCAGTATAGATGATACACTTCTCACCATACAAGTAATGCCTCTAGATTTTTAGTGCGAATACCACTGCGGCCAACTCCAAGTCGTGTGCCGGATAGTTTTCCTCATGAGTCTTGAGCTGACAAGCCGCATAAGCAACTGCTTTCCTGTCTTGTATCAGAACACAACCCAGACTCACATGTGATGCATCACCGTCTACCATGAAGTCTTTACCGGGCTCAGGTTGTATCAGAACAGGAGCGAGAGTTAAAATTGTCTTGAGCTTATCAAAGCTCTCCTGCTGTGCATCAGTCCAAATGAAAGGAACTTCCTTACGCAGTAGCTTAGTCATCGGAGCTGCGATCAAGGAGAACCCTTCTACAAAACATCGATAATATCTTGCCAGCCCTAGAAAGCTGTGGATCTCAAACACATTCTTCAGCTATTTTCAATCCAACACAGCCTCAATCTTACGAGGATCGACTTGTATCCCCTCAGCAGAAACTACATGTCCCAAAAATGTCACTTCCCGAAGCCATAACTCACACTTGCTAAACTTTGCATACAACTATTTCTCACAAAGAATCTGTAGAACCACTATGAGATGCTCATCGTGCTGATCCTCTGTCTTAGAATACACCAAAATATCGTTAATGAACACCTACAAATTGATCCAAGAATGGCTGAAATAATCAGTTCATTAAATACATAAATGTCGCTAGTGTATTAGTCAAACCAAAGGGCATAACTAGAAACTCGTAATGTCCATAACGAGTCCTAAATGTCGTCTTATGCACATCGGCCTCCTTAACTCTCAGCTGATGATAGCCCGAACTCAGATTGATCTTAGAAAACACAGAGGCCCCTCTAAATTGATCAAATAAGTAATCTATCCTCGAAAGTGGATACTTATTCTTAATCGTTATCTTGTTCAACTGACGGTAGTCGATACACATCCTCATTGTCCTATCTTTCTTTTTCACAAACAGAACAGGTGCCCCCCACGAAGACACACTGGGACAGATAAACCCCTGATCTAACAACTCCTGAACCTGAGTTTTATGTTCTGTCAGCTCTTTTGATGCCATTCGATAAGGGGCGATAAACACCGGAGCTGTACTAGGAATCAACTCAATCTCAAACTCTACCTCATGGCTTAGAGGCAACCTTAGTAACTCCTCCGAAAAAGCATTTGGAAAATCTCTTACAGTTCTGATATCCTTAATAGAAGAGTCCCTAGAATTTAAAACACTCACATAAGCCAGATAAGCCTCACATCCTTTCTGGACCAACTTTTCCACTACCAATGTAGAGATCACATTAGTTAGAAAATCCCAATGTTCTCCAATCACAACTACCTTGACGTCCTCTTCGGTTCTCAGAACAACCTTCTTAGTTGCACAGTCTAGACTTACTCGGTGCTTGACTAACTAGTCCATCACCAAAATTAAATCAAACTCCCCAAACGGACGCTCCATCAAATCTTCCAGAAAAACTATCTCTTGGACCTCCAATAGAACGTCTCTATACAATTTGCTGACTCAGATAGACTGCCCCAAAGGACTCACAACAGTCACCTTACTATCAATACTCACAACTGGAATCCCCAAAGTTTCAAACATAGTACTAGCTACATATGAATGTGTAGAGCCTATGTTTATCAGTGCAAGATAAAGTACATTATAAATTAAAAACATAGCTGTAATGATGTTTGGAGCATCTCTGTAATGACCCGAATTTTACTGTTACCGAAAAAGTGTATTTTCGGGTCTCTGTTTCTGAAAAATGGATCTGTAAATATTTATTAAAAATATTTATGAAGTAAAATGAGTGGTTAATTAGAGTTTAATTAAGTGAATTTAATTTAATTAAGCGTGATTTGGAAAAATGATTAAATTGAATGAGGTGGGAAAGTTTAATTATAGAATAAAGAAAAGTAAAGGGACTAAATAGGCAAATAAGCCAAAGTAAATGCCAAGTGTGTGGTAAAAATAAAATACATGTGTAATAAATATTGTACATACATTTGTAATACATGTATGTATTTACTTATTATTTAAGTAAATACTATTATTATATATTAATTAAATAAAGAAAATAAATAAAATAATGACAAGTGTGTGGTGATGATGATAGAAAAATGTAAATTATATATGTGTACAAATGTAATATAAGTATTTGATATTAAATAGATTTTTATTATTGTTATTATTATATATATATAAAGTAAATAAAAGAAAGAAAAAGAAAGAAACAAAGAAAAAGAAACAGAATATGAGACGAAATAGGGGAAACGAAAGAATGAAAGAAAGAAAAGAAAGAAGAAAGGGAAATTTGAGGGTTTGAAGCTTGGATTTTAAATAGGTAAGTCAATTAAGTCCCTTTTTCTTAATTTTGATGTTTTAAAAGCCTTGGAATAAGGTTTTGATGAAGTTAAGTTGATATTTTGAAAGATAGTTAACTATTAAACATTGTTCATGTTGAACAAAATGATGAATTAAGGTGTAAATTGATAGAAATTCAAGTTAGAAGTGAAATAAGGATTGAATTGTAAAGCAAGCTATAAGTTTTATGTTTAAGAGACTAAATTGGAAGAAATTTGAAATTGGAGTTTTATCATGAACATAGGATATTTATGTTGAATATGATGAAAAATTTAATAGTAATGAAATATGAATTGAGTGATAAAAGCAAATGTGTTAATTGGGATTAAATTGAAATTTAGACAAAAGTTAAATAAAAATTGAAACATTCAATGTGAAAATTGTACTGTATTAATGATTATAAATTGTATTAATTTCGTAGCTAACAGGGTGCCAGAAAATCCTCGATTAAGAAAGGAAAAGACGAGGTCAACGAGGGTTAGCTCGGAAACCACGATTTGTGTTTCTATAATCCGAACTTAATATTAATTGTTGAATTTATTATTTAACGTTTAGGTTGATGTATTGGAAAGTGAAATTTAATTGTTAAATATTATATTTTGATTAAATGTTATGATAAGTAATTAAGGTAAGCATTATTGTGTTTTATGATTATTGAAATGAATTAATATGTGTATTGTATTGCAATTAAATTGCATGTGGATTGATATGAAAAAAAATGCATTAAATTGAATTGAAATTAAATTACAAATGAAATTGAGAATTTGAAAGTTCACTGAATTCCTTATTAACTATATCGGGCTAGTCGGATATAGTTGGCATGCCATAGGATTGGAAGTGTTCAGGGATATTCCGACAGTGTGTTGATGAGACACTATATGTGTCGACTCATCGTGGATCGTTCTAGATTTGTTCAAGAAGTACTTTGTACCTTCTTTATTCTTATTATTGTTCCGCATTCGTTCCGAAGAGAGTACTCGTGTACCATTATCGCTCTCATATTCTTTGTTACCATTACTGACACAATGTAATCCAGCTCCGACTGATGAAACACTGTGTACTATCCCCGGTGTGTGGGTTGGATCCGTGTATGCATCCAGGTTCGAGTCATGTTAATAGGGGTAAATAAAGTTATTGAATAATTGTTTCTAATTAACTGGTTGCTACTGAACAAATGACTGTTACCGAATATTACTGAATGGCTTATTGTTACAGACTGACTGATTATACTGAATATCATTGATTGGTTGATACTAAAAGATATTGACTGATATAAAGCTTGGATTATAACAGGTAACTGAAATAAATGTGTTAGTGGAATGTAACTATTTACTGAAAGTAAATAGAGAACAGAATTATAAGTGAAACATATGAATGAAAAATATTATTGTTTAAATGATTTGTGAAATTATTATGAAAAGCTAATTGGGTTAATAGATGATAATGATTGAATGGGTTTTAAAGTATTTACCCATGAAATGATTAACTGAATAGTTATGATCATTATATGATTTTAAATGTATGATATGTTATTAAGTGTTCGGATTATAGAAATACCACTGAGTTCATACTCAGCGTACGGTTTGTTTCTGTGGGAAGGTTAGGTTAAGGTCAGACCGTTAAATCAGCATCCCAGGCCGACCCCGATCTCAATAAGGTAAAGCATGTTAATTGATGATAATGGCATGTACCTAGGATGTCTTAAGTGTGTTATATTGCATTGTGATTGTAATAATGAAATAAGTAAATTGATAATTGATAATGATACATGATAAGTGTTTAAAGTTAAGTATTGGATAATATATAAAATGAATTTGGATTGGTTTAGGATTGGAATCCGTATTGGTTGTGGTTTGAAGTTTGCAGGGTTGGTAAATTTTAAAATATAAGGTTCATTTTGAGTTCACACGGTTTGTCACACGAGCGTGTGACCAGGACTTGTGAGATACACGGCTTGCACACGGGCATGTAGTTAGGCCGTGTGTCCCCTGCATCTAAAATGTTACAAACCGATTACCACACGGACTGAGAACACGGGCGTGTTCCTTGGCCGTGTGAGCTTACTGTCGGGCCTCCACGGGCGTGTCATATTACCACACGAGCGTATGGTACTATTTAAAAAAAGAAACTATAAAACTTCATGAAAAATTTTCCTAAGCTTCCGAACGAGTCCCGGTTTGTTTTAATTACATTTGTAAAGTACTATGGACCTATATATTATATTTAGATAGATAATATGGTATTTATACTTGTTTTATGTGCAAATGTACTGTAATGATCGGTAATACTCCATAATCCTATATCAACAACGGTATAGGGTTAGGGGGTGTTACAATCTCGGTCTTCTCGACGACGAGCAACATAAACCAAAGTAAGCTCCCTCGCCTCAATATGCGCCACCTCGGAAGGTGTAGCAGGAAGCCCCACTCTCACTAGCCTATCAGATTTGGCTTTTTTCTTAGGCCTCATCGCAGCACTCGAGGGATCCAATTCCTTCTTATTCTTTCCTTTCTCTCGGTTTTGACGCTCAGTGTGCTTAACCTTCTTGGTGATCTTTGCCTTTTCAACTAGAACATAGAAATCACGCTCCCTCCGCGGAGCTATCAGAACTCGTAAACTGTCCCTGAGACCGTCCTCAAATTGGACACAGCGCTCATACTCAGTCGCCACCATGCCTCGCGCATAACAGCTCAAACTTAGTAACTCGGCCTCATACTCAGCCACTGAACGGTCTCTTTGGGTGAGATTAAGGAACTCACGCCTCCTAGCATCAATGTAGCTTGCCCAAACATACTTACCCTGGAACGTAGTCTTAAAATAATTCCGACTCAATTGGTCGGGCTGAGAGCCCTCCTTACCGTGAGCCACCACCGGTATGCCTCATCACATAATTGAGAAATAGCTCCCTTAAGCTTCTGCTCGGTGGTAAAATCCAGGTCATCCATAATTTTCTTCTTGGCCTCCATCCAATACTCAACCACGTTAGGGGCGACTCTAGTGACACTGTAATACCCCGAAAATTTTTACAGTAAAATATTATCCGTGATATAGTAAAATAAGGAAATAAAGTGACAAAAAGGGAAATTTTGAGTCATGTCAATTTTGGAAAGTATATTATGATATATTAATTCAAGAAAGGACTAAATTATAAAAGTGATAAAAGTTTTGTTGCACAAGAGTAAATACTTAAAATTTGAGGGGTTAAAGTGTAAATATGAAAAGTTGAAGGACCAATAGTGTAAATATTTTAAGGGTGGAATGATCTAGAAACTAAGGAAAGTGGATGAATTAGGACCAAATTGAATAGATGAAGAACTATGAGGGACTAAATTGCAATTTTACCAAATTAAATGATGACTTAAGGATGGAATTTTAAAAGATAATAAAGGGAAAAATGGTCAATTGAAAGAGAGAGAAATCTAGAAAGTAATAATGATGCTAGAGATATTTTGATATTTTATAATTATTTAATTAGATAAATACTATTCTATTAATATTTTAATAAGATATTTTATTATTATTTTATTAGTATATAAAGAAAGAAAGATGAGAAATTATCATCCATCTTTCCCATGCAATACCAACGTGAGAAGAAGAAGAAGAAAAGAAGTTTTCATTTCTTTACAATTTGGTCCTTCTACCAAAAATTCACCATTTTCACCCAAAAATCAAAAGAATTTTCATAGCTACCAAGAGAGAAAAATGTTAAGGAGACTATGGGAAGTTATAATATCAAGTTGGATTCAAGAAATGGAAGCTGGAGGAGAGAGAAAATCAACATGAAGATTGAAATCAATAGAACAAGGTAAGAACATCATGATTTCAATATATTTTTAAGTTTGATATTATTGAAAAAGCGTGGGATTAATGTTAATGTAGAGTTTCCTTACATATGGTCCTATATTCTTGACATGTTAGTGAAGAGAAAACAAGAGAAAGTGATGAGAAATAGTGTAGAGAAAGAAAATAAGAGTGTTATAAACATGGTAAATAATATCTTGCACTAAAACAGTTTTGGACAACAGTAGTAGTCTAAATTTGAAAAATCACCAAAAATTGTAGAAATCTAATTATAGGATGAATAAAATATGAAATTAAATATTATTGAGTCTAGTTTCTTATAAAAGAAATTATGTAAGCAATGAAATTTTAAATCATGAGATATAATAAATTTTGTGAGACAAGGTCAGAATGATTTTGGGTTCCCCT
This sequence comes from Gossypium longicalyx, assembly GCA_025698465.1. Lineage (NCBI taxonomy): Eukaryota > Viridiplantae > Streptophyta > Magnoliopsida > Malvales > Malvaceae > Gossypium > Gossypium longicalyx. The sequence goes on along the minus strand of CM046995.1, from coordinate 63,428,579 downwards.
GTTCTGACTTTGGAGAATAATAAAAAATTGGAGAAAAATATTTATGGGATTAAATTTATATTTTTATAATCCTGAATGAGTCTATTTTCAATATAAATAAATGGTAACATTATTTAAATTCTGTACGAGAAGATAATTAATTTTTAGTGAAGAAGGGTCAGGACTGTCAGACAGCAGAATATGAGTAACTTTAAAGAATAAACTGTACTTATTGGATAAAACAAAAATTCTAAAAATTTTCTGATAAGAATATATATGAGTCTAGTTTTAGGGAAAATTAGCGGATCTTAATTTTGAATTATATATCTCCAGATATAAACAATTTAGTGACTATGACACAGATGGACAGGTTGAATATTCATAAAAGTAAATAATAAAAATTATAGATAATGTTACTTACAAGTGTGTTATATACATTAAGGAAGTGGAATGGAGAGAAGGAGAAGGAAAAATATGTATGAATATTCATCTAGCATGGTTAATTTGCATGTTTTAGGCTCATGGACTAAATTGAATAAAAGTAAAACTTTATGGGTAATTTTGTAAAAATGTAAAAAATGACCAAATTGCATGAAATGAATTATTTTATTATTTAAATTACAAAATTGAATGAAATTATGAATTTAGTTCAAGATCGGGGAAAAACATGTTTTTAGGGATTAAATTGAAAAGTGTTGAAATTATGGAAAATTTTGATATTTTATAGAATTCATGGGCTGTTATCAATATTTATGAGAATAATAGCTGGAAATAAGGATTAAAATTGCAAGAATTTTATTTTCCTGACCCTAAGGATGAAATCTTCATTAAATGAAAGTTTAGGGGCAAAATGGTAATTTTGCCTAGAGCATTAATTAAATACATTAGAATATGAAATGAATGAAAATGATGATCAAATTTATTTATAAGGATTCGGATGACTCAAATAAGAGACTTGATCGTGGAAAAGAAAAGATATCGGATTAATGAAATTATAAACACAAACAAGCAATGAGATAAGTTTGTGTAACTTGAATTATATTCTTAAATGCTTGAAATGTATTTTTTTTATATGAATATGATTTGAATGATCATTATATGAAAATTTATGAAACATTGACATATTTGATAAAAAAAGGGAAAAAAATCCCGGTTGAATGAAAGGAAAATTCAATGGATCTCTGAAAAGGAATTGACGGTAAAAAGGATCTAGCCTGGACAGGTGATCCTATCTTGATATAGCCCTCTCGAAAAATATGTGGAAAATGGATTTAGCCCAAACGGGTAATCCAAATTAGGGTCTGAATTTAGCCTGGACTGGTAATTCAGACCCAAGCTTGTTAGAGTAATTGTCGTTGCAGGGGATTTAGCCTGGACTGGTAATCCCGACAATACTCTATGAGTTTATATTACAGGAGATTTAGCCTGGACTGGTAATCCCGCTATAAGGATGGGGTTCGTGGGAGTGTGCTTTCTGAAATGAAATGTGTAAGACCATGGTTGAAAGACACCTTGGCAACATGATATGAAATGTGTAAGACCATGGTTGAAAGACACCATGGAAACATGATATGAAATGTGTAAGACCATGGTTGAAATATACCATGGCAACAGGATATAAAATGTGTAAGACCATGGTTGAATGATACCATGGCAACGTGACATGAAAGTGAGTAAGACCATAGTTGAAAGACACTATGGCATCATGTCGAAGATAAATAAGATCGTGGATGGGAGATGCTATGACATCAGTTGAACAATTGATATTCAGGTAATATGTATCAGATGAAGAATGGTTATATGAAATGGTTCTGTGAAATTTTTACAAGAATTGGTCATATGGAAATATATGTACAAAATAGTTGAATGAAATAATTAAAAAGATAGATAAATGAAATAAGTATAGGTACATGGAATTTAATTTATGTTAATTTTAATATGAACTATTACCGAAATAAATATACATAAGATATATGGAAATTATGGTGCATGAAATATTGATATAACGAAATGAATGATATATGCTTATTAAGAAACAGTAAGAGAATAATATGTCTTGTGACATGTACATATATGACTATCTTTGGTATGTTGATATAAGGAAATTATATAAGTAAAGACAATTATTAAACTCAAGTGTGACATGTCGAGAAAATAAGTATATCAATGTTGAATTTATATGAAATATGTACTAGTATACTAACAATGTTGCTGTTTGATGCTTATACAAGTGCCAAGCTGTTGATTGAATGGTAATATATTTATTTATTTATATGATGCATTGAATCGGTAAGTATTTAATTGAAAATTTTTTTAGGTGATTCGTAAATTCTAGTAATGCTTCGAAACCCTGTTTTGACGACGGATACGGGTTAAGGGTGTTACAGACACCCCTGAATAACTCAGCCTCATTGGACTGGAGTCCTTCCGTAACTGACCCTCGGCCCCCAGAACTAATACTGGGCCAAGTGACCCTTTCTAAAATCCCTAGCATGGCTTGGGACAGTGCGTCGTCTCTAGTAGTACGATCATGAGACCTTGACCAAGTCTCTATAACAGGTGACACCAGCGTCTCGCTAGTATCCAGATTCAGAATAGTATCAGATGCTAATGACTCAGCTTGAGCCCCTCTACGGCTACCATGGTCTCTAATACCCCGTCCACGAGTACCATGTGTGCTTATCGCAAATTTTAGAATTTATCTGTTTTAACATTTTTATGCATTAGTTAATAGTTTCGATATTTTATTAACAGATATTTTATGCAATACAATATCAGAATGTTCAGAGTCTGTTCTCGCGAGTAGTAGTCTCACTACAGTTTTCATTTTACACTATTTAAAGTGTTTTCAGTGTAATATACTACCTAAAGTAGTTTTAGCATATTCTAATCATATTTTCAAACAATTTTAAACAGAGTTTTAGAAAACTTACAGGATCAGGGCCGAAGACTCGGTGTGCCACATACTTATTCCTAAAAATAATTCAAATTATTTACAAATCATTTCTTTAAAACCAGCCTTTAAAACTCAAATCCACAGTCGAGTTTTGTAATCCTGCTCTGATACCATTAAATGAAACACCCCAAACCCGACCTGGACGTTATGGTCGAATCTGGCAATGTCACATGAGTGTGTTTTTGAAAACGTATTGGGCTTGAAATCGTCCCAATTATATCTTTTTCATAGTACAGAAAAATATGTTTTAATTGATTTGATTTAAAACATTTCTTTTACGCAAAAGCTTTTGAAACCCAATTAATTCTTGGAAGCCGTTTCATTACAAAAACCTTAGCTTTTAATAAAATCGAGTTTAGACTAAAATCCCATAAATAGTTTAAAAATTCAAATAAAGTCCATAAAGTCCAAATTACATCAAAACAACCTAAAAATTTATTAAAAATTAAATACCGAAGCTGGGTTTAAAATCATTTAAACATGTGTGGCCACCATCGAGTCCTGCGCTGCACCGAACCGTCAAGCCTGGGGATTACCTGCACAAATTAAGTAGAAAAGGTGAGTTTTCGCAAACTCAATATGTAATCCCTGCATAAAACATGCATACATCAGAACATAGTCGTAATCAGACTTGGCCAGAGCCCCTTACTGAATACAGTGTGGCCTTAGCCTACTCAGATACAGAATCAGAATTATACTAGGGCCTTAGCCCAATTAGATGCAAAATCAGAACAAAACAGATTAAATAGAGTCCTACCCACCAGCCTCTACACACTAACTTCGTTCAACCCTACGCACCATGTGGGGATAAAATCGACCTACCTATCCCTACACACCATGCTGTACCGAATGCGACACATAATTAGATAATTGCAGTTGTGCTGCCAGATATCATGCTAGGAGCCTTTCAGAATACTTTCTCCATATATAATAACCCAACCCCGATGCAATGCAGCATACAATACATGATGTGCAATTATTCATTTAACAGATCATACATACGAATCGGCCTACATGCTAAGAGTAACATGCTAGAGCATACATATCACATAGTCAGATCATGTAATCAAGGGTCAAGTAACTCTTACCGACCCTACGGTAGGTCCCAGTCGACTTGGGCGACCCGAGTAACCTTTCAGAGTATTTCAAAAAATTGGGCTCACACGCTCGTGTGGCCCACACGGCCTAAATTGGCCTTGGCCGTGTAGGTCACACGGCCTGGCCTAGAATACCACACACCCGTGTGTTCACCTGTGTGGGCCCACATGCCCGTGTGGCCTACATGGCCCAATTAGTTAAGCTCGTGTCTCACACACGGCCTAGCCAGTCCTCACACGGCCATGTCATGCGCCCGTGTCACGCGCGCACGGCTTAGTTTTTCGATCACACACCTGTGTGCTTCCACACTGCCTACCACACAGGCGACCACATGCCCATGTGACGTCAACAATTTCATTTTTCAGCTTTTATCGATTCACGTTTTATGTGTTTTCGGGTACACACCTGTATCATTTTTGCCGTAAAAACACTCTCGAGATATCTATCACCTATAATTGACCAATATGTACCCAATTTAGTCACTTAATTTGTTATTTGATCAAAACTTGACGAGGTATTCTAATTTAAAACCATTAAAATCCCTTACCTTTGAATGATCACTGGTAATTCGCACTTCCACAACACCGATTGCAAACTCCAGTCTCTTTAATTCCCTTAAACACAAAGCAACATCTATTAGCAAAGATTCAACCTTCTAACACAAAACTATATTCATAACATTTACCGATTGATCAGAACAGTGTTGCACACTGAAAGATAACGGAGAAGGAATCGCAAAAAGAATGAGAGAAGGGAACCAAAACTTTCGGCTAAAGAGGAAGAAGAGAAAGAAAAAAAAGAGAGTTGGAGAGAAAGTTGTCAGTTTTTTTTTTTGGAGAGAAAATTTGGGAATTGATTATCCAAATTCCACTACCCATAGTGTCTCAACCACCCACTACTCAGATTCCCAACACAACTCAAACTCCCAGCCACCAAACTGAGTAAAAATGTTCACTTATGCTCATGAAGGGGTTCGAACACTAGACCTTTAGCAACTTAACAGACCACTTAACCACCAGACTAGTAGGCCCATTTTGATATTTTCTTATCAGACATTAAACTTAAGCCTACTGGGCAAGGTTAAGGCTTATATAAGAAAAATACCAAAATTTGCCAAACAAAAGGCTTGAACTTGGGACCTTTCACACACACCCAGAACACTCAACCACTGAAACAGATAAAGATTTGTGTCAATTAATAGCAAAAGTAGAAACATAAAATTTGGGGCGTTACAAGCTCACAAAGAGCCTTTAATCAGAAAGCTCCGAAGAGCCATATAACGGGACGCTTATAAGAGCTGCGGTGTGTCCACAACACATGCAGGATCATAATCGATCGGGATGCTCCAAAGAGATATTAACGAGAATATCATAGGAACCATATAACGAGAAGCTCGAGAGGGCTAATAACTAGACGCTCTTTTGAGCTGTGGTGAGTCCGCAACATATACAGGACCACAACCAATACGGGAATCATGTATCCATCAAATTTCATTTATTCAATCGAGACTTAATGTTTGTCAGGCATTGTCGGATATAAGATTAATTTCATATACATAGCAACAATACAATCACATACATACAATTCAATTAACATATATGAATTCTCAATTTAGTTACACAAACTTACCTCGACAATGTTCGTGCACACAAAATTTATTTCTCTTTTCCTTAATTTAACTCTGTATTGGATCTATCTGTATCTATACGAATGAATTTAAAATCAATTTAATTCAATTTACATTCAATTCAATCCAATTCACATATTAGGCAAAATTACCATTTTACCCCTATACTTTTAATTAATTCTGATTTCGTCCCTAGGCTCGAAAAATGAAATTCATACAATTTAATCATTATTCCAAGCCTAAAATTTTTTTACATATTACAATAACAGTCCATATATTTCACAAAAATTAGAATTTTTCCATAAATTTCACATATTTTCAATTTAGTCCTAAATCATAATTTCATAAAAAATTCCTTTACAAAAGTTGTTTTATCTATCAACAACCTTTCATTTTCTACCATAAAACTTCATAATTCATGCATATTCATCCATGGCAAAACCCTAGTTGATAACTTTGCAAATTAATCCCTGATATAGCTAGATTAAACTATTACGACCTCGTAAACATAAAATTCATTAAAAATGGGACTTGAATACTCACTTATTTGAGCCAAATAAGCTTGCTACTTCAAACTCTTCTAACTAGGGTTTCCATGTAAAATAATTTAGGAAAGATGATAATATGATGATATTTTCATTATTTTATTACTTACCATCTTTAATTATTTTTACTTTCCAATTTAGTCCTTTTCTTTATTTAATTTTCCATGGATGAATCATCATATTTATCTACTAACTCCTCTTGATGGTCTATTTTCCATATAAGGACCTCAAAATTTGAATTCCATATCTATTTGATACTTATAGCTACTAGAACTTAACTTTTGCATGTTATGAAATTTGGTCATTTCCATCTAGTTAGACATGTAATCGGTAAAATTTTTTTAACAAAATTTTCATACGATATTTCTATCATAATGCAGACCATGAAATAATATGAAAATAATTTTTCTTACAAGCTCAAATTTGTGGTCCCGAAACCACTATTTCGATTTCACTAAAAACGAGCTCTTACATTTCAGATATTAGGGCTTATAGGGACTAAAATTAATAAAATACAAATTATGTTAAATTTTTTTGTTTTCATGTGTTTGTGTGAAACTAATATTATTTCCATTATGGAATTCATCGTACGTAGCTAAAGATCACATTGGGCATCTTGAGATAAAGGAAAGATGAAGGCCATAGACGAGTAACCTATTCTGGTTTGTGCTTTCATGAATTGGAATTCAATATGTAGCCTATTAAGTACTAATTTGACTAAGATAAAGATTGTTACTTTTCTCACGATTGGTAAGTATTTTTTGCCATGGTGAAATGTTGCAATGTGATGAAAGTATATGTGTTTGTATGCATATTGTGTTTTGAAGCAAAAATATGAGTATGAAATAAATGACATATGAAATTTGATGTAAAATGAAATTGTATATAAAAGCATGGCATTGGAATGCAATTGATAATAAAAATATATGCAATGAAAGAATGATATGTGAACATGTATGTTTGAAACATTGAATACCCTATTAACGATCTTGGATAGAGTCGGATATAGTTGGCATGCCATAAGTTAGTGTATGTGATTTTACTTTGGTTTATTCCGATGAGGCGTTGAGTACATATAATACTTCGGGCATACTGATGAGGTGTTAGGCACATTTATATATATTTACTTTGGTTTATACTGATAAGGTGTGGAGCACATATTATACTTTGGACGTACCGATGAGGCACTGAGTTTGGATATATTGGTGTGATAGGTGGATAACCCATGTATACGTCTTAAGTCTATGTTCGGTTAATATGGATTATGAAACATGTACTTTGTTTATTAACATTAGATAGTAAATTGTGTAATTGTATATTAATGTTAGAGCAATAAAATATGGCATGCGAAAGACCATGTGGTCTAGTTAATATGAGCCCTGAGAGCCGATACGGTTATAAAACAAATCAGTAAGTTCGAGAATATAATGAGAAAGTGAAATGGTTCTTATGATATACTATAATGTGGATATAATTGAGATATAATAATAGATGAACTAAATATTGATATATGATATGGTAATAAGCATAATGTATTGCTCAATCCTTGACTAAGCTTATAATTGATTATTATTTTAAATCATGTTAGCACCACTAAGCCCTATTGCTCAGCACACGGTTTTGTTTATTTACGTGCATAGGTAACATTAGATCTCGAAGTCTTGAGGTCTTTGAAGACATCTGTGACTCAATTTTCAACTCAACAAAGTTTGTATAGTTTTTAATATACTTGTAGCAAATGGCACGTACTTAGTGTATTGTGTTGGTCTTTAGGTTCGTCTTATTGTTTTGGTACTTATGGTAGGAAGTGTTTGCATTTTGAATGTGACCATATATGTTAGGTGGTATGTATATGTATTAATCTAGTGATAAAATGATATGATTGCTCATTTTGGTTATGTTATGCTTGTAATTGAGATATATTGCTTGCATGCCAAGTAAAAGAGTATGGAGAATGTATCTTGTATGAACATGTAAATACTTGTGATCACATGCTTATAGATGTTTAGCTATGCCAATGATACTATTTAGAGATTATGTTTAATGCTCATAATGTGATGAGATGAGTTTTTGGGTCACTTTAGACCAAATGGAACTAATGCTTGGTAAGCTTGTAAGAAATGATGCAATATTGAGAAAATTGTCTCCATCATCGCAGCATTCCCCTATTGAAGTCGTGACATCAAGCTATTGTCTCCATGGTCATGACATTCCCCTACTGAAGTTGTGACATCAAGTTACTGCTTCTAAGGTTGTGACGTTCCCTTGTTAAAGTCGTGACACCAAGATTTGATTGTCTTCAATGTCGCGACATACATTATTCAGTGTCACAACAATACCACTATTTTAGCTATTTTGCATTTTGGTCCCTCATTTTTTATCGGTGATTCATGGGAACTTTTGTAAGCTTAGAACCCGAAATTGAATTAATAATGCTTTTAGAAGTTTTAAAATTCATTTACTTCATTAAGTGCATGATTAAACTCAATTTTTTTCATATAATTCTTCTTTTTAGTGTTGAATTGAGTTCATAGTTGCTTCGACAACTAATATGACGTCTCACATCTTAAATCTAATGATTGAGTTGGGTGTGGGGTGTTGCATTAAAGTTGTGTGGAAGTAATTAAAGCAAAAAAAAAAAGCATCAACTCTCAGTTTGCTTCTCTAAAACAATATCGAATAACCTTGCAACCCTGATAAACTTGAAAACTTGAAAACTTTTTATTCAACATCTTTTGCTTATTTGACCTTTCACAAGTGTAATATTGATAACCTAAACACAATTTGTTTATTTTAAAAATGTCACATAATCAAATTTAGTGAAAGCCTTTTAATAGTGCTATCAATTAGAGTTCAATTATCAAATCAAAAGAATAAAGGGACTAACATTTTAAGATTAAAAGTAGAAAGACTTAATTTTAAATGTAATAAAAATTATAATGATTGAAAGCATAGATAGACTTTTTATTTTTCTATTTGTTATTAAGTTTATTACTAACTAGATTATGTCACACATGACATGGGTGAAAGAAAATATTTTATGCAAAATATATAATTTTTTCTTTTAAAATTTATTCAACAATGATTATAGATGGAGTGGTAAAGAACTTGTATATAGATTTTATTAAACGCTGTTCAAGTCTTGGATATGTTGTTAAAAACAAAAGCATCATAATAATATTAGTTAGGGTAAACGAAACCGTTAAGTGTTGTTATATTTTGGTCACTAAACCATTCGAAAGTTTTCATTTAAGTCACTAAACTATTCAAAAGTTTTTACTTAAGTCCTTGGGTTGTTAATTTTTTTAAGTTTTTCCTATGAGCTCCAAGTGACAATTTGAAGATCGGTATGATGCATTAGTGTCGATCAACAAGTAGAAGAAATTACCTTAGATCCAAGTTGATCTAACTATCAGTGTTGAAGATTAGAAAGAAAAAATCATTTGAATTTTGGTTCCCAGATTCGTGATGTCTAAAGTTGTTTCATGAAAAAAAACTGAACTATAGAAGAGAAGGGAAAAGAGAGCTTCCAATTGGTGTAAGTAATGCGAACAAAGAAAGCCATATAACATTGATTTAACAACCTAGTGACTTAAACAAAAACTTTTGAATAGTTCAATGACCAAATTGTAACTTTTTTAATTAAGTGATGAAAACGAAAGCCTACACATAGTTTAGTACTAATGGTGTACTTTACCTTATTAGTTATCATTAAAAAGAAAATGTATCTTAGTTTTACTCAACTAAAACTATAACATTCCAAAATTCCCGATCTGACATCTGGCACTATTCTGGTAGTAGATATAGTGAACATTATAGAAAATTTGGAAAATTAGTTAAAGGAATTGTTATGAAAATAAAATGATTTCAGATATACGAATTTATAAAAAGAATTTTAGAAGTGAAAATGTGAGGAAAGGACCAAATCAAAAATTTTGAAAAGTTCGAGGACTAAAGTGTAAATTTGACTGAAATGGGAAAAGGAGTTAGTGATGAATTGGCATAAGTATAAGTTGGAATATGTATTTTTGTGATGAAAATCACTTTTGGGACTAAATTGGAAAGATTGAAAGGTGTAAGAATTAAATTGTAAATTTTTTATGTCCAACAGAATTTAGGGTAAAAGCATAATTCTTTTCATTAAAGGATTTTTATTAAATATTATCTGTGAAATATGAGATTTGGAATTGGCAATTTCCTATTATTGAGAAGAAATCATACAAAGAATAAAAAAGGGACAATAATAATTTTTCCTTAAAAAGGGTAATTTGGTCATTTATTATTTTATGATTGAAACGTTACTTAGATGATATATATCATAATAAAAAAAATTTATGGAAAATTTGCATCTTGATATAAGGAAAGTATGCTTCAATTGTTGACTTGGACTTGAAATTTGGTATGTGGATTTGGGGGCCCTTTGTGTGATTTTTAAAGGAAAGAAAGAAGAGAAATCAACCCCCATCAGCCTCCCTCAAGTTACTACTGACCAACCCCTTTCTCCATGGTGTTCTCACCATTGTTCTTCATTTTTCATGCTTTTTCTTTGAGATTTTTCAAGAATCTCAATATGCAACCTTGAGTTTTGTTGAAATCACTTAGAAATCAACCTTCTTGCATGGATTCCACCATCATTTCCATCATTTAAGGCTAGGGGTTATTTGATTTTAGTGAGAGAAGTTGAAACTTGAGAGAGAAAGCTTTAAAAAGGTAATTGATGGTGACTTCCTCGTCTCCTAGCTTATTAATTGAAGTTAGTTACTTTGATAAAGCTTAGAAAATTCATATGCTAATTTTGGATTATATTTTTGTAAATGGTAAATGGGGAAATGATGAGAAATGTATTTTTTGAGCTTAGTTGGGGATGGGTTCAAGTTCATGGAAGCATAATTTTGTGTTTTAGAGCATCGAAGAGATAAGTACCCTTGGATACTCTTACTTTTTCCTATGCTAAAATGTTAAAAAAAACAACAAAAATTATGTGATAATTATGAAATCCATATTAAGATAAGTATGTATAAAAATTCATGGCTTAATTATGTTAGACCAAGTAAATAACATGTTATGGTAAGAATACTTAATTATGAGATATCATGTTAACTAACATTGTTTCAAGAAAATTTTGGATGGCCATAAGAAGATTACTAAATAAATTGGATATTTGAGAAATTTATGAAATATTATATTAATGTGAAATGGTATTAATATGCTAAGACTAGGTGGTTTTGGTTAAATAACGAACATAGATACAATGGAAACAAAATTATGAAGCCATTGATTAAATGACCAATATGGTAAAGCATATGAGCATGTGAATAAAAAAATGTTCAAAATTTATGCGACTATGTGCATGATTGTTAATTGGGTGCCCTTGGCACCATAAACATGTACATGTGTACTAAATGTTGAGTTGCTTGGAAAAGGTCCGGATATGCTTCAGTTTATTTAATAAATGTGCTACTGATCTCGACGCTAATTATGCTATTTGTGATCTTAAGTGACCTAGTAAACTTAGTGAAATAGTTAGGATAAGGTTGGCATGCCAATAGGGATATACATGTACTCGAGTTCAATATTTGAGTTCTGTACTAGAGTTTTGTGTCCTTCAGGCTTAGCACCTCTATTTGGTTTTTTTGGAAGGGATGTGATATGGTATCTAGCACATATGTGTTTCTTGGTTGTGTAGGATGGATCCTGAGTATCCGAGTCATGTTTTACTAGAGTTTACTAAGGGTAAAATGAATTTAAAATCCTAATAATAAAATTTTGCAAAAAAGTATCAATTGCTATATAGGGTATAGTGAATGAATATTTTAATTCTTGTAAGTTGAAAGAAAGTGAATATGTGATTTAAGAATATAATATGGTACTAAGGTTTATCTATAAGTGGTAGAATAGAAATGTGAAGTAAGCCAAACAAGTTAAATAATTTTCCTTGTAACATTGGATTTAATCTATAAACCACAAGATTGGATTTAAAAGTAAGACACTTCAATTGTATGCTTCTAATAAGGAAATTGAATATGTAATATGATCTGCCACGGTGTGCGTGCATTGATGCTATGAATCAAACCAATTATAGCATACTACAAGTGTGGCAGATCGAGTTGTAATATTTATAATGTTACAATGGAACACTCGAGTATTCCAAGAATCAAACCCAAGAGAGTTTGAGGACAAAGTGATTCCTAAGTAACAAGTATACAAATTGGAAGTCTAGCTAACTACTTGCTAAGTATTATATTACGACAATCATAATCAAGGGTAAAATACACTAAATTAACTAACATTAAGAAAGACCAAATTGTAAGCATGCAAAATTACACAATTAATAATTCAAGAGACACAAGAGATTAGGTGACTTCCATGTTGTTAGTCATTAGATTGGTGATCTAAAAGGCTTAAACTACTAATTGGCTCAATTTTACCTTTCGATCATCATTTTTCTAAATTAGACGATTTAGTCCAGTTTACCTCTCGACCTCACCCAACTAACTTGGGACAACCAAATTAGTGCTTAATAGGATCTCCTCTCGGTCTCACCTATCTAAATATTCACCTAGATTCATTAATTCTAAGTTTTGAAGTTCATTCGATTTAGTCCAATTTTTATGATTTTGTCCTTGTACCAAAAACAACAACCCAATACATTCTAAACTAATACATTAAAATAAGAACAAGAGTAAGGTTAAAGAAAGCTTAGAAATTTTATTGATGATTGCTTGAACGAGAAGATGACAAAAACAATGAGGTGAAAAATACCAACAAAAATTAGATTTTTATGCTTTGAAAAGAAAATGGAGCTGAGATATATAAAAATCCTTAGATGAAATTGAAAATACAAGATGAGTTTTGAGTACCAAAGTGCAATTAATACAAGAGCTATAGTAGGAACTAACTAAACTATCAACTAAACCAACTAAAAATAGGAAAAAGCTAAGAACTAAACCTTAAAAGATGAAGAAGTAACTACTAACCTTAATAGATGAAAGAAAATGTGGCTTCATTGAAGTTATCAGCCAAAAGTGCCTTTTAACAGCTGAATAAAATTCCAAATCTTAGACAAAAATACCTCTAAAAGTTGTATTTTGGCTTGGATCTATATTGGACAAAAAACTACCCCAACAGTAAATTTTCTCCCCATTAGGCAGCAGTGTCGTGACACCCAGGCTTTGGTGTTGTGACACCCTAGATAGTGGCGCACTCATGGTTGCTGGGGTCTCAGTGTCGCAACACCCTACCCCTGGTGTCACGACACCACTAGTGTTGGCTCCAATTTCTTCATTTCAACACCTCCTGTTACGCCTCAATTTTGATAAATTTGTTTCTATGAGTTTCTAACACAAATCTGTATCTGTTTCAGTGGTTAAGTGTTCTGTGTGTGTGTGAGAGGTTCCAAGTTCAAGCCTTACATTTGGAAAATTTTGGATTTTTTCATAAATTAAGCCTTAACTTCTAGGCAGCAGGCTTATATTAAACAATTTGTAATTCCATATTAGAATGAGCCTGCTGGTTTGGTGGTTAAGTGGTGTGACTGATTATTGAAGGTCTTGTGTTCAAATCCTTGTACGAGTGAGAGATTAATCTTTTTTCTCTAAGCGTATGAAGTCTTGGGGAGTTCGACTAGAATTGAAATTCTGAGAGGTTGTTGGGTAGTGGGATAGTGGAGAGAATTAGGGGATACTCTATCAGTCTTGGAGTTTTCTCAAAAATCTTCTTCTCCCTCTGACATTTTTCTCTGCTTTTCACTACCAATTTTTTCAGCTTTCCATATTTTTGTTTCCATCAGATTCGACTTCTTGCAGTCATCCTTTTCTATTTTCTCTTTGCTGCTACGATTTTCAGTTTTGCTATTCGTCGGTAAGGGAAGCTTTGTTCTTCCGTAATTTTTATTTTTGGGGTTGATGATCATTATGCTAAGGGTTTCATTTGGTGTTTGTAGCTATTCAAGGGGCCGAGGGTCTGGAATAGATGCGTTAAGTGTGTGAAACTCCCTTTGTTCAAGTGAAGGTAACGATTTCCATTGGTTTAGGAGTTGGCCGTCTCTTTGTGTTTTCATTTAAGAATCATTTTAAGTGGCTAAATCGATGAATTATTAGTTAATTATAGGTTTTGGAGGTGTTGGGATTGCAATATCAACGAAATCAAACCAGGTGTGTACTCAATTGCACAGAAAATGAGAATCGATGAAAGCCGGAAAATGAATCTGTCGATGCCACACAGGCGTATGGCCACTCGTGTGGTAGGCCGTGTGGCAGCACACAGGCGTATGATCGATGAACTAGACCATGCATGTGTGACACGGGTGCATGACATGGCCGTGTGAGGACTGACGAGGTCGTGTGCGAGACACGGGCTCGACCAATTGGGCCATGTGGGCCCATACGGACGTGTAAAATTTTGGGCCAGGCCGTGTGGAGGCCAATTTGGGCCGTGTGTGCCCACATGGGTAGGCCACATGGGCGTGTGAGCCCATTATTTCTAAAATACTCAGAAAGGTTGCTCGGGTTGCCCAAGTCGACTGCCTATTGTAGGGTCGGTAAGAGATACTTGACCCATGATTACGTGATCTGACTATGTCATATATATGCTCTTAGCATGTAGACCGGTATGTATGTATGATCTATGAATTGCATAATTGCATGTCATGTATTGTATGCTGCATTGCATCGGGGTTGGGTTAATGTTTATGGAGGAAGTATTCTGAAAGGCTCCTAAGCTTGATATATGGTAGCACAGCTGCAACTATCTGACTATGTGCCGCTTTTGGTACAGTATGGTGTGTAGGGATAGGTGGGTCGATTTTATCCCCACACGGTGTGTAGGGTTGGATAGAGTTAGTGTGTAGAGGCTGGCGGGTAGGACTCTGTTTAAAATGTATTGTTTTGTATACTGCATCTGAGGTGGGCCAAGGGCCTAATATATACCTGATTCTGCATCTGAGTGGGCTAAGGCCTACACTGATTTCTGTAAGGGGCTCCGGCCCAGACTGTTTACAATTATGATTTGATATATGCCTGTATGCATGTTTTCTATGGGGATTACACACTGAGTTGTGAAAACTCACCCTTTTTATTCTGTTTAATCTGTGTAGGAAATCCCAAGACTAGACGGATCGGTGAAGCAGAGGACTTGAGGGTGGCCATATGTAAATTTTTAGATTGTTTTATTTTCGATTACATCCAGTTTTTATTACTTATTTGGGTTTTTGATGTAATTCTAGACTTAGACTGTTTGGTTTAATTTGGGACTTATTACGGTTTTGTGATTAATTGAAACTGTAACTCTCCAAAACACGGTTTTCCAAAAAACTAAAGTTTTTGTAAATAAAACGATTTTAATGTCAATGCGTTTTCAAAAAAACTCTCATGTGACATCGCTAGATTCAGCCATAACATCCAGGCCGAGTTTAGGATGTTACATTTAGTGGTATCCGAGTCAAGCTACAAAACTCGACTGTGGATTTGGGTTTTAAAGATTGGTTTTAAGGAAATGATTTGTGAATAATTTGAAATATTTTTGAAATAAGTATGTGATACACCGAGTCTCCGGCGCCAATCCTGTAAGTTTCTAATCCTCTGTTTAAAATTGTTTGAAAATATGATTGGAATATACTGAAAACACTCTAAGTAGTGTAGGTTGAAAACTGTAGTGAGACTACTACTCGCGATAACCTACTTTGAATATTCTGATACTGTACTGCATAATATATCTATTAGTAAATATTGGAACTATAATTAATGCAAAAAATTGTTAATACAGATAAATTCTAAAATTTACGATGAGCGCATGTGGTACTCGTGGATGGGGTACTAGATGTAACACCCCTTACCCGAGTCTGAGGCCGAGACTGAGTATGAAGCATTACTAAACTTAAACACATGCATTCTAACATTTACAAATCATAAAAACTTGATCAACTTTAAAACTTTTCAAACCTTGTCTAGAATTCCTTATTATGGGCCTACGAGGCCCAAAACAAGCTTTAAGGATGATTCGAAACCAAATCGAGTCCTTTAAAGAACTCTTGAACATGACTCTTGAAACAGGGGCACACGCCCGTGTGGAAAGGGCGACATGCCTGTGTGGAAGGGGCGACATGCCCGTGTGGCCTTCTTGACATGCCCGTGTTGAAGGCCTATGCAGTTCACACGGCCTAAATACATCAGGACACGCTCGTGTCCCTAACCCGTGTAGAATTAATTCCTAATTTGAACCTACAGAGGTTTTCACATGGCCTGGCACATGCCCGTGCCCATGGCCTGTGTCCCTCACACGGCCATGACATGCCCGTTTCTCGGCTCGTTTTCAAAAACCTTGACATTCTGTTTCTGACGTCAGCAACCATTTAGGGGCACACGGCTAAGGTATACGCCCATGTGTTAGGTCGTGTGGTGAATTTAATTCCATATTAAAGGTGCAGACTTCACACGGCTGAGACACACGGCCGTGTCTCCACTCGTATGTTTACTACCATGCATACTGACTTGAAATTTTAAGGTGCAGGGGACACACGGCTAGACAACACTCTCATGGGGCTGACCGTGTGTCGCACACGGCCTAGACACACGGCCGTGTGTCTACCCGTGTGGACAAAACAAGGCTATCTACCAAGCCTTTTTGCCACCCTTACTTGCACCAACCTACACAGCAACAAATATCTCCAATCCACACAACAATATAAGACTAAATCAACCATAACATGACATTTAAATGCAAACCTCATAACACTCTAACAACCAAACATGCACTTGATCATTCATACATTTTGGTGATTCCATGGAAGCATCATCATTTGCAATTATCAATAATGAATATTAACCATTAACCATGGCCTTATATAAAAAAGAAGAAGAAGGTTTTCGTCCTAAGCCAACAAAATTGGTTAGCTTAACAATATGACACATAACAAAAAGACTCAATCCCTATACATGCCACACTCAAGATAATAAAACTAACTATACCAAAAGCTTCGAGTGATAGTGTGAGTGATGCCTCCAACGTTCTTTGATCCACGGGCTAATTTGGCGGCACTACAAGGAAATGGAAAGGAAAAAGGTAAGCACAAAGCTTAGTAAGTTGTATGTAAATATCGAAATAACAACCATGTTACTACATGTGCTCATACTCCCAATATATCATAACTCGTACAAAAAAGTAAATGTTCATAACACAACTTACTCATGTTCATTCCTCACTAATCATACAACAAGAATAGAGTTCACGTATCATCAATTTCATATAAGTACCTATACCACTCACAACATGGTCATAAGCTCTATCATTTTGATGTAAACCGTAAATTTCCCGTTGAACCATTTGGAATACTACAGGATAATCACTAAGCCTCAAACATAAGGTACAATGCCGACGCCATGTTCCAAACATGGTCTTACACTGGCTCTCACATCTAAGTCGATGTCATGTCCCAGATAGGTCTCACTTATCTGTGTCGATGTCACGTCCCAAACAGGTCTTACACTGACACCCTTAAACCGATGCCATGTCCCAGACATGTCTTACATTAGCTTGCATATCTTGAGGCTGATGCCATGTCCTAGACATTTCTTACACTGGCTCTCATCTATTGGTGTGAATGCCATGTCCCAGCCAGGTTTTACACTAGCACACACATCACCCAAATGTCATGGCATGGATATCCAAATTATTCCTAAGGTTCAATCAAGAGTCTCTACTACATCAATTCTCATCATGCACATTCACAGCAATAGTCCACAATTTATGCCATAATAATTATATAATACATAGATACAAATAAGTTACATTATTTACGTACAACTTACCTCGGTACACAAAATGTAGGCGACTAATTGTATTTACTTTGCTTGCTTGGCTTTTCCTCGGTCTAGGTCCGGATTGCATATTTATTGATCTATAATAATAAAATTTCACTCATTTAATCATCACATTAATAAAAAAATTCTACAATTTACAATTCGACAAAATGACTGTTTTGCCCTTAGACTTTACAAAAATTATAATTTTATCCTCAGGCTTGAAAATCAATTTTTATCGAGTTTCCTCATTAACCAAGCCTAGTCACACTCTTTTTATACCTATAGCAACTCAAAATTTCAAACATTTCACACAATTACCACCTATTTTACAAACTTTACAAAGTAGCCCATTTAGGTGTTTTCATGAAACCCCTTTCACAAAAGTTGTTTATTTAACAACCAAGATTCATTTTATTCCATAAAATTTTAGCTAAAAACATAAATTATTTCATGGAAAAACCCTATACTTTCATCCATTTTTCAAAATAGTCCCCTTATTAGAAAGTTCATGCTAAGAGAGGTCCAAAGATACAAAAATCATCAAGAATAGCCTTCTAAATGACTTACTTGCAAGAGATACAAATGGCTGATATTTTTATCTCTCTAAACCCCTTTAGTTGCTGAAAAAAATTGGTGGAGAAGATGACACTATAGCCTCTCTTTTCTTTATTTTTATTTTAGTCAAATAAGTCACCAAATGTCCACCTAACCTAGTCAACATGACTCTCTTTGTCCCCTATGGCTGGCCACCTCTTTTAAAAGGCTCTAATTGTAGTTTAAAGGCTCCAAATTATGGTTATCTAGATATCTAACACATCTAGCTAGTAAAACAAAACTTTTCCCCTTTATGCAATTTAGTCCTTTTTTCGTAATTGAGCTCACAATCGCTAAAATTAATTCACCAAAATTTTCATACATTCATATAATCATGCTATAACACCAAAATAATAATTAAATAATTTCTATGACTCTGGATTTGTGGTCCTGAAACCACTATTTCGAGTAGGCCCAAAATCGTGCTGTTACACTAGAGGCCGTAGAGGGGCTCAAGCGAGGTCCTCGTCATCTGGGAATTTGCCTAAATTGGATACTAGTGAGATACCAGTATCACTTGTGACGGAGACTAGGTCTCGTGATCATGCGGATGGGGACGACGTACTGTCTCGAGCCATGCTACGGATCTTGGAAAGGGTCGTTAGGCCCAACACTGCATCTGGGGGCCGAGGGTCGATTATGGAATGACTCCAATCCAATAGGGCTTAGTTATCCAGGGGTGTCACTGGAGTCACTCCTAACGTGGTTGAGTACTGGATAGAGGCCACAGAGAGAATTATGGATGACCTGGATTTTACTACTAAGCAGAAGCTTAAGGGGGCTGTTTCTCTGTTGTGTGATGAGGCATACCGGTGGTGGCTCACGGTTAAGAAAGGCACTCAATCCGATCGATTGACCTGGGATCATTTTAAGACTATGTTCTAGGGTAAGTATGTGAGGGCCAGCTACATTGATGCTAGGAGGTGTGAGTCCCTTAATCTCACCCAGGGAGACCGTTCAGTGGCCGAGTATGAGGTCGAGTTCTTGAGGTTGAGCCATTATGCATGAGGCATGATGGTGACTGAGTATGAATGCTGTGTCTGATTTGAGGATGGTTTCAGGGACAGTTTGCGAGTTCTGATAGCTCCGCAAAGGGAGCGTGATTTCTCTGTTCTAGTTGAAAAGATGAAGATCGCTGAAGAGGTTCAGTGCGCTGAGCGCCAAAACTTTGAGAAAGGAAAGAATAAGAGGGAATTGGAGCCCTCGAGTACTGCAGTGAGGCCTAAGAAAAAGGCTAGATCTAATGGGCCAATGAGAGTTGGGCCTCTTGTTGCACCTACTGGGGTGGCGCTATGTGGGCACAGTGGTAGACGCCATCCGAACGAGTATTGGAGGACTACTAGGGCGTGGTTGAGAAGTGGGTCGACTGACTACATTGTCCGTTAAGAACTGATCAGATGCAAGCTCCGGTTACTAGCACTGTACAGCCACCGAGGGTAGTTCAACAACCACCTAGGGGCCGAGGTCAAGCCAGGGGTGGTAACGGCATGGGCCAAGGACAGAGAGCACCGGGCAGAGGTGCTGGACCAACTGAGGCGAGGTAGTCTGCTCTGGTTTATGCTACACGTCACCGCGAGGACTGAGATGCTCCGGACGTCATCACGACTACGTTCTTAATTTTTAATGTACCTTATCTTGCACTGATCGACATAGGCTGTACACACTCCTATGTAGCTAGCTATGTGTCTGAAACTTCAAGGATTTCGATCGAGGATACTTATAGTGAGATGACTATTGTGAGTCCTTTGGGGCAATCCATTCGAGTTAGTAAATTGTATAGAGACGTTCCGTTAGAAGTTCAAGGGTCAGTATTTCTAGCTGATCTGATGGAGATTCCATTTGAGGAGTTCAATTTGATATTGGGGATGGATTGGTTGGTAAAACATCGAGTAAGTTTGGATTGTGCGAAAAAAAGGATGGTGTTGAGAACCGAGGAGGATATTGAGGTAGTTGTGATTGAGGAACATCGTGATTACCTGCTAATATGATCTCAGGTTTGGTAGTGGAAAAGTTGGTTCGAAAAAGGTGTAAGGCATTCTTAGCCTACGTCAGTATTTTTGATTCTAGGGACTCTTTGGTTAAGAACATCAGAATAGTGAGAGATTTTCCAGATGTGTTTCCTGAGGAGTTACTAGGGTTACCTCCGAGTCGTGAGGTGGAGTTTTGGATTGAGTTGTTTCCTAGCACAGCTCCAATGTCTATCGCCCCTTACCGAATGGCACCAAAAGAGCTGACGGAACTTAAGGCTCAGATTCAGGAGCTGTTAGACCATGGGTTCATTAGTCCCAGCGTGTCTCCGTGGGGAGCACCTATTCTATTTGTAAAGAAGAAAGACGGGACGATGAGGATGTACATCGATTTTCAACAACTAAACAAGCTAACAATTAAGAACAGGTACCCACTTCCGAGGATAGATGACTTATTCGACCAATTTAGAGGGGCTTCTGTGTTTCCTAAGATTGATCACATTCGGGTTATCATCAGTTGAGAGTCAAGGAGGTCGTTGTGCATAAGATGACATTTAGGACTCGATATGAACATCGGCGGCATTTATGGATTTAATGAACAGAGTATTTCAGTCCTACCTGGATCAGTTTGTGGTGGTGTTCATCGATGACATCTTAGTATATTCTAAGACAGAGGATGAGCATGATGAGCATCTCACATTGGTTCTACAGATTCTTCGTGAAACTTCATTGGGTACTCATTTCGATCATCTCAGATAGGGATCCATGTTTCATATCTTGATTCTGGAAGAAGCTTCATGAAGCTCTGGGTTCAAGGTTAGACTTCAGTACTGCTTTCCATCTTTAGACAGATGGTCAGTCAAAAAGCGTGATTCAGATACTGGAGGACATGTTGAGGAGTTGTGTGATTGACTTCTGAGGCAGTTGGAAGGAGTATTTGCTATTAGCAAAGTTTGCTTACAATAACAGCTACCAGTCTAGTATACAGATGGCACCTTATGAGGCACTGTATGGTCGTAAGTGCCGCAGTCCCTCATGCTGGACTAAGTTGGGTGAGCGACGCATTCTGGGTCCAGAGAAGGTTTCTAAGACTAAGGACAAGATCTGTTTGATTCGAGATCAACTGAAAGCGGCTTCTGATAGGCAGAAATCTTATCGGATCTGAAACATCGAGAGATAGACTATTCTGTGGGAGACTTAGTTTTTCTTAAGGCCTCGCCATGAAAAAAGGTTCTGAGGGTCGGTTGCAATGGCAAGCTGAGCCCTTAGTTTATTGGGTCGTACTGGATTCTGAAGTGAGTGGGGCTAGTCTTATATCAGTTGGAACTACTTCCAGAGTTGGATCGCATTCACGATGTGTTCCACATCTCTATGTTGAGGCGCTACTGTTATGATCCCACGCACATAGTTCCTGTAGAGGAAATTGAGGTTAGGCCAGACCTAACATTTGAGGGGGCGCCGGTTGAGATTCTAGACCGCGACATTAAAGTATACAAAGGAAATCTATTCCCTTAGTAAAGGTGCTATAGCAGAATCATAGCACTGAAAAGGCTACGTGGGAGTCTGAAAATGTGATGCGTCAGCAGTATCCTCACCTATTATGATCAGGTAAATTTTGAGGTCGATCTTTTAGGGGGTAGAGTTGTAATGCCCCAAATTTGATAAATTTGTTTCTATGAGTTTTTGACACAAATCTGTATCTACTTCAGTGGTTAAATGTTCTGGGTATGTGTAAGAGGTTCTAAGTTCAAGCCTTGCATTTGGAAAATTTTGGCTTTTTTCCTAAATTAAGCCTTAACTTCTAGGCAGCAGGCTTATATTGAACTATTTGTAATTCCATATCAGAATGGGCCTGCTGGTCCGGTGGTTAAGTGGTGTGACTGATTACTGAAGGTCTTGTGTTCGAATCCTCGTGCGAGTGAGAGAGTAATTCTTTTTGCTCTGGGCGTGTGACGTCTAGGGGAGTTCGACTAGAATTGAAATTCTGAGAGGTTGTTGGATAGTGGGATAGTGGAGAGAATTAGGGGATACTCTATCAGTCTTGGAGTTTTCTCAAAAATCTTCTTCTCCCTCTGACATTTTTCTCTGCTTTTCACTACCAATATTTTTGGCTTTCCATATTTTTGTTTCCATCAGTTTCGACTTCTTGCAGTCATCCTTTTCTATTTCCTCTTTGCTGCTACGATTTTTAGTTTTGCTATTCATCGGTAAGAGAAGCATTTTTCTACTGTAATTTTTATTTTTGGGGGTTGATGTATCGTTATGCTAAGGGTTTCATTTAGTGTTTGGAGGTATTCAAGGGGCCGAGGGTCTGGAATAGACGCGATAAGTGTGCGAAACTCCCTTTTTTCAAGTGAAGGTAACGATTTTCGTTGGTTTAAGAGTTGGTCGTCTCTTTGTGTTTTCATTTAAGAATTGTTTTAAGTGGCTAAATTGATGAATTATTGGTTAATTATAGGTTTTGGAGGTGTTGGGATTGCAATATCAGCGAAATCGAACCAGGTGTGTACTCAATTACACAGAAGACGAGAATCGATGAAAGTTAAAAAATAAATTTATTGATGCCACACAGGCGTGTGATCGCCCGTGTGGTAGGCTGTGTGGCAACACACGGGTATATGATCGACGAACTAGGCCGTGCGTGTGTGACACGGGCGCATGACACGGCCGTGTAAGGACTGGTGAGGCCGTGTGCGAGACACGGGCTCGACAAATTGGGTCGTGTAGGCCCACACGGGCGTGTGGAATTCTACGCCGGGCAGTGTGATCCACATGGCCAAGGCCAATTTGTGTCGTGTAGGCCCACACGGGCAGGCCACATGAGTGTGTGAGCCCATTATTTTTGAAATACTCTAAAAGGTTGCTCGGGTCTCCCAAGTCGACTGGGACCTACTATAGGGTCGGTAAGAGATACTTGACCCCCGATTACATGATCTGACTATGTGATATATATGCTCTTAGCATGTAGATCGATATGTATGTATGATCTGTTAATTGCATGATTGCATGTCATGTATTGTATGTTGTATTGCATCGGGGTTGGATTAATGTTAATGGAGGAAGTATTCTGAAAGGCTTCTATGCTTGATATCTAGCAGCACAACTACAACTATCTGACTATGTGTCGCTTTTGATACAGCATGTTGTGTAGAGATGGGTGGGTCGATTTTATCCCCACATGGTTTGCAGGGTTGGACGGAGTTAGTGTGTAGAGGCTAGCGGGTAGGACTCTATTTAATATGTATTGTTCTGTATATTGCATCTGAGGTGGGCCAAAGGCCTAATATATACCTGATTCTGCATCTGAGTGGGCTAAGGCCTACGCTGATTTCTGTAAGAGGCTCTAGCCCAGACTATTTACAATTATGATCTGATATATGCTTGTATGCATGTTTTCTGTGGGGATTACACACTAATTTGTGAAAACTCACCCTTTTTATTCTTTTTAATCTGTGTAGGAAATCCCCAAACTAGACGGATCGGTGAAGCGGAGGACTTGAGGGTGGCCACATGTAAATTTTTAGATTGTTTTATTTTCGATTACATCCAGTTTTTATTACTTATTTTGGTTTTTGATGTAATTCTGGAATTAGACTGTTTGGTTTAATTCGGGACTTATTACGATTTTGTGATTAATTGAAACTGCAACTCACCAAAACATGGTTTTCTTAAAAACTAAAGTTTTCTTAAATAAAATGATTTTAAGGTCAATGCATTTTCAAAAAACACTCTCATGTGACATCGCCAGATTCAGCCACAATGTCTAGGCCGAGTTTAGGGTGTTACACCTCCAATGATATCATGAATTTGGAGGCTTGGCATCGTGACCTTGGCTTAGTGTCACGACTCGAGACTCTCTCGACAGTAAGCTCCATATTGATTTTGTGTAAAAGTTTTGAACCTTCAAGGTGAAGGGGTTTAGTGTCGTGACACGCATTCCAAATTATGTTTTCCTCAAGGTTGAGCCATCTTCATCTTCCTACACCAACTCAAACATGTTGTTAGATCCCCCATGACACCATTTTGCAAATTTGGGTCCCAATAGGGACACAACTCAACCAAAATTATTTATTAACAAAAGAAGTTAAAACTCAACAAAAATAAATAAAAGAGACTTGATGTGCGGGCTAAATAATAAAAATAAGGGGATTTGATTTATCTAAACTAATTAACTAAACTAAGAATGCACAGAAAGTAAATTAGGGAAATACTTTTGGGAAAACTAATTGATTTGGACAATACCCAAGGAAAAATCCACCTAGACTTCACTTGTTATTTAACTCTGAATTAGCCGATTTATTCACTTGACTTGATCCGTAGAAATCCCTAATTTATATTATTATCTCTCTCGAGATTAACAACGTCTAACCCTAGGTTGATTAATTGAAATCTCTTTCTAATTAAAACCCCTAGTGTTGCATTAACTCAATCTATGGATTCCCTTATTAGGTTTGACCCTAATCCAGCAGATTAATGTCGTCCTATGTTTAGGATTGCATGCAACTCCACTTAATTCTACTAGATCTTCTCTTAGACAGGGACTTTTGCTCCTCTGAATAAGCACATTAATACTTGAATCAATATCTTGGAATATTAAAACAAGAATTAGGAACACATAATTAAGAACAAATCAAGTATTTATCATATAATTCAGAAAATAGTAACAAGATTCATCTTAGGTTTCATTCCCCTTAGGTATATAGGGAATTTAGTTCATATTTGTAAAAGAAAACATCTCAGAAGAATAATAATAACAAAACATAAAGAAACCCAAAACCCCCTGAAGGAAATTTAAGGGAGATCTTCAGTCTTGAAGGAGAATCCAGCTTCTAAGATGGATCAATCGGCTTTCTTCGAGTAATCCTTGCCCCCTACTCCGTGTGTCTTCTTTCATCCACCTCCAGGGTGTTAATATAGGCTTTAGAATGCCTCAAAACCCTCCAAAGTGCCCTTTTCTGAATAGAACTAGACTTGGGCCCAACAGGGACACGGCCGTGTGCCACGCCCGTGTGAGGCGGCTTAGGCCATGTTAGAGTTTGTTAAATAGACACGGGCATGTGGTCTACTCGTGTGAGTAAGTCCAGACCGCGTTAGAGTCTATTAATTAGACACGGGCGTGTGGTCTACCCTTGTGAGGAAGTCCAGGCCGTGTTGATTTCCCACGTTGACCCATTTTCTCTATTTTTTGCCCGTTTCTCACTTTTTTTACTCTCCTATGCTCTCCTAAGTATAACACATGAAATTAAAGGATTAGAAGCATCAAATTCCATAAATCTAATGATAATTCATCCAAAAATGTGCTAAGCATGAGATAAAAATATGTATAAATTACGACTTATCAACACTTAAATTTCTTGAGAATAAACTCATCGAGTGTATTGAAGAGCCTAATTGATGTATCAAATTACGTCAGGTCATAATGTTGGGAAAAAAATCAGGTTCAAAACTGGTTTTCTTGCACAACAGAAAATTAAAAATTTAAAAATCGAGTCGGTTTGTGATATTTATAGCAATAAACTTTACTTGAAGTCGCACCTATGTTTTCGACTAGACGGATCCTTGTCATTCCTGGCTTTGAACGAAATGACCTTCTCTGCTATTCTCATATCATGATCTGCTTCTTATGTTGGCTTAAACAAATTCGAATAAAAAACAGGACCATAAATTATTTACTTTATTTTCAATGGGAGAACAAATCTCTCTTTAATAGAAACCGGTAAAATTGCTATTCCGAAAAATAAAATTTATACTTATAAAATAAATTCTCACTATTTTCAAAAATAATAACAATATCTTAAAGTTGTTTGTTTAGACCTATCGGCGCCATCTATTTATAGGGTGAAAAAGTGAAAACCTTGTTGAATTAGGTGAAGTCTATTTCAATAGAAAAACAAAATCCTAGTCCAGCTAAGAGAGAGAGGGACGACAACCCTAGTTAAATATACTAGGGTTTGTCATCCCATGTATTAACATGAGGGGCTTTTAGGCCTCTCCCATGATGACAACCCTAATTCTAGATGAGTTGATTGAACTAGTATGAGGAAAATTCCATTTCTAGCTAGGTTAGAAGAGAAAAAATAAAAAAGGACGATGAAGAATTTGTAAGTTTTCTAAATCTTTTTAAATATTTGAGTGTCAATAAAAAATTCCTAAGTATGCTAAATTTCTGAGAGAAATTATGTCTAGGTGCAAGAGGATATGTAAGGGGGAGAAAATAACTATTAATGCCAAGTGTAGTGCGATTATTGCTAGGAAAATTTCACCTAAGCTTAAGGATCCCAGAAGCTTTACTATACTTATAAAATAGGGGGACTAAATTTTGGGAAAGTCCTTTGTGACTTAGGCACTAGCATTAATCTGATGCCTTTTACTATTTACAGTAGATAGGCTTAGGGAGCTAAGAGACACTTAGGTTACTCTGCAACTTGATGATAGGTCCCTAGTGCATCCTAAAGGTGTGTTAGAATATGTATTAGCAAAGTTAGGCAGTTTATTTTCTCGATTGATTTTATTGTGCTATATTCTGAGGAAGATTTGGAAATTCTCATTCTGTTAGGAAGACCATTTTTGGTCACTTCTAAATTCACCATTGATGTAGAAAAATGTAAGCTTATTATGAAAATCGATGGTGATATGGAGGTGTTCAAGTGTGTTAATTCCTAGTCAGAAATAGGGAATTCTTATTCACTTAGTTCCTCAATTTCTCATCATATTGATAAATTTGATTGAAGGTATTTCCAGTGGTTTGAATTTCAGGTGTACGTTCACGATCATAATGGAGGAAACCTTGGAAAGATCTAAAAATTTGGCGATACTCAAGGAAGAAACGATAGATCACCCACTTGTGGAAGAAGTGGAGTTCCCAAGCATGGGCACTGGCTTAATGGATTTTCACAGAGGCACAAATGATTGCCCTAAGAACAATATTTAAACTATTTGTCAATTTGGTGGTTGTGTAAATTATTTGAACTTATGGATTTTTAATTAGATTTTTTGTGGATTATTGGATTTTAATTTTTGCAATTAGGATTAGATTTTATTATTAGTTTATAGAGGTTTTATGTGAAGGGTTGAAGAACTAAAGTTGAAATGAGTTATACCGAGACTATGGTCAGTGTCGCTGTTGGAAAATCGAGTTTGAAAAATGCTGCAAAATATAGATTTAAGGGAAAATCAGAGTTTTAATTTTTTTTCCCAAAAACAAGAACTTGGTTGTATTATCTAAAATAATAAACACTCTATCAAAATCGTACTTTTATTATTCGTCTACGATGAACGCTTCGACTAAGTAGTCTTCTCCGTTATCCTTAAGCTCACTCTGTCGAGTTTGGGCTCGCTTTGAATCAAAAAAAATTCGCAGAATTACTAGTAGGGAAATTTCATAATTTCTCTAAATTTCTGGTTCAAGTTGTAAATAACAAGAATATCTCTAAAAATTTTCTGAAATAATTTTTCAAAGAATTTTCTCTCTACAGCTTTTTTTTAAATCACCTGTGAGAATAATTACCCATTCTCTCTTTATATATGGAGAGTTTAGAAAGAGTTCAATTAGGATTAGAATTAATCACATTAATATTAAATTAATAAAATATTATCTAGATAAATATTAAAATAAATTAAATATTAAATTTATTAAAACAATATTATCTTTAGAAAAGTTAATTTGAAATCAAGTTATTCGGTAGAGTTTCACTAAGACTCTAATTTTTTCCACTAGTCTACCATTGAAGAACCATTGTCAACTATCCGCCGGTTGCCAAATCGGCACCATTGTAGTCGCCATGCCCGGCGGTGCCATTGCTGACACAACTACCTCAGCACCCCCAACCGTCATTGTTTTGCTTGAATGGGCTTGGCCGGCTCGGCACCTCCTCGTAAGGCTATTGGTGTTGTGGTCGGTGTCGGTTCAATCTGAGCCAATGATAGTTTGATCGGTCCGGTCCAGCCACCGATTGGACTGTCGACCTAGTTTCGTAACAAGGCCCAGTTCAACCAATTTTTAATCTCGGGTTCAATTTTTAATCTCAGATCCAACTTTCAAGTTCAATTACCAATTAGGCCAATTGTTTGAATTGAAAATTAATTCCCAAAAACATCATATTTATTTTAATTAATTTGATTAATTTAATTTTACTTTATCAAAATTAATTTTTTCGAAAATCATAGAGATTTTCTAAATTAAATTTTCAATAAAATTCTTTAATAAAATTCTCTAATTGAACAATTCTCATGATTGCCTAATTTAATCCCACATTGAACAAATCGACTCAATTAAATTATTTCCAAAGTCATAGAATTTTCTTCTAATTCAAATGCAGTTTGATCGAGCTTTTGTTGAGCTAGTGGAGGGACCAATCAGACATATACAATTAGGCTCGAGTAATTACAATTATGTCCAAAAACATTGTTTCGATAATTCACAATTTACTTAATCATGGAGTCAGTTCACAAGATGTACCATGATTGAAAACTCCTTACTGTATAATCTTTATGAAAGCAGTTCATCCAACTGCTTTGTCCAATGACATAATCATGTGTGTGTTACACACATATGATATATTTGATTTCTTTGAGTTAAATCCGTTCACTCAATACAATCCTATTTTATTTCATTGTCACCCTTGTGTCTTCTTAATGATTAATATGATCATTGTCAACTAATGACTGTGATAAATTTCTCGTTCAAGAAAAAGTAACTTGTGGCCACGTTCCATATTTATCAATCCCTCTCAATGCCAATGAGAGGATATTGTTAACTTTTTAATCGAGTTATGAATTCCATTGTTGCTAGTAAAGCCACATTATACAAAAGTCATATACCAAACATACCGGCTATCGACTCGATTATCTTTATAGCATAAGCCTCCTCTTATATCAAAGTATATGAGTTATATATGCATGGTCAGTGACTAACTTGAGATTTAGGTAAGTCACACCATGAACGTCACAAGTGAATTAATTCACAAAAAGATACATAATTATTTTAATTTGGTTCCAATCCAATGTATCATTCTTCTAATGAGTACATCTATGTCTCTACTCGTGGAGTCAACTACTTCAATAGCCAAAACTAGTTATCTCCCCAATTGGAATTGTAGATGACATAATAATCCTTCTAAGTATTTGAATCAAATGCTCACTTTGATTCTTTTACGGGATTACAAACTCATTTAGATTATCTACTGAAGTAAGTTGTCTTTCTTGAATTGTAAGCATTTTTACTGTGCCACTTATCATCAATTTGGACTTAGACAATCAATAAGCTAATATTTACTTGTCACAATTTTGCTATTGTTGAGTATGACTCATATTTCAGTCAAACTTGAGAGATAATCTCCCAATTAAATTTATTTGTTTCAGTTGAACTCTGATTAGTCTAAATTATTTTATTATTATTTGAACTATGAATTTAGCCTATAAATAGACTCTTTTACAACCTTAGAAAACACACCTGTTAAAGATTAGAACTCATAACACTTTTGGAGAATTTGTGTTTACGTTTTGAGAGTTCTTTGTTTTGGGGTTTTAGTGTTTATCTCTATCTTTTGTACTCTTCGTTCTTTTGCTAGTATAGTAAAATTATCTTTACCCATAGTTTTTTTATTATCTTTGGACAGATTTTTTTCACATTAAATTTGTGTGTTCAAATTCTCAATTTCTTTTCTTATTTTTACTTGTTCGTTGCTTAATCGGGTCGATCCTCAACAAGTGGTATTAGAGCTAGTTTAATTTTCGTAGATCAGCTTGTTTAGAGATGGAAACAACAAGGTTTGACATTGATAAGTTCAACGGTGTCACAAACTTCAATCTGTAGCAAGTTTGGATGATGGTAATTCTAATTCAAACAGGTCTAAAAAAGGTCATTACCGAGAAAAAGCCTAAGAATCTAGATCAAATAGAAAGAGAAGAGCTTGATGAAAATGTCTTGATTACAATCCAGTTGTGCCTTGCGAATATGGTATTGTAGGATGTATTGATGGAGAAAACCTTATTCGCCTTGTGGAAAATGTTAGAAACTCTTTATGCGACTACGTTTTTAGCTAACCGTTTAGTGTTTAAACATCGTTTATTTACGTTTCGCATGAATGAAGGTGAGTATCTTAGACATCACATTAGTCCATTTATTACTCTTTTGGATTATTTAAAAAATGTTGAGGTTAAGATTAATAATGGAGATCATACTATACTATTATTGTGTTATTTACCCTCTTGAAACAAGTCTTTCAGGAAGACATTGATCTATGGCAGAGACAAACTCTCATTCGAAGATGTGAAGGGTTATTTGTTGAGTAAAGACAAAATCAATGATGAGTTTGGTTCGGATAGCAAGGTAGACAGACAAGCTTCCGTTTTAGTAGCATCAAAGAAGTGAGGCAAAAGGTGTCACTATTGTAAGAAATTAGGTCATGTCAAAACAGATTGTTATAAACTATGAAATAAAAGGGCTGCTGTGAGTAACAAGGAAGATGTAGCTCGTGCAAATTTGGCCAATCAAAGCGGTGATGATTTCTTGTTAGTTTTAACTAGCGATAGCTCTGAGTTTACATTTGAGTGGATCTTAGATATAGGATGTTCTTTCCACATATGTCCCAACATATAATACAGTTTGGTTGAAAGTGGAGTTGTGCATGTAACAGTCTGATTTAGACCCTAATCGGAACAGTGGTTTCGGGACCACAAATCTGAGTTAGAAAAATATTTTAATATTATTTTTCATGCTTATAATATGTGAATTGATATCTATGAAAGTTTTGTGTGAAAATTTAATCGTTTGTGTGCTTAATTTGATAAAAATGACCTAATCACAGAAAATGCAAAAGTTAGGTGCTACATGAATAAGTGTCGAATTGCTATGTCTTTATATACGTGGGGCCCTTATGATGCAATTATACCATTGAATTAATGCATGGACATATTTGGTCATGAGTTAATGGATTTTAAATGATATTAGTAAGGTTAAAAATGGTATTTGATTATTAAGTTAATGTATTAATTAAAATAAAACAAAATGTGGCCATTAGTTCATCTTTTCTAATCGAAATTAAGAAAAGAAATAAGGGTTTGGAAAGCTTTGTTATTCGGCCATGGTTCAAGCTTGATTCAAGGTTCGTTTTTGTTCGGGTTTTGATAATTTCTATGTTTTTGTGATCGTTGCTTTGTATTCTATCAAGCCCGTGTCTCAATTTCTGAATTTGATGATGATTTTGAATTATTCCATTGATGTTTCTATGAGATTTATGATGATAGTTGATGAAAAATGAAAGATATGTGTTAGATTACTATGTTTTATATTGGGATTTTTGATGAATTTGAGTATTTTGGGATAAATTGTGAAAATAAGAAATTGAAGGAGTAAAATGTGAAATAAATGAAATATGTGGGCTTGTATGAGCTAAAGGAATATTCGGCCAAGCATATGTCTAAAGAAATTTTATGTATTTTTTGATTTTATGAATTAGGGACTAAAT
Source organism: Gossypium longicalyx (assembly GCA_025698465.1). Lineage (NCBI taxonomy): Eukaryota > Viridiplantae > Streptophyta > Magnoliopsida > Malvales > Malvaceae > Gossypium > Gossypium longicalyx. The sequence goes on along the minus strand of CM046995.1, from coordinate 63,396,547 downwards.
TGTTAAAATATGAAAATGTGAGAGCTAATTTGTAAAATGCCCTAAATATGTGTATATCGATTGATTTGAATGAATGTGAGATTGAATAAGTTAAATTTGAATTTATTTAGATCAAGAACCAAAGAAAACGAATTTAGATAAGGGAAAGTTGAAAGTCGTCGAGTAGTCGGTTCCGTTCGTTCGAATCCGTACGAGGTAAGTCGATATACAAATAAATGTTTTGAATTGAATTATTAATTGCTTATATGATATTTGAATTGTGATGAATGGATTTGAGAGCGAAATATATGAAATCCGAGAAAGTTTTGATAATGTGACGATGTTCGAAAAGTCTCGTACAAACCATAGGAATAGCTAGGATACATATGTTATGACATAGAAATTCCGATATGTGATTTCGTGTAAGACCACATCTGGGACGTTGGCATCGATTTGAGATTTACATGTAAGACTATGTCTGGGACATCGGCATCGTATTTGATTTCGTGTAAGACCTTTTCTGGGATAGTGGCATCGATATTTGATTACATGTAAGACCACGTTTGGGACATTGGCATTATACGAGCTTTCTAAGCTATCCGCGTATCCTATTTGATTCTGAACAATTCAACGGGCATTCCGAAAAAATGGATGACTATGTGAATTTGTATTCGATTCAGGTACGTTTGAAATGTACATTAAGATTGAGAATGAAAGGTAAGCATATGTATATATGTGGACATATGAAATATATATGAGTTATTTGAGAATGAGATATGCATATGTAGTTGAATTATGAACATTTGAGCTCTATAAGAATTATAGATATGTGGTTATATTTTTCCATAAACTACATGAATGAAATGGTTTAGAAATGTGTTATGTGATAAGTTTACTTGTATATGGCGTACAAAGCTTTTGAAAGCTTACTTTGTGTGTGTTTGCATTGTTTTATAGATATTGGAGCTACTGGGAGCTCGGGGGTCGTCAATGATCATCACCACACTATCGAACTCTATTTTGGTACTTTTTGAAAATGTAAATTTGAAGTATGACATGTATAGGCTAGAAGTAGTTGAATATATTTCGTAATGTGTATACCTAGCCATGTGATATGGCTTGGTTTTGGTTGTGTTTATAAAAGACTTTGGTGTATAAGCTATGTGGTGCAATATGGTCAATATAATGTGTTCATGAATGGCTATTAGAATTGGTCATTTTGGTAAGTTGTGGTATGTGCCTATTTTGGAAATTTGATAAGATTTTGGCATGTGAATGAATGAAGTAAATTAAGACTATGAATCATATGTTTTGGTATGTTTTGGTTTGGATAAAAGCATGATATTAGTTGGTGATTATATGACATGAGAAATGTATGTTATGTGATTGAAATTGGTTGAATTTGTGGTGCAATTGTTACCTATTTGTTACTTGTAAGGAGGACCCTTAATGGGTGGCAATTTGGCTTTGCAAATATCCTATTTTTGTCCACACGGGCGTGTGTCTCAGCCGTGTTCAACACACGGTTATGTTACACGACCGTGTGTCCTCTGGGGTACCCTACGATTTAAAGTCAGTATACCCTACAGTTTTGACATGGCATAGACACACGGGCATGTCTATTGGTCGTGTGTGACACACGGGCTGGCACATGGACGTGTGGTCAGCCGTATGATCCAAGTCAGTAGCCTCCCTAATTTTCACATGGCCTAGCACACGGGCATGTCTTGTGGCGGTGTGGACAAGTCAGTATGTATGCCTTGTTTTGCCACGGCCTAGACACACGGGCGTGTCTAATTCCGTGTAAGGCACACGGCCTGTTCACACGGGCGTGTGACCTTTGTAACTTAGAAAAATGTTTAAGTTTTGAAAAATTTTGTATCTGCTCGGTTTAGTCCCAACCTCTTTCTAATGCATTTTTAAGGTCTTGTTGACCTAAGAAAGGGACTTTATGTTTATGTTTGATTATGATGCTATGATGTTTGTGAAATGTATGCGAAATGTTCTGATATGTCCGGTAATGCCTTTTAACCCTAGTCCTGTGACGGATACGGGTTAGGGGTGTTACAGTGCGCATGAGAAATGATTCATCTAGTAAGGTAATCATTATTGGTATTATTAAAATTAGGATGCACGATGGGACGATTAGGACACTCTCAGATGTTAGGTATGTACCTAATTTATGAAAGAATCTCATCTCCTTGAGTATCTTAGACTCGAAAAGTTGTAGAATCAACATCGAGTCGAGCAACATTAAGGTGTATGATGGGGCTCTCGTTTTGTTAAAAGGTAAAAGAACCGATAATCTTTATATTCTGGAAGTTTTTACAGGGACCGGTGAAATCAGACGCCCTTCATCCATTACGAGTCGAAGTTAACTCGTTTGGAGTAGAGTCAACTTGGTCATAGGAGAGAAAAAGGTATGATCGTTTTGTGGAAGAGATGTTCTCTTTTGGATGCAAGTTTTGAAAAGTTAGGACACTATGTTCGTGAAAATCAAACCCGAGTTAGTTTTGATTTTGCATTGCACAAGTTGAAGGCTAGAAGTCTTCTAGCTTTTAAGCATAGATCCTGTAATGACCTGAAATTTAAGGATATCGGTAATCATGTATTTGGCTTATTATTTTTGAAAGTTGGGTTTGTAAATATTTATTAGAAATATTTACGAAGCTAGTTGAGTGATTAATTAGATTTTAGTTAAGTGAATTAACTTGAATTAAGATTAATTTAGTGCAAGGACTGGATTGAATATAGTGTAAAAGTTTAATTATAGACTAAAGAAAATTAAAGGGACTAAATTAGCAAAATAACCCATAAAAGGGAATAGTGCCAAATGTATGGGAAATAATGTTCCATGTGTATGTATAATATACATATATTAATACTTAATACTTAAGAATATAATATAATAATATATTAATGTAATAATAATAATATAATAAAACATAAAAGAAAGAAAGAAAGAAACTGATAGTGGAACGAAATTGGGGAGAAAAAGAAAGAAAGAAAAAAAAAGGAAATTTAAGGTTTTAAAGCTTCAAGCTTAATTTGGTAAGTCAATTAAGCCCCTTTCTTTGTAATTTTGATGTTTTTGGAGTCCTAGAGACAAATATTACTTGATGTAAGTGGAAATTTTCAAAGTTAATAGATTTTTAGACATGAGTTATGTTGAACAAATTGTTGAATTAGAGATTTAATTGAATAAATTTCAAGTTAGAATTGATTAAGGGATTAAATTGTAAAAGAAGCTATGAGTTTTATGTTTGAGGGACTAAATTGAAAGAAACTTGAGATTAGGTTTTTACCATGAATATTCAATGTTTAAGAAGAATATAATAGGAAATTTAATAGAAATGAAGTATGAAATTGAGTGATAAAAACAAATGTGTCAATTAGCATTAAATTGAAAATTTAGGTATGGATTAAATAAAAATTCAATTATTCATTGTGAATTGTTATTATATTAATAGTATGAATTATTAATAGTATGAATTATTTAATTTCCGTAGCTAACATAGTACCGGAGACATCAACAAAGAAAGGAAAAAAAAGGTGGATGTAATCCAAAAAATTACAGTTTGTATTTCTATAAACTAAACTTAAAAATTATATTTGCATTTATTAGATAGAGGTAAGTATTACTATCATTTTATTAAATCAAATTGAGTTGTGATTATTTGAATTGCAATGTATATTGACTGTTATCTGAAAATTTAAGTGAAATAAATACCCTATTAACAGTGTCTGGATAGGTTGGATATAATTGGCATGCCATAGGATTGAAAGTGTACAAGGATACTTCGACCTTGAGTCGATGAGGCACTAATAGTGTCGTACCGTTACTTCGACTTTGTGTCGATGAGGCACTTTGTGTGTCGTACTGTTACTGATACTTCGGTTTAATCCAATGAGGTCTTATGTACTGTACTGTTACTGTTTTCTTCGACAATGCCGATGAGGCACAATGTGCCGTACTGGTGTGTTGGTTGGACCCGTGTATCCGCCAAAGTCTGAATTATGTTAATAGGGGTAAATTTATCTTTGGATAAATCAATGATCGTATGCTACTATACTGAAAATCTACTGTTATTGGTTGATACATAATTGAACTGAATGTTTCATGGAGAAAGAACTTTGAATATAAGTAGTGCTATTAGATTTGAAATTAATAGCTTAAATGCATTTTGCGTTAATAATGATTTAAGTGTTGGTTTATAGAAATACCACTGAGTGCATACTCAGCATACGGTTTGTTTCTGTACACAGGTTAGGTACGAAAACGACTAACAACTCAGCACCCAAGACAAGCCCGAACTCAAATACTTGGTGATGTATCTTATTTTGAGAAATGGCATGTACCTAGGTTGTTTTTTTTTTTTTTTGAAGTTATTTTGTGTAAAAATGGTAATGGTTAGCCCATTAATGAAAAGTTATGTTTATAATTTAGTCTTTTATATAGTTTAATTTGAATTGATTCAATTGGTACCAAAGTACACTGTCTGGAAGTTTTATATTAAACACTGACTAATACACTCGAGATAGATCGTTACATTGGTGGTTTTAATGTGTAATGGATGTATTTAATCATGTTTTGGATTGGTTGAAAGATTTAATTTTAAATTGCTTGTTATTGAAGTTTGCAGGGTTGGTAAACATTAACTATAAAGTTCATTTTGAGTCCACACGGCCTAGCACACGGGCGTGTGATCAGACCATGTGAGACACACGACCCTTACACGGGCATGTGAGTAAGCCATGTGTCCCATGCATCTAAAATAATGTAAACAAAATACTCAGGAATGGCCACACGGGCAGTGACACAGGCGTGTGTCTCGGCCGTGTGAAGTGCACGGCTATAGCACACGGGTATGTGCTTGGCCGTGTGAAAACTGCATTAGGTTCGAATTGAAAATAATTCCACACGAGCTAAGCACACGGGAGTGTGACTTGGCCGTGTGAAACTAATTTGTTCATGAGCAATAAGTCAGAGGAGTACATGGGTAAAGGACACGGGCGTATCCTAGTTGTGTGAGTCACACGGGGGGACAACACTGGTGTGTCATAAATACACACGGGCGTGTCTCTAAACCACACGGCGTGTGGTACTGTTTATTAAAGGAAATTCTGAAATTTTATGAAAATTTTTATAAGCTTCCAATTGAGTCCTGAATCGTTTCTAATCTCTATTTTGGATCTCGAGGGCCCATAAAAAGGACAGTAAGACAAATTTCTGAAGTACTTAATAATTATTTCTGTATTGTTTATGTTTGAACTGTAATGACCGGTAATACTCCATAATCCTGTACCAGCGACGGTATAGGGTTAGGGGGTGTTACAGATTCAACTCAATTAATTCCCTGCATAGTTCAAGATAGGCTAATGACGAGCTTTGGCAAAGATGACATTGTGAAAATACGAGTCAAGGTGGAGATTTTTTTAGTATGACATATTTCAGTCAAATTTGACAGATAATCTCCCAGTTAAACTCTGTTTATTTGTTTCAATCAAACTCTGATTAGTCTAGATTATTTTATTATTATTTACCTACGAATTTAACTTATAAATAGACTCTTTTACAACCTTATAAAACACACACACATTAAATATTAGAACTCATAACACTTTTTGATAATTTTTTGTTTACGTTTTGAGAGTTCTTTGTTTTTGAGTTTCAGGGTTTTAGTTTCTCCATCTTTTGTGCTCTTCATTCTTTTGCCATTATAGTAAAATTATCTTTACCTGTGGTTTTTTATTCTCTTTGGAGGGATTTTTTCACGTTAAATTTGTGTGTTCAAATTATCAATTTCTTTTACATTTTTACTTGTTCGTTGCTTAATCGGGTCGATCTCCAATAGCTATGTATTCAAAACATGAAAGAAAAAAATACAAAAGATATAATAGTGAAATGTGAAATTAATTTTATTCATTTATTCATCATTCAAATAAATAGAAAACAGTTACACATTTACTACAATATTGTCACATTTCTCAATAGTTGTGACACTAGGGTATTAGTGTCGCGACATTGGCAACAGTCTTGAGTGAAGGTGAGTGGATTGAAATAGAGCTAGTATCACAAAATGAAAGTCAATATGGAGTTTGAGATTTAGGCTGAAATCAGGATCAGTTTCGCAACACCATGCTATTGAAGTCGCGACACTACAAGTAGACTATGTCGCGACATCAAGACCTTTATGTCACAACACTAAGTCGGGTACTACGAAACACCTAGTTCCAAGTCACAACCCGTTTAGGTTATAACATTAAACCCTCTATTTTAATCTCTATTTACTCCATTTATTTTAGTTTTCAAGTTCCAAAACCCCTAAACTTTTTCCCTCTTGTCCCTTTTCTCATTCCAGGGTTTCAAAAACTCCTTTCCTCTAAAAATCTACACTTGTTCTAAAAAAAATTTACATTTTAGTTTTCCTTTCATTTTTAAGTTTTGGCAAGGTGATTCAATTTCAAGGTAAGAAGCAACTAAGGGAAGGGTAAATATCATTCTCTTCTCCAACAACAACTAAGCTTAACGGTTTCAATATTTGCCTCTTAATGTACTTTAATAGATTTGTAAAACTCTAGGATTTTAATGGTCGTATTGGGTTATTTGATGAGTAGTTTTGCTATTTGTTGAAAGCTTATAGTCCATTGAAGTCATAGTCATTCTTGTATGATATTTGAGTTGATAAAATTATGTTTATTGTGATAGATTAGTTGGTTAGTGTATTTCCCAATTATTGCTTATCTTAAAACTTAGTGAAAATAATGACATGGCTTCTAAAGGCATAGAAAGGTCTAAATCTCACCAAGCAAAAAATATATATATCATTGCTCGATCTAAATGAATTTAGATTTTGAACTAAAGAAATTGAATAGAATATTTTTTAGAACTTTAAGGAAAGACTTTTTTCTTGAATAAGGTTTCAATTCGGCGTCGTCTCTGTGCGATGAAATGTGATATTTAGTCCACCATCATGACTGGTATGATTTTTGCCTTACCTCGAAGGAAACTACTATCATTTTGGTGGTTAAAGAATTTTATGCTAACTTAAGATACACCAAGGAGGACATAGTATTCATTCGGGGAACTTATGTTGACATATCCCCTAGCAACATTTGTAGATAATATAATGTTCCATTTTATAAGACTAATTATCTTGAATCCTAGAATTTGAAATTTTTTCAAGATATCAATATGGACAATATGATGAGTTTCTTAACTGAAAATCGGGGTAGGGGTATGGAAAGTTCAGCAAAACACTAACTTACCACTAACTTTTAATCAAGTCATTATGTTCCCTATTGATAAAATATGGATGCAATTAATAGGTACTAGAGTTTTTCTTACTTTGAACGCTTCTAATGTGACTACTTTTCGAGCTACACTATTGTATGCCATTTTGGAGAAAAAGAATATTAATTTGGGGACATGGCGTTAGATTACTGATACATCCAGTAGTGTAGCGGAAAAATTATTCTGACGATTGTCAACCACGGATTCATGCACGAGGAATGAGTTAGGTTGAAATAGTGTTGAATATATACCTTTTAAAATTGAAGAATGGCGAGTAAGGCTATTGGTCGAATTCCATTACGCGATGTCAATCCTAGACGCAATAAAATCTCTCAGCCGCTACATAGTCCACCTAGTTAAGCACAAACAACAAAACTCTTTGAACTTTCAGAGAGAATACAAACTTTTGGCTATTAGACCTAGTTTGATTTTCTTAACCCTTTTCTACATAATCCAGTATTGTATTCCTATTATTAATATAATGTATATTAATAAAAATGGAATAATTCCCTTTTTACTTTTCAGAGAAAATCATCAAAGATATTGAAATTATATTCTTTCAAAAAGATTATTAACTTTTATAAATATCAACTTTGAAAAGATACTGCGAATCGTATCCCCCAAGCAGTCTTATTCTCCAAGTAATTCTATTCACCAAGCTATTTTGTCTGCCAGACAATACTATTCGTCAGGCAATGCTGTCCTCCAAGCTATTTTGTCTACCAAGCGATATTTATCCACCGAGGATAAAAATACGCCATAATCGTATAATGGAGGGTATACACGCATTCTATTGGTGTGAAGTCTATTTGCTTTAACCATAGAGTGTGACCTTGTAGGTTCTTGTAACATTGGTAGTAATATTAGAACATTACTAATGTTACAAACAATAAGTGGCATCTAGCAATGCATCATTGCTACCCAAGTTACAAGAAGTTGTGATTCGAAATAACTTTTTTGAGATAAACTTTTCATATATCTTATCCTTCTATCCTTTATATCTAGGTTGGACACAAGTCATGGTATAGTCATATTTGTATAGTTCAATATCATATTTCTTGATAATCTGAGTAGACTATGTTAAAAAAATAAGTGTGATATCTCATATCAACATTAGTCTTTATAGTTCAACCTATTATGGTAGACGTTTGACTATATCAAAATATATAACTCACAATGTTGGGACAATGATGATCTTAAGTCTAAGGATCATATACATAGTTATCACTATTAGTAATGTTTATGACTATTGTATAATAATCCAAGAAACATAGTCATGCGGGTAAGTCCAGTATGTTGTTCTCTAACACGTACTCATGTATTGATTTTTGACATCCCTATGTTAATGACGACACTTTGTCATCAATCAACTACGCATTAGTCTCAATACATTATTATTGTCTAATACCACAATAATATTTTACTAAGGACATTTTAAGAATAATCATATTATTTTTAAGATTTTATTATTGATCAATTTATTTATATACACAGAAAAAGAAATTGAAATAATAATGACATTGTCTTATATTACAAAAATAAAATAAAACGAGTATGTAACTACAATCATCTCATGATTAGTCTTTGAGCATACTCTAACATATGAATCAAAAAGTTTATGTGCAATTGCGTAAGTGAGCCAAGGATAGGAATATATTTTCCTCACTTGGTAACAGAATTGTGTTGTGAAGTTGATGTCTCAATTGAATCTAGCAATTCCTTAAACCTTCAAAGAGTTTCATTGGAGACATGATTTACACTCGGTATCAGGAATTGCAATGCAAGCAAATTCAGGAATGGAATTAGCAAAAGGAGAAGAAGATAGAGCTGCCACCTTTTTTGACGACCAAGAAGACAAAGGATGCGCATAAATCGAAACATCAACTGAAGGGTGGAGATCACAACGAGACCCTAGGAGTGATGCTCCTCACTCAATAGGTGTCTACTTTACAACCGTTCATTAATTGATATGCTGAGAAACAAAGATAGGATGTCCCATAATGGCCGATGAATCCCTATGTTGCCTTCCACCATGGTGCTTCTATTGAAAAGAATCCACATGGCGTGGCTACTGAAAAAGAAAGAGAAGAAGAAGAAGAAGAAGGGGAGAATATGGATGAGGATACCTTGATGCCCCAATTCCACAACTTAGATGAGGCGTTCATTCTGAAATGACCTCCAACTAAAGGGGTAGTTTTCCACAGCACAGACCAAGACAAGCTATGTCGTCGTTCAGTCAAGAAAGTTTATAAAAGTACTGTAAGAAGAAAAGACAAGAGGAAGATGGGGGTGGAGTCAGAGTCAAACTCCAGCAAAGACTGAAGTTACATTTCGTTTAAAATTTAGAGAATATAACTTAAAGATACTATTATTATTGTGGATTTGGTTGTTGGTTTTTGTTTTCTTTTATTTTTATTTATTATTTGCATATGCTTTTATTTTTTGTGTTTGTCTTTTTTTTCTATGTAGGTTATCCTCTCAAAGATTGTACTACATTTTCGTGTTTCGCGTAACTGTATAATTATACAAAAACATTACAAAATTATAATAATTTGTGTAATTGAGTTTAGAGTTTAAAGTTTCTAATAATTTGTATAATTACAAGCTTTTTGTAATAATTTGTGTAATAAAGTAATATAAAAACATTACAAATGTTAAAAAAAATTATGTAATAATTTATGTAATGTAATTATACAAAAAATTAAGAAAATTATAATAATTTGTATATGGATAATTATTCTATATATTACAAATGAAGCTACCACTTTTTAAAAAAAAATATAAGTACATGTGATAATATATTAAATTCACTTGTATAGTTTTTTATTAGTTTGTATTCTCGTTCGATGCATGATTATTTATGTATATTAAATTTATAATATTTTTATAACATTAGTTTTTATTTAAATTTTTTAATAAATTTTTAAAAAAAATCATTAATAAATTGAAAAAGGTAATGTAATTACAAAATGTTTTAAAAATATTTAACTAATTTAGAATCAATTATATTGATGTTATTTAATTTTAAAATAATACAAAAATTCATCATGTTTTGGTTATTAATGTTAATACCTTATAATTTAAATTATATTATCAATAATTTCTTACGGGTAAAATTGTTGATTTTGATTTTTTGTAGTTTTATATTTATCTTTACTCTACTTTAATCAATGAATGTAAATAACTCTTATTATATTTGAAAAGTATAAATTTAATTTGATAAATGCTATTAAAATGTGTCTTTTTTTTTAAACTATATTTTAAGCTTAACAATTTAATATTCATTAATTTTAATATGATAACAATAAAAGTTAATTAAGTAAAATCTTAAAATAAAGGGATATTATATTTAGCATATTAAAATTATAAAGAAAGAAAATTAAACAAAAGGCATAAAATAACTTAAAAAATTAAAAAACAATGACTAAAAGAGCAATTTACCCAATTTAAAAAAAAAAAAAAAACTTTGTTTGTTTGTTTGTTTTTTATCATCCGTACTTCAAAGGTATATATTTTCTTGAATATTTGTGTCAACGTTTTAGCATACGATTTTGAACGAAAATTATATAGTTTTAAACATTTTCATTTCCTTATGATGTCATCGAAGTTGTAAAAATTTCATACAATTTTTTCATATAGAAGATTTTTGCATGTTGATTTTAAGAATACTGTGAAATAGTTGCGTAAATTTATAATTTTAATATTTTTTTCAGTCGTTCGCTTTGATTTTTATAATTTTTTCAAAAGAAACAATGTTTAGATTTTATTTCCATGAAAAATGTGTTGAATGATTTTACTACTTCCATTTAGGTTTTTTATTTTTTATTTTTTTATTAAACGCATAATATGAAATATTCAAATCACTAAAATTAAGATTTTATTTCCATTTCTCAGCTTTACACTTTCGAAAGATTCAAATTCACAACACAAAGTCATAACCTGAGTTTAAATAAATATAAGACGCTCTGGGTGTGGGAAAAAGTATGTGCCCACATCTTTACCAAAATTACTTCCAACAGGAGCATCTGCCCCCCCCCCCCCCCAACCCGGTGCACGAATCCAAGGCATGAAAATCATACATAGCAAAAAAGGATACGATGAGGTCACCATCCAATCTGACAATCTCGAGATCGTTGTAGCTATTAGTAACAGCAAACTTGAAGGATCAAACTCTACCCTAATCAAGAGGATTCAACAAATACTAGCTAATGAAGAAAAGTGGACTTTGCGATGTGCTCCTAGAGAGAATAATAGGATTGCAGATGCTTTAGCAAAACTGGCTTCTCTTGAATGATGAAGAATTGCACATGTTTGATGATCCCCTATGGAGATTGAAAAGGTCCTAAAAGAAGAAAACACTATTGGCAATTCACTTATGAACACTTCCATGTAATCCTTTGTATATTCTACCAAAAAAAAATCATACATCGCGTTGGTTGAAACTATCCAGTTCATGGACACAGTTCTAAGTTATATCAGAGAATACAACCCAAGCATAAAGGAGTATATTTGCAATCATTCACAATATCAGATCGGGTTTACCTCCTCAATGACCGTCGCAGAGAGCACACCAGCTGGCATAAACCTGTCAGATTTTATCATTGGTTGATAGCCCAGTCAGTTTCATCCACTGTGAGATCTTTTTTGCCTCAAACCTCAATGAACTAACGGGGCACAACCTCAAAATATTGAAGGGCTAGTCCAAGTGGGGGTGAGAGCAAAGGAGGCAAGCTAAATATACCCCTATGTATTTACAACAGGTATTCAACATCCTGAACTTGATTTTGAGATCAGCGCCAGTATTGAGCCCACCGGTGAATAGTCTCAACCATTTGAGGAAACAAGGCACTAACACTCTCATTGATAAGATCCTGGAAGAAATGTATGCAGGCCTCATCATCTAAGTCCAACCGGAACTTCTCTTGGAGCTATATCAAAAGAGAACAGTTCAAAATGGGTTAAAAAAAAAAAAAAAAAAAAAAAGCAGGTTCCAGAATGATCATCGGATTCAGAACATAAAGAACCCACCTTGAGGATGCCTTTTTCAGGATCAGATGCTATGTCAGGAATGTTGGAACCGGCCATGAGATGGAAAAGATTTAATATAAGGTTACTGGATTTACGGAGAATGTTGTATGCTTCACAACAATAGGATTTGAACCTTGTATAATATTGGCTGCAAAATGAAAAGCCATTTATGCACTCGGCAAAGAATTTAAATTTCCTTGGTCATGAACAAATATGGGCATGCATAATCTAATACTTAACCAGAAAGAGATGGAAAGAAAGGGGGAGGGGGAGGAGGAGGAGGAAGAAAATTACCTCTCTGCTCCACCCATAGCTTCAACCATTTCTTTGCAAAGTTTCATTGGTGGTGGAAATGGCTTAGGATCTCGGCCAAGAATAAAACCAAAATCAACATGGAAAAGGCGTCCATCATCCCTAAGCAGAAGGTTGTCAAGATGTCTGCAACCCATAAAGATTTGTCTTCAGAGATTGCAAACTATATGGGGAAAATCTATGGCTAAAATATTAGATGCCAATCTGGAACAATTTGCCAAAAAGAAAAAAGCAATGTGCATGGGAACTATATGAATATATAGATGAATAAAAGATCACCTGTCTCCAATTCCAAGTATATATGTGATAACAGAGTAGCCAGCACAACTTTTTATGAAGGTTTCGAGACAAGTGGCTGTAATCCCAAACGGTCCGTGTTCATCAGGATGAAATTTCTGTAGATAGCTTATAATGCTACGATGATCTGAAAGAATCTGCACAAGGAAAGAAATACATTCAAAAAGTCCTTAGCAAGGTCAGAACCATTATGAACACTATGATAAACTCAAGAGAGAGTATTATAATTCACAAAGTCTGTGGTCAGGGTCCTAAAAGGGAGCTTGAAACTCCACGATGACTGTAAGAGTTAGATTTGCGTATTTAAGCATTTGCACCATTTGAACCTGTGAGCTTTGCAGACAGAACTATAGGGCCCAATTGGTTGAAGCAAACAATACCTTGCATTTTGTCTCAACCATGACACTAGGCCTACGGAAAATCTATAGAGCATGCATGTATAGAAAACAAAAACAAAGCTTTGCAGCTAAACTCGTATAAAACAAAAGGATTTAATGATTCTGTGTCTGCACTTCCCTCATTGGAGAAGCATCTTTTCTAGAGTATATACCTGTGCCAAAGAACGGGATGGTATGAATTCCAGCATGCCCTCATCTTGTCCAGTTGCCAGCACCTTATATGGAGTTAAGTGAAGATCAAGATTTTCTAACTTTAGTAATCTATCCATAAGTGACACCATTTGGACAACCTACAGGAACCACATGAGTTACATTAACCACATGAAGGATTTTCTCCACCTTTTCTGAGCTTTCTACTAGAATTTTTTTATCAATTACCAATTGATCTTGCCGAATATCATCACCCTTTTTAAATATGACCTTACTTTGTCCACCATTGGCTGTTCGGAAAGTTAGTCGCAAAGGATGTAATGCACTTTTGAATATTGACGACTCCGAAGGCACAATTCCAGTGATAAGGACACTAGGAGCCAAGGGTGACCGAATTGGCTGAAAACAAGATTGAAATATAAGTAAGGTAACTCTGTAAAACTAAGCAGACACCCTTAGACGGTTATTTAGTATGGAAACTCATGTCAAAGAAATACCTCATCAAAATAAGTAAGTTCACTAAGAAGACCAGAAAGGAGCTGTCTAAGCTTTTCAATCTTCTTTTGAGTATTGCCACGCACGTTTCTCACGTCTCTCATTATAGAACACAACTGGGCAGTCAGTTCTGTCTGACGAACCAAGCTCTGCCACATCTTAAATCCATCCTCTTCTCCATTTTCTCCAGCTGTCAGCTGTAACAACATGAGTGATTAGAAATTGCTGAAAGAGAACTCAAGCTCATCAGTGTTGCATGTTATAAGGTAGAACTAATGATGGTAACAATGTTATTGTAACTTGCATTTTTCAATATGCAATTTAGAAACCAACTATTTATCATGATTGTATAAACTATTTCTATTCCTAAACAGAATAGTAAATGGCAATAGCAATAATAGAAAATTGGAGCTCATACCTTAATCATATTTTCTTCTAGGAACTCGTAGGTAGAATAAAACCGTTTCGCATAGGCAGGATCATGAAGTTCCACAGCAACAAACCACCGTAGAAAACTAGCCAATTCAATATTACGTAAAGCTGTAAAAGTTCAAGAATACTTTCAGATGCTATTAACTGATTAAGAGTATTATTGAAGGTGAATTTTTTGATAATAAGTTAAAATCCAATTTAATTACTTTCAACAGATAATTTTAATCTAATTAAGTAAACGGTAAATGGATCTTTTACTCTCAAGAGTAGAGAAATATTATAGAATAATTTTTATGAATCACTCTAACAAAAAATATTCAGCAAGGGGGGGGAAATTCAAAATGTTTATCTCCAATCTATTATCCCAAATTCCCTATCAATAAGAGAAGGAAAAAACAAAGGAAGATTTTTCCTTTGGAAAGAAAGTATAGAGCTACAGAATGAAAGGAGAGCAAAAGAAGGTTTGAAAGAATGAGAGCATTTGGCTGAAGAGTATGAGAGAAAAGAAAGTTCTGCCGTAAACATTTATTGAGAGAAAGAAGACATAGTATATATTCTGTTTAAAGGAGAAGAAAAAGTAGCAATTAAAAATAAGTGTCAATAGCTGTACTGCAAAAATACAGCATATATTGTGTTCGAACACAAACATGACATTCACACAAGCATAAAGGAACATACAACGTTGCACAAGGAACTGAGAAAGGCGAGATTTATCAGTTCGTTCAAATCGAAGTGCCTGAACTAGTTGAAGCAAGTAACATTGAAGCTCTTCATCATCAGCCCTTTCAAGAACACTAACAGCATATGCACGAACCTGTTAAGATGATCAACAGTCAGTCATTATAGCAGGACTAAGATGTTACAGATTATCAAATTCAATCTACACTGTAGAAAAAATGCTATTAGGATGATGGGATAAGATATTATAGAGTATCCAATTCAACCTACACTTTTGGACAAAATGATGCAAGGATACTTCAGCTAGACTCTTTCCAGATCAGCCAAGTACGAATTAAAAGATTTTGGTACAAGTAGATACATTGTGCAAATATCATTTTGCCCCCTAACTTTAAATCTATAAAATGACATACTTTAATAATTAAGAAAGCTTGCAGGAAATCACATTGAAACAATAAGAGGGGACAAAATTAGTAAGAGAGCAGCAGTTTTATAATGTATAAAGACCAAGCATATAGGAGAAAGGATACATCATGGAAAAGGGTCAAACTCACTTGAAATATTTAAAAGGAAACTAAGGCTATGTTTGATAAACTGAAAAATTAAGTGTTGAAAAAATAAGTACCGAAAAATTAATTGTTGAATTTAAGTTATAAAATATGTTTGATATTTTATTTAAAATTAAATATTAAATATAATTAGATTGTTTGATAAAGGATAATATAATCTTAAATGAAGTAAAATAAAATAACCATTGAATTTATTCTCTATTAAGTGATAAGTAGGTCCCCATCTACTTATCATTTTCTACACTTGTAGAAAAAATTCTATCCAGTAGTTTTTATTGTGAGTTATTAAATGTGTTTAAAAAATTAAATTGCTGAAAATATTAATTGTCAGTTGATTAAATTTTTTCAACACTTTATCAAACAGGGCCTAAGTTGGCGAGAAACCAACTCAAGTGTGATACATATCAAGAGTAATTTAAGACATTTAATTATAATAATAGGTAAAAAGCAACCTAAGATCTAAGGGCATCTTACACGGTTTCTGACTATAACAGAAGTTCCAAAAGATATGCCTACAAAGTATCAGGCAAACCTTACTTAGACCTACCTCTTCACTCTCAAAAAGTGGAGATAGAAGTTCCAACGCATCACAGACATCAATCATTTCCCACTTGCCCATAAGCTCAATTGCCTGCTTTGCTTCCTGCAGACATAGGGACCACTCTCTTCATACATAAACATTTTAGTTTAATTAGAACAGTTTCTATCTATTTTTTGTTCGGAAACGATATCAAAAGAAAAAACAGTAGGTGGAGAAAAGAAGCAAAGCCGCAAAAGGTTACCAGTTCAGACCAGCAAATCTGAGCTAATGTGCATTACTGCCTAACAATTACAGAAACAGACCCTTTTATGAATATCATATCACACAGAACGAGTTTCTTTCTTCTGCAGTCCTTAGCTAACAACTTTCTATAACTTCACAGAACTAGATGGTTTAAAAGTGATAAAACAGATCAAAAACAGAATTCTTATAATATGAACATATTCAAGGTAGACTCTATGGCACACCATTTATGCTTTAGTATTGGATAAAATAACATGATAGAATCAGAAGATGCAGCCATGATGAATTAGAAGAAATTGATGGGGAACAAAAGAGAGAAGTTTAAGGCAGAAGAGATGCAAGAATAATCAAGGAGCAGTATTCATGCAAGAGACCAGATGCTGGAATTCACAAGAAAAGCAAGAACAAAAAGAAATGCAAACCTGAACATCACTCCATTCAACACATCGGAGAAATTTTGTGAGGGCCCTCTTCTCAGACATCAATGAGAAGCGAAATTTCCAAAGGAGCTGCCTCTCATCTCCACTCAAGGCCCTTGTAGGGGGATATTTCAAAATTCTTTGTATTGACCTTACAATTAAAGACAAATACACAATATCAAAGAAAGACTCAGAAAAGTACATATTGTAGGAATAACAGAACCATCCATGAGAACCTCCAAGGAGTGTCAATCCACAACCAAATTTCAGCAAACACTTGGTACAGAACTATAAACTTCCATGCAGAGTCAAATGATTTAATGTAGCAATCTACCTCAACCAGAGTATGCATGTTAGAAAGAAAAAACCAGGCTGACTGAAAAATTCAGAGGGTAGAAGAAGCTTTAAGTTGTTTTCAAACTTACTTTCGTTCATTAGAGCTAGGCTTGAGGTCCCTGTCAATAATACCACGAGTTAAACTCCTTGCAAGCTTCAATTGCTTGTGCTCAGAAGGGTTTATCTTTCCCACTTCAGGGTCCCACACAGTGACCAGTTCATTTGATGAAGCTATTGGAGATGGTAATAAGAAATTGGCCCCTGATTCCTGCACAACAAAACAAAGGTGGGACTATTCTGAATGCAAACCATAAATTCACCATAAAAAAAGGGTTAATGCAATTTCTTGTATATTATGTTTGAATAGATGAATTACAGATAGTGAATTTGGATTTAGTTTGCAATATGAACAAATTGTGCAAATAAAACGCACATAATATGCACTAATTGGTTAAGGTTCAATATGCCTATACATTTGAAAGGGTATCAGAAGATGAATCTAAGGTATTTAAAACTCACTACTAAATAGAGAACCAACAAATTAATGAATTTGAAAATAATCAAGAAAATCGTATTTACATGTGCCACTTATACTAAATTTGATATCATAACTCCTCCTTTTAAGTTCAAGTTAAACAAATCCTTTAAGTATTCATTGAAATATAGTATAGAAATGGACAGAGATACCATGATATGTTAAAACTTCCCTGAATAAGTAAGGAAAAAATTGTTACATGTCAAAGTTTAGCTTTGAACTAATACTAAATCATTTAATGGTTAACTGTAATAACAAGATTAAACAATATATGATTAGTATGAGAAAGAAAAAAGAAAATTAAGAAAAGGAAGAGCCATGTAGTTCAAGCTAAGTGAACCCATCATGTTTACCAACATGTGATTCTTCCATTAAATTTCAAATCAAGTCTGTTAAAGTAAAAACGGCATAATATTAGAGAGAGAAGGAATAGAAATTCAAGCAAAAATAAAATTCCATAAAGAAAAAAGACCAAAAAAAAGGGAAAAAGATAATTGGTTTTAGCTTCAAAATTAATGTTAAAAAACCTGTCACTTCTTAAACCATAAGGGGCAGATTGATGTATTCCACCCTGAACTACAGAGTGGGTTTTAGCAATTTAACACCCCCCCCCCCAAAAAAAAAAATAATAAATCAATGAAATAAATCATATTGCAGCAAATGTTAAGATTAAACAAAAAGCCACTAGCAAGCAAATTATATGATGATCATGGATCAGGATCGTACCTGAAAAACAACTCGATGTTCAAAACTACAGAAGTCAACAACTAAGTATAAATGGGAACTTCCATTTTTCAAGCTTTCCCTATCCTTGATTTTTTCCATAGCCTTGAATGTGAGTCGATCTAGCCAATCAACAGGTTGAATCTGTCCCCTTTCATACTTATTTGCAAGCTTTTCCAGACGCTCCAATTCTCCACGCTCTTGCCTGGGGACCTATAGTGGGATATATTACCATATACATTAAAAATTGTAGCTATATAACCAAATGCCAAACCAGAAACATTATGCAGCAGCAACCAGAACCTTTCCAGGAGTACTTGTTGGAAACGATCCATCTGCTCGTTTCCCTAACCAGAGTCTAAGCTTCTGTTTCCCTGTTTTGAGTTGCATTTTGTTGTTGAATAGAAGAATCGTAGCGCCACCAATTAGCCCATCATCTTTTCCGCATGACAGATCCCAGACCTTAACATTCCAGGAGAATGGCAATAAGTAAAAGGCCAAACCAGGTAATGTAGTTATATTCTTATTAAAAGATAGAGGGAAAGGAAAGGCACTATAAAGCATAATAACATTGTCTTAAGAAATAAGCATAATAGAGGCTAAAATCTCCATGCAAGCAATAATATAATTTACAAGTTTTAATCTTGAGCACTGCTAAAACAGTTAAAGTTAGGCAATCTCTATCTACCATCTGTATGAAAATTACCAAAGAAAATCTAAATGTAGTGTAGTAAATGTCCATGTAACATCTAAGGGGAATTGCAGTTCAATCTCGAGATCAAATAATTCATCTGTGGAAGCTAGCTTTTTTATGGCTGTCTTTAGACCAAGATATATTGGTGATCAATAATTTAAAGCCTTTGATAAAATACGTGACTAGATACAGTTTTTGACGTCTCATAAAGAAAAAGAAAACCATAACATCAATGACATTCATGCTAAGAGAGATACCATCAAAGATATTTTAAACTAAAAGAGGCACAACTAAGGTTTTGCCAAACATGCCTAGAAAGAACCAAATAAGGAGGAAGTTGATACAGTACATGCCATGAAGATAATATTCTTTGACTCGTTTCATTCACACTCATTTACAAACTCATTACCAACCCACAAAAACAGAATTCTACTTGAACACAACTATGCAATGAGAATGCAAGAACAATTTTTTTCTACTCACTGTCAAAGCAAGTTGTGAGTGTGCAGTCAAGTCTCGATATTTAGTACTCAATGTTATTAGTTCATTCCAACAATACAACGGTCCTGCAGACTCCAACCTGGTATCAGAACAATATATCAATTCCCTATCACTGGCAAATTATTTGAAAGAGGAAACACATTGAAAACTTCGCACACGAGTAAATAAATCTTTTAATTAGTTTATTAAAGGAAACTTTTGGTTTTCCATAAAAACCTTGTTTTTGTTGGAAGACCAAACGGAGCACCGTCAATGTACAATGCACACTCCACATAGAGTTCGCCTTTCCTCTCCTCTGTAGTGGAATCGGTCCCTGAAAAGCAATCGAAATCGAGGATAAACAATCATACCGATCTTTAAAAAACTAGTTCCAGTTCTTTCAGATTTTCAAATTGAAGGTGAAAGAAAACTAGAATTTTACTACGCTGCAGCGTAAAACTTCCAAACTTCTTATAATAACTGTAGTAGTGAAATTATCATCAAAACTGCTAGTATAATTCGGTGGCAAAGATGGCTTACGAAGTGACAAGTTAAGAAAAAACAAGATTGAAATCCGCAATAGTAACTGAATTTGCACTCAAACCTAAATTGGGAGAATTTGGGGAAGGCAAAGTCCCCTCCAATCTGTCGACGCGAAAGGTAACGGGAAGGTTGATGTCGCAAGACAAGAAGAATCGAAATTCGTTGCCACTCATTATATCTTTTTTAGGGTTTCGATTAGCTCTGAATTTTCAGAATTAAATAGTAGGAAACTAATAACAAACAATCGAATTTTCTAAAAGAAAAAAAGGTTTTTTCTATCTCTCTTTCTTTTTCTGCCTGTAAGTCTAAGTTGCCAGCCAAAACGTGATAAAGGAAATAGAAGAGTTCGCGTAGAAGACGATCCAACTGAAACTGAAACTAAAATTGGATTTTTTATAGATAAAATAACAATTACAGTAAATTACACCCAAGTCACTAAACTATTAGTTGGTTTACATTTTAGTTAATTAATTTCAAAAAGTTACAAAATAATCATTAAATTATTCAAAAGTTTTTATTTAAGTCACTATTATTCTAATTTAAGGTACTTAATTAGATAGCCTTAAGTGTATAACCATCAACTCAACACCAATAAAAAAAATATGAACTCTTTTATGAGTTATCGTGCGCTAATATCAATGAGTAACATACATGACTAATTGTCTTTTTAAAGGAAGTATTCTTACTGAACCAACATAAAAACCAACGATACAGGTGAAAGTCTTGTTTAGGGACCTTTTCCCACTTAATATTTTAAAAAAAAATGCAAGGTTTTTTTTTTTATTTCTATCATGAATGATTGAAAATGCAAACTTATCATATATGCATAAATATACTTTTCAATTTATCAACATCTAATTATTTGTAATATTTAACATATCATAATCATAAATAGATAATAAATCGACTCTGACCAATCAAAAGTTTTCATAGATAATAAATCGACTCTGACCAATCAAAAGTTTTCAGTTTCATCTTAGGGGAAAGCTAAGATAATTAAAAAGTAAAATAATTTTCTTAAAACATTCTTTGGGTCTTTTGGGTGAAAGCCAAACATACATAATTTTACATAATTTTTTCCAAAAAGAACTTGTTAGCCAAAACCAAATCTTGAATCAAGAACCAAAGTCACATTTGCTACTGTCGACCATAATCATCGCCAATCACCACAAAATATTTCCCTAAGAGGCCCGTGTGCCAGTTGTTGTTGCTCTTATCTCGAATATCATGCCTTTACCACCGCCAACACTAGCACATTGTTCTAATGCTGCTCTCGATCACAACATTTCACCTGCATGCGCCATGCACACCTCGCCTGGTAGGCTAGGCGGTATCGGTTGCCGATCTTATGTAGCCTTCACACACAAAGGGAGAATCCCCTAGGTGATATGAGCCTTTCAACATGGCTTTGAGTGTAAAGCCCTTAGCATGTTCGATGGTAATAAACAATTATCAATTGGTTGGGATGCGAGGCCCCAATCAATTTTTTGTTATATCGAGGCTTGGTTGGGCACAATGCTTGGAAAATGCCACGCGCTTGTCGTGGTGTGAAGCTTTAGCCCCTCACTCCTTGCGACATCTGCTATGGCACGATGCCCCGACTGTTGCTGAATCACACATATAACTAAGGCACGATGCCTTGGCAGCCACTCAATCATGCATCCAACTAGAACGTGATGCCCTGACATCTCTTGTCGTTTAACACTCCACACAGATTCGATCGTCAAATTCGAGACATGAGATTTCACATTTGTTGCCAAAGCAACTACACTTTTATTTTAATGTTTTATGAACAAATCAATGCACACCATTAGATTCTAAAACTTAATTATAAAATATTATTTATCCAAATCCAAGTTATAAGTGAGCTTACAAAAGCTCTCATACTAATCTGATGATGGATGAAGGACTAAAATGTAAGGATTACAAAATTCAAGAGTGATATTGCAATATTGAAGGATTCATGTTGCGACCTTAAAGATAGGAGGGTAACATCACAACTTCAGTAGGGGAATGGTGCGACCTTGAGGGCAGGGGATTTGATGTCGTAACCTTAGCAGGAGAAAATTGCGACTATAGAAATAGAAGTTTGATGTCGCGGCACTGATAGGGAAGTGTCGTGACTTTGAATGTAATTTTCCCCAAGTTTTAGTCCATTTATGTCAATCTTTCCAAATACAATACTCAAATTGTTTATGTCACAACTAGTCCTCCTAAGGATTCGAATCTACAGAAGATTCAGGGAGCTAATTGTATAAAAATAGGATTTGGTGGGCACTACTGAGATATTTAGAAACTTAAGTTGGAATAATTGAATTTCAGTTCTGGTTTAGTAGCTTGGAACCGGCTGGTTCCATAGTGGGAGATAGAATGATTAGGAATGAGTGGTTGTTTTAGTCTGTGGAGATATATATTGTTGGTTCCAATGAAAAATATATATAGGTGCGTTGAAACATAATTCTTCTCAATTTTATTTACCAATTTGTCTCTTTTTATAGTATCGTCTTCTTCAGTCGCACTGAAGAAGAAGAGGATGTAGCTAAAGGAAGCTCTGTATGTTATAGACGTCATATAAATTAAAGCCTGGAAGTAGAGAAATTGGGGAAATGGTAAGCTTCCTTACCTTTCTATACTCATGGATTGAAGGAAAAAGTAGAGTAAGAACTCTTAAAACTTTCTATATAATTAGGGATTCTGGGTTTTTAAGGTTTGAACACATTTAGTTTAACTAATAAATGGTTGTCATGCTTAGCTGCCAAGATGAAGAAGGCTCTGGCATTTGGACAAGCTAAGCTGATGAGGAGAGATGAATCCAAGTGACTTTCTGAACTCTGCCCCATGGTGGTCATTGATAATTTTTGTTTGGATGGTTTGTGTCTGATTTGTCTAAAATTGTGGTTGTGAATAGGAAAGGTAAATGAGCATGTTGAATAATGAATGATACCATGTAAGTGTTTACACTTGATGCTAAAAGTGGGTGACTTGTCTAAGTAATCAGTAACGTATTTGTATGATATAGTGATAAGTGTAATGTCTTGAGCGATATGTTTATATATAATATATGTAGAGTATAGGGGAAAATTCTTTGACGGGGTAGATGAAGTTAGGAATAATTGGTGAAAAGAAAGAATGGGCAAATAGATAGGGAAATAAAATTTTCGTTGGATTCTACAATTTAGTGTTATTGTTTGCAAACCGTGATGTTTGAAGCTCCGGGCCTTGCAGAAGGGAAATTGCGATGTTCGAGCATCAAGGTTAAAAATGAGGCAGAATGTTATCGACTAGCTCACTAGAGCGACACTGTGAAGTCAGTAAAGTCCTTCGGGGTGAGTTGTAATACCCCAATTTTGGTGGGTTTAAACTTTTGGTGCATAGCAGTAAAGAGTCTGTCTTGTGTAGTGAAATCTGCCTAAATAATTATTTGGTGTATACATGTGGATGTTTAGTAATTGCCACAAGAGTAAGTAAGAATTTGATTTCCCAATATTTTGCTATATATTAAGGAGAAGTATATGTTAAGTGGTAAAGAGTATGTAACAGCTCGCCTGACAAAGTCTTTGTATTTGATTACTATTTTATGAGATACCAACCAGACAGAGAAATGATTTTGAAAGGAGTACTTGCCAAGATGTAGTACGTCATGTTGTTAGAGTTACAATGCTAGTTGCATTGTAAGTATAGTAGTTAGGGTAACCGAATATTGTCCATATTGGATTCTTATTTATATTTTCTTTATAGTTGTAGACCATTGACGAAAATATTTTGAAAGGGTGTGACACGTGTCAAGTTTTTATAGGAACATAGGTTTGTTGCCCTTAAGCCGAAACTAAAAGATCTAATCTAAAGTAGAATATTTCTTCGTATTTCGGTGAGTATTTCAGTTTTGTAGGTGGAATCCTGAAGAGTAAATTTGTTGATTTTGGTTGAACAATAAGTTAAATAAAACCAAAGGGGGTTTTGTACGAGGTTGTTAATGTTTGAGAAAAAATGGTTAAATGTACGTGAATGGGTTCTGGTGGTGTTTCTACGTTCCTTGGATAGTGATTGCAAGTTAGAAGGTTGGATCTATTGTACCAGCTGCTTTAAGTGAGGATCGAATGAGTTTCTACACTAACCCTTGTATATATATCTTTTTCATATTCAAATATATCTATATGAGATTAACCAAAATGTGAATAAAAAATTTTAGACAGTATAGAAATGACACTTATACGACTATTGAGATTAAGTTATGTTAGGATTAATAGTGTACTTGAGTGATTGAACTTGATGGTATATGTAACAGCCCGGTTTAGACCCTAGTCAGAACAGTGGTTTCGAGACCATAAATTCGAGGTTAAAAAATTATTTTATTATTATTTTTGGTGTTTATAATATGTGAATTGATATGTGTGGAAGTTTCGTGTGGAAATTTTATCGTTTGTGTGCTTAATTTGTAAAAAGGAATAAATCGCAAAAAGATAAAAGTGGCTAGCTATTAGTAAAAAGTACTTAAGTGTTATGTCTTATTAAAGGAGAGGTCCTTATGATGCAATTAGACCATAACTAAGGTTAATGGACATTAATGACCATCCATTAAGTGATATTTATATAGTTTAATAAAGGTTAAAATTGGAAATTATTATTAATGTGCTATAATAAAAGTAAATATGTCAATGGATGATTTATTCATCCTTGTTAGCCGAAAATACAAAAGGAAAAGAAAAGAAAGCTTAAGCTAGGGTTCGGCCAAGTAGATTGGTGATTACGGTATGTTTTGAACTCAGTTTTTGATGATTTTTACATTTTTGAGATCGTTGCTTAGTAATCTATCAAGCTCATGCCCTAATTTTTGAATTGGTTGATGATTTTGAAAGATGCCATTGATAAATTCATGTGTTTTATGATGTTTAATGATGAATTATGAAATCTAAGTTCTTGATATACATGTTTTGATAAAGTGATTTTGAGTAAAAATGCATATTAGGGATTTAATTTAGAAAAGCGTAAATTGAGGGGTTGAATTGTGAAATAAGTGAAAGTTTTAGGCTCTTAGAGGTCCTTATGATATTAGGTTATGCATGGGTTCATTGAAATTATGTGTATTTTGTGTTTTTGTGAAATAGGGACTAAAGTGTTAAAATGTGAAAATGTGAGGACTAATTTGTAAAATACCCTAACTATGTGTTTATGGATTAAATTGAATGATTTGTTGAATAAAATGGTTAATTTTGAATACATATAGATCAAGAAAAGAGGAATTCGGAGTTAGACCGAGGGAAGTAGAAGGTTATTGAGTAAACGGTCTGAATCGTCAATTCTGAGTACGAGGTAAGTTCGTACGTGATAAAAGATGTTATAGTTATGTTTTAATGCTTTGATAATGCATGAATTTTTATAGATATTTGATTACGATTTGAGCATGATGATAATTGACTATGTTCGGCACTAAGTGTGCGATTTGAAATAGTTTCGGCTACAAATGGCACTAAGTGTGTGAGTTGGAATAGCTTTGGCTATATGAGGCACTAAGTATACGATGTCGAGATAGCTTTGGTTTATTGAAATGACACTAAGTGTGCGAGATTGTTACAGCTTCGGCAAATCACTGATGCACTAAGTGTGCGATTGCTTAAAGCATGGAAAGACTTCCGAATGAATTAATGTATTTGAACAAGAGGTGAGAATGAAATGAATAAATACGGGAAAGTTCAGGTATGTTCGATACCTATGTGGTAGATGATATTATGTGTATGAAGCTTGATGAATTCGTATGAACATATTAAATGAGATAGAATAGAATTAATGGATGAATTGTGAATTACTAAGTGTTTATTAGTTAATGTTTCGTATATTATAAACTGTTGATTATTTATGGTACGAACTTACTAAGCTGTAAAGCTTACTATATGAAATGTTCTCTGTTTTACAGTGTTATAAAGCTAGCTCGGATCTGGGGATCGTTAACGACATCAATCACACTATCGGACATCTATTTGGTATCATTTTTGAGAGTTGTATATATGGTATATGGCATGTGTAGGCTAGAAGTAGTTCGGTATGTTTTGTGATGTGAATATCTAGCCATGAGATTTGAATAAGATTCAAAATATAATTTGAATAAGCCCAAAAAGGAGATTTCTTGAAAGAAATGTGTATCTGTATGCTGAAGAAGCTACCAACCATGGTAATCTTCCAGTATTGAATATGAACGTGTTCATCTGTGATATGTAATGGTTGAATTAGATTTATCGGGGATCTACCATATCTGGCTTGTATAAAGGCTTCTACTGAACTTGTATGGAATTTGAATTTTGGTTATCCTGAGTATCTGGGGTCTTGAAATAAAGTGGTGTGAAATTTATCTGAATGATTTATGTAGTACATTATCAGCATAGGTTGTGTGGTATTGAACCAAGATATGATTCAATAAATAGTTTGATAGTATCATTTCTGTGTAAGTATTCGCCAGCATGTATGAGTATCAACTCGCAATAAATGTCAACGATCAGCTGTTTGAAATAGGAATATGAGTTAAGACATGGATAGCTAGAAATGTTTTCTAAGGGTATGTTTCGTTAAGAAAGTATTAAGGGATAAGAGGTTTATGAACCGATAGAAGGGATTCCTCAATTTATTAAATACGAAAGACTAAGTATGGCAAGGGTATGATGATTGGTATATATATATATATAAGATTAATAAAATGTAATGGTGTCAACTTAAGTGAATGTTGTAGAGTAATAGTAGACTCATAGCAATTCATAAGATTTGCAAAGTATCTATCAAATGTATGGTTATAGAGCTCACTAAGTACTCTTGTACTTATAAGGTTTGTTATTTCATTTCAGGTTTGAGAAAAGTCTGTGTAACAATCTATTTTTTGTGGTGTCGAAAATAGTGGTTTCGGGACCACGATTTTGATGAGTGAGTTAATTTTTAATGTTTATTTAAATGGTATAGGATTATTTAGCTTCGTATTATATTTCATTAAGAAATTTTAATGTGTAGCTAGTTAATTTAGTAAAAAGGGCTAAATTGTAAATGATGAAAAAATTGAATTCTATTATCTAAAAGGGTTAAATAGCTATGAAATTTTAATTTAGTGGACTTAGATGGTAATTAAAACATATATTAAGATAGTGGATTTTGATGGAAAGGTTTTTATGTGATTTTAGTAGATTTTAAAAGTTAGTTTAGTAATTAAATAAATTAAGTTAAAATTAATAAAACAAAGATGAAACAAATGTCATCTTCATCATTTTCTTTTCTTTCTTGGCTGAACACCATTGTTAAGAAGGAGGAAGCTTTCGTTTGTGGTTTTGCTCATGCATGGGAAGATTTTGAGTCCCATTTTTAATGATTTTTATGTTTTTGAACTCGTTTTAGCTTAACTTACTTAGCCGGGGGTTAATTTGCAAAATTATAAAAGGTCGAGGGACTTGCCATGATAGAGTTTAAGTGTGTTTTGATGTTTATTGATAGATTATTAATTTTGGTTGTTATATGGACAAGTTTTGTTAAGTGAATATTAGTAAATTTAGGGCTTAGGGGTTAATTTGATTAAATGGTAAATTGCTTATAAATTGTGCAAATTGAGGAAAAATATGAGTTGATATAGGTAAAAGAAAAAAATCGGTTAGCATATGTTGGATTAGAAAATGGTGATTTTGCAAGTTATGATATTAAGGATTTAATTGTATAAAAGTTAAAATGTTAGGGGTAAATTTATAATTAATAGAAAATTGGGACTATAAGTTGTAATTGGTTGTTTTAAGCTATTTGAAATACTTAATTGAATGAAATTCATATTTAGATCAAGGTAGTAATCAACTGACTTAGATCGAGGAAAAGCTAAAGTGGTGGATTAGTCATCAACCTCGTTTTTGCAACTATTTTATCGAGGTAAGTTCATATATTCTTTTTAAAATGTTTCAATTCAATTGGTAAAATTAGTGGTAGTTTTCTTGTATATTTAATTATGTTTAATGTGCGAAAATGCTTAAATTGTTAAAAGAAAAGGATTGGAATTGAAATACATTCGGTATTACTGAATTCTTGAAAAGGTTATATCCGAAACGTATATAAAATGAAGGGGTTATATCTGAAACATATATTAATTGAAAAGATTATACCCGAAACGGATATCAAATGAAAAGGTTATATTCGAAATGAATATTAACTGAAAATGTTATATCTGAAATGGATATCAAATGAAAATGTTATATCCGAAACGAACATTAAATGAAAATGTTATATCCAAAATCGATATCAAATGAAAAGGTTATATTCGAAATGGATATCAAATGAAAAGGTTCAAAAGGTTGTTACCCTAAAAGGGTTAACATATGAAAAGGTTTATTGAAAAGGACTATCGTGAGAACCAATTAATTAAGGTTTGTATGAAATTTTGATTTGATTATGTATTTAGTTACTAGCTTGAGATGTGGTGTGTATAGGAAGAATTGTACATATAGTGATTGAAATGCTTGAATGGTTAATTATGAAATCATGTTTTTGATAAGTTGATTTCTTTTAAACGAACTTACAAAGCATTGTTGCTTGTGCATTTGTTTTGCCTTATTTTGTAGATCATCGGAGACTTGATCGGTTGGAATCTTGTCGAATACCTATCACACTATCCAACAATCATTTTGGTAGATTTTGAGTTATTTTAGTTGGTATAAAATAACATGTATAGGGCTCTTGTGTATGTTATTTGGTTACCATGATATGATCATATCTTTTGTGTAAATAGGTGATGAGACTTTTAATGTTTAGTAAGTATGGATCATTTTGGTTACTTTTATGTGTAAATTAACTTTATGTTTTAAACTATGTTCATATAAGGCTATTATGGATGAATATTAGATATTTGATGTTGATAGAAGTTATAAAACCATGTTGTATAGTTGAATTATTTGAATGTGTATATTGTGGTACCAATGAGGTTACATTGGTTGATTGAAGAAGTTGTGTTGAATATATGTGATTTTGGCATGTTTTGGGTCTTATTTAGGTGTATATTGAATAGGTTTTAAGGTTGACAATTGATATGCTTGTGTCTTAAGAAAACATTTTAGGTAAACTAGTGTTTTAATGTACATTTTGGTACACATGAGCTGTAACAGCCCGTTTTCAATAAAATCGAAACAGTGGTTTCGGGACCACAAATACGAGTCAAAAATAAAGTTTATTTTAATATTATTGCATGGTCTGCATTATGATAAGAATGACGTATGAAAATTTTGATAATAAAAGTTTACCGATTTCATGTTTAATTGTTAGTAAGGACCAAATTGCATAAAGTGTAAAAGTTAAATTCTAGTAGCTAGAGGGATTAAATAGCTATGGAATTCAAATTTTGAGGTCCTTATAAGCCAAATAGACCATTATTAGTATATATTTATGATGATTCACCCATGGAAAATTAGAAAAAGAAAAGGATTAAATTAGAAATTGAAATAGTTAAAGATGATAATAAACTAATATCATCTTATTTCATCTTCAACCCCAAAATTATTCTATTGAAACCCTAGCTAAGAGAAAAGACATCAAGAAAGCTTAATTGGGTAAGCATTCTTGTCCCGTTTTTAGTAATTTTTATATTTTCGAGATCGTAATTACCTAATCTAGCTATTTTGGGGATCAATTTGTAAACATATCAAAGTATTGAAATTTTTTCATGGATGAGTATGCTGAAATTTTGAAATTTATGGTAGAAAATGAAAGATTGTTGATAGATAAAAAACTTTTGTAAATGAAATTTTTCAAGAAATTATAATTTAGGGACTAAATTATAAAGATGTAAAATTCATGGAAAATTTTTTATTTTTGTGAAGTACATGGACTGTTTATTATATGAAAAATTCGGCTAGGCTTGAAATAAAGATTAAATTGCATGAATTTCATTTTCCAAGCCTAGGGACGAAATCATCATTAATTAAAAGTATAAGGGCAAAATAGTAATTTTTCTAGGATGTGAATTGAATTGAATTGATTATGAATTGTATTAAATTGATTTAAATTTACTTGTATAGATCTGGATATACCTAGTTCGAAATTAGATCGAGAAAAATAAAAAGTATCAGATTAGTAGCCTACGAACACAAACAATTCTCGAGGTAAGTTCATGTAACTAATTTGTGTATGTTCACATGTTTGAATTGAATGTTGTATATGTAAATTATGAGTTTGTTATGTATATGAAAACAATTAAATAATCGACAAGCCTGATAAATGTTAAGTTCCGTTTGAATAGACGAAATTCGATGGATACAAGTTTTTTCGAATTGGTTGTGGTCTTGCATATGTTGCGGACACATCACAGTTCGAAAGAGCATCCCATTATAAGCCCTCCCGAGCTTCCTGTTATATGGTTCTTGCAAGCTTCCTGTTAATAGCTCTTCGGAGCATCTCGATTGGTCGTGATCTTGCATGTGTTGTGGGCACACCGCAGCTCTTATGAACGTCTTGTTATATAGCTCTTTGTGAGCTTCCCGATATTGGCTTGCTTGAACTTCTCGATATATGGCTATCCAGAGCTTCCTGATTAATGGCTCTTCGAAGCTACCCATTATTGGCTTGCATGAGCTCCCGATTATGACTCTTATGAGCTTCCTGTTATATAGCCCAGATAAGCTTCCAGTTACATGGCTTACATGAGCTTCTTGTTATATGCTCAAGAGAGTGCTTCCCGATTATGTGCTTAAATAATCACCTTCGAATATGAATTGACAGATCACTGATTTGTACACCTCGTGTGTACTACCCGGGTATCCATCGATATTTCAATGATTCAATGGATAAAAATCTTGATGTGAGAAAATATGAGTTTTAAATGAATTATTTCTCGAATATCCCTGAAATATCTGGAAATTTTTACACAATGAGCTCATCTCTGTTTTCTTGATATTCATGTGAATTACATGACTAACTTGTTTAATGAGAAAATGTGTTTAGGCAATTGGCCAAAATGTTTTGGATACATGTTTTGTATGCTGATTTCAAATGAACAGGATTGGTAAGTTAAATTCTTGTTATATGAACTTACTAAACATTAAATGCTTTATTTATTTCTTTTGTTTTATAGTACTTGAAAGTTCGTAAAGGTTGGAAGCAGGTCGGGGCAAGATCACACTATTCTTCAGCTCACTTTGGTATAGTTAGTAAATTACTTTTAGTATAATGGCATGTATAAGCTAAATTTAGCCAAATGATGAAATGTTTTGGTTGTAATTAGCCATTGGAATAGCTAGTGATAATATGTTTGATGTATATATTCATGAGGTGGAATTATGTTTGGTATATGAGTGTTTTTGGATTGGTTTATTAGGTACAAACATACTTAATTGAGTATTAGATCAAAAAGGGATAAGTTTGACACTTGAACATATGTGATAATATATGTCATGCATAAATCTTGATTTTTACTTGATTAAAATGTCTTGAATTGGTTGGTTGGTAAAAGTGTTGACACTTTTATGTAGGTGGAAGACAAGTTTGGGTGAGAAATAAGGCTCGAAAATGACCTTATTGTAATAGCTCGATTTAGGGCCTAGTCGGAACAGTGGTCTCGGGACCACAAATTCGAAGTTTGGAGAATTATTTTTATTATTATTATGAGGTTATAGTATGATTATATTAGTGCATGAAAAATTTGGTGAGCTAATTTTAATATTTGTGAGCCCGATTGCGAAAAAGGACTAAATCGCAAAAAGGGAAAAAGTTGCATTTTAGTACCCCAAATGTGTTAAATTGTTAGCGAATCAGAATTGGAGGATTTTAACGGGCAATAAGACCCTATTATGATAGCTTGGCCGGTCATGGTAGAGAGAAATGTTGAAAAGTCAACATTAGGTAGGTTGATGACATAAGGTGTATTAAAATAATGCGTAAGCCTAGCTATCATCTTTTTCTTTCATTTTCTCTTCACTCCCACCGATTTTTCCAGCCATTGTAAGGGTTTTGAGCTTCAAAAATTTCAGTAACTTTAAGTCCTCTCAAGTAAGTGATTTTCCTACCCATTGTTGATGATTTTTGCATTTTTGAGACACTTGAAGCATGAGCTTTCAAATGAGGGGACTATCTTGCAAAATGGTTGAAATTTTAGGGTTTTTCATGAGAGTATTTAGGGTGTTTTCTGAAATTTTATGCAAGAATATGAGTCCTAGCTATGTTATAAATAACTTTTGTGAAGGAGTTTTCATGGAAAACACCTAAATGGGCTATTTTGCATAAGTTGCAAAATATGTGATAAGTGGGTGAAATAGTGAAAATTTGGGGTTACTATAAGAGTAAAAAGAGTATGGCTAGGCTTGAGATACGAAGAAATTCGATAAAAATTTATTTTCAAGCATAGGGACAAAATGGTCATTTTACCCAAGATGTGAATTTTAAGTTGCCTAATTGTGTTTAGTGACTAAATGAGTGCATTTTGCTAATATAGATCAAGAATTGCCAAAATCCGAACCCAAACCGGGGGAAAGCCAAGCAAATCAACTAAATCAACTAGTCGAGTACATTTTGTTAACCGAGGTAAGTTGTACGTAAATGATACAACTATATTATTAATATGTGTGCTTACATTGTCAGTGAATAGATATGGCCTGAATTGCTTGATTTCGTATTGAGAATGCATAAAGACAATGAGATGATAGAACTCCCCTTAAAACATTAGGTAATACACAGAATATTCTAGCTGTGACAATTGGGTCATTTATGTCAGCTAGAGTAAGACATGTCTGGGACATGCATCGGCCACATTATGGAAGCCAGTGAGACCATGTTTGGGACATGGCATCGGCATTGAGATGAGTGCTGGAGTAAGATGTGTCAGGGACACACATCAGCCTCGATAAAGATAGTTAGTGTAAGACTGTGTCTGGGACATGGCATCGACTTGAAATGTGAGCCAGTGTAAGACTATGTCTAGGGCATAGCATCGACACCTTACCCTTAGATTGAGGTCTCTGGAAGGACCAACAATGTGCCAAATGGTTCAATGGAGCAAATATGTATGTGAGTTAATAATGAAAACATAATCATGTTGCGAGTGATATAGGTACCAAATTGGTACGTATGAGAAATGAGCTCATTAGAAAGCATATAACTGGTATGGATGGTAATGAGTAAGCCATACCTATGCTTATCCTTGTATTATGAGCATGATGATTATTGATGAATTGTTGTTGTATGTTTATTTATATGCAACTTACTAAGCTTTTATACTTACTCTCATTCCTTTCCATTTTCTTATAGTGCTGCCTTTTTAGCTCAAGGATCATTTGGAATCAGAGATATCGATCACACTATCGTCTGAAACCTTCAATATAGTTGGATTTATATTTTTGAATATGGCATGTATAGGACTTAGACTTGATCATTTTGTGTCCTTAAGCATTGGCCTAATGTGTAGGTTGAGATAAGTCCCACACTTTGCTTTTGGCCTTGATATTGTTTACTCATTTTGATTATATGCAAGATGATATTTCCTTGGTTGAGTATTTTGCCTTAAGAAAGAATGTATGTTGTAGCTAATTTGGTAGTAAGGTATGAACTAGAATTGGTGTTGGTTGAATTATGTTAGATTATGCAGATAGGGGTGGCAAATAGGCTTGGTAAATAGCCTTATTTTGTCCACACAGGTAGGCACGCAGGCGTGTGTCTAGGCCGTGTGTGACACAGGGTCAGCCCCATGGGCATGTGATGAGGCCGTGCGTCCCCTGCACGTAAAACTTTCAAGTCAGTATGCATGGTAGTAACCACACGGGCGGAGACACGACCGTGTGTCTCAACCGTGTGGGGGACATAGCCTAGCACATGGGCGTGTGCTATGGCCGTGTGGCTTGTTGGGTGTGCTGACGTCAGAAACAGAATACCTAAGTTTTCTCACATGGGCTAAGACACAGGTGTGTCGAGGCCGAGTAAGCAACATGAGCCGGGGACACGGGCGTGTGTCTAGGTCGTGTGAAGTCTGCACTTGAATTTTGTAAAATTGTGTATAAATTGGCAACACGGGTAAGGGGCACGGGCGAGTCCCTAGGTGTTTAGGCCGTATGACACATGGGTCATCAACACGGCCATGTGAAGATGGCCACACAGGCGTGTCACCTTTTCACACGGACGTGTGCCCTATTTTAAATGCAAAATTACATAGATTGGATAAGGACCCGGAGAGATTCCGAATGGTTTCCAATGGTTGAGTAGGGTCTCGTAGACCCATATTGAGAGGTTTAAAGTATAGATTGAAAAGGTTTTAAATTGGATCGAATCTCGGTGACTTAAAACAGGTTTCATGTACGTGATCAAGTAGGTAATGCTTTGTACTTCGTCCCGGCTAAGGTTATGGATATGGGGTGTTACATTTAGTGGTATCAGAGCTATAGTTTAGTCGGTTCTAGGACTAACTTAGCGAGATTACAAGTCTAGCTATACATGCCATATAAATATATTGATAGTGTGATGATTCCTGATGATTATGAATTATGTTTTCGTATAGTAAATGGATCCTGATAGAGCCACGGCGGATGACATGGAAAGTAACACGTCGGCTCCCGCCGAGGGGACCGCGCCAGTGGAAAGTGAGCCTATGAGTATAGGCCAAGGCGGAGGGGATAAGGAAGCCTACCTCCGAATGATGGATGCTTGGTATACAAAATTTGTTCGTGCGAATCCGAACACTCCACCTCCCCCACCTCTTCCGATTCCTCAGTATGCTCTAGTAGCTCCGTAAGGTACGGACATGTTGAGAAGAAAGAAGCCTCCGGTAGACAAGATCTAGAAACAAGGGGCCGAAGAGTTTCGGGCTAGTATAGATGATGACCCAGAGAGGGTAGAGTTCTGGCTAGAAAATACCATAAGGGTATTCAATGAACTGTCATGTACACTTGAAGAGTGCGTGAAGTGTACCGTGTCACTTCTACGGGACTCAGCTTATCGGTGGTGGAACACTCTTGTGTCTGCGGTACCGAGAGAGAGGATTAATT
The DNA here is from genome assembly GCA_025698465.1 of Gossypium longicalyx. Lineage (NCBI taxonomy): Eukaryota > Viridiplantae > Streptophyta > Magnoliopsida > Malvales > Malvaceae > Gossypium > Gossypium longicalyx. The sequence continues at coordinate 63,361,435 of CM046995.1, read as the reverse complement.
AGGAATTTTTCCAGGAGGAATTTCAGAAAAAGTACATTAGCCAAAGATTCATCGACCAAAAGAGGAAGGAATTCTTAAAACTAAAGTAAGGTCAATTGTCAGTGACGGAGTACGAGCGTAAATTCGTGAGGCTCAGTAAGTATACGCGATAATGTGTGTCTTCGGAAGCCACAATGTACAAAAGATTTGAGGATGACCTTAATAAAGATATCGGAGTGTTTGTGGGCATCCTAAAATTAAGAGAATTTGTGGCGCTCGTTGAGAGAGCGTGTAAGGTTCAAGAATTGGTGAAGGAGAGGAGGAAAACGACCGTTGAGTCGTGAGGTTTAAGGAAGAGGCAGATGGGGAAGTCACGTCATTCCTCCTCCAAAAGGTCAAAGGAATTCTCCACCTGATCGGATGATCCGGAGGGACATTCAAATAGAAATAAAAACCAGCAAGGTAAGGCATCTAGAGCTCAGACCACCTCGGTCGCGAGTGTCGCCAGTGCTCAGCCAAATAACCAGAGTGTCCGCAATATGAGAAACGTCACTTCGGTGAGTACCGGGGAAGCGGGAGGGGCTGCTTCAAATGTGGGTCGTTAGACCACTTCATCCGAAATTGCCCCGAACTGGATGACAGAGAGAGAAAGCAAGATGTAAAAGCAAGCAGTGCTCCCTCAAGGGGTAGACCACAGAAGTACCCGGGTAGTGGGGCGAACAGCAGAAGTTCCCCTAAAGATGCTGCAGTGGGGTCCGAGGGCAGGGATCCTGCAATGACCTATGCAATACGAGCTCGGAAAGAGGCAGAGTCTCCGATGTAATCACGGGTACTTTCTCTATCCACGATTTAATAGTTATTGCTTTAATTGATCTGGGATCTACCCACTCGTACATTTGTATGGAATTGATACCCCGTATGAACATGATAGTAGAGTCCACCGAGTTTGTGATAAAGATGTCTAACCCTTTAGACAAGTATGTGCTAATGGACCAAGTATGTAAAAATTATCCCTTAACGATTAGAGGCCATTGTTTTCCGGCCAACTTGATGTTGTTGTCGTTTAATGAGTTTGATGTAATCCTTGGGATGGATTGGTTTGCCTCCCATAGTGTTGTAGTAGATTGTGGACGAAAAGAGATAGAGTTGAGATGTGAAGACGGGAACGTTCTTCGAGTTGGACCAGATGAGTCAGAAAATCTGTCTGTAGTAATATCATCATTGACTGCTAAAAATATTTGAAAAAAGGGATATAAGGCTTATTTGGCTTTTGTGTTGAATACTCAAGTGTCTGAGTTAAAGATTGAATCGGTGCCGATAGTCTGCGAGTTTACAGATGTGTTCCTGGAAGAATTACCCGGATTACCTCTAGTGAGGGAAGTTGAGTTTGAGATTGAATTAGTCTCTGGAACGGAACCCATCTTGATCGCCCCGTATAGAATGGCTCCAGCGGAATTGAAAGAGTTGAAAGCACAGTTGTAAGAGCTAACAGACAAGGGTTTTGTAAGACCGAGCTATTCCCCGTGGGGTGCTCCGGTACTCTTTGTGAAGAAGAAAGATGGGTCGATGAGGCTAGGCGTCGACTATAGACAACTTAACAAAGTAATAGTGAAAAACAAGTATCCTTTGCCAAGGATAGATGATTTGTTCGATCAGTTGAAGGGAGCCACCATGTTTTCTAAGATCGACCTAAGGTCTGAATACTATCAACTAAGAGTTAAAGAGCAAGATGTGCCAAAGACTGCATTTCAGACAAGATACGGGCATTATGAGTTTCTCGTCATGCCTTTTGGTTTAACTAACGCCCTGGCGGTTTTTATAGATCTGGTGAACCGTATTTTCAGGCCGTATTTGGATAAATTTATCGTCGTTTTCATTGATGACATATTAATTTATTCGTGTGATGAGAGTGAGCACACGAATCATCTGAGAGTTGTATTGCAAACCTTAAGAGACAAGCAGTTGTACACCAAATTCTGTAGGAGTGAATTTTGGCTTAAAGAGGTAGGGTTCCTAGGACACATTGTGTCGGGAGATAGGATCCGACTGTACCCAAGCAAGATCTCGACTATTGTTGAGTGGAAACCACCAAGGAATGTGACAGAGGTCCGAAGATTTTTGGGTTTGGCCTGATACTATAGACGATTTGTAAACAGATTCTCTATGATAGTTACCCTGATGACTAAACTACTACAAAAAGACGCCAAGTTTGAATGGACGGAAAAATACCAGTAAAGTTTCCAGAAATTAAAGGCCTTGTTAACGGAAGCCCCAATGTTAGTGCAACCGGAGTCGAGCAAGGAATTTGTGATTTATAGCAATGCCTCCTTGAATGGGTTGGGATGCGTGCTTATGCAAGAAGGTAAGGTAATAGCTTACGCTTCTAGACAACTGAAGCCACATGAGAAAAACTACCCGACGCACGATTTAGAGTTGGCTGCCATTGTGTTTGCATTGAAAATCTAGAGACATTATCTGTATGGTGAAAAGTGCTGAGTATTTACCGACCATAATAGCTTAAAATACTTGATGACACAAAAAGAGTTAAATTTGCGGTAACGCCGATGGTTAGAACTAATAAAAGATTATGAGTTGATTATTGACTACCATCCAGGAAAAGAGAACATGGTCGCCGATTCTTTGAGTAGAAAGCTGTTGTTTGCCTTGAGAACCTTGAATGCTTAGTTGTCGGCATCCAATGAGGACTCAATTCTAGCAGAGAAGAGGGCTAGACCGTCATTTCTTCAAGAGATTCATGAAGCTCAGAAAGGAGATAAGAAATTACAAGCTAAGGTAGCAGGTGGCTCAGTGTGAATCGGGTACTGAATCAGACTTTAGTATTGGGGCCAATGGATGTATAATGTACCGGGACAGAGTTTGTATACCCAAGAACTGTGAACTTATTTAGAAGATCCTGAGTGAAGGTCACAGTAGTTGTTTTTCCATCCATCTGAGAAGTGTGAAAATGTACAACGACCTTAAGAAAATGTATTGGTGGTCGGGGATGAAAAGAGATTTCAGAGTTTGTGTCTAGGTGCCTAGTGTGTCAGGAAATAAAAGATGAACATCAAGTACCTTCGGGTCTACTTCAGCCTATCATGGTCCCCGAGTAGAAGTGGGATCAGATCACAATGTATTTTGTGACGGGTTTGCCGTTAACCCTTAAAAAGAAAGATGCAGTATGGGTAGTGGTGGATACGCTAACTAAGTTGGTACATTTCATACCAGTGCGTGTCGATTATTCCCTCGAGAAACTATTCGACTTATATATTTCTGAGATTGTGAGGGTTCATAGAGTGCCATTATCGATTATCTCAGATTGAGACCCGAGGTTTACTTTGAGATTCTAGAAGAAGTTACAAGTTTTAGCACGGCATTTCATCCGCAAACTGACGGACAGTCGGAAAGAGTGATTCAGATCTTAGAGGACATGTCGAGATGTTGTGTTCTTGAATTTCAGGGAAGTTGGGAAAATTTTTTACCATTGGTTGAATTCGCCTACAAAATTAGTTACCAGAAAAGTTTAAACACCTTATGAGGTTTTGTACGAACAAAAACGTCGAACGCCTCTATACTGGACTAAGCTAAGAGAAAGACAGATTCATGGGGTCGACTTGGTCAAGGAGACCGAAGAAAAAGTTAAAGTGATTCATGACTGCTTGAAAGCCGCCTCGGATAGATAAAAATCCTACGCGGATTTGAAACGAAAGGGAATTGAGTTTGAAGTCGGTGATAAGGTATTTTTGAAAGTTTCTCCGTGGAGGAAAGTCCTTAGATTTAGAAAAAGGGGCAAGTTGAGTCCTCGTTTCATAGGACCTTATGAAGTTACCGAGAGAGTAGGGCCTATTGCCTACCGATTGGATTTGCCACCAGAGTTAGAAAAGATTCACGATGTGTTCCATGTGTCCATGTTACGCCGGTATAGATCAGACCCTTCATATGTAATTGCACCAATAGAAGTCGAAATTCATCCGGATATGACTTATGGTGAGGAGCCGGTCAAGATTCTGGCTCGAGAAGTTAAACAGTTGAGAAATAAGAGTATACCACTTGTAAAGGTTTTGTGGCACAAACATGGGGTCGAGGAAGCCACATGGGAACCCGAGGAGTCTCTGAGAGAGTAGTACTCAAACTTATTCACCGGTAAGATTTTCAAGGACGAAAATCCCTAAAGGAGGGGAAATGCAATAGCCCGATTTAGGGCCTTGTCGGAACAGTGGTCTCGGGACCACAAATTCGAAGTTTGAAGAATTATTTTTTATTATTATGAGGTTATAGTATGATTATATTAGTGCATGAAAAATTTGGTGAGCTAATTTTAATGTTTGTGAGCCCGATTGCGAAAAAGGACTAAATCGCAAAAAGGGCAAAAGTTGCAATTTAGTACCCAAATGTTTTAAATTGTTAGAGAATCAAAATTGGAGGATTTTAAAGGGAAATAAGACCCTATTATGATAGCTTGGCCGGCCATGGTAGAGAGAAATGTTGAAAAGTCAACATTAGGTAGGTTGATGACATAAGGTGTATTAAAATAATGCCTATGCCTAGCTATCATCTTTTTCTTTCATTTTCTCTTCACTCCCACCGATTTTTCCAGCCATTGTAAGGGTTTTGAGCTTCAAAAATTTCAGCAACTTTAAGTCCTCTCAAGTAAGTGATTTTCCTACCCATTGTTGATGATTTTTGCATTTTTAAGACACTTGAAGCATGAGGTTTCAAATGAGTGGACTATCTTGCAAAATGGTTGAAAGTTTAAGGTTTTTCCATGAGAGTATTTAGGGTGTTCTTTGAAATTTTATGGAAGAATATGAGTCCTAGTTATGTTATAAACAACTTTTGTGAAGGAGTTTTCATGGAAAACACCTAAAGGGGCTATTTTGCATAAGTTGCAAAATATGTGATAAGTGGGTGAAATAGTGAAAATTTGGGGTTACTATAAGAGTAAAAAGAGTATGGCTAGGCTTGAGATACGAAGAAATTCGATAAAAATTTATTTTCAAGCATAGGGGCAAAATGGTCATTTTGCCAATGTCTAGGGGCAAAATGGTCATTTTACCCAAGATGTGAATTTTAAGTTGCCTAATCATGTTTAATGACTAAATAAGTTCATTTTGCTAATATAGATCGAGAATTTCCAAATTCGAACCCAAATCGGGGGAAAGCCAAGCAAATCGACTAAATCAACCAGTCGAGTACATTTTGTTAACCGAGGTAAGTTGTACGTAAATGATACAACTATATTATTAATATGTGTGCTTACATTGTCAGTGAATATATATGGCATGGATTGCTTGATTTCGTATTGAGAATGCATAAAGACAATGAGATGATAGAACTTCCGTTAAAACATTGGGTAATACACCGAATATTCTAGCTGTGACAATTGGGTCATTTATGCGAGCTAGAATAAGACATGTCTGGGACATGCATCGGCCACATTATGGAAGCTAGTGTAAGACCATGTTTGGGACATGGCATCGGCATTGAGATGAGTGCTAGAGTAAGACATGTCAGGGACATGCATCGGCCTCGATAAAGATAGTCAGTGTATGACCGTGTCTTGGATATGGCATCGACTTGAGATGTGAGCCAGTGTAAGACTATGTCCAGGACATAGCATCGGCACCTTACCCTTAGATTGAGGTCTTTAGAAGGACCGTCAATGTGCCGAATGGTTCAATGGAGCAAATATGTATGTGAGTTAATAATGAAAACATAATCATGTTGCGAGTGATACAGGTACCAAATTGGTACGTATGAGAAATGAGCTCATTAGAAAGCATATAACTCGTATGGATGGTAATGAGTAAGCCATACCTATGCTTATCCTTGTATTATGAGCATGATGATTATTGATGAATTGTTGTTGTATTTTTATTTATATGCAACTTACTAAGCTTTTATACTTACCCTCCTTCCTTTCCATTTTCTTATAGTGCTGCCTTTTTAGCTCAAGGATCATTTAGAGTCAGAGATATCGATCACACTATCGTCCAGAACCTTCGGTATAGCTGGATTTATATTTTTAAATATGGCATGTATAGGAGTTAGACTTGATCATTTTGTGTCCTTAAGCATTGGCCTAATGTGTAGGCTTGGGATAAGTCCCACACTTTGCTTTTGGCCTTGATATTGTCTATTACTCATTTTTATTATATCACTACAGCAAAACAGGTTTTTAGCGGCGTTTGAATGAAAAATACCGCTAAAGAACGAGCATTAGCGGCGCTTTTCAAAAAACGCCGCTATAGGTTCAACTTTAGCGACGCTTTTTAAAAAAACGCCGCAAAACTTATGCTCAACGCCGTCTTTTTAAATGAGCTTCATCAGCTTTAGCGGTGTTTTTTGAAAAGCGCCACTAAAGATCAAGTATTAGCAGCGCCTTTTAAAAAACTCCGCTAATGCTCGATCTTTAGCGGCGCTTTACAAAAAACGCCGTAAAAAATTTAACACAACACCGTCGTTTTGTATTGAGCCTTTGGTGGCTTTAGCGACGCTTTTTTAAAAACGCCGCTAACTATCGAGCATTAGCGGCGTTTTTTTAAAAACACTGCTATAAGTACACCTTTAGCGGCACTTTTTTAAAAATGCTGCAAAAGAATTTTGCAAAATGCCGTCGTTTTGTATTGAGCTTTTAGTGGCTTTAGTGGCGCTTTTCAAAAAATGCCGCTAAAAATCGAGTATTAGCGGCGATTTTTGAAAAGCGCCGCAAAAGAATTTTTCAAAACGCCATCGTTTTGTATTGAGCTTTTAGTGGCTTTAGCGGCGCTTTTTAAAAAACGCTACAAAAAACATTTCATCTGTCTGCTTATAGTTTAACTGGTTTATTTATATTAAAATACAATTTATTTTTAATAGAATATTTAAATTTTTCAGAAAAAATAATGACACGTAGAAAAAATTTGAAAGTAAAAACATAGAAAAATCATTGTTAAAAATGAAAAAAATTAAAATACTATTATTTAAAATAATTTTAAAGATTTTTGGTATATGACTGATTGTTTTTTAATTTTTATGTTAAATATTTTCTTATATAATTGTAAAAGAGAGTATTAATTTTAAAATATTGAATTAATTATCATTATAGTTTAGGGTTTACGGTATATGGTTAAGGGTTTAATGTTTATGAGTTATTATTTTAAGGTTTATGGATTATAGGTTTAGGGATTATGGTTTAAGGGGGGTTAAAGGGTTGGGGTTTAAGGTTTAGGTGTCAGTGGTTAAGTGTTAGGGGTTCATGGTTCAGGGTTTATGTTTTAGGATTTAGGATTTAAGAGTTTAGGGATTAGGAGTTTAGGGTTTAAATTAATTAGTGTTTTTAATTTATATGATAAATATTTCCTTATATAATTGTAAAAGAGATAGTATTAATTTTAAAATATTGAATTAATTATCATTATAGTTTAGGGTTTATGGTTTAGGGTATATAATTTAGGGTTTAAAGTGTACGAGTTACTATTTTAAGGTTTATGGATTATGCGTTTAGGGGTTAGGGGTTAAGAGATTATGTTTTTGATTATCCCCGGTAAATGTTTCTTTTTCTAACAATGGTTTAGTGTGCAATTTTATACATGAACTTTAATTTGATCTACTTCTTGTAAATTATTAACACAATTATTGATATAACATCATTTTATATTTATATATTGCATACATAAATATTTATATTTATCCAATATAAAAATATATTATTGATGTATTTATTTTTTAAAATGTGTATGATTAAATCAAAATTAAAGTTTCAACTATACATTTAAACCACAATTAGAATTTCACGTCTACAATTACACATTAAACTGAAATTCATATAAAATTCTTAGATGTATCTCTATCAAAATTTAGGTGTATACATATAATTAAATGCCATTTATATAAAAATCTAAACAACTAATGCAAACCATACTTAAAAGAATAATGCTTGTATTGTTGTGTCGTTTTGTATTTTTTTTAATTCATCGATTTCATTTTATTTCTGTTAAAGTTTCATTTTGTATTTTATATGATTATTTAAAAATTATAAAAATCTTCAAAAAAAATTTAAAATTTAAAAATTTAAAATTAAATATTAAAAATTTAAAAACTTAAATATTTAATACTTTAGTCCATATTTCAGTTAAAAGGTTAAATATTCAAAATTAAAAAAATTCCAAAAAATGAAAAAAATGAAAAAAAAATATGTTAAAAATGAAAAAAATTAAAATTAAGCAATAGTGGCGTTTTTGGGGAAAACGCCACAAAATATTAAGCTATAGTGGCGTTTTTAGTACAAACGCCGCAAAAAATTATGCTATAATGGCATTTTTTTTAAAATGCCGCAACAGGCCATTACTTTACCAGAAAAAGGGAAATCAAAATCCTGCTCACTCCCAAAAAATAACTTTTGGTTACCCGCTCGTTACTCCCTCTTCTCAACAGCGAACACACTTCAATTCATTAACCAAAGTATCACTTGACAAAATCATTTCCAGTTTTCCATTTTTCATTTTCTTCCAAAACAAAAACCCCATTGTTGCAAACTGGAATTTTGTGGAAACTGAGTCTCTCCTTTTTCTTTTTCTCTTCTTTTGGCTCTGGAATTTGAAAAACGAAAAAGAAAAAACAGGATGAGTACTGAAGCAGCTAAGAGAAGCACCACCGGAGCTCTAACGGTGAAACAACGAAAAATCGATGAATTGAATCCTTCTCCGGCGCTTACTGCAGAACCCAAGAAAGTTATCATCAAAAGCGCCGACATGAAAGACGACATGCAAAAAGAGGCCGTCAATATAGCCATTTTCGTTAGCTCTTTTTCTCTACCTTACAAGATTCCTAATTTTTGTGGCTTTTTTATTGGAATTATTTTATGGGTTTTCTTCGTTTGATCTTGATTTGTTAGTAAATACTGTAAATTTGCTGACTTGGAGTAGTTTTTCCTTCTGGGGGTTTTGACTAGGCTTTCGAGAAGAACAATGTAGAGAAAGATGTAGCAGAGTACATTAAGAAAGAATTCGACAAGAAACATGGACCTACTTGGCATTGCATTGATGGTCGCAATTTTGGTAAACCCAAATTCCCATTAGATTCAATTTTCATGGAAAATAGAGTCCAAGATATCTGTTATTTTTAAGTGATGCTGTTGTTTTTACTTGAAAGCAAGCATATCATAGCTTAAATGAGCTATCATTTCCATCGTGCGTTAAGCTATCATAACTGCCATTGATGTTAGATTGGATTGTCTTAAGCTTAGACCTAAATGAGCTCCGGAAATGATGTACTAATGGCAAAAAGTAGGAAGAATATTACAGGTCATTTGAACTCATCTATGATGAGCTTTCTACGAAGTAAGTGTTGTTAATTGTTAATTGTTAATTGTTATGCATTTAAATTTGGGATTTCGCATTTAAATTTTACTCCCAAAAGGAGCAAACATTAGCTTCTGTTTTTTCTTTTTTCTCCTGAAACCTGTGAATATTTTAGAGATTGGAAAACAACAGTAAGCCAATGAATCCCAATGATCTCCAGCTTTGAAGAAATTGACATTTGAGATTTAGAACAAAAACCCTACTCATTCATGCCTATGGAAAGGCCCCCTTAGCTTTATTTAGCTTTGGCTCATTTTTCATTTCTTAGTGGTTAGCAGATAAACCAGTAGTGATTCTGTTTTCATTGCTTTTGGCATATAAAGTGCATGGACTGTGGGAGGAGGGAGATATTTTGGTGAAACTGTAGCTAGATTTTCACATGATTTTGTTTAAGGAACCCAACCCAACCCAACATGATTAGATATGTCCATCATTATTGAACTTTACAAATTGCGTGTGCTATAGTCTATTTAATAAAAGGGAGAACAATCCCACATTAGTCGTTAGGCATAATAGATTTGTTGATTGCATGCTTTCCTACATTTTTTACTCAATAAAAAATCTTTCTTCATTATTATGCATCAATGCATAAAATATTGACCAACTTGCTAGTGTCAAAGCTTTTTCTCCCTTTTTGTTAGGTTATTGGCTTAGAGGACCGTTTCAAAAAAAAAATTTCCTTGGGAAAAAGACCCTAATTTGCTATCTATCGTTATATAAATGATTATAACAGAAGATGAGCCGAAATTAAAAAGCATAAGAAGACACTGAATATGAAATAATTAAACAATTTTATGGGTATCTTATTAAATACAAATGTGAGTTTTTTTTTATCCAAGAAGATATGGTGGTGGTGCTGCAACATTTCCATTTTTTTTCATTATCAAAAACCATATTTTGGTTAATCTTTCATTTCTGAAACCAGGTAGCCATCTCTTTCGTAGGTTATTTTTGGGGTTCCCACTTCCCACTTTTAGCATCCATATTGCCATTCTCTTTTGTTATCTTTCATGTAACCTCAAATTATTCAACCTAGTTGTTAATTGTTATCATTCATGTAACCTCAAATTCTATTTTCTCGCAATTTATACCGGAAATGAATCGAAAGAGGAACTTCATTGGCAAAAACAAAGTGAATAATAGTGAAGGGTTTTCTTCGCTCTGTTCTTATTTTTGTTATTATTTTAAGAGTAAAGTCTAGGTGTTGTTGTTATGCTATATTGCTTGGACTTATTCTTTGTTCTGTACAATTCAATTTTTATTTACTTTTATTTAGTAAAGTGTGAGTAGAAGGACTAAAGACACTGGATTATTTGGATAACCTGCAGAATAAAGAGCAGTTCACTGAACAAGGGGATGCAATAACATTTGAATAAGAAGTTAGTCTAAAATTTTTAAAGTAGGCTTATGTTTTCTGCCTTTTCAATTCTAATTTGTATACATTGTTTTATGTTTACCGTTCTTGTTGATGAAAAGGTGGATAAGATATATCTTAGTACACCAACAAAAATTGCCATCCTGGACCACAAAAGGAAGTGAACATTTGAGTTGCGAAAGGATGGACTTCCCGATGCTGGTGAGTTTATTGTCTTTATAAGCTTCCATCCTAATTTAGAGCACCATGGGTAGGAGATTTGAATATTTAACCATTTGTCTACAGGGTAACCGACACTTCAAAGAGGGAAAATTTGAACTTGCCAAGGCAAAATATGAAAAGGTAGTATGTCAATTGTTTTAAACAGATCTTATATCTCCTTTGGGATCATGAACTATGCTTTAAGCATCAACCAAATATGTAAGCCAATAAGAACAATTAAAAGAAATTGGCCTACTTGTGGTAAACAAATATGGTGATAAATGATAGAAAAACAAAATAAATAACCCAGATCTGAAAACCAAGCTTAACATCCAATCCAAATGAATTGGTAATGGCTATAGGGTAAGCCTAAATACACTTTATTTAGTAGATGTTCATGTGAAATAAGTGAAAGTCTTTTCTACTGTGGTACATTGAAGTTCATATGTAGCTCAATTCCATGTGTTGCTTTATTTATAGGTGCTTCGGGAGTTCAATCATGCTTTGCTAGGCCGCCACACCACTGGCAGAACTTGATCTTACGGACATTGCCCTGTAAAATGACAAAGACACTCAATCATTGGTATACAATTAGGTATTTTCCTTCACATTCTTAGTCTTGACCCGTGGGATATTCTACCACCATAGGTAAAGAAAACAACCACAAAAAATGTCAATACAGATTCCAAATGTCAATACAGATTCCAACTTTCATTATTTAAAAAATCTATAATTTTTTTTTACATTTTTTCATTATTTCAGTATAAAAATTATTTTGTATTTATTTAAAAAATCTATAATTTTTCAATTTAATTTACTTCTGTATCTTATGTACATTTATGGAAGATGTTTATGTATATAACATCGCTTTGTCTTTTTTGGAGTAGACTTATGTAATCTTCTTGGCAAAGCTGAAGAAGCCCTAACTTTCACCAGGACCAGAATCATCTGAGTGTTGTCTCTTTGAATTGGACGACATTCCCTTTGATTCTTTGGCATTTTCTTCCATTTTTGTTACTTTGAATTTGGTATGAGCTTTTTCTTTTTCTTTCTTTCCATAAATGTAAATGTGCTAAAAATTTATCTAAAAATTCTCATCGACATAAATTTTCATAAATTGTATTATCTCTTTGTTGTTGGTAGATTGCCCATTTATTTAAACATAATATTTAAATTCTAAATTTAAATTCATTAATTTTTATATTTAGTTTTAAAGTTAAAATTTTAATAGAAAATTTAATTTAATTAATATTTTTATTTATCCTTAAAAGTATATAGTTTAAAGTTCAAAAATAAAACATAATATAGAAAATAAATATTATTTAATTAAATTTTTTTAAAGGTTATATTCTTTAGCGGCGTTTGTGAGAAAAGCGCCACTAAAGGTCTGTTATATAGCGGCGTTTGTAAAAAAAGCACCGCTAAAGGTCATGGTCTTTAGCGGCGTTTGCGAAAAAAGCGCCGCTAAAGGTCATGGTCTTTAACGGTGTTTGCGGGAAAAGCGCCGCTAAAGGTCATGATCTTTAGCGGTATTTTTTTAAATAAATGTCGCAAAATTTTACTGCATTTGCTATAGCGGCGTTTTTTGCGGCGCTTGTGAAAACGCCGTTAATAGTTTTAGTGGCGCTTTTAAGCGCCGCTAAAGGAAAAAAAATGCCGCTAAAAGTCTGTTCTCCTATAGTGTATGCAAGATGATATTTCCTTGGTTGAGTATTTTTCCTTAGGAAAGAATGTATGTTGTAGCTAATTTGGTAGTAAGGTATAGACTAGAATTGGTGTTGGTTGAATTGTGTTAGATTATGCAGATAGGGGTGGCAAATAGGCTTGGTAAATAGCCTTATTTTGTCCACACGGGTAGGCACACAAAGCGCAGTGTCTAGGGGCCGTAATGTGACACACAAATCCAGCCCCATGGGCATGTGATGAGGTCGTGCGTCCCCTGCACGTAAAACTTTCAAGTCAGTATGCATGGTAGTAACCACACGGACAGAGACATGATTGTGTGTCTCAGCCGTATGGGGGACATGGCCTAGCACACAGGCTTGTGCTATGGCCGTTTGGCTTGTTGGGTGTGCTGACGTTAGAAACAGAATACCCAAGTTTTCTCACACGGGCTAAGACACGGGCGTGTCGAGGCCGTGTGAGCAACGTAGGCTAGGGACACGGGCGTGTATCCAGGTCGTGTGAAGTCTGCACTTGAATTTTGTAAAATTGTGTAAATAAATTGGCAACACGGATAAGGGGCACGGGAGTGTCCCTAGGTGTTTAAGTCGTGTGTGTCACACGGGTCATCAATACGGCCATGTGAGGATGGCTACACGGGCGTGTCACCTTTCCACATGGGTGTGTGCCCTATTTTAAATGCAAAATTACATAGATTGGATAAGGACCCAGAGGGATTCCAAATGGTTTCCAATGGTTGAGTAGGGTCTCGTAGACCTATATTGAGAGGTTTAAAGTAGAGATTGAAAAGGTTTTAAATTGGACCAAATCTCGGTGACTTAAAACGGGTTGCATGTACGTGATCAAGCAGGTAATGCCTTGTACTCTATCCCGGCTAAGGTTACGGATATGGTGTGTTACACTTATTTTATCCACACAGGCGTGTGTCTTAGCCGTGTGTGACACACGGCCATGCACACAGGTGTGTGGTTTGGCCATGTGTCCCTAGTATCTTTAAAATTACAAAACAAAATGCTCAGGTATTTTTACACGAGTGGAGACACGGACGTATGTCTCAGCCGTGTGAGGTACATGGCCTGGCTCATGGGTGTGTGACTTGGCCGTGTGTACCTTGCGCCTTAATTATGCAAGTTAGTATGCTTACAAGGCCTAGCACATGGGCGTGTGGCTCGGTCGTGTGACTAAGTCAGTATGTAACCTAATTTGGACACAGGCTTGAACACGACCGTGTGTTTCACATCGAATGCCCACAAGGTCTAGGATACGGGGTAGTCTGCTGGGACAGTAAACATGGGGTAGTCCGCCGAGACAGTAAACACTAAAGAGTTCGCTAGGACATTAAACATCGGGTTACATGTGTAAGACTATAGTTAGGCTATGGCAACATGGGGAGTCTGTCGGGACAATAAACACTGAGTAATCCCCCAGGACGTAAAACATGGGGTTACGCATGTGAAGTCCGTAGATCAGGATACTAGGGGACCCGTCAAGATATAAATTAGAAGTCATGGTGTGACATGTGCGATAAGTCACAAAATGAACTTGGCGCGCTTGGGAACACATACTAATGGGATAATAAGAGAATTTGTCAAAAACGATGATGAGTGGAGCCAAGGAAGCGCCTCAACCCAGTTATGTGCGAAAGAAGGGAGAGATACCATAGATAAGGAGGTTAGTGTAATGTAAATAAATAAGAGTTCTCCAGGGAAGCTGCGAATCCCAGATTGTTTAAGCAAATACAATTTTAATTTGTAAATTGATAAAGAGGTAGCTGAAAGATTGGGTAGACCGACTAAAGTCTTCATGGGAGGAAATGCTAGCTCAAGGCGGAATGATTAATAAGGTCCATCAGAGAATAGTGAAAAGTAGAAGTCTGTCAAGACCATGAAACATGGTAAGGATGTTATTGATATACCAATGGTGGGAACCTTCATGGAATGCATGAGTGAGAGATAGTAGGTCGGGAACTACATGTATAATGGAGCATCTTAAAGGAATGGAGTGAAAGAGTGGGTACTTTGGGGTTACATTGTGAGCCCTAGTTCACCAAGGGAAAGAGGATATAAGGAAGAGATCTTATTCTGGTAAGGACCCGCAGTTATGGAAAATACTTGGGTAAACACAAATCGTCGCCAATAAGAAGAAATGAATACTTGGGTAAAGTTATGCAAAATTGGTTGACTCGGAAGTTGTATTTTGGATATTGTTTCACTCCTCGAAACCTCAAGATCTGATGGTACCTGCACATGGAAATAGACAAACTATACACTATACAATAAAGCTTAATAGTGCTAACATGATTTGAATCAATAATCAAATCAAAGTAAGATAACAAATACAATCATTAAGTGATCAAATCATCAACTAGTGTCAAGTATACATTTCATTCCTCATGTGCATAATCTCATACCATATTTCATTTAACAAATCATATATGAACATTCAATTTCATTAATCATCATGTCACACTACATGTGTGCCAAAATATATCATCATGTACTTTTCTTTTCTCATTTCCATCTTGAATCCACTAATTAATTTTATATCCATATCGGCCCTCAGGGTTTGTTCTAACAGGTTCGCATGATCTTTCACATGCCATCTTTTGTCACTTAGGTATTCATATACAATATACACCATTTTCTATTAACTTTTCATATCAAATGTCATTTGGAAAGTGACTGCCTCTCGACGTGTGAGTGTTAGGAGTGTAAATTCATGCAAAAATATAAAGATAAGAGTTAAGTGCGGTTTCTGCAAGCGAACAGGTCAAATTTAACATGATTTAAGTGTTACAACAAAACATTGGTAAGTATTTTGAGGATCGTACCCAAAAGGTTATAGATTGGAGAAAATAAATATTAAATCAATTAGCCAAAATCATTACTAATCTAATTAATTCAAAAATTAGTTGTATCAATTCAGTATAAAAGAAAAATAATAATTAAATTAAACTAAAAACTACTCCTAGGTTAAATTATCTAATTTTCTTATTCCTAGTTTCGACAATACAAGCTCTCTAGCGTAGAATCTATTGAAACCCTAATTATTATCAATGATTACCCTTGATTTAAGATATTATCGCCATTATTTATGAATACCCTTTCGGTCTGCCTAGGCATACGAATACCCTCTCGTTCTCACCGCTTGGCACAAGTTTTACTCAACATGATAACTTCTCAGTCTCACCTATTTATATCTTCTACTAGGGGCATCACTCCCTAGTGTAATAAGTTCTCTTAAATAAATACTTAATCTTAGATGATTATTTACTTAGCCAATTAATCAGTTTAACAATTGAATCAAGCGAGATATTGATGAAGCACAAGTTATTTTAATATATATACAAATATTCGATCAATAATATCAATGAAAGATATATAAATAAAAGAATAGAGAAGATAGAATGCTCATTAATAGATCGATAGAAGTGTTGTTCTAGAACAATCTTTGCTCGTAATTGTCTCTATGTCGGAATAGAAATCTCCAATTAAGCAAACATAATATAAACTAAGTAAAAGCTGAAAACTAATAAAAACATAAAGAATAATTTTTGTCTCTCAAAATCTGTGTGTCTAATGTGTTATACTAAGCTATTATTTATAGATTTCATGTATTATGACCTAATAAGGTCAAGTAAAGATGGCTAAGCATGTTAATTTAGGTTGTGTAGACGAAAACACCCTTAGATGATATTTGACCTTGTTGCAATGGTGTCGTGATACCTTCATGCCTGTGTCGTTACATCGAAGGTAGTATATTATTTTTGGCATGTTCAGGCCAGTGTCATGACATCCTATAGTGTGTGTCATGGTATAGTATACAATATGCTTCTTAGGTAGTCTAAAGGTGGTGCTATGACATCCAAGCTGGGTGTTGCAACATCGGAAGTAGTCCACTAACTCTTTGGCCTGATTTGGTGTCCATCACACTTAATCAACATGTTAGTCTTCCTTTTGGCCTAGATTGGCCTAGATAGACATAAAACACATTAAAATTTTCATTTTATTAACTTTAACTAGAAGATTACTAAAAAAAAAAACTAACTTAAAGCGATACTAAATTACTTGAAAACAAGGTTACTAAATGTTAGAAAGAACCTAATTTGCCTCCACAAGTTGTGGCAGATCAGCAAGGTATATGTTTTGTTATCCCTATTAACTAGACACTAACTCAAGAATGATACACAGATTATCCAACCATCATACCAATATCTTTGGCACTCAGTGCCTCTTTAACACCCCCACCTGACCCGATCGTTGCATCCTAGATACAGTATGCCACATTTGTTGCCAGAGCAACTACGATCTCATTAGCAAATCAATTAAACAGTTTATACATGCTATTATGCTCAATACATAATTACAGTATGTTATATAATCAAATCTGACATTTAAATAAGCTTACGAAAGCTCCTTCAATAAATTGAGGTTGGTTAAGGACTAAAATGTAACATTTTTAAAGTTATCGAGTTGGTGTCGCGACGTATAGACTTTGAGAAAATAGTGGGTCTCATCGCGACATCGGAGGTATATGGTTGTGATGTCACTCTCTATCGATTTTACTGTCGCAATGTTAAAGGCGCGTCATTTTCACATTATAACAACCCGATTTTTAATGGTTTTAAAAAAAAGGCAGTTTCAGAACTCCATTTTCGTAAACCAAGTCTATAAATATTAAGTAAGAATATTTACAAAGTTGGTATAAAATTATATTGATGTTTAGTCCATCAATTTCGTCTATTAAATAGTTGATTTAGGTATAGAGGCTAAATTGTAAAAGTCCAATCGCTCTAGATTTTTAATTGGCCAAAAACTTAGGGACTTAATTTGAAATTAGTCAAAGGTTTAAAATGATAAATAAACCATTTGGTTACATAATATAGTGGATGATGATGTTAATCTCCACTATTATGGCTAATGATAATTAATATTTAATTAATTTAGGTTAATTAAAGACTAATCAAATTATAAAAGACACATGATATTGGGATATTCCATCTTCTTCATTTTCTCCTAATCGACCAAACATAGAAAACCTAAGGAAAATCCATTTTTGAAGCACAAACATTCGACCATATAATAGGTAAGCAAATTCAAGTCCTTTTCTTGTATATATATTATGTTTTTGAGGTTATGGGAGCTTGATTTAGCAAGCCCATGTACCAATTTCAAAACTATTGAATTTTTTGAAAGTGTCCATTGTTGATTTCTTGAAATTTAGGCTTCAAATTGATAGATTTTAAGCTTAGATTATAAAAAAAAAACTACATTGTTAAGTTTTATTGTTAGTTTTGTACATAGAAACTAAAGTGAATAAAATGTAAAACCATTGTGAAATTTTGGTGAAAATGGAAAGTAGAGGGTCCCTAATGAATGTATGTGAAGTTAGATTTTTAACCGAGGTTTAAATTTGAAAGTTATGACTATTTCAAATTTAGGGACTAAATTGAATAAAAATTAAAATTTTAGAAGTATAGAGAAATGAGATTATATAGGTTCATTCATGTCATGGCATAATATGAAAATGTTTGGTATTGATGGATTGTATAAAAGAATTGTTTTGATCAAGAATCGAATCAAAGCAGAGTTAATCGAAGAAAAGCTAAAATTGTTGAATAGTCCTTGAAGAATCAACTTGTTTGGTGTTTTGATCAGGTAAGTTCATATGGTACTTATTTATTAAGGCTGTTATGTACTTGATCTGTATATGTATGTTTGATTGAAGATTTTTTAGTTATAAATTGGTATGAAAGGCTAGAATTAGACTGAATTGAAATGTAACGTTTATACGCGTAAAAGATACCTAGATGGACTTAGTAAAGTTTAGGATTTGCTTGGCATGCCAATAGGGTCTTATGAGCGCTTGTATAAGATTTATTATAGATGTTATTGGGGTCCATCATTTGTTACACATTCTCGAGTATTACGTGATACAGGTTTAGCTCGGACGAGTAACCTGTATGTCATTATAAAGGTTTAACTCGGACGAGTAACCTATATGTCATTATAAAGGTTTAGCTCGGACAAGTAACATGATATGTATATATATTTAGCTCGGATGAGCAACTAGTGTAGTGTAGGTACCTGTGTATTCGAGTCTGTTTACTAGGGTTAATTGGACAAAACAGTTTATATGAAATTGAGAAATTGAAATAGGATGAAATGAACTTGATTTTCAAATAGTAAGTTGTTGAATGAATTGAGTAAGAAAAATTGATTGGATTAATGCCTTTGATATATATATATATATATATGTGATTGTATTATCCCTTAATTGAATTTGTTTTTGAGATTAGTTACCTAAAGTGACATGAATTGGCATGTTAAGTACTTGTGGTATTATATGGATTTGATTATAAGTCAATACTTACAATGTTGATGTTTTACCATGTCTAGCCAAATATTGTGCCAAGCTAAAGTAACTTAAAAATGTTAGGTATGAATAAGGTAAGTTTTGTATAATACATATGAACTAACTAAGCATCCTATATGCTTACCTTGTTTGTTTTTCTTTTCCTTGTATATCGTCACCTTGAGAAACTCGTCAAGTCAGATCGTCTCAAAGCTCACACTATCATCGAATTGATAGTTATGCAATCATTTTGAGTCTAGTTTTGTGGCATGTATATAAGGTTCATGGTGTATACCTTAGTACTTGGAAGATTTTACTATTTGGCAAGTATGATATAGCCCATTTTGTATAATATGTTCCCTTTGTGGTTTGGTAAATGCATGGCATTGGTTATATTTTATGCTAGGGTATATGATAATAGATGTTTGCATGCTTAGCATGTAGAATGATGTATAATGAGGTAGATAAGATAACTAAGCTAAGGAATGGTTGGAATTGGCATATTTGAAAGTATGCTAAGAATATGTAATTAAGACTTAATTGTTATTGTTCATATTAAAGGCTTATAAAACAATGATACATTTAAGGTAAAGAAAAGTATGTATTAAGGTTGACTGGAATGCCTTATCATGTTTTAACATAGTTTTTTTTTTTACATTTGATTGAATGTATTGAAATGAATATATTTGTATTAGGTTGAGCTCATGTTCAATTGGTTTTGGTTAGAAATGGTTAAATGATTTGTTTGGTATAAAATGATATGAGTTTGGGATGTTTTTTGGTGTACCAAGTTGTATAAACCATATAAGTTGTTTGGCACATCTTGAATTGGGATTCAAAGTAGCATTTTTACCAAAAACAGGGTTCACGTCACGACCACAATTACCCAACGTCGCAACGTGGTACTGACAGTGAGTGATGTTGTGACGCCGATATGCTTGAAGTCAAGTCATAACTTACTAAGTTGGCAAGATCACGACATAGAAATTGTGAATTCACGACATCAGTTTTAAATTTTTAAAACTTTACAATTTGGTCCTAATTCAAGCTCGATCTAACAAAAAAAAACTTTCAGAAGCTCGTGTAAGGCCCAAAAATGATTGTGTATTACATTATGTACTTGAATGTTATTTATGTATGTATTTAAATGAGGATATGTTACATGATGTTTCAAATTTATTAAATCGATAATTATAGCATCCAATAACTTAGACCTGACGACCAAGTCGGGTATGAGGTGTTACATACATCATCCTTTAAGCATCAATACACATCAACTCAACACATATGACCATTTTCATCTCTCAACCATTTAAACCTGTTACCATTTACATGAATACTTTAACAAATCGAATGCTTGAGTTCAAATTGAAATCTACTATTCAAAGTTTCAAAATGACCATTTAAATTGTAAAACCGACTCAACTTTAGCTACATGTCATATGCCACACCCCAAGTTTGGTGGATCTAAGATTTTGGCGTATAGTAGTGAAATAATCTGTTTGGCGAAGTGTAATCTGCCCATATGTTTCTTTTGGCACACATGTGTGGACGTTTAGTAACCATCGTGTAAGTAAGTGAAGATTTTATTTCAGATTATTCTTCTATTTAAAGAGAATTTTTGTTAAGTGTAAAGGTAATGTGGTATGAGTTAACGCTAAAGGTATGTAAGCCCTATTCGTCTTAGTATGGTGCTAGTTAGGTTATAAGTGACCTGGTTAAGAACCAATTGGATAGATTGGTCTAACATCTATAATATTGGATTCTCATTTATGTTTCTCTCGGTAATTGTAGAACATTAAGGAGGACAAATTCTGAAGTTTGTGACACTTGTTAAGTTTCGCGATGAAGAAATGGGTCATACATATATATGTGTGTTAGAAGGGTTCGTGGAGGATTTTTTCTTCTTCTTTCAATATTAGTCACTGATTCTTTTTCTTAAGTCTAATTGCATCTCTTCCTCCCTAAGCTAAAAGCTAAGGCTCTTAGTTTAATTAGTGGTCATTCCATCTTCGAATAAGTATGACAGCTTTGCATGTTAAGTTCTGAAAGAGTAAATCTATAAGTGGTAAATAAACAGTAAGTTGTAAGAACAATGCTTTGCATGGGGTTGTTAGTGATTAAGATGATAATAAATTGTATGTATAAGAGTTGTAATAGTGAATCTATGTTTTTTAAGCAATTGTTGCTACTAGTTCGAAAAGGATGTTTGAGTCTGGAACTTCAAACTACAGTAGGTGAGTATTAGGTGAATCCCTATCCTGACTCTTCTATGTGGATTGTTCAAGTGGAAGTATATATATAAAGGATGATGATATCTATTATAATTGGTTAAGTGTATGAGTAAAGCAAATATGAAATATATGCTATATGTATAAAGTTCTGTTGAAAAGAATGTTGATTGGTAAACATGCAAGTAAAGTTTGATATACAAATAGTATGAATCAGTCAAAAATTTGAACAATTCTGGCTAAGTGAATGCTAAGCAATGTCCTTCTGTGAAGCCTCTACTAAGGCAATTATATTGCTAACCAAATTGGAAAACCACGGTATGAAAACAAGTGTAAGACCATGAGGTTGAGACCCATGGCATCTTAATATGATATGAAAACACTCATGGTGTAGCCTCTAGTACAATGAAAACTGGAATGACAGATCATGATACATGAATGCATGTAAATCCATGTGGTTGAGACCCATGGTAAGATATGTTTGTATGAATGTTAATGGTGTAGCCTTCAAAAATGTAGATCGAATTGGCAGACCACGATATATGAAATTTATGTATAAGTCTATACGGGAAATACCCATGGCACCTTCTGTGAAATTCCGTCATGACAGTGAACACGTGATTATGTATGTTGCCTTTGTGGCATATTCTGTATGTTGCTCTTATGGCGTATTCTATTTGGCCTTTTGTGGCGTACTCAGCTAAGTCTCTCTGGTAAAATGTGTTTATTCGCCCTTATGGTAAGTTCTGGATAAATTCTAGTTGTTCTTTAATAGGTATTACTAGGATAAGGTAAAGATATGTCTAAAGTTATTTTGGTTGAAATAGATTTGTGAAGTAATCGAATAAGTTTTTAAGAAAGTTCTTGAAAGGAAGTGTGCATCTGTAGTTTAAGAGGGGTATCTGCCATGATAATCTATTAGTGTTGAATATGGGCGTATTCATAGTTTTGAAAACATAAGAAATTGTTAATGTGAGTTCGTCTGTGTTATGTAGTGGTTGAATCTAATTTATCTGGAATCTGCCATGTTAGAATTATATTATGTCTTCTTCTAAAACCATATAGAATCTAAGTAATTGCTATCCTAAGTATCTGGGGTCCTGAAATAAAGTGGTATGGAATACATTCAAATGATCTATGTAGTACATCATTAGTATGAGTTTATATGATATTGAACTAGCGCATGATTTTATTAGTAAATTTATAGTATTTAGATTTGTGTAAGCATTTTCCAAGCATGTATGTATCCTCCAGTGATTGATATCTATTAACAACTATTCTGGAATATGTATGTGTGAAAAGATGGTCTTTGTTGTGTAGGCTCTAAAGATATATTCTTTGAAATAGTAATTTTGTGGTTAAATGGAAGAAAAGATCGATGAAGTGTTAGGAAGGATCCTAAGTTAGTCAGTTAAGAAGAAATAGGTAAGCTAAGAGTATGGTAGTTGGCATATAAGTATGAGACCATGATAATTAACGTGTCCGCCCAACAGTAATAAAACCAAACCCTTGATATGAGAAACATAACAAAGTGGAACCTCATGTATTTTGCATTAAATTTCACTAAGTTCCCTTAAACTTACAATCTTTGTTATTATTTTAGGTGATGTTAAGAGAATGTGTCAAGAAGGGCGATGCTAGGAGTGCGTCTAGGTAGCAACGAAGTGGGTTATTATGCATACACTGAAAATGTGGTGCAGTTTAGGGTTACGCCCTAAGAGTTTGTCTTTAACAGAATTTTATATTGAAATGAGTTGTAACAAGTCTGATGTAATGTTTTATTTTAATACTTTCCTTTGTTCTTACATATTAAATCTTTCAGCTAAAATAATAATATTTTAAATAAGGGGTATTTGATAACTGCTTTGAAGAATTGGTTAAGGGTGATGTGTAGTAACACCCAAGATCCGGGCCCGATTAATTGGGTCGATTGAGGGTGTTACATCATATATTAGAACGTAAATGAACTATACAAACATTGCTGAGTCGAGAGTTGTAGGTTGGATGTTTTATCACTCCTCGAGACTTTAAGATCTATTGATACCTGCACACGAAATAAACAAACTGTATGCTAAACGATAAAGCTTAATATTCATGATTCAAGTAAATAAAACAATAAATTTAACATGTATAAACACAATCAATGCATAGTCTAATTTCAACCATTTCATGTCTCATATACTAAGTTTATGCACAATTTCATTTGACAATTCACATGAACATGTATTACCATGCTTTCAAATAACAAGTCTATTCCACTTTCATTTCACAACATACCAATTGTTCATTTCATTATCTCATTCTTTCTTGAATCTGTTGATTCGTTCACATCCAAATTGGCTCTTAGGGCTTGTATAAACTTGTTTGTATGATCTTTCACATGTTTTCATTTGCTACATTTCATATATATACATAATATACCAATTTCAATCACATTTCATATCAATAATCGTTTAGTCGAATTATGTTATGTAATCCCTATTTATTGGACATGGACTCAAGACGGATCCATGAATAATCCAACCATCACACCAGTCTAGCATTCAGTGCCTCATCAGAATGTCTGAAGTAAAAATTTCACTCCACGCCTCATCGATCTAACCAAAGTAAAATGTACTTCACACCTTGTCGAATGCTCGAAGTATAATATGCGTTCCATGCCTCATCGATATAAACCGAAGTATAATCCTGTACACAAATCTAATCCTATGGCATGCCAACTATGCTCGACTCTGCCCAAGACAGTTAATAGGGTACTAATGTTCCAATTACTCATATATTTATGACCACATATATCATAGTTCATATCATGCCCATTTATGCTATGTTCAACTCAATTAAATTCAATTCTCGACATCCAATACCGTCATATAAAAATCAAGTCATGAGACAAGTAATAAGCTTACCTCGATAACCAATTTTGCAACAATAATGTATGTATTACAACATATATATATTGAACTCGAATCATAAAAGTACAAATTGTAGTTTTTGTTACTCATCTATGGCTCTCGCTTTTCCTTTCTCTCGAGATAGCCCAATATCATCTTTAGCGAATTTTGATAATTCAATTACAAAAACAATATCAATTCAAACTCAAATTAGATTAAAATAAAATATCAACATATTTTGCATTCTATTCATTTTAGTACTTATATATGAAATACTGTATCCCACAATTCACGTAAATGTGACAAACCGTGTAACTCTCTGACTTGTGACACACAGTCGTGTTGTAGGCTGTGTAACTCACTAACTTGATACATACAATCGTGTCTTAGGCCATGTGATAGCCCATGTCCCAGATCGTATGCTCCATTATTTGACCATATAAACAAGTCATTTTAAGACCAAAACATACCCAATCATCCACCTCTATTTGTGCATACATACAATAGACCTAAACATCTTTCAAACTCATCTAAACATACCAATTCAAACAACTTATTTCATCTAACCAATATGTCATTCAAAGGTACCACATTTATACCAAAACAACTTCAATCAAACAAGGCTATAATGCCTCATATCAATCACAAAACATAGTCAATTTAGCTCCCTAATGAACTCAATTATAACCATTCACTTTTCATAATAAACATACCAAAAGGGACCATATATTAGAACTTCTTAAAAGTGACTAAAAGACTTAAAATTGCCTAAGCATTCTAAGTCTAACATACAAAATACCTAGTCTAAAGACATATTCATACAAAGTTGATCACTAACATATTCAAAACTACCATAATATAAAGTCCTATACATGTGATAAACCGTAATATATACATATTTTTACCACATGCTTGGCATATTTATGAATGATTCTTTCCTTGGTTTCAGTGAATTTGATGCTCCTAATCTTTTAATTTCATATTTTATACTCAGGAGAGCTTAGGATAGCAAAAAGAGCGAGAAACAGGCAAAAAAAGGACAAATTGGGCCTAAATCAGTGTTTCACAC
Organism: Gossypium longicalyx; assembly: GCA_025698465.1. NCBI lineage: Eukaryota > Viridiplantae > Streptophyta > Magnoliopsida > Malvales > Malvaceae > Gossypium > Gossypium longicalyx. Next base: position 63,336,311 of record CM046995.1, on the reverse strand, counting down.
GGCCTAGGCACTTCCACACGGGTGATCCACACACCCGTGTGTGACACACAGGTAGACAACACGCCCGTGTGTCATGGTCGTGTCGACATTAATCCAAGTCAAAATTGCACACGGCCTGAGCACCTTCATACGGGCGTGGCACACGGCCATGTCCCTGTTGAGCCCAAGTCTAATTCTACTCGGAAAAGGCTAATTTTGAGTGTTTTGAAGCATTCCAAAGCCTATATAAACACCCTAAAAGAGGATTAGAGATAGGACACACAAAGTAAAAGGCAGGAAATACTGAAGGATAGCCATCGGAATCAGCTCGGAGGTAGGATCTGCATCAAGACTGAAGATTTCCATCCAATTTCCTAGAAGTTCTTTAGGTTTCTTTATGTTTTGTTGTTTTCTAACTTTTGAGATGTTTTCCATTATTATGAACTAAACTCCCGAAATACCTAATGAAGATAAAACCTAAGACGGACCTTATTATTATTTGAGTTATATGATAAATACTTGTTCTTATTCTTGATTGTGAAATTAACCCTTTCTTTAATATTCAAACATATTAATTCAGGTTTTTGATGTGCTTATTCAGTGGAGCAAAATTCCCTGTTTAAGAGTAGATCATTCATAATTAAGCGGAGTTACATGCAATCCTAGAGATAGGACGACATAAATCTGCCGGATTAGAGTCAAATCTAATAAGGGAATCCATAGATCGAGTTAATGCAACAATAGGGGTTTTAATTAGAAAGATATTTCAATTAATCAACCTAGAGTCAGTTGTTTTTAGTCTTGAGAGAGATATTAACATAAATTATGGATTTCTACGGATTAAGTCAAGTGAATAAATTGTTTAATTCAAAGGTAATAAGTGAAGTCTAGGTGGATTCTTCTTTGGGTATTGTCTTCTCCATCGATTTTTTCAAAAGTATTTTCCAACTTTAATCTCTGTTGCAATCTTAGTTAATTAGATAATTAGTTTTAGTTTAAAAACACCCTTTAATTCTTAGGCTAGATAATAAAAGGATAGTAATTACTAGTACTTTTAGTCCTTGTGGATCCGATGTTTCCGGTCTCACCATAACTATACTACTGTTCGATAGGTGTGCTTACCTTAAGTCAAATTTTTAGTTAGTTTCACGACCATCAAGTTTTTGGCGCCGTTTCCGGGGACTAAGATATTAGGAAAACTTAATTTTTATTACTTTAGTCATTTTTACTTTTATTGCAATTTACTCTTTTAGTTTAAATTTTCTTTACTAATTTTTCTTTTATTTATTTCTAGCAGGTTTTTAAAGTTTATGACTAGAAGAAACCCGTCAAGACCTTTGCTTTTTGATAGTGAGATAGAAAGCACAACTCATAGAAACCGAAGAGAAATAAGGTGAAGCCTACAATACATAGAGGAAGGACAAGAGGATGATATCCATACTACAACCGAGGAGATGGCTGAAAATCAGAATAATCCGCTACCTCCTGTAATTGTCGTTAATCCAGTAGATCAGAATCCTACTCCTCGTACTATGTATGGTTATGCTAAACCTACTTTAACAGGAACTGAATCAAGTATAGTTAGACCTGCTGTTGCTACAATTAATTTTGAACTAAAACCTAACACGATTCAAATGATACAACAGTTTGTTCAGTTTGATGGTTTACAGGACGAGGATCCAAACACTTATTTGGCGAATTTTTTGGAATTCTGCGATACCTTTAAGATCAATGGCGTTTCTGACGATGCCATTCTCCTTCATTTGTTTCCCTTTTCATTACAGAATAAGGCTAAACAGTGGTTGAACTCATCACACGAGGGTCAATCACCACTTGGGAACAAATGACCAAAAAAATTTTGCTTAAATATTTTCTGCCGGCTAAAATGACTAAACTAAATAATGATATCTCTTTTTTTATACAGATGGATCTAGAAACTCTTTATGATGCATGGGAGAGATACAAGGACTTATTAAAAAGGTGCCCTCACTATGGTTTACCCCTTTGGCTACAAGTTCAAACTTTCCGTAACGGTTTGAATCCCTCGACGAGACAAATGATTGACGCAGCTGCTGTTGGGACTATTAACAATAGGACACCTAAAGAGGCTTTTGAGTTTATAGAAGAGATGTCACTGAATAATTATCAGTGGCAAGTCATGAGGACAAAGTCGACAAAAGCAGCCGGTGTTTTTAACGTCGACTCGGTTACTATGTTTTCCAATCAGGTAGAACTTTTGAATAGAAAAATTGATGGTTTACTTGGTTCTACACAGGTACATCCAGTGATGCAGCGCGATGCAAGTGGAGGTGGAACGAGCAATTTAGACTATTCATCCTACGGCCCTAACATGGAGAACGAGTAAATGAACTATATGGGTAATAATCCTTAGCCTCAAAATAATCCTTATAGTAACACTTACAATGCAGGTTGGAGGAATCACCCAAATTTCTCATGGGGAGGCTAAGGAAATCAAAGACCACCACCTCCTCTAGGCTTCTAACAACAACCTTACTAGCAAGAGAAAAAGCCGAACCTTGAGGAGATGATGACAAAGTTTATTTTAATAGCGAAAGCCAGTTTTTAGAATACTGAAACTACACTTAAAAATTAACAAGCATCAATTCAAGGGCTCGAAAATCAAATTGGGCAATTGGCTAAGATGATTTTAGAGAGACCACCAGGAAGCCTACCTAGTAACACTGAACCCAATACAAAAGAGCATGTGAAAGCAGTTACGTTAAGGAGTGGGAAGGTGTTAGCTGAATCTGAAAAGAAGCCGCCACCAGAAGCTGATAGAAAAGAAGATGAGGAGGAAAAGCCTAAAAATAATGAAAAACCGGTGTTGAGGACCGATCCCATACCCAGCAAAGTTGAAGAAAGACCACATGGATACACAATTCGGTAAATTTCTTGAACTATTTAAACAATTACATATTAACTTATCTTTTGTTGAAGCTATCTCGCAGATGCCTACATACGCAAAATTTTTAAAAGAGCTTCTAACAAATAAAAGGAAGTTTGAAGAATTGTCTACAGTGGAACTCAACGAGGAATGCTCGGTCATACTCCAAAATAAACTGCCAACCAAACTGAAAGATCCAGGAAGTTTTACTATTCCCTGCTTAATTGGTAGTTTGAATGTTGAGAAAGCACTAGTTGATTTAGGTGCCAGTATTAATTTGATGCCTTATAAAATGTTTAAGCAACTTGGTCTTGGGGAACCAAAACCCCCTAGGATGAGCATTCAACTAGCTGATAGATTTGTTAAATATCCTAGGGGTATTATAGAGGACGTACTTGTCAAAGTAGATAAATTTATATTCCCTATTGATTTTGTGCTGGACATGGATGAGGATGTTAAGGTGCCTCTAATTTTAGGTCGTCCATTTTTAACCACTGCTAGGGCTGTTATTGATGTGGGTGAGGGTAAACTTGTGCTTAGGGTAGGTGATAAAGAGATCATTTTTAAAATCTATGATGCCATGATATTTTCTAGGGAACAGGATGACTCATGTTATTTTATTGACTCTATTGATCATGCTACTCAAGATTCTTTACAAAAAATCATACATAAGGACACGTTGGAACTGTGCCTTGCCCAAGGAGAGGAGGTAAATGATGATGATTCTAAGATAGGTAAGATAAAAGCTGAACTAAACTCCAATGAGCCTTCCTTGAGACAGAAAAGCTACGAGGGGATTGAGGTAAACAATGAATTAAAATTAAAGCCCTCGGTTGAAGAACCTCCGAAAGTGGAATTAAAACAACTATCAGATCACTTAGAATACGTTTTTCTTGGAGATAGTTCTACATTACCGATGATTATTGTTTCTGATTTACAGCCAACTAAAAAAGACGAGTTACTCAAAGTATTAAAGAAGCATAAAAGAGCCATAGCTTGGAAGATTTCTGACATAAGAGGGATCAACCCTTATTTTTGTACACATAAAATTTTAATGGAAGATGAATACAAACCCTGTGTGCAATCTCAAAGACAATTGAATCCTAACATGAAAGAAGTCGTAAAAGCTGAGGTAATTAAACTTTTAGATGCTAGAATTATTTATCCCATTTTTGATAGTTCTTGGGTGAGTCCTATTAGGTTGTTCCTAAGAAAGGAGGTATGACTGTTGTGGCCAATGAGAAGAACGAATTAATTCCAACACGAACAGTCACAGGATGAAGAGTCTGCATTGACTATAGGAAATTGAACGATGCCACAAGAAAAGATCACTTTCCCCTACCATTTATTGATCAGATGTTGGAAAGATTATCTGGGAATATGTACTATTGCTCCTAGATGGACTCTCCGGGTATTTTCAAATCCAATAGCTCCTGAGGACCAAGAGAAAATGACATTTACATGTCAATACGGTACGTTTGCTTATCGATGAATGCCCTTTGGATTATGTAATGCTCATGCGATTTTTAGCGATGCATGTTGGCCATTTTTTATGAACTCGTGGAAGATATTATGGAGGTATTTAAGGATGACTTCTCAGTATTCGGTAACTCTTTCCATCTTTGCCATAAAAATTTAAAAAGGGTTCTAATGAGATGTAAGGAAACAAATCTTGTACTGAATTGGGAAAAATGTCACTTCATGGTTCGTGAGGGAATTGTGTTAGGCCACAAAATTTCTAGCAAGGGAATCGAGGTTGATAAAGAAAAAGTAAAAACTATTGAGAAACTACATCCCCCTAATTCAGTTAAGGCTATTCGAAGATTTTTAGGTCATGCTGGATTTTATAGAAGATTTATTAAAGACTTTTCTAAAATCACTAAGCCTTTAATGAATTTGCTAAGAAAGATGTACCTTTCAATTTCAGTCAGGATTGTTTAGAAGCGTTCGATACTCTTAAGGATAAATTGATTAACATTCCAATTGTAGTTGCACCTGATTGGAATTTACCTTTTGAACTAATGTGTGATGCGAGTGATTTTGCAGAAGGTGCGGTTCTTGGACAGCGAAAAGACAAGCACTTTCAACTGATTTATTATGCTAGTAAAACTTTGACAGTTGCACAAGAAAATTATACGATGACTGAGAAAGAACTGTTGGTTGTGGTTTTTGCATTCGATAAATTTAGACCATATTTAATATTATCTAAAGTTGTCATTTACACTGACCATTCAGCTCTTCGTTACCTCCTTACTAAAACAGATGCAAAACCTTGACTAATAAGATGGATTTTATTGTTGCAGGAATTCGACTTAGAAATTCAAGACAAGAAGGGAGCAGAAAATCTTGTAGCAGATCAACTATCCAAATTAGAAAACCCTCATTTCAATGGACTTGACGAACAGGAAATAAATGACTCATTCCCTGAAGAATAACTTTTTACTATCTCTAACTCTGGGGAACCGTGGTTTGCAGACACTGCGAATTATTTAGCCGCTAACGTTATACCAAAAGGGTTGACACATCAACAAAAGAAGTGATTCTTCACTGATGTGAAAAACTATTTTTAGAAAGAACCTTTTCTTTTTCGTATATATGCAGATCAAGTAATTCGAAGATGCATTACAAAGATAGAAGCAATTTTGGAACATTACCACTCAGGACCAACTGAAGGACATTACAGTGGAACTAGGACCGTACATAAAACACTCGAATCAGGTTTTTGCTAGCCCACACTATTTAAAGACACCAACAGGTATGTCGCTATGTGTGATAAATGCCAACGAACAGGTAATATCTCTAAATGTAACGAAATGCCCCAAACGTACATGCTTTCATGTGAAATATTTGATGTATGGGGTATTGATTTCATGGGTCCATTCCCTAGCTCATTTGGGAATAAATACATATTAGTATCTGTTGATTATATGTCGAAATGGGTGGAAACTCAAGCCTTACCTACTAATGATGCTAGAGTAGTGGTAAAATTACTTAAAAAAACTTTTCTCTCGATTTGGAGCACCTAGAACAATTATCAGTGATAGGGGCACTCATTTCTGTAATACTCAATTCGATAAAACCCTTAAAAAATATGGAGTTTACCACAGAACAGCTACCCCTTACCATCCTTAAACTAGTGGACAAGCCGAAGTCACTAACCGAGAGCTGAAACACATCCTAAAAAAGACTATAGAGTCAAATAGGAAGGATTGGGCAAAGAAAATAGATGATGCTTTATGGGCCTATAGAACTGCTTTTAAGACCCCCATAGGAACATCTCATTACAGGCTTGTTTATGGGAAGAGTTGTCATTTACCGTTTGAATTGGAACATAAAGCATTTTGAGCTATAAAATTTATAAACTTTGATCCCAAACTCGCAGTGAAAAGACATTGATGCAGCTGAACGAGTTAGATGAATGGCGAGCTAATGCTTATGAGAACTCACGAATATACAATGAAGCAACAAACTGCCGCCATGATGCTCGTTTAAAGCAAAACAAGCAATTTGAGGTTGGAGATCTTATTCTGTTATACAACTTAAGGCTCAAATTGTTTTCTGGTAAGCTTAAATCACGATGGTCAGGTCCATTCGTAGTCCAAACTGTCTTTCCATATTGCACAGTAGAGGTAAGTCACCCAACCCAAGGCACTTTTAAAGTAAATGGACATCGTCTTAAACTCTATAATGGTGAGGATCCTAAAAACAATGGAGAGGAGCTACGGCTCCGTGAACCTACCTAAACATACCCCCAAGGTAAAGTCGAGCTTAGACTTTAAATAAGCACTTCTCGGGAGGCAACCCGAGCACTAACCCCATTAAATAACTTAGTTTGTTTTTCTTTTTTATTTTATAATCTAACTGCAAGTATTTTTGGCACACACGGCCTAGCACACGAGCGTGCTTTAGGCCGTGGGCTCCCTACGGGCAGGAGACACGGGCGTGGCCATGGCCGTGCTAAAACAGGACAAATATTTTTCCCAAGACAAGATGACGCACGGGCTGCAACAGATAACCACGGCCGTGTGCACCACACAGTTAAGGGACACTGGCGTGTCCCAGACCGTGGTAAAACTGCACCTTAATTTTCAAAAAGCTCAGCAGAGCCACGGCCCGTGATAAATCACCACGGCTGTGCGAGGCGCCCGTGGAAGACACACGGCCTATGGCACGGGCGTGCTTGAGGCCGTGTGAAAACTTGTCCAAAGATTGAAACTTTCGACAAAGTTAGAATAGAACACGGGTTGATGCCACGGCCGTGCTTGAAGGCTGTACGCAATCCTGATTAATTGACACGAGCGTGTTGGACTAAACACGGGCATAGGAGAAGCGAAGGGAGCACCACATGGCCATGCGATGTGGCCGTGTGAGTGTGGACAGGCCGTGTACGATACTAACTTAAAACATCAATCCATAAGCATAAGCCATAAACACGGGCGTGGAAAACTTAACACGGGCATGGGAGAAATGAAGGGAGCACCAAATGGTCGTGCGATGCGGCTGTGCAGGCCACACGGGCGTGTCCATCGGCCGTGTGCGATACTGACTTAAAACATCAGACCACAAGCATAAGTCATGAACACGGGCATGTCAGACCTAACACGGGCGTGGCCAAGGGACTGTGTGCAACACTGACTAAGATTTCACGAAAAACACGGGTTAGGAACACACCACACGGGCGTGTGCCACGGCCGTGTGGCCCAAAATGGGGCTTCCACGACCGTGGCCCCCATTTAACCCCATCCTCTAACCCTAACTTTTTCCCCTTTCCTATTTAAACCCCCTTTCACTATTCATCATCTTCTCCACTAGTCCCATCCCTCCTCTGACCACCAGCGCCGTTTCCAGCCACCTTACCCTCTTTCTTCTAACTTCTCCCTCCCCTAACTTTACCCCTATCTTCTTTCTCCATCTTTCTTTTTCCCTTCTTTCCCTTTCTATCCCTTCCCCCTCTCCTTTCGTTTCCTCTTCTCCTTTTTTTCCCCTCTTCCTCCTCCAACCACCACGCGCCGCCACACACCACCGCGCCCTATCGCCAACCACCACTCTCGATTTTCCTTCTTACATATCTAACTCCATTTTACTATTTTAATCTTCCATATTATGTCAGTTATTACTATTACTACTCTTAGTTCCTTATCAATATTTTATTTCCCTTGCTATTTGATTAAATTATTACTACTCTTGTTTTAGTGCTTTTGTGATTCCTTAATTATCATTGATTCAAGTAAAGTTTGGGACATTAGTAAGATACTATATAGAATTTAGGACCATGTGTTTTGTTAAGTAAAATCGCAGTTGCTTGCTTATTGAGTAATCGATTAGTTAGTTAGTTTTTTGTTTTCTTTCTTTCTAGGTATTACAATTCTACTTATTTTATCTGCATGATTAAAGTACATTTGGATGTTTGTTCTTATTCGTTTGGTTTTTATATTGATTTGAGTCATGGGATTACTTTCGCAGATACCATGACGAACCCAAAAGACAAGAAAGCTACGGTTCTCGCTTCTAAGAAACGGAAAGGAGTGACATCTTCCTCGAGTCCCACTACCGAGATACGACATCCATTCCTTCAATTTCCACCAGTGCCCTAGGAGGAACTATTTTAGATTCTACGGGCTTGACCCCTAGGTGTGGGCCGTTGCAACGATTGGACCGCATTAGAGTAGGTTCATCTAGCCGATTCGGTACGGGCCCTCCTTACCACCGCTCCCTGAGACCGCTTCTTCGATATTATCGAGCCGACATATTTGGAGTTCACTTTGGAACTAAGCTTGACTTTCCAGTTACAGACAGTGATGGCGGAGTACGATGACCTAAAATAGTGCAATTCTGCCTTGGCGGTCTAGTACGTCAATTGAGTGTCCCGAAATTTAGAGCTGCCTTGGGACTCTATACCGATGAGTTTATGGAGGCCAACAACTTTCCCCACCTCTACCGCCACATCCATCGTTCACCTTCATTGTGTTGGATAGAACTCGAGCTTGCTACAGGCATTTATGATCCTAGTCGTTCAAAGGCATCGGCTCTAGCTTTAGCTCTGTGCTATCTCCATGCCCTTTTGGCACACACATTAACGGGGAGGTGAGAGAGCACTGGCGTCGTCAAAACTCACGATGCATACTTCCTGTGGAGCATGAGGCAAGGGCATGTTTTTGATCTCGCATACTTTGCCGCCATTGCCTTTCGCCATCAGACAAAATGACACCGCAAGGGAGTCATCAGCATCGGCCCATATGTGACCCGTCTAGCGCGATATTTTGGGCTCCTGAATACAGTGGCACAGTCTTCATCGCTCACTCTCATCGGCCAGATGTCCCCACCGGGCATCCAAATTATGCTCCATATGCGAATGATTGAGCGTCGTCGTGGGTTCAACCCTCTTCAGTACCGACTTGCATGAGCCACCGATGAGGATGACACCGAGGATATTCCTGACGATATCCCTACATTTCAGAAGGACCTACCTTCACAGCCACCATCGAGTCACCGACCAGTTCATGTGGCTGTTTCATTGTCTGAAGTCTCAAACTACCTTCATCACTTTGAGTAATATTGCACTCAGCGATTCGACAGCATCGAGGCGACTCTACAACAAATTTGCCAACATTTTCACATATCGCCTCCAGCACCACCACCTCAGGATCCAGCTATCCTTCTTTTTATTTTTATTTTTTTCGTGTTACTTTTGCACTTTATTTATCTTTTTTCTTACAAGACTTTTATTAGTATTATTTGAATTTTCTTTCCTCTAGTTTTTCCATTATTACTAACCATAATAACCCTATACATATCAATCCCTTCAACATTATTGATGGCATCACAGTTCCAAAAGGTTCAGTCGATGGGTATTACTAAGGAATATACACACAGTTCTCCATGACTGTCATGTTTTGCTCGACCACGACCATAGCCACCACGACACCGACCACCACGATAACCTCTTCGCTGGGCACTGTGACTGTGGAACCCAACCTCTACCACCACCTTCACCTATGGCTACATATCACATACACATCACTTTCAATGTCTCTAAACCCATTTCCGCTCTTTCAAGGAGTACATCCAAACATTCAGGGAAGTTTTCCTTTTCTCCCTCTCTTTTGATATTATATTTATATTGCTATAATCTATCTTTGTACATTGAGGACAATGTACATCTTAAGTATGGGGAGGTTATTTATTTGTTTATCAGAAAATCCTTGAAATTTTATCTTGTTCTCAAATAACCTTCTCATATCACCTTTAGAATGAATTTTAATTGATTTATGATTTTTATTGATATGTTCTGAATTAAATCATAGGTAACTGTGCATTGATTGTTTAAACTTTAATATATTAGAGGATCAAACATGATAAGTTGACTTTTGAGGATTAAAATTGCTAGGTTGTTTCCTTGAATTGAGGTATTATCTTGAAGTTTTGGATTTACAGGATTGACATCAAATACCCATAACTTTCATGAGATTTTGAGCCTTTTAGAGCATATATCTTTCTTGCTCACTGATTGTTTTATGAGTGTGTCAACATTGATTTGCTATTCTAGAACTTGCCTCGATTATACATGTTGAGACCACACCTTTGATTTGATATACTAAAATGATAAAGGCAGTTAAGTTTTAACCCATTTACCCCATAAAAAACCTACCCGCATAATTGACTCCTAATGAACCCCCTTTTAGCCTTAACTATTATTTCTTGATTTTCCCCTTAATATTAACCCACAAATTAACCCTTTCTGATTCGTTAAGAATTTTTCCCTTTTCATTAACTCATTTTTATCGAGATTTGATTTGATTAGTTACCTAACCATGTTCGTTCATTCTAGTTGCTAAACTATTTCTCATTATGTACTTTCCATTATTGTACTTGTTCTTGTTCTTATAAAAAAAACCGTTTAGTCATTTTCATCCAATTACATATTATTCTAAAGAGCTTGGATAAGTTAAAGTCAGTATATTGAGGAAAAGCTCACATCTTTAGTCTCGGATAGTTCGAATTCTAGCATTTTTTTAATTTAGCAATTAGCTTCATTTTTCTAAGTTTGGTAATTTATTAAATTAATCTCGATTCTAACCCTTTTTTTCAGCCTCTATCCACACCTTTAACCCAAGCCCCATTACAACCCAGTTAAAGACCTTTTGATTTGTATATCATCTCACTTATAGTGGTGGAGATTTGATTTTCATGCAAGCCTATGGTAATAACTTTTCATGTTTGACTATTGAGTGCTTAATTATTAAACCTTAAACACTCTGAGTGATTTGAGTGAATCATTAGTGAGGATGTCAACCTTGTCAATTTGGAATGAAAGGTGATTACTTAGATTAAGGGGGACACCTATGATTCTAAGATTGAAATGCTCAATTTAGATTGTTTGAAACTTTTGTCTTCTTTTAGTTAAAGCTCTTAACGTATGATTACTTGTGGATTAATTCGAACATTATTGATGAGAATTATAAGTTGAGAAGAATTTATCTTAATTGTGAGTTGAGGATTTTGCTTGAGGACAAGCAAATGCTTAAGTGTGGGGATATTTGATAAACCATAATATATACATATTTTTACCACATGCTTGGCATATTTATGCATGATTCTTTCCTTGGTTTCAGTCAATTTGATGCTCTTAATACTTTAATTTCATGTTTTATACTCAGGAGAGCTTAGGATAGTAAAAAGAGCGAGAAACAGGCAAAAAACGAACAAATTGGGCCTAAATCAGTGTTTCCCACGGCCTAGGCACTTCCACACGGGTGATCCATACGCCCGTGTGTGACACACAGGTAGACAACACGCCCGTGTGTCATGGCCATGTCGACATTAATCCAAGTCAGAATTGTACACGGCCTGAGCACCTTCATACGGGCGTGGCACACAGCCGTGTCCCTATCGAGCCCAAGTCTAATTCTACTCGGAAAAGACTAATTTTGAGTGTTTTGAAGCATTCCAAAGCCTATATAAACACCCTAGAAGAGGATTAGAGACAGGACACACAGATTAGAAGGCAGGAAATACTAAAGGATAGCCATCGGAATCAGCTCGGAGGCAGGATCTACATCAAGACTGAAGATTTCCATCCAATTTCCTAGAAGTTCTTTGGGTTTCTTTATGTTTTGTTGTTTTCAAACTTTTGAGATGTTTTCCATTATTATGAACTAAACTCCCTAAATACCTAAGGGAGATAAAACCTAAGACGGATCTTATTATTATTTGAGTTATATGTAAATACTTGTTCTTATTCTTGATTGTGAAATTAACCCTTGCTTTAATATTCCAGGATATTAATTTAGGTTTTTGATGTGCTTATTCAGTGGAGCAAAAGTCCCTATTTAAGAGTAGATCATTCATAATTAAGCGGAGTTGCATGCAATCCTAGAGATAGGATGACATAAATCTGCCGGATTAGAGTCAAATCTAATAAGGGAATCCATAGATCGAGTTAATGCAACAATAGGGGTTTTAATTAGAAAGATATTTCGATTAATCAACCTAGAGTCAGTTGTTTTTAGTCTTGAAAGAGATATTAACATAAATTAGGGATTTCTACAGATTAAGTCAAGTGAATAAATTATTTAATTCAAAGGTAATAAGTGAAGTCTAGGTGGATTCTTCCTTGGGTATTGTCTTCTCCATCGGTTTTTCCAAAAGTATTTTCCAACTTTAATCTCTGTCGCAATCTTAGTTAATTAGATAATTAGTTTTAGTTTAAAAACACCCTTCAATTCTTAGGCTAGATAATAAAAAGATAGTAATTACTAGTACTTTTACTCCTTGTGGATCCGATATTTCCGGTCTCAGCATAACTATACCACTGTTCGATAGGTGCGCTTGCCTTAAGTCGATTTTTTAGTTAGTTTCATGACCATCAATATGTCATTTATAACCTTGGCCAAAATGACTCAAAAACTACCAAGATGATTGCTGGATAATGTAATAGTACTCTGACAAGCTTCCAACCTATCGAGCTTTCAATAATCTACAAAATAAAGGAAAATAACTATGTAAGCAACTAGTGCTTAGTAAGCTCGTATAAACTCAAACATAACTTACCATTCTTAAGCTCAATTTATAAAATGTGCTTAACATCTTTACCATACTCATAAGCATAATACAATCCTATATGCATCACCAAACTCACAAATTAGTAGGCTCATATATAATGCATATAACCATTTCACAGATGAATCTTCATGAACATAACATTCATCACATAATCATTTAGTTCCCTTCAATTCATTTGCATTCATCCAAGTTTACCTTTCATAATTTTATGAGCAATTATCCATTTGAACACATGTTTTGCCAATTACCTTTACTTGCTTCGTTGAACCATCTAAAATTTCATTGGATACCTGGGAATGCTCACACTTAATGTGCCTTTCCATATAATTGTAACCATTCCTTTTCAATAGTGCTCACACGAGCTATGAAATGGGCCTGCTCACATAAGTTGTGGGTCAAAATGTTAGCTATAAGATGCTGCTCACATGAGATGTAGAGAATTTGCAACAAATGCAGGACCTCAGTCATCGATAAGACATTCAAGACTAGCACCCAAAACATGAAATCCCTAATGACATGTCATTCATATTTTAAGAAATATTAAGGTTCAAACGAGATTATTTATCCATCAATTACTCAAAACATCAATATATATTTTCAAGTCAATTTATAACTAACACAATATATTAGATAATCAATCCAACTATATTTAGTAAGATTCTAATTCATATGAACTTACCTCGATAACTATAGTCGCAAAAGTAAAGTTAGAAACTAATCTGAAACCTTTGCCTTTCCTCTATTTAAGTCCCGTTGTTGTTTATCTTGATCATAAATAAACAATTTCATTCAATTATTATAATTCCAACATTAATAAGTAATTTTATGCAATTAAAGCCTTCCATCATCAATTTACAAATTTACCCCCAATACTTTAACTTTCTTACAATTTTGTCCTTAAATTCTTAACTTGCAATTTCACCATTTTTCTAACTAAAACATGCTAGCCGATTTTTCTAGGGGTCTTGAACAACCTATAATTACCAACAATTCACATTAAAACCCAATCAATTTTACACTTTCAACAATTTAATATCTAATCCAATATTCATAAAAAAGTACTTATCAAAACATGTTCATTTAACAACAAAATTTAATAATCTATCAATTAACATCACCAATTCATCAATTTCATTCCTAACATATCCCTCAACATTTAACAGTTTTACAAATTAACCCTTGGGCTGAATAGTTTAAGTTAAAACGAGCTCAAAAACATAAAAATAATTAAAAAGGGGACAAATTTACATACCATGCACTGGCAAATAGCTTGACCGAAACTTGCTTCCTTCTCTAATGGTGTAATTAGTTTTGGGGAAAGAAAATTAAAGAAGATGATACTTCATTCATCTTTTATTTACTTTGTTTAATTATTTACTAATTTACCTTTTCACCCTTAAAAATCATTTAAACTACCATAATACCTATCCATAAACATCCATTAATTTTAAATGTGGTATATTTACCATATAAGTCCATTAATTCATCTTATTAAAGCTTTTTAATCCACTTAACTAATAGAACTGAACTTTTTCACCTTTTTCAATTTAGTCCCTTTTACCTAATTAACCATTTAAACCTCAAAATTTCTTAATCAAAATTTAATACTATCTTAAATTAACCCTATAGACATTAAATAAATATTAAAATATCTATTCCCTCGTCAGAATCATGGTCCCAAAACTACTATTTCTAACACCACTAAAAATAGGCTGTTACAAGCCTACTATACTTAACATCTCTTTACTTTCTATATCCTTTTTAAAATTTTTCCTTATTATCAGACTTGATATCTTCTTCCATACTTACTGGTCTTATCATTTTCTTCGGGCGAGGTAGACTATGCCAAATACTTAACTTAGAATTCGTCCAGATTTTCCTTACTTCTTTGCACTCTCTATACATATTTTCAACACATAACCTTTCCCCGCCACATACTCTGTTGCACACTAGCCTTGTCCTTTGTAACTATACAGGGTTTACCCAAAGGCATTCTCTTTAGATGGTCATCACGAGATTCGTTCTTCAATTACGCCACGAGGGCATTCCTTTTAACAGAGACCGCCACAAAGAATTATTTTTATGAAAATTGGTGTTTTTAACGATAGGGATTTGCCTAAACTCGCCGTCGTGAGGTTTGCCCCTTATCGCCTGGTACTCACCCAACCGTGCTTTAAATCTTTTCCATATGATGTCATAGCTCATCCATGGTCTTACACTATATGGTCTTCAAAGTGGCATAGACTTTTCCTTTCAAAGATTCGTGTTTTTAGTCTTGGCGGACCCTTTTAAACGACTCCGGAGACAGACACAGACACATCAGGCAGACTCATACTTGACAGACTCATTGACATTTAATTTGTTTATATCCTCAAAACACACATAAACATATTTTACTCATTCAGAAACATTAATCATTAACCTTAGAGATCATATCCATTTTCCATACGAATCATTCATACAAGTTAATTAGACATACATTTCTCACAAAATCATCATATCATGCATTTTTAACTTACTTTTACAGAAGGTTTGAACATGCATAATACATTTGCAAGAGTCGGCTTAGGGACTCACCTCATATCCTAGAAGGCTGTCAAACTTCATATCTAATCCTTTCTTGTGACAACAACAACTTGAGTTCCAGATCTTTCACTCAACCAAATACTAGGGCTTCCTTGCCTCATCATACAGAGACATTTTGTTAGAACTCATTCGGGTAACCCTGTACCTCTATTTTAGCTCAAACATATCACTAAGCCTTATTTTTTTAAGTATACTCACAGATCTGCGTTTCTTTAGTAGACAGAGTCATGAAACGTACCTTGTCGGGAGGGAGCTTACTAGCAGAAAACTAGAGTTCCAAAATTGTCTTTTTGGAAGGCATCCCTATCTGCTTAGCCTCTCCGTCCTTAAGAAGGAAGACAACCCTTCTTAACTTAACATGAGTATCCTTTTAACCTAACTCAAGTTTTCATGGGGACTTGATAAATGTCACGTCAAGACTGAATTGTCTTATCCAAAATCTATCACTCCCAAGAAACTTACCTAATACTCATTTAGCCTTTAACTTTTTCGGTTTATGCTTGGTTAGTTCCCAACCAGATTTCCTTACAAATCAACTAGTACAGGACCACATTGGTCACTGGAGGTATTATGCCTTCAACGTGGCCTTATTCTTCATAATCATCCTTTTCGTAACCATCACTTTCGTTTCACTTATCATCTTAATCTAACTAGAAATCCTAGTTTACTTATTTCCATATCAGAGTTTGCCCATTCTATATGCAAAAAATGCATTTAGGCCACTACCTACCACTACTTAGTCAAATATTCTTCCCTATGATTCCTTAACCATTCCTATTATAGAGGGTTGTATAAATAAAACATTCTTGGTTCGCCTATTTTATACACCAAGATGAGCCTTTTTGGGTAAACACTTATTCGCTTATCGTTTTTCTATATAACTATACGTCTAATTCAAAGACTTACACACTCTTACTATTATTCTTTGAATCGTCATACTTAACTTAGCCATAAGTTTCGTTCCTCTATAATACACTAGAATAAGGTGTCACAGATGCGCTCGAAAAGTAACTTATACTTAATCTAATCTTAACAATGGACACTTAAAACTATCCTCTTAAGCCTTATTCCTATGGACTATATTTCAAACTTTCAGGACTTCACCTAAAGGCGTACTCGAGAAATTCTATTTCTTAATAAATCCATCACTTTACTTATTTAGAACTCATTCCAAAATTCTTACTTCTAAAACAGCACTCGAATACTAAGGCTTCACCGAGTAGGGTGTTACATATCCATTAATGACAAATTGATAAACATTTAAGAATTGATAATTCTAAGGCATGGGTAAGCTTAATCAAGCTTAGATAGTCAAGAAAACATAATAATTTTAAAAAATGACTTAAGACCTTAGGGATTTTGGCCCAAATTGCAAAAGAAAACAATAATGAAATAAAGAAAGATGAATACTTCATATTTTCCCCTAACATTTGGTTAATATATTTAATAGTGGTGTCATTAAGCTTAATTAACTTAGTTTATTAACTGTTAATCATGTTTATTTAATAATTAACCTTAATTAATTAAAGACAAGTGGATGTACATCAAAGTCCACTAACTCATTTCAAATTAATGGTTAAGTAACCTTTTGGTTCTTTGGTTGATTGCTAGCCCTCAAGCACTTTCTAATTTAAAATTCAATAACGATTGAACTTTCCTAATTTAGTCCCTGAATTTTAATTAACAATTTCATTGGTTTATTT
The DNA here is from genome assembly GCA_025698465.1 of Gossypium longicalyx. Classification (NCBI taxonomy): domain Eukaryota; kingdom Viridiplantae; phylum Streptophyta; class Magnoliopsida; order Malvales; family Malvaceae; genus Gossypium; species Gossypium longicalyx. The sequence continues at coordinate 63,319,076 of CM046995.1, read as the reverse complement.
TCTTAACTATTCCTTAATATATTTTCATACTAACTTCGTAAATACTCCTATTATCATCTTACAGACTTGGTTTATGGAAATGGGATTCCGAAACCACATTTTTCAATATCAACTAAAGTCGAGTCGTTATATGTCGTCCATTCATTTGTTCTCAGTTTTCCATTACATTTGGGTTATTGGTGCATTATACTTTTTTTGGTTCCGTGGAAAAATTCTAGGACTACAAAAAATACTTTGTTAACTTCCGGCTCACATGAATATTTTATTTAATTTTACAAAATAAAATTAAAACTCTACGTGAAGATGATACTCTACACTCTAATTACAAATTAAAAAAATTTAAAACATAAATACAACCAATCTATCACTAGAACTTTTGGCAAATTTAATTTATAATAAAATATAAAATAATGTAGATACATTCATTCACATGCATAATATCCAAAACATGCATATAATTAAAGAATGTCACATCTTATCAATTTTAATTAAACAACAAGAAAAAGAGATAAATTTGATATTCGGTTTAGAAAAATTTCAGTTTAGAAATTGATTTTGTTGCATAGCGAAAAATAAAAAAAAATCTAAAACAAAGCAATTGCGTTATTTATAAAAAAAAAATAAACCCTAACCAAATTTATACATGTGCTTTGAAGTAGACGGTTTGATTCATTTCTTGGCTTTCGACCAATACGATCTTCTTCACTATTCTTGAACTCTAGTTTGCTTAGAATGTGACCTCTATCTTCAAGAACCAATTGCACAAAATGAAAAGTTTATTAAATTTCCAGTGGGGAAAATTAATTATCTGTTCTAAGAACAAAAACCAATAAATTGAACTTTTAAGAAAATATAATTTAACTTAGAATAAATTTAAACTATTTTTCGATAGACTAGCCAGTATGTATGTTTATGGCTTGAGCTATGTCCCATTATATAGAGAAAAAAATACAAGAGTTCTAGTTGAATAAATAATATTATTTTAATAGAAAAATACAAATATTCCCTACAAGGAATACCTACCTAGTCTCTAAGACTAGAGTTGCCTCCCACTACATGCCAGATAGACTTCCAAGCTCATCTATTGTATTGGATACAATTTAATCGATTCAATTGTAAACAACTAAGAGCTGTACTGAGCTAGTAGAGGGATCATTTGGACATATATAATTAGGGCTCAAATAATTTGTAATTAAATTTTGACTCTTCGCCTATTAATTACAATATTATTTAGTCATGAAGTCATTCCACTAAAGTATCATGACTGGCTCTTCCTTATTATATACTGTTATGGAAGTAACTAACTAAGTGTTCGTCTAATGACCTTGTCATGAGTGTGTTACCCTCACAGGATATCTTTAATCTCTTTGGGTTAAATTAGTCTACCTAATATGATGATATTTTGTCTTATGGTAATCATTACATTTTCCTTGATGAAAAGTTAATTACTAACATATAGTAATTAAATCATTTGTGCTAGATAGATGACCCGCAACCATATTAGTTTCTCATCTATCATGTAATGTCGATAAGAGGATATCGTTTACCCTTTATTGGGCTATGAATTACACTACTGTAAGTGAATCTATGTCATGTAGAATTTGTATACCCAACGTACCAACTTTGACTCTATAAACCATTGAACTCAGGCTTTCAATACATCAAAATATACGATTCACGCACACATAGTTCGCCACTTACTTAGGATTGAGGTAAGTCACACTATGAATATTTAGGTCATGTCTGATGTACTATCAATTCAGACAATCACATTTATGTCTTTATCTTCTAGGGTTATCCACTTTGATACTCAAGACAAAGTATCTCTCTAATCGGACTTGATAGATGACGTAATAGTCTTTTAATTGATTTTTACAATTTCGATTAAACTATGGACCATTTAGATTTCGTACTAATATAAGTTGTCTTCTTCCATTATGATTCTACTGCATAATGCAACTTAATATTAGTTAAATGTTAGACAATTATTGAGCTAAAATTTGTATTTTGCTTTGTGTGCAAAAACTATTGAGGACATTATATAAAATATATTAATGTGCATAATGAAATCTTATTAAACCAATTTGTTTGAAAAATTACAAGTACATTTAACGATATCACTACACTAAGGGCACTAGATTCCAATAGACCTAGATGATATTATGGGCGTGTGTTAACCCATATTTGAAGATTGATTTTATGAAACAACAAATCCTTAAAGATTGGATCAAATTGAATCAAGTCAAATTGAATCAAGTAACAAGAATTCCTGATTTAAGGAGATTGGGTTGGACAACTTGGAAACAAATCTTAAAGATTCATGACTTATCCTAGATCTTAATGAATATATTCTTAATGCTAATTGTGTTTCTATTTTTATTAGGCTTTCATTGTAGTTGATCTTTATCTTAGTAAGCTTTAAACTATTACATATTGAAAAACTTGTGTAGGTAAAAGAGTATGGAGAATTTTAACACTTATTCTATTCATTAGGAATTTATTTTTTAGATGTACATTTTGTAAGTAAACAAATGAACCGCTTGGTTTACACATTAAGTTTTTTGGGGGGGGAAATTATAAAAGAGTGATCTAAATCTTAAGTGCAAAACTAAGGTTGCTATATCGGTGCGTGATAGGACTTAAATCATTATTTGTACAACGTTGAAAGATAGTGAATTCTCTTCCTAGGTAAGTCCCTTAAATATAAAGAAATCAAACTACATAAACAATTGAATTGTGTTCATCATTCTTCTTTTGCAATGACAAAAGTAACAAGCACCACTAGTAGCAATACTTCATGTTCTTGCAAATTTTGACTGATTTCTTCAAGTTCTATGTTAAAAGACTAGCACAATAAAAGGAAGCAATGAAGCTTTGCTTCATTAGACTAGCAAATATAGAGTTGCAGACAAGTAGGTCTTCATCTTTTTTTTAGAACCACTGGTCACGGTTAAAAGGCTATTAGAAAAGAATACTTTAATGACTGCAGTAGAGTAAAAATGATGGTATAATTGGCAAGCCTTTCGTTTCATTCTTTTACTAAAAAAAACCTAATCTTTTGAAATTGAATAGGAACAATTCTCATTAATCTATTTGTAGATGTAGTGACGCTCTTACTCATAATATATATTATTTTATTTTGTTGTTTTGTTTTGTTTTGTTTTGTTTTTTTGTCCTAGCTTGTACCTTTTCTATTATAATCTCTTTCAAAATTTCTTTTCACACCTCAACAAATACTGGATTTGTGAATTGATAGTTACACCAGAAGAAGAAAAGAAATATATTTTGTACTGATGTTTTGCTATTGAGCATTAGCCTACAATGCAACATGTAACCAGTAGGAGTAGCAGCTCAGCAAGCAGACCAGCATTGGAGCTAAACCGAGAGCAGCAACTAATTGGCTTTGTTTTGTTTATTTTGGTCCAATTGTAACTTGTTCAATTTACTTTTAACTTGTTATTAAAGTTGGTAGGATTAGATTTGATTTGAATTTTGATGTAATAGCTGTTATGACAACTTTTTTTATATGTAATTCAAAGATTATATTTGTTATGCATTAGTGGGAGCAGTTACATCATTAGGCAACTGTCCAATTTCATGTAACTCACTTATATTTTGAAATCTTCAATAAAAATTATATTGTTATCTGGTTATCATCTTATTCAAACTCTTTCTCTTTGATTTTTGCTTCAATCTTTCTGTTTTGATTTTGTTTGTTTTGCTTGTTTAATGCATTTGTTCCAACAAATGGTAATCAGAGCCTAAGTCTTTGAGGGACTCTGTTGTTAGTTGCTACATCGAGAACAAAAGCTTGAAAAGAAAAAAATTGAAGCTGTTGAGTTTGTTTCAGTAAGATGAACTTCACACCACCTCCACCACCTGTGTTTTCTGGTGAGAACTACCACATTTGGGTAGTCAAAATGAAGACATACCTTCAAGCACAAGATTTGTGGAATGTGATTGAGAATGATGCTGAACCACCTTCATTGAGGGCCAATCCCATGATTGCTCAAATAAGGCAGCACAGTGAAGAGAGCACTAAGAAACATAAAGCACTGGCTTGCTTATAGAATAGAGGATCTGATGTGATCTTCACTCGGATAATGGCTTGTGACTCACCTAAGCAAGCTTGGGAGAAGCTGAAGGAGGAGTTCATGTGTGCAAATAAGACAAGGCAGCAACAATTGATCAATCTTAGGAGAGATTTTCAGAATCTGAAGATGAGAGACTCAGAGACCATCAACAGGATAATGGTCACTGTCAACAGCATAAGACTTCTTGGAGAAGACTTTAGTGAGAGCAGAGTTGTTGAAAAGGTGATCACCACTCTCCCTGAAAAGTTTAAGTCCAAAATTTCTTTACTTGAGGACTCGAGAGATTTGTCAACTATTTCATTGTCTGAGTTGATAAACTCCTTATATGCACTCGAGCAAAGGAGGGCCAACAGGCAAGAAGTGCATCTTGAAGGAGCCTTTCAAGCAAAGGCCAAAAAAGGCTTAAGTTTAAGTCATAAAGGAAAGAAGCCTTGGCTCAATAAAAGGGAGAAACCAAGGAGGGATATAGGCAAGAAGAAGTTCCCACCATGCATTCACTGCAAGAAGACCACACATTTGGAGAAATACTGTTGGTACAGGCCAAACATTCAGTGTAGAGGCTGTAACCAGTTTGGCCATATAGAGAAAGTGTGCAAGAACAAAGGGAAAGCACCAGCTCAGCAACAAATTCAAGCTTAGGCTGTTGAGGACCTTCAAGCTCAGGAGGAGCATATCTTTACTATTTCATGTTCGGCAACTTTAAACAAGGCCAGATGCAATTGGTTGGTGGATAGTGGCTATACACATCATATGACATCTGATGAAAGCTTGTTTAAGGACCTTGATAGGAGTTTTGCATCAAAAATCAGAATTGGCAATGGGAGTCTGATTGAAGCCAAAGGAAGAGGTAATGTGGTGATAAACATGTTCAGGTAACAAAGTGATTTCTGATATGCTTTTTGTGCCTGACATAGATCAGACTACTTAGTGTTGGACAACTAGTAGAGAAAGGGTATTCTCTGATTTTTTATAATGGCACTTGCATTGTTAAAGACACATATGGTCAGGAGTTGGTCTCAGTAGCAATAACTGATAAGTGTTTCATGCTTAACATAAATCAACTTTAGAAGAAGGCTTACACTAGCCTTGTTGATAATGTTGACCTATGGCACAAAAGGTTAGGCCATGTCAAATTTAGATCACTTGATCTGTTGCATAAGTTGAATTTAGTGGAAGACTTGTCAAAATTTAAGGCTAGAAACACTATTTGTGAAGTCTGCCAGCTTAGTAAGCAGGCTAGATTGCCTTTTCCAGCTAATATGGCATGAAGGGCTCGAGACAAACTTGAGCTAGTCCATTCTGATGTTTGTGGGCCTATGAAGACTCCTTCCTTGAATGACAGCAAGTATTTTGTGTTGTTCATAGATGACTTGACTAGGTTTTGTTGGGTTTATTTCTTGAAGCAGAAGTCTGAAGTGTTTGAAGCCTTTAGCAAATTTAAGGCACTAGCTGAGAATCAGTCAGGTTGTAAGATCAAGGCCTTGAGAACTAATAATGGCACTAAGTAGCTATCTGAAAGATTTTAGAAGTTGTGTGAGCAAACTGGGATTTATCATCAACTCATAAATGTTTATACTCCTCAACAAAATAGAGTATGTGAGAGAAAGAATAGAACAGTATTGAATATGGCCAGGTGTCTGCTATTTCAGAGCAAGTTACCAAGAAAATTTTGGGTTGAGGCAGTCAATACCTCAGTGTATCTGCTCAACAGGCTGCGAACATATGCTGTGAAGGAAAAGACTCATTTTGAAGCTTGGCATGGACTCAAGCCAACTGTCTCACATCTGAACGTATTTGGCTGTGTCTGTTATGCCCACATCCCAGTTGTGAAGAGAACTAAGCTTGAAAGAAGGGTTGTTCCTAGAATCTTTGTTGGCTACAGTAATACTAAGAAGGGTTACAGAGTGTTTGATCCATCAATAAAGAAAATTATGGTGAGCAGAGATATCAGATTTGATGAAGAAAAGGTTTGGATTTGGAATGGTGAAGATGCAATGCTGATTGAAGAAGATCAACTTGACAGAAACTTGAAACCAGTTGAAAATGAACCTAGTAATGAAGACTTTGATGATGCTTCTATGAGAGGCACCAGAACTATTGCTGACATCTATCAAAGATGTAATATTGCAATAGTGGAACCTTCAAATTTTGAAGAAGCTGCCAAGGAAAAACATTGGAGGAAGGCCATGGAAGTTGAATTGGAAATGATACACAAGAATGACACTTGGGAACTGGTGGACAAACCAAATAATAAAAGGTCATAGGTGTCAAGTGGGTTTTTAGAGCCAAGTACAATGCTGATGGCTCATTGAACATGTACAAGGCAAGGCTTGTGGTGAAAGGATACAATCAGCAGTATGGCATCGATTTCATGGAGACTTTTGCACCAGTATCAAGGCTTGATACAATCAAGCAATTGTTTGCTTTAGCTGCTTAGAAACAATAGAAGGTTCACCAATTGGATGTCAAGTCAGCATTTCTTAATGGCTTTTTAAAGGAGGAGATTTTTATTGAACAACCTGGTGGATTTAAAGTTCTAGGAGAAGAAGACAAGGTTTATAAGCTGAAAAAGGCCTTGTATGGCCTGAAGCAAGCACCAAGAGCCTGGTATGATAGGATTGACACCTACCTGTCTAGGCTCAGGTTTGAGAAAAGTGTTAATGAAGCTACACTTTATGTGAAGAAGTCAGAAAGTGAGACATTGTTGATTATATCACTCTATGTGGATGACCTGCTTGTGACTGGAAGCAAAAATGAATTGATTAGTGAATTCAAAGTGCAAATCAAGGAAGTGTTTGAAATGACAGATTTGGGAATCATGACATACTTCCTTGGCATGGAAGTGAACCAATCTGATCAAGGCATCTTCATTAGCCAGCATGCTTTTTCTTTGAAAATTCTCAACAGATTTTGCATGACTAATTGCAAAACAGTCAGCACACTAGTGTCACAAGGGGAGAAGCTGTCTAGTAATGGAAATGAAGAAAGGGTTGATGAAAAAGAATATCAAAGCCTAATAGGTTGCTTGTTATACTTAACAGCAACAAGACCAGACATTATGTTTGGTGTTGGTCTGCTGTCAAGGTTTATGCACTGCTGTAATGTGATTCATTTCAAAGCAGCTAAGAGAATTCTCAGATATATCAAAGGGACATTGAATTATGGAGTCAAGTTTGAAAAAGGAAAAGAGATTAAATTAACTGGATATTCTTATAATGATTGGGTTGGCTCTGTTGATGACATGAAGAGCACCTCAGGTTACTTCTTTACTCTTGGCTCGGGAGTCTTTTGCTGGAGCTCAAAGAAGCAACAAATTGTTGCTCAATCCACAGCTGAAGCAGAGTACATTGCAGCTGCTGCAGTAGTGAATCAAGCCATTTGGCTTGGAAAGCTACTATGTGATTTGAATGAAAAACAAGTTGAAGCAACCGAAATCATGGTTGATAACCAGTCAGCAGTTGCCATAGCTAAAAGTCCAGTCTTTCATGGTAAGACTAAGCATTTCAAGATCAAATTTCATTTTGTTCGAGAGGCTGAGCAATCAAAAAAAGTTAGTCTTGTTCATTGTAGTTTAGAAAACCAATTGGTTGATATTTTAACCAATCCATTAAGTGCTACAAGGTTTGAAGCTTTAAGAAACAAAATTGGTGTATGTTGCATACAATCCAAGGAGGAGTGTTAAGCATTGGCCTACAATGTAACATGTAACTAGCAGGAGTAGCAGCTCAGCAAGCAGACCAGCATTGGAGCTGAACCAAGAGCAGCAACTAGTTGGCTTTGTTTTGTTTATTTTGGTCTAATTGTAACTTGTTCAATTTACTTATAACTTGTTATTAAAGTTGGTAGGATTAGCTTTGATTTGAATTTTGATGTAATAGCTGTTATGACAGCTTTCTTTTGTATGTAATTCAAAGATTGTATTTGTTATGCATTAATGGGAGCAGTTACATCATTAGGTAACTGTCCAATTTCATGTAACTCATATTTTGAAATCTTCAATGAAAATTATGTTGTTGTCCAGTTATCATCTTATTCAAACTCTTTCTCTTTGATTTTTGCTTCAATCTTTTATGTTTTGCTTTTGTTTGTTTTGCTTGTTTAATGCCTTTGTTCCAACAATTGCACATGTAAAGGATAATAAATACATTTGTATAATATGTCACAAATTTGTATTAATATATATGGTTTAACAAACAAGCTAGTATTGATTCTAGTATAATGATCCCATCCCATGAAAGAAGAATGTAAATAAATATACACTTGGTACCTAATAAACCAATGGTGCGAAAGAGCTGAGTGAGAAGCATAAATCACGTCACCCACACTAAGCTCAGCAATCAGCACACATCACGATTAGATTGGGCTTTGTTATTTAATGGCTTGTCAGTCTTTAAACACCCGATTGGTGGCACCGTAGGGGCGGTAAACTCAACAAAAGCTTGCCAACAGAATGTAGCATACGTGCGGGGTCGTTCGTTGGGCGCTGGGGTTAGCTCAATGGCCGATAATGTTATACCCCTACATGGAACATTATCGCTGCAAGCTATGTCCACAGCTTTATCTTTATACGTTCCTCTTATTTTTTCAAAGGTGATTCCTGATAGAGCCACGGCTGCTGTTTGGTTTCTGCATTCCGTTTTGTGTTTTTCGCCACAGTAGAATTGATTTATCACAATTGGACGAACTACCTCAGACACTTGTATGTTTGAGAACACAACACCCTGAACCGAACCGCGTCCACCCTGCATGCAAATATAATATCAGAAAAGTTACTAAGAATGTCAGGTAGTCATACTAGAAGCCTTCTGTAACATATTACCTGCCATGTCTTTATTCGGGCACCATTCGTTGTGTTATGCATAACTATATCCCGGACAGTGATGTTCGAGACACAGGCTTTGCTGATGTAATTCCTTCCCAAGCCTCCAATGCTGATTCCATGCCCTGGTCCACAGCTTACGTTGAAAATGGATACATTTGAGGATCCTGATTGTAAGGAAATGCAGTCATCACCTGCAACAATCACTTCACTTCAGATCTGATTAATTCGATTTAAGTATTTATTTCCTGCTTAAGGTCTTACATCGTTTTGTTTATTTACTAGCAAGATAGAGTTGAAATAGTTACCGCATGAAAGATTACTGGAATGGATTAGCACATCTTGACAGTTGTGTAGGTGGATTCCATCTGTGTTAGGACTGTCCCCAGGAGAGTCGGCAGTCATATCGTGCACCACAACTCGCTTGCAATGATTGAACTTGAGATGGAATTGAGGACTGTTTCGAATCGTTATGCCCTTCACCGCCACATTGGCGCTCGCATTAAACCTTAGTGCCTGTGCAGCAGCAAGACAGATAAAACATCATAGGACTGCATCCCATGCATAGTCATGGAAAAAGTTTGGTTTTTCATGGTTTTTTGAGGTAGTCCTTACAGTTGGTTTTTTTCTCGGCATGTTTCCACTGAATTCATTTCTGTCCTATCACCCGAATTTACAGTAGAAATATGATTAGTTACAAACAAAACAAAATAATCAACCTTAGGGGTCGGTGGAAACTGAAGTAGGTAATTACCTGCATTGGTGGGATTTGTTGAAATGAAGTGTTTAATGGAATTTTGGGTTCTTTTCCATCATCTTTCCACCACCTTGTGCCTCTTCCATCAAGGATACCTTTTCCCTGAACTGTTACACCGCCTCTAAGATATGTGAATTCAAGCCATGGTAAAGAACCATTGCCCCAACATTGAAAGTCAGTGGGAGCAATAATTATACCATCCAGCTGAGAACAAAAGTCAGCAAATCGACTCTTTTCTACTATATATTTAGGTAGGTGCAGCAGCTAGCAGGCAGATCATCAAGCTGCCATTATTATTTATATGCTTCAAATGTTTTTACCTAAAATACAATGTTTGGTTGACAATTAGAACCAGAGAATGATACGGGTCCTACAAGGAACGTGAATTTGGGCGGAACGAGAACCGTTTATCTCTCCACTTTACATGCATCTGACCATGCATCTTGGAATGCCTGCGTTGCATTAGATTAGAGTTGAATGGTATGAGTTTTTAAGCAAACAATTCAAAGGCTTGTTAAGCAACAGTGAAGAAGCTATCATCACCTTGGAATCGTCAGTTCTGCCATCACCCTTGGCTCCAAAGCGTCGCACGTCAAAGACTTTAGGACGATGGAGGGGCGGGGGAATTGAATGTGTAGGAGCTTTGGGCTTAGGAGTAGTTTTATGAGGAGGATTCCACTTTGATCTTCCCTTTCGGTAATTGCCTTTTCTAGCAATGCACGTTCCAATACTTGAACACCACACTACACAAGCAATCACAAACATAAATGTAAGCCTTTTCAAGCTAATACAACTCATTTTATTTTCCTTTCTTTTTTTGTCTTTTAGTATCTTTCAATGTGAAAAACGGAGAGAATGTTTGATGTTTAAATAGGGAGAGGGCTCCAAAACAAAGATAAAACAACTACTGAGACACAAGCCTAACTAACTAAATAATTGGTTTGAATTTCTAGACATAGCTAAAATGAATTTTACAAAAGAAATATGAAATTTGTGTATTGTCTATGGCTCCGCCTCGTGGTATGAATTCTTTTAACTCAAAAATATTACAATTTTTATTAATATTTATATATTTTCTATAATGAAGAATATACTCGTAACACCAACTTAGTCATACACTTAAATAATAGTATAGATATATAAACAATATAGGAGAAATAATTTGTGTAATAACATTGAAATGTATAAAAATATTAAAGGAAAGTTTTGGTTGACCGGTTTTTTTTTTCATAAATGTTAGTGGCATGGGTTCAAATATCAACATTTATATTACTTTTTTATTGTTTTTAAAATAAGAAAAAAAAAGTATTCTTGCAATAATACAACTTATTTAAATTATGTAAGGTTGTTTTAGTAATTTCATTTACTGAGTTGGTGTCAAGTTGACTTGTGACACCAACTCAATCACACACATAATTATGGTATGCATTAACAAGAGAAATAAACATCTAAGCAATTTTATCTAGCATTCCATATTTGTTAAGTTACTCTCTTACATTAGACATATACCCATTATTATCGTCTATTTATTATTGACCAACTATAAATAATTAATAATAAATATTACATAATTTAATCAATTATTTAGTAGGTTAAAATGTGTAAGAAATTATATCATTAATAAAAATTTTAAATTATTTAAACAAAGTTTGTAAATTAATATGTAATTATATTTAATATATATCATATTATTATTGTATAAAAATAAGTTTTTAAATGTATGAACATGTTTGTAAAGCCATAGAATAACTAGATTTGAATGTAATTATTTGTAATTACTCGCGTAATTATTTCAATTCCCATCCCCTACTAATTAGAGAGTGTAATTGGGGTTCTCCAATTACATTTAGTTCAATAGAATCCACTAATTACAATGATTATTTAAACATGCCGCATGTGTATAATTACACCAAAATTCAATTATTAGGCCACTTTTCAAACATGCCGTTAATAATAAATAGTTTTAATGTCACATGCATTGCGTGTGAGTTTACACATTTAATTTTTTATTTAATTTTCTAAATATTATATTTTAATTAATGTAATTACTGTCCAATAATATTCTTATAATTGAATTGTTAAATATAATTAAACTATATTAACTTATTTAACAATTCAGATATAATAATAATAAATCAAATCATAATTGAAACATTTTTACATATTTAATATACAATATTATTTTACTTCATGTAATTAATGTGTTGGGTGATAAACCTGATTAAGTAACGAACAAGTAAAATAACAAAGAATTTGAAAAGATCGAATACAAATATTTTACATAGAAAAATCTCTTCGAAGATGATAAAAAATCACTTGTAAAGATAATTTCACTATAACGAAAAATATAAAGAGTACAAAGATGAAGATAAAACTAAACCCCGAAACCCGAAATAAGAATCCTCTAAACGTAAACACAAAATTCTTGAAAACTTGTAAAAGTTAATACCTAAATGAGTAATGAGTTCAATCTTTCTAGGGTAAAAAGTGTCTATTTATAGGCTAAATTCGTAGGTCAAATAATATTAAAATAATTTACACTAATCAGAGTTCAACTGGGACAAATAATCAGAATTTGTCTTGAAGAAGAAAACTGAGAAAATTGCATGACACATTGCTATGTCATGATGTGGCTGTTGCCTCATCAAGACGACCCAAGTCATCCGGACGCGGTGAATCTTCTCGTTGTGACGTCGGTGGTCACTTTGTTGGGATGACACTTCTTCATCGTTGGGACATCAACTTTGTTTTGGTCAAAAAAATGCAAGGCGCATTCCACAAACCTCCACGTTGACTTGTATTTCCACAATGTCGTCTTTGTCAAAGCCTACCATGGGCCTATCTCGAACTATGCAGAATATTAGCTAAGTTAAAAATTGTGCTTAAATATGAAAGCTGGAAGACTTCTAGTCTTTGACTTGTGCACTGCCAAATCAAAACTGACCCAGGTCTAATTTTCATGAACGTAGTGCCCTATCTTTTCAAAACCTATACCCAAAAGAGATTCTCTCTTATACGAAATGATTATACATTTTTCCCTCATATGACTAGGTTCTCTCCGCTTCAAACGAGTCGACTTCGACTTCTTAATAGATGAAAGACGTCCTGTTTCACCGGTCACCATTGATCCTTCCAGAACATAAAGACTGCCAATCCTTTTACCTTTCATCAAAACAAGAGCCCCACGAGATACTTTAATTCTGTTTGACTCGATGTTAATTCTACAACCCTTCGAGTTTAAATTTTCCAATGAGGTGAGATTTCTCTTTAAACAGGTACATACCCGATGTTTGCAGTGTCTTAATTGCCCCGTCATACATCTTGATCTGAACAGTACCAATACTGATTACCTTACTGGGTGAACCATTGCCCATACACACAAATCCACCTTCAAGTGAATTGTATGTGGAGAACCAATTCTTATTGGGACATATGTGGAAAGAACACCTTGAATCCTAGATACACTCAGATGTAAACTCAGAGTTTTTGCTTGTTGACACCAAAAAGGAATCATCACCCTTGTCATCGACCAAATTAGCACCAGCTAAATCTTCCTCGTTTCTCTCAGCAACCCTTTTATTTTGTAGTTTGTAACAATTTGCCCTGACGTGACCTAACTTCTTATAATAGCAACATCTCTTGTCTCGTTTCCTTGATGCTACCAAAATCGAGGCTTGTTTAGCTGACTTGCTATCCAAACCAAACTTATTGTCAAGTTTGCCTTTGCTCAACAAAGGACCTTTAACATCCTTGAATGAGATATTATTTTTGCCATTAATCAGGGTTTCCTTGAAAGACTAGTATGAAGGGGATATAGAGCACAATAATAGAATAGTTTGATCTTCATCGTCAATCTGAACCTCAACATTCTTTAAATCATTCAAAAGGGTAATAAATTGACTAATGTAACCTCTAAGGTGCTCACATTCATTCATAAGGAACATGTATAGCCGATGTTTCAACACCAATCGGTTAGCTAGAGACTTTGTCGCGTAAAGGGTTTCTAACCTTTTCCCCGGGGTGTATGTCTTTTTCTCCATCAACACCTCCTGCAATACATTATTCGAGAGACACAACTAAATTACGGACAGGGTATTACTGTTCCATATCCGCGAGCTTCTTCCCTATAACAACCTTTTCAGACCGTTCTAGACCAGTATTGTCGTCATCCGAACTTGCCACAGATTGAAATTTGTGATGCCATTAAACTTCTCAATGTCGAACCTTATGGTTGTTATCTTTGAACGGGTTGAATGTTGAAATTGACCAAGATTTGATACAAGTTTGTTGGGGATAAACCTGATTAAGTAACAAACAAGTAAAATAACAAAGAATTTTAAAAAGATCGAACACAAATATTTTACATGGAAAGACCTTTTCGAAGAGGTAAAAAATCACGAGCAAAAATAATTTCACTATAATGACAAAAACGAATAGTACAAAGATGGAGATAAAACTAAACCCGAAACTTAAAATAAGAACCCTCAAAATATAAACACAAAATCTCAAAAAGTTTGTAAAAGCTAATACCTAAATGTGTAATGGGTTCAATCTTTCTAGGGTAGAAAAGTGTCTATTTATAGGCTAAATTTGTAGGTCAAGTAATATTAAAATAATTTGCACTAATTAGAGTTCGACTGGGACAAATAATCAAAATTTGACTAGAAGAAGAAAACCGAGAAAATTGCATGACACGTCACCATGTTGTGGCGTGGTTGTTGCCTCATCAATATTTGGCGAATCTTCTCATCGTGACGTCGGTGGCCGCATCGCCAGGACATCAATTCTATTTCAGCCAAAAAAATATGAGGCACACTCCACATAATGCAACGTAACTGTTTAAAATAATAATTTGTTAACATATATCAATTATTTTGACAATTCAAATATAATGCTAATAAAAAATTTGAAATTGTTCTTAAAGCATTTGTAAAATCTATAAAAAAAATTAATATAAATTAGACTCTTCACTATTTAATTGTTATTTTTTTAACAATTAATAATTTGACCATAATAATTTGTAGATAATATATAATTAATATAAATTAATATATTGGATTATATTATAAAAATTTCTTATTCATAAAAAAAATTTATATGAAATATAAAGTTATTTATCTATTATATATATATATATATATAAAAGCATGAGTTTACTTAAAATAGAATGGTAACTCAATTAAAGTAATTATCATTTAATTGATGGTTATATACCAATTAAAAAAATTAAGTTTAGCTCTATAAATAGCATCCAATAATTAAGTATGTTGAGTCATGTAAGATGCAAAAAAATATACTTGTAAAAAGAGTTGAGATTGTTAGCATTAATAAATTAGAATTATCTTAAAAAAAATGAAACATTGAAGTGAATATTAAATTATTTTAATTAATGATGAGATAATACAATATTATGCCTATTTTTTATTATTTCATTTTACTATTATAGCTTTTTATTTTAGTTCCAAATTTCTATACTGATTTTAATAGTATTACTATTATGTATTAACTCATTGTTAATTAATTTTTTTAGTTAAATATTGATTTTAATATTTAACTAAAATCTTAATGTTGATAATAAATATGAATTGTAATTGATTTTTTTATCTCATTGTTCTTCAATTTATAAAAGTGTTTGGTTTTATGATTTTGTTTCTTTCTTGATCTAAAAAAACACATAGACAAGTAAATTGGTATAATTTTATTTTTCACTTAGAATTAATTATTTTTTTTATTTTTCTACATATGATTATTAATGTCCACCCAACTTTTCAATAAGGAAAACAAATAGATAAAAAAAAAGAAATTGGGATAATTAATATTTTTTTCTTTATATGTTTAGATTTTCCAATTTTAATTTTATATAATTTTTAATTAGAATGTTGCATGATAATTAATATTTTATTATATGTTTTTAGTTTCTCTAATATAAAATTTATGTGTATATATATATATATATATTTAAATTAGAATGCTGCATATGTCATTCATCTTTGTATAAAAGTAATTTTTTTATAATATTGTATAATTACTTAATTACAATTTCAACTCCTTATTATTATTATTATTATTTGTTAACGGAAACATAATAATGCAAAATATATCATTATATAAATTCATTTCATAAACGTCTTTTAATAGAATTAAAAATTTTATTTATAAGAATGGTCATTTTTCTTATTTAAGTATATTTTTAAACCAATTAATTTAGTAAAATCAAAATATTTATTTATAAATATGATAAATTTTTAAAAAAATAAAAATGATTTAAAATGAAAAATTGAAAAATATAATGAATAATAAATGTTATATTGATTCGTTCATATTTTTATATGTATATTATAGATTATAGATAGGTTGTAAATAAATAAATAAATAAATAATTGTAAGGAGAGAAATGCATCCCTTATCTATTGTGTGAATCCCTCCCCATAAACTGCAACAACTCCATGTATCCAACCTAATTTACATCAAGCCCTTCCCTACTAATTCCTCAACTGTTGAAACCAAAATCAATTAAATTTATATGAAGTTAAGCAATATTTTAAAATTTTGAAATAAAAATAATTTATAATCAATTACTATATATATTTTTTGAAAAAAAAATACAATTATTTCATTTAACCATTGAGAACAAAACAAAATATACATCAATCAAAACTCTGTGCAAAAATGTAGATAAAAACATGATATGCTTTTAGCTAATTACACAAACAAATCACATGTACGTAACCTAATTTTCATCATTTCAGTAAACGTACCACAATTTACCTAATTTATTTGAAATCAGCCAAAGCCGTCTCACTCTCAACTAATATTTGAAATAAATAACACTCAGGAGTATGGAAATAAACTATCTATCTATATCAAAACACAAGTTTAAATTTTTTTTTTTGAATTGAGGAAATGCATTTTATTATTTTTATCATATTATTAAATTTAAAAGTAATTATAATATTTAATTGAAAATTTATAAATAAAATAGAAATTATCATCATTATAATTTAATAGAAGTTGTTATAACAAATTTAAAAATAAGAGAAAATATTTGGTATAGTGCCACTAAAGTTTTTAGACTCCACCAGTAAGGTTGGAGGTTAATAAGTATCCTATAAGGGTATAGTAAAATATTAAAAAATAAATATTAAAAAAAAAGAGAAACACGTAATTTTTTTAAAGCTTTTTGTGGAATAAAGAAGTACCAGCATATACAATATTCACCCAAAAAATAATTAGAATTTAAGTTACAATCATATTAATTTAAAAAAAATTATTGCTTAATAAACTTTAAGCAAGAAAAATATTGTGATAATTATAATTATAATAACAAAAATAATATTAATTTTAAAAAATAGTTAGATAAAGTCATAGTAATAATAAAATAAACTTATAGCTTAAATTACAATTACAATTACAATTATATATGTAGCAAGCCCAATTAGCCCGGGCCAATTTTACAACCCAACACCCCAATAACCCAAATTAAATTCCCAAAACAAAAAACCAAAGACCTAGGCCCAAACACAACCAAAACCCTAGCACACTTAGCACTAACCCACAACCATCGGGAAAAACAGAAAACCCTAGGTGCGCCGCACCTAGGTTTGCTGCCCACGCCTCCCTCATGCATCGGACGCCACTACCCCGCGACATGCGCTACTCCACCATGCCACGTCAGTGGCATGTTCGCTCACGTACCTGCAAATATGCAAAAATAAGTTGTAAAGATCGCCTATAAAAGCTAATATACGGATTTTGTAATAAAAAAAAGGAGGGGGACAAGAAGAGATTCAAACATATTTTACTCAAAAAAAAAAAAAACAGTAGCAAGCACTTGAAGAATAGAAAACCAACAATTGAGCAAAGGTCTTTGAGTTTTTCTCTTATCTTTTTTTTTTATTTTCGAAACTTTTTACTATTATTGTTTTTTATTTTATAAAATTATTTACATATATTACATATTAAAAATACAAAAAAATGAAATTTTACCTTCACAGTACCTGCCCAGGAAAGCAGTGATGGTTAGCGCTGAGAGCCGCCGGACTTCAGAGCTTCAGAGAGAAAAGGGAGGGCGTTTTGTTTTTTTTTTTTTTTAAGAAGGAAAGGAAAATGAAATTTTCAAAAAAAATTTGGTATTTATAGGCCTCCCAATACGGCGCCGTTTTGGGCTGAAGCATAGGCGCCAAAACGACGTTGTTTTAGCCTAGCCCATGTGCGTGACCCGACCCGACCTGAGGATCGGCGTGTTTTCTATAGAGGGGAAAATTGCACATTTAGCCCCTCCGCTTTTTTATGATTTTACAATTAAAATTATTTTTATTTCTAAATTTGCCCCACGGTTCTACTGCGGTTTCAATTTGGTCCCCCTGGCAATGGCGCGTTTTGGGAGAAGGGATATTTGTCTTTTTGGTCCCTTCCTTTTTTGCGCGTGTTTTAATTCGGTCCTTCCCCTCTCTTTTATTTTTGATTTGACCCCAAAACTTCTATTTTCAATTCAATTTAGTTCCTTTTCGACTATTTTAGCTATTTTATTGTTAAATTAATAAAATTGAGTTTTATATTTATTATTATATTTATTATTATTTTTAGCATTATTATTTCTGTTATTATTATTATTATTATTATTATTATTATTATTATTCTACCACTACCGTCATTAATATTATAGTATTATTAGTATTATTATCACTATTATTTTTATTATCATTTTTTTTAAAATCATCTCACTCAATATTTCGCTAATTCATATGTTTATTTGTTCACTTTCAATTTAAATTAAATTCTCGCTAGAATTTCCTTTGTTATTTCATTTATTATTTTATTTATTTCGTTTTTATTTTATTCTTGTCCTCATTATTATTATCTTATTATATATTATCCTATTATGTACCTATTCATTTATTTATTTATGTCTTTATATACCTGCAAGTTTATGTTATTCGTTATTATTATTGTATTTGCATTATCATTATTCACCAAGTATGACCATTTTCGCGTTTTAACTGATTTTCTATTTTAAATGTTACATTGATTTTATCTTCTTCTTTTTTTTTATTTTTTTTACCTAAACTCATAAAAAAAGATTTTTCAAATAAAGGCAATATTCTGTGTTTGGAAATTCGAGAAATCGTGCCCTAACGTGTTGGGTTTCGGTTTTTCGTTTGACCAAATAACTAAATATCCTTTTAATTGCATGCTTTGGAAATCATGAAATGGTCTCAATTTTTGAGGGCTTAAAATGTCGTATCCTAACGTACTGGATGTAGTATTTTATTCCTTCGAAACGAGTGAGTCTTAAATTCCAACTCAAGTTATTCAAACACTCTTTAAAAAGGATAGTATTTTAAAACTTTTCAAACTTTCGATATTAGGACACTAGTTAATCAATCTGGTACCAATCTTGGGCGTGACGAGGGTGCTAATCCTTCCTCGTACGTAACTGACTCCCGAACCCGTTTTTAATATCGTAGGCCAAAATTAATATTTTAAGAAAAAAATATTTTATAAGGTGATCCGATCACACCTAAACAAAAAGGATTGGTGGCGACTTCATATTTTGTTTTAAAGTCGATCCCCGTTTTTCAAAATAAAAATGGTTTCGACAGCTTGGCGACTCTGCTGGGGACGAATAAGAGAGTCAAGCCGTAAAATTGATTATTTTCTATCCTTTTGTACAAAATTGAAAATTTGATTTGAAAAATTATGGTTCTTTTGTCGCATTTGTTTGTGTCATGTCATATGTTTGTTAGGATTTAAGTCTCGTAGGATCTTCCTGCATCATATTGCATGACTGTTGTGGTCACACATTTTAAGTAGGAGTGAGAAACTATACATTTGTAAGGTTTTCACCTTCGCATGGGCTAGTGAACTGTTTCCGGGATACATCTGTACCTATGTTTTAGTGAGGTTTTCACCTCCGTATGGCCATAGGGAAATGTATTCCTCTGAACTGAACTCGATCCACATGAGCCTATAATGGGTGAGGATTGATGAATCTGCTGGTTCAGGTACCATTTCTTTAGAACCGAGTCATATATAGTGAACCCTAAGAGCCCGCCCTAGATAGAGCTATGCTGAACCCTAGTGGTTACCTAGATAGGTGTTTGATTATTTTCTATTTGCTTTGAATTTTATTATTCGATACTGACTCATTGTGTTTTGTTGTTGCTATGATTGCATGTCATTTCATATTTAAGAGGTGTCGATTCCTGTTCAGTTACTAAATTAGAAAGCTTATCATGGAGAACGAATTTTTTGATAAAGTGGAGGATAATGCGGTTGTCCGTATATGGTCAGAGAAGATGCAACTTGAGAAAGGAGATAGCCTAGCTAAGGGATATAAGTCGGAGTTATCGGACTTCACCTGTATCAGTGTGACACAAAATGAGTTCCAAGAATTGAGGGATATATGGGCCCGTTGGGATGATAAGATTAAGCAGCTGTTCTATCATAATTATGGCGACCTACCCTACCTGCTCAACATCAAGGTGGACAAGCACTTGTTTCGGGCTATGGCTCAGTTTTGGAACCCTGCATATAGTTGTTTCACTTTCGAAAAGGTGGACTTGGTGCCTACTGTGGAGGAGTATACAGCTCTGCTTCATTGTCCAAAGGTTCAAGTCGACAAAACTTATTCTAGGGCCACTAATATCCCAACTTTTGTAAAGAAATTGATGAATATCACTGGAATGAGTGAGTAGTAGGTTACAGCTCAGATCAAACAGAAAGGAGAAAGCAAATGTATTCTATGAAAAAGTTTGCGAGACTTGATTTTGGTACACCCAGACGTGAAGAAGAGAGTGGATGTTTTTGCTTTAAGTATTTATGGGCTGATGGTTTTCCCTAAGGCACTGGGGCATGTAGACGAGGCAATTTTTGATCTGTTTGACCGACTGGATAAGAGGGTCACACCGGTTCTCACAATTTTAGCCAAAAAATTCAGTTCTTTGAATGCGTACCGAAGGGCGGGTGAGGGTCGGTTCGTAGGATGTGCGCAATTGCTGCTAGCTTGGTTCCATAGTCATTTTTGGAAGGTAGACAAGGTGTCATATCGGGTGTTCTTCGAGAATCACTCACCATTAAAGGAAATAGAGGCTACACCAAGATGGGATGACATATTAGAGGAAAGATGGATGGCGATCCTCTAAAATCTCCAAGAAGAGGATGTCGAGTGGAGAGCCCCTTAGTCGGTTCCCAATGAGATCTTATACCGATGTGGGGATTTTGACTAGGTCCCCCTACTTGGGATTTGGGGAGCCGTAGGATATGCTCCTTTACTTGTGTTAAGGCAGTATAGATCGAGACAGTTCATACCGGTGACCCATGGGCTAGCTCAGTGTGAGTTTTCATATAAGGGGGATAATTATAAGAAGAAGGTACAAGAAATGTCTAATACTTAGAATCAGACTCGCCGAATGAAGAGATTGGCAGTAGGCCCGATAATGACCCCTAAGTATAATGGGTGGCGGAGTAAGAGGATCAATGATAATATTCTCGAGCCAAATCGAGAGGGCAGTTGATGGAAGAATATCTGCAAGTAATCCCCTCCGAGATAGAAATAATAAAACAGGACTTCGAAAAGAGAAATTCAGAGTTATGGAAGAAGATAGAACAATTGGAGGAGGAAAAGATGCATTTGAGTTTAAATGACGATGTTCAAAAACTAGAGGCTGAGAAATTGAGAAAGGGAAAGAGGAAGGCCAAGGAAGAGTTAGACAGTTTGAAGACAGACTACAAGAAACTGCGTATGTCAATAAGAACCGCTGAATTGGGAAAAACATTAGAGCAGTGGCGACAAGAGATCCAAGAGGAAAGGGCTAAAGCCGATCAATGAAAGAAGAGGTTCCATGATACTCGAGCACGAGAGGATGCTTTAAAAAAAAGCTTGGTTGAGAGCTAAAATGAAAAAGAGATGTTAGGAGCTCGGGTAGCGGAGTTAGAAAAGTCACTGCATCAGCATCATGGTCATAACTCCGAAATCAAACTAAGGGCCAGCCTGAGCAGAATCGAGGATTTGAAAAGAAAGATAGAAAAACTCGAGATCGCACTACAGAACTATGAACTTTGGATTGAACTCCTTGAGACGAATAATGAGCAATAGGAGGAGCAGTTACATCGATCTCAAGACCAGGTCAAGGATAGGAATTACATCATGGGCGAAGCTGTGGCTCAGATATGTGAGGTGGCGGATCATTTAGAGACCTTAGCAGTTCAAGCTGACGTGCTAAGTGTGAAATATAAGTTAGAGTTAGACCGGGGTCATGAGTTTGCTTGGCTTCTTAAAAGAGTTAAAACTTTGAGCATCAAGGCAAAGTCATATATATGGTCTATTTTATGTAAAGGATTTTGTTTTCTAATAAAGTTATTCTAAATGGAATTGGATCAGAATCGACACCTTTTTTTAGTTTTGCATTCATCTCATGCATTTGCATTACATCGCATCATGTACATTAAATTTCACAAAAGAACCTTAATTAATTAGAAATCGTATTATAGTTACCCTGGAACATCACTACTACACACGGAGAAAAACCAAAGCTAAGGATCAAAGGTTGGAAAAATTGGAACAAATGCAGAAGGAGATGCAGGATCAACTGTAAGTACAGATGCAAGAACAGTTGGCCAAAATCCAACAAGATATGAGGGATTAGATGCTGGAATCTCAAAGGAATATGGTGAACCAATTGACCCAGTTACTGATTGAGGGCTAGAAAAAGGGAAGAGCCCCATGATCAATACTAGGGACGACAGCGATGACCATGCTTACCCTTCAAGTTTCACCCCAATGAATACCCAAGCACCACCACAAAGGGTGTCAGTCAATATCATACCCCAATGTCAGACTGGTACTTCGGCATCGATAAATTTCCCAACGGGATCGAGTTCCAACCTCGAAGACAATCAGGCAAATCCTGTAGTCCCTAACCTTGATGATGTAGCAGAAGTGGGAAGGGCAAGAGCGAAACTCCTAAAGCAACTAGAAGACCGATACAAATGGCTGGAGGAGAAATTCAAGGCGTTGGAAAGCGCTGATTATCATTGTAGAATGGATGCTAATGAGTTGAGCCTGGTCCCAGATTTGGTACTCCCTCTAAAGTTCAAAATACCAGAGTTTGAAAAATATAATGGGACTTGCTACCCTGAGGCCCACATTACAATGTTCTATCGAGGATGACGGGATATGTTAACAATGATCAGTTATTAATTCACTGTTTCCAGGACAGTTTGACTGGGGCTGCGACCAAATGGTACAATCAGATGAATCGTACCCAAGTTAAATCATGGAAAGACTTAGCAAGGCCTTCATGAAGTAATATGGCCATGTGACAGACATAGCGCCTGATAGGATCACGTTACAGAACATGGAGAAAAAGCCGAGTGAAAGTTTCAGGAAATACGCTCAGAGATGGAGGGAAGTCGCTACACAAGTCCAACTGCCACTACTGGAAAAAGAAACAACCATACTCTTCAGTAATACCTTGAAAGCACCTTTTATTAATCACATGTTGGGAAGCGCAACTAAGATTTTCGCGGACATAGTGATGTCCAGTGAAATGATAGAGAATGCAATAAGTTGTGAAAAGATAGAGGTTGGGGAAAACACCAAGAGGTCGGCCCCGAAGAAAAGAGAAAGTGAAGTCAGCAATGTGAGCATGGGTTATGCAAAGCCAATCACGGTAAACCAACTGAGAATGGTAGCCACGGGCCAGCAAGCCTCGCCAGGACAAGAGCCCAATACAAAGCAAAACACGGAAAAACTCCAATTTACTCCCATTCCAATAATATATCAGGAGCTGTAAAAAAGTCTATTTAATGCACATGTTGTATCCCATTTCTACCTAAAATCGATACAACCCCTATACCCCAAGTGGCACGATGCAAGTGCTCAATGTGAAAACCATGCGGGAATCACGGGACACTCGATAGAGAACTGCACCTCTTTCAAAAGGTTGGTCGAAAGGCTCATCAAAATGGGTGTTGTGAAATTCGATAATGCACCTGGTGTAGGAAATACGTTACCCAATCAGACTGATAATGGGGTAAACGCGGTAGTCGAGAACATGGGAAGGAGAATCAAGTTTAATGTTGCAGAAGTGAAAACCCCGTTGAGAGAGGTTTGGAAGAAAATGGTGAAAAGAGGGCTAATCACGCAGGATTTGAGGAGTAAATTTCGAGATGCAAGGAACTATTGTGAGTTCCACAATAAGAGAGATCACGAGATTGAAAGATGCAATGAATTCAAAGCCTTGGAACAGGGTCTAATGGACAACAAGGAGTTGGAGTTCTTTGAACTTACTGAAAGAAAAGATGTATGCACCTCAGAGGGGAGCCGATAAAGAAGGTCTCTGAGGTCAATCACCCAGTGGTGGTTATCTCATGACCAAGAATCAATGAAGCTAGAGCAAAAATGGCACCAAAAGTTGTAATTCAGAAACCCGTAGCTTTTTCTTATGAGGATAGCAAAAGGGTGCCCTAGAATTATAACTGTAATGTGATAGTCCCGGGAGAGGAAAGTCCGGACATCACACCAAACACAAAAGTCGAACTTGTAAAAAGGAAATCCTTGATGATCAGGCAAGGGGAAGAAAGGTCAGAACCACTAGTTATTGAATTGGTAATGGAGAATGAAGCCAATGAGTTCTTGAAATTCCTAAAACACAGCGAGTATAGTATTGTGGAACAATTACACAAGCAGTCAGCACGCATATCGGTATTGGCTTTGCTCTTAAACTCGGAGGTACACTATAACGTGTTGATGAAGGTGTTGAACGAAACCTATGTCGCCGATGACATTTCAGTAAACAAGCTAGACCGCCTTGTCAGTAACATAAACGCCGACAACTTCATCTCTTTCAGTGACGATGAAATACCGCTAGAGGGTATGAGATCTACCAAGGCTCTGCACATCACCACCCAATGCAAAGGGTATACATTACTGGGGGTACTAATTGACAATAGACCGGCACTAAATGTCTTGCCCCTGTCCACATCGAATAGGTTGCCTATAGATAGCTCTCATATGAAGACATGCCAGAACATAGTGAGAGCATTCGACGGCACCGAAAGGAAAGTAATAGGAAGGATTGAGGCACCTCTTCTGATCGGACCAAACACGTACAAGGTAGAATTCCTAGTGACGGACATTAGGCCATCTTATAATTGTTTATTGGGGAGGCTTTGGATTTATTCAGCAGGGGCAGTACCATCATCACTGCACCAAAAGCTAAAATTAGTAACAGAGGGCCAGTTGATAATGATAAATGCTGAAGAGGACATTATTGCATCCGTTACCAGTGATGCTCCATACGTAGAAAATGATAGTGAAGCAATAGAATGTACTTATCAGTCGTTGGAATTTGTGAATGCGACATTTATCATCGAAAGAGGCAAGATCCCAATGCCCAAAATATCTAGGGCTAACTATTATTACTTTAACAATGTGTGGAAAATTTTGATGTTCCTAATCCTTTAATTTCATGTTTATACTTAGGCGAATATAAGAGAGTAGAAAGAGTGAGAAACGGGCCAAAAACGGCTAAAATGGGTCAACGTGGGAAATCAACACGCCCTGGACTTCCTCACACGGGTATACCATATGGCCGTGCCTATTTAACAGACTCTAACACGGCTTGGACTTCTTCACATGGGTAGACCACACGCCCATGCCTATTTAACAGACTCTAACATGGCCTAAGCTGCCTCACACGGGCGTGGCACACGGCCGTGTCCCTGTCGGGCCCAAGTTTATTTCTATTCGAAAAGGGCACTTTGAAGGGTTTTGAGGCATTCTAAAACCTATATTAACACCCTAGAGGAGGATGAAAGAAGACACACGGAATAGGAGGCAAGGAATTACTCAAAGAAAGCTGATTGATCCATCTCAGAAGCTGGATTCTTCTTCAAGACTGAAGATCTCCCTTAAATTTCCTTCAAAGGGGTTTTGGGTTTTCTTTATGTTTTGTTATTGTTATTCTTCTGAGATGTTTTCTTTTACAAATATGAGCTAAATTCCCTAAATACCTAAGGGGAATGAAACCTAAGATGAATTTTGTTACTATTTTCTGAATTATACGATTAATACTTGATTTGTTCTTAATTATATATTCTTAATTCTTGTTTTAATATTCCAGGATATTGATTCAAGTATTGATGTGCTTATTCATAGGAGCAAAAGTCCCTGTCTAAGAGAATATCTAGCATAATTAAGTGGAGTTGCATGCAATCCTAGACATAGGACGACATAAATCTGCTGATTAGGGTCAAACCTAATAAGAGAATCCATAAATCGAGTTAATGCAACACTAGGGGTTTTAATTAGAAAGAGATTTCAATTAATCAACCTAGGGTTAGACGTTGTTAGTCTCGAGAGAGATAATAATATAAATTAGGGATTTCTACGGATCAAGTCAAGTGAATAAATCGACTAATTCAGAGTTATATAAAAAGTCAAGTCTAGGTGGATTTTTCCTTGGGTATTGTCCAAATCAATCAGTTTTCCCAAAAGTATTTCCCCAATTTACTTCCTGTGGATTCTTATTTTAGTTAATTAGCTTAGATAAATCAAATCCCCTTATTTTTACGCTAGATAATAAAAAGAAGGTTAATAATAGTACTTTTAGTTTCTATGGGTTCGACATTCTGGTCTTGCTATAAGCTATACTACTGTTCGATAGGTGCGCTTGCCTTTATCGTGATAATAGTTAGTTTTAAAGTACAATCAATCATAAATTTAAAACTTATCACGCACATCAAGTTTTTGGCGTCGTTGCTGGGGAACTAAGATATTAGGAACTCTAGATTTTTATTACTTTATCCATTTATTTTATCGCAACTTACTTTTTATTTTTAGTCTAATTTTTCTTTCTTTATTTTTGGAAGGTTTTTATAGTTTATGACTAGAAGAAACCCGTCAAGACTACTACTTTTTGATAGTAAGATCGAGAGCACAGCTTGCAGAAACCAAAGAGAAATAAGGCGAAACTTACCATACATAGAGGAAGGGCAAGAGGACGATATCCATAACACAACCGAGGAGATGGTTGACAATCAGAATAATCAGTTATCTCCTGTGGTTGCTGCAGATCCAGTAAATCAGAATCCAGCTCCACGTACTATGTATGATTATGCTAAACCTACTTTAACAGGAACTGAATCGAGTATAGTTAGGCCTGCTCTTGCTGCAAATAATTTTGAACCGAAACCTAACACTATTCAAATGATACAACAGTTTGTTCAGTTTGATGCTTTGCAGGACGAGGATCCAAACACTCATTTGGCAAATTTTCTAGAATTCTGCGACACATTCAAAATCAATGACGTTTCTGATGATGTCATTCGCGTTTGATTATTTCCCTTTTCATTAAAGAACAAAGTTAAACAGTGGTTAAACTCATTACCACGACGGTCAATCACTGTAACACC
Organism: Gossypium longicalyx; assembly: GCA_025698465.1. Classification (NCBI taxonomy): domain Eukaryota; kingdom Viridiplantae; phylum Streptophyta; class Magnoliopsida; order Malvales; family Malvaceae; genus Gossypium; species Gossypium longicalyx. The sequence continues at coordinate 63,291,988 of CM046995.1, read as the reverse complement.
CTTCGCCCATATCCGACGTCAGGATAGGGTTCGAGGGGTTACCAGTAATTTGCCTTTACAAACTTATTAAAACAGGTCACCGAACTTCGCCCAAATTTAAAACCTTTCAAACATGTACCTCTCATCCCTTATACAGGCCTTCGAGGCCTAAAACACACCTAGGGGCAGTACGACATACAACCGAAAACATTCGATAAACTTTGGGCACTTTAGAAAATTTTTCCTTACTTTGAAGTGTGACACGCCCATGTGATGGAACCGTGTGGTCACACACGACCTTGTGGCTTGTGACACGCCCGTGCCCTCTGCCTGTGTACAACACTGACTTTAACCTCATCATTCTGTTAAAGGAACACGGCCAAGACACACGCCTGTGTACTTAGCCCGTGTTTTATACTGACTTCAAATTTTAAGTGTAGGGGACACAAGACTATCCCACACACCCATAGGGGTGAGCCGTGTGTCACACACAGCCTAGACACACGCCCGTGTGTCTACCCGTGTAGACCTTATTCAGCCATTTTCAAAGCCTTTGATCACCCTCCATACTTATGGGTTACTTTTACACATGATAAGGCCGAATTATACACTTATATATATAAGACTTTAATTAACCTCATTGCATGTAAACCTCATGTCATTGGTTTCATACATGCTAAGTTAATTCTCATTTTGCATTTAAGGATTTCCATGTCTACTTGACATATTTAAGATTGGCTCATTTTATAACTCATTGCCAATTAGAAACCAGCCATCATATGTGAACATAAACATGCATAGAATTGTAGGTCATTGCCTACTTCAAAATAAGTCAATTTCCATGGCCATATACAAACGATAAGTACAACTTTACATGCCTTCATTTTGGCAATCCAAATGACACATATAACAAAACACTCAAAAGCTCTATACATGCCATTGAACAAAACATAAGAGTCTATATACCAAAGCTTGACTAGTTGATAGTGTATAGACTTTCCAACCGTCTTCAAATCTTTACAATTCCTCGAGCTCTGGAAACGGGGAAAAAGATAGGGGTAAGCATTTATATGCTTAGTAAGCTCGAATAACTGGAAAGTAAACTTATCGATTATTTAGCATATATCCTTATTAGATAATGAAACCAACGAATATGAAAATGGTTTCCCTATCACATGCACTCAATCAATGAGTTAGACACATAACAAAACACCATGTAACTTATCTTAGATGAGCTCATCATTCAACATGTCATTTATACATATACTTCGTTTTAGTCTCGTTGAGTTTCTAAGAAATCTCGATGGATTATCCAATCAGCGTCAATTCATACGAATGATCATTTCAGTATGCACTCCCGCGAACCTCACATCTTACGGCGGGATTACCAGTCCAGGCTAAATCCCTTGTAATATAAACCCATAAGGTGATGTCAGGATTACCAGTCCAGGCTAAATCCCTTATAGCGACAAACACCCTTAATGAGCTCGGATCTGAATTACCAGTCTAGACTAAATTCAGAGCCTAATCAGATTACCCGTCCGGGCTAAATCCATAATGCACACATATTCTTGGGGAGACTCGATCACTCAAGGAACACTCGTCTGAGCTAGATCCTTTCTATATTTGAGATCAACGGATTACCCATCCGGGCTAAATCCTTTGTGCAACACATGCAGGATCTCAAGTCACATATAAATCATGGTTTATCCATCGAACTTCCTTTTTAACCTTAATCGAGACATTTTTCAAAAAGTCATAGTTAAAAATACATTTCATGTATTTTCATGCCATCATCAAATGCAATGATCATACATTCATAAATCACACAATTAGGCATATTATGAGTTTACTTTAAGTTATTCGAATTTACCTGGTACTCGTTTCGGTAATGTATTTCGATTATTCCGAAACCTTTCATTTTCCACAGTCGACCTCCAGAATTTGTTCCTCGGGGTCTATAACAATAAAATTAAACCATTAACACATCACATTGTACTTTTTGAGCCTAAATTTACCCCCGGTCCAAATGACCATTTTTCTCCTAACCTTTCACATTTTTACGATTTAGTCCCTAAGTTCATATAATGAAACACATGCAATTTCTATCTCACCCAAGCCTAGCCGAACACTTTTCTCTCTTATGGCTGCCCACACTTTTCATTATTTTCACATCTCTACCACATATTTAACAACTTTTGCACAAAGGTACCTTTAGGGGGTTTTCATGAAAATCACCTAGGAAAAGATGTTTAACACACCTTTAACTTTCATATTCCTTCATAAACCATCAAAATACAAGTAACTCATGCATGGGTAAATTTTTAAACATGAAACCTAGCATGAAATATGGGTAGAAATGGAGAGAGTAAGCTACCGGGATTTCAAAAATACAAAGAACATTAAAAACGGGGCTTGAGAGCACTTACTATTGAGCTTGAAAAGCTTGGAAACCCTATCTATGGAGAACCCTAAAGTTTCGGCTGAATGAGAAAGAGGAATGGCTGATTTTGGCTTATTTTTCTCATTTTATTTCATTAAAAAGCCAAATGACCAAAATGCCCTTAAGCTCTTTCTTTGAAATTTCATCCATGCAAGCCTATTTTTGTCCAAAAACTTAGAAATTGGGAAAATTGCTCTCTAAGACCTTCTAATTTAATATTCAAAGCAATTTCATACAAATTTCTTCTAGAATCCAAGTTTTGTAATTTATTCAATTTAGTCCCTAATTTCTAATTGGACACCTTACTCAAAGAATTTCTTCATGAAATCTTAACACATGCATATTCTCATATTCTAGACCTCATAATAATCATAAAATGAATATTTTGATATCGGATTTGTGGTCCTAAAACCACTATTCCAACTAGGCCTTATTTCGAGATGTTACATTTCTCCCCTCTTAGGGACTTTCGTCCTCGAAAGTCTTACTAGTAAACAGGTTCGGATATTGGTTTCTCATAGTTTCTTCTGGTTCCCATGTAGCCTCTTCCACACCATGTCGATGCCATAGCACTTTTTCTAAAGCCACATTTTTCTTTCTCAATTGTTTAACCTCATGAGCCAAAATCTTGACCAGTTCCTCTTCATAGGTCATGTTTGGTCTAATCTCAATCTCTGCTGGTGAAATCATATGAGAGGGGTCTGATCGATATCGACTTAACATAGATACGTGAAACATATCATGAATCTTTTCCAATTCAGGTGGCAATGCCAAACGATAAGCTAATGGTCCAACTCTTTCAGTGATCTCGTACAGTCCAATAAATCGCAGACTCAATTTGCCCTTCCGACCAAATCTCAACACATTTTTCCATGAAGACACTTTCAAGAGTACTCTATCTCTAATTTGGAACTCAATTTTTTTCTTTTTAGGTCAGCATATGACTTTTTCCTACCGATGCCGCTTTTAAACAGTCTCGTATCACTTTAACATTTTCTTCAGTTTCCTTAATCAGATCAACTCCATGAATTTGACTTTCCTTGAGTTATGTCCAGTACAATGGAGTTCGGCACTTTCTTCCATACAAGGCATCATAAGGTGCCATCTTCAAACTCATTTGAAAACTGTTGTTGTAGGCAAATTCTACCAATGACAAGAACTTTTCCCAACTACCCTGAAATTCGAGGATGCAACATCGCAACATATCCTCAAGAATCTAAATCATTCACTCAGACTGACCATCGGTCTGAAGGTGAAAAGCCATACTAAAACTCAAATTTGTACCTAGGGCTTCTTGTAACTTCTTTCAGAATCTCGATGTGAATCTCAGGTTTCTATCCGAAATAATTGACAACGGTATCCTGTGTAATCTCACAATCTCAGATATGTACAAGTCAGCCAATCTATCAAGAGAGTAGTTTGTTCTTACCGGAATGAAATGAGCCAACTTTGTCAACTTATCCACTACAACCCATATAGGATCTTTCTTTTTTGGAGTCATCAAATATTTCAAACTCTTGTGGTCTGTGAATATACGACAAGTCTCACCATATAAATAATGCCTCTAGATTTTCAAGGCAAAGACAATGGCGGCGAGCTCTAAATCGTGTATCGGATAGTTCTTCTCGTGTGGCTTCAACTGCCGTGAAGCGTAGGCTATTTCCTTGCCATCTTGAATAAGTACAGAACTCAGTCCATTTAAGGATGCATCGCTGTAGACCACAAACTCTTTTCCCGGCTCAGGTAATACTAAAATAGGAGCTTCAATCAGCAATGTCTTTAACTTCTCGAAACTACGCTAACACTTCTCTATCCACTCAAACTTAACGTTTTTTTGTAGCAACCTTGTCATTGGAGTTGCTATCATGGAGAATCCTTTCACAAATCTTCGGTAGTAACTGGTTAAGCCCAAAAAGCTTCTAATCTCGGTCACATTTTTAAGCGGTTTCCATTCAACAATAGTAGAGATTTTACTTAGATCAACTCAGACGCCTTTACCCGAAACAATATGACCCAAAAATCTAACTTCTTGGAGCCAAAATTCACTCTTGCTAAACTTAGCAGATAGTTGTTTTTCCCATAAATTCTGCAACACAGTTCTTAGGTGCTTCACATGCTCTGCCTCATCTTTAGAATAAATCAAGATGTCATCCAAGTATCACCGAAAGATCCTATTCATTAGATCCATGAATACAGCTAGTGCATTCGTCAATCCAAATGGCATAACAAGAAATTCACAATGGTCGTATCTTGTTCTAAAAGCTGTCTTTGGCACATCCGATTCCTTAACACGTAACTGATAGTAGCCAGACCTCAAGTCTATCTTAGAGAACACAGTGGCTCCTCTTAACTGGTCGAATAGATCATCGATTCTTAGCAAAGGATATTTATTCTTGATAGTTACCTTTTTCAGTTGTCGATAATCTATACATGGTCTCATGAACCATCTTTCTTCTTGACAAACAATACGGGGGCACCCCAAGGTGAAAAGCTCAGCCTAGCAAAACCTTTATCCGTCAGCTCTTGCAACTGTGCTTTTAATTCTTTCAGCTCGGTTGGCGCCATTCTATACAGGGCAATAGAGATGGGAGCTGTCCTTAGCACCAATTCAATACCAAAATCTCTCTAGGGGAGGTAATCTAGGTAATTCTTCTAGAAATATGTTTGGATATTCACATACTATAGGCATAGTCTCAATCTTCAACTCCGTTTCCCTCGTATTCAACACAAAAGCAAGGTAGGCTTTATACCCTTTTCTTATATATTTCTGAGCAACCATTTCTGTGATTATAGCTGGCGACGTGCCCAAATCTCTTGAATCAACCCGTAGAATCTTGCCATCTGGGAATTTAAATTTAATATACTTTCTACCGCAATTTACAATTACATCATGTAGGGCTAACCAATCCATACCGATTATTACATCAAACTCATCAAAAGGTAACAACATAAGGTTAGCCGGAAAACATTGACCATGAATCGTCAAAGGGCAATTCTTACAGACTTTATCAACCAGAACTGATTTGCCTAGTGGGTTCGACACTCTAATAACAAATTTTGTAGGTTCAATGGGTATGTTCATACTAGACACTAATCTCATGCAAATGTATGAATGCGTCGACCTCGGGTCAATTAAGGCAATAACACATGTATTGAAAAGAGAAAAAAAAATACCCGTAATAACATCAGGAGCAGAGGCTTCCTCTCGAGTGCGTATTGCATACGTTCTTACCGGGGCTCAAGCCTCTGATTTTGCAGTGTCTTTGGCTACAACTCGACTGCCACTAGCACTACCAGGGTATCTCGGAGGTCTACCTCGTACCATGGGAGCACTCGACTTCGGAGTTACTTCCCTTTCTTTTTTAATTCGCTCTAGGCAATCCCTGAGAAAGTGGTCAAGAGAACCACATCTGAAACATGCACTGCTCTTTATTCGGCATTCTCGGAAGTGAAATTTGTTGCAACTCTTAAACTTCGGATTTTGGTCATCTACACTCCCCACACTAATCACCATTGGGGAGGAAAACTTCTGATTTCGTCGCTTAGAGCTTCTCGTTCTACCCGAATATCCTACAGATGAAGTGGAGTGTTCATGTTGGCTCCTTGATTTCTTTGTAAAAAATGAGAGCGTCCTACTGCCGGATCTCTTGCTCGCAACTCGAGCCTCTCTCTTTGCTTGCTTTCCTTCATTATTAAGTTCCTCGACCTTTTTGGCCCGATCAACTAATGCAGCGAACTCCCGTATTTCAAGGATCCCAATTAACAACTTGATTTCCTCATTCAAACCTTCCTTAAAGCGTTTACATATTTCAGATTCGATTTGAACCTATTTAGTTGCATACTGGCTTAACCTTACAAACTCCCTTTCGTATTCTACCGTTATCTTATTCCCTTGTTTAAGTTCCAGGAACTCCTTTCGCTTCGAGTCTAAAAACCTTTGACTGATATACTTCTTCTTAAACTCTGCTTGGAAGAATTCCCAAGTGATATTTTCCTTTGGCACCACCGAAGATACGGTCTTCCACCAGTGGTACGCAGTGTCCTTCAAGAGAGATACGGAACACTTTAAGCACTCCTCAGGTGTGCACGATAACTCATCTAATATTAGTGTAGTATTATCAAGCCAGAACTCGACTTTCTCAGTATCATCCTCAATTTTAGCTCTAAATTCCTCGGCCCCATACTTTCTAAGCTTATCTACCGGGGTTTTACCAATTCTTACCGGTGCCATTCCTCATGGCAAATCCTCATCAGGTTGGTTAGGGGGCAGGGGTGGTCGTTGTATGTTAGGGCGATTCCTCAGATAATCCCTAAACCACTCATCCATCATGTTAAAAAAGGCAGTTCGGGCCTCTTCCTGGCCTTCAGACATAACCCTTCTACTACTACTAGATACAGCTCGTTGTACGAAAGCTGGAGCATGGCTTTCGGCTCCCTCAAACTTATCTTGTACATGATTAGAAGACATTTACTATATTCAGAAGCAATTTAAACAGTTAGGAGATATCACACTATCAACATTCATATAATGGCATGTATAGGGAACCTCAATACCCTCTGCGGTAGTCCTAAAATCGACTAAATTATAGCTCTGATACCACTAAATGTAACACCCCTCACCCGTATCTGACGCTGAGATAGGGTTTGAGGCGTTACCGGTAATTTGCCTTTCCAAACTTATTAAAGCAGGTCACCGAACTTCGCCCAAATTTAAAACCTTTCAAACATGTACCTCTCGTCCTTTATACAGGCCTTCGAGGCCTAAAACACACCTAGGGCCAGTACGGGACACAACCGAAAACATTCGATAAACTTTGGGCACTTTAGAAAATTTTTCCTTACTTTGAAGTGTGACACGCCCGTGTGATGGGGCTGTGTGCTCACACACGGCCGTGTGGCTTGGGACATGCCCGTGCCCTACGCCCGTGTACAACACTGACTTCAACCTCATCATTCTGTTAAAGGCACACGGTCAAGACACACGGCCAAGACACACGCCCGTGTACTTAGCCCGTGTTCTATACTGACTTCAAATTTCAAGTGCAGGGGACACACGGCTATACCACACACCCATGGGGGTGAGCTGTGTGTCACACACGGCCTAGACACACGCCCGTGTGTCTACTGTGTCTACCCGTGTGGACCTTATTAAGCCATTTTCCAAGCCTTTGATCACCCTCCATACTTATGGGTTACTTTTACACATGATAAGGCTGAATTATACACTTATATATATAAGACTTTAATTAACCTCATTGCATGTAAACCTCATGTCATTGGTTTCACACATGCTAAGTTAATTCTCATTTTGCATTTAAGGATTTTCATGTCTATTTGACATATTTAAGATTGGCTCGTTTTTATAACTCATTTCCAATTATAAACCAGCCATTATATGTGAACATAAACATGCATAGAATTGTAGGTCATTGCCTACTTCAAAATAAGCCAATTTCCATGGCCATATACAAAAGATAAGTACAACTTTACATGCCTTCATTTTGGCAATCCAAATGACACATATAACAAAACACTCAAAAGCTCTATACATGCCATTGAACAAAACATAAGATTCTATATACCAAAGCTGGACTAGTTGATAGTGTGTAAACTCTCCAACCGTCTTTCAATCTTTACAAGTCCTCGCGCTCTGAAAATGGGGAAAAAGATAGGGGTAAGCATTTATATGCTTAGTAAGCTCGAATAACTGGAAAGTAAACTTACCGGTTATTTAGCATACATCCTTATTAGATAATGAAACTAACGAATATGAAAATGGCTTCCCTATCACATGCACTCAATCAATGAGTTAGAAACATAACAAAACACCATGTAACTTATCTTAGATGAGCTCATCATTCAACATGTCATTTATACATATACTTCGTTTTAGTCCTGTTGAGTTTCTAGGAAAGCTCGATGGATTATCCAATCACCGTCAATTCATACGAATGATCATTTCAGTATGCACTCCCGCGAACCTCACATCTTACGGCAGGCTTACCAATCCAGGCTAAATCCCCCGTAATATAAACCCATAAGGTGATGTTGGGATTACCAATCCAGGCTAAATCCCTTATAGCGACAAACACCATTAATGAGCTCGGATCTGAATTACCAATCCAGGCTAAATTCAGACCCTAATCAGATTACCCGTCTGGGCTAAATCCATAATGCACACATATTCTTAGGGAGTCTCGATCACTCAAGGAACACCCGTCCGGGATAGATCCTTTCTATATTTGAGATCAACAGATTACCCATCCAGCTAAATCCTTTCTGCAACACATGCAGGATCTCAAGTCACATATAAATCATGGTTTATCCATCGAACTTCCTTTTTAACCTCAACCGAGACATTTTTCAACATGTCATAGTTAAAAATACATTTCATGTATTTTCATGCCATCATCAAATGCAATTATCATACAATCATAAATAACAAAATTAGGCATATTATGAGTTTACTTTAAGTTTTTCGAACTTACCTGGTACTCGTTTCGGTGATGTGTTTCGATTATTCCAAAACCTTTCGTTTTCCATGGTTTACCTTTGGAATTTGTTCCTCGAGGTCTATAACAATAAAATTAAACCATTAACACATCACATTGTACTTTTTGAGCCTAAATTTCACCCTCAGTCCAAATGACCATTTTGCCCCTAACCTTTCATATTTTTTACGATTTAGTCCCTAGGCTCGTATAATGAAACACATACAATTTCTATCGCTCCCAAGCTTAGCCGAACACTTTTCCCTCTTATGGCTGCCCACATTTTTCATTATTTTCATATCTCTACCACATATTTAACAACTTTTGCACAAAGGTCCCTTTAGGGTTTTTCATGAAAATCACCTAGGAAAAGATGTTTAACACACCTTTAACTTTCATATTCCTCCATAAACCATCAAAATACAAGTAACTCATGCATGAGTAAATTTTTAAACATGAACCCTAGCATGAAATATGGGTAGAAATGGAGAGAATAAGCTACCGGGATTTCAAAAATACAAAGAACATTAAAAACAGGGCTTGAGAGCACTTACTATTGAGCTTGAAAAGCTTGGAAACCCTAGCTATGGAGAACCATAAAGTTTTGGCTGAATGAGGGAGATGAATGGCTGATTTTGGCTTATTTTTCCCTTTTATTTAATTAAAAAGCCAAATGACCAAAATGCCCTTAAGCCCTTTCTTTGAAATTTCATCCATGCAACCCTATTTTTGTCCAAAAACTTAGAAATTGGGAAAATTGATCTCTAGGACCTTATAATTTCATATCTAAAGCAATTTCAAACAAATTGCTTCTAGAATCCAAGTTTTGCAATTTATTCAATTTAGTCCTTAATTTCCTATTGGACACCTTACTCAAAGAATTTCTTCATGAAATCTTAACACATGCATATTATCATATTCTAGACCTCATAATAATCATAAAATGAATATTTTAATGTCGAATTTGTGGTCCCGAAACCACTATTCCAGTTAGGCCCTATTTTAGGATGTTACAATCACTACTTGGGAACAAATGATCAAAAAATTTTTATTAAAATATTTCCCACCAGCTAAAATAGCTAAATTAAGGAATGATATCTCTTCTTTTGTGTAGATGGATTTAGAAACACTTTATGATGCATGGGAGAGATACAAGGATCTTTTGAGAAGGTGCCCTCACCTTGGGTTACCTCTATGGCTGCAGGTTCAAACTTTTTACAATGGTGTGAACCCCTCAACGAGGAAACTTATCGATGTAGCCGCCGGTGGAACTTTGAACAACAAAACACCTGAAGAGGCTTACGAATTTATTGAAGAGATGTCACTGAATAACTATCAGTGGCAAGTTATGAGAACAAAGCCGACGAAAGCCGCTAGTGTTTTCAACCTCGACGCGGTTACTATGCTCTCTAACCAGATAGAACTTTTAAATAAAAAGATTGACGGTTTGTATGGTTATACTCAGGTACATCCAATGATGAGGTGCATTTCAAATGGAGGAGGAGTACACACAGATTATCCAACCTTCAACCCTAGCACCGAGGAGGAACAAGTTCAATATATGGGTAATAATAATTCTAGATCCCAAAATAACCCATACAATAACACTTATAATGTAGGTTGGAGAAACCATCCCAACTTCTCGTGGGGTGGTTAAGGAAATCAAAGGCCATAATATCCCCTAGGCTTTCAACAACCACCTTACCAGCAGGAAAAGAAACCCAACCTTGAGGAGATGCCAACGAAATTTATCTCGGTGTCAAAAGCACGTTTCCAACACCAAGACAGCTCATAAAAATCAACAAGCATTAATTCGAGGGATCGAGAATCAAATAGGCCAGTTGGTAAAGATGATTTTTGAATGACCACAAGGTAGCTTGCCGAGTAACACTGAAACTAATCCAAAGGAGCAACTCAATGCAATCACTGTTCGAGAAGAAGAAGGGTTAGCTGAACCTAAACTAGAACTGAGGCAAGGAATTGTGGTAAGTAAAGGTAAGGATGAGGTGGACCACAGTGAGCAAAAGCCAATAAGTAGAGAATATAAACTTCGTTTTTCATACCCTAGTGCGACAAAGAAAGACCACACGGATGAACAATTTGGTAAATTCCTTAAATTATTAAAGAAATTACATATTAACTTACCATTTATTGAAGCTATTTCGTAAATGCCAAACGTAGTTAAATTTTTAAGGGAACTTTTCGCTAATAAGAGGAAGTTGGATGAGGCGTCGCATGTGGAACTGAACGCAGTTTGCTCAGCCATTCTATAGAATAAGCTACCCAACAAGTTGAAAGATCCAGGGAGTTTTACGATTCCTTGTTTAATTGGTAGTTTAAATGTTAACAATGCTTTGGCTGATTTAAGGGCAGGTATTAATGTCATGCCCTGTAAAATGTTTAAACAACTAGGTCTTGGGAAACCCAAACAAACTAGGATGAGCATTCAATTGGCAGATAAAAGAATCAGATTTCCTAGGGGTATTATTGAAGACGTGCTTGTTAAAATTGATAAATTTATATTCCCAGTTGACTTTGTTGTTTTAGACATGGATGAGGACAGTGATGTACCCTTAATTTTATGAAGACCCTTTTTAGCAACTGCTCGAACAATCATTGATGTTGGCATAGGTGAACTAATACTTCGTGTAGGGGATAACATGATTACTCTCCAAGCTCGTGACTCTGTTAAAATATCTAGTAATCGAGATGATTCGGTTAATTTGAATAATGTGGCAACTCAAACTTCTTTGCAGGAGTCTCTTAGGAAAAATGTGGTGGAGCCTCACTCTAATCCATGCCACAAAAATAAAGTGACTCACGAAGAACGAAGGCTTCAAATCGATGAACTAGATGAATGGCGAACACATGTTCCGGAGAAACCCAAAGCACACGAAAAATCACACCGACACCACGATGAACGTAGGGATGAGACAAAGTAAATTAAAGTTGGGAATAAAGTATTGATAGATGAAAAGGACCCCCGAGTTGATACTTCAAAGCTTAACACAAACGGAGTGACTCCTTTCACAGTACTGAATGTTTTCCCATACGGTACAGTCGAGGTAAATCATTCTCAATATGACACTTTTAAGGTAAATATTACTCGACTTAAACTTTATGTGGATAATAGAATTGATAACGAGAAAGAGGAGTATCGACTCCATGATCCACCGTAATCATGCGAATGAGAGGTAAGTCGATCTTAGACTATAAATAAGCGCTTATTGGGAGGCAACCCGAGCACTAACGGTGTTGATTTCATTAAATTTTAGTTTTTAACATCTAAATCATTAATTGAGTCCTTGAACACAGGTTTTCCAAATCCACACGGCCATGCACATGAATGTGCCTTAGGCCGTGCTTATACCACGGGCGGTGACACGGTCATGTGAAAACAGAGCAAAATTTTTCCAAAACATAGGATTCAATACTTTGCCATGGCCGTGTGACATGGTCATGCGCAATCCTGCCAAATCTACACGGGCATGCAACACGCCCATATCTATAAGTCATGGTAGACACTGAGAAATTAACATGGGTGTGCGACATACCCGTGTCCACCACCCGTGGTCGAAACTGTCAAAAAAACACGAGCGTGTGCATATGTACATAGGCATGGGAGAAGCAAACGAAGCAGGACATGGCCGTGTACACCAACACACCCAAAGAACACAGGCGTGGGCCGAATACCAGACGCGCTCAAATTCGAAACCACGAAACACACGGGCTGAAATAAGGGCACACGGGCGTGCCCTACGGTCGTGTGCCCTAATATCTATATAAACCCCACTATTCATCATCCCCTTCCCCAATACCCTAACCCTATCACCGCCTTCATGCCGCCGTCGCTACCTAGGCTCCAACTATCACCCCAAAATCCACCATTTCTCCTCCCTTTATTCCTCTATACACATCAAAATCTTTTATCCTTTCCTCTCTTCCCTACACATTCCTTTCTTCCTCTCTCTTTCTCCACTCATCCCAAGCCCCAACCGTCACACTAGCACCACCGCGCCGTCACCCCTCCGACAATCGAATCTCCAATATCGATTTTTTCTTCTCTTTTACTTTCTTTTGATGCTTACTATAATGATGGTATTGATTTTCTCATATTATTTACATTTTTTTTAATATCATCCTCATTTTTAGGAAATATTTCATGCATTTTGCACCCTTTTCTTACTATTATTAGCTACTTTCATACATTCATGTTGAATTCAGTCATGCTATTACTATGACATTTGTCATAAAATTTTTGTTGTCAATTGCTTTATGTTATGAAGTTCGATTGCTTTTGGTTGAGTCTTGTTAGTGTCATTAGTTTTTGGTTGAATTTATTAGTTTAATTATATTCATGGTTAATTCCTTTTTGGATTTGTTAGCATATGTTATCTTCTGCGATTATTAAGATATGATAACCATTATTCTTACAGATATACCATGTCAAATCCACGTAGTAAGAAAACCACCATCCTCGCCTCGAAGAAGTAAAAAAGAGCAGCATCCTCCTCGGGTCCTACCACTGAGATACGACACCCATTCCTCCAATTTCCCTTGGGACCCCAAGAGGAACTTTTTTAGATACTTCGTGCGAGACCCATTAGCGTGGGCTGATGTATTGATTGAACCGCTCTAGAGCAGATCCAACTCACTGACGCAGTCCGGCCTCTCCTGAGTACTGATCTATGGGGACTTTTTTTCGAGATCGTCGAGCCGACATATCTCGAGCTCACGTTAGAACTCTGTTCGATCTTCCACCTTCAAACAATTATGACAGAGTTCAATGATCCCGGAATGGTACAGTTTCGTCTCGGCGGTTTAGTTTGCCAGCTGAGCGTGCTTGAGTTTAGTGCCGCATTAGGACTATATAAGGAGGAGTTCATGGACGACGACGATGACTTTGACAGTCTCAATTGCCACATTCAGTACTCTCCTTCAAATTACTAGAAGGACCTAGTTCCTACTTTGGCCACTTATGACCCTAGTCGCTCCAAGGCATCAGCTCTCGCCCCATCACTGAGATATTTACACGCCATCCTAGCCCACACCCTGACAGGACGGCGAGAGAGTACCGGCGTCGTCAACACTAACGACTCCTATTTTTTATGGAGCATGGCGCATGGGCACATCTTTAACCTCGCTTATTTCATCGCCCTCACCATTCGCCATCAGACAGAATGGCATAGAAGGGAGTCCTTTCCATCGGCCCTTATGTGACTCGCCTGGTGTGGTACTTCGGTCTCCTTAATATGGCGGCGCAATCATCCTCCCTCACCCTCATCAGTCAGATGTCCCCATAGGGTATCTCAAGTATGCTCCATATGAGGATGATCAAGCGACGACGAGGATTTGATCGTCCACAGTATCGCCTCGTCCAGTCAGCCGAGCAGGAGGACCCAGAGGACATTACTGATAATGTCCCTCCACCTCACGAGGATCCACCATCTCAGCCACTACCTATTCATCGTCCAGTTCATGTGGCTGCTTCACTCTCTGACATTTCTGAACGTCTCACTCGATTCGAGCAGCAATATTTTCAGCACTTTGATCACATTGATGCAAACCTACATCAGATTTGTCAGCACCTTCACATCTCATCGCCACCCCCACCTCGCGAACCATCTAGCGATGAGGATTTTTGAAGACTTTTATTTATTATTTTTATCTTTATTTATCTTTTTAAATTACTTTTTATTTTATTTCTCTTTGATACTATTTTTACTTAATCTTTAAGTTTTACAATTTATATTATATAATTTATGTTTTCGGGCATTTCTTTACGAGTAATCATGCTACTTTATATTTCCTAAAGAGTTATTGATTCTATCGCAGTTAAGAAGAGCTCCAAAGCTCACTATTACTTAGGAAATTGCAACTCCACTGGGAAAGGTTCTCCACGACTGCCATGTCCTGCTCGACCACGACCATAACTACCACCAGTTATAATATTCTTTTGGTGTAGCACTTGTGGGCTAACAACCTCTACCACCATCGGAGTATCCTCCTCCAACCTCACCCTGCCTTAGCTGATTACTTTTCATAACTCCAATTCAAAGATTTCATCTAACATTCAGGAAGTTTCACTTCTATCCCTATCTTATGATTTTATATCTATATTTTTTAGTAAATCTATCTTTGTACATTGAGGACAATGTACATCTTAAGTGTGAGGGGTTATTTATATCATTATCAGAAAAATCCCTGAATTTTATCTTATTCTCACGTGACTCATTCATATCACTATTAGAATGAATTTTGATTAATTTATGATTCTTATTGATATATCTTGAATTAAAACATAGGCATTTATGCATTGATTGTTTAAACTTTAAGTAATTAGAGAATCAAGCATGATAAGTTGACTTTTGAGAATTAAAACTTTTTAGGTTATTTCTCCAAGTTTAGGTATTATCTTGAAGTTGAAATTCACAGAGTTAACATCAAAAAGCCATAATCTTTGTGAGATCTTGAGCCTTTAGAGCATATATTATTTCTTTCATGCTCACTTTTATTGTTGATATGAGTGCGTCAATATTGATTTGTTATTCTAGAACTTGCTTCGATTATGCATGTCAAGACTACACCATTGATTTGATATGTCGAGATGATAAATGCACTAAGGTTTAACCCACTCATTCCATAAAAATCTATCTTCATAATTAACCCTTAGTGAACCCCCTTGAGCCTAACAAGCCATTTATTGATTTACCCTCAATATTAACCCATAACTCATTATTGTTGAAATCCCCTCAATTAATTTGATCCTTATTTTTGTCGAGATTTGATTTGAATAAATTGCTTAGCTATGTTCTATTTCTGATAGTTAGCAAAGTTTTATGTTACTTGATTCATTCTTAATTTAAAAAAAAAAGTTGCTATAATGTATCCATTATGAAAAGCTCAATTCTAGGATAATCTAATTAGGAATGTAATTTGTTAGTTTTAGTATTTTTCTAGTTAGGTAATTTTTCAATTTAATATCGATTCTAACCTTCTCTTTTAGCTTGTGACCACACCCCCTAACCGAAGCCACGTTACAACCCTCTAAAGACCTTTTAATTGATGTATCATTTCAATATATAGTGGTGGAGATTTGATTTTCACGCAAGCCTATGGTAATAACTTTTCATATTGACTGTTGAGTGCTAAATTTGTTGTCCTTAAACACCTCGAGTGATTTGAGTGAATCTTTAGTAAGGATGTTAAACTCTGTGATATTTTGAATCAAAGGTGATAACTTAGATGAGGGGAGACACCTATGTTTTCGTGATAAAATGCTCAACTTGGAATGTTTGAATCTCTGATATTCTTCTAGTTGAATTCTCAATGTATGATTACTTATGGATTTTTTTAAGATATTATTGATCAGAGCTATAAGTTGAGAAAAATGAAATCTTAATCGTGAGTTGAGGATTTTGCTTGAGGACAAGCACACGCTTAAGTGTGGGGGTATTTGATAAGTCATAATTTATACATATTTTTATCCCATGCTTAGAATATTTTTTGGATAAATTATCATTAGATTTGTGGAATTTGATGCTCCTAATCCTTTAATTTCATGTTTTATACTTAAGCGAGCATAGGAGAGTAAAAAGAGCCAAAAACGGGCCAAAAATGGCGAAAATGGGTCAACGTGGGAAATCAACACGGCCTGGACTTCCTCACACGTGTAGACCACACGCCCGTGCCTATTTAACAAACTCTAACACGGCCTGGACTTCCTCATACAGATAGAACACATGCCCATGCCTATTTAACAGACTCTAACATGATCTATGCCGCCTCACACGGGCGTGGCACACGGCCGTGTCCCTGTCGGGCCCAAGTCTAGTTCTATTCGGAAAAGGGCACTTTGAAGGGTTCTGAGGCATTCTAAAACCTATATTAACACCCTGAAGGAGGATGAAAGAAGACACACGGAGCAGAAGGCAATGAATTACTCGAAGAAAGCCGATTGATCCATCTCAAAAGCTGGATTCTCTTTCAAGACTGAAGATCTCCCTTAAATTTCCTTCAAAGGGGTTTTGGGTTTTCTTTATATTTTGCTATTGTTATTCTTCTGAGATGTTTTCTTTTACAAATATGAACTAAATTCCCTAAATACCTAAGGGGAATGAAACCTAAGATGAATCTTGTTACTATTTTCTGAATTATACTATAAATACTTGATTTGTTCATAATTATGTGTTCTTAATTCTTGTTTTAATATTCCAAGATATTGATTCAAGTATTGATGTGCTTATTCAGAGGAGAAAAAGTCTCTGTCTAAGAGAATATCTAGCATAATTAAGAGGATTTACATGCAATCCTAGACATAGGATGACATAAATCTGCTGGATTAGGGTCAAACCTAATAAGGGAATCCATAGATCGAGTTAATGCAACACTAGGGGTTTTAATTAGAAAGAGATTTCAATCAATCAACCTAGGGTTAGACGTTGTTAGTCTCGAGAGAGATAATAATATAAACTAGAGATTTCTACTGATCAAGTAAAGTGAATAAATCAGCTAATTCAGAGTTAAATAACAAGTGAATTTATGTGGATTTTTCCTTGGGTATTGTCCAAATCAATTAGTTTTCCCAAAAGTATTTCCCCAATTTACTTCCTGTGTATTCTTAGTTTAGTTAATTAGTTTAGATAAATCAAATCCCCTTATGTTTAGGCTAGATAATAAAAAGAACATTAATACTAGTACTTTTAGTTCTTGTGGGTTCGACATTCCAGTCTTGCTATAAGCTATACTACTGTTCGATAGGTGCGCTTGCCTTTATTGTGATAATAGTTAGTTTTCAAGTACGATCAATCATAAATTTAAAACTTATCACGCACATCAGGCTACAAGGATGAGCCTACAACTGATGGTAAGAAAATGAGCATTGCCTGGAAGGGAACTCGGGAAATACCTCCATGGACGGGTTGAAGTGTCAATCTTGGCTGACAAGCGGGATCATTTTGGCTTGGGGCATAATCTAGGCGCCAAACAGAGGAAGGAAGAGTTGGAGATGAGGCAAGAGAGACGAATGGCACAATTGAGTGGGACAGAGGGCAAGTAGGGATCATTGACTTTTCCCTATATATCCAATACATTCGTATTAGGAGGAATTATCCATCCTGAACCGAAGATGACAAGAGAAGGAACAACTGAAGATATGATGGAAAATTTGAGCATCAACGCCATATTTGAAGAGGGAGTGATAGAAGAAAACTTATCAGACATTTGCTCTTATGAGCCTGGAAGTGTTCTGAACAACTGGACTGTGGAAGAAATTCTTGTAGTTTTTAGAGCTAATACAGAATAATGTTTAAAACACACTTGTTGTTTTAAGCCTAAAAACAATAAGAATCTTTTGTGAAATAGGCTCATGTTCAAACGTCTTTATTTTTAATAAAAAATGCACTTTTTTGTCTCATTCTGGGCAAATATTCTTTTATTCTCTCATTTCATTTATAATCATGCCATACAAATAAGCCACTCTTAGATTCATTCTTTGGATATTCTTTCGTGCCTACAATAGGTCTCTAGATATAAACGACACGAGCGACGCTGCTACGGACCCAGAATATCTTTTTGAGCGAGATATGTGTTTAGAGGGATCTTAGGATTTTGAAAATGACAAAGACTGTGGATTATCTCCAAATTTGTTAAGGATGGTAGAACGAGAAGAGAAACAAATTCTACCCCATAAAGAGACAATTGATAATGTGACCTTGGAAGAAGGGAAATAGGTGAAAATTGGAACTTGCATAACCGAGGAAACAAGGCAGGACCTCATTAAACTACTGCAAGAGTTCAAAGATATCTTTGCATGGTCGTATCAAGACATGCCTGGGTTAAGCGCTGATATTGCAGTGTATCGCTTCCCCATAAAGGAAGAGTGCAAGCCAGTTCAACAGAAGCTTCGAAGGATGAGACCCGATGTTATAGTAATAATAAGGGAAGAGGTCAAGAAGCAATTTGATACTGGGTTCTTACAAGTGGTTAATTACTCAGAATGGGTAGCCAACGTTGTCCCCGTCCTTAAGAAAGATGGAAAAGTACGGATGTGTGTAGATTACATAGACTTAAACAAGGCCAGCCCAAAGGACAACTTCTCACTGCCTCACATCGACATTTTGGTAGATAACATGGCAGGTTACTCACTACTCTCCTTCATGGATGGTTTCTTTGAATACAATCAGATAAAGATGCATCCTGAAGACATGGAAAAAACCAAACTTATAATCTTGTGGGGAACATTTTACTATAATGTGATGCCATTCGGGTTAAAAAATACGGGAGCAACATATCAAAGAGCCATGGTAACCTTGTTTCACGATATGATGCACAAGGAAATTGAGGTTTACGTCGACAATATGATTGCAAAATCCCGAACTGAGGAGGAATACGTGCGAGTTTTGAGGAAATTGTTCCTGAGGTTAAAGAAATTCCAACTAAAGCTTAATCCGACAAAATGTACTTTTGGAGCTAGGTCAAGAAAATTTCTGGGTTTTATAGTCAGTGAAAAGGGAATTGAGGTTGACCCAGACAAAGTCAAGGCTATACAAGAATTACCTCCACCGCGCATTTAGAAGGAAGTTCGAGGTTTCCTAGGAAGACTAAATTACATTGCCTGGTTCATTTCACAGTTAACTGAAAAATGTGACCCCATATTTCGTCTTCTCAAGAAATACAACCCAGGTGTGTGGGATGATGAGTGTCAGAAAACCTTTGACAAGGTTAAACAATATTTGTCCAATTTGCTAGTACTAATGCCACCTAGTCCTGGTAGGCCACTGATACTGTATTTGACAGTATTTGACAATTCAATGGGATGTCTGCTCGGCCAACACGATAAGACAAGAAAGAAAGAAAAGGTGGTATATTACCTCAGTAAAAAATTCACTGAGTGTGAAATGAGATACTCGCTGATTGAGAAATTATGTTGCGCCTTGGTTTGGACCACTCGGAGGTTGAGGCAATACATGTTGTATCATACAACTTGGTTAATCTCGAAACTAGACCTTCTAAAGGACATGATGAAGTCAACCGCATGGAATAGAAGAATGGCCCAATGGCAAATTCTATTTTCTGAATTTGATATAGTCTATATGAACCAGAAGGTCGTGAAAGGAAGTGCCATAGCAGACTTTCTAGCCAGTAGAGCTCTGGAGCATTACGATCCTTTGAACTTTGATTTCCCTAATGAAGATCTAATATATGTGGAAAATGCTGAAGAGGACATTCCAGAAGACCGTGCTTGGAAATTGAATTTCGACGGAGCATCAAATGCCGTTGGTAACGGAATTGGGGCAGTCTTGATATCCCCAAATGAAGATCATTATCCATTTACTTGCAAATTAGACTTTGATTGCACAAATAATATAGCAGAATACAAAGCATGTATCATGGGGATCCGTGCAGCCATAGAATGTAAAGTCAAAGTGCTAGAGGTGTATGGAGATTTTGCGCTAGTGATCTATCAACTTAAAGGGGAATGAGAAACAAGAGACCCCAAGTTGATCAGTTACCGAAAGTTGGTCCTGGAATTAATCGAGGGGTTCGATGATATCACTTTCTATTACCTCCCGCGAGATGAAAACCAGATGGCTGATGCCTTGGCTATATTAGCTTCTATGATCAGAGTAAATAAGCAAGAGGATATGAAGCCTATTCAAATGAGTATTTATGAGGCTCCAGCTTATTGCTACAACATCGACGAAGAGGAAGAGAGAGATAATCATCCTTGATATCATAATGTACTACGATATGTGAAGAATCGTGAATACCCTGATCAGGCAACTGAAAATGATAAGAGAATGTTGAGGAGGCTGGCCAGTAACTATGTCTTAGACGGAGAGATCCTATATAAAAAGAGAAAGGATCAGGTGCTATTAAGATGTGTAGATGCTGTTGAAGCTAAGAAAATCTTGGAAGAAGTTCATGAGGGTGTCTACGGGACGCATGCCAATGGTTTCACAATGGCCAGGCAAATCATGAGATTTGGGTATTATTGGTCCACAATGGAAGGAGACTGCATCAGTTACGCCAAGAAGTGCCATAAATGCCAAATCTATGGAGACAAGATTCATGTGCCTCCGTCACCTCTTCATGTTATGGCTTCTCCATGGCCTTTCTCTATGTGGGGCATGGATGTCATTGGGCCAATCTCACCAAAAGCTTCTAATAGACATGGATTCATTTTTGTGGTTATCGATTACTTTACCAAATGGGTAGAGGCTGCTACATACGCCAATGTCACAAAGTCGGCAGTCAGCAAGTTCTTAAAGAAGAAGATCATATGTCGATATAAGATACTATAAAGGATCATATCTGACAACGCGTTGAATTTGAATAACAGCGTGATAGTGGAGGTCTACAGCCAGTTTAAAATTAAGCACCACAACTCGTCACCATATCGCCCGCAAATGAATGGTGCAGTTGAGACAACTAATAAAAATATCAAGAAGATCGTGGGGAAAATGACTGAGACTTACAAGGATTGGCATGAAAAGTTACCATTTGCCCTTTATGCCTATCGAACATTTGTCAAAACTTCTACCGGGGCAATACCTTTCTCATTGGTTTATGGAATGGAGGCAGTTTTGCCCATTAAAGTCAAAATTCCTTCTCTCTGGGTTTTATCAGAGTTGAAGCTGGACGAAGCAGAATGGATCCAATCCCGGTATGATCAGCTGAACTTGATTGAAGGAAAAAGGCTAAAGGCTATCCATCAAGGTCAAATGTACCAGAAGCGAATGATGCGAACTTACAAGAAAAAGGTTCATCCCAGAGTATTCCATGAGGGGGACTTGGTATTGAAAAAGATCCTCCCTATGCAAAAAGATTTCAGAGGGAAATGGATGTCAAACTGGGAAGGACCTTATGTGGTTAAAAAAAGGCTTTTTCTGGAGGAACGTTGATATTAACTGAGATGGACGGTAAGAGCCTACCTAACCTAGTAAATTCGAATTCAGTTAAAAGGTATTTCACTTAAAAGGAGAGGCTAAGGCGAAAACTCGCAAAGGGCACCTTGAGACTAAAGGGGGTTTTGAATTGAAAACCCGAAAAGGGCAATTCAAATTTCGATCAGAGGTGAGGTATATGGTAGTCTTACTATGCTTGAATTAGCGAAAAGGAAATATGCTACATCTTGGGGCATCAACAAAGTACTCTAGATCTCCTAGGCACATGTTAAGCTTAAAATGGTCATCGAAGAGTTCGTATGGAAAAACTCAGGTTGCGATATCTAGGGCACTTATTTTTTCCTTTACATATTTTTGGATTCCAACAATGTTGCTTTCTTTGATTAATCCATTCTTTTCAGATTTTGTTCCTAATAAATTTCAGTTTTGTCCATCTTTATAATCTTTTTCAAGCGCTCATATTGAAATAAGGATTAATGGACTAATAACACTTTCATAGAAGGAGTTTTGCATATTACTCTGGAAGCTTCTAAATAGGGCAAGAACCTGAAACAGGATAATTATTTAGAACTCACCAAGCCTAAGGGTTGGAAGTACTTGAGAAGTAATATCTAAATTATGACTATTGCTTCAGATTTTCTGTTAAAGATATCAGTTGAACGAGAAGACATATATTAGTGATATAATCTAGACAAATAGCGAGCAATAATAACCCAAACATTAAAAAGGGCATTCTCATGACATTCTACATTCATACAAATGCCATTCATAATACATCTAGTTAAGAGCATTTGACTTATTCTGATCATGGCATCCTAATCATTAGGCATAAGTATAGGCCTATGAAATCGATTCTACATGTATGTTTCCTAGAGGACGATGTAGCAAGATTGGTGGAAGCTACAAATTTTGATCAGCCTTATCTCCTTGAGGTAGCAAAGGAGCAGGCTGAAGATTGTAGATATTATCTTCCCGAGGTAGCAGGGGACCAGATTTAAGCCACTAACCTCATCTCCTTGAGGTAGCAAAGGAGTAGGCTGAAGATTGTAGATCTTATCTCCCTGAAGTAGCAGTAAAGCAGATCAAAGACGACAAATCTTATCTTTTCGAGGTAGCAGGGGAGCAGTTTTAAGCCACAAGCCTTATCTCCTTGAGGTAGCAAAGGAGCAAGCTGAAGATTGTAGATCTTATCTCTCTGAAGTAGCAGTGGAGCAGATCGAAGATGATGAACCTTATCTCCATGTAGCAGCAATGGAGCAGATTTAAGTCACCAGTCTTATCTCCCTAAAGTTGCAACGGAGCAAACTGAAGATAGCGAGTCTTATCTCCCTGAAGTTGCAGTGGAGCAGACTGAAGATAGCGAGTTTTATCTCCTTGAAGTTGCACTGGAGCAGACTGAAGATAGTAGATCTTATTTCCCTAAATTTGCAGTGGAACAGACTAAAAATAGCAGATCTTATCTCCCTGAAGTTGCAGCGGAGCAGATTGAAAATGGAAAACCTTATCTCTCTAAAGTTGCAGAGAGTGTGTTGAAGTTACAAGTCCTATCTCTGAATCGACAATGGAGTAGGACAGGTAATAAGATGCAGTGGACTGGAATGAAGTTACGAAGAAAGGAGGAACACCAAAAGAAGGCGAGACTCGGTAAGGTCGGGCTAAATTGATCTTTCTTTAAAATCTTTGCTCCATTCTCATTACACGATAATGAGCAAAAAGGGGCAGCTGTAACAAGCCCAATTAACCCGAGCCCATTTTACAACCCAACACCCCAGTAACCCAAATTAAATTCCCAAAACAAAAAACCAAAGACCTATGCCCAAACACAACCAAAACCCTAGCCCACTTAGCACTAACCCACAACCATTAGGAAAAACAAAAAACACTAGGTGCGCTGCACCTAGGTTTGCTACCCACGCCTCCCTCGAGCGCCTGACGCCACTACCCCTCGACGTGGGCTACTCTATCACGCCACGTCAGTGGCATGTTCGCTCATGTACCTGCAAATATGCAAAAAATAAGTTGTAAAGATCGGCTATAAAAGCAAATATACGAATTTTGTAAAAAAAAAAAAAAAAGAGGGGACAAGAAGAGATTCAAACATATTTTACTCAAAAAAAAAATAGCAGCAAGCACTTGAAGAATAGAAAACCAACAATCGATCAAATGTCTTTGATTTTTTTTTTCTTATCTTATCTTTTTTCATTTTCAAAACTTTTTACTATTATTGTTTTTTATTTTATAAAATTACTTACATATATTACATATTAAAAATACAAAAAAGGGGAAATTTTACCTTCACGGTGGCGCCAGTGATGGCAGCGGGCGATAAAAGGTGGTGGTCGGCGCTGGAGCCTGGCCGGACTTCAGGCCTGCAGAGAAAAGGGGAGAGGTGTTTTTTGTTTTTTTTTTAAGAAGGAAAATAAAATTATCAAAAAAAAATTTGGTATTTATAGGCCCCCCAATATGGCGCTGTTTTGGGCCAAAGCATAGGCGTCAAAACGTTGTCGTTTTAGCCTAGCTCGTGTGCGCGACCCGACTCAACCTAAGGATCCGCGTGTTTTCTATGGAGGGGCTAATTGCACATTTAGCCCTTCCACTTTTTTATGATTTTACAATTAAAGTTATTTTATTTCTAAATTTGCCCCACGGTTCTACTGCAATTTCAATTTGGTTCCCCTGGCAATGACGCGTTTTGGGAGAAAGGATATTTGCCTTTTTGGTCCCTCCCTATTTTGCGCGTGTTTTAATTTGGTCCTTCCCCTCTCTTTTATTTCTGATTTGGCCCCAAAACTTCTATTTTCAATTCAATTTTAGTTCTTTTTCGACTATTTTGGCTATTTTATTGTTAAATTAATTAATTTGAATTTTATATTTATTATTATATTTATTATTTTTTTAGTATTATTATTTCTGTTATTATTATTATTATTATTATTATTATTATTATTATTATTATTATACCACTACCGTCATTATTATTATAGTATTATTAGTATTATTATTAGTATTATTTTTATTATCATTTTTTTAAAAATCATTTCACTCAATATTTCGCTAATTCATATGTTTATTTGTTCACTTTCAATTTAAATTAATTTCTCACTAGAATTTCCTTTGTTATTTCATTTATTATTTTATTTATTTCATTTTTATCTTATTCTTGTCCTCATTATTATTATCTTATTATATATTATCTTATTATGTACCTATTCATTTATTTATTTATGTCTTTATATACCTGCAAGTTTATGTTATTTGTTATTATTATTGTATTTGCATTATCATTATTCACCAAGTATGACCATTTTCGCGTTTTAACTGATTTTCTATTTTAAATTTTACATTGATTTTATCTTCTTCTTTTTTTACCCAAACTCATAAAAAAAGATTTTTCAAATAAATGCAATATTTCGTATTTAGAAATTCGAGAAATCGTGTCATAACGTGCTGGGTTTCGATTTTTCGTGTTTTAATTGCATACTTTGAAAATCATGAGATGGTCTCAGTTTTTTAGGGCTTAAAATGTTGTATCCTAACGTACTATATTTTGTTCCTTTGAAACGAGTGAGTCTTAAATTCTAACTCGAGTTATTCAAACACTCTTTAAAAAGGATTGTATTTTAAAATTTTTCAAACTTTCGATATTAGGACACTAGTTAATAAATCTAGTACCAATCTTGGGCGTGACGAGGGTGCTAATCCTTCCTCGTACGTAACCGACTTCCGAACCCGTTTTTAATATCGTAGGCTAAAATTAATATTTTAATAAAACAAAATGTTTTATAAGGTGATCCGATCACACCTAAATAAAAAGGATTGGTGACGACTCCATATTTTATTTTAAAGTCGATATCCGTTTTTCAAAATAAAAATGATTTCGACAATATACATATTAAAATTAAGATTTAGTTTTATAAATAAATACATTCATAAGTATAAATTATATTTATTATTTAAAATTAAATTACTATTACAATATATGGATTAAAATTAGGATTTAATTTCAAGTAGTTCATAGTCAATCATCAAACATGTTCTTCCATCGGTGTTGGAATTGTTTATATTGGTGTTGCTTCGGCTAGTCGCTAAAGGTAGTACGAGGAACATAATTACTGCATTTTTAATATTTATTCACTATAAATACCATCATTTTATTAAAATTGTTCGTATTATTTCATAAAATTTTCTCTCATCATAAAATTAAATTTGATTTTACACTAATTATAATAAATAAAAATATAATATTTAAAAAAATTAAATAACATTAAAAGTTAATAAATAAATTATTTATATATATAATTCACCTTAAATAGCGTAAATTAATGAACCCTCCCGAAAAACCTGAATCTTACTTTGCTCCATAAAAGGTTCACAAATTCAACAATCCTAACTATTGAAAACAAGATCAACTAATATATATGTCAAACTTCACCCCACACAAAATTCTAAAATGAAAATCATCTATATAATTTATAGGAGAAACTATTTAATACACTATTAGTAGGAACAAGATTAAAAAATTAAAAAATATTTTTATTAATATAATAAATTATTTAAAAAATAGAGATACATATTAACTTTTTAAGATTACTACACTCCCAATATACTAAATACACTCACCCTAACCCTGTATGTCAAATCGAATAAAAAAAGTTAGAGAGATAATAAAAAAGTAGGGAGTAGGGAGTAGTGAGTAGTGAGTTTGATAAAAAAAAAATGACAGCTTCAGAAATAAATTCGTATGATTATCATCAGTTTTCTCTTGCCTTTTAAGCATAACAGTATTGAAACAATCAAAATCAATTTTGTTTTTAACCTAAGGGACAAGAATCTGGTTCGAATTTTTATCTTAAAGGCTTTGTTTTCATAAAAAAATAAAGAGTATTTTTGAAGTCCCCCTTCTGTAGGGACTGTTTACTTGTGTTGCAAGTAACCAACTGGACAAAGTGGCATAGCCCTTCTCACCTCAAGATGTTTACTAAGTAATCTAATTAAATTGATCTTTCTTCTTCACTGTAACTAGACACATACATTAACTGCATTTTACATATCCTTGCTATATTGTCTGGACTAATTTCAATGCAGGATAAGCAGTTGACATTTTTAGTTCCACAAACGGAGTTAAGAAACATCATGTGTTCTTAATATTTAAAAAGAATTAAAAATAAATAAGTGAAACACATTGAGGCATTTTTATTTCGTTCATGGAGTTAAAAATCTCCACCGCCACTTTTCCAAATAATAGTCCTAAGAATAATGACATCTGCTATTTCCAATAAAAATTTGACTCGTGACTCAAACCTCACCGGCCTCAACTGTGCTAGTTAGCTCTTGGTGCAGTAATACTATGCCATCATTTTTCATATGCCACAGGGAGCTTTAGAGTTCAGTGTGAATAATATGATCTCCAGTGGGTTCGGTAAGCTCAGCATTGTCTTTCCAGTCAATAAGAATAGAGCCTTTGTCGTGGGAACTGAGGCAGTCGGCTGAAGGATGAACAAGCCCGTAGCCGAAGCCTTGTGCAGAGTTGCAGTAGGTCTCAACTGTGCCATCTTTCTTCTCCAAGTTTACATTGCTTAGGACTAAATTGCTACAGGGAACAGTATTACTGCAGGCAAACTTGATTGCTTGCTTGGTTTTCGTTGTCCCACTAATGTTTCGGTATACAATCTGGCTTATTTGCACTGCTGATGTCTAACAAATAAAAAAAGAACAATGAATTCACGTGAGCAGTATTCTAATTGGATGAGAGACTCTTTCAAGAATCGGGACTCTTAAGGCAATCATCATACAGATACTGAGTAACTTGGATTACGCACCTGGTTTTGGCAGGTTGTTGGTGAATCACAGTAGAATTGATCAATAATGATGGGATTAACAACATCTTCCATCCTCACATTTTCGAAACGCACACCACGAACATAACCAGAACCACCCTATATCAAAGAATCACAAAGAGACACATGTCATTCTCAAACCCGAAGTGTCTCTAACTACAAATCGTGTTCAAGCAAACATCAGATCTCATATCTTACTCAGAAACAGCATCTAAATGTTAAAAGTATGCTACCATCTTGTCTTTTTTTTCAGATATGTTCACAACTTAAGCCCCATATAGTCCTCTACTGTCTACTTTGCTAATACTGGCTAAATGCTTATTCTTATTGATAAACGTCGCTAGGTTTACAAGATATGTCTCAAAATACCTGCCAAGTTTTAATCCTGACACCATTCGTAGTCTCCCTGAGTAATGCTGTATCCAAGACGACGTTTGTGACAATGCCCACCGAGTTATCCTCCCCAAGGCTTCCAATGCTAAGTGGCCAAATTTTTCATAAAATAGGAATAAGGAAAGAAATGAAACATATAACTAGTTTACACTGTACCGTGTGTCTCTCTCAAGTAGATCTAGAAACAGTCGGTAGAATTAGTTAATAGAATCTAACTGGAAGTTCGGAAAACACCTGACTCCATGTCCTGGTCCACAATATATTCTCTTCATCTTGATAGTCGATGAACCATTGACAATTGAGATGCAATCATCACCTGAATTTCATATACAGTCAGCATGATTGTTTAACCAGTCAGTATGCACACATGTAATAAGTTGAATTATAATTTTTTAACACATCCTTTCAGCTTCATTGTTAGGCTTTGTTTGCTTGGTGTTTTTTCTTTTCCAATAGAAAGTGTAAAACAAAACTTAAAAATGAACTAAAAACAAGAGACAAATATCAGAAAGTAAAAGCACCAATAAATATCAGAAAGTAAAAGCACCAATCAAATTGAGCTTTAGGAGTATTCTTATGTTTCCACAAACAAAGATGCTAGGAAAGACAAAAGATCTAACAACCTGTTCCTATTTTGCAGTCTTGAAGAACAACATTAGTTGATTTAGTGATGTGGATTCCATCAGTGTTTGGACTGTCTCCAGGACATGTGACTTTAACACCAAATACTCGAACAGCTTCAGACTTTGAAATGACGAAATTCATCTGTTGGCTGTTCTGAATAGTAAGGCCTTTCACCTTAATAGATGAGCTTGAATCTATAGTCAGTGCCTGCAACAAACTCATACATTAAATCTAATTCGAGATTTGTTGCTAGTTCAAATGCACAATCATGGCATGCTACTTATTGGAAGCGTGAGTTTTATAATTGTGGAAACAGAGCCTTACTGTCGGTGCCCCTCTGCAAGGCTGCCAAAGAAAAAGCAAACAGAAAAGAAAATACATGTTACATTCTATTTGTTTGACTCGTAACTTGAGCATGAAAGTATTTTAAAGAGAATCATAAGAATTACATTTGACTTGTTCTTTTTGCAAGATGCTGCCCACCATTTGCTGCCTGATCCATTGATAACTCCTGTTCCTTGGAATGCTACTCCCTGCAGCTTAGAAAAATCAAGCCACAGTCTAGGAAGATCTGGGTCCCAATTCTTGGGTTCATCTGGGGCCACTATTGTTCCATCAATCTGTATAATAACAATAACAATTATGATTTAAGAACAAATGTATAATATATATATATATATATATGACTGATATTAAAGTTAAAAAGTAATATGAAGTTATGAACATGGAATTATTATTCAAGATCATTTAACATGGATAAAGATAATCGAGATGTTATTTCATGTGTTTAGCTTGATGTAGACTGAAATTACCTGAACAATCAACCTCTCTGCACATGGCCCCCTAAACTTTGTAGCATTAACTAAATAACGACGTCCAGGAGGAACCAATAAAACTGATTTTCGAGTAGAGCATGCTGTGTCCCATGCTTTTCTAAAAGCCTGATGAAGAAAACATTGCCGATTTGTCAAATGAGAAATTAGCTTACTTCTATGGCAATGAAATTCTATTTGGCTAAAAGTAATAACGCCAAGCATGAATTTCCCGACAGCATGCATATATATCTATTTTCTTAATCCTTGAGAATTGTTATGCTTCAGAGCCCCCATGGAAACAGCGACAACAAACTACTGCCCAAACCATAAAGGTAGAGCTTTCAATGTGTCCTAAAAAAAACTATAAAGGTAATTTCAGGAGTCAGAAAAAGTACATAATATATATATATACCTGGGTGTCATCAGAAACTCCATCTCCAACTGCTCCAAAGCTATCCACATTCACAAGAACCTTGCCACCATGTTCACTTGTCCAGGATGGGGACTCAAGAAAGTCTGTATCTTCTTCTGCAATGTCTATGTCTTCAAGTTCTTCAAGTATGTTAAACTTGTCATATACCACGTTTCCTGCAACTCCATATGCTGCTATCAATAAACCAAGAAAGGAAACAAGGAATAATTTGGCCATAATTTGTTCTGTTTTGTTTGTTTGGGAGATTGATTTAGTTGTATAAATGCAATAAGACATTGATTTAATTTATATATGCAGATTAGTTTAGGAAATGAATGGTTTTGAGAGCTATCTGTCTTGGCTTAAAAGTAGACTAAGGTGCTACATTTTCTACATGCCCACACTTAAAGTACAAGGGAGATTTTATTTTAAAGTTCTTTGCTTTACTCTTCAACCAGTTGCCAAAATTCACCAGTCAAATGTTATGTATTTAGTACAATCTATCTCTCATTCATATAAGTGATAAAATAATTAGCATAGGAAAGTAGATATATATATATTAACTCAATTTTATAAAATGAAAAATGAAATATCACCAAGCATGCATGCAGGGATATATTTAACATGAAATATGGCAATACATATCTAAATAGAAAATTTTTTGCAACTACCTAAAAAGAAAATTGAATTAGTGAATCAGGGGAGAAAAAAGATTCTTTCCTGTTACAAGCCAAGAGCTTCAAGCTAAAGTAACTGCATTTTGGAAGATTTAAGCAGAAGATGCAGACTTCACAAACAGGTTTCAGTTTCATGTAAATAAAAGGGGAACAAGCTCAAGTGTTGTCCCCAAGTTCTCAGTTGGATGAAACAGCAAGTCTACAATGACCCTAAATCTTAGATACCTTACAGAATTGACCCCTCCTGCTGTCTGTTCTTCAGTTTCACAGAGCAGACCTGCGAGGCCAACAATAACATATATCATACATGCAAAATACTAACGTTCTGGGCAAATTCCATAAAAGGATTTCATTAAGTTAAATACCAACTTTCCCTCTTTGGCCAACCCTGCATGATTACACCCACTTAAAGCACGTAAAGATGTCACTTCATCTGGTATCAGACCCTTATGCACCATTGCTTCCAACAGACTGACACCTTCTCTCCCCATCCCGTTTTGGGCATATCCATTGATTATAGATGTGAAACAGAAGACATTAGGTATAGGAAGTGTCTCAAAAACCAAGCGAGAGAGTTCAGAATGGGCACATCTTGAATACCCCATCAATAAGAGACCATGAAACTTCAATATCAGATTTAATAGCCAGATTTTATAGCAAAACAGTGCACGAGCACGCAGATTTGACTGTGAGTGCCTGAGGGGAGGGGGTATCCTCAATTTTTTTCAAGATTTCTATATTTGGAGAGCATTGGGAGGATTCCATTATTTTATATCCATGGCAAAATATATGCAGAATATGTCAAACACAGATATTTTAAGAAAAATGAAGAATTAAAGCATCATAAGAACATAGAATTAAGGGTGCAAGCATCTCATTAATCCTTCATCAAACATTAAACCATATCTCAAACAAATATTCAGTGGTACCACAGTGCCACAAAGAGGTTATTAAGGAGATACAAACACCAAATCTATCTTTGGCGTACATATCAATTAGCGCTGACTGAATATCCCCCTATTTTCATAACAAAACACTGACTTTGCCTGCCAAAGAGAATATCCCCCTCTTCTACTGGATAAATTCAAGAACCTCAAGAAAGAATGAATTAAAGGGTTTTTTTTTTTTTTTTTACCGCAGAAATGCATCCTCTTAACTAATCCAAGAGCATCAGACAGCACATCAGTCTCGGAATATGCAGGAATGATTGAATCCCATGATATCAAATTAAAATACCGGTCAGGCAATTGATCAAACAATTTCAAGGCCAAGTTACCCAGTCCCATATGCAGATGAAGATTCATAAGTGAGCTTCCAATAAACAAAGTCAATCGGAACCCAAGTGAAGTCACCCTGCAATGAACTTGAATTCCTTCCATATAAAAACCTCCACTCCCATAAGCAGTTATCACATAAGAAAATGTAGGACCAAAAGACCAGTTTCTTTGACTCACCATTTCGATATATTGTTGGAAATTTGACGAAGCGAAGGATTGAAACAGAAGCAAAAACAGATAAAAATTGAGTGAAAACAGGATGAACTAGTGGTTCATTAACACAAAAGGATTATTAACACGAAAGGATTATGAAGCGAGTCTCAAGGCTCAAAATAAGGCTCATCAACGTGATGAGCTCAAATTTCCACAAGGCTCAATAACGAGGTTGAAAGCTAAGCAAATCTGAGTAAGATTGAACGGGATCATCCAAAACTATATTACCAAGAGGCACAAAGTGATAATCAATTTTCACATGCTTCACGTTAGCATGATAAGTAAAGTTTGCAGCCATTGCCATTGTTGATGTGTTATCACACCTTACAACTAGTGGTTGTTTTACAGACACACCAACATCAGTTAGAAGTTTCTTATCCACAACAACTTAAAAACACAATCTGCTAGGCTTCGATACTCCGTTTCTGATGAGGATATGAACACAACAAACAACAACTTAAAAACACAATCTGCTAGGCTTCGATACTCCGTTTCTGATGAGGATATGAACACAACAACTTGCTTCTTAGAGCACCATGCGACTGGATCGGGACCAAGATAAATGCAATAGCTTGTAGTTATATTCTATCTTCAACAGTAGAGGCCCAATTAGCATCAATGTAGCCAACTAAGTCAAACTGTCCTTTTGTGAAATACAAACCATAATTCATAATGTCATTCAAATACTTTAACACTCTCTTTACAGCCTTCTAGTGAGTGTTACAAGGTTCATTCATGTACTAACTAAGCTTGTTGACATAGAATGCAATCTCTGTTCATGTAATGCATACATATTGTAGTTTGCCAATAACACTTTGATATTCATGAACATCAACAAGTGGACTACCATCTGCAATAGCCAACTTGGGACTGCCTACCATAGGTGTAGGTGTAGCAATGGCTGTAGCCATGCCTTTGCTATGAAGCAAATCTAAAACATACTTCCTCTGAGAGAGAAACAAATCAACACAGGAGGTGCAGTAAACCTCTATACCCAAAAAAAAGTAAAATTCGCCCATGTCTTTGAGAGAGAACTTGTTGTGAAGCTGCATGATGACTTGGCTGATTTCTTCAGATGAGCTATCTGTTACAGCTATATCATCTGCATATACCATTAGAAAAATTGTTAAGGCATCAGTTATTCGAAAAACCAATGATGGATCAACTTTAGAAGCTTGAAAAAGAAGGTGCTCCACCAAATGTTGCCTCAAGGTATGAAACCAAGCTCGAAGGGCTTGTTTTAAACCATACAGTGCCTTGTTCAATTACACATAAGTTGTTCTCAATTGGCTCCATACATCTTAAAACCTGGTGGCTGATCCATATAAATTTCCTCAGTCAACGTGCCATTAAGGAAAACATTATTCACATCAACTTGCCTTAACACCCATCCATTAATAACAACAATTTCCAGAATAGTCCATATTGTTACAGCTTGAACCACAGGGCTAAAAGCATCAAAAAAATCAGAACCAGCATGTTGAGAGAACCCCTTAGCTACTAGTCTTGCTTTATACCTATCCATATATCCATCAGCTTCTTCTTCATTTTGAACAACCACTTACAACCAATTGATCTCCTAAAAAGTGGGAGAGGGCAAAGGCTATTATTTCTGAGAAGAGCTTGTAACTCGCTGTTCACCGCTTCTTGCCAGTAAGATGAGCTCATTACTTCATGAATATCAATAGGTACAGTAGTAGATAAACCATCAGTAGTCACATATAAGATGAACTAGTTACCTTGGTGACATATGCTTTTGGTTTAAAGGTTCCTACTTTGGTACGTGTAACCATAGGATGAGTACCAGTGGCCTAAGATGGCTAACTTTGAAGTGGACACTGAGTTGATGGATGGGAAACAGCTAACACATTATTAGAAGGTGAAGATGTTGACACACTAGGAGAAGCTGATATAGAAGTTGAAGTTATTATTGTATTAGATGATATAGATAAACTTGTGGACTCGTGAGGTGACCCTTGATTTGCAATTAAGGAGGATGGAAATTTAACTAATTTAGAACTAGATAGTACAACTGAGGGACTGCTGGACAGTTTGGATGTATGTAGAATATTTGTAAATGGAAAAATACTTTCATGAAACATGACATGACGAGACACAAACACCCTACCTAAAGGATCTCGACACCTATAAACTTTGTGTTGAGGAGAATAACTTAAGAATGTACGTGGAATGATCGAAATTGAAGTTTGTTAGTGTTATAAGGCCTAAGGTTAGGAAAACATAAGCAACCAAGCACTCTAAGTGGCAGATAATCAAGTTTAACACAAAATAGTTTTTCATAGGCCTAGGGATAGAGAAGGTAACCTATTTATCAAATAAACTGCACTACTGAAAGCTTCATACCAATAAGTCAAGGGCATGTAGGCATGAGCCAGCATAGAGAGACCAGATTCCATAACTTGTCTGTGTTTTCGCTCAACAATATCATTTTGCTCAAAGGTGTAAGGACACGTGAGCTTGTGAGAGATACCTCTTTGTGACAGATACCATTTTAACGCTTGAAACTCACCCTCTCTATCCGTCTAAAGTAATTTTAATTTGACCCCAGTATTCGTTCAACTTGCTGGTGAAACTGAGGAAAAACTGTAGCAACATCTAACTTTTTCTTTAAAAAATAAAGCCATGTGTATCTGGTATAAGCATTTGTAAAAGCAACATAATAAGAGAAACCATTGGAACATACTGGAGTTGGCTCCCAAACATCTGCAGCCACCATATGAAGAGGAGCAGTGCATTCAGATTTAGAAGTAGAAAAAAGACAATTTATGTTCTTTGCTCAGATGACAAGAAACACAATCAACCAAATTTTTATTATCACACAGGTACATTATAATGAGTCAAAGCTTTCTTAAGTGTAGCTAAACATGGATGCCCTAGTCTAACATGCCATACAACTAAAGGAACGGATTTGATAGCAACAAGAGACTGTGTTGAAGAAGTAGGTACAGTAGATTTGACAGCAGCATTTAAATGCAACTTGTAGAGACCATCATGAATCGATCCTTGAAGAAGTACATATTGAGTCTGCAAATCACGCACTTGACATCTATAGGATAAAAAAACTCAAACACCACCTGATTATCTTTTGCAAATTTAGACAGACATTAGATTTTTAGTAATACCAGGTACAAACAAGAGAGACCTCATATACAACGGATGAGAACGAGTAAGTAAAGATGGCAGACCAATATGAAGAATAGGTAAGGCAGATCCATTACCCACATACACTTTACCTGGGTCATTGTATAGAGTGCTTTGTTCCATCGTTGAAACAGAGTGAGTGAGATAATGTGTGGCACCAAAGTTTGGATACCAAGCATTATCTCCAACAGTGTCAGGAGTAGCAACATAAGCTTGAGGATTAGGACTCACAGGAGTAGTTGTTGAAGCACTCCCAGGCTGCGATGTTGGACAAAACAAGTTAAACCATGCATTCACAAGAGTTGGAGAAGGTGAGAAAACCTAATTTCCATATGGAGCCATTGTAGAAGAAGACATTGGTAAACTAAATAAAGGTACCCATAATGATCCGTTACTAAACATACACACATTTGCTTGTGGAGGCCGATAACCAGTACTCTTGTAAGTAGCATCAAACCTATGATAGCAACGATCAACAAGATGCCCTGTTTTTCCACAAAGCTGGCACTGAATGCAAAAGCTAGACATGCAACCACGTCCTCGGCCACGTGAGGAACCCAAAGTAGGACAATAAGTAGGATTTGAATCTCTATCTACCACTGAAGCAGTCTGTTGATGAGTAACCATGTTTGCTAAACTAGGAATCTCAGCTACAGCAGATTACATTTGTGCTTCAACATCAAGAAGCATAGTAGTAATATTCTGAACACTAGAAGGTAGTTGGCTTGCTGTTATGACAGTTATAACTGATTCATACTTAAGAGAGAGACCATTGAGAATGGGAATAACATGCTCATGCTCACTAATGTTCTCACCACAACTAGCAAGACTATCACAGTAGCCTTTAACCTTCATCAGGAAATCCTTCATTAACAAATCTCCCTTGCACTGAGAATGGAGAGCACGTCTATAGAACATTAACCTAGATGTGGTCTTACTACCATATATAGTAGCAAGTGTACTCCATATCTGTGCGCTAGAATCCATGCTAATAAGTTGACGTAACACACTTTGGCTAATAGAAGAAAGAAGCCAAGATGCAAACGTACTGTCCTGTTACTTGTATAGCACAAAAGCAAGATTTTCTTGAAGCACACCATTTTCATCAAAGATCATCGATGGAGGAACAACAGTTTGAGGATCAAGAAAATGTTGCAACTTGTAAGTTTTTATTGCAAGAAGTACTTGTTGATGCCATAACAAATAATTGAAGTTATCAAGAAAAATATTAATCTTCTTGGTGGGAAAGAAGCGACTATCAAAAATTGAATAAAAAACCATTGTTGGTGCAATGGAACAACCATGAATGCTCCACAAATCCTCAAAAATCTGTAAGGAGAGAGACTTTTGATACCATGTTAAACAATACAACAAGGATAGAAACAAAATGTTTAAAGTTTCATTTTCATTCAATCTTTCATTCCTGAGAATACTTGAGCTAGGGTATTTATACAACAAGGAATACTTTTGCTACCAACAATAATAACAACACTAACCACATTAACTGCTAGTAAATTGACTTACAACTGACTTAACAAACAATATTTATCTTACCGAGAAAGAGGGAGAGGGATGGGGAAAGGGAATAGTGGGGGAGAGGATTTTTATTATTATTTAATATTAATATAAAATTAAAATTTATTAGTATATATATTTAAAATAATTATGTATTCTTATATATTTTAAAATTTTATATATTATTATTTTTAACAATTTTTTATATATTTTTAAAATTTATTATTATATTTTTGAAAATATTTATGTGGTTTTATATATATTTTTAAAATTTTAGAATTAGAAATAAATTGAAATAATTTGTAAATTTGTAAAAATTATTTTTTTAAATTATATGTAAATCAATATAATATGTATATATAATTAAAATTATTATTATTTAAAAAATTGATAGTTAGTTGAAAAAAAAAAACAGCCCAGTTGGTTTACCCTAAAAAGATACATCGAGTTTTGCAGGCAATCGACAAAAGGGTCAGCATTGGTGCGGGGAGTGCGTGGTGAGTTTTGGAGGTGAAAAGCCAACAATTTTCAACATGCCTCGTTACAAAGAAGATCCGCCAGCGGTTCGCGTCTATACAGTCTGCGACGAATCCAGGTCAATCCTTTCCTTGTTTACTTACCAATTGTTTCCAGTTGAAGAATTCAAGTTCATTTTATTTCACCAACAAATCATCAAAAAGTCCTAAAATTGAAATTGTTGAAGCTAAAATCTATCTTGCCACAAACACAACCAAAAATGAAATTGAATTGTTGGTTGACAGATATTTGATTGTGAGGAACGTTCCCGCGTTGGGATGTGGCGATGACTTGCTGAAACTCTTTGCTAATTACGGAGACGTTGAAGAGTAAGTAAGTTCTCTCTCCTTTTTTATTTTTTCCTTTCCATTTTTAATTATTTGAAGAAAACTTTTGATGATGCTTATGCTCACATTTTGTTTTGCCTTTCAGATGTAAACCAATGGATGCAGAAGATTGTGAGCAATTTACTGATGTTTATTGGATCAAATTTCGACTCGTTAGCAATGCCAGGTCATTGAACTTGACCCTTTTCTAACATTTTCCTCCAATAACTGTCACACTGTTTCATGTACTTAGTCAATAATATACTTCTGTTGGAAAGCTAATTTGAATATGCAACCATGGAAATTGGTGAAAAACTGAATATATATTTTGTTAACCATTTAACCCATTAGGTTTGCGAAGAGAAAATTGGACGAGTTTGTGTTCTTGGGGAATCGTTTGCAGGTCTCATATGCTCCTCAATTTGAAAGCCTTGATGACACCAAAGATAAGTTAGAAGGCAGAAGGAAAGAAATCCTTGCAAGATTGAATTGTATGCTCATACATTACTCTAAAAATTTAGCTTTTTGACGTGCCTATCTTTTACATATAATTGGAAAAAAGAATGTCCATGTTTCAAATAGGAACTGCTTTCTAGTTGTGATTATATATTCTCATGCATGTTATGTTGTTATACTGTGATATCAGCTCAAAGATCTAAAGGGCATCCAGTTCATCGCATGCTCTTTTCCAATGAGGCTTCATCACTTCCTGCTTCATCACATCATATTCCTAACCAGATTAATAATCGACTGAGGTAGTATGCTGTTCAAATTCATGTTGCTACTGTCATCATTATTTCCTTTTTGCATTCTTTCTCTAAATAAACTATGGTTTTTCCTCTCCTTAGGGATGTTGGGGATGCAGAGTTCAGGTCTCACAGTAATAATGCTCAAATAACAAGAGTGACATCTGACAAGGTGTGGAATACTTTCTAACAACATCATCCCAGATTTTAATCCTTTAACTTGTTTACTGTTTGAAAGTAAAAATTAACTCATTTTATTTCTTTCTTCTTCTTCTTTATTACAATATGACCAGTGAAGTTCACTGGCACTACATGGTATTCTAGTAGTTGTTTATGACTTAGATGAAGTATGTTGTAAGGCTAAGTTTGTAAATGCCTTTCAGCTGCCGACCCCAGTTGAATTAAGTTAGGTCCAGTTGATTGAATTAGGACAGAGTACATGTCATTCCTGAGTATGTATAATCTTCTTTTATTGTGCATCTGGCTGTGTATTATAATGCTTTAATTTAGAGCTTTGTTTGTGTAATCCATTTTGTTGTGACTGAGATGGATTGGGTTTTGTTACTGGTCAAAATGGATTTATTGGGATTACATTTAGGAGCTGATTGTAGCATTTTCCCGTCACCCTAACATAAATGAAATGTCAGAAAGGGTGTTAAAGAGAGAAAAAAGCCTTGCTAATCTTTGGGTGTTTGAGTTTCACATTTTGGTCCTTGTTTTAGACTTACTGGTGGAAACAAACGATAAATTGTTGGAACTTCTTCTAAAGGTAAGTTTGTTGTTACCTTCCATTATTTTCTTTTCCTCCTTAATTATTGCTCAGATTTGAATGTAGACGTACGCCTAAAGATCCAGAAGTTTCACTCCTCTTTGAAACAATTGAGCCAAACA
The DNA here is from genome assembly GCA_025698465.1 of Gossypium longicalyx. Taxonomy (NCBI): domain Eukaryota; kingdom Viridiplantae; phylum Streptophyta; class Magnoliopsida; order Malvales; family Malvaceae; genus Gossypium; species Gossypium longicalyx. The sequence goes on along the minus strand of CM046995.1, from coordinate 63,252,763 downwards.
TGCTAAAGCATTTTGATCTAGATGTTCTTTTAAATTTGTGGGTGCTAGAATGCTCAAGTGTTTGATGGGGTTGCTGAAATGTTGTTTCACTTCTTACCAAGAATAGGTTCTGTTAGTCAAGTACTTTTTATATTTTTATCATTTTTACATGAATATATTTACGAATATACATTTTAGTTTTATATATGCCACTTATATGGAAACTGCATACTGAGATTTTGAATTGGTTTCAAAATATTTAGTAACTCATATTGGCGCTATAAGTGCTATTATATAAAATATTATTATTGTATATTAACATCTGACTCGAATCAATGCATACGCGGCCGAATAACTAGAAATGAATTAGGTGTTTTATGATTGGAGTAAGTTTAATATAGGTGTTTGTCGGTTAACTGTTGCGTTGTTTTTCACCATTGCTTTCTTTGCTTTTGCTATAGTTCTTTATTAAAGCCTTGGTTTCTATAGTAATATAATAACATTATACATGGTTGTGGAATTTGTGTGATAAATATTTGCTCTATGCTGATATGGGGACTGCTTTCAGGACTACTTCCCTTCCCAGTCAATGAATCAGACGGTTAAAACGGTTAGGGACAAACTCAATAAGGTGATAAATCTCTGAACTGCATGATTGTCTTGTATTTAGAGAAAGATTTTTAGTTATGTTATATTTTCATAGTAATATGACTTCTTTCTTTTAACCTATTCTCTATAATTTCTTGCTTTAGATTCAATCAAGCACTGAACATTTGCAAGCCGAACCTACACCCAAGAAAACACGAGTGGACAATAGAAGAAGAATCTGATCAACCTTACCTTTAAGATATGCTTATCTACAAGTTAGTTTTTCTAGTTTTTGTTAAATTCGCTCTAATGAAATAGAGAAGGAATGGAATGGTATTCGGTGGGAATTGAATAGGGATATTATGCAATTTGGTTGGGTGGAATGTAATAGATGAGGAATAGAGTAATACATTGTTTGGGTTACAGAATATGCAAAGAATAAACAAAAAATGTCAATTTTACCCTTTATTATAAAATCATATTTTTATTTTAAAAATTTATTTTAGTAAGATATTAATAATTTATTTAATAATTATAAGATATTATTTTTAGAAAGCATTATATTACAATTTATAAGATGTTTCATATTAAAATGATATAATATAATATTTTAAATTTATTATTATTTAATCAACGTAAGCATTTTATATTTTTTTTCAAGTAGACTTTTTTAACAAAATATTAAAAGGTGAATGATGTTACGATTAACCAAATATATACCATATATGTAACATATTTTGAAGGGTATTTTAGAAAGTATAAAAAAAATTGTTTATTCTTTAGAGCACCGAATGAGCCAGGGGAAAGCTCAGAATAGAAAACATTGAATAAACTCTGAATGGTATGGAATAGGGGAAGCGGCCGAATTATGGGCGATTCAGTTGGCTGTAAACTAACATGCTGTAAGTTCAGTCACATGTTTATTTAAGATTAGGTTTTGGTGATCGAATTTTAGAACTTTTTTATGTTATGGTTATACAGCTCTTAACTCCCATTAAAAACAATGGCATTTTAATGTCATATTTGATACGAAAATTTAGATTAGATTATATAATTATTTTTAACGTATTTAATTCTTTTAACTTAAAAAACAAAGCTTGCCGCAGTCAACAAGTACTTTCCGCCCCTTGCCATTTTCACTGGACTGGCAACCACAAGCATGGATAACATCACCCCCAAACTCATGCAGTCTTTCAATATCGGGCATCACACATGCGACATTTTCACTGGTGGCCATAACTAGCCAGCGACAAATGTATTCAAACTCGGTCTTGTTTGAGCCACTTGTAACAACAGCCTTGATCCTTCACAAATCATTGCTCTCATCATATTTAGCTGATAGGATCACAGACATAGAATTTTAAGCTGACAAATTTTGCAGTTTTAAGCGAATTTGTTGCCTCACATTTGTCCAAGTCAGCTCTACTCTCAAATTGAACAGAAAAGTCACAAGAAAGTAATGCACATAAGGTATTTATGTAATACCCCTAATCCGTATTCGTTGCCAAAATAGGGTTACAGAGCATTACTAAAAAAATTTAAATTAAAACATTCAATTTCAACCATTTTGAAAATCACATCATAATTCAATCAAACTCATGCATAACGTCCCTTATTCGAGCCCTCGACGCCTTAGAAACACTTTAGAAACAATTCGAAACTAAATCTGAAACATTTAGAACTTCATGGAAAAGATAGAATTTTTCACACAGCAGGGTCACACGGCCGTCTAGCTCACACGGCTGAGATACACACTCGTGTCTCAGGCCATGTGGACATTCGAAGTAGGGACACACGGCAGTGTCCAGCCCGTGTAACTCTCTGAATTGGGTCACACGGCCAAGCCACACACTTGTGTGCTAGGCCGTGTAACTCTTAAAATGGCCTCACACGCCCGTGTGTCAAGCCGTGTAACTGCCTGACTTGCAATCCTTTGAAACTTACAGGGGACACACGGCCGTGTGTCATATACGGATGAGACATACGCCCGTGTCTTAGGTCGTGTGGACAAGAAAAAGACCAATTTTAAGCAATTTCTTTCACCCAAACCATGCTCACACCTACAAGCCATTTGCACATATATTCAAGCATTCAAAATGTACCTAAAACATGCATAATAAAGCTAAATTACTATGGTATCTATCCATACAGCTAATATGCCAAAAGGCACCTCAATCATAAATCTTAAAATCAACCTAAACACAAACATGTTTGGGCATAAATCAACCACACACAACCACAAATCATCATGCCAATACATAGCACAATTGACCATATGTCAAACCACATCCACACATACCAATTTGGTCATTCAAAACATATATTTACTTGACCATTTCAACATCAATCATCAAAGCATTAAAATGTCAAAAGTTCATCAATCAAAATACCACATTTACAAGCCAAACATAATAGCTATTTCATTAAGCACAAAACACCTAAACATGTCATTATAATCATGACTCAAAACATCAAAATTTACCGATATAGTCGTTGGATAGTGTGATAGTTCTCTGACAAGCTTCCAAACCGATCGAGTTTTCGATAATCTATAAAACATAGAAAATAAACACAACGTAAGCATATAATGCTTAGTAAGTTCGTAAATCATGAACAATGCTTACCATTTCAATGAATAAGCTTAAAAGTAAACATGAATCAATCTAACATAGCTTGGCACAAGCCTAAGCATCATCAACAACACAAGTTAGTGATTAAACACATAACAATACCATCACATGGTAAGATAATTTCCATGAACTTAATACATATGAATTCATGCTTCTCATGACATGACTATACACAAATTGCTCATCAATACATCATACCTTTCCATAATTTCATAGTGTAGACAAACAGAACCCTTTCCAGTTCATCCCTTTTCATGTTCGTTGAACCACTTAGAATAATATCGGATACAGGGGAATCTCACACATAGTGTGCTAGCACATGGCCGAAACCATTCATTTCCTTTTCCTTTACTAAACACTCTTACGATCCATAAATGAGTCTGCTCACACAAGCTGATGGTTGGAACGTAGCTACACGATGCCGCTCACACAAGGTGACGAGTATCCGCAACAAATGCTGGAACTCAGCCATCGGTAGGATGTTCAAGACTAGCACTCAAAACATGGTAAGCCTAATGACATGCCATTTGTATCCTATATATTTCTAAGGTTCAAATGATGCTCGATAGTTGTCGTAACGTCGTTGGATTTTCGATCGAAGCATAATATGACAATTAACATAATAGTATTTAAATCAAATACATTAAAATGCTATTTAAACTTACAAACTTACCTCGATCACAAGAACGATGAAATAGGACCGATTAGTCTGACACTTTATCTTTCTCTCGATCTAAGTCCGTACGAGGCTTAACTTGATCATGCACATAAGAATTCAATGGCCAAGCCTAGAATGTTCCCATGGTTTCTTTACTTTGAATTTTCGGTGGAGAAGAAGTGAAAAGATGATAGCTTTTGTCTTTTCTTTATTTTACTAACATATATTTATTAAATTACAACTTTAACCTTAATTATTAGCCTTTAAAATCACTTAATTAATGTCCATATTTGTCCAACAAATATATCAATGGTATAATTTCCACATAAATCCCTTAACTAATTAATTTCATAATCATTTAGTGCCTTTAACTTATAGAACTCTCATTTTGCACCTTTTACGATTTAGTCCTTTTCACCAAATTAAACATGCAAACGATAAAATTTCTTAACAAAATTTATATGCATTACTGCTAACATGCTGTAGACATTAAAATAATAATAAAATAAATATTCTCACATCGAATTTGTGGTTCCAAAACTACTGTTCCGATTTCACTGTAAATGGGCTATTACAGTTTAAATAAATGCTCTGAAATATATTCTATAACTATGAATAGGATAATTACAAATGAAAGGGGAGGACTCTATTTATAGCTGAGCTCTTTCAGATCCGCAGTACAGATTGAGTTATATCAATGGTTGAGATTAGTGTCTATCTACAAGATAAAAGTCCTAAGGGATTTAAACTCTATACAAGCTTATCCCTTAGGATTTACAATATTCACCTTGGTAACTCTAGTTTTAATTGTATGCTTCATTGGGCCACCGAGACTTCAAGTAGATAAGTTTTATCTACATGTTTCACAAATCGAGCAAGTTCAAATGGTTCAAATGAGCTTCATTTAAAAATTGAATTCTATGGAATGCTTCATGTGCATTCGTCACGAGCTTTGATCCATAGCTTGTGACAGTCTCCCCAACACTTTCTCGCAACATCTTCTTTGCATACTCGAGATGACACTGGTTTGACTCGTATTGGAACCACTTCAATGCCTTAACTGATTCTTGACTAGCCACCCTGTTGGGTAGTCCCTTCCCTCGGAGCGTTTGCCTCGACTTATGTCTCTATTGTTGCCTAACTCAAACCGTTTCTCTCTTTTGTACATCTTATTCACAAGAGCCCACCGCTCTTACTTTCCCCATTTTGACTTGCCTCGATCGGGATCCCCTTGATCCATACAAATAGGCTTAGATATGCTCACATTGAACACCGAATTAACCTTTAGTATTGTCACTAACCGAGTTAACCTTTAGTATTGTCACTAACTCTGGTTTGTAAGTCTCCCGGCTTACCTATTTCAAGACTTTGAAAAGGCCCCTGTGTCTTTGCCAAGCCAACAGCAAGCCATAATGTAAAACACTAGGAAAGTGTTTGAGATGTAGTTCGCTCGTAGCATTTACTCGATTCGACTGCCCAATTTGCATCACCACTTTTCCCATAAATTTTGATGCACAACCCACTTATTTCATAGGTGGTAGTCCCACCGATAACTCAATAGGCTTCACATCGGTTTTTCGCACTTCCAACATTTCTAAAGGGGTCTCTTTAGCACTCCGATCTACCAAGTCGATATTCTTACCACAATGAACATCCTTAACTAGTTGAATTGCCGACAGTACCTTAGTTCCACCTTTTTCATCATGACTCATCGGTACAACACATTGTCTGTAATGACTTGATTTTTAGTGGTATCAGAAAGTGCAGTTTTAGAACCCCATTTTCGTAAACCGAGTCTGTAAATATTAAATACTAATATTTATGTGTACAATATATTGTTACATAAAATTTTGGTCAATAAATTTTTCACATTAAATCGTAAAGTCCAATAACTATAAGTTTTATATTGACCAAAGGCTTGAGGACTTAAATGACAATTAACCAAAAGTCTAAAATGATAATTAAAGCATTTTCCATGGAAATTAGTGGATGGTGATGAAAGAACCCACTAAGTATGTTTAAAGAATTATTAATTTAAACAAATCACGATTAGTTTAATTAATCAAGTTAGTTCATTCTTAATCTTACTATATATGTAATAACTCGTTTTTTAGTGGTGTCGAAAATAGTGATTTCGAAATCTCATTTCTAATGAGCGATTCGCTAAATACTATTATTTAATATTTACGAGTCTAAATTAGAAATATATTGAGTTTTGGTATAGTAATTTTGGTGAATTGATAACTAATTAAGGTAAAAGGACTAAATCATAAAAATGGTAAAGGTTTAATTGCTATAGATTTTTAATTAGCTAATGGAACAATTATGCAATTGGACCAAATTTATATATTGAATAATGGAAATGATGTAGGAATGCACTAAATTAAGTTAAATATGTTTAATATTAACTAATTAAGGTTTAAGTAAACAAATTAAGATTAATTGATAATTAATAATTAATTTAAGTATATAAAGGAAATTAAAAGAAAAAAATAAACATTCCTTCATCTTTTTCTTTCAAAGGCTGAATGTAAGAAAAAGGAAACCCTTACCAACGTTCAAACTTTAGTCCTTGATTTGGTGAGCAATTTTTAGTTCGTTTCTTATGATTTTTATATTTTTGAGGACTTGAGAGCTTGATTTAGCTAACCCGTGTACCAATTTGTTAAACTGTTAAAGTTTTCAAAAGTTTCCATTGATGATTTCTTGAATTTTTTGGTGTTAAATGGTTAGATTGTAAGCTTAGATGTGAAAATGGACTAATTTGTAAAGTGAAATTTGTTAGTTTTGAACATAAAGGCTAAAGTGTGAATATCTTGAAATTAGTATGAAACTTCTATAAATATAGATTTTAGAAAGTTGTAGAAAGGTGGAATTGAGATCGGTTTCGAAATCGAAGCTCAAATTTGAAAGTTATAACAACTTCGATTTTAGGGACTAAATTGAATAGAATGTAAACCTTTAGGGAACATTTGAAAAATGAAATTAAACTATCATATGCATAAAATAGAATGTTATAAAGTATTTGGAATTGATAATTGAAATGAATCATTATTATAGATCGAGATTGAACCAACTAATAGATAATCGAGGAAAGAAGAAAATTGTAGATTAGTCCCTGACTTCTTGTTATCGTAGTTTCTACCAGGTAAGTTCATATGGTGTAACTATGTTTAATAATAATATAAAAATGTTTGAATTATGAAATTATTTGTGTAAATGTAATTTTGAATGTGTTATGATTTGGTATAAAAAGTTGAGATATAGACTAAACTGTAAAGAAATGTTCTATGATGGGATGATATGTATATGATGACTCTATGTAACACCCCTTAACCCTTATCCATAGCCGGAACAGGGTTACGGAGCATTACTGGACATCTCAGAATAACTACGAACAATTATATAATAATATAATTTAATCATAATATCTCTTTATTAAGATCTCGAGGCCCAAATTACGTGTTAGAAACAAATCGGTACTTAATCGGAAGGTCAGAAATTTTTTTGTGAAATTTCAAAATTTTTCCTAAGTATAGGGCTTACACGCCCGTGTGACCCTAAACACACCCGTGCTTCAGGCCGTGTCCAACCCCATATAACTTTCTGACTTAAATAAAAATTAAGTGTAGTTTTCACATGGGCGAAACACATGCCCGTGTGCTAGGCCGTGTGCCTCACATGGCTAAGACACACGCCCGTGTCTCTGCCCGTGTGGAGATTCCTGGGTATTCTGTTTTTGAAAATTTTAAAATGCAAAGGACACACGGCCTAACCACACACCCATGTGTAAGCCGTGTGTCTCATACAGTCTGGTCACACGCCCGTGTGCCAGACCGTGTGGACTCAAAATGAACCTTATATATCAAGTTAACCAACCCTGCAAATGTAACACACCTAACCCGTACCTGTCGTCGAAACAGGGTTTCGAAGTATTACTAGAACATTCAGAACATTTTTCAATGGATTCATGCAAGTCACTATTCATTAACAGAGATTATTCATAACGTCCCTTAATTGGACCCTTGAGGTCCAATACGTGCATTAGAATCGAATCGGGACTTAATCAGGATCTCTAAGAATTTTTCGCGAAATTACAAAATTTTTCTAGGGTGCAGGGCTCACACGCCCGTATGGTCCAAGGGACACGCCCGTGTGACCTAGGGACATGCCCGTGTTAGAGGTCGTGTTCAACCCCGTGTAACTCTTTGACTTGCACACACGGTCATGCTGCACGCCTGTGTGCTAGGCCGTGTAGTTAATTAATTTAATTCAAATTAGGTGCAGGTTTCACACAGCCAAGACACATGCCAGTGTTCTAGGCTGTGTGGCACACACAGCTGAGACACACGCCCGTGTGCTCAATTCTGAGCATTCTGTTTCTCAAAATTGGGGTGCAGGAGACACACGGCCTAACCACATGCCCATGTTACCAAGCCATGTATCACACACGGTCTAGACATATGCCCGTGTGTCTACTCGTGTGGACAAAATGAAGCCATTTCCTAGCTTCATTTCTCACTCAAAAATCACCCAAAAACCTGCACTTGAAACTCATAACCAATACCAACCAATTTAAGCATTCCAATTGAACAAATCCATTATTCATCAAGGCATACCATTTTATCTATACATGGTTTCAAACACACCTTAACTTAACTTAGGCATTCACAACATTGGGTCACATGAACTTAGCATAACACATGTGGATATATATATACCATAATAGTTTACTAAATCATATCCAAAATGAACCACTACTAGCCATTCCAATGGCTAGGTTACAAAATGACATTTCAAGCCAGTATTGGCCAAGTTTCCCTATACATGCCATTACACCAAAATGATTTCACTAAATATACCCAAAATGCTAGTTGATAGTGTGACGATGCTCCACGATCTTCCAACATTCACGAGCCTTCGAGCACTATAAAATAGGGGGAAAATAAAATGAGTAAGCATTACATGCTTAGTAAATTCGTATAACAGAAACTAAAATTACCAACTTTATTTATTAAAATCTAGGCATACAATGTTATGTTTCCATCGATTTGGCTAAATGGCCTAATCACATACGTTTCACCAAACATGTTAGGCACCAACTATTCATATAAATCAAGTAACATAGATGAGTTCATCAAGTAATATTCTTTCAGGTCATTATCATTTTATCTCAAGATTTTCAAGCCAAGTCAATTCTTATCGGGAGTACCCCTTAGGGTACTTAACCAAGGAACACACTCATGAGCCACATGACGTATTACAGGATTACCAGTCCAGGCTAAATCCTTTATATAGCATATGCTCACAAGAGCTCAATTAGGATTACCAGTCCAGGCTAAATCCTAATTGTAACATATGCTTGAGAGGGATTATATCAGGATTACCTGTCGGGGTTAAATCCTTCTTATAATGAGATCAATAGGATTACTCGTTGGAGCTAAATTCCGTCAGCAACAAATGCAGGATCTTATTTTATAAGGCAATCACATTTATCCATCAAAATTCAATATTCAAACGAGACTTTACCATTTTTCCAACATTTTCGAACATGTAATCATTTCACACATTTATAATATTCACATAAATATAAATCATATTGCATACAATCATAACATTCAAGTTAATATATTTACATGCTCGATTAAGTTACATGAACTTACCTCGACACTTGTTCGCGTAATAATCTACTAATCCGAAATCTTTTCCTTTCCTCGATCTAACTTCAAGTTTGTGTTTTCCTAATCTATATAAATGAATTTAATCATCAATTTCATACATTTCATACTTAAACAGACTCAATTTACGTCCTAGGCAAAATTACCATTTTGCCCCTAACTTTTCCAAAAATTTCATTTTCGTCCCTAAGCCCAGAAAATGGAACTTGTACAAATTACTCCCTATTTCAAGCCTAACCAAAACCCCATTACAAATTTTCCAGCACATGTTTACATGAAATTTTAGAATTTTCCTTCAATTTCACAAGTTTACATTTTAGTCCCTAAATCAAGTTTTCATCAAAAATCACCTTGCAAAAGTTGTTTATCTATCAATAATCTTTCATTTTCTACCATAAATTTCTAATTTACAGTATAATACATCCATGACCCATTTTCATACCTTGATAACTTTTCAAATTAATCCCTCAAATAGAGAGATTAAGCTATTCAGGTTTCAAAAATACCAAAATTAATAAAAACGGGACAATGAGACTTACCCAATTAGGCCTTGAAAGCTTATTTTCTCTCTCCTAGGGTTTCCATGTGTTTTTAGGTTGAAGATGATGAAAATAAAATGATATAATTTCTTTTCATCTTTTAATTAATTAAGTATTTTGGTATTTCCAATTTAGCCCCTTGTCTTTTTCTATAATTCTATGGATGAGTCACCATAAAAATATACATACTTTTATTAATGGTATAATTACCATATAAGTACCTTAATTTTTGAATTCCATAGCTATCTGATCCTCATAGCTACTAGAATTCAACTTTCTCATTTTATGCGATTTAGTCCTTCTCATAATTAGGCACTAAATCAATAAAATTTTTATATCAAAATTTTCACACGTCATTTCTATCATATTACGGGCCATATGGTAAAATAAAAATAAAATATATTTTGGATCGAATTTGTGGTCCCGAAACCACTGTTTCGATTTCACTGAAAAATGGGCTGTTACAGCAAATCTTGAACCTTAAGCAACACAAAAACCAAACATTCAACCAATCAAAAACACATTCAAATATATTTAAAACATGTTTAATTAATCATCCCAAGTACCTAACCAATGTACTCTTATAGGTATTTCACATATACTAACCAAATTAATACAATTAAAAACTCATTCAAACCAATTCTAATTTCATGCAAATTTACTGTTAAAACTTATCATTTGATAACTTTAACATTTCATATATATTTAACTAACCATTATCATATTGCAACATTATTTACAAACATTTCTTAAAATGACAAACACAACATCCTAGGTACATGCCATTTACCAAAAAGAAATGTACTTCACCACAATGAGTTCGAGATCGGCCTTGGATGTTGATTCAACGATTGAACTTTAACCTAACCTGCGCACGAAAGCAAACTATACGTTGAGTATAAACTCAGTGGTATTTCTATAATCCGAATACTTTAAAGATAATAACATTATAAAACATACACTTTAAATCATATAAGAACATTAACCAATCTATAATTCAATCCATCCATTTAACTTTCATTTCTCATCAATAGCTTTTCTCACTTTGATTCATATAACATTTGACAATAATAACACTATATTTATGAACCTTTGGTTCATACATTTCATTTGTACATTTCAATTCAATGTCCAATTCTAAATTTACATTCAATATCATTCAATATCAATCTTATTGTCAATTCATTTATTTACCCCTATTAACAAAACTCGGACTTCAGCGGATACACGGATCCAACCAAAACACACTAGTATGGCACCTAGTGTCTCATCAAATAATTCGAAGTAATAGATTGACACCCAATGTCTCATCGGCCATGTCGAAGTAAGTTGGTACCCAGTACATCATCGAATTTATCCGAGGTAATAATATGACACCCAGTGTCTCATCGACTCGTGGTCGATGTAATCCCTGAACTCTTCCAATCCTATGGCATGCCAACTATATTCGGCTCAGCCCGATACAGTTAATAGGGTTTTCAACTAACTTTTCAATTTCCAATCAATACACATTTTAAATAATCACATATACTCATAATTCAATTCAATTCAATCCCATTAAATTCAATTCAATTCAATACCAATACTCACCTCAATTCCACTTACCATACATATTAAATAATAAATACAACAACAATTGTTAAATTCGGATTATAGAAATACAAACCGTAATTCTCAAGTTACTCTTTGATAATCTTGTCTTTTCCTTTTTTAGCCGAGGTCTCTGGCTCAACGTTAGCTACGGAAATCAAACAATTAAAATTTATCAATACACTACAATTTAACATTGAATATTTCAATTTATACACAACTTTTGCCTAAATTCCAATTTAATCCTTAAATAAAAATTAACTAATTTTCTTCCAAATTAATTCCATATCTTATATAGTTTTCTCTTTAAACTAATTTCAACTCTCTAATTTCATCATAAAACCCTAATTTCAAAATTCTTTCAATTTATTCTCTATTACTTAAAATTTATGATTTATTTTACAATTTAATCCCTTTTTCACTTCTAACTTGAAATTCTATCAATTTAACCCCTAATTATTCAATTTATTCAACATAAACTACATCTAAAAATTCACTAACTTCCAAAATTTCAACTTAAATCAAGTAGTATTTTGTTCTAGGATTCCAAAAACATCAAAATTACAAGAAAAAAAGGATTAAATTGACTTACCAATCACACTTTCAACCTTAAACCCTAATTTTTTTTCTTTTTCTTTCTTCTTTCCCCCTTCTCTATTTCGTTTAATTTGTTCTTTTATTTAATATAATAATACAATAATGTTATAATATAATATTATTTTCTTAAATAATAAGTAAATATATATATTACAAATGTATGTATGTATATTATTACACAAGTATATTATTATTACCATACAATTGTCACAATTTGGTCTATTTATTTATTTAGTCTCTTGACTTTTCTCTATTCTATAATTAAGTTTTCACACTTTATTCAATTTAATCCTTATACCTAATTAACCCTAATTCAAACTAATTCACCTAACCAAAACTTAATTAACCACACAATTAACTTCGTAAATATTTTTAATAAATATTTACAAATCCGTTTGTCAAAAACGAAGACTCAAAAATGCACTTTTTCGATACCCGTAAATTTTGGGTCATTACACTCTACAGTGATTTAAATGATACGGGTACAAAATTTATGACCTCGTGAATTTAGTAAGCGATTAGGATATGATTGACATGCCAATAGGGTTAGTTGCGCTCTTGTACAGGTTTAACACTTTTGTGCTCTTTGTTCAGTACTTCGATAATCTCTGATCAACACTCTAGTGCTCTCCACTTAGCACTACGATGCTCTCTGGTGTGGTGTAGTTACCTGTGTATCCAAATCTTTTTATTGTAGTTCGTTGGGCTACTCAAATAAAGAAAAAGAGGAACGAAAATGATATGTTGCTAGTTTAATACTCAAACGGTTATATGATGATTAAGTGATGAAAATGCTTGTAAATTGTGGAACTTATGTGAATGTACTAAATCGAATAGCGTAATAAATGTTGAAATGCTCTGTGATTCAGTTATGTAATGAGCTCACCTATTTGTCATGAATTGCGATGTTAGGCTTATCATGTCTCATTAACTAGTTTGATACGTTTACTTATAAATCAAGGTAAGTTATTGTTTCAATACCTATGAACTTACTAAGCATCCAAAAAACTTACTCTATTTTTGTTGACTTTTCTATAATTGTTAACTTACGGGATTGGTCATCTTTTCTGTAGCTGTTTAATTATTTATCTATTTTGCTACAGTATTTCCAGTCCAAATGTTCGTACGTCTGGTGGCAGTTAAGAGGGGAGGAGAGGGTTGTGTAAGTAGGCTGATTCAAGTTGGGCTAGGGCAAAAAAAATCTTACCCGAGGCACGACCTGTTTTGAAAATGAGCTTTAATTTTTATCCAAACCCATTTTTCGGACCTATAATTTTTCCCAAACCCTCCACTTTTCGGGTGAGCCTTTAGGATTGGATGGGTGGCCTGGCCCATGATTAGGTTTACTTGTAAGTAGTAGTTGGGTTTTTAGCCTTTTGCATGTGTGTATATTCTAACTTTTGATATGGTGAGAGAAATGGGATTTCACTTTTTAGTTTCAGTCCTTTTTTCTTTTGGCATGGTGTGGGTCATGAGGGAGGGGAGGAGAAGGTTGCGTAAGTAGGTTGATCAGGGCCATGCATAGGCCAAAAATCCTACCTGAGGATCAGCCCGTTTAGAAAATGGGCCTTAATTTTTGTCTAAGCCTATTTTTTGGGCCTATAATTTGGCCCAACTCCTCCCATTTTTTGGACAGGCCTTCGAGCCTGGACGAGTGGCCCAGCCCATGATCAGGTCTAGTTGGACCAAAATCAATTGTCTGATCGGTTCGACCACTGGCCATGTTCTTAAAACATTGATTTTTTAGTCACAAGTGGTACCTAAATTATTCTTCTATTACCCATTTTACACAAAATGTTATATTCATTAAAAAATTCTAACCAATAATAATTTGCCACATCATATAAACTTAAAAATATATTTTTTTAATTTTTAATTTTTCTTTTTCTCTCTCATTTTTTTTCTTGCTTCTTTTATAATGTATACCAATACTAGTGGTGTTTGAAATTCACCCTCCTGATGTTGAGATACTTGTGATTAATTTTGTTTTCAAACTTTATCGTCTTCTTGCTCGACTTGATGAGATCGAAAAAGTTATTTCATCAATCAAAACCAATGCTTTCATAACCAGACCAGAATGGTCGATTGAACTGATTAGATCTGGAATTGATTGGGATATCGATTCGAAGATAAAGGTTGAACCGATTGGCCTGCAAACTGATACAGATTGGTTGAACCAAGCTAAAAAAGCAATTGGTCCAGTTTTCTCTATTCTTATTTTTTATTATTTTTTAATATTTTATTTGATTAGACTAGATGAATTGATAAAATCAAGAATTTGTGACTTGACCAATTCGACCACTGGTTCAATTTTAAAGAAATAAAGAAAATAAAAACTATATATATATATATAAGAGAAAATAATATTTTTTTATCTTTTTTTTGCCACATGTTAACTTTTAATTGGTTATCTTTTTTAAAAATAGACTTAAGGTTTAACTAATGGTTGAACTAACAAATGTACTAATTTGGGAAAAAAAAGTAGTTTAGGTACCACTTATAACTAAAAAAAAGTTTAGGTACCAAAATGGAGAAAATGCATGTTTAGGTACCAACTTATTGGTTAAGCTTCTTTTTTAAATAGCCTTAATGGTTTGACTAACGGTTTGATTAACAGGGTTACCAACTTGGGAAAAAATGTAATAAAAAAAAATTTAGGCACCAAGATGGGAAAAATGGTGTAATTTAAGTACCAATTTGAGAGTTAAACCCTTAATATTTTATAATGCTTAAATATTATAGTAATTTTTAATATATATAATATATATTAAATATTATTTGTATTAATATTTTATACTATTAAAATATTCATATTTTTATATTATAAAAATTAATTACTAAACATTATAAATTACAATCTATATATTTGTTGTTAAAATATCATATTTCAATGAAATATTAAGAATACGATTTAAATTTCTATATAGTTAGTAATGTTAACATTTATTATTAAAATAATAAATTTTTATATTACATAATAATTTATTAAATTATAATAAATTTATTATTAAATTAAAAAATACTACATATATTTTTATTAAAATAAAAATATGAATATATTTAATAATATTGAAATTTATAATATTTCCCTTAAAAAATAAATTTATAATATTTAAAATCAATATTTTAATGTTCTAAGATATTAAAATAAGAATTAATATTTAATATATGTTATTGCATAGGTCTCATGCACCACCAATTACTAATAACTAATAAGATGACACATTATTATTGGTGTAAAATAAAAAATATTAAAATAATTTAAAATAAATATAATTAAATTTATTTGAACATAATTAAATATGAACTATAATTATTTTTTTTCACAGTTGGGTTTTGGGTTTTAATTTTTTGGTTTTGGATTCATATTTCAGTTTCAATTTTCGAGTTTCGAGTTTTGAATTTGATATTTTTATATTTATTTATATTTAATAATAAATAATATTTATTTTTAAATAAAAATATTTATATTATTTTTAAACCCATTAATAATTTCTTTTTTGTTTTACATTGATAGTGATGTATCATCTTATTATTAATTGATGGTGTATAAGACTTATGCATAGAAAGTATATCAAATATTCTCTCTTAAAATAAAACCCAAATTTGATATATGATATTAGATAAATTTAAGTATACTTATGTACTTAAAAAAATTTTAATTTAAAAGATGTAAGACAACTTCCTTATTTTAAAAAAAATTACCCATTGTAAATAAATTCTTTTAAAAAATAATTATCTACTTAAAATAACATTTAGGGTTTATTTGGAGAGAATAGAATAATTTAATGGAAGTGTGATTACTAGGGTAGTAATTTCACTCTCTTGCAATTACAAAAAATTGTAATTCCCTAAATGTGTTTGGCTAACATAGTGTAATTATATTGTAATTCCTAGTGTCATGTTTGGCAGTACAAATTGTAATTACACGGTTACGTAATTTATATTTTTAAAAACTATTAATTACTATAAAAATTATTAGTATGATAAAAATAATTTCTAAATAAGTAAAAAAAATTGAAATCAAATAATCATGTGTTTTGTTAGTCTAAAAAAGTAGTTGATAATACATATACTAATTGAAATAACAAGAAAAATAAACATTACATGCAATTTCATCTAATTATTTTAGTGCATATTTACTGGGTTATTCTCTTTTTAATATTTAACATGTGCTCCTTATAATCATTTGAATTTGAATTTGTATGGTTAAATTTATTAAGATCTTCTTTCATACACTCTTTGAAGAATGGATCATCTTAGTTTCACCTATGATTGAAGTTATAAAATATGCAATATGCTAGTACAATCGAACCTTATTTTTTTATGCCATACTAAGTTGATGTTAATGTGAGAAATATCTTTTTAGAACAACAAATATTACCTCAACCACATTTTAAAGCCTTGAATGTCTCATATTAAAGAGTTCGTGAACTTTCTATGGTGTGTGCCTGGCACCATTCTCTTAAATGGAATCATACCCTACTATATGATACAAGAAATCTTTTCTATTTGCATAACTAACATCGACCTTAAAATATTTGGGTTCATAGTTCAAATAGATTGTAGCTTTAATTATAAAAACTTATTTTAGAGAAAGACTTATGCTAAGTTATATCATTTTTTATAATATGTAAATTAAATAAAAATAATATAAAATTTATAATAGAGTAACCTTTATTAAAAAAAATATATAAATTATCTAAAACTTTCATATTTACTATAATCATCTCAAACACTAAAAGTGTTAATTTATAATATTTTTTTAGATTGTATAAAAATAATTTTTAAAATTAAATTTACATGTAATTCAATGCTCACCTTCCTCTTAAGAATTGAAAAGCCCTTATATAATTATAAGACCGTTATCTGACTCAATTTCTATTAACCAAAAATCCTTTTTTTTTTAATGTAAAACATATACCTTTAATCTCCAAGCATTTAAAAAATCGAATTTAGAAACAGATTTCTTTCGCTACTAACACTTGAATAGACATAAAAATCCATGAGACGTGCAACATCTACCAAAAGAAACAAGAGAGAACAAAGGATGCTTTGCAAACTCCATTTCAACAAATCCATTACTTTCATACATCTGTTAGGAATAAGCAGATAGAGGCAACACATCACAATGAAGAGGGTATATATATACTATTTTTTTCTTTTAATCAGTAATTTGCTTCACAGTTTATGATAAGTAAACTTGGACACGAGCTGTTTTCTTAACCTCGCAGACAGGACAAGCACTAATTAGCACATCACAATCTTTACATATGCAAAGATGCCTACATGGCATCAACAAAACGGACACCTCCTTTGCGTTGCAAGCTCTGCAAATCATGCCATGGTGATTCCCGGAAACACATTTCGCACCACCAACATCAGGAATGCTGAGTAAGTTGTTGGGGTCAATATATGAGGCAGCATCATCGACTTCACTTTCTCCAAAACCTTCCTTTCCCTGCTGCTCAC
Source organism: Gossypium longicalyx (assembly GCA_025698465.1). Lineage (NCBI taxonomy): Eukaryota > Viridiplantae > Streptophyta > Magnoliopsida > Malvales > Malvaceae > Gossypium > Gossypium longicalyx. Next base: position 63,235,032 of record CM046995.1, on the reverse strand, counting down.
CACCCTGTGACTGTGACATTACTTGCTCCAGGTTGCTCTTCAACACATTAACGACTGACTCATTGTATTTTGCTCTATGGTGCCAATTCTGGGCTTCCATAGTCACCTGCTTTATCCTGTCAACCAGTTCCCTATTCTTGCGATTCAGAGTCTCTAATTCTACGTCTTTCTCCCTAAGCTTTTTGCTGACACCTTTCTCAATAGCAGCAAGAAAAGAAGCCGTGTGTCTTTGTTTCATGTCTCTTATTCCCTTCGTCAAGTGCTCTTCCTGATTAAGAAAGAAAATAGACTGAATCAGAACGTCCTCCTAGGCACATGGAGTATAAAATAGTAAAATCATTATCAGGACGGATGTTAGGAGCCTTGAAGCAAGGACACCTCCAACACAGAATTTATCAGAATTATTATAGTAAACAAAGAAAATTACTAAGCACCTATGCCCAGCCAAAAGCAAACGCATCAACATAAATACGAGTTATTAAGATTGACTAGTAAAAGCTGTTTTAATCCTGTCACTAAGAAACCCCCTATATTGAGAGATCAGACAGAAAGGTGACATATTTTATTTTACTTGGAGAGCAATACCACAATAGTACCTGCATTTTGATATATTGATCAAATTCTTCTTTCTGACGATCAAGTTCGGTTGTAACATAGTCACCGAGAGCCAAGATCATTAACGGTCCATGTGTCATGCTTCCGCTAGCAGAAGTCACAGATGAGTTCCGCTCATCATCATCATATGATAGCCGTAAGCCAGTAGATACAGCATGTGGATTAGGAATGCTAGCTGAACAGTCAGCTTCCTCTTTATAAATTTTATAATTCAATGAAATTTGTAGCTTCTGTTGCCTCAGAATATCTTCTGTTTCGTGGCCTCTTTTATTGTGTGGAACCATGGGAGCTAAATGCTCATTTCCAAAATAATTCACCACATCAACAGTACATCCAACGGGTACTGAAAGTTTAAAACAAAGACAGATCAGTTGCCATTAAAAGTTTAAGAAAAAGAGAATGGATCAGTGTGGTTTTGCCCGACGAAATAAGACATTGAAAGACATTAAAACAAAAACTAATTGCTAAATAAATGAAAAAAAATAATAACTTACATCTTCCAAATAACTGCAGTTGATTTGATGCATTAGTCTGATATGGAAGACCATTCTCATCCATGCAAATGGGCAGTATAGGATTACCTTCATTGCCTCCTAGCATTTTCCTATATCAATACCTAAACTATTATGATTTATCTTAGAAGAGTATCCAAAGTTGAGAATTTGCCTGCACAAGAAAATGATATACAGTTAGACGCCAAATAATCAAGCTTTTTTTATCCAGGAGAATGGGAAGCACAGGATTAATGTTGTTGCCTCCTAACATTTTCCTATCTTAAAGCCTAAACTATTGTGATTTATAGTTCTCCGAGAGTTTCCACAACTGAATTTCCCTGCGCAAAGAACAAAGAAAAGAAACACAGTCAAAATCCAAATTATAAAGATGGCAATAGTGGCAATCTGGCAATAAATTGCCTTGCACCATCCAACAGGAATTAAGTTAATTACCACATATTTTATCACTACTAAAAAGTAACAAAAACTCTCAACGGTATCTATTTACATATTTTCTGTTCTCATGAAAGCAAAGCCAACATTTTTACAAGCAGGTGTAAGATAGAACAGCAAGGGATTGGTTGTGATGCAACATGCAATGAAGAATCTTTGCATGCCATTTATACTTGGTTACAACAGGAACAAATGGGAACCCAGATAAGCTACCCACAAACAATTTGACATAAAAGAAGGTGGTTTCATTGATAAATCTAATAATGGTGAGTAAAACCCCTTTCATAATGTTGTACCCACAAACAGTGGTACAAAGCGAATTGGAAGAATAATTGGTGCATGACCTTGAATTGAATAGGGGTGGAACTAATATTTAAGTTGCTGATTTTCATTACAGGATGAATGTGAAAGCACAAGAGTATGATATGCTACAACCTATTTATGACAGTATCCAAAAGAAAGTGAAGAATATGTATATCCAGTTCAAGGAGAGCCGTTGATTGTTTGTGATGTGTTAATAACAAAAATTGAAGATAAGGAGGAGACTAGTGTGATGGTAGTGCATTTACCCAACTATCTTCCCTACCGAAGGCATTGAGGGCTCAAGTGAAGGGTTTTGAAGAATTAGGGTTCAGTATGAAACAATCCAATATTTCAACACAAACAAATTTGAGAGTCCCAATATGTTCAACCCATGAGACCTCTGGAAGTGAATTAACAACGAAGATCAAAAACAATGATGATGAGACCAAATTAAGTATTGACATAGAAGCTCCCTTGAGTGAAGACCAAGATCTTAGCCAGCATTCCAGAAAGAAACATTACCATGCCATACCCAACATCCAACCCAACGGATGGGAGGATTCTTTAAAGAGTGACCTTATCTAGATGATGAGGCATTGTTTTATGTTTCTATGGATGTAGCTCATATTCTCAAGAGGAGGTCTTGGTTGAATGTTATGCTTAATCAATTGGCTGTTTCTATCCAATGTTTTCAAAACCGGACTGGAGATCAGTCCAACCGGTTTGACCAGATCAATTGAATAAAATATTTAAAAAATAGAGAAAACCAGTTCAACTGATTCCACCACTGGTCTGACTGCCCGGTTCAACTAGTTCAACTGATTCACAAGTCAATAGGTCCAACTCCTTTTTCCGAATCGATACCCCAGCTGGTTCTCAGTCCAACCAGCTGGTTCAGTCTGGTTCTGAAAAAATGGTTCTATCATGTTTTTGAAGAACAAATATCATAATGGAAGACAACTTTTAAGACTCTGGAAGTTCTTTATTGAAAGGAGATTGTCACATTCAGGATGTTCAAGATTGCCAATTCCAGATTATAAGAATTGCCAGAAGATACACAAACAAGACAATAAGTAGGAAGACTTCACAGTAGATTCTATTGTCTTGTAACACCTTGTTTTGTTTGCTACGACAAGAAAAAAACTTTGTAAGATAGTCCACAAGACCCATTCCTTTCCCATCTTCAGGGTCTAGTAGCTTGATTCCAGAAGCAAAAGGTGTAGATTCAATGTTTATAATCTTTCAAGTTTTGATTAATGTATCTAGAGTATTTTTGGTCAATAAAGCTGTAGCAGGGAAGAGCGATCAAGGTTCTGGACCCAGCCAACGTCACAAAATACATGCACATAAAATCCATTCTCTTGTTGTTTCAGTTGGTTCCAAATTTACTAAAAGACAAACAGCTGAAGTCAGTTATGATGCCCAAGTGATGAAGGTAATTTTCTCTGGAACCTGCTTACTGAAAACTAATACTAACAAACCTGCTAGGGTTGAGGACAGGAATACTCCTACTCCATGAATATCAAACAAGACGCTCAATGAGAGGTAGACAAGAAAAGTTAGTTGGTAAATCAGCTATCAACATACCAGCTTATCATAAGTTGCCTTAGCTTATGATATTCCACGAGAAGAAAGTAAAAAATCATTTGTTACTAAAGCTGACACCAAAGAACCAGAGTGCTCTCTCTAAAAGATTTATGTTAGAAGTGGTGAAAGCTACTTGCCATGTTCAAGTTTTTCCAAGCGAAAGAGAATGATATAGGAGCTTTTAATTATTTTATATTTCATTATTAATTATTAGACATATTATGGACTAAGATAATAAGATATCTTTAGGGTTAAATCTAGAGTTAGGATCATTAGTTAAGTAAATCTAGGGCTAACAATAAAAGTTCAGTTGCAAGAAAGCCTAGTATAAATAAGTTGTAAGCTATGCTGCCAACATTAACATTTCATTCTTCTTTTTTTCTTAACTAATAGAGAGAAACGAGATGTTTTTTATAACCTCTGGTTTTTTAGAGTTCCAACTTCTAGCTCATTTTCAACCTAATTCTTTCAATTGCTTGTATGGTTTACGTAGAAAACAACTATATTTGAAAGAAACAAGGCTGAAAATGAGTTAGAAGTTGGAACTCCAAACAAATTAGGTTTATAAACAACCTCTAGTTTCTCTCTATTAATTCAAAAAAAAAACAACAATAATAATAATAATTTTGGTTGTAAAGCTTACAAGTTATCTATATTAGGCTTTCTTGCAAATAAAATATAGTCCTAGCACAAGATTTAAACCCTAAAGACATTATATTCTTATATGTACATAATATGTCTAAAAATTATTAATTATTACGGAAATAAAAAAGTAAAATAAAAACAAAAAGCTCTCACATCAGCAAAGCGAGGGTGTGCACAAAACTAAATAAAACAAGTTTTAAATATGAAAAGTAATTTGTTAAAAGAGGATTTTGATGAGAACTACAATGGAAGAACTGTATCAAATTCATCGACAAGTTACTGAATATGTAATCATGTCAAGATATTATTTCAATTACTTCACCACTGTAAAACCATTTGGCTATAAAAGAAAATTCCACTCTTTATGGACGCTTCTAGTAGATTTTAGCAGTAAATATGGCACAATGACTCTAGGATAAGAGTTGACTATGTCCACCTTCCCACAATAGGACATTTATCAGATATATGTTCCAATATAAATTTTTATTGGTGATAATACACTACTAATACATATCTACTAATTTGAATATTCAGGAGAAGAAACAAATTGATCATGTAATTGTCTTCCTCTATTAGGTTGACAATAAATGCTAAGCTATTCTATCAAAAACTACGAAGGTCCCCACATGAATTATTACCCCCAAAATTCATGCACCCAGAATTAATGCATACATGAATCGCATTCATATCAACAATGATGAAATTATTAGGAATTCAAATACAAATGAATCAAAGAAACACCTTAATCTAAGATGATGATAATAAAAGGGGGGGAACACTTTAATGTTCTACCTCAACATCTTCTTTATTTATTGAAAAAAAAAAGGAAAGAAATATGACGGAATTACTGATTGAACTATCGAAATATTTAAGTTAGGTACCAAAAGTAGATTCTACAGTCAAAAGGGTAAAAGAAATAGGGGAAAAAAAATCACGCCGATGACCTAGTGATATCTTAAAAATAAAGGTTGGAAAATGTACGAGGTATAATTATGGATGTAAAGTCTAGACAAGAAGGAATGTGGGAGATGAAGTGATGGAAACAAGAAGAAAAACCAGAAAGGAGAATATCAAGATCAAAAGAGAAAACAGAAAGAAAAATCAGACATCAAATTAACAAGGAGTAACAATCATTACACAAACTAGGAGATTAAGATCAATTTCACATTCTAGATGAATCTCGACAAAAAGAAGTTTTTTTTTTTTGAATGACAACCTAAAATAAATAAAAGTTCTAAAGAAAACATCATCAAAGACATGGAAAACCCAACAATCTAAAAGACCGTACCTGCAATACGTATGCTATTTTTATTCAGTTTCAACACCAGTAACTGCGCAGAATCTGCAATTCCCAAACCAATCTTCAATACCCGGAAACAAATATACATATATGTATATATATACACATACATAAAGAAAATACATCGTAGAAAGAATAAATAAAACGTACCACAAAATGTAACGTTTTTGGAGAAGATATCAAAGAGAGAAACCGATCATTTAGGATCTGAAAGTATTGACCTCAGAAAATCAAAGAAAGAAAGAAAAGAAGGAAAACGGACGGATAGAAAGAAATTAAAAGAAAGAAGAAATAAATAGAAGAGGAAAAATAAAAGCCGAAGGGAAAAAAATGAAAAGAGAGAAAGCGGAAGTTGGGAGAACAAAATTATTGAAAAGAATAATACTAATGATTAAGAATCGGTGGCATTAACAAAGCACGCCCTGTCCTTTCTACTTAGTGGTTACGCTAACTGAAATCGGTAGAATTTATTAAGGTTTTTTATTCAAGATTTATTTGTTGCATGAATTATATAATGGGTAAATTACACCAAGTCACCCAACTTTGATATAGTTGACAAAACAGTCATTTAGATTTTAATTCAGTCACTAAACTTTTAAGAAATAACAAATCGGTCACTAATGTTATCAAAAAGTGACAAATCAGACACCCACTAACATTTTCTATTATAGACTTAAGTGGACGGTGACGTGGCCAGTTAACTAGCTAATGTGGCCAATTAACTAGCCATGTTGGATACGTCCACGTGGAAACCGACCTAATTTAAGAAGAAGAAGAAGAGGAGAAGAGACTGTAAAATCGTCAAGTTTTTTTTCCTATATTATTTCTCTTCTTCCCTTAGTTGTTGCTATTGTGGATTAGAAACAATAATTAACAAACCAAGATGTTGGTTAGAAATCAATTTCAAGGTTCAAGGTTGGTTGAGGGTTAAAAAATTGATTAACAGGGTTAAGGTTTAGAAATTGATTGGTATTTTTCATCTACAATTTGCATTACTCATTGTTGTGAGACTTCTCACTTTAAGATTTCATCTCTTCCTCTTTCTATTTTTGGGTTTTATTCAAAAATAAGAAATTATTTGTCTTTTCATAAGGAAGATCTGATATTTTTTCTTTATTTCCTGTAAAACCCAATACTGAGATGGCATCTTTTTTGCGCTTAAACCCTTCTTCTCTATTTGGGATGCCAAAATCTACTGAATCTGATACAAACTTATTCAAGGTCTGTACTTTTTTCTTATTTTGGCCATACTTAGCAAACCCCATTTATCATCCCTCCAATGTGATTATTCTCATAAAGAGGTCACTCAGACCTTCGATAAGTATTCTAATGCTTGTTGCATTGACTACAACCTTAAGTTGTCAGATTGTCGATCCCCATCGCGGTGTCTTTACTGTTTCAGTTGAGTTGGAGTCAACCAAGGTCCTAATCCAACCCCTACAAACCCAAATTCTTAACTCCACTCTGCTTAAGTTTGCATCTATTGATATAGGTGAAGAGAACTCCAAGCTTGAGTGTAACACCCCAAACCTGGCCCAGACATTATGGCCAAGTCTGGTGTGTCACATTGAAGTGTTTTTTGAAAACCATGTTTTCATTGAAAACCCTTCTTGATGTTTAGAAACTTTTACCATTTAAACTTGTAAACCTTTGTAGTGGCAGAAACATGTTATTTTAAAAATAGTTAAGTATTGAAAAATCAAACCTTCTTTGTTATGGCTTAGAGTGAATGGATACTAGGCACCAGGTAGGATTCAAGAAAAGAGGAGGTGAGTCAATTAGACTACTTAAGTACCTGGCTCTTCCATGATCCAATCCTAGACATGCACACATCAATTGCCACACTTTAAGCTTATTACTTGTCCACGAACAACAAATTAAGTTTAAGTCTATTTAAAATATTTATTTCCTTTGAAAACATTTACGTTGCGGAAGCTTTGCTCGGTTATCGTGATATTTTAAAAATAAGTAACTTTTATAAAACGCGCCCTAGAGCTAACCAATTTTAAGGAATCAACTTAAGCGATGTGAATCTCAAGTTGAAAACGATTTAAGTAATTTAAAAACCCAAAATAAAAATAATAGAGTGGCCTTATTACAACTTTAACCAAAATAGAAATAATCAAAAATAAATGCGAAATTTAAAAGGAAACTAATTGAAACTTCTTTAAAAAACCAGGAATTTAATCTTCGTGGCCACTCTAAATCCCGCCCAGCTCCAAGTCCACCAACTAGGGCTCACCTGCAAGGATGGAAGAGAAAGGGGGTGAGTTTGGAAAACTTAGTGTGTAAAGTATCCCAACCAGAGCCCAAATCAGTTCAAGCTTTACTGGGCCTAAGCCCTATTCAGAAATCAGTGTTAACTGGGCCTTAGCCCATATCAATATTAATCTGGGCCATAGCCCCTTACAATATCAGAGTATACTGGGCCTAGCCCATATCAGTATTAATTTGGGCCGTAGCCCTATTACAAGTCGAGATATATTGGGCCTTGCCCATATTAACACAATTGAGCCCATTTCAATACAATCTCATATGATTATTGCATGATAAACCCATCCAACCCTGCACTTGCCTCCATCCATCCCTACACTTCCTGTGGGGATTAAATCACCCACGCCATCCCTACACTTACAGTGTTAGCACTGGTTGTGGCACTAACTATAATCCGCAGCAAAGCTGCTTATATCAGAATATGCGGCACAGCCACCAGAACGGGTTCTTCCTCCATAACATAACCCAGATCCCATGCAACAGATATACATGTCATGGCATACAACAAACAGAATCAGAATATCATGCATTTCAGTCAAAATTAGCCCTAAGGGTATAACGGTCATTTTGCACCTAGGCGTAAAACGGTAATTTTCATACTTAGGGGTAGTTTAATAAAATTTACTATTCTAGAGTTTACATACATATTCTACGCATTAACACATTAACAGAAGCACTTACCGAGCGTTTTTACCGAATTGGGCCCGTTGGCCTACTAACCCATTTTCGGCCCATTAAGCCCAAATATACCGAAGTGCACGAAATTGTGCACTCTGCAATCATACTGCTTGCGATTACCAAAAATTAACAACCAAACCACGTCACGAGCGCTCGTATGCTCGCAAGTTCACAAATGCCGGCTTTTCGACTTTTCGACTTTTGCCGATCTAGTCTATGAGTGGGTGTCGTTTACACACCTGATTTAGAACGGTACGTTGGCGAGATCCACACACACGAACTGCCTACAATTGGATTACTACCACATCAATCTAAATATCAAAAACAAACTACGTATTTAACCCCTTACCATATTCGGCCAACACAGCCTTAGATCCTAGAGTTCTTTACCTTTTGCAGAAATATGGGTTAGATCTGATGAGCCAACCGAATTAGTCTTCAAGCCCTTTGTTGTACGTCCCCCTTGCTCACACTAACGCTTACACAACCAAACAGAAAGAGGCACAAAACCCTTAGTCCACAACGCTGGCCACCCATAAGGGTTTCGGCTTTTCTTAATTCCCGAAATAAAGAAATAGTTTCGAACACTTACCATCGGTTCCTTCATCCAACGATTCCACTTTAGTTCTTATTCAATTCTGATGTAGATCTAACCCTCAAACCCTAGCAGAAGTCGACCCTTTTCTGGACTAAAGATTCGGCTATACCTTGTAAAACTATGGGGTTTTCGACTTTTTGAAACAGTGAAGAAGATGAGATATGAGAGTTTTGTGGAGGCTTTGTCGACAGAACTTTAGGGTTTAGAAGAAGAAAGAATAGGCCACAAGATGGATAAGAATCAGAGGGTTTGGCTAGGATAAATCGGCACAGAAGAGATTTTTTGGGATTTCAGCTTTTATGGCAATCAACTATAAGGCTTAAAAAAAAACAACTGATAAGAGATGGAGATGAGCAGAATGGTAGGAAGATTAGGCTATAGAAGAAAAGAAGAAGACGAAAAGAAGTAGATGAAGAGAGGAGAAAAGAAAAGAAAAGGAAATAGAAGAAGAAAAACTTAATCCTAAAGGCCAAAATATACGGCACTTATTAGCTATGGCCGAGTGAGTGTATTTCGGGCATAGGAATTCTTCCTAAATTCCAATTCCCCGAATTGCTCCTTGATTTTTGGCCACATCCAATGTTTGAATTCCATTCAAACTCTTGACCGATCAGCCCACTGTTTGCACCGCTTCAGCATGCTGCCAAGAGTCCTGATCAGACTCCAACTCTTTCCCCATGCATGCAGCAAAAATCTCAACCTTGCATGCGCGAGATGAAGCTCGAACCCCAAACCTCCGTCCGCCTTGCACCCTTACACCTTCGCCTAAGTTGTTGGCCACTGCACCACGCTTTCTCCTTTATTAATATATGGTTACAATTAATTATAAACCTTACCTGCTTCAGTTTTGGCCCGCTTTAAAAATAAAACAAAATTTGCCCTCGCAAAGACTCGAATCCGTACCCTTGTGGAACTCCTAGCACCCTACTGCCACTGCGCCATAAGCATCCTTGTAGCATAACTCGATCGCAACTATTCTTAAACCTTACTTTAGTGCGACCTGGCTTCTAAAATAAAAACAACCCTTTGCGTGCGCCAACCCTCGAACCTAGGCACTATACCACACTCTCAGCGCCTCTGCCACTGGACCGAACTTCCCTTTGTGTTACCTTTTAACCCCAACTCTATATAAGGCTTCCCTGCGTAGTTCCCTGATATAAAGAAAAATAAAACACTTTTGCACATGCCTCTCCTTCCCACTACCTAGCATGCTAACCACTAAGCCAGGTACGCTTCTTCATGCCCAGTCTTGCCCAATTTATTTTATAAGCCTTATGCCCAGATTCCCTCTATGAGGCAAAAATTAAAACAATTTTTTTCCCTAGAGTTTAAACACCAAAACAACAATACTTTTATAAATATATATATATATATTTTCCTATCTAATAATAATAATATAATAATAATTTTATAAATATATCTAATAATAAAAATTTCAAATATCAATAATACAGTAAATAATAATAAAAATTTTCATAAAATTTTTTCAAACATTCATACAGTAATATTTTTCTAATAATAAAAATTTTATCTCATAATACTAATTAAAATTTCATAAAAATTTAAAATATCCGTAATAATAAATACAGTAAAAATTTTCTAGTAGTAATTTAATTCAAAAATTTTTTCTTAAACGATAATATTTAAAACTTCTTAATTATTCAGGTTTTCTTCTATCCGAATCCCAGACTCAAAGCCCAACTCTTCTAGGCCCAAAAATCGGTGCGTTACAACTTTACTCCCCTTAAAAAAATTTCATCCTCGAAATTTCAAACTATCAACTAACAGTATTACCCAAGTCAAACCACTATGCTTCCACTGCGCACTCTAACTCTAATCGTAAATTAAGTAAATAATACACCATGAGAGAAGTACGTACCGGCATCTGCTTCTGGAGCGTCTCCGTCCTCACGGCGACATGCTGCATAGACCAAAGCTGGCTGTCTCACCTCAGTATGTCCCAAACCCCTGTCTGGTGCTCCATGACCCATTCCATTGCTACGGCCTCTTGCTGGCTGCTAACCACCCCTCGGCAGCTGTATATTACCTGTACTAGTAGTTTGTCCATAATCTGGTCTCTGAGGATACTCTCTGAAATGATGCTCCATCGATCCGCATCTTAAACAGGCTCCAATCCTTTTCCAACATTCGCCATAATGGCTTTTCCCGCAATCAACACAAGGTTGTAATCTAACAGCAACAACAGGGGCTTCAGCTCAGACCGGCCCATCTGCCCTGGCACTTTTCCTATGCCTCTGATCTGAGTTGAAGGGCTTTAAATCTATTTTGTTTTTACTCCTTTTCTTTTCCTAGCTCTGGCGCTCAGCGCGCTTCACATCCTCAGCTATCTTAGCTTTCTCTACCAATACCGCAAAATTTCGCTCCCTCTGTGGAGCCATTAATACTCGTAGACTATCCCGGAGGCCATCCTCGAACCGAACACAATGCTTGTACTCTGTTGCTACTATTCCACGGGCATATCGACTAAGTCGCAAAAACTCTGCCTCATACTCAGCCATAGACCGATCCCCTTGAGTTAAGTTTAAGAATTCCTTTCTCCGGGCATCTACATAACTTGCCCCGACATACTTCCCTTGAAATGCGGATTTAAAGAATTCCCAGGTAATCCGCTCGAGTTGGGTGCCCTCCTTCACAGTCAACCACCACTGGTAAGCTTCCTCCCTAAGTAGTGATATCACCCCTTTCAGCTTTTGTTCAGCCGTGCAATCCAGGTCATCCATTATTCTCTCCGTGGCTTCCAACCAGTACTCAGCCACATTCGGGGCTAATCCAGAAATGCCCCTAAATACTTCTGCTCCATTCGATCAGAGACGTTCCGGAACTGACCCACGGCCTCCGGTACCAGCGGTGGGTCTAGCGACCCTCTCCAGAATACGAAGCATGGCTTGGGACAGTGCGTCATCCCTAGCCGTACGATCATACGGTCCTGTCTCACTAGCGTCCACCACAGGTATAGTATCAGAAGCAAAGGACTCAGCTCGAGCCCCTCTACGGCCTCTAGCACGGCCCCTAGTACCTGTCCACGAATACCACGTGTGCTCATCGTATCTATCGAATTGTCTGTATTAAGAGTTTTATGCACAGATAGAGTTTCAGAGTTCGTTTTCACAATTCTGAGCCTAGCAACAGTCTCAATCTTATAGTCTCAATATAGCTCTAACTACAATGTCATAGCAGAGTCTCAGTAATATAACAGATACTTAGTATAGTTCAGAAAAGGTACTTACAGACTTGGTACCGGGGATTCAGTGTGCCACTTCTTCAGAAATCAAATTTCAGAAACCCAGAAAAACTTAAACTATTTTAAGATTGAACCTTAAAACATGTATGCCTTGTAAAATATCTTTGAAAAGAACTTTCCCAAAAACCGTTTCCAAAATACCCTTCTTGGGTCTAAGTTTAGCAAAAAAAAATTTTGAAAAGATTTTCGGACCCGATCCACAGCTGAGTTGTTGCAACCTTGACTCTGATACCACTAGATGTAACACCCCAAAACCGGCCCAGACATTATGGCCAAGTCTGGTGTGTCACATTGAAGTGTTTTTCGAAAACCATGTTTTCATTGAAAACCCTTTTTAATGTTTAGAAACTTTTACCGTTTAAACTTGTAAACCTTTGTAGTGGCAGAAACATGTTATTTTAAAAATAGTTAAGTATCGAAAAATCAAACCTTCTTTGTTATGGCTTAGAGTGAATGGATACTAGGCACCAGGTAGGATTCAAGAAAAGAGGAGGTGAGTCAATTAGACTGCATAAATACCTAGCTCTTCCATGATCCAATCCTAAACATGCACACATCCGTTGCCACACTTTAAGCTTATTACTTGTCCACGAACAACAAATTAAGTTTAAGTCTATTTAAAATATTTATTTCCTTTGAAAACATTTACGTTGCGGAAGCTTTGCTCGGTTATCGTGATATTTTGAAAATAAGTAACTTTTATAAAATGCGCCCTAGAGCTAACCAATTTTAAAGAATCAACTTAAGCGATGTGTTGAAAACGATTTAAGTAATTTAAAAACCCAAAATAAAAATAATAGAGCGACCTTATTACAACTTTAACCAAAATAGAAATAATCAAAAATAAATGCGAAATTTAAAAGGAAGCTAATTGAAACTTATTTAAAAAAACCAGGAATTTAATCTTCGTGGCCACTCTGAATCCCGCCTAGCTCCAAGTCCACCAACTAGGGCTCACCTGCAAGGATGGAAGAGAAAGGGGGTGAGTTTGGAAAACTTAGTGTGTAAAGTATCCCAACCAGAGCCCAAATCAGATCAAGCTTTACTGGGCCTAAGCCCTATTCAGAAATCAGTGTTAACTGGGCCTTAGCCCATATCAATATTAATCTGGGCCATAACCCCTTATAGTATCAGAATATATTGGGCCTAGCCCATATCAGTATTAATCTGGGCCGTAGCCCTATTACAAGTCGAGATATATTGGGCCTTGCCCATATTAACACAGTTGAGCCTATTTCAATACAGTCTCATATGATTAATGCATGATAAACCCATCCAACCCTGCACTTGCCTCTGCCTATCCCTACACTTCCTATGGGGATTAAATCACCCACACCATCCCTACACTTACAGTGTTAGCACCGGTTGCGGCACTAACTATAATCCGCAAAGCAAAGTCGCTATATCGTAATATGAAATATGCGGCCACGACCACGAACGGGTTCTTCCTCCATAACATAACCCAGATCCCATGCAACAGATATACATGTCATGGCATACAACAAACAGAATCAGAATATCATGCATTTCAGTCAAAATTAGCCCTAAGGGTATAACGGTCATTTTGCACCTAGGGGTAAAACGGTAATTTTCATACTTAGGGGTAGTTTAATAAAATTTACTATTCTAGAGTTTACATACATATTCTAACCATTAACACATTAACAGAAGCACTTACCGATCGTTTTTACCGAATTAGGCCCGTTGGCCCACTAACTCATTTTCGGCCCATTAAGCCCAAATATACCGAAGTGTACGAAATTGTGCACTCTGCAATCATAATGCTTGCGATTACCAAAAATTAACAACCAAACCACCTCACGAGCGCTCGCACGCTCGCAAGTTCACAAATACCGGCTTTTCGACTTTTCAACTTTTACCGATCTAGTCTATGAGTGGGTGTCGTTTACACACCTGATTTAGAACGGTACGTTGGCGAGATCCACACACACAAACTGCCTACAATTGGATTACTACCACGTCAATCTAAATATCGAAAACAAACTACGTATTTAACCCCTTACCATATTCGGCCAACACAGCCTTAGATCCTAGAGTTCTTTACCTTTTGCCGAAATATGGGTTAGATCTGATGAGCCAACCGAATTAGTCTTCAAGCCCTTTGTTGTACGTCCCCCTTGCTCACGCTACGCTTACACAACCAAACAGAAAGTGGCACAAAACCCTTAGTCCAAAACGCTGGCCACCCATAAGGGTTTCGGCTTTTCTTAATTCCCAAAATAAAGAAATAGTTTCGAACACTTACCACCGATTCCTTCAGCCAACGGTTCCACTTTAGTTCTTATTCGATTTTGATGTAGATCTAACCCTCAAACCGTAGCAGAAATCGACCCTTTTCTGGTCTAAAGATTCGGCTATGCCCCTAAAACTATGGGTTTTCGGCTTTTTGAAACAGTGAAGAAGATGAGATATGAGAGTTTTATGGAGGCTTTGTCGACAGAGCTTTAGAGTTTAGAAGAAGAAAGAATCGGCCACAAGATGGAGAAGAATTAGAGGGTTTGGCTAGGAGAAATCAGCACAGAAGAGATATAGGTTTTCGGGATTTCGGCTTTTATGGCAATCGGCTATAAGGCTTAAAAAAAAAACAACTGATAAGAGATGGAGATGAGCAAGATGGTAGGAAGATTTGGCTATTGAGGAAAAGAAGAAGACGAAAGGAAGTAGATGAAGAGAGGAGGAAAGAAAAGAAAAGGAAATAGAAGAAGAAAAACTCTTGATTTTTGGCCACAAATTCCAATTCCCCAAATTGCTCCTTGATTTTTGGCCACATCCAATGTTTGAATTCCATTCAAACTCTTGACCGATCAGCCCACCGTTTGCACCGCTTCAGCATGCTGCCAAGAGTCTTGATCAGACTCCAACTCCTTCCCCACGCATGTAGCAAAAATCTCAACCTTGCGTGCGCGAGATGAAGCTCGAACCCTAGACCTCCGTCCGCCTTGCGCCCTTACGCCTTCGCCCGAGCTGTTGGCCACTGCACCACACTTTCTCCTTTATTAATATATGGTTACAATTAATTATAAACCTTGCCTGCTTCAGTTTTGGCCCGCTTTAAAAATAAAATAGAATTTGCCCGCGCAAGGACTCGAACCCGCGCCCTTATGGAACTCCTAGCACCCTACTGCCACTGCGCCATAAGCATCCTTGTCGCATAACTCAGTCGCAACTATTCTTAAACCTTACTTTAGTGCGACCTGGCTTCTAAAATAAAAACAAGCCTTTGCATGCGCCAACCCTCAAACCTAGGCACTATACCACACTCCCAACACCTCTACCACTGGACCGAACTTCCCTTCGTGGTACCTTTTAACCCCAACTCTATATAAGGCTTCCCTGCGTAATTCCCTGATATAAAGAAAAATAAAACACTTTTACACATGCTGGGAGTCAAACCCCAGCTCTCCTTCCCACTACCTAGCATGCTAACCACTAAGCGAGGTACGCTTCTTCATGCCTAGTCTTGCCCAATTTATTTTATAAGCCTTATGCCCAGATTCCCTCTATGAGGCAAAAATTAAAACAATTTTTTTTCCCTAGAGTTTAAACACTAAAACAACAATACTTTTATAAATATATATATATTCCTATCTAATAATAATAATTATAATAATAATTTTATAAATATATCTAATAATAAAAATTTTATCTCATAATACTAATTAAAATTTCATAAAAATTTAAAATATCCGTAATAATAAATACAGTAAAAATTTTCTAGTAGTAATTTAATTCAAAATTTTTTTCTTAAACGATAATATTTAAAACTTCTTAATTATTCAGGTTTTCTTCTATCCGAATCCCAGACTCAAAGCCCAACTCTTCTAGGCCCAAAAACCGGGGCGTTACATTGACATAAAACAGCTGCTGGAAAGGGACTTTCCTAGTCAATGAAGGCAAAGGAACTTTACAACTTTGAGGAACTTCAATCATCATGATGCCAAATCAAGAAATTCTAATGGATTATTGGTATTACTCAGGTCCCTAAACTAGGGCAACTTTTTATTTTTTTTTCTCTTCTTCTTTTTCTTTTCTTCTTTTACTAAACCCTAAATTGATGCTAAAAAAGGCTGTTTGAATTGGTGCTTAACATCCACCTGGCCGGTTAATGACAACAAGGAATTTGTAAACTGCCTTGTCACTTTTCCCTTACGTATGTAACGGAAAATGGTTAAAAGGACTGTTTTGTCATTTTTTGAAAGTTGAGTGGCTGAATTGAAACCTGGGTGACTGTTTTGTCAGCCGCACCAAATTTGAGTGACTGTTGGTGTAATTTACCCTTATATAATACTTCTTTTTATTTATTTATTTATCTATTTTGATATTAATTTATTAAGGATGGGTTTGGATGAGTGACTGGGTGTGCTGTGTCTAGCTTACTTTTTGTTTCACACTATAGTATCACTACAGTATTTAATTTCACCGTCTCTACTGTTTTTACACTAATCAGAGGTATCTAAACCCACCTAAGTCAATGATTGAGTTGTTGTCATCCTTAAGAGAGTCACTAATTCGATCAAAAAAATTATGAAAATGGTTCTCCATAATTAAAAAAATATATTATTTGAGGATATTTTAGTCTTTTCATTTCAACAAAAATAAATTAATACATGTATATATATTAGGATTTGAACCTATACTAATTGAATTACTCAACCAAAGTTTTATTTTAATCTATATTATACAATTTTGTTTTAATATGCACAATTTATTATTTTTATCAATTGCATATATCTATACTATTCATTAAGTCTCTAACTGAATTGGTGTCACTCTCAACCAGGTCACTAACTCGGTCAGGAAATTATGAAAATGTACTTCCGTAAATAAAAAAGTTATATCATTCAACAATATTTTAATCTTTTTTATTGTTTATCTGATGAATTTATGTGTTTAAATTTCGTTTTACTCATAATTTAATCTAATTTTTATTTAAATATCGTATATATTTCATGTTTTATTATGATTAATCAATTTCAAACCATACATTTCATTATTTATCGTATGTTATTTTTAAACAAGCATATGTATTTTCAATCTATGGTTTCCACACGCAAACATGTGTGACAAGATTTCTAATTTAAATTTTAATTTCGTTCAATAGTTTAGTTCCTGAATTTAATTGTGTTAAAGAAACTGAGAGGACACTTGAACCTATCAAAAGGCACAAGTGGCTTTATTCATCATCGAGTTAAAAAAATTTGGGAAGACACATGAGCCTACCAAAATGCATTTGGCAATTTTCGTCACATTAGCAAATGATTTGGCATCTAGATTTCTATTATATGTATATGTGTATGAAAATCACATATTTAAAATACATGTAATATATAAACAATATGGTGAAACAATTTCTTTAATAACATTAAAATATATGAAAACATCAAAATAAAGTTATAATGCCCCAAAATTTTCCTACTTACTGTAGGGTGCTTTTTCGGGAATTTAGGCTCTGTTTGTTTGCCACTAAAACATTTTCTAGAAAATAATTTCTGGAAAATGATTTACTTTTCTGGAAATGATTTACTTTTCTGGTGTTTGGATGAATCTGTGTAAAATATTTTCTGTTGTTTGGCAGATTTCCTGAAAAATTTATTATCTTTTCACTGTTTAATTGAGTTTATTATATATATTAATAAATTTATATTTTAAATTATTTTTAAATATATTGCAATGATTTATTTATAAATAAATAAATCAAATTAAATATATAATAATACTCAATTATTAAACTAGAATATTAACCGCCATAAATTGAAAACAAACAAAGTCAAATAAATTATTTCTAATTGTGTTATAAAAAAGTAAAAAACAAAGATTGAAATAAAAAACAAGGATTAAATGCCATCTTAATTAAATTAAATTCAAATCGTAAAATATATTATGACATAGATTTATTTAGATGCAAGTTAATTCATTAGGATGTTAATCCACTCAGTAAATCGTAAATTTACACCTAAAAAACAATAAAGTATATCAAGACCTGCATCAGATCATCTCTCTACCCATCGATAATCATCAGGTAATTGTTAAACCTCTATCATCATCCTCCCCACTCTTTTCACATCAACTTCTAGTGGGATCTAAATAAAAATCAAATCTCTTCTTCCCAAGTCTGAAATTGTGATACCATCAATTGGATGCCAAATATTTACCAACATATTGCGCATGGACTAAAAATGCACACCACTAGAAACTATCCATCAAGCCATGTTCTTAATCATAGACAAATGCAGTAGCCACTTCCTCTAGATTAATCTGCCATGGTTCCTCCTCCCCATAATCAATGGTGAGTGTCATAATATTATCATCCGTATTTTAAAACCAAGAATTAATAAAAAAGCAATCGAGGTATAAGAGCAGACAATCAGAGAAAAATATTATATAAGAGCAGATTGAAATTCCATTTGTAAATTTTATTAAATTCATGGAACTCAACATACATACATATATTTATGTATATGTCTACAACTTGTACTTTTATGATAAGAGTGAATTCAATGCTTAAAATGTTGATGTAGTTTGAAATCTTGTGCCACATTGTAACATCCCGAAATAGGGCCTAAACAGAATAGTGGTTACGAAACCACAAATTCGAGGTAGAAAAATTTATTTTATTATTATTTTGAGGTTCATGATATGATTACATGATTGTGCGAAAATTTTGTGATGAAATTCTATGCATAAAATGCTTAATTTGAAGTTAGGGACTAAATCGAATAAGTTGCAAAACTTGCATTCTAGAAGTTTCTAGTATGAAATTGCTTTGAAATATTAATTAGGAGGTCTTAAATAGCAATTTGAACAATTTTAAGTTCATGGAAAAAATTAGGACATGGAAGGAATTTTTAAAAGTTTAGTAAGGAGGGGCATTTTGGTCATTTGGATATTAAATGAAATAAAATGGGAAAAATAACACAAAAATGATCATCTTCTCCATAAGTTGCTGCCGGATTTTGCTCTCTCCATAGCTAGGGTTTCTTCAACTTTCAAGCTTCATAGTAAGTGATTCCAAGCCCCGTTTTTAATGATTTTTACGTTTTTGAGATCCCGGTAGCTCGATAAAGCTTATGCTAGCAATAATTTAAGTTAGGGTTCATATTTGGAAAAATACCCATAGGTGAAAAGTGTTTATTTTGATGTTTTATGATAGAATATGAGGTCTTAGATTATGTTAGATAACTTGTGCTACTCGGTTTTAGGTAAAAACGAGAAAAATAGCTTATCGGTAAAATACCTAATAGTCATAAGTGCATGTTAGAGTATGAATTTGATGCTTCCATAGAAGGAAAAAATGATCAGCATGTCATAAAACATAAGAAAATAGGTTAAAGTTTAATTTACGAGATTTGGGGTAAAAGTGTAAATATGCAAAAGTTTAGGGGTAAAAATGTAATTTTTCCAAAGTTTGAGTAAAGAACTTTTTTGATAAATGTGAATATTAAATAAGTTAAATTTTCTATTATAGATCAAGAAGAACGAAATTCAGGAGTAGATCGGGGAAAAGAAAAAGTAAAGGACTAAATTGTAAAGTTTAGTCACATTTTGTATCGAGGTAAGTTTACAGTAAATAAATGAAATATTCTTATATTTTACATTATTATTGTTAATTTCAGCATTTATATACTTATTTTTTAGAATATTTAAAGTCGAATTAAAGCGAAGTAGCAGAGAAAAGCATTAGGAAGCCCCGTTTGAACCTTAGGAATATTAGGATATTGGGGTTGACAGATGGAGATAGAAATGAGCCATGTAAGTCCATATCAGATATATGGCTTTGGAGACAGGAATGAGCCATGTAAGCCCATATTATATATATAAATATGGCATTGGAGATAGGAATAATTCATGTAAGTCCATGTCGAAAACATGGCATTGGCGGGATATTGATGAGACAGAACGAACCCCAAAGATCCTTAGTATTCCGAGTGGTTCAATGGGTCATTGTAATATATGTTAAATCATAGTGAATTATCAGCAAAAAGGGAAGGTAGATTATATTTATGAATAGTGAAAGGTCAGGTAAGAAAGAAGGTAAGTGAGTAAAGAAGAAGGTAGAAAATGGGAAGTAAAGAAAGTTTATGAGGCTAGGTGACTTGATGTATATTTATTCATTATGTTGAATGTTGTAATTTATTTGCTTGTAAGCTTACTAAGCCTAGTGCTTACTCTCTTATTTTCTTTTTCTTATAGTTTTTATCAAGCCACTCGAAGATCGAAGGAAATGTCGGAGACCCGATCACACTATCGAAGAAATTACATTGGTATAGTTAGACGTTTCGTTTTGTGTATGGCATGTATAGGAACTTGGTTTCTTTTGATGATATGATCAATGAATGATGTGTAAATATTTTCTAGTGATTAGCTAATAGAATGGCTGATGATATACTTGTTTAATAGTATGTATGATTAAGTAGTAACTATCACATGAAAATTATGAAAAATGTGAAAGTAACTTAAAAACAGATTCAAGTATCAGAAATAATGTGATTTTGAAAAATCACAAAAAATTGTAGAGAAATGGTTTGATAGTGAATAATATATGAAATTAAAGCTCATTGTGTCTATTTTCATATGGAATAAGCAAAGCAGGTAAAGATTTTGTATTTTATAAGATATCTGAGTTTTAGTGAAATAGGGCTAGAGCGATTTCTGGATCCCCTGTTTCAACTTTAGAAATTCACCATAAATTTTATAAAAATAATTAGGTGGTGTACTTTATATGGTTAGAATCCTTATTGAGTCTAGTTTTAAGAGAAATAAATCTAATAGTCATTGAAATTCTGTACAGGTAGATATCTGATTCGTAATACACAGAGGTTAGAGCAGTCAAACCCTGAAACAGGGGAGACTTTAACTAATAAACTGTACTAATTGGCCCAGCCAAAAATTCTAGAAAAAAAGTAATAAATATATATATGAGTATATTTTTAGGAAAAATTTACAGAATTTGATTTCGAGTTTCGTAACTCGAGATATGAATTTTTAAGCAACCATGATGCAGAAAAATAATTTATTCCGAAAATTAATATAAGTAGTTAGAATTGTTTAAAAAGGTAAAATAAGATTAGTAACACCTCAAGCTTGACTCCGATGACGGTTTCGGGCATGGAGGCGTTACATTTATTGGTATCAGAGCAGGTTTAGTCGGTTCTCGGAGCAGTTAGTGTGAATAAAAGTCTAGCTATACATGCCATACCTGTATTTTGATAGTGTGACGACTCCTGACGATTTTTAAATATTTTGTTTTATAGTAATGGATCCCGAGCGAGCTAGTGATGATGATGTAGAAAGTAATGCGCCTGCTCCCACGGAAGGGGCAGCGCCATCTGAGAATAGGCCAGTAACAGTTAATTAGGGAGGAGTGACTCGAGAAGCTCTCTTCCAAGCTTTGAATGATTTGTTTGCCGAGTTCGTTCGTACGAATCCGGCAGTTAGACCTCCACCCCCTCATGATTCTCAGGCTACCCATGCAGCTCAAGCTTCCCCAGTCACAGGTACAGTGATAAGAGAAAAGCCACCAGTTGATAGAATCAGGAAACAAGGGGCAGAAGAGTTCCGAGCAACAAAGGATGATGATGCAGAAAGAGCAGAATTTTGGTTAGAAAATACTATCAGAGTCTTTGACAAATTATCTTGTACACCCGAGGAATGTATGAAATGTGTAGTATCACTTCTTAGAGACTCAGCCTACCACTAGTGGCAAACACTTGTATCAATTGTACCAAAGGAGAGGGTCACTTGGGATTTCTTTCAGGAGGAATTTCGTAAAAAGTACATCAGTCAGAGGTTTATTGATCAGAAGAGAAATGAATTCCTAGAATTGAAACAAAGTAATATAACGGTGACCGATTATGAGCGCGAATTTGTCAGGCTTAGTAAATATACTAGAGAATGTGTGTCCACAGAGGCTATCATGTGTAAAAGGTTTGATGATGGGTTAAATGATGATATCCGACTATCAGTGGGTGTTCTAGAAATAAAAGAGTTCGTTATTTTAGTTGAGAGAGCCTGTAAGGCAGAGGAGCTGTTAAAAAGAAAAGGCAAAGTTGAGACAGAGACACAAGATACAAAGAAGAGACAGATGAGTAAGTCATTCCAAGCTACATCTAAAAGGCCAAAGGAGTTTTCTACCAGATCTATTTTCTCAGCCAGGTATTCTAGTCAGAATAGAGGCAACAGATTTAAGGATTCGAAGGCTCACCACCTCATTTGCGAGTGTAGGTAATGTTGGACGGGGTAGATCGTGGTGTCCACGGTGTGGTAGACTTCATTATGGTCCTTGTCGGGCGGCGAAAATGTTTGTTATAAATGCAAGGCTCTGCATCATTTTGTACGAGAATGTCCAGAGGTAGATAATCGAGAGATAACACAGAGTGCTAGATCCTAAATGCTCCTACTAGAGAGGCGATTACCGAGGCAACCGAGAGTAGGAGCAAGTAACAGAGGTACCTCAAGAGATTCAGTTTGTGAGACCGGATGCTAGAGCCCCACAAGGACTTATGCTATTCAGACACGCGCGAAGAGGCATCCTTCCCGATGTGATTACGGGTACATTTTCTCTACATAATATTAATGTCATTGCTTTGATTGATCTGGGTTCAACTCATTCATATGTTTGCAAGAAATTGATGCTTAGTATAAGTATGCCTATAGAATCTACAGAATTTGTGATTAAAGTATCGAATCCATTAGGCAAGCATGTATTAGTAGATAAAGGATGTAGAAATTGTCCTTTGATGATTAGAGGCTACTGTTTTTCGGCCGATCTCATGCTATTGCCATTTGATGAGTTTGATGTGATTCTTGGTATGGATTGGTTGACTACACATGATGTGATAGTGAATTGTGTGAAGAAATTCATTGAGTTGAAGTGTGAAAATGGTAAAATTATTCGGGTTAATTCAGAAGAGTCAGATAGTTCATTTTCCATAATTTCATTATGTCCGCTTTCGTAAATGTTTGAGAAAAGGGTATGAAGCTTATCTTGCTTTTGTGTTGAACACTAAAGAACCAGAATTGAAAATTGAATCAGTGCCTGTGGTATGTGAGTTTCCCGATGTGTTTCTAGAAGAACTACCAAGTTTGCCTCCTGTTAGAGAAGTTGAGTTTGGTATTGAGTTGATTCCAGGTACCACGCCCATTTCTATTGCTCCTTATAGAATGGCTCCGTTGGAATTGAAAGAATTGAAAGCTCGATTCACGAGAATTAACAGATAAAGGCTTTGTAAGACCCAGTAGTTCACCATGGGGTGCACAAGTGCTATTTGTGAAAAAGAAAGACGGATCGATGAGATTGTGCATAGATTATCGGCAACTTAACAAGATAACAGTAAAGAACAAGTATCCATTGCCTAGAATTGATGATCTGTTTGATCAATTGAAGGGAGCTACTGTGTTTTCCAAGATAGATTTGAGATCCGGATACTATCAGATGCGAGTTAAAGAGTCAGATGTCCTGAAGACGCGCTTTCAGGACTAGGTATGGTCATTATGAGTTCCTTGTGATGCCATTTGGCTTGACTAATGCTCCTGCCATTTTCATGGACTTAATGAACCGAATTTTCAGACCGTACCTAGATAAGTTTGTAGTTGTGTTCATTGATGATATTTTGATTTATTCTCATGATGAGACTGAGCATGTAGAGCATTTGAGAACAGCTTTTTACGTGATTCTCGAGAGATAATCGCTTGTATGCCAAGTTCAAAGAAAAGTGAGTTCCAGTTACGAGAAGTTAGTTTTCTTGGACATATTGTCTCAGTGAAAGGTATTAAGGTTGATTCGAGCAAGATTTCAACCATTGTTGATTGGAAGCCTCCTAGAAATGTATCAGAAGTTAGAAGTTTTCTTGGTTTTGCCGGATATTATAGACGATTTGTAGAGGGATTTTCTATGATAGCTACCCCGTTGACAAGATTGCTGCGAAAGGATGTCAAGTTTGAATGGATTGAGAAGTGTCAACAGAGTTTTGATAAGTTAAAAGCATTATTGACTAAAGCTCTGTGCTTTAGTACAACCGAACCAGGTAAGGAGTTTGTGATTTACAGTGATGCGTCCATGGATGGACTTGGTTGTGTACTTATGCAGGAAGGGAAGGTAATCTCTTATGCCTCTAGATAGCTAAAGCCACATGAGAAGAACTATCCGACACATGATTTAGAGCTAGCTGCCATTGTTTTTGCGCTAAAAATTTGGAGACATCATTTGTACGGTTGGAAGTGCCACATATTTACTGATCACAAAAGTTTGAAATATTTGATGACTCAAAAAGATTTGAATTTGAGGCAAATAAGATGGTTAGAGTTGATTAAAGATTATGAGCTAGTGATTGATTATCACCCAGGTAAGGCAAACGTTGTTGCTGATGCTTTGAGTAGGAAATCTTTGTTTACATTAAGAGCTTTGAATACTAGTCTAACCTTATCAGATGATGGTTTTATCTTAGCTGAGTTGAGAGCCAAACCGATGTTTCTTGAAGAAATTTGTGAAGCTCAGAAAAATGACAGTGAGTTGTTAGCCAAAAGAAATCAGTGTGAGTCGGATATAGAGTCAGATTTTCAGATCAGTTCTGACGGTTTTTGATGTTCAGAGACAGGGTATGCGTACCGAAGAATGATGAGCTTATTCGAAAGATCTTACAGGAAGCACATAGTAGTTCTTTGTCTATTCATCCAGTTAGTACAAAGATGTATAATGATTTGAAGAAAATGTATTGGTGGGTAAGAATGAAAAGGGACATTTCAGAGTTTGTTTTTAGATGCTTGACCTGTCAGCGGGTAAAAACCGAACATCAGGTACCTTCAGGTTTGTTGCAGCCCGTGCTAGTCCCTGGGTGGAAATGGGATCAAATTACTATGGATTTTGTGACAGGATTGCCATTTACACCGAGAAAGAAAGATGCAGTATGGGTTGTGATTGATAAATTAACGAAGTCGGCTCATTTTATCCCAGTTCGTATGGATTATTCACTTGACAAGTTGGCCGAGTTGTATATGTCAGAGATAGTCAGACTACACGGGGTACCATTATCGATCATTTCAGACAGAGATCCAAGATTTACTTCACGATTTTGGAAGAAATTACGAAAAGCTTTGGGCACAAAGTTGAATTTTAGTACTGACTTTCCATCCTCAAACCGACGGTCGATCGAGAGAGTTATTCAGTACTTGAAGATATGCTTAGATGTTTGTGTCTTTGGAATTTCAAGGCGATTGGGAAAAATATTTACCATTAGTAGAGTTTGCCTATAATAATAGTTATCAGTCGAGTTTGAAGATGGCACCTTATGAAGCTTTGTATGGACGTAAATGTCACACACCTTTGTATTGGATAGAGCTTAAGGAAGATCAGATTTACGGGGTTGATCTAGTTAAGGAAACAGAAGAGAAAGTAAAAATCATCAGAGATTGCTTGAAAGCGACTTTCAGATGCATAAAAGTCGTATGCATTTGAAGAGAAAAGAGATTGAATATCAAGTTGGTGACAAAGTTTTTTTGAAAGTATCTCCGTGGAAGAAAGTCCTTAGATTTGGCAAGAAAGGCAAACTAAGTCCACGTTTTATTGGACCGTTTGAAGTGATTGAGAGAGTCGGACCATTAGCATATCGGTTAGCTTTGCCGATTGAGTTAGAGAAGATTCATAATGTATTTCATGTGTCTATGCTACGTCGTTATCATTCAGATCCGTCACATGTGATTTCTCAGACAGAGGTTGAGATTCAGCCAGACATGACTTACGATGAAGAACGAGTAAAGATTCTAGCTCGAGAGGTAAAGCAATTAAGGAACAAAAGTATTGCACTTGTGAAAGTACTATGGAATAGACATGGGGTAGACGAGGCTACATGGGAACCCGAAGAGGCTATGCGAAAACAGTACCCAAATCTCTTCACAGGTAAGATTTTCGGGGACGAAAATCCCTAAAGGGAGGGAGAAATGTAACATCCCGAAATAGGGCCTAAACGGAACAGTGGTTACGAAACCATAAATTCGAGGTAGAAAAATTTATTTTATTATTATTTTGAGTTTCATGATATGATTACATGATTGTGCGAAAATTTCGTGATGAAATTCTATGCATAAAATGCTTAATTTGAAGTTAGGGACTAAATTGAATAAGTTGCAAAACTTGCATTCTAGAAGTTTCTAGTATGAAATTGCTTTGAAATATTAATTAGGAGGTCTTAGATAGAAATTTGACCAATTTTAAGTTCATGGACAAAATTAGGACATGGAAGGAATTTTTAAAAGTTTAGTAAGGAGGGGCATTTTGGTCATTTAGATATTAAATGAA
The DNA here is from genome assembly GCA_025698465.1 of Gossypium longicalyx. NCBI lineage: Eukaryota > Viridiplantae > Streptophyta > Magnoliopsida > Malvales > Malvaceae > Gossypium > Gossypium longicalyx. Next base: position 63,208,512 of record CM046995.1, on the reverse strand, counting down.
ATAAAATGGGAAAAATAACACAAAAATGATCATCTTCTCCATAAGTTGCTGCCGAATTTTTCTCTCTCCATAGCTAGGGTTTCTTCAACTTTCAAGCTTCATAGTAAGTGATTCCAAGCCCCGTTTTTAATGATTTTTACGTTTTTGAGATCCTAGTAGCTCGATAAAGCTTATGCTAGCAATAATTTAAGTTAGGGTTCATATTTGGAAAAATACCCATAGGTGAAAAGTGTTTATTTTGATGTTTTATGATAGAATATGAGGTCTTAGATTATGTTAGATAACTTGTGCTACTCGGTTTTAGGTAAAAACGAGAAAAAGGGCTTAATCGGTAAAATACCTAATAGTCATAAGTGCATGTTAGAGTATGAATTTGATGCTGCCATAGAAGGGAAAAATGATCAGCATGTCATAAAACATAATAAAATAGGTTGAAGTTTAATTTACGAGATTTGGGGTAAAAGTGTAAATATGCAAAAGTTTAGGGGTAAAAATGTAATTTTCCAAAGTTTGAATAAAGGAATTTTTTGATAAATGTGAATATTAAATAAGTTAAATTTTCTATTATATATCAAGAAGAACGAAATTCAGGAGTAGATCGGGGAAAAGAAAAAGTAAAGGACTAAATTATAAAGTTTAGTCACATTTTGTATCGACGTAAGTTTACAGTAAATAAATGCAATATTCTTATATTTTACATTATTATTGTTAATTTCCAGCATTTATATACTTATTTTTTTTAGAATATTTAAAGTCGAATTGAAGGCGAAGTAGCAGAGAAAAGCATTAGGAAGCCCCGTTTGAACCTTAGGAATATTAGGATATTGGGGTTGACAGGACAGGATAGAAATGAGCCATGTAAGTCCATATCAGATATATGGCTTTGGAGATAGGAATGAGCCATGTAAGCCCATATTATATATATAAATATGGCATTGGAGATAGGAATAATTCATGTAAGTCCATGTCGAAGACATGGCATTGGCAGGATATTGATAGACAGGAACGACCCCAGTATCCTTAGTATTCCGAGTGGTTCAACGGGTCATTGTAATATATGTTAAATCATAATGAATTATCAGCAAAAAGGGAAGGTAGATTATATTTATGAATAGTGAAAGGTCAGGTAAGAAAGAAGGTAAGTGAGTAAAGAAGAAGGTAGAAAATGGGAAGTAAAGAAAGTTTATGAGGCTAGGTGACTTGATGTATATTTATTCATTATGTTGAATGTTGTAATTTATTTTCTTGTAAGCTTACTAAGCCTAGTGATTACTCTCTTATTTTCTTTTTCTTATAGTTTTTATCAAGCCACTCGGGGATCGAAGGAAATGTCGGAGACCCGATCACACTATCAAAGAAATTACATTGGTATAGTTAGACGTTTCGTTTTGTGTATGGCATGTATAGGAACTTGGTTTCTTTTGATGATATGATCAATGAATGATGTGTAAATATTTGCTAGTGATTAGCTAATAAAATGGCTGATGATATACATGTTTAATAGTATGTATGATTAAGTAGTAACTATCACATGAAAATTATGAAAAATGTGAAAGTAACTTAAAGACAGATTCAAGTATCAGAAATAACGTGATTTTGAAAAATCACAAAAATTTGTAGAGACATGGTTTGATAGAGAATAATATATGAAATTAAAGATCATTGTGTCTATTTTCATATGGAATAAGCAAAGCAAGTAAAGGTTTTGTATTTTATAAGATATCTCAGTTTTAGTGAAATAGGGCTAGAGCGATTTTTGGATCCCCTGTTTCAACTTTAGAAATTCACCATAAATTTTATAAAAATAGTTATGTGGTGTACTTTATATTTGTAGAATCCTTATTTAGTCTAGTTTTAAGAGAAACAAATCTCATAGTCATTGAAATTCTGTACAGAGAGATATCTGATTCGTAATACACAGAGGTTAGAGCAATCGAACCCTGAAACAGGGGAGACTTTAACTAATAAACTGTACTAATTGGCCCAGCCAAAAATTCTAGAAAAAAATTAGTAAATAGATATATGAGTGTATTTTCAGATAAAATTTACATAATTGGATTTTGAGTTTCGTAACTCGAGATATGAATTTTTAAGCAACCATGATGCAGAAAAACAGTTTATTCTGAAAATTAATATAAGTAGTTAGAATTGTTTAAAAAGGTAAAATAAGATTAGTAACACCTCAAGCTTGACTCCGATGATGGTTTCGGGCGTGGAGGCGTTACACACATCCTCTGCCTGGAATCCACCTTATGATATGCAGGCACCTGAAGTTGATCCAGCCTGCAATCACAAAACAAAGCACATTTTTTTACTATCTACCTAACTTCGAAGGTCTGCAGATATTTGAGAATAGGGTTGGACACAAATAATTAAGCTCGAAATAAGTATAAAAATATGGTTTATATTAATCTAAGAACTACATTCATTTGCAAAATGTAATTTTGACTTACCACACATGCATGAATATCATCACATCCACATAACAACTTCCCATTCAAAGTATCGACAGCTTGGAATGATCCTCCTCCTTCACTCCTCTGTGCAAACCAAAACAAAAATATTTTCAGGTTTCAAAGAAAATGAGCTAAATCAACAAGAAACAATTAGCAACTTAAAGAGTGAAAAAAGGAACCTTGTAATAATCAACAACAACAAAGTTAGCCCAACGGTTACTAGCAGCCGCATAGCAAGTACGAAGCATGTTAATCAGATCTCCAGAGTTGTCCTCACATGTCTTCTCTTTGCTTGACATTGAATGAAAGTAATTTACCAATACTAACGACTTAGTCTTGTTGTCTAGACTTGACGACTCTACCCTGTTCAGGCAACTTCCTGCTTGCATTCCGTCGTCCCCATCTGCCAATTTCGCATTCAACCACTCTGTGTTATCTCGACTTTTCTCTTTTCCTTAACCAAGTCGATGTCTAAAACTTAATTAATAATGGATATATATACATATATATATATTTATATATATGGTTTACATTGATTTTCGACCATGTAGTTCCACTGGTAAGCAATTCCTTCGCTTGCTTCCTTGGACTGAATTGAGGTGAAGACAAGTAGTCTTTGGTTATTAGCCACCATGTCACTAACTAGAGGCCAGTCTTCACCATTTTTGGGCATGTCTTGACTCTCTAGCAACCTGATTTTATTATTTTTTTATTATACTAGGATCCAAAGGCCTCCTTGATTCTAGCATTCAATACCAGTATTACTCAATTTCTAATCCCTATCTATAAAAATACAGCTTCTGTTCTACACTCTGTCAATTTTCTCTCCTAAACCATAGTTTTATCCTCAATTTTCTGTTCTAAAACCATAAATAGATACAAGAAAAAGATAGCACTGTCAAATGAGCATATGAATCTCTTTAAAAAGTGCAAGTAAACAACCAAATTAAAGTTAAAAACAATTAGAATTTAAACTTTTTCTTAGTTTTTTAATGTATTTGGAGGATACTCATATCCATGTCTTAATATGTGTTGGACACAAGTGCTGATCATGGGTACTTAAGGAAAAATGAAGCGTTTGGTTAGCATATGCATGATTGGTTTTACAGTTGATTATATGTTTAGATTTACCTCTAGCATCCCACCAGAGATGCATTTGGTTGTATAAATATTTGATTTTATAGGATAAAAGCTGAAACTCCAAGTAGAAGATTTCCATGAGTGGAATGGACAAAATATTCTTATTCTCTAAAGGCTTTTAAGAAACTTCTTCTTCAACTGTGCTTTAAACCTCTAGCCAAGCCGGATAGGCTTTTGTTCTGAATTAGATCTTCAAATTTTTATTTGAACAAGTAAAGTTAATGTGTTTCTCAAGTTATTAGTTACATTACTTTCATAAACGCTTCATTAGTATTTTTTATAACTTTGATTTGCTTTACTTTATCTATGCAATGAAACATCCAATAAGTTTTTAAAATCCCAAAGGAGATTTGAGAGACCAATTGGTGTGTTTTCTGGCAATGTGACGATGAGTTTCATAATAATGGCCATTGAAGGTAAGAAAGAGACCTGTAAGAAGATAATTTAAGAACAAAACAACAATGGTGGGAAGCATGAAAATGATACAAAAGCACAGCAAGGGATTTGACATATCACATGCATTATTTTCGATAAAGCAGGGAACCCCACTCCTCTATTTTCAGCCTTTTTCAATGTATTAGTAGTATAAAATTTCAAATAAAACCCAAAAAAAACCCAAAATTTCAACATCAAAAATTAAAAATAAAGAAACAGAGAAATGCATAAAATTTCAGGCAAATGAATCGAAATTTCAACATAACCAACGCTACTTCACTTTCAGATAAAACCCAAAATTCAGCACAAAGAACAAAAGGGTATTCAACAGTATAAAAATTAAAATCAAAATTCTAGGGAAATGCCAAAATTATCTGTTAAAAAGTGGACAAGTAAAGAACAAGAAGAAAAAAAGAGCTTTAAAATAAACATAAAAAGATGCCATACCTTAAGCCAAGACCCTTCAAAGAGGAAGATTTGAGCAAAACGAAACAACAGCCCTGAGAAGAGAAGATATGCGACAGACACAGCTAAGGAAAAATGGAAATAAAAAATGAAGAAAAGAAGAAGTAGAAGGAGGAAGGTTACCCGGATGAAGAAGAAGGAAGATGAAGAACGGCTAAGAAAGATTGGTGAGAATTGGAAAATGTCTTACAGAAAAAAATCCGTAAGACATTTTCCTTAAAAGCATAACATTTTACCCGTGTTTTTTGAAAACCTTTTACGCATGTAAAATGTTTTCGGTCAAACAAACACCGAAAAATCAGGAAAATATTTTTCAAAAAAACGTTTTCCTGGTAAACAAACGGACCCTTAATCAATATTTTGATATGAACAATCAATTTCTATGATTTATTTAAGACAACATAAGTAAGTGTTTTAAGTTGTTTTCTTTCGAATTCAATTAGGTAAAAATATGAGTTGAGAGATAAAATGATATTTTTGCCATCAAGAGTATTTTGATCATTTAAGGTATAATTGTTATTAAATATTAATATTTGTATAAGTGTGTGGTGATGGGATGATATTTTGAGTTTTAAAATCCATTTGTTTGTGTTAAGAAAAATGTAGGTCACATTAAAATTTTTGACCTTTTGAGTTTTCTTAATTTTTCTTTCAACATTAAAAAGATAAACAAAGAGGACAAAAAGCCCCTATTTACTGCCCTTGTAGCTGACCATTGTAAAGAAGAAGAGAGAGGAGCCTTGTTCCATTTTCAAGCTCTTTTCTTTCAAAATTATGGAGATACTTGTTGAGGTTAAGCTCCCTTAGCTAGTGAGGAGACTTCAATGAGATCACATCATCTACAAAAAAGTCAAATTTTGGAAAGAGAGATTGTGGGAGATTTTATATACTTCAAACAATTTTCTAGACATGTGATTTGTTAGATCTTGGCTTCATTGGTCCCAAGTACACTTGGTATAAAACGCCTAATTGTTGAAAGTCATTGAAGGAAAGGCTTGATAAAGCCTACTCTAATACATATTGGAGGACTATGTCTTCTATTGTTGTTGTGGGTGAAATTTGATAATCGTCTTATTCTTATAGATATTGATGAATTCAAACCTTTCCTTAAAAAAAGACATTTTTGGTTTGAGAATGCATGGATGTTGGACTTGGATTTTAAAGATGTTTTTTGACAAAGCTAGAGGAAACATATTGAATATCTCCAAGTAAAGCTTAATGGCGTGACCTTGGACAAGTGAGAATTGTTTTTGTAAAATTTTTCAGCGAAATAAAATACTGTTACAAGGTTAAGAGGGATTCGGTTGGCTCAAGATACAAGAGATAATCCATTCCTAGTGAAACTAGAATTAATTTACAGGGAAAGTGCTCTATTTTAAAAGGCAAGAACTAAAATGGATTAATTCGAGATACATAAATACATTGCTTTTTCTATACGACTGCCTTGGTGAAATGTAAGAGAAGAAAAAATTGTGTTTTGAAGAATATTAGTGGGGAGTGGGTTATTGATTAGGATGCTCTTAAGAAGATGGATATGGATCATTTTAAGATGTTGTACACTGAGACCCTTTGGTCTCAGTTGAGGAGATTGAATTGCTACATAAAGTTGTAAAGAATGAAAGGACCAGAAGTGCTATTTTTTCTCTAGAGGCTCACAAAGAACCCAGGCTAAATGGATTTCAAGCTTCCTTCTTTTAGAAGAATTTGGATATGTGGAACTTGAAATTTTACAAATGGTTAATAATTTTCTCCAAAGTGGTCAACCGAACCTGCATTAGTCTAATTCCTAAAGTCAAAGACCCTTAAAGTATAAGTTAGTTGTGTCAAATAAATATTTGTAATGTAATTTATAAAGTGATTTCTAAGTTTTTGGTAACTCAGCTCAATGAGATTCTTCCTAAAATTATTTCACCAAATCCTAGTTCTAGGACACCAAATTGTGGATAATATCATTCTTGTACATGAAATGCTTCATTCGATGAGGAAAAAAAGGTAAATTAGGAATAGTGGCGTGAAAATTTGATCTAAAGAAGGCATACGATAAAATGAACTGGATTTTTTTTTATAAGATATTCTAGTTGAGATTGGATTTAATAGTTCTTTTATCTCATTCATAATGAATTGTGTTCAGTCTAGCTCATTTCAAATTTTATGGAATTGTGAGGCTATAGAGGAGTTTAATTCATCTAGAGGACTATGACAAGGATATCCATTATTGTCGTATCTTTTTGTTCTACTTTCATATATCTTTCAATATATAATTGACAAGAAATTAATGAAGCTAGTTTGACGCACACAACTTCTTTTAATTAACAAGGGATTGGAATATGATTTCCCTTGCTAAGCTTGGTTGGAGATTAATGATTAAGAAGGATAAACTTTGGGTACAATTATTGAAGGCTAAATACTATAGCAAAGACTATTTTTTTAAATATATGGAAGTCTACCAATAGCTCCTACACTTGGAGTAGTATCTTATCTGGTCAACACCTATTTTCTAAAGGGCTTATGTAATAACCCCCTAACCCTAAACCGTCACTAGAACAGGGTTACGAGGCATTACTAGACAATCGAATAATTTACGATTAATATTCAAATAATTATCGAACATATTATAATATAATCATAAATTCATATAAAACTTTTGCTAATTGACTCTTTTTTTTTTTTTAAAAAACTCAATATAACCCATTTATAAATATCTAACATTCCCTGCAATTTCAAACTAGGACCAATCCAAAACCAATATTTCAACCAATGCAATTTCATGTTTAATCGTATTAAAATCATACCTATAACAATAATTTGATAATTTACTCTATGAACATTTATGTTACCATTAAAAATTAAATTAGAATTTCATTCATCCATTCTAAATTTAGCACCTATTATATCATGCATATCATGTAAATTTTCATAACATTTCATTAGTTTAAACACTAAAATACCAAATACCATTCTTTACAACAATAATTATATAACATTTTAAAGTGACCAAATTAACACCTATGTACATGCCACTTCTGTCAAAAGAAGAATACATCACCGAGTTTTGTGCTGGAGTCGGGATCGCCTGGATGCTGAACCGAGACTCTGAATACTTATTAACCCGCGCACGGAAACAACCATACGCTGAATATTTTATACTCAGTGGTATTATTATAATTCAAATTATAATATAATAACCAAGTAAATTAAATCATTTAACTTTAAAATTTACTAGGCTAATTCATATATAACTTCCATTTCTCAATATTTACAATTCAATTTGGTTTTTCATTTGTTAACATCATATACTATCACATTGAGCCATTATTTATCTCATGAACATTTAGTTCATGCTTTCTATTCACATTTTCATATTCAATTCACATTTTCAAATCATATTCCACATTCACATTTCTTTTTAATGGCTCAACTAATTCATTTCGTTCGATTTAACGTTTCATTTAATTACCCTATTAACAGACTCGAACTTTTGCGGATACATGGATCCAACCAAACACACCAAATTGGCACCCACTGCCTCATCGGATTGTTCGAAGCAATATTTGACACCCAGTGTCTCATCAGCCTATCCGAAGTAAAGTTGGTACCCAGTACCTCATCGAATCTATTCGAAGTAAAATAGTGACACCCAGTGTCTCATCGAATCAAGGTCGAAGAATCCCTGAACTCTTCCAGCCCTATGGCATGCCAACTATATCCGACTTAGCCCGACTAGTTAATAGGGATTTTCAATTCACAATTCATATCACTTTCAATTTCAATTTCACTTTCACTTTCAATTTTGATCACAAATCATTCAAATTCAATTCAAAAATACTATTAATTCAATATTAACTTTCATTCATCTCAATATTAACACTTACCTCATATTCACTTATTAAATATAAATATCAAAATAAACATTAAATAATGAATAACTTGAATTATAGTAATACAAACCCGGATTTCGCGATTACTCTTTAATAACTTTCTCCTTTCCTTTTTGTACCAATGCCTTGGGTTCTTTGCTAGCTATGAAAATAATAATAATTTACACTATTAATTACAGCACTAATTAATAATAATAACTGAATTTTTATCCAATTTATACCCTAATTCCATTTTAATCCTAATTAACTCATTTACTTTTCTAACTCAATTCATACTTTATTTCTATTCAATTTCCTTTAATATTCTACTTAACTATCTAATGTTCATAATAAAACCCTAATTTAAAACTTCTTTCAATTTAATCCCTACAACACAAAATTTATAGCCTAATTTACAATTTAATCCTTTAATCAATTCTAACTTAAAATTCATTCAATTAAATCTCTAATTCATTATTTTATTCAACATGAACTATGTTCAAAAACCTAAAAACTTCCAAAACTTCAATTAATTTCAGCAAAACATTGTTCTAAAGCTTCTAAAATATCAAAATTAAGAGAAAAAGACTTAATTGACTTACCAATTAAAGCTTAAAGCTTCTAAACCCTAGTTTTTCCTTTTTTCTTTCTTGTTCTTCTTTCTTTCCTTCCCCTGTTCGAATGCTTTCTGTTTCTTTTTAGCTTTGTTTCTTTTGTTTTATGCTTTTGTTTCTTTTATTTCATTTACTTTATATTATAATTAATTTAATTAATAATTATAATAAATATCTATTTAATAACAAATATTTAGATTACAATTTTCACCATTTAATTTGTTAATAATAAAAAACTTATAATATAATTATTTAATTAATAATTATCTTTTAACTTAATAATAGTAAATAAATATCTATTTACTAATTAAATAAAAATATTACAAATGTATATACTTAAATTAATACACTTATATTTTATCTTTACCATACACTTGGCAAAATCATAATTTATTATCAACAAAAAAAAATATCTTATACTAAATATTTAATTATTAAATATCTTTTAATTTAATAATAATACATAATAAATAATAAATATCTTATGCTTAATTAATAAGCAAATTAAATCTATAAACTACAATTGTATACATATTTTAATTACACATGTATTATTTTATCACCATCCATTTTTCAAAATCATAACTTATTGATCATATAAAAATTTTATAATATAATTATTTTAAATTAATTGAATACAATTTATAACTAAAATAATATATTTATAATTTATAACTTAACAAAGTTCTTACATTTTTGTTTTAATGTTTGCCGCCTCATATACCAAATGTGGCTTAATTGCATGCTTGATCCTTTATGATTTCTTTTAATTTATAATTCAACTTTTACACCTTATTCTATTTAGTCATTTTTCCTAATTATTCTTAATTAGACTAAATTCACCTAATTAAATCCTAATTAAGCCATCAACTAAACTCATAATTACTTTTAATAATTATTTATGACTCGATTTACTAAGACGGGGGCCCTATAACTCACTTTTCAAGTGCCCGTGAATTTTGGGTCATTACGGCTTAACTGAAGGGTGGGTGATAGTAAGGATATTCACTTTTGGATTGATAAATGGTTTATCAATGCACTTCTAATTGAGAGTTGTAATCAACCTATTCCTCATAATTGGTGTTATGGGACAAAAAAAAAAGAAAAAAGAAAAAAGATGAGCCATGATCAAAACGGTGCGCTTAGTACTATTGTTTTAGTTAAACAGTACACAGCAACATTAATGAAAACGTTGCGTTTTGTGCAATAATGGTCAAGTTTGTTGGTATTCTTGAAACCATTTTCTCTTTCTTTCCTTTATTTTTGGCAGTTTTTTAAATAGAAAGGCATGGAATGAATTAGCATTTTTTTTTCTTTCTCTCTTCCCCTAATTTTTCTCATCTCTTTCCTTTATCTTCTTCTTCCCGTTTTTATTTTCTTCTTTTTGTTTTGATTCATAACAAAGGTATCAGAGCTTCAATTGATTCTCATGGTTGGTGATGAGATTACTACTCGACTACAAAAGGATGTTGGGCTTTTGCAATAGAAGGTTTCCAAGCTCCAAGGTAATCTGCCTCAGTAGGATGCCAAGTTAGAGACCAAATTCAAGGAGTTTAAGAATGAGTTCAAGCGTGAGATATGGTGTGACACCCTTACCTGATCCGAATGTCGAATTTAGGTATGGGGCGTCACAACTTAATCAGATTCATGTACATTATTAAAATATTATTATTTTAAATCAAATTGTATTACCTATTTATTAAAACTTAAAATAGAAACAAAATTCTTTACAATAAAATTTCACTGTCCAAATTCCAAACTCTAAGGGAACTACATAAATACAACATAGTCGCTCCTATGGCAAAGTTCCTAAAGGTATTTCCCCCATTTTCCTATGTGCATGATACTTTACTACGGAGCTTCTTGATCCAAGATGGTCTGGCTTGGTCCCTCATCGAGTTCCTCATTTCACAAATCCTACAACTATAGATAAAAAATCTGTGAGTACCAAAAGGACTCAGTGGGTCTCCTAATTGGAGTACTTATATTTAAGCCTCGACTCGCAAGGACTGTAAAAGAAAAGAAACTGAGTGTAGATAACTCCATGCTTATGCGAAAAATTTCTTCATAACTCGACATGGTGGACTCTAACTTAATTTTGATCCTATCCATTAGCAAATAAATCATTGAGCGATTTCCTTCAGGGAAATCCTATCAACCCATTATCAACCTTATCAGATTTTTCAGATGTCTCACCATTTCTGCAGGCTCTGCACTTCCTTTACTTGTATTCCTTTTTCCATTTATTCCTAATGTCAAAATCTTCCTTCCACCGTGTCCTTATGAGGTAATCCTACAGTCTACCCTTCCAATGGCCCTTGGGTACCTTCCATTTGGCAATCATTCCAAATATGTTTAGTTTATGGCATACTCCTTTTCTTACCCTAATTCTGAAGGACTTGTTGTCATCCAATCTTTGGGATACTTAGTGAGATTCCCCGTCACTTTAGTGGATTAAGTCCCACTTGGGACACATAGCGATTGGATTGTTTCCTTGTAATCCACCATATTTGAGATACCGTGCTCAAAATCGTGTCATGTCCATCTATTGTAAACCACTTTGGACTTCCATACCCCGTAGTTGTCAAAGCAGCCATCTATTTTCATGATTTCTCTCTTATTTTGGTTCACTATGGAACTAGTTGTTTGACATATACTTCCCCAATAGTTTTTCCTTTGAAGAGGGATAGTCTTGGTAGACATATTTGTTACTCAGTTTATCCTTCCTAGAATCACTTTCTATTAAATGGGTATTAATTAACCCCTTCTTACCAGTTCGACTACTCGGAGTATTGACAACCAATCCTCTCTGCACTTCCTAAGCATTAACAAACTGTATATTGGACGCGAGACTCCCCATAACTATCCGAAGTTTTCCTCTAATAGACAAGGCCTCCTTGAGCACTTCTTTTGTGGCTCTTAATGGTGGATCCTTAACTGCGATCTAGGATAAGTCCTCTTTCCTTACCTAATTACAAGGCATTATTGGTGTGTTGTTTCCCATGTCTAGTTTTTGCTAGGTTGCCACCCTAATGCGCTACCAGCTTTCATGATTACTTTTTAGCGGACTATTTTTCTTTCTACTTCATTTTCCTTCTTCGGCGGGTTCCTCAGAACCTACTCGCCAACATTTGTATTAGTCTTCAAACCTTTTTTTCATATGCGTGAATTTCCTTAATTTTTGTCCCAGCGATCTACCTCAAGTTTTATGTCCCGTTGGACTATATTGATTTCCACGGTTGAACTATGGTTTTACCCTCTTTCACCCCTTGTTTACTGTCCTGGCAGACTACCCAAAGATGTCATATCGTCTTTCAGCTATGGTATTAGTCATATTTACCATTCTGGTGTGTTTTCATATGGTGTCATAGTGTCTTTCAGCTATGGTCTTACTCATGTTTATCATTGAACCAACACATGATGTAACACCCACGCTTGACCTTTTTGCCAGATTAGGGTATGGAGCGTTACAAATGAACCTATACTTAGTTTGGCTAACTTAGTTACCAAAGATCAGACTAAAATAAATTTAATCTAGCTAATAATTATTCTTACACCTGAGGCCTCAAGCCACCAAATATTAGTCCTTCACAATTTCAGTTTCTAACCAAAGCAATTGTTTAAAAAAAATCCTAAATCTTTACTAAGGACTGTTTGTCCTAAAATTCTAGAATCTAGGAAGGCTAACTGGCTTCATTGTTTCGATCTTGAGGTGAAGCCTCTATTGGTACCCCTTTCTATGTGCATGACTCCAACTACCTGTGGTTCTTGATCTCGACATTGTCTAGTTTGGTCCCTCCTCAAAGTCCTTGATCAACCTCGCAAATCTTGTGAACATTACGCAAACTTTGGTAAGTTCAAATGAACTTAGTTAGTTCCCTTATTACAACATAATTAGACCCCATCACATGAGGGAAAAAGTATAAAATAAAAGAACATAAATAAAATACTCTTTGCTTGCTCATAGTAAGTTTACTTTGTTAGGGTGGCGAACTCCACCCAGTCCTTTAAGCCAATAGACTGTTTAGAGGCCTCCCCTAGTCGAACTCTCCATTTGAATGAAATCCCAACACCTCCCCACATCTGTGAGTTCTATTCTTATTTATTATCTTTTTCTCTTTCTGACACACAATATACAAGGTGTTCAATGACCTCTGTAACAGTTCATCTGACGAAATCTCTGTATCTGGGTACTATTTTGCATTTAGTTAGTAAAATAAGGATATATATGAGTAAGTAAAATGTTTATCTGGCTAAATATAGAATTATGTGTATTGTATCATTGACGAACTCTTAGTTTTAGCGAGTTATGTGGTTTGGCAGACTCTTCTGTTAAGTATCCACCCAACCCAAATACTCTAGGTGAACTCGTTAAGTTTGTAGTCATTTATATTTGTTTATTATTTTAAGTTTGGTAAGCCTGCAAAGGACAGATAATCCATAGCAAAGATTTAGGATTTAGGACAAATAGTCTTAAATTTATCAAACCAAATATTTAGGATTTGGCCACTTGCATGGTAAGTGTGGTAAGCTTTGGTCGTGTGGAAAAGGTGTCGTATGATCATGTGGCTAGGTCATGTAAATCACTAAAGCCATCTGGGTCAACATGTAAAAATTCAAAAACAGTCACACGACCATGCGCCCAGGCGATGTAACAACCTGGGACAGTGAGCAAAAACTAAGTGTCCATATATGTAATACACACATGGGTGCATGGCCAACCCATGTAACAATCGAGAATCGTGTGGAACATAAAAGAACTTACCCCAGTGGTTATACAACCATGTCACCAGCTTGTATAGAGACACACGATCGTATGCCAGGCCATGTGCAGCAAAAATGTACCTTTAGGTGCAAGTTACTAATTTTACACCTATTCAAAACATGCCAAAACACAACCTAAATCATTTCCTTAAACAACTAACCAATATGCTTCAATGACACAAATTTACAACAAAAAAATTTAAACCTATTGCACATAATTTTTATACCAAATCATTGCATTATGAATACACTAATTCAACATCACCAAATGTAACATTCTTGTTTATGTTGTGATGATGAATATGAATAATTGTTTTGCTGTTGTTCTTGTTCTAATTAAAATGGCTTAAATTAATTCATGTTAGATTGATTGCATTCTGTCCACTTAGATTACTAAAATCATGTTTGTGTTGTTATAAGCCTTGGTGAGTTGTTTAATGAAATAAAATAAAATCATGCCTATGTTATACTTGCATTATAAAATATAAGGTAACAAATGAATTAATTATTAAACATATTGAAATTATAATTAATTGACACGATATTTAATTGGTGCATGTTTAATCTTCAAATGTAGCTAAAGGTTAAATTAGCGACAGTATTAAATGGTACATTGGCCTTGCATAACTTGCAAGCTTATTATGATTAAACTATTTCAATATAGAAATATATAGTTACCACACTTAATCTTTTATGTGCTTATAAAGATTGATTAATTGTTGGAATTGGCATTGAAAAATGTTAAAGAGATTAGTTAATTTAGTAAGTACATATGAGCAGTAGTTAGCAAATTACCAAGTTTCCATAAAAATATTCGTAACAACAAGAACATGGGTTTAGTAATTCTAAGTTAAAGAATGTAATTGATCTAACACAATTATGTCATATTGATTAAAACCATCTTTTGTAATCATGCATTGAAATTTTTATTTTATTTTACTCAGTTAAATTTTAGTTTTTAATCACTTCTTCAAAATCAAAATATTTTTAATCACCAAACTGTTTGATTTACATTTCATAAATATTTTGCTTTCACAGTCCCTGTGGGTACAATAACTCAACATGTACTTGTCACTTTTTTACTTGTTGCGATTGTGCACACTTGCACATTGCCGTCGTTCCAAGTTTTTGGTGCCGTTGCTGAGGATTGTTTTAAAAGACACTATTTGTGAAATTGTTAATTTTGCATTTTGGTTTATTTTTCTGTTTAATTTTAATTCCATTATCTTATTCTATTTTTATTTCAGGTGCTTATGAGTATTGATCGAATTATCGATTTAGTCCCCATAAATCCTGAAATTGAAAGAAATTTTTGACAAAAAAGAAGATAAGCAAGTTAGAGAAGGACCGAAGATATGAACTTTGAAAATCTGAAGCAAGGAAACGAAGCAAACCATGCTCAAAATCCTATCCTTATTGCTAATGATAGGGATAGAGCTCTAAGCCAGAATGTCATACCAGTGTTTCATGAGCTTAATTTGGGTATTAGGAGACCCAAAATCGAGGGACAATAATTCAAGTTGAAACCCATCATGTTCCAGATGCTTCAGACAGTGTGTCAATTCAGTGGAATGCCTACCGAAAATCCTCACCTTCACTTAAGATTGTTTATGGTAGTGAGCGATTCTTTCAAATTAACTGCATTACTCGAGGATGCACTGCGATTAAAGTTGTTCCCATATTCATTGAGGGACAGAGCTCGAGCCTGGTTGAACTCATTACCAACAAATTCCATTACCACAGGGCAAGAGTTAGTAAAAAGATTCCTTATAAAGTACTTCCCACCTAGCAAGAATTCTAAGTTGAGGAACGAGATCACTACTTTCCAACAGATGGACTTTTGTATGTGGCATGTGAAAGGTTTAAAGAACTATTACGAAGATGCCATCATCACGAAATCTGTCATTGCATCCAATTAGAGACGCTCTATAATGATTTCAATGCTCACACGAGGATGGTAGCAGATGCTTCTACTAATGATGCTCTCATTTCTAAGTCTTATAACGAGGCTTATGATATCATCAAGAAGATTGCTATCAAAATTATCAATGGCTAACCAATCGAGCAACATTAGGAAGATGAGTCACTAGAGTACATGAAGTAGACGCTCTCACTTCACTCGCATCTTAGGTATCTTCAATATCCTCAAAGCTTAAAAACTTTACTACTAATGGGTTTAATAATTTTGTAGCTCAGCCACTGAATCAATTTAAGACTGTAGCCTGTGTTTATTGTGGGGAAGGACACTTGTTTGAAGAATGCCTATCAAACCCAGAATCTGTGTATTAGATGGGTAACCAAAACCAAAACTGAGGAAGGCAATGACTGTAATCCAATTTTTATAACCCATCTTGGCGAAACCACCCTAATTTTTCTTGGAGTAACTAAGGGGTTGGAACTAGTAACACTTATGCACAACCTAAACTGACCCAACCACTTGTTTTTACCCAAAAAGTTTAGAAACTAACACAAGCCAAACCTTCTAATAGCTTAGAGAATCTATTGAAGACATATATGACAAATAATGACACCACTTTAAGGAATTTGAAGAATTAAGTGGGCCAACTTGCTATTGAACCTAGGAACCGACCACAAGGTGCTCTGACTAGTGATATAGAAAATCCAAGAAATCAGGGGAAAGAGCATTGTAAAGCATTCAAATTGAGGAGCAGAAAGACATTAGAGCCCAACACAGTTGAAGTTGAAGAGGAGTCGGCTGATACTCAAGATTCAATGGAAGTTCAACCAAGTGTTGAAATTCTAGCTTCACTAGAACTAGAATCTGAAAAATCTTATAAGGTAACTTCTAACCCAGCCAATTCTAATAAACTAATAACTTTGTTAGATACAAATTTCCACAAAAGACAAATTAACCAATTCTAGTAAAGAATCATCCACCACCTTATCCTTAAAGACTTCAAAAGTAGAAATAGGAAGTTCAATTCAAGAAATTCCTAGATGTACTTAAGCAACTTCATATCAACATCTCATTGGTAGAAACACTTGAGCAAATGCCAAACTATGCCAAATTCATGAATGATATCATGTCTAAGAAATGAAGACTTGGAGAATTTGAGATGGTAGCCCTGACAAAAGAATGCAGTGCATATCTTTAAAATAAACTACCCCCAAAGATAAAGGACCCTAGATGTTTTACCATACCTTGCAACATTGGAGCAACTTATTATGGTATGGCACTATGTGATTTGGGTGCAAGAATCAACTTGATGCCCATGTTTATATTTAGAAAATTGGAGATAGGTGACATTAGACTTACTACAGTTACACTTCAATTAGCAGATCGATCCTTTGTACATCCAGAAGGAAAAATCGATGATGTATTGGTATGTGTAGACAAATTTACTTTTCCTACTGACTTTGATATTTTAGACTTTAAAATAGACAAAAAGGTGCCAATCATCCTAGGGTGGCCTTTCCTAGCAACTGGATGGACCCTTATTGATGTGCAGAAGGGCGAGGTTACTATGCATGCTTCGGACGATGAGGTAACCTTTAATGTTTTTAAGTCTATGCGATTCCCTGACACAGTTGATGATTGTTCTGCAGTATCTGAGTTAAAGGACTTAGCTGTAGAATGGGAGCTCAACTCTGTTGAGGACCCATTAGAACAAATTTTGATGTCAGACCCTCAAAGTGATGAGGATGGGGGAATACTTAGCTTTTCTAGAAGCTAATCAAAGGGGATTTAATCTGTAATCCCATTTGAATCTTTGGAGTTAGAAAGCAGAGATTATGTCCAACCAAATTCCTGAATTGAAAAGCAACCTAAATTAGAACTTAAGGTACTTCCCTTGTACTTAAAATATGTTTATTTCAACTTTGCATGTGATTGTTTCAGCTAAGTTAACTGTAGAGCCGGAAGAGAAACTCATTTAAGTTCTGAAACAATTCAAGAAAGCTATCGGATGGACTATAGCCAATATCCGTGGTATTAGCCCATCCATTTACAGGCATAAAATCATCCTAGAAGATGATGAGAAAGGAACGATTGATGGACAACAAAGACTGAACCCCATTATGAAGGTTGTGGTAAAGAAAGATCATAAAATGGTTAGATGCAAGTATAATTTACCCCATCTCGGATAGTTCATGGGTAAGTCTGGTCCAGTGCATGCCAAAGAAAGGAGGTATTACGATTGTTGAGAATGAGAATAATGACTTAATACCAACCAGAACGGTTACGAGATGGAGAATTTGTATAGATTACTGAAGGTTGAACAAGGCGATTACGAAAGATTATTTTCCTTTGCCATTCTTGGACTAGATGCTAGATAGACTCGCAGGTCGAGGCTATTACTATTTTCTTGATGGATACTCAGGATACAATCAGATCACAGTAGCACTAAAGGATCAACACAAAACAACATTCATATAATCATACGATACATTTGCATTTAGATGCATGCCATTCGGTTTATGTAATACACCTGTTACATTTCAAAGATATATGATGTTTATTTTTACTGACATGGTTGAGAAGTATTTGGAAGTTTTTATAGATGATTTTTCAATGTTTGGAGACACTTATGATGATTCCTTAGTCAATCTATCCAATATACTAAGGTGGTACGAAGAAATAAACCTTGTACTCAATTGGGAAAAGTGTCATTTCATGGTACGATAAGGTATTGTTCTGGGGCATCGAATAACAAGGCATGGAATTGAGGTACATAAAGAAAAGGTAGATGTTATCAAGAAACTTCCACCTCCAACATATGTAAAGAGTGTTAGGAGCTTTTTGGGACATGTTGATTTCAATCAAAAATTCATTAAGGATTTCTCTAAAATTGCTAAACCCTTATACAAATTATTGGAGAAGGACACGATATTCAACTTTAATGAAGCATGTTTGAAAGCATTTAATAATTTAAAGAATCGATTAGTTTCAGCACCCATTATCGTCACACTGGATTGGGATTTACCATTTGAATTGATGTGTGATGCCAGTGACATCATAATAGGAGTTGTGATGGTCCAACGAAGGAACAAAATTTTTCATCCCATCTACTACACAAGTCAGACTCTGATGGAAGCACAATTAAAATATACGATAATAGAAAAAGAGTTACTCGCTATTTTATTTGCTTTTGACAAGTTTCAATCTTATCTTGTAGGTACCAAAGCGACTGTTTATACGGATCATTCGACAATTAAATATTTAATTTCCAAGAAAAATGCCAAGCCGAGATTGATCCAATGGGTACTTCTACTCCAAGAGTTCAATCTAGAAATTCAAGATCGAAAAAGGATAGAAAGTCAAGTAGCAGATCACTTATCTAGATTGGAGCTGTAAGAAGGAAATTCTCCACTTATACCCATCCAGGAGACATTTCTAGACGAGCACATACTTAAGGTAAATCATGTCCATAACACTCATTGGTTTGCTAATTTTTCTAACTATTTAGCTTGTGGTTTGATGTCGATTGATAAGACGCATCAACAAAAGAAAAAGTTATTTCACCATGTGAAGTAATATTTCTAGAAATAACCATATTTGTTTAAAAAGTGTACAGATCAAATGATCAGGAGATGCGTGGCAGAAAATGAGGTACATAAGATTTAATATCATTGTCACATAGTTCCTAGTGGGGGACACTTCAGAGGTACACGTACTGCAGCCAAAGTATTACAAGCCAGATTCTTTTAGCCAACGCTATTCAAAGACGTGTATGCCTACGTAAAGAGTTGTGATAGATTCCAAAGGATTGGAAACATCACCAACAGAAATGAGATCCCGCAAACAAACATTATTGAGGTAGAATTAATTGATGTTTGGGGTATTGAATTTCTTGGTCCATTCCCTCCTTCTTCTGGTCACAAGTATATATTGGTAGCAGTAGAGTACGTATTTAAATGGGTTGAGGTCGAGGCATATCCGATAAATGATGCCAAAGTTGTGATGAAGTTTTTGCAAAAACATGTGTTCACAAGACTTAGAACTCCTAGGCCTATCATCAGTGATGAGAAGTCCCATTTTGTGAACAAATGGTTGAAATTGTTACTCGAAAAACATGGAGTGAAGCACAAGGTTGCCACAGCTTACCATCCGCAGACAAATGTGCAAGCTGAACTGAAAAACAAAGAGATAAAAGGTATACTCAAGAAGGTAGTTTGTCCAAACTAATGAGATTGGTCCAAAAGACTGGATGATGCTTTATGGGCCTATAAGACAACATACAAGACACCTTTAGGGATGTCTTCCCATCGGTTGGTTTTTAGGAAAGCCTGTCATTTACCCTTAGAGTTAGAACATAAAACTTACTAGGCTCTCCAACATCTCAATTTGAATCCCAAGCTTGCCAAAGATAAATGGATGCTTCAACTTTGATAAATGGATGCTTCAACTTAACGAGTTAGAAGAATTCCAAACTTTCTCATATAAAAATGTCAAGTTATTCAAGGAGAGATTAAAGAGATGGCATGACAAGCCCATCCAAGTTCGAGAACTTGAAGTAGGTCAGCTAGTTTTGTTATTCAATTCTAGATTAAGGTTTTTTCTAATTAAGTGAAGATCACGTTGGTCCAGTCCATTTACTATTCACCAAGTTTTTCCATATGGAGTTGTTGAACTTCAAGGTAAGGGAGGTAATTTTCGAGTTAATGCTTAGCGCTTAAAACATTACTGGTGGGATAAAATTGAGCAGGATAGAGTCTCGTTCATTTTATTGGATACTTAATTTTTCTCGTTTTCTTTTAAATGAATGATTTAGGGTATACTTTCGGGATTAGTATGTTAAAATAAATTTTGTCTAAGAGAATGGAACATAAGCAAGATCGCTTGTGACCCCTCCAATCTTTTCTGGGAATTGATTTTAGCATAATTTTTCGAGAAATTATTCCCTAAATGACAAAATCATTTTTTTTTAAATTTTACAAATAAAAGGATTAATTTTGATCCAAGTTTTAATTGCAACTCAATTTTCAAATTTTGTTTAAGTTTAGGTACTTAATTGAATTATTTGCAAAATTTGGTTCTTCTTTTTGTAAATATTGAAATTAGCTGTCTCTTTTTGTAAATATCTTTAAAAGCAGCTAAAATAATTTCTTTAATTTAATTTTTAATAAATAAGATGATAATAACTAATAAATAATTATATTTATTATAATGGATATTAATTATTATAAATTTGGTATAGAATTAGAATTGGTTTAAAATTTATCATATTTTAATTAAAAGATTTTCTTTCTATAAATAAAGTAATAGCAAATAATAAAATAATATACCTTATATTATTTATTAATTATTATTAACTTTATATGACTTTAGGACTTAGAATATTTTATTATTAATTTGTTCTAAGAATTCTAGTTGAACTCCTTCCAACTATCACTTTAAATGCCACCACTTTCATCCATCATTCACATCATTCACCATACCATCAAACCAACCTCCCATACACCCTTTCCACCATCAACCTTAGCATCTCCATACTCCAAGTGTTGCACAACCAAAGCTGCCAACACCATCATCGACAACTATCGACGGCATCACCAGTATCATTCTCTAACAGCCATCATCACATGCCCCAGTAGCTCCCGCACTAGCTCATGTGCCCAACAGCTCTTATACCAGCCTCTGCGCACCCCACTCGTGCCCTGCTGCTCACGCCAAGTCTCGCATACTACTGCTGCTCCCTGGCAAACTTGCCCCTGCTTGTGTCCTGTTTGACATGCACCAGCCTCTACTTGCGCGCTGCTACTGATCTCGCAAGTCGCTGCTGCTCACGCCCCTAGCCATCGCACATTACTGTTCCTATTTGCTAATCGCACACCCCTTGTCACCTTTCACCGCATATCCATCACAATTAGCCACCAACCGATCACCCTCCAACCAACCCTCAATTAAAATCTTTTATACAAATGTGGTAAGAAAATTTTTCTCCTAAATTTCAATTTAATTTAATTATTTATTTTTTCAAATTATTGAATTATTAATATTTTATGCAAATTAAATTTTTGAGAAAATATTTGTTTCCATCTTATGTTCAGGTTAATTATGTCTCGCAAAACAGCATAAAGAAGACAAGTTATAGCCAGGGCACAATCACAGATTGGGACCGCTACTGAGTAGCCGAAGATTCTATTCTGCAGCAACGAGTTGAACTGAGCGAGGATCCCGAAGAAGAAGAAGAAGATCCCACAGAGATCGAACCAATGCAGTCAGCTGAAATCTCTGATAAGGCAGAATCAATTGAACTAATGACCAAACCTGACATGATGACCCCAACGTTTAGAACTCATTTGCCTCGACCAGTTCTTCGTGATGAGCTATCAAATTTGATGGACCTAATGCAACATATACAGTGGCAGCAACAAGCTTACTAGAGATATTAAAAAATACGAGATGACTCAATGAGAAGTGCTTTTCCAAAAATATTCCATGACCCATTTATATTTGTGCTTGGGTTTCCAGATTTTATATTTGAACTATGGAGTTCAACATCAAAGAGGGAACGAAGCAATTCATTCAAAAACAAAGACGATGGATCAAAAGACAAGTCAAATTCTGAGGGATCTACAAATAAATAAAAAGGGGGGATCTTTACTTTATTTCATTTTCTTTCTTAGGATATTTAATGTTTTTTGGATTAGGTTCTATTAGGATTTTTATTTCTTGCATAATCAAATAAGAGGTGGAAATCATTAATAAAATTGAACAAATTGCAAAATAAAAAGTGTGGCAATAGATATGTACATGTCTAGGATTGGATTTGCCTTGGAAAATGTTGGTATTTAAGCACTCAAACTTGACTCATTTATTTTTCCTAAGGTCCTACCTAGTGTACAGTATCTATTCACTTCTATATTTTCATTCTCTCTATTGTTTTTAACAATGGGGACATTGTTCATCTTAAGTAGTGAGACCAAAAATTGAAATTGTTTTTCAAGATACATTATTCTTATAATTATGATTAAGTTATATTTTGTTCAAAAATTTGAATTTTTGTTAATTATGCTAACTTTTAGTATAAATAAAGTTCTATTATCTCAATAATTGCTATGCTAGCTGAACTATGACATAATGTTAGTCTTAATAAAATTTGCAAATCATACCATAAAATTTTTAATTCTTTAGGAGTGCTAGACATGCATGAAAGTTTAAGTCTTTAGAATTGACTTTATAATTTCTTAAGGCAAAATCCTAGGAAGAATGGAATTTTGAAAATGCCTTAGGCAAACTTTTGTTTAGACTGGTTGAGCCTTTCAAGCCAACTTTAATGAATATTTATCCTTTGAAACCCAACTTTGAGACTATATGGCCTAATTTTATTTGAACCTTTGCAATATTTAGCCATCACTTCTCTCATAATTATCTTGAAATTGTCCCAAACACTAGACTCAGTACTATTCAAAATATTCTTTGAAAATAAGTTTGGGGGAGTTGAAAAGAAGTATCAAATTGTAACATCCCGAATTAGGGCTTAGTCGAAACAGTGGTTTCGAGACCACAAATTCGATGTAAGAAAATTTATTTTTATTATATTTTTATGGCCTATGATTTCGTGGAAATTTCGTTTGAAAATTTTGACATTTGGGCACTCAATTTTATCAAAAGAACTAAATTGTAAAAAGTACAAAAGTTGAGTTCCACATGTTAGAAGTGTCCACTTGTTATGAGTTTTTTAATTGGAGGTCCTTAAATAGTAATTATACCATTGGTTAATTGTCAAACATAGACATGAATGGGTGTAATAAAATATTTTTAAGTTAGGGACATTTTGGTAATATAATAATTAAAAGAATTAAAAAGGGAAAATAAGCCAAAATTCGCTATCATCTTCTCCATCCAGCCAAAACTAGCATGGACGCCATGGCTAGGGTTTGGTTCAAGCTTCCAAGCTCATTTGTAAGTGATCCTGAGCCCCGTTTTTAATGTTCTTTACATTTTTGAAGTCCTGGTAACATGATCTACTCATTTCTACCATTATTTTGAGCTAGGTTTTATGTTTAAAAATTTACCCATGAGTGACATACTTGTATTTTGATGTCTAATGGTATAAAATGAGTGTTGGGTGTTAAATAAACGACTTTTATTAAGCGATTTTCGACGAAAACGTCTGAAAGGACCGTTTTGTAAAAGTTGTAAATATGGTATAAAAGGGTGTTATGATGAGAATTTTAGTTTTTTATAGTTATGAAAATGGTTCGGCTAGGCCTATAGAATGGGAAAATTGAATAAAAATCACTTTACGAGCCTAGGGGTAAAAGTGTAATTTTGATAAAGTTTAGGGGCAAAAATGTAATTTTGCCAAAAATATGATTTTGGGTCAATTTGAATAATGTGAGTCCTAAATAGGCTATATTTAAAATAATATATCAAGGAAATCGAGATTCGGGCTTAAATCGAGAAAATACAAGTTTTGGACTAAAATGGTAAGTTTACCGTTTTTGTATTCGAGGTAAGTTCACGTGATTTAATAAGCATATTATTCATGTTATTATTATTATACATGAAATATATCTTGTTATGATTGTATTGAATTTGATGTTAATGGACATTTGATGGAAATTGACATTTTAAATGAAATGAATAAGTTTGTATGAAAACTAGGTGATATGTAACATGAAAACGTGTTGAATTGAATGTACATTGCATGATCATCTACGCATATTGATATACTTGATGAAAAGAGAAAATCCCGGTTGAATAAAAAAGGATATCCGATGGATAAATCATTGTTTACATGACACGAGATCCTGCATGTGTTGTAGAAAAGAATTTAGCCCAGACGAGTAATCAGTTGATCTCAAAATAGCAAGGATCTAGCCTGGACGGGTGTTCCTTGAGTGGTTGAGCCTCCCGCAGAATATGGGGGCATTAAGGATTTAGCCTGGATGGGTAATTCGATTAAGGACTGAATTTAGCCTGGACTGGTAATTCAGATCTGAGCTTATGAGAGTGTATGTCATTGTAAGGGATTTAGCCTGGACTAGTAATCTCGACAACACTCTATGAGTTATGATATGGGGGATTTAGCCTGGACTGGTAATCCTGTCGTAATGAGTGAGGTTTGTGGGAGTGCGTGCTTGAAAATGATCACTTGTATGATTTGACGGTAAATGGGCTATCCGTCGAGATTCCGAGAATTCAACAGGAATTTAAACTAGAAATGGAATGGAAATACATGAAATGATAAACTCATCTATGCTTAGATGATACTAGTATGATGTATATGATTATCATGTTTGGATGAGTGGTTGTGCTACGAGAGAGCACAGGTACGTACTCAAAACCCATGAGCATGTGTTTGCCGTGTGAAATGAAATGAACTTGTGATAAAAGTGCAAATGAATGAGTGTTATTTTTTAGAATAATTTCTATGATAAATTTGTGATGGTTATGATTATGTTGCACTAAGACAGATTAGTACAATAGCAGCGGTCCGACTTTAAAAATTCACCAAAAATAGTGGAAATTGAGTTAGAGGTTGAATAAAATATAAAATTATATCTTATCAAGTCTAGTTTCAGATAAAGGAAATGATGTAAGCAAAGGAATCTCATATTATGTAAATTTTTGTGAAATAGGGTCAGAGTAATCTCAGACTCCCCTGTCTTAACTTTGGAAACTCACTAAAAATTGTACAAAATTATTATGGGTTCTAATTTATATGCTTAAAATATTTAATGAGTCTATTTTCAAGGTAATTAGACGGAAGCATCATCCGAGTCCCGTACTATGAGATAATTAATTCATAGTGAAAAGAGGTTGGAACTTCCAGACAACGAAATAGGGGTAACTTTAAAGAATAAACTGTACTTATTGGCTAGACCAAAAATTCTGAAAATTTTATGGTAAGAAGATATGTAAGCCTAGTTTCAGAGAAAATTAATGGTTCTCAATTTGGAGTCTCGTATCTCTGGATACGAATAATTTAGTGATCGTGACTCAGGAAAACAGCTTGACTGGACTTTGGAATAAATAGAAAGAATTTGAAAATAGCATGTTATCACATTGGTTATTATTTTTCATGCGAGCTTACTAAGCGTAAAGCTTACTCCCTCCTTTCCATCTCTTTAGTATTTTCAGGTCAGCTCGGGGTTGGAGATCGCCGGAGGCAGCATCACACTATCAGGCTACCACCTTTAAAGTATTGTTGAATCTTAATGTCTTCAAGTGAGTGGCATGTATAGGGACTTAGTCATTATGATGTGTATTCTTTTGATTTGGCCAAGATGTTGGCTTAAATTGATTCATTGTGTTTAGCCATGAGATGTGGCTTGTATTGGTTATGGCTTGTAAGCCTATTTATCCAAGCTATTTATTGATGCCTTGTGATGTGGTCATGTGATTATAATTGTTTGACATGAATGGTTAGTATTATGGTATGTATGCTTGATGAATGTCTTATGACCAAACAAAGTGGTCATAATCAGAGAATAAAAGTGTGATATGGCAGTAAGTCAATAACGCTTGAACATGAAATTGGTGTGGAATGACTTAGGCAAGCATGGTATATATGTATAAGTAATAATGAAAATGACATGTTCAATTGATTTTGAATTGGTGTGTTTAGACTTGGTATAAAATGAGTAAGCAAAACACATGTATGATGATATATATGAATATTACAATTGAGTCTTAATGGAGGATATTTAATCATTTACTTGATTCTACATTGTATGTGTCTATAATGTATTTAAGTATGTGAGGTATTAATGATAACAAAAAGGCTTGGAAAATAGCCTAAGTGCTAGCTACACGGGCAGAGACATGACCATGTGCCTCAATTGTGTGGAGGACACGGCCTAGCACACGGGTGTATGGCCTGGCCGAGTGGTTCAATTTGTTTTGCTGATGTCATAAGCAGAGAGTTACACGGCCTGAGTACACAGGCGTGTTGGAGACACACGGGTGTGTCCCTGTGTCCACGCCGGCGTGTGACCCTGTTTCATGAAAATTTTTATAAGTTTCCCAAAACTTTCTAAAGTTCTCGGTTCAATCCCGACCTACCTCGATGTATGTTTTAGGCCTCGAAGGCCCGTATAAGGGACGATATACATGTATTTGAAAATTTTTAATTTGGATAAAATTTTGTGGCCCGATTTTTGCATGTTTGTGAATGTTTAAGTCCGGTAACTCCTCGAACCCTGTCCCGAAGTCGGATACGGGTAAGGGGTGTTGCACAAATGCTCAAAAAAATTGTAATACATACAGTCAAATTTTCATGTTAAAAAAAGAAGAAGAAAGAGCATATGTACTAAAAAGAAATAGGTGTGCAAAAAAGCATGTGAAAGTAAAATGAGTTGGTGTATTGAAGGTATTTATTCCGAAGGTTCGATGCAAGCTGAGTCTAGGGTTTTAGATGCTCGTGTTAAAAAAGAAAAGAAAGAGCATATGTAGTCCAAAGAAATAAATGTATAAAAGAGCATGTGAAAGCAAAATTAGTTGGTGTATTGAAGGTACTTATTCCGAAGGTCCGATGCAAGCTGAGTCTAGGGTTTTTAGCTTAAAATTATCTATCTTTTACCTACCCCTAGCCCAACCATGTTGCAACCTATTTAAAAGACCTTTCGGTTCAGATTTTTGTGTTGCCTACATTAGTGGAGAGAAATTGCTAAGTTCAACATATGAAGACATAAATTAAACTTAGTGATTGCAATTTAGTCTTAAATAAGGGAATAAAAATTAAGTGGTAAGAATTAATATGTCTTTATTAAGAAAACATTTAGTCTATTCTTGCTAGCATGATAACAATTTCTTGTTCTTGAGCATAATTACACTAAACTCATAATTGTGGGGAGATGTATTCCAAAGACATTTTTCAATGGTAATTTCAAGCACTTCCTCTTTTCAAATTTGAGCATTTCTCTGGAAGAACAATAAATTAAGTTTGAGGATGTGGAAACACAAAAATATATACTTTTTCAAAACCTTTTGAGCCCTAATTCATGCAGTTTCGTAGTAAAATTTGTCGAAATTCATACTTTAATTATAAAATAATTAAATTTCACTTAAATTATTAAAAAATTGAATTTTAATTATTTTTAATAATGAATTTTCACAAATTTGGTTTATTTTCGACAGTTTTGCACTAAAGGTAAAAGTTGGTTCAGTAGACACCTCGAAAGGCTTGAACTGTTGGAAAAAAAATTTCATCGAGTGAACCAAGAGCAAGGATGGATATTTTCCCAGCTAAGGGCGGTCCAAATTATGATTATTTTATGTAATTTATATTTAATTTTTATCCAAAGTTAACTGGGTTAAAAATTAATATAAAGCCTGAATGAGAAAGTGGTCCAATGTGCTAAGCATTGAAGACTGATCCACCAAGCTAATTGGCAACCCAAAATTGTCCAATAAGCTGACCTAATTAGCTGATTTTTGTTGATTTTTACACTTGCAAAATATCCCTCAAAGTTTCCCTAAACTCCATTCAAACCCCTTTACTTTTTTTGCCTTTGAAGATTTGCCCCTAGCTTAAGATAGCAAGTTTGAAATATTCAAACTTGCTTGCTGTATAGCCGGCCAAGGAAGAGTGTGTGCTGCTAATTATTTTCTATTTTTAGCATCCATTCATACCTATAAATACCCCCTTTCGCTACTTCTGTAACACCCCTTATTCGTATTCAACGCCAAAACAAGATATGAGGCATTATCGGACTCACATCACAAGCAAACATACAATTCCGAGTCATAACTTTGCATCAAAATTAAAATCATTTGCATTCAACCATAAAGTCCCTAATACAAGCCTACGAGGCCTAAAACATGCTTTGGAAGTTGTCCGGGACTAAACTAAGAACTCAGGGAATTTTTATAAAACTTAGAATTTTTTTTCTATAAACATGGGTCATACGCCCGTATGGGCAGGCCGTGTGGTCACACACACCCGTGTCCTTAACCCGTGTAAATCTTTGTCTTGCAATGCATGTACAAATTGATGTCACATGGCCAAGTCACACGCTCGTGTGCTAGGCCGTGTGGGTAATTAAATTTTCATTAAATAGGTGCAGGCTTTACACGCTAGGGACACACGTCCGTGTCTGAGGCCGTGTCCCTCAAACGGTTGAGACACATGCCCGTATCTTTGCACGTGTGCTCAATTCTGAGCATACTGTTTCTAAAAATTCAGGTGCAGGGGACACACGGCCGGAACACATGCCCATGGGATAGGCTGTGTGTCACATATAAACCAAGACACACACCCGTGTATCTACCCGTGTGGACAAAATAGAGGTTGTTTACCAAGCCATTTGCCACCCTCATTTACACATACACTTACACAAATTCAATGGCACAATTCATGGCATACTTAGCAACCAAAACATTCACAATTATAGCTAAAACATGTTAATGCGATACCATCATCTACAATATACATGACATTTCATTATGCCAAATCAAACATACCAGTTTCACATTCAAAGGCATACATACACACTTTTATCATGTCTAATTCTACTTAGATTTTTCTAACATCACAATGAGCCATACTTAACCGTCCATCAACAACCCATTAAACCACACTCAACCATTTGCCAAGTATTAATAAACTACATCACCAACAAGGTACTGTCACATGCATACATATATATAATATATAATCTTACAACCATTTCAACCAAAATGAGCCAAGTTACATGGCTAAAGGCCACATCAAACATTTGACAATTACAAGCCAATACATTTGGCCAAATTCATAATGACATGTATAACAAAATGACCAAGTCCCTATACTTGTCATATACTCAAAATGCTAAATTTCATCAATACCCAAAATGATAGTTTTGATAGTGTGAGACGAATCTCTAACGTTCCCCAATCTGAGCTAGCTTGGGGACACTATAAAACATGGAAAAATAAACAGAGTAAGCTATATAGCTTAGTAAGTCTGTATGTAAGAAATAAGCAAACCTTACCATACATTGATCATGCAAGTAACATAACATAAGATAACATAATATACCATGAGTTTCACAATCATAATTCTTTTTTTTTACCAACTTACTTTGAATTCATCATTTTTTTGAGATTCAATAAACCTAAGCTTTATGTACATACCTGTCCCATCTTGTAATGAACTTACATGTATTCTCATCTTTAACATACCCATGAACCACTCAGAATATTAATGTCGGATACTCGGAAATTTTGCACACTAAGTGCCACATATGTAGCCAATGCTACCTAAGTCTAATATCTCATAATTACTCGTTCTCGAGCTATCGACAGACCTGCTCACAAAAGCTATCAAGTAACCGCAACATATGTCGGTATACTCAGCCACCGGTAGGATGTACAGGACCAACACCCGGATCACATAATCACATAAGTCATGGTAACCCTAGTGACATGTCACTTGTATCCTACTCTATTCCTAAGGTTCAAACGGGATTTCTTACTTGTCGAATCGTCGTCGAACTTGTTAATAGAATTAAAATCTTCCACATAGTCAAACATACAGTTCATGCAATATTAAAGCATTTAAATACAATTATATTAAAGCTTATTTAACATACGAACTTACCTCGGTTACAAAAACGGTTATTAGTTCGATTTAGTCCACAACCTTGTTCTTTCCCCAGTCTAAACTCGAACTTTGTTTTTCTTGATCTATAATATCAAATTTAACTTATTTAATCATCACATTATTCATTTCAGCCCAAAAAAACACTATGGCAAAAATTATATTTTTGCCCCTAAACTTTTGACATTTTACATTTTAGTCCCTAGGCTCGTAAAATGAGTTTCATTCAATTTATTCTCAACTCAACTCAAGCCTAGCCGAACCTTACTCATACTCATACTAGCCCACAATTTTTATTTATTTACACTTTTTTACACATTTTACAACTTTTTACAAATAAGTCCCTAATCGACTTTTTACTGAAAATCACTTTGTAAAAATCATTTAACAAACAATAAACAAGCATTTTCTAACATCAGACATCAAAATACAAACTTATTCATCATGGGTAAAATTTTAGACTTTAGTTTTCTTTCAAATTAGTCTTTGAAATAGCTAAATCAAGTTACAACGATCTCAAAAATATAAAAATCGTTAAAAACGGGACAAGAACGAACTTACAATCGAGCTTGAAAGTGGCCAAAACCCTAGGCTACGTCTTCTTCCTCAAATTTTTGGCTAAGGGACTAATTTGATGAAGATGAACATCTTTTATTAGCTAATTTTGTCTTTATTTACTATATTACCAAAATGCCCTTCACTTAAACTTTGAAATTTTTCTCTAACCATGTCCATTAAATATAATGGTCTAATTACCATTTAAGGATCTCTAATTTAGAATTTCATAACAATTTACTACCTTTAGCCTATAGAACTAAAATTTTTCACCTATTGCAATTTAGTCCTTCCAGTCAAATTGAGCACTCAATCGATAAAATTTCTTAACGAAAATTTCACACAATTATTCTATCATGCTGTAAACCTTAAAGAAATAATAAAATAAATATTTCTACTTTAGATTTGTGGTCTCGAAACTACAATTTTGATTTGACCCGAAAACGGTCTATTATAACTCTCCCCCTTTTAGGGATTTTCGTCCCTAAAAATTTTACCAGAAAAGAGGTTTGGGTGCTATTTTCTCGTAGCTTCCTCGAGTTCCCACATAGCCTCTTCGTCTCCATGTCTTTGCCACAAGACTTTTATTTCTCAACTATTTAACTTTTTGAGCTAAAATCTTAATCGATTATTCACCATAAGTCATATCAGGTCGAATCTCAACCTCTGTCGGTGAAATTATGTGCGAAGGATCTAATCGATAACGGCACAACATTGATACATGAAACACATTGTGGATCCTTTCTAAATCTGTTGGTAAAGCTAACTGATACGCCACCGGCCCTATTCTTTCAATAACCTCATACGGACCAATAAAATGCAGGCTTAGTTTACCCTTGCGACTGAATCTAAGGATTTTCTTCCATGGAGATACTCTCAAGAACACTTTATCACCAACCTGAAATTCAATATCCTTTCGTTTCAAATCTGCGTACGATTTTTGTCGATCCAAAGCTGCTTTTAAACAATCACGGATTACTTTTACTTTCTCTTCGGTTTCTCTAACCAAATCAACTCCATGAATCTATTTCTCGCTGAGCTCGGCTTAGTACAACGGAGTTCGACACTTGTGACCATAAAATGCCTTATTCGGTGCCATCTTTATACTCGACTAAAAACTGTTGTTATAAGCCAATTCGACTAAAGGTGGATATTTTTCCCAACTACTTTCGAACTTTAAAACACAACAGCGAAGCATATCTTTGAGAGCCTAAATTGTTCTTTCAGATTGACCGTTGGTTTGCAGATGAAATGCGGTACTAAAGTTTAACTTTGTGCCCAAAGCCTCTTGCAAATTTTTCCAAAATCGAGACGTAAATCTCAAATCTCTATCCAAAATAATAGAAATAGGCACCCCATGCAATCTAACAATCTCAACAATGTACAATTCAACTAGCTTATCAAGTGAATAGTCGGTACGTACAGGAACAAAATGAGCCGATTTCGTCAATCTATCAACAACAACCCAAACAGCATCTTTCTTCTTCGAATTCAGAGATAATCCAGTTACGAAATCCATCGTAATTCTGTCCTATTTCCACTCGGGAATCATCACAGGCTGAAGTAAACCCGAAGGTACTTGATGTTTGGCTTTTACCTGTTGACAAATTAAAATCTCGATACGAATTCAGAAATATCCCGTTTCATTCCCGACCACCAATACAATTTCTTCAAATCATTGTACATTTCCATACTTCCTGGATGAATAGATAGACAACCACTGTGTGCTTCGTGAAGAATTTTTTGAATAAGCTCGGTATTTCTCAGTACACAAATCCTACCTCGGAACATCAAATAATCATCGGTCTCAATTTCATAGTCTAAATCACTAGCCGATTCGCACTGAAATCTTTTAGCTTGAAGTTCTTTGTTACATTTCTGAGCTTCACAAATTTGCTGAAGAAATACCAATCTAGCTTTTAACTCAGCTAAAATCGAACTATCATCAGATAAAGTTAGTCACGTATTCATTGCACTCAAAGCAAACAAAGATTTCCTACTCAAAGTATTGGTAACTACATTCACCTTTCCCGGATGATAATCGAGCCATCTCTGTTGTCGCAAATTCAAGTCCTTTTGAGTCATCAATTACTTTAAGTTCTTGTGATCGGTAAAGATATGGCATTTCTCATTGAATAAATGGTGTCTCCAAATTTTTAAAGCAAACACAATAGCAGCTAATTACAAGTCATGTGTCGGATAATTCTTTTCATGCGGTTTCAACTGTCTTGAGGCATAAGCTATCACTTTACCCTCTTGCATCAACACACAACCTAAGCCATTCGATGACGCGTCGCTGAAAATCACAAATTCCTTTCCCGACTTAGGTTGCACTAACACCGGCGCCTCAATCAACAACGCTTTCAACTGTTCAAAACTCTTTTGACATTTCTCAGACCACTCAAATTTCACATCCTTTTGTAACAATTTGGTCATGGGTGTAGCAATCATTGAAAATCCTTTAACAAAACGTCAATACTAACCAGCTAAGTCCAAAAAGCTTCTAACATTGGATACATTTCTCAGTGGTTTCCAATCAACAACGGCTGAAATCTTATTCAGATCAACCCGTATACCTTCTGCTGAAACAATGTGTCCCAGAAATCTAACTTCTCAGAGCCAAAACTCACTTTTGCTGAACTTAGCAAACAATTTCTTATCTTTCAAAGTCTGTAATACAATTCTTAAATGTTCGACATACTCAGACTCGTCTCGGGAATAAATCAAAATGTCATCAATAAACACGACTACAAACTTGTCCAAATACGTTCTGAAGATCCAGTTCATCAAATCAATAAAAATGGTAAGAGCATTAGTTAACCCAAAAGGCATAACAAGAAATTCGTAATGCCCATATCTCGTTCTGAATGCGATTTTTGGCACATCTGAGTCTTTAAATCTCAGCTGATAATAGCTGGACCTCAAATCTATCTTCGAGAACACTGTTGCCCCTTTCAACTGATCGAAAAAATCATCAATTCTCGGTAAAGGATACTTGTTTTTTATCGTAACCTTGTTAAGCTGACGATAATCAATACAAAGCCTCATGGATCTGTCTTTTTTCTTGACGAATAACACTGGTACACCCCAAGGAGAAAAACTCGGACTCGCAAAACCTTTATCAGTTGACTCTTGCAACTGAGTTTTCAATTCTTTTAATTCGGTTGGAGCTATTCTATACGGAGCTATCGATATCGGTGAAGTTCCCTGTACCAAATCAATAGTAAACTCAACCTCTCTGATCGGTGGTAATCCAGGTAACTCCTCTGGGAACACATTCGGATATTCACAAACTACCAGCATAGATTCAATCTTCAATTCAGACTCTTTCGTATTCAATACATACGCAAGATAAGCTTCACAACCCTTTATCACATATCTCTGAGCTGACATCGACAAAATCTGGAACGACGGAAATGTGCAAGTGTACACAATCGCAACAAGTAATAAAGTGACAAGTAAATGTCGAGTTATCGTACCAACAGGGACTATGAAAAGAATTATTTATGAATGCAATTTAAAACACTTTGGTGAAAAAAAATATTTTGTTTTAAAAAGGGTGATTAAAAAAATAAAATTTTAAACTAAATAAAAATAAAAGTTCTAATGCACGATTTCAAAATATGATTTAATCAATATGACATAATTGTGTTGGATTAATTACATGTCTTTAACTTAGAATTATTAAAATCATGTTTATGTTGTTACGAATAAATTCACGACAACTCGGTAATCTGCTAACTTATGAACATACTCACCTACACAAATCTATTCATCTCTTAATATATCCCTATGTCAATTCAAACGATAAAACAGATTCTAATAAGCAAACATGTTATTGCACATACATACTCATTAAATTGAACTAATCTCTTGCATATTCCTATGTCAATTCAAACGATTAATTAAATCTAATAAGAACATAAAAAAGGCTATGTGAGGTAACAAGGTATTCTTACCTTGAAATTTTTTAACCACAATAATCTTACAAGTTATACAAGGCAAGTGTATCGCCAGATACAATGCTAATTTAACCTTCAACTACCTTAGAAGATTAAACATGGACTGATTGAGTATTATGTCAATTAATTACAATTTCAATCCGTTTAAATAATTAATTCATTAGTTCCCTCACAATTATAATGTAAGAATAACTTAGGCATGATTTTACTTAATCAAGCATTTTACCGAGGCCTATAACAGATAAACACAATTTTAATAATTTAAGAGGACGAAATGCAATCAACCTAACATGAATTAAATTCAAGATAAGCTGATTAAATTAACCATTCCAACATAAATATTCATAGATATGTTCATCACAAAAACAACAAACACTACAGCAAAACTAATTGTTCATCACAAAAACAACAAACACTACAGCAAAACTAACTTTTAGCGGCATTTTTTAGGCCTATAACGGTGTTTTTACAAGCGCTGCGAAAAA
Organism: Gossypium longicalyx; assembly: GCA_025698465.1. NCBI lineage: Eukaryota > Viridiplantae > Streptophyta > Magnoliopsida > Malvales > Malvaceae > Gossypium > Gossypium longicalyx. The sequence goes on along the minus strand of CM046995.1, from coordinate 63,173,286 downwards.
CGCCGTTATAGATAACGTCACTAAATTTTGCGGCGTTTATGTGAAAAAGCGACGCTATAGAACATGACTTTTAGTGGCGCTTTTCCCATAAACGCTGCTAAAGAATATGACCTTTAGCGACACTTTCCCCACAAATGCCGCTAAAGAATCTAACTCTTAACGACGCTTTTCAAAAAACGCCGCTAAAGAACATGACTTTAACGACGCTTTTCCAAAAACACTGCTAAAGAATCTGACTTTTAGCGACGCTTTTCTAAAAACGCCACTAAAAGTCATACAAAATAAAAATAAAAATAAAAATATTATAAAACGCCATAAATCCATTCCCATCCCTTTATCTGCTTAAGCAAATCCTTTAAAAATGTTATTATCAGTACATACATCACTCCATTCTTTGGAAATTCATAAACAAGAATATCAATGTTTTTCACTATATCTCATGCAACAAGTCAAATTGCCTTTGATTACATAAGATTCCTTTGAAATTTAAAAAAAAAAAATCAAACTAGTTCATATCAACTTGCTCAAGTTGTATGTATGAATTGCAAAATCAACACCTTATTTGAACTTACAATTCTAGGAAAGCATAAAATGCAATTCCATAAGCATGCATCTAAAGTGGCAAAAAAAATTTACTGAGTACAGTGACAGTCTAAGCTCCAAATATAGCTCTTGTGTGTTGCTTGATTCTGAATTCTGACTGCTCGATCCCAATGAGTTGCTACGATGTTTCTTGCTCCTTGAATGTGAATCCTATAAGAATGTAAGGAACTAAAACAAGTTAAATTTTAAAACACAATCACCACATGGCACAAACTAAATTTCAGCAACTAAACATTTCAATTTGCAATCCTTAAAAACTTCAATTTACAACATTTAAACACTTCAATTTGCAGCACTTTAACACTTTAATTTACAACATTTAAACAATTCAATTTGCAGCACTTTAACATCTCAATTAACAACATTTATACTCCTCAATTACAGCATATAAACATCTCAATTTCCAGCAACTAAACACTTCAATTTGCAGTACTTAAACACGCCAATTTACAACATTTAAACACTTCAATTTACAACATTCAAACACTTCAATTTGCAGCATTTAACACTTCAATTTACAACATTTAAACACTTCAATTTGCAGCACTTTAACACTTCAATTTCCAGCATTTAAACACTTCAATTTGCAACACTTTAACATCTCAATTAACAACATTTATACACCTCAATTACAGCGATAAAACATCTCAATTTCCAGCAACTAAACACTTCAATTTACAACTTTTAAGCACTTTAATTTACAGCACTTCAATTTACAACTTTTAAGCACTTTAATTTACAGCATTTAAACACTTCAATTTACAGCATTTAACACTTCAATTTGCAGCACTTTAACACTTCAATTTACAGCATTTAAACACTTCAATTTGCTGCACTTTAACATCTCAATTAATAACATTTATACACCTCAATTAACATCTCAATTTCCAACAACTAAACACTTCATTAGTGATGCACTAGCAGGTTAATTAAAGCCTGAAATTGTTTCATTAAAAAATTATAAAATATACTTCAAACATTTTACTTTAGAAATTGAGGGTAGTAAGCAGTTTATTAAAAAATTAAAAAAAAAAGTTATATAAGATTTTTATTATAAAATATTTAATAAAAAAGTTAAAATTACAAATAATTATAATTAAAATTAAATGAGTATAATGAAACTTAACCAAACCAAGAAATATTGATTCATTGAAGTTATCAAAACCTAAATAGTTTTTGTTTTTAATTTACGACAACATTAAACTTATTATTTTACAAGTAAGATACTGGTAATTGATTATGTTGACTAAATGTCATTTGAAACATGAGTATGATGACACAGTAGCAGAGATATGAATATAAACATGCAAACAGATGCATGTAAGCCTGCAAACAAACACATCAAGAACATGCACATGTCCATTAAAAGGTCATTTCTTTTTCTTTCTTATAACACGGAAAAATGTCAAATCTATTTAAAAGGAACAAAATTAACAAGACGACAGTCAGAGATAAAGACATTAATTTAAATTTCAGGCACTATAATAAGTTGTTCATCCAAATGAATTATTTAAATTTTAGATCATAAATACATATTAAAAAAATGATAAAAGACATTTAAATCATAATGAGAGAATAAAAATTAATGTAAAAAGCATCTTATTACATTCTCACATCAAAGCAAAAAACTTGAAGAAAAATAATTAATTTGAATATCATTTACCTTTTGCATGAAAGATGATATTCTACCTTTGGTTATTTATGATAATAATATGCATCTCTTCACATGAACACCAATAAAATCACAAAAAAGAAATACACAGCTAAATGTATTTATACCACATAAAAGAAAACATAATAAGATAAAAACCTCTAAAAGTTACTTAGTCATGCTCTGATCTGATATCATATAGACTTCATTGTAAATTAATTAATAACTACTATCAATTTAAGCAATTTGACTTTACATATATACATGCGTGAATGTACCTCTCAAGTCCCTATATTATAGTAACGGGATCAAATTAGTCCTATTTTTAAAAAGAACAGTTTAGCCACTGTACTAATTTTCTTTTTTGGAAATTTATCTCTATACTATTGAAAATAATCAAATAAAATCAAGTTTTAACAGAGTTATTATTTATTGTTTAAAAAATTACATGAAAATTTTTTATTTAAAGTTCAACTTCAAATAAAAGATTTCATATGTAAAATCATAAATGCTTTCAAAATATTAATTCCATTACTAAGTATTAACTCTGTTAAAATTTATCATTATTTGATTCTTTTTAATAGTATAAGACTAATTTTATCTAAGCTTTATAATAAAAGGCTCTACTGGTACTTCTACCTATATATATTTCAGGAGATATATTTTATTTACATCATAGTAATACAATTTATGTCTTTCATGTGGGTGGAGAGACTCTTAATTTGTTTGTTTACGTCTGCAACAACAGAGGGAAAGAGCAGGGAAATTACCAATTGATACAGTCAACCTCTTGTGCCAAAGAGTGACAGATTAGTTTGCCTTGGACAATATAGTGAAATCGTTATCAGTGCCTTCAATTTCCTAGTGTGTTTTTTCAAATATTTTTTTCTGTTGGTTTTCCAAATCTCGTACTATGATTTGCGGATGAAATTTGATGTTAACTTATTTGATTCATTTGGTTAGAATATAAAATTAATGTGTTTGATTGACAAAATTTAAGATTAAATAAAAGCACATTTTACTCAATTGTTCTTGTTATAAAATTTATTTTTTAACAAGTTTAGTTCCTTTGATATTCTAAAAAATTATGATAAATTATTATAATTATTATTTTTTGTATATACTATATGGTATTACAATGTTCTAGCCTCTAAAACCCTCCACTATATAAACATAATAAGGACAAAAAAGAAAACACAAGAAAAAGATAAAAACCTTTTGTAATTCAATTCGAGCAGCTTCTATTTCTCTTTCCCGTTGCTTTTTCAGCTCAACCTCTGCCTTCATTTTTGCTGCTGCTTCAGCAGCTAAGATTTGAGCTTCAATCTTTGCCTTTTCTGTGAAGGTTCAATCATCATCTATAAGATCTCAAGGCACACTATTGCCTCACAAATACTTAACCAACTTAAAACTACTACTACTAATAGGAACTGGTCCCTGCATGCACCAGAAGGACTAATATTCCTAATCACTCAAAACATATCTCAAATTACCATTAAATATAGATATATATCAAGCCAGCCAAACAAATCATTTCATTCCTCTCATTCAAGGATAACCTAAAGATATAAACACACTAGCACATCAAACATGAAAGAAAGCAAAACTGTGGAATTTGGTTTCAAATTTATTATCGTATAGGAAGGCACATATTGCATCATCCTGATAAGATTGAAATGGCAGACACAAGCAAGAAAACAAGCTAAGTTTTTTAACAGTTCATAGATTAAAGCAGTTCAAAATCTATAATGGCAAGTAAAAAGAATTTAAGTGAACAAGTTATTTGATAGAGAGCTTCACTTCATCTTTTTAATTCCATTTGATGAGAGAATTAGAAGACCTTTTCGTTGTTAGCAGCCAAAATAAAACTTTACATGATCCAGTAGTGCCTTCTTCTGAGCTTTCAGAATAGTGTCTGCAAAATGACGTTCAGCATTGCAGCACGGAGAGCCTTCTTTGGTGACATTGGCACATCAAAAGTAGGAGTTGACAATCCTAATCAAATGATAGAAAACAATATAAATCAAAATCAAAGGAACCCTATTCAGTTTCAGAGATTTACCTCACCAAAATATTTGTATGATTTCTATAACCAAATGATATACTATGGCCTAAGAACATCATATTGAATGACCAACCAACAACATTCTCTTCAATCTCAATCCTGCAAATTAAGGAAATTAAATAAAGTTAAAGCCAGAAACTTTGAACAAAATTAATGAAAAATATAAAAACACAATTTGAAACAAAACAATTCAGCCTTAAAACAAGTGCATACAAACCTGAAATTTGACCCAGCTCTCTCCTTCAACCTTTCCAACTGTGCCTTAATATACTCTGCTGCTTCTCTCAAACCCTGACGCCCTTCCTATTGAACAAAGAAAACCCATAATCACTAACATAAAGTCCTACTCTACCACAGTAATAAATTTGAACTTTTTTTTTTCCATTTCAGCTGCCCCAGAGGTTACCTTCAACCTAAGCAGTGAGAATAAACTAAGAAGAATAGTAATGATTTAAAGCTATCCAGTAAAATTGAAAGGAAAAAAAAAGAAAAAAAGTACAAGACATGATGGAAAGAAAGTTAAAAGAGATAAGCCGACTCACTTGACGACCATCGATTTCATGTGCTAAGACTCGAACATGCTCGACAGCTCTGGCTTCAGAGAAATGATCGAGAGGCGCGTCGATCCCCAAAGGCGTGATGAACTTGGTGTACATTACGGAGTGAACAAGGATGGACATGAGACCATACATGACCGCCAATGAGAAGAGGAATTTAAACCCCGAAACATCAGTGCCATCGAGCCTTAGCGCCATTACCTAAACCAAAAAAGGAAACCCAAAGCTGAACTTCACAGCAGTATTACCTTCCTCTTCTTTTTACCTCAGAAGAAAGCACAAAAAAGTCAAAAGAAGGGTGTATAATGGAGAAGGGAAAGAGAGATGAATGAAGTTAAAGGAAAGTGTAGAAGAAGAGTAGCTAAATTTTATTCGGCGAATTTAGGGCGAGCGACATAGATGAGAAGAAGAGGGAGTAACGAGCGGGTAACCAAAAATTATTTTTTGGGGTGAGCGGGATTTTGATTTCTTTTCTTTCTTTCTTTTTTTTTTTTTTTTCTTTTGTGGCCTTTTCAATAAAAATGCTATTATAGCTCAATTTTTTGCGGTTTTTTAGTAAAATGTCACTATAGCTTAATTTTTGGGAAAAACTCTACTATTACTTAATTTTTATTTTTTTCATTTTTAACATATTTTTTTATTTTTTCTTTTAAAATTTTTGTGCTGAGATTATCATTTTTTAGAATTTTTTTAATTTTTAATATTAAACTTTTTAATTGAAATATAGACTAAAATATTAAATATTAAGTTTTTTAATTTTTAATTTTTAAATTTTTTTGAAGATTTTTATAATTTTTAAATTAGCATATAAAATACAAAAGAAAATTTTAACAAAAATAAAATGAAATCGAAGAATTAAAAAAAATACAAAATGACACAGTAATACAAGCATTATTCTTTTAAGTATGGTTCGCATTAGTTGTTTAAATTTTTATATAAATGGCATTTAATTATATGTATACACTTAAATTTTGATAGAGATACATCACAGAATTATATATGAATTTCGGTTTAATGTGTAATTGTAGACGTGAAATTCTAATTGTGGTTTAAATGTATAGCTAAAACTTTAATTTTGATTTAATCATACACATTTTAAAAAATAAATACATCAATATATTTTTTATATTGAATAAATATAAATATTTTTATATCAATAATTGTGATAATAATTACAAGAACTGGATCAAATTAAAGTTCATGTATACAATTACACACTAAACCATTGTTCATGTATGCTTTTGAGGTTTAACCCATTTTGATATATATATATATATATATATATATATTTAAAAATAATAACTTATATTTATCTTATTTAGGTTTATGTTATAAAAAAAATCCAATGTACACAAGTTAATGGTTCACCATATTTACCCCTAAACACTAAAAAATAAACCCCAAACCATAAATCATAGACCATAAACATATACCATAAACCCTAGATATATATGTATTACAAAGGACAAAAGTAATTAAAAAAGAATCTTATTACTTACCTAAACCCTAAAATAAATTAATTTTTTGTCACTTTATCAAAAACCCTAACCCTTAAACCTTAATATCCTAACCCTTAAAATCATGAATAGTATTGAGACCCTAACTATAAAACAATAAATCATAAACCCCAAACTCTAAATCATAAACTATAAAATCAAAACTCTAATCACAAAATAATAAACATTATATCATAAACCCTAAAACCCCAAACCATAGACATTAAACCTTAAATTCTAAACCCCCTAAACCCTAAATCATAAACATAATCTCTAAACCCTGAAAACCTAACACTTAACCCCTAACCCCTAAGCCTTAAACCCTAAGTCTTAAACCATAAACCATAATCCCTAAACCCATAATCCATAAACCTTAATATATTTAACATATAAATTAAAAAAACAATCAGTCATATACCAAAAATCTTTAAAATTATTTTAAATGATAGTATTTTAATTTTTTTCATTTTTAACAAATATTTTTCTATGTTTTTACTTTCAAATTTTTTCTACGTGTCATTATTTTTTCTGAAGAATTTAAATATCCAATTAAAAATAAATTGTATTTTAATATAAATAAACCAGTTAAACTATAAATAGACAGATGAAATGTTTTTGCAATGTTTTTCAAAAAGCGCCGCTAATACTCGACCTATAGCAGCGTTTTTATAAAAGTGCCACTAAAACTCGACTTGTAGCGGCGTTTTTAATTGGATTCAATTTGCACTCTAGGCAAAATTACCATTTTGTCCCTAAACTTTTCATAAATTCTAATTTCGTCCTTAGGCTCGGAAAATGAAATTCATGCAATTTAATCCTTATTCCAAGCCTAACTAAAATTTTCTTATAATATTTACAACACTTGTATTTCACAAAATTCAGAATTTTTCTATGGGTTTTACCACTTTTCAATTTAGTCCCTAAATCATGATTTTATCAAAATTCTCTTTGTAAAAGTTGTTTATCTATCAAAAACCTTTCATTTTCTACCATAAATTTCAAAATTTCAGCATATTATCCATGGAAAAACTTTGTTACTTTGATAAATTTTCAAATTAATCCCCAAAATAGATAAATTAGACTATCCCAATCTCAAAAATATAAATATTACTAAAAACGAGACAAGAAAACATACCTAATTAAGCTTTATTAGTTTCCTTTCTTCTCCTATGGTTTCTATGCAAATTTTGGGGATGAATATGATATAAAATGATAATATTTCTATTTAATTATTTATCATCCATTAATTTTTCCACTTTCCAATTTAATCCTTGCATTCTTCTAATTTTCCATGGATGATTTATCAAAAATATCTACTAACTTTTCTTTAATGGTATAATTACCATAAAAGGACCTTAATTTTTTAATTCCATAGCTATTTGATACTTATAGCTACTAGAACTAAACTTTTGCATTTTGTGCAATTTGGTCCTTTTCATAATTAAGCACATAATCGATAAAATTTTCTTATCAGAATTTTTATATAACACTCTTATCATAATACAGACCATGCAATAATATTAAAATAATATTAAAATAAGTTTTCTTTTTGGCTCGAATTTGTGGTCCCGAAATCATTGTTCCGATTTCACTGAAAATGGGTTGTTACAGTTACTTTCGTAATAGTATGTCACTAGGGAGAGCTCAGTCACGATACTATAGTGGAATGAATTCATGACTAAATAACTTCACGATACTAAATGACTTCATTTGAGCCTTAATCACATATCTCCAATTTGTCCCTTTTCTAGCTCATTAAAACTAGAAATGAATTGCATGTTGAATCAAATGAACAAAAATGAATAGAAATGGTGAAAATGAATAAATGGGGGAACATTTGGAAATGATTATTGTTTTCTCCAAAATAAAAATGGAGAAATAGAATCACTTGGAAATGAATGTGGTTTTCTTCAAAATGAAAATGACTTGTAAATGAATTTATGATTTTCGAATTAAATGAAGTTCAAAAATGAAAATAAATCGTTTGGTCATAGTGAACCATTAAATGAAGAAATATTAAATATATTTTCTGATAGATTATTTTACAATAAAGTCGTCATGATTTTAATGGAACTAGAATTGGATTTAAAAGATTATTTATGTAACACCCCAAACTCGGCCCAGACGTTATGGCCGGATCCGATGTGACACATTGAAGTTTTTAAGAAAACCCATGCCTCTTTCAGCGTCCTTCTTAGTGTTTTAAAAGATAGTCTTCGCTAAGTTAATAAAGTGAATGGAAGCTGTGCACCAGGTAGGTATCCGAAACAGAGGAGGTGAGCCATGAAGGCTGCTTAAGTACCAAGCTCTTAACTGGATCCAATCCTAGACATGCCCACAACCATTGCCACACTTTGGTGCGATGTTAGATTTTGAAAAAAAAACGAGTTGGAATTCATTTAAGTAGATATTTTTGATAAATCGATTAACTGTATCGTTGCGCTATTTTGAAAACAAGTATCATTTTGAAAGCGCGCCCTAAGTCTAACCCATTTTGGATTATTATCAGTAAAATATAGAGTATAAAATAAAATAATCCCAGAAAGATAATTAAAATGGCCTTATTACAACCCAAAACCAAATAATAATAATAATTTAAAAAAACCGGTTACTTATTGCAAAGTTTGAAAGCGATCACCACGGCCCCTCTGAATCCCCTCCGGCTTCAAGTCTCCACATCAAGGCTTACCTGCAAGGTTAAGGAAAGGGGTAAGTTTGGAAACTCAGTGTGCAACAAGCCTCTTTCAGAGCCCAAACTAATATCAGCATACTGGGTCAAAGCCCTAATTCAGTCTCGACATATACTGGACCGAAGCCTTTCGTTTAACGGTTACTGGGTCGAAGCCTTTTCATAAATCATATCACTGGGCTGAAGCCTTTACTGTAAACGATATGGCCCATAGGCCCATTTCAATATCACATGTAATACCAATGAATGTATGCAAGCCCATTTGGGGAGACTACTCAACCCACCATCCGCTACTCTCCACCCGTACCAACCAAACTCTCCATGTGGGGAATAACTCAACCCACCTAACCAAACTCTCCACTAGCAGCATAGCTGCTTTATCATATAACTGAAGGCCTAGCCTATTTTAATAACTGGGGCAAAGCCCTCTTTGATAAACTGGAGCAAAGCCCTTTAAGCACTTCATCCGTTTATATAAAACCCAACCCATCCATATAATGAGTATATCATAGCGTATCATGTGCATATCATGTCATATCATGTATAATAATATCTCATGCATCATATTCATAATTAAACCCTAGGGGGTATAATAGTCATTTTTACCTAAGGCAAAATAGTCATTTTTCATATTATAAGGATAATTTCGTAATTTTACCAAATATCAGGGTTTTCCATGTTCATTAACAATTATCAATGTTTTCGAGTGTTTAAACAATAATCTTTAGCCCACTTTATCAAATTTGGGCTTTTGGGCCCAAAACCCCTAATGGGCCCTACAAATGCCGATTTAGCCCACTAAGCCCACTTAACCCAAATTTTACAACAGTACTAACCGTGTTAACATGCAACTTTTCCAAATTTCATTTTCTTATCAATTTTACCCAAATGGGCCCGAAAGCCCATTGGGCCCAATTCTAGCCCATTGAGGCCCAACTTACCATCGTGCACGAAATTGCGCTCTTACCTGTTCCATCGATCCAAACACCGATCTTATCGTATTTATCGCATCTATAACCAAATGCAAAATCACAAGTTCCAGAAATACCGGAATTTTAGCATTTCGGCTTTTTAGCGAATATTAATCTAAGCTACTACGAAGGTTGTTACACACCTGTTTTGTGACGTTTGCTAACAAAGTCTCCCATGACAACCTACAATTAATCACCACCATTCTTAGTTTACGATTCATGCTTATCAAATCCAAAATTCACCTTACCATAGTCGGCCAAAGAACCCCTAATAGCCATAGATCACTTACCTTCACAGGGTCCGATGATTCGATCCAAGTTTATCCAAACCGATACTCCAAGCCTTGCTACTCCTCAAAAGTTGTCTATTTCACTACACAAACCATAAAATTCGAATGAAAAGGCCCAGTGAGGCCTATACCTCAAATCGATAACCTCCCTAAACTATAGGGGGTTTCGATTTTTTATAACATTTACACTACTGAATCGATTTGGAAAACGAGTACTTACCACAGTCTTCCCTTCTGCACTGCTTAGACCCAAAGTAGACTCAGCCCTCAAACACCTAGCAGCCTTCGAATCCTAGAGGTCTACAGGTTCGGCTATGCCCCTAGAACTAAGGTATTTCGGCTTTTAGGACCAAGAAAAAGAAATGGTGAGTTGGCTTGTATTGGTGTTGCCGTCGGGGACGTTTAGAGTTTAGCGGATGAAGGGATCGGTCACAACAAATAAAGAGAAAAGAAGGATGCTGGTCTAAATGAAATCGGCACAACCAACTTCAGAAGTTTCGGTTCTTATGGCTATTCGGGAAGGGTGATGAAAGGAAAGGAAGTAGTTGTTTGGTTTTGGCAAAAGAAGAGAAAGAAAAATGGATGAAAGGAGTGGTGATTTCGGCTAGAGAAGAAAAGGAAGAAAAAAAATAACCCTATGATGTTTAAACTAAAGAAAACGGCACAACTAAAGCCCCTAATGCTGAAATACTAACCTAAAACCCCTAAGCCGATTTCTCCTCCCTAAATTCCCACTATTCGGCCAACACTAAGCCTCCATTCAAATCCCTAAAATCTCTCCCCTTATCACTCCTAAACTCATGCATTTGACTGATTCAAACTCTCTCCAACAGAGTTCCATTCGACTTCAAACTCCTGCATGCTCAAGACATAAAAATTGCCAGCTTAGTGAATCGAACCTTGGCCTTCCCCCAACCACTTACACGCCACTTTTTAGCTCCTTAGTGGCATCACTTAACCACTTTGCCAGGAGCTCTCTTGTGTTTCATTTTACCCACATCTTTTAATAAGGCTACCTATCCAATGCCCCTAACTCCTTAAGTCCAAAATTTAAAAATTCTACTAGGTTTTGGCCAACATATGGGCCTTCCATAGGCCCATTTACACACTCCCATTATGAATTTCACAACCAAATACCAAATTTTAAAAAATTTACCAAATTCTCAAAAATTACAAAAATCCCGAAAATCAGGGTGTTACAACTCTACCCTCCTTAATGAAATTTCGGGCTCGAAATTTTACCTGATCCAAACAGTTGAGGGTATTGTTGATGCATCGCCTCCTCTGACTCCCAATTAGCTTCTTCTTTGCCATGGTTTCTCCAAAGTACCTTCGCCAATGAGACTGACTTTCTTCTCAACACCTTGACGTCACGGTCAAGCATCTGCACAGGTTCTTCTTCGAAGGTCAAATCCGACTGTACCTCAATTTCTGCAATTGGCACGATATGAGTAGGGTTAGAATGATATCACCTTAGCATGGACACATGAAAGACGTTGTGAATACGATCTAGCTCTGGAGGTAACTCTAGTTGATAAGCCACCGGCCCTATCCGCTTAAGGATCAGATAAGGCCCAATGAACCGTGGAGTCAACTTGCCCTTTCTACCAAACCTCAATATTTTCTTCCAAGGCGAAACCTTCAAAAAGACCATGTCCCATACAGCATACTCAATATCCTTACGCTTCAGATCAGCATAAGACTTTTGTCGATCCGCTGCCTCCTTTAACCGATTCCTGATCACTTTAACTTTGTCTTCAGTATCCGCAACTAACTCCAGTCCAAGTACTTGCCTTTCCCTCAACTCTGCCCAACAAGTAGGCGAACGACACCTTCACCCATACAGTGCCTCGTAAGGAGCCATCTGAATACTTGCTTAGTAACTGTTGTTATACGTGAACTCCGCCAACGGCAAATAATCCTCCCAACTGCCCCTAAAGTCGATAACACAACCCCTCAACATATCTTCTAGAATCTGAATGACCCTCTCTGACTGCCCATCCGACTGAGGGTGAAAAGCCGTACTAAAATTCAATCGCGTTCCCAACGCCTCATGCAACTTCTGCCAAAATGGAGATGTAAACCTTGGGTCTCGGTCAGAAATTATCGATACTAGCACCCCATGCAACCGCACTATCTTTGCCACATACAACTTGGCTAACCTCTAAAGTGAGTAATCGGTTCGAATAGGTATGAAATAGGCAGATTTCGTCAGCCTATCCACAATCACCCAAACTGAGTCCTTCTTGGAAGGTGTTAATGACAGACCACTCACAAAATCCATGGTTACCCTTTCCCACTTCCAAAGTGGTATCTTCACTGGCTGTAACAATCCTGAAGGCAGTTGATGCTCGGCCTTTACTTGTTGACACGTCAAACATTTTCCCACAAATTCGATCACTTTTCGCTTAAGCCCAGGCCACCAATATAGCTCTCGCAAGTCTCGATACAACTTACTCCCGCCTGGATGCATAGTACAAGGTCCACTATGAGCCTCTCTCAAAATCTTCAATCTCAAATCAGAGTCCTTCGTCATACAAATTCTTCCTTGAAAATAAAGAACCCCATCACCATTTAATCCAAAGTCTGAATTCTCCCCCTTCTCAGCTTACTGAAACCGAGAAACCAACGAATCATACTGCTGCTTCTTAATCTGTTCCACCCAAGTCGGTCTCACTTGTAACTCTGCCAATAAGCTTCCATCGTCATACAAGCTTAAGCGAGTAAACATTGCCTTCAATTCTGCCATAGTCCTTCAACTCAATGCATCAGCCATGACATTTGCCTTACCTGGATGGTACTCAATCGAACAGTCATAGTCCTTTAACAACTCTATCCACCTTCGCTGTCTGAGATTCAGCTCCTTTTGAATCAGCAAGTACTTAAGACTCTTATGATCCGTATAGATAATGCATCTCTCCCCATACAAGTAGTGCCTCCATATCTTAAGCGCAAATATCACCGCTGCCAACTCCAGGTCATGAGTTGGATAGTTTACCTCATGAGGCTTAAGCTGTCGTGAAGCATAAGCAACCACTTTACCCTCTTGCATCAATACACAGCCCAGACCTACATGTGACGCGTCACTGTACACAGTGAAATCCTTACCAGACTCTGGCTGAATCAACACTGGTGCCTCAGTCAGAACCTTCTTTAACTTCTCAAAAGCCTCTTGCTACTTATCTGTCCAAACAAACGGTGCTCCCTTCCTTATAAGTTTCATTAACGGCGCTGCCAACACAGAAAATCCTTCCACAAATCTTCGAAAATAACCTGCCAACCCTAGAAAACTTCGGATTTCTATTACTGACCTTGGTGGCTTCCACTCCAAAATCACCTCAATCTTCCGAGGGTCTACCTTGATCCTCTCAGCAGACACAACATGCCCCAAGAAAGTTACTTCACTCAACTAAAACTCGCACTTACTGAACTTTACATAGAGTTGCTTTTCCCTTAGCACTTGCAGCGCAATACGAAGATGCTCATCATGCTTCTCTTCCGTTTCCGAGTATACCAAGATATCATCGATAAAAATAACTACGAACTGATCCAAGTAATGCTAAAATACCTAATTCATCAAATCCATGAATGCTGCCAGTTAATTAGTCAAACCAAAGGGCATAACCAGAAACTCGTAATGACCATATCGAGTTCTGAATGTCGTCTTATGAATATCCTCTTCTTTGACTCTCAACTGATGATATCCTGACCGAAGGTCGATCTTAGAAAATACTGAAGCTCCTCTCAGTTGGTCGAACAGATCGTCGATTCTTGGCAAATGATACTTGTTCTTGATCGTCAGTTTATTCAACTGCCGATAATCGATACACATTCGCATGGTCCCATCTTTCTTATTTACGAACAACACTGGTGCGCCCCACGGAGAAACAGTTGGTCTTATAAACCCTCTATCCAACAGTTCTTGAATCTGAGCTTTCAGTTCCACCAACTCTTTTGGTGCCATCCGGTAAGGTGCAATGGACACTGGAGCTGTTCCAGGTAACAAGTCGGTTCCGAACTCGACTTATCTGTTTGGAGGTAGTCCAGGAAGCTCCTCAGGAAAAACATCTTGAAATTCTTTGATGGTCCTGACTGACTCCACAGTCATCCCCTCAGGTTCAGCTTGACTCACAAATACTAAAAATGCCTCACAACCTTTCCGAATCAACTTCTTAGCCCTTAAAGCCGAGACAACATTGGAAAAATAGTTCCTTCGCTCCCCTATGACCATTATCTCCTCATCCTCGGTAGTTCTTAACACCATCCTCTTAACAGCACAATCCAACGTTGCCCTATGCTTAGTTAGCTAGTCTATTCCCAAAATAAGATCAAATTCCCCAAATGGTAGCTCCATCAAATCTCCTACAAATATCCTATCTTGTGTCACTAAAGGCACCTCCCTAAAGAGTTTATCTACCTTAACCGAGCGTCCCAAAGGACTTATCACTGATACCCCACTTACAGTCTCCTCAGGAAGCACACCCAACGCCCCAGATACATTACAGGCAACATACGAATGAGTGGAACCAACATCAATCAAAGTAGTGTAAGGCGTGCTATGAATGAAGAACGTACCAGTTATAACATCAGAAGCATCACCCTCCTCACGATGCCATGCAGTATAAACCAATGCCGGCTGTCGAGCTTCAGCATGTCCAGCACCCCTGCCAGGTGCCCCACGTCCTCGTCCATTACCATTACCACTTTTACCTTGGCCACGACCTCTCTGTAGTGGTGGTCCTCCTCGCAGCGGTTGGACACCTCTTTGCTCCGCAACTTGATCCTGAGCTGCTCTCCGAGGACACTCTCTGAACTTATGTTCTTTTGACCCACATCGAAAACATGTTCCAGTTCGTTTCCAGCACTCCCCCATATGCACTCTGCCACAGTCCCTGCAAGCTTGCGGTTTAAGGGTATTCACCGAAACTGCTCAAACCAATTCCTCCATTCTAGCTCTTTTAACATTTCTATATGCAGCACCCGAGGGTCCAGAATCCCTCCTGAATTTGGATCGAACTCTCTCACGATTCTGTCGTTCAGTTCGTTTTACTTCCTCGGCTATCTTAGCCTTCTCTACCAACGTAGTGAAATCACGCTCGCTCTATGGAACTATCAGCACCCTAAGCTCATCGCGGAGGCCATCCTTAAATCGAAACACTGCGCTCATATTCGGTTGCAACTATCCCGCCAGCATATTGAATCAGCCTCAAGAATTTCGCCTCATACTCCGCAACAGTCTTATTACCCTGAGCCAGATTCAAAAATTCCTTTCGACGGGCATCCACATAACTAGCTCCAACATACCTTCCTTTAAAAGCAGTCTTGAACAGTTCCTAGGTTACTCGTTCGATCGGGGTACTCTTCCTTACAGTGATCCACCACTGGTATGCCTCATCTCGTAGCAACGACACGGCCCCCTTCAGCTTTTACTCCACAGAGCAATCTAGGTCGTCCATAATCTGCTCTGTTGCCTTTAGCCAATATTCAGCCACGTTTAGGGCTACTCCAGATACACCCCTAAAAACTTCTGCTCCGTTAGCCCAGAGTCACTCAGAGATGGATCCCCTATTCACTGTCCCAGTGCTAGCTCCAACAACCCTTTCCAAAACCCTTAACATCGCTTGGGACAAAGCATCGTCCCCCGCAGCCCGATCATGTGACCCAGTCTCAGTTGCCTAGGCACAGATGCCTCCTCAGCTGGCCTATGCCCTGAGGATAAAGATTCAGCTTGCACCCTTCCGTGACCACGTCCGCGGCCTCGTCCATGAGTTTCTCTTGTACTCATATCGAATTATCTGTTTACGGATTTTATGACATTAGTTTAATATTTTAGTTGTTTATTATGAGATGTCTTATGGAAATATAGCAGTTCAGGGATTGTTTTTGCAACGTCGTAACCTAGCTACAGCCTCAATCTTACTATTTTACAGCTCTACCCTATCTAAAGTATCATAGTAGGGTCTTAGTTCTATCTATAGCATCATATCAATATCACACGGTGTAAAAGAAAGTACACTTACAAACTTGGTACCGGGGATTCAGTGTGCTACTTCTTTCTCCAAACCATTTAAAACTTAAAAACATGTATTTGGTTACAGAAAATAAGTCAAAAAAAGGTTTCTTTTTAGAAACTTTTAAAAATTGATTAAAAATACCTTTATTTTGAAATTCTTGATTTTAAGCCCGTTTGAAACCCACAGTCGAGTTGTTGTAACCTGGCTCTGATACCACTAAATGTAACACTCTAAACCCGGCCCAGACTTTATGGCCGGATTTGACGTGTCACATTGAAGTTTTTAAGAAAACCCATGCCTCTTTCAGCGTCCTTCTTAGTGTTTTAAAAGATAGTCTTTACTAAGTTAATAAAGTAAATGGAAGCTGTGCACCAGGTAAGTATCTGAAACAGAGGAGGTGAGCCATGAAGGCTGCTTAAGTACCAATCTCTTGACTGGATCCAATCCTAGACATGCTCACAACCATTGCCACACTTTGGTGCGAGGTTAGATTTTGAAAAAAAAATGAGTTGGAATTCATTTAAGTAGATATTTTTGATAAACCGATTAACTGTATTGTTGCGCTATTTCAAAAACAAGTATCATTTTGAAAACGCGCCCTAAGTCTAACCCATTTTGGATTATTATCAGTAAAATATAGAGTATAAAATAAAATAATGCCAGAAAGATAATTAAAATGGCCTTATTACAACCCAAAACCAAATAATAATAATTTTAAAAAAATCGGTTACTTATTGCAAAGTTCGAAAGCGATCACCATGGCCCCTTTGAATCCCTTCTGGCTCCAAGTCTCCACATCAAGGCTCACCTGCAAGGTTAAGGAAAGGGGTGAGTTTGGAAACTCAGTGTGCAACAAGCCCCTTTCAGAGCCCAAACTAATATCAGCATACTAGGCCTAAGCCCTAATTCAGTCTCGACATATACTAGGCCGAAGCCCTTTCATAAATCATATCACTGGACCGAAGCCTTTACTGTAAACGGTATGGCCCATAGGCCCATTTCAATATCACATGTAATACCAATGAATGTATGCAAGCCCATTTGGGGAGACTACTCAACCTACCATCCGCTACTCTCCACCCGTACCAACCAAGCTCTCCATGTGAGAAATAACTCAACCCGCCCAACCAAACTCTCCACTGGCAGCATAGCTGCTTTATCATATAACTGAAGGCCTAGCCTCTTTTAATAACTAGGGCAAAGCCCTTTTTGATAAACTGAGGCAAAGCCCTTTAAGCACTTCATCCGTTTATATAAAACCCAACCCATGCATATAATGAGTATATCATAGCGTATCATGTGCATATCATGTCATATCATGTATAACAATATCTCATGCATCATATTCATAATTAAACCCTAGGGGGTATAATGGTCATTTTTACCTAGGGTAAAATAGTCATTTTTCATATTATAAGGGTAATTTTGTAATTTTACCAAATATCAGGGTTTTCCATGTTCATTAACAATTATCAATATTTCCGAGTGTTTAAACAATGATCTTTAACCTACTTTATCAAATTCGGGCTTTTAGGCCCAAAACCCGTAATGGGCCCTACAAATGCCGATTTAGCCCACTAAGCCCCACTTAAACCAAATTTTACAACAGTACTAACCGTGTTAACATGCAACTTTTCCAAATTTCATTTTCCTATTAATTTTATCCAAATGGGCCTGAAAACCCATTGGGCCCAATTCTAGCCCATTGAGGCCCAACTTACCATCGTGCACAAAATTGCGCTCTTACCTGTTCCATCGATCCAAACACTGATCTTATCGTATTTATCGCATCTATAGCCAAACGTAAAATCACAAGTTCCCGAAATGCCAGAATTTTAGCATTTCGGCTTTTTAGCGAATATTAATCTAAGCTACTACGAGGGTTGTTACACACCTGTTTTGTGACGTTTGCTAACAAAGTCTCCCACGAAAACCTACAATTAATCACCATCATTCTTAGTTTACAATTCATGCTTGTCAAATCCAAAATCCACCTTACCATAGTCGGCCAAAGAACCCCTAATAACCATAGATCACTTACCTTCACAGGGTCCGATGATTCGATCCAAGTTTAACCAAACCGATACTCCAAGCCTTGCTGCTCCTGAAAAGTTGTCTATTTCACTACACAAACCATAAAATTTGAATGAAAAGGCCCAGTGAGGCCTGTACCTCAAATCGATAACCTCCTTAAACTATAGGGGGTTTCGGCTTTTCTTAACATTTACACTACTAAATCAATTTGGAAAATGAGTACTTACCACAGTCTTCCCTTCTGCACTGCTTAGACCCAAAGTAGACTCAGCCCTCAACCACCTAGCAGCCTTCAAATCCTAGAGGTCTACAGATTCGGCTATGCCCCTAGAATTAAGGTATTTCGGCTTTTAGGACCAAGAAAAAGAAATGGTGTGGTGGCTTGTATTGGTGTTGCTGTCGGGGACTTTTAGAGTTTAGCGGATGAAGGGATCGGTCACAACAAATGAAGAGAAAATAAGGATGCTGGTTTAAATGAAATCGACACAACCAACTTCAGAAGTTTCGGTTCTTGTGGCTATTCGGCAAGGGTGATGAAAGGAAAGGAAGTAGTTGTTTAGTTTTGGCAAAAGAAGAGAAATAAAAATGGATGAAAGGAATGGTGATTTTGGCTAGAGAAGAAAAGGAAGAAAAGAAATAACCCTATGATGTTTAAACTAAAGAAAACGGTACAACTAAAGCCCCTAATGCCGAAATACTAACCTAAAACCCCTAAGCCGATTTCTCCTCCCTAAATTCCCACTATTCGGCCAACACTAAGCCTCCATTCAAATCCCCAAAATCTCTCCCCTTATCACTCTTAAACTCCTGCATTTGACTGATTCAAACTCTCTCCAACAGAGTTCCATTCGACTTCAAACTCCTGCATGCTCAAGACATAAAAATTTCCAGCTTAGTGAATCGAACCTTGGCCTTCCCCCAACCATTTACACACCACTTTTTAGCCCCTTAGTGGCGTCACTTAACCACTTTGCCAGGAGCTCTCTTGTGTTTCATTTTACCCACATCTTTTAATAAGGCCACCTATCCAATGCCCCTAACTCCTTAAGTCCAAAATTCAAAAGTTCTATTGGGTTTTGGCCAACACATGGGCCTTCCATAGGCCCATTTACACACTCCCATTATGAATTTCACAACCAAATACTAAAATTTAAAAATTTTACCAAATTCTCAAAAATTACGAAAATCCCGAAAATCAGGGTGTTACAATTTAATTGGAAATATAATGAGATGTTTATTTTGGAAAATAGAAAAACAAATAATGGGTTAGATCAAATTATAAAGTTTTGGGTTAAAAGATTGGTATTTACGTGTAATTAGACCCGATATGGGAGAGGCTCAAAAGCCCCTCATATTAAAAGGGGTGGATGGCAAACCCTAATAATATTAACTAGGGTTGCCGCCACCTATACTTCTAGTGTAACATCCTAAAATAGGGCCTAGTCAAAATAATGGTTTCGGGACCTCAAGTCCGATGATAAAATAATTATTTCATGATTATTACGAGGTCTAGGATATGAAAATAAGCATGTGTTAAAGTTTCATGAAGAAATTCTATGTGTAAGGTGTTCAATTGGAAATTAGGGACCAAATTAAATAAATTGCAAATTTGGATTCTAGAAGCAATTTGTATGAAATTGCTTTGGAATATTAATTAGAGGTCCTTAAAGAGTAATTTTCCCAATTTCTAAGTTTTTGAACAAAAATGGGCATGCATGGAAAATTTGAAAAGGTTAGTGAGGAAGGGCATTTTGGTCATTTAATTAATTAATGAAACAAAAAGGGAAAATCAAGCAAAAATTCACTCATTTTCTTCTCCATGCTACCAAATTTGAAGTGGTCTCCATAGCTAGGGTTTTCCAACATTTCAAGCTTAATAGTTAGTCAATCCTAGCTCCATTTTTAATGTTCTTCGTATTTTTGAGATCCTCGTAACATGTTCTTTCTATTTCTACCTATATCTCAAGCTAGGGTTCTTGTTTAGAAAATTAACCATGTATGAAATACTTGTGTTTTGATGATTTATGGAGGAATATGAAAGTTTAAAGGATGGTAAAGGACTTTTACTAGGTAGTTTTTCATGGAACTGGCCTAAAGGACCATTTTGTAAAAGTTGTAAAAATGGGTAGAAAAATAGGAAATAAAGGAAAATTGTGGGCTGCTATAAGCATGAAAAGTATTCGGCTAGACTTGGGTAACCTAGAAATTACATGCATTTTATTATACGGGCCTTAGGACCAGATTGTAAAAGTTGTGAAAGGTTAAAGGCAAATTGGTCATTTTGCCCTAGGGTGAGTTTTAGCCGAAATTGAATAATTTGAGATGTTAATAATTTATTTTTACTAATATAGCCCCGAGGAACCAATTTCAGAGGTCGTCCGTGAAAAATAAAAGGTTTCGGAATAACCGAAATACAAATCTGAAACGACTACCAGGTAAGTTCGTATAACCCGAAGTAAACTCTTAATATACTTAAATATGCACGTTCTTGAATGTATGAAAATATAGATATTCATTGCATGATAATCTGTAAAATGTGCTAGTGTAAACGAAAAGATGAGAAATGTCTCGGTTGAATAAAAAAGGGTTATATGATGGATACACTATTCCTACATGATACGAGATCCTACATGTGTTGCAGTAAAGGATTTAGCCCGGACAGGTATTCCGTTGATCTCGGTATAGAAAGGATCAAGCCTGAACGGGTGTTCCTAAAGTGATCTAGCCTCCCGAAGAATATGTGTGCATTATGGATTTAGCCTGGACGGGTAATCCGATTAGGGTCTGAATTTAGCCTGGACTGGTAATTCAGATCCAAGCTCATTAAGAGTGTTTGTCGTTACAAGGAATTTAGCCTGGACTGGTAATCCTGACATCACTCCATAAGTTTATACTACTGGGGGTTTAGCCTAGACAGGTAATCTTGCAGTAAGATGTGAGGTTTGCGGGAGTGCGTGCTTAAAAATGATCACTTGTATGACTTGACGGTAAATGGGCTATCCATTGAGATTTCTGAGAAATTTAATGGGATTAAAATGAGAAATGAGAATGGAAATTCTTAAATTGATAAGCTCATTTAGATTAATGTTATAATATTTTGACATAAGACTAACATGATGGTTTGAGTGCATGTGATAAGAAACTATCCTATACTTGTTGGGATGTATGACTAATATGGTTGTATGTTAATTAACCAGTAGGTTTACTTTCAAGTTATCCAGACTTACTAAGCATATAAATGCTTACCCCCATCTATTTTCTCTGTCTTACAGAGCTCACGGACTTGTGAAGGTTGGAAGACAGTTGGAGAAAGTCATCACACTATCAACTTGTTCAACTTTAGTATATAGAAACTTTTATTTTGTTTAATGGCATGTATAGGGTTTTTGGTTATTTTGTTGTATGTGTCATTTGGCTAGCCAATGTAAGAGCTTAAATGGCATACCTATTCTTTTGTATATGGCCATGAGATATGGCTTATATTGATGTAGGTTGTAAACCTACTAATGATGCATGTTTATGTTTTAAATATTTCATAAGATATGGTAATAAGGTTTAACATGGGTGGATGATTGAAATGGGACTTAATAATTTGAGAGTGGACATAGCATGTAATGGTATATGGTTATAATATGGCCTAAATGTAAAATGTACTATGTTAATCCTCATACGAAAAGGATAATTTAGCATGTACTAAGCTGATGAGATGAGGCTAACATGCAATGAGTTTTGCCAAGATTGTTTAAGAGTATAATAAGACCATGTTATACATCATTGAAGTCTATAAGTGTGTATGGATGTTAGAGGGTGACCAAAGGCTTGGAAAATAACCCCAAAAGGTCTACACAGGTAGACACACGAGCATGTGTCTAGGCCGTGTGTGACACATTGTCAACCCCAATGTGCGTGTTGCCTGGTCGTGTGTCCCCTGTACCTAAAATTTTAGGTCAGTTTGCATGGTAGTAAACACATAGGCAGAGACGTAGCCGTGTGTCTCAACCGTGTGGAGGACACGACCTAGCACAATGGCGTGTGCCTTGGCCGTGTGCCTCAAAATGAATGATGACATCATAAATAGAATGTCTGAGTTTTTGGACACGGGTGATGACACGGGCATGTCTAGGCCGTGTGAGGGACACGGGCCAAAGACACGGGCGTGTGCTTGGCTGTGTGTTATAGGTTTGAAGTGAAAATAAATTCTGGAAATTCCACACGGGTATGGGACACGGGCGTGTGCATTGCCTCCACACGGGTGTATGAGGCTTAAACTAAGAAATTTTCTTAGAATTTTCTTAAGCTCTCAGTTTAGTCCCGAATCGATTTAATGCATGTTTTGGACCTTGTAGGTCCATAACAAGGACACTATGATGTTGTTTGATTGGTTTTAATTTGAAGTGAAATTTTATGACCCGTATTTTTTCGGAGATGCTATGTTTATGTATAATAATGCCTCGTACCTTGTCCCAGTCTCGAGTACGGGTAAGGGGTGTTCATTTAGTGGTATCAGAGCTACGATTTAGTTGATTCTCGGACTAATATAGCTAATGAATTTAGCTATACATGTCATTATACAAATTTTGATAGTGTGACATCTCTTAACTTTTAATTGAATTTGAATATAGTAAATGTCTTCCAATCAAGCCCAAGATGAGCCCGAGGGAGCTAGAGCCATGCTCCAGCTTCTGTGCAGTGAGCTATTTCTAGTAGTAGAAGGCCTATGTCTAAAGGTCAGGAAGAGGCGAGAGCAGCCTTTTTCGATATGATGGATGAGTGGTTCGGGGAATACTTGAGAAATCGCCCTGAAATACCATGTACACCTCCACCTGCTAACCGACCTGATAAAGTACCAAGGGTTGTTGAACCGGTGAGAATTGGTAAGGCCCTAGTGGATAAACTTAGGAAATATGGGGCTGAAGAGTTTAGGGCTAATGTTAAGGATAATGCTGAATGAGCTAAGTTTTGGCTTGAGAATACTGTGCGAGTTTTGGATGAATTGTCATATACACCTGAGGAGTGCTTGAAGTGTGTTGTATCTCTTCTGAAAGATACTGCATACCACTAGTGGAAGACGGTGTCCTCAGTGGCACCAAAGGAAGACGTTACATGGGAGTTCTTCCAAGCTGAGTTTAAAAAGAAATATATCAATCAAAGTTTTTTAGACTCGAAGCGAAAGGAGTTCCTGGAACTCAAACAAGAAAATAAGACCGTGTTAGAATATAAAAGAGAGTTCGTAAAGCTGAGTCAATATGTGATGGAATGGATCCATTCAGAGGTAGAAATGTGTAAGCGCTTCAAGGAAGGCTTGAATGAGAAAATTAAATTGCTGATTGGGATCCTTGAGATATGAGAATTTGCTGCATTAGCTGATCGGGGCAAGAAGGCCAAAGAGTTGAATAATGAAAGAAAGCAAGCTAAGAGAGAGGCTTGAGTTTCATGTAAGAGGTCTAGTGGTAGAGCACACTCCTTCTCCACAAAGAAATCGAGAAGTCATCAAGAACGCTCCACTTCATTAGTAGGATATTTGAGTAGAGCAAGAAGCTCCAAACAACATAAGCTGAAGTATTTTTCCCCTATGGTAACTAGTGTGGAAAGTGTAGATGATCAAAAGCCGAAGTGTAAAAGCTGTAACAAATTTCACTTCGAAGAGTGCCTAGTGAAGAGTGGTGCGTGTTTTAGATGTGGGTCTCTTGACCACTTTCTCAAAGACGGCCTGGACTGAACTAATAAAGAGGTTGAGTTAGCCCTGCATTCGAATGCTCCTATTTCTCGAGGTACACCCCTGAGACATCCCGAAAGTGCAAGTGGCAGTCAAACTGTTGCTAAAGATGCTACTGCAAAATCAAAGGCTCGAGCCCTGGCAAGAACTTATGCAATACGTGCTCGAGAGAAAGCCTTTGCTCCCGATGTCATCATCGGTACATTTTCTATCTGTAATACTAGTGTCATTTCCCTAATTGATCCAGGATCAACCCATTCGTATATTTGCATAAAATTAGTGTTTAGCATGGATATGTCTGTAGAGCCTACGGAATTTGTCATTAAGGTGTCAAACCCTCTAGACAAGTCAGTCCTAGTTGATAAAGTTTGTAAGAATTGTCCCTTGACGATTCAAGGTCATTGTTTTTCTGCTAACCTTATGTTATTGCCATTCGATAAGTTTGATGTAATACTTGGCATGGATTGGCTAGCTGTGCATGATGTAATCGTAAATTGTGGTAGCAAGTATATCGAATTGAAATGCTCAGATGGTGAGATTCTCCGGATTGATTCAAGTGAGTTGGATACTCTGCCGGTTGTGATTACTTCAATGATGGCTCAAAGGTATATGAGAAAAGGATATGAAGCCTACCTAGCTTTCGTGTTGAATAATAAAAAATCTGAGCTAAAGTTGGAATCGGTACCGATAGTATGCGAGTATCCAGATGTGTTTTCAGAAGAGCTACCCGGATTACCTCCTGTTAGAAAAGTAGAGTTTGGTATTGACCTGGTGCCTAGGACAGCTCCTATTTCAATTGCTCCGTATAGGATGGCGCCAACCAAACTAAAAGAGCTAAAAGTACAGCTACAAGAACTGACGAATAAAGGTTTTGCAAGACCGAGCGTTTCGCCTTGGGGTGTTCTGGTATTATTTGTAAAGAAGAAAGATGGTTTGATGAGACTATGTATAGACTACCGACAACTTAACAAGGTAACTATCAAGAACAAGTACCCATTGCTGAGGATTGATGATCTGTTTGATCAATTGAGAGGAGCCATTATATTTTCAAAAATAAATCTGAGATCTAGTTACTACCAGTTGCGAGTTAAAGAGTTGGGCGTGCCTAAGACCGCTTTCAGGATGAGGTATGGTCATTTCAAGTTCCTGGTCATGCCTTTTGGTCTAAGAACGCCCCAGCCGCGTTTATGGACTTAATGAATCGTGTTTTCCGACCATACTTGGACAAGTTTGTTGTGGTATTCATTGACAATATTTTGATCTATTCCTATAATGAGTCCGAGCATGCTAAACATTTGAGGACTATTTTACAGACCTTGCGAGACAAGAGATTGTATGCTAAGTTCAGTAAAAGTGAGCTCTGGCTACGAGAGGTAGGATTTTTGGGTCACATTGTTTTGGGTGAAGGAATCCGAGTTGATCCAAGTAAGATATCTGCTATTGTCGAGTGGAAGCCGCCGAAGAATGTAACCAAAGTTAGAAGCTTTTTGGGCTTAGCCGGCTGCTACCGACACTTTGTAAAAGAATTTTCGATGATTGCAACTCCTTTAACGAGGTTGCTGTAAAAAGACGTTAAGTTTGAATGGTCAGAGAAGTGTCAGCAAAGTTTCGAGAGATTGAAGACATTGCTGACCGATGCTCCAGTACTAGTATAACCAGAGCCTGAAAAGGAATTTGTGGTTTATAGTGATGCGTCCTTAAATGGACTGGGCTGCGTACTGATGCAAGAAGGTAAAGTGATAGCCTATGCTTCAAGGCAATTGAAACCATACAAGAAAAATTATCCAACACATGACTTGGAGCTAGCAGCCACTGTATTTGCCCTGAAAATTTGAAGACACCATTTGTATGGTGAGATATGCCGTGTATTCACTGATCACAAGAGCTTGAAGTACTTGATGACTCAAAGGGAATTGAATCTGAGACAATGGAGATGGTTAGAGTTGATTAAAGATTATGAGATGATAATTGATTATCACCCAAGAAAGGCGAATGTGGTCGCCGATACACTAAGCAGAAAATCCTTATTTGCTTTGAGAGCTTTGAACACACAATTGGCGTTGTTTGAAGATGGTTCGGTCTTAGCAGAGTTAAGGGCTAGGCCGATATTTCTTTAGGAAATTTGTGATGCCCAGACCAATGATAGTGACCTGCAAGCCAAGAGAACTTAATGCGAGTCAGGCATTGAATCAGATTTTCGGATTAGTCCCAATGGTTTTCTGATATTCAGAGACAGGGTATGTGTACTGAGAGATGATGAACTTATCCGAAAAATTTTGCAAGAAGCACATGATAGTCATTTGTCTATTCATCCAAGAAGTACCAAGATGTACAATTATTTAAAGAAAATGTACTGGTGGAATGGCATGAAAAGAGATATCTCTGAATTTGTGTCAAGATACTTGATATGTCAACAAGTCAAGGCTGAACACCAAGTACCATCAGGTTTGTTACAGCCTGTGATTGTTCCTGAATGAAAATGGGATAAGATTACCATGGATTTCGTGACAAGATTACCGTTAACCCTAAAAAAGAAAGATGTTGTTTGGGTTATAGTTGATAGACTAACGAAGTCGGCTCACTTTATCCCAGTGTGGACCGATTATTCTCTCGATAGATTGGCCGACTTGTACATATCCAATATTGTGAGACTATATGGGGTACCGTTGTCGATTATATCAGGCAAAGACCCGAGATTCACTTCGAGATTTTGGAAGAAGCTACAAGAAGCCTTGGGTACAAAGTTGATTTTTAGCACAGCCTTCCACCCGCAGACTGATGGTCAGTCTGAACGGACGATTCAGATTCTTGAGGACATGTTACGGTGTTGCGTCCTTGAATTTTAGGGTAGTTGGGAAAAATACTTACCATTGGTGGAATTTGCCTACAACAATAGTTTCTAGATGAGTTTGAAAATGGCACCCTATGAGGCCTTGTATGGCAGGAAGTGCCGAACTCCACTGTATTGGACAGATCTCAAAGAAAACCAGATTCACGGAGTTGACCTAGTTGAGGAAACTGAGGAAAAGGTTAAAGTGATACGGGATTGCTTGAAAGCGGTATCGGATAGGCAAAAATCTTATGCTGATTTAAAAAAGAAAGAGATCGAGTTTCAAGTGGGAGATAAAGTGTTCTTGAAAGTGTCTCCATGGAAAAAGATATTGAGATTTGGTCGGAAAGGCAAACTGAGTCTGTGATTTATCGGACCATACGAGATCACTGAGAGAGTTAGACCATTAGCCTACCGTTTAGCATTGCCACCCGAATTGGAAAAGATGCATGATGTATTCCATGTATCCATGTTGTGACGATATTGATCAGACCCCTTCCATGTGATTTCACCTACAGAAGTTGAAATTAGATAGGACATGACTTATGGTGAAGAGCCAATCAAGATTTTAGCTCGAGAAGTCAAACAGTTGAGGAATAAGAATATAGCATTGGTGAAAATTTTATGGCATCGACATGGAGTGGAAGAAGCCACATGGGAACCTGAAGAAACCATGAAGAGCCAATATCCGAACCTGTTTACTGGTAAGACTTTCGAGGGCGAAAGTCCCTAAGGGGGAGAATTGTAACATCCTGAAATAGGGCTTAGTCGGAATAGTGGTTTCGAGACCATAAGTCTGACGTTAAAATAATTATTTTATGATCATTATGAGGTCTAGGGTATGAAAATAAGCATGTGTTAAAGTTTCATGAAAAAGTTCTATGTGTAAGGTGTCCAATTAGAAATTAGGTACCAAATTGAATAAATTACAAAACTTGGATTCTAGAAGCAATTTGTATGAAATTGCTTTGAAATATTAATTAGAGGTCCTTAAAGAGTAATTTTCCCAATTTCTAAGTTTTTGGACAAAAATGAGCATGCATGGAAAATTTGGAAAGGTTAGTGAGGAAGGGCATTTTGGTCATTTGGTTAATTAATGAAATAAAAAGGGAAAATCAAGCAAAAATTCACCCATTTTCTTCTCCATGTTGCCGAATTTGAAGTGGTCTCCATAGCTAGGATTTTTCAACATTTCAAGCTTGATAGTAAGTCAATCCTAGCCCCGTTTTTAATGTTCTTCGTATATTTGAGATCCTCGCAACATGCTCTTTCTATTTCTACCCATATCTCAAGCTAGGGTTCGCGTTTAGAAAATTACCCATGTATGAAATGCTTGTGTTTTGATGATTTATGGAGGAATATGAAAGTTTAAAGGATGGTAAACAACTTTTACTAGGTTGTTTTTCATGGAACTAAAGGACCATTTTGTAAAAGTCGTAAAAATGGGTAGAAAAATGTGAAATAAAGGAAAATTGTGGGCTACTATAAGCATGAAAAATATTTGGCTAGACTTGGGTAACCTAGAAATTACATGCATTTCATTATACGGGCCTTAGGACTAGGTTGTAAAAGTTATGAAAGGTTAGGGGCAAATTGGTCATTTTGCCCTAGGGTGAGTTTTAGCCAAAATTGAATAATGTGAGATGTTAATAATTTATTTTTACTGATATAGACCCCGAGAAACCAATTTCGGAGGTCGACCGTGAAAAATAAAAAGTTTCGGAATAACCGAAATACAAATCCGAAATGACTACCAGATAAGTTCGTATAACCCGAAGTAAACTCTTAATATACTTTAATATGCACGTTCTCAAATGTATGAAAATCTAGATATTTATTGCATGATAATCTATGAAATGTGCTAGTGTAAATGGAAGGATGAGAAATGTCTCGGTTGAATAAAAAGGGTTATTTAATGGATACGCTATTCTTACATGATACGAGATCATGTATGTGTTGCAGAAAAGGATTTAGCCCGGATAGGTAATCCGTTGATCTAGGTATAGAAAGGATCTAGCCCGGATGGGTGTTCCTAAAGTGATCTAGCCTCCCGAAGAATATGTGTACATTATGGATTTAGCCTGGACGGGTAATCCGATTAGGGTCTGAATTTAGCCTGGACTAGTAATTCAGATTCGAGCTCATTAAGAGTGTTTGTTGTTACAAGGGATTTAGCCTTGACTGGTAATCCCGACATCACTCTATGAGTTTATATTATGGGGATTTAGCCTGGATTGGTAATCCCGCCGTAAGATGTGAGGTTCGCGGGAGTGCATGCTTGAAAATGATCAATTGTATGACTTGACGATAAATGGGCTATCCATCGAGATTTTCGAGAAATTCAACGGGATTAAAATGAGAAATGAGAATGGAAATTCTTGAATTGATGAGCTCATCTAGATTAATGTTATAATTTTTTGACATAAGACTAACATGATGATTTGAGTGCATGTGATAGGAAATCATCTTATACTTGTTGGGATGTATGACTAATATGGTTGTATGTTAATTAACCAGTAAGTTTACTTTCCAGTTATCCGGACTTACTAAGCATATAAATGCTTACCCCCTTCCATTTTCCCTATTTTACAGAGCTCGCGGCTCGTGAAGGTTGGAAGACAGTTGGAGAAAGTTATCACATTATCAACTTGTTCAACTTTGGTATATAGAAACTTTTATTTTGTTTAATGACATGTATAGGGTTTTTGGTAATTTTGTTGTATGTGTCATTTGGCTAGCCAATGTAAGGGATTAAATGGCATACCTATTCTTTTATATATGACCATGAGATATGGCTTATACTGATGTAGGTTGTAAACCTACTAATGATGCATGTTTATGTTTTAAATATTTCATGAGATATGGTGATGAGGTTTAACATGGATGGATGCTTGAAATGTGACTTAATAATTTGAGAGTGGACATAGCATGTAATGGTATATGGTTATAATATGGCCTAAGTGTAAAATGTAAAATGTGCTATGTTAGTCCCTCATACGAAAAGGATAATTTAGCATGTACTAAGCCGATAAGATGAGGCTAACATGCAATGAGTTATGCCAAGGTTGTTTAAGAGTATAATAAGACCATGTTATACATCATTGAAGTCTATAAGTGTGTATGGATGTTAGAGGGTGACCAAAGCTTGGAAAATAGCCCTAAAAAGGTCCATATGGGTAGACAAATGGGCATGTGTCTAGACCGTGTGTCTAGACCGTGTGTGACACACGGTCAACCCCCATGTGCGTGTTGCCTGGCCGTGTGTCCCTTGCACCTAAAATTTAAGGTCAGTTTGCATGGTAGTAAACACACGGACAGAGACATGGCCGTGTATCTCAACCATGTAGAGTACACGGCCTAGCACACGGTCGTGTGCCTTGGCCGTGTGCCTCAAAATGAATGATGATGTCATAAACAGAATGTCTGAGTTTTTGGACACGGGCGATGACACAGGTGTGTTTAGGCCGTGTGAAGGACACGGGCCAGAGACACAGGCGTGTGCTTGGCCATGTGAAAACCCCTGTAGGTTCGAAGTAAAAAATAAATTTTGGAAATTCCACACGGGTATGGGACACGGGCGTGTGAGGCTTAAACCTAGAAATTTTCTTAGAATTTTCTTAAGCTCTCGGTTTAGTCCCAGATCAATTTAATGCATGTTTTGGACCTTGTAGGTCCATAATAGGGACACTATGATGTTGTTTGATTGGTTTTAATTTGAAGTGAAATTTTATGACCCGTATTTTTTCAGAGATGCCATGTTTATGTACGGTAATACCTCGTACCTTATCCCGATCTTGGGTACGTGTAAGGGGTGTTACATCTAGATAGACTAAGTGTCTGTTCTTCTAGTTGAAATAATCTTCTACAATTCAATAAGGGTTCTACCTGTTCTACTTATAAATAGATGGCGCTGATATTCCTATTTACAAAAACTTTAAAATATTGTTACTCTGCTCGGAAATGGAGAGAGTTTATTCTCAACTATTGAATCTATTTTCTGGAATAACAAATTCTATCGGTTTCTATTTGAGAAGAGATTTTTTTGTTCTAATACCAAAGAAAAGAAAACTATTTCTAGCTCTATATTTTGATTAGAACAGTTCGAGCCCACACTCAAAGCAATTTGTGGTACGAGAATAGCGGAGAAGATCATTTGACTGAAAGCTGGAAACAATAAGGATCCGCCTATCTAAAAACACAGGTACAAATTTGGTCTAGGGTTTATTGCTATAAATATTACAAATTGGGTCGATTTTCAAAATTTTTATTTTTCGCTGTGTAAGAAAATTATTTTCGAATCAATTTTTTTCCAACATATATTACTACAACACATTCTTAGTGGCTTTTTGTATGTTTAATTCTTTACAGTTCTTATATACATCAATACCTTTTTCATACGTACCATTAATGGTACTTAACACTTATATACATGACCCTTCCCATGAATCAGATTTTATTTTGTTATGCCTCTAGTAAGATTAGAGAAATAGAGGTTGGATACACGAGACTAACCAACCAAACACACCACAATAACATGCCAAAAAGCTCATGTCCAAAGACCAGAACAGAATGGATTCATAATGCACCAAATTGTTACATACCAAAGTGCTAAACCCGAAGGTTAAACCACAGCCAAAATTGCATCTCCTAACACACACGTGCATACGTCCCTATTGACATGCCAACCGCATCCTAGCTAACTCACCAAGCTACTAGAGCTTTATTTTATTAATCCAATTTGCTAAAAGATTTCATTTCAACATAAATTCAATTTCAGTGCAAATTTACATTTCAACTTAAATTCAATTTCAATAACAAATTTCATGGCATTTGCCACTATAACAGGAACCAATAATAGTTTCATAGCTTATACCACTATGAAAAAATTTAACAAAAATATCATTTCACATATTATGTGTATATTATTTCAGCCATAAACATGATTATCAGTTATTTAGAGTCTTTTATTTCAATTTTCGAATCTCATAGTGTAGATAGGCAACCCTTTGCCTAACTCTACTTTTAGGCGTGCACGCGCACACAAACACATACATATTTCAATTCACAATTTTAATTTGGCCTTATACATGTTTTTAGTATTCAATTTTCCTTTTTCATATAATGGCCATTTTTACACTTTTATCTTGTATCGACTCTTGTCAACATTATGCAATAATTAACATTTTAACATCTTTTTAGCCATTTTGGTTTTGACCAATATTTTAATATTAATGACATTATTCATACATGTCCATCAATACTTCCATGGCACCCAAAACTTCCTACATCATGTTCTTAATTAACATGGCAATTCATGACCACAATTCTATCTCCATATTTTAATGACTTATTTCAAAACATTATGCCACGAAATTTCACATGATTATTAACTTAATTAAACATTTAATTATATCAACAATTTTATAATTTTCTAAGCTTGCTAACTTAGGGGAAGTTAGAGTATACAAGGTACTTATCTTAATGAATGCTCTACAATATTCAATCAAGCTTTCATGAACTCCAGTCCATCATCAATCAAGCTTAGAACTCGATAAATCACCAACTTTTCATTTCCATATAACAAAAATACATTAAAAAACCAATATAAATTTCTTCCCAGCTTTCTCATAACATTTCATAACAAATAACAAGCTAATGGAGGAGTAGGAAGCCATTTCTTACCTTATTGAAGTTTTCTCACTCTAGCTTCAACTTTTACTGCTAAAAATCCATAAACCCTGGATTGAAATTTAAGAAATTAATGAAGAAATTGAGCTTAGTGTTACGAGCCGCGGATCAAAGCCCATGATGATTGCGCAAAGAGTGTCCCATAGAGGTCATCTTCTTAAATGTGGCTACTTTGACCCACATGAACTGGCCTAATTCATGAAACCCATGGAGAAGCCCATCTACTTGAAGACATGGTGATCCAGTGCAACACTCAAGTAAAACTAGAGTTACTAGGGTAAATAGTGTATATACTAAATGGATAAGATTGTATAGAATTTAAATCCCTTAGGACTCAATTGTACGTTGGCTCTAATCTCAATTGTCGATGTAACTCAATCTGTATAATTGGTTTGGGGGAGCTTAACTATAAATAGAGGTCATCCCCTTTATTTGTATCTATCGTATTGTATTCAAACATTCTTGAGTTAAAGAATATATTGAGAGCATTTACTCAAACACTTGGTGTGTATTGCTTTCTTGTGACGTTTTCAATTCTCTTATTGCTCTTTTCGTTTCAAGTTGCTTTCGCTTTGCTTCCAGTGCCTTAGAGAATTTCTAAGAGAATTCTCAATTTTGAGGTTTAGGCTGACTTAGGTGGATTTAAAGTGAAGAAATCGCCTAAGGCCACATGATTTTCCATACTTAAGTTCTAGCCCCATGACATTAAGAAGTTATTTTCATGGAGATTTTGACAAAATCTCAAGGTGAAAAGTGTGGCATTTTTTTTTTTTGAGAAAATGGAGAAAAAAGCAAGAAAATAAAAAAGAATAAGGTGGTTAGCTAGGGGAGGCTATTGCCTGTTGAAAAAGAAAAATAAAGCTGAGGGGGTTTTTCTCCCATATAAAAAGGCCTACAAATGGGCCCAAGGCCCAACTTTTACAAGTTTAGTCTTATCAAATTGTGACACGATTCTTCAATACAAGGTTCTAATAATCCAAAATATTTAGAATATCAAATATCATAATTAAATATTATTTTTATCATAAAATTCTTGAGAATTGACTAAATTACCCTTTATGAAAAATTACTATTTTGCCTATTTTTGTCTTTTTAGTGATTTCTTCTCAAAATTTGATACTTAGACCAATTCAAGTTCATAATTCATAATAAATATTTAATATAATCCAATAAGTGATAAAATTTTCAATTTTTCTCTTTCTCGATAAAAATGGGAAATTTACTATTTACTCCCTATACTTTTTAAATTTCCAAAATTAGTCCCAGAATTGATTTCCTTCTTACCAATGCATATTCCACTTTTTCTTAAATCAATTAATCAATAAGAATTCATATTTTCACATTTTGGCCAAATTCCAACTTATTCTTAAATTGTTTTATATATAAGATTATTATTTTAGTAAATAAATTTCATGTTAGAAATTGAGAAAAGTATATGTTCATTTATTTATGAATATTTTATAATATTTTATGTATTTTTATAAAATATTATGTATTTTTATAAAAAAAATAACTTTTAAATTTTTTTTTACTTTTTAAAAGTTTTTTTTATTTTTAAGAATCAAATTGACAGAATATATAAAGTTACAAGCTAAATTATTTGAATTTTTAGATTGAAGATTGACTGATAGAATGCATAAATATTGGAGGGATAAATTTATTATTATGCCAATAAAAAAATAATTGTTATTTTTATTAAAAAATAACTTTTAATAATTTTTTGTACTTTTTAAATTTTTAAGAATCAAATTGACAGAATGTGTAAAGTTGTAGGCTAATTTATTTGGATTTTTAGATTTAGGACTTGATAGAATGTATAAATATTGGATGGCTAAATTTATTATTATGCTAATAAAAAAAAAGTCATTGTTAACGATTTAAGGAAGAATGACAAAAATATTAAAATTTTATAAAAATAGTGGCTAAAATAGAAAATCTTAAACTTAAATGACCAAAACAAAAATATACTAATTATTGGGTGACCATATTTATAGTTTACTTTAACAATATTTTATCTTATGTCGTGATTTGACCTTTAAATATTTTCTATTTTTCATATTGATACTTAAACTCTTTTTTAAATCTATTTTGGTACCTAAAATATTCTTGTATTATAGAATTTAGTCTAAAAGTTAATGAGGTTAGAAAAAATATAGCCAATGATAATGTGCTATAAGTTTATCATTTTTTCCCTTATATCATTCATAACATGGTCAATGACCTTCGATCGACCGTTATTGTTGATGGATTGTTAAACATGCGTTTACCGATCATTGACTAAATTGAACAGTTGACTTTTATTTTGAATTTTTAAAAAATTATAAGAGAATTTATATTAATTATTTGAGTTGTTTTGAAAAAATATATATTTATATTATATATATACTGCAAAAATGTAACATTTGGAGTTTTTAACTCTTTTTTTTTTGTAATTTTTGAAAAGTTTAACTAAATATTTAAA
Organism: Gossypium longicalyx; assembly: GCA_025698465.1. Classification (NCBI taxonomy): domain Eukaryota; kingdom Viridiplantae; phylum Streptophyta; class Magnoliopsida; order Malvales; family Malvaceae; genus Gossypium; species Gossypium longicalyx. The sequence goes on along the minus strand of CM046995.1, from coordinate 63,138,221 downwards.
TTTTAAAAAAAGTTAATATATAAAAGATTAAAATATTTTAGAATTTATACATATATTTTAGAATATTTAGAATTCTTTTTTATTATATATATTTTTAAAAGAAGTTAATATTTTTTATTGTTTTCCCTTTTTTGTATTCCTTATATTATATATAAGGTTTTTATAATTTTTTTTATTTATAAAATTTATATATTATAAAAATAAAATATTAGAAATTTATTTTTTAATTATATATTTTTAATTTTATATATTTTAAAATATATATTCAGAATACGTATTTTGATGAATTTTGGATTTTTAAGGGTATCACGTCATCAAAACCACATGTGTATAAAAACGTTAAGCGGATGTGCCCATGTTTTTTTAGCACTATTCACTCTTAGATTAAAATTGATAAGGGAGGGATAGCTTAAGTACTAAAATTTTAAAAAATTAAAAAATTATTTTATATATTTAAAAATTATTAAAAGAATATATATTTTTTAATTTTAAAAAATAACTAATTATTAATGTGTAGTAGACTACCATATAAATGTCATATCAATAAAGTTAATAACGTTAACTTAATTCATTTTAAGGTGATTTGATAAATAATACAATTTTATTTATTTTTAAAAATTAAACCCCAAAATTTTTGAAAAATTTAATTTCTCTGTTTAGAAAATTTTAATTAGGAAATTCTCATTATACCTTTTACATTTTTTGAAAGTTTTAATTAAATTCTCTTAAAATTTTTCATTAATCTCACAAAAATTTTAATTAAACATTTATTTTTATTAAAGAAATTCTCATTAAATTACTAAATTTTTGAAAATTTTATTAAACGGCTTAAAATTTAGTCTTAAAATTCACCACTAAATGAAGGATTGAAATAATTATTTTTGTAAAATTTGAGAGTAAAATAAATTGCAAAGAGAAATTAGGCTTTAGAAAGATCTACCTTAAAATTGAAAAAAAATAAAATTAATTTCTTGAAACAGCTAGCTAAGCTCAGCTACTATTATTTGAAAATATCCATAAATCCTATTGAAGCTGATTTATGGACCAGAAATTTTCCAAAGGCATCTCTCTCTCTCGCTCTCTCTCTCTCTGCGATCTTGACTAATCATACAAGACTCCGGAGCTCGCAGTGCAATAATGGATTTGAATCCCTCCACCTTGTGTTGCTAATCTGCCATTCCTCATTCTTACTTGCTTGTGTATATCATACCAAACTAAAGAAAGTCCAGCTTGGCCTTATGTTTGTTTGTGTCTCCCCTCTCGCCCACCTCACCAATTTAACCCCATAAAACGTGGCTCATGTTTCCTACACAAAGCAACTCTCTTGGTTTGTATGGTCAGAATCCATTAATCCAAAGATCTAACACAACCCATTCTCACTCACCATATTTAGGTTTGCATTTATGCTTTAGCATTCATTAGAGGGACCATTCATGCATGCAGCGATCAGTCATGGTTTAACTGATGGTCTTCAAACCCCTTTCAATATCAAAACTTCTTATCTCCTGAAGATGAGGTGAATCTATTGTTTGGATTTCTTATGCTCTTTTGGCCCTTCACTCAGATATCTCTGGATAACAGTCGCCCTACCCAATTTTGGTTCTTCTATATAAATCCTCCTATCCTTCCCTTTGTACCTTTGTTTGCACTTCATTTTCTTTTCCTATTTTTCCCGTTTTGGCTCTCCATCTCCTAATCTATTTTCTCTTCTTCTTTTGGCATTTCTATTCGTTTTGTCCATTTCTGTTTGAGAAAAAAAATGATATACTGTCACAACTACAACCATGTTATTCCTTGTCTTCATTGCCACCCACATAGCTACATTAGGATGGTAAGTGAAATCTCTTCCAACTTTCTTTGCTATTCACGTTTTCAAGTCGAAAACAATAGTACTGAAACCTGCAGAATCGTCAAGTTGGAGTTTATTATGACTAGTACTGTTTTTTTGGTTTTTCATGGGAAAATCTTCAGGTTCAACATCTGATAGAGAGATGTTTGCTTCTTTACATGAACCGACAACAATGTGTCAAGGCACTGGCAAAGTATGCAAGCATTCGGCCGTGCATTACAATTACAGGTGATAAAAGAATGCAACATATTATACCATATATGATCAAATTTGGGTATTTAAACTTTTTAATATTAATGCATTTGACAGTGTGGAGAGAGCTAGAAAAGGAGAACAAGGACTTCTTTGAAGCATATTTTCAAGCTCTCTCTCCCTACAGGCCTTTTATGGGTAAGAGTTATTAAGCATGTGCTACCCCACACATTCCATATATGTTACCATATTCAAAGACTGAAAGTTGGGTATATACTTTTAGAAATCAATAAATATTCATAGAGATGCAATTACAAGTGTTTCGTTTTCGATTTTCCTGGTAGGTACATTCGAAGGAAACCGAGTTATGAAAGTAAGAATCAGTACTGGAAGTGAATGACAAATTCACAATTAATTGTTGCTGAACTGTGTCTATATTCCAAGGTAAGCTGGAAATAGAATGTATAAAATTTTCCAACTTAATTAACTCCAACACATGCTAACTTAGCAGCTGCATGCAAAATGTATATATAATCATAAGTTTTTTGCTTAAAAGTAAATTAACTCAAGCATGATGATTCAGACATGCAGAACTTTGAGCGATAGCCAATTTAAATATATTTAGCACTAGCTAAAGTACCAGAAGTAGTAGTAATAGTAAACTTGGAATTTCTCTTCAGAAAACTAAAGTTTTTTTTTTTTTTTTGGAAGACAGTCATATCTAGTACAGACTTGCAGTGAAGACTTCATTCCCAAGAGCATCTCTCAGAAAAGGGCATATGATTTTGAAACCTACCTTTATATATTACATATATTCATGTATCAGTAGCCCTAAAGGAGTTAAGAGTTTGTGGAAGAAATTTTATACTAATAAAATTAATTAGGGATAGAATTAATTGTTCATCACTTCACTCAAATGGTGACTTGGTCCATATGGAATTCCTTGCGGCTTTTCTTTCACGGAAATCATTGCCTTGTATGTGAACCTGAAATTTGTCACAACAGAAAGTCATGCAACCCTTTTCTGTCGCATAAATTACCCCAAACATTATGAAGCTAAAGAAGTCTTAACAGTATGTTCAAGTGTCCTTAAATGGCTAACTTATTAATTTCTTTTCTACATGTAATAATTGAACTGCAAGAAAAGGACTACCCTATAGCTATCCCCAGTTTGAGTAATGACCCTTTATAATTATTGAATTACTGTTGCCTGTAAGCTTATTTACCATAAACTTCTCTCTCAGTATGTATAAGAATCATAAGGCATGAAGAAGAATAAGCATGCATGCAATGTTCACAAATTTTCTGTCATTAATTAATGACGTATTATCCCTATAGTACCATGTGATGGCTTAAAGAGTACAGCTAACTAATTATGTCAATGATTGATGCAAACTCCATAAACGATCACATAAAGTTCAATAACATGAGGAATTGCTACATGACTCGCAAGTACAGTACTTTTTTACAGCTCTAAATAGTTAAAGCTAGCTAGATGTACTTGTAAAAGCATTAGAATTATGAAATTTTTAGGATGAGAGAAAAGCTAACCTCAGTAACCTCTACGTTCGATGACGCCTCTCCTTCGTCCTGCTCACAACTCGCTCCTTCTCCTTTGTTGTGCTTGTGAATGGGAGGAAAGTGGGCCCACTGAAATATTAAGACACATATATATATATTACAAAACATATGCTGGAAAGCATGGGTTTGTCTTGTTGATTCTTTTGGGTGTCTGAAACATACATTTTTTGCAGCAGTGCTGAAGGCTTCTTTGTGCGGAATGTTGGGATTTTGAGTTTTCAGTCTCCTGATCTCTTCTCTGCCACCAAGAATGAATGAATCTATATATGATAAATGTACTAAGTCAAAGAAAAACCTTTTTTTTTTTTTTTGGTTTTTCTATAAACATAGATGGGGGGTCTTATTACTTGATGAAGCGATTATAAGCTGATGGAGCTCTTTGCCTCTTCTCTGGCGCTGTAAAATTGGACTAAACTAGTATTAGAATTGGAATGATGAAACAGTTCTCCCTTGTGTTACATCCAAGTTTTAAAATGGAAAGAAAGAAAGGACGCACGCTTGTTGACTGTGGGATTCACACGGACTATATCTTCTTCTCCATTATCGGAAGAGCTCATCAACGATGGGCTGCGCCTGTCTGAGGTCTTCCTATGGCCACCCACTTCTTCTGAAACTGCTCCTTCTTTTGGCTGCTTGACAGAAGCTCACATATGGTATATAGTATGATGTTAATGAAACTGATAATCATCTATAGTTAAGAACGATAGACATCGATTAATCAATTTGATGATATGCTAATATAACCTAGTAGTGACAATATATTATCGACATACAAGCTATTGATTAACATATACCTCATCATCATGAGCAAAGGAAGCTAGAAGGTGCAGTGGGACAAACGAAGCTTTCATCATATTAACTGAGAGAAGGCTTGTGCAGTGCCCACATCTCACTGTCACCACCATGGACAAGCTGCTACATGGGACACTTACCTGCAATATTTCAAAAGCCAAATTATCAGAAGCTGGAGAGAGAAAAGACTTTAACGCATGCATATATAGTGTGGGAAAAACATTCTTTTTTTCTTTTACCAGTAAAATGGTAGTGCAGAAACCACATTGTACATAACAAATCTGCTCAGGGAGATCAAAGAGATGATTCAGTGTCGACATTTTCTTCTTTGTTGATGTTAGTTTGTCTGTTTCTGAGAGTTTGTGTGTGAGGAAGTGAGGGGGAGAGAGAGAGAGACACTGAGGATGATGTGGTGGGCTTTTGATATACATGGGAGGTGGGATTTATAGATTGTACAGAGACTCTAATTACAAGGATATTACCTTTCTTTAGTTATATCTTATACCACTTAATTCCTTAAGCATTGTGCTTTCATTATTGTTGCTAAACAAATTTAAACTAAGTACATGCATTCGTGGAACAATAAATGATATTCAAATATGGCAGATCTTTGTTGTTGCAGCAGATTAAAATATGTGGTTAATGTTTAAAGTCACGATAATAAATTGTACTAACTTATGATGGAAAAAATTTTATATAATAAATATATTTATAAAAAATTGATGTGAAAATTAAATTTTGATGTGATGAGTTTAAATTTTATTATATGAATTTATATATATTTTTAAATATAAAAATATAGAAAAAAATAAAAATACCCTTAAAATTATAATCTGTGTGATATGTACTTAAATTTTAATTTTTAATATAATCAAAGGACATGAGACTGCATAATAATTCATTTGTGAAAAAACAAATTTTTTTGAGTGTATAAAATAATAATAAATTATAAAATCCATAGATAAATTTAGGGATGACAATGAAATGAGAGAGGACAAATATTATTATAAATCTACCATCACTTCATAGTTAATATGCTCTGCTCCACTATTCATTTCGCTTCACATTATATGTATAATTTTAAAAATTACTATCATTTTATTCATATTCGTCTTATCCCACTTAATTCTGCGTTAATTTAATTTTTACTACTTATCTTTAATATTATCATTTTTTTAGCATCAAATAAATATTTAAACATAATATTTAAAAAATAAATAAATATAATAATAAAATAATGAGTGAGTTGAGACGAAATAGACAATTATCATAATCACTTCATATCTACTTCGTATCTAAGGAAAAAAAAAATCTACTCCAAAATTCAATATATAATCACTCATGCGCTTTACAATTGGTGTAAGTTAAATATTTGAATATATAAAAAAAAAAAAAAAAAAAAAAAAAAAAAAAAAGACTAGCATTTCCCCCAGTTATCATCTCTCCTAGAAAATAATAGAAAAAGAAAAGAAAGAAATACCATTTCATGTTCTGACAAAAGTAGTCCTCCCAAGCTTGTCAACGTTGTGATTCACACAGAGTTTTAATTAAATTGCTAAAAACAATCGCAAGCTTCAACCTTGGTGTGTGGCATTTGATGTTAGCCAATTCCATTAAAAGGATGAAAAAGGGACATAGTGACTAATGGTTTTCATGTGTTGTTTTCTGTAACATTTACTCTCTAGTTCAGGGCAAGAGGCTTTTTTTTTACCATTTAAAAGAGGAGGGGAAGTTTCTAGAAGAGTGTATGGAGAAGGAAAATAGGCATCTCAGGTTTTGTCTTTCCTCAAACAAGGTACGTTTGATTGAGATAATGAGCAATGCCCTCACTTCCCTAGTTTCCACTGCTGTCTTTGTTCTTGTTATTTGCTTTGCATGCACTACCATCATCCTTAATGCTCACATTTATTTCCCCATTTTCCATTTCACCTTGCTTTCACTCTCTTGTTGACTGTCTCACCCATGTGCTCCCTGTGATGTCCCCACCATCCATACTTCATATATGGAAATGTCAATACAGCATCTTCAAATCATCAAGACTCTCAACGCTTCCTATAACTTTAATATAATTTTCATATGCTTTCAATTTTTAACCATTTTGGGATAAACCCACTTTAATTGATAGATCCATACGTGCACCCACACACATTTCATCTTCCATTTTTAAATTAATAAAACAGTTAACCCTATCACTTAAACATACGCAATACCGCATAGTGCAATGTCTGCCAAAACTAACATCATATATAAACTTTTATGTAAACCTTAGTCGACATCCTTCCTAATTCATGATGCAATTCTTGATGTTTTCAGATTAGTAACAGCTTTCTTCACCATACAATCATAAGGTTTTTAAACTTGCCTAAAATATCTAAGTGGTATTTACTTTTCTTTTTAGTTGGCATTTGAATTTATATTTCGTTACACACATTGTCTCAAGTTGTTAATAATTTTACTTTTTTAAGGATTAATATATAGTTTGCTCCATGAATTTATTCAAAAAGTACCTAGTTGATACTTGTACTTGTCCAAAAAAATTATACTTTTTTAAAGTAATTTATATTTTCTAAAAGATTTATAATTTTTTAATTTATATCTATCATATATCATACTAAGAGGTTACCACATGTTACTAATAAGATTGGCCATTGATGTAACGTTAGCATTTGTTAGTGTATAAATACCAACCTGGGTGATGGAATACAAATTTAAATACCAATTAAATAAAAAAAATTCGAGTACTAATTAAATACTTTTGCAAAAATTCAGAGGATAAACCACATAATAACCCTTTGTTTTGGTATTAAAAGATGGAGGTTTTGGCAAATCAATTAAGTGGTGCGTGTGGTAAAAGCCTGACGATGATCAGAATATCAGGCTGTACTATTGTGCTGTTGGTATGGGAAGACCTAACAGTCATGGATTATGTCAAAATTCATCAATGGAATTTGTTGGATTGTTGGTTCAAGGGGTGACCATTCATGCATGGGGCTGACTCACTTTCTAGAACATAGCAAAGAGATGGGATAGTTTATGAAGATAGGCAAGATTCCAGGTGTTCTGTGAAAGGAAATATACAGACTGTTCCAAGCTTTTATGAATTGAAAAGAGGATATTATCAATTTACAACCAGGGAGGGAAATGGGCCTGGGTTAAAATAAGTTTATGGAGACGAGGAATCCAGAGAAATGTGGGCCTACAACTTGGAAATGTGGGAGATTAAATTGCTGCTAAAAGGGGGGGTATTGAGCAAGCCCAAACAGATTGGTTAGATCATGTTAAGCCATGAGTTTTGTATAGGTTATTTGTGAATGCCTAATTAGTGATTGTGGTGGCCTTGACTATTGGGAAGTGGTTTCAAAATGATTATTGTATCATGGAATGTGAGGGGGATTAACTTAGTGGTATCAGTGAGAAGATAATACAAAAATTGGTTGGGGTTGATATAATTTTCTTCTAGGAAATGAAGCTATGTAGTTATGTCGAGTGGAAGTAAAACATGTTATGGCCAAATGATCATTATGACTGTATTGGACGGTGGACTGAAGGTACAACAAGAGCTTTAGTCGTTTACTGCCATTATGGGATTGGTGCTACTTTAGAAAGGAATATAGGTCTATTTTGGTGAAAAGGTGATGATATTGTAAAATTTCCTAGGTTGTAGGTAGTGTTATTTTGAGAAAAATATAAATGGATTTTTCAAAGTAAATAAAATTTTATTTATCAATGACAGAAGAGAAGGTAGTTGGATATGCAAGAAAATTGAAAAAGCGTATATGTTGAGAGATATTAAACTGAGATATAGACTATATTGTAATGTTGTGAAAAATATAGGGTTAAAGTGTGAAATTTAAAATATAAAAGGATAAAATTAAATTAGTGGAAAAAGGAACAAAAGATATTTTTGAAAATAGATTATTATGGATTGGGAAAAAATTATAGACAGAGGAGAAGAAAATTCACCATAATTTGAATATACAAAAGAAGTATAGACTATGTCTATTTATAAATTTGTAAAATCATATTTTAATCAAAGTTTAATAAAAGTAATGCAGTAAAGTTAAAAAACACCTTATTCTAATTAAATATTAAATAGAAGAAGAAACTTGTATTTGAATTCCATTTGTACAACTTGTACCATATTTACATATCTCCCTATCTTACCAATAGTTATATTTTATTTTAAACAGATAACTTTTATAATCCATTTATACTATCATGCTATAAAATGTGGTCTCAATCGGTAGTAGATGAAAGTGGTTTGATTATATATATTTTATGTTATTGCAACCCCAAATATTAAATGATAAGACATAAAGAGCATCAAAAGCTTAAAGGAAGACCAAAATCATAATATGTGGAAATGAATTATATATTATCTGTGAATGAGAATGTGATCTGATTTTTATATTTCGAGTGTGGGCATTTGTCACTATTAATGCAAAAAGAAAATACCCCACATGTTCTCGGACACGTCCCTTTTCATGGATAAGATTGAAGGGTGAAATGTTCCATAAAATTAATGGCACCAACTTAACATTCTCTTTTTAAATTTTACATTAATTATAAATTATATAATATATAGAAATTTACATCTTTCATTGTTTGAGTTCCATATTTTAATCGAATTTAAATATTTTCATCTGAATCCATTTTTTTAGTCTAATTTTTTACTTAAATCGTCTTAAATGTTGAGTAAATTTGAACAGAAAATTTAACCCTTAAATTGATTTTATTATTTGAGGCAATTTTTTAAACAGAAACATTGAAGGGAAAATTGATAAACAAGAAATTTTTTATATAATATAATAGTGTATTTAATATTATAAATTACCGAACATAATATAATTTAACCGATTATCTAAGAAATTTCATCCCACAAAATGTCATCAAATTAATAAGTGCATAGTTCTTAATTTTGCAATAAAAAAGACATAAGCAACCTTAGAGTTTTTTTTTTTTTTTTGTTGCCAGAAGCAATCTTTCATGTTGGTGGTGAAGGATGAAGATGACATTTCTACTTAATTAAAAAAATATAAACGAAAGTGATATCCTTGTAAATAACCTCAGATAAAAGCTCTTTTTTGTTGTTTTGATTATTAATCTACTGGTTGACTCTTAATTTCAATAACCAAATAAATATCTAACCAATAATAAAAAATTTAAATCTCTACAACCTCAAATATAATATAAACATGAGATTTTGGGTACCAGAAATGCTGTGGTCCCATGCAGCATTCCAAATTTTGTATCCATATGTGGTCATTATTTTAGTAATAAATGGAAATAACTACTTTCTTTTTTTATTAATAAAAATATTATTTATATTGATTGATACATGCGTAATGTTAAAATATATAATTACTTTTACTGTTAATATTTCTGATTTTGGTGGTTCTCAAATATGAGAAAGGATCATACTCAATTTTGTAGTTATAAAATGATTATATCAAATATGGAAGAGAATAACCTTAATAGAAATGAGCAATGGAAGTTCTCACTTCTTTCTTCTTATTTTCTTTTTCATTTTCGGCAAATAGAGTCATTACCATAAGTGTAGAAAACTATTATATTTTATATCATTTTTCCATAGTTATAATAGGTAAAAGATTTGATAAAAATAAATAAATTATATAAGTAGTGATCTAATTATAAAAAGAAAAAAAAATTGCAATTTAAGCACCCACATTATATAGTTAAGTCATTTTGGTTTCTCCAATTAGAATCACTAACGGCAAGTTAACTTGACAGTTTAAAAAATTGGTATAATAACAAGTTTTTCCTCAAATTTTATATATTATATTGATTTAGTCATAATTTTTAAAAATAACTCTCAAAATTTACAAATATTCTCAATTTGATCCTAATTCTAAAAAATTTAAAGAAATATATAAAATACATAAATATTTTAAAAAATATATAATAAATTTAAATTTTATAGTAACATTAATATTAAATATAAAAAAAAGGCTCCCATCCCATCCTATTCGACCTCTTCCCTCTCTCTTTCCTTCTCCTCCTCATCCATTGAACCTCATTTCATCACTATCTCTCCCCCTACCCCTGGCCATAGGTCTCGATTCCCTGCCTTCTCACCTCTTACGATGTGAATAGAGTCATAATCCTAGTTCAAATTTTATCCAATTACTGCAACTAAAACCACCAACCTTCTTAATTTCCTTATCAGATGCCATGACCTTCAAACAACAGATCCAATTGCTGCAACTAAAACTATGGTCGAGGTGGGGGAGCCCCTTTCCCCCACCGTCGTTGTCTAAAATTTTTAAAAATATGTGTCTAATTTTCTTTTCTTTTTATTCTTTTATGTTCTTTTTTAATTTTTAAACTTATCTTCTTCTCCAAAATTTTAGATCACTTGTTTGAATTTCTAAAGGAAAGAATAATTTATATATAATATAATTCCCTCAAAGAAACATGAAATCCCGATACAGAAGGTTCATTTCCTTTCTTTAAATCAATCATTGCATGACATACCGATATTTTATTTATGTATGAAGCTTGTGATAGTGCTATCATTTTGTTCTTTCGATCCTTTAGGATTCAAATTCCTAGAACAAAATTAGCTTCTCCCAAGTCCTTTATGCTAAACTGTTGGGTTAACCACATTTTAACTGATGATAATATCCTTATATCATTCCAAATGAGTAGAATGTCATCGACATATAGAACGAGAAAGATAATCATTCCATCCCAATACATTTATAAACACAAGGTTAATATACATTTTACTCAAATCCAAAAGTATTGATTGCTTGATCAAATATTTGATTCAATGAGCAGGATGCTTGCTTAAGTTCATATATGGATCTAAGTAGTTTGCAAACTTTATGCTCGTTTCCTTTAGCTATATATTCAGTGGGTTGCATCATATAGATGTTCTCTTCAATATAATTGTTCAAGAATGTTGTCTTGACATCTATTTGCCAGATCCCGTAATTGAGAGCCACCGTAATGGATAACAATATGGGGATTGACTTAAGCGTGACAATCGGAGAGAAGATTTCTTCGTAATTGATACCTTATTTCTGAGTATAACCTTTTGCTACAAGTTTGGCCTTATAAGTTTCCACCTTTCCATCTGCATTTCTTTTCTTCTTATAGATCCACTTATACCTTATGAGTTTTATCTTTTCTGGTAAGTCTATTAGTTCTCACACTGAGTTGGAATCTATAAAATCCACTAAACTTTCATTGCTATTCCCTAGAGCTTGGAATCAATACTTTGTATCGCTTCATCATATGCGAGTGGGTTATCATCTTCCTATTCGAAAAACTTAGTGTTTAAAACACTTCCGCCAGATTGGAAACAATCAGGCCTGCGAGAGACCTTCCCACTGTGATGAAGCACCCTATGTTGCTGATCGTTTACAGGTCTACTATTAAGAGATGGTTTTGGAACCATTTCTATAGGGTTGTGTGTATTTCTCGAAAGTTCCTTGAGTACTTCTTTACTTTGAGGTTTGAATTCATTTATGTAACTTTATTCAAGGAAAGTAGCATGAGTTGACACTATCATTATTTGCTCTTTTGGATTTTAAAATAAAACACCCTTTGTTCATTTTGGATATCTTACAAACATGCACAATTCTATCCGTGAATCTAATTTTCTCGCATCTTTATCCAATACGTGGGTCGAGCTTCCTCAAATCCTTAAATGATTTAGACGTGGCTTCCTGTCATGCCATAATTCGTATGAAGTTTTAGATGCTGCCTTAGTTGGTACATCATTTAAAATATAACAAGCCGTTTGAAATGCATATCCCCAATAGGAGATTGGCAGTTTTGAATAACTTAATATTGAATGAACCATGTTTAACAACGTTTGATTTCTTTTCTCTGCCATGCCATTCTGTTGTGGAGTGTCTGACGTGGTTAACTGAGATAGAATCTAATTCTCTATAAGATGCACTAAGAACTCATCTAATAAATATTCTCCACCTCGATCAAATCGAAGTGTCTTAATGGGTAAACCTAGTTATTTATCCACTTTTGCACAAAACTCTTTAAATTTATCAAAGGTTTCACTCTTGCAATGAATTAGGTACACATACCCATATTTGGAATCGTCATCAATAAATGTTCATTAATACTCATAACCACCTCTTGCACTGACGTTCATGGGGCTACATACGTCAGGGTGTATAACTTTTAATGGTTTCACGGCTTTTGTCCCTTTTGCATTAAAATATTACTTAGTCATCTTACCTTCCAATCAAGATTCGTATTGTGGAAGATCAACTTCTTTAAGAAAACTTGAAATGTTATCTTTCACAAGTCTAGTGATTTTTTCTTGATTAATATGACCAAATCTCAAATGTCAAAGGTACGCCTTATTAGAATGAGAAGTTTTAAGTTTTTTTATTTAAAATTTTATTTTCAAACAGTGTGTACATCTTTAGTTTGATAAAATAGATATTATTTGACAATGAATCATTACATATAAGTTTATGATTTCTAAATATTGCAATATTATTATTAAAAGTCACAATCATGCTATCTTTATATAAACATGTAACAAAAATCAAGTTTCTTTTGAAACTTGATACATAAAAAACGTCTTTCAAAATAATATTCCTAAGATTATAAAAGAAAATATGTAATTCTCCCACTACTTCAACTGCCACAATTGTCCCATTTTGGCCTGTAATGATAGTCTCTTATCTTTAAGATCTTTCATCTCCTTGAATCCTTGTAGAGAAACACATACATGATTAGTGGCTTTAGAATTGATGACCCAGTAGTCTATTGAATCTTCTACTAAACAAGTTTCTATTATAAAGAGTTTCATACCTTTGGCTTTAGTGACCAGGTAATAATTCTACTCTTTGCAGTTTTCCTTGAAGTTCCCTTTCTTGCTGTAGAAGAAAAACTTAGACTTAGATAAGTCTTTAGGCTTCTTGGTTTTTTTCCTTTCCACTTGAGATGGCCTAGAGAACTTAGCTTTATTTCTCTTAACGTACTTTCCCTTCCCTTTAGATGAAGAAGCAATACATAAATTTGCTTCTTCTTTATAGATCAGTTGATCATCATTCAACATCAACTCATAGGATTGTAGTTCCTTCATGAGTTGTGTAAGGGTCAAATTCTTATTCCCAATGTTGTATGCGACTCGAAATCGTGCAAAATCCTTAAACAAGCTTTTGAACACCATTTCAATTTGTGTGTTTTGGTCCATATTGACCTCATTATTTGTGGCCTCTGTAAAGTATCCCATAAGAGTAATCATATTGTCTTTAATCAGAGTGTTGGACTTTTGTTGGATATTCATAAAACTAGTAATAGTCAAATGTCAAGCCAAGGCAGCTCGGCATCTGAACATGTCTTCTAGTTTTTTTAGAATTACTTCGCCAGTCTTAAAACTCTCTAGTTTCTTATAAAGGGTACTAGTCACGCTTGTCAGCATATAGCAACAAGCTATCTCATCAGACTCCTCCTAACATTTTCTAGCCTCAACTTGAGTGGCCAGAGGGCATTTATTATCAAGGACATTTTTAGTTTCTCATAGCTTAGGATAATCATCAGGTTCCTTTTTCATTCCTTGTAGTTATTTCCATTTAGTTTGTTCTCAGTGAGTATATTTAATAAGGGAGTAGGTTCCATTTTCAAACTAAAAAGAAAATATTCATTCATTAATATATTGGTATTAAGAAAATATTCGAAAACATTTTGCAACTTACAATACACACTAAGATGATGCATGCGTCTTACATTAAACCTTGAAAACATTTGTAAGTCATTGCAATGATAATTCCTACACCCATTGAATCAAGTCATCTTAGGGCAATCTTAACCAATGAGTAAGAACATGAATTTCCATCCAATTAGTAAATTAACAAAATTCCTTAGGCATTCACACATACTAATAATCGTTTAACATTTGACCATCATTCTAACTTAAGCATAACTTATTGGGAAGTTACTTAACTAGAAAACCTTGAGTGTATAATCATTAACTAAACACCCATCACATTATGCACCATAAATGAGGCATCTTTGTAATAGCCCATTTTCAGTAGTGTCAAAAAAAGTGGTTTCAGACCACAATTCTAACGAGTGAACTAATATTGTGATGTTTATTTAATGTCTATAGCATTACATTGAAATTGTATTAACGTTTAACTTAGAAAATTTGAAGTCTAGTTGGTTAATAAACTAAAAAGGATTAAATCGTAAAAATTATAAATGTTAATTTCTAATAGGTAAATGAATTAAATAGATAAAGAATGATGAAGTGGTGGACCATATTAGTAAATAGACCATATTAGTTATAATGGGTGGTGTTGACTTGGTTATTTGGAAAATTTCATTAATTTTAAAGGTTATTTTAGTAATTAGTTAAAAAACTAAATTAGACAAAAGATGAAAATCTATCATCTTTTTCATGTTTTTCTTTTCTTTGGCCGAATGCCATTGTTGGGGGAACTCAAACCTTTAGTTTGTTTTTGAATCTTTGCATGTAAGCTATTTCTTACCTGTTTTTGGTGATTTTTATGTTTTTGAGTTAGTATTAGCTTAATCTAGCTAGCCCGGGTGTAAGTTTGTAAGGTTGTTAAAGTTTAAGGACTTTTCATGATAGAGTTTGAATGTGTTTTGAATTTAGTTGATAGATTATTAAGTTTTGTTGTTAAATAGTCAAGTTTTGTCAAATAAAATTTTATGATTTTAAGGTATATGGATTTATTTGTTAAAAGAGTAAAAATTCATGGTGGTAAATGTGAAATTTTGTTAGATATGAGTTGTTTGAGACTAGTAAAAATCAACTATTATTGTGGTGACAAAAAAATTATGAAATTTTAGGTTAAAAGATTTGGGGATTTAATTTGATTATAAGATAAATTATTGGGGGTAATTTAGTAATTTTACATTAATATGTAAATTAGTTTGAAATGGAAAATTAAGGTTATGGAATTAATTGTTTGAGTTAAATTACAATTTAGATCAATAGTTAAATCCGTTGATCATTAATCGGGTAAAAGAGAAGATCGTTGAGTAGACATAGTCGCATATCCACAATTGTGGAGTTCCGGTAAGTTAGTTTTATGTATATGCATGGTTATATTAAATTCTTTGTTAAGGATTTAATCTTTTAGTTTTATTTCGTATTGTTATTAAAATTTTGAATCGTAATATATATTCGAATTAGGTGTTATTCAAGCTTAGTGCCTAGCAGGATTCGTGCCGGTGTTGTTCAGGCTTAATGTCTAGCAGGCTTCGTGCCAGTGTTATTCAAGCTTAGTGCCTAGTAGGCTTTTTACTGGTGTTATTCAGGCTTAGTGCCTTATAGGCTTAGTGCCTTGTAGACTTAGTGCTGGTGTCATTTAGGCTTAGCACCTAGCCGGCTTTGTGCTTGTGTACCAAGTTGTTTAGTCTATTGATGTTTTATTAAACTTTAAATTGATACGTGAAGTAATTAGGTTAATTTTCGAACTTACTAAGCTATGTTAAGCTTATAAGGTTTATTTTATTTTGTAGGTCTCTTGGAATCGTGTCGTCAGTTGGACTGGTTAGAGAGTTCACACACTATTATCCATACCTTGGTAGTTATTTTGTGTTTTGTTTTAGGGTTTAGGGTTTCACACACTATGTGTCTTTTAATTTTCAGGTGCGGGTTTCACACGGTCTGGCACACGGCCTATGACACGACCGTATGTCCCAAAATAGTGATTTACACGGTTTGAGACAAGGTCTGCAACATAGCCATGCTTCTCTTTTCGAATATACACATGGGTTGGGACAAGGCCATGTGGCCCTAATCAGTGAGTTACACGGTTTGAAAACACGAGCGTGTGGGTTTGCCACACGGGCGTGTGTGTTAGGCACACGGCCATGTTTTGGCCATACAGGTTGGCTTGTGTCACATGGCTTGACCATACGGCCGTGTGACACTTGTTTCCAAAATTTTTAACTTCTTCCTAATTTTTCCAGTTTGTTTTAGATTGACCCCAGAATGTTTCCAACTTATGGTTAGGGCTTAGTGAGCTTGGTTTAAGGCCTGTAAAAGCATGTTTGACTTAAATTGAATATGATATGTTATTATTATTTACTTAGAAATATAAATTATATGTAAGGTTAACTGTTGGTAAATTCCTTATAATACTTAGTAATTAGTGAGTTAGGGGTGTTAAATTTAGTGCCATCAGAGCTACGATTTAGTCGGTTCTCGGATTGAACGTAGCATGTATTGAGTCTAGAAATAAATGCCACTTATTAACCGATGATACTATGATGACTCTTGATTATTATTTTTTAAATGTTTTCATATAGATAAAAGATGTCATTCGGATCTAATCGAGTAGATTCTGACAAGGTAGAAAGTTTTATTCCAGCTACAGATAAGGGTAGTAATCAAAATGAGACCGAATTACAAGTGCCCAGAGATATGGCACTGAATGTTTTCCTCCATATGATGCATGATATGTATGAGGCATATTTAAAGGTAATTTCAACAGCTCAACAACCTATTCCCCTTCATCCTTAAAGTTCAGCTCAACAAAATGTTCCGAGAATTACTATCGATAAAGTTAGAAAATGTGGTGCCATGGATTTTATGGTAATGTGGGTGATGACCCAACCAAGGTCGAGTATTCGTTAGAACATGCTCAGAGGGTGTTCGATGAAATGTTGTGTTCTCTAGAGGATTGTTTGCGGTGCACGGGGTCATTGCTAAAAAAAGAGGCATTTTAGTGGTGGTCCACATTAACGTCAATGGTACCGAAAGAAAGAGTCAACTGGGATTTCTTTAAATCTGAGTTCCATAAGAAGTATGTTAGTAAGCAATATCTAGAGTGAAAGAAGAAAGAATTTCTTGAACTGAGCAAGGAAATAAAACCTTGGCCGAATACGAGAGACAATTTGTGCAGCTTAGCAAATATGCTCGTGATATTGTACCTACGAAAGAAGATATGTGTGTATGTTTTGAAGATAGATTGAATGATGAAATAAAAATGTTAGTTAGAGCCATGGAGATCCGTGAGTTTGTGATTCTGTCTGATTGAGCCCAAAAGATGGAAGAAATTTGTGCTAGCAAAAGACGAAATTAGGCAAAAACACACAACTTTGGAAAACGCATTGGACCTAAAACTTTCTCTGGTTCTCCACAAAAGAAGTAAGGGAATCCAGTGATATATTATTAGCACTATCAGAGTTCTCGGGAAGGGATCGTTTGAATAAGAATGGCAAGAAAGTTCTAACTCCTTCAGTGGCTAGTAAAGGCAGTGTGCAAAATACCAATAGGATGGAGTACAAATAATGCGATCGATATTATTTTGGAGTATGCAGGGTTAATGACGGGACATTTTTATGTGTGGATCCACTGATCACCTTAAAAGGGATTGCCCGAATCGAAATGAGCCTAATAAATATCAAAATGCAAAATTTGTGACTACTACTACATAGGGTTGACATCTTGGAAATAACAATTCAATTGGAGTTGACTGGAGTATAACTAAAGTCAAGTCGAATAGACCTGAAGCTAGAGCTCCTATCGGAACCTATGCTATTCGTGCATGAGAGGAGGCCTTGGCTCCTAACGTCATTGCTGGTACCTTTCCCCTCTTTAATGTTTGTGTGTATGCATTAATTGACCCGGGGTCAACACATTCGTATATATGCACTATATTAGTGACAAAAAAGAATTTACCTGTCAAGTCCACTGGTTGTTTTGTCAAAGTCACTAATCCTTTAGGTCACAGTGTTATAGTTGACTTGGTATGCAAGCAATTTCCACAAAAAATTCAAGGCTACAATTTTCCCGCTAATTTAGTGCTTTTACCTTTCAATGACTTTGACGTCATTTTGGGAATGGACTAGTTGAATCTACATGATGCGATGATTAATTATCGTTGAAAAAAAGTTTATTTGAGATGTCTTGATGGTGAGATAATTTCTATTAGATCTGATAAAATCAATGGTATTTCGAGTATGATCTTGGCAGTAAAGGCGTAGAAACTAGTTCGGAAAGGTTATGATGCGTTTTTAGCATACATTCTAGACTCCAGAGTGCCAAAGAAAAAGGCGGATCAAGTACTAAAAGTATGTGAATTCTCATATTTTTTCCTGAAGAATTACTAGGTTTACCTTTAGAGCGGGAAGTTGAAATTGTTATTGAGTTAGCACCTGGTACTACTCCAATTTCAATTGCTCCTTATCAAATAGCTCCAAAGGAACTTAAGGAACTTAAAGCATAGTTGCAAGAGCTATCGAGTGTATCACCTTAGGGTGCAACGGTATTATTTGTTAAAAAGAAAGATAAGACAATGAGATTATGTATTGACTACCGATAGTTGAACAAGATCACGATAAAGAACAAATATCCGTTGCCTCAAATTGAGGATTTGTTTGCTCAACTGAAAGGAGCCACAACATTTTTGAAAATTGATCTTCGATCTGGTTGTTATCAGGTACGAGTGAAAGATGTCGACATAGCAAAAATCACATTCAGGACTCGTTATGGACACTATGAATTTTTAGTTATGCCATTTGGGCTAATGAATGCTCCTACTATGTTTATGGATTTAATGAACAGAATTTTCTAGCTATATTTATAGATTTGTAGTAGCCTTTACCGATAATATTCTAATTTTTTCTCGAGATAAAGTGGAACACACTCATCATTTGAGATTAATACTGTAAACTCTATGCAAGAAATAGTTGTATACAAAATTCAGTAAATACAAGTTTTGTCTTCAAGAAGTTGGATTTTTGGGTCACGTTGTATTGGCTGATGGCATCAGAGTGGATCTAGGTAAGATATATGCCATTTTAGATTAGAAGCCTCCGAAAAATATCACTAAAATTATATGTTTTCTAGGTTTGGCAGGGTACTATTGAAGATTTGTAAAAGGGTTCTCGATGAATTCTTTACCTTTAACGAAGTTACTATAGAAAAATGTTTAAGTTTGAATAGACTAAAAGGTGTCAACAGAGTTTTGAAAAGTTAAAAGCAATGTTAACTAAGGCCCCTGTATTTATTCAGCTAGTGTCCAACAAGGAATTCGTAATTTATAGTGATGCTTCGCTTAATGGGTTAGGTTGTGTTTTGATGCAAGAAGATAAAGTTGTAGCTTATGCTTCTCATCAATTAAAACGTCATAAGAAAAATTTCTCGACGCATTTTAGAGCTTGCATGTAACACCCTTTAACCGTATCCGACACCGGGACAGGGTTCGAGGCGTTACCGGACTTAAACATATACATACATGTAAAATCGGGCCACAAAATTTCGTCCAAATTAAAAACATTAAATCACATGCATAATGTCCCTTATACAGGCCTTCGAAGCCTAAAACATACATCGGGGTGGTTCGGGACTAAACCGAGAACTTTCGATAAACTTTGGACAACTTAGCAAATTTCTTGCTTTGGAAAGTTACACGCCCGTGTGGGTTGGGCCGCATGGTCACACACACCCGTGTGGCTTGGGACATGCCCGTGTCCTTAGCCCATGTAACTCTCTGTTTGTGACGTCAGCAAAACAATTTGAACCACACGGCCAGGCCACACACTCGTGTGCTAGGCCGTGTCCTCCACACAGCTGAGACAAATGGTCGTGTCTTTTCCCGTGTGACTAACACTTAGGATTTTTTCCAAGCTTTTTTGTTGGTTTAATCCTTCACATGCTTAAACACTTCATAGAAACATACTATAACTTCAATTTGATGGTTTCTTATCCGTTATTAAAACTCAAAGTAATATTTGTATGATCACATACATGTGAATCACATACTCGTATAATATCTAGTCTAAACACACCCATTCATATTCTTTGGCTTTACCATTTTAATCACTCTTTATACTCTTACACCATGTTCAATAACATACCATTTACTCTCAATGAAAACAACAAGCATACATATCATGATATCATCTAATCATAGAAATCAAGCCAAATCATATAACCACTTCACAGGGTAATATCACATAACTTGGATAATTAGGCTTACAAGCCATAACCATCATAAGCCGCATCTCATGGCTATATACAATGTACTAATATAAGCCAACATCTTGGCCAAATCTTAAGAACACATATCAATAACTAAGTCCCTATACAAGCCACTCACTTGAAGATGTTTAAGATTCATCAATACCCCGAAAGTGATAGCTTGATAGTGTGATGCTGCCTCCGATGATTTCCAACCCTGAGCTAACTTGACAACACTAAAGAAGTAAGGTTAAAGCTTAGTAAGTCCATATGAAAATAATAAGCAAATTATCAACATGATTCCATGGTAATATAACCATAATTATACTTATACTTATATTCTGGTCATGCTATTTTCTCGAGTCATAGTCCCTAAATTATTTATATATGGAGCTACGGGACTCCAAATTTATATATGCTAATTTTCCCTGAAACTATACTCACATATATTCTTGCCATAAAATTTTCAAAATTTTTGGATTAGCCAATAAGTACAGTTTATTCTTTAAAGTCACCCCTGATCTGCTGTTTGACAACTTCGACCCTTCTTTACTAAAAATCAATTATCTCTTAGTACGAGATTCAATTAATGTTCCCATCTATTTATCTTGAAAATAGAATCATAAGGATTTATTCATATAAATTATAACCCATAATAAATTTTTTTACAATTTTTAGTGATTTTCCAAAGTTGAGATAGGGGAGCCCAAAAGCACTCTGACTCTATCTCACAAAAGTTCAAATATCTCACAATATGAAACTCTTTTGCTTACACTGTTTCTTCTATGTGAAACTAGATTCAATAAGCTTTAATCTCATATCTTATTTAGTCTTTAATTCAATTTCTAAAATTTTTGGTGGATTTTTGAAAACACACAACTGCTAATGTCCAAAATAGATTTAGTGCAATATCATGATAACTATCATATGATGGCATAATAACATAACCACCAAGATTATTCATCATTCAAGCATTGTAGCTCATCAATCAAATATTCATATACATAAACGTGAATATACCTTTTCGTCGTACATCATCTTGTAACAAAGTATTACTTATGAGTATAACATACGTACCTGTACGTATCTGTAGCATATCGAACAACTTTACCTTCATTACCATGCCCATCTCGGGACTTTCATCGCGTCATTCATTATAATACCCATTGAACACTTGGAATACTATTGATACGTGGAAAACTTGCACATAAGTGCCTCATGTACATACGTAGCCAAAGCTACCTCATAACATGTAGACATTCATAGTAAACTCGGACCAACTCAACGAGCTCGGGTGCCTCACATATATTATGAACTTGGGCCAACTCAACAAGTTCGGATTTCTCACGAATTAGGACTAACTCAACGAACTCGGATTTCTTAATTCCTAATGACATGTCACTTGTATCCTAAACTATTCCTAAGGTTCAAATGGGATTTTCCTCATTGCACATAGCATCTTCATCGTACTTGTTCATATTGCTATGGATAACGACCGTAATATCATTCATGGTCACAAATTCACCATTCTCATATTCATGAAATAATCATGGCATTGTTCATAAGAACATTTAGGCATTTGTCACATAATACAATCATCATACCAACTATATAAATATTCACCACATAATGTTAACACATCAATTTAAGTTCAAGCATAAACAATGATATTATTGCATTATTATTGACATACGAACTTACCTCGAATGCGAGCACGGCTATTTATTCCGATTTAGTCCATAATCTCATTCATTTCCAATCTATGCCCGAATCTCATTTTCCTTTATCTATAATATCACATTTAGCTTACTAATTAGTCACATTATTCATATGAGTCCAAAAATCATATTTTTACAAATTTTCATTTTGACTCCTAAACTTTCACATATTTGCACTTTGGTCCTTAGGCTAGTAAAATGATTTTCATTCAATTTCTTTGTTCTTTAAGCCTTGACGAACCATTTTTGCTCTTATAGTAGCCCACATTTCTCTTTCATTTCACACATTTACTACCCATTTTTACGACTTTTACATTTTAGTCCTTTTTAGGTGTTTTCATGAAAAATCACTTAGTAAAAGATGTTTATCATGCATCAAACATTCATATTCCTCCATAAAACATTAAAATAATAACATGTCATGCATGGGTCAATTTTTAAATATGAACCCTAGCTCAAAATATGGGTAGAAATGAGTAGATCATGTTATGAGGATCTCAAAAATACAAATAACATTAAAAACGGGGCTTGAGAGCACTTACTATTGAGCTTGGAAATGACAAAAAACCCTACCCATGGAGTCTCTAAGCATATTCAGCCATGAGGAAGAAGGATGAGCAATTTTTTGCTTTGTTTTCCCTTTTTAATTCATTTAATTACTAAAAGACTAAAATACCCTTAATACATTTCTTTGAAATTTTACCTAACTATGTCCATTTTTGTCCAAATTTTTAGAACCTGGTCAAATTACTCTTTAAGGACCTCTAATTAATAATTGAATTAAATTTCATGCTTGAAGCTTCTAGAACTCAAGTTTTACAATTTATTCAATTTAGTCCTTAAAGTCTAATCTAGCACCTTAGACATAAAATTTATTCATGAAATTTTTAAAAAAGCATATAAACATGTCATAGGCCTTATAATAATCATAAAATAATTATTTCTAATTCAGATTTGTGGTCTCGAAACCACTGTTCCGACTAGGCCCTAATTCGGGATGTTACATTGCAGCTATTATATTTGCTTTAAAGATTTGGAGTCACTATTTATATGAGGGAAAATGCCACATTTTCATAGGTCATAGAAGTCTAAAGTACTTGATGTTATAGAAAGAATTAAACTTGCGCCAGCGTAGATTGTTGGAACTTCTAAAAGACTATGATCTGGTAATTGATTATCACCTGGGTAAAGCTAATATTGTTGCTGATGCTTTGAGTAGAAAATATTTATTTGCTTTACGAGATTTGAATCCTTGGTTGACATTAATTGAAGATGGTTCTATTTTAGCTGAATTAAAAGCTAAACTAATGTTTTTGTAACAGATTTGTGAAGATTAGAAAAATGATTCCGAACTTATTAGCAAGTGAGAAAAATAGAAAATACATCTAATTCAGAATTTCATCTTAGTTCTGATGGTAGCTTGTGTTTCTGAAATAGAATCTGTGTACCGAGAAATTCCAAATTTAAACTTAAGATTTTGCAAGAAGCCTACAACAATAGTTACTCGATACATCCTAGTAGTAACAAAATATACAGTGATTTGAAGCAAATGTATTGGTGGCCAGGTATGAAATGTGAAATTTCAAAATTTATATCTAAATGTTTGATTTGTCAACAAATAAAAGCTGAGCATCAGGTACCTTTGGGATTGCTTCAGCTTAATATGATTCTAGAGTGGAAATGGGAACGAGTTACTATGGATTTTGTTTCAAGATTTCCATTATCTCCGCAGAAGAAAGATGTCATCTGTGTTATTGTTGATCGCTTAACTAAATCAGCATACTTTATACCTATTTGGACGAATTTTTCACTCAAAAATTTGGCATAACTGTACGTTGCTGAGATTGTTAGACTTTATAAGGTGCCAATATCTATTATCTCGGATCGAGATCCGTGTTTTACCTCTCGATTTTGGGGTAAACTACATGTCGCTTTAGGCACTAGATTACATTTCAACACAACCTTCCATTCACAAAGTAATGGTTAGTCTGAACGAGTAATTCAGGTACTTGAAGATACGCTTCATTGTTGCATATAGAATTCGATGGTAGTTGGGAAAATTTACTTCCTTTAGTTGAATTTCCGTATAACAATATTTATCATTCGAGCATCACAATGGCGCCGTACGAAGCTTTGTATGGTCGGAAGTCTAGAACTCCTTTATATTGGACTGAATTGAGTGAGAAAAAGCTTTTCAGTACTGATTTAACCCGTGAAACTGAGGAAAAGGTCAAGGTGATACGAAATAGTTTGAAAGCTGCTACCGACTGTTAGAAATCTTACGCTGATTTGAAAAGAAAAAACATTGAATTTCAAGTTGGTGATAAAGTATTTTTAAAAGTATTCCCTAGAAGAAAGTTCTTCGTTTTGGCTGAAAAGGGAAACTTAGTCCACGATTTATCAGATCGTACGAGATCATTGAGAGAATAAGACCGGTAGCTTATCGTTTGGCCTTTTCATCTGAATTAGATAAAATTCACAACGTATTTCTTGTATCGATGTTACGATGGTATCGATCTGACCCTTCACATGTAATTTCGCCAGGAGATATAGAAATTTTGTCAGATATGTCTTATATAGAGGAACCGATTAGAATTCAGGCTCAAGAAATTAAAGAACTGAGAAATAAAAACATAGCTTTAGTTAAAGTTCTCTAGCATCATCATGGAGTTGAGGAAACTACTTAGGAATCAGAAGAGACTATGAAAGTGCAGTTCCCGAATCTATTTTTTGGTAAGATTTTCAAAGACAAAAATTTTTTAAGAGGGGGTGAGTTATAATAGCCCATTTTCAGTAGTGTCAGAAAAATTAGTTTCAGGACCATAATTCTGACGAGTGAGCTAATGTTGTGATGTTTATTTAATGTCTATATGATTACATTAAAGTCGTATTAATGTTTAACTTAGAAATTTTGAAGTTTAGATGGTTAATAAACCAAAAAGGATTAAATTGTAAAAACTGTAAATGTTAGTTTCTAATAGGTAAAAGAATTAAATAGATAAAAAAAATAATGAAGTGGTGGACCATATTAGTAGATAGACCATATTGATTACAATGGGTGGTGTTAACTTGGTTATTCGAAAAATTTCATTAATTTTAAAGGTTATTTGAGTAATTAGTTAAAAATTAAATTAGAAAAAAGATGAAAATCTATCCTCTTCATATTTTTCTTTTCTTTGGCCGAATGCCATTGTTGGGGGAACTCAAAGCTTTGTTTTGTTTTTGAATCTTTGCATGTAAGCTATTTTTTACCCTTTTTGGTGATTTCTATGTTTTTGAGCTCGTATTAGTTAATCTAGCTAGCCCGGAGGTAAATTTGTAAAGTTGTTAAAATTTTAGGGACTTGCCATGATAGAGTTTGAATGTGTTTTGAATTTAGTTGATAGATTATTAAGTTTGGTTGTTAAATAGACAAGTTTTGTCAAATGAATTTTTATGATTTTAAGGTATAGGGATTTATTTGTTAAAAGAGTAAAAATTCATGGTTATAAATGTAAAATTTTGTTAGATATGAGTTGTTTGAGGCTAGTAAAAATTAGTTATTATTGTGGTGACAGAAAAATTATGAAATTTCAGGTTAAAGGATTTGGGGATTTAATTTGATTATAAGATAAATTATTTGGGGTTATTTAGTAATTTTACATTAATATGTAAATTAGTTTGAAATGGAAAATTGAGGTTATGGAATTAATTGATTAAGTTAAATAACAATTTACCTCAAGACTCAAATCCGTTTGTCGAATTCTGGTAAGTTCATCTTATGTATTTGCATGGTTATATTAAATTCCTTGTTAAGGATTTAATCTTTTAGTTCTATTTCATATTGTTATTAAATTTTGAATCGTAATATATATTCGAATTAGGTGTTATTCAAGCTTAGTGCCTAGTAGGCTCAGTGCCGATGTTATTCAGGCTTAGTGGCTAGTAGGCTTCATGCCGGTGTTATTCAGGCTTAGTGGCTAGCAGGCTTTGTACCGGTGTTATTCAGGCTTAGTGCCTAGGATGCTCAGTGCTTGTGTTATTTAGGCTTAGTGGCTAGCAAGTTTAGTGGCTAGCAAGCTTCGTGCTAGTGTTATTTAGGCTTAGGGCCTAGCAGGTTTCATTCCGGTGTTATTCAAGCTTAATGCTTAGTAGGCTCAATGCCGGTGTTATTCAAGCTTAGCGCCTAGCGGGCTTTGTGTCAGTGTATCAAGTTGTTTAGTCTATTGATGTTTTATTAAACTTTAAATTGAGCTGTGAAGTAATTAGGTTAATTTTTGAACTTACCAAGTTACGTTAAGCTTATTAGGTTGATTTTATTTTGTAGGTCTCTCAGAATCGTGTCGTCGGTTGTATTGGTTTGAGAGTTCACACACTATCGTCCATACCTTTGTAGTTATTTTGTGTTTTGTTTTGAAGTTGGTTAAAAGTGGCATGTAATTAAAAAGGGTCTTGTGGTATTAGGATATAAGGTAGTTGATATAGTAAGTTGGAAATGGTCATTTTGATGTTGTTATGGTATTTTGATATTTTGATATGTTATGCATATATAATCTGCAATAGTTGATATATTGAATTTGTAGATGTTTGGTTTGATTGAATATTTACATGTGGTACCAATGAGGGTACATTGGTTGGTTGATGGAAATAGATTGTGTATAAGTGATTTTGACATGTTTTGGTCTTGTTTATGTAAGTATTGAATAGGTTTATGGGTTGGTTAATGATATGCTTGTGGTACAAGAAAATATATTTGGTAAACTTGATTATTAATATACATTTTGGTGTACACGGCCTGAGACATGGGTTGTCACACGGCCATGTGTCACACATGGTCTGTTCACACAACTGTGTGCCTTTTAAGTTTCAGGTGCGGGTTTCACATGGTTTGGCACACGGCCTACGAGTCGGCCATGTGTCCCAAAATAGTTAGTCACACGGTTTGAGACATGGTCGTGCAACTCTTTTCGGATATACACACAGGTTGGGACACAGTCGTGTGGTGCTAGTCAATGAGTTACACGGTTTGCAACCACGGGTGTGTGTGTTAGACACACGGCTATGTTTTGGCCACACGGGCTGGCCTGTGTCACTCGGCCTGACCACACTGCCGTGTGACCCCTGTTTCTAAAATTTTCAACTTTTTCCTAATTTTTTCGGTTTGTTTCAGATTGACCCCAAAATGTTTCCAAATTATGGTTAGGGCCTAGTAAGCTTGGTTTAAGGCCCGTAAAAGCATGTTTGACTTAAATTGAATATAATTTTTTATTAATATTTACTTAAAAATATAGATTGTATGTAAGGTTAACTGTTGGTAAATTTATCATAATACTCAGTAATCCCAAATCTGATGTCGTAAGTGAGTTAGGGGTGTTACAATCTTAGGACAATATTATTGGCTAACATGTTGTAACTAGTTGTCTTATTCAAAGAAAAACTACTTGTTGTATTGCATGATAATACCTACAACAGGGTCGACCAACTATCCTACAATTACAAGATAATTCTTCTTTCTTTCAGGAAATCTCCTTAGTGAAGTGTACATGAAAATCCTACCTTGGGGTAGTTAAACTGCCATGCCATCACAAGAGACTATTGATGGAGGCCGTAGGTCTTGTCTAGGGACCTTCCCCCACTCAATCTTTTAAAAACATGCAAGGTTTTTAATGCTTGCTTTCAATCATGAATGATCAATATATGCATGGAGTATATGAAATGCTTATCATTCGTATGCATGAACAAACATTTACAGTCAAATAAATATCATCATGCAATCACGTATAAAAGCATAAATTTTGATTGACTTTGACCAGCCAAATTTTCCATGATTCCATCCTAGAAAACAAAATTACAAAACTCACCCCAAAGTATATTTTGGGTCTTTTATTTTTTCGCCACGAACTTTCGTTATGTTACTAGTTCACGTCACTGTCATCATTATTTTTTCACCGCTATTTTTCACCGATTTTGTCCCCACTGCAAGGTTATCATTGGCCACCATCAGGCCATCGTCAGACCACGACCTTCATCGTTGAACCTTGCCGTTAATCATCATCATCAAACCACCAGTAGCCTCTTGCTATTAGATCATCGTTGGCCTTTTTTTGGTTTTAATGGTTCAATTTTACGTCGTCTTGATCAGCCTAGATGCGTCTTGGTTGTCCGGGTTCCGTGGAATATTATAGGTTACATAAATCTTATGTTCATTTTCAACTCACATAAATTATTCTAAGCTAATAAAATAAATAAATCTTGCGTAGAGAGGATAGTCCACGATCTAACTACACACCTGAAAATTAATAATAATTACATTCAAATTTTTAAGAATCACAACTTTAGAAAAATGATTTTATCATATAAATAATAATAGCCTACATTCAATCACATACATATCCCTAAACATACTGATAATTACAAGAATGTCATTTCTTATAAAATATTAATCACACATAAAGAAGAGAGAAAAATTTCGGTATCGTTTATACTATAAACATAGCATGACCTGACTCTGATACTAATTATTGATAAAAATCTAGTTCAAAAACAGTTTTCTTACATAGGGAAAAATTAAAATTGTGAAAATCGAATTAGTTTGTGATATTTATAGCAATAAACTATTTCTGAAATCGCACCTATGTTTTCAGCTAGACAGATCCTTATTGTTCCCGACTTTCAACCAAATGACCTTCTCTATTATTCTTGTATCACGAACTGCTTCGAGTGTTATTTACTTTACTTTTAGTGGGAAAGTGAATATCTCTCTTAAGAACCTGACAAAATTGTTATTCCGAAAAAGAGAATTTATACTTCAAAAATAAATTCTCACTATTTCGGGTAGAATAACAATATCTCAAAGTTGTGTATCTAGTCCTACTGATGTCATCTATTTATAAGGAGAAAAAGTGAAACCCTTATTGAATTCGTATAAGCCTATTTCAATAAAAAAATAAAATCCTAGTTCAATGAATACTAGGGTTTGTCATCCCATGTATTAACATGAGGGGTTTTGGGTCTCTGTTATATCAGGTCCAATTACAAATACTTCCTAGACTTTTAACTCAACACTTTATAACTCAATCCAACCTAATACATGTTTTTCTATTTTCCATAATAAACATAATAAACTGATTTAAATAAATAAATAAATTTCTCAATTACATAATTTTCTCAACTCGATTCTAATTTCATTAAAATCATGACAACTTTACCATAAAAGAATCTATGAGAAAATATATTAATTATTTCTACAGTCAACCAATTCACTATGAACAATTAATGTAATTCTATTTTCGAACTTCAACTAATTAATTAATAATTTGAAAAACCATAAATTAATTTTCCAAGTCATTTCAATTTAGTGAGAAAACCACATTTATTTTCGAATGTTTCCTATATTTCCAACTTTACCATTCTATCCATTTCTAGTCATTTGGTTCAACATACAATTACTTTCTAGTTTCAATAGGATATCGGAAGGACTGATTGGACATACGTGATTCGGTCTCAAGTGATTTATACTTAAATTTAAGCTTGACACCTATTAATTATAAACACATTTAGTCACGAAGTCATTCCACTATAGTATCGTGATTAGGCTCTTCTTAATGACATACCATTACGAAAACAACTTGATCAGTGCTTGCCCAATGACCTTGTCATTAGTGTGTTACCCTTATAGGATATCCTTAATCTCTTTGGAATAGTATTCATTCTCCTCTATTTTATCTAATAGTAACCATTACATCTTCCTTCATGAAAAGTCAATTACTATCAAATAGTAATTAAGTCATTCATCACAAAAACGAATGACCCATGACCATGCTTACTTTTCATCCATCATGTAAGGCCAATAAGAGAATATCATTTACCCATGTCTCAGGTTATGAATTCCACTATTGTGAATGATGCTACATACTGTAGAACTCGTATACCTAATGCACCAACTTTCGTTTCCTTATCTATTTGAACTCAGGCTTTTACTTATATCAAAGTATACGAGTCATGCATACATAGTCCATCATCTACTTAAGAGTAAGGTATGCCGCACTATAAATGTCATGTAATACCCCGCACAACATAGTCTTGTTGACGAATTTATGTTGTACTCGCCAGCATAGTACTTGTTTAAGTTGTGCACCATGAGTGGCGAATTGTATGATTTATAAGTTTGTTAAGATATGTTGTTTAAGGCAAAGTATAAGTTTTGTTTTATGTTCAAGTGTGTTGTGGTGAAGAACCCGGTAATCAATGTTTCTTTTGAAAAGTCTGTCTATTAAGACCTTTTGTTTATGTATGCCAATAAAAGAGTGTAGATTTGATTATTATCTGTTTGTGCACTTCTGATTTCTTGATTTGATTATTATCTGTTTGTGCACATCTGATTTCTATTCAGTTCTAGTTTAGTTTTAACTGGGATTTAGTTAAAAAATACAAAAAGTGTTATGATTATTCTTGATGTATTATAGTCTATAATGATTATGTTGGTCATGATAGAATGGAGTTAGGCTTGCATGTTATCCACGTATTATGTTAGCCCTAAGAGAAAATGCTGTAAGATAAATATCAGTGAAAACCTTTGTAGTGGGGTTTTTTTCCTTCTCTTTTCTTTTTGCTCTGTTACACTTTGAAATCCTGTTAAAAGGAGTTCATTGGATAGGAAGCAATAAGTGATCGAGTAGTAAGAAAGAGTTGTGCATGCAATAATAGTGATAGAATAACAACTTCATTGAAATCATCAGTGAGTATCTAGGTTGTGGAGTTCTTCTCTATGTTGTATTTTTTCTTATGTAGCATTATTGTATGGTTGTCATAGATAGAGTCCATGTAACACCCTTAACTCGTCTCCGTTGCCAGATTAGGGTTACGGAGTATTACCAAGCAAAAAAAAACTTTTAACTTCACAACAGAAACAATTATATAAAATTAATGTAAACATATAATAATTGAATCTAATCATGGAAGATATACACTTATGAGACTTAAATTGAGTCTACGGGGCCCTAAAAACAATTTTGGAACAATCTGGGATCAAATCGAAACAAAACAGAAAATTTTGGAAAAAAATGAAAAATTGGGAAATAAGGGTCACACGGTCGTGTGGCTAGCCGTGTGACATAGCCCAGACCATGTGGACATTCGAAGTATGGACACAGGACCGTGTCCCAACCAATGTGTATGCTCGTGTGCATATTCAAAATAGGACTACATGACCATGTCACAGGCTGTGTGCCAAACCGTATGTGTGTTCGATATTGGGTTATACGGCCGTTTCACAAGTTGTGTCTCAGGCCATGTGAATCTTACACCTAAAACAATTAAGTCATGTTTAACCCCTAAATGAAGCCAATTCAAACACCATTTCTTGCACAATAAGTCATACCATAACTAGCCTATTTCATATGGTTAAAAGCACATTCAAAACACAAAATACATACTAAATATTCATCCACCTTATGTATAACCAATATGTCATCAAAAGGCACCTCAATTCAAACACTAATTCAATCCAAAAAGACCATTTCAATCTCTTACTACACCACCATAGCTTACCACTTTAAAAGCACAACCAAAATAACCATAACCTTATAAGTTTAAGCATTTACAAGCTAAACCCAACCAAATATATATACAAGTGGATACAAACAAGACCAAAACACACCAAATTAACAAGCTAATCTAAAGTACCTATTAGATCAAATTCCTATACATGCCATTTATAATCATTTGTTAAAATAGCCAAAAACTATCAAAATGGTTGACAAATAGTGTGATAGTGTAACAGCCCGATTTTAGGCTTAGTCGGAACAATGATTTCGATACCTCTAATCTGAGGTCAGAGAAATTATTTTATTCTTTTTTTTTGGAGTCATAGCATGTTTATATTAGTGCATGAAAAATTTAGTGGGTTAATTTTAATGTTTGTGAGCCCAATTGCAAAAAAGGACTAAATCGCATAAAGTGCAAAAGTCTTGAATTAATAGCTAAGGGTGTTAAATTTCCATGAAACTTAAATTGGGAGTCTTTAAAGGGAAATTAGACCCTATTGAGAGAGCCTGGCCGGCCATGAGACAAAGAAGAGTACATGGTCAAAATGTTAGGTAAGTGATCTCATATTAGGTGATAAAATAATACCCTAAATGCCTAGCCTTCATCTTTTTCATCTATTCTTTCTTCTTGATCAAAAATACGATCCAAGAGAAGATTTTTGAAGCTTGAAATTTATAGCAACTTATCATCTCTAGAAGTAAGTGGTTTCCATACCCTTTGTTGATGATTTTTGCATTTTTAGAACCCTTGTAGCATAAGCTTTCTATTAAGGGGGCTATTTTTCAAAATGGTTGAAAGTATAGGGTTTTTCCATGAGAGAATTTGGGGTGTTTTCTGAAATTTTATGGAAGAATATGAGGCTTGGTTGTGTAATAAATAACTTTTGTAAAAGGATTTTTCATGAAAACACCAAAAAGGACCATTTTGCTTAAGTTGTAAAACAGATGGTTATTATGTGAAATGGTGGGAATTTGGAATGGTTATAAGATTAAAAATGGTTTGGCTAGGCTTAAGATACGAAGAAAGTCGATAAAAATCAAATTTCGGGCTTAGGGGTAAAATGGTCATTTTGTAAAAGTTACCATTTTGCCCCATTTTGAATTTTTGATTTGCCTAATTTTATTTAGTGGCTAAATAAGTACATTTTGCTATTATAGATCAAGAAATACTGAATCCGAACTTAGACTAGGGGAAGACCAAGCAAGTAGAATAGACTGACAAGTTGCCTACATTTTGTTTACTGAGGTAAGTTGTATGTAAATAATACAACTACATTGTTATTATATCTATTGAATTAATATAGCATGATTTGCTTGATTGTGGAAATGAGAATGCATGATGATAATTTAGATAGTAGAATTCCCATTTGAACCATAGGGAATAAATCGGATATTCATGCCATGACGTATGAGTTATTTTAAGCTAGTGTAAGACATGTCTGAGACATGCATCGGCCTTATAAAATAAGCCAGTGTAAGACATGTCTGGGACATGCATCAGCTATAAGAAGTGTTAGTGTAAGACCATGTCTGGGGCATGGCATTGGCACGGATATGGGAGAGCTAGTGTAAGACCATGTCTCGGACATGGCGTCGGCATGAGATATGAGCCAGTGTAAGACCATGTCTGGGACATGGCATTGGCATTCTACCCCATGTTAGAGGCTTATTGAATATCAAGTAGTGTTTTGAATGGTTCAACATTGAGAGTTATAGTTTAAGTTAAACGAGAAAAGTATAACCATGTTGTGAGTGGTACAGGTGCCCATTTGAAATGTATGAGATATGAGCTCAATGTATGCTATGTGAATTGTATTAGATAGTGATGAGTAAGTTGTACTTATGCCTACTTTTGTATTATGAGCATGATGATGAATGGTAAAGTTGTTGTTATATTTATTTTCATGTGATGTTGTTATATTTATTTGCATGCAACTTACTAAGCTTTATGCTTACTCCCTCTCCTTTCCATTTTCTTATAGTGCTGCCTAATTAGCTCGAGGATCATTGGACGTCGGAGGCATCGATCACACTATCAACCGAAGCACTTGGTATAGTTGGTTTTATTATTTTGAAAATGACATGTATAGGGCTTAGACTTTTGAAGTTTGTGTCATGTTAATTTGGCCAAATGTGTTGGCTTTAGACGAATCTCTTCATTTTGTATTAAGCCTCGAAATAATGGCTAATGCTCATTAATGATATATGCAAATGATGATATTTTCATGAATGAGATAATGCCTTGTGTGGCTAATTATACCTTGTATTTTTGAATGGATGTTGTTATATTGTGTTTCAGGGTGGCAAAGGGCTTGGTAGATAGCCCTATATTGTTCACACGGGTAGGCACACAGGCGTGTGTCTAGGCCGTGCATATTGTCCGGCTGTGTGTCCCCTGCATGTAAAATTTGCAAGTCAGAATGCATGGTAGTAAACACACGGGCAAAGACACGGCCATGTGTCTCAGCCGTGTGGAGGACATGGCCTCTGGCCACAGGTATGTGCCTTAAATTGGATGTTGACGTCAAAAATAGAATGTCAAAGTTTTTAGACACAGGCTAGGATACGGGCGTGTCATGGTCGTGTGAGAGACATGGGCATGTGTCAGGCCATGTGAAAACCCCTATAGGTTCGAATTTGGAATTTAATTCACATGGGTATAGGACACGGGCGTGTCCCTAGGTACTTAGGCCATGTGTGTCACACGGGCCATCAACACGGCCATGTCACAAGAGCCACACAGACGTATTGTCTTTCCATACGGGCATGTATGCCCTGTTTCAAAGGTCATTTTTTTTATTAAGTCGGTTTAACCATCTGAGTGGTTTCCAATGAATGTTTGAGGCCTCGTAGGCCCGTATTAAGGGGCTTAAACAAAGTTTGTAAAAGTTTTTAAATTTGATTAAGTCTTGGTGACTCGAAAATGATCGTGTACATGCGTTAAAGTTTAGTAACGCCTCGTATGTCGTCCCGAGGTAGGGTACGGGTGTGGGGTGTTATAGATAGAGCTCCAACAAGATTCCAACCGATCTAACTTTCCAAAGATCTACAAGACAGAGAAAAACAACTACCTAAGCAATAGGTGCTTAGTAAGCTCGAGTAAGATAAACTCAAACTTAGCAAATAAATAATTATATGATTAAATCATTCAAGCATTGTTTATTCCCTATATGCACATTTCTTTCTAGTCACACCACTTCATAAGTTAGTAACTATACACATATAGAAGACCATATTACTCATATCATGTAACATAACATGCATAAGATTTCAATATATAAATCATTAATCACACATTCAATCATCTTCCTTTTCAATTCTAGTGTACATAACCATTCCATATCACATAACAAACCTATACTTAATAGTTCATTTCATGATAACCTTTTCAAATACATCATTTTCATTTGTCATCCTTTTTTGATAACATCCGTTTCAACCTTTCCATTTTATATCCTTTTCCAATAACATCCTTTTCAACCTTTTCATTGATTCGGTAATACCAAATCTAATTCCATGGTATCTTTCAACTATGGTATTTTTCCTTTTCGAGTATAATACCATGATGCATTTCAATCACGGTCTTTTCCTCAAGAAGATATTCCAAAATATCAATTCTTTGATACATATATAAATATATCCATTAATCTTATAAATTCAAATATAATACTATAAAATGATATACGAACTTACCTTGACAAAAACGATTTGTAAAACGAAGCCGACGACTAATCCAACACTTTTTCTTTTCCTCGGTTTAGGTCTGGTTGATTCGTGTCTTGATCTAAATAATAATTTAACTCAATTACATAATTCAAATAGCTTAACTTCATAGATTCTAAATTATAATCCATTTTAATATAAAATAATGAATTTACCCCTAATATTTTAACTTTTATGCAAATTACTCCCTAAAAGTGAAACATACAATTTAGCCATAAGTAATAAAATTTCATGCCAGCCAATTTTCATAAGGTTCCCTAACAACCTATACTTATCGATATTTCACATTAACACCTATGAATTTTACGCTTTTAACAAATTAATCCTTAATACTCAAAATCACTAAAAATCTCTTAAAAAAATAAGCTTATTCCTTAAACAAACTTAATATTCTATCAACCAAATTTACAAAAACATGTTACTCATTCATGGAAAGTCCCTAAACATTTAACAGTTTTACAAGTTCACCTTTGGGCAAGCTAGATTAAACTAATACGAGCTTAAACATAAAAATCACTAAAAACAGGTAAAAAATTCATACCATGCAAGGGACTAAAGCTTGGCTGAATATTCAACTTCAAAAATGGTGTTCTTTGCTCCACAATCGGTGAAAGAGAAACAATTTGGGAAGATTTTTTTGGTTTATTTTATTTATTTATCTAATTACCATTGTACCTTTATCCTATTAACTTATAAAACAACAAAATCATACCAATAATTGTCCACTATTACTGTATAAAGTATAATTACCATATGAGTCCATTAGGTTAAGATTCCACATCCATTTTATCCTTTTAACTAATAGATATAAACTTTTTTACCTTTTTCAATTTAGTCCTTTTTACATAATTAACTATTTAAACCTTAAAATTTCTTAACAAAACTTCAATAAGACCTTAATATAACCCTATACACATTAAATAAGCATTAATACTAACTCACTCATCAAAATCGTGGTCCCAAAATCACTATTTTTGACATCACTAAAAACGAGTTGTTACAGTGTAGGTGAAGACATGAATGTGAAACTTTGGAAATCTGTTATATGTAATTATTTGTGTGTGTGCATGATTATGGCATGGAATAGATATGACTTCCTTGGGGGTATGAACTCGATATCCGAATAAGATAAGCCACTAGCAGGGCATGTTAATTGCTAACTAGATGGCAATATGATGGGCCACTAGTAGGACATATTAGCTGTTAACTAGTTTGGCGGCCACTGGTAGGGTATATTAGTTACTAACTAGTTGGCGTGAGTATTAGATTTTGGTAGGGCATGCTAATTGCTAACCAGCCTAATGTTATGGGTGCTACCTAAGGTAGGACATGTTAGTTGTTAACCATGGAAAAGAGCACTGAACTTATAGGAACACGTAGGTGTTCAAAATGATATGATACAAAAGATTTATTCTGATATGAGAAATTCAAGGTTCAACCCAAGGAATGTTATGAAAGAGGAAGTTAATATATATCTATATGTGATATATGATATGTTATGTATTGAAAGGAATAAGCTAATACGATATTGTATATTTTTGTGTAATATATATATCTATTGAGATGAAAAGAAAGATTAATGTTAAACAAATATGTTTTGATTCCTGTTAATGTGTTGAAAATGTAGCGTATCGTCAAGAATTGATGCTTCCTATATTGAAGCTGCCCTAGTAAGTTTTGAAAGCAAGTATGAGTTCACCTGAAAAAAGGCTATGATTTAAAAAGATACTTATGAGAAAACACTAGGTTAATGGAGAATCATCAATTCTACTATAGTTATAGTGTTAGGTGAGTTCACCCGGAAGGTTGTATGCCAAGGTTAAATGTACGCCCAATGCCATGAATGACAGAATGAGATAGATACGTGAGTACACCGGGAAGGTTATACACCAAAGTTAAGTATTCACCAATGAGATGAGAGTGTTCAGCTGTATGTCTCGGCATGTAGAGTCTAATGTGTTAGTTTGTGTTATGAACTTGCAATGTACCTATTCTTATTAAAGTGTTGAGTTTTCTTTACTAGAACTCACTAAGTTTTTTTGAACTTACCTCTTTTCTTTTCCTCCTTTCAAGTGATCTTGAGTTGTAAGCTTGTAGAAGGGGACTAAACCAGAAGAAGTAATCTCTGCAATGAGCTTCATCTATTTCTATTTTGTAACATGCATATGTATTTGGCATGACATGAAATTTTATTTTGAAAATGACTCTACAATAAATAGTCTTTTTATTTATATAATTTTTTATAAGAATGTTAGCTCTTAAGGGATTTGTCAAAGTTTGTTAAATTCTGATTTATCAATCGATTTCTACTTGTATACATCAAATTGTTTTATAATTAATTATTACTTCTAGTATTGTGTTTCTCAGAAAAGTTTTCACTTAAAGAATTAGATCTATTTACTTTTATTCTATGGTGTATATTATTATAAAAACTTGTGTTCTGAAGAAGTTTGCTAAGGCTCCGCCTAGATAAGCTATTTATAGAAAGTAAACTGAATATTTAACTATGCATATATCCGTTTTCTACTTGAGTAGCGTCTCAATCGACCTTTGAGGATTGGGGTGTTACAAGTTGGTATCAAAGCCTAGATAAGCTAATATGTATAGAAAGTCTGATGATTCGAATGAGTTACCTATTGTGATATCGTCTATGTTAGCTCAGAAATATTTGAAAAAAGGGTTATAATGCATATCTTGCATATGTACTGGATACAAAAGTGTCTGAATCAAAGATTGAACCTGTACCTGTTATTTGTGAGTTTTCAGATGTATTTTTAAAAGAATTACTAGGTTTGCCTCCGATCAGAGAAGTTGAATTTGGTATTAAATTATTACCCGGAACAACACCAATATCAACAGCTCCATATAGAATGGCTCCAACAGAATTAAAAGAGTTGAAAGCTCAGTTGCAAAAATTGACAAAGAGAGGTTTTGTACAACCGAGTTATTCTCCCTAGGGTGCACCAATATTGTTTGTGAAAAAGAAAGATGGCACGATGAGAATGTGTATCGACTACAGACAGTTGCATAAAGTGACAATAAAGAATAAATATTGTAACAACCCTTACCCGGACTCGAGACTAGGACAAGGTACGAGGCATTACTGGACATATACTCCGACATTTTCGGAAAGTATGGGTTAAAAAAATTCATTCTAATTTAAAACTAACCAAACAACATCATAATGTCCTGACTATAGACCTATAAGATCCAAAACATACATTAAAAACAATCTGGGACTAAACCGGGAACTATAGAAAACTTTTAATAAAACTACTAGGGTTATGCTTCACATGCCCATGTGGTGGCAAAGCACACGCCCGTGTGCTTAGGGACACGCCCGTGTGTCCCACCTGTGTTGAATTATTTGGATTTATTTTTCATTTCAAACCTACAGGGGTTTTCACACGGCCAAGCACACGGCTGTGTCCCTAGCCCGTGTCCCTCACACGGCCTAGACACGCCCGTGTCATCGCCCGTGTAAAAAAACCCAAACATTCTATTTATGATGTTATCATTCTTTTTGTGGCACACGGCCAAGGCACACACCCGTGGGCTAGGTCGTGCCCTATACACGATCGAGATACACGACCGTGTCCCTGGCCCGTGTCCCTCACACGGCCTAGACATGCCCGTGTCATCGCCCATGTCAAAAAACCCAGACATTCTATTTATGACATCATCACTCATTTTGAGGCACACAGCCAAGGCACATGCCTGCGGGCTAGGTCGTGCCCTCTACACGATTGAGATACACGGCCGTGTCTCTACCTGTGTGTTTACTACAAAGCTTGCTGCCTGAAGTTTCAAGGTGCAGGGGACACACAACCGGACGACATGCCCGTGGGGCTAGCCGTGTGTCACACACAGCGTAGACACATGCCTGTGTGTCTACCCGTGTAGACCATTTGGTGGCTAATCTCCAAGCCATTGGTCACCCAAAATCACTCGTACACACTCAAAAGTTCCTATGACGTATAATATGGCCTATATTTATCTTTAACCACATTGATATGGTCATATGCATGGTAACCTCATATCATTGGTTAGTACATGTTAGGTTATCCTTTTTGCATTACGGATGTTCATTATCCCATTTCACATTTCATATTTGGGCCTTACTGATACCATATACCATTTTTATGCCTTTACCATATTCAAATTATTTGGCCTCATTTAACACATTCATCCATGGCATATTATACCATCATAATACATGAGGCAAGTAAACATAGGCAT
This sequence comes from Gossypium longicalyx, assembly GCA_025698465.1. Lineage (NCBI taxonomy): Eukaryota > Viridiplantae > Streptophyta > Magnoliopsida > Malvales > Malvaceae > Gossypium > Gossypium longicalyx. Next base: position 63,098,660 of record CM046995.1, on the reverse strand, counting down.
AAAAAATAGATAGAGATTGCAACCCATCTCAATATTGGCCACATCCCATAGCCATATACAAAAGAATTATCAATACCATAAGCCAACACTTTGGCTAACCAAATGACACATATAAAAAAATATGACCATTATCCTATACATGCCATTATAACAAAATAAAAGTATTCATATACCAAAGCAAGACTAGAGATAGTGTGATGATTCCCCCGATCGTCTTCCTATCTTCATGAGTCCATGAGCTCTGTAAAATAGTGAAAGGAAAGGGGGTAAGCATTAACATGCTTAGTAAGTTCGGATAACAAGAAGGTAAAATTACCGGTTATTTAGCATACAACCATAGAAGATATTCATGCCAAACATGCATAGTATAAATTCCTTATCACATACACTCAATCATCAGGTTAGTTTCATCTCAAGCAATATAGCATTAATCTTAGATGAGCTCATCAATTCAATATTTCCATTCTCGTTTCTCCTTGTAATCCCATTGAATTTTCTCAAAAATCTTGATGGGTATCCCGTTTACCGTCAAGTCATGCTAGTGACCATTTTAAATACACACTCCTGTGAACCTCACTTTTACGGCGGGATTACCAGCTCAGATTAAACCTCTTATAACATAAATTCAAGGAGTATTTTTAGGATTACCATTCCAGGCTAAATCCCTTACAACGACAATTACCCCAATATGCTCGGATCTGAAATGCCAGTCCAAGCTAATTTCAATCCTTAATCATATTACCCATCCGAACTAAATTTATAATGCACATATATTCATTGAGAGGTTTGATCACTTAAGGAACACCCGTCCTGGCTAGATCCTTACCATACTGAGATCATGGGATTACCCGTCCGGGCTAAATCCCTTACTGCAACACATGCAAGATCTCATGTAATGTAAATAAGAATTTACCCATCGAATCTTTTTTTTATTCAAACGGGACAATTGTCACCTTTTTCATTTTACACTATCACATTTCTTGGATTGTCATGCAATCAATATCCAAATTAACATACATTTAAGAATATGCATTTCCAAGTATATTTAAAGTTTACTTCGATTTACACGAACTTACCTGGTAATTACTTTGGGTTCGTGTTTTGGTTATTCTGAAACCTTCTATTTACCTCGATCGACCTCCGAAATTTGTTCCTCGGGGTTTATAACTGTAAAAATAGTCATTAGTAACTCAAATTATTCATTTTGAGCCTAAATTTCAACCCAGGAAAAATAACCATTTTGCCCCTAATATTTCACAATATTTATTATTTAGTCCCTAGGCTCGTATGATGAAATGCATGCAATTTCTACATCACCCAAGCCTAGCCGAATGTCTTTCCCTCTTATGGAAGCCCAAATTTTCCATTATTTCTTATCTTTCTACCCATTTTTACAACTTTTACAAAATGGTCCCTAAAGCCATTTCCATGAAAATTCACTTAGTAAAAGTTGTTTACCATCCTTTAAACTTTCATATTCCTCCATAAACCATTAAAATACATGTAACTTATGCATGGGTAAATTTATAAACATGAACCCTAGCATGAAATATGGGTAGAAATGAAGAGAGCAAGTTACGAGGATTTTAAAAATACGAAGAACATTAAAAATGGGGCTTGGGAGCACTTACTATTGAGCTTGGAAAGTGAAGAAACCTTAGCTATGGTGGCTCTCAAATTTTGGCAGCAAGGTGGAGAAAATGAGCTGATTTTTGGCTTATTTTCCCATTTTATTTCATTAATTAGCCAAATAACCAAAATGTCCTTAGGCCCTTACTTTCAAATTTTATCCATACATGCCCATTTTTGTCCAAAAACTTAGAAATTGGGTAAATTGCTCTTTAATTCATTCTAATTAAAAATCTAAAGTAATTTCATACAAATTGCTTCTAGAACCCAAGTTTTACAATTTATTCAATTTGGTCCTTATTTTCCAATTGAACACCTTATACTTAGAATTTCTTCATGAAACTTTAACACATGCTTACTTTCATATTCTAGACCTCATAATAATCATGAAATAAATATTTTAACATTAGATTGGTGGTCCTGAAACCACTATTCCGACTAGGCCTTATTTCAGGATGTTACAAATACCCTCTACTGCGGATTGATGATTTATTTGACCAGTTGAAAGGGGCTACAATATTTTCAAAGATTGATATGAGATCGGGTTATTATCAGTTACAAGTCAAAGAGTCAGAAGTGTTGAAAACCGCGTTCAGAACGAGGTGTGGGCATTATGAATTTCTTGTTATGCCTTTCGGTTTAACTAATGCTCCTGCCATTTTTATGGACTTGATGAACTAGATATTCAGACCGTATTTAGATAGATTTGTTGTTGTTTCATTGATGCATTTTGATCTATTCACGAGATGAATTTGAATATACCGAACACTTGAGAATTGTGTTACAAACTCTACGTGATAAACAGTTATTTGCAAAATTCAGTAAATGTGAGTTTTGGCTCAAAGAGGTTGGATTTCTAGGGCACATTGTTTCAGCTGACGGTATTAAAGTTGATCTGAGCAAGATTTCTACTATTGTTGATTGGAAATCTCCAAGAAATGTATCTGAAGTCAGTAGTTTTCTGGGCTTAGTGGGATATTATCGAAGATTTGTTAAAGGATTTTCGATGATTGCGACACCAATAACATGACTGGTACAAAAAGATGTAAAGTTCGAACGGCCAGAAAAATGTCAGCAGAGTTTTGAACAGTTGAAAATAATGTTAACTAAAGCACCAATTTTAGTACAACCTGAATTGGGTAAGGAGTTCGTGATTTATAGTAATGCTTCATTAAATGGACTGGGTTGTGTTTTGATGCAAGATGGAAAAGTTATAGCTTATGCTTCCCGACAGTTGAAACCGCATGAAAAAAATTACCCTACACATGACTTAGAATTGGCTGCAATTGTGTTTGCATTGAAGATTTGACGACACTACTTATACGGTGAAAAATGCCACATTTATTCGGATCACAAGAGCTTGAAATATTTGATGACACTGAAAGATTTAAATTTGCGAAAACGAAGATGGCTCGAGTTATTAAAATATTATGAATTTGTGATTGATTATCACCCGGGAAAAGCTAATGTTGTTGCTGATGCCTTGAGCTGAAATCTTTGTTTGCATTACGAGCAATGAACACCTAGTTGATGATTTGTGATGATGGGTCTATTTTAGCTAAATTAAAAGCTAAACCGGTATTTCTTCAAAAAATCTTTGAAGCTTAAAAAGATGACCGTGAATTGCAAGCTAAACGAATTCAATGTGAGTCTATTTCTGATTCAAAATTTCATATTGGAACTGATGATTGTTTAATGTTTCGAAATAGATTTTGTGTACTGAAAAATACAGAACTTATTCAGAAAATCCTGTATGAAGCACACAGTAGTCGTTTTTCTGTTCATCCGGGTAGTACCAAGATGTATAATGATCTGAAACAGATGTACTAGTGGTCATGAATGAATTGGGATATTTCAGAGTTTGTGTCGAAATGTTTGATATGTCAGCAAGTCAAAGCTGAACATCAAGTGCCATAGGGATTACTACAGCCTGTAATGATTCCTGAGTGGAAATGGGATAGAGTTTCAATAGATTTTGTGTCGAGATTGCCTCAAACTCCAAAAAAGAAAGATGTTATTTGGGTTGTTGTTGATCGATTCACGAAATCTGATCATTTTATACCGGTATGTATAGATTACTCACTTGATAGATTAGTTGAATTGTACATTTATGAAGTTGTTCGGTTACACGGGGTGCCATTATCTATTATTTTTTATAGAGATCCGAGATTTACATCACGATTCTTGAAGAAACTGCAAGAGGCTCTGGGAACAAAATTGAATTTCAGTACTGCTTTTCATCCTCAGACTGACGGTCAAATCGAGAGGGTTATTCAAATTCTCGAAGACATGTTGAGATGTTGTATTTTAGAGTTTGAGGGCAGTTGGGAAAAATACTTACCGTTGATTGAATTCGCATACAACAACAGTTTCCAAACGAGTATAAAGATGGCATCTTACGAAGTTTTATATGGTCGCAAATGTCGAACTCCGCTATACTAGACTGAATTGAGTGAAAAAAAGATTCACGGGGTTGAATTGATCAGAGAAATTGAAGAAAAAGTGAAAATGATTCGCGATAGTTTAAAAGCAGCTTCAGATCGACAGAAATCATACGCAGATTTGAAACGTAAAGAAATTGAATTTCAAGTCGGGGATAGAGTGTTTTTAAAGGTGTCACCGGGGAAAAAGATTCTTCGATTTGGCCGTAAAGGAAAGTTAAGTTCGCGATTCATCAGGCTATATGAGATTATTGAGAGAATAGGACCTGTGGCATATCGACTAGCTTTACTATCAAAACTTGAAAAGATCCATAATGTTTTTCACGTTTCTATGCTACGTTGTTACAGATATGATCTGTTACATGTGATCTCTCCAATAGATGTTGAAATTCAGCCAGATAAGTCGTGTAACGAAGAATCGATCAGGATTTTGGCTAGTGAAATTAAAGATTTGAGAAATAAACGCATAGCCTTAGTAAAAGTTCTCTGGCATAAATATGGGATAGAGGAAGCTACATTGGAACCCGAGGAAGCTATGCGAAAACAGTACCCTAACCTTTTCACCGGTAAGATTTTCGGGGACGAAAATCCCTAAGGGGGGAGAGTTGTAACAGCTCGTTTTTTAGTCAAATCGAAATAGTAGTTTCGGGACCATAAATCCAAAGTCAAAATATTTATTTTATTATTTTATTAAAGTTTACAGCATGATAGAATTATTATGTGAAAGTTTCATAAAGAAATTTTACTGTTTAAATGTTTAATTCGATAAAAAGGACTAAATTGCGTAACGAGTAAAATTTGAATTCTAATTGTTAAAGGTGTTTAATTGCTGTGATTTAGTAAATCAAGGGTCTTATAATGTTACTATACCATTATTAAGGTTAGTGGACATTTATGTCTATGATTTAAGTGTTTCATAAGTTATAATTATAAGGTTAATATAGTAATTTATGTATTAAGTTAATAATAATAAAACAAAACCAAAATCATGTTATTTTATTCATCATCTTGCCGAAAATTGTGAAGAAAGAATAGAAAACTTAGCTTTTCATTCGGCCAAGCTTCAATTGTCAATTAAGGTACGATTTTTACTCGATTTTTAATGATTTCTACGATTTTAAGCTCGTTGCAGCTTATTCTAGCTAACTCGTACCTTAATTTTTGAATTTGTTCATGATTTTGTAAAGTTCCATTGTTGAATACTTGAGTTCTTTGATGTTTAATGATAGATTATGGAAGTTTGATGATAGTTTTACATGTTTTGTAAAGTGATTTTTGACAAAAATGTCAAATAGGGATTGAATTGAGAAACTGTAAAATTATGTGGTTAAAAGTGTGAAATAATGAAATATATGGGCTGTTAGGAGTCCCTATAAAATTCGGCTACCATGGATTATGGCCTAATTATGCAATTTTGCATTTTTATGTGTTAGGGACTAAATTAGCCAAAATGAATGTTTTAGGCTAAATTGAATTGAATGAAAGTTTGAATGAGTTAATTTGATATTATATATATCAAGTTAAGAAAATACCAGAACTAGATCGGAGAAAACGAAAAGTGGACGAATAGCCTATAGTTTTATCCGAGGATATTAGGTAAGTTCGTATAATTAGAATCGAACTTATATATATTTAAAAATATTTAGAATGAATAATTGTAATTGAGTAATTGATATAATTGAAATACAAATGCTTTATTGATATATTATATTTGTTACCGAGCCCCATTTAAACTATATGAATTCATAGGATACGAGTGACTTGTCACTAGGATTACCGATTTGGTCAAGCTCTTGCATTTGTTGCGGGACTCACCACAGTTCGTATGAGCTTATCGATATATCAGCTCGTATGAGCTTACTGTTCAGCTCGATAGAGCTTACCGTTTTAGCTCGTATGAGCTTACTGTTCAGCTCGATAGAGCTTACCGTTTCAGCTCAATAGAGCTTACCGTTTCAGCTCAATAGAGCTTTTAGCTCAGGAGGAGCTTACTGATTATGGCTCGAAAGAACATAAATGATAATGAATTGACGAATTACTGATGTTATTCACCCGAGTATCCTTTGAATTTCTAATAGGTTCAATGGGCATAAATTCTGTTTATACGGATAAGTAATGTTAAATGAATGGATTATGCATAATGTTGAATAGGTATTTGGGCATGTAATTGTTAGGTTTTGATATGGCAAATAATGTGTATTGAAATGGTTATCTTGGCTGCCTATTGAGTTGTAAAAATTTGGCCATTTGTGCTTGTGCTTATAGGTGGCAAAATGGCTTTACAAATGGCCTATTTTTGTCCACACGGGCAGAGACACAGGCGTATGTCTCAGCTGTGTGCGACACACGATCATGCTGCACGCCCGTGTGTCCCCTGTACCTTTTGAATTAAGTCAGTATACTCTACATGTTTGGCACGGCCTAGACACACGAGCGTGTCTATTAGCTGTGTGTAACACACAAGCTGGCACGTGGGCATGTGGCCGGCCGTGTGACCCAAGTCAATAACCTCTCTAGTTTTCCCACGGCCATGGTACATGGGCGTGTCCACGGCCGTATGACACAAGTCAGTATGTATGCCCTGTTTTCACACGATCTAAGGTACGGGCGTGTCTATTAGCCATGTGAGGCACACGGCTTGTTTACACGGCCGTGTGATATTTGAAATGTTGAAATTTTTCTAAGTTTCCAAAGTTTTAATATGTTACCGATTTAGTTCTGAATGCATGTTTTAAGCTTCCTATGCTCGAGTTAAGTGTATATTGAATGTGAATGAATGATAGTTACTGAAATGAGATGATAATTGATAAATGATTGTTTTGAACTGAGTTACAAGTTCGGTAATGCCTCTTAACCTATTCCGGCGACGGTTACAGGTTAGGGGTATTATATCCTATGAGAGAGATACATAAATGTGGTGCTAAGTAATTTTTAGGAGATAAAGAAGATGATCATACAGCCTGTAACGCCCCCACGCCCGAGACCGTCGCCGGAGTCGAGTATGAGGTGTTACTAAGCTTAATTTAACATTTTTAGAACTTTGGATTATTTGTTTTTACATTCACAGTTTTTAAGCTACTTGCGTCACAGTCACAAGAAAAATCATGTCTCGAGTTACGAAACTCGAAATCAAGATCCGTAAATTTTCCCTAAATCTAGACTCATATACCTATCTACTAATTTTTTTCTAGAATTTTTGGTTGGGCCAATTAGTACAGTTTATTAGTTAAAATTACCCCTGTTTCAGGACTTGACTGGTCTGACCTCTGTTTACTACGAACCACGTTTCTCTCCATATAAAATTCATATGACTATGAGGTTTGTTTCTCCTGAAACTAGAATCAATAAGGATTCTAAGAATATAAAATACACCACCTAGTTATATCTGTACAATTTATGGTGAATTTATAAAGTTAAAACAGGGGATCCAGAAACTGCTCTGACCCTGTTTCACTAAAATTCAAATATCTTCTAACATATAATTTCTTTACCTGTTTCATTTGTTTTATGTGAAACTATACATATTAAGCTTCAATTTGATATTTAATCCATCACGAAATTCAATTTCTATGATTTTTAGTAAATTTTTAAACTCACATCAGTGTTGCTGCAATATTCTGTTTATGGCAAATTTCATCCCTTATTATGAGTTTTTATGCACTAAGTATCTTAATAACTTTCCATAACATCAAACATAATCTAAACTAACCATTTCCATAACTTATCATTATCAAACATTTTCTCAACCATTCCATCACCATATCAGAAGATCATTTACACAAAATAGGTATATTGCTATACATGCCATACTTAAATTTACAAGCCATTTACCGAAAAGTTCTTCCGGATAGTGTGACTGATCCTTCGACCTATCCCGACTCCTGAGCTGGCTTGTCCAAAACTACAATGAGTAAGAAGGAGGGAGTAAGCATAAATGCTTAGTAAGTTCATATGCAAATAATAAGTAACATAACAAACAATCATACCAATCAACATTAGCATGCATCACCAAAACACATATCACATTTCTAATCATTTTTCATCATCTTATTACCTTATCGTGGTTGTATCAATACTCAACCCGAGGGTTAAATACATACCTGTACAGAATATCCATTTCTCATCGCTTACCAATACGTCTCTTTACATCTCGAGTATTCCTCCATTTGAGTAAACTTTACCCGTTGAACACATTGGAATATAATTCGGATACATGGAAACTTTGCACATAAGTGCCACATATGTAGCCAAGCTACTATGTAACCCGCCCATAAGCGAACTCAGACTCAACTCAACGAGCTCAGGCGTTCGCATCCATAAGTGAACTCGGACTCAACTCAACGAGCTCGGATGCCTAGTTACATCTCACGAACTCGGACTCAACTCAACGAGTTCGGACATTCGCATCCATAAGTGAACTCGGACTCAACTCAACGAGTTCGGATGCTCAACCATCCTAGTGACATGTCACTTGTATCCTAATCTATTCCTAAGGTTCAAACGGGATTTTCCTCGAACACATATCCTTGCCGTCTTCCGTAGAATGCCGAAACCAGTACTCGTAACAATTTATTTTTAACAAGTAGTTCACATAATTTGCATTTTATTCGAAATTAACCACAAAGCATATATTTCATGATAAAAATCAGCATATCATATAATTAACATCAACAACTTAAAAAATAACAATTATGTTACATTATTTACACATGAACTTACCTTGGTACCAAAATACAAAGATTTTGCAATTTAGTCCACAATCTTTTCTTTTCCTCGATTGGGGTCGTTTCCACGTCTTTCTTGATCTAAAATAACACATTTAGCTTATTTAATACTCACATTATCAAATTAATCCTTAATTCAAATTTTGGCAAAATTACAATTTTACCCCTAAACTTTTGCATATTTACATTTTTGCCCCTAGGCTCGGGATTAAATTTTATTCCTTATTCTTATGTTTTATAACATGCTGATAACTTTTCCCTTCTATGGCAACATCAAATTCTCACTCTAACATGTACTTGTGACTATTAGGTATTTTTACCGATTAAGCCCTTTTACTCGTTTTTGCTTAAAATCGAGTAGTGCAAGTTGTCTAACATAATTTAAAACCTAATATTCTATCATAAAACATCAAAATACACAAATTTCACCTATGGGTATTTTTCCAAATATAAACCCTAGGTTAAATTATTGCTAACATAAGCTTAATCGAGCTACCGGGATCTCAAAAACGTAAAAATCATTAAAAACGGGGCTTAGAATCACTTACTATGAAGCTTGAAAGTTGAAGAAACCCTAGATATGGTGAGATAGAGCATTCGGCAGCAACTAAATGGGGAAGATGACTATTTTGTGTCATTTTTCCCATTTTATTTCATTAATTATCCAAATGACCAAAATGCCCTTAATACCTTTCTTTGAAAATTTTTATGTACAAGCCCATTTTTGTCCAAAATTTTAGAAATTGGTCAAATTTCTATTTAAGACCTCCCAATTAATATTTCAAAGCAATTTCATACTAAAAACTTCTAGAATGCAAGTTTTACAACTTATTCAATTTAGTCCCTAACTTCAAATTAAGCATTTTATGCATAGAATTTCTTCACAAAATTTTCACACAATCATGCAGTCATATCATAAACCTCAAAATAATTATAAAATAATTATTTCTATCTCGAATTTGTGGTCACGAAACCACTATTCCGATTAGGCCCTAATTCGGGATATTACACAGCCACAGAACAATGGTTATGTCATTTGGGAAGAGTGTTTGCACAACTGAAGTGTACATCGAAGGATAATCTATTATGCGTTGTTTCTTTATTGGAGGGTGAGGCTTATCAATGGTAGAAAACCTTAGTAAGTGTGACTTCAGATGAATTGGTATACTGTTATTTCTTTGTAACAACATTCAAAGAGAAATATGTGAATCCAACGTATATGGAACAAACACAAAAAGTATTTTTGTATCTTAGACAAGGTCAAATGTCAATAATGGAATATGAGAAAGAGTTCGTCAGACTTAGTCGACATGTAAGAGATATGTTCCAAACTGAGAAAGCTCTGTGTGATAAGTTTAAATGGGGTCTAAGAGATAGATTCGTGCTTTGGTAGCAGCTTCAGAAGTCCCAAGTTTAGCAGTTATGATAGCCAAGGCTCACAAGATGGAAATAATTATGCAAAATAGAAGTCAAGATAAAGAGAGAATGAGAGGTGAACATAAGAATATTGAATCGATCCCTATTATAAGCTTTGAGAAGCCTATGAATGTAAGAAAATTTTTTGATGAATCAACAAAGAAATCTCAAGTAATGAAGAGCCGAGGTGATAGTGATAATTATTGAACTATCTCTAAGACAAGTTCTATTGGATCGAAAAGGATAAAGAATCCTGTCTATAATAATTGTAGAAGAAACCATGTGGGAATTTTTTGGAATGTGAAGAAAGCTTGTTATGAATATAGGTAGCTTGATCACTTGGTAAGAGGCTATCTTTTAAGAACTAGAAGCCATTCTGATCGAACAACTCTAGCATGTAGAAATAGTCAAAGTAAGATGAGAATAAGGACTACTGGAAGATAGAATTCTGTTCAAGAAACTTCAAGTAGAAAGTATGCAAAGACTCATTTGAAAATACCATCTAATGATGGTGAAATGAGAACTTAGAATGATGTTGTCCTAATGATAAGATGTTCATGGACGAAATTCCTTTTTAGGGAGGGAAAATTATAATACACTGCCCGATGCAGTCTTTTTTATAGATTGTAAGGGCTGAGAGTTAGCTAAGATTTAAGTCAAGGTAAGATTTGTTTATGTTGTACTCTCTAGTATAGTACTTATTTAAGTTGTGCCATGACTGACGGATTGTATGATTTATAAGTTTATCAATATATGTTGTTTAGGGTGAAGTCTAAGTTGTATTTTATGTTTTGGTGTGGTCGGGGTGAGGAACCCACTAATCAATGTTTCTTTTGGAAAGTTTGTGTGTTAAGACCTTTTATTTATGTATACTAATAAAGGAGTGTGGATCTGATTATTGTCTGTTTGTGCATGTGGGATTTTTGTTTAGTTCTAGTTAAGTTGTAACTAGGATTTGGTTAGAAGCATACCAAAAGTGTTTTGATTATTCTTGAAGTATTATAGTCTAAAATGATTATTTTGGCCATGGTAGAATGGAGTTAGCTTTGTATGTTAGCCACGTGTTATGTTAGCCCTAAGAGAGAATGTTGTGAGATAAATATCAGTGAAAACCTTTATAGTGGGGTTTTTCCCCTTCTATTTTCTTTTTATCTAGTACACTTTGAAATCCAGTTAAGAGGAGTTCATTGGATAAGAACTAGTAAGTGATTGAGTAGAAAGAAAGAGTTGTGCATGTAGTAGTGATAGAATAACAAATTCATTGATATCATCAGTGAGTATCCAGACTATGGAGTTCTTTTCTATGTTGTATTCTGTCTTGTGTAACATTATGGTATTGTTGTCATAGATAGAGTCCAAGTGAGGACATGAATATGAAACTTTGGAAAGATGTTATATGTAATTATCTCTACATGTGTGCATGATTATGGCATGTAATAGATATGACTTCCTTGGAGATATGAACTCAATATCAGAATAAGACGAGCCACTGGTAGGGCATGCTAATTACAAATTAGAATGGAAAATATGTGTGACCACTGGTAAGGGATGTTAATTGCTAACCAGATGGGAATATGATAGGCCACTGGTAGGACATGTTAGTTGCTAACCAGTTTGGCGGCCATTGGTAGGGTATGTTAGTTACTAACTAGTTGGCATGAGTGTTAGGATTTGGTAGGGCATGCTAGTTGCTAACCAACCTAATGTTATGGGTAACGCCTAAGGCAGGACATGTTAGTTGTTAACCATGGCAAAGAGTCCTAAACTCATAGGAACACATAGGTGTTCGAAACGATATGATACGAAAGATCTATTCTAATATGTGAAATTCGAGGTTCAAACGAAGGAATGTTATGAAAGAGGAAGTTAATATATATCTATATGTGATATATGATATGATAGTATTGAAAGGAATAAGCTAATAGGATATTGTATATGTTAGGGTAATACATATATGGATTGAGATGCAAAGAAATATTAATGTTAAGAAAATATGTTTTGATTTATGTTAATACGTTGAAAATGTAGCGTATCATCAAGAATTAACGATTGATATATTGAAGCCGCCCTAGTAAGTTTTGAAAGCAAGTATGAGTTTGCCTGGAAAGAGGCGATGATACAAAAAGGTACTTACGAGAAAATACTAGGTTAATGGAGAATCATCAGTTCTATTATAGTTATAGTGCTAGATGAGTACGCTCGGAAGGTTATACGCCAAGGTTAAGTGTATGCCCAATGTCAGGAATGACAAATGCACTAGATAAGTGAGTACTCCCAGAAGGTTATACGCTAAGGTTAAGTATTTTCCAATTAGATGAGAGTGTTCGCCCATATGTCTGTAGAGTCTAATGTATTAGTTTGTGTTTTGAACTTGCAATGTAATTGTTATTATTAAAGTGTTGATTTTTCCTTACTAGAACTTACTAAGTTCTTTTAAACGTACCCCTTTTTTTCCTTCCTTTCAAGTGATCTTGAGTTGTAAGCTGGTAAAAGGGGACTAAATTAGAAGAAGCAATCTTTGCAATGAGCTTCGTCTGTTTCTATTTTATAACATGCATATGTTTTGAAGCTGACATGAAATTATGTTCTAAAAATGACTCTACAATAAACAATCTTTTTATTTATATACAATTTTTATAAGAATGTTACCCCTTATGGGATTTATCAAAGTTTGTTAAATTCTGATTTATGAAATGATTTCTACTCTTATATGCCAAACTATTTTATAAGTAATCATTACTTCTAGTATTGCATTTCTTAGAAGAGTTTTCACTTAAAGATTTAAATCTATTAACTTTTATTCTATGGCGTATAGTGTTATTGACCACCTCTAGATATAGCAACGTCCAGAGTGTGAATACTGCAACTAAAGATATAGATTTGAGGTGGTGTCCGCAAGTATACAGGTCAAGTTGTAATATATTTTTTTTTTTACAACGAATCACTTGGTAAGTATTTCGAGGATCATACCCAAGGGATTGCAGTTAGGGGAAGACTGTTATCAAGACAATTATGGTAATTAATTACTAATCTACTCAAGTCACGAATTAGTAGTGTCAATCAAGAAGTAAGATGATGATAATAAACTAAATAAATTTAACTAAACATAAATAACTCCTAGGTTCATGTATCGACTTTTCCTATTCATTGTTTTGACTACGTAAGTTCCTTTTAGCCTAGATCCAATTCTTTTATCTAATTAATTATTTATATAGAGTTCTAATCAATCATCTAGTTAATACCCTAGTAGGATCTTTCGATCTTCCACTAGAATAACGAGTTACCAAGAACTACTTATCTTCTAACCACAGTTTAGACTGGTTCGGGGATAATGTATTCACAGATAGGCGATACCAATTTTGGGTTAATTCTCACCTAAATGACTTTCTAGGGTTGTCAAGCTTAGGGTTCAAGTTTTTCCTCTCCCAAACAGCTGACACGCTAAGAAACTCTATAATTCAATCAATTAATTAAGTACATTCAAAATATATAGAAAACATAAATTGATTCTGATCTTTACACAAACATTCATCTAACAATGTTAAAGAAAGAAATGTAAAAAAGAGAATAAGGAAAAGAGGTGTTCATGGATTTATCGATGAAAGCATGATTTTGGAACAATCTCCCCTCGTTGAAGCCTCACTTTGGAATAAGATCTTCTGATTACAAGAACATAAAAAACCTAAGTAAAAACTAGAAATGAAAGAAAAACTTAAGAATCAAAACTCTAAAAATTGTGTCTTTAACCTGATTACAATGGCATTTATATAGGCTCAACTAGAAATATTAAAGTGCCTAAATTATCCTTGAAGTCCTTGGAGTTTGATTATGATAAATACACTTAATTTCCCGTCAAACCATAATTAAAATCTGTAGGAATTTTTTGGTTGCGTAAGGGCTTGGTTGCAATATAGGCCTATGATGTTGCAACCAACCACAAGGGGTATGTCGCGACACAGGAAGGCCGTGTCGCGACATCAAGGACAATTTCACTCCAGAACTTGTTTTTAGCTTCTGTCTTCGATATTGAGATATCAGTATCTTGGTGTCACGGCATATGCATCAGTTTTTGCCCAAATAAGCATCTTTAGCTCCTGACTTGGCCTAAAAGACCATGTAACCATATTTAGATAAATAAAATGTAATAAAAAACTACTAGAAAGTATAAATTACTACTTTAAGTATGAAAACCTAAATATATACCAAGATGTTTTGATTTAACTATCAAACAAGCTAAATTTATGTGTAAAAAGAATGTAAATAATAGTGTATTCCATGGCAGATCAGTTACATAAACTTGTGTTCTGAAGAAGTTTGCTGAGGCTCTGCCTAGATAAGCTAATATGTATAGAAAGTGAACTAAATATTTAACTATGCATATGTTTGTTTTCTACCTGAGTAGCGCCTCAATCGACCTTCAGGGATTGAGGTGTTACAACATCCTACTTAGAATATGACTAGGGTGGATGATACACCCTAGTATTCCTACTAGGGTTGCTGCTCCTTTAATGTCTATAAGGGGTTTTTGGGCCTTTCTCACATCGGGTCCAATTACGAGTACTTCTTGGACCTTTTTGACTCATTACTCTGTAATATGATCCAATCCAATTTAGTTTTTCTATTTCCCAAAATAAAATTTAATATATATAAAAAAATTCTTCTCCCTATTTTACCCCAAGCAAAATTTTGACGATTTTACCACTAGTAAAATTTTGATAATTTTGTCCATGGCAAAATTTTGAGAAAATATGTCCAATATTTCACAACTCAACATGTTCATTATGATCGAATGGTTTATTTTTATTTTTGGGCTTCAAAACAGTCCAAAAATATAAACTCATTTTTCCAATCATTTTTTAAGTAATCCATATAGGATTGCAAATGGATCATTTCCATTACCATTTTTGGAAACCTACATTTCCAAATGATTTCATTTCTCCATTTTGGAGAAAACCATAATCATTCATGAATGTTTCCCATTTCTCTTTTCCTATTCCTTCCATTCATTTCTATTCAAACACGCAATTCATTTATGGTTTTAATGAACTAACGAAGGGACTGATTGAAAATATGTAGTTGAGGCTCAAATGATTTATAATTAAGTTTGGGCTTTTCGCCTATTAATTATAAACTTATTTAGTCATGTAGCCATTCCACTATAGTATCATGACTGAGCTTTCCCCAACGACATACCATTACAAAAGCAACTACTCAGTGCTCGTCCAATGACCTTGTCATAAGTGTATTACCCTCATAGGATATCATTGATCTCTTTGGAATAATGACCTTGTCATAAGTGTATTACCCTCATAGGATATCATTGATCTCTTTGGAATAATATTTATTCTCCCAATATGATCCTATTTTATCTCATGGTAACCATTACATCTTTATTCATGAAAAGTCAATCACTACCAAATAGTGATCAAGTCACACATAACAAAGGTAGACGACCTATGGCCACATTTACTTTTCATCAACCATGTAATGCCAATGAAAAGATATCATTTACCTATGTTTTGGGCTATGAATTCCACTGTTGTGAATGATGCTACATACTACAAAAGTCGAACACCCAACTTATCAGTTTTCAGTTCCTTATCTATTTGAACTCAGGCTTTTACTTACATCAAAGTGTTCGAATCATGCATACATAGTTTTCCATCCACTCAGGATTTAGGTATGCCACACTATGAACCTCACAAGTGAATAAATCCATAGCTAGATTTAAGATCTATTCTACTTGAGTCTTGTCCGACATACAATTTGTCGAGTTAGTCAGGTTTATGTCTATCTTTTGGGAGTTATTCACTCCAATGCCCAAGATAAGACATCTCCCCAATTGGACTTGATAGAATACATATTATTCTTTCAATCGGTTTTCTCATTTTCAATTAGACTAAGGACATATTTAGGTTTGTCTTCTAATACAAATTGTATTTTTGTACTACGATCCAACTACGTAATACCACTTAGTATCAGTTTAAACAATAAACAACCAATGAGCAATATTTGCTTCTATTTTGATTTGCGTGCAAAAAACATTTGAGGACAATAATACAAAGTATACTAATGTAATTTATGAATAAATTTATTAACCAATTTGTTCAAAAAAATTACAAGTATACTTAGACAAAAATACTACACTTAGGGCACCAAATCCAACAATTACATGGTTAGTTGAAATGTAACATGGCCACGGGTCATTTTTCTAGGACGAATGATTTAATTACTATATGTTAGTAATTGACTTTTTCATGAAGATGTATTAGTTACCATGAGATAAAATAGGATCATATTGAATAAATAATTTTAACCCAAAGAAATTAAGGATGTCCTATGAGAGTAGTACACATATGACAAGATCATTGGACAAGCGTAAATAAGTTACTTTTGTAATGGTATATAATATGGAGAGTTTAGTCATGATACCTTTAGTGGATTGGCTTTCTATGACTACATAATGTTGTAATTAATAGACGAAAAGTCGAAACTTAATTATATATTGTTTGATCCCTAATTATATATGTCCAATTGATCCCTCTACTAGCTCAACACAATCTTCTAGAGATTGTATTTGAACCAATACAAGAAATGAATGAAAATGAAAAATTAGAGAAATAGATCACATGTATCACTATCTACAACGAATGTGTTTTCCCACTATGAGTAATAGATGACTTAGAATTTAAATTAATTAATCATAACACTTTTATTGAACAAGACAATTAAATTTATTTACTCATAAATTCTAGTACGATAAAGTTTTCATGACTTTAAAAAAATTAGAATTGGGTTGAAAAATAATTTAATTGAGTAAATTAATTAAATTTATTTTACTGAATTAAATAGATAATATTATGGGAATAGAAAATTGATTATTGGGTTGGATAAATTACATGAGTTGATAGAAAGTTAAAATAACACATAATTGTATCCAATACATGAGACAAGCCCAATAGGCTCATCTAGCGTGTGATAGGCGCCAACCCTAGTTCCCAAAGAGGGTGGTGTCGCCCATGGCATAGTCCTAGTGAGACTATGTGTATTTTTATTAAAATGTTATTAATTTGTTATTACTTTTTCAACAAGAATTCTTGTGATTTTTTCTCTATAAATAGAGACTACGGGGTAGGTAAAATATACCACATTATGTGTTGTTACCCTATCCTTTTCTAGTAAGATTTATTCTACAAATAAATTCTATTTTTCGAGAGCTCAACCTAGATTTTTAACCTATAGGGGGAAATTAATTTTCTCCACTAGAAAATTAATTGTTTTCATTGTAACATCCCGAATTTGGGCCTAGTCGGAATAACAGTTTTGGGACCACAAATCCAACGTTAAAATAATTATTTTATGATCATTATGAGGTCTAGGATATGAAAATAAGCATGTGTTAAAGTTTCATGAAGAAATTCTATGTGTTAGGTGTCCAATTGGAAATTAGGGACCAAATTGAATAAATTGCAAAACTTGGATTCTAGAAGCAATTTGTATGAAATTGCTTTGCAATGTTAATTAGAGGTCCTTAAAGAGTAATATTTTCAATTTTTAAGTTTTTGGACAAAAATAGACATACATGAAAAATCTTCGAAGTTTAGTAAGGAAGGGCATTTTAGTAATTTGATAATAAACTAAATAAAAAGGGAAAAATCAAGCTAAAATCAGCTCATTTCTTTCTCCATGCTGCTGAAATTCTAAGGGTCTCCATAGCTAGGGTTTTCAACATTTTCAAGCTCGATAGTAAGTGCTCCCTAGCCCCATTTTTAATGTTCTTCGTATTTTTGAGATCCTCGTAACATGCTCTCTCTATTTCTACCCATATTTCAAGCTAGGGTTCATGTTAAAAAATTTACCCATGCATGAGATGTTTGTGTTTAGATGATTTATGGAGGAATATGAGAGTTTAAAAGACGGTGAACAACTTTTACTAAGTAGTTCTTCATGGAAATGGCTTAAAGGACTAAATTGTAAAAGTTGTGGAAATGGGTAGGACAATATGGGATGAAGGAAAAACATAGGATGCTATAAGTGTGAATAACATTTAGCTAAGCTTGGGTAGCCAAGGAATTACATGCATTTCATTATATGAAACTTAGGACAAAATTGTAAATATTGTGAAAGGTTAGAGGCAAAATGATCATTTTGCCTAGGGGTGAGTTTTAGGCCTAAAACGAATAATGTGATGTGTTAATAATTTATTTTTACTTATATAGACCCTGAGGAACCAATTTCGGAAGTCGACCGTGGAAAACGAAAGGTTTCGAAAAAATCGAAATACAAATTCGAAACGACTACTAGGTAAGTTCGTGTAACTTGAATGCAGACTATTTAAATACATTAAAATGTACATTCCTGTATGATTTTAAATGGTGATTTACAATGTAAATAATTCATGAAAATTGATAATATAGTAAAATGACTCAGTTGAATAAAAAGGGTTATCTAATTGATACACTATTCTTACATGACACGAGATCCTACATGTGTTGCAGAAAATGATTTATCCCAGACGGGTACTCTGATGATCTCAAAATAGAAAGGATCTAGCCCGGGCAGGTGTTCCTAAAGTGATCTAGCCTCCCGAAGAATATGTGTGCATTATTGATTTAGCCTGGACAGGTAATCCGATTAGGGTCTGAACTTAGCTTGGACTGGTAATTCAGATCCGAGCTTATTAAGAGTGTTTATCATTACAAGGGATTTACCCTGGATTGGTAATCCCGACATCACTCCATGAGTTTATACTACAGGGGATTTAGCCTGGACTGATAATCCCACAATAAGATGTAAGGTTCACAGGACTACGTGCTTGAAAATGATCACTTGTATGATTTGACGGTAAATGGGCTACCCATCGAGATTCCTGAGAAATTCAAAGGGATTAAAATGAGAAATGAGAATGGAAATTCTTGAATTGATGAGCTCATCTAGATTAACGTTATAATATTTTGACATGAGACTAACTTGATGATTTGAGTGCATGTGATAGGAAACTATCCTATACTTGTTGGAATGTATGACTAATATGGTTGTATGCTATATAATCGGTAAGTTTACCTTCCCGTTATTCGAACTTACTAAGCATATAAATGCTTACCCCTTCTTTTTTCCTTGCCTTACAGAGCTCGTGGACTCGTGAAGATTGGAAAATGGTTGGAGAATCAACACACTATCGACTTGTCCCGCTTTGGTATATAGATACTTTTATTTTGTTTAATGGCATGTATAGGGTTTTTGGTCATTTTGTTGAATGTGTCATTTGGCTAGCCAATGTAAGGGCTTAAATGGTATACCTATTCTTTTTTATATGGCCATGAGATATGGCTCATATTGATGTATGTTGTAAACCTACTAATGATGCATGTTTATGTTTAAATATTTCATGAGATATGATGATGAGGTTTATCATGGATGGATGCTTGAAATGGGACATAATAATTTGAGAGTGGACATCGCATATAATGGTGTATGGTTATAATATGACCTAAATGTAAAATGTGCTATGTTAATCCCTCAAACGGAAAGGGTAATCTAGTATGTACTAAGCCAATGAGATGAGGCTAACATGCAATAAGTTATGCCAAGGTTGTTAAGAGTATAATTAGGCTATGTTACATACCATTGAAGTCTATAAGTGTGTATGGATGTTAGAGGGTGACTAAAGGCTTGGAAAATAGCCTTAAAAAGGTCCACATGGGTAGACACGTGGGCATGTGTCTAGGCCGTGTGTGACACACGGTTAGCCTCCATGGGCGTGTTTCCTAGTCGTGTGTTCCCTGCAACTAAAATTTTAGGTTAGTTTGCATGGTTGTAAACACACAGGTAGAGACATGGCCGTGTGTCTCAACCGTGTGGAGGACATGGCCTTGTACATGGAGGTGTTCCTTAGCTGTGTGCCTCAAAATGAATAATGATGTCATAAACAGAATGTCTGAGTTTTTGGACACAAGCGATGACACGGACGTGTCTAGGCCGTGTGAGGGACACGGGCTAGAGACACGGGCGTGTGCTTGGCTGTGTGAAAACCCCTGTAGGTTCAAAATGAGAAATAAATCCAATAATTCAACACGGATGAGGGACACGGGCGTGTTCCCAAGCACACGGGCGTGTGTTTGCCTCCACACAGGCGTGTGAGGCATAACCTTAGGAACTTTACTAAAATTTTCTATAGTTTTCGGTTTATTCCTAGATCCATTTAATGTATGTTTTGGACCTTATAGGTCCATAATAGGGACACTATGATGTTGTTTGATTGGTTTTAAATTAGAATGAAATTTTATAACCCGTAATTTCTAAAATGTCTGAGTATGTGTTAGGTAACGCCTCGTACTTTGTCTCGGTCTCGGGTACGGGTAAGGGTTGTTACATTTAGTGGTATCAAAGCTACGATTTAGTCGATTCTCGGACTAACATATCATGTATTGAGTATAGCTATACATGCCATTATACAAGTTATGATAGTGTGACGTCTCTTAACCATTTTTAATTGTATTTGAATATAGTAAAATGTCTTCCAATCAAGCTCAAGATGTGTCTGAGGGAGCCGAGAGCCATGCTCCAGCTTCCGTTCAGTGAGCTACTGCTAGTAGTAGTAGACGACCTATATCTGAAGGCTGGGAAGAGGCAAGAGCTGCCTTTTTTGAAATGATAGATGTATGGTTTGGGGATTACTTGAAAACCTGCCCCAATATACCACGACCTCCTCTGCCCCCTGCTTGACCTGAGGGAGAAGTGCCAAGGTATGGCGCCCGTGAGAATTGGGAAAAACCCAGTGGATAAACTCAGGAAATACGGGACTGAAGAGTTTAGAGCTAAGGTTAATGATGATGCTAAACGAGCCGAGTTCTAGCTTAAGAACACTATGCGAGTCAGTATGGAATAGAATGAGTCCATTCAGAGGTATAAGCGCTTCGAGGAAGGCTTGAATGAATAAATTAAATTGTTGATCGAGATCCTTGAGATACGAGAAATTACTGCATTAGTTGATCGGGCCAAGAAGGTCGAAGAGCAAAATAATGAAAGAAAGCAAGCTAAGAGAGAAGCTCGAGTTTCAACTAAGAGGTCTAGCAGTAGAGCACACTCCTTCCCCACAAAGAAATCAAGGAGTCATCAAGAACGCTCCACTTCATCAGTAGGATTTTCGGGTAGAACAAGAAGCTCCAAGCGACATAACCCAAAGTCTTCTTCCCCTATGGTAACTAGTGTGGGAAGCGTAGATGATCAAAAGCCAAAATGTAAAAGCTACAACAAATTTCACTTCGGAGAGTGCCGGATGAAGAGTAGTGTGTGCTTCAAATGTGGGTCTCTTGACCATTTTCTCAAAGACTACTCGAAGCGAGCTAATAAAGAGGGTGAAATAGCTCCGCACCTCCAAGACATCCCAGAGTGCAAGTGGCAGTTGAACTGTTGCCAAGGATGCTACTGCGAAATCAGAGGCTCGAGCCGTGGCAAGAACTTATGCAATACGTGCTCGAGAGGAAGCCTCTGCTCCCGATGTCATCACGGGTACATTTTTTATTTATAATACTCGTGTCATTGCCTTAATTGATCCAGGATCAACCCATTCGTACATTTGCATGAAATTGATGTCTAGTATGAATATGTCTGTAGAGCCTACGGAATTTGTGATTAAAGTGTCAAACCCTCTAGGCAAGTCAGTTCTAGTTGATAAAGTCTGTAAGAATTGTCCCTTGACAATTCAAAGTCATTGTTTTCCGGCGAACCTTATGTTATTGCCATTTAATGAGTTGGATGTAATACTTGGCATGGATTGGTTAGTTGTGCATAATGTGATTGTAATTGTGGTAGCAAGTATATTGAATTGAAATGCTCAGATGGTGAGATTCTCCAGATTGATTCAAGCGAGTTGGATACATCGCCGGTTGTGATTACCTCTATGATGGCTCAAAGGTGTATGAGAAAAGGATATGAAGCCTACCTTGCTTTTGTGTTGAATACTAAAGAATCTGAGTTGAAATTAGAATCGGTACCGATAGTATGTGAGTATCCGGATGTGTTTCCGGAAGAACTACCCGGATTACCTCACGTTAGAGAGGTAGAGCTTGGTTTTGAGCTAATGCTTGGAACAACTCCTATTTCTATTGCTCCGTATAGGATGTCACCAACTGAGTTGAGGGAGTTAAAAGCACAATTGCAAGAACTGACGGATAAAGGTTTTGCATGACCGAGCTTTTCACCTTGGGGTGCTCCAGTATTATTTGTAAAGAAGAAAGATGGCTCAATGAGGCTATGTATAGACTACTGACAACTTAACAAGGTAACCATCAAGAACAAGTATCCTTTGCCAAGGATCGACGATTTGTTTGATCAATTGAGGGGAGCCACAGTGTTTTCTAAAATAGATCTGAGATCGAGTTACTACCAGTTGTGAGTTAAAGAGTCGGACGTGCCTAAGACCGCTTTCAGGATAAGGTATAGTCATTTCGAGTTCCTTGTCATGCCTTTTGGTCTAACGAACCCCCCAGCCGCGTTTACGAACTTAATGAATCATGTTTTCTGACCATATTTGGACAAGTTTTTTGTGGTATTCATTGACGATATTTTGATCTATTCCCGTAATGAGTCGAGCATGCTGAACATCTAAGGGTTGTTTTACAAACTTTGCTAGATAAGAAATTGTATGCTAAGTTCAGCAAAAGTGAATTTTGGCTTCGAGAGGTCGGATTCCTCGATCACATTGTGTCGGGTGATGGCATCCGAGTTGATCCAAATAAGATTTCTACTATTGTAGAGTGGAAGCCGCCGAAGAACGTAACCGAGGTTAGAAGCTTCTTCGGTTTGGCTAGTTAGTATCGACGCTTTGTGAAAGGATTTTCGATGCTCGCAACTCCTTTGACAAGGTTGTTGCAAAAAGATGTTAAGTTCGAATGATCAGAGAAGTGTCAATAGAATTTCGAGAGATTGAAGACATTGTTGACCGAAGCTCCAGTACTAGTACAACTTGAGCCGAGAAAGGAATTTATGGTTTATAATGATGCGTCTTTGAATGGACTGGGCTACGTACTAATGCAGGAAGGTAAAGTGATAACCTATGCTGCGAGGCAATTGAAAACACACGAGAAAAACTATCCAACACATGACTTGGAGCTAGCAGCCATTGTATTTGTCCTGAAGATTTGGAGACACCATTTGTATGGTGAGACATGCCGTGTATTCATTGATCATAAGAGTTTGAAGTATTTGATGACTAAAAAAGAATTGAATCTAAGACAATGGAGATGGTTAGAGTTGATTAAAGATTATGAACTGATCATTGACTACCACTCGGGAAAGGCGAATGTGGTCACAGATGCACTAAGCAGAAAATCCTTGTTCGCTTTGAGGGCCTTGAACATGCAGTTGGCCTTGTTAGATGATGGTTCAATTTTGGCCGAGTTAAGAGCCAGACCAATGTTTCTACAAGAAATATGTGCAGCTCAGATCAATGATAGTGATTTACAAACCAAGAGAACTCAATACGAGTCAGGCACCGAATCAGATTTTCGAGTTGGTCCCGACGGTTGCTTGATGTTTAAAGATAGGATTTGTGTACCAAGAGACGACGAGCTTATTCGAAAAATTTTGTAAGAGGCGCATGATAATAGTTTGTCTATTCATCCGGGAAGTACCAAGATGTATAATGATTTGAAGAAAATGTACTGGTGGAATGGCATGAAAAGAGATATTTTCGAATTTGTATCGAAATGCTTAATACGTCAGCAAGTCAAAGCTGAACATCAAGTACCTTCAGGTTTGTTACAGCCCGTGATGGTCCCTGAGTGGAAGTGGGATACGATTACTATAGATTTTGTGACAGGATCACTGTTAACCTCGAAAAAGAAAGATGTTGTTTGAGTTGTGGTTGATAGGCTGATAAAGTCTGCTCACTTTATTCCAGTACAAATTGACTACTTACTTGACAAATTGGCTGGCTTGTATGTATCCGAGATTGTAGGATTACACGGGCTACCGTTATCAATTATTTCAGATTGGGACCCGAGATTCACTTCGAGATTTTGGAAGAAGCTTTAAGAAGCCTTGGGTACAAAGTTAAATTTTAGTACGGCTTTTCACCCGCAGACTGCTGGACAGTCTGAGCGAACGATTTAGATTCTTAAAGACATGTTACGGTGTTGCGTCCTTGAATTTCAGTGTAGTTGGGAAAAATACTTACCCTTGGTGGAATTCGCCTACAATAATAGTTTTCAGGCGAGTTTGAAAATGGCACCTTATTAGGCCTTGTATGGTAGAAAGTGCCGAACTCCTCTGTATTGAACAGGGCTCAAGGAAAGTTAGATTCATAGGATTGATTTAGTCAAGGAAACTGAAGAAAAGGTTAAAATGATACGGGATTGCTTGAAAGCGACATCAAATAAACAAAAGTCATATGCTAATTTGAAAAGAAAAGAAATTGAGTTTCAAGTTGGAGATAAAGTGTTCTTGAAAGTGTCTCCATGGAAAAAGGTATTGAGATTTGGTCAAAAGGGCAAATTGAGTCTGCGGTTTATTGGGCTATATGAGGTTACTAAAAGAGTTAGACCATTAGCCTACCATTTAGCATTGTCACCCGAATTGGAGAAGATTCATGATGTATTCCATGTGTCCCTATTGCGTAGATATAGATTAGACCCCTCTCATGTGATTTCACCGACGAAAATTGAAATTAGACCGTATATGACCTATGGTGAAGAACTAGTTAAGATTTTGGCTCGAGAAGTCAAATAGTTGAGGAACAAGAATATAGCCTTGGTGAAAGTTTCATGGCATAGACATGGAGTGGAAAAAGCTACATGGGAGCCCGAAGAAACCATGAGAAGTCAATATTCGAACCTGTTTACTGGTAAGACTTTCGAGGACGAAAGTCCCTAAGGGGGGAGAAATGTAACATCCCAAATTTGGGCCTAGTCAGAACAGTGGTTTCGGCACCAAAAATATGACATTAAAATAATTATTTTATGATCATTATGAGGTCTAGGATATGAAAATAAGCATGTGTTAAAGTTTCATGAAGAAATTCTATGTGTTAGGTGTCCAATTGGAAATTAGGGACCAAATTGAATAAATTGCAAAACTTGGATTCTAGAAGCAATTTGTATGAAATTGCTTTGCAATGTTAATTAGAGGTCCTTAAAGAGTAATATTTTCAATTTTTAATTTTTTGGACAAAAATAGACATACATGAAAAATCTTCGAAGTTTAGTAAGGAAGGGCATTTTGGTAATTTGATAATAAACTAAATAAAAAGGGAAAAATCAAACTAAAATCAGCTCATTTTCTTCTTAATGCTGTAGAAATTCTAAGGGTCTCCATAGCTAGAGTTTTTAACATTTTCAAGCTCAATAGTAAGTGCTCTCTAGCCTCGTTTTTAATGTTCTTCGTATTTTTGAGATCCTCGTAACATGCTCTCTCTATTTCTACCCATATTTCAAGCAAGGGTTCATGTTAAAAAATTTACCCATGCATGAGATGTTTGTGTTTAGATGATTTATGGAGGAATATGAGAGTTTAAAGGATGGTGAACAACTTTTACTAAGTAGTTTTTCATGGAAATGGCTTAAAGGACTAAATTGTAAAAGTTGTGGAAATGGGTAGGAAATATGGAAAGAAGGAAAAACATAGGCTGCTATAAGTGTGAATAACATTTGGCTAAGCTTGGGTAACCAAGGAATTACATGCATTTCATTATACAAGACTTAGGACAAAATTGTAAATATTGTGAAAGGTTAGGGGCACCGGGGTGAGTTTGAGGCCTAAAATGTAACACCCCTTACCCGTACCCGAGACCAGGACTGGATACGAGGTGTCACCAGACATGAACTTGAACATTTTCAGGAAATACGGGTTATAAAATTTTATTCCAATATAAAATAGATCAAATTGCATCATAATGTCCCTATTATAGGCCTACGTGGCCCTAAACATACATTGAGAATGATCTGGGACTAAACCGAGAACTTACGAAAGTTCATAAAAATTTTCATAGGTAAAGCCTCACACACCCATGTAGAGGCAATACACACGCCCGTGTGCTTTGGGACACGCCCGTGTCCCCTACCCGTGTTGAATTTATGAAATTTGTTTTTCATATCGAACCTACAGGGGTTTTCACACGGCCAAACACACGCCGGTGTCCCTCGCACGTGTCCTTCACATGGCCTAGACACACCTGTGTCCAAAAACTCGAGCATTCTATTTATGATGTCAGCAAGCATTTAGGGGCACACGGCCAAGACACACGCCCTTGTGATATGGGACACGCCCGTGTCCTTTACCCGTGTGTTTATTACCATGCATTCTGACTTAAAATTTAGGTACAGTGGACACACGGCCATACCACACGCCCATGGGGGCGATCTGTGTGTCACACACGACCTAGACACACGCCCATCTGTCTACCCGTATGGACCCTATTAGGCTATTTTCCAAGCCTTTGGTCACCCTCTACATCACTTATACTTAAAGGTTACCAAAATACAAAGCAAGACATGATTGTACACTTACAAATAACCTTAATAAACCTCATTGCATGTAAACCTCGTATCACCGGTTTAACACAGCTAGGTTATTTCCTTAGTTTTAAGGATTTCCATGTCTCGTTAACCCTTTTAAAATTGTCTCATTATTATAACTCATTGCCAATTATGGTCAAGCCATCCCATGCAAACATAAGCATGCATAGATTTGTAGGTCATAGCCTACTTCAAAATGAGCCAATTCCCATGCCCATATACAAAAGATAGGTATATCTTTCCATGCCTCTATTTTGGCAAATCAAATGACATATCTAACAAAATAATCCAAGAGCCCTATACATGCCATTGAACAAAATAAAAGTGTCTATATACCAAAGCTGGACTAGTTGATAGTGTGTTGACTCTCCAACCATCTTCCGATCTTTACTAGTCCTCGAGCTCTGTAAGACAGGAAAAAGAGAGAGGTATGCATTTACATGCTTAGTAAGCCTGAATAACTGGAAAGTAAACTTACCGATTAATAGCATACAACCATATTAAGCAATAGAACCAACAAGAATGAAATGATTTCCCTATCACATGCACTCAATCAACAAGTTAGCCACAATAATAATGCACCATGTAATTTGTCTTAAATGAGCTCATCAGTCATCATTTCATTTGTACACATCATATTAATCCCGTTGAGTTTCTAGGAAATCAATGGATTATCCATTTACCGTCAATTCATAAGAATGATCATTTCAGGTATGCACTCCCGCGAACCTCACATTTTACGGCGGGATTACCAGTCCAAGCTAAATCCCCCGTATTGTAAACTCATAAGGTGATGTTAGGATTACTAGTCCAGGCTAAATACCTTATAGCGATAAACACCCTTAATGAGCTCGGATCTGAATTACCAGTCTAGGCTAAATTCAGACCCTAATCGAATTACCCGTCCGGGCTAAATCCACAATGCACACATATTCTTCGGGAGGCTCGATCACTCAAGGAACACCCGTCCGGGCTAGATCCTTTTTATATTTGAGATCATCGGATTACCTGTCTGGGCTAAATCCTTTCTGCAACACATGCAGGATCTCAAGTAACATGTAAATCATGGTTTATCTGCCGAACTTCCTTTTTAACCTCAACCGGGACATTTATTAACATGTCATTATTAAAGATACATTTCATGTATTTTCGTGCCATCGTCAAATGAAATTATCATACATTCATAAATTATACAATTAGGCATATTATGAGTTTACTTTAAATTATCCGAACTTACCTGGTACTCGTCTCGGTATCGTGTTTCGGTTATTCTGAAACCTTTCGTTTTCCTCGATCGACCTCCAGAATTTGTTCCTCAGGGTCTATAACAATAAAAATAAATCTTTAACACCTCACATTGTACTTTTTGAGTCTAAATTTCACCCCGGATCCAAATGACCGTTTTGCCCCTAACCTTTCACATTTTTACGATTTAGTTCCTAGGCTCGTATAATAAAATGCATGCAATCTCTATCTTAACCAAGCCTAGCCGAATATTTTTCCCTGATATGGAAGCCCACGTTTTTCCATTATTTCTCATTTCTACCACACATTTTACACTTTTTGCAAAAAGGTCCTTTTAGGAGTTTTTCATGAAAATCACCTAGGAAAAGATGTTTAACACACGTCCAACTTTCATATTCCTCCATAAACCATCAAAATACAAGTAACTCATGCATGGTTAAATTTCTAAACATGAACCCTAGCATGAAATATGGGTAGAAATAGAGAGAGTAAGCAACCGGGATTTCAAAAATACGAAGAACATTAAAAACGGGGCTTGGGAGCACTTACTATTGAGCTTGAAAATGTTGAAAACCCTAGCTATGGTGACTTGAGAATTTCAGCTAGAAAAGGAAGAAGAATGGCTGATTTTTGCCTTCTATTTTCAATTTTATTTCATTAAATTGCCAAATGACCCTTAAGCCCTTTCTTTAAGATTTCATCCATACAATCTCATTTTTATCCAAAAACTTAGAAACTGGGAAAATTGCTCTCCAAGACCTTAAATTTATAATCTAAAATAATTTCATACAAATTTATTCTAGGATCCAAGTTTTGAAATTTATTCAATTTGGTCTTTATTTTCCAATTAGACACCTTACTCAAAGAATTTCTTCATGAAACTTTAACAAATGCATATTATCATATTCTAGACCTCAAATAATCATAAAATAAATAATTCAAATATCAAATTTGTGGTCCCAAAACCACTATTCTGACTAGTCCCTATTTCAGGATGTTACATAAAACGAATAATGTGATGTGTTAATAATTTATTTTTACTGATATAGAACCCGAAGAAACAATTTCAGAGGTCGATCATGGAAAACGAAAGGTTTCAGAATAACCAAAATACAAATCCGAAACGACTACCAGGTAAGTTCGTGTAACTCAAATGTAGACTATTTAAATACATTAAAAATGTAGATTCCTGTATGATTTTAAATGGTGATTTACAATGTAAATAATTCATGAAAATTGATGATATGGTAAAATGACTCAATTGAATAAAAAGGGTTATCTAATGGATACACTATTCTTACATGACACGAGATCCTGCATGTGTTGCAGAAAAGGATTTAGCCCGGACGGGTAATCCGATGCTCTCATAATAGAAAGGATCTAGCCCGGACGGGTGTTCCTAAAGTGATCTAGCCTCCCGAAGAATATGTGTGCATTATAGATTTAGCCCGAACAGGTAATCCAATTAGGGTCTGAATTTAGCCTGGACTGGTAATCCCGACATCACTCCAGGAGTTTATACTACAGGAGATTTAGCCTAGACTGGTAATCCCGCCGTAAGATGTGAGGTTCGCAGGAGTGCGTGCTTGAAAATGATCACTTGTATGGTTTGACGGTAAATGGGCTATCCATTGAGATTCCTGAGAAATTCAAAGGGATTAAAATGAGAAATGAGAATGGAAATTCTTGAATTGATGAGCTCATCTAGATTAACGTTATAATATTTTGACATGAGACTAACTTGATGATTTGAGTGCATGTGATAGGAAACTATCCTATACTTGTTGGAATGTATGACTAATATGGTTGTATGCTAAATAACTGGTAAATTTACCTTCCCGTTATTCAAACTTACTAAGAATATAAATGCTTACCTCCTTTTCCTTGCCTTATAGAGCTCGTGGACTCGTGAAGATTGGAAGACAGTTGGAGAATCAACACACTATCGACTTGTCCCACTTTGGTATATAGATACTTTTATTTTGTTTAATGGCATGTATAGGGTTTTTGGTTATTTTGTTTTACGTGTCATTTGGCTAGCCAATGTAAGGGCTTAAATGGTATACCTATTCTTTTGTATATGGCCATGAGATATGGCTCATATTGATGTAGGTTGTAAACCTACTAATGATGCATGTTTATGTTTAAATATTTCATGAGATATGATGATGAGGTTTATCATGGATGGATGCTTGAAATGGGACATAATAATTTGAGAGTGGACATAGCATATAATGGTGTATGGTTATAATATGGCCTAAATGTAAAATGTGCTATGTTAATCCCTCAAATTGAAAGGATACTCTAGTATGTACTAAGCCGATGAGATGAGGCTAACATGCAATGAGTTATGCCAAGGTTGTTTAAGAGTATAATTGGGCCATGTTATATACCATTGAAGTCTATAAGTGTGTATGGATGTTAGAGGGTGACCAAAGGCTTGGAAAATATCCCTAAAAGGGTCACACGGGTAGACACATGGGCATGTGTCTAGACCGTGTGTGACATACTGTAACACCCCTCACTCGTATCCGGCACTGGAATAGGGCTCGAGGCGTTACCGAGTTTAAAATTTCACGACATACTAATCCGGTTTACCAAATTTCACCCAAAATTTAAAACTTTACACACACACATGCATACCGTCCCTTATAGAAGCTCTCGAGGCCTGAAACATACAACGGAACGGTTCGGGACAAAACTAAAAACATTCGATCGATTCTGAGCAACTTAATGATTTTCTTGCCTTGGTGAGTCACACGCCCGTGTGGGTAGGGCCGTGTGGTCACACACACCTGTGTGGCTTGGGACACGCCCGTGCCTACAGCCCGTGTGGCTCTCTATTTATGATATCAATATGTATCTAGTGACACAAGGCCAAGACACACGCCCATGTGTTTAACCCGTGTGCTATACTAACTTAAAATTTCAAGTGCAGGGGACACACGGCCATGCCACACACCCGTGGGGGCAAGCCGTGTGTCACACACGGCATAGACACACGCCCGTATGGCTACTCGTGTGGACCTTATTAGGCTATTTTCCCAGCCTTTGATCACCCTCTATCAACCAAACATACTTATAGGTTACTTTAGTACATGTTAAAGCCAAATTATACACTTATATAAAGCTTTGATTAACCTTATTGCATGTAAACCTCATTTCATTGGTTTCATACATGCTAAGTTAATTCTCATCTTGCATTTAAGGATTTTCATATCTACTTGACAAATTTAAGATTGGCTCATTTTTAAAACTCATTGCCAATTGAAGACCAAGCCATTGCATATGAACATAAGCATGCATAGAATTGTAGGTCATAGCCTACTTCAAAATGAGTCGATTCCTATGGCCATATATAAAAAGATATGTATAATTTTACATGCCTTCATCTTGGCAAATCAAATGACACATATAACCAAATACTCAAAAGTTCTATACATGTCATTGAACAAAACTTAAGTGTCTATATACCAAAGCTGAATTAGTTGATAGTGTGTTGATTCTCCAACCGTCTTCCAATCGTTACGAGTCCTCAAGTTCTGTAAGACAAGGAAAAGAGAGGGGTAAGCATTTACATGCTTAGTAATCTTGAATAACTGGAAAGTAAACTTACCGATTAATTAGCATAAAGCCATGTTATGCAATAGAATCAACAAGCATAATAATGGTATTCCTATCACATGCACTCAATCAACAAGTTAGTCTCAATAATAAGGTACCATGTAATTTATCTTAGATGAGCTCACCATTCATCATTTCATTCACATACATCGTATTAATCCTGTTAAGTTTCTAGAAAATTCTGATGGGTTATCCATTCTCCGTCAATTCATAAAAATGATTCCTTTCAAGTATGCACTCCGCGAACCTCACATTTTATGGCGAGATTGTTTGTCCAGGCTAAATCCCCCGTATCATACACTCATAAGGTGATATCGGGATTGCCATTCCAGGCTAAATCCCTTGTAGAGACAAACATCCTTAATGAGCTCAGATCTGAATTGCCAGTCCAGGCTAAATTCAGACCTTAATCGAATTACCCGTCTGGGCTAAATCCTTAAAGCACATATATTCTTCGGGAGGCTAGATCATTCAAGGAACACCCTTCCGAGCTAGATCCTTTCTATCTTTGAAATCCACGGATTACCCGTCTGGGCTAAATCCTTTCTGCAACACATGCAGGATCTCAAATCACATATAATTCATGGTTTATCCATCAAACTTCCTTTTCAACTTCAACCGGGACATTCATAATCAAGTCATTATTAAAGAATACATTTCATGTAATTTCATGCCATCATTAAATGCAATTACCATACACTCTTGAATCATGCATTTATGCATATTAGAAGTTTACTTAAGTTATTTGAACTTACCTGGTACTAGTCTCGGTATTATGTTTCGGTTATTCTGAAACTTTTCATTTTCCTCGATCGACCTTCGAAATTTGTTCCTCGGGGTCTATAACCATAAGAATAAATTATTAGTAACTTACATTGTACCCTTTTTGAGCCTAAATTTCACCCCCGGTCCAAATGACCATTTTGCCCCTAACCTTTTACATTTTTACGATTTAGTCCCTAGGCTCGTATAATGAAACACATGTAATTTCTACCTTATCCAGGCCTAGCCGAATTTGTTCCCTCCTATGGCAGCCCATATTTTTCCATTATTTCTCATTTCTACCACACATTTTACACCTTTTTCAAAAAGGTCCTTATAAGGGTTTTTCATGAAAATCACCTTGGAAAAGATGATTAACACACATCCAACTTTCATATCCCTTCATAAATCATCAAAATACAAGTAAATCATGCATGGGTAAATTTCTAAACATGAACCGTAGCATGAAATATGGGTAGAAATAGAGAGAGTAAGCTACCGGGATTTCAAAAATACAAAGAACATTAAAAATAGGGCTTGGGAGCACTTACTGTTGAGCTTGTAAAGCTTGGAAACCCTAGCTATGGAGAACCCTATAATTTCGGCAGCAACAAGAAGGAAATGAGCTGATTTTGGCTTATTTTTCCCATTTTATTTCATTAAAATGCCAAATGACTAAAATGCCCTTAAGCCCTTTCTTTTAGATTTCATCCATACAAGCCCATTTTTGTACAAAAACTTAGAAATTAGGCAAATTTATCTCCAAGACATTCTAATTTATAATTTAAAGCAATTTCATACAAATTTTTTCTAGAACCCAAGTTTTGCAATTTATTCAATTTGGTCCCTATTTTACAATTGGACACCTTACTCAAAGAGTTTCTTCATGAAAATTTAACACATGCATGTACTAATATTTTAAACCTCATAATAATCATAAAATAAATATTTTGATGTTAGATTTGTGGTCCCGAAACCACTATTCCGACAAGGCCCTATTTTGGGATGTTACACACACGGTCAGCCCCCATGCGCGTGTTGCCTGGCCGTGTGTCTCCTGCACCTAAAATTTTAGGTCAATTTGTATGGTATTAAACACATGGGTAGAGACATGGCCGTATGTCTCAACCGTGTGGAGGACACGGCTTAGCACACGGACGTGTGCCTTGGCCGTGTGCCTCAAAATGAATGATGACATCATAAATAGAATGTCTGAGTTTTTGGACATGGGCGATGACACGAGCATGTCTAGGTTGTGTGAGGGACACGGGCCAGAGACATGGGTGTGTGCTTGGCCGTGTGAAAGCCCCTGTAGGTTCGAAATAAGAAATAAATCCAATAATTCAACACGGGTGAGGGACACGAGCGTGTTCCCAAGCACACGGGCGTGTGCTTGCCTCTACACGGGCATGTGAGGCATAACCTTAGGAACTTTACTAAAATTTTCTATAGTTTTCAGTTTAGTCCCGGATCGATTTAATATATGTTTTGAACCTTGTAGGTCCTTAATAGGGACACTATGATGTTGTTTGATTGGTTTTAAATTAGAATGAAATTTTATAACCCGTAATTTCTAAAATGTCTGAGTATGTGTCCGGTAACACCTCGTACTTTGTCCCAATCTCGGGTACGGGTAAGGGGTGTTACATTCATTATGTGTTATTCATTCGTGAATTTAAAGCTCATGCTCTAAGTAATTTGAGGGTTCGAGAATAACAAAGAAAATCATGTTGGTAGAAAGTTAAGAAACGACCAAGTTCGCTTAGCCCAAAAAACAGGAGCTAATTTTGTAAAGGTTATTGCAATAAATAACACAATAACTCTATTTAAAAAAAATATTTTCTGTTGTGCAACAAATTCATTTTATAAACTGAATTTTTTCAACAATTGGTATTAGAACTAGGTTATACTATGTTTATCGTGTAAATTGGATTACCAAATTTACTTCTTTCTCTCTCTCCCTCTCCCCTTTTCCCTCTCTCTCTCTATCTCTCTCTCTCCCTCCCTCCCTCCCTCTCTTGATTGATTGATTTATAAGAAATGGAATTCTTGCATTATATGCATGTTTTGAATTTATAAATGTGAATGAATGAATTATTATTTTATATTTTTTAAAAGTAATTTTATAAAAAATTGTGGCTCCTAACATTTAGGTCGTTTGTATTAAGGTTTTTTTTTTTAAATTTTTGAGTTTGTAATTAGCTAGTGGACTATTATCTCCATGCATTTTTTTTAATTTAAAAAATCATGTGAGCCAGAAATAGGCTAAGATTTTATGTAACCTTAAATTTTTTTAACAGAACCTAGAAAAATGTGACGAACACATAACCCAAACAATAAGGGAGTTGAACGAATGTACAACAAACATAAAAAATTGACATCATGAACGACTGCCAGATTGTTACAACTAATGTGATTACGCAAGGGGAATCACACCTAATCATGTAGACTAGGCGCACAGACTGTACAAGATCACCGAGGCATCGCGCTCAGTGTGCTCGACTAGTAAATGGAAGCGTTGAGGCATTGAGCCTTAGCATAGGCGTGCAGCAATAGTGATGACCAAGCATCACACCTAGTCGATCGTATGCCATGGTTGAAAGGGGTTGGTATGCGACAAAGGCTGCAAATGAGATGGGCATTACGCCTAGTAGAAGTGGCTTCATGAGGTTATCACACTCAACAGGCACACAACGACCAAAACCGATGAGTGGAGCAGTGGGCTGGTGGAAGAGAGCGATGGGGTTGCCAAATGTGGGGTAGGGGGTGGTGGTGATGGTGTAGTTGGTCAGTGGTAGTGAATTTTAGTTCACATGATGTTTTGGTTCATTTTTCTAGTTCTTATGGTACTGGTACTAATTATCATGATGAACAAGTTCTTTTGGGCATCTTAGGATATTTGGCTTTTACTTAAAAGGCTCAAAGAATGCTTTGGGAAAATTTTGTTATTTTATTTTCCTTAGAACGAAACCATTTAAATTTTTGGCTGGTTAGAGTTGATTTGCTTTTCTATTATGATAGTGATATTTTAAATATTATGAATAACTAAATGATGATAAATCGAAAAGCATGTCCATGCATATATGATTAAGCATGCCATATAGTTTCGGAAAGAATGTCGTTTATACTTGTTTACATGTTTAATCATTCATGATAGAAATCAAAATTAAAACCTTGCATTGTTTTCAAAACATTGCGTGGGGAAAGGCCCTTAAATAAGACATACAACCTCTATTAATGGTCTTAGTGTGATAGAATGATAATACTTCAAGCAGGTTTTGCCCTAACCACATCCTACGGTAAGTATTATCATGTTGGTTCTCTAAAGAGATTTACTCTAACAGGGCAACTAGTCATAAATGTTACTCATTTAGATTATTCCAAGATGACTCATAAAAGAGAACATATTTATGATGGGTGTTGAGTTGATGGTTATACACTCAAGATTATTCTAGTTAAGTAATTTTCCATGAAGTTCTACTTAAGGTAGAATAATGGTCAAATGTGAAACGATTATTAGTATTTGTGGTGTCTAAGGGTTAGAACTCACATATTAATTGAATGAAAATTCATATTCTTAATAGTTAATTAAAATAAAATCCATATTCTTAATAGTTAATTAAAATTGCCCTATAGAGATTTAATTTAATGGGTGTAGGAATTATCGTTGCAACAACTTACAATTTTCAAGGTTTAATGTAAGCACATGTGATATGATTAATGCATATGTGTGTTGCAATTTTTTTTAGAATTAGGAGTAAATTGACACAATGTATAAATGTTGAGGGTTAAAGTTTCTATCATGCAAATTTTAAAAGCTACCACCATTAGGTTTACCCTAAAAAAAGTTAATGTGTCAAAATTTAGAAACGGAAAAGGGAATTGAGACTAGTGATGACACTGAGGCGGGGCAGGACGCATTTTTGCCCACCTCAACCTTGAACCGAAGTTCTATTCCCGTCCCTTAACTCCTACTTGATCCTGAGATTAAAATAAAATAAACCCACCTTGAACTCGACCCAAAACTTTTATTAAAAATTTGATTCTGACCTGACACAATCCGAATTTTATTTCATTTTATTGCTTCAAATTAACCAATTCTTTGGTTGTATTGATTATAAAATAGTTGACTTAAATAATATGCCGAGTTCTTTTATTATGAAACAACGTATTGACAACGTAATGAATTGCAAACCAATTTTGATTTGCTTACTTGATAATATAAATTATTTATATTAGCTACTGTGCTAAATTAGATTGTATTGAGTTTTATTGGAGCTATTAGTTGTGAGTTTATACGTGTAGAAAGGAAGCAAATACAAAATTTGGATGAGGACACATATCAATATTGCAATTTCAAGTTTCAACTATCATTACTTTAGTGTACTCGCTAACAACCATCACCAGGAATCATTTAGTGGCGGGATGGGGCATTGAATGTTAACACGAAAATGACTCTTTTCATTCTATCATTTTCAATAGGATAAATAATTGAGAGCAAAACAGCAAGGGGTAGTGCTAGCTTTAGGATTTTGCGGTCTATATATTAAAGGGCAGCGCCCCGTCACCACAAATCATGCTTCTTCTTCTTCTTCTTCTTTTTTATTTGGTACATGTTTTTTCGACTTTTTAAGTAGAGTAAATGATTGATAAGTGTTTTATATAAATATAATAAAATATTAAAAACATATATAATAATTTTTAACGAAAATATATCCAATACTCATTATTTTTGTTTTTGTTTACTTTTTTTTTCTAAATACAATCATTTATAGTTTTGTTATTAATTGGTAACCATTTATACTAAGAAAAGTTTTTTCTATTTTAAAAATTAACCATCTCCGATTTAATAAAATTGAAAATTTTATTCTGCGTGTGTGTTGGAAGTCACAAATTTAGAATATAAATATGTGTTCGAAAGTAACATACAATAAATAATGAAACGTATGGTTTGAATCTAATTAATTATAATAACATATGAAATATGTATGATATTAAAATAAAAATTAGATTAAATTGTGATTAAAACGAAATTTAAACACATAAACACATTGTATTAACAATACTAAATGCACTACAATTATTTTTCATAGTGTGGTCATCAATTATGAATTAGTGTTGAGTTGACTTGTGACATCAACTTAATTAACAATATTACCAATACCAAATTTTATCACACCTAACGAAAATATTTTATATTAATAAAAATATAATGACAAATGATTATTAATGGAGTGACAAAGATTTTTTATATGAATTTATTAGTCCTGTGTTCAATTCTCAATTAATTTTTTAATTGTTTTATTTGAAGGTTATATTAAAGTATGAAAAGATGAAAACATCCTTATAATAAATATTCACTACCCTTCAAAGTCAATCAATATTTTACACTATTATTTATTTAAAAAGATATTTTTTTAATATTTCTAACATAATTAATATCTTATTAACTCGTGATATTTATTATAAATTTTTTAATGAAATTATAAGATAAACTGGATGATGATTTCAATAAATTTATTTTTTAAAATTTTGATCATGTGGTTACCTTATTCATTGACATTGAAATGCAAAGATAAACCATTTTAACTTTTTAAATTATTATATTTTCATTTGATTTATGCAAAATGTTATTATGATGTTTAGAAATGGGAAGGGTGTACCACTATATTGCTTCTACCCGTATTAATTATGTTACAGCCCAAAACTGCAATAATTTGAAGATGGCTGAAGAGCAGAAGAAGGAAGAGGAAGTCGCCATCCATGGAGATGTCTTAGAAACAATTTTGTCTTACGTGCCTCTCACCCATCTTCTCCCAGCCTGCTTCGTCTCCAAGACCTGGAACGCCGCCGTTTCCTCCTCCCTTAGTCGCTTCAACAAGCCCAAACCATGGCTCCTGGTCCACACTCAGAGCATCCGCCGACCACACGCCACCGCTTTCTTCGCTTACGATCCCCGCTCCGACATCTGGCTCCGAATCAACCAAAAGCAGCCCCCTCAACACGTTTCACCCCTACGTTCTTCCAATTCCACCCTCCTCCACGTCCTTCACCCTTCGAACTTCTCCTTCTCCATTGACCCTTTCCATCTGACGTGGCACCGCGTGAACCCACCCGCAGTCTGGCGACTCGATCCCATCGTCGCTATGGTTGGTCCCCGTATCGTCGTCGCCGGCGGAGCTTGCGACTTCGAGGACGACCCTTTGGCGGTCGAAATCTACGACATCAGCACTCGCACGTGGGACAGGACCGAGTCCATGCCTGCCACGCTTAAAGACTCAGCTTCCTCAACGTGGCTTTCCATTGCTGCTACTACTAGAACGGTTTTCATGATGGAGCAGGCATCCGGAGTCACCCACAGTTTTAATCCCGATTCGAAGACCTGGTACGGACCCTTCGATCTCCGTCCGGATCGGAGCATTTACTTTTCGGTGATAACTTGTGTTGGGGGCAACTTGATTATGCTGGGTCTGCTTGGAGATGCCGAGGATGTAAACTATGTAAAACTGTGGGAACTAAACGGGGAGTCGTTGGAGTTTGGAAAAGAAATCGGGGTGATGCCGACGGAGTTGGTGGAGAAGCTGAAAGGAGAGGGAACAAGCTTGAATTCGGTAAGAGTAAGTTGTATGGGTGGCTTTTTCTATATATATAATCCTGGGGAGCCTGGGGAATTGGTAGTGTTGGAAGTTGGGGAAGAAGTGTGGTGTCGGTGGGGAAGTTTGAAGAATGCGGTGGTGAGTAATCGGAGCAGAGTGGCAGAAAGGGTGGTGCTTACGTGCTCAGACGTGGGGTTGGGTGAAATAGCTAAATTGGTTGGGTCGGGTAATGAAATATTCACTCTCCTTAAACGTTAATTAGTGGGATTTGCTTAATATTTTATCCTCGTTCACGGCGTTATTTGATGCGTGTCCGTGTGTGCTTAATTTGATGTGTATTTTTTTTCCCGTATTTGGACAGTACATAATCCATATTAAACCTGGATGAAAACGCCCTATTCTATTTTGACTCTTGTCCCCTTTCTTTCCTTTTACTTTTTGTCATGGTCTGAAATTTTGATATAAGTTGTAATAAAAAATTATATTATTTGAATTCTATACCTTATACCAAAATGTTTATTATAAAAGTAATTTATATGTTATAATATATTTATTTATAAAAATAAAATATCAACTTATATAATTAAAATTGTTATAGTAACTTTTTTAAAGAAAATAACTTCTAAAATTATATTATTTTAAAAAAAAGTATTAGAAAATTTATTGTACAAATATTATAAATTTTATATTATTTTTTGACTTTTATGTATTATAAAAATGAATATAACATAGCATATTTTTTTTTTCAAATTAAGTTTATATAAGTTTTTATAATTAAATCTACAAAAAATTTGGACTGCAAATCCAAATAGTATAAGGTCTACACTAATTATATAAATGCAACAGGTTTTCTTGCACTATATTTCAGATATGATACCATTTGAGAGAATGATGCCAAATACAAACACAATAGACAACTTGCGGACTCTTTAATTTGAGTCAATCAAGGCTTTGAAATATGATTGAGAAGACAATTGTTATTCTAAAAGAATATATTTTTCACATTAACAACACCACCTTAGTATAGCATACTATTATGTTGTATATGTTAAATATGACTCCTATTTTCAGTCAAATTTGAAAAATAATTTTTTAGTTAAACTTTGTTTACTTGTTTCAATCAAATACTGATTAGTTTAGATTATTTATTATTATTTGACTTATGAATTTAGCCTATAAATAGGCTCTTTTACAACCTTAGAAATTACACCCATTAGAGATTAGAACTCATAACACATTTAAAAAATTTTGTGTTTATGTTTTGTGGGTTCTTTATTTTCGGGTTTTCGGGGTTTAGTTTTTATCTCC
The DNA here is from genome assembly GCA_025698465.1 of Gossypium longicalyx. NCBI lineage: Eukaryota > Viridiplantae > Streptophyta > Magnoliopsida > Malvales > Malvaceae > Gossypium > Gossypium longicalyx. The sequence goes on along the minus strand of CM046995.1, from coordinate 63,058,401 downwards.
ATCTTTTGTACTCTTTGTTCTTTTGCCATTATAGTAAAATTATCTTTGCCCGTGGTTTTTTATCCTCTTTGGAGGGGGTTTTCCACGTTAAATTTGTGTGTTCAATTTCTCAATTTATTCTGCTATTTTTCTTGTTCGTTGTTTAATCGGGTGGATCCTAACAAGTGGTATTAGAGCTAGTTCAATTTTTATAAATCAGCTCATTTAGAGATGGCAACAACAAGGTTTGAAATTGAGAAGTTCGATGGTGAGATAAATTTCAATCTGTGGCAAGTTCGGATGATGGCAATTCTAGTTCAATCCGGTTTGAAAAAGGTTGTTACCGGGAAAAAGCCTGAGAATCTAAATAAAACAGAATGGGAAGAGCTTGATGAAAAGGCTTTGTCTGCAATCCAGCTGTGCCTCGCGAATATAGTATTGTAGGAGGTATTGATGTAGAAGACATCATCCGCCTTATGGAAAAGGTTAGAAACTCTTTATGCGACTAAGTCTCTGGCTAATCGTTTAGTGTTGAAACAACGTCTATTTACGTTTTGCATGAACGAATGTGAGGTTCTTAGAGATCACATCAGTCAATTCATTACTCTTTTAAATGATTTAAAGAATGTTGAGGTTCATATTGACGATGAAGATCAGGCCATGCTATTATTGTGCTCTTTACCCCCTTCATACAAGTCTTTCAGGGAGACCCTGATTTATGGCAGAGACAAACTCTCATTCGAAGATGTGAAGGGTCATTTGTTGAGTAGAGATAAACTCGACAATGAGTTTCATTTGGATAGCAAGGCAGATAGGCAACCTTCCGTTTTGGTAGCATCAAAGAAACAAGACAAAGGTGTCGCTATTGTAAAAAGTTAGGTCACGTCAAAGCAGATTGTTATAAACTGCGAAATAAAAGAACTGCTGAGAGTAACGAGGAAGATGTAGTTGGTGCTAATTTGGCCGATGAAAACGGTGATGATTTCTTGTTAGTGTCAACAAGCGATAACTCTAAGCTCACGTCCGAGTGGATCCTAGATTCTGGATGTTCTTTCCACATGTGTCCCAATAGAGAATGGTTCTCCACATATAGTTCAGTTGAAGGTGGAGTTGTGCGCATGGGAAACGATTCATCTAGTAAGGTAATTGGTATTGGTACTGTTAAAATTAATATGCACGATGAGACGATTAAGACGCTCCCAGATGTCAGGTATGTACCTGATTTACGAAAGAATCTCATCTCCTTAAGTATTTTAGACTTGAAAGGATGCAAAATCAACATCGAGTCGAGCGGCATTAAAGTATCTCGTGGAGCTCTCGTTTTGTTAAAAGGTAAAAGAACCTGCAGTCTTTATATTCTGGAAGGTTATACAAATGACTGTGTGAAATCGACGCGTCCTCGTCCGTTACGGAGTTGAAGTCAACTTATTTGGAGCGGAGGCAACTTGGTCATAGGAGGAAAAAAGGTATGATCATTTCGTTGAAGAGAGGTTCTCTTTTGGATGCAGGTTTTGAAAAGTTAGGGCACTGTGTTCGTGAAAATCAGACCCGGGTTAGTTTTGATTTGGCAGTGTACAAGTCGAAGGCTAGAAGTCTTCCAGTTTCTAAGCACAAATTTGACTCAGTTAATTCCCTACATAGTTCAAGATAGGCTCGTAGCGGGCTTTGGCAAAGATGGTGTTGTGGAAATATGAGTCAAGGTGGAGATTTATTAAATATGACTCCTATTTTCAGTCAAATTTGAAAAATAATCTTTCAGTTAAACTCTGTTTACTTGTTTCAATCAAACACTGGTTAGTTGAGATTATTTATTATTATTTGACTTATGAATTTAGCCTATAAATAGGCTCTTTTACAACCTTAGAAATTACACCCATTAGAGATTAGAACTCATAACACATTTAGAGAATTTTGTGTTTACGTTTTGTGGGTTCTTTGTTTTCGGGTTTTCGGGGTTTAGTTTTTATCTCCATCTTTTGTACTCTTTGTTCTTTTTCCATTATAGTAAAATTATCTTTGCTCGTGATTTTTTATCCTCTTTGGAGGGGTTTTTCCACGTTAAATTTGTGTGTTCAATTTCTCAATTTATTCTGCTATTTTTCTTGTTTGTTGTTTAATCGGGTGGATCCTAACAGTATATTTTATAACTTTAACCATAAGTGGAATTGAGATGATCCGTACTTTGAAGAGTACATGGAAGAAGGAGATCTTGATAATATTACTGATGCATATTCAAATTTAAATAATAATGAACTCGGTTAAGGATCAACAGATGATGATAATAAGCATGTGTTAAATATTAAAGAGAAATAACCCAACAAATATGCACTCGAGCAATTAGATAAAATTAGATATGATGTTTATTTTTCTTATTATTTTTATTAGTAATCATATTATTAATTTCTTTTTTAGACTAATATAATACAAATGATGATTTAGTTTTAATTTTTGTTACTTGTTTAGAAAATATTTTTATCATTCTAATATTTTTTTAAACATAATTATATAACTGTGTAACTACAATTTCTATTACCAAACATTACATAAGAAAAAACGATGTAATTACACTTTATTAGCCAAACACGTCTAGAGAATTACAGTTCTTTGTAATTACAAGAGAATGTAATTACTACCCTAACAATTATGTTTTGTCAGCCAAACATGTTAAGACTAATAATTATTACATTTTCATTCAATTATCCTCTAAACTCTTTAAAACTTTGAAATATAAAATAATCTTTCTTCATTCAATTAAATTAAACTTAGGTAAAAATATAATTCCCAAACCCCAAGTATGCTACAAAACCTTTCTTTTTCATCAAAATTTTCACGATCATCGTTGCAAAATTTATATGGGAACAAGATTAATTTTAGACTTCTCTATGTTCGGATAATTTTACCCTTCAACTTATTTTTCCTGGACTTTTAATATTACTTTTTTCGGGGCTTTTATCTTTTATGTAAGATGTTAACTTCTTGAATAATCAACCAACTGGGAGAAAAAAATTTATTGAATGTACAAGAATTTTGGAAAGATGAACACTTTTTCCATAATGTAATTGTGAGGAAATGTCATGAAAATAAACTATTGGTCAAAATATAATAGGTGAGGCACAAAAAGTGCACAAAGAAGACATATGCAAAAGTATAATTGGTAGATTGTAACTTAATTTTATTCATTACTGCCGAGGATAGGATTTAATGTAGGGTCCTAGCTTAAGGCGAGGTGAAAAGCCGTTATGGAAGGTCGTCCGAAGGGTAGATGATAGAGATGGATATAATGTAGCACCCTTCATCTAGAATGAATATATACATTTCGAACAACAAATCTCAGATTTGGATACTAAAATTAATTAGCTCGAGAATAAATTTTAAAATTTTATTTTATACATAAATAGATTCATCGGACCTTATTCAACTGATTTCTAGGATTTTCTTTGAAGTTTATTTACAAATTGGAACCATTTGGGTCCAAAACAATGTGTTAAAGTTTCATGAAGAAATTCTATGTGTAAAGTGTCCAATTGGAAATTAGGGACCAAATTGAATAAATTGAAAAACTTGGGTTCTAGAAGCAATTTGTATGAAATTGCTTTGGATTATTAATTAGAGGTCCTTAAAGAGCAGTTTTCCTAATTTCTAACTTTTTGGACAAAAATGGGCATGCATAGAAAATTTGGAAAGATTAGTAAGAATGGGCATTTTGGTCATTTGGTTAATTAATGTAATAAAAATGGAAAATCAAGAAAAAATCAGCCATTTTTCTTCTCCATAGCTACCGAAATTCGCATGTTCTCCATAGCTAGGGTTTTCAACATTTCAAGCATGATAACCCCGAGGAACCAATTCCGGAGGTCGACCGTGGAAAACGAAAAGTTTCAGAATAACCGAGACACAAATCCGAAACGACTACCAGGTAAGTTCGTATAACCCGAAGTAAACTCTTAATATACTTAAATATGCACGTTCTTGAATGTATGAAAATTTAGATATTCATTGCATGATAATACATGAAATGTGCTAGCGTAAATGAAAAGATGATAAATGTCCCCGGTAGAATAAAAAGGGAAATCCAATGGACAAATTATGGCTTACATGACACAAGATCCTGCATGTGTTGCAGAAAAGGATTTAGCCCGGACGGGTAATCTGATGATCTCAAAATAGGAAGGATCTAGCCCGGATGGGTGTTCCTTGAGTGATTAAGCCTCCCAAAGAATATGGGTGCATAAGGATTTAGCCCGGACGACTAATCCGATTGAGGACTGAATTTAGCCTGGAATGGCAATTCAGATCCGAGCTTAAGAGAGCAATTGTTGTTAAAAGGGATTTAGTCTGGACTGACAATCCCAACATTGCTCTATGAGTTATTACTACGGGGGATTTAGCTTGGTCTAGTGATCCCGCCGTAAGATGTAAGGTTCGCAGGAGTGCGTACTTGTGATGATCACTTGTATGACTTGACGGTAATTGGGTCATCCATCGAGATTTCTGAGAAATTCAACGGGATTAACATGAAAAATAGAGATGGAAATATTGAATGGATGAGCTCATCTAAGACTAATGATATGATGCATTGTTATGAGACTAACTTGATGATTGAGTGCATGTGATAGGGAACTATTTCATGCTTGTTGGAATCATTGCCTAATATGGTTGTATGTTAATTAACCGGTGAGTTTACTTTCCAGTTATCCGAACTTACTAAGCATATAAATGCTTACCCCATTTTTTTTCCCTGTCTTACAGAGCTCGTAGACTCGTGGAGATTGAAAGACAATTGGAGAATCAACACACTATCGACTTGTTCCGCTTTGGTATATGAATACTTTTATTTTCTTTAATGGAATGTATAGGGTTTTTGATTATTTTGTTGTATGTGTTATTTGGCTAGCCAATGTAAGGGCTTAAATGGTATTCTTATTCTTTTGTATATGGCCATGAGATATGGCTCATATTGATGTAGGTTGTAAACCTACTAATGATGTATGTTTATGTTTAAATAATTCATGAGATATGTTAATGAGGTTTATCATGGATGGATACTTGAAATGAGACCTAATAATTTGAGAGTGAACATAGCATTTAATGGTATATGGTTATAATATGGCCTAAATGTCAAATGTGCTATGTTAATCCCTCATATGAAAAGGATAATTTAGCATGTACTAAGCCGATGAGATGAGACTAACATGCAATGAGTTATGCCAAGGTTGTTTAAGAGTATAATTAGACCATGTTAAATACCATTGAGGCCTTTAAGTGTGTATTGATGTTAGAGGGTGACCAAAGGCTTGGAAAATAGCCCTAAAAGGTCCACACAGATAGACACACGGACATGTGTCGAGGCCGTGTGTGACACACGGTCAGCCCCCATGGGCGTGTTGCTTGGCCGTATGTCCCCTGTACCTAAAATTTTAGGTCAGTTTGCATGGTAGTAAATACACAGGCAGAGACATGGCCGTGTGTCTCAACTGTGTGAAGGACACGGCCTAGCACACGGGTGTGTGCCTTGGCCGTGTACCTCAAAATGAATGATGATGTTAGAAACAGAATGTCTGAGTTTTTGGACACGGGCGTGTACTTGGCCGTGTGAAAACCCATGTAGGTTCGAAATGAAAAATAAATCCAAATAATTCAACACGGGTAAGGAACATGGGCGTGTCCCTAAGCACACGGGCGTGTGCTTGCCTCCACACGGGCATGTGAGGCATAATCCCTAGGAACTTTACTAAAATTTTCTATAGTTTTGGGTTTAGTCCCGGATCGATTTGATGTATGTTTTGGACCTTGTAGGTCCATAATAGGGATACTATGAGGTTGTTTGATTGGTTTTAAATTAGAATGAAATTTAATAACCTGTATTTTTCGAAATGTCTGAGTATGTGTTCGTTAACACCTTGTACTTTGTCCAGGTCTCAGGTACGGGTAAGGGGTGTTACATTTAGTGGTATCAGAGCTACGATTTAGTCAATTCTCTGACTAACATAGCATGTAACGAGTTTAGCTATACATGTCATTATACAAATTTTGATAGTGTGACATCTCTTAACATTTAATTGAATTTGAATATAGTAAATGTCTTCCAATCAAGCCCAAGATGAGTCCGTAGGAGCTGAGAGCCATGCTCCAGCTTCTGTACAGTGAGTTGTTTCTAGTCGTAGTAGAAGGCCTATGTCTGAAGGCCGAGAAGAGGCGAGAGTAACCTTTTTTGATATGATGGATGAGTGGTTTGGGGAATACCTGAAAAACCGCCCTGAAATACCACGTCCACCTCCACATGCTGACTGACCTGATGAAGTACCAAGGGTTGTTGACCTAGTGAGAATTGGTAAGGCCCCAGTAGATAAACTTAGGAAATACGGGGCTGAAGAGTTTAGGGCTAAGGTTGAGGATGATGCTAAACGAGCTGAGCTTTGGTTTGAGAATACTGTGTGAGTTTTGGATGAATTGTCATGTACACCCGAGGAGTGCTTGAAGTGTGTTGTATCTCTTCTGAAAGATACTACATACCACTGGTGAAAGATAGTGTCCTTAGTGGTACCAAAGGAAGACGTTACATGGGAGTTCTTCCAAGCTGAGTTTAAAAAGAAATACATTAGTCAAAGGTTTTTAGACTCGAAGCGAAAGGAGTTCCTGAAACTCAAACAAAGAAATAAGACTATATCAGAATATGAAAGAGAATTCGTAAGGCTGAGTCAGTATGCAACATAATGGGTCCATTCAGAGGTAGAAATGTGTAAGCGCTTCGAGGAAGGCTTGAATGAGGAAATTAAATTGCTAATAGGGATCCTTGAGATACGAGAATTTACTGCATTAGCTGATTGGGCCAAGAAAGCCGAAGAGCTAAATAATGAAAGAAAGCAAGCTAAGAGAAAAGCTCGAGTTTCGAGTAAGAGGTCTAGCAGTAGAGCACACTCTTTCCCCATAAAAAAAATCGAGAAGTCATCAAGAACGCTCCATTTCATCGGTAGGATATTCGGGCAGAGTAAGAAGCTCCAAGCAACATAACCCGAAGTCTTCTTCCCCTATGGTAACTAGTGTGGGAAGCGTAAATGATCAAAAGTCAAAGTGAAAAAGCTGCAACAAATTTCACTTTGGAGAGTGTCAAATGAAGAGTGGTGCATGTTTTAGATGTAGGTCTCTTGACCACTTTCTTAGAGACTGCTCAGAGCGAACTAATAAAGAGGTTGAGTTAGCCCCGTAGCTGAATGCTCCTATTTCTCGAGGTAGAGCCCCGAGACATCCCGAAAGTGCAAGTGGCAGTCGAACTGTTGCTAAAGATGCTACTGCAAAATCAGAGGCTCGAGCCCCGGTAAGAACTTATGTAATATGCGCTCGAGAGGAATCCTCTGCTCCTGATGTCATCACGGGTACATTTTCTATCTATAATACTCGTGTCATTGCCTTAATTGATCTAGGATCAGCCCATTTGTACATTTGTATGAAATTGGTGTCTAGCATGGATATGTCTGTAGAGCCTACGAAATTTGTGATTAAGGTGTCAAACCCTCTAGGCAAGTCAGTCCTAGTTGATAAAGTCTGTAAGAATTGTCCCTTGACGATTCAAGGTCATTGTTTTTCTGCTAACCTTATGTTATTGCCGTTGGATGAGTTTGATGTAATACTTGGCATGAATTGGTTTGTTATACATGATGTAATCATAAATTGTAGTAGCAAGTATATCGAATTGAAATGTTCAGATGGTGAGATTTTTTTGATAGATTCAAATGAGTTGGATACTCTGTCGGTTGTGATTACTTCAATGATGGCTGAAAGGTATATGAGAAAAGGATATAAAGCCTACCTTGCTTTCGTGTTGAATACTAAAAAATCTGAGTTGAAGTTAGAATCGGTACCAATAGTATGTGAGTATCTGGATGTGCTTTCGGAAGAGCTACTCGGATTACCTCCTGTTAGAGAAGTAGAGTTTGGTAGTGAGCTGGTGCTTGGAACAACTTCTATCTCTATTGCTCTGTATAGGATGGCGCCAACCGAACTGAAAGATTTAAAAGTATAGCTACAAGAACTGACGGATAAAGGTTTTTCAAGACTGAGCTTTTTTCCTTGGGTGCTCCAGTATTATTTGTAAAGAAGAAAGATGGTTCGATGAGACAATGTATAGACTACCGACAACTTAACAAGGTAACTATCAAGGAAAAGCATCCGTTGCCGAGGATTGATAATCTGTTTGATCAATTGAGAGGAGCCACTGTATTTTCAAAAATAGATCTGAGATCCGGTTACTACCAGTTGCGAGTTAAAGAGTCGGACGTGCCTAAGACTGCTTTCAGGATGAGGTATAGTCATTTTGAGTTCCTGGTCATGCCTTTTGGCCTAACAAACGCCCTAGCAGCGTTTATAGACTTAATGAATCATGTTTTCTGACCATACTTGGACAATTTTGTTGTGGTATTCATTGACGATATTTTGATCTATTCCCGTAATGGGTCCGAGCATGCTGAACATCTGAGGACTGTTTTACAGACCTTGCGAGACAAGAAATTGTATGCTAAGTTCAGCAAAAGCGAGTTCTGGCTTCGAGAGGTAGGATTTTTGGGTCACATTGTGTCGGGTGATGGCATTCAAGTAGATCCGAACAAAATATTTGCTATTGTCAAGTGAAAGCTGCCGAAGAATGTAACCGGGGTTAAAAGTTTTTTGGGCTTGGCCGACTACTACCGACGCTTTTTAAAAGGATTTTCGATGATTGCAACTCTTTTGACGAGGTTGCTGCAAAAAAACGTTAAGTTTGAATGATCAGAGAAGTGTCAGCAGAGTTTCGAGAGATTGAAGACATTGCTGACCGAAGTTCCAATACTAGTACAACCTAAACCTGGAAAGGAATTTGTAGTTTGTAGTGATGCGTCCTTGAATGAACTGGGCTGTGTAATGATGTAAGAAGGTAAAGTGATAGCCTATGCTTTGAGGTAATTGAAACCACACGAGAGAAATTATCCAACACATGACTTGGAGCTAGCAGCCATTGTATTTGCCTTGAAAATTTGGAGACACCATTTGTATGGTGAGACATGTCGTGTATTCACTGATCACAAGAGTTTGAAGTACTTGATGACTCAAAAGGAATTGAATCTAAGACAGCGAAGATGGTTAGAGTTGATTAAAGATTATGAGCTGATAATTTATTATCACCTAGGAAAGGCGAATGTGGTCACCGATGGACTGAGCAGAAAATTCTTATTTGCTTTAAGAGCTTTGAACACACAGTTGGCGTTGTCTAAAGATGGTTCAGTTTTGACAGAGTTAAGGGCTAGGCCGACTTTTCTTCAGGAAATTTGTGATGCCCAGATCAATGATAGTGATTTACAAGCCAAGAGAACTCAATACGAGTCAGGCACTGAATTAGATTTTCGGATCAGTCCCGATGGTTGTCTGATATTTAGAGATAGGATTTGTGTACCAAGAGACAACAAGCTTATTCAAAAAGTTTTGCAAGAGGCAAATGATAACCGTTTGTCTATTCGTCCGGGAAGTACCAAAATGTACAATGATTTGAAGAAACTGGTGGAATAGCATGAAAAGAGACATCTCCAAATTTGTATCGAAATGCTTGATATGTCAGCAAGTCAAGGCTGAACACCAAATGATGGTCCCCGAGTGGAAGTGGGATAGGATTACTATGGATTTTGTGACCGGATTACCGTTAACCCCAAAAAAAAGATGTTGTTTGGGTTATAGTTGATAGACTAACGAAGTCAGCTCACTTTATCCCAATGCAGACCGGTTATTTTCTCGACAGATTGGCCGGCTTGTACATATTCGAGATTGTGAGATTACATGGGGTACCATTGTCGATTATCTTAGAGAGAGACCCAAGATTCACTTCGAGATTTTGGAAGAAGATGTAAGAAGCCTTGGGTACAAAGTTGAGTTTTATCACAGCCTTCTACCCGCAGGCTGATGGTTAGTCCGAACGGACGATTCAGATTCTTGAGGACATGTTATGGTGTTGCGTCCTTGAATTTTAGGGTAGTTGGGAAAAATACTTACCATTGGTGGAATTCGCCTATAATAATAGTTTCCAAACGAGTTTGAAAATGGCACCCTATAAGGCCTTGTATGGCAGGAAGTGCCGAACTCCACTGTATTGGACAGAACTCAAAGAAAACTAGATTCACGGAGTTGACCTAGTTAATGAAACTGAAGAAAAGGTTAAAGTGATACAGGATTGCTTGAAAATGGTATCGGATAGGCAGAAGTCTTATGCTGATTTGAAAAGAAAAGAAATCGAGTTTCAAGTCGGAGAAAAAGTGCTCTTGAAAGTGTCTCCATGGAAAAAAGTATTGAGATTTGGCCGAAAAGGCAAACTGAGTCCGCGATTTATCGGACCATATGAGATCACTGAAAGACTTGGACCATCAGCCTACTGTTTAGCATTTCCACCCGAATTGGAAAGCATTCATGATGTATTCCATGTATCTATGTTGCGTAGATATAGATCAGACCCCTATCACATGATTTCACCGACGGAGGTTGAGATTAGACCAGATATGACTTATGGTGAAGAACCGGTTAATATTTTGGCTCGAGAAGTCAAACGGTTGAGGAACAAGAGTATTGCCTTGGTAAAAGTATTATGGCATAGACATGGAGTGGAAGAAGCCACATGGGAACCTAAAGAAACCATGAAGAGCCAATATCCGAACCTGTTTACTGGTAAGACTTTCGAGGACAAAAGTCTCTAAGGGGGAAGAATTGTAACATCCTAAAATAGGGCCTAGTCAGAATAGTGGTTTTGGGACCACAAGTCTGGTGTTAAAATAATTATTTCATGATCATTATGAGGTCTAGGATATGAAAATAAACATGTGTTAAAGTTTCATGAAGAAATTCTATGTGTAAAGTGTCTAATTGGAAATTAGAGACCAAATTGAATAAATTAAAAAACTTGGGTTCTAGAAGCAATTTGTATGAAATTGCTTTGGATTATTAATTAGAGGTCCTTAAAGAGCAGGTTGCCCAATTTCTAAGTTTTTGGACAAAAATGGCATGCATGGAAAATTTGGAAAGGTTAGTAAGGAAGGGCATTTTGGTCATTTGGTTAATTAATGTAATAAAAAGGGAAAATCAAGTAAAAATCAACCATTTTTCTTCTCCATAGCTATCGAAATTTGCATGTTCTCCATAGCTAGGGTTTTCAACATTTCAAGCTTGATAACCCCGAGGAACCAATTCCGGAGGTCGACCGTGGAAAACAAAATGTTTCAGAATAATCGAGACACGAATCCGAAATGACTACCAGGTAAGTTTGTATAACCCGAAGTAAACTCTTAATATGCTTAAATATGCACGTTCTTGAATGTATGAAAATTTAGATATTCATTGCATGATAATCCATGAAATGTGCTAGTGTAAATGAAAATATGATAAATGTCCCAAGTAGAATAAAAAGGGAAATCCGATGGATAAATTATGGCTTACATGACACAAGATCCTGCATGTGTTACAGAAAAGGATTTAGCCCAGGCAGGTAATCCAATGATCTCAAAATAGGAAGGATCTAGCCTGGACGAGTGTTCCTTGAGTGATCGAGCCTCCTAAAGAATATGGGTGCATTAAGGATTTAGCCCGGATGGGTAATCCGATTGAGGACTGAATTTAGCCTGGACTGACAATTCAGATCTGAGCTTATGAGAGCAATTGTCATTAAAAGGGATTTAGTCTGGACTGACAATCCCGACATTGCTCTATGAGTTATTACTACGAGGGATTTAGCCTGGACTGGTAATCCTGTCGTAAGATGTAAGGTTCGCGGGAGTGTGTACTTGTGATGATCACTTGTATGACTTGACAGTAATTGGGCCATCCATCGAGATTTCTGAGAAATTCAATGAGATTTACATGAGAAATAGAGATTGAAATATTGATTGGATGAGCTCACCTAAGACTAATGATATGATGCATTGTTATGAGACTAACTTAATGGTTGAGTGCATGTGATAGGGAACTATTTCATGCTTGTTGGAATCATTGCCTAATATGGTTGTATGTTAATTAACGGTAAGTTTACTTTCCAGTTATCCGGACTTACTAAGCATATAAATGCTTACCCCCTTCTATTTTCCCTATCTTACAGAGCTCGTGGACTAGTGAAGATTGGAAGACGGTTGGAGAATCAATACACTATCGACTTGTTTCGCTTTGTTATATAGATGCTTTTATTTTGTTTAATGGCATGTATAGGGTTTTTGATTATTTTGTTGTATATGTTATTGGCTAGCCAATGTAAGGGCTTAAATGGTATTCTTATTCTTTTGTATATGGCTATAAGATATGGCTCATATTGATGTAGGCTGTAAACCTACTAATGATGCATGTTTATGTTTAAATAATTCATTAGATATGCTGATAAGGTTTATCATGGATGGATGCTAGAAATAAGACCTAATAATTTGAGATTGGACATGGCATATAATGGTATATGGTCATAATATGGCTTTAATGTCAAATGTGCTACGTTAATCCCTCATATGAAAAGGATAATTTAGCATGTACTAAGCCGATGAGATGAGGCTAACATGCAATGAGTTATGCCAAGGTTGTTTAAGAGTATAATTAGACCATGTTAAATACCATTGAGGTCTTTAAGTGTGTATGGATGTTAGAGGGTGACCAAAGGCTTAGAAAATAGCCCTAAAAGGTCCACACAGATAAACACACGGACATGTGTCTAGGCAGTGTGTGACTTACGGTCAGCCCCCATGGGCGTGTTGCCTAGCTGTGTGTCCCTTGCACCTAAAATTTTAGGTCAGTTTACATGGTAGTAAATACACGGGCAGAGACATAGCCGTATGTCTCAACCGTGTGAAGGACACGGTCTATCACACGGGCGTGTGCCTCAAAATGAATGATGATGTCATAAACAGAATGTCTGAGTTTTTGGAAACAGGTGATGACACGGGCATGTCTAGGCCGTGTGAGAGACACGAGCCAGAGGCACGGCCGTATGCTTGGCCGTGTGTAAACCTCTGTCAGTTCGAAATGGAAAATAAATCCAAATAATTCAACACGGGTGAGGGACACGATCGTGTCCCCAAGCACACGGGAGTGTGCTTGCCTCCATACGGGCTTGTGAGGCATAACTCCTAGGAACTTTACTAAAATTTTCTATAGTTTTCGGTTTAGTCCCGGATTGATTTGATGTATGTTTTGGACATTGTAGGTCCATAATAGGGACACTATGAGGTTGTTTGATTGGTTTTAAATTAGAATGAAATTTAATAACTCGTATTTTCTGAAATGTCTGAGTATGTGTCCGGTAACGCCTCGTACTTTGTCCCTGTATCGGGTACGGGTAAGGGGTGTTATAATTTCACTTTAACATCACTTTATATCTAATCCACTACCATATTACACTCTAATTAAGTCTTCTATTATAATATTTTATTTCACATCTAAAAATTATTTTACACGTTATTTTACTAGTTTACCATAAGTTTTATAAAGTTTACATTTTAGACCTTAGAAAAACAAGAGAAATCAAGGGTACTTACCTATCACCAACCTCAAATCACTAGTTTTTCCGTTCTCCTTATCACATGATTTATTTTCTCAATTTCTTTCTTCAACAACATGCGAAGAACATAAAACTTTCCATGAGTAACCTTTATTTTAACATCATTTTTATACTTTTCTAGCAAGATTAAACTTGAAAACATTATAAAACATTGTTCTCTTGATTTCAAAACTTCACTTGATTTTATCTCTCCTCCAACATGAACATATCTTGGCTCCACATGATACTAAGCTCTGTATGTTGTTTATCTATTGATTTCACTAAAAAACTATAGAAAATTTTGAAGGATTTAAGCTAAAATGGTAGAAATGACCAAATTGAAAGGAAATGAAAACTTTTTCTTTCACGTATGGTAGTGGCGTGAGATGAAGAAGAAGATGAATAAGTGTTCTACACCTTTCCATCAAAATATCTATTAATTAAATAATTTAAAATTTAAAATATAATAAAATAATTCCAACATCATCATTGACATTTAATTGTCACAATTCTTTCTCAAATTTCAATTTCATCCAAGGGCTCAAATTTTTCCACCAATTCCTGAATTGTTTTCTTATAAATATCTAATTATAAAATGACCATTTTTCCTTTAAAATTTCTCTACAATTCCTTCATTGATTCATTTTTCACTTTTTGGTAAAATCACACTTCTAATCCTTCTTGTTTCTTACTTCACTTCAGTTTAATAATTCTTATTTTTAATTTTCATATTTTTCCCCAACACTTTCTTATTATTTAGCCAATACATCGTATTTATTTTCTCAATACACCAGTCTTTTCAATTTATTTCGAAATCCAACTACCTACCTATTTAACATTGATAATTTCTATTTTAATTATTCAAAAAATTCTAACATGGGTGGTCTCGTATAAGCACTAATCTTGACTCAGGGAGTTTTATGTAAGGCTGAGAGAGAGAAAGAGAGATTCAATCCTCAAATATGAGAGCCATTGTTGGTTATATAAGGCAAGTTGTGGTCTCAAGGTACCAAATGTATTGGCATTATTGGTGATCAAAAGTGATTACATCAGTTAGTCTATGTTGGTAGGCCTAGGCCTAGGTGTAGTTGTTAGGGTGGCGATTGGATAGGCTATCAATCACGTCAGATGAAATTAGTGTCTGGTGGTTGGTGTAAGAAGTGGTGGTTCAATGGAGCCCTCACATGGTTTTATATACAATTTTACTTAGACCGATGGGTTTTTGAGGAGTTCTCATATAGTGATCAAGCGAGGAGTTCACATATTTCGTTTTTCCAGAGGTGGTACGTGAGGGGTTTTCCCGAGAAGTAAGCCTGGTCCAAAAGAAGTGGTACTCTAGGGTATTTACTAGGGTGTTCAACTTGATTCTCAAGGTGTAATGCCCAAGGGGTTAGGAGTATAACAATTGCCTCTAAGTCTAGAAGAAGGTTATAAAGTGGCCCAAGGAGTTAGGGGTATAACAATTGCCTCCAAGTCTAGAAGAAGGTTATAAAGTGACATTCCTTTAGACATTACCATGTGTCGACCAAGTTTAAAATGTTTGCTATGATTTTTTTAATTTGAACTGTTTTGGCTTGCGCATGTGTAACATACATGTAGCCTGTATTGTTTTGCCTTTCTGCACGTGTAGGCACTTGCATTGATTTCCATAGGATACAACTCATTCTCGAGAAATGGCATAGTTTATTTCTATTTTGATATGTCGTTTCATCATGCACGTGTCAATCCTCTAATGGTTCTACTTCGATGCTTGTTCTAGAAGCCTCAATGGCTGAAAAAACCTCTACCAAGTTTTTGGTTTTTTACCTAACAATGTTTTATTATAGTTTGAAGTGTTTTCAGAGTCAAACATCATGTTTCTTTTCTCTCTGGTTTGTGTCTTGTTTCTTTCTTCTTCTTCTTTTTTCTTTTGAGTGGCAGTTCTTTGTTTTTCTAAAGTTAGTTGAGTATCTAGTTTCAGTAAGTTTCTTTGATCTTATTTTTCTCGATAGATAAGGAGAGAATGGTGAGGGGTATTGGTTCTCAGGGTGGTCGTGATGGAGAGATTTTAGAAGGTTGAAAGGGGAAGGGTAGAAGCAAGGCTAACCCTCAGCCTTTTAGGGTGCCTTATAGTGAAGGCTTTTTTTGGTGCACGATCGGTGCTAACGAGCTTCACATATTGCTATTGTGCCATGGGATTCAGAGGCATAATTACAATTTTAAGTTCAACATTCCAAGCGGTGAGAATGAGTTAAACACTGTAAGTGGGTTGGATCATAGCGGGGGAAGACCGAGCTTTTATCTAACCCTTTACGCTTTGGAAGCAGGGTTCTATTTTCCAATGAGGGACTTCATTTGCGAGGTTTTGAGGTATTATGGGTTTGCACTTGGCCAACTCTCTAGCGCATTGTAGTGGATCTTAGTGGGGTTCTAGATTTTATGTCGTGAGAGGGATATGATACCTTTCCTCAAGGTGTTTCAGAACTATTTCTACATGTCACCCTTAGGTCTGGAGTGGCTACCTAGGATGGTTAACTTTTGCAAAGTCTAGGGTTTAGAGATCAATCATCTACTGCTTAGGAAGGCTAGTAACCTTGGGTTGGATAAGAGGAAGTATGTGCTATAGGAGTACAAGTTTGCGGACAAATTTCCCTTCCTGATTAAAAGTTCCACACCCGTTGATGTTTGCACTTTTCGGCCACATCTGTTGGATAAGTTTAGGGAAAATCAATATAAGGAGTTCCACTGAAGAGTCCTTTAAATTTCTCTAGGACTATTACCATAAGAAAGGTGAACAACTACTGCCTTTTGGGGATGAGTCCTGATGGCTACAAAAGTAAGGACTTTTAAAGAAGTTCTATTTATAATGGCACGGTTCCTTATTTCTTTGCAGCATGGCTCATAACTGGGATAGAATAGGTTCATTTTATCTTACTTGGGTTTGAGCTCGAGCCTTAAGGTTCACTCGAGCAGTTTGCTACTACACCAAACCGTGGCTGGTGCGCTAAGGTGCTAGATGACTTTCTTTCTGCTCGAAATGACTCGAATTCGAGGGGACTGTTAGAAAAATCTGGTTCAAAAATGGTTTTTTACATAATGGAAAAATAAAATTTTAAAAATCGAGTTGGTTTGTGATATTTATAGCAATAAACTTTTTTCTCGAAATAGTACTTGTGCTTTGAGCGAGACGAATCCCAGACGTTCCTAGCTTTCAATCGAACGACCTTCTCTGCTATTCTCGTACCAAAAATTGCATAGAGTGTGGGCTGAAGCAATTTCAAATCAAACACAAAATGAAAAATAATTTTCTTACTTTTAGTAGGAAAGTAAATCTTTATCTCTCTCTTGTAGAAACCAGTAGAATTGTTATTCTCAAAAAATAGAATTTATACTTAGAAATAAATTTTGATTTATTTTCAGCCAAAATAAAAATATCTCAAAGTTGTATGTTTTTAGCCCTACCAGTGCCATCTATTTATATAAAGAGGTAGTGAAACCCTAATTGAATTAGCAAAACACAAATAATATTTATTTAATAGAGAAACAATCCCTTAGTTGAATTAGGAGAGAGAGGGGCGGCTAACGCCAGTTATTTTACTTGGGTTGCAGCCCCTCATACTTGTTATGAGGGGATTTTGGGCCTCTCCTATATCAGGTCCAAGTATGTGTGCTTCCTAGATTTTTAATCCTGTACTTTATAATTTAATCCAACTCAATACATATTTTTCTATTCCCAAAATAAACTTTATTTGTTAAATTAATTTATTAATTTTTCATTTAAATAAATTCTCAATTCAATTCTAATTCCGTTAAAATCATGACAATTTTACCTAGTTATTCTAATTTCGTCACCACCGTCGTGTCACCGCCATAACGGTTGGTTGTCTTCTACTCCAACTTGTACAATCTTTTCGAAGGAAATAAAGGAAGACTTAAAGACTTTAGTAAGGAAAAGGGGTTGATGCTGAGGAGTCTGGTGCTAGCGTTGGAAAAATTCTAGTTCGAAAATAATTTTCTTGCATAGTGAAAAATAAAAACTTTGAAAATTGATATTTGTGGTAATTATAGCAATAAATCCTAGACCGAATTTGCACGTGTGTTTTCGAATAGGAGGATCCTTGTCATTCCTAAATTTCAACCAAATGATCTTCTCCACTATTCTAGTACCATGAATTGCTTCGAGTATTGACTCGATCAAATCGAATCAAAACACAGAACTAGAAATAGTTTTTTTTCTTTTGGGTGAAAACGAAAATTCTCTTCTCAAATAGAAATCGACAGAATTGTTATTTTAGAAAAATATATTTAATAGTTGAGAATAAATCCTCTCTATTTTTCGAAAAAAGTAATAAGATCTTAAAGTTTTGTAAATAGACCTACCAGTGTCATTTTTTTATAGCAAGAGAAGGTAGAACTCTTGTTAAATTGTAGAAGTTTATTTCAACTAGAAAAACAACATCCTAGTTTAATTAGGATGTAGGGGGTGACAACCCTAGTTAATAGTACTAGGGTTAGTTGTCCCACCTTTGTAACATAAGGGGCTTTTTGGCCTCTTCCATATCGGGTCCAATTACACGTATTTTCTAGGCTCTTAACCCAATACTTTATAATTTGATCCAACCCAACATTTGTTTTTCTATTTTCCAAAAAAATAAACTTCAATATATTTCCAGTTAAATAATTTTTTCAACCCAATTCTAATTTTGTTTAAATCATGACTGCTTTACTGTAAAAGAATTTAAGAAAAAATATATTTAATATTTCTGCATTCAACGATTCACTATGATCAAATGATTTATTTCAATTTTGAACTTCATTTAATTCAAAAAATATAAATTCATTTTTCATGTAATTTTCATTTTGGAGAAAACCACATTCATTTACAAATGATTCTATTTCTCCATTTTCATTTTCATTTTCATTTTGGAGAAAGTCATAATTATTTCCAAGTGTTTCTTATTTCTCCATTTCACCATTTCTATTCATTTCTATTCATTTGATTCAACATGCAATTCATTTTTGGTTTCAATGAGCTAGCGGAGGGACCGATTGAGTATTTGCAATTAACGCTCAAATGATTTATAATTAAGTTTCAGTTTTTTGCCTATTAATTATAAATCATTTAGTCTCAAAGTCATTCCACTATAGTATTGTGACTGAGCTCTCTCCAATGACAAACCATTATGAAAGCAACTTGATTAGTGCTCATCCAATGACCTTGTCAAAAGTGTGTTATCCTCATAGGATATCCTTAATATTTTTGGGATAATATTCATTCTCCCAATATAATCTTATTTTATCTCATGGAAACCATTACATCTTCCTTCATGAAAAGTCAATTACTATAAAATAGTAATTAAGTCATTCACCATAAAGACGAACGACCCGTGGCCATGTTTACATTTCATCAACCATGTAATGCCAATGAGAGGATATCATTTACCCATGTCTCTAGCTATGAATTCAACTATTGTAAATGACGCTACATACTACAGAAGTTGTACACCCAACACACCAGCTTTTGGTTCCTTATCTATTCGAACTTAAACTTTTACTTACATCAAAGTGTACGAGTCAGGTATACATAGTTCACCATCTACTCAGGATTAAGGTATGCCACACTATAAAGCTCACAAGTGAATAAATATATAAATGGATTTAAGATCTATTCTGCTTAAGTCTTGGCTGATATACTGTTAGTCTAGTTAGTCACATCTATGTCTCTATCTTTTGGGAGTCACCCGTTTCAATGCCCAAGACAAAAACATCTCACTAATGGAATTGATAGATGACATATTATTCTTTCAATCAGTTTTCTCATTTCTAATTAGACTAAAGACATGTTTAGGTTCGTTTACTAATATAACCTGCCTTTTCGTATTCGATCCAACCATGTAATACCATTTAATATTAGTTTAAACATTAGAAAACCAATGAGCAACATTTGCTTCCATTTTTCTTTGTGTGCAAAAACCATACAAGGACAATCATATAAAATATATGTAATAAATGGATTTATTTTATTAACCAATCTATTAAAAAAAATTACAAGTTTGCAAACGAATATACTATATTCAGGGCATTAGATCCAACAGTTGAAGGGGTAAAGTTGGTTAATAGTGAGGGCTCTGATGGTTAAGATGAGTGCTATGATGATTTATTTGCTGGTCATTACGACTATACTTACACTGGTGTTCCATCTGATGCACAAGATGCTGAGATCATGTCTATTCCAAAAGAGTATGGGATCAGTTAACGAGGGGAGGTCTCTCATTGTACTATCTTCGGATGAACAGGAAAACCTCTTTTTAAATAATGGTATTGACATCCTCAAATTGAGGGAGTGGGCCTGAAAAAGGAGGGAGTCGCCTGTGGGCCCTTTAACTCATAGTACATTTAATTTTATTCTTTTTTTAGGCTGAATGTTTCTATTTTTGTAAAGTTTAATTGTTAACCTTTTTAATGATTTTGTAGGTAGGGATATCCTTTGGGTTGGCCTTGGAGTTTCTATTTCCAATTCCACTCATTTAGCTATAAACACCTCTTTGACCAGTATTTCTCATAATTCTACCACCGGTGCATCCATTACTGTTGCTATTCCAATTAATGTGGCAGTTCCTCATGGAAGTTCTAGTCCACTTGCTATTGGATATGGTTCCCTAAGTGTAGTATTTTTGTCTTTGTACACTTCTATTTTTTGAACAAATTGGTTTAATAAAAATATCTATAAATTATATCAATACCTTTTATATTATCCTTAATGGTTTTTGCACACAAAGCAAAATGAAAGAAAATATTGGCTCATTGATTATCTAATGTTTAACTAATATTAAACGATATTACATGGTAGGATCATAATATGAAAAGAAAACTTGTATTAGTAGATGAACCTAAACATGTCTTTAGTCTAATTGAAAATGAGCAAAAAAATTTAAAGACTAATATGCCATCTATCAAGTTTAATTGGGGAGACGTTTTGTCTTGAGCATCGAAACGGATGTCTCCTAGAAGATAGAGACATAGATGTGACTGATTGGATTTGTAGTACATCGGATAGGACCCAAGTAGAATATATCCTAAATTTGTTTATGGATTTATTCACTTGTGATGTTCATAGTGTGACATAGTTAATCTTGAGTGGATGATGAACTGTGTATGCATGAGTCATATACTTTGATGTAAGTAAAAGTTTGAGTTCAAATAAATAAGGAACTGAAATCTGGTACATTGGGTATACTACTTCTGCAGTATGTAGCATCATTCACAATAGTATAATTCATAACATAAGAAATGAGTAAATGATATCCTCTCATTTGCATTACATGATAGATGAAAAGTAAACATGGCCACAGGTCCTTTATCTATGTGATAAATGACTTGAATACTATTTGATAGTATGAGAATGATTAGAGAATTAATTTAATTTTTAAAATTATTATTTAATCAAATAATTGAAGTTCAAAAATTGATTAAATTAATTGGTCTTTGTAAATCCTTTGAAAATGGAAATTAAATATATTTTTCATAGATTCTTTTACGGTAAAGATGCTATGACTTTAACATAATTAGAATTGGGTTGAGAAAATTATTTAATTGGAAATTTTAATTTTTCTAATTAAATTAATTTAAATAATATTTATATTGGGAAATAGAAAAAACATGTATTGAGTTGAATTAAATTATAAAGTGTTGGGTTAAAATTTCATAAAGCACATATAATTTGACTTAATACATGAAAGACCCAAAACCCTTCATAATACATATTAGGGGTGACAACCCTACTATATTTAACTAGGGTGTGTCACTGACCACCTCCGAACGTACCAACGTCGATAGTAGAAATCCTGCACAAAATATGTTAAATAGGTGCTATTTGCAAGTATACGGGTCAGATTATAATATAGTTACAACGAAGTAGGTGAGTACTCTGAGAATCGTATCTAATGGAGGCGAGCACTAAATTAACCCTAACCTAAGCACAAATAGAGCTAATTAGTATTTTAAATAAATTATTTTATGACTAAACATAAAGAAAGAGTTTTTAATAACTACGAAAATAAAATAATATAAATGGAAAAACTTTTGGGAAATTTGCTATGGAAACTTAACCAGATCTGAAAATGGGTGACTAGCTCGCTTTAGTTATCAGAACTAACTACTGTTTCAGGTTCCCTGTTCAATCAACTAGTTGGTACCCTAGCAGGATCTCTCTATCTTCCACTAGAATAATGAGTCAGCAAGAACTACTTATCTTTCGACCTCACAGCCTAGACTGGTCCAAGGTTAAGGTATTCACGGATTGGCCATACCAATTTTGGGTTAATTCCCACCAAAAGGACTTCCTAGGGTCATCAAACCTAGGGTTTAAATTCTTCCTTTCCCACAAGAGGATTAGTTCCTCATGGATCTCAAAAACATAATAAACTTGATATAAAAGATGAACACTAATAGCAAATCAAGAGACGAAGGTTTAAGAGAAGCCTGAACTGTATTTAATTGAACCATGGAATTCACACAAAGTTGATTGAGTTCCACAAATCAAATCTCCCAACAAATGCAAAACTGAAAATAAACTAAAGTCTAAGAAAAGGGAAAAACTAAAAACTGAAACTATGAAGAAAATTATACAATATGAAAAGTTGTTCATAGCAAGTGTTAAATGAGCCTACTTATAGAGTTAGGGTTGTCGTTATCCTTAACCCTAGGTCAGTTGACGCTCTCGTGTTTAATATTTGATTGTGCTTACCAAAACACCCTTAGCTCGTAAGTATTTCCCGTACAAGACCGGTGCCGTGACACCCTAGTGCCTGTGTCACGACATCAAAATCAGTATGCTCGTACTCAGGGTAGCTTCAAGGGTGTGTCAGAACATTTCTTGGTTGTGTCGTGACTCTGAAGGCAGTTTTGTAATTCTTGCTCTCTGCTCCTTATATTGCAACATCAAACTCTCAATGTTGCAACACAAAAACCAATATTGAGTTGGTACTTCTTTTAATGGTATCCTTCACACTCACAAAGTATGTTAGCTCACCCTTAGGCCTTATTTAGCCCCTAAAGTCAATAAAAGACTCAAATTACACTTTTTATTGAATGTAAACGAAATTAAGAAAACTTAATTAAAACATAATAAAAATATTTGTATTCAAACTCTTCAAGTGCAAAAACTAGCTTAATCTGCTACACCGAATAATAGCAGACCAGTCGCCCCCTCCCCTAGTTAAACTAATAGACTAGTTTTTCAATCAGATAAGTATTAGTTATGAACTACTA
Source organism: Gossypium longicalyx (assembly GCA_025698465.1). NCBI lineage: Eukaryota > Viridiplantae > Streptophyta > Magnoliopsida > Malvales > Malvaceae > Gossypium > Gossypium longicalyx. The sequence goes on along the minus strand of CM046995.1, from coordinate 63,035,657 downwards.
ATTCAATCATGATTCTACTATCTCTCCCTATAAATAGATGATATTGGTCGGGTTGTTGACAACAAGTTATACGCAACTTTAAGATATTGTTATTATGCCCGAAAATAGTGAGAAATTTATGTTCTAAGTATAAATTCTATTTTCTACGAATAACAATTCTATCGGTTTCTATTAACAGAGAATTACTTTCCTATAGAAAGTAACAAAAAAAGCTATTTCTGGTTCTGTGTATGATTCATGATTGTTCAAGCCCATACTTGAAACGATTCATGGTACGAGAATAATGCAGAAGGTCTTTCAATTGAAAGTCAAGAATGTCTAGGATCCATCTCACTCAAAGCATAGGTAATTTTTTTTGAAAAAGTTTATTGCTATAAATATCACAAATTGGCTTGATTTTCAAAATTTTAATTTTGTTTTGTGACATAAGATCATTTTTAAACAAGATTTTTTCCAACAGTGAATTCTTTCTAACTCTAGTGGAAAAGCCAATCTATAAGCTACAGGTCCAAACCCTTCTAGAACTTCATATGGCCACAAGAAACTTGGGCTTAACTTGCCTTTTCGACCAAATCAAAGTATCTTTTTCCATAGGGAAACTTTTAGAAACACTTCATCTCCCACTGTGAACTGAATTTCTTTTCGTTTTAAGCTTGGTGAGATTTGTGCTTGTTTAAAGCTTCTTTCAGTCCATCTCTAATTCTTTTGGCCTTATATTCAGTTTTTCGAATCAAAATAGGCCTGATTATTTTTCTTGCACCTAGTTCAGTCCAGTATAAAGGAGTACAACATCTAGAACCATATAATGCTTCGTATGGAGCCATTTGAATGCTATATTGGAAACTATTATTATAGGAAAATTCAACCAATTAAAATAACACTCCTAGTTTCCCTCAAAATCAATAATTCATGCTCGTAACATGTTTTTCAGAAACCTGAATAACTCTCTCTAATTCACTATCTAATTAGGGATGAAATGTTGTATTTAAATTTAACTTCGTCCCAAGTGACTTATGTAACTATTTCCAAAATCTTAAAGCGAAACAAAGCTTTCAATCCGATATGATGGATACAAGTCGACTGTGCAGTTCACTATTTCCTATATATACAATTTTGCTGATCTTTCAAGTGACCAATTTGCTTGAACTACTAGAAAATGAGCCAAATTTATTAATCGATCCACTATTACCTAAATGACATCTTTTTTCTTCGGGAAGTTTGGTAATCCAGTCACAAAATCCATGGTTACTCGCTCCCATTTCCACTCAGGAATCATTATGTGTTGAAGTAAACTAGATGGTATCTGGTGTTCTCCTTTAACTCATTGACAAGATATGCATTTAGTAACATATTCAACAATTTCTCTTTTCATACCCAACCATCAATATAATTCTCGTAAGTCTTGATACATTTTGTTTCCCACAAGGTGCAAAGCAAAAGATCAATAATGTGATTCATAAAGTATTAAGCGTTTCAACTCAACGTTATTAGGTATACAAACTCGACCATGAAATCAAATACATCCATCATTTCCAATGTCAAAACCGAATTTGACAACTAGGCTTCTTTGAAATGCTAGATTAGGTCTAGTTTCACTGAAAATTCAGCTAAAAGACTTCCATCATCACAATTCCCTAAAGATTACAAACTCTTTCCCTAATTCTAGCAAAGACAAGATAGGAGCTTCTGTCATCATCATCTTGAGTTTTTCAAAACTTTCCTAACATCGATCACTTTATACAAGTGGTACATTTTCCTGAACTAATCAAGTCAAAAACAATTTTATTTTCGAGAATCCATTTACAAATCGTCTATAGTACCCGAATAATCCCAAAAAATCATGATTTACAGTTACATTTTTGTTGGAAAAAATCTGGTTCTAGAATGACTTTCTTGCATAGGAAAATAAAATTTTTAAAACCGAGCCGATTTGTGATATTTATAGCAATAAACCTTTTCCTAAAATCGCACATGTGTTTTCAACTAGATGAATCCTTGTCGTTCTTGGCTTTCAACCAAATGACCTTCTCTACCATTCTCGTACCACGAGCTGCTTTAAGTGTGGGCTCGAATGATCTGGATTAAACATAGAACCATAGATAATTTTCTTTACTTTTAGTGTGAAAGCAAAATCTCTTCTAAATAGAAACTTGTGGAATTTTTATTCTAGAAAATATATTTAATACTTAGAGAATAAACTCTCACTATTTTCAGGCAGAGTAACAATATCTTCAAGTTTTGCATTTAGCCCTACCTGTGCTATTTATTTATAAGGAGAAGAACGAAAACCCTTGTTGAATTGTAGAAGTCTATTTCAAATAGAAAAATGAACTCCTAATCTAACTAGAAGTATAGGGGGCAGCAATCTTATATAATAATACTAATGTTGTTGTCCCTATCTTTAACATGAGGGGCTTTTAGGCCTCTCCCATATCGGGTCAAATTACAAGTACTTCCAAAACTTTAACCCAATAATTTTTAATACGGTCCAACCCAATATTTATTTTTTTATTTTCCAAAAATAAGCATATTAAATTATTTTAAACAAATTAATTTATCAATTAAATAATTGTCTTAACTTAACTCTAATTTTGTTAAAATCATGATGATTTTACCGTAAAAGAATCTTTCTTTTTAACAAATAACACTAGCGCACACTAAGGTGATATACTAGGACGAATAAAACCTCAATCTAATGGATCTTGTAGTTGAACTTTCAGCTCTTTCAGTTTAGTTAGTGCCATGCAATAAGGAGCAATGAACATCAGAGAAGTGCTAAGATATACTGCAATCCCAAATTCAACTTCTGGATCTAAGGATAACCCTGGTAATTCTTCTGGAAATTTACATACTATACGAATCTTTTCTAAATTTTATCCCTCAAATGAATAATTTATTACAGAGGAGAGAAATGAATATTTTTGGGTTGTTATATTTTAGGTTGAATCGTTTGGTTGAAAATTCTAGTTTAGTCTAGTTATTCAAAATAGTTGAATATGGTACCTAAAAAGTCTAGAAAAACCAAAAAAATAGAGCAAAAAATGAATTTTGACTCAAACATTTTGAACACCGAGATGTTTAAAAATATTTTCTTGAAATTCAAGGAAAGACATTTATACAAGAAAGGGATTTCAATACATCGTAATTGGTGTAATGAAATTTAAGAGTTAGCTAACTATCATGGCTGGGTTGAATTTTTTTAACCCCGAAAGAACCAGCTATCATCCCCATAGTCTAAGAGTTTTACGCTTCATTAAAATATTGGGAAAGAACGAGACTACAAAGTGGCATTCATACACTTGTAACTGTTAAGGGTAAATAAGTCTTTGTCACTCCCAAGGAAATATGTAAATATTACAATGCTTTATATCATATGAATGAAATTATTGAAAATGTTGATATGAACTTTTAAAGAAACATTGATATGGTAAATTTAATAAATTATTTGAAAGAAGGGAGGGGTGAGTGGAAAAATCAGTGCTACACTAATAACCCACTCTCATTTAATTAAGGGATTATGTTCCCAATCGCGAAAATATGGATACAATTTTTGTGTACTTGGATTTTGCTTGCCCTGAAAGTATCTAATGTTAATTCTTTTCGAGTTTTTTGTTATATGTTGTTTTGCAAAGGAAACAAGTTTGCATAGGGACGTGGATTTACCAATACATGGTAAATTGCATTAGTGGCCCAAAGGTCAGGATATTAGTCTCGCACCTTGTGAGGACTCTATGCAAGAAAAGGAAAGTTCCAATTGCTGCCACCGAGAAATTCCTGAAGTCGATCAAGAGTCTCATTGGAGACTCAAGTTTTGCACAGTATCAGAAGCGTCAAATGAGGCATATTTTGAAATAGAACTAGCGAAGGAAGCAAAAGATGGATGTGCCACCATCCCTAAAAAGGAAAAGCAAATCAAAAAACCCAAGAAAGCCAAGGGTAAGACAAGATGCCTAATTTGAAATGGATGACAAGGTGGATGCATGAGGTGTAACCACTTTACGAGGACTGTGCAAGGAGACATGGCATGCTGATGTTGTAGTTTTCGCCATGTAAATATGTACCCATGCAATTTCGAGGGTAATCCGAGAAAGAAGAAGGAGGAGGAGGAGAGATGGAAGAGGACTTTTTTCCCACAATTTATACATAATTTTCATAAAAACTAATCCTTTTCAGAAAACCCTAAATCCTCTATTAATCACATCCACATCCACTTATTAATCTCCCCTAAGGGATTTAGCCACTCATAGTATTCATAATCTCTATTTCGATTGAATAAATCATGTGAAGAACACGATCTATTCGAGAAAGAAAATAAACTTGAATAATTGTGGATTAAATATTGAATTGGGAATAGAGTACCAAATTAGTTGATTAGAATAAAGAATTAAATCAAATGCAAGAACAAGTAAACTAAAATACTTTAATTAAATAGATAAACTCTTGAATCAAAACTAATTTCGAGAGGAAAAACAAAAGAGTTATTAAAAGCTAAAAGAAAAATAATCTAAACTACTCCTAAATTGCTAAGGTTTTTTACAGCATTTAGGATGACTTAGTTACATCAAACCTCTAATGTCTTATTTATAGAAGTGTTGGCAGCCCAAATTAGGTCTTGGGCACGTCTTAGGTCTTTGTATAAGTTTGATTACGCGAACGAAAATAGCCTTGAATTACTTGGGTAGGTCCTCTTAACTTAAGTCAAGAAAACTTTAGTTGCTTGCACCACTTTACCAAGGCTAACCTTGACTTTAACATCCACAACCCCTCGAGAGCTAGTTGGGAGGAATTTTAGAAAGAATGGAGGGAATCTAGAAGCCTCTTTTTTCATTAGGAGGTAGAAGCAACTAACCCTGACTCTCGAGAAGAGTCCGCTCTAGGGAAGAACTGAATGGCTTACATACCTTGTATCTATTTCTAGCTTCTAATAAAATTTTCCTTTACGTGCTCTTTTTATTTTCTTCATGTGTTGCCTCACATTTCTTCTTTTGGCCATGGTATGCCCAACATTGGTTTTCATAGTTTGCAACACTGCATCCACTTTTTATAATACATATTAATCTTATGTAATGACCTGAGGGACTAAGCCATAGCCATTGTATCATGTATATAGGGGTTGTCTTCCAACTTCATACGTCTAGAGGATCAATGTTGGTTGCATAGTTGATATGCAAGTCGTGCAATTAAACACATCGAACAAGTAATAAAGTAATGAGTAAGATCGTCTCCACAGGGATTAGATAGGTATAATTTGGTCGAGTTATTATAGTTAAGTTTGATTAATGCTAAAGAAAAATAATAATAAGAATACAGTGGTAAAATAAGAGAATGATGATGTATAAAATGAGCAAAACAAAGCAAGTAAACGAAACAAGAATACCACGACAAAATCACTACGAAAAAAGGTTGAAGAACTACAATGTTGATTAGGACAACTGGGATTACTAATGAATCTACCTTTTCTAACTATTAATGCCATAGCAAATTTGTGAATATTCTACTGCTCAATAAGTTTCTACAGTAGTCTGCTTCTCTCGAGAGCAAGACCTTAGGTTACCTTCCTTAGGGCAGTATATGTCTATAGGCTTTAAGTTCGGCTACCACTAATATATTCTACCTTCTTTCTTATGAGACAAGGCTCTATGTCTAGAGGTTGCTACAAATAAGTGGTTAATCATTCACTCATATTATCAAACTTCTATCCAGTTAACCTAACCCTATCAAAATTAAGTTATCTTTATAAACCTGCCGCACATTCGTCAATGTACAACCTGCATATAACATGAAATACCATTGAATAAAATAGTAGAGCAAACCAACCTTAAACTTTAAACATTGATAAAAATAAAGGTTTCATCAAAGTAATCCAAAGCCTAAAAGATTTAGCTCATGGTTGGGAAAATCAAGTTTGAGTTTAATACGATAACCAACATCATTAATAACAAATAAGCTTTAAAAAAAGCATGATAAGAAACAAATAAGGAAATCTGAGATGACAACTTTCACCTATCCAACACTCAATACAGGCAGTGCAATGTCTTACTACTGCCAAAGATGATTGCATTGATTTTTCTCCTTCTTCTGCTGCCCTCGTTCTTGGCCCTTACCTAATACTCTTTGTTTCGTCCAAGGCTATTCTTCCCAATAAGGGTTCCCTGTTTGGCTTTTATAAGTTTCACCTTTTAAGATAGGTCCATCATCCCATAATCCTTCTTCTATTTTCTAGGTAGATATATCTGGTACACGTACATGTGGGGCCAAGAACGATACACGTTAAGTGCTAACTAGGCATCTTCTTGGTATTGCCACGGCATTTGTGTTGGCAAACTGTCCATACTTTGCCACGATAAATCTTCAACCATTACTCTTTTTTCTACACTCTGCACCTACCAGAAAATTGCCAAACAAATCCCTCTTACAAATGATTAAAAGTAATATGTAATAACAATTACGCGCAATCCAAGCTCTTCAATACAATGCTTTAAAAATGCCAATGCATTGTCCTAAAATGAAACTAAAAACACTTAAGTATAGGCAATTAAATAAGTCTAAGGGCATGAAATATAACTCTTTTCAAGAGTTATCACACCCCCAAACCTAAGTCATTGCTTGCCCTCAAGCGTAGTATGCATAAATGCGTGAATACGAAAATTGCCATGACAAACATAACCACCTTTTTATTGCCAGACCATTTAGAGAGCATTTTATACTTCGGTTCTGAGCAATCTTCTATGTCTAAAAATTTGTACAAGTTTCATAAGTTTTTTTAGAAAAGGTAGTGTAGAAAATATTTCCCTAAAAGCAAAATTACTAAGTGTTCATATGTGCATTTTGATTATAGCAAGTGTCTCCTAATTTACTTAGTTCATCTTCTAACTAAACTCAGTTTTCCTTTTAACTTTGGCCTTAGATCTACTCAAAATTTTTTTAGAACAAACCAATTATAGGGCTCAACTCGTCACACAGTTCTTTGACTCGACAATCACAATGCAGTATACACAGAATTACCGGGCAACTCAACCATGTCGCTAATGAATGGAACCCATTTATGAAGCTAAGGCTTTTAACTTAGAAGATGGATTAACTACTCAACCTATCACTACAGTGGAGTGCCCTTATATTTTATTTTTTTTATTTCACCCTCTTGTCTAAGCTCGTTTTTTTAACCAACAACACGATGAAACAAACACAATGTTGCTGATCTATTATGCAATTCTAAGCATTCAAGTGTTTTATGACATTTCTTTGGTTTTCCTTAAGCTTCGCCACTTATTAATCGTTTTAGTACTGCCTTGGAAACTTTATTAAAAGAAACTTGCTATAGTCCAATTATAATTGAAGTTAGGACAGCTTATTTTTAGGGGTCGATTCTAAGATAAACTATCCTAAGATGAATTCGCCTAATCCACTGTCACATCTTTGTAGGTTTATTGAAGAATTAAGCTCACCATCAAACATCATAGGAAAAAATACACTCATGATAGTCTAACCATGCCTTGGCAATTACGTGTGTCGTGGCAAAATGAATTTGGCTACACTAAAATGCCATGGTAAAATGAATATGCTTAACTAAATACATAATGCGTCCTAAATGACCAACACACCCACAAACCTTAAGGATGCATTGTCATCAATGCATAAACATACATGTAACATGAATGCAATGTCGTAGCAAAATGAATTTGCACATAAAATGTCATGGAAAAATTTGAATGCATGATGCAACAAGGGGAAAAGAACTCCTTTGGCTTAAAGCTTGATTATTGTTGCTTCAATGTCTACGAGTGGACTTGTGTGCCTTATGCTTAAAATGCATCTTCTTTTTTAGTGATTGGATCAGCACGTCCTACTCTTCTTTGTCAGACTTGGTGATAAAAGTAATGACGCAGTTGATTTTGCGGTCTTGTGTGGCCATTTCTTTGGTTAGCATGGGTGGGACAACTTCAGTATTGTCCTCTTGTGGTGAAGTTGTAGGGGTTACTTCTTCTGTCCCCTTGTGATCAGTTGCTATGTTGACCGATTCAATCTTGTCGGCTTCTTCTTCAGGTGTTTGGGTTTCTTTTTCTATAGTAACGGGTTTGGTGTTTGTGGGCTCCGCCTTTGTTGGCTCTACTTCGCCCATCTCTTCCTCGATAGGCATGAGCTTGGTAAAATTCTTTTAGAGGGACCTCTTCAGGGCAGAATCTCGCTTCTCTACATAGGCCTAAAAAATGGCCATTCTTTCTTTTGCCTTTTCCATATCCGTAAAAATTCAGAGTTACTGAGTCTCGAAGAGAGTGAGCTACTTATGCAATTGATCGAGTGAGTTGAGCACTTGGTACTCAAATGGATTGTTAGAGGTAGAAGATTTTGCCATAAGAAAAGTCTGCATGGAAGATGTAAATCCTTAGCCATGTAGTTGTTGTCGTGGTAATTACTCTCTAGATATCTTAGGCTCAATCACCCTTATCATTGCCCCCTTAGTTGGGGTTACATCCTCGCTGAGCTGCACCAGGATGTTGACTCGCTGGCAGAGTGTAGTGACTAGTGACGGGAAGTTCAGACTCCTCATGATTTTCTACGCACAATGGTGGGCTTCATTGAAGATTATCTTGCCCACATTAATCTGTTAGCCTGTCATTATGAAGTGTAGCAGCAACATCCGCTCCTTGGATACTATAAAGTTATGGCTAGAGGTAATTAATTGCGTCTTCAAGAAGTGGTACCAGACTCTACAACTTGGCTTTAGTGACTTCCTATCAACTGTGTAGCAGGCCTACCAAGATACAGTCCACCATGTTCCTTCAACACAAAGTTCTTTGAGGACTTGGTTTAGCCCATCCAAGCTGATGGTTGCAGTAAACTAAAAGTGCTCATCTTGTACGGCTGAGAGCCCAAATTGGGCGTTGATGCTTTCTTCATCAAACAACACAGATGCCCCTCTAACATAAATGAAAACGTTGTTAGACGAGGTAATGTGAGCATAGAATTCATGAACAAGCTTACTTAAAACATCCTCGGGATGCATGTAAAATATCTGGTAGCCGTGCTTTTCGACTATGGATGAGATAAAAGCATCATACCCAATGAAAGGTTCATTTTTTTAAGAGAAGACCTTTTTAAAGGCAAAACAGCCTCTTTGATATATTTTTTTTATACTTCTCCTTTCCCGCAACATTGAAGAATGTTCGTGGTGACATGAAGACTGTTTGGGGGGTAAGCGTTTTGGCCATTGTTGAGGTTTAGGTGAGGGAAATTGTCGATTGAAAGGAAAAGGGGAAAGTTTTCGGTTGCTTAAAGGGCAACAAGTAGTTTTGAAAGACACAAGGGTTAGGGTAATTGTGAGGAAAGTGAGGGAATTAGGGTGGCACTGTATACAGTAATTATGGCTTGACGTGGGTGATTGGATAGGCGTACGATGGAAATTGGAGAGAAATAAAAAATTGAGGCCAAGTGTTTTGGGGAAAATTCCATTAGGCCTAACTGCCGTAGATGGACCCCAACCTCTCAACTTGTTTCAAAAACTAGGACAGCTCAGCCCTCCTAGCTATCTCCTTTCTCAAGAGCTACGCAACCGTTGCCATGGCACTGCCTTCTATTATGTTCATCCTCTCGCTTCTTCCTAAATAAAATTTGTAATACAAAGTAAACAAAAATTATTAAATTGAAAAGAAAAAGATAAATGAAATAACTAGCAGAAACTTAAAAAATGTAGAAATAAAATGAAAAAAAAGTATCGAGATGTTGAGGTTAGACATCTAAAAGGTCAATGGACTATTTGTCGCAATCCGTATGAGCACCCCAATAGTGCTTTAAGCATTCTGTTATCTTTTAATGTGATCCCCATCTGCATATCTGTAACATCCCGATTTTGGGTCTAGTCAGAATAGTGGATTTGAGACCACAATTCTAAAGTAGAAATAATTATTTTATGATTATTATGAGGTCTATGATATGATTGCATGCTTGTGTGAAAATTTCATGAAGAAATTTTATTGATAAAGTGTCCAATTTGACATTTAAGACTAAATTGCAAAAGTTGCAAAATGTGAGTTCTAGAAGCTTTAAGCATGAAATTGCCATGGATTATTAATTAGAGGTCTTTAAATAGTAATTTTCCCAATTTCTATTTTTGAGAAAAAATGGGTATGAATAGGAAAATTTTAAAAGAAAGGCCTTAAGGGCATTTTTGTCATTTGGTTAATAAAAGAATAAAAAGGAAAAATAAGTCAAAAATTGGTGTCCATCTTCTTCATGTGTGCCGAAATTTCTAAGGGTTCAATAGCTAGGGTTTCTCCAACTTTCAAGCTTAATAGTAAGTGCATCCTAACCCCGGTTTTTAATGCTCTTTACATTTTTGAAACCCTCGTAACACGATTTACCTATTTCTAGCCACATTTTGAGTAGGGTTCATGTTTGAAATTTGACCCATGTATGACATGCATGTGTTTTGATGTTTAATGGAAGAATATGTATGTTTAATGTGTGATAAACATCTTTTACTAAGTGATTTATAGTGAAAATGGCTAAAAAGGACTTCTTTGTAAAGTTTGTAAAATGAGTAGTATGATGTATGATTTAATGAGAAATGTGGGCTGCTATGAGCATGTTATAAGTTTTGCTAGGCTTGGGTAACAAAGAAAATGAACACATTTCATTTTACGAGCCTAAGGGCTAATTTGTAATTATGTGAAAGTTTAAGGGCAAAATTGTAATTTTTCCAAAGTATGATTTATGGACTGATTTGAACAATATGATAATTAAATAAGTGAAATTGGCTATTATAGATCAAGAAAAATGGAGTCCGAACCTAAACCGAGGAAAGAATAAGGTTGTGGACTAAATCGAATAGTTAGTCATATTTTGGTACTGAGGTAATTTCGTGTGTAAATAATGCAACATTACATTATTATGTTTTTAATGCTTTAATATTGTATGAATTGTGTAATTGTCTTTTTGGATTTAATTAATGATGACTCGATGACGATTCGATGAAGTTTGATGTCTCGAAACCCTGGTTGAACCTTAGGAATAGTGAGGATACAAATGTCATAACATTAGGGTTATGTGTGATCCCATGTAAGACCATGTCTGGGACATGGCATTGGCGTCGATATGTGATCCCATGTAAGACCATGTTTGGGACATGGTATTGGCATCAATATTTGATCCCGTGTAAGACCATATCTGGGATATGACATTGGCATCGATATGAGACATTGTGTAAGACCATAGCTAGGCTATCGGCTTCGATCTGTGATAACATGTAAGACCATATCTGGGATATGGCATTGGCATCTTACTATGTGCATGAGAGTTCACGAGTATCCTTTAGTATTCCAAGTGGTTCAACGGGTACTCCAACGATTATGTCAAAGAAATGACAAGGTATGATCATGTTGAAAGGGTCTAGGTATGTACACAAAGCTCATAAATATTAAGATTATGAATCGATGAGACCTCGGTAAAAAGTGAATGAATGAATTATGATCACGAGTTTTATTGTACATTATGGAAATGACATGACTTAAAATGTACCTATGATACTTGATGACGTTGTGATAAATATTATTATGTTATGTGTATAGTAATGCATGATTAATGTTGTTAATTATTTACATGCAAACTTACTAAGTTTTATGCTTACTCCCCTTTCTTTTTCATTTTCTTATAGTATCGCCAAGCTAGCTCAGGGGTCGAAGGACGTCGGAGCTCGATTCACACTATCAAACTAATCTTTTGGGTATAGTGAATTCAAGTATTTTGAGCATGGCATGTATAGGGACTTGGTCTTTTTGTTATATGTCATATTGGTTTAGCCAAATGTGTTGGCTTATAATTATTTGATGATTCATTTTGTATATGGCCATGAGATATGACTCATATTAGTTATGGGATGTAATACTATTCGTATATGCATGCAAGTGCTATGGTCACTCGTGATGTGGTTAAATTCATTTGGCATGGATGAATTGTGAATATGATCATCGATGTTTGATGATGGAATTATGAGTAAATGACATAATAACAACTAAGGCATGAATGTATAAAATGGAAGTAAATTGAAGTTACATATTGCATGTGATTTGGTAAGCTTGGTCTAAATAAAATATGAAGTCTTAAGCTAGTGTAAATTGATAAGAAGTTGATATGCATGAGCCATGTTTATGAATGTGTAAGTGCTCATTTATGCCATGTAGGATGTCATTGAAATGTGTAAGTGTGCATGAGTTATTGAGGGTGACAAAAGGCTTGAAAAATAGCCTCAAAGTTGTCCACATGGGTAGACACACGGGTATGTGTCTAGACCGTGTGTGACACATGGTCTACCCCATGGGCGTGTGATCCGGTCGTGTGTCCCTGCACCCTAATTAGGTAAAACAGAATGCCCAGTGGTAAACACACGGGCAGAGACAGTAACACCCTCAATCTGTATCCCTCACTGGAACCGGGTTACGGAGCATTACCAGAGCTTACAGATCAAACAGACAGAAATCTCAAACATTTTATATCATCGAAACAAGACATCAAAACATCATTTTAATCCAGATTATAAACTTTCCAAAATTAATCTTATAACTTCATTTACAATCAAACCACAAAATAACTATTATTTAGACACTCTAGGTACATGCCGACACAAAGAAATAAACATCTCCATATTTGAGTTCGGGATTGTTGTTGGATGCTGAATCAGCGATCAAACTTAAGTATTTAACCTGTGCACGGAAAACAAAATCGTACGCTGAGTAAAAACTCAGTGGTATTTCTATAATCCGAATATTTAAAAATTAACAATAAAATATGTATAATAAAATGTTAAGCACAATTGAACATTTAAAACCATACAATTCTCAATTTTCATCGCTTGCTATATATAATAGTTTTCCACAATTTATTCACATATCATTTAAATAATGGTACGTCTATTCCACATTCAATTCATGAATATATAACTCGTGTATTTCATGTATTTACAACATATTTCACATTCTATTTTCAGTTCACTATCTCATATTCTTAGCCCAAAGTAGACTTTATAGAACACACTGGATATACAGAACAAATATAGAGGTGCATAATTATGCACTATTAAACAGAGAGCACAAATGTGCTAAACAGAGAGCACTAATGTGCTAGTAATCTAAGAGCACTAGCATGCTAATTATCAAAGAGCACGCTAAAGTTCCTTAATGGCATGCCACTAATATCCCAGTAGTTCTAAATTCCGTCTACTTGGGCATTAAAACTGAATTTCATACATATAAAAAATAATCCAATTATCATATTTGCACAATTCCACATTTACACACATATATATATTCATATTCCAATTTAATTCAACCAATATAATTTCATCACATTCTAAAACAATCCATTTCAATTGTAAAACACAATAATTCTCACATTATTCACTTACCATAACATTTAATCAAAATACAACAATTAATAAATAGATTCGGATTATAGAAATACAAATTAGGAATTCTGAGCTATTCGATGTCGATTTTATCCTTCCCTTTTTAGTCGAGAATATCGGTACGATGTTAGCTACGGAATTAGAACAATTAAAATTTATCAATACAAAACAATTCAATCTCATATTAAATATTTCAATTTTTTATTCATTTTTGCCCAAATTCCAATTTAGTCCCTAAATCGAGACTAACTTTATTTCTTTTAAACTAATTCCATATTTTCATTCAATTTCAACTTTAAACTAATTTCAACTCTCTAATTTCACTTAAATTCCTAAATTTCAAAATTCTCTCAATTTAGCCCCTATTACCCAAAACTTATAATTTATTTTACAATTCAATCATTTTCTCAATTCTAACTTAAAATTCTATCAATTTAACTCCTAATACTCAAATTATTCAACATGAACAACATCTAAAAATCTATTAACTTTCAAAATTTCAACATAAATCAAATAGTATTTTGTTTTAGGATTCTAAAAACTCAAAAATTACAAGAAAATAGACTAAATTGGCTTACCAATCAAACTTTGAACCTTGAAATCCCAAATTTTCTTTCTTTCCTTCCCTTTTTCTTTTTCTTTCCTTTCTCCCCTGTTTTCGTTTTGCTTCTTTGTTTCTTTCTCTTTTATAATATAATATAATATAATATAATATAATATAATATAATATATATACTTAACTTTTAAGGTAATATTATTATAATATTATATTTTAACTTTATATTTTTAAATAAATATCTACTTATGCCGCCTCAAGTTTAAGTAATGGCATAATTGCTTCTTTGGTCCCTTTAATTTTTCTTTACCCTATAATTCAACTTTCACCCTATATGCAATTCAGTCCTTATACCTAATTACTTTTAATTCAAGCAAATTCACTTAACCGACACCTAATTAACTATACAACTAGCTCCATAAATATTTATTAAAAATATTTACGAGTCTGATTTACGGGAATAGAGTCTCGGGAATGTATTTTTTTTAAATTTGATCCTTTTTTAATTAATTAACCATCAAAACGTTAAAATTTCTTAACGAAACTTTAATACCACCTTAATGACACTCCGTAAATATTTATAAAAATATTTACAACTCGATTTATAGAATTGAGGTCTCAAAACCTCATTTTCTAAAATCATTTAACCAAATAAATCTTTATAAAACACAAATTACTAATTCAAAAACCATTCTAAAATCATATTTGACCCGTAAATATTAAATAATAATTAATATTTACGAACTTACTTGCCGGATTTGGTGGCCCTAAAACCACTATTTCTTACACCACTGAAAATTAGGCTGTTACAGAGACACGGTCGTGTGAAGGACACGACCTTAGGACATGGGCGTGTGCCCTGGCCGTGTGAAGTCTACACCTAATTTTTGGAATTTAATTCGCCACATGGCCTAAGCACACAGGCGTGTGACCCTAATTGTATTGATGACATCATAAATAGAGAGTTACACGTCCTACCTACACGGGCTTGTAACCCTCTAAAACTTTAAAATTTTCTAAGTATCGCAAAAGTTCTAAAAGTTCTCAGTTTAGTCCCGAACCACACCCAATGGATGTTTTGGGCCTCGCGGGTTTGTATAAGGGACAATATGCTTGTGTATAAATAGTTTTAATTTGGGAGAAATTTTATGGTTCGGTTTTGTATGAATGTTTATCTTTGAGTCTGATAACACTTCGGACCCTGTCCTGGTGTCGGATACAGGTAAGGGGTGTTACAATATCCTTGACGTCAACTACTCCATGAGCGTATACTTTGGCTACTTCAAAGGGGCCTAACCAGCGGGATTTCAGTTTTCCAAGGAACAGTTTCAACCTTGAGTTTAATAACAACACCTGTTGTCCTAGTTCAAATTGCCATGGCATAATTCTCTTACCATGCCAGCGCTTGGTCTTCTCCTTATAAAGTTTAGCGTTCTCATATGCTTGTGCCCTGAATTCTTCCATATCATTTAACTCAAGCAATATTCTATTGCTAGCAGCTTTCCAATCCATGTTGAATTGCTTCATAGCCCAGTATGCCCTGTCTCTAACTCCACCAGAAAATGGCATGGTTTTTCGTAGACGAGCTTGAATGGTGACGTTCCTAATGGAGTTTTGTAAGTAATGCGATATGCCCATAAGGTTTCGTCCAATCTTAAGGACCAATCCTTACGATTTGGATTAACAAACTTCTCCAAAATCTTCTTAATTTCCCTGTTGGAAATTTTAGTTTGCCTGTTTGTTTGCGGATGATATGTCATGGAAATCTTTTTATTTTACTTTATACCTTTGCAAATTGTTGGAAACGACGTTGCAATAAAAATGATACCCCTCATCATTGATGATGGCTCGAGGTGTACCGAATCTCGTGAAGATGTTCTTATGCAGAAACTTCATCACTGACTTGGCATCATTGGTAGGTAGAGCTATGGCTTCTACCCATTTGGAGACATAACCTACTGCCACAAGTATGTATAAATTGTCGAACGGGGGTGAAAATGAACCCATAAAGTCTATCCCCCAAACATCGAACAACTCGATTTCCAGAATATATTGCAGCGACATTTCATGTCTCCATGATAGGTTGCTTGTTCTCTGACAATGATCGCATGTTTTATAAAATTCATAGGCATTTTTGAACAAAATTGGCCAATAGAACCCAGATTGGAGTACATCTTGCAATACACTATTCATCTCTTCATCAGGAATACATCTTCGAATTATTTGATCAGTACACTGCTTATATAGATAAGGCTCATCCCAGTAGTAGAATCTTCCAGCATGTAAGAATTTTCATTTGCCCTGGCTATTCAAATTAGGTGACAACAGTCCAATGACTAAGAAGTTTACAATATCGGCATACTAGGGCAATGTCGTGGCAATTAACAATTGTTCATCTAAGAAGTCTTACTTAATAAGCTGGATATTTCCCCTTCATTGTCAGCTTTTAATCTTGATAGATGATCTGCCACTTGATTTTTGGTTCCCTTTCTGTCTTGAATCTCTAAATCAAACTCTTGCAACAAGAGTATCCACACTATAGCAAAATAGGCTTTTAGCGGCGTTTTTAGCGGCGCTTGAATCAAAAACGCCGCAAAAGTTATACATTAGCGGTGCTATTAAGAAAACGCGCAAAAGGTTAGAGCTATAGTGGAGTTTTTGTGAAAAATGCCATTAAAGATCGAGCATTAGTGGCGTTTTTCAAAAAGCACCGCTAATGCTCGATCTTTAGCTGCGTTTTTTAGAAAAGCACCGCAAAAAAGTTTAACAAAACGACGACATTAGCGGCGCTTTTTGAAAAACACCGTTAAAGATAGAACATTAGCGGCGCTTTTAGGAAAACGCCGCAATAGATCAAGCATTAGCGGCGCTTTTTAGAAAATGCCACAAAAAAGTTGACCAAAACGATGTCATTTGTTGAGCTTTAGTGGTATTAGCGGCACTTTTCAAAAAACGCCGCAAAAATAATTTATTTTATGATTTAGGGTTTATGATTTAAGGTTTAATGTTTATGGTTTTGGGTTTTAAGGTTTATGATATAATGTTTATTATTTTGTGATTAGAGTTTTGAGTTTTGAGTTTATGGTTTATGGTTTAGAGTTTGGGGTTTAGGGTTTGGGGTTTATTGTTTTATAGTTAGGGTTTTAGTAATGTTCATGGTTTTATGGGTTAGGCTAATAAGGTTTAAGGGTTAGGGTTTTTTATAAAATGACAAAAAATCAATTTATTTTAGGGTTTAGATAAGCAATAAGATTCTTTTCTAATTACTTTTGTCCCTTGTAATATATATTTAGGGTTTAGGATGTAAGTTTTATAGTTTATGATTTAGGGTTTATGGTTTAGTTTTTAGGTTTGGTGTTTGGTGTTTGTGGTTTAAGGTTTAATTTTTAGGATTTAGGGGTAAATATGGTGAACTACTTATAACTTGTGTATCTTGGATTTTTTTATAATATAAATCTAAATAAGATAAATATAAATTATTATTTTAAAAATATATATATCAAAATGAGTTAAATCCCAAAAGCATACATGAACTTTAATTTGATCCAGTTCTTGCAAATTATTAACACAATTATTGATATAACATATAATTAAATGCCATTTATATAAAAATCTAAACAACTAAATCCTTTAAACAATACTAGACCATGCCATTCCCATCTATCAATTTAATTCCTAAAAGAGTTGATCATGGTAATTAAATTTTAACTTTCAATATTTATATTTTTTTATCAATTTTATTCTTATTTTTTGAACCAAAACCTTCCACTTTTTAAAAAATGTTAAATCTCATTTTTAATAGGAATGTAATTGTAAAATTAATTTTTTAATGATATTGACGTGAAAAATTTCAAGGTAACTCACATGACATGATACTATTTTTTTATATGTTAATTTAAAAATGATAAAAATCTTCAAAAAAATTGAAAAATTAAAAATTAAAAATTAAAAACTTAAAAACTTAAAAACTTAAAAACTTAAAATTTTAATATTTAATATTTTAGTTCATATTTCAATTAAAAAGATCAATATTCAAAATTTTAAAAAATAAAAATTCCAAAAAATGATAATCTTAGCAAAAAAAATTTAAAAGAAAAAAATAGAAAAATATATGTTAAAAATGAAAAAAAAATTTGAGCAATAGTGGCATTTTTTGGAAAAAAACGCCGTAAAAAGTTGAGCTATAGTGGCTTTTTTGGTGAAAACACCACAAAAAGTTGAGATATAGTGACGTTTTTGTAAAAATGCCGCAAAAAACTTTCCATCGAAACGGGGTCGTTTTATTTTCACCCCTTCCCTAAATCCCCAATTTTACGTTGCTAAAAACCTTGATTCTATTCCCTTTGGTTTCACCGGTCAAAATCCCCTTCTTATAAATTTTCTCTCTTGAAGATTTCATGCCTACCCACCTTTAATCTCAACCAACGGAAGAGACGCAGCTTGCAATTTGACTATTCCAATTTCCTTTTCAACGTTCAATTAAAACCCTAGCCTCTTCCTTTTACTTCTATTGGGGGGGAAGGGAATCATGTCTTTCGATCTCATATGCTGAAGTCGTCCTGCAGCTGCTTCGGATCCTCCCAAGATCTGTACGGCTGAGGACCAAAAGAAGAAAGATGATGAGGATCTAGTGAGTGGCTGTTCGAGATTTAGATTTTTTGGTTAACTATATCGATTTTTTTAACACTTGGCTTTTTTTTATGCAGTCGGGGGAGGATTTGGTTAATTAGGAACATTTTGAGCTAGCATTTAAGTATTGAAAGCATGCCCTATTTTTCCTGACTTATTGTCTTGCAACGTTTAGATGTTTTGTTGTTTTTATTAATTAGCACTAGCAATCAGTAGATTTTTTGTTCCTTGGCGTTGTTGTTGTTGCCATAACAGTTTGCTACTTCGTTCCTATTCTCATTCCCACTCCCACACACTCATTTCAAAGAAAGATTGACAAACCCACCCGCAAATTTTTGACTGTTGAAGAATTGTTGAATAAAAACAAAATGCATGGTTAGGATTTGACATTTTCCCGACTACTACATCAAATTGCTTCAGTCTTGATTTGGTTTCCAATTAGACTCTGAGATAGAAGAGATGGTAGTGAACCAGGCGGTGGTGTTGAAGGTGGGGTTGTGTCTATTGGGCCCTTGATTAATCGGCTACATAGTGGGTCCACCTCTGTATTGGCATTTCATGGAAGGATTAGTAACCTTCAGCCACACTTCCAACACTTGCCCACCTTGCCTTTGCGATTGCTCTTCTCATCCTCTTCTCACAATCCCTGAAGGTATTCCCAGATCTGGCTCAATCTCATCTCCTTTTTTGTTTTCGTTTCATATATATTGGATTTGATCAGTTTCACAAACCTCAAAATCATGTTGTAGTAGTAAACTATAATCTGAAATGAGTGCTTTATGCGCTTCCTGCCCAATTTATTTACACTTGGAGAATGGCGATCCTATGATTTCCCCTCTTTTATTGTTCATCTAATTTTCAATTAGTTACTGCCTAATTTTAATTTACAATAGATGAGCTTTGCAATATTATGATAACCCATTACTCCTTTGTAAATTCTAGGAAGCATTTATTCTTCGTGCGAATTTTCCCCCAAAGGCATACTATTTTCACTTAGCATTTTTATCAATGTTGTTTTTGTTGTCAATTAATAGAACACCATATCCTTGGCTATGGGGTTTTTCTTGGTAGTTATGCATCTAATTATTGAAAATTAAAACTCATGCCTGTTTTATGAATGCTTACATGCATGGCAAGCTGTTGTTAGCCTTTCTTTCTATTATGTTTGTTGCTTTGTATTAGCATTCTCTATGCTACTTGCCCTGCAAAGTTCCAAGTTTCCATTTTTATTAAAGATGGCAATCGGGTATTTGGAAATGTTAATTATCTGATCTTTGGCAATTTTGCCCAGCAGAATTAATCTAATTTTATGGTTCTATCTTTAATTAATGTAGGATCGAGCAATGCTTCCTTTACAGGTCAGTTTCCCGTTTCTTTGTCATGGATGGATGTATTTATTGGAATATTGGACTAAGTAACTTAATACAAAGAAATTTTACATTTGATTTTCTATACCTTTTAGATCACCTCTAATTTTAGCATGACAGCAGCCCTCTCTGCTGGGTTTTTTTCACCATTGTTGCTGCTATCGCTTTCATTTAGGTGTCAACTTTATTTTAACAGATGTTATGCCTTATATGATGCTATATGAGACAAATATATTTCACAGTTTTTCTTATCCTTCTGTTTTTGTACCGTTATACTCTCTAATCACATGATTTCCCTAAGCCACCCCCCGTCAATAATGATTGATTACTGATGTAACAATGTTTGATTGCTAATCACATGATTTTCACTTTTATTTTGTCTTCAATAATGATTGATTGCTAATGTAACAATGTTTTTTTTTTTACCAGGATGCTGTCTAAAAATTGCATAACCGAGCCATGTTTTTAAGATTGATTGCAAATGACTGATATTGTGAAATAACACTTACATAAGATAAAGTAGTAACTCTGGCTTTGGTATCCAGGATGAACTGCTTTGGTTGGAATTGCTTGATAATTAATGTTATGGTATTTTTTTACCCGAGAGTAATTTGGATGTGAATGTAACATTAAATGTAATAACCCTCTGTATTGCATTAACAAAAACCACTACCTTCATCTAGCAAATGATTTCATTTTAGGGTGATATTGGTGATTTTGGGTTTTATTTATGTTTTATGGCCTATTCAAAGTCTACAGTTAAGTTTACAGTGAGCCAGTTGACTGCATTTCTTTTTTCATTTTTTACAACTTTTTCTGGCCAACAATTTATTTGTTACATATATGTTTTATTTTATTTTAATCGTTAGTTGTATGTCACTAATGCTTAATTGTTATAAATTTTTACATAAATGTTTTTTTTTTACTTGAGGCTAAGAATTTAGCATCACAATATCAAAAGGAAGCAGACAAATGCAATTCGGGTATGTAGACGTGCGAAGAAGTAAGGGAGAAAGCTGAAGAAGCACTGTCGGCTCAAATGAAATTGATAGCAATGTGGGAAATAAGAGCTCGTCAGAAAGGGTGGAGAGAGGTCGCCAAATCTAATGCGCAGACACAAGGTAACCTCCAATTTGTCTAAACCATCCACCATGGCCTGATAGGAAGAAAATTAGTTGAAAACGTATTTGTTTCCTTCTTTCTTTTCCACTGTTTAGTGCTCTGCGACATGTTCTGTCAGTTCTGGACTGTGAAGTGGAATTTTATAGTCATCATGAATTTCAGAGTAAATATTATAGGCAATCTAATTTAACATTGTAGTAAACATTATATTTGATAATTTTGGATACGATATATAAGAAAAACGATTAAAATACAACATGATATGAACATCTCAAATAATAATTTGTATAGCGAAAATGGTAAAATTTTCATATGAAGAAGATATGATGGAATTCATATGGTGAAACGGTAAAATCCATTTATAAACCAATAATTTGTATGGGAAAATGGTTGAAACAGATGGTCAAGGCATTTAGTTGGCAGTAACATCTTATAAATGTTAACTATCAATAATGGAGGAAAAGATAGAAAGCTCCATGTCTAGTAGTGTAAATTTTTTATTTTCTTTGACACGTTGAAAATGTAGGAGGATGGGTTGCTTCACACTGCTTGCGGGACTCCAAATTATGTTGCTCCGGAGGTTTTCACTCATGAACTCATAGAAAATAATTAGTTGTATTGCTGCAACTCTTCTTTTTTTTTTTTTTGCCTTTTCATTCTGGTATTTGATATTTTTATTTTCAGGTGCTCAAAGATAAAGGTTATGATGGTACATCATCTGATATTTGGTCTTACGGAGTTATTCTCTTTGTTCTCATGGCTGGTTATTTGCCTTTTGATGAGCTAAGCCTTATAGGCTTGTATAAGAAAGTAAGTACCCTCAAGATTTGGCCTGTCTTTTTAGATAAGAACTTCATTAAAATTGTCTGTACCTTGATAAATTTCAGATCTGGGAGGCTTCTTTCAGCTGTCCATCATGGTTTTCATCTGGTGCTAGGAATTTGATTAAGCGTATTCTTAATCCAAACCCTCTTACCGTAAGTTTTAAATTCAGTTCATCCTATGAAAATTTGTGATTACATGCAATCTTTGATCTCAGTATAAGCTTTAGCCTGTGCATTTTGGTTGAAATTCTACATGTTCTTCTTGGCAGCGTATAACTATTCCTGAAATTTTACAAGATGAATGATTCAAGAAAGGGTACAAGCCACCAAAATTTGAATAGGATGAAGATGTAAATCTTGATGATAATATCTCATATTTTACATAGTTATGATTTAAGTCCTTATTTCATTTAAGTAACTTCATTATAATATCTTATTTTATTGATATCTTTATATTTAATCTAATTTTTATTATTTATTTTAGTTTTGATTCTAAATTTTTATTTTTATTTTAATATTTAAGATAACTTGAGTTCTAACTTTTGGGTTTTAATTGTGTTATTAATTTATTATTTTAAATTCTAAAATTAAATTCATTAATTTTTGTATTTAGTTTTAAAGTTAAAATTTTAATAGAAAATTTAATTTGATAATGAATTTTAATAGAAAATTTTTATATTTATATCATGGATATTATTCTTTTTAATATTTTGATAATGAATTTTAAATTTTTTATATTTTTCATGACTTTTATAATTTTTTTTTAAATTTCATTACCTTTAGCGGTGTTTTTGGGAACAGCGCTGCTAAAGAACATGACATTTAGCGGCGTTTGTGTGAAAAGTGCCGCTAAAGGTCATGATCTTTAGCGGTGTTTGTGGGAAAAGTGCCGCTAAAGGTCATGACCATTAGCGGCCTTTGTGGAGAAAGTGCCGCTAAAGGTCATGTTTTTTAGCGGCATTTTTTTAAATAAACGCCGCAAACTTTAGTGGCGTTATCTATAGCGGCATTTTTTGTGGCGCTTGTAAAAACGCCACAAATAGTTTTAGTGACACTTAAAAGCGCCGCTAAAGACCTTAAAAAATGCCGCTAAAAGTTAATTTTGCTGCAGTGCCACTTAATCGGTCTTGGCTTTGCATCTTTCTTAGTCACCAAATACCATGACTTTGGTAAATCATGACTTTGGTACCAACTAAATATGATCGGAATTTATCGAATGCAAATACCATAACCAATAATTCATTTTCAGTGATGGTGTAATTAAGCTATACATCAGCCAAGGTCTGACTTGCATAAAAGATCACATGAAACATCTTGTCTTTCCTTTGCCCTAGCACTGCTCCCACGACATAATCACTGGCCTCACACATGAGCTAGAATGGCAATGTCCACTCAGGAGCTATTACAATTGATACAGCCACCAGTCACTTTTTTAACTCCTCGAAAGCTAATAGACAATGTTCATCAAAGATGAAATGTTTATTCTGCTCCAACAAAGCACACAAGGGTTTAGATATATTTGAGAAGTCCTTAATGAATCTTCTATAACAACTTGCATGGCCTAAGAAACTTTTAATGCCCTTGACACTGGTAGAAGGCGTCAATTTTTCTATCACATTAATTTTTGCCTTGACAACTTCAATTCCTTGCTAGGATTCTTTATGCCCTAGAACAATGCCTTCACGGACCATGAAATGAAAGTTTTTCCAATTCAAGACAAGACTCAATTCTTCACATCGGCAAACAACCAATTCCAGATTTTTCAAACAGCTTTCAATATTATTCCTAAAGACAGAGAAATCATCCATAAAGACTTTGAGAAAAGTTTGCACCATGTTAGAAAATATTGCCATCTACAACGCTAAAATGTTTTCGGGGCATTACATAAATCGAATGACATTATTTTAAATGCTAAAGAACCATATGGACAAGTGAAGGTTGTCTTCTCTTGGTCACTAGAGCTATAGCAATCTAATTATACCCCGAATATCTGTCCAATAAGCAATAGAAGGCCTTCCTAGCTAATTTTTCCAACATTTAGTCAATAAAAGGCAAGGAAAAGTGATCCTTCTGAGTTGCCTTATTGAGCTTGTGATAATCCATCCACACTCTCCATCCCGTGATAGTGCGAGTTGGTATAAGCTCATTGTTATCATTACTGACCACTATGACACCTCCCTTCTTGGGCACACATTGTACAGGACTCACTCAAGAGTTGTTTAAGATTGGGTAGATAATACCTGCATCAAGCCATCTGATTATCTATTTCTTAACAACTTCATTCGTGATAGAATTCAACCTTCTCTATTATTCAATGGAATTGCCATAACAATCCTCCAATAAAATTTTATGCATGCATAAAGCAGAGCTAATTCCTTTGATGTCAGCAATTGTCCATCCTAATGCCTTCTTAAATCTCTAAAGAACTTTCAACAACTTTACCTCTTGATCGGGTGTCAACTCCTCAGAAATAACTACCAGCAAAGTGTTATTTTCTCCCAAATAAGCATATTTCAAATGCAACAAAAAAGGTTTCAACTCTAGTGTGGGAGGATCCTGTATAAATGATTTAGGAGGATTGAAGGTGCAAGCCAATAAATCCAAGGACTCAAAATTTTTCCTGGTCTATCCACAATATGCTTTGCCTCTATGAACTCAATGATTTTTCCAAAAGTATCTATTTCATTCAACCCAAATGAATCTTTATCACTATCTGAATTGCCTTGGCAAAATCTTGCAAACTCTTCTTCCGTAGTTGTTTCTAGCAAACTAATGGCATGGCAATTTATTTCTAGCAAACCAATGGCATGGCAATCTTCATTCTTATCAACACATTTTAGGGCATCGAATACTTTGAAAGTGATCTGTTGATCATTCACCCTCATGGTCGGTACACCTTTTTGTACATCAATTAAACTTCTAATTGTAGAAAGAAAAGGTCTTCAAAGAATAATTGACACATCTTTGTCAGTTTAACATTCTAAAATAATGAAGTCGACTGGCAAAATGAACTTATTTACTCTTACCAACACATCTTCAATTTTACCTTCCGTATGTGCACAGGATCGATCAGTTAACTGCAACATTACTGTAGTAGGTCTTACTTTTCCAATTCCCAACTTCTTAAATACGAACATGGGCATTAAGTTGATACTTGCACCTAAATCACACAGTGTCTTCCCAATATAATGATCTCCAATTGAGCATGGGATAGTAAAACTCCCTAGATCCTTCAACTTTAGAGGTGATAGTACTAGAAAGAACATATGTTTTCTCCTTACTTATTCGTTAATTTGTTAGCACATATTTAAGTATTTTCAGTTTAGTAATTTATATTTTGTGACTCAGTGGATCTTAGCTTATTTACCCTTAATTTTTTCATATTTTGGTACTAATGTCGCTGTATGAGTAATCTCAGATTGCGCCCAGAATTATCGCCGTACCTAATAGTTGTCTAGATATGAACAAAAATGCGTGAGCTATCCAGTCTGGTACAAATAACTTGTACGTGTAGAGGCAGCATGATTCTGATGGAAGGACACCTGGGCTAATTAGGGAAAAATATATAAATATTCACATAAAAAGAAAAAGAGAAAGAGCTTTTTGGATCATCTTCCTCAACTTATCCCTTGAAGTTTTTAGCTATGGCAGCTTAAGCTCTAATGGGTGAACTAACGTGAAAAGGATACAGCTTAGCTCTTGACAAGGAGCCTTGAGTGCTACACAAGGAGTAATAGATAGATCCAAGTCAAATTGTTTAAGAATAGTATTCTCCACTTGTTTCTATTATTTTTCTTTTCTAAACACTGGTGATTACTTCCTATTTCATATTAGTGTGGAAGTAAACATGACTTCTAAGTTAAATGTTATTTTATTCAATCTTGCTTCTATGGTTTAACATTTAGGTTTGAATGTTTTTAGTATGGAAGTGTTATTGCGGTCACTGACACTAGAAGGTGCAGTGACAGTTCAGGCTAACAAGAATGACAACGGAAGTTGCTTAAGGATTAGAGAAATTTAATCCACTTGTTCTTAATAGTGTTTCGTTGCCATCATCGGAAGGTGTGGCTAATGTGCATGTTTAAATCATTGATTAAATATAGAAGTTAAGCTTGGTAAGATATTCATTGCAATTTAAAGCATTGCAATCACTTATCCTTTTATACCCTGTGAGCACTTAGTATTCTATTGAATATTCATGTTAAGGGTCCTAGTTTCTCGCTATCATATTTTATCTTATTATTTTCAAGTTATTGTTTCGACAATTACTCTCACAGTTTATCTCATTTTATCTATTTATTGCACTGACATTAATAGACAAAAGGCAACCATCCTCGTGGGATCGATATCTGATAGACTCATATCTATCTACTATACTTGCATCGACAGTGTACACTTGCTCATTATTGCTGTGACGTTAAAAAGTCGATTAGGAGGCGATTTATTCATCAACATAGCCGTGCACCCCTTAATGAGAGCAACTGTTTTGAATTCTCCCAATCTTTGTTTCTTTGAAAATATATCTTTCATGAATTTTACATAATTAGGCATTTGCTCCAAAGCTTCTACCAACGGTATGTTGATGTGAAGTTCTTTAAGGACATCTAAAAATCTTTTGAACTGGTGGTCTTGTTTACAATTATGTAAGCATTGAGAAAAAGGTGGAGGTGGTCGACCTTCAAGTTGTTGAGATTGTTTTGTTGTGGCATTTTTGTCGGTAAAATTACCTGATTCTACTTCAGCAGTGCTTTATTTAGCCTTTTCAGTTGCGGTGTGCTTTTTTAGTTGTTCTGAGATTTTTTTATGGTTGAGATTTGAGTTGTTCATTTCTACAGTTGCATCTTTAACAACTTCATCCAGCTGAGTCCCACTTCTGAGAGTGATTGCCTATAATGCTCTTTCCCCTGTGATCTTGTATTCTTAGTAGCACTTGGTAGAGTTCCTTATGGTCTTGAACTCAAAGCATTTGTTATCTTCCCCACTTGATTCTTAAGGGCTTGTAAGGATGTGACTTGAATCTGAATTACGAAATCATTCTTAGCCATGTATTCTTTCAGCAGAAATTCAATAAATGATTGTAACACCCCTAACCCGTATCCGTCGTTAGAACAGGGTTTCAGAGTATTACTGAAACATTCAGAACACTTTAACATTTATTTACATAAATTATTATTCAATTACCGAGATCATTCAAAACGTTCCTTAATTGGACCCTCAAGGACCAATATGAGCATTAGAATCAAGTCGGGACTTCATCGGAAACTCATAAAATTTTTTGCAACATTTTAAAAAATTTTCCAAGGTGAAGGGCTCACGTGCCTATGTGGTCTAGAGACATGCCCGTGTGGTCGGGTCATGTACTACACATGCCCGTGTCCCTAACCCATGTAACTCTCTGACTTTTTCTTCACAAGCAAGACCGGTGCTCCCCATGGAGACACACTAGATCTAATGAAGCCTCTATCCAACAACTCTTGGATTTGAGCTTTCAGTTCCACTAACTCCTTCGGTGCCATCCTATAGGGTGCAATGGATACTGGAGCTGTTCTAGGCAGCAAATCAATTCCAAACTCAACTTCCCGATTCGGAGGTAATCCAGGAAGCTCTTCTGGAAAAACATCTCGAAATTCCCTAATAGTCCTGACGGTATCCACAGTCAGATCCCCAGTTTCAACTTGATTTACAAAAGCCAGGTACGCCTCGCATCCCTTACGCATCAGTTTCTCAACTCTTAAAGCCGATACCACATTGGACAAGTAATCTCTTCGTTCCCCAATAATTATTACCTCTTCATCCTCAGCAGTTCTTAACACCATCCTCTTAGCTGCACAATCCAGCGTTGCCCTATGCTTAGCCAGCCAATCCATCCCTAAGATCAAATCGAATTCTTTGAACGGCAACTCCATCAAGTCTCCACAGAAAATCCTACCTTGGGTCTCCAAAGGCACCTCCCTAAAAAGTTTCTCTACTTTAACCGAGTGACCTAAAGAACTTATCACAGTTACCCCACACACAGTCTCCTCAAAGTGAACACCTAATGCCCCAGAAATGACATATGCAACATACGAATGAGTTGACCCCACATCTATCAGAGTAGTATAAGGGATACCAGAGATCAAAAATGTACCAGTTATGACATCAGGTGCGTCACCCTCCTCACGGCGACGAGCAGCATATACCAAAGCTGGCTGACGAGCCTCAGTATTAATAGTACCCCTACCGGGTGCCCCACGTCCACGACCATTACCACCGCGGCCTTGGCCACGACCTCTCGGCAGCGGCGGTCCACCTCGTGCTGGTTGGACAGGTTGCACAGCCCCTTGTTCAACCACTTGAGCCTGAGCTGGCCTCCTAGGACAATCCCTGATCCTATGTTCCTTTGATCCACAACGAAGACAAGCCCCAGAACGCTTCCAGCATTCTCCCAGATGCATTCTACCACAATCTCCACAAGCTTGTGGTCTAACTTTGTTCACCAGAACTGCTCGAACTTGTTCCTCCATCCTAGCTCTCTTAACATTTCGGTTCGCAGCACCAGCTGGTCCACCATCCCTCCTGAACCGGTTTCGATCCCTGTCGCGGCCAACTCTAAAGCACCCCTTGGCCGGCCTAAAGTACTTAACCTAGCCGAATTTTGCCCTCCTAAAGCACCCCTTGACCGGCCAACTCTTGCTCCTCAAGAGTCCACCATTCGGCCAACACTACTCTCCCTAATCAGCTCCTAAATCCTCTCCCTTATCCCCTCCTTACTCAATCCCTTAAGCAATTTAAACTCCTCCTAACAGCCTTTCACTTCAGTTCCATTACTTACCTTTTCTGTGCATAAAAATTAATATCACTAATTTACTTACCTTGTGACTCGAACCTTAGTTCTCCTTGGTCATCCACACCACACCTCTAAAGCCCCCCAAGTGACGTCACAAGCCAGCTTACCACAGGCTTCCCTGTGTTTTATTTTACCCAATTAATACTTAAAAGCCCAACAAACCAGAGCCCCTTTTTCTTATGGAATTAAAATTAATTAAAACTACCGGGTTTTTAACCTAAGCTTGGGCCTTCTAGAGGCCCACTAACCTAAGTAAATCCACGCCAAGTAGACAGAACACCAAAAATTTAAAATTTTCCAACATTCACAGAATTCCCAAAAATTGGTGCGTTACATTCATCTTCTTCAATTTAGTCCCCTTAGCTGAAAATTGAAGAGTCTCTACAGCTAGGGTTTTGTCCAAGCTTCCAAGCTCGATTGTAAGTCCGTATTTGTCCCGTTTTTAATGATTTTTATGTTTTTGAAGTTATCTCAACCTAATCTAGCTATTTCAAGGGCTAATTTGAAATAAAGATGAAGTCTAAAATTTTACCCATGTTGAATATTTGTTTATTTTGATGTTTAATGGTAGAAAATGCATGTTGGGTGTTAGATAAACAACATTTACCAAGAGATTTTTGATGAAAATGTCAAATAGGGACCTACTTGAAAAAGTTGTAAAATGTGTGTAAAAATGTGAATAAATGAAAAATATGGGCTGTTATGAACAAAGAATGGGTTCGGTTAGGCTTGGGTGTGAAGAAATTGAATAAAAATCATTTTACGAGCCTAGGAACTAAAATGTAAAAAATTGAAAATTTAGGGGTAAAAATGTAATTTTCCATAAGGTGTTTTTGGGATTAAATTGAATAATGTGATGATTGAATGAGTTAAATGTGGTATTATAGATCAAGAAAGAAGAGGTTCTAACCTAGACTGGGGAAAGAACAAGGTTGTGGACTAAATCGAACTATTAGCCATTTTGTACCAAGATAAGTTCGTATGTTAAAAATAAGCTTCAGAATAATTGTACTTAAATGCTTTAATATTACATGAATTGTATGTTTGATTATGTGAATGAGTATAATTCTACGAACAAGTTCGACGACGATTCGGCAAGTGAGAAGTCCCGTTGAGCCTTAGGAATAGATTAAGATACAAGTGACATGTCACTAGGGTCATTATGTGTTATGTGATTATGTGATTATGTGAATTAGGATATAAGATAAAGGTATATGAGATGGTTATGACTAACTTGTGATTTGGCATTTGCTTATATAAATATTTATGTATATGATGAATTGACTTGATATGTATCTCATCTAAAGGTATACTACATAATAGGTAGGTAATATGTAAGATTATTTGCGTCTTAGGCAAAGTTTAGATGACCAAATTGATGATAAATAGGTTAGTTGTGTATCTGCATTTTTGGCATGTCAAATTAGTGCATTTCAAATCGTTACTTGTGTTATAAAATGGTCAACTATAAATAAATGATTGAGTATAATTTTAGTTTGAGAATTAAGCTTGATAAGCTTCGTTATTAATGTTCAATTATAGTTCATTTTTAATATGGTTAAAATGTATATAAGGTTTATTTGTTTAACAAAACATATTTGATTATTTGAGAAGGTATGAATGTCGTGTATGTTGATGATTAAATTGTCATGTGTTAGATTTTTATTTGATTGAATTTGTACATGTTTAGAAATATGTCTTAAAATGTTTGATGTTTATTAGATATCTGAATTTGACTTGTATTTGTATATTATGAAATGATAAATTTTTAATTAATATTTATTTGGGCATTCGTATATACATATGAATATGACTAGTGTGAATATTCAGAGTTGTGCTTTTGTCCAGTAATGCCTTAGGACCCTAATCTAGTGACGGATACGGGTTAGAGGTGTTACAAATGAGCTCATCACATTACAAGCTTCCATTAATTTCACCTTTCCACACTTCATGGGTCTTTTCCGTTGAACTATTGAAATCTCAATGGATGTTCGAGTAATATACACATGTGCAAAAGTATCCATTAGGGTACATAAGAGAAAGGCACACTCTTGAGCCGTACATTTTATAGTAGGATTACTAGTCCAGGCTAAATCCTATATGTAGCATATGCTCTAGAGAGCTTAATACGGATTACCCTTCCGGATCCAATTTTTA
Organism: Gossypium longicalyx; assembly: GCA_025698465.1. Classification (NCBI taxonomy): domain Eukaryota; kingdom Viridiplantae; phylum Streptophyta; class Magnoliopsida; order Malvales; family Malvaceae; genus Gossypium; species Gossypium longicalyx. The sequence continues at coordinate 63,004,780 of CM046995.1, read as the reverse complement.
ACCTAAGCTCAAGAGGGTTTGCATTAGAATTTTCTGGATCTATATGGGTAAATTTAACTATTAATCTATCACATTTCATATATATTTGCACCCCATTACCTCTTAGGCAAAATTACCGTTTTGCCCCTATCATTTTCAAAAATTCAGATTTCGTCCCTAGGCCCGAAAAATGAAATTCATCAAATTTAATCCTTTTTCTAAGCCTAGCTGAAATTTATATATTACACTTATAGCACATATTTCACAAATTTCAGAATTTTCCATGGGTTTTACCATTTTTTTCATTTTAGTCCCTAAATCAAGTTTTCATCAAAAATTGCTTTGTAAAAGTTGTTTATCTATGAAAATTTTTCATTTTCTACCATAAATTTCTATTTTTCAGCATATTCATCCATGACTCAAATTTTATACCTTGATAACTTTTCAAGTAAATCCCCTAAATAGAAAGATTAGGCTACCTCGATTCCAAAAATATAGAAATTACTAAAAACAGGGCTTGATTTCATACCTTATTGAGCTTGAAAAGTTTTCTTCCTCTCTCTTAGGGTTTCCATAGAAAATTTGGTTTAAATGGGGAGTGGTTAGTCGAATCTAAGGAGATGGAGGAGGAATTTTCGAAAATTTGAATGGTTTGAAAGTGGTTGTGCTGAATTTGAACTGTGGGCACACAGAGTTCGGTTTTGATAGGGGTGTGTGGAGGAGTAAGGGGGAGTGTGGTTGACCGAATAGAGGTGTTTGTATTAGCAAAATTTTGGTCATAGCTTAGCTAGGTGCCGAATCCTCTCCTTACTTTTCAGGTTTTCAAACAGTTCGTTTGGTGTTTTTCTTCTTTTGGTTTCGAGTAGTCCCTCAAAGGTCCCCTACTGTGCTGCTGATTTCCCCTTATTCTTGATCGATTTCTACTTGTCCCCTATCTTCTCCTTTTCTGCCGATTTTTCCTTTATCCTTTTTCTCAACTTGGCCGTTTTCTTGAGTTGCACTTCCTTCTCCATCGATTCTTCTTTGCTCTCCTATGGTGTTGGTCGAACCCTTATACTCTGTTTTTCTTCAAGTCGAACACCTTATTTCAGCATTTTTTCTACTCTTGACCGAATAGTTCCTTGGCCGAATACCTCTGGCAGTTGTGGCCGTTTCTCCTCTCTCTCTCAAGCGTGCTGTTTTCTCTTGCTAAAACCGAATACCCTTTTTTTGTTATTTGAGCGACATCTAGACTGGGGTCTAGGCTATTTATTGGTTAGTCTTCTTCTTCTCAGGATTTCGATTTCTGTTTCTTTTGGGGGACTGAATGTTTCCTACTCATTTACCCTTTATTTCATTTTAATGACTGGCACTAAACTCTGTGGTTGTCGAATGTTGCTAGGGGCTTGTTTTCCATAACCAAAGTGTAGGCCGATTGCTTTTCCCCCTAAAAGTGATCTTTTTCACTCGTTGTAAGTACTTTAAGTGCTAAATGAATTTATCGGGGATTGTAAATCCTTATAAATCAATTAATTATTTTGTATGAAGGTTAAAGCTTTAGGCAAAATACGTTGATATTGGAGCAAAAGGGGTTCTACGTTGCGCGATTGGTAAGTAGCGATGATTCGGTTAAAGTATTTTAATGCTATGGTTTTGGACTAACCGCAAATATGGCTAATAGTGGGGTTGTGGTGAATCATAGGTACTTTGATCTCGGAAGTGTTGCGGCTACAGTTTCATTATAGGTGTGTGTACAACACTACCACTAGATGCGAAACAGTCGAAAAGTCAGAAATTGAGGCTGTCGACACCACACAGGCGTGTGGCCGCCCGTGGGGCAGGCCGTGTCGTAGAACATGGCCGTGTGGTCGACGAGATGGCCATGCACGCTTTCACGGGCTAAAGCGATATTGGGCCATTCTAGGCCAAACTGGGTCGCGTGGGCTCAATTGGCCTATGGGCCCCACACGGGAAAATCGTACAAGGTGTGGTAAATTGTGGACTAGGTTGTGTAATCTACACGGCTAAAGCCATTTCTGGGCTATGTGGGCCATACGAGAGTATGGGCCCACATGGGCCTACAATATGGGTTGTAGGCCCATTATCACTGATAGGCTGTTAAGGTTACACAGGTCGCCCAAGATGACTGTAGACCTACTGAAGGGTCGGTAAGTATACCTGGGCCCTTGTTTTGGTAAAATAACCATTATATCCCTGTAAGGTAAATTGACTGAATTACCCCTGTATTATGTATGATTGTTTTTGAGCATGACATTTCTGCATACACGTATGATATTATGTTGCATTACATGGGGTGGGATATATGATTTTAGAGGAAGTGTACTGAAAGGCTATAAGCCTATTACTGGCAGCTCTGCTGCAAATACTATTTTAGTACCGAAATCGATACGATTTGGTGTGTAGGGTTGGGTGGGTTGATTTTATTCTCACATGGTGTAAGGCTGGTATGGAAATGGTGTGTAGCGGGTGGATTGGGTAGGATTCTTTGTCTGCCACTATTGCTGAAATGGGCTAAAGCCCAGACTGCTATTGTTATTGAAATGGGCTAAGGCCAGACTGCTACTATTACTGAAAAAGAGGTTAAGGCCCTAACTGGAACTAACGGGCCCAGATTGCGTTTACTCTGAATGTTTGTTATTTTGGGATTTCACACACTGAGTTTTCGTAAACTCACCCATCTCTTATTTGTACAGGAAATCCCAGGCTTAGACATATCGTGGCAACGGAGGACTCCAAGGTGGCCACTCGACGTAGTTATTTCTTTTATACTATAATTAAGATTTTAATTTGGGATTTATTTACTTGAATTTTTTTCTGTTAGTATTAGGTCTCGGGTTTTCAAGAAAATTATAACAAGTGTTTTTTTGAAAACACCACATTTTCGCAACAATCATTATTTTAAAGTCTAATAACAATATAATATGATCAATAAATAAGTTAAACCAACTTGAGTTTTCCTAATGAACAAAACCACCTAAAAAATTTTTGTCTTAAACCCCAAAATTTTTTTTTATGAAGAACAGGAATTACGTTTTTAGAAATTACTTCAATGTGACATCGCAGATTCGGCCATAACATCTAAGCCGAGTTTGGGGTGTTACATAATCCCTACCCTTTTCTAATTTTTCCATGGATAAGTCATTAAAATATCTACTAACTACTCTTCAATGGTCTAATTACCATATACGGACCTTAAGTTTTGAATTCCATAGCTATTTGATACCTATAACTACTAGAACCTAACTTCTGCATTTTATGCAATTAAGTCTTTTCCCTAATTAAACACACAATCGGTAAAATTTTCATACCAAAATTTTCATGTGACCTTCCTATCATGATACCAACCATAAAATAAAATAAAATAAAATAATATTTTATTTTATTTTATTTTTGGCTAAATTTTGTGGTCCCGAAACCACTGTTTCGATCTCACCAAAAATGGGATGTTACAATGATGAAGCTGATGTCTGACCTTGTTAGATATTTTTTCGTGGCATAGGTTGATTATAACCAATCAGTACACTCTTGGGATTCTGTCTAACAGCAGTGTTTGAATTGCCAATACCTTGATTTTTCAAACCAAGTTTTAGGTGTTATTTCCACTCGGGATTATAAGTGTTGGAATAAGGATTATTATTTCAATTGAAGTTACCCATGTAGTAGACAAATGATGGGTTTGATGGACATTTATCAAGCATGTGGTCTTCACCACAATAAACACAAGATGACTCGGCTAATTTCAGCTCCTGGACTGCAACTGGCTTCCGCATTGTCTTGATTATATTAGCTAGAAAAGATACTTGGGTTGTCAATGAAGTGATTGCACCAAGCTCAATGATGCCAGCAGCTCTTCTGCCAGTCCCAACTCGCTTGGTAGGATACTGATAATCATTGTTGACAATCCTTTCCAAAATCTCGTATGCTTCATTGTATGCAACTAACTAAGTCTAAAGGCATGAAATATAACTAAGTCTAACTCTAATACCACTAAATTGTAACACCTTATATCTGACCCATCCACCAAATCCAAATACCGAGTGTCACAATTACCCATATGTCTAAATAAGTTCCTAACCAATTATTTGCAACCATGTACTAGGCTCATGTTGCCATTTCATATTAAGAGACTTGAATAGTTATTAAAGCTTAATAAGTCTTATGACTTTGCCACAGTTATACTTAATAAATCCCTAAGGTGTGACCTCAAAGGGTGCCCTCTATCTACATGAAACAACTACCACCATTCACATAGGCCTAGCTATGTTTGGCTTGATCCCCCACCATGATCCTCAAGTCATCCATTAACCCTACAATCATACATTCCAAACGTAAGTTCAAATGAACTTAGTGAGATTCTATTCTGTAAAGTCATATAGATTCTCTAGTTCAAGAGATGAAACACAAAATTTAAAACTCTTTGTGTATTGTTGGGAGCATCATAGATTTCCTGGCATAGCCAGCATCTAACATTCCTCATACTATAATGGCGATCTATCAGACAATCTGTCACAACTGACAGATGCTTATCGTGTTACCCTTACTGTGTCATTCTTATGATTCAACACGTGCTTGAACCTTTCTTCTAGGAAAGAACCCCTTTTCAATCATTATCATCGGTAATCTTACTTGGGAGATTTAATGAATATACAAAATCCCCATTCCTTGCTATTTCATATTCGCATAATGACCCTATAGCACTCTCTCCACTTTGGTTATCCTTCTATGGCATCCCCGAGGTGTTGGACAGTACTGGACGGCTAACTTTTCCATAGGTTTTTTCTTGGCAAACCCTTTTGATGTGCTCATAACTCCATTCCATATCAACTTCAGCGAGTTCTTTTATTGTCCCGGTGGTTTATGTATTTTGGGCACTCCTCGCTCGTCTATACTTGTAACATATCGCACCAGTGATGTTGCTCTTATGGATTCAGTTCCTTGCGTACCTCCCGAATGGAGAACTTTCCTGTTAGGATTCCTTTGACCTATATCTTGGAAGACTTCTCCATTTTTATCGTCCCTACAAACTATCCACGATACCTAAGTGTTATATAACCATGGTCTTACTTAACCTAACCCCATTTCTTTAATGTCCTAACAGACTATATGTTCTTATGTCCTGGTAGACTTCTTTAGTTGCCTTAGTCGAGCTAAGGTCTTACCCCTTCTTACCATGTATTCCCCTGCTCTTGACAAACCGCTTCATTTTTACTGTCTCGGTGGTCTATATATTCTGTGTTTACTATCCAGCGGACTATCTTTTTTGTGTTTATTATCCCAACAAACTATCTCTATGGATGCCATGGAGTCTTTCATCCGTGGTCTCACACCTATTCATCATCCTAGCATACTATCTTATGATGCCATAGAATCTTTCATCCATGGTCTTACTTATCATACCTGGCTACCATAGTATCTTTCATTTATGGTCTTACACCGTATAACTTATAACTTGTACCTTGTTTCCATGGCATCTTTCATCCATGATCTTACGCTACATACCTCATACTAGACTGTAATAGCGTCTTTCATTTATTTTCTTACGACATATACCATTTTCTTGGTGTCCTCCCAGAGGACCAGTCGATATTGTTGTCATGGTAAATACATTTACATAATACTGATTTCCTAAATCCTCCTTCCATTATCTCCTTTACACCACCAAACATTGATGCTCGAACACTGTAGTGTTCCCTCCACAAGGCTCGGAGCTTCGCCCGTGGTGGTAACTGTAGCGTTTAGTTTGTGCAAGTGTACATAATCTTTCAACTAATAAGTAAGTAAATGAGTTATCGTCTCTATAGGGACTGTGTATGTTAATCGATTAATTGTAAAATTATAAGTTAACAATTTGGTGATAAAAACACAATAATTTGAGAGATGATGATTAAACTAGATTAATTTAACTAGATGCAAAATTGATCCTTAATGCAATTTTAATCTAAGTATGCAAATTATCTAAATGTATGAATGAATTTAGCAGTAGAAACACTACTTCAACAGTCAATAACATGAATAGGCTAGAATAACTACATTAATCAACTTGATTCATTTTCATCATGCTTAATAGTGTTCAGAAAACATTCCATGGCAATTCGATCTTTCATGAGTTTGGAAATCCAATTAAATCCTTTCAAAATCTTTTACTTAATGAAAAATGTATTTTACTGATCATATTAAACCAAGGTTTCCTTAGTATTTATGTGAAGTAATAAGGATGGGTTAGGATTGGAACAATTTAATCTCATAAACCTAAAAACTATGTAAGATAATTAAGCTTATTAAAGTTATTATGAACATTCAATTTAGTCGAGTTAGGATCTAAATTAAGCATGTACTTTTCAATTATTTCATCCACTAGCCATCGTCCAATTAGGATTGCTCAGCTAATTCTAATGCATCCAATCACACATGAATGAAATACATACTTCTATTTAATTGAAAACATGATCGACTTAGACACAAAAATTTTAAACATGAATCAAACAGATCTCATTAAATTAATGCATTAACCTAGCTAAACATGTAACACCCCTCACTCGTATTCAATGTCGAAAAAGGGTTGTAATAGCCCAAATTTGGCCAGCCCGTAAAATAAACAAAGAACAAAAAATAATAAAAGTTCTTTTACAGTCCATTTACAAAACCCAAATTGCTAGCCTATTTACATAGCCCAATTGAAACACTACTTATGGCCCATTTACAAATTACACTGGTAGCCCACATTTGAACCTCATTACACCTAAAACCCGTTAGCCCAAATACCCAAACTAGACCCAAATCAGCGAGGCCCAGGAAGGCCCAATGCCTAAACTGAATCAGGAAACCCTAGGGTTTCCAGAAACTTTCGCACCGCAAGCACGATCTCGATCATCACGCCGTAGTCAGCAACCCCTCATCTCGCACCGCAATCGGCGCGCCAGTGTGCCATCATCAGCGCCCGATCGTCGCTGGTTTTCTCGTCGTCACCTGCAAAAAGGGAAAGAGACACATAGTAAATATGGCAAGGAATCGAACAGAAGAACACACCAAATTTGTATTTAGAAAGTAGGGGCTATAAAAGTCGAATATCTTCACTGTAATAAGGGGATTTTTTTTTATATATAAAAAACAGATACACGCATATATAGATACAAGAAAGAAATACGAGCAGTTTTTTTAAGAAAAAGGTGATTTAGACACATATCTCGTTCCTCGTAGTTGATTTTCTTTTGTTTAACACATAGGAATTGTTTTTTACCAAAAACTGTTAGTATTTAAAAGGGAAAAGAGGTTACATGCGATTTGCCTGAAAAAAGAGAAGCTTTTCACCTTCCAACCACCGTGTGCGGTGGCGCGTATGGCGCGTGAGTGACAAAGGCCGGAGGCCGGAGCTCGAAGGGCTCTACTCTTCTCCTCCTGCAGAGGATTTTAAGTTTTTTTTTAAAAACTAGCTTTAGGAAATGAATTTTTGGACCGAAATCTAACCTATAAAGTATTATGAAAACGGTGTCGTTTTGCTTAGTTTAATAAGCACCAAAACGACACTGTTTAAGTGAAGGATCCGCGTGTTGACCCGTGACCCGGGGAGGATCCGCGTGTTTTTGGTAAATGGGCAACTTTCCCAATTGGTCCTTCCGTATTTTTAATATTTATAATTTCATTTCATTTTTATTATAATTTTGCCCTGCCTTTTTATTCCTATTTTAATTTAGTCCTAGCTGCTATAATAAGGCCTATTTTCGGAACGATGTCGTTTTGGGATTAGGGTCAAATTTCCCAATGAGTCCCTTGGCTTTTAGCACGTGTTTCAATTGGGTCCAAAATGCATTTTATTATTTTAAAATTAACCTCAGAGGTTTATTTTTATTTCATTTTAATCCTTTTTAAATTTTTTTATATAATTTATTTTATATATTTTATATATTATTTATTTTTCTATAAATATTATTTGTATGTAAAAATTATTGTATATATATTATTTTTATCAATGTATTATTCATATTTTAATATATATTTTATTTATACATTCTATTATATATCATTTTATTATATATTATTTTCTATATCATTTTTAATTGTTTATTATTTATTATTATATATAATTTTAAAATTAGTAAATCATTATTAAATATTGCATTTTTGTATCATTATTAAAATTTAGTATATAATACTCTAAAATTTACTATAAAGTTTTTCTCCTATTTAATATAATATTATTTTCATAAAATATATATTCAATTATTATATCATATAGTATTCCTTTTTATTAATTAATTAACCATTTTTTTAGAAAATTTTCCTTTATTATTTATATATTGTTTTAAATATTTTTTACATCATTTATTTTTAACAGTATTTAGTTTTCATTTGTACTTATTCTACATATGTTCATAATTTGTTGATTTATTCTCATATTATTTTAGTATGTAATTTTACTCATAAATTATTTGTATTTTTATATTATTCATTGTTTTTATATATTTGTATGGAAATTGATCATTTATGTTGCTATTTTTAGGTTAATCTGCATGAAATATTAATGCATGTATATTTATGTTATTTATATCTACATGAAAGGTTAATGTATATTATATAATTTATGTTGATATTCATCATTTTCTATATTATAGTTGCATAAAATGTAAAAGCATATAGTTTATATTGTTCAGTATTGATATCTTGTAATATGTCAAATGCATCATTGTTATAAAAGTTTATATTTCATTTAAACCAGAAGAATTTTAAAAAATAAGGCAATGTTTTTTGGTGTTTAGGAATTCGGGAAATAGTGCCCTAACATGTCGGGTTGCGATTTCCCGTTTGTCTAAATGTCTAAAAACATCCTTCTAAATAAATTTTATAAATCACAAGATGATTTCAGTTACGAAAGTATAGGAATATCGTGTCCAATCATGCTGGATGTGATGTTTGTACTCTTTTGAAGCGAAGGAATCTTGATTTTTAACTCAAATTATTATGGTTTTAAAAAGAGATCTTATTTCTAAATTCCATCAAACTTTTGACATTGAGACAAAACTATTCAATTTGGTACCAATTTTGGGCGCTGCGAGGGTGCTAATCTTTTCTCGTACGTAACCGACTCCCGAACCCGTTTTCTCACAATTTCGTAGACCAAAATGTTTTATAAGGTGATCCAATCACACTTAAAAAAGAGTTGGTGGCAACTCCCGTTTTCAAAATACACTCTTCTTAAGAAATGGTTTCGACAGCTTGGTGACTCCACTGGGGACTTTATAAGAGAGGCAAGCCAAGAAATTGATTATTTTTTTGACTTAATGTCAAAAGTTTGGAAAAATTTCAAAATATCGATCTTTTCACATTTGTTTGCTGCATATGTTTGTTATTGCATTTGCATGACCGTTGTGGTCGCACCCTTAAGTGGGAGTGAGAAGCTACGCTTTCGTGAGGTTTTCACCTCCGTATGAGCTAGTGGATTGCTTCCGGGATAAATCTGTACCTATGTCTTCGTGAGATTTTCATCTCCGTATGGCCATAAGGAAATGTGTCCCCTTGAACCGAACTTGGTCCATATGAGCCTATAATGGGTAAGGAGCGAGGAATCTGCTGGTTTAGGTACCCTCGCTTTAGAACCGAAACACATATAGTGAACTTTAAGTGCTTACCCTAGGGAGTATAGTGCTAGCCTTTAGTAAGTTACCCTTATAAGTGCTTGTTTATTATACTTTTATATATGATACTGACTTATTTTATTTTACTATCATTGCATGTCACTCAACATTTAAAGGTATCGATTCACGGTTCGATTTCTAGATTAGAAAGTTTTGTAATGAGAAACGAATATCTTGATAAAGTGGAGGACAACGCTTCTATCTGTGCATGGTCAAAGAAAACCCAGTTAGAGAAAGGAGATAATGTCACTGAGGGGTATACGTCAGAGATGTGGGACTTCACTCGTATCAGTTCGACACAGAATGAGTTTTAGGAGTTGAAAGACATTTGGGCTCAATGGGATGACGAGGCTAGGCAGTTATTCTACCAGAATTATGGAGATCTTCCCTATTTGCTAGACATCAAGGTGGATAAGCATCTGTTTCAAACTATGGTACAATTTTGGAACCCTGCTTATAGTTGTTTTACATTTGGAGAGGTAGACTTAGTACCTATTTTGGAGGAATATATGACCTTGCTTCGCTGTCCAAAAATTCAAGGTAATAAAGCTTATGTTAGGGCTGCTAATCTCCCAACTTTCATGAAGAAATTAATGATGATTACAAGGGTGAGAGAACAGTGGGCCGCAGCTCGAATCCAACAAAAGGGTGATAGTAAATGCATTCCGTAGGCAAGTTTGAGGGATTTGATATTGGCACACTCAGATGTGAAGAAGAGGGTTGATGTCTTGGCCTTAAGTATGTATGGTTTGGTGATTTTTCCAAAAGCTATGGGGCACGTAGATGAGGCAGTTGTAGATTTATTCAATCGACTTAGTAAATAGAACACACCTATGCCAGCAATCCTAGCCGAGACATTTAGATCCTTAAGTGCATGTCGGAGAGCTAGTGAAGGAAGATTCATTGGATGTGCACAGTTGTTGTTAGTATGGTTCCATAGTCACTTTTGGAAGGTTGATAAGGTTCCTTGCTGAGTGTTCTTTGAGGATTATTCTCCCTTAGGGGAAGCAGCAGCTACGCCGAGGAGGGACGACATTACAGAGGAAAGGTGGATGGAAATACTTCAGAATCTCCGAGAGAAAGATGTTATGTGGAAAGCCCCTTGGATGGATCCTAATGAAGTCCTTTACCGTTGCAGAAACTTTGATTGGGTACCTCTTCCTGAAATTTGGGGAGTTGTTGGTTATACGCCATTACTCGTCCTAAGGCAATACAAAGTGGGGCAGTTTATACCGGCAACACAAGGGTTAGCTCAGAGTGATTTCTCATATAAGGGGGATCATTATAAGAAGAAGATACGAGAGATTTTCGAGGCTTGGAAGAAGATTTGCTGTGTGAAGATTTTGACTGAAGGCCCGACTACAACTCTTGAGTACAAAGGGTGGTTTAGCAAGAGGATCAATGATAACATCCCTAGGCCGAGTTTGGTGGCTGCTCGATCGATAGAGGAGAGTTTACGAGTGATTCCATTGGAGTTAGAGGTCCTAAAGCAAGAGTTCAAAAGGAATAATTTGGAGCTCGGGAGAAAGATAGAAAGGCTTGAAGAGGAGAAGATGTACCTAAGCTTAGACATCGATATTCAGAAAATTGAGGTCGAAAAAGTGAGGAAAGAAAAGAGAAAGATTGAGGAAAACCGAGATGACTTGAATACGCAACATAAGAGGATACAACTATCAATGAAGAGAGCTGGATTGGGGAAGTCTTCAGAGCAGTGGCAACAAGAGGTTCAAGAAGAAAAACCCAAAGCCGAGTATTGGGAGAAGAAGTTTCAAGAGATGCAGGTTCAGAATCAAGCCTTAGAAAAAGAGAATCAAGAATTAAAAGCTAAGGTGACTGAGCTTGGGCGATCTCTTCATCATCACTAAAGTCGCAACTCTAAGGTCGAGTTAAAGGCAAGTCTGAGCAAGATCGAGGAAATGAAGCACAATATTGGAGGGTTGGAAGCAGCATTGTGAAATTATGAACTTCAGATTGAGCAGCTTGAGACAAGAGAAGGACATTAGAAAGGAGAACTTCATCATTTTCAGGATCAGGTCAGAGATAGGGACTACCTCATTGGAGAAGCCGTAGCCCAGATTCGAAAGGTTGCTGATCATTTGCAGGACCTGACAGCGCAAGCTAATGTATTAAGTGCAAAGTATGAATCAGTGTCAGATAGAGGTCGCGAGTTAGCATTGTTATTGAATAGGGTTAAAACTCTGGGCCTAAGGGCGAAAGTGTATTTGTAATCCGTTTTGTATAAAGATTTTTGTTTTTTAAATAACATTTTCTAAAAGAAACTGAATCAGAATCGGTATCTTTTTGCATTCATGCATTTGCATCTCATTGCATCATATGCATTCAAATTTATAGAAAGACCCTAGTTAGTTAAATTTACAGAAAAAGAGAAAGAGAAAAAGAGAGAGAGTAAGAGAAAGAAAACCTGGAAGTAACACATCCTTACGGTACACGCACTAAGACAAAGAATATGGATCAAAGACTTGAGCAGATCCAGAAAGAAATGCAAGAGCAATTGTAGGAACAATTGGCAAAAATCCAACAGGAGATGAAGGATCAAATGTTGGAGGCCCAAATGAATATGATGGCTGAAATGGCTCAGTTGCTGAAGGGGGCAACGGATAAAGGAAAGGCCCCTATGACTATCACTGAAGGGGATAATGAGGATCATCCTACTGGTTTTACTCTACCTCATGTGCAAACTCAACCTGAGGCATATCCCCAAAGGTCGTCCATCACAATAAGGCCTCAACATGGGTAAGTCGATGCTGGAATACCCACGAACTTTCAAACTGGTTCGGGATCCAACCCGGGAGATAACCCTACCAATCCAGTCATCCCTGATTTAGATGTAGCTGAGAGGGAGGAGATGAGACTCGAATCATCAAAGCAATTAGAGGAGCATTGCAGATGGTTAGAGGAGAAATTTAAGGCATTAGAAAATGCTGATAATCGTTAAGAAATTGATGCCAAGGACTTGAGTTTGGTCCTAGATTTGGTGCTTTCTCATAAGTTTAAGATGCCGAAATTCGAGAAATACAATGGGACTACTTGCCCTGAGGCCTATATCACCATGTTCTGTAGACGGATGACTGGCTATGTAAACAATGATCAATTATTGATCCATTATTTTCAGGATAGTTTGGTTAGGGCAACGGCTAGGTGGTATAATCAATTGAGTCGCGCAAGGATCGGTTCTTGGAGAGACTTAGTGCAAGCCTTTATGCAGCAATATAATCATATGACTGACATGACTCCTGATACAATCACTTTGCAAAACATGTAAAAGAAGCCTAATAAGAGCTTTAGGCAATATGCACAGAGGTGGAGGGAGGTTGCCATGCAAGTTCAACCACCGCTCTTGGAGAAAGAAACTACCATGCTGTTCATTAACACTTTGAAGGCCCCATTCATTACACACATGATTGGAAGTACCACCAAGAGCTTTGCTGATATAGTTATGGCAGGAGAAATGATTGAGAACGCCATAAGGGGTGGCAAGATAGAGGGGGAAACTGCTAAAAGATCGGCCCTAAGAAGGAAAGATAATGAGGTGAACAATACGAGTAGTTCAAAAGCGATTACGGTTAGTCAGACCAAAGCAACTACAGTTGGGCAACAGGATTCCCAAAAGCAGGGATCTGGTTCGAGACAAAATTCTGAGAAGGTCTCATTTACGCCTATCCCGGTGACATATCGAGAGCTTTATCAAAATCTATTTAATACGCATGCAATAGTTCCTTTTCATTTGAAACCACTGCAACCCCTATATCCCAAATGGTACGATGCAAATGCCAAATGTGAATACCATGCAGGGATATCAGAGCATTCAATCAAAAATTGCACTAGCTTTAAAAAATCTGTGGAAAGACTGATCAAGATGGGGGTCGTAAAATTTGACGACACCCCTAGTACAGAGAACCCGTTGCCAAACCATGGTGATCAAGGGGTAAACGCAATTGGGGACATTGGTATGTGAAGGATTAAAGAGGATGTGGCTAAGGTAAGAATGCCGATGAAAGTAATCTGGGAAGAAATGGTGAAAAGAGAAATGATAATCTTTGAAGAGGGAAATAAAGGAGCGAGGGACTACTGTGAGTTCCATGCAAAAAATGGACACGAGATCCAGGAATGTGACGAGTTTAAAGCTTTGGTACAAATCCTTATGAATAATAAGGAGTTGGAATTTTATGAAGCTGGTTCAGATAAGAGACATGTATGTGCATTGGAAGGTGAACCAAAGAATCAAAGAATCAACCGACCAAGGATCATTATTTCTATACCAAGGAATAATGAAGTTGAGACACAAGTAGCGCCGAAGGTCATTATTCACAAACCCGTTTCCTTTCTTTATAAGGATGACAAGAGGGTACCTTGGAATTATGACTGCAATGTGACAATACCAGAGAGAGAAGATATAGCTAGTACTTCTAAGGAGGCTCAAATTGAAGGATCCTACACACGTAGTGGAAGCGTTATAATGTAAAAGGCATCAGAATTGAGCCTACAAAAGTGAAAGCCTTTAATTTTGAGAAGGAGAATAGGGCTGAGGTACTTGTTAACAAACCAGTGAAGGAAGAAGAGGCTAGAGAGTTTCTAAAATTCCTGAAATACAGTGAGTACAACGTGGTTGAACAATTGCGCAAACAACCAGCTCGTATATCAGTATTGGCTTTGCTTCTGAGTTTAGAGGTACATCGTGAAGCGTTAATGAAGGTGCTCAATGAGACTTACGTTACTAATGATATATCTGTCAATAAGTTGGATCGATTGGTTAGTAACATAAGTGCTGATAATTTCATTTATTTCAATGATGATGAAATTCCACCTGGCAACATGGGATCAGCTAAAGCTTTGCACATCACCACTCGCTGTAAAGGATATACATTGCTGAGTGTGCTTATTGATAATGGGTCAGCCTTAAATGTCCTACCATTGTCTACATTGAACAGATTACCCATAGACAGTTCTCATATGAAAACATGCCACAATATAGTGAGAGTATTCGATGGCACGGAAAGAAAGGTCATGGGAAGAATTGATATTCCTTTCATGATCGGGCCAAACACCTATGAGGTAGACTTTTTAGTGATGGACATCAATCCCTCTTATAATTGCTTGTTGGGGAGGCCTTGGATACATTCGACAGGAGCGGTGCCCTCATCTTCACACCAGAAATTGAAGCTAGTAACCGACGGACGGCTGGTCACCATAAATGCAGAGAAAGACATCATAGCAGCAGTCACCAGTGACGGACCTTTTGTAGAGGCAAACGAGGAGGCTATTGAGTGTTCTTTTCGCTCCTTAGAATTCGTTAATGCAACATTTATTTCAGAGGAGAATGAGGTGCCAGTGCCTAGGATATCCAGAACTACAAGAATGGGTTTGCAGATGACAATGGGAAAAGGAGCCTTGCTAGGAAAAGGATTGGGAAGATATCTCCAAGGAGGGATTCAAGTTCCAAAACTAAAGGAGAAGAGAGACCGTTTTGGCTTGGGTTTCAGGCCAGACCATAAGCAGAGAAGGAAGGAAATAGAGAAGTGTCAAGAAAGAAGAAGGGCGCGTTTAAGTTGAAGAGAAATAGAGTGGGAACTGATGACATTCCCTCATATATCCCAAACCTTTATATCAGGAGGGATAATTCACCCTGAGAGAGGGTTGCTCGAAAAAGGAAATTATCACATCAATGTTGTACATAATGAAGAGTCTAAACGAAGAAACCTTGAGGGCATTCATCCTTGCGAATCAGAAAGCTCTTTAAACAATTGGACTGCAGAAAAACTTCCTGTAGTTTTTAAAGATTTTTCAGAGTAATTTTCAGAACACTCTTATTGCTCTAGAGCCTAGAAGTAATAAGATTTCATTTGTAAAATGGGCTCATGTTTGGATATTTGTATTTTAATAAAACACGACCTTTGTTATCAATCTGAGTGAATATTCTTTTATACCGATCAATATTCTTTTGACCTCTTTAAATTCTTTCAAATTTTTCATTTCATACATAATACATAAATAAACATTCTTAAAAAAACATTCATTCTTTGTACATCCTTTCGTACCCCGCAGGTCCCTAGATATCAATGACATGAGCACTGATACTACAAATCCTGAATTCGTTTTTGAGCAATACATGTGTTTAGAAGAACCTCAGGATTTTGAAGATGACAGGGATTGTGATGTGTCTCCAGATCTGTTGCAAATGGTGAAACAAGAGGAGAAACAAATCCTACCCTGTGAGAAAGAGGCAATAGAGAATGTAGTCTTGGAGGAAGGAAAAGAGGTGAAAATGGGGACACATATTGCAAAGGAAACGAGACAAGGTCTTGTTGAGCTACTACGTGAATTCAAAGATATCTTTGCATGGTCATATGAGGATATGCCGGGGTTGAATACTGATATCGTAGTACATCGTCTCCTCATAAGACAAGATTGCAAGCCGGTCCAACAAAAATTGCGAAGGATGAAGCCTGATATTGTACTGAAAATAAAAGATGAAGTCAAAAAGCAGTTTGATGTTGGATTCCTACAAGAGGTTAAGTATTCAGAATGGGTGGCTAACATTGTGCCTGTCCCTAAGAAGGATGGGAAGGTACGAATGTGTGTTGATTACAGAGATCTGAACAAAGCTAGCCCAAAGGACAACTTTCCTTTACCGCACATCGACACTTTGGTGGACAATACAGCGGGATACTCGTTGTTTTCTTTTATGGATGGCTTCTCAGGGTACAATCAGATAAAGATGCATTCTGAGAACATGGATAAAACCACCTTTATAACATTGTGGGGCACATTTTGTTACAAGGTAATGCCCTTCGGGCTAAAGAATGCAGGGGCAACATACCAAAGGGCTATGGTGACCTTATTTCATGATATGATGCACAAGGAGATTGAGGTGTATGTTGATGACATGATTGCCAAATCTCGAACAGAGACAGAGCATATTGAAGTCTTGAGGAAGTTGTTCC
The DNA here is from genome assembly GCA_025698465.1 of Gossypium longicalyx. NCBI lineage: Eukaryota > Viridiplantae > Streptophyta > Magnoliopsida > Malvales > Malvaceae > Gossypium > Gossypium longicalyx. The sequence goes on along the minus strand of CM046995.1, from coordinate 62,988,210 downwards.
TGAGATTGAGGAAGTTTCAGTTGAAGCTTAATCCGGCAAAGTGCATCTTCGGAGCTAGGTCGGGGAAGTTATTGGGCTTTGTAGTCAGCGAAAAGGGAATAGAAGTTGACTCGGACAAGGTTAGAGCCATACGAGAATTGCCTCCACCACGTACTCAGAAGAAAGTTCGGGGTTTTCTTGGAAGGTTAAATTATATTGCTCGGTTTATTTCACAATTAACCGAGAAATGTGATCCTATATTTTGCCTCCTTAGAAAACACAACCAAGGTACTTGGGATGAGGAATGCCAGAATACTTTTGATAAAGTCAAGCAATACTTGTTAAACGCTCTAGTGTTATCTCCGCCCAGTCCAGATAGACCATGAATTCTGTACTTATCAGTGTTTAGTAATTCTATGGGATGTGTGCTTGGTCAACATGACGAGTCAGGAAGAAAAGAGAAGACGATATATTACCTCAGTAAGAAATTCACTGAGTGTGAGATGAGATATTCGCCAATTGAAAGGCTGTGTTGTGCTTTAATCTGGACAACTCGAAGGTTGAGACAATATATGCTATATCATATGACTTGGTTAATTTCGAAACTTGATCCATTAAAGTATATGATGGAGTCAACAGCCCTAAATGGAAGAATGGTAAGGTGGCAAGTACTCCTTTCAGAGTTTGATATAGTCTATGTGAGTCAAAAGGCTATAAAAGGAAGCGCAATAGCAGAATTTCTGGCCAGCAGAGCTCTAGAGGATTATGAGCCATTGAGCTTTGATTTCCCTAATGAGGAGTTGATGTATGTGGCAACTACTGAAGAATATCCATGGAAGCTGAACTTTGATGGCGCATCCAATGCTGTAGGAAATGGAATTGGGGCAATCTTGGTATCCCTAAATGGTGATCATTATCCATTTACATGTAAATTGGATTTGACTGTACGAACAATATGGTCGACTATGAAGCATGCATCATGGGGATTCGAGCGGCCAAGGAGCAGAAAATTAGAACCCTGGAAGTATATGGAGACTCTGCGTTGGTAATTTATCAGCTTAGGGGTGAATGGAAGACAAGGGACCCCAAATTGATTCATTATCGAAAGGTAGTTTTGGAGTTACTTGAGGAATTTGATAACATCACCTTCAATTATCTCCTACGAGATGAAAATCAGATGGCAGATGCTTTAGCAACACTGGCTTCCATGATTAAAGCAAATAAAAAAGATGATGTTAGACCAATTCAGATGAGTATTTCTGAGGTTCCAGCTCATTGCTGTAACATCGAAGAAGAGGAAAAGGAGGACCATCCTTGGTATCAAGATATATTATGATATGTGAGAAATCGTGATTATCCTGAGTAAGCAACTGAGAATGATAAAAGAACTTTGAGGAGGTTAGCCTGCGAATATGTACTAGATGGGGACATCCTTTATAAAATAAGGAAAGATCAAGTACTTTTGAGATGCGTCAATACTATAGAAGCTAGACGAATCTTGGGAGAAGTACATGAAGGTGTTTGTGGGACACATGCAAATGGCTTTACAATGGCAAGGCAAATCATGAGGTTTGGATACTATTGGTCTACTATGGAGGGACTGTATCAACTATGCCAAGAAGTGTCATAAATGCCAGATATATGGGGAAAAAATTCATGTACCACATTCACCTTTGCATGTTTTGACTTCTCCATGGCCCTTCTCTATGTGGGGCATGGATGTTATTGGGCCAATTTCACCAAAAGCTTCGAATGGGCATCGTTTCATTTTTGTGGTCATTGACTACTTCACGAAATGGATAGAGGCAGCTTCATATGCTAGTGTTACCAAGTCGGCAGTAAGTCGATTCTTGAAAAAGGAGATCATTTGTCGGTATGGAATGCCTTAGAGGATCATATCAGACAATGCATTGAACTTGAACAACAGCACAATTGCGGAAGTCTACAGCCAATTCAAGATCAAACATCATAATTCATCATCATATCGCCCAAAAATGAATGGGGCAATGGAAGCTGCCAACAAAAACATCAAGAAGATAGTAGGGAAAATGACTGAGACCTACAGAGATTGGCATGAGAAATTATCATTTGCACTCTTAGCCTATCGAACGTCCGTCAGAACCTCTACTAGGGCAACTCCTTTCTCGTTGGTTTATGGGATGGAGGCAGTGTTACCCATTGAAGTGGAAATACCTTCTCTTCGAATTTTGTCAAAGATAAAGCTAGATGAAGCAGAATGGATTCAATCGCTGTATGACTAATTGAACTTGATTGAAGAAAAGAAGCTAAAGGATATTCGTCATGGCCAGATGTATCAGATGCGAATGATGCGAGCTTATGACAAGAAAGTTTGTGCAAGAGAATTTCATGAAGGGGACCTTGTACTGAAAAAGATTCTTCCCATATAGAAGGACTTTAAAGGAAAATGGATGCCGAATTAGGAAGGGTCGTATGTTGTGAAGAAGGCTTTCTCTGGTGGTGCACTGATTTTGACAGAAATGGATGGAAAGAGTTTACCCAATCCAGTGAATTCAGACTCAATCAAGAGGTACTTTGTCTAAAGAAAAGGGAAGCCAAGGTGAAAACCCACAAAGGGCGCTTTGAGTTTTCTAAAAAAAAAAAGAGGGGGTAAAAATGGAGAGGCCAAGGTGAAAACCCGCAAAGGGCGCTTTGAGACCAAAAGGGGTTTTTGAGTTGAAAACCCAAAAGGGCTGCTCAAATTTTGAAAAGCATACAGTGACCTTGCTATACCGGATTTGACAAGAAGTGGAGTGTGTTACATACTGGGGCATCAACAAAGCACTTTGGATCTTCTAAACACATGTTAAACTCAAAACAGTCTTCATGGAATTTGTATATAGAAGCCCAAGCTATGATATGTTGGACATCTGATTTTTGTCCTGTTTACTATCTTTGGATTCTTTTTCTTCTCAAGGATATGTTTTCAGGTTAACTTCCTGTTGTATTCTGATGATTTATCTAACTATTTTCAAGATTAAATTATTTGTCTGTCGTTATTCATAAAGTGTGCTGCATTGAAATAATGATTGATGAACTAAATATTTTTACAAATGAAGTTTTGCATATTACTCTGGAAATCTCTAGAGAATATGATAAACTACAATAGAACAATTGTTTGAAGAATTCTTGTAAGTGAGCGACGGAGGAACTCGAGAAAATTTCTTCTTCAGTTCAAGGGATAATTGGGCAACTCAAACGATTCGATCCTAAGGAAGGATCATTTTACAAACACCTGCAGCAGGTCGTAACATTTGAGGAATGGTACAAAAGGGCCAAATTGATTCAAAGCATATGAGCAGAGTACGATTGGTACTTCGAGTGAAATTTTGATTGAATAAGTGATGACATCCGAAATAGGAATCATTTTCATTTTGCATCATAATATGTCTAATTAGGAGCATTTGATTTATAGCATCCTAATCACTAGGCATAAGCACAAACCCTTTCTACAGGTTATATCTTCTAGAAGATAGATTTGGCGTCTTTGTATTGACGGAGAGCAGATCGAAGATAGCAGATTTGGCGTCTCTGTATTGACGGAGAGCAAATCGAAGAAGATAGATTTGGCGTCTCTGTATTGATGGAGAGTAGATAAAGATAGCAGATTTGACGTCTCTGTATTGACGGAGAGCATATCGAAGAAAGCAGATTTAGTGTCTCTGTATTAGACGGGGAGCAAATCGAAGATAGCAGATTTGGCGTCTCTGTATTGACGGAGAGCAGATCGAAGAAAGCAGATTTGGCGTCTCTGTATTAGATGGGGAGCAAATCAAATATAGCAGATTTGGCGTCTCTGTATTGGCGGAAAGTAGATAGAAGAAAGTAGATTTGGCGTCTCTGTATTAACGGAGAGTAGATCGAAGAAAGCAGATTTGGCGTCTCGGTATTAGACGGAGAGCAAATCGAAGAAAGCAGATTTGGAGTCACTGTATTAGATGGGGAGCAAATCAAAGATAGCAGATTTGGCGTCTCTGTATTGGCGGAGAGTAGATCAAAGAAAGCAGATTTGGCGTCTCTGTATTAGACGGGGAGGCAGATCAAAAATAGCAGATTTGGCGTCTCTGCATTTGACAGAGGGCAGATTGAAGATAGCAGATTGGGTATCTCTATATTAGACGGGGAGCAAATCAAAGATAGCAGATTTGGCATCTCTGTATTGACAGAAGGCAGATCGAAGATAGCAGATTTGGCGTTTCTGTATTAGATGGGGAGCAAATCAAAGATAGCAGATTTGGCATATCTGTATTGACAGAAGGCAGATCAAAGATAGCAGATTTGGTGTTTCTGTATTAGACAGGGTGCAAATCAAAGATATTAGCATGACGTCGCTGAGTTTGAGGAAAGCAGATTGAGGACCATGAAGTCAAGATCCGATAAGACCGGGTAAATTTGGTCCTTTTATAGTCTTTGCTCTATTTCTGTTACACAGTAATGAGCAAAGAGGGGCAGCTATAATAACCCAAATTTGCCCGGCCCGTAAAATAAACAAAGAAAAAAAATAATAAAAGTTCTTTTACAGTCCATTTACAAAACCCAAATTGCTAGCCTATTTACATAGCCCAATTGAAGCACTACTTATGGCCCATTTACAAATTACACCAGTAGCCCACATTTGAACCTCATTACACCTAAAACCCGTTAGCCCAAATACCCAAACTAGACCCAAATCAGCAAGGCCCAGGAAGGCCCAACGCCTAAACTGAATCAGGAAACCCTAGGGTTTCCAAAAACTTTCACGCCGCAAGCGCGATCCCGATCATCACACCGTAGTCAGCAACCCCTCATCTCGCGCCGCAATCGGCGCACCAGTATGCCATCATCAGCGCTCGATCGTCGCTGGTTTTCTCGTCGTCACCTGCAAAAAGGGAAAGAGACACACAACAAATATGGCAAGGAATCGAACAGAAGAACACACCAAATTTGTATTTAGAAAACAGGGGCTATAAAAGCCAAATATCTTCACTGTAATAAGGGGATTTTTTTATATATATAAAAAATAGATACACGCATATATAGATACAACAAAGAAATACGAGCAGTTTTTTTAAGAAAAAGGTGATTTAGACACATATCTCGTTCCTCATAGTTGATTTTCTTTTGTTTAACACATATGAATTATTTTTTACAAAAAACTGTTAGTATTTAGAAGAGAAAAGAGGTTACCTGCGATTTTCCTGGAAAAAGGGAGGCTTTTCACCTTCCAACCACCGTGTAAGGTGGCGCGTATAGCGCGTGAGCGACGAAGGCCGGAGGTCGAAGCTCGAAGGGCTCTACTCTTCTCCTCCTGTAGAGGATTTTAAGTTTTTCTTTAAAAACTAGCTTTAGGAAATGAATTTTTGGACCGAAATCTAACCTATATAGTATTATGAAAACGGTGTCGTTTTGCTTAGTTTAATAAGCACCAAAACGGCACCGTTTAAGTGAAGGATCCGCATGTTGACCCGTAACCCGGGGAGGATCCGCGTGTTTTTGGTAAATGGGCAAATTACCCAATTGGTCCTTCCGCATTTTCAATATTTATAATTTCATTTCATTTTTATTATAATTTTGCCCTGACTTTTTATTCCTATTTTAATTTAGTCCTAGCTGCTATAATAAGGCCTATTTTGGGAACAATGTCGTTTTGGGATTAGGGTCAAATTGCCCAATGAGTCCCTTGGCTTTTAGCACGTGTTTTAATTGGGTCCAAAATGCATTTTATTATTTTAAAATTAACGTCAGAGGTTTATTTTTATTTCATTTTAATCCTTTTTAAATTTTTTTATATAATTTATTTTATATATTTTATATATAATTTATTTTTTTATAAATATTATTTGTATGTAAAAATTATTGTATATATATTATTTCTATCAATGTATTATTCATATTTTAATATATATTTTATTTATACATTCTATTATATATCATTTTATTATATATTATTTTCTATATCATTTTTAATTGTTTATTATTTATTATTATATATAATTTTAAAATTAGTAAATCATTATTAAATATTGCATTTTTGTATCATTATTAAAATTTAGTATATAATACTCTAAAATTTACTATAAAGTTTTGCTCCTATTTAATATAATATTATTTTGATAAAATATATATTAAATTATTATATCATATAGTATTCCTTTTATGAATTAATTAACCATTTTTTTAGAAAATTTTCCTTTATTATTTATATATTGTTTTAAATATTTTTTACATCATTTATTTTTAACAGTATTTAGTTTTCATTTTTACTTATTCTACATATCTTCATAATTTGTTGATTTATTCTCATATTATTTTAGTATGTAATTTTACCTCATAAATTATTTGTATTTTTATATTATTCATTGTTTTTATATATTTGTATGGAAATTGATCATTTATGTTGCTATTTTTAGGTTAATCTGCATGAAATATTAATGCATGTATATTTATGTTATTTATATCTACATGAAAGGTTAATGTATATTATATAATTTATGTTGATATTCATCATTTTCTATATTATAGTTGCATAAAATGTAAAAGCATGTAGTTTATATTGTTTAGTATTGATATCTTGTAATATGTCAAATGCATCATTGTTATAAAAGTTTATATTTCATTTAACCCAGAAGAATTTTAAAAAATAAGGCAATGTTTTTTGGTGTTTATGAATTCGGGAAATAGAGCCCTAACATGCTGGGTTGTGATTTCCTGTTTGTCTAAATGTCTAAAAACATCCTTCTAAATAAATTTTGTAAATCACAAGATGATTTCAGTTACGAAAGTATAGGAATATCGTGTCCAATCATGTTGGATGTTATGTTCGTACTCTTTTGAAGCGAAGGAATCTTGATTTTCAACTCAAATTATTATGCTTTTATAAAGAGATCTTATTTCTAAATTCCATCAAACTTTTGACATTGAGACAAAACTATTCAATTTGGTACCAATTTTGGGCGCTGCGAGGGTGCTAATCTTTTCTCGTACGTAACCGACTCCCGAACCCGTTTTCTCACAATTTCGCAGACCAAAATGTTTTATAAGGTGATCCAATCACACTTAAAAAAGGGTTGGTGGCGACTCCCATTTTCAAAATACTCTCTTTTTAAGAAATGGTTTCGACAAGGGTTACGGAGTATTACCTAACTTTTAAAACATTTAAACATTCAATTTACATATAATTTCACATTTCATGCAAACATTATTCAAACTCAAGCATAACATCCCTATAACGAGCCTACGAGGCCCTAAACATGCTTTGGGAGTGGTTTGAGACTAAACTGATAGCTCAAGAGATTTTTACAAAACTTAGAAAATTTTTCTCAAAACAGGGGACACACGCCTGTGTGGCCCGACCGTGTCTCTCACACGGCCAACAGACACACTAGTGCCTCAGGCCGTGTGAACACTTAAAATAGGAGCACATGGCTGTGTCCCAGCCCGTGTTCGACCCTGTGTGACTCTCTGACTTGGGTCACACGGCCAACACACATGCCCATTTGGCTAGCCCGTGTGCCCTAAAAATGGCCATACATGCTCATGTATCTGGTCATGTACTAGGCTATGCCAAAACTGTAGGGTATATTAACTTATGCCACACGGCCAAGTCACAAGCCCGTGTGTGAGGTCGTGTGGAGCATACTAACTTGATTTTAATTTCAACACCAGTGTGTGTCCCTTGTTTTGAGAAAAATTTTCTAAGTTTTGTAAAAATCTCTTGAGCTATTGGTTTAGTCTCGAACCACTTCCAAAGCATGTTTAGGGCCTCGTAGGCTCGTTATAGGGACTTTATGCTTGAGTTTGAATAATATTTGTATGAAATGTGAAATTATATGTAAATTGAATGTTTAAATGTTTTATAAGTTTGGTAATACTCTGTAACCCTATTCTGGCGTTAAATACGGGTGAGGGTGGTACATTTATTGGTATCAGAGCTACGATTTAGTCGATTCTAGGACTAGCGTAGCATATGTGAGAGTCTAGCTATACATGCCATATATAAACTATGATAGTGTGATGACTCCTGACATTTTAAAATGTGTTTTCATATAGTAAATAGATCCCAATCGAGTTGTAGCTGATGAGGTTGAAAGTAACGCGCCAACTCCCGCTCAAGGGGTAGCACTAACTGATTCTAGACCTATGTCCGGACGAATCCAATTGCTCAAAAACCTCCACCCCCTCCTAATCCCCAACCGATTCCCGTAGTTTCACAAGGTTTGGAACCTTTGTGATTGAACAAGCCACCAGTTGATAGAATTAGAAAGTACGGGGCTGAAGAGTTCAAAGCTATTGTTGACGATGATCCTGAGAGAGCCGAGTTTTGGCTTGAAAATACAATTCGAGTGTTTGATGAGCTTTCTTGCACACCGACTGAATGTTTAAAATGTGATGTAACACTTCTGAGGGACAAGGCATACCAGTGGTGGAAAACATTAGTATCAGTGGTGCTGAGAGAGAGAGTCACCTGGAAGTTCTTTCAGACCGAGTTTCGGAAGAAATATGTAACACCCCTAACCCATATCCGACGCTGGAATAGGGTTACAAGGCATTACCAGATAATATATCATATTCACATACATTTATACAATCATAAACAAAATTCATTCACAATGTCCCTTACGAGGATCTATAAGACCTTAAAACATGCTTAAGAGTGGTTCGGGACTAAACCGATCGCATATAAAAATTTCTAAACACTTAGAAAATTTTCATAAAATCATAGGTCACACACCGATGTGAACAGGCCATGTACCTCACACAGCCACCCGACACACCCGTGGCGCAGGTCGTGTGAAAACGAGGCATACATACTACTGACTTGTACCACACGGCTGGAGACATGCCCGTGTGCCTTGGCCGTGGTCGAAATTGACTTGGGTCACACGGCTAACTACACGCCTGTGTGTCTAGCCCGTGTACCCTTCGAAATGGCCACGTACGGCCATGTGCCAAGGCTATGTGCCTCACATGGCCACCAGACACGCCCGTGTGTCTAAGCCATGCTTGAGACTAAATTTAAATTGTAGGACTACCCTAGGGTTCACACAGCCGTGTAACATGACCATGTGTCACACACGGCTGAGACACAAGCCCCTGTATCTGCCCGTGTGGACAAAAATAAGCCATTTAAAAAGCCAATTTTGCCACCCTTTTCTCATGCATATCAATCAACCTAAATAGTACCATTTCATGACATTTATAAACAACCAAAAACCATCCAATATGTGCACATATCATGTCATCTATACATAACCATCTCAATTACTCAATTCCATAACCAAAACATGTCATTTAAATATACTAAAATAATCTAGATAGCATAACTTCTAAGTGCATTTCATCAACATCATAACACCTATTCTATACCATAAAACTTGCCATTTCCAAATCCCAAAATTAATCCATCACATAAGCATTATATACATCATATAACTTACTAAACACTTAATTCAAGCCAACTTTAATGGTTATACATACCAAATTTACAAGCCAAATCTCATGGCTAATATCATGACTCAAAACATACCAAAATATCACTAGCCTATACATGCCATATACCATATATACAAAGTTACTAAAAATACCAACGAGATAATCGATAGTGTGATGACGTATTCCCAACGATTCCCGAGTCTGCACTAGCTTCAATAATCTATAAAACATAGACAAATAACACACAGTAAGCTTCATAGCTTAGTAAGTTCATAACAAAAATACTCAACAATTCATATTATCTAAATCATCAATTAATAAACACTTAATAGTTCTCATCTCTTCATTCAATTCTAATCCACAACCATTTATCATGTATATACCATTTCATCAAGCTTCATACACATAGTATCATCTACCACATAGGTATTGTACGTACCTATACTTTCCCGTATTTATTTATTTCATCCTCACCTTTTTGTTCAATACGTTGAATCGTTCGAAAATCTTTCAATGCTTTAAGAACTCGCACACTTAGTGCATAAATGATTAGCTAAAGCTATAACGATATCACACACTTAGTGTCATCACATTGAACCGAAGCTATCTTGGTATCGCACACTTAGTGCCGCATAAAACCAAAGCTATTTCAATTCGCACACTAAGTGTTGTATATAGTCGAAGCTATCTCGAAATGCACACTAAGTGCCAAACATTGTAGACTTGTCGTCGTACACAATCGTAGTCGCAAATATACAATTTATGCATTATTAAAGCATTAAAAACATGATTGTGACTTTATTCATAGCGTACGAACTTACCTCGTACTCGGAATGGACGAATTTGATAGATTACTCTATAACCTTCGATTTTCCATCATCTAAATCCGAGTTCTTTCTTTCTTCATCTTTAATCAAGCTTGGAAGTAGCTGAATATCAAAACATATGAGCCCTAGTTTTTCTTTCTTCAATTTCGGCAATAATAGATGAACATAACACTAAATTCATGTTTTGTTTTATTTAATATACATTAATACATCAATTATTATTTTACCCTTGGCTTAATAACTTATAATTCATCCATTTTAAGGTCATTTATGACCAATCCCACTATCTATGGTCCAATTATAACATAAGGACCTTTCATTTAAATAGCCATATCAAATAGACACCTTTATCAAATAGAATGCAACTTTTGCATTTTACACGATTTAATCCTTTCTCAAATTAACCACTTAAACGATAAATTTTTACACGAAACTTTCACACAGATATATAATCACATACTGTAAACACCAACAATAATATTAAAATAATTTTTTGACTCAAATTTTTGGTTTCGAAACCACTGTTCCAACTAGGGTCTAAACCGGGCTATTACAACTCACCCCCCTTAGGGATTTTCGTCCCTGAAAATCTTACCAGTGAATAGGTTTGCATATTGCTTTCTCATAGCATCCTCAGGTTCCCACGTACCTTCTTCAACCCCGTGTCGATACCACAATACTTTCACTAACACTATTCTTTTATTTCTCAGTTCTTTGATCTCACAAGCTAAAATTCGGATCGGTTCTTCACTATACGATAAATCTGACTGAATCTTAACTTCGATCAGGAAATAACATGCGAGGGATCAGATCTGTATCGTCGAAGCATTGATACATGAAATAAATTATGTATCTTTGCTAACTCAGACGGTAATGCTAGCCGATAAGCAACTAGTCCAACTCGCTCGATAATATCATACGGCCTAATAAATCTCAGACTCAACTTGCTTTTACGGCCAAATCGAAGTATTTTCTTTCATAGAGATACTTTCAAAAACTCTCTATCCCCGATTTGAAACTCAATATCTTTTCGTTTCAAGTCTACATACGATTTCTGACGATCTGACGCTGCTTTCAAACTATCATGAATCACTTTCACTTTCTGTTTGGTTTCTTTGATCAAATCAATCCCATGTATTTTACTCTCACTGAGCTCAATCCAATACAAAGGTGTTCGACATTTTTGACCATACAATGCTTCATAAAGTGCTATTTTTATACTCGATTGAAAACTATTATTATATGCAAATTCAATAAATGGCAAGTATCCTTCCTACGTACCTTCTAACTCAAGAATGCAGCATCTAAACATATTCTCGAGTATCTGAATAATCCGTCCAGATTGTCCATCTGTTTGTGGATGAAAAGCAATACTAAAGTGTAGCTTTGTACCTAATGCATCTTGCAGTTTCTTCCAAAACTGAGATGTAAATCTTTGATCTCTATCTCAAATAATAGAAATAGGTACTCTGTGTAATCTCACAACCTCGGAGATATACAACTCAGCAAGTTAATCAAGCGAATAATCCATACGCACCGAAATGAAATGAGCTGATTTTGTCAATCTATCAACTATAACTCAGATTGCATCTTTCTTACTCGGAGATAGGGGTAAATCTAAAACAAAATCCATCGTCACTCTATTCCATTTCCACTCGGGAATCATAATTAGTTGTAACAAACCGGATGGCACCTGATGTTCAGCTTTAACTTGCTGATAGATCAAACATTTGAAACAAAGTTAGAAATATCTCTTTTCATTCCAGGCCACTAGTATAGCTGTTTCAAATCATTATACATTTTCGTACTTCTCGGATGAACAAATAAAAGACTGTTGTAAGCTTCGTTCAAAATCATTTGAATCAACTCTAGATTTCTCGGAACACAAATCCGATCTCAGAATTTTAAACAATCATTATCATCAATTCTAAATTCTGAATCAGAATTCAATTCATACTGAACTCGTTTTGCTATTATCTCATTATCAACTCTCTGTGCATCACAAATCTATTGTAAAAACAACAGTCTCACTTTCAATTAAGCTAAAACTGATCAATCATTAGACAGAACAAAATATGTGTTTATCGCATGTAGCGCAAACAGTGATTTCTGACTCAAAGCATCAACAACAACATTTGCTTTTCCCGGATGATAATCAATAACTAGCTCGTAGTATTTTAACATTTCTAGCCATCTTCTTTGTCGCAAATTCAAATCTTTCTGAGTCATCAAATATTTCAAGCTTTTATGATCTGAAAACACGTGACATTTCTCACCAAACAAATAGTGACGCCATATCTTCAAAGCGAACACAATCGCAGCTAATTCTAGGTCGTGTGTCGAATAATTCTTTTCATGCGGCTTTAATTGTCTCAAGGCATAGGTTATAACTTTTCCTTCCTGCATCAAAACACATCCCAGACCGCTCAACGAAGCATCACTATATATTACAAAAACTTTACCGGATTCTGGTTGTACCAACACTGGAGCTTCAGTTAATAGGGCTTTCAACTGATCGAAACTTTTTTGACATTTATCTGACCACTCAAACTTAACATCTTTCTGTAAGAATCTTGTCAATGGAGTTGTAATCATCGAAAAGCCTTTTACAAACCGTTTGTAATAACTAGTCAGTCCTCGAAAACTACAGACTTCAGAAACATTTCTCAAAGGCTTCCAATCTAAAATCAGGGAAATTTTGCTCGAACCAACTCGTATTCTAGATGCTGACACAATATGGCCCAAAAAACTGACTTCCTGCAACCAGAATTCACATTTACTGAACTTTGCATATAACTGCTTATCACGCAAAGTCTGTAACACTATTCTTAAATGCTCGACATGTTCAATTTCATCACGCGAATAAATCAAAATGTCATCAATGAATAAGACAACAAATCGATCTAAATACAGTCTGAAAAATCTATTCATTAAATCCATAAAAATAGCAGGAAAATTCGTTAATCCTAAAGGCATAACTAAAAGCTCATAATGCCCGTACCTCATTCGAAAAGTAGTTTTCGGAATGTCTGAATTTTTTACTCACAACTGATAGTATCTCGATCTCAGATCTATCTTTGAAAATACAGAAGCTTCTTTCAACTGATCGAACAAATCATCAATTCGCGGTAGAGGATACTTGTTCTTAATAGTCACTTTATTTAACTGATGATAATCAATGCACATTCTCATCATGTCATCTTTCTTTTTCACAAACAGAACGGGAGCACCCCAAGGCGAATAACTCGATTGTGCAAAACCTCTATCAGTTAACTCTTGCAGCTGAACTGTCAGTTCTTTTAATTCAATCGGTGTCATTCTATACAAAGCTATTGATATCGGAGTAGTTCCTAGCATTAACTCAATGGTAAACTCAACCTTTCAGATCAGTGGTAAACCCGATAACTCATCAGAAAACACATCCGGATAATCACATACAACAGGTACTGATTCGATCTTCTTTTCAGCCACTTTCAAGTCAAGCACATAAGCCAAATAAGCTTCATAATCCTTTCTCACATATTTCTGAGCTAACATCGAAGAAATCACTGTCGGTAAGCCATTCAAATTATTAGACTCAATCTGAACTATCTCATTATTCTGACATCTCAGATCAATCTTCTTTCGTTTGCAATTCAAATCAGCATCATACAACGTTAGCCAATCCATACCCAGAATTATATCAAACTCATCAAATGGAAACAACATCAAATTGGCTAGGAAACAACTATCCATAATCATCAATGGACAATTCTTGCACACTTTATCAACCAACACACACTTGCCTAAGGGGTTCGATACTCTAATTACAAATTTAGTAGACTCTACAAGCAAAGTCTCACTGGATACTAAATTCACACATACATATGAATGAGTTGATCCTGGATCTATCAATGCAATAACTTTAGTATCATTGAGAGTAAAAGTACCAATGATGTCATCTGGAGATGACGCCTCTTCGCGTGCGCGAATAGCATAGGCTCGTGCAAGTACTCTGGCATCAGATCTTACAGCAGTGTCTCGTGTTACACCTCTACCACCACTGACATTACTTGTGTTTTTGGGTGGTCTACCTCTAGTTTCATTATTACTCAGTCTCGTGTTCTAGTCTCGTGTTCTGAGTGTTATCTTTTTCAGCTAACCCTAGACAATATTTAATAAAGTGATCTCGTGAACCACAACTATAACAAGTTCTGTTATTACTTTTACCCCAACAATCTCCAAAATGTTGTCTTCCACATTGTTGACACTCGGGCTTAACATCTTTTACGTTACCAACACTCAATACCGATGTGACTAGAGCTTTAGGGTTGGTATATTCCTTCTCGTAATCTCTATTCTGATATCCTCTAGAAGCTGTCGATCGGTTAAAATAGTCTCTAGATTTCTTCGACGAAGAATGATAGGATTTATTTATCAATCTCTTCCACGAATCTCTTGCCTCTGTATCAGCTTTTCTCTTTTCTTTGTTGAGATCTTCGGCTTTACAAGCCCTCTCAACTAATACTACAAATTCTTTCAGTTCAAGTATCCTAACTAATAGTTTTATATCTTCATTCAACCTATCAACAAATCTTTTACACATGATCTCCTCAGTAGACACATATTCCAGGGCATATTTGCTTAATCGTACGAATTCTCTTTCGTACCCAGTGATAGTCATTCGGCCCTGTTTCAATTCTAAAAACTCGTTATGTTTCTGATCGAGGAATCTCTGGCTTATGTACTTTTTTTGAAACTCAATCTGAAAGAATTCCTAAGTAACCCGTTCTCTAGGAACTACAGATGTCAATGTTTTCCACCAGTGATATGTACTATCTCTAAGCAAAGATACTACACATTTGATACACTCCTCTGGAGTACAAGGCAATTCATCAAATACTCTGATCGTGTTCTCTAGCAAGAACTCAAACCTCTCAGCATCATCATCAACTGTAGCCTAAAACTCTCCAGCCCCGTGTTTACGTACCTTATCCACTGGCAGCTTACTCAATCGAATCGGATCTATAACTTGTGGTACAATTGGGACTTGTTGAGGAACACGCGGGGCTAGAGGTTGCTGAGCAACCGGATTCATTCGTACGAATTTCATGAACCACTCAATCATCATTTGGAAGAATGCTTGCTTAGCCTGTCCTCCTTGGCTACTAGATACAAGTCTAGAATCAGACTGCACTGCCCCTTGAGTGGGAGCGGGTGCATTCTTTTCAACATCGTTAGCTATTGCTCTTTCAAGATCCATTTGCTATATGAAAAACGCATTTTAACTATCAAGAATCATCACACTATTGCAGTTTGTATATATGGCATGTATAGCTAGACTCTTACTCGCTACGTTAGTCCTAGAGTTGACTAAATCGTATCTCTGATACCAATAAAATGTAACACCCCTAACCCGTATTCGACGCTAGAATAGGGTTACAAGGCATTACCAAACAATACATCTCATTACATACATTTGTACAATCATAAACAAAATTCATTCACGGTGTCCCTTACGAGACTCTACAAGACCTTAAAACATGCTTAAGAGTGGTTCGGGACTAAACCGATCATATATAAAAATTTCCAAACACTTAGAAAAATTTCATGACATCATAAGTCACACAGTTGTGTGAACAGGCCCTGTACCTCACACAGCCACCTGACACGCCCGTGGCGCAAGCTGTGTGAAAATAGGGCATACATACTAACTTGTACCACACAGCCAGAGACATGCCCGTGTGCCTTGGCCGTGGTCGAAACTGACTTGGGTCACACAGCTGACCACAGGCCTGTGTGTCTAGCCCGTGTACCCTTTAAAATGGCCACGCACGCCCATATGCCAAGGCTGTATGCCTCACATGGCCACCAGACATGCCCGTGTGTCTAAGCCGTGCTTGAGACTGAATTTAAATTGTAGGACTACCCTAGGGGTCACACGGTCGTGTAATATGACCGTGTGTCGCACACGGCTGAGACACACGCCCGTGTCTCTGCCCGTGTGGACAAAAATAGGCCATTTAAAAAGCCAATTTTGCCACCCTTTTCTCATGCATATTAATCAACCTAAATAGTACCATTTCAAGACAATTATAAACAACCAAAAACCAACCAATATGTGCACATATCATGTCATCTATACATAAACATCTCAATTACTCAATTCCATAACCAAAACATGTCATTTCAATATACTAATATCATCTAGATTGCATAACTTCTAAATGCATTTCATCATCATCATAACACCTATTATATGCCATAAAACTTGTCATTTCCAAATCCCATAATTAATCCATCACATAAGCATTATATACATCATATAACTTACTAAACACTTAATTCAAGCCAACGTTAATGGCTATACATACCAAATTTACAAGCCAAATCTCATGGCTAATATCATGACTCAAAACATACCAAAATTTCACTAGCCTATACATGCCATATACCATATATACAAAGTTACTAAAAATACCAACGAGATAATCGATAGTGTGATGACATATTCCCAACGATCCCCGAGTCTGCACTAGCTTCAATAATCTATAAAACACAAATAAATAACACACAGTAAGCTTCATAGCTTGGTAAGTTCGTAACAAAAATACTCAACAATTCATATTATCTAAATCATCAATTAATAAACACTTAATAGTTCTCATCTCTTCATTCAATTCTAATCCACAACCATTTATCATGTATATACCATTTCATCAAGCTTCATACACATAGTATCATCTACCACATAGGTATTGTACGTACCTGTACTTTACTGTATTTATTTATTTCATCCTCACCTATTTGTTCAGTACGTTGAATCGTTCGAAAATCTTTTAATGCTTTAAGAACTCACACACTTAGTGCATAAATGATTAGTTGAAGCTATAATGATATCGCATACTTAGTGCCATCATATTGAATCGAAGCTATCTTGGTATCACACACTTAGTTCCACATAAAACCAAAGCTATTTCAATTCGCACACTAAGTGCTCTATATAACCAAAGCTATCTCGAAACGTACACTAAGTGCCAAACATCATAGACTTGTCGTATACAATCGTAGTCGCAAATATACAATTTATGTATTATTAAAACATTAAAAGCATAATTGTAACTTCATTTATCACGTACGAACTTACCTCGTACTCGGAATGGACGAATCGGATAGATTACTCTATAACCTTCGATTTTCCTCAATCTAAATTCGAGTTCTTTCTTTCTTGATCTTTAATCAAGCTTTGAAGTAGCCGAATATCAAAACATATGAGCCCTAGTTTTTCTTTCTTCAATTTCGGCAATAATAGATGAACATAACACTAATTTCATGTTTTGTTTTATTTAAAATACATTAATACATCAATTACTATTTTACCCTTGGCTTGATAACTTATAATTCATCCATTTTAAGGTCATTTATGACCAATCCCACTATACATGGTCCAATTATAACATAATGACCTTTCATTTAAATATCCATATTAAATAAACACTTTTATCAAATAGAATGCAACTTTTGCATTTTACGCGATTTAGTCCTTTTCTCAAATTAACCACTTAAACGATAAATTTTCACATGAAACTTTCACACACATATATAATCACATACTGTAAACATAAAAAATAATATTAAAATAATTTTTTGACTCAGACTTGTGGTCTCGAAACCACTGTTTCGACTAGAGTCTAAACCAGGCTGTTACAGAATACATAAGTCAACGGTGTCTAGATCAAAAGCACAAAAAGTTTTTAGAACTAAAACAAGGCTGTATGACCGTAACCGAGTATGAGAGAGAACTTGTGTGATTGATTAAATATGCTCGAGAGTCTATTTCTACTGAAGAGATCATGTGCAAGCAATTTGTTAACGGTTTGAATGAAGACATTAAACTTCTGGTCAAAATTTTAGATTTGAAAGAATTTGTTGTGTTAGTTGACCAGGCTTGCAAAGCCGAAGGCTTTAGCCGAGAGAAGAGGAAAGCTGATTCAGAGACTAGAGATTTGAGAAAAATACCGATGAATAAACCTTATCATTCTTTATCAAAGAAATTTCAAGATTCGTATAGTTGATCAAATGTATCAGTAGGGTACCAGAATAGTGATCAAGGAAATCAACATGTGAGTCCTAAAGCTCAAGCTACTTCTATCTCGAGGATTGACAGTGTGAAAAATAACAAACTTGAGTGTCAACAATGTGGGAGAAGACATTTTTGAGAGTGTTGGAATAAAATTAATAAAGTTTGTTTCAAATCTGGCTCGCTAGATCATCTTATTTTAGAATGTAAGACCGAGCAATATGACTGTGAGAGGAAGACCACCGATAAATACAAGGAATGTGTCTAGTGGTAAAGGTGTGACTAGAGATTCAGCTGTGAGATCTGAGGCTAGAGTACCAGCCAAAGCTTACGCTATTCGCGCTCGCGAAGAAGCGTCATCACCTAATGTTATCACCGGTACATTTTCTCTTTTTGACACTAATGTGATTGCATTGATTGATCCTGGATCCACTCATTCGTATATCTACATGAATTTAGTGTCTAGTAAAAATTTTCCTGTTGAATCTACAAGATTTGTAATTAAAGTATCGAATCCCTTAGGCAAGTATGTTCTAGTTGATAACTTTTGCAAGGATTTCTCTTTGATGACTTGAGGTTACTGCTTTCTGGATAACTTGATTCTACTACCCTTTGATGAGTTTGATGTAATTCTGGGTATGGATTGGGTGACTCTGCATGATGCTATTGTGAATTGTAGACGAAAGATCATTGAATTGAAATGTCAGAATAGTGAAATTTTTTGTATTGAATCAGATGGCCAATAGTGATTTCGTCGATGTCGGCTCAGAGATGTGTGAGAAAAGGTTGTTATGCGTATCTAGCATATATTTTAGATACCAAAGTGTCTGAAATGAAGATTGAATCGGTGCCTGTAGTTTGTGAATATCCAGATGTATTTCCAGAAGATTTGTCTGGGTTGCCACCGGTCAGAGAGGTTGAGTTTGCTACTGAGTTAGTACTAGGCACTTCACTGATACCTATAGCTCCGTACAGAATGGCTCCAACTAAATTGAAAGAGCTGAAAGCTCAATTGCAAGAATTAACAGATAGAGGTTTTGCACGACCTAGTTTTTCACCCTAGGGTGCACCAGTATTGTTTGTAAAAAACAAAAGACAGAACAATGAGAATGTGTATTGACTATCGACAGGTCATCAAGGTTACAATAAAGAAAAAGTATCCTTTGCCAAGAATTGATGATTTGTTTGATCAGTTAAAAAGGGCAACAGTGTTTTCGAAGATTGATTTGAGATCGGGTTATTAACAGTTGCGAGTTAAAGACTTAGATGTGCCTAAAACTACTTTTAGAACGAGGTATGGACATTATGAATTCCTTGTTATGCCTTTTGGACTAACTAATGCTCCTATCGTTTTTATGGATTTGATGAATCAGATCTTTAGACCGTATTTAGACAGATTTGTTGTTGTGTTCATTGAAGACATTCTAATCTATTCTCGAGACAAGTCTGAACATGCTGAGCATTTGGTAATTGTGTTGCAAACTTTGATAGATAAGCAACTGTATGCTAAATTTAGTAAATGTGAGTTTTGACTCAGAGAAGTCAGATTTTTGGGGCACATTGTTTCAGCGGAAGGTATAAGAGTTGATCCGAGCAAAATTTTAGCAGTTGTTAATTGGAAACCACTGATAAATGTATCTGAAGTCAGAAGCTTCTTGGGGTTAGCTGGTTAATATCAATGTTTTGTAAAAGGATTTTCGATGATTGCTACACCGATGACCAAATTGCTACAGAAAGATGTGAAGTTTTAGTGGATCGAGAAATACCAACAGAGTTTCGAGTAGTTGAAAGCATTATTAATTGAGGCACCAGTTTTGGTTTAACCTGAGTCGGGTAAAGAGTTTGTGATTTATAATGACGCGTCATTAAATGGTTTGGGTTGCATGTTGATGCAAGAGGGAAAACTAATAGCTTATGCCTCGAGACAGTTGAAGCCGCATGAAAAGAACTATCTGACGCACGATTTAGAGTTCACCGCTATTGTTTTCGCATTGAAAATTTGGCGACATTATTTGTATGGTAAAAACTGTCACTTCTTTACTGATTACAAAAGTTTAAAGTACATTATGACTCAGAAAGATTTGAATTTGCGACAACGGAGATGACTCGAGCTACTGAAAGATTATGAGTTAGTAATAGATTATCATCCGGGGAAAGCTAATGTAGTTGCAGATACTTTGAGTAGAAAACCTTTGTTTGCTTTGAGAGTGATGAATATGAGATTGACTATGTCTAATGATGGTTTGATATTAGCCAAGTTGAAAGCTAAATTGATTTTTCTTCAGCAAATTTGCGAAGCTCAGAAATGTGGTAGTGAATTGCAAGCTAAAAGAGTGCAATGAGAGTCGACTAGTGATTCAGAGTACCAAATCAGATCCGATGATTGTCTGATGTTTCGAGATAGAATTTATGTACCGAAAAATCCAGAATTGATTCAGAAACTTTTACACGAGGCACATAGTGGTTGTTTATCTATTCATCCTGGAAGTACTAAGATGTACAATGCTCTGAAGCAGTTATTTTGGTGGTCGGGCATGAAACTAGATATTTCAGAGTTTGTATCGAGATGTTTAATCTGTCAACAAGTGAAAGCTGAATATCAAGTGCCTTCGGGACTACTTCAGCCAGTAATGATACCTGAGTCGAAATGGGATAGAGTTACAATGGATTTTGTATCGGGATTACCCATGACTTCGAAAAAGAAAGATGTTGTTTGGGTTGTTGTTGATCGATTAACAAAACTGGCACATTTCATTCTGGTACGTACTGATTATTCACTTGATAAATTGACTAAATTGTACATGTCTGAGATTTTTTGGCTGCATGGGGTGCCAATTTTGATTATTTCGGATAGAGATCCAAGGTTCACATTGAGATTTTGGAAGAAATTGCAAAAAGCCCTGGGTACGAAGTTGAACGTTAGTACTACATTTCATCTGCAAACCGACGATCACTCTAAGACAGTAATTCAAATTCTCGAAGATATGCTTCGTGGTTGTGTTTTAGAGTTCGAAGGCAACTGAGAGAGATATTTGCCATTGGTTGAATTCGCGTATAACAATAGCTTTCAGTCTAGTACAAATATGGCACCGTACGAAGCATTGTATGGTCGCAAATGTTGAACTCCGTTATACTGGACTGAGTTGAGTGAGAAAAAGATTCACGGGGTTGACTTAATTTGAAAGACTAAAGAAAAAGTGAAAGTAATTCGTGACAGTCTAAAAGCAACTTCAGATCGATAGAAATCGTACGCTGATTTGGAACGGAAAGACATTGAATTGCAAATCAGTGATAAAGTATTTCTGAAAGTGTCTCCGTGGAAGAAAATCCTTCGATTTATTCGTAAAGGTAAGTTGAGTCCACGTTTTATCGGGCCGTATGAGATCATCAAAAGAATAGGTCCAATGGCATATCAACTAGCTTTACCGACAGAATTAGAAAAGATCCATAATGTGTTTCACGTATCGATGTTGCGTTGATATAGATCAAATTCTTCACATGTAACTTCTCAGACAGAAATTGAAATTCAACCTGATATGACGTACAACAAAGAACCGACCAGAATTCTAGCACATGAGGTTAAACAGTTGAGAAATAAAAGCATAGCTCTCGTGAAAGCACTTTGGCAATGACACGGTGTCGAAGAGGCTACGTGGGAACCCGAGGAAGCTATGAGAAAACAGTACCCTAACCTATTCACTGGTAAGATTTTCGGGGACGAAAATCCCTAAGGGGGAAGAGTTATAACAGCCCGTTTTTAGTGAAATCAGAACAATGGTTTCGGGATCACAAATACAAAGTCGAAATATTTATTTTATTATTATTTTAATGTTTACAGCATGAAAATATGATGGTGAGAAAATTTCGTTAAGAAATTTTATCATTTGATTAGTCAGTTTGATAAAAAGGACTAAATAGCGTAAAGTGCAAAAGTGTTGTTCTAGTAGTTAAAAGTGTCAATTTGCTATGGAACCTTAACCGATGGACATTTTTGGACATGTTGTTAATTGATTTAAAGGTTAATTAGTAAGGTTAATTTAGTAAACTAACAAACAACAGCACATGGCCATGTCCCAGCCCGTGTTCGACCCCGTGTAACTCTTTGACTTGGGTCACATGGCCAACACACACGCCCATGTGGCTAGCTCGTGTGCCTTAAAAATGGCCATACACGCCCGTGTGTCAGGCCGTGTGCTAGGCCATGCCAAACCTGTAGGGTATACTAACTTATGCCACACGGCCAAGTCACACGCCCGTGTGTGAGGCCATGTGGAGTATACTGTCTTGATTTTAATTTCAATACAAGGGACACAAGGCCGGTAGCATAACTGTGTGTCACACACGGCTAAGACACACGGCCATGTCTCTGCCCATGTGGACAAAAATAGGCTATTTACCAAGCCAATTTGCCACCCAAATTTGTGCATTCCTATATCAAATCAATTGGTTCCAATACAAGGCATAAATAAGCATTCAATCTACTTCAACCAAGCATCATTTATTCCATTTCAATACCAACAATTACAAGACTTACCTTACCATAATATACAATTCAAATACATCTCAAATTTTATCCTTTTCATTCATCAATATGGTCATATTCTAACATGTATCAAATTACCTAAACTCATAAGCATACTAATTACCAATTCATCAACCATTTGATATTCACCATATCTATTTTCAACAAGCACCAAATACCATCATAACTAACATTTATAAGGCAATTACTAAACTCAAGCAAAGGCTATTTGCACACTTATATACATCATCAAATTCACCATTATAACCCAACTCACATGGCTATATATATACATACCAAACCTAATATTTACAAGCCAATACAAATGGCCGAAAGATATATACCAAAAAGACCAAGTCCCTATACATGCCATTACTTAAAATACCAAAGTTCATAGGTACTAAGTGATAGATGGATAGTGTGAAGTGGACTTCGACGAATCTCTAAATCCGAGCTAGCTTTGAATTCATTATAAAACATAGAAAGAAATAAACAAAGTAAGCTTTATAGCTTAGTAAGCTCGTATGAAATAAACTCGATATAATCATAAACACTTAATTCAATAGTTGATTATAAGTATATGAATTCACATCAACTAACAACCTTTCAATTACTCTTTCACAAAAATATTTACTTTCTTCACCAATTCTTAGATTCTAAGCTAATATAGTTTACGCATATACCTGTACCATCTCGTTCCAATTCCATTCTCAACCATATCATTAATTAACCCATTGAACCATTTGGAAGAGAAGTCAGATACTCATGAGTCTCGCACACTAAGTACCTATACCATGGTCCGAAGCCAAATCAAGGTAACTTATATTCGAACTACTGATATTATGGCCCGAAGCCCAATTAGCCGATATTCGTGGCCCGGATCCAAATCGGTATAACTTGCACCCAAAGTGCTATTATCATTGCCCGAAGCCAAATCAATGTTCCCTAATGACATGTCACTAGCATCCTAAACAATTCCTAAAGTTCAACCGGGATTTCGAATACTGAATTACCATTGAGTCATTATTGAACTTATCCGAAGTCTCGTATTCATAACTTATACAATATCAAAGCATTTAAAATACACTTATAATGGAATTTATCACATACGAACTTACCTCGGATGTGAAAACGACGAAATAAGTTAATTAGTTGATAAATTTAGCTTTCCCTCGATCTAGATCCGAATTCTACTTTTCTTGATCTAAATATATTCAAAATTAAATTATTTAATAATCTCTCTATTCAATTTAATCAAAAACACACATTTAAGCACATTTACACATTTTCCCTTAATGTTCACCACTTTTACAATTTAGTCCTTATTTCATAAAAACACAAATTTAATGAAATTCAATGCTAACCCATGCTAGCCGATTTACACATTAGTCCCCAGTAGCTCATATTTTCAATTTATTTCACATTTTAACCACAAAGTTTCAACATTTCACAATTTAATCCCTAATTTGCATTTTCACTAAAAGTCACTTTATAAAACTTGTATAACTCACAACCAATATTCTTAATCTATCAAGAAACTTCAAAATACATGTTTATTCATCCATGTCAACATTTAAAATCTTTAACAGTTTTGAAAAATAGTCCTCGGGCTAGCTAGACCTAGCTATGACAATCTCAAAAACATAGAAATCATTAAAAACGGGACAAAAAGGGGCTTGCAATTGAACCTTGAAGTGGTCGAATGTTTAGAACCCTAGATAACTTATTTTATTCTTCAAAAATCATTTAAGGTTGAAGATGGACACAAATTTTGGTTTTGTTTTTTTACTTATTTTTATTTTATTTGCTAGTTTACTAAATTAACCTTACTAATTAACCTTTAAATCAATTAACAACATGTCCATAAATGTCCACCCAATATAAAAATGGTATATTAACAACATAAGGACTCTACTTTAAGGTTCCATAGCAAATTGAAACTTTTAACTACTAGAACAGCACTTTTGCACTTTATGCGATTTAGTCCTTTTTTTATCAAATTGACTAATCAAATGATAAAATTTCTTAACGAAATTTTCTCACCATCATATTTTCATACTGTAAAAATTGAAATAATAATAAAATAAATATTTAAACTTTAGATTTGTGGTCCAGAAACCACTGTTCTGATTTGACTAAAAATGGGCTATTACAAAACATATTTAAGCTACCATTGTTAATGTCAAGATTACAAAACACATTGAAAAAATAATTAATTTAAAATAATAAGTAAGGGAAGAATAAACTCTATTTCAAGTCAACAGTCTTGCGAACTCTAATTGAAGGTGTTTTCCTCTACTCCTCCTGTTGCACCTTTGCTAATGGCTCCTCAAAGTGGTCGGCCAAGAGATGATCTCTTCAAGGCTTTTGCTGGCTAAAAACTAAGGGAAAAATGGAATGATAGGCATTATGGATGAAGAGAGAAAGAGAGGGAATAAAGAATGTTGTGAAAATAAGGGATGAATGGATGAGTCAGGGATGATTGAAAAGGTGAGATAAGTGTGGTATTTATTCTTGAAGTAGGTGGGAAAGTTTACTAAAAATAGCAGCAACAATCCCTTAGCTTTATCCCTCCTATGGCCAGCCATGATATGTGGAAGAGAAGGTGGTTTGGTTGCTTGATTCAAGTAAGGGGTAAATGGTTTCTCAGGCAAATCTTGTGTGCCAATTTCCAATGATCTTCCAAGTGTGAGGAAATTCAAATAATTGTCCCAAAATTTATTTATTGGCGGCCTAATTATGGTTGCCGAATTGGGCCTCTCTTCTCTTGAACTAGATGGTTAATGACCCAACTAGCTTACAGACTTGACCAGCTTGTATCACTTTTTTTTTATTAGGTCCAAGTGGCATCTTGATGACCCATTAAGCTTGGTCTTGCCACTCAACACATGAGAATAATAGCTCATGTCCATTTAACATTATAATAGACTCAACTCTATGGTCCCACTGCATAAGTAAATTTCACATATTAATAAATAACATTAAATATTTTAATTTTATGCACAAAATCATATAAAAAAGCACAAATTTGCATACTTTAAAAATTCATGTCCATTATTAACATTTAAGAAAAATTCACTTAATTAATTAACAAACACTCAAGATTAATATTATTTTTAAGTAAAATGTAACTGTCCGTTTTTAGTCAAATTGGAACAGTGGTTTTAAGACCACAAATCTGAAGTCAGAATAATTATTTTATTAATATTTTAATGCCTATAGCATGAATATATGACTGTGTGAAAATCTCATTAAGAAATTTTATTGTTTGAATGCTTAATTTGATAAAAAGGACTAAATCGCGTAAAGTGTAAAACTTGTGTTCTAATAGTTAAAGGTATTAAATTACTATGAAATTAAATAGTGGAGGTCCTTATGTGGTAATTATACCATTTTTTAATTTATTGGACATATATGGACATATTGTTAAGTATTTTGATGGTTATAAATTAAGGTTAAAATTGTAATTTAATGAATTAAATTAAGTAAAATAACAAAAACAAAGCCATCATCTTTCTTAGCATATTTCCTCCACAAAAAATTCAACCTAAATTAGCCATGGGAGAAGCTTGATATTCGGCCAAGCAAATTTGCATGCATGTAAGTTCAATTTTGTCTCGTTTTTAGTGATTTCTATGTTTTTGTGATTGTTGCAGCTTAATCTAGCTAGCCCAAGGACAATTTTGCAAAATTATTAAAGGTTTAGGGTTTTTAAATTAATGAATTTATATGTGTTTTGATGTTTAATGGTAGAAAATGCATGGTTGTTGTTAGATAAACAACATTTGTTAAGTGATTTTTAATGAAATGTCCAATTTGGGATTAAATTGTGAAATGTGTAATTTTTGGGGCTAAATTGTGAAATAAATGAAAAATATGGACTGCTAGGGACCTAATTGAAATTTGGATAGCATGGTTTTTGGTTGAATTGCATGAATTTGTAATTTTAGGAAATAAGGACTAAATTGTAAAAATATGAAATATTAGGGGCAAATGTGTAAACTGGCTTTAAAGTGTATTTTAGACTAAATTGAATAGAGAGATTATTAAATAAGCTAAATTTGATATTATATAGATCAAGAAAAGCGAAATACAGACTTAGATAGGGGAAAGAATAAGGTTTTGGATTAATCTACTTGTTTTGTCGTTTTTGCATTCGAGGTAAGTTTGTATGTAATAAGCTTTGTTTTAATTGTATTTTAAATGCTTTAATATTGCATAAACTGTGAATACGATATTGCAGACCTATTTGATGAAGATTCGGCATTAGAAATCCTAGTTGAACCTTAGGAATAGATTAGGATACTAATGACATGTTATTAGGGGTTATTATCATTTTAGGTGCTAGTCCGTACGTACTACCAGTGGCTGAGTTATTCAGCATATGTTGCAGATTCTCGTTAGCTTGTGTGAGCAGCATTGTGCAGCTACGTCATGATCGTCAGCTTGTATGAGCAGACCCGTTGATAGCTCGAGAGTGAGCATTATTGAGATATGATATTGAGATAGCTTCGGCTATGTATTGGCACTTAAGTGCAAGATTTTTTGAGATAGTTTCGGCTATATATATATTGGAACTTAGAGTGTGAGATTCCCGAGTATCCTGTATTATTCCAAAAGGTTAAACAGATATATCAAAGATATGAAATGGTGAGAATAGATACGTATCAAAACAGGTATGTACGGAAATTGTACATGCATCGAACTTATGAAAGAAGTGAACTCATGGTTATATAGAT
Organism: Gossypium longicalyx; assembly: GCA_025698465.1. NCBI lineage: Eukaryota > Viridiplantae > Streptophyta > Magnoliopsida > Malvales > Malvaceae > Gossypium > Gossypium longicalyx. The sequence continues at coordinate 62,960,655 of CM046995.1, read as the reverse complement.
GATTGATTACATTTTAACATTGTGGTTATTTAATTATGGTATGTTACATGCATGTTTTGAATGTCAAATTAAATGGTGAGATTTTCTTATTATCTCTATACGAGCTTACTATGCTATATAGCTTACTTTGTTTATTTCCTTGTTTTACAGTGAAATCAAAGGTAGCTCAGATTCAAGATTGTTAGAGACTATATCACACTATGCTACTATCACTTTGGTACTTTTGAACTTAAGTATTTTGAGTATATGGCATGTATAGAAGTTTGGTTATTTTGGTACATATGTGTTAGCCATGAATTTAGCCATTTAAATTGGCTTATAAATGTCTAAAGTTTGGTTTTGTACATAGCCATAGAAGTTAGCTTAATTTGGTTGGTTTGGTTGTGTATATAATTTTGCATATGGCTTGTGTGTGAACTTGATGATGGATATAAGATATGCTTGTTGATAATAGGTAACATGGATAGCAAATGATTGAGTTATAATAATGGTATGATAGTGAATCTAAACAAATGATGCATATTTGGAATTGGTTATTTTGATGTTTTGGTAAAAGTAAGTTTTGGTATGAAATTGATTGCTGTATTGTGGTATTGATGTGTTTTATATTGGTTGGTGTTGAAATGGAATGAATTACATTTGAATAAGGTTAATAGAATGCCTATTTGTTTGCCATGAACTGTGCCATTTGGTTTAATGTGGGAAGATAACACTTGACACAAGGCCACACGCTTATGTGGGAGGGGCAACACGCCTGTATGACCATTTCGACATGGTCGTGTTGTTGGCCCGTGTGGCTCACATGGCCTAAGCAATACAGGGACACGCCCGTGTCCTTCACCCATGTGAAATTAATTCTAAGTTCACACCTATAGCGGTTTTCACACGGCCTGTCACACGCTCGTGTCCCTGGCCAATGTCCTTCACACGGCCATGACACGCCCGTGTCTTAACCCGTGTGCAAAAACCTAGACATTCAGTTTCTGATGTCAGCAAGTCTTAAAGGTCACACGGCCAAGGCACACACCCGTGTGCTAGGCCGTGTCCTTCTCACGGCTGAGATACATGGTCGTGTCTCTGCTTGTGTGTTTATTACCATGCATACTGACTTAAAATTTTACATGCAGGGGACACACAGCCGGACCACATGCGCATGGGGTAGACCGTGTGTCACACACGGCCTAGAAACATGCCCGGGTGTCTACTCATATGGACAAAAATAAGGTTATTTACCAAGCCTCTTTGCCACCCTTACTTACACAGCCTACACAATAGAAACCAAAATCAATACAAGACTATTTCATGTAACCAAATCAGCCACAGTAGACAACATTTCATTTGTGCATTTTACTCATCCATGAAAATAACATCCTTTGCATATATCAAAATGAATATTAACCATCATTTGAGGCTTAATACAAAATGAAGGGGAATCACCCATGCCAACACATTTGGCCAATTTTTCAAAGACTCGGAACATCAAAGTCTAGCCCTATACATGCCATTCTCAAAAACAAATAGTCTAACTATACCGAGTGCTTCAGCTGATAGTGTGATCGTTGCCTCCGACGTCCGATGATCCTCGAGCTAGTTAGGCAGCACTATAAGAAAAAGGAAAGGAGAGGGAGTAAGCATAAAGCTTAGTAAGTTGCACATAAATAAATATACAACGATGATTTTACCATTCAACAACATGCTCATAACACAAAAGTGGGCATAAGCATAACTTACTCATCACTATCCATATAAATCTCATAGCATATATTGAGCTCATATCTCATACATTTCAAATTGGTACCTGTACCACTCACAACACGGTTATACCTTACTCAATAGCTTAAACTGTATCTCTCACCGTTGAACCGTTCATAACTTCATCGGGTATTCGATAAGCCTCAAACAAGGGGTAAGGTGCCAATGCCATGTCCCAGTCATAGTCTTACACTGGCTCATACCAATAGTCGATGCCATGTCCCAGACATGGTCTTACACTGACTATCACTTCGTAGCCGATGCATGTCCCAGACATGTCTTATACTGGCTTACATCTCGAGGCCGATGCATGTCCCAGACATGTCTTACACTAGCACTCGTCTCGATGCTGATGCCATGTCCCAGACATGGTCTTACACTGGCTCTCATAATGTGGTTGATGCATGTCCCAGACATGTCTTTACTGGCCCACAATAACACATATGTCATGGCACGAATATCCGATTTGTTTCCTAGGTTCAAACGGGAACTCTACCATCTCTATTATCATCATACTTTCTCAATTCCAAAATCAAGCAATTCATGTTATATTAATTCAATTACAATTCAACAAATACATTAGCAATATAGTTGTATTATTTACATACAACTTACCTCGGATTACAAAATGTGGCGACTAGTCGATTTAGTCGATTTGCTTGGCTTTCCCTCGATCTAGGTTCAGGTTCAGTAATTCTTGATCTATAATAGAAAAATGTACTTATTTAGTCACTAAATTCAATTAAGTAATCGAAAATTCACATCTTTGGTAAAATGACCATTTTGTCCCTAGACTGACAAAATGACCATTTTACCCCTAGACCCGAAAATTGATTTTTATCGAATTTTTTCATATATTAAGCCTACCCGAACCTCTTTTACTCTTATAGTAACCCTAAATTCCCACTATTTCACACATTTATCATCTATTTTACAACTTATGCAAAATAATCCTTTTAAGTGTTTTCATGCTAACACCTTTTGCAAAAGTTGTTCATAATACCCCCAAGACTCATTTTCTTTCATAAAAACTTAGCAAAAATTACAAATCCTTTCATGGAAAAACCCTAAACTCTTAATCATTTTACAAAATAGTACCCTCATTTGAAAGCTCATGCTTCAAGGGGTCCAAAAATGTAAAAATCATTAAGAAAAATCATGAAAATCACTTACTTGTGAGGAGATAGCTTGGCTGAAATTTTTAAAGCTCCAAGAACCCTTATTTTACTGAAAATTTTGGTGGTAGTGAAGAAGATGAGAAGGTGATATCATCTTTCTCTTATTTTATTTCTATTTTAATCAATTTAGCCATAAAACCCACCAAATTTGGACTTTTTGACCAAGCTTGTCTCCTATGGCTAGCCATGCCTCCCTAGAGGGTCTAATTGCCCTTTAAAGGCCCCTAATTTAGGTTCTCTAGCTATTTGGAACTTTTAGCAATTAAAATAGGACTTTTTCACTATATGCGATTTAGTCCTTTTTCGAAATCGGGCTCACAAACGTTAAAATTGACTCGCCAAATTTTTCATACACTCTTATAAACATGCTATAAACCCAAAATAACAATAAAATTTTTTTTTCAACTTCATATTTGTGATCCCGAAACCACTGTTTCGACTAGCCCTAAAATCGAGCTATTACAATTCTCTGCCTTAGGGATTTTCGTCCCCGAAAATCTTATCGGTGAATAAATTCAGGTATTGATCTCTCATAGTCTCCTCGGGTTCCTACGTGGCTTCCCCGACTCCATGTCAATGCCACAAACTTTCACGAGTACTATACTCTTATTCCTTAATTGTTTGACTTCACGAGCCAATATCTTGACCGGCTCTTCGCCATAAGTCATGTCCGAATGAATCTCAACTTCCGTTGGCGCAATCACATGCGAAGGGTCTGACCTATATCAGCGTAGCATGGACACATAAAACACATCGTGAATCTTTTCCAATTCTGGTGGCAAATCCAATCGATAGGCAACCGATCCTACTCTCTCGATAAACTCATAAGGTCCTATGAAATGAGGACTCAAATTGCCTCTTTTATCAAATCTGAGAACTTTCCTCCACGGAGATACTTTCAAAAACACTCTATCACCGACTTGAAATTCAATCTCTTTCCGTTTCGGATCTACATAGGATTTCTTTCTATCCGAAGTGGCCTTCAAATAGGTGCGAATCACTTTAACTTTTTCTTCAGTCTCTTTAACTAAATCGACCCCGTGAATCTGACTTTCTCTTAGCTCAGTCCAATATAAGGGAGTTCGACACTTTCGCCCATACAAAGCCTCATAAGGCGCCATTCTCAGACTTGTCTGATAACTGTTGTTGTAAGTGAATTCAACCAATGGTAAGTACCTTTCCCAACCACCTTGAAATTCGAGAACACAACACCGCAACATGTCTTCTAAAACCTGAATTACTCTTTCCAACTGACCGTCGGTTTGCGGGTGAAATGACGTGCTAAAACTTAACTTTGTTCCCAATGCCTCTTGTAACTTCTTCCAAAACCTCGAGGTAAATCTTGGATCTCTATCTGAAATAATCGACAGAGGTACTCCATGAAGCCTCACAATCTCGGAAACATACAGGTCGGCCAGTTTCTCGAGGGAGTACTCGGTACGCACCGGTATAAAATGTGCCGACTTTGTTAGCCTATCCACAACAACCCAAACAGCATCCTTTTTCCTTGGTGTCATAGGTAATCCTATCACGAAGTCCAAAGTAATCTGATCCCACTTCCATTCGGGGACTTTGATAGGCTGAAGTAGACCTGACGGTACTTGGTGTTTAGCCTTCACTTGCTGACACACAAGACACTTGGAAACGAACTCAGAAATGTCTCTTTTCATTCTCGACCACCAGTACATTTTCTTCAGGTCGTTGTACATTTTCACACTACCCAGATGGATAGACAAACAACCATTATGTGCCTCTCATAAAATCTTCTAAATAAGCTCGCTGTGCTTGGGTACACAAACTCTATCCTTGAACATAATGCACCCGCCGATACCTGTCCGAAAGTCTGATTCTACCCCCGACTCACACTAAATCCTTTTGGCTTGCAAATCCTTATCACTTTTCTAAATTTCACGGATCTCTTGTAGAAACATCAGCCTAGCTCTCAACTCTGCTAGAACCAAACCATCGTCTAACAAGGCCAATTGGGCGTCCATTGCTCTCAATGCAAATAATGATTTCCTACTCAATGCATCAACGACTACGTTTGCCTTTCCCGGATGGTAGTCGATAATCAACTCATAATCTTTTATCAACTCTAGCCACCTTCGTTTTCATAGATTCAACTCCTTCTGAGTCATCAAGTTCTTGAGACTTTTATGGTCGATGAACACTCGGCATTTTTCGCCATATAGATGGTGTCTCAAAATTTTCAATGCGAATACGATGGTAGCCAACTCTAAATCATGCGTCAGGTAGTTTTTCTCATGTGGCTTTAGATGTCTCGAGGCATAGGCTATTACCTTGCCTTCTTGCATGAGCACACACCCCAATCCATTTAAGGAGGCGTCACTATATATCACAAACTCTTTACCCGACTCTAGTTGCACTGAAACTGGAGCTTTGGTCAACAAAGCTTTTAATTTCTCAAAACTCTGTTGGCACTTTTCTGTCTATTCGAATTTGACATCTTTTTGCAACAGCCTTATCATCAGAGTTGCTATCATCGAGAATCTATTTACAAATCTCTAGTAGTGCCCACCCAAACCCAAAAAGCTTCGAACCTCTTTCACATTCCTCGGTGGTTTCCACTCAACAATAGCCGAGATCTTGCTTGGGTCAACTCTGATCCCATCAGTCAACACTGTGTGTCCTAAAAATTCGACCTCTTTAAGCCAAAATTCACTCTTACTGAACTTAGCGTACAACTGCTTGTCTCTCAAGGTTTGTAAAGCTATTCTCAAATGTTCCGTGTGCTCACTCTCATCATGTGAATAAATCAATATGTCACCGATAAAAACGACGACGAACTTATCCAGATACGGACGGAAAATGTGATTCATCATGTCCATAAAAATCGCTGCGGCATTTGTTAAACCAAAGGGCATGACAAGGAACTCATAATGCCCGTATCTCATCTGAAACGTAGTCTTCGGTACATCTTGCTCTTTAACCTTTAACTGATAATATCCTGACCTCAAGTCAATCTTGGAGAACACGATGGCTCCTTTCAACTGATCGAACAAATCATCGATCCTTGGCAAAGGATACTTGTTCTTTATAGTTACCTTGTTGAGTTGTCTATAGTCGATACAAAACCTCATCGACCCATCTTTCTTTTTCACAAAAAGTACCAGAACACACCACGAGGAAAAGCTTGGTCTCGCAAAGCCCTTATCCATTAACTCTTGTAGCTGTACTTTCAACTCTTTCAATTCTGTTGGAGTCATCCTATACGGAGCTATTGAAATAGGTATCGTACCAATGACCAACTCGATACCAAATTCAACTTCCCTAGCTGGAGGTAATCTTGGCAACTCCTCCGGAAACACATTTATAAACTCACAAACCACTGGTACCAATTCAATCTTCGACTCAGACACTTGAGTATTCAACACAAAAGTGAGATATGCCTCATATCCTTTTCTCAAATACTTATCAACAGTCAAACACGACATCATCACATACAATTTATCCGATTCATCTGGTCCAACCCAAAGAACATTCTCATCTTTGCATTTCAACTCAATAACTTTCCTCCCATAGTCCACTACAACACCATGAGAGGTCAACCAATCCATCCTAAAGATTACATCAAATTTATTAAAAGGCAATAACATCAAGTTAGCCAGAAAACAATGACCTCTAATTGTCAAAGGACAATTTCTACACACTTGGTCAACAAGCACATGTCTGCTTAAAGGGTTAGACACTTCTATCACAAATTCAGTGGACTCTACTAGTATGTTCATACGGGATATCAATTCCATACAAATATAAGAGTGGGTAGACCTCGGGTCAATTAAAGCAACAACAGACATATCTTGGATAGAAAAAGTACCCGTGATCACATCAGGAGACTCTGCCTCTTCTCAGGCACATATAGCATAAGTCCTTGCAGGCGCTCTGCCCTCGACCTCACTGCAACATCTCTTGGTGTGCCTTTACCGCTAGTCACACTTCCGGGGCTCTTTTGTGGTCTACCCTTCAAAGGAGCACTACCTGCCTTCATTTCTTGCTTTTTCTCCCCCTCTTCCATTTCGGGACAGTCTCGGATAAAATGTTCTAATGATTGAAACAACCCCTTTCATTCCCTCGGCACTCGCCGAAATGACGCCTACCACATTGTGAACATTTTGGCCTATTTATCCAAGCACTGCCGACACTCGCGACAGAAGCGTTCTGGGCTCTAGATGTCGCGTTCTGCTTATTTTTGTTTTTATTCGAGAACCCTACCGAAGCATTCGATCGGGCTGTGACCTCTCTTGCTATTTTAGATGAGGACTAATGTGATTTTCCCATCTGTCTCTCCTTTGAATCATACGACTCAATAGTCGCCTTCCTCCTCTCTTTAACTAACTCTTCTGCTTTGCATGCTCTCTCAACAAGTACCAGAAATTCCCTTAATTCTAATATGCCCACAAATACTCGGATATCCTTATTTAGACCATCCTCAAACCTTTTACATGGTGGTAGCTTGGTGGATACGCACTCAAATACAGCGTGCTTTGCTGAGTTTCACAAACTCACGTTCATATTTCGCTACTGCCATACGGCCTTGCTTTAACTCTAGAAATTCCTTCATCTTTTGGTCAATAAACCTCTGGCTAATATACTTCTTTCAAAACTCTCCCTAGACCATTGGTAGGCCGAGTCTTATAGGAGCGATACTACACACTTCAAACACTCTTCAGACGTGCATGACAGTTCATCAAATACTCTGATGGTATTTTCCAACCAAAACTCTGTTCTCTCCAGGTTGTCACCTATGTTAGCCTAGAATTCCTCTGCCCCTTGCTTCCGTATCTTGTCTACTGGAGGCTTCTCCCTCCTATACACGTCCGCTCCTTGCGGAGCTATAGGAGCATACTGAGGAATCAGAGAAGATGAGGGAGGTGCAGTGTTCGGATTCGCACGAACAAACTCCATGTACCAAGCATCCATCATTCAGAGGTAGGCTTCTCTAGCCCCTCCGCCTTGGCCCATAGTCACAGGCTCACTCTCAACTGGCGTGGTCCCTTCAACGGGAAGCGACACATTAGTCTCCACATCATCCGCCGTAGCTCTATCAGGATTCATTTACTATATGAAAATACAATTTATAAGCATCAGGAATTGTCACACTATCAATATACAATTATGGCATGTATTGCTAAACTCGTACTCATTCTTGGTTAGTCCTAAAACCGACTAAATCATAGCTCTTATAACACTAAATGTCACACCCCATACCCGTATCCTATGCTGGGACGAAATACGATGTGTTACCTAACTTAAACTCGTGCTTACGACCATTTTTGAGTTCCCAAGACTTAGACAAATTTAAAACTTAAGCTTATCAACACATCCTTAGTATAGGCTTACGAGGCTTAAAACTCACCTTGAAAATCATTCAGGACCAACTCGGGTTCTTTAGCCAACTTTAGGAAGATAACACTTGACACAAGGGCACACGCCCATGTGGGAGGGCCAACACGCCCGTGTGACCATTTCGACATGGTCGTGTTGTTGGCCCGTATGGCTCACACGGCCTAAGAAATATAGGGACACGCCATTGTCCTTCACCCATGTAAAATTAATTCTAAGTTCACACCCACAGGGGCTTTCACACGGCCTGTCACATGCTCTTGTCCCTAGCCCGTGTCCTTCACACGGCCATGACACGCCTGTGTCTTAGCCCGTGTGCAAAAACCTGGACATTTTGTTTCTGACATCAGCAAGTCTTAAGGGTCACATGACCAAGGCACAAACCTGTGTGCTAGGCCGTGTCCTTCTCACAGCTGAAACACACGGTCGTGTCTCCACTCGTGTTTACTACCATGCATACTAACTTAAAATTTTACATGCAGGGGACACACAGTCAAACCACACGCCCATGGGGCAGACCGTGTGTCATACACAGCCTAGACACACGCTCGGGTGTCTACTCATGTGGACAAAAATAAGGCTATTTACCAAGCCTCTTTGCCATCCTTACTTACACAACCTACATAATAACAACCAAAATCAATACAAGACTATTTCATGCAACCAAATCAGCCATAATAGACAACATTTCATTTGTGCATTTAACTCATCCATGAAAATAACATCGTTTGCATATATCAAAATGAATATTAACCATCATTTGAGGCTTAATACAAAATGAAGGGGAATCACCCATGCCAACACATTTGGCCAATTTTTCAAAGACTCAGAACATCAAAGTCTAGCCCTATACATGTCATTCTCAAAAACAAATAGTCTAACTTACTGAGTGCTTCGGCTAATAGTCTGATCGTTGCCTCCAACGTCCGATGATCCTCAAGCTAGTTAGACGGCACTATAAGAAAAAGGAAAGGAGAGGAAGGCATAAAGCTTAGTAAGTTGCACATAAATAAATATACAATGACAATTTTACCATTCAACAACATGCTCGTAACACAAAATTGGGCATAAGCATAACTTACTCATCACTATCCATATAAATCTCATAGCATATATTGAGCTCATATCTCATACATTTCAAATTGGTACCTGTACCACTCACAACACGGTTATACCTTACTTAATAGTTTAAATTGTATCTCTCACTATTGAACCGTTCGAAACTTCACCGGATATTCGATAAGCCTCAAGCAAGGGGTAGGGTGCCGATGCCATGTCCCAGACATGGTCTTACACTGGCTTATGCCAATAGTCGATGCCATGTCCCAGACATGGTCTTACACTGACTATCACTTCGTAGCCGATGCATGTCCCAGACATGTCTTACACTGGCTTACGTCTCGAGGCTGATACATGTCCCAGACATGTCTTACACTAGCACTCGTCTCGATGCCGATGCCATGTCCCAGACATGGTCTTACACTGGCTCTCACAATGTGGTCGATGCATGTCCCAGACATGTCTTACACTGGCCCACAATAACCCATATGTCATGGCACGAATTTTCGATTTGTTTCCTAGGTTCAAACGGGAATCCTACTGTCTCTATTATCATCATACTTTCTCAATTCCACAATCAAGCAATTCATTCTATATTAATTCAATTACAATTCAAAAAATACATTAGCAATGTAGTTGTATTATTTACATACAACATACCTTGGATTACAAAATGTGGCGACTAGTCGATTTAATCGATTTGCTTGGCTTTCCCCCGGTCTAGGTTCGAATTTGGTAATTCTTGATATATAATAGCAAAATGTACTTATTTAGTCACTAAATAGAATTAAGAAATCGACAATTCACATCTTTGGTATAATGACCATTTTGCCCCTTGACTTTGACAAAATGATCATTTTACCCCTAGACTCGAAAATTGATTTTTATCAAATTTCTTCATATCTTAAGCGTAGACGAACCTCTTTTACTCTTATAGTAACCCCAAATTCCCACTATTTCACACATTTATCATCTATTTTACAACTTATGCAAAATAATCCTTTTAGGTGTTTTCATGCTAACACCTTTTACGAAAGTTGTTTATAATACCCCCAAGACTCATTTTCTTCCCTAAAAACTTAACAAAAATTACAAATCCTTTCATAGCAAAACCCTAAATAGTACCCTTATTTGAAAGCTCATGCTTTAAGGGGTCCAAAAATGTAAAAATCATTAAGAAACATCATGAAAATCACTTACTTGTGAGGAGATAGCTTGGCTGAAATTTTTAAAACTCCAAGAACCCTTATTTTGCTGAAAATTTTGGTGGTAGTGAAGAAGATGAGAAGGTGATATCATCTTTCTCTTATTTTATTTCTATTTTAATCAATTTAGCCACCAAACCCACCAAATTTGGACTTTTTGACCAAGTTTGTCTCCTATGGCCGGCCATGCCTCCCTAGAGGGTCTAACTGTCCTTTAAAGGCCCCCAATTTAGGTTCTCTAGCTATTTGGCACTTTTAGCTATTAAAATAGGACTTTTGCACTATATGCGATTTAGTCTTTTTTCAAAATCGGGCTAACAAACGTTAAAATTGACTCGCCAAATTTTTCAAACACTCTTACAAACATGATATAAACCTAAAATAATAATAAAATAATTTCTTTCAACTTCGGATTTATGGTCCCGAAACCACTGTTCTGACTAGTCCCAAAATCGAGATATTACACACAGCCTGGTACATGGGCGTGTGTTTAGGCCGTGTGCCCCTTGCACATTAAATTCGAGAAAACAGAATGCTCATAATTGAGCACACGGGGAGAGACATGGGCGTGTGTCTCAGCTGTGTGTGTTACATGGCCTAGAACACGGGCGTGCATTTTGGTCGTGTGAAACCTGCACGTAATTCCAAAATGAATTAATTAACGACACGACCTAGCACATGGGCGTGTGGCATGGCCGTGTGTAGAAGTCAAAGAGTTACACGGGGTCAAAGACGGCCTTTAGCACGGGCGTGTCCCTTGGACCACATGGGTGTGTGAGCCCTGTAACTTGGAAAATTTTTAAAATGTCACGAAAAATTCTTAGAGTTCTCGATTAAATCCCGACTCGATTTTAATACTCGTATCGGGCCTCAAGGGTCCAATTAAGGAACATTTTGAATGATCTCGATTAATGAAAAGTAATTTACATAAATTATTTGTAAAATATTCTGGAAGTTACGGTAATGCTCCAAAACCCTGTTCCGACGACGGATACGGGTTAGAGGTGTTATAGATGGAGTCGGGAAAGATCTGGCCTTACTTCGCTTGTCAGAATCTCTTATCATATATTTTGCTTACTTTTTTCCGTTACGCATGTCCTCCATTTTTTAGCCCTTTCAAACAAAACAACAAACTCTTCCAATTCTAATACTCCCTCAAGCATACGAATGTCTTCATTTAATCCTCACTCAAAACGAGTACACATTTCAGCTTCGGTATATACAAGCTCTCTGGCATACTTGTTAAGACGGGCTGTAACACCCCTAACCTGTATCCATCGTTGGAATAGGGTTATAGAGCATTACCATAAAAACATAACTTAAAATCATTCATTTTCAAGCATTTCATAAATCATAGGATTGTAACACCCTAAACCCGGCCTAGACATTATGGTTGAATCTGGCGATACCACGTGATAGCGTTGAAACTAGGTTGTTATGATAAGATTATTTCCATTTGTTTACACTTCTTAACCCAAAAATCATTACTTATCTAGTCGCACATTTTTTCAATTTTCATTGCGAAAGCTTTTAAAAGCCGTTTTGAGTAAATCGCGTGTTTAGAGAAAACTTTGCTTGTTTGAAAATTGAGTTTTTAAACGTCGTAGCAGTTATAAATCTATAAATATAAATAATAACCCAAATCAAGTAAAAGTCCCAGAAATACTGCAATTTACATCAAAAATTACCCCAGAATATAATTAAAAATTAAATACCCAAAGTTGAAGAAAAAGTTTAGGTTCGTGTGGCCACCGCCAAGTTCTCTGTTGCACCATTCGTCAAGTCTAGGGATTTCCTACACAGATTAAGCAGAAGGTGTGAGTTTATGTAAACTTAGTGTGTAATTCCCCATGCAAACAAACAGACAGTATAAAAAATAAACTTAGTCTGGGCCTAAGCCCTTTTTAGTATCGGTGATAGTATTAGTTAGGGCTTTAGCCCATCTCAGTACAAATGCAATCATGCATTTGGGCCTTGGCCCATTACAAGATGTCGATAATCAATACAATAATGAGTTATGCGATAAACAAGTCCTACCCAAACCGACCTCTACACACTATCTCCGTCCAACCCTACACTCTATGTGGGGATATAATTAACCCACCCATCCCTACACTCTAAAATAGTACCGAAAGCAGCACTAGATAGTAATTTAAAGCTAAGCTTCTAGCATATTAGGCTTAAAGCCTTTCAGTACACTTCCTCTACATATATCATCCCATCCCCATACAATGCAACATATAATCATGGCTTGCTATCGCATAGTGTCATGCAAATAATCAATACAGTATTCTAATTATGCTCAGTAAACAGTCATACATATATCACTTAGTCAATTAGGGAATCAAAGTATTGCTTACCGACCCCACAGTAGGTTCACAGTCGTCTCGGGTGACCCGTGCAACCTTAGCAAACAACTCAGTAAATTGGGCTCACACGCCCATGTGATCTACCCGTGTGGCCTACACGGCCTAGATTGGCCTTGGTCGTGTGGATCACATGGTCTGGACTAATATCCCACACGCTCGAGTGGTTCATCCGTGTGGGCCTACACGGCCCAAATTGGTCGAGCCTATGTGTCACACATGGCCCACCTGACCATCACACAGTTGTGTCAGGTGCGCACAGCCTGGCTCATCACTCACACGTCCGTGTTCCGTCACACAGCATACCACACGGGGCGCATGCGTCAACAAAAATTTTAAAATAGAAATGTTCAGAAAATCTGATAACTCCCTAACTTCCCTCCCACTAACCCTACTAACATACCACCACTCAGTTCCATATATCAACATAACTCTAGCCAAAATTTAGAGCAAAAAATATTACTTATTCCATAGTCGGGATTTGAACTCAGAACTTCTAACACCCAACACTCCACTTAACCACTAGACCAGCAGGCCCATTCTGACATATTTTACCAACATATATTAATAAGCCTACTGATTAGAGCCAAGGGTTTATTCATTTAAAAGAAAAAATTTGCTCAAGCTAAAGCTTGAACTTGGGACCTCTCAGACACATCCAGAACACATAATCACTAGAGCAGATACAAACTTGTGTCAAATTTTAACAGAACTAAAAATATGAATTTCGGGGCGTTACAACTCTACCATTTTAAAAGAAAATTTTGACCTCGAAATTTACCTGATCAAAATAGGTAAGGATATTGCTGACGCATCGTATCCTCAGGCTCCTATGTAGCCTCCTCAGTGTTATGATTACACCAGAGAACCTTAACCAGTAGAATCAATTTCCTCCTCAGAACCTTTACATCCATATCCAATATTTATACTGGCTCCTCCTTGAAAGTCAGATCTGGCCTAATCTCGATCTCCTCAACAGGAACAACATGTGTGGGATCAGAGCGATAACGTCTTAACAAAAAGACATAGAACATGTCGTGAATTCGGTCCAACTCTGGAGGTAGCTCCAACTGGTAATCAACTGGTCCCACTCGTCCTAAAATGCGGTAAGGCCCAATAAATCTAGGGCTCAGCTTGCCCTTGTGACCAAACCTCAGAACCTTCTTCAAAGGCGAGACCTTCAGAAACACGAAGTCCTCCACAGAATACTCAATCTCACGCCTCTTTAGATTAGCATAAGACTTCTGCCTGTCAGAAGCTGCTTTTAAACGGTCCCTAATCAGCTGAACCTATCCTCAGTCTCAGAAACTAGCTCAGGGCCCAGAACACGCCACTCGCCCAACTCAATCCAACATGAAGGAGTATGGCACTTACGACTATACAGAGCCTCATACAGTGTCATCTGTATACTGGACTGATAACTATTGTTATAAGAAAAATCTGCTAGTGGCAAGTACTCCTCTCAACTGCCATAGAAATCAATTACGCAACTCCTTAACATGTCCTCCAGTATTTGAATCACCTTCTCTGACTGACCATCTGTCTGAGGATGGAAAGCAGTACTGAAGTCCAATCTAGTACCCAGAGCTTCATGAAGCTTCTTCCAGAACTGAGACATGAAGCGAGGATCCCTGTAAGAGATGATCGAAATTGGTACCCCATGCAGTCTCACTATCTCAGACACATACAATTTAGCCAGCTTTTGCAGATAGTAGTCAGCGCGAACAGGTATGAAATGGGCGGACTTGGTCAATAGATCCACAATGACCCATACTAAATCTTCTTAGTGGGCGTTAGGGGCAACCCACTAACGAAGTCCATAGTCACTTGCTCCCACTTCCAGAGTGGAATCTTAACTGGCTGAAGCAACCCCGAAGGTAACTAATGATCAGCCTTAACCTACTGGCATGTCAGCAATTTACCCACAAAGTCTGTAACCTCACGCTTAAGACCTAGCCACCAATATAACTCACGAAGGTCTCGGTAGATATTATTTCTGCTAGGATGCATAGCATAAGGGCTACTATGCACCTCTCACGGTATAGACTGCCTTAACTCGGTATCTTTTGGAACACATATTCTCCCACAGAAACAGAGTACTCCTTCACTATTTAGTCCAAAATCCATAGTATCTCCACTCTCAACCTGTCAAAAGTGAAGACCTAACGAATCGTCTTCTATCTATTTACTCTTAATCTTATCCATCCACGTTGGTTTAACTTGAAGCTCAGCAAAGCAACTGCCATTATCAAATAAACTGAGGCGAGCAAACATCGCCCTCAGATCAGTAATGGCTTTACAGCTCAGTGCATCGGCCACCACATTGGCCTTACTCAGATGGTATTCAATCGTACAGTCATAGTCCTTAAGTAGCTCAATCTATTTACGCTGCCTAAGATTTAACTCTTTCTGAATGAGGAGATACTTGAGGCTCTTGTGATCCATATAGATGATACATTTTTCACCATAAAGGTAATGCCTCTAGATTTTCAATGTGAGAACCACTGCGGCCAACTCCAGGTCGTGCGTAGGATAATTCGCCTCATGAGTCTTAATCTGACGAGACGCATAAGCTACCACCTTACCCTCATACATCAACACACATCCCAAACTAGCATGTGATGCATCACTATAGATAGTGAACTCTTTTTCAGACTCTGGCTGTATCAAAACAGGGGACTCTGTCAGTACAGTCTTGAGCTTCTCAAAGCTTTCTTGCTGTGCATCAGTCCAGTTAAATGGCACCCCTTTACGTAGCAGCTTAGTCAACGGTGCAGCAATAAGTGAGAACCCCTCTACAAATCGTCTATAATACCCAGCCAGTCCCAGAAAATTGTGGATCTCAGATACACTTTTAGGTTGCTTCCAATCCAGGACAGCCTCAATCTTTTGAGGGTTAACTCTAATCCCCTCTACTGAAACCACTGGTCCTAGAAACGTTACTTCACGTAACCAAAACTCACATTTACAGAACTTGGCGTACAGTTATTTCTCTCGTAGAATCTGTAGAACCACTATGAGATGTTCATCATGCTCATCCGTAGTCTTCAAATACACCAGTATGTCGTCAACAAATACCACTACGAACCGATCCAACTAGGGCTGAAACACTCAGCTCATCATATCCATAAAAGCTGTCGGTGTATTAGTCAGTCCAAATGGCATTACTAGGATCCAAATGAGTCCTAAACGTCGTCTTATGCACATCAGCCTCTTTAACTCTCAATTAGTGATATCCCGATCAGAGATCAATCTTAGAGAAAACTGAAGCACTTCGAAACTAGTCAAACAGATTGTCTATCCTCGGTAAAGGGTACTTATTCATGATGGTCAGCTTATTCAGTTACCGGTAGTCGATACACATACGCATGGATCCATCCTTTTTTTTCACAAACAGCATTGGTGCTCCCCATGGAGACACACTACGATGAATGAATCTGCGATCTAGTAACTCTTGAATCTAAGCCTTAACCTCCATAAGCTCTTTCGGTGCCATTCTATAGGGAGCGATAGACACCGGAGCTGTACCGGGAAGAAGATCAATCCCAAACTCTACTTCACAATTGGAAAGTAACCCCGGTTACTCTCTCGGGAAAATGTACGAAAAATATTTAACCGTTTTATATCATTAACCGAAGCATCCCCAGAATTTGAAACACTAATGTAGGCCAAATATGCTTCACACCCCTTACAAACAAACTTTTCTGCCCTTAATGCAGAAATCACATTCGATAAGTAATTCTGACGTTTCCTGATTACAACTACCTCGTTGTCCTCCTCAGTTCTTAGTACAAACTGTTTAGTGGCACAATCCAAGCTCACTCGGTGTTTAACTGGCCAGTCCATTCCTAGTATTAAATCAAACTCTCCAAAAAGAAGTTCCATCAAATCAGCCAGAAAGATAGTACCTTGAACCTATAGAGGGACATCCTTAAATAGTTTATTTACCCTGATTGATTGCCCCAACAGACTCAGTACAGTCACCCCACTCGTAGTGCTCTCAACTAAGATACCCAAATTCTCAGACACAGTTCAGGCTATATAAGAGTGAGTGGATCCTATATCTATCAATGCAGTATATGGTGCATCATAAATAAGAAACGTACCTGTGATGACATCCGGAGCATCTGCCTCCTCACGACGACGAGCAGAATAAACTAGAGCCAACTGTCTCGCCTCTGCCTGACCTACACCTCTGCCTGGTGCTCTCTGACCACGACTCAACCCATTACCACCTCTGGCCTAACCACGGCCTCTTAGTGCCTGCTGAACTGCTCTCGGAGGTGGTACAGTACCAGTAACTGGGGCTTGCATCTGGTCAGACTTTCGCGAACAGCCGCTAACACGGTGCTCTAATGAACCACACCTCAAACAAGCCCCTGTTCTTTTCCAACACTCGCCCTGATGGCGTCTACCACAATCAATACAAGGCAGTTGTCCAATAGAAGCTATAGGAGCCCCAACTCTGATCGGCCCATCAACTCTAGCCTTTTTCTTAGGCCTCTAAATGGAACTCGAGGGCTCCGATTCCCTCTTATTCCTACCTCTTTCTCTGTTCTGGCACTCTGCACGCTTCACTTCCTCGACGATCTTCACCTTATCAACTAGTGTAAAAAAATCTCGTTCCCTCGTGGAGCTACTAGAACCCTCAGATTATAACTGAGGCCATCCTTGAAGCGAAGACATCACTCATCTCAGTCGCCACCATACCTAGCGCATAGCAACTCAGTAGCAAAAATTCAGCCTCATACTCGGCCACTGATCTATCACTCCGGGTCAAACACAAGAACTCTCTCCTACGAGCATCAACATAACTGGCACTCACATACTTTCTCTGGAAGGCAGTCTTGAAGAACTCCCAGGATAGTCGATCGGGCTGAGTGCCCTCCTTAACCGTAAGCCACCACTAGTAAGCCTTATTTCTCAACAGTGACACTGCACGCTTTAGTTTCTGCTCGAAGGTGCAATCCAGATCGTCCATGACCCTCTCTGTGGCCTCAATCCAATACTCAGCCACATTAGGGGTGACCTCAACGACACCCCTGAATATTTCAGCTCCATGAGACCGGAGTCGTTCCGTAACCGACCCTCGGCCTCCAGCTCCAACATTGGGCCCAACGACCCTTTCCAAAATCCTCAACATGGCCTGGGATAATGCATCATCCCCAGCCACTAGATCATGAGACCCTGACCCAGACCCAGTCTCCGTAACCTGTGACACCGACGTCTTACTAGTATCTAAATGCAGCATATCGCCCAGTGAAGAGGACTCAGCTCAAGCCCCTCTATGGCCTCTACCACGGCCTCTTGTACCTCGTTCGCGAGTACTTTGAATTCTCATTATCAAATCGCGTTTATCTGAATTTAATAGTTTTATGCATCAGTTTACAGTTTCAGTAATTGTTTAACAAAAGTTTTATGTAGAACAGTATCAGTAATTCAGAGTTCATTTTCGTACAACACAGTGTCTATCAGTTTAACTACAGTCTCAGTATATACTACCTATAGCAATTTCAATCAAAACATATAACAGTTATAGAGAACTTACAGAATCGGCGCCAGAGACTTAGTGTACCATACGTTCAGTAGAAATATTCTAGCATTTACAAATTAGTTAAAAACAAGTTTTTCTTTTTAAAACCCAAATCCACAGCCGATTTTTGCAACCTTGCTCTGATCCTACTAAATTAGCACCCAAAACCCGGCTAGACGTTATGGTCGAATCTGGCAATGCCTCGTGATAGCGTTGAAACTAGGTTGTTACGATAAGATAATTTCCATTTGTTTACACTTGTTAACCCCAAAATCATTACTTATCTCGTCACACATTTTTACACATTTCATTGCGGAAGCTTTTAAAAGCTGTTTTGAGTAAATCGCATGTTTAGAGAAAACTTTGCTTTTTAAAAAATTGAGTTTTAAACGTCTTAGCAGTTATAAATCCATAAAAATAAATAATAACCTAAATTAAGTAAAAGTCCTAGAAAGTCCGCAATTTACATCAAAAATTACCCCAGAATATAATTAAAAATTAAATACCCAAAGTTGAACAAAAAAGTTTAGGTTCATGTGGCCACCGCCAAGTTCTCTGCTGCACCGATTCATCAAATTTGGAGATTACATACACAGATTAAGTAGAAGGGGTGAGTTTACGTCAACTTAGTGTGTAATTCCCCGTGCAAACAAATAGACAGTATACAAAATAAACTTAGTCTGGGCCTAAGCCCTTTTCAAGATGCTCGATGACAAGATGCTCGGTTAGGGCTTTAGCCCATCTCAGTACAAAAGTAGTCATGCATTTGGGCCTTGGCCCATTACGATTCGAGATTCAAGATCAAGAACAAATTATACAATGAAATGTGTCCTACCCAGCCAGCCTCTACACACCATCTCCGTCCAACCCTACATTTCATGTGGGGATATAATCAACCCACCCATCCTTACACTCCAAAATGGAAACCAAAAGCGGCACTAGACAGAAATTTGCAATTGAGCTACCAGTATATTAGGGAATCAAAGCATTGCTTACCGACCCCACAGTAGGTTCACAGTCGTCTCGGGCGACCCGTGCAACCTTAGTAAACAAATTAGTAAATTGGGCTCACAAGCCCATGTGATCTGCCCGCATCACCCACACGGCCAAGAATGGCCTTGACTGTGTGGATCACACACCCGTGTGGCATCGACAGAATACTTTTTTGCATTTTATCGATCCCCGTTTTCGGTGTTTCAAGTACACACCTGGTTTGATTTCGACTCGTAATCACTCCCGAGCACTCTAGAACCTATATTTGACAATACAACCCAACTTCAGTCACTTAAGCCAAATTGCTACGAACAGATAATTCTCGAAAACCATAGACAACCTTATTTTCTAACAAATAACAGGAATTCCATGCCCTTAGAATGTCGATGTACGATATTCAGCCCTTCAATTAGCACCTACAACCAGCTGAAACCCCTCTTTAACCAATATTTAGAAAAGAAAAAACTGACAAGATCAATCAAAAACTACTTATTGAATTCGAACAAGCACTAGCCACGTTGCAGGAACGAAGGAAAATAAAAAGGAGAAAGAATAAGAAGCAGATAAAGGGGAAACCTCAGGGAAATTTCGGCAATAGGGGGAATAGGATGACAGAATTGTAGTGAATTTTGAGAAAGAAGGAGAGCCAAAAAAATTTTAAAACAGAATTGTTTAGAAAATTTGATAACTCCCTAACTTCCCTCCCACTACCTTTACTAACATACCACCACTCAGTTCCCCATATCAGCACAACTCTCGCCGAAATTTAAAGCAAAAAATATTACTTATTCAATAATCAGGATTCGAACTCAGGACTTCTAACACCCAACACTCCACTTAACCACTAGACCAGCAGGCCCATTCTGACATATTTTACCAACATATATTAATAAGCCTACTGATTAGAGCCAAGGGTTTATTCATTTAAAAGCAAAAATTTCCTCAATCTAAAGCTTGAACTTGGGACCTTTCAGACACACCCAGAATACATAACCACTAAAGCAGATACAAACTTGTGTCAAATTTTAACAGAACTAAAAATATAAATTTTGGGGCGTTACAAGCATAATGCATTCAAACACATGCATATCGTCCCTTGTTCGCGCCCTCGAAGCCTTAGAAACACTTTAGAAATGATTCAAGACTAAATCAGAAACATATGAAACATAGGAAATAGTTAGAAAAATTCAAGTTGTAAAGGTCATACAGCCGTGTAGCCAGCCATGTGACTCACACGGCTGAGACACACGCTCATGTCTCAGGCCGTGTAACATTCGAAATAGGGACACGCTGCCGTGTCCCAGCATGTGTCCTTGCCTGTGTAACTCTCTAACTTAGGTCACATAGCCAAGCCACACACCCATGTGCCAGGCTGTGTAACTTTCATAATAGCCTCACACACCCGTGTGCCAAGCCGTGTGCTAGATCGTGTAACTACCTGACTTGAATGCCTTAAAAACCTACAAGGGACACACTGTTGTGTCGCATGGCCGAGTGTCACACACGATTGACACACATGCCTGTGTCTTTGGCCGTATGGACAAGAAATTGGCCAAAATCAAGCCATTTTTCTCACCCACTCCCACAAGAACCTACAAGCCATGTACAAATATGATCAAGGAAATAAAACATACCAAAACATGCTTAAATTAACCAATTCAAATGATCCAAAAATCTATTCAACCAATAGGCCTTATAGGCACCTCAATCACAATTAAAATTACCTTACATAAACATATGCATTACCATACTTAAAACATACACAACTAATTCAATAACATCTTGAAACATGTCACAATTGAGACTACAAACAATACAAAATGACATACCATACCATACCAATATCCCAAAAACAACCAACCAATGTGCCATTCATAGTCACCACAATTATATCCAACATCAACAACTAAAACATGTAAACTTTGATCCATTTCTAGCATAACACTTCATTCATTCACAAGCCAAAACAAACCACTAGTGATCAATTCCATACATTTCTAATTGTACTTAGAAGATACTTATTTACAATCTTAATAAAGTACCTAACATCATAGTTTAGTATTTTTTTTCCTAATGTACCAGAACAACCTATATAGCCACATATACATGCCACGACCCTAAGGAGAACAAGAACTACCAACACTGATGGATAGTGTGAGTCGTAGATTCAATCCATCCAAAAGTCAACAATAATTATCTACAAAACAATGCACAAAAACATATAAGCTTAAAGAGCTTAGTAAGAACATGGCATATCTTTTAACTTAACATCAATTTAGTACAACACATAATTTACTCAATTTGAAGTTACCCAAGTGTAAATAGCGGCACGAATATGTCATTCAGGGGTACCGAAGTACAAACAGGGGCACGTATGTGCAATTTAGAGGTATCGAAGTACAAACAAGGGTACGTATGTGCAATTTAGGGAATAATTAAATATAGGCATTGAGTTACATAACTATAATGTGAAAATACAAATAGAAATTCAATTACTCATTTAAATACTATGAACTTACTTTGACAACTAGAGCGTAAAAGTATGATCGAGCTAATCCGTGATCTTCATCTTTCCTCGGTTTAGATCCGGTTGAGATTTATCTTGATCTAAATAAATAATTATATTCAATTAAGTGTTTCAATCAATCTCAATTATTCAACTCAATCCAAAATTAACATTTATGCATAATTATAATTTTACCCCTAACATTTTAACTTCTTTACAATTTAGTCCTTAAGCTCATAAATGTATATTTATGCAATTTCATCCAAATTTCATGCTAGTCGATTTACCTAAGGACTCATATCAACCCACATAAATCATCAATTCAAATTTTTTCATGATATTTTACTACTTTTATAAATAAGTCCCTAAATGATAATTTCATCAAAAATCACTTTACAAAAGTCGTTTATTTAGCAATAAAGATTTATTTTCTTCTATCAAACTTCAAAAATCACACAAATAAATTCATGAAAAAAACCCTCATCCTTTAACAATTTTGCAAATTAGTCCCTAGGTTAGCTAGATTAAGCTACAACGCCTTCAAAAACATAAATATCATTAAAAACAGAACAAGTTTCACTTACATGCAAAAAAATTTAGCTTGGCCGAATGGAGCATTCATGGAAGTCTTCTTCCTCAAAAATCGGTTTTGGTTAAAAAAAATAAAGATGATACTTTGTTTTATTCATTTTTGTTTTAAGTTTATTTACTTATTTACCTTATTAACCTTTAAAATCTTATGAAATTTCAATAAAACCATGCCATGTATGTCCACTAACCATGTAACGACCCGATAGTCACAAGTGTCAGAAAGTGCATTTTCGAGACTCCATTACCGTAAATCGGACTCATAAATATTTATTAAAAATATTTACAAAGCTAGTTGTATGGTTAATTAGGTTCGGGTTAGGTGAATTTGCATGAATTAAGAGTAATTAGGTATAAGGACTAAATTGCATAAAGAGTCAAAGTTGAATTATAGATTAAAGAAAAATTAAAGGGACCAAAGAAGCAATTATGCCATGGCTTATAAATGAGGCGGCATAAGATAGATATTTATAAATGTATTATATATTATAAAATAAAACCTTAATATTTAAGTATGTATAATATATTATATAATAATAAAACAAATAAATAAAAGAAAAAATAGAAAAAGAAACAAAGCAAAGCGAAACAGGAAAGAAAGAAAGAAAAAGAAAAAGAGAAAGAAGAAAGAAAGCGACGGCCTTAGGGGCTTCAATTGTTCAAAGTTCAATTGGTTAGTCAATTTAGTCCCTTTTTCTTGTAAATTTTATGATTTTGGAATTCTGGTGTTAAAAACTACCCGACCCATGTCAAAATTTTATAAATTTTTGAGTTTTTAAGTGTTTTTAATGTTGAATAATTTTAGTATTAGGGATTAAATTGATAGATTTTTAAGTTAGAAATGAAAAAGGATTAAATTGTAGAATAAATTGTAAATTTTGAGTAATAGGGACTAAATTGTGAAAAATTCAAAATTTAAGAATTTAAGTGAAAATAGGGAGTTAAATTTAGTTTAAAGTGGAATTTGTATAAAAATATAAGATTAATTGTGAAGAAATAAAATTAGTCTCAGTTTAGGGATTAAATTTGAATTTAGGAAAATATTGAGTAAAAATTGAAATTTTTAATATGAAATTAAATTATGTTGTATTGATTTAATTGTTTTAATTACGTAGCTAACATCGTACCGAAATCCTCGACTAAAAAGGGGAAAGATAAAGTCGACATCGAATAGCTTAGAATTTTTTGTTTATATTTCTATAATTCGAACTTAGTTATTAATTGTTGTATTTTTTTATTTAATGCATATGGCAAGTGTTGAGGTGAGTATTTAACACTTTGTCATTGAATTGAATTTAAGTTGATTGAATGGATTGAATTGGTATATACATATATATTGAATATATTTATTATTTGAATTGAAATGAATATTAGTTGTATTTGAAAAGTGAATTGGAACCCTATTAACTGTATTGGGCTTAGTCGGATATAGATTGCACGCCATAGGATTGGAAGAGTTCAGGGATTTCTTTGAATTCAAGTCGATGAGGCACAGGGTGTCAATTTACTTCGGTTTAACCGATGAGACACTAGGTTTCAATTTACTACTTTGGATTTATCCGATGAGATACTGGGTGTCAATTTACTACTTCAAATTATTCGATGAGGCACTGGGTGCCAAACTAGTGTGTTTTGGTTGGATCTGTGTATTTGTCCGAGTTCGAGTCGTGTTAATAGGGGTAAATGAATAATAAAATTTTATAATTGATATTGAAATGGAATGGTATGAGAAATGGAAGTGAAATAGTGAATTTAAAATAGAATGTGAGATATGATGGCAATACATGGAATATATGAATTATATACTCATGAATTGAGTATGGTATAAAATGATGTATTCATGAATTGAGTATTGCATGACTGATGTCATTGTACAAACAAATATGGTTTGATATGTGAATAACCATTTATAAAGCAATTGTGTAAATTATGATATTGTTTAATAAATGAAAAATTGTAGTTAAGATACTAGACATTAATATGTCCTTATAATTTAATTGTGCCTATTATATTTTATTGTCTTTAAATATTCGGATTATGGAAATACCACTGAGTTTTTACTCAGCGAACGGTTTTGTTTTCCGTGTGCAGATTAGGTATAGTGATTTTGAAGAGTTGTAATTGAGGTTGTGAGCATCCATCTCATCACATCTCCAAGTGTCAAGAGGGTATGTTTTAAAATTTTGAATAGAATGACATGTATTTAGGAAGATCAAGTGTGTTCCAAGTAGTAGGGACTAAAATTGTAACAGCCCGATTTAGACCCTAATCGGAACGGTGATTTTGAGACCACGAATTTGAGTCAAAAAAAATATTTAAAAATTATTTTCTGTGTTTATTTTGTGTGAATTTATATCTGTGAAATTTTCGTGATTTAATTTTGTCGTTTAGGTATCCGATTAAATAAAAGGACTTAATCGCGTAAATTGAAAATTTGATAGTTTAATGTGTGAGGACCAAAATGTTTTTGTCTTTATTATTGGAGGCATTTATAATGCAGTTATACCTTTGGATGTTGCATGGACACATTCGGCCATAGGAAGGTGAAATATGAATGTTTTTAAACAAGGTTAAATAAGTAAATTAAGTAATAATATGTATATAATATAATCATATAATTAAAAAGCCATAGTTTATATTTTCTTTCATGACCGAATAGAAAAATAGAAAAAAAAAAAAAGAACAAAGTTTCAAAGGTTCAGCCACCTCACAAGCATGATTCAAGATAAAGAACCAAAGAAATCGAATTTGGATCGGGAAAAAATGAAAGTCATCAACTAGTTGCCCGATTCCATTTTGTAACGTCCGAGGTAAGTTTATAAGCAAATAGATGTACTTAATTTTAATTAAATATGAATTGTATATGCTGAATTGGATTATGTAAATATATATATGTAATAGCCGAATGTAAATAAGCTTGGTTGAAATGTTTATGAAATTGTTCTGACCGAGTTACGATGTCCGGAAGCCCCGTATGAACCTTAGGAATAGCTAGGATACATATGTCATGACATAGGATTTCGATATGTGATGTGCGAGTAAGACCGTGGCATCGATATATGTGTGCGAGTAAGACCATGTTTTATACATTGGCATCGATATGTGACTCTGACATATGAGTGCGAGTAAGACCCTGTCTGGGACAGTGGCATCGATATGTGATTACATGTAAGACCACGTCTGGGACATTGGCATTGTACGATATATGTGATTATCAGAGTGTCCTACCCAATTCCGAGTGGTTCAACGGGCAATGAAAGTTATGATGGAATGAATAAACTGAGCTAAAGTAATCAGGTATGTGATAGCTTATTACTTATTTGAAATAAGGTAAGTAAGTTACGTGATATGTGTTATGAATCATGTATAATGTAAATGGAAATTTTATGTGCATATTGAAAATGTATTCGGCCTTTTAGATTATATCATGTAAACATTTATGTAATGGATCATGGATTTATACATATATGTATGTGGGTTTATGTATATTCGGCTATCTAATGGTATTAAGGTTTTGAAATTTAATATTACCTTGATAGTAGATATATGTATATGTTCGGCTAAGCTAAGGTAAATTTATATGTGGAAATATATGTTATATATGAAATCGTGATCTTGAAAATAAATGTGATTAAGTTAGCATAATTTATTTTGGTTAAGTTGAGTTGTTAGAAACATTAAGTTATTTATTTGCTTATGACTTACTAAGCTATGAAAGCTTACTCTGTGTGTGTTCATGTTTACCTCTGTTTTATAGATTTTGGATTCAAGTTATGAGCTAGGGAATCGTCAGAGAAGCTTATCACACTATCGACTGCCTTCGATATTTTATAAGTTGAATATTTGAACCTATGGCATGTATAGGCTAGATTATAGTTGAAATGTTGAATTTTGGTTTTGTATAATTTAATCCATGCAAAAATGGCTAAAACTTCTATGCTTGAGTTCTGTTTAGTTTAACTATGGTTTAATTTCATTTTGGTTATTATGTTATGTACCATGGATGATTAGAAATTGTGATATGTGTTTGTACATTGAGTTTAGATGATGATTTCGGATATGGCATGAATAAATAGATTATGATATATATATATATATAACCGAATGAAATATGGTTGTTTGCTACCTTTGGTTAAGATGATTAAATTATACTTTTGTATGTGTTAGTAATGTTTTAAAATAAGTTAATAAGTATATCTGAATAAAGGTGACATGAGATGTAGAACATATATGATTATTATTTCGGTATTCTATATTAGTATTTATGTGAAATTTTGGTTGAATTTAATACTAATGGTTGTATATATAAGATTTTGGACTTGGTTGAACTTATATTGCGAATGTATTTAAGGTATATGAAGTTTGTGAAGTTTGTTTATCTGTCTCAGCCATATGATAAATATAATGATATGTATAATTCATGATTTATTGTTATGGTAAGTTTGACATATTATAATTTAGACATATATTTGAGAGTGGGTTCTTAGTAAAAGATATGTGCTAATTTATTTAGTTATGCTTTGTTATTTGAGCATATATATTAATATATATATATATGTATGTGCTTACAATAAGGTTGATATGTGTATATATCAATTCATTTTCTTGATAAGATATATGCATACGAATTGATAGGGTTAAGTGAAGGAAATGAAACCTTAAACATAACATGGTTATATTCAGTTAATGAAATGTTATAAATGACCATATGAATTGTGAGTTTTGTATTGGTAAATTTCTAACTTAAGATTGAGTGGTGTAATTAGTATGACCTTACGATTATTTTTGTTAGTTGAATAGGTAAGTTAATGAATTGAATATGTATTTTTATTTTGTTATGAAGTTAGCATATTGAATTTGATATATTTGATTTGAATATATAATAGTTATACATATCGTTTAGCTTGCATATTAAATGATATTTTTTTTTTAAGTTCAAATTCAGTCTTGACAGTTTATAATAACAGATGGGAGTATGTTATGTGAATAAAATCGGATATGCTTCATTATTAATGTATAGAACTATTAGTGAAATGTTTAATTTGTATTTAAGTATTTGTTTATCATTATAGTGATGAATATGTAATTCGTATATGCAATATGATTTATATTGTACGTTTAATATTTATTTAGGTATATGCTTTATAAAGATGAATATGACTTGTGTTAATATGAGAATAATTGGAACTGTGTTTTTTGTTCAGAAATGTCTCGTAACCCATTCTGGCGAAAGTTACGGGTTAGGGGTGTTACAAAAATATAAGTTATAAAAACTTTTTTTTTAATGTTCAAATATATTAGTGATTAGCCAAAATCACTTTGGCACCAAATGCAATATTCCTATATCAGGTTCCTTGGGTCGAATCGGGTATAGGGGTGTTACAAACCACACAAAAGGTTTAACTACTATATAAGTCCTTTCACTTTAAAGTTTCATAGCTATTTGATACCTTTAACTAATAGAAATTTACTTTTGTACATTTTACAATTTACTCCTTTTTACTTAATTAAGCATGCAAACATCAAAATTTCATAATGAAATTTTAATACGAGCCTACTAACACACCAAAGACATTAAAATAATAATAAAATAAATATTTTCACATCAGATTTGTAGTCCCAAAATCACTATTCTGACTTCCCTGAAAACGGCTATTACACGGACAAATTCTTGCTCATATTCGATCACTGTCATGTTCCCCTATCTCAGTTCCATGAACTCTCTTTTCCTATTTTCTAGATATAATTGGCTGATATATTTATTTTAAAACTCGATCTAGAAGAATTACCAGTTCACTTGATCTCTTGGAGTTACTGACACTAGAGCTACCCACTACTGATAGGCTTCCTCTTTAAGCAAAGACAGGACATATTTCAAGTAGTCTTCCGGAGCACACAATAATTCATCAAGAAATCTCAAGGTATTTTCTAGCCAATACTCAACTTTTGCAGGATCGTCCTCTTTCTTGCCTTTAAACTCTTCACCGAAGTACACAGTAATTCATCAGAGGATGACTTATAACCATCGGATTAGGACCTTGAGGATGAAGGGGTGCCACGGGAGGCACTACTAAAAGAAGAGGGTGCATTTGAGGTTGTGGAGCTAAAAGAGTAGCTCCCACAAAATGAGTGAACCACTAGTTCATCATTTGAAAGAAGGCATATTTTGTCTCACCCCCTAGCCCTTGTGAAATGAGTAAACTATGGGTAGCTCCCTGTTCAGAAGCGGGAATGTTACTTTCAACTTCATCATATACAACTCAATTGGATTCAATCAACATGATTTATCTATATTAAGAAAACAGAGTCAATTCAGATTAGAAGGCATCACACTACCATAGGTTATTGTGGCATGTAGTTGTAGACTCAACACACGCTATGCTTAGTCCTAGAATTGACTAAACCGTAGCTTTGATACCACTAAATGTAACACCCCTTGC
Organism: Gossypium longicalyx; assembly: GCA_025698465.1. Classification (NCBI taxonomy): domain Eukaryota; kingdom Viridiplantae; phylum Streptophyta; class Magnoliopsida; order Malvales; family Malvaceae; genus Gossypium; species Gossypium longicalyx. The sequence continues at coordinate 62,931,671 of CM046995.1, read as the reverse complement.
CCGACCCGATTGTCGAATTTGAGGTAAAGGTTGTTACATTCATTAACAGAGCAACTACAGTCAAATTCATGGTAAACTAATCATTCACACGTGCAATTCAATGTCAAACACATTCATTCCATATTAAAAAGTCCATTTTGAGTCTTAATCGAGCTTACGAAAGCTTTTTTGCCAACCCAAGCACAAAACATGACCAAATTGTAAAGTCTTAAAAGTTCAAGGCCAACGTCGTGACATCATCTCTTCCACATCGTGACGTTGCCAAAACATTATGTCACGTTATGACGTTAGACCACTCGACATTGCGATGAGGAAAGATGCTCATCAGGATAAAGACCCTGTTTTTGTTAAAAATGTACCATTTGCTACCTATTTTATAACTCCAACTGTAATCATTCAATAAGTGCATTACATACCATTTCCAAATTACTTAAAACTTACCTAAAACATACCAACTAGGTTCAAACATACAATTTCAACTCCATATCAACTTCTAATATCAATTCATTAATTATGATTAAACATTTCAATACCATAAACCAATACCAACCAAATCATTCAAACACTTATATTTACCTATGTTATGTCATATCCAAACATACCATTTCACCATAATTTCAAACACATATGTTCATTTTACAACTTAAAGCCTTTTAGCCCTTAAGCATGAATCAAATCAACCAATACCTATCTCAAACATATAAATCAAACTTACCATTTTAACTAGGCATCATTTTAGCCATTCAACTTACCTCATCTTACCAATATAACATACTAAGTTGAAAAGCTTCATATATCTACTTCCCAAAAACATCAAACATTGCTAATTCATGCATTAACCAAACCATTTGTCATGAACAACATTCAAAATCATCATATACACCATATTCATCAAAAGTTACCAAAACTCATCAAGACATCTTATACATTAAGGTATATACCAAAACACTTATATACATGTCACAATTCTTGACACAAGATGACCAAAAAGCTACTGTAAAGAGGATAGTGTGAGCTTTGAGATGATCCAGCTTGACGTGTTTTGCAAGGTAACGATCTACAAGGAAAAGGGAAAACAACTAGGTAAGCATATAAAATGCTTAGTAAGTTCATATAGAAACTAAAAAGCTTACCTTGATCACTTCAACATAAAAAATTATTCTATTTGATTACTAATTTAACTTTCCTTGGCACAATAAGACATATTTCTACATGCAACATCACCACAAATCAAATACGTTGGTTACATTCTTGAATCATAAGCATTGTCAACATTCAAAATAGAATCATACAACAATTTAACATCAAGTATCATTAATACCATTTCATTATCATTTCATGAATTAAATTCCATTTCCAATCATTTGAACATCGTTGGGTGAAACTATAGTAAAATGGACCCGAATACATGAGAATGTAATGCTCACTCAAGCTGGTAGTATTTTAGGGTTGCTCACACAATCTAACATTTAACAGAATTGCTCACACAAGCTGACATTATATTGAGATTACCCATCCGAGCTAAACCTACGATACATATAATTCAAAAATTTGCAACAAATTCTAGATCTCGTAATAACATGTAAAATCCCAGATTAATCGCGCGTATAACCCTAATGGCTTGCCATACATATCTTAACTATTTACTAAGTTCACTCAGGCACCGTTTCTGTATAACTGACATTATTAATTCCTGTACACAACTTCATTTCTCATTATGAGACATATATTCAGTCAACCATCTCATGTACATCCAGTTTTGTTTCCATATAACCAATATTCACATGAATTTACAATTCAGTCCATTTCGAGCCATTAGTGCCAAAATCACTAATTCACTTCCATCTAACACATAAATGTAATAGAACAAAATTCAACATAGTATAAAATAAAGTAGTAAGTTTCATATGAACTTACCTGATTAAAACACCAAACAAGCTGAAACTTTAAGGACTAATATACAACTTTTGCTTTTCCCCAATTATCTTCAATTTGATCCAATTCCCGATCCATTTAATTATTCCATTCAATTCATCAATATTAAAAACTTATACATTGTATCATGACATGAATGAACCTAGGAAATTTCATTTTTGATACCCTTAAATTTTTACATTTTATTTAATTTAGTCTCTTAAATCGAAATAACCATAACTTTAAATTTTGAACTTCAACTTGAAAAGTGACCTCAATTAAATTCATTATAGACCCTCTATTATCTATTATTACTAGAATTTCACATCAATTTTATACTTTATTCACTTTAGTCCTTATGAACAAAACTAATCATTAAACTTTACAATCTAGTCATTTTTCATGTTTTAAGCTTAAAATCTATCAATTTAACACCAATTTCTTCAATAGATCAACAATGGAAACTTTCAAAAACTTTAACAATTTTAAAACTGGTACATGGGATAGTTAAATTAAGCTCCAATTACCTCAAAAACATACAGATTACAAAGAAATTACTTAGAATTCTTACCTAATCTAAGTTTTTCTTCTCATCTAGAAGGAAAGAGGTAGAAGATGAAGTTTAGATTCTTCCACTAACTTTAGTATATATAGTATAATTAAGCTTTAATTAAGTTAGGTTAATTAACTTAATTAATGACTAATCCTCCAAAATGGTTAAATTGTCATTTTGGGCCTTTGATTAATTACAATTTAAGTCCCTAAATCTTTGGCCACTTAAAAACCTATAGCGATAAGACTTTTACAATTTAGTCTTTGTACCCTAATTAAGTAATTAATTCAACAAATTGCCAAACCAAACTTTAATAAAATTTTATACCAACTCTGTAAATATTAAATATACGAACTCAGTTTATGAAAATGGGATTCTGAAATCGCCTTTCTTCACACCACTGAAAAACCAGGCTGTTACACAATCATGTTAGACGAAATTAGTATTTGGCAGTTGGTGTCATAAATCGTGGTTCAGTAGGGCCCTTACATGGTTTATGTACAGATGTGCTTGGACCCAGGGGTTTTTGAGGAGTTCTCATATCATGGTCAAGCAAGATGTTTGGCGTGGAGTTCACGCATTTGATGCTCCAAGAGGTGGTACGGGAGGGGTTTTCTCAAGGTGTAGTGCTTAGGCCTAGTTCCTAAGAAATGGTGCTCTAGGGTATTTATCGAGGTGTTGGCCATGATTCTCGAGGAGTTGTACCCGAAGGGTTAGGAGTATAACAGTTACAAATTAAGAAGTTAAACTACATTGTTATTTCTATTTGGCATAATGATATATTCAACTCTTAACATTTGCATCTTTTATCAATTTGACACTTATTCTTTCTTCTTTTTTTTAGCTAAATTTGGCCCTTAACCTTTTAAAAAGAGTTAAATTTGACTATCAACATTTAGAAAAAGAGGAAACTTATTTTTTTTAACGGAAATACCAACTAAAACATTAAATTTTTAAACACCATAATCTGCATGGCAATCCATGTGTACTCCATGCTAATTTTTTGAATTTTTATGAACTATTTTTATTTTTTCAATTTTTTTTGAATATTTATAATTTTTTAAATTATTTGGTGACGTGGCATATAAGATAAATAGTGACATGTTAGCATGAAGTACATGTAAATTCTCTCATGGGTTGCCACATTAACATTGTTAAAAACTTAAAGTTTTAGTCAACATTCCGTTAAGAAAACGAGTTGACTCTTTTTGTAAGATTGAAGGTAAAATTTAATAAATCAAATTGACAAAAAATACAAATGTTAAAGATTAAATTTATCATTATACTTTTCTACTTTTATTAAACTTTAGAAGATGTTCAAATTAACTGCTTTGTAATAAATATAAGTCACAATTATAAATGTAACTTTTTTTTAAATACAAAACTCCTACCAATTTCTTCCTAATTTTGTTGCGGCTCATATTGGTCTTCTCTTCTTCTTCTTTTTTAAATCTCAAATTCATATTTTCCATTGAAGCCAGCAGAACAAGGTTTTATATTTGATTTGTTTGCAAGTGATTTAAAAATATATATATCATCCATTGTTATTGGCTAATAATTTTTTTTCAAGTCCTTAATATAGTTGCTAAGATTTGTGTTTGTGACAACATTCTTATACGACACTAAGTTTTAGTTGATAGTTTTTATTTTATTTTATGTAGCAAAAATAGGTAATTAGATTAAGCATCAGGTGGATTGCACCAACGCATTTAGAATCACATTCGATAGTTAACAACAATACAACATCAATAATCTAGTATTTGGTTATGTTTTGATTTGCTTTGACAAGTTAAAAGAAATTAACTTGTAATTCAACTTAAACTGCTCTTAGGGAATCGTACTCATTTTGTGAAACACCTCAAAATCAAATGATTCAAAAACCATTTCTAAGAAGACTCGAAGATATATGATATGAGACAAGTATCGCTCAAAAATATGGTTGGAGTTATTCTTGTGAAACCTAACAATTAATCTCAAACTTCTCGTAGAGAACTGCATTGCGTTACGAAAATAATCGTATCTTGGGCTACAAACTTAAAAATCAAGCGATTCAAAAACCATTTTGAAAAGAAACTGAAGATCTATGATTTGGACACAAGAACCACCCAAAAATCTATCAGAGCATCTCGAAAAGTCTAGTCAAATTTAACCATACAAAATACTACAAGATTGATTTTGGATTCTCATGTAACTTCAATCTTTGCTCTCAATGAATGTTAACTTTGCTGACATTGCAGTCCATGTGCATGTCACATCAATAATTAATTAATTTTTTAATTTAAAAAATATATAATTTTTTAATTTATTTTGTAAAAATAAATATATTATAATTTTTTTAAAAATTTTAAAAAATATCAAAAATTAATTAATTGCTAATGTGACATCCACATGGTAGTCACATATATGTTCACATTTATTTTAGGGTAATTTGACAAAAAAAGGCAAATTCAAGAGGTAAAAGAAACGAAAATTTAATAAATGACTAAAATAATTTTTTTTTGTAAAGTTAAAGGGTCAAATAAAACATTGTACCTTTAATTATTTAATTATTTATTTATTTATTTATTTATTTATTTATTTATTTATTTCAAAGGCTATAATCTAGGGCTAGGCAAAAAAATCAACAAAACCAAAAACTAACCCAAACCTAGGTATTTGGACGGTTTATGAAATGTATGTTTAAAAAACTGCGATTACTCAAAATCAAATTGAATTTTATTTTTTTATTTAAAATATATTTAATTTTAAATTTTTATGGTATAAAAATAAAAATTTTATATTTAAAATAATGAAAATAATTTAAAAGTTCTTAAAAAATTATTGCTTTTTAGAAATATTTACGAAAAATACCTTTGAAATTTTGTCAAATAATAGTCAAAAGCCATAAAACAAATCTTATTTTATCAAAATAAGTCTAAAAAATCAAAACAAAAAATTAATATAGAAAAACCAAGAACTGAACCGAATTATGATGGATGGTTCAAAAAATCTAAAAATCTCGACCGAACCGAACCGATATCACCTCTACTAGGTTAAATTATGCTATTAGTACATGTAATTTGAAAAAGCTATGAATTTAGTCCCTATACTTTTATTTGATCAATTATAGTTATTGTACTTTTCTAATTTTCAAATTTTGGTCTTGCCCTAAATAGTAGTAGTTAAATTTATTTAGTTAAATTCAATTATTATTTTTGTACTATGTGTACAGTTGTAGATTTAGTCTATTTTTTCAACTAGATCATTCTAAATCTCTATACTTTTCGAATTTTAAAATTTCAATCTTAATAAAAATGACATTCGATAATTCATTAACTGTATTTTAATGAGTGTTATGTGGAAATAATAAGCTGACATGACATTACATATATAATAAAGTGTTTGGCACATCAAAATTTAAAAATATCATTAACTTTATTTAATAAATTTAACAATTATTATTTGATAAAAACCGAAATTTTAAAATTTAAAAAAGTAAAAATACTAAGAATTGACGAAATAAAAATAGACAGAAGTTTTTATGAAAAATTGACAACAGTCCAAGCATCCGTGAAGATGATGGGCTTGGTCTCAACTTAAGCCCTAAATGGTAATGGCCTGGTTTGGATCGTCGGTATTTAGAATGTACATTAAAAGATAAAAAGACGTAAAAATTCAGAACTTGAGCAGACAAAGAACAGAAAATGCATTCTCTTCAATTCTCAGTTCCACTCCTACCAACTTCCCGGTTCAAACGCCATTCGGTTCGTTGCGCTAGCGACCGCCAGCAGCTTTTTAACCGCATTGCCCCTGTTTATGATAACGTAACCCATCTTTCACCTGTCTATCCCTTTATTCACCCATTCTTCTTCTTCTCGTAATTTTTGCCTTTGGTTTTGATAACATTTGCAGCTGAATGATATGCTGAGTTTGGGTCAGCATCGTATATGGAAACGCATGGCTGTATCATGGAGTGGGTTGGTATTCAAACTTCTCCCCCTTTTTGTTTCGTTGAATTTTTATTTATCAAGCACTGAAACAGGGCCAAAACGGGAGATGCCCTCTTGGATTTGTGCTGTGGAAGCGGGGATTTAACTTTCTTCATGTCTGAGAAGGCCGGTGCCGCCGGCAAAGTATGCTTGTTTTGAATTGTTTTATGCCAAAATACAAATAGTATCTGAGTTGCTAAGTGTGTAGGTAATTGGCCTCGATTTCTCGAAAGAACAACTATCAATTGCTTCATCACGCCAATACTTGCTTTCAAAGGCTTGCTACAATAACATTGAGTGAGCACTGGTAAATCTTGTTGTTAACTAACTAGTATGAAAATGCTCTTTCAATAATGGAGGTCATAGGTGAAGTATTACAAACTTATCTTCTATTGTGCATAAAACCATTATAAGTTTTGTCTTATCATGACATAATTTGTGTTTGGAATTGAATCTAGATGGGTTGAAGGTGATGCACTCGATTTGCCATTTTCTAATGGTTACTTTGATGCTATTACTATGGGTTATGGGCTGCGCAATGTGGTTGATAAACGTCGAGCTATGCAGGAGATGTTCCGAGTTCTAAAGCCTGGTCTATAGACTATATACTCAAATCTTCTGTTTCTCCTGTTGGCATATAGGTTTTCTTTTTTAATTGAACTTGATGGAAAATTGAAAATACTTTAAAGGTTGCTTCTTTCTGCAGGCTCAAGGGTGTCGATCCTTGACTTCAATAAAAGCATGCAGCCATTTACTGCATTGTTTCAGGTATACACCACTGCCCCAACTTTTTAGATTTTTGAACACGGTAAAGAGTTGCGGTAGTGACGAATGTCACCTTGCACTTGTTGCACATTAAGTTCAATTCTGAAAGATGCCATTGACGATCAAAAGTTTTTCTTTTGGAAAGGAATGGATGATTGATAATGTTGTAGTACCAACGGCAACAGTTTACGGCCTTGCCAAGGAGTACCAGTATTTGAAAACTTCCATTGATGAATTTTTAACAGGTTCATTCCTTCAATTGCCTATGTCTATTCATGCTGAATTATTTTCTTTTCACTGATGATTCGTTTTTCTAGATGTCATCAAATTAAGTCTTTGAAATCTAACTTCATTTAATCTTTGTTTAGAAAGTTGTAGATTCCTGTAACTAAAGTGTCTATTAGATCTATATCAGTAGCGTATTAGTCAGATTTTCTTTGTAAAATAGATGTCTTTCTTTGCAAAAATGAAACTACTGTATCCACATACGAAACTATGCAGTACGTATGGGTTCTCAGACTGTCGGAACCATTGATACGAAGTTTAGGGAGGACGTGATATGACAATAGCTTTTGAATAAATACTTGGCCCTCTGTTGTAGGGAAGGAATTGGAGAAATTGGCCTTAGATGCAGGGTTTTCTTATGCCAGACATTACGAGATAGGCGGAGGCCTCATGGGGAACCTAGTAGCCGCACGTTAAAGTAATTTCATGCATTTGATGTTCGGTTTAGTTGTTGAGGAAGAAAGCATCTTCATGCATATGAATTCCTAACCTTTTCTAAATGCAGTGTGGATTTTGTTGTTAAATTGAATCCTTAGTGTTATGATTGAGAAATCTACAAAAAGAATAATGCTTTAGTTTTTGCATCAAATTTGCAATAAAGCGGAAGGGGTGTCCATAGATTAGCTAAACAAGGCCTTGGATCTTCTCCAAAGCGGTATCAAAACCACCCCAACCCCAAGCCTTCTTGCCCAAAGAAATATACAAATCACCTATATATTGGGGTGAGCATTCGATCGACTCGAGTCAAAAAATTTCAAGTTAGTTGGGTTGACGAATCCTATTTTAGCAATCGAACTCGATTTAAATTTTTTTTTAAATCGAATTGAGTCGAGTCAACGAATCATATTATTTATACTCAATGTTAGGTTTACATGGACCAATTATTTAACTAGTAGACGAAGTATAATATTATTTAACTACATAAACAATATAATGATTTTGTTTTTTTAAATGACGTAGTTTTGTTATTTTTTATTTGAATTTTCGGATAACTCGAATTATGTAATTCATATTCGAGTTAAATCGATAATTTTTATTTTTTATTCGAGTTGATCCAAATAACTCGATTAACTTGAATTATTTAATTTAAAATTTAAATTTTTTATCGAATTTTTTGAACTAAATCGGATTTTATTTACCTTACATATTGCTTTCAACAAAACTAATATATATTCAACATAATAATTTTTATTCATACCACTAAATTATCAGCTTTGCATGACAATAATCTAACTATTTTGTCATCTATGATCTTTGAGCACGGATGGCGATATTTTTTAGAGCATTTGAATTTGGACTTCTGCATGTCCATGTTCTTTTTAGATGTGAAATAATTTATATATTTTTTTTATAGATTAATATATTTTTATATTATAAAATGAAAAAAAAATTAATATTTTAAAAAATTAAAAATATACAAAATTACTAAAAAAAAAAACACGTTCGGGATGAATCTAGAGAAAGTAACATTCAGATTCATCAAAATTTGGACATTCATTTGTACATATTTATTTTGGACATTAAATAATTTATAATTTTTTATAAATTTATTTTTTTAAATTAGATTTTACATATTTTTTTAATTTGAAATTTATAATAATATAAAAAAATTAAAAATATATAATTGTACTAAAAAAGCAAGTTAAAAAACAATTTGGACAAACGAATGTTCAAGCTTTTCTAAATTTAAATAACCATTTGTCCATATTTAGTCTAGATGAAATAGTTTTTATAATTTTTATAAATTCATATATTTTAAAAAATAAATTTTATATATTTTTAAATTTCAAGTAATAATATATAAAAGTTGATATTTTATTAAAAATTTTAAAAATATATAAAATTACTTAAAAACAATTTTAAAATCCAAACAAAAAGTTCATTATCGAGGTAAAATAAATTTATATACATATTTGAAATTTTATTTTCTTTTATTATGAATTGCCATGTGTTATGACTCAAGCTTGTCATGTATCAACTTTCTATTGATTATTAATGTCACGTTAACAAATTTTAAAACACCACTGTAAAGGTACCAAAATGTGTACAAGTCTAAAACAAAAAATTAAAGTGTCATTTGGAAAATTTAACTGCAACATATTTATTAACCTTAAAGGAAAAACAAATTTGTAAAGAAATTGGGATCCTCTTTTTCAAAAATGCTGATTTTAAAAAAAAATTATCAAATTAGGCTAGTTTCTAGAAATATTATGGGATTAGGCCGAAAATGCTTCTAGCTAGAAGCATTTTCCTTCTTGTCCATTTTTTTAGGGTTAGGGTTTTTATTTTTATTAAAGTGGGGTTAAGCTTACGGGTTTATAGATTTTACTATTTTAGGGTTTAGGGTTAGGGTTTAAGGTTTTTTATATTTTTTAAGTTTTCTATATATTCTTTAGATTTTTTATAATTTTTTGAGTTGAAAAGTTAATAATTATTTAATTTGATATTTGCAACAATCGTTTATTTGAATTATTCGAATTGTAAAATTTGGTTCGATTCAAACTTAAAACCCGAACTACTTGATTAACTCTTAGTTTGAAAATTTTTTATTTTTATTTTTTCAAATGCAATTGAGTTTTGATCACTCGTAGCTTACAGAGGTTGAGGTCAATAAAATTTTTTCAGAAAATAATATCCCGAAACCCCAGGATGCTTGATGGGTGAGTGGGAAATTGTAGGAGTTGAAAGTGGTAGTGAGAAAACGCTCCATTCAAGTTGTTACCCAATAGATCATTGTGTGCAAACCAAAAGGTCGACCGACATTTACTCGGATACATGACAACATGGATATTCGGGAGTAAACAAACCAAACAAGGTTATGTGGGTGGTGTAAGAACCCAAGGCATACAATGCCGTCAAGTTAGAGTTGTATGACCCAGAACATTGTTAAAGAAATAATACAGTGGTAAAACTAGAGGATCTGTGGAGGGCTTAAACTACACTTCTTCTATTTGACATTATTTGGAATAAGTTTTCCAACCTTTAAATAGATGTAGCCGAAATTCCTTATGTATCATTTGATTTTCAGCATTAGTGAATTTTCTTCTCATTTGCTCGTGATTTTTCTCTTGAAATGGTTTCCATATAAAATCTATTTTTTATTTTTATTTTTCTTTCTTATTACTTTGGGATCGTTTTATATTTGCCATTATGGACGTTCAGTTTTACAAACTGGTATTAGAGCTTTTTCAAGTTGCTTGTCTAATGGTGACAATGAAGTATGATATTTCGCTGTTGGATTGTATGCAGACAGTTCTTGAGTAGATGGATTTAGAAAATGCCCTGCTAAGGTTAGATAAGATGCCTTCAACATTGACGGATGAAGAGAAGAAGCATAAAGATTGAAAGGCTTTAACTTAATTACAACTGCATCTGTCGAATGAAATTCTACAGGACATGTTGAAGAAGAAGATCGTCGTTGCATTATGGGCAAAGCTGCAGCAGCTATGCATGTCGAAAACCCTAACTAACAAGTTGCATATGAAGTATGTGTCTTTATGCTCATTGTTTGGAGAAAGGTGCTTCTATGCACAAATAGTTAACTATGTTTAAAGAAATTTTCTCGTACCTAGAGGTCATGAAGGTTTAGTATGATAAAGAAGATTTAGGGTTAATTCTACTTTGTTCATTGCCCTCATCTTATTGAACCTTTAGAGACACAATTTTGTATAGTCGTGAATCTCTCATAGTTGATGAAGTCTATGTTTCCTTAGCCTTATATGACAAGATAAAACATCTTATGCCTGGATCCGATTCTCAAGAAGAGGGTCACATTACTCATGGGAGACAAGAATGAAATACTGATGATAATCTTGGGAAGACACATGAATGAAATTATCGTAGTAAATCTAAGGGTAGATCGAGATATTCAAACAAATGTAAAACCTGTAACTTCTACAATAAGAAAAGACACATTAAGTCTGAGTGTTATAAGTTGCAAAATAAAATAAAAAAGGAGGCGGCGAATCAAAAGAAAAAACAACCAGAACAATCTGGTGAAGCTGATATTGTAGAATACTACAGCGATGGTAAACTCTTAGTTACTTTTGCTGACAACTCTAAAGTGAACAAGGAGTGGATCCTCAACTCTAGTTGCACATTCCATATGAGTCCCAATCGGGATTGGTTTAGAACATATGAAACAATGTTTGAAGGTGTTGTTTTGATGGAAAATAATACTTCATGTAGAATCGCAAGTATTGGCTCGATCAAAATTAAGATATTTGATGGAGTCGTTAGAACACTTAGTGGCATACAACATGTACCAAAATTGAAGATAAATTTGATTTCGTTGAGTACTTTTAATCCAAAAGAGTACAAGTACACAGCTGAAAGTGGGGTTCTAATGATTAGTAAAGGTTCCCTCGTTGTGATAAAAGGTGTAACACCCCTAATCTATGTCCATCGCCGAAACAAGATTATGAAAAATTACCGAAATAAACAGATCAAATACAAACATTTCATATTATTTCTCATTTATATCAGAAATCAATCATAAACAATCATATTGTCCCTTATATGAGCCCTCGAGACCCAAAATTTGTAATAGAAATAAGTCAGGACTAATCCGGGCACTTAGAGAATTTTTTACAAAATTTTAATTTTTTTCCTAGGTGCAGGGTACACACATCCGTGTGGTCAAGCCATGTGGCTCACACGATCGAGAGACAAGCTCGTGCCTTAGGCCATGTGGACATTTGACATAGGGACAAACAGTTGTGTCCTAGCCTGTGTCCAAATTAGGGTGGTTACTGACTTAGGTCACACGGCCAAGCCACACGCCCATGTGTTAGGTCGTGTGAACATTTTAATTTACATTAATTAGGTGTAGGGGCTACACGGCCAAGTTACATGCCTGTGTGTCAGGCTGTGTGTCACACACGGCTGAGACACATAACCATGTCTCTGCTTGTGTAGACAAAATAAGGCCATTTCCAAGACTTATTTCTCACCCAATTTGTCTTCCACCTACATCAACACTTTAATACATTTACCAACCAATTCAATACAATAAAACAAGCCAAAACTAAGTCTCATTCATGACATATTATCACATATGTTCAAGTGTTCAAACTTACCAAATACACATATATGCATATAGGCATATTTTACCAATTATGCTATCTCAAATCAATCATTAATAGGTCTATGTGCTTTCCGCCTTTTAACCATTTCAAATACACACATCAAACATGTTTGGGCTATATATTTACATATCAAAATATACCAAACACAAGCCATACCAATGGCTAGTTTCAACCAAATATTTATATGCCATCATTTGACCAATTTAACCTATACATACCATTATACCCAAAAGAAATTTTTACTATTTATACCGAAACGAGCTGAAGGATAGTTTGATGCAGCTCTGACCAGCTTCCAACCTTTATGAGCTTCTGAATACTATAAAACAGAGGAAATAAACAAAGTAAGTATTCAATGCTTAGTAAGTTCGCATAATAGGAAATAAACTTATCATTCATTGAAATTTAAGGTAAGTATACAAAATGCATCCAAGAAATTGATTAATAGCCTAAACATACAACTTCATCAACATGTTAGTCAAGTATTTCATGTGAATATAAAAAAATCAGGGATGAGCTCATCAAATATCAAATTTCTATGTATTTTCAAGTGTATACAGGTAATATCTCTTTCAAAATTTGTCTTAACTTATATCAGAACTTTGTCCATTGAACCATTTGAAATATCGATGTATACGCGGGTAGTACACGCAAAGTGTACGAATTTATAATCCGTCAATTCATATTCGAGAGTGCTCGTTAAAGTACATAATTGGGAAACCCTCTCTCGAGCCATTTAATGGGAAGCTCATGTGAGCTATATAATGGGAAGCTTATCCAGGCTATATAACAGAAAGCTCATAAGAGCCATAGTCGGGAAGCTCATGTGAGCCAATAACGGGTAGCTCAGAAAAGCCATTAATCGGGAAGCTCCGGATAACCATATATCGGGAAATTCAAGCGAGCCATATTGGGAAGCTCTGGAGAGCCATTAATAAGAAAGCTCACAAAGAGCCTTTAATCGGGAAGCTCACAAAGAGCCATATATCGGGACGCTCATAAGAGCTGCGGTGTGTCCACAACACATGCAGGATCACAACCGATCGGGATGCTCTGAAGAGCTATTAATGGGAAGCTTACAAGAACCATATAACGGGAAGCTCGAGAGGGCTAATATTGGGATGCTCTTTCGAGCTGTGGTGTGTCCGTAACATATACAAGACAACCAATATGGAAAAGTCGGTATCCATTGAATTTCATTTATTCAATCAGGACTTGATGTTTGTTAGGCATTGTCGGATATAATATTAATTTTATATTCATAGCAATAATACAATCACATACACAACATTCAATTCAAGCATATAAATGTACACAATTTGGTTACACGAACTTACCTCGACAAGTGTTCATGTACGCAATTCTACTAATCCTATACTTTTTCTTTTCCACGATCTAACTCCGTATTTGGTCTATCCGGATCTATGCAAGTAAATTTAACTCAATTTAATACAATTTTTAATCAATTCAATTCAATTCACATACTAGGAAAAATTACCATTTTGCCCCTATACTTTTAATTAATGATGATTTTATCCCTAGGCTCATAAAATTAATTTCATGCAACTTAACCCTTATTCCAAGCCTAACCGAATTTTTCATATAACAATAACAGTCCATGTATTTGACAAAAATTAGAATTTTTCCATGAATTTTACATCTTTTTAATTTAGTCCCTAAATCACAATTTCATGAAAATTTCCTTTACAAAAGTTGTTTATCTATCAACAGACTTTTTATTTCTACCATAAAACTTCACAATTCATGCATATTCATCTATGGTGAAACTTTAATACTTTGATAACTTTGCAAATTAGTCCCCAAAGTCCCCAAAATAGCTAGATTAGGTTATTATGATATCATAAATATAAAAATTACTAAAAACGGGACAAGAAAACATACCTAATTAAGCCAACAAAGTTTGCTTGAACTCTTTTCTCTTAGCTAGGATTTCTATGGATTTAATTTTGCAAAAGATGATGAAAATTGATGATATTTTCTTATTTTATTAATGTAACACCTCTAACCCGTATCCAACGCCGGAATAGGGTTACGGAGCATTACCAGACTTACAACTTAAACAATCATACATTTCATAATCAATTATCAATCAAATCAAAAACCTTTCAAATACATTCATACGGTCCCTAATATAAGCTCTCGAGGCCCTAAATAAACATTAAAAGTGATTCAAGACTAAACCGAGTACTCAAGAAATTTTTAGAAAAATATTGAAATTTTTCAAAGTGCAAGGGACACACGCCCGTGTGGTCAGGCCGCGTATCTCACACGACCAAGAGACATGCCCGAGTCTCAGTCCGTATGGACATTCAAAATGGGATCATATGGCCATGTCCCAGCCGTTCGACCCTGTGTAATCACTGACTTAGGTCACACGGCCAACCACACGCCCGTGTGCCAGGCTGTGTACTAGGCCGTGTGAAAACTGGAGGGTATACTAACTTGTGCCGCACGGCCAAGCCACACGCCCGTGTGCTAGGCCGTGTGAAGCTACTTATTTGATTTTTATAGAAGTATCAAGGGACACACGACCGTGTCACCTGGCCATATGTCACAGACGGTTGAGGCACACGCCTGTGTCTCTGACCGTGTGGACAAAAATAGGTCATTTTCCAAGCCATATTCTTCACCCACATTGGTACCAACCTGTACACATCAATTTGCATATAACCATAGTATAAATAGGCACTCAAAACCAACCAATATCAAGTTTATAATATATAATTTTACACATACAACATGATATCCCTAAGCACATTCATTTAACCATTTTAACACATATCAAACATACTTCCAAAGTCTATCTAAAAGGTCAAATACATATATGAGACTTTGTGCCTAAAACTTATCATACATACTTATTTCAATTCCAACCATTTAGTACTCAAACACAATTGCACAAACAAGACATTCATATAGCAACTATACACCACATATCATAAGGCCATTTATACATATATATACACACTAAAATACATGACCACTTTACAAGCCAAATCAAATGGCCAAAACACAACAAAACATATAGGCCACGTTAGCCAAAACACTTATACATGCCATTTAACTAAGATATACAAAGTCCAAAATACCAAAATAAGAGTTTGATAGTGTGACGCAATCTCCAACAACTTCCAAACCGAGCGAGCTTCCGAACCACTATAAAACACAAAACTTAAAACAGAGTAAGCAATTAAGCTTAGTAAGTTTGTATGACTAATAAATACAACTTATTATTCATCCACAATTTACATGAGCATAATTAAAACATAGGTAAATTCCAATTGGCCCAAAGCCTAACACATAATCACAATTATGTTAGTCATGTATGAATACATCAACTATGAATTACTTTTCATGTTTCACATGAATACATGTACTGGTTTGTATCAACTCCTATAACCTCGTATCATTATTTTTGCCCATTGAACCAATTGGAATACTATCGGATACTTGTGCACCTCACACACTAAGTGCCAATATGCGGTCAAAACCACCTCTACCTCACATCTCATATAGATGCTCACTCTCGAGCTATCACTAGGTCTGCTCACACAAGCTGTCAACCAAGACGTAGCTACACGGTGCTGCTCGTACAAGCTGTAAAGTAATCGCAACACATGCTGGAAACTCAGCCACCGGTAGGACATACGAGACCAGCACCCAAAACACGGTAACCCCTAATGACATGTCATTTGTATCCTATCTATTCCTAAGGTTCAACCAGGATCCATACATTGCTAATACTTCGTTGAGAATTTTCGCAGTGTCGTATCATCACAATTATATCAATTAAGCATTTAAACACATATAATGTAATGCTTATTAAACATATGAACATACCTCGAATTAGTACAAAGACAATTGATCGATTAATCTGCTACTTTATCTTTTCCCCGATTTAATTTTAAACATGGCTTTTCTTGATCTATATAATCAAATTTAACTAATTTAATATTTATGCTATTCAATTCAATCCAATTTCATGTTATGAAAAAATTACCATTTTTCCCTAGACATTTGACTACTTTACAATTTAGTCCCTAGGCTCGTAAAAATAAAATTCATGAAATTTCACTACACCCAAGTCTAGTCGAAATTTATAGGTCTCATAGCAGCCCATATATCCTACAATTTCACACATTTAGCACACAATTTTCACTTTTCTCAATTTAACCCCTAATTGGTAATTTCATTAAAAAATTCCTTAACAAAAGTTGTTTAATTAACAATAAAGACTCATATTCTTCCATTAAACTTCAAAAACAACTAAATTGCTCTCATGGAAAAACCCTATATTTTTAACCATATTGCAAATTAGTCCCATATTTAGTTAGATTAAGCTACAACGGTCCTGAAAACATAAAAATCAACAAAAACAGGACAAGGAATCACTTACATGCAAGGGACTTTCTTTGCAAAATTTTCAAGCTTTTCCCAAGGGTTTTCTTGCTGAAATTTTTAGCTATGCATGTACGGAGAAGATGAACCTTTTATTTTATTTTATTTTATTTTATTTATCATTAATTGGTTATTTACCTAATTGCCTTTGCCTAACTTTAAAATTTTCATGAATACCATGCCATGCACATCCACTAACTCAATTAATGGTCTAATTACCATATAAGGACCTCTACTTTTAAGTTCTATAGTATTTAACACTTTTATCTAATAGAATACAACTTTTGCACTTTACTTGATTTAGTCCTTTTTCACAAATTGAGCATACGAACGGTAAAATTTCTCAACAAAATTTTTTATACCATAATTCTAACATGCCGTATACCACAGAATAATATTAAAATAAATTTTATGACCTCCAATTTATGGTCCCGAAACCACTGCCCCAATTTCACTGCTAACGGGCTGTTACAATTAATTTATCATCTTTTTATCTTTTTCTTTCTAATTTCATCTTTTTCTTTAATTAAATTTCCATGGATGAATCACCATACTTATCTACTAACTCCACTTAATGGTCTAAATACTATATAAAGACCTCAAATTTTGAATTCCATAGCTATTTGATCCTTTTAGCTACTAGAATTTAACTTTTGCATTTTATGCAATTTCGTCCTTTTATCAATCAATCATGTAATCGTAAAATTTTCTTAACGAAATTTTTATACGATATTCCCATCATAATGCAGACCATAAAATAATATTAAAATAAATTTTCTTACGGACTCGAATTTGTGGTCCTGAAACCACTGTTTCAATTTCACTAAAAACAAACTATTACAAAAGGGCAAAGAAAGACTGTCAAGTTATATCTTTTGCAAGGTTCAACTGTTACTAGTGATGTAGTCGTCACTTCTTCTTCCTTGTCAGATGATAATGTTACTAGACTTTGGCATATGTGTCTAGGGCATATGAGTGAGAACAATATGGTAGAATTAAGCAAAAGAGGACTTATTAATGGACAAGACATTAGCAAACTAAAGTTCTGTGAGTATTACATTTTTGGGAAGGAAAATTAGTTCAATTCACCAAAGGAATCCATAACACGAAAGAAATTGGGGACTAACTAGAGTGCCTTCGAGGGGTAGCGCTAATTATATGCGAACAATTATTGATGATTTTTCCAGAAAAGTTTGGGCATTCTTCCTGAAGTAGAAAAGTGATATACTCCTTAAGTTAGTACAAAAACTTAGAGAAGAGTTGCATTTTTACCACAATATTCTATTGCCAAGAACAGACTTAAAAAAGAAATTAAACCTCCAAAGAGGTTCACAGAGGTTAATCTAGTTGCTTATACTTTAAACGTGGCTGAAGATATAGATACAATGTAACAGCTCGTTTTCAGTGAAATCGGAACAGTAGTTTCGAGACCACAAATTCGAGTAAAAAAGAAAATTTATTTTAAAATTATTGCATGGTCTGCATCATGATAGGAAAGGCGTATGAAAATTTCGATAAAATTTTTTTACCAAATTCATGTTTAATTATATAAAGGACCAAATTGCATAAAATGTAAAAGTTGAGTTCTAGTAGCTATAGGTATCAAATGGCTATAGAATTCAAAACTTGAGGTCCTTATATGGTAATTAAACCATTAAATGGAGTTAGTAGATATTTATGATGAATCATCCATAGAAAATTAGAAAAGAAAATGACTAAATTAGAATATGAAATAAATAAAGATGATAATAACTTAATATCATCTTATTTCATCATATTTCCCAAATTACTTTTATTGAAACCCTAGCCAAGAGAGAGAACTTCAAGCAAGCTTAATTAGGTAAGTAATCATGTCTCTTTTTAGTAATTTTTACATTTCTGAGATCGTAACAACCTAATCTATCTATTTTGTGGATTAATTTGCAACGTTATCAAAGTATCAAAATTTTTTCATGGATGAATATGCTGAAATTTTGAAATGGTAGAAATTGAAAGGTTGTTGATAGATAAACAACTTTTGTAAAGTGAATTTTAATGAAATTGTGTTTTAGGGACTAAATTGTAAAGATGTAAAATTCATAGAAAATTTTTGATTTTTATGAAATATATGTGTTGTAAATGTTATATGTAAAAATTAGTTAGACTTGGAATAAGGATTAAATTGCATGAATTTCATTTTTGAGCCTAAGGATAAAATCATCATTTGTGGAAAGTATAGGAGCAAAATGGTAATTTTTCCTAAGATATGAATTGAATTAAATTAAGTATGAAATGAATTAAATTGACATTAAATTCATTTATATAAATTCGGAAAGACCTAGTACTGAGTTGGATCGAGGAAAACAAAAGGTGTTAGATTAGCAGATTCTTGAAACGAACAAGTATTGAGGTAAGTTCGTGTAACTAAAATGTATGTTTATATGTTTAAATTGAATGTTATGATTGTGAAATGTATGATTTCCATGTGTAAACATAAATCACATATCCGATAATGTCTGACAAGTGTTAAGTTCCGTTTGAATAAAAGAAATTCAATGGATACAGGATTTCCCGTATTGGTTATGGTCCTGCATATGTTGCGGACTACCACAACTCTTTGTGAACGTCCTATTATATGATCGATTGTGATCCTGCATATATTGCTGACACAAACGCAGCTCTTTATGAGTGTCCTGATATTTGCTCTTTGTGAGCTTCCTGATATGGCTCGCTTGAACATCCTATTATATGGCTATTCGAAGCTCCCTAATAATTGCTCTTCGGAGTTACCTGTTAAGCTTAATGAGCTTCATGTTCTAAACTCTTATGAGTTTTCTGTTATAGCCCAGTTAAGCTTCTTGTTACATAGCTCACATGAGCATCCTGTTATATAGCTCGAGAGAGTGCTTCATGATTATGTGCCCTAATTGGGTACCCCTGAATATGAGTTGACAGTTCACAGTGTTGTACACTTTAAGTGTACTACATGTGTATCCATTGATATTTTAAATAAATTTAATGGGCAAAGTTCTGTTATGGCCAGTCTGAACTTGAGATGATTTATCATAAAAATGTATATGTTATATGGAAATATGATAAGAAAAGTATATGTGTATGAAAGTTATTACATGATGAGCTCATCTTTATTACTTGAAAAGTATTTAGAAATTCATGACTAACTTGCTTGATTGAGTGTATGTGATTAGGCAATTGGTCAATTTGTTGGGATGCATGTTATTTACATGATTACTTAAATTGAATATAATCGGTAAATTAAATTCCTGTTATACGAACTTACTAAGCATTAAATGCTTACTTTGTTTTGTTTTTCTCTGTTTTATAGTACTCGAAAGCTCATGAAGGTTGGAATTTAGTTAGAGTCACATCACACTATCCTTTGGACCTCTCGGTATATAAGACAAGCTAACTTTTGATATAATGGCATGTGTAGGTTAAATAGATTAAATAGATTAAATGATAAAATATTTTGGTCGTAACTGGCCATTGGAATGGCTAGTGTTAAGCATACTTTGATGTAATTATATAAGGCATTATCATGTTTGATGTGTATTGAAAATGGTTTTATGGTGGAAGGCATATAAACCATATGATGAATGGATTTGAATTAGTATAATTGATAAAATTTGCATATAAACATAAGTGCAAATTTGGTAAGTTTAATCACTTGAGCATATGTGCTAATATGTTATACACAATACTTGTATTTGGCTTGATTTTAATGACTTGAATTGGTTTGGAAATGTGTTAAAATGTTAATGTAGGTACAAGGCAAAATTTGGGTGAGAAATAAAGCTTGGAAATGACCTTATTTTGTCCACACGAGTAGACACACGGGTGCATGTCTCAGCCATATGTGACACACAACCATGTACAGGGGCGCGTGGTTTGGCCGTGTGTCCCCTGCATCTTAAAAATTTAAAAACAGAATACTTCGAATTGTTCACATGGGTAGATACACGGGCGTGTGTCTCAACCATGTGAGACACATGGCTTAGCACACGGGTGTGTGTCTCAGCCATGTGAGACACACAGCCTAGCACACGAGCATGTGTCTTGGTCGTGTGAATCCTACACCTAATTTTTGAAAATTTAATTGTCCACACGGTCTAGCACACTAGCGTGTGGCTAGTCATGTGACTTAAGTCAAAGAGTTACACGGGTATAGACACGAGCTAGGACACGGCCATGTGCCTTACATTGAATACCCACACGGCTTGAGACACGGGCATGTCACTTGGTCATGTGATCCACACGGCCTGATCACACAGGCGTGTGTCCCCTATTTATAAGGAAATTTTAAAAATTTTACGAAAAATTCTCTGAATTCTTAATGTAGTCCTAACTTGTTTCTAATGTATAAATTGGGCCTCGATGGTCTAATTAAGAGATAATACGATTAAATATGATTGGTTTCAGATATGAATAGTAAATGACAAGAATTAATAGTATTTGATATGTAAACTCCGGTAATACTCTGTAACCCTGTTCCAGCGACAGATATGAGTTAGGGGTGTTACATGCAAATCAAGAGTCATCTACTTATTCCGAGGCAGTTAGCTGTGAAGATTTAGGAAAGTGGATGTTTTCCATGTAAAAAGAGATATAACCACTCCATAAGAATAGAACATGGGACTTAATGAAGCTTTCTAAGGGTAAAAAGGTTGTTTGTTGTAAATGAGTGTTCAAGAAGAAAGAAGGGACTCTAGGAGTTGAATAACCCAGATATAAAGTAAGGCTAATTGGAAAAGGTTACAGTCAGATTCCAGGTGTAGACTTCACAGATATGTTTTCTCCAGTTGTGAAGCATAGTTCGATTCGAGCCTTACTTGGTATTATGGTCATGTATGATTTGGAGCTTGAGTGGTTAAATGTAAAAACAACGTTCTTGTATAGAGAACTTGAATAAGATATTTACATGCAACAACCAGAAGGTTTTATAGTCTCAGAAAAGGAGGACTGTGTTTGCTTACTAAAAAAGTCCCTTTTATGACCTGAAATAGTCACGAAGGTAGTGGTACAAAAGGTTTAATTCATTTATAACTACTCATGATTTCAAAAGAAATAGCTTTGAAAGTTGTGTTTATTTTAAGAAAAATAGTGATAGTTCATTTGTATATCTACTCCAGCATGTTGATAGCAATTAAAGATAAAGGAGGGATAAGAAATTTCAAAGCCCAACTTAGTGGAAAATTTGATATGAATGATTTGAGAGCAGTAAATAAGATACTTGGCGATTACTGAGTCTTATAAAGAAGCTATTTGGTTAAAGGGACTCTTTGGTGAACTCAGTAAAGACCTTCAGATCAGTACAGTGTTTTGTGATAGTCAAAGTGTCATCTTCTTTACAAATGATCAAATGTTTCATAAGAAAACAATGCACATTAATGTTCGGTATCATTTTGTGCGTGATATTATTGCTCGTGGTGATATTGTTCTGAGCAAAGTTAGTACTCATGATAATCCTGCAGAGATGATTACTAAGTCACTTTCTATAACCATGTTTGAGCATTGCTTGGACTTGGTTGGTGTTTATTGTTGAAGAATATCCCTTTAGGGGTTTTATAGAAAATGTAGAGAACTTGTTCGTTGAAAATTCGTATCAAGGTGGAGATTGTTAGAATTGTGTGATCTGAATCCTTGTTAAAAAAATAATACAGTAGTAAAATTAGGGGATCTGCGGAGGGCTTAAACTACACTTCTTCTATTTGACATTGATTAGAATAAGGTTTTCAACCTTTAAATAGATGTAATCAAAACTTCTCTTGTATCATTCGATTTTTAACATTAGTGAATTTTCTTCTCCTCTCCCCGTGGTTTTTTTTCCAAAAATATTTTCACATAAAATCTGTGTTTTATTTTTCTTTCTTATTACTTTGTGATTGTTCTACATTGCCATTATCCACGTTCAGTTTTGCATGTCATGTCCATATTGACGGGATAATATAAGGACAACACCTCATTAACCGATTTATTTTTTTAACTGAAATCTATTTGTTAATTTTTTTCATTTATACTCAAGTTTTTTGTAATTTGTAAATATGTGTTTTTATTATACTATAGAGAACAATACAATATACAACTTTATTCTAATTTTCTCGTGCAGACTTGATTCAACAATAAAAAAATGACAACGATAACCAATTTTGATTCAAAAATGATATTTATTTAAAAACATAACCAATTTTGATTCAAAAATGATATTTATTTAAAAACATTTCATATCCAATATCGGTATAATATTATCGGCTATAACTTAGCTAAATAATTAAAATTTACATGAGAAGTACAAAAAAAAATATTTATATCCTCAATCAAAATGTGTGCCACAACAAGGTGGTTGTCAGGTGCGAGTTGAATTTCTTCTTCGTTTAAGCTATATATCGGCCTCCTCATCTTCATCTTTACATCCATCATTAGATACAGGTTGTGGTATCGACCTCTCATCTTCTTCGCTTTCGCTCGTGGTTGATTACAAAGTGCTCCTTGGTTGCCATTTTATATCCTCTATTCTAGAAACAAATGGTTACGAAGATGGTTTACCTTGGTAGAACAATGACCCTGGAGGTGTTTGTGATACCATAGACATATAACCATATTGTGTCCCATTCACCAATGGCAAAACAATTAGACTTCCGGTCGGTACCCCTAACATAATAACTTATATGTCATCGCCGGAGTCTGAAACGTCAATGGCATTGCCGTGTAATATGCTGGGGACGGAGGTAGTGGTCCAAAAATAAAACCTAGCATCAATATAGAAGCAAACAAATGTGGTGCTTGTTTAAAAATGACAAGGTTAGTGAAAGCACCAAAATAAGTCGAGTCATACTGACCGGCTAGTGGTGCAGTCATCAGTGTTGGTTTTTGCATTGGTGTAGATGATGGACCTGCCACGACAACTGCTCCAAACCTTGGATGCCTAGGCACCCATTATGGCCTCCTCGTATGACGTTGCCAACCTTTCATCTCTTCCGCTAGTAGATATGGCTTGCCACAGTGTCTAAACCATGGCATGTACTCCAGATTGTAGGCTAACTCCAGAACGATAATGGCCTCGTGAGTAGGTAAAAAGTCATACCTATTGTTCCAAAGGTTGATATATTCCACATGGAACATATGCTAATTTTCATTTGTTCTCTCCTGCAAGTCGATATGGTGCAGATCTTTGATGTTTTGGAGTGTCAACAGAATCGTTTTCCTCATTGGAATTGCCACATAAATCTATTTGATTCGTGCATCTCCACCGTAGTGTACATTACCAATGGCACCCTCACGTGCCAAATGTTGGGATTCACCAAGAATTTAGACGGGATGCATTATTGAATTCTCAGATCAGAGTATGGCGTCCATTCAAACTATATTAAAATAATAAAAAATTTAATTATATATACTATTAATTTTTAAATCAACTATGTTAATATTATATAATTTAAATTTAAAAAATACATACATTTTTTTCCGATCATTGATCTAACAAAAGTTGTATATCTTAAAGCTTCTCCGTAGTCCCACGTAACTCCACCTATTGAAATAATATGTTAACACAATAATTTAAAATTTAAATAATTTTATTATAGTAAATATATTATCTAATAATTTTTATCTTGTTACGAGTGAGAATGTATAAGGGTAGTTCACTTGAAGACGTAAAAATGGCAGTCGGTACCACACCCATAATTGCAATAGTAACATGCAACCACTGATTTTATTTTTGTGGTTCTATTGTCTAACATATCTACCAGTACAATGTCACAAACACTGCTGACCCCCAACACATCTAAAGTCCATGAGTTTTAGTAGTCACCTTAAATAGACAAGATTTCATGATTTATCGGGAATTAGGAGACCTTTAATGATCATAAAGATATACGCCCGAGCGTGTTGCTCTCTTTGGACTTCACTCAATTCCACATCAACCCACCAAGATTTCTTTTCAACCAATTCATATCTATCTAGGCTCCATAAGTCGAGTCTGAAACCCTCCCAAAAGTTACTCGCATACATCTCTTCAATCGACTGCGACAACTAATCCAGTTACTACCAGACCATCCACCGGTAACCTGAGCTGTAACTGCACGTCCTCAAGTGTGACAATACACTCGTCACATGGAAGATAAAATGTGTGCATATTGGGTCTCCACATTTCCACTAACGCGTTTACAAGTGTGGGGTCAAATTCACACCCCCTACCCATACGGGCCACGTGCAAAAATTCCGCATCTCTCAAGTATGGTTCGATTAAGGACAATGGAAGAGCGGGTAGCTTACAAATATATGTCTCCAAAATCTGATCTTCCAACTATATTAAAAAAATACAAATTATTAAATTTTAGTATAACAAGAAAACATTTAAATTAAATTAGATTAAATATAATAAAAAAAATTCTTACAATTTGCAATTGATCGACCGAAATATACTTTTCATTCAAACGAATTAGAGATTTTTTCATTACTAATTTCGAAAAATACGAAATAAATTGTAATACAAAGATTAATTTAAAAAACCTTAATACAAATTTAATAAATAAATAAATAAGAGTTAAGAAATTAAGAGAGAATTGGGAGAGAGATAAGTTGAGATGAAATTGGAAAAAAAATAAAAATAGGGGTTTACATAGAAAAAAAATAGCCGGCCGTCACTTGGAGAAATTTTTCAAAAATGGACTTAATCCAATAATTTTTTAAAAAAATCTGAAGTATTTCACCTCATTATTTGTCTAAATCGGGCCACTTTGTTTTAAAATTCAACGATACAAATTGAAACCGGCACTCCGTTGCTTCCTCCTCTTTCTCATCAATTTGCTTGTACTTAATATAACCAATGCAGGTGACTGAATTAAGTGTTACTCTCAGCTTAGATACACTTACTTACTTAAAAAGTTGGATTATAAATTAAATACAATATAATTATAAAATCTTTTTAATAAATTTATTTTTTAAAATAAAATAATTTTCCATATACCAAATGACTAATGCCTTGTATTTTTACCCTGTAAAAATTCCATACTAAGATATAATTTTTTTTATATCTAATATTATTTTTTAAGTATTTGATTGAGTCAATATAAATAAATAAAAAATTAACAGAAAATTGTTTTTTTTTTTTTTGTAAAATTTATATAAAGTCTAAAAATATTTAGATTTAGATTTAAAATATTATATTTTGAAGGCCTTTGGACTCATACCAAAATTTTATTTAATGTAATTAAAAAATATGTAAGATGGGTGTTAACTTGAGAGAGTGATATTGGGAAGGCCACATGAACCCTTTAAATATCTTTCTTTTTAGTGACACTCACTTCAACTCCTCTAACCTTACTATTTCCTCTCCAACACTTGTTTTCCTAATAGCTTTATAAAATTTTCAATAGAATGAAAACACAAATTGAGTT
Source organism: Gossypium longicalyx (assembly GCA_025698465.1). NCBI lineage: Eukaryota > Viridiplantae > Streptophyta > Magnoliopsida > Malvales > Malvaceae > Gossypium > Gossypium longicalyx. The sequence goes on along the minus strand of CM046995.1, from coordinate 62,905,288 downwards.
TTGGGTGTGAAAGCAAAACAGCTTCAGTATAGTTGCATAATCAGGAGTGATAAAAAGAAAAAGAAATGCTTGTCTTCTTCTTTACACATAATTTTTTCTCTCTTATCTTTTCGATATTTTATTATCTCATTTGGGGCTGAAATTAAATTGCTTACCGACATAAAACTACTCCAAACAGGGAAAAGATATTTGGGATTGGGACCCATTTCCCATACCATGCATCTCTATAATTCGCCAAAACAATGCCGGGGGAGTGAGGATCTTTGAATTGCGTGTTCATGGGTTTTCCCCCTTTTTCTTTCTTCTTTTAGTTGATGCATGGATCTTATGGGTTAAGCTATGTTTCATTATAGGCCCATCAGTGTTTCAAGATTAAGGATTTCAACTAGCTTGGTTAGGTCTCGACAAGCACGTCAGCATTAGAAGACCCACCGTATGCCGATAGCTGCATCTATTCTTGTATACCATTTTTCTAGAAAGCAAACCAGTCTCAAATATCTTTTAGCACTTTCCATTTCTATCCTCTCATGCAACTTTATAATTAGATATTTGTAACTGAGAAATGGTTATATATTTTTTTAAATAAAGTTCACAATAAATCCAAGAATGATGGGTTGAATATAAGACACAAAAACCCTCAAGTATTTTTTTTTCAAGATTTTTATATAATTTTATAATTATATTTACATAAATTTAGTTTTTTCCACCTAGACTAGTGCCATTATCTTATAATGATTATCATCATATTCATTATATTTTAATTTGATATACAATAATATTAAACTATCTAAATAATTTTTATCTTGATTAAATTGTTAAAGTTGGATTTTTCTTAAATATATACTATAGCTTATGTTGAGATTTATTTCCTTTTTTAATTAAAAATGTGTTTTTTTTCTAAAAAAATTGTGGCCCTAAAGGCATCTTCTCTTGATGACATATGTACAACTATTTTATTTCTCTTTCTTTAGTAATTACAGTTTTCAACTATCTCTTACATTTATATTTGAAATTTAATCTTTATATTTTGATTTGATATAATTTAGTCCTCTATTTTATAATGACATGATTAATCCAAATTATTAATAGCTTTAACTATTCCAATTAAAATGCTAAGGTGAATTTAAAAAAAAAAGAATAAGCTACAAGATTAGCTTGAATGAGTTCGCAAGTTGGTTTGTTGATGATCTTCTTTGAGTTGATTGCAACTTTAAACTTTGTCTTTTCGAGAGAAGAGATTAAAGGCAAAGATTGAACTACTAGGTATGCCAGAAATTTGTACACACAAATTTCAAGTCAAAAGTTGAGTTGAAAATTTTAGAGTTAAAATTATTAATAACTTTGTAGAAAAAAAAGTTATAATCTTTATAAATTTCTTAAATAAATCTTTTGAATACAAAGAAATTCTCCTTTGATTCTTCTTTTCAATTTGGCTTCAATCCCAAGATTGTCTAGACTTGGTCTTACATGGATGCAAATTGCTCCAAGTGTCGTATTGACTTACTCTTGAAACAAATTTGGACCGTCTTTTCAATTTATTTGGATCGAAAAGTGGTTTTCTTCATAAACAACTTTTGTCTCCCTCTCTAAGGTTAAACTAGATTAGAAAACGATTTTTTTTTCAAAACTGATGTGATGTTCTTTAGAATTTCTTCAAGTTCTTCGACTTTTTTAGAACTTGTGAATGTATAGAATAACTTAGGTGGCCCCTTTTTATAGTGCCTATTGCTTGAATAAAAGAGAATTCTAATAGACATTACCTACTTAATTTGATTGTTCTACAAGAATTTAAACTTTTTTATTTATTATTTATCTCTTATTATTTTAATTAATTAGAGATAAAATCGTCATTTAATATTATCACATAATTATTTTATTTTTTAATTAGTGATAATATAAAATTTTATTACTTATCTCTTAATTATTTAAATTAATTAAATAATAATAATGACACAAATATGATGTCATCATTTTTTATCATGATAGTTTTGACTTGAACCACGTTAATTTTAACTTGACACATGGCACTTTGTAATTGGTTTGAAAATTTCTTCAACTATACACATGCATGTATCTTTGAACTATTGCATGATTGAAGAAAAGTGATAGTTTAAAGATACATGGAATGTTTTTTGGGATGGTTGAGTATTTTTATGGATTGGGTTGGGTTGGATCATGGATAAATAAGTTGAATATGATATATTTTGTCAAAATCATCACCAATTTAATGGAAAAATTAATAATGTCATAATTTGAATAAAATTTAAAATTTTAATTTACTAAGATTAAATTGAACCTATTATTAATACATGGATTAAACTAAACTTTACATAATAATATAAGGAGTTCCGGTAGGCTTTAACCCAAGAGCCACAATGAAGCAAATATATATTTTAACGGCCTAATTGAACAGGAGGTACCTAAACTATTGAATTTGTTTAAGGTAGATAAACTATTTTTTAATTGATCCGAGTATCTAAATTTTGATTTTGTTACTAAAATTGGTATTGTTAAAAAAAAAAAATCAATCAATTAAAACTTGTTACATCATCATCTCACTAGAATATGATTAAATAAAAATTTTATTTTAATATTTATATTGATATTAAATAAAAATATCTATATTAATATTAAAAAAATCAGTTTAATTTTGGAAAACCATAAGATATGAAAAAGATCTGAGAAATATAAAAAGTAGGAGGGGTAAATCTCGAAATTCTATCGAAAACCAAGGGGCAATTGTCGACTAACAATTTAAATATCATAAGTCGACGAAAGTCGACACACTATTCACGGACCCCACGCGTTGGCTGCCTTTTTCCCGATATCGCACGTGACGACCCCATTCCCGAACTTTGCTACGTTTTCTTACAAGCAAACCGACACGTGCCAAATGTTGATGATAAATTGGCATACACAACTGACGGAACTCTGGTCCTGTTTTTCCATAATTTTCATAGCTTTCACTCACTCAAAGCTTAAGCGCATTTGCTAAAAAAAAAAAAAAAAAAAAAATTATTGATAAAATATTTCCTATTTTATTATTCTTCGAAATCAAATCATATATTCTCAAATTCTCTCGTCCAGATTTCCGACTCTTTCAAGGTATTTTTCACTAATTCCTTCTCTCAACGCCTCATCCTTCTTAATTCCAGATTTTTCACTAGCATTTCATATTTATTGATATATATGTTCATTTTTATGAAATTATGGATTTTTTTCATTGGGTTACTATGATTGTTCGTTAAGTATGTGGAAATGATGCTACTAGAACCATTATAGTAATACTGTTTGTTTTTTCTTTTCCTCCAGCAAAAAAAAAAAAAAAAAAAAGAAAAGGAAGAAGCGTTATTAAAATTTTTAATTAGATTTTGTTACGAAGTGTTAACAAGGAAGATGAGTAATAGCGTGGGCCAGAATTTGATACAGCAGCATTTCCTCCTTCCCACGGTTTTAGAGCATCAAAGCAAGCTAAAAGGTTCTTCTGCCATCGCTTCAAATTCCTTGTGTGCCACTGCTTCCCTGAATCAATCGCTAGCTCAGCCACGCAAATATCAGTTATCTACTAAATTTTATGGTAACAGTTTGAGTAAGAGGAAACACAAATTAGCCATGGGGAGCCAACGCCCTCTGGCCTTCATCCCTCAAGCCGTGTTAGCCACCGATCCGGCTTCTGAGGTAAACGCCTTTTCTAGCCTTGCAGCTTTGCTTATGCTTTTTTTTCCCCCTTAATTTTAGAATTTTGCGACACACACTGACGCAATTATGGTGGTTTATTTATTCATTAATCATCAACGGAGCACCGATTCAATTGCGAAATTACTAAATTACCTTGAGAGTGCTTTTGTCTTTTATTATATAATAAATCAAACTAAAACACCACTCACGTTACTATTGTAATCAAAATATTAATTAGTTTTTATGAATTTTTAATAAATATATTTGTTATATAGTTTTTTTCACCCAGGTGTGCTATAAATCTAGTATATAGTAAATGAGATTAATTCTTTCTGTACCTGTTTTACCTTTAAAAATGAATATTCTGATAATAATAGTTGTATTCTGCATTTTTGGATTTTGATATGATCTTTCAATTATATAAAAAAAAAATACTGAAAAAAAATGGCTGTAAATCGTTTAGAGCTTTTCAAAATTTTCTGCCATATTTATAACTTTTTTTTCCTTCGTTTTGCTAAGAAGATTATTTTTTTTCTTTTCTTTTTTTGACATAAATGATACCGTTGCCACATATAGATAATTACAATCACAATTATGATTATGAATAATGCGTATTAACTATTAAAAGGTACAATCCAATTGAAATATATATATCTGGATTTGCAAAGGAATAAAACTAGGTAACACACATGGTGGGATTTAAATCAGAATAAAATCTGAACCAAAACTCATGCATGATTTTAATACGGGGTCTAAATACTGAATTTTTGGTCGTAATAGGAGTAAGGATGATGATCCAAGTGGTGGTTGTTTCACTGTAGCAGTTAAATCTGCATCTTTGGATAAATAAAACATACACTTATCCAGGAAAAAGAGAATGTACTGCATTGCAGTTTAGCTTTTGTTTCATTTTTAGCCTATTGTTCTAAGTGCATATTGTGCTAGTTTGGTTACTATCAAATTGAGTTGACTTTTTTCCCCAAAATTTATGCAAGGGATTCTTTCTCTGGGTCACTCTTTAACTGTTGAACTCTTACACCAATTTACTACAACTTATACTCGAGCATGAAAGGATAGAAACCGGCTATAATATATCTTTGTGGCAACCTATTTTGGGTTTGAAGAAGCACTTGCATAAATTGCATAAAACATGTATTACAATCCACCGAAAAGAGGTTTATTGGATAAATGTATATTTTGTAATGTTCTCAGACATCTGAATCTTGCTTCCTGTTATCTTGTATATCCTTTCATAAAATGGTATTTGTTCCTTTCTTGAGTGGGGATACATAAACAAATATTCATATTTCCTTTTTGTTTGTTTGAAACAAAACCGATTATATCTGATCTGATTTCCTTCTGATGATAATTGTATGGCACAGAATTTTGTGGTATTGTTTATCAAAAAATTTTGAAGAATTCTTATTTTGCTGCAGAATCTCGGAAAATTCAACATCGACGGGAATATTGAATTGCAGGTAGTTATAGCTTGGTGCTAACTAATTTTGCTAAGCTATATGCTTCTCATAGACTGCTGGTTTAATTGACTTTAGCTTGGAATTTGAAGCTCCTTTCTGTCTTATTCCAGCTAAAAAATCACCCTTTTTACTTGACCAGGTTGACGCTAGTGCTCCTACCTCAGGGTCTATCACAAACGTAAATTTTAGAGTTATGTATACTAGTGACTCTTTGCTCTTGCACTGGGGTGCAATACGTGGTAGTAATGAGTAAGTTCACTTCTAATGGTAGATGGATTATGTTAACCTTACATTTAATTTTGATTTTCAAGTTCTGATATTGAGTTTCAATATATGGCTGTTTGAGAAAGCTCTGCTCTTTTTTTTTTTCTTTGTTGACAGCAAGTGGGTACTTCCTTCACGTCAACCAGAAGGGACCAGAAACCACAAGAATAGAGCCTTAAGAACTCCATTTGTGAAGGTTAGTGCTGCAAAGTGACACAAAAAATTTAGTTTTGACCAGTCCTAACAGATTTATCTACATATTGCATGATGCTTTTGTAGTCCGGCTCCAGTTCATATTTAAAGTTAGAAATTGATGATCCTCAAATACAAGCTATAGAGTTTCTCATATTTGATGAAGCCCGAAATAAATGGCAAGTATCTGTTGGTTTTTTTTTCCTAAGTTCATAGCATTTAGAAGGGCTACTTAAATAAATATGCTGTTTTCTCTCCCCGTTTTGCTATTTGCAGGATAAAGAATAATGGTCAGAACTTTCATGTAAAGTTACCACGGAGGAAGACATTGGTCCCTAACATTTCAGTTCCTGAGGATCTTGTTCAGGTTCAGGCATATTTAAGGTGGGAGCGAAAGGGTAAACAGATGTATACCCCTGAGCAAGAAAAGGCAAGTAATAAGTTTAATAGCTATACAGTTTCACTTCTGCATTTCAGTTTGTTCTTCTTTTTCTGGTCCTTTCATCTTGTTTCATTATTCTTGCTCCTTTTGGCTAGAAGTGAATTTATTGAATTTTGATATCCTCTTACCTAAGTTTCATGCTCCCTCATTAATTAGCCCATTGAAATAGGTTTCAGGCTTTATCTTTTTCTTTATTTATCCTAAGAGTTATCCATCAATGTTTCATGAATTAATTAATACTTAAAACGAATTTTTCTTCGTTCTTCAAAAAAAAGAAAACTAATTTTTCTTTGTGTGCCATAATAAAAGCAGCTCCAGAGATGTGCTTTTAACAGAATGTTTCTATACAGTGGAGCAAATTATTATGCGTCAGATAAAATTTTAAGACATGCCCCACTACTGGTAACAAAAAGTTTTGGCTGCAATATCTTAAGAATTCAAGAAATAGTCTAAGCTCTTGTTGTAATTGCATTTTAGACTTTTCAATTAGTGGAGCCATCTTAAGAGAAAAGCAGGATTATCATTGATCAATGCAGATATGTAAATCATGAATCATAGACTTATTTTTTCCTTTGAATTTCAAAGCAGTATGAAATAGTACTATCAGTTTTATATCTCTTTACTTGTCTCAAAGAACTTTCCTTTGCCATAGGAGGAATATGAAGCAGCTCGTGCTGAGCTATTGGAGGAAATATCCAGGGGTGCTTCTGTAGACGACATCCGGTCAAAAATAACAAAAAAAAATGGACAAGAATATAAGGAGACTGCTATTAATGAAGAAAATAACAAGATACCTGATGATCTCGTCCAAATACAAGCCTATATAAGATGGGAGAAAGCAGGGAAGCCGAGTTATTCACCGGAGCAACAGCTTGTAATTTTCCTTTCTCCTTCTGGACTTTAAGAGTTTTTTTTTTTTTTTTTTCAAGCTCTTTTTTATTCAAGCAAATTGGACTATTTGATTGCACATTTTATTTCAGAAGGTTAATGAACCTCTCGGTCTTGCCTGTACTAAATACTGACTGAAGCAATGTTTCAATATATTAGAGGGAATTTGAGGAAGCAAGGAAAGAGTTGCAATCTGAACTAGAGAAAGGTGCATCTCTTGATGAAATCAGAAAGAAGATTACCAAAGGAGAAATAAAGACTAAAGTGGCAAAGCAACTGCAGAACAAAAAATATTTTAGTCCCGAACGAATCCAGCGCAAGCAGAGGGACTTGATGCAGCTTATTAATAAGCATGCAGTAAAAGCGGTAGAAGAAAGTATCTCTGTTAAAGTTGAACCCAAACCATTGACAGCTGTTGAGCATTTTGCTAAAGAAAAGGAGCTGGATGGCAACCCTGTTATGAGCAAGAAAATTTACAAAGTTGGTGAGAAGGAGCTTTTGGTAAGATAAGAAGTGTCTCTTTAATTCTGCCTTTTGTCTTTCACATGCAAAAACTTTTGAAGTTTGACTACCTCCAAATATTCCAGGTACTTGTAACCAAACCTGCTGGTAAGATAAAGATCCACCTAGCTACTGATTTGGAAGAACCTCTTACCCTTCACTGGGCTCTATCTGAAAAAGATGGAGAGTGGCTGGTAAGATTCCTTGAATTATAACAATCCTTAACAAGACATTGAACTTTGGGATTGAATTCAGAAAAATCTGAGACTAGTTTATGTGAACCATTTTCAGGTACCACCACCTGCTGTTCTCCCTCCTGGTTCAGTTTCTTTAGAAAAGGCTGCTGAATCAAAATTTTCAACAAGCACTTCTGGTGATCTTCCTAAACAGGTTCACTAAGTAGATTTCAATCTTGTCATGCGTGCGTTAGGACTGAAGTCCAATGATGCACATGAATTGGATTTTCTGTGATTTAAAATATAATAAGGTTAAAGACTGTCTCCATATTTATATCCTGAAATCTTATTTAGGTGCAATGCATTGAGATGGAGATTGCGGATGGCAATTTTAAAGGGATGCCATTTGTTCTTCTGTCTGGTGGGAAGTGGATAAAAAATAATGGCTCTGACTTCTATGTAGAATTCAGCCAGAGATTCAAGCAAGTTCAAAAGGTTGTTTCTTGATTTCGACCAGGAAATTTTTGGGTCCATCTACATGTTTTGAATATGTTTTCAGTTATTTTCAGTTTGAAGTGCCTTCTCATATGATTAACTGGAGTTTTCTTGTAAAAACAAGGATGCTGTTGATGGCAAAGGTACTTCAAAGGTTTTACTGGATAGAATAGCTGCACTGGAGAGTGAGGCGCAAAAGTCTTTTATGCATCGGTCAGTGAACTTCTGGGACTTGGACTTCAATTTTATCACCAACTATTTCTCATTTATGATATTGCTGAGTTGGTTATTTGGAATTTAGTTATCTTTGTAGCATTCAATACAAAAATAATTTGCATTATAGCTTCTGGAAATCTACAAGGGAGATAGTTATGAGAACATTGTTTTTGGAGTTGTATCTTCTTTCCTAGAAAATGCAGATAACCTGTCCTATTATGGGTATATTATTTATAGATAAAGTTTGTTACTCAAATCAAGTAATCACATTTTAATGCCTTCTGTCCTTGAAGATGGTAGAGCTCTTTAAATCTTGCCTTTTCTCTCTCAAGCACACACAAGCTGCTGTTGTGTTTCTTTTGGCTCCCACTTGTCTTGTTATGGTTCCATGTGTGACTGGAGTTTGAAATTTCACTCAGCAGTTTAGTCAAGTCCTAAATCTTTGAATTTCTCTCAGTATACTCATACTTTACTTGAAATGAGACCTTAATAGTTTTATGTTCAGTTTTCCATTGTTCTTCAAGTAGTAAGTTTTGCTGTGTCCCTTTTTTTAGGTTTAATATAGCGTCAGACTTAATGGAACAAGCAAAAAATACCGGCGAATTGGGTCTTGCTGGGATATTGGTGTGGATGAGGTTTATGGCTACAAGGCAGCTCATATGGAACAAAAACTACAATGTGAAACCACGGTACGTTTTAGATTAATTACAAATTTTGTGCTGTGCATGATGATCATGTGAATGCAAATGTAATTGTTATTTTTGTTTTGTGCAGCGAGATAAGTAAGGCACAGGATAGACTGACTGACTTGCTACAGAGTATTTACACCACTCATCCACAGCATCAGGAGCTTTTGCGCATGATTATGTCTACCGTTGGTCGTGGAGGCGAAGGGGATGTGGGACAAAGAATTAGGGATGAAATACTGGTCATCCAGGTTAATCTTGAAGAACATGTTCCTATCTTTTCTGGTTTTCTTGTTTTATTTTTACTTGAACTGTTCTCATTCTATCCCAGAGACACAATGATTGCAAGGGAGGAATGATGGAGGAATGGCACCAGAAGTTACATAATAATACCAGTCCCGACGATGTTATAATCTGTCAGGTATCTGATATGTGAATTCAGTGAAAATTCCATTTTAGTTTCCTTCAGCTAACAGAACATATGCTTGCAGGCATTGATTGATTATATTAAAAGTGACTTTGACATCAGTGTCTACTGGAAGACCCTAAATGAGAATGGAATAACAAAGGAGCGCCTCTTAAGTTATGATCGTGCTATCCATTCTGAACCAAGTTTTAGGAGAGATCAGAAGGATGGCCTTTTGCGTGATCTTGGACATTATATGAGAACCTTGAAGGTCTGTTGCTTAAACCTTTATGGTTGTATTCATTATACTTTTCCTTTTTTCATTGGCACCTTCTTGTAGGCATCCATTCACTTCTAAAGACTATCATTCTGTTCCTTAGCTGTACTTTTTTCTCATTATGTTTCTTCTGCTCTCCATTATGGTGGATTAATTTTATTCAATTTCTTTCCTTTGGCTTATATATGAGGTTGCATTTTGTTGATAGTTTCTCTCTAATTATCATTTATGCATAGGCGGTTCACTCTGGTGCAGATCTTGAGTCTGCTATTTCTAATTGCATGGGCTACAGAGCGGAGGTAATATTAGAAGTAAAGTGAAATCTCCCATATGAAGTATTATTGTCAGCCTTTTACAGGAGCTTTCTTTGTGTTCAGGGTCAAGGTTTCATGGTTGGGGTGCAAATAAATCCTATACCTGGCTTGCCATCAGGATTTCCAGTATGTTTAACTTTAGCTTCAGTTTTATTTCAAATGTTCTATTTTATTTTAACTTTTTCCCTGAAAATGTTTATCGAAGATTTAAGATACACTCATAACAGGACTTGCTTCGATTTGTTCTTGAACACATTGAAGACAGAAATGTAGAAGCCTTGCTTGAGGTATTTAACATTTGATCGGAAATGTATAATCATTGTTCCCATTTGTTTCCTCTGATACACCGACTTTCAACCCCTCCTTTCACAGGGCTTGCTTGAGGCTCGTCAAGAGCTTAGACCACTGTTGCTCAAGTCTACTGGTCGTCTAAAAGATCTATTGTTTTTAGACATTGCCCTTGACTCTACTGTTAGGACAGCTATTGAAAGAGGTTATGAGGAGCTGAATAATGCTAGACCAGAGGTAAATTCTTCATCTTCCCCACATCCAATGTATCTTACATTTAGTATTTCTTTACAATGCTGTTCCCTGATTTGTATATTTGTTTCATGGCGTAGTGGATGATCTTTGTATATTTATTTCATGGCTTCTTGTGCATTGTGCAGAAAATCATGCATTTCATCACTCTTGTTCTAGAAAACCTTGCGCTTTCTTCAGATGACAATGAGGATCTGGTCTATTGTTTGAAGGTAAATTACTGTCATACAGAGCTATGGTTGTGTTCTTATTTCTTAAGGGCATCAGTGGATTCTAAAGTTAAAACTTTTTAGGGGCAGATCTGATTACTGACAACATTTACTCATCTGTGCCAAAGATTCTATCAAAATGTATTTCAATTTGTGATAGCAGATGAAAGGAACCTTGTAGCTTTGAAGTTAGACTTCAAGCTTAACTTTTGGTAAATGTATATGTTACAAGATAACCACTCTTTTTCTAGTGCTAGGTTGCTTTGTAGAGTTCAATAGCTACAATAGTCCCCTTTTGCAAGTTCAGGAGATTTGGAAGAGAGCATATTGAAATAGTATTGAAGAAAAGAAGCTTGCCAATATTGTTAAACACTGTATATACTGGTTGGAATTCTTTCATGTAGTTCTTCTGTGGAATGGTTTGACAGTCCATTGCTTGAAGCCTTAAAAACTTGAATATTTCACTCCACTTTAACACAGTGCCAGATAGATACTGATTCACTAAGCCAATCTTCCCTCTTCCAGTCACTAATGGTTAGATGCACCATGAAAAAATTAATTACTACCATATTTATGTGCATGGATTGCTTACTTATGTACTTTGCAGAAAGATAACGTTAAAGAACACAATGAAACTTTTTCTTTATGGAATGTAATCTCAGAGATGTCTCTGTGACGTTTAAATCATGGATGATAACTTCGACTTCATAACTTATGCAGGGATGGCACCATTCCATAAGCATGTGCAAGAGTAAAAGTGCTCACTGGGCATTGTATGCAAAATCAGTACTAGACAGAACTCGCCTTGCACTGGCTAGCAAAGCTGAGACGTACCAGCATATTTTGCAACCATCAGCAGAATATCTTGGTTCATTGCTTGGAGTAGACCAGTGGGCTGTATGTTATTATAGATCTCGAATTTGGTCACTGTAAATTTTTATGCTGTTACTTGATGTTGATCTCATTATAAAATAGAAAGATAAAGCATATTTGTTGAATTTTCTTCCAGATCAACATATTCACAGAAGAAATTATCCGTGCTGGATCAGCTGCAACTTTATCCTCTTTAATTAACAGACTTGATCCTGTTCTTCGAGAGACTGCTCATCTTGGCAGGTGGGTATATAATCATTTGTCTGCTGACTCATTATTAGAATATATTGGCAGTGAAACAAATTTTATGCTACTATACCTAGGCTTAATCATTTAAGAAGATTTTTTCATGGAATTAAGACATATGAGTCTGTCACTTATTGGAACTTACTAATGCAACTTTTCTGTCCTGCGACAGTTGGCAGGTTATCAGTCCAGTTGAGGTTGTTGGATATGTTGAAGTTGTGGACGAGCTGCTTTCTGTGCAGAATAAATCTTATAACCGACCTACTATTTTAGTGGCAAAAAGTGTAAAGGGAGAGGAAGAAATTCCGGATGGTACGGTTGCTGTGTTGACCCCTGACATGCCAGATGTTTTGTCACATGTTTCTGTCCGAGCAAGAAATTGCAAGGTGACTACCTGGTGCTTTGAGATTTCTTTGTAGCTGATAATTTATTGTGCGTTTAAGATGGATATAATTCCAACTGCAGGTTTGCTTTGCTACTTGTTTTGATCCTAATATTCTGGCTGACCTACAAGCAAAAAAATCGAAACTGTTGCGCCTAAAACCTTCATCTGCAGATGTAGTTTATAGGTACTGCTATCTCTAACTTAATTCTGAATTTGTCTAATGTATCATGAAACCATGACGTGAAGTTAAACAAACCTCTTGCTTTTATACTAGCAAAGCTAATTTGAATCTTGCTCCTCTTTTCATGCATTATTCAAGTGAGGTGAAGGAAGGTGAGCTAGTTGATTCAAGTTCAAGCAACTTGAAGGGAGATGGTCCATCTGTCACTTTGGTCAGAAAGCAGTTTGTTGGTAAATACGCCATATCAGCAGAGGAGTTTACACCTGAAATGGTTAGGCTTGCAAAATCTTACTCTTTTTATCTCCAAAACTTTACTTTGTTCTTTCTTAACCTACTGAGTTACAATGAGATTGAGTATAGAATTTTTTAAGCTTCTATGTGTTTCTGAACTATGTTTATGAATGGTGCACATCTAATTTATGCGTGGGGACATTTTTTCTGTCCTAGGTTGGTGCTAAATCACGCAACATCTCATATCTAAAAGGAAAAGTGCCATCTTGGGTTGGGATTCCCACATCAGTTGCCCTTCCATTTGGAGTATTTGAGAAGGTTCTTGCAGATGAAGCAAACAAGGTTATACTAATTCTGAACTTTAACCATGTCCCTGCTTTCTTAACTCATACATATATGCATTTTTGTTTACGATGACTTCATTTGGGGGTTATATTTCCATTTTGGAAAGTTATCTAAGAGCTTTTTAGTAATTTCTTTTTTCATTTTTGGTTTTTTTGGAAACATGTTTGTGCTGCTTCCTGAAAATGAAATATTCTAAGACTGTTGGAAACTTGTTTTCATTTTCAGCTCAATATTTAGGAAGGTTTGAACAAAAATATTAAGTTCAAAAAATGAATTTGGGTATAAAAAGGCCAAATGTAAAAACAGGTTGGTTTTGGTCATAGCTTTTTATTTAAAGCTCAACCTTGTCCTGTTCGTTTTACCATTAGTTGTACAAATCTTTGAGATATTTGTTCTTTTCAAGAGAGATCGATCACTATGTGTAAAATTTGAGTGGGCTGCACGAGCTTGGACTATGCTAAGACAGTTGGGCGTTTCTTGGGCAGTCACAAAGCTTCTTAATGCCCAGAACGACCCTTATAAGGTTCAAACTGAAAGTTTTCAAGAGAGCTTTTAATAAAATTGTTCTATTATTATTGACTAAAGAATTGAACTTAAATAGAGAAAAGAGTTCTAACTCTAATTGGAAAAATAGTTCCCTTATTCTAATAAACTACTAAAACATAAAAGAAAATAGTTCCCTAATTCTAATAAACTACTAAAAGATAAAATAAAAATATTCCTAGAATATGAATAAAACTTATCTACCTAAATAAGATTTATCTACCTAAATAAAATTAAAATATATACATATTTCAACACCCTTCCTCAAGTTGGTGCATATATATCAATCATGCCCAACTTGCTTACAAGAAAATCAGAGCTTGTCTTAGAGAGTCCTTTGGTGAGTATGTCAGCAATCTATTGTTTTGAAGGAACAAACGGCATGCACACTTGGCCTTCTTCAATCTTCTCCTTGATAAAGTGTCTATCAATCTCAACATGTTTAGTTCTGTCATGTTGGACTGGGTTGTGAGCAATACTAATGGCAGCTTTGCTATCACAGTACAACTTCATTGGCGAAGTTATTGGTTTCTTCAGCTCTTCCATAATTCTTTTTAACCACATCATTTCACAAATTTCTTGAGCCATTGATCTAAACTCAGCCTCTGCACTACTTCTTGCTACAACACTTTGTTTTTTGCTTCGCCAAGTCACAAGGTTTCCCCAAACAAATGTACAAAGATCCTCGATGTAGATCTTCTATCTCATTATTGAGCCCGCCCAATCTACATCTGTATAAGCTTCAATTCCTCTTTGTTCGGATTTCTTGAAGAATAAGCTATTTCCCGGTGAACTCTTCAAGTATCTTAGAATTCGAAACACTGCTTCTTCATGTTCCTCTATTGGGGAGTGCATAAATTAACTCACTAAGCTCACTGCAAAAGCTATGTTTGGCTTTGTATGTGATAAGGAAATTAACTTACCAACTAATCTTTGGTACTGCCCTTTATCAACTAATCGCCCTTTATTTCCGAATTTTACATTTGGATCAATTGGTGTGTCAGCTGGGCGGCAACCGCTCATCCCAGCCTCTTTTAAAAGATCAATCACATATTTTTTCTGAGAGACCACAAGACTCTTCTTTGATCGAGCGACTTCCATTCCAAGAAAGTATTTTAAAGGACCCAAGTCTTTGATCTCAAACTCCAATGTTAGATGCTCCTTGAGACGCCTTATTTCATCCATATCATCTCCTGTAAGAATGATATCAACGACAAACTATAATAATTGTTATTCTACTTTTTTGTGAATGTCCATAGAACATTGTGTGATCAGCTTGCCCTTGTAAGTAACCTTATTTTTTAACAACTTGAGTGAATCGTTCAAACCAAGCTCGAGGAGACTACTTCAGACCATACAAAGATTTCTTGAGTTTACATACTCGAGTTTCAAATTTTTCTTCAAAACCTGGAGGAGGATCCATGTAAACTTCTTCTTCAAGTTTTCCATTTAGGAAAGCATTCTTCACATCTAGTTGTTGTAAAGACCAATTAAGATTAACAACAATTGATAAAAAAACTCTGACGGAATTTAATTTGGCCACTGGAGCAAACGTTTCAAGATAATCTATTCCGTATGTTTGAGTGTACCCTTTAGCCACCAATCGAGTTTTTAATCTATCTAAAGATCCATCTGGTTTGAATTTGGTTGTGAACACCCATTTACAGCCCACTGTTTTTTTCCCTACAGGTAATTTCATTGTTTCCCATGTACCTGTTTTTTCAAGAGCGCGCATCTCCTCTAAAATAGTCTCCTTCTACTCAGGAACCTGTAAAGCATCTTTCACTTTTTTGGGTATTTGTACAGTATCGAGACACAAAACAAAGGTTGAGAATGTCGAAGACAAGGCTTTATAGGATACAAAGTTAGACATGGGATATTTGACAATATTTCTAACACCTTTTCTTTTGGCAATTGGAATATCTAAATCAGAAAATTCATTGGCTGGATTATGAGTTTTACCTGGACTTTTGACAGGATCTTGCGGGTCAGATTCTTGCTGATGAATCTGGTGGATTCCACTTTCTTGATTTTGATTTTTTCTTGAGTAAACAATTAACTCCTTTATTTGTTTTTTATTCTCATGATTAGACTCTACACCTTCATCCTCCTTTTTATTAACATTAACATTATTAATTTCCGTGTTAATTATAAATTCGCCTTCCCCATTATTAGAATCCCTATATTGTATATTCCTAGTCTTTTCTTGATCAATTATAGAATCTTCCTTAGTATAATTCCCTCTCTGAAGATTATAATCAAAATAAGATTGTGTTTCAACAAATGTGACATCCATGGTAACAATAATCTTCTTATCAATTGGATCATAACATTTGTAACCTTTTTTATTAGAAGTATAACCAACAAAAACACATTTTTTTACTCTAGGATCTAGTTTACCTTGGTTGTGAAGATGAACAAAAACACTACACCCAAAAACTCGGAGGGATAAATCTGTAATCAATTTAGAGTTAGGAAAATTATCTTTAAAGAGACGAAAAAGAGTACTATAATTTAGAGTTTTAATAGGCATTCTATTAATAAGATATGTAGCTGTTAACAAGGCTTTGCCCCAAAGATAACGTGGTACCTGACTAGTGAACATCAAGGCTCTAGTTACTTCCAAAAGATGTCGGTTTTTTCTTTCTGTAATCCCATTTTGTTGTGGTGTATTTGTAGAAGAACTTTGGTGGACTATTCCATGTTTGGTTAAGAAAACACCTAATTGGTCGCTAAAATATTCCCCACCATTGTTAGTTCGAAATACTTCTATTTTCATACCAAATTGTGTTTTAACCATAGCATAAAAAGACTGAAACACATTTTTAACTTCAGACTTATCTTTTAATAAAAACACCCAACAAAGTCGAGTATGATCATCAATAAAAGTGACAAACCAACGTTTTCCTAAAAAAGTCGAGACTCTTGAAGGTCCCCAAACGTCACTATGAATTAACGAAAAAGGTTTGGAGGCTTTATATTTTTGAGGTGGAAAGAATGACCGATGATGTTTAGCCAATTCACGAAATTCACAATGATATGAAGAAGGACATCTATTTTTAAATAGATTAGGTAACAAATATCTTAAATAGTAAAAATTAGGATGTCCAAGCCTATAATGCCAAATCATAACTTTATCTACCTAAATAAGATTTATCTATCTAATTGGGAAAATAGTTCCCTTATTCTAATAAACTACTAAAACATAAAAGAAAATAGTTTCCTTATTCTAATAAACTACTAAAACATAAAATAAAAATATTCCTAGAATATGAATAAAACTTATCTACCTAAATAAGATTTATCTATCTAAATAAATTTAAAATATATACATATTTCAACACAAACCTTGGACATGTTTAGTATTTACATGTTAATATAATATCATATACAAAAATGAGTAGTAGTTGAAGTGGTTTACCCGCATCTTTTAGTGTAGAGGTTTAAATTCCAGTACTTGCAACTGCAAGTTTCCCTTTTGGTATTTAGCCCTTTTTGTGACAAATTATATTATATATATCTTCATAATAAAAAAATAAACGAAAACAATTACTTTATAAATAAAAGATAAATTTAATATAAAATAATTAATTCAAAATTTAGTAGTTACACAGTATATAGTTTTGTTTTAGTAAAAGAATGATGATAAATATAAAAATAATGATGACAAATTACCTGCAAATATATTATATTCAAAATCTAATATAATTTCAAGTTAAAATTTTATAATATTAGTTGATATATAAAATATAATTTTAAAAATAACTTATTAATTAATATTACTATTAAGTACCATCATTAATATTGTAAAATATTAGCCCAATTAATATTAATAATGGAATAATTACATAAAATTTTAAATAGAGTTACGTAATAATTCCAGTTATAACTGTAAAACATATATTCAATAGGTGTTGTGACCCACACCCAAGGTTTGAACCTTGAGACACACCCTTCGCTCCCAGAGTATGAGAAAAAGAAATTCTATGCATTAATAGAATCATAAACTGCCCTTTATTGTTCTTTAAATTTTTTTTTAATAATATAGAATTATTAATTTTTTTGATACAATAGAATCACAAACTCACACACCCATTTAAATTGGGCCTGTGGATTGATCCCACAACCTTGGGGATATGGTGAATTCCTTTGACCAATAGGTCAAATGCTGGGGTTCATATAAAATTGTTAATTATAATACTCGTTAATACAATTTAAAATGTATATTCTGTAATAATTTACATTAATATGATGATACATTATGTTGAATAATATTATTTTAATAATATTAAATTCTTAGGAAGTGGATCACAAGTTGCAAATTTTGAAGAAGAAGTTAGGAGAAAGAGACTTTGGTGCACTTGAGGAAATCCGTCAGACGGTTCTGCAGCTGAGGGCACCATCCCAATTGGTATGTATTTTAGTAGTTGAACTTGAGATGTTTCTTCTGCTAAGATTTCAATGCTTACTTGACAGCAATCATAGCATCATCAGCTTGAAACAATATTTTGTTGAGTTGTTCTCTGGATGGGAAGTTTTTGATTGTCCAAAAGAAAATTTTCCCTTCTGCATTCTCCTACAGTTGTATCTCTATGTGAATCTGAAATAATTTTTTGCCTCCCTAAGTTTATTGCATCTAAGAAAATGATTGCACTTCTGGCTAGGAGATTTCTTTCACAGGCAGTTGATCAGATTTATTTCAATTTCTCATTTATCTTCAGGTGCTAGAGCTGAAGACCAAGATGCTGACTTCTGGCATGCCTTGGCCTGGAGATGAAGGTGAGCAGAGGTGGGAGCAAGCATGGACTGCTATAAAGAAGGTATACCATTTTTTCTGCAAAGAAGGAGCTTATGCCTCTAACACCATGTTTAGATAAACAATTATAAAGGAAAAGAAAGGGAAAATGTAAAGGGAGGAATGTTATGGAAAGGAAAGAAAACAATACGTTATGATTTTTTTTCCAATTATATCCTTTTTGTAAAACAATTTATAAAAGATTAGAAGGACAAAAAGTATGTTTCACATCCAATTTTCTTTTCAAGGGAAAGTAATGGATACTCAACTTTCTTTACTTTCCCGTGTTTAAATAAAATAACTTATCCAAACAAGAGAAAGGTTCTTGTTTTCCTTCCCTTTACTTTGATCCTAACATAGGATAAATTTTGATTTCTACAACATGCCACTTCATTCAAATAGTGTTTTATCTGTAATCATACTCCACTCAATGCAATTGTAGGATCACAATGAGCAATGTCATTGTCCTTTACGTTTTACTTGCATCCAAACAGGAGAAGGATGCCTTTTGTCTTTCTCTGCATTTTAGTTTTTTTCTCCAATTTCCTTTTCCTAAAATTCTATGATCCATACACTATGTTTCTTTTAGCATTCAGCCACGTTAGCTTTTTACCTGTAACTAGGTCTTTCAAAATTTGTTCCTTCTATTCACATAGTTCTTAATTTAATTGCTTTGCTGGCTTGTAGTCACAGATTTCCATTTTGATCTATAGCACTGACATATTTGTTTTATGCTTTCAATCTAGGTATGGGCTTCAAAATGGAATGAGAGAGCATATTTCAGCACCAGGAAAGTCAAACTAGATCACGACTACCTCTGTATGGCTGTCCTGGTTCAGGAAGTAATCAGTGCTGACTATGCGTTTGTTATTCATACTACTAATCCATCGTCAGGGGACACTTCAGAGATCTATGCTGAGGTATGCATCAACATTTATCCATTTTCTATCATGATCTCTTGTCATTTGTTCCCCTTGAGGAAGAAAAAGGAATTATTTGATTTCTGTTTGACATAGGTTGTCAAGGGACTTGGAGAAACTCTTGTTGGAGCTTATCCAGGTCGTGCTTTGAGTTTTGTTTGCAAGAAAAACAATCTCAACTCTCCTCAGGTAAAACATGCCTACATATTGAATACTGGGTACAATTAAACAAAGTAATGCAGAATAAGATTAACCATCAGTACAATTCCCTTACCATCATATCATTGAAAAAATTATATTTGATCACAAAGCAGCTAATCATATTCTCCACTAATGATTTCCGACATATTTCAGGTTTTGGGATATCCAAGCAAACCAATTGGTCTCTTCATAAGGCGTTCCATTATCTTCCGATCTGATTCTAATGGTGAAGATCTAGAAGGTTATGCAGGTGCTGGCCTTTATGACAGGTAATCTCCTTCCAAACTTCCTTGCAGAAAGCGTGCAGTGTGCTTATTATTTGATGTGTTTGATTTTTCCTTTCGTTGGGACTGTACTGTCCTTAAATGGAAAACTGTTCCATCTTTCTGAATTGTTAGTGATCAATGTCTATTATTTTATTCTTCCGGAGATGCACATGAAGTGAACATTTACGGCTGAAGGAAGCAGGGTCCAATCTGCCTTATTGATTTTCATGCATAGGGCATGGTTAGATTTTTATGTAGTAACTGCTTTTCTAGAGCCTAGAGGAATCTCCAGATGGCCAATACTAACGCAACTAAAAGTCTAGCACTTGTTCTTGGCCTTGCAATTCGGTCTAACAAAGAAAATTACTGCTCATATGATCTTGTTCCCCTAATTCTTTCTAAAAGAAACTTTTGCACGTGCGCTTAATAACACCAATCTTTTTTGTGCAGTGTGCCAATGGATGAAGAAGAGAAAGTGGTGGTTGATTACTCATCGGACCCGTTGATAAACGATGGCAAGTTTCAACAAGCAATCCTTTCTAGCATTGCTGGTGCAGGGAATGCCATAGAGGAACTGTATGGATCTCCACAAGACATAGAAGGTGTGATCAGAGATGGGAAGGTGTATGTTGTCCAGACAAGACCCCAGATGTGATCCTCTCATTTGTTTCATTTTAGTATAATTATATTCTTTGGGGCAGTGTTTTTTTGCCTATGCCGAGGTTGTAAAATGAGTAAAACATACAACACTGAAGAAGAGGTGAAAATGAAATAAAAACAAAATGCATAAAGAAAGAATAAATATTCTAAATCGCAGAACTAAAAACTTGTTTTTACGTGTATGCATACATTATATGAAGATGTTTTCTTGGGTCCTATTCTATCTACTCTTAAATTTAGACCTTTTACTTCTTTCCTTTTAATTGACAAGATTATTAGAGAAATTTTATTCTATTTAGATATTGGATTATATAGTATTTTTAAAATTAAAAATTAGCTTATGATGGAAGGATTAAATTTTAAGTGGGGGAGGAGTACAGGGATTGAGAGAGCTAGACTGAGAATCGTCTGACTACCAGTTTTGGTCGGAGCAAAACGCAAGTTTTGTTCATGTGGGCCTAAAAACATTCCTTCGTAGTTAAATTAATCAAGGTATGATGCCGAGAAACAGCCCTATCATCTGCCAATCCTACTTGCGGGGCAATGTTTTTACCCAACTTAATATTAAAATTATCCTAAAACATATAATTATTATTATTATTATTATTATTATTAATTTTTAAGGACATATAAATATTATATACACTCAATCATATATGATATCTTTTTTAATTTAATTTTAATATTAATTTTAATTAAACTACTTAAAAATAATTGAAAATTTGGGAAAGAGAATGTCTACATGTTGAAACTATTTGCAGGAACAATATATAATCAAAAGTGAAATTTGAAAATATTGAAATCAATAGTTAAACACTAAAAAAATGATAAAAATTATAAAAATGATGAAAATAGAAAAACTGAAACCAGTCATCAAAAATTAAAAAGCCTAGAAAAATATTAGAAAATGGAATTTGGGATGATTAAATTAAAAAAAAACTAAAAGTTATTTGAAAATTATAAAATAAGAAAACATGTTTATTTATTTATTAAAATTTTTAAATTTTTTACTAATTTAATTAAAGTTAAGTTAGAGAAAATACTAAGTATGGTGAAGTGTATAATGATAAATTTACATTTTTAAAAGTTGATGTGAAATTATTTTATTGGTGCTTAAAATCTCTAGTTGTTAAGATCATCTAAATATAATTTATTTTTTTATAAATGATAATAATGTTAAAAAATTATACAAATTTAATAAAAAAATAATTTTTTTTCAAGTTATTAAATATTTTAAAATTATTAAATTGTTTTTCAATTATTATCATTATACGTAATTAATAAATTTTATTCAAACATAATATTTTATTATTCTGAGAAAATATAACTTATTTTGGTATAAATTTAGTAGCAAATAAATTAATCTATTAAAGGTATGGACTTAATTTAACATGTTAATTGCATAATCAACAAAATGTGACGGACCAAATCTGGAATTAGCCCATTATCCATTCCCCCAAGGTGTCATTATGCCAATATCCATAGACACTCTTTTTATGTATAGTTATATAGATTTGAGAGTTTAGTTGAAGATATTAAATTAATAATTATTTTATTTCCAAAAATTAACTGTTTGAAAAGGTCACGTTTGGCTCCAATTAACTTTAATTTTTAAAATAAAATTGTATTGAGAAATAAATTAAAAATAATATCTCTTTTCAGTCCAAATTATTTGACGATTCCTTGATTTTTGTCTGTTAGATATTAGTCTTGTAAGTCCATTTGAATGGGCGCTAAGTTTTAGTGAGGTTAAAAACGAAAAATAGTCTGCTCTAGGTTGCACGTCCTCTGTCTGCTCTTGGTAGCATGTTTGGTTTTATTTTGTCTTTTAGTATTCTTGTGTTTGTTTTTTTGAAGTTTTTTGAAGTTTTATTTAGTTTTTTTTTTTTTTTTTTTTTTTTTTTTTTTTAGTTCTGTCGAGAAGACAAGATGGAGAAGGAAATGGAAGGCTTAAATCTTGAAGATGAAGAAGATGTTGGAATTTCGTTGCCAATAGATCAGGAGGCACAAAAATTGACTTATCAGTTCTATTTGGTTGGTTGTTTATTAACATCAAGTGTTGTTTATTTCCTAGCTATGAAAAATACTACGGTAAATCTTTGGCATCCCTTTACGGGAGTACTGATCTCAGATTTGGGAGAAAAAATGTTTCTTTTCAAGTTTTTCCATGAGATGGATATCAAGCGTGTAATGGAAGGGGCTCATGGACTTTCAATAATCACTTGTTGATTTATCATCATTTAGAGAACAATGAAGACCCGGTGCAAGTTCCTCTTGTATTTTCACCTTTATGGGTTTAGGTTAATGATCTTCCCCTTGGTTTCTTTTCGGAAAGTGTGGCAAAACAATCAGGGAATTTTGTTGGATGTTTTGTGGAGTACAATGCGAAACCTCTAAGTAGAGGATTCATGAGTTTCTTGCGTTTTAGAGTAGATGTGGATATCAGATCAGGAAGCCATTGGAAAGAAAAAAAAGAAGATCATGTTATCCTCATCAAATTCAACTTATGTCTCCTTTTGATATCAGAGGCTGACTTTATTTCTTTCTCTGCGGGCGATTGGGACATAGTGATAAATTTTGCCTTGTCTGATTAACAAAAGGGGACAAGGTTTTGGAGTTGGGATGAACTCAAATCTGAAAGCACAATCTAGAAGAGTTGTGGTTAAGAATAGTGTCTGGTTTATGAGGTAAGGAATGACAATTTTGGGAAAGAAATCTGACAAGCCATCATTTGGGGAGAAATCAAGGAGAGAATGTTAGGAGAGATTTAAAGAAGAAAATATATCCAATCTTGGGATTTAATTTGGAGAGATTTACTAAAAAAAAATAGAAATGAATTCTATGGGATCTTCCAGTGGTGTGGGCCAATTTGAAATGGACCATGATATTGAGGAAAGCCTTGTTGCACAGTTGGATGGAAAAAAAATGCCTAGGATAGTCTTTTTGGACTCTAGCATTTTAGGAATGGAAGATTCGATGGGTACCACGAATGGGCAAATAATGTTTGTTCCCTTACCAGGAACCATGAAAATGATAAGTTAGAACATTAGCGAATTGGAGAGTACACGGGCGATTCGAAGACTTCGGCACATGTAGGAGATATACAATCCCCAAGTTGTCTTCTTAATAGAGACTAAGTTGAATAGTGATCGAATGGAGAAGGTCCGAAAGCGATGTGGATTTTCTAATGGAATTGATGTTTCAGCAAAAGAAACGAGAGGTGGGTTTGGTTTAGATTGGAACAAAAATGAATTGGTCCAGCTGCGAAGTTATCCTCAAAATCACCTTGATGCTGAAATTTTGATGGATGATAATGGTAGTAAATGGAGATTAATTGGATTCTATGGTATCCTAGATGTGTGCTTTAGAGAGGAAGGGTGGAATTTATTACAAAGTTTAAGTCGAAATCAAGACTTGCCATGGCTTGTATGTGGAGATTTCAATGAAATCTTGTATTCTTTCGAGAAATCTAGTAGGGTGCCAAGAGACGAAAGATGGATGGAATGCTTTCGGAGAACGCTTGATAATTGCTGGTTAATGGATGCAAGGTATTCTAGACCTCGATTCACTTGGGAAAGGGGTAACCTTCATGAAACTAATATTCGAGAATGACTTGATTGGGGGTGGCTAAAGTTGAGTGGTTTGATTTGTTCTCGAATTTCTCAATAAACCACTTATCGCATTCTTTTTTCGATTATTGTCCTCTTCTAATCAAAACCGATCAAGGGGATCAGTAGAGAAGCCAAAAGAATTTTAATTTTGAATTGTGGTGGGTCTTGAAGGAATCCTATGAAAAGGAAGTAAGGCGTATTTGGGAGTTGAATTCTGGTTCGGTTATTGAGAAACTTAAAATGCTTTTAGTTGGGCTAAAAAGATGGGCAAAAGGTATAAAAAGCAAGCGAAACAAAGTTTCTAAAGGCTTGCAAGACAAGTTGGGTTGGTTGTTGGAACTTGACAGGGATGATGATACATTGGCTGAGATAATCGATATGAAAATCCATCTTAATATGGAGATTGAGAAAGAAAAAAACTTATTGGGAGCAAAGAGCCAAGACAAACTGGTTGAAAATAGGAGATAGAAACACCAAATTCTTTCACAGTTTCGCATCCTAAAAAAGACGTTCAAATCATATTCGGAAGTTGGTGGATGAAGCAAATAATGTAGCCACGTCAAAAACCGAAGTGGAAGAATTTGCACGCAAATACTTTACTGATATTTTTGCATCAAGAGGAGTGGGAATATGGAACACATTCTGTCAGGAGTGGATACTTGTATAACAGTAGAAATGAATCAGATGATATTGGCCAATTATACAGATGATAAGGTG
Source organism: Gossypium longicalyx (assembly GCA_025698465.1). Taxonomy (NCBI): domain Eukaryota; kingdom Viridiplantae; phylum Streptophyta; class Magnoliopsida; order Malvales; family Malvaceae; genus Gossypium; species Gossypium longicalyx. Next base: position 62,880,552 of record CM046995.1, on the reverse strand, counting down.
GTTTCGGCATTGAAATCAATGGGTCTAACAAAAACTGCTGGTTCTGGCGGATTCCCAGCACTAATTTTCTAGAAATTTTGGAATATTGTTGGAAGAGATGTAAACAACTTCTGCCTGGGAGTTGTAAATGGAGTTACGAATATAAAACAGTTTAATGCTACTAATATTATGCTTATTCCTAAAATTGCCCAGCCGTTGAATGTGAATAATTTTAGGCCCATAAGTTTTTGCACGGTTCTATATAAAATCATTTCTAAAATTGTTTCGAATCGGTTTTAACAAGTTTTAGATTATTGCATTGTCGAGGCCCAAAATGCTTTTTTCCTAGGGCGTATGATAATTGATAATTTCTTTCTTACTTTTGAAGTCTTAAACTCTTTTAAGCAAAAAAGGAAGGGGAAAAAAGGCTTTTTCGCCTTGAAATTAGATATAAGCAAAGCCTATGATCGAATTGAATCAGGTTTTTTACAACATATGATGCTGAAGATGGGTTTTGATAGAGTTTGGGTAAATTTTATTATGAAGTGTATCAACTCAGTTTCGTACTCCATTGTGATTAACAGAAAAGGACAAAAATTCTTCCCCACAAGAGGGCTAAGACAAAGGGACCTATGAAGCCCTTATCTATTTCTGATTTGTAGTGAAGGTTTGTCTTCCTTAATGTAATTAGCTAAAAGGGACGGAGAGTTGGGAGGTGTCAAAGTGAGCAGACGGGGACAAAATATTTCACATATCTTGTTTGCTGATGATTGTATTATTTTTGGGGAAGCTTCAGATAGGGGGCGAATGTCCTTAAACTACTACTCCAAGAGTATGAGGATGTTTTGGGTCAATGTGTAAATCATAAAAAGTCAACTATTTTCTATAGTTTGAATACTTCTGAACAGGCTAAACAAGCAATAGCACAAATCTTACCTGTTTGTGTTTCTACAAACTTAGAAAAGTATTTGGGGCTTCTTAATTTGGTTGGTAGGAGGAAGAAAGAGGCCTTCCAACTGCTCAAGGATTGGATGAGATGTAAAATTGATAGTGAGAGCACCAGGTTTTTATCTCAAGGAGGTAAAGAATTTTTATAAAATAAATTTTACAAGCCATTCCGACTGACAAGATGGCTTGTCTTTTTACTTTCGATCTCTCTTTGTAATGAAATGAAAGGCACAATTGCGAATTTTTTGTGGCAAAAGGGCATGGAAAGAGACGTATTCATTGGTGTGAATGGAGAAAACTTTGCAATTTAAAGGAAAATGATCTTATTTATTTACTTACTTAATTTATACAACAAAAAAGAAATTGGGGTTTAATTGTTTATAGAGCATTGGCATTTGGCAGCCGCCTAACCAATTCCAAATTTCAAGCCAAGTTGTTTATTTTTGCATTTGTTTACACAAGTAAAAGCAAAGCAATCCCTATACAATAATCAGTTTTATCTCATTTAATTTAGAAAAAAATAAATTATAATTAAAATCTAAGGTAAAGAGTGAATGCCAAATGAATATAGAATGATAAGATAACCACATTGTTAGCAAAATTCAATATTTCATTACTTGCGAAACAAGGATGGCAGTTAATTAATTATCTAAATTCTCTGTTAGCTTGTATGTTAAAAGCTAAATACTATCCTGAAACTGACTTTGTCAATGCAGGATTAGGGAGTATACCTTCATATACTTGACGAAGTATTTGGGGTTCAAAAGGAATTCTCCAGGATGGAATGTGTCGATGAGTGGGAACAAGTACTAAAATCTCAGTTACGGAGGCTACTTGGGTTCCAGGCTCTGTTAATTACAAAGTAAAAATGAGTGATCTTATCCCAGATTCAGTGATGGTGGAAGATTTAATTGAAAGGGATTCAAGGCAGTGGAATAAAGGGCTAATTCATAATACCTTTTCTGAGATTGATGCTGAAAGAATTTTAAGAATTCCTTTGGTAAGGGTTGCACATGAGGATTTTCAAGTGTGGAAAGGAGACGTCTCTGGTGACTATTCTATTCGCAGTGCTTATAAATTGCTTTTACAACAATCAATGGACCCTAACCTTCTACTTGAACATACAACATATAGACATTTTTACAAAAAATTATGGGGCCTACAACTGCCAACCAAATTGAAAATTACATTCTGGAGATGCTCGAAGAATTATATCCTTACTTTATGCAATTTATATTACAAGCGGTTATCAAATGAAACTGTTTGTTCTAAATGTACAGATTTAACAGAGACTTTAGAGCATGCTTTTAGGAACTGCCCTACGATCAAGGAGATTTGGCAACAATTACAATGTGCATGGCTTAGCTAATTTTAAAATCTGTGTTTTCTAGATTAGGTTATCTGGTTCTTTGAAAATTTCAGGGTTAGTTATTCGGGGTACAAATGGAAGAGTCCTGGGTTCTAGAACCGTTCTCAATGATAACATACCTTCAGTTTTTGCAGCAGAGGCCCTGGCTTTGTATTTAATGTCTTCAAATGGGACTGGATTTGGGTTTCACTACCGTGGAGATAGAAGGCGATGCCTTGTCTGTCATCGAAAAAGCACATCAGAGAGATAATGACAAATCGAAAATCAATGCCTACATAAAAGACTGTCCAGGGATTAGCAGGAGTTTTCAAATATGAAAGTTCAAATACGGGGAATGTTAAAAAAATGGAGTGGCTCATCTACTTACGACGGAGGGTTTGAGACAAAAGGAACATTGGAATATGAGCGGATGAGTACCTGTTTTTGCAGAAGAGGAGGTCGAGAGAGAATGATTGTGCAGCTTGCTGATTTGATGGGTGAGTAATCTATCATGAAAATTGAATAGATGGGGGATCTGAATAGATGTTGGAAGCAAATGAACAGTTCTTGAAACTTTGAAAAGAGAAACAATTAGAGTTGGAAGCTTTTTCTGTTTGTGTTTTCAAGAGTCGTGCTAATATTAATTGTACCTATTACAATTTTGAGGCTTTTAGAGCATCTCCTGCCTTTTCACTGGGTTGGGTCATATAATTGGGCCTACTTTTGACCTTTTATTGGGGTACATTGTGTTTGGTGTTCTAATAATAATACCCGACAAATTACTAAAAAAAAAGATTAAATCAAGAATAGAATATGTGTTTGAATTCAATTAATGGCAGTTGAATGAATCATAATGAGAAGTATATTATTTAAAGGTATAAATATATAAAGAAAGTGGTATTTTATTTAATACTTTTGAAGCTAATAAATAAATCTTTTTTAAAATATTTATAGAAAATAATAATTAAAAATAATAGTGTATCAACGACATTTTTATTATAAATATAATAAACAATTAAATTCTGTTAAAACTACTTTTTGTAAAATAAAAAAATTATTAATAAAAATAAAATATAGATTAAAAATTTTATATTATATAATACTTAAATTTATTAAATAAAATATTAAAATGATAGAAACATTATATTAAATAATAACTAAAATTATATTTATAATAATTATTTTAAAATAGAGTGGGGTACAATAATAAATTTACCCTTGAAAGGAGTTCTGGTTGATTCAAAGTGACTACTACTAGAAAAAATAGAAATTAACATTAGAAGTTTGTTTACACAATTTAAAATCTTTTATGTTTACGGGGTTTTACTTAGAGAATAGTTTATTAAAAACTTAGTAGAAACTTGAAATAATAAGGGAGCAATGCCTACTAGAAGCGTCATTGCAATAGAAAAGAATTGAAGGCAACAAAATATTTATTTAGTTTGATTTCCTCACCGTTTACGGGGGCCTTGTCTAAAGATGGAAAAACCTGAGACACCCGATAGATTCTAGGAACAGATTATTTTTGTTTGAAAAGTGGATGCAAATAGATTTTTTCTTTTGGATAGTGGGTATGGAGTAGTTATGGTAATTGCTTCCCTCACCTCGGCCCGCTCTACTGTATAAAATTACCATTTTATCTTTGTATATATAAAATATTAAAGGGTGAAAATGTAAGACATAATATAGAAAAAATCGTAAATTCTATGTTTAAATTTTTTTTTGAAGAATTACGTTTAAATATTTAATTGAATTTGAAAAGATTGTAAAAAATTAAAGATAAGTTGCAAAAATTAAATTGAAGCGGAGCCGGGTGAGGCGGGGATGGATGCATCCAACATCCATGAAGGTGGTAGTTGTTTTCAAGGTTATATATCCATCATAGAGAGGGGCGAGTGGCGGAGCAAATCGTGCCAATTGTGAAGTAGTAGTGGATTACGCAATATTTACCCTCGCCCTGCTCCATTGTCATCCCTAGCTTTGCCCGAAAATAATCTCTATCTTTCAACCTTGTACAACAAGTGATTTAAGTTCTATCACACACTGATATAACAACCTCACTTCTACATGTAAGATCTAGATCACTCTCTCCTAAATTTTTCCTCTGAAAACTTAGTGTGTAAACCAAGTGACTCACTTGTTTACTTACAAAATGCATTCACAATAACAGTGTGTAAACCAAGTGACTCACTTGTTTACTTACAAAATGCATTCACAATAACAAATTCCTATTGAACAAATTAAATGCTTAACTCTCCACACTTTTAACTTACACAAGCCTCTAATATATAAGAGTTTTAAGGATTATTGTAACACCTATACTTGACCTAATTACTAGATCCGGATATAGGATGTTATAACACTTAACTACTTAACAAAAAAAATTTATAACTGGTGAAAACGATACTGGATGCACTTATTATTTATTTATAATCTTTTCTAAACCAAAAGATTTGAATGAACGTTTATTAATTGTAACAAACTCTTAAAAGTAGTATAAAACATTACAACTTAAATCTTTAGTGAGATAGATACTTAAAAGTAGTATAGGATGTTGAATTCCTCGATTTAAGAATTTTGGACTTCCTTTCAGATTTTGGAGGATACTTTTCTGATTCATGGCAAATAACTATACGCTAATCTCTAACTTGACCACCTTGTACACGTTCTATTCGATTGGGGGGTCACAAACTTCCCACCTTATAGCTTATCATATTTCACAATTGCTTAAAGATAGAAATTGAATACATTTCTCAGAATGATATACCTATGAACACTACTCTAGATGGATTCATATATTGGTTGTAGCGATTGTCGGAATATCCGTCATGTCGTAACTTCACGTCAATCCAGACAACGAACTTGGTTTGATGAAGGTAATATTTTAGATCACTTAATGGAAACTCAGATAGCTTCAATACAAAATGGAAAACTTCTAGATTTGGTGGAAACTTACACCACTTATAATTACATATATGCTAAGCTCTCTTTCTGACTTAGCGAGTTACTATAGTGGATCCATCAGTCGAGTACATTGTCGAGGACTCTTACAGAAAATGCCTTCAAGGCATACCTAGATCTCACCACAAGGGCGGACTAACAACTCGCCATTATGCGTTATAGAATTTGCTTGACTACCTTTCTAAACATTATGCCACGTAGGCTTTAGGTTGTAATACTCCTAACCTGTATCCGTCGCCGAAATAGGGTTATAGAGCATTACCGTACCATCATAAATTTAAACATTCATTTCCAAACATTAGATAAACCATATTATAAATCATTCAAGTACATGCATATCGTCCCTTATTCGAGCGCTCGAGGCCCTAAAAACACTTTAGAAATGATTCGGGACTAGAAAACAATCAGAAAGTTTAGGAAAAATTTAGAAAATTTGAACTGTAGAGGTCACACAGCCGTGTGACTCACACGCCCGTGTCTCAGGTCATGTGGACATTCGAAATAGGGACACACGGTTGTATTCCAGCCCATGTAACTCACTGATTTGTATCACACGGCCAAGCCACATGCCCGTGTGCTAGGCCGTGTAACTCTCGAAATGCAACCTTTAAGAACCTACAAGGGACACATGACCATGTCGCATGGCTGTGTGTCATACACGGCTGAGACACACACTTGTGTCTTAGGCAGTGTGGACAAGAAATAGGCTAAATTAAAAAAAAATTCTTTCACCTAATTCAATTACACCCTTACAAGCCATTTGCACATATGACCAAGGTATTAGAACTTATTCAAACATGCATAAAATGACCAATTTCAAATAACCAAATTCCATTCAACCAATATGCCATAAAGGCACCTCAAACACATACATTAAACATACCTAAACGTGTGCATATTTAACCATTTATCAATTAACTTGTTTCCATATCAAAACATGCCTTAAATGAACACTTTTCAACCATGCCAACACTTACCACTTTGGCCAGAAACCATGCATCAATTTGATCTTATAAACACCAACCATTAAGCATCAACGTACCGAAAGCACACCAACCATCAAGGCATCAAAATTACATAGGTTTCACAAATTCAAAGTAACATTACATGCCAATATCATTAACTAAACATTCGACATAAGTCCACATATACATGCCATTATAACCACGACCAAAGCATTAAAATCTACCGATAAAATTGATGGATAGTGTGATAGGTCTCTAACTAGCTTCCAACCCGATCGAGCTTTTGGTAATTTGTAAAGTAAGAAAAAGATAACCATATAAGCAATAAATGCTTAGTAAGCTCGTATAAACTTTAAACATAACATGCCATTTTAATATTGAACTTTACGGGGTAATTATAAACCTAAAACAATTCCACAAAGTTTATCAAACTTTATAACCATCAACTCATAAATAAGTAAGTTCACCAATATCACATATATTTTTCATTCCTAGCATAATAGGATTTGTAAAACATATTACTCAATAATTAACTTTTCATAATATTATGAACCACTCCATTTATTTTCTTACCATTCCATTTACTTACTTTCCATTTCATTTACTTAGCTTTAACTTAATTAACAACATCAATCACTAATTACTATATATTTGTTCATGAACTAAGCAAATTCATCCATAGCATATGTAAGTTTCTCACATGTAAATACATCATTCAACTCTTCAATAATTTTTTCATCATTTTACATCTCAACTCTGAACTTACCGTTTCATTACATTTTCTTACCTGTTTCATTTGCATATACAAGACATAAGCATAAACATCACCCATATGATAAGCCATTTTATTAGAAAATACATACTTTGATTCTTACCACCCTTTCATGAATATAAGCATATTTCCATTTGGACACTTACCATTTCAATGCATAACTTTAAAAGTAAACATAATATAATCCAACCAATAGCTTGGCACAAGCCTAAGCATCATCAACAACACATGTTAGTGCATCAATTCATAATTCACTTGAATTAACATAAGATAAGTCATTAAACATGAATAACCTCACTTGAAATTATCAATTTCATGAGCATGGACATACATTCATTTAACATTTTCTTTTCATTTTTTCATATTTTTCATGATATAAATAATTTGAATACTCAAATGAATAGAAAATTCATCAAATTTATTAAAAAAATTACCTTACCAAAATTTCAATTCAAAGAATGACTTACGGATAATAGTACATCGTCAGATCAATCAAAACACACCAGATGCTCATAAAGAGCTAGTTTGACCGAAACACACCAGATAGAAGCTCATAGGAGTTAATTCAATTGAAACACACTAGACAAAAGCTCATAGGAGCTAATCCAATCGAAACACACTAGACAGAGTGTCTAACACGAGAGTTCGCAATAAATGTTGAACCTCGGTTTACTCGGGAAATATGAAAATATCTCCCTCCAATATCATCTCTAGTCTAAACCCCTATAACACACCAAATCACGATTGTACTCTATCTCACATTCAATCCAAACCAAGTATCAAATTCAATAACATATCTCAAATTACCATTCATTATCAACAATTAAAAATAAATAAATATATATGTTGTTCCATGTTAATCTATTCAACAATTCATATTGATATTAAATTCTAAACCATACGAACTTACCTGGCTAAATTGCAGAAATGTTAAAATATAAGGGCATTTTGGTAATTTTTCATTCTCCTCGATTTTCCACTCGATCTTGATCTAAATTAATAATTTCAGTCAATTTATTAATTTAGATAGTAAAACAATTTATTTTATGAAATTTATTCATTTTTGACATTTTTACGAAATTACATCTAAAATTTTACTTTTATTCAATTTAGTCCCTAAGCCTAAAACATGCAAATTAACCATTTTTATTGCCAATTCATATCAGAAAAATATTCATGAAACCCAAAATAGCCCAAATTTGTAATAATTTCACATCAAATACTTGTATTTTTACTATTTCAACAATTTAGTCCCTAATCGATAAATTCATCAAAAATCACTTAACAAAATATTTTTAAATAACAACTAATATTTCAAATTCATCATTTAACATAAAAAATCACTAGATTCATCAGTGGCAACATTCAAAATCTTTAACCATATCAAAATCCAAAGTACAGGTTAGGTAGACCTAGTTGCAATGATCTAAAAAATATAAAAATTATTAGAAACAGTGGCTAAAACGGACTTACATGCATCATCCAAAACAAGACCAAAGCTTGAACCCTTCCATGGAGTTTTTCTTCTTTCAATTTCGATGGGAGTTGGTTTTTGGAAGATGAACATTTTATTATATTAAACTTTATTCACTTTATTATTATAATAACATATAATTTAATAAGAAAAAATTTATATAATTTACCTATCAACCAATCCACCTATAAAATGGTATAATTACCATTTAAAAACCCCTACTTCATGTTTTAATAATCATTTAGCACACATCTCTATTAGCCATTAAAATTTACAACTTTTACGATTTAGTCCTTTTTGCTTAATTAACTATCGAAACATTAAAATTTCTTAACGAAACTTTAATACCACCTTAATGGCACTCTGTAAATATTTATAAAAATATTTACGACTAGATTTATAGAAACGAGGTCTCGATACCATATTTTCTAAAACCACTTAACTTAAGGATCTTACCACTTAAACTTAATTAATCATTCAAATAGCATAAATTACCATATCAAAAACCTTTTAAAAACCATAATTGACTCGTAAATATTCATAAATAATATTTATGAACTTAATCGTCGAATTTGGTGGTCCCAAAACTACTGTTTTCGACACCATTGAAAAACGGGTTGTTACATAAGTAACCTACCACAAAGGCTTCCTAAATAAATTGCCACAAAGGCTTTACAGGTGACTCACCACAAAGGCTTCCCAAGTGACTCGCCATAAAGGCTTGGTTTGGTTTGCCACCAAGGAACCACGTAAACTATCGTGTTTGACGATATGAATTTGCCTAAACTCAGCATCGCCTGAGGTTTGCCCATCATCGCCCACGGGACATATAGAAACTTTAGTAGACAAATGCGACTCATCTGCCATTCTTAGATTGCGCCATGGCCACGATCTTTACACATATATGCCATACTGGCCTTATCTCAAGTTTACTTTCTCGGAAGACGTCATCAAGCACCACCGCGGGGTCCATTATCATATCACATATTTTCCCAAACTCCGCCCGAACTCCCTTGTCACTAACCAAAATTTGGCATGCATCACTATAATAACATATTCGACACATTTAAATAGACTTCACTCACACCCTTAACAGAATCATACTTCCCAACACAAAATTTGTCATTCATGCTTACCACACATTGTCATTTTCATGCAGCACATCGTACACTTCAGTACATACATACAAATGTTTCACAGAGAACACACACAACCATACATACATATAATAACTTTTCAAGAAGATATGCACATCTATATGAACATCGACCGTACAAGGGCTCATATTGTTCTCTATTTCCCACATTTATCAACTATTTTACAACTCATGCAAAATAGTCCCTTTTGGTGTTTTCCATGAAAACTCCTTCACAACAGTTGTTTATAACATAGCTAGGACTCATATTCTTCCATAAAATTTCAGAAAACACCCTAAATGCTCTCATGGCAAAACCTTAAACTTTTCACCCTTTTGCAAAATATACCCCTCATTTGAAAGCTCATGCTTCAAGGGTCTCAAAAGTACAAAAATATTCAAGAGAAACCATTAAAATCACTTACTAGTGAGTGCTTTAAGTTGAGAAACCATTAAAATCACTTACTAGTGAGTGCTTTAAGTTGATAAAAATTTTGAAGTTCAAAACCCCCGCTGAAAATCGGCTAAGAAAGAAGATGGAATAAGGATGATATCACCTTTCTTTATTTTATTTCCTTTTTAGTCAAAAAAGCCACCCAACACCACCTAACTTTGGAAATTGTCTCATGGCCGACTATGCTATCATAATAGGGTCTAATTGCCCTTTAAAGACCCCTAATTTTCATTCTCTAGTTATTTGACACCTTTAGCTATCAATTTAGGACTTTTGCATTTTATGCGATTTAGTTTTTTTTCACAATTGGGCTTACAAACGTTAAAATTTCTCTACTAAATTTTTCATACTCTGTAATCAAAGTGCAATGACTCCAAAATAATAATAAAATAATTTATTCGACTCTGAATTTGTGGTCCCGAGATTACTATTTCGACTAGCCCCAAAATTAAGCTGTTACAAAACAATCATGCACTAAAATTTAAAATGACACACGACCGTGTTAAGATGCCGTGTATGGCACACAGCCGTGTGACAGCCCGTGTCTCAAGCCATGTTCACCAAAAATTGCTTCTAAAACAAGACAAATTTCACACATCACTTGGGTACCAAGCCAAGCCTAAAACCAACCCTTATATATCATCAAAAACAACTTCAAACAAGTCTAAAACATGTCAAAAACATAAAACCTATGTGTCTAACCAATATGCTCTCATTGACACCACAATTCAATCATCAACTAAATTTGCATTCAACTTTAACAAATTCATATATTTTATCCATTTAAACATCAAGAACTATCAACATTATCATCATAACTTCATACCATATATCAACTTAATTCAACATGACTTATAACACACACTTCCAAAAGAACTAAACTTATAAAACATATATCAACTACATATATACAAGCATTTGCAAACTAATACAAACATGTCCAAACATTCACATAATAAGCATCCTATATGCATGCCAAATATAACCACCAACCAAGACTTTAAAATCTACCGATGATAGTTGATGATATGTGTGAGCTTCGATGATCCGATCAACACGCTCTAAAATTTCAAAATCTACAGAAAATAATAATAAATTAAGTATACGAATTACTTAGTAAGTTTTCACAATTTAACATATTAACTTACCAAACTCATTTAAATGTTATTTGCACATAGCAAATAAACCTCAACCTTATTACAACACAATCCAACAATTTCATGTCAGTAACATTTGAATGTATGAATAATCAGAATTTGTAATTCACTTATTTCATTGAAATTGTTTTATATCAATTAGTCTTTATTCTTGCAATGGATCTTTGTAAAATTATTCAAATACATGACAGATAATGCTCGTAAGAGTTAGTTAGATACATATTAAATATGTCAAGTTACCTGTCTGGGCTAAACCAATGACAACCAGATAAACTAGCCTGGCCAAGGCTAAGTGTAAATGTAAAACAACAACGGATTACCAGTCCACGCTAAATCCGAGTCACACGTACATTCGAGTCTGCAACACATGCAGGAACTCAGTCCAAATCAGAAATTTAATCAGAAATCTCATATAAGAAACTTTTACTTGATCTATCGAAATTATTTTAGAAATTCAATATAACCAATATAAATCAATTTCTTTCAACAATTTTCGAAAATATATAAACATCAATAGCAATATTTATTAACTAATTATAACCAAAATAAGTTTAGAAACTTATTGAATTGCGATAGCTACTAAGAACCGAAGACTATTACTCAACAACCTTCTCTTTCCCACAATTAACAACTGATCCACTCGTTTCTTAATCTAAACATAATAAATTAATTCCATCAACTAATTCAAACACCATACATTACTTATATTCAAACCTTTCACCCTTAAATTTTATTTTTACTCATTTACCCTCAACAATTAACTTTTATACAATTTAATCCTTTCCTCAAAATTTAATCAATTAACATCCTTAAGCCAAATTCCAATCTAACCAAAATTCCTATAATTCTATAGCAACTCATAAATTTCACAATTTCACAAAAATTCCATGAACTATTACAAATTTAACATTTAAATCCCTAATCATCTACATCACCAAAAACTACTTAACAAATTAATACTGTTCAAATATCAAGCTCACAAAATTGTTATAAAACTTCAAAAATACTATAAATTCAACAATGACACAAGTCAAAAAATTTAATGATTTAATGAATTAACACCCGGGTTAGTAGGACCTAGATGCAACGATCTCAAAAAAAAATAAAAATCACTAAAAATGGAAGTAAAAAACCTACCATGCATTGAAGATAACCTAGCCAAACCAAGCTCCTTCAATGGTGGTTCTTCTCTTTAAAATTTTGACAATAACAAGAGAAAGATGATAGCTTCTTTCTTTTGTTTAATTTGCTTTTAATTTAATTACCTTTTTGCCCTTAAAAATTAACTAAAATTTTATAATTTAACAACCATAATTGTCCACTATAATTTGTAATGGTCTAATTATTATATAAGGCCATCAATTCAAGTATTTTAAGCTATATAATACTTTTAACTAATAACCATTAACTTTTGAAACTTTTATTATTTAGTCTTTTTTACTTAATTGCCTAACTAAATGCTAAAATTTCTTAATCAAACTCGAATACTACATTATAAATTTCCTATAAATATTAAATAATTAATAAAAATTTCTTACTAGCTGAAATTGTGGTCCCGAAACCACTATTCTCGACATCACTGAAAAACGGGATTTTACAATTGCTGTGTTGAAGGGTTGTGCTATTTTGAGTGTTGAATGACATGGTATAATGGTATTCTGTAATGTATTTAAGGCATGAGTTGGTAAAATGTTATGTTATAATGCTGCATTATATTTATATATTTATGTTAGTATGCTTTTTCGCTTAATAGTTTTATGTTGAATTCAAATTATGTTAGCACTAGTGAGCTTTCAATGCTCAACATGTGGATGCGTTTGTTTTTGTGCACAGGTGATGAATATGTTCCATTTAGCTTGTGATACTTCAACAACATCCAAAACCCCCATCTTAGCTCAACTGAAGTTTATATTATTGTTTTTGGACTTAGAGGTGTATTGGTATGTACCTAAGTTAATAAAGAGTAGCTGGGGGCTGTCGACGGGACCGAGTAAGCAGTGTTACATAAGGATTTAATTAATCTCAAATCCTTGGAAAAGTTACACACTAAGAATTAGGTATTTCCCCAATCAAATCACACTCACTCATTTTGTAATTTAGTCCATGTACTATACTTAGTGACCTATTTAATAATTTACTAAATATTTTTTTCCAATGTAATTACTAATATTTCTATTTTACTAATTCTGTAATTGCTTCATAATTGTTCGGTGAAAATTCGTGGACGATTCAATTTAATAAATCCAGTCCCATAATCAACTTTTCCTACACTATCGAAAAATCGGGTTGCTACACCATCTCTTGTTCACAATAAGAGTTCCTTATCTTGAAAGCTTCACGTTTCCTTGAACCCCTGCAAAGAAACACAAACATGATTAGTGACTCTAGAATCAATGACCTAATGGTCTACTTAATATTCCATTAAACAAGTTTCTATAACAAAGAGTTTCATACCCTTGCCCTCAGAGGCTTGGTAATCCTTCACCTTGAATTTCCCTTTCTTTCTACAAAAGAAATATTTGGACTTAAATAAGTTCTTAAGTTTTCTAACCTTCTTATTTTCCGCTTTTGACAAACCTAAAGTCTTAGTCTTTTTCTTAGCTTTCTTTCTTTTCCCATGAGATGAAAAAAAAAGAAAAGCAATGGCTAAGTTTGATTTTATTTTTTGAACTTGTAGACCTTCATTCAACATCAACTCATAAGATTTGAGTTCCCTTATGAACTATGTAAAAGACAAGTATTTGCCGTCTAAGGTGTAAGTGACCCTAGAGCCAACAAATTCCTTAGACAAGTTTTTGAACAATATCTCAATTTGAATGTTACATCTAGTCCAACCCCATTGTCCTTAGCCTTGGAAAAGTACCCCATAAGTGCAAGCATATGGTTTTTAACTAGAGTACTAGGCTTTCGTTGAAAGTTCATCAAGTTAGTAATAGCAACTTGTCAAGCCAAGGAAGCTTGGCCTCCTAACATATCTTCTAACTCGTCCATCATCTCTCTAGCGATTCCATAGCTCTCAAAATACTTTTGTAAAGTACTGGTCACGCTTGCTAGTATATAGCAACGAGCTATCTCATTGGAATCCTTCCACCGAGTTGTAGCCTCAAGTTGGTTTACACTAGGGCATTTAATAACAATGATTGTTTTGTGTTTCTTATAGTTGAGAATAATGTGAAGATTCATTTTCCATTCTTTATAATGGTTCCCATTTAACTTATTATCAGTAAGGATATTAATCAATGGAGTCAGTGCCATTTTTCGCACTATACAAATAAAATTGACATTCATTAATTATTTTTGTATTAAGAAAATATTCCAAAAATAGTTTTGCAATGTATGATATGCATTTAAATGATGCATGCTTGTTACGTTAAACCTTGAAAACATGTAACATCCCTAACCCATATTCGCTACTAGAATAGGGTTACAGAGCATTACCAGACTTATTAATTAAACAAACATACATTTCACATACATTTTTCATTTCCAAATAAAAGTCATTCACATTCAATCATATTGTCCCTAATACAAGCCCTTGAGATCCAAATCATGCATTAGAAGTGGTTTGGGAATAAACCGATAACTCAGGAAATTTTTTTGGAAACTTAGAAAATTTTTTAAAATACAGGGGACACACGCCCGTGTGGCCCAGCCGTGTGGACATTCGAAATGGGATCACATGGCCGTGTCCCAGCCCATGCCTAACCCCGTGTAACTCCCTAACTTGGGTTACACCCAACCACATGCCTGTGTGACTAGCCCATGTACCCTTCGAAGTGGCCTCACACACTCGTGTGCCAAGCCGTGTGCTAAGCCATGCCAAAACTGTAGGGTATACTGACTTATGCCATACGGTCAAGTCACACGCTCGTGTGCTGGCCGTGTGGAGCATACTGACTTGATTTCTAATTAAACATCAAGGGACACACGGTCGTGTCACCTGACCATGTGTCACACACGGCTGAGACACATGCCCGTGTCTCTGGCCATGTGGACAAAAATATGCTATTTTCCAAGCCATCTTTCTCACCCAAACTTGCATTCACCTACACATACCAAATAACATATAACATACTATCCATAGGCATTCAAACTAATCTCAACCAAGCCTAATTCATACCATTTCAATACCAACAACCATAATGCTCATAACATCATGTTTTTGCCAATTCAAAACATACCAATTTCACATCTAAAAAAATCACCTAAATGGTCACTTTCAAACATGCATTGTTTGTCCATTACAAGCATATAAATTCAATCTCAATATCAACCATTTTCTACTTTCAATACCAATTCTCAACAATGCATTCACATAGCAATTCTAAACCACTAAACGAAAGGCCATTTACTCATATATATATACATCACTAAGAATGCCAAAATAAGCCAAATTGCATCGTTGTACACATAACCAAACATTCATCATTTACAAGCCAAATCAATTGGCTAAATTCATTATCAACATAAAGACCATTTTAACCACAATATCTATACATGTCATATAACCAAATACAAAAGTTCACAAGTACCACAATAACAGGTAGACAGTGTGATAAGATCTCCGACGACTACCAATCCGAGCAAGCTTTGAAATCACTATAAAACACGTAAAAGTAAGCAGGGTAAGCTATAAAGCTTAGTAAGCTCATATGCTTAATAAGTAAAACTTACCATTCAACTACAATTCAAGTAGTAATGCAATTCAATTTAAATTCAAAACTTAACACATATTCAATCCAAAGGTTAGACATGAATTCCATCCATTTCCTCCATTCAATAATTGTATAGTTCGCGTACATACCTATACTAACTCGTATTAATTTCATACTTTTCCAATTCATCAATATACCCGTTGAACCATTTGGAATAATATCGGATACTCGGGAATCTCACACCCTAAGTGCCAATACAAGGCCGAAGCCATCTCAATCTCATATCTCATATCATGCTCACTTTCGAACTGTCAACAGGTCTGCTCACACAAGCCGACGGTCAAGATGTAACTACACGGTGCTGCTCACACAAGTTGACGAGGATCCGCAACACATGCCTGATAACTCAGCCACCGGTAGAACGTACGGACCAACACCCAAACACAATACGTAACGCCCCATTACCCGAGACCATCGCCGGAGTCGAGTATGAGACATTACTAAACTTTCAAAATTTTCATCCATGTCTAATTTTTGTCCAAAAACTTAGAAATTGGTCAAATTGCTATTTAAGGTTTCTTAATTAATATTCCAAAGCAATTTCATACTAAAAACTTCTAGAATGCAAGTTTTGTAACTTATTCAATTTAGTCCCTAATTTCAAATTAAGCACTTTATGCATAGAATTTCTTCACGAAACTTTCATACAATCATGCAATCATATCATAGACCTCAAAATAGTTATAAAATAATTATTTTTATCTCAGATTTGTGGTCCCGAAACCACTATTCTGATTAGGCCCTAATTCAGGATATCACACAATAACCCCTAATGACATGTCATTTGTATCCTATCTATTCCTAAAGTTCAACCAGGATTTAAGCATTGTCAAATCTTCGTCGAACATTTTCGTAAGGTCGTATTCATCAACAATACAATTATAAATCATTTAAAACACAATTATATTAATGCTTATTAACATACGAACTTACCTCGGATTTATACGGAGAGAAACGAGCTATCAATCCATTATTTTGTTTTTCCCCCGATCTAATTCTGAAATTCGCTTTTCTTGATCTGTATATAATCAAATTTAACTTATTCAATTATCATTATATTCAATTTAATCCAAAATTTCATATTATAGAAAGTTTATACTTTTGCCCCTAAACTTTTGAATTCTTTACAATTTAGTCCCTAGCTCATAAAAATGCAAATTCATGCAATTGAGTCCACACTCATGCTAGCCTAATTTCTCTTATACTCATAGTAGCCCATATTTTTCATTGTTTCACACATTTACCACACAATTTATCACATTTCTCAATTTAATCCCTAATTGACAATTTTATCAAAAATCACTTAACAAATGTTGTTTATCTAACAACAACCATTCATTTTCTATCATCAAACATCAAGATACACACATATTCATTAATGGTAAAACCCCAAACCTTTAACAATTTTGCAAATTAGCCCCTGGGCTAGCTAGATTAAGCTACAATGACTCCGAAAACATAGAAATCATTAAAAACTGAGTAAAAATACACTTACATGCAAGGAGTCTATAGCCGAACCTTCAAGAGCTCAACAATGGCTTTCTTGTTTCTAATTATCGATTAGAGGAAGAATAAAGAAAGATGATATCTTTCTTTTTCATACTTTAATTTTTTTTATTTAAGTAATTACAAAATTAACCTTACTATTAACCTTTATAAATCACATAAATGATGTCCATATTTGTCCACTAATAATATTAATGGTCTAATTACCATTTAAGGACCTCCACTTTAAAATTATATAGCTATTAGACACCTTTAGCTATTAGAACACAACTTTTACACTTTAAGCGATTTAGTCCTTTTTATCAAATTAAGCACTCAAACGATAAAATTTCTTAATGAAATTTTCATACAATCATACTATCATGTTGTAGACCTCAAAAGAATAATAAAATAAATATTTCAACCTCAAATTTTTGGTTCCAAAACCACTGTTCCGATTTGACTAAAAATGGACTGTTACAAAACATTTGTAAGCCATTGCAACAATAGATCCTACACCCATTGAATTAAGTTGCCATGGGGTAATCTTAACCAACTAGTAGGAACCTGGATTTTCATTCAATTAATACATGAACCTAATTCATTAGGCATTCACACATGTTAATAATCATTTCGCGTTTGGCCATTATTCTAACTTAAGTAGAGCTTCATGGAAGTTACTTAACTAGAATAATCTTAAGTGTATAACCATCAAGTCAGCACTCATCATAAATATATAGTATTATATGAGTCATCGTAGGAAATCTCATTGAGTGTCATATATGACTAGTTTTCTATTTAAAGGAAATATCCTTACTGAAATCCACATAATAATACTTACCATGGGGTGTGGCAAGGGTAAAATCGGACCCAAGTATTTTCATTTTATCATACATAACCATTGATAGAGGTTGTAGGTCTTATTTAGAAACTTTCTTCCACTCAATATTTAAAAAAAAAACTATGCAAGATTTTTATTCCGATTTCATTCATGAATGATTGGATATGCAATGACAAGTACAACTGACATTCTTTTTCCTAAACTATATGTCATGCCTATATTATATATGCATGAACATGCATGTCAATTTAATTTCACACAATCACATATATCATATATAAAATTGTAAAATTAAATAGACTTTGACCAGTCGAAGGTTTTCGTGGTTCAATCTTTAGGAAAAATAAAATAATTTAAATTACAATATTTTTCCCAAAGCATTCTTTAGGTTTTTTGGGTAAAACCAATTATCTTGTAAGTTTTGCCAAAAAAGATCCCATTTGCCCAAAAATAATCCCAAAATTGAAAAACTCGAATAAATAAACAAAATTGATTGCCACCATCAGTCAAGCTACAGTTGCCATCGTCGATTAAGTCTCTAGTGGTGGCCGATGGTAGTGCTGCTAGCCACCATCAGCCACCACCAGTTAGACTGTCATAGGTCACCCCCAACTACTATTGACCACTACCTTCGATCACCCCCAACCACTGTTGGCCACTGTCGTTGGGTTTACACTTCTTCATTCGGTTTTAGTTTCTATTTCGACGTCAGTTGTTTCGCTTTTCTAGGTTCCACCGAAACTTTTAGGTTACAAAAAATACCTAATATGTTTTTGACTCATATGAATCTTCTAATTTTACAAAAATAAAATTAAAATTCTTGCATGGAAATGATAGTCCACGATCTAATTGCAAACCCAAAAATATGAAAAACCTAAAATTATAATCAATTTAATGCTAGGAACTACAACCTTCAGTAAAATGACTTTATAACAAGTATAAAATAAAACATACATTCATCCACAGACATAATAATCCAAAACATGCATACAATTTAAGAATTTCACTTCTCATTTTATTTAATCAAATAATGAGAGAAAGAAAATTCGATATCAATTTATGTCAAAACATGTATAAAATTTAATAATGGCTTGTGATCTTGATAGATATATGCATGTTTTATATGTTTCATTTCTTGTGCATTTATGTCAAGGCATGATGTATGGAATTCTATGATTTTGAATATGTACATGTATGTAAAATATGTGCATTTGGAATTGGTAACATGTTAGACATGGTTAAGCTTGAATAGGAACTCTTTCGGATGCAACAAAATGTGTATGGTAGGTAAATTTAAACTAGTGTCTCGAGATAATAAGAGTATTTCTTGAGACATCAAGAAAAAATGATTATTTCATGCATTTTTTTACTATTAGTCTCTAGACATGTCGAACATATCTCGAGACATAGATATCTTGGTCTTGAGACACTAAACATCAAAATTAAGGGTCCAAAATAGGAATGTGACATATCGCATTTGGGTTGGCAATCGGATCGAGTGTGGGATGCCAAACAACCCACTTGGAAGTAAAAACTATAAAAATTCAAAAAATTATAAAAGGTTCATAAATTTTATTTTTTTTTAAAAAGGAGAGAGCATGGAATACATGTGAATTTTTAAGTGTGTTGTCATGATTAAAATTTTAATATTTTAACAAGCATTTTCATTAAAAAAATAATTTGAGTATTTTTGAAAGGTTGGTGATCAAATTTGATTTGGTGATCAAAGTTGACTCTTTTTAAGAGATTAAGAGTTAAACTTAATTCAAAAAAAGGATAAAGACCAAATTAATAAATAAATATAAACATTAAAAGTTAAATTTGGCAGTAGGCTCAATTTGATTTTAATACTATTTCTACGTAGGAACTGAAAGTTTATTTAGAAAAAAAATGAAGCTATCATCAATTAAATTGCATCCCATGTTAATTGTGAAAGAAGGAAACGAGGCAAGCAACTAAGAAGTTATAGATGAGCGCTATGATCAATCTGCATGTGCAAGTAAAGTAATATTATATGAGCATGAGCCATCATTATATATCATTATGTGTCGTCCCCATCACAAAGCAACGTGAAGAGGCCGCTGCCATCCGATCAGTTCATGTACTTGATAATACCAGCATCATCATCATCACCATGATGATGCATTAGCAAATATAATATCATATCATGAGATGAAGCCTCAAGCATGCATGCATGCCTCACACACAAATATATGAAAGAAATGGTGAAAGAAAGAAGATAAATTTGCATCCAAAATGTTAGTTTCCCCTGCAAACCCCAACCTCCTAAGTCATGGTTTAATTTTAGCTAGGCAAATAAAATAGCGATTTCTGTACAACAAAAGGGATGCGGTCAGCGACATCTTTCAAGGGGATTGTCTGTTGTGTAAACCCTTTTTGAGGGGTTTAGCTTGACAAAATCATTGCTCAACATATATAAATGTTTGATGCATGCTTAAAGGCCCTTTCCACTCTTTCTAGTATTTAAAAAGTATAAGCTACGCGTAATTAAGAGGAGAGAAATCAAATGAGTCGTATCTTAAAAGAGTAAAATTGAAGAATCCAAGATCGTATAATCCTTTTTATATGAAGATTTTCTTATATAGTAGAAAGGAAGGATATAATTGATGATTTAGTAGTAAAGCTTTAAACAATTACGACCACACTTGCTCATCATTCTATTCTATTCTTTTCATGTGGGAGTGTTGGTCTAAGTGGAATTCTCTTTACTGCTATTCTACTTTTTAAACCATATCTCTTCTTTTCATCAAATATATACATATTATTCTAAACCTCCATTCTTTGATGCTATTGGGTAAATTAGAAAAAATACCACCTTTAAAATTAGAAGTAGGGGCTGAACTATTAATTATCTCAGTAAAAAGTATAGTGGAAACTTCTATATTAGGAGTTGATTTATTTTGCCTTGTCTATTTAAAAATAGATAAATTAACCATTCTACACTCTATCAAAAAGTAAATTCATTTTTCTGTTAACAATTTTATCTATTTTTACTATTAAAAACGGGTCTATATATGTCTGAATAAAGTACACGTGGCACACCATATGTCACTATCTGATTATTCTATTAATTATGTCAGTTTTAATTATATAAATGAATGTAATTTTTAATATAAAAGATCAATTATTTATTTTTTAATGTAAAGCATATAAATTAATTTAAGTAAAAAAATAAAATTTAATATATAAATTTTTGTGAAAATGAAATGAGAGGTGAGGTGAACAGAAATTCGTCATATTATCCCATCTAATTTACACAATACAAGAATGTGATGATTACAAAGCTGCCTTACTAAGGGAAGAGGCAATCTGTGGAGTTGAATCTTACAATTGGCTTCCACATTGTCCTTTTTCGAGGCTTCCAGGATTGAATTCTCACTCGGCGCCTCGTTTTAGGGGTTTAAATCAAACCACTCCTATCCCATTCATTGCGTCTCTAATTCTTAAGCCATTGCTATCCAAAGTACTGGTAACGTAGGGCTGAGAGGAAAACTCCAAAATCGATTTTTATTTTCTTTTATGCTGTAAAAATAAATGCTTTATATTTAAAATTGTATATAAAAATTATTTTTCACAAACTTTTATATCAGCGTTATTGATTATTATTTTTTGTTAATTTGAAATTTTAAGTATTTATTAAAATAATTTTAAGAATTTATCAAATAATGTCCAAGGCAATAAAATAAAATTTATTTTGTTAAAATAAAGTCTAAAACTCAAAATTAATATGAAAATGGAGAACCAAATCGAATTAAATTATCACAGATAGGTAATAACTTGAAAATTTCAAAAGATCCAACCGAATATTTTGAAAATGAAATCTTTACATATATATATATATATATATATGTACATACAATAATCAGAACTACTCATATCTCTTTTCTCACTTTTAAATAAGAAAATAAAGGTGCTTCTGCGCATTCAGACTCACGTTCTTCTGTATTAACAATAATGTAAATGTTAACTAAACTAAGACTCAGTCAACACAAATCTTTATTTTTCTAAACATTTATGTTTGATATATATTTTTTAATTATTATTATTTGAAAATTGGTGGTGAAATATTTTAAATTCATAAGTCTTCATGTCTTATTTATTTGTTTTTAATTTTAAATTAAAATTCTACCACACATGTGAAAATTATGTATATAGAATACTAATGTACTAATTAATAATAACACGTAAAATATGTACGATATTAAATATATAGATGATGGAGATAATAAATTGTACATAATAAAATTAAAATGTATTAATAAATTACTATAAAAGTTTGATTGAGTGATAGATTTAAAGTTTTCCCAATATAATTGGTATGAGTTCAAATTTCATTATTTGTATATTTTTATTGTTTTTAAAATTAGAAAAACTATAGCACTCTTGAATAATATAATTTATTTTAAATAAAAATATATCATTTTTTTTATAATTTTTCTAATCGAGTTGGTATCCAATTAACTTGTCACACCAACTTAATCGTTATAAATTATTAATTAAAAACATTTGGCAGAGTTAAAATCCCCAACACCAATAAATGGAATAATTATTTCTTTAAATATTTGATTTCAAATTTGTTGGAAGTAAAATTTTCCTAATAATTTCTAAAACTTATTTATTTATTTTCAACCAAAACCTCTTTTAGTGAACTGAGTTGGGTTAATTGGATGTCCTCAGCTTATAGGCGTATATCCTGGTTTTACATTTTTAATTAAAAATAAATTATATTCAAGAAACTAAAATAAGTCAATTATATCAAACCTACACAATTTTATTACACCTACAACATTTCCTATTTTTATGTCTTAAACCACACGTTTCAAATTATAACCTTTATTTTAAATTATTTTTTAAATTTTAATACATTTTAATTACATCTTTAAACTAACCTTCTTCCATTCCTAAAATTATTAATTTAAACGTTAATAAGATATCAAATCTTATGCGGCATAATTTAAAGATAAAAGTTTAAAGAAAAATTAATATTGTAAAAAAAAATGTTGTAGACATTTTAGTTTTGGGGTTTTCTAAACTTTTATAGAAGCTTTATCTCTTAATCTTTTTCTTTCGGTTTTACTTTATTTTTAGTTTTTACTTTTAAAACTTACGTGGAAACGTTTTACTTTTCTTCAAAATTTTCATTTAAAATTATACTTCATAAGCTTTGACATGTCATTGGTTAAATTAACAATTTTAGTAATTGATGGATTTGGTTGATATATCATCAATAGTTTAGGGATGTAATTACAATGCTTTAAAGTTTAAGGACCAATATAGAATGAGAATCTTAGTTTGGGGGTGTCTATGCAATTAAGTCTATTTTTAAATTGAGAAAAGAAATGTTTTTTTTCCTCAAAATACTTAACTTTATGAGGTTTATTATACATGTTAGTGTCACAAGTTGCAGATCAAAATCCGTGATGAATGCACACAAAATGCCTAATAGAGGTCAACTAATTAAGTGGGACTCATTTGACCAACTTGAATTGGCCCGATTTGTAGAATATATGGAGAAGCTCACCTATTTGAAGTCTTGGTGGCCTAGTGAAACACTAAAATAAAACTAGAGTTACGATGGTGAATATTGTAAATCTTAAGAGATAAAATTGTATAGAGTTTTGTTGAGTAATATTTTCTCATGTTGTATTAAGGGAAATACAGGGTGTATTTATACACATCCTTATTGCTACTATTATAGCTCACAATAGGACCCACTGTTTTGTCTTGGCCATTGGGCCGAGGGCATTGACATTTTCTGTCCCTGGTGCTGACATTCTTTAGGACTCCTTTGGCTTATTGGATGCTTACCTATGGAGAACGCAGTTCTTTTTAATCCTAGGACTGGATCTCCCAACAAATCTCGCACCTGCCAGTCATAAGTGAGGGTCCTCTTCGCAGATATGGCTCACGACCTCGCCCCTGCGAGGTTTACGCGAGCTCCCTCTTGCGACCTTATATGTGTGAGGCTTACGCGAGCTCTCCCACGCGAGATATCCCTACGAACATCTTGCTTTCCTGCGAGGTCCTAAGCTGACTATGCCTGTAGGTGAACATTCTTCTTCTGGGTTAGGTTTATCAGGATCGGAGGTCCAGATCCCATCAGTCATTTGGACTATCGGTTCTCAAATCCTAAAAAGTTTAAATCCCTTAGGACTTTCATCTTGTAGATAGGTTTTAATCTTGACCGTTGATGTAATTTAAATTGTACCTTTAGATCTAGGGAAGCTTAACTATAAATAGAAGTCTTCCTCCTCATTTGTAATCACTCCACTCTTGAGTAATAGAATACTTTGAGAGCATTTACTCAAATTTTCTTGTGGATTTTCTATTCGATTTGTGCTTCTTTGTCTTTTGTGTTTGCTTCCGTTTTATTTCGGTGCCTTAAAGAATTTTTATTTTGAATTCTCACTCTTGAGAATTTGATTGACTTCAGCAGATTTGAAGCTAAGTTTCTATCTAAGATCATGCGGTTTGCAAGGCTCAAGTTCTAATCCCTTGACATTAGTATTTGGTAAAGTGACTGTGTACTTTTTAATTCCACAAGTAACCTTCAAAATTGTAATGTCTCTCTTTTCTTTTCTTTTTTCTTTTTTTTTTCAAATATTTATCTTTTTAATATTTTACTATACCCCTATAGAATACTTGTCAATCCTTAACATTGTTTGTGGAGTCTAAAAACTCTACTACTAATGTAAACATTATTCCTTGTGCAATCAATTTTAATCCAATTAAAAAAAAATTGGACATATTAACACCCACTTTATGGGTAAGGAATTATATAATTTGTTTGAATTTTAATTAATTGTTTTAAAGATAAGTCGATATTGTTTAGGATAAATGATTAATTTTCTAAGGTAGTTATGAAATATCATAATTTTTTAGTTGAGTTTAAAAAATGTATTTAAAAGATCAATTGGTAAGAAAAAGAGTGAGTAAGTTGTCAAAGTTTATGAATCCGGTAATTCCCTTCCCTCCCCACAAAAACCACCTTATTTTTTTCACCTAATTCATCTTTAAATTTTATTTTAAAAAAATTGATACAGGAGGTTAAAATCAAATTAATCGACTGAATTAATCTAATTTGCTTAATCTGTTAGTGGCTGAATTTTGTTTGGTCGAAAGTCGATTAATAATTTTTTGAAATTTCGGTTATCGGTTAATTTAGTTTGAAACTGAGTAATTAACCGAATCAACCAAAATATTTGTTGTTTTCAAGACTTATATAGTGTTTAATTGTTAACTTTCAAAACTTATGTAGTGTTTTAATGTCTTATTTATTATTTTCACCTCCATTTATAAGTTTTTTAAACTATTAAATAAAAGAAAATGAACATTAACAATGTCATTTTTTGTATGTTTTATACTTACTTTAACCAAAAGACAAAAATATATAAATTTCGGTTAATTCAATTAACCGACCAAATTAATCGAAATATTTCAGTTCCGTTAATGTATTTGAAAAAAAAATCTTCAATTTAGTTAACGGTTAAAGATTTTTACATTTTAAGTAATTCAGTTCGGATATTAACCGAACCAGCCATTTAAACACCCTTATTGTAATCTAGGTAGATCAAATTATTCATACACGTGGTTTTCAAATTTAAAAAAAAAAAAAGTTTAAGTCTTTAGTTTCTTTTCTTGCAC
This sequence comes from Gossypium longicalyx, assembly GCA_025698465.1. Classification (NCBI taxonomy): domain Eukaryota; kingdom Viridiplantae; phylum Streptophyta; class Magnoliopsida; order Malvales; family Malvaceae; genus Gossypium; species Gossypium longicalyx. The sequence continues at coordinate 62,854,653 of CM046995.1, read as the reverse complement.
CTAATTAAGTAATTAAGAATTACAAATAATATAGAAATTCAAAAATACATTTAAAATTATAAAAAAATATTAAAACTATTTTAAATACAAAATTGTAAAAAGATTAGGAAATGAAGAGCAAAGATATTGGTTGGGCATTGAGACAAACAGTGTATGGTATATTCAAAAGGTATAACTGATACTCACCATGGCTGTGTTTAAATATATATATATATATATACACTAAGAGATAGAGTTGATCTACTTTCTCAAAACTGGAAATGTAAATGTTTTATGGATGTTATTTTAAGCAGCTAACCAAGAGGAAAACTTTTTTTTTATTTTTGATTTTTTAAATTAAGTTTTTAATATTTATAATTTTATAATTTTTAATATTTTATTATTTGAGTGTTAACATTTTTATAATAAAAGGGAATTTTTTTTAAAATTTTTTAAATATTTTTTTAAAAAAAATTTATATTTTTTTATTTTTTAAATTATTTAAAATTTCTATAAGGCTTAATTGGAAGAGTTTGAGGGACCACTACATGTACAAAAAACAAGTGAGTCATCATCCGTTAAGGGCAATTTCACCAAGTTAAGATCAATTTCGATCAAAGGGCTTGATTGATGCAAATTTTTAACAAGAGTTCAATTGAATGCAGTATATATATAAAAAGACTTAATTGATTTTTCAAAAAGAATACATAAAACATTAAAAATGGTAAAAAAAAAAAAAAGTAAAAGAAATTTATAAAGCTCTTGTTTTTAACAAGTAAAAAAGTCTTTCTAAATTTTCAGTGTTGTCCTTTCTTGAAATAAACAAAGCTTTCTTTTCTTTTATCCCTAAGAGCCGTCATTACTAGCGTCGACACTGGTGGCTTCATCCAATTAGGCCATCAATGACATTTCAATCTAAAATCCTGAAATACCAACGTTGGCACCAATGACTTCTTTCAACCAAGGTCGGAATGAATTTTTCAAATCCAAAATCTAAAAATACCAATTGACAATGTTTTGAACCAACATGCCACCAGATCCTTTTATCTCTTCTTTCTTCGACAAAAGATTAAATGAATTTTGTTGGAATGATTGATGACAGGTTTCTTTTTATTTTTAGTTGAATCAAGTTGCTTGAAAATTTTTTAAGTGTTTGCTTTCTATTTTTAGTATTCTTAATTTAGGATTATGAGTTTTTGAGATTGATGAGCAAAAATTAAAATTGGGGTTTGATTGTGTTCATCAATTTGGGGGATAGAGATTTTTTGTTTTTGTTCATTTTTTATTGCTTTTAACTAAGATTGAAACTGAAACAAATTTTCAGTTTTCGTTCATCAATTTGTTAAAAAAAATGTTTTCTGTTTAAAATTTTCAAAGTTTGGTTAAATCAAGTGGTTTAAATAAAATTGTCAAATAAAATTTTTGTTCATTTTCAATTTTTGTTTCAATTTTCATTCATCAATTTAAGGCTTGATTTTGGCTTTTCGATTTTTATTGTTCATCGATGAAGCTTTTTGGAGGCAATGAGTATGTTAAAAAAGCAAAAAAAAAAATGATATTAGTAATTGAGAAATTAAAATTCAAAAATAATAATTGAGATATTAAATAAAAACAGTATGTCCAGCAAATTTTTAGTGAAATATTGGCTCATGCATATGCTTTATAATTTAGTGTAATAATTTTTTTAAAAATATTAATATATATTTTATATTTTTATATAAATTTTTAGGATCAAATTGATAGAATGTGTAAATATTAGATGATTAAATTTGTTATTAGACTAATAAAAAAACCCATGTTAGCACTTTCGTCAAAATTCAAACGATCGTTAATGCTTGGTGACTAAAAAATTTGATTTCCAATAGTTTAGCGACCAAAGTAAAAAAAAAATTTAAAAATTCAATGATCAAAATAAAATATGGACAATACTTTATTGACCATTTCTGTAACACTCCTAACCCGTATCTGTCGTCAGAATAGGGTTTCAAAGCATTACTAAGTAACCGTAATCTAATCATTCATTTCAAGCATTTCAAAAATCATAAAGTGATTCATCATTAACATGCATAGAGTCACTTATTAAGCCTTTGAGAGTTTGAAAACACTTTAGAAACAATTTGAGACTAAATCAGGAACATTTGAAAATTTTAGGAAAAAGTTAGAAAAAATTTAACTGTAGGGTTCACACGGCCAAGTCGCACGCCCGTGTGTCTGGCCTTGTGGGCATTCGAAGTAGGGACACACGGCTGTGTCCCTGCCCATGTCTGTGCCCATGTAACTCTCTAACTTGGGTCACATGGCCAAGCCACACGCCCGTGTGCCAAACCATGTACCCTTCGAAATGGTCTCGCACGCCCATGTACTAGCCGTGTGTCTCACACAGCCAAGTCACATGCCTGTGTGTCTGGCCGTATGTACCTAAAATGTGTCTTAAACAACAAATTTATCATTTCCTATATGCTTGGGCATTAAACAACTCAAAAACCATTCGTTTAACATGTTTAAAGCACGATAAAACACATTACAAACATGCCAAAACAATCATCCTAGATGCCTAACCAATGTACCCTCATTGGTACCACATTTATATCATCAAAACATATCATCAATCCATCATCCAAATTAAAATTATAAACATGTCAAAATCCATCAATTTGGCCTAGCTCATATCTACCTAAAACATTAACTCAAATTCACATGCACATACCAAGCTTTGGTTCAATTTACCATACCATACTATGACTTCAAACACAAACACATGTTTATATATATACCAAACCAACATTACACTTATAACCTCATTTACAATCCATCCACAAAATAACTATCATTTAGACATCCTAGGTACATGCCAACACAAAAGATAAACAGCACTACATTTGAGTTTGGGATCGTTGTTGGATGCTGAATCGGCAATCAAAAGAGAAGTACCTAATCTAGGTATGGAAAACAAAACCGTACGCTGAGTAAAACTCAGTAATATTTCTATAATCTGAATATTTAAAGACAAGATATTACAAATGTATAATTAAAATATAAACACATATTAATATTTAAAAATCACAACTACCATATGCCAACCCTTTGAATTCATACATATTAGCATATCATTTCATACTATATTCAACTTACACATGCTATCATATTTCATTTGTTTCACAAATATCTCAATTCTCATACTTTCTATATAAATAGCTTTTCACATATCAAACCACAATTCATTTTAACAATTGCTATATCCATTCCATATCCACTTCATGAGTACATAACTCATGCAACATATCTCATTTTCATGTTTCAAATCATTATCCCATTTTCAATTCTCATAAAATATCATCCAATATAAATCATAGTACTGTTTTATTTAATTATCCCTATTAACACCACTCGGACTCGGACGGATGCACGAATCCAACCAACATACCAGTTTGACACCTAGTGCCTCATTGGATAAATCTGAAGTAGTAATTACGCCCAGTGCTATATAAATTGACACCTAGTGTCTCATCGGTTAAACCGAAGTAAATTGGCACCCAGTGCCTCATCAACTTGAAGTCAAAGAAATCCTTGAACTCTTCCTATCCTATGGCATGTCATCTATATCCGACTCAGCCCAATACAGTTAATAGGGTTCCAATTCACTTTCCAAATACAACCAATATCCAATTATCATATTTGCACATTATAACATTTACACATATATATTCATTTCAATTCAAATAATCAATACATTCATAATATATATATCAATTCAATTCATTTCAATGAACTTTAATTCCATTCAATATCAAAGTGCCAAATACTCACCTCAACCACTTACCATATGCATTAAATCAAAATACAACAATTAGTAACTAAGCTCAAATTATAGAAATACAAACCGTGAATTCTGAGCTATTCGATATTGATTTTATCCTTCCCCTTTTTAGTCGAAGATTCCGGTACGACATTAGCTACGGAATTTAAAACAATTAAAATTCATCAATACAACACAATTCAATTTCATATTGAATACTTAAATTTTTACTCAATATTTGCCTAAATTTTAATTTAGTCCCTAAACCGAGGCTAATTTTTATTCTTTACAATTAATTCTATATTTTTATACAAATTTCACTTTAAATTAAATTTAACTTCTTATTTTCACTTAAACCCCTAAATTTCAAATTTTTTACAATTTAGTCTCTATTACTCAAAATTTACAATTTATTCTACAATTTAATATTTTTCATTTCTAGCTTAAAAATCTATCAATTTAATCCCTAATACTAAAACTATTTAACATTAACAACATTTAAAATATTAATAATTGCTAAAATTTCGACATGAGTTAAATAGCCCTAGATACCGAAATTCCAAAAACATACAAATTACAAGAAAATAGATTAAATTTACTAACCAATTGAAGTTTGAACCCTAAAAATCCTTTCTCCGTGCGTCACTTTCTTTCTTAGTTTTGGATGGCTTTCTCTTTTTCTTTTTCTTTTTCTTTTTTTTACCTATTTGTTTTATTATACTTTAATTTATTATTGTATAACACATATATACATTTACTTAATTATTAAGATTTCTTAATATTATAACATATTTTAACTTTAATTATTATAAATTTACAAATAAATTATATATATAATTCACTAATGTGGTTCCACTTATAGAAACAATGGTGTAATTGCCCTTTAATTATTTTTAAATTATAAATTAATTTTTACCTTAAACATGATATAGTCCTTATACTATAATAACTCTTAATTCATGTAAGTTCACTTAATCGAAATCTAATTAACTACACAACTAGCTTAATAAATATTTACGAGTCCGGTTTACGACTGATACCCCTAACTATCAGGTCCTTACAATTTCTATATTTTACCCTAAAATTTATGAGATTATCTTTTTTGCATTTAGGTATACAATTATTTAAATATATTTTTAAATATTTTCTTAATTAAATTAGTGTTGATTAACAATATAGAATGTTGTAATTAAAATAAATATAAAATATATACCAAATTTTTTAATGTTAGTTTATTGTTATTATTGTTTCTGCCCCAAAGGGGTACTTTCCAGCATGGAATCTTTAAATTCGACGTTTTCCAAAATATAGACAAGAATAAGGAATGAGAAGAAATGTCTTAATGGATGTCTTTTGGGTAAATATTCTAACATTTAGCTTCTCTTGTCTTAACACTGAATTTTAGATCAAAGGTTACATTTTCTTTAATAGATTTCCCGACTCATCTAACTTGACATACAACACAGCTGTAGATTCCTTATTAAAATTTGACTATGCATTATATTTGATGTTGAATCTCAACCTAATAATTGTTTCCATGTAACTATTACTATAAGTTAAACTTTTCCTTTATGGAAAAATCTTCATGTGCTGTCAAAAAAAGCAACTGCAGCCTTCTACTTTTACTTTTACTTTCAACTGTCACCTTTCAATGGATTTTGACTTCCTTACGTTTTCATCCCACACACCTTCAACACTCTTGTTTATTTATGTTTTTCAAAATTTACTTTCTACACTACTTTACTTGTCTAAATGTTACAAACTAATTCTTCCATTAATTTGGTGTATTTTTCAGGCTCTTCTTCAATTAATTAACCTCCAAAAACAACCCATTTTGAGGATGTTCCATATAAATGCATTGATGATTTTTATATCCCTACTCATGGTACTATGAACAAGCACTTGAGAGACTTTCATCAATGACTTTCTATTTATTTCACTGCTTTTCATCTAAGCATTCCCAGTGACCAGCTACCTGAATGCCTCATCCTCTACGCCACACCCACCTTCAAATAGGAGACCACTGAGTGTAACAATTTCATATTATCTCAGCCAATGAAATGTTAGAGCAATATTATGCATAAAGACAACCCACATACAACGGCCTTGCTACCTGGTCAACCACACAATCACTATATCTCGAATTTATCGATGACGTACCCTCATTAGACACAAGACCTTTCCGATAAATACCCCTTAGGATGATGAAGAAGGAATCGAACTTCCATTCTCTCAGCAACCCTAAGCACTCTTAGTACTTTGCTCTCTTAACCTCCTTGCCTTATCTATTTTCTTTGACTCTTTGCTTATTTAGGTGAACCAACCTTCCTTGCACCACCACATGTCATTATCTTTATCTTCTCTCTTATTGACGCTTGTATAAAAAAGGATCTAACATTTCTTGGAGAGGGAGAGGGTGTCAAAAAGAGATCATTAAATCAAATGTTAATGCATTATCTTTTTACTGCATATGTATGTTTTAAAGTTGAATGAATTTGTTTATGTACCATAAACATTACAAACATGATGACTGCGAGTTTCTTTTTTGTTACCTCAATCAACAAAAGTTATGTTTTGACAATGTTACAAAAATTGCGAACAAATTACTGGCCTTGTGGCGAAGTGATTTACAGAGCTTTAAATCTAACGTTGACATCAATATGGTCCAAGTCCTATAAAATACATTCCCTTCTCTCGAATTTGAAGAACATGAAAAAGCATTACTATACAAAATTGATGTTAAAGGTGAAAAATAAACTCAAATGAAGAGATGCATTTATGTGATGTGTTATTGGTTAATTATATAACAGGTTTCTACACAGTTGAATAATAATAATTAGGGTAAACTATAAAAATAGTCAATTTTGTTTGCTTCATATTACATTTTAATTACTTATATTTGAAATGTTACGTTTGAATCACTTACGTTATCATTTTGTTACGACAGTCTTACGTGACAGTCCAAATGGGTTTTAAATACCAACTTGAATGTCTAGTTGCTAGGATGAAAATAAGTTTTTAATTAAATAAATTTAATTTGGACTGCCACGTAGGACATTCAACTTGGCATTTAAAACCCATTTGGATTGTCATGTAGGACTGCTGTTAGAGAGGTAACGAAGCTTAATGGTAGAGTAACCACTTCATAACAAAACGATAACATAAGTGACTAAAATGTAACATTTCAAACATAAATAACTAAAATGTAATTTGAGACAAATAAAAGTGATATTTTTATAGTTTACCCTAATAATTAATAATTAATGTATTCGAAAGTAATAGATGAAAAAATATTGGAGAGGACCCCAACTCCTTGAAAATGACTTTTGTAGGGAAAATATTCAAACCACCTTGAGGTTCGAAGAAAATTCACTTATCCTTGGTTGAAAAATACTCATCACCCCTTAAGGTAACTTAAAGTTTTTTTATTAAATAGATTTTAAATAAAGAAGAATACTTGATGCATTATCAATACATAAGTCTTATACATTATCAAAGAATAATAACATGGCATTTCACAATTAAATAAAACCAAAAAAAAAGTAGATGACTTATACGTAAATACTAATAACTTGATTTAAACATAACTAAATAATAAGTAATTATAAATAAATGTTAAATCCCTAAACCCTAAACTTGAGATCCTAAACCTTAAACCCTTAAAGTGAGAGTTATAATTAATATTTATTTATAATTGTTACGACTAATGTTTAATTAAAATTATTAGTACTTATTTACAAGTTCTCTATATTTTTTTTAATTTAATGATGATGTGTCATATTATAATTTTTTGATGGTGCATGAGACTTATGCACCAACATTGCATCAAATATTATTCCTTTAGAAAAAGAGCAACTTTTATGCTTTATTGATTAATTATTATTCTATTTATTTTTGTTTTACTTGATATTTATATTCCATAATTTTCAATTAAAAATAATAAGAATCTAATTAATTATAAAAATATTTTAATTATTATTAAATTAAATTATAAATTGAATTATATTATAATATAAATTTATATTAAACATATATAATGTATTTATAAGTTTATTTTTCTTTGAAAAGTTACAAGTATCGTCATAATTTCAATTACAAAGAATGACTGTGAATAACTATAATCAAAATTAATCGTTAGCATCCAAACATAAAGTAGAATTAATATGTACAAGTCTCGGGCATTATGAGACATAAATAAGAATAAATATAAATTAAGATTCAACAAAATAGTTCATACAAAGTGAAACTCAAAATTGAGATGTTAAAACCAATGCCTAGCTGGTGGTAAGTTAGTTTTTAAAAAATTGTGCTGGTGATAATCATGTTCTCTTTAACTTTTCTTTTATTTATTTTGTAATTAAAAATAGATAAATGAATAAAATAGAGGTATTATTGTTTTTATTTAAAATTTACTTAGATCCTGTTTGATTAAGTGTTGGGGAAGAAAATTAATACTTTCAACAACTTAATTTTTTAAACATATTTGATAATCCATAATAAAAACTATTAGATAGAATTTTTATTTTTATTTTTAAAAAAAAGTGTAAAAAATGATAAGTAGATAGAGACCTCTTATCATCAATAGAGAATAATTTTATTTTATTTAAGATTATATTATCATTTACCGAACAGTCTAATTTTATTCAATATATATTTAATTTTAGGGTAAACTACACTAATAGTCACTAAATTATGGGTAAATTTTTGTTTTTGTCACTTAACTGAAAAGAGTTGCAATTCGATCTGTAAACTATTGAAAGTAGTTTTCATTTAAGCCATTAAACTATTCAAAAACTTTTATTTAATTCATTGGGTTATCAAATTTTCTTTTAAAGTTCTACTAGCGAGCTCCAATCGACGATTTAACAATCAATATGGTGGATTAGTATTCATTCATAAGTAGAAGAACATAACTTAGATCCAAGTCGACTTAACAATAAGTGTCGGAGGTTGGAGAAAAAAAACTATTTGAATTTTGTTTCACAGATTCGTGACATCCAAAGTTATTTTATGAAAAAATCTAAATTGTAGAAGAGAAGAAGAAAGAGAGCTTTGGATTGGTATAAGCAACGCGAACAAAGAAAGTCATATAGCATCGATTTTAATAGGTTAGTGACTTAAATAAAAACTTTTGAATATTTTAATAATCAAAACAAAAATTTACCTATAATTTAGTGATTAATAGTATAGTTTACCTTTATTTTTAAATAATATACCAAACAAATTCTATACTTAATTATTTTTAGTAAATAGATTTTTAAGTAGATTTATAAAATTTTCTCCAAAGAGGTAAAACTAAATTTGAAGTTCAAACAAAGGAGACCATGCATGGAGGGACGAATTTCATGTAATGAAATGACAACAGCATGTCTTGTATAATATAAGCAAGGCAAGCAATGCAATAATATTTGCAGTAGCAGTGGTGGTGGTGACAAATGCCAATAAGATAACCTCTCTCTCAACACATTAAGAAATTGGCTCACTCTCCGAAAAACGACAACCTTCTAAAGTTGTCTGCTACTTAACATAAAACACTATTTTTCTTAAGAAAAAAACAAGGAAATTATCATTACTCAAACAACTTCAGACCGTAAACTAAAATCAGAGACAGGTGATGATTTCTTTCCTATTTTTGTTGACTGTCTATGAATTTATTTGACCCACCAAATCTCCCCCATACGAGGCACATGTTGATTTGCCTTTTTTGGGGGTGTTAAATTATCCAAATGATATGAAATTAAGAGAAATAAGGTTGTAAAATTATTTCAGTTTTGGGTTTGGATGGAATAAAAAAAAAATAGAATAAGCTGACACAAAGAAGGTCTAGGGAAGTGAGAAAGAGAAGAAGAGTCTAAAACTAAAGCGAACGACTTTGGAAACCTAGAGGCAGCGCCTGAATCAATCAATTCTAAATTCCTATTTGTCCTCACAAACCCAAGCAAAGAATAACAGAAATCAGTACCCATTTTTTATTTTTTCCCTTTCAATTTAAACACAAAAAGCTAAAGTTTCAGTCCTTGTATTGGAGACTGGAAACACACCTCTTCACACTTCTCTTTCTCTCTCCCTCCAAAATCCTTTTTTTACATAATATTTAAACCCTAAGCATCATTTCATCACTACTTTAGGTATTTATATCACCAGTCCCACTAGGCCAAACTTTAAGAATAATAAACTCCATTGCCATTTTGTGTGTTCTTCTTTTCTCCACCAAACTGCCTACTTAGAAGAAAAAGAAGAGAGCAAGAGTTTTTGTTGGCAATGGTGATGGATGGTGCTGTTTTGATCAGAGAAGAAGACGTCGACAATACTAATGTACACAAATAGAAACGATTATAGGGCAAGAAACAACACCTAGAAATCCCTCAAACATGGTTTCTTGCTGTTGTAAGATTCCCATTTTTGTATTCATCTTTCCTCTTCTTCTTGTTATTTCTTCTTCAATTTGTGCCGCTCATTCCTCGGAAACCGGCAATTCCCAAGCAAATAATCAAACATTCCGACCAGAAGAAGAGTTGAAGAAGCTGAAACTAGTAAGGGAACGACTCAACAAGATCAACAAGCCAGCACTGAAGACGATTCAGGCAATTAATCTTATTTGCCTCACTTGTCAATCTCCTCTGTTTGCGTTCTGTTTTACTTTTTCTCTAAATACTTGTCTTCTTCTTCTTCTTTTTCTTTTTATTGTGCGTGCAGAGTCCAGATGGTGATATTATAGATTGCGTCTTATTGCGTCATCAACCAGCTTTCGATCATCCTAAATTAAAAGGAAAAAAACCATTGGTAATTATCCATTTTATCTTTGTTCTTATGAACATTATAAAGTTATACAAGTGAACATATTTAATTGTTGAATTGGATTGTTTAGGATCCACCGGAGAGACCAAATGGTCATAATCGAAAGGGGATGGCGGCGGAAGATTTTCAGATGTGGATGATGTCGGGTGAATCGTGTCCGGAAGGAACAATTCCAATCAGAAGAACAACAGAAGAAGACATGATAAGGGCCTCTTCTGTTGCAAGTTTTGGAAAGAAACCGTCAAGACTTGTTAGAAGAGACTCGACTAGCGATGGCCATGAGGTTGGTGCCTTGCACTTTTTTTACTTTACAAATAAACTCAAAATTTGTAGTCACAAGGGTTCGAAAAGCAGCTCCAGTTATCAGCTAACAGAATTAAAGTGAATGGCAAAAGAATGCTTGCCGATTGTCTACTCTTCTTTGCTTAGTGAAGAGGATAATTAAATTCTTTGTGCAAAAAAAAAAAAAAAGGGTTAACATTATCTCGAAATTAGTGCTACTAATTTTCACAAACAAATATACAATTTAATATTTAGTTAGTGTTGGAATACAGCATGCAGTTGGGTATGTGAGCGGTGATGAATATTATGGAGCAAAAGCTAACATCAATGTGTGGGCACCTCGGGTCTCTAATCAATACGAATTCAGCTTATCTCAATTGTGGGTCATTTCTGGTTCATTTGGCGACGATCTCAACACCATTGAAGCTGGATGGCAGGTAGCATTTTTGTTCACAAGTTAATCAAACTTAATTCGATAATTATCAAGTCGAATTCAAGCATAATAATATTTAATTCAAACGGTTTGTGAGTATTATTGAGCTTTTCATATTTTTATATTATTAAATTATATTATTGTCCTTAATATATGCTATTAACCTTGAGCTTAATTATTGAGTTAAGTTTAAACTTGAGTTCGACCTTCAATACAAAAATTGGTAAATAAGTTTAATTAAACTCGAGTAGTTTGATTTTAAAAATAAATGTTCAATTAAGCTCGAGTCGAGTATCGAACTTTAAATTTCTAATTGAACTCGATTCGACTCAATTTGATTACATCCAACATGTATTTAATTATTAGTTTACCTACCCTTTAAATAAACTTGTTTTTGCACCATTCTTCTGTGTAGTTTGATTTTATATGGAAGACATAGATGCTAAATATATATATATTCAATGCAGGTGAGTCCAGAGTTATATGGGGACTATTATCCAAGATTCTTCACTTATTGGACCGTAAGTAGAGTAATTTTGAATTGGGGGCTTGATTTCCTTTTTTCTTGGCTTTGTTAAGGTGTATCTTAAAGCTTAAGAAAAATGATTTTGTGTTTAAAAGCAAGCATGAATTATGTTTTGCAGAGCGACGCATACCAAGCAACAGGGTGCTATAATTTGCTGTGTTCAGGATTTGTGCAAACTAATAATAGAATTGCTATTGGAGCTGCAATCTCCCCAACATCATCATATGGTGGCGGACAATTTGACATTAGTCTATTGGTTTGGAAGGTAAATCTTGCACCACCTCCCAATTATTATACAAACAAAATGTTCACAAACCTTTGCGTAGAAAACATAGAAAAAATTATTTTACCTTATTTCACCTTTTTAAGTTTATAAAAAAATTTATTTTATTCTTTTATTTAATTTTTCGTCTCTTTCAATCTTTTTTCTTACATTATTTGTCCAATCTCCTTAAAATAGATGAAAAAGTTAACATTTGATCATTTTGTTGACATCATTTATTCGTGGATTGTCACATAGATGTGACGTTGTACTTAATTATTTTCTTTTTAAAAATTAAAATTAAAAATTTTTTAAATCATTAAAAATTATAATTTAACATGATACACATGTGAACTCCGAAGTTAATAAAATTAATTTTTTTATTCATTTTAAGATGATTTGATAAATAATGTAAATTTAAAAGATAAAAAAATTAAATAAATTTTTTTATAAAGTATGATTATGTTTAAATATATTACTTTTCAAGACGACTAAAAATTTGGATTGCCATGCATTAAAAAAAAAAGAAAAAGAAAAAGAAAAGGTATCATAATGTAAAAAGCTTTATTGATGGGTAGCTCAATCAATTTGATGCGCTTCACCCGCGTGCACTGTTAACCCCCGCAAATGCCTGTAATTCTCGACAGCTTTTTCTTTGCAAGATTCTATTCTATTCTTTATCCCCTAATAGAATTTTGTACCCAAGAAACTTCCTTTATTAAATAAGTAAAGGTGATGGAAATGCAAATGAAAATGGTGTAGGATCCAAAGCATGGGAATTGGTGGCTGGAATTCGGATCAGGGATTCTGGTAGGATATTGGCCATCAATATTGTTCACCCACCTCAGAGATCGTGCAAGCATGGTACAATTTGGTGGAGAAATTGTGAACTCAAGTCCAGGAGGTTCCCACACGTCAACAGAGATGGGGAGTGGTCATTTCGCTGGGGAAGGCTTTGGAAAGGCTTCTTATTTTCGAAATCTGCAAGTTGTTGATTGGGATAATAACTTGATCCCATTACCAAACCTTAAGGTCCTTGCTGATCATCCCAATTGCTATGACATCCAAGGAGGTATTAATACTGTTTGGGGCAATTATTTTTATTATGGAGGACCTGGAAGAAATGTCAACTGCCCTTAAAGCCAAGGGTATTGGAATTAGATGCTTTTTTTTTTTTTTAAATTTTATTTTACTATATACATATTCCTTCAATACTTTTTTGGGTGGTCATTCATCTGTGAGTTTGGGTCTTTTTGGGGAATTTTTATAGTAATTATTTTTCCTTTTCTTAATCCCATTTTTTTTTGTCTATATTGTTCTCTTTTTATCTTTACTAGCAGGTGTCTATTAATTATACCAGCTTTAGGACTTTATGTAATTGTGGAAAAACTAGTGAAATAAGCATGGGGTGTGAAATTTTTCTTTTTGGTTGGAAAGGTTTCTGGCACTTTCATTTTCAACATTGGCAACTAAACAGAGTTCAACAATTTATTCCTATATATATATATATTTATTTATTTATTTATTTTGGTCTTTTTAATCAAATTGTTTGTTTTTGGACGAAAACTAACTGAATTGTTAAAATTTTAATGACATTGATGTGACCACTTGTGTGGCAGTCCACGTATAATTCAAAAAAAATTAATAAAAAAAGATATTTAAAAAATCAACCAATTTAATAATAATAATAATAAACTAATATAAACTTTTAGAAAATCTATACATATTAATTATGAAATATACGTAAAATGACACATGAGCTACCATACCAACGTCATTAAAATTTTAATAGTTTAGTTCGTTTTTCAGTTCCAAAACAAACAATATAACTAAAATTTAAAGATTAAGGAGTAAAAGTAACTAAAAATGATAAAATGAATAAATATTAAGAACTAAATTTATGTTGATGCTTACTTAAAAAAAATATATATTCAGATAATCTATTTTATTATTTATTTTTATTAAAAGTAAAAGTAAAAGAGATATATATATATATTATTAAATTAGATGTAAATTACCAAAACACATCAAAGTAGTCATTCGCATTTCTCTAATGTCGTTTTGTTATATTAGGTAGTTTTGTAAATAATGTGAAATATTAATTAGAATCGTAGTAGAAGAAAGTGGGATATGCACAAATTATTAAACCAAACATTTAAAAATAAATGCAATGATTTAAGTATTGGTGTTGATCATATTTATGTAATTCACTTGTACATACATTATGAATTCCACTTAGGCATAATGATGATAATGGACATAATATACTACATTTTATTAACATCAAAGTAGTGATGAGAAATTATGACTATTGCTTTCAAAGCTTCTAGTATTTTCTCTTCTTTTTTTTCCATACAACTTTTGCTACTTTCTTTTTTTAAAATTTTTAATTTTTAATTTTTTAGTTGTGTAATGACTTTTGCTTTTTTGTTTTGCTCTATAGTCAAACAAAATAATCAAACGAGATTAGTGAAGTAAAAAATAGATATTCCGAAACTTGAATGTAGTTGGAAACAACATCATTTCTTCATCTTTAGAGCAATCAATCCAATCAATGAATCCCCTCAAAAAAATTGTTTGTTTTATCCTTAATCTCTCTAACACAACTCCTCGAGATTAAAGGCCAATATCCTGCGTAATACTCAGAACACCACCTCTCGTGGATCAAGACTCACTCCTCATAGCAAACATTACACCTCAAGAAAACCCCTCATGTACCACCTCTTGAAGCACCGTATGTGTGAACTCCTCGTCGAACACCTCGAATAATCATGATATGAGAACTCCTCAGGAGCCATTCGATATAGGTATACATGTATAAAACCCATGTGAGGGCCTCACTAAACCTCCATTTATGACTCTAACTGTCAGACACTAATTTCATTTGACACGATTAACAGCTTGTCCAATCGTTTCTCTTTAGCACCCTAAACTTGACTCGACCGTCGAGTTTGAACTACAGTGTGTCACATTCGTTGTTCGAAGCAACTACAATCAATTCACAATTTTCTTATATAATTCTTGTGATATTTATCAAAATTATATACATTCCTTAATTATACTAAAGTAAATCTATCTTTCAAATCTAGATGCATCTAACGACCATATAACAAATCTATCCTATATATACATATATAATTACTATACTATAAAATATAATATTAAATTAAAGCATACTCTAGTGTCACGGGGATAGACCTTTCGTCTCGCAATCCGTGCGGCCTTAGGCGATTCGCTCGTTCAAACTCGCCCAAGTCAGCCTTTACTCGAATGAGGATTCCTTAAGAACTCCTTCAAGGCACCAACTCGTACAGCGGAAGCAAACTTATGCCAAAAGAAGCTTATAAAGAACAACAGAAAGGGATGCTCGCAAAGTGTTCGAGTAAATGCTCTCTATTCTCTTATTCACAAAGAATAATGAAACAATGAATAGAGTTAGTACAAATGAGGGGGAGGCTCTCTATTTATACTTGAGCTCCCCCAAAACCGACGGTTAAGATACATTTACATCGACAGACGAGATTAACCATATCCCATGATTTAAGGGATTTACAAGATATTGTCATATCAAATCCTATCTAATCTTAAAAGATATGATTCCCTCTATATTTTAAAATTAGTTACCATAATTGCCTAAGTTGCCATATCTTCGCTATCAGGCCAACCAGGCTTCAATCTGACAGGCTTCTCCAATAGTTCCTTGAATCGGGCCAGCTCTCGTGGGCCAAATGATCCCCACCCATTTTCACAACGTCCTCGTTGCAACTTTCGAATGGCACTGACTTGATTCAACTCGGATCTCTCTCGTTGCCTTGGCTTTTCCCTTCCTTTGGGACTTCTGCCTCGGCTTCCATCGCTTCTTAACTCGAGCCGTCTTACTCATTTGTACATCTTGACGACAAGGAGTTATGTCACTCCCTTGCCCACATTCTAACTCTCCTCGAACAGAATCCTCGTGATTCACAACACTTGGCTTCGCTTTGCCCACAGTCTCTCGGCCTCATTGCTCAAGAACTTTGAAAGGGGCCCTACGTTCTTGCCAAGTACACAAGTTAGAATGCAACACACTATTAGAGTGTTCCAAATGTACCTTCGCATTTACTCGGGTCAACTGTCCCACATGCATCACTTCTTTTCCCTTGAAGTCCGATGCACCACCCACCTCTCCCATAGATGGAAGCCTTGTCGATGACTTGGCCAACTCCGACGCTTCACTCAACTCGAGCCTCATTGGTCCCAGCTTCACTGTTTTCATCGCAAATTTTTCCTCTAAGTTCGATGACAAACTCACCTCTTCCTTGGGTGGAAGCCCCTCCGACGACTCACCATGCTCAGACGTTGCCTTTCCTTTGACTACGGCTTGCTTTGGACAGTTTCGCAACTCATGCGGACAACGACACAAGATGCACTTTACTCACTTCTTTTTGCTCCTCTTTGCTCTTTTGGCTTCGGCTTTACCCTTGCTCAAACCAAGCTTCTTGGGCCTGTAATGACCCGAAATTCACGGGCACCGGAAAAGTGAGTTATAGGGCCTCCGTCTTAGTGAAATAAGTTCGAAAATAATTATTAAAAATATTTATGAGCCTAGTGGTGTGTCTAATTAGGATCTAATTAGGTGAATTTAGCTTAATTTAGAGTAAGTAATAAAAAGGATTAAATTGAATAAAGGGTAAAAGTTTAATTATAAAGCAATAGAAAATAAAAAGGATTAAAATGGCAATGAAGCCATTGACTACAAATGAGGCGGCATATTGGTGAAATAAAATCAAAGATTTTTTTTTAGGTTTTATATATTATAATGATTATTATTATGGTTTTATATTAAATTATTATAACTATTAATTAACATTATGGGTTTATATTAGATTATTATTATTAGCATTATTATTAAATAAATTAAATAGTAGATAATTGTATGGTAATAAAAATATACATGTGTAAAAATTACATTGGTACATTTGTAATTTAAATACTTAATTACTTATAATTTAAGTAAAAAGATATTTGTTAATTAAATTATTAAATTATTAAATTATGAGATTTTTGTTTGAGAAACAAATAAAATAATGACAAATGTAATAAAATTATTGGTACAAATGTAGAATTAAATATGTGTACAATTGTAAAATATGTAAATGATGTTAAAATAGATATTTAAAATAAATATATTATAATATATGCTAATTAAATAAGTAAAGCAAATAAATATAAAAGAGAAATAAAGAAACAAAAGGGAATAGAAACAGAATTGAAAACGGGAAGCAGGGGAGAAAAAGAGAAAGAAAAAGGGAAAGAAAAATAAAAGAGAAAACTAAGAATTTGAAGCTTGGAGTTAATTCGGTAAGTCAATTAAGTCCTTTTTAGTTAATCTTGATGTTTTAGAAGCTTTGAAACAAGATTTTGATGAAATTAAGTTGATAATTCAAGAGTTCATATGTTTCCAAGTAGGGTTCATGTTGGAAAAATTATGGAATTAGGGATTTAATTGAATAAATTCTAAGTTAGAATTGATTAAGGGATTAAATTGTAAACTAGGCTATAAGTTTTATGTTGTGGGGACTAAATTGAAGAAATTTTGAATTTAGGGAAATATGCTGAAAATTTTATAGTTAAATATAAGTTTAGACAAAATTTGAATAGAAAAAGAGAGTGAATTGGATTAAGAAAATAATTAAGTTTAGTTAGGATTAAATTGGGAATAAGATAGGAATTGTTTAGAAATTTAATTATTTATTATAATTAATGCTGTAAATAATAATGTAAATTACTATTATTTTCGTAGCCAACAAAGAACCTGAAGCATCGATGATCGAAAGGAAAGGAGAAAGTCATCGAGGACTAAAACAGGAGAATTACGGTGTGTATTACTATAATTCGAATTTTAATTATTATTGATTGCTGAAATTTTAATTGTTATGTATGGTAAGTAAGACTTGAGGTAAGTATGTGAAATAGATATGAATATTGAGTGAAAATGAAAGTGATGCAAATTGAGTCAAATTGAATTGAATAAGTGAATTATGGAATATGTGATTATTTGAAAAGTGTATTGATTGAAAAATGAATGGTGATTTGAATTGTGAATTGAATACCCTATTAACTAGTCGGGCTGAGTCGGATATAGTTGGCATGCCATAGGATTGGAAGTGTTCAGGATACTTCGACCTCGAGTCGATGAGACACTTTGGTGTCACTATATTTCTTCTGATAGATTCGATGAGGTATTGGGTACCAACTTTACTTGGCTAGGCCGATGAGACATCAAGTGTCAACTATTACTTGAACTATCCGATGAGGCACTGGGTGCCATATTGGTGTGTTTGGTTGGATCCGTGTATCCGCCGAAGTCCGAGTTACATTAATAGGGTGAAAAATTGAAATGTGAATTTAAGGCATTGAAATGAAAAAAAAAATTGAATTATGAATAGAAATTGGAATTGTGATAGAAAGAGAAAAGTATGAGCTAAATGTTCATAAGTGGTTTAAATTCAAGTTTGTAAAAAATACATTAATTGACGAATAATTAAATTGAATTGTTATTATGAAATGATGAAAATAAAAATAAAAATAAAGCATGAATTAGTATGTAAGAAATTAATTGTTATGAATTTTAATATTTATATTTTTATTATTGATGATATATTTTGAATTATGGTAATACCACTGAGTATATCCATACTCAACGTACGGTTGTTTCCGTGCGCAGGTTAGTAGAAGTCAATTGTCTTGGCTCAGTATCCAGAACATTCCTGACTCCAATACAAATTTGGTGATGTATATTTTCTTTTGGGTAAAGGTGGCATGTACATAAGTGTTGTTTAGTCACTTAAATATGTATATTACTTTGGGTAGTGAAGGACGAATTATAAAATTTAGATGGTTAAATGAAATGGTAAGGAAGGTACATGATATTTTGATACATGAACATTAAGTTGTTAAATGAATGAAGTTTTTAACCAATTTTGAATGATGCTATGATAGTTATTAAGTTAAAATTATGTTAATGATATAAATATTAGTTTTATGCATGTGAAACATTGGTGTTGGTTGTTTTGGTTTGAATTTGCAGGAGGTTTAGGTAAAAATAAGCAGAAATGTTGCCGAAATTTTTATAAAAAAAAATTTTCGGAATACTCGAACAAGTCTCGTTCTCCTTTTAATACGTGTTTGAACTTCGAGAGTCCAAGATAGGGACTTAATTAGTATATTATACTATGAAAGTTATATTAATTGTAAATTATTCGTAAGTTGTCTGATATGTCCGGTAATGCCTCATAACTTCATTCCGGCGACGATTTGGGGTTAGGGGGTGTTACAGGGCCTCTTGTCTGCTCTATCGTTCCCTTCGATGACAGACTTGTTCCTCTTTGCCCTCTTGGCTTTGGCTTTACCCTTGCTCGAACCAAGCTTCTTGGGCTCCTTGTCTGCTCCATCGTTCCCTTCGATGACAGACTTCTTTGGACATTTTCGCGACCTATGCGGACCATGACACAAGAAGCACTCAACTGGCTTCTTCTCGCTTTCGGCCTCCTTAGCTTCGACACCCCTTGCGCTCGAACCAAGTCCAAGGCCTTATCCATCGGCTTCTTCCTAAGTGCGGATTTCATCGGACATTTCTTCAATAAGTATGGACTGTCGCAGAGAAAGCATTTCAGCTTGTCCCTTTTCCTCTTGGGTTTCTTTTTCCCAACTCGTGGTTTCCCATTACCACTATTGTTGCCATTGCCATTGCAATCCTCATTGTCTTCCTTGTGATTCCCTTCATATACGCCTCTTTCCTCGGACTTGGAAGACCCAAGCTTGTCTTTCCCTAGACCAAGCTTAACCATGGATTCTGCTACCGTCATGGCTTCCGACAGCTTTTAGACACCTCTTTGTTCCACTTTTTATCTAACCCACGGCTTAAATCCCTCTTGAAAAGCAAGCAATGCTTCTCTCTCAGTCACATCTGAAACTTAGAGCATGAGTTCCTTGAACTCTCGAACATACTCCCCTATTGTGCCCCGTTGCATTATCCCTTGCAACTTTGCTCGAGCTTCTTCCTCTGTAAACTCTGGGTAAAATTGTCCCTTCAACTCACATTGGAACTCTTGCCACGTTCTAATCTCACCTTGCCTTTTATCTGTGGTCCTTCCTCACCACCATAAAAGCGCAATATCAGTAAGAAATAATGAAGCAGTTTTTACCTTACCCGCATCATCCTCGATGCCTATGGCACAGAAGTAGTTTTCCATCATTCACAAGAAATTGTCCATATCACATGCAGACCTTGTCCCCACAAACTCTTTCGACTTCGGGACATACTCGTTACTGAGTGCTGCACTTGCCACTCCTTTCCCCACCGCTGCTCGACACAAGGCCAGCTCTCCCTTGAGCTCCTCTATTCTTGTGTTCAAAGCCAATGTCGTGGCCATTGTTTCCTCCTTCAAAGCCAATATCATGGCCTCAAGAGCATCGTTCCTGTATGACAGTTTATCTTTGTGTGAATCAAACAACTCGTTTACCTTATCCATGGTCGAATTAAGAGACATCTTTACATAATCTCTGGATTGTTCCTTCTAGTTGTCTATGTGACCCTCGACCCCATCGAGTGCCTCCTTTACGTCCTCCATGGATCCCTCGAGTTCACCCACACATTCCTCTACTGCCAACAGCATCTCCCTCAAACCTTTTCTCACCCATCTTTGTTCGAACTCTTCTTTCGACATCCCAACGGTGCCTTCAAACCAACAGCTCGGATACTACTTGTCACGGGGCTAGACCATTCGTCTCGCAATCCGTGCGGCCTTAGGCGATTCGTTCATTCAAACTCGCCCAAGTCAGCCTTTACTCGAATGAAGATTCTTTAAGAACTCCTCCAAGGCACCAACTCGTACAGCGGAAGCAAACTTATTCCAAAAGAAGCTTATAAAGAACAACAGAAAGGGACGCTCGCAAAGTGTTTGAGTAAATGCTCTCTATTCTCTTATTCATAAAGAATAATGAAACAATGAATGGAGTTAGTACAAATGAGGTGGAGGCTCTCTATTTATACTTGAGCTCCCCCAAAATCGACGGTTAAGATACATTTACTTCGATGGACGAGATTAACCATATCCCATGATTTAAGGGATTTACAAGATATTGCCATATCAAATCCTATCTAATCTTAAAAGATATGATTCCCTCTATCTTTTAAGATTAGTTAACATAATTGCCTAAGTTGTCATATCTTCGCTATCGGGCCAACCAGGCTTCAATCTGACAGGCTTCTCTAATAGTTCCTTGAATCGGGCCAACTCTCGTGGGCCAAATGATCCCCATCTAAGTAATAGACCTCTATTGGATGCATTTGGTGCGATGGTCACGGGATTCGAACTCTGGCCCGTGACACTAGTTACCACAAAACTTAGCTTATTAGTTACATGCCAAAAATAGATAAATTTGGAATAAACAAACATGGTTGAAACGGAGATTATGGTTTGGATGCTATGACCGATGCTTAAAAATCTCGAGTTAATCTAACCTACATACAGAAAGAACAAATTGTATGTTGAGTAAAATGCTCAATGGTATTTCTATAATTTAAGTGTATAATATTAACATTAACAAATATACCCTAAATAAATATGTATATTTGTACGCACAAGTCTACCATACGCTTGTAACTTAGAGTTACCAAGTTTTACATTTCAATATAGACATGTTATTTATACAAAACTTGTAACATCCCTCGTCCATTTCAGTTATCGAAGCCTTGCTATAGGATACTTCAACAGTTCAACATGCACTTAAATACCTTACTAAGAGCTCGCACCTACACACCATACACAATTAGTTTAAGAATATGTGACAGAGTCAGTTAGGGCATGACTAATTACAGAATCAGTTCACACATACGTTACAATAATAGTTCACATCTTGACACAACTTGAACATTTACACGGTCCACACATTGACTCATTTAGTGTATAAACTCAGCTCGCTTATAAATACACTAGCATATAATCATAGCTTTCAAATAAATATAATTAGCATATATACACAACTTGCATATAAACACAATTCGTGTAATACTCGTATAATACATACAAATATCAAAATATTTTATTTCATCATTGTTTCAAGGTATAAATTTATATATCAATTAACATTCAATTAAAATCAGGCCTTAAACATGTAACATCTCGAGATCGAGCCTAGAAGTTTTGGTCTCGCAAATGAGAGGGTTCACCATATTCATTGCAAGTGGGTCCGCCATTGTGTTTGGAGAGCTAGGGTTCGCCAGGTAAGTTGTGAACTAAACTGCCAGTCAAAGATTGAGTCAGACTCAAATTAGAAAATAAAGATATGATGTATCTAGGAATATTTTAGATGCAAGTAACATCTTTCCTAAGTCAAGTAGGGTATCCTAAGATTTCTAGGACACTTAGGTCTATAAATATGACCCTTATTCCGTGAGAATTCTCTCATCGAATATTCTACCAACAAGTCTCTGTTCTGAATCAAGTTCGTAGCACCTAAGGTAAGTCTCTATCATGTTAGGTTTGATGATCCAGAAAGCTAGGTTTGCTTGTATGTGTGAATTCTAAAAGTTCTATCTGCTTAGTAATTTGTGTGTTTATATTACGAACCAGCTGAACTGTAACACCCATAACCCTTCTCTGTAGTCGGATTAAGGTTATAGAGCATTACTGTACAAACTGAAACATTTAACATCTTAACATTTAAATAAATTATATATATTATAATCCATTCAATCCCAGGCATTTTGTCCGTAAATCAAGCCTTTGATGCCCTAAAAATAGCTTAGAAGCAATTTGAGATGAATTTGAAAAAAATCAGAAAGTTTAACAAAAAGATGCAAAAAATTGAAAACAATGGTCACATGGTCGTGTGGCTAGGCCGTGTAACGTTCGAACAAGGGACACAGCTATGTCCCAGCCCATGTCTTCACCCGTGTAACTTACTAAGATGCCCCACACACCCATGTGTCAAGCCGTGTGCTAGGTCGTGTAACTCGCTGACTTGAACAATATGAAACTCTCAATTAACACATGGCCATGTGACAGCCTGTATGAACCCAAAATTTAACCTAAAATCAAGTCATTTCAAAGCTTTGGGCATACATTCAAGGAATTCAAATACCATCCAAACAATAAAAAACATACAATTTCAAACATCCTAAATCATCTAACCAATATGCCATTCAAAAGTACCACAATTGCATCAAAACATCATTTACCAAATCAAGTTAACATTGTCTCATTTCATGCATAAAGACCTAGTTCAAATATATGTCAAATGTGCCATAAATGACCATTTTCAAACCATCAACAACATACCAAAAGAACCATATTCACAAGCACTTAAAAGTGACCAAAACGACAGCATTTGGTAAGACATGACTAAGCAAAAGTTTAAAAGTTTAAACATACCAAAGCAACCATTTATACATCCATAAACTATCAATACAAAAGACCTATACATGTCATTATTAACCTTGGCTAAAATACTCAAAAACTATCAAAATAATCATTTGATAGTGTGATAGGTCACTGACCAGCTTCCAACCGGTCGAGCTTCCAATAATCTATAAAACAAAGGAAAGAAACTACGCTAGCAACGAGTGTTTTGTAAGCTCATATAACCTTAAAGTTAACTTACTGTTTCATTTATACAATTCAAAGATTAAGTATAAATCATTACCAATGTCATAAGCTTAGTAAAATCCTATACAACATCATCAACTCACAAGTTAGTATACTTGTCCATGAAACAAATGAAATCAACCAAAAGATATGTAAATTCCCGTATGTAATAAAATCATTTAGTTTATAATTCTTTTTATAAGGTCAAGATTTCATCCATTTGCTTACTTACCACTTCCTTTCCTCATCTTACTCGTTGAACCATCTAGAATTACATCGGATACTCGAGAAAGCTCACACATAGTTTGCCTTTACATATAACCGTAACATTTCCTTTACATCGATGCTCACACGAGCTGTGGAATGGGCCTGCTCACACGAGCTGTGGGTTAGAATGTAGGCTACATGATGCTACTCACATGAGCTGTGGAAAATCCGCAACAAATGCAGGACCTCAGCCATCGGTAGGACATTCAAGACCAATACCAGAAACATTAAATCCCTAATGACATGTCATTTGTATCCTAAGAATTCTTAAGGTTCAACCGCCTCGTTATCTGTCAATTCATCATAACATGGATTTGTTTATATATATATATATATATATATATATTTATTTATATTAAAGTAACATAGTAAATAGTCGATTTAGCTAACATTAAAACGATAATAGTTCATATGAACTTACCTCGATAACTAGGGCGTAGAAACAAAGTTAAGCTAATCCAAAGTTATAGCTTTTCCTCGATACAAGTCCAATTGTGGTTTATCTTGATCTAAATAAATAATTTCATTCAATTAAGTATTTTTAGAATACAATTTAATCCATAATTCATATTTATGAAAAATAATGAATTTGCCCCTTGTAACACCCCCTACCCGTATTTGTTGCCAGAATAGGGTACGAGGCATTACCGGAGTTTACGAACTAATTTTTTTTAACTCAATATAACCCCTTTATAGATATCTAACCTTCCCTGCAAATTTAAACCAAGACCAATCCAATTCAACATATTTTCAAGATAGATTCATGCATATTTATAAGATAACCTCATCACATACCAAAACCAAGATTTGTTAGCCATACCAATGGCTGACTTTACATTTATTTCACATTAACATTTACTTTATTAGCTTATGCATGCCCCTGATTTCCAAAATAAAGTTTCTTTATATACCGAAATCTTGAGGTTGATAGTGTGATGTGTCTCCGACCGAATTTGCCCTTCGAGCTCTTAACATTACAAAACAGGGGAAAATGAAACAAGGTAAACACTTTGTGCTTAGTAAGCTCATGTAACAAGAATTATACTTACCTAATATTTTCAATACAATGCAATAAACATTCATATATCCATTCAATGCATTATTACCCTAACATGCACTGCACAACTCAACATTCAAGTTAGTCCAATGATTTCCATGTGTCAATAATATATACCATGATTGATGAGCTCATCAATATCATGATTTCCATTCCCTTGTTATTTTTCAATATTTATCCCGTTGAATTTCTCGAAATTTTTGATGGATTTTCAGAGGTACACTTTTAGTGTATAATTCCGGGTCCGTCAATTCATATTCATGTGCGCACATTTCCATTTCAGAGAGCACACTCCTACGAACCTCATCCTTACAATGGGATTACCAGTCTAAGCTAAATCCCTTGTAATATAAACTCATAGAGTATTTTCAAGATTACCAATCCAGGCTAAATCCCCTGCAGCGACAATTACTCTAATGAGCTTGGATCTGAATTACCAGTCCAGGCTAAATTCAGACCCTAATTCGAATTACTTGTACGGGCTAAATTCATTTTACACATATTCTTCGGGATGGCTATATCAGGATAGGATCACCTGTCCGGGCTAGATCCTTTTTACCTTCAATTCCTTTTCAGAGATCCATCGAATTTTCCTTTCATTCAACCGGGATTTCTTCACTTTTTCATCAAATATATCAATATTTCATCAATTTTCATACAATGAACATTCAAATTATTCACATCAATAACATACATTTCAAGCATTTAAGAATATAATTCAAGTTACACGAACTTACCTCAATACTTGTTCGTATACAAAAATCTACTAATCTCGAACTTTTTCCTTTCCTCGATCTAGCATCGTATTTAAATTTTTCGGATCTAAATAAATAAATTTAATCATCAATTTAATACATTTCATCTTCATATGTAATATTCTCTACAATTCCACTATTATTTATAGTTCATTCAAAGCTGTCTACTTGAGTCGTAGTCACCAAATTATTTATATTTTAAGCTATAGAAGTCCAAATTAAGATCCGCTAATTTTTCATGAAACTAGACTCATATATCTTCTTACCATAAAATTTTCAGAATTTTTTATTTAGCAAATAAGTACAGTTTATTATTTAAAGTCACCCTTATTCTGCTGTCTAACAGTTCTAACCCTTCTTCACTAAAAATTAATTATCTCTTCATACAGGATTCGGATTATATTCCCGTTTATTTTTCTTAAAAATAAACTCATTCAGAATTCTAAAAATATAAATTTAAAACCCTAATTATTTTTATTAAATTTTTTATGATTTTTCGAAGTAAAAATAGGGGAACCCGAATTCATTCTGACCTTATCTCACAAAATTTATTATATCTCATGATTTACAAATCCATTGTTTACACTGTTTCTTCTATGAGAAACTAGACTCAACAAGCTTTAATTTCATATTTTTTCATCTTCTAATTCGATTTCCACAATTTATGGTGATTTTTAAAAATTAGTCTACTGCTGCTGTCCAAAACTGTTTTAGTGCAAGCTGTTTATTACCATTTTTCACCTAAGCTTTTAATAAATAATAATTTCGTCCCTACTCAATTTCAATTGAGCTTATTTTTCTCAATTAATACTTTATTCTATCACTTTAAACTACTTTATAACCTTTTGGAATCAGAATTTCAGCACTAGACTTTAATTCCATACATTTTCACAATTAGGTCCTAAAAATCAATTTCTATTGAAATTATCTAATAAAATCATCTCATAAACAAATTAAAGCTTCAATTTCATGCTATTTTATCATAAACTTACAGAACTCAACTATGTTGACTTTCAATTTCATCCATAAAATCAAAAACTAATGAATTTAATAGTAGGACCTAGTTGTAAAAGTCTTAAAAACACAAAAATTACAAGAAATAGCCAAGGATTAACTCACTTGGTGCAAAAATTATGGAATACAATCTTAAATAACCCCTCCTATGGCGTTTTGGCTGATGAAAATGAAGAAAAATCAAGAGAAATCTAGATATTTTCTATTTAGTCCTATCTTTATTTAGTTAATTATGCAATATTCCAATTTTACCCTTAAATCATCAATTTTCCTACTGATTTCATGCCCTTGCCGTCCAGCCCAAATAAATTTGGGTCTAATTGCCTTTTAAATCCTTTCTCATTAGACACTTAAGCTATTTAATCATTCTAGCAACTTTTACACATTTTCCAATTTAGTCCTTTTCATTTAATTGACTACCCAAACATTAAAATTTTCTAACGAAATTTGAATACCATATTACTAACATTTCATAAATATTTATAAAAATATTTTCAACTCGGTTTTATGAGATCGAGATCTTGATACCTTATTTTTACCCAATTTCTTCAATAATTTCTTTTTCTAACTAACCACTAAATCGGTAAAATTTTTCTATCGATATTTTCATACGATTTTCCTATTATATTAATATCCATGCAATAATTTTCAAAATAATTTCTCTTTAAATCGGATTTATGGTTAAGAAATCACTGTTCCGATAACCTTGAATTTAGGCCATTACACCGCTAACATTTTAACTTTTTACAATTTAGTCATTAAGCTCATAACTTAGAATCTAACAATTTTAACCTAAATCCAACTTAATCAATGTTACCAAGGACCTTAAAGCAACTCATATTTATCTACAATTCTCAACAAAACCTATATATTTATACTTTTAACATTTTAATCTCTATTTCCAAAATTCAACAAAAATCACTTAACAAAACATGTTTATTTTCCAAAAGGAATTCATAATTTATCAACTAACATAAAAAATCATTCAAAAAAATTCATGGAAAATCCATTAACCCTTAAAAATTTTGCAAATTAACCCTCGGGCTAGCTAGATTAAGCTAAAACAGACTCAAAAACATAAAAAAAAAAATCATTAAAAATAGGTTGAAAAACACATACCATGCATCAAAGAAAGCTTTGCCGAATGTTCTCAACCTAACAATAGTGGTTTTCGGCAATAGCAAGTGAAAATGGAAGAAGATGATAATTTTTACTTAGTTTATTTTAAGTTTATTTACTAAATTATCATTTTACCTTTACTAATAATAAAAAATTTCATTAATACCTTGTCCATACACATCCACTAACTCATTAAATGGTCTATTTACCATTCAATTCCTTTAGTTTAAGATTTCATAGTCATTGTACCTTTTTAACTAATAGAACTCAACTTTTACATTTTTTTACAATTTAGTCCTTTTCACTTAATTAACTATTTAAACATCAAAATTTCTTAATGAAATTTTAATAAAAACTTAATATAATCGCGTATAAATTAAATAAATATTAAAATAATAGTCCACTCATCGAAATTATGGTCCCGAAACCACTGTTTCTGACATCACTGAAAACGGACTGTTACACGAACCATCTATCCACAAGGATAAAGGCAAAGTCAAGCTTATTTAGTTCTCAGTTTTTCAATAAGTGGTTAAGAATTGCCATAAGTATGCTAGCTAATATGGTTTTCAATATTGGTAACCAATCAAACCATTTATCCACAACTAATATTGCATCAAGTGGGCTCGTGGGTCTCTCCTACCATTGAACATATTTTTTGGGACCTTAAAATCTCGCAGTAGACTTGCTACTGCTATCTTCAAGGTCAATAGATTGTTAGAACAAAAAATCTAGTCCATATCTCTAGACTCAGGATGCAATTCCCTCACATCTCACCAGAATACATCCATCTCATTCTGCCATTCTCTCGCATGCAAGCCTAGACCTTCATCATGCATGGTCACGTTATCGTGAAAATCAGAATTATCAAATTGTACCTTTCTTTTAAGTTCCTTGTTCTACTTCATAAACTCCTACTGAAAAGTCTGCTACTGCTCAAACCGTGTATTCTATGTAGTTATTTGTTCTCTTATCAACTTTATCTGCTCCTGAAGAGTAAGAAACTGTTGCGGCAATGCTTCCTAGTCAGAAGAAAGTGATAGCCCTCGACCAGAAGGAAGGTTCAAGTCGAACGTGTAACAGCCTAAATTTTAGTGGTGTCGAAAATAGTGATTCGAGATCACTAAATCCGAAAATAAGTTTTAAAATTTAATAAATAAATACATATGAGTCACGTATGATGAAAAGGGAATTTTTGGATTAGTGGATTTTGAGATTTAAAAAGAAATTAATAAGTAAATTGGGTCTAAACTGAGGATCGAGACCTCGAGTTCATAAATCGAGCCATAAATATTTTTAGAAATATTTATGGAGTGTTATTGAGTTGGTATTAAAATTTCGTTAGAAAAATTTAATGTTTAGATAGTCAATTGGTTAAAAAGGACTAAATTGAAAAAAAATACAAAACTAGTTAAATAGTGATTGAAAAGCTTAGGTGACTATCAAGGATGGTTTTAAAAGGCAATTAGACCCAAAATGTTTTGGTCTGGACGGCAAGAGGCATGAAATCAACAGGAAAATTGATGAATTAAGGGCAAAATTAGAATATTGCAAAATTTACTTAATAAAGCTAGGACTAAAGTGGAATTATCTAGATTTCTCTTTATTTTTCTGCATTCTCATCAGCAAAAACACCATATAAGGGTTTTCTTAAGCTGGTTTTTTCATATTTTTACTGCAAGTAAGTTCAATTCTTGATTTTTTCTTGAAATTTTTGTGTTTTTGTGACTTTTACAACTAGGTCCACTTGTTGAATTCATTAGTTTTTGATTCTATGAAAGAAATTGAAAGTTTCTATGAATATGTGCTGGAAGTATATGATGATTTAGCATGGAATTAGAGCTTTAAATTGTTTATATTCTGATTTTATTGAAAGAATTGAATAAAAAATGAATGTTGGGACCTAATTGTAAAAGAGTTTGAAGTTAGGGTTTTTTATGTGGAAATTCTGAACTTCAATAGTTGTGAAATAATTTATAATGTCTAGGTAAAGTATTAATTGAGAAAAATTAGCTTAATTGAGGGGTTAATTGAGCAAGGACTGAATTGTATGAACTGTGAAATTTGGGGCAAAATGGAAATCAACATTTGCACTAAAACAGTTTTGGACAACAGTAGTAGTATAACTTTGAAAAATCACCAAAAATTTTAAAAATCTAATTATAGGATGAATAAAATATAAAATTAAATCTTATTGAGTCTAGTTTCTTATAGAAGAAATGGTGTAAGCAATGGAATTGTAAATCATGAGATATAATATATTTTGTGAGACAATGTCAGAATAATTTTGGGTTCCCCTGTTCTAACTTTGGAAAATCATAAAAAATCTAATAAAAATAATTATGGGCTTAAATTTATATGTTTAAAATCCTGTATGAGTTCATTTTTAATAGAAACAGACGGGAACATCATCCGAATCCCGTACGAGGAGATAATTAATTTTTAGTGAAGAAGGGTCGAAATTGTCAGACAACAGAATAGGAGTGAATTTAAAGAATAAACTGTACTAATTGGCTACACCAAAAATTCTGAAAATTTTATGGTAAGAAGATATGTGAGTCTAGTTTTAGGAAAAATTAGCGGATCCTAATTTGGCATTCTTTAGCTCAAGATAAAAAAAGTTTAGTGACCATGAGACGGATGGATAACATTGAATATACATAAGTATATAGTGAAATTATAGGTAATGTTACTTATAAGCGGGTTATAAACATTAAGGATGTGAAATAAAATGAAGGTAAAGTCAATACTGATAAGTGAATGATTTTACAATGATAGATCGAGAACCCGAAACAAGTCGAGGAAAAGAAAAAGTAGCGGATTAGCCCCTGAACTTTCACAAATTTTACAAATCGACCCAGGTAAGTTCATATGGTTGAACTTTCATAATTATTTGCTAAACTAAGAATGGTTAAATGTATTATTGTATATATATTTGTTATTGAATCATGAATATTGTAATAATATGAAAATCGAACCAAAAGCTCAAATTTAGCAGAACACAGGATTGAGTACGGTTGTTCAGTGAATAGTAATGAATTGAAGGATGAAACCATGATTATATCATGGGAAAGTGCAAGTGTTCAAGTGTAAGACCATAGCTAAGCTATGGCAATGTGACAAAGTGTTCAAGTGAAAAGTGTGAAAGTGCAAGTCCATAGTTGAACATGGCAAAGTGCTAAAGTGTGTCAAATATGGCAAAGTGATAAAGTGTGCCAAATATGGCAAAGTTAAATGTGACAACAAGTGAACAACGTACTCAAATCCGTAAGACGTTCTCTAATTTGGCAAGTGTTGGTAAGTGATAGTTGAAGCTAAATGCTGGAAAACGATTGGATATTTGATGTTTGAAATTGAGCTCAATAAAATGAATTCATCATGTGAAGTTGTGGTTGACAGGTGAACTTAGTAATTGTGTATATTGTATAAGTGTTTGAATGTTTGGTAAGATTTATGTTTTATGCCTATGAACTTATTAAGCTTCTATAAGCTTACTTGAGTGTATTCAATGTCTCTTGTAGATTGACGTGAAAATATACGGAGGATCGGATCAACACTGAGGATATCACTATCTAGATTATCTCCGGTAGCTTTTGTAAATTTCCTTTTTAATTTATATGGCATGTATATGGTTTGATGATTATATAAATGCTAAAACTTGTTTAATGAATATGTATTATAGTAAAGAGTGATGAATATACTAAATGGTATAATTATAATAGAAGTATGATTTGGTATCAAATTGGTTGAAATGGATTAGCTGGTTTGGATTGGTCTCAATTTTAAATTTGCAGGGAAAGTTGGATATTTATAAAGAGGTTATATTGAGCTTATAAAAAAAACTTTGGGATTTTGTGAAAAATTCCCTATGGTTTCGATTTAACTTCGGTTTGGTCCCGAAGTATGTTTTGGGCTTTGGAGGCCTATCTAAAGGATGTTATGACATATTTCTGTAAATGAATAGTATTTAATTCATAATAACGGAAAATTAATTTGGTAAACTCCGGTGATGCCTCGTACCCTATTTCAGCGATGAATACGGGTAATAGGTGTTACAGAACTGGCTCAAAGCTCCTAGGTGAGCCACATTACCTAGGTTTTTGGGCCAATCTACAAACCATCTGGCAAACAAGTCCGTTACAACCGGTTGGCCACCAGAACTTGATGCTCTAGCTTGTCCAGATGAAATATCAAAGGGGAAATTCTAATTTGGGTGAGCCATTGTAACTTTTTGTAATTTTTCTTAGACTTGAAAGAAATCTGTTGGTCGGAAGTATGTCCACGCTCATCACACCAGTTGTCGAGTATTTTTCTATTATCCATGGTTACTCTTCATGGAATTGATGTTCTTGGTAGGCTCTATGCATGCTTGACACGTGTACTATTTTGATCTGCCTATTGGACCTTGTAGCTCCCCACATGCGAGCTCCTTGGTATATGCGAACTGAGAATTCGAACTTCCCCTACTAGACCTTGTAGCCCCCAACATGCAAACTCCTTGGTGTACACAAATTGGGACCGTGAACTTCCCTTGTGAGACCTCCTAACGAACCACCACTACAAGACCTGCACGTACCCAACTGGTGAGGCCCAACTGACTTGCGGGTAGACGACCTAGATTTTATCTAAGTTTCAGGTTGGTGATCATAAATACATAACAATTCTCAATAATAAGCTACGCAAAATAGAAAATTACAAAAAAAAAAAGAAAGAAAAAGAACATGACTGATGGGCATCGAAACTACCAAATATAAATTCCTACGACAAAATAACAGTAATTAACAGTATAAAATAGTAGGGTCAAATCCACAGGGACTAGCTATCTAATTTTGCCTTTTTTCATGACTAGAATCGATGTCATGGTCACAGTCATGCCCACGACCTATGCGTAGAAATGCTAAAAATAAAAATAAAAATGGGGGGTTTAAATTGGTTAAGATATATAAAGAAGAAAATACGAAAAATAAAATAAAACAGCTTCAAAAATGCAAAAAATAAATAAATTTAAGAAAATAAAATAAATAGATAAATAAACTATTTTTTTAAGCTTAGCCTTAGCCTCTGTGTACTCCAATCTTGAATCAATCCTTAAAATAGATTTTCCCTTCCAAGCAATAAGCTGGTTATAGCGACCAAGAACGTCTTGATCGCCAACTTTTCCTTATGTAGTCAATCTCGGTACAACCTGCAAACTGACTGTTGCTAAATTTCTAACCGCGATACATGTGTTCACAATTTAATATTTCGGCAGCCTTGAAATCCAAAATGCCCAACTCGAATCAACGGCTTCAACCGCGTGGGTCGTTTAAATTCGATCTCTATCTCCCTTGACAGATTCCAACTATCTTTTCCCACCTAGACATGCCAATTTGTTCACAAAAATTCGAACACAACACGACTGATTCGTCTTCCCGACTATATGCCAAACAACTCCAACCCAACGTGAACTTTTTGAATCGAAGTTGGATGAACTTTAAAGGACGAATTTGTATCCGATAATTAGCCAAAAACAATTACATTAAAAATACGAATTTATCTTACTATCAAATTCCCCTACTTAGTCGACGCTTGTCCTCAAGCATGATATCCGCTAAAAATAATTCGTGAATCTTTTTCAAAATCAAAACCCCCTTTCCTAGTCAAGCATACTTCAAACAATTAGGTGAATAAAAAAATAAACAATTGCTAAACTCAATCAATAAGCATTTTATAAAATCTCGAACGCTATGTCAAATTCAACTATTTCACTAGATTTAGGCTTAATCAAATATGCGAACGATCATGCCCAATATATACTTTCATTTATATATATTTTTTATTTTTTATTGTTTATTTATTTATTTATTTTCAAACGTAGTTAAGTCTTTTGACGTGAAGTGATATGATAACCCAAGCTCTTCACCCCGGTTATTCAACCCAACATGTTCTCTTTATTTATTTTTTTATTTTTAATGAATTCGAGACATTATCAAACCTTTTGACGCAATACGAGATGACAACCCAAGGATCTCATCCCGATTACTCAATTTCACATGTCTTTAATCGATTTATTTCTCCTTTCTTAAGACAGCTCAGTTAGCGAAGTGTTACAAGCTTCAGCTCTTCACCAAACCTTTTGATGCGAAATAAGAAGACAACCCAAGCACCTCATCCCAGTTACTCAACTTGGTCACATTTCTGAATCTTCACTCTTAACCAAGCTATTAGCAAACTTATTTATTTATTTAAACAGGTATTTTCATTAAGCAAGTTCAACAAAACCAACAATTTTCATGAAATATTGACTAAGGCATCACATTTTCAATTCTACAAAATATTCATTGATCAAGCAAGCAATAGTTACTCATGATTCACCCACTTATTTAAGTAAACTAAACATAAGAATTAGAGGTTTATTTCCGAAATAAATTAAGAAAAGTATTCTTAGTAAAACATATGCAAAAAGAAAGTATGGCATGATCCAAATTCCTCCTACTTAGCCCACATTGCCCTCAATATGCAATTTTAAAACAATAATGAATAGAAAGGTCAAGTGTACTCCCCGTATATATTCAATGGGTTAGAGGACGGTGGGAGGGATCACTTTGTAGCCTGTTGAGGATGTTTGAGATGTTGGCTTCCATTGTTTTGAGATGAGCTTCAATGCGATAAAGTCGTTCATCTAAAGTAGAAGGTGGTTGCTCCTCTTGTTCTCTAGTAGTCGGATCGTGTCTTCGTCGAAAGACTTTATTGCTTTGAGCGGTTCGTGTAACTAAAATATAACACGAGAAAATGTATTAAATAATATTTTATTTAATCCTCAAATTAAACTAAAATTCAAAATTAAATAAAATAAATAAAGATAAATATGGGTTGCCTCTCATAAAGCGCTTTTGTTTAACATCGTTAGCTCGATGACCTGAATATTATTCGTTTGGTTTCTCGAGAATTAATTTTTCCATTACGCATACTTGAAAGTTTTCATAGAAAGATTTCAACCTTTGCTCTTTAACCTTGAAGCATTTTCTAGATTCCTTCATCATCGGTGGATTGAAACGTATTCGAGCTTCTCTGTTTGGGCTTTCTTTTTCCTTTATCTGAATCTTTAAATGTTCCGATAAAGGTTCGAGTTCCAATTTCAGGGCCTGCGAAATGGAAAGAAAAAGTTTAGTTTGAAAAGGAGACAATTCAAATTCTTTACCCTGACTTTTGGGAAACTGTGATGCCTCCATGAAAATGACAGTTTCACGAATTGGCTCTTTGAATGTCATTAATTCCTACAGTTTATCCATTTTATTGAGGTCTAAATTCTTACAAAGCACAGTTTGTAATCCATCCTCTTCATCATACTCAAAATGAAATTTCGTTTGTGGTTCAATAATATCAACATTAGAAATATTTGACATTGTACTAGGTTGGTCCATCGTCTCATAAACATTAAATTTTACCACCTCACCGTTGAATTCCATAGTGAGGATTCCACTTCGAACATCAATATTTGTACGTGCGGTACTTAGGAATAGTCTCCCGAGTAAAATATCAGAAGTATTTTTTGAGTAGTCGTCCTGCATATCGATGATGTAAACGTCTGCAGGAAAAATTAGTTCATTTACCTTTACGAGGACATCCTCCAGCACCTCTTCTGGATATATGCATGACATATTTGTCAATTGAATAATCACCCATGTTTCTTTCAAAGGACCCGTGTTTAGCAATTTAAAAATACATAAAGGCATTACATTAATAGATGCTCCTAAATCACACATGGCTTTCTTTATACTAATATTACCTATTTTACAATATATGGAAAACATGCCTTGGTCCTTACACTTAGGCGGAATTTTCCTTTGTAGCACTATAGAAACATTTTCTCCCACATTTACTCATTCGTTTCCTTGGAGCTTCTTTTTACTGGTATATAGTTCTTTCAAAAATTTTGCATAACGTGGAACATGTTTAATTGCACCAAGTAAAGGAATATTAATTTCTACCTTTTGGAATGTACTAAGGATTTCTTTTTCCTCTCGTTCCCTTTTAACTTAGGCGAGCCTTCCAAGGTATGAGGGAGGTACAACAAATGGTTTATGAGGTACCGACTCAGTGAGAGCTGCTAGTTCGGCTTTCTGTCAACGTGGTGGTCACGACTCATGCCAACCACTAGTTTTGACTCTGTTCCATCTTTTACGGTCACAACACTTGTATTTTGACGTGGGTTTGGCTCGGTTTGATATGACAATTTTCATTGGTTCTCCAAACGACTAACCGTAACTACTAGCTTGCTTATTTGCTGATCTAATTCTTGGAAATGTGCTTCAATCTTTTGTCAGAACTTTTTGGTTCTAACGACTAACCTCTCTACTATGGCTTCAAGAGATGACTTTGGAGGTTGATACTGTTGAGGCGGAGGTGATCTTAGTTGATATGGTTAATTGTATTGAGGGTTCGAACCATAGCTCAAGTTTGGGTGATCCTTCCACCCTATATTGTACATGCTTGAATATGGATCATAATGCCTTTGAGGTGGCCCTGTGAAGTTTCCAACAGTGTTTACTTGTGTAGTTGTGTCCTCAAGTAAAATTAAGCACGAGTCAGTAGGATGATCAGGCTTAGCACAAATCCCACACAACCGAGCTAGATTCGTCTGTCCTGCAAGTATATTTTTAACTGCATTAGTAAGTTCATCAATCTTATTTACTATGGAAGGAGTACTTAGCTCATGAACCCTTCTCGTAGGTTCCATAGGTGGTCGATACTATTGAGAATTTGCAGCCATAGTCAAAATTAATTCCCTAGCTCTTTGGAGAGTCATGTTCACAAGAGCCCCTCCACTAGCGGCATCAATTATCTTTATTTCCATTTGGACTAACCTTTCGTAGAAATACTATAAGAGCGGTTGTTCAGACAGGCCATGTTGTGGGCAACTTGCTCGCAACTTCTTGTATCCCTCCCAATATTTATAAAGTGATTTTTTTTCTTTTTTTGCTGTATTCTGACTACACTCATCCTTAATTCGGCTACTTGGGTTGCTAGGAAAAACCTGTCAAGAAACAATCGAGACATATCAGTCCAAGTATTAACAGATCCCGGAGGTAAATAAAACAATCATTCTCTAGCAGAGTCAGCTAATAAAAAGGAAAAGCTCGTATTTTTATTTGATCCTCAGTTATTCCCTCTGGTTTCATGTTTAGAAAAACCATATAGAACTCTTTCATATGAGTATGAGGGCTCTCATTTTTCAAACCATGGAAAGCAGGCAATAAATGTATCAATCCCGACTTTAACTCGAACAGTGTTTCACCCGCTGGATAAGTTATGCATAGTGGTTGTTGTTCATCTGGTGTAGCTACAAGTTGGCGTATAGCTTGATCTGCCATGTCGTCTGAATCTTCGGATGAGTAAATATATTTAGTGTAAGATTCTTCTTCAAAGTCGGCTTGTGGTTGTTTACTGCGTTGAATAGCTTCTTTTCGAAGTGTTCAAGCTAACTTTTCTATTTCCGGTTCAAATGCTAGAGTCCTCAATTTTGACTTGATCATAAAGAAAACAAACAAAAATTAGAAATTTTCACCAATCCCTGGCAACTGCGCCAAAACTTGATGGGCACTGAAACCACCAAATATAAATTTCTATGACAAAATAACAGTAATTAGTAGTATAGAGCAGTAGAGTCGAATCCACAAGAATTGGCTATCTAATTTCGCCTTTTTTCGTGACCAGAATCGATGTCGCGGTCACAGTCGTGCCCACGACCTATGTGTAGAAATGTTGAAAATAAAAATAAAAATAGGTGGTTTAAATTGGTTAAGATAAATAAAGAAGAAAATACGAAAAATAAAATAAAAAAGATTAAAAATGCAAAAAAAATAAATAAGTTTAAGAAAATAAAATAAATGAATAAATAAAATATATTTTTAATATTAGCCTTAGTCTCAGTGTACTTCAATCATAAATCGATCCTTAAAATAGATTTTCTCTTCCAAGAATAAGCTGGTTATAGCGACCAAAAACGTCCCGATCGCCAATTTTTCCTTATGTAGTCAATCCCAGTACGACCTGCAAACTGACTGTTGCCAAATTTCTAACTGTGATACACGTGTTCGCAATTTAAGATTTTGACAGCCTTACGATCTAAAAAGCCCAACTCGAGTCAACGGCCTCAACAGCGTGGGTCGTTTAAATCCGATCTCTATCTCCCTTGACGGATTACAACTGGCTTTTCCCACCTAGACACACCAATTTGTTCGCGGGAATTCGAAGACAACACGACCGATTCGTCTTCCTAACTGTACACCAAACAAATCCAACCCAACGTACACTTTTTGAATCGAAGTTGAATGAACTTTAAAGAACGAATTTGTTTCATGCCATATACCAGAGAGATAGAAAATACTGCGTTGAAAGGTTTTTTAAGTGGGCTCGTATCTCACGATTGCTTTACTGGAGCAATTTTCGAGTTAGCTAAAAAAGGTTTAGTTAATTATGGAAAAAACCATGCTCTAAAAATAGATTTGTGGAAGTGGGTGATGGAAAGAGGAATGGCCTTGGAAGGAATTAAACCAAAAGATTGAAAAAAAAATAGAATAGTAGGATGAAGATGGCGCAGGAAAGGGCAGAAAAAAAATAGAGAATTTATTAAATTCGAAAGGTAAAGTGTGTGTTCAATTGGCTGTAGCCACTAGGTATTTATACACATTTTTAGTCCTAAAATTTAGCTAGATTTTTCCTAAATATTATCACTAAATAATTCAATTTTTAAAAATTAAATTTAAACTAGAATTTAAACTAATTACATAATTGTAACAATATAAAAAATCCTTCAATCTTTATCTAGCCACTTTTTTAAAAAAAAAACTCTTTAATCCTTCAATCTTTATCCAGTCATCTTTGAATCTTCAATCTTTCAATCAAGTCTTCATATTTGCTTTTTATTCAAATTTAACCCATTTTTGTAAGAGTTTGAATTCATTCCACTAACTTATAATATATTAAATACACATAAAAGAATTTTCGAACACTATATAAAAAAAATAACACATTTCTAAAACATGTATTTTTATTTTTTATTTTTCTAACTTCATCGTGATGAAACAAAATATAAAATATTTTTAAAAAGAAATCATTTTTAATAATGCATCACATTTAGCTCAAAATTAATCATTTACAATGTTAAATTGAGCTGTCATGTGCAATTCATATCCCATTTATTTATTGTTATGGATAATTATCATAGATAAGCTAAAAATCAAATTCAACGAAAAATTAGAACTTTTAATAATTGATGCTTAAATTACCTTTCAAATCATTGTCTTCTTCTTATGCCAAATAATCCCAATTCCAAACTTTTAAAAAAAAAATTAAAAAAATATCAGCAAAAATTTCAGAATCGAACTAGTGATTAAATAATTAGATCACTTAATATTCAATTTGATTAAGTCAACCAATTTATTTTATAAGTTTTGAATTTTCAATTATAATCCATATTGGCAGCCCAATAATTTATCCATCCTTTTGTCCTCTTAGGCCCAACAATCCAAATTTTAAAGTATTTACTCATCCCGTTTTTCACTTCCATCTTTTTCTTCTCCAGCATCTCAATCTCGTCACTTTTCTTTACTTTTATTTATCACTTCCTTCTTCATCTTTCATCTCCCTATATATATATATATATATATATATTTTATTTGAACTTTGCTTCATGTCTCTTCATCAATCCTTCACAATAGTTTTTTTTTTTCAAAATCTTTCACAATTTCACTCTTTACTTATTATATTCTTTCTAAGGTTCTGATTTTCTTTTCTTTTAATTTTTTTGTTGTTGGGTCATTGGGTTCCATAAAGCTGGGCACAAAATGAATAATTTATTAGGTCAAATATATGAAAAATAAAACAAAATTCCAAAAAACTATAAAATTGGGTTTAAATAGTTTTTGGTTTCCTGATTAATCCAAAAACAGCTCAACATCACTAATTGGACCACTGACTTAATGAATTTCTCATGATAATGAATGATTTACTCATCTCAAACGTAAAATTAATTAAACACATTGATCCCGGTGCCTATTAAATGGATTTTCCTTCCTGTTAATCTCCCCTTCAACCCTCATCCCTTTCCAATTTTCAAAATTTTGTAAGATCAAACTCATGGTTGTATTTCATTAAAAATTAAAATTGGAGTATGTAACCTAAAAGACAAAAGTGATTGAAACTATGTCTAAAGAATCTTCATAAATTCTGAATCGTGATCAGTGTTTATCATCAAAATTACATGGCTTATAACATTATAATTGTATAAGCATAGCATTGATGGACTGACTATGGTGCGTAAGTTTATCACTACATTCTACATCTAATCACCCTTCCCTTTCCCTTCCATTCTTCAATCTTTACTGCTGTAATGCTATCATGCCTGCATTGTACAGTTCTGCCTACTGAAAATTAAAAACTCATACCTTCAAAGCGCTGGCAGGTGCTGACTCCTGACGCTTCACTTTTTTCCGGCAACCTCCTCCTCATACCAATAGGCACTGAATTCTTGTTGTGTGATTTTACACTCATCGGTCAGCTGTAAAAAGTTGCTTTGATATCCTACGCTTTATCTGTTGAGATAAAATTCGAAGGATACTTGAATTGATATTAATTACAATATGCCAATTTACATGACAATCAAACTACAGCATCGGTCTGTCTTCTTGTCAACCGTGCATATAGACCATTTTTGTGGAGAAGTTCATTATGACTGCCCATCTGCAAGTTTGGAAGACAATTGTTTAAGAACAGCAATTCTCAATGCAAGCAGATGCTTTTCTTAACACACCTACATATATACTAAAGTTCAGAAATTAAAGACCCACGAAAATTATGTTGTCTTCAAGAAAAAAACCAACCTCAGCAATTTGACCACCATCCATCACCACAATTCTGTCAGCAGCTTGAATTGTAGAAAGTCTGTAGATAAAGCATGATAAGACTTTTATACTCACTGTTGAGTCTTGGAAAAAGATGATACCTGAAAGCTTACCGGTGAGCAATTACTATGACGGTTCTTCTGGATGACAAATCACTTCTGACAGAACGAAGCACACCCTGGATAAGGTGACATGTGAAACATAAAGGGTAAGAAACAAGTGGCTCCACAAGTTCCATGCTCAACCTCCTAATCGGAAAAAAGAATATAAAGAATGGAATCGGATATTGGTATTTATAAACAATGGTTACCTTAACATTGTGTTCACTCTCTGCATCCAATGCACTGGTTGCTTCATCAAGAATAAGAATTGTAGGGTCTCTAAGAATGGCTCGAGCAATGGCAATTCTCTGCTTTTGTCCCCCACTGAGCAGATCATCATCAACAAGTGTGTTATACCCATTGGGCAGTAATGTGATGAAGTCATGGGCATATGCCAGCTTGGCAGCCCATTCAACATCCTCTTGCTTTATGTTTCTGGTACATCCGTATTTAATGTTGGAACTAATGTCCATGCGGAAAAGTTTTGGTTCCTGTAACGAAAGAACATATTAATGAGGTAAGATCCACCAAAATTTACTGAAATTCAATCCTGGAACTAAATGGAGGACCTGTCCCACATATCCTATTTTTCCCCTCAACCACTTGATGTCCAGTTCGTAAAGAGGGACACCATCAATTAAAATCTGCAAAAAGAGGTGTAAATATAGCATAAGATTCAATTACAGATACTGGAAACAAAATTGCTGAGATGTAAGCAGAAAATACAAAATTGATGGCTACAAAACACTATGCTGTTAGACTCCCCAAAAGATGAAAGTTCCAAGCAGCATATGTCCAACACCGACTGCTCAGAGGTAAATTGAATAGGATGAAGATCAAAACACTTCTACCTGACCATTTGTTGGCTCATAGAGACGGAGCAAAAGATTCACCATTGTACTTTTCCCGCTACCACTGAGACCAACCTAATCAAGATCAAGTACATAGAAAATTATTCCTCATAATCGGTGAGGAAGTGATGAAAATTTGTAAGAGCAACACTTACTATTGCAACAACTTCACCAGGATGAACCGATAAATTTATATGCTGCAGGACTGGTACCTGTTAAAATTATCTATACTATTAATTGTTTCCACATAGCTGTAGTAACACATTTACAAAGATATAGACATCCATACACCAAAAATTTATGTACATGGTCTTGGGGTTAAAGGAGTCCAAATAAAAGGGTTCAAAGTTCTCAATTATTTCGAATCAGGCAATCCAAGGTATACCACAATGAAATTTACCACATAAAGCGGCGGGCGCCCGCGGAGGGGGGGGGGGAGGGAAAGTGCCACAGCTGTAAATGCTTTAATAGGAAAAGGTGTGCTTTACTATTTTCACATTTTTCCACTTTTATCTGGATTCTCAAGAAAAATGGAGATAAGGTTGTCTAAACCTTCCATGTAAATAGCATGGGAGACAAAAGCCAAAGAAAAATAGCATTCTTTGCTTGAGAAGCATCTTAGGAAAGAGCTTCAATCATAGTAATCTCCTAAGGATGTAGGGAAAACTCTTCTGGAATGATGCTTTCTAGGAAAAAATGCAGCTGAAAGCCTGAAACAGTACATCATCTCCTTTGAATTGTTCTTAGACAAGACAATGTCCATAGTGATGGCAGTTATATTTTTGGTTTTCAGTTTGAGAGGATTCTATGGCATGGAAGTGGTATGCACTTATGTAAGAGAAAATAAACATATAATATAAATTAAGTCCTCTCTCTATATGTATATTTCTTGGAGTGAAAGGGGCAAAAGGGAACATTTGAGGGAGGACAGTTTTTCTCTTGAAAATAAAAACTACAAGAAGAAAGTTGCATCCACCGCTTGCAAGTGGCATATCGGTTCCAGGACCATGTAATCCACTAAAATAATAGATAATATCAACACTATCAAAAGGAAGGTGTTACTTGGAGTACTTGTGATACTAAGGACAACATACCATTTCTCTTGAAAGATATTGAAAAGATACATTTACAAATTCTATATGCCCTTGCAGCTTTTGCAGTGCCATTCCTATAACAGAGCAAAATTCAATGTGATACAAGTTAAATGAAAGAAATATCTGCCATTGAAGAAAACTTCTTCTGAAAGGAGTATTTAATTAATAATTAAAGAGAATGTTCCTCACAAGATTAAGGTTCTCTTTAATTTTGATAAAGGGAAAGAATGATGTAGAACATTAAAAACTGCTCTCTCTACAGACATATATGTCACCCACTGATAAGTAACATGCTTAAGAATGATATCACACCTTTCATCTAAAACCTTTGTGAATTAAAATAAAATTTGAAGTACCATATGCCAATATAAAGAACATATCTTACCGTGTACAACAACACATCCCTTAATCTCAGAGCCACGCAAGGTACATCAAAAGAAGTACTATATTCAACCAAGTAACTACATGCAGGAGCATTTACCTACTCTTTATATAAATAACAGGTTAACATAACATTAAAGTTCCAGCGATTACAGGTTTGCAGTTAAAAGTCTACAATATTCACAATGATGGAGTGCTATATATCAGAGGAAAGTGAATGAAAGAACATTTCAGAAAAATATGCTATGAATTGTCTATCAAAGTTAATAAAATTCTTGCCTTCTGATATGAATTGGTCGCTAGGCAGAAGATCCATCAATTGGAAGACCTTTTCACTTGCTCCAACAGACTGCATCAGTGATGATACATTATCCCCAACCCACCATGTTGAATAGATTAGCCATTCACTGTATAGTATAAACTTCGTAAGTTTCTCTGCTGTTATATGACCAGCAAGAATATACATCCCTCCAACAAGCACAGCGATAATCTATAGAGAAAAAAGAGGAAAATTAAATAACCAAAGGAGTATATTACTATTTTCTTTCATTTACAATATTATACTTGTTTAGAAAGGCCAGAGCCATGAGTTGCAAACCTGAGTTGCATGGTAAAGAGTGTTGAAGGTCAAATTCCAAACTCCATAAGCAGCACTTTGTCGCAAGCTTACCTCAGCCAGTTTATCCAGCCAATGGTTGTACCTGTTAATCATAAACAGATCAAACCTTTTTCCATATGCTATCAAAGGAAAAGACCAAAAGCAATGACATTGACAAGAACTCTGGTAGAATAATTTACCTTTTCAGTTCTTGCTTCTCTGTTCCATAAACACGAACAGTTCTCATTAAGGAAAATGTCTCCTGAGCTACCTATGAAATAAATAGTAAAGAATCTTTTACCCTCATGTGAAAAATTGGGGAAAAAAAATACAGGATGTAAACTAAAAAGAAAGTTTCTATTAAATACCTCATTGGCAGAAGCAGCATATTCT
Source organism: Gossypium longicalyx (assembly GCA_025698465.1). Classification (NCBI taxonomy): domain Eukaryota; kingdom Viridiplantae; phylum Streptophyta; class Magnoliopsida; order Malvales; family Malvaceae; genus Gossypium; species Gossypium longicalyx. Next base: position 62,810,433 of record CM046995.1, on the reverse strand, counting down.
TGGATCAATTTTGCTGTCTTTTTCTGGTACCTACAGAAGAGGACAAAATATATTTTTCTCAGAAAATGACTACACTTAGACAATAGTCAAACCAACCATATATCTGCAAATCAAGAAATAAGAAAACTGTGTCACTGTATATTTTAGTAAGTCAAAATCCTTAGTTTGAATCAAAGGTTTGTTGTTTGTCTGTCTTTTTTTTCTTTTCTTTTAGAATCCAAACACATTTTGTTGTGGACGCTTAGTAGTTGCTAGGTGAGACTCTTAGGAGAAATTTGTTAGGTAGGACTCTTAGAATAAAGTTGTTTTAGGACTCTTAAAATAGATGTTGTGTTTGGTAGTGCTTTAATTACTGTAACCTCTACTTAAAAGGGGCAATTAAGAAAAAAAAGTCAAAATTTATCAAAACTCTACAAAGAGATTTGGTTCTCTCTCTAACGAGAGCTAAAGGTTTCAGTCTCGCTTTGATGAGTTGAACTATCAATCCCAAATTCATGGTTGTAACAATTTGGTGTTTAAAGCCAACAATTCTTGGAAATGGCAGAGCAATGGTTGGTGTTATGAATCGAAACAGAAAACAGGAAATAGAAAGGGAAGAAGAAGAAGATAGAAATCGAGAGAAAAGAAGCAAACAAAACATATTCATTTCATAACCTCCCCTCTGTTATAGACTTGGTTAAAAAAAGGGTAAAAGAGGTGAAGTTGCACCAGATTCAGTTAGCAGCCGTTACTACAGCTGTAAACAGGAGGGATTGAAACGCATCATTTCATCACGTTTCCACTCAATCCGGCCCACTAAAATATAAGTAAAAATGTTATTTTTTCCTAATCTTAATTTTGTTCCATAACAGTTGGAAAAGTGGGGAGCAGACATACGCAAGAAGCTCAAGAATATGCAAACAAAGATAGAACAGATAATTGATTGTACAATGCAGCATGTGACCAACATATTGCAGAAACTAAAACACACTGTATGACTAAATCTGTGGTAGATCAAAAGTAACTTTATGGTAGATACAAAAGTAACCCTCTAACTGAACAAAATCAAACCATGGCAGCCTCTACTAATCTCTATTTCTTATGCCATGCATCAACCCCTCCTTAACCCATCTCGACAAAACCATCACAGTCACAGCCAACTTCGTTCCTTGTCTTATTCATTAACCCCCACTAAACGCATATCCAGCAATCCATCCTTTTCTCTAAATCTAGGAAACCTTCAACTCTATGTCAAAAAAGTTAATGGATCTAAACTTGCTAGTGTATTTTTGAAAATTGCAAATGCTGGTAAGAAGTTTGTAAAAGGTATTGAAATAGTGAAAGAATGATGAGCTTATTCATATCTTGGTAAGTATTTATAGTGGTTACCATGCTCATTAAACCACAAAGCAGAGATAAAGAGATAAAGAAAAAGATAACAGCAAGAAATCAAAACAGAATAGTTGTTTTTGTTGCGGAATAAGTCAATGACTGTTATAGTTGTTGTTGTTGTGGACTAAGTGGCTGTTATTAGTTAGATTCAATGGTGCTGATAAATGAGAATAAATTTGTGAAGGTCCATGACCCCTTCAATTTTAACGGTTAGTAATAGAAGGAATAATGGTGCGGTAGTGGTTGTTTTATAGAATAAAAAATGACCTTTGATCCTAATACAAGGATGATAGATGGATGTACGTGCATTGGATAACTGCCAATCACTCTTAAGCTCTTTTCCAATAAGTATTGTTGTGGACACTTAGTAGTTCTTCGATAGGACTCTTGAGAGAATCTGTTAGGTAGGAATCTTAAAATAGAAGTTGTGGAAGTAGGACTTTATTTATTTTCTTTATTGTAATCTCTATTTAAAGGGATGATATATAAAACAAAGGTACGTTGAATTTTATCAAATAAACAAGATTTGGGTTTGTCTCAAACAAGTCCTAAAGGTTTCAGTCTCCCTTTAATGGGATGAACTATCAATCCCACATTCACTGTCGTGACACATTTTTAGTTAAACTGTCTCTTCCTCGAACCCTCTAAAACCTACCATGTGACTTTGCAGCATCTAATTAACATTAATACCATTCAGATATATCCTCTACTCAGCTCTTTTCTTTAATTTCCTTCATATGCATCCATTTAATCATAATTACTACCTTTTATGATATATTTTAAGTAAACTAGCTTCAATTTAAAGTGAGGATACTCTTAAAATCTTACATGCCATAGACCGTCATAATTGCTGCTAGACTAGAGCATATCACCAATGTACATAAACCAAGTGGCCATGACAAAATCAGCAAGTAGATCAAGGCACCTGTCCCCTAAAAGAAGAATGAAATGCTGATGAGATTCCCACCATTCCAGCAAAGTTGAACAGATTAATTATTTGATCAATGACAAACCTGAAGAACATTCCGCATAATAAGATTAAGATCATTCCCAATCACACGGGACACTTGTTGACAATCTGAACCAAGCCTACTTGTTAAATCACCAACTGTTTCACCATCAAAAAAGGATATTTCCTGCACAAAATATGATGCGAAAACTAAAGGTATATACCTGTATGCCTAACAGCAAGCAAACATTTGAAGAGTAGAGTTTTTATATATTCAGAACCTGAAGAAGAAGAGACGAATACAGTGTTTCTCTCATTCGCTTAACCTGTTGATATTACATGAACAAGTAAGGCTTAAGTCACTCCAAGGAAAGAAATGTTGATCATCACTAAATACACACTCAAAAATGGAAATTAAAAATTGAATAATGGTGCCCATGAAACAACCCCAAAAAATAGGGCCCTATGTGAAAACCAGACAAGGCATCGGAGATTAAATAGTAAAAGCATGATAAGAAACTCACCAGGATCATATTTGCAATGCCAAAGCAGCATCCTCGCAGACCACTGAAATTCAAGCAAACACAGCAAAGCATAAGCAGCTGTTACCTTTTCCTTCATAAAAGCTCAAATTCAAATAAAAATATTTAAAACTTTTACAATCACTGGGAACTAAGCAATGGAGAATCCTTTTAAGCATCAATACAGGCAAACAATTAAGGGAAAAAATCATTGACTAATAGAAGCATGACTTCAGATTAGCTTTGTTGCGACCACAAGAAACGAAGAATCCCATGTTTAGTATGGCAACTTAATATAGAAGGGATATTTGACCATACTAGATTTTGACCTGCATATTCCTGCGGTAACACATATCATAATCAGATGGCGTACATTCCTGTGGAACAATGCTATTTCATGACTCTGTGCCGAAAATATTGTTGCGGTCAAGTAATGCGGGATAGATATTTCCGAAAGCTGAACCAATACATGCACCAAACAGTTGATCAGAAAAAAAAAAAACTCACTGGCAACTAAAGTTATAATTTCAACAAACAAGATAATAACTAATAAATTATCAGAAATCATTAACCACAATGGATCTTACAGCAGCCACAATAAGGGTAGAAAAAGCAGCGAAAATGACCAAACGATCTTTAGCAATCAATTGCCACATTCGACTAAGCGCCCTCCAAACCGTCACTGGTTCGGCCATGAATTTAATCTCCACATCATCGGAGAAGCTCCACCAGCTCCCTCCTGGTAACACCGATCGAAGAAAATCAATCCATTTCCGAATTCTGTCTCGCAACTCGACATTCGCTACGGAATGCTCTTCCTCAAAATGATCTAGATTCGTCTCTAGCGAGAATCCGTTAATCGAAGACGATTTTAAAGGAGCTAAGCGATGGCTAATCCTCTTAAAACAAATCGAGACCTCAGGACTCCTGGAAAATCGGAGAGTCCGGCGGTTAACGAAATGAAACAGTCGCTGGTAATGAGCCGAAGAACGATAGCCAGGATGTAACTTCGCGTTGCAGCAAAGAGGAAGCGCCATTGGACGGAGTAATAATGGAGGGAGTTTGTTTGGGGATAAAGCTAAATGTTTTTAAAATCTTTAGCTTCTGGCCCATGTGCACTTGCCAAGAAACGCCTCCGATTTTAAGGCAATAGAAATAAATGACAATTCAGGGATGATTTTTAATTGACACAAATTCTCGCGCGTGCTTACATTTCTGGAAGTGCGCGCGTTGGAAGATTTTTTTTCCTGTTTTGTTATGAACGTTTTCTGTGAAGTGGATGGTCTCGTCGTGTTGAATTCCACACCGTTAGATCCGCCCCAATAAAACGACAGCGTTGCCTGGAGTACATGGGAGAGATTATTTCCGATGACGTGTTTGAACGGATTAAGCTTTTTGGTCTCCACACACGACACTCGTCTTACGTAGTAACGTAGCGCCACGTTAACATTCTTTTGACGGTATCACCCTCATGGATCTCATATATTATCCTCAAACATTCTTAAAATTTAGCGCAAATGGAAGGATAATTTAGTCATTAAGATAGAAAGAAACAACCTTCTAAAAATATCTTCACGTTCACGGCGGCTTTGTTTACTGGAACCCGGTACATATTATTACCCTTCTTTTCTCTCTCTCGGAATCGGACTCCAGCCATGGCTGTGGTTCTTGGAAATTTGGCTTTGTTACTAGACGTGACGTCTGCGAGGACCGTTACAACGGACCGAAAATCTCGGCCCTTGGCGATCGACGTCGTTTTGAACCTGCAGAAGAGGGATCCTCATTTCTCCCACGTTTCTCTTCCCAACAAGAGCCAACTCGACTACTGGGACGGGGAGAATCGGGCACCCCGAGCCGTGGCTCGTGGCAAAGCGAATTCGAAAGTAAAGGCGGTGGATTTTGACGCGGCGTCCAGTGACGACGATGAGAACGGCAACGGCAACGGATTTGAGGAGGAAGAGGAGGAGTACGATTGGGAGAACGAAATGAGGAAGAGAGTTAAAGAAATTGAGGAGATGAGGGAATTGGAGAAGAAAGCAGAGGAGCTGCAGAGTAAAGCGGAAGCAGAGGAAACTGAAGGTGAAGGTGAAGGTGCAGATAGAGAAAAAACCGAGGAGGAAAAGAGGATGAGAGTGAGAAAAGAGCTCGAAAAGGTTTTGCCTTCGTCTCTCTTCCCTTGCTACATAAATAGAACTAATCCTCTACTTCTTTTTTCGGTTTTCCTTTCAATTTTGTATTAGAGATTCAAAGTTTATAGATGCCTGTGTGAGAACAGGTGGCTAAGGAACAGGCAGAGAGGAGAGCTACGGCACAATTGATGTTCGAATTGGGCCAAAAGGCTTACGGAAAAGGCATGTACGGACGTGCCATTGAATTTCTTGAAGGTGCTCTCACGATCATTCCCAGGCCAACATTATTTGGCGGTGAGGTTGGTTGATACTTGATATTACCCTATAAGATAAGGCGGAAATTTGAGGAACTTCGATGGCCCTGTATTGAAATCCATGTTTGAACCAACCCCCAAAAAAAAAATAATAATAATAATAAAATTGCCAAAGACTAAGAGACTTTTTTTTCACCCTTTTGCGGGTATCAGATTCAAATATGGCTGGCTATGGCTTATGAGGCGAATAACCGCCATGCGGACTGCATTGCTCTGTACCAGCAATTAGAGAAGAATCACCCTAGCGTGAGCATTCGACGGCAAGCTGCTGATCTCCGCTACATTTTGCAAGCACCCAAACTCAAGATATCCCAGGAAGAGATGGTTACAATACCGCTGATTGGTTCTAGTTACGACAGGTATATGCTTTTGGCCTTTTGGATATATATAAAATAATGGTGCAATAGACTTTAATAACACTTGCTTTTATGATGATTACCAGCAGTTCATTTCAGTTCTCTTTTTGCATCTAAACTGGAATATTTTAGTTGTTGCCCTGTTGTTTTGCGATTAAGGTAGCGCACATATTTTATTCCTCAGCCAGTCTCATCTGTTCAACTGGCAATGGCGTCTGATACTATTGAGTTCTGAGAATATTATAGGGGTTCTAGTCCATGTCCGTACTTCATAGATTCTAGATACTTTATGAACATATAACGATCAAATGGAAGCAAGAATGTTCTTTTTGTAGGCAATCTTTTTTTACCACTAACTATATATAAATATGCATTATTTCAAAACGTTCAGCTATGCAGCGACATGGACTGACAAGTACAAGGACAAAGATCAGAAGACAAGCGGATCAACAACCAATCAGCTTCCCTCCTCCAGAGACTTTCTGGCTGATTTTCTGGTGTGGCGACCTCCTGTTGGACTGGAGAAGAACAGAGCATTTTGGGTTGCTTTGACTTTATGGTTTGGCTTGGTGGGAGCTGCCGTTTTACTACAAAGATGAATCATCCAGAACGGACTCCATAATTATTGTTGTTGTTGGATTATGATATATGTTCATTTAATTATTTATCGTGCCTTGTTAATTTGATGTATGTATAAGCAAAAGGATGTGTTCCTTAATGATTTACAAGCACACTTGAGGTCTGTCATCTATGGCTGGATATCGAATTGGTTATTTCTTTGTACAAGCAATTCCTTACTACGAAACCATAAACAAGTCCAAGCGAAAGGATGTGTTCCGTAATGATTTACAAGCACCTTTTCCCCCTTTGTCAAATGATGGAACTCCATACTCCTTTTTACTAGATAATAGTTTGATAAAAAAAATATTTCAATTGAAATCACCCTCTTAACACTGATTAATCACTTCAGGACTTCCTAATATAAATATTTTATTTGATCTGTTCTTTTATTCCATTTACTTTTAGGACATACGAAATGATGCTTGTCAACTTTTATTCCGGTCGGTACAATATTTTATTTTGATTTTTATAAACTATAACACCGTAAATTAGTTATATATATATAGGAAGACTTGCATTATTCTTCTATTTAAAAATTAGGAAGAAAAAAAATTATTATGTATAAAATATGTTGAACTAATTAAAATGTAGAATTAAATCATACAATACACCGCAAATAAAAAAACAACTGAAAAAACCAATCAAAATCTAACTTCACTCATGTTGGGAGCATGAATGTAAGAATATTTTACTTTGATTGGAATTTAAAATAAAAATTTTATGTATAATTTCTTGGTTGAAGAGTGTACTTTTTCATTTGATAGATCCTAAAAAGGCATGAAATTATGGTGGTTTATTCCACACCGATTTCAGTCATTTTAATTGGTATGCATTGTTCTAATGCTAAAATGTATTAAATGATTTTTTTTGTATTAATAAAAATTTTAATCTATACTAATCGCAGTGATCTGTTTCGACCAATTTTGACCATATAGAATAAAACATGAAACACCGACCGATGCACCAAATAATATTAAAAAAATTAAAATTTTTAATTTTTTATAGTTTACTTTATTTGAAACTTTGAAAAATCAACACTTGTATTAACCAATAACAATATCAACTACCTTGCATGAAACTATGTTGTGCAAAGCTTAAACACGTGGACTTTTTTTGCACAGAACACTTGACAAATCTGTCCAGCAAGTTCCAATTTCACAAAGCAATTGATTTATATATGTCTCACAAAGAAACTGAGAGTACACGTGGTCACATGCACCAATTCGGGCATGCTACTTTTCTTATGGTGCTGAAGAGATTATAATAATCTCTCTTTAGGCATACTTTAACATTTGGTTAATGATTATTTGAGTCCACACTCAAAACACAAAAATGTCTAGGATTCGTCTCACTTAAAGTACAAATTACCATAAATATTATAAATTGGCTCAATTTTCAAAATTTTAATTTTTCGCTGTGATTAAAAATCGTTTTTCTAATTCGGATTTTTCCAATAATATATGTATGTTCATATAATGAATAGTGTTATGAAGGGAACTCGCGAAGAACTCTTGCAGATAGTCACATCCATTGTTTATATATACATCATATCTATAAATTCTGCATTCTATATTTATGATTCTGCATTCATCACATTTGTGATTCAACACGGCAGGACCTAATTCTTTATGTAATTTCATGTTGCGAAGGCCTACAGTAGCGTGGTTTACCAATGATTTTTTATTGTAAGCTCCTCTTTATGCATTTGGGAGTAGGACCATAATTACCACATTCCGTAAGCCTCCCCCACGCGTCTAGGAGCAGGGTCATCATTACCACCTTTCGTAAGCCTCTCCCCATACGTCTAGGAGTAGGGTCTTTATTACCTTCCATAAGTCTGCCTCCTTTTATGTGTTTGGGAACAGGGTCACCTTATTACCTTTCATAAGTCTCCCTTTATGCGTCAGAGAGTAAGGTCATTTCATTACCTTACATAAGCGTTCCCCCATCGCCTAGATGGTCACTCAGTGACTGACTACCCTTGTGCCTCATATCACTTTTCATAAGTGACCGTCTATTTTTAACCACCCAATCGGGGCCATTTGCTATTAACGAATATTCACTCCTTGATGAAGAGACCACCTGCGAATCACTGTCCCTCCCATCGAACCATAAATCAAAGTTTTTAGGATTTTCAAAATGGAAGCACTTCCTCATACTTTCCTTTCATCAAGGATGGATCTTCTCCTTATAAATTGTTCAAATTGACCACCCGTTATTTTATTTGCAACAACTACTAAACGAGGAGACATTCTATGAATGGTCTCGAGGCACGGTCATTTTATAACCTACCTTTCAAATGGGGGATTATTGTTATATCCCTACATCAATTTAGATCCGGTTGGGCTTGGGCCCTCGCCTCTCCTATAAATTTCCCAATATACCACTAAGTAGGGGGACTCCTTTTCACTCCCAAAATCTTAACACATGAAGTATTCATCCTTAGTCCCTCTACTTGTCTAGTGAACCAGCCTTCTTTGACATTGCTCCCTCTCCTCCTTCTTCATCTCTGTTGATTATGTGTACAACAGTGATAAACAACTATAAACAACTATAATTTGACAATATTTGTGTATTATTTTAGTTTCTACTGATTTTTCACTTTAATCCTTAATATTTTTGCCCCAGTCAATATTTTAAAAAATATTTTTGGGTGACCAAAATGAAATGTAAATATAATGTGACATGTACAGTTAATTATAGTTAGAGATTTAACACTTGGGCGATTAAAATGATAATACCCTAAAAGTTAGACGATCAAATTATAAAAATTTCATTTTAAGTGATAAAAATGAAAACATCTTAAAATTTGAGTAACCAACCAAATAGTTGACGTTATAAAAATTATAACTAATATAAACAAGGTTTGGTGGTGCTCAAGCTCAACACCATGTGACACACTAAAATATCTAAAATATATACAAAATATGACATAAATACCCAAAGATATATATATTTCATTTTTTCTGCTTATACACTCCCAAACCTTGTCAATATTTAGGTGACTTAGTAGCTAGTCATGTAACACAGATTTTAATTTGCCAAAATTTTTAAAACTACAAAATAATTTAAGCACGATACATGCTAATCTACCTCCTTAAAGCCCATCAATCATCATATTCAGCCAAAAGCCCATTCATTAGGGCCGAACCACAGCCATAAGTTATCCACAACCCTAGAGTAAGGGCAAATCAGGAAACGAAAAACTCCTCTCCAAAATATAATTCGCACAAAACCCTAGTTTCATTTACACCTCTCGCGGCCGCTCTTAGCCCTTCCTCCTCCCAACTTCCACACCCATACGAAAATGACAACCCGCTTCAAGAAGAACCGCAAGAAGCGCGGCCACGTCAGCGCTGGTCACGGACGTATTGGTAAGCACAGGAAGCATCCTGGAGGTCGCGGAAACGCCGGAGGCATGCACCACCACAGGATCCTCTTTGACAAATATCACCCTGGGTATTTCGGTAAAGTCGGTATGAGGTACTTCCACAAGCTTCGCAACAAGTTTTACTGCCCCATTGTCAACATCGACAAGCTCTGGTCTCTCGTCCCACAAGACATGAAGGCAAAAGCCAACAAGGACGCCGCGCCGATGATCGACGTGACCCAGTTCGGGTACTTTAAGGTCCTTGGAAAGGGTGTTTTGCCCGAGGACCAACCAATCGTGGTTAAGGCTAAGTTGGTGTCCAAGACAGCTGAAAAGAAGATTAAGGAGGCTGGTGGTGCTGTTGTGCTCACCGCCTAGGTTAGCTTTTCTGTTTTTTTTTGGTTTTTGGATTTGAATGATATTTCTGTTATATTATTATCTTATGTTGTTTGGAGTTGATCTAGAAATGAGATTTTCAATTTATTTTGGTCAATTATATATCTAGTTTGCGACGATTTGGGTTATTATGTTTGTTTTGTTGTGTTTTACGTTGTTGAATGTCGTTGGTTTAGTCTTAATGACTTGGTTTAAACAGACTTGTGTTTACCCTGCCCCTTATTGCACCTTTCTTTGTCTTCCTCGTATGATATCAAATCTAAATGTACTTGTCCAAGTTTGTTCGGTTTGGCTCTGCTCGTGATATGATTTGAAGTTTGTAGGCAAAATGTGCAGAGCAAGAGATGAAGCCTATAAAATTTTTTAAACCTTTTTTTAATCGTATCTTTCAACTACAGAAACCTGCACCCAAGTTCAGTGATTAGTACTTGGCATTAGCGACAGTAGGTCTAATATAAATCATCCCAAAAATGACATTTTGCCTTCCCTCCCAGTTCATCCAATTCCATTAAATTTCCTCTTAGGCAGAGAACTACCTTAACACCCATACCGCAATTGAAGTCCATTACGAGACACATTGAACGCCAAAGACATGGTAACACCCGATGTTAACAGAAGCAACAAGAGCTTGCCATTCAGCTTCCTCCCCTGCCCCTGTCCCCCACATTTGCATGCTTTGTTACCCTCTATAATTTCTGGAATGTATGTTTGTCAACAAAATCCATTGAAAATAAGCTCCTTGGCAGCTTCTTTAGCTTGCGAAATGGTTGTAAATAAGTCTGGGTATTTGTCACGGAAGATGAGAAGAATAGCCACTATACCAAGAGCGATGAAAAATGAAGAGGTCACTGCCACTAGCAATATGAGTTTTGCTTTTCTCGGATGTCCGTCCCCGATTCATTTCGGCATATTAAAGAGCTGTTGAGTGTTGACGTACCTGCAGCCACGTTCATCCCGAAAGCTACCATGGCAATTGGCATCCATCCCGGAATGGAACAGCTGCAAAATTGGAAGCTCGTATGAGAGATTGAGGCAGAAAGATGTGCTTTTAACGAAAATGGTAACCCGTTTTACTATTCTTTTTAATCCGTTGTTCAAGATCAAAACAAAAGTAAAATAATTTAGCATCATTAGATACCAAGCAGTTTTGAAAGCCTTACACAGTGATGTAGATGGTTGTTAGTATAAATAGACACATCGCACTATTCATCTAAACTTACAAACCTACACTGATGACTAAAAAATTACGTGCGACTATTTTCTCCCACAGAATTGATGCGTACAGACCAAATCTCCGTGGTAGTCATACAATCAAATAAAAGCAATGTGAGTATTGTTTGCCATGGATGACATTAGGTTAGGTTACTTATATATTTTTTGAGTAAAATTATAAATATGGTTTAACGTCATATTTGAGATATGATGTAGTACTTGAACTTTGATTTGGATTATCAATGGGATACTTTTGATTAATGGTGTTAGTTTCTGATTTATCAGGACATGTGCCATTATTTAACAGAGATTTTTTTAATTCCAAAATAAGTCAGGGATTTCAATTTAAATTTGAACCAAATAAAAACAGAAAAAAAACCTTAAAAATAAATTTAAATGCTTGCTCCAAAATTTATTTTGGTTGTTTTAGAGTTAGCCGGCGTTAGTCCTCCACCGCTGCCGCTCGTCCCCCAAAATTTAAATAAATTTAATGTCTTTTTTCCTTTAAAATAAAAATGGTATAATTGACTGTATTAGTATTATTATTACATCGGTTGAAACTTTATGATTGGGTCATAAGTCGATTAGTTAGAAGTACCACATTAATAAATAATATCAAATTTAAATATTAAAATAGATTTTTAAAAGTTTTAAGTATGTAACAAATATCACATTATCATACTTCTATTTTTAAAAAATTAATCTTTAAAATTAGGCTCTTAATAAAAAAATTACTCTACCAAATTCTGATGAAAATTTACTTGAGATCATATTGATGAACACAAATAAATATCGTTTTTTGTGATTACTTGTGAATCCAATTTGTGAGATTTTGATTGTAATTCTTCTAACAATTATAATTTAGATAGGAGAAATTATTTTGATTTTCCCTTTAGAAGTTTTAATTTTTGTCTTGTATTTAGAATATACTCTTTTTAACGTTTGAGGGTTAAAGAATAATGAAAATTATTTTATTGAGGATTTGAGAATAATGGAGATCATTCGATCGAGAGTTAGAACAATTTAAATATTAGATTTAAGATTTGACAAATCTCCTTAATTTATTAAATTTGACTTTACGAAAATCACACCAAAAATATTCGGTTTTATGAAAATTTTTAAATCCTGAATTGCAATAAAATCATTTTTCATAAACAAATTTTCCAATAACTTTAGTGGACAAGTAACCATAGACATAAACTAAGATGCGAAGGGTAATTGGGAGAAAAGGGAAAAAATGTATGTATATTTATGTTATGTTTTTATATAATAATTGTATAATATATTATATATTCATATAAATTTGAAAATTTATAAGTTATTTCAATTATGTTTTGGTATATTTGTGTTAAATTTATATTAATTTTTTTTATAGGTTAGTGCATAATTTGGTATATGAGTTTGATTTTTTTTAATGCGTTATTTTTTTAGTCCAATGTCATACCTATATTTGATAAAAGTAATATATGTTAGTATCGGAAGATAAACATTTAGAGTTAATTTGATGAAAATTTATAATTAGCTAATAATATTAGCAATTAAGTTTCATTAAATCAACCTTAAAAAATTAACACATTTACCTCTACATACTCAAATATATAACCTTTGTCAAATACAAACATAAAATTAAATAAAAATTAACATACAGTATGTATCTAGAAAGAAATGTCAAATTTAAATATGAAATGATATATTAAATATTTTTTATATTACACTCTAACTAATAGTTATGTTATATAGAAATGTATTGCCAAAATGTAATTAATACTGTTAAAATAGCATCCCAATTTATGTCACATCTTATTATATTAATAATAATTTCATTAATTGTTAAAAAAATTAAAATTTTTGAACTTTGCTACGATAGTTTGGTGGTTAGAGATATTTACTATTTTAAGTGTGATATGAGTTTGAGTCTTTCTAATCGTATTTATTATTCAAGTTGTAGCCATCATTATAATACACAATTTTTTTAATATTTTAATTAATTAAATTAATAATAATTCGTGTTTCCCACAACACATCCTGCCAACTTCCACCAAGGAGTGCAGTCGTGTATTTCAACTTAGTATTGTATTGTAATAAAAAGTGATGGGCATATTGCAGTGTGAAGCCAATCGAACTACCATCTAAGCCCACTTCTGCCTTGTCTTTGTCTTAAAACCAATCAATTTCCTCATTTTGTCTTAAACTTTCTATTCTTCCATTTGGCTTCCGAATTTTGAAGTGAAGGTTAGAAACTGAGAATCCAGACCAGAGACATAGTACTTACTGTATGTCACTAGAATACTTCAGTGACAATTTCTACGGTGGATACTGTGAGGTTGCTAACCCTTTGCAATGGCCTCAACTCAGGAAAAAGCGACGCACAAGAACAACACCCCTTCTCCTTCTTCTTCATCCTCTGCTCAGGTTTTGCAGAACTGGAGTGTTGCTGCTCCCTCCGAGGATCCCATCCCCAAGGCAGCTTCCATGGCAGCCCTGATCCGACCTGCTGAGACCATCGCCGATCCTCCTGCTACTAAGACTACTACCAGCAAAGGTTTTTTTAACTTCAATTAAAACACTTTTCTTGGATAATTCTCCTATTAAGTTTTATTTATAATTTAACACAAATTTACAATATATTTTCTTTCTTATTTTCCCTTATCGCTCTTAGTTGTTTTGAATAGTTAGTAAGAACTGGGAAGCTTTGTTTGAGAAAGCTGTGTAATTGAATTGAAGTCTAAAGGTCTTAATCTTTTTGGTATCAAATGAGAATCCTGCTTGTCATAAGATTTTTCCCCTTCTTTCACTTCACAACATTTTATTTGCAATTAAACATTTGTCTTCTTTATGTAGATATGATTTTTCTTATTATATTTCCTTGATGTCAGATTTGCATTGATAAGAGGACGCTTTTGACTTGCTTCATTTATTTATTTGTTTCTGTAATATCAAATAATCTAAATGATTCTCTGTCAATCCTATTGGCTGGCCATAATCTGATTATATATTTCATGTACAAACTGGTGATTTTATTTGCATAGGAATTTCAATCATGCCAAGGGCTCAGACCAGCCATCCTCTGGATCCATTATCTGCTGCTGAAATCTCGGTGGCGGTGGCAACTGTAAGGGCAGCTGGAGCAACCCCAGAGGTAAAAACAAACGGCTATTTTACTTGTTTTCCTGCTTCAATCTTGATGCTATCATTTTAGGGAGAAATTGTTTGATGTTGATTTTCTATGAAAGAAATGATTTTTTCCCTTTCTTTAGGTGAGAGATAGCATGCGCTTTATTGAGGTGGTTTTGGTGGAACCAGATAAGCATGTTGTTGCATTGGCAGATGCATATTTCTTTCCTCCTTTCCAGCCTTCATTACTCCCTAGGACAAAGGGTGGACCTGTGATTCCTAGTAAACTTCCTCCGCGGAAAGCAAGACTTGTGGTTTACAACAAAAGGTCCAATGAGACTAGTATATGGATAGTTGAATTGTCAGAAGTTCATGCTGCAACTCGAGGAGGCCACCATAGGGGCAAAGTCATTTCGTCTAAAGTTGTTCCAAATGTCCAGCCTCCCATGGTAAATATGTGTCTTCCATCGGTTCAATCAGGTTTCATTTTGTGGTTCTCATCAATATTTATATCCCTGCTTCTAGAACACTGATATTATGTTCTTTCAATAAGTTACTTTATCAGTTACTATATGGGTTGGATAGCATTTGTGTTTAATTTGCTGCTAACCTGTTTTGTGTTTCTCATCTATCATCTTTCTTGCTCTTAGCTTATCTGATAATCTGTAACTGACGTGTTTGTTAATCAGTTTCTTTTACTTCTCAAATTATAGGATGCCATGGAATATGCTGAATGTGAGGCTGTTGTTAAGGATTTTCCTCCATTTCGAGAGGCAATGAAGAAGAGGGGCATCGAGGATATGGATCTTGTGATGGTTGATCCCTGGTAAGTGATCATGTTAGATTCTTACACTTTCTGTTCTACAAAATCATCCAATGCAGGTTTCTTATCATTGTACTTTCAATGTCTTCCGCTTTTTGATAGGTGTGCAGGATATCATAGCAATGCTGATGCCCCTAGCCGAAGACTTGCTAAACCACTCATCTTCTGCAGAACTGAGAGTGACTGCCCCATGGAAAATGGTTATGCTCGTCCGGTTGAGGGAATCCATGTCCTTGTTGACATGCAAAATATGGTGGTCATTGAATTTGAAGACCGCAAACTTGTTCCCCTTCCACCAGCTGATCCTTTAAGAAATTACACTGCTGGTGAAACACGAGGAGGTGTTGATCGGAGTGATGTGAAACCACTACAAATTATTCAAACTGAAGGTCCCAGTTTTCGTATCAATGGAAATTTTATTGCATGGCAGAAGGTGCTTGCTTGTGAAACTATTTATACCTTCTATCAATTCAAGATGTTGTCATAATATATATTATTCTTAATTTCTGGTTTCAGTGGAATTTCCGGATTGGTTTCACTCCTAGGGAGGGTTTGGTAATCTATTCTGTTGCTTATATTGATGGTAGTCGTGGTCGGAGGCCTGTAGCTCATCGATTAAGTTTTGTTGAAATGGTAGTTCCTTATGGTGATCCAAATGATCCGCATTATAGGAAGAATGCATTTGATGCAGGAGAAGATGGGCTGGGTAAAAATGCACATTCTCTTAAGAAGGTTTGGCAGTTCTTTCATGGTTAATGTTTTCTTGTTGAGTTTCATTTCGATATGCCATTTGATTAATTGAAGTTGAAATTTTCTGTGCTTTGCCTTTATTTCCTTTAGGGTTGTGATTGTTTGGGATATATCAAGTACTTTGATGCTCATTTTACAAATTTCACTGGAGGTGTTGAAACAATTGAGAATTGTGTTTGTTTGCATGAGGAGGACCATGGTATCTTATGGAAGCATCAAGATTGGAGAACTGGTTTAGCAGAAGTCCGGCGGTCAAGAAGGCTAACAGTGTCGTTTATATGCACTGTGGCTAATTATGAGTATGGATTTTTCTGGCATTTCTACCAGGCAAGTTGGTGTCTACCACAATTTTGTTTGCTTACTTTGCACGAATTGGCTCTTACGCTCATCTTCGAACTAATGCCTATTCTTAACTATTTGTGAGACCTGCCCCTAGCATGTTTCTTTGATGGCAAAAGCAGGAATATTCAGTCCTTTCTTTTCAAATTTCAACTTCAGGTTGTCTTTTGAATGAGGGATGCTTATACATTAATCATATCTCTTAGTTCTATGTAATGGTCCCAAGACCATTTTCTTGAGCTTTTAAGGGGGAATATTCCCTCATTTTGAAAG
Source organism: Gossypium longicalyx (assembly GCA_025698465.1). Classification (NCBI taxonomy): domain Eukaryota; kingdom Viridiplantae; phylum Streptophyta; class Magnoliopsida; order Malvales; family Malvaceae; genus Gossypium; species Gossypium longicalyx. Next base: position 62,793,895 of record CM046995.1, on the reverse strand, counting down.
TAGCTTTACTTAAAATTTCAATGATTGATGCTTGTTATAGGATGGTAAAATTGAAGCTGAGGTTAAACTCACTGGAATTCTCAGTTTAGGAGCTTTGCAGCCTGGTGAAACTCGTAAATATGGCACAACCATTGCTCCTGGATTATATGCCCCTGTTCATCAACACTTTTTTGTGGCTCGCATGGACTTGGCAGTAGATTGTAAACCTGGTGAAGCATTTAATCAAGTAATTTGTGTTATTATCCCATTATCATGGTTTCGTTTTCTGCCTTCATTATGCTGACATTTTCTGTTTGTAATGCATCTTATGATATCCATTATATATTTGTATTTTACATATGTAACATGTTCATGAGATTTGTCACTTCATTTTCCATTCTTTTTTGCTCCTTTAGAAATGTAAGGAGTTATTAAACGTAAGTTTATGCAAACACATGGGTTCGTACAGGTTGTTGAGGTGAATCTTAAAGTTGAAGAACCAGGGAAGAATAATGTTCATAATAACGCATTCTATGCTGAAGAGGAACTACTGAGATCTGAACTGCAAGCAATGCGTGATTGTAATCCGTTGACTGCACGCCACTGGATTGTAAGTAATTTTTCTCATACTCGGTTGTTTAAATCACAAGGATATACATTTTTACTGGTGTTTAATTCACAAAGATTTTGTGAATATTGTGTGGATGGTGAGGTACTAATCCCAGTGACTTGATTGGTCAACTGTACTTTCTATTTTCGAAATTAGGTTAGAAACATAAGAAATGTCAACCGGACTGGGCAGCTAACAGGTTTCAAACTGGTACCTGGTTCAAATTGTTTGCCACTGGCTGGATCTGAGGCGAAATTTCTAAGAAGAGCTGCTTTCTTGAAACATAATCTTTGGGTCACACCCTATGCACATGATGAAATGTATCCAGGAGGGGAGTTTCCAAATCAAAATCCACGTGTTGGGGAGGGATTAGCTACTTGGGTTAAGCAGAATCGTTCTTTGGAAGAAGCTGATGTAGTTCTGTGGTTAGTAACATCACATCGGATAACTTCATATGAAATCCTAGGCATTTTATTATCTAACATGTTAATTTTCCTCTGTATCAGGTATGTCTTTGGAGTGATACATATTCCTCGGCTGGAAGACTGGCCTGTCATGCCGGTTGATCGCATTGGCTTTATGCTTATGGTATACACTCATCCTAATAACATTCACTCTTTGCATCACTTGATTGCTTCATCATAATAGAATATATTGATATTCTTTTTCCTTTTCTGTTAATTCATCATTTTCATAACGATATCAAAGTTAAGGGTTACTCCGTCTCATACAAATTTATTGCTTTTGATTTACTAGCTTTTAGTTACCGATATGTGATATAAAGGATCTTATTATGGACTCGGAAAGTTGTCCATCGTCTTATGTAGTTTGAAGATGTTGTCTACACATTGTCCCCTTTAGACAGAAATCGCTATCGTGGTAGGCTTGCATGTTAAACAAAATGCTTGATGTAGACAGCCTGCTCAAAATTCTAGTATTTGTGCTTTCGTATGCATCCCAACTCTTAGAAGAGGAGCGCAAGTCCAGATCATGCATTTCAAGCCTGTTCAGTTCACTTTAGCAGCGTTAGTAAATAGGAAGGGAATGACTCACCTCGTCAAGGAGACAACGTGTGAGTCATTAGGGTACCGCTCTTGCACTGCATTGTCAGAATGCTTATGGTGTGGATTTGCGCTTGCAATTGAAAATGCTATGCGGAAATTCTTTTTTTAAGTTGGACACAATATAGTAAGTTTACAGCTTGGTTGACAGAAGCATGATGTTAGAAGTTAACTGTTAGTATCTGCAATGCAGCCACATGGTTTCTTTAACTGCTCCCCTGTGGTCGATGTTCCTCCTAGCACGACTGATCTGGAGCTCAAGGACAACGATATTGCAACAAAGCCTATCCAAAATGTGATAATCGCGAAGCTTTGATTTCATCTCTGCAGTCTGCAAAATGTTTAGCAAACTACAAACAATTGAGCCATTGATTGGCCTCACATTATTAAATAAGTATGAACATCTGGATTTGTTTGTCCTCATTTTTTAACCGCCCTTGAACAGTTGTGATATAATTAACTCTGGTTGAATCCTAATGTAATATTGCACTCTGAATAATTGGATCGATTGTAGTTAATTAACATTTAAAGTGTGTTAAAAAAAATTAACTTCAATACAAAAATATTATATATATATATATATATATATATATTGGTGCTATGGTATACCCGTTGTGTGGGTGAAAGAAATAAAATAACATAAAATATATATAAGCAATTCATTTTCATTTTTTAGTCAAGTTGTTTTTAGTAACTAAATTTGGTCTTTTTTGCCACATTTTTATATTCATATTTTTTTCATGAATTTTCATCTCTATATCAATTTTTATTTTCATAAAAATTTTCTATTTAACTCATTTTTCAAATTTCTTAGAAATTACACTGAACAATGTTAGATGTCTTATAAAAAATTTTTGTGCAGTTACAATGTTCATTAGCAAACCTACTCTTGTTCTGTGAAATTCTCACAAGTTAATAGCTTAATTAAAGGTAAAAGTTACAAGGAAATCATTGTAATATAAGTAGATTGCATTTTTGTCAATTTATTAAAAATGATTAAATTAGTCTTTATGTTAGATTAAAAATTAAATTGATCATTCTGTAAAAATTCTATAAATTTCTATTATTAAAAAGTGATCCTTATACATCATATGTAACTGTTACCCTTTACTCAAAAATAAAAATTAATCATTATATGTTAAATTAAAGAGCAAACTGATTATTTTATTAAAAGTTTCATCTATTTTTATTGTTAAAATTGACCCCTATATGTTAAAATTAATTATATCAGTTTTTAATAGTAGATAATAATAAAATTTTTAACAAAAAAAATAATAAAATAAATAAAATATAATCTAACTCTTAATATATTTTTAAAATTTTAACATTTTTGAAACATTATCTTGTTCTTCTTATTTCAATTTTCCTATTTAATTTGCTAACAGTCTTAGGAAAAAAACTCAAGGCATTGGTAGATGAAGCTCTTACAAAAATATGTGAGACTTGAGAAAATAACGTAGTGCCAACATCAACAACCTAGAAACGAATCAGAGGCGCTGTCGCGAAGCTAAAACAACCGTCCTACGACATCCCAAGATCGTGGATTTGACCACTCTAGCACCTCCAAAGAACATCTCCAAACCACGAGCACTGAAATGGTCAAAAGGACTCAAGCAACAAGATAGAAGCTTCTCCCATTCAAGAAAGAGTCGAACCACTTTCCAAGTCCAACCACGCCCTTAACTCCACTGAAACAGACAATCAAAAGGTGTAAACCAAAGATCCCCCAAAAATAGGAAACAATTAAAAAAATACTGTAAGAAGATTAAGCTAGATATGGGGAGAAAAAACCCTAGTTTAATCAGACAAGAGGCCAAACATTGCCCATGCAAAGAGCCAAAACAGCTTGGGAAACCCTACAGTCGGCAAGGTGTCGAGAGAGGGAGAATTTTTTTTTTTTTTGTGCTTAGGATGTTTAGATACTGTATAGGTACAGATTATATTCCGCATCCTTATAATGAAAAGTAAATCAAACCTCTTCATTAAACATAGATGCCAAATATGTTTCTCTAAAGAAGAACCTTAATTGCCATTTTTGCCAGTTTCAGGTTTTTTTTTTTTTTTTTTCACATCAGAAAAGTTAAAAAAAAGGATCATTTTCCTATAATTTTGTACTCCATATGACATGAAAACATAAATCATTTTTCAAATAAAAAATAGCCAATTAATTCATCTCCTCTCTTAAAAAATTGTAATGAAAATAAATTATTAAAAGAAGCAGGAGCTCAGCTCTGCTGCTGACTACACAAAACAAACATGCGAAGAATGAATGAGCAAACAGAACAGTAGACTAGATTGAGATTCTCAAAATCTGACTCTTCACTTTACTCATCCCCCAAAAAGGCACCAATTTTTATAGTAAAAGAGGCAACGTGTTGATGGGTTCGGTGGGGGAAAAGAGAATCGAGGACGACCTTTCCTATCCGATATTGCTTGCAGAACGAGTTCGCTCCGCCGCCGACGAGGCCGAGTCCTTTAAAGCCGACTGCTGGGAGGTTGGGAAGCAAGTGGATCGGCTTTCCCAAATGCTTCGAACTCTTGTCCGCTTCACCACCTCGGTTCAATCCCTCTATGAACGCCCGATTCGCCGGGTAATCGCCGAGGTTTCCAAAAACCTAGAGCGGGCCCTCACTTTAGTCCGGAAGTGCAAGCGCCATAGCATCTTGAGCCTTGTGGTGAGAATCACCAGCGCCGCTGATTTCCGCAAAGTGCTGAACCTTCTGGACGCTTCCGTCGGCGACATGAAGTGGCTCATGGGAGTCCTCGACGCCGAAAACAACGGCTCTGCTAGCGGAACCTTCCTTTCCCTCCCTCCAATCGCTAGCAACGACCCCATTATCTCCTGGGTTTGGTCTTGCATCGCAACCGTCCAAATGGGCCAATTAACCGATCGAATCGAAGCCGCCAACAACCTCGCTTCCCTCGCTCAAGACAACGACCGAAACAAAAAGATAGCCGTTGAAGAAGGCGGCGTCCCTCCTTTACTGAAACTTCTTAAAGAAAGCTCCTCAACGGAAGCGCAAATCGCCGCGGCTAATGCCCTTCTTGTTTTGGCAAACGAACCGGAAAGAGTTCGTAGTATTTTTGAAGAAATGGGGGTCCCAATTGTGGTTCAAGTGTTGCGAGATTCTCCGATGAAGGTTCAAATCCCCGTAGCGAAATTGATAGCGAGAATGGCGGAGTATGATCCGGTGGCTCAAGAGGATTTCGCCAGAGAGAATGTGATTAGGCCGTTGGTCACTTTGTTGTCGTTTGAGACATTCGTGGACGATTCTGGGACTCGTTTGGGTAAGCAAAGCATTCATTCCATAGTTCAAATTAATAAAGAAATGGAGAAAAATTCTTGGACTTCATCGAATTCAAGGAATTATAGTTATGGACCCTATGCTAATTCATACTCAAATTTACACGTGGATGGTAGTACTAGGGGAGGAAACTATAGGAAAGAAAGGGAAAATGAGAACCCTGAAGTGAAAATTCAGTTGAAGATCAACTGTGCTGAAGCTTTATGGATGCTGGCTAAAGGGAGTGCTTCAAATAGTAGGAGGATAACAGAGACGAAAGGATTACTTTGCTTGGCTAAGTTGGTGGAGAAAGAACAAGGTGAGCTACAGTATAATTCTTTGATGACAATAATGGAGATTACAGCGGCTGCTGAATGGCATTCTGATCTTAGACGCGCGGCTTTCAAGATGAATTCACCTGCTGCTAAGGCTGTTATTGATCAGCTTTTGAGGGTGATCAAGGAACTGGATAGCCCTACATTGCAAATTCCGGCTATCAGATCAATTGGTTCTCTGGCGAGAACTTTTCCAGCTCGGGAGACTCGAGTGATTTGTCCTTTGGTGACACAGCTTGGTAACAACAATCAAGAAGTGGCAATGGAAGCTGCCATTGCATTGGGAAAATTTGCCTCTCGAGACAATTTTCTCTGTATGGACCATTGCAAGTCGATAATGGAGTTTAATGGTGTTCCACCTTTGATGAGATTGCTTACATGTGGCGAGAAGACACAACTGCATGCTGTGGTACTGCTTTGCTACCTTGCCATTCATGCCGGTGATCATAAAGCTTTGGAACAAGCTAGGGTCTTGACTGCCATTGAAGGGGCAGATCGAACAATGTTTGCACAACATCCTGATTTGAAAGACTTGGTGTCCAGGGCCATATATCAACTCAACCTTTACCATACCCATACCGGAGTCCATCCTCAGAGGCAATTATATGCGCCTTAAATTATGCACCCAATATTTCCGTTATGGTTATTTGTTTTGCTTTTCAGGTAAACCCTAAATTGGAAGGCAAAGCTAACAGGGCATACACATAATAGGTTTGGTAAGTTGGATGAAAAAAAGTATAGGTTCAGCAATAGACAGGTTTCTGTTTAAGAACTATACGTTGTTCAAAGTACCTTAGATACTTTTATATGCCCTTTGATGGTCCAATTGTCTGAATATTTTCTTTCATGTTTATATGAGCAAATTGATTCCTTCAAACCTTTTCTAGTATTTTTATCTTCCTTGAACTTGTTACATTATTCCCTCATAGTTTTTTCTTACATTATTTTGTACGCTATGAATTTCCATGGACAAATTTTGAGGATAGGTCACTAGTTGAGGTCGCCATCTGCTCCCTAGACCACAAGTCTAGACAGCTCAACAACTTTAAATGCTTCCCCCAAAGACCATGGGCTGAGCTGATGTATGAATATAGGAAGGACCAAGGGAAAGCAAAGCAATCATCAAATTGATTCTTACCCATTGTTGCAAATAAATGTAAAAAGCCAATAGAAACAATATATCCTGTGTAGCCATCTCAAACATAAATGTTTTACCATCAATGGTGATTGATCAATTTGTCACAGTAATAACCATCGGTGCAATTGTCAGTCCTAGTGTGAGAACCGTTCTACAACTATTTTTATAGGAAAAAAAGAAAAATGAAAAAGAAAAAAGAGGGAGTTAAAACTCATAACATGTTTTCTGGCTGTGCCACTCATACTAAAATATACCAACACTGATGGTTAACGAGCAAACAAGAAAATAAATGCCAATTGTTTCTAGTTTTCAACCCGAGCTTTATACGGGTTATTTTATTAAGAAAAACTGAAAAAAAAAAATATATCACATAAATTTAATAATTCCATAGTGTTATATATTTTTACGCAATGAATTTTTAAAATATAAAATACTGATAACATAATTGATTAATTAAAAAAAGGTTAAATATAAAATTGATATATGAACTTTTCAACTTCTCTTAAATTGATACTTAATGGTTTTTTTTTTTTTGTCTCATATTGATACTCAAATTTTTTTCGTCAATTAAATTGATACTCGAGCTTAATGCCGTTAAGTTCAGGACAAGTGGTGGAATAAGATTGTGATACTTAACATAAATGACATTATGATGATGTCATAATCTAAAAAATAAAAAATAATTTTTTTTCTTTTTGACTTTTCTCCCTAATTTTTGTGTGTAATTAGTTTCCTTTTTTGCTTTTTTTTTTCTGTCGTTTCTTTTTCTTCTTCCTCCCATTTTTTTTGTGTAACTATATTCATATTAATCACACACCATTATAAAAAAAATACAATTTTGGATATCATATATAAAAATGTAAAGCTAAAATTTACTATATTTTTGCTGCAATTATTTTTAAGTTGAATCCATATCATAAAATGCCAAAAATATTTATTGGCGGGCAACTACTTATTATTAATGGGCTCTCTATTGCAAATTTGCAGCAAACATTATTAATTGCATAACAAAAATAAAAAGAGGACTAGTGAAAGCCTGTTTGGCTAGGAAGGAAAAAAAAGAAAAAAAAGAAAAATTGAAAAATAGAAAGAAAACCCAAAATTTCTAAGAAGCCAAACAAGCTTCCCAGAAGGGTTTGTTCTTTTCCATCTCATTCATAATTTCTCTTGAGTTTTCAGTTATTGAAGAGGGTTTCTTTTCTTTTTCAAAGAACTAAAAAGTACGATGATGCATAATAAAAAGAAAAAGAGGACTGGTGAAAGCTATTTGGCTAGCAAGGAAAAAAAGAACAACAAAAGAAAAAAAGAGGGAAGGAAGAAAATCCAGATTTTCTAGGAAGCCAAACAAACTTTCTAAAAGAGCTTGTTCTTTTCCATCTCATTCATGGCTTCTTTTGAGTTTTCAGTTGATGAAGGGGCTCTTTTCTTTACCAAAGAACTAAAAAACAGGTGATGCATAACAAAAAGAAAAAGAGGATTGGTGAAAGCCTATTTGGCTAGCGAGGAAAAAAAAGAACGAGAAAAAAAAAGAGGGAAGGAAGAAAACCCAGATTTTCTAGGAAGCCAAACAAGCTTCCTAGAAGAGCATGTTCTTTTCCATCTCATTCATGGTTTCTCTTGAGTTTTCAGTTGATGAAAAAGGTTTCTTTTCTTTCCCAAAGAACTAAAAAATACAATGATGCTTAACAAAAAGAAAAAGAGAATTGGTGAAAGCCTGTTTGGCTGACGAGAAAAAAATAATATTAAAAAAAAAAGAGGGAAGGAAGAAAACTCAAATTTTCTAGGAAGCCAAACAAGCTTAAGAGAAAACTCTATTTGGTGGGAGTTGGTTGATGGTGGCTGGAAAATGGGGAGAAAAAAGGAAGGGGTTTAAGAGATGTGATTTTTGTGATGATTGGATGGTGAAAAAGTGAGGGAAAATTTTGGGATTTTTTACATAAGGAAGAAAGAATAAAGATGAAGAAGTGTAGACGTAAGACCAAAAAAAAAAAAGAAAAAGAAAATTAAGAAAAGAAAAGAAAAGAAAAAGGGAAGAAAAGAGGGAAAATAAAAATAAAAAGAAAAAGAGGTACAAGAAGATGCTATGTGGCGGCGAGCAAATGGCTAGCGCTTCCATGTCAGCAAAGAATTAATGGTGTTAGACTCGGGTACCAATTTAGTTGATGAAAAAAGTTTGGGGACCAATATGGAACAAAAAAACCCATAAGCACCAATCTGGGAGAAGTGGATAAGTTCGGGTACCAATTTTATATTTAACCCTTAAAAAATAATTTATATAAAAAAATTTAAGCCTATGCATATATATATATATATATATGCAAAAAACAAATAATGTTTTGTGTCATAATTATTGTGTTGTGTTGCATAATAGCTTAAGTTCAATCTTGCTTAGGGGAGGTCAACTTTATCATGAGATTTTTTTGAATTGCTGTTATCATGAAGCTGAAAGTTTTGTCTCCCGACTTTGCCAAGAGCCCAAGTGCTTGAAGAGCCAACTGATTCACAACATAAGAGCACCTTTTCATGTGCTTGATAATGTGAACCATACACATTGTGCATGGTTGGATTCAAGCTAATGCCCTAAAGCTTATAATGTATTGTTAGATGGGAATACTGCCACTTGAACCCATGCCTTCATCTCAGTTAAGGAATACAAATCTTTATACATTTGCTTTGACAAAAGTCACTTTATAACCTTATTACCAATTAGGCAGCAATTTTGTACATACTTTGCCAAAGGGGACCTCACCCGTTGCATCTAAGGTCACCTTGCTCACTGTAGAACCTCATTAACCATAAACCTCGCTGATGCATATCATGCTCGACACATGGAGCCTCTTTAATCAAGCTTATCTAAATAGATGTTGAGCCCTCTTAATGCATGCATAACATGTCACACCTGAAATGTTAAGTTTAGATTGGAATAGTGACCTTGGGTACTAAATTGTGAAATTTGCAAATTTAGCAGGCTCTAGTGGAAATAAGAGCAAATAAAAGATTGGATTTCAACGATAGTCCAGTTACATTGAAACTAGAAAGTTTCTTAGTAGGAGACATGATGATTATGGACATATATACTTGGCTATTGAATTTGAGATCGGTGAAGGAAGTGCATCAGTAGTATATAAGGGGAGACTATAACACCCCTTACCCATCTTCTTTACTAGATTAGGGTTACAGAGTATTATAGTACAATTCAGAACATTCAAAACATTTGATTTCAAACAGAACATTTATTCAATTTAAAATTATAACAATCATTTACACATTCCATTTATAGCACACAAGACACTTATGGGCCTTAAACTGATCTTACGGGGCCCTAAAAATAGTTTGGGAACAATCTGGGATCAAATCGAAACAAATTAGAAAATTTTAGAAAAGCTTGAAAATTTTTAAAACATGGGTTACATGGCCGTATGACATAGCCCAGACCGTATAAACATTCAAAGTTTGGACACACGATCGTGTCGCAAGCCGTGTGCAAAATTGTGTTACATATTGACTTGAGACACACGACTGTGTCGTAGGCCATGTCTCAAACCTTGTGAAACTTGCACCTAAAACAATAATGATATACAGCTATATGGGATGACCATGTGTGGCACACGACCATGTGACAGTCTGTGTCCTAGGTCGTGTGCTTTTCAAAATGACCTTAAAATAAGACAAAGCATTGATATTTTCTTGCATAACAAACCATACCATTCCAATCATTTTCACATGACCAAAATATTTTAAAACATACCAAAAACATACCAAAATCAACCAACATAGGTGTCTAGCCAATCTGCTATCATTTGACACCACAATTCAACACATCAACTTGACTCAGTTCAACATTTCGAGTCCATTCACACTTCAATGAACCAAAATCCATCTAAATCTCAAGGAATTTATAAGGGACCAAAACATATACTTACATATTTACATTTATAAGCCAACATTAAGGCATATAGGCAAATAAACTCAAACCACGTCACATTGATAAATAACATAAAAACTCCTAGTACATGCCATTTATAACCGATATCCAAAACAATCAAAACTACCAATATGACAAATGGATAGTATGATTGTGCTCCTACATGATTCCAACTGATTGAGCTTCCGATGATTTGCAAAACAGAGAAAAAGGACTATATAAGCAAATAATGCTTAGTAAGCTCGTATAAAGAAAACTTAACTTGGCAAACATTTTAAGTTAAACAACCAATCATAAATTCATTTTGTCATAAGCCAACTGTCCATTCCTATACACACCACCTCACAAGGTTAGTTGTTATAACATTGTATATATAATTCCAATCTAGATATAGTATAAAACATATCTAACATTTCACTTTCAAAATTCACCACTCATACATTATAACACCCTTAACCCGTATCCATTGCCAAAATAAGGTTACGAAGTGTTACCGTAAAAACATATCATAAAAACATACATTTTCTATATGAATATAATCATAGCATACTCAATCACATACATGCATATCATCCCTTTTTCGAGCATTCAAGTTTTTAGAAACACTTTTAAAAAAATTCGGGACTAAATCAGAAACATTTGAAACATTGAGGAAAAAGTTAGAAAAATTTAAACTGCCACACGGTCGTGTGAGTAACACGACTGAGACACATGCCCGTGTCTCAAGCAGTGTAACAATTGAAATAGGGACAAATTGCTGTGTCCTAGCCGTGTTCGTGCCTATGTAACTCTTTGACTTGGGTCACATGGCCAAGCTATACGCCTGTGTGCCAGGCCGTGTAACACTCGAAATGGCCTCACACGCCCGTGTGCCAGGCTGTGTGCTAGGCCGTGTAATTGCTTGACTTGCAACCTTTAAAAACTATAGGGGACATACGACCGTGTCGCTTGGCCGTGTGTCACACACGGTTGAGACACACGCCCGTGTAGACAAGAAATTGGCCAAAATCAAGCCATTTCCTTCACCCATTTCAAACATACCTACAAGCCATTTGCACCCTTAACCAAAGCATCTAAACATACCAATTCAAGCACAAAACAACCAATTTAATGAACCATAAATCCATCCAACCAATATGCCAACAAGGCACTTCAAATGCATTTAACCATATCTTACCTAAACATTGAAACATTACTATATTTCATACATACCTATCAAGATCAATACCATTTCAAAACTTACCTTATTTTCACTGCAACAAAACTATTCCAACACATACCCTATCTTGACCATATTGAAACCAATTCATCACATATCATTTTAATCATTCAGACATGCATCAAAACTAAATCACATTAACACATACTAATAAGGCATCAAAAGTACCAAACCAAGTAACTTATACAAACTAAAATATCAAAAAAACATTCAACTAAACATCATTATAAGTCCACCTATACGTGCCATTATAACCATAACCATCAAATCAAAACTACCAAATTGACTACTGGATAGTATGATAGATTTCCGACGAGCTTCCAACCCAATCGAGCTTTCTGATGACCTACAAGAAAAGAAAACAACTAACGTAAGCAATAATGTTTAGTAAGTTCGTATAAAGGTAACCTAACAACTGAACATATTAGAATAATCAACTAGACATAAGTTTTCATTATATCATAAGTTAACTTTCACTTTTCTATTCAATACACCTTTCATGAACACTTAGTATAGCTTTGAATATACATAAATATATATATTTTTAAGCATTTCATATAACCATTTCACTTAAACGTTTCTCCTTACCATAATACTTACATATTTAACATATAATCATATTGTAACACCCCTCACTCGTATTCGACACTGGAATAGGGTTACGAGGCATTATCGAACTTACATCGCAAACAATCATAAAATTCCGAGCCATAAATTTCAACCAAATTTAAAACCATTTGAATTCAGTCATAAAGTCCCTAATATGAACCTACGGGATCCAATTCATGTTTTGGAAGTGGTCTCGGATTAAACCGAGAACTTAGGAAAATTTTTACAAAACTTAGAAGATTTTTTTGACATGTACAGGGGTCACACACATGTGTGGGCCGGCCGTGTGGTCACACACGCCTGTGTCCCTAACCCTTGTAACTCTCTATTTTGCAAGGCATGAACAAATTGAAGTCATACGGCCAAGCCACACGCCCGTGTGCTAGGCCGTGTGGTTAATTTAATTTTCATAAAATAGGTGCAGACTTCCCATGGTCAGGACACACGCCTATGTCCGGGGCCGTGTCCCTCACACGGCTGAGACACATGCCCGTGTCCCTGCCCGTGTGCTCAATTCTGAGCATTCTATTTCTCAAAATTAAGGTGCAAGGGACACACGGCCGAAATACATGCCCATGGGACAGGCCGTGTGTCAACACATGCCCGTGTGTCTACCCGTGTGGACAAAATAAAGGCTATTTACCAAGCCATTTGCCACTCTTATTTACACATACACATACACAAATTCAATAGCATAAATCATGGTATACTTAGGCAACCAAAACATCTACAATCATGGCCAACACATATCAATGCAATACCATCATCTACCATGCTCATGACATTCCATTATGCCAAACCAAACGTACCAATTTCACATTCAAAACACCACTAAGACTACTTTCAACTTGCATTAACTATTCAAGATATTCCAACATACTAATGAATCAACCTCATTCATTTCACAACAAAACTATATAGCCATAAATAAACATATAGCGAACCATTACAAAACACATGAACAAAAGGCATTGACACATATACTTATATAAATAGGCTTACAACCATTTTAGCCAAAATAAGCCAATTACTAGCTAAATACCAAATCACCTTAAGTAAATATAAGCCAACACATTTGGTCAAATTTATAATGACACATGTACCAAAATGACCAAGTCCTTATACATGCTATATACTCAAAATGTTTAAAATCATTGATACCCAAAATGATAGTTTGATAGTTTGATGCGATCTCCGATGATTTCTAACCCGAGCTAGCTTGGTGACACTATAAAATATGGAAAGTAAAATGGAGTAAGCTATATAGCTTAGTAAGCTCGTATGAATGAAATAAGCAAATCTTACCATACATTTAACATTCAAGTAATATAATATAAGATAACGTAATGTACCATAATCTCATGACCTTAATTCATTCCATCACAAACTTACCTTGAAATTATTATTTCACAAATTCAATAATCATAAGCTTTGTGTACATACCTGTACCATCTCGTAGTAATTTCATACTCGTTCTCATAGTTAGCATACCCAATGAAACACTCGGAATAATAATATCAGATACTCGGGAAACCTTGCACACAAGGTGTCACATATGTAGCTGTTGCTTTTTCTATCTCATATCATGTATGCTCGCTCTCGAGCCATCAACGAGCTTGCTCACACAAGTTTTTAGTCAAGACGTAGCTACATGGTGATGCTCACACAAGCTATCAAGTAACCACAACATATGTCGGTATACTCAGCCATTGGTAGGACGTACAGGACCAGCACTCGGATCACATAACATAATACCCTAGTGACATGTCACTTGTATCCTAATCTATACCTAAGGTTCGATTGGGATTTCTACCTTGCAAAAACATCGTCGAACGTGTCCATAGAGTCGTTTATACAATTCATACAAAATTAAAGCATTTAAAATACAATTATAATAAAGCTTATTTACATATGAACTTACCTCGGTTACAAAAAGGCGAAAATGATCTATTCGTCAATTACTTTGTTTTTCCTCCGATCTACACTCAAACTTCGTTTATCTTGATCTATAATACCAAATTTAACTTATTTAATCATCAAGCTATTCAATTCAGTCCAAAATCACATTATGGCAAAAATTACATTTTTGCCCCTAACATTTTAACATTTTACAATTTAGTCCCTAGGCTCGTAAAATGAATTTCTTTCAATTTCATCACAACCCAAGCCTAGCCAAATATTGCTTGTACTCATAACAGTCCACATTATTCATTTATTCACATTTTTCTACATATTTTATAACCTTTTTTTTAAATAAGTCCCTATTTGACGTTTTCATCGAAAATCACTTTACAAATGTTGTTTACCGAATAACAAACATGCATTTTCTACCATCAAACATAAAAATAAAAAAATATTCAACATGGGTAAAATTTTAGAATTTAAATTTCTTTCAAATTAGTCCTTGGAATAGCTAGATCAAGTTACAACATTCACAAAAACATAAAAATCATTAAAAATGGAGCAAGAACGGACTTACAATCGAGCTTGAAAGTTGGCCAAACCCTAGCTATGGTCTCCTTGAAATTTTCGGATATGGGGGATGAAATTGAAAAAGATGGACACTTTTATTTTGTTAATTTTGTCTTTATTTACTAAATTACTAAAATACCCTTAATGCATAACTTTAAAATTTCACCTACCCATGTTCATTTTTGTCCAACAATTTAAAAATGGTCTAATTACCATATAAGGACTTCCAATTAAAACTTCATAGCAATTAGACACCTTTAATCTATAGAATTTAAGTTTTGCACCTATTGCAATTCAGTCCTTCTAGTCAAATTGAGCATTCAATCGAAAAAATTTCTTAAAATTTTTTTTACACAATTATTCTTTCATCCTATAAACGTTAAAGAAGTAATAAAATAAATATTTCTACTTTATATTTTTGGTCCCGAAACCACTGTTCTGATTTGACTCAAAAATAGGCTGTTACACATATTGTAATTCATCTTTTGTTTCAAAGTTTCATATAAACATATTAACCAAAATCACTTAATTTAACTAAAAAATGTGAAAACTAAATAAACAGATTAATCATACATTTTATTCATTCACAAAGCATTGATAA
The DNA here is from genome assembly GCA_025698465.1 of Gossypium longicalyx. Classification (NCBI taxonomy): domain Eukaryota; kingdom Viridiplantae; phylum Streptophyta; class Magnoliopsida; order Malvales; family Malvaceae; genus Gossypium; species Gossypium longicalyx. The sequence goes on along the minus strand of CM046995.1, from coordinate 62,778,662 downwards.
AATTAGTACTGAAAATGATTCATCATGTAATAGCCCGATTTTGGGCCTAGTCGGAACAGTGGTTTTGGAACCACTATTCTAAGGCTAGAGAAATTATTTTTAATGATATTTTATGTGTTATGGCATGACTATATGATTGCATGAAAATTTTGGTGAAATAATTTTAGCGATTTCATACTTAATTGCGAAAAAGGACTAAATCGCATAAAGGAAAAAAGTTTTTTTTTGCTAGCTAAATATGGTAAATAGCTAGGGAACCAAAATTTGGGGTGTTTAAAGAGAAATTAGACCCTTAAGATGTTGATGGCAGGCCATTGGGAGGAAAAAAGAGTTGAAAAGTCAAATTTGGTATGGTTGGTATTTGATGACATATATAAAGACTAATAAAATAAAACAAAAATAGCCACCCTTCTTCTCCATCTTTCTCCACAAAAAAATTGGGGAAGAAAAACCTCCATGGGAGCTTAAAAATTTCAGCAACATAAACCTCTCTCATGTAAGTCATTTTGGTGTTGTTTTTGATGTTTTTGAGATCCTTGAAGCATGATATAGCTATTTCTATCATTATTTTAAACTAGGGTTTATGTTAAAAAATTCACCCATGTATGTCATGCATGTTCTTTGATGTTTAATGGAAGAAAATGAGTCTTGGTTGTGTAATAAACAACTTTTGTAAAAGGATTTTCATGGAAAACACCTAAATGAGCCATCTTGTAAAAGTTATAAAATAGGTTGTAATTGTGTGAAATAGTGGAAATTTGGAGTTGTCGTAAGAGTAATAATTGGTCGGTTAAGCTTGGATAACAAGGAAATTCGATAAAAATCAATTTTTGGGCCTAAAGGTAAAATGGTCATTTTGTAAAAGTCTAGGGGCAAAATGGTTATTTTTAAAAAAATGTGAATTTTGATTGTCCAAGTTTATTTAGTGATTAAATGAGTGAATTCCATCATGTTAGATCAAGAAAAATTGAGATTTGCGCTTAAATAGGGAAAGTGCGTGGTTAAGGACAAAAAGAGAATAACTAGTCGAAATTGCATTTGAGGCAAGTCTGTGTGATTAAATGAGGATGATATTTATGCCATTGCTATTATACTTGAAAATATATCTTGCCATGATTGTATTAAAGTTTATGTTGATGATATTGTATATGAGAAAGTGATGTCAAATGTAAATAACATTTATGTGTTGATTGAATGCTTGGAGATTTGATGGAATATGATATTCCATTGAAACGAGTAAGTTGTATGTAAATAATACAACTACATTGTTATTATATGTGTTAAAATTGATATAGCATGAATTTTTTGGTTGTGGAAATGATTATGTATGATGAATATTGAGATAGTAGAATTCTCGTTTGAACCTTAAGAAACAATTCGGATATTCATGCCACAACATTCGGGTTATTTGTGTGCCAGTGTAAGACATGTCTGGGACATGCATCGACCACATTATGAGAGCCAGTGTAAGACCATGTCTGGGACATGACATCAGCATTGAGACGAGAGCTAGTGTAAGACATGTCTGGGACATGCATCGGCCTCGAGATATAAGCTAGTGTAAGACATGTCTGGGACATGCATCGACTACGAGATATGTTAGTGTAAGACCATGTCTGGGACATGGAATCGGCACAAATATGTGAGAGCTAGTGTAAGACCATGTTTGGGACATAGTGTCAGCCTCGATTTCAATAGTCAGTGTAAGACCATGTCTGGGACATGGCACCGACTTGATGGATGAGCCAGTGTAAGACCATGTCTGGGACATGGCATCGGCATTATACACTATGTTTGAGGCTTAGTGAATATTCGATAGCTTTTTGAATGGTTCAACGGTGAGAGTTACGGTTTAAGCTAAATGAGAAAGGTTATGACCTTATTGTGAGTGGTACAGGTACTTACATGAAATTGATGAGATGTGAATTCAATTCATGTTATATGATTAATAAAGAATGAATATGAGCATGTTGAGTAACACAAGTATGTATGCCAAGCTCATGAGAAATGATTTCAGTTTATGATGCACATTTAGTGAAGATGTAAATAGGTAATTCATGCTTATGAAAATGATTTTATGATGACCTTATGATTATAGGTCTATACTTATAATTCATGAATACTTAACCTTACCAATGTGGTGAAAATAAATTTATATGGTGTGATAAACGTAGTATCGTTAATTTACACTAAAACAGTTTTGGATAGCAGCCATAGTCCAACTTTAAAAATCCACCAAAAATTGTGGAAATTGAGTTAGAGGCTAAATAAAATATGAAATTAAAGCCTAATGAGTCTAGTTTCGCATAGAAGAAATTTTGTAAGAAGAAGAGTTTCATATTATGAAATATTTTAATTGTTGTAAGACAAAGTCAGAATAACTTCGAAATCCCCTATTCTGATTTGAGAAAATCATTTAAATATTTACAAAAATATTGATGAGTTATAATTTATATTATTATAATTCTTAATGAGTCTATTTTCAAGAGACATAGATGGGAATATCATCCGAGTCCCGTATTATAAGATAAATAATTTTTAGTGAAGAGGGGTCAGAACTATTAGACAGCGAAAAAGGATAAATTTAAGGAATAAACTGTACTAATTGGATTAACCAAGAATTTTAAAAATTTTATTTTCGGAAGATATGTGAGTGTAGTTTTAATGAAAATTAGCAGAATTTAATTTGGAGTTCCATAGCTCCAGATATAAATAATTTAGTGACTATGACTCGAGAAAATAGCTTGACTGGGACATGAGTAAAAATGCAATAGGGTTGTCTTACCATGAGAAGCAAATTGATAAATTGCTTATTATTTTCATACGATCTTACTAAGCTATAAAGCTTTCTCTTTTCCTTTCCTTTCCTTTAGTGTTTTCAGGTTAACTTGGGGTTGGAGATCGTCGGAGGCAGCATCACACTATCAAGTCGCTACCTTTGGAATAATGAAGCATATATTAGAAATTTTCAAGTGAGTGGCATGTATAGGGATCTAGTTGATTGATATGTATTATTTTGCTTTAGCCAAATGTGTCAGCTTATATTGAGTTATATGTATATGGCCATGAGATGTGGCTCATATTGATTTTGGCTTGTAAGCGTAGCTATTCATGTCATGTCTAATGTTTATAAGGTGATTATGTTTGTTTGCCATGCATGGTTAGTAGTATGACATGTATGTTGGATGTATGCTTTATGACCAATTGAGGTGGTCATAGCCATGTAGTAATTGCATGTTATAAACACAACATGATAATGATTGAACTTGAGTGCTTGATGGATGAGTTGGTAATCAGAGTATAATGGTAAAAGTGGTCATCAAAATGACAAGTCTTATGAATGTGAAATAAGGAATCTAGACTTGGTATTGCATGAGTAGATGCATTACTTGTAAGAGGACATGTTAATGTTAAGGATATGTCTTAATAAAGAGTGTTTAATCACTAAAATGATGCCATGATTTGCGATTGATGTGCATAAGGTTGTAAGAGATTATGGGTAACATGAAGGCTTGGAAAATAGCCTATGTGTTGGCCACACGGACTGAGACACGGCCGTGTGTCTCAACCGTGTGAGAGACACGGCCTAGAGACATGGGCGTGTGGCCCGGCCGTGTGGTTCGATGTGCATACTAACGTTATAAACAAAGAGTTACACGGGCTAAGGAACGGGCGTGCCAAAGGCACACGAGCGTGTCCCTATGTCCACACGGGCGGGTGACCTTATTTTGTGGAATTTTCTAAGTTTTTCCTGAAGTTTCTCAACTCTTCGATTTAGTCCTGAATCAATCTCAATGTATTTTTTGGGCTTCATAGACCCAAATAAGGGACGACATACATGTGTTTGAAATGTTTTGAATTAAAAGAAATTTTAGGGCCTGGTTTTTGTATGTTTGTGAACGTTTAAGTCCAGTAATGCCTCGTACCTTGTCCCGGCATCGGACATGGGTAAGGGGTGTTACACATCATATGCTTCATTTACTATAATAATTCAATCCAAACTCATTCATATATGTATATAATTATCTAAATTTAACCGTATAATCATCAATAAAATTATACTCACGTATGATCAAATAGATCATTGAACATTTAATATTTACTACCATCTTGTCTATACATTAGCCTATAAGCACATAAATAAATTTGTAAATGCCTTTTACCTTTAGCCCGATGAACTAATAACTTGACTCAGATATTTGGGTAACTGTACCATATCAAGGGCATCATAGATGCATAATAGGGGTACCAAAGTGCAATTAGGGGCACAGATGTGCATTTAGGGGTATCGAACTACAAACAAGGGCACAAATGTGCATTCTAGGGTACTGAAATACAAACAGGGGCACAGATGTGCATTTAGGGGTACCAAACAGGGGCACTTCTTCATTTCTGTATACATACTTAAATTCATATCATTCACATATAACTTTTATTAATCTCTTCTCAATGTCATATATACATAAGTATTTGGAACACTCATTGTTGTAACATCCCAGCCGGAACAATGGTTTTGAGACCACAAATCTGACGTAAGAAAATTTATTTTTATTATGTTTTTATGGTCTAAAATTTTACGGAATGATTTCGTGAAAATCTCATTAAAAAATTTTGACGTTTGGGCACTCATTTTAGTCAAAAGGTCTAAGTTGTAAACAATGCAAAAGTTAAGTTCTACATGTTAGAGGTGTCCAATTGTTATGAAATTTTAAATTGGAGGTCCTTATATGGTAATTAGACCATTGGTTAAGTTGGTGGACAAAAACGGACATGGTTAGGCATGTTTCCAAAGTTTTTCATTAAGGGCATTTTGGTCATTTAGTTATTAAAATGAATTAAAAGCAAAATTAAAAGCCAATTTTTGTCCATCTTCAACCCCTTGGCCGAAAATTGCATGGAGAAACCATGTCTAGGGTTTTTCAAGCTTCCAAGCTCGATTGTAAGTTCGTTCTAGCCCTGTTTTTAATGATTTTTACGTTTTTGAAATCCTCGTAACAAGATTTATCTATTTCTACCATTTATTTGAGCTAGGGTTGATGTTTAAAAATTTACACATGTGTGAGATGCATGTGTTTTGATGTTTCATGGTAGATTATGAAAGTTTGATGTGTAAGAAACAACTTTTACTAAGTGATTTTCGGTGAAAACGTCCAAAAAGACTAAATTGTAAAAGTTATAAAATATGTAGTAAAAGTGAGTTTTAATGGAAATTGTGGGCTATTATAGTTATGAAAATGATTCGGCTAGGCTTCTATGTTAAATAAATTGAATAAAAATCATTTTACGAGCATATGGGAAAAAGTGTAAATATGATAAAGTTTAGGGGCAAAAATGTAATTTTTCCATAGTATGATTTTTGGGTCACATTGAATAGTGTAACTAATAAGTGGGCTAAATGTGATGTTATAGATCAAAGAAAATAAGTTTCAGACCTAGAATGGGGGAAAAATGAGAAATTGATGGTTAAGTCCCTTTTTACCATTTTGGTATCGAGGTAAGTTCATATGTGAATAATGCATTATTATGTTTGTATCTTAAATATTTTAAATGCTTTATTATTGTGTAGAATGAATAACTAGTGACAAGTTCTGACAAGAAAGAGAAAATCCCGTATGAACCTTTGAAATAGTTTAGGATACAAGTGACATGGCACTAGGAACCAAGTGATTTATGAGCTCATGAGATAAGTGATATATGTTTATGTGGTTTTGGGTGTTGGTCTTGTACATCCTACCGGTGGCTGGGTAGTCCGGCATGTGTTGCGGGTACCTAACAGCTTGCGTGAGTAGCCCGTATAGCTACGTCCTAACCGACAGCTTGTGTGAGCAGACCCGTGAGTAGCTCGAGAATGAGCATTTATGTGTTATGTGATATGAGGTAGCTTTAGCTATGAATGTGGCACTTATGTGTGAGCCTTCCGTGTATCCAATAGTATTCCAAGTGTTCAACGGGTAAATCAGTGAGTTATTTGACAAGTAAGCCAATGATGAAGAAATATGAGAATGTGCTACGAGTTAGTACAGGTATGTACTTATAACTCATGAGTAAAGGACTCGGTATACTATGAAAATGTGCTAAGAATGCATACAAGAAAGTATGTGGCTATATTACGTGAGGTACATGTATGTACACAGAACTCATGTGAAGTGAATTTGGTATATGATGAATATGCGGTAAGAATGTACACGAACGAGTTATGATGTGAAACGTTGATGACCTTATGACTAATGATCTACATTTATGATGAATGGATTTATAATAAGATTTGAAAATAATCATGTGTTGGGCTTATGAGCCTAATTGAGTTGTGATATAGTACGATGTATATAATTAAAGTTGTGATCCAACGGATATGAGAAAAAGGAAAGACAAACGTAATCGTCAATTAAAGTCATCGTGAAAACATAAAGAGAAGTGAGCTATAGATATGTGAAATATTGTTAATCTATATGCTAAAATTATGATTACTCGTAAATGATGTGCATGTTGTTAAATGAGTTGACATAACTTGTTAATAATGTGATATGCTATAATGGGGAGATTATGGTTGCTAGTATAATGCTAAGACGTACAGTTAATGTTTGTAAGATGAAAGAATAAGCATTATGAATGAGTAAGTGGTAATCATAAGACTCAATGCAAATCGTAATAATAGTATCCTTATGGATGGATAAAGTAAATAAATGTTAATAGTTGTTTATTATTTGCATATGAACTTACTAAGCTTTGAAGCTTACCCCTTCCTTTCCCATCTCTTATAGGTTAATTTAGCTAGCTCAGGTTGGAGATCTCCGGAGATGCTATCTCACTATCAAACTATCATTTGGGTATGAGTGAATGTAAGAATTTTAAGTTTATGGCATGTATAGAGACTTAATCATTTGAAGTATGTGTCATTATGATTTAGCCAAAGGTATTGGCTTGTAATGGCTAAAGGTTTGATGTAATGTGTAGCCATGTAAATTGGCTTATATTGACTAATTGGTTGTAAGCCCATATAAACTTGTATGTGCATATGTCAATGTTTTGTGATGTGGTTTATATTTGCTTGATATATGATGGTTATGAGTCTATTCATATGTTAATGCCCTTTGAGTGTGAATTGAGCATGAAATGATTTGGCAAGGCCTAACGTTATAATGCATGATAGATGATGGTATGGAAATGATATGTTATTGCTTGATTGTAGTTATTTTTTAAGGCATTTATATGTCATGATTTGTGCCATGTGATGTTGTGTGAATATATGCAAGTAAGGGTGACAAAATGGCTTGGAAAATAGCCTTTTATTGTCCACACGGGTAGACATAAGGGCGTGTGTCTAGGCCGTGTGTAACACACGGTCAGCCCCCATGGGCGTGTGATCCGGCCTTGTGTCCCCTGCACCTTAATTAGGTAAACAGAATTGCCCAGTAGTAAACACATGGGTAGAGACACGACCGTGTGTCTCAGCCGTGTGGAGGACACGACTTAACATAAAGGTGTGTGTGTAACATCCCAAATTATGGCCTAGTCAGAATAGTATTTTCGAGACCACAAATTCGAAATAGAAATAATTATTTCATGATTATTTGATGGTACATGATATGATTGCATGTTTGTGTGAAATTTTCATGAAGAAATTCTATGCCTAAAGTGTCCAATTTGACTTTAGGGACTAAATTGAATAAGTTGTAAAACTTGTGTTCTAGAAGCTTCAAGCATGAAATTGCATTGGATCATTAATTAGAGGTCTTTAAATAGAAAATTGACCAAGTTCTAAAATTTTGGACAAAAATGGGCTTGAATAGGAAAAATTTGAAGAAAGATCTTAAGGGCATTTTGGTAATTTGATTAATAAAAAGAATAAAAATGGAAAAATCAAGAAAAAAAGATGTCCATCTTCTCTAAGGGTGCCTAAATTTGGGGAGTCTCTATAGCTAGGGTTTTCAACTTTTCAAGCTTGATTGTATGTAATATCCCGAATTAGGGCCTAATCGGAACAGTGGTTTTGTGACCACAAATCCAAGATAGAAATAATTATTTTATAATTATTTTGATGTTTATGCTATGATTGCATGATTGTGTGAAAATTTCGTGACGAAATTCTATGCATAAAGTGCTTAAGTTGAAATTAGGGACTAAATCGAATAATTTGCAAAACTTGCATTCTAGAAGTTTTTAGTATGAAATTACTTTGGAATATTAATGAGGAGGTCTTAAATAGAATTTGACCAATTTCTAAAATTTTGGACAAAAATGGGCTTGTACATGAAAATTTTCAAAGAAAGGTATTAAGGGTATTTTGGTCATTTGGTAATTAAAAGATTAAAAAAAGGAAAAAGATGGAAAAATATGTCCATCTTCTTCATTAGGACGAAAATTAAAGGTTTCTCCATAGCTAGGGTTTGTTTCAAGCTTCCAAGCTCCATAGTAAGTGATTCCAAGCCCCGTTTTTAATGTTCTTTACGTTTTTGGAGTCCCGGTAACTTGATTTAGCTTATGCTAGCAATAATTTAACCTAGCGTTCATATTTGGAAAAATACCCATAGGTGAAATTTTTATATTTTGGTGTTTTATGATAGAATATGAGGTTTTAAATTATGTCAGACAACTTGTACTACTCGGTTTTAAGCGAAAACGAGTAAAAGGGCTTAATCGGTAAAAATACCTAATAGTCATAAGTACATGTTAGAGTGTGAAATTGATGCTGACATAGAAGGGAAAAATGATCAGCATGTCATAAAACATAAGAAAATAGGATGAAGTTTAATTCCCGAGCCTAGGGGCAAAAGTGTAATTATGCAAAAGTTTATGGGAAAAAATGTAATTTTGCCAAAGTTCGTATTAAATGCTGTCTTGATGAATGTATGTATTAAATAAAATTAATTTGGCATTATAGATCAAGAGAAACGAGATTCAAGTCGCGATCGAGGGAAAAACAAAGTTTACGAAGAATAGGCTCGATTGCTAATAATTTTATACCGAGGTAAGTTCATGTGTAAATGTAGTAACATAATTGTAATTTTAAGTAATTTAATGTTATTTATGTGATATGATGATTAATATTATGAAATATTATGCTTTATGGTTATTATTGAATAATATGTAAATTATGATTTGCTACCGAGTATCGGTTTCGATGTTCTGTGGAAGACGGCAAAGATGTGTAATCGAGGAAAAAGCCCGTTTGAACCTTGGGAATAGATTAGAATACAAGTGACATGTCACTAGGATGGTTGGGCATCCGAACTCATTGAGTTGAGTCCGAGTTCACTTATGGATGCAAATGTTCGAACTCGTTAAGTTGAGTCCGAGTTCGTGAGATGTAACTAGGCATCCGAGCTCGTTGAGTTGAGTCCGAGTTCACTTATGGATGCGAACGCCCGAGCTCGTTGAGTTGAGTTCGAGTTCGCTTATGGGCGGTTTACATGGTAGCTTGGCTACATATGTGGCACTTATGTACAAACTTTCCGTGTATTTGAATTATATTCCGATGTGTTCAACGGGTGGATCTTAAGAAAATAAGGAGAATGCCTAAAACGAAGGTGACATGTTGGTAAGTGTGGTAAATGAGAAAATTCGATAGGTATGTGCTTAAACCCTCGGGTTGAAAACTTGGTAAGATGAAATCGTAGAAAGATATTAAATGTAAATGATGTTTTATGTGAGATTGTGTGATTATGTTACTTGCTATTTGCATGTGAACTTACTAAGCATTTATGCTTACTCCCTCCTTTTCTTTTATTGTAGTTTTGACAAGCTGGCTTGAGAATCGGGATAGGTCGAAGACTCGTTCACACTATCCGAAGGCTTAAATCGGTAAAATGGCTTGTATATTTTGAATGTGGCATGTATGACAAAATACTCACTTTGTGTAATTGATCTTATGATATGGCTATGTTTTGGAAAGAAAAGGGTTTGTAAATGATTAACCATTGGAATGGCCAATCTAAGTCATATTTGATGTTATGTATGTTTAAAATGATATTTAGTCCATGAAAATCCTTAGTAAAGTGAAATTTGCCATAAAACAGAATCTGACAGCAGCAGTGATGTAAATTTGAAAAATCACTAAAAATAGTAGAAATAGAATTAAATGATGAGTAAGTTATGAAATTGAATATTAATGAGTCTATTTTCATATGGATTGAACAAAATAGGTATATGAATTATAATTTATAAGAAATTTGAATTTTTGTGAAACAGGGCCAGAGCAATTTCTGGATCCCCTATTCTGACTTTGGAAATTCACCATAAATTTTATAAAAATAATTAGAAGTCATACTTTATATGTACAGATTTCTTATTGAGTATAGTTTCAAGATAAACAAACTTCATAGTCATTGAAATTCTGTACAGAGAGATATCTGATTCGTAATACACAGAGGTCAGAGCAGTCGAACCCTGAAACAGGGGAGACTTTAACTAATAAACTTTACTAATTGGCCCAACCAAAAATTCTAGAAAAATTATCAAATAGATATATGAGTTTAGTTTCAGGAAAAATTTACGAAATTTGATTTTGAGTTTCGGAACTCGAGATATGAATTTTTAAGCGACTATGACGCAGATTGCTAGCTTGACTGAAAATTTTAAAATTAAATTGTTTGAGCTATTTAAGCAATAAATTAAGTCTGTTAACACCTTGTGTTCGACTCCGAAAATGGTCTCGGGTACGGGGAGTTACATTGTAAGTGCTCCCTAGCTCTGTTTTTGATTTTCTTTGCATTTTTGAAGTTCTTGAAGCATGATCTATCCATTTCTAGCCATATTTTGAGCTAGGGTTCATGTTCAAAAGCTTACCCATGTGTGACATGCATGTATTTTGATGTTTAATAGAGGAATATGAATGTTTGATGTGTGGTAAACATCTTTTACCAAGTGATTTCTAGTGAAAATGGTTAAAAAGGACTTATTTGTGAAGTTTATAAAATGGGTAGTAAGATGTTTGATTTAATGAGAAACGTGGGCTTCTATGAGCAAGTTATAAGTTCGGCTAGGCTTGGGTAACAAAGAAAATTAACACATTTCATATTACGATCCTAGGGACTAATTTGTAAATATGTGAAAGTTTGGGGGCAAAATCATAATTTTGCCTAAATATAGTTTTTGGACTGATTTGAATAATGTGGTGATTAAATGAGCTGAATTTTGTATTATAGATCAAGAAAAACGGAGTCTGGACCTAGACCAGGGAAAGAACAAGATTTTGGACTAAATCGAATTAATTGTCCATATTTTGTACCGAGGTAAGTTCATGTGTAAATAATGCAATGATATATCATGCTTTAATATTTTATTAATGTATGAGTCACTATGATTAATTATTATGATGAGTGTATAAACGACTTTATGATAAATGAGAATAACATTGTGAACAAGTTCGACGAATACGAGTTATCAAGAAAATCCCACTTGAACCTTAGGAATAATGTAGGATACAATGTGACATGTCACTAGGAACTATGTGATTATGAGCTCATAAGATTATGCGTATATGTGACTATGTGAATCTGAGTGCTGGTCTTGTACGTTCTATCTGTGGCTGGGTAGCCCGACATGTATTGCGGGTACCTGTCAGCTTGTATGAGTAGCCCGTGTAGTTACATCCTGACTGTCAGCTTGTGTGAGTAGGCCCGTGATTCACTCGAGAGTGAGCAATGTGTGATTGTGATATGAGGTAGCATGTGGCTATGCTTGAAGCACTATGTGTAAGTTTTCCATGTATCTGATAGTATTCCGAGTGCTCAACGGGTAAATCTGTGAGTTATTCGACAACTAAGTCAATGATGAGGAAATATAACAATGTGTTACGAGTTGGTACAGGTATGTATGAAAAACTCATATGAATGAGCTCGGTATGTGATGAACTTTTGGTAAGATTGAAAATGTGCAAGTTATGCCTACAAATTTAAGTTACGCCTATGAATCTATGATGACACATATGTAAACTATGTTATGCCAATGACATTTATACATATATGATTACGTTGCTATTTATTTGCATGTGAACTTACTAAGCTTTATGCTTACTCCCCTCTCTTTTCCATTTTCTTATAGTATCGCCAAACTAGCTTCAGGATCGAAGGACGTCGGAGACTCGATTCACACTATCAACTGGACATTTGGGTATAGTTAGTCTCAACATTTTGAGTATGGCATGTATAGGGACTTGGTCTTTTTGTTATATTTCATATTGATCTAGCCAAATGTGTTGGCTTATGGTAATATTTGATTTATTTTGTATATGGCCATGTGATATAGTTCATATTGATTATTTGAGTTGTAACCCTAATTAATTATGCATGCAATGTGTTATGCATGATGTGGTTGCTTGTGAATGATATGTGTGATGAATGACGTATGTGCTAAATGAATGAATTATGACTAATAAGTATGACCAAAGCTATGGTATAATTGAGTAAATTGGAAGTAGGTTTACCATGATGAACAAACATGAAATTGATGTGGAATGCTATGTGAAAGCTTGAAGGTTTGGATAGGTTATATGTTGATATTACAAAGTTATGGATTAATCAAGTTTATGAGTATTTGAGTGAGTAAATATACTATGTTGCATGCCATCAAAAATGTATGAGTGAATAAGCATTTAAGGGTAACAAATGACTTGGAAAATAGCCTCAAAGTTGTCCACACGGGCAGACACACGGGCGTGTGTCTAGGCCGTGTGTGACACATGGTTTGCCCCATGGGCGTGTGATTCGATCGTGTGTCCCCTGCACCCTAATTAATGCAAAATAGAATGCCCAGTAGTAAACACACAGGCAAAGACATGGCTGTGTGTCTCAGCCATGTGAAGGGCATAGCCTCAGGACATGGGCGTGTGCCCAGGCCATGTGAAGTCTGCACTTAATTATTGGAATTTAATTTGCCACACGGCCTAAGCACACGGGCGTATGCCTTGGCCGTGTGACCCTAATTGTGTTGATGATGTCATAACAGAGAGTTACATGGGCTGACAACACGGGCTTGTCCCAAGCCACACGGGCGTGTGTGATCACACAGCCTACCTGCACGGGCGTGTGACCCTGTTGCATGAAATTTTTGTAAGTTTTTCTAAAGTTTTCGAATTAGTTCCGAACTACTCCTGATGTATGTTTTGGGCCTACGAGGCCCATATAAGAGACAATTTGCATGTGTATGAATGGTTTTAAATTGAACAAAATTTTATGGCTAGTTGTGTATGTTTGTTGGTGTTTAAGTCCGGTAATGTCTCGTATCCTGTCCCAGTGTCGGACAAGGGTAAGGGGTGTTACAGTGTGACTTGGCCGTGTGACCCTATTTTGATTGATGATGTCATTAATAGAGAGTTACACGGGCTGAGGACACGGGCGTGTTCTAAGCCACATGGGCGTGTGTGACCACACGGCCTACCCACACGGGCGTGTGACTCCTGTTTTGATGAAAAATTTTATAAGTGACATGAAAGTTCCGAAAGTTCTTGGTTTAGTCCCAAACCACACCCAATGTATGTTTTGGGCCTCGAGGACGCATATAAGGGACGATATGCATGTGAATAAAAAGTTTTAAATTTGGACTGAAATCCATGTCTCGGTTTTGTACGAATACTGGTATTTATATTCGGTAATGCCTTGTACCCTGTCTCGGCGTCGGATACGGGTAAAGGGTGTTACAATTGTTATATAAATAACCGACTAAATTTCACACATATATAAATCAATTAACTAGAGAACAATAATAATAATCACAAGTGAATTACATTAAATAATAAATCACTATGAACTTACTTGGCTAAATTACAGTAATGACTAATTACAGGGGCTATTTGATAATTTTCTCTTTTCCTCGATTTTCATCTCGTTTTTGATCTAAAATAATAATTCCATTCAATTCATTAATTCAAACAGCAAAACCAATTAGTTTTATGCAATTTAATCCTTTTTCATACTTTTAAAAAATTACCCTCAACTTTTTATTTTTATTCAATTTAGTCCCTATGTCCTAATCATGCAAATAAACCAATTTTATTAAAAATCCATACCAGTTGAATATTAATAGCATCCATTACAGCACACATTTGTAACAATTTCACACTAAGTCCTAGTATTTTATTATTTCAACAATTTAATCCCTAATCGTTAAATTTATCAAAATCACTTAACCAAATACTTATAAATAACAACTAATACCTCAAACTTATCATTTAACATCTAAAATTATAAAGATTCATCAATGACAACATTCAAAATCTTTAACAGTTTTAAAAATGAAATTACTTGCTAACTGGACCGAATTGTAATAATATCAAAAATATAAAAATTACAAGAAATGGAGTAACAAATCATACCATGCAAGGATAAAAAGGGACGGCCGAAGCTCCCAATTTGTTTATCCATGATTTTCGGTGGACAACATAATAGGTGAAGAAGATGACATTGAATTATGTTTCTTTTATTATTAACTTTATTAAATTAACATATTTTAACAAATAAATATAATTTAATACATATTTACTTAGAAAATCACCCATGTGCCGTCCACCTTAATTTAATTATGTTTTATTTACAACATAAATCCCTCAATCTTAACTAATTAGACCATTGAACTAAGAAAATTAATCGCAAGTAACTTTTATAACTTTTACAGTTTAATCCTTTTTCTTTAATTAACTATTTAAATGTCAAAATTTCTTAACGAAACTTTAATATGACCTTAATAACACTCCATAAATATGTAATAAAATATTTACAGGCTCGAGTTATAGAAACAAGGTCCCGATACCTCATTTTCTAAAATCACTTGACTTTAAGGTCTTACCACTTGAATTTAATTAGTCATTCAAATAACATAATTTGCCTATTCAAAATTTATTTTAATACAATAATTGGCTCGTAAATATTAAATAATAATATTTATGGCCTTACTTGTCGGATTTGTGGCCACGAAACCACTGTTTCTAACACCACTGAAAAATGAGTTGTTACATACATATATACTGAACCATTTTTTCCTTTCAATTACACATTTCATCATAATCCATATCATTACTCAAAAAATAATAGTTCATTCATGTAATTACATACCCTTTAAAGCTTTATTTACCTGTTGAACCAAATGAAACAACCTCAAATACTTGAAAAATACTCATATAAACATTTAATTATCTAATCACACCACAAACATGACTAGGTAACATCTTTATAAACATATAAATCATATAATTACACCAAGGCATTAATATTCATTAACAAACTATACTAATCAAAACATTCATCTCATATAATTCAATATACACAATGGCTTAAATAAAAGCAATCTATGTTTCCATTTATAAACATATATACACAAACATATCATTGTACATAAATCTAACTCAAGAGTAATTTATCATTTAAACGTAAAATTTCATGGCCCGTTAAACTATAGCAAATTGACTCGGATACTCGGGTTTCCCCCAAAACACATCACAGAGCATCGAAATGCTAATAGAGGCATCGTAGTGCAAATATAGAGGCACCAAAGTGCAAACAGAGGCATCGAAGTGCAAATAGAGGCACTTCTTATTTTCATACAAATACCATAAGTCTTTTATATTCATTTCAAATTTGTGCAACCACATAATTCATCACTTCAGAATATTTTTTTACCATTTGTACTCAATCGCAACATTTAATGATTTATAGGTAAATAATGGAATTTCACATTATATGCAATTATCCAGCAAAAAATAATACAAATATAAAGAAGTATTGATATACATATACTTAGACTATGTACTAACATAGACAAATACAATTGTAAAAACAAAGCCAACGACTAACTCGACACATTAGCTTTTCCTCTATTTAGATCCGTTTGATTCGTTTCTTGATCTAAATAATAATTTTCACTCAATTAAACTATTCAAATAACTTAAAATAATTAATTTAACTTATAACCCTTATTAATGGGAAATTTACAAAATTACTCAAATGTTTTACCTTTTATGCAATTTAGCCCCTATACCCAAAACTTGCAAATTTAACAAAATTTCACAAATACCTATGCTAGTTGCATTTATTCATATTTTAGTATAGTCTAAAATTACTCAAAATTCACAAGAATTCCATGTAAATTGTAATAATTTTAACAAATTAACCCTTTAACTAAAAACTAACTAAAATCACTTTTCAAAATAGTTCTAAAATCAACCAAGACTACAATTTCATCACTTAACTTCAAAAATACCTAGAATTCATAAATGGTAAATTTCAATATATTAAACAGTTTCAAAAATAGAGATACGGGTTAGTTGGACCTAGTTTCAACGATATAAAAAATATAAGAATTACAAAAAATGTATATGTCGAACCTCTAACACCAAAAATGGTGTTCTTCATTTACAATTTTGGTAACAAAGCTTTTGGAAGATGATGATGCTATTATTTTTATTTTTGTTAAAGTTTTAATTACTAAATTACCAATTTACCCTTTAATAATCTATTATAATAAACCAAAATATAAACCTATTACTATCCATTAGTTTATAACATGGCGTAATTACCATATAAGTCCATTAATTCAAGATTCCATAACCATTTGACCCCTTTAACTATTAAAATCAACATTTGCACCTTATTCACTTTAGTCCATTTTACCTAATTAACCTTTTAAACATTAAAATTCTAATATGACCCTAATAACACTCCATAAATATTAAATAAAATATTTATGGGCTCGATTTATAGAAATGAGGTCACGATACCTCTTTTTCTAAAACCATTTGACTTTAGGGATATACCACTTGAACCTAATTATTCTTTCAATTATCAAAAATCATTAAATCAAATTTCAACGAAATTCTATATTTGTCTCGTAAATATTAAGTAATAATATTTATAAATTCACTCGTCATATTTGTGACTCCAAAACTACTATTTCTGACACCACTAAAAAATGAGTTGTTACAGAGACACTATTCTCCAGTATGGTTTTATCAACTCTCTATTTTTTCTTCATTTTTTTCACTAGTCTGGATTGAAAGAGGGGAAGATTAAAGAGTGATTTGCATAGAGGAAGGTAGCTAAATATTCTACATAAGTAACTGAGGATTTCTCAAGCTGGTAAGTTTCCTAACCTTTCAATAATCCCAAATTTAAGAAAAGGGATGAAAGTTAAGGATTTCAGTTATCCATCAAATTTTTTCTATTTTGGATTAAGTTGTGGGTAATCATTTTAATGGCCCCTACATGCAAACAAATTCTAGTTTTTATAATGATGAAATATATTTGTTGGAGATTCTGAAATGGTTGTTATATTTTGTAAGCTAGAGGCTCGAGTAGCAAAGGAAAAAACTGTAACACCCCAAACTTGACCAAGTTGGTTCGACCCAAATTTGGCAAGCTACATTAGCCACTAGAGTGACTCCACATTAGCTCCCAACCTATACTCCAACACACCATGGATTTACAACACATATAATGTGCTAAATTATCACACAACAATGAAATATAATGCATGGAATGCAAAACATGCGAACTTTCAAAAATAAGCAGAGGAAGGATTCACATGTCACCTAAATAGTAAAACTTAAAGGTTCTCATGAAAGAAATAAACAGGGTATTTTAGGGTATGCATACTCAAACATAAATATAGGTACATATAAGTTATTATTAAGGTTTACACAACAACATTGGTTCACATAAATATTACAACATAGGTTTGTATAACAAGGTATCGTACGAGTTCTTATAACTACATAAAGCATGAGTTCACACAAAAAAATGGGTTCGCAAAATATCAAAGGTTCACATACTTCCTAGGTTTGCACATAAACATACATATTTGGGTTTGTATACAAAACAAGCTTCGCAACAAAATGAGTCATTCATGCAAGGATTCTCACACTTTTATAAGGTTCCCTAAATAGTAAGGTTATTATTACTGAGGCTTTGCATGCATATTGGGTGTCACAAACATATAGGGGTCAAAATAATATTACGCAATATAAATGACTCGCATGTAGAATTAAGGCATACTCTGGAAAAATTATAGGAATACAACGTGTCACGCATATAAGGAGGAATAATGAACATTAAACTTTATTCATACCGAAAAAAGAATTTAGCAATAAAGGTTTAATTCAAGGTTTCTCAAAATAAAATAAAATCAAACTTATGGAAATTGTTTCAATAATAGTAGAACTAAGCCCACACAGTTAACCCCATCACCTTTTTCCCCAAGATTGTTGGTGTCTGTTCAGGGTTTAACCTTGCCTAAATTATCCACCTCACCACTGCCATCCACAACCTACTTAACTACGAAGTAGGAGAGGAGTGGGTTAGTTCATTGAGAACTCAATGAATATACAGGAACATTGGCTGCCTCCAGACATACCAACGTTTAGATTGTGAATACTACAACTAAAAGATATAGAATTAAGGTAGTGTTCACAAGTATATGGGTTAGGTTGTAATATAGTTACAACAAAGCAGGTAAGTACTCTGAGGATCATATCCAAGGGAGTCGAGTAGTAAATTAATATCAACCTAAACGCAAATAGAAGTAATTAGTAGTTTAAATGAAATATATTATGATAAAACATGAAAATAAATATTTTGGGGTTTTTATAACTAATGAAATAAAAATAACAAAAATAAAAGGAACTTCGAAAATTGAATTCTAACTTAATCAAATCTAAGCATGGGTGATTAGCTTGCTTTGGTGATCATAACTATTTCCTATTTTGGGATTCTATTCAATCAACTAGTCGCTGCTTTAGTAGGATTTTTCGATCTTCTACTAAATTAATGAGTCGGCAAGAACTACTTATCTCTCGACCTCATAGTCCAAACTGGTTCGGGGCTAAGGTGTTCACGGATAAGACATACCAATTTTCAGTTAATTCCCACCTAAGTGACTTCTTAAGGTCATCAGACCTAGGGTTTAAGTTCTTCCTCTCTCAAATAGTTGATCCACTAAGAAGACCCCACATAGCAATTAATTAATCACACCTCCACTCACTAATCCCCCATAAAAGGATTAGTTCCTTGTGGATCTCATGAACACAATAATCTTGATAATAAAGATAAGCATAAATAATAAATCAAGAGAAAGGTTTAATTGAATCCTAAATTGTATTGATTGAAGCACAAAATCCACAATAGTTTGATCACAGTTACAACTTACATTCTCTGATGAACATGAAATAGAAAAGAATTGAAATAAACCTAAATCCTAAAAGAAAAGAAAAACTAAATACTAAATTTACAACAAAAAACTTAGAATATAAAAGCTGGCCTTTAAACAAGTGTTTTAAGAGCCTATTTATAAAATTAGGGTTGCTGTCATCCTTAATCCTAGGTTAGCTGATGTTCTCGTGTTTAATATTCATTGTGTGGACCAAAACACTCCTGGCTCGTAAGTGCTTCCTGTACAGGACTGATGTCACAACAACCTAGTTCCTATGTCACGACATCGAAGGTAGTATGCATGGTTTAAGGCTAGATTTAGGGGTCTGTTGCGACATTCCTTGGCTATGTCGCAACACCCAAGGTAGTACATTAATCATAACATTCTGCTCCTAGTGTTGTGACATTGAACTCCCTGTGTTGTAACATAATGACTAGCTTTGAGTTTCTATGCCTTTGAATCATCTCATGCACACTTACTAAGTACATTAACTAGCCTTTAGGCCTTAGACGACCCCTAAGATTAATAAAAGACTCAAAATGCACTTTTTATTGAATTGAACTAAACCAAGAAAACATAAGTAAAACATACTGAAATTGCTCGTATTCAAGCTCCTCAAGTGCAAAAACTAGCTGAATATGCTACATCGAATTACAACAGATCAAACATCAAAGCATGCCATAAGAAATATGGTGTTTAAAACAAAAGCTTAGTTCAAAAACCATTTTTGTGAGCTAGGCTCGCTGTAAGGATGCAAGACCTAGTTTGCAATTACCTATTTGTTAAAAAAACATATTAATTTGAAAATAGAATCAAATATGCTTTGCTGAAAATCATACTTAAAAACTTGGCTTGTTCCTAAAAGGAAAACTTAAAACATAAACATGTACTTGTGCTTGTTCTATTCTTATACTTGTACTGTTAATAACAGTTTCATAAAAACTTATTCATAGTCACTTGCACTTGTCTTTTTTTGGATAAGTGGATCTTCTTATAGCGCCTCACTTGTGACTTAAAGATTTCTTAACATGTCCTATAAGTGTAGCGATAAGCTAGACACTCTCCTGTACACCAATACATCATTGTGAATTGAGCATAGCTCGACATTGCCTTATCCTTCCACATGTTCCAGGCCTTAACACCCAAATCACAAAACTTATAGGAGACTACTTAGAATCCTATGGAATACCATTATATCCAGCATATAGGGTCGCATAAAGAGATCGTATATAAGCACTTTGTTCATATAGATCTCACACAAAAAGTTCATAAAACCACAGTTTATAAAATCATGCTTTAAAAACATATCTTAAAACTTTGTCTCACATAGGAGCACATATAAAACATAACTTAAAAAAATAACGTAAAAACATAGTCTTAGAACTTAAAAACAAAATTTTATAGAAAAGCTTACTCTTGGGATTTAGTTTAAAAACCCATAGTTCTTGGAAAATATAACAGTTTGCTCACAGTAACGAACCCTAAAACTCACCAAAAGCCTGGGAATCTTAAATGAGTTTTGATTTGCTTTTATCCTTGGTAGTAGATGGTCCTATTGGTTCACAACATAAATACATAAGTATACACAAATTACTAAACAAACAAATCATACTCAAATATACGAGCAAACCTAGCTTTTTGGCCAATCAACCCTAACAGGACAAAGACTTATCTTGGTTGCTACGAACTTGATTCTAAATAGAGACTTGACAACAAAATAATTGATGAGAGAATTTTCATGGAATAAGAGTTATATTTATAAGCACTAAGTGTCTTAGTATTCTTAGGATACCCTTCTTAACTTAGGAACTCTAGTCGGTTTAGAAGAAGGTTATGTGTACAAAAAGTATCCTAGATACACAATATCTTAATTTCCTAATTTAAGTCTAACTTGACTTTAACTGGCGAACCTGTAACCTCCCAAACCCGGCCTAGACATTATGACTAGACTGAAAAGGCTACATTAGCCACCGAAATGGCTAAGCTAACTTACATTACTTTTGAAGACCTTCAATAAACTCATTTTAGAGAAAAAAAATGTAGTTTTACTTTTGTATTAGTTTAAAATATTCATTTATTAGGTCAACTGTACTTAAGATTCATTTTATTATTGACAATGTTGTTTAAGAAAAATCATTTGTTCGTCACTTTACTTTGCAAAAACTTGATGTTAACTAATGCAATAGAAAAACCATTATTCATGTCCTCTTTGAAATCTAGCTGCCTTATCGATTTATTTTTTTCAAAAACGGTTCCTTTGTAATGCAGCGAAATTTAGGGATCAATGTCAAATTTTATTTAAGCTAGATATCATGCATTTTCCAGTTATTATGCTTAAGTAATCCATGCATGCAAAAAAAAATCCCCAAATGAAAAGTTACCAAGCCATGAACCAGAAATAATTAAAAATTACAAACCAAAACCCGTAGAGACTTATTAATAATACTTATTAAAAATAGTCTGAAGTCCAAGGTAATTCTCCGAATATCAGGTCCGGCCCTAGTTTCGAGGTTTACTTGAAAAGTTAAACACAATGAGGGGTGAGCTTATGAAAGGCCATTTTGAGTCGAACAATTAATTAAATAGTCACAAATATCAAATACAGTGAAACATATTAGAATTAACAGAAGAACACAAAACCATCATTGAAATTTCATATCATTTCATAGCCACTATCAAAATCAATGTCAAACGGTGTATAAGCATGAACCATCATTTATTCGAGTAATAATCATTAATTTTGATACCATTCAATACAACACAATACAATACATAGCATAAATCAATAACATTTGATTATGTCATGAGCATGATGCAATGTAAAAAGGTTCCTATCGCAAACCATCCTTACACACCACGAGTTTCCCAGTACCCATCTGCCAAACTCTAATGTTTGCGACCAAAGCTCGCAGTGGTAAAAACCACCTTATATCATAAATGTAGAAAATCTTCCGAATAACATATAATGCGATAAAATTGCCAATCCCCTCTGTACTCTAGGTGCAGTGTACTGAAGATGAATAATGCAGAATTAATGTATCTCCGGTACTCCATGGAACTCCTCCATCAACCATAATAATTACCCACCCAATGCACATGCAATTTATCATACAATCTCATACATAGCCATGATTCAATACTTTCACATTTAATTAGCATGTTCAACACGCCCTCAATTATAAAATACTTTCAGTGAATGGAATCAATATTCCAACTTTTAATTTACCAATAAGATGGTATCGTTCAACAAATCACAATTTCATATACATTTACAACTTTTTTGTGTACATGTATAGCAGTCTTTTAAACATATCATAGTGAATCACTTGTACGGATATATATGCATAAACCTTATTTTTAATCATAAGTGTGCTATACATAAAACCAATCATACATCAAATTAACTAATTATTCATGACAATGCCAATCATTCAGTCAAACTAGCAACATTGCTACCAAGCCAAATTGATAGGGCTCAAAACGTACTTGATTTGACCACTTACAAGTTTAATTACTTAGCTAATTAGTCAAGCTCGATTAGCAAGATAAATCATCATTTATAACATTAAAATCATTATTAACATTCAAATTTTTGAGTTAGGACCAATACCTTATTTTACGCTCTTTTGTAGCACACTAGCGAATCTTGTGGTTTCTCTAATAAACTTTAAAATAGGCCTAAATTAAATTAAATTAAAAAAATCAGTATAGAACTCAATTAATACACCCCTTAAACAGTCCCTAAAAACCCACTTACGGGTTCGATCCAATCATCAATATTACAACTATTTTTTGAATCCAAACTAATTAGATTTCATACACCGTTTTGATGCGAATCGTACGAGCGAACGTCTTTTGGCTTTACTGTCGATTTGAAGTGCTCGGGTCAACACCTAACACATTTAAATACTGGAAAATCAGTATCTAATCTTTATTAAAATCCTTCATTTAATCAATCCATAACCTTTCCCCAAAATCTATGTCAAAACAACAAACTAGTTTACAATTACCCACACTTACGCTTCTTGAATTGTCAGATCTGAATTACAGATTGATCAAGAATGATTTTCCATAATTAACATGTGATTAAAGGATGATTAAGAGGGGTTCAAGAAAAAATCATGCTGAAAAAAATATGGGAAACAATTAAAGAAAAACAACCCCCTTTTCTTGCCCATAGGCGCGTACCACCACCCGCGGTGGCCGAATTGAGGCTAATATAAAACTACTTTCAAGATCAATTAAAAAGCTGGAAAAATACCCATTAAATCATAAAAATGCCCAAAATTCCAGATCTTCAAATTTAGGTTTTTATCTAACAAGTTTTAACAAGAAATCAAGAGGAAAATAGATCTTACACAAACTAGATGATAGGGGCGGCAATGACACTTCTTGGCAATGTTAGGAATCGATCTTGGAGGAAAGATTGTAGATTTGGGGCTGAATATATTAGGGAAAAATGAAAACAAGTTGGTGAAGGAGATTTTGTAGAATCTTGTGGCAAAAAAAAAAGAAAAAGATGATAGATCTAGGTGCTTATAGGCGACGACAACAATAAAGGAAGAAAGAAAAATTCTAAAACAAGAAAGAGATGTGGAGAGGAAAAGGGAGGGATGTCACACACATAAAAAAACAAGGGATTTTGCAAAATTTAATTAATTTACTAGGGAAAATATTCAAACTTGGGACCTTAATCTAATTTCCATGCTTTCTCATATTTCTTTTAACCACTAGGCTATTTCCTCATTCTTGAAATAAATTTGCAATATTTATTTTAAAAACAAGACATGCCACATACTAGAGATTGATGCAAAATTAGAAAAATAATAAAAATGGTGTGAAAGAAGGGATTTGAACTTGGGTTTCAAGGAGCGTTTCACTAACACTTGTCCAACAAACCAATACATCATTTATTTTCTAAAAACGCATAGATAATCTCAAAAATTAGGGCATGGCCACTCTATCTCTTGATTCACAAACCCGAATCTACTAACCCTCAATTTTTGGGATGTTACAAAACCTTAGTTCGATAAACCAACTGGCAAACCTTAGCTCGCGAAACCAAGTGGCAAACCCCAGGTCACCAAACCAACTAGTAAACCCTAGCTCGCTAAACGAACTAGCGAACCCAACTTGTAATGAATATAGTGAACCCCCTATTATCACTTCTTTTTGGTGTACACTACTTCGATGTATCTCTAGCAAACTCCTTATTGATATTATTTTAGTGAACCCCCAATTTGTCGAAATATTGGCAAACCCTTACTTGCAAGGCCAAAACTTTTAGACCCTATCTCAAAATGTTACAACTCTCCCATTCTTAGGGCATTTTGTCCTTGAAATATTCTCTTCCAAATAGTTGAGGATACTAATGCTTCATTTCTTATTCTATTTCTCAAGTAGCTTTGCTGGTCTTACAGTTTCGCCACAACAATTTGACCAAAGGGATTTTCTTGTTTCACAAGACTTGCACCTCGTGAGCCAAAATTTTCACTTGTTCTTCCTCGTATGAAAAATCAGGTTACACTTCAATGTCATTAGTTGACACTTCATGGGATGGGTCTGCATGATATTTCCTCAGCATAGACATATGGAAAACATCATGAATTCGATCAAGTTCGCGGGGTAACTTGAGTCGATATGCTATAAGACCAATTCTTTCCACCACTTTATACGGACCAATAAATCTCAGACTTAACTTTCCTTTACTCCCAAATATTAAGACTTTCTTCCATGAAGATACCTTAAGAAACACATACTCACCCACTTGGTACTCAACATCTTGCCGTTTCAAGTTAGTAAAGGAGTTTTTTCTATTTGAAGTAGCTTTTAGGCTATTGCATATCATCTTCACCTTGTCTTCAGTCTTGCAAAACAACTAACGTCCAACTATTCACTTATTATCTAACTCAACCCAACATAGAGGTGTTCAACACCACCTTTTATACAATGCTTCAAAGGGTACCATTTGAATGTTTGCTTGGTAACTGTTGTTATATGCGAACTCTGCCAAGGGTAAATAATATTTCTATCTTTCTGCAAACTCCAATACATAGCTTCGCAACATATCTTCCAAAACTTGTATCACCCTCTCAGACTGGCTATCTATTTGAGGTGATACGTCGTACTAAATTTAAGCTTCAAACCTAAAGCTTCTTGCAAACTCTTGCAAAATCTCGAAGTGAAGCGAGGATCTTGATAAGATGTAATGGAAATTGGTACACGTTAAGTCTCACTATCTCATTGATGTAAATTTTATGAGCCTTTACAAAGTGTTGCTTGTGTGAACAACTAAGAAATATGAACTCTTCATAAGGCGATCTACAATCACCAAAATAGCATCCTTCTTGGTTGTAGCTAGTGGCAAGCCTAACACAAAATCCATAGTGATCCTTTCCCATTTTCACTTTGGAATCTTTAGTAGTTGAAGCAATCCTGAAGGATACTGATTCTTTACTTTGACTTTCTAACAAGTTAGGCACTTCGCCACAAAGTTTGTAACAACTTGCTTCAAACCAGACCACCAATAAAGTTTACAGAGGTCACAGTGCATCTTGTTACTGTCAGGGTGCATTGCATAAGGACTATTATGTGCCTCATTAAGAATAACGCATTGGAGCTCCTCATCATTGGGTATACAAAGTCTTCTATGAAAATAGAATACCCTTTCTTCATTTAGTGTGAAGTCCCCTCGCACTCCTTACTCTACTTGACGAACTCTTTTCACCAACTCTTCATGTGAAGCCTGCATTTCATTGATTTCCTGTGACAAAGTTTGTGTCACTTGCAGTTTCTTGAGCAATCCCCTATCATTTGTCACACTGAACTGCGCGAACAAGGCTTACAACTCACTTACGGTATTTTTGCTTAGTGCATCAGCTACCACATTAGCCTTGCCAGGGGATACTCTATCATACATTCGTAATCCTTCAGCAACTCTATCCATATTCTCTGTCGTAGATTCAACTTCTTCTACATAAGCAAATACTTAAGACTCTTATAGTCTGCATAGACAGCACACTTCTCACCATACAAGTAATGTTGCCAAATTTTAAGCGTGAACACCACTGCTGCTAACTCCAAATTATGGGTTGGGTAGTTATGCTTATGGACCTTCAATGGCCTAGAAGCATAAGCTACTACCTTCTCTTCTTATATTAGCACACATCCCAACCTCGTGTGTGAGGCATTGCTATAAACGACAAATTCCTTCCCTAGTTCTGGTTGAATCAACACAGGTGTTTTGGTAAGGATCGCCATAAGTTTGTTGAAGCTTTGCTTTCTTTCTTCTATCCATAAGAACTTTTCGTTCTTTTGAAGCAACTTCGTTAAAAGTGTTGCTATAGTGGTAAACCCCTAAACAAACTTGTGATAGTACCCTACGAGCCTTGAGAAGCTTCCTACTTTAGTAACACTTCTTAGCGATCTCCACTCTATAATGGATTCAATTTTCTTTGGGTCTACGCGAACCCCTTCAAGTGAAACTACATACCCCAAAACTGCAACTTCCTTAAGCCAAAACACACACTTGCTGAACTTCGCAAATAGTTTCTTCTCTCACAAAACTTGCAACATAGTTCATAAATGAGTATCGTGCTCTTCCTCAGTTCTCGAATACACCAGAATGTTATCTATGAACACCACTACACAACGATTCAGATATTCATGGAACACTCAATTCATTAGGTCCATGAATGTAACAAGTGCATTCAGTGTAACACCTCAAACCCGGCCCAGACGTTATGGCCGAATCCGACGTGCCACATTGAAGTTAAAAAACCCATGTTTCATTTTAGTGTTAAAAATCGTCTTTTGTTAAGCTAAAGTGAATAGAAGCTGGGCACCAGGTAGGTATCCACAACAGAGGAGGTGAGCCATGAAGGCTGCTTAAGTACCAAGCTCTTCGACTGGATCCAATCCTAGACATGCCCACAACCATTGCCACACTTTGGTTGTATCGAGTTGAAATTTCTTTGAGAAGTTATTATCTTTGTTAAATCGAATAATCGTGACGTCGTGTTACTTTAAAAACAAATATATTTTTGAAAACGCGCCCTATGTCTATCTCATTTGCATTATTATCCACCAGTTTAAAGTTATTGGAAATAAAAATAATTCCCGAAAAAAACAAAGAAGAAAATTTAGTTAAAATGGCCTTATTACAACCCAAGATTAAATAGTGAATAAAATAAATTAAGGAAAATCAGTCACTTATTTCAAAGCCCAAAAGCGATCACCATGGCCACTCTAAATCCCCTCCGGCTCTAAGTCGCCCACATCAAGGCCCACCTGCAAGGTTAAGAAAGGGGGATGAGTTTGGAAACTCAGTGTGTAAGAAAAACCCATCCAAAGCCCAAGTCAGCTCAAGCCCGTTGGGCCTAAGCCCCTTCAATGCCAAGGTGGTTACTTGGTCAAAGCCCTTTTCGAGATCATGATGAAATTGGGCCTTAGCCCTTTTTCGATAACAAGATGGCCCATAGGGCCCATTCCGAATAGAGCGATCATATTCATGTATGCAAGCCCAACCCAACCTATAACCAACCGCTAACTCCACCCGAACCAGCCCTACACTCCATGTGGAATAGCTCAACCCACCCACCACAGACTCCACAGTTGCGGCATTGCTTGCCGCCTATCTTATCGAAATTGAGGCAAAGCCTCCAAAGACGTGGACAGCCACTTTCAATACTTCCTCCATCAATATCCTAGTCCCATGCATCGATAATAATAACATGGCATGCGATAAATAACAACGATTAAACATGCATTTCTGGTTAACCTTAACCCTAGGGTATCTCAAGAATTCCACTCCTGGGTAAATCTGTAAATTTTCCACCTATAAAGGTATTTCAGTAATTTATCTATTTTAGGGTTTTCATGCATATACTCACTTTTCACGTATTAACAAAAACATTTACCTAGGGTTCTTACCGAATTGGGCCCGCTGGCCCATTATCCCAATTTTGGCCCATTAAGCCCAAAAATATTGAAGGCACAGAAATCTTGCACTCTGCGGTCTAAACACTGTAGTTTACCAGAAACGTTAATCGATTTACCTCACGAGCATTCGCACACTCGCAAGTCCACAAAATACCGATTTTTCAGTATTTCGGCTTTTCGGCTTTTGCCGATCTAGACTAAGAAGGGGTGTCAGTTACACACCTGTTTTATGACGATTCGCTGACGAGATCCACGCATGAACTACCTATAATTATATTACTACCACGTTAATCTAACTACCGAAATGAACTACATAATAACTCCTTACCTTATTCGGCCATAACACCTTAGGCACTAGCAATCCTACCATTGCCGAAGCTTGCGACTAGACTTAGATCCCGTTGCTCCACCTGTTCAAGCCCTTGATTAGCAGCCTCTATATCACCTTACTAACAAGACAAAACAGTTATCACAACCCCTTAGGGCTACAAGTCCAAGTCGACAACCTCCCTAACCTTTAGGGTTTTCGACTTTTCTAAAATACGAAAGAAAGACTAGATTGAAAAGACTTACCACCGGTTCCTTCGGTCAGTGATTCCAATTAATCTCTACTCAATCCTGATGCCGATATAAGCCCAC
This sequence comes from Gossypium longicalyx, assembly GCA_025698465.1. Taxonomy (NCBI): domain Eukaryota; kingdom Viridiplantae; phylum Streptophyta; class Magnoliopsida; order Malvales; family Malvaceae; genus Gossypium; species Gossypium longicalyx. The sequence goes on along the minus strand of CM046995.1, from coordinate 62,749,949 downwards.
AAATGATAACAAAAGTCGAGCCTTCAGTGATCTCAATATTTGGCTAAGTCCCTAAAAGTGTGGGGTTTTCAACTTTTGCCGGAACTATGTAAAGAAAGATGAAATAGGAGGGTTTTGCTGTGGTCTAGTGATAGAAACTTAAGGTTTAGAGAACTAGAGAGTTGGTCAAGAATGATGAAAAGGATAAGAGAATTGACTAGAAGAAATCGGCACAAAAGAAAGTATAGTTTTCGGGATTTCAGCTTTTTAAGGCAAATGGCTATGAAGGTTTTAGAAACGTCTGAAGAAAAAGATGGAGATGCACAGGTGGATAGAGAGATTCGGCTATAGAGGAAGAGAAGAAAAAGAAAAAGTTGATGAAGAGATGAGAAAAGAAAGAAGAGGAGAATGGTCAGGAAACGGTACAATTTTCCCCTAATGCCGAATTTATACTGGCACTTAACCTAGCCGAATTTTGCCCCCCTAAAGCACCCATTGGCCGGCCAACTCTTGCTCCTCAAGAGTCCACCATTCGCCCAACACTACCCTCCCTAATCAGCTCCTAAATCCTCTCCCTTATCCCCTCCTTACTCAATCCCTTAAGCAATTTAAACTCCTCTTGACAGACTTTCACTTCAGCTCCATTACTTACCTTTTCTGTGCATAAAAATTAATATCACTAATTTGCTTACCTTGCGACTCGAACCTTAGTTCTCCTTGGTCATCCACATGCCACTTTAATAGCCTTCCCTGTGGCATCACATGCCACCTTGCCACATGCTTCCTTGTGTTTTATTTTACCCAATTAATACTTAAAAGCCCAACCAACCATAACCCCTTTTTCTTATGGAATTAAAATTAATTAAAACTACCGGGTTTTTAACCTAAGCTTGGGCCTTCTAGAGGCCCACTAACCTAAGTAAATCCACGCCAAGCAGACAGAACACCAAGAATTTAAAATTTGCCAACATTCACAGAATTCCCGAAAATTGGTGCGTTACAACTCTACCCCTTTAAAGAAATTTCGCCTCAAAATTTACTCCGATCCAAATAGTTGAGGTATTGTTGACGCATAGTCTCTTCTGACTCCCAAGTAGCCTCTTCCCTTCCATGATTACCCCACAGCACTTTTACCAATGGAACTGACTTCCTTCTTAAAACTTTAACCTCTCGATCTAAAATTTGTATGGGTTCTTCTTCGTAGGTCAAATCAGTCTTTACTTCAATCTCCTCCATTGGCACAACATGTGAAGGATCCGATCGATATCGTCTTAACATAGACACATGAAAGACGTCATGGATTCTGTCCAACTCCGGTGGTAATTCTAACTGATACGCTACTGGCCCTACCCGTTTAAGAACCCGATAAGGCCCTATAAACCGCGGACTCAATTTGCCTTTCTTGCCAAACCTCAAGATCTTCTTCCAAGGTGAAACCTTCAAGAAAACCATGTCCCAACAGCGAACTCAATCTCTTTGCGCTTTAGATCCGCGTACGACTTCTATCTATCAGATGCCTCCTTTAAGCGATCTCTTGTCAACCTAACCTTACTTTCAGTATCTGCCACCAACTCCGGTCCAAGCACTTGTCGTTCACCCAACTCTGTCCAACACGTAGGTGTACGACACCTCCGCCCATACAGTGCCTCATATGGAGCCATCCGAATACTTGTTTGGTAGCTGTTGTTGTATGCAAAATCTGCCAATGGCAAGTAGTCCTCCCAACTACCACGAAAATCGATAATACAACCTCTTAACATATCCTCAAAAATTTGAATAACCCTTTCCGATTGTCCATCTCTCTGTGGGTGAAAGGCAGTACTGAAATCCAATCGTGTACCCAATGCCTCTTGCAACTTCTGCCAGAACCGAGATGTAAACCTAGGGTCTCGATCAGAAATAATCGACACTGGCACTCCATACAGTCGCACTATCTCCGCCACATGCAACTTGGCCAACTTTTGCAGTGAGTAATCAGTACGAACAGGTATGAAATGGGTAGATTTCGTTAACCTATCCACAACTACCCACACAGAATCTTTCTTGGTAGGTGTCAAAGGTAACCCACTCACAAAGTCCATAGTTACTCTCTCCCACTTCCATAGTGGAATTTTCACCGGTTGCAGTAATCCAGAAGGCAATTGGTGCTCGACTTTAACTTGTTGGCACGTCAGACATTTTCCAACAAATTCAGGCACCTCTCATTTCAGTCCAGGCCACCAGTACACCTCTCGCAGATCTCGATATAACTTATTCCCTCCAGGATGCATGGCACAAGGTCCACCATGAGCCTCCTTTAAAATCAATCGCCTCAATTCAGGGTCTTTCGGAATACAAGCTCTTCCACAAAAGCACAGAACTCCGTTAGTGTTCAGTCCAAATTCCTCATTCTCACCATTCTCAATTTGCCGAAACCGAAGAACTAACGAATCATCCTTCAACTGTTTTCTTTAATCTGCTCAGTCCAAGTAGGCCTCACTTGCAACTCTGCCAACAGACTTCCATCGTCGAATAGACTCAAACGTGCAAACAAGGCTCTCAAATCAGTAACAACCCTTCGACTCAACGTATCAGCCACCACGTTAGCCTTACCTGGGTAGTACTCAATTGAATAGTCGTAATCCTTAAGCAACTCAATCCATCTCCTTTGTCTTAGGTTTAGCTCCTTCTGAGTCAACAGATACTTAAGACTCTTATGGTCCGTGTAAATAATACACCTTTCTCCATATAAGTAATGTCTCCAAATCTTAAGTGCAAAGATCATCACTTTGCCAACTCCAAATCATGAGTAGGATAGTTTCCTTCATGAGGCTTAAGCTGTCGCGAAGCATAAGCGACCACCCTACCCTCTTGCATCAGTACACATCCTAACCCCACATGCGACGCATCGCTGTACATAGTGAAGTCCTTCCCAGACTCCGGTTGAATCAATACTGGCGCTTTAGTCAGAACCTTTTTCAGATGGTCGAAAGCTTTTTGCTGCTTCTCAGTCCAGACAAATGCTACCCCTTTCCGTAACAGTTTCGTCAATGGTGCAGCAATCAGAGAAAATCCTTCTATGAACCTTCGGTAATAGCCTGCCAAACCCAGAAAACTCCAAATTTCCGATACTGACTTCGGTGGTCTCCATTCCAAAACTGCCTCAATTTTCCGAGGATCCACCCTAATTCCATCAGCAGAAACCACATGACCTAGAAAAGTCACTTCTCGCAACTAGAATTCACACTTACTAAACTTCGCATACAGTTGTTTTTCCCTCAGCACTTGCAGCACAATATGTAGATGTTCCTCATGTTTCTGCTTGGTTTCCGAATATACTAGAATATCATCGATGAAAGCTACCACGAATCGGTCCAAGTAAGGTTGGAACACCCAATTCATCAGATCCATGAAAGCGGCAGGTGCGTTCGTCAGCCCAAACGGCATAACCAGGAACTCATAATGACCATATCGAGTTCTAAATGCTGTCTTATGAATATCCACTTCCTTTACCCTAAGCTGATGGTATCCAGATCGAAGGTCAATCTTGGAAAATACCGAAGCTCCTCTAAGTTGGTCAAATAAATCATCAATTCTTGGCAGTGGGTACTTGTTCTTTATTGTCAGTTTGTTCAATTGGTGGTAATCGATGCACATGCGCATTGTCCTGTCCTTTTTCTTCACAAACAGGACCGGTGCTTCCCATGGAGACACACTAGATCTAACGAAGCCTCTATCCAACAACTCTTGGATTTGAGCTTTCAGTTCCACTAACTCCTTCGGTGCCATCCTATAGGGTGCAATGGATCTTTGGAGCTATTCCAGTGCAAAGAAATCAATTCCAAACTCAACTTCCCGATTCAGAGGTAATCCAGGAAGCTCCTCTGGGAAAACATCTCGAAATTCCCTAACAGTCCTGACGGTATCCACGGTCAGATCCCCAGTTTCAACTTGATTTACAAAAGCCAAGTACGCCTCGCATCCCTTACGCATCAATTTCTCAGCTCTTAAAGCCGATACCATATTGGACAAGTAATCTCTTCGTTCCCCAATAATCATTACCTCTTCATCCTCAGCAGATTCTTAACACCATCCTCTTAGCGTTTTACAATCCAAAGGTTGCCCTATGCTTAGCCAGACCAATCCATCCCCAAGATCAAATCGAATTCTCCGAACGGCAACTCCATCAAGTCTCCACGAAAAATCGTACCTTGGGTCTCTAAAGGCACCTCCTCAAGAGTTTCTCTACTTTAACCGAGTGACCTAAAGGACTTATCACGATTACCCCACACAGTCTCCCAAAGTGAACACCCAATGCCCTGTAAATGACATATGCAACATACGAATGAGTTGACCCCACATCTATCGAGTAGTATAAGGGATACAGAGATAAAAACGCGTGCGATTATGACATCAAAAAGCGTCACCCTCCTCACGACGACGAGCAGCATAAACCAAAGCTGGCTGATGAGCCTCAGTATTAACAGTACCCCTACCGGGTACCCCACGTCCACGGCCATTATCACCGCGACCTTGGCCACGACCTCTCGGCGGCGGCGGTCCACCTCGCTATGGTTGGTTGGACGGGTTGCCTGCCCCCTTGTTCAACCACTTGAGCCTGAGCTGGCCTTCTAGGACAATCCCTGATCCTATGTTCCTTTGATCCACAATGAAGACAAGCCCCAGAACGCTTCCAGCATTCCCCCATATGTATTCTACCACAATCTCCACAAGCTTGTGGTCTAACTGTGTTCACCAGAACCACTCGAACTTGTTCCTCCATCCTAGCTCTCTTAACATTTCTGTTCGCGGCACCACCGGTCCAAAGATCCCTCATGAACCAGGTTGATCCTCGTCGCGGTTCTTTCGTTCGGCTTGCTTCACCTCTTCAACTATCTTAGCCTTCTCTACCAGTGCAGCAAAATCGCGCTCTCTCTGCAGAGCTATGAGCACCCTTAGCTCATTCCTGAGGCCATCCTTAAAGCGAACACTATGCTCATATTCAGTGGAGACAATGCCACTAGCGTACCGACTTAATCACAAAAACTCTGCCTCATATTCAGCAACGGTATTACCACCCTGGGTCAGGTTCAGGAATTCCTTTCTTCGTGCATCCACATAGCTAGCTCCGACATATTTCGCCTTAAAGGACTGCTTGAACAGCTTCTATGTTACCCTCTCAGCTGGGGTACCCTCTCTCACAGTGATCCACCACTGATACGCCTCGTCCTGCAGTAATGACACCGCCCCTTTTAACTTCTGTTCTACTGAGCAATCCAGGTCATCCATAATCCGCTCCGTGGCTTCTAGCCAGTACTCCGCCACATTTGGGGCTACTCTAGATATACCCCTAAAAACCTCCGCTCCGTTGGCCCGGAGTCGCTCTGAAATGGACCCCCTATTTATGGGCCCGACATTAGCTCCAGCCACCCTTTCCAAAACTCTTAACATGGCCTGAGACAGAGCGTCGTCCCCCGCGGCCCGATCATACGGCCCATTTTCACCCACCGGTGGTCGTGCTACTCCAGCAGGTATGTGTTTAGAAGACGAAGATCCAGCTTGAGTACTACCTCGGCCTCGACCACGGCCTCTTCCCTGAGTAGCTCTCGTACTCATTTCAATTTATTTGATTACGAATTTTATGATATTAGTATAATGTTCAATTATTTATTACAAGATGTCTTATGGAAATATAGCAGTTCAAGGATTGTTTTCATAATGTCGTATCCTAGCTACAATCTCATTTCTACCGTTTTACAACTCTACCCTATCTAAAGTATCATAGTAGGGTTTCAGTTCTATTCATAGCATTATATTATTATCACATAACGTGAAAAGAGTATACTTACAGACTTGGTGCCAGGGATTCAGTGCGCCACCTCTTTCTCCAATCCATTTAAAACTCAAAAACCATGATTTTGATCACAGAAAATAGAAGTTTAAAATTTTGATTTTGAAACACCCTTGTAACACCCTTGTTTTGAAACTCTTGATTTTAGCCCTGTTTTAAAAACTAGAAAAACTTGAACCATTTTAATATGTATACCTTGTAAAACATCTTTGAAAAGAACTTCCCAATACCATTTCCAAAAATACCCTTCTTGGGCTTAAGTTTTTGAAAAAATTTTCGAACCCGATCCACAGCCGAGTTGTTGCAACTTGGCTCTGATACCACTAAATGTAACACCCTAAACCTGGCCCAGACGTTATGGTCGAATTCGACGTGCCACATTGAAGTTAAAAGACCCATGTTTCATTTTAGTGTTAAAAAACCGTCTTTTGTTAAGCTAAAGTGAATGGAAGCTGGGCACCAGGTAGGTATCCACAACAGAGGAGGTGAGCCATGAAGGCTGCTTAAGTACCAAGCTCTTCGACTGGATCCAATCCTAGACATGCCCACAACCATTGCCACACTTTGGTTGTATCGAGTTGAAATTTCTTTTAGTAGTTATTATCTTTGTTAAATCAAATAATCGTGACGTCGTGTTACTTTAAAAACAAATATCATTTTGAAAACGTGCCCTATGTCTATCCCATTTGCATTATTATCCAACAGTTTAAAGTTATTGGAAATAAAAATAATTCCCGAAAAAAAAAAGAAGAAAATTTAGTTAAAATGGCCTTATTACAACCCAAGATTAAATAGTGAATAAAATAAATTAGGGAAAATCAGTCACTTATTTCAAAGCCCAAAAGCGATCACCATGGCCACTCTAAATCCCCTCCGGCTCCAAGTCACCCACATCAAGGCCCACCTGCAAGGTTAAGAAAGGGGGATGAGTTTGGAAACTCAGTGTGTAAGAAAAACCATCCAAAGCCCAAGTCAGCTCAAGCCCGTTGGGCCTAAGCCCCTTCAATTAACAGTGGTTACTGGGCCGAAGCCCTTTTCAGAATACAGTAAACTGGGCCTTAGCCCCTTTTTAGATAACAGTATGGCCCATAGGCCCATTCCAGAATAGAGCAGTCATATTCATGTATGCAAGCCCAACCCAGCCTATAACCAACCGCTAACTCCACCCGAACCAGCCTACACTCCATGTGGGGAATAGCTTAACCCACCCAGCCCTACACTCCACAGTTGCAGCATTGCTGCCCAGTTATCAGTAAAAATTGAGGCAAAGCCTCCAGTACGTGGACAGGCCACTTTTAGTCTTTCCTCCATCAATATCCCAGTCCCATGCATCAGATAATAATAACATGGAATGCAGTAAATAACAACAGTCAAACATGCATTTCGGTCAACCTTAACCTTAGGGGTATCTCAGTAATTCCATTCCTAGGGGTAAATCTGTAAATTTTCCACCTATAAAGGTATTTCAATAATTTATCTATTTTAGGGTTTTCATGCATATGCTCACTTTTTACGTATTAACAAAAATATTTACCGAGGGTTCTTACCGAATTGGGCCCGCTGGCCCATTATCCCAATTTTGGCCCATTAAGCCCAAAAATATTGAAGGCACAGAAATCTTGCACTCTGCGGTCTAAACACTGTAGTTTACCAGAAACGTTAATCGATTTACGTCACGAGCATTCGCACACTCGCAAGTCCACAAAATATCGATTTTTCGGTATTTTGGCTTTTCGGCTTTTGCCGATCTAGACTAAGAAGGAGTGTCAGTTACACACCTATTTTATGACGATTCGCTGACGAGATCCACGCATGAACTACCTACAATTATATTACTACCACGTTAATCTAACTACCGAAATGAACTACATAATAACTCCTTACCTTTTTCGGCCATAACACCTTAGGCACTAGCAATCCTACCTTTGCCGAAGTTTGCGACTAGACTTAGATCCCGTTGCTCCACCAATTCAAGCCCTTGATCAGCAGCCTCTAGATCACCTTACTAACAAGACAAAACAGTTATCACAACCCCTTAGGGCTACAAGTCCAAGTCGACAGCCTCCCTAACCTTTAGGGGTTTTGACTTTTCTAAAATACGAATAAAGACTAGATTGAAAAGACTTACCACCGGTTCTTTCGGTCAATGATTCCAATTAATCTATACTCAATCCTGATACCGATCTAAGCCCTCAAATGATAACAAAAGTCGAGCCTTCAGTGATCTCAATATTCGGCTAAGTCCCTAAAAGTGTGGGGTTTTCAGCTTTTGCTGGAACTGTGTAAAGAAAGATGAAATATGAGGGTTTTACTGTGGTCTAGTCGACAGAAACTTAAGGTTTAGAGAACTAGAGAGTCGGTCAAGAATGATGAAAAGGATAAGAGAATTGACTAGAAGAAATTAGCACAGAAGAAAGTATAGTTTTCGGGATTTCGACTTTTTAAGGCAAATGGCTATGAAGGTTTTAGAAACGTCTAAAGAAAAAGATGTAGATGCACAGGTGTATAGAGAGATTCGGCTATAGAGGAAGAGAAGAAAAAGAAAAAGTTGATGAAGAGAGGAGAAAAGAAAGAAGAGGAGAATGGTCAGGAAACGTCACAATTTTCCTCTAATGCCGAATTTATACTGGCACTTAACCTAGCCGAATTTTGCCCCTAAAGCACCCTTGGCGGCCAACTCTCTTGCTTCTCAAGAGTCCACCATTCGGCCAACACTACTCTCCCTAATCAGCTCCTAAATCCTCTCCCTTATCCCCTCCTTACTCAATCCCTTAAGCAATTTAAACTCCTCTTGACAGACTTTCACTTCAGTTCCATTACTTACCTTTTCTGTGCATAAAAATTAATATCACTAATTTGCTTACTTTGCGACTCGAACCTTAGTTCTCCTTGGTCATCGACATGCCACTTTAATAGCCTTCCCTGTGGCATCACATGCCACCTTGCCACATGCTTCCTTGTGTTTTATTTTACCCAATTAATACTTAAAAGCCCAACCAACCAGAACCCCTTTTTCTTATGGAATTAAAATTAATTAAAACTACCGAGTTTTTAACCTAAGCTTGGGCCTTCTAGAGGCCCACTAACCTAAGTAAATCCACGCCAAGCAGACAGAACACCAAGAATTTAAAATTTGCCAACATTCACAGAATTCCCAAAAATTGGTGCGTTACATTCATCAACCAAAGGGCATCACTAGAAACTCATAGTGTCCATACCTCATTCCAAATTCTATCTTCAACACATCAGATTCCTTTACCTTAAGTTGGTATTAACCATATCTTAAATTGATCTTCGAGAACATTGTGGCACCTTGCAACTATTCAAACAGATCATCAATTCTTTGCAATGGGTGCTTATTTTTGATAATCAATTTTTTCAACTGCCTGTAGTCGATGCATATCCTTAAACTACCATCCTTTTTCTTCATAAACAGAACTAGCAAACCCTAAGGCGATATAGTTGGTCAAATAAAGCCTCTATCAAGTAACTCTTGAAGTTCTATCTTCAATACCTTAAGCTCTTTTATTGCCATGCAATACATTGTAATAGATATTGGTGAACTACCAGAGTACAACTCAATGGCGAACTCCACTTTGTGGTCTGGAGGTAACCTAGGTAACTTGTTAAGAAACACATCAGAAAAACCTTTCACTGTTCATATCTTGTGAACTCTTTTCACCATATCTTACGAACCAATCAAAAAAGCAAGATAGGCTTCGCAACCCTTTCCCAGTATCTTTTCTGCCTTCAACGCCAAGACCGTGTTAGACATAAATTAAGCTCACTCACCAACCACCACAATTTCCCTACCGTCACTTCTTTGAAAGGTGACTCTTTTAGCCAATCCAACCCTAAGATTATGTCGAACACGTAGAATGGAAATTCCATCAAGTTCACATAGAAAACTTGATCTTAAATAATCAGTGGACACCTACGGTACACTCTATTGACTAACTGATCTACCAAAAATCAATATGGCAAATTAGGCTCTTTTGACACATTTTAGGAGCTTTTTCTTGAGTAAAATACAATTTTTAGCATAGTTTTTTTTGTTATCTTTTGGTAATAAGTGAAAATATGTCGTTATTTTATCTAATTTTCCCAAATTGACTGCTAATGCCATTTGGAGGCCTAATGTGTGTTTAAGTGTTGTAGAGATTTGTCAGAGGTCGAAAATGAGCAAAAATGACACCTGGGGTAAGGGTATCGCGATATCCAACCCTAGGGATTGCGATACCTTCGACGGTATAGAAGATTAAGGATCCCCTTCAATGGTATCGCGATATTCTCCTGCCAAGGAAGAACCCAAGTTTCAACACTGCTTGAGATATTGCAATATCCTTTTCTATGTATCGCGATATTTGTAACCTCCCTAACCTGACCTAGATGTTATGGATAGATTGAAAATGCTACATTAGCCATTGAAATGGCTAAGCTAACTTACGTTAGTTTTGAAGACCTTAAATAAACTCATTTTAGAGAGAAACCATAGTTGTGCTTTGAGTTAGTTTAAAAACATTCATTTATTAGGTCATCTGTACTTAAGATTCATTTTATTATTAACAGTGTTATTTTAGAAAAATCATTTGTTCGTCACTTTACATTGGAAAAACTTGATGTTAACCAATGCAACTGAAAAATCATTATTCATGTCATTTGGAAATCTAGTTGCCTTATCAATTTGTTTTTCAAAAAATGGTTTCTTTGCAATGCAGAAGAAATTAGGGAACAATTTCAAATTTTACTTAAGCTAGATATCATGTAATCTCCGATTATTAAGCATAAGTAATCCATGCATGAAATAAAATCCCCAAATGAAAAGTTACCAAGCCACAGACCAGAAATAATTAAAAATTACAAACCAAAACCAATAGAGACTTATTAATAATACTTATTAAAAATAGTCCGAGGCCCAAGGTGATTCTTTGTATGTTAGGTTTGGTCCTAGTTTTGAGGTTTACCTGAAAAGTTAAACACTATGAGGTAGTGAGCTTATGAATGCTCAGTGTGAGTCAAACAGTTAGTTAAACAAACGTAAATATCAAATACGGTGAAACATATTAGCATTAACAGAAGAACACAAAACCATCATCGTAAATTCATATCATTACATAGCCATTATCAAATCGATGTGAAATGGTGTTTGAGCATGGGGTGATGCGAATGATGACGCAGTATAGAAGTTCCTACCCAAACCATCCGCTACACACCACGGGTTCCCCAGAAACTATCTGCCAAACTCCAACGAATGCGAGCAAAGCTTGATGTGGTAAAACCACCCAATAAACATAATTGTAGAAAATCTACCATTTAGCAAATAAATGCGATAAAATCGCCAAATCTCTTCAAATCTCTAGTACAGTGCACTGAATATGAATAAATGCAGACTTGAGAACTCCTCTGTCATACACAATAACAATCCCACCCCAATGCATATGCAAGATGTCATACAATCTCATACATAGTCATGAATTCATTACTTTTACATTTTTTTGGCATGATTAACATTGCCTTATATTATCAAATACTTTTAGCAAATAGGATCATTTATCCAACTTTCAATTCACCATTAAGTGGGGGTGTAATCTGCCATGAATTACACTATTATTTATACCCTTTTTACACATAACTTTAGCTTGGTCGATAGTTAATTCAAAGCATCTTAGTATATATTTAGGTTTTCATACTTAAAGTAGTAATTTATACTTTCTAGTAGTTTTTATTATATTTTATATATCTAAATAAGGTTACATGGTCTTATAGGTCAAGTAGAGAGCTAAAAATGCTTATTCTGGCCAAAACTGATGCCTATATCGCGACATCAAGATACTGATGTCTTTACGTCAAAGACAGAAGCTAAAAACAAGTTTTGGAGTAAAACTACCCTCGATGTTGTGGCATGGCCCATCGATTTCATGACATCGGTGTAACAACCCGATTCAGTGAAATTGAAACAGTGGTTTCGGGACCACAAATCTGAGCCGAAAATAAAATTTATTTTAATTTTATTACATGCTCCGTATTATGTTAGAAATGTCATGTGAAAATTCTGATAAGAAAATTTTACCAATTATGTGTTTAATTACGGGAAGGACCAAATCACATAAAATGCAAAAGTTCAATTCTAGTAGCTAGAAGGATTAAATAGCTATAGAATTCAAAACTTGAGGTCCTTATATGGTAATTAGACTATTAAAGAAAAGTATGTAGATATTTTTGGTGACTCATCCATGGAAATTTAGAAAAATGGCAAGGACTAAATTGGAAAATGAATTAATTTAATTAATTAAAAGATGATAAAAGAAATATCATCTTATTTTATATACATGGAAACCCTAGAGAGAGAGAAGAAACTTTCTTGGCTTAATTGGGTAAGTTTTCTGGTCCTGTTTTTAGTAATTTTGATATATTTGAAACCGGGATAGCTTAATCTATCTATTTAAGGGATCAATTTGAAAAGTTATCAAAGTATGGAAATTATGTCATGGATGAATATGCTGAAAATTTGAAATTTATGGTAGAAAATGAAAGGTTGATAGATAAATAACTTTTACGAAGTGATTTTTGATGAAAACTTGATTTAAGGACTAAAATGTCAATTGAAGAAAAATTCTGAATTTTATAGAATGTATGTCCTGTAAATTTTATAGAGAAATTTTGGTTAGACTTGGAATAAGGAGTAAATTGCATAAATTTCATTTTCCGAGCCTAGGGACGAAATTAGAATTTATGAAAAAGTTGGGGGCAAAATAGAATTTTTTCCAAGGATGTAAATTGAGTCCACTTGAATGTGAAATGTGATAAATTGATGAATAAATTCATTTATATAGATCCAGATAACAAAAATTCGAAGCTAGATCGAGGAAAAGAGAAAGTTTCGAATTAGTAGATTTATATATGCGAACAAGTGTCGAGGTAAGTTCGTGTAACTTAATTGAGATTGTAAATATGATAAATTGAATGTTGTATTGTATGAAATGTGTTTTGTATTTATGTGAGTTAATTTGAATGTTTTAACATAAGAAATGATTACATGCTTGAGATTGTTTGAAAAGGGTTAAATTCTGTTTGAATATTGGATTTCGATGGAAAAACGAAATTTCCTTACTGAATGAGCTCCTACATTGTTGCTGACAAGATGTAGCCTAGACTGGTAATCCTGATATAATCCCTCTCGAGCATATGTTACAATTAGGATTTAACCTGGACTGGTAATCCTAATTGAGCTCTTCTGAGCATATATTACAAAAAGGATTTAGCCTGGACTGGTAATCCTATTATATGTTATGAGGCTTGAGAGTATGCTTTTCGATTAAGTTCTCTAATGGGTTCTCCTGAATATGAATTGGCAGATTATTAAATTGTACACCTTGAGTGTACTGTTTGAATATCCATCAGAATTTCAATGATTCAACGGATAAAATACTTAATATAATATGAGAATTATTAGATGAAATGAATGATGTCTTGAAAGAATATAGTATGATGAGCTCCTCTATGCTTACTTGATGCTTATGTGAACATTTATGTAACTAAATTGTTTGATTTAGTGTATGAGTATAGGTAAAATTGCCAAATTGATGAAAAAGCATGTTATTGAATGCTTAATGTTAATAAATGTAAATTGGTAAGTTTTAATTCCTATTATACGAACTTACTAAGCATGTAATACTTTTTTAGTTTTATTTTCACTATTTTATAGTGCTCGGAAGCTCGCAAAGGTTGGAGATCAGTTGGAGCATCATCACACTATCTGCAAACGTATTTTGGTATAATGGCATGTATAGGCTAACTTGGCCATAGATGGCTTAAATATGTTATTTGTAATATAGCCATTGGAATGGCTAGTAATGGTATGTTTTGGTACTTATAAAGCATAATGTCATGATAAACACTTATGTGTTAAGTATAAATGACCAAATGATGTTCAATGTTTAGTTAAACAAAGGTAAGAATTTAAACATGTATGGATGCTATGTTGTATCATTTTAGATGTTAAAATTTGTTTAAAATCAATGCTTGGATTGGTTGGTATTTGGATGTAAGTTTTGGTGTAGGATAATGGTAAAATTTTGGGTGAGAAATGAAGCTAGAAATGACTTTATTTTGTCCACACAGGCAGACACATGGGCGTGTGTCTAGACTGTGTGTGACACAAGGCTTGGTAAATGGGTGTGTAGTTAGGCCACGTGTCCCTTGCATCTTAAATTCGAGAAACAGAATGCTTAGAATTGAGCGCACGGGCAGAGACACGGGCGTGTGTCTCATTCGTGTGTGCTACACGGTCTGGAAGATGAGCGTGTGTCTTAGCATGTGAAACCTATACCTAATTTCAAAAAATTTAATAAACCACACGACCTAGCACACAGGTGTGTGGCTGGCCGTGTGGCACAAGTCAGAGAGCTACCTAGTTTTGAACATGGCCTGCAGCACGGGCATGTTGTAGGGTCACATGGGTGTGTCCCTTCGACCACACGGGCGTGTGAGCCCTGTAACTTGGAAAAATTTTGAAATTTCATGAAAATTTTTTAGAGTTCCAGATTAAGTCCCAATTTGATTCTGAAGCTCATATAGGGCCTCAAGGGTCCATTTAAGGGATGTTATGAATAATCTCAGAAAATGAACAATAATTGACATGATTATTTGTAAATGTTTTGAAATCTTTGGTAACGCTCTGTAACCTTGTTTTGGCGATGGATTCGGGTTTGGGGTGTTACAATCGGACTCTAATGTTGCAATATTGAAGGCCTGTGTTGCAACCAAACCCCTGTGCAACCCAAAAATTCTTGCATGTTTTAACTACGTTTTGGAGGGAAATTAGGTGTATTTATCTTAATCGAACTCTAAGGACTTCGAGGATAATTTAAGCACTTTAATATTCCAAGTTGAACCTATATAAAGACCATTGTAATCATGTTAAACAAAAAATTTTAGGGTTTTGATTCTTAGGTTTTTCTTTCATTCTTAGTTTTTACTTAAGTCATTTTATATTCTTGTAATCGGAAGATCCTATTCCGAAGTGAGATTTCCAAGAGGGGGGATTGTTTTGTAACCACACTTTTATTGATAAATTCACGAGCATCTCTTTTCCTTATTATCATCTTTTTATTTCTTTCATTAACATTGTTAGATGAATGTTTGTGTAAATATTAGAATCAGTTTGTGCTTTCTATATATTTTGCATGTTTCAATTGCTTTAACTTAATTAGTTGCTTGAGTGATAAAGTTTCTTAGCAGATCAAATGTTTAGGAAAGGAAGAACATGAAAAAATCACTTGGCCTAACAACCCTAGGAAGTCATTTAGGTGGGAATTAATCCAAAATTGGTATGGCCTATCTGTGAACTCTGTGAACACCTTAACCTCAAACTGGTCTAGACTGTGAGGTCATAAGATAAGTAGTTCTTGCTGGCTCGTTATTCTAGTGGAAGATTGGAAGATCCTTTTAGGGTATCAAGTAGTTGATTGATTAGAACTCTACTTCAATAAGTAATTAGGTAAAACAATTGGATTTAGGCTAAAAGGAACTCACGTAGTCAAAACAAGGAATAGGAAAACCCAATACAAGAGCTTAGGAGTAGATTTAGGTTTAGTTAAATTTATTTAGTTTCTTTTTATTATTATTATTATCATCATGCTTCTTGTTTAACACTACTAATTTGTGACTCAAGTAGATTAGTAATTATTTCCCGTAATTGGCTTGATAGTAGTTTTCTCTAAACTGCAATCCCTTAGGTACGATCTTTTAAATACTTACCAAATGTTCCGTTGTAAACAAACTATATTACAACTTGACCCTTATGCTTATGGACACAGCCTCAAATCTATATCTTTAGCTACAGTATTCACACTCTGGACATTGGTACGTCCAGAGGATGTCAGTATTGTTCAACATATCACAATCTCATATAACTTAGAATTTTTTTTCAATAGCATATATAACAGTCTTTCAAAATTATTCATAGCAAATCATTCATACAAATATATCATGCATAAGCCACAATATCCTTCAAAATCATGCTATACACGCAACCAACATTCACCATATCAACTAATCATTAACAATAATTTCAATCATATAATCATTCAGTTATTCTTACATATTTGCTAACTTGACAAACAATTAGGGCTCGAAATGTACCTGGTTTGACCACTTACAATTTAATTGCTTAGTTATCTAGCCAAGCCTAACCAACAAGCTTAGTCATCAATTATATCATTTAAAAATAATATTAAAACATTCAAGGTAACGAGTTAGGACCCATGCCTTATTTTACGCTCCACTGTGACACACTTGTGAATCTCGCGGTTTCTGAAATAAACTTTATAACGAAACTAAAATAAAAATAATTATTAAAATAAATTATTATTCCAAAACACCCACTTATGGGTTCAAACCAATCATCACAATTATAACGATTTTTCAAATCCAAACTAGTTAGGTTTCTTACACTAGTTTGATGCGAATCCTACGCGTGAACGTCTATCGACTTCACTGTTGATTTGGGGTATTTAATTCGGCACCTAACACACATAAATACTGAAAAATCAGTAGAAAATCCATGAATAAAATCTTTAATTTGATCATTTAACAATTTCTCCAACAATTTAACTGAAACTACACACTAGTTCATAATCAACCACACTTACGCTTCCCGAATTGTCAGAATTGAGTCACCGATTGATCAAGATTTATTTTTTCCTAATTAAACATGATTAAAGGCTGAATAATAAGTTTTCAAGAACCCAATGCATTTATGGAAATAAATGGAGAAAAATAAAGAAAGAACAACCCCTTTCTTGAGCCAGTGGGTGGGTGCACCATAACTAACGGTGGCCAATATAAGGATGATTTAAAAACACAATTAAAACCTATTTAAAGGATGGAAAAATAATAATTAATTATTTAAAAATCACCCAATTCTAGATATGGAAAATTGGATATTTTATTGAAAGAAGATAGGGGCAGTAATAGAGTTCTTTTGGGGCATCAATGGAGGTTGATCTTAAGTGCTAAAACTTCAGATTTAAGGCTGGAAACTTTATGATAAAGTGGTAGCAAGAAGATGAAAAAATTTTTTTAATAACTCGTTACAAAAAGAAGAGAAATTGATGGTGAATCTTTGTGGCTTGCACACAAGGGAAGAAAGAAAGAAAACTGAAGAGAAAAGAAGAGAGAAATGAGGGCGAACAACTAGGGTAGGGAAAAATTGACTTAAAGGATAAAAAATACAAGAACATTTGTATTTATACGTAGGGTTTAAGGCTTGGGTGGCACAAAATAAGGAGAAAGAAATTTCAGCAAAAATCAAGCTATTTTGCAAGGGAAGGGAATCAAACTTGGGACCTTAATCTAATTTTCATGCTTCTTTATTCTTCCTTTAACCACTAGGTTATTTCCTTATTCTTGAAATAATTTTGCTATACTTATTTTAAAAACAATTCGTGTCACATCATCGAGTTTGATGCAAATTTTGCAAAATAATAAAAATGGTACATGAAAAGGGATTTGAACTTGGGTTTCAAGGAATGTTTCACTAACACTTAACCAACAAACCACTACCTCATTTATTTATTAAAAATGCACAAATAATCTAAAAAATTAGGGCATGACCACTCTCTCTCGGTTCACAAACTTGATTCTACTAACCCTCGATTTTTGGGATGTGAAAATATCACTTCTGTTAGGGGACAAACTTGGACAAAAAAGGCAGCCTTTGTCTACCCGTCCCCCAAATCACACAAGGCCTGTATGGGGGCATTTTTGGCATCAAAAAGTCATCAAACTACACTTCAAAAAAACTAAAAGTTGTCAAGGAGGAGAGAGTCACACTTTTGCTCAGTTTTAGGTTTAGTTTTCTCTAGGTTTTCTTTAGTTTTTCTCTACACTTTTCTAGTGTTTTATTTTATTTTTCTCTTCTTCTACCCTAGATTGTAGTTTATTTTTCTACATTTACTTCTTGTTCTTGTTGTTTTTAGAGTTAGTTAAGTTAGTTATCACTGTAGCTAAGATTTATTTACAGTTCCAGTCCCTGTACCTTACTTTTAAGACTCTTTAAGCTATAGTTTAATTTATTTCAATTTGGTTTACTTTTAATTTGTTAAAGCTTGTTCCTTTATGTTTATTTCCTTAGATTTCTTTATTAAATTTTTTTGGTTTCATGCTATGTAAGTTTTCTTGCATGATAATCTCAACTTTTATATTAGTCTCAAGCTTTACTCTTATGGCTTCCTTGTTTTTCATGTTTATGTTTATTTTCTTTTCTTTTAGCATGAGTAGCTAAACCTTAAAGGAGGTTTGTTGATTGAGATGTGGGTAAACTAACATCCTTTGGACAAAGGACTAAACCACAACAAATTGGGCTAATTTTAACAGAACTACGAACTTAGGTGGTGACGTCCCTGAGGCAATATTAAGATAAGGTGAGACAGGAATGTAATCTTGTTGCGAACTCATTTGTTAGACCCAGATTAACCGACGAGATCAGAAGATAAATCAGACCTAATTCTTCTAAGTCGATAAATTGAGATTGATTGATAAAATGGAGCCACTTGGTTATGTGATTTATGTCTCTAGTCCAAGATTTGGTTAAGCACATCGAAGTCAACCAACTTCCATTAGTTATTCGCTGGATAGCCCCTCTAGTTTTACATTCCTTGTAATTTAGTCCTTAGAGTACAATATTTACTTTTCTTTCAAACTCATCTTTTTATTACAATATTTAATTTTCTTGCAAACACATCTTTTATTAATTGTCGTACTATAAAATCGTATTAATAGTTGCTTAAACTCTATTATGCAAGTTAGTTGTTTCTTAATCACCTCTTCCTTTGGGTTTGACCCCTTGGAATACTTTAGGTTCCATCAAAACTATAAATATTACAACTGATACTGTACACTTGCAATAAAACCAGGCTGTAAGAATAGTTTCATAAATTCAGTGTCAAGTCGTTGGTGCCATTGTCGAGGAATACGATGTAGTATTGAGTAATTTTTAGTGTACACTTTGAGGTAGAGATAAGTAGCCAAAGTGGGGTTTATAGATACAACTTGTCCTATTTTTTCTTCGATACACGACTTGAATCCACTTGATTTATGATCAATCTAAAGTCATGTTTGATAACAATGGTAGGTATCCCCAATGACCATTGATGTATAAGGTAAGCGAAAAGTTTGTAGTTAGCTTGTATTTTTATGCGAAACAAGGATATGACCCTTGCTATGACTGGTATACTTCCTCGTATCATGTGGCTAGTGACAAACAAGATGGGGAGGCATATTTAGAAGAACTCGAAGAAGATTGCAAAAAACCCAATTTGGACAAAACCTTTGAGGATGAAATGTTTGAGTGCTGGAAAAATACGAAAGTTGTCAAGAGTCAGTTGGATAAGATATTTGAACTCTTACAACACCGTACTAGGAGGCAAAACCCGATAGACGAATGTGTTGAACCAGATATTGTTGAAGTGGAAAAGAAATCCCTCAACACCATTGTGGAACATGAGAGCTTGAGGATTAATTTCCATCACAAAATGGAAACTGGAAAGTCTAGTGAAGGCGTGAACATCATTGAGAAAATTTGTGATTACATTAAGGTAATTGTGGAGGAGCCATCACACTTCTTGAGAATCGTAGAAGAGATTCCTCATAACGAACCAATCAAATACAAGTCTTCACAAAGATACATTTAATGGAAGGAAGAGAACTCAATAAAATTTGAGTTTGTGATTCCATCTTGTAGTATCCTTCAAGAAATGCAAAGGGGTGAAATAGAGTTAGATGAAAAATGGTTCGAAAGGAATATAGGGAAACAACCCTAGGCGAGGTGGGATCAACTTTCGAAGTTTTTGAAAAATGGTCTGATTAACCACTTGATGAATAAACAATAGGTTAAGGTTTCCTAGACTTCGTGGAAATTTCATTCCAATGGAATGAAGAAGAGTCTAAAAACTAGTGTCTTAGACACATTCTTATAAATTTAATTATTGTCTTGTGAATCATCTTTGTTTGGACTCAGAACTCACCTTAGTGCTCCTAAACTTTGAAAAGAGTAAATAAATAAGTGGGAAGATAGTGGAATCACGATATCCAACATAGGATATCGCGATACCTCTAATAGTTTAAGAAAATGGGATGTTTGAAACTCTTCTAGGTATCGCGATACCCAAGTTGGGTTGTGCCAAAAATAGGTCAGGTTTTAGTAACCCTCATGTTTTAAAGATTTTTAAAAACCCCTTACCCTTTAATAACCCTAAATCATCACACTTAACACTCTATTCTCCTATTAAGTTATCCTTTCAATTCTTTTCTCCTAACAGGGGTCTCAAAGGCTTCTTTCAAACTTAACCTAGGGTTTGAACCTTCTTTTATGATTTCCCTCCTCAGTTTAACTCTTTGCTACAGATTTATACTCTAGAATAGTTGAGACAGGAGGTGACGTTTCCCTTTAAGAGTTAAAAACGTTGCATCTCACTATTCCGGGTGTCTCGTACTTGCCTTTTGCATTGTAAAAGTTATTATCACACCCTTTTTCTTCTACTTTTATAGCATAAATTATTTTCTCTTTATATTCAAGAAGGCTAAACATAATGGAATCTTTTGATACTTCAAATGAGATCATATACAATACTAAAAAATTTGTGTCCTCGGATGCTAAAGGATTCTTTCATAAACTTCATGGACGATCGATTGTCTGTGAATGTGGGTTTGATCCGGATGCCATTTTCAAAAATGAGTTCTGGGATATTGTAGATCTCTATGGATGCATGGAATTTAGTCTTCAATCTCAGAGGCCTGTAGTTCTTTCTGTGGTTCATGAATTTTATGCCATTTTAAAATATTATAAGGAGGATAAAGTGTATGTTACGAGAAGAGAGGTTGAAATCTCCTCGTTTGTAATCTTTTAGTATTATAAAGTCCCTTTTCTTGTAAATGACGAGATTGAATTACTTGATAATAGAAATTTTAAGGGTATGAATATGAACTCTATAATGCTTTATCTTATAAAAGGTAGAGGAGAATGGGAGAGGGAGGTCTATACAAATCTTCCCCTTTCTTTTAACCCGATTTTGCTTACCCCATTAGTTAAAATATGGTTATATTTTTTTCGTACAAAAGTTTACCTCGCTTCTAGCTCCATGATTGTTAACTCATTTTAAGCCATCATGCTAGCTGCTATTTTGTAGAGGAAACAAGTTTCGTTATTTTCATATTTTTGGGTAATAAGTGAAAATGTCTTTTATTTTGTTTATTTTTTAACCCAAATTGGCTGCTAGTGCCATTTGAAGGCCTAATGTGTGTTTGAGTGCTATAGAAATGTGTCGGAGGATGAAAATGAGCGAGAACAACACCTAGGGCAAGAGTATCACGATATCTAACTAATCTGTCGTAATTCCGTGTAGTAGATTAAACTAGTTTTCACACTTAAGGAGCCTGAATACAAGCATTTTTGTTATATTTTAGTTAAGTTTCTTTAGTTCTACTTATATCTAATAAAATTTGTGAATTGAGTCTTTTATTGACCTTAAGGGCTGAATGAGGCCTAAGTGAGAGCTAACACACTTCGTGAGTGTGTAAAAGACCATTAGAAGACATTTAGGCCAATACTGGACACTATGTCGCAACATAGGAGGTTCGATGTCACAACATGGAGAGCAAAATGGAGAACGTATGAAACTGCCTTTGATGTCGCGACACTAACTAAGGGTGTTACGACATACCCCTGAAGACATCCCAAGGAGGAGCATACTGACTTCTATGTCACAACACAAGTCCTAGTATGTCACAACATCGACTATGGGATGGAAGTTAAACATGAAGTAAGGGCATTTTGGTCCGCACAATCAAACTTAAAGCTAAAAAATGTCAGTTAACCTAGGGTTAAGGACGACGACCACCTGAAGGCTATAAATAGGCTTCTTTGGCACATGTTTTAGACACCTTTCATTAACCTAATTTTTTTCTTTAGATTTAGTTTCGTTTTATTTCTTTCTTAGGTTTTTTAGAGTTTAGCTTATTTGTTCATTGTTTTCTTTCAAAAGATTTGAAGATGAGAAACTTCTGTGAATTCGTATTATCATTTATATAAATCAGTCTTTTCTTAAATTCTTCACGTCGATTCATTCACCATGTTTTATTCTTCCATCTATTCCATATTATTTATAAAAGCCCTGAAGAACTAATCTTTCTATAGGGGATTAGCGAGTGGAGGCATGATCTATCAACTATTTTCAGGGGTTACTCAACGTATCAACTGTTTGAGATAGGAAGAGCGTGAAACAAACCCTAGGCTTGACAACCCTGGGAAGTCATCAAGGTGAGAATTAACCCAAAATTTGTATTAGCCATCCGTGAACACCTTCACCCCAAGTCAATCTGGATTGTGAGGTCAGAAGATAAATAGTGCTTACTGACTCATTATGTTAGTGGAAGATTGGAAGATCCTGCTAGGGTAGCGACTAGTTGGTTGAAAAAGAATCTGGAACGACAGTTGATTAGGATTGCTAAAGCAAGCAAATCATCCATCATCAAATTTGATTCCTTCTACATTTTCTATCTCTTGAAATTTAGTTTTCTTTTATGTTATTTTGTTTTATTATCAGTACTATAACAATTCCCACAAATCTCTTATTTACATTCACGTACTATAATTTAATTAAAATATTAATTAGATCTTTTAGTGTGTAGGTTAAAATTGATCTAGTCTTCGTCTCCGTTGGTACGATCCTCAGAGTACTCACCCACTCGTTGTAAAACTATATTGCAACTAGACCCATATACTTACGGATACCGCCTTGTAATTTTATATTTTATTACAGTATTCACACTCCCAGTCACCAACCCTTGGGACCACGATACCTCCGATAGTATAGAAGATCAATGATCCCTTTCAGTGGTATCGCGATATCTCCTTAGGTATTATGATATCCACCTCCCAAGAGAGACCCTAAGTTTCAACACTGCTTGAGATATAGCGATATCCTCTTCTGGGTATCGAGGTATCACCTTTGTCAAGGGGACAAACTTGGACAAAAAAGGCAGCCTTTGTCTACCCGACCCACGAATCACTCAAAGCCCATGTGGAGGCATTTTTGGCATTAAAAAGTCATCAAAATACACTTCAAAACAACCAAAAATTGCTGAGGAGGAGAGACACACATTTTAGCTTAGTTTTAGGTTTAGTTTTCTCTAGGTTTTCTTTAGTTTTTCTCTGCACTTTTCTAGGTTTTTTTCTCTTCTTCTATCTTAGATTAAAGTTTATTTTTCTGCATTTACTTTTTGTTCTTGTTGTTCTTAGTGTTAGTTTAGTTATCACTGTAGCTAAGGTTTATTTACATTTCCAGTTCTTGTACCTTGTTTTCGAGTGTAACACCCCAAACCCAGCCCAGACGTTACGGCCGAATTTAGTATGTCATATGGAGATGTTTCAAAAACATGTGTTTATCTAAATTCGTTGTTTAGTGTTTAGCGAAAATATGTTCTTGTTTTAAGTTAAAGTGAATGGAATCTGTACACCAGGTAGGAAGCCAGCAAAGAGGAGGTGAGTCTTATTGGACTGCTTAAGTACCAAGCTCTTCCCGGATCCAATCCTAGACATGCACATACCCATTACCACACTTTAAACAGGTTACGTGCCTACGAACATTAAATTAAGTTTAAGTCTGTTTGAATTATTTATTTTCTTGGAAAAAACATTTACGTTGCGAAAAACTTTGTGTGTCATCATGCTCTTTTAAAAACATGTAATTTTTTTTATAAAACGTGCCCTAGTGCTATCCAGTTTAATAATCCCAAAATAAAATTAATTAAAAAGAGCGGCCTTATTACAACTTTAACCATAATAGAAATAATAAAAAAAAATGCTGAACTTAATTAAAACTGGCAATCAATCTTCATGGCCACTCTGAATCCCGCCCAGCTCCAAGTCCACCAACTAGGGCTCACCTGTAAGGATGGAAGAGAAAGGGGTGAGTTTGGGAAACTCAGTGTATACAGAAACCCATCCAAAGCCCAAGTCAGCTCTAGCCCATTGGGCCTAAGCCCTATTCAGATAACAATACCCAGTGGACCAAAGCCCTTTCAGAATACAGTAGCAAGGCCTTAGCCCCTTTTAACATAACAGTGTGGCCCATAGGCCCAGTTTAGCAACATAGATAACAATAGTAGTAATGCATGCAAACCCATCTGGGGAGACTAGCAAACCCATCTGGGGAGACTGCTCAACCCACCATCCGCTACACTGCACCCGTACCAGCCCTACACTCCATGTGGGGAATATCTCAACCCACCCAGCCCTACACTCCACAGTTGCAGCAACGCTGCTCAAATATCAGTAAGTTGAGGCAAAGCCTCCAGTACGTGGATAAACCACTTTCAATACTTCCTCCATCAATACCCCAATCCCATGCAACAGATATTAATAGATGCATATCATGTAAAATACAGTATCAAACAATCATGCAGTTTAGCCAATTTAAACCCTAGGGGTATATCGGTAATTTTGCTCTTTAGAGATAATTTTCGTAACTTAGCAACTACACTAGCTACTTCAGTAATTTTCAACAGTTTTATGCAATTTGGTTCCACCATCTAACTAACAGGCTAATTTGCCCATCTCTTACCCATATTGGTCCGTAAGCCCATTGGGCCCAGTTTTGGCCCATCGAGCCTTTTTTTTCGAAGTACGCTAAAATGTCACATAACTTACTTACTACTTTACGGTGCTAGATCCAACAATTACTCTATGTCTTGAGAGCATTCGCATACTCACAAGCCCATGAAATGCCGAAATTTCGGCATTTCAGCTTTTGCCGAATTGAACTAAGGAAGGGTGTTCGGTACACACCTGTTTCGCGATGACTGCCACCGAGATCCCTTTCGATGTCCTACAATTGATTAGCACAGTTCTTATTTACAAACCGAAATCACTAAACCCACAACCTATTTATCCCTGATCGACCCATGTCCCTAAAAGCCTTTGAAACCTTACCCTTTTGCCAAAATCGATAGCTAGCTCCGAGTCCGATTGCTCCAACAACCCACGCCTTCAATCCAGCAATTAGGAAGACACTAATCATAGACCGAAAACGTCAGTTAAAAACCCTTAGAGCCACATGCCCAAATCGACAGCCACCCTAAATTTTAGGGACTTCGGCTTTTCCTAACTTTGTAAAATAGGACCAGATCTGAGATGTTGAACACTTACCCCTTTCTCCTTTTTGATCTCCACACAATATGATGCAGATTTATCTTTCAAACGACGATAGAACTCGACTCCCTGAGTTTTACTGCTTTTAAGCTATAAGCCCCAAATCTATGGTTTTTCGTCTTTTGAGTGATGAAGGAGATGACAATGTGGGGTTATAACCTTGATGTAAAATTGCCGACAGGTATCTAGGGTTTAGAAAAGATGGTTTTCGTTTATTAGGCACAAAAATATCGAAGGATTTGCCTTGGAAGAAGTCGGTACAACTAATGTATTTTTTTCAGGTTTTCAGCTTTTGTGGTTTCAGCACAAGTGTTGAAGAATAGCAGGTTTGGTGAACGGTTTTGAAGAAGAAAAATGAAGAAAGAAGAATAGAGAGAATGGTGGTTTCGGCTAGAGAGGAAAAAGAGAGAAAAGAACAACCCCAAGGTGTTTAAGCAGAAGAAAACGGCACCACTCAACACCCTAAATGCCGAAATCCCCTTTCTAATTCCCCTAATTCGGCCAACTCCTAGCCTCTCTCCAAATCCCTTAAATCTCTCCCCTTATCACTCTTTAATCCAAGCGTTTGGACTGATTCAAACTCCCATTTGGCAGAATCCACCTAGACTCCAACACTACCCTTCCTGCACTTAAAAATAAATGCATCTATTTGTCAGCACAGGGAATCGATCCCTTGCCTTCTCCAATGCTCCACGCCACCCTTCCTAGGAGCCTAGGGGCGTCACCCTGGCCACTTTACCAAGGCTCTTTTTGTGATGCAATTTACCCATAACTCTATTCAAGGGCCACCTAGCCAGAACCCCTAACTCCTATGTCCAAAATTCAAAAATTCACCCAGGTTTTGGCCAGCACATGGGCCTTTCATAAGCCTATCTACCTACTCAAAATATTAATCTCACTTCCAAATACAAAATTTTAAAATATTTACAAAATATTGAAACCCGCGAATAAATCCAAAAATCAGGATGTTACAACTCTACCCTCCTTAAAGAAGTTTCGACCTCGAAATTTTACCTTATTCAAACAGTTGAGGGTACTGTTGACGCATAGCCTCCTCCGTCTCCCAAGTAGCTTCTTCTTTGCCATGGTTCCTCCGACGTACTTTCACTAGAGGAACCGATTTCCTCTCAACCTTGATGTCACGATCCAAAGATTTGCACAGTTCCTCTTCAAGGTTAAATCGATCGCACTTCGATTTACAGAATCGGTATGATATGAGTTGGGTCGATCGATACACCTCGATGGATACATGAAAACGCGTCATCGATACGATGCGATTCGTGGTAACTCTAGCTGATAGGCCACTGGTCCAACCCGCTTAACAATTCGGTAAGGCCCAATAAACCGTGGGCTCAACTTACCCTTCTTACCAAATCTCAAAATTTTCTTCCAAGGGGAAACCTTCAAGAAAACCATATCCCCGACAATAATTCCATCTCTTTGCGCTTGGATCCGTGATATCGACTTCTCGTCTATCGGATGCCTCCTTTAACCGATCCCTTATCACCTAACCTTGCTTTCGATTGTCCACCCACCAATTCCGGTCCAAGCACTCGCTCGTTCACCCAACTCTGTCCAACACGTCGGCGTTTACATCTTTGCCCATAAAGTGCTTCATATGGTGCCATCTCGAATACTTACTTGATAGCCGTTATTGTAGGCAAACTCCGCCAATGGCGGTGTAATCCTCCCAACTTCCACAAAAATCAATGATGCAACCTCTCAACATATCCTCCGTAACTCGAGTAACCCTTTCTCGATCCATCCATCCGTCTCAGGGTGAAAGGCGGTGCTAAAATCCAATCGTGTACCCAACGCTTCCTGCAACTTCGCCAAAATCGAGATGTAAACCTAGGGTCTCGATCGAAAATTATCGACATTGGCACCCCATGCAGTCGCACTACCTCCGCCACATATAACTTGGCCAACTTTTGTAGTGAGTAGTCGGTACGAACAGGTATGAAATGAGCAGATTTTGTTAACCTATCCATAACCACCCACACCGAATCTTTCTTGGTGGGTGTCAAAGGTAACCCACTCACAAAGTCCATTGTTACTCTTTCCCACTTCCATAGCGGAATTTTCACAGGTTGCAATAATCCCGAAGGCAATTGATGCTCAGCCTTAACCTGCTGGTACGTCAAACATTTCCCAACAAATTCAGTCACCTCTCGTTTTAATCCGGGCCACCAGTACACCTCTCGCAAGTCTCGATATAACTTATTCCCTCCAGGATGCATGGCACAGAGTCCACTATGAGCCTCTTTTAGAATTAACTGCCTTAATTCAGGGTCCTTTGGAATACAAACCCTTCCACGAAAGCACAGAATTCCTTCAGTGTTCAACCCAAAATCCTCGTTCTCACCATTCTTAACTTGCTGGAACCGAAGAGCTAATAAATCGTCCTTCAACTGTTTCTCCTTAATCTGCTCAGTCCAAGTAGGCCTTACTTGCAGTTCTGCCAATAAGCTTCCATCGTCGTACAGACCTAAACGTGCGAACAAGGCTCTTAAATCCGTAACAACCCTTCGACTTAACACATCCGCCACCACATTAGCCTTTCCTGGGTGGTACTCTATCGAACAATCGTAATCTTTAAGCAACTCTACCCATCTTCGTTGCCTAAGGTTCAACTCCTTTTGAGTCAACAAGTACTTTAGGCTCTTATGATCTGTATATATAATGCACTTCTCCCCATATAAGTAGTGTCTCCAAATTTTTAACGCAAAAATCACCGCTACTAACTCCAAATCATGCGTAGGGTAATTCACCTCATGAGCCTTAAGCTGTCGCGATGCATAAGTGACCACCTTGCCCTCTTGCATCAGTACGCAACCTAACCCCACATGCGACGCATCGCTGTATATAGTAAAGTCCTTCCCAGACACCGGTTGAATCAACACTGACGCTTCGGTCAATACCTTTTTCAACCGATCAAAAGCTTTTTGCTGTTTCTCGGTCCAGACAAATGGTACTCCTTTCCTTATAAGTTTTGTCAAGGGTGCTGCCATCACCGAGAAACCCTCCACAAACCTTCTATAGTAACCTGCTAACCCTAGAAAACTCCGAATTTCCGATACTGACCTAGGTGGCTTCTATTCCAGAATCGCTTCTATTTTTCGAGGATCCACCTTAATCCCCTCGGCAGAGACCACATGCCCTAGGAAGGTTACCTCCCTCAACCAGAATTCACACTTGTTGAATTTCGCATAGAGCTCATTTTCCCTTAACACTTGCAGCACAATACGGAGATGCTCATCATGCTTCGCCTCCGTTTCAGAGTATACCAGGATATCGTCGATAAAGACAACTACGAACCGATCCAAGTAAGGTTGGAATACTCGATTCATCAGATCCATAAAAGCTGCAGGTGCATTCGTCAGCCCAAACGGCATGACCAAAAACTCATAATGTCCATATCGACTTCGAAATGCTGTCTTATGAATATCCCCTTCTCTTACCCTTAGCTGATGGTATCCAAAGCGAAGGTCGATTTTGGAGAATACCGAAGCTCCCCTAAGTTGATCAAACAGATCGTCAATCCGTGGTAGTGGATACCTATTCTTAATTGTCAGTTTGTTCAACTGGCGATAATCGATGCACATGCGTATCGTTCCGTCCTTTTTCTTCGCAAATAGGACCGGTGCTCCCCAAGGAGACATACTAGGCCTAATGAAGCCTCTATCTAACAATTCTTGAACTTGAGCCTTCAGTTCTACCAACTCCTTCGGTGCCATCCTATAGGGTGCAATAGATACTGGAGCTGTTCCAGGAAACAAATCGATTCCAAACTCAACTTCCCGATTCGGAGGTAATCCAGGAAGCTCTTTCGGAAAAACATCCTGGAATTCCCTAACAGTTCTGATGGTCTCCACAGTCAGATCCTCAGTTTCAGCTTGGCTTACCAAAGCCAGATATGCCCCGCACCCCTTGTGCATCGGTTTCTCGACCCTCAACAACGCTGATACTACATTGGATAAGTAATCCCTTCGTTCTCCAATAATCATTACCTCTTCATCATTGATGATCCTTAACACCATCCTCTTAGCCGCACAATCCAATGTTGCCTTATGCTTGGTCAACCAATCCATCCCTAGTATCAAATCGAATTCTTCAAGCGGTAACTTCATCAAATCCCCACGAAAAACCCCGCGCTTGAATCTCCAAAGGCACCTCCTTGAAGAGTTTCTCTACCTTAACCGAATGACCCAAAGGACTTATCACGGACACCCACACACACAACCTCCTCGAGTGCACACCCAGTGCCCTGAAATGTTATATGCCACATATGAATGGGTTGATCCCACATCAATCGAGCGAGTATAAGGTACACCAAATATAAAAACGTACATCGCTTATGACATCAGTCGTCACCCTCCTCGCGGCGACGGGCAGTATACACCAAAGCTGGCTGACGAGCATCCGTGTTACCAATACCCCTGCCGGGTGCCCCATGTCCACGGCCATTACCACCGCGACCTTGTCCACGACCTCTCGGTAGCGGCGGTCCTTCCCTCACAGGTTGAGCCAGTCGCACAGCCTCTTGTTCGGCCACCTGAGCCTGAGTGGCCCTCCTAGGACAATCCTTAATCCTATGTTCCTTAGACCCACAACGAAGACAAGCCCCAGAACGCTTCCAGAACTCTCCTTGATGCATTCTGCCGCAAACCCCACAAGCTTGCGGTCTACCTGTGTTCACCGGAACTGCTCGAACCGGTTCCTCCATCCTAGCTCTTTTAACATTTCGATTTGCAGCACCCGCTGGTCCAACATCCCTCCTGAACCGATTTCGATCCCTATCACGATTCTTTCATTTAGTTTGTTTCACCTCCTCGGCTATCTTAGCCTTCTCTACCAGTGCAGCAAAATCTCACTCTCTCTGCGGAGCTATGAGCACCCTTAACTCATCTCTAAGACCATCCTCAAAACAAACACTACGCTCGTATTCGGTGGAAATGATGCCATTAGCATACCGACTCAGTCGTAGAAACTCCGCCTCATATTCAGCAATGGTCTTATTTCCTTGAGTCAGATTCAAGAACTCCTTTCTGCGTGCATCCACATAGCTAGCTCCAACATATTTTGCCTTAAAGGTCTACTTGAACAGCTCCCATGTTACCCTCTCAGCTGGGGTACCCTCTCTCACAGTAATCCACCACTGATACGCTTCATCCCGCAGCAACGACACCGCCCCTTTCAACTTCTGCTCCACTGAGCAGTCCAGGTCATCCATGATCCGCTCTGTGGCTTCCAACCAGTACTCAGCCACATTTGGAGCCACTCCAGATACGCCCCTAAAATCTCACTCAGTTGGCGAAGTCGTTCAGAAATGGACCCCCTATTCATGGGCCCGCTGTTAACTCCGGCCACCCTTTCCAAAACCCTCAACATGGCCTGAGACAAAGCGTCATCCCCTGCGGCTCGGTCATACGGCCCATTTTCATTGACCGGTGGTGGTCGTGCCTCGCCAACTGGTATGTGTTCAGATGACGCAGTTCCAGCTTGAGTGCTACCTCGGCCTCGACCACGGCCTCTTCCCCGAGTAGTCCTTGTACTCATAACGATTTATCTGATTACGAATTTTATGACATTAGTTTCTTTGGTTTCACTATTTATTACTGAATGTCTTATTGAATGATAGAGTTTGAGAGTTATTTTCACAAGCAATCACCATTTAGCTACAAATCCCGTTTTGTAGCCCTAATACTATATTATCAATAGCACTATCTCTAAGGCTCAGTACTATCTATAGTATTATTTCCAGTCCAGTTCTATAAATATTTAAAGCAGAAAAAGAACACTTACAGACTTGGTGCCGGGGATTCAGCGTGCCACTTCCTTATCAGTCAACATGTTTGTTGCTTACTAAGAATTTGAAAACACTTTTATTTTAAGACTATTGGTTTAACCCTGTTTAACAATAGAAAAACTTGAACCTTCTTCGAAAAACTTACCATTTCCAAAAATACCCTTCTTAGGCCTAAGTTTTTAAAAAATTTTTCGGACCCAATCCACAGCCGAGTTGTTGCAACCTGGCTCTGATACCACTAAATGTAACACCCAAACCCAGTCCAGACGTTACGGCCGAATTTAGTATGTCACATGGAGATGTTTCAAAAACATGTGTTTATCTAAATTCGTTGTTTAGTGTTTAGCGAAAATATGTTCTTGTTTTAAGTTAAAGTGAATGGAAGTCAGACACCGTAGGAAGCCAAGCCAAAGAGAGAGGTGAGTCTTATTGGACTGCTTAAGTACCAAGCTCTTCCCGGATCCAATCCTAGACATGCACACACCCATTACCACACTTTAAACAGGTTACGTGCCTACGAACATTAAATTAAGTTTAAGTCTGTTTGAATTATTTATTTTCTTGGAAAAAACATTTACGTTGCGAAAAACTTTGTGTGTCATCATGCTCTTTTAAAAACATGTAATTTTTTTATAAAATGTGCCCTAGTGCTATCCAGTTTAATAATCCCAAAATAAAATTAATTAAAAAGAGCGGCCTTATTACAACTTTAACCATAATATAAATAATCAAAAAAATGCTGAACTTAATTAAACCGGCAATCAATCTTCATGGCCACTCAATCCCGCCACTCCAAGTCCACCAACTAGGGCTCACCCGCAAGGATGGAAGAGAAAGGGGTGAGTTTGGGAAACTTCGGTGTATCTGAAAACCCATCCAAAGCCCAAGTCGGCTCTAGCCCATTGGGCCTAAGCCCTATTCGATAACGATTACACACAAGGACCGAAGCCCTTTCTTTGAATACAGATAGCAAGGCCTTAGCCCCTTTTAACATAACAAAGTGGCCCATAGGCCCCAGTTCAAAGAACATAGATAACAATAGTAGTAATGCATGCAAACCCATCCGGGAGACTACTCAACCCACCATCCGCTACACCGCACCCTGCATTACACCCCTACACTCCATGTGGGAATATCTCAACCCACCCAAACCCTACACTCCACAGTTGCGACAACGCTCGCTCAAATATCGATAAGTTGAGGCAAAGCCTCCAAAGATCGTGGATAAACCACTTTCAATACTTCCTCCATCAATACCCCAATCCCATGCAACAGATATTAATAGATGCATATCATGTAAAATACAATATCAAACAATCATGCAGCTTTAGCCAATTTAAACCCTAGGGGTATATCGGTAATTTTGCTCTTTAGAGATAATTTTCAGTAACTTAGCAACTACACTAGCTACATCAGTAATTTTCAACGATTTTATGCAATTTGGTTCCACCATCTAACTAATGAGCTAATTTGCCCATCTCTTACCCATATTGGTCCAGTAGCCCCATTGGGCCCAGCTTTGGCCCATCGAGCCTTTTTTTTTGCGCTAAAATGTCACATAACTTACTTACTACTTTACGGTGCTAGATCCAATAATTACTCTATGTCTTGAGAGCATTCGCATACTCACAAGCCCATGAAATGCCGGAATTTCGGCATTTCGGCTTTTGCCGAATTGAACTAAGGAAGGGTGTTCGGTACACACCTGTTTCGCGACTGCCACCGAGATCCCTTTCGATGTCCTACAATTGATTAGCACAGTTCTTATTTACAAACCGAAATCACTAAACCCACAACCTATTTATCCCTGATCGACCCATGTCCCTAAAAGCCTTTGAAACCTTACCCTTTTGCCAAAATCGATAGCTAGCTCGAATCCGATTGCTCCAACAACCCACGCCTTCAATCCAACGACTTAGGAAGACACTAATCATAGACAGCAAAAAGCGTCGATTAAAAACCCTTAGAGCCACATGCCCAAATCGACAGCCTCCCTAGATTTTAAGGACTTCGGCTTTTCCTAACTTTGTAAAATAGGACCAGATCTGAGATGTTGAACACTTACCCCTTTCTCCTTTTTGATCTCCACACAATATGATGCAGATTTATCTTTCAAACGACGATAGAACTCGACTCCTGAGTTTTACAGTTTAAATCTATAAGCCCCAAATCTATGGTTTTTGGCTTTTGAGTGATGAAGGAGATGACAATGTGGGGTTATAACCTTGATGTAAAATTGCCGACAGGTATCTAGGGTTTAGAAAAGATGGTTTTCGTTTATTAGGCACAAAAATATCGAAGGATTTGGCTTGGAAGAAGTCGGTACAACTAATGTATTTTTTTCGGGTTTTCGGCTTTTGTGGTTTCGGCACAAGTGTTGAAGAACAAAGAGTTTGGTGAACGGTTTTGAAGAAGAAAAATGAAGAAAGAAGAATAGAGCGAATGGTGGTTTCATTTAGAGAGGAAAGAGAGAAAAGAACAACCCCAAGGTGTTTAAGCGAGAGAAAACGGCACCACTCAACACCCTAAATGCCGAAATCCCCTTTCTAATTCCCCTAATTCGGCCAACTCCTAGCCTCTCTCCAAATCCCTTAAATCTCTCCCCTTATCACTCTTTAATCCAAGCGTTTGGACTGATTCAAACTCCCATTTGGCAGAATCCACCTAGACTCCAACACTACCCTTCCTGCACTTAAAAATAAATGCATCTATTTGTCAGCACATGGAATCGATCCCTTGCCTTCTCCAATGCTCCACGCCACCCTTCCTAGGAGCCTAGGGGCGTCACCCTGGCCACTTTACCAAGGCTCTTTTTGTGATGCAATTTACCCATAACTCTATTCAAGGGCCACCTAGCGTAACCCCTAACTCCTATGTCCAAAATTCAAAAAATTCACCTGTGTTTTGGCCAACACATGGGCCTTCCATAAGCCCATCTACCTACTCAAAATATCAATCTCACTTCCAAATACAAAATTTTAAAATATTTACAAAATATTGAAACCCGCGAATAAATCCGAAAATCAGGATGTTACATCGAGACTACTGAAGCTTTAGTTTAACGTATTTCAATTTTTTTTACTTTTAATATATTAAAGCTTGTTCCTTTTATGTTTATTGCCTTAGATTTATCTGTTAAATGCCTTTGGTTTCATACTATTTAAATTTTCTTTCATTAAAATTCACAATTTTTATTTTTTCTCAAGGTTTAGTTTCATGGTTGCCATGTTTTCCATGTTTATGTTTATTTTCTTTTCTTTGAGCATGAGTAGCTAAACCTCAAAGGAGGTTGGTTGATAGAGATGTGGGTAAACTAACATCCCTTAGAAAAAGGACTAAATCGTAACAAATTGGACTAATTTGAATAGAACTAATAACTTAGGTAATGACTCTCCTAAGGGAATATTAAGATAAAGTGAGTTTGGAAGGTAATATTGTCGCGCACCCGTTCATTAGTCTGAATTAACCAGCGAGATTGAAAGATAAATTAGACCTAATTCTTCTAAGTTGGTATATTGATATCGAAAGATAAAATGGAGTCACTTGGTACTTTATGCGATTTATGTCCCCATTTTGAGATTTGGTGAACCACAACCAACCTCCATTAGTTATTCGCTGGATAGTCCCTATAGTTTTACATTCCTTACAATTTACTCCTTAAAGTAGAATATTAAATTTTCTTGAAAACTCATATTTTTATGAATTATCATACTATAAAATCGTATTAGTAGCCGCTTAGACTCTATTGTGTATACTAGTTATTGCTCAATTGCCTCTTCCTTTGGGTTTGACCCTTTGGAATACTTCGTGTTCCATCAAAACTACAAATATTACGACTGACATTATACGTTTGCAGTAAAATTGAGCTTTAAAAATAGTTTCATAAATTTAGTGTTTTAATGCGCATGTGCGCAGCCAGTCACCAACACATTGTCCCCAAATAAACTTGTGACAGTCACACCCTTATATATGGTTTCAATTGAAATTGCCAACTCAAAAGCTAGTTCACTCAAAACATACGAGTGCGTGAAACCATAGTCAATCTGGGAAAACAATGGAATAGTTCATAGAGTGAAGGTACTTATGATGACATCGGTTGGTCCTTGGTCATGTGGTTCCCTCACTGCATAGACTCATACGATGTCTTCTATCTTATCTTGGGTAGCAATAATGTGAGCCAAAGTTCCTTGTTCAATTTGTATTGTTTCATTACCTTTGCCTGTTCCCCGTGTATGAGCATCAACTCACACTTGAGTAGGGGTCACATTCTGCACTTGTGATCTCTCTTATCTTTCTAGGCAATCCTTTATCAAGTTTTCCTTGGATTTGTACTTGAAACATCTCCTAGCTTTCTTATGATACTTACCGGGGTGTCTTCTCTCACAGTGCTCAGAAAATAACTAGCTTGTACACTTGTGCAAACTCTCCCTTCTATTTTGGGTGTTGTCCCACTGCCGTGAATGGTTTAATTTGAAACTTCGCTTGATATTCCTACTAGAATTTCACGAGTTGTGATCCCTTTTGGATGCTCCCTCAACCACTTGCTGTCCTGCTCCAACTTTAGTTAATGACGCCTTTATCTCTTCGATGGCTTTGGCTTTGCCAAGCAGTTCGTCGAAGTTCGTGGATTGTGAGTCACTAGTAAAGCTTGATATTGTGATGCAGGTCAAAGAGAAACCTCTGGCAGTGATCTTTCTCAAGCGAGATCATCTCGACTACATACTGGCTTAGTCATACAAATTCTGCCTCGTACTCAGCATAGACAGCTCGCTCTGTAGCAGATTGATAAAATCACACTTGCAAGCTTCCATATACTACTCACCCATGAACTTATTGTTAAAAGTTCTCGAAAAGAAGTCCAATGTTAACTAGTTTGCAACTATTCCTTGTGTCATAGTATTCCACCAATGATGGGCTTCGTCGGTAAGTAAGGACACAATGCATCCCAACTTCTCTTCGTCAGAACATGCCATCTGCTCAAGGATTTTCTCAACACCTTTAAGCTAATACTCGACCAGATCAGATCCTCTAATACCACTAAATTCCTTACCACCTAGAGCTCGTAGACACTTGCAATCCATGATTCACATGAGCAGTGTTGGCATCAGTAGCTCGCTAAAAAGCACCAATCATGGCTTGCACTAGTTACTCTATACCATCTTCCAATTTGATGTGAGCATGGCCACATCATGTGATTTTGTAATAATGTCATTTTTGGATTGGGCCAAGGTCAAATTCTACATCTCAACTATGCTAAGTTTTAGTGGGCCAAATGAGGCTTTTGTTAAATTCAAGGAGCTTAATGGACCTTACTTTAGAGGCGTTGGGCCTAAGGGTGTCAATCATAGACTCAACCCAATTATTAAGACCCAACATGGGAAACCTAAGTTCAAGATGAAACATTCATATTTTAGATCTTATGCTCTATTTCATATTTGTTACATTTCATGCATTGAGTCATGCTTGTCGTATGCTATTTTTCTTCCAAAATTTTTATGTTTTTGTAATTGATTATGCTTAGTTCATTATTTCCATGAGTCACAATTTAGTTATTTTCTACGCGTCAAATATTTTCATATGTTCATAGAGTCATTTCTTCAAAATTCATTTATTTTTATTTATGTTTAAGCGTCTTGATTTTGAGCATAATGAGTACTATTTCTAGTTTTTTGAAGGTACCTTTCTAACTGTACATCTTCCATGAAGATATTTCATATTCCAAACCAACATTTAAGAATTCTAGTAACTTAAACACTTAAGGAATCCTAGCATTTAATGGACAAAATCAATGGAGGGGAGACTAAATAATTCAATCATCCAATGAAGATTCAATGAATGAATTTAATGGAGGGGAGACTTAAGGATTCAAACAATCATTAGACAAATTTAATGGAGGGAAATTCTAAAAGGTTCACATCCATGCATCTTAGGTGACCATTCGGTTAACCAAAGTCCCTTTAATTGCCACCATTCAAGTTGGGAGCTAAACATGACCTCTTGAAAATAAGTGACTTTTTAGCAACCTCTTGACCTTTGGAGAGATTCTATTTTAGTGCATTTATGCATATTAAGTAACTTGTAACATCCCGATTTTGAGGCTAGTCGAAACAGTGGTTTCGGGACCACAGATGTGACAAAGAAAAATTTGTTTTTGTTATATTTTTATGGTCTACAGTTTCATGGAATGATTTCATGAAAATTTTATTCAAAAATTTTGACGTTTGGGCACTCAATTTAGTCAAAAGCACTAAATCGTAAAAAGTACAAAAGTTGAGTTCTACATGTTAAAGGTGTATGATATTTTAAATTAGAGGTCCTTATATGATAATTAGACCATTTTATATTTTTGTGGACAAAAATGAGCATGGATAGGTGAATTTTGAAAGAAAGGCATTAAGGGTATTTTGGTCATTCAGTAAATAAAAAAATAAAAAGGGAAAATAAAGCCAAAATTGTGTCCATCTTCTCCTAC
The DNA here is from genome assembly GCA_025698465.1 of Gossypium longicalyx. Taxonomy (NCBI): domain Eukaryota; kingdom Viridiplantae; phylum Streptophyta; class Magnoliopsida; order Malvales; family Malvaceae; genus Gossypium; species Gossypium longicalyx. The sequence goes on along the minus strand of CM046995.1, from coordinate 62,712,649 downwards.
CTTGGCTGAGATTCTCAAGACACCATAGCTAGGGTTTTCTTCAACTTTCAAGCTTGATTGTAAGTACATCCTAGCCTCGTTTTTAATGCTCTTTAATTTTTTAAGTCGTATACACGCGATCTTTCCATTTCTACCAATGTTTTGAAGTAGGGTTCATGTTTAAAAATTTACCCATGTGTGACATGCATGTGTTTTGATGTTTAATGGTAGAAAATGAAAGTTTGATGTGTAATAAACAACTTTTACTAAGTGATTTTTCATGAAAATACCTAAAAAGGACCTATTTGTAAAAAGATGTAAAATGGGTAGTAAAAAATCTGATTTGATGAAAAATGTGGGCTGATATGGGCATGTATATGGTTCGGCTAGTCTTAGGTAACAAAGAAATTGAATACATTTCATTTTATGAGCCTAGAGACTAATTTGTAAAAATGTGAAACTTTAGGGGCAAAAAGGTAATTTTTCCATAATGTGATGTTTGAACTGATTTGAGTATTTTGAATATTAAATAATTTAAAATTTCTATTATAGATCAAGAAAAACGAAGTTCAGACCTTGATCGGGGAAAGAATAAGGTGTTTGACGATTAGATCCTTTTCTACTATTTTTGGATCGAGGTAAGTTCGTATGTAAATAATGCATTATTATTTATGCTTTAATTGTGTTATTATTGTATGAATTGTGATTTGATCTTTGAATGAGTTTGACAAATTTCAACAAGTGAGAAAATCCCAGTTGAACCTTAGGAATAGTTAGGATACAAATGTCATGACATTAGGGTTAGTTGAGATTACGTGTAAGACCATATCTGGGATATGACATCAATATGATATTTCGTGGTCTTAGCTGGGCTATTGGCATCGAAATGAGATCTCATGTAAGACCATATCTGGGATATGGAATTGGTATGGTGCTATATGTGTGAGATTTCCCGAGTATCCTTTAGTATTCCAAGTGGTTCAACAGGAAACTTAACGACAATGCTTAAGTTGTGAAAGACTATAGTATGTTGCGAAAGATTATGGTAAGTTGCAAGTTGGTACAGGTATGTACATAAAACCCATGCTTAATGAGCTCGATATGAGATGAACTCTTGGTGTGGTATGATTGAGTAAGTTATGATGTTAAGGTTTTAATAACATCTATGTTAAGTTTGATTATGAAATTTTACAATGATATTTATGTTAATTTACTTCATGTTAAATTTATGCTAAAGTGTGTATGATGCCTATTATTTGCATAGGAACTTACTAAGCTTAAAAACTTGCTCCCCTTTCTTTTTCCCTTGTCTTATAGTGTCGCCAAGCCAGCTCGGGGATCAAAGACAGTCGGAGATCCATTCACACTATCAAAATTTCATTTTGGGTACTTATGATTACATTATTTTGAGTTATGGCATGTATAGGGACTTGGTCTTTTTGTTATGTTTCATAGTTGATTTGGCCAAAAGTGCTGGCTTATATTATTTGATAATTCATTTTGTAAATGGCCATTGAAATTGGCTAATATTGGCTTAAGTATATATATGCATATGATGATGTTTTCATGGATGTAAGAATTTACATGGATCGAGTTGATAAGTAGGTGATGTTTGTATGTGGCAGATAGTTGTATGTAAATGATACATTTATATCTTAGTTGTGGCTGAATTGTTTGTATGAATATACTTGGACTTGTGTTGCTTGTTGTTGTGAAGGTTAGTGAAGTAAGGGTGGAAAATGGCTTGGTAAATAGCCTTATTTTTGTCCACATGGGTAGACACACGGGCGTGTGTCTAGACTGTGTGTGACACATAGCTTGCCCTATAGGTGTGTGATTCGGCCGTGTGTCCCCTGTATCTTGAATTTTACCTTTGAATTGGCCACATGGGCAGAGGCACGGCTGTGTGTCTCAGCTGTGTGAAGCACACGGCCCAGGGACATGAGCGTGTGAAGTCTGCACCTATTTTATGAAAATTAAGAAAATTAAATCGCCCACACGGCCTAAGCACAGGAGCGTGTGACTTGGCCGTGTGACTTCAATTTGTTGATGATGTCATAAAAAGAGAGTTACACAGGTTAGGGACACGGAAGTGTGTGACCACAAGGCTTACCCACACGGGCGTGTCCCAGGCCACACAGGCATGTGACCCCTATTTTGATGAAAAAATTTCTAAGTGTTGAGAAGTTTCCTAAAGTTCTAGGTTTAATCCCAAACTGTTCCCAAAACATGTTTTGGGCCTTGTAGGCTCATTTTAGGGACTGTGTGAATGTTTATGAAAAGTTTTAAATTTGAGTGGAAACTCATGTCTCAGTTTTGAATGTTTGTTTGAGTTTAAATCTGATAATGCCTCGTACCCTATTCCTGTGTCGAATATGGGTAAGGGGTGTTACATAATCGTTTCAATAACTCCCATGTGTCACGGGTCAAAGTTCAAAGCCCATGACCATCACACCAAATGCATTTGATAGAGGTCTATTATTTAGATGGGGATCATTTGTCCCCCGAGAACTGGCCCGATTCAAGGAACTGTTGGAGAAGCCTATCAGATTGAAGCCTGGTTGGCCCGATAGCGAAGATATGGCAACTTAGGCTAATTTGGTAACTAATCTTAAAAGATAGAGGGAATCATATCTTGTAAAGATTAGATAGGATTTGATATGACAATATCTTATAAATCCCTTAAATCATGGGATATGGTTAATCTCGTCCATCGATATAAATGTATCTTGACCGTCAGTTTTGGGGGAGCTTAACTATAAATAAGGAGCCTCCCCCTCATTTGTACTCACTCCAGTACATTATTTCATTATTCTTTGTGAATAAGAGAATAGAGAGCATTTACTCAAACACTTTGTGTGCGTCCCTTTCTGTTGTTCTTTTAGTTGCTTCTTTTGGCATAAATCGCTTTCGCTCTACAATTGGTGCCTTGGAGGAGTTCTTTGAGGAATCCTCACTTGAGTAAATGCTGACTTAGGTAAGTTTAGATGAGCGAATCACCTAAGGTCACATGAATTGCGAGACAAAAGGTCTAGCCCTGTGACAAGTGGTATCCAAACTATTGGTTTGAAGGCACCGTTGGGATGTCGAAAGAAGAGTTCGAACAAAGGTGGGCGAGAAAGTCTTTGAGGGAGATGCTATCGGCAGTAGCGGTACACGTGGGTAAACTTGAGGAGTCCATGGAGGATGTAACAGAGTCAAATAATAAGCTTGGGGAAAGTATTAAAGACTTGAGGGAGCAGTCCAGGGACTTTGTGACCATGTGTCTCACTTCCCAAAGGGATAGCATGCAAGAGCTGCTAGATTCCCAAAGGAAGAAGCTGACGGAGAGAAATGATGTTCTTGAAGCCATGGTGAAGGCTTTGAAGGAGGAAACAATGGCCATGACGCTAGCTTTGAGCACAAGAATAGATGAGCTCGAAGGAGAACTGACCTTGTGTCGAGCAGCGGTGGGGGAAGGAGTGTCAAGTGCATCACTCAGTAATGAGTATGTCTCGAAGCCAAAAGAGTTTGTGGGGACAAGGTCTACATGGGATGTGGAAAATTTCTTATGGAGGATGGAAAACTACTTTCGTGCCAAAGGCATCGTGGATGATGCGGGTAAGGTAAATATTGCTTCATTACTTCTTACTGATATTGCACTTTTATGGTGGCGAGGTAGGACCATAGATAAAAGGCAAGGTGAGATGGGAACGTGGCAAGAGTTCCAATGTGAGTTGAAGGGACGGTTTTACCCAGAGTTTACCAAGGAAGAAGCTCGAGCAAAGTTACAAGGTATAATGCAACGGGGCACAGTGAGGGAGTATGTTCGAGAGTTCAAGGAACTCATGCTTCAAGTTTCAGATGTGACCGAGAAAGAATCATTGCTTGCTTTTCAAGAGGGATTGAAGCCATGGGTCAGACAGGAGGTGGAATAAAGAGGTGTCCAAAAGCTGTCGGAAGCCATGATGGTAGCGGAATCCGTGGTTAAGCTTGGTCTAAGGAAAGACAAGCTTGGGTCTTCCAAGTCAGAGGAAAAGGGCGTATATGAAGGGAATCACAAGGAAGACAATGATGATGGCAATGGCAATGGCGACAATGGTGGTAATGGGAAACCACGAGTTGGGAAGAAGAAACCCAAGAGGAAAAGGGACAAGCTGAAATGCTTTCTATACGACGGTCCACATATATTGAAGAAATGTCTGAAGAAATTCGTACTTAAGAAGAAGCCGATGGGTAAGGCCTTGGGACTTGGTTTGAGCACAAGGGGTGTCGAAGCCAAAGAGGCCGAAAGTGAGAAGAATTTAGTGGAGTGCTTCTTGTGTCATGGTCCGCATAGGCTGCAGAAGTGTCCGAGGAAGTCTATCATCGAAGGGAACGATAGAGCAGACAAGGAGCCCAAGAAGTTTGGTTCGAGCAAGGGAAGAGCCGAAGCTAAGAGGGCAAAGAGGAACAAGTCTGTCATCGAAGGGAACGATGGAGCAGACATGGAGCCCAAGAAGCTTGGCTCGAGCAAGGGAAAAGCTGAAGCCAAGAGGGCAAAGAGAAACAAAAAGAAGCGAGTAAAGTGCTTCTTGTGCCGTGGTCCGCATGAGTTGCGAAACTGTCCAAAGAAAGCCGTAGTCAAAGGAAAGGCAACGTCCGAGCATGGTGAGTCATCGGAAGGGCTTCCACCCAAGGAAGATGTGAGTTTGTCATCGAACTTAGAGGAAGAAGTTGCGATAAAAATAGAGAAGCTGGGACCAATGAGGCTCAAGTTGAGTGGAGTGTCGGAGTTGGCCGAGTCATCGACAAGGCTTCCACATATGGGAGAGGTAGGTGATGCATTGGACTTCAAGGGGAAAGAAGCGATGCAAAAGGGAAAGTTGACCCGAGTAAATGCAAAGGTACATCCCGAACACTCTGATAGTGTGTTGTATTCTAACTTGTTGACTTGGAAAGAACGTCGGGGCCCTTTCGAAGTTCTTGAGCAAGGAGGCTGAGAGACTATGGGAAAAGCGAAGCCAAGTGTTGTGAAGCATGAGGATTCTGTTTGAGAGGAGTTAGAATGTGGGCAAGGGAGTGACATTAACTCCTTGTCATTGAGATGTACAAACGAGTAAGATGACTCGAGTTAAGAAGTGACAGAAGCTGAGGCAGAAGTCCCGAAAGAAGAGAAAAGCTAAGGTGTCAAGACAAGATCGAGGCAAATCAAGTTAGTGCCATTCAGAAGTCGCAACGAGGGCGTTGCGAGAATGGGCGAGGAAGAATGTCATGGGTCAAAATTCAAAGCCCGTGACCATCACACCAAATGCATCCGATGGAGGTCTATTGTTTAGATGGGGATCATTTGGCCCACAAGAACTAGCATGATTCAAGGAACTATTAGAGAAGCCTGTCAGATTGAAGCCTGGTTGGCCCGATAGCGAAGATATGGCAATTTAAGTTGATTTGGTAACTAATCTTAGAAGATAGAAGGAATCATATCTTGTAAAGGTTAGATAGGATTTGATATGACAATATCTTTTAAATCCCTTAAATCATGGGATATGGTTAGTCTCGTCTGTCGATGTAAATGTATCTTAACCGTCAGTTTTGGAGGAGCTTAACTATAAATAGAGAGCCTCCCCCTCATTTGTACTCACTCCATTACATTGTTTCATTATTCTTTGTGAATAAGTGAATAGAGAGCATTTACTCAAACACTTTGTGTGCGTCCCTTTCTGTTGTTCTTTTAGTTGCTTCTTTTGGTATAAATCACTTCCGCTCTACAATTGGTGCCTTGGAGGAGTTATTAAGGAATCTTCACTCGAGTAAAGGCTGACTTAGGCGAGTTTAGATGAGCGAATTGCCTAAGGCTGCACGGATTGTGAGATAAAATGTCTAGCCCCGTGACACATGCACATTCATTTCCACAAGTCATAAAAGGGGGCTGAATGTGACTTTTGAAGTTCTTTTTTATTTATTAAGTCTACATTTAAGAATGTAAGTTATGTGACTTTTCATGTAATACATGCATTCATACATAATTAAGGCCTTAAAGTTCATGGATGGGTTGACTATTCATATACCTAGAATAGCCTATAAATAGCTATTAATTTTTTAACTAGAGGTTGATGAATGAATGTAAATTTTGTGAGATTTTATCTTGAGTTCTTAAGGACATACAAAATGAACTTATTAATGCTTATTGCTTTGTGACATTCTTCTTTCTTTTCTATACATTTGGTTATTATTTCTTTAAAAAAAAATAGGTCGAGGTTTGTTCGAATTTAATTCTTGTTTCTAATTGTTTTTCGTATAGAAAACGAGTCATGTTCAATAGCGTTGGTTCCTTTCTCGTACAAGTTGTTAATTCAAGGAATTCTATCTTATTTCTTTCATAACAAGTACTTGTTTAGAAACAGTTGGGCAATCGAGTGACTTGTAATTCTAAATCAATTATGAGCTGACATCATTGCCTGACTGTTTCTAAACAAGTACTTGTTGTGAAAGAAATAAGATAGAATTCCTTGAATCAACAACTTATACGAGAAAAGAACCAATGCTATTGAACATGACCTGTTTTCTATACGATAAACAATTGGAAACAAGAATTAAATTCGAACAAACACTGACCCATTATTTTTGAAAGAAACAAGAACCAAAGGTATAGAAAAGAAAGAAAAATACCATAAAGTAATAAGCCTTGATAAGTTCAGTTTGTATGTCCTTAAGAACTCAAGAGAAAATCTCACAAAATGTATATTCATTCATCAACCTTTAGTTACAAAATGAACATCTATTTATAAACTATTCTAGGTATATGAATAGTCAACCCATCCATGAACTTTAAGGCCTTAATTATGCATGAATGCATGTAGTACATGAAAAGTCACATAACTCCCAATCTTAAATTTAGACTTGATAAATAAAGAAGAACTTCAAAAGTCACATTTAGCCCCTTTTTATGACTTGTGGAAATGAATGTGCATGGGAGTTACTGAAACAATTACTTAATGTGCATAAATGCATTAAAGTAGAATCTCTCCAAAGGTCATGAGGTTTCTAAAAAGTCACTTATTTCCGAGAGGTCATGTTCAGCTCCCAACTTGAATGGTAGCAATTAAAGGGACTTTGGTTAACCGAATGGTCACCTAAGATGCACGAATGTGAACCTTTTTAGAATTTCCCTCCATTAAATCTATCCAATGAATGCTTGAATCCTTAAGTCTCCCCTCCATTAAATTCATCCATTGAATCTCCATTGAATGATTGAATTCTTTAGTCTCCCCTCCATTGAATTTGTCCATTGAATTCTAGAATTCCTTAAGTCTTTAAGTTACCAGAATTCTTGAATGTTTGTTTGGAATATGAAAGATCTTTATGGAAGATGTATGGTCAGCAAGATTCCTTTAAAACACTATAAATAGAACTCATTATGTTCAAAATCAAGACACTTAAACATAAATAAAAACAAATGAATTTTGAAGAAAGGACTTTATGAACACATGAAAATATTTGATGCATAGAAAATAACTAAATTGTGACACATGGAAATAATGAACTAAGCATAACCAATTATGAAAACATAAAAATTGTGGAAGAAAAATAAATATACTACAAGCATGACTCAATGCATGAAATGTAACAAATATAAAATAGAACATAGGATCTAAAATTTGAATGTTTCATCTTGAACTGAGGTTTCCTATGTTGGGTCTTAATAATTGGGTTGAGTCCTTGATTGACTCCTTTAGGCCCAATGACTCTAAATTAAGGTCCATTAAGCTCCTTGAATTTAAGAAAAGCCTCATTTGGCCTACTAAAACTTGGCACATTTGATATGTAGAATTGGATCTTGGCCCAATCCAAAAACCACATGTTTACATAATCACATGATGTGGCCATGCTCACATCACAACACATTTGCCTTTCGAGGTCACTCATATGCTATAGAAGTTCTGTCACCTTCAGAGGGGTTGGAAGATTCATTCACGTAGTTCACATTCACTCTTTGGGAAGGCATTCTTGCTTACTCTAAATGAACACAAGACACTAGCTCAGGTAAGACATAAAACAAATATAAATGGGTATCCAAACTTACAGACATACTTGCAAACATAGTTCACACTTAACAGACACACATGTAAACATAGTTTGCTAAGATAACACCAGTACTTACTAGGATAGCGAACAAATGAGGGTTGATTTGAGGCATAATCTTGCAAAAGGTACAGTTGAACCAAGCGATGTTGTTCCCAGTCCTACCTTAATCAAACTATTATACATATAGAGCACTTCAAAATTCATAATATGACAAACTTACCTTATCAGCTCTGGCGAGCTTACCACACCAAATCTGGTGAACCTGTCAGCCATTCAGGTGAACTCACTTGTCATAAAAAAAAATCCTGGCGAACCTGGCTAGCTCCGACTTGGCCAGATTTAACATGACAAACCTTAACTTGGCTAGCTTTGATACCAACAAATGTAACACCCCAAACCTAATCGAGTTGGTTCGACTCAAATTTGGTGAGCTACATTAGCCACCGGAGTAACTCTCCATTAACTCCCAATTTATCCTCCAACACACCCCAGATTTAACACACATATTATATGCTAAGTTATCACACAACAACAGAATATTATGCATGGAATGCAAAACATGAGATCGTAGAAAAATAAGCAGAGGAATGATTTACATGTCACCTAGATAGTAAAACTTAAGGGTTCAATGAAAGAAATAAATATTGTATTTTATGGTAAGCATACTCAAACATAAATACAAGTACATAGAAGTTATTATTAAGGTTCACACAACAACACATGTTCACATACATCTTACAGCATAGGTTTGCATAACAAGGTACCACATGAGTTCTTATAACTACATAAAGCATGAGGTCACAAAAAAAAATCATGATTCGCATACTTCCCAAGTTCGCACATAAACATACATGTTTGGGTTTGCATACATAACAAGCTTCACAACAAAAGGAGTCATTCATACAAGGGTTCTTATACGTTTATAGGGTTCATTAAACTGTAAGGTTATCAGTACTGAGGGTTTCCATGCATATTGCGTGTCAAAAATATATAAGGGTCGCAAGAAATGGTATTACACAATATAACTAACTCGCATGTGGAATTAAGACATGCTCTAGAAAAATTATTGGAATATGACATGGCACGCATGCAAGAAGGAATAATTAACACTAAACTTTATTCATACTGAAAAGAAGAATTTAGCAACAAATGTTTAATTTAAGGTTTTTGAAAATAAAATAAAATCAAACTTAAGGAAATTTCTTCAATAATAGTAGCAACTATAATAAAACTAAGCCTACATAGTTAACCCCATTGCCTTTTTCCCTGGGTTCGTTGGTAGGGTCTAGCCTTGCCCAAATCATCCACCTCGCCACTTCCATTCGTGACCTACTTACCTACGAAGTAAGAGATGAGTGGGTAAGTTCATTGAGAACTCAATGAATATACAGGAATATGAAAGCATGCCTTAAGAAATATGATTTTTAAAACATAAGCTTAGTTCAAAAACTATTTTGCGAGCTGGGCTCTCCGTATGGGTGCAAGACCTAGTTCGCAGTTACTTATTTGTTAAAAAAACATATAAATTTGAAAACAGAATCATATGTACTTTGTTAAAAATCATACTTAAAAACTTGGCTTGTTCTTGAAAGGAAAACTTATAACATAAACATGTGCTTGTGCTTGTTCTTATTCTTATACTTGTACTGTTAATAACAGATTCATAAAAATTTATTCATAGGCACTTGCACTTGTCTTTTGTTGGATAAGTGGATATCTTTATAGTGTCTCACTTATGAATTAGAGCATGTCCCATAAGTGTAGCGATAAGCTAGACACTCTCTGTAAACCAACATGTCCTTGTGAATGGAGCATAGCTCGACATTCGCTTATCCTTCCACATGTGCCAGTGCCCTAACCCCCAAATCACAAAACTTATAAGTTAGTACTCACAATCCTATGGCACGCCATTATATACAACATATAAGCTTGCATGTAACAACCCATTTTTCAGTGAAATCAAAACAGTGGTTTCGAGACCACAAATTTGATTCGAAAATAAGGTTTATTTTTATTTCATTATATGGTCCATATTATAATAGGCATGTCATATGAAAATTTTGATACGGAAATTTTATCGATTAAGTGTTTAATTACAAGAAGGACTAAATCGCATAAAATACGAAAGTTGAATTCTAGTAGCTATAAGGATTAAATAGCTATGGGATTCAAATTTAGAGGTCTTTATATGGTAATTAGACCATTAAAGAAGTATGTATATTTTATTTGATGACTCATCCATGGAAATATAGAAAAAGGGCAAGGACTAAATTGGAAATTGCTAAATACTTAATTAATTAAAACATGAAATGAAAATATCATCTTATTTTTGCCATCTTCAACCTAAAAATTCTATGGAAACCTTAGGAGAGATAGGGGAAACTTTCAAGGCTTAATTGGGTAAGTTTTCTTGTCCCATTTTTAGTAATTTTGATATTTTTGAAACCAGGATAACTTAATCTCTCTATTTGATGGATTAATTTGACGAGTTACCAAAGTTTGGAAAATGGGTCAAGGATGAATATGCTAAAAATTAGAAATTTATGGTAGAAAATGAAAGGTTGTTGATAGATAAACAACTTTTACAAAGTGATTTTTGATTGAAACATGATTTAGGGACTAAAATGTAAACTTGTAAAATTGAAGAAAAAATCTAAAATTTTATGAATACATGTGCTGGAAAATTTGTAATGGGATTTTGGATAGGCTTGGAATAGGGAGTAAATTGCACAAGTTTTATTTTCCGAGCCTAGGGACGAAATCAGATTTTATGGATAATTTAGGTGTAAAATGGTTATTTTGCCTAGGACGTAGATTAAGTCCATTTAAATATGAAATGTGTGAAATTGATGGTTAAATTCATTTATATAGATCCGAACAACACTAATTCGAGGTTAGATTGAGGAAAAGAAAAGGTTTCAGATTAGTAGATTTCTAACGCGAACAAGTGTCGAGGTAAGTTTGTGTAACTTAATTGGACATGTAAATATGTTTATGTAACGCCCCAAAAATCCAAGTATTTATTTTTGTATGTTGTATGCATAAATACTTGTCGGCTTCAGTGGATGAGTGTCTTGAGGAGTGTTGGAGAAGTCCTAAGTTCAAGCCTTGGCTTCTACAAATTTTGTTTTTACTTGAACTAAACCTGTCTCTGGTCAGTAGGCCTCTTAAATAAATTTGGGTAAAGTATGACAAGAAGGGCCTGCGGGTCCAGAGGTAAATGGCGTGTCATTGCTACTAAAGGTCTTGAGTTCAAGTCATGTGTTGCACAAGGAGTGTTTAATTTTGTTGTTGTGCCATGTGTTAAGTTAAGTGCTAGTAGAACTCTAAGCTAATGGGCGGTTGGAGTGTTTGAGGGGGAGGGGAGTGTGTGGTCGAATTTCAGGAGGATTTAGTGAGAGATTTGAGGAGTGGATCAAGGAGTAGGGGAGTGGTAGTTGTTTGCCAAAAGTGGGGTTCTCTTTGTGCCAAAATCGGTCATAGGCACTTAGTGCCGAATTTGTTTAGTTTTGGCTCTCTCTACCGGTAGCTATTTTCTTTTATTTCCTTTCTCTCTTTTGTTTGTGCTTGTGTGGTAGCCGAATTTTACTTGTGACCATTTGGGTACATTTCGTGTTAACTTACTTTGGTTTTATCCTACAGTAGGGTACTTTGATTGATCAACTTTCCTCTCTCCATCACTCACCTCCTCCTAGTGTACTTTGCCTTAGCTGAACCTTCATCTTTCCCTCCCTTCTCCCTTTCTCTCAACCAATTCCCCCTAACCGATTTCACCTTCTTTTCCCTCTTTCCATTTGAATACTTGGGCTGAATTCTGCTTGCTCTCTCTCTGGTTGTGTCGATTCTTACAATACTTCTTTGAAGCAATCGGTTGTGGTCTCTAGGCCGATTACATTGGCACTTCTCCTCTCATTTTCTTTCATTTCTTTGCTCTCTCTCAACTTCTTCCCTATTCGTTGGTGGGTGGCCGAATATTGATCGGTAAGTCTTTGTTTGTCTCTGTTATTTCGACTTTTCTCCTCTTTTCCCTAAATGTCAATTCTCATTTTGTTCTCTCTCTTGGTCATGGTGTTCTTTCGGGTTTTAGTTCTACTCGTGGAGTGGAGGAGTTCGCTAGTATTTTAGAAATGACTGAAATCTTCTTCTCATCTCTCTTTTGAAGGTAACGCTATTCGTTGGTATTATTTTGAATTGAGGCATATTCGCTTGGGATTCTTCAGTCTTGACCGAATGGTTCTTTCAATTTTTGTGGGAATGCGTTGTTCAACCCTTGTGCATAAGCAACATGAATAATATATTCACTTATCATGCAGATAATCCTCAAGGAGTCTATTATCAACTTTCGTCAGCGTTCTAAGCAGGCTAAAACCACGCTCATTCAAGCTAGGCGATAGTAAGTAATCTTTTGAACAAGTTTCGATTAGGGTTTCTTTCAACTCGTATGTTAGGTGCTTAACCAAAGCTTCTGTTGTAATAGGTTGGAGTACACGTGGGCTAATTCGCTCGTTTTTGCAAACAGGTGTGTAATCACACTGCAATAATTATTAATCGGCAAAAGTAAAAAAATATGTCTATTGACATTACACGAGCGTACGAACGCTCGTACACCGATCCAAACACATAAATCGTGGGCGTATAATGTAGAGGCCACCATGAGCGATTTTATGGGCTTAGGCCTTTCTAGGTCACATTGGGCCGTGAGGGCTCACGGACTCGTGGGCCTCATACGATTAATACCACACGGATGTGTGGGGATTATTGGGCCAGGTTGTGTAACTCACACGACCAAGGTCATTTTTAGGCTTTTTGGGCCACACGAGCGCGTGGGCCCACATGGGCCATGTTATAGGCTTTGGGCTCATTTTCATTGATTGACTGTTAAGGTTACACGGGTCGCGCGAGACGACTGTGGACCTACTGTTGGGTCGGTAAGTACAGCTAGACCCCATAGTGATGAAATGATTGTTATACCCTTTTGAGGTAAAATGACTGATGTACTCCTATGATTTGTGTGATTTTATCAAGCATGACATTTTTGCATACACGTATGATATTATGACACGACATGTTGCATGGGGTTGGGTTTGATATATTGGAAGAAGTGTACTGTACTGGCAGCTCTGCTGCTTATACTGTTTAGTGCCACAACCGGTGCTATATTTTGGAGTGTAAGGATGGGTGGGTCGATTTTATCCCCACTTGGAGTGTAGGGCTGGACGGAGTGGAGTGTAGAGGATGGATGGGTAGGACTTCTGATTGTATTTTTGTTACCGTTACTGTAATGGGCTAAGGCCTACACTGCCACTGATACTATATTGGGCTAAGGCCCGAATCATTACAAGATCATTCATGAAATGGGCTTAGCCGAATCAGTGAGTTGCCAATTGTATGGTGATCGCTTGTTTGTTTAATAAGGGAATACACATTGATTTTTCACAAACTCACCCTTCTGCCTTCTTGTGCAGGTAATCCTTAGGCGGGTTAGTATTGTGAGGGACTCGATGTAGGCCACACAACTGCTTTTGCTACTGTTTTATACTTTTAAAATTTAAGCTATTTTATTTGGGGTATTTGTTATGTAATAAGGCCTCTTTAAATTTTACTTTAATTTGGGGTTTACTAATCTAATTTATAACTGCTAGCAGTAGGACGCGAAATTTCCAAAAGATAACTATTTTCAAAACAACACGTTATTTCAACATTTTTCAAAAGCTTCTACAACAAATATTGTCTTTATAATGTAATAACAACCTAAAATGATTAAACATTTGCTCACCTACTTGAGTTTTTAACAACGAACAAGATACTCAAAATTTTTTGTAAAATATCATTACGAGGGTTTTAATATAGTATGGACTTTTCAAATAGAACGATGCTTTTCAAAACGCACTTCAATATGACACCGCAGATTCGACCATAACGTCTAGGCTGGGTTCGGGGTGTTACATTTAGTGGTATCAGAGCCAAGTTACGAAACTTGACTGTGGATTTGGGGTTTTTTAAAACTTAAAATTTTAAAAAAGAACTGTTCAAAATGATTTGAAATACTTGGAATTATTTTACCGAAAGTGTGGTACATCGAGTCTCCGGTGTCGATCCTGTAAGTTCTCTAAAACTATTGCTTGATTAAATTGAAAGACTGAGATTTCTGTAGGTAATAGACTGTACTGAAATACTCTATTTAGAGTAACCTAAAACTGTAGCAAGACTGCGATCTAGGAAAACAAAACTTTGAATTACTGATAATATTTGCCATAAAATATTCGTTAATAAACATTGGAACTGAAAACTGATGCATAAAATTTATAAAACAGATAATACGCAAATTGATAATGTGCACTAGAGGTACTCATGGAAAGGGTACAAGAGGCCGCGGCGGAGGCCGTGGAGGTGCTCAGTGTGGATCTTCAGCATCGGGCCATATGACTATTAACGAAGCTTAGGAGGCACCGGCTTCACCTGTGACTGAGACTGGGTCACACGATCGTGCTGTTGGGGACGACGCACTGTCCCAAGCTATGTTGTAAATTTTGGAAAGGGTCGCTGGGCCTAATACTAGTACTGTGGGTCATGTGGTCAGTGGCAGAATGACTCAGGTCTAATGGGGATGAGATTTTTAGGGGTATTGCTGGAGTTGCCCTTAATGTGGCTAAGTATTGGATTGAAGCCACAGAGAAGATCATGGATGACCTCGACTGCACCCCAGAGCAGAAATTAAAAGATGCGGTGTCGTTGCTACTAGATGAAGCTTATCAGTGGTGGCTTACAGTGAAAGAGGGTACTCAGTTCAACCGGTTGACTTGGGAATTTTTCAAGACTGTAATCCAAGGGAAGTATGTGGGTGCTAGTTTTATGGATGCTCAGAGAAGAGAGTTTCTGAATTTGACTTAAGGGGATAAATCAGTAGCTAAATATGAGTCTGAATTTTTGCGACTTAGCCGCTATGTACGTGGGATGGTGGCAACTGAATATGAGCGTTGTGTTCGTTTTGAGGATGGCCTCAGAGATAATCTATAAGTTCTGATAGCTCCACAGAGGGAGTGAGATTTTGTTATGTTAGTGGAAAATGTGAAGATCACCAAGGATGTGAAGCGCGCTGAGCGTTAGAATCGTGAGTCCGACTAGGGAAGGAACAAGATGGTTTGGGAGCCCTCAAGTTTAGCGATGAGTCCTAAGAAAAAGGCCAGAGTTGATGGACCAGTCAGAGTTGGGCCCTCTGTTGCTGCTTTTGGGTCGCAGCCTTGTGTTGATTGTGGGAGACGCCATCAGGGCGAGTGCTGGAAAAGGAGTAGGGCCTGTTTGAGGTGCGGATTTATGGAACGCCGTATCAGAGATTGTCCATGGGGGCCCGATTAGATGCAAGCTACTGGTATGGGTACTGTTCAGCTGCCGAGAGGTGTTCACCAGCCACCGAGAGGCCGTGGTCAGGCTAGAGGTGGAAATGGTATAAGCCGTGGTCGTGGAGCACCGGGTAGAGGTGCTGGACTTACTGAGGCAAGGCAGCTGGCACTGGTTTATGCTGCACGCTGCCAAGAGGACGGAGACGCCCTAGATGTTATTATAGGTACATTCTTTATCCATAATGTACCTTATACTGCATTGATTGATGTTAAATCTACGCATTCTTATATAGCTTGCACTGTGTCTGAGACTTTGGGTATAACGATTGAAAACATTACGAGTGAGGTTACTGTGTTGAGTCTATTAGGGTAGTCGGTGAGAGTGAATAAACTGTTTAAGAATGTACCTTTGGAGGTCTAAGGAATGATATTTTTAGCGAATTTAATGGAACTCCCTTTTGGAGAATTCGACTTAATATTGGGCATGGACTGGCTGGCTAAGCATCAGCTGGATTTGGATTGTGATACAAAACGGATGGTACTGAAAAATGAAAAGGGTGATGAGGTAGTTGTGATTGGGGAGCGTTGAAACTATCTGTCAAATGTGATTTCTGCACTTAGGGCCGAGAAATTGGTTTGTAAGGGTAGTGAGATGTATTTAGCCTACATCGGTGTTTCAGATTGTGAGGTTTCCTCTGTTAAAGATATTAGAACAGTTAAGGACTTTTCGGATGTTTTTCCCGATGAACTGCCTGGGTTACCTCCAAACTGTAAAGTTGAGTTTGAGATTGAGCTCCTGCTTGGTACAGCTCTAATATCCATCGCCTCTTACAGAATGGCACTGATGGAGCTTGAGGAGCTTAAAGCTCAGATTCAAGAGTTATTGGATCGAAGGTTCATCCGCCCTAGTGTGTCTTCGTGGGGAGCACCGGTATTATTTGTGAAAAAGAAGGATGGATCCATGCGTATATGTATCAACTATAGGCAACTAAATAAATTGACTGTTAACAACAAGTAACCTCTACCGAGGATTGATGATCTATTCAATCAGTTTTGGGGAGCTTAAGTTTTCTTTAAGATAGATCTTCGATCTAGGTACCATCAACTGAGGGTCAAGGAGACTGATGTTTACAAGACAATGTTTAGGACTTGTTATAGTCATTACGAGTTTCTAGTGATGCTGTTTGGCCTGACGAATGCACCAG
Organism: Gossypium longicalyx; assembly: GCA_025698465.1. Lineage (NCBI taxonomy): Eukaryota > Viridiplantae > Streptophyta > Magnoliopsida > Malvales > Malvaceae > Gossypium > Gossypium longicalyx. Next base: position 62,696,079 of record CM046995.1, on the reverse strand, counting down.
CGTTTTTTATGGATATGATGAACCGAGTGTTCCAGCCCTATCTGGATCGGTTCGTAGTAGTGTTTATTGATGATATTCTGGTAGATTTGAAGACTGAGGTTGAATATGATGAACATCTCCGAGTGATTCTGCAGATTTTGAGAGAGAATCAATTGTATGCCAAGTTCAGTAAGTGTGAATTTTGGTTTCGAGAGGTGACATTTCTGGGTCATGTGGTATCTGCTGAAGGAATTAGGGTTGATCCTCGGAAAATAGAAGCTGTTCTGGATTGGAAGCAGCCTAAGTCAGTTTCTGAGATTCGAAGTTTTCTGGGTCTGGCAGGGTATTATAGACGGTTTGTTGAGGGGTTTTTGTTGATTGCTGCGCCTCTGACTAAATTGTTGTGTAAAGGGGTACCGTTTAACTGGACTGACAAATAACAAGAAAGTTTTGAGAAGCTTAACAAAGTTCTGACTGAGGCCCCTGTCTTAATACAGCCAGAGTGGGAAAAAATTCACTGTCTACAGCAATGCATCATACGTTGGTTTGGGCTGTGTGTTGATGCAATAAGGTAAGGTGGTGGCTTATGCGTCTCGCCAGCTTAAGACGCATGAGGCAAACTATCCAACACATGACTTGGAGTTGGCTGCAGTGGTATTCACACTAAAAATTTAGAGGCATTACCTATACGGTGAGAAGTGTATTATTTACACGGATCACAAGAGCCTCAAATACCTCCTCACTTAGAAGGAGCTAAACCTTAGGCAGCGTAGATGGATTGAGCTGCTTAAGGATTATGACTATTCGATTGAAAACCATCCGAGTAAGGCCAATGTGGTGGCTGACGCACTGAGAAGTAGGGCTATGACTGATCTGAGGGCGATGTTTGCTCGTCTTAGCTTATTCGATGATGGTAGTCTGCTGGCTAAACTTCAGGTTAAACCGACGTGGATTGAGCAGATTAAGGGGAAATAGTTGGAGGATGAGTCCTTAGGTCCTCATTTTTGACAGATAGAGAGTGAGGAAACCTCAAATTTTGGATTGAATAGCAAAAGGGTACTCTATTTTCGTGGGAGAGCCTGTGTATCGAAGGATACTAATCTGAGGCAGTCTATACTACAAAAGGTGCATAGTAGTCCGTATGCTATGCATCCTAGCGGGAATAATGTAATATCCCGAATTAGGGCCTAATCGGAATAGTGGTTTCGTGACCACAAATCCAAGATAGAAATAATTATTTTATAATTATTTTGAGGTTTATGATATGATTGCATGATTGTGTGAAAATTTCGTGAAGAAATTTTATGCATAAAGTGCTTAATTTGAAGTTAGGGACTAAATCGAATAATTTGCAAAACTTGCATTCTAGAAGTTTTTAGTATGAAATTGCTTTGAAATATTAATTAGGAGGTCTTAAATAGCAATTTGACCAATTTGAAGTTCATGGACAAAATTAGGACATGGAAGGAATTTTTGAAAGTTTAGTAGTAAGGGCATTTTGGTCATTTAGGGGTAAAATGAATTAAAATACAAAATTAAAAGCCAATTTTGCTCATCTTCAACCCCATGGCCGAATATAGCAAGGAGAAACCATGGCTAGGGTTTTCAAGCTTCCAAGCTCGATTGTAAGTCCATTCTAGCCCCAGTTTTTCAAGTTCTTTACGTTTTTGAGATCCCTGCTTCGATTTAGCTTATGTTAGCAATAATTTAACCTAGGGTTTATATTTGGAAAAATGCCCATAGGTGAAATTTGTGTATTTTGATGTTTTATGATAGAATATGAGGTTTTAAATTATGTTAGACAACTTGTACTACTCAATTTTAAGCAAAAACGAGTAAAGGGCTTAATCGGTAAAAAATACCTAATAGTCACAAGTACATGTTAGAGTGAGAATTTGATGTTGCCATAGAAGGGAAAAGTGATCAGCATGTTGTAAAACATAATAATAAGGAATAAAGTTTAATCCCGAACTTAGGGGCAAAAATGTAAATATGCAAAAGTTTAGGGTAAAATTGTAATTTTGTCAAAATTTGAATTAAGGGTTAATTTGATAATGTGAGTGATAAATAAGTTAAATGTGTTATTTTAGATCAAGAAAGACGTGGAAACGACTCCAATCGAGGAAAAGAAAAGATTGTGGATTAAATTGCAAAACCTTTGTATTTTGGTACCAAGGTAAGTTCATGTGTAAATAATGTAACATAATTGTGATTTTTAAGTCATTGATGTTAATTATATGATATGCTGATTTTTATCATGAAATATATGTTTTGTGGTTAATTTTGAATAAAATGCAAATTATGTGAGTTATTTGTTGAATATAAATTGTTACCGAGTATTGATTTCGGCATTCTACGGAAGACGGCAAGGATATGTGTTCGAGGAAAATCCCGTTTGAACCTTAGGAATAGATTAGGATACAAGTGACATGTCACTAGGATGGTTGAGCATCCGAACTCGTTGAGTTGAGTCCGAGTTCACTTATGGATGCGAATGTTCGAACTCGTTGAGTTGAGTCCGAGTTCGTGAGATGTAACTAGGCATCCGAACTCGTTGAGTTGAGTCCGAGTTCATTATGGATGCGAACGCCGAGCTCGTTGAGTTGAGTCCGAGTTCGCTTAAGGGCGGGTTACATGGTAGCTTGGCTACATATGTGGCACTTATGTGCAAACTTCCTCACGTATCCAATTATATTCCGATGAGTTCAACGGGTAAAAGTTCTACTCAAAGGAAGGAATACTTGAGATGAAAAGAGACGTATTGGTAAGTGATGTGAAATGGATACTTGGACAGGTATGTACTTAACCCTCGGGTTGAGTATTGATACAATAACGATAAGGTAGTAAAATGATGAAAGATGATTAGAAATGAGATTTATGTTTTGGTGATACCATGCTAATGTTGTTTGGTATGATTGCTTTGTTATGTTACTTATTATTTGCATATGAACTTACTAAGCATTTATGCTTACTCCTCTTTCTTACTCATTTTAGTTTTGGACAAGCCAGCTTAGGAGTCGGGATTGGTCTAAGCTCACCACACTATCCTAAGAACTTTTCGGTAAAATGGCTTGTAAATTTAAGTATGGCATGTATAGCAAAATACTTATTTTGTGTAAATGATCTTATGGTATGGTGATGAAATGGTTGAGGAAGTGCTTGATAATGATAAATTATGGAAATGGTTAGTTTAGAATATGTTTGATGTTATGGAAAGTTAATAAGTTACCTAGTTCATGAAAATTCATAAAAGGATGAAATTTGCCATAAACAGAATATTACAGCAACACTGACGTGAGTTTGAAAATTTACTAAAAATCATAGGAATTGAATTACATGATGAATTAAATATAAAATTCAAGCTTATTGTGTCTAGTTTCACATGAAATAAATGAAATGGGTAAAGGAGTTATATGTTGGAAGATATTTGAATTTTAGTGAAACAGGGTCAGAGCAGTTTCTGAATCCCCTGTTCCAACTTTAGAAATTCACCATAAATTGTACAGATATAATTAGGTGGTGTATTTTATATTCTCAGAATCCTTATTGAGTCTAGTTTCAGGATAAATAAACCTCATATTCGTATGAATTTTATACAGAGAGAAAAGTGGTTCGTAGTAAACAGAGGTCAGACCAGTCAAGCCCTGAAACAGGGGTAACTTTAACTAATAAAATGTACTAATTGGCCCAACCAAAAATTCTAGAAAAAAATTAGTAGATAGGAATATGAGTCTAGATTCAGAGAAAATTTACGGATCTTGATTTCAAGTTTCGTAACTCGAGATATGATTTTTCTTGTGACTGTAACGCAAGTAGCTAAAAAGCTTTGAATGTAGAAACAAATAATCTAAAGTTCTTAAAATGTTAAATTAAGTTTAGTAACACCTCATACTCGACTCCGGTGACGGTCTCGGGCGTGGGGGCGTTACATTTAGTGGTATCAGAGCAGGTTTAGTCAGTTCTCGGACTACGTGTTGTATGTACGGAATTTGCTATACATGCCATATGTATAAATTGTGATAGTGTGACGACTTCTGACCTTTTTCAATGATTTTTTTATAGTAAATGGATCCCGATTCAGGTGTGGCGGATGAAGTAGAGAGTAATGCGCCAGCTCCGGCTGAAAGAGCAAGCACCGACCGAAAATCCACCTCCTCTGTTGGTCGGGAGGAGGAGGAGAAAGGGGTCGAGAAGCCTTTCTCCAAATGATGAGTGCATGGTACACCGAGTTCGTTAAATGCGAACCCAAATGTACAACCTCCCCACCTCCCCAATTCCTCAACCTGTACCCCGGATGCCTCAAGGTATGGATCTGATGAAATTTCATAGAAATCTAGTTGTGAGAATCCATGAAGCAAGGGGTAGAAGAATTTAAAGCAAATATTGATGATGATGCCGAGAAAGCAGAGTTTTTGCTTGAAAATTCTATTCGGATATTTGATGAATTATCTTGTACACCTGAAGAATGTTTGAAATGCGCTATATCTTTGTTGAGGGATTCAGCTTATAATTGGTGGAAGACTTTGATTTCGGTGGTACCGAAAGAGAGAGTAACATGGGAATTCTTTCAAGAAGAGTTTCGGAAGAAATATATTAGTGAAAGATTTATGGATCAGAAGCGTAAAGAATTTCTTGAACTGAAGCAACGTAATATGACGGTTACAGAATATGAAAGAGAGTTTGTTCGATTAAGTAAATATGCCAGAGAGTATGTTCCTACAGAGGCCAAGATGTGCCGACGATTTGAAGACGGGCTCAACGAAGACATCAAGGTATTTGTTGGAATTCTTGAATTAAAAGAAATGGTAGTATTGGTTGATCGAGCTTGTAAGGTGAAGAATTACTTAAAAGAGAAGAAAAAGGCAGAGACTGAGACTAGAAGCTGGAAGAAAAGACCGATGAGCAGTTCATTCTCACAGCAACCTGGAAAGTCAAGAAATATGAATCCTCGTTCTCAAACTTCAATTTGGGCAATCATATGGAAACTATAAGAAGCAAAATGTGGGTCCTAAGTCCTAGACTACTTGGCGACAAAGTGTAGGGAATTCGAGATTTGTTAAACTTTGAGTGCCAATGTGTGGTAGAAATCATTTTGGCCCGTGCAGAGCAAATGAATGTTTTCGATGTGGTTCTCCTGGATCATTTTATTAGAGATCGCCCAGAGAGAGAGTGAAAAAGAAAAATTTGAGAATACAAAAACAAGTGGGGCGGATTCGAGAGGAAGATAACCAAGAAAAGCTGGGACCGAAACAAGTAGTAAGAATGTAGCCAGGGATGCACCAATTAGACCTGAAGGAAGGGCTCCAGCTAGGACTTATGCTATTAAAGCGCGCGAAGATGCTTCCTCACCCGATGTGATTACCGGTACATTTTCTCTCTATAATGTTAAGAGCAAAACCGATGTTTTTACAATAGATTTCTGAAGCTCAGAAAGATGATCAAGATTTGCAAGCCAAAAGAAAGTAGTGTGAAGTTGATACAGAGTCAGATTTCAGAATCGGTTCTGATGGGTGCTTAATGTTTAAAGATCGGATTTGTGTACCAAAGAATGAGGAATTGATTCAAAAGATCCTACAGGAAGCACATAGTGGTTGTTTCTCGATTCATTCGGGTAGTACGAAAATGTATAATGACTTGAAGAAAATGTATTGGTGGAATGGAATGAAAAAGGATATATCAGAGTTTGTGTCCAAATGCTTGATTTGTCAACAGTGAAAGCTGAACACCAAGTGCCTTCGGATTACTTCACCTATTATGGTTCTGAATGGAAATGGGATCGGATTACTATGGATTTTGTTTGGGATTGCCATTAACTCCGGGAAAGAAAGATGCCATCCGGGTAATAGTTGACGACTAACTAAGTCGGCTCATTTTATCCCGATGCGTCACGGATTATTCTCTTAACAAGTTGGCTGAATTGTTTGTTAGAGAAATTGTTAGACTACATGGAATACCATTGTCGATCATTTCAGATATAGAGATCCAAGGTTTACCTCGCGGTTTTGGCAAAAATTGCAAGACGCGTTAGGTACAAAATTAAATTTCGATCTTGCTTTTCATCCACGATGATGGACAATCGAGAGAGTAATTCGATTCTTGAAGATATGCTCGGATGTTGTGTATTGGAATTTCAAGGAAGTTGGGAAAAATACTTACCGTTGGTAGAATTTGCTTACAATAATAGTTATCGAGACGAGCTTGAAAATTGCACCTTATGAAGCATTGTATGGTCGTAAGTGTCGAACGCCTTTGTATTGGACTGAACTCAAGGAAAATCAGATTTATGGAGTTGATCTAATAAAAGAAATCAAGAAAAAGTGAAGGTAATTCGAGATTGTTTGAAAGTCGCTTGGATAGACAAAATCTTATGCATTGAAAACGAAAGGACATTGAATTTCAAGTTGGTGATAAAGTATTTTTAAAGGTGTCTCCGTGGAAAAAGGTTCTCGATTTGGGCGGAAGGGCAAATTAAGTCCACGCTTTATTGGGCGTATGAGGTAATTGAAAAAGTTGGACCGGTAGCATATCGGCTAGCTTTACCACCTGAATTAGAGAAGATTCATGATGTGTTCCACGTATCTATGTTACGTCGGTATCGTTCGGATCCTTCACATGTGATTTCACCGACAGAAATTGAACTACAACCAGATATGACCTATGAAGAATAAACCGATTAAGATTTTAGCTCGAGAGGTCAAACAACTAAGGAATAAAAATATTGCACTTGTGAAGGTGTTGTGGCAAAAGCATGGAGTAGAAGAAGCTACATGGGAATCCGAAGAAACTATGAGAAATCAATACCCACATCTGTTTTCTTGGTAAGATTTTCGAGGACGAAAATCCTTAAAGGGGGAGAGTTGTAATATCCCGAATTAGGGCCTAATCGGAATAGTGGTTTCGTGACCACAAATCCAAGATAGAAATAATTATTTTATAATTATTTTGAGGTTTATGATATGATTGCATGATTGTGTGAAAATTTCGTGAAGAAATTTTATGCATAAAGTGCTTAATTTGAAGTTAGGGACTAAATCGAATAATTTGCAAAACTTGCATTCTAGAAGTTTTTAGTATGAAATTGCTTTGAAATATTAATTAGGAGGTCTTAAATAGCAATTTGACCAATTTGAAGTTCATGGACAAAATTAGGACATGGAAGGAATTTTTGAAAGTTTAGTAGTAAGGGCATTTTGGTCATTTAGGGGTAAAATGAATTAAAATACAAAATTAAAAGCCAATTTTGCTCATCTTCAACCCCATGGCTGAATATAGAAAGGAGAAACCATGGCTAGGGTTTTTCAAGCTTCCAAGCTCGATTGTAAGTCATTCTAGCCCTGTTTTTCAAGTTCTTTACGTTTTTGAGATCCCGGTAGCTCGATTTAGCTTATGTTAGCAATAATTTAACCTAGGGTTTATATTTGGAAAAATACCCATAGGTGAAATTTGTGTATTTTGATGTTTTATGATAGAATATGAGGTTTTAAATTATGTTAGACAACTTGTACTACTCGATTTTAAGCAAAAAGCGAGTAAAGGGCTTAATCGGTAAAAATACCTAATAGTCACAAGTACATGTTAGAGTGAGAATTTGATGTTGCCATAGAAGGAAAAAGTGATCAGCATGTTGTAAAACATAAGAATAAGGAATAAAGTTTAATCCCGAACTTAGGGGCAAAATGTAAATATGCAAAAGTTTAGGGGTAAAATTGTAATTTTGTCAAAATTTGAATTAAGGGTTAATTTGATAATGTGAGTGATAAATAAGTTAAATGTGTTATTTTAGATCAAGAAAGACGTGGAAACGACTCCATTCGAGGAAAAGAAAAGATTGTGGATTAAATTGCAAAACCTTTGTATTTTGGTACCAAGGTAAGTTCATGTGTAAATAATGTAACATAATTGTGATTTTTAAGTCATTGATGTTAATTATATGATATGCTGATTTTTATCATGAAATATATGTTTTGTGGTTAATTTTGAATAAAATGCAAATTATGTGAGTTATTTGTTGAATATAAATTGTTCTGACCGAGTATTGATTTCGGCATTCTACGGAAGACGGCAAGGATATGTGTTCGAGGAAAATCCCGTTTGAACCTTAGGAATAGATTAGGATACAAGTGACATGTCACTAGGATGGTTGAGCATCCGAACTCGTTGAGTTGAGTCCGAGTTCACTTATGGATGCGAATGTTCGAACTCGTTGAGTTGAGTCCGAGTTCGTGAGATGTAACTAGGCATCCGAACTCGTTGAGTTGAGTCCGAGTTCATTATGGATGCGAACGCCCGAGCTCGTTGAGTTGAGTCCGAGTTCGCTTAAGGGCGGGTTACATGGTAGCTTGGCTACATATGTGGCACTTATGTGCAAACTTCCTACGTATCCGAATTATATTCCGATGAGTTCAACGGGTAAAGTTCTACTCAAATGAAGGAATACTTGAGATGAAAAGAGACGTATTGGTAAGTGATGTGAAGTGGATACTTCGGACAGGTATATACTTAACCCTCGGGTTGAGTATTGATACAATAACGATAAGGTAGTAAAATGATGAAAGATGATTAGAAATGAGATTTATGTTTTGGTGATACCATGCTAATGTTGTTTGGTATGATTGCTTTGTTATGTTACTTATTATTTGCATATGAACTTACTAAGCATTTATGCTTACTCCCTCTTTCTTACTCATTTTAGTTTTGGACAAGCCAGCTTAGGAGTCGGGATTGGTCGGAAGCTCAGTCACACTATCCGGAAGAACTTTTCGGTAAAATGGCTTGTAAATTTAAGTATGGCATGTATAGCAAAATACTTATTTTGTGTAAATGATCTTATGGTATGGTGATGAAATGGTTGAGGAAGTGCTTGATAATGATAAATTATGGAAATGGTTAGTTTAGAATATGTTTGATGTTATGGAAAGTTAATAAGTTACCTAGTTCATGAAAATTCATAAAAAGGATGAAATTTGCCATAAACAGAATATTACAGCAACACTGACGTGAGTTTGAAAATTTACTAAAAATCATAGGAATTGAATTACATGATGAATTAAATATAAAATTCAAGCTTATTGTGTCTAGTTTCACATGAAATAAATGAAATGGGTAAAGGAGTTATATGTTGGAAGATATTTGAATTTTAGTGAAACAGGGTCAGAGCAGTTTCTGAATCCCCTGTTCCAACTTTAGAAATTCACCATAAATTGTACAGATATAATTAGGTGGTGTATTTTATATTCTCAGAATCCTTATTGAGTCTAGTTTCAGGAGAAATAAACCTCATATTCGTATGAATTTTATACAGAGAGAAAAGTGGTTTGTAGTAAACAGAGGTCAGACCAGTCAAGCCCTGAAACAGGGGTAATTTTAACTAATAAAATGTACTAATTGGCCCAACCAAAAATTCTAGAAAAAAATTAGTAGATAGGAATATGAGTCTAGATTCAGAGAAAATTTACGGATCTTGATTTCAAGTTTCGTAACTCGAGATATGATTTTTCTTGTGACTGTAACGCAAGTAGCTAAAAAGCTTTGAATGTAGAAACAAATAATCTAAAGTTCTTAAAATGTTAAATTAAGTTTAGTAACACCTCATACTCGACTCCGGTGACGGTCTCGGGCGTGGGGGCGTTACAAATAAGATGTATCGTGACCTTCGTAAGTTGTATTGGTGGCCAGGTCTTAAGCGTGAAGTTACTGACTTCGTGGGTAAATGCCTTACTTGTTAGCAGGTTAAGGCTGAACACCAGTTACATTCAGGGTTGCTTCAGCCAGTTAAGATTCTGCTTTGGAAGTGGGAGAGAGTAACTATAGACTTCGTTAATGGGATACCCTTAACATCTACTAAGAAGGATTCAGTATGGGTTATCGTGGATCGATTGACCAAGTCTGCTCATTTCATGCCTGTTCGTACCGATTACTCGTTACAAAAGTTTGCTAAGCTGTATATATCTAAAATAGTGAGACTACATGGGGTACCAGTTTCCATAATATCTAATAGGGATCTTTGCTTCACGTCTCGGTTCTAGAAAAAGTTGCACTAGGCTTTTGGTACGAGGTTGGACTTCAGTACTACGTTCCATCCTCAGATAGATGGTCAGTTAGAGAGGGTGATTCAGATACTAGAGGACATGTTAAGAAGTTGTGTGATTGACTTTTGAGGTAGTTAGGAGGACTATTTGCCATTAGCAGAGTTTGCGTATAATAATAGCTACTAATCTAGCATACAGATGGCACCTTACGAGGCATTATATGGTCGTAAGTGTTGTACTCCTTCGTGTTGGACTGAGCTGGGTGAGCGGTGTGTTCTGGGTCTTGAATTGATTTCTGATACTGAGGATAAGGTTAGACTAATTTGGGATTAACTGAAGGCAGCATCAGACAGACAGAAGTCGTATGCGGATCTGAAGCATAAAGAGATTGAGTATTCTGTGGGTGATTTAGTTTTCTTAAGGTCTCGCCATGGAAGAAGATACTGAGGTTTGGACGGAAGGGCAAGTTAAACCCTAGGTTCATTGGACCTTACTGCATATTGAAAAGTGTGGGACCAGTTGCCTATCAACTTGACTTACCTTCAGAGTTGGATCAGATGCATGATGTATTTCACGTCTCCATGCTGAGGCATTATTGCTCTGATGCCATGCATGTTGTCTCAACTGACGAGATTGAGGTTAGGCCATATCTAACTTTCAAGTAGGAACCGGTTCAGATTTTAGAGCGTGATGTAAATGTGTTAGAAAGGAAGTCTATTCCACTAGTTAAGGTACTTTGGCGTAATCACAGCTCGAAGGAAGCCACATAGGAACCCAAGGAGGTGATGCGACAACAATACCCCCATCTGTTTTGACAAGGTAAATTTTGAGGCCAAAATTTCTTTCAGGGGGTAGAGTTGTAACGCCCCAAAAATCTAAGTATTTATTTTTGTATGTTGTATGCATAAATACATGTCTGCTTCAGTGGATGAGTGTCTTGAGGAGAGGGTGTTTGAGGGGGAGGGGGTGTGTGGCTGAATTTCAGGAGGAGTTTGAAAGGAATTTGAATTGGTCAGAGGAGAGATTTGGGGAGAGATTTGAGGAGTAGATCAAGGAGTAGAAGAGTGGTAGTTATTTTCTGAAAGTGGGGTTCTCTTTGTGCCAAAATCTGTCATAGGCACTTAGTGCCAAATTTGTTTATTTTTTGCTCTCTTTATTGGTAGCTATTTTCTTTTGTTTCCTTTCTCTCTTTTGTTTGTGCTTGTGTGGTAGCCGAATTACTTGTGACCATTCGGGTACGTTTCGTGTTAACTTACTTTGGTTTTGTCCTATAGTAGGGTACTTTGATTTATCAACTTTCCTCTCTCCATCACTTTCATCCTCTTAGTGTTCTTTGCCTTAACCGAACCTTCATCTTTCCCTCTCTTCTCTCTTTCTCTCAAACAATTCCCCCTAGCCGATTACACCTTCTTTTCCCTCTTTCCATTTGAATACTTGGGCTGACTTCTGCTTGCTCTCTCTCCGGTTGTGTCGATTCTTACAATACTTCTTTAAAGCAATCGGTTGTGGTCTCTAGGCCGATTAACTTGGCACTTCTTCTCTTTTTTTCTTTTGTTTCTCTGTTCTCTCTCAACTCCTTCCTTATTCACTGGTGGGTGGCCGAATACTGATTGGTAAGTCTCTATTCGTCTCTACTCTTTCAGTTTTTCTCCTCTTTTCCCTGAATGCCGATTCTTATTTTGTTCTCTCTCTTGGTCATGGTGTTCTTTCAAGTTTTAGTTCTACTCGTGGAGTGGAGGAGTTTGGTAGTATTTCAAAAATGATCGGAATCTTCCTCTCGTCTCTCTTTCAAAGGTAACGCTATTCATTGGTATTATTTTGAATTGAGGCATATTGGCTTGGGATTCTTCAGTCTTGGCCGAATGGTTCTTTTTATTTTTGTGGGAATGCGTTGTTCAACCATTGTGCATAAGCAACATGAATAATAGATTCACTTATCATGCAAATAATCATCAAAGAGTCTGTTATCAACTTTTGTCAGTGTTCTAAGCGGGTTAAAACCACGCTTGTTCAAGCTAGGCGATAGTAAGTAATCTTTTGGATAAGTTTCGATTAGGGTTTCTTTCAACTCGTATGTTAGGTGCTTAACCGAAGCTTCTGTTGTAATAGTTTGGAGTACACGTGGGCTAATTCGCTCGCTTTGGCAAACAGGTGTGTAATCACACTGCAATAACTGTTAATCGGCAAAAGCCGAAAAATATGTCTATTAACGTTACACGAGCGTGCACTCGCTCATGTGACTATCTAAACGCATAAGTCATGGACGTATGATCGTAGAGGCCATCATAAGCGATTTCATGGGCTTAGGCCGTTCTAGGCCACATTAGGCTGAAGTGGGCCGTGAGGGCCCACGGACTCATGGGCCTCACACGAGTAATACCACACGGACGTATGTAGATTATTGGGCTAGGTTGTGTAACTCACACAGCCAAGGTCATTTTTGAGCTTTGTGGACCACACGGATGTGTGGGCCTATATGGGCCATGTTATGGGCTTTGGGCCCATTTTCATTGATTGACTGTTTAGGTTGCACGGATTGCCCGAGACAACTATGGGCCTACTGTTGGGTCGGTAAGAACACCTAGACCCCATATTTATAAAGTGACTATTATACCCTTATGAGGAAAAATGACTGATATACCCCTATGATTTGTATGACTGTATTCAAGCCTGACATTTTTGCATACAGGTATGATATTATGACATGACATGTAGCATGTGTAACATCATGAATTAGGGCCTAGTCGAAATAGTGGTTTTGAGACTACAAACCCGAAGTGGAAATATTTATTTTATGATTATTATAAAGCCTATGATATGTTTCTATGCTTGTGTGAAAATTTCATGAGGAAATTTTATGTGAAAAGTGCCTAATTGAACTTCAGGGCCTAAATCGAATAATTTGTAAAATTTGAGTTCTAGAAGCAATTTGCTTGAAATTGAATTGGATTATTAATTAGAGGTCCTTAATTAGTAATTTGACCAAGTTCTAAATATTTGGACAAAAATGGGCTTAGAAGGGTAAAAATTTAAAGAATAGTAAAAAGGGCATTTTGGTCATTTAGGGGTAAAATGAGCTAAAGACAAAATAAAAACCAAAAATCTTTGCTCATCTTCTTCCTTGGCCGAGTTCTTCATGGAGAAACCATGTCTAGGTTTTTGTCATCTTCCAAGCTCAATAGTAAGTGATTCCGAGCCCCGTTTTTAATGTTCTATGCATTTTTGAAGTCCCGGTAACATGATCTACTTATTTCTACTATTAATTTGAGCTAGGGTTCATGTTTAAAAATTGACCCATATGTGACATGCAGGCATTGTGATGTCTAATGGTAGAAAATGAGTGTTGGGTGTTAGATAAATGACTTTTACTAAGCGATTTTCGTTGAAAACGTCCGAAAGGACCGTTTTGCATAAGTTGTAAAATGTTATAAAAGGGTGTTGTGATAAGAATTGAAGTTTGCTAAAGTTATGAAATTTGTTCAAATAGGCTTATAGAGTGAGGAAATTGAATAAAAATCATTTTATGAGCCTAGGGACAAAACTGTAAATTTGACAAATTTTAGGGGCAAAATTGTAAAATTTCCAAAATATGATTTTTGGGTTAAATTGAATAATGTGAGTCCTAATAGGCTATATTTGAAATGTTAGATCAAGGAAATTGAGATTTGGGCTTAAATCGAAAAAGTACAACGTTAAGGGATAAAATGGTAAAAATGGCCGTTTTCGTATTCGAGGTAAGTTAATGTGATTTTAATAATGCAATATTGTATTTAAATGTTAATGCTTCGATATTACACGAGTTGTAAGTATATATATGTGAATAATTTGATGTTATGTAAATAATGTGACATTTTTATATGTTGTGGATGTCTTGGTAATTGTATGATTAAAATGCTTATGTGATTATTTCGATGATATAACATGTTCTTGATGTTTTGCTGTTTTGATAAAAATGGTGCAATGCCATGTGACTATGAGATATTTTCTATGTGAATGAAGCCACAATTCGAGTACGTCCGGTAAAGGTTTGGAAGTCTGAAATCCCATTTGAACCTTAGGAATAGTTGAGGATACGAGTGACATGTCACTAGGATAGTTATGTTTTTTATGAGCTCATTTGATATGTGATACATGCTAGGGTCCAGGTGCTGGGTATCTTGAGTTGTGTTTGGATACTCTTTAGCTTTTTGAGTAGCCCCCGTTGAGAGCGGCATGTGATTCTGTAATATGAGGTACTTTAGTGCACATTTTGTTAGGTAGCCAAGGCTACATTCAGGCACTTCGGTGCATTCCTTCCGTGTGTCCGAATCATATTCCAAGTGTTCAACGGGTAACGTATTATGAATTTCGAAAGTAATCTAAGTAAACCATGTGTGTGCAAGAGGGCATAGGTATGTACTCAAACCCTATGAGTACTTGGTAGATGATGATTTTATTAAAAGGTATGTGTTTGTATGAGCATGTGCCAATAAATATGAAAGGTAAGTTTATCTGATTTGACGAAAGTATGAAGGATTATGGCAAGAATGCATATGTGATAGTAAATCATGCCTATGAGATTATTGCATAATGAATTTGTGATTATGGGATTATGTCTATGATATATAATAAACATTTTTACCATGATAATTGAAATGGTTGTAAAGGTGATATAACCTTAATACCATTATTTTACATTAAAGCAGTTTTGGACAGCAACAGTAGACCGACTTTGAAAATTCACCAAAAATTGTGAAAATTTAGTTAGAGTCTGAATAATATATGAAACTAAATCTTATTGAGTCTAGTTTCACATAAAGGAAACGATATAAGCAAAAGATTTTTTTTATTATGAGATATTTAAAATCTTGTGTGACAGAGTTGGAGTGATTCTGGACTCCCCTATCTTAACTTTGGAAAATTACTAGAAATTGTACAAAGATAATTATGAGTTATAATCTATATGAATGAAATATTTGATGAGTCTATTTTCAAGATAAAGAGAAGAAAGCATTATCCGAGTCTTGTACTATGAGATATTTGATTTTTAGTAGATAAAGGTTGAAGCTGTCAGATAGCAAAACAGGAGGGAGTTTAAAGAATAAACTGTACTTATTGGATAGACCAAAAATTATGGAAATTTTATGGTAAGAATATATATGAGTCTAGTTTCAGGAAAAATTAACAGATCTTAATCTGGAGTTTCTTAGCTCCAGATATAAATAAATTAGTAACTATGACTTGAGAAAACAACATGACCAGAAAATCAGCAAAAGTGTAACTATGATTATGTTTTCATGGAATCATGTTGATAATTTACTTATTATTTTCATATGGACTTACTAAGCATAAAGCTTACTCCCCCTTTCCTTTTCTCTTAGTGTTGTCAGGTCGGCTCGAGGTTGGAGATCTCAGAGGCAGCATCACACTGTCAAGTCTCCACTTTTGGATTAATGATGCATATGTTAGTAATTTCAAGTGAGTGGCATGTATAAGGACTAGACAAATGATATGTGTTATTATGATTTAGTCAAATATGTTGGCTATATTGAGTTATTTGTATATGACCATGAGATGTGGCTCATATTGATTATGGTTGGTAAGTTTAGCTAATTATGCTATGTTTAATGCCTATGATGTGATGATGAAATTATGTGGTTGCCTTACATGATTGATAGTACGTCATGTGTGTTGGATGTATATGACCATTCGAGATGGTCATAATTTTGAAGTAATTGCATGATTTAGAAACAAGATGATGATGGTTAAACATGAGTGTTTGATGAATAAGTTGGTAATCTTCGTTTAATGGTAAAAGTGGGCATCAAAATGACAAGTCTTATAAATGAGGATTAATGAATCTGGACTAGGTATTTCATGAGTAAGTGCATCATATGAAAAAGGATATGCTAGTATGATAAATGTGTCTTAATAAAGAGTGATTAATTATTAAAATAATGCCATAAATTGTGATTTGGATGTGTGCAAGATTGTAAGGTATTATGGGTAACATGAAAGCTTGGAAAATAGCCTAAGTGTTGGCTACAAGGGCAAAGACACGACCATCTGTCTCAATCGTGTGGAGGACACAGCCTAGCACAGGGGCATGTGGCTTGGCCATGTGGATAAATTTATTTTGCTGACGTCATAATCAGAGAGTTACACAGCGTGAGGACACGAGTGTGTCCAGGGTACACGGGCGTGTCCCAGTTCCCACACGGACGTGTGACCCTGTTTCTTGGAAAAAGTTTCTAAGTTTTCCTAAAACCTTCCAAAGTTCTCGTTTTAGTCCCAACCCGCCTTTAAATGCATGTTTAGAGCTTCGATAGCTCACGTAAGGGACATTATGCATGTGATTGAAAAGTTTTTAAATTAGAACAATAATTTTATGGCCTGATTTTGCATGTTTGTTTATGTTTAAGTCTGGTAATGCCTCATATCCTATCTCGGCATTGGACACGGGTAAGGGGTGTTATAGCATGGGGTTGGGCTTGATATATTGGAGGAAGTGTACTGTACTGGTAGCTCTGCTGCATATACTATTTAGTGCCACAATCGGTGCTATATTTTAGAGTTTACTGATGGGTAGGTCAATTTTATCCCCACATAGAGTGTAGGGCTGGACGGAGTGGAGTGTAGAGGATGAATGGGTAGGACTTCTGATTGCATTTCTATTGCTTGTACTGTAATGGGCTAAGGCCCACACTGCCACTGATACTATATTGGGCTAAGGCCCTAACTGTTATTGGACTATTACTGAAATGGGCTTAGGCCCAGACTGTATTTGCCTATTGTATGACTGACTGTTTGTTTAATAAGGGAATAGACACTGAGTTTTCACAAACTCACCCTTCTGCCTTCCTGTGCAGGTAATCCTTAGGCGAGTCGGTGCTGCGTGGGACTCGATGTAGGCCACACAACTGCTTTTGCTACTGTTTTAAACTTTTAAACTTTAAGCTATTTTATTTGGGGTATTTGTTATGTAATAAGGCCTCTTTAAATTTTACTTTAATTTGGGGTTTACTAATTCTGATTTATAATTGCTAGCAGTAGGACGCGAATTTTCCAAAAGATAACTATTTTCAAAACACCACATTATTTCAACATATTTCAAAAGCTTCTGCAACAAATATTGTCTTTAAAATGTAACAACAACCTAAAATGATTAAACTTTTGCTCACCTACTTGAGTTTTTAACAACGAACAAGATACTCAAATTTTTTTGTAAAAGATCATTACTAGGGTTTTAATATAGTACGAACTTTTCGAACAAAACGATGCTTTTCAAAACGCATTTCAATGTGACACCGCAGATTCGACCATAACGTCTAGGCCGGGTTTGGGGTGTTACAGTTTAATTGAATGTTGTGTTGTATGGAATGTGACTTACATTGATGTGCATTACTTGAATGCTATAATGAGAAATTTAATACATGCTTCATATGGTGAAAAAGGGTTAAGTCCCGATTGAATATTGAATTTCGATGAATATATGCGCTTTCCCGGAATGAAAAAGGTCCTGCATTTGTTGCGGACGGGATTTATCTCGGACGAGTAATCCTATTGACCTTGTTATAGAAATGATTTAGCCTGAACAGGTAATCCGAATATAATACCTCTCGAGTATACGTTATGATTAGTGTTTAGCCTAGACTGGTAAGCGTAGTTGAGCTCTTTTGAGCTTATGTTATATAAAGGATTTAGCTTGGACTTGTAATCCTGTTATACAGTATGTGGCTCGAGAGTGTATTCCTTGATAAAGTGCCCTAATGGGTATCCTCGAATAAGAATTGATGGATTATTGAATCGTACACCCCAAGTGTACTACTTGAGTGTAACATTCTAAATTAAGGCCTAGTCGAAATAGTGGTTTCGGAACCACAAATTTGACGTAAGAAAGTTTATTTTTATTATATTTTTATGGTCTAAAATTTCACAGAATAATTTCATGAAAATCCCGTTCGAAAATTTTGACGTTTGGGCACTCAGTTTAGTCAAAATGACTAAATTGTAAAAAGTGAAAAAGTTGAGTTATACATGTTAGAAATGTCTAATTGTTATGAAATTTTAAATTGGAGGTCCTTAAATGGTAATTAGACCATTGGATAATTTTTTGGACAAAAATGGACATGGAATGGTAAAATTTTAAAGATGAGTAAAAAGGGTAATTTGGTAAATTGGTAATTAAATGGTCTAAAAGACAAAAGAAAAGCCAAAAACCCTTGTCCATCTTCTTGTTTGGCCGAATGTAGCAAGGAGGAAGCCATGGTTAGGGTTTTCAAGCTTCCAAGCTCCATAGTAAGTGCATCCTGGCCCCATTTTTAATGCTCTTTACATTTTTGAAATCCAGTAGCTTGATTTACCTATTTCTACCATTATTTTGAGCTAGGGTTTATGTTTAAAAATTTACCCATGAGTGACATGCTTGTATTTTGATGTCTAATGGTATAAAATGAATGTTGGGTGCTAATAAATGACTTTTACTAAGTGATTTTCGATGAAAATGTCCGAAAGGACCGCTTTGTAAAAGTTATAAAATTTGTCATAAAAGTGTGATTTAGTGGAAATTAGGGGATGCTATAGTTATGAAAATGATTCATCTAGGCTTAAAATGCAAGGAAATTGAATAAAAATCATTTTACAAGCCTAGGGGCCAAAGTGTAAATATGTGAAAGTTTAGGGGTCAAAATGTAAATTTTTAAAAATATGATTTTTGGACCCATATGAATAATGTGACTAATTAGTAAGCTAAATGTGATATTATAGATCAAGGAAAATGAGATTCGGGCATAGATTGGAAATGAATGAGATTATGGACTAAATCGGAATAAATAGCCATGCTCGCATTTGAGGTAAGTTCGTATGTCAATTATAATGCAATAATATCATTGTTTATGTTTGAACTTAAATTGATGTGTTAACATTATGTGATGAATATTTATGTAGTTGATATGGTGATAGTATTATGTGACAAATGTCTAAATGTTATTATGAGCGATGCCATGTTTATTTCATGAATATGAGAATGGTGAATTGGTAAGCATGAATGATATTATGGTCGTTGTTCACGACATGACAAGCAAGTACGATAAGGATGCTATCTGCAAGTGCGGAAAATCCCGTTTGAACTTTAGGAAGAGTTTAGGATACAAGTGACATGTCACTAGGAATTAAGAAATCCGAGCTCATTGAGTGGTTCGAGTTCGTGATATATGTGAGAATTCGAACTTGTTGATAGGTCCAAGTTCGTGATTTATGAGGCATCCGAGCTTGTTGAGTGGTTTGAGTTTATTATGGATGCGAGCATCCGAGCTCGTTGAGAGGTCCGAGTTCATAATGGATGCGATACATGTAACATCCAAGCTCGTTGAGAGGTCCGAGTTCATTATGGATGTGTTACATGTTATGTGGTAGCTTCGGCTACGTTTGTATATGTGGCACTTATGTGCAAGGTTTCCACGTATCCAATAGTATTCCAAGTGTTCAACGGGTATTGTAATGAATGATGTGATGAAAGTCCCGAGATAGTCATAGTAATGAAGGTAAAGTTATTTAATATGCTACAGATACGTACAGGTACATATGTTATACTCATGAGTAATGCTTTGTTACAGGATGATATATGACGAAAAGGTATATTCACATATATTTATATGAATAATTGATTAATGAGTTAGAATGCTTGAATGATGAATAATCTTGGTGATTATGTTATCATGCCATCATATGATATTTATCATGATATTGCACAAAACAGTTTTGGACATCAGCAGTTGTGTGATTTCGAAAATCCACCAAAAATTGTGGAAATTGAATTAGAGACTGAATAAGATATGATATTAAAGCTTATTGAATCTCGTTTCACATATAAGAAATGATGTAAGAAAAAGAGTTTCATATTATGAGATATTTTAACTTTTGTGAGATAGAGTCAGAGTGCTTTTGGGCTCCCCTATCTCAATTTTGGAAAATCACTAAAAATTGTAAAAAAATTATTATGGATTAGAATTTAAATGGATAAATCCTTAATGAGTCTATTTTTAATATAAATAGACAAGAACATTAATAGAATCTCGTACTAAGATATAATTGATTTTTAGTAAAAAAGGGTTGAAGCTGTCAAACAACAGAATAGGGGTGATTTTAAAGAATAAACTGTACTTATTGGCTAATCCAAAAATTCTGAAAATTTTATGATAAGAAGATATTGAGTCTAGTTACAGGGAAAATTAGCGAATCCTAATTTTGAGTTTTGTAGCTACAGATATAAATAATTTAGTGACTATAACTTAAGAAAATAACATGACCATAATATAAGCAAAAGTATAATTATTGTTATATTACCATGAAATCATGTTGATAATTTGCTTATTATTTTCATATGGACTTACTAAGCTTTAAGCATACTCCCTCCTCTCCATTTCTTTAGTGTTGTCAGGTCGGCTCGGGGTTGGAGATCGTCGGAGGCAGAATCACACTATCAGGCTACCACCTTTGGAGTATTGTTGAATCTTAATGTCTTCAAGTGAGTGGCATGTATAGGGACTTAGTCATTATGATGTGTGTTCTTTTGATTTATCCAAGATGTTGGCTTAAATTGATTCGTTGTGTTTAGCCATGAGATGTGGCTTCTAAGCCTATTTATCCAGGCTATTTATTGATGCCTTGTGATGTGGTCATGTGAATATAATTGTTTGACATCAATGGTTAGTATTACGATATGTATGCTTGATGAATGTCTTATGACCAAATGAAGTGATCATAATTAGAGAATAAAAGTGTGATATGGCAGTAAGTCAATAATGCTTGAACATGAAATTGGTGTGGAATGACTTAGGCAAGCATGGTATAAATGTATAAGTAATAATCAAAATGACATGTTCAATTGATTGTGAATTGGTGTGTTTAGACTTGGTATAAAATGAGTAAGCAAAACAAATGTATGATGATATATATGAATATTACAATTGAGTCTTAACGAAGGATGTTCAATCATTTACTCGATGCTACATTGTATGTGTCTATAATGTATTTAAGTATGTGAGGTATTAATGGTAACAAAAAGGCTTGGAAAATAGCTTAAGTGCTAGCTACACGGGCAGAGACACGGCCGTGTGTCTCAACTGTGTGGAGGAAATGACCTAGCACATGGGCATGTGCCTTGACCGTGTGCCCCTAAATGAATGATGATGTCATAAATAGAATGTCCAGGTTTTTGGACACGGGCGATGACACGGGCGTGTCTAAGCCGTGTGAGGGACACAGGCCAGGGACACGGGCGTGTGCTCGGCCGTGCATAAACCCCTGTAGGTTCAAAATGAAAAATAAATTCTAGTAATTCCACATGGGTAAGGGACACGGGAGTGTCCCAATGCACACAAACATGTGCATTGCCTCCACACGGGCATGTGAGGCTTAAACCTAGAAATTCCCTAGAGTTTTCTTAAGTTCTCGATTTAATCCCAAATCATTTGTAATGCTTGTTTTGGACCTTGTAGGTCCATAATTTGGACAATATGATTTTGTTTGACCAGTTTGAAAATGGAATGAAATTTTATAACACGCTTTTCCTGAAATGTTCTTGTATGTGTCCTATAATGCCTCGTACCTTGCCCCGGTCTCGGGTACGGGTAAGGGGTGTTACATTGAGTATCCATCGGAATTTCAATGATTCAACGGACATAAAACTCTTAACATGGCATGAGAATTATGAGATGAAATGATATTGTCTTGAAAGAGTATTGCATGATGAGCTCATCTATTATTACTTGATGTATATGTAAACTTTGTGACCAATATGTTTGATTGGATGCATGTGTTTAGGCAATTTAGCCAAATGGATAGAAAACTTGTTATTGTATGTTTAGATTTAATAAACATGATTGGTAAGTTTAGTTTTCATTATACGAACTTACTAAGCATGTAATGCTTACTCTATTTTATTTTCCCTGTTTTATAGTGCTTGGAAGCTCACGAAGGTTGGAGATCACTAGAGCATCATCACACTATCAACTAGTCATTTTGCGTATACTTAGTAAAACCATTTTGGTATAATGGCATGTATTGGAAAACTTGACCATTAGTAACTTGATAATGATGTTTTGTAACCTAGCCATTGGAATGGCTAGCAATGGTTCATTTTGGTATTACTAAGTAGGTTATGATGATATATATATACATGTGTTATTTTAAGTATATGTGAGCAAAGGATGTTATTGCCTAGTTCATTCAAGGTAAGACATTAAACAAACATGCATGTAATGATATGCCTTGTTGAATGATGAAGTTTGTTCAATTTGAATGCTTGGATTGGTTGGTATTGGATGTGTGTTTCAAGTACAGGTATTGGGTGAAATTTTGGGTAAGAAATGAAGCTAGAAATGGCTTCATTTTTTCCACATGGGTAGACACACTAGCGTGTGCCTAGACCGTGTGTGATACACGACCTAGTAACATGGGCACGTGGTTAGGCCGTGTGTCCCCTGCACCTTAATTTTGAGAAACAGAATGCTCAGAATTGGGCACACGGGCAGAGACACGGGCGTGTGTCTCAGCTGTGTGGTTGACACGGCCTTGGACACGGGCGTGTTACACGGCCGTGTGAAAACTGCACCTGAAATTCAAAAATAAAAATTCGCCACAAGGCCTAGCACACGGACGTGTGACTTGGCCGTGTGACTTCACTTTCTTCATGCCTTAAAAGTTAGAGGGTTACACGGGTTAGGAACATGGGCGTGTGTAGTACACGGCCTAACCATACGGGCGTGCCCTTAGACCACACGGGTGTATGAGCCCTGCAACTTGGAAAATTTTTTGAAATGTCGCGAAAAATTTATAAGTTTCCGGTTAAGTCCTGACAAGACTCTAATGCTCGTATTAGGACTCGAGGGTCCAATTAAGGGACATTTTGAATGATCTTGATAAATGAATAGTAACTTACATGAATTATTTGTAAAATGTTCTGAAAGTTTATGTAATGCTCCGAAATCTTATTCCAACGACGGATACGGGTTAAAGGTGTTATATTTAGTGGTATCAGAGCTATAGTTTAGTCGATTCTTGGATTTGACGTAGCAAACACGAGTTTAGCTATACATTCTATTATATAAATTGTGATAGTGCGATGACTCCTAATAATTTTAAATGTGTTTTTCATATAGTAATGTCATCCAACCGAGCTAGAGCTGAATCCGAGGAAGCTGAGAGCAATGCTTCAGCTTTAGTTCAAAGAGTTGCGTCTGCATCTGGTAGTGAAAGGCCCATGTCTGAGGGCCGAAGTGAGGAGGCAAAACAACCCGTCTTTTAAATGATGAATGAATGGTTTACACAGTACTTGAGAACAAACCGTGCTGTATAATGACCTCCCCCACCTACTCCCCAACCGATTCCTAAGGTACCACAGGGTGCTGAACCTGTTAGAATTGGTAAGTATCTGATAGATAAAATTCGTAAGCATGGGGTGAAAGAATTTAGAGCTACCGCATATGATGATCCAGAAAGGGTTGAGTTTTGGCTAGAGAATACTATCCGGGTTTTTAATGAATTGTCTTATACACCCGCCGAATGTTTAAAATGTGTAGTATCTCTACTGAAAGATACATCTTATTATTGGTGGAATACCATGACTTCAGTGGTACCGAGAGAGACTGTTACATGGGAATTCTTCCAAGCTGAATTCAGGAAGAAATATGTTAGTCAGATATTTATGGATTAGAAAAAGAAAGAATTTTTAGAACTTAAATAGGGAAACATGACTGTATTCGAATATGAACGGAATTTGTCCGGTTGAGCAAGTATGCCAGAGAATAGGTTCTAACCGAGGTTGAAATGTGTAAACGCTTTGAAAAAGGTTTAAATGAAGACATCAAACTGTTGATTGGAATTCTCGAGATAAGGGAATTTTAGTGTTAGCCGATATAGCCCACAAAGTTGAGGAATTGAATAAGGAAAAGAGACAAGTCAAAAAAGAGGCTCGGGTTTCTAGAAAAAGAACAAAGAGTAAGTCGCAATCATTTGCTTCTAAGAAATTAAAGAAGTATTATGATTGTGTTACCACCTCTACGGGATATTCTGAAAGAGAGTGGGGCTCTCAACGTTCTAACTCGAGGTCTTCATCTCCATCTGTGACTAGTATGGGTAGTGTTGGTAACCCCAAACCAAAATGTAAAATGTTCTGAAAGTTCAAGTAATGCTCTGAAATCCTATTTCGACGACGGATACGGGTTAGGGGTATTACATTGCATATAAGCACTTTGTTCACATAGAGCTCGCACAAAAAGCTCGTAAAAACAAAGTTTATAAAATCTTACTTTAAAAACATATATTAAAACATTGGCTCACATAGGAGCACACATAAAAAATTAATTAAAAAACATAAATTAAAAATAGAGTCTTAAAACTTGAAAATAGAGTTTTATAGAAAATCTTACTCTTGGAACTTAGTTTAAAAACCCAAAAGTTCTTGGAAAACATGACAGTTCGCACACAGTAATGAACCCTGAACACTCACAGAAAAGCTAAGAATTCTAAATGAGTTTTCTTTGCCATTATCCTTATTGGTAGATGGTCCAACTGATTTGCAACATACATACATGCATATACACAAATTACTAAACAAAAAGATCATACTCAAATATACGAGCGAACCTAGCTTTCTAGACAATCAACCCTAATAGGACAGAGACTTACCTTGCTTACTAAGAGTTTGATTCTGAACAGAGACTTGGCAATAGAATAATCACTGAGAGAATTTTCATGGAAAAAGGGTTGTGTTTATAGGCACTAAGTGTCTTTGTATTCTTAGGATACCCTTATTGACTTAGGAACCCTAGTCGGTTTAGAAGAAGGTTATGTGCATGCAAAGTATCCTAGATATACAATATCTTAATTTTCTAATTTAAGTCTGACTCGACTTTAACTGGCAAACCCCGGCTCGCCTAACCAAATGGCGAACCCCAACTCGTCGACCAACTAGTAAACCCTAGCTCGCCAAAGGAATTGGAGAACCCAACCTGCAATGAATCTGGCAAACCCCCTACCACTTTTTTTTGGCATACACTACTTCGCAGTATCTCTAGAGAACTTCTTACTGATATTCTTTTGGCAAACCCACAGTTCACTGAAACATTAGTGAACCCTCACTTGCAAAGCCAAAACTTTTAGGCCCTATCTCTAAATGTCACAAAAGCTAAGAAGAAGGTTTTGACATCAACTTCTAGGTGAGTTTCAGAACTTAGGTTTTAGACGATTATTCATTTATTCTAGCATCATTGCTGTCATACTGGTTGAGTGTAAGCAAATGACGTGTCATCCTATGGCTGAATGTTGTGAAATAATGAGTTACTCCATAATTGAATATTGATTTATTGGTGAGGCCTGTTGTGTTGATATGAAAATGCATGAAATGTTTGGCGTAATGTGTATCGTGCATGAATAGTAGTGTTGATAGAATTCCTATGTATGAAATGCATGTGTATGAATTATGCAAAGTTGCGGAGGGTTGTCAAAATATGACTGAGATGGAAGATAGAGAAGGGAATATGATATGTGATTGTCCTCTAGTATGGCATGTAAATGCAAATCGTGATTTGTGAATGCCTCGACCTTGCGGGGGAATACATAAGTGTTAGAATTAACAAGAAGGATTTATGAAAGTTTGGGTGGGCTATATCGAAAATAAATATCATTGATATATGGCTTTACGGAGCTCAGGCGGATTATATGGAGAAAGGTGTGCACCAGTATATGAGAGCCCTTTATCAGATGTATGAGAGCCTTTTATGGGATGTTTGAATGAACGCAGGTCCATGGCCATGGCAAGATCTAAGGAGGTTCGCAAAGCAGATCATGTAAAGGAATTTACCCGACTTGTCTAGGTGGCATAATCCAGTGGAGGTCCACGAAATAAAAATCACATATGTGAATATGTATTTATATGTTTGCATCTATGTCTCCACAAATATGGCATCTGCTTGATATTTTAGCCAAGAATGAGTTATCTATTTATGCGATTTTGTATGTGCAAGATATAACAGACTATCTTACGTGTATGATTTCGCAATAGGGAATTTGCTCTTAAGAATCCGCTTACATGTTTTTTGTTTCTAAAAGTGAACCAGTATGAATGGGTTATCTGTTATCATAATACTAAGGCAGGATATGACTATCTGCCAGATTTGTTGGCCTGATTGAGATGAGTTGATCTTCTTATTAATTCGTAATGGGGGTTTTCCTTATGAATCAGCCAGTATATCTTCATAAGAATCATGCTACGAATCTAGGTTTGTCAGAATAAGCAGTTAACTGTAGTCTGCAATAGGAACTATCCCCCAAGTTGTGTCTTATTTGGTTATCTGTATTTTATTGAGGCAAAAGATAATGAGGGAATCATCTACGGGTTTACTTTCATAAGTCCGCAAGCAAGAATCTGCAAAGATTTCCTCTTAAGGAAGTAGTTGCATATGTGTAACACCCTATACCTAACCTGATTTATTAGATCTAGGTATAAGACGTTATAATACTCACTTATTTAGCTAAAATTTTCAATCAGTAAAAGACATACTTAATGTACTTCTTATTTATTTAAAATTCATTCCAAGACGATAGGTTTGAATAATACATTTATCATTTATCATAAAACTTTTAAAGGTAAAATAAAACCTTACAACAAATTGTTTAAATGGACAAACATATTTGTAGCGGGTATTACTATTTCATTTGAAAAACATATTTCCATAATGTCCCTCTATATACATAATACTGTCTTCGGTCTACCGCCATGGTGTATTCTTGGCTTGGTTCCTCCTAACGTACATGTTCAACTTATAAACCTGTAAACCAAAACACGTATATAAGTTTCCAAAGAACTTAGTGAGTCTTACTCATTTTTACCTTTTTATAGAGATGTAGATTCTTTCAACTGAAGGACTTGAGTTCCCTCTCAGACCTTGGCGGATACATTTATGATTCTTGGTTGGTGGATAACCCTACGTCAATCTCTGCACTTAACTGTCTTATACTCTTTTCACCTGGCTGGTGGATTTCATACTTTACACCATATTTCAAATCCCATTACACGGTTTCTTTACTGTTTGTTGTTAGATACATTTCTCAGAACATACTCAGTGGATACTACTCTTGGTAGATTCCCTTATAGGACCAATTGATTGCCAGGATACCAGTTACATCGTGTCTTCAAATTAGTCTAAATAGTCATACTTGTTTAGAAGAACATAACATTTCAATACACGCAATAGAATTCTAAATAACATTAATGGAGGACTTTAAGTAAATTCTAGGTTTGGCGGAAACCTGCACCACCAACATTTTGAATATCCCAAGTTCCTTATCATGGTAGGTCACTAAGGTAGATTCATCAGTTGGTTACTCTATTGAGAGTACTATCAGAAAGTGCCTCACAGACATACCCAGATCTAACTCAAGGTAGTCTAACATCTCGCCACTTGGTCATTACAAATTTCGCTCTACAGATTTCCTAGATAATTCACCATAAAGGCTTTCTATAGAATTTCGTGTTTACCGTCCTGGCAGACCATCTCAGTGGATGCCATGGGGCTTTTCCCTCATGGTCTTATACCTTCATGCCCTCTTGGCATATTATCATATGATGCCATAGCCATGGACTTTCCATAGATTTATTTTGTGATCTGCTAGTTCGGTTAGCTTTACAACTACTCCACCGGAGGCTACACAATAAATCTCTATTTTCACAGTGATCTACCTGTGTGGTTAGAAATATGCTTGCCTTACAGTAGGCAACAAAAATAGATTTGTTTATCACCTTTTTACATAACCCAAATTTTTCATGTATTGAACTAATGTGACAAGAAAGTATTAAACAAGGACTACACACACGCTAGTGGCAACACTTATACCACACAATATCATACCATGCTACACATTATTCACCTCATTTATGTATTTGTGGATATCTCTTAGAGATATTGACCGCCTCTGGACGTACTAAAGTCCAAGTGTAAATACTACAATAAAATATAGAATTATGAGGCAGTATCCACAAGTATATGGGTTTAGTTGTAATATAGTTTTACAATGGAGTGGGTGAGTACTCCAAGGATCGTGCCCGAGGGAGGTGAACGCTAGATAAATTCTAACCTAAGAATTAAAAGATCTAATTAATACTTTAAATTTAGTTATAGTATGAAGAATATAAAATTAAACATTTTTGGGGTTTTTATAATAATAAAAATAAAACATATAAAAAGATAAGATCCAAGAGTTTAAAAAGGAGGAATAAATCAAATTTAATTATATGTGATTAGCTCACTTCGGTAATCTCCATCAACTATCGTCTCGAGTTCCTCGTCAATCAACTAGTCGCTACCCTAGTAGGATATTTTGATCTTTCACTAATATAACGAGTCAACAAGAACTAATTATCTGTCGACCTCATAGTCCAAATTGGTTTGGGGTTAAGGCGTTCATGGATGGGAAATACAAAATTTGGGTTAATTCCCACCTTGATGACTTCTCGGGGTTGTCAGGCTTAGGGTTTATTTCATGTTCTTCCTTTCCCAAACAGCTGATTCGTTGAGTAACCCTACAACATAGTTAACAAATTATACCTCCACTTGCTAATCCCTGATAGGAGGATTAGTTCCTCATGGCATTCATAAATAATATATAATTGATGTAAAGAGAAGACATGCTAACTAAATCGACAAGATAGAGTAAATGAAAGAGCCTGATTGTATTGATATTAAGTGTAAATCCAAAGAGTTGAATGGTTCCACAATCTTGATCTCTTAAAAGAAAACAATGAACAAATAAACTAAAAACTATGGAAACATAAGAAAACAAAACTAAATCTAAAGAAAGACACTAGGATAATGAAAAGGTCTCTTTAACATATGCCAAATTTATAGCCTTCAGGTGGCCATTGTCCTTAATTGTAGGTCAGCTGACGTTCCCGATTTTTAAGTTTGATTGCGCGGACCAAAATGCCTCTACTTTATGTTTAATTTCCATCCCAGAGTCGATGTCGTGTAACGCCCCGAATTTGGGCCTAGAAGTATTGGGCTTTGAGTATGGGTCCGTAAGGAGGTTGTATATAAGTATTTAATTGTGCAAGGAAATGACACAATTAAATGTCTACTTTGGTGGTTAATGGCCCTGAGAAGTGTTGGAGAAATCTTGGGCTCAAACCTGGGCTTTAGTAAAAATTTTGGTATTAAGTGAATAAAACCTGGATGCTTGGATGATGGCCTTTTAAATTATTGTGTTAAATAAATGACACAAGGAAGCATGTGGTCTAGTGGTTGTGGCATCATTAAGGTTACAAGAGAGCCTGGGTTCAAGTCTTTCCTTTTACAATTCATTTTGGTTTTTCTCTTAAGTGAATTTGGACATTGGCACATATGTCTTAAAGTTAATTATGGACGTTTTTATCATAGAAAGAACTTGTGGTGGAGTGGCAAGGTGTTGTGTTGTGTAACTGTGAGGTCTGAGGTTCAAGTCTTGGGATGCGTAGTGGAGTATTTATTTTGCTATTTGAGCTGTGTAGGAGGTAAAGTTGGACTGGAACTCTGTGGTTGAAGTGGTCATAAGAATGAGGAATTTTTCCTAATGGTTGAAAGCAATCCCACATCAGGAAGCTAACATGAGAATTGGTAAAAAGCTTGCTTTAAATGGAGCGAACCAGATGAGTTGGGGAAGAAGACTCAATACAGGATGTGCCAAGGTTGGTAATCATGGACTTCAGTGCGTTCTCATAAACAGGTGTGTATTCACGCCCTTCTTTGTTAGAAGTCGGCAAAAGCTGAAAAGTCGAAACTTTTGCATTTGAGGCTTCACAAGCGTGCGATCGCTCGTATGGAAACCGAGCCCACAAACCATAGGCGATAGACTATAGAGGCTGCCACGAGCGTTCTCGTGTACTGGGCCTTGATGGGCAAAATGGGCCCGTGGGCCTACTTGTGTAAATCTAATTGTTAGGTAGGAAGTAGTTGGGCTAAATGGGCCACACTAGCGTGTGGGCCCACTTGGGCTGAGTAATGGGCCTTAGGCCCATTTGCACCGATATGTCTGTTTAGGTTACTTAAGTTGCTTGAGGCGACGGTGGGCCTTCTGTTGGGTCGTTAAGACCCCTGATTTTTAAAATTACTGAAATACCCTTGATTTAAAAAATTACCGGAATACCACCAGTTTGTAAAACTACCGAAATACCTTCGATTTATAAAATTACTGAAGTACCCCCGATTTGTAAAATTATCGAAATACCCTCGACCTGTAAAATTATCGAAATACCCCCAACTTGTAAAATTACTGAGATAACCTCAATTTGTAAAATTACCAAAATATCCCTAATTTAGAAAATTACCAAAATACCCTTGATTTGGAAAATTACAAAAATAACCCTGATTTACGAAATTATAAAAATACCCTTGACTTTCAAAATTACAAAAATACCCTTGACTTTTAAAAATTACAAAAATACCATTGGTTTGCAAAATTACCGAAATACCCTTGGTTTGCAAAATTACCGAAATACCCTTGGTTTGTAGATTTACCAAAACACCCTTGTAGGGTGAAATGACTAAAATACCCCTAATAGGTAAAAAGTCCGTTCTGTCCCTCTAGGGTATATGACTCACTGATAATACAATTTGATTGATTTGACTATGTTTTGACTGAGAATGTATGACTGTGATTGGATTGTTGTGACTGTGATTTGTATGATTTTGTATGCCGTGTGTATATTTGCTGCATTCATATAATATTATGTTGCACATGGGTGGGGTTTATGAAACGGAGAAAGAAATTGAGGATCACATGGTTGCTTGACAATCGTGGATCCACCGGTGGCTTTTAAGCCCAATATATGATTGTTGACGACTCTGTGTCGATCATATTTACATGAGGTTGTGTGCCGACTGTATTACCGTCGCTGATGGCTATGTGCCTAACATGATACAACTACCGATGGCTTAAAGCCAATTATTCTAATTATGGATTTGCGCCAACCTACATATGGCTCTGTGCCAACCTGATTATGGCTGTGTGCCAAACTTATTTGCCTAAGGCTATGTGCCAATATATGATTATTGACGACGGCTTAGTGCCGCTTAATTTGATTGTGGCTTTGTGCCAACCTAAAAATGGCTCTGTGCAATCTTGACTATGGCTTTGTGCCAAACGTATTTACCTGTGGCTATGTGCCTAACATACTTATGGATGACTCTAAGTGGATCATATTTACCCAAGGTCATGTGTGCGATTATATTACAAATCATTGATGGCTATGTGCCAAACATAATACGATTCTTGATGGCTTTGTTCCAATTATAATACCGCTCTCAAGGCTTTTAAGCCCAATATATGATTAGTAGATTTATCAGAATGAAGGTAGTACCGCAACCGGGCTACCATTGATGTGTATCAGATGGGTGGGTCGATATTTATATCCCCACATGATGTGTACTAGGGGACGAAGTTGATGTGTAACGGTTGGATTATTGGGATGGGATAGCATGCATCCATGCATTCACATATTCTGTTCTGTTATTGGTTTGGCTGGGCCCAATTGATTCTATTATGGGCTGTGACCCAAATGACATTGTAATAGGCTTTGGCCCACGTATGCTCTAAACTAGACTCTATCATTATTGTTAACGGCTCGCCCGCATCAAGCTTCTGCTTTTTGTTTCAGATATCTTGATTGTTACTCTAAGTAAGGAGATTACACACTGAGTTTTCGTAAACTCACCCCATTTATTAACTGTGCAGGTAATCCCCAGCGTTAGGTGGATCAGTGTTGCAGAGGGACTCGGAGACAACCACACAACTGCACATGTTTTTCTATTTTGTTTATTTAGTTAAGCACTTTGGTTTTTGATTTGAGGTGTATATGGACTCTTTATTTCCTTAAATTCTTATTTGGAAAGTTTATTTAGTATGTCTAATATCTGTTAGAAGTAGGACACGATTTTCCAAAACAACAACTATTTTCAAACACTACGTTTCCGCAATATTTTCAAAATGCTTTCGAAACTTAACTTTTAAACATCACGTTTTCGTAAATCGGTTACTTTTAGAATTAGCTTCTGCAAAGTAAAAAGGAATTTTGGAAATAAAATTAAGAAGTTTTCAATGTAATACGTTTTAAATAAGAAGGGCTTCTAATGAAAACATGGTTTTCGGAAACACTTCAATGTGACACGCTAGATTCGGGTCTAACTCCTGGGCTAGGTTTGGGGTGTTACATGTCGTGACACACCAAGACCTGTGTCACAACATAGAAACCTGTATGCTCATCTGTAGCCATCTTCAGGGGTAAGTCGCGACACCCTCAGTATGTGTTGCGAGATTGAAGGCAAACTTGAGTTTTCTTCATTCTGTTCCCTTTGTTGCAACATTAGACCTCCTGTGTTGTAACATAGCATTCATTATTAACCTAAAATTCTTTCTAATGGTCTCCTGCACACTTACGAAGTAGGTTATCTCTCCCTTAGGCCTCATTCGGCCCTTAAGGTCAATAAAAGACTCAATTTTCACATTTTATTGAACGCAAGTAAAACTAAAGAAACTCAACAAAAATGTAATGAAAATGCTTGTAGTAAAACTAAAGAAACTCAACAAAAATGTAATGAAAATGCTTGTATTCAGGCTCCTTAAGTGCAAAAACTAGTTTAATCTGCTACATCGAATTACAACAGATTAGATATGCAATCACATAATTACTTGACATGCAAGATTCATGTTTAGAGACTAACTAGAGACGTACCTTTACCTCAGACTAGAGCTTCTACTTTGACAGTCCTTCTCAATCTGGCAACAAAAACTATTTAAACAATCATATGATTTCCATTAAAATCCTTATTATAAACATTTTACTAATATTTCAACTACAAGTGACCCCCATTTAGGGCCTTCCTATAACTCTCTTCCATTCTACAGTTGTAATGTGCAAAGTTGTAAGACTTACCAGAAGGTTGAATCATCTATCTTAGTTCGACCTTAATGAAGAGTGAGAAGAGAATGTTGAGGTTAGAAAGAAGAACCTAAGCATTGAGTAGATAGCCAAAAACCATTAGTAGTGTCCACTTCCCATAAATATATTCTCGGTCCCTTGATTAAATTACCTAATCTAGTACAGGTAAAGAAAATCTGACAAAGATTAACCTTATTATTGACCAGTCATTGGAAGATCAAATCAATTTAATTTACTTCTGTTGAGAAATGGTCAACCATACTACATATGATGATTTGTTTAGCTGGCTTGATATTGAGTACAAGTAATCTTTCATTCATTTAGCTACTCTTCTTTTTACTCTAATCTCTACCTTCTGTTGCTGCAGAATCCTAACAACTCCCAACTAACTCGATATGAGATCCAATTGAACAATACTTATAGAAATCGAGCGTACCATATTTGGCAGAGACTATCATTTGGCTTGGTCTTAAAAACAATTAAGTCTCATTCAGTTTCCCCACATTCTTGATAGTCTTTTAGTGGTCAGACAAAACTCTAGGGTGTACCCCTTCATAGGCACGTACTCTCTTGGGCGTAATATTTCTTCACTTAAAAACATCCTACAACTATTTCCTTAAATACTGCCAATTGACGAATGCTTTAACGTTAGTATGCGCTAATACTCTAACTCACCAACCAACCAGCCGAGTGGTAGATTAAGCTGTCATGGTATTCCCAAAACATAATTAACATTCATTATCTCACTCTTTATTGAATTCATAAATTTTTGGGTGTGACAACTCTTCCCTCATTTAGGAAATTTCATCCTCAAAATTTTTACCAACTTGGAAATCCCCACTACAAAGGATGCATGGCCGACTTCTCAAATCAGACGTATAATTTTATTTGGCAGAATGCCCAAACATAGTCATAGCAGACGTCTCATATATGATAGACACTCTGTAGATCACAACTGGCATGCATCCAAACCTTCAGTGTTGATTGGAGAATTTTAAGCTCGTAGGTAAATATTGATGTGTACTTCCGTGTTTTCAAAAGTCACATAACCTCAATCTTGACAAATGTTGAGTTGTGATTAAAGGATTTGAATAGTTGACCTAATTTTTAAAATTCCCCTAGATGTTTTGTTCTTTATAAATATTGAAACTTAAACACCTTTCCAAACGCTCTGTTGTATCATCGGAAGCCTAGATTTCCTTTCTGTCAAAGCTTCTTGCTTCTTTCATCTTTAGTTCTAATTTCCTCCAAAGGTAATTTTCACTTTTCTTTTGCTTTCCTTTCTATAAGAAAAAATGGTTTAAATGTCAAACCTCAAGTTTGGCGGGTCTAAGATTAAGATTTATAGTAGTTAAATAATCTTTCTGGCAGAGTATAATCCGTCTAATTGCTTAGTTTGGCGTATACGTATGGGTGTATAGTAACTTCCATATAAGTAAGTGAAGATTTTATTTTAGGATATTCTATTATTCAAAGGAAAATATTCTGTTAAGTAAAAAGGTAATTAGTGCATGAGTTATCGCCAAATATTTATAGTATGCCTAGTTGTACGAGTATTGTGCTTGTTAGGTTTGTATAGTGACATGGTTGGATGTCAATTGGATTGGTCGGTTTTAACGAGTTGTAATGTGTTTATGCAAGTGTACATAGTCATTCAAGTAATAAGTAAGTAAAAATGAGTTATCATCTCCACAGGGATTGTATAAGCTTAAACAATTAATTGCAAAATTATAATTAACAATTTGATGTAAAAAAACTCAATAAATTTGGATAGTGATGATTAGATTAATTAAATGCAAGAGTGATCCCTAACGCAATTTCTAATCTAAATGCAATTTACCTAAGTGTATTAATGAAGGCTTTAGCAACAAAAAACAATCAACATTAAATGGGCTAGGATAATTATATTAATCCAATCAACTTACTTTCATCATGCTAACATGTTCAGAATCACTTCCATGGAAACTCGATCTCTTATGGGTTTGGAAACCAAATTAAGTCCTATCGAATCTTTTACTTAGTTAAATATGCATGTTACTGATCATATTAGACTAAGGGTTTCTTAGCATTTATGCAAGGTCACAGGGACATTTACGTTTGCAACAATTTAGTTACATAAATCTAAAGCCAAGCAAGATAATAGAACTAACTAAAGATATTATGAACCTTAACTTAGTCGATTTTAATGACCTAAATTAAGCAATGCACTTTTTAATTATGCGTCTACTAGTCGTCGTCTGGTTAGGATCGCTCAGCTAATCTGAGTGCACCCAATCACGTATGAATGAAATGCATCATGATATTAATTGAAAACATAATTTACTAAGGTACAAAAAATGTTAATATGAATTAAATAATTCTCATTAAATTAATATAATCATCCTAGTAAATAGGAATTAAAACTTCATAATTGATGTGAAAAACATAAAAAACAAAGAAAACATGACTAAAATAAATAACAAGAGGAAAGAGTAAACTCTATTCAATTTAGTAGCCTTTCAGATCTATTCTGATTGAGGCACTCCTTCATTTTGATTGATGCTTCGTTTGCTAAGTGTTTAGAAGGTAGTCGACTAAAGAGTGATATTGACAAAGCTTTTTTGGCTAAAGGCGAGAGAGGGGATGGGCGGCTATGTAAGGGAAAATGGAGAAGAAATTGAGAGAAAACTAATGTGAGTGAGAGAGGAATGTTGAGTGATGAGGGATGATTGAGAAGCGATGGATGGCAAGGTATTTATAGGTGAAGGTAAGGGTTTAAATTTCCTTCCTTCCCTCTCTCATGTAGCCGACCATGCTTCAAGGAATAAGGGATGACCAAGTCTTCTCCATTTGAATTTAAAGTCAAGATAAAAATAGCTATAGAGTGGACGGTTTCAACAGAGAAGTTATTGGCTTGAATTCTAATTATTTTCTAACTGTAAGGACCTTCAATTAATTATCCCAAAATATATTTTGGGCAGCCACCTTTAATTGTCAAATTTGGGCTCTTAGTTCCCCTTGTTGGATGGTTCATTATCCCAAAAATTAGCAGACATGTCCATCTTTCATCACCTTCTTTATTGGGTCAAGTAATCAACCTCATGCCCCAAATTGCATGGTCTTTCCGTCCACATGGATAACTTGTACATGTCCATGTTTTATTTATTTAAATCACGTCTCTAATGGACCTACACAGTGAAAATTACATACATGAATTAATATAAAATATGCATGAAAATTATGTAATTAAGCATAATTTCACATACTTTCTAAATTCATGTCTAATACTTTCTAAATTCATGTCTAAAATTACTAATTAAGTAAAATTCACTTATTTCAATAATAATTACTCATGATAAACACGTTTTGAGTTTACACACCCCTAAACTTAAATCATTGCTTGTCCTGAGTAATGTTTATACACAACACAATTTTTACTAAGGCAATTTTGCAAAATGATAAAGCAGCATCAATCTTCGCACATAATTATGCATAAAAAATTTATTGATAAGTAGCTCGAATGCAAATATTATTTCCAAACTTTATAATAAGCACGTCATAATGTCAACACGAATCATAGTTTGCATGCATTTTCAAAGTCAAACATAACATTCATCAATCAATATGTTTTCTTTATCAACTAAACATAGCAATGCCAAGGTTTAATTAATGGTCTTCATAAGTTGAGCTTAGCAATTCTTTCTACTAATGTAGTCGGTATAATCATCCAATCAATAGGTCTTTTATTAGGTTGAAAAGAGGCTAGTGTAACAACCCGTTTTTAGTCAAATCAGAACAGTAGTTTCAGGACCACAAATTTGAAGTCAAAATAATTATATTATTATTATTATTATTATTATTATTATTTTAATGCCTACAACATGATAAAATGATTGTGTGAAAATTTTGTTAAGAAATTTTATCGTTTGAATGGTCAATTTGATAAAAAGGACTAAATCGCATAAAGTGTAAAAGTTGTGTTCTATTTGTTAAAAGTGTTAAATAGCTATGGAATCTTAAATTTGGGGTCCTTATGTTGAAACTAGAACATTTTTATAGTAAGTGGACATTTATGGGCATACAATGGATGTTACTAAAGGTTTAATAATAAGGTTAATTTAGTAAATAACAAAATAAACTAAAATTAAAGTAAGAAAAAGATGATTATCATCTTTTCTTCTTCATTCTTCAAACGAATATAGAAATAAGGAAGCCATTAAAGAACTTCAAACATTTGGCCATAGCTCATCCTTGTATGTAAGTGCAAATTTGTCCCGTTTTTAATGATTTCTATGTTTTTGAGATCCTTGCAGCTTAATCTAGTCAGCCCCGGGACTAATTTGCAAAATTTTTAAATGTTTAGGGTTTTTTCATTGATGAATATAGGTGTATTTTGATGTTTGAAGATTGAAAATGTATGCTTGTTGATAGATAAACAACATTTGTTAAGTGATTTTTAGTAAAATGTCCAAATAGGGATTAAATTGTGAAATGTGTAAAATTCATGGCTAATTTGTGAAATAAATGAAAAATGTGGGCTTTTAGGGACCTAATTGAAATTTGGCTAGAATGGGTTTAGGTTGAATTACTTGAATTTGTATTTTTATGAGGTAAGGATTAAATTGTAAAAATGTTGAAATATTAGTGTAAAAATGTAAAGTTACCTTAATATGTATTTTGGGCTAAATTGAATAGTTTGATAATTGAATAAGTTATATTTGATTACATATAGATCAAGAAAAGCGAAATTCAGATTTAGATCGGGGGAAAAACAAAGTATTAGATTAATCGACTTGTTTCGTCGTTTTTGCATTCGAGGTAAGTTTGTATATAATAAGCATTGTTATATTTATGTTTTAAATACTTTGATATTGCATAAATTGTGAATATGACTTTGCGGATATGTTCGACGAAGATTCGGTATTGAGAAATCCTCGTTGAACCTTAGGAATATATTAGGATACGAATGATATGTCATTAGGGATTATATCATATGGGTGTTGGTACGTACATCCTACTAGTGGCTGAGTTATCCGGCATGTGTTGCGAATACTCGTCAGCTTGTGTGAGCAGCACCGTGTAGCTTCCTCATGACCGTCAGCTTGTGTGAGCAGACCTGTTGATAGCTCGAGAGTGAGCATTATATGAGATATGAGATTGAGATAACTTCAGCTATATATATGGCACTTAGGGTGCGAGTTTCCCGAGTATCCGATAGTATTCTGAATGGTTCAACGAGTATGTGAAAGATATGTATGTGTATGAGATTGATACGAGATCGTACAGGTATGTACATGAACTGTATAAGCTTTGAATTGAAGAAATTTGTGAAATTCTCATTTAACCTTGTGATTGAATATGTGATTGGTTTGTGTATTTATTTGAGTTGCATATTGATATGATCAATTATTTAAATTGTGTTTGTATGGTAAGATGAGTTATTATCATACGAACTTACTAAGCTTAATAGCTTACTTTGTTTGTAACATCCTGAATTAGGGCCTAGTCGGAACAGTGGTTTCAAAATCACAAGTTTGAGATAGAAATAATTATTATATGATTCCTATGAGGTCTATGATGTGAATGCATGCTTATGTGAAAGTTTCTTGAAGAAATTATATGCATAAAATGTCTAACTGCACTTTAGGGACTAAATTGAATAAAATGTAAAACTTGCATTCTAGAAGCTTTAAGCATGAAATTTCTTTAGATTATGAATTAGAGGGTCCTAATTAGCAATCTGACCAATTTCTATAATTCTGGACAAAAATTGACATGCATAGGAAGAATTTGTAAGAAAGGCCTTAAGGGCATTTTGGTCATTTGGTAATTAGAAGAATAAAAAGGGAAAATAAAAGAAAAAATGTGCTCATCTTCTCCAATTGCTAGCCAAATTTCTCAATAGCCATAGCTAGGGTTTTGTTCAACATTTCAAGCTTGATTGTAAGTGCTCCCTAGCCCCGGTTTTAATGCTCTTTGCAATTTTGAAGTCACTGAAGCATGATCTATCCATTTCTAGCTATATTTTGAGCTAGGGTTGTTATGCCCCGTACCCGAGACCGTTGCCAGAGTCGAACACGAGGTGTTAACAGACTTAATTCATTGCTTAAACAGCTCAAATAATTTAATTTTAGAAATTTCAGACAAGCTGGCTAACTGCGTCACAGTCGCTTAAAAATTCATATCTCAAATTCTGAAACTCAAAATCCAATTCCGTAAATTTTACCTGAAACTAGACTCATATAAATATTTAGTAATTTTTTTATGGAATTTTTGGCTAGGCTAATTAGTACATTTTATTAGTTAAAATCTCCCCTATTTCAGGGTTTGACTGCTCTGACCTCTGTGTATTACGAATCAGATATCTCTCTGTACAGAATTTTAATAACTATGAAATTTGTTTCTATTAAAACTAGACTCAATAAGAAATCTGTACATATAAATTATGACTTCTAATTATTTTTATACAATTTATGGTGAATTTACAAATTCAGAATAGGGGATCCAAAAATTGCTTTGGCCCTGTTTCACAAAAATTTAAACATCTCATAAAATATAACTCATATACCTATTTCGTTTCTTCCATATTAAAATAGACTCATAATTCTTCAATTCCATGTTTTATTCATCATCTAATTATATCTCTACTATTTTTAATGATTTTTCAAATTCACGTCACTACTGCTGTCTGAATCTATTTTATGGTAAATTTTACCTATTTCATGGTTTCCATGGATTAACTAGCAATTTGACATACATAACACCAAATGTGATCATAATTAGCCATTCCAATGGCTAACCATTACCAAACATTTTTATACTACTCAATAACCATATCATAAGACCATATATACAAAATGATTATAATGCTATACATGCCATACTCAAAATATACAAGCCATTATGCCAAGATGGTATACGGATAGTGTGAGCGTGCCTCCGACCGTTCCCGATTTCCGAGCTGTCTTGTCAACACTATAAGGAATGAAAAGGAGGGAATAAGCATAAATGTTTAGTAAGTTCACATGCAAATAGCAAGTAACATAACCATATAAGCAAACATAAAACATCATTTGCATAATCATCACCAAGACATTCATATCATATTTTCATTTATCATCTTACCATATTGTTGTTATATCGATTTTTCAACTCGAGGGTTAAGTACATACCTGTTCAAAGTATCCATTTCACAACACTTATCAATACGTCCCTTTCATCTTGAGTATTCCTCCATTTGAGTAGAACTTTACCCGTTGAACACATCGGAATATAATTCGGATACATGGAAAGTTTGCACATAAGTGCCACATATGTAGCCAAGCTACTATGTAACCCGCCCATAAGCGAACTCAGACTCAAATCAACGAGCTTGGGCGTTCGCATCCATAAGTGAACTCGGACTCAACTCAACGAGCTCGGATGCCTAGTTACATCTCACGAACTCGGACTCAACTCAACGAGTTCGGACATTCGCATCCATAAGTGAACTCGGACTCAACTCAACGAGTTCGGATGCCCAAATATCCCAGTGACATGTCACTTGTATCCTAATCTATTCCTAAGGTTCGAACGGGATTTTTCTCGAACATATATCCTTGCCGTCTTCCGTAGAATACCGAAACCAATTCTCGGTAACAATTTATATTTAACAAGTAGCTCACATAATTTACATTTTATTTGAAAATAACCACAAAGCATATATTTCATGATAAAAATCAGCATATCATATAATTAACATCAATAACTTAAAAATAACAATTATACTACATT
This sequence comes from Gossypium longicalyx, assembly GCA_025698465.1. NCBI lineage: Eukaryota > Viridiplantae > Streptophyta > Magnoliopsida > Malvales > Malvaceae > Gossypium > Gossypium longicalyx. The sequence goes on along the minus strand of CM046995.1, from coordinate 62,655,372 downwards.
ATTTACACATGAACTTACCTAGTATGCGAAAATGGCTACTTTTATCATTTTGTCCACAACTTGGTATTTTCCCCATTTTAGCCCGAATTTCAGTTTTCCTTGCTCTATCATTTAAAATATAGTCTAATTAGGACTCACATTATTCAAATTGACCCAAAATCATATTTTGGAAAAATTACAATTTTGCCCCTAAACTTTTACATATTTACACTTTTGCCCCAAAGCTCGTAAATTAAACTTCAGCCTATTTTCTTATGTTTTATGACATGCTGATCATTTTTCCCTTCTATGAAAACATCAAATTCTCACTCTAACATGTACTTATGACTATTAGGTATTTTTACCGATTAAGCCCTTTTGCTCGTTTTCACTTAAAACCGAGTAGCACAAGTTGTCTAACATAATTTAAAACCTCATATTCTATCATAAAACACCAAAATAAACAAATTCCACCTACGGGTATTTTTCCAAAGATAAACCCTAGGTTAAATTATTGCTAGCATAAGCTAAATCGAGCTACCGGGACTCCAAAAACGTAAAGAACTTGAAAAACGGGGCTAGAATGGACTTACAATCGAGCTTGGAAGCTTGAAAAACCCTAGCCATGGTTTCTGTTTGCTATATTCGGCCATGGGGTTGAAGATGAGCAAAATTGGCTTTTAATTTTGTATTTTAATTCATTTTACCCCTAAATGACCAAAATGCCCTTACTACTAAACTTTCCAAAAATTCCATCCATGTCCAATTTTTGTCCATAAACTTAGAAATTGGTAAAATTTCTATTTAAGACCACTTAATTAATATTTCAAAACAATTTCATACTAGAAACTTCTAGAATGCAAGTTTTGCAACTTATTCGATTTAGTCCCTAACTTCAAATTAAGCATTTTATGCATAGAATTTCTTCACAAAATTTTCACACAATCATGCAATCATATCATAAACATCAAAGTAATTATAAAATAATTATTTCTATCTCGGATTTTGTGGTCACAAAACCACTATTCCGACTAGGCCCAAAATTAGGATATTACAACTCTCCCCCCCTTTAGGGATTTTCGTCCCCGAAAATCTTACCAGAAAAGTGGTCTTCACTTTTAATCTCATATTCGGTGCCGAAGAACTTTCACTTAGACTGTACCTCCAATACATCTCTTTAATTTCTCATATGATCTGAAAGCTTACAGTCTCAACTCTCAACTATTCTTAAATTTTCAACCCTTCTCAGTTTCCCATGATATCATGACATAAAACCCGAATCTTAACTTGATTAATGGAGACCGGAATTCCAAGAAATCCAACAATCAAAGAGACCTAAATTTCCATGAATCTGATGAGTAGGAATTCATTCAATACAGAGATGATTTATAGATCTCGCCAAACATTTAACAATAGGAAACATCACATTTTCCTCTTTCTGCCATGGAAGTAATTCTGATATGGCCTCAATAATTATCCTTCTCATTTCCATCCCAATATCAACACTGACAAGGATAATTTTGATAGATCTCAATGCTCGGCTTTAACCTCTTTAACAACTCAGATTTCATGTAACATCAAATGCTCTAAACTATCACATTACCTCACTGTCTTGAAACACATCACAATTCATACCACAGTACATTACTGAAAGTCAGGAAGTCTTTACTCAATGTAGACTAGTCTAGTTCAGACGCTTCGGCTACCAGTATTCTCATCTATCTGAACTTTGTCAACATGTAATAAACTTTTCAGCTTTCACAAAATGAAAACCTTATCATTCGTAGTGACTTTAACTAATATCAAACTCTTTCTAATAAATATACACTTCTTGTTCAGTCTATTTACTCTTTTTATCTGTACAAAATGAAATTCTATTATCAGACTTGGGAAAAATAATCCTGAAATAATTGTCGCATGAAATCTTTCAAATAGATAATTCACCATACCGACTGAAACTCGCGCTTTTATCACTTATGCCTTTACTGATGTCAAATCCTTACACAGAAATTAGAAAAAAAAACCCCAATACTAAAATCACCACATTACCAAGATCAAATTAGAAGTATAGTCATATTTGACATGATTATCACGAGCTGAAGAACGCATTTCGAACACGAGTCATAATTGACAAATTATGGAACAAAGATAACAAGAAAACCGAATAAAGAAATCCAAAATAGAGAAATCCAGAATAAAGAAACCCAAGATACGATACTATGCTGGAGAATCGAATACCAAGCAGGAGAATCGAAAACCAAACTCATAGAGAAAATATGGAATACCCCGATAATTCTTCAAAGAAAGAAAGTCCAAAAGAAAACATCATTTAATCCCACTGGAATCAAATATAACAAGAACAATATATCTTCCCATACATATATATCAAATGAAGCATCAAGTAGAAGAAACAAAATCATATTATCATATGTATTCTCTCATCAATTCTTATCAGACGAAATGAAATAGAATACTCGATGAAATAGAGCAATATAAATTATAAACTATCGGACTTCCAATGCTTTCATCCAACACCAGATTAAAAGACATTCCCATATAACAAGAATTTCTTGAAGATCAATAGCCATAGAAATATTTACGAGAACGGGTAAACACATAGAACATCTCAAAAGAGATCACTAAATGGCCCATCATAAGCGTCACACTCGGATAGTTCACATTTCAAATATCATTTTTCCAACTAGTTCTGCCATCACAAATTTCATATTAAACCATTCACTAAAGAAGGCCAGTTCTGAATAAATTTTGATTTACACTTTTCTCGACCTTGCACCTGAGTAATTTGGTTTACCAAGGAGAATTCCTTTTCTAACTGGAACAGTGCATAATTCCAATAATCTTTATGTCAATCCGATACTTTACTGGCTCTGACTTTACTTATCAGCTCATTTTCAATCTCTGATCATACTTATAATTATTCTATCACTGAACTCTTTGGGTTCTCAACCGGAAACTTATTCAATACAAATCTCATGAAATTCCATTATAAGTACCATTTCGGTAAGGGGGAAGGGTTGTAGGACTTTTGACTCGACTTTCTTATACATACACATATGACACAACTTCCATCATCATAACAACATCATCAAAATCATGTCATTCATTCATGTTGGCTTACACCAATTTTCCTATTGTCCCATTTAGACAATATACTTATGCATACATTCTATGTTTTCTAGATAGCTTTACTTATCCTTTCATTTAATTAAATTAAGTCATGCTCATGACATCATATAAGGCCAAACAAATATAGATATTTGCACCACAATCATAACTTTCATTTCGTGCATCATCATGTACATATCATTACAATCATATAATTCAGTCCAACAATTTAACACAGATAAGTTCATTTCATTATAATCCTTTATCTCATAAAAATTATATATCATTAGCATTCATCAACATTCGACGTCCAAACCAAAACAAGGACATTTTCATTCGTATCATAATATTATGACTTTTATTTATACCTCTACTACTTTCTATTTATTCCGTTCATCTTATCAAGTAAGCCATATACACTACATCATATGAGCATTAAGCAAATATGAATATTTATCACATATGTATCATAAACCTTTATTCATACTTTTCTGAACCGATACTTATCATAATCATAATTTTACTCAAATACCTTCACATAACGTTGAACATGGTCGGCGCAGCTCGGTTGGAGAGTACCCTGTCTAAATAAGACGGTACTCATGCGCGTCGGAAGACATCACACTATCACAGATCAGTGGCATGTATGGCTAAATTTTTATACATGCTAGGTTAGTCCAAGAACCGACTAAACCTGCTCTGATACCACCAAATGTAACACCCCGTACCCGAGACCATTGCCGGAGTCGAACACGAGGTGTTAACAGACTTAATTCATTGCTTAAACAGCTCAAACAATTTAATTTTAGAAATTCCAGACAAGCTGGCTAACTACGTCACAGTCGCTTAAAAATTCATATCTCGAGTTTTGAAACTCAAAATCCAATTCCGTAAATTTTCCCTGAAACTAGACTCATATAAATATTTAGTAATTTTTTTTCTAGAATTTATGGCTAGGAAAATTAGTACATTTTATTAGTTAAATTCTCCCCTATTTCAGGGTTCGACTACTCTGACCTCTGTGTATTACGAATCAGATATCACTCTGTACAGAATTTCAATGACTATGAAGTTTGTTTCTATTAAAACTAGACTCAATAATAAATCTTTACATATAAATTATGACTTCTAATTATTTTTATAAAATTTATGGTGAATTTCCAAAGTCAGAATATGGGATCCAGAAATTGCTCTGGCCCTGTTTCACAAAAATTTAAACATCTTATAAAATATAACTCATATACCTATTTCATTTTTTCCATATGAAAATAGACTCATAATTATTCAATTTCATGTTTTATTCATCATCTAATTATATCTCTATTATTTTTAATGATTTTTCAAATTCACGTCACTACTGCTGTCTGAATCTATTTTATGGTAAATTTTACCTATTTCATGGTTTCCATGGATTAACTAGCAATTTGACATACATAACACCAAATATGATCATAATTAGCCATTCCAATGGCTAATCATTACCAATAATTTTTATACTACTCAATAACCATATCATAAGACCATATATACAAAATGATTATAATGCTATACATGCCATACTCAAAATATACAAACCATTATGCCAAGATGGTATACGGATAGTGTGAGCGTGCCTCCGACCGCTCCCGATTTCCGAGCTGGCTTGTCAACACTACAAGGAATGAAAAGGAGGGAATAAGCATAAATGCTTAGTAATTTCACATGCAAATAGCAAGTAACATAACCATATAAGCAAACATAAAACATCATTTGCATAATCATCACCAAGACATTCATATCATATTTTCATTTATCATCTTACCATATTGTTGTTATATCGATTTTTCAACCCGAGGGTTAAGTACATACCTGTTCAAAGTATCCATTTCACAAAACTTACCAATACGTCCTTTCATCTTGAGTATTCCTCCATTTGAGTAGAACTTTACCCGTTGAACACATCGGAATATAATTCGGATACATGGAAAGTTTGCAAATAAGTGCCACATATGTAGCCAAGCTACTATGTAACCCGCCCATAAGCGAACTCGGACTCAACTCAACGAGCTGGGAATTCGCATCCATAAGTGAACTCGGACTCAACTCAACGAGCTCGGATGCCTAGTTACATCTCACGAACTCGGACTCAACTCAACGAGTTCGGACATTCGCATCCATAAGTGAACTCGGACTCAACTCAACGAGTTCAGATGCCAAAATATCCCAGTGACATGTCACTTGTATCCTAATCTATTCCTAAGGTTCAAACGGGATTTTCCTCGAACATATATCCTTGCCGTCTTCCGTAGAATACCGAAACCGATACTCGGTAACAATTTATATTTAACAAGTAGCTCACATAATTTACATTTTATTCGAAAATAACCACAAAGCATATATTTCATGATAAAAATCAGCATATCATATAATTAACATCAATAACTTAAAAATAACAATTATGATACATTATTTACACATGAACTTACCTAGTATGCGAAAATGACTACTTTTACCATTTTGTCCACAACTTGGTATTTTCCCCCATTTTAGCCCGAATTTCAGTTTTCCTTGCTCTATCATTTAAAATATAGTCTAATTAGGACTCACATTATTCAAATTGACCCAAAATCATATTTTTGAAAAATTACAATTTTGCCCCTAAACTTTTGAATATTTACACTTTTGCCCCAAAGCTCGTAAATTAAACTTCAGCCTATTTTCTTATGTTTTATGACATGATGATCATTTTTCTCTTCTATGGCAACATCAAATTCTCACTCTAACATGTACTTATGACTATTAGGTATTGTTACCGATTAAGCCCTTTTGCTCGTTTTCACTTAAAACCGAGTAGCACAAGTTGTCTAACATAATTTAAAACCTCATATTATATCATAAAACACCAAAATACACAAATTTCACCTATGGATATTTTTCCAAATATAATCCCTAGGTTAAATTATTGCTAGCATAAGCTAAATCGAGCTACTGGGACTCCAAAAACGTAAAGAACTTAAAAAACGGGGCTAGAATGGACTTACAATCGAGCTTGGAAGCTTGAAAACCCTATCCATGGTTTCTCCTTGCTATATTCGGCCATGGGGTTGAAGATGAGCAAAATTGACTTTAATTTTGTATTTTAATTCATTTTACCCCTAAATGACCAAAATGCCCTTACTACTAAACTTTCCAAAAATTCCATCCATGTCCAATTTTTGTCCATAAACTTAGAAATTGGTAAAATTTCTATTTAAGACATCCTAATTAATATTTCAAAACAATTTCATACTAGAAACTTCTAGAATGCAAGTTTTGCAACTTATTCGATTTAGTCCCTAACTTCAAATTAAGCATTTTATGCATAGAATTTCTTCACAAAATTTTCACACAATCATGCAATCATATCATAAACATCAAAGTAATTATAAAATAATTATTTCTATCTCAGATTTTATGGTCACAAAACCACTATTCTGACTAGGCCCAAAATCAGGATATTACAAGGGTTCATGTATGAAATTTGACCCATGTGTAACATGCATGTATTTTGATGATTAATGGAGGAATATGAATGTTTGATGCATGATAAACATCTTTTACTAGGTGATTTTTAGTGAAAACACCTAAAAAAGGGGATTTGTTTGTAAAAGTGTAAAAGTGGGTAGTAAAAATGTGAAATAAAGGAAAATGTAGGCTAATATGAGCATGGTATAGGTTTGGCTAGGCTTGGGTAACAAAGAAAATGCATGCATTTCATTTTACGAGCCTAGGGACTAAATCATAAATAAATGAAAAGATAGGGGTAGAAAGGTAATTTTACCAAAGCATGAATTATTGATTGATTTGAATAATGCGATTAATAAACAAGTTAAATTTGGCATTATAGATCAAGAAAAACGTGAACTGGGTCTTGATTGAGGAAAGAATAAAGTGTACGACGATTAGGCTCGATTACCATCATTTTGTACCGAGGTAAGTACATGTGTAAATAATGTGACAATGTATTATATTTTTATGTGTTAACATTATGTGATAAATGTTTTATCAATATTATGTATGTTATACCTAATGACAACTTTGTAAGTATGAATGATATTGGTCGTTATCCACGACGTTACGAGCAAATGCGATGGAGATATTATGTGTATATGAGAAAGAATCTAGTTTGAACCTTAGGAATAGTTTAGGATACAAGTGACATGTCACTAGGAATTAAGAAATCCAAACTCATTGAGTTGGTCTGGGTTCGTGGTATATATGAGGCATCCGAGCTCGTTGAATTGGTCCGAGTTCATTATAGATGTGAGCATCCAAGCTCGTTGAGTTGGTTCGAGTTCATAATGGATGCGACACATGTAATTGGGTTCCGGGCAATGGTCTTGTGTGTCCTACTGGTGGCTAGGTAATCCTTGAGTGGGTCGGATACCTGACCGCTTGTGTGGGTAGCCCGTGTAGTTACACTTTGAACGATAGCTTACATGAGCAAGCCCGTGAGTAGCTCCATCGTGAGCGTTACATGTTATGAGGTAGCTTTGGCTACGTATGTATATGTGGCACTTATGTGCAAGTTTTTCGCATATCCAATAGTATTTCGAGTGTTCAACGGGTAATGCAATGGATGTGATGAAAGTCCCAAGGAGGGCATGTTAAAGAGGTATAGTTATATGATATACTACAATGAGTACAGGTATGTATGCTAAACCCATGAATAATGCCTTGATAAAAGATGATTTATGATGAGAAAGTATATATGTGCATATGATAAGTAAGTCAAAAGGTTTAAATGATGAATAATCCTTATGTATATGTTACTATGACTTTGCATGATAATTGCTTAATATCATTGCATATTGTTTGCATGTGGACTTATTAAGCTTTAATGCTTACCCCTTCTCTTTCCATCCTTTGTAGTTTCACCAAGCTAGCTCAGGGATCGGAAGCTGTTGGAGTATTCGATCACACTATCAAAGATTATTGGGTATAGTGAATTTGCTATTTTGAGTATGGCATGTATAGAGGACTTGGTCATTTTGTGAAATGTGTCATGCTATTTGGCCAAATTGTGAAGGCCTATGATGTTGATGATTTATTTTGTAATAGCCATGTGATATGGCTCATAATTGATTATTGGGTTGTAATGTCTAATTGTTCTTGCATGCATGTTCTAATGCATTGATGGTGTGCTATGTGGTTGGTTTGATGGATATGTGATGAGGAATGAATTAAGTACTTGGAAATATGGAATGACTTAATGAATTAAGATGACTATGGACATGAATGTGTAATTTGAGGTTATGGTAACAAATTTGATTATGCATGAAATATGTATGGAATGCTTCCAATTGTTGTGTCCAATTGATTGTGTAATAGAATGACCTTATGAAGATGTGAAAGTGCCATGGTGTTGAATAATTGAGTGTTTTAAATAGGTCATGTTGCATGCTATGAAATATGTTGAGTGTATGAATGATTGAGGGTGACAATTGGCTTGGAAAATAACCTATAAATGGTCCACATAGGTATACACACGGGAATGTTTCTAGGCCGTGTGTGACACACGGTTTGCCCCACGGGCGTGTTGAATGGTCGTGTGTCCCTTACACCTAAATTTTGCAAGTTAGTATGCCCAGTAGTAAACACACAGGCTAAGACACGGGCATGTGTCTTGGCCGTGTGAGAGACACGACCTACCCACATGGGTGTGTACTTTGGTCGTGTGAAGTCTGCACCATTTTATGAAAAATTCATTTTTTAATTGACCACACGGTCTGGCCACACGGGTGTGTGATATAGACGTGTGACCCTAAATTGGTGCTGATGTCATAATCAGAGAGTTACACGGTCGGAAGACACGGGCATGTCAAGAGCACACGAGCGTGTCCCCTGTCTCACACGGGCATGTGGCTATGTATTAGGGAAAATTTCCCAAACTTTTCTAAAATTCTCAATTTAGTTCCAAATCTTTTCTGAAGGCTGTTTTGGGCCTCGTAGGCCCATAACAGGGATAAATTGTGTATGTATGAATGAAGTGTTTTGAAGAGAAAAATTTATAGCCCAGTTTTTGCATTAATGACTGTGTATATGTTCGATAACACCTCGTATCCTATCCTAGCCTCGGGTATATTTAAAGGGTGTTACATTGTTTATTTTCCTGTGTTTTATAGTGATATCGAAGCTAGCTCAAATTTGGGAATCGTCGGAGACCTCATCACACTATCAAGCTATCACTTTGGTACTTTTGAATCTATGTTTTTGGATATATGGCATGTATAGGAGCTTTGGTCATTTTGGTATAGTTTGGTAATGGATTTAGCTATTTGAGTTGGCTTGTAAATGTTAAGTGGTTGGTTATATATATATAGCCAAGTGAATTGGCTTATTTTGGTTTATTTGGTCATGTATATATATGTGCAAATGACCTTTGTTATGTGTTTGTTAATTGGTATGTGATGCTTGTTGAGAAATTGGTATTATGGATACTAAATGGTTGAGATTTGAGATTTGGTATGTTTGTGAATTTAGGTAAAATATTGCATGTTTGAATATGACTATATTGATTATTTGAGAAAGTGAGATTTGGTATGAAATTGAATGGCATATTGTGGTATTTGTGTGACTTGTATTTGTTGGTATTGAATTAGCATGAAATAGACTTATTTTAAAAGAGTTTGAATGCCATTTGAAGATGTGATTATATGCCATTTGGTTTGATGTAGGTGTATGCAAATTTGGGTGGCAAGATGTCTTGATAAATAGCCTATTTTTGTCCACACGGGAAGGGACACGGACGTGTGTCTCAGCCGTGTATGACACACGGTCAGGTTACACGGCTGTGTATCTCCTAGTGTTGAATTAAAAATCAAGTCAGTATACTCTACACGGCCTAGCACACGGGGCATGTAACTTGGTCGTGTGACATAAGTCAGTATACCCTACAAGTTTGGCATGGCCTAGTAGACGGCTTGGCATACAGGTGTGTGTGGCCATTTCGAAGGGCACACGGGCTGGTCACATGGGCGTGTGGTTGGCCGTGTGACCAAAGTCAGAGAGTTACACGCGGTAGGACATGGGCTGGGACACGACCATGTGATTCCATTTTGAATGTCCACACGGCCTGTGACACGGGCGTGCCTTTGGCCGTGTGAGACACACGTCAGGGCCACATGGGCATGTGTCCCCTGTATTTTGTAAAATTTTCTAAGCTTTCCAGAAATTTCATAAGTTATCGGTTTAATCCCAAACCACCCCAAATACATGTTTTGGGTCTTGTAGGCTTGTATTAGGGACAATGTGAATGATTTGGAATAATGTTTATTTGGAACTTGAAAATGTATGTGAAATGTATGTTTAATTGTATAATATGTTTGGGAATGCTCTATAACCTTATTCTGGCATTGAATACGGGTGAGGGGTGTTACATTTATTGTTAATAGAGCTACAGTTTAGTCGATTCTCGGACTAACGTAGCGTATGTGAGAGTCTAGCTATACATGTCATATATAGCCTGTGATAGTGTGATATCTCTTGACAATTTGAAATCGTGTTTTATATAGTAAACAGATCCCAATCGAGCTGTAGCTGATGATGTTGAAAGTAATACGCTAGCCTCCGTTCATGGAGTAGTGCAACTTGAGTCGAGACTCGTATCGATAGTCAGAGAGGAGAGGCCAAGGAAGCCTTCTTCCAGATGATGAATGTGTGGTTTCTTCGGAGTTTGTTCAAACAAATCTGGCTGCTCAGCAACCTCCACCCCCACCTGTTCCCCAATTGGTCCCCGTAGGTCCTTAAGGTTTAGAGCCTTTATGATTGAAAAAGCTGTCTGTTGATAAAATTTGAAAATACGAGGATAAATAATTTAGAGCTATTATTGATGACGACTCTGAGAAAACTGAGTTTTGGCTTGAGAATACTATCAGAGTATTTGATGAACCATCCTACACACCAGCTGAATGTTTAAAGTGTGCTGTATCACTTCTGAGAGACACATCATATCAGTGGTAGAATACTTTAGTATCCGTGGTACTGAGAGAAAGGATCACCAAGGAGTTCTTTCAAACTAAGTTTAGAAAGAAATACATCAGCCAACAGTTTATTGATAAAAAACGCAAAGAGTTTCTAGAGCTGAAATAGGGTTGTATGTCTATGATTGAGTACGAACGAGATTTTGTGAGACTCAGTAAGTATGCTCGAGAATGTGTTTCAATTGAGGTAATTATGTGTAAAAGATTCGAAGACGGATTGAATGAAGACATCAGATTGCTAGTCGGGATTCTAGAGTTGAAAGAGTTTGTGGTGCTAGTCGATCGAGCTTGCAAAGTTGAAGAACTTGGCAAAGAAAAGAGAAAAGATGATTACGAGGCTAGAGATTCGAGAAAGAGATCGATGGATAAACCTTATCAATCTTCGTCAAAGAGATCGTGGGATTCGTACATTCGTTCGAATGTGTAACATCCCGAATTAGGGCCTAGTTGGAATAGTGGTTTGGGGACCACAAATCCGACGTAAGAAAACTTATTTTTATTATATTTTTATGTCTACAATTTCACGAGATGATTTTGTGAAAATTTCATTCGAAAATTTTGACGTTTGGGCACTCAATCTTTTCAAAAGGACTAAATTGTAAAAAGTGCAAAACTTGAGTTCTAGAAGCTAGAAGTGTCTAATTGCTATGAAATTTTAAATTGGATGTCCTTAAATGGTAATTAGACTATTGGTTAATTGTTGGACAAAAATAGACATGAAATGGGTGAAATAGAATATTTTTAAGTTAGGGGCATTTTGGTATTCTAATAATTAAAAGAATTAAAAAGGGATAATAAGCCAAAATTGTCCATCTTCTTCCCATTCAGCCGAAATTTGCATGGAAGCCATGGCTAGGGTTTGGTTCAAGCTTCCAAGCTCATTTGTAAGTGATCCCGAGCCCCATTTTTAATGTTCTTTACATTTTTAAAGTCCCGGTAACTCGATTTAGCTATTTCCACCATTATTTTAAGCTAGGGTTTGTGTTTAAAAATTTACCCATAGATGACATGCATGTGTTTTGATGTTTAATGGTAGAATATGAATGTTGGGTGTTAAATAAATGACTTTTGCTGAGTGATTTTTGGTGAAAATGCTTAAAAGGACCGTTTTGTAAAAGTTATAAAATTTGTCATAAACGTGTGATGTAGTGAAAATTAGGTTCTACTATAGTTATGAAAATGATTCGTCTAGGCTTAAAATGAAAGGAAATTAAATAAAAATTATTTTACGAGCCTAAGGGCCAAAGTGCAAATATGTAAAAGTTTAGGGGTCAAAATGAAAATTTGTAAAAATATGATTTTTGGACCCATATGAATAATGTGACTAATTAGTAAGCTAAATGTTATAGATCAAGGAAAATGAGATTCGGGCATAGATTGAAATGAATGAGATTATAGACTAAATCGGAGTAAATAGCCATGCTCTCATTCGAGGTAAGTTCGTATGTCAATAATAATGCAATAATATCATTGTTTATGCTTGAACTTAAATTGAGGTGTTGACATTATGTTATGAATATTTATATAGTTGATATGATGATTGTATTATGTGACAAATGCCTAAATGTTATTATGAGCAATGCCATGTTTATTTCATGAATATGAGAATGGTGAAATGGTAAGCATGAATGATATTATGGTCGTTGTTCATGACATAGCAAGCAAGTGAGATAAGGATGCTATGTGCAAGTGTGGAAAATCCCATTCGAACCTTAGGAATATTTTAGGATACAAGTGACATGTCACTAGGAATTAAGAAATCCGAGCTCGTTGAGTGGTCCGAGTTCGTGATATATGTGAGAATCCGAACTTGTTGAGTGGTCCAAGTTCATGATATATGTAGCATCCGAGCTCGTTGAGTGGTCCGAGTTCATTATGGATGTGAGCATCCAATCTCTTTGAGTTGTCCGAGTTCATAATGGATGAGATACATGTAACATCTGAGCTCTTTGAGAGGTTCGAATTCATTATGGATGTGTTACATGTTATAAGGTAACTTTGGCTACGTATGTTTATGTGGCACGTATGTGTAAGTTTCCATGTATCCAATAGTATTCCAAGTGTTCAACGGGTATTATAATGAATGATGCGATGAAAGTCCCGAGATGGGCATGGTAATGAAGGTAAAGTTATTTGATATGCTATAGATATGTTCAGGTACGTATGTTATACTCATGAGTAATGCTTTGTTATAGAATGATATATGACGAAAAGGTATATTCATGTATATGTATATGAATATTTGATTGATGAGCTAGAATGCTTGAATGATGAATAATCTTGGTGATTATGTTATTATGCCATCATATGATAGTTATCATGATATTGCACTAAAACCGTTTTGGACATCAGCAGTTGTATGATTTCAAAAATCCACCAAAAATTGTGGAAATTGAATTAGAAACTGAATAAGATATGAGATTAAATCTTATTGAATCTAGTTTCACATAGAAGAAACGGTGTAAGAAAAGAGTTTCATATTATGAGATATTTGAACTTTTGTGAGACAAAGTCAGAGTGCTTTTCGGCTCCCCTATCTCAACTTTGGAAAATCACTAAAAATTGTAAAAAAATGATTATGGGTTAGAATTTATATGACTAAATCCTTAATTAGTCTATTTTTATGAAAAATATATGAGAACATTAATCGAATCCCGTACTAAGAGATAATTGGTTTTTAGTAAAGAAGGGTCGAAGCCATCAAATAGCAGAACAGGGGTAAATTTAAAGAATAAACTGTACTTATTGGCTAATCCAAAAATTATGAAAATTTTATGATAAGAATATATATGAGTCTAGTTTTAGCGAAAATTATCAAATCCTGATTTGGAGCTCCGTAGCTTCAGATATAAATAATTTAGTGATTATGACTCGAGAAAACAACATGACAAGAATATAAGTAAAAGTATAATTATGGTTATATTACCATGGAATCATGTTGATAATTTTCTTATTATTTTCATACGGACATACTAAGCTTTAAGCTTACTCCCTCCTCTCCATTTCTTTAGTGTTGTGAGGTCAGCTCGGGGTTGGAGATCTCTGGGGGTAGCATCACACTATCAGGCTACCACTTTTGGAGTATTGTTGAATCTTAATTTCTTCAAGTGAGTGGCATGTATAGGGACTTAGTCATTATGATGTGCGTTCTTTTGATTTGGCCAAGGTGTTGGCTTAAATCTATTTGTTATGTTTAGCCATGAGATGTGGCTTGTATGGGTTCTGGCTTGTAAGCCTATTTATCCAAGCTATTTATTGATGCCTTGTGATGTGGTCATGTGATTATAATTGTTTGACATCAATGGTTACTATTACAGTATGTATGATTGATGAATGTCTCATGACCAAACGAAGTGGTCATAATTAGAGAATAAAACTGTGATATGGCAGTAAGTCAATAATGCTTGAACATGAAATTGGTGTGGAATGACTTAGGCAACCATGGTATAAATGTATAAGTAATAATTAAAATGACATGTTCAATTGATTGTGAATTTGTGTGTTTAGACTTGGTATAAAATGAGTAAGAAAAACACATGTATGATGATATTTATGAATATTACAATTGAGTCTTAATGGAGGATGTTTAATCAATTACTTGATGCTACATTGTATGTGTCTATAATGTATTTAAGTATGTAAGGTATTAATGGTAACAAAAAGGCTAGGAAAATAGCCTAAATGCTAGCTATATGGGAAGAGACACAGCCATGTGTCTCAACCGTGTGGAGGACACAGCCTAGCACACAGGCATGTGGCCTAGCCGAGTGGTTTAATTTGTTTTGCTGATGTCATAAACAATGAGTTACACAGCCTGAGGACACAGGCGTGTTGGAGACACACGGGCGTGTGACCCTGTTTCATGAAAATTTTTATAAGTTTCCCAAAACTTTTTAAAGTTCTCGGTTTAGTCCCGAACCACCCCGATGTATGTTTTGTGCCTCGAAGGCCCGTATAAGGGACGATATACATGTATTTGAAAAGTTTTAATTTGGACGAAATTTTATGGCCCAATTTTTGCATGTTTGTGAATGTTTAAATCCGGTAACGCCTCGAACCCTATCTCGGCATCGGATACGGGTAAGGGGTGTGACAGAATGATTCAATCGAATATCCAAATAGAGATCCTGGAAAGCAATACATGAGTCCTAAAACTCAAGCCACTTCAGTATCGAGTGTTGGCAGTGTGAGAAACAATAAACCTGAATGTCAACAGTGTGGACGACAACATTTTGGAGATTGCTAGATGAATAACAAAGCATGTTTCAAATGTGGTTCACTAGATCATTTCATACGGGATTGCCTTGAGTTAGCTGAGAAAGATAACTATCAGAATGTAAGATCGAGCAATACAACTGCTAGAGGGTGACCACCTAGAAATTCGGGAAAAGTGAATAGTAGCAAGGGAACAACCAAGGACTCGACTGTGAGATCTGAGGCTAGGGCGCCAGCTAGAGCTTACGCTATTTGCGCTCGCCAAGATGCGTCATCACCAGATGTTATCACTGGTACATTTTCTCTCTATGACACTAATGTAATTATCTTGATTGATCCTAGATCAACTCATTCATATGTTTGTGAGAATTTATTGTTTAGTAAGAGTCTACCTATTGAGTCTACAGAGTTTGTGATTAAAGTATGTAACCCCTTAGGCAAGTATGTCCTGGTTGATAAAGTTTGCAAGAATTGTCCTTTGATGACCCGGGGTTACTATTTTTCGGCAAATTTGATGCTTTTAACATTTGATGAATTTGATGTGATTCTGGGTATAGATTGGTTGACTTTGTATAATGCTATTGTGAATTTTAGACGAAAGACTATTGAATTGAAATGTCAAAATAGTGAAACCCTTCAGATTGAATCAGATGAGTCGAGTGGATTGCCTGTTGTGATTTCATCGATGTCAGCTCAAAGATATGTAAGAAAAGGTTGTGATGCTTATCTAGCATATGTACTAGATACATAAGTATTTGAATCGAAGATTGAATTAGTACTAGTGGTTTGTGAATATCTGGATGTATTTCCAGAAGAGTTTCCTAGGTTGCCACCGATTAAAGAGGTTGAGTTTGCTATTGAATTTGTGCCGGGAACATCACCGATATCAATAGCTTTGTATAGAATGGCTCCGACAGAATTGAAAGAATTGAAATCTTAGTTGCAAGAGTTAACAGATAGAGGTTTTGCATGACCTAGGTTTTTTCCCTGGGGTGCATCAGTGTTGTTTGTAAAGAAAAAAGATGGATCGATGAGATTGTGTATCGACTATTGTCAACTCAACAAGGTTACAATAAAGAATAAGTATCCTTTGCCAAGAATTGATGATTTGTTTGATCAGTTGAAAGGGGCAATAGTGTTTTCAAAGATTTATTTGAGATCTGGCTATTATCAATTGCGAGTTAAAGATTCAGATGTGCCGAAGACTGCATTCAGAACAAGGTACGAGCATTATGAATTCCTTGTTATGCCTTTAGGATTAAGTAACACTCCCACAATTTTTATGGATTTGATGAATCAAATATTTAGACCGTATTTAGACAAATTTGTTGTAGTATTTATCGATGACATTTTGATCTATTCCTGAGATGAGTTTGAGCATGTTGAACATTTGAGGATTGTATTACAAACATTGAGAGATACACAGTTATTTGCTAAATTCAGTAAATGCGAGTTTTGGCTTTGAGAAGTCAGATTTTTGGGACATATTGTTTCAGCGGAAGGTATCCAAGTAGATCCAAGCAATATTTCCTCAGTTGTTGATTGGAAACCACCAAGAAACATATTTGAAGTCAAAAGCTTTTTGGGATTAGCTTGCTACTATCAACGTTTTGTAAAAGGATTTTCGATAATTGCTACAGAAAGATGTAAAGTTTGAGTTCTCCGAGAAATGTCAACAGAGTTTTGAACAGTTGAAAGCATTGTTAACTGAGGCACCAATTTTGGTTTAACTTGAGTCAGGTAAAGAGTTTGTCATTTTCAGTGACGCGTCATTGAACAGTTTAGGTTGTTTTTTAATGCAAGAGGGAAAAGTGATAGGTTATGCTTCCAAACAGTTAAAGCTGCATAAAAAGAATTATCAGACGCATGATTTAGAGTTGGCCGCTATTGTTTTTGCATTGATGATTTGGTGACATCATTTATATAGCGAGAAGTGTCATATCTTTACTGATCATAAAAGCTTAAGGTATATAATAACTTAAAAAGATTTGAATTTACGTTAACGAAGATGGCTCGAGTTTTTGAAAGATTATGAGTTAGTGATTGATTATCATCTTGGGAAAGCGAATGTAGTCGCAAATGCTCTAAGTAGAAAATATTTATTTGCTTTACGAGCGATGAATATGCAATTAACCTTGTCTGATAATGGTTCAATTTTGGCTGAATTAAAAGCTAAACCATTGTTTCTTCAGCAAATTTGTGAAGCTCAGAAGTGTGATACTGAATTGCAAGGTAAAAGAGTACATTGCAAGTATACTATTGATTCAGACTATCAGATCAGATCCGATGATTGTTTAATGTTCTGAGATAGAATATGTGTACCAAAGAATTCTGAGTTGAATTAGAAAATTCTACATGAAGCACAAAGTGGTTGTTTATCTGTTTATCCGAGAAGTACAAAAATGTATAATGATTTGAAACCTTTGTATTGGTGGTCGGGCATGAAACAAGACATTTCAGAGTTTGTGTCGAGATGTCTGATCTGTCAACAAGTTAAAGCTGAACATCAAGTGCTTTCGGGATTGCTACAACCAGTGATGATACTAGAGTGGAAATAGGATAGAGTCACAATGGATTTCGTATCGGGTTTGCCTCTGTCTCCGAAAAAGAAAGATGCTATTTGGGTTGTCGTTGACTGACTGACGAAATCAACACATTTTATTCCAGTACGTATAGACTTTTCGCTTGATAGATTAGTTGAGTTGTACATCTCTAAGATCGTTAGATTGCATGGGGTACCAGTTTCTATTTTTTCAGATAGAGATCCGATGTATACATCGCGATTTTGTAAGAAATTGCAAGAAACTTTAGGTACGCAGTTGCACTTTAGTACCGCATTTCATTCGCAAACTGACGGTCAGTTTGAGAGAGTAATTCAGATTCCTGAAGATATGCTTCATTGCTGTGTTTTAGAGTTTGAAGGCAACTGGGAGAAATATCTACCATTGGTTGAATTCGCATATAACAACATTTTTCAATCCAGTATAAAGATGGCACTATATGAAGCATTTTTTGGTCGTAAATTCCGAACTCCATTATACTAGACCGAGCATAGTGAGAAAAAGATTCACGGGGTTAATTTGGTTAGAGAGACCGAAGATAAAGTGAAAGTAATTCGAGATAGTTTGAAAGCAGCTTCAGATCGATAGAAATCTTATGCGGATTTGAAACGTAAAGACATAGAATTTCAAGTCAGTGACAGTATTTTTGAAAGTGTCTCCATGGAAGAAGATTCTTCGATTTGGTCACAAAGGTAAATTGCGTCTACGATTTATCGGGCCGTACGAGATTATCGAAAGAATAGGACCAGTGGCATATCGACTAGTTTTACTGTCAGAACTAGAAAAGATCCACAATGTATTTCATGTTTCAATGTTATGTCGGTATAGATCAGATCCTTCACACGTAATTTCTCCGGCAGAGATTGAAATCCAGCCTGATATGACGTATAATGAAGAATCGGTCAGAATTCTGGCTTGAGAGATTAAAGAGTTAAAAAGTATAGCTTTAGTTAAGGTTCTATGGCAATGTCACAGTATCGAAGAAGCTACGTGGGAACCCGAGGAAGTTATGAGAAAACAGTACCTTAACCTCTTTTCTGGTAAGATTTTTGGGGATGAAAATTCTTATGGGGAGAGTTGTAACAGCCCATTTTTAGTCAAATTAGAACAGTGGTTTTAGGACCTCAAATTCGAGGTCAAAATAATTATATTATTATTGTTTTAATGTCTAAAGCATGATAAAATGATTGTGTGCAAATTTTGTTAAGAAATTTTATCGTTTGAATGGTCAATTTGATAAAAGGACTAAACTGCGTAAAGTGTAAAATTTGTGTTCTATTAGTTAAAAGTGTTAAATAGCTATGTAATCTTAAATTAGAGGTCCTTATGTTGAAATTTGACCATTGTTATAGTAAGTGGACATTTATGGGCATAAAATGGATGTTATTAAAGGTTTAATAATAAGGTTAATTTAGTAAATAACAAAATAAACTAAAATTAAAGTAAGAAAAAGATGACTATCATCTTTTATTCTTCATTCTTCAACCGAATATAGCAAGAAGAAAGCCATTAAATAACTTAAAACATTTGGCCATAGCTCATCCTTGCATGTAAGTGCAAATTTGTCCCCTTTTTAATGATTTCTATATTTTGAGATCGTTGCAACTTAATCTAGCTAGCCCAAGGACTAATTTACAAAACTATTAAAGGTTTAGGGTTTTTCCATTGATGAATATAGGTGTATTTTGATGTATTTTGATGAATATAAGCCTATTTTTCATCTACACGGGCAAAGACGCGGGTGTGTCACACACGGTTAGGTGACACGACCGTGTGTCCTCTATAGCTTTCAAAGGGTTGCAAGTCAGTCTGTTACATGACCTCGCACACGGCCTGACACACGCGCGTGTGAGGCCATTTCAAAGGGTACACAGCCTAGGACACAAGCGTGTGGCTTGGCCATGTGACCCAAGTTAGTGAGTTACACGAGTACATACATGGGCTGGAACACGGCCGTGTGTCCTATTTTTGAATGCCCACACGGCCTGAGACATAGGCATGTGTCTTAGCTGCGTGAGTCATAGGGCCTGGCCACATGGCCGTGTGACCCCTACAGTTTGAAAATTTTCATCTTTTCCTAAAAAATTCTAAATGTTTCCGATTTAGTCCTGATTTGTTTCAAATGTGTTTTTATGGCCTCGAGGGCTCGTATAAGGGACAATATGTATGTTATTTATGGAATTTTCTATGCTTGATGTTCTGAAGTAAATGATTTATATTTTTGATAGTTTTGAAATGTATACTCTGGTAATGCTCCATAACCCTATTCTAGCGACGGATACGGGTTAAGAATGTTACGTTTATTAGTATCAGAGCTACGGTTTAGTCAGTTCTCGTACTGAACGTAGCATGTATGATGTCTAGAAATACATGCCATTATTTAAGTTGTGATAATGTGATATCTCCCGACCCTAATGAGATTGTTTCATTTTTAAACAGAGGTGTTCCCCAACCGAGCTAATCCCGATAATACTGAATGCGATACTCAAGTATCTGAGTAAAAATGTTGCTATGGATGAGTAGAAAGCTTATGAAGGTATGAATAAATTTTTATAATGATTATGTTAATGATGAATGTTATATTACATGTATATATATGAGTCAAACTTAAAGGCTTTACGACCTTCACCCTCTCACCCTCAAGGTTTTATGTAACGAAATTCACAAGATTTATCTTGGTTAAGCGAACAAGTGTGAAATCAAAGAGTTTAGTGGCTGAATGAATAATAATGCGGTCAAAGCCGAGAATGGGTTAGCAAGTAAAAACAGTTTTAGAAGAGATATTAAATTTTTCTGAAGATTATTTGAATTATGCAATTTCGCTATTAGAGAAGTTAATCTCAACTAATCGTCTTATTCAGGTATGGTATCTAAAGAATGTATTAACTGAAATATCTTTTGAATTGATTTCTTTAGTGAATGGGATAATGTGGGATTAATGATGACTGTAATAGTCAATGGAATAATGTTTGAATTGTAAAGATATCTGAATACAGCGGTTATAATTGAGAAGCTTACCATGATCTCTTCTAGGTATTCTATATGTCATTTATTCTCAAAGGTATATGTAATAGTTCATCTTCATAGGTGATTCTTATCATAAGAGAATGGTAGCTAACCATAATGCTAGACGTAAATATTGTTAGTCTGGTTGATTTATGATTGGTATTGCTCTATTCTTTTTTGGCATTCTATTTTATTATGTTCAGTAGAAGATTCAATGATAAGACTCATATGATGTTATTTTAATTCTTCTACTAGTTGATGTTCTAAATTATATATTTATGCAATTTATGTTGTCTCTGTCATAACTAGTTCCAGTGGATATGAGCGATATTTTTCTTCTGGATTATCTCTAGGGTATCATCAATCTCTTTATCATTCCATATGCGTTGTACTCTCAAAAATTCAGTATAGGTTCACATCTTGGATTTCATTCTCTTGGTTTTCTTATCATTCTTATTGTTTAATCTATAAAACATGGTTCATCTGTAAAGGATATTCATTGGTCGAAGAAAATTACATATATTACGGTTAAAATTTTTTGTTTGATCATGGGAGCACGGTGATACAGATCTCAGATTATAGAAGTTGTGTTACTGCATTGGTTGTTATTGGGACTACCTTTGGTTTTCCTATTTTATTTAGGAGTGCACTATTGATGTTGAGGTATTGTTCTATCTATATGGTTGAAATGTCGGTTTTATTGTAGCACTATGGTTTTAATCTATCTGATCGTTGTGGATTCAGTATGGTTCAAAGCTTCAATGTTTATAATTGAAATAACTTTATTATATTCCCTTTCTAGCTTTCGTAAAGGGTTAGGCATCGAAAAAAGTGTAGACGGTGGAAGATCGAGCTCAAACTTGTATATTGGTTTTCATTCTTCAGGTAACCTCAATTTATGTCAACGAGTTAAAACAAGATGTTATGTTTCATTTGAGTTAATGCAGTTTGTAGAAATCTTTGATTCGTATTATGAGTGAATTATGATAGATTGTCTGTTTGGGTTGTCTTGACAATAAGAAGAAGGGATTATTTAGAAATGTTATTATCCAATAGATAACATCAACTTAGTTGTTTTAATTAGAGTGGGTTATTCAGTTGAAAAGTAATTTGATTTATATGCATTTGAGTTTATCTTCAGGTTCAAAAATAAATTTTGTGCATTCACGGGTAAATTGACGGACAATCAAAATGAGGGATTCATATTCTAGAAGACATGAGATAGAAATATATCTATTAGATCAATTCTAATCGAGAAATGTCATTATTGGTTAAAGTCGTCTAAATAGTTGAAGCTATCACGATTGTGTTAGATGATAGTGCTTGACGTTTTCCATGAAGGGGGAACAAATATCAATTGAAAGTTACAGATGCAAACATATCACATACTTATACACAATTCTTTCTTATTTAATATACATAATACATTATGAACTCAACAATTTACTTTTATTCGATTCTCACATAAGTTTTGTACGTACCTGTATTACTTATTCTGATCGTACTGTAATTCTCATCTTGACTATGCTAGTTGAACCGTTTCGAATTGTTAAGGATACTCGAATATCACATAAAGCTCATACAATGCCATATCCCAGATATGGTCTTACATGTTATCACATATCGATGCCACTATCCCAGACACGATCTTACACGAAATTGATTAACGATGCCAATGTCCTAGACATGGTCTTTCACGTAATCACAATACAATGCCAATGTCCCATACATGGTCTTACATGTAATCACATCTTGGTAACCTAATGTCATGACATTTGTATCCTATGCTATTCCAAAGGTTTGTACGGGACTTTTGGACGTCGTAACTCTGTTGATTTTGGCTCGTAATCATGACCATTCTACATTCAATTCAATTCAATAATAAATAAGCATTTATAACACATTTTAAGTATGTTTATTAGCATACGCACTTACCTCATTCGCTATAACGACGAATTAGGTCGACTAATCTGATACTTTATTTTCCCCCGTTCTAGATCAAATCTCATTGTTTTCTCAATCTATATAATAACAAAATTTACTTATTTAATCATTAATTCATTCAATTTAACATAATTTACATATTTTGGCAAAATTACACTTTTGCCCCTATTATTTCACATTTTTCCAATTTAGTCCTTAACACATAAAATATAAAATTCATGAAATTTAAATAATCCCATGCTTAGCCAAATATTACCCAATCATATATCAGCCCATATTTTCACTTTATTCATACTTTTAACCACATAAGTTCATAATTTCACAAATTAGTCCATAATCTGCATTTTTACACAAAATCACTTTGTAAAATTTGTAAAACTATCATCTAACTTCCATATTTCATCATCAATCATAAAAAGCATGAATATTCATCAATGGTATCTCATAAAATCTTTAACAGTTTCAAAAACGAAGATACGGGCTAGCTAGATTACAAAGCAACAATCTCAAAAACATAAAAATAATAAAAAATGGAGCTAAAACCATACCTAATCAAGCATTTGAAGCTTGGAAAAACCAAAATCTTCTCCCATGGCTGATTTTAGGTTGAATTTTCGGTGGGGATGATGATAGAAATAAAATATGGATTTTGGTTTTATTAATTTTAACTTTAATTACTTATTTACCTATTAAACCATTTCAAACATTTAAAATTACACCAAATGCCACTCCACTGTCATCCAATAACTCAAAAATGGGATATTTGCCACATAAGGACCTTCACTTTGAAGTTCTATAGCTATTTGACACCTTTAGCTTATAGAATACAACTTTTGCACTTTACGCGATTTACTCCTTTTTACCAAATTAACCACTCAAATAGTAAAATTTCTTGACGAAAATTTCACACAACTCTAATATCATGCTATAAATATCAAAATAATAAAAATAAAAATTATCTATGTCGAATTTGTGGTCTTGAAACCACTGTTCTAATTAACTCTAAAAACGGGCTATTACAACTCTCCCCCCTTAGGGATTTTCGTCCCCGAAAATCTTATCAGAGAATAGATTAGTGATTTGCTTTCACTAGCCTCATCAATTTCTCACATAGCCTTAGATTTCTCAACTTTTCAATTTCACGAGCTAATATTCTGATCTGTTCTTAGCTATACGTCATAACAAGTTGAGTTCCTACTTTTGAAAGAGATACTATAGATAAAGGATCGTATTTGTATCATCACATCATATATATAAGAAACACATTATGGATCTTCGCAAGTTCTGACAGTAATCTCATACAACCCGATAAATCATGAACTCAACTTCTCTTTATAGCTAAATTGAGAAATTTTATTCCCAATATAATACTTTCACAAATACTCAGTTTTCTAACTGAAAATCAATGCTTTTACATATCAAGCCCACATATGTTTTCTGCCAATCTGAAACTGCTTTTAGACTATCATGATTTACTTTTATTTCTCCTCAGTTTTTGTAATTACATTGACCCTGCAATACAACGGAGTATAGTAATTGCAACCATACCATACTCATACAATGATATCTTAATACTCATCTCATAACTATTATTATACGCAAACTTATCTAACAGTAAATGTCTTTCTCAGTTGCTTTCAAATTTTAAAACAGAATAATGAAACATTACCTTGTGAATCTGAATCTCTCCCTCAGATTAGTCATCTGTTGAAGAATGTAATGTGATGCTAAATTGAAATCATTTATTTAAAGCTTACTGTAGTTTTCTATCAAATCACAATATAAAATTCAGGTCTCTACCCAAAATAATGAAGTTTGGCACGCTGTGTGATCTAAGAATCTCTGATATGTATAACTCAGCTAATCTATCAAAAGAGAAATTCATACATACATAGATAAAATATACAGACTTATTCAAAAATTCAACAATAGTTCAAATAACATCAGCCTTTTTCGGTGATAAGAATAATCCCATTACAAAAATTCATCAAAATTCTATTCCATTTCTACTCAGATATCAACACATGCTGTAACAATTCCAAAGACACTCGATAATCAGCTTTAACCTGTTGAATAATCAGACATTTGGATACAAAATTAGAAGTATCACTTTTCATACTCATTCACCAATACAACTGTCTTAGATTATTGTACATCTTAGTACTCCCCTAATGGATAGATAATTAACACTGTGCTAGATGTTACAATTGTTGTAAAATCTCTGGATTTCTCGGTACACGAACTCTATCTTGGCACAATGAACAATTGTCGGTTCCAATCTAAAATTCTGAATTAGAAATTAATTTACGTTGTACCCTTTCTAACTTGTAATTCATTGACACACTTCTTAGCCTTACAAATTCGCTGATTAAACATCAATTTAGTTTCTAGCTTAGCCAATAACTACTCATCGTCTGATAAGATCAATCGCATGTTTATCACTCATAAAACACACAAAGATTTCTGGCTCAGAACATCTGAGACTATAATCATTTGCCTAGAGTGATAATCAATCACTGACTCACAACCTTTCAATAGTTCAAGCCACCTTTACTATCTCAAATTTAGATCTCTCTGTAACATTAAATATTTTAAACTCTTCCAGTCTTCAAAAGGTTACATTACTCACCAAACAATTTATGTTGTTAACTATTGAACACAAATACCATGTCAACCATCTCTAATTCTCGTGTCAAATAACTCTTTACCTGATGCAAGCTAAACCAGAACTGATGCTTCAATTAACAACGTCTCCAACTGTTTACCACTTTATTAATAAATATCATATCATGAAGACTTCACAAGCGCGATCTACAAAAACATTTCTCAATAAAACCGTTCTGATGGATATAATTCTGTATCAAGTCTTCTAGAATATGAATTTTGCATTCAAAATATTCATCTATTTACCCGTGAACATTCAAAGTTTATTTCCACCCTGTGGATAGATTCAGATACAAGTAACTTGATTAATTCTTCAAGCAATTAATCCAATCAAACTAGACAACTGAATAGATCTCAACTGTCAAGCAATAACTTTTCAATTATTAACCAACGAAGCTTTGGACCATACTGAAGCCACAACCATCAGATAGGTTAAAATCATAGTGCCATAATAAGACCGACATCTCAACCGTATAGATATATAATGTCCCAGTTATCAATAATGCATTTTGAACACAAAAGAAATTTCGAATATGATTTCAGTAGCAACCAGTGCAGAAACACAACCTCTATATATCTGATAAATATTCCACTATACTCCCAGGATCAAACCAGAAAATTTAAATCATATTAGATATGGTCATCTCCGTCAAAAGAATATCTCTTGCAGACAATCACATAGAATCATAAAAAACTGAGATAGTTTAATACCAAATATAATACTATACTGAACTTTTTGAGAAAGCACCCAAATCAGATGGTAAATATCTCGATGATGTCTCAGAGGAAATCCAAAAGTAAAGCATCACTCATATGCATTGGAATCAACGGTAACAGAAGCATTATAATCTTCATGTATATTCAACAGAATAATAACCAATAGAAAAAGAATACTAACATCATATAGTTTTTTCGTCGACCTTCTATCGTCACAATGTAATAAAATACCAGAGAAAAATAGAATAATGCCGATCATAACCCGAACAGCCCAACAATACTTTAGTATATCAGTATATTTAAATAACATTCTCATACGATAAGAATTCCATTTGAAATTATACAGTTACACATACCTCTAAGGATAAATGTACACATAGAATGCCCAAAAAAAACCATAGTAACTATCCGAATATAAACACTGCACTCAACTATCATTTCAATTCAAACATTATTCCACTGTCTAATTCTATCATCACTGATTTCATATTATCCCATTACAACAGAAATCAATTCAGAAGAACTTCCAGTTAATACGTTCTTTAGATATCATACCTGAATACTTTCATCTCATCGAATTCAACTTCTTCTTGAATAGTGACATTGCATAATCCAAATGGCCTTTAGAACGATTCGATATCTCTTCTAGTACTATCTCTGCTTGCTGAATCATTCTCTTATCTAATCAAAGTATCAACCCTTCAATTACGGAACTTTGTAATTCCACACTTGTGAGCTTATTCAACCTAATATTACGGATTTCATTGTAATACTTTAGTGGTAATAGGGTGGGGGTCGTAAAGCCTCAAATTTAACTCTCACATATACATACACATAACATAACATTTATAGTTAACATACTATTACAATCTATCATTCATACCTTTATGGGTTTCAACTCATCACCAACACATTTTCACTCAAACGTTTGAGTATAACATTTTATATTATCGAAATTAGCTCAGTTGGAAAGTATATCTGTCTAATTAAAACAATTCTCGTCAGAATCAGGATATATCACACTATCACAGGTTAAATATGGCATGTATAGCTAGACTCTCACTTGCTACGTTAGTCCTAGAATCGACTAAACCGTAGTTCTTATAGTAATAAATGTAACACCCCTAACTCGTATCCAACGCAAAAATAGGGTTACGAGGCATTACTGATCAAAGCACAACATATAATATACATTTCTCATACATGATTCAATTTCACATAAATATCAATCTAACATATTCACATTGTCCCTTATAAGGATCTACGAGACTTTAAAACATGCTTAGAAAAGATTCGGGACTAAACTAATAACATTTGCAAACTTTGGGAAATATAGAAAATTTTTTAACATTTAAGGGTCACATGCCCGTGTGAACAGGCTGTGTGCCTCACACGGCCACCAGACATTCCCGTGTCACAGGCTGTGTAAAAACAGGGCATACATACTGACTTGCACCACACGGCCGAGGACACGCCCATGTGTCATGGTCATGGGAAAATTGGAGAGTTACTGACTTGGGTCACACGGCCGGCCACACGCTCGTGTGCCAACCCGTGTGCCACACATGGTTAGTAGACACGCTCGTTTGTCTAAGTCTTGTAACTCACTGACTTGTTTTAATTAAGCATCATGGGTCACACGGTTGAGTCACACACCCGTGTGCTCAACCGTGTGGCACGAAAATAGGCTTGCTATAAGCTACTTTTCCCGCTTAAGTGTAACGCCCAAAATTTGGGCCTAGAAGTGTTAGGTCTTGAGCATGGGAACAATTAGGAGGCGACACATAAATAATTAATTGTGCAAGAAGTGTCACAAATGAGTATTTGTCTCAGTGGTTAAGTGTTCTGGGAAGAGCCTGTGAAGTCTTGGGTTCAAGTCTAAGCTGGTGCAAAAAGTTTTGTTTTTAAAGGAATATGCACTGTCTCTAGGCAATAGGTTTGTAAATAATTGAGGGGATAACATGACACAAAAATCCTATTGATCTAGTGGTAAGTGGCGTGTGGAGTATTCTAGGGGTTTGAGGTTCGAATCCCTGCTTGAGCAAATGGTGATTATTTTTACGGATGGCCATGATAGGTAGTAGAGTTGGACTGAAACACTGCAGAGGAGAGTAGAGTTTGAATGGGTCATGGAGGGATTGTAGGAGGGAGTTGAGGAGGGATATGTGAAGGGATTTTAGGAGAAAATCAAGAAAAGTATGGTGAGAGGGAGTAGTGGGACGTTTGGGAACTTTGGGGCACTTGGAAATTCGGCTAAGGGTTTTGCTCAAGAGCTATTGTTTTCGTTTTTCTTTTTCTTTTTGCCGATTAGTGTTAGGAAAGGGTTTTCTTTCAGGTTTTGCATTTTTTGCTTATTCGACTTTTACCAATTAGTTTTTGCACTCTTTGCACTTTCAGGTTTTAACAATTGTGTCTCTCGAGTTTCATCTTTGGCCGACTTCTCTATCTTCCCTTCCCTCTTCTAGTTGTTGGTGACCGAATAACTTGTCTCTCTTTTCTTTCTGCACCTCTTTCTTCGGTTAATTAATTCTCTTATCATCTGTTCCTTCTTTTGATCCTTAACCGAATACTTCTTCTTTTTTCTTCTCTCCTCTTGTAATCTTTTCACCCTTTGGTACTGTGACAGTGACGACATTACTCTTTTTCTTTACCTCTGCTTTTGGATTTTGCAAACTAATTAATAGAACAATCGGCAGGTGCTTGTTTTACTCTCTGCTCTTTTCTTTTCTTGATGTAGTAATCTCTTTAATACCTTCTTTACTGCCGTTTATGGCTAGGAGTGTGTGGGTACTGAACCTTGCCTCTGTCTTGTTGGATTCTCACTTCAGGAATAGGGATGACTATTTTATTTCCACAACCAGTTTCACGTTTTCGGTAAGTGATTGTATTGGTTCAATCTTTACGTGATCGATATCGATATAGGTTAATGGAGTTTGGTTGTATGTAGTTAAGTCAAGAAGTTGTATTCAGCCTTCATCAACGGTTCATTCAGGGTTAATCTCACTCTTGCAAATAAGGCAAGTATTGGTGTAGTAGTTATGATAAGAGTAAAAAGGGATGTTAATCCTATTGCTTTGACTAATGGAGTAGTTTTGGTGGAGTGTAGGCTTTGGACTCGAGGGCTACTTGCGCAACTTCGTTTAAGGTGTGTAATCACACTACTTTTAACTACTGTTAGTGTAGATTAGCCAAAAGCTGAAAACGTAAGACAGTTGGCACTACACGAGCGTACGCTCGCTCGTGTGGTGAGCTGAGTGTACAAAACGTAGGCATTCGATCGAAGAGGCTGCCATGAGTGATTTTATGGGCTTAGGTCATTAGTGGGCCACTTGGGCCACGAAATGGGCCGAATGGGCCTGATGGGCAGTGGGCCCGCTTGTGTAAATCTGATTGTTAGTGGAAAATAGTGGGGCTTGTCATGTCACGTACATGGCATAAGCCATTCTAGGCCTCAATGGGCTGAAGTGGGCTATGTGGGCCCAATAGGCTCGTAGGCCCCGCATGGATAAAATCCTCGATAAGTGACAAACTTTGGACTGGGCTATGTAATATGCATAGCCGTGGCTAATCCTGGGCTAATTGGGCCGCACGAACGTGTGGGCCCATTTGGGTCGAATAATGGGCTTTGGGCCCATTTTCACCGATAGGACCGTTAGGGTTGTAAAAGTCGCTCGGGGCAACTGTAAACCTTTGGATGGGCCGATAAGCATCTTTAGGCCAAACTGTTTAAAATTATCGAAATACCCCTAGTTTGTAAAATTACTGAAATACCCTCATTTTGTAAAATTACCGAAATACCCCCAGTTTGTAAATTATCGAAATACCCTCGATTTATGAAATTATCAAAATACCCTTGTAGGGTAAAATGACTGTAATACCCCTGTAAAGTAAAATGACTATTTCGCCCTTATGAGGAAAAATGATTGTTTTGCCCTTATATGGTAAAATGACTGAAATGCCCCTACATGGTAAATTGATTGTTTTGCCCCCTTGTGAGGTATTTATAAATATGTACAAGTATGATTGTATTTTAGCTTGTTATTTAAACTGTAATGGATACATGTATGATTCTATGATATGGCATGACATGTGGCATGATGCATTGCATGGGGGTGGGTTTTTATATTATTGGAGGAAGTGTATTGTACTGGCAGCTCTGTTACAAATTACTGATGGCTTTAAGCCTATTATACTGGCAGCTCTGCTCCAAATACTATTAGTGCCGCAACCGGTGCTATTTTGGAGTATAGGGATGGGTGGGTTGATTATATCTCCACATGGAGTGTAGGGCTGGTACGGAGATGGAGTGTGGAGGCTGGATTGGGTAGGACTTGCATACTGTTTACTGTTACTGCACTATTTACTATTATTGTAATGGGCTAAGGCCCGAATATATATATGACTACTTCTGTACTGAGATGGGCTTAGGCCCAGACTATTACTGTTACTAATATGGGCTTATGCCCTGAATGTATTCGCTCTCTGTATATTTGACTGTTTGTTATTATGTGATTACACACTGAGTTTTCATAAACTCACCCATCTGTCTAACTGTATAGGTAATCCTTAGGAGGATCGGTGTAACGAGGGACTCGGAGGTGGCCACACAACCGCTCATGCTTTCATATTTGGTTCTAATTTATAAGTGATTTAAACTTTAGGGTATTTTACTGTAATTATGGCCTTTATGGATTTTAAATTTTTATTTGCATTGGTTTATAACTGCTAGTGATAGGAAAATACGAGTTTTCAAAATAAACAATGTTTTTACAAAGTGAATGGCAAGTACATAACTGTTTTAAAAAGCTTCCACTATAAAATGATATTTTGGAAATGAATAATGTTTTAAAATATAATAAGGACATTTTAATATGAATAACTTTTGGCAAAAACTCACATTTTGACCCTAAACGAACGTCCTTAAGATCGCACAAAGATTTTAAATAGAAATTGGGTTTTTCAACAATATCTTGCTTTACGAAAAACACTTCAATGTGACATCACCAGATTCGGCCATAACGTCTAGGCCAGGTTTTGGGGTGTTACATTAAGTGACATGCATCCTAAGGCATCCAAATGGTACCATATATACAACCAAATAAGCAACCAAAAGTGACCATTTCTAGCATAAATCATACCATATTGAATCATTACATTTCACTTCTCAAATCTCAACCATTTATTAACCAAAACACATACCAAACTAGCATAAATCATTTATCATCTTTAACATTTTCATATGTCTCAAATTCCAACTAAATAACCAAATCAAAGCTTATCGATGCATCATCTCAAACTCATACCAATACATGCCATTTCTTAAACCACGTTATTACCACATTTGCATTCCAAGCCAAAACACAAACACATAACATAAGCCAAATACACATTTTATACCAATCATGCCAAATCATAAGGCCACAGTATAACCATCAACAAAAATTATTAATAAGCAATTTCAATTGACCATATACATATCTAAAAACCATATCAAAAAGACCATAGCCTATACATGCCATAAAACCAAGCCATCAGGTGTAAAATACCAAAAATCAATAGCTAGATAGTGTGATGCGATCTCCGTTGACTCCCAACCCGATCAAACGTCCGAGATAGTATAAAACATAGAAAAATAACAGAAAGTAAGCTTCACAGCTTAGTAAGTTCGTATGTGAGCTTAAAATGATCACAACATTAATATAGCAATTCTAAATAGATAAATCATTAACATTTAAAGCATCAATTCATGAGCTAACATCAAATTATTCATGTCCTCATTCGCAAGTTCTCAACTTCATATAACTCGATACTTGAGTAGTTTCCGTACATACCTATACTGATACCTTTCTATTTATCACCCCTACTCTTATCAAACCTCTCTGGTTTATAAGTGCTTATGATACAAATTTATCGATTTTTCGATGCCATAGTCCAACTATGGTCTTACACATACATTGCCAAGGCCTTGTTGTGGTCTTTCTTTCACGTGCCATAACCCGGTTATGGTCTTATTAGTCGATTGCCATAAGTATATTTAGTTAAAACAACTATTATTCATATCTCACATAACATTCAATATATATTTCATTATAGTCAAATAAACACGTTTTAACATAAAACATACTTATACACAATTCTTTCTTATTTAATATACATAATACAATATGAACTCAATAATTTACTTTCATTCGATTCTCACATAAGTTTTGTACGTACCTGTATTACTTATTCCGACCATACTGTAATTCTCATCTTGACTATGCCCGTTGAATCGTTCGGAATTGCTAAGGATACTCGGATATCACATAAATCTCATACAATGCCATATCATAGAGATGATCTTACATGTTATCACATATCGATGCCATTGTCCCAGACAGGGTTTTACACAAAATTGATTAACGATGCCAATGTCCCAGGCATGGTCTTACATGTAATCACATCTCAATAACCTAATGTCATGACATTTGTATCCTATGTTATTCCTAAGGTTCGTATGGGACTTTCGGACGTCGTAACTCTATCAATTTTGGCTCGTAATCATGACAATTAGACATTCAATTCAATTTAATAATAAATAAGCATTTATAACACAATTTAAGTACGTTTATTAGCATACGAACTTACCTCGTTCGCTGTAACGACGAATTAGGTCGACTGATCCGATACTTTGTTTCCCCCATTCTAGATCTGAATCTCAGTTTTTTCTCAATCTATATAATAAAAAATTTTACTTATTTAATCATTAATTCATTCAATTTAACGTAATTTACACATGTTGTTAAAATTAAACTTTTGCCCCTATTATTTCATATTTTTGTAATTTAGTCTTTAACACATAAAATATAAAATTCATTAAATTTAAACAATCCCATGCTTAGTTGAATATTACCCAATAATATATCAGCCCATATATTCACTTTATTCATACTTTTAACGACATAATTTCATAATTTCACAAATTAGTCCATAATTTGCATTTTTACACAAAATCACTTTGTAAAAGATGTAAAACTATCATCTAGCTTCCATATTTCATCATCAATAATCAAAAAGCATGAATATTCATCAATGGTATCTCATAAAATCTTTAACAGTTTCAAAAATGACGATACGAGCTAGCTAGATTACGAAGCAATGATATCAAAAACGTAAAAATTATCAAAAACGGAGCTAAGACCGTACCTAATCAAGCATTTGAAGCTTGGACGAACCAAAAGCTTCTCCCATGGCTGATTTTTGGTTAAATTTTCCGCGGGGATGATGATAGAAATAAAATATGGCTTTTGGTTTTATTAATTAACTTTAATTACTTATTTACCTATAATACTATTTAAAACAATTGAAATTACACCAAATGCCACTCCACTATCATCCAATAACTCACAAATGGACTATTTGCCACATAAGGACCTTCACTTTAAAGTTCTATAGCTATTTGACACCTTCAGCTTATAAGACATAACTTTTGCACTTTACGCAATTTAGTCCTTTTTACCGAATTAACCACTCAAATGGTAAAATTTCTTCACAAAAATTTCACAGAACTCTAGTATCATGCTGTAAATATTAAAATAATTATAAAATAAATTTTTTAATGTCAAATTTGTGGTCCTGAAACCACTATTTTGATTAACCCTAAAAATGGTGAGCAAGCCCATTTTCACAGCTTGTGTGAGCGTACATGTATAGGAATTGACAGGTTACAGTTATATGATTTAGCACACTATGTGTGAGCTATCCTGGGTATCCAACGGTATTCTAAATGGTTCAACGAGCATTATTCAGATAACAAACAATATGAGAACGATATGTTTTATGACATGTACATATATGAACATCCTTGATATGATTATACATGAAAATTATATAGGTTGATATGAGTTATAAACTCATGAGATACATGTTGTGGCTATATGGCTATTAATGTTAATGTGCCTATAATTTATATATTGTATGCTAACATGTTTTTGGTAAATGCTTAGGCTTTGGCCAAGTTGGGGTTGGATTAGGCAATGTTAAACTTATAAGTTATGCATTGATATGGTAAGTGCCTAAATGGAAATATGCTAGTGATCATGAAAGAGTGGTAAGGTTCAAATTATGTAATTTTTATTGAAATGGTTATTATGTGGTTAATTCCAAAAGAACTATGTTTAAATGAACTAGCTTGTGGCTATGGCTAAATGATATGCTTATGTCTTGTGTGATATGTATATGAAACCGGTGTGGAAAGATAATGAAATTGTAAGTTCATACTTAAAGTGTAAAATGATGAAAAAGGGAATGATGAGTTGACTTGATGTTGTTATTTAAGTTAAAGAAAGTAAATGCAATGAAAGTAATAAAATACAAATAAAAATAAGAAAATTTGAAAGGGTTTAAAGTTTTATCAATTCTACTATGCTAGGAATGATATGTATATGTGATGCTGTGATTTTACTCACTTTGTGAGTTGTTAAATATGGTTTCATGAATATTGCGGTATTGGTATAGGATTATTTTTAATAAGTATAAATTTCATATTTGAAATGGATTGATATGACTAAATTTTATACGAGCTTACTAAGAATTCATTGCTTACGTGGTTATCTTTCTATTACTTTACAGATTATCAAAAGCTCGATTACGTAAGAAGCTCGTCGAAGATCTATCACACTATCCAATGATTATATTTAAAGATTCTGATGTCTTGGTTAAGGTTATAATGGCATGTATAGGTGGACTTATGATTGTTGATTAGTTGAATGTTAGTTGATGAGTTTGGCATGTATATGTCATTTTGGTTGATGTAGCCTTTGTACATTTGTGCCTTGTTGATATGTGTTAATTTGATAATATGTTATAGCATGTTTGAATGGCCCAAGTGATATATGATGAATTAACCTCAACATGGTCAAGATATGGTATGCTTTGGAAAGGTTTTGAATAGATGTGCATGATGGAAATATGGTTTATATACATGTCGATTGTTGGAACCATCTGGGTATGGTTAGATTTGTGTCATTTAGATGGACTTGATGGTTGGAGTTGATATGGTCATTTGAAGTTGTGTTTTGAATAACCAAATTGGTATGTTTGAATGTAATTTTGGCATGTGGTCAACTATGGTATAACTTGAAATGGAATTAAACTATATATATATGGATGATTTATGGTCAAATATGTATAAGATAGACATATGTATATTTGGGATGCATGATAACTATATGATGGAAGTTCAAATGGTGGATAAAAATGTATATTATAAATGGCTTTTTGATATGTTTGAATGTGGTGAATTGGTATAATTGTTATAGATGACATATACGGCTATTGGTGCTAGATGTAAAATGGCATATTTGGTACTTTTGGTGTGAAATATGATAGGTAAACAAAGTGGTAAGTTATGACATAAGTTTAGTTATAAGTTAGTTGAACTTTTGGCCAATTTATGTATTTTGGGCACATTGGTTGTATGCTTATGTACCTTAATTGGATAGCTTTTTATAGCATGGTTTGTTGCACTTTGGAGTGCTTTATTATATGTGGAAAATTGGTTGTAGGTGGATGCATGTTTGGGTGAGAAAAATAGCTTGAAAGTGGTCTATTTTCGTCCACATGAGCAGAGACACAGGTGTAACTCAACCGTGTCAGGCGACACGGTCGTGTGTCCTCTGTAGCTTTCAAAGGGCTGCAAGTCAAGCTATTACACGACCTAGCACATAGTCTAGCACATGGGTGTTTGAGGCTATTTTGATGGGTACACGACCTAGCACACGAGCGTGTGGCTTTGCCATGTGACCCAAGTTAGTGAGTTACACGGGCATGGACACAGGCTGGAACACGGCTGTGTGTCTCAGCCGTGTGTGTCACATGGCCGTCTGACCCCTGAAGTTTGAAAATTTTCATATTTTCCTCGAAAAATTCTAAATGTTTCCAATTTTGTCCCAATTGGTTTCTAATGTCTTTTTAGGGCCTCGAGAGCTTGTATAAGGGACAATATGTATGTTATTGATGGAATTTTCTATGCTTGATGTTGTGAAGTAAATGATTTATATTTTTTATGGTTTTTAAATGTAAACTCTGGTAATGCTCCATAACCCTATTCCGGTGACAAATATGGGTTAGGGGTGTTACATATATCATATTAGATACTTATACCTCCTAGGATTTCGCCTCAAGAAAGTTACTAAATCAATTCTAAAGACTTAAACCTGTATACATGTCTATTTCTAAAGAATTCAAATTTTCATGGAAAATCCTACATAAGACTAAGATCACATAAGTATTGCATCACTCAAGATAACACACGAATAACTTAGATAAAATAAAAAATCATGCTTGCATTTGAACATACTTATGAACAAAAATTATTTCTAAACATTCATTTATTTCAGCATACTTAAGTAAAAAGATTGAAACATATTTTAAAATTTATGCAAAATGCCTTACCTCTTTTAAAAAGAAGCAATCTCCCCATTTGGAAAATAAAGTAATGAATGAAAAATGAACACTAGATAGGATTGCAAGAAAAGAGAGGTGAGACATTAAGACTACTTAAGTACCAAGTCTTTCTAATAATCCAATCCTAGACATGCTCATTCCCATTACCACATCACTTTATTTTTTTCTATTGAAGAAGCATTGAGCTTATATTATTCATGCTTGCTATTTTATTATGCAAAAGCAAAATTCTAACTAATAAATAAAAATAAACACCTAAAAAGAAATAAAAACTAAAGCAAAAGAATTTCCCCCCTTTTTATTTATTCGACTCATCCTCCTCATCTTCCTCCTTTACTACTTCATCCTTGCTTTCTTTATCATCTTCCTTCCATGAATCAGAGCTCAGGAGCAAAATAGTTAGAGATGTTTTTAAAAGTAATTCTTACAAAATTATCTCAAACTTTTGCATATTTCCAATAAGTTTGTTGTTGATTATGCATAAACTTCATCATATCCACCATAGTTGACAATTCTAATTTCTTTACAGTGTTTGAAGAAGTGGGCTTTGGAATAGTCAACTTAGGATCAATACTTGGTTCAGATGGCTCATCAACATTTGGCTCATCTCTTGGTTCAAAAACTTCTGGTTCCTTTATCAATTCAGGCTCATTCGGTTCTTCCTTCGATTCTATCTTTTCTGTTTCAGTAACTAAGTTAGCTTTACTTTTAGATTTGTTCGATGACTCATCGATTTCTAGTTCTGTCAGCTCACTTGGTTCAATTGGGTTTAATTTCTGTCAGCTCACTTGGTTCAGTTGGGTTTAGTTTATGGAAAATTTTCACTAACCTTTCATGATCACGAGCTGTGATGCAACCTTGAACATACGGGCCCTTCAGGTTTAGTTTTGTCTTAACTTGGGCCCTTATACAAAGTGAAATTATCAAGGATAGGAAGTAAACACCTCCAGTCTTCTTTCTGGGACAATCATGGATCTCCTTTAGAATGATACTCCTAACATTGATAGACCTTTCTGTCATAAGTGCATACAACAAAAGAATTTGTTCCATCAAGATGGTGGAACTGTGTGAGATAGACATGAAACTATATTGAACAAAGTAAAACCACACCCTAGACAACGACTTTAAGTATTCCCTTCGGTAAGAATGACTACCATACTTCCTTATAATCCATTGGGATCCCAGATTTGTCACAACATTAAGTACTTGTTGAAAGAAATCCCAAATTATATTTGTCATCATGGCAAAGTACTCATCTTCTTCAACATCCGGTAGGTTAAACAAATCATTAATGGACTTAGTAGTTAGAGGTACCTTCTTTTTGGCAACAAGAACTTCAGTAGCATCTAGCTTAGTCAAATTGGCATAGAACTCTCGAACTAACTTCTCATCGGGTAATAATCGTGCATTGCAAAAAATAATTTCAATTGAGGGCATCAATTGTCTTTCGAATCGGCAAGGCACAACCATCTTATCATTGCTTTCCAATTTGAAACCTTTTTCTGGCATCCTAGGTTGATTCTTAAATATTGATTTAGACCTCTCTTTCACTTCTTCATCTTGAATCAGAATGCTATTTTCAACAGAGGTCTTAGAAGTTAGGGGTACTTTCTTCTTGCCAACAAGAACTTCAGTAGCATCTAGCTTAGTAAAATTGGCATAGAACTCTCAAACTAACTCCTCATCGGGTAATCATTGTGCATCACAAAAATAGTTCCAATTAAGGGCATCAATCATCTTTCAATTGGCAAAGGCACAACCATTTATTAGTGCTTTCCAAGTTGAAACCTTTTTCTGGCATCATAGGTTGATTATTGAATATTGAATCAAACCTCTCTTTCACTTCTTCATCTTGAAGGTATTTTTGGCAGAGGCTTGGAAGATATAGTTCTTTTGCGATATGTGGACATTTTTCCTGAAAATTAAGCAAATTTTGATACAAGGGAGAAGAATCGACAATGGGTTGAGAGCAAGATTTTAAGGTGGCAACCGGTTTGCGGTAACGATAGATGCGCGGCAGGGATAAGAATGCAAAGCGAGCAATTTGCCAGGAAAATTCGTGCAGCAAGCAAAGATACTAGGGTTTGCAAAGATGGGAAGAAATTTGGGGAGAAATTTTGGGATTTAGGCCCACGACTAGGAGGGAAAAGAATGAGTAGTTTAGGGTTTAAGCTAATGGCTTAAAGGGCTATGAAAACTATGAAGGTAGAGATGGTTTTATATAGTGGTGAATTAGGGTAATTTTGAAGCTAAAATTTAGCTAATTTAAGGTGACTTGGGTGGCAAGTATAGTTGGTGGTGGCAAAATTAAGGTTTTGGAGAACCTTATGGACGACAAAAATGGGTAAATTTCACATCTTTATTGTTTTTAAACTAGACTGCTAAAAAATAAATAAATTGGTTAGTACTTGGGCCAATTTGACCCCTTTTATTAAACATAAAAAAATTAAAATTAAAGACAAACATAAATATTAAAAGAATATAAAAAAAACTAAAAATAAAAAAATTTAAATTTAATTAGAAATTTTCTTCTAAAAAAATTACATTAAATTAATTCCTAGGAAAGGTTGGAGAAGTAACAACGGTCCTGTTTAAGTTCAAATCTCCTTAGATAGAATTAATTAAATGTACTAATTTAAGAGAATGATTTCTAACTTTTTATTAAAAAGTAAAATCATGAAAAATTAAGAGTCTAATAATTTGAACGAGGTTTTAATTCGCTCAACTTCACCATCCCAATAGTGCTTGAGACATTGACCATTAACTTTAAACGTACCTCCATAGTTTTTGTACAATTCTATAGCTCCATATGAATAAAATTTGTGGATGGTATAATGTCCTTTCGATCGAGATTTGAGCTTTCTCAAAAATAACCTTAGCCTCGAATTAAACAAGAAAACTTTCTAATCTTCTCTGAACTCGCTAGGTTGAATATGACTATCATCCCATCTCTTATATTTTTCTTTACACATCATGGCATTCTCGTACGAAAATAACCTCAACTCCTCCAACTCATCGAGTTGTGACATCCTTCTCTCTCTAGCTTACTTAAGATTAAAATTCAATTGCTTCAAAGCTTAGTGAGCTTTATTCTCTAATTCAAGTGGCAAATGACATGCCTTTCCAAAGCTAATCGATAGGGAGTCATTCCTAACGTTGTCTTAAAAGTAGTTTGATAGGCCCGTAGTGCATCTCTAACACCCCTAACCCGTAACCGTCATCGGAATAGGGTTATGAGGCATTACCTAACAGACATAACATTTCAGACCAATTCAGAATCACAGATATCATATAACATTAATACATAGGCAATCATCAACAATTCATCACTTATGATGGCCTACAAGACTTAAAACATACTTTTAAGGACAATCGAGACTAAACCGAACACATTCAGAATTTTCAGCAGTCAGAAAATTTTCAATTCTGTTGAGGTCACATGCCCGTGTGACCAGGCCGTGTGCCTCACATGGGCACCAGACACGACCATATGATCCAACCATGCCAAAACAAAGTATATATACTGACTTTTACACACGGCCAATAGACATGGCCGTGTGATAATTAGCTGGCTACTGACTTAAACCCACGGCCATATGACACGCTCGTGTGTCATATCCATGTGATCTTAAGAGGTTACTACTTTACATATACGGCCACAAGGTACGCCCGTGGTCCTTGACCGTGTGGCACAATGCAGGCTTGGTTTAAGCCAACTTGCCACCCCTTTTTGGGTCATTCATACAAGCAATATTAAACAACATTTATAATAAAAATTTCAGCCAATTCCATGCTCAAAACATGCTTCATTATAACTAAATCATCATCATACAATAACCTATTCAAATCCATAGCAAAACACATTAAAAATCTTATTACAATAACATGCCAAAATGCTCATTTCATAGCTCACTTATGGCACCTTGTATCTCATGCTTAAACTTACCATTTCCTCAACTTGGCATATTTCAAAATGACCACCACAGACAATGATATATAACCATTACAAGCATACACAATTTGACATCACAAACCATTTACCAAAACTAATCACAAAGGTACCATTTGTTAGCCAACTCTCATGGCATAACATATATACATTTCAAAGCTTAAATACATATACATTCTAGCCTATACATGCCATACATGAATATATTTACACTTTCAAAAGTACCAAAATGAGTTCGATAGTATGGTGACAATCCTTGACTATCCCCGAGCCTTCAGTAGCTACGATAACTATAAAACAGACAGAAATCACACAGAGTAAGCTACAAAGAGCTTAGTAAGCCAAATACAATTGGTCTAACTATTAAAGCATATAAAATAAAATTCAATAACAATAACTCATAGCCATTTCATAGATTAATTTATGAGCCTAACCATGCTCATTTGCTTGTATACATGTCATGTTTCATTTCCATGATTTCGTACATACCTTGCATTCATTATTTCACAGAAACAGAGTCTTTCATATTCAGAAATTTAATATGATATAAACGTACATGTATAAAATAAACATTTCATATATTCATTCCCATATTTCGTACTCTATCATCAGATGGTTCAGAAACGATACAACTATTCATAAATGAGTACAATGCCGACGTCCCAGACGTGGTCTTATATGTAATTCAGCATCGATGCCTCTGTCCCAGACAGGGTCTTACACGAAATCCAATACGATGCCGATGTCTGAGACATGGTCTTACACGTAAATCTTGAATCGAGGCCTGTGTCCCAGACACGGTCTTACACGATATCTCAGATTAATGTCAACGTTCTTTTAAAAACGTACATAGCTTTTCAGATACTAGCATATTATTGGAGTTTACTCAATTTATTCATCAGGCTTTTAAGGCTGTCCAATACAGATTACAGTTTGTAAGCACAAAATTTAGTCAATTTAACACGTAATTGTAATTCGACTTACCTCATACAGATTTCGGACGAAAACGAGTCGACTATTCAAC
This sequence comes from Gossypium longicalyx, assembly GCA_025698465.1. Classification (NCBI taxonomy): domain Eukaryota; kingdom Viridiplantae; phylum Streptophyta; class Magnoliopsida; order Malvales; family Malvaceae; genus Gossypium; species Gossypium longicalyx. The sequence continues at coordinate 62,613,741 of CM046995.1, read as the reverse complement.
TATTTTGGACTTCTGTCGATCTAAGTTTGATTTTCTTTGTTCTTGATCTAATACAATTCAAATTCAACCATTCAATCATTCATTTCATTCAAAATAATCCATGCACACATATTTAGGGTACTTTGCATTTTAGCCCTTACATTTTTACACTTTGACAATTTAGTCCATTTTTCACAAAATCAAAAATATGCAAAATTCACCAAGACTATAGCTTGGCCGAATATACATGACTTCCATACAAGTCCAAATAACATATTTAATTCACAATTTAGTCCTTCAAAACCTCATTTTTTTTACAAATTAGCCCAAATAGCTCTATTCCATCAAAAATTCAAGAACAAAACATGATAATCTCACATATATATTTCATAATCCATATAAAACATTACAAAGATCATATAATAATCAATGGAACATTTCATATTCTTCAACAAAAATAGAAATTTAGACATGGGTTTTGAAGAACACGAAGCAACGATCACAGAAACATAGAAATTATCAAAAACGGACCAAAATACATACCTTAATCAACCAAATCAATGACCGAACCCTAGGATGGTCTTCTTCTTTTTATTTTCTTTGATTTTTGGCAAGTATGGATGAATAATTCATCCATTAATATGTTTTTGTTTTATTATAATATACATTAATATGCATTTTACCATTTTAACCTTATTATAATCATTAAAAAATCACCAACTACATGTCCATAATTGTCCACCATTAACATTAATGGTATATCTGACATGCAAGGACTCTTATCTTAAAAGCTAAGGCCAATTAACCCCATTAACAATTAGCATGCAACTTTTGCATTTTACGCGATTTAGTCCTTTATCAAAATTAAGCACAGAAACAAACGAATTAAATCACAAAAATTTCGCAGATATACATTCACATATCACAGACACAGAAAATAATATTAAAATATTTTTTAGACTCGAATTTGTGGTCCCGAAACCACTGTTCCAACTAGGGTCTAAACTGGACTGTTACAGCATCATCAAGCCTTCGAGACCAATCTGTTCTGTTAGGGCGCACTACTCTTTCAAGAATACCTTTGATTTCTTGATTCACCCTTTCAACTTGCCCATTCAATTATTGTTGATAGGCAGTAGCAATCTTATGTTTCAGATCATACTTGTTAAGCAACCACTTAAGCCACTTATTTACAAAGTGTGATCCTTCATCGTTAATTATAGCTCTAGGAGTCCCAAACTGTGTAAATACATGCTTATGTAGGAATTGCATGACTACCTTATCACCATTAGTTGGGCATGCCTCGACTTCAACCCACTTGGACACATAGTCCACAGCTACCAAGATATACTTGTTGCCATAGAAAGAAGGAAACATTCCTAAGAAATCAACGCCCCATACATCGGAAAGTTCTATCTGTACAATATTTTTTAAGGGCATCTCATTCCTTCTTGATATGTTTCTGGTTCTTTAGCATCTATCGCAATTTCTCACCTATGCATAAGCATCTTTGAACAATGTAGGCTAAAAGAACCCAGCTTGTAAAATCTTTGCTGTTGTACATGAACCACCAAAGTGTCCCCCACTCAGAGATGAATAAAAATGGTACAAAATCTTGTTAATCTCACTTCTAGCTAAACATTTCCTAATTATGTTATTTGCACATTGTTTAAACAAAAACGGGTCCTCCCAGAAAGAGTACCGACTATCGTGAAGAAATTTCTTCCCCTATTGGTATGTCCTTTCTCGAGGAATTATTCCACATGCTATGTAATTGACAAAATCAGAAAACCAAGGTGTTTCATAGATTTTTCTTACCTCGAAGTTATGCTCATCAGGAAAATTCTCATTAATTGGAATAAATGAAAAAGTTACCTCATTTTGTTCCAACTTTGACAGATGATCGGCTACTTGATTTTCAACACCTTTTCTATCTTGGATCTCAAGGTCAAATTCTTGGAGTAAAAGTATCCATCGAATTAGCCTAGGTTTAGCATCTTTCTTCATGAGTAAGTATTTAAAGGCAGCATGATCGGTAAATACTATAACTTTGGTACCTATATAATATATGAACGGAACTTGTCAATAGCAAAAACTATAGCAAAGAGTTCTTTTTCGGCTACCGTATTATTGATCTGGGCTCTTGTCAAAGTTTTTCTTGCATAGAAGATAGGGTGAAACACTTAGTTCCTTCGTTAGCCCATCACAGCTCTAACAACGAAATTGCTTGCATCATACATCAACTAAAAACGTTGTAGACACTCAATTTTGCTCGGGCCCAGAAATAAGTCCAAAAACAAAAAAAATAAACCCAAAAAAAACGAAGTCCAAGTTCAGTCTAGAATTACAAATGTAATTTGGCCCGATTGGAATGGCCCATTACTTGAAATGATTTAAGGTCCATCTACAAGCTTGACTCATATGGAAATATAATCTTCAATGATATATAATCTTAGATATGATTACAATCTTAGATATGGTATGCAATCTTAGATATGATACAATCTTATATATGATATGCAATCTTAGAAGATATGATTTTGTAATATTAGAGATTTAATTTGTAGATACCTTTTAATCTTAACCGTTGATGTAATTGATCTGTACCGTTGGATTTGAGGAGGTTCAACTATAAATAGAGGCCTCTCCCTTCATTGTAAACACATAGGAGTTTTGGGAAACAATAAAATTTTTGAGAGCTTTCACTCAAATTTCTCTCCCTCTTACGTTCTTATTTTCTATGGTTTGTTCTTATTTTATTCTTTGTTCATGTTCATTTTTCAACCCTTTTTTATTTTGATTTAATCCATGTTTCCCTGATTTTTTTATATTTTTTAATTTTTTTAATAAGTTTAGTATCATATCAAACTATTTCATTTTTTAATTATTTTTTTAGTATTGCTCTTAGTAAATTATTTTTTTAATTTTACTTAAATCATTATTTTAAAAATATATTTCATTTAATTGTCATATTTTATCCAAAAGTTTTTCTAAAATGAGGCAATGTTTTTCGTATTTAGGAATTCGGGAAAAAGTGCCCTAACATGCTGGGTTGCGATTTCTCGTTTGTCTAAATGTCTAAAGTATCTTTCAAAATAGATTTTGTAAATCACGAGATGATTTCAGTTATGAAAGTTTAAGAATATCGTGTCCTATCATGCTGGATGTGATGTTTGTATTCTTTCGGAGCTAAGGAATCTCGATTTTTCAACTTAAATAATTCTGATTTCAAAGAGATCTTATTTCTAAATTCTTTCAAACTTTTGACATTAAGACAGAAAACTATTCAATTTGGTAACAATTTTGGGCGTTGCGATGGTGCTAATCCTTCCTCGTACGTAACCGACTCTCGAACCTGTTTTCCTAATTTTCGTAGACCAAAACATTTTATAAGGTGATCCAATCACACTTAAAAAAGGTTGGTGGCGACTCCCGTTTTCGTTTTTCAAAATTCGATCCCTGTTTTTCGAACATTCCCTTTAAAAAATAGTTTCGACAACTTGGCGACTCCACTGGGGACTAATAAGAGAGTCAAGCCGTGAAATTGACTAATTTCTATCCTCTTGTCAAAATTTGAAAACTTGATTTGAAAATATGATCCTTTTTACATGTGTTTGCTGCATATGGTTGTTACTTTTCTCGCACACATTGCATTGCATGACTATTGTGGTCACACCCTTAGGTGGGAGTGAGAAACTAAGCTTTCGTGAGGTTTTCACCTCTGCATGAGTTAGTGGATTACTTCTGGGATACATCCGTACCTATGTCTTCGTGAGATTTTCATCTCCGCATGGCCATAGGGAAATGTGTCCCCCTGAACTGAACTTGGTCTATATGAGCCTATAATGGGTGAGGACCGAGGAATTTGCTGGTTCAGGTACCCTCACTTTAGAACCAAACTACATATAGTGAACTTTAAGTGCTTGCCCTAGGTAGTATGGTTATGACCTTTAGTACCTACCTTTATAAGTGCTTGTTTATTACATCTTTTTATATGATACTGACTTGGTTTTTTTTGTCATCATCGCATGTCATCCATCATTAAAAAATGTGATTCAAGGCTCGATTTCTTAGTTAGGAAGTTTTGTAATGAGGAATGAATATCTTAATAAAGTGGAGGACAACTCTTCTGTTTGTGCGTGGTCAGAGAAAACCCAGTTAGAGAAAGGAGATAGTGTCATTGAGGGATATACATTGGAGTTGTGGGACTTTACTCGTGTCAGTTCGACACAGAATGATTTTCGGGAGATGAAGGACATTTGGGCCCAGTGGGATGACAAGGTTAGGCAGCTATTCTACCAGCACTATGGAGATCTTCCTTATTTGCTAGATCATTGGAGGAAAGCTTACGAGTAGTTCCATCAGAATTAGACGTCATGAAACAAGAGTTCGAGAGAAAGAATTTAGAGCTTGGGAAGAAGATCAAGAAACTAGAAGAGGAAAAGATGTATTTGAGCCTAGACATCGACGTTCAAAAGATTGAGGTTGAAAAAGTAAGGAAGGAAAAGAGGAAAGTCGAAGAAGACTGAGATGATCTGAAAGAGAATTATAAGAAGATACAGTTGTCAATGAAAAAGCTGGGTTGGGAAAGACTTCAGAGCAATAGCAGCAAGAGATTCAGGAAGAGAGAACCAGAGCTGATCATTGAGAGAAAAGTTTCAAGAGATACAAGCACAGAATCAAGCCTTAGAAAGGAGTTTGGCAGAAAGCTAGAAAGAGAAGCATGGATTAAAGATTAAAGTAGTTGAACTTGGACAGTCTCTTCATCATTACCGAAGTCATAACTCTGTGATCGAATTAAAGGCAAGCTTGGATAAGATCAAGGAAATAAAGCACAATATTGAAGGGTTAGAAGCAGCACTATAGGACTGTGAGCTACGAATTGAAGCGAGAGAAGAACAGTGGAAGAGAGAACTTCACCATCTTCGGGATCAAGTGAGAGATAGAGATCATGTCATGGAATAGGCCCTAGTTCAGATTCGAGAGGTTGCTGAACACTTGCAGGATTTGGCAATACAAGCTAGAACACTGAGTATAATGTATGAGTCATCGTCAGACAAAGGATGAGAGTTAGCATTATTATTGGATAGGGTTAAGACTCTAAGCATACGGGCGAAAGTATATTTGTAATCCGTTTTATGAAAAGATTTTTGTTCCTTAAATAACATTTTCTAAAATGAAACTGAATCAGAATCGATACCTTTTTGCATTCATGCATTTGCATTGCATCACACCGTATCATATGCATTAAAATCCATAAAAATACCCTAATTAGGCAAAAAATTATTTCAGAGGGTTAACCGGGGATATGGAACAAAGGTTAGAGAGATTGGAGCAAAGGCAAATACAAATACAAGAGCAGTTAACCAAGATTCAACAAGATATACGTGATCAAATGTTAGAGCTCCAAATAAATGTAATTGGCCATCTGGGGCAATTACTAGCCGAAGGGCTTGAAAAGAAGAAAAGCCCAGTGGTCAACACTGAGGATGATATTAAGGACATCGTTTATTCCTCAAGTTTTACTCCAATAAGCATCCAAACTCGACTGCACGAGGTACACATTACTATCGGTCTCCAACAAAGATCGGCCGGTATGGTGGCACCAAAGAAATTACTCGAGTGAGCTCAGTCCCACCCGAGGGCAATTCAGCCAATCTTGTTGCCATTGAAGAAGCAAAGAAGACATGTGTGGAGCTTCCGAAACAGCACGAAGCTTTCAAAAGACGAGAGTGGAGCCCCCGAATTAATACTTCGAAGGAAATGAAGAAAAAGGCAAAAGAGGTGAAAACGATTACCATAAGCCAGCCAAGAGTTACTAGCCATCAGGAATTCAATTCGAGATCGAGTTCTGAAAAACTCACATCTACGCCAATCCTGATGTTGTATAAGGAGCTATATCAAAGATTATTTGACGCACACGTAGTAGCCCCTTTTCATTTAAAACTGTTGCAGCCCCCATACCCCAAATGGTATGATTCGAGCACTCAATGCGAATACCATGCGGGAATCACAGGACATTCGATTGAGAATTGCACTGCCTTTAAAAAGGCAATTTAGAGGTTCATTAAGATGGGTGTTGTAAACTTCGGTGGTCCCTCTGGAGCAGAAAATCTATTATCCTATCATCTAGATAAAAGGGAAAATTCTATAAGAGAAGAGGGCATGGGATCCAAGAATGCGCCAAGTTTAGGGCTTTTAAACAAAACTTGATGTTGAAGGATTTGAATGACGTATTCAAAGAAGGAACCAAGAAATAAAAATTGTTGAGCCTTTGCACATTTAGGGATGTTTTGAACAACAAAATTGTGGAAGTGATCCTTGTATTTAAAGATTAATCTAGAGTAATGTTTAGAACACACTTATTGTTTTAAAGCCTAGAAATAATAAGGTTTCATTTGTGAAATAGGCTCATGTTCGGACATCATTGTTTCAATAAAACATATCTTTCATGATCAATGCGAGCAAATATTCTTTGATTCTTTTACCGATAAATATTCTTTTGACCTTTAAAATTCTTTCTAAATTACATTCATAACATGTAAATAGTCATGCTTGAATTCATTTATTCCTTGTATATTCTTTTGTGCCTATCATGGGTCCCTAAATATCAATGACATGGGCAATGATACTACAGATTCAGAGTTCCTTTTTGAGCGTGAATGTGTTTAGAGGAATCTTAGTACTTTGAAGATGACAGAGATTGTAATCTATCTTCTGATTTGTTGGAAATAGTAAAGCAAGAAGAACAGCAAATTTTACCCCATAAAGAGGTGGTAGAGAATTTAGCCTCAGAGGAAGGAAAGGTTGAGAAATTGGAACGTGCATAACCAGAGAGACAAAACAAGACCTTGTTGGGACTATTATGGGAATTCATAGATGTCCATAGGAACGTCGGAAGAACACATGCAAGAGGATTCATAATGACCAGGATAAACAAGAGCCTTGGGCACTGTAGGTTCACCATGGAAGGGGATCGCATCAGTTATATCATAAATGCCGAATTTAATGAGCCAAGACTTATAGGGCATGTATGTTATGGGCCCGTCAAAAGTTTCAAGTTGACAATGGTTCATCTTTGCGGTTGTCGACTGCTCCATTAAGAGGGTAGAGATAGCTTCATATGCCAATATTACAAAGTCAATAGTCATCGAATTTCAAAAAAAAAAACATCATATCCAACTGCACAATGCCAAAAGTTTGCAGTCTTTTCAAAGATAAGGCACCATACCACAGTACAACAAAGGTTGCCAAAAGAAAAGAAAAAGAAGAAAAATAAATTACAGAAGATGACCGAGACTGGTAAAAATTAGCATAAGAAACTACCGCTTACTCTCTATGCTTACGCTGGGGCAAACACCTTCAATTCCAGTTGTTTCAAAGGTTCCAACCATCATCCTTGGAATGGGTGCATTGTTTGGCTTTCTTGAACAATCGATGTGTCATTAATAGTCGCGATGGTTAGTCTATGCAGCGGTGGCCATTGATTTCCAGCTATGGGGCATTAGGCCGTACACAGTCTCTGAAGCTTAAAATGATAGATTCTTTCTTCAAAACCAGTTTCTGACAAAGTGGATGACGGTATCATGAAGGAAGCTCTCTTAGACTTCTATACAAGTTCAGGGAAGAGGAAACCTGATCAAATAATTATTTTCAGGGATGGGGTTAGAGAGTCTCAATTCAATCAAGTTTTGATCAAGTTGTTGATGCTTGCAAGTTCTTTGACGAGAAGTGGAACCCTAAAGATTGTGGTTATTTTTGTACGAAAAACTATCATACCAAGTTTTTTTTCAGCAGGGATCTCCTGACAATGTGCTACATGGTACTGTCATTGACAACAAAGTATATCATCCAAAGAACAATGATTTTTACCTTGGTACCCATGCTGGAATGATTGGAATCACGAGTCAGACCCACTATCATGTTCTCTTAGACCAGGCTGGGTTTTCGACTGATGATCTGCAAGAGTTTGTTTATTCTCTATCCTATATGTATCAAAGGAGCACCACAGCCATAATTTTTGTGGCTCCTATTTGCTACACTCATTTGGCAGCTTCATAGTTGGGGGCAATTGATGAAGATTAGGGATGTTTCAGAAACATCATCCAGTCAAGGTGGGATGTATGCTCCGGGAGTAATCTCTGTACCTCAGCTTTCCAGGTTGAAAGATAAAGTCAGCAACTTTATTCTTGTCTGCTGAGAATCATTGAACCATCTTTTTGTAGGGTTTGACAAACAACAACCAGGACTGCTGCTGGGGCAATCCTTTTCTCATGGGTTTATGAATCAAGATTTTTTCCTTCAAGCTTTGATGGAGTCAAGAATTGAATACCTCTAGTAAACTTAATTTGAAAGTATTCATCCTAAGCAAATGTACCAAAATGGATGACACAGACTTATGACAAAGAAGGTTCGTCCAAAATAATTTCATGAAGGAAACCTTGTGCTGAAAGAGATCCTTCCCATTCAAAAGGATGCTGAATTGGGAAGGGCCATATGTTGCGAAGAGGGCTTTCTCTATAGGTGCACTGATTTTTTACAAGAAATGGATAGGAAGAATTTATCTGATCTACTGAATTCGGACTCGATCAAGGAGTACTTTGTCTGAAGGAGAAGGGAAGCCAAGGTGAAAACTCGCAAATGGAACTTTGGGACTTCTATTTCAAAAAAAAATATGGAGAGGCCAAGGTGAAAACCCGCAAAGGGCGCCTTGTGACCAAAGGGGTTTTGAGTTGAAAACCCGAAAGGGCAGCTCAAATTTGGAAAGTCATGCAGTGACTTTGCTATACCGGATTCGATGAGAAGTGAAGTATGTTACATATTGAGGCATCAACGAATTACTTTGGATCTTTTAAACACATGTTGAACTCAAGAAAGTCTTCATGGATCTGGTGTATAGACGCTCAAGCGGCGATATCTGGGCATCTCGATTTACATCCTATTTACTATCTTTGGATTCTTTTTCTTTGCAAAGATATGTTCTCAATTTAATCTTTTTGCATTCCTTCCAATAATTTGTCCAAATCTAATTATCCTCAAGATCAATTTATTTGTCTCCCATTATTCATAAAGCATGTTGCATTGAAATAATGATAGATGAACTAAAATATCTTCACAAACGAAGTTTTGCATATTACTCTAGAAATTTCTAGATAATACAAGAAACTGAAACAAGACAATTATTTAAGGAATTCTCTTATTTATGGGTTGGAGATACTCGAGAGATTTTCTTCTTCAGTCCAAAAGGTGGTTGGACGTTTTAAGCAATATTGATCTTAAGAAAGGATCATTTCATAAACATCTTCAGTGGGTCGTAACATTCAGGGAATGGTACGGTAGACCAAATTGATGGAGAAGATTCGAGGCATACAAGCAGAGTATGATTGATATGTCGAGAAGAACGAGGTGGAAAGCTCGGTAGATGAATAAGTGATGACGTCCGAAATATGAGTTATTTTCATAAACATTTTGCATTATAACAGGTTTAATTAGGACCACTTGACTCATTTCGATCATAGCATCCTAATCATTAGGCCAGAACTCATACGCATTATACAGGTTATGTTCTTCAAGGGACAATGAAGATTGATGTGCTTTGACTCCCTAAGCAGTAGGGTAACAGGCTAAAGCATAGCAGATTTGGCTTTCACGTGTCTACACTGAAGCAGATCTAAGAAGATTTGGCGTCTCTGTATTGTCAGAGAGCAGATCAAAGATAGCAGATTTGGCATCTCTGTATTAGACGGGGAGCAGATCGAAGACATAGCAGATTTGACCTTCATTGAAGCAGATCCAAGATGATTTGGCATCTCTGTATTAGACGGGGAGCAGATCGAAGACAGCAGATCTGACCTTCATTGAAGTAGATCCAAGATGATTTGGCATCTCTGTATTAGACGGGGAGCAGATCAAAGACATAACAGATTGGACTTTTATTGAAGTAGATCCAAGATGATTTGGCATCTCTGTATTAGACGGGGAGCAGATCGAAGACATAGTAGATCTGACCTTCATTGAAGCAGATCCAAGATGATTTGGCATCTCTGTATTAGACGGGGAGCAGATCGAAGATAGCAGATCTGACCTTCATTGAAGCAGATCCAAGATGATTTGGTGTCTCTGTATTAGACAGGGAGCAGATCGAAGACATAGCAGATCTCACCTTTGGATGTTTTCACATCGAAGTAGATCCAAGATGATTTGGCATCCTTGCGTTTACAAGGAGCAGATCGAAGACATAGCAGATTTGGCTTTCACGTGTTTACGCTGAAGCAGATCTAAGATGATTTGGCATCTCTGTACTATCAGAGAACAAATCGAAGAAACAGATTTGGCATCTCCATATTCGATGAGAGCAGGTCGAAGACATAGTAGATTTGACCTTCATTGAAGCAGATCCAAGATGATTTGGCATCTCTGTATTAGACGGGGGGCAGATCGAAAATATAGCAGATCTGACCTTCATTGAAGCAGATCCAAGATGATTTGGCATCTCTGTATTTGACGGGGAGCAGATCGAAGACATAATAGATCTGACCTTCATGTGTTTACATCGAAGCAGATCCAAGATGACAGATTTGGCATCTCTGTATTAGACAGGGAGCAGATTGAAGAAGCAGATTTGGTGCCTCTGTATTAGACGGGGAGTAGATCGAAGATAACAGATTTGGCGTCTCTATATTAGACAGGGAGCAGATCAAAGATAGCAGATATCGCCTTCCTGAGTTGCAGTGAAGTAGATTGAAGCCGTCAAGAGGTCATTTAAAGAAGATCAAGGATCAAGAACTCAAGACTCGGCGAGCCCGGGCAAAATTGGTCCTTTTATAGTCTTTGCTTTATTCCTGTTACACATCAATGAGCAAAGAGGGGCAGCTGTAGACACTCAATTTTGCCCGGGCCCAGAAATAAGTTCAAAAACAAAAATAATAAACCCCAAAAAAAAATGAAGTCCAAGTTCAGTCCAGAATTACAAATATAATTTGGTCCGATTGGAATGGCCCATTACTTAAAAAGATTTAAGGTCCATCTACAAGCTTGACTCATATGGAAATATAATCTTCAATGATATACAATCTTAGATATGATTACAATCTTAGATATGATATGCAATCTTAGATATGATACAATCTTAGATATGATTGCAATCTTAGATATTATATGCAATCTTAGATATGATTGCAATCTTAGATATGATATGCAATCTTAGAAGATATGATTTTGTAATCTTATAGATTTAATTTGTAGATACCTTTTAATCTTAACTGTTGATGTAATTGATCTGTACCGTTGGATTTGAGGAGGTTCAACTATAAATAGAGGCCTCTCCCTTCATTGTAAACACACGGGAGTTTTGGGAAACAATAAAATTTTTGAGAGCTTTAACTCAAATTTCTCTCCCTCTTACGTTCTTATTTTCTACGGTTTGTTCTTATTTTATTCTTTGTTCATCTTCGTTTTTCAACCCTTTTTTATTTTGATATAATCGATGTTTCCCTAATTTTTTTATATATTTTAATTTTTTTTTAATAATTTTAGTATCATATCAAACTATTTCATTTTTTAATAATTTTTTTAGTATTGCTCTTAGTAAATTATTTTTTAAATTTTACTTAAATCATTATTTTAAAAAATATATTTCATTTAATTGTCATATTTTATCCAAAAGTTTTTCTAAAATGAGGCAATGTTTTGCGTATTTAGAATTCGGAAATAGTGCCCTAACATGTCAAGTTGCGATTTCTCGTTTTGTCTAAATGTCTAAAGTATCCTTCTAAATAGATTTTGTAAATCACGAGATGATTTCAGTTATGAAAGTTTAAGAATATCGTGTCCTATCATGCTGGATGTGATGTTTGTATTCTTTCGGAGCTAAGGAATCTCGAATTTTCAACTTAAATAATTTCGATTTTAAAGAGATCTTATTTCTAAATTCTTTCAAATTTTTGACATTAAGACAGAAAACTATTCAATTTGGTACCAATTTTGGGCGTTGTGAGGGTGCTAATCCTTCCTCGTACGTAACCGACTCCCGAACCTGTTTTCTTAATTTTCGTAGACCAAAACTTTTTATAAAGTGATCCAATCACACCTAAAAAATGTTGGTGGCGACTCCCGTTTTCGTTTTTCAAAAGTCGATCCCCGTTTTTTGAACATTCCCTTTAAAAAATGGTTTCGACAAACGTGAGTTCCAATTACGTGTAACAATTATTGAGGCTATTAACTGGATTTTTAATTTCTCAAAAGCTTCTAAACATGCCTTGTTAAAGCAAAAAACAATATCCTTTTCTAAAAGCATACACAAAGGTTTAGAAATTTTTGAAAAATCCTTAGTAAATCTATGACAAAAATTAGCATGGGCTAAGAAACATCTAACTCCTTTCACACTAACTGGAGGCGATAATCTTTCAATTAGGTCCACCTTTTCTTTATCCACTTCAATTCCATACTTGGAAATCTTATGTCCTAAGATTATTCCCTCCTTAACCATAAAATGACACTTCTCTCAATTAAGGACGAGATTTGTCTCCTCACATCTTTTGAGTACCTTAGGAAAATTATTCAAGCAAATATCGTAAGTATTACCATAAACAAAGAAATCATCCATGAAAACCTCAACATAATTTTCAACCATAGCAGTGAAAATTGCCATCATACATCGCTGAAATGTGGCAGGTGCATTACATAAGCCAAAAGGCATTTTCCTAAAACCAAATGTACCATATGGACAGGTAAAAGTAGTTTTACGTTGGTCTTCCAGGGCTATAACTATTTTGTTGTATCCCGAATATCCATCTAAAAAGCAATAAAATTTGTTACCTGTCAATCGATCTAGCATTTGATCCATAAAAGGTAAAGGAAAATGATGCTTACAAGTGGCTTTGTTTAGCTTTCTGTAGTCAATTTAAATTCTCCAACCTGTGACAGGTCTCATTGGGTTTAACTTGTTTCATTCATTTTTGACGATCATGATTCCACCTTTCTTCGGTACACATGGTACCAAACTTAACCAAGAACCATCTGAGATGGTGTAAATAATTCTCGCATTTAACCACTTAACTACCTCCTTCTAAACCACTTTTTCCATGATAGGGTTAAGTCACCTTTGCCTACAAATCTTACCTTTTTCATCTTCTTCTAAAATAATTTTATACATGCAAAAGGAAAGACTTCTACCTTGTACATCAGCTATTGTCTAACCAATTTCTTTTTAAAATATTTTTAAAACAACAATCAATTGCTCCTCTTGATGTTCTATCAAGTCCGCTAAAATAATCACAGGCAAAGTAGAATTATTATCAAGATAAACATGTTTCAAGTGAGACAAAAGTACCTTTAGTTTTAGTTTAGGCAATTCCTCGATTGATAATTAGGGTTTTGTAAATTCTTGAACTTCCAACTCTAGTGGTTCGAACCGTGGTGGTTGAATATAACTCCTCAGATTGGCTTCCATCAAAGACAAACCTTGATTACCTTTTTCATCTTTCAATGGTTTAGACTCTAAGGCAGTCTCTAACAGGTCTTCTTCAAAATTTCTTCCCATAGAAACTATGGTTTCTAATTCCTCCATTACTGAAAATTCCTCATTCGAATTGGGAAATTTCATTACCTTCAGAACATTAAACATTACCTTATCGTCTTGAACTCGCATCATGAGCTCGACTTTTTGAACATCTATCAACGTTTTTCCTGTGGCTAGGAAAGGTCTTCCCAAGATGATCGAAACTTCTTTGTCTGTTTCAAAATCCAAAACAATGAAATTAGTAAGAAAAATGAATTCATCGACTCTTACCAAAACATCCTCAATCTTTTCTTCCAGATATGCTAATGATTGATCCACAAGTTGAAGTGTTATGGTAGTGAGTCTTACTTCACCTATTCGCAACAACTTGAAAGTAGATTTCGGCATCAAGTTGATGTTTTCTCCTAAGTCACACAAAACTTTACCGCAATATGATTCCCCAATGTTGCAAGGTATCATAAAGCTTTTAGGATCTTTCAATTTCAGAGGTAGCTTGTTCTGTAAAAACACACTATATCCGTCATTAAAGTGACAATTTCAAGCTCACTAAATCATTTCTTCTTGGACAAGATATCCTTCATAAACTTCACGGAATTAGGAAAATGTTTTAAAGCCTCCACCAATGGGATGCTGATATGTAATTGCTTTAAAACATCCAAGAACTTCTTAAATTCTACCTCTTGTTTCTGCTTATTCTGCTAAAGTCTTTGAGGATATGAAACTCTAGGTTGATATGGAAAACTTTTCTGAGGAGCTAAATATAACACCCCAAACCCAAACTAGACGTTATGGTCGAATCTGCGATGTCACGTTGAAGTGCGTTTCGAAAAAAAACATAATCTCGTTGAAAAATCTGTGTTATATTAAAACCTCTTTGCGAACTTAAAGTATGTTTAGGAGAGCTTGTTCATTGTTAAAACTTAGGTTGTCTTAGCAAAAAGGTTAAGCATATTAGATTCTCATTACGTTTTAAAAACAAGGTTTGTTGTGGAAGCTTTTTAAAATATGTTGTGTATATGTGGTGTTTGAAAAGCATATATCTTTTTGAAAATCCGTGACCTACCACTAGCAGATATGAATCAAGTAAATAAATCCCAAATTAAAATAAAAACTTAGAGAGGCCTTATTACAAAACAAAACACCCAAAATTAAATACTTATAAGTTAGAAGTTAAAAATGAAACCAAATGTAGTTGTGTGGCCAGCATCGAGTCCCTCGCAACACCGATCCGCTTAAGGATTACCTACACAGAAAAGCAGAAGGGTGAGTTTATGAAAACTCAATGTGTAATCCCTTATTAAACAAACAGTCAGTCATGCAGTGGCAATCACAATATGGGCCTAAGCCCGCTTCAGTAACAGTTCATTTCCAGTTAGGGCTCTAACCGATTGTAGTATCAGTATCAGTGTGGGCCTTAGCCCATTTCAGTAACAGTAAAAGAATACAAATAGAAATCCTACCCATCCATCCTCTATACTCCACTCCGTCCAGCCCTGCACTCCATGTGGGGATAAAATCAACCCACCCATCCCTTCACTCCAAAATATAGCACCAGTTGCGGCACTAAACAGTATATGCAGTAGAACTTCCTGTACAGTACACTTCTTCCAAATATAATAAACCCATCCCCATGCAATATTCATGTCATAATATCATACGTGTATGCAACATGTCATGCTCAATTACAGTCATACATATTATAGGGGTATATCAGTCATATTACCTCACAGGGGTATAATAGTCATTTCATCGAATTGGGGTCTAGGTATACTTTTTGACCCAAAAGTAGGTCCACAGTCGTCTCAGGCGACCCGTGCAACCTTAACAATCAAATAGCGAAAATGGGCCTAAGGCCCATATTACGGGCCTATGTGGGCCCACATACCTGTGTGGCCCGTTTTTCCCAGAAATGGCATTGGCCATGTAGACCACACGGCCTGGCCCAATATTCTCCATGCTTTCTTGTGGTTTACCTGTGTGGGGCCCATAGGCTCGTAGGGCCCACACGGCCCATTACCGCCAAACATGGCCCAAAACGGCCTAAGCCCAGAAAATAGCTGATGGTGGCCTCCACGATCAAACGCCCACGTTTTAGGTGTTCGAATTACCACACGAGCGAGCGCACACTCGTGTAGCGTCCATAATCACATTTTTCTGGCTTTTGTCGATCTACGTTTATAGCAGTCTGGTTACACACCTGTTTGCGAAAATGTGCGCCTAGCTTAAGAGTTCCCCAAACCTATATCAACACGTTACACTATTAGCCCTTTAATCTATGGGGTTAACAATCCCTTAAATAACACTTAACCAAACTATAACTCAACACTTGCCTTGATCAAACGATTAAGACTCCTCACACTTCAATCGATATCGAAGATGGATTATAGGCTCCTACAGATCACCTGCACTCAAACCGAAACCTATTAACCTTTATTAATAATGTTAGCATAAATAGTTTGAACTAACACATAGCACTTACCAAAATCACAAAATCGATTTTTGGGAAGGAAAACAATTGGCCTTCTATATCAAAAAGAAAACCCACACCACAGAGGCAAGATTAGCACTAACACGTCTCTAGCCATAAACGACAGAAAAGGAAGAAGTTAGAAGTAATATTACTACACAGAGAAAAAGAACGAGAGAATAGAGAAGAACCAGGAACCAACCGATTGTTCAAAGAAGAATTGCAAAAACCAAAACAAATGGAGAGAGAACTAGGCAGAAATTGGCCCAAGTATCCAAATAAAAAGAGAGGGAAGAAGGTGTATTCGGTTAAGGGGAAGGTCGATTGAGAAAAAGGGAAAAGAGAGGAAGAATCAATCAAAACCAAAACTAAAACTAGAACAAGTTTGAGAAAGAGGAAAGGGGTGTTCGGCCAAACAAAAAGAACAAAGGAAAGAATAACTGTTAAGGGTGTAGAGAGAATAGATGAGGTCGGTCTGTAAGGCACTGTTGAAAAACCCAAATGACAAATTCCTAGATGGTCACACTTAGAATTCAGCTACCAAACAAAACCACCAACCACAGAAGGAAAAGAAGCAAAAGGAGCAATAACTACCGAAAATGGAGAGCAAAACCACACAATTTTGGCACTAAGGGCCTATGATCGAATCGGCATGGTGGAGTTCCCACATTCGACAAACTACTCCTACACACCTCAACCTCTCTTAATTCTCTCCTAAAATCCCTCCCCAGATCACTCCCACCGATTACTATCCAAATCCCTCATATAATCCTCCTAAAATTCAGCCACACACTCCCCTCACCCCTCAAACACTCCAACCGCTCATTAGCTGTAGAGTTCTACTGATATTCAACTTCTTACACGGCACAGCAACAAATTAAAACATTCCTTGCATGACACAGGACTTTAACTCAAGACCTTTAGCAGCAATAACATACCACTTACCCCTTGACCAGAAGGCCCTTTCTGTCATGCTTTACTCACACTAATTTAAAAATCTACTAACTAAAGGCAAGGGTTACTTCAAGTAAGAACAAAATTTCTGCACAAGCCAAGACTTGAACTCAGGATTCCTCAGACACTTCTCAGGACACTTGACCACTTAAGCAAGCATGCATTTGTGACACAACATACAGAAAATAAGTACCTACATTTTAGGGCGTTACAACTCTCCCCTCTAAAAGAAAATATCAGCCTCGAAATTTACCTGATCAAAATAGATGACGGCATTGTTGTCACATCGCCTCATTGGGTTCCCACGTGGCTTCTTCTGAGCTGTGATTATGCCAAAGTAACTTAACCAGTGGGATGGACTTCTTCCTTAACACTTTTACATCATGCTCTTGAATCTGAACCGGTTCCTCCTCGAAAGTGAGATCCGGCCTAACCTCAATCTCCTCCGTCGAGACAATATACCTGTGATCAGAGCGATAATGTCTCAGCATGGATATGTGGAACACATCATGAATCCGATCCAACTCTGGATGTAACTCAAGTTGATAGGCAACCGGTCCCACACGCTTCAGTATATGGTAAGGCCTAATGAACTTAGGTCTTAGCTTGCGCTTTCGTCCAAGCCTTAGTACCTTTTTCCACGGCAAGACCTTGAGAAATACTAAGTCCCCCATAGAATACTCAATCTCTTTATGATTCAAATCTGCATATGACTTCTGCCTGTCAAATGCCGCCTTCAGTCGATCCCGAATCAACCTAACTTTATCCTCGGTATCCGAAATCAATTCAGGACCCAGAACACACTGCTCACCCAACTCAGTCCAACATGAAGGAGTACGACACCTACGACCATATAGTGCCTCATAAGGTGCCATCTATACGCTAGACTAGTAGCTATTATTATACGCAAATTCTGCTAACAGCAAATAGTCCTCCCAACTGCCTCGGAAGTCAATCACACAACTCCTTAACATGTCCTCTAGTATCTGAATCACCCTTTCTGACTAACCATCTGTTTGAGAATGAAATGCAGTACTGAAGTCCAACCTTGTACCCAAAGCCTCGTGTAACCTTTTCCAGAACCGAGACGTGAAGTGAGGATCTCTATCAGATATTATGGAAATCGGTACCTGTAACACCCCTAACCCGTATCCGTCGCCGGATTAAGTTTATGAGGCATTACCGAACATATTACAATTCATACAGATATGCATAACATAATATAGTTCAAAACTTTAAATCACATCAATTATTATAACTAAATCCATTTTAAATAAAATATACATTATCAAATTATTTTATATATATAAATATATGACACTGACATTTTGATCTATATGAAACATGTATATTTTGCATATTAATACCAAATATAATAAGCTTCCATTTAAAAAAACAATTCTATTCTAGTTTTTAGTCCATTCGGCTATCATAGATCATTGTCTTGGTATATAACATAACCAATTTCTTTATGCTGCATTCAAAAATCAACATCCAATCTTCAAAACTTTCATATAGCAGAAATTATATTCATCCATGATATACAACATGATAACCAAATAAACTTTAACTATAATCCAACCAATACCGAATTTAAACCTAATAATAAAGCCATATTTAATGCTTGAAACACATACCAAATACATCATCCATCCATAGTACTTAGCAATTTAACTGAAATGAGTTTTTACCACATTTATGCATAGCTCATTAAACTTAATAACAAAACACACACAAAGCTAAGATTAAGCACAGTTACCATGATCAATACGATAATTACTTATATATCAATATTTAGCCATTTTCGCATGGCATAAAATATAAAACACTTCAAACATAACCGAAATTTATAGCAATATAGCCTATACATGCCATATGTTCAAAAATAAACTTTTAAAAATACCAAAATTTGACGATAGTGTGGATGACTTCGATAACGATCCCCGAGCTTGTAACTTACAACCAAAATCTATAAAACAAAGTAACAAAAACACACAGAGTAAGCTAACTTAGCTTAGTAAGCCTTAAGCAAATTAAACAACTCAAATAAATAATCAAATCATTTCATACAAGCCGAATTGTACCATTAAAGATATACTTTAACTCAAATAAGTTAACTTGGCTGAATGTTCAAGGTCAATTATAACACCACATAAATACTGTAACACCCCAAACCCGGCCCAGACGTTATGGCCGAATCTGACATGCCACATAAGAGTTTGAAAATTCATGTTTCATTTTAGTGTTTAAAAAAAAAATTGACTTTTAACAAATTAACAAGTGAATGGAAGTCAAAGCACCGTAGGTATCCGAAACAGAGGAGGTGAGCCATGAAGGCTGCTTAAGTACCAAGCTCTTCGATTGGATCCAATCCTAGACATGCCCACTGCCATTGCCACACTTAGTTATAACGAGTTGAAGTTTATTTAAGTGAATATTCTTTAAAGTTGGATAATCGTGTCATTGTGTTATCTTAAAAATGAGTTCCATTTTGAAAACGCGTCCTAAGCCTAGCCCATTAATTATCAATCAGTATAAAGTTAATAAAAAAAATAATCCTGAGAATAAAATAAAAGGAAAGTTAAAATGGCCTTATTACAACCCAAAAATAAATAATAAGTAAATAAATAAAGAAATCTTAAAGGAAACCAAATGCTTAATTAAAAAAAAAACCCAAGGGCAATCACCGTGGCCACTCTGAATCCCTCCGACTCAAGTCCCCTCATCATGGCTCTCCCTGCAGGGTTAAGGAAAAAGGGGTGAGTTTGGAAACTCAGTGTACAACAAGCCCCTTTCAGAGCCCAAAACAATATCAGCCTGTTGGGCCTTAGCCCAAGTCCAAGCTCAACATACACTGGGCCGTAGCCTTTTCATATTTCATATTACTGGGCCAAGCCTTCACATATTTCATATTACTGGCCGAAGCCTTTACTGTAAACGGTATGGCCCATAGGCCCATTTCAATATCACATGTAATGTCAATGAAAGAATGAATGCAAGCCCATTTGGGGAGACTACTCGACCCACCATCCTTACTCTCTCACCCGTACCAACCAAGCTCTCCATGTGGGAATAACTCAACCCACCCACCAAAACTCTCCATTGGCAAAGATAGTTGCTTTATTATATAACCGGAGGCCTTGCCTCTTTTTAATAATCAGGGCATAAGCCCTTTTCGATGGCCCAGGGCATAAGCCCATTATCAAAATGGGGCATAAGCCCTTTATTAATCGGGGCATAAGCCCTTTTTGCACTTCCTCCATCCATATAAAACCCGTCCCCATGTATTTATGAATTCATCATGTGCAAATCATATATATATATATCATGTGCATATCATACATATCATGTGCATATCATACATCTCATGTGCATATCATACATATCATGTACATCAAAATCCTATGTAACAAGTTCATAATTAAACCCTAGGGGTATAATGGTCATTTTTACCTAGGGGCAAAACAGTCATTTTCATATTATAAGGGTAATTTCGTAATCTTACCAAATATTAGGAATTTTCCATTTTCATTATCAGTTACTAACTATTTGTTTGTTTTAACCGCGAATCTGGCCCATTTTTAACGAAATCGAGTTATTGGGCTAAAAACCCCTGATGGGCCCCACATAGCCGATTTGTCCTCTAGGCCCATTTAGCCTGTTTTCCATATTGGTATTACCAGTCTTAACGTGCAATTTAACAGGTTTTCAATTTCTACCAATTTTTTCCAAATGGGCCCAAAAGCCCATTGGGCCCGATTTTAGCCCCTCGAGGCCCAACTTACCAAGGATGCCAGAAATCTCATTCTTACCGTTTCCATTGTTCTCAATCATCATCTCATGGATTTTAACTAACTTTCGTGAGCGTTAAGCTCTGCTCATAAGTTCTCGAAATGCCGAATTTTGGCATTTCGCTTTTCGGCATTTATCGCTTTAAGCTATGAAAAGGGTTCGTTACACACCTGTTTGGCGATATTCCTTGACGAGATCTCCTACACGATTTCTCCTATAATCCATCATTAATAATCAGCTTCCCATAATTGAACTAAACCAGTAATCATCTAATATTAATACTTACACCTTCGGCCACCATCCATAATGGCCTTAGGAATTTTACCTTGCCGCGATTGATGACTAGGCCTAGCCACTCCAGTGATCCAAGCTATTTCAAGTCGACACTACTCCTTGCTGCTCCTTCACTAAATAAACCACAAAAAATATTAAAAGAAGACCCCATAAGGCCTATACACATATTCGGCCATCTCCCTAAATTATGGGGTTTCGGCTTTTGGCCAAAAGTTACTCTAGGAATTATTTAGAGTTTGAACGCTTACCACCGTCTTTCTTCTCTAGAATCTGTATGCCTAAAAGGTAAAAGAATTGAACGCCAAAAATTGAAAAGGAAAGAAAAGGTTGCTGGTCACAAGAATCGGCACCACCCTATCCTCACTGATTTCGGCTTTTTTGCGGTATTTCGGCAGAAGTAGAGATTAAGGAAAGAAATAATGGTGAATAAAGGGAAATAGTGGGCTGGTTTGAATGAAGGAGAAGGAATAAAAGATGGAAGAAGAGATGGTAGATTCGACTGCAAAAGAAAAAGAGAGAAGAGACTAATCCTCTAGGGAGAAAACGGCACAAAAATACCTATGTGCCGAAAATCCCTTACTAAACCTCTCTGCCGAAAATTCCCCCTCCAATCTCCTTTATTCAGCCAACTCTATCTTCATATCAATTCCCTAAAATCTCTCCCCTTATCCCTCCTTAATCCATGCATTTAACTGATTCAAACTCTCCCCCAAAGAGTTCCATTCAGCTACAACTCTTACATGCTCAAAACATAAAAATTAGCATCCTTTTTGCCAACATAGGAATCGATCCCGTGTCTTCCCCTCTATGCTCCACACGCCACATTTTTAGGAGCTTAGTGGCGTCACCCTGCCACTTTACCAAAGCTCTTTTTGTGATACATTTTACCCACGACTTTATATAAGGGCACCTCGCTTGAGCCCCTAACTCCTAAGTCCAAAATTTAAAAATTCTTACTGGTTTTGGCCAACTCATGGGCCTTCCATAAGCCCATTTACATACTTAAATTATGAATTCCATAATCACATACCAAATTTTAGAAACTTTACTAAAATATCAAGAATCGCGAAAAACCCGAAAATCAGGATATTACAAATACTTACCTATATAACTGTATGTATAAAATCCAATATATTATCTCATAAAAACTTACCTATATGGCCAAATACACAAGGTTCATTATATTATCTCATATGGCCGAATATATAAGTTCAATATATCATCACATGTAACCTAATGTTCAAGTTTAATAAAATATCTCATATGGCCAAATATACAAATTCAATATAACCTCACATGTAACCGAATATACAAGTTCAATATAAGCTCACATGTAATCGAATACACAAGTTCAATATAAGCTCATATGTAATCAAATACACAAGTTCAATATAACCTCACAAGTAGCCGAATATACAAGTTCAATATAACCTCACATGTACATAACTATGTGGCCAAATATAGAAGTCATTTAAATCAACTTACTTGCTCACTTTCCACATCAATGTAAAGTCTTATAGAGATAGACTTGAAATAAATCACCGGCATAAAACCTACTAGGCATAAGCCTGAATCACACACCGACACAAGGCCTGCTAGACTTAAAGTCTGATATTTTTCACCGGCAATAAGCCTGCTAAGCATAAAGCCTGATTACATTCACCAGCATAAAGCTTGCTAGGCTTAAAGCCTAAATATCACTATTATAATGTTGTCTCATACACAATTCATGTAACAAAAATTCCATATATTCCTCATAAATCATACGAACTTTTAAATGATATAACCTTGTCAAATTAAATTCAAATACAGTATTTCTATACACAAACACATTCGGCTAGCTCTTTATGAATCTATAGATTCCATAACAACATATTAAACTAAGTTACAATCAAGATACATGATGTCTAATTGCTTAAAGACTTACCTCAGATATCGACGGACGTTACAAATCGGCTATTCGACTATTTTTGTTTTTCCCTGATCCAAGTCCGATTTCCTTTGTTCTTGATCTATATAATTTCAAATTAACCTCATTTAAACACAACTTCATTCAATTTAATCCAACAACACATAAATGGGAAAATTACCATTTTACCCCTTATATTTCATACTTTTACAAATTAGTCCTAATTGCACAAAACACAAAATACACAAAATCTCACAACAATGTAGTTGGGCCGAATTTTCCATATAACCATACTAGTCCATATATTTCATTTATTTTACATTTTAGTCCCTCAATTTATTATTTTTGCAATTTAGTCCTAATTACTCAGGATCTTCAAAAACTCAAATACAAAGCATGTTAATCTAAAACATATTTTTAATATTTCATCATCAAACATCACAAAACACAAATATTCATCAATGGCATAACTCAAAATATGCATCAAAATCAGAAATTTAAGCATGGGTCAGATAGTACTCGAAGCAACGATATCAAAAACGTAAAAATTATCAAAAACCGAACACAAACTAACCTTGAATCAAGCTTCCAAAGTGCCGAAATTTCAAAAGCTTTTAACTTCTTTTTCTTTCTTAAGATTCGGCCAAAAACATGTATATAATGCATGTCTTTTAAATTTTGTTTTATTATATTACATAATATTTCATAATTTACTTTAATAACCTTTATAATAAAATAATAAACCATACTTTAATAAGGCTACAACCGTCCAAGGTATATTATCATGAAAATTTTGCAACATAAATACCCCATATTTAAAAGCCACTATCAATTCAACCTTTATGATTTAAACTATCAAGTTTTCAACTTATGCGATTAAGTCCTTTTATCAAATTAAGCACATAAACAATCAATTTTTCGTACGGAATTTTCACACATGCAAATTCACATATAATAAACATGAAAAATAATATTTAAATATTTTTTTGACTCGGATTCGTGGTCCCAAAACCACAGTTCTGATTAGGGTCTAAATCGGACTGTTACAGTACCCCATGCAGTCCACTATCTCAGACACGTGCAGTTTAGCCAGCTTCTGCAATGAATAATCAGTACGAACAAGTATGAAATGGGCAGATTTGGTCAATCGTTCCACGATGACCCATACTGAATCCTTCTAGTAGGCGTTGAAGCAGCCCACTAACGAAGTCCATAGTCACTCTCTCCCACTTCCACAGCGGAATCTTAACTGGCTGAAGCAATCCTGAAGGTAATTGGTGTTCAGCCTTAACTTGTTGACAAGTAAGGCATTTACCCACGAAGTCGATAACTTCACGTTTAAGACCTGGCCACCAATATAACCCATAGAGGTCTCGGTACATCTTATTCCCGCCAGGATGCATAGCATAAGGACTACTATGCGCCTCTTGCAGTATAGACTACCTTAGATCAGTATCCTTCGGTACACAGACTCTCTCATGGAAACAAAGTACCCCTTCGCTATTCAGTCCAAAATTTAAAGTTTCCCTACTCTCAATCTGTCGAAAATGAGAACCTAGTGACTTTTCTTCGAACTGCTTACCCTTAATCTATTCAATCCACCTCGGTTTCACTTGGAATTCTGCCAACAAGCTACCATCATCAAACAAACTGAGACGAGCAAACATCACCCTTAGATCCATTATAGCCCTACGGCTCAGTGCGTCGGCCACTATATTGGCCTTACCAGGATGGTATTTAATTGAACAGTCATAATCTTTAAGCAGCTCAATCCATCTAAGCTGCCTAAGATTTAGCTCTTTCTAAGTGAGGAGATACTTGAGGCTCTTGTGATCCGTGTAAATGATACACTTCTCACCGTACAGGTAATGCCTCCAAATTTTTAGTGCGAATACCACCGCGACCAACTCCAAGTCATGTGTCAGATAGTTTGCCTCATGCGTCTTAAGCTGACGAGACGCATAAGCCACCACCTTACCCTCTTGCATCAACACACAACCTAAACCAACATGTGATGCATCGCTGTAGATAGTGAATTCTATTCTAGACTCTGGCTGTATTAAGACAGGGGCCTCAGTCAGAACTTTTTTAAGCTTCTCAAAACTATCTTGCTTCTTATCAGTCCAGCTAAACGACACCCCTTTATGCAACAACTTACTCAAAGGTACAGCAATCAACGAAAACCCCTTCACAAAATGTCTATACTACCATGCCAGACCCAGAAAACTTCGAATCTCAGATACCGACTTGGGCTGCTTCCACTCCAGAACATCTTCAATTTTTTGATGGTCAACCCTAATCCCCTCAGCAGATACCACATGGCCCAAAAAAGTTACCTCTCGTAGCTAGAATTCACACTTGCTGAATTTAGTGTACAGTTGTTTCTCCCTCAAAATTTGCAAAACAACTCGGAGATGTGCATCATGCTCATCCTCAGTTCTTGAATAGACCAGAATATCATCTATAAACACCACTACGAACTGATCCAAGTAGGGGTGGAACACTCGGTTCATCAAATCCATAAAAGCTACTGGTGCATTCGTTAGTCCAAACAGTATCACTAGGAACCCGTAATGACCATAACGAGTCCTAAACATTGTTTTATAAACATCAGCCTCTTTGACTTTCAGTTGATGGTACCCAAATCAAAGATCAATCTTAGAGAAAACTAAAGCACCTCAGAACTGGTCAAATAGATTGTCTATCCTCGGTAGGGGGTACTTCTTCTTAATAGTCAATTTATTCAATTGTCGATAGTCGATGCACATACGCATGGCTCTATCCTTCTTTTTTACAAATAAAATCGGTGCTCCCCACGGAGACACACTAGGTCAGATGAATCCTCGATCCAGTAACTCTTGAATTTGAGCTTTAAGCTCCACAAGCTCTTTTGGTGCCATTCGGTAAGGGGCAATGGACACTGGAGCTGTACCAGGTAGGAACTTAATCCCAAACTCAACTACACAGTTTGGAGGTAACCATGGTAGCTCACCGAGAAAAATATTTGGAAAGTCCTTAATTGTTCTGATATCTTTAATAGATGAAACCTCAGAATCAAGAACATTGATGTAGGCTAGATATGCCTCACAACCCTTATGAACCAACTTCTTAGCCCTTAGCATATAGATCACGTTCGACAAATAATTTCGATGCTCCCTGATTACCACTACCTCATCACCCTCTATAGTTTTCAGTACCACCCGTTTAGCAGCACAATCCAAATTCACTTGATGTTTAACTAGCCAGTCTATACCCAGTATTAAGTCGAATTCTCCAAAAGGAAGCTCCATTAAATTTGCCAAAAATATCATACCTTGAACCTCTAAAGGTACATCCTTAAACAGTTTATTCACTCTCACTGACTGCCCCAATGGACTCAATACAGTAACTTCACTCGTAGTGTTTTCAACCATTACAACCAAAGTCTCAGACAAAGTGCATGCTATATAAGAATGCGTAGACCCAACATCAATCAATGTAGTATAAGGTACATTATGGATAAAGAATGTACCTGTAATAACATCTGGGGCATCTCCGTCCTCTCGGCGATGTGCAGCATAAACTAGTACCGACTGCCTCGCTTTAGTATGACCAGCATCTCTGCCTAACGGCCCATACCATTTCCACCTTTGGCCTGACCACGGCTTCTCAGTAGCTGCTGAACACCTCTTGGTGGCTGGACAGTACCCATACCAGTAGCTTGCATCTGATCGGGCCTCTATGGACAATCTCTAATACGGTGCTCTAATGATCCGTACCCCAAACATACCCAAATCCTTTTCTAGCATTCGTCCAGATGGCGTCTCCAACAATCTGCACTGGGCTGCGGTCCGGAAGGAGTAATAGGGGCCCCAACTCTGACTGGCCCATCAACTCTGGCCTATTTTTAGGCCTCTGAAATGAACTTGAGGGCTCTAAATCCCTCTTGTTCCTACCATTTTTCTTCTTGCGGTTCTGGCACTCAGCGCACTTCACATATTCAGTGATCTTCATCTTATTGACCAAAGCAACAAAATCCCGCTCCCTCTATAGAGTAATCAAAATCCTTAAACTATCCCTGAGGCCATCCTCGAAACGAACACAGTGCTTATATTTAGTTGCCACCATCCCACATGCATAGTGGCTTAATCGTAGAAATTCAGACTCATATACAACCACAGATTTATCCCTCTGGGTCAAATTCAGAAACTCTGTCCTCCAGGCATCCACATAACTATTGCCCACATATTTTCCTTAGAATGCAGTCTTGAAAAATTCCCAAGTCAACCGGTCGGGCTAAGTACGATCTTTAACTGTAAGCCACCACTGGTAGGCTTTATCTCGTAGCAATGACACTGCACCTTTTAGTTTCTGCTCGGAGGTGCAGTCGAGGTCGTCCATGATTCTCTCTATGGCCTCAATCCAATATTTAGCCACATTAGGGGCAACTTCAGTAATACCCCTAAAAATCACAACCCCATTAAACCGGAGTCGTTCCGTAACTGACCCACGGCTCACAGTACCAGTATTAAGCCTAATGACCCTTTCCAAAATTTGTAACATAGCTTGGGACAGTGCGTCGTCCCCAGCTGTACAATCGTGTGACCCAGTCTCAGTCATAGATGAAGCATGTGCCACTCTAGCTTCATTATTAGCATATGGCCCAATATCAAAGACCCAGTCCGGGCACTACCACAGCCTCCGCCGCGGCCTCTTGTACCCATTCCATGAGTACCTCTGGTACTCATTATTGGATTAGGCTTTATCTGTATTAACAGTTTTATACTTCAATTTACGGTTCCAGTGTTTATTAACGGATTTTTTATGAAAAATAGTGTCAATAATTCAGAGTTTTTGTTTTTGCAGATCGCAATTTCACTACAGTTTTAGTTTTACCCTAAATAAAGTATTTCAGTACAATCTACTACCTATAGTAGCCTCAGTATTTCAATTTAAACAAGCAGTAGTTTCAGAGAATTTACAGGATCAGCGTCGGAGACTCAATATACCACATATTTTGTAAAACATTTCCAAATATTTCAAATCATTTGAAACAGTTCTTTTTAAAAATTTAAGTTTAAAAGAAACCCAAATCCACAGCCGATTTTGCAACTTGACTCTGATACCACTAAATCTAACACCCAAACCCGGCCTAGACATTATGGTTGAATCTGCGATGTCACGTTGAAGTATGTTTCGAAAAAAATAATCTCGTTGAAAAATCTGTGTTATATTAAAACCCCTTTGCGAACTTAACGTACGTTTAGGAAATCTTGTTCATTGTTAAAACTCAAGTTGTCTTAGCAAAATGTTAAACATATTAGATTCTCATTACGTTTTAAAAACAAGGTTTGTTGCGGAAGCTTTTTAAAATATGTTGCGTATACGTGGTGTTTGAAAAGTATTTATCTTTTTGAAAATCCGCGAGCTATCACTAGCAGATATGAATCAAGTAAATAAATCCCAAATTAAAATAAAAACTTAGAGAGGCCTTATTGTAAAACAAAACACCCAAAATTAAATACTTATAAGTTAGAAGTTAAAAATGAAACCAAATGTAGTTGTGTGGCCAGCATCGAGTCCCTCGCAGCACCGATCCGCCTAAGGATTACCTGCGCAGAAAAAGCAGAAGGGTGAGTTTATGAAAACTCAATGTGTAATCCCTTATTAAACAAACAGTCAGTCATGCAGTGGCAATCACAATCTGGGCCTAAGCCCGCTTCAGTAACAGTTCATTTCCAGTTAGGGCTTTAACCCATTGTAGTATTAGTATCAGTGTGAGCCTTAGCCCATTTCAGTAACAGTAATAGAATGCAAATAGAAATCCTACCCATCCATCCTCTATACTCCACTCCGTTCAGCCCTGCACTCCATGTAGGGATAAAATCAACCCACCCATCCCTACACTCCAAAATATAGCACCGGTTGCAGCACTAAACAGTATTTGAGGTAGAGCTGTCAGTAAAGTACACTTCCTCCAAATATAATAAACCCATACCCATGCAATATGTTATGTCATAATATGATACATGTATGTAACATGTCATGCTCAATTACAGTCATACATATCATAGGGGTATATCACTCATTTTACCTCATAGGGGTATAACAGTTATTTCATCAAATTGGGGTCTAGGTATACTTTTCGACCCAAAAGTAGGTCCACAGTCGTCTCAGGCGACCCGTGTAACCTTAACAATCAAACACTGAAAATGGGCTAGGGCCCATATTGCGGGCCCATATGGGCCCCCATACCCGTGTGGCCTGTTTAGCCCAGAAATGGCATTGGCCACGTATACTACATGGCCTGGCCCAATATTCCCAATACTTTTTTGTGGTTTACTCGTGTGGGGCCCACAGGTCTGTGGGGCCCACATAGCCCATTTCGGCCCAACGTGGCCTAAAATGACCTAAGCTCATGAAATAGCTCATGGTGGCCTTCACGATCAAACGCCCACGTTTTAAGCATTCGAATTACCACAAGAGCGAGCGTACACTCGTGTAGCGTCCATAATCATATTTTTCGACTTTTACCGATCTACGTTTATAGCAATGTGGTTACACACCTATTTGCAAAAACGTACGCCTAGCTTAAGAGTTCCCCAAACCTATATCAACACGATACACTATTAGTCCTTTAATCTATGGGGTTAACAGTCCCTCAAATAACACTTAACCAAACCATAACTCAACACTTGCCTTGATCGAACGATTAAGACTCCTCACACTTCAATCGATACTGAAGATGGATTATAATCGAAACCTATTAACCTGTATTAATAATGTTAGCATTAATAGTTTGGACTAACATATAACACTTACCAAAATCGCAAAATCGATTTTCGAGAAGGCAAAAAATCGACCTTCTATCTCAAAAAGAAAACCCGTACCACAGAGGCAAGGCTAGCACCAACACATCTCTAGCCATAAACGACAGAAAAGGAAGAAGTTAGAAGTAATATTACTACACAGAGAAAAAGAACGAGAGAATAGAGAAGAACCAGGTACCAACCGATTTTTCAAAGAAGAACTACAAAAATCGAAACAAATGGAGAGAGAGCTAGGCAGAAATCAGCCCAAGTATCCAAATGGAAAGAGAGGGAAGAAGGTGTAATCGGTTAAAGGGGAGGTCAATTGAGAGAAAGGGAAAAGAGAGGAAGAATCAGTCAAAACCAAAACTAAAACCCGAACAAGTTTGAGAAAGAGGAAAGGGGTGTTCAGCCAAACAAAAAGAACAAAGGAAAGAATGACTGATAAGGGTGTAGAGAGAACAGAGGAGGTCGGTCTGTAAGGCACTGTTGAAAAACCCAAACAAAAAATTCCCAAATGGTCACACTTAGAATTCAGCTACCAAACAAAACCACCAACCAAAGAAAGAAAAAAATCAAAAGGAGAAATAACTACCGAAAATGGAGAGCAAAACCACACAATTTCGGTACTAAGGGCCTATGACTGAATTGTCATAGTGGAGTTCCCACATTCGGCAAACTACTCCCACTCACCTCAACCTTCCTTAATTCTCTCCTAAAATCCCTCCCCAAATCACTCCCACCGATTACTATCTAAATCCCTCCCACAATCCTCCTAAAATTTGGCCACACACTCCCTTCACCCCTTAAACACTCCAACCGCCTATTAGCTTCAGAGTTCTACTAATATTCAACTTCCTACACATCACAGCAACAAAATAAAACATTCCTTGTATGATACAAGACTTGAACTCAAGACATTTAATAGTAATAACACGCCACTTACCCCTTGACCAACAGACCCTTTCTATCATGCTCTACTCACATTAATTTAAAAATCTAGTAACTAAAGGCAAGGGTTACTTCAAGTAAGAACAAAATTTTTGAACAAGCCATGACTTGAACTCAGGACTTTTGAGACACTTCTCAGGATACTTGACCACTGAAGCAAGCATGCATTTGTGACACAATATGCAGAAAATAAGTACCTACATTTTGGAGCATTACAGTAAATCTACAAAAGTAGGTGTTAACTTCACTAGTTTAGAGTTTACCTCATTAGATTTTTTAGCATCTGGTTTTTTCTATTGTAGGAACTTCAACTGTTGGTTGACTTTCCTCTTTTACAGAAAATCTAACCACTTTTAATTCTACCACTTTTCAATGCTCTTTGCCCAAATTTGTTTAATTTTCTGTATCGCTCGGCAAGGCTCCTAACGGTCTACTATGAAGATCAGTAGCTAACTAACTCATCTGGTTCTTTAGATTCTTCAATGTTGCTACTTGGCTTTGGATCGTTCCTACTTGACTTTGGATCAAGGCATCATTTTTTTCCATGTAAGCCTTCAACAAGTCCTCCAAATTGTTTGATGATTCAGCTTGGGGTGGTTTTGGGGCTTCTTGGTTAAACCTTTGGGTTTGGTTGGATCTATGCTGGATTTGATTATTGTTCAATCCATTTCCTTGGTTACTCTAAGAAAAGTTTAGATGGTTTCGCCACAAAGGATTGTAGAAGTTGGACTATGGTCCTTGTCCACTTCTATTTTGATAATGGTTCCTTATATAACAAATTGATTTGGGATTTGAAGTGAAATTCTCAAAAGAATGATCATCCCCACAGTATACACAAAAAAATACTTCATACTGATTTAGTGATTGAGCAGCAAAATTATTCAAACCATTAGTGGTAAACTATTTTAACATAGAGAAAATAGAAGATACCTGAGTAGAGCGTAAAGTCAGTACGTCCATTTCATGCACTCCAACTACTCGTCTTTTGGTAACTGCTCGATTTTTCAGCCATTGGTAATTGTTGCTTGCAATCCTTTCAATGATCTCATAAGCCTTGTTATAAGACTTAGATAAAATTGCACCATTCGCAGAAGCATCTACCATTAATCTTGTTTACGCGTTGAGACCATTATAAAACGTCTCCAACTAGATACAATAAGGAATCCTATGATGAGGACACTAAATAAGTAATTCCTTAAATCTTTCCTATGCCTCATACAAAGATTCATCATCCAATTGTTGGAAAGTTGTTATCTCATTATGCAACTTTGCGTTCTAACTTGGTGGAAAATATTTTACCAAAAACCTTTCTGCTAATCCTTGCCATGTAGATATTGAACTTGGTGGCAATGAATTCAACCATGCTCGTGCTCGATATCGCAATGAGTACGGAAATAGTTTTAACCTTAGTGTGTCTTCAGTTACACCAGCTAACTTAAACGAATCACTCACCTTCATGAATAATCGAAGGTGTAACTGTGGATCTTCCATGGGCATAGCACTGAATTGACCCACCATTTGGGGCATTTGAAACATCACTGGTTTCAACTCAAATTGGGTGCCTTGATATCCGGTCTTCTAATTCTCAGATTTAACTCATTGAAGAGTGGCACAGCGTATTGTCTAATGGTACGATCTCTATCATCAGCAATAAGGATTAGGTTGTGTACTTGATTGACTCCATCACCTTGTCCATAATTTTGATTTTCAAGGTCCATCTTGGCTTGTCTTTCATCATGCTAACATGTTCGAGATTACTTCCAAGGAAACTTGATCTCTTATGGGTTTGGAAACCAAATTAAGTCCTCTCGGATCTTTTACTTTGTTAAATATGCATGTTACTGGTCATATTAAACTAAAGATTTCTTAGCATTTATGCAAGGTCACATGAACATTTACATTTGCAACAGTTTGATTACATAAATCTAAAAACCATGCAAGATAATAGATCTAAATAAAGATATTATGAACCTTAACTTAGTCAATTTTGATGACCTAAATTAGGCATTACACATTTCAATTATACATCTACTAGTTGTCGTCTGGTTAGGATCACTCAGCTAATTTGAGTGCACCCAATGACATATGAATGAAATGCATCATGATATTAATTGAAAACATAAATGATTGAAGCATAAAACATGTTAACATGAATTATATAAATCTCATTAAATTAATATAATCATCCTAGCAGATAGGAATTAAAACTTCATGTTGATGTCAAAAATATAAAATAAAAAGCAAACATGATTAAAATAAATAACAAGAGGAAAGAGTAAGCTTTATTCAGTTTAGCAGCCTTTTGAATATATTCTAATTGATTCAGTTCAGTAGCCTTTCGGATCTATTCTGACTGAGACGCTCCTCCGTTCTGATTGATGCTTCGTTTGCTAAGTGTTTAGAAAGTAGCTGGCTAAAGAATGCTTTTGACAAAGCTTTTGAGGCTAGAGGTGGGAGAGGGGACGAACGGCTATGGAAGGGAAAAAGGGAGAAGAAATTAAGAGAAAAATAATGTGAATGAGAGAGGAATGTTGAGTGATGAAGGATGATTGAGAAGTGAGGGATGGCAACGTATTTATAGGTAAAGGTAAGGGTTTGATTTTACCAAAAAAAGGTTTAAATTTCCTTTATTCCCTCTCTCATGTGGTCGGCCATGCTTCAAGGAATAAGGGATGACCAAGTCTTCTCCATTTGAAATTAAAATTCAATCTAAAAATAGCTATAGTGTGGACGGTTTTAACAGATAACTTATTGGGTTGAATTCTGATTATTTTCCAACTATAAGGATCTTCAATTAATTATCCCAAAACATATTTTGGTAGCAACCTTTAAGAGTCAAATTTGGGCTCTTAGCTCCCCTTGTTAGACGGTTCTTTAGTCCAAAACTTAATAGATATGTCCATCTTTCATCACCTTCTTTATTGGGTCAAGTAGTCAACCTCATGCCCCAAATTGCATGGTCTTGCCGTCCACATGGATAACTTGTACATGTCCATGTTTTATTTATTTAAATTATGTCTCCAATGGACCTACACAATGAAAATTACATGCATTAATAAATTAACATGAATTTGTATAAAATATGTATGAAATTCATGTAATTAAGCATAATTTTACATACATTCTAAATTCATGTCTAAAATTACTAATTAAGTAAAATTCACTTATTTCAATAATAATTACTCTAAATAAACACATTTATTAAGTAAAAAGGTGGCAAAAATATATAGAAAAACCCTATATAATTTTGAGTTTACATCAATCAAGTAATATTCATTCAGGATTCTCATTTATGTTTTTCTCAGAATCTATTGACCATGAAGAAGAACAAATTATGAATTCAAGTGACAGCTGTTAAATTCCTCAAATAGGGAAGTTGGTTATATATATATATATGTGTGTGTGTGTGTGTATGTGTGTGTATGTAATAGGGTTCGTTAGGAAGTTTTCTTTTTCCTTTCGTATTGTACTTTGACTCTTTTTCTTTCTTTTAAATGCCATCTTTCCTCTTTAGACTAAAGCTAAAATTTTTTTTTGGGAATAATCAAAGGATGTTCTATCCTCTAATGATGTTGTAGGTTCATGAAAGGTATTTAAAATTGAGGATTTTGACCTTCAGCAAGGTGAGTCTCAGGTTAGTCCTCAATGTTGACTCCTACATTTCTTTCTAGATAAATCTTTTGTGATCAATGTTCCATTATCGGAGAATGAATAATTGAATAGTTGTTGATAAATATGTGTGAGATCTTGATGTAGTGTCCTCGTGATTCTGGTATGTAATGGACTGTATGTATGGATGCATATAATTCTATAGAGCAACTGTGTATGTGTGTAAGATTTATATTGTGATATGTGATCGCGTGATGCGTGATTGTGTGATGTTTGTGAAACGTGTACCAAGCATGATTTGGTTAAGAAATGAGTATAGCCTATGTGTACCTATGTTAGACTTATCTGGTTTGATTGATAAAGATGGGGAAAGAGGGTGTAACTGAGAGATGCGAGTTTTGACACCACGGTGGTTTTCAATGTGTCCGTTGGGATAGTAAAAAAAAGTTATGGTATGATAAATCTGAAGAAAGTCCACGGCCATGGCACATTCTAGAGAGGGCGGATGAGCCGTATTTATCCACTAGGATTTCTGCGTGTCTCGAGGCAATAGTGGGCAAACCCCATGCAATTGTTAGTTTAGGCAAATCCATATCGCAAACACAATATTTTACTTGGGGTGCCTCGGTGGCATTCTTTTTGTCCTTTGTGGCATATTTTGTATGTTGCCTTTGTGATGTATTTTGCATGTTGCCTTTGTGGCATATCTCTGTCTAGCCCCTATGGCATATTTTGATAAATCTATGACAAGGATATGATCCATCAGAAGTTATTTGGTGTGAAAAGTGTTATGATGAAATCAAATAAGTTTTAAAGGAAGTTTCCTTGAAAAGAAGTATGAATTAGTATGTTCAATAAGGGTATCTGTCAAGTTTATTATAAGGGCATATTCAATGTAAAGTTCGTTGGTTTGAGCTATTTGTGTTATTAAGGTGGAAATCTGAGTTATCTAGTATTTATTATATGTGAATAATATCATGTCTTGTTCTGAGACTTGAGGGAATCTGAGTTGTTCGTTAGGTTTTCATGGACAAAAATGGACATACATAGGTAGAAATAACTAAAGTTTTTAATGAAGGGTATTTTAGTCATTTGGTAATTAAAAGATTAAAAAACAGGAAAAAGATGGCAAAATATGTCCATCTTCTTCATTAGGACGAAATTTCAAGGGTTCTTCATAGCTAGGGTTTGTTTCAAGCTTCCAAGCTCCATAGTAAGTGATTCCAAGCCCTGTTTTTAATGTTCTTTACGTTTTTGGAGTCTCTGTAACTCGATTTAGCTTATGCTAGCAATAATTTAACCTAGGGTTCATATATGGAAAAATACCCATAGGTAAAATGTATTTATTTTGATGTTTTATGATATAATATAAGGTTTTAAATTATGCTAAACAACTTGTGCTACTCGGTTTTAAGTGAAAACGAGTAAAATGGCTTAATCGGTAAAAATACCTATTGTTCATAAGTACATGTTAGAGTAGAAATTTGATGTTTCCATTGGCAAATAAATGATCATCTTGTCCTAAAACATAATAATTTTGGAAAAATTTTAATTTCCGAGCTTTGGGGCAAAAGTGTAAATATGCAAAAGTTTAGGGGCAAAATCATAATTTTTCCAAAGTTAGAGTTATGGACTATTTTGATAAATGTGAGTATTAAATCAGCTAAATGTGTTATTTTAGATCAAGAAAGACGTGGTATCGACCTTGATCGGGGAAAGGAAAAGATTGAGGACTAAATTGCAAAATTTCTTTATTTTGCACCGAGGTAAGTTTATATGTAAATAATGTATTGTTTTATTATGTTATAATATTTTATTTTGTGACATGTGAAATAAGTTTTAGTATTGTTCAATTAATGGACACAAGCGGTGATTTGTGGTTGATGAATTGAGATTAAATGAGGAAATCTCGGTTGATCCTTCGGAATGGAAAAACGTGGTGCTAAGTGGATATACCACGGTTATACGTGTAACGTGGTGCTAAGTGGATATACCACGATTACACTATTGATACATGTAACGTGGTGCTAAGTGGATATGCCACGGTTACATATATTGATTCATTAACGTGGTGGTAACTAGATATACCACGGTTAAACATGTAACGTGGTGCTAAGTGGATATGCCACAGTTATACATGTTAATTTGAAAAGTGGCGCTAAGTGCGTATGCCACAATTACATTTTATCCCAATAGTGTGGTGCTATGTTTATATAC
Source organism: Gossypium longicalyx (assembly GCA_025698465.1). Lineage (NCBI taxonomy): Eukaryota > Viridiplantae > Streptophyta > Magnoliopsida > Malvales > Malvaceae > Gossypium > Gossypium longicalyx. The sequence continues at coordinate 62,577,262 of CM046995.1, read as the reverse complement.
CACTAAGTTGGGCATTAATTGCAGAAGGTGGAGCTATGTGCTAAAACCACCAGATATTGTTACTTTCCGAAGTGTTCACAGGGAGAAACAAGTTTGCTAAATGAAATTTAACGTGAAAAAAATGTGGGATAATATCGGAATATGAATATATGATTTTTGAATTATGAGTTAGATATGTGATTGAATTTTTGATAAGATGAATATGGATAAGTATTATCTTGAAAGTTGATAATAAGAAATTTTAGTGAACGAATGAAATTTGGGATAAATAGTCTAAAATAGCAGCAAGGGAGTGACTTTGAAAAATCACCAAAAATGGTAGAAGTTGAACAAACTGTATTAATTGGCTTAACCAAAAATTCTGAAATTTTTATGGTAAGAATAAATATGAGTGTAGTTTTTGAGAAAATTTATGGATCTTATTTTGGAGTTCTATAGCTCCAAATAAAAATAATTTAGTGACTGGGACTCGAATGGACAACTTTTACTAAACTGAAATAAATGATAAATGCATATGAGAAAAAGGTTGTGTAATTATGGATACATATTTTGGGATCTATAAATGCCATTATTAGTTTGTTATCTTTATTATTTACATATTACTTACTAAGCTTTTAGCTTACTTTGCTTCTTCTTCCTTTCTTGTTTTATTTTATAGTGAAATCAAGTTTGCTCGTGACTCGGGGAAAAGTTGTCGGAAGCTCACCAACGCTATCCATCCTTCCTTTTGGTATTTTGTAAACACATTTTAGAAATATGGCATGTATAGAAGGCTTGAGTATTTTGTTATAAATTTTAATAATATTACTTTAAAATTTGAATTCTAATGTTAGATATTTCACTCGTATTTTGTTATCGGTATGATCTAATGTTAGTTACATTATAAGTTTATGATATATGTGAATTCAAACTTTTTTTAAAAGATGAGTGTTCAATTGACGGATTTAAATTTAGATAATCATTTTATGTCTTGATTTGCTATAATTATACGTACGTTGTTCTAATAATACTCATATTATGTTCTAGTATTGAACACGGGTATAGGGTGTTACATATAGTCCCTGAGAGGCGGTTAAGATCAGTCCTAGAGGTCTTAAGAATACCCAGCGTGTGGTTGCTCTGATACAACAATGTAGCTCCACCGAGGAAGATTTAAATTTTTATTTAGGAGCCTGAGGCATCCTTCTGTCAAATTTTACCTACGACTTTCAACTAACTCGAGGGTGTCACCTAAGTGATAACACTAGGGGTTTTATTCTTCCCTTCATCTTCTGGTTGCTAGCTTCCACCCCCTTTTTTTTTTCTTTTGCTCAGTGCTAAATGATTACGGCATTGTATTGTGGCAACTCTTTGCCTTATCCTGGTGGACATTGGTGGCCTTCTTCATAGATTGTTATATGCATCGTGACCCACTGGTGCTAGATGTATTCAATAAAAATTACTAGTTAAAGGTGAAAAAGCAAGGGCTCTTAATTGGATATGCCCACTTCAGTACATGCCAGGGTTTTGAGCCCAAAATCTAGAATTGGACTTCGAACCTTCATATTAGAAAAGACAAATTTGTGAAGGTCACCAATAGGTCAAAATTAGGTTTGACTTTCCCACCTTCTGGTCTCTACCTCGGAAAGATGTTTGCTCGCAAAGTCAACCTATTGACTAAGCAGTTGCATTTAAATAGTTTAAACAATTAAGGATAGGGCATCTACTAGAATTAGGGGAGATTGTTACTATTAGACATGTGTTTAAATAATGTCTGCAAGGATTAAGCCTCAATGGTCACCAAGCTAATGAACTTCTTTTATGGGCGGATTCTTAGAAAGTCCCTACTGTTGGAACAACTTGGCCCCATAACTCCAATGAAGATTTTGCACGAATTCTAGTGGGGAGGATGAGGGAACCTCCCTTCCTTTTTCTATGAAGCTTGCGGGATTCACCCACACCACTGGAATATTATAAGTCATGGTATATCTTCTACTTCTTCTCCCAGTCGGGCTAACTCTCATGTTGATGGTGGAGGGTTTTCTTCCAATTCTCATACCACTACGCCCGTTCCACTAGTCATGGATGTCCTAGCTTTATTAGACGATGTTGGAGAAAATAAAGGTACTACTACTGCACCACCAAAAATAGGGGCTGGTAAGAAAACTTAGAAGAGGCCAAGGGTAGAGGGAAGCTCCCAAGATTCTAATGGCAGTAAAGGCCCACAACTGGCTTGGTGTATAATCAAAAAAGTGACTAATCCTCTGAGAGCCAACACTTCTCTAGTTCCTGCCTTCCTCTTGTTCCTACCCTACTAGTGGAGTCTGCCAATTTTGTAGACTCCTAAGTCCACACCATTGATCATCCTTCAACTAAAATTCCACCAGAGGTAGTGCGCCCAAGCCAGCCAGTGGCTCTTTTCAGTTCCTCACCCCACGATGCTTTTACTGGCGAAGCAAATGAACTTTTTCGTTGGCGAGATCTGCTGAAGTCAGGGCCATCTCTTTTCTCACTAAGCATTATCCATCAGTAGCAAAACAACATCATGCCTTAGTAAGTGAAAGAGGTTTTCCTCTCATACCTTTATTCAAATTCTCAGTTATCTCCACTCTCGATTTTGGCAAGGTCCTCCCAAGCCTTAGTGGTGGAATACAGGCTTATGAGTTGGGCCCTCCAAGAAGCTTACCAGTAGAATAGTGCTAAAGTGGCAAGATCAAAAGAAGCTGTAAAATCTAGTAAACAGTTTTTGGCTTAATTATGCTATACTCATAAAGGAGTTATGAGCCAGATCAAGGATTTCAATTCCTATGTCTTAGCTTGGAAGGCCAAGTTTAAGGATACACAAGTCAAGTATGCATAGGTGAAGGAAGAGAACAGTTGGTTGAAGGCTAAAGAGTCCTATTGGGAGGAGAAATTCAAATCCCAACAACAATGTCACTTATCAGAGTTGGAAGGTCTAGGCCAATTCAATGAAGAGGCTCTAAAAAAGCATCAAAAAGACACAAGGAAAATTTTACCAAAAGCCCTACCCAAATTAAGGTCTAACCTGGTCTTCCATGCCCAAGTTACTGCGGGCCCTCTAAATAGAAGCCAAGTAGACTTTAACTATCTTGAAAAGGTCTCCATAGATTCTCTGAACTTTAACGTCTATAACCTTAAGGGTGGGGACTTGGAAAAATTCTAGAGGGAATGGAAGCAATCAACCAACTTCTTCATTCCCACTAAACTTGAAGTAGAGAATGAGGAAGAGGACTTGGAATGTTCAACTGATCTGGAAGAAGTCCCTGAAAATCGCCCCCAAATATTAGAAGCCTTCATCAAACCAACTAACCAACCAGTTGAGGGAGGAAACTGAGAAATTTTTTTATATTCTTTTACTTACTCTTTTTGTTGCTCTTGTAATATTTTACTTATCCTTAAATCAATGAAATTATCATTTTCCTTCCCAACAATTTTTCTTACCACAATATTAACAACATATTAACATACTCACCATATTAAGGTTTTTAACTTACCCGAGGGACTAAGCTAGGTCCGACGTATTATGCATATAGGGCTGACTCTCACTTAACTTCCAGACGATCGACTAAATTGAAAGCTCTGATATCAATTAACTTGTAATGTCTTATACCTGACCCAATTTATTAAATCCAGGTATAAGACATTACAATAATCACTTACTTAGCTAAATTTTTCAATCAATTAAAGTCATATCGAATGTACCTCTTATTTATTTAAAATCCTTTCTAAGACAATAGGTTTAAAAAAATACATTTATCATTTATCACAAAACTTTTAAAGGTAAAATAAAACCTTACAAAAAATTGCTTAAATAGACAGACATATTTGTAGCAAGTATTACTATTTCATTTGAAAAACATATTCCCAAAAGTCCCTTTGAATGCATAATATTGCCCTCAATCTACCACCATGGCGCATTCTTGGCTTAGCCCCTCTTGACATATAGGTTCAACTCACAAACCTGCTAACCAAAACACGTTTATAAGTTTCCAAGGAACTTAGTGAGTCTCCCTCATTTTTACCTTTTTTATGGACACGTTGATTCTCTCGACTCAAGGCATTAAGTTCCCTCTTAGACCTTGGCGGATAAACTTCTGATTCTTGGTTGGCAGATAACCTTACGTAAATCTCTACACTTAACTGTCTTATACTCATTTCACCTAACTAGAGGATTTTAGAATTTACACCATATTTCAAATCCTATTACATGATTTCTTTGTTGTTTGCAATTAGGTACGCTTTTCAAAATGATACCCATTGGATACCACTCTTGGCATATCCCCTTTTAGGACTCATCGATTGCTAGGACACCAACTACACCGTGTCTTCAAATCAGTCTAAATAGTCATACTTGCTTAGAAGAACATAACATTTCAATACACACAACAGAATTCTAAATAACATTAATTTAGAACCTTAAGTACATTTGTAACACCCCTAACCAACACTCATCGCTGGAATAGAGTTACGAGGTATTACCGATCAAAATATAACTCAAATCAAATTTCCATTATTAATTATCTAGTAAAAATTTGTAAAAAAAATTATCATGCTTCGATTTAATATTACAAATAATCCCAAAGTTTTATATTCAAACAATGCCAACAAGAACACATGAATATTAAACGTTAAATCATAACCAAGTGTATTTCGTTTCGCAAACTTATCAAATATGTATATCTTAACTTTTATGACCTTTGAATAATGCTAATGTAAAATATCTTATAATCATGCAAATGTTATGCGTTTACCATGTGCAAGCAAATACACATCATTTCATTTCATATAACAAAATATTGCATAATAGCATTTGTTTGCCTATTTACAACATTTACATTTCATGAATAAATATTTATAATTAAATCACCAGCTCAAACAATTAAACTACTGAAGTAAACCAACCAAAATGTTAAAATAATGTACCATTAAAGACCAATAAAAAACCATACTCACCTTTCCTCTAATCGGCTAACACAGTTTACCTTTACAACCTTGGGCTTATGTTAAACACAATATACATATATATAGCATCCACAATACTAACTAAGGCTATACACTTTTCAACTCAAAATATATTCATCCTTTACACCTTTATCGAAACACAAATTAAAAACCATAATTCATATATATGTTTCTTGGGATCACGTACATGCATATATCAAAATCACATTATATACCAAAATATTAATATGGACAAGTACTAAATCACAAGTCAAGTCAATTCATTATATGCATAAATAGCTATATAAGCATCTACCGAATCTCAAGTTGGTTATAACCATCTCATTCAATTTCATCTTATAGTCGATTATACATATACATTATTGAAATAATTGTCAAAACAATTCATGTTGCAAATTATATTTCACAAGAATAAGTCATTAACCACATTTAGGCCTATTCAAAACATGAATCTTATATGCCATGTAATAACATATCAAAACATACTTGTCTCATATTCGAATATAACCAATTGATCTTTAATGCCAAACCACATAATTGTACCTTATTTGAGCGCATCAACTGAATTATCATATACTTTAACTTAATAAAAATCATATTCAAAACCATCAAATATACCTAAGTATATATTACGGCCAATATATTCATACCACATCCAAGTCATTAATCAACTTTAACACACAACAAAGCACATATCACAAATATTATTCATCCATAGCATAAAATACCATAGCCAAAATAGACTCAAACCATAAGCAATCATAATCGAAATCAAACATGGAAATTAAGCCATTTTCTCATGGCTCAAATTATACAAAACTAAAATTCAACATTTCAAAAGATAATCCAGCCTATACATGCCATAGGTTTGATAGTTCACTCATAAAGGTACAAAAATAGTGGATAGTGTGATAGACTTTGCTGATGATCCCCGAGCTCGTAACTTGAATCCAAAATCTATAAAACAGAAGCAAATATACACACAGTAAGCTATCTTAGCTTAGTAAGTCATAAGCAAATAAACAACTCAATAATATATTCAACTCATTTTATCTAACCGAATTATAATAACATTATCGCACTTGACCTGAAACTTACAAAAGAGATAATTAAGACATTTTTTTATAATCAATTTTCCCACTTGGCCAAATACTCACATAGTCACTTTAGCATGTTATTAATCAACTTCCAAAGCCAAATAGACATAATAAAACTTAGTCTATATACACTCAAGTACATAAGCTCATGTATCAAAATAATACTTCACATACGTATATTAATTATGTAATCGATTATACCTAATCATATATGCACATATTTAAGGATTATTCATGATATACAAGTTAGTCATTTACAAAGCCAAATACACATACCACATACACATATATTCTTCATTTGCATCTTACAAGATTTGCAACAAATAACCAAGGTATTTACTTACCTTACTTCAAATAGGTAACAAGCTAATTCATACCTGGCATATAGCTCAGTTTACACATTTTAACATGATTTACCTTTGCCCGATGAACCATTCGGAATTGGATAGGACACTCGGATAATCACACATATCATACAATGCCAACGTCCCAGACGTGGTCTTACATGTAATCACATATCGATGCCACTGCACACATATATAGAAATCACATATCGATGCCATGGTCTTACTCGCACACATATATCGGAATCCTATGTCATGACATATGTATCCTAACTATTCCTAAGGTTCATACGGGGTTTTCAAGAGTTGTAACTCAGTCGAAACGAATTCGAAAATATAGTAGCCAAGCTTATTCATATTCGGCCATAGCATATATAAATTCATATATTTCATTTCAGCATATATATTTAGCACTTAATTAAAATAAAGTATGTCTATTTTCATATTAACTTACCTCGGACAATGTAAAACGGAACGAGACAGCTAGTCGACAACTTTCATTTTCCTCCAATCCAAATCTGATTTCTTTAGTTCTTGATCCAAACATATTCAAATTAAACTCATTCAAACATATTTTCATTAAATTTAGTCCAAAAACACATAAATAGGCAAATTACCATTTTACCCCTGACATTTACACTTTTTACAATTTAGTCCCTATTGCACAAAACACAAAATATGCAAAATTTCCCTATACCCATGTTTGGTCGAATCTTACCCATATTCATACAAGTCCATATATTTCATTTATTTCACATTTCAGTCCGTTAAATTATTATTTTTGCAATTTAGTACTAATTACTGAAAATCATCAAAAACTCCAATACAAAACATGTTAATCTAAAACATATCTTTTATATTTCATCATCAAACAACAAAAATCACAAGCTCTCATCACTGGAATAAATCAAAATATTCATCAAAATAAAAAATTCAAGCATGGGTTTACTAGTACTCGAAGCAACGATCTCAAAAATGTAGAAATTATCAAAAACTGAGCTAGTTTCATACCTTAATTGAGCTAAATAGATGGCCGAACCCTAACTTGTTTTTCTTTATTTTTGTTTCGGCAAGAACATAGAAATAAACACATATATTAGCTTTATTTCATGTTTTATGATATATATTATAACTTATATTAACTTAAGGTTTAATTTACATATATAACCTTAATGAAATAATATAAAAACCATATAATATATGCCTAATACTGTCCAACCAATATGTCAATGGTATAATTGCATTATAAATCCCTCCACTAATAAAGACAACAACAATTAAGCACTTTCACATTTAACCACCAAGTTTTCATTTTTACGCGATTAAGTCCTTTTATTTAATCGGACACTCAAACAATAAAATTAAAGCACGAAAATTTCACACATGCAGATTCACACATAATAAACACAGAAAATAATTTTTAAATATTTTTTAACTCAGATTCGTGGTCCCGAAACCACCGTTCAGATTATGGTCTAAATCGGGTTGTTACAACTCACCCCTTTAGGGATTTTTGTCCCCGAAAATCTTACCGGTGAATAGGTTTGGATAGCATTCTTTCATTCTATCCTCTGACTCCCATGTTGCTTCCTAAACTCTGTGTTTATGCCACAGTACCTTTACTAACGGAATTTTCTTATTTTATAATTCTTTAACCTCACGAGCCAAAATACAAATCGGTTCTTCCTCATATGTCATGTTGGACTTAATCTCAATCTCAGACGGACTAATCACATGTGAGGGATCTGATCGATATCTACGAAGAATCAAAACATAGAAAACATTGTGGATCTTTTCTAACTCAGGTGGCAACAACAGTCTGTAAGCAACCGGCCCGATACGCTCTATAATTTCATACGTCCCAATAAATCTCGGACTCAATTTACCTTTACGACTGAATCTAAGTATTTTCTTCCATAGTGAGACTTTTAAAAATACTTTGTCTCTGATTTGAAACTCTATATCTTTTCGTTTCAAGTCCGCATACGATTTCTGGCGATTTGACGCTATTTTTAGACTTTCACGGATCACTTTTACTTTCTGTTCAGTCTCTCTGATCAAATCGACCCCGTATATCTTATTTTCACTGAGCTTGGTCCAATACAATGGTGTACGACATTTATGACCATACAGAGCCTCATAAGGTGCCATTTTGATACTCGATTTAAAGCTATTATTGTATGCAAATTCAATCAGAGGTAAGTATCGTTCCCACGTACCTTCGAACTCGAGAATGCAACATCTCAACATATCTTCAAGTATTTGAATGATTTGTTTAGACTAACCATCTATTTGTGGATGGAAAGCAGTACTAAAATGTAATTTCGTACCTAGTACATCTTGCAGTTTCATCCAAAACCGCAACGTAAACCTCAGATCTCTATCCGAAACAATAGAAATAGGCACACCATGTAATCTTACAATCTAAGAAACATACAATTCAGCTAACTTATCAAGTGAGTAATCTGTACGAATTGGAATAAAATGAGTCGACTTAGTCAATCTATCCACAATAACCCAGATTGCATCTTTCTTGCTCGGTGTCAATGCTAAACCAGATACAAAATCCATCGTAACTCTGTCCCATTTCCACTCAAGTATCATAATCAGTTGAAGCAATCCAGAATGTACCTGATGCTTGGCTTTTACTTGCTGACAATCTAAACATTTTGAAACAAAGTCAGAAATGCCTTGTTTCATACCATGGCACCAGTAATGTTGTTTCAGATCATTGTACATCTTCCTACTACCTGGGTGAACAGAATACTGACTATTGTGAGCTTCATTCAAAATCATCTTAATCAATTCTGAATTTCTTGGTACACATATTCAGTTGTTGAATCTCAAACAACCGTCTGCATCAACTCGAAACTCTGAATCAGCATTTGAATCACATTGAGCTCGTTTTGCTAACAAATCATCATAAACCTTCTGGGCATCATAAATTTGCTGAACAAATAATAGTCTTACTTTTAATTTAGCTATCATCAAACCATCTTATAGCCATATGCACATTCATTGTACGCAAAGTAAATAGTGATTTTCGGCTTAGAGCACCAGCAACAACATTAGCCTTTCCCGGGTGGTAGTCAATCACAAGCTCGTAGTCTTTTAGCAACTCTAACCATCAGCGTTGTCTCAAATTCAGATCTTTCTGAGTCATTAAGTATTTCAGGCTTTTGTGATCGGAATAAATATGGCATTTCTCACCAAACAAATAGTGGCGCCATATCTTCAATGCAAACACAATAGTTGCCAATTCTAAGTCGTGTGTCAGATACATGGGACTTTAACTATCTCGAGGCATAAGCTATAACTTTACCTTCCTGCATTAAAACACAGCCCAGACCATTTAAAGATGCATCACTATAAATAACAAATTCTTTACCCGATTTTGGTTGAATTAATACTGGAGCTTCGGTCAAAAGGTCTTTCAACTGATCAAAACTTTTCTGGCACTTTTCTGACCATTCGAATTTAACATCTTTCTGCAATAGCTTCATCATCGGGGCTGCAATCATAAAGAAACCTTTCACAAACCGTCTATAATAACCAACAAGTCCCAGAAAACTTCAGACTTCAGAAACATTCTACTTAGATCAACCCGAATACCCGATGCTAATACCACATAGCCCAAAAAATGACCTCGCTTAACCAGAACTCACATTTACTGAACTTTGCATACAACTGTTTATCTCACAAGGTCTGTAACACCAGTCTCAAATGTTCGGCATGTTCAGTTTCATCATGGGAGTAGATTAAAATGTCATCTATGAACACAACTACAAACCGATCCAGATACTGTCTGAAGATCCGATTCATCAAATCCATAAAAACAGCAGGTGCATTAGTAAGTCCGAAAGGCATAACCAAAAACTCATAATGTCCATACCTCGTTTGGAAAGTAGTCTTTCGCACGTCAAAATCTTTAACTCTCAACTGATAGTAGCCTGATCTCAAATCTAATTTTGAAAACACCGTAGCCCCTTTCAACTGATCGAACAAATCGTCAATCCACGGCAACAGATATTTATTCTTTATAGTCACCTTATTGAGCTGTCTATAATCAATACACATTCTCATAGTTTTGTCTTTTTTTCCTCAAATAACATTGGCGCACCCCAGGGTGAGAAACTCGATCGCGCGAAACTTCTATCAGTCAACTCTTGCAATTGAGCTTTCAATTCTTTTAATTTAGTAGTTGCCATTTTGTACGGAGCTATGGATATCAGAGTCGTCCCAAGCATTAACTCAATACCAAACTCTACTTCCCGAATAGGAGGCAAACTCGACAATTCTTCAGGAAACACATCCGGATATTCACATATAACTGGTACTGATTCAATATTTCTTTCAGTTACTTTACTATCAAGTACATATGCAAAGTAATCTTCACAGCCCTTCCTCATATATTTCTGAGCTAACATAAAAGAAATCACTGTTGGTAAACCATTCAGATCATTAGATTCAATCTGAATAATCTCATCATTCTAGCACCGTATATCAATAGTCTTTCTCTTGCAGTTTACAACAGCATCATGCAAGGTCAACCAGTCCATACCCAGAATTATGTCGAACTCATCAAATGGTAACAACATCAAGTCAGCTGGAAAGCACGAATCTCGAACCATCAAGGGACAATTCTTACACACTTTGTCAACCATAACACACCGGCCTAAGGGGTTTGACACTCTAATCATAAACTCAGTAGACTCAACAAGCAGAGTCTTACTAAATACTAAAGTCTCACACACATAAGAATGAGTCAAACCAAGATCAATCAATGCAATTACATTAGTATCATAAAGAGTAAATGTACCAGTAATGACATTTGGAGACGAAGCCTCCTCACGTGCGCGTATAGCATAGGCTCTGGCAGTTGCACGAGCCTCAGATCTGTCTACTATATCTTTAGTCCCTCTCTGACTGCCACTCATATTACCCACATTTTTGGGTGGTCTACCCCAAGCTGCAGTATTACCCGATCTCGTTTTCTGCACTGGATTTTCTTCAGGTAACACTGGGCATTCACGAATATAATGATCCATCGATCCATATTTAAAACAAGCCTGATCATGCAATCTGCAACTGTCAGGGTGTCATTTCCAACAATGTTTACACTTGGGTTGATTTGATCTGACATTACCCAACTAGCTACTGAGGTAGCTCTCGAGCTCATAGGTGGTCTACTCTGATCCCGTCTAGAATAACCCGAAGTGGCTTTAGAACGGTTGAAATCATCTTGGAACTTCTTTGGTGCCGACTGGAATACTTACCGACATCTCTAACTTCAAAGTCAATTTTTCTTTTCTCTTTCACGAGATCTTCAGCTTTAGAGGCTCGCTCTACCAATACTACGAACTCTTTTATGTCAAGAATTCCAACTAACAGTTTAATGTCTTCGTTCAGCCCATCTTCGAATCTTTTACACATTATGGCTTCAGTCGAAACACACTCACGGGCATACCGATTGAGTCTCACGAATTTTTCCTCATACTCTATCACTATGATGTGACCCTATTTCAACTCTAGAAATTTTTTACGCCTCTGGTCAATAAATCTCTGGCTGATATATTTCTTACGGAACTCAGTTTGAAAGATTTCCCAGGTCACTCATTCACTCGGAGCCACTGATACTAGGGTATTCCACCAGTGATATGTTATATCTCGAAGCAATGATATGGCACATTTCAAACATTTATCTAGGGTACAGGACAACTCATCAAACACACAGATAGTATTATTAAGCCAGAACTCATCCCACTCAGCATCATCATCATCAGTAGCTTTAAACTCTTCAGCCCCGTGCTTTCTGATTTTATCAACAGGTGAGTTATGTAATCTCAACGGGTAACTTACCTGAGGTATAGCAAGCATCAAAGATGGATTAGATGGGGGTGGAGGTCGTTGTGCAGTCAGGTTAGTCCGGATATACTGAGTAAACCAGTCATTCATCATTTGGTAAAAGGCTTGTCTAGCCTCTCCTTCCTAGTTACTCGAAATAGGTCGAGAATCAACTGGCACTGTCCTTGTGCGGAAGCAGGCACTACACTCTCGGCATCATCAGCTACGGCTCTGTCGGGATCCATTTACAATATGAATACACATTTTTAAATGTCAGTAGTCATCACACTATTGCAGTATATAATATGGCATGTATAGCTAGACTCATACTGTAACACCCCAAACCCGGCCCAGACGTTATGGCCGGATCCGACGTGTCACATTGAAGATTTTAAGAAAACCCATGCCTCTTTCAACGTCCTTCTTAGTGTTTTAAAAGATAGTCTTTGCTAAGTAATCAAAGTGAATAGAAGCTGTGCACCAGGTAGGTATCCGAAACAGAGGAGGTGAACCATGAAGGCTGCTTAAGTACCAAGCTCTGGAATGGATCCAATCCTGGACATGCCCACAACCATTGCCACACTTTGATAAACGAGTTGAAATTCAATCAAGTAGATATTTTTGATAAACTGATTAATTGTATCGTTGCGTTATTTTGAAAACGAGTATCATTTTAAAAACGCGCCCTAAGTCTAGCCCATTTTGAATTACTATCAGAAAAAAATTAGAGTTATTAAAAGTAAAATAATTCCAGAAAAATAGTTAAAATGGCATTATTACAACTCAAAAACAAATAATATTAACAGTTAAGATAAAACTATAATAAAAACCGGATACTGATTGCAAATTTCAAAAGCGATCACCATGGCCACTCTAAATCCCCTCCGGCTCCAAGTCTCCTCATCAAGGCTCACCTGTAAGGTTAAGAAAAAGGGGGTGAGTTTGGAAACTCAGTGTGCAACAAGCCCCTTTCGGAGCCCAACTAATACCAGCATACTGGGCCGAAGCCTTCACTGCAAATGGTATGGCCCATAGGCCCATTTCAATGCCACATGTAATATTAATAGATGTATGCAAGCCCATTTGGGGAGACTACTCAACCCACCATCCGCTACTCTCAACCCATACCAACCAAGCTCTCCATGTGGGGAATAACTCAACCTACCCAACCAAACTCTCCATTGGCAAAGATACACAATTTGCTTTCATATAACCGAGGCCTAGCCTCTTTTAATAACTGGGGCAAAGCCCTTTTTGATAAACTGGGGCAAAGCCCTTTTCGCACTTCCTCCATTTATATCAAAAACCCAACCCATACAAATAATGAGTATATCATAGCATAACATGTGCATGTTATAACATATCATGTGCATATCATGTCATATCATGTAAATCAATACCTCATGCATCATATTCATAAGTAAACCTCAAGGGTATAATGGTCATTTGTACCTAGGGGCAAAACAGTCATTTACCATATTTTAGGGGTAATTTCGTAAATTTACCAAATATTATGGGTTTTCCACGATCATTAACAATTATCAACATTCTCAAGTGTTTAAACAGTGATTTTAACGCACTTTATCAAATTAGGGCTTTTGGGCCCAAAACCCCTAATGGGTCCTACGAATGCTGATTTAGCCCATTAAGCCCACATAATCCAAATTTTACAATAGTACTAACCGCGTTAACATGCTATCTTTCCATTTTCTATCAATTTTACCCAAATGGGCCCAGAAGCCCATTGGGCCCAATTTCAGCCCATTGAGGCCCAACCTACCGTCGTGCACAGAATTGCGCTCTTACCTGTTCCATCGATCCAAACACCTTTCATATCGTTTTTATCGCATCTAAAACCACATGCAAAATCTCAAGTTCCCGAAATGTCAGAATTTTGGCATTTCGGCTTTTCTATGAATATTAGCCTAAGCTACTACGAGGGTTGTTACACACCTGTTTATTACGTTCGCTAACAAAGTCTCCCACGACAACCTACAATTTATCACCACCATTCTTAGTTTACAATTCATGCTAATCAAACCCAAAGTCCACATTACCATAATCAGCCAGAGAACCCCTAACAGCCATAGATCACTTACCTTCACGGGGTCCGATGATTCGATCCAAGCTTATCCAAAACTGATACTCCAAGCCTTGCTACTCCTCCAAAGTTGTCTATAACACTACAAAAATCATAAAAGTCGAAAGGAAAGAGCCCAGTGAGGCCTAAATCACAAATCGATAACCTCCCTAAACTATAGGGGGTTCGGCTTTACTTAATATTTACACTACTGAATCGATTTGGAAAACGAGTACTTACCAGATGATGGGATCGGTCACCACAAATAAAGAGAATAGGAAAGATGCTGGTCTAAAAGCAAACGACACAACCAATCTTCAAAGGTTTCGGTTCTTGTGACTATTCGGCAAGGGTGATGAAAAGAACGGAAGCAGTAGATGAAAAGAAAGGGAGTATTGGTTTGGTTTTGGCAATAAAAGAGAAAGAAAACTGGATGAAGAGAGTGGTGATTTCGTCTAGAGAAGAAAAGGGAAGAAAAGAATAACCCTATGATGTTTAAGCAGAAGAAAAACAGCACAACTAAAGCCGCTAATGCCGAAATGCTAACCTAAAAACCCCTAAGCCGATTTCTCCTCCCTAATTCCCACTATTCAGCCAACTCTAATCCTCCATTCAAATCCCCAAAATCTCTCCCCTTATCACTCCTTAATCCAAGCATTTGACTGATTCAAACTCTCTCCAACAGAGTTCCATTTGACTTCCAACTCCTGCATGCCCAAGACATAAAAATAACAACACAATTGCCAGCTTAGTGGATCGAACCTTGGCCTTCCCCCAACCACTTACACGCCACCTTTTTAGCTCCTTAGTGGCATCACTTAGCCACTTTGCTAGGGGCTCTCTTGTGTTACATTTTACCCACATCTATTAATAAGGCCACCTATCCAACGCCCCTAACTCCTTAAGTCCAAAATTCAAAAATTCTTTCGGGTTTTGGCCAGCACGTGGGCCTTCCATAGGCCCATTTACATGTTCTAACTATGAATTTTCACTACCAAATACCAAATTTTAAAAACTTACCAAATTCTCGAAAATTACGAAAACCCAAAATTCAGGATGTTACAATTCTACCCTCCTTAAAGAAATTTCGGCCTCGAAATTTTACCTGATCCAACCAGTTGAGGATATTGTTGACGCATCGCCTCTTCGGACTCCCAAGTAGCCTCTTCTTTCCTATGGTTCCTCCAAAGTACCTTCACCAATGGGACTATCTTTCTTCTCAACACCTTGACGTCACGATCAAGTATCTGCACAGATTCTTCTTCGAAGGTCAAATCCGACTGTTCCTCAATTTTTGCAACTGGCATGATATGAGTAGGGTCAGAACGATATCGCCTTAGCATGGACACATGAAAGACATCGTGAATACGATCCAGCTCTGGAGGTAACTCTAGCTGATAAGCCACCGGCCCTATCCGCTTAAGGATCCGATAAGGCCCAATGAACCGTGGACTCAACTTGCCCTTCTTACCAAACCTCAATATCTTCTTCCAAGGTGAAACCTTCAAAAAGACCATGTCCCCTACAGCATACTCAATATCCTTACGCTTCAGATCAGCATAAGACTTTTGTAAATCCACTGCCTCCTTTAACCGATTCCTGATCACCTTAACTTTGTCTTCAGTATCCGCTACTAACTCCGGTCCAAGAACTTGCCTTTCCCCCAACTCAACCCAACAAGTAGGCGAACGGCACCTTCCCCCATACAGTGCCTCGTAAGAATCCATCTGAATACTTGCTTGGTAACTATTGTTATACGCGAACTCCGCCAATGGCAAGTAATCCTCCCAACTGCCCCTAAAGTCGATAACACAACCCCTCAACATATCTTCTAGAATCTGAATGACCCTTTCTGACTGCCCATCCGACTGAGGGTGAAAAGCTATACTAAAATCCAATCGCGTACCCAATGCCTCGTACAACTTCTGCCAAAACCAAGATGTAAACCTTGGGTCTCGGTCAGAAATTATTGATAGTGGCACTCCATGCAATCGCACTATCTCTGCCACATACAACTTGGCCAACCTTTAAAGTGAGTAATCAGTTCGGACATGTATGAAATGGGCAGATTTCGTCAGCCTATCCAGAATTACCCAAACTGAGTCCTTCTTGGAAGGTGTCAATGGCAGGCCACTCACAAAATCCATAGTTACCCTTTTCCATTTCCAAAGTGGTATCTTCACTGGCTATAAGAATCCTGAAGGCAGTTGATGCTTGACCTTTACTTGTTGACACGTCAAACATTTTCCCATAAATTCGATCACTTCTCGCTTAAGTCCAGGCCACCAATATAGCTCTCACAAGTCTCGATACAACTTACTCCCTCCTGGATGCATAGCACAAGGTCCACTATGTGCCTCCCTCAAAATCATCAATCTCAAGTCAATGTCCTTCGGCATACAAATTCTTCCTCGAAAACAAAGAACCCCATCACCATTTAATCCAAAGTTTGGATTCTCCCCTTTCTCAACTTGCTGAAACCGAGAAACCAACGACTCATCCACCAACTACTGCTTCTTAATCTGCTCCACCCAAGTCGGTCTCACTTGTAATTCTGCTAATAATCTTCCATCGTCATACAAACATAAACGAGCAAACATTGCCTTCAATTCCTTTACAGTCCTTCGACTCAACGCATCAGCCACGACATTTGCCTTACCTAGATGGTACTCAATCGAACAGTCATCGTCCTTTAACAACTCTACCCACCTTCATTGTCTAAGATTCATCTCCTTTTGAGTCAACAAGTACTTAAGACTCTTATGATCCGTATAGATAATACATCTCTCCCCACACAAGTAGTGCCTCCATATCTTAAGTGCAAAAATCACCGCTGCCAACTCCAAGTCATGAGTAGGATAGTTTACCTCATGAGGCTTAAGCTGTCGTGAAGCATACGCGACCACCTTACCCTCTTGCATCAACACACAGCCCAAACCTACATGTGATGCATCACTGTACACAGTGAAATCCTTACCAGACTCTAGCTGAATCAACACTGGTGCCTCAGTTAGAACCTTCTTTAACTTTTCAAAGGCCTCTTGCTGCTTATTTGTCCAAACAAACGGTGCTCTCTTCCTTATAAGTTTCGTTAATGGCGCTGCCAACGCGAAAAATCCTTCCACAAATCTTCGATAATAACCTGCCAACCCCAGAAAACTTCGGATTTCTGTTACTGACCTTGGTGGCTTCCACTCCAGAATCACCTCAACCTTCCGAGGGCCTACCTTGATCCCCTCAGCAGAAACAACATGCCCCAAGAAAGTTACTTCACTCAACCAAAACTCACACTTACTGAACTTTGCATAGAGTTGCTTTTCCCTTAGTACTTGCAGCACAATACGAAGATGCTCATCATATTTCTCTTCCGTTTCCGAGTACACTAAGATATTATCAATAAAAATGACTACGAACTGATCCAAGTACGTTTGAAATACCCGATTCATCAAATCCATGAATGCTGCCGGAGTATTAGTTAGACCAAAGGGCATAACTAGAAACTCGTAATGACCATATCGAGTTCTGAATGCCGTCTTATGAATATCCCTTTCTTTAACTCTCAACTGATGATATCCTGACCGAAGGTCAGTCTTAGAAAATATCGAGGCTCCTTTCAGTTGGTCGAACAGATCGTCGATTCTTGGCAAAGGATACTTGTTCTTGATCATCAGTTTGTTTAGCTGTCGATAATCAATACACATCCGCATGGTCCCATCTTTCTTCTTTACGAACAACACTGGTGCGTCCCATAGAGAAACACCTGGTCTTATAAACCCTCTATCCAACAGTTCTTGAATCTGAGCCTTCAGTTCCACCAACTCCTTTGGTGCCATCCGATAAGGTGAAATGGACACTGGAGCTGTTCTAGGTAACAAGTCGATTTCGAACTCGACTTCTCTGTTCGGAGGTAGTCCAGGATGTTCTTCCGAAAATACATCTTGAAATTCTTTGATGGTCCTAACTGACTCCACAGTCATCCCCTCAGGTTCAGCTTGACTCACGAATGCTAAAAACGCCTCACAACCTTTCCAAATCAACTTCTCAGCCCTTAAAGCCGAGACAACATTGGAAAAATAGTTCCTTCGCTCCCCTATGACCATTATCTCCTTATCCTTGGCAGTTCTTAGCACCATTCTCTTAACAGCACAATCCAACGTCACCCTATGCTTAGTTAGCCAGTCCATTCCCAAAATAAGATCAAATTTCCCAAATGACAGCTCCATCAAATCTCCCATAAATATCCTACCTTGTGTCTCTAAAGGCATCTCCCTAAAGAGTTTATCTACCTTAACCGAGTGTCCAAAAGGACTTATCACTGATACCCCAATCACAGTCTCCTCAGGAAGCACACCCAATGCCCTAGACACATCACAAGCAATATACGAGTAAGTGGAACCCACATCAATCAAAGCAGTGTAAGGCTTGCTATAAATTAGGAATGTACCGGTTATAACATCAGGAGCATCACCCTCCTCACGATGCCATGCAGCATAAACCAATGCCGGCTGTCGAGCTTCAAAGATGTCCAAGACTTCGCCAGTGCCCCACGTCCTCGTCCATTACCATTACCACCTCTACCTTGCCCACGGCCTCTCTGTGGTGGTGGTTCTCCTCGCAGCGGTTGGACACCTCTTTGCTCCGCAACTTGATCCTGAGTTGCTCTCCGAGGATACTCTCTGAACTTATGTTCCTTTGACCCACATCGAAAACATGCTCCAATTCGTTTTCAGCACTCCCCCATAAGCACTCTGCCACAGTCCCTGCAAGTTTGCAGCCTAAGGGTATTCACCGGAACTGCTTGAACCGGTTCCACCATTCTAGCTCTTTTAAAATTTCTATTTGCAGCACCTGAGGGTCTAGAATCCCTCCTGAATCTGGGTCGATCCCTCTCACGATTCTGTCATTCCGTTCGTTTTACTTCCTCGGCTATCTTAGCCTTCTCTACCAAGGCAGCGAAATCACGCTCCCTCTTTGGAGCTATCAGCACCCTAAGCTCATCGCGGAGGCCATCCTTGAATCGAACACTGCGCTCATATTCGGTTGCAACTATCCTGCTAGCATATCGACTCAACCACAAGTATTCTGCCTCATACTCCACAACAGTCTTATTACCCTGAGCTAGATTCAAAAATTCCTTTCGACGGGCATCCACATAACTAGCTCCAACATACCTCCCCTTAAAAGCACTCTTGAACAATTCCCAGGTTACTCGTTCGATCAGGGTACTCTCCCTTACAGTGATCCACCACTGGTATGCCTCATCTTATAGCAATGACACGACCCCCTTCAGCTTTTGCTCCACAGAGCAATCTAGGTCGTCGATAATCTGCTCTGTTGCCTTTAGCCAATATTCAGCCATGTTTGGGGCTACTCCAGATACACCCCTAAAAACCTCTACTCCGTTAGCCTGGAGTCGCTCCGAGATGGATCCCCTATTCACTGTCCCAGTGCTAGCTCCAGCAACCCTTTCCAAAACCCTTAACATCGCTTGGGACAAAGCATCGTCCCCCGCAGCCCGATCATGTAACCCAGCCTCAGTTGCCTGTGGCACGGATGCCTCCTCAGCTGGCCTATGCCCTAAGGATGAAGATTCAGCTTGCACCCTTCCGCGACCACGTCCGCGACCTCGTCCACGAGTTTCTCTTGTACTCATATCGAATTATCTGTTTATGAATTTTATGACATTAATTTAATGTTTCATTTGTTTATTACAAGATATTTTATGGAAATATTGTAGTTCAGGGATTGTTCTCGTAACGTCGTAGCCTAGCTACAGTCTCAATCTTACTATTTTACAGCTCCACCCTATCTAAAGTATCATAGTAGGGTCTCAGTTCTATCCATAGTATCATATCAATATCACATAGAGTAAAAGAAAGTATACTTATAGACTTGGTGCCAGGGATTCAGTGTGCCACTTCTTTCTTCAAACCATTTAAAACAAAAATGTGTATTTGGTCACAGAGAATAGAAATTTTAAAAATTGATTTAAAATACCCTTGTTTTCAAATTCTTGATTTTAAACCCGTTTAGAAACCCACAGCCGAGTTGTTGCAACTTGGCTCTGATATCACTAAATGTAACATCCCAAACTCGACCCAAACGTTATGGCCAGATCCGATGTGTCACATTGAAGATTTTAAGAAAATCCATGCCTCTTTCAACGTCCTTCTTAGTGTTTTAAAAGTTAGTCTTTGCTAAGTAATCAAAGTGAATGGAAGCTGTACACCAGGTAGGTATTCGAAACAGAAGAGGTGAACCATGAAGGCTGCTTAAGTACCAAGCTCTAGAATGGATCCAATCCTAGACATGCCCACAACCATTGCCACACTTTGATAAACGAGTTGAAATTCATTCAAGTAGATATTTTTGATAAACTGATTAATTGTATCGTTGCGTTATTTTGAAAACAAGTATCATTTTGAAAACGCGCCCTAAGTCTAGCCCATTTTGAATTACTATCAGAAAAAAATTAGAGTTATTAAAAGTAAAATAATTCCAGAAAAATAGTTAAAATGGCCTTATTACAACCCAAAAACAAATAATATTAACAGTTAAGATAAAACTATAATAAAAACTGGTTACTGATTGCAAAGTTCAAAAGCGATCACCATGGCCACTCTGAATCCCCTCTGGCTCCAAGTCTCCTCATCAAGGCTCACCTACAAGGTTAAGAAAAAGGGGGTGAGATTGGAAACTCAGTGTCCAACAAGCCCCTTTCGAAGCCCAACTAATACCAAAGATATCTTTGGTAGAAGCCTTTTCGTTTAACTGTTCTTTCGGTCGAAGCCTTCTCATTAATCATGTTACTGGGCCGAAGCCTTCACTGCAAATGGTATGGCCCATAGGCCCATTTCAATGCCACATGTAATATTAATGGATGTATGCAAGCCCATTTGGGGAGACTACTCAACCCACCATCCGCTACTCTCCACCCGTACCAACCAAGCTCTCCATGTGGGAATAACTCAACCCACCCAACCAAACTCTCCATTGGCAAAGACAAATTGCTTTATCATATAACTGGAGGCCTAGCCTCTTTTAATAACTGGTGCAAAGCCCTTTTTGATAAACTGTGGCAAAGCCCTTTTCGCACTTCCTCCATTTATATCAAAAACCCAACCCATGCATATAATGAGTATATCATAGCATAACATGTGCATGTTATAACATATCATGTGCATATCATGTCATATCATGTAAATCAATACCTCATGCATCATATTCATAAGTAAAACCTAGGGGTATAATGGTTACTTTTACCTAGGGGCAAAACAATCATTTATCATATTTTAGGGGTAATATCGTAAATTTACCAAATATTATGGGTTTTCCACGATCATTAACAATTATCAACATTCTCAAGTGTTTAAACAGTGATTTTAACGCTCTTTAGCAAATTAGGGCTTTTGGGCCCAAAACCCCTAATGGGTCCTACGAATGCCGATTTAGGACATTAAGCCCACATAATCCAAATTTTACAACAGTACTAACCGTGTTAACATGCAATCTTTCCAAATTCCATTTTCTATCAATTTTACCAAAATGGGCCCGGAAGCCCATTGGGCCCAATTTTAGCCCATTGAGGCCCAACCTACTGTCGTGCACAGAATTGTGCTCTTACCAGTTCCATCGATCCAAACACCGTTCATATCATTTTCATCGCATCTAAAACCACATACAAAATCTCAAGTTCCCGAAATGCCGAAATTTTGGCATTTCGGCTTTTCTGCGAATATTAGCCTAAGCTACTACGAGGGTTGTTACACACCTGTTTGTGACGTTCGCTAACAAAGTCTCCCACGACAACCTACAATTTATCACCACCATTCTTAATTTACAGTTCATGCTAATCAAACCCAAAGTCCACATTACCATAATCGGCCAGAGAAACCCTAATAGCCATAGATCACTTACCTTCACGGGGTCCGATGATACGATCCAAGCTTATCCAAAACTGATACTCCAAGCCTTGCTGCTCCTCCAATGTTGTCTATAACACTACACAAATCATAAAAGTCGAAAGGAAAGGGCCCAGTGAGGCCTAAACCACAAATCGATAACCTCCCTAAACTATAGGGGGTTCGACTTTACTTAATATTTACACTACTGAATCGATTTGGAAAACGAGTACTTACCAGATGATGGTATCGGTCACCACAAATAAGGAGAACAGGAAAGATGCTGGTCTAAAAGCAAACGGCACAACCAATCTTCAAAGGTTTCGGTTCTTGTGACTATTCGGCAAGGGTGATGAAAAGAAAGAAAGTAGTAGATGAAAAGAAAGGGAGTATTGGTTTGGTTTTGGCAATAAAAGAGAAAGAAAACTGGATGAAGAGAGTGGTGATTTCGGCTAGAGAATAAAAGGGAAGAAAAAAATAACCCTATAATGTTTAAACAGAAGAAAAACGGCACAACTAAAGCCGCTAATGCCGAAATGCTAACCTAAAAACCCCTAAGCCAATTTCTCCTCCCTAATTCCCACTATTCGGCCAACTCTAAGCCTCCCTTCAAATCCCCAAAATCTCTCCCCTTATCACTCCTTAATCCAAGCATTTGACTAATTCAAAATCTCTCCAACAGAGTTTCATTCGACTTCCAACTTCTGCATGCCCAAGACATAAAAATAACAACGCAATTGCCAGCTTAGTGGATCGAACCTTGGCCTTTCCCCAACCACTTACACGCCACCTTATTAGCTCCTTAGTGGCCTCATGCATTACTTTTTACCCACATCTATTAATAAGGCCACCTATCCAATGCCCCTAACTCCTTAAGTCCAAAATTCAAAAATTCTTCCGGGTTTTGGCCAGCACGTGGGCCTTCCAAAGGCCCCTTTACATGTTCCAACTATGAATTTTCACTACCAAATACCAAATTTTAAAAACTTACCAAATTCTCAGAAATTACGAAAACCTAAAAATCAAGATGCTACACACACGCGCTACGTTAGTCCTAGAATCGACTAAATCTTAGCTCTGATACTAATAAAATATAACACTCCAAACCAACATCCATCGCCAGAATAGGGTTACGAGGTATTACCGATCAAAACATAACTCAAATCAAATTTCCATTATTAATTATCTAGTAAAAATTTGTAAAACAAAATTATCATACTTCGATTTAATATTACAAATAATCCCAAAGTTCTATATTCAAACAATGCCAACAAGAACACAATATTAAACGTTAAACTCATAACCAAGAGTATTTCATTTCACAAACTTATCAAATATGTATATCTTAACTTTTATGACCTTTAAATAATGCTAATGTAAAATATCTTATAATCATGCAAATGTTATGCGCATACCATGTGTAAGCAAATATACATAATTTCATTTCATATAACGAAATATTGCATAATAGCATTTGTTCTCCTATTTACAACATTTACATTTCATGAATAAATATTTATAATTAAATCACCAGCTCAAACAATTAAACTACTCAAGTAAACCAACCAAAATGTTAAAATAATGTAACATTAAAGACTAATACAAAACCATACTCACCTTTCCTCTAATCGGCTAACACAGTTTACCTTTACAACCGTGGGCTTATGTTAAACACAATATACATATATATAGCATCCACAATACTAACTAATGCTATACACTTTTCAACTCAAAATATATTCATCCTTTACACCTTTACCGAAACACAAATTAAAAACCATAATACATATATATGTTTCTTGGGATCACGTACATGCATATATCAAAATCACATTATATACCAAAATATAAATATGGACAAGTACTAAATCACAATTCAAGCCAATTCCTTATATGCATAAATATCTATATAAGCATATATCGAATCCCAAGTTGGTTATAACCATCTCATTCAATTTCATCTTATAGCCGATTATACATATACATTATTGAAATAATTGTCAAAACAATTCATGTTGCAAATTATATTTCACAAGAATAAGTCATTAACCACATTTAGGTCTATTCAAAACATGAATCTTATATGCCATGTAATAACATATCAAAACATACTTGTCTCATATTCTAATATAACCAATTGATCTTTAATGTCAAACCACATAATTATACCTTATTTGAGCACATCAACTGAATTATCATATACTTTAACTTAATAAAAATCATATTCAAAACCATCAAATATACCTAAGTATATATTACGACCAATATATTCATACCACATCCAAGTCATTAATCAACTTTAATACACAACAAAGCACATATCACAAATATTATTCATCCATAGCATAAAATACCATAGCCAAAATAGACTCAAATCATAAGCAAACATAACCGAAATCAAACATTGATCAAATTATACAGAACTAAAATTTAACATTTCAAAAGATAATCCAGCCTATACATGTCATAGGTTTGATAGTTCACTTATAAAGGTACCGAAAATAGTGGATTGTGTGATAGACTTTGCTGACGATCCCCGAGCTCGTAACTTGAATCGAAAATCTATAAAACAAAAGCAAATATACACACAGTAAGCTATCTTAGCTTAGTAATTCATAAGCAAATAAACAACTCAATGATATATTCAACTCATTTTATCTAACCGAATTATAATAACATTATCGCACTTGACCTGAAACTTACAAAAGAGATAATTAAGACATTTTTTTTATAGACAATTTTCCCACTTGGCCAAATACTCACATAGTCACTTTAGCATGCTATTAATCAACTTCCAAAGCCAAATAGACATAATAAAACTTAGTCTATATGCACTCAAGTACATAAGCTCATGTATCAAAATAATACTTCACATACGTATATTAATTATGTAACCGATTATTCCTAATCATATATGCACATATTTAAGGATTATTCATGATATACAAGTTAGTCATTCACAAAGCCAAATACACATACCACATACACATAGATTCTTCATTTGCATCTTACAAGATTTGCAACAAATAACCAAGGTACTTACTTACCTTACCTCAAATAGGTAACAAGTTAATTCATACCTGGCATATAGCTCATTTTACACATTCGAACATGATTTACCTTTGCCTAATGAACCATTCGGAATTGGATAGGACACTCGGATAATCACACATATCGTACAATGCCAACGTCCTAGATGTGGTCTTACATGTAATCACATATTGATGTCACTGTCCCATACAAGGTCTTACTCGCACACATATATAGGAATCACATATCGATGCCATGGTCTTACTCGCACACATATATCGGAATCCTATGTCATGACATATGTATCCTAACTATTCCTAAGGTTCATATGGGGTTTTCAGGTGACGTAACTCGGTCGAAATGAATTAAAAAATATAGTATCCAAGCTTATTCATATTCGGCCATAGCATATATAAATTCATATATTTCATTATAGCATATATATTTAGCATTTAATTAAAATAAAGTACGTCTATTTGCTTATAAACTTACCTCGGACAATGTAAAATGGAACAGGACAGCTAGTCGACAACTTTCGTTTTCCCCCGATCCAGATCCGATTTCTTTAGTTCTTGATCTAAACATATTCAAATTAAGCTCATTCAAACATATTTTCATTCAATTTAGTCCAAAAACACATAAATGGGCAAATTACCATTTTACCCCTAACATTTACACTTTTTACAATTTAGTCTCTATTGAACAAAACACAAAATATGCAAAATTTCCCTATACTCATGTTAGGCCAAATCTTACCCATATTCATACAAGTCCATATATTTCATTTATTTCACATTTTAGTCCCTCAAATTATTATTTTTGTAATTTAGTCCTAATTACTCAAAATCATCAAAAACTCCAATACAAAACTTGTTAATCTAAAACATATCTTTCATATTTCATCATCAAACAACAAAAATCACAAGCTCTCATCAATGAAATAGCTCAAAATATTCATCAAAATAAAAAATTCAAGCATGGGTTTACTAGCACTCGAAGCAAGGATCTCAAAAACGTAAAAATTATAAAAAATCGAGCTAGTTTCATACCTTGATTGAGCTAAATAGATGACCGAACCCTAACTTGTTTTTCTTTTCTTTTGTTTTGGCAAGAACATAGAAATAAACACATATATTAGCTTTATTTTATGTTTTATGATATATATTACAACTTATATTAACTTAAGGTTTAATTTACATATATAACCTTAATGAAATAATATAAAAACCATATAATATATGCCTAATACCGTCCAACCAATATGTCAATGGTATAATTCCATTATAAATGCCTCCACTAATTAAGACGACAACAATTAAGCACTTTCACATTTAACCACCAAGTTTTAATTTTTATGCGATTAAGTCTTTTTCTTTAATTGGACACTCAAACGATAAAATTAAAGCACAAAAATTTCACACATACAAATTCACACATAATAAACCCAGAAAATAATTTTTCAATATTTTTCTAACTCAAAATCGTGGTCCCGAAACCACCATTCTGATTAGGGTCTAAATCGAGTTGTTATAACATTCCAGGTTTGGTAGACACCTATGCCACCAACATTTCAAATGTCTGAAGTTCCTTGTTATGGAAGATCACTAAATCAAATTCACCAGTAGGTTACTCTATTGAGAATACTATTGAAAAGTGTCTCACAAGGATACCTAGATCTCACTCAAGGATCTCTAACATCTTACCACTTGATCATTACAAAAATTCACTCTACGAATTTCCCAGATAATCACTACAGGAAAACAGACTTTCAGTGGCATTTTTTTAAGCCTTTAGCGGCATTTTTAAGCACCGCTAGAATTATTTGCGGCGTTTTCACAAGCACCGTAAAAAACGCCGCTATAGAAAACGTTGCAAAAATTTGCGGCGTTTATTTAAAAAAAGTGTTGCTAAAAGTCACAGCTTTTAGTGGCGTTTGTGGGAAAAGCGCCACTAAAAGTCACAGCTTTTAGCAATATCCAACCCTTCCTGCATTAACTCTAACCAAAAATAGAAATATAGCATTGAATCCAACCAAAAACAACAAATGTAGCATAAAAAATACAACAATAAAACGTTAAATCTAAATGATACTTCAAATTCAGTGAAAGATATATTATGTAAATTAATATATGAAGTATAACTCAAAATATTCTTACAATAATGTTAAATGTGACAATGTTAAAAATATTCTTATAACGAGAAAAAATGTCTAAGATGGCAGCTTTTGCGATTGCTGAAACATCTGCATCATATACTGAAGCTGTAGCTGGAGCTCATCGTATTTTTTGCTCTGCTCTGTTGCCATCGCTGCTGCCGCTGCCTCCCTCACTGCTGTATCCGCTCTAAGTTGTTGCTGGAGTTCTTCATATTTTCTTTCAACCTCGGTAATTTTCTCAACTGTGCTCGCTTGCATCTGAGCTATCTGGTCTCTTAACCTCTGAACTTCAGCTTGAGCTTGACTCCCGGAAGGCATGTATTGCTGGGAGCCAGATCTAAAATATTGGGTCGGGGTAACACCAGATCCTTGAAATTGAACCCGACCATACCTTTCAGGACCCAAAACTTTAGTAATAATTCTGTTATCAATGTTCTCAAGATTAATAGAACTATCAGTTGAAGCAATCGCTTCATACTCCACCTTCTTCTCCTTTAGTTTCTCCTAATAAATCAATCAAAGAGTTAGAAACGAAATATATAATAAAAAGGAATGCAACATAACTTAACATTATTTAAAACTACTAACAATGAATTAAACCATTATAATTAAAAATTATAAATATTTATAATAAATCAAATTTTATTAAGTAAATATACCATAATTTCTCAGCTTCGAATGCCATAGGAGATCCATCTTTCCTCCTATGCGTAATCTCAAAAAGCTGAAGGCGTCCAACTTTTTGACCAGATGGGACTTCCTAAAATATAGTAGTAACAATATTATTTAATAGTAGAAAGTCATTAATATTTAATAGAATTAATAAATTCATAATACCTCGGCCTCAGCTACAGAAGCAAAACTTCTCGACCCTGCAGTGTGCGTGAATTTTTGTTTTTGCCTGTTGCTTGTTCTAACTCGCTCACGGTCCTACATAATGTAATTATTATTACGTATATAGTAAACACTATATACCGAAAAATTTATAAGAATTTGGAAGTACGTAATACCTCTCCTTTCTTTGAATTCCAGAATCTAACCGCCTCTTTCCATTGGTACCTTAGCATTGTCGGCGGGATATTTCGTAATTTTTCTTTGAGGCTTATGTCTTTCTTAAAATATTGTTTTTTCAAAGTGCTTTTATGGTCTCTCCATTTTTTACCCAATGCCTTCTTGATATAGTCATCCGAGACCTCTAAAGCAAATCTTTCCTAAAAAAACACAAGTTTAGAATGTAAATATAAATGAAACTTAAACCAAAGTATTATAAATAACAATTAGATGTTTTGTTACCTTAATATTATCGAGAGCTTGATTTTTGTTGCTATCAGGCATGTGATGCCATGATTCGTAGTTGATGGGAAACATATTGGCATTTCGTGCTATAATGCCTAAATAGCCTGCTAAAAGTCGAGCCTCAGATCCAACAGGTTGACCATGACTATTTCTACTTAGTTTGACACGCTCGACAGGATTTAAGTCGTATAAATCTTTAAGTAGCGTATGTCCTCGACCTCTACGCGTCCCACCACTTTCAGCTGAAAAATGATATGTTATTATTTATATTAAAAATGAAAAAAAATCAATAATAAAAGTCAACACACATATAAAATAAACTTAACATTACTTTGAAATTCTACAGGTTCGTCAAGTGTCTCCGGCACATTCGAAGATCCAATAACTGTCTGCTATTCACTATTTACTTCTTCCGAATTTGGAGTATTTTGAACAATACTTAAATCTCATAATCTTTTTCTACACATTTTTCCTGCAATACACATAAAATAGTTGAAATTTTAGTAACAAATTACAACAATAATAGTACATATAAAATAGTTAAATTATATAACATGAGCAAGATTAAAATTATAATATTACATATAATTAAAAAATCGTAAAATCTTACTACATCATAATTCGTAAATATCTTCATCCACATCCTGACGAACCTATTGAAATTGTGTACTAGTACTAGGGATATTTTCATTTAAGTTTTATTCTGGAAAAGGCAAAGTTTCTGATCTTTCGACGATGTCATCTCTACTTCCATTGCCCATGTCAAACAAGTCTATAGGGGTGTTTCGAAGTTCAACATACCAACCCTCATTAGTTGGATCTTTCGAGTAAAAAACTTGTTTCACTTGAGAAGAAAATACATACGGCCCGTCTATCAATTGTTCTCTAGTGTGAATCAATCGAGAGAAATTCACCATTGTAAAACCAAATTAATCATTTTTAATTCCGCGAGTAGTATTAACATCAGCCCAATCATATCGAAATAAGATAACTTTCCATTTTCCATAGTAATCTAACTCAATAATATCAGTAAGAAGTCCGTAATACTCCATATTTCCCTCAACGGGATTACTGTCCCTAGCACTAGCATAACTTGTCATTGAAGAATTAACAACTATTCCACAATTTTGAGTTCTCCTCAATCCCTCACGATATTTTGTATGAAATCTGAATCCATTAATGATGAAGACACTATATCTTTTTACTACTCTATTCGAGCCTTGGGAAAGCCATTTAACTTCGTCATTAGCGTCATTCCCACTCCAAACCTATTGAGTTGAAAGTAAATTGAGTAATTATAAATGTTATGAGAAAACATTATTATTTGTCAATAAAAGGTTGAGTTGCATACCGCTTGGCTTAACCATTCATGGAAAGATTTTGTGAATAACTTATTAATCTCTCGTTTTTGTAATCTTCGGGAGCATGAACGAGATCTCAAGATTTATTTGTACTCACTATGTTAAAAAGAGGTTTAATTAGTTAGAAAATAAACAAATAAAAACGACGAATATTTATCATATTCTAGAACTTACTTGCATAATGGTTCAATTGAATAGTGGTGAAAAAGAACATATCTATGTGCTTGTACGCAAGATCTTTCATCTAATTCTGCAATTTCAACTTTACCGATTGGTTCTCCATAACTTTGAAATAAATAAGTTTCGGCAAGGTTGGGATCATTGAGCCCAGCATTTCTACTTGGTCTATTCAATCTTGTTTCAACATCTTTTAAATATCTAGAACAGAAGGTCATACACTACTATGCCAAGTAGCCTTCAGCAATTGATCCTTCTGGATAACGCTTATTTCGACAATAAGACATCAATTTGCTTAGGAACCTAAACACGATATACAACATTATCAAAAGTTGTAACTAAATGTATAGAGGTAAATGAATGAATACTTTACAAATAAATTAACACCTTTCTATAGGATACATCCATCGATAGAAAATCGGACCTCCAATTATTGCTTCATGAGGGAGATGGATTACCAAGTGCACCATAATAGTGAAGAAAGAAGGTGGAAAGATCTTCTCCAAATTGCATAAAGTCAGAGCGGCACGATCCTGTACTTTCTCAAGTTCTTCAACATCCAAAACTTTGCCACAAATAGCTTTTATTATATTGGAAAGTTCAATTATACAGGACGTAACTTTTTTTGACATACAGCACCGTAAAGCAAGTGGCAGTAAATCTTGCATCAAGATGTGATAATCATGTGATTTTAAAAAATATAGTCTTCGATCTTTAAGAATCACACATCGAGATATATTTGATGCATACGCATCTGGGACCTTTACATCCTTCAACACCGTGCAGAACACTTCTTTTGCTTCTTTTGACATTGCAAAAATTAGAGGCGGCAACTGATATTTTCCATTCGGAAATGCTTGGGGATGAAGATCACACCGAATTCCCATGTCAGCTAAATTAAGTCGACTCTGAAGATTGTCTTTTGATTTTCCATCGACATTCAAAATTGTCCCGATGATGTTCTCGCAAACATTCTTCTAAATATGCATGACATCAATATTGTGTCGTAAAATGTGATGCTCCCAATAAGGCAACTCAAAAAAAATACTTCTTTTTTTCCACAAGTCCGCCTCATTAGGATCATCCTCTTCATCAGATTCATCATAAGATTCATCCCTCGATCTTCTCCTTGTTTGTATGTTGGATGGTTGATTCATCTTCCCATAACTGAAATCCATATCTTTTAACATGAACAAGATTTCAGATCCAATGGTCTGCTCAAGAGCTTCTCTAAACCCTTCAGTACAGTCAAATAAAGTCCTCTGAAATCTAAATCTATGATTTCCATCCAACCACCGACGATGCCCCATATAACAGAACTTCTTCCCATTATATAACCATTTCAAACATGTTTGCACAGCACAACAAGGACAAGCATAACGTCCTTTGGTACTCCAACCAGATAAATTGGCATAAGCCGAGAAATCATTAATTGTCCACAATAAAGCTGCACGTAAATTGAAGTTCTCCTTTCTTAACACATCATATGTCTCAACCCCCGACTACAATTATTTTAACTTTTCAATAAGTGGCTACAAATAAATGTTAATATCATTTCCAGGACCTTTCTCTCTAAGGATAATCATAGATAATATAAATGAAGATTGCTTCATGCAAATCCATGGAGGCAAATTGTAAGGAACAAGCACTACAGGCCAAGTACTGTAGAAAGTACTCATAATTTTAAAAGGATTAAAACTGTCAGCTGCTAGTCCAAGCCTCACATTTCGAGGATCGCTTGCAAAGCTTGGAAATTTACTGTTAGACGATTTCCAAGCTAAAGAATCAGCAGGAGTCCTTAATAATCCATCATCGGTCCGTTCATCATTATGCCACCTCATAGAATCGACTGCCTTTAACGACATGAAAATCCTTTGAAGTCTTAGTATTAGGGGAAAATATCGCAAAACCTTGACTGGATTCTTTCTTAACTGTGCCCCACCTTCATCCGCATTCACATCTTCTGTATTCCTATTCATCCAACGAGACTTACCGCAAACATGACAAGACTGTTGGTTTTTCTAATCACCCTAGTACAATATGCAGTCATTTGGGCAACTATGAATTTTATCGTACCCAAGGCCCAAATCTTTTATTAGTCTCTTCATATCTTGATAAGACTGGGGGATTTTTGCAAACGGAAACATCTCTCTCAGAAACTCTAGCAGCATTGTAAAAGAGTTTCCGGTCTACCCTCCCAAACATTTTAAGTGAAATAGACGAATGCAGAAAGACAATTTCGAATATTTTGATCCCTCGTAAAGTTCTTCGTTCATTTCATTAAGTAAATTGTAGAACTTCGCCGCTTCTTCATTTGGCTCCTCATCAGGTGCACTTGTTCCTGTTTTGCAAAAAACATTTCCACCAATATTACAATCATCGGATGCAATAAAGTCAGGTGGAAACGATTGCTCACCATGACTGTGCATATTAAATGCATCCCGTAACATACCTTCCATGTCATCTTGTCTAACATACTGATGGTAAGCAGTATCAGGATAAGTCAGATTAATCGTTGAAGAAGTTCCACTAGATGTACACTCTCCACGGAAAATTCATTTTTTATACCCCCGAATAAAGCCATCAACAATTAGATGTTCATAGACAACTTCACGAAAATGCCAATTGATGTTGTCACACCTCTTACACGGGCAAAGAATCATATTCTCTTGGCTTGCATTTTGAAATACGAAATTTAGAAAATTTTGTACTCCGTTTCGATAGGTGTTGGTTACCCTTGACAAATTCATCCAACTCCTATCCATTTCGTAGTTCTTGAAATCTAAAGTTGACAATAAATTATAGGGTAAGTTGTTTATTTATAAGTATAATTAAGTTATGTAAGTTATGATATGATATATATTTATGTATTATGTAAGTTATGTAAATTATGTAAGTTATCCGAATTATGTAAATTATGTAAGATATGATATATATTTATGTATTATGTAAGTTATGTAAATTATGTAAATTATGTAAGATATGAGATATATTTATGTTGATGGGATTGTGATTGTGTTGATGGGAAAATACAAGGGAAGTGAAGAATTGGTTATTAGATTAAATTTACAAGTTTAGGGTTAATTATTTATTTTGAATTAAGTCCATCATGTGTGCTCAATTATAGTTATTTTTTATTGAGTCACATGAATGCTAAATCAACTAAGGAATGAATGGGCTAATTCATTAAAATAAATTTAAAAATTTTATTTTCCAAGTAAGTCAAGTCTAATTTTTTGAACAATATTTAAAAATACAATTTAATTTAATTAGGTAATTTAAAAGTAAAATAAAAGTAGACAAAATATTTTTCGTGATTAAATTAAAATAAAATAGAATATTTAAAATAAAACTTTAAATACAATTTAATTTAATTAGGTGATTTAAAAATAAAATAAAAGTAGACAAAATATTTTTCGTGATTAAATTAAAATAAAATAGAATATTTAAAATAAAACTTTAAATACAATTTAATTTAATTAGGTAGTTTAAAAATAAAATAAAAGTAGACAAAATATTTTTGGTGATTAAATTAAAATAAAATAAAATATTTAAAATAAAACTTTAAATACAATTTACTTTAATTAGGTAATTTAAAAATAAAATAAAAGTAGACAATATTTTTCGTGATTAAATTATAATAAAATAAAATATTTAAAATAAAACTTTAAATACAATTTAATTTAATTAGGTAATTAAAATAAAATAAAACTTTAGCGGCGTTTATATTTTTTCTTTTATAATGCAATTCCATTCCTCCTAAAAAAATTCTCGATTAAATTATATGTTTGACAGTGAAATATAAACTGATATGGAACATATGGAAATTGTCATTTGATAAAAAATATGGAACATAAACTGATACCTAACAGAAATTCTCAACAAAATTTAAAAGTTAAAAACATATGGCACTACATAAACCAAGGACAAACAAGAGATAGAATAATCATGACATTACATCCATAACAGCCACTCAGCCAAATTAAGTATATAAAGACTACAACTGCTAACATACACCAAAAAAAAAGGATATCAATTGAAATGAAAAAACTTAGCAAATAATCAACCTACACTGCCATAGCTAGCATTCATATATGAATTGATGGGAGCAACTTGTTTTACAATGCATGAGCACAAGATCATTCATTTTTCAAGTTTCAGAAAAAACTGTCAAAATTCAACAATATTACAGCAATAAAAAACAGCGGGAAAAAAACTACAGCAAGAGTTGTCTACCTGTGTTTCAGCAATAAGCTTCCTTGCAATTTTTGTCAATAGATAGTGCACCTAAAAATCAAAGCACATGGCATTCAACAGTCAAAATTCAGCAATAAACTTCCTTCCAAGTTCTTTCAATTAGCTATTGCTTGAAATCCTCAAGCCATTTCTCATGAGCATACATTAAAAACAAAGCAAATGACTGATATTAACACGACAAGTATTACTAGCTACCTAAGCTATAAAATATGGAGTATTATAATATAAACTACAATTTTATGAAACAAGTGCATTCTTCTAACGTTTTAGATTTACATAATTTAACGTAACAGCAACTGTATCATGATTACAAAACCAATTAACTGCATATTCAGTCGCTCTCATTAATAATATCAACACTTGCAGCCAATTTCTAAGCTTGATTTTTTTTTTAATTGTGTTACCTATTTCTTGTGCATATGGACTCATATTTCTTAGTATAAAACTTGTAATATTCTGTTTAACTATTTTTTATATTTAAAAGTAAAATATAATAATTTAATTAAATTATTCGACCCAAAATTATTAATACTCGAACATTCTACCAAATATAAATTCATTGCTTATACATTATTATTACTATTATTTGGTACACTTTACCAAGTAGTTTAATATAGAATTAAATATGTAAACCTGGATTCAAAAGAGTTAATACAAAATAAATTTATCAAAATAAATAAATTTTTATTTTTATTTTTTAAAAAATTAATAAAATAATAAAAATATATTTTAAATATATAGTATAATCTTACTGGAGAAAATTTCCAACATAACTTCATTGCTCCAAACTTTGTATGAAGACAAGAATAACTTTGAGTGTGACGAGCTTTAGACAAAAATCATATCTTTTCACAAGGATTAACACAATGCAGAATAGAATCCAAATTTTATTATTGGGGCATTTAATCTTTAGCACCTTTAAGAATAATCCAATGAAAAAGAAAAAACCATCAAAATCAAATAACACAGAAAGAAAAAAACTGTTTTAGAAAGTTGAAATCTTCACAAGAAAAGCTCCTTTTTTTCCAGTTCAAAAGGTTCCCACTCATGACTTTTATCGTCTTTGGAATAAATTTGAAAATTAATAGTAAACCCAAGACAAAAGTTTCTCTCTGAATTTTGCAGGAAAAATATTGTTTTTATTTTTTTGGGGTGGTTGGAGTTTGGGTCCGGGTTGAACTAAAATTCGGATCCAAAAAGCATGTCAATAGAATCAAGGTAACACATATTTAATGTTTCAACATCCTTAATGAACACTATCCACATCATATCTAACACAACCAGTGCAACAAGGAAACAAGCTTTCAAGCTAAAACCCACATCTGCTAAATAAACTTTTCAACACCCAATTTCCAGAAAATTGAAACAAATCTAAAGTCAAATCAAAATTTACCGATTGCTTGTGGTAGAAGAGGGTGATGGCGACAGCGACGTAGCAGAGAGGACAGCAGACGGCGATGAGTAAGTGGTCCGGTCGGCGTCTTCAGCAGCAGATGGCGGGGATTTTGGGGCAAAATAAGGGATTTGGGAAATTTGTTGAATTGGGGAAAATTTGTTTGGGGGGGGGGAATGGGTAAGTATCCGGCAAGGCAAGAGGATAAAGTGTAAGAAAGGAAAACGATGCCATTTTTTAAAGTATATAGCTTTTGCGGTATTTTTTAAAAAAAGGCCAGTAATGTTATATATATTGCGGCGTTTTCTTACCAAGCGCCACTAAAACCCTATCAAAAATGGCACCATTTTAATTAAATGTAATTTTTTTTGTTGTGTTTTATCAAATGCGCCACTAAGGGTCGATAGTTTGCGGCGTTTTCATGCAAAGCGCCGCTAAAGCAATGCATTAGAAACGGCGTCGTTTTTAGTTAATGTAAATTATTTTTGCGGCGTTTTTCTTCCTTGCGCCGCTAATGCCTCTAAATAAACGTCACCGTTTTGTTTTAAACTAATATGCTTTTTTATGGCGTTTTAGCCTAAAATGCCACTAATACCTTCAATGGTAATAAATTGTTATAGTTTAATTATTTATTAAATTCGTTTAATTTGTAAAGTTTTATAATTTAACTTCTTATACATTATCCTTAAACCTTGAACTATAAACCTTAAATCTCAAACACT
This sequence comes from Gossypium longicalyx, assembly GCA_025698465.1. Taxonomy (NCBI): domain Eukaryota; kingdom Viridiplantae; phylum Streptophyta; class Magnoliopsida; order Malvales; family Malvaceae; genus Gossypium; species Gossypium longicalyx. The sequence goes on along the minus strand of CM046995.1, from coordinate 62,540,643 downwards.
AAATTATAAACCCTAAAATATAGATCCTAAATCTTAAAAATTGTACCATAACCCTTAAACCCTAAATAGCTCAGTTCCGGTTGACATCGGTTAATTGATTCACTGACCAAACCGTTCTTTAGTAGCATCGGCCTCTCCTTCACTCCCGTCTTCATTTGATCTTCCTTAAACCCTAAACCCTTAAACTTAATCCATAAACCTTAAACTCTGCCCCTTAAACCACAAACCTCAAACTATAAACCCTAAATCTCAAAACCTTAAACTCAAAACCCTATCATATAAACCACAAACCACTAAACCCTTAATTAAGGGTTAGATAAAATTTGAATATTATATATTCTTTCAATATTTTAGGAAATTTAAATAACATTTTCAATTTACTAATTAATTTTGTTTCTCTAGAGATGTAAGGGTTACCAATTTTTTTAATTTTAATATATATAAAGTTTATCTATCATATCTTAAATAATTTAAACTATAATTATAATATTAATATATTCATATTAATTAATATTATCTCTTTTACAATTATATAATAAATTATTTAATATATAAATTTAAAAACAATCACTCATATACCCCAAAAGCTTTATAATTATTTTAAATAATAGTATTTTAATTTTTTAACATATATTTTTCACACTAATTAATCTAAACCCCTAACCCAATACCCTTAACCACTACCCTCTAAACCTTAAACCCTAACCCTTAAACCATTAAAACATAAACCATAATCCCTAAACCCATAATCCACAAACATTAAAATAGTAACTCATAAACCTTAAACTCTAAACCATATACCTTAAACCATAAACTCTAAACTATAATGATAATAATTTAATATTTTAAAATTAATATTATCTATTTTACAAATAGAATAATTTATTTAATATATAAATTGACAAACAATCAGTCATATACCCAAAAAACTTTAAAATTATTTTAAATAATAGTATTTTAATTTTTTCATTTTTAACATATATTTTTGTATGTTTTTACTTTCAAATATTTTCTACTTGTCATTATTTTTTTTTGAAGAATTTAAATATTCAATTAAAAATAAAATTTATCTCAATTAATATAAATAAACCATTTAAATAACAAATAATATGTTTATTGCGGCGTTCGCTAATGACACTAAATTTTTACGGCGTTTTCTAGAAAGCGCCGCTAAAGGTCGACCTATAGTGGCCTTTTTCAAATAGCGCCGCTAATAACACTAAAGCTCAACATAAAACGACGGCGTTGTGCTTACTTTTTTTGTGTCATTTTCCAAGAAGCGCCGCCAATGCTTGACTTATAGCGGCGTTTTTTAAAAACGCCGCTAATGCTGATCTATAGTGGCGTTTTTGAGAAAGCGCCGCTAATGACACTAAAGTTCAACATAAAACGACGTCGTTGTGCTTAACTTTTTTGCGGCGTTTTTTTATAAGGGCCACAAATGGTCGACCTATAGCGGCGTTTTTGAGAAAGCACCGCTAATGCTCGATCTATAGCGGCGTTTTTCATGAAGCGCTGCTAATTCTCTATCTATAGAGGCGTTTTTTGTCCAAACACCGCTAAAAACGCCGCTAAAAGTCTATTTTCCTGTAGTGAATTTGCCACAAAGGCTTTCTAGAAAATTTCGTGCATTCCGTCCCGACAAACCATCTTAGTGGATGCCATGGGGTTTTTCCACATGGTCTTATACCTTCACACCCTCTTGGCATACTTTCAAATAATGAGATGGCCATGAACTTTCCACAGATTTATTTCGTAATTTCTAGTGCGATTAGCATTGTAGCTACTCTATTGGAGGCTACACAATAAATCTTCATTTTCACAGCGATTTGCCTGTCCAGTTAGAAATATGCTTGCCTTATTGGAGGCAACACAAACGGATCTAATTATCACCTTTTAACATAACCCGAAATTATTAGGTATTGGACACATATAACAAGAAATTATTAAACAAGGACTACACACATGCTAGTGACAACACCTTGTACCACACAACATTCTACCATGCTGCACATTATTCACCTCATTTACGTATTTATTGATATCTCTCAGAGACATGCATTCACATAATTACATGACATGCAAGAGTCAAGTTTAGAAATTCACCAAAGACCTACATTTACCTTAGCCCAGAGTTTTTGTTTAATGCCCTCAACTCGATCCGATTTACCGGATCTGAATGTCAGACGTTAAGCCTTATTACATATACAACTTAATCTTTTTATTTATTTTCCTATGTAAAACTTTTATATATGAGTGTGAAAAGTTTAGTTTTCTATTCGAGGTTCCTATGTATGTATTGCAAGTGATTATCAAAACAATTCATAGTACTTAAGTTTTGTTTCGATGACATCTATATTTAAGTTTCAGCTTGACTAAGTACCTTTAAACATAAAAAAAGAGTACACATGGGTTTAATCTTGAGTGCACCGCTTATCACGTTTTGTATACATAATAGCCCTATCCACCACTACTTGGCACAGCCCTAGCGTCATCCCTCTCCGCACACTTCTTTATAACCTAAAACATGAAATAACTTTCGTAAGTCCATAAGAACTTGGTGAGGTAATCCTTCAATACCTATTTCCTTACGCCTTAATGATTTAGATGCTTTGTCTATCCTTCACGTATCCCTTGATCTTTCTTTTCCCTCTAGGGGGTACTTACTAGGATTTTTCTCATGTACCTTGATTATCCTTTCTTAGCTGAGGCCATTTCCTTTCTCTTAATATCATTAAGGACTTACCTTCTATTCTGAATAATTAACCATTTCTTTGTCATCTTCTAGTATACAACCCATAATCATGCAAACTATTCCTTCTTATGAGCGTATCATAATACAACTTTATTACTTTCCATATTTATTTGAGATCTTGTCCATACACAAACCTTTATCCTCTTGTTTGCCTTATCAATTCACTTCTGACTTCATTTCTTACTTACCGACTTTATCATTTACATTGGGGCAAAGTAAACTATACCAATTACTAGTGTAAAGTTCGCCAAAATTTCTATTTTATTCTCAAGTACCATTTCTTTTACTTATACCTTCAGTCTATGTAAGGTTTGCCATACCTTTCCTTTAGATGTCCTTCCTTCAGAGTTCTCTATATACCTTATTCATTCTACTTGTCCCTTTTGAGTTCATTACATTTTTCATGCCTTCAGGGTAATATACTTACCAATCCTTTAGGAAACTGTACACACCGTTCCTTCCTTGTCCTTTGAAATTCCTTTTGTTTATTATTCACCACAAGGGTGTTTTCTTAAATAGATGCCACAAAGTCCATTCCTTAAATTGCACCACAATTCAGTATTCACCACAAAGGCTTTCCTATCCAGATTTTTCCCACAAAGGTGTTCCTTTATATTCAATGCTTGCCACAAAGGCTTTCTTGTTTAGAGTTTTGCCATAAAGGCATTCCTTTACGTTCAGTATTCACCACAAAGGCTTTTCTATCCAAAGCTTTGCCATAAAGCCATTCTTATACAAAGATTGCTACAAAGGCATTCTTATACAAAGACTGCCACAAAGGCTTTCCTTCTCTTGGATATTTAGGCGATAAGGATTTGCCTAGTCTCACACTTTGTCAGGTTTTCCCCTCATAACCCTGGGACACATAGAGAGCCATATTAGGTAATAACCTTTCTTAAATTTTTCTATATGATTCCATAACTCACCAATTACAGTCTTACACGATATGGTCCGTCAACACTATTGCCAAGGACTTGTCCTTCCAGGTATTCACTTTTTTAGTCCTGGCGGACACTTTTAATGACTCCAGAGATAGACACAAACTCTTCATACCTAGACCCATCTTTCATGAACTCATCATATCTTGACTTACACATTCAAACACATCCAAAATTTTCAAACACAGTAACATATTTCCATTATCCAAACACAAGCATCCTTTAACCTTAAGATTCATGTTTCATACTTTGACCACGAAACTTCATGTTATCCATACATGCAAGTTCATAAATCTTATGTTCCCCATTAGAGTCATGACAACATATTTTGCTAGTTTCACTTAGCATAGAAGTTTCTAGAATGTAACACCCCAAACTCGGCCTAGACATTACGGTCGAATCTGTGTTGTCACATGAGAGTGCTTTACAAAACATGAGTCGTCGTTAGGTTCCTTTTTAGTAAAACATCATTGGGTTATTAACAAAGGAATGAGAGGCCTAGTTTATTTTGAAAAACTCACGTTGTTTAAGTAAACCTTTAGCTGTACCAGTTTATTATTAAACTTTAAAACCATGCTTGTTGAGAAAATTTTTAAAATGTTTGGCATGAGCGTGATGATTTTAGAAAACATTTGTTCATTTTTTTTTTCTAGAAAACCTGAGTCCTATCACTAGCAAGTAAAATAGAATTATAAAATCCCCAAAATAAAATAAACTTTAAAAGGCCTTATTACAATGAAAAACCCAAAAATAAAATCTTAGTCATATGCAATAATAAGGTTCTACGTCGAGTGGCCACCTTTGAGTCCTCTGTCACCTCGTTCCATCTAAGCCTGAAGATTTCCTGCACAGATAATAGATGAGTGAGTTTACAAAAACTCAGTATGTGAAACCCCAAAATAGCTAATAATCAGCGAAAACGCAATTTGGGCCTAAGCCCTTTTATACCAGTTAGTGCCTTAGCCCCTTTTTCAGTAACGATAGCAATCTGGGCCTTAGCCCGTTTTAGTACAGTATGCAAAAAAGAGTCCTACCCAGCCCAACCGCTACACACCAACTCCATACCAGCCCTACACACCAAATCGTACCGATCTCGGTACTAAAAAAGTATTTGCAGTAGAGCTGCCAGTAATAGGCTTATAGCCTTTCAATACACTTCCTCCACAATCATATATCTCGCCCCATGAAATGCAACATAAAATCATACGTGAATGCAGTAATATCATGCTCAAAAACAGTCATACATAATACAGGGGCATTTCAGTAAATTTACCTCACAGGGGTATAATGGTCATTTCATCAGTACGGGGTCTAAGTATACTTACCGACCCAACAGTAGGTCCACAGTCATCTTAGGCAACCCGTGCAACCTTAACGATCAATCAGTGATAATGGGCCTATAGCCCATATTGCGGGCCTAAATGGCCCACATGCTCGTCTGGCCCACCAAGCCCAGAAATAGCCTTAGCCATGTAGATCACACAACCTAACTCAATATTTATCGCACTTGGTGCGATTTCTCCATGTGGGCCTACAAGCCTATTGGGCCCACACGGCTTAGTTCGGCCCAGTATGGCCCAGTTTCATTTTGGCCTATGAGAACACCCATGGCCCTCTCGTCGACCAAACGGCCACGTTTCGTAACACGACCTGTCACACGGGTGCCCACATGCACGTGTGGTGTCGACAACCCACTTTTTGGCTTTTCAGCCTTTTAGCTTTTCGGCTTTTCAGCTTTTCGGCTTTTCAGCCTTTGCAATTTTACATCAAACGGTAGTGTTCACACACCTATAATGTCATGGTAGCCTTAACACCTCTGTAGATAATGCACCTATGACCAACCATAACAATTACCATCAGTCATATTCACGGTTAATCCAAAAACTATGGCACTAGTGGTAAGCTTTAACCGTATTCACACTACTTACCAAACGAACTATTGTAGAACCCTTCTTGCTCCTAAAGTCCACGTATTCCTCTTAAAGCTTCAACCTTCACACGAAACTATTAACCCATTAATCAAACTCTACAATCCAATATAGTTGTATATAGGATTTAAGGTACTTACCAACAGAGAAAGGTACCCCTTGGAGAAGATGGGTAATCGGCCTAACCCCTTTAGTTACAACAAACAAGCCCCTAGCAACGAACGCACGAAACACAGCAAATTGTTAGATGAGCACTACCCCATGGTAAAAAGAAGAGAAGACAACCATTTGGCCTAAGTAGCATAAAAGTCGAATCTATGAGGAAAGGTCAAATGGAATTCAGCAAAGAGAGCAAACCACAAACACTTACCCAAACACCACGGAGTTTCGATAGCACCACAGCAAGAATCGGCCAGAAAAGCAAGAAGTAAAAGAAGAGTCCCTCACTCAGGGTATTCGGCCAAACAAGGAAAAGGCAACAAATATTGAGAAAAGGGAAGGAGAGGAAGAGATGACACGGCCACTAAAGCAGAAGGTATTCGATTAATGGTAACGTTGAAGTCAGGGAGAGGGAGGAAGAAGGATAATCGGCCAAGGAAGCAAATAGTATAGGGAAAAGAAAAGATGAAAAAAGCGTCAAGAACTTACTCAAAACTGAAACAGACACTAGGGTAAGGACCTATTCGGCAACTTGAGAGGTAAAAGATAAACCGAAACACACTACCAAAACATACGCAAAAAGGAAAGTAAGGCTCGCTTTCAGAAGAGAGGAGCGAAAAACATCCTAATTACAAAAACCCAAAATGAAAAATGACCACTTCTCACCCATAGTCGAATTCCTAAGAGTCAATGCCCTATTCGGCCATAACTCTTTTACACCTTACCCTCCACTATCCTCTCCTAAAATCTCTCCACTACTCACTCCACTTTTCCCTCACTTAACTGATTCAAACTCCCTTCCCCTTATCAGTGTTTATTGAAATAAATCCCAAAATTTTGCTCAAGCTAGGACTTGAACCCATAGCTCCTCAAACACTCCCAGAGCATTAAATCACTAAGCCAAACATACCTTCACGTCACAAACACACAAAGTAATTTTTAACAAGGTTTTTGAAATTTAGGGCGTTACAATTCTACCATCCTAAAAGAAATTTTCGGCCTTAAAATTTACCTGGTCAAAATAGGTGAGGGTATTATTGTTGCATCGCTTCCTCAGGTTCCCATGTAGCCTCCTCAAAACTGTGATTCTGCCAAAAAACTTTCACCAAAGGGATCAATTTCCTTCTTAGGGCTTTCACCTCTCGATCCAAGATTTGGACTGGTTCTTCCTCGAAGGTCAGATCTGGTCTAACTTCAATTTCCTCAACCGATACAATATGCGCAGGGTCAGAGCGGTAATGTCTCAACATAGAGATGTGAAACACATCATGAATTCTTTTTAACTCTGGAGGTAACTCTAATTGGTAAGCAACCGGTCCTACCCGCTTCAATACACGATAAGGCCCAATAAACCTTGGGCTTAACTTGCCTTTACGCCCAAATCTTAGTACTTTCTTCCATGGCGATACTATCAGAAAGACAAAATCCCCCACAAAATACTCAATCTACTTACGCTTCAGATATGCATAAGACTTCTTTCTGTCGGATGTAGCCTTAAGTCGATCCCGAATCAAGTGAACTTTATCCTCGATATTAGAAACTAGTTTAGGACCTAGAACTCGCCGTTCACCCAACTTAGTCCAACATGAAGGAGTACGATACCTACGACCATATAATGCCTCGTAGGGTGCCATCTGTATGCTGGACTGGTAGCTATTATTACAAGCAAATTTTGCCAACGGCAAGTAATCCTCCCAACTGCCTCGGAAGTCAATCACACAACTCATCATCATCTAGTATCCGAATCACCCTCTCTGATTGACCATCAGTCTGAGGATGGAACGCAGTACTGAAGTCTAACTGTGTATCCAGAGCTTCATGTAACTTCTTCCAGAACTGTGACGTGAAGCGAGGATCCCTGTCAAATACTATAGAAACTGGTACCCTATGCAGTCTCACTATCTCGGATACATACAGCTTAGCCAGTTTCTGCAACGAATAATCCATGCGAACCGGTATAAAATGAGCAATTTTAGTTAACCGATCCACTATAACCCTTATTGAATCTTTCTTAGAAGGTGTTAGGGGTAGCCCATTCACAAAATCCATAGTTACACTTTCCCATTTCCATATCAAAATTTTAATTGGCTAAAGTAACCTAGAAGGCAACTGATGTTCCGCTTTAACCTGTTGGCATGTCAGACATTTCCCCACAAATTTAGTAATCTCACGCTTAAGACCCGGCCACTAATAAATCTCACGGGGATCTATGTACATCTTATTTTCACCTGGGTACATAACATAGGGACTACTATACACCTTCCTCAGTAAAGAATGTCTCAACCCAATATCCTTAGGTACACAAATTCTGCCTCGAAAACAAAGTACCCCTTCACTATTCAGCCCAAAATCCAAAGTATCACCATTTTCGATCTGACGAAACAGAAGACTCAACGACTCATCTTCCCACTGTTTACTCTTAATCTGCTCAACCCACACTGGTTTAACTTGGAGCTCAGGCAACAAGCTACCATCATCAAATAAGCTAAAACGAGCAAACATTGCCCTTAGATCAACCATAGCCCTACAGCTCAGTGCGTCAGCCACCACATTGGCCTTACCAGGGTGGTACTCAATCGAACAATCATAATCCTTAAGTAGCTCAATCCATCTATGCTGCTTAAAGTTTAACTCCTTCTGAGTGAGGAGATACTTGAGGCTCTTGTGATCCGTGTAAATACTACATTTCTCACCGTACAGGTAATGCCTCTAAAATTTTAATGAGAATATCACTGCGGCCAACTCCAAATCATGCGTTGGGTAATTCACCTCATGAGTCTTAAGCCGGCGAGATGCATAAGCTACCACCTTACCCCTTTGCATCAACACACAACCCAAATTGACGTGTGACGCATCGCTGTAAACTGTAAATTCCTTTCCAGGCTCTGGCTAAATCAAAACAGAAGCTTCAGTCAAAAATTTCTTGAGCCTTTCAAAGCTCTCTTATTGCACACTAGTCTAGACAAAAGGCACGCCTTAAATAGCAATTTAGATAAGGGCGCGGCAATCATTGGAAACCCCTCTACAAGATATTACCAGGAACTCGTAATGTCCATAACGAGTCCTAAATGTCCTCTTGTTCACATCAGCTTCCTTAACTCGCAATTGGTGATACCCCGATCGTAGATCTATCTTTGAGAAAACCGATGCTCCTTGTAACTGATCAAACAAGTCATCAATCCTTGGCAGAGGATATTTGTTCTTAATGGTCAGCTTATTCAGTTGTCTGTAGTCGGTGTACATACGCATGGATCCGTCTTTCTTTTTCATAAATAAGACTGGAGCTCCCTATAGAGACGCACTTGGTCGGATAAACCCACGATCCAATAACTCTTGAATCTGGGCCTTAAGCTCCCCCAGCTCCTTTGGTGCCATTCTGTAAGGGGCGATGGACACCGGAGCTGTACCAGGAAGGAGCTCAATCCTAGACTCCACTTCTCGTTCTGGAGGTAATCCCGATAACTCTTCAGGAAAGATGTCTGAAAAATCCTTAACAGCCCTGATATCTTTTATCGAAGAGCCCCTAACACCTGAAACACTGATATAGGCCAAGTACGCTTTACAACCCTTACGAACCAATTTCTCGGCCCTTAATGTAGAAATTACATTACTCAAATAGTTCTGTCGCTCCCCAATTACCACTACCTCCTTATCTGCCTCAGTTTTCTGTACAACCCGTTTAGTAGCACAGTCCAAGCTTACCCGATGTTTGACTAACCAATCCATGCCCAATATCAGGTTGAATTCCTCGAAAGTTAGCTCCATAAGATAGGCCAAAAAGACAACTCCTTGTATCTCTAAAGGAACATCTCTAAACATCTTATTTATCCGAACAGATTGCCCCAACGAACTTATAACAGTGATCTCAGTTATAGTATTTTCAGCCACTATACCTAATATTTCAGACACAGAGCATGCTATATATGAATGTGTAGACCCAACATCAATCAATGTAACATAAGATACATTATGGATAAAGAACGTACCTATTATAATGTCTGAAGCATCTCCATCTTCATAGTGAAGTACAACATAGACTAGCACCGACTATCTCGCCTCCGTATGACCAGCACCTCTGCCCAAGACTCCACGACCACAACCCATACCATTTCAACCCCTGGCCTGACCACGACCTCTCGGTGAAAGCTGACCACCTCGTTGTACATTGCCCAAACCAGTAGCTTGCATCTGCTCGGGCCTCCGGGGACAATCCTTAACACGGTGCTCTAATGATCCACACCTCAGACATGCTCTTATCTTCCTCCAGCATTCGCCCTGATGGCGTTTTCCACAATCAGCACAAAACTATGATCCAACAGCAGCAATAGAAGGGCCCCTAACTCTGAATGGTCCATCAACTCTGGGCTTTTTTTTTAAACGTCTAAAAAGAATTCGAGGGCTCAGCATCCCTCTTGCCTCTGCCTCTATCCCTACCCTAACGCTCAGCACGCGTCACATCCTCAATAATTTTAGCTTTGTCAACCAGTGCTGCGAAATCCCGCTCCCTCTGAGGAGCTATCAAAACCCTTAGACCGTCTTTAAGGCCATCCTTAAATTGGACACACCGCTCATATTCTGTCGCCACCATCCCACGTGTATAACGACTTAGCTGTAAGAATTCAGCCTCATATTCCGCCACTGTCTTATCTTCTTGAGTCAAGTTCAGAAATTCCCTCCTGCGAGCATCTACATAGCTGGCACCCATGTACTTAGCCTGGAAAGTGGTCTTGAAAAACTCCCAAGTCAAATGATCAACTTGAGTGCCCTCTTTGATAGTAAGCCACCACTGGTAGGCCTCGTCCCTCAACAGTGATACTGCACCTTTTAACTTTTGATCAGGGGTGCAGTCAAGGTCATCATGATCTTTTCTGTAGCCTCCATCCAATACTCAGCCACATTAGGGGTTACTCTAGCAATACACCTAAAAATTTTTGTCCTATTAGACCTGAGTTGTTCCGTAATTGACCCATGGCCCACATTACCAGCATTAGGCCCATCAACCCTTTCTAGAATCCTTAACATTGCTTGGGACAGTGTGTCGTCCCCAGCTGCTCGATTTGAGACCCCGTCTCAACCATAGGTAAAGCTGGTGCCTCTCTAACCTTCTCATTAGGTTGGTGTCCAGAAGACGAAGACCCAGCCCGAGTACTTCCACGACCTTTGCCGCGACCTCTACCACGAATACCTCTAGCGCTCATAGTCGCACTTTTATCTGTTTTAAAAGTTTTATGCCAGTCAGTTCATTGTTTCAGTGTTTATTATAGTTGCCTTATGAACAATTTTATTTCAGAATTTGTTTTCACAGCTTGCAGTCTTACTACGGTTCATTATTTACTCTAAAAAGTTTCAGTACCATTTTACTACCTAAGTAGTTTCAGTAATAGCATTTCTATATTCTATTTTCAATAAAAACAGTCAGAAGACTTATAGGATCGGCACGGAGACTCGGTGTACCATTCCTTAAGTAAAACATTTCCAAATCACTTTAAGGTTGCCTTTGGTTCAGCAGTTATTGCCAGTAAGGTGCAGTTGCTGCTACCAACCTCACTGCACTGCTATTTGGTTCAACATGAAAGTCCAGTGAGAATGCATTTCAACCACACTGGAAGGCTGAAAATTAGCTGGAGATTTCAGCTCCAATGAAACAAAAGCAACCCCAATCAACATAGTTTTTTACAATTTTAACCTTTTATTTAATATATGTTTGTATTGCTGATTTTTTTAAATAATAGTTATATATATTACCATTATAAAATTAATATTAATTAAATAAAAATAAAAATTTTAATAAACATATTTTATTAAATGAATTTATAAATTTACCTATTTTTAATAATTTTGTAAAAGTAAAATAATTTTAAAAAATTCTATTATATATCATTTCTAATTTAATGTCCTTATTAGTCATTTTATATTTTCACATCACCGCTACAGCTGCGTTTAAATCCAAACAGACACTCTACCATTGTTTCTAATCTCACAGCTACAATATCCAATCTCACCGCTACAGTAACTAATCTCACCGCCACCGTTGTTTTTAACCTCACAGGAAGTAAACACACCGCCCATCCAAACTAAGCCTAAATCGTTTGCAAACAATTTTGTTAAAATTTCTCTGTTTCTTTAAAAAACTCAAATCCACAGTCGAGTTATAGAACCTGGCTCTGATACCACTAAATGTAACACTCCAAACCTGACCTAGACATTATGGCTGAATCTGTAACACCCCTTACCCGAGACCATCACCGAAGTCGAGCACGAGGCGTTACCTGGCTTAACTTACTAATTCGGGGCATAAATTTTGCTTTTAAAATTAATTTATTTACATTCATTCAATATGTAGCTAAAAAGGGCCCTCGAGACCCTAAAAGATGCAATTGAAATGGTTCGGGACCAAACCGGGAACATTAAAAATTTTTCGAATACTAAGACAAATCAAAACAATTTATTTCATTATTCATTATAAAATTGCCCACCTGCGTCATAGTCACTAAATAAATCATAACTCAAGTCACAAAACTCAAAATTTAAATTTGTGAATTTTACCTAAAACTAGACTCATATATCTTCTTATAATTTTTTTCCAAAAATTTTGGTCTAGTCAATTAGTACATTTTATTAGTTAAATCTCCCCTATTGCACTGTTTGACTACTCTGACCTCTCCTCACTATGAATCAGTTTTCTCCCTGTACAGAATTCAAAAAACCATGTTGTTTGTTTCTCTCGAAATAAGATTCACAAAGGAATTTATAAATATAAACGATAACTCCTAATTCTTTTTGTACAATTTTTAGTGAATTTATAAATTCAGAATAGGGGATTTAGAAATTGCTCTGACCCTGTCTCACTAAAATTCAAATATCTTTTAATATACACTTCTTTTGCTTACTCTATTTCTTTCATATTAAAATAGACTCAATAATATTTAATTCTAACTCATTTATAACCTAATTTTATTTCTACTATTCTTGGTGATTTTTCAAGATCACGCCACTGCTGCTGTTAAATATTGTTTTAATGCTAATTTCACTTTCTCATGATTTCTTTGTATCAACTACCATTTAGGCATACGTAACACCGAAACATGTTATTCATTAGCCATTTCAATAGCTAATCATTATCAAATATTTACATACCATTCTTTAGACATATCATAAGGACATACACACAAAATGGCTAAGTCCCTATACATCCATAAACTAGAAGGTTTGTAAACGAAGATACCCATTTGGTAACTTGATAGTCGATAGTGTGAAGTGATCTCCGACGACCTCCAACCTGAGCTTGCTTTTAAGTACTCTAAAACATGGAAAAGTGAAAGAAGTAAGCTTATAAAGCTTAGTAAGTTCACATGTAAAATAATAAGCATTAGCAATCAATTTAGCTTACTACTATGTTGTCATAATTTACTTAAATAATGTTTAGTTCTTACTTCCCCATCTTACTCAAAGGCTTAGAATACAAAAGGCACATTACTTAATAGCTTGCTTACATACCTGCAACATCTCACTTAACACATGAGTACTCTTTCATAATATAGGCATATTGTCAATCATGTCATAAAGTGTCACAAGCATAACTGAAAACTCATCACTTACTTAATACTTGATAATCTCAATTACTTACAATCTCAATATTAAATAAGACTTAAATGCATACATGTACTCTTTCTTCATGTTCTCACCTTGTCGTTTCTTTGAATTACTCTTTGGATTACTCGGGAACCTTTTTCTTTTTGAACTTACCATTGCCATGTCTTGACATGATCTTACGTGGTATCCTTGCCTTATGAACTCACCAATGCCATGCCTTGGCATGGTCTTACATGGGACCTTTGCCTTATAGTAACTCATCAATGCCATGTCTTGACATGGTCTTACATGATTTCCTTTGCTTATAGAACTTATCAATGCCATGCCTTGGCATGGTCTTACATGATATCCTTATCTTACCAAATGCCATGTTCCAAACATGGTCTTACATGGTATCCTTGTCTTACCAAATGCCATGTTCCAAACATGGTCTTACACGGTATCCTTATCTTAGTACTAGTGCCACATCTTGATGTGGTCTTACGTGGAATCCGTAATCAATGCCGATGCCATGTCTTGACATGGTCTTAAACGGGATCTATGCCTTACCAATGCCATGTCTTGACATGGTCTTACATGGTATCCTTAACCGTCAATTCCTCCTTAAATGCCATGTTATGAACATGGACTTTTCCGTCAATTCTTCTTTAATTTCCATGGTACAACCATGGACTTTGAGATATCAATGCCTTGTCAAGTCATAGCTGAAACATACTTTCTCAAATTCTCAAGGTTAGTCGCATAACTTAATAATAACAATACTAATAACAATAATTGCATAATAATAAAATGTTACTCAACTTACATACTTACATTCTCAATCTCATCATATCATCAACTTAACTTATTCTCATCAAACTATGCTAGTCAATACTTTCTTGTTATCATACAAAGCCATAATACAAAATATGGTCTTACATATAAATTATACAAGTTCTTTTTCCAATATCGAATTATTATCGAACATTAATCATTATATCTAAAACTCAATACTAAAGTATTCATGGCCAAAATATCAATTTATCATTCCAATATGCATAATTAAATGCTATTTAAACATATGAACTTACCTCGATACCAAAACGACCATTTTACCAACTTTCTCAATTTTCTGTTTTTCTCCCGTTCTAGGTCCAAATCTCACTTTTTGGGATCTAAAAAAATCATATTTCACTTATTTAATTAATGCACTATTCAAAACATTCCCTAAATCAAACTTTTTCAAAATTACAATTTTTCCCCTAAACCTTTGCAGAATTATGATTTTGCCCCTAGGCTCGGAAATTAAAATTTATCCATTTTTATTATGTTTTATGACATGCTGAACATTTTTCTCTTCTATGGAAACATCAAATTCCCACTCTATCATGTACTTATGAACATTAGGTATTTTTACTAATTATGTCGTTTTACTCGTTTTCACTTAAAATCGCTTAGCAAAAGTTGTTTAACATATCATATTCTACCATAAAACATCAAAATAAACACATTTAACCTATGGGTATTTTCCCAAATATGAACCCTAGCATGAATTATTGCTAGAATAAGCTAAATTAAGTTACCGGGACTCCAAAAACGTAAAGAACATTAAAAACGAGGCTAGAACGGACTTACTATTGAGCTTGGAAAGTTTGGAAACCCTAACCATGGCTTCCCCCATGCTATATTCGGCCTCCATGAAGAAGATGGACCAATTTTGGATTTATTTTCCCTTTTCAATTCTTTTAATTACTAAATGACCAAAATGCCCTTAAAGGCTTTTCTTTCAAATTTGTTCTATTCTTGCCCATTTTTGTCCAAAAATAAATATAATCATCTAATTACTGAATAAGGACCTCCACTTTAAGAACTCATTTCAATTAAATCCTCTTTATTATCTAGAACACACATTTTGCTAATTTTACAATTTATTCCTAATTATCAAATTAGGCACTTATACATAAAATTTCTTCATGAAATTTTCACAAAATTATTCAATTAATGAATAAACCTTAAAAATTAATCGGAATAATTTTTTTTGGCCTTAGATTCGTGGTTTCGCAACCACTATTCTGTTTAGGCCCTATTTCGATATGTTACATTTCTCCACCTCTTTAGGAATTTTCGTCCCCGAAAATCTTACCTACAAATGGATTCGAAATTGATTTCCAGCAACACTTTCAAATTCTCATTCAGCCTTGGCATACCCAACATTTTACTTCTTAAACTAAGGCTCTAAACTGGAATACCTACTGATAAGTAACTAACCTTATTTTATCATTAACCTCATACTCTCTGATGAAACACAACTAACTCTTCTTTTCTTACCAAAATGGAAATTCTCTGCCACTAAGGTACTTTCAAAAAAAAATACTTGTTTCCCTTTTTAGTGTCAATATTCTTACCTTTCGATTCTGTATACAATTTTTGATAATCTGTCTCTAATTTCTGTAATTAATTTTCACTTTCCTCTAATCCTTTCTGCTCAATTTAATTCTACGAATTTCTCTTCCTCAATTCAACTATCAGTACAAAGGTGACACACAGTAACATTTAGCAATCTCATGGTCAAAACTTACTGTAGCTTTCTTCTGAAGTCACAGTGCAACCCTAGATTTCCAACCATAACAACTAAAATTTACACTCTGAATGAATTGACAACCTCAAAATGAATAACTTAGATAATCCTTCGGTAGAAAAACTCATTCATACTAAGAAGAATACACAACTTCTTCGAGCAATCAACCATAGCTCAATTAACCTTTCGCTGATAATGCTAATTCTGTTGCACAATTCTTCGAAATACCCTCACATTTTCACACAAACATCAATACTAACTATAATAGCTTTTAAGATACTTGAAAATCAGCTTTAACTCTGTAAAAGTTCAAGTATCAGATTCAAAGTATGGTACATAACATTTCACACTCTTACTAGTACAACTAGCTCAAGTTATCATCCATATCTGTACTTCTCAAATAATCAAATAATTATCACTGTGCTAGGCATCATAACTATTGCAAAATCTCTTGATTTCTCATTAACACATTTCTAGAAACCATAAACTCTTTATTCAAACCAAGCTGAATCATAATGGATACTTCAATTGTCAATATCTTCAACTGTTTATACTTTGTTAGCATGAATTCAAGCCAAACTAAACTTCATACAATGAGAACTTTAATAATCAGACAACTTGGATTTGCAAAAATATACCTCTGATGCAACCATTCTGATATGCGTATACAACTTTATACCATAACCTCTAGAATATGTACTATTTACTTGGGTCATTTATCTATTTATACATGAAAAATCATCATTTACCTCTGAAGCCATGAATATTTCAAACATACATATAACTCAATCAACTGCTCAACTGAATCAGTCTCAACTAAAAGACAATAACTTTTCAAAAAATGTTCTTTTCTATGCTGTCATGATATCTCAAACATACATTCTGTCGTGATTTCTTCAAAGAGCTAATCACAAATCATTATTACTGCATAACTCAAAAGAACATAACATTCGGTCTTTAACTCACTGATATATATATCAAGATTATGCGAAAAATGAAAATCAATACACATGTCTGAACTGAACTACACTGAGGCCGCAATACTCATACTACTCAAAAATCATAATGCCATAATAAGACTGACTTCTCAATTACTTTAGTAAATAATGTCCCGGGTGAAAATAAAACATCCTAATCATCTGAGAGATTTAAACAAAAATTTCAATAACAACCAGTGCAAAAGCAGAATCTTTATACCTCTGATAACTATACCTCTGTCCTTTCATTATCAGGCCCAAACTCGTAATCATCATAAACATACTCATAATAAGAAGAAACCATTTTCATCAATAGAGCATTTTCTACTAATGTCTCATGGCCGATACTTTGAACAGTAATTTATTAATAAAATCGAGATAATAAAATCTCAGAACATGGAGCTACACAGAATTCCTGGTAACCACATCTCATGTAGAACAGTTAAGGTTTCAATAGCATCTCAGAAAATTTCTAAAAGGAAAGGATAATACTCACAAGCACTGGGAAAAACTATGACAGAAGCCATAAAATTTTTCTTTACTTTCATTAAGTAATAGTTAACAATACAGATCACTAACATTATACAGATCTTATTGTCAACCTTCCATCTGCACGCTGAAGTAGAAAACTGGAATAGATAAAGCAATATCAATCACAACTCAAACAAACTATAATGCTTCCATCTGTCTGTAAATTTAACTAACATTCTCATACTGCAGGAATTGCATCTATGATCTTGCATATTTTTATATATATCTCTGAAAGTAAATGTACACATATAATAGTCAGAAAAGATTTTTCTATAATTTCTCAACTATAAACTCTAAATTCAACTATTAATACGGCTTAATTATTATTCCTCTATCTAATTCTATCATTACTGAATTCACATTATCTCATTCACAGTTGGAATTTATTCAGAAGAAAATCTAGCAATCATATACCTTACACATCATACTTGAATAAGAGCATTAGTTGAGCCTGACCTTTCTTTTACTGTGACATTTTAGTTATCCAGATGATTTTATTATTAACCTGGCATCCTTTCTACAACTGTGTTCATTTCCTAAATCATTCTTGATTCTGATTACATCGTCAATAAATCTGTCACTGAACTCTTTAGTTTTCCACTTTAGCCTATTCAATCTGGATTTCATGAAATTTCATTTTGAATTACCTTGCTGATAAGGGGGATGAGGTTGTAACACCTCTGACTTACCTCTTACATACTCATGCATATAACTTAGCACTCATCATATTAAAATATTATCATAATTATACAATTTGCTTCAAGCAACTTAACATGCACGTTTATAATACAATGACTTCATGATCATCTTATGCAAATTAGTGCACTTATACATGCATTCATAAATCTTGAGTAAAATTACTCATAGCATTCACTTAACTTCTCTAGTTATACATATAGCATCATACAAATGCCAATTTAACATGAACACTTATCTCAATATAAACATTCCTTTCATCTTATCTCATCTTTCATATTTCCCGAACAATTCTTATTCATAATTTATTCATTATCACATAAACATCATGAACCATTATTCTTACATTTTATGAGCCTCAATTAATCATAAACATACTGTCTGTACTATCAAACTTAGCTCAGTTGGAGTGCGCATTTGTCTGACAAAACATTTTATATCTAGGTCGGGAGTCGTCACACTATCATAGTTCAATATGGCATGTATAGCTAGACTCTTACTCATACTGAATATTCTGAGAACTGACTAAACCTTTGCTCTGATACTATTAAATGTAACACCTCTTACCCGAGACTGTCACCGGAGTCGAGCATGAGGCGTTACCTGACTTAACTTACTAATTCGAGGCATAAAATTTACTTTTAAAATTAATTTATTTACATTCATTAAATATGTCCCTAAAAAGGGCCCTCGAGACCCTAAAACATGCAACTGAAGCGGTTCGAGACTAAACCGGAAACATTAAAAAAATTTCGAATACTTAGACAAATCAAAACAATTTATTTCATTATTCTTTATAAAACTGCCCACCTGCGCCATAGTCACTAAATAAATCATAACTTGAGTCACAAAACTCAAAATTTAAATTTGTGAATTTTACCTAAAACTACACTCATATATCTTCAAACCAATTTTTTTCTAGAATTTTTGGTCCAATCAATTAGTACGTTTTATTAGTTAAAGTTTCCCCTACTGCACCATTTGACTACTCTGACCTCTCCTCACTACAAATCAGTTTTCTCCCTGCACAGAATTCAAATAATCATGCCGTTTGTTTCTCTTGAAATTAGATTCACAAAGGAATCTAGAAATATAAAATATAACTTCTAATTATTTTTGTACAAATTTTAGTGAATTTATAAAGTCAGAATAGGGGATTCAGAAATTGCTCTAACCCTGTCTCACTAAAATTCAAATATCTCTTAATATATACTTCTTTTGCTTACTCTGTTTCTTTCGTATGAAAATAGACTCAATAAGATTTAATTCTATATCTCATTAATCACATAATTCCATTTCTAATATTCTTGGTATTTTTCAAGTTCAAGTCATTGCTACTATTCAATACTATTTTAATGCTAATTTCACTTTTTCATTATTTCTTTGTATTAACTACCATTTAGGCATACATAACACCGAAACATGTTCTTCATTAGTTATTTCAATAGCTAATCATTATAAAATATTTACATACCATTATTTAGCCATATCATAAGGACATACACACAAAATGGCTAAGTCCCTATACATGCCATAAACTAGAACGTTTGTAAACGAAGATACTCATTTGGTAACTTGATAGTCGATAGCGTGAAGTGATCTCCGACGACCTCCAACCCGAGCTTGCTTTTAAGTACTCTAAAACATGGGAAAGTTAAAGAAGTAAGCTTATAAAGCTTAGTAAGTTCACATGTAAAATAATAAGCATTAGCAATCAATTTAGCTTACTACTATGTTGTCATAATTTGCTTAAATAATGTTTAGTTCTTACTTTCCCATCTTACTCATCGGTAACCTAACCAAAGGCTTAGAATACAAAAGGCACCTTACTTAATAGCTTGCTTACATACCTGCAACATCTCACTTAACACATGAGTACTCTTTCATAATATAGGCATATTGTCAATCATGTCATAAAGTGTCACAAGCATAACTGAAAACTCATCACTTACTTAATACTTGATAATCTCAATTACTTACAATCTCAATATTAAATAAGCTTTAAATGCATAATTGTACTCTTTCTTCATGTTCTCACCTTGTCGTTTCTTTGACTTACTTTTTGGATTACTCGGGAACCTTTTCCTTTTTGAACTTACCATTGCCATGTCTTGACATGGTCTTACGTGGTATCCTTGCCTTATGAACTCACCAATGCCATGCCTTGGCATGGTCTTACATGGGACCTTTGCCTTATAGTAACTCATCAATGCCATGTCTTGACATGGTCTTACATGATTTCCTTTGCTTATAGAACTTATCAATGTCATGCCTTGGCATGGTCTTACATGATATCCTTATCTTACCAAATGCCATGTTCCAAACATGGTCTTACATGGTATCCTTGTCTTACTAAATGCCATGCTCCAAACATGGTCTTACATGGCATCCTTATCTTAGTGCCAATGCCACATCTAGATGTGGTCTTACATGGAGTCCTTAATCAATGTCGATGCCATGTCTTGACATGGTCTTAAACAGGATCCTTGCCTTAGCAATGCCATGTCTTGACATGGTCTTACATGGTATCCTTAACCATCAATTCCTCCTTAAATGCCATGTTATGAACATGGACTTTTCCGTCAATTCTTCCTTAATTGCCACAGAGCAACCATAGACTTTGAGATATCAATGCCTTGTCAAGTCATAGCTGAAACATACTTGCTCAAATTCTCAAGATTAGTCGCATAACTCAAGAATAACAATACTAATAACAATAATTGCATAATAATAAAATGCTACTCAACTTACATACTTATATTCTCAATCTCATCATATCATCAACTTAACTTATTCTCATCAAACTATGCTAGTCAATACTTTCTTGTTATCATACAAAGCCATAATACAAAATATGGTCTTACATATAAATTATACAAGTTCTCTTTCCAATATCGAATTATTATCGAACATTAATCATTATATCTGAAACTCAATACCAAAGTATTTATGGCCAAAATATCAATTTATCATTCCAATATGCAGAATTAAATGCTTATTAAACATATGAACTTACCTCGATACCAAAACGACCATTTTACCCACTTTCTCGATTTTTAATTTTTATCTCGTTCTAGGTCCAAATCTCACTTTTCGGGATCTAAAACATCATATTTCACTTATTTAATTAATGTACTATTCAAAACATTCTCTAACTCAAACTTTGGCAAAATTACAATTTTGCCCCTAAAGCTTTGCAGAATTACAATTTTGCCACTATGCTCGAAAATTAAAATTTATCCATTTTTTATGTTTTATGACACGCTGAACATTTTTCCCTTCAATGGAAACATCAAATTCTCACTCTATCATGTACTTATGAACATTAGGTATTTTTATCGATTATGTCGTTTTACTCGTTTTCACTTAAAATCGCTTAGCAAAAGTTGTTTAACATAATTTCAAGCTTTATATTCTACCATAAAACATTAAAATAAACACATTTAACCTTGGGTATTTTTTCAAATATGAACCCTAGCATGAATTATTGCTAGAATAAGCTAAATCAAGTTACCAATACTCCAAAAACGTAAAGAACATTAAAAACAAGGCTAGAACGGACTTACTATTGAGCTTGGAAAGCTTGGAAACCCTAACCATGGCTTCCCCCATGCTATATTCAGCCTCCATGAAGAAGATGGACCAATTTTGGCTTTATTTTCCCTTTTTTAATTCTTTTAATTACTAAATAACCAAAATGCCCTTAAAGGCTTTTCTTTCAAATTTGTTCTATTATTGCCCATTTTTGTCCAAATATAAATATAATCATCTAATTAGTAAATAAGGACCTCTACTTTAAGAACCCATTTCAATTAAATCCCTTTTATTAACTAGAGCACACATTTTGCTAATTTTACAATCTAGTCCTAATTATCAAATTAGGCACTTATACATAAAATTTCTTCACGAAATTTTCAAACAATTATTCAATCAATGAATAAACCTTAAAACTTAATCAGAATAAATTTTTTTCACCTCAGATTCGTGGTTTCGTAACCACTATTCTGTTTAGGCCCTATTTTGGGATGTTAAAGAATCTGTGTTGTCACATGAGAGTGCTTTACAAAACACGAGTCGTCGTTAGGTTCCTTTTTAGTAAAACATCATTGGGTTATTAAGAAAGGAATGAGAGGCCTAGTTTATTTTGAAAAACTCACATTGTTTCAGTAAACCTTTAGTTATATCGATTTATTATTAAACTTTAAAACCATGCTTGTTGAGAAAGTTTTTAAAACGTCCGGCATGAGCGTAATGATTTCAGAAAACATTTGTTCGTTTCTTTTTTCCTGGAAAATCCGAGTCCTATCACTAGCAGGTAAAATAAAATTATAATATCCCCAAAATAAAATAAACTGTAAAAGGCCTTATTACATTGAAAAACCTAAAAATAAAATCTTAGTCATGCAATAATAAGGTACTACGTCGAGTGGCCACCTCTGAGTCCTCCCTCACCTCGATCCATCTAAGCCTGGAGATTTCCTGCATAGATAACAGACGAGTGAGTTTACGAAAAATCAGTGTGTGAAACCTCAAAATAGCAGATAATCAGCAAAAACCCAATCTGGGCCTAAGTCGTTTTATACCAGTTAGGGCATTAGCCCTTTTTCAATAATCTTGATAGCGATGCAGGCCTTAGCCTGTTTCAATCTGATAAGATGCAAAAAGAGTCCTACCACCCAATCACTACACACCAACTCCGCACTACCTTTTACACACAATGTGGGGATAAAATCGACCCACCCAACCCTATACACCAAATCGTACTGGTCTCGGTACTAAAACAGTATTTGCAGCAGAGCTGCCAGTAGTAGGCTTATAGCCTTTCAGTACACTTCCTCCACAATCATATATCCCGCCCCTTGCAATGCAACATAAAATCATACATGAATGTAGTAATATCATGCTCAGAAACAGTCATACATAATACAGGGGCATTTCAGTAAATTTGCCTCATAGGGGTATAATGGTCATTTCATCAGTACGGGGTCTAAGTATACTTACCGACGCCATAGTAGGTCCACAGTCGTCTTAGGCGACCTGTGCAACCTTAACGATCAATCAGTGATAATTGGCCTATAGCCCATGTTGCAGGCCTAAATGGCCCAAATGCTTGTCTGGCCCACGAGCCCAGAAATAGCCTTAGCCATGTAGATCACATAGCCTAACTTAATATTTACCATACTTTGTGCGATTTTTCCATGTTGGCCTACAAGCCCATTGGGCCCACACGGCTCAGTTTGGCCCAATATGGCCCAGTTCCATTTTGGCCCATGAGAACACCCATGGCCCTCTCGTCGACCACACGGCTACGTTTCATAACACGGCCAGTCACACGAGCACCCACACGCTCGTGTGGTGTCGACAACCCACTTTTCGGCTTTTCAGCCTTTTGGCTTTTCGGCTTTTTAGCCTTTGCAATTTTACATCAAACGGTAGCGTTCACACACCTATAATGTCACGGTAGCCTTAACACCTCCGTGGATAACGCACCTATGACCAACCATAACAATCACCATCAGTCATATTCACGGTTAACCCAAAGACTATGGCACTAGCTGTAAGCTTTAACCGTATTCACACTACTTACCAAACGAACTATTGTAGAACACTTCTCGCTCTTAAAGTCCACCTATTCCTCCCAGAGCTTCAACCTTCACACGAAACTATTAACCCATTAATTAAACTCTACAATCCCATATGGTTGTATTTAGGATTTATGGTACTTACCAACAAAGAAAGGTACCCCTTGGAGAAGATGGGTAATCGGCCTAACCCCTTTAGTTACAGCAAACAAACCACTAGCAACGAACGCATGAAACACAGCAATGTGTTACATGAGCACTACCTCATGGTAAAAAGAAGAGAAAACAACCATTTGGCCTAAGTAGGATAGAAGCCAAATATATAAGGAAAGGTCAGATAGAATTCGGCCAAGAGAGCAAACCACAAACACTTACCGAAACACCATAGAGTTTCGATAGCACCACAACAAGAATCGGCCAGAAAAGCAAGAAGTAAAAGAAGAGTCCCTCACTCAGGGTATTCGGCCAAACAAGGAAAAGGCAACAAATGTGGAGAAAAGGGAAGGAGAGGAAGAGATGACACGACCACTAAAGTAGAAGGTATTTGGTTAATGGTAACGTTGAAGTCAGGGAGAAGGAGGAAGAAGGATAATCGGCCAAGGAAGCAAATAGTATAGGGAAAAGAAAAGATAAAAAAGGATTCAAGAAGAACTTACTCAAAACCAAAACAGATACTAGTGTAAGAGACCTATTCAGCAACTTGAGAGGTAAAAGATAAACCGAAACACACTACCGAAACATACGCAAAAAGGAAAGTAAGGCTCAGTTTCAGAAGAGAAGAGCGAAAAACATCCTAATTGCAAAAACCCAAAATGAAAAATGACCACTTCTCACCCATAGCCGAATTCCTAAGATTCAATTCCTTATTCGACCACAACTCCTCTACACCTTACCCTCAACTATCCTCTCCTAAAATCTCTCCACTATTGTCTCCACTTTTCCCTCACTTGACTTATTCAAACTCCCTTCCTCTTATCAGTGTTTCAATCAACCACTACTACCTTCCCAAAGCTAGCAGTAAAAACATAATCTCCCTTTTGTATGAGCAGAGATTCGAACCTCAGACTCCTTGCGCGTACTACTCGCCACCTACCACTAGGCTAGCATGCTCACTTTGTTAAGTCCTCCACACAATAATTTAAAAGTCTATTAGCAACTGAAAAGGGTTTATTCAAATAAATTCCAAAATTTTGCTTAAGCTAGGACTTGAACCCATAGCTCCTCAAACACTCCCAGAGCATTAAATCACTAAGCCAAACATACCTTCACGTCACAAACACACAAAGTAAATTTTAACAAGGTTTTGGGATTTGAGGCGTTACATAGAAGGCATATTTTGCATGCATGAGTCAGTTTAGGGACCGACCTGATAACCTCAAAGGCAGTTTAAACTTTAGATCTAGCCTTTCTTTGTGAAATCAACAGTTTGGGCTCTAGATCCATCATTTAGCCAGATGACACATTCTCCTCTGCCTTGTAGAATAGAAACACTTTGTTAGAACCAATCCAGGTAACCATTATTATCATTTGAAACCTAGACATCTCTAAAAGCCATATTTCTTCAATCATACTTACAGATCTATGTTCCCTTGACAGACAAAGTCACGAAATGTACCATATAGTGAATAAAATCACTAGAAATATCCAGGATTCCAAACTCAGCTCAGAGTAATGTTTATATCTCTCTTTAGCCCTAAATCTTTTTTATTTTTCAGAGGAAAAAAAGAAAGAAGATAACCTTTTTCTTAACCCAATTAAAGTGTCCTTTTAACATAACCCAAGTCTTTATGAGAACTTGGCAAATTTCACATCAAGAATGAGTGGCCTTCTCAAAATCTATCACTTCTAAGAACTTACTCGATTACTCCTTTAGCATTTAACCTTTCTAGTTCAGGTTCAGTTAATTTCTAACCAGCTTTCCTCACAATTTAGCTGCCACAGAACCATAATGGCTACAGAGTGTACTATGCCACAAGTGTGAACTCACATCCTAAAGGTCATTTTACATAAGCATAAGTCTTATTTCACCACTCATAATAATTGAACATGAAATCCTTACTTACTTTATTCTCATATTGGAGTCTACCCATTCTAAACGCCAAGAACTGCATTTGGGCGAATACTATTTCGCCAATTGTACCTTTTTATAACTATGCGCCATAAACATATATTCGTACATTCATACCATTATTCTTTGTTTGGTCACACCTTATCCCTTTCATGATTTCCCTTAACTATTCCTATTACAAAAGGTCTCATAGACATAATACTTTTGGTTTGCCACACACTCGGGTGAACTCTAACTTCTATCTTCTTATCTTGTTACTATACGGAGTTAGCCATAACACTTTTTGTGGAGATTTTTTTTAGGATCCACCGAGCTAGGGCATACAAGCATTTTCGAGGAATTTTTTATGCTTAGCCAAATCTTTACGTCTTAGTCACCCAAACCTTATTCTTTGTGCCTTGTATCCAATAACATTGTTCAATCATTGGGACTTCGTCGAATGGGATATTACATCCTGCTTCGACAGTCCTTCCTGATCCAACAATAGTAACTGCTTAAACGATCAAAATATTTCCATTAAAATTTTTATTATAGACATTTACTAATATTTCAACTACAAGCGACCCCATATAGGGTCTTCCTGTAACACTTTTCCATTCTATAGTCGTAATGTGTAAAGTTGTAAGACTTATTAGAAGGCTGAATCATCTTAGTTCAAACTTAACAAAAAAGGAGAAGAGAATGTTGAGGCTAGAAAGAAGAACCTAAGCAATAAGCAAATAGCCAAAAACCATTCAAAGTGTCCACTTCCCATAAATACATTCTCGATCCCTTGATTTCCTTACCCATCTAGGGTAGGTAAAAGAAAATCTAGTGATGATTAACCTCACTGTTGAGCATTAAGCAAATAGCCAAAAACCATTCCAAGTGTCCACTTCCCATAAATATATTCTTGGTCTCTTGATTTCCTTACCCAATCCAGGGTAGGTAAATGAAAATCTGGCGAAGATTAACCTCATTGTTGACCAGTTATGGAGAGGTCAAATAAATCTCATTTACTCTTGTTAAGAAATGGCCAACCATGTTGCTCATGATGATTTGTTTAGCTGGCTTGATATTGAGTACAAGTAATCTTTCATTCATTTAGTTACTCTTCTCTTTACTCTGATCTTTGCCTTCTATTGCTGTAGAATTCCAACAACTCCCAACTAACTTGATATGAGATCCAACTGAATAATACTCATACAAATCAGGTGAACTATATCTTAGTGGAGATTCTCGTTTGGCATGGTTTTAAAGATAATTAAGTCTTCTTTAGTTTCCTCACACCTTTGAAAGTCTCTTAATGGTCCAACAAAACTCTAGGGTGTACCCCTTTATAGGCGCATACTCTTTTAGGCATAATCTTTCTTCACTTGAAAATATCCTGCAACTATTTCCTTAGATACTACCAACGGGCAGATGCTTTAATGCTAGTATGTGCCAATACTCTAACTCACCAACCAACTAGCCAAGTGGTGAATTAAGCTGCCATGATGCACCTGAATGCCTCCAGATGTACTAATGTCCAGATTATGAATACTATAGTAAAATATATATAGATGAGGCGGTATCCACAAGTATATGGGTCCAGTTGTAATATAGTTACAATACAGTAGGTGAGTACTCCGAGGATCCTACCCAAGGGAGGATAGTGCTAGATCAATTTTAACCTAAACACAGAAAGATCTAATTGGTACTAGAAATACGTTATAGTACGAAAGTAAAAATAAAAGGATTTTTTAAGATTTTTGTAATGATAAAATATGTAAAATAAAGTAATAAATATCAATAGATTAGAAAGTAGAATTAATCAAATCTAGTTATGGGAGATTTAGCTTACTTCGGTAATTTTCATTAACTGTTGCTTTGGGTTCCTCATCAACCAACTAGTCATTGTCCAAGCAGGACCTTCTGACCTTCCAATAAAATAATGAGTCAGCAAGGACTACTTATCTTCAGACCTTACAGTCTAGACCAGCTCAAGGTTAAGGCGTTCACGAATAGGCCATACTAATTTTGGGTTAATTCCCACCTTGATAACTTCCTAAGGTAGTCAAGCCTAGGGTTTGTTTCACATTCTTCCTTTCTCGAACAGTTGATCAATTAAGTACCCTTACAAAATAGTCAATTCATCATAACTCCAATCGTTAATCCCCCATAGACGGATTAGTTCCTTATGGTTTTCGTAAATACCATAAAATTAATATAAAAGATACACATAATAAGTAAATCGAAAATATAAGATTTAGGAAAATGCCTTATTTGTATTAAGAGCAAGAATGAATCCATAGCATCTGATCGCATTCACAGATCAGATCTCTCAAAATAAAATAAAGACAAAATAGAAGTAAACTAAAACCTAATAAAAATATAAAAAAACTAAACTGAACTTAAGAGAGAAATTCTGAGTTAAGGAATTGGTGTCCATAATGTGTGAAAAATGAGCATCTTTATAGATTTCAAGTGGTCGCCATCCTTAGCCCTAGTTTAGCTGACGTTCTCGAGCTTTAAGTTCGATTATACGAACCAAAACGCCTTCTGGCCCTTGTTAATTGTCGTCCAGAGTTGATGTTGTGACACACCAGGACCTGTGTCATGACGAAGGAGTCATATACTCCTCTTGAAATATCTTCAAGGGTATGTCGAGAAATCCTTAGGTTGTGTCGGACATCAAAGGCAGCCTTGTGATTTCTCCATTCTGCTCCCTATGTTACGACAGTGATCATTTCGTGTTGCGACATAGTGATCAATATTGATTTATTACACCTTTTAATGGTCCCCTGCACACTTGCAAAGTTCATTATCTCACCCTTAGGCCTTATTTTACCCTTAAGGTCAATAAAAGACTCACTTTACACATTTGGTTAACTTTAAGAAAACTTACGAAAACATAATTAAAACTTAATGAAAATGCTTGCTTTCGAGCTTTTAAAGTGTGAAATTTAGTTTAATTTGCTACATTGAATTACGACAGATCAGTGCCCAAAACAAAATTAACATACATTATCTCACTCTTAATTGAATTTGTAAATTCTAGGGTGTGACAATATAGGTCTACGTAGGCAACTAATGAAGATAGAGTTCACAAGGATAATCCGCTAAGAGATTAATCGCTATTAAATCTGTATTTTGGTATTACATCTATCAGTGGAAGCTTTATGTATGCAAGGCTTTGTGTAGTCGAACGTGAAACCTTCGGCTAATAAGTCATCAGTTGTAAATTGACTGCAATTAAGTAAGATGAATTGTTCTTCAAGATGTGTCAGTATATAAGTGACAATATCATTGAAGATATTATGCCAAGTACAAGTGAGCTAGTTCGTACAATGTAAATCCTATGCAATGAAATTGGTGAATCGTCCTAGTACAGATAGTTAGACTTTAATTCTAAGTCATGAAACGCCAGCTTGTTGGCATTCTACTAATGCAAGGTATGGATAACTTGCTAAGTTCATTTGAACTTATGTATGTGTCATTATGTATTGTAGGTAAAAAGGAAAATGTGAGGATTTGAGAAGGGACCAAGCTAGAATCTGCTATGCTTAGAGGGACATGCTCCTTAAATGTAATATGCATACAATGGGGTGATCCAGAGGTAGAGTCTCAGGGTCTTAGTTGTAGCTGTAATTAAGTGATCAAAATATAACTTCAATACTAAATACATATTCAATAGGTTAAAGTTACTTAGCAAGATTATTGTATATTAAATTAAAGTTTTATCATTGAAATAAATTCTTGAGATTTTTGAATTCATGTAGTGACGATGTTAAATATTATTTATCTTGCACTATTTTTATAAGGCAAATTGTAATAATGAAGGTGTTATGTAAATTGCATAACTATGTTTTATTAATAACTGTATTAAGTATGAATGACAAAATATACATAACGAATGTGTTAGCTAAATTCGAATAGGGAGTGTAGCACCCTATAGACCAGATCTGACGATTGGTTCGGGTATAGAGTGTTACAGTTTTAATGGTATTAGAGCCAAAATTAGCTGGTCCTTAGGAAATAGGATTTTGAAAGATAGCCCCTATATACATGTTACGTTATTTTGGCTTTGTCCCTTGTCTTATTATTCAGTTTTATTATGTTGCATAGTGTATATGTATTGGTAAACAAATAATGCAATGTTAATGATAAAGGGAGACCCTTAAGCTATTGATCCAAGTATAAGCGTTCAAGAAATTGTAAGGAAAAAGGGGAAGCAAACCAAGAGAGTAAGCAATCATGAAAGTCCAGAGAAGAATAAAAATTTCATTGATGAAAGATATAGGTAAAATTACAAAAAGAAAACTTTAATTACTTTCAACTGGTGGGGCAGGAAAGGCAATACTCTCTTGGGCTTCCTCCTCATGGCTAGAGCCTTCTACAAGAGCAGGGCTTTTACCTCTAGTTTTGGGGGATAGAAAAGTTTACTTGACTATTTCCATCCCTTTTGAAATTCTTTCCACTTCACGCCTGAAGGGTTGAGAATGTCAAAGTCAAGATTCAAATCTGTAATTTTCCGTAGGCAATTTAAGTTTACTTGACTCACATCAAAAAGGCCCACAGCTACTTGGCAACATTAAATTCATTCTTAACTTTGTTAGATTGTTCTTCAGGTTGGCCTTGGTTTCTGCCATATAGTCCTCCAAAGCTTCGTGGTTTTCACTTTAAAGTTACTCTAATTCAAAGAGGCATTGTTCCTCTAAAGTTTTCCTGTCAGCCTCTAATTGGCGAGCTTTCTCCCCTATCTCCTTCCTTTTTATCTCCCAAGTTATTCCTCTAGTCTCCCAAGTAGAGACAAATGCAACGAGCTCCCTATTTTAGTGGATTGTGTCCTCATGTATTTGGCGAGTAAATTGAGTGTTCCCTCAACTAAATCTAATGACTCTTCAAACTTAGCCAACTTGGCTTGGTTTTTGATACAGGCTTTAGACAGGGCCCAACTAAAGAGTCCACCCTTCGCTACTATAAACTAGAAAGTATGCACCAAATCTTCCAAAAAAGGTTTCTAGATAGTTGATGAAGAAGAAGAGTAGACACATTCCCTTAGCACTGGAGACAAGTCCCTCTCCCATTTCTATCTGATCTCGTGGGGGGATGAGGGATACTATTATAAGACGTCTAACTCATATCCATTGCTGAAATAGGGTTATGAGGTATTACTGATCAAAGCACAACATATAATATTCATTTCTCATACATGATTCAATTTCACATAAAGATTAATCTAACATAATCATATTGTCCCTTATAAGGCTCTACGAGACCTTAAAACATGCTTGTACAAGGTTTGGGACAAAACCAATAACATTTGAAAACTTTGGGAAACTTCAAAAATTTTCAAACATATAGGGGTCACACGCCCGTGTGAACAGGCCGTGTCCTTCATACGGCCACCTGACACGCCTGTGTCTCAGGCCATATAAAAATAGGCCATACATACTAACTTGCACCACACAGCCGAGGACTCGCCTGTGTGCCAGGCCATGTGAAATCTAGAGGGGTTACTAACTTGGGTTATACAGCCGGCCACACGCCCATGTGCTAGCCCGTGTACCATACACGGCCAGTAGACACGTCCATGTGTCTAGGTCGTGCCAACCCTGTAGGGTATACTGACTTAATTTGAAGGACTACCCCAAGAGATACATGGTCGTCTACCAAGGCCATGTGTCACACACGATCAAGCCACACGCCTGTGTGCTCGACCGTGTGGAGTGAAAATAGGCTTGGTTGAAGCCACATTTCTCACCCTTTCTTAAGCATACCTAAACCACAACCTTTATACCAATTCAAAATATTAATAGGCAACCAAAATAAACTATTTCATATACATTTCATGCCATTCAACTACCTAACTCATAACCAAAAACATGCCAAATCAAATCGTTACTATAACTAATATCCATATTTAGATATAACCCAAATCATCAACCATTTACTACACCAAAATGGCACCCAAACATCTTCATAAATTATACCAAAGCTTACCATTTCTCAACCCATATCACATCATTAACAATTTACTAAATACTTATTCATCAACCCATCAAAATGACCATATCATGCCTACTAAAACGTAAGGCATTATAAATACATCACATATCATATATTAACTCATAACATAAGCTAAATTCAACTCCATCAACAACTCCGTTTACAAACCAACTCACATGGCTAAATTCAAAGTTCAAAACATACCAAGATGACACTAACCTATACATGCCATATACCATATATACAAAGCTTCCAAAAAATACCAACAAGTTGATCGATAGTGTGACGATGTTCCTAATGATCCCCGATGTCCGAGTTAGCTTTGATAATCTATAAAATAGAGAAAGAACACACAAAGTAAGCTTTAAAAGCTTAGTAGGCCATACACAAATAAATCACCACATGAATCAACATCATTTCCAACAATAGGCAAAATATGAGTAAGCACATATAGATACACAAACCTTTCTCAATGTTTACATATTCAATATCACAAGTGAATTCATCAAATACTTCCATTTTTAATACTTGTATAAATCTCGTACGTACATGAGTCACTTAACTCATTCATACATTCTTTCTTGACTTGACTTTTTTTATTGAACCTTTTGGAATCAATAAGGATACTCGAAAATCACATATAGCTCATACCATGCCATATCCTAGATATGGTCTTACATGTTATCACATTTTGATGCCACTATCCTAGACAAGGTCTTACACGAAATCATATAACGATGCCAATGTCCCAAACATGGTTTACATGTAATCACAATACAATGCCAATGTCCCAGACATGGTCTTACATGTAATCACATATTGATAATCTTAATGTCAAGAATTTTTTATCCTATACTATTCCTAAGGTTCGTACGGGACTTTCGGATATCGTAACTTTGTCAAATTCTTGCTCATACTTTCTCATTCAACATTCATAGCAATTAAATGACAATTAAACATTTATAAATCAATTTAAAGGTATTTATTTGCATATGAACTTACCTCGTATTAGGAATTGACATATCGGGTCGACTATTCAATAACCTTCCATTTCCTCTGATCTAAATCTGATTTCTTTCTTTTAGGATCTATATGAATTCAAAATTAACTCGTTTATTCATTGCTTCATTCAATTCAGTCCAAAAACACATATTTAAGCAAATTTGCACTTTGGCCCTAAACTTTTACATTTCTTACAATTTAGTCCTTATTTCATAAAAACACAAATTACATAATTTCTTTTTAATTTCATGCTAGTCAAATTCTTCATAGACTCTTAGTGGCCCATTATTTTCATTTATTTCACAATTCAACCCTTAGATTTACACATTTCTCAATTTAATCCCTAATATGCATTTTTACCAAAAATCACTTTACAAAACATGATAATCTATCATTTATCTTTCATTTTTCATCATCATCTATCACAAAGCTCAAGCACTCATCAATTCCATTTTACAAAATCACCAACAAACTCAAAAATTAGGGTATGGGCTAGCTAGTACTCAATGCAACGATCACAAAAATGTAGAAATCATTAAAAACCGAGCTCAAAACATACCTCAATCAAGAATGCAAAGGGTCGAACACTAAAATACTTCAAATGGCTTCTTCAATTTGTAATTTTTGATGGTGGAAGATGATTATGAACCTATTTTCTTTTGTTTTTAATTAATATTAACTTAATAACCTAATTACCATTTTAACCTTTATAATAAACATATAAAATTACCTAATGTATGCCTATTTATGACCATTCCCACTACAAAGGGTCTAATATCATCATAAGGACCTTTAATTTAATAATTCATAACAATTAAACACATTTAACATATAGAATGCAACTTTTGCATTTTACGCGATTTAGTTCTTTTGTCAAATTAAGCACTCAAACGCTAAAATTATTTCACGAAATTTTCACACATATATAATCACATGCTATAAACACAAAAATTAAAATTAAAATAATTTTTTGACCTTGAATTTGTGGTCTTCAAACCACTATTCTGATTTAAGCTAAAACTGGGCTATTACAACTATCTTGCCCTAATGGGAACTCTCTAAGGGAAGAAGGTTTGTACCTCGCCAGACGAAGTTGTTTGTTGAAAGGAACAAAAAGAATAAGCCTAAGAGAAGGAGTGGACTATGCCAAAGTTAGGCTCTGCAGGAGGTGGCATAGTAAAAGGGGTAGGTCAGCCCATAGGATTGGCGAACTCTATAGGTGTAACACACCAAACCCGGCCCAGACGCTATGGCCGAATCTGGTATGTCACATTGAAGTGCTTTAGCAAAAACCATGTTTTCATTGAAAACTCTTCTTAAAATAAAAGAAACCTTAATTAACTTAAAAAAAACACACCTTTCAGTTGCGAAAGCCTTGTTTAGAATATTTGATTTAAGTAAACTTATCATTTAAAAATTTAGTTGCGGAAACGTAGGAAACATACTATAATTTAGGAATCGCATGTTCAACTTCTTGTAATTACAATGAAAATAATAATAATAATTCAAGTAATAATAACATAATGAAAACCTTATTACAATCTGGTCTGAAACATACTTAATAAAATAAAACTTATATGCTTAAAAAAAACAAGTCCAAATTATCTTGCTAGCTGGCCACCCAAAGTCCTTACAAACATCGAACCTTCTATTGAGCATCACTTGAAAATAAAATAAAAGAGGGGCTGAGTTTTTACAAACCCAATGTGTATAACCCTCGACAAAAATAAGAATTCAAAAAAAATTATCATACATCAAACATGCAATGCAACCCCATCCCAATCATCCATCCGCTACACACCAGCTCCGTCCCCCGTCACACTATGTAAGAATATAAATATCAGTCCACCCAACCGACACATCAATGGTAGCCCAGTTGCGGAACTACCTTCATTTACATACTGGGCTTTAAAAGCCGTCGGTGGAATCACGATTGTCAAGCAACCATGCGATCCTCATATACTTCCTCTGTTCCATAATTCCAACCCATATGCAACCTAAGCAGAATATCATATGTATGCATGTCACATCCATAAAATTTACGTTCATCATCTAGGGGTATTTTGGTCATTTTCGCCCTTACGACATTTTGGTAATATTGCCTTTATTACAGTTTTCACTTACCTTGGCCCGTTAACAAATCCCGTGAGCTAAGATGAACGAATACTATGCACCAAGTAGGATTCCAGAGAAGAGGAGGTGGGTCATTAAGACCACTTAAGTACCAAGCTCTCCCTAGATCCAATCCTAGACATGCATATACCCGTTGCCACACCTTAACCTTATGACTTGTCCACGGTCGCAATATATTAACTAAGTTTTATGTATTTATCATACACTAGGTCCAGAACCCTTTACAAAGCCCAATCAAATTCGCATACCTCTATCTGGCCCATTAAGCCCAATCATATTCATATGGCCCATTAGGCCCAAATCAACTGTATATATGGCTCATTAGGCCCAAACCACATTTATATGGTCTGTTATGCCCAGTCACATTCATATTCATGCTCACATACAAATTTTCTATCACATAGCATCAATTATCAATTTTTTCCTATTATGGGCCCAACAGCCCACGGGCCCATTAAGCCTATTCTGGTCCGGTTGGCCAGATCACAACCCAAGTCCATGGAATCGTCCATGGTGCTTCAAACAACCTATCGGTTTCCTCCTTATGAGTGTTCATACACTCGCAAGACTACCGTAGCAAAACTTTCGGCTTTTCAGCATTTTGGCTTTTTGGCATTTCGGCTTTTGCCGATCTACTTGTGTGTGCAGTGTATGTACACACCTGGTAAGCAAGCGTGCTACGATTCCCTTAGTCACCAACCTACAAACGATATCACACTTCAATTAATCGCATGCTTAATACATATCTTTACTAAAACTAAAACCTCACCTTAACCGTACCTTGCGCGATCAGCCCTTTCTTAAATCACTAACGACAATCAACTCCTAGATCTGAACAAATCTTAACTATTAAAACCAGAATAATAGATGACTCGTATCCAACACAAGTCCCCTTACCTTAACTATGAACATTTGGCCACCTTAGCCAATGGGAGAGGAATACTTACCAAAACCGCAAACACCTCAAGAGCAATTCGGCAGAGAGCTAAGATCCAAGATCCGATACTAATTCCCTACCAAATTTAATTAGAAAGAGTGAGGGGCAATAATCGATACTTAGCAAAACCAGCCGATTGGAAGAGCGAACATTTACACTAGAACCGACTGGGTGGTAAAGGTAGTGGCGGCACCAAGAGTATTCGGCCAAAGGGGTATTCGGCTCTAGATATTTGAATGGCAACAATTGATTATTCAGCACCAAGGGAGAGAGGAAGAAGAATCAGTTAAAACAAAAATGAAACAAAGAAATCGGCACAAGGAAAATAAAAAAGAGAATAAGGGTTTTCGATTTTTGGAGAAAGGGGTTTCTGGCAACAAAGTGAAGAAGAATTTCGGCAGTAGCCTGGCAACCTTGTATTCGGCCCCTATTTATAGCCCTTATAGCCGAATTTTCCATACCCAATTCCCAATTCACCTCCATCACTTCTCCCTTCTCATCTCCTCGTTTTTCTCCCTGATAACCCCTTGATCTTTTCCTTAATTTTCTCTTCTGAGCACTCCCCTTGGAGTCCATCTTCATGCCACTTCCAACCTTCTAGAATGCCAAAATTAAACTTCTAAAAATACTAAGCTAGGATTTGAGCCTTGAACTTCATTGCTAGCTACTAACACCACCTCCATACTCCCTAAGTGGCGTCACTTAGCCACTCCTCCACAAGGCTTTTTGATGCCATTTTTCCCCTATTTTTTTTTAAAAGCCCAACTACTTGCCAACCCTGATTCTTTTAATAATTAAACTATAATTTCTTCTACCTCTTGATTCGAACTCAAACCTTGACTAAGACCTACCATCACGTAATTAACACTTAACCGGAATTGCTAAGCACAAAAGAAAAATTTGAGATTTCGGGATTTTTGGATTTCGAGATTTTTGGGGCATTACAACTCTACCCCCTAAAAGAAATTTCATCCTCGAAATTGTACCTGATTCAAACAGTTGAGGATATTGACGTCGAATCGCTTAAGTTACACCACTATGCTTCTGTTACGCACTCTATTTCTAATTTTAAAATAGGTAGATCGCACACTATGGATAAAGTACGTACCAGTATTCGCTTCTGGAGCATCTTCGTCTTCTCGGCGACAAGAAGCATAAACTAAAGCTGGCTGCCTCGCCTCAGCATGGCCTGCATTTCCGCCTAGTACTCCACGTCTACGTCCATTGTCGTCACCACCTCTGGCTTGCTCACAGCCACTTGGCGGCAGCTGACCACCCCTTGGTGGCTGAGCACCACCTTGGCCCACTACTGGCACTCGACCTAGTATTCGGGGGCAATCCTTGATCCTATGCTCCGTAGACCCACAAGCTAAACAAGCTCCCATCCTCTTCCAACACTCGCCTCTACGACTTCTCCCATAATCAGCACAAGGTGGCACCCCTAGATTAACAACAGGGGGCCTTACTCTAACTGGCCCATCAACTCTGGCCCTAGCCCTAGGCCTCTGATCGACACCAGGAGTCTCAGCCTCCCTCTTATTTATTCCCCTTTCTTTTTCCCGATTTAGGCGCTCAGTGCTCTTCACCTCCTTCGCTATCTTTGCCTTCTCCACCAACTCCGAAAAAACTCGCTCCCTTTGTGGAGCTATCAATACCCTGAGGCTATCTCTAAGTCCATCCTCAAACCTAATGCAACACACATACTCCGTTGCCACCATTACTCTTGCATACCTACTAAGGCGTAGAAACTCCACCTCATACTCCGCCACCGATTTGTTTCCTTGGGTCAAGTTCAGGAACTCCTTCCTTCTAGCATTTACATAGCTTGCACCTATATACTTCCCTTGGAACGTAGCTTTGGAAAACTCCCAAGTGACCCACTCCGGTTAGGTGCCCTCTTTCACTGTCAGCCACCACTGATAGGCTTCTTCCCTAAACAGTGACATGGCTCCTTTTAACTTTTGTTCTGGTGAACAGTCTAGGTCCTCCATTATCCTTTTAGTGGCCTCCAACCAATATTCTGCCATATTAGGAGCCACGCCAGCCATGCCCTTAAAGATCTCAGCCCCATTCGATCGAAGTCGCTCCGGAATGGACCCCCGATTTCCACTACCATTATTGGGCCCAGCGACCCTTTCCAAAATCCTCAGCATTGCCTGCGAAAATGCATCTTCTCTCGCGGCCCGATCATATGGTTCATTCCTAGCCACAACATCAGGCATATGGCCCAATGCCAACAATTCAGCCCTAACACTTCCGCGGCCTCGGCCACGGCCCCTTGCACCTCTTCTAGCACTCATCGTCGATTCGCGTATTATCTAGATTAAAATTTTATGAAGTTTTAGTTAGTTTAATATTTACACTGATATTTTATGAAAATATTTAGAGAGAAGATCATTTTGGAAAAATCCTCTACAGTTTCCAGATCCTACGGGCTTTAATTCCATTCTAACTATCATCTAAAGCAGCCCTCTAACTATCTACTGTATAACAATTTAAACAAACTTAAAAAGTACTTACTTGGTTTCGATGTTGGAGACTCGGTGTGCCACTCAGCAAGATTTCCCTTTTTCCATAGTGGTGTGATCCAATTTTTTTTTTAAAACAGAAAAAGAAACCAAATAGTAATAAGGCCCACTTCACAGCTCGAGTTTTGCAATCGGGCTCTGATACCACTAAATGTAACACCCCAAACCCGGCCCAGACATTATGGCTGAATCTGGTGTGTCATATTGAAGTGTTTTAGCGAAAACTATGTTTTTATTGAAAACTCTTCTTAAAATAAAAGAAACCTTAATTAACTTAAAAAAATACACCTTTCAGTTGCGAAAGCCTTAGTTGGGATTTAAGTAAACTTAACATTTAAAAATTTAGTTGCAGAAACGTAGAAAACATACTATAATTTAGGAAACCCATGTTTAACTTCTCGTAATTACAATGAAAATAATAATAATAATAATTCAAGTAATAATAACATAATGAAAATTTTATTACAATCTGGTCTGAAACATACTTAATAAAATAAAACTTATATGCTTAAAAAAAAGCAAGTCCAAATTATCTTGCTAGCTGGCCACCCAGAGTCCCTCCAAACATCGAACCTTCAACTGAGCATCACCTGAAAATTAAATAAAAGAGGGGGTGAGTTTTCGCAAACTCAGTGTGTACAACCCTCGACAAAAACAAGCATTCAAAAAAATCATCATACATTAAACATGCAATGCAATCCCATCCCAATTATCCATCCGCTACAAACTAGCTCCGTCCTCCGTCACACCATGTGGGGATATAAATATCGGCCCACCCAATTGACACATCAATGGTAGCCCGATTACGGAACTACCTTTATTTACATATTGGGCTTTAAAAGCCATCGGTGGATCCACGATTGTCAAGCAACCATGCGATCCTCATATACTTCCTCCGTTCCATAATTCCAACCCATATGCAACCTAAGCAGAATATCATATGTATGCATGTCACATCCATAAAACTTACGTTCATCATCTAGGGGTATTTGGTCATTTTTGCCCTTACGGCATTTCGATAAGTTTGCCTTTATTACAGTTTTCACTTACCTTGGCCCGTTAACAAATCCTGTGAGTTAAGATGAATGAATACTATGCACCAGGTAGGATTTCAGAGAAGAGGAGGTGGGTCATTAAGACCGCTTAAGTACCAAGCTCTCCCTAGATCCAATCCTAGACATGCATATACCCGTTGCCACACCTTAACCCTATGACTTGTCTACGGTCGCAATATATTAATTAAGTTTTATGTAGTTATCATACACTAGACCCAAAACCCCTTACAAACCCCAATCAAATTCGCATACCTGTATCTGACCCATTAAGCCCAATCATATTCATATGGCCCATTAGGCCCAAATCACTTGTATATGGCCCATTAGGCCCAAATCACATTTATATGGCCCGTTATGCTCAGTCACATTCACATTCACATTCATGCTCATATACAAATTTTCTATCACATAGCATTAATTATCAATTTTTGCCTATTATAGGCCCAACAGTCCATCGGGCCCATTAAGCCTATTCTGGTCCGGTTGGCCAGATCACAGCCTAAGTCCATGGAATCGCCCATGGGGCCTCAGACAACCTATCGATTTTCTCCTTACGAGTGTTCACGCACTCGTAAGACTACTGTAGCCAAACTTTCGGCTTTTCGGCATTTTAGCTTTTCGGTATTTCGGCTTTTGTCGATCTACTTGTGTGTGCAGTGTATTACACACCTGGTAAGCAAACGTGCTGCGATTCCCTTAGTCACCAACCTACAATTCGTATGCTTAATACATATCTT
Organism: Gossypium longicalyx; assembly: GCA_025698465.1. Taxonomy (NCBI): domain Eukaryota; kingdom Viridiplantae; phylum Streptophyta; class Magnoliopsida; order Malvales; family Malvaceae; genus Gossypium; species Gossypium longicalyx. The sequence continues at coordinate 62,500,497 of CM046995.1, read as the reverse complement.
TACTAAAACCAAAACCTCACCTTAACCTTACCTTGCGCGATCAGCCCTTTCTTAAATCGCTAACCACGATCAACTCCTAGATCTGCACCAATCTTAACTATTAATACCAGAATAACAGATGACTCGTATCCAACACAAGTCCCCTTACCTTAACTATAAACATTCAGCCACCTTAGCTAATGGGAGAGGAATACTTACCAAAACTGCAAACACCTAAAGAGTAATTCGACAGAGAGCTAAGATCCGAGATTCGGTACGAATTCCCTACCAAAGTTGATTAGAAAGAGTGAGAGACAATAATTGATACTTAGCAAAACCAACCGATTGGAAGAGCGAACACTTATACTAGAATCGACTGGGTGGTAAAGGTAGTGGCGGCACCAAGAGTATTCGGCCAAAGGGGTATTCGACTCTAGAGATTTGAATGGCAACAATTGATTATTCGACACCAAGGGAGAGAGGAAGAAGAATCGGCTAAACCAAAAGTGAAATAAAGAAATCAGCACAAGGAAATAAAAAGGAGAATAAGGGTTTTCAGCTTTTGGAGAAAGGGGTTTCTAGCAACAAAATGAAGAAGAATTTCGGCAGTAGCTTGGCAACCTTGTATTCGACCCCTATTTATAGCCTTTATAGCCAAATTTTCCATGCCCAATTCCCAATTCGTCTCCATCACTTCTCCCTTCTCATCTCCTCGTTTTTCTTCCTGATAACCCCTTGATCTTTTCCTTAATTTTCTCTTCTAAACACTCCCCTTGGAGTCCATCTTCACGCCACTTCCAACCTTCTAGAAGGCCAAAATTAAACTTCTAAAAATACTAAGCTAGGATTCGAACCATGGACCTCCTTGCTAGCTACTAACGTCACCTCTCTACTCCCTAAGTGGCGTCACTTAGCCAGTCCTCCACAAGGCTTTTTGATGTCATTTTTCCCCTATTTTTATTTAAAAGCCCAACTACTTGCCAAACCTGATTCTTTTAATAATTAAACTATAATTTCTTTTACCCCTTGATTCGAACTCAAACCTTGACCAAGACCTACCATCACGTAATTAACACTTAACCGGAATTGCTAAGCACAAAAGAAAATTTCGAGATTTCGAGATTTTTGGGGCGTTACAATAGGAAGCTTAGAAATTTAAGGGAGATCAGGTAAAGTATTTCCCCCATCAACAATAATTGGTTCTTTTCCTTGCCTGTGGTGAACTAGCCTTTCACTGCTGCTATCTCCGATGCTATGAGACCCTTCCTCCACCCTTGGCCTCTTGCGGCCACTATTGTTGGTCCTTGCCTCTGAGGCAGTCACTTCTTTATCCTCTTATAAACTATCCATCAAAGCTTCTACGTCTATGTTGTGCTAATTATTGGAAGAATTAGAGGAATTGAAAGAGCCTGCAACAGTAGCGACAACAACAGAGTCAGCCCTACAGGGAATTAGAGCTTTACTAAAAGACTCACCTCTATAATCCCCTAACAAGGAAGACCAACGACGGGAACATATGTTATAGACAATGTAAAAAAAGTTGGTAGGTTCCCTTCTCTTCCATATCAATGCCAATCCTAGCTCATTACTGGACCCATAAGGCCATATTTCACTGGTAAATTATACCCTTCGAGTATTCGCACCCAACATCAAGTTCGCTATTCAAGAACCATTACGGCTCTACCCTTCCAAACAGTATCGAAAAATGTTCCTAACTGCTATAAACTTCTCCAACTTTAGAGTGTGACCAAATTTTAATTGATTTTATTACGCCATAGAAATTTCAGAATAAAAAATTTACCATTGGAGACAAGTGGAATTTTGAGGGATGGGCCACTTAATGAGGAAGGCAAATCTGCCATCAAGCTTACTCCTTACCTGGTTGTATTTGAGGCAGTTCAAATGGAGATTTGAAGCCTGGTTCTAGAGAATGGGCTCGTGGCCTATTTGGGTATTGAAGTGGACTATTCCACTTAAGGCCTTTTGTGTGGTGACCTTCAACTAATAAATGTGTTGGAATACGCCAATAAAGGGTGGCTTGTATCGTTTGTTGCGTTTGATGAAGTAAGCCACCAGTGTCCACCATGATAGGCCAGCAAGTTGCCCCGTTAAAATCCCATAATCTTTTAACATCGTATAGAAGAAGGGATGTAGAGGACTATGGAAGCCTGCCTCTAGCAGATACAAAGTGGGAATGAACCCATCGTTGGAGTCATTCAATCGGCACTCTTTTTTAACGACTTTAAAATTGTAGGCAAAGTTGGGCAGACTGATTCCCTTGTTTGCCAAGTGCTTAACCATCTCCTCTTCAGTGGTCATACACTTATAAAGTGAGGTTTCTACTAGTGTACCAGCTTTATAATTTCATGGCTTGTTGCCACCTTCTACTGTAGACCCACCCCCATGACTCTTCTGAACTTAGCCACAACAACCAATGACCCTACTCTTTGTGCTTATTCTAACCCTAGCCATTCGAATAAAAATGAAGTAAAGGAAGATGAATAATGGAGGATTACCTTTAGAACTAGTTGAGTTCTGGAAGGAACAGTAGTAATGTTTCAGTGATGAAATGTTGAAGAACAAAAGAATAGGAAAAATAAGAAGAAAAGAGATTAAGGTTCAGAAAGAACTTGAATGACAAGAAAATTTAGGGAAAAAAATTTAAGAAAGTGATGATTCCACTTCTCTACGATCGGTTATAAAGCCAATCGTCCACAAGAAGTTTCAGGTTTAAAAATAATTATAATAAACTGTTCAAATCCTCTAGTCCGTGCTCAACAACTGCTAGTTTCTTATAAGGGTTTTCTTAAACCCTTAGTATTCAGAAAAGTGGGAATATTCGCCAGTATAAGTCACGTAGGCTCGTATTCACCAAATTGGGTTCGTCCATTATGTACTCACCAAAATGAATTATGCAAGGCAGCTACCTATTAAGGCTATATATATTTTGACACTCCGCAAGACTGTATCTTCCGTCTCTATGATAAGAAGTTGTGGGTTCAGCTTGGGAGCTTTACATCACCTTTCATTAAAGGTTGTTATATATTTATATTAATTGTTTTTTTGTATAAAAACTTCGGGATGTACATAAAGACTTAGTTTGAATTTGTATTTGTAAATTTGATTATAATATTGAATCTCTTTCAGTTTTCTTAAAGTAGTTTTACTCTGCTATACATTTCAAATGCATGTATTCCTAGTATTTTGAGTTTAAATGAGTTTATAAATTGATTTATAATGGTTTGGAACTCAATAATAAGTTATAGTAGAGTTTGGAGATGTTTTATAGTGTTTTTAGATTAATTTTCAGCTCTAGAGGCTTTAGTATCAGTACTTGGCCTTGGAGGTATCTCAACAAATCAAACAAAATGCAAACATCTATAGTAGTAGGGACTTATATCACTACAACTAGGGAGTTGTACCAATACCACAATGTCAGGGCTAGACCACTTCACTGTTTTGAGTTATTTTGACTTTCTGAGGTCCATTTTGGGTCTCAAACACCTCTGATCACCCCAAACCTCTTCAAAATTATTTTAAGTCGATTAGAAAATCCCCAAATTATCTCTAATTTGATTTTATGATTTTATAAAAATGTTTTCAGTTTTAAAATTTTAAATAATTTTGAGATTTTGATAAGTACGTGCTTTAGTGGCTGCTTTAGTGGCACTTCCTATTTGTATCGTATGTCAAATAAGTGGGGGTGTTACATGTACTTCACCCTATTTTAAACATGATTTATTTAGGATTTATGCTTCAAGTAGGTTTAAATATACCACAGGTTCCTATACTCTTCCATTAATTAAAATTTAGTCTCTATATTGTAATTTTGAGAAACTGGGTCTCTATACTTCTTTTGATTTGAAAATCTTTCTCCCTTAGTCATTTTTTGCTGTTAGGATGATTGATTTGGTTGCTTAAAAAAGGTAAAATAATTCTTCTAGCCCTTATTTGTGTCAATTTGGTCCTTACTCTTTAAAAGTACATAAACAATTACAAAAAAAATTGTTTTAAATTTTTTTATTTTCCATAAAAATATAAAAAAAATTATGAACAATTAAAAACTATTTAAAATTGAAAAAAATAATTTAAAGATATATGAAAAATATTACAATTAAAAAAATTAAAAAAGAAATATTTACTTATATATGCTCATTGGTTTGGTTGAGTTGCTTTGTGGCCTGGATCTAAAAAGATTTCAGATCCAAAGCCGTTTTTGGCTTAGCCCAAACCATAAAAAATCTTGTCTAAGCTAGTCCTAAGTTAGGTCGGGCAAGCTACCCGGCCATAAACAAGTCTATTAATTCATTCCACGAATGTTATAAGGTCTCTCCAAACTTTTTGAGCTAATTGTTCTGTACATATTAAATCAAAATTGAACAAAATTTTTTAATTAGATTAATTATATATCAAAAATATTTTTATGTAAATTTAATTATAAATTATATAAAATATTAGTATAAAATATCTTTTTTAATAATGATACAACTTTGAATATGTTTAAATCATTTAAAAATTATTTACTCCATGGGTGGTAGATAATCGGTTTTTAATTATTTTTCATATATAATTGATTTGCATTAAATAATGATAGAAAGTATAAATTGAATTGAATTAAATTTAAAAACATTTTGTAAACTTTTTTTTAAATACAGTATATAAAAAATTCAATGCTTAATTTATTACTTTTTTTTTGCCAAAATAACATCTTTTTATATAAAATTATTTTAATATAGTGTATTTTGAAAAAATATTAAATTTAATTTGAATAGATTTTTAGTTTGTATCATTATTTAAAATTTATTTTATATTGATATTTTATATACTTGTAATTAAAGTTACATAAAAATATTATAATTAATCTTATTGAAAATAAAAAAAAAGTATGTTTAAATTTGATTTAATATTGACTGAATAAATAATTTAAAGTTTGAAGAGATTTTATTACCATTCATGGAGAAAATTAATAGATCTATCCATAAGTCGGATAGCCTGCCTAGCCTAATAGGCCGAACTCTAATTGAGTCAAGCTTGTATAAGATTTTTTATGTCCTGGATCAAATCATCCTGAGTTCAATTTAAATAGTAAAGAGATTTTTAAAACTACATTTAATTCTACAATACATATAATATTAATATAAAAATATATCTAAATATTTTACTAAATTTTGAACAGTGAAATGAGATTTTTAGGAGGGTCGAAAGCAGGATTGGACTTGAAACTTTTTTTACCTTGGCCACAGCCCAACTCATGGGCAAGTTTAAAAAAATAATGTTTTTTAAAATTTTTATATTTTCATATATTTTAAAATATTTTAATTTTTAATTTTTTTAATTTTGCAAAAAAAATTATTATTTTTATTGAAAGTAAAAAAAAAAAAGAATTTTAATTTTTTTTTGTTTAATTGTTTTTCTGCTTTTTAAAGAATAAATATCAAATTGACACAAAATTGTAAATAATGAGAATTAAAATAAGTTATTTTACCTTTTTTATAACAATTATGTTTAAATTATTTAAAAATTATTTACTCTATGAATGGTACATAATCAGCTTTAAATATTTTTCATATATAATTGATTTGAATTAAATAATGATAGAAAGTATAAATTGATTTGAATTAAATTTAAATATATTTTGTAAATTTTTGTTCAAAATATACTATATAAAAATTTCAATGCTTAATTTAGTACCTTTTGATTTTGCCAAAATGAGGTCTTTTTATATAAAATTATTTTAATATAATGTATTTTAGAAACAAATATATTAAATTAACCTTGAATCGATTTTGAGTTTGCATTGTTATTTAAAAAATTATTTTATACTAATATTTTATATACTCATAATTAAATTTACATAAAAATATTTTTAATATATAATTAATCTTATTGAAAATAAAATGTATGTTCAAATTTGATTTAATATTGAATGAATGAATAACTCAAAGTTTGGAGAGACTTTATTACTATTCATGGAGTAAATTAATAGACCTCTCCATAGGTCAGATAACCTGTCTGGCCTGATAGGCTTGACTCTAGTTGAGTCGTAGTTGAGTCGAGCTTGGATAAGGTTTTTTTATAACTTGGGTTGGACCGTCCTAAATTCAATTTAAATAGTAAAGATATTTATAAAATTGTTATAAAATAAAAAGAGATGGAGAGAATAATGAGCAAAGAAATTATGAAAGCAATAGAGAATGTACTTTATTGATCAAATGAATGATTACAATGCTTCATCAGAGTCTCTATTTATAGGCATAAGAAGTATAAAAGAAGTAGAGATTTAATTCTAATAACTATTAGAATTTAAATTATATTAAAACTTTATCTTGATTATGATGGACATCCACTTAATAAGATGTTCATAACACTCCCCATTGGATGTCCATTAGTAGATAATGTGCGTCGTTAAAACCTTATTAGGAAAAACTCTGTGGGATAAAAACCTAAATAAGGAAAAAGAGTATACAATCTATAATACGCATAATATGCTGCCTCATTAAAAACCTTACCAAGAAAACCCAATGGGACAAAACCTTGATTAAGGGAAAAAGAATGCAATGCATATTTACTCCACCTCATGAAAACATCACATATTTTCTCATATTCTACGTATTCAATCTTGAATACTAGTTTTTCAAATGACTATTTGAATATATTTGCTAATCATTTATATTACCATCTTTTAAAAGTCATGAGTGAGGGAAATTTGGGAAAATATATTTTGATCTCTTTAGGAGATTCAACAATAATCATAACAAACTTTAATCATGATTCTTTTATAAAAACACAAATAGGTATTTTGGATCATTTTATAATCCTCCTTCAACTACTCAAATTTACCACATATGTTCAAATTATTTCAATTCATATAAATGAACAATTTCACGAAATTTCAATATGCTCCTATCATCTTAAATCCTTCAAGGATTTTAATATAAACTTTACTATATAGTGATTCATAAAAGGTTGTAACAAAAACCATTAGACGCAAGTTAAATCTTTTATGAATTGTCAAATTAATAATATATCTAAAGGTTATTGCATCCACCACAAAAGAATATTATATCTTTTTATAATCAATGTCAGGACTTAGCGAAAAAATTCATATTTTTATTCTGCTTTTGCAAAACTAATTCAATTGCACCCTCACCGGCTTTATACCTTTATATGTTTGGACTATTGGTCCAAAAACTCCATGAATTTAATTGTACTTGAGTTGCGTCTTTCTATTTTGATTAGTTTATTCCATATCTATATTTCTCAGTAGATTTATTCAAGATCCTCCTTTTATTTTATTATTTCAATAATAATATTGCATGCAAAATCATTGTCAACCACTTTTATTATTCGGTTCCATATTTTCTCGAATTGACATAACTTATCGAGATCTCTCATTTTTATTATATTAAAATTCAATTTCAGATATCTGAATCTCTTCTGAAGTTTTACTTATTAGTTATATCTTGGGTCTCTTTTGGAGCACCCGCCTCTACTATATGGCCATCTAGAAGAATTTTCATCTTTGGAACCGATCAATCTATTATTTATTCTAATTGATTGTCCTATTGGGACTTTGATTCAAATTAAAATATTAGATGGTATATAACACTTGGTTATTCTCATTAAGTTTGTAAATACATCTAACAATTAACTTGTAATGATTTATCCTTATTGAACTTCTGGTTCAAATTACTCTCCCCCTAACTTATTACAAGTCATGATTTCTCTCCCCCTAATGTCGGAAAAACTAACGAATAAAAATTGTAATCACAAATCATGTCATAATTGAATTTCGAATACATTCAAAACATCTAATAATATAAAGAAACTTGTAATCAATGTATATTCCTATCTTTCTTTGAGGATTCACTCATCTTTGTGCATTGTGGTGGAACCATTGGAACATTTAAGCACATACAAAAATTCAAAGATGAAAAATACTTACCTCTTGATCAAAAATCAATTATAATAGGGAGTATTTATAATTTATTAGCTTGATGCATACAACACGTAAATCAACATAATCTCATGTTAAAATAGGAAGTTTAATTCTCATAAGTAATGGTTTATACATTAATCAAAGGTGTTTAATCAATAATTTCTCTAAACCATTATGCGCAACTTTTACAAATTGTTTTCAAACTCAATCAATAAAAAATTAAGATATAAACTCATCAGTATTAGCAAGATGAATTGTTTCAATTGCATGATCTGAAATTAATTATTTAAACAAGCAATCTTACAAACGACAGGTTGCAAATTAATAACACATATGTGATTATTTTGTAGATGCATCTAACAAAATCATATAATATCAAAACCACCCACATGGTGGATGAATGAGCCCATATTCGTTTCAGAAATGCAAGACATTAAATCTCAACTTAGGTAATGAGTTTCTAATAATTAATTTTCATTGAGAATAAGCAACATATGAGAATTCTTTTAAATTAAAGAATATTCTGGTTCTTTAATGAATGTTCATATGAATTCTTAATTAATTTTCACATCATATATATCCAAGATGGTCTGACTGGTCATGCCAAGTAGTAAATGCATTTGTATAAGTAAAGAAGTTTACTTTAACATGTGTTTCAATTGTACTAAATTGTAAAAAAATTAATAATTACTATCATTCCTTTTACTTTGTATCCATATATAAGTGCTATTGTGACATTTACTACTGGAAATATCTAAATCAATGTGAATATTATAATGTCACCAAGTCAACAAAATAAATATAATTTCCAAACAATTATATGTAATATTCACTTCAGGGAATATGCCAAAATCTTCAAATATCTAAGAAAATTGCAACTTCAGGTGCATCCAACCATAACGAGCTTTAAATAGAATTATTATATTTTATTGCTTATAAATAGATCTTTCACAGTCAAATATTTTGCTTCCAACCCCTTACTGGGGATGATGACAAAAGAATATCACAAAGATTATAAAATAAATATAAGTTAATAACCCAATCCTCTCTTTTTCATCCTTTCAAAATAGATATGTATAGCAATAGTGATTTATATGAAATATAATATTTTCCTCATTCACAATCTCAATATAAGATCCATTATAAATATATTTTAAAACCAATAGATTAACTATCACAAGATATTAATATATTAACTCTTCTAGAGCTTTCGACTAATTTTATACTATCAAATATTAGAATAATATTTGTTTGTTTTGGTACCAAATAAGATTAATACTTTTTATCTATAATGACAGAATTTATTACTACATTCTCAAATCCTTCCTCAAAGAATATTAACAGAAACAAAATATTTAGGCATATGTCACATATGTGGCCAATAATCTTTCATATCACATTGATAACATAAGTTATATTTACTCTTTAAAGAGTTATCTTGAGAACTTTTATTGTTCTCTTATTTATTAATATGTTTTCACTTTTAGTGGTCTATAATTATATCTTTTATTTTCTTTATGTTTGCGTTTATTTTGGGGAATGCAATAGATTTACTAGGACGAACATATAAACGTCCTAATAGATTCTTTATTTCATAATCACTATCGCAAATATGCGTGGATTTTAAATCAGAATCTATCTATTAATATTGTCATGATTAGTCTCCAATTATAATAAACATGATATAATAAATAAAATATAGTAAAATATACCTGAAAATCTTTAACATCGTCATCTTCATGATCCATTATGAGATTGAATCTTTCAACATCTTGAAGATGAAGTTGTAAGGGTGAAAGCTTAAGATGAAAAAGGAATAGAATTTGGGGGACGACTTCAAAATATTTTAAAAGAAAAAAAAATAGAGAATCATTGTGCTGATAACGTGTTATAAAATAAAGAGGATGGAGAGAATAAATAACAAAGAAAATATGAAAGTAATAGATAATGTACTTTATTGATCAAAAGGATGATTACAATGCTTCATTAGAGTCTCTATTTATAGGCATAATAAGTATAAAAGAAGTAGAGATCTAATTTTAATTTAAGGTATATTAAAACTTTATATTGATCATGATAGACATCCACTTAATAAGATATTCATAATAAAAATTACATTAAATTCTACAATACATATAATATTAATATAAAAATATATACTAATATTTTATTAAATTTTGAACAGTAAAATGTGATTTTTAGGAGGGTCAAAAGCAAGACTAGACTTGAAATTTTTTTGACCCTGACCATGGTGCGCTTATGGACAAATTTAAGAAAATAATTTTTTTTAAATTTTTATATTTTTCATATATTTTAAATTATTTTAAATTTGCACAAATTTTTTATATTTTTATTGAAAGTAAAAAAATAAACTTTTAAAAATATTTAAAAAATAAACTTTTAAAAAGATTTTTTATTGTAATTGTTTTTTTTTCTACTTTTAAAGAGTAAATATCAAATTGACACAAAATTATAAATAATGATAATTAAAAGAGTTATTCTACTCTCTTTTTTTTAACAATTATCCTAATAGTAAAACTCATGAAGAGATCAAGATTTTCAAATAAAAAAAGGGCTTAAGGATGTAAAAAGTCCTCCAACTTTTTTTAAAAAGTAATTAAGTTCCTTTTTTTTTGCACTCAAAAAAAGAACTTAATTGCTTTTTTAAAAATATTTGAGTGCCTTTTTAATGCATTTTGGCAGTTCAAGTATCTAATTGAGTAAAAAAATAGAGGCTTAATTACTTTTTTTTGAAAAAATTTTAAGGTCTTTTTGATGTATTTTAAAAGTTTAAGTATCCAATTGAGTGAAAAAAAAGAATTTAATTACTTTTTTTGAAAAAAATTATGAGCTTTTTACACCATTAAGCTTAAAAAAAAAGTATAGGGATTTAATGTCTCAAAATTAAAGTAAGGAGGGTCCTTTCACATATTTAAACCCTTCAAATATATTTTCCGGTCATGTGAACTATAATTAAAGTACCACGTGTCGAGTAAATGTGTTCCAAATTAAATATAGAGGTGACGTCATGCTACAAGCATTTGCTCCCATAGTTCTTTCTTAAAGAATAAATAAATAAATGCTTCCCCTGACGCTTTCTCCATGCGAACTTAGGAAAGTAAAGCAGCAACATGAACCAAAAAACATTGCTAGATCGATCGGACGCCTCCTGGTTCATTGCGTTTCCGTTTTCCAAACCCGACGGTAGAGATGCAAAGACCAAATCTTCACGCTGGTCCAAGGTCAGTTCAGAATCGTCATCATCTCTTACCAACGATTCCGATTTTTCAGCTCTCCCTTTCGACATATTAACGAAAATCGCGGCGCCGTTTAATTTCCTGAATCTTCTAGCGGCGTCTCTGGTGTGTAGGTCGTGGGGGGACGCGCTTCGGGCTTTGAGGGAAGCCATGGTACTACTGCGTCAGGGGAAGCAGTTCAAGCACGGTCGAGGCGGTGTTGGACGCAATTTGGAGAAAGCTCTCGTCTCTTTTCTGAAAGGCGCTGCGCGTGGCTCCACGCTTGCCATGGTCGATGCGGGGCTTGTTTACTGGGAAAGGGGTCAGAAGGAAGAGGCGATTGCTCTTTATCAAAAAGCTGCTGCCCTTGGTGACGCTGCTGGCCAGTGCAATCTCGGAATTTCATACTTGCACGGTATTTTCTCTTTCTTTCTTTTTTAATCGAAATTCATTAACTTTTTCTCAAATCCTAGCTTATAATTTAATGCCATACAGTTTGAATTCTTTTTAACGATATCCAGCACAACCTCAAAATCATAAGGAAGCTGTAAAATGGTTGCATCAGGCATCAGTTGGGGGCCATGTTCGAGCTCAATACCAGCTGGCCCTTTGCCTACATCAAGGTCTTGGGGTGGAACAAAATCTTCAAGAAGCAGTAGGGGGTTCTTTGCTTACCGGTTTTAATTATATTCATAAATCGAGCGTGTTGTATTTGAGAAAACTTGGATGATAGGATTTATTTTGTTGGTTACTGTTGTTTATCAGGCTAGATGGTATCTAAAGGCTGCTGAAGGTGGATATGTGCGTGCAATGTATAATGCTTCCCTTTGTTATACATTTGGGGAAGGTTTATCACATAGTCGTAGACAAGCGAGGAAGTGGATGAAGAGAGCAGCTGATCGTGGTCATGGCAAAGCTCAATTTGAACATGGACTTGCTCTATTTTCCGTATGTCACTTTCTTTTTTCTTTGTTTAAAAATACAGAGAATAATAGAAACGTGTGTGAGATACTGAGTGTCTTTTAATAGCAAAAAGTAGTTCTCTTTGATATTAGCTGAAAGGAATGTGATTTTCTGCTTATGTCACGTTGAAGTAGAATGGGGAAATATGATTGAGGGGGGAAAACAGAACCCTTCTTTTTCTTCCCTTTTTTGCTCGTATGCAGACTTGCTTCTGGTTCAAGTTTTTCATTTTTTGTTGGTGTGATTCTGATTATTTCTACCTTCTCAATGGCAAAATTGTGTGCCTATACCACTATTATATTTATAAGCTGATATGGCTGTGATGATAATATTTGGGCAGGAAGGGGAATTGCTGAAAGCTATAGTGTATCTTGAACTTGCTACACGTTCTGGTGAAACTGCTGCAACTCATGTCAAAAACGCAATTCTTCAGCAACTCTCGGCAACTTCTCGTGACCGTGCCCTGCTTCTTACTGATAATTGGCGTGCTTTGCCTTCCTCCCGATGAGTATACCTACACTGTTTATTGAAGTTTCTCATCTAATCCTGTAATTGCCTGTTACTTTCGGTTCTCTTGTTATATGCTTGACGAGTGACAAGAAAATTATTAATATATTATGGTGTTGTCTCCTTTTTGTCTTCTGGTTCTAGTGTCATTGATCTTTTAGTAAACATTCAAATTGGGTTTTTGTTATTTTTGCCTTGACCAACGAAAAGGATGATGATAACCAAAGATTTCATCCTTGAATGTTTCAATACTTACATTGGAGGATATGAATTTACTCTTGGCCTAAATTTTATATGAAGGTGGGGCTTCCTTAGCAACCATGAGGTTAAATAATAACATTATTATTGTATTCTCTACTTTGTAAAAAACCGTTAATGTTTTTTCTTATTAAATATGAGAAATAATATAAATAATATTTAAAACCGTACATATATAGATGTCTATTGTACCTACACTGCGCACCCGAACATGTGTCTTTCAGCTGAGTTGATCTCTTAATGAGGCATGTGCACTTAGTGGACTTGACTAAACTAGTGTACCTTCTACTCTTTACCATAGGCGAACTTGAATCTAGTGAACTTCACAAAGTAACGCCTTTGTTGAACATTGTTGAACATATATGACACATGGGAAGCTAAGAATTTACAAGTTATCCTAAGATGTCATATTCTAAGATTCTTGCTGGAAGTGTCCTTGATCCTGTTGATAGGGAGTAAGATCAAATAATTCGATGGGGTAGTTGCTAAACCGTACCACATAGTTTTGGTAACAACAAAAGCTGCAACAAAGATTTGGTAACAACAAAAGCTGCAACAAAGATAGCAGCTATACTACTGGAAAGGGCGATTTCAATTTTTCTCATATGTTATCTTTTATATAAATGTTTGGGCAAGCAAATACTAAGATGGAATAAACTCGCTAATATGCTCAATGTTCTTATCGCAATATGATGAGCCTCCTCCCGGAACAAAAGGATCAAAACCTTTCATGTCCTACGTTGGATTTATAGCTTGGACCTTGTTAGTTAGTCCATAAAGGTTCGACACCCATGTTCTAGAACCATACAACCCTGTTACATGAAATGCGTCAAAGTTAGAGCAAGTTACTCTTGAGAGAAATAAATGAATTCTAAAAATCTTGGGAAAATCCAAAGAAGGTTTTCGTGTGTGTTTATCATAAAAAATCTCTAGATCCCAATTTTAGATAGCTGCCAATAAGCACAAGCTAGAAAACACAATATGTGCTCTAGCCACATTTCGTAACTTCAATACCCAGATTTGTTATAGTCTCCCTTATAATATTCCGACCACCCCATGAATTGGTTATTCCTAAACTTGTTAGGAAGGGTATAACGAACATATATTGTCTGTACATTGGATCAACAACGGGATCCGAGGGATAAAAAACGACTAATTTAAATAGAGCCATCTAACTAGCCCAACCAGCAACTAGAGTCGTATGCATTATATGAATATAGAGCTAGCGGCTTGGATCATTCAATATGCCAATATGAACAGATACCAAGGCAAACCCATGGAAATACTCCTTTATTAATAAAAAGTACACTATGTAACTTTATTGTATCGGGATACTCCCCTTTTAAATGGATTCTTTCGGAGAAAAGATTAATATTTGTTCAAGTACATTAGTAATTAAGGGAGAATTTGGCTCAAAAGAAACAAAACAGAAGCAGATCTATTTTATACCCAAAAGTATTAATATGCAATGAGGTTTGATCCTATTTTTTATGAACGCATCCCTATTTGTTAATTATTCAAAGCAACTGTTGAAAAAAATCGGTTTAAAAACAATTTTCTTGTTCAAAGAAAAATTAAAATTTGAAAATCGAGTCGATATGTGATTTCTATAACAATAAAATTTTTCTCAAAATCGCATCTCTATTTCTATTAGATGTCATTTACAGCTTTCAGTCGAACTACCTTTTCTGATATAATCATATCACAAATTGCTTTAAGTGTGGGTTCGAACGAATTCGAATTAAACATAAAATAGAAAATAAAAAGAAATTTATTTACTTTACTTTTAGTAGGAAAACAATTTCTCTTCTATAAAAATCGGTAGAATTTTTATTTCGAAAAATAGAATTTATACTTAGAAAATACTCATTATTTTCGGGTAGAATAGCAATATCTTAAAGTTTTGGATTTGTTGTATGTATTAATATGAGGGACTTTTGGGTCTTTTCTATTTCGGGTTCGATTGTAAGTATTTCTTAAACTTTTAACCCAGTACTTTATAATACAATGTGACCTAATACATGTTTTTCTATGTTTTAAAATAAATATCATAAATAATAAATAAATAAAATTTTCAGATTAAATAATTTTCACAATTTGATTCTAATTTCGTTAAAATCATTGCAACTTCACGTAAAAGGATCTATGAGAAAAATATATTTAATATTTTTTCGTTTAACAGATTCACTACAATTAATTAATTTAATTTAATTTTTGAACTTCAATTATTGAATTAATTAAAAAATAAAAAATTTATAAATTAGTTTTTTAGATAATTTCTATTTAATGAGAAAACCACATTTATTTTCAAATGTTCCTCAATTTTTTCAATTTTACCATTTTAATTTAATATGTAGTTCATTTTTAGCTTAAATAAGTAAGTGGAGGGATCGATTGGACATAAAATGATTTATATGTTTCAACTATTAATTATAGACTCATTTAGTAACGAAGTTATTCTATTATGGTATTGTGACTTAAATCTTTTTAATCACATACCATTACGAAAATAACTTGATTAGTATTCGTCTAATGATTTTTTCATAAGTGTGTTATCCTTATAGGATATCATAAATCTCTTTTAATAAATTTATTTTTTAGTATAATCTTATTTTATTTTATAGTAATCATTACATCTTTCTTAGTAAAAAATCTATCACTATCAAATAGTAATTAAGTCATTTGTCACAAAGATAAATGACCTGTGACAATGTTTATTTTCATCTGTCATGTAATGCAAATGAGACAATATCATTTACTTGTATTTTGGCTATGAATTTCACTGTTGTGAGTGGCACTACCTATTGCAGAAGTTGTACATTCCATTTATTAGATTTCGGTTCCTTATCTATTTGAACTTAGGCTTGTACTTATATTAAAGTATATGAGTCATGCATACATTGTCATCCACTCATGATTAAGGTACATTGTACTATGAACGTCTCAAGTAAATAAATTCATAAATGGATTCAGGATTTATTTTCCTTGGGTTCAGCTAAATGCAATGTCAGTCTAGATGAGTACATCTATGTTTTTATATTCTAGGAGTTATTCGCTCTGATGCTTAAGATAAGACATCTTCTCAATTGGGCTTGGTAGATTACATATTAGCCTTTTAACCGGATAGTTGATTTTCGATTGGACTTAGGATTGTCTATTAACATAAGCTGTCTTTCTGTATTACGATTGATCACGTAATACCGCTTAGTATTAGTTTGAACATTAGATGACCAGTGAGCCAAAATTTGTTTATATTTTGCTTTGCATCAAAAAACACATGAGGACATTATACAAAGTATATTGATGTAATCCACGAATGACTTTATTAACCAACCTGTTCAAAAAGTTACAAGTGTAAATAGACAAAAATACTATACTCAGGGTACCAGATACAACAGTCACATAATCATCACTGTTAGGAAACCAGATAAGATAGCGATGTTAGTAGTATTTTCGAATATTGATGATGATGTGATTGTTGAACTAGTGCCCAAAGTGTATTATTTTCGTCTATGTACAATTGTAATTTTTTCGAATAGATTGATTAATCAAAGATTACATTAATATACTTTTATAATGTTCTCCTGTGTTTTTTGCATGCTAAACAAAATAGAAACAAATATCAGCTCACTAGTTGTCCAATGCTTAAACTAATACTAAATATATTACATGGTCATATAAAAAAGACAACTTATAATAGTAGATTAATCTAAACATATCTTTAGTCTAATCAAAAATAAGCAAATGGGTTGAAACATTAATATACCGTTTACTAAATCCAATTTAGGAGATGTCTTATCATAGGCATCGGAGTTGATAACTCCTACAAGATAGCGATATAGAAGTGATTGGCTAGATTGATAGTACATCAGATTAGACCTAAGAAGAATAGATCCTAAATTCATCTATGGATTTATTTACTTCTGACATCTGAAGTGTGGCGTACCTTAATCTTGAATGGACTATGTATGCGTGACTCGTATACTTTGATATAAGTAAAAGCTTGAGTTCTAATAGGTATGAGCTGAAAGCTAGGGCATTAGGTATAAGATATGTAGTATGCACAGTAGGGGAATTTATAGCCCAAGATATGAGTAAATAATATCCTCTTATTGACATTACATGATAGATAAAAAGTAAACATAATCATGGCTTGTTCGCTTTTGTGATGAATGACTCGATTACTATTAGATGATAATTGACTTTTCATGAAGGAAGATGTATTGGTTATCAATGAAATAAAATATGATCATATTGGGGGAGCGGATTTAAGCAAATGGGTTGAAACATTAATATACCGTTTATTAAATCCAATTTAGAAGATGTCTTGTCATAGGCATCGGAGTTGATAACTCCTACAAGATAGCGATATAGAAGTGATTGGCTAGATTGATAGTACATCAGATTAGACCTAAGAAGAATAGATCCTAAATTCATCTATGGATTTATTTACTTCTGACATCTGAAGTGTGGCGTACCTTAATCTTGAATGGACTATGTATTCGTGACTCGTATATTTTGATATAAGTAAAAGCTTGAGTTCTAATAGGTATGAGCTGAAAGCTAGGGCATTAGGTATAAGATATGTAGTATGCACAGTAGGGGAATTTATAGCCCAAGATATGAGTAAATAATATCCTCTTATTGACATTACATGATAGATAAAAAGTAGACATAGTCATGGCTTGTTCGCTTTTGTGATGAATGACTCGATTACTATTAGATGATAATTGACTTTTCATGAAGGAAGATGTAATGGTTATCAATGAAATAAAATATGATCATATTGGGGTAGCGGATTTATCTCAAAAAGATTAATGATATCCTATAAGAGTAGCACACTTATGACAAGGTCATTAGATGAGTATTCATCGAGTTGCTTTCATAATAGTATGTCATTAGGTAGAGGCTAGTCATTGTACTATAGTGGAATGGTTTTATGACTAAATGAGTTCATAACTAATAGATGAAAAATTGGAATTTAATTGTACATAATTTGAGCTCTAATTACATATGTATAATCAGTTCCTCATCTAGCTCGTGAAATATAAAATGAATTTATATTGAATCAAATGAATAGAAATAGATAGAAACAGTAAAGTTGGAGAGATGAGAAGTATTCGGAAATGAATGTGATTTTTTCATTAAATGGAAATAACTTGGAAAATTAATTTATGATTTTTTGAATTATTAATTAATTAATTAGTTAAAAGTTTGAAAATAGAATTAAATTAATTGGTTATAGTGAATCTGTTGAATGCAGAAATATTAGATATATTTTCTCATATATTTTTTACAGTAAAATTGTCATGATTTTAAAGAAATTAGAATTGGGTTGAGAAAATTATATAATTTGAGAAGTTTATTTATTTATTTAAATTAATATATGATTTTTTTTAGAAAATAGAAAAAATATTTATTGGGTTGGATTGAATTATAAAGTGCTGGGCTAAAAAGTCCAGGAAACATTTATAAATATAGCCAATGCGGGAGAGGCCTAAAAGCCCCTGATGCTAATGCATGGGACGATAAACCCTAAAATATTTACCGGGGTACCTCAAGGTGATATACTAGGACATATAAAACCATAATCTAGAAGATCTTGTAATTGAATTTTCAGCTCTTTTTGCTCCTTTGGCGTCATATGGTATGGAGGAATAGATATTAGAATTGTACTCAAGTAAACCTCAATTGCAATTCGAATATTACAATCATGAGGTAATCTTGATAATTCTTTTGGAAAAACATCAGGGAACTCATATATTGTTCGGATCTGGTCCATCTTGCTTTCATTCAAGTTCTAGTTAATAACATAGGCTAGATATGCTTCACAATTTTGATTTAGATGATTATTAGCTCTAACCGATAAAATAATAGGGGTAGAATCACTTGATTTTATGCTTTTAATGTAAATGGTTTCACCTTCTAGACTCTGAATAGAGAACTTATTTTTACAACGATTTAATATGACACTATGTTTAGTTAATAAGTCTATTCCAAGAATGTTAAATGGCATGATCAACAGATCAAATGGGAATGATCTATTCTGGATTTCTAAAGGGAATTGCTTGCATACTTAACCAATGAGCATAGATTGCCCTTTGAAATAACCATTTCTAGGATTGACATTTCAGATTTCGATTTCCTTAATTTTAAAGAGCTAGAATTAAAATGTGAATGCGCA
This sequence comes from Gossypium longicalyx, assembly GCA_025698465.1. NCBI lineage: Eukaryota > Viridiplantae > Streptophyta > Magnoliopsida > Malvales > Malvaceae > Gossypium > Gossypium longicalyx. Next base: position 62,481,431 of record CM046995.1, on the reverse strand, counting down.
GAGTCAGGGTTAATTAAGGCATGAGCGGGTGTAGAACATAAATGAACTTTACTTGATACAATAGTAGCATTATCTTCTTTCTAGTTCAAATCATAAAAGCTTGACTATGAGCTCTAGCTTTAGAGTGTTGTGCTACCGAAACAGTTTCTCTCCTTTAACTAGCCTTTACAATTGTGCCACCACGGTTAACTTTTTGACCTCTAACTGCATGAACAGATCTTTGAGTGGTAGTAGGAACATCATTAACATTTTTTATACGATCACAGACTAAATGCGCTAAGGATTCGCATTGAAAACATGGTCTAATTTTTTTCATACATTCACTTCTGTGCTTCTTCCCATAATGCTCACATGCTAGAATGATCACGTTCCCCGTTAAACCTCTAGCACTGCTTACCAATACTGTTGACTGACCAGCCAAACTTTTTTCTGTCTTGTTATCCTATAGAGTTGATCTCTATGATGTTCGAGACTCCTTAACTTGTTTAGACAAGGGTTGCGAACTAGTGGTCCTAACTTTTTTTTTTCAAATGCTTGGAAGCACTCAGCTAAAGAAAGGTCAACACTTTTCAACCCTTCAAATTGATGAGTTGTAGCCATTAATGTAGTCTGTGAAACAATTCTCACTATTTTTTTGAAAGAAACCCGCAATTGTGTGCAGTAAATCCTCATAACTTCCACCCTCATGACGAGGTTTATCAATTCTGTTTTATTGGACACCGAATTGCTTAGTATAGTGTATCTCGATCGCTACTCGATTCTCATCTTTAACAATGTGTTCATTGCTATTGATTTTTTATTTAACAATATTTCTTGACTTTTTTAGATATTTTCAACTATAAAACGAAAAAATTCATAATCAATATCCAAATCTTCACTTAAACTAGACTCAATCTTACATGCATCTCTAGATTCATTTTTGAGCTTGATTTAGTCAAAGAATCGACTAAATTTGTAGCTTTGATACCATTAAATTAACATTCCATACATGATCCATTCATTGGGTTTGAGCTACTGGATGCCACATTCATTGTTGGAGCAATTACAATCTTAATTTCAATCTAGTTTTACAATTTATACTTGTAATTGTGAATAATACATCATTTCTGAGGTCTGGTGCCTTTAGTGTCATATATTCGTTTGTAAACTTGTAATTTTTTGAATAGATTGGTTAATAAAATAATTCATGGGTTACATTAATATACTTTGTATAATTGTCATCAAGTGATATTTGCATGCAAAGTAAAATAGAAGCAAATATCGGCTTACTGGTTGTCTAATGTTTGAACTTGTAACAACCCATTTTCGATAAAATTAGAATAGTGGTTTTGGGACCACAAATTCGATTTCGGAAGAAAATAATTATTTTTATATTAATTTATGGTTTATAGTATGATAGTAATGTCATATAAAAATTTCGTAAAATTTTTTTACCGATTACATGTTTAATTTGATAAAAGACCAAATTGCGTAAAATGCAAAAGTTGAGTTCTAATAGCTAAAGGGATTAAATAGCTATAGAACTTTAAAGTGGAGGTCCTTATATGGTAATAGACCATTTAAAAATGCTTAGTGGTTAAGGATGATGATTCATCCATGATAAATAAAATAAAGAAAATGATGAAATTGGAAAGAGAAAAAAATAAAAGATGATAATTAATTAAATAATAAAAATATCATATTTTTCATCATCTTTCCCAAATTATTTTCATGGAAACCCTAGCTAAGAGAAAGTGAGCTCAAGCAAGCTTATTTTGATATGTTTTCTTGTCCCGTTTTTAATGATTTTTATATTTTCGAGATCATAACAGCTTAATTTAGCTATTTTGGGGACTAATTTGTAAAGTTATTAAAGTACTACAGTTTTGCCATGGACGAGTATGCTGAAATTTTGAAATTTATGATAGAAAATGAAAGGTTGTTGACAGATAAACAACTTTTGTAAAATGAATTTTGATGAAATTATGATTTTAAGACTAAATTGTATAGTTGTAAAATTCATGAAAAAATTTGAACTTTTATGAAATACACGGGCTGTAAATATTATATAACAAATTTGACTAGGCTTGAAATAAGGATTAAATTGCATGAATTTTATTTTCCAAGCCTAGGGATGAAATCGTCATTAATTAAAAGTTTAGGGGCAAAATGGTAATTTTTCCTAATATTTGAATTGAATTGAAATTAACATGAATTAATGTTAATTCATTTATATGTATTTGAATAGACCGAATTCAGAGTTAGAACGAGGAAAAGAGAAAATGTCGGATTAGTAGATTTTACGTATACAAATATTTGTCGATGTAAGTTCGTGTAACTAAATTATGTATATTAATATGTTTAAATTGAATGTTCTATATATGTGAATTGTATAAATGTCTTATGTATGAAAACTAGTCACATATCCGTTAATGCCTGATAAACGTTAAATCTCGTTTGAATAAATGAAATTCGATGGATATAGGATTTCCTGAGTTTGTTGTAGTCCTACATATGTTGTGAACACACCATAGATCTTACGAGTATTCTGTTATAAGACCTCTCGAGCTTTCTGTTACATGGCTCCTGCAAGCATCTTGATCGGTAGCAATCCTGCATGTGTTGCGAACTACTGCAGCTCTTTGTGAGCGTCCTGTTTTATGATCGGTTGTGATCTTGCATATGTTGTAGACACAAACACAGCTCTTTGTGAGCGTCCTGATATGGCTCGCTTGAACTTCCCGACATATGGCTATCTTGAGCTTTTGTTACAAGGCTCTTTATAAGCTTCCCGATAGGTTTTTCGTAAGCTTCCTAATTAAAAGTTCTTTGTGAACTTCCTGATTATGGCTTTTATGAGCTTCCTGTTATATAGCTCGGATAAGCTTCTTGATAGGCTCTTTGTGAGCTTATTGATTAATGGCTCTTTGTGAGTTTCCTGATATATGGCTCGAGAGAGTGCTTCCTGATTATGTACTCTAATGAGTACCCCTGAATATGAATTGACGGATTACAGTTTGTACACTTTAAGTGTACTACATGTGTATCCGTCGATATTTCAAATAAATTCAACGGGTAAAATTTAGACATGAGAAAATATAAGCATGAAATGAAATATTATTCGTATTTGCCTGAAATACATGAAAATGATGATATATGATATATGGAAGTATGAGATGATGATATATGAACATGAAATTTGTTGGATGATTATATTCATCTATGATTGTAGATTTGTACACCTCGAGTGTACTTCCTGAGTTTCCATTGATATTTCATCTGATTTAATGGGCAAAATCTTGATATAAAATAATCTAAACTTGAGACGAAATTTTAAAAAGATGTACTTGAAATACATGGGTATGATTTGTATATGTTGTATGAATTCATGATGTGGAAAGTATATGTATACGAGAATTTGGTTATTATTGAGTCCATACATGTTTCCTGATGTTTATATAAGATAGTATGACTTAGAAACGAACTATTACCCGTATGTACATGGAGTACATGGAAATGATATTACCTGATATAATGATGCATGTATTGGTTGTTATTGGAATGTGGAACTTGTTTGATGACTTTGTGAATCCATGATTATATATGAATACTTGCTAACATGATGAGGATATGTGTTTTGGGCTTGTGACCAAATTGGTTGATAGTGCCTTGCATGTTTATTTTGAATATAAATATATGGTAAGTTATTTACCATGTTATACGAACTTACCAAGATTTCATGCTTACTCTATTTTATTTTTCCCGTGCCTTATAGTAATTCAAAAGCTTGTTGGATTGGAAGCTAGTTGGAGATCACTCACACTATCCATCAGCCCATCATGGTATATATGATAAATTAATTATGGTTATAATGACATGTATAGGTTAATTAGCCAATGTTGGCATGCAAATGTTTGGGTTATAACTACCAATGGCTTGTGATGAATATGTTTTGATATGTATAAATGAGGCTATAACATGTTTGGTGTGCGCTTAAATGGTTGAATGGTAGAAATCATGTTGGCATATTGATGATTAATTCTAGCATATTTGGTAAAATATGCATATAGGTGAATTTGATAAGTTAAGTAAGTTTTGTATGTTTGGCTACATGATGGTAAAGTGTTATTCGAGGTGCTTAAGAGCACATTGGGTGTATGTGATGTTATGTCATGCATGAGACTCAGTTTTGACTTGAATTAATTGTTATAAAAATGGCTTGTGAATATGTTAAAGTATTGGTGTAAGAGGAAGACTAATTGGGTGAGAAATGTGGATTGGAAAATATCCTATTTTTGTCCACATGGGCAGAGATAGGGGCATGTGTCTCAGCCGTGTGTGACACGCGGCTTAGCACATGGGTGTGTGATTTGGCTGTGTGACCCTTGCACCTACACACGGTCTAGCACACGGGCGTGCGACTTGACCGTGTGACCCAAGTCAGAGAGTCACACGCCCTGAGACACGGGCGTGTCATTGGCCGTGTGACCCCTGCACTTAGGAAAAATTTTGAGATTTTACTAAAAATTCTCTGAGTATCTGGTTTAGTCCTGACTCGTTTCTAATGCATGTTTTGGACCTCGAGGGTTCATCTAAAGGACTTTATATTTGATTTCTGACTTGAATACTATATAAACAAAATATCTATTTACTTGATCTGTATATTCTGGTAATGCTTCGTAACCCTGTTCCAGTGACGGATACGGGTTAGGGGTAATATTAAGTGATATTACATGGTCGGATCATAATACATAAAGGCAACTTATATTTGTGGATGAACCTAAACATGTCTTTAGTCTAATAAAAAATGAGCAAATCGATTGAAAAACTAATATATCGTCTATCAAGTTCAATTGGAGAGATGCCTTTTCTTAGGCATCGGAGTGGATGACTCCTGGAAGATAACATAGATGTGACTGACTGGTCTGACAATACATTGGACTAAATTGAAGAAGAATAAATCTTGATTTTTTTATGAATTTATTCACTTGTGACGTTTAACATGTGGCATACCTTAATCCTGAGTGGATGATAGGCTATGTATGTGTGACTCATTTACTTTGATGTAAGTAAAGGATTGAGTTAAAGTAGATAAAGAACTAAAAATTGGTGCGTTGGGTATACGACTTTTACAGTATGAAGCACCATTTACAATAGTAGACTTCAAGTTGAGGCTAGAAAAGAAGTCTGATGAGATAGCTTGTTGCTAATGCTGGCAAGCGTGACCAACACCCTTTATAAGCAATTGGAGAGATATAAGACCACCAAAGTGATTCTAGACAAACTAGAAGACATGTTCAGATGTCAAGTTGCCTTCGCTTAACAGTCGACTATTACTAGTTTGATGAATTCCCAATAAAAGCCCGTACTCCAATAAAAGACCATATGATTCTTATGGGATACTTTGCCAAGGTTGCAAATAATGACACCAATTTGTTTCAGAACACTCAGATCGAAATGGTGTTCAAGAAGCCAAGGATTTTTCTAGCTTTTGAATCGCATATACGCTTATATAACTCAAGAAGGAGTTACAATCCTAAGAGTTGATGTTGAATGACGATTAGTTGGTCTAAAGAGCGACAACATAATTGTCATTTTTTCCTCAAAAGGGATGGGAAAACACGCTAATAAAATTAAAACTAAGGTATCTGGGCTACCACAAATAGAAAGAAAGAGAACCAGAAAGCCTAAATACTTATCTAAGTCTAAATGCTTCTTCTATAGTAAGAAAGGGCACTTTAAGGCAAACTATAAAAAGTGGAAGGAATATTTGATAAAAGATTATTTAGTGGAATATTCAATAGATCACTGGGTCATTGATTTGAGAGTCACTAATCACATATGTGTTTTTCCACAAAGGTTCGAGGAGACGAAAGATCTTAGAGATAAGAGTCTCTTGTTGCGGATCGAAAATGGGACAACTGTGGTAGTTGAAACAGTGAGAGATGTACATCTTTATTTTCATAATTTTAGGAAGATTAATTAGAAAAACATTTTCTATATACCAAATTTTAAAATAAACTTTATTTATGTTGTATGTTCATATAAAAATGGCTTGACCCTGACTTTTAATAATAATATTGCAATATGTAGAAATCTTACACTTACCTGTAATTGATGAATGTTAAATAATCTCTATTTTATCAACCAAATATGTACACACTACTAGAGACTGAAATCTTCAATAAAAGACTTAAACATTCTCACTCTAATGAGGTGTACCTTTTGTATTTGAGACTTGATCATATTAAAAAAGAAAGAATCACTAAACTTGTGAAATATGACACTTTAAGTTCTCTTAAAGAAGTTGATGTTCTACATGTGAATCTTGCTCGAAAGGTAGGATGACCTAGTGATCTTTTAATACAAAAGGAATGAGGGTTGTGAAACCTTTAAACTTGTGCACACTAGCATATGCGACCTTATGAGCGTAAGTGCAAGAGTATGTAACCTTTATTAATGATTATTCTAGATATGAATATGTGTTCCTAATGCATCCCAAGAGTGAAACCTTTAATAAGTTTAAATAGTTTTGTGTGTAAGTGGAGAAACAACTAGGTTTACCTATAAATGTACTTCAGTCTGATTGAGGTAGGAAATATTTATTAGATGATTTCTTAGGGTACTTCATAGAGATCCTAATTAATCACGTTAGGCACTCCTTGACAGAATGACATGGTAGAGAGAAGAAAACAAAAGTTGTTAGACATGGTTCATTCAATGTTAAGTTATTTAAAGCTACCAATATCCTTTTGGGGATATGTGGTACAAACAACTTGCTATAGTTTGAACTATGTACCAATTAAAGCAGCATCGAAAATTCTATATGAATTATGACATGACAAGAAGCCAAATCTAAATCATTTAAAAATCTAGCCCAAGTATTGGATAAATATGCGAGGAAGTTGGATTCATGTGAAAAATTGTGCATGTTTGTAGGATATCCAAAAGGAACAACTGGTGGTTTATTTTATAATCTAAAGGAGCATACTATGATAGTTTCTATTCATGCTACTTTCATGGTGGAAAGTTACATGAATAAATTCAAACCTCAAAGTAAAGAAGTATTTGAGGAACTTTCAGGAAGTACACAAAGGCTTACGAAAATGGTTCCATAACCAACTCCTAATAGTAGACCTACAAACAATTAGCAATATAGGGTGCTTCACCGTAATGGGAGGGTCTCTTGTAGGCTTGAGGTCTTCCAATCTTGGAGAAGTGTTTTAAACATTGAGTCTACCGATAGGAAGATGATGACCTACCCAAATATGATGAAGCGATGAAGAGTGTTGATTCCAAGCTCTAGGAAATAGCTATAAAAGTTTATATCGATTTTATAGATTCCAACTTAATGTGGGAACTTGTAGACTTACCAAAATGGATGAAACCCATAGGGTGTAAGTGGATCTATAAGAAGAAAAGAAATGTGGATGGAAAAATGGAAACTTATAAGGCCAAACTTGTAGCAAAAGGTTATATTTAGAAACAAGGTATTAATTATCTCTCTGGTTGCTATGCTCAAGTTAATCCATTGTGGCACCTCTCGGTTATGAGATTTAGCAAATAAATGTTAAGACAGCGTTTTTGATCGACTATCTTGAAGAGAGTATTTATGATGCAACCTATCAGATATACAACTAAAGGAAATGAGCATAAAATTTGCAAATTGCTTAGATTCATATATGAACTTAAGAAAATATCCCTCCCATGGAATAAAAAATTTGAGCAAGTAATCAACTTTGAATTTGAGCAAAAAACATGAATGAACCTTGTGTTTGTAAACGTATAGGGGATGGAAAGGTGGTCTTTCTCATTTTATGTGTCGATCACATTCTACTTATTGGGAATGATTTAGGGTTATTGACATCGATTAAGTTGTGATTAACCCAACAATTTAGCATGAAGGACTTGGGAGAAGCTAATTTTATTTTAGGTATTCGAATCTTAAAGGATCGAAAGAACAAAGTGATAGTTCTATCTCAATCTTCATAAATAGACAAGATATTGGAAAGCTATGCAATAAGATTCAAAGAAGGGAAATCAACCTTCTGTACTGGGATTTAATCTTTCCTTGAAGGACTATCCTAAGATAACGGAAGAAAGAGAAAACATTAGAGAGGTTTCTTATGCTTCAATAGTAGGAAGTCTTATGTGTGCTATGTTGTGCACACAATTAGATATTTGTTTTGTAGTGGGTTTGGCGAGCCGATATCAGCTAAATCCAAGATCAATACACTAGCAAGTACTTTAGTGATCATGCTCCAATGTGCACGCGCCGTGGCTGAGAATCAAAACTTAAAAAATAATAATAACATAACAGTATTTGCAAGTGTGATAGTCAGTTGCAATATTTATAAATGTTAAAATGGAACACTTCAAAAGGATGAAACCCAAGAGATTGCCAAATTTATAAACGTGTTTATCAAGTTAATTACAAGTTAAGCAATTACTAATCTAATCAAGTTGAAAATTACCAGTGCAAGTTCAAATAAAATATATTTTGAATTATGTCTAAATTAACAAATATAATCACCAAACTAACTTTCTTCCTTTTTACTAGAAACAATGCAAATGGATTGAAATGATGATTGAATGAGTCATGGATAATTAACAAAGCTAATAAATTTATGATGATTATATTTTTGCTACTCCTAGCTAGGAATCTCCTCTTGGTCTCATTTTAAAATAGAAAATACCACTTAAGCTCTCATCTTGGTCTCACTTAGGTATATAGATCTTCTATCGATCTCACAATTTGAACAAGTGTATCAAAGTCCTACACGATAGAGTTTTCTCTCAGTCTTATCTACCTAAATCTTCCACTAGAGGTGTTAATTCTAGTGTAATATGCAATTTAATAAATTTGAAAAAAATAACCAATCAAGGAATAGATAATAACTTAGCTAAGTAACCCACTCATCCATCAACCAATAAAATAATTCAGGACATGATTAAATTTAAATTTCATACAAGCATTTTGACAAGCACATAGTTGGCATAAAATATAAAAAATAAGGGTTGATAAAATGTATTAATAGATAAACATCAAATGGAGTGTGAGCGTTTAATACATCTCCATCCACAATGCTCCAACAAAAATGAAGAAATAAAAATACTACAACAAAAACAAAAAGAAAAGAAAAAAAATGAAAACCTAAACTAGTAATGATGAAATTAAGGAGAAAACGTTCAACCAAAAAAATATGATCAAAAGCTTATAAAGTAGTATCTATAGTTTACTAACATATAATCTAACATTGACCATTATACCCTTAAATGAAAAAAGGACTTAAGCTTATTTGAACATAAAATTGCTTCTGTAGTTTTTCACCCGTTAGGCAATAGTATCGCAATACCCAAAACAATAACTAAATTGGTAGTCTTGGGATCTTGGTATCACAATACCAATTAGTTGGTATCACGATATCACTAGAATTGGCCTTAACTTCAATCATTTCAGCACTATGAAGGGTATCACGACTTTCATGCCTTAGTATCATAATACCCTCATTCTAAATGATGATTTCTTCAAGTTTGGGCCATTATTGACCTCCTACACCTCTCAGACATATCATTAGGTCCCTCATGGCATGTGTGGTCAATTTGGGTCTCAAAAAGGGTGTGGAATTAAATAAAAAATTATTAATACTTAGAATTAAAAATCAACAAAAACATATAAAAATACTTAAATTGCTTGAGAATAAGCTCATCAAGTGTATTGGAGAGCCTAATTTGATGTATCAAATTACGATAGATCATTAAGCATATACTCAAGTATTTTTGAAGAACAATCGATTATATGCTTTTGTATTCTAGAAGAGATCTTACTCCTATCGAATATATTGATTCTGACTTCCAAACATGTCACAATTTGAGGAAATCAAAGTCGGGTTGTGTTTTTTTCCTGAGCGATGGTTCCATTGTGTGGAGAAGTGTAACACAGAGCTGTAATGCTGATCGCCTATAAACCTGTTAACTTTTATATTAAAAATATCACACCAAAAATATATAAAAGTTTCTGCAAGTATACAAGTCAATTTGTAATATAGTATATGTGTTTACAATGGAACACATAAAGTGTTTCGAGGATTCCACCCAAGGGAGGATGGAATAAATCTATAGAAAATATTTTTACAACAATAAGTATAAATAATAATAATTAAATCCTATATTATGATAGCTCATAAAGTATATTAATAAGAGAAATTAAATAACTAAAATAAATTAACAAGAAAATAAACAAACGACTTAAATCGAATAAACCAATCAGGAAGATTAACTTGTTTCAGGTTTTGTAATCAACTTCAATTTATGGTTTTAGGGTGGATTAGCTATCGATTAACTAATTATTACCTTCTAACCTCTAACTGATAAATTGATCGGTTGATACTCACTTATCTCTGACCATACTTTCTCAATCAGGATAAAGTATGATTTACTCGATTAGACTTATCTCCCGATCTCGTTTAACCTATGCTTACTTCATAGGGTGCCAAGCCTACGGTTTAGGAATGCATAATATATACCAACTAATCTTCTCAAGAAGCCTTAAATCTTCTGTTAATCAAGTCCCTGTCCACTCATTAATCTCCCCTAAGGGATTTAGCCACTCATATTATTCATAATCTTAATCTCAATTGAATAAAATATGTAAAGAATATGATTGAATTGAAAGAGAAAAGAAATTAGAATAATCCTCGATCGAAATAATGAATAATGTCACTCACAAAAGCAAATAATGGAAATACTTCAATATTAGAAAAGAATTCTTGGATCGAAACCGATTTCAAGAGGAAAATAAAAAAGTTTATGAAAGAAACTAAGAAAACTAAATTTAATCTTACTCCTAAAATACGAGGGTTTTTAAAGGCATCTAAGATGACTTAGTTACATCAAATCCTTAAGGTCTTATTTATAAGACTACTGGCAGCCTAAATGACATGTCTTAGGCCTTCGTATAAAGTTAATTGTGCGAACAAAAATAACTTTGACATTTGCCTTGCATGGTGCAACACTATAGGTGTTCCAGGCCTTGTATGGCTCATTTCATGCTTTAACGACTCAAGAAGCTTGTGCAGTACTTATCCTTTGCTCCCACATCAATTGGGCCTATAATTCATCATCTTACATACTCAATTTAACATATTAACACTACCTAAAGTTCGTGTTAGCCTAATAGGTCACAATGCTCATAAAATGTGTTAAAAAACTTATTTTACTAATATTTAATTGTAACTACTGAATACTGAAAGCACAATATGAAAGACTAAATTGATTAGAAAACAGTGCTCATTAAGTATGGAAATAGACCAAAATAACAACTATATTTGACGGTAGGTCAACTGCTCACTCTATTATGGAGGCTGAATACGTGATTGCTTTTAGCTTTCAAAGAAGCAATATGGCTTCGAAAGTTCCTCACGGATCTTGAAATCATTCTAGGTATGGGAAAAGCTATCACATTATATTGTAATAGCAGTGTAACAATAGCTAATATTAAGGAGATGAGAAACCACAAGAGAACAAAATATATTGACCGGAAGTATCATATCATAAGGGAGGCAATTGCAGACGGGTTGGTGGATGTATTCAAAGTTGTATCCGAGGAAAAACTTGTAGACATGTTTACCAAGACTTTAGTAGCTAGGAATTTTGAGAAACATGTGGAGAGTATGGGAATGCAGAATATGACTTATGAACTTCACTAGGGCAAGTAAGAGACTGTTAGATTTGGTGCCCTGAGTGTAGTATATTAGATTGTAAACTTGTAATTCTTTCGAACATATTGATTAAGAAAACAATTCATGGATTACATTAATATACTTTGTATAATTGTCCTCATGTGGTTTTTGCATGCAAAATAAAATAGAAGCAAATATTGACTTACTAGTTGTCTAATGTTTAAACTAATACTAAGCAGTATTATGTGGTGGATCGTAATACAAAAAGATAGCTTATATTAGTAGAAGAACCTAAACATGTCCTTAGTCTCATCGAAAATAAACAAATCGATTGAAAGACTAATATGCCATCTATCATGTCCAATTGGGGAGATGCCTTGTCTTGGGATTAGAGCAGATGAATCCCAAAAAATAGAGACATAGATGTAACTGATTTGACTGGTAGTACATTGGACTAGACCCAAGAAGAATAAATCCTAAATCTTCTTATGGATTTATTCAGTTGAGGCGTTTAAAGTGTGACATATCTTAATCTTGAGTGGATGATGGACTATTTATGCATGACTCGTATACTTGATGTAAGTGAAAGCCTGAGTTTAAATAGATAAGGAACCAAAAGCTAGTGCGTTGGGTGTATGGCTTTTATAGTATGTAACGCCATTTAAAAAAGGGAATTCTTAGCTTGAGACATGGGTAAATGATATCCTCTCATTGGCATTACACAATTGATGAAAAGTAAATGTGGCCATGGGTCGTTCGTCTTTGTGATGGGCAGCTTGATTACCATTTTATAGTAATTAACTTTTCATGAAGGAAGATGTAACGATTATCATGAGATAAAATAGGTACATATTGGGAGAACAGATATTATCCCAAAGATATTAAGGATATCCTATGAGCATTTGTAATTAACTTCAGATTGAGGTTTTAGGGTGATTAGCTACCGATTCACCAATTATTACCTCTTAGCCTCTAATTGACAAATTGATTGGTTGATACTATCTTATCTCCTGACCTTACTTTCTCAACTAGGATAAACTACAATTTACTCGGTTAGACTTATTTCTCGATCTCATTTGACCTACAATTACTGCCTAGGGTTGTTCAGTCTAGGGTTTAGGAGTGCGTAATCTATACCAACTAATCCTCTCGGGGAACCTTAAATCCTCCATTAATCACATGCCCATCCATTTGTTAATCTCCTTTAAGGGATTTAGCCACTCATATTATTCGTAATCTTAGTCTCAATTCAATAAAACCTGTAAAGAACACGATTGAATCAAAAGAGAAAAGAGATTAGAGTAATCTTGGATTTTGATGTCGAATGAAGAATGGAGTAGTAAATCGCTCGGTCGGAATAACAAATAATGTTGCTCGCAAAGGAAAATAAATGAAATTCTTCAATATTTTAAAAGAACATTTGATTCGAAATTGATTCCAAGAGGAAAAAAAAGAGTTTATGAAAAAAATTAGAGAAAACTAAATATAATCTTACTCTTAAACTATGAGGGTTTTTGAAGGTGTCTAAGATGATTTATTTACATCAAAACCCTAAGGTCTTGTTTAGAGGAGTGCTGGCAACCCAAATCAGGTTTTTGCCTCATCCTAGGTCTTTGCATAAAGTCAACCGTGTGGATGAAAATAACCCTAAAAGACTTGAGAAACATATTGACCTATGTCACACCATAGGCCTTGCATGGTGCGACACGATTGGTGTTTGGAAACACAAAAATATACACACTTTTTCATGCCCTTTCTAACACAAATTCATGTAGTTTCGATAAAATTCTTGTCGAAAAATATATAATAATAATAAAATAATTAAATTATACTTCAATTATTAACATGTTGAATTTTAATTAATTTTATAATAAATTTTGATTAATTTTGATAATTTTCGATAGATTTGCACAAAGGGCAAAAATTGGCTCAGTAGACACTACTAGAAGTGCAAAATTGAAAAGAGATTTTTGAAACATTGAGGCGAATTAAATTTTTAGACGAAGACGGTCTAGATTATGAATATTACTTCATAATATAATTAATTTTAATTTTAATCCAATTTGTTTTGGGTTAAACAATTATTATTAAATTAATTATGAAAAGAGGCCCAGTTGAGCTGAACCGAGAAAATCAATCCGACCAAGCATTGGGCAGTCCAAAACCATCCCACATGCTGACCCAATCAGATTGTTTGGCTGATTACTTGGCTTTCAAAATATCCCTTGAAGACTCCTTGAATTTGCATTCAAACCCCTCCACTGTTCATGCCTTTCTAGATTTGCCCCTACCTTAAAATAGCAAGTTTGAAACCTTCAAACTTGCCACATGTGTGGCCGGCCATAGGGGGACTCTATGGCTACTAATTTTTTCTATTATTAGTGGCCTACTCAACCTATAAACTCCCCTGGCTGCTCATTTGAAACACATATCAAAACTTGTCATCCTTTCACTTCTTTACCACTTTCTGTCTTCAAAACCCTTCCGTTGTTCTTCATTTTCTTCCCCAATCCTTTGCTGATTTCACCTCTTGAAAAAGTCCTTCAACCACCATTTGGAGTAGCATCAAGTGTTCGTGGAAGCCTCAGTTCAACAAAAACAAAAGGAGAAGGCAGAGTGGAGCAAACTAGTCAAGCCACGGAGAAACACCGAATTTAATTATTGTTTCTTATCCTTTTAATTTGATTGTTGTTGTTATGAAAATGTCTATGAATATTTGTGATGTTTATATGTTTAATTTAATTAATATGACTTAAATTTAATTCGTGTTAGGTTGATAGCATTTTGTCTAGTTAATTTATTAAAATTGAGTTTGTGTTGTTATAGGTCTTGGTAAGATGTTTGATTAAGTAAAACCATGACTAAGTTATTCTTGCATTACAATCGTAAGGTAACTAATGAATTAATTAATTAAACGGATTGAAATTGAAATTAATTAACACAATACTTAATCAGTGCATGTTTAATCATCTAGGGTAGCTGACGGTTAAATTAGCAACAGTATCTAACGATACATTAGCCTTGCATAACTTGTAAGATTATTATGATTAAACTGTTTCAAGGTAGAAATACATTGTTACGTCATGTAATCTTTTATGTGTTTATGAGATTGAATTAATTGTTTGAATTGACATAGAGATGTGTATAAGAGATTATTTTAATTTCATAAGTATGTATGTGCATTAACACATTTGCTTATTAAAATTTGTTTAATCGGTTGAATTGAAATAGAGATATAGTTAAGAGATAAATGGATTTTGGTAGATAAGTATGTTCATAAGTTACCAAATTACTGAGTTGCCGTGAATTTATTCGTAACAACATGAACATGAGTTTAGTAATTATAAGTTAAGAAATGTAATTAATCTAACACAATTATGTCATCTTGATTAAAATCATCTTTTGAAATCGTGCATTGGAACTTTTATTTACTCTTTATTTATTTTACTTAGTTAAAAATCTTAGTTTTTAATCACCTCTTCAAATCAAAATATGTTTCTTCACCAAAGTGTTTTTAATTGCATTCGTAAATACTTCTTTTCACAGTCCCTGTGGGTACAATAACTCGACATTTACTTGGTCACTTTATTACTTTTTGTGATTGTGTACACTTGCACATTTTTTTCGTTCCAAGTTTTTGGCGCCGTTGCCGAGGACTGTTTTAAAAGACATTATTTGTGAAATTATTTTGCATTTTGGTTTCTGTTAAATTTTAATTCCATCTTTTTTATGTTTGTTTTAGGTGTTTATGAGTATTGATCAAATTATTGACTTACTCTCTGTAGACCCTGAAATTGAAAGGACTTTCTGACAAAGGAGAAGACAAGCGAACCAAAGAAGGATCGAAGATATGAATTTTGAAAATCCAAACCAACATCCAATAGGAACATTCGCTTATAATACTCACAATTTGATCATTGTTGTTGATGATAAAAATTGTGCCATTCAACAATATGCCATTCTTTTATTTAATGAGCTCAATTCGACTATTAGGAGACCTGAAATCAAGGCACAACAATTTAAGCTGAAGCTGGTCATGTTCCAAATGTTGCAAAATATGGGTCAATTTAGTGGGTTTCCTACTGAAGATCCATATCTTCATCTTCAGCTATTCATGGAAGTGAGTGACTCATTTAAACTAGTCAGGGTGACTAAGGATGCCTTGAGACTGAGATTATTTCTATACTCCTTAAGAGATAGAGCATGAGCATGGTTGAACTCCCTACCATCCGGTTCTATAACTACATGGCAAGAGTTGGTTGAATGTTTCTTAATGAAATATTTCCCTCCATATTTAATTGCCAAAATCTGAAATGAAATCACTTTGTTTCAACAACTTGATGAAGAATATTTATATGAGGCATGGGAGCGGTTCAAAGAGTTATGACGAAAGTGTCCTCATCACGACATTCTTTTCTACGTTCAAATGGAAACTTTTTATATTGGTCTCAATAGTCATACTAGAATGATGGTGGATACTTTTGAAAATGGAGCCCTTCTTTCTAAGTCTTATAATGATGCTTACGAGATTATTGAAAGAATTGCCTACAATAACTATCAGTGGCCAACCAACCGAGTAGCCTCAGAAAGACGAGTAGTAGGAGTACATGAAGTGGAAACACTTGCTTCTTTGGCCCAGGTATCCTTTATGTCTTCTATGCTTAAGAACATAATTGTTAATGGTTTCAATGGTAATCTGTCAGGTTAGCATTGAACCAGTTCGAAAATATTTCTTGTGAATACTGTGGAGATGGCTATTTGTTTGAAAATTGCTCGTCGAATCAAGAGTCAAATTATTACATGGGAAATCAAAATTGGAATGGTCCACAATCAAATTTTTACAACTCTTCATGGCAAAATCAACCAATTTCTCATTGGAGTAATCAATCGGCAGACCATAGTGACTCTGTTATGCCATTTCGACCAAATTATCCATCGGAATATTCTCAAAAAGTGCAACAACCCCTACAAACTGAATCTGCAAGTGATCTTGAGAATCTGATGAAGGCATACATAGAGAAGAATGATACCACTTTAAGAAATATGGAGAATCAAATTAGTCAGCAAACTGATGAACTTCAAAATAAGCCCCAAGGTATTTGGCCAAGCGACATAGAAAATCCAAAAATTTTAGGTAAAGAACATTGCAAAACAGTCTCTTTGCCAAGTGGAAAGAAATTGGAGCCCAAGGTGGTTGAGGTTCAAGATGAGCTTGTTGTTGCTCAAGACAAAGAGGAAGTTCAACCAAGTTTTGAAACTCTTGTATCAAAGAAGTCAGATTCAGTGATCCTTGATGAGATAAACTCTAAACCAGATAGTTTTGATTACCTAACACCCTTATTGGATGCAGAAAAATATCCATAAAAGAGTTGTTCAGTTAAAGCTAAGATTTCACCATTGTCATATCTCAACGATTCTAGAAATGCAAAACCGAGAAGCGATTTTTGAAGCAATGAAGCAATGAAGCAAATTAATTTTTCAGCCGAAGGCAGTGGAAATTATGAATATTAATTCATAATATGATTAATTTTAATTTTAGTCCAATTTATTTTGGGTTAAATAATTATTATTAATTAATTATGAAAAGAGGCCCACTTGAGCTGAACCGAGAAAACTGATCCGACCGAGCATTAGGCAGCCCAAAATCGTCTCTGTAACATCCCGAATTAGGGTATAATTAGAATAGTGGTTTGGAGACCACAAATTCAAAGTAGAAATAAGTATTCTATGATTATTATGAGGTCTATGATATGATTGCATGCTTGTGTGGAAATTTTATGAAGAAATTTTATTAATAAAGTGTCCAATTTGACATTTAGGACTAAATTGCAAAAGTAGCAAAATGTGAGTTCTAGAAGCTTTAAGCATGAAATTGCCATGGATTATTAATTAGAGGTCTTTAAATAGCAATTTGCCTAATTTCTATTTTTATGGACAAAAATGGGCATGAATAGGAAAAATTTAAAAGAAAGGCCTTAAGGGCATTTTTGTCATTTGGTTAATAAAAGAATAAAAAGGGAAAAATAAGTCAAAATTTTGTCCATCTTCCTTCCTCATTGCCAAAAATCCTAAAGAGCCATAGCTAGGGTTTTGTTCATCCTTTCAAGCTCAATAGTAAGTACATCCTAACCCCGTTTTTGATGTTCTTTATGTTTTTGAGATCCTTGAAGCATGATCTAGCTATTTCTACCATTATTTTAAACTAAGGTTCATGTTCCAAAACTTACCCATGTGTGACATGCATGTATTTTGAAGTTTAATGGAGAAATAAGAAAGTTTGATGTATGATAAACATCTTTTACTAAGTGGTTTTTCATGAAAACACCTAACAAGGACCTTTTTGTAAAAGTTGTAAAAATGAGTAGTAAAGATATAATTTGAAGGAAAGTGTGGATTGTTATGAGTATGTGTTAGGTTTAGCTAGGCTTGGGTAACAAAGAAAATGGACACATTTCATTTTACGAGCCTAAGGACTAATTTGTAAATATATGAAAGTTTAGGGGCAAAACCATAATTTTTCCAAAATATAGTTTTTGGACTGATTTGAATAATGTGATGATTAAATAAGCTGAATTTGCTATTATAGATAAAGAAAAACGGAGTCTGAACAACGACCTGAGAAAGAACAAGATTTTGGACTAAATCAATTTAATTGTCCATATTTTGTACTGAGGTAAGTTTATGTGTAAATAACGCAATGTAATATCATGTTCTTAATGCTTTATTAATGTATGAGTTTCTAATTTTAAATTGTTATGATGAGTGTATGAACGATGTTATGGTCTATGAGGATGACATTGTGAACGAGTTCAACGAATATGTGACATTAAGAAAATCCCATTTGAACCTTAGGAATAATTTAGGATACAATGTGACATGTCACTAGGCACTATATGTGTTGAGCTCATAAGATATGCAGTATGTGTCTATGTGAATTCGGGTGCTAGTCTTGTCTACGTTCTCTGGAGATGGTCGGGTAGTCCAAAGATGTGTTGCGGTACACAATGCTACCATGTGTGCAAGCGGCTCGAGTAGTTACGTCCCGACCACGACTTGTGTGAGTAGGCCCGTGATTAGCTCGAGAGCAAGCAATGTGTGATTTGTGATATGAGGTAGTATGTGGCTACGTTTGAAGCACTATATGCAAGCCTTCTGCATATCTTATAGTATTCCGAGTGTTCAACGGGTAAATCAGTGAGTTATTTGACAGGTAAGTCATTGATGAGGAAATATGAGAATGTATTACGAGTTGGTATAGGTATGTACAAAAAACTCATATGAATGAAGTCAGTATGTGATGATCTTTTGGTAAGATTGAAAATGTGTAAGTTATGCCTATGAATTTATGATGACATATATGTAAACTATGTTATGTCAATGGTATATATATTCATGATTATGTTGCTATCTATTTGCATGTGAACTTACTAAGCTTTATGCTTACTCCCTTCTCTTTTCCATTTTCTTATAGTATCGCCAAGCCAGCCCGGGGATCGAAGGACGTCAGAGACTCGATCACACTATCAATTAGACCTTTGGGTATAGTTAGTCTGAACATTTTGAGTATGACATGTATAGGGACTTGGTCTTTTTGTTATTTGTCATATTGGTTTAACCAAATGTTTTGGCTTTTAATGATTTGATGATTCATTTTGTATAGGGCCATGAGATATGGCTCATATTAATTATGGGGATGTAATCCTATTCATATATGCATGCATGTGCTAAGGTCACTCACGATGTGGATAAATTCATTTGGCATGGATGAATTGTGGATACGATTGTGGATGTTGATAATGGAATTGTGAGTAAATGGCATAATAATAACTAAGGCAAGAATATGTAAAACGGAAGTAAATTGATTTTATGTATATTGCATGTGATTTGGTAAGCTTAGTTTAAATAAAATATGGAGTCATAACAAGTACTACTTGATAAGAAGTTGATATGCATGAGCCATGGTTGTGAATGTGTAAGTTCTCATTTATGCCATGTAAGTTGTCATTGAGATGTATAAGTGTGTATGTGTTGTTACGGGTGACAAAAGGCTTGGAAAATAGCCTCAAAGCTGTCCATACGAGTAGACACACGGGTGTGTGTCTAGGCCGTGTATGACACATGGTCTGCCCCATGGGTGTGTGTTCCGGTCGTGTTTCCCTTGTATGTGACAGCCCTAATTTGACCGTAGTCGGAAAGTGGTTTTGGGACCACAAAATCGAGTCACAAAATTATTTAAATGCTCTTTTCTATGTTTATTATATGTGAAGTTTCATGTGTGAAAGTATCGTGTCTTAATTTTGTCATTTGAATGTGGAATTAGCTAAAAAGGACTTGTTTGAGAAACTTTGAAAATGTGGTAGGCGAATGTCCAAGTGATTAATTTTGTAAATTATTAAAGTAGAGGATTTGCATGTCTATTTTACCACTTTATTTAAGTGTACGGTAGTGGGGTTGGTTTAATGCATCATGTGCTTTATATAATAATAAATTATAAACTTAAATTATGGTATAAAATAATATATGTTATTTTTTAACATAAAATGAGGTGATAAAAACAAAGTTGAGCCTTATTTTTATGACTTAGCCGAAACTTAAAGAAAACAAAAAGAAAAAGAGAAACTCTTGAATATTCGGTCATTTGGGGAGATAAATTCAAGCTCAAGAGCATTGAGGGGCAAATTCAGATAAGGGAAAAGCTAAAGTAACTGAATAGTCGATCCGCGACTGTTGAAAATATTCGAGGTAAGTTTTGAGTATTCAAACATAGTTTATAATTGAATGTAATATGAAAATGTATAATAGGAGAATTATGACATGATGATAAGGTGTGTGATATGTGCATTTATTCGAATGAAGGAAATAAATTATTAGTGCGTTTGTGCTATGTGAAATCAAGTAACATATGATTTGATATGCATGAAACTTGGTGAATTGATTATCGTATGATGAATTCGGGCCTTGAGCCTAGCAGGCTATAATGCCGGTGAAATAATATCAGGATTCGAGCCTAGCAGGCAAAATGCCGATGAATGAATTCAGACTTAAAGTCTAGCAGGCTTCCTGCCGGTGATGAATTCGGGTTTAAAACCTAGCAGGCTTAATGCTGGTGATTTGATAAAAGTCTAAGACTATAATACTTCGTGTTAGAACGACAATTGAATACATTCAATATATTAAGTTGGCCTGGTACGTATCATGTACTTATATATGAGTTTGATTTGAATTGAATCATAAGTGTATAATGTGATGCATATGTGAATAAGTGTTATAACTATATCTATGACCATGATACATTCAGCCAAAGTGTGAAGTTATGTGAAAATATTTGATTTACTTATGTTATATGAATTCAGATTCAAGTGAAGTTAATATGCTAAATATGAGTTAAATGTTTGTATATATTCGGCCAAATGGCAATATACCTAAGAAATGTCACTTGAGAATTTGATTAATCGATTTATAATTGAATTTAATTGTTTGCATTGCTTAAAACTTACTAAGCTTATGGAAGCTTACTCTTTTTGTTATGTTTCTCTGCTTTTAGATCGTTGACTCAAACCACTTGCTCGGGATCGTCAAAGAACTCGTCACACTATCTATCATTTAGGTACTATTATGTTTTGGAATTCGTATGGCATGTATAGAATAGACTTAAGTGAATGATATTTTGAGATGTTGTTGTATATAAGCCATGTGAATATGGTGACTTTTGAATGTCAGTATAAGTCTAAATTTCGATCTTTGATTTTGTTTGGCTATGCATATAATTGCCAATGAACTTATGTAAATGTGAATGTACAAATGTAGTGTTTTGGATTGGTAACTCTTCATAACCCAATCCGGCGACAGATACAGGTTATAGGGGTGTTACATTTTATTGGTATCAGAGCTACGGTTTAGTCGATTCTAGGACTAATGTAGTGTGTGTGAGTCTAGCTATACATGACATAAAGTGTTAATATGATAGTGTGATGATTTCTGACAGTTGAAATGTGTTTTTCATATAGTAATGAATTTTGATCCCGATCGAGCGGTAGCTGATGATGTAGAGAGCGTGGCGCTCTTTGCCACAAGACGACAATGCGCGGTTGGACTCTCAACCAAATGCTAGTAATCAGAATGATGAAGCTAAGCAAACCTTCTATGCTATGATGAACGATTGGTTTACCCAATATGTTCGAAGTAATCCGGCTGTTTCACATCCCCCACCCCGACTAATACAACCCTGCACCTGTGGTACCTCCGGTAGTCAACCCGTTGAGATTGAGCAAACCCCCGATTGATAGAATTCGTAAGCATGAGACTACTGAGTTCAAGGCTACTGACAGTGATGATGCCGAGCAGGATGAGTTTTGGCTCGATAATACCATTCGCGTGTTTGATGAATTATCATGTACACCCGATGAGTGCTTAAAATGTGCTATATCTCTGTTACGTGATTCTGCCTACTATTGGTGGAATACCTTGATTTCAGTTGTACTGAGAGAACGGGTTACTTGGGAATTCTTTCAAACCGAGTTCTGCAAGAAATATATCAGTCAAAGATTCATTGATTAGAAACGGAAGGAATTTCTCGAGCTCAAATAGGGCTCTATGACATTACCGATTACGAGCGAAAGTTTGTCAGACTTAGTTGATATGCTCGGGAATGTGTTTCGTCTGAGGCTATCATGTGTAAACACTTCGAGGAAGGGTTGAATGAAGACATCAAACTGTTGGTGGGTATTCTGGAAATCAAAGAATTTGTAGTGCTTGTCGAGCGAGCTTGTAAAGTCGAAGAGCGCGGTAAAGAGAAAAGAAAAGCTGATGATGGAGCTAGAGAGTTCCGTAAAAGATCTTCAGGAAAATCCTTTCATCAGTCATCGAATAAATTTAGAGATGACTCAAGTCGATCTAAGAATACTTCGGGCTTTTTTAGACGGGATCGTGATCGACCCCCTATGAGTACGTGAGCCACCTCTATTGCCAGCGTCGGCAATGATCGTCAGGACAGATCTGAGTGCAAGCATTGTGGTCAATGGCATTCAAGAAGCTGTAGATTTAATGACCGCTCTTGTTTCAAGTGTGGATCAGCTGATCACTTTATCGTAGATCGCCCAAAATTAGTGAATGAATCTCGATCCGAGTGGGAGACCTAGTAACACTGCAACACGAGGTAGACCACCTAGACATGCGGGTAATGCTAGTGGAAATCAAAGAGGGACCAAAGATACTGCTGTACGTTCTGAGGTTCGTGCTCCTGCCAGAGCCTATGCTATACGAGCGCGCGAGGACGCTTCTTCGCCAGATGTTATTACTGGTACTTTCACTCTTTTTGATACTGATGTTATTGCTTTGATTGACCCCGATTCTACTCATTCGTATGTGTATGAAACTTTGGCATCCAGTAAGACTCTACCTGTTGAGTCTACTGAGTTTGTGATTCGAGTGTCGAATCCTTTCGGCCGTTATGTGCTAGTTGATAAAGTGTGTAAGAAATTTTCCCCGATGATCCGAGATTCTTGCTTTCCAGCTAATCTAATGCTATTACCGTTTGACGAGTTTGATATCATTCTCGGTATGGATTGGTTAACTATGCATGATGCGGTAGTGAATTGCAAGCGAAAGACAATTGACTTGAAATGTTCGAATGATAAGATAATCTGAGTTGAGTCTACTGATTTAAATGGATTACCGGTAGTAATATCTCCGATGTTAGCTCAGAAATATGTGAAAAAGGGGTGTGAAGCTTATCTTGCGTATGTACTGGATAGTAAAGAGTCAGAAAAGAAACTTGAGACAATGCCAGTTGTTTGTGATTTTCCGGATGTATTCCCCGAGGAATTACCTAGATTACCACCTATTCGGGAGGTAGAGTTTGGTATTGAACTTGTACTAGGGACTACACCTATTTCGATAGCTCCGTATCGTATGGCACCAACTGAACTAAAAGAATTAAAATCTCAGTTGCAAGAGTTGACAGATAGAGGTTTTGCTCGACCGAGTTTTTCTCCTTGGGGTGCACCAATATTGTTTGTGAAAAAGAAAGACGGAAATATGAGAATGTGTATTGATTATCGTCAACTTAATAAAGTAATGATAAAGAATAAATATCCGTTGCCGCGAATCGATGATTTGTTTGATCAACTGAAAGGAGCCTCAGTATTTTCGAAGATAGACTTGCAGTTGCGAGTTAGAGACTCTGATGTGCCTAAAACGGCTTTCAGAACGAGGTACGGACACTACGAGTTCTTAGTCATGTCGTTTGGGCTTACTAATGCCCCTGTAGTTTTTATGGATCTAATGAATCAAATTTTCAGATAGTATTTGGATCGGTTTGTAGTCGTGTTTATAGATGACATTTTGATATATTCACGTGATGAAACTGAACATGCCGAGCACTTGAAGTTAGTATTGCAGATTTTGCGAGACAAGCAATTATATGCGAAGTTCAGTAAGTGTGAATTCTGGTTGAGAGAAGTCAGCTTTTTGGGGCATGTTGTATCCGCATCGGGTATCTGAGTTGATCCGAGTAAAATTTCAGCTATACTCGACTGAAAGCCTCCGAGAAATGTTTCGAAAGTTCAGAGCTTTTTGGGACTTGTCGAGTATTACAGACGGTTTGTGAAAGGCTTTTCGATGATAACAACACCGATGACAAAGTTGCTACAGGAAGATGTCAAATTTGAATGGTCAGAAAAGTGCCAGAAAAGTTTTGATCAATTGAAAACCCTTTTGACCGAAGCTCCAGTGTTAGTTCAGCCAGAGTCTGGTAAAGAATTTGTGATCTACAGTGATGCGTCTCTGAATGGTTTGGGCTGTGTATTGATGCAAAAGGGTAGAGTTGTAGCGTATGCTTTGAGACAGTTGAAGCCACATGAGAAAAACTATCCGACTCATGATCTCGAGTTAGCTGCTATTGTTTTTGCTTTGAAAATTTGGCGCCACTACTTGTTCGAGGAAAAATGCCATGTGTATTCCGATCACAAAAGCCTCAAATACTTGATGACTCAAAGAGATTTGAATTTGAGACAAAGACGTTGGCTAGAATTATTGAAAGATTATGAGCTTGTCATTGATTACCATCCAGGAAAAGCCAACGTGGTTGCTAATGCTCTTAGTTGAAAATCACTGGTTGTTTTGCGAGCAATGAATGTGCACCTGTCTATGTCCACTGATGATGTGTTAGTAGCGAAATTAAAAGCAAAACCGTTATTGATACAACAAATCTGTGAAGCTCAAAAAGCTGATGATGAATTAGTTGCAAAACGAGCACTATGTGTTTCGAAAGAGAATTCAGAGTTTTTGATTGATAGAAATGATTGTTTGAGGTTCAAAAATCGATTATGTGTTTCGAGAAATTTAGAGCTTATTCCGATGATTTTGAACGAGGCTCATAGCAGCCGAATGTCAGTTCACCCGGGTAGCACGGAAATGTACAACGATCTGAAATGTCAGTATTGGTGGCACGATATGAAACGAGACATTTCTGACTTTGTTTCAAAGTGTTTGATATGTTAACAAGTGAAATTGGAACATCAAGTGCCTTCGGGATTACTTCAGCCGATCATGATACCCGAGTGGAAGTGGGATCGAGTCACGATGGATTTTGTATCTGGGTTGCCATTGTCTCCGAGCAAGAAAGATTCAATCTGGGTTATTGTTGATAGATTGACTAAGTCAGCCCATTTCATTCCTGTTCGCACCGATTATTCACTCGAAAAGCTAGCCGAATTATACATTTCTCAGATTGTGAGATTACACGGGGTGCCAATTTCTATTGTGTCGGATAGAGATATGAGATTCACATCGCGATTTTGGAAGAAATTTCAAGAAGCATTGGGTACTAAGTTGCATTTTAGCACCGCTTTTCATCCCCAAACCGATGGTCAATCCGAGCGAATTATTCAAATACTTGAGGATATGTTGAGATGTTGCATCCTTGAGTTTAGTGCCTCGTGGGAACGATACTTGCCTTTGGTTGAATTCGCATACAACAATAGTTTTCAATTGAGCATCAAGATGGCACCTTACGAGGCTTTGTACGGTCGTAAATGTCGCACACCATTGTTTTGGACCGAGCTCTGTGAAAATAAGATTTACGGAGTTGATTTGATTAAAGAAGCTGAATAGAAAGTTAAAGTGATTCGCGAAAGTTTGAAAGCAGCATCAGATCGTCAGAAATCGTATGCGGACTTGAAACGGAAAGATATAGAGTATCAAGTCAGAGACAAAGTGTTTCTTAAAGTTTCATTGTGGAAAAAGGTACTCAGATTTGGCTGTAAAGGCAAATTGAGCCCAAGATTTATCGGACCATATGAAATTACAGAACGGATTGGGCCGGTTGCTTATAGACTACTTTTGCCACTTGAACTTGAAAAGATTCACGATGTTTTTCATGTTGCGATGCTCCGTCGGTACAGATCCGATCCTTCTCATGTGATTAGTCCATCAGAGATAGAAATTCGGTCTGATTTGAGTTATGAATAGAAAATTGGTCTGATTTGAGTTATGAAGAGGAACCAGTTTGTATTTTGGCTCACGAGGTGAAAAAATTGCGGAATAAGAAATTTCATTAGTGAAAGTGTTATGGGTCAAACACGGCTTTGAAGAAGCTACTTGGGAGCTTGAAGACTCCATGAAAGAACGATACCCTAATTTATTCGCTGGTAAGATTTTCGGGGACGAAAATTCCTAAGGAGGGAGAGTTGTGACAGCCCTAATTTGACCCTAGTCGAAAAGTGGTTTCGGGACCACAAAACCTAGTCACAAAATTATTTAAATGCTCTTTTCTATGTTTATTATATGTGAAGTTTCATGTGTGAAAGTATCGTGTCTTAATTTTGTCATTTGAATGTGGAATTAGCTAAAAAGGACTTGTTTGGGAAACTTTGAAAATGTGGTAGGTGAATGTCCAAGTGATTAATTTTGTAAATTATTAAAGAAGAGGATTTGCATGTCTATTTTACCACTTTATTTAAGTGTACGGTAGTGGGGTTGGTTTAATGCATCATGTGCTTTATATAATAATAAATTATAAACTTAAATTATGGTATAAAATAATATATGTTATTTTTTAACATAAAATGAGGTGATAAAAACAAAGTTGAGCCTTATTTTTATGACTTAGCCGAAACTAAGGAAAACAAAAAGAGGAAGAGAAACTCTTGAATATTCTGTCATTTGGGGAGATAAATTCAAGTTCAAGAGCATAGAGGGGCAAATTCGGATAAGGGAAAAGCTAAAGTAACTGAATAGCCGATCTGCGACTGTTGAAAATATTCGAGGTAAGTTTTGAGTATTCAAACATAGTTTATAATTGAATGTAATATGAAAAATGTATAATAGGAGAATTATGACATGATGATAAGGTGTGTGATATGTGCATTTATTCGAATGAATGAAATAAATTATTAGTGCGTTTGTGCTATGTGAAATCAAGTAACATATGATTTGATATGCATGAAACTTGGTGAATTGATTATCGTATGATGAATTCGAGCCTTGAGCCTAGCAGGCTATAATGCCGGTGAAATAATATCAGGCTTTGAGCCTAGCAGGCAAAATGCCGATGAATGAATTCAGACTTAAAGTCTAGCAGGCTTAATGCCGATGATTTGATAAAAGTCTAAGACTATAATACTTCGTGTTAGAACGACAATTGAATACATTCAATATATTAAGTTGGCCAGGTACTATCATTTACTTATATATGAGTTTGATTTGAATTGAATCATAAGTGTATAATGTGATGCATATGTGAATAAGTGTTATAACTATATCTATGATCATGATACATTTAGCCAAAGTGTGAAGTTATGTGAAAATATTTGATTTACTTATGTTATATGAATTCAGATTCAAGTGAAGTTAAAATGCTAAATATGAGTTAAATGTTTGTATATATTCAGCCAAATGGCAATATACCTAAGAAATGTCACTTGAGAATTTGATTAATCGATTTATAATTGAATTTAATTGTTTGCATTGCTTAAAACTTACTAAGCTTATGGAAGCTTACTCAGTTTGTTATGTTTCTCTGTTTTTAGATCGTTGACTCCAGCCACTTGCTCGGGGATCGTCAGCAACTCGTCACACTATCTATTGTTTTGGTACTATTATGTTTTGGAATTCGTATGGCATGTATAGAATAGACTTAAGTGAATGATATTTTGGGATGTTGTATATAAGCCATGTGAATATGGTAACTTTTGAATGTCGGTATAAGTCTAAATTTCGATCTTTTATTTTGTTTGGCTATGCATATAATTGCTAATGAACTTATGTAAAAGTGAATGTACAAATGTAGTGTTTTGGATTGGTAACTCTTCATAACCCACTCTGGCGACGGATACGGGTTATAGGGGTGTTACACTATACCCGAATTAATGCAAAACAAAATACCCAGTAGTAAACACACGGGCAGATACACAACCATGTGTCTCACCCGTGTGAAGGACACAGCCTCAGGACATGGGCATGTGCCCAGGTTGTAGCACCTCTAACCCGTATCCATCGCTGAAATAGGGTTACGAGGCATTACCGAAAATCATTACGAGGCATTACCAGAAATCACACACAATTCACATTCATTCATACATTCATAATCAAAATCTATTTATAGAAATCATATAGTCCCTTCTAAGGTCCCATGAGACCTTAAAACATGCTTAGAAGAGGTTCGGGACTAAATCGATAATATTTGCAAACTTTGAGGTACTTAGAAAATTTTCAAACATATAAAGGTCACACGCCCGTGTTAACAGGCCGTGTGCCTTACACGGCTACTAGACACGCCCATGTCCAAGACCGTGTGAAAACAGAGCATGCATACTGACTTGCACCACACGACCTGAGACACGCCTGTGTGCCTTGGCCATGGAAAAATTGGAGGGGTTAATGACTTGGGTCACACAGCCAACTACATGCCCGTGTGTCTAATCCATACTTGAGACTGACTTAAATTTGTAGGGCTACCCTAGGGGATACACGGCTGTGTAATTCGACCGTATGTCGCACACGGCTGAGACACATGCCCGTGTCTCTGCCTGTGTGGACAAAAATAGGCCATTTACAAAGCCAATTTGCGACCCTTTTCTTATGAACACTAAGCAACCAAAAAACACCATTTAAATATATATCATTAGGCAACCAAAAACATGCCAATTCATACTCATATCATGCCATTAATTCACAACAATTTCAACTATTTAATTCCATTTTCAAAACATTCCCAAAACCATTAATCTTGCATAACTTCTAAATGCATTTCTTCATCACTTTATTACCTATTTCATGCCATAAAACCTACCTTTTCAACATAACATAATCAAGCTACAACATTTAAGGAATTATAACATCTCATGTATCACATATTAAACCCATTATTCAAGCCAAATTAAATGGCTATAATCACACCAACATATACATCAAAAGTAAGCCAAATTACATGGCTAATATCATGACTCAAAACATATCATAATGACACTAACCTATACATGCCATATACTATATATACAAAGCTTCAAATGTACCAACAAATGATCGATAGTGTGACGATGCTCTTGACAATCCCCGAGTCCAAGCTAGCTTTGATTGTCTATAAAACATAGACAAATAACATACAATAAGCTTCATAGCTTAGTAAGTTCATAGTTAAGCAATTCAATTCATCAAATAAATATAATTCAATCTTATACACATTACCAAAACAACATTTCATTAACACAAACCTTCCTATCATGTCTCAAAACATGATTCATTAACATCTCATTGATCTTTCTCAACGCAATGCTCAAATAGGTTCCGTACATACCTGTACCACCTTGTAATAATCTCTTCCTCAAACAAGTCATTCTTTTATCCGTTGAACCATTAGGGATAGAAATCGGTCACTCACAAATCACAATCGATATGTACCGATACCATGGCTCATAGCCAAATCAAGGTAACTTATACCAGAGTACCTATACCATGGCCCGTAGCCAAATCAAGGTAACTCCTCTCAAAATACCTATATCATGGCCCGTAGCCAAATCAAGATATTATTTGCACCCGAAGTGCCGATATCATGGCCCGAATCCAATGCATTAACTTAATGACATTACATTATCATCATCACTGTACTTAAAGTTTAACCGAGAAGTTTTACTTGTCGATTTCATCATTGAACACTCCCATATATTCTTATTCACAACTCAAACATTATCCGCAATCTCATAAACACATTTTATGCAATATCAAAGCATATAACATTCATTTATAATGAAATGAACACCTACGAACTTACCTCAATCGTAGAAACAACGAAACTAGCCGATTAATCGAGTACTTTGTTCTTGCCTCGATCTAAGTCTGAGTTCCTCTTTTCGTGATCTATATGTGTTCAAAATTAACTCATTTAATCATTTATTCATTCAATTTCATCCAAAAATATACATTTGGGCATTTTTGCACTCTATCCCCTAAACTTTCATATCTATTCAATTTAGTCCCAATTTCACGAATACAAGAAATTCACAAAAATTCAATTTAACCCATGCTTGGCCGAATTACCATAGTGCCCCTAGCAGCCCATATTTTTCATTTATTTTACATTTTAACCCCTCAATTTATACTTTTCTCAATTTAATCCTTATTTGACATTTTTGTCAAAAATCACTTAATTAAACATGTATATCAAACACCAAGCCTTCAAAATTCATCATCAAACATCCAAAAACACATGAATTCATCAATAACAACTTTCAAAATCATCAAAACTTTCAAAAATTGAGGCATGTGCTAGCTAGAACTTAAAGCAACGATCACAAAAACATAGAAATCATAAAAAAACGAGCTAAAACCGTACCTTAATGCTTGAATTTGTCTAGCCACATGAAAACCCTCACTTAGCTCCTTTTTCTTTTTAATATTCAGTTGTTAATAAAGATGAATGAAAATAAATTTGCTTTGGTTTACTAAATTATAACTTAATTACTAGATGAAGTTTTCACACAAAATTTTCACACATATCGCATATCATGCTATAAACACAGAAAATAATATTAAAATATTTTTTGACTCAGATTTGTGGTCCTGAAACCACAGTTCTGACTAAGGTCTAAACCAGGCTATTACACAGGTCGTGTGAAGTCTGCACATGATTTTTGGAATGTAATACACCACATAGCCTAAGCATACGGGCTTGTGACCCTAATTTGTTAATGACATCATAAACAGAGAGTAACATAGGCTGAAGACACGGGAGTGTCCCAACCCACACAGGCGTGTGAGACCACACGGCCTACCTACACGGGCGTGTTACCCCTGTTTTGATGAAAAATTTTCTAAGTGTTACAAAAGTTCTGAGAGTTCTCAGTTTAGTCCCAATCCATTCCCAATGTATATTTTAGGCCTTGTGGGCCCGTATGAGGGGCAATATGCTTGTGTATAAATGGTTTTGAATTGAATGAAATTTTATGGCCTAATTTTGTAAGAATGTTTATGTTTTGGTCTGGTAATGCCTCGAACCCTGCCCCGGTGTTGGATACGGGTAAGGGGTGTTACATTTAGTAGTATCAGAGCTATAGTTTAGTTGATTCTCGGACTAACGTAGCATGTGTACTAGTCTAGCTATACATGCCATACATATATTATGATAGTGTGACGGCTACTGATGATTTTGACATGTGTTTTCGTATAGTAAATGGATCCCGACAGAGTAGTGGCGGATGATGTTGAAAGTAATGCACCTACGCCCGCTGAAAGGGCATCACCGTCTGATAGTAGACCCCTTACAGTTAGTCAAGGAGAAGGAGGCAGGAAAGCCTTATAGTAGACCTCTTACAGTTAGTCGAGGAGAAGAAGGCAGGAAAGCCTTTCTCCATATGTTGGATGCCTGGTATACGGAGTTCGTTCGAACGAACCTGAACGCTCAACCCCTTACCCCCTCCTATTCCTCAACTTGTTCCTGTGGCACCCCAAGGTATGGATTTTATGAGATTGAATAGATCTCCAGTGGATAAAATTCAAAAGCAAGGGGCCGAAGAGTTCCGAGCTAGTATAGATGATGACCCTGAAAGGGCAGAGTTCTGGCTCGAGAATACCATTAGGGTATTTGACAAGTTATCATGCACTTCTGAGAAATGCATGAAATGTGTTATGTCACTCTTGAGAGACTCAGCTTATCAGTGGTGGAACACCCTTGTGTCGGTAGTACCAAGGGAGAGAATTAATTGGGATTTTTTCGAAGAAGAATTCTGTAAGAAGTACATTAGCCAAAGATTCATTGATCAGAAAAGAAAGGAATTCCTCGAGTTAAAACAGGGCCGAATGACGGTAACGGATATGAGTATGAGTTTGTAAGACTGAGCAAATACGCTCGAGAATGTGTATCGACTGAGGCCATCATGTGCATAAGATTTGAAGATGGGTTAAATGAAGACATTCGATTGTTGGTGGGTGTCCTTTAACTGAGAGAATTTGTTATGCTTGTAGAGAGAGCTTGTATGACCGAGGAATTGGCTAAAAAGAAAAGAAAAGCTAAGTTAGAGTCTCGAGATTCGAAAAAGAGACAGATGGGTAAATCATTTCAATCCTCATCTAAGAAATCGAGAGAGTTTAATACTCGATCAAGTGTTTCAGCTGGGTTTTCGAACAGAAACCATGGGAAACATAATTCGGGTCATAAGGCTCAGACTACTTCGATAGCGAGTGTGGGTAATGCTGGACCTAATAGACTTAAGTGTCAACATTATGGCAGACATCACCCCAGTGAATGCTGGATGAATAGCCGGGCATGTTTCAAGTTCAGTACACGTGATCATTTTATCAAGGATTGTCCTGAGATGATTGAAAAGGA
This sequence comes from Gossypium longicalyx, assembly GCA_025698465.1. Taxonomy (NCBI): domain Eukaryota; kingdom Viridiplantae; phylum Streptophyta; class Magnoliopsida; order Malvales; family Malvaceae; genus Gossypium; species Gossypium longicalyx. The sequence continues at coordinate 62,448,950 of CM046995.1, read as the reverse complement.
GAAATTTTAGAGCACAAGGTCTGGTAATACTGCTTCTAGAGGAAGGCCACAGAGAAATCAGGGAAATGGAGCATGTAGCAAGAGTGCACCTAGAGATCCAACTGTGAGGCCCGATGGTAGAGCACCTGTGAGGACTTATGCCATTTGCACTCGCGAAGAGGTTTTATCCTCTGATGTGATTATGGGTACTTTTTTCTCTCTATGATACTTCTGTTGTTGCTTTGATTGATCCGGGATCTACCCATTTGTATGCTTGTGTGAAATTGGTGTTTAGCATGAATATACCCATTGAGTCTACAGAATTTGTGATAAAAGTGTCAAACCCTCTAGGCAAGTATGTGATAGTTGACAAAGTATGTAAGAATTGCCCTTTAATGATTAGAGGTCGTTGTTTTTCGGCTAATCTCATGCTTTTTCCGTGTGATGAATTTAATATAATACTTGGAATGGATTGGTTGACCATGCATGATATAGTAGTAAACTGTAGAAGGAAAATTATCGAATTGAAATGAGAAAGTGGTGATATTCTTCGGGTTGAATCAGATGAATCAGATAGCTTGCCTGTAGTGATTTCTTCTATGACTGCTCAGAAATGTGTAAGAAAGGTTCATGAAGCTTATCTTGCTTTTGTACTAAATACAAAAGAGTCTGAGTTGAAAATTGAGTCAGTACTGGTAGTATGTGAGTATCCAGATGTGTTTCTAGTTTGCCCGGATTGCCTCCAATTAGGGAAGTTGAGTTTGGTATTGAGTTAATTCCTGGTCCTGGACCCATTTCATTGCTCTGTATAGGATGACTCCAATGGAATAAAAGGAGTTGAAAGTTTAGTTACAAGAGTTAACGGATAAAGGTTTTGCGAGAACTAGTTATTCTCCGTGGGGTGCACCAATGCTATTTGTGAAGAAGAAGGATGGTTTAATGAGATTGTGTATAGACTACCGGCAGCTCAATAAGGTAACCATAAAGAACAAGTACCCCTTACCAAGAATCGATGACTTGTTTGACCAATTGAAGGGAGCCACAGTATTTTCAAAGATAGACTTGAGGTCCGGTTACTACCAGTTGAGAGTTAAAGACTAGGATGTGCCAAAAACTACTTTTCGAACGAGGTATAGCCACTATGAATTTCTGGTTATGCCATTTGGTTTAACAAATGCTCTCGTGGTATTTATAGATTTAATAAACCGTACTTTCTGACCATACCTAGATAAATTTGTGGTTATTTTTATTGACGATATACTAATTTATTCTCGTGATGAGACCGAGCATGCCGAGCACTTAAGAACAGTTTTGCAAACTTTGAGAGACAAGTAGTTGTATACTAAGTTTAGTAAAAGTGAATTTTGGCTTAGAGAAGTTGGATTTTTGGGTCACATTGTTTCGGGTGATGGTATTAGAGTTGACCCGAGTAAGATACCGACTATTGTTGAATGAAAACCGCTGAGGAATGTGTTAGAGGTTAGAAGCTTTCTAGGCTTAGCTGGTTATTACAAACAGTTTGTTAAAGGATTTTCCATGATTTCTACTCTGATGACGAGATTGTTACAGAAAGATGTCAAACTCGAATGGATGGAAAAATGCCAACAGAGTTTTAAGAAACTAAAGGCATTGTTGACTGAGGCTTCAATCTTAGTACAACCTGAATCGGGAAAAGAATTTGTGGTTTTTAGTAATGCATCCTTGAATGGATTGGGTTGTGTACTTATGCAAGAAGGCAAGGTGATAGCTTATGCCTTGAGGCAGCTGAAACCGCATGAGAAGAATTATCCGACACACGATTTGGAATTGGCTACATTGTGTCTGCATTGAAGATTTGGAGAAATCATTTGTACGGTGAGAAATGTCATGTGTATACTAACCATAAAAGTCTAAAGTACTTGATGACTTAAAAGAATTTGAACCTACGACAACAGAGATGGTTAGAGTTGATAAAAGATTATGAGCTAGTGATTGACTATCACCAGGGAAATGCGAACGTGGTTGTTGATGCCTTGAGTAGGAAATCCTTATTTGCATTGAGGGCTATGAATACACGATTGGCTTTATCAGATGATGGCTCTATTCTAGTTGAGTTGAGAGCTACACCGATGTTTCTCCAAGAGATTTGCGAAGCTCAGAAAGATGACAGTGATTTGCAAGCCAAAAGAGTCCAATGTGAATCGGGTATTGAATCAGATTTTCAGATTGGTTCCGATGGTTGCTTAATGTTCTGAGATAGGATTTGTATTCCTAAAAATATCGAGTTGATTCAGAAGATTTTGCATGAGGCACATAGTGGTTGTTTGTCTATACATCCGGGTAGTATGAAAATGTACAATGACTTGAAGAAATTGTATTGGTGGCCGAGTATGAAAAGAGATATTTTCGAGTTTGTTTCGAGATACCTGATTTGTCAACAAGTAAAAGCCAAACACCAAGTACCTTCCGGTTTACTCCAGCTTGTGATAGTTCCCGACTAGAAATGGGACAGAATCACTATGGACTTTGTGACGAGTTTGCCTTTGACATCGAAAAAGAAAGATGCCATTTGGGTTGTGGTTGAGAGGCTTACGAAATTAGCTTATTTTATATTAGTACGTACCGACTATTCACTTGATAAGTTAGTCGGATTGTATATTTTTGAAATAGTGAGATTGCACGGAGTACCTTTGCTGATTATATCATATAGAGACCCAATGTTCACATCACTGTTTTTGAAAAAGTTACAAGAAGCTTTGGGTACAAAGCTAAATTGTAGTACTGCTTTTCATCTGGAAACTGACTGTCAGTCTGAGCGGATAATTCAAATTCTTGAAGATATGCTACGATGTTGTGTTCTTGAGTTTCAAGGTAGTTGGGAAAAGTATTTACCGTTGGTATAATTTGCCTACAACAACAGTTTTCAATCGAGTTTGAAAATGGCACCTTATGAGGCATTGTATGGCCGTAAGTGCTGAATGCCCTTGTATTGGACTGAACTCAGAGAGAATCAGATTCACGGAGTTGATTTAGTTAGAGAAACCAAAGAAAAAGTAAAGATAATATGTGATTGTTTGAAAGCCGCTTCGGTTAGACAGAAATCCTACGCGGGTTTAAAACGAAAAGAGATCGAGTTTCAGGTTGGTGATAAGATATTCCTGAAAGTGTCTCCATGGAGAAAAGTTTTGAGGTTTGGCCGAAAAGGCAAATTAAGTCCGTGCTTCATTGGACTGTATGAGATTACTGAAAGAATAGGGCCGGTAGCTTATCGGTTGGCTTTGCCATCTGAGTTGGAAAAGATCCATGATGTGTTCCATGTGTCTACATTACACCGATATTGATCAGACCCTTCGCATGTGATTTCACCAACAGAGGTTGAGATTCAACCAAATATGACTTATGGCGAAGAGCCGATTAAGATTTTGTCTCAGGAGGTTAAACAATTGAGGAAAAAAAGTATTTCCCTTGTGAAAGCATTATGGCAAAGACATGGGGTTGAAGAGGCTACATGGGAGACCGAGGAAAACATGAGAAATCAATACCCAAACCTTTTCACCGGTAAGATTTTCAAGGATGAAAATCCCTAAAGGGGAGAGTTGTAATATCCCGAATTAGGGTCTAGTCAAAATAGTGGTTTCGAGACCACAAATTTAAAGTAGAAATAATTATTCTATGATTATTATGAGGTCTATGATATGATTGCATGCTTGTGTGGAAATTTCATGAAGAAATTTTATTGATAAAGTGTCCAATTTGACATTTAGGACTAAATTGTAATAGTTGCAAAATGTGAGTTATAGAAGCTTTAAGCATGAAATTGCCATGGATTATTAATTAAAGGTTCTTAAATAGCAATTTTCCCAATTTTTATTTTTATGGACAAAAATAGGCATGAATAGGAAAATTTTGAAAGAAAGGCCCTAAGGACATTTTTGTCAATTGGTTAATAAAAGAATAAAAAGGGAAAAATAAGTAAAAATTGTGTCCATCTTCCTCCCTCATTGCTGAAAATCCAAAGGAGCCATAGCTAGGGTTTTGTTCATTATTTCAAGCTTAATAGTAGGTACATCTTAGCCTTGTTTTTGATGTTCTTTATGCTTTTTAAAATCCTTAAAGCATGATCTAGCTATTTCTACCATTATTTTAAGTTAGGGTTCATATTCAAAAACTTACCCATGTGTGACATGCATGTATTTTGAAGTTTAATAGAGAAATAAGAAAGTTTGATGTATGATAAACATCTTTTACTAAGTGTTTTTTCATGGAAACACCTAACAAGGACCTTTTTGTAAAATTTGTAAAAATGAGTAGTAAAAATCTGGTTTGAAAGAAAGTGTAGGTTGTTATGAGCATGTGTTAGGTTCAGCTAGGCTTGGGTAACAAAGAAAATGGACACATTTCATTTTACGAGCCTAGGGACTAATTTGTAAATATGTGAAAGTTTAGGGGCAAAATTGTAATTTTTCTAAAATATAGTTTTTGGATTGATTTGAATAATGTGATGATGAAATGAGTTAAATTTACTATTATAGATCAAGAAAAACGGAGTCCGGACCTTGATTAGGGAAAGAACAAGATTTTGGACTAAATCGAATTAATTGTCCATAATTTGTACCGATGTAAGTTCATGTGTGAATAATGCAATGTAATATGATGTTCTTAATGCTTTATTAATGTATGATTTTCTATATTTAAATTGTTATGATGAGTGTATGAACGACGTTATGGTCTATGAGGATGACATTGTGAACGAGTTGAATGAATATGTGACATCGATAAAATCCTGTGTGAACCTTAGGAATAATTTAGGATACAATGTGACATGCCATTAGGAACTATATGTGTTGAGCTCATAAGATATGTGGTATGTGTCTATGTGTCCGGGTGCTAGTCTTGTTCGTTCTACCGGTGGCTGGGTAGCCTGGCATGTGTTGCGGGTACCTGTCAGCTTGTATGAGTAGCTTGAGTAGTTACATCCTAATTGTCAGCTTGTGTGAGCAGGCCCGTGATTAGCTCGAGAGCGAGCAATGTGTGATTTGTGATATGAGGTAGCATGTGGCTATATTTGAAGCACTATGTGCAAGCCTTTCGCGTATTGGATAGTATTCCAAGTGTTCAATGGGTAGATCAGTGAGTTATTTAACAAGTAAGTCATTGATGAGGAAATATGAGAATATGTTTCGAGTTCGTACAAGTATGTACAAAAAATTCATATGAATGAACTCAGTATGTGATGATCTTTTGGTAAGATTGAAAATGTGTTAGTTATGCCTATGAATTTATGATGACATATATGTAAGCTATGTTATGTTAACGGTGTATATATATATATGATTATGTTGCTATCTATATGCATGTGAACTTACTAAGCTTTATGCTTATTCCCTTCTCTTTTCCATTTTCTTATAGTATCGCCAAGCTAGCTCGAGGATCGAAGGACGTCAGAGACTCGATCAAACTATCAATTGGACATTTGGGTATAGTTAGTCTGAACATTTTGAAGATGGCATGTATAGGGACGTGGTCTTTTTGTTATATGTCATATTGGTTTAACCAAATGTGTTGGCTTTTAATGATTTGCTGATTCATTTTGTACATGGCTATGAAATATGGCTCTTATTAATTATAGGGATGTAATCCTATTCATATATGCATGCATGTGCTAAGGTCACTCATGATGTGGATAAATTTATTTGGCATGGATGAATTGTGGATACGATTGTGGAGATGATGGAATTGTGAGTAAATGGCATAATAACAACTAAGGCAAGAATATGTAAAATGGAAGAAAATTGATGTTATGTATATTGCATGTGATTTTGTAAGTTTAGTTTATATAAAATATGGAGTCTTAACAAGTACTAATTGATAAGAAGTTGATATGCATGAGCCATGGTTGTGAATGTGTAAGTTCTCATTTATGCCATGTAAGTTGTCATTGAGATGTATAAGTGTGTATATGTTTTTATGGGTGACAAAAGGCTTGGAAAATAGTCTTAAAGTTGTCCACACGGGCAAACGCACGGGTGTGTGTCTAGACCGTGTGTCCCCATGGGTGTGTGTTCCGATCGTGTGTCCCCTGCACCCTAATTAATGCAAAAAAAAAAACCCAGTAGTAAACACACGGGCAGATACATAGCCGTGTGTCTCAGCCGTGTGAAGGACACGGCCTTAGGACATAGTGTAATATCCCGAATTAGGGCCTAATTAGAATAGTGGTTTCCTGACCACAAATCCGAGATAGAAATAATTATTTTATAATTATTTTGAGGTTTATGATATGATTGCATAATTGTGTGGAGATTTCGTGAAGAAATTTTTAGCATAACGAGTTTAATTTAAAGTTAGGGACTAAATCGAATAAGTTGCAAAACTTGCATTCTAGAAGTTTTTAGTATGAAATTGCTTTGAAATATTAATTAGGAGGTCTTAAATAGCAATTTGACCAATTTTAAGTTCATGGACAAAATTAGGACATGAAAGGAATTTTTTAAAGTTTAGTAAGGAGGGGCATTTTGGTCATTTGGATATTAAATGAAATAAAATGGGAAAAATAACACAAAATGGTCATCTTCTTCATATGGTTGCTGCCGAATTTCGCTCTCACCATAGCTAGGGTTTCTTCAACTTCCAAGCTTCATAGTAAGTGATTCCAAGCCCCGTTTTTAATGATTTTTACGTTTTTTAGATCCCGACAGCTCGATTTAGCTTGTGCTAGCAATAATTTAACCTAGGGTTCATATTTGGAAAAATACCCATAGGTGAAATTTGTGTATTTTGATGTTTTATGATAGAATATGAGGTTTTAAATTATGTTAGACAACTTGTGCTACTCGGTTTTGAGTGAAAACGAGTAAAAGGACTTAATCGGTAAAAATACCTAATAGTCATAAGTATATGTTAGAGTGAGAATTTGATGTTTCCATAGAAGGGAAAAGTGATCATCATGTCATAAAACATAAGAATAAGGGATTAAGTTTAATTCTCGAGCCTAGGGGCAAAAGTATAAATATGCAAAAGTTTAGGGGTAAAATTGTAATTTTTCCAAAATTTGAATTAAGGATTAATTTGATAATGTGAGTATTAAATAAGCTAAATGTGTTATTTTAGATCAAGAAAGACGTGGAATCGACCCCAATCGAGGAAAAGAAAAGATTGTGGAGTAAATTGCAAAATCTTTATATTTTGGTACCAAGGTAAGTTCATGTGTAAATAATGTAGCATAATTGTTATTTTTAAGTTATTGATGTCAATTATATGATATGCTGATTTTTATCATGAAATATATGCTTTGTGGTTATTTTCGAATAAAATGTAAATTATGTGAGCTACTTGTTAAATATAAATTGTTACCGAGTATTGGTTTCGGTATTCTACGGAAGACGGCAAGGATACGTGTTCGAGGAAAATCCCATTTGAATCTTAGAAATAGATTAGGATACAAGTGACATGTCACTAGGATGGTTGAGCATCCGAACTCGTTGAGTTGAGTCCGAGTTCACTTATGGATGCGAATGTCTGAACTCGTTGAGTTGAGTCCGAGTTCGTGAGATGTAACTAGGCATCCGAGCTCGTTGAGTTGAGTCCGAGTTCACTTATGGATGCGAACGCCCGAGCTCGTTGAGTTGAGTCCGAGTTCACTGAGGGGCGGGTTACATGATTGCTTGATTGCATATGTGGCACTTATGTGGAAATTATCCATGTATCCGAATTATATTCCGATGTGTTCAATGGGTAAAGTTCTACTCAAATGGAGGAATACTCGAGATGAAAAGGGACGTATTAGTAAGTGTTGTGAAATGGATACTTTGGACAGGTATGTACTTAACCCTCGGGTTGAGTATTGATACAACAACGATAAGGTAGTAAGATGATGAATAATGATTAGAAATGTGATATATGTTTTGATGATACCATGCTAATGTTGTTTGGTATAATTGCTTTGTTATGTTACTTGTTATTTGCATATGAGCTTACTAAGCATTTATGCTTACTCCCTCCTTCTTATTCATTGTAATTTTGGACAAGCTGGCTCAGGAATCGGGACAGGTCAAAGGCTCGATCACACTATCTGAAGGACTTTTTGGTAAATGGCTTGTAAAATTTAAGTATGGCATGTATAGCAATATACCTATTTTGTGTAAATGATCTTATGATATGATGATGGATTGGTTGAGAAAATGCTTGATAATGATAAGTCATGGAAATGGTTAGTTTATATTATGTTTGATGTCATGGAAGGTTAATAGGTTATCTAGTTCATGAAAACTCATAAAAAGGATGAAATTTGCCATAAACAGAACATTGCAGCAACACTGATGTGAGTTTGAAAATTTACTAAAAATCATAGAAATCGAATTTGGTGATGTATTAAATATGAAATTGAATCTTAATGTGTATAGTTTCACATAAAACAAACTAAACAGGTAAAGAAATTATATGTTAGAAGATATTTGAATTTTAGTGAAACAGCGCCAGAGCAATTTCTAGATCCCCTGTTCCAACTTTAGAAATTCACTATAAATTGTACAAAAATAATTAGGTGGTTTATTTTATATTGTAGAAATCCTTATTGAGTATAGTTTTAGAAGAAACAAACATCATAGTTATATGAATTTTGTACAGAGAGAAATATGGTTCATAGTAAATAGAGGTCATTCCAGTCAAGTCCTGAAACAGGGGTAACTTTAACTAATAAAATGTACTAATTGGCCCAACCAAAAATTATATAAAAAAATTAGTAAATAGGTATATGAGTCTAGATTCAGGGAAAATTTACGGATCTTGATTTTGAGTTTTGTAACTCGAGATATGATTTTTCTTGTAACTGTAATGCAAGTAGCTAGAAAGCTGTGAATGTAGAAACAAATGATCCAAAGTTCTTAAAATGTTAAAGTCTAGTAACACCTCATACTCGACTCCAGCGACGGTCTCGGGTTTGGGGGCATTACACATAGACGTGTGCCTAGGCCGTGTGAAGTCTGCACATGATTTTTGGAATTTAATTCGTCACACGACCTAAGCACACGGGCGTGTGACTTTGGCCGTGTGACTCTAATTAATTGATGATGTCATAAACAGAGAGTTACACGGGCTAAGGACACAGACGTGTCCCAAGATACACGGGCGTGTGAGACCACATGGCCTACCCACATGGGCGTGTGACCCCTATTTTGATGAAAACTTTTCTAAGTGTTACGAAAGTTCTTGGTTTAGTCTCGATCCGTTCTCAATGTATGTTCTGGGCCTTGTGGGCCCGTATGAGAGGCAATAATCTTGTGTATAAATGGTATTGAATTGAATAAAATTTTATGGCTCGGTTTTGTAAGAATATTTATGTTTTGGTCCGGTAACGCCTCGAACCCTGCCCCAATGTCAGATACGGGTAAGGGGTGTTACATTTAGTGGTATCAGAGTTACGATTTAGTTAATTCTCAGACTAATGTAGCATGTGTACGAGTCTAGCTATACATGCCATACATATATTATGATAGTGTGACGGCTCCTGACGATTTTGACATGCATTTTTGTATAGTAAATGGATCTCGACAGAGCTGTGGCAGATGATGTTCAAAGTAATATGCCTGCACCCGCCAAAGGGGCAGCACCGTCTAATAGTAGACCCTCTATAGTTAGTCGAGGAGAAGGAGACAAGTAAGCCTTTCTCCATATGTTGGATGCCTAATATATGGAGTTCGTTCGAATGAATCCGAATGCTCAACCCCCTTCACCCCCAACTATTCCTCAACCTGTTCCTGTAGCACCCCAAGGTATGGATTTTATGAGATTGAATAGACCTCCAGTGGATAAAATTTGAAAGTAGGGGGCCGAAGTGTAATATCCTAAATTAGGGCCTAATCAGAATAGTGGTTTTGTGACCACAAATCTGAGATAGAAATAATTATTTTATAATTATTTTGATGTTTATGATATGATTGTATGATTGTGTGAAAATTTCGTGACGAAATTCTATGCATAAAGTGCTTAAGTTGAAATTAGGGACTAAATCGAATAATTTGCAAAACTTGCATTCTAGAAGTTTTTAGTATGAAATTACTTTGGAATATTAATGAGGAGGTCTTAAATAGAATTTGACCAATTTCTAAAATTTTGGACAAAAATGGGCTTGTACATGAAAATTTTCAAAGAAAGGTATTAAGGGTATTTTGGTCATTTGGTAATTAAAAGATAAAAAAAAAAGAAAAAGATGGCAAAATATGTCCATCTTCTTCATTAGGAATAAAATTAAAGGGTTCTCCATAGCTAGGGTTTGATTCAAGCTTCCAAGCTCCATAGTAAGTGATTCTAAGCCTCGTTTTTAATGTTCTTTACGTTTTTGGAGTCCCGGTAACTTGATTTAGCTTATGCTAGCAATAATTTAACCTAGGGTTCATATTTGGAAAAATAACCATAGATGAAATTTGTGTATTTTGGTGTTTTATGATAGAATATGAGGTTTTAAATTATGCTAGACAACTTGTGCTACTCGGTTTTAAGTGAAAACAAAAAAAAAGGGCTTAATCGGTAAAAATACCTAATATTCATAAGTACATGTTAGAGTGTGAATTGATGTTGCTATAGAAGGGAAAAATGATCAGCATGTCATAAAACATAAGAAAATGGGATGAAGTTTAATTCCCGAGCCTAGGGGCAAAAGTGTAATTTTGCAAAAGTTTAGGGGCAAAATGGTAATTTTGCCAAAGTTCGTATTTGGGGCTTTTTCGATGAATGTATGTATTAAATAAGATTAATTTGGCATTATAAATCAAGAGAAACAAGATTCAAGTCGTGATCGAGGGAAAAACAAAGTTTACGAGGAATAGGCTTGATTGCTAATATTTTGTATCGAGGTAAGTTCATGTGTAAATGTTGTAACATAATTGTCATTCTAAGTAATTTAATATTATTTATGTGATATGATGATTAATATCAAGAAATATTATGCTTTACGGTTATTATTGAATAATATGTAAATTATGAATTGCTACCTTGTATCGGTTTCGATGTTCCGTGGAAGACGGCAAAGATGTGTAATCGAGGAAAAAGCCCGTTTGAACCTTGGGAATAGATTAGAATACATGTGACATGTCACTAGGATGGTTGGGCATCCGAACTCATTGAGTTGAGTCCGAGTTCACTTATGGATACAAATGTCTGAACTCGTTGAGTTGAGTCCGAGTTCGTGAGATGTAACTAGGCATCCAAGCTCGTTGAGTTGAGTCCGAGTTCACTTATGGATGCGAACGCCCGAGCTCATTGATTTGAGTCTGAGTTCGCTTATGGGCGGGTTACATGGTAGCTTGGCTACATATGTGGCACTTATGTGCAAACTTTCCGTGTATTCGAATTATATTCTGATGTGTTCAACGGGTGAATCTTAAGAGAATAAGAAGAATGCCTAAAACGAAGGTGACATGTTGGTAAGTATGGTAAATGAGAAATTTTGACAGCTATGAGCTTAAATCTTCGGGTTGAGAACTTGGTATGATGAAATCGTAGCATGATATTAAATGCAAATGTAACATGAATGTCTTGGTGTTGTTTATGCAAATGATGTTTTTATATGGAATTGCATGATTATGTTACTTACTATTTGCATGTGAACTTACTAAGCATTTATGCTTACTCCTTCCTTTTCATTCATTGTAGTTTTGACAATCCGGCTTGAGAATCGGGATAGGTCGAAGGCTCGTTCACACTATCCGAAGGCCTAAATTGGTAAAATGACTTGTGTATCTTGAATGTGGCATGTATGGCAAAATACTCACTTTGTGTAAATGATTTTATGATATGATTATGGTTTGGTAAGAAAAATTTTGGAAATGATTAGCCATTGGAATGGCCAATCTAGATCATATTTGATGTCATGTATGTTTAATGTGTTACTTAGTCCATGGAAAACCATAAAATGGTGAAATTGGTTATAAAACTGAATCACATAGCAGCAATGACGTGAATTTGAAAAATCACTAAAAATAGTATAAATGAAATTAAATGATGAATAAGTTATACAATCGAAGCTTAATGAGTCTATTTTCATATGAATGGAACAAAACAGGTATATGAATGATATTCTATGAGATGTTTAAATTTTTGTGAAACAGGGCCAGAACGATTTCTAGATCCCCTGTTCTGACTTTGGAAATTCACCATAAATTGTATAAAAATAATTAGAAGTCATGCTTTATATTTACAGGTTCCTTATAGAGTCTAGTTTTAATAGAAACAAACGGCATAGTCATTGAAACTCTATACAGGGAGAGATCTGATTCGTAATACATAGAGGTCAGAGCAGTCATACCCTGAAACAGGGGAGACTTTAACTAATAATACTAATTGGCCCAACAAAAAATTCTATAAAAATAATTAGTAAATATATATATGAGTCTAGTTTCAGGAAAAATTTCCAGAATTGGATTTTGAGTTTCGGAACTCGAGATATGAATTTTTAAGCGACTGTGACGCAGATTGCTAGCTTGACTGGAAATTTTAAAATTAAATTGTTTGAGCTGTTTAAGCAATGACTTAAGTCTGTTAACACCTCGTGTTCGACTCCGAAAATGGTCTCGGGTACGGGGCGTTACACGAAGAGTTCCGAACTAGTATAGATGATGACCCTGAGAGGGCAGAGTTCTGGCTCGAGAATACCATTAGGGTATTTGACGAGTTATCATGCACACTTGAGGAATGCATGAAATGTGTTGTGTCGCTCTTGAGAGACTAAGCTTATCAATGGTGGAACACCCTTGTGTCGGTAGTATCAAGGGAAAGAATTAATTGGGAATTATTCCAAGAAGAATTTCGTAAGAAGTACATTAGGTAGAGATTCATTGATCAGAAAAGAAAGGAATTCCTCGAGTTAAAATAGGGCCGAATGACAGTAACAAAATATGAATGTGAGTTTGTGACACTAAGCAAATATGCTCGAGAATGTGTATCGACTAAATCGATTTACCATATTTTGTACCGAGGTAAGTTCATGTATAAATAATGCAATGTAATATGATGTTCTTAATGCTTTATTAATGTATGAGTTTCTATGTTTAAATTGCTATGATGAGTGTATGAACGACGTTATGGTTTATGAGGATGACATTGTGAACGAGTTCAACGAATACGTGACATCGAGAAAATCCTGTGTGAACCTTAGGAATAATTTAGGATATAATGTGAGATGCCATTAGGAACTATATGTGTTGAGCTCATAAGATATGTGGTATGTGTCTATGTGTCCAGGTGCTAGTCTTGTACGTTCTACAGGTGGCTGGGTAGCCTGGCATGTGTTGCGGGTACCTGTCAGCTTGTATGAGCAGCTTGAGTAGTTATATCCTGATTGTCAGCTTGTGTGAGCAGGCCCGTGATTAGCTCGAGAGTGAGCAATGTGTGATTTGTGATATGAGGTAGCATGAGGCTACGTTTGAAGCACCGTGTGCAAGCCTTCCGCGTATTGGATAGTATTCCAGGTGTTCAACGGGTAAATCAGTGAGTTATTTAACAAGTAAGTCATTAATGAGGAAATATGAGAATATGTTTCGAGTTCGTACAAGTATGTACGAAAAATTCATATGAATGAACTCAGTATGTGATGATCTTTTAGTAAGATTGAAAATGTGTTAGTTATGCCTATGAATTTATGATGACATATATGTAAGCTATGTTATGTTAATGGTATATATATTCATGATTATGTTGCTATCTATATGTATGTGAACTTACTAAGCTTTATGCTTACTCCCTTCTCTTTTCCATTTTCTTATAGTATCGCCAAGCTAGCTCGAGGATCGAAAGACGTCAGAGACTCGATCAAACTATCAATTGGACATTTGGGTATAGTTAGTCTGAACATTTTGAGTATGGCATGTATAGGGACTTGGTCTTTTTGTTATATGTCATATTGGTTTAACCAAATGTGTTGGCTTTTAATGATTTGATGATTCATTTTGTATATGGCCATGAGATAAGGCTCATATTAATTATGGGGATTTAATCCTATTCATATATGCATGCATGTGCTAAGGTCACTCATGATGTGGATAAATTCATTTGCCATGGATGAATTGTGGATACGATTGTGGATGTTGATGATGGAATTGTGAGTAAATGGCTTAGTAAAAACTAAGGAAAGAATATGTAAAATGGAAGTAAATTGATGTTATGTATATTGCATGTGATTTGGTAAGCTTAGTTTGAATAAAATATGGAGTCTTAACAAGTATTAATTGATAAGAAGTTGATATGCATGAGCCAAGGTTGTGAATGTGTAAGCTCCCATTTATGCCATGTAAGTTGTCATTGAGATGTATAAGTGTGTATGTGTTATTATGGAAAATAGCCTCAAAGTTGTCTAGCAAAATTTTAGTTTTTTTCTCTTTAGTGAATCCGGACTCTAGCACATAGGTCTTCTAATTAATTATGGGCAATTTTTTGTTGCGAAAGGAGCTTGTTGTATGGTGGCAAGGTGGCGTGTAGAGTAACCTTGAAGTCTGAGGTTCGAGTGCTGGTGCAGCATAAAAGAAGTATTTATTTTGCTACATGGGACGTCTGGTACTTGAGTTAGATGGGGACTCTAAGTTTGAATGGTTCTTGAGGAATTTGAATGGAAGGTTGGAGTGTTTTGTGGAGTGAATAGTGGAGGGATAAGGGGAGAGATTTTTGGAGAAAATCAAGGGTTGTGATGATGGTAGGAGGTTATGGCCGAATGGAACACTAAGCCTCCCTTGGTTTCGGTATTGAAAATGTTTGGACGTTTTGTATGGTGTTCAAGTTGCCGAATTCTCCTAATTCAATTTCGGTACTTTTTTGTTTCAAGGTTGTGTTCGCTCACGTTTTTATTTCTCTTTTGGTTGTTTACCTTTCTTTTCTTGTTTTTGGCCGAACAGGTGTTCTTTTCATTGGGTCTTATTCTTTTCTATTGTGACCGTTTCTCTCTTTTCCCTCTACTCTCTTCCCATCCTTCCTCACCTTTTGCCAATTTTTTTTCTCTTACTATTCCCTCTTTCGGTTTTCCTTAGCCGAACCTCTCTTATTCTCTTCTCTATCTTTTCTTTCTATCTTCTCGCTTTTCTCCTCTTAGGCCGATTATTGTGCTCCTTATATCTACATTTTCAATTCTTTTGGACACCTAGTTTCTGATGATCGTCTGTTGCTCCAACATCCTTTATGGTCTATCATTTGATTTTAGGTAAGTGTTCTTGGTTTATTGGTTTTGTTTCTTATTCTTTTGTTTTCTTCTTAAACCGAATGTTTGGTTTATGGTTGCTAATTCTCTATCCCTTTTTCGTATGTATGGGATCTCTAGGTTCTAAAGCTCTCGAAGAGAAAAAGGGATCCTCCAGTGCTCGGAGGCGTTCAAAATCCTTCTTCGGTATTCGTAAAATATCTGGGAGTAAGTAGACTTGTTTTTGTCAGTAGTGGTCGAATACCAAATCTTTTCTAACTCTAGTTTTGGGACTTATTTGGACTATGGGTATTAATTCAAGCCTTGGATTATACGTTTATTGCTAAAGAGATCTGTTATTAATGCAGAAAATCGACAAAAAGTGTGCGATCGTTTTCAACCAGTGATCTAAGTGAAATAGATCACATATCTTTTGGTCAAGGTTAGATGTCTGAGAAACTTGGAGCGGTTTAGTAAAAAGGTGAGTAACCACACCCTTCCTTACTGTAGATCGACAAAAGCCGAAACTTTAGTATTTGAGGTCACACGAGCGTACGATAGCTTTTGTGGTGAACCGAGCCCCCAAATCGTGGGTGATAAACTAAAGAGGCCACCACGAGTGATCTCGTAGGCTTAAGCCGTAGTGGGGCGCTTGGGCCACGAAATGGGCCGAATAGGCCTAGGGGGCCGTGGGCCCACTTGTGTTAAATTAGTTGTTAGGTGGAATATGGTTGGACTTGTCATGTTGCGCACATGACTTAGGTTGTTTTGGGCCTCGATGGGCCGAAGTGGGCCGTGTGGGCCCAATGGGCTTGTAGGCCCACATGGATAAAATCTGCAGTAAGTGACTATTAATGAACCAAGCTATGGTGTACTCATGGCCATATCTAAATTTGGGCTAAATAGGCCACACGAGCGTGTGGGCCCACTTAGGCCGAGTAATGGGCCTTAGGGCCACTTGCACCGTTATGTCTGGTTAGGGTACTTACGTCGTTCGAGGCGACTGTGGACCTTCTGTTGGGTCGTTAAGACCTCAGACTATAAAATAATCGAAATACCCCTATAAGGTAAAATGACCGTAATGCCCCCACAAGGTAAAATGATCGAAATATCCCCATAGGGTAAAATGACTGTTTTGCCTTTATGTGGTAAAATGATTGTTTTGCCCTTATGAAGTAAAATGACTATTTTGCGCTTATTTGGTAAGATGATGGTTTTGCCCCTATGTGATGTATGTTTATATTTTAGCATGCTATGTGTAACCGTATTGAGTACATGATTAATATTATGATATGACATGACATGTTACATGATGCATTGCATGAAGATGGGCTTATATATGATTGGAGGAAGTGCACTTACTAGTAGCTCTGCTGCAAATCACTGATGGCTCTAAGCCTATTATATTGGCAGCTCCGCTGCAAATACTATTTAGTGCCGCAACCGGTGCTATTTTGGAGTGTAGGGATGGGTGGGTTGATTTTATCCCCACATGGAGTGTAGAGCTGGACGGTGTGGAGTGTAGAGGATGGATGGGTAGGACCTGCATACTATTACTGATACTGCACTAAGTATGGTTACTGCATTGATCATGATTACTACACCGATTCACATTCTTGCACCGATTCTTCGTTATCGTAATGGGCTAAGGCCCATTCTCTCTCATTCTTGAGATGGGCTTAGGCCCAGACCGTTTTAGCACTGTATGATTGTATGTATGTTCATTATGGGATTACACACTGAGTTTTCATAAACTCACCCATTTGTTTTAACTGTACAGGAAATCCCCAGTCGTAGGTGGATCAGTGCTGTTAGGGACTCAAAGGTGGCCACACAACCGCTCTTGCTTCCATATTTGTTTTTAATTTTTAAGTAGTTTTATTTGGGTATTGTTATGCAATAAGGCCTCTTTTATTTTGAATTTTTGGGTTTTATTTATTTTTGATTTATATCTACTAGTAGCAGGATGCGGATTTTCAAAAGATATGCATGATTTACCAAAATATCGCGAATACAGAAAATCGTTTCAAAAGCTTTCGCGATAGGCGAGATTTTGAAATAAATAACGTTTTAAAGTAAATACTTTTAATTGTGACGCAAGTTTTAAATATTATTTTCTAGATCACACAAAGAGGCTAAATAAACATTGGGCTTTTCAAATGATATTATGTTTTACGAAAAACACTTCAATGTGACATTGCCAGGTTCGGCCATAACGTCCAGGCCAGGTTTGGGCCATAACGTTTTGGGCCTCAATGGGCCAAAATGGGCCATGTGGGCCCAATGGGCTCGTGGGCCCACACGAATAAAATCTGCGGTAAGTGACTATTAATGAACCGAGCTATGGTGTACACATGGCCGTATCTAAATTTGGGCTAAATGGGCCACACGAGCGTGTGGGCCCACTTAGGCCGAGTAATGGGCCTTAGGGCCATTTGCACCGTTATGTCTGTTTAGGGTACTTAAGTTGCTCGAGGTGACTGGGGACCTTCTATTGGGTCGTTAAGATCTCAGACTATAAAATAACCGAAATACCCCTATAAGGTAAAATGACCGTAATGCCCCTGTAGGGTAAAGTGACCGAAATACCCCCATAGGGTAAAATGACTGAAATATCCCTATAGGGTAAAATGACTGTTTTGCCTTTATATGGTAAAATGATTGTTTTGCCCTTATGAAGTAAAATGACTATTTTGCGCTTATTTGGTAAGATGATTGTTTTGCCCCTATGTGATGTATGTTTATATTTTAGCATGCTATGTGTAACCATATTGAGTACATGATTAATATTATGATATGACATGACATGTTGCATGATGCATTGCATGGGGATGGGCTTATATATGATTGGAGGAAGTGTACTTACTAGTAGCTCTGCTGCAAATCACTGATGGCTCTAAGCCTATTATATTGGTAGCTCCGCTGCAAATACTGTTTAGTGCCGCAACCGGTGCTATTTTGGACTGTAAGGATGGGTGGGTTGATTTTATCCCCACATGAAGTGTAGGGCTAGATGGAGTGGAGTGTAAAGGATAGATAGGTAGGACCTACATACTGTTACTGATACTGCACTGAGTACGGTTACTGCATTGATTATGGTTACTACACTAATTATTGTTACTGCACCGGTTACTGTTACTGTAATGGGCTAAGGCCCAATCTGCTACCGTTACTGAGATGGGCTTAGGCCAAGACCGTTTGATCACTGTATGATTGTTTGCATGTTCATTATGAGATTACACACTGAGTTTTCATAAACTCACCCATTTGTTTTAACTGTACAGGAAATCCCCAGTTGTAGGTGGATCAGTGCTGCGAGGGACTCAAAGGTGGCCACACAACATCTCTTGCTTCCATATTTTTTTTATTTATAAGTAGTTTTATTTGGGTATTGTTATGTAATAAGGCCTCTTTTATTTTGAATTTTTGGGTTTTATTTATTTTTTATTTATATCTGCTAGTAGTAGGATGCGGGTTTTCAAAAGATATGCATGATTTACCAAAATACCGCGAATATGGAAAACCGTTTCAAAAGCTTCTGCGATAAGCGAGATTTTGAAATAAATAACATTTTAAAGTAAATATTTTTATTTGCGACGCAAGTTTTAAATATTATTTTCTAGATCACACAAAGAGGCTAAATAAACATTGGGCTTTTCAAACGATATCATGTTTTACGGAAAACACTTCAATGTGACATCGCCAGGTTCGGCCATAACGTCCAGGCCAGGTTTGGGGTGCTACATTTAGTGGTATCAGAGTCAGGTTGTAAAACTCGGCTATGGAATGGGTTTTTTAAAATTTTTCTCAAAATTGGGTTCTCAAAAAGTTTTTCTAAACCTTGGTTTTTGAAAGGAATGATTTTAAAGAATTTGGATTGTTTTTAAATGTTGACACTGGAGGTGTGGCACACCGAGTCTCCGGCATCAAATCTGTAAGTTCTCTGACACTGTTTACTATTATAGACTGAAATGTTATACTATAGGTAGTGGTATTATACTAGGAACGCTAAAGTCCGAGTTAACTAAAGCTGTAGAAGACTTAAAATTGTAGTGAGACTCCGCTCTACGAAAACAAAACTTTAACTACTGCTTGATCATAAGATATCTGTTAATAATTACTGGAATTATGAACTAATTTATAAGATTCTTAAAACAGATAATACGCTATACGTTATTAGCACAAGAGTTACTCTTAGAAGGGGTACAAATGGCCACGGTAGAGGCCGTGGAAGTGCTAGAGCTGGGTCTTCAATATCAGGTCACATGCCTGCTAGGGAGGTACCAGCTTCATCGGAGCATGTGATGGTGTAGGAGACAGAAGTCAGGGTAAGTCTACCAACTTCAGGTAGCGATAATCCAGAGCTAGGTGCTAAGGCGCTAACTCGGTTAGTAAGGGAAGTGCTAGAGGAAGTTAAGGAGATTGGTGAAACACTCCGGGCTAGGTGTGCGAACTGTAAGAATAAGAGAGATCATAGTTTTTTGGGGTTAGAGCCTCGTTTTGTGAAGCATGTTAAAACGCGTGTGAACTTTCTGACTTGCAAGCATTGTAGAAGGTGTCATCTATCAGGAGCATGTCTCAGATGCAGGTCTAAGGAGCATCGGGCTCGAGACTGCCAAGTCAACTTTAATTCAGGTATGTTTTGTTTAAGTGTGATGATTTGGACATAGAAATTGTATACGTGTGATGTCTATCTGCTTTAGTAGTTAAGTGTTTTGGGTGTGTGTAAGAGGTTCCAAGTTCAAGTTAAAGTGTGTTAGTGTTATTGGGATCAGTATGCGTAGCAGGAGCGTAGTGGTGTAGCCTGGATGGTGCAACTATTTTGACAGTTGGAAATTTCGAGGACGAAATTTCTTTTACGGAAGGGTGAACTATAACGCCCCGATATTGGGCCTAGAAGTATTGGGCCTTGAGCATGGGAGCGGTTAGGAGACTACTCATAGATATTTTAGTTAATCAAGAAATGACACAAATAAATGCTTGCTTCAGTGGCTAAGTGTCTTGAGGAGTGTTGGAGAAGTCTTGGGCTCAAATCTAGGCTCTAGCAAAATTTTAGTTTTTCCTCTTAAGTGAATCCGGACTCTAGAACATAGGTCTTATAATTAATTATGGGCAATTTTTTATCGCAGAAGGAGCCTGTGGTATGGTGGCAAGGTGGTGTGTAGAGTAACCTTGAGGTCTGAGGTTCGAGTGCTAGCGCAGCATAAAAGAAGTATTTATTTTGCTACGTTGGATGTCTGGTATTTGAATTAGATAGGGACTCTAAGTTAGAATGGTTCTTGAGGAATTTGAATGGAAGGTTGGAGTGTTTTCTGAAGTGAATAGTGAAGGGATAAGGGGAGAGATTTTTGGTGAAAATCAAGGGTTGTGATGATGGCAGGAGGTTATGGCTGAATGGAACACTAAGCCTCCCTTGGTTTCGGTTTGGGAAAGGTTTGGACGTTTTGTACGGTGTGCAGGTGGCTAAATTCTCCTAATTCAATTTCGGTGCTTTGTTGTTTTGAGGTTGCGTTCGCTCGCGTTATTATTTCTCTTTTGGTTGTTTTCCTTTCTTTTCTTATTTTTCGCTGAACAGGTGTTCTTTTCATTGGGTCTTATTCTTTTCTATTGTGACCGTTTCTCTCTTTTCCCTCTACTCTCTTCTCATCCTTCCTCACCTTTTGCCAATTTTTTCTTTTTTCTCTCACTATTCCCTCTTTTGGTTTTCCTTAGCCGAACCTCTCTTGTTCTATTCTCTGTCTTTTCTTTCTATCTTCTCGCTTTTCTCCTCTTTGGCCGATTATTGTGCTCCTTGTCCATGCATTTTCAATTGTTTTGGACACCTAGTTTCTGACGATCGTCTGTTGCTCCAATATCCTTTCTAGTCTATCATTTGATTTTGGGTAAGTGTTTTTGGTTTATCGGTTTTGTTTCTTATTCTTTTGTTTTCTTCTTAAGCCGAATGTTTGGTTTATGGTTGCTAATTCTCTATCCCTTTTTTGTATGTATGGGATCTCTGGGTTCTAAAACTCTCGAAGTGAAAAAAGGATCTTCCAGTGCTCGGAGGCGTTCAAAATCCTTCTTCGGTATTCGATCAAATATCTGGGAGTAAGTAGACTTGTTTTTGTCAATACACTACAGCAAAATAGACTTTTAGCGGCGTTTTTTTTAGCATTTAGCGGCGCTTTTAAGCGCCACTAAAACTTTTGCGGCGCTTCTTAAACGCAAAGCAAAAAACGCGCTATAGGTACCGCCACAAAATTTTGTGGCGTTTATTCTGAAAAAGCGCGCTAAAAGTCACGGCTTTTAGCGGCGTTTGTTGATAGCGCCGCTAAAAGTCACGGCTTTTAGCGGCGTTTGTTGAAAGCGCCGCTAAAAGTCACGGCTTTTAGCGGCGTTTGTTGGAGAAGCGCGCTAAAAGTCACGGCTTTTAGCGGCGTTTTTATGGAAAACGCCGCTAATTTTGACAGATTTGCTATATATTTTTTCACCAATATCCACCCTCCCGCATTAAAATCCAACCAAATACAACAAATATTATATAAAATGCAGCCAAAAATAGTAAATTTAGCATAAAAATACAACTGAAATATTAATTCTAAATGGTACTTCAAATTTAACGAAAGATATATGATATAATTAATAAATAAAGTATAATTTAAAATATTCTTCCAATAATGTTAAACGTGACAAAGTTAAAAACATTCTTACAATGAGAAAACTAATGTCTAAGATGGCGGCTTTTGCGATTCTTTGAAACATCTGCATCATCTGTTGAAGTCAGAGCTGGAGGTCATCGTACTTTTTTGCTCTCTCTTTGCCATCATTCTGCTGCCTCTCCTCCTCGCTCGTGCCTCTGCCTCCTCGCTTCTGCAGTTGCCTCCCTCATTGCTTTGCTGCAGCCTCCTCTCTCTCCGCCTCCGCTCTAAGTTGTTGCTTTGGAGTTCTTCATATTTTCGTTGAACCTCGGAAATTTGCTCAACCGTGTTCGCTTGCATCTGAGCTATCTGGTCTCTTAACCTCTGAACTTCAGCTTGAGCTTGACTTCCTGAAGGCATGTATTGCTGGGAGCCGGATCCAAAATATTGAGCCGTACCTTTCAGGACCCAAAACTTCAGTGATAATTCTGTTATCAATGTTCTCAAGATTAACAGAACTATCGATCAAAGCAATCGCTTCATATTCCGCCTTCTTCTCCTTTAGTTTCTCCTAAAAAAGCAAGTAAATAGTTAGAAACGAAATATATAATGAAAATGAATGCAACATAACTTAACATTATTTAAAACTACTAACGATGAATTGAATTAAACAATTATAATTAAAGATTATAAATATTTAGAATAAATCAAATATTAAGTAAATATACCATAATTTCTCCAGCTTCGGATGTCATAGGAGATCCATCTTTCTTCCTATGCGTAATCTCAAAAAGCTGAAGGCGTCCAACTTTTTGTCCAGATTTGACTTCCTACAATATAGTAGTAAAAATATTATTTAATAGTAGAAAGTTATTAATATTTGAAACAACTAATAAATTCATAATACCTCGGCCTCAGCTACAGAAGCAAAACTTCTCGACCCTGCCGTGTGCGTGTATTTTTGTTTTTGCCTGCTGCTTGTTCCAACTCGCTCACGGTCCTACATAATGAAATTATTATTACGTATATAGTAAACACTATATATAAGAGTTTGGAAATACGCAATACCTCTCCTTTCTTTGAATTCTAGAATCGAACCGCATCTTCCCATTGGTACCTCAAAGCATTCTCATGGGACATTTCTTAATTTTTCCTCGAGGCTTATGTCTTTCTTAAAATATTGTTTTTTAAAGTGCTTTTATTGTCTCTCCATTTTTACCCAATGCCTTCTTGATATAATCATCGGAGACCTCAAAAGCAAATCTCTCCTAAAAAACACAAGTTTAGAATGTAAAAATAAATAAAACTTAAACCAAAGTATTATAAATTACATTAACATTTTGTTACCTTAATATTAGCGAGAGCTGATTTTTGTTGCTATCGGGCATGTGATGCCATGATTCATAGTTGATGGGCAACATATTGGCATTTCGTGCTAAAATGCCCAAATAGCTGCTAAAAGTCGAGCTTGGATCCAACAGGTGACCATGAGTATTTCTACTTACTTTGACACGCTCGACGGATCTAAGTCGTATAGATCTCTAAGCGGCGTCGTCGTCCTCGAACTCTGCGTGTCCCACCACTTTCAATTGAAAAATGATATACTATTATTATATTAAAATTGACAAATAAATCAATAATAAAAGTCAATACATGTAAAATAAACTTAACATTACTTTGAAATTCTTCAGGCTCGTCAAGTGTCTCCGACACATTCAAGATCCAACAACCTGTCATGCTGTTCACTATTTCCTTCTTACGAATTTGGAGTATTCGGACAATACTTAAATCTCGTAATCTTCTTCTACGCATTTTTCCCGCAATACATATAAAATAGTTAAAGTTTTAGTAACAAATTACAACAATAATAGTACATATAAAATAGTTAAATCATATAACTTGACCAAGATTAAAATTATAATATTACATATAATTAAAAATCATAAAATCTTACTACATCATTATTCGTAAATATCTTCATCCACATCATGTCGAACCCATTGATGTTGTGTACTAGTACTAGGGATATTTTCATCTAAGTTTTGTTCTGGAAAAGGTAATGTTTCTGATCTTTCGACAATGTCATCTCTATTTCCATTACCCATGTCAAACAAGTCTCTAGGGGTGTTCCGGAGTACAACATACCAACCCTCTTCAGTTGGATCTTTCGAAAAAAAAACTTGTTTCACTTGAGAGGAAAATACATATGGCTCGTCCATTAATTGTTCTCCAAGTGTGAATCAAGCGAGAGAGAATTCACCATTGTAAAACTAAATTGATCTTTTTTAATTCCTCGAGCAATATTAACATCAGCCCAATCACACCGAAATAAGACAACTTTCCATCTGCCATAGTAATCCAACTCAATAATGTCGGTAAGAAGTCCGTAATACTCCACATTACCCTCAACCGGATTATTGTCCCTAGCACTAGCATAACTTGTAATTGAAGAATTAACAACAACTCCACAATTTTGAGTTCTCCTCATTCTCTCGCGATACTTTGTATGAAATCTGTATCCATTGATAAGGAAGGCACTATATCTTTTTATTACTCTATTCGGACCTTGGGAAAGCCATTTAACTTCGTCATTGACGTCCTTCCCACTCCAAACCTATTGGATCGAAAGTAAATTGAATAATTATAAATGTATTATGTAAAAACATTCTTATTTGATTAACTAAATTTTGTGAATATATGTAACTTATTAACTTTAGTTACATACCGTTTGGCTTAACCATTCATGAAAAGATTACTGAATAACTTATTAATCTCTCGATGTTGTAATCTTCGAGAGCGTGCACGAGATCTCAAAATTTGTTTGTACTCACTATGTTAAAAACAAGTTTATTTTGTTAGAAGATAAACAAATCAAAGCATTTAATATGTGATGAAATTTTAGAACTTACTTGCGTAACGGTTCAACTAAATCATGGTGAAAAAGTGCGTATCGATGTGCTTGTATCCACGATATATCATCTAATTCTGCAATTTCAACTTTTCCGATTGATTCTCCGTAACTTTGGAATAAATAAGTTTCGGCCAAGTTATGATCATTGAGCCCAGCATTTCTAGTTGGTCTATTCAATCGTGTTTCAACATCTTCTAAATATCTAGAAACGTAAGGTCAAGCACTCCTCGCGCCAAGTAGCCTTCAAAGAATTGATCCTTCGGATAACGCTTATTGCGACAATAAGATTTTAATTTGCTTAGGAACCTAAACACGATATACAATATTTATTAAAAGTTGTAACTAAATGTATAGAGTCGAATGAATAAATACTTGAGAAATAAATTAGCACCTTTCTATAGGATACATCCATCGATAAAAAAACTGTCCACCAAGTATTGCTTCGTGAGGAGATGGATTACCAAGTGCACCATAATAGTGAAGAAAGGAAGGTGGAAAAATCTTCTCCAAATTGCATAAAGTCAAAGCAGCTCGATCCTGTACTTTCTTAAGTTCTTCAACATCCAAAACTTTGCCACAAATAGCTTTCATTATATTGGATAGTTCAATTATACAGACGTCACATTTTTGACATGCGGGACCGTAAAGCAAGCGGGAGTAAATCTTGCATCAAGATGTGGTAATCATGTGATTTTAATGAATATAATCTTCGATCTTTAAGACTCACACATCGAGATATATTTGACGATACGCATCTGGGGACCTTTATATCCTTCAACACCATGCAAAACACCTCTTTCTCTTTCTTTGACATTGAAAAAATAGAAAGCGCGGCAACCGATACTTCCCATTCGGAAGTACTTGAGGATGAAGATCACGTCAATTCTCATGTCAACTAAATCAAGTCGACTCAAGATTGTCTTTTGATTTTCCATCGACATTTAAAATTGTCCCAATTATATTCTCATGAGACATTCTTCTCAATATGCATGACATCAAGATTGTGGCGTAAAATGTTGTGCTCCCAATAAGGCAACTAAAAAAATACTCCTTTTTTCCACAAGTCCGCCTCATTAGGATCATCCTCTTCGTCGATTCATCATCGATTCATCCTCGATCTTCTCCTTGTTTGCGTGATAGGTGGTTGATTCATCTTCCGTAACTAAAGTTGATATCTTTTAACATAAACAAGATTTCGAGATCCACCGGTGCTGCTCAGAGCTCTTACGTACTCTTGATGCATCAAATAAAGTCCTCTGAAATCTAAATTTATGATTTCCATCTAACCACCGACGATGGCCCATGTAAGAGAACTTCTTCCCATTATACAACCACTTCGAACAAGTTTGCGTAGCACAACAAGGACAGGCATAACGTCCTTTAGTACTCCAACCCGATAAATTAGCATAAGCCGGGAAATCATTAATTGTCCATAATAAAGCTGCACGTAAATTAAAGTTCTCCTTTCTTAATACATCATATGTCTCAACACCCGACCATAACTGTTTTAACTCTTCAATAAGTGGCTGCAAATAGATGTCAATATCATTTCCGGGACCTTTCTCTCCAGGGATAATCATTGATAAAATAAATGAAGATTGCTTCATGCAAATCCATGGAGGCAAATTGTAAGGGACAAGCACTACAGGCCAAGTACTGTACGAAGTACTCATGATTTTAAAAGGATTAAAGCCATCAGCTGCTAGCCCAAGCCTCACATTTCGAGGATCACTTGCAAAGCTTGGAAATTTACTGTCAAACGATTTCCAAGCTAAAGAATCAGCAGGATGCCTTAATCATCCAACGAGACTTACCGCAAACATGACAAGACTGTTGGTTCTTCTGATCACCCCAGTACAACATGCAGTCATTTGGGCAACTATGAATTTTATCGTACCCAAGGCCCAAATCTTTTATTAGTCTCTTCATATCTTGACAAGATTGGGGATTTTTGCAAACGGAAACATTTCTCTCGTAAACTCTAGCAAGATTGTAAAAGAGTTTCCGGTCCACCCTCCCAAACATTTTAAGTGAAAGAGACGAATACTGAAGGACAATTTCAATATTTTGATCCTCGTAAAGTTCTTCGTTCATTTCGTTAAGTAAATTGTAGAACTTCGCGCTTCTTCATTTGGCTCCTCATCAGTGCACTTGTTCCCGTTTCACAAAAAACATTTCCACCAATATTACAATCGTTGGATGCAATAAAGTTAGGTGGAAAGGATTGTTCACCATGATTGTGCATATTAAATGCATCCCGCAACATACCTTCCATGTCATCTTGTCTAACACACTTGATGGTAAGTATTATCGAATAAGTCGGATTAATAGTTGAAGAAGTTCCACTAGATGTACACTCTCCATGGAAAATCCATTTTTATACCCCAATAAAGCCGTCAACGATTAGATGTTCAGAGAGACAACTTCACGAAAATGCCAATTAATGTTGCCACACTTCTTACACGGCAAAGAATCATATTCTCTTGGCTTGCATTTTGAAATGCAAAATTTAGAAAAGTTTGTACTCCATTTCGATAGGCATTGCTTACCCTTGAAAATTTCATCCAACTCCTATCCATTTCGTAGTTCTTGAAATCTAAAGTTAACAATAAATTATAAGCACTAAAATAGATAATATATATCAAGTATAAATTATCTAATAGGTGCAAACTAATTCAGAGGGGGGGATTTTCAAGTGTATATTTATATATTACGTAAGTTAAGTAAGCTTTGTAAGTTATGTAAGTTATGTTATGATATACATTTATGTAAGGTATGTAAGTTATGATATGATATATATTTATGTATTATGTAAGTTGTGTAAGTTATGATAAAATATATATTTATGATATATATTTGGAGTATTATGTAAGTTGTGTAAGTTATGATATGATACATATTTATGAAATATATTTATGTATTATGTTAGTTGTGTAAGTTATGATATGATATATACTTATGATATATATTTATGTATTATATTAGTTGTGTAAGTTATGATATGATATATATTTATGATATATATTTATGTATTATGTAAGTTTTGTAAGTTATGTAAGTTATTATATGATATATAATAAACATTAAGATAAATATTATTTCCCTTTAAAAAATTTATTTTAATTAATCTAAAATATGTAATTTAAAAAATTGTGTCGTGATTAAATTGCAAAATATATAAAAAAAATTTTAAATATGAATTGAACTTGTTCACTCCATTTTCAGATTAATAGATCAAATTAAGATTCAGTGTAATATTTCGGTGAAATGGATTTCATTAATTAATAGTAGAGAAGATAATTTTCATTAAGTTTCAATTTTTCTTTAAAAAAAAAAAGTTAACTAATGAGTATTGAGTTAGGTATATTGGGAAATTAAACATAATAAATATACTTTTACATGAGAAAAAATTAAAATTTTATTTTAAAATACAATGAGAGTAAACTTGAGATATTAAATGCCCAAAACCCAAGGATATTTTGGACACAAATCATTTTCATTTGCAAAAAAAAAAAAAAAAAAAAAATGGACAACAAGAATAATAACTTGAATTCAATCGACCATTATCTAGCCTAGCTTAAATAAGTGGACCCATATAGCGCTTAGTATTGAAAATTTAATTTTAACTCAAAAGCATAAATAATCCAACTTGAAATCAAACATGAGAATGGAGGGCATAATCAACAAGCCTAATTAAGCAAAGTTAGTAGTTTAATCTTAGTGTCGAATTGAGCTTGAGATTTAAGTGAAACTCACCAAGTTTGAACTAGCCAAACTTCAACCCTTGAATATCTATTACAACTTGAGCTTGGGTTAGCTCAATGACACCCCAATCACTAATAACTAGAATAAACTATAATACTAAATATATACTCATTTGTAAGATATTGTTCGTATTAATCCATTGAGCTTTATATTTTGTTTTACAAATTGAATAGGATGTGAATGCATAATTGATGATAAATTAATGGATTTTAATAAACAAATAAATAAGGTACGATGAAAGTTTTTATATTAAGAGTTGGATTACATTTTTCTTTCTCTATTAAAGAATAGGAAATTAGTCTATTATGCATTATATCAAAAAAGTAAACTAATCCTTTTTGTTATAAATTTTATTTATTTTTATCATTAAAAATTAATTCTTATACGTCAAGATGAGATATATGTGGCATGCCACGTATCATTGTCATGTTATTTCGTCAGTCATGCTAGTTTTTAATAATGCAAAATATAAAAAAGATAAGTTTATCTAATTTTTAAATAAAAAAAACTAAAATACAATCTAACTTTTAACTACAAACAACTCCATACTACTTTACCCATCATGAATGCATGTGAGGAAATGTATACAGAGTAGTAGTGTTCTGAAGCGGAAAGAAAATGATATGACAACGAACTCTATCCAAGATATTATAATTGCTAAGCCTTTGAAGGGAGTTGAGGAGTGAGCAATATTATTTTCATCAAATTATTTAGTACTAAAGCGAGCATCAACATTTCTATTTAATCATTAAAGGATCAACCTCTGAATAATAATGATAGTCTTCCCTTAAAAATGCTGTTGGAATTATTTTATTAATCATCAAATAATTTGATGGGGTGTCGGGGTGCTTAGTCAAGGAATGTCTGAGTCAATCGTTAGAAGACTAATTAATAAAATAGTAGATGCCATCTATCTTAAATGTATTGGGAAAATAGAACACAAATTCAGAAGCAAGTCTTCTTCAAAAATTTCATCACTCTGTTTATCTTTTCTATAACATCCATCGGGTCAACCGCTAAGGTTTTTCTTTCTTTCTTTCCAGTCTCATAATTCTGTCACACCTTGAACCCAGTAAGTCGAAAACTTTTGACTGTAAATTCTGTTTGGTTGACGAGAAAGTGTGAGAAAATTAACTTTTTTTTACAGGTTGGTTATAGGAAATACTGTGAAACAAGATTCTAAAAAAAAATCAGAAAACCGGCAATTTTCAATGAAGAAAACGAAGAGTATACATTGATGAGATGTAAACAAATCTGGGTTCAAAAATTTTCATCCGAGCCATTCGAGAATGAAGTGGAATTAGATTCTAAAAACCCACCATTGATGAACAAAGATCTTTTCAATGAAGTTGAAAAGCACAAGTTTTTGTACTCAAAATTTGCAGAACCATACCTGAGTGAGCTAGTGTATTTGATAGCAGCTAGACAAAGATACAAAGGGTTTCTGTATATGATGCAAAGATTTGGAGATGGGTGCTTCAGATTTGTGCCTACTTTGGATATTCTACTAATGCTGCTACAAGAAAAGGAAACAGGTTCCATACATCATTATTTAGAGGCATTTTGATTTTTGATTTTCTTTTAATATGCAGCAGTTAACAAATTCCAAGCTGGAAAAAATGAAAGAAATGTCAATGGAAAAAAGAAACCGATAGCATAGATCTAATCAATATTGCTTCTTGGAAGAAAGATATAAAATGACTATCAGAAACAAACAAACAGAGCAATCAGATAAATAAACAAAACAAAATTTATATTTGGAAAAATAAACAAAACCCATAGCTTAGAATTCAAGAATTACAACTGGAAATAAATATCAGAAACTTGGAAAGAAAAGGAAACGAACCTTTGAGATCGACAAGGAGAGAGCAAGCTTAACTTAAGGGAAGCAAAGTGATATGTAAGAAAAAAAGCTGGGCTTTTAATTCGGCTTTTGGTATTTATAGGAGAAACCCACCAATGAACTTCAAACAAAGCACTGTTAGATTAGTACAAATTAGTATGAATGGTTTGGAGTTACAGGAATAAAATAAAAGGGAAGCGGGGTGAAAATAAAGTTGCAACACCTTTCACACTTTTAACCCTCCCTAGATTTTTGTTTATTTGTTCCACTAAATAACTACAAATGTAATCATATAACAGATACAACTATAAGGTAAAGGGATAAGAAAACTAGTAGTCGATTGTATTACAATTCATGAGTACCAAATACTGAATCAAAACAAAAACCCTAATGTGAACCCTAGTGGGCTTAAGAATTTTTCTTCCCAGCGAATCGGCATCAGTATTATTTGCTAAACCGGAACTCGAAAAGCAATCTTGTATGCTCAATACAACAATAATATTAACAATTGCAATAATTCAATGACGAACTATGAAATAAGCTAAAATAGTTTACCTAGTTCACGGTGGATAGAGTTGAGAGGCGAGTAGAGACTTAGATTCGGATTTCGGTTGAGTCAAACGACAATTCCTTCTCGACCCTTTTTTCCCCTTAACTTTTAAAAAACAAGGTTTCTTACCTTAGCAAAAAACCTTTCGGAAAGAAAGGAAGTGGCAATGGCCGTTCCTTAATATCCATGGGCTTTTATGTTCCATATCCAACTGACCCGATCTATATCTCATATCCCTGTTTTTGAATTTGATTTGTCAAGAAAAGAAATTAATACTAAATTATCTCACTTGATATGAATATTATTATTAATATAAGATTGATATTGATATTATTATTAATGCAAGAATACGTAAAATTAAGTATACTAAAAAAATCATAATTTTTTTTATTTTATAAAAATGGTTAAATTCTATCGTTAATCACTCTAATATGTTTAAATTTAATATTTAATCTGCACATTTTAATTTTTATCATATTTTTCCATATATTTTTATAACATTATTAATTAGTTCAAAAAGTTAATATGGTTAAAACATTACATGGTTATATATAATTAAAATATTACATGATTATATATAATTTGAATATTCTAAGAGTCTTAAAAATAGATACATGACTTCTTATTTTTTTTAGATTACGTAAATATTTATTTTTTTTGGCAATTTTAGAAAAATAGTTAAATTTCAAATTTGATCCCTTTATTATGCTTAAATTTGATATTTATCTGTTATACTTTTATTTCTAATGTAATTTGATCTTGTAATTTTGTAATGTAATAGAAAAAAAAACAGATGCAAATACCAAAACTACTGCATTCGAG
Source organism: Gossypium longicalyx (assembly GCA_025698465.1). Classification (NCBI taxonomy): domain Eukaryota; kingdom Viridiplantae; phylum Streptophyta; class Magnoliopsida; order Malvales; family Malvaceae; genus Gossypium; species Gossypium longicalyx. The sequence goes on along the minus strand of CM046995.1, from coordinate 62,417,327 downwards.
TTCACAAAAACTAGGATGTTTACCCGATGTTTCACTAAATCAAAGCTAGAGCAAACATGTTAATCCAAAGGAAAAAAAACAATCATTTCATTGGAAAAGATACAAACTACCTCCCTCCTCCGGTTTTGATATACCGAAATAGCCCTTTGTGGTGAACTGCTCGATAATAAAAATTCAACCACGATGCCCTTGCTTCTCTTTTATAATACTGGATCCTCAAAAAAATATTGAAACCCGAACGTGAGATAGTATTCAATGGTCTCGAGGGCAATAATTATAATTATCCTACATGGAAGATTCGAGTTTAACCTCTGAATATGATCAAGAATAAGGAGCCTCGTCCCAGAGGTATTTTCACATCTCTAAGAGCACTTGAAACAAAATCATATGCAATTTAAAGACCATCGAATATTTTGTATTAATTAAAAAGTTAAACTAAAGGTGAAAATAATCCAACCGCTTGCAAATAGATGCATGAAAATAACAAAAGCATTCAAAAGAGAACTTACTGAATTTCTTTCAAACCGTTCCTAGCTTCAAATGTGCTCATTCCCCTTTCTTACTACCGCTTCCTTTAACTGAACATTTACTGGGGATTTTGAATTTCGAATTGGGAAAAAAGGGGTAATTATTTTAGGGTTTCGAATTAGGAAAAATGGGGGGGAATAAACTAGGGAGAAGGAGGTGATTATTTTAGGGATTCGAAGAAGGGAAAATGGGGGAAATGAACCAGGGAGAAGGGGGAAAATGAATAACTCGGTGTGGGTAAAAAAGAAGAGAGCAAAACGACACCGTTTAGCACAAAATAAATTAACATTTGTGGCGTTTTCCCCTAGCGCCGCTAAAGGCAAACCAATTGCAGCGTTTTAACATAAACGCCATCTGAAAAACAAACAAAACGACAATCGTTTTGATTATAAACTGAATAAACTTTAGTGGCGTTTTCCCATAGCGCCGCTAAAGGCAAATCAATTGCGGCGTTTAACCCTAAAACGCCACTAAAAATCCAAAAAACACGACGTCGCTTTCATATAAACAGAATAACATTTAGTAAAAAAAAATTGATACACTCAACATCAAATTGCAAACTTAAAAATGTAAATATTTGTTAACAGAGTAATTCAAATATAAAAATAAAAATGGATCTAATTATAAGTTAAAAATGTAAATATTTGATAACAGAGTAATTCAAATATTTTCAAAAATCACATTGTTTACTTTTGTTTTATTATTTATCAAATCAAATGTGTAATTATACAACTTTGTTTTGCTATTTATTTCCTGCTCTAAATAAACAATTTTAACATAAATTCATTGTGATTTTAAAATTATATAATAATGAAAACAGTAATTTTAGTTACTATCTCTATATTTAATTCACTAATAAAATAAATTTTACTAGATACGTCTTATATATTGTTTCTCAACAATTCTCTCAACAATTAAGAAATTTATGAATTTTATGATAAGGCATATTATATTTTTAAAGAGAAATATTTATTTGAGCTTTTAGATTCTAACATTATTAAGACCAACATGAGAAAATAAAGAACTTTTTTTATTAAACTTAAACTTTGTTTTTTTATATATTAAATTTTTGTCACATATAAGAAGTGTGCCATAATATATCCTTTTATCACTTACAGAGTGACTTTTATCTTTGAAAGGAGTTTTGGCATAACCGACTACCAAAGCATGAAGCAAAATCCGAAAATAGGCACTGACAAAAAATTAGAAAAAAAAAATTCGATCTCCCATCCCTTTATTAAATTATATAACTATCATATGCAAAAATTATATACTATCTCTTTTACGATTATATAAGAAAATATTTAATATATTGTATAACCATAAATTTTAATAATTATTGTTTTAGGGGTTATAGATTAGTGTTTATGATTTTATTGGGTTTAGGGGTTATATGACTTTTAGCGGCGCTTTACCAAAAGCGCCGCTAATTCTCTGGTCTTTAGCGGCGCTTTACCAAAAGCGCCGCTAATGCTCTGGTCTTCAGCGGCGCTTTACCAAAAGCGCCGCTAATGCTCTGGTCTTCAGCGGCGTTTCTCCAAAAGCGCCGCTAATGCTCTATTTTTTGCGGCGTCTTTTACTAAAACGCCGCTATTGCTCTGTTTTTATTGGCGTTTTTGGTAAAACGCCGCTATTGCTATGTGTTTTACAATTTTTGTGGCGTTTTTTGATAAAACGCTGCTAAAAACGCCGCGAAAGCCCTACTTTCCTGTAGTGGTAGTGGTCGAATACCAAATCTTTTCTAACTCTAGTTTTGGGACTTATTTGGACTATGGGTATTAATTCAAGCCTTGGATTATACGTTTATTGCTAAAGAGATCTGTTATTAATGCAAAAAATCGACAAGAAGTGTGCGATCATTTTCAACCAGTGATCTAAGTGAAATAGATCGCATATCTTTCGGTGAAGGTTGGATGTCTGAGAAACTTGGAGTGGTTTAGTAAACAGGTGTGTAACCACACCCTTCCTTACTATAGATCGGCAAAAGCCGAAACTTTAGTATTTCAGGTCACATGAGCGTGCGATAGCTCGTGTGGTGAATCGAGCGCCCAAATCGTGGGCGATAGACTGAAGAGGCCACCACGAGTGATTTCATGGGCTTAAGCCGTAGTGGGCCACTTGGGCCACGAAATGGGCCGAATAGGCCCAGTGGGTCGTGGGCCCACTTGTATTGCTAGGTGAAATATGGTTGGACTTGTCATGTTGCGCACATGACTTAGGTTGTTTTGGCCTCGATGGTCCGAAGTGGGCCATGTGGGCCCAATGGGCTCGTAGGCCCACATGGATAAAATCTGCAGTAAGTGACTATTAATGAACCAAGCTATGGTGTACTCATGGCCGTATCTAAATTTGGGCTAAATAGGCAACACGAGCGTATGGGCCCACTTGGGCGAGTAATAGGCCTTAGGGCCACTTGCACCGTTATGTCTGTTTAAGTTACTTAAGTCGCTCGAGGCGACGATGGACCTTCTATTGGGTCGTTAAGACCCCAGACTATAAAATTACTGAAATACCCCTGTAGGGTAGAATGACCGTAATGCCTCTGTAGGGTAAAATGAATGAAATGGCCCAATAGGTAAAATAACCGAAATATCACCATAGGGTAAAATGACTGTTTTGCCTTTATGTGGTAAAATGACTGTTTTCCCCTTATGAGGTAAAATGACTATTTTGCGCTTATTTGGTAAGATGACTATTTTGCCCCTATATGATATATGTTTATATTTTAGCATGCTATGTGTAACCGTATTGAGTACATGATTAATATTATGATATGACATGACATGTTGCATGATGCATTGCATGGGGATGGGCTTATATATGATTGGAGGAAGTGTACTGTACTGGCAGCTCTATTGCAAATCACTGATGGCTCTAAGCCTATTATATTGGTAGCTCTGCTGCAAATACTGTTTAGTGCTGCAACCAGTGCTATTTTGGAGTGTAAGGATGGGTGGGTTGATTTTATCCCCACATGGAGTGTAGGGCTGGACGGAGTGGAGTGTAGAGGATGGATGGGTAGGACTCGCATATCGCATTCGCGATCATCGCTTGAGTTCGATTACTTCATTGATCATGGTTACTACATTGATTACTATTACTGCACCGGTAGCTGTTACTGTAATGGGCTATGGCCCAATATGCTACTGTTACTGAGATGGGCTTAGACCCAGACCGTTTGATCACTGTATGATTGTTTGTATGTTCATTATGGGATTACAAACTGAGTTTTCATAAACTCACCCATTTGTTTTAACTGTACAAGAAATCCCCAGTCGCAGGTGGATCGGTGCTGCGAGGGACTCAAAGGTGGCCACACAACCGCTCTTACTTCCATATTTGTTTTTAATTTATAAGTAGTTTTATTTGGGTCTTATTATGTGATAAGGCCTCTTTTATTTTGAATTTTTGGGTTTTATTTATTTTTTATTTGTATCTGTTAGTAGTAGGATGCGAATTTTCAAACGCTATGCATGATTTACCAAAATACCACGAATACAGAAAATCGTTTCAAAAGCTTCCGCGATAAGCGAGATTTTGAAAGAAATAACATTTTAAAGTAAATACTTTTGATTGTGACGCAAGTTTTAAATATTATTTTCTAGATCACACAAAGAGGCTAAATTAACATTGGGCTTTTCAAAAAATATCATGTTTTACGAAAAACACTTCACTATGACATCACCAGATTCAGCAATAACGTCCAGGCTGGGTTTGGGGTGTTACAGCCCGTGTGCTCAATTCTGAGCATTCTATTTCTCAAAATTAAGGTGCAAGGGACACACGACCAAAACACATGCCCATGGGATAAGCCATGTGGACAAAATAAAGGCTATTTACCAAGCCATTTGCCACCCCCCATTTACACATACACATACTCAAATTCAATGGCATAAACCATGGTAAACTTAGGCAACCAAAACATCTACAATCATGACCAACACATGTCAATGCAACACCATCATCTATCATGCTCATGACATTCCATTATGCTAAATCAAACATAATAATTTAACCAAAATAAGCCCATTACATGGCCAAATACCAAATCAAGCCCCTTGTCAATTACAAGCCAATACATTTGGCCAAAATCATGATGACACATATAACAAAATGACCAAGTACCTATACATACCATATACTCAAAATATTAAGATCATCGATACCCAAAATAACAGTTTGATAGTGTGATGTGCTCGCCGATGATCTCCAATCCTAGTTAGCTTGGTGACACTAAAAAAAGCATGGAAAGTAAAATGGATTAAGCTATATAGCTTAATAAGCTCGTATGTAAGAAATAAGCAAATCTTACCATATATTTAACATTCAAGTAATATAATATAAAACGATGTAATTTACCATAATCTCAGAACCATAATTTATTCCATCACAAACTTACCTTGAATTCATCTTTTTGCGAATTTAATAATCATAAGTTTTATGCACATACCTATACCAACTCATAATGGTTTCATACCTTTTCTCATATGTGACATACCCAATGAACCACTCGGAATAACATAATCAGATACTCGGGAAACCTTACACACAAGGTGTCACATATGTAGCCATTGCTACCTCTATCTCATAACACATATTTGCTCGCTCTCGAGCCATCAACGGGGCTACTCACACAAGCTGTTAGTCAAGACATAGCTACACGGTGCTGCTCACAAAAGCTGTTAAGTAACCACAACATATGTCGGTATACTCAACCACCGATAGGACGTACAGGACCAGCACTTGGATCACATAACATAATACCCTAGTGACATGTTACTTGTATCCTAATCTATTCCTAAGGTTCGATTGGGATTTCTCACTTGTCAAAATGTTGTCGAATGTGAGCATAGATTCGTTTGCACAATTCATACAAAATTAAAGCATTTAAAATACAATTATAATAAAGCTTATTTACATACGAATTTACCTCGGTTACAAAAAAGACGAAAAGGATCTATTCATCAATAACTTTGTTTTTTCCCTGATCTATATTCGAACTTCATTTTTCTTGATTTATAATACCGTATTTAACTTAATCATCAAGCTATTCAATTCAGTCCAAAATCACATTATGAAAAAACTACAATTTTGCCCCTAACATTTTCAACATTTTACAGTTTAGTCCCTAGGCTCGAAAAATGATTTTCTTTCAATTTCATCACAACCCAAGCCTAGAAAAATATTTCCTGTACTCATAACAGCCCACATTTTTCATTTATTCACACTTTTCTACACATTTTATAATCTTTTACAAATAAGTCCCTATTTGATGTTTTTATCGAAAATCACTTTACAAATGTTGTTTAACTAAAAACAAACATGCATTTTCTACCATCAGACATCAAAATACAAGCACATCCAACATGGGTAAAATTTTAAACTTTAACTTTCTTTCAAATTAGTCCTCGAAATAGCTAGATCAAGTTACCATGATCTCAAAAATATAAAAATCATTAAAAACAAGATAAGGACGGACTTTGAAAGCTTGGCCAAAACCTTAGCTATGGCTTCGTCCAGAATTTTGGTTGGGGGGACTAAATTGAGAATGGACACTTTTATTAGGTTAATTTGTCTTTATTTACAAAATTACTAAAATTCCTTAATGCATAACTTTAAAATTTTACCTAACCATGTCCATTTTTGTCCATCCTATAGTATAATGATCTAATTACCATTTAAGGACCTCCAATTTAAAATTTCATAGCAATTAGACATCTTTAACTTATAGAACTCAAGTTTTGCACCTATTGCAATTTAGTCCTTCTAGTCAAATTGGTAACTCAAACGATAAAATTTCTTAACAAAATTTTCACACAATTATTCTATCATGCTGAGACTATAAAGAAATAATAAAATAAATATTTCTACTTCAAATTTGTGGTCCCAAAACCACTGTTCCAATTTGACCTAAAAATGGGTTGTTATAAGGGGACTCTATGGCTACTAACTTTTATCTATTTTTAGCAGCCTACTCAACCTATAAAAAACCCACCTTGGCTGCTCATTTGAAACACAACTCAAAACCTCTCATCCTTTCACTTCTCTCTTACTTTCTCTCTTCAAAACCCTTCCGTTATTCTTCATTTTCTTCACCTTTCCTTTGCCAATTTCACCTCTTGAAAAAGAGTCCTTCAACCATCATTTGGAACAAAATTCAAGTGTTCGTGTAAGCCTCAATTCAATAAGAACAAGCAAAGAAGGAGGAGCGGAGCAAACTAGTCAAGCCTCGGAGAAACACCAGATTTGATTCTTATTTCTTATCCTTTTAATTTTAGTGTTGTTGTTATGAACATATCTATGAATATTTGTGATGTTGATATGTTTAATTTAATTAATATGACTTAAATTTAATTCGTGTTAGGTTGATTGCATTTTGTCCACTTAATTTATTAAAATTGTGTTTGTATTGTTATAGGCCTTGGTAAGATGTTTGATTAAATAAAACCATGACTAAGTTATTCTTGCATTACAATTGTAAGGTAACTAATGAATTAATTATTTAAACGGATTGAAATTGTAATTAATTGACATGATACTTAATCAGTGCATGTTTAATCATCTAAGGTAGCTAAGGGTTAAATTAGCAATGGTATCTAACGATACATTAGCCTTGGATAACTTGCAAAATTATTGTGATTAAACTGTTTCAAGGTAGAAATACATTGTTACTTCATGTGATCTTTTATATGCTTATGAGATTGAATTAAATTTGAATTGGCATAGAGATATGTACAAAAGATTATTTCAATTTCATATGTATGTGAATTAACACATTTGCTTATTAAAATTTGTTTAATCGGTTGAATTGACATAGAGATATAGTCAAGAGATAAATGGATTTTGGTAGGTAATTATGTTCATAAGTTAGAAAATTACCGAGTTGCTGTTAGTTATTTTGTAACAACATGAACATTAGTTTAGTAATTCTAAGTTAAGAAATGTAATTAATCTAACACAATTGTGTCATCTTGATTAAAATCATCTTTTGAAATCATGCATTGGAACTTTTATTTCCTCTTTATTTATTTTACTTAGTTAAAAATCTTAGTTTTTAATCACCTTAAAAATCTTAGTTTTTAATCACCTTAAAAATCTTAGTTTTTAATCACCTCCTCAAATCAAAATATGTTTCTTCACCAAAGTGTTTTTAATTGCATTCATAAATAATTCTTTTCATAGTTCTTGTGGGTACAATAACTCGACATTTACTTGTCACTTTATTACTTGTTGTGATTGTGTACACTTGCACATTTTCGACGTTCTAGTGTTCCAGGACTTGTATGGTTTGTTTCATGCTTTAATGGCTGGGGAAGCTTGTGCATCACTTGTCGTTTGCTCTCACATCAAATGGGCCTATAATTCATCATCCTACACTCAATTTAACATATTAGCACTACCTAAGGCTTGTGTCAGCCTAATAGGTCAGAACACTCATAAAATGTGTTAAAAACATCTATTTTACTAATATTTAATCATAACTACTGAATACCGAATACCAACAACATAATATAAAATAATAAATTGATAAGAAAACAAGATCTTTAAGTGTGAAAATAGATCGAAATAACAACTATATTTGATGGCAGGTCAAATACCCCCAAACATAAATCTTTGCTTGTTCTTAAGCAAACTAAACAAAACAAAATAAAAGCTAAAAACAAACTAAACTGAAAACTAAAAAAGAACATGTAAAGAAAAGAAAATGTACTTGAACTAGTTTGATACAGGTAATTGGATAGAAATATATTAACCAAACAATGTAAATATACATATCTCTAGAATGATATACAATTGACTCACAATTTCTAAATTTAGACGGATTACTTCACTAAATTACAAAGTAAAAAAAAAATGTTAAGTATAGGTTTCCATTAATACAATCTATAAGTATGCAATTATGTTCAAATGAATATAAGTGGTAAAAACATCAAAACTCAGCATAATTTCATCCATATAAAGTACTACCTGAGTCGCATAGGACTTTTTGGCTAGTAATGTTCTACTACTTATTCAAAGAACATGCTCAACAAAACGGTTAAGAAAGAAAATAGTTTGACACATGATATTGTTCCTAATACTCCTCTGAGTATACATATAGCTCACCTCCTTATATCCACTTCCCTAACCTTTCTTATTTGTCCATTTACTAAGGCATCATATAGTATTCATGAGAACAGTCATTCGAGCTCGTAATATTTTCTTTGAACAAATGTGAGAGTAATTTTTTTCCAACTCAGTTTGCTCTTATTTTATTTTTTTCATCAAGATTTTCTCGATTGGCATTTTGCCTTATTTTTCTATAAGCTCAATATTCTTATAGTCACTATACCATGCAATTCCTTAGTTCATCAAATTTTCTTTTCTTTTGAAACCACCGTGATGTATCTATCTAATCCCTCAATATCAATGGTCGAACGCCTAAATCTGTGCAAGGACCAATAAATAAATTACCAAATAGATTATATAATATACTTATGGTTTCATTTACGGTTCATCAAGAAAATGGATTCAAGCTCAAAATAGCTACCAGGGAAAATAATTACAGAATAGCTTTTTGGCTCAAAAATGTCTCCCAAACAATACCTTAGGTTGTCCCTAGGTAATTCAATACATGGATTAAATCAAATAAGTCTATTAATTTCTATAGCTTATAATTTAATTAATCATGCTATTTATATACCTATTTATCATGTGGTATACTAAAAATCTTAAATCTATTCACAATGTAATAAATTGAACTAAGTAGTCTAATATTAAAAATTTAGAAACAATTATTATGAAACTAAATTTATAATTTATTCACAAAATCCTATTAACATGCTTCTAACCAATCACTTATATTTCTACAAGCTCAAGCACATAGAAAACACACAAGAATAAAAAATTAAAAACTATTAAAAACAAAGGAAAATAAAATAAAATAACAAAAAAATTTTAAAAATTTTCCTAAGTTACCCCACACTTTATTTGGCACATTGTCTCTAATGGGCAATTAAAAATACAAAGGAAAGAGGTTACCCGATTAGTATGATTTGTATAATATAATTGGTGGGACTACTCTTCCTTTCGGTTTTGGCTTCATCTTGTAGTGCCTTAGAAAATTGTGGGGTTCTTACAAATAAAAAATAAAAACACACAAATATATACAAAGGATACTAAATCCTAACTAATTAAAAAAATTAACAAAAATTTAAAAATCATTCCAAATGAAAATAATGTACGAAGTCGAAATTAAAAATTTTAAAATGTTTAGAACTAGCTGGAATCAGTGTTTAACTCCGCCATTATCGGTGCCTTGCCCCTCTCGCGCCCTAGAAACATTTTAGTAGCCAGCCTTCCTAAGTTTAGGTCGGGCTATGATGGCTCGGGTCACGGATCACCACACCCTTCCTTGATGAGCAATCCAGTCGAAATACTCGATCATAATCTAGTGGCACTATTGGGGTTTCCTCCTTTTGTCATCATCATCATCATCATCCTTATCATTGACCCCTTTCTCTCCTAGCGGTAGGAATCCCTCAAGCATGTTCGGGAGTGGTGTTGGTGTTTTCTATCCATTTTTGTTCTGCAATTGCCCATATCTTGTATCCATCGTGTTTGCATCGAGATGGGCACATCCATAAGTCCTGTCATCTTCGACATGTAAGCTTTACTCTTTCTCTTTATTGACTATGTATCACTCATATGTTTAGTTCTTTACTCATTTTGGTTTTACTTCTGTTGAAGCTCAAAGAACTGGCCATATAAGATTTCCTCGAGCATGCTCATCGTAGGTTTCATGAATGGTTCGATAAGGGACATGGGAACGTTAGCTCGGTGACATAGAGCAATAATCAAATGTGGGAACTACATACTTTGCTTTCGGTTCTATATGCACTTGAGTATATCATCCTAAATCTAGCGGCTGATGCAAATTTGCTCTCTCCATATTATAGAATAAAACATAATCGCTTGATAGGTAGTAATGTTAGAAGCATTGTGAGTCAGTGTCAAGTGCGTACAAAAGAATTGCATCCACATCTTGGCCATCGGGAACATGATGGCTGTGTTAAATTTTAGGGGCACCTTGGAATTGGCTTAGAGAGTCCACATACCACGCCCCTCTGTCAAATAATCGGTTACACCCTCCATATCAAAATTCACGAGTGTAAATAAGACTAAGGTCTCTAAATGATCATGAGTATAATAAGGGCCATTGTAATATCGAAAAATCTTGCGAGGTGTAATCGACACCTCTTTACCTCAAACAATAATGCGAGTAATCATTTCACCCTGCTGCTTGTAGTTCTCCTTATCTTTCGAGGAGGCATAGAATTCATAAATGATAGCTTCAACCACTGATTCAATCAGGGTAGCGTAAAAATTGCTCCAACAATGTGATATTACCAAATCCCAAATATCATTGCATGCGGACAGGTGGGATTGAACCCACGTTCTTGGATGAATGAATGACCACTCATATGGAGAAAGAACCTATTGACTTTCGGGTTATGGAGGTGATTGGCATCAACATTGCTTGGTGCCTTGATGGTGCATTGGATTTTCCTTGGTGCAATTTTTCAAATTGAAGCTAAATGACAACAACCCAAACAATAAATTTGATGAAAGTAAGTTTAGAACATAAAACCTTAGGTAGTTGCCGACGAAATTAGACCCTCAATAGATGTGGAATATGAGTCTAAAATAAAAAGGGAGAATTAAAAAACTATGATGAAATGAGAATAAGAGAACTTATTTATGGAAACTGAAGGTAGGGAATACGAAAACACAAGCTATATCTCAAGGAAAAGGTGCAGAGGCTAAAGGAGAGTGTTTGCTCTTTTTTGGGTGTTTGAGATGTGTGTTTTCATGCCTAATTCGGTGGGTATAAATATATTTTCAATAGGCTTTATGTCTAAAATGGCCTGATTTCAGTTGAAAAGCATAGGTGTGTCATGCCATATAGTATGCATGGTGCAACACGATGCCCTAAAACCACCTATTTTAGCTTTGAAGTGTTCATGTCGCACCATGATAAACTATGGCGTGGCATGACACTTTAACATCAGATATTGTGGCTTCGAAGTTCATGTGTCGCGCCATAGCTTATGCATGGCACAACACAACGTTGCTCCTAGCCTTTTATAAGGTATTTGAACATCTAAATGTTTGGTTTGAGGATGAACTTTGATATTTTATATCTATTGGTTGAATGATGATTGATTGAAATCAAATTGTGTACATGTTTTGATTGCATGGTTGTTGTACATATGTTTGATTTATGGTGCCAATAAAGGCATATTGGTTAGGCACTTAGATTGTGAATTGGTATGTTTTATCTTGTTTAGTCACATTTTGGATAGGTTTGATTATTGGTTATTACATAGCGTGGAGCTTAAGCATTTGGATGTGAAATCACTTGATTTTGAAGGTAGTTTTGGGCACACATGCATGTGACACGGGCTACTATATGGTCGTGTGATTCATCAATTTTTGGTGCAAGGTTGTCCATATGGTCTCAGAGAGTTACACGGCCGTGTGACTTTATTTTTGAATTGTACATGATTTAGGAACACGGGCATGTGGAGTAGCCATACGACCATGCTTAGAGCCATACGGGCTGGCCTCTTTCATACGGCCTAGCCATATGGTTGTGTGACCCATGTTTACACATTTTACTTAAATTTTTGTAGAAGTTTCAATTTAACCTAGTTTTGACTCTGGTTTGTTTTAAATGTTTTGTAAGCTCAATTTAGGTCCCAAATTGATTGTAAAGCATGGAAATGAGTTTAAATCATATATTTGGTTGTTATTTAATAGAAATTATAGAAAATCTTCAAGATTTGTTGTTCTAACACTTTATAGCTCGAATCAATGATTAGATCGGGTATAGGGTGTTACAATTAGTGGTATGAGAGATACAATTTAGTCAATTCTAGGACTGAACATAGCATGTATTGAGTCTAGAAATACATGTCACTTTATAACCTGTGATAGTGTAATGACTTCCAATCATTTGGACTTGTTTCTTATAGATTAAAGATGTCAAATAATTTCAATTGTTTAGTTTTTGACGATGCTCAAAGTAACATTCCAACCACCGATCAAGGGGTTGCTCATAATGTACCAGATTTTCAAGAGCCTAGAGAGGAGGCTCTCAATGCCTTTTTCATATGATGCAATATATGCTTAATACGTACATGAGAGCTAATCCCGCGGGCCAACAACTTCCACCCCCTTGTCCTTAATGTCTTATACGACTGAATATCTAAAGAATTTCTATGATAAAGTCTGAAAATGCGAAGCTGAAGAGTTCTATGGTAAGGTGGGTGATGATTCAACTAGAGCTGAATACTGGTTAAAGCATACTTATAGGGTTTTAGATGAGATGTTGTGTCCTCTAGATGACTGCTTGAGATATGTTGTGTCATTGATGAAAGTTGAAGCTTTTTACTAGTGGACTACTCTAATCACGGTTGTACCTAAGTAACGAGTGAATTTGGTATTCTTTAAAACTGAGTTCTGAAAGAAATACGTCAAAAAGAGATATCTCGACAAAAAGAAAAGGAGTTCCTCAAGTTGAAATAGGGTAACCGATCAGTTGCAAAATATGAATATGAGTTTCTTCAACTAAGTAAATATGCTCGCGAAATTGTATCTTCTGAGAAAGAAATGGGTATACGACTTAAAGATGGACTAAACGACGAGATCAAGTTGTTGGTTGGAGTTATGGAAATTTGAGAGTTTGTGGTTTTGTCTGACAGAGCTCAGAAAATGGGGGAAGTATATAATCACAAGAAGAATAAATGAGATGAAAGCTCGTGATTTCCAAAAATGTAATTCAACCAAAACATTTTTTGTTCCCCCACAAAAGAAGATGAAAGAATTGAATAGTCATTTCTTAGTGTCATGTAGGCTTTTAGGCAAGGACCGCTCAAAACAACATAGTATGAGATCACCGACGCCATCTGTTGTCACTGTAGGTTGCGTCTGAAATGTAAACAAACCAGAATATGGTCAATGTGGTCGAAATCACTTTGGTTAATGTAGATTGAAAGATGAATCATGTTTTATTTGTGGATCTCCGATCATTACAAAAGGGATTATCCAAAATGAACTAAGTTAAGTGGAGATCATAATGCAAAACCTGCCATTACTTCTACTAGAGGCAGATGACCAGGAAATAGTGGTGCTACAAGAGTCAACAAAAGTGGGACCAAAGATTCAAATGCTCGACCTGACACTCGAGTTCCTACAAGAGCTTATGCAATCCATGCACGTGAAGAGGCATCAGCTCTTGGTGTTATTGCTAGTACCTTTTCTATCTTTGATGTTACTGTGTATACCTTAGTTGACCTTGGATCGACACATTCATATATATGCACTACGTTAGTAGCGGAAAAGAATTTGCCAGTTGAGTCAACTGAATATGTCATTAAAGTAACGAGTCTGTTAGGTCAAAGTATCGTAGTTGATTTGATATGCAAACAGTATCCACTGAAAAGTCAAGGCTACGACTCCTGCCAATTTGATGTTACTGCCATTTAATGATTTTGACTTTATCTTGGGAATGGATTGGTTGACGGTTCATGATGTTGTTGTGAATTATCATTAGAAATGAATTGATTTAAGGTGCTAGAATGGTGAGTTGGTTTCTGTTGAACTTGACAAGCATGATTGTGTTTCAAATATAATTACAACACAAAAGTTGATCCAAAAAGGCTGTGATGCATTTTTAGCTTATATTCTAGATTCTAGAGTATCAGAAACAAAAGTTGATCATGTGTTGACAATATGCTAGTTATAAATATTTTTTCCTGAGGAGTTGTAGGGTTTACCTCCAGAGTGAGAAGTTCAATTTTTTATTAAGTTAGAACCGGGGACTGCTCCAATTTCGATTGTTCCATATTGAATGGCTCCAATCAAACTGAAAGAACTAAAAAATTAGTTGCAAGAATTAATTGCCATATGTTTTATTCAATCGAGTACATCGCCTTGGAGTGCACCTATTTTATTTGTGAAAAAGAATGATGGATCAATGAGGTTGTGTATAGATTATCGGTAATTAAACAAAGTCACAATAAATAACAAATATTTGTTACCTCGTATTGATGATTTATTTGATTAGTTGAAAGGAGCATAATGTTTTTGAAGATCAATCTCAAATCTGGTTATTATTAGTTGCGAGTGAAAGATGTTGATGTGACACTACGAGTTTCTAGTTAAGCCCTTCGGATTAATGAATGCCCATTAGTGTTTATACATCTAATGAACTAAGTTTTTTAGCAATACCTATAAAAGTTCGTTGTTGTTTTTATTGACGACATTCTGATTTATTCCACAAAGAATTCGAGCATGCTCAATATTTGATGATCATTTTACAGACTTTGCGTGAAAAGAAATTGTAAGAAAAGTTTAGTAAATGTTAACTTTGGCTTTAAGAATTTGAATTTCTCAGACATGTGGTTTCGACTTAAGGGATACGAGTTGATCCGAGCAAGATTTTTGTGATTTTGAACTAGAAGCCTCCACGAAATGTTTATGAGGTACGTAGTTTCCTAGGATTAGCTGGATATTATCGATGGTTTGTTAAGAACTATTCTGTAATAGCATTACCTATGACGAAATTGTTACAGGAAGATGTTAGCTTTGTATAGTTTCAGAAATGTCAACAAAGTTTTGATAATTTGAAAAATATGTTGACAGGGGCATTACTGTTAACATAGCCTGAATTGGGAAAAGAATTGTTGCTTACAGTGATGCTTCTTTAAACAGTTTGGGATGTGTCTAGATGAAATTGTTTTTATGTTTAAAATTTGGCGTCATTATCTGTACGGTGTAAAATGTCATGCCTATATTGATAAAAAAAGTGGAATTTGTGACAACGGAGGTGGCTAGAGTTGCTAAAAGATTATGATTTGTTGATAGACTATCATCTGAGCAAAAGAAATGTTGTTGCTAATTCTTTGAGCTACAAATCTCTTTTTGCTCTTCGATCGACGAATGCTTAGCTTCAGTCAAAGTATGATGGTTCTATTTTGGCAGAGTTGCGGGCTAAACCTTTATTTTTATATAATATTCAGGAGTTGTAATTTGATGATCAAATTTGTTAGCTAAACGAAAATTGGTTGAATATGGTCAAATAACTTATTTTAGTATTGGTGTAGATAGTAGTTTATATTTCTGTAACATATTATATGTACAGTTGAAACTTGAATGAAGCTCACAATAGCATTTATTTGTTACACACAGGAAGCAAAAAAATCTATTGTGATTTAAAATAGATGTACTCATGGCTAAGAATGAAATGTGAAATTTTTGAATTTGTATCTAAATACCTTGTGTGTCAACAGGTCAAAGCCGAGCAGCAGGTTCCATCTGGGTTGTTGCAGCCTATTATGATTCTCGGGTGGAAATGAGAGCATGTTACTATAGAATTTGTATCGAGGAAGAAAGATGCAATCTGGGTTATAGTTGATCGGTTAATGAAGTATACACACTTTATACTTTTACATACAAATTACTCACTTGATAAATTGGCAGAGTTGTACATTTTGAAAATAGTTAGATTACACAATGTTCCACTGTCTATTATTTCTGGTTGTGATACGAGGTTTACTTCCATATTTTGGGGTAAATTGCACGATGTTCTGGCTAACAAATTGAAATTTGGTACAACTTTTCATTCGCAAATAGATGGTTAATCAGAATAGGTAATTCAGGTACTTGAAGATATGCTTTGATGTTGTATACTTGAGTTTGAAGGTAGCTGGGAAAAGTTTATTCCGTTGGTTGAATTTGCTTATAATAAAAATTACCGGTCAAGCATTAAAATGGCACCATAGAACGTTTTGTATGGACGAAAATGTAGAACTCCATTGTATTGGATCGAGTTAAGTGATAGAAATATTTTTGGTACAGATTTGATCCACGAGACTAAAGATAAAGGTCAAGGTTATTCGGGATTACTTGAAAGCTGCCTCAGACCGTTAGAAATCGTATGATGGTCTAAAAAGAAAAGACATCTAGTATTAGGTTGGCAAGA
This sequence comes from Gossypium longicalyx, assembly GCA_025698465.1. Lineage (NCBI taxonomy): Eukaryota > Viridiplantae > Streptophyta > Magnoliopsida > Malvales > Malvaceae > Gossypium > Gossypium longicalyx. The sequence goes on along the minus strand of CM046995.1, from coordinate 62,400,772 downwards.
AAGTATTCCTAAAAGTTCCATCTTGGCAGAATGTTCTTCGTTTCAGTCGAAAGGGAAAACTTAGCTCGAGGTTTATTGGTCCATACAAAATTACTAAAAGTATAGGTCCAGTAGCTTATCGTTTGGCATTACCGAAAAAACTTGAAAAAATTATAATGCTTTTCATGTGTCGATGTTGAGATGGTACAAATCAAATCCTTCGCATGTGATTTGTTAAGATAGAATTTTAACCTGATATGACTTATAATGAAGAACCGATTAAGATTTTAGCTTGGGAAGTTAAATAACTTTGAAATGAATAGATATCATTGGTGAAAGTTCTTTGGCAGTGTCACGGTGTTGAGAATGCCACTTGGGAACCTGAAGAGACTGCAAGTTCAATACTCGAATATCTTTTCTAGTAAGATTTTCAGGGACGAAAATTCCTTTAGGGGGAGAGTTGTAACAACATGTTTTTCAATGGTGTCAAAAATAGTGGTTTTGAGACCATAAGTTTGACTAGTGAGTCAGTATTTTATTGTTTATTTATTATTTATAATGCTATTAAAGTGCTAAATTAAAATTTGGTTAGAATATTTTAATGTTTAGATAGCTAATTAAGTAAAAAGGAGTAAATTGTAAAAGAAAGTTATTTCTAGTAGTTTAAGGTGTTTAATGGCTATAAAAATTAGAATTGATGGATTAAGTGGTAACTAGATCACATAGATAGCTAATGGATGTTTAAGGCCATTGTTTAATTTATTATTAAGGCTTATATTAAGGGTAGTATAATAAATAAGTAAATAAATTAAACAATTGGTGATCATCTTTTTCATTCATCCATTTACAACCTAAATCACCATTGAAATAAGCTTGGGAGAGTGTGGTTCATGCCTTAGCTTGCATGTAAGTGATTTTGGTTTTCGTTTCTAGTAATTTTTATGTTTTCGATATTGTTATAGCTTAATCTAGCTAACCCAGAAATGAATTCGTAAAATAGTGAACTGTTTAAAATTTTAACATAGATGAATTTGTAATGTTCTTGAATGTTTATGATAAATTATTAAGCTTGATAGTTACATAGGACAATTTTGTTAAGTGATTTTAGTTGTTTTTAAATTTTAGGGATTAAGTTGTTAAAATTGTAAAATATCATATATTGTTTTGTGATTAAGTGATAAAAGTGAACTATTTAGGGACCATATAGAATTCGGCACAAGATTTTTTGGGTTAGGTTGTGATAATTGTGAGAATTTTTATTTTAGAGATTAAATTGAATAAAAGGTGAATGTTTAGGGTAAATGTGTAAAATGTCATAAAATGATTAATTACATGAATTTAGGTGTTTTAAGATTTTTAAATTGGTTAATTAAATTAAATTATTTAAATCAGGAAACAGACTAGTTTGTTGATAAATGGGGGAAGGAAAAAGTCGTCGAGTAATCGTCGTTGCGTGTCGTTAGCTACCGCATTTTGGTAAGTTTGTATTACATTTATTATGTCTGTAGTGATTTTACTTATTACATGAATGGAATTGAATGTTGTTAAGATCTATTGGATGATCAATTAAATGGATTATAAAGTTGAATATGAAATGTACCAGAAAAGTAGGATAAGCCCGTGTGAGCTTAGTGAATAGCTAGGATATAAATGACATGTCATTGAGGCATAGCAGGCTTTGTGCCGGTGTATTTTTAGTAGGCTTCGAGCCAGTGTAAATTTAGAAAGCTTTGTGCTGGTGTTGTATTAGCAGGCACTATGTGTCAGTGTTTTATTTAGCATGTACTATGTACCGATGATGGACACTGTACCAATGGCTTGAGGTCCTGCATGTGTGGTGGATTTTCTAAAGCTTGTGTGAGCAGCATCTCATATCGGTTAATGTCCTTATGTTAGCTATTATGAGCATTATCCTCCCGTCTATCGAAAGTTGATTTACTAATGTTCTTCGGTCAAAATAGTTATCTTTAAAAGGAAAATGGAATGAGATGACATGATGATTTGTATCTCAGTACATGGTTAATTAACATGTTGTGTTTTGATGAAATCAATCATCCAGGTTTAGTTACTTTGGGAAGTTGGAATGATGAGATATGATAAAGGGATTATTAATTTCATTGTTATGAACGATTTATATTTAAATTGATAGGTATGATATGTTTGATTTTACAAACATACTAAGTTTATTTGAATGCTTACTTTATTTGGTGTATGTCTTTGTAAATTGTCAGACTTTTGCTGTTGATTGGAATGTCGTTGGAGATCACACTATCCTACAATTCATTTGGTAGTTATTCATTAAATTTGGCCTGGTTATAAGTGGCATGTTACTAGGGTTTTGGTTATTTAAATTATAAGCATTTTGGTTATATGTTGTGCACTTAAATTTTATGGTGTATAAATAATTTTAATGGGCTTTATGCCTGAAATGGCCTGATTTCGGCTAAAAAGCACAAGCATGTTGTGCCATAGAATATGCATGGCACGACATGATGCCCTAAAAATACCTATTTTAGCTTCGAAGTGCTCATACCGTGCCATAGCTTGTGCATGGCGTGACATGACACTTTAACATTAGAAATTGTGGCTTCGAAGTGCATGTGTCGTGCCATAGCTTATGCATGGCATGACACGACGTTGCTCCTAGCCTTTTAGGATGTGTTGAAGTCCTCTGATCATCCATTTTTGTTCTCGATTAGCTTTTCATAAGCATTTTGGTCATTTGTTCTGCATTTAAAAATTTAAGGTATATGTGTTGGTGTAAATCATTGTTGGTAAATTGTTTGGTAATAGTTGTGATGGTGGATGCATATGGTAATATCTAGATGCATTTAAATGGTTGTTTTGATATGATTAGGTTAATATGCAATTTGGAATGTTTGAAGCTTGATGAATGGTCAAACTGGTTATGTAACACCCTATACCTGATCTGGTCATCGAGCCCGAGTTATAGGACGCTACACCACCGTCTCACATCAATTTCATCATATTTGTCACATTTAGTATTCAAACATATTTATTTTCTTTTGATACTATAGTAATCATGCGAATATTAAGACATGCAAACTCAAATTAACTTTTAACCATGCTAACATATGACAAACAAACAAAGAATGGACATACATCGAGCATTAGGACCACTCAGAAAATTTTCCCATAAATGTTACATAGGTATCAATACTAAAGGAGTGGTATCGATACTACATAAAAAATCGATACCAAACTTGCATTCTGCTTCTTACCAAAATTCGCAAACGTTGAAAACTATAGGTACCTTTTGCAAGGTATCAATAAATTTACCCCGAGTATCGATACTAGGGCCAGGGTATCGATACTAAATCCATATTCTGTTTTAAACATACCATTTCCAAATTCTCCCAATCTGCACTTCTTTGATAGTATATCTTTCATAAATTTCACATAATTGGGCATCTGCTCCAAAGCTTCAACCAGTAGTATGTTAATGTTTACTTGCTTAAGGACATCTAGAAATCTCTTGAATTGGGCCTCTTGTTTACAATTGTGGAATCGTCGAGGTGGTGGTCATCCTTCAGTTTGCTGATATTGTGTTGTTATTGAATTTTTACTAGCAACATGATCTGATTCTACTGCAACATTCTTTTGTTTAACCTTTTTAGATGCAGTGTGATTTTTAGATGTTTCTAGAATTTTTCCATGGTTGATACTTTAGTTTTCCTCTTTTGCAGTGGCATCTCTAACAACTTCAAGCAATTGAATTCCACTTCTAAGAGTGATTGCCTTATATTGCTCTTTCCCTTGTGATCTCGAATTCTCAGTATCACTTGGCAGAGCTCCTTGTGGTCTTGAACTTAAAGCATTTGAGATATGCCCCACTTGATTCCCAAGAGCTTGAAGGGATACAACTTGATTTTGAATTATATCATCATTCTGGCCCATTTATTCTTTCAAAAAAGTTTCAATAGATGATGATGAAGCTGATGTTTGACATTGTTGCACATTTTGCCTTAGCATAGGTTGAGTATAACCAGGAGGTGCATTGATGGCATTTTGTCTTGCAGCATTGTTAAAATTCTTCGCTCCTTGATTATTCCAACTAAGGTTGGATGTTGCTTCCACCCTGGATTATATATGTTGGAATAATGGTTATTATTCAGGTTGAAATTACCCATGTAGCACACATATGTTGGATTTGATGGGCATTCGTCAAACACATGGTATTCACCCTAATAAACACACACTAGCTCAGTTTCTTTCAGCTCCTGAACTACAGTTGACCTCTTCACTATCTTAGTCAGATTAGTTAAGAATGACACATGAGCACTGAATGAAGTGATTTCATCAAGCTCCATAGCACCAGCAGTTCTCCTACTAGTCCCAACTCGTGTTGTAGGATATTGATAATCATTGTTGGCAATCGTTTCCAAAATCTCATGTGCTTTATTATAAGACTTATCCAAAGAAGTACCATTAGCAAAAGCATCAACTACCATCCTCGTATGTGCATTCAACCCATTATAAAACATCTCCATCTATGTCCAATGCTGGAATCCATGCATTGGGCATTTCCAAAGTAGTTCTTTAAATCTTTCCAGGCTTCGTACAATGTTTTATATTCTGATTGCCAAAAAAACATGATGTCATTTCTAAGCTTTCCATTCATGTTTAGTGGATTATACCATAGCAAAAACCTCTGGCAAAGATCATTCCATGATGTCACATTGAATATGGAAATAGTTTAAGCCGCAAAGCGTATTCAGGAACACCCTATTGACAAAACAAGTCATAGACTTCCAGAAAAAGTCTTAAGTGTACTCTTGAATCTTCAATTGGCGATCCACTGAACTGTCCTACTATTTGCAACATCTGAAACATCACATGTTTCAATTCAAAATGTCGAGCTTGAATGTGTGGTCTATCTATCCCTGGATTTAGATCATCTAAAATTGGCACATCATGTACATGAATTGGCCTGTTTCGATCATCTATCACGCAATGAATAGGAAGATCAACATCCTGACCATTTGGATTTAATGGATCATTCAGAACAAGATCATTCCTGTCCCTAGCCATGTTACACACTTCTCTTCTCCTTCTTCTCAATGTTCTCTCGATCTCACAGCCAAAAGGATACTCTTTGTTAGCAGGAATGCCTCTACTTATGCACTAATAGGAAACCTATAAAAATTAAAAACAACTAAATTAAATAAAACTAATGGAATTAAGTAAAATAACCAAACCAACTTTCACCAAATTGCCGATCCCTGGCAATGGCACCAAAAACATTTCACGTGTGAATGTGTTATGCGAATTGTGCAAGTATACACTTCAGATCAAGTAATAAAGTGATAAGTGAGATTATCTACACAGGGATCAGTTAGGTATAAATTGGTCAAGTTATTATAAAGGAGTGTGATTAATGCTCTGGCAAAAACAATAATAAAAATGTAGTGGTAATTAGGAGAATAACGATGTAGAAAATGTGAAAAACAAAATAGTAAACAATTAAGGATGCAAAAATAGAGATGCTATGGCAAAGGTTAAAGAATCTATGATGTTGACTTGAAAGGTTGGGATTATTGAGAATCTACCTTTATTAACCAATAATTCCTTGACAAAATCAATTTTATTCTATTGCTTGGATGAGATCTAAAATGGCCTGCTTCATTCGAGAGTGAGACCTCAAGTTACCTTGCCTAAAGCGATATATGTCTATAGGCCTTTAACACGGATAAGAATCCTAGCCTATTTTATCCTTAATTTTGCTATCTTTTTGCATTAATGTCGCTGCATGAATTAATTCCAGATTTCGTCTAGAATTTTCGCTGCACCTGATAGCTGCCCGGATAAGAACTAAAAATGTGTGTGCTGTCCAGTCTGGCATAACCAACAAATACGTATAAGGATAGAATAATTCTGAGGAAATGACACTTGTATTGTTGGAGGAGAACATAAAAGGTTGACGTGAGAAGAAAAATAAAGGGGGGAGAGCTTTTTCTTGACCATCATCTTCTTCATCCTACCTTGAAGCTTGTGGCTATGGTAGCTTAAGCCTCTCACGGGTGAGCCAACATGAAAATTGACGCAGATTAGTGTCTGACAAGGAGACCTACGTGCGAGACAAGAGGGAATAGAGAGATTCAATTGAGTTGTCTAAGAATAGTATTCTCCACTCGATTCTTTCTTATTTATTTATAAATGCTAGTGATTACTCTCTGTTTTCTATTTGTATGGAAGTACACATGAATTTTTTGGTTAAATGTTATCTTATTCAATCTTTCTTTTATTTTTTAATCTTGGGGTTTGAATGTTTCTTAACATGGAAGTGTTTTTGCAGTCACTAACACTAGAAGGTGCAGTGATAGTTTAAGCCTACAAGCATTACAATGGAAGTTGAGTGAGGATTAGAGGAATTTTGTCCACTTGTTCTTAATAGTGCCATATCGCCATCATCGGAAGGTGGGGTTAATGTGCATGTTTAAGTCTCACATTAAATAGAGGAGTGATGCTTGGTAAGATATACATTGAAATTTATTGCCTCAACAATCACCTATCCTATAACAGCCTATTTTTCAGTGAAATCGTAACAGTGGTTTCGGGACCACAAATCTGACCCAAAAAATAAAGTTTATTTTTATTTTAATAGATGGTCCGTATTATGATAAACATGTCGTGTGAAAATTTTGATACGAAAATTCTATCGATTAATTGTTTAATTAAAAGGACTAAATCACATAAAATGCGAAAGTTGAATTCTAGTAGCTATAAGGATTAAATAGCTATGGAATTCAAATCTAGAGGTCTTTATATGGTAATTAGACCAATAAAGAAAAGTATGTAGATTTTTGGTGACTGATCCATGAAAATTTAGAAAAAGGGCAATGACTAAATTAGAATTTGAAAAATAAATAATTAATTAAAAGATGAAAAGAAAATATCATCTTATTTTCTCATCTTCTTCATCTTAAAATACATGGAAACCCTAGGAGAGAGAGAAGAAACTTTCATGGCCAAATTGGGTAAGTTCCCTTGTCCTGTTTTTAGTAAATTTGGTATTTTTGAAATCGGGATAGCTTAATCTATCTATTTGGGGGATTAATTTAAAAAGTTATCAAGGTATGAAATTTGGGTCATGGATGAATATGCTGAAATTTAGAAATTTATGGTAGAAAATGTAACACCCCAAACCAGGCCTAGACGTTATGCCCGAATATGGCGGTGTCACATGAAAGTGTTTTTCGTAGAATAAAATTTCATTGAAAAAACCCCATTCTATATTAAACCTTTTTGTAATCTTAGCTACTATTTAGGTCGTCTTGTTCAGTGTTAAAACCCAAGTTATTTAGCAAAAAGTTTAATCAAATTAAATCGTAGTTACCTTTTAAAACGTTGTTTGTTGTGGATTTTTTTGAAATATGTTGCGTACTTGTGGTGTTTTGAAAAGCATTTAACTTTTTCAAAACCAGTGTCCTACTACTAACAGATATGAAACCTAGTAAACAAATCCCAAATTAAAAGTTAAAAATTTAAGAGGCCGTATTACATAACCAAATACCCAAATTAAATTGTAAAATAAAATTAATAAAAAGTCTATGCAATTGTGTGGCCACATTTGAGTCCCTCGCAGCACCGACCTGCCTAAGACTGGGGATTACCTGCGCAGTTAAACAGAAGGGTGAGTTTATGAAAACTTAGTGTGTAATCCCTTAACAATAGTCAGTCATAAAGTAGGCATTTACAGTCTGGGCTTAAGCCCATTTTAGTAACAGTTTAATTTTAGTTAGGGCTTTAGCACATTACAGTATCAGAATCAGTGTGGGCTTTAGTCCAATTCAGTAGCGTTCACAGTACAGATATGAAATCGGAAATCCTACCTCACCAGCCTCTGCACACCACTCAGTCTAGCCCTACACACCATGTGGGTATAAAATCAACCCATCCATCCTTACACACCAAAAATAGCACTGGTGGCGACACTAAACAGAAATTACAGCAGAGCTGCCAGTACAGTACACTTCCTCCAATCTTAATAACCCATCCCTATGCAACATGTCATAATATCATGCATGTATGCAACATGTATAAAATGGCATGCTCAATATAGTCATACATCTCATAAGGGCATAATAGTCATTTTACCTCATAGGGGCATAATAGACATTCATAAATTTTGGGGTCGAGGTATACTTACTGACCCAACAGTAGGTCCACAGTCGTCTAGGGTGACCCGTGCAACCTTTTCAGACAAATAGTAAAAATGGGTCCAAGGCCCATAATGCAGCCCACATGGGCCCATATGCCTGTGTGGCCCATCAGCCCAAATTTGGCCTTGGCTGTGTGAACTACACATCCTGGCACAATATTTTCCATTCGTCCGTGTGGGGCCCACGAGCCCATGGGGCCCACACAGCCTATTTCAGCCCAACGTGGCCCAAAATGGCCTATGCTCATGAAATCGCTCATGATGGCCTCTACAATCAAACGGCCACGTTTATGCATTCGGATTATTACATGCGCGAGCATACGCTCGTAGAGGGTCGATGATCACCTATTCTGGATTTTGTCGAGTTACAATTATAGCAGTGTGATTACACACCTTGTTGAGAAATGACGCAGAAACCTACAGGCACCAACCCTACATTCAATGAAGACATTCTGTTAGTCCTTAATCAACAAGGTTAAACACCCTCTTTCTAGTACTCATCTCAAAATCATATTGATATTGGCCTTGATTGAACGAGTGTGGTTTTAGCCTGCTTAAATCGCTGATGAAGGTTGATAACAGACTCTTTGATGGTGATCTGCATAATAAGCGGATTTATTACTCATGTTTGCTTATACATATGGGTTGAATCAACATATACCAACCTATAGAAAACACAAACCCAAAAAAAGATAAGAGAAAGAAGTATTCAGCCACTACCAAAGAATCCAAGCCAAAATACCTCGGTTCAATACAATATCAACGAATAGTGTTACCTTCGATCCAGAGACTAGATAAAGGTTTCGATCTTTTCTGTAGCACTAGAGAACTCCTTCACTCCACAAGAAGTACTAAAACCCAAAAGAACACCATAGCCAAGAGAAAAGATGAGAATCAGTATTCAAAAAAAGAGGAGAAGAGAATCGGCTAGTAAAGCCAAAAGAGTTGAGAGAAGGAAGGGATGTGTTCGGTTAACAATCAAGCAAGAAGAAAAAAGAAAAAGTGATTGCTAAGAGGTAGGGGAGAAAAGCACAAATGGTCAGTAGGGCACTGAACTTGAGCAGCAAAACCGAAATTGAACAAAATAAAAAGTACCCGTAAAAACCCTTAGCAGAATTTGGCTCCCCAGAAAAAGAGTGACAAGAATCGAAAACCACTTGTTAGAAGCCAAAAAAAAGGAGAGCAAAGAAAACTTACCCATAGCCGAAATCCCTGAGTGGCCAGAGTACCTATTCGACTACAACTCCTCTACTTTTAAATCTCACAAAATCCTCCTAAAAACACTTCACCATTATCTCCTCAACCACCCATTCAAACACTATTCAAACACCTCAATTTTGGTCAACCTAGGACACTTTTATAGCACTTGTAGCAAAATAAAATGCTCCTTCTGCATCGTCGAGCCTCGAACCTTAGACCCCAAGGCACACTTCACATGCCCATTTCCACTAGGCTAGCAAACCCTTTTTTTGTCATGTTTTACTCACATTAATTTAAAAGCCTACTAACTAAAGGCAAAGGTTTATTTCTTAAAAACAAAATTTTTTACAAATGCCTAGGCTTGAACCCAAGACTTCTCAGGTACTTCCCAAGACACTTAACCACTGAAGGAAGCATATATTTATGCAACACAACATACATAAATAAATATCTAAGTTTTTGGGCGTTGCAACTCAACCCCCCTAAAAGAAAATTTCAGCCTCGAAATTTACCTAGTCAAAACAGATGAGGGTATTGTTGTCACATCGCCTCTTCGGGTTCCCACATAGCCTTCTCAGAACTGTGATTATGCCAAAGTACCTTAACTAGTGGAACAGACTTTTTCCTCAGGACCTTAACATCACGGTCTAGGATCTAAACTGGCTCCTCCTCAAAGGGTAGATCTGGTTTAACCTCAATCTTCTCAGTCGAGATAACATGCGTGGGATCAGAGCGATAGCACCTCAACATAGAGACATGGAACACATCATGAATCCGGTCTAACTCTGGAGAAAACCTAAGCTGATAGGCAACTAGACCCACATGTTTTAGTATGCGGTAAGGCCCAATAAACCTAGGGCTAACTTGCCCTTCTGTCCAAACCTCAGTGCCTTCTTCCATGGCTAGACCTTGAGAAATACTATGTCCCCTACAGAATACTCAATCTCCTTAAGTTTTAGATTCACATACGACTTCTGTCTGTCTGATGCTGCCTTTAGTCGATCCCAAATTATTCTAACTTTATCCTCGGTATCATAAACCAACTCAGGGCCCAGAACATGCCGCTCACCCAACTCAGTCCAACACGAAGGAGTACGACACCTACGACCATATATTGCCTCGTAAGGTGCCATCTGTATGCTAGACTGGTAGCTATTGTTATACATAAACTCTGCTAACAGCAAATAATCTTCCCAACTGCCTCAGAACTATATCACACAACTCCTTAACATGTCCTCCAGTACCTGAATCACCCCCTCTGACTGGCCATCTGTCTGAGGATAGAACGCAGTATTGAAGTCCAACCTTGTACCCAATGCTTCATGCAGCTTCTTCTAGAATCGAGAGGTAAAGAGAGGATCTCTATCAGATATTATAGAAACCGATACCCCATGCAATCACACTATCTCAGACACATACAGTTTAGCCAGCTTCTGCAATGAGTAATCAGTACGAATAGGTATGAAATGGGCAGATTTGGTCAATCGATCCACGATAACCCATACTGAATCCTTCTTAATAGGCGTTAAGGGTAGCCCACTTATGAAGTCCATAGTCACTCTTTCCCACTTCCAAAGCAGAATCATAACTAGCTGAAGCAACCCTGAAGGTAACTAATGTTCAGCATTAACCTGCTGACAAGTAAAGCATTTACCCACAAAGTCAGTAACTTCACGCTTAAGACCTGGCCACCAATATAACTCTCAAAGGTCTCGGTACATCTTATTCCTTCCAGGATGCATAGCATAAGGACTACTATGCGCCTCTTACAGTATAAACTGCCTCAAATCAGTATCCCTCGGTACACAGACTCTCCCACGAAAACACAGTACCCCTTCGCTATTTAGTCCACAATCTGAAGTTTCCCCACACTCAATTTGTCAGAATCAAGGACTTAGTGACTCATCCTCCAACTGTTTACCCTTAATCTGCTCAATCCACACCGGTTTAACCTGAAGTTCGGCCAACAGACTACCATCATCAAATAAGCTGAGACGAGCAAGCATTGCTCTCAAATCTGTCATAGCCCTACGACTCAGTACGTCAGCTACCACATTGCCCTTACCAGGATGATATTCAATCGAACAGTCATAATCCTTAAGCAGCTCAATCTATCTATGTTGCCTAAGATTTAGCTCCTTCTGAGTGAGGAGATACTTGAGGCTTTTGTGATCCGTGTAGATGATAAACTTCTCACCATACAGGTAATGCCTCCAAATTTTTAGTGCGAAAACTACTGCAGCCAACTCCAAGTCATGTGTCGGGCAATTCGCCTGATGAGTCTTACGCTAGCGAGACGCATATGCCACCACATTACCCTCTTGCATCAACACACAACCCAAACCAACGTGTGATGCATTGCTGTAGACTGTAAATTATTTCCTAGACTCTGGCTGTATCAAGACAGTGGCCTCAGTTAGAACTTTCTTAAGTTTCTCAACACTTTCTTGCTGAGCATCAGTCGAGTAAAACGGCACACCCTTATGCAACAATTTAGTCAGAGGTGCAGTAATCAATGAAAACCCCTCAACAAATTGTCTATAATACCTTGCCAGACCCAGAAAACTTCTAATCTCAGACACCGTCTTAAGCGGTTTCCAATCCAGAACAACTTCAATTTTTCGAGGGTCAACCCTAATCCCTTCAACAGATACCACATGGCCCAAAAATGTTACCTTTCGTAACCAAAACTCGCACTTACTGAACTTGGCGTACAGTTGTTTCTCCCTCAAAATTTGTAGAACAATTCAGAGATGTGCATCATGCTCATCTATAGTTTTTGAATACACCAAAATATCATCTATAAACACCATTACGAACCGATCTAGATAGGGCTAGAATACTCAGTTCATCTAATCCATAAAAGCTACTGGTGCATTGTCAGTCCAAACAGCATCACTAGGAACTCATAATGACCATAACGAGTCCTAAATGCTGTCTTATAAACATCAGCCTCTTTGATTCTCAGTTGATGGTACCCAGATCAAAGATCTATCTTAGAGAAAACTGAAGCACCACAAAATTGGTCTAATAGGTCGTCAATCCTCGGTAAAGGGTACTTATTCTTAATAGTCAATTTATTCAGTTGTCGATAATTGATGCACATACGCATGGATCCATCCTTCTTTTTCACAAATAAAACCGGTGCTCTCTATAGAGACATACTAAGATGGATGAACCCTTGATCTAGTAATTCTTGAATCTAAGCCTTGAGCTCCAATAACTCATTCGGTGCGATTCTATAAGGGGCAATGGACACCAGAGCTATACCCGGCAGGAGCTCAATCCCAAACTCAACTCCTCGGTTTGGAGGTAACCCAGTAGCTCATCGGGAAACACGTTTGAAAACTCCTTAATTGTTCTGATATCTTTAATAGAAGAAACCTCAGAATCAGAAATACTGATATAGGCTAGATACGCCTCATAAGCCTTACGAACCAACTTCTCGTCCCTTAGTGCAGAAATCACATTCGACATATAATTTTGATGCTCCCGAATTACCACTACCTTGTCACCCTCCGCAGTTTTCAGTGCCATCCGTTTGGTAGGACAGTCCAAGTTCACCTAATGTTTAACTAACCAGTCGATTCCCAATATTAAATTGAATTCTCCGAAAAAGAGTTCCATTAAATCCGCCAAAGAGATAGTTCCTTAAACTTCCAAAGGCATATCTTTGAACAATTTATTTACCCTTACAAACTACCCCAACGGACTCAACACAGTAACCTCACTCGCGGTACTTTCAACTATTATACCCAAAGTCTCAGATACAGTACATGCTATATAGGAATGCATAGACCCAACATCAATCAGTGCAGTATAAGGTACATTATGAATTAAGAACGTACCCGTAATAACATCCAGGGTGTCTCCGTCCTTCCGATGATGTGCAGTATAAACCAGAGCTGGCTGCCTAGCCTCAGTACTACCGGCACCTCTGCCTGGTGCCCTTTGACCACGACCCATACCATTACCACCTCTGGCCTGGCCACGGCCTTTTGGTCGCTGCTAAACACCCCTCAGCGGCTGTACATTACCCAAATCAGTAGCTTGCATCTACTCAGGTCTCCGTGGACAATCTTTGATAAGGTGCTCCAAAGATCTACACCTAAAGCATGCCCCGATCCTTCTCCAGCACTCGCCCTGATGGCGTCTCCCACATTCAGTACAGGGCAGCGGTCCAGTAGCAGCAACAGGGGCCCCAACTCTGACCAGCCGATCAGCATTGGCCTTTTTCTTAGGCCTCATAACTAAACTTGAGGGCTCTCAAACCCTCTTGTTCCTACCTTTATCTTTCTCACAGTTCTGGCGCTCAACTTCCTTCACGTCCTCAGCAATCTATGCTTTTTCCACTAATACAGCAAAATCTCACTCCCTTTGTGGAGCTGTCAAAACCCTTAAATCATCCCTGAGGCCGTCCTCGAATCGAACACAACACTCATATTCAATAACCACTATCCCATGCGCATAATGGCTAAGTCACAAAAATTCAGCCTCATATTCAACCATAGATTTATCACCCTGAATCAAATTTAGAAACTCCCTCCTCCAGGCATCTAAAGAACTAGTGCCTATATATTTTCCCTAGAAAGCAGTCTTGAAAAATTCCCAGGTCAACCGGTCGGGCTGAGTACCCTCTTTAACTATAAGCCACGATAGATAGGCTTCTTCTCGCAGCAGTGACACCGCACCATTTAGTTTCTGCTCGGGTGGCAGTCGAGGTCATCCATTATTCTTTCCATGGCCTCAATCCAATATTCAGCCACATTAGGGGTAACTTCAGCGATACCCCTAAAAATCTCAACCCCATTAGACCGGATTCATTTCGTAATCGACCCACGGCCTATAGTACCCGTATTGGGCCTAGAGACCCTCTCCAGAATCCGTAGCATAGCTTAGGACAGTGCGTCGTCCCCAGCCATGCAGTCGTGAGACCCAGTCTCAGTTACGGGTGAAGGCGGTGCCTCTCTAGCTTTAATGTTAGGCATGTGGCCCAATGACGAAGACCTGGCCCGAGCACCTCCACGGCCTCTTCCGTGGCCTCTTCCACGAGTACCTTTGGTGCTCATTATTGATTTGTGTTTTATCTGAATTAGAAATTTTATGCATCAGTTTACAGTTCCAGTGTTTATTACAGGATATCTTATGAAAATATTATCAGTAATTCAGAGTTTTGTTTTCACAGATCGTAGTCTTTACTATAATTTTAGTTTACCCTAGACAGAGTATTTTAGTATAGTCTACTACCTATAGTAGTCTCAGTATTTCAGTTTAAATAGACAGTAGTTTCAGAGGACTTACAGAATCGGCGTTGGAGGCTCGGTAGACCACACATTCAGTAAAATCATTTCAAAATACCCTCCAGTCATGTGAAACAATTCTTTTGAAAATTTCAAGTTCTTAGAGAAAACCAAAATCCACAGCCAACTTTTGCAACCTGGCTCTGATAGCACTAAATGTAACACCCCAAACCCGTCCTAGACGTTATGGTCGAATCAGGCGGTGTCACATGAAAGGGTTTTTCGTAGAATAAAATTTCATTGAAAAAAACCCCATTCTGTATTAAACCTTTTTGTAATCTTAGCTAGTATTTAGGTCGTCTTATTCAATGTTAAAACCCAAGTTGTTTATCAAAAAGTTTAATCAAATTAAATCGTAGTTACCTTTTAAAATGTTGTTTGTTGCGAATGCTTTTTGAAACATGTTGCGTACTTGTGATGTTTTGAAAATCATTTAACTTTTTGAAAACTCGTGTCCTACTACTAACAGATATGAATCATAGTAAACAAATTCCAAATTAAAAGTTAAAAATTTAAGAGGCCTTATTACATAACCAAATACCCAAATTAAATTGTAAAATAAAATTTAATAAAAAGTCCATGCAGTTATGTGGCCACCTTTGAGTCCCTCGTAGCACCAACCCGCCTAAGACTGGGGATTACCTGCACAGTTAAACAGAAGAGTGAGTTTATGAAAGCTCAGTGTGTAATCCCTTAACAACAGTCAGCCATACAGTAGGCATTTACAGTCAGGTCCTAAGCCCGTTTCAATAACAGTTTAATTTCAATTAGGCCTTTAGCCCATTATAGTATCAGAATCAGTGCGGGCCTTAGCCCAATTCAGTAGCGGTCACAGTACATATTGAAATTAGAAATCCTACCCCACCAGCCTTTACACACCACTCTGTCTAGCCCTACACACCATGTGGGGATAAAATCAACCCACCCATCCCTACACACAAAAAATAGCACTGGTGGCGGCACTAAATAGAAATTACAGCAGGCTGTCAGTACAGTACACTTCTTCTAATCATAATAACCCATTCCCATGAAACATATCATAATATCATGCATGTATGCAACATGTATAAAATGGCATGCTCAATATAGTCATACATCTCATAAGGGCATAATAGTCATTTTACCTCATAGGGGCATAACAAACATTTTTAAATTTTGGGGTCGAGGTATACTTACCGACCCAATAGTAGGTCCACAGTCATCTCGGGCTGTAACACCCCAAACCCAACCCAGCCGATATGGCCGAATCTGGCGTGTCACATTGCAGTGCTTTTCGAAAATATGAACTATGTTGCTAAAGACTTGCTTGAATAGTTAAAATCGCTTTGGGATTTGATAAAAACTTTAATATGTTAAATTCCTTGTTATTATCCAATCAGCTAGTCAAAACATTAGTCATATTAAATTGCCATTATTCTATTAAACTGATTTAAACGCGGAAGCTTTTCAAAACTTTGAAGGTTAATTGTGTGTCTTCGCAAACAATCGGTATTTTGAAAACCTGTCTTCCCCTAGACTAGCAGTTTAAAGTAAGCAAGCAACTGCCCAATTAAAGTTTAAATCCATTAAAAGGCCTTATTACGGAATTAAAAACTCAAAAAAATTAGATAAAAGTAAAATCATGCATAGCATAACTACAGTCATGTGGCCACCTCCGAGTCCCTCACAGTACCAAAACCTCTAAACCTGGGGATTACCTACACAATTAAAAAGAAGGGTGAGTTTATAGAAAAACTCAGTGTGCAATTCTCTACCTAATAGTCAGAATACAGTATGCAGTAATAGTCTGGGCCTGAGCCTATTACAGTAACAGTAACAGTGTCAGTGCAGTAATGCAACAGTGAAACCCACCCCCAATCCAGCCAGGCACACCACTCTGTACCACCAATCACACCATGTGGGAATAAAATCGACCCACCCAGCCAGACACACCAATATTAGCACTGGTTTCGGCACAAATTAGTATCGTAACAAAGCTGCCAATAATAGTATCGCAGCAAAGCTGCCAATAATAGTATCGCAAAAAAGTCGCCAATGTCGCATATAAAGCTAAAAGCCAACAAAGATAAAGATATACTTCCTCCATAAACAATATCCCAACCCCATGCAATATGTGAATGCAGAATATCATGCTCCGAAAGAACAGTTAAATCATAGCACAAATCAGTCATTTACCCTTGAGGGGTAAAATAGTCATTTTACCATATTGGGGTATTTTGGTCATTTCACCTGTCTTGGGGTCTTGGTACTCTTATCGACTCATCAGAAGTTCTACAGTCACCTTGAGTGACTCGTATAACGATAACGGTCCTAATAGTGTAAATGGGCCCAAGGCTCATTATGCGGCCCAATTAGGCCCACACGCCCGTGTGGCCCATCAATCCCAAAAGTTACCATGGCCATGTGAGCTACATAGCCTAGTCCAGTAATTACCATATATTATGGAATTTATCCGTGTGGAGCCCACAAGCCCATTGGGCCCACACGACCCATTTCGACCCATCATGTCTCAGAATGGCCCAAACCCATAAGAATGCTCATGGCGGCCTCTACAGTCTAACACCCATGTTTCGTGGGCTTGGTTCACCACGCGATCGATTGCACGCCCATGTAGCCTCAATCGCTGTATTTTTCAACTTTTTGGCCTTTGCCGATTTAATGTAAAGGTGATGAGATTACACACCTGACTACGAAATCGAGTGGACAGCCCATCATGCCAAAGCCTGCATTCATTCAAGATTTACCGTCAGTTTTCCAATTGTTAGAGTTCTTAATGCTAAAACTAAAATTGTCACTCACTACTCACCTTGAATGAATGAAAATAGCTTATTGCCCTTAGATCGCTGATTAAGAATTAATCTCACGTCCTTACCGATTATCTGCTTTAGCAATGAAATTTATTAGACAGGATTGTTTACCAAAATAAGACTTAAAACCCCCAACACTTAAAAACCATAGAAACATTCGGCCAGACAAGCCAACTACCCCCAAATATTAGATTGAATGCCGAAAGGAGGATCTTGAATCACTTGAGAACCCTTCACTCCAAAATCGACTGATAGATATGGAAGGATGATGGAACAGTTGGCTAGTTGTCAAAGAGTAGTTAAGGAATGCAGTATTCGGCTTGGTACGTGAGAGGCCTATAGCATTCAGCTAGAATTGGAAAAGAGTGCAAAGCAGAGATTCAGTGAAACAAGAAACAAAAAGACAGGAAGAAATAATATCGAGAACCAGAGGGGAAAAGAAATTGTTTCAAGAGAAGGCACTTGAAAAGAAGCAGAAAAGTAAAGAGCCAACACATAACTCTCCAAATGGACTCAAGTGAATTCGGCTACAATTGCAAAAGGAGAAAAAAAGAAAGAATAACTTGTACAAGAAGTCGGCTAACAATTATTGACCAAAAAGGAACCCAAAGTAGCACAAAAAACAGAGAAAATGGAAAGAAAAGAAAAACAAAACAAAACCCAAAAGACACCAAAATGCTCTTAATTTCGAAATGAAAACACACCCTTCTAAAACTGAAACCATGAATTTCCCCTTAGCAAATTTGGCACAAACCTACACACCCTCAAACTCCCCTTTCTCCTCCTAGAATCTCTCCATAATCCTCTCATTGATTTTCTCCACATAACACTCCCTGACCATGTCAAACTTTACTCAACAGAGTTTCAAACAACACCTGCTTCTTACACGACAAGAGTAGCAAAATAAATACTCTTTTACATTGCCATAACTTGAACCTTAGACCTCCAGTAACTACCACACGTCACTTACCACAGGACCACAAGCTCATTTGTCTCACATTCAATTACAATTATTTATAAGGTCTACATGCTATTGTCTAGATTCATTCAAGGGAAAAACCAAAAATTCTACAAAATCCAAGACTTGAATCCAGGCTTCTCTAATACTCCCAAACACACCCAAAACACTTTTAACCATTAAAGCAAACATGCAACTTATGTCATAACATGTGTATTTACAAGATTTGCATTTTTGGGGCTTTACAAACCTAACCCCCTAAAAGAAATTTCTACCTTGAAATTTACCTGATCAAAATAGGTGAGGGTACTGTTGTCGCATTGTCTCATTAGGTTCCCACGTGATTGCGCCATAGCACATTAACCAATGGAACAAACTTCCTCCTCAGTACCTTAATGTCACAATCCAGTATCTGTACCAGTTCCTTCTTGAAGGTCAGATCTGGCCTAACCTCGATCTCCTCAACTGGCACTATATACGAGGGATCAGAGCGGTAACGTCTCAGCATGGAGACGTGGAAGACACCATGGATTCAGTCCAACTGTAGAGGCAACTCAAGTTGATAAGCAACTAGTCCCACACGCTTCAGTATGTGGTAAGGTCCAATTAACATAGGGCTCAGTTTGCCTTTCGCCCAAATCTCAGTATCTTCTTCCACGGGGAGACCTTGAGAAACACGAAGTCTCGCACGGAATACTCAATCTCTCAGCGCTTAAGATCCGCATAAGACTTTTTCCTATCAGATGCTTTTTTCAACTAGTCTCGAATTAGTTTTACCTTACCCTCGGTATCAGATACTAACTCTGGCCCTAGAACTTGTCGCTCGCTCAACTCAGTCCAACACGTAGGAGTACGACACCTACGACCATATAGTGCCTCGTACGGTGCCATTTGAATGTTGGATTGGTAGCTATTGTTATATGCAAACTTCGCTAGCGGTAAGTAATCTTCCCAATTGCCTCGGAAGTCTATTACACAACTCCTTAACATGTCCTCCAATATCTGAATCACCCTTTTCGACTGACCATCTGACTGAGGGTGGAACGCAGTATTGAAGTCCAACCTTCTACCTAGTGCCTCGTGTAACTTCTTCCAAAACTAAGATGTGAAACGAGGATCTCTATCAGATATTATGGAAACCGACACCCCATGCAGTCTTACAATCTTATCCACATATAACTTAGCTAGTTTCTACAACGAGTAATCAGTACGGATCGGTATGAAATGGGTAGACTTGGTCAACCCAACCAATCTACGATGACCCATACCGAATCTTTCTTAGTAAGCATTAGGGGCAGCCCACTAACAAAGTCCATGGTTACCCTTTCCCATTTCTAGAGAGGAATCTTAACTGGCTATAATAACCCAGAAGGCAGCTAATGCTTAACCTTTATTTGCTGGCATGTCAGACACTTACTTACTAAATTCGTAACCTCATGCTTAAGTCCTGGCCACCAATATATTTTACGAAGGTCTCGGTACATCTTATTTCTGCCAGGATGTATGGCATAAGGACCACTATGCGCTTCTTGCAGTATAGACTGCCTTAAATCAGAATCCCTTAGAACACAAACTCTTCCACGGAAACACAATACCCCTTCGCTATTCAGCCAAAAATCAGAAGTTTCCCTATTCTCAATCTACCGAAAACATGGAACCAGAGACTCATCCAACAACTATTTACTCTTAATCTGTTCAGTCCACAACTGTTTAACTTGAAGCTCAGCCAACAAGCAACCATCATCAAACAAACTTAGGCGTGCAAACATTGCCCTTAGATCAGACATAACCCCACGGCTTAATGCGTCGGCTACCATATTCGCCTTACCAGGATGGTATTCAATTGAGCAATCATAATCCTTAAGTAGCTTGATCCATCTCCGCTGCCTAAGATTTAACTCCTTTTGGGTAAGGAGGTATTTGAGGCTCTTGTGATCTGTGTAAATAATACACTTCTTATCGTTCAAATAATACCTCCAAATCTTCAGTGCGAATACCACCATGGCCAATTCCAAGTCATGCGTAGGGTAATTTGCCTCATGGGTCTTAAGTTGGCGAGATGCGTATGCCACCACTTTACCCTCTTGCATCAACACACATCCCAAACTAACGTGTGATGCATCACTGTAGACAGTGAATTCCTTCCCAGATTCTGGTTGTATCAAGACAGGGGCCCCAGTCAAAACCTTTTTAAGTTTCTCAAAACTCTCCTACTACTTATCAGTCCAGTTAAACGGTACCTCTTTACGTAGTAACTTAGTCAGAGGTTTAGCAATCAAAGAAAACCCCTCAACAAAACATTTGTAATACCCTACCAGAACCAGAAAACTTCTAATCTCAAATACAGTCTTATGTGGTTTCTAATCCAGAATAGCTTCAATTTTTTGAGGATCAACTCTGATTCCCTTGACAGACACCACTTGACCCAGAAATGTCACCTCTCGCAGCCAGAACTCCCACTTGCTAAACTTAGCGTATAACTGCTTCTCCCTTAGAATCTGCAGAACAACTCGGAGATGTGCATCATGTTCATCTTTGGTTCTCGAATACACTAGGATATCATCTATAAATACCACAACGAATTGATCTAGATAGGGCTGGAACACTCAATTCATTAGATCCATGAAGGTAGTTGGTGCATTCATTAGCCCAAACGGCATCATTAGGAACTCATAGTGACCATAACAAGTCCTAAATACTGTCTTGTAAACATTGGCCCTCTTTAACTCTCAGTTGATGGTACTTAGAACGGAGATAAATCTTGGAGAACACCGCGGCTCCTCGTAGCTAATCAAATAAATCATCTATCTTCAGCAAAGGGTACTTATTCTTGATAGTTAGTTTGTTCAATTGTCGATAGTCGATGGACATGCACATAGACCCATCCTTCTTTTTCACAAATAATACCGGTGCTCCCCATGGAGACACACTCGGTCAGATGAATCCTCGGTCCAGTAGCTCTTGAATTTGAGCCTTTAACTTCACAAGCTCCTTTGGTGCCATTCTATAAGGGGCAATGGACACCGAAGCTGTTCCAGGTAGGAGTTCAATACCAAATTCAACCTCACAGTGAGGAGGAAATCCAGGAAGCTCGTCAGGAAAAACATCCAAACAATCCTTAACTATTCTAATATTTTCAACAGAAAGGCCCTCAGAATCAGAGACACCAATACAAGCTAAAAACGCCTCACAACCCTTACGAACCAATTTTTCAGCCCTTAGTGCAGAGACCACATTTGATAGATAATCTCTACGCTCCCCAATCACAACTACCTCCTCATCCTCAGTAGCCTTTAGTACAAAAAGCTTAGTAGCACAATCTAAACTTGCTCGGTGTTTTACCAACCAATCCATACCCAAGATTAGGTCGAATTCACCAAAAGGTAACTCCACCAAATCTGCCGAAAAGGTAACCCCTTGAACCTCTAAAGACACATCTCTGAATAACTTGTCTACCCTTAATGGCTGTCCTAGTGGACTTATCACGGTCATCTCACTGGCAGTTCTCTCACACAGGATACCCAGTGTCCCAGACACAATACATGCAATGTATGAATGTGTAGACCCGACATCAATTAGAGCAATATAAGGTTTATTATGGATAAAGAACATACTAGTTATCATATTAGGAGCGTCACCGTACTCTTGGCGACGTGCAGCATAAACTAAAGTTGGCTGCCTCACCTCAGCATTACCAGCACCTCTAGCCGGTGCTCCACAACCTCTGCCCAAACCATTTCCACCTCTGGCCTAACCACGGCCTCTCGGTGGCTGCTGAGCACCTCTCACTCGTTAAACAAAACCCTAACCTGTAGCTTGCATCTGTACAGGCCTCTGTGGACAATTTTTGACAAGATGCTCTATTAACCCGCGCCTAAAATATTCCTCAATCCTCTTCCAACACTCACCCTGATGCTGTCTCCCACAATCTGCGCAGGGCTATAATCTAGTAACAGTAATATGATCCCCAACTCAAACTGGCCCATCAAATCTGGCCTTTTTCTTAGGCATACCAAAAGAACCTGAGGGCTCTAAATCCCTCATATTTCTACCCCTTTCCTTCTCACGATTCTGGTGCTCCAAGCGCTTCACGTCCTCAGCAATTTTTGCCTTTTCCACTAAGGCAGCAAAGTCTCACTCCCTTTGGGGAGCTATCAATATCTGTAATTTATCTCGTAGGCAATCCTCAAAACAAACACAACATTCATAATTAGTTGCCACCATCCCTCGAGCGTAGCGGCTAAGTCGTAGGAACTCTGCCTCGTATTCTGCCATAGTTTTATCCCCCTAACTCAGGTTTAGAAATTCCCTTCTTTGGGCGTCCACATAACTTGTGCCCACATATTTTCCTTGAAATGCAACTTTAAAGAATTCCCATGTTAATTGGTCAGCCTGAGCATCTTGTCTCATGGTAAGCCACCACTGATAGGCGTTGTCTCGCAGTAATGACACTGCACCTTTTAGTTTTTTCTTAGAAGTACAGTCAAGATCGTCCGTTTTTCTCTCCGTGGCCTCCAACCAGTATTCAGCCAAATTAGGGGCTACACCAATAATACCCCTAAAAATTTCAGCTCTATTTGACCGGAGTCGTTCCGAAATCGACCCACGACCCACAGCACCCGTACTAGTCCCAGCGACCCTCTCCAAAATTTAGAGTATAGCTCGGGATAGTGCCTCATCCCCAGCCGCTCGACCATAAGATCCAATCACAGTTACCGATGGAGCTAGTGCCTCCCTAGCCCCAACGTTAGGCATGTGGCCCGATGCCGAAGACCCAGCCCTAGTACTTCCACGACCTCTGTCGTGGCTTCTTGTACCCCTTGCATGAGTACCTCTAGTGCTCATATCGATTCTCATATTATCTGGTTTAATAATTTTATGCAGATCAGTTTATAGTTTCAATTATTAGCAGATGTCTTATAAAAAGCAGTAATTAAAGTTTGTTTTTGCAGATCGAAGTTTTAACTACAATTTCAAGTCTCCTACAGTTTCCAGTTTACTCTAATTAGAGAGTTTTAGTACAGTCCTTTATCTACAGTAGTCTTAGTATTTTCTACCTACTGTATTTTAGTTTAAAATAGTCAACAGTATTAAGGAAACTTACGTATTCGGCACCAGAGACTCAGTGTGCCACACAATTTATAAACCTTCCAACATATTTCAAGTCATTCCAAAAACAACTTTCCAAAGTTTTCCAAAAATAAATAAAAACTCATTCCACAGCTGAGTTTTGCAACCTAGCTCTGATACCACTAAATGTAACACCCCAATCTTGGCCCAGTCGATATGGTCGAATCTGGCGTGTTACATTGTAGTGCTTTTCGAAAATATGAACTATGTTGGTAAAGAATTGTTTGAATAGTTAAAATCTCTTTGGGATTTGATAAAAACTTTAGTATGTTAAATTCCTTGTTATTATCCAATCAGCTAGTCAAAACATTAGTCATATTCAATTGCCATTATTAAATTAAACTTATTTAAATGCGGAAGCTTTTCAAAACATTGAAGGTTAATTGTGTGTCTTTGCAAACAATCGATATTTTGAAAACCCGTCTTCCCCTAGACTAGCAGTTTAAAGTAAGCAAGCAAATGACCAATTAAAATTTAAATCCATTAAAAGACATTATTACAGAATTAAAAACTCAGAATGAAAATTCAGATAAAAGAAAAATCATGCATAGCATAACTACGGTCATGTGGCCACCTCCGAGTCCCTTACAGTACCAAAACCTCTAAAGCTGGGGATTACCTGCACAATTAAAAAGAAGGGTGAGTTTACAAAAAACTCAGTGTGCAATCCCCTATTTAACAGTTGGAATACAGTATGCAGTAACAGTCCGGGCCTGAGCCCATTACAGTAATAGTAATAGTGTCAGTGCAGTAATGCAACAGTGAAACCCACCCCGATCCAGCCAGGCACACCACTCTGTACCACCAATCACACCATGTGGGGATAAAATTGACCCACCCATCCAGACACACCAATATTAGCACCGGTTGCAGCACAAATTAGTATCGCAACAAAGTTGCGATGAATGATTGCGAGAAAAAGCGCGATGTCGATATAAAGGCTAAAAGCCAACAGTATAGTATACTTCCTCCATAAACAATATCCCAACCCCATTCAATATGTGAATGCAGAATGTCATGTTCAGAAAGAACAGTCAAATCATAGCACAAATCAGTCATTTACCCTCGAGGGGTAAAATAGTCATTTTACCCTATAGGGGTATTTTGGTCATTTTATATGTCTTGGGGTCTCGGTACTCTTATCGACCCATCAAAAAGTCTATAGTCACCTTGAGTGACTCGTATAACATTAATGGTCCTAACAGTGTAAATGGGCCCAAGGCCCATTATGCGGCCTAAGTAGGCCCACACGCCCGTGTAGCCCATCAAGCCCAAAAGTTACCACGGCCATGCGAGCTACACAGCCCAGTCCAGTAATTACCATATATTGTGGAATTTATCTGTGTGGAGCCCACAAGCCTATTTGGCCCACATGGCCCACTTTAGCCCATCGTGGCTCAGAATGGCCCAAACCCATGAGAATGCTCATGACGGCCTCTACAGTGTAACACCAATGTTTCATGGGCTCGGTTCACCATGTGAGCGATCGCACACCCATGTGGCCTCAATTACCGTATTTTTTGACTTTTCGGCCTTACTGCAAAATCGAGTGAACATCCCACCACGCCAAAGCCTACATTCATTCAAGATTTACCGTCATTTTTCCAATCGTTAGAGTTCCTAATACTACAACCCAAATCGTCACTCACTACTCACCTTGAATGAACGAAAATAGCTTATTGCCCTTAGATTGCTGATTAAGAATCGATCTCACGTCCTTACTGATTATCTGCTTTAGCAATGAAATTGATTAGACAGGATTGTTTACTAGAATAAGAATTAAAACCCCCAACACTTAAAAACCATAGAAACATTCGACCAAACAAGCCAGCTTACCCCCAAATATTAGATTGAATGCCGAAAGGAGGATCTTTAATCACTTGAGAACCCTTCACTCCAAAATCGACCGATAGATATAAAAGGATGATGAAACAGTCGGCCGGTTGTCAGAGAGTAGTTAAGGAATGCAGTATTTGGCTTGGTACCTGAGAGGCCTATATCATTCAGCTAGAATTGGAAAAGAGTGGGAAGTAGATATTTGGCCAAACAAGGAACAAAATGCTAGGAAGAATTAATATCGAGAACTAAAGGGGAAAAGAAATCATTTCAAGAAAAGGCGCTTGAAAAGAAGTAGAAAAGTAAAGAGCCAACACAAAACTGCCCAAATGGACTCAAGTGAATTCAGCTAAAATTGCAAAAAGAGAAAAAGGAAAGAATAAGTTGCACAAGAAGTTGGCTAACAAATATTGACCAAAATGGAACCCAAAGTAGCACAAAAAGCAGAGAAAATGTAACACCCGAAAAATCCTGGAATCCTGAACTTTCTTTTTATTCGGTTTCAATAGAAATTGTGCTTAACATTCCTAGTCAAGTGTTAATTATATAATAGTAGGTCTTGGTTAAGGGTTGAGTTCAAATTTAGGGGTAAAGGAAATTATAAGTTAATAGTTAAAAAAACCCTGATGGCAAGAAGGTTGGTTTTAAATAAATAAAGGAGGAATTGAACACAAAAAGAGCTTGTGGCAAGGAGGCAAGTGGCATGTTGAGCTATTGAGGGGGGCTTGGGTTTGAATCCCTCCTTGCTCAAAAAGAGGATTTATTTTTCCTTAGCAGATGGCCAGTAGTGGTATTGGTTATGAACTCTGTAGGGAGTGATAAGAGGAGAAATTTGAGGAGAGGATTAAGGAGTTATCAAGGAGAGAAATTAGGAGATAAGGAGTGCAAAGAGGTGGAGCCGAATTGGGAATTTGGGCATGGGAAATTCAGCTATAGACTTTATATATAGGAGCCGAATGGGAGGATGCCAAGTTATTGCCGAATTTTCCCTCTCATTGTTACCAGAAAACACTTTTTCTAAAAGCTGAAAATCCCTTGTTCTTCCTTCTTTCCTTTGTGCCGATTCTTCATTCTTACCCTGCTCAAGATCTCTTTTTGATTCACCTCTAGTTATAAACGATTTCTCTTTGTACCGAATAACCGTTTTATCATACAAGTCGCAAGAGCCAAATATCCTCTGAGCCGCCACTACTCTTTCTATGTCGGCCAATTCTAGTGTAAGTGTTTGTTCCCTCAATCAGTTTTAATAGTATCATTTACTCTGTCCCTCACTTTTTCTAATCGATTATGGTAGGATTAGTATCAAATCCTAGTCTTTTGGATCCCTGCCGATTTGCTCCTTAGGTTTGAGATTTTGATCTAGGAGGTACTCGTGATTGGTGATCTAGGAAAAGCTATTAAGGCTTGGTGTTTCAGGTTCATGGCTAAGGGGATTGCAGCATGCTTTATTACCAAGTGTGTACCTACAATGCACAAACACAGTAGATTGGCAAAAGCCGAAATGCCAAAATGCCGAAATGCTGAAATGTCGAAAAGCTGAAAGTTTGGCTACGGTAGTAGTGCGTGAACACTCGTAAAGGGGAAACCGATAGGTTTTCTGAGGCCCCATGAACGATTCCGTGGACTTAGGCTATGTTTTGGCCAACCGGGCCAGAATGGGTTAATGGGCCGATGGGCTGTAGGGCCCATAGTTGGCAAAAATTGGTAATTGATGCTATGTGATGGAAATCATATGAAAACATGATTATGGATGTGATTTGCACCTAATGGGCCATATAAATGTGATTTGGGCCTAATAGGCCAAATGAATGTGATTTGGGCCTAATGGGCAATATGTATGAGATTGGGCCTAGTGGGCCATATGCATGTATGTAGACTTGTTAGGGCTTTGTAAGGGGTTTTGGGCCTAGTATCTGATAACTGCTTAAATAGACATAAAACTTAATTAATTTATTGAGACCATGGACAAGTCATAGGGTTAAGGTGTGGCAACGGGTATATGCATGTCTAGGATTGGATCTAGGGGGAGCTTGGTACTTAAGTGGTCTTAATGACTCACCTCCTCTTCTCTGGAATCCTACCTGGTGCATAGTATTCATTCATCTTAGCTCACGGGATTTGTTAACGGACCAAGGTAAGTGAAAGCCCGTAATAGAAGAAAATTATCGAAATGCTCCTAAGGGCAAAAATGACCAAAATACCCCTATGTGCTGAAGGTAAGATTTATGGATGTTACATGTATATCTGCTGCATACATACGACATTCTGTTTAGGTTGCATCTAGGTTGGGAATTGCGGATCGGAGGAAGTATATGAGAATCGCATAATTGCTTGACAACCATGGATCCATCGACAGCTTTTAAGCCCAATATATGTGATTAGCAGCTTGCTAAAATAAAGGTAGTTCCGCAACCGGGCTACCATTGATGTGTATCGGTTGGGTGGGTCGATATTTATATCCCCACATGATATGTACCGGGGGATGGAGTTGGTGTATAGCGGATGGATTATTGGGGTGGATTGCATTGCATTACATTGCATGTATGATTTTATGGTGACTGATGAATGCTAGTTACTTGTCGAGGGTTGTACACACTGAGTTTGTGAAAACTCACCCCCTATTTTATTTTTTCTCAGGTGATGCTCAGTAGAAGTTTCGATGTTTAGAGGGACTCGGAGGTGGCCAGCTAGCAAGACGATTTAGATTTGTTTTTTAAGTAATTTCAGACTGGAATGTAATAAGGCCTTCTCTATTGGTTATCATGTGGATTATTACTATTTTTATGCGTAGTAGTTATAAGAAGTTGAACAGGGGTTCCCTAAATCATAGTTTGTTTTTTTATGTTTCTGCAACTAAGTTTTATTTAAATGATAGGTTTTTATAAATCATCTGTTTTAAACAAGCTTTCG
Organism: Gossypium longicalyx; assembly: GCA_025698465.1. Taxonomy (NCBI): domain Eukaryota; kingdom Viridiplantae; phylum Streptophyta; class Magnoliopsida; order Malvales; family Malvaceae; genus Gossypium; species Gossypium longicalyx. Next base: position 62,372,470 of record CM046995.1, on the reverse strand, counting down.
CGATTGAAAGGAGTTTTATAAGTTAATGAAGGTTTCTGATTTTAAGGAAGGGTTTTCAATGAAAATAAGATTTTCGATAAAACACTTCAATGTGACGTGCCAGATTCGGCAATAACGTCTGGGCAGAGTTTGGGGTGTTACAAAAAATGAAAAGAAAAAAAGAACAAAACAAAACCCAAAAGACCCCGAAATGCTCTTAATTCTGAAATGAAAACACACCCATCGAAAATCGAAACCATGAATTTCCCCTTAGCAATTTGGCACAAACCCACACACCCTCAAACTTCCCTTTTTCCTCCTAAAATCTCTCCATAATCCTCAACTTGATTTTTTCCACATAACACTCCCCAACCAAGTCAAATTTCACTCAATAGAGTTTCAAACAACACCTGCTTCTTACACGACAAGAGTAGCAAAATAAATACTCTTTTACATTACCATGACTTGAACCTCAGACCTCCAGCAACTGCCACACGCCACTTACCACAGAACCATAAGCTCATTTGTGTCACATTCAACTACAATTATTTATAAGGTCTACATGCTAATGTCTAGATTCATTCAAGGGAAAAACCAAAAATTTTACAAAAGCCAAGACTTGAACCTAGGCTTCTCTAATACTCCCAAACACACCCAAAACACTTTTAGCCATTAAAGCAAACATGAAACTTGTTTCATAACATGCGTAATTAGAAGACTTGCATTTTTGAGGTGTTACACGGGCGACCTGTGCAACCTTATTAGACAAACAGTGAAAATGGGGCCAAGGCCCATAATACAACCCACGTGGGCCCACACGCCTATGTGGCCCACCAGCCCAAATCTGGCATTGGTTGTGTGGACTACACAGCCTAGCACAATATTTTCCATTCGTCCGTGTGGTTTACTCGTGTGGGGCCCACGAGCTTAAGGGGCTCACACGGCCCATTTCGACCTAACATGGCCCAAAATAGCCTAAGCCCATGAAATCACTCACAGTCGCCTCTACGATCAAATGCCCATGTTTATGTATTCGGATTACCACACGAGCAAGCGTATGCTCGTGTAGGGTCTACGATCACCTATTCCGGCTTTTGCCAAGTTACGATTATAGCAGTGTGATTACACACCTTGTTGCGAAACGACGTAGAAACATACGAGCACCAACCCTACATTCAATCAAGACGCTCTGTCAGTCCTTAATCAATAAGGTTAAACACCCTCTTTCTAGTACTTATCTCAAAAGCATATTGATACTGGCCTTGATTGAACGAGTGTGGTCTTAGCCCGCTCAAACCGCTGACGAAGGTTGATAACAAACTCCTTGATGGTTATCTGCATAATAAACGGATCTATTACTCATGTTTGCTTATACATATGGGTTGAATCAACGTATACCAACCTATAGAAAATGCAAAACCAAAAAAAATAAGAGAGACAAGAGAAAGGTTCTGATCTTTTCTGCTGCACTAGAGAACTCCTTCACTCCATGAGAAGTACTAGAACTCGAAAGAACACAATAACCAAGAGAAAAGATGAGAATCCGCATTCAAAAAAAGATGAGAAGAGAATTGGCTAGAAGCCAAAAGAGTTGAGAGAGGGCAGAGATGTGTTCGGCTAACAACCAGGCAAGAAGAAAAAAAAGTGATTGCTAAGAGGTAGGGGAGAAAAGCACAAATGGTCAGTACGGCACTGAAATTGAGCAGCAAAATCGAAATTGAACAAAATGAAAAAGTAAAAACCCTTAGCAGATTTGACTCCTCAGAAAAAGAGTGACAAGAACCCGAAACCACTTGTTAAAAGTCGAAAAAGAGAAGAGCAAAGAAAACTTACCCATAGTTGAAATTCCTGAGTGGTCAAAGTACCTATTCGGCTACAACTCCCCTACTTTCAAATCCCACAAAATCCTCCTAAAAACACTCCACCATTATCTTCTCATCCACCCATTCAAACACTATTCAAACACCTCAATTTCGGTCAACTTGGGACAATTCCACAGCACTTGTAGCAAAATAAAATGCTCTTTCTGCATCGCCAAGCCTCGAACCTCAAACCCCAAGGCACACTCCACACGCCCATTACCACTAGGCTAGCAGGCTCTTTTTTTTGTCGTGTTTTACTCACATTAATTTAAAAGCCTACTAACTAACGGCAAATGTTTATTTCTTAAAAACAAAAATTTTTGCAAATGTCCAGGCTTGAACCCAAGACTTCTGAACTACTTCCCATGACACTTAACCACTGAAGCAAGCATATATTTATGCAACACAACATACATAAATAAATATCTAAGTTTTGGGGCGTTACAGAAAATGAAAGGTTATTGATAGATAAACAACTTTTACAAAGTGATTTTTGATGAAAACATGATTTAGGGACGAAAAGGTAAAGTTGTGAAATTTGATGAAAAATTTTGAATTTTTATGAATACATGTGCTGTAAAATTTGTAATAGGATTTTGGTTAGGCTTGGAATACGGAGTAAATTTTACAGGTTTCATTTTCCAAGCCAATGGACGAAATTGGAATTTATGGAAAAGTTAGGGGCAAAATGGTAATTTTTCCTAGGACATGAATTTAGTCCAAATAAATATGAAATATGTGAAATTGATAATTAAAGCTATTTATATAGATCCAGACAACACAAATTCGAGGTTAGACCGAGGAAAAGAAAATGTTTCAAATTAATAGATTGTATACGCGAACAAGTGTCAAGGTAAGTTCGTGTAACTTAATCGAGCTTGTAAATATGCTTAATTGAATGTTGTGTTTGTATGGAATGTTACTTATATTGATATACATTATTTGAATGCTACAATGAAAGATTTAATACATGCTTGAAATGGAGAAAAAAAGGGTTAAGTCCCAATTGAATATTGGATTTCGAAGAATATATGCGCTTTCCTGTAGTGAATAATGTCATGCATTTATTACGAACGGGATTTAACTCGGACGAGTAATCCTATTGACCTTGTTATAGAAAGGATTTAGCCTGGACGGGTAATCCTGGTATAATCCCTTTCGATCATATGTTACAATTAGGGTTTAACCTGGACTGGTAATCCTAATTGAGCTCTTCTGAGCATATGTTACATAAAGGATTTAGCCTAGACTGGTAATCCTATAATAAAATATGTGGCTCAAGAGAGTGTTCTTTGATTAAATGTCCTAATGGGTACCTTGGAATAAGAAATTGATAGATTATTGAATCATACACCTCGAGTATACTACTTGAGTATCCATCAGAATTTCATTGATTCAACGGACAAAACTCTTGGCATCATAGGAGAATTATGGGATGAAATGAATAATGTCTTGAAGGGAAAATTTTATAATGAGCTCTTTTATGTTTACTTGATTGTTATAAAGATTTTAGTGACTAACATGTTTGATTGAATGCATGTGTTTAGGCAATTTTGCTAATGGATGGAAAACATGATATTGTATGCTTAGATTTAATAAACGGGATTGGTAAGTTTAGTTTCCATTATACCAAGTTACTAAGCATTTAATGCTTACTCTATTTTATTTTCCCTATTTTATAGTGCTCGGAAGCTCGCGAAGGTTGGAAGATCAGTGGAGCATCGTCACACTATCAACTAGTTATTTTGGGTATACATAGTAAAATCATTTTGGTATAATGGCATGTGTAGGACAACTTGGCCATTAGTGGCATGATAATGATGCTTGTAATCTAGCCATTGGAATGGCTAGTAATGGTTATTTTGGTATGATTAAATAGGTTATTATGATATAATCATATGTGATATGTTAAGTATATGTGATCAAATGATGTTAATGCCTAAGTTAATCCAAGGTAAGTTTATAAACACATATGCATGTATGGTATGCCATGATGAATGATGGAATTGTTTAATTTGAATGCTTGGAATGGTTGGTATTGGATGTGTGTTTCAAGTGCAGGTCTTGGATGAAATTTTAGGTGAGAAATGAAGCTAGAAATGGCTTTATTTTATCCACATGGGCAGACCCATGGGCGTGTGTCTAGACCATGTGTGACACACGGCCGAGTACATGGGTATGTAGCTAGGCCGTGTGTCCCGCGCACCTTAATTTTGAGAAACAGAATGCTCAAAATTGAGCATACGGATAGAGACACGGCCGTGTGTCTTAGTCATGTGTGCCATACGGCTTAGAACACAGACGTGTGTCTTGGTTGTGTGAAACTTGCAGCTAATTTCGAAATGAATTAATTGACCACACGGCCTAGCACACGGGCGTGTGGCATGGCCGTGTGCACAAGTCAGAAAGTTACACGGGGTCAAACACAGCCTGCAGCATGGGCGTGTCCCAGGGTCACACGGGCGTGTCCCTTGGACCACACGAGTGTGTGAGCCATACATATTGGAAAATTGTTGTAATTTTGCAAAAAAAATTTAGAGCTTCTGATTAAGTCCCGTGTAACAGCCCGATTTAGACCCTATTTAGAATGGTGGTTTTGGGACCACAAATCTAAACGAATCTAAGTAAAAAAAATATGTTCTATGTTTATTATGTGTGAATTTATATGTGTGAAATTTTTATGATTTAATTTTATCATTTGAGGGTCGATTTAATAAAAAGGGTTTAATCGCGTAAAATGAAAATTTGATGGTTAATTTTAAAAGGGACGAATTGATGATGTCTTTATTGCATGAGGTACTTATGTTGCAATTATGCCATTGATTATACGAATGGATGGTTAAAGGTATGGTTTATAATGTTTTATCATTTTATAATAAAGGTTAAATATGTAAATGATAATAATGTTATATATAATATAAAACATAACATAATTAAAAGCTATGCATGTTTATATTTTTGGTGACCAAATATAAAGAAAAGAAAAAGAAATAAAGCCTCCATAGGTTCAGCCATTATTGAAGCTTGATTAAGGTATGTAACTAGCTCAGTTTTTGATAATTTTTACGTTTTTGAGATTGTTGTAGAGTAATGTACAAAGCCCATGCCTGAATTTTTTATTTTGATTAATATTTTGTGTTATGCCATTGATGAATATTTGAGTTTTGTGATGTTAGTTGATGAATTGTGAAAGAGATGTTTTGGATTAATATGTTTTGTATTGGAATTTTTTATGATTTTGAGTAATTGGGACTAAATTGCAAAAATAATAAATTGAGGGACTAAAATGTAAAATAAATGAAATGTATGGACTTGTATGAACATGGATAGTATTTGGCCTAAGCATGATGTGTGCAAATTTTGCATGTTTTGTGTTTTGTGCAATTTAGACTAAATTGTAAAAAGTGTGAAATGTCAGGGGTAAAATGGTAATTTTCCCATTTATGTGTTTTTGGACTAAATTGAATGAAATTATGTTTGAATGAGTTTAATTTCAATATGTTTAGATTAAGAACCAAAGAAATTGGATTTAGATCGGGGGAAAACCAAAGTTGTCAATTAGTCGTCCCGTTCCGATTATCGTTGTCCGAGGTAAGTTTATAAGCAAATAAATGTTATTTATTTGATTAAATACTAATTATATATGCTGAAATGAACTATGTAAAAGTATATATGTAGTAGTCGAATATAAATATGCTTGAGAGCTATGTTTACGAATTTGTTTCGACCAAGTTACGATGTCCGGAAGCCCCGTACGAACCTTAGGAATAGCTAGGATACATATGGCATGACATAGGATTTTCGATATGTGTTTTCGTGTAAGACCACATCTAGGACATTGGTATTGATATGTGATTACGTGTAAGACCATGTCTGGGACATTGGCATCGTATTTGATTCGTGTAAAACCCTGTCTGGGACAGTGGCATCGATCTGTGATAGCATGTAAGACCACGTCTGGGACGTTGGCGTTAAACGATATGTGTGATTAGCTGAATATCTTATTATATTTTGAATGGTTCAATGGGAAATGATAAGTTGTGATTGAATGTGTAAAATGAGTTAAAGTGATCAGGTATGTGATAGCTTACTACCTATTTGAAATAAGGTAAGTTAGCTATTTGTTATGTGATGCAAATTATACATGATACTAATGTAAATATATGTGCATTTGTGTATTATATTCGGTTACATAATATTTATAAGTATGTGATATTAAAGTCTGATTTATGAGCATATGCATATGAGTATAAATATATATTCAGATATATAATAATATTATGGCTTCGAAATTGAATAATACTTTGATAATATATATATGTATACATTCGGCCAAGATAAAGTTTAAATAAGAAAGTATATGATGTATATGAAATATGCATTATAAAGTGAGAATTGAATATGTTTAGTAATATATATGTATTCAGCCATATGATATTAAAATGCTAATGTTCATGTGAAGTTATATGAATTCGTAAGTATGATAAATGTATATGCGATTAAGATTTGTTTGATTCAGCCTAGTCGATTTTAGTGCTAATGTCCATTTGATGAATAAATTGCTTATAACTTACTAAGCTATGATAGTTTACTTTGTGTTTATGTTTGCCTTTGTTTTATAGATTTTGGAGTCTAGTTACGAGCTCGGGGATTGTCAGTAAAGTCTATCACACTATCGACTATTTTCAGTACTTTTAAGCTAAATTTCGAACTTGTGGCATGTATAGGCTAGATAATATTTGGAAATGTTGGATTTTAGTTTGTGTATATATCTATATATAAGCTACGCGAAAATGGCTTGATTATTATGTTTAAGTTTGGTTTTATATGTTCTTGATTAATATGTTTGATGTGCTTGGTTTTGGTAATTCGATATTGGTGATTGAATTATGTGGTAAAGTTTTTAAATATTATGTTAATATTGAGTTTAGAAGTACCATTATGTGTGGATTATGCTATGCTTTGATATGGATGTTTGATTGGTTGATATGGTTAATTTGATTTGGTATTATAATAATATGAATGAATATGTCTTGATTGTTGAATGGAAGTTTGATTAAATAGCCAAAAGCATATAATAAATTAATTGAGTTGTATATGTGAAATTTTGGTTGAAGTTATGGTATATGGAATTGGCTTATTTTGACTAGGTTAAAGTGCTTGTAAAATGGTTAATGCTAGTCAGTGAGCAATGTATATATTGGATTATTTGGAAATGAAATTCGATCATTGGATATGTTTGTATGTAATTGTATAATATTATTATTTAGCCACAAGGTATAGCTTAATTTAAGCTAAAATATGCATGTGGAAAAGTATATATATATGAAAGTATTGACGTTATTTTAGGAGTCCAAATGTTATATTGTAAAATCAATAAATTCGGTTTGTGATGATTAATGTTAAACATGACTTGAGTTGATAAAGTTATCCTATTAATGAAAACAAATTTGTGCACATAATTTATGATTGAAATGTATAAATTTGGATGTGCTTAGCTATGCATAATGCTTTGATGTGTAATGTTGCATAATACATTCATATTGCTAAGTTGTTAATGCCGAGAATGTTCTTAGATAATAAATTGTGTTATATAGTTTATTTGGTTTAATATGTTCATGAATGATTTATGAATTAAAATGCTTGTCTTTTTATTAGGTGTTAGAATAATATTAAAATGATGAGCACATGAATTGAGTGATGTATTATTAAAGCAATTGTGGTATGACTTTGGAACATGGCTATTGAAAATTAAATGTGATATATGTTTGATATGGGTTCAGTTGAACTTTGTGATATGATTTGTATATGCAGTATGATTTGTATTTAATATTTGATTAATAAAAATTTATATTTATATATATTTGCGAATATGACCTATGTGATTATGTGAATGTACTAAAGCTGTATTTTTTTTGGAAATGCCTCGTAACCCTAATTCGGCAACGGATAGGGGTTAGGGGTGTTACATCCCGACTCGATTCTAATGCTTGTTTTGGGCCTCGAGGGTCCAATTAAGAGACGTTTTGAATGATCTCGATTAATGAATAGTAATTTACATAAATTATTTGTAAAATGTTCTGAAAGTTTAGGTATGCTCTGTAACCCTGTTTCGGCGACGAATATGGGTTAGGGGTATTACATTTAGTGGTGTCAAAGCTACAATTTAGCCGATTCTCGGATTTGACCTAGGAAACACGAGTTTAGCTATACATGCCATTATATAAATTGTGATAGTGTGGTGACTCCTGATCATTTTAAATGTGTTTTTCATATAGTAATGTTATCTAATCGAGCTAGAGCTATATCGAGGAAGCTGAGAGCAATGCTTTAACTTCAGTTCAAAGAGTTGTGTTTGCGTCTGGTAGTGAAAGGTCCATGTCTGAGGGCCGAAGTGAGGAGGGAAAACAAGCCTTCTTTCAAATGATGAATGAATGGTTTACCTAGTATTTGAGAATGAACCCTAATGTATAACAACCTCCCCCACTTGCTCCCCAACCGATTCTTGAGATACCACAGGGTGCTGATCCCGCTAGAACAGGTAAGCCTTCGATAGATAAAATCTGTAAGCATAGGGTAGAAGAATTTAGAGCTACCACATATGATGATTCAGAAAGGGTTGAGTTTTGGCTAGAAAATACTATTTCGGTTTTTGATGAATTATCCTATACACCTGCCGAATGTCTAAAATGTGCAGTGTCTCTACTGAAGGATACAACTTATTATTGGTGGAATACCATAACTTCGATTGTACTGAGAGAGAACATTACATGGGAATTCTTCCAGGTTGAATTCAAAAAGAAATATGTTAGTCAGAGATTCATAGATCAAAAAAAGAAAGAATTTCTAGAGCTCAACAAGGGAATATGATCGTGTCTAAATATGAACGAGAATTTGTTCGGCTGAGCAAATATGCTAGAGAATGGGTTATAATTGAGGCTGAGGTGTGTAAACGCTTTGAAGAGGGTTTAAATGAAGATATCAAGTTATTGATCGAAATTCTCGAAATAAGGGAATTTACGGTGTTAACCGATCGAGCACATAAAGCTGAAGAATTAAGTAAAGAGAAGAAACAAGCTGAAAGAAAGGCTCGGGTTTCTGGAAAAAGAACTGTGAGTAAGTCACAATCATTTGCTTCTAAGAAATAAAAGAGGTATTATGATCGTGTTACCACCTCTACGGGGTATTATAGAAGTGAGCGGGGCTCTCACCGTTCTAACCTGAGGTCTTCATCTCCATTTGTGACCAGTGTGGGTAGTGTTGGTAATCCCAAATTGAAATGTAAACATTGTAACAAATTTCATCATGGGGAATGTCGGTCTAGAAGTGGAGCTTGTTTTGGATGTGGTTCACTTGACCATTTTCTCAAGGATTGTCCAAAAAGAGCTGAAAAAGAGATAGAACCATCTCCAAAACCTTGTAATCTTGTTTCGAGGGCCAGACCACCCCGTCACCACGGCAATGTTAGTGGTAGTCGAGGTACTACCAGGGATACAATAGTTAGATTTGAGGCACGAGCACCTGCAAGGACACATGCTATTCGTGCTAGAGAAGATTCCTCTGCACCAGACGTCATTACTGGTACATTTTCTCTACTTGATACTGATATTATTACTTTGATTGATCCTGGTTCCACACATTCATACATATGCACTTAGTGACTGTTAAAAATTTACCTGTTGAACTCACTGAATTTGTGGTCAAAGTTTCAAACCCCCTGGGCTAGTGTGTTATGGTGGATAAAGTTTATAAAAACTGTCCGTTGATAGTAAAAGGTTATTGTTTTTCGTCTGACTTGATGTTATTGCCATTTAATGAATTTGATGTGATTTTGGGAATGGATTGGTTAACCCAATATGATGCAGTGGTGAATTGTAAGCAAAAATATATTGTATTGAAATGTAAGAGTGGTGAATTACTTCATGTTGAATCTGATAAACTGGATGGATTACCTAATGTGATTTCATCAACATCAGCACAGAGATATGTCTGAAAGGGTTATGATGCTTATCTTGCATATGTGTTGGATACTAAAGTATCTGAGTCAAAGATTCAATCAGTGCCGGTTGTATGTGGATTTCCTGATGTATTCCCAGAAGAATTACCTAGTTTACCACCAGATAGAGAAGTGGAATTCTCTATAGATCTTGTTTTGGGAACAACACCTATATCAATAGCACCTTACAGAATGGCTCCTACTATATTGAAAGAGTTGAAAGTACAGTTGCAAGAATTGATTGACAAAGGTTTTGCTCAACCTAGTTTCTCACCTTAGGGTGCACTGGTTCTGTGTAAAGAAAAAGGATGGGTCATTGAGGCTGTGCATTGATTATAGACAGCTCAACAAAGTTACAATAAAGAACAAGTATCCATTGCCTCGAATCGATGACCTATTTGACCAGTTAAAATGTGCCACTATATTTTCAAAGATTGATCTCCATTCTGGTTACTATCAACTACGGGTAAAAGAATAGGATGTACAAAAGACAACTTTTAGAACTAGGTATGGACACTATGAGTTTCTAGTGATGCTATTCGGTTTGAAAAATGCACCTGCAGTGTTTATGGATCTAATGAACAAAATTTTTAGCCTGTATTTGGACAGGTTTGTGGTGGTATTTATAGATGATATTTTGGTTTACTCTCGGGATGAAAATGAGTATGCTGAGCATTTGAGAATAGTATTGCAAACCCTGTGAGAGAAACAATTGTATGCCAAATTCAGCAAATGTAAATTTTGGCTACGGGAAGTTAGTTTTCTCGAGCATATAGTATCTGTTGAAGGTGTTAGGGTAGACCTGAATAAAATTTCAGCCATTGTTAATTGGAAGCCACCGAAGTATGTGTCTGAAGTCCTAAGTTTTCTAGGACTAGCTAGTTAATATCGGAGGTTTGTAAAAGGTTTTTCAATGATAGCTTCTCCAATGACTCGTTTACTATAGAAAGATGTAAAGTTTGAGTGGACTTATAAATGCCAGCAGAGTTTTGACAGATTAAAAGCTTTATTGGTAGAAGCACCAGTGTTAGTTCAGCCAAAATCGGGTAAGGAATTTATAGTTTATAGTGATACGTCATTGAATGGTTTAGGTTGTGTTTTGATGCAAGATGGTATAGTAGTAGCCTATGCTTTACAAAAGGTAAAGCCACATGAAAAGAACTACCCAACACGTGATCTCGAATTAGCAGCCATAGTGTTTGTATTGAAAATCTGGCAGCATTACTTATTTGGTGAAAAATGTCACATATTCACTGATCATAAAATGTCTGAAATATTTGATGTCATAAAAAGATATAAATTTGAGACAGCGTAGATGGCTTGAATTACTAAAAGATTATGATCTTGTTATTGACTACCATCTGAGAAAAGCCAATGTGGTTGCTAATGCCCTGAGCAGAAAATCCCTATTTTCCTTGAGAGCTATGAATACTCGATTGTCATTTTTGGGTAATGGTTCAATCATAGCTGAGTTATAAGCTAGGCCAATGTTTTTACAGCAAATCTCTAAAGCTTAAATAAATGATAGTAACTTGCAAGCAAAACGAATAAAAAGTGAATCAACCCCTGACTCAGAATTTCAGATCAGGACTGATGGTTGTTTATTATTCAGAGGCAGAGTATGTGTACCAAAAAGTTTAGAACTAGTATAAAAGATTTTGAATGAAGCTCATAATGGTAACATGTCTATACATCCTGGTAGTAATAAAATGTATAATGATCTAAAAAAGATGTACTAGTGGCCAGGAATGAAATGAGATATTTGAGTTTGTATCTAAATGTTTGATATGTCAGAAAGTAAAAGCTAAACATCAGTTGCCTTCTGGACTATTACAACCAGTTACGATACCAGAATGGAAGTGGGAAAGAATTACTATGGACTTTGTATCGGGGTTACCCCTGTCTCCAAAGAAGAAAGATGCCATTTGGGTAATTTTTGATCGGTTGACAAAGTCTACACACTTTATTCTGATACGTATGAATTTTTCCTTAGATAGATTTGCTGAATTATATGTTTCTGAGATTGTCAGATTTCATGGAGTGCCTGTCTCCATTATTTCATATAGAGGCCCTCGGTTTACATCTCGATTCTGGAGCAAATTGCAAGAAGCTTTGGGTACTTAGTTACACCTTAGTACTACATTTCATCCCCAGACAGATGGTCAATCTGAATGGGTAATATAGATCTCGGAAGATATGCTTCAATGTTGTATACTTGAGTTTGAAGGTAACTGGGAAACGTATTTGCCCTTGGTTGAATTTTCTTATAATAATAGTTATCAGTCTAGTATTAAAATGGAACCGTATGAAGCTTTGTATGGTTGCAAATGTAGAACTCCATTGAATTGGACAGAACTCAGTGAGAGAAAGTTGCACAGAGTTGACTTAGTCCATGAAATTGAGGAAAAAATGAAAGTAATTCAGGATAGTTTGAAAGCAGCCTCTGATTGTCAAAAGTCTTACGTTGATCTAAAATGAAAAGAAATAGAATTTCAAATCACTGACAAGGTATTCTTGAAAGTATCACCTTGGAGGAAAGTTCTCTGGTTTGGTCACAAAGGAAAACTGAGTCCACGATTCATTAGACCATATGAGATTACAGAAAGAATCGAACCGGTTGCATATCGGTTAGCTTTACCACAAGAACTTGATCAGATTCATAATGTAACACCCTTATCCCGTAACCGTCGCCGGAATAGGACAAGACGTTACTGAAAATCAGAAAACAGATCTTAACAGTAAAATTTTGAACTTTCTCTTGAAGTAAAGATTATTTATTTAAATAAATGCTAGACACAACCAGAGATCGAATTTCAAACTTATAAAATTAAACATCCAAAAGATGCCATATTCGCATGGCTTAAATACGTTAACCAAAATATCCTTCCACTATTAGTCTATTCTATACATGCCTTAAACCTTAATGATATACAAACTTTATCTACTCACATGATAACTCGATAGTGTGATGAAATCTCCTCGACTTCCAACCCAAGCAATTTCTCTGAAGCCCTATAGACATAGGAAAAACACACAGAATAAGCTTTGAAAGCTTAGTAAGCCTTAAGCAAATAAATCATTTCAATGATTATGGAAATTTCATATCACTAATCCGAATTGAAAAATAATATCAATTACATATACATTCATAGTACTCTTAAGTTCATATAACCTTATTAAATAGCTTCACTTATTTTTATTTACAAATAACTTATGACTATGATTTTAAATTCGTGTGATAACTGTCAATTCATTCGTATGAACAAAACTTGCACATATCCATTACATACCAACCAAAACATGTCATATTTTTCCATGTTTGATTCATGGAACCACAAGGTCACATGTCAAGCACATATAGCATATATTTATCTATTATTTATCACGTCTCATTTGCACATGGACTACATACATCTGACCAAGTTTATTCAATGTTCACAACATAATCACATAATCACTACAAGTTGTCTTTCTGAGCATTAGTCACTAAATTATTTACAACTGGAGATAAAAAACTCCAAATCATGTGCCGTTAACTTTCTCTGAAAATAGACTCATATATCTTATATCTCTAAAATTTTCAGAATTTTTGGTTCGACCAATCAATACCAGATTTTTCTTAAATTTTCCACTGTTTCACTGTTTGACTATTCTGACCATTCTTCACTATAAATTAGATTTCTCATTGTACAGAATTCAAAATATGTTCTCATTTATTTCATTTGAAACTAGACTCATTAAGGAGTCTAATAATATAAATTTTATCTTATAATCATCATTGTACAATTTACAATGATTTTCTAAAAACAGAACATGGGATTTTGAAGTCATTTTGACTCTATCTCACTCCACTTCAAATATCTCATTATCTACAATTCTTTTGCTTACACGGTTTCTTTTATAAGAAACTAGACTCATTAAGCTTTAATTACATAATTTATTCAAATTCTAATTCAATTTCCACAATTTATGGTGATTTTCCAAAATCACGCTACTGTTGCTGTCCCAAGCAGATTTATTACAAATTTGCTCTTTCACACATTCCTTGCTTTCAAATTATTTAAACATATATATCATGTCATTCAAGATCGAACTCATATAACATATGCATTAAAATTCTTCACTATCTACTTTAGTTCAATTGACATGAATAAAATACAATATCATATTCACATTTAATTTTCCATGATCGTAATCACCTAAAAATAAAATCATATACTTCCACAAACCTTTCCACAAGGATCAAGTGTTTATATTTGAATATAAACATAGAATCACTTCACATAACTTCACACATTTACCGAATGTATCACGATCACATTTATAGTCATAACACTTATTCACAGATGCATCACTTTATACATTTATAATTTAATTCAAATCAAAATCCCATACAAGTACATGATACATACCTGGCCAACTTAATATGTAATACACTTTCAATTTGTCATCTTAGTGTAGGATCTTGTAATTGTATACTTTTATCAAATTCATCGGCACTTGGCCTGCTAGGTATAAAACCCAAATTATATTACCAGCACGGCTGCGGGACTTTAGCTGGATACATTTCAAAGCCGAAACTGCGGGACTTTAGCCCGATACATTTCAAAGACGAAGCTCATGGACTTTAACCTGGATACATTTCCAGATGTCTTGCATATTTATTCACATGTTAACACATTTCACGTAACATATCACATTAGTAATTCAATTGCTTCATTCGAATATAAGCACAAAATGTACACCTACCCTTTAACTTTCGGTTCAATAATCATACACAAAGAACACATAATCTTTTCACTATCCCAGTTTCACTTTTAATAACCATTCGGCTATATGCCATATTCACAAATTATTTCACACACAACCTCGATCAAGTAGGAACAATAGTCACAATTCATCTATTATACAAATATCCCATTCTTTGATTTTGTTTCATAATAGCTATTCGGTCACCACATATATACCATTCAATTCACATTCGACTTTATACAAACAAGTACAATAAAATTGTATACACATATTACACACTTTCACATCATTACTTAAAAGTCATTCAGCCACATTATATACATAAATCATACATTTCATATTCGGCTTTATAGCCTAAATTCAATATACTTATTGCAAATCGAACTTGTAAAGGTCAAATAATTACTTATCATATTATATAATCTTAAGCGCGCAGCAAATCAAATTTAATTACTTAAGGACTTACCTTGAATGTCATTGCACAATTACGGATTGATTAATCAACTAATTTTGCTTTCCCCCTTTCCGAATTTAGCTCCTTTTTCTCTTGAGATCAATTCAAACAAACAAATAAACATTTATTCACCTTAATCCATCTCATGATCGAATGCCTTTAAGCTTAATAATAAAAATCCTTTAACAAAGTAACACTCAACCAAAACAAATTCGATTATACAACTATATAATTTAAAGCATCAATTATGCTTAACTAAACATTAAGCTATAATCAGAATCACTCAGACATATTTATGGTCAAACATAGCAAGAAAACTAAATAGGCTTTACTAGCCACACTTAGTTCAATTATAACATAACTTCACTTACTTATAAGCACATTCGGCAACTTGATAATTAAGTTAATATCATGGTATCATAACTCAACATTTATCAATATGACATTAGCAAAATATGCTCTTGTCAAATTTACTCTCAATCACATCTCAAAATTCAACAAGCTTAGAACTCACTTAATAATTAAATTCCATTTCAAAGCATCAAAACATTATCAAATATATACTCATCCTAAATGACCGAATGCACATTAACTAAGCACTTAACAATTTTCTTTAGCCATTAAACTCATTCGGCAATGATAAGGACAAATTTAACAAACCTTAAATTTAACTTATAATTATACATATCTCATTCAAAGCATCCACACCAATTTATTATCCAATCAACCATAGCCGAAAACCTATCATACAATTAAAACCCTTGTTCAAATTATTATTCACTATAATACTATCGCCGAATCCCTCAATTAGCTAACATAGCCTCTTGTATTCAATATAATCATGTATATACAACCTAAATCCATCTTTTAACACATAATTCACTATCTTGGAACTCATTTTCTAACTAATTTAACTTAGTCCAAAGCCGAATGCTATTTGAGCATTAAGCTCATGTTCTTTTCTTTATTAAGCAAGTATTATAACTCAACTAACTTCCATTTTCAATTTGAAACATCAACATTCAAAATTAAACACGAAAATTCATAGCTGAATATATATATACTTTGTCCCAAACTCATAAATTCATCCATTCTAAGCTCAATTTGCCAATTAAACAAGTACTACTAATATTAAGCATTATTTCAAAATTTATCTTAAATTGCCGAATGGACTCATGCTCCTAATTCATATACTTAACTTCATTAGCCGACTACTCAAGCTCATTTGAGCCACATATAGTAATTTAGTTTGTTCATACTCAATTAGAAACATTTCTCCTTACAAATTATCAAAACATACACAATGTAACCCATTGAGCTCATGACCTAATGCTTCATGCATCACAAACACAAAATCATACACATGGGTCATGTTAGGAGCTTCAAAACCAATCTAAATTTCTCAAAATCCAAATAAAAACATATGAAATCATACCTTAATTCCCAACACAAGATGGTCGAATGCCTTAGGTGTTCTTTCTTCAATTTCTTGTTTAGTTTCGGCAAAAGGGGAGACAAAAAAAAGTGAGAAACTTTGTTTTTATCACCCTTTTTCTATTATTAATTCATGGTTTTCTAATATAAAACTATTTAATATTATTTCACTAATATACAATACACAAAATGCCAAATTTTTTATCATCATTACCGTCCACTATAATCATAGTGGTCCATTTGACATGCAAGTCCTCTATGATGCTATCCATATACAATTTGGCCACTTCAAATTTTACCTATCACATTTTTATGGTTTATAAATTGAGTCCCTTTTTATAATTTGACATCCAAATAACAAAATTAAAGCATCAATTTTTTTTTCACACATGGAAATTCACATAATAAAACATAGAAATTAATTTAATCCATTCTTATTAATTTAAACACCCAAACGATCACATTTTCGTACGAAATCTTCACATATGCTAATTCACATATAATGAACACAAATAATAATATTTAATTATTTTTCTGACTTAGTTTCGTGGTTCTGAAACCACCGTTCCGATTAGGGTCTAAAACGGGTTGTCACACATAATGTTTTTCATGTGTCTATGCTATGATGGTACCAATCTGATCCTTCAAATGTTATCTCTCTGACAGAGGTAGAGATTCAGGCTGATATGACATATAGTGAAGAACCAATCATGTAACAGTCTGATTTAGACCCTAATCAGAATGGTGGTTTTGAGACCACGAATCCGAGTCAAAAAATTTTTAAATATTATTTTTCGCGTTTATTATATATGAATTTGCATGTGTGAAATTTTTGTATGAAAATTTAATTGTTTGTGTGCTTAATTAAATAAAAAGGGCTTAATCGCGTAAAATGAAAACTTGATAGTTTAATTCATAAAAGTTGATTTGTTAGTGGATTTTTAATATGGGGTGTTTATGTTGCAAATTTCCCATGATAATATACATTGGACGATTGTAGCCTTATTAAACTATGGTTTATTATTTTATTATAAAGGTTATTAAAGTAAATTATGAAATATTACGAATTATAATAAAACAAAAATTTAAAGACATGCATTATATACATGTTTTTGGCCGAACCTTAAGAAAAGAAAAGAAGTTAAAAGCTTTTGAAATTTCGGCACTTTGGAGGCTTAATTCAAGGTTAGTTTTTGTTCGATTTTTGATAATTTTTACATTTTTAAGATCGTTGCTTCGAATACTTCCTGACCTATGCTTAAATGTTTTATTTTGGTGAATATTTTGAGTTATGCCATTGATGAATATTTGTGTTTTGTGATGTTTGATGATGAAATATTAAAAATATGTTTTAGATTAACATGTTTTGTATAGGAGTTTTTGATGATTTTGAGTTATTAGGAGTAAATTGCAAAAATAATAAATTGAAGGATTAAAATGCAAAATAAATGAAATATATGGATTAGTATAGGCATAAGGAAGATTCGGCCTAACTATGATGTGGTGAGATTTTGAGTATTTTGTGTTTTATGCATTTAGGACTAAATTGTAAAATTATGAAATATCAGGGGTAAAATGGTAATTTGCCCATTTATGTGTTTTTGGATTAAATTGAATGAAATTGTGTTTAAATGAGGTTAATTTGAAATTATATAGATCAAGAACAAAGGAAATCAGACTTGGATCGTGGAAAAAAAAAAATAGTCGAATAGCTAATTTGTAACGTCTGTCGATATCCGAGGTAAGTCTTTAGGTAATTAAACATGGTTTATTTTGAACATAGAATGTTTTACTGTGATGATTCAAATTTTATAATCTATTAGTAAAATAGCCGAATGTGATGTATCATTGAATTATTGTGGTTGAGTTTCATTCGACTGATTTAAAACCTCTGAAAGTGTGTACGTGTTATATGGAATATTGTACGATTCGATATATGAAATTTTGTGGAACGATTCTATAATTGTGATATTCGGGCTTTGAGCCTAGAAAACCTTGTGCTGGTGACTTTGATCGGGCTTTGTGCCTAGCAGGCTTAGTGCCAGTGAATAAATATCAGACCTTGGGTTTAACAGGCCTTGTGCCGGTGTGTGATTCAGGCTTATACCTAGCAGGTTTTATGCCGGTGATTTATTTCAAATCTATATCTATAATACGTTACATCTATGTGGAAATTGAGCTAGTAAGTTGATTTAAATGACTTTTATATTCGGTCACATAGGTAAGTACATGTGAGCTTATATTGAACTTGCATATTCGGTTATATATGAAGTTATCTTAAATGTGCATATTCAGCCATATATGATGTTCTATTGAATTCAAACTTTAGGTTACATGTGATGTTTTATTTAACTTTTATAGTCAGCTACATGTGATGATATAGTGAACCTTGTGTATTCGGCCATACATGTAAGTGTCTATTTAGTGATATATATATGTTTGATATTGAACATTCAGCCAATGTAACTCATTGTGTTAAAGTATAACATTATGGATATAATTCGATTTGTTTGAATATTTTGATTATTCATTGAGTTGTTTAATTTGCTTAAGGCTTACTAAGCGAAGTTAGTTTACTCTGTCCGTTTTTGTTACTTTGTTTTATAGATTTTGGTTGTAAGTTACGAGCTCGGGGATCATTATCGAATTCATCCACACTATCGTCAACTTTTGGTACTTTTAAAAGTCTATTTTCGAACTTATGGCATGTATAGGCTAATACGTATTTTGTTCGACCTTGAATATGTATAACTTTAGCCATGTGAAAATGGCTTAATTTCCATGATAAATTCGCTCATATTTTGGTTATGGTTTGAGCTCACTTTTAGTTGATATGTTATATAAATTATATATGAATGATATATGTGATATATTTTGTATGTTTGAAAATGATTTAATGATGTTAGTAAATTTGGAAGTGGTTGATGTAATGATCATCGTATATATAAAAATTTCATGGTATAATTAATTGTTTCGGTTAAGGTTTTTTCTTAGGTAAAATATATTTGAATGATGTGTTTAGAAAATGTAACTTATAGGATGTTTATATATGTTTTCATGTGCGGATGTATATTTGTTGTGATGAAATAAAGTTGAAAGGAAAATGACGATAGGTATGTGCCTATTTGGTTAATGAGATGAAAATTGACCAAATGAATAGTGATTTGTGTAATAATACACTATGGAAATTATATGAATTTTAGTAAGATGTTAATTTTATGTATATATATACATGTACATATTTGTGTGTTCGAATGATGCTTGCCATAATGGTTTGGTTTATAATGAAAGTATATGCGTATGTTTATATTTGTTAATGAAAATGTGATTATTTGAATAGTATAGATTCGGTTAAATTTTGAGGTATGATTTGTAAATGCAATATGATTAATAATGTATGTTTAATATTTAATTAGCCATGTGCTTAATATATATGAGTATGACTTGTATGAATATGTGAATGTTTGGAATTTTGTTTTTGTTTTGTAATGCCTCGTAAACCTAGTCCGGCGACGGATACGGGTTAGGGGTGTTATAAATCAAAATCCTCGCTTGGGAAACAAAAGAGTAAAGGAATAAGAAGGTAGCGTTAGTCAAAGTTCTTTGGCAGTGACATGGTATAGAGGAGGCTACCTGGGAGCTAGAGGATACTCTGAAGAAGCAATACCCGAATCTTTTTATTGGTAAGATTTTTTAGGACAAAAATCCCTAAAGCGGGGAGAGTTGTAACAACCCATTTTTCAGTGAAATCAGAACAGTGGTTTCGGGACCACAAATCTGACCCAAAAATAAAACTTATTTTTATTTTATGAGATTGTCCACATTATGATAGACATATCGTGTGAAAATTTTGATACGAAAATTCTATCAATTTAGTGTTTAATTACGAGAAGGACTAAATTGCATAAAATGCGAAAGTTGAATTCTAGTAGCTATAAGGATTAAATAGCTATGGAATTCAAATCTAGAGGTTCTTATATGACAATTAAACCAATAAAGAAAAGTATGTAGATTTTTGGTGACTCATCCATGGAAATTTTGAAAAAGGGCAAGGACTAAATTGGAATTTGAAAAATAATTAATTAATTAAAAGATGAAAAGAAAATATCATCTTATTTTCTCATCTTCTTCAACCTAAAATACATAGAAACCCTAGGAGAGAGAGAAGAAACTTTCATGGCCTAATTGGGTAAGTTCCATTGTCCCGTTTTTAGTAATTTTGATATTTTTGAAACTGGGATAGCTTAATATATCTATTTGGCGGATTAATTTGAAAAGTTATTAAGGTATGAAATTTGGTCATGGATGAATATGCTGAAATTTAGAAATTTATGGTAGAAAATGAAAGGTTGTTGATAGATAAGCAACTTTTACAAAGTGATTTTTGATGAAAACATAATTTAGGGACTAAAATGTAAAGTTGTGAAATTTGATGAAAAATTCTAAATTTCTATGAATACATGTGCTGTAAAATTTGTAATGGGATTTTGGTTAGGCTTGGAATAGGGAGTAAATTTTACAAGTTTCATTTTCTGAGCCTAGGGACGAAATTGGAATTTATGGAAATGTTAGGGGCAAAATGGTAATTTTGCCTAGGACGTAAATTGGGTCCAAATAAATAGGAAATATGTGAAATTGATGATTAAAGCTATTTATATAGATCTGGACAACAAAAATTCAAGGTTAGACCGAGGAAAAGAAAAGGTTTTGAATTAGTAGATTGTATACGCGAACAAGTGTCGAGGCAAGTTCGTGTAACTTAATCGAGCTTGTAAATATCCTTAATTGAATGTTGTGTTTGTATGGAATGTGACTTATATTGATGTACATTATTTGAATGCTATAATGAAAATTTTAATACATGCTTGAAATGGTGAAAAAGGGATTAAGTCCCAGTTGAATATTGTATTTTGATGAATATATGCGCTTTCCCGTAACGAATAAGGTCCTGCATTTGTTGCTGACGGGATTTAACTCAGACAAGTAATCCTATTGACCTTGTTATAGAAAGGATTTAGCCTAGACAGGTAATCCTAATATAATCCCTCTCGATCATATGTTACAATTAGGGTTTAAGCTGGACTGATAATCCTAATTGACCTCTTCTAAGCATACATTACAAAAAAGATTTAGCCTGGACTAGTAATCCTGCAATACAATAAGTGGCTTGAAAGTGTGTTCTTTGATTAAATGTCCTAATGGGTACCCTGGAATAAGAAATTGACAGATTATTGAATCGTACACCTCGAGTGTACTACTTGAGTATCCATCGAAATTTCAATGATTCAACGGACAAAACTCTTGGCATGATAGGAGAATTATGGGATGAAATGAATAATGTCTTGAAGGGAAAATTTTATAATGAGCTCATCTATGTTTACTTGATTGTTATGAAGATTTTGGTGACTAACATGTTTGATTAAATGCATGTGTTTAGGAAATTTTGCTAATGGATGGAAAACATGATATTGTATGCTTAGATTTAATAAACGGGATTGGTAAGTTTAGTTTCCGTTATACCAACTTACTAAGCATTTAATGCTTACTATGTTTTATTTCCCTATTTTATAGTGCTTGAAAGCTTGTGAAGGTTGGAAGATCAATGGATCATCGTCACACTATCAACTAGTTATTTTGGGTATACATATTAAAATCTTTTTGTTATATTGGCATGTATAGGACAACTTGGCCATTAGTGGCATGTTAATGATGCTTGTAATCTAGCCATTGGAGTAGCTAGTAATGGTTATTTTGGTTTGATTAAGTAGGTTATTATGATATAATCATAAGTGATATGTTAAGTATATGTGATCAAATGATGTTAATTGTAATACCCCTCACCTGTATTCACAATCAGAATAGGGTTACGAGGTATTACCGATCAATACACATCATTTAACATACATAACCCATACATTTATGCATTCATACTCAAATACCATTCAATCATATTCACATTGTCTACAAGGCCTTAAACATACTTTAAAATTGATTTGGGATTAAACTGATAACATACGATAATTTTGGAAACTTAGAAATTTTTCAAACATACAAAGGTCACACGCCCGTGTGAACAGGCCGTGTGCCTCACAAACCCGTGTGAATAGGCCGTGTGCCTCACACGACTAGTAGACATGCCTATGTCTTAAGCTGTGTGAAAATAGGGCATACATACTGACTTGTATCACACAGCTGAGGACACGCCCGTGTGCCAAGCTGTGTGAAAATAAGAGAGCATACTGACTTGGGTCACAGGGCCAACCACATGTCCGTGTGTCTAGCCTGTGTGCCTTTTGAAATGGCCACACACACCCGTGTGCTAGGCCGTGTGCCATTTGAGGAGGTATACCGACTTCAATTCAATTTCAACACTAGGGGATACATAGACGTGTAACCTAACCGTGTGTTGCACACGATTGAGACACACGCTTGTGTGGACAAAAATAGGCCATTTGTAAAGCCAATTTCCCACCCTTTTGCACATACCTAAGTAACCTCAATTGTTACTATTTTGAAACACAAATATGTAGTCAAAATTCATCAACCAATACACTATCATACCAAATCCATTTCAATCATTTCAATACTTAATTCAATGTCATTTACCTATTCAAATACCAAACAATTTAACTTGCTTTACTAAGAATAATTCACATGTATAATTCATCTAACTACACCAATCCATTCCAAACATACATCTTCCATTCAACTTTAATCATTCAATATAGATCAATTACCAACTAAAATAATACCATTTGCATATTTAGAAACATCATCAAGTTCACCATCACAAGCAAACTCATTTGGCCACAAATACATATTTATCAAACTTACCAAAATGACACAAGCCTATACATGTCATATCCATATATAAATAACTTCAAAAGTACCAAAATAGATGATCGATAGTGCGATGAAGTCTCTAACGATTCTCGGATCTAAGCTAGCTTCGTAGAACTATAAAACATTGAAAATTAAACAAAGTAAGCTTTACAACTTAGTAAGTTCGTATGTGAACATGAAATAATCACAACATTCATATAAAAATTCAAAATAGATAATATCATCTACATTTAAAGCATTAATTCATGATCTAACATAAAATTTATTCATATCTTCATTCATGAGTTCTCAACTTCATCTATCTCGATGCTTGAATAGTTTTCTGTACATACCTTGTATCGATACATTTCTATTTCTCATCAATACTCTTACCAAACTGCTTCAGTTTATAAGTGCTTACGATACAAATTCATCGATTTTTTTGATGCCATAGTCCCATTATGGTCTTACACATACATTGCCAAGGCCCTGCTATGGTTTTTTGTTCACATGCCATAACTCGGTTATGGTTTTATGATTCGATTGCCATAGCCCAACTATGGTATTATTCGGCAACTTGCCTTACTCAATTCATACTTTTCATTTAATATCTCAACATGTATCCAATAGAATAACTACTATCTCAATTTCATCCATCAAATAAATAGATACACATTCAAGTTCAATTATATGAACTTACCTCGTATTCCAAATTGGCATATCGGGTTGGCTACTCGATAACCTTTCTTTTTCCCTGATTTAAATCTGAATTCTTTCTTTCTTGATCTATATGTATTCAAAATTAACTCATTTAATCACCTATTCATTCAATTTATTCCAAAAATACACATTTGGACATTTTTGCATATTAGCCCCTAAACTTTCACATTTTTAACAATTTAGTCCCCACAAATACACAAAATTCACATAATTTTATTATACTTTAGCTTTTCTGAATTACTTATAGGTCCCTAGCAACCCCTCAATTTGCACATTTCATAATTTAATCCTTATTTGATATTTTTGTCAAAATTCACTTTATAAAACATTAGAATCTATCATCAAGCTTTCATATTTCAACATTAAACATCAAATAACTCATAGATTCAACAATGGCAACTCTCAAAATCTTTAACAGTTTTAAAATCTAAGGTAAGGGCTAGCTAGAATACGATGCAACGATCACAAAAACATAGAAATCATAAAAAATCGAGCTCCAAAACACTTACCAATCAAGCCTTGCAAATGTCGAACCCTAAATGCATAAAAATGGATTCCTCCCTTGAGTATTTGATTGATAAATGAAGAGAAAAAGATGATAGTTGACTTTGTTTTGTTTATTTATTCATTAATAACCAATTTACTATTTTAACCTTAGTTAATAAACTTTAAAAACACATAAACCATGTCCATTAATGTCCATTAACACTACCAATGGTCTAATATCATCATAAGGACCTTTGGTTTAATAAATCATAATAATTAAACACCTTTAACAAATAGAATGCAACTTTTACATTTTACGCGATTAAGTCCTTTTTCTCAAATTCAACAATTAAACAATAAAATTAGCTCACGAAATTTTCACACATATCAAATAACATGCTGTAAACACCAAAAATAATATTAAAATAATTTTCTGACATCAAATTGGGGGTTCTGAAATCACTGTTCTGATTTAGCTAAAATCGGGCTGTTACATTAATGCCTAAGTTAATCCAATGTAAGTTTATAAACACATATGCATGTAATGGTATGCCATGATGAATGATGAAATTGTTTAATTTGAATGCTTGGAATGGTTGTTATTGGATGTGTGTTTCAAGCGCAGGTCTTGGGTGAAATTTTGGGTGAGAAACGAAGCTAGAAATGGTTTTATTTTATCCACACGGGCAGACACGCGAGCGTGTGTCTAGACAGTGTGTGACACATGGCCGAGTACATGGGCGTGTAGCCAGGCCGTGTGTCCCCTGCACCTTTATTTTGAGAAACAAAAAGCTAAGAATTAAGCACACAGGCAGAGACACGGATGTGTGTCTTAGCCGTGTGTGCTACACGGCCTAGAACACGAGCGTGTGCCTTGGCCGTGTCTGCCACACGACCTAGAACATGGGCGTGTGTCTTAGCCGTGTGAAACCTGCACCTAATTTTGAAATTAATTAATTGACCACAACACGGGCGTGTGGAATGGCCATGTGCACAAGTCAGAGAGTTACATGGGGTCGAACATGGCCTACAGCATGGGCGTGTTCCAGGGTCACACGGGCGTGTCCCTTGGACCACACGGGTGTGTGAGCCTTGCACCTTGGAAAATTTTTTTAATTTTGCAAAAAATTCCTAGAGCTTCCGATTAAGTCCCGAGTTGATTCTAATGATCGTATTGGGCCTCGAGGGTCCAATTAAGGGATGTTTTGAATGATCTCGATTAATGAATAGTAATTTACAGAAATTATTTGTAAAATGTTCTGAAAGTAATGCTCCGTGACCCTATTCCAGTGACGGATACGGATTAAGAGTGTTACATTTACTTTTTTTGCCTTGTGAGCACTTAGAATTCTGCTAATGATTCATGTTGGGGACCCCATTTCATCATTATCATATTTTATTTTATTATTTTCAAGTTGTTGCTCCAACAACTATCCTTATAATTTATCTTGTTTCTATCTAATTATTGCACCAAAATTAATAGACAAAAGACAACCATCTGTGTGGGATCGATATCCGACACACTCACATCTGTCTACTATATTTGCATCGACTGTGTACGCTTGCACATTATTACTGTGAGGTTAAACAGCCAATCAAGTTTTTGGCGCTATTGCCGAGGATGGCGTTTGTTTGATGTTTATTTTTGTTTTTGTGTTTTTGTACTTTATTCTCCTTACATAATATTTAGTATTCACTAACTTGTTTTTCTTTATTGCTATTTCTTCAACTTCATTTTAGGTGTTTTATGACTCGAAGCAAGCCAGATTTTCTTGACAATTTTGATCCAGAAATTGAAAGGACTGTTCAGAGTAGACTTCGAGAACAAAGAAATATGGCACTATGAGGGGACAATGCAGCCATACCCTCGATGCAACAGCAAAATGTTAATAACCCATTGTTGTCGCAAGATGCTCACATACAAAATAGGAATATATGAGATTTTGTAGTACCTGTCTTAGATGATTTACAACCTGGAGTTGTTAGGTCAGTAATCCAAGCTGGGAATTTTGAACTCAAGCCAGTAATGTTTCAAATGTTGAATTCTAATGGACAATATGTTGGACTGCTACATGAAGATGCGAGATAACATCCTAAATCCTTTTTATTGATCTGTGCTTCCTTTAGTCAACAAGGTGTTCCTGATGATGACTTGAAAATGCAATTATTTCTTTATTCCTTACAGGGAAAAACCAGTGCATGGTTTTTTGGGTTACTTGTAGGATCAATTACTCATTGGGTTTAACCCGCCAGCAATGAATGCTCGTCTTCGA
This sequence comes from Gossypium longicalyx, assembly GCA_025698465.1. Lineage (NCBI taxonomy): Eukaryota > Viridiplantae > Streptophyta > Magnoliopsida > Malvales > Malvaceae > Gossypium > Gossypium longicalyx. The sequence continues at coordinate 62,345,692 of CM046995.1, read as the reverse complement.
AATGATATTACTGCTTATCATCAGCTGGATGATGAAAATCTTCACACCATATGAGAACATTATAAATCTTTACTTCGGCGTTGTCCCATGCACGACATTTAACCAAAAACATAAATTGAGATTTTCTATAATGGGCTGAATTCATATCCAAGGAATCTTTTTGACGCATCAACCAATGGACCTCTGCTGGATTGTACGTATAATGATGCTGTGAGAATTCTTGAGAGACTTGCTCAAAATGATTATCAATAACTGCACTAAGTGCTCAAGTTTCTTCTCTCACAAACATGATTAAAAATATACAAGGGACTAGTGGCGTTACACCTATACAAGTCGCTCAACAAGTTGATGTTCCTACTATTTGTTCTGAGATTTGTTGTGACAACCAAAGCTATGAAGATTGTCCACAAAATGCAGAGAATGCATGTTATATTTGTAACACCCCAAACCCGGCCCAGACGTTATGACCAAATCTGGTGTGTCACATTGAAGTGTTTTAGTGAAAACCGTGTTTTCATTGAAAATCCTTCTTAAAATAAAAGAAACCTTAATTAACTTAAAAAAACACACCTTCCAGTTGCAAAAACCTTGTTGAAACATTTGATTTAAGAAAACTTATCATTTAAAAATTTAATTGCAGAAACGTAGAAAACATATTATAATTTAGAAAACCCATTTTCAACTTCTTGTAATTACATTGAAAATAATAATAATTCAAGTAATAATAACACAATGAAAACCTTATTACAATCTGGTCTGGAACATACTTAAAAAGAAGAAAAAACTTAAATGCTTGAAAAAAACCAAAGTCCAAATCATCTTGCTAGCTGGCCACCCAGAGCCCTTCCAAACATCGAACCTTCTACTGAGTATCGCCTGAAAATAAAATAAAAGAGGGGGTGAGTTTTCGCAAACTCAATGTGTACAACCCTCGACAAAAACAAGCATTCAAAAAAAAAACATCATTCATCAATCATGCAATGCAATCCCATCCAAATTATCCATCCGCTACACACCGGCTCCGTCCTCCGTCACACCAGGTAGGGATATAAATATCGACCCACCCAACCCACACACCATGGTAGCCCGGTTGTGGAACTACCTTCATTTACGTATTAGGCTTTAAAAGCCGTCGGTGGATCCATGATTGTCAAGCAACCATGCAATCCTCATATACTTCCTCTGTTCCATAATTCCCAACCCATATGCAACCTAAGCAGAATATCATATGCATGCATGTCGCATCCACAAAACTTACATTCAACACCTAGGGGTATTTTGGTCATTTTTGCCCTTAGGGGCATTTCAATAATTTTCCCTTAATTACGGTTTGCACTTATCTTGGCTCGTTAACAAGTCTCGTGAGCTAAGATGAACGAATACTAAGCACCAGGTAGGATTCCAGAGAAGAGGAGGTGAGTCATTAAGACCGCTTAAGTACCAAACTCTCCCTAGATCCAATCCTAGACATGCATATACCCATTGCCACACCTTAACCCTATGACTTGTCCACGGTCGCAAATAATTAATTAAGTCTTATGTGGATATCATATACTAAAAACCCGTTACAGAGCCCAATCAAATTCACATACCTAGATCTGGCCTATTAAGCGCAATCATATTCATATGGCCTATTAGGCCCAAATCACCTGTATATGGCCCATTAGACCCAAATCACATTTATATGGCCGGTTAGGGCCAGTCACATTCGTATTCATGCTCACATACAAATTCCTATCACATAGCATCAATACTCAGTTTTTGCCTATTATAGGCCCAACAGCCTATTGGGCCATTTAGCCCATTTCGGCCCATATGGCCAAATCACAACCCAAGTCCACGGAATCACCCATGGGCCTTAGGCAACCTATCGGTTTCCCCTTTACGAGTGTTCGCGCACTAGCAAGACTACTGTAGCCAAACTTTTGGCTTTTCGGCATTTCGACTTTTCGGCTTTTCGACTTTTGCCGATTCATTGTGTGTGTGCAGTGTATGTACACACCTGGTAAGCAAGCGTGATGCGATCCCCTTAGCCCAAACCTACAATCGATATCACCCTTCAATTAATCGCATGCTTAATACTTATTTACTTAAAAATCGTAACCTCACCTTAACCTTTCCTTGAACCCAATCGTTAATAGCTTTTTCCTTGATCACGTATTTCCTAGACCTACACAAATTTTAACTATTAAAACCCGAATAATAGGTGACTCGTATCCAACACAAGTCTCCTTACCATAACTATGACCATTCGGCCACCTTAACCAATGGGAAAAGATTACTTACCAAAACCGCAACACCTTAAGGAGCAATTCAGCAGAGAGCTAAAAACCAAGATCCGATACTAATTCCCTACCAAAGTTGTTTAGAAAGAGTGAAGGATAATAATCAATACTAAAACTGATTGGAAGAGCAACACTTACACTAGATTCGGTCAAAAAGTATTCAGCCTTTAGAAGATTCAGTTTTCGGCTTTTCAAACTAAGTATGGTGAATAAGGTTTATTTGGTACAGATTAAAGAAGAAGAGTAGTAGAATAAATCGGCAAAGAAGATTGTGTAGAGGAGAATAGAAATCGGTAGAAAGAAAAGAAAGTAAAATAGAGGGTTTTCAGCTTTTTGGATCTTGAAGAGAAAAGGGTTTCTGGCACAAAGTGAAGGGAAATTCGTCATTAACTTCTCAACCCTCCCATTCGGCACCTATTTATAGCCCTATAGCCAAATTCTTCAAGTTCAAGTTCCCAATTCAGCTCCACTTACTACTAACTTCTTATCTCCTTGTTTTTCTCCCTGATAACCCCTTGATCCTTTCCTTAATTTTCTCTTTTGAACACTCCCCTTGGAGTCCATCTTCACGCCACTTCCATCCTTCTAGAAGGCCAAAATTAAATTCTAAAAAATACTAAGCTAGGATTCGAACCTTGGACCCCCTTGTTAGCTACTAACGCCACCGCACTACACCTTATGTGGCATTACTTAGCCACTCCACCACAGGCTATTTTTGTGTCCAATTGTTTCTTAATTTATTCAAAAGCCCAACTACTAGCCAACCCTCGTTCTTTTAATAATTAAATTATAATTTCTTCTACCCCTTAATTCGAACTCAACCTTAGCTAAGACCTACTAAAATTATCACTTGGATAAGAATATTAAACACAATTTTTATCAAAATCGAAAATAAAGAAAATTTGAGATTTTGGGATTTTTGGATTTCGGGATTTTTGGGGCGTTACAACTCTACCCCTTAAAAGAAATTTCATCCTCGAAATTTACCTGATCCAAACAGTTAAGGATATTAACGTCGTATCGCTTAAGTTACACCACTATGCTTCTGCTGCACACTCTATTTCTAAATTCAAAATAGATAGATCGCACACTATGGATAAAGTACGTACTAGTATTCGCTTCTGGAGCATCTTCGTCTTCTTGGTGACGAGCAGCATAAACCAAAGCTGGCTACCTCACCTCAGTATGGTCTGCATTTCCACGTAGTGCTCCGCATCCACGTCCATTGTCGTTACCGCCCCAGGCCTATCCACGACTTCTTGGCGGCAGCTATCCACCCCTTGGTAGCTGAGCGCCTCCTTGACCCACTATTGGCTCTCGACCTAGCGTTTGAGGGCAATCCTTGATCCTATGCTCCATAGACCCACAAGCTAAACAAGCTCCCGTTCTCTTCCAACACTTGCCTCTATGTCTTCTCCCGCAATCAGCACAAGGTGGCACCTCTTGATTAGTAGCAGGGGGCCCTACCCTAACTGGCCCATCAACTCTGGCCCTAGACCTAGGCCTCTGATCAACACCAGGAGTCTCAGCCTCCCTCCTAGTCTTACCCCTTTCTTTCTTCCGATTTTAGCTCTCAGTGCGCTTTACCTCCTCCGCTACCTTTGCTTTCTCCACCAACTCCGAGAAAACTCGTTCCCTTTGCGGAGCTATCAGTACCCTGGCCCTAACCCAAACCCGGCCAATACGTTATGGCCGAATCTGGTGTGTCACATTGAAGTGTTTTAGCGAAAATCGTGTTTTCATTGAAAACCCTTCTTAAAATAAAAGAAATCTTAATTAACTTAAAAAAAAGAAACACACCTTTCAATTGTAAAAACCTTGTTGAAACATTTGATTTAAGAAAATTTATCATTTAAAAATATAATTGCAGAGACATAGAAAACATACTATAATTTAAAAAACCCATGTTCAACTTCTTGTAATTACATTGAAAATAATAATAATTCAAATAATAATAACACAATGAAAACCTTATTACAATCTGGTCTGGGACATACTTAAAAAGAAGTAAAAAATTAAATGCTTGAAAAAAAACCCAAGTCCAAATCATCTTGCTAGCTGGCCACCCAGAGTCCTTCCAAACATCAAACCTTCTACTGAGCATCACCTGAAAATAAAATAAAAGAGGGGGTGAGTTTTCGCAAACTCAGTGTGTACAACCCTCGACAAAAACAAGCATTAAAAAAAATCATTCATCAATCATGCAATGCAATCCCATCCAAATTATCCATCCGCTACACACCGGCTCTGTCCCCCGTAACACCATGTGGGGATATAAATATCAACCCACCCAACCCACACACCATGGTAGCCCGATTGCGGAACTACCTTCATTTACATATTGGGCTTTAAAAGCCGTCAGTGGATCCACGATTGTCAAGCAACCATGCGATCCTCATATACTTCCTCCGTTCCATAATTCCCAACCCATATGCAACCTAAGCAGAATATCATATGCATGCATGTCGCATCCACAAAACTTACATTCAACACCTAGGGGTATTTTGGTTATTTTTGCCCTTAGGGGAATTTCAGTAATTTTTCCTTAATTACGGTTTTCACTTATCTTGGCCCGTTAACAAGTCTCGTGAGCTAAGATGAACGAATACTATGCTCCAGGTAGGATTCCAGAGAAGAGAAGGTGAGTCATTAAGACCGCTTAAGTACCAAGCTCTCCTTAGATCCAATCCTAGACATGAATATACACGTTGCCACACCTAAACCCTTTAACTTGTCCACGATCGTAATATATTAATAAAGTCTTATTTGGATATCATATAATAGGCCCAAAACCCGTTACAGAGCCCAATCAAATTCACATACCTAGATCTGGCCCATTAAGCCCAATCATATTCATATGGCCCATTAGGCCCAAATCACCTTTATATGGCCCCTTAGGCCCAAATCACATTTATATGGCCTGTTAGGCCCAGTCACATCTGTATTCATGCTCACAGACAAATTCCTATCACATAACATCAATACTCAGTTTTTGCCTATTATGGGCCTAACAGCCCATTGGGCCCTTTTAGCCCATTTCGACCGATATGGCCAAATCACAACCCAAATCCACGGAATCGCCCGTGGGCCTCAGGCGACCTATTGGTTTCCCCTTTATGAGTGTTCACACACTCGTAAGACTACCGTAGCCAAACTTTCGGCTTTTTGGCATTTTGACTTTTCGGCTTTTCGGCTTTTCGACTTTTGCCGATTCATTGTGTGTGTATAGTGTATGTACACACCTGGTAAGCAACCGTGATGCGATCTCCTTAGCCCAAACCTATAATCGATATCACCCTTCAATTAATCGCATGCTTAATACTTATTTACTCAAAAACTGAAACCTCACCTTAACCTTACCTTGAGCCCAATCCTTAATCACTTTTTCCTTGATCACGTATTTCCTAGATCTGCACAAATCTTAACTATTAAAACCCGAATAATAGGTGGCTCGTATCCAACATAAGTCTCCTTACCATAACTATGACCATTCGGCCACCTTAGCGAATGGGAGAAGATTACTTACCAAAACCGTAACACCTTAAGGAGCATTCGGCAGAGAGCTAAAAACCAAGATCCGATAATAATTCCCTACCAAAGTTTATTAGAAAGAGTGAGGGACAATAATCGATACTGAACAAAGAAAATCGATTGGAAGAGCAACACTTACACTAGATTAGGTCAAAAAGTATTCGGCCCTTAGAAGATTCAGTTTTTCGGCTTTTCAAACTAAGTATGGTGAATAAGGTTTATTTGGTATAGATTAAAGAAGAAGAGTAGTAGAAGAAATCAGCAAAGAAGATTGTGTAGAGGAGAATAGAAATTGACAGAAAGAAAAGAAAGTAAAAGAGAGGGTTTTCGACTTTTTAGATCTTGAAGAGAAAAGGGTTTCTGGCACAAAGTGAAGGGAAATTTGTCATTAAATTTTCAACCTTCCTAATCAACACCTATTTATAGCTCTATAGCCGAATTCTTCAAGCCCAAGTTCCCAATTCAGCTCCACTTAGTCCTCACTTCTCATTTCCTCGTTTTTCTCCCTGATAACCCCTTGATCCTTTCCTTAATTTTCTCTGTTGAACACTCCCCTTGAAGTCCATCTTCACTCCACTTCTATCCTTCTAGAAGGCCAAAATTAAATTCTAAAAATACTAAGCTAAGATTCAAACCTAGGGGTATTTTAGTCATTTTCTCCCATAGGGGAATTTCAGTAATTTTCCCTTATTTACGATTTTCACTTTTCTTGGCCCGTTAACAAGTCCCGTGAGCTAAGATAAATGAATACTATGAACCAGGTAGGATTCCAGAGAAGAGGAGGTGAGTCATTAAGACCGCTTAAGTACCAAGCTCTCCCTAGACCCAATCCTAGACATGCATATACCTATTGCCACACCTTAACCCTATGACTTGTCCACGATCGCAAATAATTAATTAAGTGTTATGTGGATAATATATACTAGGCCCAAAACCCCTTACAGAGCCAAATCAAATTCACATACCTGGATCTGCCCATTAAGCCCAATAATATTCATATGGCCCATTAGGCCCAAACCACTTGTATATGGCCCATTAGGCCCAAATCACATTTATATGGCCCGTTAGGCCCAGTCACATCCGTATTCATGCTCACATACAAATTCCTATCACATTGCATCAATACTCAATTTTTGCTTATTATGGGCCCGACAGCCCATTGGGCCTATTTAGCCCATTCCGGCCCATATGGCCAAATCACAACCTAAGTCCATAGAATTTCCCGTGGGCCTCAGGAAACCTATTGGTTTCCCCCTTACGAGTGTTCGCGCACTCGCAAGACTACCGTTGCCAAACTTTCGACTTTTCGGCTTTTCGGCTTTTCGGCTTTTCGGCTTTTCGGCTTTTACCGATTCATTGTGTGTGTGCAGTGTATGTACACACCTGGTAAGCAAGCGTGATATGATCTCCTTAGCCTAAACCTACAATCAATATCACCCTTCAATTAATCGCATCCTTAATACTTATTTACTGAAAAATCGAAACCTCACCTTAACCTTACCTTGAGCCCAATCCTTAATCGCTTTTTCCTTGATCACGTATTTCCTAGATCTACACAAATTTTAACTATTAAAACCCGAATAATAGGTGACTCGTATCCAACACAAGTCTCCTTACCATAACTATGACCATTCAGCCACCTTAGCCAATGGGAGAAGATTACTTACCAAAACCGCAACACCTTAAGGAGCAATTCGGCAGAGAGCTAAAAACCAAGATCTGATACTAATTCCCTACCAAAGTTGATTAGAAAGAGTGAGGGACAATAATCGATACTAAACAAACAAAATCGATTGGTAGAGCAACACTTACACTAGATTCGGTCAAAAAGTATTCGGCCCTTAGAAGATTCGATTTTTCGGCTTTTCAAACTAAGTATGGTGAATAAGGTTTATTTGGTACAGATTAAAGAAGAAGAGTAGTAGAAGAAATCAGCAAAGAAGATTGTGTAGAGGAGAATAGAAATCGTTAGAAAGGAAAGAAAGTAAAATAGAGGGTTCTCGACTTTTTGGATCTTGAAGAGAAAAGGGTTTCTGGCACAAAGTGAAGGGAAATTCGTCATTAACTTCTCAACCCTCCCATTCGGCACCTATTTATAGCCCTATAATTGAATTCTTCAAGCCCAAGTTCCCAATTCAGCTCCACTTACTCCTCACTTCTCATCTCCTCGTTTTTCTCCCTGATAACCCCTTGATCCTTTCCTTAATTTTCTCTTTTGAACACTCCCCTTGGAGTCCATCTTCACGCCACACTTCCATCCTTCTAGAAGGCCAAAAGTATATTCTAAAAAATACTAAGCTAGGATTCGAACCTTGGACCCCCTTGCTAGCTACTAACGCCACCTCACTACACCTTATGTGGCGTCACTTAGCCACTCCACCACAGGCTCTTCTAATGTCCAATTATTTCTTCATTTATTCAAAAGCCCAACTACTAGCCAACCCTGATTCTTTTAATAATTAAATTATAATTTCTTCTACCCCTTAATTCGAACTCAACCTTAGCTAAGACCTACTAAAATTATCACTTGGATAAGAATATTAAACACAATTTTTATCGAAATTAAAAATAAAGAAAATTCAGGATTTCGGGATTTTTGGATTTTTGGATTTCAGGATTTTTGGGGCGTTACAATATTAGTAACATCCACAACAATTCTTATGGTAACTCTTACAACAACTCTACACACAACCATCCATTTTGGGGAACTCAGAATGCTGGACAAATTGCTGCGACATTCAGATATGGGAATACATCTACTTAGGGAAATTATAACCCAAGACAAGGGAATTACAATCAATAACAGTAAAACTACAATCAACACACTCATATGCATCTACAATAAGGCCAGACACATTTATACCAAAATTTGATGCAGCCACAACACTATTCAATACCAAATCAACATGTTCAAGGACATCGACAACAATCGTACACTCAAGCTTCTACTTTTGACCCATTAACAACTCTTGAGGTGTTAATGTGGGAGCATATTACTTGCATGGAAGCTATTGTACAAAGGAATTCTTCTACTATTCGAGCATTAGAGGCACAATTAGGACACTTGCTTCAAATATAAATACTCGACCACTAGGCTCATTACCTAGTGACGCAGAAAATCCCAATCTGATGGGAAAAGAACATTGTAAGGCTATCACTCTTAGAAATTGTAAAAAAAATGGTGAACCGTTTATAGACTCAACTGTAGCAGCTCAAGATACGGATGGGGTGACCACTAGTGAGAAGGTTGAATCTAAAGAGTTTGTCAATGCACCAAACAAAGAAGTTCCACAAATTGTCACCCATATGCCTATCAAAGGTGTCAGTGCAAACAAATGTATCTCTACCTTTACATTTCTCACAAAGATTTAAGAAGAATGAGCATGACAAGTAGTATCAGCAGTTCCTAGACACACTGAAGCAACTGCAGATCAACATTCCTTTAGTAGAAGCTTTGGTACAAATTCTAAGTTACGGGAAATTTATGAAAGACCTCATGTCCAAGAAGAACAAGCTCACTGATATTAAAGCTATTACACTCACAGAAGGCTGTAGTGCTGTTTTGAAAATCAAGTTGCCCCCTAAATTGAAAAATCCTAGGAGCTTTACCATCCCATGTTCAATTGGCAATGTAACACCCCTTACCCGTTACCGTCGCCGGAACAGGGTACGAGATATTACTAGAACATAATACATACCATTAAACAAAACCGAGATAGAAATATGTCATCCAATTTGATAGTGCATCGTTATAACATATGTTTTGAACAATATTAATCAACTTCTATGGCTTGTACAAAGTAGTTGGTCGAGCATCAGAACCAATATTTTAAACCTAGGCAATTATGACACGTAACAAAATAATTAAGCCTACTATACATGCCATAATTCAAAATGTTTAGTTCGAATACCCTAAAGTATTGATAGTGCGGGCAGATCTTCACGATCCTTAACTCTTGAGCAAGTTGGAGGATACTACAAGACAAAAGAGAGAAAACAAAGTAAGCTTATAGCTTAGTAAGTAAGTATGTAAATAATAATTAGAGAATTTAATATGTTTACACAACAACTCAAGTATATCTACTTTAATTTCAATATTCACTCCACTTTGATTAAGCTGTCTTTTCTGCGTTATGTTCACTAAATAAATCATAACTCGAGTTAAAAAACTCGAAATTCAAATCCGTAAAATTTCCCGGAATCTAGACTCATAAATCTTCTTGATAATTGTTTTCTAGAATTTTTGGTTCAGCCGATTAGTACAGTTTATTAGTTAAAGTTTCCCCTGTTACACAGCTCGACTAGTCGACCTCTGCTCACTACTGAATTGAATTTCTCTCAGAAACAATTCAAATAACCCTGAAATTTGTTTCATTTAAAACTAGACTCAATTAGGAATTTAGGTATGTAAACTATATTTCTTAATTTTATTTGTACAATTTTTAATGATTTTAAAATTTGAAAAAGGGGATCACATATTCATCCTGAGCAAGTCACACACAATTGTAAATATCTCAAAATATACTTGTTCTGATTCTTTTATATGAAATTAGACTCATTAAACTTTAATTTCACATCTCATTCAACCTCTAATTATGTTCCCCTATTTTTGGTGATTTTTCAAAATCACATCATCATCACTGGTCAAAAAGCAGCTTTTAATGCTAATTTCACTCTTTCACTCTTTCACACATTCTTTATGCTAACCTCATTTTATCTTACATATATAGATATACCACAAATCATTTTCACCACAATTCATTCATCACAAGTATAGGTCCATAACCACGACGTCACCACAAAACCATCCCGTTGAACAATTCGGATCAATCCTCGATATTTAATGGTTTTAGCACACACAATTTCACCATCATTCTTCATTTAGTTCGGCTCTCTTGTACACACATGGTGAACACTTAGTACCACTCATGCGACCTAGACGATTTGTCTCAGTAGCTCTCTTTGTCCGCATGGTGTCCTTCACTTGGAATCACGCATGCGACCTAACTACATTTATCTATTACGTAGCTCTCTTGTCTACATGGGATACATCCCAGTATCACACATGTGACCTAGCTACTACATGGTATTTCGTAGCTTTCTTGTACACATGATGTGCACTCAAAGATCATACATGTGACCTAGCTACGCCCTCTATTTTATTCGATCTCTCCAATGTTCAACCGGGATCTCTCTCTATTATTTATTTCCATTCTTCCAATAGTCGATTTATATTTTAACATCAGCTAGTATATTTATATAATAGGCTGAAATATAAGAATGTAAATGAAAATAATGTAATGTTTACATACAAACTTACCTCGATGCAAAATGTGGAAATTTTAAGATTTAGTCCAAAACTTTTTCCTTCCTCGCTCGAGGTCAATTCCACGCCTTTCTTGATCTATAACAACACATTTAGCTCATTTAGCACTCATACTATTTATTTCAATCCAAAGATCACATTATGGAAAAATTACATTTTTGCCCCTAACTTTTACAAAATTACAATTTTTCCCTAGGCTCGGAAATTTAATTTCAGCCCTTATTCTTATGTTTTATGACCTGCTGAACATTTTTATCTTCTACGACCACATCAAATTCTCACTCTAACACATAGTTGTGAACAATAGGTATTTTTACCGATTATGCTGCTTTTTACTCGCTTTCACTTAAAACCGAGTAGCACAAGTTGTCTAACATAATTTAAAACCTCATATTCTATCATAAAACATCAAAATACACAAATTTCACCTATGGGTATTTTTCCAAATATGAACCCTAGGTTGAATTATTGTTAGCATAAGCTTAATCGAGCTACTGAATCCAAAAACGTAAAGAACATTAAAAACGGGGCTTGAAATCACTTACTATGGAGCTTGAAAGTTGAAGAAACCCTAGCTATGGAGAGAGAGAGAATTTGGCAGCAACTAAGGAGGATGATGACCAATTTTGTGTTATTTTTCCCATTTTATTTCATTTAATATCCAAATGACCAAAATGCCCTCCTTACTAAACTTTCAAAAATTCCTTCCATGTCCTAATTTTGTCCATGAACTTAAAATTGGTCAAATTGCTATTTAAGACCTCCTAATTAATATTTTAAAGCAATTTCATACTAAAAACTTCTAAAATGTAAATTTTGCAACTTATTCGATTTAATCCCTATTTTCAATTTAAGCACTTTAGGCATAGAATTTCATCACGAAATTTTCACACAATCATGCAATCATATCATAAACCCCAAAATAATTATAAAACAATTATTTTTATCTCGAATTTGTGGTCACGAAACCACTATTCCGATTAGGCCCTAATTCGGGTTGTCACAATTCTCCCCCCTTTAGAGATTTTCGTCCCCGAAAATCTTACCATTAAAGAGGTTTGGGTCTTGCTTTCCTCATAGCTTCCTCGGGTTCCCACGTAGCCTCTTCTATTCCATGTCTGTGCCACAATACTTTCACTAAGGCTATACTTTTATTTCTTAATCTGCTTAATTTCTCGAGCCAAAATCTTTATTGGTTCCTCCTCATAGGTCATATCCGATCGAATCTCAATTTACGTTGGGGAGATCACATGTGAAGGATCGAACGATAATGTCGTAACATTGATACGTGAAACACGTTATGAATTCTCTCTAACTCTGCCAGTAGGCCAACCGATATGCCATCGGTCCAATCTCTCGATAATCTCGTAAGGCCCAATAAAACGCGGACTTAACTTGCCTTTTCGACTAAATCTCGAATCTTTTCCATGGTGACACCTTCAAGAACACTTTATCACCCACCTGAAACTCAATCTCTTTTCTTTTCAAATCGCATATGACTTTTGTCGATCCGAAGCGACTTTCAAGCAATCCCGAATTACTTTTATTTTCTCTTCGGTTTCTTTAACTAGATCAACTCCGTGAATCTATTTCTCACTAAGTTCAGTCCAATATAAAGGAGTCCGACACTTACGACCATACAAAGCTTCAAACGGTGCCATTTGTATACTTGACTGATAATCATTATTGTAGGCAAACTCAATTAAAGATAGATATTTCTCCCAACTACCTCCAAATTCTAAAACACAAAGATCTAAGCATATCTTCGAGTACTGGATTACTCTTTCCGATTGACCATCTGTTTGTGGATGAAACGCGTACTAAAGTTCAATTTTGTACCCAAAGCTTCCTGTAACTTTTTCCAAAATCTCGAGGTAAATCTCGGATCTCTATCTCGATATTATAGACATAGGTACCCGTGCAACCTCACAATTTCAGCAATATATAATTCGACTAATTTATCAAGTGAGTAATCGGTGCGTCTTCGTATAAAGTGGGCTGATTTTGTTAATCTATCAACCACTACCCGACAAAGATCCTTCTTTTTAGGAGTCAAAGGCAAACCGGTTACAAAATCCATGGTAATCTTGTCCCATTTCCACTTAGGCACCATTACAGGTTGAAGTAGTCCTGAAGGCACTTGATGTTCAGCTTTTACTTGTTGACAGATCAAACACATGGTTACAAATTCAGAAATGTCCCTTTTCATACACCGCCACCAATACAACTTCTTTAAATCTTTATACATTTTTGTGCTACTGTGGTGAATCGATAAACACCATTATGTGCGCCTCATGTAATATTTTACGAATCAATTTATTATTTTTCGGCACACATATTCTATCTCGAAACATTAAACAGTCGTCTAGTCCAACTCGAAAATCTGAGTCGTAACCTGATTCGCATTGAGTTCTTTTGGTCCGCAACTCATTATCATTCTTTTGAGCATCAAAATCAATCGGAGAAATAACGGTTTAGCTCTCATCTCTGCTAAGATTGACCCATCATCGACAATGCTAATCCCGTATTCATGGCTATCAAAGTAAAAAGAAATTTTCTCGCTCAAGGCATCAACAACTATATTTGCTTTTCCCCGGATGATAATCAATCACTAGATCATAATCCTTTAATAATTCAAGCCATCTTGACTGTCGTAGATTCAGATCCTTTTGATTCATCAAATACTTCAAACTTTTGTGATCGGTAAAAATTCGGCATTTTTCACCGTACAAATAATGTCGCCAAATCTTCAAAGCAAAGACAATAGCGGCCAATTCCAAATCATGTGTAGGATAATTCTTTTCATGCGGTTTTAATCGTCTCAAGCATAAGCTACCACTTTACCCTCTTGCATCAACACACATCCAAGGCCTGTCAACGATGCATCATTATAAATTACGAACTCTTTTCTGGCTCAAATTTGTACTAAAATTGGTGCTTGACCAATCGTGCTTTCAACTTTTCAAAACCTGCGACATTTATCACCCCATTCAAACTTAACATTCTTTTGCAGCAACTTAGTCATAGGAGAGGCAATCATCGAAAATCCTCAACAAAACGCCTCTATAATATCCGGCTAAGCCTAAAAAGCTTCTAACCTCAAATACATTCTTTGGCGGTTTCCAATCAACGATCGCAGAAATCTTGCTTGGATCCACCCGAATACCATCACCGAGACTATATGTCCCAAAAATCCGACTTCACGAAGCGAACTCACTTTTACTAAACTTGGCAAACAATTTCTTTTCTCTCAAGATCTCGCAATATGGTTCTCAAGTGTTCGGCATGTTCAAACTCATCCCGAGAATAAATTAGAATGTCATCTATGAACACTACTACAAACTTATCCAAATATGGCCGAAAGATCTGATTCATTAAGTCCATAAATATAGCTGGAGCATTTGTTAAGCCGAAAGGCATTACAAGAAACTCATAATGTCCATACCTTGTCCTAAAGGCGGTTTTCAGCACATCTGACTCCTTAACTCTCAACTGGTAGTAACCAGACCTTAAATCAATCTTTGAAAACACTGTAGCCCCTTTTAACTGATAGAATAAATCATCAATCCTCGGCAATGGGTACTTGTTCTTTATAGTCACCTTATTGAGCTGACGATAATCAATGCAAAGTCTCATTGAACCATCCTTCTTCTTTACGAATAATACAAGAGCACCCTAGGGAGAGAAACTCGGTCTCACAAATCCCTTATCTGTTAATTCCTGCAACTGAGCCTTCAATTCTTTTAATTCAGTCGGAGCCATTCTATATGGAGCAATCGAGATCGGTGCACGACGGCAACAAATCAATGGCAAACTCTATCTCTCTGTTCGAGGCAACCTGCAATTCCTCCGAAATACATCCGAAATTCACAAACTATCGATGCGATTCAAACTTCATTGAGGCAACTCGAGATTCATTGCCGATAAGCTTCACACCCTTTCCTCATGTATTTACAATGCATATGTGCGAAATCACCATACGCAATTTATTTGATTAAATCTGTTTCAACCCACAAAATTTCTCCATTTTCACATTTCAACTCTAGTGTCTTTTGTTTACAATCTACCTTAGCATCATACAATGTCAACCAGTCCATTCCCAAGATAACGTCAAACTCATCAAATGGTAACAGCATCAAATTGGCCGGAAAACAGTGACCTTGAATCATTAATGGGCAATTCTTGCAAACCTTGTCAACTAGCACATATTGGCCTAAGGGGTTCGACACTTTAATCGTAAACTCAGTAAACTCAACAGGCAACTTTTTATTAGATACTAAATTCATGCAAATATAGGAATGAGTGGACCCGGGATCAATCAATGCAATAACAATAGTATCATAGAGAGAAAATGTACCAGTAATGGAGATGATGCATCTTCTCGGGCACGTATAGCATAAGCTCTAGCAGGTGCTCTAGCTTCTGATCTTGCCACTGAGTCTTTCATCGCAGCTTTACTGCTAGTCCCACCTCCAGTATTTCTCGGTGGTCTACCTCTACTAGCGGTGGTATTCTGTCTAGCACTCTGAAATCTTTCTTCTTTAACTTTCTCCGGACAATCTCTAATAAAATGCTCATGAGAGAACCACACTGAAACAAGCTCGCTCGGTTCCCCAACACTCACCACAATGTTGCCTGCCACATTGCCGACACTCTCGGCTTTCTAGGTCGCACATTACCCACACTTGCCACCGAAGTAGCTGAGCTTTAGACCCCGAATACGCTCTACCACGATCTCTGTTGGGACTCCCCAATTGAAACTGTCATTCGAGGGTTTGCCTCTTTGGACCTCTTTGATTGAGATTGAAATGGCTTGCTTATCGGCCTTTTTCGGCATCTCGAGCCTCAATAGCAGCTTTTTCTTTTTTTCTTTGTTCAATTCTTGACTTTAAGAGCTCGATCAACCAATACAACAAATTCTTTCAATTCCAAAATTCCTACAAGCACTTTAATGTCCTCATTCAGCCCATCTTCAAACCTTCGCACACATAATGGCCTCGGTTGACACACATTCCCGGGCATACTTGCTAAGTCTCACAAATTCGCGTTCATATTCTCCACCACGGACATCTTGCCTTGCTTCAATTCAAGGAAGTCCTTCCGTTTTTGATCCATAAATCGTTGACTTATGTATTCCTTTCTAAATTCTTCCTGGAAGAAATCCCAAGTAACTTTTTCTTTTGGCACCACTGATACCAAAGTCTTCCACCAATGGTAGGCCGAATCTCTCAAAAGTGATACAGCACACTTTAAGCATTCCTCGGGTGTACATGAGAGCTCATCAAATACACGGGTAGAATTTTCAAGCCAGAATTCCGCTTTCTCAGGATCATCATCGATCTTTGCTCTAAACTCTTCGGCCCCTTGTTTTCGAATCTTGTCAACTGGAGGCTTGTTCATCCTTACCAAATTTATGTCTTGAGCAGCTACAGGAATCATCTAAGGTATAGGAGGGGGTGGAGGAGGTTGAGTATTTGGATTTGCTCGAATAAATTCAGTATACCAATTGTTCATCCTTTGGAGAAAGGCATCCCAAGCCTCATCTCCTTGTCTTAATGTCTCTGGTCTACTTTCCACAGGTACGGTCCCTTGTACGGGGGCCGGTGCATTACTAGCAGCATCATCAGCCACAGTTCCTTCAGGATCCATTACTATATTAAAACAAAACACAGTTTAGAATAGTCAGGAGTCACCACACTATCACAATATTTTTATGGCATGTATAGCTAGACTTTTACACACACTTTATTAGTCCGAGAACCGACTAAACCATAGCTCGATACCACTAAATGTAACACCCTTACCTTCTACTGTCGTCGGAACAGGTACGAGATATTACTAGAACATAATACATACCATTAAACAAAATCGAGATAGAAATATGTCATCCAATTTGATAGTGCATCGTTATAACATATGTTTTGAACAATATTAATCAACTTCTATGGCTTGTACAAAGTAGTTGGTCGAGTCTCAGTAACCAATATTTTAAACCTAGGCAATTATGACACGTAACAAAATAATTAAGCCTACTATACATGCCATAATTCAAAATGTTTAGTTCGAATACCCTAAAGTATTGATAGTGCGGGTAGATCTTCACGATCCTTAACTCTTGAGCAAGTTGGAGGATACTACAAGACAAAAGAGAGAAAACAAAGTAAGCTTATAGCTTAGTAAGTAAGTATGTAAATAATAATTAGAGAATTTAATATGTTTGCACAACAACTCAAGTATATCTACTTTAATTTCAATATTCACTCCACTTTGATTAAGCTGTCTTTTCTGCGTTATGTTCAATAAATAAATCATAACTCGAGTTACAAAACTCGAAATTAAAATCCGTAAAATTTCCCGTAATCTAGACTCATAAATCTTCTTGCTAATTTTTTTATAGAATTTTTGGTTCAGCTGATTAGTACAGTTTATTAGTTAAAGTTTCCCCTGTTACACAGCTCGACTAGTCTGACCTCTGTTCACTACGAATTGAATTTCTCTCAGTACACAATTCAAATAACCCTTAAATTTGTTTCATTTAAAGCTAGACTCAATAAGAAATTTAGGTATGTAAACTATATTTCTTAATTTTCTTTGTACAATTTTTAATGATTTTTCAAATTTGAAACAGGGGATCACATATTCATCCTGAGCAAGTCACACACAATTGTAAATATCTCAAAATATAAAATTTCTTTAATTGTTATGATTATTTTATATGAAAGTAGACTCATTAAAATTTAATTGCACATCTCATTCAACCTCTAATTATGTTCCCCCTATTTTTGGTGATTTTTCAAAATCACGTCACTGCTACCGTCCAAAACAGTTTTAATGCTAATTTCACTCTTTCACACATTCTTTATGCTAACCTCATTTTATCTTACATATATAGATATACCACAAATCATTTTCACCACAATTCATTCATCACAAGTATAGGTCCATAACCACGACATCACCACAAAACCATCCCGTTGAACAATTCGGATCAATCCTCAATATTTAATGGTTTTAGCACATAGCCCCACCATCATACTTCATTTAGTTCGGCTCTCTTGTACACATGGTGAACACTTAGTACCACTCATGCGACCTAGCCGATTTGTCTCGTAGCTCTCTTGTCTACATGGTGTCCTTCACTTGGAATCACGCATGCGACCTAGCTACATTTATCTATTACGTAGCTCTCTTGTCTACATGGGATACATCCCGTATCACACATGTGACCTAGCTACATTTATCTCTTACATAGCTCTCTTGTCTACATGGGATACATCCCGTATCACACATGTGACCTAGCTACTACATGATATTTCGTAGCTTTCTTGTACACATGATGTGCACTCAGCATCATACATGTGACCTAGCTACGCTCCCTCTATTTTATTCGATCTCTCCGAATGTTCAACCGGGATCTCTCTCTATTATTTATTTCCATTCTTCCAATAGTCGATTTATATTTTAACATCAGCTAGTATATTTATATAATAGGCTGAAATATAAGGCTGTAAATGAAAATAATGTAATGTTTACATACAAACATACCTCGATGCAAAATGTGGAAATTTTGCGATTTAGTCCAAAACTTTTTCCTTCCCTCGTTCGAGGTCAATTCCATGCCTTTCTTGATCTATAACAACACATTTAGCTCATTTAGCACTCATACTATTTATTTCAATCCAAAGATCACATTATGGAAAAATTACATTTTTGCCCCCTAACTTTTACAAAATTACAATTTTGCCCCTAGGCTCGGAAATTTAATTTCATCCCTTATTCTTATGTTTTATGACATGCTGAACATTTTTATCTTCTACGACCACATCAAATTCTCACTCTAACACATAGTTGTGAACAATAGGTATTTTTACCGATTATGCTTAGCTTTACTCGTTTTCACTTAAAACCGAGTAGCACAAGTTGTCTAACATAATTTAAAACCTCATATTCTATCATAAAACATCAAAATACACAAATTTCACCTATGGGTATTTTTCCAAATATGAACCCTAGGTTGAATTATTGTTAGCATAAGCTTAATCGAGCTACCGGGAATCCAAAAACGTAAAGAACATTAAAAACGGGGCTTGAAATCACTTACTAGGAGCTTGAAAGTTGAAGAAACCCTAGCTATGGAGAGAGGGAGAATTCGGCAGCAACTAAGGATGATGACCAATTTTGTGTTATTTTTCCCATTTTATTTCATTTAATATCCAAATGACCAAAATGCCCCTCCTTACTAAACTTTCAAAAATTCCTTCCATGTCCTAATTTTGTCCATGAACTTAAAATTGGTCAAATTGCTATTTAAGACCTCCTAATTAATATTTTAAAGCAATTTCATACTAAAAACTTCTAAAATGTAAATTTTGCAACTTATTCGATTTAATCCCTATTTTCAATTTAAGCACTTTAGGCATAGAATTTCATCACGAAATTTTCACACAATCATGCAATCATATCATAAACCCCAAAATAATTATAAAACAATTATTTTTATCTCAGATTTGTGGTCACGAAACCACTATTCCGATTAGGCCCTAATTCGGGTTGTCACAGGCAATCATTATTTAGGTAAAGCTTTACATGACTTCAGAGCTAGCATTTAACCTAATGCCACTATCTACTTTCAGAAAGTAAGGAATTGGTCACATGAAATCTACTGTAGTGACATTACAACTAGCTGATTGATCCTTGGCTCAACCTGAAGGGCAAATCAAAGATGTCTTAGTTCGTGTGGATAAATTTGTTTTTCCGGCTGATTTTATCATACTTGACTATGAGGGAGACCATTTTTAGCCATCGGTTGAACTTTTATTGATGTTTACAAAGGTGAACTAACCATGCAACTTAATGACGAGTAAGTCACTTTAAATGTTTTTGAATCTATTTAATGCAAGGACAAAGAAGAATGCCATATTGTCGATGTGCTAGATGATCTAATTGAGGAAGAATTCAATGACCAAAGCATAGTACTTTCTAAAGAGTTTTTAGTGACATCTATTACCGATTCCTTAGACGATTGTAATAGCATGGTTGAAGCTAATAATCTTGAACTTAAGCATGGATGGCAGATTGAATGCTTAGACCTAGCCAACAAAATAACCCCAATTTTCAAACCATCTATTAAAGAAGCTCCTACTTTGGAATTGAAACCACTACCTCCTCATCTTAAATGTCTTTCTTGGTAATCACAATACTTTTCCAGTTATTGTCTCTGCAACACTGGATGTAACCCAAGAAGAGAAATTGTTCCATATTCTTAAGCAACATAAACGAGCTATTACTTGGAGTATTACCGATACTCAAGGTGCTAGTCCTTCTTTATGCATGCATAAGATCAAGTTGGAATATGAAAGCAAGCAATCGATTGAACAAGAAAGAAGATTAAACAATAAGATAAAGGAAGTTGTTAAGAAGGAAATCATAAAATGGCTTAATGCTGGAATTATTTACCTGATTTTTTATAGCAATTGGGTAAGTCCAATGCAATGCGTACTTAAAAAGAGTTGCATCACTATGGTTCATAACGATAAGGATAAATCATTTCCTATACGCATTTGCATGAGATGACAAGTTTGTATGGATTATCGTAAATTGAATGCAGCCACAAAGAAGGACCACTTCCAACCTTTTTTCATTGACCAAATATTGGATCGGCTTGCTAGAAAGGCCTATTATTTCTTTTTAGATGGCTATTCTGGGTACAATCAAATTGCTATTGCACCGGAGGATTAGAAGAAAACAACCTTCAACTGCCCCTTTGGTACTTTCACTTTTCATCGTATGCCTTTCAATCTTTGCAACGCACCAGCCACATTTCAAATGTGCATGATGGCAATATTCTCAGATATGATCGAAGACTCTTTAAAAGATTTTATGGATGATTTCTCAGTCTATGAGAATGATTTTGATCATTGCGTTGACAATTTGGATAAATTATTGAAGCGATGTGAGGACACACATCTTGTCTTGAATTGGGAAAAATGTCATTTCATGGAAATTGAAGGCATTGTGTTAGGCCATCGTATCTCTAGTCAAGGCATTCAAGTAGACAAAGCTAAGGTGGAAATCATTGAGAAATTACCTCCACCAACAAAAGTGAAAGGTATTCGCAGTTTTCTTGGACAAGTGGAGTTTTACCGAAGGTTTATTAGAGATTTTTTCAAAAATTGCAAAGCCCTTATGATCATTGCTGGAACAGAATCGAAAATTGTTCATTGATAATGCATGTCTGGATGCTTTTATTCAGTTAAAAAAGTAGCTAGTGAATGCACTCATTGTCGTTGCACCAGATTGGTTTCAACCTTTTGAAGTTATGTGCGATGCAAGCAACTTTACCGTGGGTGCGGTTCTAGGACAACAGAAGGGAAAAAGATTCCATGCCATCTATTATGCTAGCAAAACTCTTACAGAGGTTCAATTCAATTATACCACCATAGAGAAAGAATTGTTGGCTGTAGTCTTTGCTTTCGACAAGTTTCATTACTATCTTGTCAGCGCAAAGGTTACTGTATTCACTAATCACTCAGCGTTGAGATATCTCTTTGCAAAAAAGGATTCTAAACCAATACTAATAAGCTGGATATTACTGTTACAAGAATTTCACATCGAGATAAAAGACCGTAAGGGTTCAAAGAATTAAGTTACAGACCATTTGTCTCAAATGGAAGTTGGTAGAGAAGACGGAAATATACTTCTGTAACGCCCCACTTAAATTAATTCTATATCTACAAAATTTTGAAACAATTGTGCATCTGGTTTAGTGGCTAAATGTTCTGGGTGTGTGTGAGAGGTCTTGGGTTCAATTCACACATTTGGCGATTTTTGTTATTTTTGGTCCAGCTTTACCCTTGGGAAGTGAGCTTACATAAAACTATCTGTAAATTTATATTAGAATGAGCTTGCTGGTTCAATTGGTAAGAGAGTTAGTGTGTTGGTGATCTTGTGCTCAAATCATTGCGCAAGCGTTGATGTTAATTTTTACCTCGATTGACTAAGAGAGTTTGGATGAGATTGGGAGTCTGTATGAGTGGGTAGTTGTGGTTGAGGAAAATAGGGGATTTGGGATATCTTTTATTTTTATTCATTTTTAAAAAAAAATTCTCTCTTTTCAAAAAAACTGACGTCAATTTCGTTTTGCTTTCCTCTGCTCTGTTGGTTTTCTTTTCTTTTGATTTTTTCTTCTGTTCTATTTCGATCTGTTGTCAATTCTCGATATTTTGCTTCTCTGTTTTCCATTGGTAGTTGGGTAAGTGAGATTCTAGTGTTTTTTTGAAGTTTTCGATTCCCAAATTGCTGGTTGGAACCTTATTTTCTGTTTTGGCAGTAGTAAATCGAGTAGGACAAGGTTCTCCACTTGTGGAATCGTAGTAAAAATCACTCGAGAGGTTAGGCATGTGTCGAATGCTTGATTATTTTGTGTGTCTTGGGAGTGTTATTGCACCAGAATCGTATAAGGTGTGTGCTTGAAATGCAAAAAATAAACTTCGGAAAAGCCAAAAAACCATTCTGTTGGCACCACACGGGTGTGTGGCTGGCTGTGTGGGTGGTCGTGTGGTCAATGAAGGCATGGCCGTGCGTAAGACACGACCATGTGGTAGTGTTAGTGTAGCCGTTTGGGCCACACAAGCTATGCCATAATTTTGAAATTTTTCCTAGGGTCGCACGAGTCGTTCCGATCGACTGTGGGACTACCGTAGGGTCGATAAGGGCTATCCAAACCCTAGATTATGTGATCTGATATTTTGATAGTATGCTTTGAGTAAGACACTATTATGCATGTCTGACTATTCTGCTATATGTATATCTGAGATCTGTACACAGGCATGATAAGCATGTTATATCTGTATTCTATATCTGTTTTTGGGGTGGGATTGTATATATAAAGGAAGTTTTCTGTAAGGCAACCTTCGCCTATATTCTGGCAGTATGGCTGCCTTTTATCTAATATGTGTCATAATGGCAGGATATGGTGTGTAGGGATGAATGGGTGTTTTTAAGGCCACATGGTGTGATGGGATGGTCGGAGTTGGTGTGTAGAGTATGGGGGTAGGATTCTGTATATCTGATTTGCATATCTATAACTATTATCTGTTTCTAAAATGGACATAAGTTCTAATATGAATATGACTGTGTTTGGGATTTCTATGTGTTTTGTATATCTATTTTCGTGGGTTGCACATGGAGTTTACATAAACTCACTACTGTTTGTTTATTTCATTTAGGTAATCCACAAACTTAGGTGGATCGAAGCTACGGAGTCTCGCGGTGACCACTCATCTATAAACTGACTTTTTTATTATGGTTTTAATTTAAATTAAGGATTATTTTGGGAGTTTTGTAAAAATTGGACTCTTCAGACTTTTGGTTTTATTTTGGATTTGAGTTTTCGATTTAAATATTTTATTTGAGACGAATAGCATAAAACATGATTTTATCAAAATAAAAGTTTTCTGAGAACATAAACGAGATTTCCTAATTAAACGTTTTATGACTTTCGCTGTAACTTACATTTTGGGAAATAAATAAGTTAAGCGAACACTTTCAATTATAGATATAAATGAATATGAGTTTTGAAACTTGAATGGTTTGACAAAATGACTCCGTTTTCAAAACCCTACCTTGTGACATCTCCGGATTCGGTCATAATGTCTAGGCCGAATTTGGGGTGTTACATTTAGTGGTATCAGAGCCAAGTCACAAAACTTAAGCTATGAAATTTTAGGTTCCTAAATTTTGTTTAAAAAAAAACTAATTTTCAAAATAATTTGGCTAATTTGAAAAAGTATGTGGTACACCGAGTCTCTAGTGCCAATCCTGTAAATATTTCTGAACTTAGATAGTATATTCTAAAAACACTGTAGATAGTATTTTCTGAAACTGTATTGAAATTTTAGAGACTGAAACCTCTGAAAACATTTTTGAACTTTTGATAATTTATGCATAAAATATCTGCTAATAAATACTGTAACTGATACATAAAATTTTATAATATAGATAAAATTTGAAAATTTACTATGAGCGCTCGTGGAACTTGCGGACGTGGTATTCGTGGCCATGGTAGAGGTCGTAGGGGGCTCGAGCTGAGTCTTCCTCTCTAAGTAGTATGCAAAATTTAGATACAAGTGAGACACCGGTTTCTCCTGTTACTGAAATTGGGTTTCAAAGCCACTCGGCTGGAGATGACACACTGTCCCAAGCCATGTGAAGGTGTTGGAGAGGACTGCTGGACCCCATTCTGGATCTGGGGGCCGTAGGTTAGTGATTGAATGACTTTGGTCCAATGGAGCTGAGTTGTTTAGGGGTGTCACTAGAGTCACCCCTACTGTGGTCGAGTATTGGTTAGGGGCCACCAAGAGGATTATGAATGATATAGACTGTACTTCTGAGTAGAAACTTAAGGGTGCAGTCTCATTGCTTCGCAACGAGGCATATCACTGGTGGTTATCGGTTGAGGAGGGTACTCAGCTTGATTGTCTCAACTGGGACTTTTTCAAGACTGCCTTTTAGGGGAAATATACGAGCGTAAGCTATGTTGATGCTCGTAGACGTGAGCTCATGAATCTCACGTAGGGTGATAGATTAGTGGCTGAGTATGAGGCCAAGTTTTTAAGGTTGAGCCACTGCGCTCGAGGCATGGTGGCATTTGAATACAAGAAGTGCATTTGCTTTGATGATGGTTTGAGGGATAATCTGAGGGTACTGATTGCTCCACAGAGGGAGCAAGAGTTCGTGGTTCTGGTTGATAAGGCGAAGACCGCTGAGGAGGGTAAGCACATGGAGCGCCAAAATAGGGACAGAGAGAGGCAAGAATAAGAGGGATTCAGAGCCCTCCAATTCTGTTTAGAGGCCTAAGAAACAGGCCAGACCTAATGGGTCAGTTAGAGTGGGGTTCCTATTGGCCCTACTAGGATTTAGCCGTGTGGGGATTGTGGTAGGCGCCACCTGGGCGAGTTTGGAGGAGGTTGTGAGCTTGTTTAGGGTATGGATCTTTAGAGAACCATATGAGAGAGTATCCACAATAGGCTGATCAAATGCAAGCTTCGGGACCGAGCTTTGTGCAGCCTTAGAGGGTAGTTCACTAACCACTTAGGGGCTGTAGATCGACTAGGGGTGGTAATGGTATGGGCCGTGGACAGAGAGCACCGGGCAGAGGTGCTAGTCAGACTGAGATGAAGCAGCCTGCATTGGTTTATACTACTCGACGTTGAGAGGATAGAGACGCTCCTGACGTTATCACAGGTGCGTTCTTTACTTTTGATGTACCTTATACTGCTCTGATAGACATAGGTTTTACACATTCCTATGTAGCTAGTTCTGTTTCTAAAAACCTGAGGGTCTCTGAAAACCTAGGTTTTATTTCTTTCAGTGATGATGAAATACCGCCAAATGGTAGGGGCTCCGTAAAAGCATTGCATATCACTACCCATTGCAAGGGTTACATAATACCGAATGTACTCATTGATAATGGGTCTGCACTCAATGTCATGCTTTGGCCACACTTTCTAGAATTCCAATTGATATATCTTCTCTGAGGCCTTGTCACTCTACAGTAAGAGCATTTGATGGGACAAGACGAGAAGTCATGGGAAAAATTGATATTCCTCTAGAAGTGGACCCCTATATATATGACATCGAATTTCAGGTCATGGACATCACACCTTCATATAATTGCCTTTTAGGAAGGCCTTGGATCCACTCTGCTGGGGCAGTTCCTTCATCTCTTCATCAAAAAGTGAAGTTTATCATGGATGGTCTTTTGGTCACTGTCGTGGGTGAGGAAGACATTGTCGCATCTATCTCTGCGGATACACCATACCTCGAAGTAAGCAAGGATACAGTAGAATGTTCCTTCCGTTCCTTTGAATTCATCAATGCTATGTTCGTTGCTGAAGGAAATAAGATTCCCATGCCTAAGCTGTCAAAGAATACCAAGATGGGAATTAAGCTGACTGTGGGAAAGGGAGCCCGAGCGAGGAAAGGTTTGGGAAGATATCAGCAAGGGATAGCTAGAGCTCTAAGACTAGTGCCCCATAAGGCTCGATATGGTTTAGGGTTCGAACCGGATATGCGACAAAAAAGAAAACAGTTGCAGAAAGATCGAGAAAGGCAGATTGCAAGAACCTTAGGTCAAGAATATGAGGCTTGTATCATGGGACTTCATGCAGCCATTTAACGAAATGTCAAAATCCTAGAGGCGTACGGGGATTCAACGTTGGTGATTTACCAAATTCGTGGAGATTGAGAAGTGAGAGATTCGAAATTAGTCAAATACAACGATCTAGTGGTAGCACTGATTAACGAATTCAAAGAAATAACTTTTAATTACTTCCCACGAGAAGAAACCCAATTGGCTGATGCCCTGGCCATTTTGGCTTCAATGTTCAAAGCAAACAGAGAAATAGAAATAATGCCTCTTCAAATGAGCATATATGAAGTCCCTGCACATTGTTTCAGCATTGAGAAAGAGCCAGATGGATGGCCATGGTTCCATGATATCTTAGAATACGTCAAGAATCAAAAGTACCCCGAACAAGCAAATGAGAATGATAAAAGAACAATCAGAAGAATGGCAGTAGGATTTGTTCTTGATGGGGACATTCTGTACAAAAGAGGAAAAGACGATGGTGCTAGCGCGGCGAACGATGTCAGTCCGGTAATCGGACCTTGGCCGGATGCTAAAGGGGGAAGAGGATTTGAGAGGTTTTCCTTTTTTTTTTTTTTAGAAGTGTTGAAAAATAAAAAAAGGGTAAATTTTGGTTTAAATACTGGTACTAAAACGGTACCGTTTTGGGCTTTATGCCCCAGATGCAAAACGACGCCATTTCATCTCTACCCGTACACGCGACCCGACTCGCCTGAAGGATCCGCGTTTTAAAAAAAAAGGGTTATTTACCCTTTAAGGCCTTCTGCCTTTTTGTCATGTCTTAATCTAATCTTTTTTTACTTTTAATGTTTTCCTTTAATTTCTGCTTTGTTTCGATTTAGTCCTCCAAGGGACTGTGCGTTTTGGAACAAGGGATATTTCCCTGATGAGTCCCTCCTCCCTTACGCGTGTCCCGTGTCAGTCCAAAATTCAATTTTTCTTTCTTAATTTATCCTTTAGAGTTCATTTCTTTTTTATTTTTGGTCTTTTTTTTTGTTTTTTGGCTATTTCATTAACTAATTTAATATTATTGTTACTATAATTACATTATATTTTCATGCTTACGTATTTGCTATTATTATATTAGCAACTTCATATTGTTATCACCATTATAACCTTTTTTTTTTCTCTTTTCGTTTATTTACTTATTATTACATTTAATCTATTGTTTTCACTATAACCATCATCATCATCATTATTATTATTATTATTATTATTATTATTATTATTATTATTATTATTATTATTATTATCACTATTCGTCGTTATTACTATTATTATTTTTATACTATTGTTGTTATTATTATTATTCTGATTTTATTATTATTAATGTACTATTGTTATTCTTTATTTTATTATTACTATTATTTCTATTATTACACTTATATGTATATATATTTATATGTAAAGTTATCAATACTTATTTTAATATTATCATCATCTTAATATTAATATTTATATATTTTTAACATATGTATGTATATATTTATGTAATATTATTAATACTTGTTTTTAACATTATTATTATTTCTTAGATGTATACATCATGTTTTTAATATTATATTTTTAATACTATATTATGTATATATTTTTACATGCATTATGTACATATTTTCAATAACTATATCATATGTATATATTTTATGTACATACTTTTAATATTATTATGTATTTACTTTTAATATATATATGTATATATTTATATAGTATTATTAATAGTCGTTTTTTTTTTTTATTTCTAACATGTATATACTATGTAAATATTTTAATACTATATTATGTATACATTTTTATATATTACGTATATATATCTTTTTAATATTGTATTTTTATATATGTCATGTATATATTTCTAATACTATATTACATTTTTTTTTACATATTCTCTTATGTATATATTTTTAATAACTATTTATGTATGTATTTTAACGCTATATTATGTACATATTTTTAATACTATGTATATACCTTTTATTCCAATTATTACGTATATATTTTAATGCATATCTGTATATATTCATATATCGTTATTATTAATTTTTTTATATTATTACTATCTTCAATATATATCATATATATTTTTTAATCTAGTATTATATGTTTTATATACATATGTTCACTACTATTTCATATTTGCATTATTAATATTATTATCATGTTTAATACCATATGCATCATTATTGTTTTATACTATTACCATCGCATATACATTGTTAATGTTTTATATATTATTTGCTTTGTATATTCTTAACTTTTTATTATTATTTGTCTGTTCCGAATTTAGCATATTAGTTCATATCATATTTCAACATCAGTGTTAGTTTTCTTTTACTTTTATTTTTTTTATCTAGAGATATTTTCATTCATATTTTTAATTTCAACAAGGCAACGTACCGATTTAACATTAAGTCGTCGATTTCATTGCTATGTTGGGTTAATCATGTTGGCTCGTGTTAAAAACGGAACGCCCTTCTCAAAAGAAACTGAAATTATAAAAATTCTCGTGTTTTGATCTGATCATGATTAAATGTTACATTGAACTCGCATTTTTGAAAATTAAGACAACACATGTTTAATGAGATACCAATTTTGGGCGTTGCGAGGGTGCTAATACCTTCCTCGTGAGTAACCGACTCCCGAACCCTATTTTTTCTCTGGCTTTTGACGTTGACCTAAATTCGACCTTCATTTTTGTTCAAGAATAAATTTTCTTTTCTAAAAATATGATTTATTAGGTGTCCGATCACACCTAGAAAAAGATCGGTGGCGACTCTTTTTTTTTAATAAAATCAAAAGTCGGTTTTCAAATTTTCAAGAAATCGCCTCAATTAGCGACCAAAGCAAATTTTTTACGTCGCTACAGCTGACGACTCTGCTGGGGACTTATTTTTGAGAGTCGAGTCGAATTGAACGCGTGTTGTCAAAATTTTCGAATTCCCTTGTTCAAATTAATATTTAGTCGTGATCCACAAATTTTGTTTTCAAAAAATCATGCATTTGCATCATGTTGTAAATATTTTTTCTAACTTCTTTTATCCTTTTTTTTTTCAGCTCTAAGTCTTTATAATTTTAGCTTCTTCTAGTTTTAAATAAAAACAAAAAGGTTTGTGAGTTTCTCCCCACACACCGTACACTTGCATTTTTGCATAACATGAGCTCTCTACCCGGGCTTCATTCGCTTAAGTGGAAGTAAACGCTATGCCTTCGTGAGTTAACTCGTCCCTTCGCACAGGCTAGTGAATACTTTCAGGTTACATATGACTTATGCTTTCGTGAGTTAACTTGTCCCTCCGCATAGGCATAAGTAAATGTAATCCCTCGAACTGAACTCGTGAGCCTGTGATGGGCTACGACCGAGACTTCGTACTAGTCTTAGTAGACGATAGTATAAACAATTCGAGTACCTGTCTAGAATCGAAACCGCATATAGTAAACCATACGAGCCACCTAACTAGAGCCATGCCGAACCTCCGTCGGTTAATAGTCACCAAAATGAGTACACGGGAGAAACGCCTCTTGCCTTTCATTTCCTTTACATTTACACTGTTTATGCAAAAGAATTGAATCGGGTAGCTTAATTTGTTGAAGTTTCTATAGTTTTTTTTTCTCGGTTCATATTTATTGTGATTACTAACCAAGGTTGTTTATTTATTTATTTATTTATGTTTCATCATGCATCATAGGCATCTTGATTAGGAAGGTGTTGATTAGAGATTGGTTGCCAAAAATGAGTTTTTGATGGAGGAGTCAATTACGCAAGTAACCGAGAAAAATGTCATGGTTCGTGACTGGTCTCTGAAAACCCAGAAAGCAAAAGGGGACAGTTTAACGGAAGGATGTATCTCCAATCTTCCCGAACATGTAACTTCGAACGTTCGTCAGAATAACCTCGAAGACTTGACCCGGATTTGGAAATAGTGGGATTCATACACTAAGGGCATCTTCACTGAAAAATACGGGGATATAGCTCACTTGATCGCCATCAATGTAGACGAACAGTTGATTCAAGCCATGGTTCGATTCTGGGACCCAGCTTACTAGTGCTTTACTTTCAATCAGGAAGATATGACTCCGACCATAGAAGAATATGTTGCTTTGCTTCGTGTTGACAATGTGCAATTCAACAAGATATATGTGAAAGAGCCTAAGCCAATGACCTTCAAGAAAAAAGCTAGTGAGGTTGACCGAAATGACTGATATATAGGCTAAAAAATAGATAAAGAAAAAGAATGAAGTCAGTTGTGTTCCGTGGTTTTCTCTGCGTGACTTAGTTCAAAACCATCTAGATATTGCGAAGAGAATGGATCTGTTTGCTTTGGCCATTTAAGGATTGATCATCTTCCCAAAGATTGGGTGCCTCTACTTGGATTATGGGTAGGGGTTGGATATGCTCTATTAATGGTTCAAAGGTAGTTTGCTTCACGACAATTCATACCCGCCACCGGAGGGTTGGCACAGTCAGAGTTTGCCTTTATAGGTGAAGGTTACATGAAAAGAGTCCGGGATACTGCAAATACTTGGAAAGAAGTTCACCTAATAGAATTAGCTCTCTATGCTGATACTATCACTCAAGATTATGACATATGGAGAAAACGACAAGTGAATAGTCAACAAGTCTCATCGACGAATTACACTTTCCAGATCCTTTCTTAGAAGAAAGGCCATCTGAGCTGAAAGTAACAAGACACGAATTTGAACGTAAAAAGGCTAAATTGTTACGGGATATCAATTCTTTTCAAGAGGAAAACTACCAGCTAAAGATCGATGTTCAGATTGAAAAGTCCCAAACCGTGAAAATCCAAAGAGAAGCTGAGATCGTGAGAAATGACTTAAGGGACCTTCATTTGGAAAATAAGAAATTAAGAAGCACTATAAAAAATAGTGGTTTGGGCAAATCGTCAGCAGAATGGAAGAAAGAAATTAACAATATCAAAGGTGGGATAGAATTCTGGAAAGGGAAAGCAAAGAAAGAAGAGGAAAAAGCTGCGCGTACTATGATAGAGCTAAGGAAGAAGAATGCTGAATATGAAACCGTGTCTGCAGAACTAATGACTAGTCAGTCTAAACATCAAGAGCTAAGAGGGAAAATACGAGATCTAGAAAATATGCTGCAATCTCGTCAGCAACAGTTAGATACTCTTCTAAAAGCTCTAGAAGAAAAGGATGATCAGCACGACAGAGACACTCGCACTTACGAAAGAGCTCTCCAAGAAAAAGAAATGCAACTCGGCTTTTTGATTAATGAAATTCGCAAGTCGGCTATGCAAGTTGTGCAGTTATCAGATGAAGTCGAAGCTCTCAGTTGCAAATTTCCTCCGAGTCAAAAATCAAGCATATCATAATTCTTAGAACGAGTGAAGAAACAAGACAATGTGGCTAGGAAATTTGTGTAACTGTTGAATAAAAAAAAATGGCAAAACATTTTGTAATAGACTCTTTTGATAAATGAAATGCCTAAGTATGGGGCTATCTTGAAATCAACACCAAATTCTTGCATATTTATTCATGACTAACATTCATTCGTCATTTATTCAACATTCATTTGTCATTCATTCATTCATTGCATGTACAAATAACCATAATCATTCACTGAGGCTAAAATCGTATAATCTGTAGTTGCGACACTAGAAGTCTAGAATCACGCCATTCTTATAGGACGCGCCAAAAAGCCAAAATTATGGAAGTCGAGTTCAATGAAAGAATTGAAAGGATGGAAAGGGCCTAAAGAGAATTGCAAGAGCAGTTGACCAAGTCACAACAGGAAGCTAGAGATTTGATGTTAAGATCTCGAGAGGAATCGCTCGAGCAAAGAGATCAGATGGCCAAAATGATGGAGATGATGACAGCTTTGGTCAAAGGAAAGGGACCTATGCAGAGCCCTGACACTATGGACCCTCAGCCAAGAACTAATCATGATTAGGATCCGCTCTATCCCCCAGGATTCACTACACCTCACGCACATGTAATGCAAAGAGAACATCCTCAAGGAGAACTTGCAAGCGTGGAGCAATGACTCGTACCCCCTGCTCATCTAGGGCAAGGTATATTCGTATCAAACCCCGGAGCTAATCCTGCCGATCCCAATGTTCCAAATTTGGATGATCCATTAGAAATAGCCAGGTTGAAAATGGATGATCATGTTCAGGATAAGTATAGGAGTTTGGAAGAAAGACTCAAAGTGATAGAAGGTACTGAAGCCTTCTCTGCATTGAGTGCCAAAGAGCTCAGTTTGGTGCCCGATCTGGTTCTGCCTCCGAAATTCAAAGTACCAGATTTTAAAAAATAGGATGGCACGAGATGTCCAAAAGCGCATCTTATCATGTTCTGCCAGAAGATGACTGGTTACGTGAATGAAGATAAATTGCTAATACACTATTTCCAAGATAGCTTAGTCGGATCGGCCCTTCGATGGTATAATCAACTTAGTAGAGAAAGGATCCGATCATGGAAAGACTTGGCATCAGTATTTTGTGAACAATACAAGCATGTATCCGTCATGATGCCTGATCGACTAACTCTGCAGATGATGGAAAAGAAGCCAACGGAGACTTTTAGACAATACGCGCAAAGATGGAGGGATATCTCGGCCCAAGTAGAACCCCCATTGGCCAAAACTGAAATAACGGTCCTCTTCATCCACACTTTGAAAGCACCATTTTATGATAAGTTAGTAGGAAGTGCCACAAAAGACTTCGCAGATATTGTAATATCCGGGGAACTTATAGAAAATGCCATCAAAAGTGGAAGGATGGAAGGTTTCGAGAGCTCGAAAAGGACAGCACCTGTAAAGAAAAAAGAGGCAGAAGCCTATATGGTGGGAACTAAGAATCACTACACTTCTAATCCGTATCCAACCCAGTCACGACCTCGATATCGCCCACCTCCAAACTTCCATTATCCTCCCCAAAGCCCTTACTATCAAGCACCACCTTATTACCCTTCTTACCCCATCTATGCCACAAATAACCAAAGACCAGTTACTGCGTTCCCACAGGATACCATGCCAGCTCAAAGCCAACCTAAAGATGAACAAAGACCGACAAGATCCAATCTTGAAAAGCCCCAGTTAACCCCAATTCCTGTGTCATACGGATAGCTGTACCCAAAACTTTTGGAAAAACAATTAATATCCCCACATTATATGGCACCCTTGAAGCCTCCATACCCAAAATGGTACGATCCTAATGCCAGTTGCATGTACCACGTCGGAAACCAGGGGCATTCTACAGAAATTTTTTGGCATTTAAAAGGAGGGTTCAAGGCCTCATTGATGCAGGCATCTTACGATTTGATGGTACTAGCAATACAATTGGAAATCCACTCCCTAACCATACTGAAGGAAAGGTGAGCGCGGTGACCGAGGAAGACAAGTGGCGAACCAAAAGCTGCGTTTCTGAAATAAAGACACCTTTACAGAAGATATGGAAGGTGATGGTTGAAAAGGGGCTATTCTGTCGCCCCTACAGAATCTTTAAAGAAGGAAGTATAAAAGGTCAACGTTTTTGTGACTTCCATAGTATTAAAGGGCATGACATTTAGTCTTGTGAGGAATTTAGAAAGTTACTTCAAGACATGATAGACAACAAGGAGATTGGGATCTTTAACAAAGAGGTCGATGAGGGAGAAGTATGCGCTTCTGACAATCAATCAAGTTTCCCTTATAGCGCCGATCGACCATTGGTGATTTATTACGATGCAAAAAAGGAACAAGTGAAACCAAAAATGATAATTGAAGTACCATCTCCTTTCCCTTACAAAGGCAACAAGGCGGTACCATGGAAATACGATGTCAACATTATCACACCTGAAGGTGAAAAATCCAAAGCCATGACTGGAAGTGTTGGTGAAGTAGGACATTTTACTCGCAGCGGGAGATACTATTCTAAAATGGTTGAACCAACGAAAAAGACGAGTGACTCGAACCAGAAAGGAAAGGCACTGATGCATGAAGTCGAGGTCGAACTTGAGACTCCGTCCGAACAAGAAGTTAAAAGGCCTGTGAATGAAGAGGAAGCATATGAATTTTTGAAGTTCATCAAGCATAGTGAATATAACATCGTGGAATAGTTAAGCAAACAACCAGCACAAATCTCGGTATTATCCTTACTGTTGAATTCAGAACCACATCGGAATGCTTTGCTGAAAGTGTTAAATCAAACTTACGTGACAAGCAATATATCTGTCGAAAAACTTGATAGGTGGGTGAATAACCTGAATGCGAATAATTTTATTTCTTTCAGTGATGATGAAATACCACCAAATGGTAGGGGCTCCATAAAAGCATTGCATATCACAACCCGTTGCAAGGGTTACATAATACCGAATGTACTCATTGATAATGGGTCTGCACTCAATGTCATGCCTTTGGCCATACTTTCTAGAATTCCAATTGATATATCTTATCTGAGGCCTTGTCACTCTACAGTAAGAGAATTCGATGGGACAAGACGAGAAGTCATGGAAAAAATTGAAATTCCTCTAGAAGTGGGCCCCTATATATATGACATTGAATTTCAGGTCATGGACATCATGCCCTCGTATAATTTCCTTTTAGGAAGGCCTTAGATCCACTCTGCTGGGGCAGTTCCTTCATCTCTCCATCAAAAAGTGAAGTTTATCATGGATGGTCTTTTGGTCACTGTCGCGGGTGAGGAAGACATTGTCGCATCTATCTCTACGGATACACCATACCTCAAAGTAAGTAAGGATGCAGTACAATGTTCCTTCCATTCCATCGAATTCATCAATGCAATGTCCGTTGCTGAAGGAAATAAGATTCCCATGCCTATGCTGTCAAGGAATACCAAGATGGGAATTAAGCTGACTGTGGGAAAGAAAGCTCGAGCGAGGAAAGGTTTGGGAAGATATCAGCAAGGGATAGCTGGAGCTCTAAGACCAGTGCCCCATAAGGCTCGATATGGTTTAGGGTTTGAACCGGATATGCGACAAAGAAGAAAACAGTTGCAGAAAGATCGAGAAAGGCGGATTGCAAGAGCCTTAGGTCAAGAATTAGAATGGGAGCCCATGATGAACCTTCTTTTGTCAAAAACATTTACATCTGCAGGAATGATATACCCCGGGCAAGATAATCCACGAAGCACGTTGTTATTGATTGAAAGGAGTCTTCAGAATGTCAGTATAAATGTCATTGACAAAGGAAATTATGCAATTAAAAATGTTTCAATGATACGCCCTTGTCTTCCTGGATTCGTTTTGAACAATTGGACTGTTGTGGATCTCCTTGTAGTTTCTAAGTCTTCTCCAGAGTAATGCTCAATGTTAACATTCTTCTTTTTGTGTGTCCCTAAGTAATAGTGGGATTCTTTTGTAAGAGCTTATATTTGCTCTTTATCATTTAAATGAACATTAATGGAGATGCATTTTGTCATGGTTTTTTCATTCTCATTAAATTCATAACTTTCCCCTCTTCTCACAGCCTGTCATTGCATATATCTCACATCATGCCATGCTTGTTGATCCCAATACTTTGATGCTCCTCTATAGTTTTCTTTTCCATTCAACTTTCAGGTGCTCAGATATCAACAATATGAACAAACCCGTTACAAATCTTGAAATCGATTTCGAAAAGGCTATTTGCTTAGGAGAGTTTGAAGCTGAGGAAAATGTTGAAGACTATGTCTCATCTCCTGACTTACTAAGAATGGTAGAACAAGAAGATAAACAGATTCTACCTTATCAAGAATCTGTTGAGATAGTAAACTTGAGAAATGAAGAAAAGAGGCAAGAAGTGAAGATTGGGACCTCCATTTCAGATAACACTAAACATGATTTGATCGCTTTGCTTCATGAGTGCAAAGATGTATTCGCATGGTCGTATCAGGACATGCTAGGATTGGATAAGGATGTAGTGGTCCATAGACTCCCACTGAAACCAGAATGCAAACCCATTCAACAGAAGCTAAGACGAATGAGACCTGAAATGCTGTTAAAGATAAAAGAAGAATTCAAGAAACAATTCGATGCTGGCTTCCTTCAAGTCTCCAAGTATCCACAATGGGTTGCTAATATAGTCCTAGTACCAAAGAAAGACGGCAAGGTACGAATGTGTGTGGATTATCGCGATATGAATCGAGCATGTCCTAAAGATAACTTTCTTTTGCCACACATCGATACATTGGTGGACAACACAGCCAAACACTCATTGTTTTCGTTCATGGATGGATTCTCGGGCTATAATCAGATAAAGATGGCTCCTGAGGATATGGAGAAAACTACTTTCGTAACGATGTGGGGAACATTCTGTTATAAAGTGATGCCGTTCGGATTAAAGAACGCTGGGGCAATATATCAGAGGGCCATGGTGATGTTGTTTCATGACATGATGCACAAAGAAATAGAAATCTACGTCGATGATATGATCACCAAATCTAAGGGGAAAAGAGAGCATGTTGGGAACCTCAGGAAGTTGTTCAAAAGACTGAGAAAGTTCCAGCTAAAGCTTAATCTAGCCAAGTGTACGTTTGGGGCAACCTCAGAAAATTACTGGGCTTCATCGTCAGTAAGAGAGGTATTGAAGTTGATCCAGATAAGATAAAAGCCATACAAGAATTACCACCTCCGCACACGCAAAAAGAAGTCAGAGGATTTTTAGGGAGATTGAACTACATCTCTCGGTTCATTGCTCAACTTACCAACCAGTGTGACCCAATTTTTTGACTTCTTCGAAAACATAATCCGGGAGAATGGAATGAGGAGTGCCAAGTGGTTTTTGACAAGACAAAACAGTATTTGTCTAGTCCCCCGGTGCTAGTCCTGCCAACTCCAGGAAGACCGTTAATATTGTATCTGACTGTGTTCAAAAATTCAATGGGTTGCATACTGGGGCAACATGATGAGTCAGGGAAAAGAGAAAAGGCGATTTAATATCTTAGCAAAACGTTCACAGAGTATGAGGCAAAGTACTCGTCAATTGAAAAATTCTGTTTCGCTTTGGTTTGGGTAGCTCGGAGACTCAGGCAATATATGCTGTATCGTACGACATGGTTAATTTCAAAGCTTGACCCAATAAAGTACATGATGGAATCACCTGCACTCTCAGGAAAAATGGCACGGTGGCAGATCTTACTATCGGAGTACGACATCGTCTATGTGAGTCAAAAGTCGATAAAAGGAAGTGCAATAGCTGACTTTTTAGCAACTCGAACAACGGATGAATACGAGCAATTGAGATTTGATTTCCCGGATGAAAACTTGACGTGCATTACAGAAAAAGAGTGTGAGTCATCAAAAGAGAAGTCATGGAAGATGAGCTTTGATGGTGCATCGAACGCATTGGAGCATGGGATTGGAGCAGTCTTAGTATCACCAGAAGGGAACCATTATCCATTTACTACTAGGCTGAATTTCTTCTGTACCAATAACATAGCGGGATATGAGGCTTGTATCATGGGACTTCATGTAGCCATTGAACGAAATGTCAAAATCCTAGAGGTGTACGGGGATTCAGCGTTGGTTATTTACCAAATCCATGGAGATTGGGAAGTGAGAGATTCAAAATTAGTCAAATACAGCGATCTAGTGGCAGCACTGATTAAAGAATTCAAAGAAATAACTTTTAATTACTTCCCACGAGAAGAAATCCAATTGGCTGATGCCCTAGCCACTTTGGCTTCAATGTTCAAAGCAAACAGAGAAAAAGAAATAATGCCTCTTCAAATGAGCATATATGAAGTCCCTGCACATTGTTTCAGCATTGAGAAAGAGCCAGATGGACGGGCATGGTTCCATGATATCTTAGAATACGTCAAGAATCAAAAGTACCCCGAACAAGCAAATGAGAACGATAAAAGAAAAATCAGAAGAATGACAGTAGGATTTGTTCTTGATGGGGACATTCTGTACAAAAGAGGAAAAGACCAAGTGCTCTTGAGATGCGTGGATGATGTTGAAGCTAGAAAAATACTTGAGGATGTCCATGAAGGAATTTGTGGGACATATGCCAATGGTTTCACTATGGCCAGGATGATTATGACACTCGGTTACTACTGGCTGATGATGGAAAGCGACTGTATTAGTTATGCACAAAAGTGCCACAAATGTCAAATTTACGGCGATAAAATTCATGCAGCCCCTTCGCCCCTTCATGTCATGAATTCTCCGTTGCCTTTTTCTATGTGAGGCATGGATGTTATAGGGCCCATTTCCCCAAAAGTTTTTAATGGACACCGATTCATTTTTGTGGTTATTGATTACTTGACAAAATGGATAGAAGCCGCTTCGTTTGCCAATGTGATGAAGACTGCAGTTTGCAGGTTTTTGAAAAAGGAAATCATTTATCGATATAGTTTGCTTGAAAGAATCATTTCAGATAACGCCTTGAATCTGAACAACAAGATGATGAAGGAAGTGTGTGGGCAATTTCAAATAAAGCATCATAACTCATCACCCTATCACCCGAAAATGAACGGAGCTGTTGAAGCGGCCGACAAGAATATTAAGAAGATTATTGGGAAAATGACTGGGACATATAAACACTGGCACGAGAAGCTACCATTCGCTTTGTATACATATCGCACATCTGTGCGCACATCTACGGGAGCAACTCCTTTCTCTTTGGTTTATGGAATGGAAGCTGTGCTACCCATAGAAGTTGAGATCCCCTCTCTACGAGTCTTAATGGAGTCGAAACTAAAGGAAACAGAGTGAGTTCGAGCTCGATATGACCGGTTAAACCTTATCGAAGAAAAACGTTTGAAGGTAATTTGACATGGACAGATGTACCAGAAGAGAATGATCGCGGCCCATGACATGAAAGTACGGCCAAGAGAATTCCACGAAGGAGAAAGATTCTCCCAATACAAAAAGACCTGTGAGGAAAATGGACACCAAATTAGGAAGGACCATATATCGTAAATAAGGTATTCTTGGGTGGAGTTTTGATTTTCACTGAGATGGATGGGAAGGAGTTATCTAATCCAGTGAATTTAGATGCTGTGAAGAAATATTATGCCTAAAAAAAAGGATCAAGGTGAAATCTCAAAAAGGGCATCTTGATTAACCCAAAAGATTAGGATGAAAACTCGAAAGGGCATTCTAATGAAGCAAACCCGGGCTTAAAGAGCAAGGTTGTTGAACGGTGGGTCAAACAGCAAGACAACAGTATTTGAAGCATTTTCAGCAGCTTGAAATCTTCTACGCAAGAAGCCATGCTCGAAAAGATTCTTGATTGAGGAATGCAGAAGAGTTCATGCGTTGAATATCTAGAGCATTTATATCCGTTGAATGCGATCCCTTTTCTCTTTATGATACTTTTTTACTATTTTTGGTTAATTTTCTTTGTTTACTACCTTTGAAATAAATAAATGTGAGGTATCCCTTTTGTCCCTACCTGACCATTTTCATGCATCTCATTGTATGGTTTATTTAAATAATAAATAGAATAATGACATACGCTAAACAAAAGAAATATTAAGCATTAGCCGGATAAGAATTTGATAAGTACAATAGCCTCAAAGTAAGGACAAAGTTCAACCAGGGGCAAAAGAGTGATATTTGAGAAACACAGATTGTTCGTGAAGCTTGAGGACGGGTACAGGGACTAAAGAGAAAGTCAAGAACCGAAGTAATGAATGCAGATCATCACAAAAAAAATCATGACGAAAAAGACATACGACAAACATGCCTAAGGCGCATAACATAATTATGTAGGCATAAATGCATTTAAGACAAACATGTGCATATCATGATAACATCATGCATGACATATACAGGTACTCCAGTAGAGCAAGAGGATGTGATGATAGCTATACTGAATCAAAGGAAAAGACACCTGAGTTCCACCAGATGACATGTTTTGGTATTCTGATGTTTTTATTTCTGCTTCAAAAATCAACTAATATTGCAAGAGGTGAGTTAGGCCTCAGGACACGCTGAGGAATTTTCAATTTCTGTTTTGCAAAAAAATCAACTCATATTGCGAGAGATGAGTTGAGCCTTGGCTCACATACTGAGGTATTTTCAGTTTCTGTTTTTCAATTTCTGTTCGTCAAAATCAACTCATATTACGAGAGATGAGTTGAGCCTCGGCTCACATGCTGAGGTATTTTCAGTTTATGTTTTTTAATTTCTATTCATCAAAATCAAATCCTATTGCGAGAGGTGAGTTGAGCCTCAGGACACGCTGAGGTGTTTTCAATTTCTATTTTGAAAAAAAATCAAACTCATATTGCGGAGGTGAGTTGAGCCTCGGCTCACATGCTAAGGTATTTTCAGTTTCTGTTTTTTAATTTCTGTCCATCAAAATCAACTCATATTACGAGAGGTGAGTTGAGCCTCAGGACAAGCTGAGGTATTTTCAATTTTTGTTTTGCAAAAAAATCAAGTTCATATTGTAAGAGGTCATACGCTGAGGTGAGTTGAGCCTCGGGTCACACGCTGAGGATAAAGATTGGAGTTGATTAAAGACACCAGATTTTGCCTCTCTGATGTTGCAGTGGAGCTGATCGAGGATATCAGATCTTACCTTTCTGAAGTTGCAAAAGAAGAGACCACGAACCTTATCCCATTGAAACGGTAGAAGAGCGGATTGAAGTTGTAGATCTTATCTTCCTAAAGTCGCAAGAGAAGATCGAAGCCATAAATCTCATATCCTTGAAGTTACATTGCATTAGATGGAAAGCTACAAGTCGAAGCTTTGAAGTTGCGATGGATTGAATCAAAGCTACAAGATGCGGTGGATTAGAACGAGACTACTTGGAAAAGAGGAGCTCCAAAGCGAGTCAAGACCTAGCAAGACCGGGCAAAATTGGTCTTCCTTGAAAGTCTTTGCTCTATTCCCGTTGCACGACAATGAGCAAAGAGGGGCAGCTGTAGGGGCCCAAATTACCCGGGCCCATTAAACCTTAAATCCCAACCCAATACAATCCAAACCCAATTCAGAAGCCCAACTACCCAAACCCAAAATTAAAAAACACCCTAGCCCGCAACCTAAACTTTTCTCAACTAAACCCTAGCCCCCCTAGTCGCC
Organism: Gossypium longicalyx; assembly: GCA_025698465.1. Lineage (NCBI taxonomy): Eukaryota > Viridiplantae > Streptophyta > Magnoliopsida > Malvales > Malvaceae > Gossypium > Gossypium longicalyx. Next base: position 62,304,416 of record CM046995.1, on the reverse strand, counting down.
GCTCCTAGCTTTTGCCACCACCAATTCCCTCTAACTCACCTGCTCCACCGTCCCATCACCCATACCGCTACCTGCAAACAACAGCAACAAGAGGACAGTACTAATGCAGAATAGAAAAGAAAAATAAAATGTATTGCAAATCGGCTATAAAAGCGAATCTCTTGTAAACGAAAAGGGGTTGATTTTTTTGAAATACAAAAGGAAATACAGTAGACATTGAATATAAAAAAAAGAAAAGAAAAGATTCAAATAGCAAGCAGAAATCCACCACAACAGATTAAAAAAAACACAAGTTTCACAAAGGCAAAAGGTTACATTTTTTTTCTTTTTATTTATTTTCCTTTTATTTTCGAACCCATTTACATACATACATTGACGTTTTCCCTATTTTCCTTAAAAAAATCAGTTATATATAAAAATATAAAAAAAACAAAAGAAATGTACCTTTTTTAAACTCCGGCCACTGTGTACGGTGGCCGGCGACGGTGCTGGCGCGGCGGACGACGTCAATCCGGTGATCGGACCTTGGCCGGATGCTGAAGGGGGGAAGAGGATTTGAGAGGTTTTCCTTTTGGTTTTTTTTAGAAGTGTTGAAAAATAAAAAAAGGGTAAATTTTGGTTTAAATACTTGTTCTAAAACGGTACCGTTTTGGGCTTTATGCCCCAGATGCAAAACGACGCCATTTCATCTCTACCCATACACGCGACCCGACCCGCCTGAAGGATCTGCGTTTTTAAAAAAAAAGGGTTATTTACCCTTTAAGGCCTTCCGCCTTTTTGTCATGTCTTAATCTATTCTTTTTTTACTTTTAATTTTTTCCTTTAATTTCTACTTTGTTTTGATTTAGTCCTCCGAGGGATTGTGCGTTTTGGAACAAGGGATATTTCCCTGATGAGTCCCTCCTCCCTTACGCGTGTCTCGTGTCAGTCCAAAATTCAATTTTTCTTTCTTAATTTATCCTTTAGAGTTCATTTCTTTTTTTATTTTTGGTCCTTTTTTTTTGTTTTTCTGCTATTTCATTAACTAATTTAATATTATTGTTACTATAATTACATTATATTTTCATGCTTACGTATTTGCTATTATTATATTAGCAACTTCATATTGTTATCACTATTATAGCCTTTTTTTCTCTTTTCGTTTATTTACTTATTATTACATTTAATCTATTGTTTTCACTATAACCATTATTATTATTATTATTATTGTTATTATTATTATTATTATTATTATTATTATTATTATTATTATTATTATCACTATTTGTCGTTATTACTATTATTATTTTTATACTATTGTTGTTATTATTATTATTCCTGATTTTATTATTATTAATGTACTATTGTTATTCTTTATTTTATTATTACTATTATTTCTATTATTACACTTATATGTATAAATATTTATATGTAAAGTTATCAGTGGTTATTTTAATATTATCATCATCTTAATATTAATATTTATATATTTTTAACATATGTATGTGTCGAAACCATCTTTTAAAGGGGGTTTTGAAAAACGGGGATCAACTTTTGAAAAACGAAAACGGGAGTCGCCACCAATCTTTTAAAGTGCGATTGGATCACTATATAAAACGTTTTAGCCTACGAAATTATGAGAAAATAGGTTCGGGAGTCGGTTACGTACGAGGAAGGATTAGCATCCTCGTAACGCCCATAATCGGTACCAAATTGAGTAATTCTTGTCTTAGTGTCAGAAATTTGAAAGAATTTTAAAAAACTGATATTTCCTTTAAACCGTGATGTTTTGAGAGAAGAATCAAGATTCATTCGTTTTAAAAGAGTACAAACATCACATCCAGCATGATTGGACATAATATCTTTAATCTTTCGTAACTAAAATCATCTCATGATTTATAAAACTTGTTTAAAAGGATATTTTAAATATTTAGTCAAACGAGAAATTGCAACCCAGCATGTTAGGGCATTATTTCTCGAATTTCTAAGTATTCAAAACATTGCCTTACTCTTTTTTTTAAAAAAAAGTTTCTTTTTAATTAAATAAGATATGACTTTTGGTTTAAAAAAATGATATGTTTTAAAATGACCTAATTTCAATATATATATATGTTTTATCACTTCATGCAAATATAGTAAAGGTGACGAACAAGGATCTAATATGCTATTATTTCATGCATGGTCATAAATAGTATCGTTACATACAAAGTATAGAATATAGTGAATTCAATAGCATAAATTGTATAACACATACATAACAACATTTTATACAAATATATCTAAGTTATCATAAATAAACTAATTTTACGAAAATAAATAAATAGAAGAATATAATGATATGTAAAATCTAACCCATTTAAAAAATATATTAAAATAAAAGAGAAATTAAAAATAAATAATAAGTTAAGTGTATGAAATATAAAAGTTAGCTATTTAGAAATATATTAATCGATGTAAGAACAGTAAAAGAAACCCCTTTTTTTAAAAAAAATATGTATATATATATAAATTATATGATAAGATATAATAACTTAATATATGAGAAAAATAGTATAATAGATGTTGTTTATTCTTTTTAAAAATGTATATAATTAATAAGTAATGTATACTTTAGGAAAAAATAAAGGTAGTAAAGAAATATAATAAAATATGATTTACAAATAAAAATAATATAAATCATATAGTAATAAAATATATGTAATAAAATATATAATATAATATAAGAAGAATGTATAAAATAATAATAATCTAGTAGGTATTTCATATAAAAATATAATAAAATAATTGATATATATATAGAAAATACATAGTATTTACTAACTTTATAAATAAATATATAATAATATGAATAATATAATACATAATATATAAAATAACATGTGCTAAAACATATAATATAGATATAAATAATATATAATATATAATAAAAATTAAACATATATAATAATATAATAGATAAAATATAGAAAAATAAATAATATATATAATGAAAATACATACAACATATAGTAAAATGCAGATATAAAAATAGAAATATATTGAATATATAAAAAATGATATATACTATTTAATATTAAAAATAAAAAAATTAAATTCAATTGAAAATTCCAGGATTAATTGTAAAATAATAAAAACATTTGGACCTAATAAAAGAACAAGCTGGAACAGAGGGACTCATTGGGTAATTAAACCCTAATCCCCAGAACGGCACCGTTTCCAGAATGAATTTTAAAGGCTGTTTGGACTAAATTGAAACAAATATAAAAGATTAAGACCAAATTAAAATAAAAATAAAATTCAATTGAAAAAATTTACAAAAAGAAAATAGAAGGATTAATTGGGAAATTTGCCCATTCTCCAAAAAGAGCGGATCTTCCCCGGGTCATCGGGTCAACGCGCGGATCCTCCTTGGAACGACGCCGTTTTAAAGCTTATTGTTTTAAGCTAAACGACATCGTTTTAATAAGGCTATATAAGCCAATTTTCAGCTAAAAAAAACTTTTAACCTGGTTTTAAAATATATATATATAAGAATCCTCTGAAAGAGGAATAGGGAAGAGGCTCTCAGCGCTCCGTTGAGCTTCCGTCTCTGACCTCTCACGCGCTCACGCGCTGCCACATACGGTGGCTCAGAAGGCTAAAAACCTTCATTCGTCCGGGTAAAATACAGGTAATCCCTTTCCCTTTTTACTATTTGTAATATATATTAAAAATATTCACCTTTGTATTCGATTGGCTACTGGTATCGTAAGTTGGTAATATTGTGCTCTGTTGAATCTATTTGTATATTTCTTTCTGGAAAATCGTGTGTTACAAAATCAGAAAAAGATGGGTTTTTATAACCCTTTGTGAGTGATTTACAATCTGGGAAAGAAATCTTTTCATTTCTTTCCATATTTTGCCTCTGTTTTCTGCTGTGGTTTTTTCACTTTGCAGATGTCTCACGAGAAAATCAGTGAACCAGGATGATTAGGCCCTGATGGCGACGGTGCTGGCGCTGATCTGCTTTCATTCGAGGCTAGGAATCACGGCATTGATGGGGGCAGATGGAACGACCGAAGTTGAAAGGGCGCGGTTTGCGGCGCGAAGCTTCTAGAAACCCTAAGGTTTCCAGATTAGGTTTAGGTATTGGGCCTCACTAATTTGGGTCTCTTTGGGTTTTGTACGTTTTGGGTTAAGTGTGTATTGGGTACCGGGTTTTGGGTAGTTAGGTACGTTGGGCTTATGGGTTTAAAAAAATGTGGGCTACCGGTACTGGTGTTGGGTCTACTGGGTTATTGGGCTAGTTTGTAACTTGGTAGTGGTATAGGTCTTAGGTATCTGGGCTTATCAAGCTTTGAAGCTCGTTTATTGTAAATGGACTTCTATAAATGGACTTTATTTATTGATTGATTTAATTCCTACAAGTCCGGGTAAATTTAGGCTATTCCAGCTGCCCCTCTTTGCTCATTGCTGTGTAATAAGAATAGAGCAAAGACTATAAAAGTAGACCAAATTTGCCCGGTCTTATCGGGTCCTGGTCTTCAATCTGCTACTTGCAAACTCGTGACTGTCATGTTGATATCTTCGATCTGCTCTCCGTCAAACATAGAAATGCCAAATCTGCTATCTTTGATCTGCTCTCTGCCAATACAAAGATGCCAAATCATCTTAGATTTGCTTCATCGTAAGCATGTGAAAGCCAAATCCGCTATGTCTTCGATTTGCTCCTTGTAAGCACAAGGATGCCAAACCATCTTGGATCTTGCTTCAGTATAAACATCTGAAGGTTAGATCTGCTATGTGTCTACTCTCCGTCGAATATGGAGACGCAAAACTTCGATTTTCTCTCTGACAATAAAGAGATGCCAAATCATCTTGAATCTGCTTCAGTGTAAACACCTGAAGGTCAGATCTGCTATGTCTTCGATCTGCTCCCCGCCGAGTATAGAGAGATAAGATCTTTCATCTTGGATCTGCTTCAGCGTAAACATCTGAAGGTGAGATCTGCCATGTGTCTGCCTTCCATCAAAGTGGAAATGCCAGACTTCAATTTGTTCTCTGACAATACAGAGACAACAAATCATCTTAGACTTGCTTCATCGTAAACACGTGAAAGCCAAATCAGCTATATCTTCGATTTGTTCCTTGTAAGCACAAGGATGCCAAACCATCTTGGATCTTGCTTCAGTATAAACATCTGAAGGTGAGATCTGCCATGTGTCTACCTTTCAGCAAAGTGGAAATGTCAGACTTCGATTTGTTCTCTGACAATACAGAGATGAAAAATCATCTTAGACTTGCTTCATCGTAAACACGTGAAAGCCAAATCAGCTATATCTTCGATTTGTTCCTTGTAAGCACAAGGATGCCAAACCATCTTGGATCTTGCTTCAGTATAAACATCTGAAGGTTAGATCTACTATTGTCTGCTCTCTGTCGAATATGGAGACGCCAAACTTCGATTTGTTCTCTGACAATACAGAGATGCCAAATCATCTTAGATTTGTTTCATTGTAAGCACGTGAAAGCCAAATCAGCTATGTCTTCGATTTGTTCCTTGTGCGCACATGTATGCCGAACCATCTTGGATCTTGCTTCAGTATAAACATCTGAAGGTTAGATCTGCTATGTGTCTACCTTCCATCAAAGTGGAAATGCCAGACTTCGATTTGTTCTCTGACAATACAGAGACGAAAAATCATCTTAGATTTGCTTCATCGTAAACACGTGAAAACCAAATCAGCTATGTCTTAGCCTGTTGCCCTACTGCTTAGGGGTTAAGGCGCATCAATCTTCATTGTCCCTTGAAGGACATAACCTGTATAATGTGTATGAGTTCATGCCTAATGATTAGGATGCTATGATCAAAGTGAATCAAATGCTCCTAATTAAACCTGTTATAATGCAAAATGTTTATGAACATGACCCCTATTCCAGACGTCACCATTCATTCTTTCGTCGAAGTTTATCCTTACTTATCTCAAAATGTCATTCCTACTCAGCCTATGGGTTTGTACCATTCTTCAAATGCTATGACCCACCAAAAATGTCTGTAAGATGATCCTCTCTTAGGATCGAATCATTTGATTTTGTCCAATCATCATTTTGGACTAAAGAAAGAATTTTCTCGAGTTCTTTCGAACCTCACTTACGTGAGTTCTTCAAACAATTGTTCTGTTTTAGTTTCTTGTATTATCTAAAAATTTCCAGAGTAATGAGCAAAACTTCATTTGTGAAAATTATTTAGTTCATCCATCATTATTTTAATGCAACATACTTTAAGAATAATGGAAGATGAATTTAATCTTGAAAATAATTAGATTGGAACGAATTTGTCAAAAAAAAAAACAAAGGAAATTAATCTGAAAACCTATCTTTGAGAAGAAAGAGAATCTAAAGATAGCAAACAGGACAAAAGTTAGATACCCTAGATATCGCCGCTTAAGCGTTTATACACCAGCTCCATGAAAACTTTCTTGAGTTCAACATGTGTTTAAAAGCTCCAAAGTAGTTTGTTGATGCCTCGATATGTAACATACTTCACTTCTCGTTGAATCCGGTATAGCAAGGTCACTGCATGACTTTCCAAATTTGAGCTGCCCTTTTGGGTTTTCAACTCAAAACCCCTTTGGTCTCAAGGCGCCATTTGCGGGTTTTCACCTTGGCCTCTCCATTTTTTTTATTTTTTATTTTTGAAATAGAAGTCCCAAAGTGCCCTTTGCGGGTTTTCACCTTGGCTTCCCTTCTCCTTCAGACAAAGTATTTTTTCACTGAGTCTGAGTTCATTGGGTTGGGTAAACTTTTCCCATCCATTTCCGTTAAGATCAATGCACCGCCAGAGAAAGCTTTCTTCACGACATATGGCCCCTGCCAATTCGGCATCCATTTCCCCCTAAAGTCCTTTTGAATGAGAAGAATATTTTTTAGTACAAGGTCTCCCTTGCGGAACTCTCTGGGTTGAACTTTCTTATTGTAAGCTTGCATCATTCGCTTCTGATACATCTGACCATGTCAAATAGCTCTTAGCCTCTTTTCCTCAATCAGGTTCAACTGGTCATATCGAGATTGAACCCATTCAGCTTCATCTAACCTTATCTCTGTCAAAACTCGAAGAGAAGGTATTTCTACTTCAATAGGTAACACTGCTTCCATCCCATAAACTAATGAGAATGGGGTTGCCCCAGTAGAGGTTCTAACAGATGTTCGATAGGCCAGTAGTGCAAACGGTAACTTCTCATGCCAATCTCTATAGGTCTCAGCCATCTTCCCCACTATTTTCTTAATGTTCTTGTTGGCAGCCTCCACTGCCCCATTCATTTTTGGATGATAGGGAGAAGAATTGTGATGTTTAATCTTGAACTGGTCGCAAACCTCTGCTATCGTTTTGTTGTTCAAGTTCAATGCATTATCGGATATGATCTTCTCAGGCATTCCATACCGACAAATGATCTCCTTCTTCAAGAATCGGCTCATAGCTGACTTAGTAACATTCGCATAAGAAGCGACCTCTACCCATTTTGTAAAGTAGTCAATTACCACGAAGATAAACCGATGTCCATTTGAAGCTTTCGGTGATATTGGTCCAATGACATCCATGCCCCACATAGAGAAAGGCCATGGAGAAGTCATGACATGCAAAGGTGAAGGTGGTATATGAATTTTGTCCCCATAAATCTGACACTTATGGCATTTCTTGGCATAGTTGATACAGTCTCCTTCCATAGTGGCCCAATAATAACCAAACCTCATAATTTGCTTTGCCATTGTGAACCCATTGGCATGCGAACCACATACACCTTCATGAACTTCTTCTAAAATTAGCTTAGCTTCTCCAGCATCGACACATCTCAAAAGTACTTGGTCTTTCCTTCTCTTGTATAGGATATCCCCGTCCAAGACATAATCACAAGCTAACCTTCTCAAGGTTCGTTTATCATTTTCATTAGCCTGTTCAGGGTATTTACGATCCCTCATATATCGTAATATATCCTGATACCAAGGGTTATCATCTTTTTCTTCCTTCTCAATGTTGCAACAATGAGTGGGAGCCTCGTAGACACTCATTTGAATTGGTCTCATATCTTCTTCTTTATTCGCCTTAATCATTGAAGCCAAGGTTGCTAAAGCATCTGGCATCTGATTTTCGTCTCGTGGGAGATAATTGAAGCTGATGTCATCAAACTCCTCAAGTAACCTAAAACTACCTTTCGATAATTGATTAATTTAGAGTCCCTTGTCTCCCATTCGCCTCTAAGCTGATAAATTACCAACGCAGAATCTCCATATACTTTTAAGGTTTTTATACCTCGCTCTATAGCTGCTTGAAGTCTCATAATGCATGCTTCATACTCAGCCATATTGTTTGTGCAATCAAAGTTCAACTTACATGTGAAAGGGTAATGATCACCATTCGGGGATACCAAAACTGCCCCAATTCCATTTCCTACTGCATTAGAAGCCCCATCAAAATTGAGTTTCCAAGAAGAATTTTCAGTCGTTGCTATACACATCAACTCCTCATTTGGAAAATCAAAGTTCAATGGTTCATAATCCTCTAGAGCCCTACTGGCCAAAAAATCCGCTACCGCACTTCCTTTTATGGCCTTCTGACTTATGTAGACTATATCAAACTCTGAAAGCAAAATTTGCCATCTCTCCATTCTCCCATTTAGAGCCGTTGACTCCATCATGTATTTCAATGGATCAAGCTTTGAGATGAGCCAAGTGGTATGGTATAGCATGTATGTCTTAATCTCCGAGTGGTCCAAATCAGCGCACAACACAACTTTTCAATTGGTGAATATCTCATCTCACAGTCAGTGAATTTCTTACTGAGATAATAAATTGCCTTTTCCTTTTTCCCTGACTCGTCATGCTGACCAAGCACACATCCCATAGAATTACTGAACACTGACAAGTACAGCATTAATGGTTTATTTGGGCTAGGTGGAGATAATACTGGAGCATTTAACAAATATTGCTTGACCTTTTCAAAAACATTCTAGCATTCCTCATCCCAAGTACCTTGATTGTGCTTTCTAAGGAGGCGAAAGATGGGATCACATTTCTCGGTTAGTTGTGAAATGAACCGAGCGATGTAATTCAACCTTCCCAGGAATCCTTGAACTTCCTTCTGAGTACGTGGTGGAGGTAACTCTCGTATGGCTCTGACTTTGTCTGAGTCGACTTCAATTCCCTTTTCACTGACTACAAAGCCTAATAACTTTCCCGATCTGGCTCCAAAGGTACACTTTACTGGATTAAGCTTCAACTGAAATTTTCTCAACCTCAAGAACAATTTTCTCAAGACCTCAATGTGCTCTTTTTCTGTATGCGACTTGGCAATCATATCATCAACGTATACCTCAATATCCTTATGCATCATGTCATAGAATAAGTTTACCATAGCCCATTGGTATGTTGCTCCTGCATTCTTCAGTCCAAATGGCATTACATTGTGGCAAAAGGTACCCCATAAGGTTATGAAGGTAGTTTTATCCATGTCCTCTGGATGCATCTTTATCTGATTGTATCCCGAGAAGCCATCTATGAAGGAAAACAACGAATATCCTGCTGTATTGTCCACCAAAGTGTCAATGTGGGGTAAAGGAAAGTTATCCTTTGGGCTTGCTTTGTTCAAGTCTCTGTAATCAACACACATTCGTACCTTCCCACCCTTCTTAGGAACAGGCACAATGTTAGGTACCCATTCGGAGTATTTCACCTCTTGCAAGAATCCTGCGTCAAACTGCTTCTTGACTTCATCCTTTATTTTCAAAACGATATCTGGCCTCATTCCTCGCAACTTCTGTTGGACTGGCTTACAATCCTGTCTTATCGGAAGACGATGTACCACAATGTCAGTACTCAATCCAGGCATATCCTGATATGACCAGGCAAAGATATCCTTGAACTCTTGAAGCAACTCAACCAGATCATGCCTTGTGTCCTCATTAATTAGGGTTCCGATTTTCAACTCCTTCCCTTCCTCCAGGGTTATATTTTCTACTGCTTCTTTCTCATGAGGCATGATTTGTTTCTCTTCCTGCTTTACCATTCTTAACAAATCAAGAGATACATCACAATCTTGAACACCTTCAAAATCCTGAGGTTTTTCTAAACACATGTCTTGCTCACAAGAGAAATCAGGAATTGCCGTATCAATGCCCATATCATTGATATTTAGGAATCTGAAAAGTATAAAGAATATACAAAGAATGAATGAATTTAAGAATAATTATTTATGTACTATGAATGAAAGAATAAGAATTGCCAAAAATTTGATGGAATATTGATTGATAAAAATGAAGCAATACTCGTTTGAATTAATAAAAGTTATGTCTTATTAAAAAAATGATAAATGATCATAAGCCTATTTTACAAATGTAATCTTATTACTCCTAGGCTTTAGAGTAACAAAATGTTTGAGAATTACTCTGAAAAATTTCTAAAGACTACAGGAAGTTCTTCTGCAGTCCAATTGTTCAAAGAGCTTCCCGATTCATAAGGGCGAATGCTCTCAAGGTTCCTTTGCTCCGGCCCTTCTTCATGCACAGCATTAATTTGATGGCTCTCCTCTTCAAGTAATACTCCTGATATGAAGATTTTAGATATAAGAGGGAATGTCATCAATTCCCACCCCACTTCTCTTCCATCTAAACTCGACCTTCTCCTTTCTTGGCGTTTCTCAATATCCTTCCTTCTTTGCTTATAGTCTGGTTTGAAGCCCAAACCAAAGCGGTCATTTTTCTCAATCACCTTTGGGATCTAAATCCCCCCTTGCAGATACTTTCCTAAACCTCTTCCTGGTAAGGCTCCTCTTCCTGCCATCTTTTGTAGTGCCATCTCTGTGGCTCTTGCCATCCTTGGCACCAGTAACTCACCTCCTTCTGAAATAAAAGTGGCATTTACAAACTGTAAAGAGTGAAATGAACACTCAATAGATTCTTCATTTGCCTCAACATAGGGGGCCTTGCTAGTGACTGCTGCTATAATATCCTCCTCCGCATTGATAGTTATTAACCGTCCATCTGTCACTAACTTTAATTTTTGGTGCAATGAGGAAGGCACCGCTCCTACCGAGTGTATCCATGGCCTCCCTAATAAACAATTATAGGAGGGCTTGTTATCCATCACCAAGAAATCAACTTCATATGTATTTGGCCCAATTTCCAAAGGGATGTCTATTCGTCCCATCACTTTTCTCTCGGTTCCATCGAAGGCTCTTACCACATTGCAACATGTTTTCATATGTGAACTATCAATGGGTAATCTATTTAACGTGGATGATGGAAGAATGTTCAAAGCCGACCCGTTATCAATGAGTACACTTGGAAGCGTGTATCCCTTACACCGAGTAGTGATGTGCAAGGCCTTGGTTGATCCTATACCCCCAGGTGGGATTTCATCATCATTGAAATAGATGAAATTGTCTGGGCTAATATTATTCACCAACCGATCCAGCTTGTTAACGAATATGTCATGGGTGACATATGTCTCATTAAGCACCTTCATCAATGCTTCCCTATGCACCTCAGAACTTAGAAGTAGAGCCAATATTGATATACGAGCCGGTTGCTTGTGCAACTGTTCGACCACACTATACTCACTATGCTTGAGGAACTTCAGAAATTTTTTAGCCTCTTCCTCCGTTACTGGCTCTTTGACAGGCATTTCAACCTCTTTTTTCTTCTCCACATTAGCATTCTTTATTTTTTTGGACTTATTACTGATGCCTACCATATCATACCGCTTCCCACTCCGTGTATGGGAACCCTCAACTTGTACATCTTTGGACGCACTAGCTACATCTTCTTTTTCCTGTAACGACACATGGCAGTTATAACTCTAAGGTACCCTTTTGTTATCCTTATAAGAAAAAGATACAGGTTTATGGATTACAACCTTGGGCCTAGTTTGCGTCCCCGCTTTATTATTCCCCGGCAAGGAAATAATAATTCTTGGCCGGCTAATTTCTTGTTGTTTATCTTCCGACGCATTTATTTCTTTTATATAAGAGCTACCTTCAAAAACTTGCAGCTCTTTATTATTAATGAAGCCTTGCACCAAGGCTTTGAATTCTTCACAATTTTGGGTCTCATGACTCTCTTTTCCATGGAACTCGCAGTAGTTCCTCATTTCTTCTCTTTCTTTCTTAGAGGTTATCATCCCTCTCTTCACCATCTCTTTCCAAATTTCCCTCAAAGGCATTCTCACCTCAGCAACATTTTCTTTGATTATTCCTTCCCTAGTTTCATCAATGGTATTCACTCCTTGATTGCCATGATCTGGTAGCGGATTTTCAGCGTTAGGGGTACTGTCGAATCTCACCACCCCCATCTTGATAAGCCTCTCCACGGCCTTCTTGAATCCAATGCAATTCTCAATTGAATGTCCTGGTATTCCCGCATGATATTCGCATTTAGCATTTGCATCATACCACTTGGGGTACGGTGGCTGTAACGGTTTCAAGTGAAATAGAGCAATAGCGTGTGCATCATATAAGCTTTGATAAAGCTCACGATACGTCACAGGGATAGGCATGAATTGCATCCTCTCCGAATTTTGTCTTGATCCCGATTCCTGTCTTTGAGTACTTTTCTGGCCACTTGTAGCCACTTTGGGCTGACTACCTGTGACTGCCTTTGAATTAAAGCTACTTGTGTTGTTCACTTCATTATCTTTTCTTCTTGGGGCCGATCTTTTGGCTATTTCCCCCTCAATTTTGCCACCCCTTATGGCATTCTCAATCATTTCTCCTGCCATAACTATGTCTGTAAAACTTTTGGTAGTTCTTCCAATCATGTGAGTAATGAATAGAGCCTTCAAAGTGTTAATGAACAACATGGTGGTTTCTTTCTCCAACAGTGGTGGTTGAACTTGCATTGCCACCTCTCTCCATCTCTGTGCGTATTGCCTAAAATTTTCATTAGGCTTCTTTTCCATGTTTTGCAGAATGATCCTATCAGGGGTCATGTCAGTCACATGAATGTACTGCTGTATGAAGGCTTGTGCGAGGTCCCTCCATGAACTTATTCTAGCCCGGCTCAACTGATTATACCACCTAGCTGCCGCTCCTACTAAACTGTCCTGGAAACAATGGATCAATAGCTAATCATTATTTACGTACCCGGTCATTCTTCTACAGAACATCGTAACGTGAGCCACTGGGCAAGTAGTCCCGTTGTATTTTTCAAACTCTGGCATCTTGAATTTGTGAGGAAGCACCAAGTCTGGGACCAAACTTAAATCTTTGGCATCGACTCCCTGATGCCCTTCAGCACTTTCTAAGACCTTAAATTTCACCTCCAGCCATCGACAACGTTCTTCTAACTATTTTGTAGCTTCAGCTCTCAAATCTTCCTTTTCAGCTATATCCAAATCGGGAATGAGAGGATTGGTAGGGTTATCGCCTAAATTGAATCCTGAGCCAGTTGGGAGAATTATAGGAATCCCAGTATCAACTTGACCCTGCTGAGGCCTTATTGTGACAGACGGCCCACGAGGATACGCCTCAGGTTGAGTTTGTATGTGAGGTGGAGTGAAACCAGGAGGAGGACCCTCATTCTCTTCTCTAGCAATTGCCATGGGAGCCTTTCCCTTATCAGTAGCCCTCAATAGTTGAGCCATTTCGGCCATCATGTTCCTCTGAGCCTCTAGCATATGCTCTCTCATGTCAGTCTGCATCTTGGCTAATTGTTCTTGCAATTGGTCCTGCATGTCCTTCTGTAGCTGCTCAAATCTTTGGTCCATATTCTTCGATTTAGCACGTGTACCGTAGGGATGTGTTGCTTCCAGATTTCTTTTTCTTACTCTCTTTCTTCCTTTATAATTTTAACTTAATTAGGGTCTTTCTATAAACTTGAATGCATGTGATGTAATGAAATGCAAATGCATGAATGCCAAAAAGATGTCGATTCTGACTCAGTTTCATTTTAGAAAACGTTATTTAAGGAACAAAAATCTTTTCATAAAACAGATTACAAATACACTTTTTCCCTTAGGCCTAAAGTTTTAACCCTATCTAATAACAATGCTAACTCTCGTCCCTTGTCTGACGATGACTCATACATCATACGCAGTGTTTTAGCTTGTGTCGCCAACTCCTACAAGTGTTCAGCGACCTCTCGAATCTAAACTAAGGCCTCTCCCATGATATGATCTCTATCTCCCACTTGACTCTGAAGATGGTGAAGTTCTCCCTTCCACTGTTCTTCTCTCGTCTCGAGCTGCTCAATCCGTGACTCACAGCCCTGTAGTGCTTCTTCTAACTCTCCAATGTTATGCTTCATATTCTCAATCTTGTCCAAGCTTACCTTTAACTCGATTGCAGAGTTACGACTTCGGTAATGATGAAGGGATCGTCCAAGCTCTGACACCTTAACTTTTAACCCTTGATTTTCCTTCTCTAGGGCCTGATTACGAGACTGCATTTCTTGGAACTTTTTCTCCCAATACTCGGCCTTGGCTCGCTCCTCTTGAATCTCCTGCTGCCACTGCTCTGAAAACCTCCCTAGTCCGACCCTTTTCAAAGTTATCTGAGCCTTCTTATAATGCGTCTTTATGTCATCTCGATCTTCCTCAACCTTTCTTTTTTCCTTTTTTATCTTTTCGACTTCCATTTTTTGAACGTCAACATCGAGACTTAAGCACATTTTCTCCTCTTCAAGCTTCTCAATCCTCTTTTCTAGCTCTGAATTCTTTCTCTCGAACTCTTGCTTCATAACCTCCAACTCCGATGGGATCACTCGCAAATTCTCCTTCAATGATCGAGCCTCTCCTAAAATCAGCTTAGGGATATTATCGTTGAATCTCTTACTAAACCAACCCTTATACTCGAGGGTTAACGTCGAACCTTCAGTCAAGATCTTCATACAGAAAGGCTTCTTCCAAGCCTTAGAAATCTCTCGCATCCTCTTCTTATATTGATCTCCTTTGTAAGAGAAATCACTCTAAGCTAGACCCTGTGTAGCCAGTATGAACTGCCTTGCTCTATATTGCCTTAAAACAAGTAACGGTGTATATCCCACAACTCCCAAATTCCTGGCAAAGGGACCCAATCAAAACTGCCGCATCGGTAAAGGACTTCACTAGGAACCAACCAAGAAGCCTTCCACATAACATCCTCCTCTCGAAGATTCTGAAGAATGTCTGACCATCTCTCCTCTGAAATGTCATCTCTCCTCGGTATGTCCACTGCTTCCTTTCTCAAAGAAAACTCGGCAAGGAACCCTATCTAGCTTCCAAAAGTGACTATGAAACCAAACTAACAGCAATTGTGCACATCCAATGAATCTTCCTTCACCAGCTCTTCGACATGCACTCAAGGACCTTATTGTTTCAGCTAGGATCGCAGGCATAGGCGTGTTCTGTTTACCAAGTCGATCAAATAAATCTGCGATTAACTCATCTATGTGCCCCAACGCCTTCGAAAAAATCACCATGCCATAAATGCTCAAAGCCAGGACGTCGAGTCTCTTCTTCACATCTGGATGCGTCAATATCAAATCCTTCAAAACGGCCCACGAGATGCACTTACTATCACCTTTTTGCTGCACACGAGCCATAGCCCACTGCTCACTCATCCCAGTAATCATTACCAATTTCTTCGCAAAAGTTGGAAGGCTAGCAGGTCTAACATAAGCCTTGTAACCATGAATCCTTGAACAACGCAGTAAAGTCGTATACTCCTCTAAAGTAGGTACAAGATCAATGTTACCAAATGTAAAGCAACTATAAGCAGGGTTCCAGAACTGTACCATAGCTCAAAACAAGTGTCTATCTACCTTGACGTCTAGCAAATATGGAAGGTATCCATAACTCTGATAGAAAATCTGCTTAGCATTATCATCCCACTGGGCCCAAATGTTTCTCAGCTCCTGCAACTCATTCTGCGTCGAATTAACACAAGTGAAGTCTCGTAACTCTGACGTATACCTCTCGGTGACACTATCTCCTTTCTCTAACTGGGTTTTCTCTGAACAGGTACAAACAGAAGCATTGTCCTCTACTTTATTAAGATATTCGTTCCTCATTATAAAACTTTCTAATCTAGAAATCGAGCCTTGAATCAACACCTTTAAATGTGGAATGACATGCAATGACAACAAAATAAAACAGTAAGTCAGTATGATATATATATAGGAAAGCGATAAATAAATCCTTATAAAGGTAATTTCCTAAAGGTTATCACTATTATCCCTAGGATAAGCACTTAAAAGTTCACTATATGAGTTTTAGTTCTAAAGCCAAGGTACCTGAACCAGCAGATTCCTCGGTCTTCACCCACTATAGGCTCATATAGACCGAGTTCAGTTCAGGGGGACACTTTTTCCTATGGCCATGCGGAGATGAAAATCTCACGAAGACATAGGTAGAGTATCCCGAAAGCAATCCACTAGCTCATACGAAGGTGAAAACCTTACGAAAGCGTAGCTTCTCACTCCCACTTAAAGGTATGACCACAACGGTCGTGCAAATGCAATGTAAAGCAATAAAGTAACAAACATATGCAGCAAACACATGTAAAAAGATTTAAGTGTTCCAAACTTCTGACATTAAGACAAAAATACTCAATTTCTTGGCTTGACTCTCTTAACTTCCCCAGTGGAGTCGCCAAGCTGTCGAAACCATCTTTTAAAGGGGGTTTTGAAAAACAGGGATCAACTTTTGAAAAACGAAAATGGGAGTCGCCACCAATCTTTTAAAGTGCGATTGGATCACTATATAAAACGTTTTGGCCTATGAAATTATGAGAAAATAGGTTCGGGAGTCGGTGACGTACGAGGAAGGATTAGCATCCTCGTAACGCCCATAATCGGTACCAAATTAAGTAATTCTTGTCTTAGTGTCAGAAATTTGAAAGAATTTAAAAAATGATATTTCCTTTAAACCGTGATGTTTTGAGAGAAGAATCAAGATTCATTCGTTTCAAAAGAGTACAAACATCACATCCAGCATGATTGGACATGATATCTTTAATCTTTCGTAACTAAAATCATCTCATGATTTATAAAACTTGTTTAAAAGGATATTTTAAATATTTAGTCAAACGAGAAATTGCAACCCAGCATGTTAGGGCACTATTTCTCGAATTTCTAAGTATTTAAAACATTGCCTTACTCTTTTTTAAAAAAAAGTTTCTTTTTAATTAAATAAGATATGATTTTTGGTTTAAAAAAATGATATGTTTTAAAATGACCTAATTTCAATATATATATGTTTTATCACTTCATGCAAATATAGTAAAGGTGACGAACAAGGATCTAATATGCTATTATTTCATGCATGGTCATAAATAGTATCGTTACATACAAAGTATAGAATATAGTGAATTCAATAGCATAAATTGTATAACACATACATAACAACATTTTATACAAATATATCTAAGTTATCATAAATAAACTAATTTTACGAAAATAAATAAATAGAAGAATATAATGATATGTAAAATCTAACCCATTTAAAAAAATATTAAAATAAAAGAGAATTTAAAAATAAATAATAAGTTAAGTGTATGAAATATAAAAGTTAGCTATTTAGAAATATATTAAACGATGTAAGAACAATAAAAGAAACCCCTTTTTTTAAAAAAAATATGTATATATATAAATTATATGATAAGGTATAATAACTTAATATATGAGGAAAATAGTATAATAGATGTTGTTTATTCTTTTTAAAAATGTATATAATCAATAAGTAATGTATACTTTAGGATAAAATAAAGATAGTAAAGAAATATAATAAAATATGATTTACAAATAAAAATAATATAAATCATATAGTAATAAAATATATGTAATAAAATATATAATATAATATAAGAAGAATGTATAAAATAATAATAATCTAGTAGGTATTTTATATAAAAATATAATAAAATAATTGATATATATATAGAAAATACATAGTATTTACTAACTTTATAAATAAATATATAATAATATGAATAATATAATACATAATATATAAAATAACATGTGCTAAAACATATAATATAGATATAAATAATATATAATATATAATAAAAATTAAACATATATAATAATATAATAGATAAAATATAGAAAAATAAATAATATATATAATGAAAATACATACAACAAATAGTAAAATGTAAATATAAAAATAGCAATATATTGAATATATAAAAAAATGATATATACTATTTAATATTAAAAATAAAAAAATTCAATTCAATTGAAAATTCCGAGGTTAATTGTAAAACAATAAAAACATTTGGACATAATAAAAGAACAAGCTGGAACAGAGGGACTCATTGGGTAATTAAACCCTAATCCCCAAAACGGCACCGTTTCCAGAATGAATTTTAAAGGCTGTTTGGACTAAATTAAAACAAATATAAAAGATTAAGACCAAATTAAAATAAAAATAAAATTCAATTGAAAAAATTTACAAAAAAAAAAAACAGAAGGATTAATTGGGAAATTTGCCCATTCTCCAAAAAGCGGGAATCCTCCCCGGGTCATCGGGTCAACGCGCGGATCCTCCTTGGAACGACGCCGTTTTAAAGCTTATTGTTTTAAGCTAAACGACATCGTTTTAATAAGGCTATATAAGCCAATTTTCAGCTAAAAAAAAAACTTTTAACCTGGTTTTAAAAAAAATATATGAGAATCCTCTGAAAGAGGAATAGGGAAGAGGCTCTCAGCGCTCCGTTGAGCTTCCGTCTCTGACCTCTCACGCGCTCACGCGCCGCCACATACGGTGTCTCAGAAGGCTAAAAGCCTTCATTCCTCCGGGTAAAATACAGGAAATCCCTTTCCCTTTTTACTATTTGTAATATATATTAAAAATATTTACCTTTGTACTCGATTGGCAACTGGTATCGTAAGTTGGTAATACTGTGCTCTGTTGAATCTATTTGTATATTTCTTTCTAGAAAATCGTGTGTTACAAAATAAAAAAAAAGATGGGTTTTTATAACCCTTTGTGAGTGATTTACAATCTGGGAAAGAAATCTTTTGATTTCTTTCCATATTTTGCCTCTGTTTTCTGCTGTGGTTTTTTCATTTTATAGATGTCTCGCGAGAAAATCAGTGAACCAGGATGATTAGGCCCTGATGGCGACGGTGCTGGCGCTGATCTGCTTTCATTCGGCTTCAACTACGGCCAAATTCGAGGCCAGGAATCACGGCGTTGATGGGGGCAGATGGAACGACCGAAGTTGAAAGGGCACGGTTTGTGGCGCGAAGCTTCTGGAAACCCTAAGGTTTCCAGATTAGGTTTAGGTATTGGGCCTCACTAATTTGGGTCTCTTTGGGTCTTGTACGTTTTGGGTTAAGGGTGTATTGAGTACCGGGTTTTGGGTAGTTAGGTACGTTGGGCTTATGGGTTTAAAAAAATGTGGGCTACCGGTACTGGTGTTGGGTCTGCTGGGTTATTGGGCTAGTTTGTAACTAGGTAGTGGTATAGGTCTTAGGTATCTGGGCTTATCAAGCTTTGAAGCCCGTTTATTGTAAATGGACTTGTATAAATGGACTTTATTTATTTATTGATTTAATTCCTACAAGCCCGGGTAAATTTGGGCTATTACAGTATGTATATATTTATGTAATATTATTAATACTTGTTTTTAACATTATTATTATTTCTTAGATGTATACATCATGTTTTTTAATACTATATTTTTAATACTATATTATGTATATATTTTTACATGCATTTATGTACATATTTTCAATAACTATAACATATGTATATATTTTATGTACATACTTTTAATATTATTATGTATTTACTTTTAATATATATATGTATATATTTATATAGTATTATTAATAGTCGTTTTTTTTTTATAACATGTATATACTATGTAAATATTTTAATACTATATTATGTATACATTTTTATATATTACGTATATATATCTTTTTAATATTATATTTTTATATATGTCATGTATATATTTCTAATACTATATTACATTTTTTTACATATTATCTTATGTATATATTTTTAATAACTATATTATGTATGTATTTTAACGCTATATTATGTACATATTTTTAATACTATGTATATACCTTTTATTCCAATTATTACGTATATATTTTAATGCATATCTGTATATATTCATATATCGTTATTATTAGTTTTTTTATATTACTACTGTCTTCAATATATATTGTATATATTTTTTAATCTAGTATTATATGTTTTATATACATATGTTCACTACTATTTCATATTTGTATTATTAATATTATTATCATGTTTAATACCATATGCATTATTATTGTTTTATACTATTACCATCGCATATATATTGTTAATATTTTATATATTATTTGCTTTGTATATTCTTAACTTTTTATTATTATTTGTCTGTTCCGAATTTAGCATATTAGTTCATATCATATCAACATCAGTGTTAGTTTTCTTTTACTTTTATTTTTTTTATCTAGAGATATTTTCATTCATGTTTTTAATTTCAACAAGTAAGGCAATGTACCGATTTAACATTAAGTCGTCGATTTCATCGCTATGTTGGGTGAATCACGTTGGCTCGTGTTAAAAACGGAACGTCCTTCTCAAAAGAAACTGAAATTATAAAAATTCTCGTGTTTTGATCGGATCATGATTAAATGTTACATTGAACTCGCATTTTTGAAAATTAAGACAACACATGTTTAACGATATACCAATTTTGGGCGTCGCGAGGGTGCTAATACCTTCCTCGTGCGTAACCGACTCCCGAGCCCTATTTTTTCTCTGGTTTTTGACGTAGACCTAAATTCAGCATTCATTTCTGTTCAAGAATAAATTTTCTTTTCTAAAAAGATGATTTATTAGGTGTCCGATCACACCTAGAAAAAGATCAGTGGCGACTCCTTTTTTTTTAATAAAATCAAAAGTCGATTTTCAAATTTTCAAGAAATCGCCTCAATTAGCGACCAAAGCAAAATTTTTACATCGCTACAATGGACATTACGAGTTCCTAGTTATGCCTTTTGATCTGACGAATGCTCCAGTTGTATTCATGGATTTGATGAACCGAGTGTTTCAACCATATTTGGATTAGTTCATCGTGGTCTTCATCAACGATATTCTGGTTTACTCAAAGACCGAGGATGAGCATGATGAGCATCTTAGAGTAGTGCTCCAAATACTCCAAGAGAAGCAGCTCTACTCTAAGTTGAGCAGTGAGTTCTGGTTGTGTGAGGTAACTTTTCTTTGACACGTAGTTTCTGCTGAGGGGATCCGAGTTGATCCTAGAAAGATTGAGGCAGTGCTTGAGTGGAAATAGCCTAAGAATGTATCTAAGATTTGAAGTTTTCTGGGTCTTGTAGGGTATTATTAGCAGTTTGTCGAAGGGTTCTCTTTGATTGCAACTCCATTGACTAAGCTTATGCGCAAGGGAGCTCCCTTTGTCTGGACTGATGCACAATAATCGAGCTTTGAAAAGCTCAAGTCTGTTCTGACTCAGGCTCCTGTTCTGATACAGCCTGAATCCGGTAAGGATTTTGTGGCCTATAGGAATGCATCGCACATTGGTTTAGGATGTGCACTAATGCAAGATGGTAAGGTAGTGGCTTATGCGTCCCGACAGCTTAAGACTCACCAAAGGAATTACACGACGCATGATCTTGATTTCGTAACTGTGGTTTTTGCCTTAAAAAATCTAGAGGCATTATTTGTATGGTGAGAGGTGTATCATCTACACTAATCACAAGAGCCTCAGGTACCTCCTTACTCAGAAGGATTTGAATCTTAGATAGCGCCGATGGATTGAGCTACGCAAAGATTATGACAGCACAATAGAGTATCATCTTGGCAAGGCCAATGTGGTGGTCGATGCTCTCAGTCGTAGAGTGATGACTAATTTGAAGGCGATGTTCACTCGCCTTAGTCAGTTTAATAATGGAGGTTTGTTAGCCGAGTTGCAAGTTAAGCTGACTTGGATTGATCAAATTCGAGATAAGCAGTCAGGGGTTGGGTCTTTGCGTTTGCGATTTTGTTAGATTGAGAGTGCCAGTACTTCTGGTTTTGGGCTGAATTAGGATAGAGTTTTGTGTCTTCGAGATCAAATTTGTGTGCCAAATGATTCTGATTTGAGGCAATCGATTCTAAGAAAGGCGCATAGTAGCCGTTATGCTATGCATCCTAATGGTAATAAGATGTATCGAGATCTCCGTAAACTGTCGTTGCCTAACGTGCCAGTAAGTTAAGGCTGAGCACCAGTTGCCTTCGGGCTTGCTCCAACCAGTTAAGATTCCTTTATAAAAATGGGAGCGAGTGACGATGGACTTTATTAGTGGGTTGCCCTTGACACCCACTAAGAAGGATTATGTTTGGGCCATCATGGATGGATTGACCAAGTGTGCTCATTTTATTCTGGTTCGGACGGACTACACTCTACAAAAGTTAGCTAAGCTCTATATCTCCAAGATTGTAAGACTACATGAGGTTCCTATTTCGATAATTTCTGATAGAGATCCTCGTTTCACTTCTTGTTTTTGGAAGAAATTACACGTGGCTCTAGGTTCGAGATTGGACTTTAGTACTACGTTCCATCCTTAGACTGATGGTCAATTTGAGAGGTGAGTTAGATACTCGAGGACATGCTTTGGAGTTGTGTGATTGATTTTTAAGGTAGTTGGAAGGATTATCTTCTACTAAGCTAAGTTCGTCTACAATAATTGTTTCCAGTCTAGCCTCCAGATGGCACCTTACAAGGATTTGTATGGTCGTAAGTTTCGTACTCTACTATTTGGACTGAGTTGGGTGAGCATCAGGTTTTGGGTCTTGAGTTGGTTTTTGAAACCAAGGATAAGGTTAGATTGATTCGGGATCGTCTGAACATTTTATGACTTCCGCTGTAACTTATGTTTTGGCAAAGAAATAAGTTAAGCGAATGCTTTCGATTATAGATATAAATGAATATGAGTTTTGAAACTTGAATGGTTTGACGAAACGACTCCGTTTTTAAAACCCTACCTTGTGACATCTTCGGATTCAGTCATATTGTCTAGGCTGAGTTTGAGGTGTTATATTTAGTGGTATCAGAGCTAGGTTACAAAATTCAGGCTGTGAAATTTTGGGTTCCTAAATTTTGTTTAAAAAAACTAATTTTTAAAATAATTTGGCTAATTTGAGAAAGTATGTGGTACACCGAGTCTCCAATGCCAATCCTGTAAGTATTTCTAAACTTAGATAGTATATTCTAAAAACACTGTAGATAGTACTTTCTAAAACTGTACTGAAATAGTTAGAGACTGAAACCTCTGAAAACATTTCTGAACTTCTGATAATTTATGCATAAAATATAGTCACCCACTTCAATACACCAAAGGCATTGATTAGTGATCAGGGTACACACTTTCATTGCAACCAAGTGGCAACCGCGCTGAAGAGATATAAAGTTAGTCATAGAATGGATACTACTTGTCATCCGCAAACCAATGGACAAGCGGAAGTATTGAATCAAAAAATTAAGAACATTCTTGAGAAGGTTGTAAACCTTCGAGGAAAGATAGGTCTTTTTGATTGGATGGTGCTTTATGGGCATTGCAGACAGCATACAAAATTCTATTAGGGATGTCGCCGTATCAATTGGTTTTTGGGGAAGCATGTCACTTCCCAGTTGAATTAGAACACAAAACAATGTAGGCAATTAAGCAAGTGAGCATGGACAATGAAGCTGCTGGAAAGACAAGGCTGCTGGATATCACTGATCTAGAGGAGATTAGGAGAAATGCGTATGAAAACATTATGATTTATAAGGAAAAGACCAAAAGATGGCATGGCAAGATTATTTTGCTGTGACAATTTATCGTGGGTCAAAAGGTTTTATTATTCAATTCTCGACTTAAATTGCACCCAAGCAAATTTCAATCATGTTGGTCTGGACCTTTTGAAGTTTTCAGTGTATTTCCTTACGGTGCAGTCACAATTTGAGATTTACATGATGGACACCAGTTCAAAGTAAATAGACAAAGGTTGAAACACGATTTTGGTAAAAATGACCAAAAACAGGCAGAGAGCATTAAATTGGTCGAAAAGTTTTAATTTTTAATTATTACTTTGAGATTTTAGTTTATGTTAAAGTTTGTTTTCCTTCCTTTTTTGCAGAATAATTAGGTACCACTGTCGATGCATTGAAATTTTGCGGTCAATGCATTCCATAATTCTGTACTACTATTTATAACACATTAGAATTTAGGGAAATTCAGATTCCACCATTGGATCAAAAAACACTCAGCTGTTTGATCCTTCTGAATGGGCACAATTTCTATTGGACACAACTATTCTCACCAGCTTTATATCTCTCCAAAAAACAACATGCCTCTCCATCTTCCTCTTTCACTCACTATAAATCCTTCTCCACCTGACTATAATGCATTCAAGCAACCATTTGTATTTCTTTTCTCTTCTCAAAATCATATCTTTTCAAATTTAAACCATTTTCCCTCAACAAAAGATGGCAAAAATGAGAAGCTCGGTCAAGAAAGTCACCAAATATGTAGAAGAAAATACGTCCTCTACTACCGCAGTTCGTGAATCAGAATCCCACAAGCCAGTGCAGAAAAAAGGGCCAGTAATTTTTTTAAATAAAGTGGCGAAAGGAACGATTTGGGTAGGAAACTTGGGTAGGAAAGTCTACAATAAGCTGAAGTGGGAAACTTTTTGCACTCATCCTGGAAGCTATTCTCCTTCACTGGTATGTGAGTTTTATGTTAACCTTTATGATCATGAGTTAGAGTTCATTTTTGTTTGAGAAGGCTTAATACCATGGAACGCTAAAAAAATCACCAACTTGTACAACACCAAGGTGGATGTAGATGAACACTCTGAGTTCATTGAGGATATCACAGATGAAAAATGAGACATGTTGGTGAAAGACTTGTGTGTTGAAGGAGCATTGTGGATGCGTTCCCATCAAAAGAATTATACGTTGCACCAACGCTTCCTGACGTGCAAATCAAAATCTGGTTTTATTTTCTTAACTTAAGGCTAAAGCCCTCTACTCACAGCAGTCACCCTCGATAGAATGTGTCTGATACATTTCATCGTCACGAGTAGAAAGATTGATGTCGGTGAAATACTCTACTAGGAAATTGCTAACTGTGCCGCAAGGCAAACTAGAATCTTGGTTTTCCCATCATTGGTGATGCTATTGTGCCAGCAAAGAGGAATCATGCCCCATGATGGTAAGAAAGTCCTAGAAAATAAGGGTCCAATCAATGAAGCCTCTATAGAAAGAATGAATCGCTACAAATATACGTTGATACTGAAGGAGGCAGAAAAATCAAGGTAAGGAAGGGCAAAACCAAGGCTGACAGCAAAGGAACAAACCTGAATGCAAAGACATCATTATGGTGCAGAATAAAAGATGTCAAAAAATGGTCAATTCCATCAACAATAGGTAGATCAGACTTGTCGCTACAATAGAGGATAGGGAGAAATCTCAGAATTTGTTTTATGCTTATACCAGAGCCTGGAATAGTTCTATTGTAGCCACATTAAGCCAATTTAGCCCATCCTCACTACTAGAATTCTTAGTGTTTCAACCAATCATTCAAAATTATGAACTCTTATCCGCGGATGACGACTTAGAAGACCGAGATAGATTGGTGGCATCCTCTTCCATTGTGGAAGTCTCTAATAATGACAAAGAAGAGGAATCCAAGAACATTGAAGAATTCCTGCAAAAGATTGATAACTTATTTGAGGATGGTATTTTTTTTTTATCAAGAAGACACTATTGTTGAGAAGGAAGTTGTTGCTGAAGATGAAAAAGAAAAATAAGAGGAAGATTTTGTTGTGAACATTGTCACCGCAACCAAGTCTGTGGGTGCAAATATTGATAACTTGGAGCGAGATCTGTGCAAGTTGCTGAGGTAACCAGTGAGGAGCAATGTAATTCATTGGCAATAGTGGTCTACACTGGACTACTCCAGGTGGCCTCTCCTACATAGGAAGCAGTCGGTGATACTGGGGCAGAGTCAGAAACTGAAGAGCAATCCAAGGATCGTGTGAAACCTAAAGAAAAGAAGAGAAAGCACTCCAAGGATAAAAAAATGAAAGAAGGATAAGGAAGAAACATCATGCACCTACATCGATGACTGAGGATAACTGAGTTAGTTTATTTTAAGCTTTCGCTGTAGTATTCATGCATTGCATGTAGTTGTAAGTTTTATTTTGATAAGTACACATTGTCATTGCATTTTTATTATCACTACATTTTCACATTATTTCATTGGGGGTAATGAAAACATTAAGTTTGGGGAAATGCACATGGGGGTTGGAAATGCACCCATATTTGAATTTGTTTTCCCATAATGAAGCATGAAAGGTTTAATTATAGTTAATGAAAATTGTTCAAAAAATTTTGTTATATTTGATGCTTATTTCTTGAATCATGTGAATTATCAATGAATGAGTTGGATAAATTTGACAGAAGGTTGTAGCTTCAATTCTTTGATGAATGGATCAAGTTGCATTAGTAATGGATGATTGCTATCATTCCTTAAATCTTGAATGAATCTACTTTTTACAGCTACTTATATATATATAGTTATCAATTAGAGACAGTCCAAAATGGGTGTAGTATAGAATGTTAAAGAGGGAACACTCCAATACAAGCGTTAGAAAAATCAATCTAGCCAGAGGCTGTCGTTGCATGAGTGTGTGTTGGCACAATTACGTACTCCCTAGAGGTTTGTTGCACTCCATCGTTACTTCTCAGGAACAAGGGTACAGTAATGGAACAATATCCGTTATTCTGAAAAATATATATAATATATAAATACTTAGTATTGTACAATAAATGTTGTATTGGTAGATAGAACTAAGGGTTTGAAGCATGAAGCATTGATGAAGTTGCAACCTTTGTAACAGCCCGATTTTGGGGTCAGTCGAAATAGTGGTTTTGGGACCACTAATACGAGGTCAGAGAAATTTTTTTTATATTATTTTACGTGTTGTGGCATGATTATATGAAAGCATGAAAATTTTGGTGAATTAATTTTAGCGATTTCATGCTTAATTGTGAAAAAGGACTAAATCGCATAAAGTGCAAAAGTCCTTTAAATAAGCGATTAGACTATAAATAAGCACTTCTCGGGAGGCAACCCGAGCACTAACAATATTAATTTCTTTAAATTTTAGTATTTAACACCTAATTTACTAACAGATATCTTGAATATAGGTTTTCCACACAGACACGGCTAGGCACACGGGCGTGCTGAGGACCGTGTGGAAACAGGGCAGAATTTTTTCCCAAACACGGGCTACGATAAAATGCCACGGCCATGAGATATGGCCGTGGGTGAGCCTGCCAAAATAACATGGGTGTTCGGTACGCCCGTGCCTTAGAACCGTGGTTGAACCTGAGAAAATAACACAGGCGTTCGACACGCTCGTGTCTAGCAGCCGTGGTCGAACCTGTCAAATTAACACGGGCGTGGAGCTTCAGACACGGGCGTGGGAGAAGTGAACGAAGCCAGAAACGATCGTGCAAAACGGCCGTGTGCACCCACAAGGCCAAAATACACGGGCGTGGGCCGAATGCCAGACGCACCCAAATTCAAAATTCACGAATCACATAGGCTGAAATTGGGGAACACGGGCGTATTCCCTGGCCGTGTGCCCCAAAATCTATAAATAGGCTGGACTATTCATTGTTTTCTTCACCTAAAATCCCTAACCCTAGCCGCTGTAACTCCACACGCCCACCCCGCTACACCCGTGCGCCGTTTCCAGCCCCGTTTTTTACGCTCATTCTCCCCTTTCTAGCGTTTGTTTACTCTTTTCCCTTTTATTGCACTCATTTTTCATGCTAGTTATCATAGCAATCTGCATTTTATATGTTATTTTATCTTTCTATCATTCAAAATTCATTATTTAGAGTAGTTATCATCTTTTTCATGTGAAATTCTTACTCATTAAATGATTTCCATGCCCCATTTGACTAGTTTAAAGTAATTATTCATTATTAGAATAATAAACATACTCATGCATTTTGTGTTGACATTTTCATCCGTCAAGTATGATAGCATTCCATGGAATTCTATGCCATTCTTATGCCATAAAATTGATTGCTTTGGTTAAGTTGTTAGTCTTAGTAGTTGTGGCTGAAATTATGATTGTTATTTTAATTTTTGTCTTTATTTTACTTTGACTATTTCTCAAGATGAATTAATGGTTTTGATTGTAGGTACAATGTCATCTTCACGAGGAAAGAAAGCCACCGTCCCCACTTTGAAAAGAAGGAATGGGGCATAATTTTCCTCGGGTCCTACCGCGAAAATCTGCCACCCTTTTCTATAGTTCCCCATTGGGCCCCAAGAAGAACTCTACCAAATACTCCGGGCCCGACCTTCAACTACGGGCCGCAGCATCGACTAGGCTGCAGTAGAACAAGTTCAGTTGGCTTATGCGATTCGGGCCCTCCTAACCACCGACCGTTGGGATCTTTTCTTTGGGATCATTGAGCTGACGTATCTCGAGCTTACGATGGAACTATGCTCAACATTTCATCTTCAGACTATAATGGTAAATTACGATGATCCCGGCACGGTCCAGTTTTGTCTCGGTAGTTTAGTCTGCCAGTTGAGTGTACCCGAGTTCGGTATAGCTTTGGGCCTATACATAGAGGAGTTCATAGATGAGAACGACCTCGACACTCTCCATCGCCACATCCACTACTCTCTCTTAAAGTGCTGGTACGATTTAGTCCCCGATTCAGACACCTACGACTCGAGCCGCTCTAAGGCATTAGCTCTCTCTCCCTCCTTGAGGTACCTACACACCATCTTAGTACACACATTGACAGGGCGGAGAGAGAGCATCGGCATCATCACCACCAATAACATCTACTACTTATGGTGTATGTCGCACGGGCACGTCTTCGACCTCGCCTACTTTATCACCCTTGCCATTCGCCACCAGACAGAGCGGCATCGGAGGGGGTCATCTCCATTGGCCCCAACATGACTCGACTGGCGTGACACTTCGGGCTCCTCAACACCACAGCCCAAGAATCATCCTTGACCCTAATTGGCCTGATGTCTTCACAAGGCATCTCGAGCATGCTAAGCATGAGGATGATCGAAAAGTGTCGAGGAACTTACCCTCCTCAATATCGTCTCGCTCAATCTACTGAGAAGGAGGCCCCCGAGGGCATTACTGATGATGTCCCTCCACAGCACGAGGACCCACTGTCTCAGCCACCACGCCCCTCTCATCCAGTTCATGCGGCGGCTTCATACGCTGACATCTCTGAGCGCCTCACACGATTTGAGCAGCAATGTTTTCAATCATTTGATCACATTGATGCGACTCTACATCAGAATTGTCAGCATTTTGAAATCTCATGCCACCCCTACCTTGCGAACCATCTAGCGATGAAGATGTTTAAAAACTTTCATTAATTATTTTATGTTTTCACTTTTATTTTATCTTCAGACTCCTTTTTATTTTTTTCCTTACGCCTATTTTTATTAGATTTTAGAATTTTATTTTATAATTATCAATTTCGGTTATTCCGTTAAGATTAATTATTCTTATTTATATCTCCTAAAAAGTTCCTGATTCTATCACAGTTATATAAAGCTCCTAAGCTCATCATCTCATAGGAACTAAAAACTCCACCGGGAAAGGATCTCCACGACTGCCATGTCTTGCTCGACCATGACTATAGCTACAAACAAATATAATATTCTTCTGGCACAGGACTTATGGACTAATGAACCTCTGCCACCACCGGAGTATCCTCCTCCACTCTCATGCCATTTATTCGTCAAAAACTCTAGTTCAAGGAATTCATTCATCATTCAAGAAGTTTCACTTCTCCCCTTATCTTATGATCATAAATTTATCTTTTTCAATATATCTATCTTTGTACATTGAGGGCAATGTACATCTTAAGTGTGGGGGGTCTTTTATATCACCAATAGAATATGTCTTATTCTCACGTGAATTACTCATATCACTATTAGAATGAATTTTCATTAACTCATGATTTTTACTGATATGTCCTGAATTAAAACATAGGCATTTATGCATTGATTGTTTAAACTTTAAGACATTAGGGAATCAACCATGATAAGTTGATTTTTGAAGAATTAAAAACTTCTAGGTTGTTTCTCTAAGTCTAGGTATTATCTTGAGTTGAAATTCATAAGTTTAAACATCAAAAAGCCATAATTTTTGTGAGATTTTGAGCTTTCAAGAGCATCTATCATTTCTTCCATGCTCACTTTCATTATGAGTGCGCCAATATTTAACTGTTATTCTAGAACTTGCTTGATTTTGCATGTCAAGACCACACCATTTGATTTGATATGACCAAATGATAGAGGCACTTAGGATTAACCCACTCATGCCATGAAAAGCCTACCTTCACAATTAACCCTTAGTGAACCCCCTTGAGCCTAACAACCCATTCATTGATTTACCCTCAATATTAACCCATAACTCATTACTATTGAAATCCCTTAAATTAATTTGATCCCTATTTTTGTCGAGATTTGAATTGAATAAATTGCTTAGCTATGTCTTGTTCTAAATAGTTAGATATTTGACTTGTTCTTAAAAAAATGTATACATATAGGTAGTAGTGATCTTTTGAGCTAAAGTAGTTAAATTCCATATTCTGAGAAAAAAGCTCTATTGTACGCAACTGATGACTAGTCATTTTTCTAGTTAGGCAATTTTTCAATTCAATCCTGATTCTAACCCTTTCTTCTAGCTTGTGACCACAACCTTTAACCAAAGCCATGTTACAACCCTCTAAAGACCTTTTGATTGATGTTTCATCTCAATTTACAGTGGTGGAGATTTGATTTTCATGCAAGCCTATGGTAATGACTTTTCATTATTGACTATTGAGTTTTTCATTTATTGTCCTTAAACACCTCGAGTGATTTGAGTGAACCTTTAGAGAGGATGTGAAACTCTATGATATTTTGAATAAAAGGTAATTACTTAGATGAGGGGAGACACCTATGTTTTCATGATAAAATGCTCAACTTGGAATGTTTGAAACTTTGATGTTCTTTTAGTCAAATTTTCAATGTGTGATTACCTATGGATTATTTTGAGATATTATCGATAGAAATTATGAGTTGAGAAGAATTTATTTTAATTATGAGATGAGGATTTTGCTTGAGGACAAGCAAATGCTTAAGTGTAGGGGTATTTGATAAACCGTCATTTATACATATTTTTACCCCATGCTTAGCGCATTTTATAAATGATTTTTCCTTATAATTGGTGAATTCAATGCTCCTAATGCCATAATTTCATGTTTTATACTTAGGTGAGCATAGGAGAGCTAAAGGAACAAGAAACAGGCCAAAAATAGAGAAAATGGACCAACGTACGAGATTAACACGGCCTGGACATCCTCACACGGGCAAACAATACGGCCATGTCAATTTGGCAGAATCGCAGCACGACTCACATGGGTAGACCACATGGCTGTGCCATTCTAACAGGCTCGAACACGGCCTGAAGTAATTGCACACGGGCGTGTCCCTACCGAACCCAGGTTGAGTCTAATTCAGAAAAGACTAATTTTGAGGGCTCTTAGGCATTCCAAAGCCTATAAATACACCCTAGAAGAGGAGAACAAGACACACACAGGAGGGAGCAATGAATTGCTCAAGAAAAGCCGATTGATCCATTTCAGAAGCCGGATTCACCGTCAAGATAAAAATTATCCCCTCAACTCCCCTTCAGGAGTTTTGGGTTTTCTTTATGTTTTGTATTCATTATTCTTCTGAGATGTTTTCCCTTTTAGTTATGAACTAAATCCCCTAAATACCTAAGAGGATGAAGCCTAAGACGAATCTTGTTATTATTTTCTAAATTGCATGATAAATATTTGACTTGTTCTTAATTATGTATTCTTAATTCTTGTTTTGATATTCCAGGATATTGATTCAAGTTATGCTCTTATACAGAGAAGGAATAGACCCTGTCTAAGAGTACAATTGTCATAATTAAGCGGGATTGATTGCGCGCCTAGAGATAGGGTGACAAGATTTTGCCGGATTAGGGTGAAACCTAATAAGGGGATCCGTAGATCGAGTTAATGCAACCCTAGGAAGTTAATTAGAAAGAGATTTCTATTATTCAACCTAGGGTTAGACGTTGTTAGTCTCGAGAGAGATAATAATATAACTTAGGGATTTCTACGGATCAAGTCAAATGAATAAATCGTCTGATTCGGAGCCAGAATAACAAGTAAAGTCTAGGTGAATTGTTCCTTGGGTATTGTCTTAATTCAATCATTTTCCAAAAGTAATCCCCCAATTCTATTTCCTGTGAATTCTTAGTTTAGTTAATTAGTTAGTTAAAACAAACCCCCTTTTTTTTAGGCTAGATAATAAAAAGACAGTCATTACTAGTACTTTTAGTTCCTTTGGGTTCGACAATCCGGTCTTACTAAAACTATACTATTGTTCGATTGGTACACTTGCCTACATCGTGTTAATAGTTAGTTTCAAGAACGATTAATTAGAAATATTTAAAACCTGTCACAAAATAACACGATCACACATCCATGAAAGACATCATCATATGTATAAACACTTAACCAATATTAGCC
Organism: Gossypium longicalyx; assembly: GCA_025698465.1. NCBI lineage: Eukaryota > Viridiplantae > Streptophyta > Magnoliopsida > Malvales > Malvaceae > Gossypium > Gossypium longicalyx. Next base: position 62,271,871 of record CM046995.1, on the reverse strand, counting down.
AATACCAAATGGCCATTTACAAAATGAAACAAATACCATTACAAGCCAATTCATTTGGCCAAATCAATAATGACACATATCATAAGATGACCAAGTCCCTATACATGCCATAACTCAAAATAATATAATAATAAGTACCCAAAACGATAATTTGATAGTGTGAGTGGATATCAGACCGTCTTTGATCCCCGAGCTGGCTTGATGACACTATAAGAAATGAAAAGGAAGGGGGTAAGCTTTAAGCTTAGTAAGTTAGCATGTAAATAATAATCAACTTTAAACATACAATAACATACACATAACACAATGTAAATTAGCACAAAATCATCAAGTGATCATAGACATATCTTACTCATTTGCATCATTACCAATAGTGCATCTTAAACCGAGATTATTTCTCATAAGTTTTGCGTACGTACCTGTACCACTTCATAACATAATCATAACCTTTCACATCTTTAACATAATCTTTAAATTACCTGTTGAACCACTTGGAACACTAAAGGATACTTGGGAATTACATACACATAGAATCATACCAATGCCATATCCCAGATATGGTCTTACATGGGATATCATATCGATGTCAATAGCCCAGCTATGGTCTTACACGATTCTCATATCGATGCCATGTCCCAGACATGGTCCTACACGAAATCTCATAACGATGCCATATACCAGATATGGTCTTACACATAAAGTCATAGCCCTAATGTCATGATATTTGTATCCTAACTATTCCTAACATTCAACTGGGAATTTTACCTTATCGAATCTTTGCCGAATGAATCCATAATGATAATTGTACAAATCATGCAATAAAAAAATATTAGATACATAATATAAGTTGCATTATTTACACATGAACTTACCTTGGTACAAAATATGGCTAACTAATTCGATTTAGTCCTCAACTTTGTTTATTCCCCGGTCTAGGTCTGAACTCTGTTTTTCTCGAACTATAATAGAAAATTTAGCTCACTTAACTATCACATTATTAAAATCAGTCAAAAAATCATAATTTGGAAAAATCACAATTTTGCCCCTATACTTTCACATATTTACAAATTAGCCCTTAGGCTCGTAAAATGAAATGTACTTATTTTCTTTGTTACCCAAGCCTAGCCGAACCTATATCATGCTTATACCAACCCACATTTTTCATCAAATCACATTTCGATCACTCATTTTTATAACTTTTACAAACAAGTCCTTTTTAGGTGTTTTCATTGAAAACCACTTAGTAAAAGATGTTCATCACACACCAAACTTTCATAATCTACCATTGAACATCAAAATACATGCATGCCACATATGGGTCAAACCCCAGACATTAGCTCTAGCTCAAATAAATGGTAGAAATGGCTAGATCAGTTGATAACAACTTCAAAAATGTAAAGAACATTAAAAACGGGGCTAGAATGCACTTATAATCAAGCTTGAATGTTGAAGAAACCCTAGCTATGGTGACCTTAGAAATTTTAGCTATGGCATGGAGAAGATGAGAAAATTTTGACTTAATTTTCCCTTTTTATTCTTTTATTAACCAAATTACCAAAATGCCCTTTTTACTAAATTTTCAAATTTTACTTAGTCATGCCCATCTTTGTCCATAAAAATAGAAATTGGTCAAATTGCTATTTAATGGTCAAATTGCTATTTAAGGACCTCTAATTAATAATCCATATCTATTTCATGCTTAAAGCTTCTAGAATCAAATGTTTTGCAACTTTTGCAATTTAGTCCTAAAAATCAAATTGGACACTCTATCAACAAGATTTCTTAATGAAACCTTCATACAATCATGAAAATGTATCATAGACCTCAACACATTCATAAAATAATTATTTCTACTTCAAATTTGTAGTCTCGAAACCACTATTTCGACTAGGCCCAAAATCAGGATGTTACAGCCAATGTGAAAATTGATGCAGATTAGCTTCTGACGAAGAGACCTAAGTGTAAGACAAGAGGGAATAGAGAGATTCAGTCGAGTTGTCTAGGAATAGTATTCTCCACTCGATTCTCTCTTATTTCTTTCTAAATGTTAGTGAGTACTCTCTGTTTTCTATTTGTATAGAAGTACACATGAATTCTTGATTAAATGTTATCTTATTCAATCTTGCTTTTATAGTTTAATCTTAGGGTTTGAATGTTTCTTAACACGGAAGTGTTATTGCAGTCATTGACACTGGAAAGTGCAGTGACAATTAGAGCCAACAAGCATTACAACGGAAGTTGAGTGAGGATTAGAGGAATTTAGTCCACTTGTTGTTAATAGTGTCATATAACCATCATAGGAAGGGAGGGTTAATATGTATGTTTAAGTATCAGATTAAATAGAGGAGTGATGCTTGGTATGATATACATTGAAATTTATTGCCTCGACAATCACCTATCCTTTTATATCTTTTGAGCACTTAGTATTCTGTTGAAGATTCATGTTGGGGATCCCAGTTCATCATTATTATATTTTATTTTATTATTTTAAAGTTGTTGCTTTGAAAACTATCCTCACAATTTATCTCATTTCTATCTAGTTATTGCACCATTATTAATAGACAAAAGGCAACCATCCCTGTGGGATCGATATTTGATAGACTCGCATCGACAGTGTACGCTAGCATATTATTGCTATGACGTTAAACAGCCGATCATACACATTAATCATCTTTCTTGAACTCATTCATGAATTTTTAAGCATATATTTCAGCATATTTCAATAACATTTAATCACATTCAATCACATTTTTATGATAATTTGGCTCTTAAGATTATGAAACATAAAGTGGACGCTATCACCACACAGCGAATACATGGATCTCCGTCACACCATAATGACTCAAAGAGTCAAACATGCCCCATAAGTGAATCATATAGATAACACACTCTAACACACCACACATACATATCCCGATGAATGAAGCTTAGCTCACATTCTCTTATCTCTCTGAAACTGTCCCTAGGCCTCAACGCCCTACATATATCACAACATTGTAACAGCCCAATTTTGACCCTAATTGGAACGGTGGTTTCGGGAAATCCAAGTCAGAATAATATTTAAATATTATTCTCTATGTTTAAAATGTGTGAAGTTGGTTTTGTGAAAGTTTTGTTTAAAAATTTTAGTGTTTGGAGGTCGATTGATAAAAAAGGGTTTAATCGCATAAAATGGAAAATTTAAGGGTTAATGTGTAAGGGCCAAATTATGATTGTTTTTATATTATGGAATATTAAGGTTGTAATTTGGCCATAAATAGAAATTGTGGCCGACCAATATGCATGAATTAATGACTTGAATTGTTTATTATATTTTATGGCATTATGGTATATTTTAATACATGTTAATATATTATATTTGAAAAAGATGAAAGTGTTAATCTTTCTTATTATTTTTGGTTGAACTAAGAGAAAGGAAAGAAATTTTAATCTTTGATATTTTCGGTCCTTGCAAATTCAATTAGGTAAGTGATTTGAGTTCGATTTTTATTAATTTTTACGTCTTTGAGATCGTTGCTTTAAATACTATAAAGCCCATGATTGAAATTTTGAAATTGATTATGTATTCATGAAGTGTCATTGTTGATAGTTTGATGAAATTTATGTTTGATGTTAGAAAATAAAATAAATGTGTTAGATTAACATTTTTGGTATTGGGATTTTTGGTAATTTTGAGATCTAGGGTTAAATTACGAAAAATATTAAATTGAAAGTCTAGATTGTGAAATTAGTGAAATGGGAGGGCTTATATAAGCTTTGTGAACATTCAGGCCTAGCATTGTATATGCAAATTCTTCATATTTTGTGTTTTATGAAAATTGGATTAAATTGTAAAAGTGCATAATGTTAGGAGTAAATTGGTAAATTGCTCAATTATGTGTATTTGGACTTAAATGAATGAAATTCTATTTGAATGAGCTTAATTTGGAACTTTTTAGATCAAGAACCAAAAATATCGGACGTAGATCGGGGAAAATAAAAAATCGTTGAGTAGTCGAATTCAACTATCCGTTGATATCCGAGGTAAGTTATTAAGCAATTTTTTTTGTTGTTGATTAAATTTAAATCAATTTAAGTATATGAGCCGAATTAACTTACATGAAAGATTGATGTTGCCGAATTCAAAGGGAATTGATGAATTTAAATTGATGTGTATTGAGTAATGGAATTTGGCCACTAAGTGTACGAGTATAAATGATTATGAATGTGAATCTTGCACTAAGTGTGCGAATGAGGTTATTGAGCACTGAGTGTACAAGTTTAAATATTGAGCACTAAGTGTGCAAACTCAATATATATTTCTGAGTAAACATTAGCACTAGGTGTGCGATTTATTTGAGTAGATCGAGAATGGTTGAATGAATTAAAGCTTCAAATTTCTTTATGAACAACTATGATGTATAGCTCAAGTTTGTGCAAGTGAGTATCGATTCTATGTGATAGATATTATAAATTGAAAGTATGAATAATGATAGATTGGTTTTAATGGCTTTGTGCTCGAATATATATTAATGTTCTCCGATGATGGAATGCTAAATGCATTCGGTTTTGTATTTGAGAGTAATGTAGTATATTGTCGTTGAGTAGATGCATATTGGATTTAGTTGAAATTGAGTATATGATTAATAAATAGCCTTGAATGTGGTAGGATATTGATTAAATGATCTAGTAGCATGACTTAGTTAGATGATACTAGACCATTAAATTGAATTTGGAGTTTTTGATGCTTACAACTTACTAAGCTATGGTAGCTTATTTTGGATGTGTTTGTTTTTTCTTGTCTCTATTTTATAGATTTTGGAGATCGTTACGTGCTCGGGGATCGTTAGTAAAGTCATCCACACTATCTTCAATATTTTGGTACTTTTAAAAGTTGGTTTAGTACTTATGGCATGTATAAGCTAATAACTCTTTTGGAGATGTTTAAATTTCATATATATATAATGGTTAAGTCAAGTGAAAATGACTTAATTTCCATGTTAAAGTTTGGTTATGTTTGGTTGTGGTTTGAGTTTGCTTTTATTTGTGATACCTAAGCTATGCGTATATGATTATCGTATTGATCAATATGGGTTATAATATTAGTTTGGTAAAATTTGAATCTGATGGAATAATGAGCATTAATCGAGTCTAAGTATTATATGCTATAGTGATGTAAGTTTAATCATGATATGTATATGTTTGTGATAAGTGAGTTGTTTTATATGTTCTTGGTTGATGATCAAATATTTATACTTATAATTTGATCAATTGTGGGTTGGACATTGATATTCGGTGGTAATGGCAAGCATGAGTATGTTTTAAGCTTGTTAATTAGTATTTATATTCAGTTTATTATATATATATGATTTTGGTATGCACATTGAGCATATATGGTTTTATATAGACGTTCAAAATGGTTGAAATGGACATGGTCATTTTGCTTAAACATTGATGAGAAATGATGCATATTTGCTCTTGTTATAACGTTACTTCATGCGCATAATTTTTGTTAAGTATATATATATATCTTATTTTGTTGAGTAAATATCAAGCATTGATGGTATTTGGTTTTACCTATTAATTGTTTTTAAATGAATTAGTAAAATGGTCAATTGACTTTGTAAGTAAGTATAAGCAAATGAGTTGGTAACTAACTAGTTTCAAAAGAGACCAAAGGAACCGTGACACTGATTTGTGTTAGTTTTATTAATGAATTTATTTCATATTTTATTAATGAATATAATCTTAAAATTTTGATTAGAAATATATTTATTTATAAATTTGGCTTGGTAGCATAGTATTGTCTAGTCTAATTTTGCTATATGAGTGTTCAAATGTTGTTGTGTTCGTTAGGTAATACCTCATAACCCCTCCGGCGACAGAATTGGGTTAAGGGGTGTTACAAACACAAAGATGAGTACTCACAATCCTATGGCATGCCAACTATATCCAACGGTCTCATAAGGTCATAAGGCAAAAATATCCACATTATTATCACATATTTACTTACATATTTTTCGCACATATTCATTGCATATTCACATTAGTGGCACAATATAATCTCTGGAATGAAAACATATCCACATATTTACTGTCACATAGCATGAATAACATACCCTTATATTCACTTTTACAACAGTCATCACAAGCGTATAGCATATATCATAGCATCTCATATATGTTCATGACTTCACATCTTCACAACTTCACTAGCAAACATAATTCACATTTAATTGTAGGTGTGAGAACACTTACACTCAGAATTTAGAGTAGGGGTTTAGGCTGCCTCTAAATTCCCAATTACACAATGAATTATCTACGAGTAGCGATCCCAAAACACTTACTAAAAATATGCTTTTGCCGAAAAGCCAAAAGCTTAGACACACAAATCCTTGCCTTTGTCTCTTTTTTTTGAAGGCCCTATTGACTTCGACACTTCAACAAGACGAACCAAATAAACACACAATCAACAATTAGTCATCAACTCACCTTAAAAAATAAAAAATAATTGCCTAAGCTACGTTCTCTTTTAACCGAAACCTTCAACATAGGGAAACTTTAAATTTGAATATCTCAGCTTACACTTAATCTTTTTGCACAAAAAAATGTTAGTTCATCTACACAATCATCTATGACCAATTCACATCCTTAAACTACACAGAACTACACATTTTAAGGTATCAACATTTTTCGACAAGTATAGGCCATTATGATGAAAATTTATTAAAACTCAAGAATTCCTTAATGAAACTTTAAAGTAGCTTTAGAAACCATCTAATTATTTTAAAACAAGTTGATAAATACTTTAAAACCAAGTTTTAATCCACAAACCCAAAATCCACCATTAATGACCAAAAATTGAACTTTTATCTAAAACATGCATTTTAATGGCTAGAAATTCAACTTAAAAATCTAGATAAAATTTAAAACTAATAAGAAGATGATTGGTTTCCTTGAATGCAAGAAAAAAAAATTTGGCGAAATTCTGAAAAATCCACTCTTGAAGAAGATGATGAAATTAATGAAATTTTTGGGTGTTTTCTTAGCTTGAATGGAGATTTATAGTTCAAGGGATGATGGAAATCAAGAGGGATTAGGAGTTGGAGATCAAAAGAAATTGGAAGAACAAGAGGAGAGCAGGCGACGACACAACTAATACAGAAGAAAGAAATAGCGTGAAACATGCTGTAGATGGGGGGTTTTTAGGCTGATTTTATAATTATTGGTAAATTGCTTCATAAAAACTCAGAGTTTTGACTCTTTTACAAATCAGTCCTGTTTTCAAAATTAAAGATATTTAAAACTCAATTTCATAAATTAGTTTAATATCCTAATAGCCTTTGTCAAAAACATTATTGGTTACCAAACTTATGAAAATTTGAGTACATATAGGCTAAAATTCCTAAAATACCATCAAAACTTTTAGGCCCAATTTTGAGGTGTGGCAGGTTACGTTAGGTTGCATTTGGAATAAGGTATTTGAACATTTAAAGGTCTGGTTTGTGGATGAACTTTGATATTTGTTATGTATACTTTAAAGGATGTTTGAATTAAATCAAATTGTGTAGATGTTTAGATTGAATGGTTGTTGTATATATGTTTGATTTGTGGTGCCAATAAGGGCATATTGCTTAGACACTTAGGTTTATTGTGAATTGGTATGTTTTGTCTTGTTTAGTCACAATTTTGATAGGTTTGATTGCTTGTTATTACATAGCTTGGTGCCCAAGCATTTGGATGTGAAATGACTTGATTTTGAAGGTAGTTTGGGCACAGAAGCCTGTGACACGGATTGCCACACCGTCGTGTGCCCTGCATGGCCATATGACATGGTTGTGTGATGTATTAATTTTTGGTGCAAGATTGTTTACACGGTTTCATAGAGTTACACGGCCTTGTGACACGACCGTGTGACCCTATTTCCTAATTGTACATGGTTTGAGAACACAGACATGTGGAGTAGCCACACGACCAAGCTTAAAGCCACACGGCCTAACCACATGGTCCTGTGACCCTTATTTACACATTTTACTTAAAATTTTGTAGAAGTTTCAATTTAACCCAATTTTGATTCCAAATTGTTTTAGATGTTTCGTAAGCTCGATTTAGGTCCCAAATTGATTGTAAAGCATAGAAATGAGTTCAAATAATTTATTTGGTTTTTATTTAATAGAAATTATAAAAAATGTTCAAGATTTGTTATTGTAACACTTTATAGCTTTGATCGGCCAACTAGAACGAGTATAGGTTTTACAGCTCAATTAAAGCTTACTCTATTTCGTTTTCCTATTTTTCTGTAGTTATCATATTATGGAACCCAACGATATCAATTTGAAGTTCACATTATCTAGCCACCTTTTGGTAGACTTTGAAAATGTTTTATTTTGGTTCTGTAGAATGCAATATGCGTAATTTGTATATATACATATGAATTCGTAAATGTATGTATGTTTTGTGCTGGCACAAATGATGTGTGCTTGATGGCTAAATGGTATGGTTGCTCATGGTTTAATGTGGTAATCTTGAATGTGGGATTGAGCTTTGTATATGATGAAATAAGATAAGTAGTTAGTAAGTTGTAATATGGTATAAAATGAACTACTTGGTGAGATTTTTGTGGAAGCATATGGCATAATGATTTTATCTTTGATTTGGATGTTATAAACGTGTCATGTACAATGGTTGTTTTGGTGGAAAATGTATTGGTGAATATACCTTAGTATATGGTTAATAGTTGGTGATAAAAGTTATGGCATTTTTGGTGATTCATATGGTATTTTCTTAGCTATACTCAAGCTTGTATGAAATAGGAAACACTTTGGTATTGAATGTTGTTTGTGATGGTGCCTTATGGCATATTGGTTAGGCACATAGAATGGTGTTTTAAGTTGTAGATTTGGTATGATTTTGATGCATTTTATTAGGTTTAAAGAATTGTATATTGTATGCTTGTGACATAGGTGAATATAAGGTTTGATAGCCTTTTTCAAAGCTACTAAGAGTATACACGGCTTGTTACACAGCTGTATACCACACATAGGCATGTAGCACTTCTATGTGGTCATTATGTTTTGGAAGGTGAATTGTGTACATGGCATCAATGGGTTACATGGTCTAGATACATGGTCATGTAACTCCAACTTACATAGTCTTAGTCTTTTAGTGTAACGCCCTCCACCCGACCCGATCAGTTGAATCCGAGTATTGGGTGTTACATGTAACGACAGGCAGACTTAGACTTCTACTTTACTTTTCTATGTAACTAGTCAACTAATAAAATTTCTAAGTCTTTTACCTTGAAATGTCTCGTATTACTTGTTATGTATAACTCCTTGTACAGTGTAAAATCACATTTATGATTTTGCATAATACAACTAATGTATTCACCTTATTTCTATCTCTATACAGAGTATTACATCTTGTGCGTAGAATTAAACTTCTTCATAAGGCTTCTTGTATAAACTCGTGTGTTGCCATTACTTATAACTAGTTGTATGACTTCTCTTAGTTTTTCCATTGGCGTATACCTTAACTCCACCACAATCTTTCTCTTCTCTGTATGCATATCAGCCTAAACTATCACTCTTATGTCGTAGCCTTGGCATCGTCTCTCGTCTTCTATCTTTCTAACATGCCCTAGAATCAGAGGCATCCATAATAGGGTCATAAGAACTTTTTGAGGCATTATCATACATTGATTCGTCATCTCATATTAAATATAAAACATTTTTCTTCACTTTTCTACTTAGACATGTACTTATTAGAATTAGCATTTCACATATTAACCTTTACTTACCCCATCTTCCTTCATATTCTATAAGCGTTCTTACCTTAATCGTTATCACACGACTTATGTAATACCCTTAACCCAAATCCGTTGCCGGAATGGGCTTACGAGGCATTACTGTTCATAGGATAATTTAGAACATACTTTCATTACAAAGTAAACCATCTAATAAAATTATCAATAACAAATTAACAAGTTCTAATCATACCATTTATCTAATTATTCAAATTATTGCTTACACAATACAAATAAATAATCATAGAAATTAAATGCTTAGCTTATAACCCAATATAATTCATATCATACTCAAATCATATATGCAAACTTAACATTAAAAGTATATGAATGGTTTACATACGAATTAATCTAGCAACTTACAATTTATACGTACCAACTTTAATTAATAAAATCATACATCATTTTGCTTCATATAGTTAACATATATCACAATGTGCACTTCATTTACCAAATATTACCAATCCTTATAATACATATTACTTAACCATAATTATAACACAAGAATACAAGTGGCATATTGTGACCTATTTTAATCACAATTGCCGTACCACAAAGTAGTATATAAAAAAGTCTAATTAGCATATCCAACTTGTCTCTACTTAGCCAATTAATTATAATAATAACCATGACTTATGCATATATGTATATATGATTATACATTACTATGGCCACTAAATTTAAATAACTAATACCCATTCTAACATATATACATATCATAATCATTTCACTTCAATACAAAGCCAAATTTAGTAAACCATTCTCAAATATAAACATATCATATACTACCTAAACCAAAATAAATTTTATTCACATTAAAATATAGCCGAATACTCTTAGGTACCAAATCACATACATGTCTATCTATGCATGCACTATATCCAAATCATTCAACCACAAATATCATATCAAACTTAAAACATACTTGTAGATATACCATAACCAATTCAATCTAATCATATCCAAAGTCATCAACAACATTCAATTTATGAAACACATATCACAAATAACTCCCATCCTTGACACATAACATTATATCCAAATAAACTTAAACCATAACAACCAATCATTAATTATACCTATCACTAATATTGACCATGAAAGAACACCGTATATACCCCATATACATATTTTTTATTTTTACCTAACTAACATATGAATTACCTTAATTCATTTTCTGACAATTATATTCGACCATAGTTCACATGAGAATATATAAGGCCGAACCACCAAAATCACAACCGAACACAACCATCATCAAAACGAAGCATTAAATCCGAACATAATAAATTATTAAGTCATTTTCACGTGGCTCATGGTTACATTAACCAAAATCAAACATTTCACAGCCTATACATGCCATAGATTCGATAGTTCACTTCAAAGATACCGAAGACAGTCGATAGTTTGATAAGCTTCTCTGACGATTCCCGAGCTCGTAACTTGAATCCATATTCTATAAAACAAAAACAAACATATACATACAGAGTAAGCTTTTATAGCTTCATAAGTCATAAGCAAATAAACTATTCAAGGACATAATCCATATTGTTAAACTTTACCAAATTATACTATCATAATCAAATTAAACTTCAATCTTATGATTTAACATTTATCTTATACTTTCACATATAACTTATTTATGGCCGTATACATATATTGTGACAGCCCTAATTTGACCCCAGTTGGAAAGTGGTTTCGGGACCACAAAACCGAGTCATAAAAATAATTAGATGTTATATTCGGTGCTTATTATATGTGAAAGTTCATGTGTGAAAATTTCATGCTTTGATCTTGTCAATTGTATGTGAAATTATTAAATAGGACTTATGTGAAAATTTTTGAAAATGCTATAGGCTAATTTGTAGTGGCCAAATAACTTATAGTATGAAATAGGTGGATTTGCATGTCAAAATTCCCATCTTAAGGTGTAGTGGCCAGCCATCATGATGAGAATAAATGGAATATGCATTTTAAATTAGCACTATGAGATTTAATGGCTTTATTATCATAAAATAAAGAGAAATAAAATAACAAAATGATGAAAAGGACAAAGCTTGTCCATCTTTGTTATTCATAGCCGAACTTAAGAAAACAAATAGGGGAAGGGAAGCTCTTGAATGTTCGGTCACTTGGGGAAGAAAATCCAAGGTAAGCTCATGGTAGTTTGCTTCTATCTTGATGTTTATGAGTTCCTTTCCTGATTCTCCTTAACCCATGAAGTATATTTTGGTTTTTGGTCGTGTTGTGAGCATTCGGTCATGAATTGAAATGAAGGAAATGGTTGTTGTTTCATGTTCTTTTGATGAATAATGGTAGATGGGTGAAGTTGAGCCAAACAAATGAGCATATATGTGCATTAGATGCTAAGTGGGAAAATCGGCTAACATGTTGTGTGTACTACGGCCGAATGTGAACTTGGATAATATTGAGTAATGTGTGAGCTTTAAAATGATGGAATGGAGTGGATGCTTTAAATGTGTTATGAACAATTATAAGTTAAATTAAGGTTTGCTAAATTACCATTGTCATTGTCGAATATGTCTTTAATTAAAGAAGAATTTGTTGTTGAATGTTTTAAATGATTTAGATAGTTATAAATTAAGTCAAAGCTTGGTAAAATTGAATAATTGTGGCTTAATTGTTTAATGGCAATTGGCTATTATGGTGAAATGCAATGTTAATATTTAGTTGCTAGTGTTTATATGTGCGTTAGCCGAATTTGAACTTGAATAATGATTTGAGCACGATGTGTTGTATTGAGATTATGCTTAAGTGAAATTATAGATATATGTGATTAAATTGATTGGTGATACACATGTTTAAATAATATGAATGCAAAGAGTTGTGAAAGAGTAAATTGTAGTAAAACTGCTTGGGACAGCAGCTATAACGTGAATTTTGAAAAATCACCATAAATTGTTGGAGTGAAGTTAGAAGCTGAATAAATTATTTAATTAAAGCTTAATGAGTCTAGTTTCAAATGAAATCAAAGAGAACATATTTTTACTTCTGTACAATTAGAAATTTGATTCGTAGTAAAAGGTGGTCAGATTAGTCAAACAGTGAAACAGGGGAAACTTTAAGAAAAATCTGGTATTTCTTGGCCAAACTAAAAATTCTGAAAATTTTATGGATAAAAGATATATGAGTCTATTTTCATGGAAATTTTACGGCAATTGATTTGAAGTTTCGTAGCTCCAGTTATAAATAATTTAGTGACTGTTGCTCAGGAAGACAGCTTATTGTGAATTTGTGATTATGTAGTAAACATTGATAAAAATTTGTTAATGAGTTGCTTAATCTTTTCTTATAAACTTACTATGATCTATATGTGTGAAATTCGAATATATATATTATATTTCTGAAGTAATGCTTGAATAGTCGAATAATGACTAGTTTAAAAATTTTGAATTTAGGCTCAAGAGCAAAGAGGGTCGAAGTTGGATAGGGGAAAAGAGAAAGTAATTGAGTAGCCTTTCCGCAACCGTTCAAGTATATCCAAGGTAAGTTTTGAATAGTCACATTGAGTACATAATTGATAATGTCTTGATATGTGTATGATAAATGTACTGCGATCTATTGATTCTATTTGAATATAGTTGAGTGACAAATAATTTATGTTAAGGCTTAAAGCCGAATAGACATTAGAAGTTAAGCTTGGAAAGTAAAATGGACATATATTCTTATGTATGTTATTGAGCCAAAAGTTATATGAATGGTGCCCATGTTATGCTATTATTCGAAGGGAATAAATGAACTATGATTGTGAGATGTTATGTGAATTGAATTTTCTTGCGAATAAGTGTGCATGACATTCAGTGATGTTTATCCGGACTTAGGGTCTGCAGGCTATGTGCTGGAATTATATCCGGACTTAGGGTCCGCAGGCTATGTGCTGGAATTATATCCGGGCTAAAGTCCCGCAGGCTTCGAGCTGGTATTATACCGGGTTTAAATTCCTGCAGGCTTGTGCTGGTAATTGGTTTCAAGTCCTAAGACCTGACAGGCTTAATGCCAGTAAGTTAAGTAAGATTACGATATTGAATGTTCGCAGTAAACCATCGTCGAGTAAGTACTATACATTTAAAATGTTCAGGTACGTATTACTTACTCATCGGTGAATTGATTTCGAAGTAAATCATTAGCATCAAAGAAGAATATATATAAATATGATTGATGGTTATATTTGTGAATATGAGAATGATTTAAATCGGTCATGGTATATTTGTATATGAATTATATGTTAAAATTTCTTTATGTACTCAAGTACATTCAGTCAATGATTTTGTGAATTATTAGTATTAAAGAATGATACTTAAGTGTGAATGATTGTTATATCTACGAGTAAAACAATGACCTATTCGATCAAATGTTGTTAATATATGAGATTATTTGATTTAAATGCATCGTATGAACTTTAAGTAGAAGAAAAATATGTGCTGAGAAATCTTTGTATATGTTTATGTGTATTCGGCCATGAAATGATTTAAATTGAGAATAAGTATGTTTAAATGAGTGTTTCGATTTTCGATAAGTCTTTAATTGTTTGTGATGCTTAAAACTTACTAAGCTTTGAAAGCTTACTCTGTTCTTTATTTCTCTATTTTATAGATTGTTGATTTTGGCCACCGACTCGGGGATCGTCAGCAGTTCATCACACTATCGATCTTTTTGGTACAGTTATATTTTGGACTCTATATGGCATGTATAGGTTAGGCTGATGATAACGATGTTTTGAAATTGTAAATATTTTGGCCATACGAAAATAGCGTATAACTTAAATATCAGTATGTATTTCAGCTCGATCTTTGTTTATGTTTATTGACAATATGAATGTGAAAATTAAATGTTTAGTTCGGTAATACCTCTTAGCCTTAATCCGGCAATCAGATTCGGGTTAGGGGTGTTACAATTTTATTGGTATCAGAGCTACAGTTTAGTCGATTCTAGGACTAACGTAGCGTATATGAGTCTAGCTATACATGCCATATAGTGTTAATACGATAGCGTGTTGATTTTTGATAGTTAAAAATGTATTTTCATATAGTAATGGATCCCGATCCCGATCGAGCGGTAGCTGATGATGTAGAGAGTGTAGCGCCTGCCCCCGCACACGGGACAACGTCGATGGACTCTCAACCTATTGGGAGCAATCAAAATGATGAGGCTAGACAAGCCTCTTATAATGTGATGAATGATTGGTTTAACCAATACATTCGAACTAATGCGGCTGCTCCACAACCCCCACTTCCGACGAATACGCCCTCTGTACCTACAATACCTCTGGTAATTGATCAGATGAGGTTGAATAAGCCCCCAATTGATAGAATTCGAAAGCACGGGGCTACTGAATTTAAAGCTACAGACAGTGATGATGCCGAGCAAGCTGAATTTTGGTTAGACAACACTATTCGAGTACTTGATGAACTATCTTGCACACCCGATGAATGCCTGAAATGTGCTATATCTTTGCTACATGATTCTGCCTATTATTGGTGGAATACATTGGTTTCTGTTGTACCCAGTGAGCGAGTGATGTGGGAGTTCTTCCAAACTGAATTCCAGAAAAAGTATATCAGTCAGAGGTTCATCGATCAGAAACGGAAAGAATTTCTTGAACTTAAACAGGGTTCCATGTCAGTTACTGATTATGAATGGAAGTTTGTCAAACTTAGTAGATATGCTCGGGAATGTGTATCGTCTGAGGCTATTATGTGTAAACGCTTCGAGGATGGGCTAAATGAAGATATTAAAATGTTTGTTGGCATTCTTGACATCAGAGAGTTCGTAGTGCTTGTTGAGCGAGCTTGCAAAGTCGAGGAGCTTAGTAAAGAGAAAAGGAAAACTGATGTTGGAGCTGGAGAGTTTCGTAAAAGATCTTCGGGAAAGCCTTTTCAGCAATCATCGAAGAAATTTCGAGATGATTCAGGCCGATCTAAGAACACTTCGGGCTTTTCCAGACGAGACCGTGATCGACCTCCTATGAGTACGCTAGCCACTTCAGTTGTCAGTGTTGGAAATGATCGTCGGGATAGGACCAAGTGCAAGTTTTGTGAAAAATGGCATTCGAGGAGTTGTAGATTTCATGATCACTCCTGCTATAGATGCGGATCATCCAACCACTTCATCAAAGACTGCCCGAGATTGTCAGAGCAAAATGTGAATCAGAGTGGGAAACCGAGTATTGCTATAGCTCGAGGTAGACCACCTAGGAATACAGGAATGCTAGTGGCGGTCAGAGAGGGTCTAGAGATGCTACGACCAGATCCGAGGCTCGTGCTCCTTCTAGAGCTTATGCTTACGCGTACGCGAGGATGCTTTTTCGCCTGATGTTATTACCGGTACTTTCACTCTCTTTGATACTGATGTGATTGCATTGATTGACCCTGGTTCTACTCATTCATATGTAAGTGAGACTTTAGCATCCAGTAACACTCTACCTGTTGAGTCTACTGAGTTTGTGATTCGAGTGTCGAATCCCTTGGGTTGATATGTGCTAGTCGACAAAGTGTGTAGGAAATGTCCCCTGGTAACCCGAGGTTCCTATTTTTCGGCCAATTTGATGCTTTTACCGTTTGATGAATTTGATGTTATTCTCGGTATGGATTGGTTGACCGTACATGATGCAGTTGTGAATTGTAAAAGAAAGACTATTGATTTGAGATGTGCAAATGATGAGATAATCCGAGTTGAGTCTACTGATTTGAACGGGTTACCAGCAGTAATATCCTCGATGTTGGCTCAGAAATATGTAAAAAAGGGGTTTGAAGCATATCTTGCGTACGTACTTGATAGTAAAGAGTCAGAAAAGAAACTTGAATCAGTGCCAATGGTTTGTGAGTATTTGGATGTTTTTCCTGAGGAGTTACCGGGATTACCACCTGTTCGAGAGGTAGAGTTTGGCATTGAACTTGTACCTAGGACTACACCAATTTCGATAGCTCCGTATCGTATGGCACCAATCGAATTGAAGGAATTGAAAGTTCAGTTGCAAGAGTTGACGGATAGAGGTTTCGCTCGACCGAGTTTCTCACCTTGGGGTGCACCAGTATTGTTTGTGAAAAAGAAAGACGAAACCATGAGAATGTGCATCGACTATCGTCAATTAAATAAAGTGAAAATAAAGAACAAATATCCGTTACCGCGTATTGATGATTTATTTGATCAGTTGAAGAGAGCCTCAGTGTTTTCAAAGATAGATTTGAGATCGGGTTATTATCAATTGCGAGTTCGAGACTCAAATGTGCCTAAAACTGCTTTCAGAACGAGATACGGTCACTACGAGTTCTTAGTGATGCCGTTTGGGCTCACTAATGCCCCTGCGGTATTTATGGACTTGATGAATCGGATCTTCAGACAGTATTTGGACCGGTTTGTAGTTGTGTTTATAGACGACATTTTGATCTATTCGCGAGATGAAACCGAACATGTCGAGCACCTGAGATTAGTGTTGCAGATTTTACGGGACAAGCAGTTATATGCTAAGTTCAGTAAATGTGAGTTCTGGTTGAGAGAAGTTAGCTTTTTGGGGCATGTGGTATCCGCATCGGGTATTCGTGTTGATCCAAGTAAAATATCAGCCATACTTGATTGGAAGCCTCCTAGAAATGTTACTGCAGTTCGGAGCTTTTTGGGACTTACCGATTACTACAGATGGTTTGTAAAGGGTTTCTCGATGATAGCCACACCAATGACGAAGCTACTTCAGAAAGATGTTAAGTTCGAATGGTCAGAAAAGTGCCAGAAAAGTTTCGACCAACTGAAAACCTATTTGACTGAAGCTCCAGTGTTAGTGCAGCCCGAATCCGGTAAAGAGTTTGTCATTTACAGTGATGCGTCCTTACATAGGCTGGGTTGTGTATTGATGCAAGAAGGTCGAGTTGTAGCTTACGCTTCGAGGCAATGGAAGCCACATGAGAAAAACTATCCGACCCATGATCTCGAATTAGCTGCCATCGTATTTGATTTGAAAATATGGCGACACTACTTGTTTGAAGCGAGGTGTCATGTATATTTGGATCACAAAAGCCTCAAATATTTGATGACTCAAAGAGATTTGAATCTGAGACAAAGACGTTGGCTTGAATTGTTGAAAAATTACGAGCTTGTCATTGACTATCACCCGGGAAAGGTTAACGTGGTTGCCGATGCATTAAGTCACAAGTCACTATTTACTTTGCGAGCGATGAATGTACACTTGTCCGTTTCATCCGATAATGTGTTAGTAGCAAAATTAAAAGCTAAACCGTTATTGATTCATCAAATATGTGAAACTCAAAAAGTCGATGATGAATTGGTTGCTAAACGAGCTGAATGTGTTTCGAATGTGGATTCAGAGTTTCAAATTGACAACAATGATTGTTTGAGGTTCAGAAGTCGATTGTGTGTTCCAAGAAATTCGAAACTTATTTCTATGATTTTGAGCGAGGCTCATAGCAGCCGAATGTCAGTTCACCCGGGTAGTACGAAAATGTACAACGATCTGAAACGTCAGTATTGGTCGCATGGTATGCAACGAGACATTTCTAATTTTGCCTCGAAGTGTTTGATATGTCAACAAGTGAAAGCAGAACATCAAGTGCCTTCAAGATTACTTCAGCCGATCATGATACCCGAATGGAAATGGGATTGAGTCAGATGGATTTTGTATCTGGGTTGCCATTGTCACCAAGCAAGAAAGATGCGATTTAGGTTGTTATTGGTAGATTGACAAAGTCGGCTCATTTTATTCCCGTACGTACAGATTATTCACTTGACAAGTTAGTTGAACTGTATGTTTCTCAAATTGTAAGGTTACACGGGGTACCTACTTCTATTGTGTCGGATAGAAATCTGAGATTCACATCGCGATTTTGGAAGAAATTGCAAGAAGCATTGGGTACCAAGTTGCATTTTAGCACCGCTTTTCATCCCCAGACCGATGGTCAATCTGAGCGGATAATTCAGATACTCGAGGATATGTTGAGATGTTACATCATTGAGTTTAGTGGTTCATGGGAACGGTATTTGCCTTTGATTGAATTTGCTTACAACAATAGTTTTCAACCAAGCATTAATATGGCACCTTACGAGGCTTTGTACGGTCGTAAATGTCGTACACTGTTGTTTTGGACCGAGCTCAGTGAAAGTAAAATCTTCGGGGTTGATTTGATTAAAGATGCTGAACAAAAAGTAAAAGTGATCCGTGAAAGTCTGAAAGCAGCTTCAGATCGTCAGAAGTCGTATGTAGATTTAAAACGAAAAGACATTGAGTATCAGGTCGGAGACAAAGTATTTCTTAAAGTTTCACCCTGGAAAAAGGTGCTTAGATTTAGTCGTAAGGGCAAATTGAGTCCGAGGTTCATCGAGCCATATGAAATATCCGAACAAGTTGGGCCGGTAGCATACAGATTGATTTTGCCCCCTGAACTTGAAAAGATTCACAATGTTTTTCATGTTTCGATGCTTCGACGTTATAGATCCGATCCATCGCATGTAATTAGTCCATCAGAGGTTGAGATTCGATCTGATTTGAGTCACGAAGAAGAACCGGTTCGTATTTTGGCTTGTGAAGTAAAAAAACTACAAAATAAGAAAATCTCATTAGTGAAAGTACTGTGGCTCAAACACGGGGTTGAAGAAGCGACTTGGGAGCCAGAAGACTCAATGAAAGAATGTTATCCTAACCTTTTCGTTGGTAAGATTTTCAGGGACGAAAATTTCTAAGGGGGGAGAGTTGTGACAGCCCTAATTTGACCCCAGTCGGAAAGTGGTTTCGGGACCACAAAACCGAGTCATAAAAATAATTAGATGTTATATTCGGTGCTTATTATATGCGAAAGTTCATGTGTGAAAATTTCATGCTTTGATCTTGTCAATTGTATGTGAAATTATTAAATAGGACTTATGTGAAAATTTTTGAAAATGCTATAGGCTAATTTGTAGTGGCCAAATAACTTATAGTATGAAATAGGTGGATTTGCATGTCAAAATTCCCATCTTAAGGTGTAGTGGCCGGCCATCATGATGAGAACAAATGGAATATGCATTTTAAATTAGCACTATGAGATTTAATGGCTTTATTATCATACAATAAAGAGAAATAAAATAACAAAATGATGAAAAGGACAAAGCTTGTCCATCTTTGTTCTTCATAGCCGAACTTAAGAAAACAAATAGGGGAAGGGAAGCTCTTGAATGTTCGGTCACTTGGGGAAGAAAAATCCAAGGTAAGCTCATGGTAGTTTGCTTCTATCTTGATGTTTATGAGTTCCTTTCTTGATTCTACCTTAACCCATGTAGTATATTTTGGTTTTTGGTTGTGTTGTGAGCATTCGGTCATGAATTAAAATGAAGGAAATGGTTGTTGTTTCATGATCTTTTGATGAATAATGGTAGATGGGTGAAGTTGAGCCAAACAAATGAGCATATATGTGCATTAGATGCTAAGTGGGAAAATCGGCTAACATGTTGTGTGTACTACGGCCGAATGTGAACTTGGATAATATTGAGTAATGTGTGTGCTTTAAAATGATGGAATAGAGTGGATGCTTTAAATGTGTTATGAACAATTATAAGTTAAATTAAGGTTTGCTAAATTACCATTGTCATTGCCGAATCTGTGCTTAATTAAAGAAGAATTTGTTGTTGAATGTTTTAAATGATTTAGATAGTTATAAATTAAGTCGAAGCTTGGTAAAATTGAATAATTGCGGCTTAATTGTTTAATGGCAATTGGCTATTATGGTGAAATGCAATGTTAATATTTAGTTGCTAGTGTTTATATGTGCGTTAGCCGAATTTGAACTTGAATAATGATTTGAGCACGAGGTCTTGTATTGAGATTATGCTTAAGTGAAATTATAGATATATGTGATGAAATTTATTGGTGATATACATGTTTAAATAATATGAATGCAAAGAATTGTGAAAGAGTAAATTGTAGTAAATCTGCTTGGGACAACAGCTGTAACATGAATTTTGAAAAATCACCATAAATTTTTGGAGTGGAGTTAGAAGCTGAATAAATAATTTAATTAAAGCTTAATGAGTCTAGTTTCAAATGAAATTAACGAGAACATATTTTGACTTCTATACAATTAGAAATTTGATTCGTAGTAAAAGGTGGTCAGATTAGTCAAACAGTGAAACAGGGGAAACTTTAAGAAAAATCTGGTATTGTTTGGCCAAACTAAAAATTCTGAAAATTTTATGGATAAAAGATATATGAGTCTATTTTCAGGGAAATTTTACGGCAATTGGTTTGGAGTTTTGTAGCTCCAGTTATAAATAATTTAGTGACTATTGCTCAGGAAGACAGCTTATTGTGAATTTGTGATTATGTGGTAAACATTGATAAAAATTTGTTAATGAGTTGCTTAATGTTTTCTTATAAACTTACTATGATCTATATGTGTGAAAGTAAAATATATATATTATATTTCTGAAGTAATGCTTGAATAGTCGAATAATGACTAGCTTAAAATTTTTGAATTTAAGCTCAAGAGCAAAGAGGGTCGAAGTTGGATAGGGGAAAAGAGAAAGTAATTGAGTAGCCTTTCCACAACCGTTCAAGTATATCCAAGGTAAGTTTTCAATAGTCACATTTAGTACGTAATTGATAATGTCTTGATATGTGTATGATAAATGTACTTCGATCTATTGATTCTATTTGAATATAGTTGAGTGACAAATAATTTATGTTAAGGCTTAAAGCCGAATAGACATTAGAAGTTAAGCTTGGAAAGTAAAGTGGACATATATTCTTATGTATGTTATTGAGCCAAAAGTTATATTAATGGTGCCCATGTTATGCTATTATTCGAAGGGAATAAATGAACTATGATTGTGAGATGTTATCTGAATTGAATTTTCTTGCGAATAAGTATGCATGACATTCAGTGATGTTTATCCGGACTTAGGGTCCGCAGGCTATGTGCTGGAATTATATCCGGACTTAGGGTCCGCAGGCTATGTGCTGGAATTATATCCGGGCTAAAGTCCCGCAGGCTTCGAGCTGGTATTATACCGGGTTTAAATTCCCGCAGGCTTGTGCTGGTAATTGGTTTCAAGTCCTAAGACCTGACAGGCTTAATGCCAGTAAGTAAAGTAAGATTACGATGTTGAATGTTCGCAGTAAACCATCGTCGAGTAAGTACTATACATTTAAGATGTTCAGGTACGTATTACTTACTCATCAGTGAATTGATTTTGAAGTGAATCATTAGCATCAAAGAAGAATATATATATAAATATGATTGATGGTTGTATTTGCGAATATGAGAATGATTTAAATCGGTCATGGTATATTTGTATATGAATTATATGTTAAAATTTCTTTATGTACTCAAGTACATTCAGTCAATGATTTTGTGAATTATTAGTATTAAAGAATGATACTTAAGTTTGAATGATTTTTATATCTATGAGTAAAACAATGACCTATTCGATCAAATGTTGTTAATATATGAGATTATTTGATTTAAATGCATCGTATGAACTTTAAGTAGAAGAAAAATATGTGCTGAGAAATCTATGTATATGTTTATGTGTATTCGGCCATGAAGTGATTTGAATTGAGAATAAGTCTGTTTAAATGAGTGTTTCGATTTTCGATAAGTCTTTAATTGTTTGTGATGCTTAAAACTTACTAAGCTTTGAAAGCTTACTCTATTCTTTATTTCTCTGTTTTATAGATTGTTGGTTTTGGCCACCGACTTGGGGATCGTCAACAGTTCATCACACTATCGATCTTTTTGGTATAGTTATATTTTGGACTCGATATGGCATGTATAGGTTAGGCTGATGATAACGATGTTTTGAAATTGTAAATATTTTGGCCATACGAAAATGGCGTATAACTTAAATATCAGTATGTATTTCAGCTCGATCTCTGTTTATGTTTATTGACAATATGAATGAGAAAATTAAATGTTTAGTTCGGTAATACCTCTTAGCCTTAATCCGGCGATCGGATTCGGGTTAGGGGTGTTACATATATATATTATCAAAACATCTTTCGGTTTCAAAGCTCATTCATTAAGTGACCACGTACATGTATACACATATACATATACTCATGAATTAAAATATAGCTTCTTATGTATAAGAATAGCAATGACCGAATGAACACTTATATATATATATATATATATAAAGATACATTAACAAACTATCATTCAATGGCTAAGCCAAAACATCCGTATCATACCAAATACACATACACTTATATGCATATACTTGTAAGTCAAAGTATAACAATCATATATACATTTATATCAATGGCCTAATATACCACCAATTGCACATATATTCAAAAATCATTTCAATAATATTCATATTATTCATTCACAAGGCCGAATACATTTTTCACATTCACATATATTCTTACTTTACTTCAAGCATGTTTTGCAACAAATATAAAGTAACTTACTCACCTTATTTCAAATGGGTAATAAACCAATTCATACCTGATCATTTTAGCTCATTTTTGCATATTCGATGAACCATTCAGAATTGGGTAGGACCCTCGGATCATCACACATATCATACAATGCCAACATTCCAGACGTGGTCTTACATGTAATCACATATCGATGCCACTGTCCCTGACAGGGTCTTACTCGCACACATATATCGGAATCACATATTGATGCCAACGTATAAAATGTGGTCTTACCCGCACACATATATCGGAATCAAATATCGATGCCAACGTATAAAACGTGGTCTTACTCGCACACATATATCAATGCCATGGTCTTACTCGCACATCACATATCGAAATCCTATGTCATGACATATGTATCCTAGCTATTCCTAAGGTTCATACGGGGCTTTCGGACTTCATAACTCGGTTGAAACAAATTCATAAATATTTCTGCCATGCTTATTCATATTCAGTTAACACACACACACACACACACATATACGTATTTCAATTCAGCATATATAATTCACATTTAATTAAGATTAAGTACATCTATTTGCTTATAAACTTACCTCGGACAATGGTAATCGGGACAGGTCGACTAGTCAACAACTTTGGTTTTTCACCGGTCCAAATTCGATTTCTACATTTCTTGATTTAATTCAATACAAATTAAACTCATTCAAACATATTTTCATTCAATTTAGTCCAAAAACACATAAATGGGCAAATTACCATTTTCCCCTAACATTTTACACTTTTTACAATTTAGTCCCTATTACACAAAACACAAAATATGCAAAATTTCAATATTCCCATGTTGGGCCAAATGTTCCTAGTGTTCATACAAGTCCATATATTTTATTTATTTCACATTTTAGTCCCTCAATTTATTATTTTTGCAATTTAGTCCTAATTACTCAAAATCATCAAAAACTCCAATACAAAACATGTTAATCCAAAACATATCTTTCATATTTCATCATCGAACAACAAAAATCACAAGCTTTCAACAATGGCATAACTCAAAATATTCATCAAAATAAAAAATTCAGGAATGGGTTTACTAGTACTCGAAGCAACGATCTCAATTTTCCTTCTACCCGATTAAGTCCTTTTATTTAATCGGACACTCAAATGACAAAATTAAATCACAAAAAATTCACACATACAAATTCACACATACACAAAAAATAATTTTTAAAATATTTTTCTGACTCGGATTCGTGGTCCTGAAACCACCGTTCCGACTAGGGTCTAAATCGAGCTATTACAACTTACTTACGGGTTCTAAGAGTAACTTACTCTCCATTCTTTTGTTTTCTCAAGCTCGTTGCTTGCGCTTTCATTCAGAGTTTGCCACTTCACCATTTCCATTGAATCTTTGACCCGAGTTCATTTCACAAACTATGCCACTAAGGCGTATTCTTGACTTTATATGTCTTCCCTTGTCTCCGGAAGCTTCAAACATTTGCTTGATCGACAAATAGCCATGAAGGTGTTCATACCTCATTAGATAATCATAAAGGTGTCCATACATCAATAGATAGCCACAAGGGCATCGACTTGACTTAGATAGCCACAAGGGAGTCCATAAGCAATAGATATCCATAAAGGCATCCATATAGATAGGTAGCCACAAAGGCGTCTCCGTATAAAAAACTTTTCCATGAACACACATTTAAAAAAATTAGCCACAAAGACTCTCATAAAACAAAATCAGTCACCAAGGCATCCACTATAACATTCTTCACCTCGAAGGCGCATTCACAGAGTCGGCCACTAATGCTCTATAAAACATATATCACCGTAAAGGCTCATGTATAATAGAGACAATCATAGAGGCTTCTAATTATCAGAGAACATACAAAAAGGCTTCCACATTTTGGTAAATGACATTTTTGACAACAGGGATTTGCCTAAACTTAACATCTTGAGGTTTGCCCCTCATCGCTTGGTACTCACCTAACCGTCGTTTATCTTCTTTCCCTACATAATGCTATAGTCCCAGACTAGGTCTTACACTATGTGGTATTATTATCCCCATATGATGCCATAGTCACAGACTAGGTCTTACACTATATGGTTTTCATATCCCCATATGATGCCATAGTCCCATACTAGGTCTGTAACAGCTCGATTTTAGCTAAATCAAAACAGTAGTTTCAGAACCACAAATTTAAGTTTGTAAAATTATTTTAATACTATTTTTGGTGTTTACATTATCTGATTAAATATGTGTGAAAATTTCATATGCTAATTTTATCGTTTAAGTGGTTAATTTGAGAAAATGACTAAATCGCGTAAAATGCAAAGTTCATGTTCTAATTGTTTAAGTTCTTAATTCGTATGATTCATTAATGGTGAAGTCCTTATGTTGTGAATAAACCATGGATAATGGAAATTTACATGAATAGCCATTTATTAAATGATTCATAATGTTTTAAACAAAGGTTAAAATGGTAAAAATGGAATTAATGTATAATTAAGTAAAAAAAATCAAATATGGTTCCATTATGATCTTTTAATGGCCGAATGAAGCAAAGAAGAAATTAAAATAGGACATTGAAATTTTGGCACTTCTCTAGCTTGATTGAGGTACTTTTTGAGCTCTATTTTTGATGATTTCTATATTTTTGTGATCGTTGCTTCGTGTTTTGGCTAGCCCATGTCTCAATTTTTGAAAGTTTTGATGATTTTGAATGTTTCCATTGATGAATTCATGTGTTTTATGATGTTTGATGATGAATTATGAAAGCTTGGTGCTTGATATACATGTTTTGTAAAGTGATTTTGAGTAAAAATACATATTAGGGATTAAATTAAGAAAAGTGTAAATTGAGGGGTTAAATTTTGAAATAAATTAAAAATATGGGCTGCTAGGGGCACTATAGTAATTTGAAACACATGGGTTTGTAATGAATTGTTGTAATTTTATGTATTTGTGAAATAGGGATTAAATTATCAAAATGTGAAAGTTTTGGGGCTAAAGTGCAAAAATGCCCAAATGTATATTTTTGGATGAAATTGAATGAATAGGAAATTATATGAGTTAATTTTGAATTTATATAGATCGAGAAAGAAAGGAATCAGATTGAGATCGGGGAAAATCGAAGGTTATTGACTAATCAATTCGATTCATCAATTCTGAGTACAAGGTAAGTTCGTACGTGATAAACATTGTTACAATTATGTTTCTAGTGCTTCAGTATTGCATTAATTGAATATATACGACTAAGATTGTGTTTGACGACAAATCGACTATGTGGCACTAACTGTGCGATACTGAGATAGCTTCGATTATATACAACACTTAGTGTGCGAATTGGAATAACCTTGGCTTTATGTGGCACTAAGTGTGTGATATCGAGATAGCTTCGGTTTAATGTGATGGCACTAAGTGTGCGATGTCGTTATAGCTTCGGCTAAAAATGTATGCACTAAGTGTGTGAGTTCTTAAAGCATTAATAGATTTCCAAACGATTTAACGTATTGAATAAAGAGGTGAGAATGAAATAAATAAATATGGGACAGTACAGGTACGTATCATACCTATGTAGTAGTTGATACTATGTGTATGAAGCTTGATGAATTTGTATATACATGATAAATGGTCATGGATTAGAATTGAATGATGATATGAAAACTACTAAGTGTTTATTAATTGATGATTTGTATATTATGAACTGTTGAGTATTTTTGGTACAAACTTACGAAGCTATGAAGCTTACTGTGTGTTATTTGTCTTTATTTTTAGATTATCAAAGTTAGCTCAGACATCGGGGATCATCGGGAACCATCATCACACTATCGACTACTTGTTGGTATTATTGGATGCTTGTAAATATAGTTTATGGCATGTATAGGCTAGTGAGTTTATGTTATGTTTTGAATTATGATTTAAGCCATGAGATTTGGCTTAATTTTGGTTGAAAATGTTGGTATGTATTTGGTCATTTAAGTTGGACTAAGTGATGTGTTTGAAAGGTGATTTATGTAATGTGTATAATGCCTTAGATATTGGCTTGTTTTGGATATGTTTGATTAGTTGTAGTTATAGCTAAATGGTTTGTTTTAATTGTGGAATTGAGTAATTGAAATTGTTGAGAATAGATGGCATGATATGTGTAACACCCCTAACCCATATCTGTCGCTGAAATGGGGTTATGAGGTATTACTAGACAAGATAAAATTTTCAAACAATCATAAATATGCACTTGCACAAACTTTTAAACCAACCAAACCTTATATATATATATTTAAATACCACATAGCCGAATATAATTTTAAAGTAACTTAAATAATATGCAAAACATACATATAACATTACACTTCAAAAGCAAACTAAAATTATATATTAATAGAACCACAAAACCAAATACACATAATCACTACAATTTGATCAACTCATATTCGGCATTTGTACTTTATAACTTGTAAAATCAATTTTTATAATTATAGTTAAAGTACTAACTTATACATTATACAACATTCATCTAACATGAAATAGGTCACATATACATCACATAAAAACTCATATAATTTCCATGGTTTACTATTGCTCAAATTACAATTCATTGGGTCATTTATTATCATCTCACTCACATACCATAATAAACAACACAATCTCAATCTATAATCATTTACTAACTTCATTAACCATACCTAATTATTTAACCATTTAAACACTTTAAGTACACATACATTTTCCATGCAAACCGAACCAACATAATCTATGCTTATTCGAAGATACACATACATCATTATTTTTTTTTTATAAACTTCAAAACCAAAACCAAGTTTCATCTAATAAGACATAACATATGCTATATCATGCACATCTAAATATACCATGAACAAACTTAACATCTGAGCTCATGTTTATAATTGACTATACATACACCAAAACCGAATTCACAAACATATACATGCAAAAACGTTAACCAATTTTCAAAGCATATAACTCACAAAAATAATAATTAAACTTCAAAGTCAAACATGATCAATTATATATATACCACCATTATCAAGCTAATTCATATAACACATAACTCAAACAATACTTACTTAAATCACATATCATTTTGACTAAAATGAACTCAATCCATAAGCAAACATAACCAAAATCAAACATAGAAATTTAGTCATTTTCGCATGGCCTTATACAAACCATAATCATCATTTCAAAAATATGTTCCAACCTATACATGCCATAGTTCAAGATTAACTACATAAATACCGAAACAGTGGATAGTGTGATGAACTTTGCTGACGATCCCTGAGCTCGTAACTTGCTTCAAAATCTATAAAATAGAATCACACGTATACACAGAGTAAGCTTTTATAGCTTAGTAAGTTATAAACAAATAAACAACTCAAAATATATAGTCAATTCATTTAAGCTAACCAAATTATATTAAACTCATTATTTCTTAAGCTCAAACTACAAAATTACATATATAATACATTTCATACTCCACTTTCCACCTTGCCCGAATGTTCAAGTGATCTAAATTACTGAATATTAATCAACTTTCATAATCAATATGGCATTAAATATCCAAACATACATATGCTCAAATACACAAACTCAAGAATCATAATATAACATCATGTACATTTATTACTTATTTGGCCGAATATACATATTATAATCACATATGTCTTTCATTTGTATCGAATGCAATTTGTAACAAAAAATCAAATTACTCACTTACCTTAATTCAAATAAGTAACCAACTAATTCATACCTGGTCATTTAGCTTGATTTACACATTCGATCACACTTATCGTTGCTTGATGAACCATTCGAAATTAGATAGGACACTTAGATAATCACACATATCGTATAATGCCAACATCCTAGACGTGGTCTTACATGTAAACACATATCGATGCCACTGTCCCAGACAGGGTCTTACTCGCACACATATATTGAAGTCACATATCAATGCCAACGTATAAACGTGGTCTTACCTGCACACATATATCGAAGTCCTATGTCATGACATATGTATCCCAACTATTCCTAAGGTTTATATGGGGCTTTCGGACGTCGTAACTCGGTTGGAACGAATTCAGAAATATGGTAGCCAAGCTCATTCATAATTGATTATAACATACATATATTCATTTATTTCATTACAGCCTATACATTTAGCATTTATATAAATTTGAATACGCCTATTTTCTTATAAACTTACCTCGGACGATGAAAAAAAGGGGAACGGATCAGCTAGTCGACAACTTTAGTTTTCCCCCGATCTAAATTCGATTTTCTCTTTTCTTGATCCAAATTAATATAAATTAAACTTATTAAATAAAATATTCAATCAAATTCATCCAAAAACACACAAATGGGCAAATTACGCTTTTACCCCTGATATTTCACATTTTTCACAATTTAGCCTCTATTGCATGAAACACAAAATATGCAAAATCTCACAACAACATAGTTAGGCCGAATCTTCCTTATACTCTTACTAGTCCATATATTTTATTTATTTCACATTTTAGCCCCTCAATTTATTATTTTTGCAATTTAGTCCTAATTACTCAAAATCATCAAAAACTCCAATATAAAACATGTTAATCTAAAATATATCTTTCATATTTCATCATCAAACGAAAAAAATCACAAGCTCTCATCAATGACATAACTCAAAATATTCATCAAAATAAAAAAAAATTAAGTATGGGTCAGATAGTACTCGAAGCAACGATCTCAAAAACGTAAAAATTATCAAAAACCGAAACCAAACTAACCTTGAATCAAGCTTGAGAAATGGCCGAATATCACAAAGCTTTTGTTTCTTTTTCTTTTATTTAGTTTCGGTGATGAGAGAATATAATGAATATAAATTTACTTTATGTTTTATTATAATATATGTTAACATATAAATTAATTACTTATTTATTCTTTATAATAAAAATATCAAACAATTATAAACATGGGCACTACCATCCATCACAAATTTTAATGGTTTATTTACAACATAAATACTCCAATTTAAAAAGCCACTAATAATTCAGCCCTTATGCTTTAAACTATCAAGTTTTCAATTTACGCGATTAAGTCCTTTTATTAAATTGAGCATACAAACGAACAAATTTTCATACGAAACTTTCACACATGCAAATTCACATATAATAAACACAAAAAATAATATTTAAATATTTTTCTGACTCAGATTCGTGGTCCCGAAACCACCATTTCGACTAAGGTCTAAATTGGGCTGTTACAATATGTGTGCGAATTGGCTTGTTTTGGCCGCCCATATATGTGATGAAATGATACCATTTTTATGGCTAGGTCAGCATGAGAAAAGGGTGGCAAATGGGCTTTTCAAATGGCCTATTTTTGTCCACACGGGCAGAGACACGAGCGTCTGTCTCAGTCGTGTGTGACACACGGCTTCGTGGCCCTTAGGGTACCCTTTCGAATTAAGGCAGTATACCCTACAGTTTTGACACGGGCTAGACACACGGGCGTGTCTATTGATCCTGCGTGGCATACGGGCTACCACATGGGCGTGTGGTCGGTCGTGTGACCCAAGTCATTAACCCCCTTAGATTTCACACGGTCTGAAACACGAGCGTCTCCTCGGCCGTGTGGTGCAAGTCAGTATGTATGTCCTGTTTTCATACGGCCTCTAACACAGGTGTGTATGGTAGCCGTGTGAGGCACATGACCTGTTCACAAGGGTGTGTGACCCTTAAATTTTTGAAATTTTTTTAAGTTTTTGAAAGTTTGCATATGTTATTGGTTTAGTCCCGAACCACTTCTGAGTACGTTTTAAGGTCTCGTAGAACCTTATAAGGAATAATGTGAATGATTTGATTGGATTTTGATTATGAATGCTTAAATGTATGTGAATAATGTGTATTATCTGGTAATGCCTTGTAACCCTATTCCGACAATGGATATAGGTAAGGGGTGTTACATTTAATTGGTATCAGAGCTACGGTTTAGTCAATTCTAGGACAAACGTAGCGTGTGAGAGTTTAGTTATACATGCTATATATATAAACTGCGATAGTGTGATGATTCCTGACAACTAAAATGTGTTTTTATATAGCAAATGTATTTCGGTCGAGCAATAGCTGACGATGTGGAAAGTAATGCACCCACTCCTGCTTAAGGGCCAGTGTAGTCTGATTCTAGGCTCGTAACTAGTAGCCAAGGGGGAGAGGCTAAGCAAGACTTTTTCAAATGATGAGTGAGTGGTTCACGGAGTTTGTTCGAACGAATCCAGCTGCTCAACAACCTCCACTCCCTCTTGTTCCTAAACAAATCCCAATTTTTCCACAAGTGATAGATCTGATTTGATTGAGTAAGCGGCCAGTGGATAAGATTCGTAAGCACAGGGCTAAGGAGTTTCTGGCTATAGTTGATGATGATGCTGAGAGAGTTGAGTTCTGGCTCGAGAACATGATCAGAGTATTTGATAAATTATCCTGTACTCCATATGAATGTATCAAGTGTGTTGTATCTTTGCTTAGAGATAATGCATATAATTGGTGGAAAAAATTGACATCTGTGGTTCATAGAGAATGAGTCACCTGAGAGTTCTTTCAAACTGAATTCAAAAAGAAATACATAAGTTAGAGATTTCTCAATTAGAAACATAAAGAGTTTCAAGAGTTGAAACAAGGCAGAATGATGGTGATAGAATATGAAAGAGAATTTGTACGTTTAAGTAAGTATGCCTGGGAATATGTTTCTACCGAGGTGATCATGTGTAAACGATTTTTTGATGGGTTGAATAAAGATATAAAGCTGTAAGTTGAGATACTTGAATTGAAGGAATTTGTAGTACTGGTTGAGAAGGCTTGTAAAGTAGAGGATCTTAGCAAAGAAAAAAGAAAGGTTGATTCTGAGGTAAGTGATCTGAGAAAGAGATCAATGAATAAATTTTATCATTCCTCGTCAAAGAAATCTAGAGACTATTTTAACCGATCGACAACTTTAGTGGGATGTCAAAGTAGAGATCACAGAAAGTAATACACCAACCCTAAAGCTCAAGCTACATTGGTACCGAGTGTTGGTAACGTAAAAGGTGTTAAACCCAGGTGCCAACAATGTGGAAGACAGCACTTTGGAGATTGTTGGGTGAAATATAATAATAGAACTTGTTATAGTTGTGGTTCACGAGATCAATTTATTAAAGATTGCTCAGGGTTAGCTGAAAAAGATAATGCTCAAAACACGAGACTGAGTAACACTGCAGTTATAGGGAGACCATTCCATAATGTTGGAAATGTGAGTGGGGGTAGAGGTGCGACACAAGACACTGTTGCTACATCTAATGCTAGAGCACCTGCACGAGCCTACACTATTCACGCTTGTGAAGAAGCATCATCTCCAGATGTTATCACTGCTACTTTTACTCTCTATGATACTAAAGTTATTGCACTGATAGATCCAGGATCAACTCATTTTTATATATGTATGAATTTAGTATCCAGTAAGACTTTGCCTATAGAGTCAACTAAATTTGTAATTAGAGTATCGAACCCCTTAGGCAAGAGTGTTTTAGTTGATATAGTGTGCAAGAGTTGTTCGTTGATGATTCGAGATTTTTGTTTTCCTGCTAATCTGATGTTGTTGCCATTTGACGAATTTGATATAATTCTGGGTATGGATTGGCTAATGTTGCATGATGTTGTTGTGAATTGCAAATGAAAGATGATTGATTTGAGATGTCAGAATAATGAGATTATTCGAATTGAGTCTGATAATCTGAATGGTTTGCCAGTAGTGACTTCATCGATGTTAGCTCAGAAATATGTGAGAAAGGGTTGTGAAGCTTACTTGACTTATGTGCTTGATACGAAAGTGACTGAAAAGAAGATTGAATCAGTGCCAGTTGTGTCTGTGAGTTCGTAGATGTATTTTCTAAAGAGTTACCAGGTTTACCACCAATACGAGAGGTTGAGTTTGGCATTGAGCTAGTGCCGGGAACAATGCTGATACTGATAGCTCCATACAGAATGGCTCCAATAGAGTTCAAAGAATTGAAATCTCAGTTACAAGAGTTGACAGATAGAGGATTTGCAAGACCGAGTTTCTCGCCCTGGGGTGCTCTTGTGTTGTTTGTGAAAAAAAAAAGATGGCACGATAAGAATATGTATAGACTACCGACAGTTGAATAAAGTGACAATCAAGAACAAATATCCTCTACCGTGAATTGATGATTTTTTTGACCAATTGAAAGGGGCTACAGTGTTTCCAGAGATAGATTTGAGATCAGTTTATTATCAGTTGAGAGTTAAAGACTCTGATGTGCCGAAAACTGCATTTAGAACGAGGTATGGTCATTATGAATTTTTAGTTATGCCTTTTAGACTAACGAATGCACCTACTATTTTTATGGACTTAATGAACTGGATTTTCAGATTGTATCTAGATCAATTTGTTGTTGTGTTCATATATGACATTTTGATATATTCACGAAATGAAACTGAGCAAGCCGAGCATTTCAGAATTGTACTGCAGACTCTGCGTGATAAGCAGTTATATGAAAAGTTCAGTAAATGTGAATTTTGGTAGCGTGAGGCTGGTTTTCTAGGGCATATTGTGTCAGCATTGGGTATCTGAGTCGATCCGAGTAAGATTTTTGCAATAATAGATTGGAAGCCTTTGAGAAATGTATCCGAAGTCTATAGTTTTTTGGGACTTGTCGGCTATTATAGATGATTTGTGAAACTAATTTCGATGATTGCAACCCCGTTGACAAGATTACTTCAGAAAGATGTAAAGTTTGAATGGTCTGAGAAATGTCAGAAAAGTTTTGATCAGCTGAAGGTTCTTTTGACTGAAGCTCCAGTGTTAGTACAGCCAGAATCGGGTAAAGAATTTGTAATCTATAGTGATGCATGGTTGAATGGTTTGGGCTATGTTTTAATGTAGGAAGCCAAAGTCATAGCTTATGTTTTGAGGCAGTTAAAGTCGCTTGAAAAGAATTACTCAACACACAATTTAGAGTTAACTGCCATTGTGTTTGCTTTAAAGATTTGGCGTCATTATCTATTTGGTGAGAAATGCCATGTTTGTTCTGACTACGAAAGCTTGAAATATTTGATGACTCAGAAAGATTTGAATTTGCGACAACAGAGATGGCTAGAATTGCTAAAAGACTATGAGTTAGTAATTGACTAGCATTTGGGAAAAGAAAATGTTGTTGCTGATGCATTAAGCCAAAAATCTTTGTTTGCTCTACTTGCAATGAATACTCAGTTAGCTCTTTCTGATGATGGCTCGATAGTAGCTGAGTTGAAAGCGAAACCATTGTTTGTACAGTAGATTTATGAAGCTCAGAAGACTGATAATGAAATGTTAGCTAAAAGAGCTTAATGTGATTCTAACCCTAATTTAGAGTTTCAAGTTGATTATGATGATTGTTTGAGATTCAGAGGTTGAATATGTGTTCTGATGAATTTAGAGTTGATTCAGATGATTTTGAACAAAGCACATAATAGTCGTTTATCTGTTCATTTGGAAAGCACAAAAATGTATAATGACTTGAAACAGCTCTATTGGTGGCATGGCATGAAACGAGATATCTCAGAGTTCGTTTCTAAATGTTTGATTTGTCAGCAAGTTAAAGCAGAACATCAGGTACAGTCTGGTTTATTACATCTGATTATTATTCCTGAATGGAAATGGGATAGAGTAACTATGGATTTTTTTTCGGGTTTGCCCCTATCTCCAAGTAAGAAAGATGCAATCTTGGTTGTTGTTGATCGGCTGACAAAATTAGCTCATTTCATTCCTGTGCATACAGATTATTTGCTTGACAAGCTTGCTAAGTTGTACATCTCTGAGGATGTGAGATTACACTGAGTAACTATTTTTGTTGTTTCAGATAGAGATTCGAAATTCATATCGAGGTTTTGGAAGAAATTACAAGATGCACTGGGTACAAAATTACATTTCAGTATCACCCGTAGACGGATGGTCAATCCGAGCGAGTTATTAAGATACTAGAGGATATGTTACGTTGTTGTATTCTTGAGTTTGAATGTACGTGGGAAAAGTATTTTCCATTGACTAAATTTGCGTATAATAATAATTTTCAATCGAGCATTAAAATGGCACCGTACGAAGCTTTATACGGTCGTAAATGTCTAACACCATTGTATTGGATTGAGCTAAGCAAGAATAAGATTCACGGGGTCGATCTGATTAGAGAAACAAAAAAGAGAGTGAAAGTGATTTGTGATAGTTTGAAAGCAGCGTTAGATCATCGTAAATCATACGCAAACTTAAAACGAAAAGATATTGAGTTTTAGATCGGTGATAGAATGTTTTTGAAAGTATCTCCGTGGAAGAAAATACTTCGATTCGGTCGTAAAGGCAAATTGAGTCCAAGATTCATCGGGCTGTATGAGATTATCGAGCGAGTTGGGCCAGTTGCTTATTGACTAGCATTACCATCTGAGTTAGAAAATATTCACAATGTATTTCATGTACCAATGCTTCGACGATACAAATCGGATCCCTCATATATTATTTCTTCGACAGAAGTTGAGATTCAATCAAATTTATCATACAGTGAAAAACTGATCCATATTCTAGCTCGTGAGATCAAAGAGTTGAGAAATAAAAGAATAGCGTTAGTAAAAGTGTTATGGCATCGACACGAGGTAGAAGAAGCTACTTGGGAACTCGAGGATGCTATGAGAAAGCAATATCCAAACCTATTCGCTGGTAAGATTTTCGGGGACGAAAATCCCTAAGGGGGAAGAGTTGTAATAGCTGGGTTTTAGCTAAATCAGAACAGTGATTTCAGAACCACAAATTCGAGGACGTAAAATTATTTTAATATTATTTTTGGTGTTTAGAGTATGTGATCAAATATGTGTGAAATTTCGTATGCTAATTTTATCATTTAAGTAGTTAATTTGAGAAAATGACTAAATCGCGTAAAATGCAAAGTTGATATTGTAATTGTTTTAGTGCTTAATTGCTATGATTCATTAATGGTGAAGTCCTTATGTTGTGACTAAACCATGGATAATGGAAATTTACATGAACAGCCATTTATTAAATGATTTATAATGTTTTAAACAAAGGTTAAAATGGTAAAAATGGAATTAATGTATAATTAAGTAAAAACAAAATCAAATATGGTTCCATTATCATCTTTTAATGGCCGAATGAAGCAAAGAAGAAAGTAAAATAGGGCTTTGAAATTTTGGCACTTCTCTAGCTTGATTGAGGTATGTTTTGAGCTCAGTTTTTGATGATTTCTATATTTTTATGATCGTTGCTTCGTGTTCTAGCTAGCCCATGTCTCAATTTTTGAAAGTGTTGATGATTTTGAAAGTTTCCATTGATGAATTCATGTGTTTTATGATGTTTAATGATGAATTATGAAATCTTGGTGCTTGATATACATGTTTTGTAAAGTGATTTTTAGTAAAAATCCGTATTAGGGATTAAATTGAGAAAAGTGTAAGTTAAGGGGATAAATTTTGAAATAAATTAAAAATATGGGCTGCTAGGGGCACTATAGTAATTCGCACACATGGGTTTGTAATGAATTGGTGTAATTTTTTTGTATTTGTGAAATAGGGATTAAATTGTCAAAATGTGAAAGTTTAGGGGCTAAAGTGCAAAAAATGCCCAAATGTATATTTTTGGATGAAATTGAATGAATAGGAAATTAAATGAGTTAATTTTGAATTTATACAGATTGAGGAAGAAGGGAATCGGATTTAGATAGGGGAAAATCGAAAGTTATCGAGTAATCGATTCGATTCGTCAATTTCGTGTACAAGGTAAGTTCGTACGTGATAAACATTAATATTGCATTAATTGTATATATACGATTACGATTGTGTAGGACAACAAATTGACTATGTGGCACTAAGTGTACGATACTGAGATAGCTTCGGTTACATATAACACTTAGTGTGCGAATTGGAATAGCTTCGGCTTTATGTGGCACTAAGTGTGCGATACCGAGATAGCTTCGGTTTAATGTAATGGCACTAAGTGTGTGATATCGTTATAGCTTCAACTAAACATTTATGCACTAAGTGTGTTAGTTCTTAAAGCATTGAAAGATTTCTAAACTATTTAACGTATTGAACAAAGAGGTGAGAATGAAATAAATAAATAAATAAACACGAGAAAGTACAGGTACGTATGATACCTATGTAGTAGTTGATACTATGTGTATGAAGCTTGATGAATTTGTATATACATGATAAATGGTCATGGATTAGAATTAAATGATGATATGAGAACTACTAAGTGTTTATTAATTGATGATTTTTATATTATGAACTGTTGAGTATTTTTGGTACAAAATTATTAAGCTATGAAGCTTACTGTGTGTTATTTGCTTTGTTTTATAGAGTATCAAAGCTAGCTCGGACATCGGGGATCATCGGAAACCATCATTGGATGCTTGTAAATATAGTTTATGGCATGTATAGGCTAGCGAGTTTAAGTTATGTTTTTAATTATTGTTTTTAATTATGTTGTTGTGTATTTGGTCATTTAGGTTGGCCTAAGTGATGTGTTTGAAAGGTAATTTATGTGATGTGTATAATGCCTTAGATATTGGCTTGTTTTGGATATGATTGATTAGTTGTAGTTGTAGCTAAATGGTATGTTTTAATTATGGAATTGAGTAATTAAAATGGTTCAGAATAGATGGCATGATATGTGTGCAAATTGGCTTGTTTTGGCTGCCCATAAATGTGAAGAAATGATACCATTTTTGACGGCCAAGTGAGCATGAGAAAAGGGTGGCAAATTGGCTTTGCAAATGGCCTATTTTTGTCCACACGGGTAGAGACACGAGGGTGTCTCTCAATCGTGTGTGACACACGACTATGTTACATGGCTGTGTGTCTCCTAGGGTACCCTTTCGAATTAAGGCAGTATAGCCCACAGTTTTGACACGGCCTATACACACGGGCGTGTCTATTGGCTGTGTGTGGCACATGGGCTGGGACATAGGCGTGTGGTCGGCCGTGTGATCCAAGTCAGTAACCCCCTTAGATTTCACACGGCCAGGCACACGAGCGTCTCCTCGGTCGTGTGGTGCAAGTCAGTATGTATGCCCTATTTTCACACGGCCTCTGAGACGAATGTGTCTGGTGGCTATGTGAGGCACACGACCTATTCACAAGGGCGTGTGACCCTTAAATGTTTGAAAATTTTCTAAGTTTCTGAAAGTTTGCATATGTTATTGGTTTAGTCCCGAACCACTTCTAAGTACATTTTAAGGTCTCGTAGAACCTTATAAGGAATGATGTGAATGATTTGATTAGATTTCGATTATGAATGCTTAAATGCATGTGAATAATGTGTATTATCTGGTAATGTTTCGTAACCCTATTTCGGCGACGGATATGGATA
The DNA here is from genome assembly GCA_025698465.1 of Gossypium longicalyx. Lineage (NCBI taxonomy): Eukaryota > Viridiplantae > Streptophyta > Magnoliopsida > Malvales > Malvaceae > Gossypium > Gossypium longicalyx. The sequence goes on along the minus strand of CM046995.1, from coordinate 62,233,297 downwards.
AGGGGTGTTACAAGGTCTTACATGTAAGATGCCTAACCTGTATCCGTTGTCGGAGTAGGGTTACAAGGTATTATCGATCAATACACATTATTTAACATACATAACTCATACATTTATGCATTCATACTCAAATACCATTTAATTACAAACACATTGTCCCTTATAAGGGCCATGAGGCCTTAAACATGCTTTAGAAGTGGTTCGGGACTAAATCGATAACATATAAAAATTTTGGAACTTAGAAAAATTTCAACCATACAGGGGTCACACACCCGTGTGAACAAGCCGTGTGCCTCACACGGCTCCAGACACGCTCGTGTCTCAAGCCGTGTGGAAACAACGCATACATAATGACTTGTATCACACTGCTAAGGACACAACCGTGTGCCAGGCCATGTGAAAACTGGAGGGTATACTGGCTTATGCAACACGGCTAAGACACATGCCCATGTGCTAGGCCGTGTGCCAATTAGGGGGTATACTGATTTGTATCACACGGCCAGTCACATGCCCGTGTGTAAGACTGTGTGGAGTATATTGAATTCAATTCAATTTCAACACAGGGTACACACGACCGTGTAACATGACCGTGTGTCATACACGGCTGAGACACACTCGCGTGTCCCTACCCGTGTGGACAAAAATAATCCATTTGCAAGGCCAATTTGCCACCCCAACTTCAATGTACCTACACAAGGTAAAATGGTACCATTTCATCATACAATTAGGTAGCCAAAATATATCATTATAATTTCATCTATTCCAATTCTCAAATTACTACCATTTATTGAGTCAAAACAATATCAAAATAATATGGTTCATTTACCATAATTCACACATACATCACTTACCCTATAAATAACCAACATAACATATAAAATCATACATCATCAAGGCATTTCTCAAGTATTTATACTCCACAAATCAATTAACCATTTTAGCAACTATAAAACCATAACCACATTCATACCAAAACATACCAAAATAAGCCGTCACTCATGGCTATATATACAAACCAAAACATATACAATTTACAAGCCAAATCTCATGGCTATAATCACAACCAAAATACCACATGTAGCCTATACATGCTATCTACCATAAATGTATAATTCAAAAGTATCAAATTAGATGTTTGATAGTGTGATGATGTTCCCAACGACTCCCGGATCTGAGCTAGACTTGATTCACTATAAAACATAGAAAAATAACATGAAGTAAGCTTCATAGCTTAGTAAGCTCATATGTGAACAATAAAAAACTATCACCATTCATTCGTCATTCAAATAATAGAAAAAGATAGACAATAATTCTATTAAATCTCAAAGCTATCAAATGGTCATTCACATAACTTACAAAGGAACTCATCAATTCCATAGTTTTAATACTCAATTCATTACCAGACGTACCTGTACCATCTCGTACCAATCTCATACTCAACCACATCTTTCATTTACCCATTGAACCATTTAGAATAGAAATCAGATACTCAATGATCTCAATCGATAAGTACCTATACCATGGCTCGAAGCCAAATCAAGGTAACTTATCCCTAGAGTACCTATACCATGGCTCGTAGCCAAATCAAGGTAACTCATCTCCAAAATACCTATACCATGGCTCGAAGCCAAATCAAGGTATAATTCACACCTGAAGTGCCGAAATCGTGGACCAAAGCCAACACAATAACCTAATGACATGTCACTAGCATCCTAAACTGTTCCTATGTTTTAACCGGGATTTAACACTTGTCGAATCATCGTCGAATCATTCCTGAACTTGTCTGTAATTACATAATCACAATTCATGCTATATCATAAATAAGCTCATTAGATACAAACTTACCTCGTATTAGGAATTGACGGATCGGGTTGACTACTCGATAACCTTGCTTTTCCCCCGATCTAAATCCAAATTCTTTTTTTCTTGATCTAAATGAATTCAAAATTAACTTATTTATTCAACCATTTATTCAATTTAGTCCAAAACATACATTTAGGCCTATTTCCACATTAGCCCCTAAACTTTCGTATTTAATCAATTTAGTCTCTATTTCACAAATACACAAAATTCACACAATTCAACAAAACCCATGCTTGGACAAATTATATGTAGGTCCCTAGCAGCCCAGAACTTTTATTTATTTTACATTTCAACCACACAATTTGCATATTTCACAAAGTAATCCCTTTTTTGACATTTTTGTCAAAAATCACTTTACAAAACTAGTTTAACTATCAACAAATATTCAAAATTCATCATCAACCATCAAATTACTCAAGTATTCAACAATGAAAACATGTTAAATCTTTAACATTTTTGAAATTTAAGGTACGAGCTAGCTAGAATATGAAGCAACGATCTCAAAAACGTAAAAATCATTAAAAATCGGGCTCAACTCACTACCATTTAAGCTAAGAGTTGGTCAAACCCTAAATGCTTTCCCATGGATTCTTTCTCTTTTAATTTCGGTTGGAAAGATGATAATATGAACAAATTTTCATTTTGTTTTATCAATATTAACATTATTTATCAAATACCAAAATTAACCTTTCAATTATAACATTTAGAATCACTTAATGATGCCCATAAAAGTCCACTAACATTTAAAATGGTCTAATTACCATTTAAAGCCATCATATTTAAAATCCAAATCTATTTGACACCTTTAACTAATAGAACATACATTTTACATTTTACGCGATTTAGTCCTTTTATCAAATTAACCAACCAATCGATAAAATTAGCTCACGAAATTTTTACACATATCACGTAACATGCTATAAATACCAAAAATAATATTAAAATAATTTTTTGACATTGGATTTGTGGTTTCAAAACTACTATTCTAATTTAGCTAAAAACGGATTGTTACAACTCTCCCCCTTTTAGGGATTTTCGCCCCCGAGAATCTTACCAGTGAATAGGTTCGAGTATTGTTTTCTAATAGCATCCTCGGGTTCCCATGTAGCTTCTTCAACCCCGTGTCGATGCCATAATACTTTCACTAATGCGATTCTCTTGTTTCTCAGTTCGTTGATCACACGAGCTAAAATTTGAATCGGTTCTTCTGCATATGACATATTAGATTGAATTTCAACATCGGTCGGGGAAATGACATGTGAAAGGTTAGATTGATATCATCGAAGTATCGACACATGAAACACATTATGTATTTTCTCTAACTCAGATGGTAAAGATAGTCGATATGCTACTGACCTTACTTGTTCAGTAATCTCATACGGTCCGATGAATCGCAGGCTCAATTTCCCTTTCCGACCAAACCGCAATATCTTTTTCCATGGCGACACTTTTAAAAACACTTTATCCCCGATTTCGAACTTAATATCTTTCTGTTTCAAGTCTGCGTACAATTTTTGTTGATCCAAAGCTGCTTTCAAACTATCGCAAATTACTTCACTTTTTTCTTCAGTCTCTCTGATCAGATCAACCTCGTAAATCTTATTTTCACTGAGCTCACTCCAGTACAACGATGTTTGACATTTACGACTGTATAGAGCTTCGTACGATGCCATCTTTATCGATTGAAAGCTATTATTGTAAGCAAATTCAATCAGCGGTAGATATTTCTCCCAGCTACCTTCAAACTCGAGAATGCAACAACGTAACATATTCTCAAGTATTTGAATAAATCGTTCGGATTGACCATCCGTTTGCGGGTGAAATGCAGTGCTAAAATGCAGCTTTGAACCCAAAGCATCTTCCTATTTCTTCCAAAATCGCGAAGTAAATCTTGGGTCTCTATCCGAAACAATAGATTGGGGAACACCATGTAATCTCACAATTTCAAAAATATACAACTCAGCTAATTTATCAAGCAAGAAATCTGTACATACTGAAATGAAATGAGCTAATTTCGTCAATCTGTCAACAACAACTCATATCGCATCTTTCTTTTTTGGAGATAAGGGCAAACCCGATACGAAATCCATTGTTTCTCTATCCTACTTCCACTTAGAATCATAATAAGTTGTAATAAACCTAACGAAACTTGATGCTCAGCTTTGATTTGCTAACAAATCAAGCATTTCGATACAAATTCTGAGATATCTCATTTCATGTCGTGCCACCAATAAAGCTATTTCAAATTGTTATACTTCGTACTTCCCGAATGTACTGGTAAACAACTATTGTATGCTTCGTTTAGAATCTTCTGAATGAGCTCAGAATTTCTTAGTACACATATTCTATCACGAAACATCAAACAGTCATCAGGCCCTATTTGAAACTCTGAATCAGAAGTCGACTCACACTGAACTCGTTTTGCTTGCAATTCATTATCAAATTTTTGAGCCTCACAAATCTACTGTAGAAAGAACAGCCTCGCTTTCAACTCGACTACTATCGAACCATCGTCAGACAAAGCTAACTATGTGTTCAAAGCATGCAAAGCAAATAAGGACTTTCGACTCAAAGCATCAACAACTACGTTTGTTTTCTCTGGATGATAGTCAATCACTAATTCATAGTCTTTTAGCAATTCTAACCATCTTCACTGTCGCAAATTCAAATCTTTCTGAGTCATCGGATGTTTCAAGCTTTTGTGGTCGGTATAAATATGGCATTTTTCAGCAAACAAGTAATGACGCCAAATTTTCAATGCAAACACTATCGCGACTATCTCTAGATCATGCGTAGGATTCATTTCGTACGGCTTCAACTGTCTCGAGGCATAAGTTGCAACTTTGCCTTCCTGCATCAAAACACAACCCAAGCCATTTAACGATGCATCACTAAAAACTACGAATTCTTTACCTGACTCAGGCTAAACTAATACTAGTGCCTTTGTCAATAATGATTTCAACTGCTCGAAGCTCTACTGACACTTTTCTGACCACTCAAATTTAACATCTTTTTGAAGCAATCGTGTCATCAGAGTCGCAATCATCGAGAAGCCTTTCACAAATCATCTATAATAGCCAGCTAGTCCCAGAAACTATAGACAATGGATACATTTCTCGGAGGCTTACAATCTATAATGGCAGAAATTTTGCTCGGGTCAACTCGGATACCCGCGACTGAAACTATATGTCCCAGAAAACCAACCTTTCGTAGCCAAGACTCACATTTGCTGAACTTTCCAAACAACTGTTTATCTCTCGAATTTTGTAACATGATTCTCAAATACTCGACATGCTCAGATTCGTCACGAGAATAAATTAAAACATCATCAATAAACACAACTACGAATCGGTCCAGTACGGCCTGAAAATTTAGTTTATTAAGTCCATAAAAATAGTAGGTGCATTTGTTAGTCTGAAAGGCATAACAAGAAATTCGTAGTGTCCGTAGCTTATTCTAAATGCAGTCTTTGGCACATCTGAGTCTTTAACTCGCAACTGGTGATAACCCGATCTCAAATCAATTTTCAAAAACACTGTTGCCCCATTTAACTGATCAAACAAATTATCTATTCGTGGCAAAGGATATTTATTCTTAATAGTCACTTTGTTGAGCTGTCGATAGTCTATACACATTCTCATCGTGCCATCTTTCTTTTCCACAAATAACACTAGTACAACCTAGGGAGAGAAACTCGGTCTAGCAAAACCTCTATTTTTCATGTCTTGCAACTGAGCTTTCAGTTCTTTTAACTCTGCTGGAGTCATTCTGTACAGAGCTATTGGTATCGGTGTTGTTCCTAGTACTAATTCAATACCAAACTCAACCTCTCTAATAGGTGATAAACCCGATAACTCTTCGGGAAATACATCTAGATACTCGCACACAACTGGTACTAATTCAATCATTGTTTCTGTCACTTTCGTATCAAGTACATAAGCAAGATAAGCTGCACACCCCATTTTCACAAATCTCTGAGCTAACATAGACGAGATCACAACTGGCAAACTATTCAGATCATCAGATTCAATTCTAATAGTCTCATTATTCTGACATTTCAGTTCAATTGTCTTTCGTCTACAATTCACTATAGCATCAAGCATCATTAGCCAATACATACCCAAAATCACATCAAATTCATCGAATGGCAACAACATCAGATTAGCCAGAAAACAGAAATCTCGATTCATTAACGGACAGTCCTTGTAGACTTTGTCAACCAAAACACATTTGTCTAAAGGGTTCGATACTCTAATCACAAATTCAGTAGACTCCACAAGCAAAGTCTTACTAGATACAAAATTCATACATATATAAGAATGAGTTGATCCTAGATCTATAAATTTAATCACATTAGTATCATAGAGAGTGAAAATACTGGTGATAACATCTGATGACGTCTCTTCACAAGCGCGAATAGCGTAGGCTCTAGCAGGTGCTGTGGCCTCAGATCTCACAGCTGAATCCTTTGTCGCCCCTCTATTACCACTTACATTTCCGACAATTCTAGGTGGTCTACATCTATTCTACGTGTTACTTGGTCTCACATTCTGAAATTTAACTTTCTCATCCAGCTTAAGACAATCTCGAATGAAGTGATCTAGTGAACCACATTTGTAACAAGCTTTATTACTTTTATTCTAGCATTCTCCAAAATGTCATCTCCCACACTGCTGACACTTGAGTTTGTTGTCTCTTACACTGCCAACACTCGATACTGATATAGCTTGAGTTTTAGAACCTGAATATTATTTTTTACGATCTTTGTTCGAATATTCGTTTGAAGCGTTTGGGCATGTAACACCCCTTACCCATGTCCGATGCCAGAACTGGGTACGAGGCATTATCGGACTTAAACATACACCTTCATGCAAAACTGGGCCATAAAATCTCTTTTAATTCAAAACCTATCAAAAACATGTTGTCGTCCCTTATTTGGGTTTACGAAACCCAAAACATTCATCGGAATTGATTCGAGACTAAACCAAGAACTTTAAGAAGTTTCAAGAAAACATAGAAAATTTTTCCATGAAACAGGGTCACACGCCCGTGTGGACATAGGGACACGCCCGTGTGCCTTTGGCAAGCCCTTGTCCTCAAGCCATGTAACTCTCTATTTATGACATCAGCATGCACATCGAACCACACGGTCGGGCCATATGTCTGTGTGTCTAGACCATGTCCCTCACACGGTTGAGACACACGACCATGTCTCAACCCGTGTGGCCAACACTTAGGCTGTTTTCCAAGCCTTCATGTTACCCATAATCTTTTACAACCTTATGCACATCAAAATCGCAAATCATGGTATCATTTTAGTGATTAAATACTCTTTATTAAGACATATACTTAACATTAACATGTCCTCTTACAAGTAATGCGTCTACTCATGCAATACCAAGTCTAGACTCCCTATTTCACATTCATAAGACTTGTCATTTTGATAACCACTTTTATCATTATACTATGGTTACCAACTTATTCATCAAGCACTCATGGTAAATCATTATCATGTTGTTTTTATAACGTGCAATTACTACATGGCTATGACCACCTCAATTAGTCATAGAGCATACCTTCAACACACATGTCATAGTACTAACCATGCATGGCAACCAAACATAATCACATTATAAACATTAGACATGACATGAATAGCTAGGCTTACAAGCCATAATAAATATGAGCCACATCTCATGGCCATATGTGTAACACCCCTCGCCCGTATCCGACGCCGGGACAGGGTTTGTGGTGTTACCTGACTCAACTCAATCGATTATATAAAATTGGGCAGTGAAATTTCAAACAATCTAAAAACTTCTCTTTTCACATGCAATTTGACCCGTATATGAGCTTACGAGGCCCAAAACATACATCCAGAGTAGTTCGGAACCCAATCGAGAACTTATGAAAGACTTAGAAAATTTCATGCATTAAGGCTCCACACGCCCGTGTGGATATAGAACACACGACTATGTGCTAGGAACACGCCCGTGTCTAAAAGCCTGGGCATTCTGCCAAATCCGTACGGCCCAAGCACACACTCGTGCTCTATAATCGTGTCCTTTACATGGTTGAGACACATGGCTGTGTCTCTTTCCCGTGTACTACTAGCATGCATACTGACTTTATGGATCGGCCTGGGCACACGCCCGTGTGGCTTGCCCGTGTACTAAAATGACTTTAAAGTTTTAAGTGCAGGGGACGCACGGCCACAACACACACCTATGGGTGTGAACCGTGTGTCACTCACGGCCTAGACACACGCCCGTGTGTCTTATCCGTGTGGACAAACTAGGCTATCTTCCAAGCCATTTTGTCACCCATTTTGCACAACATACACAAGATCATTTCAATATACAAATTTCATCCATAGAAAGAACATTGTTTACATTCATCAAAGTGAATAATAGTCATTATTCCAGGCTTGATACAAAATGAAGGGCTTTTGACTTGAGCCAAAATACATAAATAATTCTCTTAATCCAACATCATAGTCTAGCCCTATACATGCCACCTTCAAAAAAAATATAAATCAAACTATACCGACTATTACAGCTGATAGTGTGATTGATATCTCTGACTTTATAGGATCCTTAAGCTAGCTTGGTGACACTGAAAGAAAAAGGAAAGGAAAGGGAGTAAGCATAAAGCTTAGTAAGCTGCATATAAATAACTATACAACAATCTCACCAATTACCATCATGCTTATAGCTCAAAGGTAAACATAACTTAACTTACTCATTATCATCTACTCGAGTCTCATTTTCTAAATTTAAGCTCGTTACTCATGCTTATCATATAGGTACCTGTAACACTCACAACATGATCATCCTTTCTTTATCAAAATTGAACTATAACTTTCACCATTGAACCGTCTGGAATACTACTGGATATTTTATGAACCTTCAACATGGGATATATTGCTAATGCCATGTCCCAGGCATGGTCTTACACTGGCTCTCATATATTCATGCTGATGCATGTCCCAGAATGTCTTACACTAGCACAACTCCTAGCCGATGCGTGTCCCAGACACGTCTTACACTGACTATCTTTGTCGAGGCCGATGCATCTTCCAGACATGTCTTACTCTGGCGCTCATCTCTATGCTGATGCCATGTCCCAGACATGGTCTTACACTGGCTCTCATAATGTGGCCAAAGCATGTCCCAGACATGTCTTACACTGGCACACAAATCACCCAATGTCTTGGCACAAATATCCAGTTCATATCCTAAGGTTTCAACGGGATATTTCTACTATCTCAATATTACAAGGCATTCTCAATTTATAACTTAACAAATCGTACAATATCAATTCAATGACAATATGAATACAAGTATTAATAGTGTAGTTGTATTATTTACATACAACTTACCTCGGTTTACAAAAAGTACTTGACTAGCCGGCTTATTCGGATTGCTTGGCTTTACCCCGGTCTAGGCTCGATTTTGCAAATATTGATCTATAATAACAATATACATCCATTTAGTCACTAAACACAATTAGGCATTCATAAATTCACAACTTTGGTAAAATGACCATTTTGCCCCTAGGCCTTGGCAAAATGACTATTTTACCCCTATGCCTGAAAATAGATTTTTATCGAATTTCATCATATTTCAAGCCTAGCTAAACTCTTATTACTACTAGAGCAATCCCAAATGCTCACTATTTCACACACTTACCACCTATTTTACAACTTATACAAAATAGTCCCTTTAGGTGTTTTTATGCTAACACCTTTCACAAAAGTTGTTTATAACACAACTAGGACTGATATTCTTCCATAAAAACTCAGCATATATCACAAATACATCCATGGAAAAATTCTAAACTCTTGACCATTTTGTAACGCCCCAATTTTCAGGAATTCTGTGAATGATTGGTAAAATTTAAAATTTTGTGTTCTGTCTACTTGATGAAGGTTTAATTATGATAGGGGGCCTCTAGAAGGCCCAAGCTTAGGTTAAAATCCAGTAATTTTAGGTGATTTTAATCCATAGGGAAAAAGGGGTTCTGGTTAACTGGGCTTTTAAGTATTAACTGGGTAAAAGAGGACACAAGGAAGCCTGTGGTAAGATGGCATGTGACGCTACTTAGGGGCTTTAGAGGTGGTGTGTGGGTGACCAAGGAGGGCTAAGGTTCGAGTCACAAGGTAAGCAAATTAATGATATTAATTTTTATGTACAAAAAAGGTAAGCAGTGGAACTGAAGTGAAAGTCTGCCTGGAGAAGATTTAGGAGCTAATAAGGGAGAGGATTTAGGAGCTGATTAGGGAGAGGATTTAGGAGCTGATTAGGGTGAACTGTGTTGGCCGAATGGTGGACTCTTGAGGAGCAAGAGTTGGTCGGCCAAGGGATGCTTAAGGGGGGAAATTTCGGCTAGGGTTAGTGCCAGTATAAATTCGGCATTAGTGGTAAGTGGTGCCGTTTCCTGACTGTTCTCCTCTTCTTTTCTTTTTCTCTTCTTTCCATCCACTTATTCTTTTCTTCTTCTTTTCCCCATAGCCGAATCCTTCAACCACCCTACTCTATACCACCTTCCTTCCATTATTTTTAAGACTATAGCCGATTGCCTCAAATCCCGAAATCCCGAAAACTTGACTCCTTTTGTACCGATTTTTCCCTAGCCAAATCTCTTATTTTTCTCATCATCTTTGGTTGATTCTCTCAACCTTTAAACCCTAGGTTTCTGTCGATAATACCACAAGTAAAAACCATCATATTTTATCTTTCTCAACACTTTTGCAAAAAGTCAAAACTCCCACACTATCCTAGGGACATAGCCGAATACTGAGATCACTGAAGGCTTGACTTTTGTTATTGTTTGAGGGCTTAGAACTGCATCAGAATCAAGTAGGAACTAAGGGGGAACGTTGACTGAAAGAATCGGTGGTAAGTCTTTTCAACTTAGTCTATCTTTCATATTTTAAGAAAAGCTGGAATCCCTAAAAGATTAGGGAGGTTGTCGATTTTTGGACTTGTAGCCCTAAGGGGTTGTGATAATAGTATTATTTTGGTAATAGTGTGATTAAGAGGCTTTTGATCAAGGGCTTGGACAAGTGGAGCGAACGGATCTGGATCGAGACGCTATTTTCGGCAAATGTAGGAACGCTAAGGCCTAAGGTGTTGTTGGCCGAATATGGTAAGAAGTTAATGTGTAGTTCATTTCGGTAGTAAGATTAACGTGGTAGTATTATAATTATAGGCAGTTCATGCGTGGATCTCGTCAGCGAATCGTCATAAAACAGGTGTGTAACTGACACCCTCTCATAGACTAGATCGGCAAAAGCCGAAAAGTCGAAAAGCCGAAATGCTAGAAAGTTGGTATTTTAGTAATTTGCGAGTGTGCGAATGCTCGTAAGATAGTTGGGTTTGTATGTTTGGTATTCTGAAGGTAATAAACTACAGTACGTGCGATTTCATGCATTTTGATAATTTGGGCTGAATGGGCCAAAAAATCGGGTTCATGGGCCAACGGGCTCAATTTGGTAAGTATGCACGGTAAGTATTCTGATAGTACGTAAATGGATAGGATATGCATGAAAACCCTAAAGGTAGCTAAATTACTACAATACCCTTATGTATGGAAAATTACCATGATACGCCTAGGTGTAAATGACCAACATGCCCCTAGGGTTAATTTTGTCTGAAAAGCATGTTGATTTAAATCTGTATGATGTATGCCATGAATGAATATTTGTTGCATGGGGACATGGGTTATATTATGAAGGAAGCGCCCGGTGGCTATGCCACAATTATTCGATCCGGTGGCTCGCCACATATATACTGCTCGTGGTTCTCGCCATGATTATTCAGATCTCGTGACTCTGTCACATTATCTGTTCTGGCAGCTATGCTGCATATTTCTGTGGCGTGTAGCGGTTGGGTGGGTCGAGTAGTCTCGCCACATGGTGAAAGATTGGTATGGGGGTGGATGTGGTTGGATATGGGTTGGGTTTTGCATATACATGAAATATCTGATCTGATCTGTTATGGGCCTATGGGCTTAATTCTGATTCGTTCGCTCGGGCTAAGGCCAATTTATTCTGTTTCTGTGGTTTGAACTGATATGGGCTATGGTTAGGTTAATTTTACACACTGAGTTTCCCCAAACTCATCCCCTATTTTCATCCATGTAGGTAATCCCCAACCATAGTGGGCTTTGAGCCGCGAGGGATTCGGAGTGGCCACTCGTTCTGCAATATGGATTTCTTCTGGTGATTTGGACTTCAATTTTCTTTACTTTGATGATTTGGGTTTTGTTATATAATAAGGCGGCTTATGATTAATTTTTTTGGGTTTTGATTTATAACTTATCATGATGATCTTAAATTATATTAACTATCAAAATGGGCTAGATCTGGGGTTCGTTTTCCAAAAACATGAACTGATTTCAAAATAACACGATTACAAATAAGGCTTCTGCTATGATAACATTTTCCAAATTTAAATATGTCTTTTTCTAAAATAGACATAATTACAATGGTAACCCAAAAGTATACGCGATGTTAGAGTGTGGCAAAGGCGGTGTGCATGTCTAGGATTGGATCCGAGAGAGCTTGGTACTTAAGCAGTCCGATGGACTCACCTCCTCTTTTCCGATTTCCTACCTGGTGCACAGCTTCCATTCACTTTAAACCATTAATGAATTAATCCTTTGAACATGAAGTATGATTTTTTGAACTTAGAATGGAAAAATGTTTTTAACGTTTTGATGTGGCACGTCGGATCCGGTCATAACGTCTAGGCCGGGTTTAGGGTGTTACATTTAGTGGTATCAGATCCAAGTTGCAACAACTCGGCTGTGGAATGGGTTTACAAAAACGAAGATTTTCTAAAAAAAATTCAGTTTTAAAATCTGGACTTTTGAAGGTGGCATTCCGAATCTCCGGCCCAAGCCTGTAAGTATCATTCTGAATTTCTCTGAATATTTGTCTGGATTATTTATTTGTACTGAAACACAGCTAGGATGATCTAGAATGGATGATCCTAAAACCCTAGGAAAATTTGATAAGAGACTGAAACTGTAGTTAGACTTCGATTCTGCGAGAACAATCTCTAAAATACTGTCTGATTCATAAAACATCTGTAATAATCACTGGAATACTGAGTTAATGCATAAAATTCATAAACAGGTAATACGATATGAATACAAGAGCCACTCGTGGAAGAGGCCGTGGACGTGGCCGAGGAAGGGCTCGAGCGGTATCTTCATCTTCGGGACATATGCCACGCGATGCACCGGTACCATCGGCAACAGAAGTAGAGTCACATGATCGTGGTACTGGGGATGACGCCCTATCGCAGGCAATGCTTCATGTTCTGGAAAGGGTTGCCAGGGCAAGTACAGGCAACGGAGTTCGGGGGTCCATTTCGGAACGACTCCGGGCCAACGGAGCGGAGATTTTTAGGGGTGTGTCTAGTATCAGGCCGAATGTGGCAGAATATTGGTTGGAGGCCACAGAACGAATTATGGATAACTTGGATTGCTTTGTGGAGCAGAAACTGAAGTGAGCCGTATCGTTACTACGGGACGAAGCTTACCAGTGGTGGCTCACCGTGAGAGAAGGAACCCTAGCTGAAAGGGTAACTTGGGAACAGTTTAAGACGGCCTTTAAAGGCAAGTATGTTGGGGCAAGTTATGTGGACGCTCGCAGGAAGGAACTTTTGAATCTGGTGCAAGGAGGTAAGACAGTTGCCGAGTACGAGGCTGAGTTTCTGAGGTTGAGCCGGTATACTGTGGGCATAGTTGCTACGGAATATAAGCGAAGTGTGAGCTTCGAGGATAGTCTTAGGGATGACCTGAGGGTGTTGATTGCTCCGCAGAGGGAGCGAGACTTTGCGATCTTGGTGGAGAAGGCAAAGATAGCAGAGGAGGTTAAGCGGGCTGAAAAGTAGAATCGGGAGAAGGATCGAAATCGTTTTCGGAGGGATTCAGGACCCTCGGGTGGTGCTAATAAGAATATTAAGAGAGCAAGAGTAGAGGAACCAGTGCGAGCAGTGCCGATAAATGTGGTTAGACCACCAATCTGTGGAAACTGTGGTAAGGTACATTTGGGCGAGTGTAGGAAACGTTCCGGTGCTTGTTTCCGATGCGGATCTATGGAGCATAGAGTTAAGGACTGCCCATAGAGAGCTGATCAAGCTCAGGTTGCTATACAGAGGGTTGTTCAACCTATGAGAGGTGGACCACAACCACCGAGAGGACGTAGACAAGGTAGGGGTGGAAACAGAAATAGTCGAGGTCGAGGGGCACCTGCAGGGGTGTCGGAAATGCTGAAGCTCGACAGCCAGCCTTGGTGTATGCAGCTCGTTGTCGTGAGGAGGGCGACGCACCTGACGTCATAACTGGTACGTTCTTGGTTTCTGGCATGCCATATACTGCTTTAGTGGATATTGGATCTACTCATTCCTATGTTGCATGTGCCATATCTGGGTCGTTGGGTGTGCACCCTGAGAAGATTGTGAGTGGGGTATCTGTGTTAAGTCCTTTGGGTCACTCGGTTAGGATAGACAAACTGTATAAGAATGTACCCTTAGAAACTCAAGGTAAGGTTTTTCCTGGAGATCTGATGGAGTTACCGTTCGAAGAGTTTGACCTCATTCTGGGAATGGACTGGCTTGTTAAGCATAGGGCGACTTTGAATTGTGCTTCTAAGCGAATGGTGTTAAGGACCACGGAGGGTGAAGAGGTTATGATGATAGGCGAGGAAAAGGATTATTTGTCTAATGTGGTGTCGGCATTGAGAGCCGAAAAGTGGATTCGAAAAGGTTGTGAGGCCTATTTGGCATTTGTAAGCCAGTCGGAAGAGAAGGGATTGACAGTGGAAAAGGTCAAGACCGTAAAGGAGTTTCAAGATGTTTTTCCAGAGGAACTTCCGGGATTACCTCCAAACCGAAAAGTGGAGTTTGGAATCGACTTGTTGCCTGGAACGGCGCCAGTGTCTATCGCACCGTATAGGATGGCACCGAAGGAGTTGGTGGAGCTAAAGGCACAAATTCAAGAGTTGTTGGGTAGGGGCTTTATTAGGCCAAGCATGTCTCCATGGGGAGCACCAGTGTTATTCGTGAAGAAGAAGGATGGTACAATGCGGATGTGCATTGATTATCGCCAGTTGAACAAACTGACAATTAAGAATAAGTATCCACTGCCAAGGATTGACGATCTGTTTGACCAGCTTAGGGGGGCTTTTGTATTTTCTAAGATCGGCCTTCGATCTGGATATCATCAATTAAGGGTCAAGGAGACAGATATCCATAAGACGGCATTCAGGACTCGGTATGGTCATTACGAGTTTTTGGTTATGCCATTTGGGCTGACGAACGCTCCTGCAGCATTTATGGATCTGATGAATCGGGTGTTTCAACCATTTCTGGATCAATTCGTAGTCGTCTTTATTGACGATATTTTGGTATATTCTGAAACGAAAGCAAAGTATGATGAGCATCTTCGTATAGTGTTACAAGTGTTAAGGGAGAAGGAACTTTATGCAAAGTTCAGCAAGTGTGAATTTTCGTTGAGGGAGGTAACTTTCTTAGGACATGTGGTCTCTGCTGAGGGGATTAAGGTGGATCCCCGAAAAATTGAAGCAGTTTTAGAGTGGAAGCCGCCTAGGTCAGTATCAGAGATACGGAGTTTCCTAGGATTGGCAAGATACTACAGAAGGTTTGTGGAAGGTTTTTCAGTGTTGGCTGCACCTCTGATTAAACTCATAAGGAAAGGGGTACCGTTTGTATGGACTGAGTCCCAACAGGAAGCTTTTGAAAGGTTGAAGAAAGTTTTGACTGAAGCACCTGTGTTAATTCAGCCGGAGTCTGGGAAGGACTTTACTGTGTATAGTGACGCATCACATGTAGGTTTGGGCTGCGTGCTAATGCAGGAGGGTAAGGTGGTTGCATATGCATCACGACAGCTTAAGCCTCACGAGGGGAATTATCCTACTCATGATTTGGAATTAGCAGCAGTGGTCTTTGCACTTATGATTTGGAGACATTACTTGTACGGAGAAAGGTGTATGATATACACAGACCATAAGAGTCTTAAGTATTTGTTGGCTCAGAAGGAGCTGAACCTTAGGCAAAGGAGATGGATTGAGTTGCTTAAGGATTATGACTATTTGATCGAGTATCACCCAGGCAAGGCTAATGTGGTAGCCGATGCTCTAAGTCGTAGAACTGTATCTGATTTGAGAGCGATGTTTGCTCGTTTGAGTCTGTATGATGATGGAAGTCTGTTGACTGAGTTTCAAGTGAGGCCAACCTGGGTGGATCAGATTAAGGAAAAGCAGTTGAACGATGAGTCTTTGGTCACTCACTTTCAACAAGTTAAGGAAGGGGAAACTTCTGAATTTGGGTTAAATGGCGAAGGAGTTCTGTGTTTCCGAGGAAGAATTTATGTTCCAAAGGACTCTAACTTGAGGCAGGCACTATTGAAGGAAGCTCATGGGGGACTGTGTACCATGCATCCTGGAGGGAATAAGTTGTATCACGACTTGCGAGAATTGTACTGGTGGCCTGGACTTAAGCGAGAAGTAACGGAGTTTGTAGGGAAATGTCTGACATGCCAACAAGTGAAAGCGGAACATCAATTGCCTTCTGGACTGCTACAGCCGGTGAAGATACCACTTTGGAAGTGGGAGAGGGTAACCATAGACTTTGTGAGTGGGTTGTCGTTGACACCATCGAAGAAAGACTCGGTATGGGTGATTGTGGATAGGTTGACCAAATCGGCCCATTTCATACCAGTACGTACCGACTTTCCACTTCAAAAGTTAGCCATACTGTATGTGGCGGAGATTGTGTGGCTTCATGGAGTCCCAGTTTTGATTATCTCTGACCGGGATCCCAGATTCACATCTCGATTTTGGCAAAAGTTGCATGAGGCGTTGGGGACGCGATTGAACTTCAGTACGGCTTTCCATCCCCAAACTGATGGTCAGTCGGAAAGGGTCATTCAGACTCTAGAGGACATGTTAAGGGGATGCGTGATTGACTTTCGAGGTAGTTGGGAGGACTACTTACCGTTGGCAGAATTTGCGTACAATAACAGTTATCAGGCGAGTATTCGAATGGCACCGTATGAAGCACTATATGGTCGAAGGTGTCGTACACCTAGTTGTTGGACGGAGCTAGGGGAGCGACAAGTTCTTGGACCGGAATTGGTGGCTGATACTGAGGCTAAGGTCAGAATAATTAGGGACCGTTTGAAAGAAGCATCTGATAGGAAAAAATTGTATGCAGATTTGAAGCGTAAGGAGATTGAGTACTCAGTAGGGGATATGGTCTTTTTAAAGGTTTCTCCTTGGAAGAAGATATTGAGGTTTGGTAAGAAAGGCAAGTTGAGTCCGCGGTTCATTGGGCATTATCGGGTTTTGAAGCGAGTAGGCCCAGTGGCTTATCAGTTCGAATTGCCTCCAGAACTAGACAGGATTCACGATATTTTTCACATCTCCATGTTAAGGCGTTATCGTTCTGATCCTGCTCATGTCGTGCCAGTCACAAAAATCGACGTACAAACTGATTTAACATTCGAGGAGGAGCCGGTGCAAATATTGGATCGAGATGTTAAGGTTCTGAGAAGGAAATTTGTCCCCTTAGTGAAGGTGCTTTGGCGTAATCATGGCGGAGAGGAAGCTATCGGGAGCCGTAAGAGGCGATGCAAAAGAATAATACCTCATCTGTTTGGACTGTAAATTTCGAGGACGAAATTTCTTTAAGGAGGGTAGAATTGTAACGCCCCAATGTTCGGGAATTCTCAGAATGATTGGTAAAATTTAAAATTTTGTGTTCATGCGCTTGATGAAGGTTTAATTATGATAGGGGGCCTCTAGAAGGCCCAAGCTTAGGTTAAAATCCAGTAATTTTAGGTGATTTTAATCCATAGGGAAAAAGGGGTTCTAGTTAACTGGGCTTTTAAGTATTAACTGGGTAAAAGAGGACACAAGGAAGCCTGTGGTAAGATGGCATGTGACGCTACTTAGGGGCTTTAGAGGTGGCGTGTGGATGACCAAGGAGGGCTAAGGTTCGAGTCACAAGGTAAGCAAATTAATGATATTAATTTTTATGTACAGAAAAGGTAAGCAGTGGAACTGAAGTGAAAGTCTGCTTGGAGAAGATTTAGGAGCTGATCAGGGAGAGGATTTAGGAGCTAATTAGGGTGAATTGTGTTGGCCGAATGGTGGACTCTTGAGGAGCAAGAGTTGGCTGGCCAAGGGATGCTTAAGGGGGGAAAATTTCGGCTAGGGTTAGTGCCAGTATAAATTTGGCATTAGTGGTAAGTGGTACCGTTTCCTGACTATTCTCCTCTTCTTTTCTTTTTCTCTTCTCTCCATCCACTTATTCTTTTCTTCTTCTTTTCCCCATAGCCGAATCCTTCAACCACCCTACTCTATACCACCTTCCTTCCATTATTTTTAAGACTATAGCTGATTGCCTCAAATCCCGAAATCCCGAAAACTTGACTCCTTTTGTACCGATTTTTCCCTAGCCAAATCTCTTATTTTTCTCATCATCTTTGGCCAACTCTCTTAACCTTAAACCCCAGGTTTCTGTCGAAAATACCAAAAGTAAAAACCCTCATATTTTATCTTTCTCAACACTTTTGCAAAAAGCCGAAACTCCCACACTATCCTAGGGACATAGCCGAATACTGAGATCACTGAACGCTCGAATTTTGTTATCGTTTGAGGGCTTAGAACTGCATCAGAATCAAGTAGGAACTAAGGGGGAACGTTGACTGAAAGAATCGGTGGTAAGTCTTTTCAACTTAGTCTATCTTTCATATTTTAAGAAAAGCCGGAATCCCTAAAAGGTTAGGGAGGTTGTCGTTTTTTGGACTTGTAGCCCTAAGGGGTTGTGATAATAGTATTATTTTGGTAATAGTGTGATTAAGAGACTGTTGATCAAGGGCTTGGACAAGTGGAGCAAACGGATCTGGATCGAGACGCTATTTTCGGAAAAGGTAGGAACGCTAAGGCCTAAGATGTTGTTCGCCGAATATGGTAAGAAGTTAATGTGTAGTTCATTTCGGTAGTAAGATTAACGTGGTAGTATTATAATTGTAGGTAGTTAGTGCGTGGATCTCGTCAGCGAATCGTCATAAAACAGGTGTGTAACTGACACCCTCTCATAGACTAGATCGACAAAATTTGAAAAGCTGAAATGCCGAAAAGTTGGTATTTTGGTAATTTGTGAGTGTGCGAATGCTCGTAAGATAGTTGGGTTTGTATGTTTGGTATTCTGAAGGTAATAAACTGCAGTACATGCGATTTCGTGCATTTTGATAATTTGGGCTTAATGGGCCAAAAATCGGGTTCATGGGCCAACGGGCTCAATTTGGATAGGATATGCATGAAAACCCTAAAGGTAGCTAAATTACTACAATACCCTTATGTATGGAAAATTGCCATGATACCCCTAGGTGTAAATGACCAACATGCCCCTAGGGTTAATTTTGTTTGAAAAGCATGTTGATTTAAATCTGTATGATGTATGCCATGAATGAATATTTGTTGCATGGGGACATGGGTTATATTATGAAGGAAGCGTCCTGGTGGCTATGCCACAATTATCTGATCTGGTGGCTCTGCCACATATATCTGTTCTGGTGGTTCTGCCACGATTATCTGTATTTGGTGACTCTATCACATTATCTATTCTGGCAACTATGCTGCATATTTCTATGGCGTGTAGCGGTTGGGTGGGTCGAGTAGTCTCCCACATGGTGAAAGGTTGGTATGGGGGTGCATGTGGTTGGATATGGGTTGGGTTTTGATATACATGAAAATATCCGATCCGATCTCATTATGGGCCTATGGGCTTAATTTCAGATTTTGTTCTCGGCTAAGGCCAATTTATTCTGCTTCGTGGTTTGAACTGATATGGGCTATGGTTGGGTTAATTTTACACACTGAGTTTCCCCAAACTCATCCCCTATTTTCATCCATGCAGTAATCCCCAACCATAGTGGGCTTTGAGCCGCGAGGGATTCGGAGTGGCCACTGCTCGCAATATGGATTTCTTCCGTGATTTGGACTTCAATTTTCTTTACTTTGATGATTTGGGTTTTGTTATGTAATAAGGCCGCTTATGATTATTTTTTTGGGTTTTGATTTATAACTTATCATGATGATCTTAAATTATATTAACTATCAAAATGGGCTAGATCTAGGGTTCGTTTTCAAAAAACATGAACTGATTTCAAAATAACACGATTACAAACAAGGCTTCTGCTATGATAATGTTTTCCAAATTTAAATATGTTTTTTTTCTAAAATAGACATAATTACAATGGTAACCCAAAAGTATACGCGATGTTAGAGTGTGGCAATGGCGGTGTGCATGTCTAAGATTGGATCCGAGAGAGCTTGGTACTTAAGCAGTCCGATGGGCTCACCTCTTCTTTTCCGGTTTCCTACCTGGTGCACAGCTTCCATTCACTTTAAACCCTTAATGAATTAATCCTTTGAACATCAAGTACGATTTTTTGAACTTAGAATGGAAAAATGTTTTTAACGTTTTGATGTGGCACGTCGGATCCGGTCATAACGTCTAGGCCGGGTTTGGGGTGTTACACATTTTGTAAGATATCACCCTCATTTGAAAGCTTATGCTTCAAGGGTCTAAAAAATATAAAAATCTCAAAGAAAACTCATTAAAATCACTTACTTATGAGTGCTTTAAGTTGCTGCAAATTTTTGAGCTTTCAAACCTCTCCTATGGCTAGTAAAAATCGGTAGAGAAGAAGAAAATAAAGAAGAAATAGCCTTTGTTATGTTAACTAGTCAAAATTGATGACCTAATCCTCACCTAATTTTGACCTTCTCTCCAACTTGTCTTCCCATGGTCGGCCAAGCCATTTCAGTAAGGTCTATTTGCCCTTTAAAGACCCCAAATTTTAATTCTCTAGCTATTTAACACAGTTGGGTACTAAAATGCAACTTTTACCTTTTATGCGATTTATTCCTTTTATCGTAATCAGGCTTGAAAACATTAAAATTAACTCACCAAATTTTTCATGCACTAATATAATAGTACCGTAACCTCATAAAAATAAGAAAAATAACTTTTTATATCTTCAGATTTGTGGTCCCGAGACCACTGTTCCGACTAGGCCCTAAATCAGGTTATTACAATATGCATATAGCTCAAAATAAGCCAACACATTTGGCCAAAGCAAAATAATGCATGTCAATCAACTAGATTCCTATACATGCCACTCACTTGAAATTTTCTAATATATACTTCATTATCCCAAAGATAGCGACTTGATAGTGTGATGCTACCTCCGACGATCTCCAACTCTGAGCTAACCTAGAAACACTAAAGGAAAGGAAAGGAAGGGAGTAAGCTTTATAGCTTAGTAAGACTGTATGAAAATAATAAGCAATTTATCAACTTGCTTCTCATGGTAATACAACCCTATTTATATTTTTGCTCATGTTCCAGTTAAGCTATTTTCTCAAGTCACAGTCACTAAATTATTTATATCTGGAGCTGCGGAACTCCAAACTAAGTTCTGCTAATTTTCCAAAATAATAGACTCATGTATCCTCTTACCATAAAATTTTCAGAATTTTTGGTTCAGCCAATTAGTACATTTTATTCCTTAAAGTTACCATTTTTTTCTGTCTGACAGTTCTAACCCCTCTTCACTAACAATTAATTATCTCAAATACAGGACTTGGATGATGTTCTCGTCTATTTATATTCAAAATAGACTCATTCAAGATTCTAAGAATATAAATTATAACTCATAAATATCTTTGTAAAATTTTCAATGATTTTCTCAAATCATAATAGGGGATATCTAAGTAATTCTGACTCTATCTCACAAAAACTAAAATATTTCATATTATGAAACTCTTTTGCTTACAAAATTTCTTCTATTTGAAACTAGACTAATTAGTCTTTAATTTCATATTTTATTCAGCCTCTAACTCAATTTTCACAATTTTTGGTGGATTTTTAAAGTTGGACTATGGTTTCACTCTTTTATGATAATTTCTAAATGGGCATTTATGCCAATCCATTTCTCCTTTCATGTTCATTAGGCCACCAAGTAAATGAATATACATTTCATGTCTCAATTTAATGTGGCCTCAAAGTCTCACACATAATCATCAATCACATTTCAACCATCATGGTACGAATACATATATGTACATTATAAACATAAACCATAATCACAAGGTCACCACAATTTCATTTTCATAGGCATAATTTATCCTTACCAAAGGTGCATTGTTTCATGTTCGTAATAGCATTTAAGCTTAGAATACATACTTCTACCTTTTCAGCATGCTCATATATTTACCTTTTCGCTTTCATCGCAAGCTTTAAACTATTCGTTGAACCACTTGGAATTCCAAAGGATAATCGGGAAATCTTACACATATCGATGCCGATGTCATATCTCAGATATGATCTTACACTGGATCTCACATATCCATGCCGATGCATGTCCCAGACATGTCTTACACTAGCACATGTCTCAGACATGTCTTACACTGGCTTACATCTCGAGGCTGATGCATGTCCCAGACATGTCTTACACTGGCTCACATAACAGCAATGTCTTGATGCTCGTATCCTAGGTATTTCCAAAGGTCCAAGCGAGATTTCTCAAGGGTCACATCGTAGCCAAGCTCATTCGAAGAATTGATTATACAATTCACAAGGTTCGTCACCATAAGACCTTTCAGTTCATTTCTTTATTTTATAATTTACTCATCTCAACAAGATATCATATTTCATCGATTTCCAATATTTCATAAATACACAAAGTGAAATCGACATATTAAGCTTTCGATTATTTCATAGGGTATAATATTTTCTCACACACCGTAGCACTAACACATAATTCAATACAATAATAACAAGGAGATTTTCAAGTATAATAATAATAACATTAATAAATGCTTATTAAATGACACGGTCTTACCTCGAATACGAAAACGACAAATTTACCATTTTGGTCCATAACTTTGTATTTTCCCGATTTAAGCTCGAATCTCAGTTTTTCTTGATCTATAATGATAAAAATTTGCTAATCTAATCACCACATGAATTAAAACATTGAACCATACATAATTTGGCAAAATGACCATTTTGCCCCTAAATTTTCATGAAATTACGATTTTGCCCTTAGGCTCGAAAATTAATTTTTATCACATCCTTTTATTACCCAAGTCTAGCCGAATACTTTTTATACTAGAAGCAACCCCCAATTCTCATTATTTCATATATTTATCACTTATTTTACAACTTATGCAAAAAGGTCCTATTAGGGGTTTTCATGAAAATCTCTTCACAAAAGTTGTTTATTACTCAACTATGACTCATTTTATTTCATAAAAATTCAGAAAAAAACACAAATCCTTTCATGGCAAGTCCCTAAACTATCAACCATTTTTCAAGATAGTCCCCTCATTTGAAAGCTCATGTTACAAGGATTCTAACAATGCAAAAATCATCAATAAAGGTCTCAAAATTTCTTACTTGGAAGGGATTGAAGTTGCTGAAAGTTTAAGCTCTAAAACCCCCCATTTTGCTTCCATTTTCGGTGAAAGAGAAGAAAAAATGAAAAAAAATGACAACTTTTTCTTTATTTTATTTTATTACCAAAAAGTCACCTAATATCCCATAAATTTTGGCTTTTTGAAAATTTTGTCTTCGATGGCCGGCCATACTTTAATTAAAGGCCTATTTTCACTTTAAAGACTCCCAATTATGGTTCTCTAGCAATTTGACACCTTTGACTATTTAAATAAAACTTTTGCTCTTTATGCAATTTAGTCCTTTTTCGCAATTAAGCACTCAAATGCCAAAATTAATTCACCAAAATTTTCATGCACTTATATAATCATGCTATAACACATAAAATAATATTAAAATAATCTCTTGACCTCAGATTTGTGGTTCTGAAACCACTGTTCCGACTAAGCCCTATTTTGGGATGTTGTAATTCTCCCCCTTTAGGGATTTTCGTCCCCGAAAATCTTACTAGAAAAATGGTTTTGGTATTCACATAAACTTCTCTTTCCCATAATCATTGTTAAAGAAATTTCACTCAACTGTGTCTCTAATACTTATCTCTTTACCTTCCCATATCAGTATCATAAGCGGTTCATTACTATACCGTACCTCAGCCAAATTTCAACCTCTACCTGAGAGTTCATATACACAAAGGTCCCATTCATGCCATCATATCACATATACACACATACTTGAATCTTTTCAAATTTGAATAGTGAAACTAGTCGGTTCATCTCGGTCTTATACTCTCTATAATTTCACACAGTCCGATTTTTTCTTTTTTTCTTTTTTTGCCAATTCAACTCTCAGTTACCTTTAATTCTAAAGCCTCCTCTCGCTTTCCCAAGAATTCATGATATAGAACCCGGATTCTCATTCCAATTGATGGAGACTAAAATTTTAAAATATCCAGCAATCATAAAGACACGAAATTCCTCGAACCTAATGAGCAAAAATTCAGTACATACTAGCATTATTTACTTATCTCATCAGACATTAAAACGTTTTTCTCTTTCAGTGACAGTAATAAATCATACATGAAATCCATAGTAGCTTCTTCTCATTTCCATTCCATTTCCGACATGGGCGAAGATAATTTTGATGACACTTGATATACATTTCTTAAACTTTCAACATTTCAAGTATTCGTACCCAAGGATCAACGATGTCAAGTTCCAAACTCGATCGCTAATACATTACTCCTGTAAGTTTTCTTGCAAAATCTTTGTATAAGCTCTGGATTTTCTACCCAAATGTTTACCACTGCATTTTGCTCTTCTCAAAGATCGTACAATAACTATCACTGAAAATCAAGAAGTCTTTGTCCAATGCATACTAAATCAATTTATATGCTTCGGTTAACAATATTCTATCTGTCCAAACTTTGCTAATGTTAAATCCTCATACGGAAATTTGAGAACTCCAATTACTAAGATCATCCAATTACCATAATCAAGTCAAAAGCACAATCATACTTGATATATATATATATATACCGTAAGCTAAAGGTCATACTTTAACTATAATCCATGCTCGACAAGTGACGAGATAGAGATGACCAAGAATTCACGATAAGGAAATCCATAATGGAGAAATCC
This sequence comes from Gossypium longicalyx, assembly GCA_025698465.1. NCBI lineage: Eukaryota > Viridiplantae > Streptophyta > Magnoliopsida > Malvales > Malvaceae > Gossypium > Gossypium longicalyx. The sequence goes on along the minus strand of CM046995.1, from coordinate 62,208,294 downwards.
AAAATATAAAAATCCAACATAAAGAAATCCAAAACAAGAAAATCCTATCACGATACCGTATCGAAAGATCGAGGACATAATTTATAAGAAAATATGAGAGACCTCAATGGTTCCTTAGAGAAGAGAAATCCAAAAGAAAACATCATTGTGACCACCAAAGATAGATGTAACAAGAATGACATACCTTCCCATATACATATTGGACAAATTAAATATTAGTAGAAGCCAAATCATAGCATCATACGCACCTCTTTTTCATCAATTCCCAACAGACGGAAGGTAATAGAATACCAGAAAGAAATAGGATCATGTAGGTTATGTAGCAACTAGATTGACAATGCCTTTCTCTATCATTTAAATCAGGGAACATTTCTATATTGCAGAATTTCATCAAGGAATATACAATCACTACAACAATTTCCAGAAATAAATGGACTCATAGAGTGCCTTAAAAGAGATAGCCATCATCTACTCACTATAATTGCCATACTCGAACATCTCACATTTTTTAACATTATTACTTTAACTATTTTCTGCATCAAAAATTTCCATATCATTCTTTCACTAAAGGAGGTCAGCTTATGAGGGAATCTCGATTAATAAATTTCTTGACGTCATACCAGGATAAATCGTTTTACCAAAATTAACCTTTTTACTAACTGTGATATTGCGAAAATTAAATAATCTTTCAGTCAATCCGATATCTTTCTAGCTCTATTTGTACTTATCAACCCATTCTCAATTGCTAATCGTGCTTATAACCATTCTATCACTGAATTCTTTGGTTTCTCATCCGAAAACTTATTCATCACAAATCTCGAGAAATTCCATTATAGAACACCACTTTGGTAAGGGAGAGGGGGCCGTAGGGCCTCTGACTCGACTTTCATATACACATTCATGTAACACAATTTTCATCATCATGGCAACATTAGCACAATCATGTTATTCATTTTGGGTAGACTAACATTCATATTGATTTTACGCTCACTTTTCAGTTATCTCATTTAAACAAGTATGCTTATGTATGCATTCCATGTTTTTTGGATAACTTTACTAATCTATTCATTTGATCATACAAGTCATGCACATGATATCATACAAGGGCCAAAAAACATGGTTAAGTTTATCACAATCTATACTTTTACCTCATACACCTTCATTTAGACATATCATTACAATCATGTAAATCAGTCCAAACAATTTAACACATTTTCTCAGACTATGTGAATTTGCCAACCATATTCATTCAAATAAGTATACATGAACATTCTTTCTACCTGTATTTTTAGTAAGTTATCTAAACACATGTATTCACTCGAACAAATCAATCATGTACACTATGGGATTATCAATCAATCATAGATAAGCTCATTATACCATGTACATATATATTTCACGAATTCTTGTTCGTACCTTTCCGAGTTTCAACTCTTCATAACTACATTTTATTGAATACTTTAGCATCATTATCCATGTGATCGGGTGTAGCTCGATTAGAGAGCACCTTGCCCATACAAGATAGTTCTCATTCGCGCCAGGAGACATCACACTATCACAAATTTGTGGCATGTATAGCTAGACTCTTACACGTTCTAAGTTAGTCTGAGAACTGACTAAACAATGCTCTGATACCAGTAAATGTAACACCTCTTACCCATGTCCGACGTTGAAACAGGGTACGAGGCATTACCGGACTTAAACATACACCTTCATACAAAATCGGGCCATAAAATCTCTTTTAATTCAAAACCTTTCAAACACGTGCATGTCATCCCTTATTTGGGTTTACGAAACCCAAAACATTCATCGGAATCGATTCGGGACTAAACTGAGAACTTTAAGAAGTTTCAGGAAAACTTAGAAAATTTTCCCATGAAACAGGGTCACACGCTCGTGTGAACATAGGGACACGCGCGTGTGCCTTTGGCACGCCCGTGTCCTTAGGCCGTGTAACTCTCTGTTTATGATGTAAGCATGCACATTGAACCACACGGCCCGGCCACACGCCTGTGTCTCCAGGTCGTGTCCCTCATACGGTTGAGACACACGGTCGTGTCTCAGCCTGTGTGGCCAACACTTAGGCTATTTTCCAAGCCTTCATGTTACCCATAATCTTTTACAACCTTATGCACATCAAAATCATAAATCATGGCATCATTTTAGTGATTAAAAACTCTTTACTAAGACATATCCTTAACATTAACATGTCCTCTTACAAGTAATGTGTCTACTCATGCAATACCAAGTCTGGACTCCTTATTTCACATTTATAAGACTTGTCATTTTGATGACCACTTTTATCATTATACTATGGTTACCAACTTATTCATCAAGCACTCATGTTCAATCTTTATCATGTTGTTTTTATAATGTGCAATTTCTACATGGCTATGACCACTTCAATTGGTCATAGTGCATACCTCCAACACACATGCCATAGTACTAACCATGCATGGCAACCAAACATAATCACATTATAAACATTAGACATGACATGAATATCTAGGCTTACAAGCCATAATCAATATGAGCCACATCTCATGGCCATATGCATATAACTCAATATAAGCCAACACCGCCAAAGCAAAATAATGCATGTCAATCAACTAGATCCCTATACATGCCACTCACTTGAAAATTTCTAATATATACTTCATTATTCCAAAGATAGCGACTTGATAGTGTGATGCTGCCTCCGACAATCTCCAACCCCGAGCTAACCTGGAAATACTAAAGGAAAGGAAAGGAAGAGAGTAAGCTTTATAGCTTAGTAAGACCGTATGAAAATAATAAGCAATTTATCAACTTGCTTCTCATGGTAATACAACCCTATTTGCATTTTTGCTCATGTTCCAATCAAGCTATTTTCTCGAGTCATAGTCACTAAATTATTTATATCTGGATCTACAGAACTCCAAATTAAGTTACGCTAATTTTCCCTGAAACTATACTCATATATCTTCTTACCATAAAATGTTCAGAATTTTTGGTTTATCGAATTAGTACAGTTTATTCCTTAAAATTACCCTTTTTTGCTGTCTGATAATTCTGCCCCTCTTCACTAAAAATTAATTATCTCATAATACGAAACTCAGATGATGTTTTCGTCTATTTTTATTGAAAATAAACTCATTAAGGATTCTAAGAATATAAATTATAACTCATAAATATTTTTTTACAATTTTCAATGATTTTCTCAAATCAGAACAGGGGATTTCAAAGTCATTTTGACTCTGTCTCACAACAACTAAAATATTTCATAGTATGAAGTTCTTTTTCTTACAGCATTTATTTTATGTGAAACTAGACTCATTATGCTTTAATTCATATTTTATTTAGCCTCTAACTTAATTTCCAAAATTTTTGGTGGATTGTTAAAGTTGGACTATGGCTGCTGTCCAAAACTGTTTTATTACTATATTTCACTCTTTTATGATCATTTTTAAATGGGAATTTATGCCAATCCATTTCTCCTATCATGTTCATTAGGTCACCAAGTAAAGGAATATACATTTCATGTCTCAAGTCTCACACATAATCATCAATCACATTTCAACCTTCATGGTACAAATACATATATGTACATCATAAACATAAACCATAATCACAAGGTCACCACAATTTCATTTTCATAGGCATAACTTACTTATTTGTATCCTTACCAAAGGTGCATTGTTTCATGTTCGTAATAGCACTTAAGCTTCGAATACATACTTATACCTTTTCAGCATGCTCATATATTTACCTTCTCGCTTTCGTCACAAGCTTTAAACTATCCGTTGAACCACTTGGAATACCAGAGGATAATCGGGAAATCTTACACATATTGATGTCAATGCCATATCCCAGATATGGTCTTACACTGGCTCTCACATATCCGTGCCGATGCATGTCCCGGACATGTCTTACGCTAGCACATCTCGTAGCTGGTGCATGTCTCAGACATGTCTTACACTGGCTTACATCTCGAGGTCGATGCATGTCCCAGACATGTCTTACACTAGCTCTCGTCTCAACGCCGGTGCATGTCCCAGACATGTCTTACACTGGCTCACATAACAACAGTGTCTCAATGCCCGTATCCTTGGTATTTCCAAAGGTCCAACCGGGATTTCTCAATGGTCACATTGTAGCTAAGCTCGTTCGAAGAATTTATCATACAATTCACAAGGTTCGTCACCATAAGAACTTTCAGTTCATTTCTTCATTCTACAATTTACTCATCTCAACAAGATATCATATTTCATCGATTTTCAATATTTCATAAATACGCAAAGTGAAATCGATATATTAAGCTTTCAATTATTTCATAGTGTATAATATTTTCTCATACACCCTAGCACTAACACATAATTCAATACAATAATAATAAGGAGATTTTCAAGTATAATAATAATAACATTAGTAGCATGCTTATTAAATCACACGGACTTACCTCGAATACGAAAATGGCAAATTTACCATTTTGGTCCATAACTTTATATTTTTCCGATTTAAGCCCGAATCTCAGTTTTTCTTGATCTATAATGATAAAAAAATTGCTAATTTAATCACCACATTAATTAAAACATTCAACCGTACATAATTTGGCAAAATAACCATTTTGTCCCTAGACTTTCACGAAATTATGATTTTGCCCTTAGGCTTGAAAATCAATTTTTATCATATCCTCTTATTACCCAAGCCTAGCTGAATACTTTCTATACTAGAATCAGCCCCCAATTCTCATTATTTCATACATTTATCACTTATTTTATAACTTACGTAAAAAGGTCCTATTAGGGATTTTCATGAAAATCTCTTTACAAAAGTTGTTTATTACTCAACTTTGACTCATTTTATTTCATAAAAATTCAGCAAACAACACAATTCATTTCATGGCAAGTCCCTAAACTAACAATCATTTTGCAAGATAGTCCCCTCATTTGAAAGCTCATGTTACAAGGATTCTAAAAATGCAAAAATCATCAAGAAAGGTCTCTAAAATTACTTACTTGCAAGGGATTGAAGTTGCTGAAAGTTTAAGCTCTAAAACCCCCCATTTTGCTGCCATTTTTGGTGAAAGAGAAGAAGAAATGAAAAAAAGGCAATTTTTTCTTTATTTTATTTTATTACCAAAAAGTCACCTAATATCCCATAAATTTTGGCTTTTTGAAAATTTTGTCTCCCATGGCTGCCCATACTCTAATTAAAGGCCTATTTGCACTTTAAGGACTCCTAATTATGATTCTGTAGCAATTTGACACCTTTGGCTATTAAAACAAAACTTTTGCCCTTTATGTAATTTAGTTCTTTTTCGCAATTAGCAATTAAGCACTCAAACGCCAAAATTAATTCACCAAAATTTTCATGCACTTATATAATCATGCTATAACACATAAAATAATATTAAAATAATTTCTTGACCTTGGATTTGTGGTTCTGAAACCTCTGTTCCGACTAAGCCCTATTTCGGGATGTTACAGGGCGAGCGTACAAATCTCTAGATCTCTTTGATGAAGATTGATACGGCTTACTCATTGATCTTTTTCTCGAGTCTCTAGCATCTGAATCTGCTTTTCTCTTTTCTTTACTAAGGTCCTCGGCTTTACAAGCCCTTTCAACCAAAATGAAAAAGTCTTTCAACTCTAGAATTCTTACAGTAGTTTTATACCTTCATTCAACCTGTCAACGAACCACTTACACATAATCTTTTCGGCAGAAACATATTCTCTGGCATACTTACTCAACCATACAAATTCTCTTTCATATTCTGTCACGGTCATTCAACCTCATTTTAATTCTAAAAACTCTTTGTGCTTTTCATCGAGAAATCTTTGACTGATGTATTTCTTTCAGAATTCGGATTGAAAGAACTCTCAAGTAAGTCGTTCTTTCGGAACCACAGAATCAACGTGTTCCACCATTGATACGCGGTGTCTCTCAGCAAACATACAACACATTTAATACATTCATCAGGAGTACAAGACAATTCATCGAATACTCAAATCATATTTTTGAGCCAAAACTCAGCTCTCTCAAGATCATCATCAACATTAGCTCTAAACTCTTCAGCCCTGTGATTACGAATCTTATCTACTGGTGGCTTGTTGAACCATATCGGATCTATAGCTTGAGGAACAACGGGAATTAGTTGTGGAATAGGTGGGGGTAGAGGTTGTTGAGCAACCGGGTTCATACGAATGTATTGAGTGAACCATCCGTTCATCATTTGGAAGAAGGCTTCTTTAGCCTCTCCTCCCTGACTGCCCGTCGCAGGTCTAGAATTAGATGGCGCTGTCCCTTGCACGGGAGTAAGCGCATTACTATCAACCTCATTGACTATAGCTCGATGGGGATCTATTACTATATGAAAACACAGTTAAAGTTGTCAGGAATCATCACACTATCCCAGAGTATATATATGGCAAGTATAGCTAGACTCTCACACAGGCTACGTTAGTCCTAGAATCGACTAAACTATAGCTCTGATACCAATAAAATGTAACACCCCCAACCCGTATTTGTTGTCGGAGTAGGGTTACGAGGTACTACTGATGAATACACATAATTTAACATACATAACTCATACATTTTATGCATTCATGCTCAAATACCATTTAATCACAAACACATTCTCCCTTATAAGGGCCTACGAGGCCTTAAACATGATTTAGAAGTGATTCGGGACTATACCGATAACATATAAAAATTTGGAAACTTAGAAAAATTTCAACCATACAGGGTTCACACGCCCGTGTGAACAGGCCATGTGCCTCACACGGCTCCAAACACACCCATGTTTTAGGCCGTGTAGAAATAGGGCATACATACTGACTTGTATCACACAGCCGAGGACACGCCCGTGTGCCAGGCTGTGTGAAAACTGGAGGGTATACTGACTTATACAACACGGCCAAGACGTACGCCCTTGTGCTAGGCCATGTGCCAATTAGGGGGTATACTGACTTGTATCACATGGCCAGTCACACGCCCGAGTGTGAGACCGTGTGGAGCATATTGACTTCAATTCAATTTCAACATCAGGGGACACATGGCCGTGTAACATGACCATATATTCAAAATTAACTTATTTATTCAACCATTTATTCAATTTAGTCCAAAACATACATTTAGTCCTATTTGCACATTAGCCCCTAAACTTTTACATTTAATCAATTTGGTCCCTATTTCAAAAATACACAAAATTCACACAATTCAACAAAACTCATGCTTGGCTGAATTGTATATAGGTCCCTAGTAGCCCAAAACTTTCATTTATTTTACATTTCAACCATACAATTTGCACATTTCACAAATTAATCCCTTTTTTGACATTTTTGTCAAAAATCACTTTACAAAACTAGTTTAACTATCAACAACTTTTCAAAATCCATCATCAACCATCAAATTACTCAAGTATTCAACAATGGCAACATATTAAATCTTTAATACTTTTGAAATTTAAGGTACGGGCTAGCTAGAATACGAAGCAACGATCTCAAAAACGTAAAAAATTATTAAAAAATCGAGCACAAAACACTTACCAATTCAGGTAGGAGTTGGCCAAACCCTAAATGCTTTCCCATAGCTTCTTTCTCTTTTAATTTCGGTTGGAAAGATGATAATATGAAAAAAATTTCATTTTGTTTTATTAATATTAACATTATTTATCAAATACCAAAATTAACCTTTAAATTATAACATTTAAAATCACTTAATGATGTCCATAAAAGTCCACTAACATTTAAAATGGTCTAATTACCATTTAAGGCCATCATATTTAAAAGCCAAAGCTATTTGACACCTTTAACTAATAGAACATACATTTTACATTTTACGCGATTTAGTCATTTTTATCAAATTAACCAACCAATCGATAAAATTAGCTCACGAAATTTTCACAAATATCACATAACATGTTGTAAATATTGAAAATAATATTAAAATAATTTTTTGACATCAGATTTGTGGTTTCAAAACTACTGTTCTGATTTATCTAAAAACGGGTTGTTACATTACATAATATAGTATTCTTACCGTAGCCATGGACTGCCATATCAAAATTCGTGTTTACTATTCAGATGGACTCACACGTAAGTAGACTCAACATGCAGACTTATGCACAGACTGACTCATTCTTTCAGACTTCATCACACAGATGCATTCATATTTCTAAACATGCACTCATGCACTTGAACTTCATACACAGACTTACTGATGACAGAATCATACTTTTAGACACATTCATGCGTGTACATACTTTCTTTATAATAGAGGCACATCTTCTTCAATGAAGCATCACAATTTTCACAGAATCAACCTATCAAACTTGTTTTGATTTCACAAAATAGTCATTTAGAATAAAAGAAATGAGCACATAGACATAAGTACATACATGTAATAGTTAGTTTTAGAGACTCACAGAATCCTCACAAAAACCTCACCTTTGGCAACCTCAAACATCAATTTTAGGCTTCGATTGAGTAGGTTAGCAACCTCTAAACATTAAATACATAAACTCATCAAGATCTACTCATCTAACTCATCTTTCCGTTTACCTCAAACACTAAAATCACATAGCAAAGCTCTACCAAGCTTGCTTTACCAAGTTAAATAGAATTGCTCTCCGACAGGTTAGCATGCAAGGTTGGGAGACTTACCTTACTAGGGGAATATCAAAGCTAATCCTCTCATTCCTGACTCATCGTAAAGGATGATAGGATTTTCCCCTTAGCTCACCGTTATATAGATAGAGAATACTTCATGGGGAAGGAAAGAAACAGTCCTCTTCACTTACCCAATCAACTAGATATTTTCCTTTGTTGCAATGGATGCTTGACATGTGTAATAATCCATGTGATAACCAGTTAGATGCATGAAAGCTGTAAAAGAAACACGTACGGGTATACTCACTCTTTGGTCTTAACCCATCTTTCGTTAAAGCATAGCTGATAGCTCGACTGATCACGCGTTGGCGCATTAAACCTTCTTGGTGGCAAATCTATTACTTGAGTCCATTATGTGCTTTACTGGGCATCCTTTCCTAATGACATCTCACATTAGATTTTGTTATAGACTACGCACCCACATATATGTCAAAATAATGGGAGGAATAACATTTTATTTTCCTTTAAACTACAAAGCTTGCCATTTGTCAAGCCTTATACTTAACCTAGAAGAGCATTCCTAACTTTCTTTGGTTCTTTTCTTTTGAGGAGAGAGATAAGATATCTTTCTTGTCTTAAATGCTTTGACTTGTCCCTTGACTATATTGGGACTCAAGGAACGTCACATCAGTCAGTTGGTGGTCTTGTCCAAATCTTACAAAATCCAAGAATACTAATAAATTGCTTTCCCTTTGGTTCTTAACTATTTTAGTTCATGCTCAGTTAAGCTTTTACCATCATTCCCTTATGATGTAATTGGCTCAAGGCCATTGTTACCGAATACTCTCTATTGTTGATAAAAGCTTTCCATTGTAAGGTACTATTTCATATAATGGATTTCTCCCAAACTATGCACGCTAACCAGAGGCCTCTAAGATGAATCCTTCCTTATCAGGCTTACTACGTGGTTAACAATATTTTATTTGAAAAGGTGTTATGAAAACCAAAAGTAATTTAACTAAGAAAAAATAAAAATTAAAAAATATTCCAATGCGTGATTTCTAAAAAATGGGTTTAAAATAAAGATGACACAAATGTGTTAGATTGATTACATTCTTTAACTTAAAATTACTAAACTCAAGTTCATGTTGTTACAAATAATTTCATGTCAACTTGGTATTTGCTAACTAATGCACATACAAACTTGCTAAACCATCTAATCTCTTGAACTTATTATGTCAATTCAAACAATTAATCAATTTTCATAAGCAAGCATCAGATTAAGCGAAGTAACAATATAGTCCTATATTGAAACAATTTAATCACAATAATCTTGCAAGTTATGCAAGGCTAATGTACCGTTTAATACCGTCACTAATGTAACCTTTAGATACCTTAGAAGATTAAACATGCATAAATTAAATATTGTGTCAATTAATTACAATTTCAATATGATTAATAATTAATTCACTTGTTACCTTACAATTCTAATGCAAGTATTACATAGCCATGAATTTATTTAATTGAACAAATTACCAAGGCCTAATAACCACACAAACACAATTATAATAATTTAAGTAGACATAATGCAATTAATCTAACATGAATTAATTTTAAGTCATTTTAATTAAATCAATAATGAAAACACAACAAATATTCATGTTCATGATCACAACATAAACAAGAAAATTAAAGAGAAGGGAATTAGGAAGCAAATCCAATATTTCTCTAAAGCCAGACTAGTGAGCTGCTCTCCTTTCTTTGCTTGTTCTATTGATTTGAGGCCTTCACAAATGCTTGAATGCTGCTATTCTAGGGTGGATGAAAGGTCTTTTTCAAGAGGGAAATCAACAAGAAAATGAAACAAAGGAAATGGAAGAGATAAAGTGAGTAAAAGAGAGAGATATGTGTGAATGAATGGTGTGTGAAATGAGGAAGGGAAGAGAGTTATTTATAGGTGGGAATGACTGCTAAAATTAGAAAATAAATTTCATCCATTCCTCTTCTCTTGCCCGACCATGCATGGTGCAAGTTTTAATGGCTCAAACTTGTTATTTTTAGCTTAGGGCAAAAGGTGGAAGGAATAAAAAGTGGAGGGGCTTGAACAAAATTTAAGGAAACATGAAGGGCTATTTTGCAATTAATAAAATTAGATAAATAATCTGATTGCGTCACCTATAGGGATAGTTTCGAGTTGCCAATTTGCTTGGTGGATGAGTCTTCTTTACTTAGCACAACTGGGCCTCCTTTCTCCTTTAGACTTTATATTGATTTTTAACCCAGTTAATGTTCAATAAAACTTAAATATAAAGTATGCTTAATAAATATTTTTGGACCATGCATGGCTGGAAAATTATTTAACCTTGCTCTTGATTGACTTGGTGCATAAAATTGCCCTAACGGTTCATGCCTTTCGAGGTGACTGTCGAGCCAATTTTAACCTTTTGTGCAAAACTGTCGAAAATACACGAAATTTGTGAAAAATTATTATAAAATAATTAAAATTAATTATGTTAATAGTTTAAGTGCAAATTAATTATTTTATAATTAAATTATGAATTTTGACAGAAATTACTACGAAGCTCTATGAATTAGAGCTCAAAAGGTGTAACACCCCAAACCTGGCCTAGACGTTATGGCCGAGCCTGGCGTGTCATATCGAAGTGCTTTACGAAAATTGATCTTTTCGGTAATAATCCATTACTAAAATTAAATCCATTTTTATTAGTTAAAAAGTACTCGTCAAAATGGTTACCTTATTACTCTTCAGTGTTATAATAATTTGATTTTTTTTAAAAACGCGGAAGCTTTTTATGAGTCGAGGAAGTTTAAATTGCATGTCTTAGAAAATAGTCATTGTTCTAAAAACTCATCTCTTCGTAGTCTAGAAGTATAAGGTAAGAAATCAAAATCCAAAAAAATGTTGAAACCACAAATGGCCTTATTACATAAACGAAAACCCAATATGAAATTTGAAATAAATAAAGTCCGGCTGCAGATCAATCAATCAGAACTGTGTGGTCACCCCAGTCCTCGCGGCTCCAAATCGCCTAAGACCGGGATTACCTGCACAAGTTAAAGAAAGGGTGAGTTTACGAAAACTTCGCAGTGTAATCCCTTCCTGCATGACAAAGAAATGATGCATGCGGTATCGATCGGACCTTAGCCCTATACAATAACAGTGTGGGCCTAAGCCAAATACAATATCAGTGTAAATATGCAACCCATCCCAAATCCATCCATCACATCACCCATACCAACCAACACACCATGTGGGGATTTAAATCGACCTACCCAACCAGCACACCAATATTGCAGCAAAGCTCCCAGTAATAATAACGCAACGTAGCTTCCAGTAATAGTAGTGTCGCAAAGCCACCAGTATCAGTAATTGTGGTATAGCCACTAGTAACAGTGAATGTCACATAGTCACCAGTACAATACTTCCTCCATATCAAAATCCCAACCCCATATAGTATGTCATCTCATAAATATCACGTGTATGCAAGGTCATACTCAGTACAATCATTTATGTAAATCATAAGCACATCCGTCATGCGGAACATAAGGGCATAATTGTCATTTTACCGTATAGGGACATTACGGTCATTTTACCCATCAGGGGTATTATGGTCATTTTACCTATTTTGAGGTTTCATCTAAGATATTGACTTTGCCGAAGGTCTACACTCGCCTCAAGCAACCCAGATAACCTAAATGATCACAACTTTATAAATGGGCCCAAGGCCCATACTCGGCCCAAGTGGGCCCACACGCTCGTGTAGCCTATTTAGCCTAAATTTAGATACGGCTATGTGACCTACATAGCCTAGTCCATTAATGATCACTTATCGTGGATTTAATCTGTATGGGGCCCGCGAGCCCATTGGGCCCACACGGCCCATTTAAGCCCAAAGTTGCCTATAACGGCTCAAGCCCACGAGAATACTCATGGCAGTCTCTACAGTCTGTCGCCGAAGCCAAATGGGCTTGATTTACCACACGAGCATTCGCACACTCGTGAGGCCTCAAATGTCGAAGTTTCGGCTTTTCGACTTTTGTCGATTCGCAGTTAACCATGGGGGCGTGATTACACACCTAATCTGATTTCCTGACAGTAACGATTCACAACATACAGTTACACACCTGTTACGGATTGTAGTTGAACCGCTTCCAAGATTAAGCACCTATGATAACAACAACCCCATCAATAGTCTCAGACCCTCATTAATCTATCACCAAAATATTAAAAACATTTTAACAAACTAATGCTACTTATTAGTCAGCAACCGTAGCCACTTCCAGCCGCTAAAACCCCATACTTTTTTTAACGCTATAACCTTCGCAAGAACTGTTAATCAACTTATAAGAATCCATAATCCCAAAATAATTCATGAATTCTATGCTAAAAGCACTTACCACAAATCGAAAAATCCCTTGTAGAAGAAAAGTAATCGGCCTACACCCTGGTTAAGGAAAATGAATCCTTAGCATCATTCGAACGAGAAAAAAAGGTGTTAGATGAACTTATTCTTATGGCAAACAAAAAGAAAATAGCCTTTCGGCCCATGAGATACCGAAAATCGAGCATGGAAAAAAAAGCCAGCCAAGTTCGGCTAGAGTAACCACTTACCCAAAAATCGAAGAGATGAAGCAATGGTTTAGGAACGCAGAGTATTTGGTTTCTTTGGAAAGAAAAGAAACAATGAAAGGGCAAGAAGTAGTTGTGTTCGGCTTAATAAATATTTAGAAATAAAAGAAGAAATATTGAAGATAAGAGAGTAATAGGTTCGGGTAGAAAGAAAAGAATAGGTTGTCGATATTCGGCCAACGAGTGATTCGACAACTTTAGAAACAAAGAAGAGAGGAAAAAGGCTTGAGTAGAACAACACAAGACTTCCGGTATGTTGACACAAAAGACTTGCACTAAATAAATCCCGAAGAAACACAAGTGATAGCCAATGAAGTCGGTACTAGAGAGAAAAGAAGTTAAAAATGGAGAACCCCAAAATGCTTAAAAGGTAATTCGGCCACTACTTAATACCATTTGCCGAAAATGCACACCTCCAAACCCCTTGGCTGAATTTTGCACCATATAGCTGCCCATTTCGGGTATAACTCTTCCTAACTCAAACTCTTTGAAAATCTCCTTGATTCTCTCCCCTTATCTCTCCTTGATATCTTCCCCAACCATCCACAAGACCAATTCAAACTTCCTATCACCAGAGTTCAAATCCAACACTCACTCTTGCCATCCCCTAGTAGCAAAATAGAAGCTCCTTGCTTGCTATGGGATTCGAACCCTTACTCACACAACAGCCATGGCAGACCACCACCAGTAGACCACAAGCTCACTTGTGACATAAAATTACACACACTCAAACATAAACCCTAACAGCCAACTGCCAATTTCACTTAAGAGCAAATCTAAAAAATTCTGCCAAGGTCCAGACTCAAACCCAGGCTTCTCAAACACTCCTAAACACACCCAAACCATTAAGACAGTAAAGCAATCATGAAATTTGTGTCAAAACATGCAAAATTATAGACCCTAAAATTTTGGGGCGTTACAACTCTACCCCCTTAATGAAATTTTAGCCTCGAAATTTACCTAATCAGAATAAGTGAGGGTATTGATGTTACACTACCTCGTCTGGTTCCCACGTGGCTTCTTTTGAACCGTGATTACGTAAAGCACTTTAACCAGTGGAACAGATTTCTTTCTCAGTACTTTAACGTCACGATCCAATATCTGTATCAGTTCATCCTTGATAGTCAATTCAAGCCTAACCTTGATTTCCTCAACTGGCACTATGTGAAAGGGATCAGAGCGGTATCGCCTCAATATAGAGACGTGAAATACATCGTGAATTCTATCTAAATCAGGAGGCAACTCGAGTTGATAGGGGGCCGGTCCCACAGGCTTTAATACTCGGTAAGGTCTGATGAATCTAGGGCTCAGTTTACTTTTCTGTCCAAATCTCAAAATTTTCTTCCACGGTGAGACTTTAAGAAAAACATAATCCCCCACAGAGTACTCGATCTCTTTACACTTTAAGTCTGCATAAGACTTCTGCCTATCATATGCTTCCTTTAACCGATCTCGAATCAGTTTCACCTTGTCTTCAGTATCAAAAATTAATTTTGGCCCCAGAATTCGCCGCTTACCCAACTTAGTCCAACAGGTAGGAGTACGAAACCTACGACCATGTAACACCTCGTATTGTGTCATTTGAATACTGGATTGGTAGCTATTGTTATATGCAAACTCTACTAGCGGCAAATAATCCTCCCAGCTACCTATGAAATCAATTACACAACTTCTTAACATGTCTTCCAGTACCTGAATCACCCTCTCTGACTGCCCATCTGTCTGAGGGTAGAGCGCAGTGCTGAAATCAAGTCTTGTACCAAAAGCCTCGTCTAACTTCTTCCAGGATGTGAATCTAGGATCTCTGTCAGATATGATAGAAACTGGTACACCATGCAGTCTTACAATCTCAGCCACATACAACTTAGCCAATTTCTGCAACGAATCATCAGTGTGGACCAGTATAAAATGGGCAGATTTAGTTAATCGGTCAACAATCACCCATACCAAGTCCTTCTTAGTAGGCGTCAAGGGTAGCCCACTCACAAAGTCCAAGGTTACCCTCACCCACTTCCAGAGTGGAATCTTAACTGGCTACAGTAACCCAGAAGGTAGTCAATGCTCAGGTTTCACTTGCTGGCATGTCAGGCACTTACTCACATAGTTAGTAACTTCGTGTTTCAACCCTGGTCACCAGTATAGCTCACAAAGATCTTGGTATAACTTGTTTCCGCTAGGGTGTATAGCATATGGACCACCATGTGCTTCTTGCAGTATAGATTGTCTCAAATCAGAATTCCTCGGTATATAAACTCTCCCTCAGAAACATAGCACTCCTTTACTATTTAGCCCAAAATCCGTAGTCTCACCATTCTCGACTTGTTGAAAATGAGGAACTAGTGACTCATCCAACAACTGTTTCTATTTAATTTGATCAGTTCAAATCGGTCTCACTTATAGTTCAGCTAACAAGCTACCATCATCGAACAGGCTGAGACGAGCAAACATTGCTCTCAAATCAGATACAACCCTACGGCTCAATGCATCAGCTACCACATTATCCTTACCAGGGTGGTATTCAATCGAGCAGTCATAATCCTTAAGCAACTCTATTCATATTCGTTGCCTAAGGTTCAGCTTCTTTTGAGTAAGGATATACTTGAGGCTCTTATGATCTGTGTAAATAGTAGTCTTCTCACCATATAAGTAATGTCTCCAAATCTTTAGTGCAAAAACCACTGTAGCTAACTCCAAGTCATGAGTAGGGTAAATCACTTCATGAGGCTTAAGCTGACGAGACGCGTAAGCAACCGCCTTACCCTCTTACATCAACACACAACCCAATCCAATGTGTGATGCATCACTGTAGACCATAAATTCCTTCCCGGGCTCTGGCTGTATCAAAATAGGGGCCTTAGTCAGAACATTCTTCAGTTTCTCAAAACTCTCTTGCTGCTTATCAATCTAATTAAATGGTACCTCTTTACACAACAACTTAGTCAGAGATGCAGCAATTAATGAAAACCCCTCAACAAAATGTCTGTAATACCCTACCAGACCTAGAAAGCTTCAAATATCAAATGCCATTTTTGGTGGTTTCCAATCCAATACGGCTTCAATTTCTCAAAGATCAACCCTAATCCCTTCGGCAGACACCACGTGGCCCAAAAATATCACCTCTCGTAGGCAAAACTCACATTTGCTGAATTTCGTGTACAGTTGTTTCTCTCTCAGAATTTGTAGAACAATTCAAAGATGTGCATCATAATGCTCTTCAATTCTCGAATACACCAGAATATCGTATATAAATACTACTACGAACCGGTCCAGATAGGGTTGAACACTCGGTGTAAAAGTATGCCTAAAGATCAATCACGAGATGGTTGTAATAACATACTTGGTTTATCATGTTTATTAATATAAGGCGTTGCCATTATTATTCTAGTTTCTTTTCTGTGTGCATAAATAAACTGTTTTATAATAATGTCCTGAAAATAATATGATTATTCTCAAAAGATCCTTAGTCAAGTATTGTTATTGGCTAGGACAATAATAATGCATTAAGACTAATATGTAGTTGATTGATGATAAAGAGTTGTCATTGATATGGAGTGTCAAAATCAATGCATGAATATGTGTGTTAGAGAACAACATATTGGACTGACCCGCTATGAGTATGTTTCTTGGATTATTATGTAATTGTCACAACATTACTCATAGTGATTAATATGTATATAATCCTCATACTTGAGATCATCTTTATCCCAACATCGTGAGTTGTATATTTTGATACAGTCAAACAAACACCGTAACTGGTTGTTCTATAAAGATTGATGTTGGATATACTACAATCTATGCTGAGGGATATAGTTGATCAATATAGGATAAGTCCCTCCTACATAATGGGAGTAATATCTCAGGCCACTTGATTGAGTGAGGCTAGAAATGCATGGCCATGCTCAAATAAGTTGATATGAGATGTCATACTTATTTGTGTATCATAGTCTACTCAAGGCATCAAGAAACATGGGATGGACTATGCAAGTGTGACTATTCCATGACTTGTGTCCATTCCAAAGATATAGGACTTAAGGATTAATGCATGAAAGGTTAATCACAAAAGGTTATGTCGAATCATGACTTCTTGTAACTTAGGTAGCATTGATGCATTGCTAGATGCCACTCATTGTTTGTAACATTAGAATCGTTCTAATATTACTTCTAGCATTACAAGAACCTATAGGGTCACACCCTATGGTTGAAATGAACGAGGTAAAACATAGTTGGTATATTGCTTGGTTGTCACATGAATTAAATTAATTATAGAATTAATTTAATTGGGCAATCAAATTGTTGAACATACTATATATGTACAAGGATGTTGTACACATAATTAGAACATAATTTTATGGATATATGAATTTAGTTCGTATATAAGTTTAAATAAATGTAGTTTACTGAAATCTTTATTATAATTAATGTAATTATAATTTTTCGGTTAAACATTATTATATTTATTTGAATGATAATTATTATGTTTGGATTAATTTTAATGAATTAAAATTCGTTATAAATATATACCAATTAAGAGGGAGTTATATATAGCAAGGGTAAAAAACCCTAGAAAGAATATATATAAAACTAGCCTGAAAATATGCAAAGTGGTCTAGCAGCCATTTAGCAAAATACTCTCTGAAAATAGTTTTTTGGGATTTCTACCGTTCATTGTCAATCGGGTGGACTACGTAGAGGCCGACATCAGAAAAGGTTGCGGCTTGGTTCGATAGTGGTTCAGCATTCCTGTTGCCTAGGCGTCGTTGTCTACTCAGATTGAAGTTTCCGTAATTTCGAAACCTTTTTATCACCCCGATTCGTTCCTTACACATGGATCCTTGGTTTGAATCGTCGAATTTTAATTTTTCGCTGCACCTTGGAGGCACCGGTGTTGCAACAGTGGTATCAGAGCCACTTGTGTAATACGAACTCGGGCTTAAATACTTGGATGATGTAATTGTATGAGATGCATGTTTCAATTTTATTATGTTATTCCTGTTTAAATCGTTTAAATAGAATCTGATAATTGTTCCTTTCGATAAGTGATTAAATGTTAATCATGATGTTATGGCCTATTCGATTTTATGTTTTTACTGTTAACTTTAAGAAATCTGTGATAAAGCAAGGGTGGCATTTACAATTTCCAGTAACAGATTACTGGCCAATGGAACAAAGGTTGTTCCGATATGAAACCTCAAGGATTAAAATCCTAAAAACACGATTCTGTTGATAAAAGTTATCAAATCGTGAGGTTTCATTTGACTGGGGTTCGCGGTTCGTACTGCGGGGCTCCGCCCCGCACCCTTGGTCCATA
This sequence comes from Gossypium longicalyx, assembly GCA_025698465.1. Classification (NCBI taxonomy): domain Eukaryota; kingdom Viridiplantae; phylum Streptophyta; class Magnoliopsida; order Malvales; family Malvaceae; genus Gossypium; species Gossypium longicalyx. The sequence continues at coordinate 62,189,744 of CM046995.1, read as the reverse complement.
CCGCGGGGGTGGACTTCCAGTATGTTTTGTAATAAATAAACTTAATGGGCCATAAAAGGTTGAAAGGATATTTTATAATTCACTTAGTAAAATGTTGTATAAAGTATACTATTTTTGAAATGCACGGTGTTTGAAATGCATAGTTATAGCCCGATGACCCATTTGATAAAAGGTTGTAATTTTATAAATACGGCTTGCGTGTCGTGCCTTACTACTATTCTTCTATATTTCTCTTCTCATCTTACTCCCTCGTATGTAAAACGAGTTTCTGAATTTTGTAATTTGTAAAAGTTGTTGTGGACTAGACGAGAAGGAAGATGGGCCGACTAGTGTGGATTGACATCTTGTGAAACGGCTTACACCTTTAGGTTCCCTTTTGGTTCTCCCATTGGCTTGGGTTGAACCACCATAGTTTATAGGCTATAACTATTGCATTTATTTGTTGCTTTACTTATTCATCTATGAGATGCTATGGATGTCTAAAGCATGCAAATTTGGAAATAATAAACCCCATTAATTGATGAGATCAATTAAAAGATTAAATGGACTAAAGTAGACCATAATTGGTGAGATGTAACACTCTAATAAAATCCCTCTATTAAAATATTAAGTCAACATGGCCTTCCAATTTATGCCCTCGTTAAGGCCTCGATCAATGCTATGTAGGTTTTGCCAAAGTGAAGTACTAGTATTTATCTTGGTTAAACGCGAAGAATAAACAAGTGATATTCTCCGGTTAAAAATTGGTTAATGACTTAACTAGGTTACTCTAATAGGATTAAAAACCTAGAGGCAAGTAATTTGGATAAATCATAAGATGATTAGAACAAGAGTTGTTCACCAAATTGTAGGAGTTACATATGATGTAATTAGCAAGTGTTGCTTACCTAAATAACCATAATCTTGAGAGTAAAGCCAAAGCTGACTTAAGAGGAGGTGAAATATGGATCCTTAACCCACTAGAAATACTTTCAAGAAAGTCTTTCCAAAATTAATATATGAGGGTTATTAATTTTGAAATAAAATAGTGGGAACATCATTTAATAAAGTCCCTTTAATGATTGATATAAACTTGGTAAATTTATTCACACGCATATTTTATTGTTGTAGATATATTATGGCTGCAAACACTAATACACTCTCATTACGATCGATCCTTGAGAAGGACAAATTGAATGGTTTGAATTTTCTTGACTGGTTTCGTAACTTGAGGATTGTCCTCAAACAAGAACGGAAATTATATGTCATTGAAAAACCACTTCCTGATGAACCACCGGCTAATGCCTCGAGGGCTGATAAAGATGCTTACAAGAAGCATCTCGATGAAATGGTAGACGTTGGATGTCTTATGCTGACCACTATGAATCCTGAGCTTCAAAAGCAACATGAGGATATGGTTGCTTATGATATGGTCAAGCACCTGAAAGAACTATATCAAGGGCAAGCAAGGCAAGAGAGGTTCGATATCTCTAAGGCCCTATTCCAATGTAAGTTGGTCAAGGAGGAAGCCCGAGAGGGACCTCATGTTCTTAAGATGATTGGTTATATTGAAAGCCTATCTAAGCTTTGGTTTCCATTGAGCCAAGAGTTGGCCACCGATGTTATTCTCGCAATCGTTGCTTGATAGTTATAGCTGGCTTTGTCCTCAATTTCAATATGAATGAAATTGACAAGACTTTGCCACAGTTGCTCAGTATGTTACGAACTGCTGAAGGAAACATGAAAAAGGTTCGACCCAAGCCCATACTAATGGTCCATAACAACAAGGGCAAAGAAAAGGCTAAAGTCCCAACAAAGCCCAAAGGCAAAGGTAAGCCCAATCTTGGAAAGGGAAAGGCTACACTAAAACCTAAAGGTGGGGTGTCTAAGAAAGGAAACTATTTTCACTGTGGTGTGACTGGACATTGGAAGCGGAACTGCCCTGTCTATGTTGAGGAAATCAAGAAGGACAAAGCATGTGAAACGTCTGCTTCAGGTATATATGTTATTGATATTAATTTATCAACTACTACTTCTTGGGTATTAGATACTGGTTGTGGTTCTCATATTTGTACTTCTATACAGGGACTACAAAGGAGTAGGACTTTGGCTAAAGGAGATGTGGACTGCATGAGTTGGAAATGGAGCAAGAGTTGTCGCATTAGTGTGGGAACATATACTTTATCTTTTCCTAGTGGACTTGGTTTAATTTTAGAGGATTGTTATTTTGTGCCCAGTTTGACTAAAAACATTATTTCAATTTCTTGTTTAGACAAAATTGGTTTTGAGATAATAATTAAGAATAATTGTTGTTCATTTTATCTCAATAATGTTTTCTATGGTTCGGCACAATTGATTAATGGCCTCTATATTTTAGATCAAATGAATCCCATTTACAACATAAATACTAAAAGATCTAAAATAAATTACTCAAATCAAACTTATCTTTGGCATTGTCGTTTGGGCCACATAAGTGAGAAACGCATATCCAAACTCCATAAAGATGGTCTCTTGGATTCATTTGTTTTTGAACAATTTGAAGTATGTGAATCTTGCTTATTAGGAAAAATGACTAAATCTCCTTTTACTAGTAAAAGTGAACAAGCTAGTGATTTATTGGGCTTAATACATTCAGATGTATGTGGACCAATAAATACACAAGCCAAAGGTGGATTTCACTACTTTATTACTTTCACTGATGATTTCAGTAGATATGGGTATGTTTATCTCATGCGCCACAAATCTGAGGCCCTTGAAAAGTTCAAGGAATTCAAAAATGAAGTACAAAATCAACTAGGAAAAACTATTAACACACTTCGATCTAATCGAGGTGGAGAGTATTTGAGCCTAGAGCTTGATGATCTTTTGAAGGAATGTGGGATTGTCTCACAACTAACTCCTCCTGGTACTCCTCAATGGAATGGAGTTTCTAAGAGAAGAAATCGAGCTCTATTAGACATGGTTCGATCCATGATGAGTCATGTTGATCTACCGACTTCCTTTTGGGGGCATGCACTTGAAACAGCTATTTTCACACTAAATCGTGTTCCATCTAAATCGGTTCAAAAGACGCCATATGAGATGTGGACTGGGAAACGTCCCAGTATGACTTTTATGAAAATTTGGGGTTGCGAAGCTTATGTTAAACGTCAGACGTCTACTAAGCTTGAACCCAAATCTAAAAGGTGTATCTTTGTAGGGTATCCGAAAGAAACCAAAGGATATTATTTCTTTAATCCCACTGAGAACAAAGTGTTTATTGCTCGGACTGGTGTCTTCCTAGAGAGAGAATTTGTTTCTAGAAAAGGAAGTGGGAGAAAGATTGAACTTGATGAAATTCGAGAATCACAAGATACCACTGAACCAGAGATAGAACAACAGCAAATTCCACAAGAAATTGAGGAGCAAGTAATCTATTGTAGAAAACACAACCACAGCGTAGATCTTTAAGAGAACACCATGCACCTGAGGGATATGGATTTCTCATTACAACGCATGGTGACATTCTTCTTATAGATCAAGATGAGCTTAGGACTTATCAAGAAGCAGTGGCGAGCCCAGACTATGAGAAATGGCTTGAGGCCATGAGATCTGAGATGGATTCCATGTATGAAAACCAAGTTTGGGCATTGGTTGACCCACTCGAAGGGGTTAAACCTATAGGGTGCAAGTGGGTTTTCAAAAAGAAAATCGACATGGATGGTAATGTACAAACATACAATGGGCGATTAGTCGCTAAAGGTTTTCGCCAAATTCATGGTGTTGACTATGATAAAACCTTTTCTCCTGTAGCTATGTTTAAATCCATCAGGATCTTGCTCGCCATAACTGCATTTCATGATTATGAAATCTGGTAGATGGATGTCAAAACAGCTTTCCTTAATGGGAAACTTGAAGAGGATGTGTATATGACACAACCTGAAGGTTTTGTCGATCCAAAGGATGCTAGAAAGATAAGTAAGTTACACAGATCCATTTATGGATTAAAGCAAGCTTCTCGAAGTTGGAATCTTCGTTTTAACGATGCAATCAAAGAGTTTGGTTTTATCAAAAATAAAGATGAGCTATGTGTTTACAAGAAAGTTAGTGGGAACACAATCACATTCTTGGTACTGTATGTGGATGACATGGGCAATGACATACCTACCTTACAGTCTATTAAGACTTGGTTAGGAAGTTGTTTTTCTATGAAGGACTTGGGCGAAGCCACTTACATCTTAGGAGTCAAGATCTATAGAGATAGATCAAGACGACTACTAGGTCTAAGTTAAGGTACATATATAGATAAAGTATTGAAAAGGTTCAATATGGAAGAATCTAAGAGAGGATTCCTACCTATGAGACATGGTATTTCACTCTCGAAGGAAATGTGTCCTTCAACTCCACAAGAGAGAGAACGCATGAGTAAAATTCCATATGCTTCTGTTATTAGATCTATCATGTATGCCATGTTATGTACTCGTCCAGATGTCTCATATGCCTTAAGTATGACGAGCAGGTACCAAGTAGATCCCGATGAAGGTCACTGGACCACAGTCAAGAATATTCTTAAGTACTTAAGAAGAACTAAGGATACGTTCCTAATATATGGAGGTGAGGAAGAGTTAAGTGTAAAAGGTTACACTGATGCCAGCTTCCAAACCGACAAGGATGATTCTCGATCGCAATCAGGTTTTGTGTTTTGCCTTAATGGTGGTGCTATGAGCTGGAAGAGTTCAAAGCAAAGTACAAGAGCTCGATTATACAACAGAGGTCGAGTATATTGCAGCTAGTGAGGCAAAGAAAAGAAGCGTTTTGGATCAAGAAGTTCATTATCGAACTAGGGGTTGTGCCTAGCATATCGATGTTTGTAGAACTCCGATGTGATAACAATGGAGCCATTGCACAAGCAAAAGAACCCAGATCTCACCAACAATCCAAACATATACTTAGGCGCTACCATCTTATTCGAGAGATTATCGATCGAGGCGATGTAGAGATATGCAGAGTACCTACAGATGATAACATTGTTGATCCTCGACCAAGCCTCCGACACAGCGAAGGCATGATCGATCGCACACTAAGTCGCTTGGTATTAGATATATAAGTTATTGGTCTTATTGCTAGTGGGAGATTGTAAAAATATGCCCAAAGATCAATCACGAGATGGTTGTAATAACATACTTGGTTTATCATGTTTATTAATATAAGGCATTGCCATTATTATTCCAGTTTCTTTTCTGTGTGCATAAATAAACTGTTTTATAATAATGTCCTGAGAATAATATGATTATTCTCAAAAGATTCTTAGTCAAGTATTGTTATTGGCTAGGACAATAATAATGCATTAAGACTAACATGTAGTTGATTGATGATAAAGAGTTGTCATTGATATGGAGTGTCAGAATCAATGCATGAATATGTGTGTTAGAGAGCAACATATTGGACTGACCCGCTATGAGTATGTTTCTTGGATTATTATGTAATTGTCACAAAATTACTCATAGTGATTAATATGTATATGATCCTCATACTTGAGATCATCTTTATCACAACATCGTGAGTTGTATATTTTGATACAGTCAAGCAAACACCGTAACTGGTTGTTCTATAAATACTGATGTTGGATATACCATAATCTATGTCGAGGGATATAGTTGATCAATATAGGATAAGTCCCTCCTACATAATGGGAGTAATATCTCAGGCCACTTGATTGAGTGGGGCTAGAAATGCATGGCCATGCTCAAATAAGTTGATATGAGATGTCATACTTATTTGTGTATCATAGTCTACTCAAGGTATCAAGAAACATGGGATGGACTATGCAACATTCCAAAGATATAGGACTTAAGGATTAATGCATGAAAGGTTAATCACAAAAGGTTATGTCGAATCATGACTTCTTGTAACCTAGGTAACATTGATGCATTGCTAGATGCCACTTATTGTTTGTAACATTAGAATCGTTCTAATATTACTGCTAGCGTTACAAGAACCTATAGGGTCACACCCTATGGTTGAAATGAACGAGGTAAAACATAGTTGGTATATTGTTTGGTTGTCGCATGAATTAAATTAATTATAGAATTAATTTAATTGGGCAATCAAATTGTTGAACATACTATATATGTACAAGGATGTTGTACACATAATCAGAACATAATTTTATTGATATATGAATTTAGTTCGTATATAAGTTTAAATAAATATAGTTTACCGAAATCTTTATTATAATTAATGTAATTATAATTTTTCGGTTAAACATTATTATATTTATTTGAATGATAATTATTATGTTCGGATTAATTTTAATGAATTAAAATTCGTTATAAATATATACCAATTAAGAGGGAGTTATATATAGCAAGGGTAAAAAACCCTAAAAAGAATATATATAAAACTAGCCCGAAAATATGCAAAGTGGTCTAGCAGCCGTTTAGCAAAATACTCTCTGAAAATAGTTTTCTGGGATTCCTACCGTTCATTGTCAATCGGGTGGATTACATAGAGGCCGACATCGGAAAAGGATATGGCTTGGTTCGATAGTGGTTCAGCATTCCTGTTGCCTAGGCGTCGCTGTCTACTCAGATTGAAGTTTTACACATTGATCCTTTGTTTGGATCACCAAATTTTAATTTTTCGCTGCGCCTTGGAGGCACCGGTGTTCCAACACTCGGTTCATCATACTCATGAAAGTAGGTGGTGCATTCATCAACCTAAACGGCATCACTTGTAACACCCCAAACCCGGCCCAAACGTTATGGCCGGATCCGACGTATCACATTGAAGTTTTTAAGAAAACCCATGCCTCTTTCAACGTCCTTCTTAGTGTTTTAAAAGATAGACTTTGCTAAGTTCAAAAAGTGAATGGAAGCTGTGCACCAGGTAGGTATCCGAAACAGAGGAGGTGAGCCATGAAGGCTGCTTAAGTACCAAGCTCTTGACTGGATCCAATCCTAGACATGCCCACAACCATTGCCACACTTTGGTGCGAGGTTAGGTTTTGAAAAAAACGAGTTGGAATTCATTTAAGTAGAGATTTTTGATAAACCGATTAACTGTATCGTTGCGCTATTTTGAAAACAAGTATCATTTTGAAAACGTGCCTTAAGTCTAACCCATTTGGATTATTATCAGTAAAATAAAGAGTATAAAATAAAATAATCCCAGAAAGATAATTAAAATGGCTTTATTACAACCCAAAACCAAATAATAATAATAAAGATAAAATTTATATAAAAAGAAAAAAATCGGTTACTTATTGCAAAGTTCGAAAGCGATCACCACGGCCACTCTGAATCCCCTCCGGCTCCAAGTTTCCACATCAAGGCTCACCTGCAAGGTTAAGGAAAATGGGTGAGTTTGGAAACTCAGTGTGCAACAAGCCCCTTTCAGAGCCCAAACTAATATCAGCATACTGGGCCTAAGCCCTAATTCAGTCTCAACATATACTGGGCCGAAGCCTTTTGTTTAACGGTTACTGGGCCGAAGCCTTTTCATAAATCACATCACTGGGCCGAAGCCTTTACTGTAAACGGTATGGCCCATAGACCCATTTCAATATCACATGTAATACCAATAAATGTATGCAAGGCCTTTTGGGGAGACTACTCAACCCACCATCCGCTACTCTCCACCCGTACCAACCAAGCTCTCCATGTGGGGAATAAATCAACCCACCCAACAAAACTCTCCACTGGCAGCATGGTTGCTTTCTCATAGAACTAGAGGCCTAGCCTCTTTTAATTACTGGGGCAAAGCCCTTTAAGCACTTCCTCCATTTATATAAAACCCAACCCATGCATATAATGAGTATTTCATAGCATATCATGTGCATCTCATAACATATCATGTGCATATCATGTCATATCATGTATAACAATATCTCATGCATCATATTCATGATTAAACCCTAGGGGGTATAATGGTCATTTTTACCTAGGGGCAAAATAGTCATTTTTCATATTATAAAGGTAATTTCGTATCTTTACCAATTATCAAGGTTTTCCATGTTCATTAACAATTATCAATATTTTCGAGTGTTTAAACAATGATCTTTAACCCACTTTATCAAATTCGGGCATTTGGGCCCAAAAACCCCTAATGGGCCCTACGAATGCCGATTTAGCCCACTAAGCCCACTTAACCCAAATTTTACAATAGTACTAACCGTGTTAATATGCAACTTTTCCAAATTTCATTTTCTATCAATTTTACCCAAATGGGCCCGAAAGCCCATTGGGCGCAATTCTAGCCCATTGAGGCTCAACATACCATCGTGCACAAAATTGCGCTCTTACCTGTTCCATCGACACAAACACTGATCTTATCGAATTTATCACATCTATAACCAAACGCAAAATCACAAGTTCCCGAAATGCCAAAATTTTAGTATTTTCGCTTTTCAACGAATATTAATCTAAGCTACTCCGAGGGTTGTTACACACCTGTTTTGTGACATTTGCTAACAAAGTCTCCCTCGACAACCTACAATTAATCACCACCATACTTAGTTTACAAATCATACTTATCAAATCCAAAATCCACCTTACCATAGTCGGCCAAAGAACCCCTAATGGCCATAGATCACTTGCCTTCACAAGGTCCGATGATTCGATCCAAGCTTATCCAAACCGATACTTCAAGCCTTGCTGCTCCTCCAAAGTTGTCTATTTCACTACACAAACCATAAAAGTCGAATGAAAAAGGCCCAGCGAGGCCTATACCTCAAATCGATAACCTCCCTAAACTATAGGGGGTTTCGACTTTTCTTAATATTTACACTACTGAATCGATTTGGAAAACGAGTACTTACCACAGTCTTCCGTTCTACACTGCTTAGATCCAAAGTAGACTTAGCACGCAACCACCTAGCAGCCTTCGAATCCTAGAGGTCTACAGGTTCGGCTATGCCCCTAGAACTAAGGTATTTTGGCTTTTAGGATCAAGAAAAAGAAATGGTGTGGTGGCTTTGTATTGGTGTTGTCGTCGGGGACTTTTAGAGTTTAGTGGATGAAGGGATTGATCACAACAAAAGGAGAGAAAAGAAGGATGCTGGTCTAAGTGAAATCGGCACAACCACTTCAAAAGTTTCAGCTCTTGTGGCTATTCGGCAAGGGTGATGAAAGGAAAGAAAGTAGTTGTTTGGTTTTGGAAAAAGAGGAGAAGGAAAAAAGATGAAAGGAATGGTGATTTCGGCTAGAGAAGAAAAAGGAAGAAAAGAAATAACCCTATGATGTTTAAACAAAAGAAAACGGCACAACTAAAGTCCCTAATGTCGAAATACTAACCTACAACCCCTAAGCCGATTTCTCCTCTCTAATTCCCACTATTCGGCCAACACTAAGCCTCTATTCAAATCCCTAAAATCTCTCCCCTTATCACTCCTAAGTTCATGCCTTTGACTGATTCAAACTCTCTCCAACAGAGTTCCATTCGACTTCAAACTCCTGCATGCTTAAGACACAAAAATAACAGCACAATTGCCAGCTTAGTGAATCAAACCTTGGCCTTCCCCCAATCACTTACACACCACTTTTTTGCTCCTTAGTGGCGTCACTTAACCACTTTGCTAGGGGCTCTCTTGTGTTACATTTTACCCACATCTTTTAATAAGGCCACCTATCCAATGCCCCTAACTCCTTAAGTCCAAAACTCAAAAATTCTACCGGATTTTGGCCAACACATGGGCCTTCATAGGCCCATTTACACATTCCAATTATGAATTTCACAACCAAATACCAAATTTTAAAAATTTTACCAAATTCTCAAAAATTACGAAAATCCCAAAAATCAGGGTGTTACAACTCTACCCTCCTTAATGAAATTTCGGCCTTGAAATTTTACCTAATCCAAACAGTTGAGGGTATTGTTGATGCATCGCCTCCTCTGACTCCCAAGTAGCTTCTTCTTTACCATGATTTCTCCAAAGTACCTTCACCAATGGAACTGACTTTCTTCTCAACACCTTGACGTCATGATCAAGTATCTGCACAGGTTCTTCTTCGAAGGTCAAATCTGACTGTACCTCAATTTCTGCAACTGGCACGATATGAGTAGGGTCAGAATGATATCGCCTTAACATGACACATGAAAGACGTCGTGAATACGATCCAGCTCTGGAGGTAACTCTAGCTGATAAGCCACTGGCCCTATCAGCTTAAGGATCCGATAAGGCCCAATGAATCGTGGACTCAACTTGCCCTTCCTACCAAACCTCAATATCTTCTACCAAGGCGAAACCTTCAAAAAGACCATGTCCCTTACAGCATACTCAATATCCTTACGCTTCAGATCAGCATAAGACTTTTGTCGATCCACTGCCTTCTTTAATCGATTCCTGATCACCTTAACTTTGTCTTCAGTATCGGCTACTAACTTCGGTCCAAGTACTTGCCTTTCCCCCAACTCTACCCAACAAGTAGGCGAACGACACCTTCGCCCATACAGTGCCTCGTAAGGAGCCATCTAAATACTTGCTTGGTAACTGTTGTTATACGCGAACTTCGCCAACGGCAAGTAATCCTCCCAACTGCCCCTAAAGTCGATAACACAACCCCTCAACATATCTTCTAGAGTCTGAATGACCCTCTCTGACTACCTATCTGACTGAGGGTGAAAAGCCGTACTAAAATCCAATCGCTTTCCCAATGTCTCATGCAACTTCTACCAAAACCGAGATGTAAACCTTGGGTCTCGGTCAGAAATTATCGATACTAGCACCCCATGCAACCGCACTATCTCTGCCACATACAACTTGGCCAACCTCTGAAGTGAGTACTCGATTCGGACAGGTATGAAATGGGCAGATTTCATCAGCCTATCCACAATCACCCAAACTGAGTCCTTCTTGGAAGGTGTCAATGGTAGACCACTCACAAAATCTATGGTTACCCTTTCCCACTTCCAAAGTGGTATCTTCACTTGGTCAGAATAACTCCAAGGCGCGGTTGATGCTCGGCCTTTACTTGCTGATACGTCAAACATTTTCCCACAAATTCGGTCACTTCTCGCTTAAGCCCAAGCCACCAGTATAGCTCTCGCAAGTCTCGATACAACTTACTCCCTCCTAGATGTATAGCACAAGGTCCACCATGAGCATCTCTCAAAATCATCAATCTCAAATCAGAGTCCTTCGGCATACAAATTCTTCCTCGAAAACAAAGAACCCCATCACCATTTATTCCAAAGTCTGAATTCTCCCCCTTCTCAGCTTGCTGAAACCGAGAAACCAACGACTCATCCACCAATTGCTGCTTATTAATCTGTTACACCCAAGTCGGTCTCACTTGTAACTCTGCCAATAAGCTTCCATCGTCATACAAGCTTAAGCGAGCAAACATTGCCTTCAATTCTGCCACAGTCCTTCGACTCAACGCATCAGCCACGACATTTGCCTTACCCGGATGGTACTCAATCGAACAGTCATAGTCTTTTAACAACTCTATCCATCTTCGCTGTCTAAGATTCAACTCCTTTTGAGTCAGTAAGTACTTAAGACTCTTATGATCCGTATAGATAATGCATCTCTCCCCATACAAGTAGTGCCTCCATATCTTAAGCGCAAAGATCACCGCTGCCAACTCCAAGTCATGAGTAGGATAGTTTACCTCATGAGGTTTAAGCTGTCGTGAAGCATAAGCGACCACTTTACCCTCTTGCATCAATACATAGCCCAAACCTACATGTGATTCGTCCACTCAGCACAAAAATCCTTACTGCACTGGTTTGAATCAACACTAGTGCCTCAGTCAGAACCTTCTTTAACTTCTCAAAAGCCTCTTGCTGCTTATTTGTCCAAACAAACGGTGCTCCCTTCCTTATAAGTTTCGTGAACGATGCTGCCAACACAAAAAATCCTTCCACAAATCTTCGATAATAACCTGCCAACCCTAGAAAACTTCAGATTTCTGTTACTGACCTCGGTGGCTTCCACTCCAGAATCACCTCAATCTTCCAAGGGTCTACCTTGATCCCCTCAGCAGACATAACATGCCCCAAGAAAGTTACTTCATTCAACCAAAACTTGCACTTACTGAACTTTGCATAGAGTTGCTTTTCCCTTAGCACTTGCAGCGCAATACGAAGATGCTCATCATGCTTCTCTTCCGTTTCCGAGTACACCAAGATATCATCGATAAAAACGACTACGAACTGATCCAAGTACGGCTGAAATACCCAATTCATAATATCCATGAATGCCGCCGGTGCATTAGTCAAACCAAAGGGCATAACCAGAAACTCGTAGTGACCATATCAAGTTCTGAATGCCGTCTTATGAATATCCTTTTCTTTGACTCTCAAATGATGATACCCTGACCGAAGGTCGATCTTAGGAAATACTGAAGCTCCTCTCAGTTGGTCGAATAGATCGTCGATTCTTGGCAAAGGATACTTGTTCTTGATCGTCAGTTTGTTCAACTGCCGATAATCAATACACATCCGCATGGTCCCATCTTTCTTCTTACGAACAACACCGTGCGCTTCCACGAGAAACACTTGGTCTTATAAACCCTCTATCTAACAGTTCTTGAATCTGAGCTTTCAATTCCACCAACTCCTTTGGTGCCATCCGGTAAGGTGGAATGGACACTGGAGCTGTTCCAAGTAACAAGTTGATTCCGAACTCGACTTCTCTGTTCGGAGGTAGTCTAGGAAGCTCCTCATGAAAAACATCTTGAAATTCTTTGATTGTCCTGACTGATTCCACAGTTATCCCCTCAGGTTCAGCTTGACTCACAAATGCTAAAAACGCCTCACAACCTTTTCGAATCAACTTCTCAGCCCTTAAAGCCGAGACAACATTGGACAAATAGTTTTTTCCCTCCCCTATGACCATTATTTCCTCATCCTCGGTAGTTCATAGCACCATTCTCTTAACAGCACAATCCAATGTCGCCCTATGCTTAGTTAGCCAGTCCATTCCCAAAATAAGATCAAATTCCCCAAATGGCAGCTCCATCAAATCTCCTACAAATATCCTATCTTGTGTCTCTAAAGGCACCTCTCTAAAGAGTTTATCTACCTTAACAAAGTGTCCCAAAGGACTTATCACTGATACACCACTCACAGTCTCCTCAGGAAGCACACCCAATGTCCCAGATACATTACAGGCAACATACGAATGAGTGGAACCAACATCAATCAAAGCAGTGTAAGGCGTGCTATGAATGAAGAACGTACTGGTTATAACATCAAGAGCATCACCCTTCTCACGATGCCGTGCAGCATAAACCAACGCCAGCAGTCGAGCTTCAGCATGTCCAGCACCCCTGCTAGGTGCCCCACGTCCTCGTCCATTACTATTACCACTTCTACCTTGCCCACGGCCTCTCTGTGGTGGTGGTCCTCCTCGCAGCGGTTGGACACCTCTTTGCTCCGCAACTTGATCCTGAGCTGCTCTCCGAGGACACTCTTTGAACTTATGTTCCTTTGACCCACATCGAAAACATGCTCCAATTCGTTTCCAGCACTCCCCCATATGCACTCTGCCACAGTCCCTGCAAGTCTGTGGCCTAAGGGTATTCACTGGAACTGCTCGAACCGGTTCCTCCATTCTAGCTCTTTTAACATTTCTATATGCAGCACCCGAGGGTCTAGAATCCCTCCTGAATCTGGGTCGATCCCTCTCACGATTCTGCCTTTCAGTTCATTTTACTTCCTCGGCTATCTTAGCCTTCTCTACCAACGCAGCGAAATCACACTCCCTCTATAGAGCTATCAGCACCCTAAGCTCATTGCGAAGGCCATCCTCGAATCGAACATTGCGCTCATATTCGGTCGTAACTATCCAGCTAGCATATCGACTCAGCCTCAAGAATTATGCCTCATACTCCGCAACAGTCTTATTACCCTGAGCCAGATTCAAAAATTCCTTTCGACGGGCATCCACATAACTAGCTCCAACATACCTCTTCTTAAAAGCAGTCTTGAACAGTTCCCAAGTTACTCGTTCGATCGGGGTACTCTCCCTTACAGTAATCCACCACAAGTATGCCCCATCTTGTAGCAACGACACGGCCCCCTTCAGCTTTTGCTCCATAGAGCAATCTAGGTCATCCATAATCCGCTCTGTTGCCTCTAGCCAATATTCAGCCACGTTTGGGGCTACTCCAGATACGCCCCTAAAAACCTCTGCTCCGTTAGCTCGAAGTTGCTCAGAGATGGATCCCCTACTCACTATCCTAGTGCTAGCTCCAACAACCCTTTCCAAAACCCTTAACATCGCTTGGGACAAAGCATCATCCCCTGCAGCCCGATCATGTAACCCAGCCTCAGTTGCTTGTGGCACGGATGCCTCCTTAGCTGGCCTATGCCCTGAGGATGAAGATTCAGCTTGCACCCTTCTGCGACCATGTCTGCGGCCTCGTCCACAAGTTTCTCTTGTACTCATATCGAATTATATGTTTACGAATTTTATGACATTAGTTTAATATTTCAATTGTTTATTACGAGATATCTTATGGACATATAGCAGTTCAGGGATTATTTTCGCAACGTCGTAGCCTAGCTACAGTCTTAATCCTACTGTTTTACAGCTCTACCCTATCTAAAGTATCATAGTAGGGTATTAGTTCCATCTATAGTATCATATCAATACCACACGGTGTAAAAGAAAGTACACTTACAGACTTGGTGTCGGGGATTCAGTGCGCCACTTCTTTCTCCAAACCATTTGAAACTTAAAAAAAAACATATATTTGGTCACAGAAAATAAGTCAAAAGAGGATTTCTTTTTTTGGAATTCTTAAAAATTGATTAAAAATGCCTTTGTTTTGAAATTCTTGATTTTAAACCCCTTTAAAACCCACAGCTGAGTTATTGCAACCTGACTCTGATACCACTAAATGTAACACCCCAAACCCGGCCCAGACGTTATGGCCAGATCCGACGTATCACATTGAAGTTCTTAAGAAAACCCATGCCTCTTTCAACGTCCTTCTTAGTGTTTTAAAAGATAGTCATTGCTAAGTTCATAAAGTGAATGGAAGCTGTGCACTAGGTAGGTATCTGAAACAGAGGAGGTGAGCCATGAAGGCTGCTTAAGTACCAAGCTCTTGACTGGATCCAATCCTAGACATGCCCACAATCATTGCCACACTTTGGTGCAAGGTTAGGTTTTGAAAAAAACGAGTTGGAATTCATTTAAGTAGATATTTTTGATAAACCGATTAACTGTATCGTTGCGCTATTTTGAAAACAAGTATCATTTTGAAAATGCGCCCTAAGTCTAACCCATTTCTGATTATTATAAATCATATCACTGGGCCGAAGCCTTTACTATAAACGGTATGGCCCATAGGCCCATTTCAATATCACATGTAATACCAATAAATGTATGCAAGGCCTTTTGGGGAGACTACTCAACCCACCATCCGCTACTCTCCACCCGTACCAACCAAGCTCTCCATGTAGGGAATAAATCAACCCACCCAACCAAACTCTCCACTGGCAGCATGGTTGCTTTCTCATAGAACTAGAGGCCTAGCCTCTTTTAATTACTGGGGCAAAGCCCTTTAAGCACTTCCTCCATTTATATAAAACCCAACCCATGCATATAATGAGTATTTCATAGCATATCATGTGCATCTCATAACATATCATGTGCATATCATGTCATATCATGTATAACAATATCTCATGCATCTTATTCATAATTAAAACCTAGGGGGTATAATGGTCATTTTACCTAGGGGCAAAATAGTCATTTTTCAAATTATAAGGGTAATTTCGTAACTTTACCAATTATCAGAGTTTTCCATGTTCTTTAACAATTATCAATATTTCCGAGTGTTTAAACAATGATCTTTAACCCACTTTATCAAATTCGGGCTTTTGGGCTCAAAAACCCCTAATGGGTCCTACGAATGCCGATTTAGCCTACTAAGCCCACTTAACCCAAATTTTACAACAGTACTAACTGTGTTAACATGCAACTTTTCCAAATTTCATTTTCTATCAATTTTACCCAAATGGGCCCGAAAGCCCATTGGGCCCAATTCTAACCCATTGAGGCCCAACTTACCATCGTGCACAAAATTGCTCTCTTACCTGTTCCATCGACCCAAACACTGATCTTATCGAATTTATCGCATCTATAACCAAATGCAAAATCACAAGTTCCAGAAATGCCAGAATTTTAGCATTTCAGCTTTTCAGCGAATATTAATCTAAGCTACTCCGAGGGTTGTTACACACCTGTTTTGTGACGTTTGCTAACAAAGTCTCCCTTGACAACCTACAATTAATCACCACCATACTTAGTTTACAAATCATACTTATCAAATCCAAAATCCACCTTACCATAGTCGGCCAAAGAACCCCTAATGGCCATAGATCACTTACCTTTACAAGGTCTGATGATTCGATCCAAGCTTATCCAAACCGATACTCCAAGCCTTGCTGCTCCTCCAAAGTTGTCTATTTCACTACACAAACCATAAAAGTCGAATGAAAAAGGCCTAGTGAGGCCTATACCTCAAATCGATAACTTCTCTAAACTATAGGGGGTTTCGACTTTTCTTAATATTTATACTACTGAATCGATTTGGAAAACGAGTACTTACCACAGTCTTCCCTTCTACACTACTTAGATCCAAAGTAGACTCAGCCCTCAACCACCTAGCAGCCTTCAAATCCTAGAGGTCTACAGGTTCGGCTATGCCCCTAGAACTAAGGTATTTCGGCTTTTAGGACCAAGAAAAAGAAATGGTGTGGTGGCTTTGTATTGGTGTTGCTGTCGGGGACTTTTAGAGTTTAGTGGATGAAGGGATTGATCACAATAAAAGGAGAGAAAAGAAGGATGTTGGTCTAAGTGAAATCGGCACAACCACTTCAAAAGTTTCAGCTCTTGTGGCTATTCGGCAAGGGTGATGAAAGGAAAGAAAGTAGTTGTTTGGTTTTGGAAAAAGAAGAGAAAGAAAAAGGATGAAAGGAATGGTGATTTCGGCTAGAGAAGAAAAGGAAGAAAAGAAATAACCCTATGATGTTTAAACAAAAGAAAACGGCACAACTAAAGTCCCTAATGTCGAAATACTAACCTACAACCCCTAAGCCGATTTCTCCTCTCTAATTCCCACTATTCAGCCAACACTAAGCCTCCATTCAAATCCCTAAAATCTCTCCCCTTATCACTCCTAAGTTCATGCCTTTGACTGATTCAAACTCTCTCCAACAGAGTTCCATTCGACTTCAAACTCCTGCATGCTCAAGACACAAAAATAACAGCACAATTGCCAGCTTAGAGAATCGAACCTTGGCCTTCCCCCAATCATTTACACGCCATTTTTTAGCTCCTTAGTGGCGTCACTTAACCACTTTGCCAGGGGCTCTCTTCTGTTACATTTTACCCACATCTTTTAATAAGGCCACCTATCCAATGCCCCTAACTCCTTAAGTCCAAAATTCAAAAATTCTACCGGGTTTTGGCCAACACATGGGCCTTCCATAGGCCCATTTACACACTCCAATTATGAATTTCACAACCAAATACCAAATTTTAAAAATTTTACCAAATTTTCAAAAATTACGAAAATCCTGAAAATCAGGGTGTTACATCACTAGGAACTCGTAGTGACCATAACGAGTCCTAAACGTAATCTTATACACTTTATCCTTCTTAACCTCCTTTAGCTGATGGTACCCCGATCAAAGATCTATCTTGGAGAAAACCGAAGCTCCTCGCAACTGGTCAAACAGATCATCTATCCTCGGCAAAGGGTACTTGTTCTTGATAGTCAGTTTGTTCAGTTGACAATAATCGATGCATTTGCGCATAGACCCATCCTTCTTCTTCACGAATGACACTGGTGCTCACCATGGAGACACACTCAGTCGGATGAACCCTCGGCCTCGCAGCTCTTGAATTTGGGTCTTCAATTCCACGAGCTCCTTCGGTGCCATCCTATAAAGGGTGATGGATACTATAGCTGTTCCAAGTAGGAGCTCAATACCAAATTCAACCTCACGGTTCGGAGGCAACCCAAGGAGCTCTTCAAGAAAAACATCCAGAAACTCCTTAACAGTTTTGACATCTTCAACCGAAGGACCTTTAGAATCAGATTTACTGTTAAAAGCTAAACATGCCTCGGAACCCTTGCCAACCAGTTTCTCGGCCCTCAACGCTAAGATTATGTTAGACAGATAATCCCTTCGCTCCCCCATCACGACCATCTCCTCACCCCTAGCAGTTCTCAACACCATACGCTTACCAGCGCAATCCAAACTCACACGATGTTTCACTGGCCAAACCATACCCAATATAAGGTCGAATTCACCAAATGGTAATTCCATCAAATCCGCTAGAAAGACTACCCCTTGAACCTCTAGGGGCACATCTCTACATAAATTATTTACCCTAATCAACTATCCCAGCGAACTTATTACAGTCATCTCACTAACAGTGCTTTCAAACTGAATACCCAACTTCTCAGACATAGTGCATGCAACATACGAGTGTGTAGACCCAATATCAATTAAGGCATTGTATGGTACATTATAAATTAGGAACATACCAGTTATGACGTCAGGAGCATCACCATCCTCTCGACGACGAGTAGGATAGACCAGCGTAGGCTGCCTCGCTTTAGTGTTACCAACACCTCTACTTGGTGTTCCATGACCTCATCTAATACCGTACCTACCTCTGGCCTGACCACGACCTCTCGGTGGCTGACCACCTCTCGCTGGCTAAACATAACCCTGACTTGTAGCTTGCATCTGAGTAGGCCTCAAAGGGCAATCTTTAACCTGATGGTCCATGGACCTACATCTGAAACACGCCCCTATCTTTTTCCAACACTTGCCCAGATGAGATCTCCCACAATTCGCACAAGGTTGCGGTCTAGCTGCAACGACAGGAACTCCTGCTCGCACCGGCCTAACAAACCTGGCCTTCTTTACAGGCCTTCCAAAAGACCCTGAGGGCCTAAAATCCCTCTTAACTCTGCCCCTATCTTTCTCGCGGTGCTGGCGCTCAGAGCACTCACGTCCTCAGTAATTTTTGCTTTCTCAATAACGGCATCAAAGTCTCGCTCCCTTTGCGGAGCTGTCAACACACGTAACTCATCTTGGAGGCCATCCTCGAACCGCACATAGTGTTTATACTCAGTTACAACTATCCTACGAGCATACCAACTCAGCCACAGAAACTCTGCCTCATACTCTACCACAGTCTTATTCCCGTGAGTCAAATTCAGAAATTCCTTCCTTCGGGTGTCCACATAACTTGCACCCATATACTTCCCTGTAAAGGCCGCTTTAAAGAAATCCCATGTCACACGGTCGGCCTGCGTACCCTCTCTCACAGTGAGCTACCATTGGTAGGCCTCATCTCACAGTAAAGACACTGCTCCTTTTAATTTTGCTCCACAGTACAGTAAAAAATTGACCCTCTACCCCCTGACCCAGTACTCGTTCCAACAACCCTTTCAAGAACACGTAACATTGCTTGGGATAGAGCATCATCCGTAGCTACTCGGTCATGAGACCGTATCTCAGCTACCGGTGAGGCTGGTGCCTCCCTAGCAGGCATGTAACCAGACGCTGAAGATGCAGCTCTAACACTTCCCCGGCCTCTATCGCGGCCCCGTGTACCCCTTCCGCGAGTACCTTTTGTGCTCATTCTGATAGCGAATTATCTATTTAAAAGTCTTATGTAGCAGTTTATAGTTTCAGTGATTATCAACAATGTGTTATGAGCGATAGTAATTAGGGTTTGTTTCCGCAAAACAAAATCTTACTACAATTTTCAGTCTTCTATAGTCTCAGTTTACTCTAACTAAAGAATCTCAGTGTAGACCTACTACCTACAGTAGTCACTCAGTATAACATTTCAGTCCCTAGCAGTAGATAATGGCAGAGAGCTTACAAATTTGGCATCGGAGACTCGGTGTGCCACGCTTCCAGTAACATTGTTTCAAAACCATTCAAATTTCTTTGAAACTATCTTTTCCAAAAACCAAATTTATTTAAAAAAATTTAAACCCTAATTTTGAGAAAAGCTCTCAGAAACCTATTCCATAGTCTAATTTTATAACCTAGCTCTGATACCACTAAATGTAACACCCCAAATTTGGCCTAGACGTTATGGCTAAGCCTGACGTGTCACATCGAAGTGCTTTACGACAATTGATCCTTTCTGTAATAATCTTTACTGAAATTAAATCCCTTTTTATTAGTTAAAAAGTGCTTGTCAAAACGGTTACCTTATTAATCTTTAGTGTTATAATAAATTGATTTGTTTTAAAAATCGTGGAAACTGTAACACCCCAAACTCGGCCTAGATGTTATGGTCGAATCTGTGATGTCACACTGTAATGATTTTCGTAAATTCATTCTTGATAAAAACCCGTTTGGAAATGTGAAGCCTCTTTGTTAGTTCTTTAAATTATTCTAGCTTATTTGTTATTCATTTAAAATTATCATACTTTCAAAACTCTTACTGTTGCAGAAACGTTTCGAAGATGTAGTATTTTAAAAATAGTTATCATTTTGGGGAAACTGCATTTATCGTAATGGATATAAATCGTAGTAACCAAAACCCGAATTTAAACAATAAAATTAAAGAGCCCTTATTAGATAACCAAAATGAAATCCATTAGCAAAATAAGGAAAATAAAAGCAGGGGTGTGGCCATCACTGAGATCCTCGAAACACCAATCCGCCTAAGGATTACCTGCACAGTTAAGCAGAAAAGGGTGAGTATGGAACTCAATGTGCAATCCCTAGCTAACGAGCAGTCAAACATACAAAATATGAACAGTCTGGGCTTTAGCCCTTATCAGTGGCAATATCAGGGTGGGCCATAGCCCATTACAGTACAGTATCAGTAATGCACAAAGAAATCCTACCCAACCATCCTCTACACTCCACTTCGTCCAGCCCTACACTCCATGTGGGGAATACATCGACCCACCCATCCCTACACTCCAAAATATAGTACCAATTACGACACTAACAGAATTTGCAGCAGAGCTGCCAGTAATAGGCTTATAGCCTTTCAGTACACTTTCTCCAACACAATATATATATCCCACCCCATGCAATGCAATATAATATAAATGCACATACGATAAGAATGGCATACTAAAACAGTCATACAACACATAGGGGTATTTTGGTCATTTACCTCATAGGGGTAAAATGGTCATTTCACAAATTAGGGTTTAGGTACATTTACTAACCCAACAGTAGGTTCACAGTCATTCACAGTCATCTCGCGCGACTCAGGTAAACCCAGATGGTCAAACGGTGTAAATGGGCCCAAGGCTCATTACTCGGCCCATGTGGGCCCACACGCTCGTGTGGCTCACTCAGCCCAAATTCAGTCATGGCTATGTGAACTCCATAGCCCAGTTGATGATTTGACACTACCCGCAGATTACATCTGTGTGGGATCCATGAGCCCATTGGGCCAACACGACCTACTTCGGCCCAACGTGGCCCATTACGGCCACAGCCCATGAGTTCGCTCATGGTGGCCTCTACTATCGCATCAGGATCTCCACACGTGCATTCGTGCACTCGTGTAGTAACCATTATCGTTCTTTCTGCTTTTCGACTTTAGCCATTTTACAGTAAAAAGGGGTGTGACTACACACCTAGTACGATTGGAAATAAACCCCTACTCCGAATACTCCTATGCCTGAAGAAATGATATGTTAACTAATTAGTTATTTGACTTATGCACAATTAGAAACTAACAAAGTACCAAAACAAACATAAACTCCTTACCCAAACGCCCCAATAATCGCACCCTTGATTCTCAAGGAATAGTCAATCACCTTCGCTTACCACCTACACAGAAATGCCACCATTCTATATCAAATTCGTATTGGAAGCATAATATCATCTCAACCAAACCTCACTTACCAACAATCGAGCAGAGTAACGGTTAATGAAGTGATGCACACCAACGCACGAAGAAGGTTGATCTAAAAGGTAGATAAATGAGAGGTAGTCGACAAGAAGAAAAGAGTTAGCAGTTGGTTCAACAAGGTAAAACAAACCGAGAACCAGAAGAGAAATGGAGATAATGAGGCCTACCTTTCAATATTCAGTCAACACAATACTAGGGTGAGAGAAGAAAATCGCGTGCCTCACTCAACTGATCATCATGTTAAACAAATGCAAACCACATAAGGAACTAACATAGCACTCGGCCAAGATACAATAGAGAGAACTAAAATAGAAGAAAAGAGAAGTATGGGGCGAAAATACCTTAACAATAATCGGCCACAGTAAACTGTTCAGGGAGAGGAGAAAGAGAGTGATGGAAACAAAGCAATGTTTGGCTAAAGACAAAAGAGGTATTCAGCCGAAACTAGAGAGAAGGAAAAATACTTGAGATGGAGAAGAAGAGTAGAGTTGAAATTGGTTAATACCAAGCAACACTCAAAAAGAAGCAAAACCAAAAACAAAATGAAAGTTGCCAAATTAAGGAGCAAAAGGGGTGAAAGTTGCTGACTTAGGGAGCAAATGGAAACACTTTTAGTACAAAGGGGAAAGAAGTCCTAAGATCGAATTTGCCTTCCCAAGAAACCCATATTCGGCCAACCACTCATTCAAATCGCACACTCCTCCACCCACCTCCCAAATCTCCTCCTAAAATCCCTCCAACCAACCTACTACTCAGACTTTCATTGCAACATAAACTCTAGCCGTCCAGCACAACAAAATATCAATCCCTTTTGAGCATGCAATGTTTCAAACTCAAGTCTTCCAGCAGAAGAAAACACGCCACATCCCCTTGAACTAGCAAGCTTTTTATGACATCACCTAACCACTTTTATTTAAGAACCCCACCATCAGCTAACAAAGCTTATTCAACACAAAACCAAAATTTTATTCAAGCCCAAGCTCGAACTCAGGACCTCTCCCAGACACCGAAGACACCCAACCACTGAAGCAAGCATGCAATCATGCAACAAACATACAAAAATAAATGTCTAAAACTTTAGGGCGTTACAATTCTACCCCTCTAAAAGAAAATTTTGGACTCAAAATTTATCTGATCAAAATAAATGAGGGTATTGTTGTCGCATCATCTCCTTGGGTTCCCACGTGGCTTCTTCCGAACTATGATTACGCCATAAAACCTTACCAACGGAACCAACTTCCTTCTCAAAACTTTTACATCATGATCTAAAATCTGAACCAGCTATTCTTCAAAGGTCAGATCGGGCCTAACTTCAACCTCTTCAGTCGAAACGATGTGTGTAGGATCAGAATGGTATCGTCTTAACATAGAAACGTGGAATACATTATGAATCCAGTCCAACTCTAGAGGTAGCTCGAGTTGGTAGGTAACCAGTCCCACACGCTTCACTATATGATAAAGCCCAATAAACTTAGGGCTTAACTTGCCCTTCCGACCAAATCTCAGTACCTTCTTCCATGGCGAGACCTTGAGAAAAACTAAGTCCCCTATGGACTGCTCAATCTCCTTATGCTTCAGATTCGCATAAGACTTCTATCTATCTGAAGCTGCCTTCAGCCGATCTCGAATCATCCTAACCTTATCTTCAGTATCAGAAATTAACTAAGGTCCTAGTAACCGCTACTCACTCAACTCAGTTCAAGATGTAGGAGTACGACACTTACGACCATATAATGCCTCACAAGGTGCCATCTGTATGTTGGACTGGTAGCTATTATTGTACGCAAACTCTACCAACGGCAAACAATCCTCCCAACTGCCCCGGAAGTCAATCACACAACTTCTTAACATGTCCTCCAGTATCTAAATCACCCTCTCTAACTGACCATCTGTCTGAGGATGGAACACAGTACTGAAGCCTAACCTTGTACCCAGTGCCTCGTGCAACTTTTTCTAAAATCGAGACATAAAGTGAGGATATGTATCAAATATAATAGAAACCGGTACCCCATGTAATCTCACAATTTCAGATACATACAAATTATCCAGCTTCTATAATGAATAATCAGTATGAATATGTATAAAGTGGGCAGACTTGGTCAACCGATCCATGATGACCCACACTGAATCTTTCTTAGAAGGCGTTAGGGGTAGCCCACTAACAAAATCCATAGTTACGCTCTCCCACTTCCAAAGTGGAATCTTAACTGGCTGAAGCAACCCTGAAGGCAACCGATGCTCCGCCTTAACCTGTTGGCAAGTTAGACACTTACTCACAAACTCAGTAACTTCTCACTTAAGTCCTGGCCACCAATACAATTCTCGAAGGTCTCGATACATTTTATTTTTGCCAGTATGCATAGCATAAGGACTACAATGCGCCTCCTGAAGTAACAAATACCTCAAACAAATATCTTTTGGTACACAAACTCTCCCACGGAAACACAGTACCCTTTCGCCACTCAGCCCAAAATCTAAAGTT
The DNA here is from genome assembly GCA_025698465.1 of Gossypium longicalyx. Taxonomy (NCBI): domain Eukaryota; kingdom Viridiplantae; phylum Streptophyta; class Magnoliopsida; order Malvales; family Malvaceae; genus Gossypium; species Gossypium longicalyx. The sequence continues at coordinate 62,165,424 of CM046995.1, read as the reverse complement.
TCCCCATTCTCTATCTATTTTAGCATGAACTCAGTAACTCATCCTCTAACTGCTTACTTTTAATCTGCTCAATCCACCTTGGTTTAACTTGAAGTTCAGCCAATAAACTACTATTGTTGAATAGACTGAGATGAGCAAACATCGCCCAGAAATCAGAAACAGCCCTACGGCTCAGTTCATCGGCTACCACATTAGCTTTGCCAAGATGGTATTCGATCAAACAGTCGTAATCCTTAAGCAACTCAACCTATCTACGTTGCCTAAGGTTTAGCTCCTTCTGAGTGAGGAGATACTTGAGGCACTTGTGATAATGCCTCCAAATCTTCAGTACAAAAACCACTGCAGCCAACTCTAAGTCTTGAGTCGGGTAGTTCGTTTCATGAGTCTTAAGCTGACGAGACACATACGTCACAACCTTACCCTCCTGCATCAGCACGCAGCCCAAACCAACATGTGATGCATCGCTATAAACAGTGAATTCCTTCCCAGATTCTGGCCGTATCAAGATAGGAGCCTTAGTCAGAACTTTGTTAAGCTTCTTGAAACTTTCCTGCTGCTTATCAGTCCATTTAAACGATACCCCTTTTTGTAACAATTTAGTCAGAGGTGCAGCAATTAATGAAAACCCCTCAACAAACCGTTTATAATACCCTGCCAAAACCAGAAAACTTTAAATTTCTAACACCGACTTAGGTTGCTTCCAATCTAGAACCACTTCAATTTTCAAAAGATCAACCCTAATCCCCTCAGTAGACACCATGTGACCTAGAAAAGTTACCTCATGTAACCAGAATTCACACTTGTTGAATTTAGCATACAGTTGCTTTTCCCTCAAAATTCGCAGAACAACCCAAAGATGTGCATCATGTTCCTCCTCAGTCTTCGAATACACCAGAATTCCATCCATAAACACCACCACAAACCGATACAAATAGGACTAGAACACTCGATTCATCAGATCCATAAAAGCTGCTGGTGCATTCGTTAGTCAAAACGACATTACTAGAAACTCGTAATGACCATAATGAGTCCTAAATGTTGTCTTGTATACATCAGTCTCCCTGACCTTCAGTTGATGGTACCCTAATCGGAGATCTATTTTAGAGAAAACTAGCTCCTCAGAATTGGTCAAAAAAATCATCAATCCTTGGTAAGGGGTACTTATTCTTAATAGTCAATTTATTCAACTGCCGACAGTCGATACACATGCACATGGTTCCATCCTTCTTCTTCACGAGCAACACTATTGCTCCCCATAGAGACACACTTGGGTGAATGAACCCTCGATCAAGTAATTCCTGAATTTGAGCCTTAAGCTCTACGAGCTCTTTTGTTGCCATTCTATAAGGGGCGATAGACACCGGAGCTATACCAGGCAAGAGCTCTATCCCAAAATCAACTTTGCAATTAGGAGGTAACCCCGGTACTCATCGGGAAAGACATCTAGAAAATCCTTAACTGTTCTGATATCTTTAACAGACAAAACCTTAGAACTCGAAGTGCTAACATAGGCTAGATACGCCTCGCGACCTTTACGCTCCAGCTTCTTAGCCCTAAGTGCCAAAATCACATTTGATAGGTAATTCTGACGCTTCCCAATTACATTTACCTCCTCACCCTTTTCAGTTCTCAATATCATCCGCTTTGCAGCACAGTCCAAGTTTGCCTGCTGCTTAACCAGTAGTTCTATGCCTAATATCACGTCGAATTCCCTAAAAGGAAGCTCATCAAGTCAGCTAAAAAGATCCTTCCTTGAACCTCTAAGGGTACTTCTCTAAACAATTTGCTCACTCTCACTAACTGCCCTAAGGGACTTAACATGGTAACCTCATTCGCAGTGTTTTCACACATCACACCCAAAGTCTCAGACACAGAGCATGCTATATACTAGTGTGTAGAACCAATATCAATCAATGCAGTTTAGGGTACATGATGAATAAAGAACGTATCTGTAATAACCTCTGGGGCGTCTCCGTCCTCTCGACGACGTACAACATAAACCAGTGCTGGCTATCTCACCTCAGTATGACTCGCACATCTACCTGGTGCTCCACGACCACAACTCATACCATTTCCACCTCTAGCTAGACCATGACCTCTCGATTGCTGCTGAAAACCCCTCTGCAGTAGAACAGTACCACCACCAGTAGCTTGTATCTAACCGGGCCTCTGTGGACAATCCCTGATACGGTGCGCCATAGATCCGTACCTAAAACATGCCTCTTTCTGTACCCAGCACTCGCCCTGATGGCGTTTTCCACAAACTGTACAAGGCTGCAACCCAAAAGTAGTAACACGGGGCCCAACTCTAACTGGTCCATAAACTCTGGCCTTCTTCCTAGGTCTCATAGATAAACCTAAGGGCTCCCAAACCCTCTTATTTCTCCCATTATCCTTCTCACGATTCTGGCGCTTAGTGCGATTTACATCTTCAGCGATCTTTGCCTTTTCTACTAACACTGCAAAATCTCGCTCCTTCTGTGGAGCTATCAAAACACACAAATTATCTTTGGAGCCGTCCTCGAAATGAACACAGTGCTCATACTCAGTGCCCACCATGCCTCACGCATACCGACTTAAACGCAAAAATTCTGCCTCATATTTAGCTACAGACTTCTCCCCCTAGGTCAGATTCAGGAACTCTCTTCTGCGGGCATCCAATAGCTAGCACCCACATATTTCCCTTGGAATGCATTCTTGAAAAACTCCCAAGTTAACCGATCGGGCTGAATACCCTTTTCCATAGTAAGCCATCACTAATAGGCTTCATCTCTCAACAATGACACTGCACCTTTCAGTTTTTGGTCTGGTGTGCAGTCGAGGTCATCCATGATCCTCTCTGTAACCTCTATCCAATACTCTGCCATATTAGGGGCAACCCCAGCAATACCCCTAAAGATCTTAGCCCCATTAGACCTGAGTCATTCCGTTATCAACCCACGGCCCATAGTACCAATATTAGGCCCAACGACCCTCTCCTGAATACGTAAAATAGCTTGGAACAGTGCGTCGTCCCCGACTGCACCATCGTGTGGCCCAGTCTCAGTCACCAATGAAGCCGGTGCCTCTCTTGTCTCAACGTTGGGCATATGACTTGATGTCGAAGACCTGACCCAAGCACCTCCACGGCCTCCGTGTCGCGGCCTCTAGTACCTCTTCCATGAGTGCCTTTGGTGCTCATAGTCAATTTGCATATTATCTGTATTAACAGTTTTATGCATCAGTTTTATAGTTCCAGTATTTGTTAACAAGTGTTTTATGATAAATAGCATCAATAATTCTAAGTTGTTTGTTCTCGCGGATTGAAGTCTTACTACAGTTTTAGGTACCCTAATAAAGATTTCAATACAGTTTATTATCTATGACAGTCTCAGTGTTTCAGTTAAAATAGTAGTTTTAGAGGACTTACAGAATCGGCGCCGGAGAACTCGATAGACCACACCTTCCAAGACCATAAAATATTTTCCACTATGTGAAATAATTTTTTTAAAATTTATGTTTTTAGGAAAAACCCAAATCCACAGTTAAGTTTTAAACCTGGATTTGATTCCACTAAATGTAACACCCAAAACCCGACCTAGACGTTATGGTCGAATCTGTAATGTCACACTGTAGTGCTTTTCATAAATTCGTTCTTGATGAAAACTCGTTTGGAAATGTGAAGACTCTTTGTTAGTTCTTTAAATTATTCTAGCTTATTCGTTATTCATTTAAAATTATCATACTTTTAAAACTCTTACTGTTGTAGAAATGTTTCGAAGATGCAGTATTTTAAAAATAGTTATCGTTTTGGGAAAACTGTATTTATCGTACTTAATGGATATAAATCGTAGTAACCAAAACCCAAATTTAACAAGAAAATTAAAGAGGCCTTATTACATAACCCAAAATCAAATCCATTAGCAAAGGAAAAAAGAAACAGGGGTGTGGCCATCACCGAGATCCTCACAACACCGATCTGCCTAAGGATTACCTGTACAGTCAAGCAGAAAAGGGTGAGTATGGAACTCAGTGTGTAATCCCTAGCTAACGAGCAGTCAAACATACAAAATCTGAACAGTCTGGGCTTTAGCCCATATCAGTGCCAATATCAGTGTGGGCCTTAGCCCATTACAATATAGTATCAGTAATGCACAAAGAAATCCTACCCAACCATCCTCTACACTCCACTCCGTCTAGCCCTACACTCTATGTGGGGAATGCATCGACCTATCCATCCCTACATTCCAGAATAAAGTACCGGTTACGGTACTAACAGTATTTGCAGTAGAGTTGCCAGTAATAGGCTTATAGCCTTTCAGTACACTTCCTCCAACACAATATATATATCCTACCCCATGCAATGCAACATAATATAAATGTACATACGATAAGAATCGCATGCTCAAACAGTCATACAACACATAGGAGTATTTTGGTCATTTACCTCATATGGGTAAAATGGTCATTTCACAAATTAAGGTTTAGGTACATTTACTATCCAAATAGTAGGTTCACAGTCGTCTCGCGCGACTCAGGTAAACCTAGATGGTCAAACGGTGTAAATGGGCCCAAGGCCCATTACTCGACCCAAGTGGGCCCACACGCTCGTATGGCCCGCTAAGCCCGAATTCAGTCATGGCTATACAAACACCATAGCCCCATTCATGATTTGACACTACCCGCAGATTACATCCGTGTAGGGCCCACGAGTATATTGGGCCCATACGGCCTACTTCGGCCCAATGTGGCCCATTACGGCCACAGCCCATGAGTTCGCTTATGGTGGTCTCTACTATCGCATCAGAATCTCCACACGTGAGCTCGCGCGCTCATGTAGTAACTGTTTCCGCTCTTTTGGCTTTTCGAATTTTGTCGTTTTACAGTAAAAAGGGGTGTGACTACACACCTGGTACGATTGGAAATAAACCCCCTGCTGCGAATACTCCTATGCTTGAAGAAAAAATGATATGTTAACTAATTAGTTATTTGACTTATGCACGATTAGAAACTAACAAAGTACCAAGACAACCATAAAATCTTTACCCAAACGCCCCAATAATCGCACCCTTAATTCTCAAGGAATAGTCAATCACCTTCGCTTACCACCTACACAGAAATGCAACCATTCTATATCAAATTCGTATTGGAAGCATAATATCATCTCAACCGAACCCCACTTACCAACAACCGAGCAGAGTGATGGTTAATGAAAGATGCACACCAACGCACAAAGAAGATTTGTAACGCCCCGTACCCGAGACCGTTGCCGGAGTCGAGCACGAGGTGTTACTAAACTTAATTTCATAACTTACTCATCATTTAATTCCATTTCTACTATTATTAGTGATTTTTCAAATCACGTCATTGCTGCAGCAATATTCTATTTTATAGCAAATTTTACTTTACTATAAATTTTCATGGACTAAATAGCATTTTAAACATACATAACATCAAATATGACTTAGATTGGCCATTCCAATGGCTAATCATTTACAAACCCTTTTCTTGCCAAACCATAGTCATATCATAAGATCAATTACACAAAGTGAGTATTTTGCCATACATGCCATATTCAAAATATACAAGCCATTTTACCGATTTAAGCCTTCGAATAGTGTGAACGAGTCTTCGACCTATCCCGATTCTCAAGCCGGTTTGTCAAAACTATAATGAAGGAAAAGGAAGGAGTAAGCATAAATGCTTAGTAAGTTCACATGCAAATAGCAAGTAACATAATCACACAATTCCACATAAAACATCATTTACATTTAATATCTTTCTACGATTTCATCTTACCAAGTTTTCAACCCGAGGGTTTATACACATACCTGTCAAATTTTCTCATTTACCACACTTACCAACATGTCACCTTCATTTTAGGCATTCTCCTTATTTTCTTAAGATCCACCCGTTGAACACATCGAAATATAATTTGAATACACGGAAAGTTTGTACATAAGTGCCACATATGTAGCCAAGCTACCATGTAACCCGCCCATAAGCGAACTCGGACTCAACTCAACGAGCTTGGGCGTTCGCATCCATAAGTGAACTCGGACTCAACTCAACGAGCTCGGATGCCTAGTTACATCTCACGAACTCGGACTCAACTCAACGAGTTCGGACATTTGCATCCATAAGTGAACTCGGACTCAACTCAACGAGTTCGGATGCTCAACCATCCTAGTGACATGTCACTTGTATTCTAATCTATTCCCAAAGTTCAAACGGGCTTTTTCCTCGATCACACATCTTTGTCGTCGTCCACGGAACATCAAAACCGATACTCGGTAGCAATTCATAATTTACATATTATTAAATACTAACCATAACGCATAATATTTCATGATATTAATCATCATATCACATAAATAATATTAAATTACTTAGAATGACAATTATGTTACTACATTTACACATGAACTTACCTCGATACAAAATATAAGCAATCAAGCCTATTCCTCGTAAACTTTGTTTTTCCCTCGATCGCGACTTGAATCTCGTTTCTCTTTATGTATAATGCCAAATTAATCTTCTTTAATACATACATTCATCAAAACAGCCCAAATACGAACTTTGGAAAAATTACCAATTTGCCCTTAAAATTTTGCAAAATTACACTTTTGCCCCTAGGCTCGGGAATTAAACTTCATCCCATTTTCTTATGTTTTATGACATACTGATCATTTTTTCCTTCTATAGCAACATCAAATTCTCATTCTAACATGTACTTATAACGATTAGGTATTTTTACCGAATAAGCCCTTTTTTCGTTTTCACTTAAAACCGAGTAGTACAAGTTGTCTAGCATAATTTAAAACCTCACATTATATCATAAAGCACCAAAATACACAAATTTCACCTATGGGTATTTTTCCAAATATGAACCCTAGGTTGAATTATTGCTAGCATAAGCTAAATCAAGTTACCGGATTCCAAAAACGTAAAGAACATTAAAAACGGGGTTAGAATCACTTATTATGGAGCTTGGAAGCTTGAAACAAACCCTAGCTATGGAGAACCCTTTAATTTTCATCCTAATGAAGAAGATGGACATATTTTGCCATCTTTTTCCTTTTTTTAATCTTTTAATTACCAAATGACCAAAATACCCTTAATACCTTTCTTTGAAAATTTTCATGCACAAGCCCATTTTTGTCCAAAATTTTAGAAATTGGTCAAATTTGTATTTAAGACCTCCTCATTAATATTCCAAAGTAATTTCATACTAAAAACTTCTAGACTGCAAGTTTTGCAACTTATTTGATTGAGTCCCTAATTTCAAATTAAGCACTTTATGCATAGAATTTCATCACGAAATTTTCACACAATCATGCAATCATATCATAAGCATCAAAATAATTATAAAATAATTATTTCTATCTTGGATTTGTGGTCACGAAACCACTATTCTGATTAGGCCCTAATTCGGGATATTACAAGTCTCCCCCACTTTAAGGATTTTCGTCCTCGAAAATCTTACCGATAAACAGGTGTGGGTATTGATTTTTCATAGTTTCCTCAGGTTCCCATGTAGCCTCTTCTACCCCGTGCTTTTGCCATAATACTTTCACGAGAGCGACACTTTTATTTCTTAGTTGTTTGACTTCTCAAGCTAAAATCTTAATCGGTTCTTCTTCGTAAGTCATATCCGGTCGTAGTTCAATTTCTGTCGGTGAAATTATATGTGAAGGGTCCGAACGATACCGACGTAACATAGATACGTGGAACACATCATGAATCTTCTCTAATTCAGGTGGTAATGCTAACCGATAAGCTACTGGTCCAACTTTTTCAATTATTTCATACGGTCCAATAAAACACGGACTTAACTTGCCCTTCCGTCCAAATCTAAGGACTTTCTTCCATGGAGACACTTTCAAAAATACCTTATCACCAACTTGAAACTCGGTTTCTTTTTGTTTCAAATCTGCATAAGATTTCTGTCTATCCGAAGTAGCTTTCAAACAATCTCGAATCACTTTCACTTTTTCTTCAGTTTCTTTTATTAGATCAACTACATAAATATGATTTTCCTTGAGTTTAGTCCAATACAATGGCGTCCGACATTTACGACCATACAATGCTTCATAAGGTGCCATCTTCAAACTCGTCTAATAATTATTACTATAAGCAAATTCTACCAACGGTAAGTATCTTTCCCAACTACCTTGAAATTCCAATACACAACATCTGAGCATGTCTTCAAGAATCTGAATCACTCTCTCTGATTGTCCATCAGTTTGTGGATGAAAGGCAGTGCTGAAATTTAACTTCGTACCTAATGCCTCTTGCAACTTTTGCCAAAACCGTGAAGGAAATCTCAGATCTCTATCCGAAATGATTGACAAAGGTATTTCGTGAAGTCTAACAATCTCGCTGATATACAATTCAGCCAACTTATTAAGAGAACAATCCGTACATACCGGAATAAAATGAGCCGATTTAGTCAGTCTGTCAACTATTACCCAGATGGCATCTTTCTTCACCGGAGTTAATGGCAATCTTGATACAAAATCCATAGTAATCCGTTTCCATTTAGAAACCATGATAGGCTGGAGTAGTCCCGAAGGTACTTGGTGTTCAGCTTTCACTTGTTGACAAATTAAGCACTTTGATACAAACTCAGAAATATCTCTTTTCATTCCACTCCACCAGTACATTTTCTTCAAGTTATTATACATTTTCAGATCGCCTCGTGAACCGCCAAACAACCATTATGTGCTTCATGCAAAATCTTTTGAATCAACTCATTATTTTTCGGTACACAAATCCGATTTTTAAACATCAAGCAACCATCAGAATCGATTTTGAAATCTGACCCCGTATCAGCTTCATGCTGTTTTCTCTTGGCTTGCAAATCTTCATCGCTTTTCTGAGCTTCACAAATCTCTTGTAAAAACATAGGTCTTACTCTTAACTCTGCTAAAATCGAATCATCATCTGATACCTTTAACTAAGTATTCATAGCTCTCAAAGCAAATAGCAACTTTCTGCTCAAAGCATCGGCAACCACATTCACTTTTCCCGGATGGTAATCAATAATAAGCTCGTAATCTTTGAATAACTCCAACCATCTTCGCTGTCTCAAATTCAAGTCTTTTTTTTGACATCAAGTACTTAAGACTTTTGTGGTCGGTATATACTCGGCATTTTTCACCATACAAATAATGTCGCCAAATCTTCAAAGCAAACACTATAGCAGCTAATTCCAAATCATGAGTTGGATAATTTCTTTCGTGAGATTTTAACTACCTCGAAGCATACATCCTAAACCATTTCGAGAAGCATCACTATACACCACAAATTCTTTACCTGATTCGGGTTGTACCAACACTGGTGCTTCATTTAATAACTTTTTCAATTCTTCAAAACTCTGTTGACATTCTTCCGTCCACTCAAACTTAACATCCTTTCGAAGTAGTCTAGTCATAGGAGCAGCAATTATAGAAAATTCATTTACAAACCGCTGATAATACCCAGCTAGCCCCAAGAAACTTCTAACCTTAGTTACATTTTCGATGGTTTCCAATCAACAATGGCCGAAATTTTACTAGGATCAACCCGTATACCGTCACCTGAAACAATATGACCCAAAAATCCAATTTCCCGAAGCCAAAATTCACTTTTACTAAACTTGACATACAACTGCTTATCTCTCAAAGTTTACAAAACTATCCTCAAATGCTCAGCATGCTCTGTCTCATCTTTTGAATAAATTAAAATATCATCTATAAACACCACAAAAAATTTGTCCAAGTATGGCCGAAATATGCGATTCATTAAATCCATAAACACAGCAGGAGCATTTGTTAATCCGAATGGCATGACCAAAAATTCATACTGACCGTACCTTATTCTAAAAGCAGTTTTAGGCACATCCGACTCTTTTAGTGGCAGCTGGTAGTATCCAAATCTCAAGTCAATCTTTGAAAACCATGTTGCTCCTTTTAGCTTATCAAATAAATCATCAATTCTCGGCAACGGATACTTTTTCTTGATTGTCACCTTGTTTAATTGCCGATAGTCAACACAAAATCTCATAGAACCATCCTTCTTTTTCACAAATAATACGAGAGCACCCCAAGGTGAAAAACTCGGTCTCACAAAGCCTTTGTCAGTTAACTCTTGCAACTGCGACTTTAATTCTTTCAACTCTACTGGTGCCATTCTATATGGAGCAATCGAGATCAGAGCTGTTCCCGATATCAAATCAATACCAAATTCTACTTCCCTGACTGAAGGCAAACCCAACAATTCTTCCGGAAATATATCCGCGAACTCACACACAATCGACACTGATTCAACTTTCTTTTCAATTTCTTTTGTATTAATTACATACGCCAAATAAGCTTCATAACCCTTCCTCAAATATCTCTGAGCCGACATTGAAGAAATCAAACTAGATAATGCCTCTGATTTGTCTGATTCAACTCGCAGAATTTCACCACTTTCACACTTTAATTCTATAACCTTTTCTTTGTAATTTATTATAGCATCATGCAATGTCAACCAATCCATACCCAAAATAACATCAAATTCATCAAACGGCAACAACATCAAGTCGGCCAGAAAGTAATGACCCTGAATCATTAAAGGGCATTTCTTGCATACTTTATCAACTATCACACATTTGCCTAACGGATTCGACACTTTAATCATAAATTCTGTGTTCTCAACAGGTATATTCATACCAAACACCAGTTTCATGCATACATATGAATGAGTAGAACCAGGATCAATCAAAGCATTAACATTAACATCATAAAGAGAAACTATACTAGTAATCACGTCGGGTGATGAAGCATCTTCACGTGCCTTTATAGCATAAGTTCTAGCTGGAGCTCTTGCTTCAACAAAAGAAACTCTTTACGCTTTTGATCAACAACTCTTTCACTAATTTATTTCTTCCAAAATTCTTCTTGAAAGAATTCCCAAGTCACCTTCTCTTTCGGTACCACTGAAATTAATGTCTTCCACCAATGATAGGCGGAATCCCTGCAATATCCCGAATTAGGGCCTAATCGGAATAGTGGTTTCGTGACCACAAATCCGAGATAGAAATAATTATTTTATAATTATTTTGAGGTTTATGATATGATTGCATGATTGTGTGAAAATTTCGTGAAGAAATTCTATGCATAAAATGCTTAATTTGAAGTTAGAGACTAAATCGAATAAGTTGCAAAACTTGCATTCTAGAAGTTTTTAGTATGAAATTACTTTGAAATATTAATTAGGAGGTCTTAAATAGCAATTTGACCAATTTCTAAAATTTTGGACAAAAATGGGCTTGTACATGAAAATTTTCAAAGAAAGGTATTAAGGGCATTTTGGTCATTTGGATATTAAATGAAATAAAATGGGAAAAATAACACAAAATAGTCATCTTCCCCATTTAGTTGCTGTCGAAACTTCACTCTCACCATAGCTAGGGTTTCTTCAACTTTCAAGCTTCATAATCAAGAAAGACGTGGAATCGACCCCAATCGAGGAAAAGAAAAGATTGTGGACGAAATTGAAAAAATCTTTGTATTTTGGTATCAAGGTAAGTTCATGTGTAAATAATGTAACATAATTGTTATTTTTAAGTCATTGATGTCAATTATGTGATATGCTGATTTTTTTTATCATGAAATATATGCTTTGTGGTTATTTCCGAACAAAATGCAAATCATGTGTGCTACTTGTTAAATATAATTATTACCGAGTATTGATTTCGGCATTCTAAGGAAGACGGCAAAGATATGTGTTCGAGGAAAATCCCGTTTGAACCTTAGGAATAGATTAGGATACAAGTGACATGTCACTAGGATGGTTGAGCATCCGAACTCGTTGAGTTGAGTCCGAGTTCACTTATGGATGCGAATGTCCGAACTCGTTGAGTTGAGTCCGAGTTCGTGAGATGTAACTAGGCATCCGAACTCGTTGAGTTGAGTCTGAGTTCACTTATGGATGCGAACGCCCGAGCTCGTTGAGTTGAGTCCGAGTTCGCTTATGGGCGGGTTACATGATTGCTTGATTGAATATGTGGCATTTATGTGCAAGTTATCCATGTATCCGAATTATATTCCGATGTGTTCAACGGGTAAAGTTCTACTCAAATGGAGGAATATTCGAGATGTAAAGAGACGTATTGGTAAGTGATGTGAAATGGATATTTTGGACAGGTATGTATTTAACCCTCGGGTTGAGTATTGATACAACCACGATAAGGTAATAAGATGATGAACAATGGTTAGAAATGTGATATGTGTTTTGGTGATGCATGCTAATGTTGATTGGTATGATTGTTTGTTATGTTACTTATTATTTGCATATGAACTTACTAAGCATTTATGCTTACTCCCTCCTTCTTACTCATTGTAGTTTTGGACAAGCCAGCTCAGGAGTCGGGATAGGTCGAAGGCTCAGTCACACTATCCGGAAGACTTTTTGGTAAATGGCTTGTAAATTTAAGTATGGCATGTATAACAATATACCTATTTTGTGTAAATGATCTTATGGTATGGTGATGGAATGGTTGAGGAAATGCTTGATAATGATAAATTATGGAAATGGTTAGTTTAGATTATGTTTGATGTTATGGAAAATTAATAAGTTATCTAATTCATGAAAACTCATAAAAAGGATGAAATTGCCATAAACAGAATATTGCAGCAACACTGACGTGAGTTTGAAAATTTACTAAAAATCATAGAAATCGAATTAGGTAATGGAATAAATATCAAATTGAATTTTATTATGTCTAGTTTCACATAAAACAAACTAAACAGATAAAGAAATTATATGTTAGAAGATATTTGAATTTTAGTGAAATAGGGTCAGAGCAGTTTCTGGATCCCCTGTTTCAAATTTAAAAATTCACCATAAATTGTACAGATATAATTAGGTGGTTTATTTTATATTCTCAGAATACTTATTGAGTCTAGTTTTAATAGAAACAAGATTAATAATCATATGAATTTTGTACAGAGAGAAATATGGTTCGTATTAAATAGAGGTCAGTTCAGTCAAGTCCTGAAACAGGGGTAACTTTAACTAATAAACTGTACTAATTGGCCCAACCAAAAATTCTAGAAAAAAATTAGTAGATAGGTATATGAGTCTAGATTCAGGGAAAATTTAGGGATCTTGATTTCGAGTTTTGTAACTCGAGATATGATTTTTCTTGTGACTGTGACACAAGTAGCTTGAAAGCTGTGAATGTAGAAACAAATAATCCAAAGTTCTTAAAATGTTAAATTAAGCTTAGTAACACCTCATACTCGACTCCGGCGACGGTCTCGGGCGTGGGGGCATTACAATACCTCAACAATGATATAGCACATTTCAAGCATTCCTCAGGTGTACAAGACAATTCATCAAATACCCGAATAGAATTCTCGAGCCAAAACTCTGCTTTCTCGGCATCATCATCAACATTTGCCCTGAATTCTTCGGCCCCTTGCTTGCGGATTCTGTCAAGTGGAGTTTTATGAAATTTCATCAGATCCACACCTTGAGGCATCAGGGGTACAGGTTGAGGAATCGGGGGAGGTGAGGGAGGTTGTGCATTCGGGTTCGTACGAACGAACTCTGTATACCAAGCATTCATCATTTGGAGAAAGGCTTCTCGAGCCCCTTCTCCTCCTCCTTGACCAACAGGAGGAGGTGGATTTTCGGTTGGCACTGCCCCTTAAGCCGGAGCTGGCGTATTACTCTCTACATCATTAGCTACAGCTGGATCGGGATCCATTTACTATAAAAAAAATCATTTAAAAGGTCAGAAGTCGTCACACTATCACAATATATATATGGCATGTATAGCAAAATCCGTACATACAACACGTTAGTCCGAGAACCGACTAAACCTGCTCTGATACCACCAAATGTAACGCCCCGTACCCGAAACCGTCGCCGGAGTCGAGCACGAGGTGTTACTAAACTTAATTTCATAATTTACTCACCATTTAATTCCATTTCTACTATTTTTAGTGATTTTTCAAATTCACGTCATTCTTTGCAAAGAATATTACATTTTATAGCAAATTTTACTTTACTATAAATTTTCATGGACTAAATAGCATTTTAAACTTACATAACATCAAATATGACTTAGATTGGCCATTCCAATGGCTAATCATTTACAAACCCTTTTCTTGCCAAACCATAGCCATATCATAAGATCAATTACACAAAGTGAGTATTTTGCCATACATGCCACATTCAAAATATACAAGCCATTTTACCGATTCAAGGCTTCGGATAGTGTGAACGAGTCTTCGACCTATCCCGATTCTCAAATCGGTTTTTCAAAACTACAATGAAGGAAAAGGAAGGAGTAAGCATAAATGCTTAGTAAGTTCACATGCAAATAACAAGTAACATAATCACACAATTCCACATAAAACATCATTTACATTTAATATCTTTCTACGATTTCATCTTACTAAGTTTTCAACCCGAGGGTTTAAACACATACCTGTCAAATTTTCTCATTTACCACACTTACCAACATGTCACCTTCATTTTAGGCATTCTCCTTATTTTCTTAAGATCCACCCGTTGAACACATCGGAATATAATTTGAATACACAGAAAGTTTGTACATAAGTGCCACATATGTAGCCAAGCTACAATGTAACCCGCCCATAAGCGAACTCGGACTCAACTCAACGAGCTCGGATGCCTAGTTACATCTCACGAACTCGGACTCAACTCAACGAGTTCGGACATTTGCATCCATAAGTGAACTCGGACTCAACTCAACGAGTTCGGATGCTCAACCATCCTAGTGACATGTCACTTGTATTCTAATCTATTGCCAAGGTTCAAACGGGCTTTTTCCTTGATCACACATCTTTGCCGTCGTCCACGGAACATCAAAACCGATACTCGGTAGCAATTCATAATTTACATATTATTCAATAATAACCATAAAGCATAATATTTCATGATATTAATCATCATATCACATAAATAATATTAAATTACTTAGAATGACAATTATGTTACTACATTTACACATGAACTTACCTCGATACAAAATATTAGCAATCAAGCCTATTCCTCGTAAACTTTGTTTTTCCCTCGATCGCGACTTGAATCTCACTTCTCTTGATCTATAATGACAAATTAATCTTATTTAATACATACATTCATCAAAACAGCCCAAATACGAACTTTGGAAAAATTACCAATTTGCCCCTAAACTTTTGCAAAATTACACTTTTGCCCCTAGGCTCGGGAATTAAACTTCATCCCATTTTCTTATGTTTTACGACATACTGATCATTGTTCCCTTCTATAGCAACATCAAATTCTCATTCTAACATGTACTTATAACTATTAGGTATTTTTACCGATTAAGCCCTTTTTCTCGTTTTCACTTAAAACAGAGTAGTACAAGTTGTAATTTAAACCCTCATATTATATCATAAAACACCAAAATACACAAATTTCACCTATGGGTATTTTTCCAAATATGAACCCTAGGTTGAATTATTGCTAGCATAAGCTAAATCAAGTTACCGGGATTCCAAAAACGTAAAGAACATTAAAAACGGGGCTTAAAATCACTTACTATGGAGCTTGGAAGCTTGAAACAAACCCTAGCTATGGAGAACCCTTTAATTTTCGTCCTAATGAAGAAGATGGACATATTTTGCCATCTTTTTTCTTTTTTTAATCTTTTAATTACCAAATGACCAAAATACCCTTAATACCTTTCTTTGAAAATTTTCATGTACAAGCCCATTTTTGTCCAAAATTTTAGAAATTGGTCAAATTTGTATTTAAGACGTCCTCATTAATATTCCAAAGTATTTTCATACTAAAAACTTCTAGAATGCAAGTTTTGCAACTTATTCGATTTAGTCCCTAATTTCAAATTAAGCACTTTATGCATAGAATTTCATCACGAAATTTTGACACAATCATGCAATCATATCATAAACATCAAAATAATTATAAAATAATTATTTCTATCTTGGATTTGTGGTCACGAAACGACTATTCTGATTAGGCCCTAATTCGGGATATTACAAGCTTGATCTAAAAGGTAGATAAAGGAGAGGTAGTCGACAAGAAGAAAAGAGTTAGCAGTTGGTTCAACAAGGTAAAACAAACCTAGAACCGGAAGAGAAATAGAGATAATGAGGCTTACCTTTCAATATTCGGTCAACACAACACTAAGGTGAGAGAAGAAAACCGTGTGCCTCACTCAACTGATCATCATGCTAAACAAATGCAAACCACATAAGGAACTAACATATCACTCGGCCAAGATACAATAGAGAGAACTGAAATAGAAGAAAAGAGAAGTATGGGGCGAAAATACCTTAACAATAATCGGCCACAGTAAACCGTTGAGGGAGAGGAGAAAGAGAGTGATGGTAACAAAGCAATGTTTGGCTAAAGACAAAAGAGGTCTTCAGCCGAAACTAGAGAGAAGGAAAAAAACTTGAGATGAAGAAGAAAAGTAGAGTTGAAATTGGTTAATACCAAGCAACACTAAAAAAGAAGTAAAACCAAAAACAAAATGAAAGTTGCCGAATTAAGGAGCAAAAAGGGTGAAAGTTGTTGACTTAGGGAGCAAATGGAAACACTTTTAGTACAAAGGGGAAAGAAGTCCTAAGACCGAATTTTCCTACCCAAGAAACCCATATTTGACCAACCACTCCAACACCCCTAGTTTCACTCCCTGAATCTCTTCACACTCATTCAAACCGCACACTCCTCCACCCACCTCCCAAATCTCCTCCTAAAATCCCTCCAACCAACCGACTACTCAGACTTTCATTACAACACAAACTCTAGCCGCCCAGCACAACAAAATATCAATCCCTTTTGAGCATGCAAGGTTTCGAACTCAAGTCTTCCAGTAGAAAAAAGCACGCCACATCCCCTTGAATTAGCAAGCTTTTTATGACACCACCTAACCACTTTTATTTAAGAACTCCACCATCAGCTTATAAGGCTTATTCAACACAAAACCAAAATTTTATTCAAGCCCAAGCTCGAACTTAAGACCTCTCCCACACACCCCAAGACACCCAACCACTGAAGCAAGCATGCATTCATGCAAAAAACATACAAAAACAAATGTCTAAAACTTTTGGGCGTTACAGAAGCTTTTTATAAGTCGAGGAAGTTTAAATCGCGTGTCTTTGAAAATAGTTATTGTTTTAAAAACTCATCTCTTCCTAGTCTAGCAGTATAAGGTAAGAAATCAAAATCCAAATAAAAGTTGAAACCACAAATGGCCTTATTACATAAACAAAAACCCAATATGAAATTTGAAATAAATAAAGTCTGGTTGCAGATCAACTTCTACCATGTGGTCACCTCCGAGTCCCTTACAGCTCCAAATCATCTAAGACTGGGGATTACCTGCGCATTTAAAAGAAAGGGTGAGTTTATGAAAACTTAGTGGGTAATCCCTTTCCGGATAGATGTGAAAAAGCATGCATGCAAGATCGATGCAGGGCCTTAGCCTATCTACAAGAATAAAGCAGGGCCTAAGCCCAATACAATAGCAATGCAAATATAAAACCCATCCCAAATCCATCCAGCATACCACCCGTACCAACCAACACACTATGTGGGGATTTAAATTGACCCACTCAACCAGCACACCAATATCGCAGCAAAGCTACCAGTAATAATAACGTAGCATAGCTACTAGTAATAGTAGTGTGGCAAAGCCACCAGTATTAGTAATTGTGGCATAGCCACCAGTAATAGTGAATGTGACATAGTCACCAGTACAGTACTTCCTCCAAATCAAAATCCCAATTCCATGCAGTATGTCATGTCATAAATATCACGTTTTTGCAAGGTCTTACTCAGTATAATCATATATGTAAATCATAAGCACATCCATTATGCGAAACATAAGGGCATAATCGTCATTTTACCGTACAGGGACATTATGGTCATTTTACCCATCAGGGGTATTATGGTTATTTTACCTATTTTGAGGTTTCAGCTCAGATATCGACCTTACTGAAGGTCTACAGTCACCTCAAGCAACCCAGATAACCTAAATGATCACTATTGCGTAAATAGGCCCAAGGCCTATACTCGGCCCAAATGGGCCCACACGCTCGTGTAACCCATTTAGCCCAAATTCATATATGGCTATGTGACCTACATAACCCAGTCTATTAATTATCACTTATCATGGATTTAATTTGTGTGGGGCTTATGAGCCCATTCGGCCCACACGGCCCATTTAGGCCCAACGTTGCCCATAGGCCCAAGCCCACGAGAATACTCGTGGGAGTCTCTACAGTCTGTCGCCAAGCCAAGTGGGCTCGATTTACCACACGAGCATTCACACACCTGTGAGGCCTCAAATGCCAAAATTTTAGCTTTTCAACTTTTACCGATTCGCAGTTAACCATGAGGGTATGATTACTCACCTAATCCAAATTCCTGACAGTAACGATTCACAGCGTACAGTTACACAGCTATTATGGATTGTAGTTGAACCGCTTCCAAGATTAAGCACCTATGATAACAAAAACCCCATCAATAGTCTCAGCCCCTCATTAATCTATCACCAAAATATTGAAAACGTTTTAACAAACTAATGCTACTTACGATCAAGAACGCAACCACTTCCAAATTTCAAAAAACCCCGTACTCTTTTTAACGCTATAACCTTCATAGGAATCGATAACTGACTTATAAGAATCCATAATCCCAAAATAATTCATGAACGCTATGCTAAAAGCACTTACCATAAATCGAAAAATCCCTTCCAGAAGAAAAGTAATCGGCCTACACCCTGGTTAAGGAAAACGAATCCCTAGCATCATTCGAACGAGAAAGAAAGGTGTTAGATGAAGTTATTCTTACGAAAAACAAAAAGAAAACAGCCTTTCGGCCCATGAGATACCAAAAGCTGAACATGGAAAAAGAAGCCACCCAAGTTCGGCTAGAGTAACCACTTACCCAAAAATCAAAGAGATGAAGCAATAGTTTAGGAACGCAGAGTATTCGGCTTCCTTGGAAAGAAAAGAAACAATGAAAGGGAAAGAAGTAGTTATGTTCGGCTTAATCAATCTTTAGAAACTAAAGAAGAAATATTGAAGACAAAAGAGTAATAGGTTCGGCTAGAAAGAAAAGAATAGGTAGTCGATATTCGGCCAATGAGTGATTCGGCAGAGTTGGAAACAAAGAAGAGAGGAAAAAGGTTTGAGTAGAACAATACAAGACTTCCGGTATGTTGACACAAAAGACTTGCACTAAACAAATCCCAAAGAAACACAAGTGATAGCCAAGGAAGTCGGTACTAGAGAGAAAAGAAGTTAAAAATGGAGAACCCCAAAATGCCTAAAAGGTAATTTTGCCACTACTCAATACCATTTGCCAAAAATGCACACCCCCAAACCCCTTGGCCGAATTTTGCACCATCCAGCTGCCCATTTGGGCTATAACTCTTCCCAACTCAAACTCCTTGAAAATTTCCTTGATTCTCTCCCCTTATCTCTCCTTGATATCCTCTACAACCATCCACAAGACCCATTCAAACTTCGCATCACCAGAGTTCAAATCCAATACTAACTCTTGCCGTCCCCTGGTAGTAAAATAGAAGCTCCTTGCTTGCCATGGGATTGAACCCTTGCTCATACAACAGCCATGACAGGCCACCACCACTAGACCATAATCTCACTTGTGACATAAAATTACACACACTCAAACATAAGCCCTAACTGCTAACTGCCAATTTCACTTAAGAGCAAATCTAAAAAATTCTGCAAAGGCCCAAACTCGAACCCAGGCTTCTCAAACACTCCGAAACACACCCAAACCATTAAGCCAATAAAGCAATCATGAAATTTGTGTCAAAACATGCAAAATTACAGACCTTAAATTTTTAGAGCATTACAAAAGGTGCTAAAATAGTCTATATATTATTGTGTTTCCACACCCCCAAACTTAATTCATTGCTCGTCTTGAGAAATGCACAAATTGAAAAAGAAATTGATTGAAATCACTTTTCAAAAAGATATTTAGAACACATTTCCCCTACGACTATGAATTTAGTGTAATTATGCTCAAGAACAAGAATTTTTAAATTGTGCAACTCAAGTATACATATTGTCCGTATTATTCTCAAATATTATCATGATAATAAGAATAGACTAAATGATTTCTCAATAAATATATGTTAATTCTTACCAATTAATTTTTATTCCTTTATTTAAGATTAAACTGCAAGCACTAAGTTTAACTTATGTCTTTATATGTTGAACTTAACAATTTCTCTCCACTAATGTAGGCAGCACAGAAATCTCGATCGAAAGGTCTTTTAAATAGGTAGTAATGTGGATGGGCTAAGTTAGGTATAAGATAGATAAATTTAACCTAAAAAATACCCTAGACTCAACTTGCATCGGACCTTCGGAATAAGTAACTTGAAATACACCAACTCATTTTGCTTTTGAGTTCACATGCTCTTTGTACATCTATTTCTTTTGAGTACATATGCTCTCGTTTTTTTTACACGAGCATATTACTATATTTCTTTTAGCATTTGATACTACTTTTCACTCCCTTAAACTTATTTTCAAAGAATATTTTGGATAGAATGAGTTTAGAATTTGGGACAATTTAGAGATAATGATGAGAGAAGTGATGGCTTCATATTGCAAAGGTACAAATAAAATTAGGCCATATAGTCTTAAAATTGGGATTCAAAGGATAAATATTCATTAAGGTTGGCTTCAAAGGCTCAAACGGTCCAAACAAAGTTTGCCTAAACCATTTTTAAAATTCCATGCTTCCTAGGATTCCGCCTCAAGAAATTGCTAAGTCAATTCTAGAGACTTAAACTTTCATGCATGCCTAGCTCTCTTAAAGAATTAAAAATTTTAAGGTATGATTTACAAACTTTATTTAAAAGTAACATTATGTCATAGGAAAGCTAACATAGTAATTATTGAGATAATAGAACCTTATTTATACTAAAAGTTAGCATAATTAACAAAAATTCAAATTTTTGAACAAAATATAACTTAATCATAATTATAAGAATAATGTATCTTGAAAAAAAATTAATTTTTGGTCTCCCTACTTAAGATGAACAATGTCCCTATTGTTAAAAACAATAGAGAAAACGAGAATAGAGAAGTGAATAGATACTGTACACCAGGTAAGACCCTAGGAAAATGAGGTGAGTCAAGTTTGACTTCTTAAATACCAAGCTTTTCCTACGTAAATTCAATCCTAGATGCGTACATATCTATTGTCACACTTCTTATTTTGTAATTTATTCAATTTTATTAATGATTTCCATATCTTATTTTATTATGTGATAAATAAAATCCTAAAAGAACCTGACCCTAAAAACTTTAAAGATCCTAAGAAGTAAAATGAAATAAAGTAAAGATCCCCCAATTCTATTTATTTGCAGACCCTTCAGAATCTGACTATTCTTTTGCTCCATCGTCCTTGCATTTACTTGAATTGCCTCGCTCCCTCTTCGATATTGGAGTCCATGGTTCAAATATAAAATCTAAAAACTCAGGCACAAAAATAAACGGGTCATGAAATATTTTCATAAAAGCGCTTCTCATTGAGTCATCCCGTATTTTTGAATATCTCTAAGAAGTTTGTTGTTGCCAATGCATATGTTGCATTAGGTCTATCAACTTTGACAGCTCATCACGAAGATCTTGGCAAGGTGAATGAGTTCTAAATGTTGTGGTTGCTATGTTAGGTTCGGTTATTGGTTTAGTTGGTTCTGCCTTATCAGGGATTTTAGCTGACTACATTGGTTCGATCTCTATGGGATATTCTTCTTCTTCTTCGGAATCCTCACTCTATTCAACTCGTTGTTCTAGAATAGAATCTTTTTCTACTCGGAAGAGATCCCAATCTGTGATTGTACCTTGGCTATACCTTATTTTCTTTACATTTGTAAGAATTTTAGCTTTTAAGCACAAAAATGTTATTGTAAAAGGAAAGTATGCTAGTCCAGAACGTCTAGTAACACAATTCCAAATTTCCCTTAGAATGATTTTTTCAACATCAATGGTTTTTGTTGTCATAATTGAGTATAACAAGACCATTTGTTCTAATCAAATTGTGGTCCCATGTGAAATATGCAAAGGCTGAACTGAATGAAATAAAACCATACCTTCGCTAATGGAGTCAAATATTCTCTACGACAAGTGTGAGTCACATGCTTTGACACAACCCGTTTAGTACCCGGAACTATAAGTTCCTCAAGAATTTCTTGCAATTTTTTAGCCTCAGTATTTTCCATTAAAGAAGAATATTTGTTGTCTTCAAAATTAGGTAAAACAAAGAATTCATTAATAGTGTTTGATTTTATTGATACCTTGATCCCTTAGACAGAAACTTCTATTAATTTGTTTGTGGTCAAATTCGGATAAAATTCATGAACTAACTCTTCATCTACACTAGGTCTTTTCTAACAAAACACTTCCCAATTTAAAGCTTCAGCAACTTGTCAATGCTTACCATGAAATTATTATAGTTGCTTTCTTTCAACGTAAAACCTTTTTCTAGGAGCATTTGTTGATTTTTGAAGATGCTCTCGTATCTTGCTTTGGCTTTTTCACAATGGAATTTATTTTGTGATTCTTCAACTTGGACAGAGGCACAAGTTCTTTTTTGAGGCATGATTTAATCTGAACAGAAGAGGGAAACCTATATTTTCACAAAAATTCAATTTGTATAAAATATTAATAATTCAATAAATTGAAAAAAATCAAATAACTAAATCAAATTAAAATTTAAGAGAAATTTTTCTTACCATCTTTATTTAAAAATTAAGAACTAAAAAAAAGTATATAGAGGGTGATTCATTCATGAATCTAGGAGGTGTGATGTTTATAGAGGAGGGTGGTGGAATTGTGGCTTGAGGTTGTCGCAAATTGTGACAAAGGTGTGGTGTGTGTGAAACAAGGGAACGTGTAGTTGATGTACGTGTGCACATGGCTTGAAGCAAGGAGTAGCGATAGCATGCGAGGTTTAGGGGGTAGCAGCGACGTACGAGGGCTGGAGCATGTGCAGCAGTCTGCGTAAGGATAGCAAGGCGCATAAGCAGTACGGTGTGTAAGGGAGCAGGTGTGAGCGATGGTGCGCGTAAGCTAATGGTGGTTGCTAGTTGTGTGCGGCTGTTGGTGGGTGCAATTGTAGCTTGGGATGTGCGATGCTAGGCTGTTTGGAGGATAGAGGTTGGAGGGTGCTAGGATTGATGGAAGAAAAAAGTAAAAGGGGAATGTGGAATTTAAAGTGAAAGAAGGAAGAAGTTTAATTCAAGTTCTTAGAATAAAATAATAATAAATTATTATAAGTCTGAATGTCATATAAAGTTAATAACAATTAATATATTTTTTTTCTATTACCTTATTTATTGAAATAAAAACTCTTGAGTAAAATACTAATAAAATACTAAAGAATTCTAATCCTATAAAAGGATTATAACAACTAATATATAATTATATCTAAATTGGATGAAACACCAGATAGATGAAGACCAGAAATTCTTGAATCAACTGCTCCTCCAGAATGGCTGGTAATACCACTTAAGGGCAAAAGACCGTCCACCTAGTTCTACAACCCACTTCTACTAAGGCTGAGCTTAGTAGGAGCAAGAGATTTGGTGGCAACAACTAGAATGAAATATTATTTAATCGTGAAAATGCCATGTCAGGTGCACCTATTAGAATCTGAACAAACCAATTACTAGATTCACCTATCATCGCCGGCGTAACCATAAAAAAGATCATTAAAAAAGAGTGAATCATTATTAAAACATTATAAAGTTGATGATTCCCACCAAGAATTTGATCGTCGGGGTATCAAAGCCAAGGAAGAGCAGGTATTTTTAAGTTCTAAAAATATTCAATTTGTTTTCAATATTTTCGAATTCTGGTTTAACTGTCTTCATTAATGTATTATTATTTTGCTAGGTATTGATACACAATCCAGTTAGCCATGGGTTAGGCATGTCAAGGACAAAGTATCCATGTAGGCAACTATAATAATCCGGAAATCCTGATAGTAGAACCCCATTCTAGGAAATAAGAAAACAAAGAATGTTTCCCTTCCTTAGAAGAACCAATTCTTCTGCAAGCTTTGTTTCCAATCAATCCCAAGAGTCTGACCAAACCTCAAACAACACTGTTAATGAACAAGAAGAATATTATGAAAATATTCCCCAAATATTTGATAATTGGACTTTTCCAAGAGTTCCAACAAGCCAAGTTTACAAGAAAACAACTATTGAAAATTTAAATGCTTTTTGCAATTACATTATAAAAACAAAAAAAGGAGTTTACCTATTCAAAAAGAATATGAAGTAATCTAATTATTAGATAAAGTCATCATTAATAAACTCAAAGAACAAAAATACAAATATGTCCATTTTGGACTAGTCCAAGTTGGTGTCAAGCCTTTTAGTGTTGAAGACACTAAAAATACCTCAATTTTAATTGTCTTAAGAGACTAAAGACACATCATGTTTAATGACTCATTATTAGGAACTATAGAAATAAGCCTATGTACTAGCCCAATTCATTTTAATTGTTTATCCAAATTTTATGGTTTCTTTAACTGACAAAAATATTTTACAATATTTGACCCTCCAAATACATACCCATAACTGCAAAATGCTTCCTGGTTCAAAAGTGCTAACTTTAGTCTATAGACTCCATTTCAAAGTTGTAACACCCCTAACCCGTATCCATCGCCGGAATAGGATTACTGAGCATTATCAAAGTTTATAGATCATTTACAATTAATTCATATATTTTACTATTCATATCCAAAACAAATCATAATTCAATCATGTTGTCCCTTAAAGGTACACTCGAGGTCCTATTTATGCATTAGAAACAAGTCGAGACTAAATCTGAAACTTAAAGAATGTTTCAAAAAATTTCAAAAAAAAATTCCTAGATATAGGGGACACACGCCCGTGTGGGTGGGCCGTGTGAGTCTCATGCCATGTGGGCATTCAATGTGAGGCACACGGTCATGTCCCAACCCGTGTTCATACCCGTGTAACTCTCTAACTTAGGTCACACGGCCGTGTGCTAGGCTGTGTGGACAATTTAATTTTTCAAAAATTAAGTGCAGGATTCACATGACCAAGACACACATCTATGTGTTGGGCTGTGTGTTTCACACGGCTAAGACACACACCTATGTCTTTGCCCGTGTGACCAATTCTGAGCATTTTGTTTTTCAATTTTTAGGATGCAGGGATACACGGCCAAACCACACACCCGTGCGCATGGCCGTGTGTCACACACACCCGTGTGTTTACCCGTGTGGACAAATATAGACCATTTTCGTGGTCACTTTTCTCACCCAAATTTTGCCTTGTACCTACATTAATACTTGCATACATATACCAACCAATTCAAGATGTTAAAACCAAGCCAACATTAACATTATAATAGATATATCATCACATGTACTCAAACTTACCTTTTGAAAGACATTTATTTACCATAAATTAATCTAACCATACCAAGCACACATTTATCAACCATATTATAACCTCAAGTATATATTCACTAAATATATCATTACTCGCCATTATAATGGCTAGATTACAAACAACCATTTACATGCCAACATTGGCCAAATTAGCCTATACATGCGATTATACCAAAATAAGTTTGCTATTTATACCAAAATGTGCTAAAGGATAGTGTGATGATGCTCCGACCAATTCCATCCTTTATGAGCTTCCGATCACTATAAAACAGAGAAAAGAAAATTGAGTAAGCATTTCATATGCTTATTAAGTTCGTATAACATGAATTTAACTTACCAATTATGTTCAATTTAAGTAATCATGTAAATAACATGCATCTCAACAAATTGACCAATTGCCTAATCACATACTCTCAATCAAACAAGTTAGTCATGAATTTCTAAATACTTTTCAATTAATAAAGATGAGCTTATCGTGTAATAACTTTCATACACATATACTTTTCTTTTCATATTTCCATACAACATATACATTTCTGTGATAAATCATCTCAAGTTCAGATTAGCCATAACAGAACTTTGCCCGTTGAATTTAATTGAAATATCAATTGATACACATGTAGTACACTTAAAGTGTACAAAACTATAATCCATCAACTCATGGTCAGGGGTACCCGTTAGGGCACATAATCAGGAAGCACTATCTCAAGCCATGCAACAAGATGCTCATGTGAGCCATGCAATAGGAAGCTTATCCGGGCTAAATCAAGAAACTTATAAGAGTTTAAAACAGGAAGCTCAATGAGCTTAATAGGTAACTCCAAAGAGCTATTATCAGGGAGCTCCAGATAGCTATATAACAGGAAGTTCAAGCGAGCCAGATCAAGAAGCTTAGAAAGAGCCTATATCAGGACGCTCATAAAAAGCTGTGTTTGTGTCCGTAATATATGCAGGATCACAACTGATCGTATAACAGGACGCTCACAAAGAGCTGCGGTAGTCCGCAACACATGTAAGATCACTACCGATCAGGATGCTAGCAAGAACCATGTATCAGGAAGCTCGAGAGGGCTTATAATAGGATTCTCTTTCAAGCAAAGATGTGTCTGCAACATATGCAAGACCATAACCAATCAGGAAATCCTATATCTATCGAATTCCATCTATTTAAACAAGACTTATCATTTATTGGGAATTATCGGATATGTATTCAATTTTCATTCGCATGACAACTACATAATTCTCATACACACCATTCAATTCAAACATATAAATGTACAAATTTAGTTACACGAACTTACCTCGACAAGTGTTTGTATACAAGGATCTACTAATCCGACACTTGTTCTTTTCCTCAATCCAACTTCGTATTTGAGTTATCCAGATCTATATAAATGAATTTAACATTAATTTGATAAAATTCACATTCAATTTCATTCAATTCACTTATTAGGCAAAATTACTATTTTGGTCCTATACTTTTCATATATTCCAGTTTTGTCCTTAGGCTCGAAAAATAAAATTCATGCAATTTAAACCTTATTCTAAGCCTAATCAATTTGTAAATATAACATTTACGGCTCATATATTTCAAAAAAATTAGAATTTTTTTAATGAATTTTACATCTTTACAATTTAGTCCCTAAATCACAATTCTATGAAAATTTTATTTACAAAATTTGTTTACCTATCAATAATTTTTCAATTTCTATCATAAATTTCAAAATTTCAGCATACTCATCCATGGAAAATTTCGAACACTTTGATATCTTTTCAAATTGATCCCCAAAATAGCTAGATTAGGTTATTCTGATCTCAAAAATATAAAAATTACTAAAAACGAGACAAGATTACTTACCCAATTAAGCTTGCTTGATTTTCTTTATTTTTCCTAGGGTTTCCATAGAATTTGGGGAAGAATATGTTATAAAATGATGATATTAGTTATTTGTTTAATTTATAATCTTTTATTTATTTTGATTTCCAATTTAGTTCTTTTCTTTTTCTAATTTTCCATGGATGAATCATCAAAAATATCTACTAATTTTTCTTAATGGTCTAATTACCATGTAAGGACCTCAAAATTTGAATTCCATAGCTATTTAATCTTTCTAGCTACTAGAATTCAACTTTTTCACTTTATGCAATTTGGTACTTTCTTTCTAATTAAACACAAAATTGATAAAATTTTCTTATCAAAATTTTCATACGTCTTTCCTATCATGATGCAGACCATGCAATAATATTAAAATAAATTTTCTTTTTAACTCGAATTTGTGGTCCTGAAACCACTATTTCGATTTCATTGAAAACGGGCTATTACAACTCTCCCCCTTAAAGAATTTTCGTCCTCGAAAATCTTACCGGTAAAGAGATTCAGATATTACTTTCTCATAGTATCCTTCGGTTCCCAAGTAGCTTCTTCAATCCCATGTCGAAGAACTTAGTTTTCCTTTACGACCAAATTGAAGAACTTTCTTCCAAGGTGATACTTTCAAGAATACCTTATCATCGACCTGAAATTCTATATCTTTTCATTTAAGATCTATAACATTCCAAATTAGGGCCTAGTCGGAATAGTGGTTTCGGGACCAAAAATTTGACACAATAATTTTTTTATTATATTTTTATGGTTTAAAATTATACGAAATGATTTTGTGAAAATTTCATTTAAAAATTTTGATGTTTGGGCACTCAATTTAGTCAAAAGGACTAAATCGTAAAAAGTGCAAAACTTGAGTTCTAGAAGCTAGAGGTGTCTAATTACTATGAAGTTTTAAATTGGTAGTCCTTGTGTGGTAATTATACCATTAGTTGAGTTGTGGACAAAAATAGACATGGTTAGGTATGTTTTAAATTGTTTTTCATTAAGGGTATTTTAGTAATTTGGCTAATAAAGCCAAAATAACATGAAAAAAAAGATGTCATCTTCATTTTTCATGCCATGGCTGAATTTTTCAAGGGGAGACCATAGTTAGGGTTTTCCAAACTTTCAAAGCTCCATAGTAAGTCTGTTCTAGCCCCGTTTTTAATGATTTTTACGGTTTTGTAGTCGTTATCACTCGATCTATCTATTTCTACCAATATTTTGGGATATGGTTGAAGTCTAGGGTTTTGAACCATGATAAATATGTGTGTATTTTGATGTTTAATGGTAGATTATACAAGTTTATGGTTAGAGAAATGACTTTTACTAAGTGATTTTGGATAAATATGCATAAAAGGACTAAATTATAAAAGTTCTAAAATTGGTCATAAAAGTTCAAACTGGTGGAAATTGAGGGTTGATGTAGTTATGAAATTTGTTTGGCTAGGCTTAAAGTACAAAGAAATTGAATGAAAATCATTTTATGAGCCTAGGGGCAAAAGTGTAAATATGATAATTTTAGGGGCAAAAACATAATTTTTTCCATAGTATGATTTTTGGATCACATTGACTAATGTGACTAATAAATAGACTAAACGTGATATTATAGATCAAAGAAAACAAGGTTCAGACCTAGAACGAGGGAAAAACGAGAAATTAACGGTTAGATCCCTTTTCACCATTTTTGGTATCGAGGTAAGGTCGTGCGATAATAATAATGCAATAGTATGCTTGAATGTTAATGCTTGATATTAAATGAATTGTAAGTTCATGTGTAAATAATGTGATGTGTTACATATTTTAATGCTTTAATGTTATATGAATTCAAATGCTTATTTGCTATCATGAATTATATGCCTTGATATTCCATGAGTACATGGTTGGTATTATGGATATCGTAAAAGACAATATGAGCAAGTTCGAAAGTGATGCGATAAGCAAGGAAACCCCGTTTGAATCTTAGGAATAGTCTAGGATACAAGTGACATGTCACTAGGAACTTAGAAATCTGAACTCATTAAGTTGGTCTGAGTTCATGATGGATGCGATACATGTAATTGGGTTTTAGGCACTGGTCTTGTGTGTGTTCTACCAGTGGCTAGGTGGTCCTAAGTGCGTTGGATACCTGACAGCTTGTGTGAGCAGCCTGTGTAGTTACACCTTGACCGATAGCTTATGTAAGCAGGCCTGTGAGTAGCTCCATTGCGAGCGTTACATGTTATGAGGTAGCTTTGGCTACGTATGTATATGTGGCTCTTATGTGCAAGTTTTCCATGTATCCAATAGTATTCCGAGTGTTCAATGGATAGTTCAAAGAATGATTTGATGATAGTTCCAAAAGGGTAAGTTACAGACAAGAATGAATATGTGAAAAAAAAATGTTGAAAAGGTACATGTATGTACACTAAGCTTATGGTTATTGAGATTTTGAAATGTCGAGACATCGGTGAGCTAAATGATTATGAATTTTGTTGCAATATCATGCTAACTTACATTGTGTAATTTAACATGGAATCCATGAAATGGTGAGTTCATTATTAGATGAAAATGAAATTATGATAGTTATCATCATATTGCACTAAAATAGTTTTGGATAGCAGTAGTAGTTCGAATTTGAAAATCCACCTAAAACTGTGGAACTAGAATTAGAGACTGAATAAAATATGAAAATAAATATTATTGAGTCTAGTTTCTCATAGAAGAAATTGTGTAAGCAAAATAATTTCATATTATGAGATATTTTAATTTTTGTGAAACAGGGTCAGAGTGATTTCGGGCTCCCCTGTCTTAACTTTTACTCCCTCCTTTCCATTTCTTTAGTGTTGTCAGGTTAGCTTGGGGTTGGAGATCGTCGGAGGTAGCATCACACTATCAAATTATCAATTGGGTTGTTAATAAACCTTAAATTTTTTCAAGTGAGTGGCATGTATAGAGACTTAGCCGTTTGATATATGTGTTCCATGATTTGGCCAGACTTATAATGATTCAATTGTATATAGCCATGAGATGTGGCTTATATTGATTATTGGGTCGTAACCCTATTATATGTGCATGCACAAGCTTAAAAGTTTCATGTGATGTGAGTATGTGACTTGATGTGGTGTGCAATGTCTTAGACAAGCATGTTATTCTACGCATGTGAAATATGTTGGTATGTTATAAAGTTATGAGTTAGCCTTGAATATGAATGTTTGATTATTAAGTTGAAATCTTTTGGTATGATGGTAACCATGATATAAAAGTATAACTGATATCATAATAGACAAGGCCAAATGAGTGTGTAAAACACATGAATCATGACATGCAAATGCTATGTTTGTGGCCTAAATGAATATGTTTAATAATTAAATGGAGGCCATGTTATATGTCATTGATGTTGTATAAATGTGTGAGGGTTTATGGTTGACCAAGGCTTGGAAAATAGCCTTAGTGTTGGCCACACGGGTAGAGACACGGCCTGTGTCTCAGCCATGTGGGGAACACAGCCTTAGCACACGGGCATGTGACTTGGCCGTGTGACCCCATTTCATTACTGACGTCATAAACAGAGAGTTACACGAGCGTGTGTGACCACACGACTGAATCCACATGGGCGTGTGTGACCACACGGCCTAATCCACACGGGCGTGTGACTCTTTAGACATGGAAAATTCCCTAAGTGTTGTAAAATTTTTGGAAGTTCTTGGTTTAGTCCTAAACCATCCCCGATGTATGTTTTGGGACTCGTAGGCCTGTATAAGGGATGATATGCATGTGTTTGAATTTTTTGAATTAGTTGAAATTTTATGGCCCGGTTTTACATGTATGTGTATGTTTAAGTCTGGTAATGTCTCGTATCCTGTCCTGATGTCAGACACGGGTAAGGGATGTTACAAGATCGGCATAAGATTTTTGACGATCAGAGGCTGCTTTTAAACTATCCCGAATCACTTTCTCCTTTTCTTCAGTTTCACGAATCAAATCAACTCTATGTATCTTTTTCTCATTGAGTTCCATCCAGTACAACGAAGTTCTACATTTATTGTAACAGCCCGATTTAGACCCTAATGGGAACGGTGGTTTCGGGACCACGAATCTGAGTCAAAAAAATATTTTTAAATTATTTTCCGTGTTTATTTTGTGTGAGTTTATGTTTGTGAAATTTTCATGATTTAATTTTATCGTTTGAGTGTTTGATTAAATAAAAGGACTTAATCGCGTAAAATGAAAAATTTGTTGGTAACTTATATAATGGCCGAATTATTAATGGATTTTTAAGTTGAGGTATTTATGTTGTAATTATGCCATTAGTTAGATGTTTGGACAGTAATAGACATAGGTTAGAAAATTCTATTATTATTTCATAAAGGTTATTTAGGTAATTTATCTAATAAACATATAATAAGTTAATAATAAGGTATCAAATTCATTTTATTATTTCATCATCTTCCATTGTCGAAACTTAGAAAAAGAAAAAGGAAAGAACAAAAACTAGGTTTGGCCATCTTTCTCATCTTGATTCAAGGTTCATTCTTAATTGGTTTTTGATAATTTTTATGTTTTTGAGGTCATTGCTTTGAGTACTACAAAACTCAAGCTTTAATTTTTGATTTTGATGAATATTTTGAATTGTGCCATTGTTGATAGTTTGTGATTTTCGTTGTTTGATGATGAAAAATGAAAGATATGTTTTAGATTAACATGTTTTGTATTGGAGTTATTGATGATTTTGAGTAATTAGAACTTAATTGCAAAAATAATAATTTGAGGGACTAAAATGTGAAATTAATAAAATATATGGGCTTGTATAGGCATGGGTACCATTCGGCCTAACATGGGTGCTTTGAAATTTTGTGTATTTTGTGTTTTGTGCAATATGGACTAAATTGTAAAAATTGTAAATGTTAGGGATAAAATGTTAATTTGCCCATTTATGTGTTTTTGGACTAAATTGAATGAAAATATGTTTGAATGAGCTTAATTTGAATATGTTTAGATCAAGAACCAAAGAAATCAGATTTGGATCGGGGAAAAACGAAAGTTGTCAACTAGCTGCCCGATTCCGTTTTGTATCGTCCGAGGTAAGTTTATAAGCAAACAGATGTGTTTATTGGTAATTTAATGTTATATTTATATGCTGTTATGAAATTTTAAAATTTAAATTTGCTATGGCCGAACATGATTAAATTGGGCTACTACACTTCCGAGTTCGATTCGGCCGAGATACGGCGTCCAAAATCCCCGTATGAACCATAGGAATAGCTAGGATACATATGTCATGACATAGGATTCCGATATATGTGTGCGAGTAAGTCCATGGCATCGATTTTTTATTCCTATATGTGTTTATGAGTAAGACCATGTCAGGGACAGTGGCATCAATATGTGGCTACATGTAAGACCACGTTTGGGACATTGGCATTGTACGATTTATGTGATTATCCGAGTGTCCTATCCAATTTCGAATGGTTCATCGGGAAAATGTAAATCGTGTACGGGTGTGTATAAAGAGCTAAATAGCCAGGTAAGAATTGGCTTGTTGGCTAACGATAAAAGGGTAAGTAAATAACTTGATGTTTGTTACAAGTTATGTGTTATGCATATGTTGAATCAATGTGAGATTAGTATGTATATTCGGCCTTGTGAATAGGGAAATTGTGTATTAATGTAATGATCCCTAACTATGTGCATATATATGAGACCATGTATATTCGGTTACATAACAAGCTTAGGTATATGAAATTATAGTGATTTACGAGCTAATGTATACAAAGGTATGTGTATAGGGTTTTATAAAGACAGCTTGGCTATTACAAATTTAATAATGATTTGATGACTTGAGCTTGTGAACATTCGGCCAAGGTAATTGATAAATGTGTTCACGTATATTATTATTGAAGTTGAAAGCTGAGAATAAACTTGATAATGATATTGTAAATTGGTTGGTTAAAATAAGTTGACTATATTATTGGTTTGTTAGTTTGCTTAAGACTTACTAAGCTTAAATAGCTTATGGTGTGTATACTTGTCTTTGGTTTATAGATTTTTGAAGTCAAGCTACAAGCTTAAGGACTATCAGCCAAGCTCATCACACTATCTACTATTTTGGTACCTTATATGCTAAACTTAAATTATGGCATGTATAGGCTGGCTTTGAAGATAGTTATTTTGAAAATGAATTTATTTTAGCCATGCGAAAATGGCTTAATTATTTTGCTTGATTTTGGTTATGGTTTAATTATGGTTTAATTCTATTTTGATCTAGATGTCGTATGCTATGAATAATTATGAATTGTGTCATGTGATTATATATTAAGGTTGGTTATGACTTTGTATGTGGCATGGTAGAAAGGTCATAAGCATGATTAATTGATTCGATTAATGTTTTGCATAGGTGAAACATACATGAATTTGGTAAATTCGGTCATAAAATGGTATTCAATATAATGGATAAATTTAAGTTGTGATTCAACATTGCTTATAAATATATGTATATGATAGTTTGTTTGATTTGTTGGTGCAAGGTATTTAAGATTGCATGTTTAAACTTGGTACTATGATTTTGCTATTAAATAGAGTCATGTTTAAACTCGGCTATAATAGGTGGTTGTAGTTGGAGAGCGTCAGAATTATTTGTCAATTGTGATTTCTGCACCAAGGGACGAGAAATTGGTTTGTAAGGGCTGTGAGGCGTATTGATGGTCGCTAAACTAACTAAAAATTCGACTAAGGCAAGCGCACCTATTGAACAGTAGTCTAGTTATGGTGAGACCAGAAATATCGTATCCACGAGGACTAAAAGTACTAGTAATTACTATCTTTTTATTATCTAGCCTAAAAATTACGGGAATGTTTTATTTTAAACTAAATATCTAATTAACTAAGTTGCGATAGAGATTAAAGTGGGAAAATACTTTAGGAAAACTGATGGAGAAGACAATACCCAAGGAAGAATCCACCTAGACTTCACTTATTACCTTTGAATTAGACGATTTATTCACTTGACTTAATCCGTAGAAATCCTTGATTTATGTTAATATCTCTCTCGAGACTAAAAAAAACTGACTCTAGGTTGATTAATCGAAATCTCTTTCTAATTAAAACCCCTATTGCTGCATTAACTCGATCTATGAACTCCCTTATTAGATTTGACTCTGATCCGGCAGATTTATGTCGTCCTATCTCTAGGATTGCATGCAACTCCGCTTAATTATGAATGATGTACTCTTAAACAGGGAGTTTTCCTCCACTGAATAAGCACATCAAAAACCTGAATTAATATCTTGGAATATTAAACCAAGGGTTAATTTCACAATTAAGAATAAGAACAAGTATTTATCATATAACTCAAATAATAATAAGATTCGTCTTAGGTTTCATCTCCCTTAGGTATTTAGGAAGTTTAGTTCATAATAATGGAAAACATCTCAAAAGTTGGAAAACAACAAAACATAAAGAAACCCAAAGAACTTCTATAAAATTGGATGGAAATCTTCAGTCTTGATGTAAATCCTGCCTCCGAGGTGATTCTGATGGCTATCCTTCAGTGTTTTCTGCCTTGTACTCTGCGTCTCTTTTAATCCTCTTCTAAGGTATTTATATAGGCTTTGGAATGCTTCAAAACCCTCAAAATTAGCCGTTCTTGAGTAGAATTAGACTTGGGCTCGACAGGGACACGGCCGTGTGCCACGCCCGTGTGAAGGTGCTCAGGCCGTGTGGAATTCTGACTTGATTTAATGTTGACATGGCCATGACACACAAGCGTGTGGTCTACCTATGTGTCACACAAGGGCATGTGGAACGCCCGTGTGGAATTGCTTAGGCCGTGTGAAACACTGATTTAGGCCCAATTTGTCCGTTTTTGGCCTGTTTCTCGCTCTTTTTGCTATCCTAAGCTTTCCTGAGTATAAAACATGAAATTAAAGGATTAGGAGCATCAAATTCAATAAAACCAAGGAAAAATCATCCATAAATATGCTAAGCATGGGGTAAAAATATGTATATATTATGGTTTATCAAATATCCCTACACTTAAGCATTTGCTTATCCTCAAGCAAAATCCTCAACTCACAATTAAAATAAATCCTTCTCAACTTATAATTCTCATTAATAGTATTTCGAAGTAGTTCCTATGTAATCATACATTGAGAGCTTAAATAAAAGAACATTAAAGTTGCAAACAATCCAAATTGAGTATTTCAATCATAAAATATAGGTATCCCCCTTTATCTAAGTAATCACCTTTAATTCCAAAATTGACAAGTTTGACATCCTCACTAATGATTCACTCAAATCACTCAAAGTGTTGACGGTTCAATAATTAAACACTCAATAGTCAAACATGAAAAGTTATTACCATAGGTTTGCATGAAAATTAAATCTCCACCACTATAAATGAGATGATATACAAATCAAAAGGTCTTTAACAAGGTTGTAATGGGGCTTGGGTTAAAAGTGTGGATAAAGGATGAAAAAGAGGGTTAGAATCAAGATTAATTTAATAGCTTACCAAACTTAGAAAAACAAAGCTAATCACTGAATTACAAATAAGTGCCAGAATTAACACTAACCAAAACTAATAAAGTGAGCTTTTCTCTTATCCAAGCTCTTTTAGAACAATATGTAATTTGAATGAATATAAGTATAAGTTTTTTTTAAGAATAAGAACAAGTACAATAATGGAAAGTACATAATAAGAAATAATTCAGCAACTGGAATGAACGAACAAAGTTAGGTAACCAATCAAATCAAATCTCGATAAAAAAAAGAAGTCAATGAAAAGGGAGAAATTCTTAATGAATCAAAAAGGGCTAAGTCGTAGGTTAATATTAAGGGGAAAATCAAGAAATAATAGTTAAGGCTCAAAAGGGGTTCACTAGGGGTCAAATATGTAGGTAGGCTTTTTATGGGGTAAATAGATTAAAACCTAAGTGCCTTTATCATTTTAGTATATCAAATCAAAGGTGTGGTCTCGACATGTATAATCGATGCAAGTTCTAGAATAGCAAATCCATGTTGACACACTCATAACCAATAAAATAAGTGAGCAAGAAGGATATATGCTCTAAAAGGCTGAAAATCTCACAAAATTATGGGTATTTGATGTCAATCCTGTAAATTCAAAACTTCAAGAGAATACCTCAATTCAGGGAAACAACCTAGCAATTTTACTTCTCAAAAGTCAACTTATCATGCTTGATTCTCTAATGTCTTAAAGTTTAAACAATCAATGCACGGTTACCTATGATTTAATTCAAAACATATCAATAAAAATCATAAATCAATTAGAATTCACTCTAATAATGATATGAGAAAATTATTTAAGAACAAGATAAAAATTCAGGGATTTTCTGATAATCACATAAAAATCTCCTCACACTTAAGATGTACATTGTCCTCAATATACAAAGATAGATAATAGAAATATAAGCATAATATCAGAAGAGAAGGAGAGAAGCAAAACTGCCATAAATTTTTGGATGAAATCCTTGAAAGAGCGAAAACAATAATTGTAGAGAAAGCCAAATGAAATGCATGATTATAAGTTACTAATAAGAAAATAAACACCATTGTGGAAGAGAATTAAGGGATTACTCGATAAAACCATAAAGATAAATATAGTTTAAAATATAACACCTAAGTTCTTCAAAAATAAATAAAGGACAAAATAAACTTAAAATTAAAAAGAAAAATAATAATAAAATAAATGGATTCAAAGGTCCTCATCATCAGAGTCGTGAGCCGGTGGCGCTGGAGAAGCGATATGGAGGTGGTGGCAAATCTGTCAGAGAGTGGCATCGATGCTGTCGAATCGCTCGAAACACTGCTGCTCAAAGCGAGTGAGGCGCTTGGAGATATCTGTCAAAGTGGCAACAGGAGGTCGGTGAGGGTCCTCGTGAAGGGGAGGGACATCATTAGTAATGTCCTCTAGATCATCCTGGTCATCAGAATGGATGAGTCTGTACTGAGGGGGGTCGAATTCACGTTGTCGCTCTATCATCCTCATGTGGATCGTGCTAGATATTCCTTGAGGAGATATCTGGCCTACTAGTGTGTGTGTCGACGACATCTCTTGAGTGTCAAAGAGGCCGAAGTGTCGGGCCAGGCGAGTCACGTAGGGGCCAAGGCATATGGGGCCTCTCCTATGGCGATCCGTCTGGTGGCAAAAAGCGAGGGCGATAAAATATGCCAAGTCAAATACAAGACCAGTCGCCATGCTCCACAAGAAGTAAGCATCGGTGGTGCTAATGATGCCGATGCTCTCTCTCCTCCCAGTTAAGGTATGAGCCAAGATAGCATGGATGTAGCGTAGTGCTGGAGGAAGAGAAGTCGCCTTTGAGCGACTTTCGTCATAGGGAAATAGTACTCGCCGTAAGATTGGTCCAACAGCAACAGGGCGAGTAGTGTATGTGCCGGTGAAGTTGTAAAAAATTCTCAAAAGCCATGAACTCCTCCGTGTAGAGGCCCAAAGCAGCTCCAAACCCTGGTACACTCATATTCCTTACGAGTCCACCAAGTCTAAAAATGATAGTACCAGCCTCGTCATGTGTATTCATCACATGCTGTAGATGGAAAGTGGTGCAAAATTCCAAGCTGAGTTCCGAATAGGTAGGCTCGATAATCGCAAAGAACTGATCCCACGGGGCAATGGTGAGATGGAAACGAACAAGGTGGGCAAGTTGGACATGCTCCAAGGTGGCCCAATTAATACAACGACTGACTCCTAATGGTCGTACTCGAAGAAGCTGGAACAAGTCGTCCTGTGGGCTTGACGAGAATCGAATGAGAGGATGACGAACTTCGATCGCGGTGCTCGAGGAGGTTGCGCCAGGACCCTTTCACTTTTTCGAAGTGAGGACAATAGTCTTCTTGCCTCGTGTATTTGTCATAATGTACCTGCCAAAGTAAAAGACTATGTTAAGGAACAACTAGATAATAAAATAGCAAGTAAAGAATTAATAATGATGTAGAAAAACTATGGATGTAACAAATAAGTGGCCGCTAATTAAATCCAGAACTATATTTAAAGGAATGATAATAAGTGATGAAGTCAACAGAATAACGAATATTAGTCTATACGAATAGGAAGGAGGCAGATATGAATAACATGGTAAACTAAAAATTAAGAATGAAGACAAAGATAAAAATATATAAATAAATGCATAACATAATAATAATATTAAGAAGAAGAATAATAATAATAACAAAACAAAAGATAGGGAATGATAGGGGACCGACGGTGATGATGATGGTGGCCGGAGGGCCGCGGGTTGACAGTGAGGGTCTGGTTTGAAGGGATTTGGGGCGTTGTGTGCAAGGGGGAGGGGAGGCGTGAGGGCGTGAGTAGGGCGGGAGGGGAAACCGAATCGGGATGGGGGTTTCTGTGCGGAAGGGGAAGGGGTCGGGCTGGGAAAGATATGTACGGGGAGGGGGTTGGACCGCTGGTGTGGGTGGTGGTTAAAGGTGGACTGAGCGCGAAGGTGGGAGGGGCGAGGTGATGTGGGCACGAGACGTGAGGGTGGGGGAATGGCTTTGGGATGTGAGAGGGGAAGAAGGGGCGACCGGCTGTGGGAGCGGCTGCCGGAGTAGGGAAGAAAAAGGAAGCGGCAGTTGGGGGTTGAAGAAGAGAGGAA
Source organism: Gossypium longicalyx (assembly GCA_025698465.1). Lineage (NCBI taxonomy): Eukaryota > Viridiplantae > Streptophyta > Magnoliopsida > Malvales > Malvaceae > Gossypium > Gossypium longicalyx. Next base: position 62,126,493 of record CM046995.1, on the reverse strand, counting down.
AAAGACAAAAGTGAAGGAGATGTCAGGGTTTGGGGATTAAAAAAGGGACACGGTCATGTGAGGCCCGTGTTAGGCCACACGGGCGTGTGAGTTTAGCCCGTGTTGATCGTAAAAATTTAATGACCATTCATCACGCAGCCTAGTGACACGCCCGTGTCTAGGCCGTGTACTGCACACGGTCGTGTTGCACGACCGTGTTCTTCATTGTTTGCTTCTCCCATGCCCCTGTGGTATCCCACACGCGTCTGTGTCCGAACACACGGCCGTGTGCCTTGCCCGTGTAACTCTCTAACTTGTTTAAAAATTTAAAAATTTAGCTCCAGTTTTCACACGGCCTAAGGCATGCCCCTGTGCCCAAGCCGTGTGGATCGAATTTATGGCCATGTGGCTCGATACTTGGGGATTGTTAGCCCTGTTTTCACACGGCCAAGGACACGCCCGTGTGCCCAGGCCGTGTGGGCTACTGTACCTGCACAATAAACACTAAAAATAGCTAAAATAAACTAGTTAGTGGTGTTAGTGCTCGGGTTGCCTCCCGAGAAGCGCTTATTTAAAGTCTAAGCTCGAGTTACCTCAATTTAATGTGGTCACGGTGGATTGAGGAGTTAAAACTCCTCACCTCTGCGATCAATTTTATCAAAATAAGGTCTGAGTCGAGTATTATTTACCTTGAAAGTTTGAAATTCAGTGTGTGTTACCTCGACTATACCATGTGGGAAGGTTTTTAGTACCATAAAGGGAATTGCTCTGTTTGTATTGTGCTTTAAAGTAGCAATAAGGGGGTCATTTTCATCTAGCAATACTTTGTCCGCAACCTTAAATTACGTTGTGTCATCCCTACGCTTATCGTGGTGTTGCTTTGATTCATCGTGTGCTTTTGGTTTCTCCTTGACATGTGTTCGTCATTCGTCTAGTTCATCAATTTGTAGTCTTTGTTCCTCATGACTCATTCTGTTTTTGTCACATGAACTAGAATGTGTCTCCATCACGTTCTTCCTTGGGGTTTCCTGAAAAGAAGTTTGAGCCGTAATGTTATTTATATCAACAGAACTTGTATAGCCATCTTGCTTACTAGATAATTTAATCTAATCACGAGCTTGGAGAGTAATCGTGTCATCTCCTACACGAAGTATTAGTTTTCCTATGCCAACATCAATGATAGTCCTAGTAGTTGCTAAAATGGGTCGTTTTAAAATCAAAGGCACGTCACTATGTTCTTCCATATCTAGAACAACAAAATAAATTGGGAATATAAATTTATCAATTTTGACAAGCACGTCTTCAATAATACCCCTAGGAAATCTAATTGTTTTATCTGTCAATTGAAAGCTCATCCTAGTTTGTTTGGGTTTCCCAAGACATAGTTGTTTAAACATTTTATAATGCATGACATTAATGCTTGCCCCTAAATCAACCAAAGCATTGCTAACATTTAAACTACCAATTAAGCAAGGAATCGTAAAACTCCCTGGATCTTTCAACTTGTTGGGTAGCTTATTTTGTAAAATGGTTGAGCAAACTACGTTTAATTCCACATGCGATGCATTATCTAACTTTCGTTTAATAGCCAAGAGCTCCTTTAAAATTTCACTGCGTTTGGCATCTATGAAAGAGCTTCAATAAAAGGTAACTTAATATGTAATTTTTTAATAATTTAAGGAATTTACCGAGTTGTTCGTCTGTGTTGTCTTTCCTTTTCGCATTGGGGTATGGCACATGAGGTTTATACTCTTTGCTTACCAGTTTCTGCTTATTGTGGTTCACCTCATCCTTACCGTTGCTTACCACAAGTCCTTGCTTCAGTTCTGGTTCAGGTTCAACTAACCCTTTTTCATCTCGAACAGTAATTGCATGAAGTTGTTCCCTTGGGTTAGTTTTAGTGTTACTTGGTAGGCCATCTTGTGGTCGTTCAGAAATCAACTTAGCAAGCTATCCTATTTGAGTTTCGAGCGCTTGAATCGACCCTTACTGATTCTTAAGTGTTGTTTTGGTATTCTAAAAACATGTTTCTGACACGGAGATGAAATTTGTAAGCATCACTTCAAGGTTCAGTTTCTTCTTTTATTGGTACGGTGGTTGTTGAAAGTCTGGGGGATGTTGTGGCCTTTGATTTCCTTGACCACCCCACGAGAAATTGGGATAGTATCTCCAACTTGCATTATAAGTGTTACTATACAGGTTATTTTGAGGTCTAGGATTATTACCCATATAGTGAACTTGTTCCTACTCGGTGCTAGGGTTGAAGGATGGATAATCTGTGTTGTGTATTCCTCCTCCATTTGAATCACACCTCATCACTAGATGTACCTGAGTAGAACCATACAAACCATCAATCTTTTTATTTAAAAGTTCTACCTAGTTAGATAGCTTAGTGACCGCATCGAGGTTGAAAACACCGGCTACTTTTGTCAGCTTGTTCTCATGACTTGCCACTGATAGTTATTTAGTGACATTTCTTCAGTAAATTCATAAGCCTCTTCAGGTGTTTTGTTGTTTAAAGTTCCACCGGTGGCTGCGTCGATCAATTGCCTTGTTGAGGGGTTCACACCGTTGTAGAAAGTCTGAACCTGCAACCATAGAGGTAACCCATGGTGAGGGCACCTTCTCTATAAGTTTTTTTATCTCTCCCATGCATCATAAAGGGTTTCTAAATCCATCTGCATAAAAGAAGAGATATCATTCCTCAGTTTAGTCATTTTAGCCGGAGGAAAATATTTAAGTAAAAATTTCTTGGTCATTTGTTCCCAAGTGGTGATTGACCCTCGCGGTAACGATTTCAACCACTGTTAGCCTTATTTCTCAATGAGAATGGAAACAAACAAAGGCGAATGGCATCGTCAGAAATGCCATTGATCTTAAAGGTGATGCAGAATTCTAGAAAATTTTCTAAATGAGTGTTTGGATCCTTGTCCTGCAAACCATCAAATTGAAGAAACTGTTGTATCAATTGAATCATGTTAGGTTTCAGTTCAAAATTATTTGCAGCAACAGTAGGTCTAACTATACTCGATTCAACTCCTGTTAAAGTAGGTTTAGCATAATCATACATAGTACGAGGAGTAGGATTCTGTTTTACTGGATTTGTAGCAACCACAGGAGGTAGCGGATTATTTTTATTTTCAGCCATCTCCTCAGTTGTAGTATGGATATCGTCCTCTTGCCTTTCCTCTATGTATTGTAAGCTTCGCCTTATTTCTCTCCGATTTCTACGACCTGTGCTCTCTCGATCTCACTGTCAAAAAGCAAAGGTTCTGACGGGTTTCTCCTAGTCATAAACTATAAAAACCTGCCAGAAGTAAAAAAAAAAAAAGAAAAACTTGTAAACAAAATTTAAACTAAAAACAAAGAGTAAATTGCAATAAAAGTAAAAATGGCTAAAGTAATAAAAATTAAGAGGTCCTAATATTTTAGTCCCCGGCAACAGCGCCAAAAGCTTGATGGTCGCTAAACTAACTAAAAATTTGACTAAGGCAAGCACGCCTATCGAACAGCAGTATAGTTATGGTGAGACCGGAAATATCGTATCCACGACGACTAAAAGTACTAGTAATTACTATCTTTTTATTATCTAGCCTAAAATTTACAAGAATGTTTTATCTAAAACTAAATATCTAATTAACTAAGTTGCGACAAAGATTAAAGTGGGAAAATACTTTAGGAAAACCGATGGAGAAGACAATACCCAAGGAAGAATCCACCTAGACTTCACTTATTACCTTTGAATTAGACAATTTATTCACTTGACTTAATCCATAGAAATCCCTGATTTATGTTAATATCTCTCTCGAGACTAAAAACAACTGACTTTAGGTTCATTAATCAGAATCTTTTTCTAATTAAATCTCCTATTGTCGCATTAACTCGATCTATGGACTCCCTTATTAGATTTGACTCTAATGCGGTAGATTTATGTCATCCTATCTCTAAGATTGCATGCAACTCCGCTTAATTATGAATGATCTACTCTTAAACAGAGACTTTTCTTCTACTGAATAAGCACATCAAAATCCTGAATTAATATCCTGGAATATTAAAACAAGGGTTAATTTTACAATTAAGAATAAGAACAAGTATTTATCATATAACTCAAATAATAATAAGATTCGTTTTAGGTTTCATCTCCCTTAGGTATTTAGGGAGTTTAGTTCATAATAATCGAAAACATCTCAAAAGTTGGAAAACAACAAAACATAAAGAAACCCAAAGAACTTCAAGAAAATTGGATGGAAATCTTCAGTCTTCATGTAAATCCTGCCTCTGAGGTGATTCCGATGGCTATCCTTTAGTGTTTTCTGCCTTCTACTCCGTGTCTCTTTTAATCCTCTTCTAGGGTGTTCATATAGGCTTTGTAATGTTTCAAAACCTTCAAAATTAGCCTTTTCTGAGTAGAATTAGACTTGGGCTCGACAGGGACCCATGTGCAATTCTGACTTGATTTAATGTTGACACGGCCATGACAAACGGGCGTGTGGTCTACCCATGTGTCACACACGGGCATGTGGAACACCCGTGTGGAAGTGCCTAGGCTATGTCAAACACTAATTTAGGCCCAATTTGTTCGTTTTTGGCTCGTTTCTCGCTCTTTTTGCTATCCTAAGCTTTCCTGAGTATAAAATATGAAATTAAAGGATTAGAAGCATCAAATTCAATGGAACCAAGGAAAAATCATCCATAAATATGCCAAGCATGGGGTAAAAATATGTATATATTATGGTTTATCACGTATCTAGCCTACATCGGTGTTTTTGATTCTAGGGGTTCTTCTATTAAGGATATCAGAATAGTTAAAGACTTTCCGGATGTTTTTCTTAATGAGCTGTCTGGTTTACCTCCAAATCGTGAAGTTGAGTTTGGAATTGAGCTCCTGCCTGGTACATCTCTAGTGTCCATCGCCCCTTATAGAATGGCACTGAAGGAGCTTGTGGTGCTTAAAGCTCAAATTCAAGAGTTATTGGATCGAGGGTTCATCCGACCTAGTGTGTCTCCATAGAGAGCATCACTTTTGCTTGTGAAAAAGAAGGATGGGTCCATGCGTATGTGCAATGATTATCGGTAATTGAATAGATTGACCGTCAAGAGTAAGTACCCCCTACTGAGGATTGATGATCTGTTCAACCAATTTCAAGGAGCTTCAGTTTTCTCTAAGGTTGATCTCCGATTGGGGTACCATCAACTGAGGGTCAAAGAGACTGATGTTTACAAGAAAGCGTTTAGGACTCATTATTGTCATTACGAGTTCTTAGTGATGCCATTTGGACTGATGAATACACCAGTGGCTTTTATGGATCTGATGAACCGAGTGTTCTAGCCCTATCTGGATCGGTTCGAAGTGGTTTTTATAGATGATATCCTGGTGTATTCAAGAACTAAAGATGAACATGATGCACATTTCCGAGTGGTTCTGCAAATTCTAAGGGAGAAACAACTGTACGCCAAGTTCAATAAGTGTGAGTTTTGGTTACGAGAGGTAACATTTCTGGGTAATGAGGTATCTGCGGAAGGGATTAGGGTTGACCCTCGAAAAATTGAAGCTATTTTGGACTGGAAGCCACCTAAGACGGTATCTGAGATTTGTAGTTTTCTGGGATTGGCATGGTATTATAGATGATTTGTTGAGGGGTTTTCATGGACTGCGGCACCTCTGACTAAGTTATTGCGTAAGGGTGTGCCATTTAACTAGACTGAGGCACAACAAGAGAGTTTTGAAAAGCTTAAGAAAGTTCTGACTGAGGCCCCTGTTTTAATACAACCAAATTCTGGGAAAGAGTTCACTATTTACAGCGATGCATCACATGTCAGTTTGGGATATGTGTTGATGCAAGAGGGTAAGGTGGTGACATATGCGTCTCGTCAGCTTAAGACTCATGAGGTGAATTGTCCGACACATGACTTGGAGTTGGCCGTGGTGGTATTCGCACTAAAAATTTGGAGGCATTGCCTATATGGTGAGAAGTGTATCATTTACACTGACCATAAGAGCCTCAAGTACCTCATCACTCAGAATGAGTTGAATCTTAAGCAGCGTAGATGGATTCAGCTGCTTAAGGACTATGACTATTTGATTGAATACCATCCGGGTAAGGCCAATGTGGTGGCCGACGCACTAAGCCGTAGGGCTATGTCTGAGCTGAGAGCGATGTTTGCTCGTCTCAGCTTATTTGATGATGGTATTCTGTTAGCCTAACTTCAGGTTAAACCAAAATGGATTGAGCAGATTAAGGGTAAACAGTTAGAGGATGAGTCACTGGGTCCTCTTCTGACAGATTGAGAGTGGTAGCAAATCAGATTTTGGGTTGAATAGTGAAGGGGTACTCTGTTTCCGTGGGATAGTCTATGTACCGAAGGATGCTGATCTGAGGTAGTCTATACTACGAGAGGCCCATAGTAGTCCTTATGCTATGCATCCTGGTGGAAATAAGATGTACCGAGACCTTTGTAAGTTATATTGGTGGCCAGGTCTTAAGCGTGAAGTTACCGAGTTGGTGAGTAAATGTCTGACTTGCCAGCAGGTTAAGGCTGAACATCAGTTACCTTTAGGGTTGCTTCAGCCAGTTAAGATCCCACTTTAGAAATGGGAAAGGGTGACTATAGACTTCGTTAGTGGGCTGCCCCTTACGCCTATTAAAAAGGCTTCAGTATGGGTAATCGTGGATCGATTGACCAGGTCTACCCATTTCATACAAGTTCGTACTGACTACTCGTTACAAAAGTTGGCTAAGCTATATGTGTCTGAGATAGTGAGATTGCATGGGGTGCCGGTTTCCAAAATGTCTGATAGAGATCCTCGTTTCATGTCTCGATTTTGGAAAAAGTTACACAAGGCTTTGGGTACAAGGTTGGACTTGAATACTGTGTTTCATCCTCAGACAGAAGGTCAGTCGGAGAGGGTGATTCAGATACTGGAGGACATGTTAAGGAGTTGTGTAATAGATTTTCGAGGCAGTTGGGAGGACTACTTGCCATTGGCAGAGTTTGCTTATAACAATAGCAACCAGTCTAGCATACAGATGGCACCTTACGAGGCATCATATGCTCGTAGGTGTCGTACTCCTTCATGTTGGACTGAGTTGGGCAAGCAACATGTTCTGGGCCCTGAATTAGTCTCTGATATCGAGGATAATGTTAGACTAATTCAGGATCGACTGAAGGCAGCATTAGACAGACAGAAGTCATATGCAGATCTGAAGCATAAAAAGATTGAGTATTATGTGAGGGATTTCGTGTTTCTCAAGATCTTGCCATCAAAAAAAGGTATTGAGGTTTGGACGGAAGGGCAAGTTGAGCCCTAGGTTTATTGGACTTTACCGCATACTGAAGCGCATGGGACCAGTTGCCTATCAACTAGAGTTGCCTCCAGAACTGGACCAGATTCACGATGTATTTCACGTCTTTATGTTGAGGTGCTACCGCTCTGATCCCACGCATGTTATCTCGACTGAGGGGATTGAGGTTAGGCCCGATATAACTTTTGAGGAGGAGCTAGGAAAATTAGGTAGTACTTTTTATTTTTGTTGATTTCAAATTTACACTCCTCTCTTTAGCCGAATGCTCTCATTCCCTCTCTCTCAATTCCTTTGAGTCTAGCAAACCTCCTCTTTTGAATCTTATTGTTTGGCCGAACTCTCACTCTTTTTCCCTCTTAACACTTTCGGTTTTGACAAGTTGCTTTCTCGATTTTCTTGTTCTATTTGTGACCTTACTTGACCGATTACTCTATCTTCTCCCTCCCTCAATTGGTTGTGGTTCTTTGGCTAAATAACTTGTCTCCTCTCTTCTTTTTTTCTTTTCTCTCTTCTCATCACCCTTTCATTTTGATACGTTGGCCGATTATTGCATCTCTCTCTCTCTATTTTGTTTTCAGTTTTGTTGCAATTGTCCTTTGAATAATCGATGGGTGCTTGGTTCTTCTCTGTTCTCTCTTCCTCTCTCTCTCTCTCTATTTTGTTTTCAGTTTTGCTGCAATTGTCCTTTGAATAATCCATGGGTGCTTGGTTCTTCTCTATATAGTAGTGTTCCTTCTAACATTTTCCTTTGATGCTATTTATGGCTAGGGACGTGTTGGTGCTAGCCTTGCCTTTGTCATGTTGGGTACTCATTTTAGGGATAGGCCAATTGCTTCCCTTCTCTACAATCAGTTTTACATTCTCAGTAAGTGCTATATGTTGGTTCAAATTGCTTATACGAACAATATTGATGAAGGTTAATGGAATTCGGTTGTATGCAAATTTTCGTCAAGGAGTTTGAAATCAGTCTTTGTTAGTGGTTAAGTGGGCTAAGCCACATTTATTCAATCAAGGTAAGTATTAGTGATTATTTTAGGATAAGTATTGAGAAGAGCTGTTAACCCTATTGTCAAACAATTAATGGAATGTCTTGGTTGAATGTAAGTTTTGGTGCTCGGGGCCTATTCGCACATTTTCGTATAAGGTGTGTAAGCACTGCCTTAATTGTAAATTGACAAAAGCTGGAATAAGTGACCATCGACACTACACGGGGGTGCGCTTGCTCGTGTGGTAGTCTGTATACCTAACATGGGCGTATGATCGTTAAAGCCGGCCATGAGCGATTTCATGGGCCGGAGTCGTTCTGGGCCATTTTGGGCCGAACTAGGCTATGTGGACCCTACAAGCTTGTGGGCCTCACACGGGTAAATCACACAGACATGTGGAAATTATTAGGCCAAGCTGTGTAATTCACACGGCGAAGGCCATTTCTAGGCTTTGTGGGCCACATGGGCCCGCATTATAGGCATTATAGGCCTAGGCAATGTCACAAATGCTTAACCAGTGAACCAGCGGGCTCATTTTTGTAACCTTTTAACAAAGAATTGAATTTAAGAGAGTAGTGTGTGCTTGTGGGTTGATTCTAAAACAACAAAACTTTTAATGATGCGACTCGAACTTTTGACCTTAAACTCAATCGCAAAACACAATGGTTTCGGAACCACAAATCAAAATAGTGGTTTCGGGACCACAAATCTGAGGACAAAATATTTATTTTATTATTTTAATATTTACAGCATGATTGAGTGATTGTGTGAAAATTTTGTTAAGAAATTTTATCGTTTTAATGGTCAATTTGATAAAAAGGACTAAATCACGTAAAGTGTAAAACTTGAGTTCTAATAGCTAAAGGTGTCTAATAGCTATAGAAGCTTATAGTAAGAGTCCTTAAGTGGTAATTAGACCATTTTAATTGTGGGTAGACAATATTGGACATTAAATTGATGATTTAAATGGTTTATATTAAAGGCTAATATTGTAATTTAGTTATTAAAGTATATTAAATAAAACAAAAATCATAATTTTAGCTCATCTTTCTCATTCCAGTCGAACTTAAGAAAACACAACCATGGATGCTATTTAGGTTTCGGCAATTAAATGGGTAAATTGGTAAGTGATTTTGACTCAATTTTTGATGATTTCTAGGTTTTTGTGATCGTTGCAACAAATACTAGCTAGCCCATTTTGCAAAATTGTTAATGATTTTGAATGATGCCATTGATGAATACATGTGTATTTTCAAGTTTCTTGAAAGATTATGAATGCTTGTTGATAGATATATAAGTTTTGTTAAGTGATTTTTAGTGAAAATGTAAAATAAGGATTAAATTGAGAAAGGTTGAAAAATTGTGGCTAAAATGTGAAATAAATGAAAAATATGGGCTGCTAGGGGCATAATAGTAATTCGGCTAAGCATGGGTATTTTGAAGTTTGCATGAATTTGTAATTTTGTGTAATAAGGACTAAATTGTAAAGAAAGTGAAAGTTTAGGGTCTAATGTGTACAATAGCTCAAATGTATATTTTGGATTGGATTGAATGAATAGATGATTAAATAAGTTAATTTTGAATGTATTTAGATCAATAAAAGCGGAATTCGGATCTAGATCGGGGAAAAACTAAAGTTATCGACTAATCGAATTATTTCATCGTTTCCACATTTGAGGTAAGTTCACATGTGATAAATTTCAATATAAATGTATTTCATAAGCTTTGATATTGCATAAATTGTGAATACGAGACTGTGGATATGAACGAGAGTGATTCGACGATGATTCGACATTCAGAATCCTGGTTGAACCTTGGAAATAGTTTAGGATGCTAGTGACATGTCATTAGGGGATACATTGAGTTGGTTCCAGGCCATGATATAGCACTTCGACTGCGAGTTATACTGATTTGGCTTCGAGCCATGCATATTGACTAATTTGGCTTCGGGCAATAATGTCAGTACTTCGGACATAAGTTACCTTGATTTGGCTTTGGGCCATGGTATAGGTACTTATTGTGTGAAAACCTTGAGTATCTGACTTCTGTTCCAAATGGTTCAATGAGGATACAAAAGAGGTGGATGAGTATGAGATTGATGTTAAACGATACAGGTATGTACATGAATTATAAGTTCCAAATTGAAGAAACTTATGAAGGTAGTGTATAATCTCACATTTGAGAATTTGATAGGTTTGTTAGCTAATGTAAGCTACATATTGGTGTATTCAAATTATTGAATTATATTTATATGATTGCATTATCGTCGGAGATCGCATCGTAGTATCCACCTATCTCTTGGTATTTATGAACTTTAGTATTTTAAGTATATGGCATGTATAGGTACTTTGAGTCATTTTGGTTATGTTTTGGTAATGATTTTGGCCATTTGAATTGGCTTGTAAATGTATATGTTTTGGTTTGTATATATATAATCATGTGAGTTGGCTTAGGATTATGAATTTGATGATGTATATAAATGTGCAAATGGCTTTTGTTTTGAGTTGTTAATTGACCTATGTTGTGTGATTGAGGTTGGATTCATGATGCTTATTGATATTAGGTAATTTGAATGTCAATAGATAATGATTTCTGAATTGGTATGTTTGTGGAATTGAACATATTGATGTATATTTGTAAATGGTCATTTTGATGTTTTGAGAAGACAAGAATTGAATGAATTTAGATGGCAATATGTGGTATTTTTGTTTTGTATTGATTGGTGTTGGAATTGGTATAAATCATGCTTGATTGGAATTAAAATATATACCTATTAATGCTATATTGTGTGTTATTTGAAAGGTGTAGGTGTGCCTAAATTTGGGTGGCAAATTAGCTTGGTAAATAGCCTATTTTTGTCCACACGGGTAGAGATACGGACGTGTGTCTCGGATGTGTGTGACACCACAATTAAATAGATGGATGTGTCTCCCCTTGGTGTTGAGTTTGAATTCAAGTCAGTATGCTCCACACGGCCTCACACACGGGAGTGTGACTTGGCCGTGTGGTATAAGTCAGTATACCCTACAGGTTTGGCATGGCCTAGCACATGGCCTAGCACACAAGCGTGTATAACAATTTTTAGGGCACACGAGCTAGCCACATAGGCATGTGTATTGGTTGTGTGACCCAAGTCAGAGAGTTACACGAGGTTGGACACGGGTTGGGACACGACCATGTGCTCCCATTTTGTATGTCCACACAGCCTGTGACACGGGCGTGTCTAGTGGCCATGTGAGACGCACGACCTGGCCGCACGGGCGTGTGTCCCCTATTTTGAGAAAAAATTTCAAAGTTTTGTAAGAGTTTCTTAAGTTATCGATTTAGTCTCGAACCACTCCCAAAGCATGTTTAGGGCCTAATAAGCTCGTATTAGGGACAGATTGATTGAGATTGAATGATGATTGTATGAATTGACTAAATGTATGTGAAAAGTATATATAATTGAGTTGTAAGTCCGGTAATACTCTGTAACCTTATTCTGGCATTTAATACGGCTGAGAGGTGTTACATTTCTTGGTATCAGAGCTACGATTTAGTTGATTCTAGGACTAACGTAGCGTGTGTGAGAGTCTAGCTATACATGACATATATAAACTGTGATAGTGTAAAGACTCTTGACATTTTAAAATGTGTTTTCATATAGTAAATGGATCCCAATCGAGCTATAGTTGATAAGGTTGAAAGTAATGCGCCAGCTCTCGCTCAAGGGACAGCACCTTTTGAATCTAAACCCATATCGAGTAGCTAAGGTGGAGAGGCTAATAAAGCCTTCTTTCAAATGATGAATGAGTGGTTCACTCAATATGTTTGGATGAACCCGACTATTCAACAACCTCTACCCTCACCTAATCTTCAATCGGTTCCCGTAATTCCTCAAGTTGAAGAACTTCAACGACTGAATAAGATCTAGTCTATAAGATTCGAAAGTATGGGGCCGAAGAATTCAGAGCTACTTTTGATGATGATCCCAAGAGAGCTAAATTTTGGCTTGAAAACACTATTCGAGTATTTGATGAGCTATCGTGTACTCCAGTTGAGAGTTTAAAGTGTGCCATTTCATTATTGAGAGATGTAGGATACTAGTGGTGGAATACGTTAGTATCTGTGGTGCCGAGAGAGAGAGTCACCTTGGAGTTCTTTCAGACTGAGTTTTGAAAGAAATATATAAGCCAATGATTTCTGGATCAAAAGCACAAAGAGGTTTTAGAATTGAAACAAGGTCGTATGACCGTAACTGAGTACGAGAGAGAATTTGTGCGATTGAGTAAATATGCTCGAGAGTATGTTTCTATAGAAGAAATTATGTGCAAATGGTTTGTTGATGAGTTGAATGAAGATATTAAACTCCTGGTCGGGATTTTAGATTTGGAAAATTTCGTTGCTTTGGTTGATCGTGCTTCCAAAGCTGAAGAATTGAACAAAGAAAAGACAAAAGTTGATTCTGAAGCTAGAGATTCGAGAAAGAGACCGATGAATAAATCTTATCATTCATCATCGAAGAAATTTTGAGATTCATATAGTCGATCTAATATACCAGTGGGATACCAGAATAGAGATCATAGAAATCAATATGTGAGTCCTAAAGCTCAAGCAACTTCCGTCTCGAGTGTTGGCAGTGTGAGAAACAATAAACCTCAGTGTCAACAGTGTGGGAGATGAAATTTTGGAGAGTGCTAGAATAAGAGTAATAAAACTTGTTTCAAATGTGGTTCACCAGATCACTTTATTCAAGATTGCCCAGAGTTGTCCGAGAAAGATAAATTTCAGAATGCAAGATTGAGCAACACGATTGCAAGAGGTAGAGAACCAAGAAATGTGGGAAATGTGTCGAGTGGAAAAGGAGAAAAAAAGGTCTCAGCTATGAGATTCGAGGCCAGAGCACCTGTTAAAGCCTATGCTATTCGCACTCATAAAGAGGCATCGTCCCCTGATGTTATTACCGGTACATTCTTTATTTACGACACTAATGTGCTTGCTTTAATTGATCTCAGATCGACACATTCATATGTTTTTGAGAATTTAGTGTCTAGTAAGAAATTGCCTGTTGAGTCTACAAAATTTGTAATTAAAGTATCAACCCTTTAGGCAAGTATGTTCTAGTTGACAAAGTATGCAAGAACTGTCCTTTAATGACTTGGGGTTACTATTTTCCAGCTAACTTGATGCTTTTACCATTTGATGAGTTCGATATGATTTTGGGAATGGATTGGTTGACTCTATATGATACCGTTGTGAACTGTAGATGAAAGATTATAGAACTGAAATGTCAGAATAATGAAATTCTTCGGATTGAACCTGATGAGTAGGGTGGACTGCCTATAGTGATTTCATTGATGTCAGCTCAAAGATATGTGAGAAAAGGTTGTGAAGCTTATCTTGCTTTTATACTGGATATAAAAGTGTTTGAATCAAAGATTGAACCAGTGTCAGTAGTCTATGAGTACCTGGATGTATTTCTAGAAAAGTTGCTTGGATTACCACCGATCAGAGAGGTTGAGTTTGCTATTGAACTAGTACCAAGAACATTGTCGATATCTATAGCTCCGTGTAGGATGGCTCCGACAGAGTTGAAAGAGTTGAAAGCTCAATTGCAAGAGTTAACAAATAGAGGTTTTGCACAACCGAGTTTTTCGCGCTGGGGTGCTAGTTTTGTTTGTTAAAAAGAAAGAGAGGTCAATGAGAATGTGTATTGACTATCGTCAGCTCGACAAGGTTACGATAAAGAATAAGTACCCGTTGCCGAGAATAGACAATTTGTTTGATTAGTTAAAAGGTGCAACAATATTTTCAAAGATTGATCTGAGATTTGGTTATTATCAGTTGTGAGTTAAAGACTCAGATGTACCGAAAACTGTGTTCAGAACGAGGTATGGACATTATGAATTTCTTGTTATGCCTTTTAGATTAACTAATACTCCTGCAGCCTTTATGGATTTGATGAACCAGACATTTAGACTGTACTTAGATAGATTTTTTATTGTGTTCATTGACAACATTTTGATCTATTCTCGAGATGAGTCTGAGCATGCCGAGCATTTGAGGATTGTGTTGCAAACCTTAAGAGATAAGCAACTGTATGCTAAATTCAGTAAGTGTGAGTTTTGGCTCCAGGAAGTGGGATTTTTGGGACATGTTGTATCAGCGGACAGCATTCGAGTTGATCCAAGCAAGATTTCTACAGTTATTGACTGAAAACCACCTAGAAATGTATCTGAGGTCAGAAGCTTTCTGGGATTAGCTGGTTACTATCGACGTTTCGTTAAAGGGTTCTTGATGATTGCTACACCGATGACCAGACTGCTACAGAACGATGTACAGTTTGAATGGTCCGAGAAATGTCAACAAAGTTTTGATAAATTGAAAGCATTATTAACTGAGCCACCAATGTTGGTTCAACCTAAGTCAGGTAAAGAGTTTGTGATTTATAGCGACGCGTCATTGAACAGTTTGGGTTGTGTATTGATGCAGGAGGGAAAAGTGATAGCTTATGCTTCCAGACAGTTGAAGCCACATGAAAAGAATTATCTGACACACGATTTAGAATTGGCCGCTATTATTTTCGCATTGAAAATTTGGTGTCATCATTTGTATGGTGAAAAATGCCACATCTTTACCATCATAAAAGCTTAAAGTATATAATGACTCAAAAGGATTTGAATTTACAACAACGGAGATGACTCAAGGTATTGAAAGATTACGAGTTAGTGATTGATTATCACCCGGGAAAAGCGAATATAGTCGTAGACGCTTTGAGTAGAAAATCATTATTTGCTTTGAGAGCAATGAATTCACAGTTGACATTATCTGATTATGGTTCAGTTTTAGCTGAGCTAAAGGCTAAATCGGTTTTTATTCAACAAATTTGTGAAGCTCAAAAGTGCGATACTAAGTTGCAAGCTAAAAGAGTGCAATGCAAGTTAACTAGTGATTCAGAGTACCAAATCGGATCTGATGATTATTTAATGTTTCGAGATAGAATTTGCATACCGAAAAATCCAGAGTTGATTCAAAAAATTTTGCACGAGGCATATAGTAGTAGTTTATCTATTCACCCGTGGAGTACCAAAATGTACAATAATTTGAAGAAGTTGTATTGGTGGTCGGGCATGAAACGATATATTTCTGAGTTTGTATCGAAGTGTTTGATTTGTCAGCAAGTAAAACCTGAGCATCAAGTGCCTTCGGGTTTGCTTTAACCTGTGATGATACCGGAGTGGAAATGGGATAGAGTGACTATGGATTTCGTATTGGGATTACCTCTGTCTCCGAAGAAGAAAGATGCAATCTGGGTTATTGTAGATCGATTGACGAAATCTACACATTTCATTCTAGTATGTACAAACTTTTTGCTTGATCGACTGGCTGAGTTGTAGATTCCTGAGATAGTTAGATTGCACGGGGTGCCAATTTCGATTATTTCATATAGAGATCCGAGGTTTACGTCGTAATTTTGGATGAAATTGCAAGAAGCTATGGATACAAAGTTGAATTTTAGTACAGCTTTTCATCCACAAATCGACGGTCAATCTGAGAGAGTAATTCAGGTTCTCGAAGATATGCTCCGATGTTGTGTTTTAGAATTCGAAGGCAACTGGGAGAAAATTTTCCACTAGTTGAATTTGCATATAACAACAGCTTTCACTCGAGTGTAAAGATGGCACCATATGAGGCTTTATAAGGCCACAAATGTCGAACTCCATTGTATTGGACTGAGTTGAGTGAGAAAAAGATTCACGGGGTTGATTTGATCTGAGAAACTAAAGAAAAAGTGAAAGTAATTCGCGATTGTTTCAAAGTAGCTTCAGATTGACAGAAATCATACGCGGATTTGAAATGGAAAGACATTGAATTTTAGATCGGTGATAAAGTGTTTCTGAAAGTATCTCTATGGAAGAAAATTCTTCGTTTTGGTCGCAAAGGCAAATTGAGCCCGCGTTTTATCGGGTCATACGAGATTATTGAAAAAATAGGGCCAGTGACATATCGACTAGCTTTACTGACTAAGTTAGAGAAGATCTACAATTTGTTTCACATATCGATGTTGCGTCGATATAGATCAGACCTTTCACATGTAATTTCTCTGGCTGAGATTGAAATTCAATCCGACATGACGTACAACGAAAAACCAATCAAAATTTTCGCTCGAGAGATTAAAGAATTGAGAAATAAACGCATAGCTTTAGTGAAAGTCTTGTGGCAACGTCATAGTGTCGAAGAAGCTACATGGGAGCCTGAGAAAGCTATGAGAAAATAGTACCCTAACCTTTTCACTGGTAAGATTTTCGGGGACGAAAATCCCTAAGGGGGGAGTTGTAACAGCCTGTTTTTAGTCAAATCAGAACAGTGGTTTTGGGACCACAAATCCAAAGTCAAAATATTTACTTTATTATTATTTTAATGTTTATAGCATGATTGAGTGATTGTGTGAAAATTTCGTTAAGAAATTTAATTTAAGGACCAAATTGAGTGCCCAAACGTTAAAATTTTCGAACGAAATTTTCACGAAATCATTCCGTGAAATCGTAGACCATAAAAATCTAATAAAAATGAAATTTTCCTCATCAGATTTGTGGTCCTGAAACCACTGTTCTGACTAGGCCCAAAATCAAGATGTTACACGAAGTTTCAACTCTTTTTGGGTTAACAAATATTTGAGGCTCTTGTGATCGGTGTAAATACCTTTCACCATATAGATAGTGCCTCCAGATTTTGAAAGCAAAAACGACCGCAGCTAACTCTAGATCGTGGGTGAGGTAGTTACCCTCATGTGCCTTCAGTTGCCGTGATGCATAAGCGACCACCTTACTGTCTTGCATAAGTACACATCCTGACCCGACATGTGAAGCATCATTGTAAACCACAAACTCCAGTCCTAATTTAGGTTGAACCAAAATAGGAGCTTGTGTCAGAACAGACTTGAGTTTGTCGAAACTAGACTGTTGTGCCTCAGACCACACGAATGGAGCATTCTTACGTAGCAGCTTCGTTAAAGGTGACACAATCAGAGAAAACCCTTTGACGAACCTTCGGTAGTACCCGGCTAAACCCAGAAAGCTACAAAGTTTGGACACGTTTTTCTGTTGCTTCCACTCAACAACAGCTTTTATTTTCTTAGGATCAACTCGGAGCCCTTCCACCGTCACCACGTGACCTAAAAAGGTGACCTCCTGCAACCAAAACTCACACTCGCTGAACTTAGCATACAACTATTTTTCTCGCAATATCTGAAGTTTAGAGTAGATCAAGATATCATCGATAAAAACCATTACAAATTGGTCCAAATAAGGTTGAAAAACCCGATTCATTAAGTCCATAAATGCCGTCGGGACATTCGTTAATCCAAAAGGCATTACCAATAACTCGTAATGTCCATAACAAGTTCTGAAAGCAATTTTATACACATCAGTCTCTTTGACCTTAAGCTGATGGTAACCCGAGCGTAGGTCAATTTTAGAAAAGACAGACGCCCCTCGAAATTTTTCAAACAAGTCATCTATCCTCGATAATGGATATTTATTATTGATCGTCAACTTGTTAAATTGCCAATAGTTAATACACATCCTCATTGACATCCTCATTGACCCACCCTTCTTCTTAATGAATAATACAAGTGCCCCCCACGAGACACACTCAGTCAAATAAATCCTCTATCAAGGAGTTCCTGAAGCTGCACTTTTAATTTAGTTAGTTCTTTCGGTGCCATACGAAAGGGTGCAATAGACATTAGGGCAGTACCTGGTAATAGATCAATTCCAAACTCCACCTTTCTATCCAGAGGTACCCCAGGCAATTCCTCGGGAAAGACATCCGAAAATTCTCTCACGGTATGGATATCTCCCATTGACAACTTTTTGGAAGCAGAATTAGATACATAAGCTAGGTATGCTTTACACCCCTTTCGGACTAATTTGTTTGCTACTAGAGCAGAGATTACGTTAGTAAGGTAATCTCGAAACTCCCCAACCATTACCACTACGTCATTCTCAGTCAGTCTCAGAATAACTCTTTTGGTTCCACAGTCTAGACTAACTCGATATTCAACGAGTCAATCCATGCCCAAAATTAAATCAAACTCGTTAAAGGGTAATTCCATTAAATCAGCTGGAAATATCATACCCTGAAGCTTTAAGGGTACTCGCCTGTATACCCTATCAACTCGAATTGACTGACCCAACAGACTAATCACAGAAAACTCTCTAGTAGTATTCTCAGCAGTTAAACCTAGAGTTACAGAAACAACACTAGCTATGTATGAATGAGTAGATCCAATATCAATGAGAGCATAATACAGTACAGAGTGGATAAAGAAAGTACCAGTAATGACATCAGCATCATCGCTCTCCTCGCAACGTCTAGCAGCATAAACTAGTGCCGGCTGACGAGCCTCAGCCTCACCAGCACCTCTACTAGGAGTTCGTTGTCCTCTCCTAGCTCCGTTACCCCCACCCTTACCAATACCACGACCTCTGAAAGGTTGTTGACTCTCTCTCAGAGGTCGAACAGAGTTTGGGGCTAAAGCCTGTACCACACTTGGCGCTGAATCAGCTCGACGGGGACAATCCCCAACTCAATGCTCCATCGAACCACAACAGAGACACGCTCCTAATTTCCTCCAGCACTCGCCCTAGTGGCGCTTCCCACAATCAGTACACTACTGAATCTCAGTCACTACAGTTGGTGTCTAGACCCGTGGAGGCCTGTCAAACCTCGCTCGCTTCTTAAGGCGCTGAGCAGAACTAAAGGGACACAAATCCCTCTTAACTTTATTCTGATCCTTCTGACGATCTCACTGTTCGCGCTCAATGCGCTTCACTTCTTCCACTATTTTCACTTTATCGACCAAAATCGCAAAAACCTGCTCCCTCTAAGGAGCTATCAGAACCCACAGATCATATGCCAAGCCTTTTTCAAACCTCACACACTTGTCGTAGTCAGATGCTACCAAAGTCCGTGCATACCTACTCAACCGCAGAAACTCGGCTTCATACTTAGCCACAAATCGGTCACCCTGAACTAGACCCATAAACTCGCGTCAGCGAGCCGCAACATAACCTGTTCCAACATACATACCTTAGAAGGCATTCTTGAAATAGTCCCAGTTCACTTACCCAGGCTAAGCAACTTGCTCAATGGTTAGCCACCACTGGCAAGCTTCATCTCGGAGTAGAGACACTGCGCCCCTCAATTTTTGAGTAAGAGTGCAATCAAGATCTGTCATAATACGTCTGGTAACCTCGAGCCAATACTCAGCAATAGTAGGAGCGACTCCTATGATGCTCTTGAACAGTTCAGCACCATTCGACCAGAGTCGTTCAGTAGTCGACCCTCAGCCTCTCGATCCCAGATGGGTCCCAACAACCCTCTCAAGAGCTTGAATCATAGCATAGGATAATGCATCGTCCCCAGTCATAGGAGTCTGAGACTTTGTCTCTGCAGTGGGAGTACCAACTGTCTCGCTGGTTTCCAGATTAGGCATGCTACCCATAGAAGATGACACCACGTGAACACATATTGCAATCTAGCTACAATTTTAGAGTACACAAATCAATTCACACATCTAGCAAATGGTTTCACCAGTTCACACCAAGCAACCTACCAATAATAGTTAGGTACCGTAATCTTTACAATAGAATAAAAATACTTACTGAGTCAGCGTCAGAGCTCGGTCGTTCCCTAATGTTTCAGTGTTTCTATATTAGTTCGGTTACTAATTATTACTAGGCACAATTCTCACACATTAAGAGCCCAAACATAGTCTGAGTGTTGAATAACCTAGCTCTGATATCACTAAATGTAACACCCTAAACCCGACTGTAACAGTTCGATTTTAGCTAAATCAAAACAATAGTTTCAAAACCACAAATTCAAGATCATAAAATTATTTTAATATTATTTTTCATGTTTACAGCATGATATATTATATGTGTGAAAGTTTCGGGTGAAAATTTTATCGTTTGTGTGATCGATTTAATAAAAGGTCTTAATCGCTTAAAATGCAAAAGTGACTTACTATTTGTTAAAGTGCTATATTGCTACGGCTTTTATAATGTGGGATCCTCACGTTGATATTATACCATTGAAATTATGAGTAGACTTTTATGGACATGGTTAGTTAATTATTAAAGTTTTTTCATTAAGGGCAAAATGGTAAAATGTGTAATAATATGTAATAAAATAAACAAAACAAAAAAATGGCCATGCATTCATCTTTCTTGGCCAAAAGTTATGAAGGAAAGAAGACATTGTTGGGGTTTTTACATTTGGCACACTTGGGGTTTTGATTTAGGTATGTAATTTGCTCTGTTGTTGATAAGTTTTACGTTGTTTAGATCGTTGCTTCGAATACTAGCTAGCCCGTGCTTGAATTTTTGAATTGGTTGTGGATTTTATGATTTGCCATTGTTGATAGCTTGAGATTTTTTTGGTTTGATGATGAAAAATAAATCTTTGTTGATAGATTATTATGTTTAATTAAGTGATTTTTTGACAAAAATGCTTATTAAGGATTAAATTATGAAATTTCCAAATTGAGGGGTCAAAATGTGAAATAAATGAAATTTATGGGCTACTAGGGACCTAGGGAATATTCGGCCATGCCTGAGTTTGTTGAAATTATGAGTGTTTTGTGTTGTTTTGAAAGAGGGACTAAATTGTGAAAATGTGAAATGTTAGGGGCTAAAGTGAAAAATGCCCATTTATGTGTTTTTGGATGAAATTGAATGAATATGTTATTAAACAAGCCAAATTTGTATTAATTTAGATCAAGAAAGAAAGAAACCAGATTTGGATTGGGGGAAGTCGAAAGTTGTCGAATAGCCGTTCCGGTCTGTTCATTTCTGTACGAGGTAAGTTCATAATTATATAAATGTGTTTAAAATTCATGTCAATACATTTTATAATAATCAAATTGAATTGTATAATTATATACATGTATTGCTGAATTGATATAAGAATGGAACGACTTGTGTTGAGCTCGTAGGAACCATATGGAATAGTTTAGGATACGTATGTCATGAGATTAGGATTTTCGATGAGTGATTCATGTAAGACCATGTCTAGGACATTGGCATCGTAATGAGAAAATGTGTAAGACCATGTCTGGGACAGTGGCATCGATATATGATAGCATGTAAGGCCATATTTGGGATATGGCATTGTATGATCTTATATGATTTCCGTGTATCCTTAACAATTTTGATTGATTCAATTGTCAAAGACATGGCTAGACTGAATGTGATTTCAAGTTAAACGATTCAGGTATGTGTTAAGTTATATGAATTTTGAAAAAAAAAAGGTAAGTAATGATACTTATGTAGTAAATTGAATTATATGAGAAAAATGAAAGTATATATGTTTGAAATTGTTTGTATTCAGCCTATTTGAATTGAATTGATAATAATCTTATAATGATTTATTTGCTTATGGCTTACTAAGCTTTCCAAGCTTATTTTGTCTGTTTATCTGTTGTTTTATAGATTTTGAAAGCTAGTTCTGAGCTGGTGGATCGTCAAGGATCATTGTCACACTATCGACCACCATGCGGTACTTTAAAAGTTTGAAAGTATGAACATATGGCATGTATAGGCTAGTTTTAATATATTTGGTTTTTGAATTTGTGTATATATAGCCATGCAAAAATGGCTTTATCAAGATGTGAATGCTCGTGTGTGTTTGGTCATGGTTTAACCTTATATTAGAAGTATATTTCATGGTATATATGAATGTGGGGTTTAGTTATATGAATTCGGCATGAAGTAATGATATGTATGGCCTATAATTATCTTATTTTGGTAAACTTGATACATGGTATGATATACATTTGTGGATTGTTATAATTCGGCTCAAGTGAAGTAAATATGGTTGATGGATGTGTTTTGGGTGTGGTTTATTATTTACCTATATTTTGATGTATAATTTGTTTATGTATTAGGTTGGAAATGGTAATTGATGAGCTATTATATTCGGCTGATGATAGGTAAATAAAAATATATGCCTATGTCCTGATTTTTAGTGATTCGGCATGTAAGGGTCAAATTGTTTATGTAATGTTTGATTACAAAATGTGTTATATATAAGTAGTTGTATGTTCGGCTATGGTATTTGACTATTTAGCCTCAGTTTCGAATGACAAAGAATGTATATAATTTTAATGTTATATGGATGTTAAATTAGATGACCGATTATAAAATAAATTGATCGGTTGTGTATACGCATTTTAGGCATGATAATTAGTATGCAAATTGAGTGCACTCTAAGTTGTTACTTGTGTTCAAAATGGTAAATTTTATATTGATGAATTGGGTATATTTTTTTATAGGTTAACTTGCTAGCCGAATAGAGGATAGGATAAATGGCAATATGTGCACATGTTTTATGCTTGAATGGTTGGATATTTAGGTTTGGATTTTTAATGGCTTATTAGATGGTTTAAAAGGGCGACATTTAAACAAAATTTTTAGTATGTGAACTAGGCATGCTATGTTTTATTATTAGTGTTTGAAAGTGGTCCAAATTTGATATAGTTAAATGTGCATAAGGTTTTAATGTTTAATGAAATATATTTGATCATTTTGTGAAGTTGTTAATGCTGCATATGCTAATGGACAAAAAGCCTTGTGATATGATTTATTTGGTTTAATATGCTCATGTATAGAATTATGAAATAAAACATTTGATTTTTTTTTTAGTATTCGAATACCATTAAAGTGATGAGCATATAATTTGTGTTATGTATTTACAAAGCATATATTCTATGGCTTTGAGGAATGTTTATTGGTTTGAAAATATGATTATATGCATGGTATGGATTCAGTTTAAGTCAGTATGTATGCCCTATTTTGCCACGGCCTAGACACACAGGTGTGTCTAATGCCGTGTATGGCACACGGCCTGCTCACACGGGCATGTGGCCTGTATGTCTTTGAAAAATGTTTAAGTTTTTGAAAAATTTTGTATGAGCCCAGTTTAATCCCAACCCTTTTCTAAAGCATGTTTAAGGTCTCGATGACCTATGTAAGGGACTTTGTATTAATATTTGACCTTTGATGCTATGACGTTTATGAAATGAATGCTAAATGTTCCGATATGTTTGGTAACGCCTTTAAACCTAGTCCAGCGATGGGTATAGGTTAGGGGTGTTACACAACTGATGTTTAGCTTTTACTTATTGACATATCATGTAACAGCCCGATTTAGGGCCTAAACAGAATAGTGGTTTTGAAACCACAAATTCGAAGTAGAAAAATTTATTTTATTATCATTTTAAGGTCTATGACATGATTACTGATTGTGTGAAAATTTTGTTTAGAAATTTTATCGATAGAGGGTCCAATTTGATATTTAGGACTAAATTGCAAAAGTTGTAAAATATGTATTCTAGTTCACAAAGGTACTAAGTACTTGTGAGTAATGGGTTTTTAAAGTGGAGGTCCTTGGATAGAAATTAGACCATTATACTAGCTTGGACAAAAATACCTAAAGGAAGATAAAACAACATAGTTTTTAATGAAGGGCAATTTAGTCATTTGGTAAATAAAAAAATAAAATGGGAAAACAAAGCCAAAATTTGAATAATCTTCATTAAGCTTGGCCGAAACTCTCATAAACACCATAGCTAGGGTTTTTCCAACTTTCAAGCTCAATAGTAAGTGCATCCTAGCCCCGTTTTTAATGTTCTTTACATTTTTTAGATCCTCGTAGCTTGGTTTACCTATTTCTACCAATATTTTGAGCTAAGGTTTATATTTAAAAATTTAACCATGGATGACATGCATGTATTTTGATGTTTTATGGATGAGTATGAATGTTTGGAGTGTGAAAAACAACTTTTACTAAGTGATTTTTGATGAAATTGCATAAAAGGACTAGTTAGTAAAAGTTATAAAATGTGTATAAGCGTGTGATTTAGTGCAAATTAGAGACTGCCATAGTTATGAAAATGGTTCGGCTAGGCTTAAAATACAAGGAAATTGAATAAAAATTATTTTCCGAGCATAGGGGCAAAATCATAATTTTGTGAAACTTTAGGGGTAAAATCATAAATTTTGCCATAGGATGTTTTCGGGATAATTTTAATAATGTGATCCATTAATAAGTCAAATGTGTTATTATAGATCAAGAAAGATGTGGAATCGACCTTGATCGAGGAAAGGAAAAGATATCAGACTAAATTTCAAAATTACTATATTTTGCACCGAGGTAAGTTTGTATGTAAATAATATATTGATTCTTTTTACGTTATTATAGTTTGCTGCTATATGAGATGTGGCTACCTATAGAATGATCATTTGATGTAAATTACGAATCGAAATAGACTATGAATGAATTTGTTAAATGTTGAAAAGTGAGGAATTTCCCGTTTGGACCTTCGAAATAGAAATGATATGAATGATCCATTGTGAGAATACATGTGTAGTACTATGTACAGGCTACTATGTGTTTAAGATGGTTTTAGATCACGTGTGTAGTACTAAGTGCAGGCTACTACGTGTACTAGATAGTTAGGTCGCATGTGTAGTACTAAGTGCAGGCTACTATGCGTACCCGACAACTTCGATCACGTTTGTAGTACTAAGTGCAAGCTACTACGTGTATCAGATGGTTAGGTCATGTGTGTAGTACTAAGTGCAAGCTATTACGTGTACCAGATTATTGGTTGCATGTGTAGTACTAAGTGCAGGCTACTATGCGTACCAGATAGCTTCGGTTACAAGGGTGGTAATATGTGCAGGCAACCGTGTATCTGTCATTATTTCGATGAGTTCAACGAGAAATCAACTAAGTGAAAATACATGTGCACATGACCATGTGATGAAAAAGTGCAGGTATATGTTTGTGGAAATTTATGAGCAATGTGCTCGATAGTTGAGTGAACATTCGGTAAGATGTAATGGTATAAGTTAGATTATGTATGAGTGAAATTTGTAAAAAAATTGTTTTGGACAGCAGCAGTTATGTGACTTTTAAAAATCACCAAAAATGGTAGAAATCGAATTAGAGGTTTAATAAGATATGAAATGAAACTAAAGCTTAATAAGTATATTTTAACATAAAAGAAATAGTGAAAGCAAAAGAATTTCATATTGTGTGATATTTGAATTTTTGTGAGACAAGGTCAAAATGATTTTGGAATCCCCTGTTCTGACTTTGTAAAATCATTAAAAATTATATAAAAATAATTATGGTTATAATTCATATGCTTAAAATAATTAACGAGTCTATTTTCGAAATAAACAAATGGAAACATTATCCAAATCTTGTACTAAGAGATAATTAATTTTTAGTGTAGAGGGGTAAGAACTGCCAGATAGCAAAATAGGGGTGACTTTAAAGATTAAACTGTACTTATTGGCTAGACCAAAAATATTGAAAATTTTATGGTAAGAATATATGTGAGTCTAGTTTCTAGCAAAATTAGTGGATCTTAATTTGGAGTTCCGTAGCTCCGGATATAAATAATTTAGTGACTGTGACTCAAGAAAATAGCTTGACCTGAACATGTGTATATATACCATTATGATTGTTTTATCTTGAGAAATATGTTGATAAATCATTTATTATTTACGTACTTACTTACTAAGCTTATTGCTTACTCTCTCTTTTTTCCTTTGTCTTATAGTATCACCAAGCCAGCTTGGGATTCAGAGATTGTCGGAGATCCATCCAAACTATCAATACTTTTTGGTATTTTGAAAATAATATTTTAGATTATGCCATGTATAGAGGACTTGGTTATTTTGTTTTATGTCATAATTAATTTGGCCTAAAATGTTGGCCTTCAATATTTGATAGCTCATTTTGTATTTGACCATTGATATTAATTAATATTGTTCAAGCTATAAGGTATGATGATGCATGATTAAGTATGAAAATTGAATTGTTTCAACTTGGATATAAAAAAAAATCTATGTCTTGGTTTCGTACGATCGCATGTGTTATGTTCTGGTAATGTCTCGTACCCTATTCTGGCGTAAAACATGAGTAAGGGGCATTACATTTTAGTGGTAACGGAGCTATGGTTTAGGCGGTTCTCGAATTTATGTACCTTGTGTGGAAGTCTATCTATACATGCCATAAATATACTGTGATAGTGTGATGACTCCTAACAATTTAAATTGTGTTTTCATATAGTAAATGGATCCCGACCGAGTTGTAGTTGATGATGTAGAATGTAATGCGACGTCTCCCACGCAAGGGACTGTGTCAGCTGAGAGTAGAACCAAGACATTTGATCAAGGAGATGGGGCTCGGGAAGCCTTTCTCCGTATGATGAATAATTGGTATACAAAATTTGTTTGAGCAAATCTGAGTGCTCAACCTCCTCCACCCCTTCCTATTCCCCAACAGGTTCCCGTAGTTCCTCAAGGTGCCAAAAATGTAAGATTGAGCAAGCCTCCAATTGATAAAATTCAAAAATAAGGGGCTGAAGAATTCAGGGCTAATATAGATGATGATCCTGAGGAAGTAGAGTTTTGGCTTGAAAATTCTATCAGTGTATTTAATGGGCTCTCTTGCACTCCCAAAGAATGTCTAAAATGTGCTATATCTTTATTGAGGGATTCAACATATCATTGGTGGAAGACATTGGTATCCGTGGTCCCGAAAGAAAGGGTTACATGTGATTTCTTCCAAGAGGAGTTTAAAAAGAAGTACATAAGCCAGCGGTTCATTGATCAAAAACAGAACGAGTTTCTCGAGCTGAAATAAGGTAAAATGTCTGTGGCAGAATATGAACATGAATTTGTTAGACTCAGCAAGTATGCCCAATAATGTGTGCCTACCGAAGCTATTATGTGCAATAGGCGCGAGGATGGGTTAAATGAAGACATCAGATTGTTAGTTGGGATCTTAGAGTTGAAAGAGTTTGTAGTATTGGTCGATCGAGCTTGTAAAGTCGAAGAGCTAACCAAAGAAAAGAGAAAAGTTGTGACTGAAGCTAGAGATGCAAGAAAGAGGCCAATGAGTAAGTCGTTCCAATCCCAGTCAAAGAAGTCCAAAGAGATGAATCCTTGATTGACTGTTTCAGCTGAATATTCGCACCGAGACCATGGGAGATCGTATTCGAGTTCTAAAGCTCAAGCTACTTCAATGGCAAGTGTGGGTAATGTGAGGTCTAATAGACCCGTCAGCATTGTAGTAAGCAACATTACGATGAGTGTTGGGCGATTAGCTGAGCTTGTTTTAGGTGTGGTTCTCGAGCACATTATATTAAGGACTATCCAAAAAGGGTTGAAGAAGAAAAATTTCAGAGTGTTAGACAGACTAGCACTGCTAATAGGGGTAAACCCTCAAAAAATACTAGAAGTGAAGCTAGCAGCAAAAGTGTGATAAAGGATTCAACTGGGAGACCAGAAGCTAGAGCTCCTGCTAGAACTTATGCCATACGTGCTTGTGAAGAGGCGTCATCCCCTCATGTGATTACTGGTACATTTTCCATTTATAATACTACTGTTATTGCATTAATTCATCTCGGATCTACTCATTCCTATGTTTGTATGAATTTAGTATCTAGTAAGAGCTTGCTTGTAGAACTAACTGAATTTGTGATTAAAGTGTCAAAACCTTTAGGCAAATATGTGTTAGTAGATAAGGTTTGCAAGAATTGTCCTTTGATGATTCAAGGTCACTGTTTTTCGGCTAATCTGATGTTGTTACCATTCGATGAGTTTGATGACATTCTAGGTACGGATTGGTTGACATTACATGATGCCAAGGTAAATTGTTGACAGAAAACCCTTAAGATGAAATGTGAAAATGGTGAGATTCTTTGGGTTGAAACAGATGAATCAAATAAATTGCCTATGGTGATTTCGCACATGTCTGCTCAGAGATACATGAGAAAAGGGTGTGAAGCTTATCTTGTATATGTATTGAATACTGGGATGTTTGAGTCGAAGCTTGCATCAGTACCGGTAGTATGTGAATTCCCAAATGTATTTCTAGAAGAATTGCTTGGGTTGCCTCCGATTAGAGAGATAGAGTTTGCCATTGATTTGTTGCCTGGGACTGCACCGATCTCAATTGCTCCATATAGAATGACTCCTACTGAATTGAAAGAATTAAAGGCTTAGTTGCAAGAGTTAACATATAAGGGGTTTGTGAGGTCGAGTTTCTCTCTCTAGGGTGCTCATGTGTTATTTGTAAAGGAAAAAGACGGATCTATGGGACTTTGTATTGACTATTGTCAGCTCAACAAGGTGACTATAAAGAACAAGCATCCGTTGCTGAGAATTGATGATTTGTTCAACCAGTTGAAAGGGGCGACAGTATTTTCCAAGATCAATTTGAGATCCAGTTACTATCAGTTGAGAATTAAAGAGTTGGATGTGTCAAAAATCAGTTTCAAAACGAGGTGTGGACACTATGAATTTCTTGTAATGCCTTTCGATTTAACTAATGCTCCGGCTATTTTTATGGATTTGATGAACCGAATCTTTCAGCCATATTTGGATAAGTTTGTGGTTATGTTCATAGATGATATTTTGATTTATTCTTGAGATGAGTCCAAGCATGCCGAACACTTGAGAACGGTATTACAGCTTTTAAGGGAAAAGAAATTGTTTGCTAAATTCAGTAAAAGTGAATTATGACTTCATGAAGTCAGATTTTTGGGACATATAGTTTCGGGTGATGGTATTCGGGTTGATCTGAGCAAAGTTTTAGCGATTGATGATTGGAAACTGCCAAAGAATGTATTCGGGGTTAGAAGATTTTTGGGCTTAGCCAGATATTATCAATGCTTTGTCGAGGGATTCTCAATGATTGCCTCTCCTATGACTAAGTTGTTGCAAAAGAGTGCTAAGTTCGATTAGACTTAAAAGTGTCAGCAAAGTTTTGAGAAGTTGAGAGCGCGATTGACAGAAGCACTAGTGTTAGTGCAACCTGAGTCGGGAAAAGAGTTTGTGATCTATAGTGATGCGTCATTAACTGGTCTTGGTTATGTGTTGATGCAAGAAGGTAAAATGGTAGCTTATGCCTCGAGAAAGTTGAAACAGCACGAGAAGAATTACCCGACGCATGATTTGAAATTGGCCACCATTGTTTTTGCTTTGAAGATTTGGCGTCATTATTTGTATGGTGAGAAATGTAATGATCATAAAAGTTTCAAGTATCTAATGAATCAAAAGGATTTGAATTTGCGACAACGGAGATGGCTCTAATTATTGAAAGATTATGAGCTAATGATTGACTATCATCCGGGGAAAGCGAATGTAGTCGCAGATGCCTTGAGCAGAAAATCCTTGGTTACTTTGAGAGCTATGAGTACAAATATGGCTATGTCTGATGATGGTTCGATTTTGACTGAGTTAGGGGCTAGGCCGTTATTTCTTCAGCAAATTTGTGATGCTCAGAAGAATGACAGTGAATTGCAAGCCAAGCGAGCTCAGTGTGAATTAAATTGTAACTCAGATTTTCAAATTAGACTAGATGATTGCTTAATGTTCTGTGATCGAATATGTGTACCGAAAGATGCTGAGTTGATTCAGAATATTTTACATGAGGCACACAGTGGTTGTTTGTCAGTTCATTCGGGTAGTACGAAGATGTATAACGACTTGAAGAAAGTATATCAGTGGAATGGTATGAAAAGAGATATCTCTGAGTTTGTATCGAGATGCTTCATTTGTCAGCAAGTGAAAGCTGAACACCAGTTACCTTCAGGTTTACTTCAGCTAGTGATGGTTCCCAAGTGGAAATGGGATAGAATCACGATGGATTTTGTGTCAAGCTTGCCTTTGACTCCGAAAAAGAAAGATGTCATTTAGGTTGTGGTTGATAGATTGACGAAATCGGCTCACTTTATACTAGTACGTACTAACTACTCACTTGATAAGTTGGCTGAATTATATATTACTGAAATTGTGAGATTACATGAAATACCTATGTCAATTATTTCAGATAGAGATCTGAGATTTACTTCAAGATTTTGGAAAAAGTTGCAAGAAGCTTTGGGTACGAACTTGAATTTTAGCATCGCGTTTCATCCGCAAACTGATGGTCAATCCGAAAGGTAATCCAGATACTTGAAGATATGCTCTGATGTTGTGTATTAGAATTTTAAGGTAGTTGGGAGAAATACCTACCACTAGTTGAATTTGCTTACAACAATAGTTTTCAGTCGAGTATAAAAATGGCACTTTATGAGACATTGTATGGCCGCAAGTGCCGAACACCTTTGTATTGGATCGAGCTTAGCGAGAAACAGATTCACGGAGTTGATTTGGTTAAGGAAACCAAAGAGAAAGTAAGAGTAATTCAAGATTGTTTGAAAGCAGCTTCCGATAGACAGAAATCATATACAAATTTGAAAATAAAAGAGATTGAGTTTCCGGTCGATGATAAAGTATTTTTGAAAGTATCTCCATCGAAGAAAGTTCTCAGATTTAGCCGCAAAGGAAAGTTGAGTCCATGTTTTATTGGGTCGTATGAGGTTATTGAAAGAATAGGACCAGTGGCATATCGGTTAGCTTTGCCAACAGAGTTGGAAAAGATCCATAATGTGTTTCATGTGTCGATGCTGTGACGTTATCATTCTGATCCTTCATTTGTGATTCCTCTGACAGAGATTGAGATTCGACCAGATATGACCTACAATGAAGAACCGATTAAGATTTTGGCTCAGGAAGTTAAACAGTTGAGAAATAAAAGTATAACCTTAGTAAAAGTATTGTGACAAAGGCATGGAGTAGAAGAGGCTACGTGGGAACCGGAGGAAGCCATGAGGAAACAATACCCAAACCTCTTTACCGATAAGATCTTCGGGAACGAAAATCCCTAAAGGGGGGAGAGTTGTAATAGCCCGATTTAGGGCCTAAATGGAATAATGTTTTTGAAACCACAAATCCCAAGTAGAAAATTTTATTTTATTATCATTTTAAGGTCTATGGCATGATTGCATGATTGTATGAAAATTTCGTTTAGAAATTTTATCGATAGAGGCTCCAATTTGATATTTAGGACTAAATTGCAAAAGTTGTAAAATGTGTATTCTAGTTCACAGAGGTACTAAGTACTTGTGAGTAATGGGTTTTTAAAGTGGAGGTCCTTGGATAGTAATTAGACCATTATACTAGTTTGGAAAAAAAATACCTAAAGGAAGATAAAACACTATAGTTTTTAATGAAGGGCAATTTAGTCATTTGGTAAATAAAAGAATAAAATGGGAAAACAAAGCAAAATTTTGTATCATCTTCACCAAGCTTGTTCAAAACTCTCATAAACACCATAGCTAGGGTTTTGTCAACTTTCAAGCTCAATAGTAAGTGCATCTTAGCCCCATTTTTAATGTTATTTACATTTTTGAGATCCTCGTAGCTTGGTTTACCTACTTCTACTAATATTTTGAGCTAGGGTTTATATTTAAAAATTTAACCATGGATGACATGCATGTATTTTGATGTTTTATGGATGAATATGAATGTTTGGAGTGTGATAAACAACTTTTACTAAGTGATTTTTGATGAAATTGCATAAAAGGACTAGTTAGTAAAAGTTGTAAAATGTGTATAAGTGTGTGATTTAGTGCAAATTGGAGACTGCCATAGTTATAAAAATGGTTCAGCTAGGCCTAAAATACAAGGACATTGAATAAAAATTATTTTTCGAGCCTAGGGGCAAAATCATAATTTTGTGAAACTTTAGTGGTAAAATTGTAAATTTTGACATTGGATGTTTTTGGGATAATTTTAATAATGTGAACCATTAATAAGTCAAATGTGTTATTATAGATCAAGAAAGACGTGGAATCGACCTTGATCGGGGAAAGGAAAAGATATCGGACTAAATTGTAAAATTACTATATTTTGCATCGAGGTAAGTTTGTATGTAAATAATATATCGATTCTTTTTATGTTATTATATTTTGTTATTATATGAGATGTGGCTGCCTATAGAATGATCATTTGATGTATATTATGAATCGAAATAGACTATGAATGAATTTGTTAAATGTTGAAAAGTGAGGAATTTCCCGGTTGAACCTTTGGAATAGAAATGATACGAATGATCCATTGTGAGAACACATGTGTAGTACTATGTGCAGGCTACTATGTGTTTAAGATGGTTTTAGATCACGTGTGTAGTACTAAGTGTAGGCTACTACGTGTACCAGATAGTTAGGTCACATGTGTAGTACTAAGTGCAGGCTACCATGCGTACCCGACAACTTCGATCACGTGTGTAGTACTAAGTGTAGGCTACTACGTGTATCAGATGGTTAGGTAACATGTGTAGTACTAAGTGCAGGCTACTATGCGTACCAGATAGCTTCAGTTACAAGGGTGGTAATATGTGCAGGCAATCGTGTATCTATCATTATTCCGATGAGTTCAACAGGAAATCGACTAAGTGAAAATACATGTGAACATGACCATGTGATGAAAAAGTGCAGGTATATGTTTGTGGAAATTTATGAGCAATGTGCTCGATGGTTGAGCGAACTTTCGGTAAGATGGAATGAAGTAAGTGAGATTATGTAAAAGTGAAATTTGTAATAAAATAGTTTTGGACAGCAACTGTTGTTTGATTTTAAAAAATCACCAAAAATGATAGAAATTGAATTAGAGGTTAAATAAGATGTGAAATTAAATATTATGAGTCTATTTTCACATAAAAGAAACAGTGAAAGCAAAAGAATTTCATATTCTATGATATTTAATTTTTTGTGAGATAGGATCAGAATGATTTTGAAATCCCCTATTCTGAATTTGGAAAATCATTAAAAATTTTATAAAAATAATTATGAGTTATAATTTATATTATTAAAATCATTAATGAGTCTATTTTTAAAATAAAGAAATAGGAACATTATCTGAATCTTGTACGAAAAGATAATTAATTTTTAGTGTAGAGGGGTTAGAACTATTGGACAGCGAAATAGGGGTGACTTTAAATAATAAACTGTACTTATTGGCAGGAGCAAAAATTCTGAAAATTTTATGGTAAGAATATATGTGAGTGTAGTTTCTGGGAAAATTAGTGGATCTTAATTTGAAGTTTCGTATCTCTGGATATAAATAATTTAATGACTGTGACTCAAGAAAATAGCTTGACCTAAACATGTATATATATACCATTATGATTGTTTTATCTTGAGAAATATATTGATAAATAATTTATTATTTACGTACTTACTTACTAAGCTTATTGCTTACTCTCTTTTCTTTCCTTTGTCTTATAGTATCACCAAGCCAGCTTGGGATTCGGAGACCATCGGAGATCCATCCACACTATCAATACTTTTTGGTATTTTGAAAACAATATTTTGGATTATGGCATGTATAGAGGACTTAGCTATTTTGTTTTATGTCATAATTAATTTGGCCCAAAATGTTGGCCTTCAATATTTGATAGCTCATTTTGTATTTGACCATTGATATTAATTAATATTGTTCAAGCTATAAGGTATGATGATGCATGATTAAGTATGAAAATTGAATTATTTTAACTTGGATATAAAAAAAATCTATGTCATGGTTTTGTACGATTGCATGTGTTATGTTCCGGTAATGTCTCGTACCCTGTTCCGGTGTAGAATACGGGTAAGGGGCGTTACATATCAAACATTTAGATACAAACTTAGAAATATCTCGTTTCATTCCTAGCCACCAATACATCTTTTTCAGATCATTATACATTTTATTACTACTAGAATGTATAGACATGTTACCATTATGAGCTTCATTCAAAATCTTCTGTACTAGTTCTGAACTTTTTAGTACACATACTCTGCCTCTGACTAACAAACAACCATCAGTCCTGATCTGAAATTCTGAGTCAGGAGTCTATTCACTTTGTAATCGTTTTGGTTGCAACTTATTATCATTTTTCTGAGCTTCAAAGATTTGCTGTAAAAACATTGGTCTAGCTTCTAACTCAGCTATGATTCAACCATCATCAGACAACGACAATCGGGTGTTCATTGCTCACAAAGTATACAGGGATTTTCTGCTCAAAGCATCTGCCACTACGTTGGCTTTTCTCGAATGGTAGTCAATAACGAGATCATAATCTTTCAATAACTTAAGCCATCTGCGCTGCCTCAAATTCAAATCTTTCTGTGAAATTAAATATTTTAAATTTTTATAATTCGTGACTATGTGACATTTTTCACCAAACAAGTAATGCCGCTAGATTTTCAATGCAAACACAATGGTTGTCAATTCAATATCATGTGTCAGATAGTTCTTTTCATGTGGCTTTAGCTGTCTTGAAGCATAGGCTACTACTTTACCTTCTTGCATCAAAACAGAGCCTAAACCATTTAATGATGCATCACTGTACCAATTCAGGCTGGACTAACACAAGTGCTTCTATCAATAAAGCCTTTAATCTATCAAAACTCTACTGGCATTTGTCAGTCTACTCAAACTTTACATCATTCTGTAGCAAACGAGTCATCGGAGAAGCTATCATTGAAAAACTTTTTACAAATCTCCTATAATAACCAGCTAGTCCCAGAAAACTTTGGACTTCAGACACATTCTTCGAATGGCTTCCAGTTAACAATGGCTGAAATTTTATTCGGGTCTACTCTGACACCTTCAGCAGGTACAATATGCCCAAGAAAACTAACTTCCCGTAGCCAAAATTCTTATTTACTAAATTTCGCATATGATTGTTTCTCTCGCAGAGTTTGCAACACTATTTTCAAATGTTCTGCATGTTCATTCTCATCTCGGGAGTAAACCAAAATATCATCTATAAATACCATCACAAACCTGCCTAAATATGGGCTAAAAATTCTGTTCATCAGATCCATATACACTGCAGGTGCATTTGTCAAACCGAATGGAATCACAAGAAACTCATAGTGTCCATACCTGGTTCTAAAAGCTATCTTTGGCACATCTGAATCTTTTACCCATAATTGATAGTAACCAGAACAGAGATCAATCTTGGAAAATATAGTGGCACATTTTAACTTGTCAAATAAGTCATTAATACGAGGCAATGGATACTTGTTCTTTATTGTAACTTTGTTGAGCTATCTGTAATCAATACAAAGCCTCAACGATCCATCCTTCTTCTTTACAAATAGAACTGACGCACCCTAAGGTGAGAAACTAGGTCAAGCAAAAGCTTTGTCAATCAACTATTGCAATTGTACTTTTAGCTCTTTCAATTCAGTAGAAGCCATTCTGTAAGGTGCTATAGATATAGGTGTTACTCCCGAAAAAAGATCTATAGAGAATTCCACTTCTTTATCCGGTGGTAAATCAGGTAATTCTTCTGGGAATACATCAGAAAATTCACATACAACCGACACTAATTGAATATTTGACTCAGATACTTTAGTATCCAATACATATACAAGATAAGCATCATAACCCTTTTTGACATATTTCTGTGTTGATATTACTGAAATCATAT
Source organism: Gossypium longicalyx (assembly GCA_025698465.1). Lineage (NCBI taxonomy): Eukaryota > Viridiplantae > Streptophyta > Magnoliopsida > Malvales > Malvaceae > Gossypium > Gossypium longicalyx. Next base: position 62,090,852 of record CM046995.1, on the reverse strand, counting down.
TAGGTAATCCGTCCAGTTTATCAGATTCAACATGAAGTAATTCACCACTCTCACATTTGAATACAATATATTTCTATTTACAATTCATCATTGCATCATATTGGGTTAACTAATCCATTCCCAAGATCACATCAAACTCATCAAATGGCAATAACATCAAGTTAGCTGGAAAGCAGTAACTTTTTACCATCAATGGACAGTTATTGCAAACTTTATCCACCATAACGCACTGGCCCAGGGGGTTTGAAACTTTAACCACAAATTCATTGCATTTAACAGTCAAATTTTTAATAGTCACTAAGTTATGCATATGTATGAATGTGTGGAACCACAATCAATCAACGCAGTAATATCAGTATCAAGTAGAGAAAATGTACTAGTAATGACATCTGGTACAGAGGCATCTTCTCTTGCACAAATAACATTTGTCTTTGCAGGTGCTCGTGCCTCAGATCTAACTGTTGTATCCTTGGTAGTACCTTGACTACCACCAACAATGCCGGGATGATGGGCTGGTCTGCCTCTCGAGACAGGATTACTAGGCTTTGGAGCTAGTTTTATCTTGTTTTTAACTCTTTCTGGACAATCTCTGAGAAAATGGTCAAGTGAACCACATCCAAAACAAGCTCCACTTCTAGACCGACATTCCCCACGATGAAAATTGTTACAATGTTTACATTTAGGCTTGGGATCACCAATACTACCCACACTGGTCACAGATACAGATGAAGACCTCGGGTTAGAACGTTGAGTGCCCCGCTCTCTTCTAGAATATCGCGTAGAGGTGGTCACCCGATCATAATACTTCTTTAATTTCTTAGAAGCAAATGATTTTGACTTACTCATAGTTCTTTTTCTAGAAACTCGAGCCTCTCTTTCAGCCTGTTTCTTTTCCTTAATCAATTTGTTAGCTTTGTGTGCTCGACTGGCTAACACCGTAAATTCCCTTATTTCGAGAATTTTAATCAATAACTTGATATCTTCATTTTGACCCTTTTCAAAGCGTTTACACATCTTAGCCTCGATTAGAACCCATTCTCTGGCATATTTACTCAGCCGAACAAATTCTCGTTCATATTCGGATACAGTCATGTTTCCCAGTTTGAGTTCTAAAAATTCTTTCTTTTTCTGATCCATGAATCTCTAAATAACATATTTCTTTCTGAATTCAGCCTAGAAGAATTCTCATGTAACGTTCTCTCTCGGTACAACTGAAGTTATGGTATTCCACCAATGATAAGTTGTGTCCTTCAGTAGGAATATTGCACATTTCAGACATTCGACTTGTGTACAAGATAATTCATCAAAAACTAGGATAGTATTTGCTAGCCAAAACTCAGCCCTTTTCAGATCATCATGTGCGGTAGCTCTAAATTCTTCTGCCCCATGCTTGTGGATTTTATCTATCGGAGGCTTACCAATTCTAACAGGTTCAGCACCTTATAGTACCTCAGGAACCGGTTGAGGAGCAGGTGGGAGAGGTCGTTGTACAATGGGGTTTGTTCTTAAGTACTCAGTAAACTACTCATTCATCAATTGAAAGAAGGTCTGTTTTTCTTTTTCACCTTGGCCCTCATATACAGGTCTTTCACTACCAGACGCAGACGCAACTCTTTAAACTTAAGCTAAAGCATTACTCTCAGCTTCCTCAGATTCAGCTCTAGCTCGGTTGGATGACATTACCATATGAAAAACACATTTAAAATGATCAGGAGTCATCACACTATCACAAATTATATAATGGAATGTATAGCTAAACTCATGTTTGCTACGTTAAATCTGAGAATTGGCTAAACCGTAGCACTGATACCATTAAATGTAACACCCTTAACCCCTATCTGTCGTCAGAACAGGGTTTCAGAGCATTCTCAAAACATTTAAAACATTTTACAAATAGGGGACACACGACTGTGTACTTGACTGTGTACTTGAATGGGTGTCATGCATGGATGAGACACACGCCTGTGTCTCTGCCCATGTGGACAAAATAGGCTATTTACCAAGCCAATTTGCCACCCCAAAAGGCACACACCTAACAATTCAATTGATACACATTCATAGCATAATTGAACATCCCATTTAGCCATAATGAAAGATAATGCATACCATTTCTAATACTAGCAACCAACATGCTTATAAACTCATGTTTTACTCATTCAAAACATACCAAATACCAATTACTTCAACATCAATATAACTAAACCCAAATATGCATTATTTGGTCTAATTTCAATAACATATCAATTCACAAATCATCACCATATTGAGAACAAGTATCATGAATCCAACTTCAATCACACAATATAGGTCATTTACCAACTCAAAACAAAAGTCATTTCCTCACTTACATACATCATCAAATTCACCATCATAAGCCAACACATATGATTATATATACAAACCAAAACATGTACATTTACAAGCTAACTCATTTGACAAAAGTCATTACCAAAACATAACCAAAATGACCAAAGTCCCTATACATGCCATATACTTAAAATATCAAGTTCATAGGTACCAAAAGATAGATGGATAGTGTGACGATGTCTCCAATGATCCCCAAATTTGAGCTAGCTTTGAATTCACTATAGAACATAAAAAAAAACAAAGTAAGCTATAAAGCTTAGTAAGCTCGTATGATATAAACTTAATGCAATCACATAGCATAAATCAATAATTCGAATACATCAATATGTAGAATTCCTGAACTATCAAACCTTTCAAAGGCTCATTCACAAAACTATATACTTTCGTTCTCATTTCTTCGATTCAACACTAAAATAGTTGATACACATACCTGTACCATCTCGTACAAACCTCATATACATTCTCGTTTCTCATTTACCCATTGAACCTTTTGGAATAGAAGTCGGATACTCAAGGGTCTCACATGATAAGCACCTATATCATGACTCGTAGCTAAATCAAGGTAATTTATCTCCAAAATACTAATATCATGGCCCGAAGCCAAATCAGCCAATACACATGACCCGAAGCCAAATCAGTTTATCTCGCACCCGAAGTGCTATATCATGGCCGAAGCCAACTCAAAGTATCCCTAATGACATGTCACTAGCATCCTAAACTATTCCTAAGGTTCAACCGGGCTTCTAACTGTCAAATCATCGTCGAATCATTCCCAAACTTGTCTGAAGTCACATAATCACAATTTATGCTATATCAAAGCATATAAAATACATTTTAAATGAAATTATAACATACGAACTTACCTTGGATAACTTTATTCTTTCCCCGATCTAAGTCTGTATTTCTCCTTTCTTGATCTAAATATATTCAAAATTAACTTATTCAATCATCTATTCATTCAATTTTGTCCAAAACATACTTTAAAACACATTCATATTTTTACCCCACATATTTTACATTTTTCACAATTTAGTCCTCATTTCATAAAATCACAAATTAATGCAATTTCAATTAAACCCATGCTAGCTAAATTACTATTATGCCCCTATAAGTCCATAATTTTCATTTATTTCACATTTTAACCACTAACTTTACACATTTCACAATTTAATCCCTATTTTGCATTTTCATCAAAAATCACTTAACAAAACTTGTTTAACTATCAACAACCATTAAAAATCTATAGTCAATCATCAAAACTCATACATATTTCATCAATGGTAACTTCCAAAATCTTTAACAGTTTTGTAAAACAGTTCTTGAGCTAGCTAGTACTAGATGGAACGATCACAAAAACATAGAAATCAATAAAAATAGATCAAAAATACTCACCATACACCCAAGGATACCATGGTCGAACCTAGCAAGCTAAAATGGTGGTTTTCCTTAGTAAAAATCGGCTAGAAGATGAAGATGGACAAAAAATTCATTTTGTTTTTATTTAATTAACCTTTGTTTACCGATTTACAAAATTAACCTTACTACTAATTCAATATTTCAATAATACCAAATCATTAATACCCATTATCTCATAAATGGGTTAATTAACACTTAATAACTTCCAATAAAAGGTTCTATAGCTATTAGACATCTTTAGCTAATAGAACAACACTTTTGCACTTTACGCGATTTAGTCCTTTTTACTGAGTTAAGCATTCAAACGATAAAATTACTTAACAAAATTTTCACACAATCACATAATCATGCTGTAGGCATTAAAATAATAATAAAATAAATATTTTGACCTCAAATTTGTGGTTCAGAAACCACTGTTCTGATTTGACCAAAAACGGCCTATCACAGAACTATTAAAATCTTGATGGATGTTCGGGTAATATACACATGTGCAAAAGTACCCATTAAGTTACATAATAAAAAGGCACACTCTTTAGCTGTCCATTTTACAGTAGGATTACCAATCCTGGCTAAATCCTATTCGTAGCATATGTTCTAGAGAGTTTAATATGGATTACCCGTCCGGGCTAGATCCAATTTACAACCTAAGCTCAAGAGGGCTTACATTAGAATTACCTGTCTGGGCTAAATTCTATTTGCAACATATGCACTATTATTCTTAACCCATCAAAATTCAACATTCAACCGGAACATGATAATTTGTCCATATTACACAACTTAAGACTATTTTATTATGTATATATCATCTCACGCATATCAACACAATCATATAATTCAGTTCAAGCATATTAACATACATTTTTAAGTTACGCGAACTTACCTCGACACTTGTTTGCGTATAAAATCTACTAATTCAAAACCTTTTCTTTTCCTCAGTCTAACCTAAAATTTGTGTTGTTTGAATCTATATAAATAGCTTTAATCATCAATTTCACATTGTAGGAACCCATTTTTGCCCGGGCCCGTGAAATGAAATAAACAAAAATTTATAAACCAAATTAAATAAATAAAGTGTCCCTGTTAATGTTCAATTTACAATAAACAGGCCAAAAGGCCTGATAACCCAAAACTCGGTTACATTTTACAGCCCAATTAGTCTAAACCAAAGTGCCCATTAACCCAATACCCTTTCTCACTCGTGATCTAAGCAACTACCCGGTTACACCCATTAAACCTCCTAACCCAACAAATAAACACAGCCCAAAGGGCCCAAACCATTAACAGAATCAGGGGACCTAGGGTTTTTTGAAACCCTAGGCACCGCAAGCACCCCGACACCAGGCCTCATCTCGCGCCGCAATCGGTGTGCCAATCCCTCGTCACCAGGTCTTCACTCGCCTGCAAAAGGAAAGAAACATCAGAGACAATACAAATATAGCAAGAAATAAAATCAAATATTGTAAATATTATTTTATGTTGATTTTCAGTGGCTATAAAACCCCGAATCGAAATGATGTAATGGACGTTTTTCTTACAGGCACATAAACAATAAAAATCAGGAAAATACAGAGTCCTAGCTGCTATTATAAGGCCTATTTCGGGAACGACGTCGTTTTGGGATTAGGGTCAAATTTCCTAGTGAGTCCCTCAGCTTTTAGCACATGTTTTAGTTGGGTCCAAAATTCATTTTATTATTTTAAAATTAACCCTAGAGTTTTATTAAAATTCAATTTTAATCCTTTATATATACATTTTTATATAATTTATTTATTTTAAATATTTTGTATATTATTTATTTTACTTTAAACCTTATTTATATGTAAAAAAATATTTATTTTATTATTTATTTTATGTATTATTTATTATATTATTTATATTTTATTGTATATTATTTATTATATTATGTATAATTTTAAAATTTTAAAATTATTATTAAATATTACATTTTTATATATCATTATTAAATATTTAGTATGTAATATTCTAAAATTTACTATAAAATTTTGTTCCTATTTAACATATTATTATTTTTATAAATATATATTAAGTTATTATATCATATAGTATATTTTTATATATATCAACCATTTTTAAAAAAAAATTCTCCTTTATTATTTATATATTGTTTTAAATATTTTATTTTTTAATACCTCATTTATTTCTAATTGTATTTAGTTTTTATCTTTATTTTTTGACTTATTTTTTTATATGTTCATAATTTGTTTATTTATTTTTGTATCTTTTTTGTATTTATTTAGTATTGTTTTAGTATGTTAATTTTATCTCATAAATTATTTGTTATTTTTATGTTATCTATTGTTTTTATATATTTGCATGAAAATTGATTATTTATGTGGTTATTTTAAGTTATATTTGCATGAAATGTTATTGTACATATATTATGTAATTTATATTGTTATATTCATTGTTTTCTATGTTGTATTTTGCATGAAATGTTAATGTATGTATATTTATGTTATTTATGATTATATCTGCATGAAATGTTAATGTATATTATGTAATTTATGTCGTTATTTATCATTTTCTATATTATATTTGCATGAAATGTTAAAGTATGTATCATGTAGTTTATATTATTTAGTATTGATATCTTGTAATATGTTAAATGCATCATTGTTTTAAAAAATTTATATTTCATTTAATCCAAAAGAATTTTAAAAATGAGGCAATGTTTTTTTGTATTTAGGAATTCGGGAAGTAGTGCCCTAAAATGCTGGGTTGCGATTTCCCGTTTGTCTAAATGCCTAAAGTATCCATCTAAATAGATTTTGTAAATCACGAGATGATTTCAGTTACGAAAGTTTAAGAATATTGTGTCCAATCATGCTGGATGTGATGTTTGTACTCTTTTGGAGCGAAGGAATCTCGATTGTCAACTCAAATTATTCCAGTTTTAAAAAGGGATCCTATTTTTAAATTCTTTTAAACTTTTGACATTAAGAGATAAAACTATTCAGTTTGGTACCAATTTTGGGCGTTGCGAGGGTGCTAATCCTTCCTCGTACGTAATCGACTCCCGAACTTGTTTTCTCACATTTTCGTAGACCAAAATGTTTTATAAGGTGATCCAATCACACCTAAAAAGGTTGGTGGCGACTCCCGTTTTCAAAGTAACCCATTAAAAAATGGTTTCGACAGCTTGGCGACTCCGCTGGGGACAAATAAGAGAGTCAAGCCAAGAAATTGATTATTTTCTATCTAAATGTCAGAATTTGGAAAAATTTTAAAAAATGTTTATTTTAAAATTTTTAAAAATATTGTAAATATCGATCTTTTTACTTGTGTTTGTTGTATATGTTTGTTATTTTGTTTTTGTACACATTGCATTTGCATGACCATTGTGGTCACACCCTTAAGTGGGAGTGAGAAGCTACGCTTTCGTGAGGTTTTCACCTCCGCATGGGCTAGTGGATTGTTTCTGAGATACATCCGTACGTATGTCTTCGTGTGATTTTCATCTTTGCATGGCCATAAGGAAATGTGTCCCCCTGAACTGAACTTGGTCCATATGAGCCTATAATGGGTGAGGATCGAGGAATCTGCTGGTTCTGGTACCCTTTCCTTTAGAACTAAAACACATATAGTGAACCTTAAGTGCTTGCCTTAGGTAATACGATGATAACCTTTAGTAGCTACCTATATAGGTGCTTGTTTATTTTCTTTGAATTATATATTATATATATGACACTGACCTATTTTATTTTGTTATCATTGCATGTCATTCAACATTTAAAGGTGTCGATTCATGGTTCAATTTCTAGATTAGAAAGTTTTGTAATGGGGAATGAATATCTTGATAAAGTGGAGGACAACACTTCTGTCTGTGCGTGGTCAGAGAAAACCCAGTTAAAGAAAGGAGATAGTGTCACCGAGGGGTATACGTCAGAGTTGTGGGATTTCACTCGTATCAGTTCGACACAGAATGAGTTTCAGGAGTTGAGGGACATTTGGGCCAAATGGGATGATGAGGCTAAGCAGTTGTTCTACCAGAATTATGGAGATCTTCCCTATTTGCTAGACGTTAAGGTGGACAAGCATTTGTTTCAAGCTATGGTACAACTTTGGAACCCTGTTTATAGTTGTTTTACATTTGGAGAGGTAGACTTAGTACCCACTTTGGAGGAGTATACGACCTTGCTTGGCTGCCCAAGAATTCAATGTAACAGGGCTTATGTTAGGGTTGCTAACCTCCCAACTTTCGTGGAGAAATTAATGTCTATACAGGGATGAGTGAACAGTGGGCCGCAGCTCGAATCCAACAAAAGGGTGATGGTAAATACATTTCGTGGGCAAGTTTGAGGGATATGATATTAGCACACCCAGATGTGAAGAGGAAAGTTGATGTCTTGGCCTTGAGTATTTATGGCTTGGTAATCTTCCCCAAAGCTTTGGGGTATATAGATGAGGCAGTTGCGGATTTACTCGATCGACTTGGTAAACAGGTCACACCTGTGCCTGCAATCCTAGCTAAGACGTTCAGATCTTTGAGTGCCTGTCGGAGAGCTGGTGAAGGTAGATTCATTGGATGCACACATCCATTGTTAGTTTGGTTCCACAGTCACTTTTGGAAGGTTGACAAGGTTCCTTGCTGAGTGTTTTTTTGAAAATTATTCTCCCTTAAAGGAAGCAGCAGCTACGCAGAGGAGGGACGACATTACAGAGGAAAGGTGGATGGAAATAATTCAGAATCTCCAAGAGGAAGATGTTATGTGGAAAACCCCTTGAATGGCTCCTAATGAAGTCCTTTATCATTGTGGAAGCTTTGATTGGGTACCTCTTCCTAGAATTTGGGGAGTTGTTGGTTATGTACCATTACTCGTCCTAAGGCAATACAAAGTAGGACAGTTTATACCGGCAACACAAGGGTTAGCTCAGAGTGATTTCTCATATAAGGGGGATCATTATAAGAAGAAGATGCGAGAGATTTCTGAGGTTTGGAAGAAGGTTTTCTATGTGAAGATTCTGACTGAAGGTCCGACGACAACCCTTGAATACAAAGGGTGGTTTAGCAAGAGGATCAATGATAACATCCCTAGGTCGAGTTTGGAGGTTGCTCGATCGATGGAGGAGAATTTACGAGTGATTCCATCAGAGTTAGAGGTCATAAAGCAAGAGTTCAAAAGGAAGAATTTAGAGCTCAGGAGAAAGATAGAGAGGCTTGAGGAGGAGAAGATGTACCTAAGCTTAGATGTCAACGTTCAAAAAATTGAGGTCGAGAAAGTGAGGAAAGAAAAGAGGAAGATTGAGGAAGACCGAGATGACTTGAAGACGCAATATAAGAGGATACAACTATCAATGAAGAGAGCTAGATTGGGGAAGTCTTCAGAGTAGTGGCAACAAGAGGTTCAAGAAAAAAGAGCCAAAGCCGAGTATTGGGAGAAGAAGTTCTAAGAGATGCAGGCGCAGAATCAGGCCTTAGAGAAGGAGAATCAAGGATTAAAAGCTAAGGTGACTGAGCTTGGATGATCTCTTCATCATCACCGAAGTCGTAACTCTGCAATCGAGTTAAAGGCAAGTCTGAACAAGATCGATGAAATGAAGCACAATATTGGAGGGTTGGAAGCAGCATTGCAGAACTGTGAACTCCGGATTGAGCAGCTTGAGGCAAGAGAAGGACATTGGAAGGGAGAGCTTCACCATTTTCAAGATCAAGTCAGAGATAGGGACTACCTCATGGGAGAAGCCATAGTCCAGATTCGAGAGGTTGCTGATCATTTACAAGACCTGGCAGCGCAAGCTAATGTATTGAGTGCAAAGCATAAGTCAGTGTCAGATAGAGGTTGAGAGTTAGCTTTGTTATTGGATAGGATTAAAACTCTAGGCCTGAGGGCGAAAGCGTATTTGTAATCCGTTTTGTGTAAAGATTTTTGTTTCTTAAATAACGTTTTCTAAAAGAAACTGAATCAGAATCGATATCTTTTTGCATTCATGCATTTGCATCTCATCGCATCATATGTATTCAAATTTATAGAAAGACACTAATTAGTTAAAATTTCAAAGTGGAAGAGAAGTAGAGTGGGACTCGATGACGTTCCCTCATATATTCTAAACCTTTATATCAGGAGGGATAATTCACCCTAAGAGAGGGTTGCTCGAAAAAGGAAGTCATCACATCAATGCTGTATATAATGAAGAGTCTGAATGAAGAAACCTTGAGGGCATTCGCCCTTACGAACCGAGAAGCTCTTTAAACAATTGGACTGCAGAAGAACTTCCTGTAGTTTTTAAAGATTTTTCAGAGTAATTTTCAGAACATTCTTGTTGCTCTAGAGCCTAGGAGTAATAAGATTTCATTTGTAAAATAGGCTCATGTTCGGATATTTACGTTTCAATAAAACACAACTTTTGTTATCAATTCGAGTAAATATTCTTTTATACCGATCAATATTCTTTTGACCTTTTTAAATTCTTTCATATTTTTTCATTTCATTCATAACACATAAATAAACATTCTTAAATTCATTCATTCTTTGTATATTCTTTCGTACCCCGCAGGTCCCTAGATATCAATGACATTAGCACTGATACTACAAATCCTGAACTCTCTTTTGAGCAAGACATGTGTTTAGAAGAACCTCAGGATTTTGAAGATGACAGGGATTGTGATGTGTCTCAAGATCTGTTGAGAATGGTGAAATAAGAGGAGAAACAAATCCTACTCCGTGAGAAAGAGGAAATAGAGAATGTAGCCTTGGAGGAAGGAAAAGAGGTGAAAATTGGGACACACATTGCTAAGGAAACGAGACAAGGTCTTGTTGAGCTGCTACGTGAATTCAAAAATATCTTTGCATGGTCATATCAGGATATGCCGGGGTTGAATACTGATATTGTGGTACATCGTCTCCCCATAAGACAGGATTGTAAGCCAGTCCAACAAAAATTGCGAAGGATGAGGCCTGATATTGTGCTGAAAATAATGGATGAAGTCAAGAAGCAGTTTGATGCTGGATTCCTACAAGAGGTTAAGTACTCAGAATGGGTGGCTAACATTGTCACTGTCGCTAAGAAGGATGGGAAGGTACGAATGTGTGTTGATTATAGAGATTTGAAAAAAGCTAGCCCAAAGGACAATTTTCCTTTACCGCACATCGACACTTTGGTGGACAATACAGCGAGATATTTGTTGTTCTTCTTTATGGATAGCTTCTCAGGGTACAATCAGATAAAGATGCATCCTGAGGACATGGATAAAACCACCTTCATAACATTGTGGGGCACCTTTTGTTACAAGGTAATGCCTTTTGGGTTGAAAAATGCAGGGGCAACATACCAAAGGGCTATGGTGACCTTATTCCACGATATGATGCACAAAGAGATTGAGGTGTATGTTGATGACATGATTGCCAAATCTCGAATAGAGAAGGAGCATATTGAAGTCTTGAGGGAGTTGTTCCTAAGATTGAGGAAGTTTCAGTTGAAGCTTAATCTGGCAAAGTGCACCTTCGGAGCTAGGTCGAGGAAATTATTGGGCTTTGTAGTTAGCGAAAAGGGAATAGAAGTTGACTCAGACAAGGTTAGAGCCATACGAGAACTGCCTCCACCACGTACTCAGAAGGAAGTTCGGGGTTTTCTTGGAAGGTTGAATTATATCGCTTGGTTTATTTCACAATTAATCGAGAAATGTGATCCTATATTTCGCCTCCTTTGAAAACACAACCAAGGTACTTGGGATGAGGAATGCCAGAATGCCTTTGATAAAGTCAAGCAATATTTGTTAAACGCTCCAGTGTTATCTCCGCCCAGTCCAGATAGACCATTAATTCTGTACTTATCAGTGTTTAGTAATTCTATGGATGTGTACTTGGTCAACATGACAAGTCAGGAAGAAAAGAGAAGGCGATATATTACTTCAGTAAGAAATTCACTTAGTGTGAGATGAGATATTCGCCAATTGAGAAGTTGTGTTGTGCTTTGATCGGGACAACTCGAAGGTTGAGGCAATATATGCTATATCATACGACTTGGCTAATTTCGAAACTGGATCCATTAAAGTATATGATGGAGTCAACAGCCCTAAATGGAAGAATGGTAAGGTGACAAGTACTGCTTTCGGAGTTTGATATAGTCTATGTGAGTCAAAAGGCTATAAAAGGAAGCACGATAGTAGAATTTCTGGCTAGCAGAGCTCTAGAAGATTATGAGCCATTGAGCTTTGATTTCCCTAATGAGGAATTAATGTATGTGGCAACTACTGAAGAATATCCATGGAAGCTGAGCTTTGACGGCGCATCCAATGCGGTAGGAAATGGAATTAGGGCAGTCCTGGTATTCCCAAATGGTGATCATTATCCATTTACATGTAAATTGGATTTTGATTGCACGAACAATATGGCCGAGTATGAAGCATGCATCATGGGGATTCGAGCAGCCAAAGAGCGAAAAATTAGAACCCTGGAAGTATATGGAGACTCTGCATTGGTAATTTATCAGCTTAGGGGTGAATGGGAGACAAGGGACCCCAAATTGATTAATTATCGAAAGGTAGTTTTGGGGCTACTTGAGGAGTTTGATAACATCACCTTCAATTATCTCCCATGGGATGAAAACCAGATCGCAGATGCTTTAGCAACACTGGCTTCCATGATTAAAGCAAATAAAAAAGAGGATGTGAGACCAATTCAGATGAGTATTTCTGAGGTTCTAGCTCATTGTTGTAACATCGAAGAAAAGGAAAAGGATGACCATCCTTGGTATCAAGATATATTACGGTATGTGAGAAATCGTGAATATCCTGAGCAGGCAACTGAGAATGACAAAAGAACCTTGAGGAGGTTAGCCTGCGAATATGTACTAGATGGGGACATCCTTTATAAAAGAAGGAAAGATCAGATGCTTTTGAGATGTGTTGACGCTGTGGAAGCCAGGAAAATCTTGGAAGAAGTACATGAAGGTGTTTGTGGGACACATGCTAATGGCTTTACAATGGCAAGGCAAATCATGAGGTTTGGATAATATTGGTCTACTATGGAAGGAGACTGTATCAGCTATGCCAAGAAGTGTCATAAATGCCATATATATGGGGACAAGATTCATGTACCACCTTCACCTTTGCATGTTATGACTTCTCCATGGCCCTTTTTCCATGTGAGGCATGGATGTCATTGGGCCAATATCACCAAAAGCTTCGAATGGGCATCATTTCATTTTCGTGGTCATTGACTACTTCACAAAATGGGTAGAGGCAGCTTCATATGCTAGTGTTACCAAGTCGGCAGTAAGTCGATTCTTGAAAAATGAGATCATTTGTCGGTATGGAATGCTTGAGAGGATCATATCGGACAATGCATTGAACTTGAACAACAACATAATTGCGGAAGTCTGCAGCCAATTCAAGATCAAACATCATAATTCATCTCCATATCGCCCAAAAATGAATGGGGCAGTGGAAGCTGCTAACAAAAACATCAAGAAGATAGTGGGGAAAGTGATTGAGACCTATAGAGATTGGCATGAGAAATTACCATATGCACTCTTGGCCTATCGAACGTCCGTCAAAACCTCTACTGGGACAACTCCTTTCTCGTTGGTTTATGGGATGGAGGCAGTGTTACCCATTGAAGTGAAAATACCTTCTCTTCGAATTTTGTCAGAGATAAAGCTGGATGAAGCAGAATGGATTCAATCGCGGTATGATCAATTGAACTTGATTGAATAAAAGAGGCTAAGGGCTATTCGTCATGGTCAAATGTATCGGAAGCGAATGATGCGAGCTTATGACAAGAAAGTTCATCCAAGAGAATTTCACGAAGGGGACCTTGTACTGAAAAAGATTCTTCCTATACAGAAGGACTTTAGAGGAAAATGGATGCCGAATTGGGAAGGGCCGTATGTTGTGAAGAAGGCTTTCTCTGGTGGTTCACTGATTTTGACAAAAATGGATGGGAAGAGTTTACCCAATCCAGTGAATTCAGACTCAGTCAAGAGGTACTTTGTCTAAAGAGAAGGGAAGCCAAGGTGAAAACCCGCAAAGGGTGCCTTGAGACCAAAGGGGTTTTGAGTTGAAAACCCGAAAAGGCAGCTCAAATTTTAAAAAGCATGCAGTGACCTTGCTATACCGGATTCAACAAGAAGTGGAGTGTGTTACATACCGGGGCATCAACAAAATACTTTGGATCTTCTAAACACATGTTAAACTCAAAACAGTCTTCATGAAGTTTGTATACAGAAGCCCAAGCTGTGATATGTAGGGCATCTGATTTTTGTCCTGTTTACTATCTTTGGATTCTTTTTCTTCTCAAAGATATGTTTTCAGATTAATTTCCTTTTGTATTTTTGATGATTTATCTAACTATTCTCAAGATCAAATTATTCGTCTTCCATTATTCATAAAGTGTGTTGCATTGAAATAATGATTGATGAACTAAATATTTTTACAAACGAAGTTTTGCATATTATACTGGAAATCTCTAGATAATATGAGAAACTAAAACTGAACAATTGTTTGAAGAATTCCCATGAGTAAAGGTCGGAGATACTCGAGAAAATTTATTCTTCAGTCCAAAGGATGATTGGACAATTCAAACGATTCAATCCTAGGAGAGGATCATCTCCAGCAGGTCATAACATTCGAAGAATGGTACAATAGGACCAATTTGATTCAAAGCATACGAGCAGAGTATGATTGATACTTCGAGTAAAATAAAGATGAAACTTTGATGGATGAATGAGTAAAGACGTCCGAAATAGGAGTCATTTTCATAACATTTTGCATCATAATATGTCTATTTAGGAGCATTGGACTCATTTCGATCATGGCATCCTAATCATTAGGCATGAGCACATGCGCATTCTACAGGTTATGTCCTTTGAGGAACAATGTAGATCATCGATAGCAGATTTGGCGTCTCTGTATTAGACGGGGAGTAGATCGAAGATAGCAGATCTAACATTCGTGTGTTTACATTGAAGCAGATCGAAGATGACAGATTTGGCGTCTCTGTATTAGACGGGGAGTAGATCAAAGATAGCAGATCTGACATTCGTGTGTTTACATCGTAGCAGATCGAAGATGACAGATTTGGCATCTCTGTATTAGACGGGGAGCAGATCGAAGATAGCAGATCTGACATTCATGTGTTTACATTGAAGCAGATCGAAGATGACAGATTTGGCGTCTCTGTATTAGATGGGGAGTAGATCGAAGATAGCAGATCTGACATTCGTGTGTTTACATTAAAGCAGATCGAAGATGACAGATTTGGCGTCTCTGTATTAGACGGGGAGCAGATCGAAGATAGTAGATCTGATATTCGTGTGTTTACATCGAAGCAGATTGAAGATTATAGATTTGACGTCTCTGTATTAGACGGGGAGTAGATCAAAGATAGCAGATCTGACATTCGTGTGTTTATATCGAAGTAGATCGAAGATGACAAATTTGGCGTCTCTGTATTAGGCGAGGAGCAGATCAAAGATTTCAGCATGGCATCCCTGAGTTTGTAGGGAGCAGGTTGAAGATAGCAGATTTGACATTCCTGAGTTACAGTGAAGCAGTTTCAAGCTATCAGAATACCTTTAAAGAAGATGAGGATCAAGATTTCGAGACTTGGCCAGCTGTATTTCTGTTACACGGCAATGAGTAAAGAGGGGCAACTGTAGGAACCCATTTTTGCCCGGGCACGTGAAATGAAATAAACAAAAATTTATAAACCAAATTAAATAAATAAAGTGTCCTTGTTAATGTCCAATTTACAATACACAGGCCTAAAGGCCTGATAACCCAAAACTCAATTACATTTTACAGCCCAATTAGTCTAAACCAAAATACTCATTAACCCAATACCCTTTTTCACTCGTGACCTAAGCAACTACCCGGTTACACCCATTAAACCTCCTAACCCAACAAATAAACACGGCCCAAAGGGCCCAAACCATTAACAGAATCAGAAGACCTAGGGTTTTACGAAACCCAAACCGCAAGCACACCCGACACAAGGCCTCATCTCGCGCGCAAATTGGTGTGCCAATCCCTCACACCGGGTCTTCACTACTTTGCAAAAAAGGAAAGAAACATCAGTGACAATACAAATATAGCAAGAAATAAAATCAAATATTGTAAATATTATTTTATGTTGATTTTCAGTGGCTATAAAAGCCCGAATCGAAATGATGTAATGGACGTTTTTCTTACAGGCACATATACAATAAAAATCAGGAAAATACAGAGTCTTAGTTGCTATTATAAGGCCTATTTCGGGAACGACGTCGTTTTGGGATTTGGGTCAAATTTCCCACTGAGTCCCTCAGCTTTTAGCGCGTGTTTCAGTTGGGTCCAAAATTCATTTTATTATTTTAAAATTAACCCTAGAGTTTTATTTAAATTCAATTTTAATCCTTTATATATATATATTTATATAATTTATTTATTTTAAATATTTTGTATATTATTTATTTTACTTTAAACCTTATTTATATGTAAAAAAATATTTATTTTATTATTTTTTTATGTATTATTTATTATATTATGTATATTTTATTGTATATTATTTATTATATTATGTATAATTTTAAAATTTTAAAATTATTATTAAATATTACATTTTTATATATCATTATTAAATATTTAGTATGTAATATTCTAAAATTTACTATAAAATTTTGTTCCTATTTAACATATTATTATTTTTATAAATATATATTAAGTTATTATATCATATAGTATATTTTTATATATATTAACCATTTTTTTAAAAAAATTCTCCTTTATTATTTATATATTGTTTTAAATATTTTATTTTTTTAATACCTCATTTATTTCTAATTGTATTTAGTTTTTATCTTTATTTTTTGACTTATTTTTTTATATGTTCATAATTTGTTTATTTATTTTTGTATCTTTTTGTATTTATTTAGTATTGTTTTAGTATGTTAATTTTATCTCATAAATTATTTGTTATTTTTATGTTATTTATTATTTTTATATATTTGCATGAAAATTGATTATTTATGTGGTTATTTTAAGTTATATTTGCATGAAATATTATTGTATTTATATTATGTAATTTATATTGTTATATTCATTGTTTTGTATGTTGTATTTTGCATGAAATGTTAATGTATGTATATTTAGGTTATTTATGATTATATCTGCATGAAATGTTAATGTATATTATGTAATTTATGTCATTATTTATCATTTTCTATATTATATTTGCATGAAATGTTAAAGTATGTATCATGTAGTTTATATTATTTAGTATTGATATCTTGTAATATGTTAAATGCATCATTGTTTTAAAAAAATTATATTTCATTTAATCCAAATGAATTTTAAAAATGAGGCAATGTTTTTTGTATTTAGGAATACGGGAAGTAGTGCCCTAACATTCTGGGTTGCGATTTCCCTTTTGTCTAAATGTCTAAAGTATCCATCTAAATAGATTTTGTAAATCACGAGATGATTTTAGTTATGAAAGTTTAAAAATATCGTGTCCAATCATGCTAGATGTGATGTTTGTACTCTTTTGGAGCGAAGGAATCTCGATTTTCAACTCAAATTATTCCGGTTTTAAAAAGGGATCCTATTTTTAAATTCTTTCAAACTTTTGACATTAAGACATAAAACTGTTCAATTTGGTACCAGTTTTGGTCATTGCGAGGGTGCTAATCCTTCCTCGTACGTAACTGACTCCCTAACCTGTTTTCTCACATTTTCATAGACCAAAATGTTTTATAAGGTGATCCAATCACACCTAAAAAGGTTGGGGGCGACTCCCGTTTTCAAAATAACCCATTAAAAAATGGTTTCGACACACATATTTTGTATTTATTTAGACTCAATTTATGTCCTAGGCAAAATTACTATTTTGGCCCTAACTTTTCCATAAATTCTTATTTCATCCCTAGGCTTAGAAAATGAAATTTGTGCAATTTACTCCCTATTCCAAGCCTAACCAAAACCCCATTACAAAATTTACAGCTCATATATTCATAAAAATTTAGAATTTTCATCAAATTTCACAACTTTACATTTTAGTCCCTATATCATGTTTTCATCAAAAATCACTTTGTAAAAGTTGTTTATCAATCAACAACCTTTCATTTTCTATCATAAATTTCTAATTTTCAGCATATTCATCCATGACCCAAATTTCATAACTTGATAACCTTTCAAATCAATCCCCCAAATAGGTAGATTAGACTATCCCGGTTTCAAAAATATCAAAATTACTAAAAATAGGACAATGAAACTTACCTAATTAAGCCTTGAAAGTTTCTTCTCTCTCTTCTAGGGTTTCCATATAATTTTCGGGTTGAAGATGACAAAATAAGATGATATTTCTTTTTATCATCTTTTAATTAATTAAATTATTTCAATTCCAATTTAGTCCTTGCCCTTTTCTAGCTTTTCCATGGATGAGTCATAAAAAATCTACATACTTTTCTTTTATGGTTTAATTACCATATAGGGACCTCTAGGTTTGAATTTCATAACTATTTAATCCTTATAGCTACTAGAATTAAACTTTCGCATTTTATGCGATTTAGTCCTTCTCGTAATTAAACACTTAATCTATAAAATTTTTGTATAAAACTTTTCACACTACATGTCTATCAGAATATGGATGATATTATAAAATAAAAATAAACTTTATTTTTGGATTGGATTTGTGGTCCCAAAACCACTGTTCTGATTTTACTGAAAAATGGGTTGTTACATCCTCACATGCATGTATAGCATATGTTTTGGCTGGTGCTCATGCTTTAGATTTAGCAGTTGAATCTTTTCTTGTACTTTGACTATCACTCATATTACTAGTGTTACAAGGTGGTCTACCTCTCGAGGAAGGGTTGTTCAGCCATGAAGTCTAAACAGTATCTTTTTCAATCCTTTCCGGATAATCTTTGAGATAGTGGTTGAGAGAACCACATCTAAAGCAAGCTCCGCTTCTCATACGACATTCTCCAAAGTGAAATTTATTACAATGCTTGCATATTGGTTTAGGACTTCCAACACATCCTACACTTGTTAGTGGTGGGGCCGGAGATCTCGAATTAGAGCGTTGAGAGCCTCGGCCTTTCCCAGAATACCCTACAGATGAGATAGAACGATCATGATATTTCTTTGATTTCTTTGAAGCTAATGATTATGACTTTCCCATAAATCTTTTGCTCAATGTTCGAGCTTCCATCTCTGCCTACTTCTTTTCTTTATTTAGTTCTTCAGCTTTATGTGCTCGGTTAGCCAATATAACAAATTCTTTTAATTCCAAAATCCCAACTAATAACTTGATGTCTTCATTTAAACCCTCTTCAAACCGTTTACACATAACAAGTTCAGTCGGGATACACTCTCTAGCACATTTTCTTAACCGAACAAATTTCTGCTTGTATTCAGATACAATCATATTTCCCTGTTTAAGCTCTAAAAATTCCTTCTTTTTTTGGATAAAGGAATCTTTGGCTAATATACTTCTTTTTGAATTCTGTTTGGAAAAATTCCTAAGTAACACTTTCTCTCGATACAACAGAAATGATGGTATTCCACCACTGTTAGGCTGAGTCTTTTAGCAAAGATTCATCACATTTCAAACATTCTTCAGGTATACAAGACAATTCATCCAAAACCCTTACGGTATTTTCAAACCAAAATTTAGCCCTTTTCAGATCATCATCAGCTGTTGCTCTGAATTCTTCTGCCCCATATTTATGGATTTTATGTATAGCTAAACTCGTACTGGCTACGTTAGTCTGAGAATCGGCGAAACCATAGCTTTGATAGAAATAAATGTAACACCCTTAACCTGTTTATGTCACCAAAATAGGGTTACAGAGCCTTATCAAAGTTTACAGATCAATTACAATTAATTCATGTCTTTTACTATTCATATCTGAAATAAATCATAATTCAATTGTGTTGTCTCTTAAATAGACCCTTGAGGTCCTATTTATACAATAGAAACAAGTCGGGATTAAATCGAAAACTGAGAGAAATTTTCACAAAATTTCAAA
Organism: Gossypium longicalyx; assembly: GCA_025698465.1. Taxonomy (NCBI): domain Eukaryota; kingdom Viridiplantae; phylum Streptophyta; class Magnoliopsida; order Malvales; family Malvaceae; genus Gossypium; species Gossypium longicalyx. Next base: position 62,071,097 of record CM046995.1, on the reverse strand, counting down.
ATATTTTCCTAGATGCAAGGGTCACATGCCCATGTGGGTAGGCCGTGTGCTCACACAGCCAAGTGACACGCCTGTGTCTCAGGCCGTATGGGCATTCGATGTGAGGCACACAGCCGTGTCCCAACCCGTGTTTATACCCGTGTAACTTTCTAACTTAGGTCACACGGCCAGCCACACGCCCTTGTGCTAGGCTGTGCGAACAATTTAGTTTTATGAAAATTAGGTGCAGGATTCACACGGCCAAGACACACGCCCACTTCTCTGCCCGTGTGACCAATTCTGAGCATTCTATTTTTCAATTTTTAAGATGTAAGGGACACACGGCCAAACCACATGCCCGTGTGCATGGCCGTGTGTCACACACGGCTGAGACACATACCCATGTGTCTACCCATGTTGAAAAAAATAGGCCATTTTCATAGCCACTTTTCTCACCCAAATTTTGCCTTATACCTACATTAATTGTAACAACCCGATTTAGACCCTACTCGAAACTATGGTTTTGGGACCACGAATCCGAGTACAAAAAATATTTAAAAAATATTTTCTTTGTTTATTATGTGTGAATTTATGTGTGTGAAAATTTCATTCGAAAATTTTATCGTTTGAGTGCCCGATTTAATAAAAGGGCTTAATCACGTAAAATGAAAATTTGATGGTTTAATTTGTAATGGCTGAATTGTGGTTGTTTTTATAATTTGAATTGTTGAAGTTGTAATTAGACCATATTTAAAGGTGATGGACGGTTGTGACCTTATTTTATAATGGTTACATATTAATTAATAAAGGTTAAAAATGTAAAATGGTAAATATGTTAACATAATAAAACATATAATAAAATATCATGCATTCATCTTTTATTTGCATGATCAAATGTTAAAGAAAAGAGAAAGAAATAAGGTTTTCAAAGTTTCGGCCAAGGTTTTAATTGATTAAGGTATGTAACTAGCTCGGTTTTTGATAATTTTTACGTTTCTGATATCGTTGCAGTGTAATGTACAAAGCCCATGCTTGAATTTCTGATGTTGATGAATATTTGAGTTATGCCATTGATGAATAATCGAGCTTTGTGATGTTAGATGATGAATTATGAAAGATATGTTTTGAATTAATATATTTTGTATTGGAATTTTTGATGAATTTGAGTAATTTGGGCTAAATTGCAAAAATAATAAATTGATGGATTAAAATGTGAAATAAATGAAATGTATGGACTTGTATAAGCATGGGTAACATTAGGCCTAAGCATGGTGTGTGCAAATTTTTCATGTTTTCTGTTTTGTGCAATTTGGACTAAATTGTAAAAAGTGTAAAATGTTAGGGGCAAAATGGTAATTTTCCCATTTATGTGTTTTTGGACTAAATTGAATGGAATTATGTTTGAATGAGTTTAATTTAAATATGTTTAGATAAAAAACTAAAGAAATCAGAATTGGATCGGGGGAAAACCAAAGTTGTCGAATAATCGTCCCGTTTCGATTATCGTTGTCTGAGGTAAGTTTATAAGCAAATTGATGTTGTAAATTTTAAATAAATACGAGTTATATATGCTGAAATGAATTATGTGAAAGTATATATGTGGTAGCCTAATGTGTATATGCTTGGGAGCTATGTTTATGAACCTTAGGAATAACTAGGATACATATGTCATAACATAGGATTTCCGATATGTGATTATGTGTAAGACAACATCTGGGACATTGGCATCGATATGTTATTACGTGTAAGACCACGTCTGGGACGTTGGCATTGATATGTGATTATGAGTAAGACCACGTTTAATATGTTGGCATCGATATGTGATTACGAGTAAGACCCTATCTAAGGCAGTGACATCGATATGTAATTACATGTAAGACCATTTCCGGGACGTTGGCATTGTATGATATGTGCGACTATCCGAGTATCCTATTTAATTCCGAATGATTCGATGGGCAATGTTAAGTAAAGACCGAATGCGAAATCGAATTAAAAGGTACAGGTATGTGTTAGCTAATGTATTGAAATTAAGGTAAGTTTTGGTATTTGAAGTGATGATATGAATCATGTTATAAAGTTGGTTATATGTATATTGAATGCAAATCTATATTCGGAAAAATGATATAAGTATGTGATATTAAAGTGTGAAACATGTGTATACATATATGAATGTGTATATATATTCTTCTATATGATGATATTATGACCTTGGAAGTAAATGATAACTTTGATAATGGATATATATGTATTTTGGCCAAGTTAAAGTTGATACATGAATGTATATGTTGTATATGAATTTGCAAGTTTGAGATTAAATGTGATTATGATAGCATGAATTGGTTTGGTTAAATTGAGTTGATTATGTCATTGAGATGTTTATTTGCTTATGACTTACTAAGCTGTGATAGCTTACTCTGTGTGTATGTTTACTTCTATTTTATAGATTTTGGAGACTAGTTACGGGCTCGGGGATCGTCAGCAAAGTCTATCACACTATTGTTTGTTTATCGGTATTTTTAAAAGCTAAATTTTGAACCTATGGCATGTATAGGCTATACTACTTTTCGAATATGTTTGAAGTGTTGTATATAATATACCATGCGAAAATGGCTAATTTGATATATAAGTATTTGCTATCTTGATCATGGTTCTTGGGTGTGCTAAATTTGGTTTGTATGCTATGCTCAAATGATGATTTTATTTGGTTTGGTTGAATCGACTATGATATATATAAGTATGAATTATGCTTGATATGTTACCTATTGTTTAATGATTCGGCTATGTCTTATTTGATAGTAATGATTTAATTTGGTTGATGAGTGTATTCAGTTAAATGTTGAATTTAGGTAATGAAATTATTGAATTGATGATTTTGCAATGTTATGTATATATATATATATGTGAAACATGTTTTATTTAGTTTTTCAATGTATTTTGGTAACAAGGTGATTCGGTTATGGCATGTGATAAAAAGTGAGTTCAATATGCTTTCATTAAGTGAAGAAATAAATATGAATTATGTTAGTAAATTAATCATGATTCAGCACTTATATATATATAAGCATATGATGTGTTGGTTTGATATATATATTTATATGTGCTTATCCAAACATGTAATCATTGAATTGGTGTTGAATATGACCTTTATTATTTTGCAAGATAAGTGATATTAACATGTTTAGATTCAGTTTTGGTATTTTAAAGTATTAAACAAGTGTTTGCTATGCTATATGTATATATATACATATTTGTGATGTGTTTGATGTGAAATGCAAATTATGGTTAATATATAGATTTGATTCTATGTGAGATTACATGCACGTAATGTGATTGAGTAAAGTTGAAAGTGGACATTAAAATAAACATAAGTAATAAGCATGATTACATTTGGCTTAGGCTTTGTAAAATGACCAAAAGAATAGTAATTTAAGTTATAAGGAATCATGATTGTTTTTATGCAAAATAGGTGAATGTGAATGGTTATATGTACTTTGATCGTTAGACCATTCGATATTCTTTTAATATATGCCTAAATTGATACAGGACCTTTTAGTCTTGCGCAATCTACTTAGATGAACTTATAAGTAGACTTGTTTATAATTTAGCCATTTGAAACTATATATATAGTAATGTACTTATGCCATGAATGATTTGTTTAAATTTATTATATCCTTATTGTGCTGAATAGAGTTTTGCTAAAAATAATATGTACTTAAATATGTTTATTTTATATAATTCATGTTTGTAATAATTGATTGAATTATTTAATATCTCTGATATGCGTATATGCTATGTGGTAAAATGATATATTTGACACTATTTGCTTATGAATTATATAACTGGATATATGTTTGAAAAATGTTATGATATGATTCGTAAAGAATTTAAATTAGTTAGATATATTAATATTTGATTGTTTTAAAAGTTTGAGTACGCATACGATTGTTTGGAAGATATATCTTTTTCGGTAATGCCTCGTAACCCCATTCCAGCGACGAATACGGGTTAGGGGTGTTACATTAATACTTGCATACATATACCAACCAATTCAAGATGTTAAAACCAAGCCAACATTAACATTATAATTGATATATCATCACATGTACTCAAACTTACCTTCTGAAAGACATGTTTGTTTACCATAATTTAATATAACCATACCAAGCACACATTTTTTAACCATATTATAACCTCAAGCATATATTCACTAAATATACCATTACTGGTCATTCCAATGGCTAGATTACAAACAACCATTTACATGCCAACATTGGCCAAATTAGACTATACATGCCACTGTACAAAAATAATTTTTCTATTTATACCAAAACGTGCTGAAAGATAGTGTGATGATGCTCCGATCAATTCCAACCTTTACAAGCTTTCGATGTAATAGCCTGTTTTTGGGGTCAGATCAAAGCAGTGGTTTCAGGACCACAAATACAAAGAAGAAATATTTATTTTATTATTTCTTTAAGCTCTACAGCATGATAGAATAAATGTGTGAAAATTTCGTTAAGAAATTTTATCGATTGAGTACTCAATTTGACTAGAAGGACTAAATTGCAACAGGTACAAAATCTGAGTTCTATAGGCTAAAGGTAGTAAATTGTTATGAAATTCTAAATTAGAGGTCCTTAAATGGTAATTAGACCATTATACTTTAAGATGGACAAAAATAGACATGGAGTAGGTAAAATTTCAAAGTTTAAGTGAGGGGTAAATAGGTAATTTGGTAAATAATGCCAACATAACTAAATAAAAGATGTCATCTTCTTCAATTTCATTCCTGTACCCGAAAATTAGAAGACGAGACATAGCTAGGGTTTTGCCAAGCTTTCAAGCTTGATTGTAAGTCCGTTCTTGTCCCGTTTTTAACGATTTTTATATTTTTGAGATCGTTGTAACTTGATTTAGCTATTTCAGGGACTAATTTGAAATAAAATTAAAGTCTAAAATTTTACCCATGTTGGATGTGCATATATTTTGATGTTTGATGTTAGAAAATGCATGTACATTGTTAGTTAAACAATGTTTGTAAAGTGATTTTTGATAAAAAAACGTTAAATAAAGACTTATTTGTAAAAGTCTATAAAATGTGAAGAAAAGTGTGAATAAATGAAAAATGTGGGTTGTTATGAGTACAAACAACAATTGGCTAGGATTGGGTTGTGAAGAAATTGAAAGAAATTCATTTTACGAGCCTGAGGACTAAATTGTAAAATGTTGAAAAGTTAGGGGAAAAAATGTAAATTTTGTCATGATGTGTTTTTGGGTTGAATTGAATAATGTGATGATTAAATAAGTTAAATGTGGTATTATAGATCAAGAAAAAAAGTTTGGGTGTAGATCGGGGGAAAAAAATAAGTAACGAATAGATCCTTTTGTCGTTTTTATAACAGAGGTAAGTTCGTATGTTAAATAAGCTTTATTATAATTGTATTTTAATTACTTTAATACTTCATAAATTGTGAAAATGACTTTACGAACATGTTTGACGACATTTCGGCAAGCGAGAAATCTCAATCGAACCTTAGGAATTGATTAGGATACAAGTGACATGTCACTAGGGCTTTATGATATGAAATCCGAGTGATGGTCTTGCATGTCCTACCGGTGGCTGAGTATACCGGCATGTGTTACAGTTACTTGACAGCTTGTGTGAGCAACACCGTGTAGCTACGTCTTGACTGGAAGCTTGTGTGAGCAGGCTCGTTAGTGGCTCGAGAGCGAGCATATATGTGTTATGAGATAAAGGTAGCAATGGCTACATATGTGTCACCTTATGTGCAAGGTTTTCCTGAGTATCCAATATTATTATTTCGAGTGGTTCATTGGGTACGACAAAGATAAGAATAAGTATGAAGTTATTACGAGATGATATAGGTATGTACTTAAAGCTTATGATTAATAATTTGTGAAATGACGAAGGATTTGTATAACCGTTTGAATATTTTAGCTGGGTATCCCAACAGGGATTGTGGGAAGCAATATTTGGGTTCTAAGGCCCAAACTACGTCATAGTGAGTGTTGGAAATGCTAGGTCTAATAGACCTGAATGTCAAAACTATGGTAGACGACATCCGATAAGTGCAAAATAAATAACCGAGCTTGCTTTAAATATGGCTCCCCAGATCACTTCATTTGAGATTGCCCTGAAATGGTTGAGAAAGATAATTTTCAAAATGCAAGACCAGGCAGCACTACCACTAAAGGGAGGCCATAGAGAAATACTAGAAATAGGAATAGTAGCAGAGGTGCAACGAAAGATTTAACCGCGAGGTCAAAGGTTAGAGCACCTACTAGAACTTACATTATTCGCGCTCGAGAAGATACATCATCCCCTGATGTTATCATTGGTACATTTTCTCTCTATGATACTAATATAGTTGTATTGATTGATCCTGGATCGACTCATTTTTATATTTGTATGAATTTGGTATCTAGTAAGAATTTTCATGTTGATTCTACTAAGTATGTGATTAAAGTGTCAAACCCCTTAGGAAAATATGTTTTAGTTGATAAAGTTTGCAAGAGTTGTCATTTAATGATTCGGGGTCACTGTTTTCCGGCTGACTTAATGCTTTTATCGTTTGATGAGTTTGATGTGATTCTTGGAATGGATTGGTTGACTCTACATGATGTCATAGTGAACTGTAGATGAAATATTATTGAATTGAAATGTCAAAATAATGAAATTCTTTGAACTGAACCGGATGAGTCGGGTGAATTGCCTATTATGATTTCATCGATGTCGGCTCAGAGGTATGTAAGAAAAGGTTGTGAAGCTTATCTTGCATACGTACTGATTACGAAAGTGTCTAAATTGAAGATTGAATCTGTGCCAGTAGTTTGTGAAAACCCGGATGTGTTTCCAAAAGAATTGCCTGGATTACCACCAGTCAGAGATGTTGAGTTTACTATTGATTTAGTATTGGAAACTTCATCGATATCGATAGCTCCGTATAGAATGGTTGCGAACGAAGTGAAAGAATTGAAGTCTCAGTTGTAAGAGTTGACAGATAAGAGTTTTGTAAGACCGCGTTTTTTGCCCTGGGGTGCACCAGTGTTATTTGTGAAGAAGAAAAACGGATCCATGAGACTTTTTATTGATTATCACCAGCTTAATAAGGTTATGATAAAGAACAAATATCCCTTACCGAGAATCGATGATTTGTTTGATCAGTTGAAAGGGGCAACATTATTCTCGAGGATAGACTGGAGATTAGGCTATTACCAGTTGAGAGTTAAAGAGTCGGATATGCCGAAGACCGCGTTCAGAACAAGATACAGGCATTATGAATTCCTTGTTATGCCATTTGGGTTAACAAATGCTCCTGCAATTTTTATGGACTTGATGAATCGAATATTTCGACCGTATTTAGATAAGTTTGTGGTTGTATTTATTAATGACATCTTGATTTATTCCCAAGATGAGTCTGAGCATGTCGAACATATAAGAATTGTATTGCAGACCTTGAGAGATAAAAAGTTGTTTGCCAAATTCAGCAAAAGTGAGTTTTGGCTTCGAGAAGTCAAATTTTTGGGACACATTGTTTCAGTGGAAGGTATACGGGTTGATCTGAGTAAGATTTCGGCAGTTGTTGATTGGAAACCACCGATGAATGTATTCAAAGTCAGCTGCTTTTTGGCTTTGGCTGGTTATTATCGACATTTTGTTAAGGGATTTTCGATGATTGCTACACCTATGAACAGATTGTTACAAAAAGATGTGAAATTAGAGTGGTCTAAGAAATGTCAAAAGAGTTTTGAACAGTTGAAATCATTGTTGACTGAGGCACCGATATTAGTGTAACTAATTCAGGGAAAGAGTTTGTGATTTTCAGCGACGCGTCATTGAACGGTCTTGGTTGTGTGCTGATGCAAGAGGGTAAAGTGATAGCTTACGCCTCGAGACAGTTGAAACCGCACAAAAAGATTTATCCGACGCACGACTTCGAATTTGCTACTATTGTGTTATCTTTAAAAATTTGGAGACACTATTTATTTGGTGAGAAATATCATATCTTTACTGATCACAAGAGTTTAAAGTATTTGATGACTCAGAATGATTTAAATTTGCGACAACAAAGATGGCTTCAGCTATTGAAGGATTATGAATTAGTGATCGACTATCACCCGAGGATAATGAGTTGCAAGCTAAAAGAGTTCAATGCGAATCGAATAGTGATTCAGACTATCAGATTGGATCTGATGATTATTTGAGGTTCCGAGGCAGAATTTGTGTACCAAGAGATACTGAACTAATTCAATAAACTCTTTATGAGGCACATAATGGTTGTTTATCTATTCATCCTAGAAGTAGAAAGATGTATAATGATTTGAAGGAATTGTATTGGTGGTCAAGCATGAAACGAGACATTTTAGAGTTTGTATCAAGATGTTTGATTTGTCAACAAGTGAAAGCCGAATATCAAGTGCCTTCGGGTTTACTTCAGCCTGTGACTATACCTGAGTGGAAATGGGATAGAGTTACGATGGATTTTGTATTAAGGTTACCTCTGACTCTAAAAAAGAAAGATGTCGTTTGGGTTGTTATTGATAGATTGACGAAATCAGCTCATTTCATTCTGGTATGTACTGATTATTCACTTGATAAACTAGCTGAATTGTACATTACTGTGATTGTTAGATAGCACGGGGTGCCTACTTCTATTATTTTGGATTGAGATCCGAGGTTTACATCGCGATTTTGGAAGAAATTGCAAGAAGCGTTAGGTACAAAGTTGAATTTTAGTACCGCATTCCATCTACAAACTGACGATCAATCTAAGAGAGTAATCCAAATTCTCGAAGATATGCTTCGTTGTTGTGTTTTAGAATTTGAAGGTAGTTGGGAGAAATATCTATCGTTGGTTGAATTTGCTTACAACAATAGTTTTCAATCGAGTATAAAGATGGCATCGTATGAAGCATTGTATGGCCATAAGTGTCGAACTCTGTTGTATTGGACCGAGCTTATTGAAAAATAGATTCACGGGGTTAATTTGGTCAGAGAAACCGAAGAGAAGGTGAAAGTAATTCGTGATTGTTTGAAAGCAGCTTTGGATCGACAAAAATCGTATGCAGATTTGAAACGGAAGGATATTTAATTTCAGGTTGGTGATAAAGTGTTTCTGAAAGTGTCTCCGTGGAAGAAAATTCTTAGATTTGGTTGCAAAGGCAAGTTGAGTCCACGTTTCATTGGGTCGTATGAGATTATTGAAAGAATAGGGCCAATGGCATATCAACTAGCTTTGTCGTTAGAATTAGAAAGGATCCACAATTTATTTCATGTGCAGGTGTTGCGACGATACCGATCAGATCCATCGCATGTGATCTCACCAACAGAGATTGAGATTCGACCCGATATGACAAATGGTGAAAAATCGATCAAAGTGTTAGCTTGAGAGGTTAAACAGTTGAGGAATAAAAGCATAGATCTAGTGAAAGTTTTGTGGCAATAACACGGGGTCGAAGAGGCTACGTGGGAACTCGAGGGAGCTATGAGAAAATAGTACCCTAACCTCTTTTCTGGTAAGATTTTCGGGGACGAAAATCCCTAAAGGGGGAGAGTTGTAACAGCTCATTTTTAGGGTCAAATCGAGATAGTGGTTTCGACACCACAAATCTGAAGTAGAAATATTTATTTTATTGTTTCTTTAGGGTCTACAGCATGATAGAATAATTGTGTAAAAATTTCGTTAAGAAATTTTATCGATTGAATACACAATTTGACTAGAAGGACTAAATTGCAATAGGTGCAAAATCTAAGTTCTATAGGCTAAAGGTAGTAAATTGTTATGAAATTCTAAATTAGAGGTCCTTAAATGGTACTTAGACCATTATACTTTAAGATGGACAAAAATGGACGTAGAGTAGGTAAAATTTCAAAGTTTAAGTGAGGGGTAAATAGGTAATTTGGTAAATAAAGCCAAAATAACTAAATAAAAAAAGGTGTCATCTTCTTCAATTTCATCCCCATAGTCGAAAATTAGAATACGAGACATAGCTAGGGTTTGGCCAAGCTTTCATGCTCAATTGTAAGTTCGTTCTTGTCCCGTTTTTAACGATTTTTATATTTTTGAGATCCTTGTAACTTGATTTAGCTATTTCAAGGACTAATTTGGAAGAAAGTTGTAACAACCCGGTTTAGACCCTAGTTGTAACACCCTTAACCCGTATCCGTCACTAGATTAAGGTTGCGAGGTATTACCAGACGAGACACAAATTCTAAACAATTGTATGCATGCACTTGCTCAAACTTTTAAACCAATCAAATGTTAACATATATAACTAATTTAAATTTTTTTACGAATCATAACATAACAATTTAAATATATTTTCAAAGAACACCAAATAATCTATCCATTAAAATACATACAAAATTTCACAAATCATTTGCATAAGGAAAGTCAAATTTCACATATAAATAATAAAAGTGATATTCTTATTTAACCGAATAATAAGCTTAAAAATCAATCAACTTATACTCATCATTTAATGACTAACCTATACACTACTCAAATATCAAATTTGAACCAAGTCGGACATATATACACCACATAAAACTCATATAATCCTTTTATTTAACCAATGCCCAAAACACTATTCATTTCGTCATTTTTCAATATATTAGCCGAATATAATCATGCTAAAACATAGCTTTATTTAATGCTTAAATTTTCATCATTTTCAACCTATCACTTTATACACATAACCTTTCATAGAAACAAATCAATATACATATATATATCAAACATAATTTGCACATTAAGTCAAACATATTACAAATATATTTCAATTAATGTATACTTATTAATCACTACATAACTGAATGCCAATACTTCAAGTCATAGTCATTTACAAAATACATCCCATTTATATATCATGCCTATCACTCAGCAAAAATATTCAACCGCAATTTCACATCATACTAAATATACCATACACATATATTCAGACATATCTTCATCACCATTAGCAAATATATCTACCTTAATTCACATATAAATATAAAATGGCCGAAACATCAATATCACAACCAAATATAACCATCAATTGATCAAAGCATAAAAATCCAAGCTTAATAAAATAATAAGCCATTTTCGCAATATATATAAGGCACATCTTAAAAACAAGCATTTAACTCAACACATATGAAAAATATAGCCAATAAAGTCAAATCATGCTTGTACATTTCCTCACATATGCACAACATGTTTCAAAATTTAACCTTATCAATATCTTTTATTTATTCAAATTCCAAACCAAATTAACATACTTCAAAACCATGTTTACTATATCATAATTCTGACATTCGAACCATAAGACCAAAACATCATAGCATTCGAACTCCTGAATATAATTAAACATAATTTAACTCACATGCCCAAGCTACATTAAAAACATTCTTTAATATAATTTCATGCCTTTAGCTAATATTAAACATACCATTTTTAAACATAAATTACAATTCATAGTATACCAAATTTGCATGCTCAAACCAATCCAAACTACCTATACCTACCCATTTAACTATATCTATTTGTTCATCAATATAACTTCCAATGATCAAACCAATTAACAAATAAATCACATTCATTCTTTAACATCACCAATGTACCTAAATAACCAATCCACAATAACATGTCATAATCATATACTTTGATTTTTACTAGATATGATCGAATATAATCATACCTTAACAAATCACCATTTTTCTCACAAATAACCAAATCCAAACATATCGTGAAAACACCATACATACCTATCATATAATATTCATACCAAATCAAACTCCAACCATATCAAATATAACCATAATATACTTTAATACCAAGTCACATAATAACACTTTAACAAAATATAACAACCAAGTTCACATATAATTTTTATCTATGCATGAACCATAACCGAATCAATCAAACACACATCCAAAATCACCAACCAAACATAATTATAATTCATTCAAACCTTGAAACCAAAATTAACAATATAATCAAGCCAATTTCGCATGGCTCATATTTACATGCCCCAAAATCAAATATATAAACTAGCCTATACATGCCATAAATTCAAATTCGATTTATAAAAATACCGAAACAGTCGATAGTGTGATAAGCTTCGCTGATGATCCCCGAGCTCGTAACTAGATTTCGAATCTATAAAATAGAAACAAACATAACACACAATAAGCTATTAAAGCTTAGTAAGTCATAAGAAAATAAATAACTCAATATCAATATCAACTCAATTTAATCAAACTAGTTTATACTATCATGATTACATTTATTTTTAAGTGAAAAAAATTCATATATAACATATACTTCCATATAGAATTTTACCTTGGCGGAATATACATGTATCTATTATTCAATTATCATTAAATTTCAAAACCATGGCACCATTGTATAATCTAATATACATAAATTCATATACATATATTCAGAAGACCGAATGTAATAATTTATATATGTTTGCATATAAATCACCATTATAATATCACTACAAACCTTTGGCCGAACATACATTTCATATATATACATACTTTATTTGCAACACAAATAAAGTAACCAACTTACCTTATTTCAAATAAGGAATAGGTTATTACATACCTAATCACCTTTACTCATTTTACACATTCAATCACAATCTATCGTTGCCTGTTGAACCATTCATAATTGAATAAGATACTCGGATAATCACACATATCGTACAATGCCAACATCCTAGACGTGGTCTTACATGTAATCACATATCGATTACACTATCCCAGATAGGGTCTTACTCGCACACATATATCGGAGTCACATATCGATGCCAACGTATTAAACGTGGTCTTACTCGTACATCACATATCGGAATCCTATGTCATAACATATGTATCCTAACTATTCCTAAGGTTCATACAGGGCTTTCAGACGTTGCAATTCGATCGAATCGAACTCGTAAACTTAGTTCCCAATCATATGTACATTCGAATTTCACATATATAATCTCATATAATTTAATTTCAACATATAAACTCATATATAATTAAAATTAATAATATCTATTTGCTTATAAACTTACCTCGGATAATGATAATCAGAACGGGACGACTAGTCGACAACTTTGGTTTTTCTCCGATCCAAATCTGATTTCTTTGGTTCTTGATCTAAAAATATTCAAATTAAACTCACACAAACATATTTTCACTCAATTTAGTCCAAAAACACCTAAATAGGCAAATTACCATTTTACCCTTAACATTTTACACTTTTAACAATTTAGTCCAAATTGCACAAAACACATAACATGCAAAATTTGAGTACACCATGCTTAGGCCAAATATTCATCTTCCTTATACAAGTCAACATTTCATTTATTTCACATTTTAGTCCCTCAAATTATTATTTTTGCAATTTAGTCCTAATTACTCAAAATCATCAAAAATTCCAATACAAAACATGTTAATCCAAAACATATCTTTCATATTTCATCAACTAACATCACAAATATCAATTATTCATCAATGGAATAACTAAAAATATTCATCAAAATCAAAAATTCAAGCATGGGCTTTGTACATTACACTGCAACAATCTAAAAAATGTAAAAATTATCAGAAACCGAGCTAGTTACATACCTTGATTAAGCTCAACAATGGCCGAAACTTTGAAAAATTTATGCTTTCTATTTTCTTTTAACTTTCGGTCATGGAAAAAAAATAAAAGACAAATGCATGATGTTATATTACATGTTTTGTTATAATAACTTATTTACTATTTTACAATTTTAACCTTTTAACTTAAATTTTAAACCATTATAAGTCATGGTTATGATCGTACATAACTTAAAAAATGGTTATATTGCATAATAAATACCTCAAATTAAAATGAGAACAACAATTCGATCCTTTCACATTCAGCCATTAATTTTTCATTTTACGCGATTAAGCCCTTTTTATTAAATCGGCACTCAAACGACCAAATTAAAATACAAAAATTTCAAAAATATAAATTTACACACAATAAACACAGAAAATAATATTAAAATATTTTTCTAACTCAGATTCGTGGTCCCGAAACCACCGTTTCGAATAGGGTTTAAATTGTGCTATTACACTAGTTGGAATAGTGGTTTCGAGACCACGAATCCGAGTCAAAAAATATTTTTATATCATCTTTCGTGCTTATTATATGTGAATTAGTATGTGTGAAAATTTCGTATGAAAATTTGATTGTTTCTGTGCTTAATTTGTTAAAAGGGCCTAATCGCGTAAAATGTAAAAGTTGTCTGCTATTTGTTAAAGTGCCTACTTGCTATGTCTTTTTAAATGTGAGGTCTTTATGTTGTAAATGGACCATTTACTTCATGAATTGACAAGTATGGACAATAGTTAGTGGAATTTTTAATGAAATAGTTAAGGTTGATTTTGTAATTTATGTATTAAGTTATGATTAAATAAAAAAAAAGTAAAAGATGAATGTGTTCATCTTATTCTTGCCAAAAATATCAAATAAAAAGAAATAACAAAAGCTTTTAGGGTTCGGCTAGGAAATTTGAAGATTAAGATATGTAATTTGATCAGTTTTTGATAATTTCTACGTTTTTGAGATCGTTGCTTTGTGCTTTATCAAGCCCATGCCTAAATTTTTTATTTTAATGATGATTTTGAAATATAATATTGATGAAATTGTGAGCTTTGTGAAGTTATATGATAAAAAATGAAAGATATGTGTTAGATAAATATGTTTTGTCTTTGAATTTTTGGATGAATTTGGGTAATTTGGGCTAAATTGTAAAAATGAGATTTCAAGGGACTAAAATGTAAAATAAATGAAATATGTGGGATTATATGAACACTATGAAAATTTGTATAAGCTTGTGTAAAAGGGAATTTTGTGTATTTTGTGATTTTATGAATTAGGGACTAAAGTGTTAAAAATGTAAAAATGTGAGGGCTAATTTGTAAAATGCCTTAATTATGTGTATATGGATTGAATTGAATGATTTTTTGAGTAAAAGAGTTAAATTTGAGTTTATATAGATCAAGAACAAAAGAAAACAAAATTAGATTGGGGGAAATCCAAAGTCGCTGAGTAGTTAACTCCGTTCGTTCGAATCCGTATGAGGTAAGTCAATATATAAATAAATGTGTTTTGAATTGAATTATTATTGTTGATATGCTCTTGAACATTTATGGATAATTATATGATTTGAGTATGAGATATCTGAGAAAGTATCGACAAAGTATCGACATCAAAAAAACCCCGTACGAACCATAGGAATAGTTAGGATACATATGTCATGACATAGGATCTGATATATGTTATCGTGTAAGACCACATTTGGGAAATTGGCACCGACTTATGATTTATGTGTAAGACCATGTATAGGACATCGGCATCGTATTTGATTTCGTGTAAGACCTTGTCTGGGACAGTGGCATCAATATTTGATTACATGTAAGACCACGTCTGGGACGTTGGAATTCTACGAGCTTTCTGAGCTATCCGAGTATCCTTATTGATTGTGAAAGGTTTAACAGGCATTCCGAGAAAATGGATGACTATGTGAATGTGTATTCGATTCAGGTACATTTGAATTGTATATCATGTTTGAGAATGAAAGGTAAGTATATGTACCTTTGTAAAAATATGATTTAAGTATGAGTTGCTTGGAGAATGAGATATGGTATGTATATATATGTGAATTATGATCATTTGAACTATAAGAGATATATAGCTATGTGAATGTATTTTACCTTGAGTTATATGAATAAGTTGATCTAGATTGATGTTATATGTTAAGTTTATTTGTATATGGCTTACTAAGCTTTTGAAAGCTTACTTTGTGTGTGTTTTCAATTGTTTTATAGATATCGTAGCTATTGGGAGCTCGGGGATCGTCGAAGATCATCACCACACTATCGACTCTATTTTGGTACCGTTTGAAAGTGTAAATATTGAAGTATGGCATGTATAGGCTAGAAGTATTTGAATATGTTTTGTAATGTGTATATCAAGCCATGTGATAAGGCTAGATTATGGTTGAATTTATGGTTTGATTTTGATATATGATATGTGATGCAAAAATGACATATTTGGTATACATATATGACCTAGTGAGAAATGGTCAATCTGGTAAGTTAGTAATGTGATTTAGCTATATAAATAGTATGATTTTGATATGAGAATGGATGTGAAACTTTGTTGTAAGAATATGTAAGATTGAATGTGTTTGGTAGGTGATTATGATATAATTTGGTTTAGATAATAAGCATGAAAGTGGTTGATAATGATACGGTATTTATAATGTATATACTGTGGTTGAAATTGGTTGAAAATTTGGTATGAAATCTTGTGGTTTGATGCTTGTAGGGAGAACCCAAAAATGGGTGGCATGTTGACCTTGTAAATGGCCTATTTTTGCCCACAAGGGCAGGGACACGGGCATGTGTCACTGCCGTGTTGCTCAAAGGCTATTTCGAAATGAGCCTAGGCAGACCACACGGTTGCACACACGGGCGTGTGCCAGGCCGTGTGGCCAAGTCAGTTTTGAGCACGAGTTAGACACACGGGCGTGTGACTGGCCGTGTGACCGAAGTTAGTAGCCTCCCTAATTTTCACACGGCTTGGCACACGGGCATGTCTTGTGGCCGTATAGACAAGTCAGTATGTATGCCTTTTTTTGCCACGACCTAGACACACGGCCTGTTCACACGGGCGTGTGAGCTTTATAACTTTGAAAAATTTTTAAGTTTTGAAAAATTTTGTATGAGCTCAGTTTAGTCCTGACCCCTTTCTAAAGCATGGTTAAAGTCTCGTAGACATATATAAGGGACAATTGTGAATAATTATTATATGTTTTGATTATGTTATGCTTAAGTATATGTGAATGTTCTGATATGTCTGGTAATGCCTCGTAACCCTATTCTGGCGACAGATACAAGTTAGAAGTGTTACATTTGGTTGGTATCGGAGCTACGATTAGTCGATTCTAGGACTAACATAGCATATGTGAGTCTAGCTATACATGCCTTATTGATGAACTGCAATAGTGTGATGAATCATGACAACAAAAATGTGTTTTTATATAGCAAATGGATCTCAAATGAGCCGTAGGTGATTATGTCGAAAGTAACGCGCCTGCTCTGCACAAGGGACAGCGCCATCCGACTCTAGACCTGCTTCTAGTAGTTATGATGGAGAGGCTAAGCAAGCCTTTTATCAAATGATGAATGATTGGTTCACCCAATATATCCGTACTAATCCAACTGTGCCACAACCTTCACCCACGATCAATTCTCCACAAGTTCCTGTCATGCCACAAGCTAATCCGATTCAATTGTATAAGCCTCTGGTTGACAAAATTAGAAAATATGGGAATGAAAAGTTTCGTGCTACTACTAATGATGATGCCAAGAGAGCAGAATTCTGGTTAGAGAATACAATACGAGTGTTCGATAAATTGTCATTGACTCTGGACGAATGCCTAAAATGTGTTGTTTCACTTTTGAGAGATACGCCGTATCATTGGTGAAAGACATTGATATCTGGGATTTCCTACAAACTCAATTCTGAAAGAACTACATCAGCAGAGATTCATTGATCAGAAACGCAAAGAGTTTCTTGAGTTAAAACAACGTCGTATGTCTATTACGGAATACGAGCGAGAATTTGTGAGACTGAGCCGGTATGTACAAGAATGTGTTTCGACTGAAGTAATTATGTGCAAGAGATTCGAGGATGGCTTGAATGAAGATATCAAATTGTTAGTTGGGATTCTAAAAATAAAAGAATTCGTTGTACTTGTTGAATGAGCATGTAAAGATGAAGAACTCAAAAAAGAGAAAAGAAAAGTCGATTCAGAAGCTAGAGATGTGAGAAAGAGATCTACATGTAAATCATTTCAATCTACGTCAAATAAATTCAGAGATGATTATAGTTGCTCAAAGCCTAATGTAGGACATCCAAGTAGAGATCGTACGAGATCTCATTCGAGCTTCAGAGCTCAAGCTACTTCTGTTGCAAGTGTTGGAAATGTCCAATCTGATCGACCCGAGTGTAAACACTATGGTAAAAGACATCCCGGTAATTGTAGACTGTATGATTGGACTTGTTTCAAATGTGGATCTTTAGATCATTTTATCTGTGATTGTCCTGAGTCTGTTGAGCAAGAGATTGTGCAAAATCTGAGACTGAGTAACACCTCAGCTCAAGGTAGACCTCCCAAAAATATGTGTAATATGTGTGGCAGTCAGAGGGGAACTAAAGATACGAATATTAGATCTAAGTCTCGTGCACCTGTAAAAGCCTACACCATTCGATCTCATGAGGAAGCTTCGTCTCCTGATGTTATAACTGGTACTTTTACTCTTTACGATACTTCTGTGATTGCTTTGATAGATCCAGGAATAACACATTCTTATATATGCATGAACTTAGTGAACAGTAAGACTTTTCCTATAGAGTCTACTAAATTTGTAATTAGAGTATCAAACCCCCTAGGAAGATGTGTTTTGGTTGATAAAGTCTGCAAGAATTGTCCGTTAATGTTTCAAGACATTTGTTTTCCAGCTGATCTAATGTTATTACGCTTTGATGAATTTGATATAATTCTAGGTATGGATTGGCTAACTTTGCATGATGCTATTGTGAATTGCAAATAGAAAACTATTGATTTGAGATGCAAGAATGATGCAATAGTCTGAATTAAATCTAGTGACTTGAATGGGTTATCGGCTGTGATTTCATCAATGAAAGCTTTGAGTATTGTGAGAAAGAGTTGTGAAGCTTACTTTGCTTATGTGATTGATTCGAAAGTAATAGAAAAGAAAGTGGAATCAATGCCTCTTGTTTGTGAATTTCCTGATGTGTTTCCTGAAGAACTTCCGAGATTACCTCCGATTCGAGAAGTTGAATTTGGCATTGAGTTAGTATCGAGAACTACTCCAATGTCAATAGCTTCGTATAGAATGGCTCCGACTGAGTTAAATGAGTTAAAGTCTCAGTTGCAAGAGTTGACCGATAGAGGATTTGCAAGATCGAGTTTTTCACCTTGGGGTGCTACTGTCCTGTTTGTGAAAAAGAAAGACTGAACGATGAGAATGTGTATTGATTATCGTCAGTTGAACAAAGTGACTATCAAGAAAAAATATCCTCTGCCCAGAGTTGATGATTTGTTTGATCAGTTGAAAGGAGCAACCGTATTTTCGAAGATAGATCTCAGATCGGGTTATTATCAGTTGAGAGTAAAAGATTTAGACATTCTAAAAACTCTTTCCGAACAAGGTACGAACACTATGAATTCTTAGTTATGCCTTTCGGGTTAACGAATGCACTTGATATCTTTATGGATTTGATGAACAAAATTTTTTGACCGTATTTAGATCAATTTATTGTCGTATTCATTGATGACATTTTGATTTATTCACGTGATGAAACCGAACATGCCGAGCATTTGAGAATAGTGCTACAGACTTTGCGAGATAAGCAGTTGTATGCGAAGTTTAGCAAATGTGAATTCTGGTTGCGCCAAGTTGGGTTTCTAGGCCATATTGTGTCAGTATCAAGTATCCGAGTCGATAGAGCAAAATTTTAGCTATTTTGGATTGGAAGCCTCCGAGAAATGTTTCTGCAGTCCACAGTTTTCTAGGACTTGCTGGTTATTATAGACGGTTTGTAAAAGGATTTTCGATGATCATGACTCCATTGACGAAACTGCTTCAGAAAGATGTGAAATTTGATTGGTTTAAAAAGTGTCAGAAAAGATTTGATAAGTTGAAAACCCTATTGACTAAAGCTGTAGTATTAGTACAACTAGAATCGGGTAAAAAATTTGTAATCTACAGTGATGCTTCGTTGAACGGTCTGGGTTGTGTTTTGATGCAGGAAGGCAAAGTCATAGCTTATGCCTCGAGACAGTTGAAATCGCATGAAAAGAACTATTCGACACGCAACCTTGAATTAGCTGCGATTGTGTTCGCATTGAAGATTTGGCGCCACTATTTGTTCAGTGAGAAATGTCATGTATATTCAGATCATAAAAGTTTGAAATATCTGATGACTCAGAAAGATTTGAACCTGTGATAGAGAAGGTGGCTAGAATTGTTAAAAGACTACAAGCTTGTTATTAATTATCATCCGGGAAAAGCAAATGTTGTTGCTGATGCTTTCAGCTGAAAATCATTATTTGCACTGTGTGCTATGAATGCTCAGTTGTGTATATCTGATGAAGGTTCGGTTTTAGATAAATTGAAAGTGAAAACTTTGTTTTTACAGCAGATTATTGATGCTCAGAAGGTTGATAATGAGATTATAGCAAAACGAGCCCAGTGTGATCTAGAGTTTGATTCAGAATTTCGAGTTGATAATGATGATTGTTTAATATTCAGAGATCAAATTTGTGTTCCAAAAAATTCAGAGTTAATTCAGATGATTTTGAATGAAGCTCCTAATAGTCGTTTATCTGTACATCTGGGTAGTACGAAAATGTATAATAATTTGAAATAGCATTACTGGTGGTCTGGAATAAAAAGAGATATCTCCGACATTATTTCAAAATGTTTGATTTTTCAGCAAGTTAAAGCTGAACATCAGGTGCCATCTGGTTTGTTACAACCGATTTTGATTCCGGAATGGAAATGGGATAGAGTGATGATGGATTTTGTTTTGGGTTTACCCCTATCTCCACGAAAGAAAGCTGTAATTTGGGTTGTAGTTGACCGATTGACAAAATCAGCTCATTTTATTCTGGTAAGATCTGATTACTCACTTGATAAATTAGATGAGTTATACATTGTTGATATTGTAAGATTGCACGGGGTACCTTTGTCTATTGTGTCAGATAGAGATCCGAGATTCACTTCACAGTTTTGGAAGAAACTGCAAGAGGCTTTAGGTACTAAATTACATTTAAGTACTGCTTTCCACCTGCATACGGATGGTCAATCTGAGTGAATTATTTAGATTCTGGAGGATATGTTGAGATGTTGCATTCTAGAATTTGAAGGTACGTTGGAACAATATTTGCCATTGATTGAATTCGCGTATAATAATAGTTTTCAATCGAGCATTAAAATGGCACCGTACAAAGCCTTATATGATTGCAAATTTCGTACACATTTGTATTGGACTGAGCTCAGTGAGAATAAGATTCACAGGGTTGACTTGATAAAAGAAACTGAACAAAAAGTAAAAGTGATCCGAGATAGTTTGAAAACTGCTTCCGATCATCAGAAATCTTACACAGATTTGAAATGAAAAGATATTGAATTTGAAATCGGTGAAAATGTGTTTTTGAAAGTATCTCTATGGAAGAAAGTACTCGATTTGGCAGAAAAGGCAAATTGAGTCCGAGCTTCATCCGGCCGTATGAGATTACCGAGCGTATCGGGCCGGTTGCTTATAGATTATTGTTGCCACAAGAGCTAGAAAAGATTCATAATGTGTTTCACGTACCGATGCTTCGACGATACAGATCTGATCCCTCGCATGTGATTCCTTCGTCTGAAATTGAGATTCAGTCTGATCTGACTTATGAAGAAGAACCTATCCGTATTTTGGCTCACAAGGTTAAAGAACTGCGAAGCAAGAAAATTTTGTTAGTAAAAGTAATGTGGCATCGACACGGTGTTGAAGAGGCTACGTGGGAGCCCGAAGATTATATGAGACAGCAATATCTGAATCTGTTCAACGGTAAAATTTTCGGGGACAAAAATCCTTAAAGGGGAGAGTTGTAATAGCCCGGTTTTAGACCCTAGTCAAAATAGTGGTTTCGAGACCACAAATCATAGTCAAAAAAATATTTTTATATTATTTTTCGTGCTTATTATATGTGAATTAGTATGTGTGAAAATTCCGTATGAAAATTTGATTGTTTGTGTGCTTAATTTGATAAAAGGATCTAATCACGTAAAATGTAAAACTTGCTTGCTGTTTGTTAAAGTGCCTATTTGCTATGTCTTTTTAAATGTGAGGTCCTTATGTTGTAAATGGACCATTGAATTCATGAATTGACAAGTATGGGCAATAGTTAGTGGAATTTTTAATGAAATAGCTAATGTTAATTTTGTAATTTATGTATTAAGTTATGATTAAATAAAAAAAAGTAAAAGATGAATGTGTTCATCTTATTCTTGCCAAAAATATCAAAGAAATATAAAAAACAAAAGCTTTTAGGGTTCGGCTAGGAAATTTGAAGATTAAGGTATGTAATTTGATCGGTTTTTGATAATTCCTATGTTTTTGAGACCGTTGCTTTGGGCTCTATCAAGCCCATGCCTAAATTTTTTATTTTGATGATGATTTTGAAATATGTCATTGATGAAATTGTGAGCTTTATGAAGTTAGATGATAGAAAATTAAAGATATGTGTTAGATTAATATGTTTTGTCTTTGAATTTTTGGATGAATTTGGGTAATTTGGGCTAAATTGTAATAATAAGATTTTGAGGGACTAAAATTTGAAATAAATGAAATACGTGGGCTTATATGAACACTATGAAAATTCGGCTAAGCTTGTGTAAAAGGGAATTTTGTGTATTTTGTGATTTTATGAATTAGGGACTAAAGTGTTAAAAATGTAAAAATGTGAGGGCTAATTTGTAAAATGCCTTAATTATGTGTATATCGATTGAATTGAATGATTTGTTGAGTAAAAGAGTTAAATTTGAATTTATATAGATTAAGAACAAAAGAAAATAGAATTAGATCAGGGGAAATCGAAAGTCATTGAGTAGTCGACTCCGTTCATTCGAATCCGTACGAGGTAAGTCAATATAGAAATAAATGTGTTTTGAATTGAATTATTATTGTTTATATGCTCTTGAACATTAATGAATGATTACATGTGTTGAGTATGAGATATCCGAGAAAGTATTGACAAAGATTCAACGTCTGAAAAGTCCCGTACGAACCATAGGAATAATTAGGATACATATGTCATGACATAGAATTCGATATGTGCTATCGTGTAAGACAACGTCTGGGACGTTGGCATCGACTTATAATTTACGTGTAAAACCATGTCTGGGACATCGGCATCGTATTTGATTTTGTGTAAGACCTTGTCTGGGATAGTAGCATCGATATTTGATTACATGTAAGACCATGTCTGGGATGTTGGCATTGTATGAGCTTTCTGAGCTATCTGGCTATCCTTATTGATTCCGAAAGGTTCAACGGGCATTTCGAGAAAATGGATGACTATGTGAATGTGTATCCGATTCAGGTACATTTGAATTGTATATCATGTTTGAGAATGAAAGGTACGTATATGTACCTTTGTGAAAATATGATTCAAGTCTAAGGTTCTTGGAGAATGAGATACGGTATGTATATATATGTGAATCATGATCATTTGAACTATAAGAGACATATAGCTATGTGAATGTATTTTGCCTTGAGTTATATGAATAAGCTGATCTAGATTGATGTTATATGTTAAGTTTATTTGTATATGGCTTGCGAAGCTTTTGAAAGCTTACTTTGTGTGTGTTTTCAATTGTTTTATAGATATCGTAGCTATTGGGAGCTCGGGGATCGTCAAGGATCATCACCACACTATCGACTCTATTTTGGTACCTTTTGAAAGTGTAAATATTGAAGTATGGCATGTATAGGCTAGAAGTATTTGAATTGTTTTGTAATGTGTATATCAAACCATGTGATATGGCTAGATTATGGTTTAATTTATGATTTGATTTTGATATATGATATGTGATGCAAAAATGGCATATTTTGTGTATATATATGACCTAGTGAGAAATGGTCAATTTGGTAAGTTAGTAATGTGATTTATTTATATAATTGGTATGATTTTGATATGAGAATAGATGCGAAACTTTGTTGTAAAAATATGTAAGATTGAATGTGTTTGTTAGGTGATTATGATATGATTTGGTTTGGATAATAAGCATGAATTTTTTTGATAATGATATGGTATTTATGATGTATATATTGTGGTTCAAATTGGTTGAAAATTTGGTATGAAATCTTATGGTTTGATGCTTGTAGGGAGGACCCAATAATGGGTGGCATGTTGACCTTGTAAATGGCCTAGTTTTTCCCACACGGGTAGGGATAGGGGCATGTGTCACTACTGTGTTGCTTAAAGGTCATTTTGAAATGAGCCTGGGTAGACCACACGGTCACACACACGGGCGTGTGCCAGGCCGTGTGGCCAAGTCAGTTTCGAGCATGGGTTAGACACACGAGCGTGTGACTGGCCGTGTGACCCAGGTCAGTAGCTTCTCTAATTTTCAAATGGACGTGTCTTGCTACCGTGTGGATAAATCAATATGTATGCCCTATTTTACCACGACCTAGACACACGGGCGTGTTTAATGCCGTGTGAGGCACATGGCTTGTTCACACGGGCGTGTGACCTTTATAACTTTGAAAAATGTTTTAGTTTCAAAAAAAATTGTAAGAACTCGGTTTAGTCAAACCCCTTCCTAAAGCATGTTTAAGGTCTCGTTGACCTATATAAGGAACAATTGTGATTAATTATTACATCTTTTGATTATGTTATGCTTAAGTATATGTGAATGTTCTGATATGTCTGGTAATGTCTCGTAACCCTATTCCGACGACGGATACGGGTAAGGGGTGTTACAAAAGTTAAAGTCTAAAATTTTACCCATGTTGGATGTACATGTATTTTGATGTTTGATGGTAAAAAATGCATGTTTGTTGTTAATTAAATAATGTTTGTAAAGTGATTTTCAATAAAAACGTTAAATAGGGGCTTTTTTGCAAAAGTCTATAAAATGTGAAGAAAAATGTGAATAAATGAAAAATGTGGGCTATTATGAGTACAAACAACAATCGGCTAGGCTTGGGTTGTCAAGAAATTAAACGAAATTCATTTTATGAGCCTAAGGACTAAATTGTAAAATGTCGTAAAGTTAGGGGTAAAAATGTAAATTTTGCCATAATGTGTTTTTGAGCTGAATTGTATAATGTGATGACTAAATAAGTTAAATATGGTATTATAAATCAAGAAAAACAAAATTTGGGTGTAGATCAGGGGAAAAATAAAATAATTGACAAATAGATCCTTTTGCCGTTTCTATAAATGAGGTAAGTTCATATGTTAAATAAGCTTTATTATAATTATATTTTAATTGCTTTAATACGACATGAATTGTATAAATGACTTTACGGACACGTTCGACAATGTTTCGACAAGCGACAAATCCCAATCGAGCCTTAAGAATAGATTAGGATACAAGTGACATGTCATTAGGGCTTTATGATATGAAATCCGGGTGTTGGTCCTCTACATCCTACCAGTGGCTGAGTATACCAACATGTGTTATGGTTGCTTGACAGCTTGTGTAAGCAGCATCATATAGCTATGTCTTCACTAACAGCTTGTATGAGCAGGCCCGTTAATGGCTCGAGAGCGAGCATATACATGTTATGAGATAGAGGTAGCAATGGCTACATATGTGGCACCTTATGTGCAAGGTTTTCCTGAGTATCCAATAATATTATTTTGAGTGGTTCATTGGGTACGACGAAGATGACAATAAGTATGAAATTATTACGATATGGTATAGGTATGTACTTAATGCTTATGATTAATAATTTGTGAAATGACGAAGGATTTGTATAACTGTTCCAATGTTTTAACTGGGTATCCCAATAGGGATTGTGGGAAGCAATATTTGGGTTCTAAGGCCCAAACTACGTCAATAGTGAGTGTTGGAAATGCTAGGTCTAATAGACTTGAATGATTGATGTGACTTAATAGTTTGTTATTGAATGGTTAAGATTAACTTAATGGTATGTTAGGAAAACTAAGTAAAATTATGCTTGTTATTAGTAGCCATATTGGAACTTGTGGAATGTGAGTTTGGTATGATTTGGTTTGGCAAAATATAATGTTGTAAAAATGTTGAGTGTGGATAATGAAATGACATGATGTGGCCTTATTTGTGGATGTTTTGGTTGCTTAAATATACAATGGTTTTTGCCAATGAGATTGTGGGTGTGTATGTGCAAATTAGGGTGACAAATGGCTTGGTAAATAGCCTTTATTTTGTCCACACAGGTAGACACACGGGCGTGTGTCTAGGTCGTGTGAGACACACGGCTTGCCCTATGGGCACATGTTTTGGCCATGTGTCCCCTGCACCTTAATTTTGAGAAATAGAATGCTTAGAATTGAGTACACGAGCAGAGACATGGGCGTGTGTCTTAGCCATGTGAGGGACACGGCCTCAGGCACGGGCGTGTGAAGTCTGCACCTATTTCATGAAAATTAAATTAACCACATCGCCTAGCACACAGGCGTGTGACCTAGCCATGTAATCTCAGTTTGTTCATACATTGCAAAACAGAAAGTTACACAGGTTATGCACAGTGCCCCAAACCACACGAGCGTGTGACCCCTGTTCATAGCAAAAATTTCTAAGTTTTATAAAATTTTCTTAAGTGCTCAGTTTAGTCTCGAACCACTTCCAAAGCATGTTTTGGGGCTCATAGGCTCGAATTAGGGACTTTATGATTGAATACAAATGGTTTTAATTTGGATGAAAATTTATGACTCGATTTGTATGTTTGCTTGCGATGTATGTAACGCCCTAAAAATCTCGATATCCCAAATTTTATTTTTTTTGGTTTTGATAAAAAAAAATGTGCTAGTTATTTTTTGTTAAGTAGGTGATGGTAGGTCTTGGCTAAGGTTTAAGTTTGAACTTAGAGGAAAAGAAAGTTATGCGTTAATAATTAAAAGGACCTTGTTGGCAAGTAGTTGGGCTTTTAAATAAAGATAGGGGAAAATGGCATAAAAAAAGCCTTATGGAGGAGTGGCTAAGTGACGACACTTAGAGTATAGGGAGGTGGTGTTAGTGGCTAGCAAGGAGATCCAAGTTTTGAATCCTAGCTTAGCATTTTTAGAAGTTTAATTTTGGCCTTCTAGAAGATTGGAAGTGGCGTGAAGATGGACTCCAAGGGGAGTGTTTAGAAGAGGAAATTGAGGAAAGGATCAAGGGGTTATCACGGAGAAAAACGATGAGACGAGAAGGGGGAAGTGATGGAGTCAAATGGGGAATTGAAGGTCAGACAATTCGGCTATAGGGGCTATAAATAGTGGCTGAATGCAAGGTTGCCAGGCTAATGCCGAAATCTCTCTCACTTGTTATCGAAAACCCTTTTCTCTTCAAGATCCAAAAAGTCGAAAACCTTTGCTTCCTTCTTTCTTTTCTGTGCCGATTTGCTATTCTTCCTCAACTCAGGTTTTTGATTCATTGTTGATTTAGTTGACTTTTTCTCGATTTCCTTAGTGCCGAATAACCTCTTTCTTACCATACATATCGTAAGGGCAGAATAGTTTCTTGGCCGATTACTCTTAGTGCTGACAGTACCCCCTCCACTCGGTCAATTCTAGTGCAAGTATTTACTCT
The DNA here is from genome assembly GCA_025698465.1 of Gossypium longicalyx. NCBI lineage: Eukaryota > Viridiplantae > Streptophyta > Magnoliopsida > Malvales > Malvaceae > Gossypium > Gossypium longicalyx. The sequence continues at coordinate 62,043,715 of CM046995.1, read as the reverse complement.
CCCACTCGGTTGTTGCTAAGTATCGAATATATAGATCCTCACTCATTCTAATCGGTTTTGGGTAAGAATAGGTATCGAATCTCGGTCTTTGGATCCCTGCCAATTTGCTTTCAGGTAAGAGACTTTGGTAAGTTCTTTTAACCTGAGTAGGCCGAATGTTCGTAGTTAAAGTAAGGGGGACTTGTGTTGGATACGAGTCACCAATTATTCTAGTTTTAATAGTTAAGATTGGTGCAGATCTAGGAGTTGATCGAGGTTAGTGATTTAAGAAGGGGCTGTTATACTTATCGCGCAAGGTAAGCTTAAGGTGAGGTTTCGGTTTAGTAAAGATATGTATTAAGCATGTGATTAATTGAAGGGTGATATCGTTTGTGGGTTGGTGACTAAGGGAATCACAGCATGCTTGCTTACCAGGTGTGTACATATACTGCACACACTAGCATATCGGCAAAAGTCAAAATGCTAAAAAGCCAAAATGTCGAAAAGACGAAAGTTTTGCTACGGCAAACTTGCGAGCGTGCGAACACTCGTAAGAGGGAAACTGATAGGTTGTCTGAGGCCCCATGGGCGATTCCATGAACTTGGGCTATGATCTGGCCAATTGGGCTTGAATAGGCTTAATGGGCCTAATGGGCTGTTGGGCCCATAATAGGCAAAATTGATAAATTGATGCTATGTGATCGAAATTCGAATGTGAGCATGTGTATAATGTGGTTTGGGCCTAATGGGCCATATACAGCTGATTTGGGCCTAATGGGCCATATGAATGTGATTGGGCCTAGTGGGCTATATACAGGTATGTGAATTTGACTTGGCTATGCAAAGGGGTTTTGGGCCTAGTATATGATGACTACATAGAACTTAATTAATTAATTACGACCGTGGACAAGTCAAAGGGTTAAGATGTGGCAACGGGTATATGCTTGTCTAGGATTGGATCTAGGGAGAGCTTGGTACTTAAGCAGTCTTAATGACCCACCTCCTCTTCTCTGGAATCCTACCTGGTGCATAGTCTTCATTCATCTTAGCTCACGGGATTTGTTAACGGGCCAAGGTAAGTGAAAATCGTAAGGAAAGGGAAAATTACAGAAATGCCCCTAAGTTCGAAAATGACCAAAATACCCCTAGGTGTTGAATGTAAGTTTTATGGATGTGACATGTATACATATGATATTCTGCTTAGGTTGCAAATGGGTTGGGAATTTTGGAATGGAGGAAGTATATAAGGATCGCATGGTTGCTTGATGACCGTGGATCCACCAAAGGCTTTTTAAGCCCATTATATGATTAGCAGCTTTCTGCAATGAAGGCTGTTCTGCAACCGAGCTACCATTGAAGTGTATCAGTTGGGTGGGTCGATATTTATATCCCCACATGAAGTGTACAGGGGGATGGAGCTGAAGTGTAGCGGATGGATTATTGGGGTGGGTTGCATTACACTGCATTGCATGTGTGATTTTATGATGATTGACGAATGCTTGCTGCTCGACGAGGATGGACACACTGAGTTTGCAAAAACTCATCCCCTCTTTTATTTTTCTCAGGTAATGCTCAATAGGAGGTTCGATGTTTAGAGGGACTCTAGGTGGCCAGCTAGCAAGACAACTTGGGCTTGGTTGTTTTAAAAGCATTTAGTTCTTGATTTATTAAATAATTTTAGATTGGATTGTAATAAGGCCTCCCCTTTTTTTTATTACTTGGATTATTATTCTTATGCATTGTAATTGCGAGAAGTTGAACAGGGATTTTCTAAACCATAGTTTTTATATACTACGTTTCCGCAACCAAACTTTTAATTGATAAACTTTCTTAAATCAAATGTTTTAAACAAAGCTTTCACAACTGAAAAGAATGTTTTCATAAGTTAACTAAGGTTTCATATCTTAAGGAAGGGTTTTCAATGAAAACAAGGTTTTCACTAAAACACTTCAATGTGATACGCCAGATTCGGCCATAACGTCTAGGCCGGGTTTGGGGTGTTACAATGTAAGTCCAGTAATACCTCGTATCCTGTTCCGGCATTGAATATGGGTAAGGGGTGTTACATTCAAGCACTATAAGACAGAGAAAAGAAAATCGAGTACGCATTTCAAATGCTTGGTAAGTTTGTATACAGGAATTTAACTTACCAATTATGTTTAATCCTGTAAATAACATGCATCCCAACAAATTGACCAATTTTCTAATCACATACTCTCAATCAAACAAGTTAGTCATGAATTTCTAAATACTTTTCAAGTAATAAAGATATACTCATCATGTAATACTTTCATACACATATAATTTTCTTTTCATATTTCCATATAACATATACATTTCTATGATAAGTCATCTCAAGTTTAGATTAGCCATAACAAAACTTTGTCCGTTGAATTTAATTGAAATATCTGTAACACCCCTAACCTGTAACCGTCGCAGGAATAGGTTAAGAGGCATTACCAAACTTGTAACTCAATTCAGAACAATCATTTATCAAATGTCATCTTAATTCAGTAAATATCATTCATTCACATTCAATATGTACTTAAATCAAGCATACAAAGTTTAAATCATGCATTCGAGACTAAATCGATAACATATGAAAAATTTAGAAACTTAGAAAAAATTTCATCATTTCAAGTATTACACGCCGGTGTGAATAGGCCGTGTGCCTCACACGGCTAATAGACACGCCCGTCCCTTAGACTGTGTGGAAATAGGTCATACATATTGACTTGTGTCACATTGCCGAGGACATGCCTATATGCCAGGCCATGTGAAAATTGGAAAGGATACTGACTTCGGTCATACGGCCAACCACACGCCTGTGTGTCTAGCCCATGTACCCTTCGAAATGGCCACACACTCCCATGTATCAGGACGTGCCAAAACTGTAGGGTATACTGACTTATCAACACGACCAAGTCACATGCCCGTGTGCTAGGCCATGTGCCACTTAGGGGGGTATACTGACTTGTACGACACGGTCGGTCACACGCCCGTGTGTGAGGCCGTGTGGAGCATACTGACTTCCATTCCATTTCATCACCAGGAACACACAGCCGTGTAATTGACCGTGTGTAACACATGACTGAGACAATGCCCGTATCCCCGCCCGTGTGGATAAAAATAGGCTATTTGCAATGCCATTTTGCCACTCTATACACACAAGCATTCACAAACATAAATGACCACATTTCATAACTTAGTTAGCAATCATAATAACCATTTCAATTCACATTATTTGCCATATCAAACCTAACATTTACATACCCAATTACCTAATCATCATCATGCATAATTCATTCATATACCAAATACATATCAAAACATCATTTTCACATTTTCATTCCATCTATTCTTTGCCAAAACATACCATAATTGAACACTTATACACAACCAAAGATGATTCCAAAATAAGCCAAATCACATGGCTTAGCTCAAATACAATATATAACAAAAGCATAATTTTCAAGTGATTATAACTAACACCATTTAAACTAGCCTATACATGCAATATTTTCATATTTTCACAAGTTCAAAAGTACCAATCAGAAATTGGATAGTGTGATGTGCAACTCTGACTTGTTCAAAATGATCAAGCTAACGAACCTCTATAAAACATAGAAAAAGAAACAGAGTAAGCTTTATAGCTTAGTAAGCCCGTATAATTCAGAATTACTTACCATTTATACATAATCAAAGCAATAATCAAAGTGTAATCAATTCACTTACAAAATGCCTAAACACAAGCGTTCATCACATGTTAGTCATTTAAAATACATGAAACCATCCATTAATACAACACCTTGCATCATAATAAATTCATATATCATATATAACATTAGTAACATTTCAATCTCAATCATATAAACAATAATTCATTGTAAACCGTAACTCATCTATATAAAAATTATTTATGCATGTTGAACCTATTAGAACTTCAAAGGATACTTAGGTAATAAACATCAGTAATCTGTCAATTCATTATCATTTATGCTCTTTCGAGCCATGATCGGTAAGCTCCTCCTGAGCTGATGAATAGTAAGCTCTATATTGAGCTAAAACGGTAAGCTCTGTCGAGCTGAACAGTAAACTCATACGAGCTAAAATGGTAAGCTCCAATGAGCTGAAAATAGTAAGCTCTTACGAGCTAATATATCAGTAAGCTCATACGAGCTGTGGTGAGTTCGCAACAAATGCATGAACTCAACCAAAACGGTAACCTTAGTGACATGTCACTTTTACCCTATTAATTCATATAGTTCAAACGGGGCTCGGTAACCAATAAAATATATCGATAAGGCATTCATATCTCAAGTCTATCAATTGTACACATTCATTTCAATAATTACAAGTGTATAAAATTTCGATTCTAATTATATGAACTTACCTCGTATCCTCGGATAAAACTATCAGCTAATCGTCCATTTTCCGTTTTCCTCAATCTAGTTCTAGTATTTGCTTATCTTGATCTATATAATATCAAATTAACTCATTGAAACTTTCATTCAATTCAATTTAGCCTAAAACATTCATTTTGGCTAAATTACAATTTTACCCTTAAACTTTTGACTACTTTTCAATTTAGTCCTCAACAAGTAAAAATGCAAAATTACACGATTAGGCCATAACCCATGGTAGCCGAATTCCATAGGAACTCATAGCAGCCCATATCTTTCATTATTTTACACTTTTAACCACCACATTTTACAATTTCACAATTTAATCCCTATTTTACATTTTTGTCAAAAATAACTTTACAAAACTCATTTAACTATCATCAAGCTTCCATAATCTACCATTAAACATCAAAGAACTCAAGTATTCAACAATGGCACTTCACAAAATCATGAAAAAATTCAAAAATTAAGGCATGGGCTAGCTCGAATACAAAGTAACGATCTAAAAACGTAGAAATCATTAGAAACCAAGCTCAAAACACTTACCTATTTAACCATGAAAGTGTTGAATGTTAAAACCCTATAATAGCTTTCTCTTCTCTTTAATTTCGGCAAGAGATGAATGAATATAACATGAATTTGGTTTTGTTTTATTATTATTATTAACTTAATACATAAATTACTATATTAACCTTATAAATATAACTTATAAATCACTTAAATCATGGACATAAATGTCCACTAACCTTAATCATGGTATAATAACATTGTAAGGGCCTTTGATTTACTAAATCATAGCAATTAAACACCTTTAACAATTAGAACTCAACTTTTACGCATTATGTAATTTAGTCTTTTTTACCGAATTAAGCATTTAAACGGCAAAATTTCTTAACAAAATTTTTACACAGTAATTCTATCATGTTGTAAACCTTAATAAAATAATAAAATAATATTTTAACTTCAAATTTGTTGTCTCAAAACCACAGTTTCGATTTGACTCAAAAATAGGCTATTACAATATCGATGGATACACATGTAGTACACTTAAAGTGTACAACACTGTAATCCGTCAACACATGTTCAGGGGTACCCATTAGGGCACATAATCAGGAATCACTCTCTCGAGCCATATAACAAGATGCTCATGGGATCCATGTAAAAGGAAGCTTATCCAGGCTACATCAGGAAACTCATAAGAGTTTAAAACAGAAAGCTTAATGAGCTTAACAGGTAACTCCGAAAAGCTATTATCAGGGAGCTCCGGATAGCCATATAATAGGAAGTTCAAGCGAGCCATATCAGGAAGCTAAAAAAGAGCCTATATTAGGACGCTCATAAAGAGCTGCGTTTGTGTTTGCAATATATGCAGGATCACTAGCGATCGTATAACAGGATGCTCACAAAGAGCTGCGATAGTCTGCAATACATGCAGGATCGCTACCGATCAGGATGCTCGCAGGAACCATGTATCAGGAAGCTCAAGAGGGCTTATAACAGGATGCTCTTTCGAGCTAAGGTGTGTCTGCAACATATGCAAGACCACAACCAGTCGGGAAATCCTATATCCATTGAATTCTATCTATTCAAATGGGACTTATCATTTATCGGGCATTATCGGATTTGGATTCAATTTTCATATGCATGACAAATACATAATTCTCATACACAACATTCAATTGAAACATATAAATGTACAAATTTAGTTACACGAACTTACCTCGACAGGTGTTCGTATACAAGGATCTACTAATCCAACACTTTTTCTTTTCCTCGATCTAACTTCGTATTTGAGTTATTGGATCTATATAAATGAATTTAACATTAATTTGATAAAATTCACATTCAATTTCATTCAATTCACTTATTATGAAAAATTACTATTTTGCCCCTATATTTTTAATAAATTCTAATTTCATCCCTAGGCTCGGAAAATAAAATTCATGCAATTTAATCCTTATTCCAAGCCTAATCAATTTGTATATATAACATTTACAACCTATATATTTCACAAAAATAAGAAATTTTCTATGAATTTTACATCTTTACAATTTAGTCCCTAAATAAAAATTCCATGAAAATTTCCTTTACAAAAGTTGTTTATGTAACACCCCTAACCCATATCCATCACCGAAATAAGGTTATGAGGCATTACCAATCAATACACATCGTTCACATACATAACATTTTCATTCATATTCACAATCCATTCATATCAATCATACTGTCCCTTAAAAGGTCCTATGAGACCTTAAAACATGGTTAAACCAGGTTCGAGACTAAATTGATAACATTTACAAACTTTAAGAAATATAGAAATTTTTTTTTATTATAGGGTCACACGCCCGTGTAATAGGCCATGTCTCACATGGCTATAAGACACGCCCGTGTCACTGGCCATGTGAAAACAGGGCATACATACTAACTTGCACCACACAGCCAGAGACACGGCCGTGTGCCATGGCTGTGGGAAAGCTAGGGAGGTTACTGAATTAGGTCACGCGGCCAACCACACGCCCCTATTTCTAGCCCGTGTACCCTTCAAAATGGCCACACACGCCCGTGTGCTAGGCCATGTGCCATTTAGGGGGTATACTGACTTATGTCACACGGTCAGTCACACGCTCGGATATGAGTCCGAGTGACACACACGGCTAGTAGACACACCCGTGTGTCCAAGCTGTGTCAAACATGTAAGGTATACTGGCTTAATTCGTATGGCTACCCTAAGGGAGACACAGCCGTGTAACATGACGGTATGTCACACACGGCTGGGACACATGCCTGTGTCTCTACCTGTGTGGACAAAAATAGGCCATTTGTAAAGCCAATTTGCCACCCTATCCACAAGCATACAAATCAACCTAAAATAGCACCATTTCATTACATTTTTAGGCAACCAAAAACATGCCAAATCAATCATGTATCAAGTTATATATATCATCAACCAATTCAACTACTAAATTCCATATACAAATATACCAAATCCATATACCAAAACTTTCAAACATTATTAACTAACCAAATCAACATCCATTTAATTATATCTACAACTATGACAAACATACCAAAACAAGCTAACATATAAGGCATTATATGCATCACATATATCACTTATCAAGTACATAAGCTAACCCAATTTAAATGGCTAAAAACATACCAACATTTACATCATTAGCAAGCCAAGTCACATGGCTAACATCATAGCTCAAAACATACCAAAATGACTCTAACCTATACATGCCATATACCATATATATGCAATCTTCAAAAGTACCAACAAATGTTCGATAGTGCGATGACGTATTCCTAACGATCCCTGAGTTCGAGCTAGATTTGATTATCTATAAAACATAAACAAATAACACACAGTAAGCTTCATAGCTTAGAAAGTTTGTAGTGAAACAATTGAATTCATTAAATGTAACAGCCCGATTTTGGGGCAAGTCGAAACAGTGGTTTCGGGACCACCAATCTAAAGTTAGAGAAAAAATTTTATTAATGTTTTAGACTTATAATAAGTTTATATTAGTGCATGAAAAATTTGGTAAGTTGATTTTGACGTTTATGAAGCTAATTGCGAAAAAGGATTAAATCGCATAAAATGCAAAAGTCTTAAATTGATAGCTAAGGGTGTTAGTTTGTTATGGGTCTTAATTTTGGGTGTCTTTAAAAGGAAACTAGACCCTATTGAGATAGCTTGGCCGGCCATGAGGGATAAAAATGTTGAAAAGTCAACATTTGGTAATTGATGACATCATGTATATTATAATAATACCCTAAGCTTAGCTATCATCTTTTTCTTTCATTCTTTCTTTACTTCCACTGAAATTTTCAGCCAAGAAATGGGGTTTTAAGAGCTTGAAACTTTAGCAACTTTAAGCCTTCACAAGTGACTTTAATGGCTTTTCTTGAATATTTTTTTACTTTTGAGACCCTTGAAGCATGAACTTTCAAATGAGGGCGCTATTTTGCAAAATGATTAAGATTTTAGGGTTTTTCCATGAAAGTAATTGTGATATTTACTGAGTTTTTATGGAAGAAAATAAGTCTTAGGTGTGTTATAAACAACTTTTGTGAAAGGTGTTAGCATGAAAACACCTAAAATGACAATTTTGGATAAGTTGTAAAATAGATGTTAAATATGTGAAATAGTGAGATTTTGGAGTTTCTACAAGAGTAAAAAGGGTTTGGAAAAGTTTAAAATACAAAGAAATTCAATGAAAAGAGATTTTTGAGTTGAGGGGTAAAATAGTCATTTTGTAAATGTCTAGGGGCAAAATGGTCATTTAGCCCAATTATGAATTGTTGAGTGCCTAGGTTAATAAAGTGACTAAATGAGTGCATTTTGTATTTTATAGATCAAGAAATACTGAATCTGAACCTAGATCGAGGGAAAGCCAAGCAAATCAACTAAACCGTCTGGTCACTACATTTTGTAACCCGAGGTAAGTTGTATGTAAATAATACAACTACATTGTTAATTTATGTGTTGAATTATATTTGGATTAATATGGCATGAAATGCCTGATTTTGGAATTTAGAAAGTATGATGAAAATAGAGATAGTAGAGTTCTCATTTGAACCTAGGAAATAAATCGGATATTCATGCCATGACACATGGGTTATTGTGAGCTAGTGTAAGACAAGTTTGGGACACGCATCGGCCACATTATGAGAGCCAGTGTAAAATCGTGTCTAGGACATGGCATCGGCATTAGGATGAGTGCTAGTGTAAGACATGTCTGGAACATGCATCAGCCTCGTGAAGTAAGCCAGTGTAAGACATGTCTGGGACATGCATCGGCTATGAAATGATAGTTAGAGTAAGATCATGTCTAGGACGTGGCATCAACTTGAGATATGAGCTAGTGTAAGGCCATGTCTAGGATATGGCATCGGCACCCTACCCCATGTTTGAGGCTTATCGAATATCCGGTAAAGTTTCAAACGGTTCAACGGTGAGAAATACAGTTTAAGCTAATAAGTATGGTATAACCGTGTTGCGAGTGGTACAGGTACCTAATTGAAATGTATGAGAGACGAGTCTGATAAATGCTATGGGATTTGTATGGATAGTGATGAGTAAGTTATGCTTATGCCCACTTTTGTGTTATGAGCATGTTGATGTATGGTAAAATTGTTATTGTAGATTTTATGTACAACTTACTAAACTTTATGCTTACTCCCTCTCCTTTCCATTTTCTTATTGTACCGCCTAACTAGCTCGGGGATCATCCAAATTCGAAGGCAGCGATCACACTATCAGCCGAAGCACTCGGTATAGATAGACTATTTATTTTTGAGAATGGCATGTATAGGGCTAGACTTTGATGTTTTGAGTCTTTGAAAAAAATTGGCCAAATGTGTTGGCATGGGTGACTCCCCTTCGTTTTGTATGAATCTTCCAATGATGGCTAGTATTCATTATGATATATGTTAATGGTGTTATTTTCATGGATGAGTAAAATGCACAATTGAAATGTTGTCCAGTGTGGCTGATTTTGTTGCAAGAAATTTTCTTGTATTGGCTTTGGTTGTTATTGTGTAGGTTGAGTAAGTAAGCGTGGCAAGGAGGCTTGGTAAATATCCTTATATTGTCCACACGGGTAGACACATGGGCATGTGGTCCGACCGTGTGTCCCCTGCACGTAAAATTTGCAAGTCAATATGCATGATAGTAAATGCACGGGCGGGGACATAGCCATGTGTCTCAGCCGTGTGAAGGGCACAGCCTAGCATACGAGCGTATGCCTTGGCCATGTGGCCCTTAAGAATTGCTGACGTCAGAAATAGAATGTCTAGGTTTTTACACACAGGCTAGGACTTTGGCATTTCTTGGTCGTGTGAGGGATACGGGCGTGTCTCAGGCCATGTGAAAACCCCTTTAGGTTCGAATTAGAAATTAATTCCACATGGGCTAGGGACACAGACGTGTCATGAGCCACATAGTCGTGTGAGAGCACACGGTTACCCACACGGGCTTGTACCCTATTGCAAAAGTAAATTTTCTAAAGTTAGTTGGAGGACCCGAGTTGGTCCTGAAGAATTTCTAAAGGATGTCTAGGGTCTTGTAGGCCCGTATTAAAGAGTTTATGGTAAAGATGGCATAAGTTTTAAATTTTTCTAAGTCTTGGAGACTCGAAATTGATCATAAGCACAAGTTATGTTAGGTAACGCCTCTTATTCCATCCCGACGTAGGATACAGGTACGGGGTGTCATATTTAGTTGTATCAGAGCTATGGTTTAGTCAGTTTTAGCACTAACCTAGCATGGGTACGATTCTAGCTATACTTGCCATAAATGTATATTGATAGTGTGACGACTCCTTACGATTATAAATTATGTTTTTTATATAGTAAATGGATCTTGATAAAGCCACGGTGGATGACGTGGAGAGTAATACGCCGGCTCCCGCTGAAGGGACCGCGCCAGTTGAGAGTGAGCCTGTGACTATGGGCCAAGGCAGAGGGGTAGAGAAGCCTATCTCAGAATGATGGACGCTTGGTACACTGAGTTTGTTCATGCGAATCTAAACACGCCACCTCCCCCCCTTCTCGATTCCTCAGTATGCCCCGGTAGTTCCGCAAGGCACGATTATGGTTAGGAGGGAGAAACCTCCAGTAGATAAGATTCGAAAGCAAGGAGCTGAGGAATTTTGGGCTAATATAGATGATGACCTAGAGAGGGCAAAATTTTGGTTAGAGAATACAATCAGGGTATCTGATGAACTATCGTGCACCCCTGAAGAGTGCGTGAAGTGTGCAGTGTCACTCCTACAAGATTCGGCTTACCAATGGTGGAATACTCTCGTGTCTGTCGTACCGAGAGAAAGAGTAACTTGGGAATTCTTCCAGGAAGAGTTCTGAAAGAAGTACATTAGCCAGAGGTTCATAGACCAAAAGAGGAAGGAATTTCTAGAGATGAAGCAAGGCCACATGATAGTGGCGGAGTATGAACATGAGTTTGTGAAACTCAGCAAGTATGCACGGGAGTGCGTGTCTACAAAAGCCACCATGTGTAAGAGGTTCGAGGATGGCCTCAATGAGGATGTCCGAGTATTTGTTGGTATTTTAGAGATAAGAGAATTTGTATTACTCCTTAAGAGAGCATGCAAAGCAGAAGGTTTGGTAAAAGAAATGAGGAAAGTGGCTATTGAGTCGCGAGATTCAAAGAAGAGACAGATGGGGAAATCACGTCAGTCCTCATCTAAAAGATCAAGAGAGTTCCCGACTCGATCGAATACTTTGGTAGGGTTCTCGAATAGAAACAAGAACCAGCAGAACACGGCTTCTAGAGCCCAGACCACTTCTATTGCGAGTGTCAAGAAGTGCTCGACCTAATAGACCAGAATGTTCGTTATGTGGTAGGCGTCATTTTGGTGAGTGCCGAGGTAAAGAAAGAGGGTGCTTCAGGGTCACTAGGCCACTTCATCCGAGATTGTCCCGAATTGGATGACAAAGAGAAAAAGCTAGATGTGAGGGCAAATAGTGCTCCTTTGAGGGTTAGACCACAAAAGAACCGAGAAGTGGGACTTGTAGTAAAGGTGCGCCAAGAGATGCTGTAGTGAGGTCCGAGGGTAGAGCGCCTACAAGGACCTACACTATTCATGCTCACAAAGAGGTAGAGTCTCACGACATGGTCACAAGTACCTTTTCTATTCATAATATGTTTGTTGTTGCTTTAATTGACCCAGGGTCCACCCACTTTTATATTTGTATGGAATTGATATCCTGTATGAACATGCTAGTGGAGTCCACTGAATTCGTGATAAAAGTGTCCAACCCTTTAGGTAGGCATGTGCTTGTTGCCAAAGTGTGTAGAAATTGTCCTTTGATGATTAGGGGTCATTATTTTTCGGCTAATTTGATGTTATTGTCATTTAATAAATTTGATGTAATCTTTGGGATGGATTGGTTAACTTCTCATAGTGTTGTAGTGGACTGAGGGAGGAAAGTTATTGAGTTGAAATGTGAGGATGGGAATGTTCTTCGGGTTGGACCAAATGAATCGAATAAATCGCCTGTGGTGATATTGTTTTTGGTTGCTGAGAAACATTTGAGGAAAGGATATGAGGCTTATCTCACTTTTGTTCTGGATACTCAAGCTTCTAAATCGAAGATTGAATCGGTACCAGTGGTTTGCGAGTTTCTAGATGTGTTTCCAGAAGTGTTGCCTGGATTACCTCCAACTAAGGAAGTTGAATTTGGTATTGAGTTGGTCCATAGTATGGTACCTATCTCGATCGCTCCGTGTAGGATGGCCCTGACGGAATTGAAAGAGTTGAAAGTACAGTTGCAAGAGTTAGCAGATAAGGGCTTTGCGAGACCTAGCTTTTCACCGTAGGTGCTCCGGGTACTTTTGTGAAAAAGAAAGACGAGACGATGAGGTTATGTATTAACTATAGACAACTCAACAAGGTAACAGTGAAGAACAAGTATCCTTTGCCAAGGATCGATGACCTATTTGATCAGTTAAAGGGAGCCACTGTGTTTTCTAAGATTGACTTGAGGTCAGGATATTACCAGTTAAAAGTTAAGGAGCAAGATGTACCGAAGACTGCGTTTTGGACGAGATACGAGCATTCTGAGTTCATCGTCATGCCCTTCGGTTTGACTAATACCCCGAAAATGTTTATGGAATTGATGAACCGTATTTTTTGGCCGTATTTGGATAAGTTCGTAGTGGTCTTTATTGACGACATACTGATTTACTCACGTGACGAGGGTGAGCACGCGGAGCATTTTAGAACGATTCTACAAACTTTGAGAGATAAGAAGCTTTATGCCAAGTTTAGTAAGAGTGAATTTTGGCTTAAAGAGGTTAGATTTCTAGGACATATTGTGTCGGGTGATAAGATTAGAGTTGACCCAAGCAAGATATCGGCTATTGTTGAATGGAAACCGTCGAGGAATGTGACTGAAGTTTTAAGCTTTTTGGGCTTGGCCGTATATTATAGACGGTTTGTAAATGGATTCTCTATGATAGCTACGCCGATAACAAGGTTACTGCAAAAAGATGTCAAGTTCGAATGGACAGAAAAGTGCCATCAAAGTTTCGAGAAATTAAAGGCTTTGTTGACCGAGGCTCCAGTTTTAGTCCAACTGGAGTCGGGAAAGGAGTTTGTGGTATATAACGATGCCTCTTTGAATGGTTTGGGGTGCGTGCTTATGCAAGAAGGTAAGGTCATAGCTTACGCTTTGAGACAGCTAAACCAACATGAGAAAAATGACCTGACGCATGATTTAGAGTTGGCGGCCATCATATTTGCATTGAAAATTTGGAGACACCATCTATATAGCGAGAAGTGTCGGGTGTTCACCGATCACAAGAGCCTTAAGTACTTGATGACTCAAAAGGAGTTGAACCTAAGGCAACGACAATGGTTAGAGCTAATAAAAGATTATGACTTGATTATCGACTACCACCTGGGAAAGGCGAACATGGTCGCTGATGCATTAAGTAAGAAATCATTATTTGCGTTGAGAGCATTGAACACCAACTTGGCTTTGTTTGATGATGGTTCGGTTCTAGCAGAGTTAAAAGCTAGATCGATGTTTCTACAAGAGATTCGAGAAGCTCAAGATAACGGTAGTGATTTAAAAACCAAGAGAACTCAGTGCGAGTTAGGTTTTGAATCAGACTTTCGGATTGGTACCAATTGATGTTTAATGTTCAAAGATAGAATTTGTGTACCCAAGGACAATGAGCTTATTCAGAAGATTCTACGAGAGGCACATAGTGGTTGTTTGTCCATCCACCCGGGTAGTGTGAAAATGTACAACGACCTGAAGAAAATGTACTGGTGGTTGGGAATGAAAAGAGACATTCCAGAATTTGTTTCCAAGTGCCTTGTGTGTCAACAAGTGAAAGCTGAACACCAAGTGCCTTCGGGCCTGCTTCAGCATATCACAGTCCTCGAGTGGAAGTGGAATTGGATTACTATGGACTTTGGGATGGGTTTACCGGTAACCCAAAAGAAAAAGGATGTTATTTGGGTTTTTGTGGATAGGCTAACAAAGTCGACACATTTTATACCAGTGCATACTGATTATTCCCTTAAGAAGCTGGCCGACTTGTCGTTTCTGAGATTGTGAGGCTTCATGGAGTGACTTTGTTGATTATTTTAGATAGAGACCCGAGATTTACCTCAAGATTTTAGGGAAAATTACAAGTGGCATTGGGAACAAATTTGAGTTTTAGCATGGCTTTTCACTCATAAACCGATGTTCAGTCTAAAAGAGTGATTCAGATTTTAGAAGACATGTTACGGTGTTGTGTTCTCAAATTTTAAGGTAGTTGGGAAAGGTACTTACCATTGGTTGAATTCGCCTACAAAAATAGTTATCAGGCAAGTCTAAAAATTGCGCTTTATGAGGCTTTGTAAGGGCGAAGGTGTCGAACGCCTTTATATTAGACTGAGCTAAGAGAAAGTCAGATTCACGGGGTTGATTTAGTCAAAGAGACCGAAGAGAATGTTAAAGTGATTCGCGACTGTTTGAAGGCCGCTTTAGATAGGCAGAAATCCTACACAGATTTAAAATAGAAAGAGATCGAATTTCGGGTCAGTGATAGAGTGTTTTTGAAAATATCCTCATGGAGGAAAGTTTACAGATTTGGTAGAAGAGGCAAGTTGAGTCCTCGTTTCATAGGAGCTTATGAAGTTACCGAGAGAGTAGGGCCAGCTGCCTATCGATTGGCTTTGCCATCAGAATTAGAAAAGATTCACGACGTGTTTCATGTGTCCATGCTACGCCAATATAGATCAGACCCTTCGCATGTGATTGCGCCAACAGAAGTTGAGATTCATTTGGACATGACCTATGGCGAAGAGCCGGTCAATATTTTGGCTCGGGAAGTCAAACAGTTGAGGAATAAGAGTATAGCACTCGTGAAAGTTTTGTGGCATAAACATGGATTTGAAGAAGCCAAATGGGAACAAACCATGAGAGATCAATACCCAAACCTATTCACTGGTAAGATTTTCGGGGACGAAAATCCCTAAGAGGGGAGAATTGTAATAGCCCGATTTTGGGGCTAGTTGGAAAAGTGGTTTCAGGACAACCAATCCGAAGTCAGCGAAAATAATTATTAATTATTTAGACTTATAATAAACTTATATTAGTACATGAAAAAGTCAACATTTGGTAATTGATGACATCATGTATATTATAATAATACCCTAAGCCTAGCTATCATCTTTTTCTTTCATTCTTTCTTCACTACCACTGAAATTTTCAGCCAAGAAAAGGGGTTTTAAGAGCTTGAAACTTTAGCAACTTTAAGCCTTCACAAGTGACTTTAATGGCTTTTCTTTAATATTTTTGTACTTTTGAGACCCTTGAAGCATGAACTTTCAAATGAGGGCGCTATTTTGCAAAATGATTAAGATTTTAGGGTTTTTCCATGAAAGTAATTGTGATATTTACTGAGTTTTTATGGAAGAAAATAAGTCTTAGGTGTGTTATAAACAACTTTTGTGAAAGGTGTTAGCATGAAAACACCTAAAATGACAATTTTGGATAAGTCGTAAAATAGATGTTAAATATGTGAAATAGTGAGATTTTGGAGTTTCTACAAGAGTAAAAAGGGTTTGGATAAGTTTAAAATACAAAGAAATTCAATGAAAAGAGATTTTTGAGTTGAGGGGTAAAATAGTCATTTTGTAAATGTCTAGGGGCAAAATGGTCATTTAGCCCAATTATGAATTGTTGAGTGCCTAGGTTAATAAAGTGACTAAATGAGTGCATTTTGTATTTTATAGATCAAGAAATACTAAATCTGAACCTAGACCGAGGGAAAGCCAAGCAAATCAACTAAACCGTCTGGTCACTACATTTTGTAACCCGAGGTAAGTTGTATGTAAATAATACAACTACATTGCTAATTTATGTGTTGAATTATATTTGGATTAATATGGCATGAAATGCCTGATTTTGGAATTTAGAAAGTATGATGAAAATAGAGATAGTAGAGTTCTCGTTTGAACCTAGGAAATAAATCGGATATTCATGCCATGACACATGGGTTATTGTGAGCTAGTGTAAGACATGTTTGGGACACGCATCGGCCACATTATGAGAGCCAGTGTAAAATTGTGTCTAGGACATGGCATCGGCATTAGGATGAGTGCTAGTGTAAGACATGTCTGGAACATGCATCAGCCTCGTGAAGTAAGCCAGTGTAAGACATGTCTGGGACATGCATCGGCTATGAAATGATAGTTAGAGTAAGATCATGTCTAGGACGTGGCATCGACTTGAGATATGAGCTAGTGTAAGACCATGTCTAGGACATGGCATCGGCACCCTACCCCATGTTTGAGGCTTATCGAATATCCGGTAAAGTTTCAAACGGTTCAACGGTGAGAAATACAGTTTAAGCTAATAAGTATGGTATAACCGTGTTGCGAGTGGTACAGGTACCTAATTGAAATGTATGAGAGACGAGTCTGATAAATGCTATGGGATTTGTATGGATAGTGATGAGTAAGTTATGCTTATGCCCACTTTTGTGTTATGAGCATGTTGATGTATGGTAAAATTGTTATTGTAGATTTTATGTACAACTTACTAAACTTTATGCTTACTCCCTCTCCTTTCCATTTTCTTATTGTGCCGCCTAACTAGCTCGGGGATCATCAAAATTCGAAGGCAACGATCACACTATCAGCCGAAGCACTCGGTATAGATAGACTATTTATTTTTGAGAATGGCATGTATAGGGCTAGACTTTGATGTTTTGAGTCTTTGAAAAAAATTGGCCAAATGTGTTGGCATGGGTGACTCCCGTTCGTTTTGTATGAATCTTCCAATGATGGCTAGTATTCATTATGATATATGTTAATGGTGTTATTTTCATGGATGAGTAAAATGCACAATTGAAATGTTGTCCAGTGTGGCTGATTTTGTTGCATGAAATTTTCTTGTATTGGCTTTGGTTGTTATTGTGTAGGTTGAGTAAGTAAGCGTGGCAAGGAGGCTTGGTAAATATCCTTATATTGTCCACACGGGTAGACACATGGGCATGTGGTCCGACCGTGTCCCCCCCTACGTAAAAAATTTGCAAGTCAATATGCATGATAGTAAATGCACGGGCGGGGACATAGCCATGTGTCTCAGCCGTGTGAAGGGCACAGCCTAGCATACGAGCGTATGCCTTGGCCATGTGGCCCTTAAGAATTGCTGACGTCAGAAATAGAATGTCTAGGTTTTTACACACAGGCTAGGACTTTGGCGTGTCTTGGTCGTGTGAGGGATACGGGCGTGTCTCAGGCCATGTGAAAACCCCTGTAGGTTCAAATTAGAAATTAATTCCACATGGGCTAGGGACACAGACGTGTCATGAGCCACATAGTCGTGTGAGAGCACACGGTTACCCACACGGGCTTGTACCCTATTGCAAAAGTAAATTTTCTAAAGTTAGTTGGAGGACCCGAGTTGGTCCTGAAGAATTTCTAAAGGATGTCTAGGGTCTTGTAGGCCCGTATTAAAGAGTTTATGGTAAAGATGGCATAAGTTTTAAATTTTTCTAAGTCTTGGAGACTCGAAATTGATCATAAGCAAAAGTTATGTTAGGTAACGCCTCTTATTCCATCCCGACGTAGGATACAGGTACGGGGTGTCATATTTAGTTGTATCAGAGCTATGGTTTAGTCGATTTTAGCACTAACCTAGCATGGGTACGATTCTAGCTATACTTGCCATAACTGTATATTGATAGTGTGACGACTCCTTACGATTATAAATTATGTTTTTTATATAGTAAATGGATCTTGATAAAGCCACGGTGGATGACGTGGAGAGTAATACGCGCCTCTCCGCTGGGGACGCGCCCGATTGAGTGAGCTCGTGACTATGGGCCAAGGCAGAGGGGTAGAGAAGCCTATCTCAGAATGATGGACGCTTGGTACACTGAGTTTGTTTATGCGAATCTAAACACGCCACCTCTCCCCCTTCTCGATTCCTCAAGATGCCCAAGTAGCTCATGAAAAGGCACGAATATGGTTAGGAGGAGAAACCTCCAGTAGATAAGATTCGAAAGCAAGGAGCTGAGGAATTTTGGGCTAATATAGACGATGACCTAGAGAGGGCAAAATTTTGGTTAGAGAATACAATCAGGGTATTTGATGAACTATCGTGCACCCCTGAAGAGTGCGTGAAGTGTGCAGTGTCACTCCTACAAGATTCGGCTTACCAATGGTGGAATACTCTCGTGTCTATCGTACCGAGAGAAAGAATAACTTGGGAATTCTTCCAGGAAGAGTTCTGAAAGAAGTACATTAGCCAGAGGTTCATAGACCAAAAGAGGAAGGAATTTCTAGAGATGAAGCAAGGCCACATGATAGTGGCGGAGTATGAACATGAGTTTGTGAAACTCAGCAAGTATGCACGGGAGTGCATGTCTACAAAAGCCACCATGTGTAAGAGGTTCGAGGATGGCCTCAATGAGGATGTCCGAGTATTTGTTGGTATTTTAGAGATAAGAGAATTTGTATTACTCATTAAGAGAGCATGCAAAGCAGAAGATTTGGTAAAAGAAATGAGGAAAGTGGCTATTGAGTCGCGAGATTCAAAGAAGAGACAGATGGGGAAATCAAGTCAGTCCTCATCTAAAAGATCAAGAGAGTTCCCGACTCGATCGAATACTTTGGTAGGGTTCTCGAATAGAAACAAGAACCAGCAGAACACGGCTTCTAGAGCCCAGACCACTTCTATTGCGAGTGTCAGCAGTGCTCAGCCTAATAGACCAGAATGTTCGTTATGTGGTAGGCGTCATTTTGGTGAGTGCCGAGGTAAAGAAAGAGGGTGCTTCAGGGTCACTAGGCCACTTCATCCGAGATTTCCCGAATTGGATGACAAAGAGAAAAAGCTAGATGTAAGGGCAAATAGTACTCCTTTGAGGGTTAGACCACAAAAGAACCGAGAAGTGGGACTTGTAGTAAAGGTGCGCCAAGAGATGCTGTAGTGAGGTCCGAGGGTAGAGCGCCTGCAAGGACCTACACTATTCGTGCTCACAAAGAGGTAGAGTCTCACGACATGGTCACAAGTACCTTTTCTATTCATAATATGTTTGTTGTTGCTTTAATTGACCCAGGGTCCACCCACTTTTATATTTGTATGGAATTGATATCCTGTATGAACATGCTAGTGGAGTCCACTGAATTCGTGATAAAAGTGTCCAACCCTTTAGGTAGGCATGTGCTTGTTGCCAAAGTGTGTAGAAATTGTCCTTTGATGATTAGGGGTCATTATTTTTCGGCTAATTTGATGTTATTATCATTTAATAAATTTGATGTAATCCTTGGGATGGATTGGTTAACTTCTCATAGTGTTGTAGTGGACTGTGGGAGGAAAGTTATTGAGTTGAAATGTGAGGATGGGAATGTTCTTCGGGTTGGACCAAATGAATCGAATAAATCGCCTGTGGTGATATTGTTTTTGGTTGCTGAGAAACATTTGAGGAAAGGATATGAGGCTTATCTCACTTTTGTTCTGGATACTCAAGTGTCTAAATCGAAGATTGAATAGGTACCAGTGGTTTGCGAGTTTCTAGATGTGTTTCCAGAAGAGTTGCCTGGATTACCTCCAACTAAGGAAGTTGAATTTGGTATTGAGTTGGTCCATAGTATGGTACCTATCTCGATCGCTCCGTATAGGATAGCCCTGACGGAATTGAAAGAGTTGAAAGCACAGTTGCAAGAGTTAGCAGATAAGGGCTTTGCGAGACCTAGCTTTTCACCGTGGGGTGCTCCGGTACTTTTTGTGAAAAAGAAAGACGAGTCGATGAGGTTATGTATTAACTATAGACAACTCAACAAGGTAACAGTGAAGAACAAGTATCCTTTGCCAAGGATCGATGACCTATTTGATCAGTTAAAGGGAGCCACTGTGTTTTCTAAGATTGACTTGAGGTCAGGATATTACCAGTTAAAAGTTAAGGAGCAAGATGTACCGAAGACTGCGTTTTGGACGAGATACGAGCATTCTGAGTTCATCGTCATGCCTTTCGGTTTGACTAATACCCCGACAATGTTTATGGAATTGATAAACCGTATTTTTTGGCCGTATTTGGATAAGTTCGTAGTGGTCTTTATTGACGACATACTGATTTACTCACGTGACAAGGGTGAGCACGCGGAGCATTTGAGAACGATTCTACAAACTTTGAGAGATAAGAAGCTTTATGCCAAGTTTAGTAAGAGTGAATTTTGGCTTAAAGAGGTTAGATTTCTAGGACATATTATGTCGGGTGATAAGATTAGAGTGGACCCAAGCAAGATATCAGCTATTGTTGAATGGAAACCGTCGAGGAATGTGACTGAAGTTTTAAGCTTTTTGGGCTTGGCCGTATATTATAGACGGTTTGTAAATGGATTCTCTATGATAGCTACGCCGATAACAAGGTTACTGCAAAAAGATGTCAAGTTCGAATGGACAGAAAAGTGCCATCAAAGTTTCGAGAAATTAAAGGCTTTGTTGACCGAGGCTCCAGTTTTAGTCCAACCGGAGTCGGGAAAGGAGTTTGTGGTATATAGCGATGCCTCTTTGAATGGTTTGGGGTGCGTGCTTATGCAAGAAGGTAAGGTCATAGCTTACGCTTTGAGACAGCTAAACCAACATGAGAAAAATGACCTGACGCATGATTTAGAGTTGGCGGTCATCGTATTTGCATTGAAAATTTGGAGACACCATCTATATGGCGAGAAGTGTCGGGTGTTCACCGATCACAAGAGCCTTAAGTACTTGATGACTCAAAAGGAGTTGAACCTAAGGCAACGACAATGGTTAGAGCTAATAAAAGATTATGACTTGATTATCGACTACCACTTGGGAAATGCGAACATGGTCGCTGATGCATTAAGTAAGAAATCATTATTTGCGTTAAGAGCATTGAACACCAACTTGGCTTTGTTTGATGATAGTTCGGTTCTAGCAGAGTTAAAAGCTAGATCGATGTTTCTACAAGAGATTCAAGAAGCTCAAGATAACGGTAGTGATTTGTAAACCAAGAGAACTCAGTGCGAGTTAGGTTTTGAATCAGACTTTCGGATTGGTACCAATGGATGTTTAATGTTCAAAGATAGAATTTGTGTACCCAAGGACAATGAGCTTATTCAGAAGATTCTACGAGAGGCACATAGTGGTTGTTTGTCCATCCACCCGGGTAGTGTGAAAATGTACAACGACCTGAAGAAAATGTACTGGTGGTTGGGAATGAAAAGAGACATTCCAGAATTTGTTTCCAAGTGCCTTGTGTGTCAACAAGTGAAAGCTGAACACCAAGTGCCTTCTGGTCTGCTTCAGCATATCACAGTCCTCGAGTGGAAGTGGAATTGGATTACTATGGACTTTGTGATGGGTTTGCCGGTAACCCAAAAGAAAAAGGATGTTATTTGGGTTTTTATGGATAGGCTAACAAAGTCGACACATTTTATACCAGTGCGTACTGATTATTCCCTTAAGAAGCTGGCCGACTTGTCGTTTCTGAGATTGTGAGGCTTCATGGAGTGACTTTGTTGATTATTTTAGATAGAGACCCGAGATTTACCTCAAGATTTTAGGGAAAATTACAAGTGGCATTGGGAACAAATTTGAGTTTTAGCATGGCTTTTCACTCGTAAACCGATGTTCAATCTAAAAGAGTGATTCAGATTTTAGAAGACATGTTACGGTGTTGTGTTCTTAAATTTTAAGGTAGTTGGGAAAGGTACTTACCATTGGTTGAATTCGCCTACAAAAATAGTTATTAGGCAAGTCTAAAAATTGCGCTTTATGAGGCTTTGTAAGGGCGAAGGTGTCGAACGCCCTTATATTAGACTGAGCTAAGAGAAAGTCAGATTCACGGGGTTGATTTAGTTAAAAAGACCGAAGAGAAAGTTAAAGTGATTCGTGACTGTTTGAAGGCCGCTTTAGATAGGCAGAAATCCTACACAGATTTAAAATAGAAAGAGATCGAATTTTGGGTCAGTGATAGAGTGTTTTTGAAAGTATCCTCATGGAGGAAAGTTTACAGATTTGGTAGAAGAGGCAAGTTGAGTCCTCGTTTCATAGGAGCTTATGAAGTTACCGAGAGAGTAGGGCCAGCTGCCTATCGATTGGCTTTGCCATCAGAATTGGAAAAGATTCACGACGTGTTTCATGTGTCCATGCTACGCCGATATAGATCAGACCCTTCGCATGTGATTGCGCCAACAGAAGTTGAGATTCATCTGGACATGACCTATGGCGAAGAGCCGGTCAATATTTTGGCTCGAGAAGTCAAACAGTTGAGGAATAAGAGTATAGCACTCGTGAAAGTTTTGTGGCATAAACATGGATTTGAAGAAGCCAAATGGGAACAAACCATGAGAGATCAATACCCAAACCTATTCACTGGTAAGATTTTCGGGGACGAAAATCCCTAAGAGGGGAGAATTGTAATAGCCCGATTTTGGGGCTAGTTGGAACAGTGGTTTCGGGACAACCAATCCGAAGTCAGAGAAAATAATTATTAATTTTTTAGACTTATAATAAGCTTATATTAGTACATGAAAAAATTGGTAAGTTGATTTTGACGTTTATGAGGCCAATTGCGAAAAAGGACTAAATCGCATAAAATACAAAAGTCTTAAATTGATAGGTAAGGGTGTTAGTTTGTAATGGGTCTTAATTTGGGGGTCTTTAAAAGTCAATTAGACCCTATTGAGATAGCTTGGCCGGCCATGAGGGATAAAAATGTTGAAAAGTCAACATTTGGTAATTGATGACATCAAGTATATTATAATAATACCCTAAGCCTAGCTATCATCTTTTTCTTTCATTGTTTCTTCACTACCACCGAAATTTTCAGCAAAGAGTTTGGGTTTTAAGAGAATGAAATTTCAGCAACTTTAAGCCTTCACAAGTAAGTGACTTTAATGGCTTTTCTTGAATATTTTTGTAATTTTGAGACCCTTGAAGCATGAACTTTCAAATGAGGTTGGTATTTTGCAAAATGATTAATAGCTTAGGGTTTTGCCATGAAAGGAATTGCGATGTTTGCTGAGTTTTTATGGAAGAAAATAAGTCTTGGGAGTGTTATAAACAACTTCTGTGAAAGGTGTTAGCATGAAAACACCTAAAAGGACAATTTTGCTTAAGTTGTAAAATAGATGTTAAATATGTGAAATAGTGAGATTTTGGAGTTCTATAAGAGTAAAAAGGGTTTGGCTAAGTTTAAAATATGAATAAATTCAATGAAAAGCGATTTTCAAGCTGAGGGGTAAAATGGTCATTTTGCAAATGTCTAGGGGCAAAATGGTTATTTAGCCCAATTATGAATTGTTGAGTGCCTAGGTTGATAAAGTGACTAAATGAGTGCATTTTGTATTTTATAGATCAAGAAATACCAAATCTGAACCTAGACCGGGGGAAAGCCAAGCAAATCGACTAAACTGTCTAGTCGTTACATTTTGTAACCCGAAGTAAGTTTTATGTAAATAATACAACTACATTGCTAATTTATGTGTTTAATTATATTTGGATTAATATGGCATGAAATGCTTGATTTTGAAATTTAGAAAGTATGATGAAAATATAGATAGTAGAGTTCCCGTTTGAACCTAGGAAATAAATCGGATATTCATGCCATGACACGTGGGTTATTGTGAGCTAGTGTAAGAAATGTCTAGGTCATGCATCGGCCACATTATGAGAGCCAGTGTAAGATCGTGTCTGGAACATGGCATTGGCATTGGGACGAGTGCTAGTGTAAGACATGTCTGGAACATGCATCAGCCTCGAGAAATAAGCCAGTGTAAGACATGTCTGGGACATGCAACGGCTATGAAATGATAGTCAGAGTAAGACCATGTCTGGGACGTGGCATCGACTTGAGATATGAGCCAGTGTAAGACCATGTCTGGGACATGGAATCGGCACCCTACCCCATGTCTGAGGCTTATCGAATATTCGGTAAAGTTCCTAACGGTTCAATGGTGAGAAATATAGTTTAAGCTAATGAGTATGGTATAACCGTGTTGCGAGTGGTACAGGTACCTAATTGAAATGTTTGAGATACGAGTCCGATACATGCTATGGGATTTGTATGGATAGTGATGACTAAGTTATGCTTATGCCCACTTTTGTGTTATGAGCATGTTGATGTATGGTAAAATTGTTGTATATTTATTTATGTAAAACTTTCTAAGCTTTATGCTTACTCCCTCTCCTTTCCATTTTCTTATAGTGCCGCCTAACTTACTAAGCACTCGGTATAGTTAGACTATTTATTTTTGAGAATGGCATGTATAGGGCTAGACTTTGACGTTTTGAGAATTTGAAAAAAATTGGCCAAATGTGTTGGCATGGATGACTCCCCTTCATTTTGTATGAATCCTGATCATGATTTTGTGATAGGTTTTAAATATTTATAATTAATCATTCTTGAAACTAACTATTATCACAATGTAGGCAAGTGTACCTATCGAATAGTAGTATAGTTTTAGCAAGACCGGATTGTCGAAGCCAAAGGAACGAAAAGTACTAGTAATGACTGTCTTTTTATTAGCTAGCCTAAGAATAAGGAGGTTTGTTTTAACTAACTAATTAGCTAAACTAAGAATTCACAGAAAATAGAATTGGAGGATTACTTTTGGGAAATGATTGAATTAAGACAGTACCTAAGGAAGAATCCATGTAGACTTTACTTGTTATTCTGACTCCGATTCAGATGATTTATTCATTTAACTTGTTCCGTAGAGATCCCTAAGTTATGTTATTATCCCTATTCAAGACTAATAACGTCTAATCCCTAGATTGAATAACTAAGACTTTTCTCTAATTATCACCCTAGGGTTACATTAACTCGATCTATGGATTCCCTTATTAGGTTTCACCCTAATCCGGAAAAATCTTGTCACCCTATCTCTAGGTGCGCAATCAACTCCGCTTAATTATGAAAATTCTACTCTTAGACAGGGTCTATTCCTCCTCTGAATAAGAGCGTAACTTGAATCAATATCCTAGAATATCAAAACAAGAATTAAGAACACATAATTAAGAACGAGTCAAATATTTATCATACAATTCAGAAAATAATAACAAGGTTCGTCTTAGGTTTCATCCCCCTTAGGTATTTAGGGGATTTAGTTCATAACTAAAATGGAAAACATCTCAGAAGAATAATGAATACAGAACATAAAGAAAACCGAAAACTCCTGAAGGGAAATTGAGGGGCGATCTTTAGTCTTGAGGATGAATTCGGCTTCTGAGATGGATCAATCGGCTTTCTTTGAGTAATTCCTTCCTTCCTCCCTGTGCCTCTCTCTTTTCTGCTTTTTAGGGTGTATTTATAGGCTTTGGAATGCCTAAGAGCCCTCAAAATTAGCCTTTTTCGAATTGGACTCAACTTGGGTTTGGTAGGGACAGGTCCGTGTGACACACCTATGTGCGATTACTTCAGGCTGTGTTCGACCCTGTTAGAATGGCACGGCCATGTGGTCTGCTTGTGTGAGGAAGTCTAGGCCGTGTTGGTTTCATATGTTGGCCCATTTTCACTGTTTTTGGCCCGTTTCTTGTTTTTTTCGCTCTCCTAAGCTCATCTAAGTATAAAACATGAAATTTGACTAAAATACTCATCTCATAATCAAAAAAATCCTTCTCAACTTATAATTTCTATAGATAATACCTCAAAATAATCCATAGGTAATCAAATATTGAAAATTTGACTAAAAGAACATCAAAGTTTCAAACATTCCAAGTTGAGCATTTTATCATGAAAACATAGATGTCTCCCCTCATCTAAGTAATTACATTTGATTCAAAATATCACAGAGTTTCACTCACTAAAGATCCACTCAAATCACTCGAGGTGCTTAAGGACAATAAATGAAGCACTCAATAGTCAGTAATGAAAAGTCATTACCATAGGCTTGCTTGAAAATCAAATCTCCACCACTATAAATTGAGATGAAACATCAATCAAAAGGTCTTTAGAGGGTTGTAATGTGGCTTTGGTTAAAGGGTGTGGTCACAAGCTGGAAGAAAGGGTTAGAATCGAGATTGAATTGAAGAATTGCCTAACTAGAAAAATGACTAGTCATCAGTTGCGTACAACAGAGCTTTTTCCTCAGAATATGGAATTTAACTACTTTAGCTCAAAAGATCACTACTACCTATATGTATACATGTTTTTTCTTCTTCTTTTTTTAAGAACAAGTCAAATAACTAACTATTTAGAACAGGATATAGCTAAGCAATTTATTCAATTCAAATCCTGACAAAAATAGGGATCAATTTAATTGAGAGGATTTCAGCAATAATGGGTTAAGGGTTAGTGTTAAGTGTAATACAAGAAATGGCTTGTTAGCTCAACAGGGTTTACTAAGGGTTAATCGTGGAGGTAGGCTTTTCATGGCATGAGTGGGTTAATCCTTATCATCTTGACATATCAAATCAAATAGTGTGGTCTTGACATGCATAATCAAGCAAGTTCTAGAATAACAGTTCCATACTGACGCACTCATAATGAAAGTGCGCATAAAGGAATTAATAGATGCTCTTGAAGGCTCAAGATCTCACAAAATTATGGCTTTTTGATGTTTAAACTTGTGAATTTCAAATAAAGAGAATACCTAGACTTGGGGAAACAACCTAAAATTTTAAATTCATAAAAAAAAATCAACTTATCATGCTTGCTTCCCTAATGTCTTAAAGTTTAAATACTCAGTGCATGAATGTCTATGTTTTAATTTAAGATATATAAATAAAAATCATAAATCAATCAAAATTTATTCTAAACATGATATGAGAGCTTTTCAAGAGAACAAGGCAATCGTTCAGGGATTTTTCTAATAGTGAAATGAATACCCCCCCCACACTTAAGATGTACATTGTCCTCAATGTACCAAGATAGATAGGAAAAAGATAAATTTGTAATCATAAGATAGGGAGAGAAGTGAAACTTCCTGAATGATGAATGAATTCCTTGAACTGGAGTTTTGGAGAGTAATCGGCGCGAGAGTGGAGGAGGATACTCCGGTGGGGAGTAGAGGTTCGCTAGACCCTAAGTCCTATGCCAAAAGAATATTATATCTAGTGGTAGCTACGGTTGTAGTCGAGCAGGACATGGCAGTCGTGGAGAACCTTTCCCAGTAGAGTTTTTAGTTCCTATGTGATGATGAGCTTAGGAGCTCTATATAACTATGACAGAATCAGGAACTTTTTAAGAGATATAAATAAGAATAATTACTCTTAATGGAATAACTGAAATTGATAATTATAAAATAAAATTCTAAAATCTAATAAAAATAAAAAGTAGTTTTAATAAAAATTAAAATTATAAAATAATAAATTGTTTTTAAACATCTTCATCGCTGGATGGTTCGCGAGGTGGGACTGGCGATGAAATGTGGAGGTGGTGACAAATCTGCTGTAGAGTAGCATCAATGTTGTCAAATCGTTGAAAACACTACTACTCGAATCGAGTGAGGCGCTTAGAGATGTCAACATATGAAGCCGCCGCATGAACTAGACGAGAGGGTAGTGGTGGCTGAGACGGTGGGTCCTCGTGCTGTGGAGGGACATCATCAGTAATATCCTTGGGGGCCTCCGCCTCGGTAGATTGGGCGAGACAATATTGAGGAGGGCAAGTTCCTTGGCACTTTTCAATGATCCTAATACTTAGCATGCTCGAGATGCCTTGTGGAGACATCTGGACAATAAGGGTCAAGGATAATTCTTAGGCTGCGGTGTTGAGGAGCCCAAAGTGTCGCGCCAGTCGCGTCACATAGGTCCCAATAGAGATGACCCCTTTCCTATGTCACTCTGTCTGGTGGCGAATGGCAAGGACGATAAAGTAGGTGAGGTCAAAGACATGCTCGTGCGACATACACCATAAGTAGTAGACGTCGTTGGTGGTGATGACGCCAGTGCTCTCTCTTCGCCCTGACAAGGTGTGAGATAGGATCAAATGTATATACCTTAAGGATGGAGGGAGAGCTGATGCTTTGGAGCGACTGGGGTCGTAGGTGGCCGAATGTGGCACGAGTGCACCCCAGCACTGTGAGGGAGAATGGTGGATGTGACGGTTGAGAGAATATAAGTCATTTTTCTCTTTGAACTCCTCTATATATAAGCCCAATGCAGTACCAAATTCTGGGACGCTTAGCTAGCGGACTAATCCACCTAGGCGAAATTGGATCGTACCGGGATCATCGTAATTTGTCATTACAGTCTGAAGATGAAACGTTGAGCATTGTTCCATTGTAAGCTCAAGATACATCGGCTTGATGATCCCAAAGAAAAACTTACAGGGGTCGGTGGTTAGGAGGGCCCGAATTGCATCAGCCAACTGGACTTGTTCTACTGTAGCCCAATCGATGCAGCGGCCCGTAGTTAAAGGTCGGGCCCGGAGTATTTGGTAAAGTTCTTTTTGGGGCCCAATGGGGAGCTGCAGAAAAGGGTGGCGAATTTTTGCGGTAGGACTCGAGGAAGATGACGCCTCCTTTCTTCTCTTCAAAGCGGGGACGGCGGTTTTCTTTTCTCATGAAGACGACATTGTACTTGCAATCAAAACCATTAGTTCATCTTGAGGAATGGTCAAAGTAAAATGAAGACAAAAATTAAAATAAAATAAAAATCATAATTTCAGCCACAACTACTAAGACTAACAACTTAACCAAAGCAATCAATTTTATGGCATAAGAATGGCAAAGAATTTCATGGAATGCAATCATACTTGACGGATGAAACATGTCAACACAAAATGCATGAGTATGTCTGTTATTCTAACCATGAATAATTGCTTTAAACTAGTCAAATGGGGCAGGGAAATCATGTAATGAGTAAGAATTTCACATGAAAGAGATGATAACTACTCTAGATAATGAATTTTGAGTGATAGAAAGATAAAAATAACATATAAAATGTAGATTTCTATGATAACTAGCATGAAAAATGAGTGCAATTAAAGGGAAAAGAGTAAACAAACGCTAGAAAGGGGAGAATGAGCGTAAAAAACGGGGTTGGAAGCAGCACACGGGCGTGGTGGGGCAGGCGTGTGGACTTGCAGCAACTAGGGTTAGGGATTTTGGGTGAAGAAGATAATGAATAGTGCAGCCTATTTATAGATTTTGGGGCATACGGCCAAGGAACACGCCCGTGTTCCCCAATTTCAGCCCGTGTGTTTCAATTTTTTTAATTTGGGTGCATCTGGCATTTGGCCCAAGCCCGTGTATTTTGTGCGTGTGGGTGCATACGGCCGTGTCGCACGACTATGACTGGCTTCGTTCGCTTCTCCCACGCCCGTGTATGTAGGCCTACACCTGTGTTAATTTAACAGGTTCGACCACGGGTGCGCCCGTGTTACTTTCTCAAGTTCAACCACAATTCTGAAACACGGGCGTGGCGAACGCCCATGTTATTTTGGCAGGTTCGTCCACGGCTATGTCTCACGGCCGTGGCATTTTATCGTAGTCCGTGTTTGGGAAAAATCTCTGCCCTGTTTCCACACGGTCCTCAACACGCCTGTGTTCCTGGACGTGTCTGTGTGGAAAACCTGTATTCAAGATCTCGTTAGTAATTTAGGTGTTAAATACTAAAATTTAAAGAAATTAATATTGTTAGTGCTCGGGTTGCCTCCCGAGAAGCGCTTATTTATAGTTTAAGCTTGACTTACCTCTCCTTTGAATGGTCATGGTGGTTCGAGGAGTTTATACTCCTCATTCCTGCTACCCATCTTATCAAAATAAGGTTTTAGACGGGTGTTTTTACCTTAAAAGTGCCGAACATGGGATGACTTACCTCGTTTATATCGAATGGGAAAATGCTAAGTACCGAAAGAGGGACTTCTTCATTCAGTTTGGTAGTGACAATGTGAGGATCTGTGGCTTCTAATAAAATTTTATCTCCAACCTTAAGTTGATTTGGAAAGGTATTGAGCTTGTTCTGGCGTAGTTTTGGTTTATCGGCTGTTCTTGGTTTATGCGTCTACCATTCATCTAGTTCCTCGATTTGTAGCCTTCGGTCTTCATGAATAGGGCCTCTACTATTGCTTGGGAATGGCTCATGTACTTCCTTTAGACTCATTTCCTGCAAAGTAGGTTGCACCATATTGTCAGTTTTAGTAGAATGGTTTAGACGATCACCTTCAATTTCTGATGTGTTGCCAGAATTGCGAGCTTGAAGGGTGATTGTTTCGTCTCCCACACGAAGTGTGAGCTCACCTGTGCCAACATCAATAATCGTTTTAGCAGTTGCTAAAAAGGGTCTTCCTAAAATCAAAGGAGTGCTTCTATCCTCCTCTATGTCTAGAATAATGAAGTCAACGGGAAATATGAATTTATCGATTTTAACTAGCACATCTTCAATAATACCCCTAGGAAATGTTATAGTTTTATCTGCTAATTGTATGCTCATCCTAGTCTGTTT
Organism: Gossypium longicalyx; assembly: GCA_025698465.1. Classification (NCBI taxonomy): domain Eukaryota; kingdom Viridiplantae; phylum Streptophyta; class Magnoliopsida; order Malvales; family Malvaceae; genus Gossypium; species Gossypium longicalyx. The sequence continues at coordinate 62,012,942 of CM046995.1, read as the reverse complement.
GGGTTTCCCAAGACCTAATTGTTTGAACATTTTGTAGGGCATGGCATTAATACTAGCCCCTAAATCAGCTAATGCATTATTAACATCTAAACTACCAATTAAGAAATGAATTGTAAAACTCCTTAGATCTTTCAATTTGTTGGGTAGCTTATTCTATAGAATAGCTGAGCAAACTGCGTTTAGCTCCACATGTGACGCATCGTCCAACTTCCGCTTATTTGCTAAAAGCTCCTTTAAAAATTTCATTACATTTGGCATCTGTGATAGAGCTTCAATAAACGGTAAGTTAATGTGTAATTTTTTTAAGAGTTTAAGGAATTTACCAAATTGTTCATCTGAGCGGTCTTTCTGTCTCGTTGGGGTATGGCACACGAGGCTTATATTCGACATTCACTGATTTGCTTTTATCATGACCTACCTCACCCTAACCTCTGCTCACCACAGTTTCTTGCCTTGGTTCTGGCTTAGGCTCAACGAATCCTTCTTCATCTTAAACATTAATTGCGTTGAGCTATTCCTTTGGGTTGGGTTCAGTATTACTTGGCAAGCTACCTTGTGGTCGTTCGGAGATTAGTTTGGACAGCTGGCCTATCTGAGTTTTGAGCCCTTGGATCAACTTTTGTTGATTTTTAAGTGCTGTCTCGGTGTTCTAGAAACGAGTTTCGAACACCGAGATAAATTTAGATAGCAACTCTTCAAGGTTCGATTTCTTTTCCTGTTGATAGGGTGGTTGTTGAAAACCCGAAAGATTTTGTGGCCTTTGATTCCCTTGACCACCCCAGGAGAAATTTTGGTGGTTCCTCCAACCTGCATTATAAGTATTGCTATAAGGATTATTTTGAGATCGAGGATTATTACCCATGTAATTTAATTGTTCGTTCTCCATGCTGTGGCCATAGGATTGATATTCTGAATTGCTTGATCCACCTCCACCGATTTCACGATTGCATTCTTTGGATGAGCTGCGTAGAACCAAGTAAACCATCAATCTTTTTATTTAGAAGTTCTACCTAATTTGACATAGATAGTAACCGAATCGACGTTATAAACGCCTCTCGCTTTAGTTGGCTTAGTCCTCATGACTTGCCACCGATAGTTATTCGATGACATCTCTTCAATAAATTCGTAAGCCTCTTCAGGTGTTTTGTTATTGATAGTTCCCCCGGCTGCTGCATCAATCATCTGTCTTGTCGAGGGGTTCACACCATTGTAGAATGTTTGAACTTGCAACCATAGAGGTAATCCATGGTGAGGACACCTTCGCAGTAGGTCTTTGTATCTCTCCCATGCATCGTAAAGAGTTTCTGAGTCCATCTGCACAAACGAAGAGATATCATTACGTAATTTGGCTGTTTTAGCCAATGAAAAATATTTTAATAAAAATTTTTCGGTCATTTGTTCCCAAGTAGTAATTGACCCTCATGGTAACGAGTTCAACCACTGTTTAGCTTTGTTCCTCAATGAAAAAAGGAATAACTGAAGACAAATAGAATCGTCAGAAATGCCATTAATTTTAAATGTATCGCAGAATTCCAAGAAATTTGCCAAGTGAATGTTTTGATCATCATCTTGCAAACCATCAAACTGAACAAATTGCTATATCATTTGAATAGTGTTAGGTTTTAGTTCAAAATTATTCGTAGCAATAGCAGGTCTAACTATACTTGACTCAGTTCCTATTAAAGTAGATTTAGCATAATCATACATAGTACGAGGAGCAGGATTCTTATTTGCTAGTTCAGTGGGTATCGCAGGAGGTAGCAGATTATCTTGATTTCTAGCCATCGCCTCAGTCGTAGTTGAGATATCATCCTCTTGCTCTTCCTCTGTGTATCTTAGACTTCGCCTTATTTCTCTTCGGTTTCTACGAATTGTGCGATCGATTTCTTCGTCAAAAAGTAGTGGTCCTGACAGGTTTCTTCTAGTCATAAACTATAAAAACTTGCCAAGAGAAAGAAAAATTAAATTAATAATAATAATAATAATAAAATTAACTTGAAAGGAAAATAAATAGCTAAAGTAATAAAAATTGAGTGTTCCTAATATCTTAGCTCCCCGGCAATAGCGCCAAAAACTTGATCGTGATTTTGTGACAGGTTTTAAATATTTATAATTAATCGTTCTTAAAACTAACTATTATCACGATGTAGGCAAGTGTACCTATCGAACAGTAGTATAGTTTTAGCAAGACCGGATTGTCGAACCCAAAGGAACTAAAAGTACTAGTAATGACTGTCTTTTTATTATCTAGCCAAGAATAAGGGGGTTTGTTTTAACTAACTAATTAGCTAAACTAAGAATTCACAGAAAATAGAATTGGAGATTACTTTTGGAAAACGATTGAATTAAGACAATACCTAAGGAAGAATCCACCTAGACTTTACTTGTTATTCTGACTCCGAATCGGACGATTTATTCATTTAACTTGTTCCGTAGAGAGCCCTAAGTTATGTTATTATCCCTATTCAAGACTAATAATGTTTAATCCCTAGATTGAATAACTGAGACATTTCTCTAATTATCACCCTAGGGTTGCATTAACTCGATCTATGGATCCCCTTATTAGGTTTCACCTTAATCCGGCAAAATCTTGTCACCCTATCTCTAGGCACGCAATCAACTCCGCTTAATTATGACAATTGTACTCTTAGACAGGGTCTATTCCTCCTCTGAATAAGAGCTTAACTTGAACCAATATCCTAGAATATCAAAACAAGAATTAAGAACACATAATTAAGAACAAGTCAAATATTTATCATACAATTCAGAAAATAAAAACAAGATTCGTCTTAGGTTTCATCCCCTTTAGGTATTTAGGGGATTTAGTTCATAACTAAAAAGGAAAACATTTCAGAAGAATAATGAATAAAACTCTTGAAGGGAAATTGAGGGGAGATCTTTAGTCTTGAGGATGAATCCGGCTTCTGAGATGGATCAATCGGCTTTCTTCAAGTAATTCCTTCCTTCCTCCCTGTGCCTCTCTCTTTTCTCCTCTTCTAAGGTGTATTTATAGGCTTTGGAATGCCTAAGAGCCCTCAAAATTAGCCTTTTTCGAATTGGACTCAACTTGGGTTCGGCAGGGACACGCCCGTGTGACACACCCGTGTGCGATTACTTCAGGCCGTGTTCGAGCCTGTTAGAATGGCACGGTCGTGTGGTCTGCCTGTGTGAGGAACACCAGGCCGTGTTGATTTCGTACGTTGGCCCATTTTCTCCATTTTTGGCCCGTTTCTCATTCCTTTCTCTCTCCTAAGCTCATCTACGTATAAAAGCATCGGATTCATCAATTCTAAGGAAAAATCATCCATAAAATGCGCTAAGCATGGGGTAAAAATATGTATAAATGACGGTTTATCAAATCCTCCAATGATGGCTAATATTCATTTTGATATATGTTAATGATGTTATTTTCATGGATGAGTAAAATGCACAATTGAAATGTTGTCCAGTGTGGCTGATTTTGTTGCATGAAATAGTCTTGTATTGGCTTTGGTTGTTATTGTGTAGGTTGAGTAAGCAAGGGTGGCAAGGAGGCTTGGTAAATAGCCTTACACGGGTGTGTGGTCCGACCGTGTGTCCCTTGCACGTAAAATTTGCAAGTTGGTATGCATGATAGTAAACGCACGGGCGGAGACACGACCGTGTGTCTCATCCGTGTGAAGGGCATGGCCAAGCACACGGGCGTGTGCCTTGGCCATGTGGCTTTTAAGAATTGCTAACGTCAGAAACAAAATATCCAGGTTTTCACACACGGGCTAGGACACGAGCATTTCATGGCCGTGTGAGGGACACGAGTGTGTGCCAGGCCGTGTGAAGACCCCTGGTTTGAATTAGAAATTAATTCCACACGAGCAAGGGACACAGGCGTGTCCCGAGCCACATGGGCTTGTGAGAGCACACGGTTTACCCATACGGGCGTGTGCCCTATTGCAAAGGTAAATTTTCTAAAGTTGGTTGGAGGACCCGAGTTGGTCCTAAAGGATTTCCAAAGGATGTCTAGGGCCTCGTAGGCCAGTATTAAAGAGTTTATGGTAAAGATAGAAAAAGTTTTAAATTTGTCTAAGTCTTAGAGACTCGGAATTGATCGTAAGCACGAGTTAAGTTAGGTAACACCTCGTATTCTGTCCCAGCGTAGGATACAGTATGGGGTGTTACATTAAATAATATAATTCAACCATTTGCACATTACCAAATCAATATTACAATAATACAAACCTTATCCATGTCTCAAACATGATTAAATACCATTTCATTAAACTTTCTCAATGTAGAACTTGAATAGGTTACGTACATACCCGTATCAACTCATACTAACCTCTTTCTCAACCACGACATTCTTTTATTCGTTGAACCATTAGGAATAGAAATCAAATACTCACAAATCACAATCGATAAGTACCTATACCATGGCCCGTAGCCAAATGAAGGTAACTTATCCAGGAGTACCTATACCATGTCCCGTAACCAAATCAAGGTAACTCCTCTCTCAATACCTATACCATGGCCCGTAGCTAAATTAAGGTATTATTCGCACCTGAAGTGTCGTCATCATGGCCCAAAGCCAATGCATTAACTTAATGACATTACATTATCATCACTGTACTTAACGTTTAACCAGAAAGTTTTACTTATTGATTTCATCGTTGAACACTTCCGCTTAGTCATATTCACAATTCAAACATTATCCGCAATTTCATATACACATTTTGTGCAATATCAAAGCATATAGCATTCATTTATAATATAATTAACACCTACGAACTTACCTCGATCGTAGAAACAACGAAACTAGTCGATTAATCGACTACTTTGTTCTTTCCTCGATCTAAGTCTGAGTTCCTTTTTTCTTGATCTGTATGTATTCAAAATTAACTCATTTAATCACCTATTCATTCAATTTTATCCAAAAATATACATTTGGACATTTTTCCACTTTATCCCCTACAGTTTCACATTTCTTACAATTTAGTCCCTATTTCATAAATACACAAAACTCACAAAAATTCAATTTAACCCATGCTTGGCCAAATTACCATAGTGGCCCTAGCAGCCCCTATTTTTCATCTATTTCACATTTTAACCCCTCAATTTACACATTTCACAATTTAATCCTTAAATGGCAATTTCACTAAAAATCACTTTATAAAACATGATAATCTATCAACAAATACTCATTTTCCATCATAAAACATTCAAGAACTCAAGCATTCATCAATGACACTTCACAAAATCATCATCAATTCCAAAAATTAAGGCATGGGCTAGCTAGTAATCAAAGCAACGATCACAAAAACATAAAAATTATCAAAAACCGAACTAAAACGGACTTACATGCTTGAACATCAATTGCCGAACCATTCAAAGCTTTCAAAACCCTATTTCTTTTCTTAAAATCGTCTATGGAGAAGATGGTAGCATAAATTGGCCTTTTGTTTTATTTTAATTTATCATTAATTAGCCATTTTACAATTTTAACCTTTATTAAACCATTATAAAATCATCCATTGAATGGTAATTCATGTAAAATTCCACTATCAATGGTCTATTTACAACGTAAGGACCTCCCGTTTAATAAGCCATGACAAATGGACACCTTTATCATATAGAATGCAACTTTTGCATTTTACGCGATTTAGTCCTTCTTCTCAAATTGAGCTATTAAACGATAAAATTAGCTCACGAAATTTTCACACACATATATCCACATGCTTTAATCACAAAAAATAATATTAAAATAATTTTACAACCTCAGATTTGTGGTTCTAAAATCACCGTTTCGATTTAGCTTAAACCGGGCTTTTACAGTTTATCTATCAATAATTTTTTATTTTTTACCATAAACTTCAAAATTTCAGCATACTCATCCATGGAAAAATTTTAACACTTTGATATCTTTACAAATTAATCCCCAAAATAGCTAGATTAGGTTATTCCGATCTCAAAAATATAAAAATTACTAAAAACAGGACAATATTACTTACCCAATTAAACTTGCTTGGTTTTCTTTCTCTTTCATAAGGTTTCCATAGAATTTGGGGAAGAAGATGATATAAAATGATGATATTAGTTATTTATTTAATTTATCATATTTAATTTATTTCAATTTCCAATTTAGTCCTTTTTTTCTAATTTTCCATGGATGAATCATCAAAAGTATCTACTAACTTTTCTTAATGGTCTAATTACCATGTAAGGACCTCAAATTTTGAATTCAATAGCTATTTAATCCTTTTAGCTACTGGAATTCAACTTTTGCACTTTATGCAATTTGGTCCTTTCTTTCTAATAATATTAAAATAAATTTTCTATCATGATACAGACCATGCAATAATATTAAAATAAATTTTCTTTCTGAATCAAATTTGTGGTCCCAAAACTACTATTCTGATTTCACTAAAAACAAGCTACTACAAAAGCTATGTATTTTGTAGTTAATACCAAGGCTGTAACAGCCCGTTTTTATTGAATTCAGAATAGTTGTTTTGGAACAAAAATCTGAGGTAAAAATAATTATTGTATTATTAAATCAAGGTCTACAATATGATAGTATGATTGTGTGAAAATTTTGTTAAGAAATTTTATCGTTTGAGTGCTTAATTTGATAAAAAGGACTAAATCGCGTAAAGTGTAAAACTTGATTTCTATTAGTTGAAGGTACTAAATGGCTATGAAATTAAATAGTTGAGGGATTTATGTGGTAATTAGACCATTGGTTGCTTAAGTGGACATTTATGGACATTATTTATGTATGTTTTAATGTTTAAGTAAAGGGTAAATAAGTAATTGATAAAATAAATCAAAATTAAAGAAAGAAAAAGAAAGCTATCATCTTTTTTCTTCATTTCTTCAACCGAATTTAGAAGGGATAAAATCCATTGATAGGGTTTCAAGGTTCGGCCAAGTCTCCTTGTTAATGTAAGTGCGATTTTATCCTATTTTTAATGATTTCTATGTTTTTGGAGTCGTTGTAACTTAACCTAGCCAGCCCATGGACTAATTTGCAAAATTGTTAAAGGTTTAGGGTTTTTCCATTGATGAATATATGTGTATTTTGATGTTTAATGATGGAAAATGTATGGTTGTTGTTAGGTAAATAACATTTGTAAAGTGATTTTTGGTAAAATTGTGAATTAGGGATTTATTTGTGAAATGTGGAAATTTTGTGGTAGAAGTGTGAAATAAATGAAAAATATGAGCTTCTTTGGTGATAAGGAAAATTTGGCTAGCATGTGTAGGGACATAATTGCATGAATTTGTATTTTTATAAGCTAAGGACTAAATTGTAAAGATGTTAAACTATTAGGGGCTAAAGTGTAATTTTTCTATAATGTGATTTTTGGGCTAAATTGAATAGAATGATAATTAATTAAGCTAAATTTGATTACATATAGATCAAGAAAAACGAAGTTTGGATCTAGAACAGGGGAAAAACAAAGTATTGGACTAGTTGATCCATTTCGTCGTTTTTGTGATCGAGGTAAGTTTGTATGTTCATAAGTATGATTATAATTGTGTTTTAAATGCTTATTTATTGAATTAATTGTGAATATGACCTTACAAATACATTCAATGAAGATTCGGCAATGTGAAATCCCGGTTGAACCTTAGGAATAGATTAGAATACAAATGACATGTCATTAGGGGTTATGTGTTTTGGGTGTTGGTCCGTATGTCCTACCAGTGGGTGAGTTATCCAACATGTGTTGCGGATTCTTGTCAGCTTGTGTGAGTAGTACCATGTAGCTACGTCATCACCGTCAGCTTGTGTGAGCAGACCTATTGATAGCTCGAGAGTGAGCATTATATGAGATCTGAGATAGAGATAGCTTTGACTATGTATTAGCACTTAGGGTGCGAGATTCTCGAGTATCTGATATTATTTCAAATGGTTCAATAGGTATATCGAGGGTATGGATGAGTATGAGATTGATACGAGTTAGTATGTACTTGAACCATACAAGTATTGAATTGAAGAAACTTATGAATTTCATATCTAACCTTGTAAATAAATATGTGATAGGTTTGTGGATCAATATGAATTATATTATGTTACGTTCACTTGCTTAAATTGTGTATGTATGGTAAGTTGAGTTTATTACTATACAAACTTACAATGTAACACCCCTTAGCCGAATCCAACGTCGGGACAGGGTTCGACGCATTACCGGACTTAAACTCACTTCAAACATACAAAACTGAGATAGAAATTTCAGTCCAAATTTAAAAATTTTCATTTACAAGTGAAATGTCCCTTATATGGGCCTATGAAGCCCAAAACGTACATTAGGAGTGGTTCAGGACTAAATCGAGAACTTTGGAAACTTTTGGGAAACTTAAAAAATATTCATACTTTGGAAAGTCACACGCCCATGTGGGTAAGCCGTGTGGTCACACACGCCTGTGTCCTCAGCCCGTGAAACTCTCTATATATGACGTCATTAACTAAATAAGGTCACACGACCAAGTCATATGCCCATGTGGTTAGGCCGTGTGGCGAATTAAATTCCAAAAATTAAGTGCAAACTTCACATGGCCTGGGCACACACCTATGTCCTAAGGCCGTACCCTTCAAACGACTGAGAACACGGCCATGTCTCTACTCATATGTTTACTACTGGGCATTTTGTTTTGCATAATTAAGGTGCAGGGGACACGACCGAGTCACAGGCCCATGGGGCAGACCATGTGTCACACATGGCCAAGACACATGCCCGTGTGTCTAACCACGTGGACAATTTCTAGGCTATTTTCCAAGCCAATTTCCACCCTTAAACACTCACATACTTATACTCACTTCATGGCATGCAACATGGCACATTTGGATACTCAAGCATTCACATTCATAGTTAAATTATGACTTGGTAATGTCAACATATTACCTATTTAAACTATCATGCTTTTGTATGGCATTCCACACCAATTTCATATTTTTCTATCATCTTTACTAACCTACTTTCAAGTTACCCACTTGTATCACCTTTATTGTCATACACATTAATCATATTTCATACACCAAACATACATGCCATCCATCATACTCATTAACCATAAGCAACCATAAGCAACCATAACCACATTAAAGCATAAGCATATTTGCATGCATGCACCAATAAATAGGGTTACAACCCAAATACTCAATATGAGCCACTTCTCATGGCTTTATATAAAATGATCATAATACTTTCATGAGCCAACAAATTTGGCTAATCAATATAACACGTAACAAAAACACCAAGTCCCTATACATGCCATACTCAAAATGATGAGACTAGATAAACCAAATATTCAATTGATAGTGTGATCGAGTCTCTGACATCTTTCAATCCCCGAGCTAGCTTGGCAACACTATAAGAAAGAGAAAGGAAATTGGGTAAGCTTTGAAGCTTAGTAAGTTCATATGCAAATAAAATGCAACTTAAACAAGCATTAATCATACGTTTAACATAAATAACATAACCTTGCATTTTATCAAATCTCTTAAACTTATTCGTCATATATATACATGTTCGTACCACAAGTTCATCATATCTCATGTCATTCTCATGAGTTTGATGTACATACCTGTGCTACTTGCACATAATAACTTACTTTCTCATCTTTAACGTATTCATCAAGATTACTCATTGAACTTCCTTTAGAACTACTTGTTGATTACTCATTGAACTTCCTTTGGAACTACTTGTTAAACACTCAGAATACTATCAGATACATCAGAATCTAGCACTTAAGTGCCTCATATGTAGCCAATGCTACCTTGTATCACATATCACATGTTGCTCGCTTTCGAGCTACTCACTGGTCAGCTCACATAGGCTATTAGGTATCTGCAACACATGTCGGACTACTCAGCCACCGATAGAATATACGTGACTAGTACCCAGAATGCCAAAACATGTGTCACATACATCATGAACTCAAACCACAACTAAATAAGTTCAGATGTCACATATATCATGAACTCAAACCACAACTCAATGAGTTCAGATCACATAGTTCCTAGTGACATGTCACTTGTATCTTAAACTATTCCTAAGGTTCAAATGGGATTCTTCGATACCACATTTCTGTCAAACTTTCTCATAATGTCGATTTAAATACTCATAGCACCAATAACATATTCAGGGGATAATCAAAGATAATTCATGATAAAATTTAGGCAATAAACACATGATATAACATCATATCAAATATGTAAGTACTTACCATACATGCAATTTTAAAGCTTTTAAAGTATGGCATATGTTGCATTATTTGCAAATGAACTTACCTCAGTACAAAGTGATAGAAACGAGCCTAATCCTCGTAAACCTTATTTTTCCACTGATCAAGACCCGAATCACATTTTTCTTAATCTATAATGCCAAATTTAACTTGTTCAATACACACATTGCTCATATCGATCCATAACACATTCTTTGGTAAAATTACCTTTTTACCCCTAACTTTTCACTTATTTACACTTTAGTCCCTAGGCTCGTAAAATGAAATGCATGCATTTTCTTTGGTAAAATTACCTTTTTACCCCTAACTTTCCACTTATTTACACTTTAGTCCCTAGGCTCTAAAATGAAATGTATGCATTTTCTTTGTTACCCAAGCCTAGTCGATTCATATTCTAACTCATATCAGCCCATGTTTCACATGAAACCACACTTCTACTATCCATTTCTTCATCTTTTACAAATAAGTCCTTTTTAGGAGTTTTCACTAAAAATCACTTTGTAAAAGATGTTTATTATAAATAAAACTTTCATATTCCTCCATTAAACATTAAAATACAACCATGTCACACATGGGACAAATTTCATACATGAACCCTACTTCAAAATATGGCTAGAAATGGATAGATCATGCTTCAAGGATATAAAAAATGTAAAGAACACTAAAAACGAGGTTTAGGAGTACTTACAATCAATCTTTAAAATATGAACAAAACCCTAGCTGCAACAGCCTGATTTAGACCCTAATCGGAATGGTGGTTTCGGGACCATGAATTCGAGTCAGAAAAATATTTTAAATTATTTTCAATGTTTATTCTATGTGAATTTATATCTATGAAATTTTCGTGATTTAATTTTGTTGTTTAGGTGCCCGATTAAATAAAAGGGTTTAATTGCGTAAATTAAAAATTTGATAATTAAAAGAATAAAGGGGCAATTTGTTAATGGCTTATTAAATGGAGGTCCTTAAGTTGAAAATGGACCATTAGCAATACAGGTGGACGGCTAAGGACATTTAAATGAAATAATATAATGTTATAATTAAGGTTAAATTTGGAAATGAAATAATATATTATAAACTATCATATAATAAATATAAAATAAGTTTATTTCATATCATTTCCTTGTTCATACACCGAAACTAAGACAAAGAAAAAGAAAAAAAACCAAAGGCTAGGGTTCGGCACTTTTAAAGCTCAATCAATGTTAGATTTTTGTTCAGTTTTTAATAATTTCTACGCTTTTGAGATCATTGCTTAGTAATCTTCAAAACCCAAGCTTTAATTTTTTATTTTGATGAATATTTTGAGTTGTGCCATTGTTGATAGTTTGTGATTTTTTTTTGTTTGATGATGAAAAATGAAAGATATGTTTTAGATTAACATATTTTGTATTGGAGATTTTGATGATTTTGAGTAATTAGGACTTAATCGCAAAAATAATAATTTAAGGGACTAAAATGTGAAATTGATGAATTATATAGGCTTGTATTGACATGGGTAATATTCGGCCTAGCTTGGGTATGGAGAAATTTGGTGTATTTTGTATTTTGTGCAATAGGTACTAAATTGAAAAAAATGTAAATGTTAGGGGTAAAATGGTAATTTACCTATTTATGTGTTTTTGGATCAAATTGAATGAAAATATGTTTGAATGAGCTTAATTTGAATATGATTAGATCAAGAACAAAAGAAATCAAATTTGGACCAGGGAAAAACAAAAGTTGTCGACTAGCAGCCCCATCCTGTTTTATGACGTCCGAGGTAAGTTTATAAGCAAATAGACATGCCTAAATGTAGTTAAACGTTAAATATATATGCTGGTACATATTGTACTAATTTATACATGTAAATGCCAAATGTGTATAAGCTTGATAACTATGTTCGAGCATTTGTTTCGATAGAGATACGACGTCCGAAAGCCCCGTATGAACCTTAGGAATAGCTAGGTTACATATGTCATGACATAAGATTTCGATATGTGTTTCGAGTAAGACCTTGTTTGGGACAGTGGCATCGATATGTGGCTACATGTAAGACCACGTCTGGGACGTTGGCAATGTACGATTTATGTGATTATCTGAGTGTCCTATCCAATTCCGAATGGTTCATCGGGTAAAAGGTAAACTGTGTACGGATATGTATTACGAGATAAATGGCCAGGTATGAAGTAACCTGATCTTTACTTGAAATAAGGTAAGTGAGTACTATAGGCTTTTGTTATAAATCATACACATTTCAAATGAAGAATATATGAGTATTTGATGTGTATATTCAGCTTGTGAATGAATAAACTTGTGTATCATTGAAATGTTTTTCATATATGTGCATATATGATTTGGTATATTCGGTCATATAAGTAATACTTATATATGTGTTGATAATTATTGATTCCTAAGTTTGTGGATGAAAGTAAATGTATGTAAGGTTTATTATGTCCATTTGGTTCAAAAGTTGTTTATTAATATGGTAAGCATGCTTGATTATGTGGTAATATTTTGGACTTGAAATGTTGAATGGTGGTAATTTATTTATCTATGTAAGCATTCGGTAAAAGTATAAAGTAATGGAGTTTGGAACTGTATCATTGTATCTTTTGTGGGTTTAAGATTAGGCTTTGGTCATGATAATATAATTCGATTTATAAGATTGATTGAATGCACTATTGAACTGTTTATTTGCTTATTGCTTACTAAGCTAAGATAGCTTACCTTGTGTCTGGTTACTCAGTTTTATAGATTTTGGATTCAAGTTACAAGCTCAAGGATCGTCAGAAAAGTCAAACACACTATCTACAGCTTCGGTATTTTAATAATCAAACTCGTATTATGGCATGTATAGGTTGAAACATATGTTTTGAAGGGTTGATTTTGGTTATATATTAAAAGCCATGCGAAAATGTCTTGTTATATACATGTTTAGATTCGGTTTATGTGTATGCTTGGTTATGATGTTCTTGTTCTTGGTATGATATGTGCTATTATTCTTGATGATGGTGTATGTCATGGTAAGTATTTTGTGTAATGGAGATGACTTTATTTTTAGGCTTGAATTCGATTTTGAGTTGAATTATTGCTTGAGTCTTTTGATAAATATGCCCTATGATGTGGCAGTTTAAGATCCTTGTAAAATTTTGGAGGTGTATTTAAGTATTTATATAGCTTGTGAGGTATTTGTGGTTCGGCCATTTTTCTATAATAGATATTATTTATGTTGGGTTGCTATGGGTTTGTCATGTAAAAATTATGACTTATGTTTGCAGTAAGTTGATGGCTATCAAAACTTATGATAAAACGTGTGTACATGTGATGTTCGACCATATTGTTTTAGTTGAATTTTATTTATTGCTTACTTGCGTATAAGGTGCATATACTTCGGACATTATGATAGTTAAGTTTTTGCATGTTATATATGTACAAATATATGAGCTTATGTTACGTTTGATAAGTACACATGCTTGGTCGTATAAATTCATTTGATATTTGTAAATTATTATATATGGAAAAAAATGGATTAAGTTAGTTAAACAGACTCTAAAATGAGATGGGTTACTTATGATTGGATGCTTGTTATTCTTTGAGTTAGTATATATATATGTATGAATTTTACATGGACTAACGCATTAAACCACATCATGAATTAAAAAGGTGGTAACAAAACTTAGTTCAATTGTTATATAGCTGGTGTCTTTACAGTACCTAACATATATATATAATATTGAGTTATTAGTCAAAGAACGAAAGTGTTGTTATGATATATGTTTTTTGTATGTGTAATTAAATTGAGTTATAAGCATTAACGCAATTTAAATCTCAAACGGTATTGAACGTAAAATTTACCCTAGTATTACACATGTGCTTATGACTGGAGTTGCTATGTAATATTCAGAATTGTACATTCGTTTAGTAATGCCTCGTAAACCCATTCTGGCGACGGAATATGGGTTAGGGGTGTTATATTTTAATTGGTATCAGAGCTACAGTTTAGTCGGTTCTAGGACTACGTAGCATTTGTGAGTTTAGCTATGCATGCCATAATTATATACTGTGATAGTGTGATGACTTTTGACATTTGAAATGTATTTTCATATAGTAAATGGATCCCGACAGAGCTATAGCTGATGATGTCGAGAGTGTAGTGCTTGCTCCCGCGTAAGGGACAGCGCAGGCTGATTCTCAACCGACTTCGAGTAATCAAGAAAGTGAGGCTAAACAAGCCTTCTATCAAATGATGAATGACTGGTTCACTCAATATATCTGAACTAATCCAGCTGCACAACAACTTTCACCCCCGATTAATCCATCTCCGATGCCTGCTATACCTCAAGTAAGTGATCCGTTGTGATTGAATAGACCACCTGTCGATAAAATTAGAAAACGTAGGGCTGAAGAGTTTAAAGCCACTTATGAAGATGACGCTGAGCGGGCTGAGTTCTGGCTTGATAAGTTTGATGAGCTGTCCTGTACTCCTGATGAATGTTTAAAATATGCTATATCCCTACTTCGAGACACAACATACCACTGGTGGAATACTCTAGTATCAGTAGTTTTGAGAGAGTAGGTGACTTGGGAATTCTTTTAGGCTGAGCTTTGTAAGAATTATATTAGCCAGAGATTTATCGACCAGAAGCGTAAAGAATTTCTGGAGCTAAAACAAGTCAGATGACTGTGACAGAGTACAAGCGAAAATTTGTGAGACTCAGTTGGTATGCCCAGGAGTGTGTTTCTACTGAGGCCATAATGTGTAAAAGATTTGAAGATGGGCTGAATGAAGAAATTAAGCTGTTAGTTGGCATACTTGAGATAAAAGAACTTGTGGTACTTGTTAAGTGAGCCTGTAAAGCTGAGGAGTTCGGGAAAGAGAAAAACAAAGCTGATTTTGAAGCTAGAGATTCGCGTAAGAGATAATTCAGCAGATCAGTTCAGTCAGCACCAAAGAAGTTTCGAATGATTTCAATCGTTTAAAAGCCATTTCGAGTTATTCTCAATGAGACCAGAGTAGACCAACGGTGAGCTCGAGAGCTACCATAGTAGCGAGTGTGAGTAATGTAAGATCCAATCAACTCGAGTGTAAACATTGTGGTAAACGACACCCCGAAAGTTACAGGTTGCATGATCGAGCCTGTTTTTAATGTGGATTGATAGATCATTACAGGTTGCATGATCGGGCCTATTTTTAATGTGGATTGATAGATCATTATATTTGAGACTACCCAATGTTAGCTGAGGAAAATCTGGTGCAGAATATGAGATCGGGTAACACTGCAGTCAAAGGTAGACCACCCAGAAATGCTGGTAATACGGGTGGCAGTCAGAGAGGGACTAAAGATACGAAAATTAGATCTGAGGCTCGCGTACCTGCCAGAGCCTATGCTATACGTGCACGGGAGGAGGCTTCATCCCCAAATGTTATTATTGGTACATGTACTCTCTATGATACTAATGTAATTGCATTGATTGATCCTGATTTTACTCATTCTTATGTATGTGAGACATTAGTATTCAACAAGACTCTGCCTGTTGAGTCTACTAAGTTTGTGATTAGAGTGTCAAACCCCTTGGGCCGATGTGTTATGGTTGATAAAGTGTCTAAGAATTGTCCTTTGATGGTTCGAGATCTGTGCTTTCCGGTTGATTTGATGTTGCTGCCATTTGATGAGTTCGATATAATTCTGGTATGAATTGGCTGACTTTACATGATGCTGTTGTGAACTACAAAAGAAAGACCATTGATCTATGGAGCCAGAATGATGAAATTATCCAGATTGAATCTAGTGATTTGTGTGGTTTGCCAGCAATGATTTCTTCGATGTTAGCTCAGAAATATGTGAGAAAAGGGTGTGAAGCTTATTTTTCCTATGTGCTTGACAGTAAATGTAACAACCCTATCCCGTAACCGTCGCCAAAATAGGTAAGGGGCATTACTAGACAGACAGAACATTTCAAACCGATTCTGAATCACAAATATCACATAAAATTAATGCATAAGCAACCATCAACAAATCATCTCTTATGATGGTATACGAGACCTAAAACATAATTTTAAGGACAGTCGGGACCAAGCCAAACACACTCATAAATTTCAGAACTCAGAAAATTTATTTTTCAATTCTTTTGTGGTCACATGCCCATGTGACCAGGCCGTGTGTCTCACTTGGGCACCAGACACGCCTATGTGATCCAACCATGCCAAAACAAAGTATATATACTAACTTTCATCCACTGCCAATAGACACGCCAGTGTGCTATGGTCGTGTGATACTTAGCTAGCTGCTGACTTGGGCCCATGGCCATATGACATGCCCATGTGTCTGAACCGTGTGATCTTAAGAGGTTACTGCTAGGCATACACGGCCACAAGGCACGCACGTGGTCCCGAACTGTGTGGCACAATGCAGGCTTGGTTTAAGCCAACTTGCCACCCCTTTTTGGGTCATTCCTACAAGCAATATTAAACAACATTTATACTAAAATTTTCAGGCAATTCCATGCTCAAAACATGCTTCATTATAACTAAATCATCATCATTCTATAACCTATTCAAATTCATATAAAACATATTAAAATCTCATTGCAACAACATACCATAATGCTTATTTCATAGTTCACTTATGACACTTTCTAACTCATGCTTAAACTTATCATTTCCTTAACTTGGCATATTCAAAATGATCACCACATATAAAGTCATATAACCATTACATGCCTTCACAATTTGGCATCACAACCATTTACCAAAACTAAGCACAAATATACCATTTGTTAGCCAACTCTCATGGCATAACATATATACATACCAAAGCTTAAATAGATAGACATTATAGCCTATACATGCCATACTAAAAAAATATTTACACTTTCAAAAGTACCAAATTAAGGTTCGATAGTGTAGTGACGATCCTTGACGGTCCCCGAGCTTACAATAGCTTCTATATCTATAAAACAATGTAAACACACGCAAGGTAAGCTTTCAAAAGCTTAGTAAGCTCGTACTGTAATCATTAACAGTATATAAAACATCAAACATCAGCATATAAGTATTTATGAATTTCTCAAATCATCCTCAAATTTATTCCAAATCAATCCATGTGTTTATAACAAATCAATGAACTTCATCTATATAAATCGTCTACCACAAAGGTATCGTGATCTTCCTCTATTTATTCACTTTCTTTCTCACCTCTTGTTCAAGTATATCAAAACTTCCCGCAAATTATACACAATTTGTAACACCCCAAAAATCTCGAAACCCAAAAATCCCTAAATCCCGAACTTTTTTTGTTTTTGGTTTTGATAAAATTGTGTTTTATATTTCTGGCCCAGTGATAATTATAGTAGGTCTTAATTCAAACTTAGGGGTAAATGAAATTATAGTTTAATTATTAAATGAATTAGGGTTGGTAAGTAGTTGGGCTTTTAAATAAAGTTAAGGGAAAATAGCATAAAAAAGCCCTGTGGAGGAGTGGCTAAGTGACGCCACTTAGGGTGTAGGGAGGTGGCATTAATAGCTAGCAAGGAGGTCCAAGGTTTGAATCCTAGCTTAGTGTTTTTAGAAGTTTAATTTTGGCCTTCTAAAAGGATGAAAGTGGCATGAAAGTGGACTCCAAGGGAAGTGTTCAGGAGAGAAAATTAAGGAAGGGATTAAGGGGTTATCAGGGAGAAAAACGAGGAGATGAGAAGGGAGAAGTGATGGAGCCGAATGGGGAATTGGGCATGGGAAAATTTGGCTATAAGGCTTATAAAGGGGTTCCGAATGCTAGGGTATGAAGCTAATGCCGAATTTTATCCACCTTGTTGCCATAAACTCTTTTCTCTAAAAGCCAAAAACTCTCTGCCTTCTTTTCTTTTACTTCTTCTTTGTTCCGAATTCTATTTCTCCTTTATTCAATATTTTCTTTACTTTAGCCAATTCTTCTTCCTCTCTTCTTTGGTGCCGAGTAATCAATTGTTTGAATTCAAATCTATAAGAGCCGAATATCCTTTGACCGAATACCTTTGGTGCCGCCACTACTCTTTCCACCCAGTTGATTCTAGTGTATGTGTTCGCTCTCCCAATCGATTTTTGATAAGTATTGAGTATTCAGCTTCTCACTTCTTTCTAATTGACTTTGGATTCTGGTGAAGCACCAAGCCACCTTGGATTGTGCTACAAAGTGAATGGTATTAAGAGCGGCGGAGGATAAGGAAATAGTGGTGATTGGTGAACGCCGGAACTATCTGTCGAACATGATTTTGGTATTAAGGGCCGAGAAGTTAGTACGAAAGGGATGTGAAGCCTTTTTGGCATATATTAGTAATACGAAGGCCAAAAGGATTACTGTTAAGGAGTTGAGAACAGTTAGGGAATTTTTGGATGTCTTTCCCGAGGAGCTGCCTGGGTTGCCACCCAGCAGAGAAGTGGAATTTGGAATCGAGTTGTTACCTAGGATGACTCCGGTGTCTATCGCTCCTTATCAAATGGCACCAGAAGAGTTGGTGGAAATTAAGGCACAGATACAAGAATTATTGGATCGAGGATTCATACGGCCAA
The DNA here is from genome assembly GCA_025698465.1 of Gossypium longicalyx. NCBI lineage: Eukaryota > Viridiplantae > Streptophyta > Magnoliopsida > Malvales > Malvaceae > Gossypium > Gossypium longicalyx. The sequence continues at coordinate 61,994,194 of CM046995.1, read as the reverse complement.
GTGTGTCCCCATAGGGAGCATCGGTGTTATTCATGAAGAAGAAGGATGGAACCCTGCTAATGTACATCGACTAAAAACAGTTAAACAAGTTAACTATTAAAAATAAGTACCCTCTATCGAGAATCGATGATCTTTTTGATCAGTTTAGGGGAGCTTCGGTGTTGTCAAAAATTGACCTGTATTCAGGGTATCACCAACTAAGGGTTAAGGAGGCGAATCTTCATAAGATAGCTTTTAGAACTCGTTATGGGCACTACGAGTTCTTGGTGATGCCATTCAGGCTGACGAACGCACCTACCGCTTTCATGGATCTCATGAATCGGGTTTTTCAACCCTACTTGGATCAGTTCGTGGTAGTCTTTATAGATAACATTTTGGTGTACTCAAAAGATGAGGATGAGCATGATGCACACTTAAGGATTGTGTTGCAGACTTTGAGGGAGAAGCAGTTGTATGCCAAATTCAGTAAGTGTGAATTTTGGCTAAGGGAGGTTATGTTTGTAGGACATGTGGTGTCAGCCGAGGGGATTAAGGTGGATCCTCGGAAAATTGAAGCAGTGTTAGACTGGAAAACATCCAAGATGGTATCGGAAATCCAAAGTTTTCTGGGCTTGGCAAGATACTATAGGCGATTTGTTGAGGGCTTTTCAGTAATTGCTGCACCCTTAACTAAGTTGTTGAGGAAAGGGGTACCATTTGTTTGGACAGACAAGCAGCAAGAGAGCTTTGGAAAACTTAAGAAAGTTTTAACTGAGGCCCCTGTGTTGATTTAGCCAGTGCTTGGGAAGGAGTTTACGGTTTATAGTGACGTCTCACATGTGGGCTTAGGATGTGTACTGATGCAAGGAGGAAAGGTGGTTGCGTATGCATCACGGCAACTTAGGACTCACGAGGTGAATTACCCAACCCATGATTTGGAGCTAGCTGCAGTGGTGTTCGCGCTCAAAATATGGATACATTACTTATACGGGGAGAAGTGCATAAAGTACCTCCTTACCTAAAAGGAGCTAAACCTTAGGCAACGTAGGTGGGTGGAATTATTGAAGGATTATGATTGTACGATTGAATACCACCCTGGCAAAGTGAATGTGGTAGCCGATGCATTGAGTCGTAGGGCTAAATCAGACTTGAGAGCTATGCTCGCCCGTTTAAGTTTGTTGGATGATAGTAGCTTGTTAGTTGAGCTTCAAGTAAAGTCGGTGTGGTTCAAGCAGATAAGGAGTAAGCAATTAGTGGATGAGACTTTGAGCGCTTTTTTTAAACAAGTGGAAAGTGGGGAGACATTGGACTTTGGGATAAATGGTGAAGGAGTATTGTGTTTCCATGGGAGAATGTGTATACCAAAGGACGATGATCTAAGGCAGTCTATTCTGTGGGAAGCACATAACGGTCTTTACACAATGCATCCTGACGTAAACAAGATGTATTGGAGTTTGCACGAGCTTTATTGGTGGCTTAGACTTAAGCACAAGGTTATGGAGTTCGTAAGCAAATGTTTGGTCTGTCAAAAGGTGAAGGCGGAACATCAGTTGCCTTCGGGATTACTTCTGCTAGTGAAGATTCCACTCTGGAAGTAGGAAAAGATCACTATGGACTTTGTTAGTGGGCTACCCTTGACGCCTACTAAGAAAGACTCGATATGGGTCATAGTGGATCGGTTAACCAAGTCTGCCCATTTCGTACCGATTCGCACTGATTACTCATTGCAAAAGCTGGCTAGGCTGTATGTGGTAGAGATTGTAAGATTGCATGGAGTGCCAGTTTCCACAAAATCTGATAGGGACCCACGATTTGCTTCGTGATTTTGGAAGAAGCTACATGAGGCGTTGGGTACCAGGTTAAATTTCAATACGACTTTTCACCCTCAAACTGATGGACAGTCAAAAAGGGTGATCCAAGTGTTGGAAGATATGTTGAGGGGATACGTGATTGATTTCTGAGATAGTTGGGAGGACTATTTACTGTTAGCCGAATTCGTGTACTATAATAGCTACCAAGCAAGCATTGGGATGGCTCCGTATGAAGCACTGTATGGGAGAAGGTGTCGAACTCCAACATGTTGGACGGAGTTGGGCGAACAGAGAGTTTTGGGCCCTGAGTTGGTAGCCGATATTGAGGATAAGGCAAAATTGATTCGGGATCGTTTGAAGGAGGCCTCGGATAGGCAGAAGTCATATGCCGACCTTAAGCCTCAAGAAATAGAGTATGAAATAGGAGACTTAGTTTTTCTGAAGGTCCCTCTATGGAAGAAAGTGTTAAGGTTTGGACGAAAGGGGAAGCTAAGCCTAAGGTTCATTGGGCCATATCGGGTGGTAAGACGGATTGGGCCGGTCGCTTATCACTGGAGTTACCTCCTGAACTAAGCCAGATCCACGATGTGTTTCATGTTTCCATGCTAAGGCGGTATCGCTTAGATCCTTCACATGTCATGGCGGTGGAAGAAATTGAGGTTAGGCCAGACCTGACTTTCGAGGAAGAGCCCATACAAATAATTGGTCGAGATGTCAACGTACTGAGAAGGAAGTCCGTTCCATTGGTCAAAGTACTTTGGCGGAATCACAAGGCTGAGGAGGCTACTCGGGAACCTAAAGAAGTGATGCAACGTCAATATCCTCAACTGTTTGAACAAGGTAAATTTCGAGGATGAAATTTCTTTTAGGGGGTAGAGTTGTAATGCCCCAAAAATCTCAAAACCCAACAATCCTGAAATCTTGAACTTTCTTTGTTTTTGATTTTGATAAAATTGTGTTTTATATTTCTAGCCCAGTGATAATTATAGTAGGTCTTAAATCAAACTTAGGGGTAAATGAAATTATAGATTAATTATTAAAAGAATCAGGGTTGGCAAGTAGTTCGGCTTTTAAATAAAGTTAGGGAAAAATAGCATCAAAAAGCCCTGTGGAGAAGTGGCTAAGTGACGCCACTTAGGGTGTAGGGAGGTGGCATTAATAGCTAGCAAGAAGGTCAAAGGTTCGAATCCTAGCTTAGTGCTTTTAGAAGTTTAACTTTAGCCTTCTAGGAGGATGGAAGTGGCGTGAAAGTGGACTCCAAGGGAAGTGTTCAAGAGAGAAAATTAAGGAAGGGATTAAGGGGTTATCAGAGAGAAAAATGAGGAGATGAGAAGGGAGAAGTGCAGCCGAATGGGGAATTGGGCATGGGAAAATTCGGCTATAAGGCTTATAAATGGGTGCCGAATGCTAGGGTATGAAGCTAATGCCGAATTTCCTCCACCCTGTTGCCAGAAACTCTTTTCTCTAAAAGTCGAAAACTCTCTACCTTCTTTTCTTTTTCTTCTTCCTTGTACCGAATTCTATTTCTCCTCTAATCAATATTTTCATTGCTTTAGCCGATTCTTCTTCCTCTCTTCTTTGGTGCCGAGTAATCAATTGTTGCCATTCAAATCTCTAAGAGCCGAATATCCTTTGGCCGAATACCCTTGGTGCCGCCACTACTCTTTCCACCCAGTCGATTCTAGTGTATGTGTTCGCTCTCCCAATCGATTTTTGATAAGTATCGAGTATTCAGTTCCTCACTTCTTTCTAATCGACTTTGGAAGGGAATTAGTATCAGATCTCAGTTTTGGATTCCTATCGATTTGCTCTTCAGATCTGAGAGATATACGTGATTAGTGACCAAAGTAGAAGCTAGTAAAGGCTTAGCGTTCAGGTAAGGTTAAGGTGAGATTCCAGCTTTTTGTAAAGTATGTGAGATTAATCTTTGAATGATATCGATTGTAGGTTTGGGCTACGAAAATCACAGCACGCTTGCTTACCAGGTGTGTACATACACTGCACATACACAATGAATCGAAAAAAGCCGAAAAGCCAAAAAGCTGAAAAGCCAAAATGCCGAAAAGTCAAAAGTTTGGCTACGGTAGTCTTGCGAGTGTGCGAACACTCATAAGAGGGAAATCGATAGGTTGCCTGAGGCCCACGGGCAATTCCGTGGACTTGGGTTTTTGATTTGGCCATATGGGCCGGAATGGGCTAAATGGGCCCGATGGGCTGTTGCGCCATAATAGGCAAAAACTTAATATTGATGCTATGTGATAGGAATTTGTATGTGAGCATGAATATGAATGGGACTGGGACTGGGCCTAACGGGCCATATAAATGTGATTTGGGCCTAATGGGCCATATATAGGTGATTTGGGCCTAATGGGCCATACAAATATGACTGGGCTTAATGGGCCAGACATAGGTATGTAAAATTGTTTGGGCTTTGTAAGGGGTTTTGGGCCTAGTATATGATATCCACAAAAGACTTAATTAATATATTGCGACCGTGGACAAGTCAAAGGGTTAAGGTGTGGCAACGGCTATATACATGTCTAGGCTTGGATCTAGGGAGAGCTTGGTACTTAAATGATCTTCATGACCCACCTCTTCTTCTCTGGAATCCTACCTGGTGCATAGTATTAGTTCATCTTAGCTCACGGGACTGGTTAACGAGCCAAGATAAGTGAAATCCGTAATTAAGGGAAAATTACCGAAATACCCCTAAAGGCAAAAATGACCAAAATACCCCTAAGTGTTGAATGTAAGTTTTGTGGATGCGACATGCATACATATGATATTCTGCTTAGGCTGCATATAGGTTGGGAATTACGGAACAGAGGAAGTATATGAGGATCGCATGTTTGCTTGACAATCGTGGATCCACCGACGGCTTTTAAAGCCCAATATGAAAATGAAGGTAGTTCCGCAACCGGGCTACCATGGTGAGTGGGTTGGGTGGATCGATATTTATATCCCCACATGGTGTGACGGGGGACGGAGCCAGTGTGTAGCGGATGGATAATTTGGATGGTATTGCATTGCATGAATGATGAATGATGTTTTTTTTTTTTTGAATGCTTGTTTTCTTCGAGGGTTGTACACACTGAGTTTGCGAAAATTCACCCCCTCTTTTATTTTATTTTCAGGTGATGCTCAGTAGAATGATCGATGTTTGGAGGGACTCTGGGTGGCCAACTAGCAAGATGATTTGGACTTGGGTTTTTTTAAGCATTTAAGTTTTTACTTCTTTTTAAGTATGTTCCAGACCAGATTGTAATAAGGCTTTCATTGTGTTATTATTACTTGAATTATTATTATTTTCAATGTAATTGCGAGAAGTTGAACATGGATTTCTTAAATTATAGTATGTTTTCTACGTTTTCGCAACTAAATTTTTTAATCAAATGTTTTAAACAAGGCTTTCGTAACTGAAGGAGTAACGCCCCCACGCCCGAGACTGTCGCCGGAGTCGAGTATGAGGTGTTACTAAGCTTAATTTAACATTTTTAGAACTTTGGATTATTTGTTTTTACATTCACAGCTTTTAAGCTACTTGCGTCACAATCACAAGAAAAATCATATCTCGAGTTACGGAACTCGAAATCAAGATCCATAAATTTTCCCTGAATCTAGACTCATATACCTATCTACTAATTTTTTTTCTAAAATTTTTGGTTGGGCCAATTAGTACAGTTTATTAGTTAAAGTTACCCCTGTTACAGAACTTGACTGGACTGACCTCTGTTTACTACGAACCATATTTATCTCTGTACAAAATTCATATGATTATGAGATTTGTTTCTCCTGAAACTAGACTCAATAATTATTCTGAGAATATAAAATAAACCACCTAATTATATCTGTACAATTTATGGTGAATTTTTAAAGTTGAAATAGGGGATCCAGAAACTGCTCTGACCCTATTTCACTAAAATTCAAATATCTTCTAACATATAATTCCTTTACCTGTTTCATTTGTTTCATGTAAAACTAGACATAATAAGCTTCAATTTTATATTCAATCCATCACCAAATTCAATTTCTATGATTTTTAATAAATTTTCAAACTCACATCAGTGTTGCTGCAATATTCTGTTTATGACAAATTTCACCCCTTTTTATGGGTTTTCATGAATTGGATATCCTAATAGCTTTCCACAACATCAAACATAATCTAAACTAACCATTTCCATAATTTATCATTATCAAGCATTTTCTCAACCATTCCATCACCATATCATAAGATCATTTACACAAAATAGGTATATTGCTATACATGCCATACTTAAATTTACAAGCCATTTACCGAAAAGTTCCTCCGGATAGTGTGACTGATCCTTCGACCTATCCCGACTCCTGAGCTGGCTTGTCCAAAACTATAATGAGTAAGAAGAAGGGAGTAAGCATAAATGCTTAGTAAGTTCATATGCAAATAATAAGTAACATATCAAAGCAATCATACCAATCAACATTAGCATGCATCATCAAAACACATATCACATTTCTAATCATCATTCACCATCTTACTACCTTATCGTTGTTGTATAAATTCTTAACCCGAAGGTTAAGTACATACCTGTCCAAAGTATCCATTTCAAAACACTTACCAATACGTCTCTTTTCATCTCGAGTATTCCTCCATTTGAGTAGAACTTTACCCGTTGAACACATCAGAATATAATTCGGATACATGGATAACTTGCACATAACTGCCACATATTCAATCAAGCAATCATGTAACCCGCCCATAAGCGAACTCGGACTCAACTCAACGAGCTCAGGCGTTCGCATCCATAATTGAACTCGGACTCAACTCAACGAGCTCGGATGCCTAGTTACATCTCACGAACTCGGACTCAACTCAACGAGTTCGGACATTCGCATCCATAAGTGAACTCGGACTCAACTCAACGAGTTCGGATGCTCAACCATCCTAGTGATATGTCACTTATTCCTAAGGTTCAAACGGGATTTTCCTCGAACATATATCCTTGCCGTCTTCCGTAGAATACCGAAATCAATACTCGGTAATAATTATATTTAACAAATAGCACACATGATTTGCATTTTGTTCGGAAATAACCACAAAGCATATATTTCATAAATAAAATCAGCATATCATATAATTAACTTCAATATCTTAAAAATAACCATTATGCTACATTATTTACACATGAACTTACCTTGGTACCAAAATACAAAGACTTTACAATTTAGTCCACAATCTTTTCTTTTCCTCGATTGGGATCGATTCCACGTCTTTCTTGATCTAAAATAACACATTTAGCTTATTTAATACTCATATTATCAAATTAATCCTTAATTCAAATTTTGGCAAAATTACAATTTTACCCTTAAACTTTTGCATATTTACATTTTTGCCCCTAGGCTCGGGATTAAACTTTATTCCTTATTCTTATGTTTTACAACATGCTGATCACTTTTCCCTTCTATGGAAACATCAAATTCTCACTCTAACATGTACTTGTGACTATTAGGTATTTTTACCGATTAAGCCTTTTACTCGTTTTTTTTGCTAAAATCGAGTAGTACAAGTTGTCTAACATAATTTAAAACTTCATATTCTATCATAAAACATCAAAATACACAAATTTCACCTATGGGTATTTTTCCAAATATAAACCCTAGGTTAAATTATTGCTAACATAAGCTTAATCGAGTTATCGGGATCTCAAAAACGTAAAAATCACTAAAAACGGGGCTTAGAATCACTTACTATGAAGCTTGAAAGTTGAAGAAACCCTAGCTATGGTGAGATAGAGCATTCGGCAGCAACTAAATGGGGAAGATGACTATTTTGTGTCATTTTTCCCATTTTATTTCATTAATTATCCAAATGACCAAAATGCCCTTAATACCTTTCTTTGAAAATTTTCATGTACAAGCCCATTTTTGTCCAAAATTTTAGAAATTGGTCAAAATGCTATTTAAGACCTCCTAATTAATATTTCAAAGCAATTTCATACTAAAAACTTCTAGAATGCAAGTTTTGCAACTTTTTCGATTTAGTCCCTAACTTCAAATTAAGCATTTTATGCATAGAATTTCTTCACAAAATTTTCACACAATCATGCAATCATATCATAAACCTCAAAATAATTATAAAATAATTATTTCTATCTCAGATTTGTGGTCACGAAACCACTATTTCGATTAGGCCCTAATTCAGGATATTACAGAAGGTGTTTTTTTTTAAAGTTAATTAGGGTTTCTTTTATTTTAAGAAGGGTTTTCAATGGAAACACGGTTTTTGCTAAAACACTTCAATGTAACATGCCGGATTCGGCCATAACGTCTGGGCCGGGTTTGGGGTGTTACACACTTAAACATCCATACACTTAGTGCCGCAAAGGTTAGTCGAAACTAAAATGATTTTGCACATTTAGTGCCATTATAATTAACCGAAACTAAGTTGGTAACGCACACTCAGTGCCTTATATAGCCGAAGCTATTCCATCTCGCACACTCAGTGCCATTTGTAGCTGAAGCTATATTAAACTGCACACTTAGTGCAGAACATAGTCGAATATCATCATACTCAAACCGTAATAAAATATCTATACAATTTATGTATTATCATCACATTAAAGCATAACTTTAACATCATTTATTATCTACGACCTTACCTCGTACTCGGAATTGTCGATTTGAATTGTCTACTCGATAATCTTCAACTTCCCTTGATCTAAATCCGAATTCATCATTTCTTGATCTATATGTATTCAAAATTTACCCTTTTATTCACCAATTAATTTAGTTCAATCCACAAACACATATTTAGGGCATTTTACAAACTAGCCCACACATTTTCACATTTCGACACTTTAGTCCTTAATTCACAAAATCACAAAATACACATAATTTGCATATACACGAGCTTAGCCGAATTCTCCTAGCTCCCATACAAGTCCACAAATTTCCTTTATTTTACATTTTAGTCCCTCAAAAATAACATCTTTACAATTTAGCCCAAATTACTCAATTTCATCAAAAATCCAAAGACAAATCATTTAAACCCAACATCAAGATTCTATAGTTCATCTAATAACATCTAAAAACTCATAGTTTCATCAATGGTACATTTCAAAATCATCACCAAAATTAGAAATTGAGGCATGGGTTTGATAGTATACGAAGCAACGATTACAGAAATGTAGAAATTATCAAAAACCGAGCAAAATACATACCTAATTCACCAATTCAAAGTGCTGAACCCTAGGTGAGCTTTCTTTTTTCTTTTTCTTTGTATTTTTTGGCAAAAACAAGATGAATATGGCTTTATTTTATGCTTTTTTTATTTAACTAATAATTATTAAACAAATACCCATTTTGCCCTTTATTTATACATATAAAAATCATTTGTAATAAGGCCATATATGTCCATTAACTATGTAAATGGAATAATAACCACATAAGGACCTCTCAATTATAAAGCCAAGTCAAATAAGCACTTTTAACATCTAGCACACAACTTTTACATTTTATGCGTTTAGGTCCTTTTTTGCAAATTAAGCACACAAACAGTTAAATTATCCCACGAGACTTTCACACATGCTAATTCACACATCATAAGCACGAAAAATAATATTTAAATATTTTTTTCTAACTCGGATACGTGGTCTTAAAACCACTATTCCTTCTAGGGTCAAAACCGGACAGTTACAATTCTCCCCTCTTATGGATTTTCGTCCCCGAAAATATTACCGTTAAACAGATTTGGATATTGCTATCTCATTGAATCTTCAGGCTCCCACATGGCCTCTTTAATACCATGTCGATGCCACATCACTTTAACTAATGGAATTTTCTTATTTCGTAACTCTTTAACTTCATGAGTTAAGATATGGATCGACTTTTCTTCGTAAGTCATATCAGACTAAATTTTAATCTCTGATGGAGGAATTACGTACGAAGGATTGGATCTGTATCGTTAAAGCATCAATACGTGAAATACACTGTGATTCTTTTCCAATTCTGGTGGTAACAACAATCTATAAGCAACCTACCTAATACTCTCGATAATTTCACACGGTCCGATGAATCTCGGACTCAACTTGCCTTTTCTACCAAATCGAAGCACTTTCTTCCATGGAGACACTTTCAAAAACACTTTGTCACCAATCTCAAACTCAATGTCTTTTCTTTTCAACTCCACATATGATTTTTGACGATCAGAAGTTGCTTTCAAACTATCTCAGATTACTTTTACTTTCTGTTCAGTTTCTTTTATCAAGTTGACCCCGTGAATCTTGTTCTCGCTGAGCTCGGTCCAATACAAAGGTGTACGGCATTTGCGACCATATAAAGCCTCGTATGGTGCCATTTTAATGCTTGACTGAAAATTATTATTATACGCGAATTCAATCAAAGGTAGATATTGTTCTTACATACCTTTAAACTCAAGGATGCAACATCTCAACATATCCTCGAGTATTTGAATAATTCGCTCAAATTAGCCATTTGTTTGCGGATCAAAAGCAGTACTAAAGTCTAATTTAGTACCTAATGCATCTTGCAACTTCTTCCAAAATCGTGATGTAAATCTTGGGTCTCTATTTGACACTATCGACAATGGCACACCATGCAATTTCACAATATCATAAATGTATAACTCAGCTAATTTAGCAAGTGAGTAATCAGATCGAATCGGAATAAAATGAGCTGATTTCGTCAATCGATCAACTACAACCCAAATTGTATCTTTCTTTCTAGGAGACAGGGGCAAACCTAAAATAAAGTCCGTAGTCACTCGATCCCATTTCCACTCTGGAACCATAACCGGTTGCAGCTAACTAGATGGTACCTGATGTTTAGCTTTAACTTGCTGACATATCAAACATTTAGAAACAAAATCAGAGATATCTGTTTTCATTCCAGACCACCAATAATGCTGTTTCAAATCATTATACATTTTCGTACTACCCGGATGTACAAATAAACGACTACTGTGATCTTCACTCAGAATCATTTGAATTAACTCTAGATTTCTTGGAATATAAATTCGGGCTTGAAATCTCAAGCAATCATCTTTACCAACTCTGAATTCTGAATCAGACTCTACATCACACTGAGCTCGTTTATCCAAAATCTCATTATCAATCTTCTGAGCTTCAATAATCTGCTGTAACAACAAAGGTCTTGCTTTTAATACAGCTAAAACTGAACCATCATTAGACAAAACCAAATGAGAATTCATTGCATGCAAAGCAAACAACGATTTCCGACTCAATGCATCGGCGACAACATTTGCTTTTCCCAGATGATAATCAATCACAAGTTCGTAATTTTTTAGTAATTCAAGCTATTTTTTTTACCGCAGATTTAAATCTTTCTAAGTCATCAAATACTTCAAACTCTTATGATCTAAATACATGTGACATTTCTCACTAAACAAGTAGTGGCACCAGATCCTTAGGGTAAACACAATCACAGCTAACTCAAGATCATGTGTCGGATAGTTCTTTTCGTGCGGCTTTAACTATCTCGAAGTGTAAGCAATGACTTTTCCTTCTTGCATTATAACACATCCCAAACCAATTAATGAAGCATCACTATAAAACACAAGTTCTTTACCCGCTTCAGGTTGTACTAATACTGGAGCTTCAATCAATAAAGCTTTCAACTGATCAAAGCTGTTCTGACACTTTTCAGACCACTCAAACTTCACATCTTTTTGAAGAAGTTTTGTTAACGGAGTTGCGATCATTGAAAAACCTTTCACGAATCTTCTATAATAACTCGCAAGTCCTAGAAAACTACAGACTTCAGACACATTCCTTGAAGGTTTTCAATCCAAAATAGCAGAAAATTTACTCGGATCAACTCGAATACTAGAGGCTGATACAATATGACCCAGGAAACCAACTTCTCGCAACCAGAACTAACATTTACTGAATTTTGCATACAACTGTTTATCTCTCAAAATCTGTAATACTAACCTTAGATGCTTGGCATGTTCAGATTCATCACGTGAATAAATCAATATGTCATCAATGAATACCACAACAAATTGATCTAAATACGGTATGAAAATTCTATTCATCAAATCCATGAAAATAGCAATCACGTTAGTTAACCCGAAAGGCATAACTAAGAATTCATAGTGATCATGCCTCGTTCTGAAAGAAGTTTTTGGAATATCTGAGTCTTTCACTCGCAGCTGATAATAGCCTAATCTTAAATCTATTTTCAAAAACACAACAGCTCCTTTCAACTGATCAAACAAATCATCAATTCGGGGCAGAGGATATTTATTCTTTCTAGTCACTTTATTCAACTGATGATAATCAATACACATTCTCATCGTACCGTCTTTTTTTTCACAAATAGAACCGGAGCACCCCAAGGTGAGAAACTCAATCTAGCAAATCCTCGATTGGTCAACTCTTGTAATTGAGACTTTAATTCTTTCAGTTCAATCTAGGCTATTTTATATGGAGCTATTGAAATTGGAGTAGTACCAGGTACCAATTCAATGCCAAACTCTACGTCTCTAACCGGAGGTAATCCCGTAAGTTCTTCAGGAAACACATCAGGGAACTCGCAAACAACAGGCACAAATTCAACCTTCTTTTCTGATACCTCGAATCAATCACATATGCAAAATAAGCTTCACAACCCTTTCTCACAATACTTAAAGCTTTCATCAAAGATATCACAGCAGATAATCCATTCAAATCACTACATTCAATTCTAACTATTTCATCATTCTTGCATCTCAAATCAATAGTTTTCCATTTGCAATTCACCACAACCTCATGCAAAGTTAACCAATCCATACCCAGAATTATATCAAACTCATCAAAAGGCACTAACATCAGATCAGCTGGAAAAAAATTATCTTAAAACATTAACGGACAATTCTCGTAAACTTTATCAACTAGAACACATTTGCCTAGGGGGTTAGAAACTCTAATTACAAACTCAGTAGACTTTACAGGCAAAGTCTTACTGTTCACTAAATTCATGCATGTATATGAATGTGTCGATCAAGGACCTATCAAAGCAATCACAGAAGTATCATAGAGAGTAAATGTACCCGTAATCACATCTGGCGATGAAGCTTCCTCGGAAGCTCTGATAGCATAGGCTCTGGCAGATGCACGAGCCTCAAATCTCACAGCTGTGTCTTTCGTTCCTCTCTAACTACCGATCACATTTCCCAAATTTCTGAGAGGTCTACCTCGAGAAACATTACCACTCTGCTTTGGATTCTGAACATTATCTTTTTCAGCTAAATCTGGGCAATCTTTTATATAATGATTTCTTGAACCATAACTATAACAAGCTTGGTTAATACTTTTTCCCCAGCATTCACCAAAATGTCTTCTTCCACACTAATCACATTCAGGATTTTCATTCTTTACATTATCAACACTAGCAACACATGTAGTTGAAGATTTGAAATTAGATTGCGATCTATCACGTTCTCTAGTCGAAGGCCCATACTAGTATTTAAACGACTACTAACATCTCTAAACTTTTTGGATCTAGATTGAAATGATCTGCCCGAAGATCTTTCGTACCTCTCTAGCTTCAAAGTCAGCCTTTCCTTTCTCTTTCCCAATATCTTCAGCTTTACATGGTCGTTCAGCAAGCACTACGAATTCTTTGATTTCCAGGATCTGAACTAGCAAACAAATATCTTCGTTCAAGCCGTCTTCAAATCTCTTACACATTATTGTTTCCGTAGATACGTATTCACGAGCATATTGACTCAGCCTTACAAATTTCTGCTCGTATTTCGTGACAGACATTCGGCCTTGTTTAAGCTCAAGAAACTTTTTGCATTTATGAACAATGAATCTCTGACTGATATATTTCTTTCGAAATTCAACTTGGAAGAAATCCCAGGTAACTCGTTCACTCGGAACCACAGATGTCAAAGTCTTCCACCAATGATATGCCGTATCTCTCAAAAGAGAAACAACACATTTTATGCATTCCTCAGGGCTCAAAGACAACTCATCGAACACTCTAATTATGTTCTCTAACCAGAACTCAGCTTTTTTAGTATCACCCTTTGTTGTTTCTCATAACTCTTTAGCTCCATGTTTTCTAATCTTATCAATTGGTGTTTTACTCAACTGTATCGAATTTACTGGTGGCATAATAGGAGCTTGAGGAGAATTAACCAGGGGTGGAGGTTGTTGTACAGCCAGATTGGTTCTAATGTATTGGGTGAACCAATCATTCATCATATAATAGAAGGCTTGTTGAGCCTCACCATCATGGCTACTCGTAGCCGGTCGAGAATCAGCTTGCACCGTCCCTTGTGCAGGAGCAGGCGCATTACTTTTAACATTGTCTGCTACAGCTCTATCAGGATCCATTGCTATATAAAAGCACATTTCAATGTCAGGATTCATCACACTATCGTAGTTCATAAATATGGCATGTACAGCTAGTCTCACATACGCTATAGTAGTCCTAGAACCAACTAAACCATAACTCTGATACCAACAAAATGTAACACTCCTATCCCGTAACCGTCGCCGAAATAGGTAAGGGGCATTACCAGACGGACAGAACATTTCAAACCGATTCTAAAACATAGATATCACATAATATTAATGCATAAGCAATCATCAACAAATCAACTCTTATGATGGTATACGAGACCTGAAACATACTTTTAAGGACAGTCGGGACTAAACCAAACACATTCATAAATTTCAGAACTTAGAAAATTTATTTTTCAATTCTGTTGTGGTCACACGCCCGTGTGACCAGGCCGTGTGTCTCACTTGGACAGCAGATATGTCCATGTGATCCAACCATGCCAAAATAGAATATATATACTGACTTTCATCCACGGCCAACAAACACGCTCATGTGCTATGGCCGTGTGATACTTAGCTAGCTGCTGACTTGAGCCCACGCCCATGTGTCTTAACCGTGTGATCTTAAGAGGTCACTGCTTTGCATACACGGCCACAAGGCACGCCCGTGGTCCCTGACCGTGTGGCACAATGCAGGTTTGGTTTAAGCCAACTTGCCACCCCTTTTTGGGTTATTCCTACAAGCAATATTAAACAACATTTATACTAAAATTTTTAGCCAATTCCATGCTCAAAACATGTTTCATTATAACTAAATCATCATCATTCTATAACCTATTCAAATTCATATCAAAACACATTAAAATCTCATTACAACAACATGCCATAATGCTTATTTCATAGTTCACTTATGACACTTTCTAACTCATGCTTAAACTTACCATTTCCTTAACTTGGCATATTCAAAATGATCACCACATATAAGGTCATATAACCATTACATGCATTCACAATTTGGCATCACAACCATTTACCAAAACTAAGTAAAAATATACCATTTGTTAGCCAACTCTCCTGGAATAACAAATGTACATACCAAAGCTTAAATACATAGACATTCTAGCCTATACATGCCATACTAAAAAATATTTACACTTTCAAAAGTACCAAATTAAGGTTCGATAGTGTGGTGACGATCCTTGATGGTCCCCGAGCTTAAAATAGCTTCGATATCTATAAAACAGTGCAAACACACACAAGGTAAGCTTTCAAAAGCTAAGTAAGCTCGTACTATAATCATTAACAGTATATAAAACATCAAACATCAGCACATAAGTATTTATGAATTTCTCAAATCATCCTCAAATCTATTCCAATTCAATCCATGTGTTTATAACAAATCAATGAACTTCATCTATATAAATCATCTACCATAAAGGTATCGTGATCTTCCCCTATTTATTCACTTTCGTTCTCACTTCTTGTTCAAGTATATCAAAACTTCCTGTAAATTATACACAATTAAACATCCATACACTTAGTGCCGCAAAGGTTAGCCAAAACTAAAATGATTCTGCACACTTAGTGCCATTATAATTAACCAAAACTAAGTCGGTAATGCACACTTAGTGCCTTATATAGCCGAAGCTATTCCAGCTAGTACACTTAGTGCCATTTGTAGCCAATGCTATATTAAACCGCACACTTAGTGCCAAACATAGTCGAATATCATCATACTCAAACCGTAATCAAATATATATACAATTTATGTATTATCATCATATCAAAGCATAACTTTAGCATCATTTATCATGTACGAACTTATCTCGTACTCGAAATTATCGATTTGAATTGTCTACTCAATAATCTTTGACTTCCCTCGATCTAAATCTGAATTCCTCCTTTCTTGATCTATATGTATTAAAAATTTGACCTTTTATTCACCAATTAATTTAATTCAATCCATAAACACATATTTAGGGCATTTTGCAAACTATCCCTTACATTTTCACATTTTGACACTTTAGCCCCTTATTCACAAAATCACAAAATACACAGAATTTGCATATACAGGAGCTTAGCCGAATTCTCCTAGCTCTCATACAAGTCCAAACATTTCCTTTATTTCAAATTTTAGTCCCTCGAGAATAACATCTTTACAATTTAGCCCAAATTACTCAATTTCATCAAAAATCCAAAGACAAATCATTTAAACCCAATATCAAGCTTCTACAATTCATCTACTAACATCTCAAAACTCATAGTTTCATCAATGATACATTTCAAAATCATCACCAAAATTAGAAATTGAGGCATGGGTTTGATAGTATGCGAATCAACGATTACAAAAACGTAGAAATTATCAAAAACCGAACAAAATACATACTTAATTCACCAATTCAAAGTGTCGAACCCTAGGTGAGCTTTCTCTTTTCTTTTTCTTTGTATTTTACGGCAAAAAAAAGATGAATATGGCTTTATTTTATGCTTTGTTTTAATTAACTAATAATTATTAAACAAATACCCATTTTGCCCTTTATTTATACATATAAAAATCATTTGTAATAAGGCCATATATGTCCATTAACTATGTAAATGGCATAATAACCACATAAAGACCTCTCAATTATAAAGCCAAGTAAAATAAGCACTTTTAACATCTTACACACAGCTTTTACATTTTACGCGTTTAGGTCCTTTTTGCAAATTAAGCACACAAACAGTTAAATTTTCTCGCGAGACTTTCACACATGCTAATTCACACATCTTAAGCACGGAAAATAATATTTAAATATTTTTTTCTAACTCAGAGATGTGGTCCCGAAACCATTATTCTGACTAGGGTTAAAATCGGACTGTTACAATAAAGCGGTTTAAAGAAACATTGAATCAGTACCTGTTGTATATGAGGACCCAGATGTGTTTCCTAAAGAATTATCGGGTTTGCCATCTATTTAGGAAGTAGAGTTTGGTATTTAGTTAATGCTTGGGACGACTCCGATATCTATAGCTCTGTACAAAATGGCACCTATAGAAATTAAAAAATTGAAAGCTCAGTTGCAAGAATTGACAGATAGAGGTTTTTCGAGATCGAGTTTCTCTCCGTGGGGTGTGCCTGTGTTGTTTGTAAACAATTAAGATGGAACTATGAGAATGTACATTGATTACAGACAGCTTAATAAGGTGACTATAAAGAATAAGTATCTGTTGCCACGAACTAATGACCTATTTGACCAACTGAAAAGGGCTACAGTATTTTCGAAGATAGATTTAAGATCAAGCTACTATCAGTTACGAGTTAAAGATTTATATGTGCCAAAGACTGCTTTCAGAATGAGATATGGACACTATGAGTTTTTTTTATACCTTTTGGACTCACTAATGCACCTGCTGTTTTCATGGATTTGTTGAATCAGGTCTTTAGACCATATCTGGACCGGTTTGTAGTTGTGTTTATAGATGTCATTCTGATCTACTCTCGAGATGAAGCTGAACATGCTGAACATTTAAGACTTGTGTTGCAGACCTTGGGAGATAAGCAGTTGTATGCGAAATTTAGTAAATGTGAGTTCTGGTTAAGTGAAGTCAGTTTTCTGGGTCATGTGGTATCAGCATTAGGTATTCAGGTTGATCCAAGTAAAATTTTAGCCATACTCGATTGGAAACCTCCGAAGAATGTTTCTGAAGTCCGAAGCTTTTTGAGACTTGCTGGTTATTATAGACGGTTCGTGAAAGGCTTCTCTATGATTGCAGCTCCGATGATAAAGCTACTATAGAAAGATGTTAAGTTCGAGTAGTCTAAGAAGTGCCAAAAAAGTTTTGATCAGTTGAAAGCCCTTTTGACAGAAGCTCCAGTGCTAGTTTAACCAGAATCGGGTAAAGAATTTGTTATTTATAGTGATGCATCATTAAATGGTTCGGGCTATGTTCTGATACAGGAAGGCAGAGTGATAGCTTATGCCTCGAAACAGTTAAAGCCACATGAAAAGAATTATTCGACACATGACCTGGAACTGGCAGCCATTGTGTTTGCGTTAAAATTTGGCGTCACTATCTATTCGGTGAGAAGTGTCATGTTTATTCTGATCATAAAAGCCCGAAATATTTGATGACTCAGAAATATCTGAATTTGAGACAACATCATGGCTAGAATTACTAAAAGACTATAAGATTGTGATTGATTATCACCCGGGAAAGGCTAACATTGTTGCTGATGCTTTAAGCCGCAAGTCATTTTTTGCTCTGCATGCATTAAATACACATTTGGCCTTGTCTGATGATGGTTCGATAGTGGCTGAATTGAAAGCTAGATCATTTTTTTCCAACAAATATGTGATGCACAGAAGGTTGATAATGAATTTATTGTGAAACGAGCTCAGTGTGAGATGGATGCTGATTTAGAATTCAGAGTTGATGTTGATGACTGTTTGAGATTCAAAGATTGAATATGTGTCCCAAAAAATTCAGAGTTGATTCAGATGATTTTTAATGAAGCTCATAGCAGTCGGCTATCTGTTCACCCAAGTAGTACAAATATGTATAATGATCTGGAACAACTCTATTGGTGGCATGATATGAAACGAGACATTTCTGACTTTGTTGCAAAATGTCTTAGTCTGTCAACAAGTAAAAGCTAAGCATCAAGTGCCTTTCGGACTACTTCAGCCTATCATGATACCTGAGTGGAAGTGGGATAGATTCATGATGGATTTTGTATCTGGTTTACCGTTGACACCGAGCAAGAAAGATGCAATCTGGGTTATTGTTGATAGATTGACTAAATCGGATCATTTTGTTCTGATACGTACAAATTACTCACTCGATAAGCTAGCTGAATTGTATGTCTCTCAGATTGTGAGATTACATGGTGTGCCTATATCTATTATTTTGGATAGAGATCCGAGGTTTACATCGCAATTTTGGAAGAAACTGCAGATGCACTAGGTAAGAAATTACATTTCAGTACTGCTTTCCATCCAAAAATAGATGGCCAGTCTGAGCGAATTATTCAGATACTTGAGGATATATAGAGATGTTGCATTCTCGAGTTCAAAGGTACGTGGGAATGATACCTGCCTCTGATTGAATTTGCGTATAATAACAGTTATCAGTCAAGTATCAAAATGGCACCTTATGAGGCCTTGTATGGTTGTAAATTCCGTACGCCATTATATTGGACTGAACTCAGTGAAAATAAGATACACGGTGTCGATTTGATCAAACTGAACAAAAAGTGAAAGTGATCCTTGAAAGTTTAAAAGCAGCATCATATCGTCAGAAATCTTATGTAGACTTGAAACGTAAAGATATAGAGTTTCAGATTGGAGACAAAGTCTTCTTGAAAGTCTCACCGTGGAAGAAAATACTCAGATTCGGTCGTAAAGGCAAATTGAGTATGAGGTTTATTGGGTCGTATGAGGTTATTGAGCGTATTGGGCCGGTTGCTTACAGACTATTATTTCCACTTGAGTTAGAAAAGATTGATAATGTATTTCATGTTTCGATGTTTCAGAGATATCGATCTGATCCTTCACATGTAATTAGTCCATCTGAGATTGAAATTCAGCCCGATATGACCTACGAAGAAGAACCGATTCGCATTTTCACTCGTGAGGTTAAAGAGTTACGAAATAAGAAGATTCCATTAGTTAAAGTATTGTGGCATAAGCACGGAGTTGAGGAAGCAACGTGGGAACCAGAAGATGCAATGAGAGAATGCTATCTGAACCTATTCACTGGTAAGATTTTTGGGGACGAAAATCCCTAAGGGGGGAGAGTTGTAATAGCCTGATTTAGACCTTAATTGGAACAGTGGTTTCGGGACCACGAATCCGAGTCAGAAAAATTTTTTAAAATTATTTTTAGTGTTTATTCTGTGTGAATTTATATCTGTGAAATTTTTGTGATTTAATTTTGTCGTTTAGGTGCCCGATTAAAGAAAAGGGCTTAATTGCGTAAATTAAAAATTTGATAGTTAAAAGCATAAAAGGGGCAATTTGTTAATGGCTTATTAAATGGAGGTCCTTAAGTTGAAAATGGACCATTAGCAATATAGGTGGATGGCTAAGGACATTTAAATGAAATAATATAATGTTATAATTAAGGTTAAATTTGGAAATGAAATAATATATTATAAACTATCATATAATAAACATAAAATAAGTTTATTTCATATCATTTTCCTTATTCATACACCGAAACTAAGACAAAGAAAAATAATAAAAAACAAAGGCTAGGGTTCAACACTTTTAAAGCTCAATCAAGGTTAGATTTTTGTTCGGTTTTTGATAATTTCTACGTTTTTGAGATCGTTGCTTCAAAACCCAAGCTTTAATTTTTTATTTTGATGAATATTTTGAGTTGTTCCATTGTTGATAGTTTGTGATTTTTGTTGTTTGATGATTAAAAATGAAAGATATGTTTTAGATTAACATATTTTGTATTGGAGTTGTTTATGATTTTGAGTAATTAGGACTTAATCGCAAAAATAATAATTTGAGGGACTAAAATGTGAAATGATGAATTATATGGGCTTGTATTGAGATGGGTAATATTCAGCCTAGCTTGGGTATGGAGAAATTTGTTGTATTTTGTATTTTGTGCAATAGGGACTAAATTGTAAAAAATGTAAATGTTAATGGTAAAATGGTAATTTTCCTATTTATGTGTTTTTGGATCAAATTGATTGAAAATATGTTTGAATGATCTTAATTTGAATATGATTAGATCAAGAACCAAAGAAATTAGATTTAAACTGGGGAAAAACGAAAGTTGTCGACTAGGAGCCCCGTCTCGTTTTACGACGTCTGAGGTAAGTTTATAAGCAAATAGACATGGCTAAATGTAGTTAAATGTTAAGTATATATGCTGGTACATATTGTACGAATTTATACATGTAAATGTCGAATGTGTATAAGCTTGATAACTATGTTCGAGCATTCGTTTCGATAGAGATACGACGTCTGAAAGCCCCGTATGAACCATAGGAATAGCTAAGATACATATGTCATGACATAGGATTCCGATATGTATGTGTGAGTAAGACCATGGCATCGATTTGTGATTCTGATATGTGTTTCGAGTAAGACCCTGTCTGGGACAGTGGCATCGATATGTGGCTACATGTAAGACCACGTCTGGGACGTTGGCAATGTACGATTTATGTGATTATCCGAGTGTCCTATCCAATTTCGAATGGTTCATCGAGCAAAACGTAAACTGTGTACGAATATGAATTGCGAGATAAATGGCCAGGTATGAATTAACCTGATCTTTACTTGGAATAAGTTAAGTAAGTACTATAGGCTTTTGTTATAAATCATACACATTGCAAATGAAAAATATATGAGTATTTGATATGTATATTCAGCTTGTGAATGAATAAACTTGTGTATCATTGAATTTTTTTTATATATGTGTATATATGTTTTGGTATATTCAGTCATATAAGTAATACTTATATATGTGTTGATAATTATTGATTCCTAAGTTTGTGGATGAGAGTAAATATATGTAAGGTTTATTATGTCCATTTGGTTCGAAATTTGTTTATTAATATGGTAAGCATGCTTGATTATTTGGTAATATTTTGGACCCGAAATGTTGAATGGTGGTAATTTATTTATCTATGTAAGCATTCGGTAAAGGTATAAAGTAATGGAGTTTGGAAATGTATCATTGTATCTTTTGTGGGTTTAAGATTAGGCATTGGTCATGATAATATAATTCAGTTTATAAGATTGATTGAATGCACTATTGAACTATTTATTTGCTTATTGCTTACTAAGCTAAGAAAGCTTACCTTGTCTTTGGTTACTCTGTTTTATAGATTTTGGATTCAAGTTACAAGCTCGGGGATCATCAGCAAAGTTAAACGCACTATCTACAGGTTCGGTATTTTAATAATCAAACTTGTATTATGGCATGTATAGGCTGAAACATATGTTTTGAAGGGTTGATTTTGGTTATGTATTAAAAGCCATGCGAAAATGGCTTGTTATATATATGTTTAGATTCAATTTATGTGTATGCTTGGTTATGATGTTCTTGTTCTTGGTATGATATGTGTGATTATTCTTGATGATGGTGTGAGTCGTGGTAAGTATTTTGCGTAATGGAGATGACTTTATTTTTAGGCTTGAATTCAGTTTTGATTTGAATTATTGCTTGAGTCTTTTGATAAATATGCCCTATGATGTGTTAGTATAAGATCCTTGTAAAATTTTGGAGGTGTATTTAAGTATTTATATAGCTTGTGAGGTATTTGTGGTTCAGCCATTTGTCTATAATAGATATTATTTATGTTAGGGTTGCTATGGGTTTGTCATATAAAAATTATGACTTATGTTTGCAGTAAGTTGATGGCTATCAAAATTTATGCTAAAACGTGTGTACATGTGATGTTCGGGCATATTGTTTTAGTTGAATTTTATTTATTGCTTACTTGCGTATAAGGTGCATATACTTCGGACATTATGATAGTTAAGTTTTTACATGTTATATATGTACAAATATATGAGCTTATGTTATGTTTGATAAGTACACATGCTTGGACGTATAAATTCATTTGATATTTGTAAATTATTAGATATGGAAAAAATGGATTAAGTTAGTTAAACAGACACTGAAATGAAATGGGTTACTTATGATTGGATGTTTGTTATTCTTTGAGTTAGTATATATATGTATGAATTTTATATGGACTAACGCATTAAACCGCAACATGAATTAAAAAGGTGGTAACAAAACTTAGTTCAATTGTTATATAGTTGGTGTCTTTACAGTACCTAACATATATATAATATTGAGTTATTAGTCAAAGAACAAAAGTGTTGTTATGATATATGTGTTTTGTATGTGTAATTAAATTAAGTTATAAGCATTAACGCAATTTAAATCTCGAACGATATTCAACGTATGATTTACCCTAGTATTACACATATGCTTATGACTGGAGTTGCTATGTAATATTAAGAACTATACATTCGTTTAGTAATGCCTCGTAAACCCATTATGACGACGAAATATGGGTTAGGGGTGTTAGACTAGCTGTGGCTCTTGAAAATTTAGGCTAGCACTTGGAGAAGATGAGCAAATTTTTTACTTATTTTCCCTTTTTATTCTTTTATTAACTAAATGACCAAAATGCCCTTAAGGCCTTTCTTTCAAAATTTTCCTATTCATGCCCATTTTTGTCCAAAATTTTAGAACTTGGTCAAATTTCTATTTAAGGATCTCTAATTAATAATCTAATGCAATTTCATGCTTGAATATTCTAGAGTACAAGTTTTACAACTTATTCAATTTAGTCCCTAAAGTCAAATTGGACATCTTAGGCATAGAATTTCTTCATGAAAATTTCACACAAACATGCAATCATATCATGGATCATCAAATTATCATAAAATAATTATTTCTACTTCAGATTTGTGGTCTCAAAACCACTATTCTAACTAAACCCTAATTTTGGATGTTACATACTAGGTTTTATAGCTTACTCTGTTTACTTTTCCTTGTTTTATAGTAAATTCCGAAGGTTTCTCGGATTTAGGATTCGTCGGAGATCTCATCACACTATCAAGCTATCACTTTGGTACTTTTGAACTT
The DNA here is from genome assembly GCA_025698465.1 of Gossypium longicalyx. NCBI lineage: Eukaryota > Viridiplantae > Streptophyta > Magnoliopsida > Malvales > Malvaceae > Gossypium > Gossypium longicalyx. Next base: position 61,970,508 of record CM046995.1, on the reverse strand, counting down.
ATGTATTTGGTTTTATGGCATGTATAGGAGTTATGGTCATTTTGTTATATATTTTAGTAAGTGATTTAGCCATTTGATTTGGCTTGTAAATGGTGAATGTTTGGTTATGTGTATAGCCATGTGATTTGGCTTATTTTGGTATATTTTGTGATGTATATATATGTGCAAATGACCTTTTGTTATCTAATTAATGATTGCTATGTGATGCTTGTTGTGAATTGGTATTATGGATACCATATGGTTGAAATTTGGAGATTTGGTATGCATCTGATTTAGGTAAGAAAGTACATATATGAAGTTAACTAGTTAAGTGAATTGTGAATGTGAATTTGGTATGATCTGAATTGGCAAAATATGATGTGATAAGTCATATAGTTTTTGGTATGAAAATAACATAAATTAGGCCTGGTTGAGATTGGTTGGAATGTCTATTGATACCATGTTATATGCCATTTGGGTTTGTGTTGGTGATTGAAAGTTTGGGTGAGAAATATAGCTTGGTAAACAGCCTATTTTTGTCTACACGAGCATGTGTCTCAGCCGTGTGTGACACACGGCCGTGTGTCCCTTGGTGTTTAATTAGAAATCAAGTCAGCATGCTCCACAACGCCCAGTACACGGGCATGTGACTCAGCCGTGTGGCATAATTCAGTATATCCTGCAGGTTTGGCATGGCCTAACACACGGCCTGGCACACGGGCATGTGTAGCCATTTTAAAGGGCACACGAGTATGTGTGTTGGCCGTGTGACCCAAGTCAGAGAGTTACACGGGGTCAGACATAGGCTGAGACACAGCCATGTGATTCCATTTCGAATTTCCACATTGCCTGTGACACGGACGTGTGCCCCTGTATTTTGTAAAATATTCTAAGTATTCCAAAGATTTTCTGTTTTATTAGTTTAGTCCCGAACCAATTCTAATGTATGTTTTGGGCCTCGTAGGCTCGTATTAGGGACGATATGATTGATTATGAATGCTTATTATTTAGATATGAAAAATGTATGTTTATTTATGAAATAAGTTCGGTAATGCTCCGTAACCCTATTCCAGCAATAGATACGGGTTAAGAGTGTTACATTTATTGGTATCAGAGCTACAGTTTAGTTGATTCTATGACTAACGTAGCGTATGTGAGAGTCTAGCTATACACGCCAAATATAACCTGTGATAGTGTGATATCTCCTGACAGTTTAAATTGTGTTTCTATATAGTAATAGATCTCAATCGAGCAGTGACTGATAATGTTGAGAGTAATGCGCCAGCCTATATTCACGGAGTAGCACAATCTGAGTCGAGACCTATATCGAGTAGTCAAGGAGGAGAGGCTAAAGAAGCCTTCTTCCAAATGTTGAATGAATGATTCATTGAGTTTTTCCGAACTAATCCGACTACTCAGCAACCTCCACCCCACCTATTCCCCAATCGGTTCCCGTAGCTCCTCAAGGTTTGGAACCTTTACGTTTAAGTAAGCTACCTATGGATAAAATTTGAAAATAAGGGGCTGAAGAGTTCAGAGCTACCGTTGATGATGATCTTGAGAGAGTCAAGTTTTGGCTTGAGAATATGATCCGAGTATTTGATGAGTTATCTTGCACGCCAGCTGAATGTGTAAAATGCACTGTATCACTTCTGAGAGATATTGCATATCAGTGTTGGAACATTTTGATATCCGTGGTACTAAGAGAAAGAGTCACATGGGAATCCTTTCAAACTGAGTTAAAAAAGAAATACATAAGTTAGCAGTTTATCAACCAAAAGCGCAAAGAATTTCTGGAACTAAAAAAGGGTCGAATGTTTGTGACTGAGTACGAGAGGAATTTGTGAGACTCAGTAAGTATGCTCAAGAATGTGTCTCCACTGAGGCAATTATGTGTAAGAGATTCAAAGATGGGTTTATCGAAGACATTAGACTTCTAGTCGGGATTCTAGAATTGAAAGAATTTGTTGTGTTAGTCGACAGATCTTGCAAAGTTGAGGAACTAAGCAAAGAAAAGAGAAAAGTTGACATTAGAGATTCGAGAAAGAGATCAATGAGTAAACCCTATCACTCTTCGTCAAAAAAATCACCGGATTCGTATAATTCTTCGACAACTTCAGTGGGGTATTCTAATAGAGATCGGTGAAAGCAATACACAAGTTCTAAAACTCAAGCCACTTTAATATCGAGCATTGGTAGTGTTAGAACCAACAAACCTGAGTGTCAACAGTGTGGAAAATGGCATTTTGGAGACTGCTGGATGAATAACAAAGCTTGTTTCAAATGTGGCTCGCTAGATCACTTCATTTGGGATTGTCCTGAGTTACCTGAGAAAGATAGATATCATAATGCAAGATTGAGTAATACAGGTGCTAGAGGGAGACCACCTAAAAATATGGGAAATGTGACTAGCAGCAAAGGTGCAACAAAAGATTATGCTGTGAGATCTGAGGCTCGAGCACCAGCCAGAGCTTAAGTTATTTGCTCTTGTGAAGATACGTCATCACCAGATGTTATCACTGGTACATTTTCTCTCTATGACTCTGATGTGATTGCTTTGATTGATCCTAGATCGACTCATTCGTATGTTTGCATGAATCTGGTGTCTAGTAAGAGTTTTCCTATTGAGTTAACTGAATTTGTAATTAAAGTATTGAACCCTTTAGGCAAGTATGTCCTAGTTGATAAAGTTTCCAAGAATTGTCCTTTGATGACTCGGGGTTACTGTTTTTTAACTGATTTGATGCTTTTACCGTTTGATGAATTCGATGTGATTCTGGGTATGGATTGTTTGACTCTACATGATGCTGTTGTGAATTGTAAATGAAAGACTATTGAATTGAAATGTCAAAATAATGAAATTCTTCAAATTGAATCTGATGAGTCGAGTGAGCTGCCTGTTGTAATATCGACAATGATAGCTCAGAAATATGTGAGGAAAGGTTACGAAGCTTATCTTGCATATATACTGGATACAAAAGTGTCTGAATTGAAGATTGAATCAGTACTAGTGGTTTGTGAATATCCGGATGTGTTTCCAGAAGAGTTTCTTGGGTTTCCACCGATCAGAGAAGTCGAGTTTGCTATTGAATTAGTACCAGGGACATCACCGATATCAATAGCTCCGTATAGAATGGCTCCTAAAAAATTGAAAAAGTTGAAAGCTCAATTGCAAGAGTTAACAGACAGAGGTTTTGCACGACCTAGTTTTTGCCCTTGGGTGCACCAGTTCTGCTTGTAAACAAGAAAGATGGATCGATGAGATTGTGTATTGATTACCATCAGCGTTACACTTAAGAATAAATATCCTTTGCCGAGAATTGTTGATTTGTTCCATCAGTCAAAAGGAGCAACCGTATTTTCGAAGATTGGTATAAGATTTGGCTATTATCAGTTGAGAGTTAAAGATTTGGATGTGCCGAAAACTACGTTCAGAACAAGGTACGGACATTATGAATTTCTGGTTATGCCTTTTGGATCAACTAATGCTCCTGTAGTTTTTATGGATTTGATGAATCGAATCTTTAAACCGTATTTAGACAGATTTGTTGTGTAACACCCCTCACCCATATTCAACGTTGGAATAGGGTTCAGAGCATTACCGGACCTACAATACATATAAATGTACTTTTCTCATACATTTGTTCATTTCATATAATCATCATTCAAATTCAATCTATTTATCCATTATACGAGCCTACGAGGCCATAAACATGCTTTAGGAGCGGTTTGAGACTAAGCCGATAACTTATAAAACTTTCACGAAACTTTGAAATTTTTTCTCAAAATAGAGAACACACACCCGTGTGGCTAGGCTGTGTGTCTCATACAACCATCCAACATGCCTGTGTCATAGCCTGTGTGAAAATAGGGGGTACATACTGACTTGGGTCACACGGCCAACCACACGATCGTGTGCCAAGTCGTGCCAAACCTGTAGGGTATGCTGACTTATGCAACACCGCCAAGCCACACGCCCATTTGTGAGGCTGTGTGGAGTATACTGACTTGTTTTCAAATTCAACACTAGGCGACACACGGCTGTGTAACATGATCGTGTGTCACACAGGGTTGAGACACACGCATGTGTCTCTGCCCGTATGGACAAAAATAGGTTATTTACCGAACCATCTTGCCACCCATTTTGCACATGCCTAACCAAGTTCAAATAGTTCCATTTCAAGACACAAATAAGCAGCAAAAACTCATCAACCAAAGTTCAAATCATAGCAATTCTTTACCATTAATACAAATCACAAATATACTACAATTTGCCATCTAATTTCATACCTAGTTTACATATACAATTCAACTAACTAAACTCTTCAAACATGTATTATCATATACTAATTCACAAGAACATAACTTTCCAAATTATCAACTTCAATCACATAATATAGGTCAATTACCAAACTAATAATAGAACCATAAGCACATATATATACATCATCAAGTTCATCATCATATGCCAACTTAAATGGCCAAATTACATTTCTATCAAACATATCAAAATGACACAAGCCTATACATGCCATATACCATAAATACACATTTCAAAAGTACCAAAATAGATGTTAGATAGTGCGATGAATTCTCTGACGATCTACAGATCTGAGCTAACTTCATAAAACTATAAAACATCGAGAAATAAACAAAGTAAGGTATAAAGCTTAGTAAGTTCGTATGTAAATATGAAATAATTACAACATTCAGTAACGTTTCAGAATGGATAACATAATTAACATTTAGAGCATCAATCAATGAGCTAACATAAAGTTTAACCATATTGTAATTCATAAGTCCTTAACTCCTTCTAACTCGTTACATATATAGTATTTAGTACATACCTGTACCGATACATATCTATTTATCATAAACTCTCCTGCCAAATCACTTCGAATTTATAAATGCTTACGATACAAATACTTTAAACTTTCTGATGCTGTAGTCCAACTATGGTCTTACACATATAGTACCAAGGCCCTGCCATGGTCTTACATTCACGTGCTGTAACGCACCAATTTTCAGGAATTCTGTGAATGTTGGCAAATTTTAAATTTTTGGTGTTCTGTCTACTTGGCGTGGATTTACTTAGGTTAGTGGGCCTCTAGAAGGCCCAGGCTTAGGTTAAAAACCCGTTAGTTTTAATTAATTTTAATTCCATAAGAAAAAGGGGTTCTGGTTGGTTGGGCTTTTAAGTATTAATTGGGTAAAATAAAACACAAGGAAGCATGTGGCAAGGTGGCATGTGACGCCACAGGGAAGGCTATTAAAGTGGCGTGTGGATGACCAAGGAGAACTAAGGTTCGAGTCGCAAGGTAAGCAAATTAGTGATATTAATTTTTATGCACAGAAAAGGTACGTAATGTAACTGAAGTGAAAGTCTGTCAGGAGGAGTTTAAATTGCTTAAGGGATTGAGTAAGAAGGGGATAAGGGAGAGGATTTAGGAGCTAATTAGGGAGAGTAGTGTTGGCCGAATAGTGGACTCTTAAGGAGCAAGAGTTGGCTGGCCAAGGGGTGCTTTAGGGGGGCAAAATTCGGCTAGGTTCAGTGCCAGTATAAATTCGGCATTAGGGGAAAATGTGTCGTTTCCTGACCATTCTCCTCTTCTTTCTTTTCTCCTCTCTTCATCAACTTTTTCTTTTTCTTCTCTTCCTCTATAGCCGAATCTCTCTATCCACCTGTGCATCTCCATATTTTTCTTCAGATGTTTCTAAAACCTTCATAGCCATTTGCCTTAAAAAGTCAAAATCCCGAAAACCATACTTTCTTCTGTGCCGATTTCTTCTAGTCAATTCTCTTATCCTTTTCATCATTCTTGACCGACTCTCTAGTTCTCTAAACCTTAAGTTTCTATCGGCTAAACCACAGCAAAACCCTCCTATTTCATCTTTCTTTACACAGTTCCAGCAAAAGTCGAAAACCCCACACTTTTAGGGACTTAGCCGAATATTGAGATCACTGAAGGCTCGACTTTTGTTATCATTTGAGGGCTTAAATCGGCATCAGGATTGAGTAGAGATTAATTGGAATCATTGACCGAAGGAATCGATGGTAAGTCTTTTCAATCTAGTCTTTATTTCGTATTTTAGAAAAGCCGAAACCCCTAAAGGTTAGGGAGGCTGTCGACTTGGACTTGTAGCCCTAAGGGGTTGTGATAACTGTTTTGTCTTGTTAGTAAGGTGATCTAGAAGCTGCTGATCAAGGGCTTGAATAGGTGGAGCAACGGGATCTAAGTCTAGTCGCAAACTTCGGCAAAGGTAGGATTGCTAGTGCCTATGGTGTTATGGCCAAATAAGGTAAGGAGTTATTATGTAGTTCATTTCGGTAGTTAGATTAACGTGGTAGTAATATAATTGTAGGTAGTTCGTGCGTGGATCTCGTCAGCGAATCGTTATAAAACAGGTGTGTAACTAACGCCCCTTCTTAGTCTAGATCGGCAAAAGCCGAAATGCCCAAAAATCGGTATTTTGTGGACTTGCAAGTGTGCGAATGCTCGTGAGGTAAATCGATTAACGTTTCTGGTAAACTACAGTGTTTAGACCGCAGAATGCAAGATTTCTGTGCCTTCAATCGCTTGAGGGGACTACAGTCTACAGTGTTTAAATCGCTTGAGGGGACTGTAGACCTTCTGAGAGGTCAGTAAATGACCGTAATACCCCTTTAGGGTAAATTACTGAAATACCCCTATAGGGTAGAATGACTGTTTTACCCCTATTAGGTAAAAATGACCAATATACCCCTAGACGTAGAATGACTATTTAATTTGTGTTAAGTATGACTGATGTGCTTATAATATGTATGTAAATGACTATTCTAAGCATGGCCATACTGCATACACGTGTAATGAGTGAGCATGACATTCTGCATGTACAACATATTGCATGGGGTTGGGACACTGTTATGGAAGAAGATTCTGTACTGAGGGCTTTTAGCCTGTTATTCTGATTATGGCTTTGTGCCGATATGCTATTGAAGGCTTTGTGCCGATATGTTGTTGATGGCTTTGTGCCGGTATATTACTGATGGCTTCGTGTGTTACTAATCCTAGCAGCTTTGCAGCGATATTATTACTGGCAGCTATGTTGCGATACTGGTGTGTTGGCTGGGTGGGTCGACTCGGTCCCCATATGGTGTGTTAGTGGTACGGAGTGGTGTGTTGGCTGGATTGGGTTGGGTTGCATAATTGTACTCTACTGTTACCGTAATGGGCTTAGGCCCAGACTGTTACTGATATGGGCTTAGGCCCAGACTGTATTGTTTACTATTTGTTTATTTTTTTGCAATTACACACTGAGTTTTCGTAAACTCACCCAATTGTTTTGATTGTACAGATAATCCTTAGGCGGATCAGTGGTGCGAGGGGCTTGGAGATGGTCACACTATTGTTCCTGTTTTCTTTTATTTGGCGTCTAATTGCTATTAAATTTCGTTTTGGGTTTTTAAATTATGTAATAAGGCCTCTCTAATTTTCTAACTTTTAATTTGGGATTTTTTGTTTATTATGATGTATATCTATTAGAAGTAGAACGCGATTTTCTTAAACGATAATTGTTTTCAAAACACTACGTTTTCGAAACACTTTTGAAATGCTTCCGCAACAAACAATGTTTTTAAAGTAATAACAATATAAAATGAATAACAGATAGCTATTCTAATTTGAGATCTAACAAAGAGGCTTTAAATTTCCAAATGGGTTTTCATCAACAAGAGCAAGTTTTCAAAAAACACTACAATGTGGCACCACCAGATTCAGCCATAACGTCTAGGCCAGGTTTGGGGTGTTACATTGATTGCATTTTATTTGTTAAAATTGTTAAATTTGTGTTTATGTTGTTATAGGCCTCGGTAAGATGCTTGATTAAGTAAAATCATGACTAAGTTATTCTTGCATTACAATTGTGAGGTAGCTAATGAATTAATCATTTAAATGGACTGAAATTGTAATTAATGGGCACAGTACTTAATCAGTGCATGTTTAATCAACTAAGGCAGTTGAGGGTTAAATTAGCAATGGTATCCGAGGATACATTTGCCTTGCATAACTTGCAAGATTATTGTGATTAAACTGTTTCAAGGTAAGGATGCTTTGTAACCTCACATAGTCTTTTATGTGCTTATTAAATCGAGTTAATTGTTTGATTTGACATAGGGATATGTTTAAGAGATTATTTCGATTTAATAAGTATGTATGTGCAATAACATTTTTGTCTATTAAGATTTGTTTAATCGGTTGAATTGGCATAGGGATATAGTCAAGAAATGAATGGATTTTGGTAGGTGAGAATGTTCATAACTTAGCAAATTACCGAGTTGCTGTCAATTTATTTGTAACAACATAAACATGAGTTTAATAATTCTAAGTTAAGAAATGTAATTAATCTAACACAATTATGTTATCTTGATTAAAATCGTATTTTGAAACGTGCATTTGAGATTTATTTATTTAGTTTACTTCGTTTAAAATCTTAGTTTTTAATCACCCTTTTCAAACAAAATATTTTTCCTCACCAAAGTGTTTTAAATAACATTCATAAATAATTCTTTGCACAGTCCTTATGGGTACGATAACTCGACATTTACTTGTCACTTTATTACTTGTTGCGATTGTGTACACTTGCACATTTTCGTCGTTCCTAGTTTTTGGCACCGTTGCTGGGGACTGTTTTAAAAAGTCATTATTTGTAAATTTATTAGTTTTTCATTTTGGTTTATTTTTCTATTTAAATTTTAACTTAATTAATTTTCTGTGATTATTTCAGGTGTTTATGAGTATTGACTGAATTATCAATTTACTTCCTTTAGATCCTGATATTGAATGAACTTTTCAATAGCGAAGAAGACAAACAAGTCAGAGAAGGACCAAATAGATGAACTTCAAAATTTTGATTCAAGGAAACAAAGCAAACCTTGCTCAAAATCCTATCCTTATTGCTGATGATAGGGATAGGGCTTTAAGATAGTATGTTGTGCCAGTATTCCATGATCTTAATCCAGGTATTAGGAGACCTGAAATTGAGGCACAACAGTTTGAGCTGAAGCCAGTCATGTTTCAGATGCTTCAAATAGTGAGCCAATTTAGTGGAATGCCTACCAAAGTTCCTCTCCTACACTTAAGACTGTTTATGGAGGTAAGCGATTCTTTCAAGTTACCTGGAGTTCCCAAAGATGCATTACGATTGAAGCTGTTCCCATATTCAATAAAGGACAGAGCTCGAGCCTGGTTGAACTCATTGCCACAAAACTCAATTTTCACATGGCAAGAGTTAGCAGAAAGATTCCTTATGAAGTATTTCCCACCTAGCAAGAATGCTAAGTTGAGGAATGAGATCACTGCCTTCCAACAAATGGATGATGAGTCCTTGTATGAGGCATGGGAAAGATACAAAGAATTATTACGGAAATGCCCTCATCACGGAATTCAACATTGCATCCAACTTGAGACATTTTATAACGGTCTCAATGCCCACACTAGGATGGTAGTGGACGCTTCTGCTAATGGTGCTCTCCTTTCTAAGTCTTATAATAAGGTTTATGAAATCATTGAGAGGATTGCAAGCAAAAATTATCAATGGCCAACCAATCGAGCAGCGTCAGGAAGACGAGTTGATGGAAAACATGAAGTAGACGTTCTTACTTCACTCGCATCTCAGGTATCATCAATATTCTCAATGTTAAAAAATCTTACTACTAATGGGTTTAATAGTTTTGCAGCACAGCCACCAAATCAATTTGAAAATATAGCTTGTGTTTATTGTGGGGAAGGACATTTGTTTGAAGAATCTTCATCGAACCCAGAATCCATGTATTACATGGGTAACCAGAACCAAAATCAAGGAAGGCAAGGACTGCAATCCAATTTCTATAACCAATGATGGTAAAACCACCGAAATTTTTCCTAGAATAACCAAGGGATAGGAACCAGTAACAATTATGCCCAACCTAGATCGACCCAGCCACCTAGTTTTTGTCAATAAGCTCAGAAACCAACCCAAGCTGAACCACCCAATAGTGTAGAGAATCTATTGATGGCATACATGGAAAAAAATGATACCACTCTAAGGAATTTGGAGAATCAAGTGGGCCAGCTTGCAAATGAACTCAGAAACTAACCACAAGGTGTTTTACCTAGTGATACAAAGAATCTGAGGAATCTAAGGAAAGAGTATTGTAAAGCATTGACATTAAAGAGCGGAAAGACATTAGAGCCCAACACCGTTGAAGCTGAAAAGGAGCCAGCTGATGCTCAAGACTTAGAGGACATTCAATAGAGTATTGAAATTCCAGTTTCACAAGAACCAGAATTTGCAAAATCTGACAAGGTAACTTGAGAACCAGCTAATTTTGATCAACTAACAACTCCGTTAGATGCAAAATTGCCACAGAAGATGAATCAACCAATACCAGTAGAGAAACCTCCACCACCCTACCCTCAAAGAATTTAGAAGCAGAAGCAGGAAATTCAATTCAAGAAGTTCCTAGACAAACTCAAGCAACTTCATATCAACATCCCGTTGGTTGCAGCACTTGAACAAATGTCGAACTACGTCGAATTCATGAATGATATCCTGTCTAAAAAATGAAGGCTTGGAGAATTTGAGACGGTAGCCCTAACGAAGGAATGCAGTGCATATGTTCAAGACGAACTACCCTAAAGTTGAAGGATCCTGGATGTTTTACCATACCTTGCAACATTGGAGCAACATATTGTGATAAGGCACTAAGTGACTTAGGTGTGAGTATCAACTTGATGCCTATGTCAATATTTAAGAAGTTGGGGATAGGTAAGTTAGACCTACTACGGTTGCACTTCAATTAGCAGATCGATCTTTAACACATCCAGAAGGAAAAATCGAGGATGTATTGGTACGTGTAGATAAATTTATCTTTCCTGCTGACTTTGTGATTCTAGAATTTGAAGCAGACAAAGAGGTGCCAATCATCCTAGGAAGACCATTCTTAGCAACCGGAAGGACCCTTATTGATGTGCAGAAGGGGGAGCTTACTATGCGTGTTCAGGATGATCAGGTAACATTTAACATTTTTAAGACTATGCGATTCCCTGACACAATTGATTATTGTTCTATAGTGTCCAATTTAGAGGAGTTAATCATGAAAAAAGAACTCAGCTATGTTGAGGACCCATTGGAATGAATTTTGACATCAAATCCTCCAAATGATGAAGAGTGTAACACCCTTAACCCGTATCTGTCGCCGGATTAGGGTTACAAGGCATTACTGAGCAAAACACAGTCCAATACGATCATTCAATTCAAATCATGCACAAATTTATATTAACTCATTTAATATAACAATTTAAACTCGAATAATAACCATCTACTCAATCATATAAGTCACATTCACACATATGAAATGTAACATCCCGAAATAGGGCTTAAACGGAATAGTGGTTGCGAAACCACAAATCCAAGGTCAAAAACATAAAAAAATAATAATAAATAATATTCCAATTAAGTTTTAAGGTTTTTTCATTGATTGAATAATTGTGTGAAAATTTCGTGAAGAAATTTTATGTATAAGTGCCTACTTTGATAATTAGGTTTAAATTGTAAAATTAGCAAAATGTGTGTTCTAGATAATAAAGGGGATTTAATTGAAATGGTTTCTTAAAGTGGAGGTCTTTGTTTAGTAATTAGACCATTATATTTAAGTTTGGACAAAAATGGGCAAGAATAGGACAAATTTGAAAGAAAAGCCTTTAAGGGCATTTTGGTCATTTAGTAATTAAAAGAATTAAAAAGGGAAAATAAAGCCAAAATTGGTCCATCTTCTTCATGGAAGCCGAATATAGCATGGGGGAAGCCATGGTTAGGGTTTCCAAGCTTTCCAAGCTCTATAGTAAGTGATTCCAAGCCCCGTTTTTATTTTTCTTTATGTTTTTGGAGTCCTGGTAACTTGATTAAGCTTATTCTAGCAATAATTCATGCTAGGGTTCATATTTGGAAAAATACCCATAGGTTAAATATGTTTATTTTAATGTTTTATGGTAGAATATGAAGCTTTAAATTGTGTTAAACAAATTTTGCTAAGCGATTTTACGTGAAAACGAGTAAAACGACATAATCGGTAAAAATACCTAATGTTCATAAGTACATGTTAGAGTGAGAATTTTATGTTTTCATAGAAGGGAAAAATTATCAGCATGTCATAAAACATAAGAAAATGGATAAATTTTAATTTCTGAGCCTAGGGGCAAAATCGTAATTCTGTAAAGGTTTAGGGGCAAAATTGTAATTTTTCCAAAGTTTGAGTTAGGGAATGTTTTGAATAGTAAATTAATTAAATAAGTGAAATATGATGTTTTAGATCCCGAAAAGTGAGATTTGGACCTAGAACGGGAGAAAAACTGAAAATCGAGAAAGTTGGTAAAATGGTCGTTTTGGTATCGAGGTAAGTTCATATGTTTCATAAGCATTTAATTATGCATATTTGAATGATAAATTGATATTTTGGCCATAAATACTTTGGTATTGAGTTTCAAATATAATGATTAATGTTCGATAATAATTCGATATTGGAAAGAGAACTTGTATAATTTATATGTAAGACCATATTTTGTATTATGGCTTTGTATGATAACAAGAAAGTATTGACTAGCATAATTAGATGAAAATAAGTTAAGTTGATGATATGATGAGATTGAGAATGTAAGTATGTAAGTTGAGTAGCATTTTATTATTATGCAATGATTGTTATTAGTATTGATATTATTGAGTTATGCGGCTAACCTTGAGAATTTGAGCAAGTATGTTTCAGCTATAACTTGACAAGGCAGTGATATCTCAAAGTCCATGGTTGTACCATGGCAATTAAGGAAGAATTGACGAAAAATTCCATGTTCATAACATGGCATTTAAGGAGGAATTGACGGTTAAGGATACCATGTAAGACCATGTCAAGACATGGCATTGGTAAGGCAAGGATCCCGTGTAAGACCATGTCAAGACATGTCATCGGCATTGATTAAGGACTCCATGTAAGACCACATCAAGATGTGGCATCGGCACTAAGATAATGATACCATGTAAGACCATGTTTGAAACATGGCATTTGGTAAGACAAGGATACCATGTAAGACCATGTTTGGAACATGGCATTTGGTAAGATAAGGATATCATGTAAGACCATGCCAAGGCATGGCATTGATAAGTTCTATAAGGAAAGGAAATCATGTAAGACCATGAAAAGACATGGCATTGATGAGTTACTATAAGGCAAAGGTCCCATGTAAGACCATGCCAAGGCATGACATTGGTGAGTTCATAAGGCAAGGATACCACGTAAGACCATGTCAAGACATGGCAATGGTAAGTTCAAAAAGGAAAAGGTTACCGAGTAATCCAAAGAGTAAGTCAAAGAAACGAGAAGGTGAGAACATGAAGAAAGAGTACAGGTATGCATTTAAGGCTTATTTAATATTGAGATTGTATGTAATTGAGATTATCAAGTATTAAGTAAGTGATGAGTTTTCAGTTATGCCTGTGACACTTTATGACATGATTGGCAATATGCCTATATTATTTAAAAGTACTCATGTGTTAAGTGAGATGTTACAGGTATGTAAGCAAGCTATTAAGTAAGGTGCCTTTTGTATTCTGAGCCTTTGGTAAGGTTACCGATGAGTAAGATGGGAAAGTAAGAACTAAACATTATTTAAGCAAATTATGACAGCATAGTAGCAAGCTAAATTGATTGCTAATGCTTATTATTTTACATGTGAACTTACTAAGCTTTATAAGTTTACTTCTTTCACTTTCCCATGTTTCAGAGTACTTAAAAGCAAGCTCGGGTTGGAGGTCGTTGGAGATCACTTCACACTATCGACTATCAAGTTGCCAAATGGGTATCTTCGTTTACAAACGTTCTAGTTTATGGCATGTATAGGGACTTAGCCATTTTGTGTGTATGTCCTTATGATATGACTAAAGAATGGTATGTAAATATTTGATAATGATTAGCTATTGAAATGACTAATGAATAACATGTTTCGGTGTTATGTATGCCTAAATGGTAGTTAATACAAAGAAATCATGAAAAAGTGAAATTAGCATTAAAATAGTATTGAATAGCAGTAGCGATGTGATCTTGAAAAATCACAAAGAATAGTATAAATGGAATCAGGTGATGAATGAAATATAAAATTAAAGCTTATTGAGTCTATTTTAATATGAAAGAAATAGAGTAAGCAAAAGAAGTGTATATTAAGAGATACTTAAATTTGGGTGAGACAGGATCAGAGTGATTTCTAAATCCCCTGTTCTGAATTTAGAAATTCTCTAAAAATTGTAAAAAAAATGATTAGGAGTTATACTTTATATGTATAGATTCATTATTGAGTCTACTTTTAAAGGAAATAAACATCATGGTTATTTGAACTCTGTACAAGGAGAAAATTAATTCGTAGTGAATAGATGTCAGAGTAGCCGAACACTGAAACAGGGGAAATTTTAACTAATAAACTGTAATAATTGGATAGACCAAAAATTATGAAAAAAAATTAGTAATAAGATACATGCGTCTAGTTTCAGATAAAATTTACGGATTTGGATTTTGAGTTTCATAACTCTAGTTATGATTTATTAAGTGACTATGACGCAGATGGACAGCTTATTTATGAAAGATGAAATAAATTGTCTTGATTTGTCTAAGTATTGGGAAAAATTTTAATGTTCCCGGTTTAGTCCCGAACCGTTTTAATTGCACGTTTTAGGGTCTCGAGCGCCCTTTTTAGGGACATATTGAATGAATGTGAATAAATTAATTTTAAAAGAAAATTTTATGTCCCGAATTAGTAAGTTAAGTCAGGTAACACCTCGTGCTCGACTCCGACGACGGTCTCGGGTAAGGGGTGTTACATGAAATACATAACCAATAAAGTCAACTCATGCTTATTCAATTCTTCCACATATGCGCAACATGTTTAAAAATTTAACCTTATCAATATCATTTAATTATTCAAATTCCAAACCAAACTAACATACTTCAAAACCATGTTTCCTATATCATAAATCCCATGTTCGAACCATAGGACCAAAATTTCATGGCATTCAAACTCCTGAATGTAATTAAACATAATTCAACTCATATACCCATAATTAAACATAATTCAACTCATATACCCAACCTACATTAAAAACATTCTTTAGTATAATTTCATGCCTTTAACTAAATATTAAATATACCATTTTTGCAAATCTATACATATTTGCATGTTAACCCGTATCAACCTATATCACATGACATAACATTTGTTAACATATAAGACAAAAGCTGACATTATATCATGGCCAAGTATATTTTTAATACTACCAAATCGTGTGCAATTTACCATAATATCAATAACCATTTTTGAACACAAAAGACAATTCATAGTATACCAAATTTGCATACTCAAACCAATCCAAACTACCTACACCTAGCCATTTAACTATATTTATTCGGTCATCAATACAACCTCCAAAAATATCAAACCAATTTACAATAGCCTAATACAAACATCAAAATGTCACTTTATAAATATCCATAATAAATAACTAAACATACCTAAATCATACACATTATTTACCATTATAAAGCGTACCAAAATAACCAACCAATTAACAAATAAATCATATTCATTCTTTATCATCACCAACTGTACCTAAATAGCCAAACCACAAACAATGACATGATCATCACATAACTTATAGATACACATACCATAAATAAAAAATGCATCCTTCATTTACCTTATTACTTAAGCTGAATTATAATACTATCCATCACACAAGATATACCTTAAAATACACTTTCAACATAAGCTAATTACATGACCAAAAATCACAAACTTTAGCATCATTATCAAGCCATTTTCGCATGGCTACATATATACAATTTCAAAACCAACCATATCAAAATTAGTCTATACAGGCCATATGTCAAAAGTATAAGCTTTTAAAGTATCGAAATGTCGATTGATAGTGTGATGATGATCCTTGACGATCCTCGAGCTCGAGTTAGCTTTATATATATGTAAAACAAAGAAAGAATACACAAAGTAAGCTTTGAAAGCTTAGTAAGCCATAAGCAAATAATTCATCACAAGAACATATATAATTTAATTCGAATATGCCAAATTTAGCTAATCTCATACACATATACAATCACTTTTCTCATATAATCCATGTTACCACATTAAGTAACTTCACTTATGTAATATCCCGAATTAGGGCCTAATCAGAATAGTGGTTTCATGACCACAAATCCAAGATAGAAATAATTATTTTATAATTATTTTGAGGTTTATGATATGATTGCATGATTGTGTGAAAATTTTGTGAAGAAATTCTATGCATAACGAGCTTAATTTAAAGTTAGGGACTAAATCGAATAAGTTGCAAAACTTCCATTCTAGAAGTTTTTAGTATGAATTTGCTTTGAAATATTAATTAGGTCTTAAATAGAAATTTGACCAATTTCTAAAATTTTGGACAAAAATGGGCTTGTATATGAAAATTTTCAAAGAAAGGTATTAAGGGCATTTTGGTCATTTGGATAATTAATGAAATAAAATGGGAAAAATGACACAAAATAGTCATCTTCCCCATTTAGTTGCTTCCGAATGCTCTATCTCACCATAGCTAGGGTTTCTTCCACTTTCAAGCTTCATAGTAAGTGATTCTAAGCCCCGTTTTTAATGATTTTTACGTTTTTGAGATCCTGGTAACTCGATAAAGCTTATGCTAGCAATAATTTAACCTAGGGTTTATATTTGGAAAAATACCCATAGGTGAAATTTGTGTATTTTGATGTTTTATGATAGAATATGAGGTTTTAAATTATGTTAGACAACTTGTACTACTCGATTTTAAGCAAAAACGAGTAAAAGGGCTTAATCGGTAAAAATACCTAATAGTCACAAGTACATGTTAGAGTGAGAATTTGATGTTTCCATAGAAGAGAAAAGTGATCAGCATGTTATAAAACATAAGAATAAGGAATAAAGTTTAATCCCGAGCCTAGGGGCAAAAGTGTAAATATGCAAAAGTTTAGGGGTAAAATTGTAATTTTGCCAAAATTTGAATTAAGGATTAATTTGATAATGTGAGTATTAAATAAGCTAAATGTGTTATTTTAGATCAAGAAAGACGTGGAATCGACCTCAATCGGGGAAAAGAAAAGATTGTGGACTAAATTGCAAAATCTTTGTATTTTGGTACCAAGGTAAGTTCATGTGTAAATAATGTAGCATAATTGTTATTTTTAAGTCATTGATGTCAATTATGTGATATGCTGATTTTATCATGAAATATATGCTTTGTGGTTATTTTCGAACAAAATGCAAATCATGTGTGCTACTTGTTAAATATAATTGTTACCGAGTATTGGTTTCGGCATTCTATGGAAGACGGCAAGGTTATGTGTTCGAGGAAAACCCCGTTTGAACCTTAGGAATAGATTAGGATACAAGTGACATGTCACTAGGATGGTTGAGCATCCGAACTCGTTGAGTTGAGTCCGAGTTCACTTATGGATGCAAATGTCCGAACTCGTTGAGTTGAGTCCGAGTTCGTGAGATGTAACTATGCATCCGAGCTCGTTGAGTTGAGTCCGAGTTCACTTACGGATGCGAATGCCCGAGCTTGTTGAGTTGAGTCCGAGTTCGCTTATGGGCGGGTTACATGATTGCTTGATTGAATATGTGGCACTTATGTGCAAGTTATCCATTTATCCGAATTATATTCCGATGTGTTCAACGGGTAAAGTTTTACTCAAATGGAGAAATACTCGAGATGAAAAGAGACGTATTGGTAAGTGATGTGAAATGGATACTTTGGACAGATATGTATTTAACCCTCGGGTTGAGTATTAATACAACAACGATAAGGTAATAAGATGATGAAAAATGATTAGAAATGTGATATATGTTTTGGTGATACCATGCTAATGTTGATTGGTATGATTGTTTGTTATGTTACTTATTATTTGCATATGAACTTACTAAGCATTTATGCTTACACCCTCCTTCTTACTCATTGTAGTTTTGGACAAGCCAGCTCAGGAGTCGGGATAGGTCGAAGGCTCGGTCACACTATCTGGAAGACTTTTTGGTAAATGGCTTGTAAAATCTAAGTATGGCATGTATAGCAATGTACCTATTTTGTGTAAATGATCTTATGATATGGTGATGAAATGGTTGAGGAAATGCTTGATAATGATAAATTATGGGAATGGTTAGTTTAGATTATGTTTGATGTTATGTAAAGTTATTAGGATACCTAGTTCATAAAAACTCATAAAAAGGATGAAATTTGCCATAAATAGAACATTGCAGCAACACTGACATGAGTTTGAAAATTTACTAAAAATCATAGAAATCGAATTAGGTGATGGATTAAATATGAAATTTAATCTTAATATGCCTAGTTTCACATAAAACAAATGAAACAGGTAAAGGAATTATATGTTAGAAGATATTTGAATTTTAGTGAAACAGGGTCAGAGCAGTTTCTGGATCCCCTGTTCCAACTTTATAAATTCACCATAAATTTTACAGATATAATTAGGTGGTATATTTCATATCCTCAGAATCCTTATTAAGTCTAGTTTCAGGAGAAACAAATCTAATAATCATATGAATTTTGTACAGAAAGAAATATGGTTCGTAGTAAACAGAGGTCAGTTCAGTCAAGTCCTGAAACAGGGGTAAATTTAACTAATAAACTGTACTAATTGGCCCAACCAAAAATTCTAGAAAAAAATTAGTAGATAGGTATATGAGTCTACATTCAGGGAAAATTTACGGATCTTGATTTCAAGTTTTGTAACTCGAGATATGATTTTTCTTGTGACTGTGATGCAAGTAGCTTGAAAGCTGTGAATGTAGAAACAAATATTTCAAAATTCTAAAAATGTTAAATTAAGCTTAGTAACACCTCATACTCGACTCCGGCGACGGTCTCGGGCATGGGGGCATTACATTTAGTGGTATCAGAGCAGGTTTAGTCGATTCTCAAACTACGTGTTGTATGTACGGATTTTTCTATACATGCCATATGTATAAATTGTGATAGTGTGACGACTTCTGACCTTTTTAAATGATTTTTTTATAGTAAATGGATCCCGATCCAGCTGTGGCAGATGAAGTAGACAGCAATGCACCAGCTCCGGCTGAAGGAGCAGCGCCGACTGAAAATCCACCTCCTACTGTTGGTCAGAGAGGAGGAGAAAGGGATCGGGAAGCCTTTCTCCAAATGATGAGTGCATGGTACACCGAGTTCGTTAAATGCGAACCCAAATGTACGACCTCCCCACCTCCCCAATTCCTCAACCTGTACCCCCGATGCCTCAAGGTATGGATCTGATGAAATTTCATAGAACTCCAGTTGATAGAATCCGCAAGCAAGGGGCCGAAGAATTTAAAGCAAATATTGATGCTGATGCCGAGAAAGCAGAGTTCTGGCTTGAAAATTCTATCTGGGTATTTGATAAATTATCTTGTACACCTGAAGAATGTTTGAAATGCACTATATCTTTGTTGAGGGATTCAGCCTATAATTGGTGGAAGACTTTGATATCGGTGGTACCGAAAGAGAGAGTAACCTGGGAATTCTTTCAAGAAGAGTTTCGGAAGAAATATATTAGTGAAAGATTTATTGATCAGAAGCGTAAAAATTTCTTGAGTGAAGCAAGGTAATATGACAAAGATTCTGAGAATATGAAAGAGAGTTTGTCCGATTAAGTAAATATGCCATAGAGTACGTTCCTACAGAGGCCAAGATGTGCCGACGATTTGAAGATGGGCTCAACGAAGATATCAAGGTATTTGTTGGAATTCTTGAATTAAAAGAAATGGTAGTATTGGTTGATCGAGCTTGCAAGGCTGAAGAATTACTTAAGAAGAAGAAAAAGGCAGAGACTGAGACTAGAAACTGGAAGAAAAGACTGATGAGCAGTTCATTTTCACAACAACCTGGAAAATCAAGAAATATGAATCCTCGTTCCCAAACTTCAGCTGGGCAATCATATGGGAATTATAAGAAGCAAAATGTGGGTCCTAAGTCCCAAACTACTTCGGCAGCCAGTGTAGGGAATTCGAGATTTGTTAAACCTGAGTGCCAGCGATGTGGTAGGAATCATTTTGGTCCGTGCAGAGCAAATGAATGTTTTCGATGTGGTTCTCTGGATCATTTTATTAGAGACTGCCCAGAAAGAGCTGAAAAAGAAAAATTTCAGAATACAAAAACAAGTGGGGCGGATTCGAGAGGAAGATATCCAAGAAAAGCTGGAAGTGAAACAAGCAGTAAGAATGTAGCCAGGGATGCACCAGTTAGACCTGAAGGAAGGGCTCCGGCTAGAACTTATGCTATTAAAGCGCGCGAAGATGCTTCCTCACCTGATGTGATTACCGGTACATTTTCTCTCTATAATGTTGATGTTATTGCTTTGATTGATCCCGGTTCCACTCATTCATATGTGTGCATAAAATTGGTGTCTGATATGAATATACCTGTTGAGAACACAGAATTTATGATTAGAGTGTCGAATCTGTTAGGCAAATGTGTGATTGTTGATAAAGTATGTAAGAAATGTCCTTTAATGATTCGGGGTCATTACTTTCCAGCTGACTTGATGTTGTTGCCGTTTGATGAGTTTGATGTTATTTTGGGTATGGATTGGTTGACATTGCATGATGCTAAAATAAATTGCAAAGAAAAGATTATAGAATTAAAGTGTGAAAGTGGTGAAATTCTCATGGGTTGAATCGGACAAATCGAGAGGCATTATCTAGCGTGATTTCTTCAATGTCGGCTCAAAGATATTTGAGAAAGGGTTATGAAGCTTATTTGGCGTATGTAATTAATACAAAAGAAGTTGAAAAGAAAGTTGAATCAGTGCGGGTTGTGTGTGAATTTGCAGACGTATTTCGGAAGAATTGCCGGGTTTGCCTCCGATCGTGGAAGTAGAATTTGGTATTGATTTGATACCGAAAACAACTCCGATTTCGATTGCTCCATATAGAATGGCACCAGCAGAGTTGAAAGAATTAAAGTCGCAGTTGCAAGAGTTGACTGATAAAGGCTTTGTGAGACCGAGTTTTTCACCTTGGGGTGCTCCCGTGTTATTTGTGAAAAAGAAGGATGGTTCTATGAGGTTGTGTGTTGATTATCGGCAATTAAACAAGGTGACAATCAAAAACAAGTATCCGTT
Organism: Gossypium longicalyx; assembly: GCA_025698465.1. NCBI lineage: Eukaryota > Viridiplantae > Streptophyta > Magnoliopsida > Malvales > Malvaceae > Gossypium > Gossypium longicalyx. The sequence goes on along the minus strand of CM046995.1, from coordinate 61,949,318 downwards.
GCCAAGAATTGATGATTTGTTTGATCAGCTAAAAGGAGCGACATGGTTTTCAAAGATTGACTTGAGATCTGGGTATTACCAACTGCGGGTAAAAGAGTCGGATGTGCCTAAAACTGCTTTTAGAATAAGGTACGGTCATTATGAATTTTTAGTTATGCCATTCGGGTTGACAAATGCTCCTGCAGTGTTTATGGATTTAATGAATCGTATATTCCGACCATACTTGGACAAATTTGTTGTGGTATTTATAGATGATATTTTAATTTATTCAAAAGATGAGACAGAGCATGCTGAGCATTTGAGGATAGTTTTGCAAACTTTGAGAGATAAGCAGCTGTATGCTAAGTTTAGTAAAAGTGAATTTTGGCTCCGGGAAGTTGGATTTTTGGGTCATATTGTTTCAGGTGATGGTATACGGGTTGATCCTAGTAAAATTTCAGCCATTGTTGATTGGAAACCACCGAAAAATGTAACTGAAGTTAGAAGTTTCTTGGGGTTAGCTATGTATTATCGGCGGTTTGTAAATGGATTTTCTATAATTGCTGTTCCGATAACTAGACTACTCCGAAAGGATGTTAAATTTGAATGGACGGAAGAATGTCAACAGAGTTTTGAAGAATTGAAAAAGTTATTAACAGAGGCACCAGTGTTAGTACAGCCCGAATCAGGTAAAGAATTTGTGGTGTATAGTGATGCTTCTCTAAATGGTTTGGGGTGTGTGCTCATGCAAGAAGGAAAAGTGGTGGCTTATTCTTCGAGGCAGTAAAAACCTCATGAGAGGAATTATCCTACTCACGATTTGGAATTGGATGCAGTGGTGTTTGCTTTGAAGATTTGGCGACATTATTTGTATGGTGAAAAGTGTCGGGTATATACCGACCATAAAAGTCTTAAGTACTTGATGTCACAAAAAGACTTGAATTTAAGACAGCGAAGATGGTTGGAGTTATTGAAAGATTACGAGCTTGTTATTGATTATCATCCGGGAAAAGCAAATGTGGTTGCCGATGCTTTGAGCAGAAAGTTGTTGTTTGCTTTGAGAGTTATGAACACTCAGTTGAAAATGTCAGATGATGGTTCGATTCTAGCAGAGTTAAGAGCAAAACCGATGTTTTTACAAGAGATTTCTGAAGCTCAGAAAGATGATCAAGATTTGCAAGCCAAGAGAAAGCAGTGTGAAGTTGATACAGAGTCAGATTTCAGAATCGGTTCTGATGGGTGCTTAATATTTAAAGATCGGATTTGTGTACCAAGAGAATGAGGAATTGATTCAAAAGATCCTACAGAAGCACATAGTAGTTGTTTCTCGATTCATCCGGGTAGTACGAAAATGTATAATGACTTGAAGAAAATGTATTAGTGGAATGGAATGAAAAGAGATATATCAGAGTTTGTGTCCAAATGCTTAATTTGTCAACAAGTGAAAGCTGAACACAAAGTGCCTTCGGGATTACTTCAGCCTATTATGGTTCCTGAATGGAAATGGGATCGGATTACTATGGATTTTGTTTCGTGATTGCCATTGACTCGGGAAAAGAAAGATGCCATCCGGGTAATAGTTGATAGATTAACTAAGTCGGCTCATTTTATCCCAGTACGTACGGATTATTCTCTTAACAAGTTGGCTGAACTGTATGTTAGAGAAATTGTTAGACTACATGGAATACTATTGTTGATTATTTCAGATAGAGATCCAAGGTTTACCTCGCGATTTTGGCAAAAGTTGCAAGACGCGTTAGATACAAAATTAAATTTTAGTACTGCTTTTCATCCACAAACTGATGGGCAATCAGAGAGAATAATTCAGATTCTTGAAGATATGCTCAGATGTTGTGTATTGGAATTTCAAGGAAGTTGGGAAAAATATTTACCGTTGGTAGAATTTGCTTACAATAATAGTTATCAGATGAGCTTGAAAATGGCACCTTATGAAGCATTGTATGGTCGTAAGTGTCGAACGCCTTTGTATTGGACTGAACTCAAGGAAAATCAGATTTATGGAGTTGATCTAATAAAAGAAACCGAAGAAAAAGTGAAGGTAATTCGAGATTGTTTGAAAGTCGCTTGGATAGACAAAATCTTATGCAGATTTAAAACGAAAGGACATTGAATTTCAAGTTGGTGATAAAGTATTTTTAAAGGTGTCTCCGTGGAAGAAAGTTCTTAGATTTGGACGGAAGGGCAAATTAAGTCCGCATTTTATTGGGCCGTATGAAGTAATTGAAAAAGTTGGACCGGTAGCATATCGGCTAGCTTTACCACCTGAATTAGAGAAGATTCATGATCATCGTTCGGATCCTTCACATGTGGTTTCACCGACAGAAATTGAACTACAACCAGATATGACCTACGAAGAAGAACCGATTAAGATTTTAGCTCGAGAGGTCAAACAACTAAGGAATAAAAATATTGCACTTGTGAAGGTGTTGTGGCAAAAGCATGGAGTAGAAGAAGCTACATGGGAATCCGAAGAAAATATGAGAAATCAATACCCACATCTGTTTACCGGTAAGATTTTCGAGGACGAAAATCCTTAAAGGGGGGAGAGTTGTAATATCCCGAATTAGGGCCTAATCAGAATAGTGGTTTCGTGACCACAAATCCGAGATAAAAATAATTATTTTATAATTATTTTGAGGTTTATGATATGATTGCATGATTGTGTGAAAATTTTGTGAAGAAATTCTATGCATAACGAGTTTAATTTAAAGTTAGGGACTAAATCGAATAAGTTGCAAAACTTGCATTCTAGAAGTTTTTAGTATGAAATTGCTTTGAAATATTAATTAGGAGGTCTTAAATAGAATTTGACCAATTTCTAAAATTTTGGACAAAAATGGGCTTGTATATGAAAATTTTCAAAGAAAGGTATTAAGGGCATTTTGGTCATTTGGATAATTAATGAAATAAAATGGGAAAAATGACACAAAATAGTCATCTTCCCCATTTAGTTGCTGCCGAATGCTCTATCTCACCATAGCTAGGGTTTCTTCAACTTTCAAGCTTCATAGTAAGTGATTCTAAGCCCCGTTTTTAATGATTTTTACGTTTTTGAGATCCCGGTAACTCGATAAAGCTTATGCTAGCAATAATTTAACCTAGGGTTTATATTTGGAAAAATACCCATAGGTAAAATTTGTGTATTTTGATGTTTTATGATAGAATATGAGGTTTTAAATTATGTTAGACAACTTGTACTACTCGATTTTAAGCAAAAACGAGTAAAAGGGCTTAATCGGTGAAAATACCTAATAGTCACAAGTACATGTTAGCGTGAGAATTTGATGTTGCCATAGAAGAAAAAAGTGATCAGCATGTTATAAAACATAAGAATAAGGAATAAAGTTTAATCCCGAGCCTAGGGGCAAAAGTGTAAATATGCAAAAGTTTAGGGTAAAATTGTAATTTTGCCAAAATTTGAATTAAGGATTAATTTGATAATGTGAGTATTAAATAAGCTAAATGTGTTATTTTAGATCAAGAAAGACGTGGAATCGACCTCAATCGGGGAAAAGAAAAGATTGTGGACTAAATTGCAAAATCTTTGTATTTTGGTACCAAGGTAAGTTCATGTGTAAATAATGTAGCATAATTGTTTTTTTAAGTCATTGATGTCAATTATGTGATATGCTGATTTTATCATGAAATATATGCTTTGTGGTTATTTTCGAACAAAATGCAAATCATGTGTGCTACTTGTTAAATATAATTGTTACCGAGTATTGGTTTCGGCATTCTACGGAAGACGGCAAGGATATGTGTTCGAGGAAAACCCTGTTTGAACCTTAGGAATAGATTAGGATACAAGTGACATGTCACTAGGATGGTTGAGCATCTGAACTCATTGAGTTGAGTCCGAGTTCACTTATGGATGCAAATGTCCGAACTCGTTGAGTTGAGTCCGAGTTCGTGAGATGTAACTATGCATCCGAGCTCGTTGAGTTGAGTCCGAGTTCACTTATGGATGCGAATGCCTGAGCTCATTGAGTTGAGTCCAAGTTCGCTTATGGGCGGGTTACATGATTGCTTGATTGCATATGTGGCACTTATGTGCAAGTTATCCATTTATCCGAATTATATTCCGATGTGTTCAACTGGTAAAGTTTTACTCAAATGGAGAAATACTCGAGATGAAAAGAGACGTATTGGTAAGTGATGTGAAATGGATACTTTGGACAGGTATGTATTTAACCCTCGGGTTGAGTATTAATACAACAACGATAAGGTAATAAGATGATGAAAAATGATTAGAAATGTGATATATGTTTTGGTGATACCATGCTAATGTTGATTGGTATGATTGTTTGTTATGTTACTTATTATTTGCATATGAACTTACTAAGCATTTATGCTTACACCCTCCATCTTACTCATTGTAGTTTTGGACAAGCCAGCTCAGGAGTCGGGATAGGTCGAAGGCTCGGTCACACTATCTGGAAGACTTTTTGGTAAATGGCTTGTAAAATCTAAGTATGGCATGTATAGCAATGTACCTATTTTGTGTAAATGATCTTATGATATGGTGATGAAATGGTTGAGGAAATGCTTGATAATGATAAATTATGGGAATGGTTAGTTTAGATTATGTTTGATGTTATGTAAAGTTATTAGGATACCTAGTTCATAAAAACTCATAAAAAGGATGAAATTTGCCATAAATAGAACATTGCAGCAACACTGACATGAGTTTGAAAATTTACTAAAAATCATAGAAATCGAATTAGGTGATGGATTAAATATAAAATTTAATCTTAATATGTCTAGTTTCACATAAAACAAATGAAACAGGTAAAGAAATTATATGTTAGAAGATATTTGAATTTTAGTGAAACAGGGTCAGAGCAGTTTCTGGATCCCCTGTTCCAACTTTATAAATTCACCATAAATTTTACAGATATAATTAGGTGGTGTATTTCATATCCTCAGAATCCTTATTAAGTCTAGTTTCAGGAGAAACAAATCTAATAATCATATGAATTTTGTACAGAAAGAAATATGGTTCGTAGTAAACAGAGGTCAGTTCAGTCAAGTCCTGAAACAGGGGTAACTTTAACTAATAAACTGTACTAATTGGCCCAACCAAAAATTCTAGAAAAAAATTAGTAGATAGGTATATGAGTTTACATTCAGGGAAAATTGACGGATCTTGATTTCAAGTTTCGTAAATCGAGATATGATTTTTCTTGTGACTGTGATGCAAGTAGCTTGAAAGCTGTGAATGTAGAAACAAATATTTCAAAATTCTAAAAATGTTAAATTAAGCTTAGTAACACCTCATACTCGACTCCGGCGACGGTCTCGGGCGTGGGGCCATTACAACTTACCTTATTTTTCAATGAACATATAAACCTCATACGTACCTGAATCATTTAGCTCAAATTCACATTCGGTCTCGTATTGACATTGCCCGTTGAACCATTCAGAATCATTAAGGATACTTGGAAACACATATATCGCATACAATGCCATATCCCAGATATGGTCTTACATGTTATCACATATCGATGTCTCTGTCCCAAGCAGGGTCTTTCACGAATCATATACGATACAAATGTCCCAGACATGGTCTTACACGTAATCTCATATCGATACCAATGTCCCAAACATGGTCTTACCCAAAATGACTCCTCAGAAGTCCTAATGTCATGACATACGTATCTTATACTATTCTTATGGTTCGTATGGGACTTTCGGACATCGTAATTCAATAAATTCAAGCTCGAAACAAGTTCTCCAATGCTTAATTTAATTCAGAAACATACTTATTTATTTTCAATTCAATTCGGCAACATATAATATGTACATTTAAATTTAATAACACCTATTTACTTATAAACTTACCTCGTACGGAAACGAATGGATCGGAACGACTATTCAACAATTTTTTACTTTCCCCGATCCAAATCTAATTTCTTCTGTTCTTGATCTAAATCAATACAAATTTAACTTATTTATTAACATATTCATTTAATTTCACCCAAAAACACATAAATGGACATTTTTCACTTTAGCCCCTAACATTTCACATTTTCACAATTTAGTCCCTATTTCAAAAAACACAAAATACTCAAAATTTCAACATGTTCATGGTAGCCAGAATTTTCCTTAGGTTTATAGCATCCCATTAATTCTTATTTTTTCACATTTCAACCCCTCAATTTACAAATTTCACAATTTAGTCCTTAATAAGCACTTTTATAAAAAATCACTTAATAAACTATGAAAATCTAACAACAAATATTTAGTTTTCATCATCAAACAACAAAAACATCAGGCTATCATCAATGGAAACTCAAAAATTCATCAACCAATCCAAAAATTAAGGCATGGGCTAGCTAGAATATGAAGCAACGATCTCAAAAACATAAAAATCATCAAAAATCGAGCTCAAAACATACCTCAATCAAGACTTGGAAGTGCCGAACCCTAAGCTTGAAGGTGACTCTTTTTTTCATTTCTTTTTTTCGACAAGAACAAGTGAAAATGATGAATGAAAATGGCTTTATTTTATTTAACTTATTTTATTTACTATTTGACTTATTTACCCTTAATGAACATACATTAAAAATCCACTAACTAAAGGCATGTTTGTCCATCCATTAAGCTAATGGTCAAATCACAACATAAGGACTTAATTAATCAAAGCAAATAAGCACTTTTACTTATAGCATGCTACTTTTACATTTTACGCGATTAAGTCCTTTTATCAAATTAACTAATCAATTGATAAAATTAAATCACGAAATTTTCACACATATCAAATAACATGCTGTAAATACGAAAATTAATATTAAAATAATTTTATGACTTTAGATTTGTGGTTTCAAAACCACTGTTTCGATTTACCTAAAAATCGGGCTGTTACAAAGAGGATGATGAATACTTAGCTTTGTAGAAGCTAATCAAAGGGGATTTAATCAGCAAGCCTGCTTTGAATCTTTGGAGTTAGAGAAAAGGGATTATGCCCAACCAAAAGCATTAGTCGAGGAGCTACCTAAATTAGAAGTGAAAGTACTTCCGTCACATTTGAAATATGTTTATTTAGGTAACTCTTCTACTCTGCATGTGATTGTTTTAGCAGAATTAACTACTGAGTAAGAAGAGAAACTCATCCTGTTGTTGAAACAATTCATAAAGGCTATCGGATGGATCATAGCCGATATTCGTAGAATTAGTCCATTTGTATGCATGCACAAGATTATCCTAGAAGATGGAGAAAAAGGGACGATTGATGGACAATGAAAACTGAACCCCATCATGAAGGACGTAGTCAAGAAAGAAATCATCAAGTGGTTAGATACGGGTATAATTTACCCCATCTCAAACAGTTCATGAGTAAGTCTAGTCCAGTACATGCTAAAGAAAGGAGGTATCACGGTCATTGAAAATGAGAATAACGAGTTGATACCGACTAGAACGGTTATGGGATGGAGAATTTGTATCGATTACCGGAAGCTGAACAAGGCAATAAGGAAAGATCACTTTCCTTTTCTGTTTTTGGAACAAATGCTGGATAGACTCGCAGGGCGAGACTATTACTAGTTTCTCGATGGATACTCGGAGTATAATCAGATTACAGTAGCACTGGAAGATCAGCACAAGACAACATTCACCTGCTTGTACGATACATTTTCATTTAGGCGCATGCCATTTGGTTTATGTAAAGCACCTACTACATTTGAAAGATGTATGATGTTTATTTTTACTAACATGGTTGAGAAATATTTGGAAGTCTTTATGGATGATTTCTCAGTATTCAGAGATACATATGATGATTGCCTAGCGAACCTAGCCAAGGTACTGAGACAATGTGAAGAAACAAAACTTGTACTTAATTGGGAAAAGTGCCATTTCATGGTAGGAGAAAGTATTGTTCTAGGGCATCAGATAACGAGACATGGAATTGAGGTAGATAAAGCAAAGGTAGATATTATTGAAAAACTACCACCTCCAACATTAGTAAAGGGTGTTAGGAGCTTTTTGGGCCACGCTGATTTCTATTGAAGATTCATCAAGGACTTCTCCAAAATTGCTTAACCTTTATGAAAATTATTGGAGAAGGATGCGACATTCAAATTTGATGAAAAGTGCTTAAGAGCTTTTAAAGATTTGAAGAGTCGACTAGTTTTGGCACCCATAATTGTCACACCAGACTGGGATTTTCCATTTGAATTGATGTGTGACACAAGTGACTTCGCGATAGGAGCTGTTATGGGCCAGCGAAGGAACAAAGTCTTTCATCCTATCTATTACGCAAGTCAAACTCTGACAGGAGCTCAACTAAATTATACAGTAACAGAGAAAGAGTTACTTGCAATTGTGTTTGCTTTTGACAAGTTTCAATCTTATCTTGTAGGTACCAAAGTGACTGTTTATACCGACCTTTCGACAATTAAGTATTTACTTTCCAAGAAAGACGATAAGCCGAGACTGATCCGATATCTAGAAATTCAAGATCAAAAGGAAGTGGAAAACCAAGTAGCAGACCACTTGTTCAGATTAGAGCAGCAAGAAGGGAACTCTCCTCTTCCACATTCGAGAGACATTTCTAGATGAACACATACTGAATGTAAATCATGTCCATAATACCCCTTGGTTTGCTGATATTGCTAACTTTTTAGCTTGTGGGCTGATGCCGATTGATAAGACGTATCATCAAAAGAAAAAGTTTCTTCATGATTTGAAGTACTATTTTTGGGAAGAGCTGTATTTGTTTAACAAGTGTGCAGATCAAATGATTAGGAGGTGCGTGGCAGAAGATGAAGTACATAATATTTTATACCATTATCACTTAGCTCTGAGTGGGGGACACTTCAGCGGTACACGTACTGCAGCCAAGGTATTGCAAGCCGGATTCTTCTGGCCAGCATTATTCAAAGACGCATATTCTTACATAAAGAGTTGTGATCGATGCCAAAGGGTCAAAAATATCACCAACAAAAATGAGATGCCCCAAACAAACATCATTGAGGTAGAATTATTCGATGTTTGGGGTATTGACTTTCTCAGTCCTTTCCCTTTGTCTTTTGGTCACAAGTACATATTAGTAGCAGGACTATGTGTCTAAGTGGGTTGAGGCAGAGGCATATCCGACAAACGATGCTAAGGTTGTGATGAAGTTTTTGCAGAAGCATGTGTTCACAGGTTTTGGAACCCCAAGAGCCATTATCAGTGATGAAGGGTCTCATTTTGTGAACAAGTGGTTGAAATGGTTACTTGACAAACATGGAGTCAAGCACAAGGTTGCCACCGCTTACCATCCACAAATGAATGGGCAAGTTGAATGGGCAAATTGAGAAGGTAGTTTGCCCGAACTGACGAGATTGGTCAAAAAGACTAAATGATGCTTTATGGGCTTACAGGATAGCATACAAGACACCTTTAGGGATGTCACCCTATAGGTTAGTCTTTGGGAAAGCCTGCCATCTACCCTTGGAGTTAGAACACAAAGCTTATTGGGCTCTTCGACAACTCAACTTGGATCTTAAGCTTACTAAAGAGAAATGGATGCTCCAGCTCAATGAGTTAGAAAAATTTCGAATGTTCCCATAGGAAAATGCCAAATTGCTCAATGAGAAACTTAAAAAATGGCATGACAAGCACATTCGAGTTAGTGAATTTGAAGCAAGTCAGCAAGTTTTGTTATTTAATTCTAGATTAAAGTTCTTTCCAGGTAAGTTAAAATCACATTGGTCTGGTCCATTAACTATTCATCGTGTCTATCCGTACGAAGTTGTTGAACTTCAAGGTAAGGGGGTAATTTTTGAGTTAATGCTCAACGCTTGAAACATTATTAGGAAGACAAAATTGAACGGAATCAATTCTCATTCATTTTATCAAATATTTAATTTTTATTGTTCTTCTTTTTTAAAAAATGATTTAAGGTATATTTTCGAGATTAGTATGTTTAAATAAATTATGTCTAGGAGATTGGAACTTAAGCGGGACCACTTGTGACCCCTCCAATCTTTCCTGGGAATTGATTTTGACATAATTTTCTGAGAAATTATTCCCTAAATGGCAAAATAAATTTTTAAAATTTCAAATAAAAGGGTCAATCTTGATCCAAGTTTTAAAATTGCAACTTAATTTCAAATTTTCATTAAGTTTAGGGACTTAATTGAACTATTTTTAAAATATGGTTGCTCTTTTTGTAAATATTAAAAATTAGATGCCTCTTCTTGTAAATATTTTTAAAAAGCATCTAGAATAAATGTTTTTAGTTTAAAAAAAGATGATAATTATTAATATATAATTATATCCATTATATTATATATTAATTATTATCAACTTTATATAAAATTAGGATTAGTTTTAATTTAATCATATTTTATTTGATAAGTTTTTATCTTAATAAATTATTAGCAAATAATAATTTAATATGCATTACATTAATTATTAATTGTTATTTACTTTGAGTAGAATTAGAACTTCGAATTTTTAATTATTAAATTATACTAAGAATTCCACTCTAGTTCCTACTCCTTTCACTATAAATTCCACCCATTTATTCTTATTTTTTCCATTCATACACCATTCCCTCCAAAAACACCAAAACCTTTAAGTGCCGAAACCTCCTAGAAATTCCCTAGCCACAGCATCACCCAGCTGATCGGTCAGCAGCACACCACATGCCCACCTCGCGCACGTCTGCTCCATCGCGCTCTGCATTGCGCATCTGGTCCTGCTCAGCACCTAGCTGCTCCTTGGTGCGCCTGCTGCTCCAGCCCTAGCTGCCCAGGCCGTGTCTTGCACCAGCGCCCAGCTTCTGTGCGTGCCAACTCCAAGCCTGCTCAACGATCCGCACACTGCTCATATCCATCCCCTGCTGTGCACTGCTGCCTTGCACACCCGAATGACACACCACCCTTTCACCCATCCTTGGCAAAAAAACCCCCTAATCTCTTTTTATTTTCCATCTTTTGATTCAAAATTATTTTTCTTAAGAGCTTTTAATTTTTACAAAAAAAGTGGTAAGATCAATTTTTCTCCTAAATTTTAATTTTATTCAATTATCTAATTTTTTAATTTATTGAATTATTAATATTTTATATTAATTAAATTTTTGAGAAAATAATTGTTACCATCTTATGATCAGGTTAATCATGCCTCACAAGAGAACTCTTACATCCGCCCAAATTGACAAATCACAAAACAAGTTCCACTGTTAAGAAGCCAAAGCGAGATACGATAGTATCTTCAAGGATCAACAAATGCATCTAGAGAAAGGCTTCACATTGAAAGAGTGTAATTATATTGATTTTATGGCCGTATTTTTCAAGTTGCTGAAACTCTCAATTGGGAGTTGTTTTGTGAGAAGAGACCTAGTGTGGATGAAGAGTTAGTGCGTGAATTCTATGCAAATTTAATCTCAAGTGAGTTGACGATAATTATAGTTCGTGAAATCAAGGTACCAATAACTTCAAATGCTATTAATGAGTTCTTTGAATTACCTGATTCCGAAAATGATGAATATTCTTCTTTAATGAGCAATATCGAGCATGAAAATTTGCAATAAATACTCGAGGAACTTATAGTTCTAGGTTCTAAATGGACTGTGTCAAAGCAAGGAATCCACACTTGTAGAAGAGAATATTTGACACCACTTGCGAAGGTATGGTTCTATTTCATTCGATTCAGCCTTATGCCTAGTTCGCATGGGACTACAATCTCATTAGATCGAATGCTCTTATTATACTCGATTCTAACTGGAAAGACCATTGATGTGGGAAAAATCATCTTGAGAGAAATGTGGAATTGTGCTGTTAGACGTTCTGGCCCAGCTTACTTTCCCTTTACGATAACAATTTTGTGCTTGAAAGCTAAAATTCTTTCAAACATAAAGAAGACAGGCTATAGCCAGGGTACAATCACAGATTGGAACCTCTACCTAATAGTTGGAGACTCTGTTCTACAGCAACGAGTTGAAGAAAGTGAGGACACCGAAGAAGAAGAAGAAGATTCCACAATGCAATCAGCTGAAGTTCCAGATAAGGCGGAACCAATGGAACTAGAAGCTGAACCTGATAACGAAACTTCAATGTTCAGAGCTCAATCATGTCGCCCAGATCTCCGAGATGAGCTGTTAAATTTGATGGACATAATGAAACATATGCAATGGTAGCAACAAGCTTATTGGAGATACTCAAAAAATAAGGGATGACTCAATAAGAAGCGCTTTTACGAAAATATACAATGACCCATTTATTTTTGTGCCTGAGTTTCCAAATTTTATATTTGAACCATGGAGTCCACTATCGAAGAAGGAGCGAAGCGATTCATGCGAAGGCAATAATGATGGAGCAAAAGATGAGTCAAATTCGGAAGGATCTGCAAATAAATAAATAGGGCTCTTGACTTTATTTTATTTCTATTCTTAGGTCATTTTAGGATTAAATTTCATTAGGAAATTTTATTTTAACATAATAAAGCAAGAGATGGAAATCATGAATAAAAATGAACAAGTCGCAAAGTATAAAGTGTGGTAATAGGTATGTACATGTCTAGGATTGGATCTAGAGAGAGCTTGGTACTTAAGCAGTCAATTTGACTCACCTCATCTTTTCTAGAATCCTACCTGGTGTATAGTATCTATTCACTTTAAACAATGAGAACATTGTTCATCTTATGTATGGGGGCCGAAAAATTGAAATTATTTCCACTCAGAATAAATTTTTCTTTCAGTTATGATTAGGATATTCTTTGTTCAATAAATTGAAATTTTGTTAAGTATGCTAAACTTCAGTATAAATAAAGTTCTATTATTTCAATAAATTATTATGTTAGCTTAATAATGACATAAATGTATTTTTAATAAAGTATACAAGTCATACCATAAAATTTTAGTTCCTTAGGAAAGTTAGGCATGCATGAAAGTTTAAGTCTTTATAATTGACTTAGTAGTTTCTTAAGGCAAAATCCTAGGAAGCATGGAACGTTGAAAATAATCTAGGCAACTGCTGTTTGGACCGTTTGAGCCTTTCAAGCCAACCATGATGAAATTTTATTAGTTGAAACCCAACTTTGAGACTATATTGCCTAATTTTATTTGAACCCTTGCAATATTTTGCCATCGCTTCTCTCTTAATTATCTTTAAATTGTCCTAAACACTAGACTTGACACTATTTAAAATATTATTTGAAAATAAGTTTGGGGGAGTTGAAAAGAAGTATCAAATGCTCTAAAATTGTAGTACATTCAGTAAAATGCTCGTGTTAAAAAAAAGAGAGAGAGAGAGAGCATATGTAATTAAAAGAAAATGTACAGAAGAGCATATGAAAGCAAAGAAAGTTCATGTATTGAAGGTAGTTATTTCGAAGGTCTGATACAAGCTGAGTCTAGGGTTTAAAACCTAAATTTATCTATCTTTTACCAACCCCTAAGCCCAGCCACGTTACAACCTTGTTAAAGACCTATTGATTCAAGTTTCTATGCTACCTATATTAGTGGAGAGAAATTGCTACATTCAACATATGAAGGAATAAGTTAAACTTAATGATTGCAGCTTAATCTTGAATAAGGGAATAAAATTAAATTGGTAAAGTTTAACATGACTTTATTAGGAAGGATTTAGTCTAATTTTTGCTATCATAAGAATGATTGAGATTAATTTGAATGATATGTATACACAACTAGCATAAATAGCAAAATTTCTTGTTTTTTGAGCATAAGTATACCAAATTCATGATTGTTGGGAAGAATGTTGTTCTGAATGAGTTTTTCAAAGTTTTTTTTGAGAATTTATTTTTAAATTTGTGCATTACTTGGGACGAGCAATGAATTAAGTTTGGGGGTGTGGAAACACGAAAATTTACACATTTTTACATACCCTTTTTAACTTAAAATCATACAGTTTCGATAAAATTCTTGTCGAAAAATAATTAATTTTTATAAAATAATTAAAGTGCACTTGAAATATGAACATGTTGAATTTTAGTTAATTTTATAATTAATTTTGATGAATTTTGGATATTTTCGACAGATTTGCACAAAGGGCAAAAAATGGCTCAGCAGACACTGCTAGAAGCACAAATCCGAAAAACAAATTGAAGTATCGAGGTGAACTAAATTTTAGCCTAAGACAATCCAAAATTTTGTGTATTAATTCATAATATAATTAATTTTAATTTATATCCAATTTAATTTGGGTTAATAAATTATTATTAATTAATTATGAAAAAAATGGTCCAGTTGAACTGAGCCGAGTGAACTGAACCAACCAAGAAATGGAAAGCCCAAAAACTGTCCCAAGAGCTGACCCAAATCAGATTATTAGCTTATTATTTAAGCTTTCAAAGAGGCCCTTGAAGACATGTTCAAGTTGCATTCAAACCCCTCCAAAATTGGTGGCTTTGTAGATATTCCCCAAGCCAAATTTAGCAAAGTTGAAACCATCAACCTTACCACATGTGTGGCCAGCCAAGGGATGGCTCTTTGGCTGCTTTTTTTAACTAATTTTAGCAGCCATCTTTAGCTATAAACCCCCCCTTGGCTGATCATTCAACACATCTCATTTATTCACATCTTTTCTCTCTTCTCTCCACTTTCTCTCTTATTTGCCATTCTAAATTCTCTTGCTCTCTTGCCGATTTCTTCCCTTGGAAAAGGGGTGTTCATCAGCCATTTTGTAGCAAAATTGAAGTGTTTATAGCAGCTTTGGTTGACGAGGACAACAGAGAAGAAAGAACGGAGCGAACGAGTCAAGCCACGGAAAAACACTGGATTTGATTCTTGTTCCCTATCTCTTTAATTTTTGTTGTTGTTATGATGAACATATCTATGAATATTTATGTTGTTGGAATGGTTAGTTTAATAAATTTAGCTTCAATTTAATTCGTGTTAGGTTGATTGCATTTCGTGGGCTAAAATTGTGTTTATGTTGTTATAGTCCTCGGTAAGATGCTTAATTAAGTAAAATCATGACTAAGTTATTCTTGCATTACAATTGTGAGGTAGCTAATGAATTAATTATTTAAATGGATTGAAATTGTAATTAATGGACACAGTACTTAATCAATGCATGTTTAATCATCGAAGATAGCTAAGGGTTAAATTAGCAACGGTATCTGATGATACATTTGCCTTGCATAACTTGTAGGATTATTGTGATTAAATTGTTTCAGGGTACGGATACTTTGTTATCTCAAATAGTCTTTTACGTGCTTATTAAATCAGGTTAATTGTTTGAATTGACATAGGGATATGTTTAAGAGATTATTTTGATTTAATAAGTATGTATGTGCAATAACATTTTTGTCAATTAAGATTTATTTAATCGGTTGAATTGACATAGGGATATAGTCAAAAAATAAGTGGATTTTGGTAGGTGAGAATGTTCATAAGTTAGCAAATTATCGAGTTGCCATTAATTTATTCGTAACAACATAAACATGAGTTTAATAATTCTAAGTTAAGAAATGTAATTAATCTAACACAATTATGTCATCTTGATTAAAATCGTATTTTGAAATCGTGCATTTGAGATTTATTTATTTAGTTTACTTCGTTCAAAATCCTAGTTTTTAATCACCCTCTTCAAACAAAATATTTTTCCTTTCCAAAGTGTTTTAAATAGCATTCGTAAATAATTTTTTTCACAGTTCTTGTGGGTACGATAACTCAACATTTATTTGTCACTTTATTACTTGTTGTGATTGTGTACACTTGCATATTTCTGTTGTTCCATACAGCTGGAGTTTTTGAAACAATAAATTGCTTCCCACGATCTCTATTAGAGTGCTCCATTGACGCATTTGATCAAGTATATGAATCTCAAAATTTCTTTGATGAAGAGTGATAGGGTTTATTCATCGATCTCTTTCTCGAATCTCTAGCTCCAAAATCAGCCTTTCTCTTTTCTTTACCTAATTCTTCAGATTTAAAAGCATGCTCAACTAATATAACGAATTCCTTTAAATCCTATATTCTGACTAGAAGTTTAATATCTTCGTCCAGCCCGTCAACAAACCGCTTGCACATTATCTCTTCAATTGAAACATACTCTTGAGCATACTTACTTAACTGTACAAATTCTCTCTCGTACTCAGTTACGGTCATGCAACCTTGTTTCAGTTCTAAAAACTCTTTATGCTTTTGATCCAGAAATCATTGACTGATGTACTTTTTCCAAAACTCGGTCTGAAAGAACTCCCAGGGGACTCTCTCTCTCGGCACCATAGATATTAATGTATTCCACCACTGGTATGCAGTGTCTCTTAGAAGAGATATAGCACACTTTAAACATTCAGCCAATGTGCAAGAAAGTTCATCAAACACTCAAATCGTATTTTGAAGCCAAAACTCAGCTCTCTCAAGGTCATCATCAACATTAGCCCTAAACTCTTCAGCCCCATGCTTATGAATTTTATCGACTGACGGCTTATTCAATCATATTGGATCAATAACTTGAAGAACTATGTTGATTGATTGAGGATTTGGTCGGGGTGGAAGTTGTTGAGCAGGCAAATTTGTTCGGACATATTGAGTGAACCACGCATTCATCATCTGGAAAAAGGCTTCTTTAGCCTGACCTCTATGACTACTCGACACAGGTCTAGATTTGGAAGGCGTTGTCCTTTGAGTGGTAGCTGGCGCATTACTCTCAACATCATCTGCTATAGCTCATTCAGGATTCATTACTATACAAAAACATAGTTTATAATGTCAGGATTCATCACACTATCATAGGTTATATATGGCATGTATAGCTAGACTCTCACATATGCTACGTTAGTCCCAGAATCGACTAAACTGTAGCTTTGATACCAATAAATGTAACACCCTCACCCGTATTCAACGCTGGAATAGGGTTTTGGAGCATTACCAGACTTACAATATATATAAACATACTTTTCTCATACATTCATTCATTTCATACAATCATCATTCAAATTCAATCTATTTATCCCTTATACAAGCCTACGACGCCATAAACATGCTTTAGGAGCGATTTGGGACTAAACTAATAACTTATAAAACTTCCACGAAACTTTGAAATTTTTTTCTCAAAATAGAGAACACGAGCTCGTGTCACAGGCCATGTGAAAACAGGGGGTACATACTGACTTGGGTCACACGGCCAACCACACGCATATGTGTCTAACCCGTGTGCCCTTCAAAGTGGCCACACACGCCTGTGAGCTAGGCCATGTAGAGCATACTGACTTGTTTTCAAATTCAACACTAGAAGACACACGGTCGTGTAACATGATCGTGTGTCACACAAGGCTAAGACACATGCCCGTGTCTCTACCCGTGTGGACAATAGGCTATTTACTAAGCCATCTTGCCACCTATTTTGCACATACCTAACCAAGTTCAAATAGTTCCATTTCAAGACACAAATAAGCAGCCAAAAGTCATCAACCAAAGTTCAAATCATACCAACTCTTTACCATTAATACAAATCACAAATATACCACAATTTGCCATCTAATTCATACCTAATTTATATAAATAATTCAACTAACTAAACTCTTTCAAACATGTATTATCATATACTAATTCACAAGCACATAACTTCCCAAATTATCAACTTCAATCACATAATATAGGTCAATTACCAAACTAATAATAGAACCATATGCACATATATACATCATCAAGTTTATCATCATATGCCAACTCAAATGGCCAAATTACATGTCTATCGAACATATCAAAATGACACAAGCCTATACAAACCATATACCATAAATACACACTTCAAAAGTACCAAAATAGATGTTCGATAGTATGATGAAGTCTTTGACTATCCACGAATCCGAGCTAACTTCGTAAAACTATAAAACATCAAGAAATAAACAATGTAAGCTATAAAGCTTAGTAAGTTCATATGTAAATATGAAATAATTACAACATTCATTAACGTTTCAAAATGGATAACATAATTAACATTTAGAGCATCAATCAATAAGCTAACATAAAGTTTAACCATATTATAATTCATAAGTCATCAACTCCTTCTAACTCGTTACAAGTATAGTTTTCAGTACATACCTGTACCGATACATATCTATTTATCATCACCTCTCTTATCAAATCACTTTGAATTTATAAATGCTTACGATACAAATACTTCAAACTTTCTGGTGCCATAATCCAACTATGGTCTTACACATACATTGCCAAGGCCCTGCCGTGGTCTTACATTCATGTGTCATAACCCGGTTATGGTCTTATTATCCGATTTTGCCATAGCCCAGCTATGGTCTTATTGAGCATCTCATTTACTTTAACTTTACATTAAATTTAATATCTCCACATTTATCTGTTAGAATAAATACTATCTCAATTTCATTCATCAAATAAATAGATACACATTTAAGTTCAATTATACGGGCTTACCTCATGTACGGAAATAACGAAAAAGATCGACTATTCAATTACTTTGCTTTTTCCCCGATCTAAGTTCGAATTCCTCTTTTCTTGATCTATAAATAATAAAAATTAACTTATTTAATCAATTATTCATTCAATTTAGTCCAAAACATACTTTAAGGCATTTTTACACTTTTGCCCCACATATTTCACATTTTTTACAAATTAGTCCTTATTTCATAAAATCACAAATTAATGAAAATTCACAATAGACCCATGCTAGCTGAATTACCATAATGCCCCTAGTAGCCCATAATTTTCATTTATTTCACATTTTAACCAATAACTTTACACTTTTCTCAATTTAATCCCTATTTTGCATTTTTACTAAAAATTACTTAACAAAACTTATATATCTATCAACAAGCATTCATAATATATCAAGAAACTTCAAAATACACATGTATTCATCAATGGAATCATTCAAAATCTTTAAAAATTTTGCAAAATAGTCCCTGGGCTAGCTAGAATATGAAGCAATGATCTTAGAAACATAAAAATCATTAAAACCGAGCAAAAATGAACTTACAATTGAGCTCTAAAGTGATTGATTGCTTCAAACCCTTAAATGGTTTATTCTCCCTTCAAATTCAGCAATAACAAAGAAAGATGAACAAAATCTTAACTTTGGTTTTACTTATTATTAATTTATTACAAAATTACTTATTTAACCTTAAATATTACTATTAAAAACACTTAATCTCTTGTCCATCTTTGTCCATTTAATATAAAAATGGTACAATTACAACATAAACCCTTCAAACATTTAATTTCATAGCTATTAACCCTTTTAACTTATAGAAATGTACTTTTGCACTTTACGCGATTTAGTCCTTTTTCTCAAATTGACCATTTAAACGATAAAATTACTTCATCAAATTTTCACACAATCATATATTCATGTTATATACCTTAAAATAATAATAAAATAAATATTTCAACCTCAAATTTTTGGTCCCAAAACCACAGTTCTGATTTGACTAAAAACGGGCTATTACATGTTGTATTTATTGATGACATTATGATCTATTTCTGAGATGAATCTGAGCATGCTGAATATTTTAGGATTGTGTTACAAATATTGAGAGATAAGAATATGTTTGCTAAATTTAGAAAATGTGAGTTTTTGCTCCGAGAGGTTGGATTTTGGGAAATATTATTTCAACAGAAGGTATACGAGTTGATCCGAGTAAGATTTCAGCATTTGTTGATTGAAAACCACCAAGAAATGTGTCAGAAGTTAGAAGCTTTCTAGAATTAGTAGGCTACTATCGGGGTTTTGTAAAAGGGTTCTCGATGATTGCTACACCAATGACTCGATTGCTACAGAAAGATGTGAAGTTTGAGTAGTCTGACAAATGCCAACAGAGTTTTGAAAAGTTGAAAGCACTATTAACTGAGGCACCAATTTTAGTTTAACCTGAGTCGCGTAAAGAGTTTGTGATTTTTGGTGATGCGTCATTAAATGGTTTGGGATTTTTTTTATGCAAGAGGCCAAAGTGATAGACTATGCTTCCAAACAGTTAAAGCCGTATGAAAAGAATTATACGATGCACAACATAGAATTGGCCGCTATTATTTTCGGATTAAAAATTTGGCGACATCATTTATTTGGTGAGAAGTGCCATATTTTTACCTACCAAAAGAGTTTGAAGTATATAATGACTCAGAAATATTTGAATTTGTGATAACGAAGATAGCTTGAATTGTTGAAAGACTATGAGTTAGTGATTGATTACCATTTTGGGAAAGTGAATGTAGTCGCAAATGCTCTGATTAGAATTTGTGTATCAAAAAATTTTGAGCTTATTCAGAAAATTCTACACGAAGCACATAGTGGTTGTTTATCTGTTCAGCTGGGGAGTACTAAAATATACGATGATTTGAAACAGCTGTATTGGCGGTCAGGCATGAAGCGAGACATTTCAGAGTTCGTGTCAAGATGCTTGGTTTGTCAACAAGTTAAAGTCGAACATCAAGTGCCTTTAGGACTACTACAGCCGATGGTGATACCAGAATGGAAATGGGATAGAGTTACGATGGATTTCATATTGGGATTACCCCTATCTTTGAAAAAGAAAGATGCTATATGGGTTGTTGTTGATAAACTAATTAAATTTGCACATTTCATTCCAGTACGTACAGACTTTTCACCTGATAGACTAGCTAAATTGTACAACTCTGAGATAGTAAGATTGTACGGGGTGCCAGTTTTTATTATTTCCAATAGAGACCCAAGGTATACGTCGCGATTTTAGAAGAAATTGCAAGAAGCTTTGGGTACGCGGTTGCACTTTAGTACTGCATTTCATCCATAAACTGACGGTCAGTCTGAGAGAGTAATTTAGATTCTTGAAGATATTCTTCGTTGTTGTATTTTAGAGTTTGAAGGCAATTGGGAAAATTATTTATCATTGGTTAAATTTGCGTATAATAACAGTTTACAATCGAGCATAAAGATGGAACCGTATGAAGCTTTATATGGTCACAAATGCCAAACTCTATTACTGTAATGCCCCAAAAATGTAGGTATTTACTTTTGCATCTTGTGTTGCATAAATGTGTGCTTGATTTAGTGGCTAAGTGTCTTGAGAGTGTTGGAGAGGTTCTGAGTTCAAGCCTGGGCAATTGCAAAAACTTAATTTTTTATAAGTACAACCCTTGCCTGTTGGTAGTAGTTTTTTAAAATGTTATTGGTAAAACTTGTGACAAGAAGGTTGCTAGTCTAGTGGTAAATGGTGTGTGGGTGATGCTTGAGGTCTGAGGTTCGAGGCTTGGAAGTGGAGCAAGAGCATACCATTTTGCTGTATGGGCCGTTAAAGTGTTTGAGGTAGACTGAAATTGTGGTTTGAATGGGTCAAAGTGAGTGGTTAGGGGAGTAGCGAGTTTGTAGCCGATTTGTTAAGAGGAGTTTTGGGGATTTGGATAGAGGGGGATTGGTTTGAGTAGGGAGAGGAAGAAAATTAGGAGAGAATCAAGGAAGTGGGAAGTTGTGATAGTAGTGGTGCCGAATGAGGATTCTCCTAGGCCATTCGGTCATAGGATGGTTAGAAAACTTGGTGTCGAAATTGCTTTTGGTTTTGAGCTCTCAAATTCGATAGCTCTCTTCCTTTCAGTATCTTTTCATCTTTTGGTTTTGCTATTTTTTTGGTAGCCGAATGCTACCTGTGACCTGTTGGGCATTCCCATATCGGTCGTTTTTGGGTGGCTCTTGAGTTGTGTGTTTTGCTTGATCGGTTTTTCTCCCTTTTTATCACCTCCCTTCTTTATTCCCTTACCTTTGTCGAATCTTCTAACTTCTTCTTTTCTCTCAGTCAGCCTCCAGCATTTACTTTCTCTCTTGTTTTGGACCGAATACTTTATCTCCTCCCCTTCTCTATTCTATTCTCTCTCTCCCTCTTCTCTAGCGTTTGGCCGAATATTGATTGGTAAGTATCGAATGGTAAATTAAGTTAGGAATAGGGAAGGGTGTTTAACCCTAGTGTTAATTGACTAATGGATTATCGGGACTAAATGTAGTTTTGGGAAACTCTTGGGCTGGGCACACGTTCGCAACAGGTGTGTAATCATACTGCTAGTAGCATAGATCGGCAAAAGCCAAAAATGTACGATTGTTGGCACTACACGAGCTTACGTACGCTCGTGTGGTGAGACGAATGCATAAAACATAGGCATATGATCGAAGAGGCCACCATGAATGATTTCATGGGTTTAGGCTGATTTTGGGCCACAATGGGCCAAAATGGGCCGAGTAGGCCCCACAGGATTATGGACCCCGCACGAGTAATCTGCACAAATGTGTGGAGATTGTTTGGCCGACTGTGTAGTAGCACAGCCAAGGCCATTATTTGGGATTATTGGCCCACACGGGCGTGTGGGCCCACATGGGTCGTATTATAGGCTTGGGCCCATCTTTGCTGTTTAACTGTTAAGGTTGCATGGGTCGCCCGAGATGACTGTGGACCTGTTGTTGGGTCGGTAAGTGTACCAAGGCCCTAACATGAGAAAATGACTATTATACCTCTATGAGGAAAATGACCGATATACCCCTATATGATATATGACTGTTTGAGCATGCCATGATTACTGTATGTACATCTATATATGTTGCATTGCATGGGATGGGATATATGATATTGGAGGAAGTGCACTGAAAGGCTATAAGCCTATTAGTGGCAACTCTGCTGCAAATACTGTTAGTGCCGCAGCCGATGCTATATTCTAGAGTGTAGGGATGGGTGGGTCGATTTTATCCCCACATGGAGTGTAGGGCTGGACGGAGTGAAGTGTAAAGGATGGATGGGTAGGATCTCTGTATGCATCTCTGATACTGTACAAATTGAGCTAAGGCCCACACTGATACTATTACCGTAATGGGCTATGGCCTACACTGATATTGCCACTGATAAGGGCCTAGGCCCAGACTGTTTTGCATTGCATGATTTACTGTTTGATAAATAGGGATTACACACTGAGATTTCATAAACTCACTCTTCTGCTTATTTCTGCAGGTAATCCTTAGGTGGGTCAATGCTGCAAGGGACTCGGAGATGGCCACACCATTGTTTATGTTTTTGTATTTGACATTTTGGTAAAAATAGTTTCATTTGGGTAAATTTTATGTAAAAAGGCCACTTTAAGTTTTATTTTCGTTTGGGGATTTATTTAAATTGGTTTATATCTGTTAGCAGTAGGACTCGATTTTCAAAAGATAAATAATTTTCAACTACCACGACACGCAACTCATTTTAAAAGCTTCCGCAATGAGCAATGTTTTTAAGTATAATAACAATTTAGTAAGACACACGTTTGGCTAAACAAACATGTAAATTAACAATGAACAAGATTAAGAAAGCTTTTCAAAAGATCACAACGAAGTTTGATTACAAAACAGACTTTTTCAAACGGAGCTATGCTTTTCAAAACACACTTCTAATGTGACACTACAGATTTGGCCATAACGTCTAGGCCGTGTTTGGGGTGTTATGTTTAGTGGTATTAGAGCCAGGTTACAAAACTCGACTGTGGATTTGGGTTTTTTAAAAAACGTAAATTTCAAAAGAATTGAAATATTTTGAGGTGTTGTTTCCGAATGTGTAGTCCATCGAGTCTTCGGCGCTGATCCTGTAAGTTCTCTAAAACTACTGTTCAATTTAATTGAAATTCTAAGATTACCGTAGATAATATTGAAACCTTTATTAGGCTAACCTAAAACTGTAATAAGACTACGATCTGCAAAAAACAAACAACTCTGAATTATTGATGTTATTTTTCATAAAACATCCATTAACAAACACTGGAACTGTAAAACTGATGCATAAAACTATTAATACAGATAATACGCAAATCGATTATGAGCACCAGAGGTACTCGTGGAAGGCGTACTAGAAGTCGCGGCAGAGGCCGTGGAGGTGCTCAGGCTGGGTCTTCGGCATCGAGCCATATGCGTAATGTTGAGCTAAGAGAGGCACTGGCTTGACCTATGACTGAGACTGGGTCGTATGATCGGGTAGCTGGAGACGACGCATTGTCCCAAGCTATGCTGTGAATTTTGGAAAGGGTCGCTAGGCTCAATACTTGTACTGTGGGCCGTGGGTCAATAATGAAACGACTTAGGTCTAATGGGGCTGAGATATTTAGGGGTATCGCTGGAGTTGCCCCTAATGTGGTAGAATATTGGATTGAGGCCAGAGAGAGGATCATGGATGATCTTGACTACACCCCAAAGCAAAAACTGAAAGGTGCAGTATCGTTGTTGCGAGATGAAGCCTATCAGTGGTGGCATTATATGAAAGAGGGTACTCAGCCCGATCGATTGACTTGGGAGTTTTTCAAGAATGCATTCAAAGGAAAATATGTGGACGCTAGTTATATGGATGTCCGCAGAAGGGAGTTTTTGAGTCTGACCTAGGGGGATAAGTCCATTGTTGAATATGAGGCAAAATTTTTACGATTGAGCCACTATGCGCGAGGTATGGTGGCAACTGAGTATGAGCACTAGGTGCATTTTGAGGATGGCCTCAGGGATGATCTACGAGTTTTGATAGCTCTACAAAAGGAGCGAGATTTTTCTGTGTTAGTGGAAAAGGCGAAGATTGTAGAGGATGTGAAACGCGTTGAGCGCTAGAATCATGAGTTGGAGAGAAGAAGGAACAAGAGGGTTTGGGAGCCCTCAAGTTCAGCTTTGAAGCCTAAGAAAAAGGCCAGAATTGATGGGCCAGTCAGAGTTGGGCCCCATGTTGCTACTTTTAGGTTGCAGCCTTGTACTATTTGTGGGAAACGCCATCAGGGCGAGTGCTGGGTTCGAATAGGGGCATGTTTAAGGTGCAGATCTATGGAGCACCGTATACGGGATTGTCCACGGAGGCCCGATCAGATAAAAGCTACAGGTAGGGGTACTGTTCAGTCGCAGAGGGGTTTTCAACAGCCACTGAGAGGCCGTGGTCAGGTCAGAGGTGGAAATGGTATGGGTTGTGGTCGTGGAGCATCGGGTAGAGGTGCTGGACATACTGAGGCGAGGCAGCCAGTACTGGTTTATACTACCCGTCGCCGAGAGGATGGTGATGCATCAGATGTTATTACGGGTACGTCCTTTATCCATAATGTACCTTATACTGCATTGATTGATGTTGGATCTATGCGCTCTTGTATAGCATACACTGTGTCTAAGACTTTGGGTATAATGGTTGAAAGCACTACGAGTTAGGTTACTGTGTTGAGTCTATTAGGGCAATTAGTAAGAATGAATAAACTGTTTAAGGAGGTACCTTTGGAGGTTCAAGGAATGATATTTTTAGCGAACTTAATGAAACTTCCTTTTGGAGAATTCGACTTAATATTGGGCATGGACTGGCTGGTTAAGCATTAGGCGAATTTGGACTGTGCTGCAAAGTGGTTGGTACTAAAAACTGAAAAGGGTAATAAGGTAATTGTGTTTGGGGAGTGTCAATATTATCAGTCAAATGTGATTTCTGCACTTAGAGCTGAGAAGTTGGTTCGTAAGGGTTGTGAGGCGTATTTAGCCTATGTCAGTGCTTCGAGTTTAGAGGTTTCATCTGTGAAAGATATCAGAACAGTTAAGGACTTTCCCGATGTCTTTCCTGATAAGCTACCTGGATTACCTCCAAGTCGAGAAGTTGAATTTGAGATTGAGCTCTAACCTGGTATAGCTCCGGTGTCCATTGCCCCTTATAGAATGGTACCAAAGGAGCTTGAAGAGCTTAAAGCACAGATTCAGGAGTTACTGGATTGAGGGTTCATTCATCCTAGTATGTCTCCGTGGGGAGCACCGGTGTTATTTGTGAAAAAGAAGGATGAAACTATGCGTATGTGCATCGACTACCGGTAACTGAATAAATTAACTGTTAAGAATAAGTACCCTTTACCAAGAATTGACGATCTATTTGACCAGTTTCAAGGAGCTTCATTTTTCTCTAAGATTGATCTCTAATCGGGGTACCATCAATTGAGGGTCAACGAGACTGATGTTTCCAAGACAACTTTTAAGACTCGTTACAGTCATTAGAACTTTCTAGTGATACCGTTTGGATTTACGAATGCACCAGTAGCCTTTATGGATTTGATGAACCGAGTGTTCCAACCCTATCTAGATTGTTTCGTAGTGGTGTTTATAGATGACATTCTAGTGTATTTGAGGACTGAGGATGAACACGATGCTCATCTTTGTGTTGTTCTGCAAATTTTGAGGGAGAAATAATTGTACGCTAAATTTAGCAAGTGTGAATTCTGGCTTCGAGAGGTAACTTTTTTGGGTCATGTGGTATCTGCTGAGGGGATTAGGGTTGATCCTCAGAAAATTGAAGCGATTCTGGATTGGAAGCAACCTAAGTCGGTATTTGAGATTCGAAGTTTTTTGGGATTGGCAAGGTATTATAGACGGTTTGTTGAAGGGTTTTCATTAATTGCTGCACCTCTGACTAAGTTGTTGCGTAAGGGGGTATCGTTTAACTAGACTGATACGTAGTAGGAAAGTTTTGAGAAACTTAAGAAAGTTTTGACTGAAGCCCCTATCTTAATACAGCCGGAGTCTGGGAAAGAATTCACTGTCTACAGTGATGCGTCACATGTTGGTTTAGGGTGTGTGCTGATGCAAGAGAGGAAAGTAGTGGCATAGGCGTCTCGTCAGCTTAAGACGCATGAAACGAACTACCCAACACATGATTTGGAGTTGGCTGCAGTGGTGTTCGCATTGAAGATTTAGAGGCATTACTTGTATGGTGAGAAGTGTATCATTTACACGGATCATAAGAGCCTCAAGTATCTCCTCACTCAGAAGGAGCTAAACCTTAGGTAGCGTAGATGGATTGAGCTGCTTAAAGATTATGACTGCTCGATTGAATATCATCCTGGTAAGGCTAATGTGGTAACAGATGCACTGACCCGTATGGCTGTTACTGATCTGAGGGCGATGTATGCTCGTCTTAGTTTATTCGACAATAGTAGTCTTTTGGCTGAACTTCAAGTTAAACCGAGGTGGATTGAATAGATTAAGGGTAAGAAATTGAAGGATAAGTCGTTGGGCTCTCATTTTCGACAGTTAGAGAGTAGAGAAACTTCATATTTTGGGCTAGTACTCCTGTTTTCGTGGGAGAATATGCGTATCGAAAGATACTGATCTGAGGCAGTCTATACTATAAGAGGCGTATAGTTGCCCTTACGCTATGCATCCTAGTGGGAATAAGATGTACCGAGATCTTTGGGAGTTATATTGGTGGCCAGGTCTTAAGCGTGAAGTTACTGATTTTGTGAGTAAATGCTTGACTTACCAGCAAATTAAGGCGGAGCATTAGCTGCCTTCAGGGTTGCTTCAGCTAGTTAAGATTCTATTGTGGAAGTAGGAGAGAGTGACTATGGACTTTGTTAGTGGGCTGCCTTTAACACCTACTAAGAAGGATTTAGTGTGGGTTATCGTTGATCGACTGACTAAATCTGCTTATTTCATACCTGTTTGTACTGATTACTCGCTACAGAAGCTAGCTAAGTTGTATGTATCTGAGATAGTAGCATGGGGCACCAGTTTCTATAATATCTGACAGAGATCCTCGATTTATGTCTCGATTTTGGAAGAAGTTTCATGAAGCATTGGATACAAGGTTGGACTTCAGTACTGCGTTCCATCCTCAAACAGACGGACAGTTAGAGAGGGTGATTCAGATACTAGAGGACATGTTAAGGAGTTTTGTGATTAACTTCCAGGGTAGTTGGGAGGATTACTTACCGTTGGTTCAGTTTGCATACAACAATAGCTACCAGTCTAGTATACGGATGGCACCTTACGAGGCATTATATGGTCAAAAGTGTCGTACTCCTATGTGTTGGACTAAGTTGGGTGAGTGGCGTGTTCTGGGCCCTAAATTGATTTCCAATACCGAAGATAAAGTTAGATCCATTCGAGATCGATTGAAGGTGGCATCTGACAGGTAGAAGTCATATGCAGATCTGAAGCATAAGGAGATTGAGTATTATGTGGGGGACTTGGTATTTCTTAAGTTCTCTTCATGGAAAAAGGTACTGAGGTTTGGTCGGAAGGGCAGGCTAAGCCCTAGGTTCATTGGGCCTTACCGTATACTAAAACGTTTTGGACCAATTGCCTATTAGCTTGAGTTACCCCCAGAGTTGGACCGAATTCATGATGTGTTCCACGTCTCTATGTTGAGGTGATATCGTTCTGATCCTACGCACATCGTCTCGACTAAGGAAATTGAGGTTAGGCCAGATCTGATCTTCAAGGAAGAGCCGGTCCAGATCTTAGACCGTGATGTGAGGGTTCTGAGGAGGAAGTCTATTCCACTGGTTAAAGTGCTTTGGCATAATCACAGTTTTGAGGAAGCCACGTGGGAACCCGAGGAGGCGATGCGACAATAATACCCTCATCTATTTTGACTAGGTAAATTTCAATGCCAAAATTTTCTTTTAGGGGGTAGAGTTGTAACGCCCCAAAAATGTAGGTATTTACTTTTGTATGTTGTGTTGCGTAAATGTGTGCTTGCTTCAGTGGTTGAGTGTCCTGAGGAGTGTTGGAGAGGTTCTGAGTTCAAGCCTGGGCAATTGCAAAAACTTTAGTTTTTTTTTAAGTATAACCCTTGCTTGTTGGTAGTAGTTTTTTAAAATGTTTTTGGTAAAACTTGTCACAAGAAGGTTGCTAGTCTAGTGGTAAATAGCGTGTGGGTGATGCTTGAGGTCTGAGGCTCGAGGTTTGGCATTGGAACAAGAGCATACTATTTTGCTGCATGGGCCGTTGAAGTTTTAAGGTAGACTGAAATTGTGGTTGGAATGGATCTAAGTGAGTGGTTGAGGGGAGTAGGGAGTGTGTTGCCGATTTGTTAGGAGGAATTTTGGGGATTTGGATAGATAGGGATTAGTTTGAGTAGGGAGAGGAGGGAAATTAGGAGAGAATCGAGGAAGTGGGAAGTTGTGATAGTAGTGGTGCTGAATGAGGATTTTCCTAGGCCATTCAGTTATAAGATGGTTAGACAACTTGGTGTTGAAATTGCTTTTGTTTTTGTGCTCTCAAATTCGATAGCTCTCTTCCTTTCTATCTATTTTCATCTTTTGGTTTTGCTTTTTGTTTTGGTAGCCGAATGCTACTTGTAACCTATTGGGCATTCCCGTATCGGTCGTTTTTGGGTGGCTCTTGAGTTGTGTGTTTTGCGTGATCGATTTTTCTCCCTTTTTCTCACCTCCTTTCTTTATTCCCTTACCTCTGACGAATCTCCTATCTTATTCTTTTCTCTTAGTCGGCCTCCAGCATTTACTTTTTCTCTTATTTTGGACCAAATACTTTGTCTCCTCTCCTTCTCTATTCTATTCTCTCTCTGCCTCTTCTCTAGTGTTTGGTCGAATATTGACTGGTAAGTCCCTGGTTATCTTTGCTCTTTCGATTTTTCCCTTCTTTTCTCTGAATGCCAAATCTCATCTCTTTCTCTAATGATTTTGGTATCCTTTAGGGGTAACACTTCTCGAGAAGTAGAGAAGTGCACAAGTATTTCAGAACAATCAGAATATTTTACTCTTCTTTCGATCAAAGGTAGTGTTATAGGTTATTATTGTTTTAAACTGGGGTATTTTAGCTTGCATGCCTTAGTATTGGCCGAATGCCCCTTTTCTCTGTTACTGGATTTGACTCACATGTATAGGTAAACATGAGTAATAAAAACCGCTTATTATTACAGTGTTTATCAAGGAGTTCTTTAACAAGCCTTCGTCAACTTGTTCTAGCAGGGTTAATCACTCTTGCGATCAAGGCAAGTATCGGATTGGTAAATTAAGTTGGAAATAGGTAAGGGTGTTTAACCCTAGTGTTAATCGACTAATGGATTATCATGACTGAATGTAGGTTTGGGAAACTCTTGGGCTGGGCGCACGTTCGCAACAGGTGTGTAATCACACTGCTAATAGCATAGATCGACAAAAGTAAAAAATGCACGACTGTTGGCACTACACGAGCGTACGTATGCTCGTGTGGTGAGCTGAATGCACAAAACATAGGCATACGATTGAAGAGGCCACCATGAACGATTTCATGGGTTTAGGCTGATTTTAGGCCACGATGGGCCAAAATGGCCCGAGTGGGCCCTATAGGATCGTGGACCCTGCACGTGCAATCTGCACAGATGTGTGGAGATTGTTTGGCCGACTGTGTAGTAGCACGGCCAAGGCCATTATTTGGCATTATTGGGCCACACGGGCGTGTAGGCCCACATGGGCCGTATTATGGGCTTGGGCCAATCTTCGCTGTTTAACTATTAAGGTTGCACGGGTCGCCTGAGACGACTGTAGACCTGCTGTTGGGTCGGTAAGTGTACCTAGACCCTAACATGAGAAAATAACTGTTATACCCTTATGAGGTAAATGACCGATATACCCCTATATGATGTATGACTGTTTGAGCATGCCATGATTACTGTATGTACATTTATATTATGTTGCATTGCATCGGATGGGATATATGATATTGGAGGAAGTGTACTGAAAGGCTATAAGCCTATTACTGGCAACTCTGCTGCAAATACTGTTAGTGCTGCAATCGATGCTATATTCTAGATTGTAGGGATGGGTGGGTTAATTTTATCCTCACATGGAGTGTAGGGCTAGATAGAGTGGAGTGTAGAGGATGGATGGGTAAGATCTTTGTATGCATCTCTGATACTGTACTGAACTGGGCTAAGGCCCACACTGATACTGTTACCATAATGGGCCTACAATGATACTGTTACCATAATGGGCTAAGGCCTACACTGATATTGCCACTGATAAGGGCTTATGCCCAGACTGTTTTGCACTGTATGATTTACTGTTTGATAAATAGGGATTACACACTGAGTTTTCATAAACTTACTCTTCTACTTATTTGTGCAGGTAATCCTTAGGTGGGTCGGTGCTGCAAGGGACTCGAAGATGGCCACACTACTGTTTATGTTTTCGTATTTGACTTTTTGGTAAAAGTAGTTTCATTTGGGTAAATTTTTTGTAAAAAGGCCGCTTTAAGTTTTATTTTCATTTGGGGATTTATTTAAATTGGTTTATATCTGTTAGCAGTAGGACTCAGTTTTCAAAAGATAAATAAATTTCAACTACCATGACACGCAACTCGTTTTAAAAGCTTCTGCAATGAACAATGTTTTAAGTATAATAACAATTTAGTAAGACACACGTTTGGCTAAAAAAACCTGTAAATTAACAATGAAAAATATTAAGAAAGCTTTTCGAAAGATCACAATGAAATTTGATTACAAAATAGACTTTTTCAAACAGAGCTACTCTTTTCAAAACACAATTCTAATGTGACACTACAGATTCGGCCATAACATCTAGGCCGGGTTTGGGGTGTTACAATTGTACTGGACTGAGCTTAATGAGAAAAAAGGTTCACAAGGTTGATTTGGTTTGAGAGACCAAAGATAAAGTGAAAGTAATTCGCGATAGTTTGGAAGCAGCTTTAGATGGACAGAAATTGTATGCGGATTTGAAACACAAAGACATTAAATTTCAAATCAGCGATAGAATATTTTTGAAAGTATCTCCGTGGAAGAAGATTCTTCGATTTGGTCGCAAAAGAAAATTGAGTCCGCGATTTATCGGACCGTATGAAATTATTAAGAGAATAGGGCTAGAGGCATATTGGCTAGCTTTACCATCAGAGTTAGAAAAGATCTAAAATGTGTTTCATGTGTCGATGTTACACTGATATAGATCAAATTCGTCACACATTATTTCTCTGACAGAGATTGAAATTCAGCCTGATATGACATATAACAAAGAACCGATCAAAATTTTGGCTCGAAAGATTAAAGAGTTGAGAAATAAAAGCATAACTTTAGTAAAGGTTCTATGGCAATAGCAAAATATCAAAGAAGCTACTTGGGAACTCGAAGAAGCTATGAGAAAACAGTACCTTAACCGATTTTCTGGTAAGATTTTCGAGGACGAAAATTCCTAAGGGGGGAGAGTTATAAAAACTCGTTTTTAGTCAATTCAGAATAGTGGTCTCGGGACCACAAATATGAGGTCAAAATAATTATTTTATTATTAAATCAAGGTCTATAGTATAATAGTATGATTGTGTGAAAATTTCATTAAGAAATTTTATTGTTTGAGCGCTTAATTTGATAAAAAGGACTAAATTGCGTAAAGTGTAAAACTTGAGTTCTATTAGTTGAAGGTACTAAATGGCTATCAAATTAAATAATTGAGGGATTTATGTGGTAATTAGACCATTGGTTGCTTAAATGGACATTTATGGACATTATTTATGTATGTTTTAATGTTTAAGTAAAGGGTAAATAAGCAATTGATAAAATAAATCAAAATTAAAGAAAGAAAAAGAAAGCTATCATCTTTCTTCTTCATTTCTTCAATCGAATTTAGAAGGGAGAAAAGCCATTGATAGGGTTTCAAGGTTCAGCCAAGTCTCATTGTGCAAGTAAGTGTGATTCCGTCCCGTTTTTAATGATTTCTTTATTTTGGAGTCGTTGTAACTTAATCTAGCTAGCCTAGGGACTAATTTGCAAAACTATTAAAGGTATAGGGTTTTTCATTGATTAATGTATGTGTACTTTGATGTTTGATGGTGGAAAATGTATGGTTGTTGTTAGGTAAACAACATTTGTAAAGTGATTTTTGGTAAAATTGTCAATTAGGGATTTATTTGAAAAATGTGGAAATTTTGTGGTAGAAATGTGAAATAAATGAAAAATATGGGTTGATTTGGTAATAAGGAAAATTTGGCTAGCATGGGTAGGGACTTAATTGCATGAATTTGTATTTTTGTGAGCTAAGGACTAAATTAAGGGCTAAAGTGTAATTTTTCCATAATGTGATTTTTGGTCTAAATTGAATAGAATGATAATTAAATAAGCTAAATTTGATTACATATAGATCAAGAATAATAAAGTTCAGATCTAGGTCAGGGGAAAAACAAAGTATTGGACTAGTCGATCCATTTCATCGTTTTTGCTATCGAGGTAAGTTATGGTTATAATTGTGTTTTAAATGCTTATTTATTGAATTAATGGTGAATACAACCTTATGAATATGTTCAACAAAGATTCGGCAATCTGAAATCTCGGTTGAACCTTAGGAATAGATTAGGATACAAATTACATGTCATTAGGGGTTATGTGTTTTGGGTGTTGGTCCGTACATCCTATTGGTGGTTGAGTTATCCAGCATGTGTTGCGGATTCTTGTCAGCTTGTGTGGGCAGCACCGTGTAGCTACGTCATGATCGTTAGCTTGTGCGAGCAAACCCATTGATAGCTCGAGAGTGAGCATTATATGAGATATGAGATCGAGATAGCTTCGGCTATGTATTGACACTTAGGGTACGAGATTCTCGAGTATTTGATATTATTCAAATGGTTCAATGGGTATATCAAGGGTATGGATGAGTATGAGATTGATATGATTTAGTACAGGTATGTACATGAACCATACAAGCATTGAATCAAAGAAACTTATAAATTTCATATCTAACCTTGTGAATAAATATGTGATAGGTTAGTGGATTAATATGAATTATATTATGTTATGTTCACTTGCTTAAATTGTGTATGTATGGTAAGTTGAGTTTATTACTATACGAACTTACTAGGCTTTATAGCTTACTCTGTTTACTTTTCTGTGTTTTATAGTGAATTTAGAAGCTTGCTCGGATTTGGTATTTTTCGAAGATCTCATCTCACTATCAAGCTATCACTTTGGTACTTTTGAACTTATGTATTTGGTTTTATGGCATGTATAGGAGTTATGGTCATTTTGGTATATATTTTAGTAAGTGATTTAGCCATTTGATTTGACTTGTAAATGGTGAATGTTTGGTTATGTATATAGCCATGTGATTCGACTTTTTTTGGTATATTTTGTGATGTATATATATATGTGCAAATGGCCTTTTGCTATGTGATTAATGATTGCTATGTGATGCTTGTTGTGAATTGGCATTATGGATACCATATGGTTGAAATTTAGAGATTTGGTATACATGTGATTTAGGTAAGAAAGTACATATATAAAGTTAACTAGTTAAGCGAATTGTGAATGTGAATTTGGTATGATTTGAATTGGAAAAATATGATGTGATGAGTCATATAGTTGTTGGTATGAAAACAACATAAATTAGGCTTGGTTGAGATTGGTTGGAATGTCTATTTATGCCATGTTATATGCAATTTGGGTTTGTGTTGGTGATTGAAAGTTTGGGTGAGAAATATGGCTTGGTAAATAGCCTATTTTTGTCCACACGAGCGTGTGTCTCAGCCATGTGTGACACACGGCCGTGTGTCCCCTGGTGCTTAATTAGAAATCAAGTCAACATGCTCCACACGGCCCAGTACACGGGCGTGTGACTTGGCCATGTGGCATAATTCAGTATACCCTACAGGTTTGGCACGGCCTAAAATAGGGCCTGGCACACGGGCGTGTGTGCCCATTTCGAAGGGCACACGGGCGTGTGTGTTAACCGTGTGACCCAAGTCAGAGAGTTACACGGGGTCGAGCACAGGCTGAGACACGGCCATGTGATTCCATTTCGAATGTCCACACGGCATGTGGCACGAGCGTGTCTTTGGCCTTGTGAGACACACGGTCAGGCCACATAGCCGTGTGTCCCCTGTACTTTGTAAAATTTTCTAAGTATTCCAAAGATTTCCTGAGTTATCGGTTTAGTCCTGAACCACTTCTAACGCATGTTTTGTGCCTCGTAGGCTCGTATTAAAGACAATGTGATTGATTTTGAATGATTATTATTTAGATATGAAATATGTATGAGAAATGTATGTTTATTTATGAAATAAGTCAGTAATGCTTTGTAACCTTATTTCGACAATGGATACGAGTTAGGGGTGTTACAAAGGCTTTACTTTAAAGCCCAGAAGGAGAAACCCTATTAATAGAAACAGATACTTCAAGATCTCATACCATAATCCCAAGAACAATACAATGGCATGAAATAAACCTTCCAGATAGGTGGAAACTTGAGGGTGTTACAAACCTTATGGCATCAACTCCAATAAGAAACACTTTATTAAGTGAAATTTCTCAACACTAAGATGGCACAGTTGAATTAATATTCAACAGGCTTGTAAACTGAAAAATATATAGGATTTTTCCTATGCAATTTATCATCTTTTTACTTAAATTCGTTGTTAAAATTAAGTAATTTTTAATAAATTAATGAAATATGTGAAAATATGAAATTAGGACATAGAAATTATTAAAATGTGATTTTATACTTTATTATATAGTTTTCATGCATAAAATGGCTTATTTTATATTTATTTAAACATATTATATTTTTAAGACATAAAATGGGCCATGCATGATTAAATTAAATAATAAAATATAAAGTTATATTTAATAATTCATTTTAAAATATTTTATTAATAATTTAGGTTTTAATTAATTATTTAAATTGGATAAGTTTTGTTCTTTGGTCTTTTAATTTATCTGTTTATTTTGGACAGTTTGATAGCTTTGTTGGATTACAAAAAAACTGTCCAAATTGAAGACCAAGTCAACTCAAATTTGGCTACACATGACTGTCCACATAAACCACTTTTTGGTTTAATTACACAAGGTCATTGCAATGTTGAAGAAATTAAAGATTTGCTCGAAGATTTACATTTGACCGAGCCTCAGTCCTGAGTTGTTATGGCATTTAAATATCTTAAAAATCAAGCAAAATTCAACTCAAATTCACCAAGCATGGCTGACCACTCATTGGAAAAGCTTGAAAAACTAAACCTCTCTATTTTTAGCAAACTACCCTCCTCTCTTCACCTATAAATAAGACCTCATTTGATCCCTCATCCATCATCATTCTCTCTTCTCTCTCAAATCTCTTCAGTATTTTTCATTTCCCACGCCTAGCATCATCTCTTAATACAAATTTTAGCAATTAAGCCTCTTAAAGAGCCCTTGGTCGGCCACCTTGGAGAGCCATCAGCAAAGGAGCAAAGCAAATGAGCGAAGGAGCCTTGTCGGTCAGAGTCTTGGGTGACAGCCACTCTTATTTGGGTTTAATCTTTCTTTTCTTTAATTTAATCTAAAAATGTTTACTCTGTGTTCTTTGTTCTTGTTGACAATAATGTTAGCATAATTTTATTTAAGCTAAGATGATTGCTTTGATTAAATAATATTTATTTGATTCATGCTTATAATGTTTGTGCCTCAATCGGTCATTTTTCAATTAAAATCAAGTTTGTATTTCATTCATACGTGATTGAAATACACCTGAATTAGCTGAGTGATCTTAACCAAATGATGGCTAGTGGACGCATAATTGAAATGTGCATGCTCAATTTAGATCCTAACCCGATTAAATTACAGGTTGCATAATAACTCTAACCAAGCTCTGTTATTTACATAGTTTTTAGATTTGTGTGATTAAATTGTTTCAAACCTAACACGTCCCTATTTCCTCACACGAATGATAAGAAACCTTTAGTAAATAAGGATCAGTAAAATGCATATTTACTAAGTAAAGGATTCCGAAAGGACCTAATGTGGTTTCCAAACTCATAAAGGATCAAATTGCCATGAAATTTTTTTTCTGAATGTTATTAAGCGTGTTGCTAATAAATTGATTTTAATTAAAGTAATTGTCCTAGTTTATTTATGTTATAATTTTTGCAAATTGTGTTTAATTTTGCTAAAATCTATTTCATTCATATAGTTTGCATACTTAGGATAATTTTCATTAGGGATCATTGCATTTAGTTTAATATATTCAATTTTCACTTCTCAACCATATTGTGTTTTTATTTACCAAGTTGTTAGTATAATTTTACAATTAAGTGATTAAACACAAATACAATCCCTGTGGAGACAATAACTCGATACTTACTTATTACTCGATAACAACTGTGTACACTTGCACAAACCTATGCGTTACAAGGCCACGAAGAATGCCTCCATGACATTCCTTCGAAATAGGAAGTACCAACACAACTTTTAGGAGGTTAAATTTAGAAGAAGAGTCAAATCCAGAAACACAAACTGCAGATTTTAGGACAGCTAGAGCCTCTGTCTCTTCTATCCCAACAACATTTAGAACCAATTTACAAGGAATAGATAATTCCTCAAATATAGCTCAACCTATCTATGCCAGACAGAAAGAGAGTCCCCAAAATTGACCTAATATGTCGCCAACATATTCTTCAATGACTAGTAATGCAAGACAAGGAGAAAATTCAGAAATATTTGTTTTAGAAAAAAATTTTAGTTAAATAAGGAATGGTGTAGAAAACACTTCGATTCCAACAAAAATAAGCAAAAAAGAGAAGATTACTTAAAAAAATTATAATGATAAAAAAGAAAGCATTCTTCAAGAATATTATGAATTTATGAATACCCATAAAATTCATATAAAATTCTTTGAATGGTTTGAAGAATATTATTCAGAATCTATTAATATAATAAAACATAATACTAGATAGCAGACTAATAAAGGAGAAGTTGAATCTCAACATTTCCCTTTAATGGAGGTTCAATATCTTCACAAAAACACTAGAATAAAAGCAAATCCTTTAAGAATGAGAGCTCCTGATGCAAGAGAACAAATCTCATCAAAAGATATTAAAGTGATAGTAGAACAAAACAACTATATAAATATCAGTCTTCATACAATAGGAAAACAATTACATTATATTGAGAATTTGGTAGAAAACCAACCGATTAGGAAAGAACCAATAAAAGAGGTAACAGAAAAAAGTTCTAAAGAACCAATATTTACACCTTATGAGATTCCAAAACCTTTCCAAAAATCCCAAAATGATTTCTTAATAGAAATCCAAAATAGACTTGATGCTTTGAAAAGTTACAAGTCTGAATTAATTGTACTTGATACCCCAATGCAAGCCCAACATTCAGTAAATACATTACACCAATCCTCCCAATCTGACTACGACCAGTCAGATGAACAACAAATTAACAAGATGGCTTGGAAAGAACCAAAAAGATTATATTATCCAAAAACCACTACACTTGATCTTAATATAGAAGAAAAAATCATTTTCCAAAATAAATACAATGCTAATACAATTTATGAATGGAATATAGACGAAATGTCTGAATACAATATTCTTAGTTTATTACAACAAATGAAAATGGTTTCAAATGTTTATAAAATCCAAAACCAAAATGGATTAATCAGTGATCATGCTATACCCAATCTTTTACTTGTTGGATTTACTGGTCAATTAAAAGGATGATGGGACCATGCACTCACTAAAACCCAACAAGAAGAAATCTTAAAAGCAATAAAAAAAGATGATCAAGGAAGAATTATTTTGGATGAACAAGGATAAGAAAGATGCAGTAGCAACTTTAATTTTCTCAATCTCTAAACACTTTATAGAAGATCCTTCTCATCTTAAAAATAGAAATTCAGAATTATTATCAAATTTAAAATGCAAAAATTTAACCAATTTTAAATGGTATAAAGATTTCTTTATGACTAGAGTTATGCAAAGATCTGATAACCAATAACCATTTTGGAAAGAAAAGTTTCTAGCAGCACTTCCTACTTTACTAGGAGAAAAAGTTAGAAATCAAATAAGAGAAAGTATTAGTCCATATGAAAAACTTACATATGGTAAACTAATTAGTTTCACAGAAAAAGAAGGATTAAAAATTTGTCAAGATTTAAAATTACAAAAACAATTTAAGAAATAAAGATATCAATGTAGAAAGGAATTACGATCATTCTGCCACCAATTTGACATTAAGAATGAACCTTCTTCTTCAAAAACATGTTGCCCTGTAAACCAAAAAAATAGGAGAAAGAATATTTCAGAATATTATAAAAAAAGAATATTTCAGAATATTATAAAAAACGTAAATATAGAAAATACAAAAAGAAAAGAAACAATAAAAAATAAAAAACAAAATAGATAAAATAATAAAATGTTATAGATGTGGAAAAGCAGGACACATCTCAAAATATTGCAAAATTAAAAGAAAAATTAATAATTTAAATCTAGATGAAAAATAGAAAAAAAATTAAATGAGATTATCTTAGAACAACTTCTTTTAAAAATAATACATCTATCGAAACAGATGAATTACAAATAGACGAGTTACATACAACAT
This sequence comes from Gossypium longicalyx, assembly GCA_025698465.1. Taxonomy (NCBI): domain Eukaryota; kingdom Viridiplantae; phylum Streptophyta; class Magnoliopsida; order Malvales; family Malvaceae; genus Gossypium; species Gossypium longicalyx. Next base: position 61,910,330 of record CM046995.1, on the reverse strand, counting down.
CCCAATCTTCTGATGATGAAAATGAACTCTCAATTAATATGTTAACCAAAGACCAAGAATTTATGATTGATGTTATTGATAAAATTCAAGGCCCAGAACTTAAAAGAGAATACCTTTTGAAATTAAAATCCTCATTAAAAGATAAACCAGAAAAAGAAATTATTTCAAGTCAACCACAAATGTGTAATATACAAGATATAATATTTAATAAATATGAAAAAATAAAACTCAGACAAATTACAAAATATGAATTACAGTTAGAAATAAAACAAATTAAATTAGAACTTTTTCAAGTTAAAATGGAACAACAAGAAATGAAAAAACAAATGCAAACCTTAAAACATGAAATCCCATAAAATAGTTCATCAGAAACTAAACCCGAATTTGAAGAAAATACACAGGAATATATGATGGTTCTAACTGAAGTATCTATCCAAAGATATTTAATAAAAATAAATAGTATCATAAATAATGAATTTCACTTAGAAACAATAACCCTTTTTGATACAGCAGCAGACCAAAATTGTATTAGAGAAACGATAATTCCAACAAAATATTATGACAAAACATCAGAATCTCTTAAAGATGCAAATGGTAAAAAAACTAAAAATTACATACAAAATTCCTAATGCAGAAATATGTAACAAAGGTATAAAATATCAAACATGTTTTTTAAATCTTTTACCCAAGACGTCATATTAGGAACTCCATTCATATCCTTACTCAAACTGTATAAAGTAACAAATAATTCTATCTCCACCAAAGTTTTAAACACTAAAGTAGAATTTCTTTATGTAGAAAAACTAAAAATAAGAAATCTCAACTTATTAAAATCTTTATCCATCCATAATGGGCAAGTCAATAATTTAATTAATCATAAATGGAAACAAATCTCTTTTCTAAAAGAAGAAATATGTTTTAAACAATTGACTGAACAATTAGAAAAAAGAAAAGTCCAAAAAGGGATAAATCAAACCAAAGAAGAAATAGAATCAACAATCTGTTCTGAAATTCCTAATGCTTTTTGGAATAGGAAAAAACAAGAAGTAACATTACCATATGAAAATAATTTTGATGAAAGACAATTGACCAATTAGTACGAAGACAATTAACCAATCAATCCACTACTTTGTCATTTCCTCGATTTACTTCCGAATGTTGTTTTTCTTGATCTATATAATCAAATTTATCTACTTTAATCACTATTCTACTCAATTCAATCCAAAATTCATAATTTGGCAAAATTAATATTTTGCCTCTAGACTTTTGACTTATTTACAATTTAGTCCTTAGCTCATAGCAATGCAAATTCATACAATTTAGTACACACCCATGCTAGTCGAATTTCATCTAAGCCCATAGCAGCTCATATTTTTCATTATTTCACACTTTTACCATAAAATTTTCACATTTTATCAATTTAATCCCTATTTAACATTTACAACCAAAATCACTTTACAAAACTTGTTTATCTAACAACAACCATTTATTTTCTATCATCAAACATCAAAAGACATACACATTCATCAATTGTAAAACCTTAATACTTTAACAGATTCACAATTTAGTCCCTGGGCTAGTTAGATTAAGCTATGACGACTCCAAAAAATAGAAATCATTCAAAACGGATCAAAATTCACTCACTAATTTAACCTTGAATTAATCCATGATGTTTTTCATCTTTTATTTTTGGTGGTGGATGATGGAAAAAGATGATAGCCATCTTTTATTTTAATAAATTTATCATTATATATCAATTTACTAATTTAACCTTTAAAAACATTAGAATCTACACAAATACCAAGCCATTATCATCCACTAACATATTAATGGTCTAATTGGCATATAATGACCTCTACTTTAAATTTCTATAGTTATTAAACACTTTTAGCTATTAGAACCCAATTTTTGCACTTTACGCGATTTAATCCTTTTTATCGAATTAGGCATGCAAATGTTAAAATTTCTTAACGAACTTTTTATGTAATCATACTATCATGATGTAGACCTCAAAATAATAAAATAATTATTTCAACTTTAGATTTGTGGTTCAAAAACCACTATTCTGATTTGATTGAAAACGGGCTATTACACCAAGAATGGTGGAGTTGGCATGGACCATCATCCTTCAAGATCCTACTAGAAGAAATACAAAAATTATGGCCCAAATTCTTTGAAAAATTTCAATCTGAACCAAACCAAAAACACATTTATAGAACAATCCATTTTTTCTCAAAATTGTGCATTTCTTGTATTGTTTCTTAGAATTATTCCTATGAGCAAGATTAATGTACTGGAATTCCATTATTAGTTCAAAACTACAGGAATAAATGGTGGGACAAGTTTAATGATGAGAAATATGATTCAAAAAATTTGGATAATTTTTTCAACTAGAATTTAAAATTATGTAAGTCCGCAGCCCGGATCAAACCACTGCAAAATTCCTTCAAGCAAAATCAACAACTAGTGCAATGTTAGCTCAAGCCAAGACCAAGAAGGAATACAAAAACTCATAGCTAAAATGCTCAGCTTAATGGATTTTGAATCCGAAGATAAGAAATCTTCAGCGTCTTCAATCAAAACGGTGGATCTTGCAGATGATACCACCTTAGTAACTGTAACACCTCGAATTTGGGCCTAGAAGTTTTGGGCCTTGAGCATGGGAGCAGTTGAAGGCAGCTTATAATATTCTGTTGTGCATGCAAATTTCGTTAATAAAGGCTTGTTTTAGTGGTTAAGTGTGCTGAGAAGTGTTGGAGAAGTCCCGGGTTCAAACTTGGACTCTAGCAAAAATTTTGGTTTAAGGTGAATCAAACCCTGGGTGTAGTAGGTAGGCCTTAAGAATATTGTTGGAGAAATTGTGACACAAAAAGCCTTGTGGCTTAGTGGCAAGTAGCGTGTGGAGCATCTGAGGGGAGGCATGGGTTCGAATCCCATGGCAAGCAAAGAGCATTTATTTTGCTAACAAGGGGCAGCAAGAGTTGGTGTTGAATTTAAACTCTGATGTTGGAGGGATCCCACACCGGGAAGCTAACATAAGAGTGGATGGAAAGCTAGCTTTAAATAGAGAGAACCATGAGGAGAGTAAATGTACCTTTCTTGGCTGATCCCTTTCGCTTTATGGCGTGCTCGTTTGGGTTGGGCGTCGGCTAAGAGTGCTCGGAGCGTGGATTAACTCCAGTCTCTAATCAGGTGTGTATTTCTCACTACTCTAGTTGTTGGATGGCTACTTCGGGCCGCGATGGGCCGAAAGGGGCCATGTGAGCCCAATGGGCCTACGGGCCTAATTGGATAAGTTGTTTGATTATGTAGTAAATATTGGATTATGCTAGGTGAATCTCATATTTGTGGCTAGATTTGGGCTAAAAGGGCCACACGAGTGTGTGGGACCATTTGGGCCGAGAATGGGCTTTAGGGCCATTGGTATTGTTATCCTTGTTTAGAATACTTTAGTTTACTGAAACACCCTTGTAGGGTAGAATTATCAAAATACCCCTGTAGGGTAGAATTACCGAAATACCCTTTTACAGTAGAATTATCGAAATACCCTTGTAGGGTAGAAATACCGAAATACCCCTGTAGGGTAGAATTATCGAAATACCCCTGTAGGGTAGAATTATCGAAATACACCTGTAGGGTAGAATTACTGAAATACCCCTATAGGGTAGAATTATCGAAATACCCCTATAGGGTAGAATTACTGAAATACCCCTATAGGGTAGAATTACCGAAATACCCCTGTAGGGTAGAATTACCGAAATTCCCTTGTAAGGTAGAATTACTAAAATACCCCTGTAGAGTAGAATTACCGAAATACCCTTGTAGGGTAAAAATACCGAAATACCCCTGTAGGGTAGAATTACCGAAATACCCCTATAGGGTAAAATTACCGAAATACCCCTGTAGGGTAGAATTACCGAAATACCCCTATAAGGTAGAATTACTGAAATACCCCTGTAAGGTAGGATTATCGAAATACCCTTGTAGGGTAGAAATACCGAAATACCCCTGTAGGGTAGAATTACTGAGATACCCTTGTGGGGTAAAATTACCATTTTGCCCCTATGGTGTTAAATGACTGTTTTGCCCTTGTGGGCAAGTGATTGACTTGGATTGTGTGGTTGACGAATTTGATTGTGAATATATGTTGGTGATATGAATGACTTGACTGTGATTGTTTGATTCAAATATGGGCATGACATTCTACATACATGACATGTTGCATGGGTTGGTTTATATTGATGGAGGAAGCGCTACGCGCACTCGCTGCAATCTGTGGCCTCGCCACATATATCTGATACGTGACTTCGTCACAATATCCGCAGACCTCATTGCAATCTGTAGCTTCGCCACATATATAAATATATATATCTGCTTCCGTGGCCTCGCCACAATATTCAGATATCTGGTGACTTCGTCACAATATCCGCAAACCTCACCGCAATTTCGTGGTGTGTAGCGGTTGGGTGGGTCGAGTAGTCTCCCCACATGGTGTAAGGCTGGTACGGGGGTGTATACGATTGGATATGGGTTGGGATTGCATTCACATTCTGATTCTGATTCATTACTAAAACCGATTCTCGATTCGATTCTCATTCATCGATTCTAATTACGATAATGTTTCTTATTCTCAGTAATGGGCTAAGGTCCATCCGTGCATCTGTCATTGTAATAGGCTAAGGCCCGATTGGTACTGAAACTGTAAGTAAGGCTGGGGCCAAACTTTTAATTCTTTTAGATGACTGACTGTTCCTTTTTATAGTAGGGGATTTCACACTGAGTTTTCGTAAACTTACCCCGTTTATTAACCTTTCAGGTAATTTCCAGCCTTAGATGGATCGGGGCTGCGAGGGGCTCGAAGGAAGCCACACACACTATTTATGTTACAGTTTTGATTATTACCTTTAAAATTTTTATGTGGGTTGTAGTAAAGCCGTTGTAATTTTCTGGATTTCAAATTTGGAATTTTATTTATTGTTCTTATAATTGCTAGTATTAGAACACGATTTTCCAAAGCAACTACTGTTGTTCAAAACATCACGTAACCGCAATTGTTTTTAAAGTAAGTTTCATAACTACCAAGATTTTTTACAAAGTTGTTAAAAATGTTATTCAAATGAGGTTTTCTAACAAGGTTTAAAAAGGGTATAAGTTTTTAATTATTAAGAAGGGTTTTTAATGGAAACATGGTTTTCGAAAAACACTTCAATGTGACATGCCAGATTCGAGCCAAATTTCCAAGCCGGGTTTGGGGTGTTACAGTAACCATTACCAGGACCAAGAAAAAATGATGCAAAAGAAAGAAATGAATGAAGAGGAATAGGAAATATTCTCTGGCATAAACAGTAAATATTCCATGGAAAGAACAGTAAAATTCTCTGACGCATGAATAGTGAATATTCTCTGCAGTTTGTATTTTTATAACCAAAGAATATATTCTCTGAAAAGTTTCAATTATGTAATGAAAGTTTCAATTATGTAATGATGTAAGGATTGAATTTCCTAATTCAAATGATGTAAAGAGACAATAGGCCTCTATAAAAGGCTATCAGATTTAAAATGGAGGTCACGACTTGAAATACCCATTTCAATGATCAAAACTCGTTTCTCCAAATTTTAAGTTTTCAAAATTTAAGTTTTTAAATTATTTTCCTTTTCAAAATTTAACTAAACAATCTTTGAAAATTTTAATTTCAACTTACAAATTACGATTACAATTATCAAATTTCAAATTCCATCCCCAAATTCTCGGGACAATCTAATATAATATATATTAATTATTATCATCCTATTTTATTAAAACTAAAAACTAAAAACCTTTATTTTAGCCATTTTAAAATATTTATAGAAAAAGATAGCTAGTTTCAATATTTACAAAAATAATAACCAAATTTTGCAAATAATTCAATTAAGTACCTAGACTTAAAGATAATTTGAAAATTAAGCTGCAAACAAAAACTTGGGTCAAAATTGACCCTTTTATTTGTCAAATTAAAAATTTATTTTGTCACTTAGGAATTACTTTCTTGGAAGATTATGTTAAAATCAATTCCCAAGAAAGATTGGAGGGGTCACAAGCAGTCTTGCTTAAGTTTCAATCTCTTAGACATAATTTATTTTAACATACTAATCCAGAAAATATAGCTTAAGTCATTTATTTAAAAGAAAACAAGAAAAAATTGGCATTTGATAAAGTGAATGAGATTTTATCCTACTCAATTTTATCCCCCCAATAATGTTTCAAGCGCTGAGCATTAGCTCGGAAATTACCTCCTTTACCATGAAGTTCAACAACTCCATATGGAAAAACTTGATGAATAGTGAATGGACTAGACTAATGTGATTTTAACTTACCTGAAAAGAATCTTAATCTAGAATTGAACAACAAGACTTGCTGACCTGCTTCAAATTCTCAAACTCGAATGTATTTCTCATGCCATCTTTTTAATCTCTCCTTGAATAATTTGACGTTTTCATATGAGAACATTCAGAACTCTTTTAACTCATTAATTTGAAGCATCGGTTTTTTTTAGCAAGCTTGATATCCAAGTTGAGTTGTTTGAGAGCCCAGTAAGCTTTATGTTCTGTAAGCTTTATGTTCTAACTCCAAGGGAAAATGACAAGCGTTCCTAAAAACCAACCTATAGAGAGACATCCCTAAAGGTGTTTTGTATGTTGTCTTGTAGGCCCATAAAGCATCATCTAGTCTTTTGGACTAGTCTCGTCTATTTGGATAAACTATCTTCTTGAGTATACCTTTTATCTCTTTGTTTGCTAGTTCAGCTTGCCCATTTGTTTGCAGATGGTAAGCTGTGGCAACCTTGTGCTTCACTTCGTGTCTATCGAGTAATCATTTCAACAATTTGTTCACAAAGTGGGACTCTTCATCACTGATGATAGCCCTAGGAGTTCCAGACCTTATGAACACATGTTTCTACAAAAACTTCATTACAACCTTGGCATCGTTCAACGAATATGCCTCGGCCTCAACCTAGTTAGATACGTAGTCTGCTACTACCAAAACATACTTATGACCTAAAGAAGGAAGGAACGGGTTGAGAAAGTCAATACCCTAAACATCAAATAATTATACCTCAATGATATTTGTTTGTGGCATCTCATTTCCATTGGTGATGTTTACAACCTTCTAGCACCGATCACAACTCTTTACATATGCATACACATCTTTAAATAGAGTTGGCCAAAATAATCCAGCTTGCAATACCTTTGCTGTAGTATGTGAACCTCCAAAGTGTCCTCCACTTAGATTTATGTGACAATGATATAGAATTTCATGTACCTTTTTTTTCTGCCACGCATCTCCTGATCATTTGAGCTATGCACATTTTAAACAAGTATTGCTCTTCCCAGAAATAATACTTCACATTGTGAATAAAATTTTTCTTTTGTTGATATGTCTTATCAATCGAAATCAAACCATAAGCTAAATAGTTAGCAAATCAGCAAACCAAAGGGTGTTATGGGCGTGATTTACCATAAGTATATGCTCGTCCGAGAATGTCTTCTGGATAGGTACAAGAGATGAAGTTCCTTTTTGTGGCTCCAATTTGGATAAGTGATCTTCTATCTGGTTTTCTACCACTTTACGATCTTAAATCTCTAGATAAAACTCTTGAAGTAGAAGTACTCATCGGATCAACCTCGGCTCGGCATCTTTCTTAGCAAGTAAATATTTAATTGTTGAGTGACCTATACAGACAGTCTCTTTCGTACCTACAAGATAAGGTTGAAACTTGTAAAAAGCAAAAACAATAGCAAGTAACTCTTTCTTTGTTACCATATAATTCAATTGAGCTCCTACCAGAGTCCGACTTGCATAGGAGATGCGATAAAAAACCTTGTTCCTTCGCTGACCCATCACAGCTCCTACCACAATGTTGCTTGCATCACATATTAACTCAAATGGAAAATCCCAATTCGGTGTGATGATAATTGGTGCCAAAACTACCCGATTCTTTAGATCATTAAAAGCTTTCAAACATTCTTCATCAAAGTTAAATGTTGTGTCCTTCTCCAATAATTTGCATAAGGGTTTAGCAATTTTGGAGAAGTCTTTGATGAATCTTCGATAGAATCTGGTATATCCCAAAAAGCTCCTAACACCCTTTACAGATGTTGGAGGTGGGAGTTTCTCAATGACATCTACCTTTTCTTTGTCTACCTCGATCCCTTGTCTCATTATTTGGTACCCCAAAACAATCCCTTCTCATACCATGAAATGACACTTTTCCTAGTTGAGTACTATATTTGTTTCTTCGCACGGCCTTAGTACCTTGGCTAGATTGACAAAGCTATCATCATAAGTGTCTCAAAACACTGAGAAATCATCCATAAAAGAGTCCAAATACTTTTCAACCATGTCAGAGAAAATAGCCATCATACATCTTTAAAATGTAATAAATGCAATACATAAACCAAATGGCATCCGTCTAAATGAAAATGTATTGTATGGGCATGTGAATGTTTTTTCTGTTGATCCTCTAGTGTTATTGTGATCTGATTGTACCCTGAGTATCCATCTAGAAAATAAAAATGGTCTCGCCCCGTGAGTCTATCCAGCATTTGATCCAAGAACGATAAAGGAAAATGATCTTTCCTAGTTGCCTTGTTCAACTTTCGGTAATCTATGCAAATTTTCCATCCCGTAACCGTTCTTGTAACACCCTTAACCCATAATCATCACTAGAACAGGGTTATAGAGCATTACCAAAATTTACAGATCAAATATAGACATTTCATAACAAAAATCAAATCATATTGTCCATTATATGAGCCCTCAAGGCCCAAAATACGTATTAGAAATAAGTCGGGACTAAACCGGGTACTTAGAGAATTTTTCACAAAATGTCAAAAAAATTTAAGTGCAGAGGACACATGACTGTGTGGCCAGACCGTGTGTCTCACACGGTCAAGAGACACACCCGTGTCTCAGGCTGTGTGGGCATTCGAAATAAGGGCACACGGTCTTGTCTCAGCTAGTGTCCAAATTAGGGTGCTCTCTATCTTGGGACACATGGCCAAGCCACATGCCCGTGTGCTAAGCCGTGTAAGCATATTAACTTACATTAAATAAGTACAGGGGTCACACGGCCATGTCACACGCCCGTATGCTAGGCCGTGTGGATATATTGAGCATTCTGTTTTGCAAAATTTGAAGATGCAGGGGACACATGGCCAAACCACACACCCATGCGTGAGGCCATGTGTCAGACGCCCGTATCTTTGCCCGTGTAGATGAAAATAGGCCATTTCCAGGGCCAAATTTCTCACCCAAATTTATCTTTTACCTACATGAACACTTTAATACATTCACAAGCCAATATAAGACATTCAAATCAAACCAAAACCAAGTTTTGAACAAGTCATATTATTACATACATATTAGCATTCAAATTTACCATGATGATCAAAACACATATTTGCTTACTTATACCAACTATACTATCTCAACTCAATCATCAACATGCTTACATGCTATCCATCATTCAACCACACGAAACATATATCAAGCATGATAAGTGTAACACCCCTAACCCATATCCGTTGCCAGAATAGGGTTACGAGGAATTACCTATCAAATCATAACATACAACATACATTTCTCATACAAGAATCCATTAATACATAAACATCAATCCAACATAGTGACATTGTTCCTTCTAAGGCTCTATGAGACCTTAAAACATGCCTAGAAGAGGTTCAGGACTAAACCAATAACATTTGAAAATTTTGAAAAACTTATAAAATTTTCATGCATACAGGGATCACACGCCCATGTGACCAGGCCATGTGCTTCACACAGCCACCAGACATGCCCGTGTCACAAGCCATGTGGAAACAGGGCATACATATTGATTTGCAAAACATGACCGGAGACACACCCGTGTGCCACGGTCGTGTAAAATATAGAGGGTATACTGACTTGGGTCACATGGCCGACCACATGCCCATGTGTCAGCCCGTGTGCCACACACGGCCAGTAGACATGCCTTGTAACACCCCAAACCCGACATAGACATTAGGGAGTATCTGTGATGTCACATTGGAGTGAGTTTTGAAAATCGTAGTTTAATTTAAAAAGTTCGTTTGTGTTAAAACTTTGTTTGTGATTCTTTTGAAAATCTAACTTGTTTAACCTATTTGCCAAATTACAAGTTCATTTAGTTAATCATGTCTCGTACTAGGTTGTTAATATACTTTTTAAATGTTGTCGTTGCAGAAGCTTTTAAATTAGGTTACGTAGCATGATAGTAGAAAATCATTTTACCTGTTTTTTTTAAAACCCGAATCCTACGACTAATAGATATAAACCAATTTAATAAAATTCCCAAATAAAAATAAAACTTAAAACGGCCTTATTACATGAAATACCCCAAATAAATCTACTTTTACCAAGTCAAAATGAAATTATAGACAGTAGTGTGGCCGTCTCTGAGTCCCTCATAACACTGACCCACCTAAGGATTACCTGCACAGTTAAGCAGAAAAGGTGAGTTATGAAACTCATTGTGTAATCCCTATTTAATAAACATTCAAACATGCAGTGTTAAACAGTCTGGCTTAAGCCCATATCAGTAGCAATTTCAGTGTGGGCCTTAGCCCATTATAGTAGTATTAACAGTGTGGGCTTTAGCCCATTTTAGTACACTATCAACAATGCATAAAGAAATCCTACCCAACCATCCTCTACACTCCACTCTGTCCAGCCCTACACTCCATGTGGGGATTAAATTGGCCCATCCAACCCTACACTCCAGAATAAAGTACCATTTTCGGCACTATCAATATTTGCAGCAGAGCTACCAGTAATAGGTTCATAGCCTTTCATTACTGTAACGCCCCGTACCCGAGACCATTGCCGGAGTAGAACACGAGGTGTTAACAGACTTAATTCATTACTTAAACAGCTCAAACAATTTAATTTTAGAAATTCCAGACAAGCTGGCTAACTGCGTCACAGTTGATTAAAAATTTATATCTTGAGTTCTGAAACTCAAAATCCAATTCCGTAAATTTTCCCTGAAACTAGACTCATATATATATTTAATAATTTTTTTCTAGAATTTTTTGCTAGGCCAATTAGTACAATTTATTAGTTAAAATCTCCCATGTTTCAGGGTTCGACTGCTCTGACCTCTGTGTATTACGAATCAGATATCTCTCTGTACAGAATTTCAATGACTATGAAGTTTGTTTCTCCCAAAACTAGACTCAATAAGAAATCTATACATATAAAGTATTACTTCTAATTATTTTTATACAATTTATGGTGAATTTCCAAAATCAGAACAGGGGATCCAGAAATTGCTCTGGCCCTGTTTCACAAAAATTTAAACATCTCATAAAATATAGCTCATATACCTGTTTCGTTTCTTCCATATGAAAATAGACTCATAATTATTCAATTCCATGTTTTATTCATCATCTAATTATATCTCTACTATTTTTAATGATTTTTCAAATTCACATCACTACTGCTGTCTGAATCTATTTTATGGTAAATTTTACCTATTTCATGGTTTCCATGGATTAACTAGCAATTTGACATACATAACACCAAATATGATCATAATTAGCCATTCCAATAGCTAATCATTACCAAGAATTTTTATACTACTCAATAACCATATCATAAGACCATATATACAAAATGATTATAATGCTATACATGCCATACTCAAAATATACAAGCCATTATGCCAAGATGGTATACGGATAGTGTGAGCGTGCCTCCGACCGGTCCCGATTTCCGAGCTGGCTTGTCAACACTACAAGGAATGAAAAGGAGGGAGTAAGCATTAATGATTAGTAAGTTCACATGCAAATAGCAAGTAACATAACCATATAAGCAAACATAAAACATCATTTGCATAATCATCACCAAGACATTCATATCATATTTTCATTTATCATCTTACCATATTGTTGTTATATCGATTTTTCAACCCAAGGGTTAAGTACATACCTGTTCAAAGTATCCATTTCACAACACTTACCAATAAGTCCCTTTCATCTTGAGTATTCCTCCATTTGAGTAGAACTTTACCCGTTGAACACATTGGAATATAATTCGGATACATGGAAAGTTTACACATAAGTGCCACATATGTAGCCAAGCTACTATGTAACCCACCCATAAGCGAACTCGGACTCAACTCAACGAGCTCGGGCGTTTGCATCCATAAGTGAAGTCGGACTCAACTCAACGAGCTCGGATGCCTAGTTACATCTCACGAACTCGGACTCAACTCAACGAGTTCGGACATTCGCATCCATAAGTGAACTCGGACTCAACTCAACGAGTTCGGATGCCCAAATATCCCAGTGACATGTCACTTGTATCCTAATCCATTCCTAAGGTTCAACGGGACCTTTTTCCCAATCATGTGTCTCAACCATCTTCTACGGAATACCGATGCCGATACTCGGTAGTATTTCACATTTTCCAAGTATATCACATAATTTGACATATTATCAAACAATTATCACGAGTATAATATTTCATAATAATTATCATATCATTTAAATAACATAAAAACATTTAAAATAATAACTATGTTACCAACACTTACATATGAACTTACCTCGTATGCGAAAATGGCTACTTTTACCATTTCGTCCACAACTTAGTATTTTCCCCATTTTAGCCCGAATTTCAGTTTTCCTTACTCTATCACTTAAAATATAGTCTAATTAGGACTCACATTATTCAAATTGACCCAAAATCATATTTTGGAAAAATTACAATTTTGCCCCTAAACTTTTGCATATTTACATTTTTTCCCCAAAGCTCGTAAATTAAAATTCAGCCTATTTTCTTATGTTTTATGACATGCTGATCATTTTTTCCTTCTATGGAAACATCAAATTCTCACTCTAACATGTACTTATGACTATTAGGTATTTTTACCGGTTAAACCCTTTTGCTCGTTTTCACTTAAAACCGAGTAGCACAAGTTGTCTAACATAATTTAAAACCTCATATTCTATCATAAAACACCAAAATACACAAACTTTACCTATGGGTATTTTTCCAAATATGAACCATAGGTTAAATTATTGCTAGCATAAGCTAAATCGAGCTACCAGGACTCCAAAAACGTAAAGAACTTGAAAAACGGGGCTAGAATGGACTTACAATCGAGCTTGGAAGCTTGAAAAACCCTAGCCATGGTTTCTCCTTGCTATATTCGGCCATGGGGTTGAAGATGAGCAAAATTGGCTTTTAATTTTGTATTTTAATTCATTTTACCCCTAAATGACCAAAATGCCCTTACTACTAAACTTTCCAAAAATTCCATCCATGTCCAATTTTTGTCCATAAACTTAGAAATTGGTAAAATTTCTATTTAAAACCTCCTAATTAATATTTCAAAATAATTTCATACTAGAAACTTCTAGAATGCAAGTTTTGCAAATTATTCAATTTAGTCCCTAATTTCAATTTAAGCACTTTAGGCATAGGATTTCATCACGAAATTTTCACACAATCATGCAATCATATCATAGACCTCAAAATAATCATAAAATAATTATTTCTATCTCAGATTTTGTGGTCACGAAACCACTATTCCGATTAGGCCCTAATTCGGGATATTACAAGTACACTTCCTCCAATATCATAAATCCCTCCCCATGCAATGCAACATAATATAGATGTTCATACAATAAAGATGGCATGCTCAACAGTCATAAATCATACAAGGGCTTGTTCATCTTTTACCTCATAGGGGTATAACAGTCATAACATAATTTAGGGTCTAGGCGTACTTACCGACCCCGTAGTAGGTCCACAATTGTCTTGTACGACCGTGCAACCTCACAAGTTAAACAGCAAAAATGGGCCCAAGCCCATGATACGGCCCACGTGGGCCCACATTCTCGTGTGGCCCAGTAAGCCCAAATAATGGCCATGGTCGTGTAAACAACACAGCCAGCCCAATAATATCCACATTTTCGTGCTATTTACTCATGTGGGCCCACGAGCTTGTGGGGCCCACACAACCCATTTCGGCCTAATGAGGCCCAAAACGACCTATGCTCACGAGATCCCGCGTGGTGGTCTCTACGGTCACATGCTCATGCTTATGCACTTAGATGACCACACAGGCTTGCGCACGCCCACGTGGTATCGAGGATAACTGTTTTTTGACTTTTCCCATTTAACGGTAGAAGTAGTGTGAGTACACACCTTTTTCAACACCGAGCGGAAAGATAAAAAGTCTCCAAGCACACACTTACATTCATGTAAACCATTCAATTAGCTTTAAAATAGTATCAGACAGCAATAATGATGTGAATTTGGAAAATCACTAAAAATAGTAGAAATGGATTTAGATAGTGAATGAGATATAGAATAAAGCTTATTGAGTCTGTTTTCATATGAAAGAAACAAAAAAAAAAGTTTTATTTTATGAGATATTTAAATTTTGGTGAGACAGGGTCAGAGTGACTTCTAAATCCCCTATTCTGAATTTAGAAATTCACTAAAAATTGTAAAAAAATAATTAGGAGTTATAATTTATATGTATAGATTCCTTATTGAGTCTACTTTTAAAGGAAATAAATAGAATGGTTATTTGAATTTTGTACATAGAGAAAATTAATTTGTAGTGAACAAAGGTTAGAGCAGCGAAACACTAAAATAGGGGAAAATTTAACTAATAAACTGTACTAATTAGCTTGACCAAAAATTCTAAAAAAAAATTGTAAGAATATAAATGAGTCTAGTTTTAGAGTAAATTTACAAATTTGGATTTCGAGTTTTGTAACTTGAGTTATGATTTATTTAGTGACTATGACGTAGATGGATAGTTTGTTTATGAAAGATAAAATAAATTGTTTTGATTTGTTTAAGTGATCGAGAAATTTTTATTCATTTCGGTTTGTTCCCGAACCATTTCAACTACATGTTTTAGGGTCTCAAGGACCCTTTTTAAGGACATATGGAATTAATGAAACTAAATTAATTTTAAAAGCAAATTTTATGCCCCGAATTAGTAAGTTAAGTCCGGTAATGCCTCGTGCTCGACTCCGGCAACGGTCTCAGGTAAGGGGTGTTACATTTATTGGTATTAGAGCAAAGGTTTAGTCAGTTCTCAGAATATTTAGTATGAGTAAGAGTCTAGCTATACATGCCATACTTATATGTTGATAGTGTAACGACTCCTGACGATTTTAAAATGTTTTCTTTTATAGTTATGGATCCCGAACAAGCTAGTGCAGATGATGTAGAGAGTAATGTAATGCGCTGCTCCGTAGAGAAGGGCGGTGCCACCAAATAGTAGTGAAAAGTGTCGTTCTGATTAGTCGGGAGGAGGGGCTCGAGAAGCCTTCTTCCAAGCTATGAATGAATGGTTTGCCGAGTTCGTTCGTACGAATCCAGCTGTTAGACCTCCACCCCTTCATGATCATCAGACCACCCATGTAGCTCCCCTAGTCACAGGTACGGTTACAAGGGAAAAACCACTAGTTGATAAAATCAGAAAATAAGGAGCCAAAGAGTTTCGAGCTACAAAAGATGATGATGCAAAAAAGGCAGAATTTTGGCTCGAGAATACTATCAAAGTCATTGACGAGTTATCCTGCACCTGAGGAATGTATGAAATGTGTTGTATTACTTCTTAGAGATTCGGCCTACCATTGGTGGAAGACACTTGTATCATTTGAACCAAAAGAGAGAGTCACTTGGGATTTCTTTCAGAAGGAATTCCGTAAAAAGTACATCAGTCAGAGGTTTGTTGACCAGAAAAGAAAAGAGTTTCTAGAGTTGAAACAGGGCAATATGACAATGACTGAATATGAGTGCGATTTTGTCAGACTCAGCAATTATGCTCGAGAGTGAGTGTCTACAGAGGCTATTATGTGCAAAAAATTTGAGGAAGGGCTTAATGGTGATATTTGATTGTCGGTTGGTGTCCTGGAAATAAAAGAGTTTGTTGTTCTAGTTGAGAGAGCCTGTAAGGCAGAGGAGCTGTTAAAAAGAAAGGGCAAAGTTGAAATTGAGACACAAGACACAAAGAAAAGACTAATGAGCAAGTCATTTCAGTCTACACCCAAGAGGCCTAGAGAGTTCTCCACTAGATCTAATTTTTCAACTGGATATTCTACCTGAAACAGAGGCAGAAGATTTATGAGTCTAAAAGCTCAGACCACTTCGATTGCAAGTGTTGGCAGTGTTCAGCTTGATAGACCAGAGTGTCCCCGATGTGGTCGATGTTAGCCAGGTCAGTGTCGAGCAACTGAGACAGGTTGTTTTCGATGTGGTGCACCAGACCATTTTATTTGGGAGTGTCCCGAGATGATTAAAAGAGAAGCAATACCGAGTGTAAGATCAAGAAACGCTCCTATCAGAGGTAGACCACTGAGAAATCCGAGAGTTGGGGCAAGTAATAGAGGTGCATCTAAAGATTCATCCATGAGGCCAAGTGTTAGAGCACCTGCGAGGACCTATGCTATTCATGCTCGCGAAGAGGTATCCTCCCTCGATGTGATTATGGGTACATTTTCTCTCCATGATACTAGAGTTATTGCTTTGATTGATCCGGGTTCGACCCATTCATATGTTTGTATGAAATTGATGCCTAGTATGAGTATGCCTATAGAATCTACAGAATTTGTGATTAAAGTATCAAATCCATTAGGCAAGCAAGTATTAGTAGATAAAGTATGTAGAAATTGCCCTTTGATGATTAGAGGCTACTATTTTCTGGCCGATTTCATGCTATTGCCATTTGATGAGTTTGATGTGATTCTGGGCATGGATTGGTTGACTATACATGATGTGATAGTGAATTGCGAATGAAATTCATTGAGTTGAAATGTGAAAATGGTGAAATTCTTTGGGTTAATCAGAAGAGTCAGATAGTTCATTTGCCACGATTTCTATTATGTCTACTTAGAAATGTTTGAGAAAAGGGTATGAAGCTTATTTTGCTTTTGTGTTGAACACTAAAGATCTAGAATTGAAAATTGAATCAGTACTTGTGGTATGTGAGTTTCTCGATGTGTTTCTGGAAGAACTACCAGGTTTGCCTACTGCTAGAGAAGTTAAGTTTGGTATTAAGTTGATTCCAGGTACCACACCCACTTCTATTGCTCCTTATAGAATGGCCCCATTGGAATTGAAAGAATTGAAAGCTCAGTTACAGGAATTAACAGATAAAGGCTTTGCAAGACCCAGTAGTTCTCCATGGGGTGCACCAGTGCTATTTGTGAAAAAGAAAGATAGATCGATGAGATTGTGCATAGATTATAGACAGCTTAACAAGGTAACAGTAAAGAACAAGTATACACTGCCTAGAATTGCTGATTTGTTTGGTCAATTGAAGAGAGCCACTATGTTCTCCAAGATAGATTTGAGATCTGGATACTATCAGTTGCGAGTTAAAGAGTCAGATGTCTCGAAGACTTCTTTCTGGACTAGGTATGGTCATTATGAGTTCCTTGTGATTCCATTTGGCTTAACTAATGCTCCTGCCATTTTCATAGACTTAATGAATCAAATTTTCAGACCGTACTTGGATAAGTTTGTAGTTGTGCTCATTGATGATATCTTGATTTATTCTCATGATGAGACTGAGCATGCAGAGCATTTGAGGATAGTTTTACAGATTCTGAGAGATAATCAGTTGTATGCCAAGTTCAGCAAAAGTGAGTTCTGGTTACGAGAAGTTGGTTTTCTTTGACATATTATCTCAGGTGAAGGTATCAACGTTGATCCGAGCAAGATTTCAGCCATTGTTGATTGGAAGCCTCCTAGAAATGTATCAGAATTCAGAAGTTTTCTTGGTCTTGCCGGATATTATAGACGATTTGTAGAAGGATTTTCCATGATAGCTATCCCGCTGACAATATTGCTGTGAAAGGATGTCAAGTTTGAATGGGCTAAGAAGTGTCAACAGAGTTTTGACAAGTTAAAGGCATTGTTGACTGAAGCTCCTGTTTTAGTACAACTAGAACCAGGTAAAGAGTTTGTGATTTACAGTGATGTGTCCATGAATGGACTTGGTTGTGTACTTATGCAGGAAGGAAAGGTAATTGATGCCTCTAGACATCTAAAGCCACATGAGAAAAACTATCTGACACATGATTTAGAGCTAGCTGCCATTGTTTTTGTGCTGAAGATATGGAGACATCATTTGTATGGTGAGAAGTGCCAAATATTCACTGATCATAAAAGTTTGAAATATTTGATGACTCAAAAATATTTGAATTTGAGACAAATAAGATGGCTAGAGTTGATTAAAGATTATGAGCTAGTGATCGATTATCACCTAGGTAAGGCAAACGTTGTTGCTGATGCTTTGAGTAGGAAATCTTTATTTGCATTAAGAACTTTGAACACTGGTCTAGCCTTATCAGATGATGGTTTTATCTTAGCTGAGTTGAGAGCTAAACCAATGTTTCTTGAAGAAATTTGTGAAGCTCAGAAAAATGACAGTGAGTTGTTAACCAAAAGAGCTCAGTGTGAGTCAGATATAGAGTTAGATTTTCAGATTAGTTCTAATGGTTGTTTGATGTTCAGAGATAGGGTATGTGTACCGAAGAATGATGAGCTTATTCGAAAGATCTTACAGGAAGCACATAGTAGTTCTTTGAAAGATCTTACAGGAAGCACATAGTAGTTCTTTGTCTATTCATCCAGGTAGTACAAAGATGTATAATGATTTGAAGAAAATGTACTAGTGGGTAGGAATGAAAGGGGACATTTTAGAGTTTGTTTCTAGATGCTTGATCTGTCAACAGGTAAAGGCCGAACATCAGGTACTTTTAGGTTTATTGCAGCCTGTGCTAGTCCCTGAGTGGAAATGGGACTGAGTTACTATGGATTTTGTGACAGGATTGTCGTTGACACCGAGAAAGAAAGATGCAGTATGGGCTGTCATTGATAAGTTAACGAAGTCGGCTCATTTTATCCCAGTTCGTATGGATTATTCAATTGACAAGTCAGACCATTAGCATATCGGTTAGCTTTGTCGATTGAGTTAGAGAATATTCATGATGTATTTCATGTGTCTATGCTACGTCATTATTGTTCAGATCTGACACATGTGATTTCTCAGACAAAAGTTGAGATTCAGCCAGACATGACTTAAGGTGAAGAACCGATAAATATTCTAGCTTGAGAGGTAAAGCAATTAAAGAACAAAAGTATTGCACTTGTGAAAGTATTATGGAATAGACATGGGGTAGACGAGGCTACATGGGAGCCCGAAGAGCCTATACGAAAACAGTACCCAAATCTTTTCACAGGTAAGATTTTCGGGGACAAAAATCCTTAAAGGGGGAGAAATGTAACATCCCGAAATAGGGCCTAAACGGAATAGTGGTTACAAAACCAAAAATTTGAGGTATAAAAATTTATTTTATTATCATTTTAAGGTCTATGGCATGATTGCATGATTGTGTAAAAATTTCGTTTAGAAATTTTATCGATAGGGGGTTCAATTTGGTATCTAGGACTAAATTGCAAAAGTTGTAAATTGTGTGTTCTAGTTCACAAAGGTACTAAGTACTTGTGAGTAATCAGTTTTTAAAGTGTAGGTCCTTGGATAGTAATTATACCATCATACAAGTTTGGAGAAAAATATCTAAAGGAAGATAAAACACTATAGTTTTTAATTAATGGCATTTTGGTCATTTAGTTATTAAAATGAATTAAAAACAAAATTAAAAGCCAATTTTTGTCTATCTTCAACCCCTTGGCCGAATTTCACATGAGGAAGACATAGCTAGGGTTTTTCAAGCTTCCAAGATTGATTGTAAGTCTGTTTTATCCCCGTTTTTAATGTTCTTTACGTTTTTGGAGTCTCGGTAACTTGATTAAGTTTATTCTAGCAATAATTTAACCTAGGGTTTATATTTGGAAAAATACTCATAGGTGAAAAGTGTTTATTTTGATGTTTTATGGTATAATATGAAGCTTGAAATTATGTTAAACAACTTTTGTTAAGCGATTTTACGTGAAAACGAGTAAAACGACATAATCGATAAAAATACCTAATGTTCATAAGTACATGTTAGAGTGAGAATTTGATGTTGCCATAGAAGAGAAAAGTGATCAGCATGTCTTAAAACATAACAAAATAGGATCAAGTTTAATTTCCAATCCTTGGGGAAAAAGTGTAAATATGTAAAAGTATAGGGGCAAAAGTGTAATTTTTCCAAAGTTTGAGTCAAGGACTGTTTTAATAAATGTGAGTATTAAATAAGCTAAATTTTTTTATTATAGATCAAGAAGAACGAAATCCTGAGTTAGACAGGGGAAAGAAAAAGATAGTGGACTAAATCGATATAGTTGATTGTATTTTGTTTCGAGGTAAGTTTGCAGTAAATAAATGCAATATTCTATTATTTTATGTTAATTTAAATAATTTTCAGCATGTGTATATTTATTTTATGAAATTATTCAAAGAAGACTCAAGCATTAATTGACGGAGAAGTAATTTTAGAAAGTCCCGGTTGAACCTTAGGAATGTGTAGGATACAAATGTCATGACATTAGAGTTTAAGGATACCATGTAAGACCATGCCAAGGCATGGCAGGTAAGGTTTCTAAGGCAAGGAAATCATGTAAGACCATGTCAAGACATGGCGTTGATAAGTTACTATAAGGCAAAGGTCCCATGTAAGACCATACCAAGGCATGGCATTCATGAGTTCATAAGGCAAGGATACCATGTAAGACCATGTCAAGACATGGCAATGGTAAGTTTAAAAAGGATACCATGTAAGACCATGACAAGTCATGGAAATGGTAAGGTACCCATGTATCCTTAGTATTCCAAGTGGTTCAACGGGAAAATTTAAAGAGAATATCAAGGTAAGGTAAGGTAAGACGAGTTATGTTAAAAAGGTAAGACAAGTTCATGCTAGAAGAGCAAAGGTAAGTATATAATGTTCATGTATGCTTGATAAAGAAAAAGGTAAGTAAAATGTAGTAATAAATTTGATTAAGTAAGTAAGTATTTAAGTAAGTGAGTAAGTGAAGAAATTTAAAATATGTCTATGACAGTTAATGAAGTTGCATTAAGTAGTATCATCCAAGTAGTAAGATAATTCTTATGAATATTGTTATTTATTTGCATGCAAACTTCCTAACCTTAATTCTTACCCCCTTTATTTTCCTTCTTTTTATAGTTTTGTCAAGCTAACTTGGGGATCGTAAAGTACGTCGGATGTCCGGCACACTATCACAAGGATTATTTTGGTATAGCTAGATGTTTCATTTTGAGTATGCCATGTATAGCATCGTAGCCATTTTGTGTGTATGATCTTATGATATGGCTAATGAATGGTATTTAAATGCTTGATAATGATTAGCTATTGGAATGGCTAATCAAGGACATGTTTGGTGTTATGTATGCCGAAATGCTAGTTCTTCCATGGAAATCATGAAAAAGATGAAATTAGTTTTAAAACAGTATCGGACAGCAGTAATGATGTGAATTTGGAAAATCACTAAAAATAGATTTAGATAGTGAATGAGATTTAGAATTAAATCTTATTGAGTTTATTTTCATATGAAAGAAACAGAGTAAATAAAGGAGTTGTATTTTATGAGATATTTAAATTTTGGTGAGACAGGGTCAGAGTGATTTCTGAATCCCTTGTTCTAACTTTAGAAATTCACTAAAAATTGTACAAAAATAATTAGGAGTTATACTTTATATGTATACATTTCTTATTGAGTCTACTTTTAAAGGAAATAAATGTCATGGTTATTTGAATTCTGTATAGGGAGAAAATTAATTCGTTGTGAATAGAGGTCAGAGCAGCCGAACACTGAAACAGGGGAAATTTTAACTAATAAACTGTAATAATTGGCTAGACCAAAAATTCTGAAAACAATTTAGTAAGAATATATGAGTCTAGTAAGAATATATATTTAGTGACTATGATGTAGATGGACAGTTTATTTATGAAAGATGAAATTATTTGTTTTGATTTGTTTAAGTGATCGAAAAATTTTTATTGATTCCTGTTTGTTCCCGAATCGTTTCAATTACATGTTTTAGGGTCTCAAGGACCCTTTTTAAGGACATATTGAATGAATGAAACTAAATTAATTTTAAAAGCAATTTTTTATGCCTCGAATTAGTAAGCTAAGTCCGGTAATGCCCCGTGCTTGACTCCGACGATGGTCTCGGGTAAGGGGTGTTACATTACCTCTAATATGTTCAATCCACCTTGGTTTAACTTGAAGTTTGGCCAGTAAACTACCATCATCAAACAAGCTAAGATGACCAAACATTGCCCTCAAATCAGTAACAGCTCTACGGCTCAATGCATCGGCTACCACATTAGCCTTACCCGGATGGTATTCAATCGAGCAGTCATAATCCTTAAGCAACTCTATTCATCTACGTTGCCTAAGGTTTAATTCCTTCTAAGTGAGGAGGTACTTGAGGCACTTCTGAGTCATGTAAATAATACACTTCTCACCATACAGATAATGCCTCCAAATCTTCAATGCGAATACCACAGCTGTCAACTCCAACTCATGAGTCGGGTAGTTCGTTTCATGCATCTTAAGCTGACAAGACGCATATGCAACTACCTTTCCCTCTTGCATTAGCACACATCCTAAGCCAACATGTGATGCATCACTATAAACCATGAATTCATTCCCAGATTCTGGCTCTATCAATACAGGGGCCTCAGTCAGAACTTTCTTAAGTTTCTCAAAACATTCCTGTTGCTTATCAGTCTAGTTAAACGGTACCCCTTTACGCAACAACTTAGTCAGAGGTGCAGCAATCAACGAAAACCCTTTAACAAACCGTCTATAATACCCTGCCAAACCCAGAAAACTTCGAATCTCGGATACTGACTTAGGTTGCTTCCAATCTAGAACCACTTCAATTTTCCAAGGATCAACCTTAATCCCTTCAGCAGAAACCACATGACCCAGAAAAGTTACGTCTCGAAGCCAGAATTCACACTGAATTTAGTGTATAATTTTTTCTCCCTAAAAATCTATAGAACAACCCGGAGATGTGCATCATGTTCATCCTCAGTCCTTGAATACACCAGAATGTCATCTATAAACACCACCACGAACCTGTTCAGATAGAGCTAGAACACTCGGTTCATCAGATCCATAAAAGCAGCTGGTGCATTTGTCAGCCCAAAGGCATCACTAAAAACTTGTAATGACCGTAACGAGTCCTAAATGCTGTCTTGTATACATCAGCCTCCCTGACCCTCAATTAATGGTACCCCGATCAAAGATCAATCTTTGAAAAAACTGATGCTCCTCGAAATTGGTCAAAAAGATTGTCAATCCCTTGTATGGGGTACTTATTTTTTACAGTCAATTTGTTCAGTTGCCAGTAATCGATGCACATACGCATGGTTTCATCCTTCTTTTTCACAAATAAAACCAGTACTCGCCATGGGGACACACTAGGGCGGATGAACCCTCGATCCAGTAACTCCTGAATCTACGCTTTAAGCTTCTCAAGCTCCTTCTGTGCCATTCTATAAGGGGCGATAGACACCGGAGCTGTGCTTGGCAAAAGCTCAATCCTAAATTCAAATTCTCGACTTGGAGGTAATCCAGGCAGCTCATCAGGAAAGACATCTGAAAAGTCTTTAACTGTTCTGATATATTTCACAGATGAAATCTTTGAACTCAAAGCATTGACGTAGGCTAAATACGCCTCACAACCCTTACGAACCAACTTTTCAACTCTAAGTGCAAAAATTACATTTGACAGATAATTCTGATGCTCACCAATTACAATCACCTCATCCCCCTTTTTAGTTTTCAGTAACATCCACTTTGCAGCACAGTCCAAATTTGCCTGATGCTTGACCAGCCAATCCATGCCCAATATTATGTCGAATTCCCCAAAAGGAAGTTCCATTAGGTCCGCTAAAAATATTGTTCATTGGACCTCTATAGGTACATCCTTATACAATTTATTCACTCTTACCGACTACCCTAATGGACTCAACACGGTAACCTCACTCGTAGTGTTTTCAACCATCATACCCAAAGTCCCAGACACAGTATATACTAAATAAGAGTGCGTAGACCCAACATCAATTAGTGCAGTATAGGGTATATTATGAATAACAAACGTACCCGTAATAACATCTGGGGCGCCTTCATCCTCCCGACGATGTGCAGCATAAACCAGTACTGGCTGTCTCACCTCAGTATGAACCGCACCTTCGCCCGGTGCTCCACAACCACGGCCCATACCATTTCGACCTCTGGCCTGACCACAACATCTCGGTGGCTACTAAAAACCTCTCTGCGGCTGAATAGTACCCCTACCGATAGCTTGCATCGGATCAGCCTCCGTGGACAATCACTGATACGGTGCTCCATAGATTCGCACCTGAAACATGCCCCCATCTGAACCCAGCACTCGCCCTGATCGCGTTTCCCACAAACTGTACAAGGCTGTAACCCATAAGTAGCAACAGAGGGCCCAACTCTGACTGGTCCATCAACTTTGGCCTTTTTCTTAGGCCTCATAGCTAAACTTGAGTATTCCTAAACCCTTTTGTTCCTTCCCTTGTCAGACTCACGATTTTGATGCTCAGTGCGTTTCACATCTTCGGTGATCTTCGCCATTTCCACTAACACCGCAAATTTTCGCTCTCTCTGTAGAGCTATAAAAACCCGTAAATCATCTCTAAGGTTGTTCTCAAAATGCACGCAATGCTCATACTTAGTTGCTACTATGCTTCACGCATAACGACTCAATCGCAAAAATTTCGCCTCATATTCAGCCACGGACTTATCCCCTTTGGTCAGATTCAGAAACTTCCTCCTGCGAGTATCGACATAACTAGCGCCCATGTATTTCCCTTGGAATGTAATCTTGAAAAACTCCCAAGTCAATCGGTCGGGCTGAGTACCCTCTTTCTATAACACCCCTCACCCGTACCCGGCGCCAGGATAGGGTTTAAGGCATTACCAGTATTTCACCTTTTTAAACTTACTAAATCGCGTCACCGAATTTCGCCCAAAATTAAAACCTTTCAAACATGTACCTCTCGTCCCTTACACAGGCCTTCGAGGCCTAAAACACACCTACGGGTAGTACGGGACAAAACCAAAATCGTTTAATAAACTTTGAGCACCTTGGAAAATTTTCCTTTACTTTGAAGTGTGACACACCTGTGTGGTCACACGCCCGTGTGGCTTGGGACACGCCCGTGTGGCTTGGGACACGCCCGTGCCCTCAGCCCGTGTGCAACACTGACTTCAACTTCGTCATACAATTAGGGGCACACAGCCAAGACACACGCCCGTGTGCCTAGACCGTGCATAACACTGACTTAAAAATTTAAGTGCAGGGGACACACGGCCATACCACACACCCATGAGGGTGAGCCGTGTGTCACACACGGCCTAGACACATGCCCGTGTCTACCCATGTGGACCTTATTAGGCTATTTTTCAAGCTTTTGGTCACTCTCTACCAACCAATCACACTTATAGGTTACTTTTACACATGATAAGGCCAAATTATACACTTGTATAGGACCATGATAAACCTTATTGCCTGACAACCTCATATGACCGGTTTCATACATGCTAGGTTAATTCCCATCTAGTATTTAAGGGGATTCCATGTCTCATTGACACATTCAATATTGGCTCATTTTTATAACTCATTTCCAATTATAACAAAGCCATCATATATGAACATAAACATGCATAGATTTGTAAGTCATAGCCTACATCAAAATAAGCCAATTTCCATGGCCATATACAAAAAGATAAGTATAACTTTACATGCCTTCATTTCGGAACATCAAATGACACATATAAAAAATACTCAAAAGTTCTATACATGCCATTAAACAAAACATAAGAGTCTATATACCAAAGCTAGACTAGTTGATAGTGTGTTGAGTCTCCAACCGTCTTCCGATCTTTACGAGTCCTCAAGTTCTAAAAACGAGGAAAAAGAGAGGGGTAAGCATTTACATACTTAGTAAGCTCGAATAATTGGAAAGTAAACCTACCGATTATTTAGCATACATCTTTATTAGATAATGAAACCAACAAATATGAAAATGGTTTCCCTATCACATGCACTCAATCAATGAGTTAATCATATAACAAAACGTCATGTAATATATATTAGATGAGTTCATCATTTAACATGTCATTTGTACATATACCTCGTATTAGTCCCGTTGAGTTTCTAAGAAATCTCGATGAATTATCCAATCACTGTCAATTCATACGAATGATCATTCTAGGTATGCACTCCCGCGAACCTCACATCTTACGGCAGGATTACCAGTCCAGGCTAAATCCTCCGTAATATAAACTCGTAAGGTGATGTCGGGATTACCAGTCCAGGCTAAATCCCTTATAATGACAAACACCCTCAATGAGCTCAGATCTGAATTACCAGTCTAGGCTAAATTTAGACTCTAATCGGATTACCCCTCCGGGCTAAATCCACAATGCACACATATTTGATATGTGCATATTTGAGAAATTGGTAAGTTTATAACATGTGATTGAATGTAGTAAAATGAGTTTATGAAACAAATGTTTAGATATGATTTTGTCTGATGTTTTGGCATAATTTAGTATGGCTATTAAAAATGAAATTGGTTGATAATGTTATGGCTTAATTGGTGTATGATTTGGTTATGAAATGGTTGAGAATTTGGTATAAAATGTTGATTTTGATACTTGTAGGGAGGACCCTTATTGGGTGGCATTTTGGCCTTATAAATGGCCTATTTTTGCCCATACAGGCAGAAACATGAGTGTGTGTCTTAACCGTGTTGCTCGAGGGCCATTTCGAAATGAGCCTAGATAGATCACATGGCCGCACATACAGGCGTGTGCTAGGTCGTGTGGCCAAGTCAGTTTCGACCACGGGCTAGACACACGGGCATGTGACTGGCCGTGTGACCCAAGCCAGTAGCCTCTCTAATTTTCACACGGCCTGGCACACGGGCGTGTCTTGTGGCCGTGTGGACAAGTTAGTATGTATGCCCTGTTTTGACACTGCCTAGACACACGTGCGTGTCTAAAGCCGTGTGAGGCACACGGCCTGTTCACACGGCGTATGACCTGTACAACTTTGAAAATTTTATAAGTTTCTCAAAGTTTGTGAATGTTATTGTTTTAGTCTCGAACCACTTCTAAGCATGTTTTAAGGTCTCGTAGGACCTTATAAGAGACAAAATGATTGAAATGAATGGGTTTTTAATGATGATTGCACAAATGTATAATTTATGTTGTGGTTAATTGATAATGCCTTGTAACCATAGTCCGACGACGGATACGGGTTAGGGGTGTTACAATAAATCTGGTACAGATCCTCCTAGGGGCCCACCGAAAATCTGAGGTAAGGGTGGCGAGCTTCTGCAGATGCACTCGAGGAGGAGGTACCACCAGGGCCCTTCCTCTTCTTCGAAGCGGGGACGATAGTCTTCTTGCCTCATGTATTTGTCATAATGTGCCTAAAAAGTAGAAGACTACCTCAATAAACAAAGCATCACCAAACAAATATGTAAACTAGGGTTGAGAAGATAAAATTCAAATAATTCTAAATAAAAATTTACTCCTAAAACCATAAAGAACAGGACATTCTAAAAGCAAGGGTAAAAGCATAAATAAACAACTACATAATCCTAATACTAGAAACAAAGAACGCAACACTTAGCCAAATAACTCAAGAACAGTGAGCAAGAAAACAAAAACAAAATGCATTATAATGATGGCTATAAACCTAAACTAAACAGCAGCAGTAATAATGATAAAATGTAGATGATATACTAAAGATTAAAATTCAAATAGATAACCAATATAGTCAGAAACTAAAAAGAATAATAAACAATGCAGAAAGAAATCCTAATAATAATAATAATAATAATAAAGAAAATAAATAAATAAATAAAGAAAAAGGGGAGGGGTAAAAGGAAAACCGACTAAACGGAGGTTGGAGGTTATGAAGGAGTGACAGCGCGCGAGGGGTGGTTCCAACACGGGTTGACGTGGGGGTGTGCTTGGGGGTGATCTGCAAAAGGGAAAAGAAAATAGAAGAAGGGGAGAGGGAGGCTGAATGTGCGTAGTTGGGGTCGAAGTGAGGTTGGCACTGTACGCAAGGGGGTTTGTGAGGTTCGGCAGCCGATCTAAGGAGAGGAGAAAGGGGGTCGTCGGGGTGGAGTGTAAATGAGGGGAAAGGTGGGTCTTGGGTGGCTGGTCAGGAAAGAGGGAGAAGGGGAGGCATTAGGGTGGTCGATTTGAGGGTAGGAAAGGCGTAGGAGTAGCTGGTGGCCAGACAGTGGGGCGTGGAGGTGTTGCGGCGGCTAGGGATGGGATAGTTGGGGAAGAAGACAGAAGTAAAAAGAAAATTTAAGGCTAGGGATTTTAAGGAGGACACAGTCATGTGAGGCCTATGTTGGGCCACACGGCCTTGTCACACACCTATATGGTCCATTTCAGCCCGTGTGCATTTAAAACTTCAGTCCAGTCTTCACACAGCCTAGGACACGCCCATGTCTCAAGGTCGTGTGCAATCACCTTCGCTTCTCCCACATCCGTGTGGCCTCCTACACGTATGTGTGACTGATCACACAGCCGTGTGTCTTGCCCATGTACCTCTCTAACTTGTTTTAAATTTAAACAATTAATCTCCAGTTTTCACACAGCCTAGGACACGCCCGTGTGTCTAGGCCATGTGGACTCTGTTAACTCGTGTCTCTGTCAATTTTTGGGGATTTTAAGTTTTAGAGCTCACACGACCGATGACATGCCTATGTGTCATGGCCATGTGGGTTACATGGCCGTGTCGCTTGGCCGTGTAACCCTCTATCAATTTCCTTTAAAAATAAAAACTAAGTCCCAAGATCCGCACGGCCAATGGCATGCCCGTGTGTCCAGGCCGTGTGATATCGCACGACCTTGTATCATATTATCACCCCCATGTTAAGTCACACGGCCTAGGACATGCCCATGTGTACAGGCTGTGTGGGTCAAAAACCTGCATTTTACTATTTAGTTAAGTTTTTAAAGAAATAATATGAAGTAAAAATAAGAAAATTAGCAGTGTTAGTACTTAGGTTGCCTTCCGAGAAGCGTTTATTTAAAGTCTAAGCTCACCTTACCTCGTATTTGCACAGTCATGGTGCTTCGCGAAGTCGAGACTACTCTTTCTTGCTATCAATTCTTTCATTCAAATAAGGTTTAAGTCGAGTAATATTTACCTTAAAAGTACCAAAATGAGAATGAGTTACCTCGACTGTACCGTATGGGAAGACATTGAGTACCATGAAAGGAGTCAATCCATTTGCGATAACCTCTAAAGTGGTTATTCGAGGGTCGATTTCTTCTACTAATACATGGTCCCCAACCTTGAAGTGGTTCATTCCATCCTTAAGCTCGTAAAGGGATCGCTTCGGTTTGTCGTGTATTCTCGGTTCCTCCTTAACATGTGTCCGCCATTCATCTATTTCATCGATCTGTAGTCTTCATTCCTTATGACTCTTTCTATTTTTGTTGCAATGAGTAGAATGTGACTCCATCACGTTTTTCTTAGGGGTTTCCTGCAAAGGAGTTTGAGCCACGAATTTACTTATATTAACAGAACTCGTATAATCATCTCGTTTACTAGATGTCTTAACAAAATCACGGGCTTGGAGTTTAATCGTGTCATCACCTACACGAAGTATCAATTCACCTGTGCCAACATCAATGATGGTTCTAGCAGTTGCTAAAAAGGGTCATCCTAAAATTAAAGGCACTTCACTATCATCATCCATGATTAAAACAACAAAATCAACTGGGAATATAAATTTATCAATTTTGACTAATACGTCTTCAACAATACCCCTATGAAATCTAATTGTTCTATCTATCAATTGGATGCTCATCCTAGTTTGTTTAGGTTTCCCAAGAACTAGTTGCTTAAACATTTTATAGAGTATGACATTAATACTCGCCCCTAAATCAGCCAAAGCATTATTAACATTTAAACTACCAATTAAACAAGGAATAGTAAAACTCCCTAGATCTCTCAATTTGTTGGGTAGTTTATTCTGTAGAATGGTTGAGTAGACTGCATTTAGCTCCACGTTCGATGCATCATCTAACTTCTGTTTGTTCTCCAAAAGCTCCTTTAAAAATTTAGCTGAATTGGGCATCTGCGAAAGAGCTTCAATAAACGGTAAGTTAATATGAAACTTTTTCAGAAGATTAAGAAATTTACCGAATCGCTCATTGGTGTGTTTTTCTTTGTCGCATTAGAGTATGGAACATGAAGGTTATACTCTTTACTTACCGATTTCTGTTCGCTGTGGCTCACCTCAACCTTACCTTACCATAATTTCTTGCATTGGTTCTAGTTCTGGTTCAACTAACCCTTCCTCATCTCTTACAGTAATTGCATGAAGTTGTTCTCTTGGGTTAGTTTCAGTATTACTTGGCAAGCTACCTCGTGGTCTTTCATAAATCATCTTAGCTAGCTACCCTATTTGATTCTCGAGACCTTGAATCGACGCTTGCTGATTTTTAAGTGTTGTTTCGGTGTTTTGGAAGCGAGTTTCTGACACTGAAATAAATTTTGTCAACATCTCTTTAAGGTTTGGCTTCTTTTCCTTCTGGTAAGGTGATTGAAAGCCTGGAGGGGGTTGTGGTCTTTGATTACCTTGACCACCCCAATAAATGTTGGTATAGTTCCTTCAACCTGCATTGTAAGTATTACTATAGGGGTTATTTTGAGGTCTAGACTTGTTACCCATATGACTTGTTCGTTCCTAGTGCTAGGGTTGTAGGCTAGGCATTCTGGATTATTCATTCCTCCTCCACTCGTGTCACACTACATCACCGGATGTACCGTGTAGAAACACATAGACCATCAAGCTTTTTATTTAAGTGCTCTACCTGGCTTGATAACATGGTGACCGCGTCGAGATTGAAAACACCAGCGGCTTTTGTCAGTTTTGTCCACATGACTTGCCACTGATAACTATTTAGTGACATCTCTTCAATGAACTCATAAGCCTTCTTAGGTGTTTTGTTAGTTAGGGTACCACCGGCGGCTACATCGATCAGTTGTCTAGTTGAGGGGTTCAGACCATTGTAGAAAGTGTGAACCTATAACCATAAGGGTAACCCATGGTGAGGCACCCTCTCAATAAACCCTTATACCTCTCCAATGCATCGTATAGGGTCTCTAAGTCCATTTGCACAAAGGAAGAGACATCATTCCTCAACTTTGCTGTCTTGGTTGGTGGAAAGTATTTCAATAGAAACTTTCTTGGTCATTTGCTCCCATGTAGTGATGGACCCTCGTGGTAGAGAGTTCAACCACTGTTTAGCTTTATTCTTCAATAAGAAGGGAAATAATCGAAGGTGAATGGCATCACCAGAAACTCCATTAATTTTGAAAGTATCACAGTTCTCCAGAAAGTTAGCCAAATGAGTATTTGGATCCTCATCTTGCAAACGTCGAACTGAATAAATTATTGGATCATCTAAATGGTGTTCGGCTTCAATTCGAAGTAATTTACAACAATAGCAGGTCTCACAATACTCGATTCAACCCCTGCTAAATTATGCTTGGCATAGTCATACATAGTACGAGGAGTAGGATTTTGATTTACAGGATTTGCAGCAACCACAGGATGTAGCGGATTATTCTGATTTTCAGCCATCTCCTCAGTAATATTGGTATCATCCTCTTGCTCTTCCTCTATATACTATAGACTCTACCTTATTTCTCTACGATTTCTGCGAGATGTGCTTTCAATTTCACTATCAAATAATAGAGGTCCTAACAGGTTTCTTCTAGTCATAAACTAAAAGAACCTGCCAGAAGCAAATAAGAGAAAAAGTTAGTAAATTAAAGTAAAAAAAAAAGTAAAATTAAAAATAAAAAAATAAAAAATGGCTAAAGTAATAAAAATTAAGTGTTCCTAATATTTTAGTCCCCGGCAATGGCACCAAAAACTTGATGACATCACGAACTAACTAAAATACGGCAAAGGCAAGCGCACCTATCGAATAGTAGTATAGCTACGGTGAGTCAGGAATATTGTATCCACGAGGACTAAAACTACTAGTAATTACTATATTTTTATTATCTAGCCTATAAATTGGAGGGTTGTTTCTAATCTAAAATTAAACGAAACTAATTACAAAGCAACAGAGAGTGAATTGGGAAAATAATCAAAGAAAACTTATGAGAGAGACAATACCCAGGAAAGAATCCATCTGACATCCCGAATTAGGGCCTAATCAGAATAGTGGTTTCAGGACCACAAATCTGAGAGAGAAATAATTATTTTATGATTATTTTGAGGTCTATGATATGATTGCATGATTGTGTGAAAATTTCGTGAAGAAATTCTATGCATAAAGTGATTAACTTAAAATTAGGGACTAAATTGAATAAGTTGCAAAACTTGCATTCTAGAAGTTTTTAGAATGAAATTGCTTTGGAATATTAATTAGGAGGTCTTAAATAGAAATTTGGCCAATTTCTAAGTTTTTGGACAAAAATTGGATATGGATGGAAATTTTGAAAGTTTAGTAATGAAGGGTATTTTAGTCATTTGGTAATTAAAAGATTAAAAAAAGGAAAAAGATGGCAAAATATGTTCATCTTCTTCATTAGGACGAAATTTCAAGGGTTCTCCATAGCTAGGGTTTGTTTCAAGCTTCCAAGCTCCATAATAAGTGGTTTCAAGCCCCATTTTTAATGTTCTTTACGTTTTTGGAGTCTCGGTAACTTGATTTAGCTTATTCTAGCAATAATTTAACCTAGGGTTTATATTTGGAAAAATAACCATAGGTGAAATATGTTTATTTTCATGTTTTATGGTAGAATATGAAGCCTGAAGTTCTGTTAAATAACTTTTGCTAAGCGATTTTACGTGAAAACGAGTAAAACGACAAAATCGGTAAAAATACCTAATGTTCATAAATACATGATAGAGTGTGAATTTGATGTTTCTATAGAAGGGGAAAATGATCAGCATGTCATAAAACATAAGAAAATAGGATGAAGTTTAATTTCCGAGCTTTGGGGAAAAAGTGTAAATATGCAAAAGTTTAGGGGCAAAAATATAATTTTGCCAAAGTTTGAGTCAAGGACTGTTTTAATAAATGTGAGTATTAAGTAAGCTAAATTTTTTATTATAGATCAAGAGAAACGAGATTCAAGTCGTGATCGAGGGAAAAATAAAGTTTCCGAAGAATAGGCTTGATTTCTAACAAATTGTACCGAGGTAAGTTCATATGTAAATATTGTAATATAATCGTTATTTTAAATCATTTAATGTTATTTATATGATATTATGATTGTTATTATGCGATTCTATGCTTTGTGGTAATTGTTGAACAACATGCAAAAATTTTATGAATTATGTGAAAAATGTGAAAGACTACCGAAGTATCGTCATTGGTATTCCAAGGAGAATGGTAAAGGAGTACGAACGAGGAAAGTCTCATTGAACCTTAGGAATAGATTAGGATACTTGGGCATCCGAGCTCGTTGAGTCGAGTCTGAGTTCACTTATGGATGCAAATGTCCGAACTCGTTGAGTTGAGTCCGAGTTCACTTATGGATGCGAACGCCTGAGCTCGTTGAGTCGAGTCCGAGTTCACTTATAGGCGGGTTATATTGTAGCTTGGCTACATATGTGGCACTTATGTGCAAACTTTCCATGTATCCGAATTATATTCCAATGTGTTCAACCGGTAAAATTCTAGTAAACTAGAAGAATACTCAAGATACAAGTGACGTATTGGTAAGTGTTGTGGAATGGGCACTTTGGATAGGTATGTACTTAACCCTTGGGTTGAGACTGGATACGACAACAATAATATGGTAAGATGATGAATCATGAATAGAAATGTGATATACGTTTTGGTGATATTATGCTAATGTTGGTTGGTATAGTTGCTTTGTTAAGTTATTTGTTATTTGCATATGGACTTACTAAGCATCTATGCTTACTCCCTCCTTTTCATTCTTTGTAGTTTTGACAAGTCAATTTGGAGATCGGGACGGTCGGAGGCACGCTCACACTATCACTGAACAATTGTGGTATAATGACTTGTAATTTTTGGAAATATGGCATGTATAGCATTCCAATCATTTTGTGTGTATAATCTTACGATATGGCCCAAGGATGGAATGGAAATGTTTGAGAATGACTAGCTATTGGAATGGCTAATCAATTTTATATATGATAACATGTATGCTTTATGTCTTAACTAAACCATGAAAATCCTTGGAAAGGTAAAATTGGCCACAAAACAAAATCAGTCAGCAGTAGTGACGTGAGTTTGAAAAATCACTAAAAATAGTAGAGATAGAATTAGATGATGAATAAAATATTGAATTGAATTTTAATGAATCTATTTTCATGTGGGAGAAACAAAATAAGTAAAAGAGTTGTATTTTATGAGATATTTATGTTTTGGTGAAACAGGGTCAGAGCGATTTCTGAATCCCCTATTCTGACTCTAAAAATTTACCATAAATTTACCATAAATTTATTCTGACTCTAAAACTTTACCATAAATTGTACAAAAACAATTAGGAGTTATGTCTTACATGTATGAAATTCTTATTAAGTCTAGTTTTATGAGAAACAAACAGCATAGTCATTGAAACTTTGTACAGGGAGATATCTGATTCGTAATACACAGGGGTCAGAGTAGCCGAACCCTGAAACAGGGGAGACTTTAACTAATAAATTGTACTAATTAGCTTGACAAAAAATTCTAGAAAAAAATTAGTAAGTAGATATATGAGTCTAGTTTCAGGGAAAGTTTACGGAATTGGATTTCGAGTTTTGTAACTTGAGATATAAATCTTTTAGCGACTATGATGCAGATGGACAGTTTACTATGAGAATTGTTTGAACTTGTTTAAATGCTAAAATAAGTTTAGCAATGTCTCATACTCGACTCCGGCGATGGTCTCGGGTAAGGGGCACCTTGACATCACTTATTATTCTAAATCTAAATGAAGCGATTTATTCATTTGGCTTGATCCGTAGAAATCCCTAAATTATATTAATACCTCTTTCGAGAGTAAAAATAACTGACTCTAGGTTGATTAATTGATATCTCTTTCTAATTAAAAGCACAATCGTCGCATTAACTCGATCTATGGATTCCCCTATTAGATTTGACTCTAATCTGGTAGATTTATGTCATTCTATTTCTAGGATTGCATGCAACTCCACTCAATTATGCCAGATCTACTCTAAAACAGGGATTTTTTCTCCACTAAATAAACATATCAATCATGAATTAATATCATGAAAACATTAAACATGAAGGTAAGTAAACATAATTGAGATCAAGAATAAATATTTATCATGTAATTCAGAAAAATCAAATAGTAAGATCCGTCTTAGGTTTCATCCTCCTTAGGTATCTAGGGAATTTAGTTCATACTTTTGGGGGAAAACATCTCAAAATTAGGAAAATAACAAAACATAAAGAAACCCAAAAAGTTCGAGAGAAATTGAATGGAGATCTTCAGTCTTGAAGGATATCCTAATTCCGAGCTGAATCCGTTGGCGTTCTTCGAGTCTTTTCTGCGTTCTATTCTGCGTGCCTCCATTAGGTCTACTTCTAATGTGTTTATATAGACTTTAGAATGTCTAGAAACTCTAAAAATTGGCTTTTTTCGCGTGTTTGGAAAATAGGGAGCGATATCAACATGGGCTGCCACATGGGTGTGTGGCTAGCCCGTGTGGATTACACGGCGTGTGCTCATCCCGTAGGGAAATGGTCTTAGCCGTGTGGATCTTTTAATATACTCGTTTTGTCCGTTTTTGGCCCTTTTTTGCTCCTTTTGTTCCCCTATGCTCTCCTAAGTATAAAACATGAAATTAAAGGATTAAGAGCATCAAATTAACTAAATTAAATAATAAATCATCTAAAAACATGCTAAGTATGAGATTAAAATGTTTTACTTTTATGGTTTATCAGACTGTGAAAGAAAAATATTTATGAAATGTAAAGTTAAACACTTTGGTGATGAAAAAAAACATTTTATTTGAAAAGTTGTTATGAAAACAAAAAATAATTTAACTAAGAAAAAATAAAAAGTAAAAATATTCTAATGCGCGATTTCTAAAGATGCCTTTAAATCAATATGACATAAATGTGTTAGATCGATTACATTCTTTAGCTTAAAATTACTAAACTAATGTTCATGTTGTTAAGAATAATTTCACGGCAACTTGGTATTTTACTAACTAATGCACATTCAAACGTACTAAACCAATTAATCTCTTAAACATATTACTATGTCAATTCAAAAAAATTAATAAATTTTAATAAGCAAGTATAAGATTAAGTGAAGTAACAACATAGTCTTATATTGAAACAATTTAATCACAATAATCTTGCAAGTTATGCAAGACTAATGTATCGTTTAATACCATCGCTAATTTAACCTTCAGCTACCTTTGAAGATTAAACATACATCAATTAAATATTATGTCAATTAATTAAAATTTCAGTATGGTTAATAATTAATTCATTTGTTACCTTACAATTATAATGCAGGTATAACATAGGCATGATTTTATTTAATTGAACAAATTACCAAGGCCTAATAAAAACACGAACATGATTATAATAATTTAAGTGGACAAAATGCAATCAATCTAACACGAATTAATTTTAAGATATTTTAATTAAATCAAGAATAACAACACAACAAATATTCATGTTCATGACCACAACATAAACAAGAAAATTAAAGAGAAGGGAACTATAACACCCCTAACCCGTATCCGTCGCCGGATTAGGGTTACAAGGAATTACCGATCAAAACACAGTTCAAAGCAGGCATTTAATACAATTTATACTTCGTGAATCCATCATATGAATACTCTTATCTTATTTAAAATTTAAAATTCAAATCATAAATACATATCAAGTAAAAAATAAATTTAAGTTAACTAAGATACATCAAGTTCATATTTCACAGATTCATGCGCATAATACCAACCATTCTGATCTCATCTATTCGGTCAATCACACCATATTCAAATAATTCATACTATTTCTATATGACTTAATAAACCCAACTTATAAATATTAATACCTAATCTAAACATGCCAATTTCAGATGTTGAATATCAGACCAAAAAACAATACACAAAACCCAATTCCCTTATTATCTATTTGACTATCAAAATTAACTTGTACACCTTCATTAATTATCAAATAACAATTGAATCTATTCAGCCATTTCACATACAATTTATACTCAATATTTTACTTTTTAAACTATCAAGTTGTTTACAACCATCATATATACTTTTTCATATAACCGAATACACAAGTACACCATAAACAATTTCCAAACCAATTCATATTACAAATCGTACTTCTCAACAATTAGTTATTAACCAAATATAGATATATTTGTCCAAAACACAAACCTTACATACCATGTAA
The DNA here is from genome assembly GCA_025698465.1 of Gossypium longicalyx. NCBI lineage: Eukaryota > Viridiplantae > Streptophyta > Magnoliopsida > Malvales > Malvaceae > Gossypium > Gossypium longicalyx. The sequence continues at coordinate 61,872,874 of CM046995.1, read as the reverse complement.
TAAATATATCAAAATAAACTCCTATCATGTTTGAACATAACCAAATATCCTTTGATGCTAAATCACATGTAACACCTAAACCAAACATAACAACCAAGATCACATGTATATTTTATCTTAGCATGAACCATAGTCGAATCAACCAAACATACTTATGTATACACTTTGGCCGATTCAATCAAATCACATCCAAAATAACCAACCATTCTTTATACATAAAACACATATCATCTTAACTAAAGTTTCATATATTCTCATAGCATATTAGCCATTTTCGCATGGCTTAATATATACACAACCAAAATCTAATATTTCAAAATATAATCCAGCCTATACATGCCATAGGTTCAAAAATTCAACTTGTAAAATACCAAAGATAGTTGATAGTGTGATAGACATTGCTGACGATCCCCGAGCTCATAACTAGATCTCGAAATCTATAAAACAGAGGCAAACATAACACACAGTAAGCTATTTAAGCTTAGCAAGTAATAAGCAAATAAATAACTCAATGTTAATACCAACTTAACTTAACCAGAATAAATTATGCTATTATAATCACATTTATTCTCGAGCTTACAATTACATATAATATTTACCTTCAGATATAACTTTATGTTGGTCGAATGCTCATATATATATTAACAAAGTATCATTCAATTTCAAAGCCAAAATATCATTACATAACCAAATATATTTACACACATATACATATACTCATGAATCAAAATATAACATCACATGCATATACATAACATATGGCCGAATATACTTTACAAGTGCACATATATTCACACTAATAAATTATATAATTTGCATCTCATAACAAATGGATAACTTACCTTATTTTCAAATAGGTAATCAACTAACTTATACCTGATTGTTTTAGCTCATTTTACACCTTCGTTCACAACTTATCATTGCCCGTTGAACCATTTAGAATTGAATAGGATACTCGGATAATCACATATATCATACAATGCCAATGTCCTAGACGTGGTCTTACATGCTATCTCATATTGATGCCACTGTCCCAGACAGGGTCTTACATGAATCAAATACGATGTCGATGTCCCAGACATGGTCTTACTCGTAACCACATATTAACGCCAACGTCCCAGACGTAGTCTTACACGTAAACACATATTGGATCCTATGTCATGACATATGTATCCTAGCGATTCCTAAAGTTCTTACGGGGCTTTCGGATGTTGTAACTCAGTCGTAACGAATTCGTAAACATATTTCCCTATCATATTCACATTCGGCTAACCACATATATATTTCATATAATCCATTTCAGCATAGTAAGCTTGTATTTATTTAAAATAAACAACATCTATTTGCTTATAAACTTACCTCGGACAATAAAAATCGAAACGGAACGGCTAATCGACAACTTTAATTTTCCCCCGATCCAAATCTGATTACTTTGGTTCTTGATCTAAGCATATTAAAATTAAACTCATTCAACATATTTTCACTCAATTTAGTCCAAAAAAACATAAATAGGAAAATTACCATTTTACCCCTGACATTTTACCTTTTTTACAATTTAGTCCAAATTGCACAAAACACAAAACATGCAAAATTTGAGTACACCATGCTTAGGCCGAATGTTCCTTGTGTTCATACAAGTCCATACATTTTATTTATTTCACATTTTAGTCCCTCAATTTATTATTTTTGCAATTTAGTCCTAATTACTCAAAATCATCAAAAATTCCAATACAAAACATGTTAATCCAAAACATATCTTTCATATTTCATCAACTAACACCACAAAGCTCAAATATTCATCAATGGCATAACTCAAAATATTCATCAAAATAAAAAATTCAAGCATGGGCTTTGTACACTAGACTGCAACGATCTCAAAAATCTAAAAATTATCAAAAATCGAGCTAGTTACATACCTTGATTAAGCTTCCAAAGTGCCGAATACCTAAAGCTTTATTTGTTTTCTTTATTTTTGTTATTCACTCATGTTAAAATAATGAACTAATGGCTTTTAATTATGTTAGAATATAACATATATTAACATATTATCTAATTTACATATTTAACCTTTATTATAAAATATGAAACCACTATAACATAAGGTTACAACCGTCCATCCCATATATTAATGGTCTAATTGCAACTTAAATGTCTCAATTTAAAAAGAAAACAACAATTCGGCCCTCACACATTAAACTATCAAGTTTTCATTTTATGCGATTTAGCCCTTTTATTTAATCGGACACTCAAACGACAAAATTAAATCACGAAAATTTCACACATATAAATTGACACATATTAAACGCAGAAAATAATTTTAAAATATTTTTCTGACTCGGATTCATGGTCCCGAAACCACCATTCAGGATAGGGTCTAAATCGAGCTGTTACAACTCTCCCCCTTAGGGATTTTCGTCCCTAAAAATCTTACCAGTGAATAGGTTCGGATAGTGTTCTTTCATTGCATCCTCTGGCTCCCACGTTGCCTCTTCAACTCCATGTTTATGCCACAGTACTTTCACTAACAAAATTTTCTTATTTCGCAATTCTTTAACTTCACGAGCCAGAATGCAAATCGGTTCTTCCTCATATGTCATATCAAATTTAATCTCAATCTCAGATAGATTAATCATATGTCGATATCTATGAAGCATCAAAATATGGAATAATCATGGATCATTTCTAACCTAGGTGGCAACAATAATCTGTACGCAACTGGCCCGATACACTCAATAATCTCATACGGCCCAATAAATCTCGGACTCAGTTTGCCTTTACGATCGAATCTAAGTATTTTCTTCCACAGTGAGACTTTCAAAAATACTTTGCCCTTGATCTGAAACTCTATATCTTTTCGTTTCAAGTCCGCATACAATTTCTGACGATCTGACGCTATTTTTAGACTTTCACGGATCACTTTTACTTTCTGTTTAGTCTCTCTGATCAAATCGACCCCATGTATGTTTTCACTAAGCACGATCCAATATAATGGTGTACGACATTTACGACCGTATAAAGCCTTGTAAGGTGCTATTTTGATACTCGATTGAAAGCTATTATTGTACGCAAATTCAATCAGAGTAAGTATCGTTCCCACGTACCTTCGAACTCAAGAATGCAACATCTCAACATATCCTTAAGTATCTGAATAATTCATTCGGACTGACCATCTATTTGCAGATGGAAAGTAGTGCTGAAATGTAATTTCGTACCTAGAGCATCTTGCAGTTTCTTCCAAAACCGCCATTTAAACATCGGATCTCTATCTAAAATAATAGAAATAGGTACACCGTGTAATCTCACAATCTGAGAAACATACAATTCAACTAGCTTATCAAGCAAGTAATCTGTGCGAACTGGAACAAAATGAGCTGATTTAGTCAATCTATCCACAATAACCCAAATTGCATCTTTCTTGCTTAGTGTCAATGGTAAACCGGATACAAAATCCATCGTGATTCTGTCCCATTTCCACTCAAGTATTATGATCGGCTGAAGTAATCTAAAAGGTACTTGATGCTTGGTTTTTGCTTGTTGACAAACTAAACATTTCGAGACAAAATCAAAAATGTCTCATTTCATACCATGCCACCAATAAAGCTATTTCAGATCATTATACATTTTTGTACTACCCGGGTGAATAGATAACCGACTGCTATAAGCTTCATTCAAAATCATCTGAATCAACTATGAATTTCTTGGAACACATATTCGGTTTCTGAACCTCAGACAACCCTTAGCATCAACTCGAAACTCTGAATCAACATCCAAATCACATTGACCCCGTTTTGCTAACAAATCATTATCTATTTTCTGAGTATCACAAATCTGTCCAATATATATCGGTCTTGCTTTTAAATTAGCTATTATTGAACCATCATCAGACATAACCATATGCTCATTCATTGCATGCAAACTAAACAGTGATTTTTAGCTTAAAGAATTAGCAAGAACATTAGCCTTTCTCGGGTGGTAATCAATTACAAGCTCGCAGTCTTTTAACATCTCTAACCATCGATGTTGTCTCAAATTTAGATCTTTCTGAGTCATCAAATATTTTAGGCTTTTGTGATTAGAATAAACATGACATTTCTCACCGAATAGATAGTGACGCCATATCTTCAATACAAACACAATAACTGCCAATTCTAGATCGTGTGTCGAATAGTTCTTTTCATGCAGCTTTAACTGTCTCGAGGCATAAGCTATAACTTTACCTTCCTGCATCAAAACACAGCCCAAACCATTTAAAGATGTATCACTATAAATAACAAATTCTTTACCTGATTCTAGCTGAACTAGCATTGGAGCTTCAGCTAAAAGGGCTTTCAATTGATCAAAACTTTTCTGGCACTTTTCTAACCACTCCAACTTAACATCTTTCTGTAATAGCTTCGTCATCGGGGTTGCAATCATAGAGAAACCTTTCACGAACCGTCTATAGTAACCAATAAGTTCCAGAAAACTTCAGACTTCAGAAACATTTTTCAGAGGTTTCCAATCAAGTATAGCTGAAATTTTACTCGGATCAACCCGAATACCCAATGCTGATATAACATGTCCCAAAAAATTGACTTCACATAACCAGAACTCACATTTGCTAAACTTCGCATACAACTATTTATCTTACAAATTTTGTAACATAAGTCTCAGATGTTCGACATGCTCAGTCTCATCGTAGGAATAGATCAAAATGTCATCTATGAACACAACCACAAATCGATCTAGATACTATCTGAAGATCCAGTTCATCAAATCCATGAAAACAGCAGGTGCACTAGTGAGTTCGAAAGGCATAACCAAAAACTCATAGTGTCTGTACCTCGTTTGGAAAGCAATCTTTTGTATGTCAGAGTCTTTAACTCACAACTGATAGTAGCCTGATCTCAAATCTATCTTTGAAAACACTGTAGTCCCTTTTAGCTGATCAAACAGATCGTCAATCTGTGGCAACAGATACTTATTCTTTATAATCACCTTATTGAGCTGTATATAGTCGATACACATTCTCATAGTTCCATCTTTCTTTTTCACAAATAAAACTGGTGCACCCCAGGGAGAGAAACTCGGTCGCGCAAAACCTCTATTTGTCAACTCGTGTAACTGAGCTTTCAATTCTTTTAATTCAGTAGGTGTCATTCTGTACAGAGCTATCAATATCGGAGTCATCCCCGGTACTAACTCAATACCAAACTCTACCTCTCGAATAGGTGGCAAACCCAGCAATTCTTTAGGAAACATACTCGGATACTCGTACACAATTGGTACAAATTTAATCTTTTTTTTGGTCACTTTACTATCAAGCACATATGCAAAGTAAGCTTCACAACCTTTTCTCTCATACTTCTGAGCTAACATTTAAGATATCACTACTGGTAAACCATTTAGATCACTAGATTCAATCTGAATAATCTTATCATTCTGGCACCATAAATCAATAGTCTTTCTTTTGCAGTTTACAATAGCATCGTTCAAAGTTAACCAGTCCATACCCAGAATTATAATGAACTCGTCAAATGGCAACAACATCAAATCAGCCGGAAAACACAAATCTTGAATCATCAAAGGACAATTCTTACACACTTTACCGACCATAACACACCGGCCCAAGGGGTTTGATACTCTAATCACAAACTCATTAGACTCAACAAGCAAAGTCTTACTGAATACTAAAGTCTCACACACATAAGAATGAGTCGAACCAGGATCAATCAATGCAATTACACTAGTATCATAGAGAGTGAATGTACCAGCAATAACATCTGGGGATGAAGCCTCCTCACGTGTGTGTATAGCATAGGCTCTAGCAGGTGCACGAGCCTTGGATCTAACTGTTGTGTCTTTAGTCTCTCTCTGGCTGCTACTCACATTACCCGTATTTCTGGGTGGTCTACCTCGAGCTACAATATTATATGATCTCGTACTTTGTACTAAATTTTGTTTAGCTAACTCAGGGCATTCACAAACGAAATGATTCGTTGATCCATATTTAAAATAGGCCCGATCATGCAATCTACAACTACCAGGATGTCGTTTACCACAATGTTTACACTCAAGTTGATTCGATCTAACATTACCAACACTAGCTACTAAGGTAGCTCTTGAGCTCACAGGTGGTCTATCCCGATCCAATCTAGAATAACCAGATGCAGCCTTAGAATGGCTAAAATCATCTCGAAACTTCTTTGATGCCGACTGAAATGACTTACTTGATGATCTCTTATGTGAATCTCTAGCTTCAAAGTCAGCTTTCCTTTTTTCTTTCCCGAGTTCTTTGGCTTTGTATGCTCGCTCAACCAGTACTACAAACTCTTTTATTTCAATTATGCCAACTAGCAGTTTAATGTCTTCATTTAACCCGTCTTTGAATCTTTTACACAATATAGCTTCAGTCGAAACACACTCTCGGGCATATCGACTGAGTTTTACGAATTTTTGTTCATATTCTGTCACGGTCATCCGACCCTGTTTCAACTTTAGAAGTTCTTTGTGCTTCTGGTCAATAAATCTCTAGCTAATATATTTCTTATGAAACTCAGTCTGAAAAAAGTCTCAGGTCACCCATTCTTTTGGAACCACAGATACTAGTGTATTCCACCAGTGATATGCGATATCTCGTAGCAAAGATATGGCACATTTTAGACACTCATCCGGAGTACAAGATAACTCATCAAACACACGGATAGTATTATCAACCCAGATTTCATCTCGCTCAGCATCATCATCATCAGTAGCTTTGAATTCTTTAGCCCTATATTTTTTTATTTTATCAACAGGGGGTTTATGTGATCTCAACGGATCAATCATTTAAGGTATAATAGGTATCGGAGAAGGATTAGTCGGGGTGGAGGTTATTGTACAGCTAGATTTGTCCGGATATACTGACTAAACCAGTCGTTCATCATTTAATAAGAGGCTTGTTTAGCCTCTCCCTCTTGGTTACTCGAGGTCAGTCGAGAATCGACCGACGCTGTCCCTTGCGCGAGAGTAGGTGCTATACTCTCGACATCATCCACTACAATTCTATCGGGATCCATTACTATACGAAAACACATTTTCAAATGTCAGAAGTCATCACACTATCACAGTATATAATATGGCATGTATAACTAAACTCACACACGCTACATTATTCCTAGAATAGACTAAATCGTAGCTCTGATACCAATCAAATGCAACACTCCTAACCTGTATCCATCGCTGGATTAGGGTTACGAGAGATTACCGATCAAAACACAGTTCAAAACAGACATTTAATACAATTTATACTTCATGAATCCATCATATGAATACTCTTATCTTATTTAAAATTTCAAATTCAAATCATAAATACATATCAAGTCAAAAATAAATTTAAGTTAACTAAGATACATCAAATTCATATTTCACAGATTCATGCGCATAATACCAACCATTCTGATCTCATCTATTCGGTCAATAACACCATATTCAAATAATTCATACTATTTCTTTATGACTTAATAAACCCAACTTATAAATATTAATACCTAATCTAAACATGCCAATTTCACATGTTGAATATCAGACCAAAATACAATACACAAAACCCAATTCCCTTCTTATCTATTTAACTAGCAAAATTAACTTGTACACCTTCATTAATTATCAAATAACAATTGAATCTATTTAGCCATTTCACATACATTTTATACTCAATATTTTACTTCTTAAACTATCATTGTCGAATCGTAAAGTTGTTTACAACCATCATATATACTTTTTAATATAACCGAATACACAAGTACACCATAAACAATTTCCAAACCAATTCATATTATAAATTGTGTTTCTCAACAATTAGTTATTAAACAAAAAAAGATATATTTGTCCAAAACACAAACCTTACATACCATGTAATAAATATATCAAAATAAAATCTTATCATGTTCGAACATAACCAAATATCCTTTGATGTTAAATCACATGTAACATTTAAACCAAACATAACAACCAAGTTCAAATGTATATTTTATCTTAGCATGAACCATAGTCGAATCAACCAAACATACTTATGTATACACTTTGGCCGATTCAATCAAATCACATCCAAAATCACCAACCATTCTTTATACATAAAACACATATCATTTTAACTAAATTTTCATATATTCTCATAGCATATTAACCATTTTTACATGGCTTAATATATACACAACCAAAATCCAACATTTCAAAACATAATCCAGCCTATACATGCCATAGGTTCAAAAATTCAACTTATAAAATACCAAAGCTAGTCGATAGTGTGATAGACTTTTCTGACGATCCCCGAGCTCATAACTAGATCTCGAAATCTATAAAACAGAGGCAAACATAACACATAGTAAGCTATTTAAGCTTAGCAAGTCATAAGCAAATAAATAACTCAATGTTAATATCAATTTAGCTTAACCAGAATAAATTATGCTATTATAATCACATTTATTCTCGAGCTTACAATTACATATAATATTTACTTTCACATATAACTTTATGTTAGCCGAATGCTCATATATATATTAACAAAGTATCATTCAATTTTAAAGCCAAAATATCATTACATAACCAAATATATTTACATACATATACATATACTCATGAATCAAAATATAACATCACATGCATATACATAACATATGGCCGAATATACTTTACAAGTGCACATATATTCACATTAATAACTTATATAATTTGCATCACATAACAAATGGCTAACTTACCTTATTTTCAAATAGGTGATCAACTAACTTATACCTGATTGTTTTAGCTCATTTTACACCTTCATTCACAACTTATCATTTCCCGTTGAACCATTCAAAATTGAATAGGATACTCGAATAATCACATATATCATACAATGCCAACATCCCAGACGTGGTCTTACATGCTATCTCATATCAATGCCACTGTCCCAGACAGGGTCTTACATGAATCAAATACGATGCCTATGTTCTAGACATGGTCTCACTCGTGACCGCATATCAATGCCAACGTCTCAAACGTGGTCTTATACGTAAATACACATTGGATCCTATGTCATGACATATGTATCCTAGCTATTCCTAAGGTTTGTACGGGGCTTTCGGATGTTGTAACTCAGTCGTAACGAATTCGTAACCATATTCCCCTATCATATTCAAATTCAGCTAACCACACATATATTTCATTTAATCCATTTCAGCATAGTAATCTTGTATTTATTTGAAATAAACAACATCTATTTGCTTATAAACTTACCTCAGACGATAAAAATTAAAACGAAACGGCTAATCGACAACTTTAGTTTTCCCCCAATCCAAATCTGATTTCTTTGGTTCTTGATCTAAACATTTTCAAATTAAAATCATTCGACATATTTTCACTCAATTTAGTCCTAAAAAACATAAATGGGCAAATTACCATTTTACCCCTGACATTTTACATTTTTTACAATTTAGTCCAAATTGCACAAAACACAAAACATGCAAAATTTGAGTACACCATGCTTAGGCCGAACGTTCCTTGTGTTCATAAAAGTTCATACATTTCATTTAATTCATATTTTAGTCCCTCAATTTATTATTTTTTCAATTTAGTTCTAATTACTCAAAATTATCAAAAATTCCTATACAAAACATGTTAATCCAAAACATATCTTTCATATTTCATCAACTAACATCACAAAGCTCAAATATTCATCAATGGCATAACTCAAAATATTCATCAAAAAAAAATTCAAGCATGGGCTTTGTACACTAGACTGCAACGATCTCAAAAATGTAAAAATTATCAAAAACCGAGCTAGTTACATACCTTGATTAAGCTTCCAAAGTGCCGAATACCTAAAGCTTTATTTGTTTTCTTTCTTTTTGTTATTCATTCATGTTAAAATAATGAACTAATGGCTTTTAAATATGTTAGAATATAACATATATTAACATATTATCTAATTTACATATTTAACCTTTATTATTAAATATGAAACCATTATAACATAAGGTTATAACCATCCATCCCTTATATTAATGGTCTAATTGCAACTTAAATGCCTCAATTTAAAAAGACAACAACAATTCGGCCCTCACACATTAAACTATCAAGTTTTCATTTTACGCAATTTAGCCCTTTTATTTAATCGGACACTCAAACAACAAAATTAAATCACGAAAATTTCACACATATAAATTCACACATAATAAACACAAAAAATATTTTTAAAATATTTTTGACTTGAATTCATGGTCCCGAAACCACCATTCTGAATAGGGTTTAAATCGGGCTATTACAGGAATTAAGAAGCAAATCTAATATTTCTCTAAAGCCAGACTTGTGCGCTCCTCTCCTTTCTCTACTTATTCTGTTCATCCGAGGCCTTAAGGTTCTCTTCAATGCTACTACACCAAGGTGGATGAAAGCTCTTTTTCAAAATGGAAATCGGCAATGGAATGAAACAATGGAAAATGAGAAAGCAAAGAAGGGAATGGAAGAGAGAAAGTGGGTGAAAGAGAGAGATGTATGTGAATGAATGGTGTGTGAAATGAGGAAAGGAAGAGGGGTATTTATAGGTGGGAATGGCTGCTAAAAATAGAAAATAAATTTCAGCCACTCCTCTTCCCTTGGCCGGCCATGCATGGTGCAAGTTTGAATGGGCTTAAACTTGCTATTTTTAGCTTGGGGCAAAATGTGGAAGGCATAAAAGGTGGAGGGACTTGAACAAAATTTAAGGAAATTTCAAGAGATGTTTTTCAATTAATAAAATCAGCTAAATAAGCTGATTGGTTCAGCTATAGGGATGATTTTGGGCTGCCAATTTGCTTGGTGGATCAGTCTTCTTTACTTATCATAACTGGGCCTTCTTTCTCCTTTATACTTTATAATTATTTTTAACCTAATTAACGTTGGATAAAAATTAAATAGAAATTATTTTTAATAAATATTTTTGAACCACCCATGGCTTGAAAATTAATTATTCTTGCCCTTGATTCACTTGATGTATAAAATTGCCCCAACAGTTCATGCTTTTTAAGGTAACTATCGAGCCAATTTTCACCTTTTGTGCAAAACTGTCGAAAATAAACCAAATTTGTGAAAATGTATTGTAAAATAATTAAAATTCATTATGTTAATAATTTAAGTGCAAATTAATTATTTTATAATTAAAGTATGAATTTTAACAGAAATTACTACGAAACTGTATGAATTAGAGCTCAAAAGGTGCTTAAAATGTCTATATATTTTTGAGCTTTCAATCACGAGCGTACCCAAATGATTCTTATCTTTAGGATAGCTTTAACACCATTCACTTCTAACTCATATTATCCAACCCATTCTCTAAACAGTATTTGGATACTAAGATTCTATTGGGCGAGATGTTATAGTTACACGGTTCAAGGCACGACCATGTGATTTTTGTTAGGAATTTTGCATTTAGGTCCACAGAAATTTAATCTATTATATGGCCTGGCGACATGGTCGTGTTGCTTTAGTTTGTGACACGATCTAAGCACAAGGTTGTGTTGACAAGCTCCATATAGTCTCAGCCTGTTATACGGGCTAGCCGTACGGCCATGTGACATTGTTTGATTATTTTTCCCCACTTTTTGTTAAGTTTTTAATTAAGTCCCTTTTTTATTGCGGTTTAATTTAAGAGCTTTTGTAAACTTGATTTGTGTTCAAATTTGTATAATAACCACGTTTTTTTGAATTTTTATGATATGATGCATGATTTATCTGATTTTTTATTAAATTCACATATTCCTATTTTGTTAATTACTGTATCGTCTCATAATCTGATTTCGACAATGAATGCGGGTAAGGGGTGTTACAGGTCTGGAATTTTAATTTTCTTTGGTTTTGAAGTACCGTGTCACGATGCTGAGAAGCAATGTCAAAAGACGACCCTAATTTTCAAAATACTAGAGTGTTTGAAGTTTTTTGTCGCAACACTAAGGTTTTGTGTCATGACACGACCCTAATTTTTCAAATTATTCATATTTTTGGGCATATCAGTCCCTTCCATTTACTCCTAGTGTGAAAATACGTCCTAATTAGCCATCCATTGCCATCCTACAACCATAATCCTATCCTAATTAAAATTCCTAAACCTAATTAAATTTCAAAAAAACAAAAATAATAATTAATTTACACTAATTTATAGCACGGATTAAAGTTTTTGATGATTAATTAGGTGTGGCTACCCGACACATCCGATATCCCATAAATTCCTTTCATCGAATTCTTCTTTTGTTGTCACTCGCCATAATCCGTCCAACATTTACCCTTGCATACGTGGTCTTTCCATTTGTCGCTCTCCTTCAGTCCATGCATTCCTACACACATTGAACCAGAACCATACCTTCGGTCAAGGTTGTTAGTGGTACTAAAAAAATTGTGCAAAAATACTTGTCGAAACCATTTTGAAAAACGAGTTTTTTTTTAAAAAATGAAAACGGGAGTCGCCACCAATCAGTTTAAGTGTGATTGAACCACCTTCAAACCACTTTTGTTTGAAATCATTTGTTTTGGTCTACGAAATCAAGAAAACGGGTTCGGGAGTTAGTTACGTACGAAGAAGGGTTGGCACCCTCGTAACGCCCAAAAAATTGGTACCAAATTGAACAACTTTCTATCCTTAGTGCTAGAATTTTAAAAGTATTTAAAAATATGATCCCTTTTGAAATTAAAATAATTCGAGTTGAAAACCGAGATTTCTTCGTTCCAAAAGAATATGAATCTCACATCCAGCATGATAGGATACAATATTCTAAAACTCTTGTAACTGAAGTCACCTTGTAATTTATAAAATCGTTTAAAAGGGTATTTTAGGCATTAGGACAAACGGGAAATTGCAACCCAGCATGTTAGGGCACTACTTCCCGAATTCCTAACTACCAAAAAACATTGCCTTATCCCCCTTTTTTTTAAAAAAAAAATTCTTTTTGGATCAAATGAAAAAAAATATTTAAAGTGATGTTGCATTTAACATACTACCAAGGATCAATACTAACCTACATGATACCTATTTTAGCATTCCATGCCAATATAATAAAGATGATGAGTAATAACATAAATTACACAATATACGTCATCATTTTATGCATATGTGGTATAAAATATACATGCATTATCGTTACATACTAAATATAACATAGAGCATAATGCATACAACAATATAAATTGCATAGTATATAAGTGATAATATTTTATGCAAATGTATCTTAGATCAACATAAATTTCATGCGAATATGTAAAAAACAATAACATAAAATAATAAATAATCTATAAAAATTTAACCTACTAAACTATATCAAAATAATAGAAAACAAAAAATGAAGAAGCAAATTATAAACATATAAAATAAAAATAAAAATAAAGATATAAAAAATATTTAGAATAATAAGAATGATGAATAAGAACCTTTTTAAAAAAATGATTAATATATAAATCATGTTATAGAAAATAATAACTTAATATTAACAAAATAATGTACTAAATAGTAATATTACACATATTTATTTAATAAAAATATGTAGTTAATGAGTAATAAAATAATGTATATTTTATAATAAAATAAAAGTGATGTAAAGTATAATATATGATAAAATATATAGTGTATAATAATATTTATAAACAAAATATATAATAATATAAACTATATGATAAATAATATAAAAATATATAATAAAATGTATATAATATGATATATAATAAAAGGAAGATTCTATAAGGAATAATATATAATAAAATATGATATGTAATAAAATATAAATAAAATATAATGTAATATAGATACTATCATATAAATAAGGATAATATATACTATTATTTAATAATATTTTTTTAATTTAAAATTTACACAATTAATGAATAATAATACATAATAAAAATACAAGGAATAATATATATAGTAAAATATAATATATAATAAAATTTATATATAAAACTTATAATATAAATTATATATTGGATAATATGAAAATAAAAATAATATGTATTATTTTATAACTGGTATTTATAAAAAAACAAATAATATATAAGGTATTTAAAATAAATTAAGTATATAAAAGGATTAAAATTGAATTTAATTAAAGAATCTGGGGTTAAATGCAAAATAATAAAAATCTGGGCCTAATTGAAACACACGCTAAAAGTCAAGGGATTCATTGGGTAATTCGACCCTAATCCCAAAACGACGTCGTTCTCCAGAATGGAATCTAAAGGCCGTCGGGACTAAATTGGAATAAGCAAAAAAAATTAGGGCTAATTTAAAATAAAATTAAAAATGAAATTAAAAAAATTTAAAAACACGGAAGGATCAATTGGGCAATTTGCCCACTTTCCAAAAACACGCGGATCCTCCCCGGGTCACGGGTCAACACGCGGATCCTGTCCTAAACGGTACCGTTTTAGTGCTTATTAAATTAAACAAAACGACACCGTATCCATTGCACTATTTAAGTCAATTTTTGTTTCAAAATTCATTTTAGAAACCGTTTAAGAAAAAAATCTTTAAAATCCTCTACAAGAGGAGAGAGAAAAGCCCTCCGCTCGCGGCCTCCGTCGAAGCCAAGCCCCAGTCATCGGGCACACGCGCCCACGCGCCATCATCAACGCCGCCATGTACGGCGGTCAGAAACCAAAAAATCTCGATTTTGCGACGCGATTTCAATGGTAAACTTTCTTGATTTATTTTAATAACACTTGCATGTTATTTAAAGAAGAAAAAAAATAAAAGGTAAAGATATATCACCTCTGTCTCTTTGATAAGATGCCGATCTTTTATTGTATATGTGTATCTCTCCAAAAACGTCGTTACAAATTAGACAAAAGAGGGGTTTTTATAACCCTTTGTTACATTTTAGAAAAGAAATCATTTGATTTCTTTCCAAATCTGTTTCTTTTGTTGCTATGGTTCCTTCTTCTTTTGCAGGTACCAGCGAGGAAGCTAGTAATTGTTGGGCACTGATGACGGCACCAACGTTGATTCAGGCGTCGATTACGACATGATTCGAAGCCTGGAATCTCGGCATCGATGGTGGGTAGCTGAAACGACGCGAAATGAACACACACATTGTTTGCGGCGCCTAGGGTCTCTGAAACCCTAGGTCTTCCGTCCTTGGCTTGTGGTTTGGGCTTCTTGGGCTTCACTGAGTTGAGTTAGAGTCTAACCGGGTATAGGCTTATTGGGTTGTAACTGGGCATAGGATTTAGGTATTTGGGTCAAATGTAAATGGGTAATAGATTGTAAATGAACTTTGGGCTTTGTACATGGACTGTATAAACTTTATTATTTTTTAATTCAATTACGGGCCCGGGCAGAAATGGGCTACTACAGCTGCCCCTCTTTGCTCATTGTCGTGTAACGGAAATAGAGCAAAGACTATAAAAGGACCCATTTTGCCCGGTTTGACCCAATCTTGAGATTTTTCTTCAAATGGCCTTCAACCTATCTGCAACTTCAGAAGTATTGGTCCATAAATATGATAGCTTCAATTTGCTTCATTGTAACTTCAGGAATGCAATATCTGCTATCTTCAACCTGCTCCTTGCAACCTCAGGGATGTCATGTTGATATCTTCGATCTGCTCTCTGACAATACAAAGACACCAAATCTGCTATATCTGCTTCAGCGTAAACATGTGAAAGCAAAATCTGCTATGTCTTCGATTTGCTCCTTGTAAACACCAGGATGTCAAATCATCTTAGATCTACTTCGATATGAAAACATCCGAAGGTTAGATCTGCTATATCTTTGATCTGCTCCTTGTAAACGCAAGGATGCCAAATCATCTTAGATCTACTTCGATATGAAAACATCCGAAGGTTAGATCTGCTATGTCTTCGATCTGCTCTCCGTTGAATATGGAGATGCCAAATTTGTTTCTTTGATTTGTTCTCTAACAATACAGAGACACCAAATCTACTATCTTCGATCTGCTCTCTGATAATACAGAGACGCCAAATCTGCTATCTTTGATCTGCTCTCTGACAATACAGAGACGCCAAATCGTCTTAGATTTGCTTCAGCGTAAACACGTGAAAGCCAAATCTGCTATGTCTTAGCCTGTTACCCTACTGCTTAGGGGGTTAAGGCGCATCAATCTTCATTGTCCCTTGAAGGACATAACCTGTATAATGTGTATGAGTTCATGCCTAATGATTAAGATGCCATGCTTGAAATGAATCAAATGCTCCTAGTTATGCAAAATGTTATGAAAATGATTCCTATTCTAGACACCATCACTCATTCCTTTGTCAAAGTTTATCCCTATTTCTCTCGAAGTATCCTTCTCACTCAGCCCGTGGGTTTGTACCATTCTTCAAATGCTATGACCCACCAAAAATGTCTGTAAGATGATCCCCTCTTAGGATCGAATCATTTGATTTGTCCAATCATCATTTTAGACCAAAGAAAGAATTTCCTCAAGTTCTTTCAAACCTCTCTTACGTGAATTCCTCGAACAATTATTCTATTTTAGTTTCTTGTATTATCTAGAAATTTCCAAAGTAATGAGCAAAACTTCATTTGTGAAAATTATTTAGTTCATCTATCATTATTTTAATACAACATACTTTAAGAATAATGGAAGATGGATTTAATCTTGAGAATAATTAGATTTGAATGAATTTGTCAAAAATACAAAGGAAATTAATCTGATTGCCTATCTTTGAGAAGAAAGAGAATCTAAAGATAGCAATCAGGACAAAAGTTGGATGCCCTAAATATCGCCGCTTGAGCGTCTATACACCAGCTCCATGAAGACTTTATTGAGTTCAACATGTGTTTAAAAGATCCAAAGTACTTTGTTGATGCCCCGATATGCAACGCGCTTCGCTCTTTGTTGAATCAGATATAGCAAGATTACCATGTGCTCTTCAAAATTTGAGCTGCCCTTTCGGGTTTTCAACTCAAAACCCCTTTGATCACAAGGCGCCCTTTTGCGGGTTTTCACCCTGGCCTCTCTATTTTTTTTTTTATTTTTTTTTTGTTCGAAAACTCAAGGCACCCTTTGCGGGTTTTCACCCTGGATTCTCCTCTTCCTTAGAAAAAGTACTTTTTGACTGAGTCTGAATTCACTGGATTGGGTAAACTCTTCCCATCCATTTTCGTTAAGATCAATGCACCCCCCAGAGAAGGCCTTCTTCACGACATGCAGCCCTTCCCAATTCGGCATCCATTTTCCTCTAAAGTCCTTCTGAATGGGAAGGATCTTTTTCAGCACAAGATCCTCCTCGTGGAATTCTCTTGGTCGCACTTTCTTTTAAATGCTTCGCATCATTCGCTTCGATACATCGACCATGACGAATAGCCCTTAGCCTCTTTTCCTCAATCAAGTTCAACTGATCATATCGCGATTGTATCCATTCAGCTTCATCCAACTTTATCTCTGACAAGACTCAGAGAGATGGTATTTCCACTTCAATAGGTAACACTGCTTCCATCCCATAAACCAACGAGAAAGGAGTTGCCCCAGTAGAGGTTCTGACGGACGTTCGATAAGCTAAGAGTGCAAATGGTAACTTCTCATGCCAATCTCTATAGGTTTCAGTCATTTTCCCCACTATCTTCTTGATGTTTTTGTTAGCAGCTTCCACTGCCCCATTCATCTTTGGGCGGTACGGAGAAGAGTTGTGATGCTTAATCTTGAACTGACTGCAAACTTCTGCTATCGTTCTGTTGTTCAAGTTCAATGCATTGTCTGATATGATCCTTTCAGGCATCCCATACCGACAAATGATCCATTTCTTCAAGAATTGACTCACAGCCGACTTAGTAACATTCGCATAAGAAGCAGCCTCCACCCACTTCGTGAAGTAATCAATGACCACAAAGATAAAGTAAAGCCCATTTGAAGCTTTTGGTGATATTGGCCCAATGACATCCATGCCCCACATGGAAAAAGGCCATGGAAAAGTCATAACATGTAGAGGTGAAGGTGGTAAATGAATCTTGTCTCCATAAATCTGACATTTATGGCATTTCTTGGCGTAGTTGATACAATCCCCTTCCATAGTAGACCAATAATATCCAAACCTCATGATTTGTCTAGCCATCATGAAACCATTAGCGTGCGTCCCACAAACACCCTCGTGAACTTCCTCCAAGATTAACTTAGCTTCCACGGCGTCAACACATCTCAACAGTACTTGGTCCTTTCTTCTTTTGTAAAGGATATCCCCATCTAGCACATATTCACAGGCTAACCTCCTTAAAGTTTGCTTATCATTTTCAGTTGCTTGTTCTGGGTATTTACGATCTTTCACATATCGCAATATATCCTGATACCAAGGGTTATCATCCTTTTCTTCTTCCTCAATGTTACAACAGTGAGCTAGAGCCTTAAAGATACTCATCTGAATGGGTCTCATCTCCTCCTCTTTATTCACTTTAATCATTGAAGCCAAGGTTGCTAGAGCATCTGCCATCTGGTTTTCGTCTCGTGGGATATAATTGAAAGTGATATCATCGAACTCCTCAAGTAACCCCAAAACTACCTTTCGATAATTGGTCAATTTAAGATCCCTTGTCTGCCATTCACCTTTAAGCTGGAAAATTACCAACGCAGAGTCTCCATATACTTCCAAGGTTCTTATTCCTCGCTCTATAGCCGCTCGGAGTCCCATGATGCACGCTTCATACTCGGCTATATTGTTTGTGCAATCAAAATCCAACTTGCACGTGAATGGATAATAATCACCATTCGAGGATACCAAGACTAGCCCAATTCCATTTCCCACCGCATTGGATGCCCGATCAAAGCTCAGCTTCCAAGGATAATCCTCTGTAGTTGCTACACACATCAACTCCTCATTTGGGAAATCAAAATTCAACGGCTCATAGTTCTCTAGAGCTCTACTAGCCAGAAATTCTGCTATCGTGCTTCCTTTTATAGCCTTCTGACTCACATAGACTATGTCAAATTCTGAAAGTAGAATTTGCCACCTTGCCATTCTTCCATTTAGTGCTGTTGACTCCATCATATACTTTAATGGATCAAGTTTTGAAATTAGCCAAGTCGTATGATATAACATATATTGCCTCAAACTTCGAGTCGTTTAGATTCAAGCACAACACAATTTCTCCATTAGCGAATATCTCATCTCACACTCTGTGAATTTCTTGCTGAGGTAGTATATCGCCTTCTCTTTTCTTCCCGACTCGTCATGTTGGCCAAGCACACATCCCATAGAATTACTAAACACTGATAAGTACAAAATTAATGGTCTATCTAGACTAGGCGGAGATAACACTGGAGCATTTAACAAGTATTGCTTAACCTTATCAAAAGCATTCTGGCATTCCTCATCCCAAGTACCTTGGTTGTGTTTTCTAAGGAGGCAAAATATGGGATTATATTTCTCGATTAATTGTGAAATAAACCGAGCAATATAATTCAATCTTTCAAGAAAACCCCGAACTTCCTTCTGAGTACATGGTGGGGGCAATTCTTGTATGGCTCTAACTTTATCTGAGTCGACTTCTATTCCCTTTTCACTGACCATAAAGCCCAATAACTTCCCTGACCTAGCTCCGAATATGCACTTTGTCGGATTAAGTTTCAATTGAAATTTTCTTAATCTCAAGAACAACTTCCTCAAAACTTCAATATGTTCCTTTTCTGTTTCAAGATTTAGCAATCATGTCATCAACATACACCTCAATTTCTTTGTGCATCATATCGTGGAATAAAGTCACCATAGCCCTTTGGTATATTGCCCCTGTATTCTTCAACCCAAAGGGCATTACCTTGTAACAAAAGATGCCCCACAATGTTATGAAGGTGGTTTTATCCATGTCTTCCGGATGCATCTTTATCTGGTTGTACCCCGAGAAACCATCCATGAAGGAGAACAACGAATACCCCGCTGTGTTGTCTACCAAAGTGTCTATGTGTGGCAAAGAGAAATTATCTTTTGGGCTAGCTTTGTTCAGATCTCTGTAATCAACGCACATTCGTACCTTCCCATCTTTTTTAGGGACTGGTACAATGTTAGCTACCCATTCAGAGTACTTCACCTCTTGTAAGAATCCTGCATCGAACTGCTTCTTGACTTCGTCCTTTATCTTCAATACGATATCTGGCCTCATTCTTCGTAACTTCTGTTGGACTGGCTTACAATCCTGTCTTATTGGAAGACGATGCACCATAATATCAGTATTTAGCCCTGGCATATCTTGATAGGACCATGCGAAGATATCCTTGAACTCACATAGCAACTCAATCAGTCCTTGCCTTGTGTCCTTTGCAATATGCGTGCCAATTTTCACCTCTTTCCCTTCCTCTAGGGTTACATTCTCTATTGCCTCTTTCTCATGGGGCATAATTTGTTTCTCCTCCTATTTTACCATCCTCAACAGATCCAGAGACACATTACAATCCTGAGCATCCTTAAAATCTTAAGATTCCTCTAAACACATGTCTTGCTCGCGAAAGAAATCAGGATTTGTAATATCAGTGCTCATGTCATTGATATCTAGGGATCTATGAAGTATAAAGAATATACAAAGAATGAATGAATTTAAGAATAATTATTTATGTGCTATGAAAGAATAAGAATTGCAAAAGTTTAACGGAATATTGGTTGATAAAAATGAAACAATACTCGTTCAAATTGATAAAAGTTATGTTTTATTAAAAAAAAATAGATGATCGTAAGCCCATTCCACAAATGTAATCCTATTACTCCTAGGCCCTAGAGTAACAAGGATGTTTTGAGAATTACTCTGAAAAATTCCTAAAGACTACAGGAAGTTCCTCCGCAGTCCAGTTGTTCAGAGAGCTTTCCGGTTCGTAAGGACGAATACCCTCTAGGTTTCCATGCTCCAATCCTTCACCGTGTATAGCATTAATCTGATGACATTCTTCTATAAGTAACCCTCCTGATATGAAGGTTTGGGATATTGGAGGGAATATTATCGGCCCCCACTCCACTTCTCTTCCATTAAGACGCGCCCTTCTTCCTTCTTGGCGCTTCTCAACTTCCTTCCTCCTTTGCTTATAATCTGGCTTGAAGCCTAGACCAAAGCAATCTCTCTTCTCCTTCGGTTCTGGGATTTGAGTCCCTCCTTGCAGGTATTTTTTTAACCCTCTTCCTAGTAAGACTCCCTTTCCCACCATCATTTGTAGAGCTATCTTCGTGGCTCTTGCTATCTTTGGCACCGGTAGCTCACTCCCTTCTGAAATGAAGGTTGCATTCACAAATTCTAAAGAGTGAAAGGAACACTCAATAGACTTTTCATTCGTCTCGACATAAGGGGCCTTGCTAGTGACTGCAGCTATAATATTCTCCTCCGCATTGATGGTTACTAATCGTCCATCCGTCACTAACTTTAATTTCTGGTGCAACGATGAGGGTACCGCTCCCGCTAAGTGTATCCATGGCCTCCCTAATAAGCAATTGTAGGAGGGCTTGATATCCATCACCAAGAAGTCTACTTCGTTTATACTCGGCCCAATTTCCAAGGGGATGTCAATCCTTCCCATCACCTTCCTTTCTGTACAGTCGAAGGCTCTTACCACATTTTGACATGTCTTCATATGAGAACCGTCAATGGGTAATCTATTCAATGTAGACAACGGTAGAACATTCAAGGCCGATCTATTATCGACGAGTAAGCTTGGGAGTGTGTACCCCTTGCATCGAGTGGTGATGTGCAAGGCCTTAGTTGACCCCCTGCCCCCCGGTGGAATTTCATCATCATTAAAGTAGATGAAATTATCCGCACTTATGTTATTCACCAACCGGTCCAGTTTGTTAACGGATATGTCATGTGTGACATATGTTTCGTTGAGCACTTTCATCAATGCATCCCGATGCACTTAGAACTCAGAAGTAAGGCCAATACTGATATGCGAGCCGGCTACCTACACAATTGCTCAACCACGCTATACTCGCTATGCTTAAGGAACTTTAGAAATTTCTTAGCCTCATCCTTCTTTACTGGCTCTTTGACAGACACTTCAGCCTCTTTCTCCTTCTCCGCACTAACATTCCTTATTTTTGTGGGCTCCTCTCTAACGCCTATCATATCATACCGCTTCCCACTCCGTGTACAGGAACCCTCATCTTGTACATCTTTAGATGTCTCGGCTATACTCTCCTCCTCCAAAGATTTATCACAGCTGCAGATCATAACTCCATGGTACCCTCTTGCTATTTTTATTAGGGAAAGGTGTAGGTTTATGGAAAATGACCTTAGGTACCGTTTGTGCCCCCACTTCATTATTCCCCAGCAGGGAAATAATAATCCTTGGCCGGTTAATTCCTTTTTGTTCATTCTCCAGCACACGTACTTGTTTTTCACAAGAGCTATCTTTAAAAATTTGTAGCCCTTTGTTGTCCATAAAGCCTTGCACCAAGGCCTTGAATTCTTCACACTTTTGAACTTCATGTCCTCTTTTCTCATGGAACTCACCATAGTTCCTTGTTTTTCTTCTTCCGTTTTCAGAGGTTAACATACCTCTCTTCATCATCTCCTCCCAAATCACCTTCATAGGCATCCTCACCTCAGCAACATCTTCCTTCATTCTCCTCTCACTGGGCTCGCCAACGGCATTCACTCCTTGATCGCTATGATTTGGCAACAGGTTTTCAGTATTAGGGGTATTGTCGAACTTCACTACCCCCAACTTAATAAGCCTCTCTACGGCCTTCTTAAAGTCTATACAGTTTTCAATCGAATGCCCCGGTATTCCAGCATGGTATTCGCATCTGGTGTTTGCATCATACCATTTGGGATATGGGGGCTGCAGTGGTTTCAAGTGAAAAGGAGCAATAGAATGTGCATTGTAGAAGCTTTGATAAAGCTCACGATATGTCACAGGGATAGGTGTGAACTGCATCCTTTCAGAATTCTGCCTTGTACCCGACTCCTGCCTTTGAGAACTCTATTGCTCAACCACAGCTGTTTTAGGTTGACCAACTGTGATTGGCTTTGTGTTAAAGGTGCTTGTGTTATTTACTTCACTATCCTTTCTCCTTGGGGCCGATCTTTTGGTCGCTTCCCCCTCAATTTTGCCACCCCTTATGGCATTCTCGATCATCTCTCCCGCCATGACTATATCCGCAAAGCTTTTAGTGGTGCTTCCAATCATGTGAGTGATGAATGGAGCCTTTAGAGTGTTGATGAACAACATGGTAGTTTCCTTCTCCAATAACGGTGGTTGAACTTGCATTGCCACCTCTCTCCATCTTTGTGCATATTGCCTAAAATTTTCATTAGGCTTTTTCTCCATGTTTTGCAGCATGATCCTATCCGGAGTCATGTCAGTCACATGATTGTACTGCTGCATGAAGGCTTGTACAAGATCCTCCATGAACTTATTTTGGCCCGACTCAGTTGATTATACCATTTGGCTGCTGCTCCAATTAAACTGTCCTGGAAATGGTGGATCAATAGTTGATCATTATTCACATACCCAGTCATTCTCCTACAGAAATTTGTAATGTGGGCTTCTGGGCAAGTAGTCCCGTTGTACTTTTCAAATTCTGGCATCTTGAATTTGTGAGGAAGCACCAAGTCTGGGACCAAGTTTATATCTTTGGCATCAACTCTATGATGCCCATCAACATTCTCTAAAACTTTAAATTTTTCCTCCAACCATTTGTAGCGTTCTTCCAATTGTCTTGCAGCCTCATTTCTTAAATCCTCTTTTTCAGGCATATCTAAGTCAGGAATGATAGGATTTTTAGGATTGTTGCCCAAATTGAACCCTAAGCCGGTTGGGAAATTTATGGGGATCCCATTATTGGCCGGCCTTTGTTGAGGCCTTATAGTGACAGATGGCCTCCTAGGAAGTGCCTCGGCTTGTGTAGGCACCTGGGGTGGAGTGAAACCTGGAGGATGATCCTCGCCATCCTCGCCATTAATTGCCATGGGAGCCTTTCCCTTATTAGTGGTCCTCAGTAGTGGAGCCATCTCAGCCATCATGTTCCTTTAAGCCTCTAACATTTGCTCCCTCATATCGTTTTGCATTTTTTCCAATTGCTCTTGCAATTGGTCCTGCATGTCCTTCTATAGCTGCTCAAATCTTTGGTCCATGTTCTTAGTTTTTGCACGAGTTCCGTAGTGATATGTTGCTTCCAGATTTTCTTTCTCTCACTCTCTCTTTCTCCCTAATAATTTTAACTAATTAGGGTATTTCTATAAACTGAATGCATATGATGTGATGAGATGCAAATGCATGAATGCTAAAAGATATCGATTCTGATTCACTTTCTTTTTAGAAAACGTTATTTAAGAAACAAAAATCTTTACACAAAATGGATTACAAATACGCCTTTGCCCTCAGGCCCAAGATTTTAACCCTATCCAACAATAAAGCTAACTCTAGACCTCTATCTGACACTAACTCATATTTTGTACTCAATACATTAGCTTGTGCCGCTAGGTCTTGTAAATGATCAACAACCTCTCGAATCTAGGCTATAGCTTCTCCCAAGAGATAATCCCTATCTCCAACTTGATCCTGAAGATGGTGAAGTTCTCCCTTCCACTGCTCTTCTCTTGCCTCGAGCTGCTCAATTCGTAGCTCACAGTCCTGTAGTGCTACTTCCAACCCTCCAATATTGTGCTTCATTTCCTCGATCTTATCCAAGCTTGTCTTTAACTCGATCGTAGAGTTACGACTTCGGTGATGATGAAGAGATCGTCCAAGCTCAGCTACCTTAGTTTTTAATCCCTGATTTTCCTTCTCTAGGGCCTGATTTCGCGACTGCATCTCTTGGAACTTTTTCTCCCAATACTCGGCTTTGGTTTTTTCTTCTTGAATCTCTTGCTGCCACTGCTCTGAAGATCTCCCTAATCTGACCCTTTTCAACGTTACCTGGGCCTTCTTGTAGTGCGTCTTTAAATCATCTCGATCTTCCTCGATCTTTCTCTTTTCCTTTTTCACCTTCTCGACTTCCATCTTTTGAACATCGACATCGAGACTCAAACACATTTTTTCCTCTTCGAGCTTCTCAATCCTCTTTTCAAGCTCTGCATTCTTTCTCTCGAACTCTTTCTTCATAACCTCCAACTCTGATGGAATCACTCGTAAGCTCTCCTCTAACGATCGAGCCACCCCCAAAATCGGCCTAGGGACATTATCGTCGATTCTCCCACTAAACCATCCTTTATACTCAAGGGTTGATGTCGAGCCTTCGGTCAAGATCTTCATACAGAAAGGCTTCTTCCAAGCCTCAGAAATCTCTCGCATCCTCTTCTTATAGTGATCTCCTTTATAAGAGAAATTGCTCTGAGCTAAACCCTGTGTAGCCGGTATGAATTGCCTTGCTCGATATTGCCTTAGAACAAGCAATGGTGCATATCCAACAACTCCTCAAATTCCTGGCAAAGGGACCGAATCAAAACTGCCACAGTGGTAAAGGACTTCACTAGGAACCAACCAAGGAGCCTTCCACATAACATCTTCTTCTCGAAGATTCTGAAGAATGTCTATCCACCTCTCCTCTGAAATGTCATCTCTCCTAGGTGTGTCTACTGCTTCCTTTAAGGGAGAATAACCCTCAAAGAATACTCGACAAGGAACCTTATCAAGCTTCCAGAAGTGGCCATGGAACCAGACTAGCAACAATTGTGCACATCCAATAAATCTACCCTCACCGGCCCTCTGACATGCACTCAAAGATCTAAATGTCTCAGCTAAGATTGCTGGTACCGGTGTATTTTTCTTACCAACGCGATCAAACAAATCCGCAGTTGCCTCATCTATGTGTCCCAATGCCTTTGGGAAAATCACCATGCCGTAAATACTCAAAGCTAGGACGTCGATCCTTTTCTTTACGTTTGGATGTGTCGATATCAAATCCCTCAAAATGGCCCATGGAACGCACTTACTATCACCCTTTTGCTGCACCCGAGCTACAGCCCACTGCTCACTCATCCCAGTAATCATTACCAACTTCTTCGCAAAAGTTGAAAGGCTAGCAGGCCTAACATAAGCCTTGTAACCCTGAATCCTCGGGCAACGCAGTAAAGTCGTATACTCCTCCAAAGTAGGTACAAGATCAACATCGCCAAATATAAAGCAACTATAAGCAGGATTCCAGAACTGTACCATAGCTCGAAACAAGTGCCTATCTACTTTGACGTCTAGCAAATAGGAAAGGTTTCCATAATTCTGGTAGAAAAGCTGCTTAACCTCGTCATCCTATTGGGTCCAAATGTCTCTCAACTCCTGAAACTCATTCTGTGTCGAATTAATACGAGTGAAGTCCTATAACTCTGATGTATGCCCCTCAGCGACACTATCTTCTTTCTCTAATTGGGTTTTCTCTGACCAGGTACAGGCAGAGGCATTATCCTCCACTTTATCAAGATATCCGTTCCCCATTACAAAACTTTCTAACCCAGAAATCGAACCGTGAATCGATACCTTTGAATGTTAAATGACATGCAATGATAGCAAAACAAAATAGATTAGTATCGTATAAAAGTATAACAAACAAACACTTATAAGGGTAGTTTACTAAAAGCTATCACCATAATCCCTAGGGTAAGCGCTTAAAGTTCACTATATGAGTTTTAGTTCTAAAGCAAGGGTACCTAAACCAGCAGATTCCTCGGTCCTCACCCATTATAGGCTCATATAGACCAAGTTCAGTTCAGGGGGACACATTTCCCTATGGTCATGCGGAGATGAAAATCTCATGAAGACATAGGTACAGTATCCCAGAAGCAATCCACTAGCTCATACGAACGTGAAAACCTCACGAAAGCTTAGCTTCTCACTCCCACTTAAAGGTACGACCAACGGTCATGCAAATGCCATGTGTGCAGATAATATAACAAACATATGCAGCGAACACATAAAAAGGGATCTTTATCTTTAAATCCTTTCAAATTTTTAGCATTAAGACAGAAAGTTATCAATTTTTTTGGCTTGACTCTCTTATTGTCCCCAGTGGAGTCGCCAAGCTGTCGAAATCATTTTGAAAAAATGAGTTTTTTTAAAAAAAAAATGAAAACGGGAGTCGCCACCAATCAGTTTAAGTGTGATTGAACCACCTTCAAACCACTTTTGTTTGAAATCATTTGTTTTGGTCTACGAAATCAAGAAAACAGGTTAGAGTCGAGTCACGTCTGAAGAAGGGTTAGCACCCTTGTAACGCCCAAAAAATTGGTACCAAATTGAATAACTTTCTATCCTTAGTGCTAGAATTTTAAAAGTATTTAAAAATATGATCCCTTTTGAAATTAAAATAATTCGAGTTGAAAACCGAGATTTCTTCGTTCCAAAAGAATACGAATCTCACATCCAGCATGATAGGATACAATATTATAAAACTCTTGTAACTGAAGTCACCTTGTAATTTATAAAATCGTTTAAAAGGGTATTTTAGGCATTAGGACAAACGAGAAATTGCAACCCAGCATGTTAGGGCACTACTTCCCGAATTCCTAACTACCAAAAAACATTGCCTTATCCCCCTTTTTTTTTTTTTTAAAAATTCTTTTGGATCAAATGAAAAAAAATCTTTAAAGTGATGTTGCATTTAACATACTACCAAGGATCAATACTAACCTACATGATACCTATTTTAACATTCCATGCCAATATAATAAAGATGATGAGTAATAACATAAATTACACAATATACGTCATCATTTTATGCATATGTGGTATAAAATATACATACATTATCGTTACATACTAAATATAACATAGAGCATAATGCATACAACAATATAAATTGCATAGTATATAAGTGATAATATTTTATGCAAATGTATCTTAGATCAACATAAATTTCATGCAAATATGTAAAAAACAATAACATAAAATAATAAATAATCTATAAAAATTTAACCTACTAAACTATATCAAAATAATAGAAAACAAAAAATGAAGAAGAAATTTATAAACATATAAAATAAAAATAAAAATAAAGATATAAAAAATATTTAGAATAATAAGAATGATGAATGAGAACCTTTTTTAAAAAATGATTAATATATAAATCATGTTATAGGATATAATAACTTAATATTAACAAAATAATGTACTAAATAGTAATATTACACATATTTATTTAATAAAAAATATGTAGTTAATAAGTAATAAAATAATGTATATTTTATAATTAAATAAAAGTGATGTAAAGAATAATATATGGTAAAATATATAGTGTATAATAATATTTATAAACAAAATATATAATAATATAAACTATATGATAAATAATATAAAATATATATAATAAAATGTATATAATATGATATATAATAAAAGGAAGATTCTATAAGGAATAATATATAATAAAATATGATATGTAATAAAATATAAATAAAATATAATGTAATATAGATACTATCATATAAATAAGGATAATATATACTATTATTTAATAATATTTTTTTAAATTTAAAATTTACACAATTAATGAATAATAATACATAATAAAAATACAAGGAATAATATATATAGTAAAATATAATATATAATAAAATTTATATATAAAACGTATAATATAAATTATATATTGGATAATATGAAAATAAAAATAATATGTATTATTTTATAACTGGTATTTATAAAAAAACAAATAATATATAAGGTATTTAAAATAAATTAAGTATATAAAAGGATTAAAATTGAATTTAATTAAAGAATCTGGGGTTAAATGCAAAATAATAAAAATCTAGGCCTAATTGAAACACACGCTAAAAGTCAAGGGATTCATTGGGTAATTCGACCCTAATCCCAAAACGACGTCGTTCTCCACAATGGAATCTAAAGGCCGTCGGGACTAAATTGGAATAAGCGAAAAAAATTAGGGTTAATTTAAAATAAAATTAAAAATGAAATTAAAAAAATTTAAAAACACGGAAGGATCAATTGGGCAATTTGCCCACTTTCCAAAAACACGCGGATCCTGTCCTAAACGGTGCCGTTTTAGTGCTTATTAAATTAAGCAAAACGACACCGTATCTATTGCACTATTTAAGTCAATTTTTGTTTCAAAATTCATTTTAGAAACAGTTTCAGAAAAAAAAAACCTTTAAAATCCTCTGCAAGAGGAGAGAGGAAAGGCCCTCCGGGCTCTGGCCTCCGTCAGGCCAAGCCCCAGTCATCGAGCACACGCGCCCACGCGCCATCGTCAACGCCGCCATGTACGGCGGTCAAAAACCTAAAAATCTCGATTTTACGACGCAATTTCAATGGTAAACTTTCTTGATTTATTTTAATAATACTTGCATGTTATTTAGAGAAGAAAAAAAATAAAAGGTAAAGATATATCACCTCTGTCTCTTTGATAAGATGCTGATATTTTATTGTATTTGTGTATCTCTCCAAAAACATCGTTACAAATTAGACAAAAGAGGGGTTTTTATAACGCTTTGTTACATTTTAAAAAAAAGATCATTTGATTTCTTTCCAAATCTGTTTCTTTGGTTGCTGTGGTTCCTTCTTCTTTTGCAGGTACCAGCCAGGAAGCCAATAATGGTTGGGCACTGATGACGATACCGGCGTTGATTCGAGCGTCGATCACGACATGATTCGAAGCCTGGAATCTCGGCATCGATGGTGGGTAGCTGAAGCGACGCAAACTGATCACACACATTGTTTGCGGTGCCTAGGGTCTTTGAAAGCCTAGGTCTTCCGTCCTTGGCTTGTGGTTTAGGCTTCTTGGGCTTCACTGAGTTGAGTTAGAGTCTAACCGGGTGTAGGCTTATTAGGTTGTAACTGGGCATAGGATTTAGGTATTTGGGTCAAATGTAAACGGGTAATGGATTGTAAATAAACTTTGGGCTTTGTACATGGACTGTATAAACTTTATTATTTTTTAATTCAATTACGGGCCCGGGCAGAAATGGGCTACTACAATATTCCCCTAATTTATTTCCTAATTCCTCATTTTGGGAATCATACTCACATTTGAACACTTCTATCTTGCCATCAATTTTCTATTAGTTCATTTTTCTCTAGATTGATGGTCGATCTAAACATGGCTAAAAATGACCTACCTAACAAAATGAGAATATATTGTTCCTGTTCGAAGTCAAGGATGAAAATTGTTGACGGGGATAATAAAACCCCTGACCTTAACTAATACGTCTTTGAGCACACATTTGGCTATACTAAAGATCTATCGTCTAATTGTAGTGGGATCATCATGTTTTTCAATTCCCCCAATCTGAGTTTTAAATAAGTCGTCAGAAGTATCAAATTAATACTAGCCCCTAAATCGTAAAGGGTCTTACTAAAATGTTTATCCCCTATCTCAACAAGAGTTGAAACTGCCTAGATCTTTTAATTTTGGGGGTAATTTTAAGCAGTTGTCACACTATAAAAGGCATCAATATTAATTTGCTCACCTTTCTTTAATTTCTTATGGCAAGATATTATTTCTTTTAAGTATTTGGCATACTTTGGTATCTTATCTATTGATTCGAGTAGTGGCAAATTAACATTAAGGGATTTAAATAATTTTAGAAAACTTACAAATTCTACTTCATCCCTTCATTATTTGTGCTTTAAGCTTGATGGAAACGGTATGTGCTTTTGACATTGTTTCCAAGAGTTGTGCAATTTTTTGTTCAACTACTAGTTTAGCTACTTTCTCTGTTTGTTTCTCAAGTTCAATCTCACCAAAGGTTTTGTCAACCGTCTAAACCTTATTATCCTCCTTTTTCATGGGTAGACTCAGGCTTACTAACGTCTTACCCGAACGAAGTGCAATGAAATTCACGTGTTCTTTTCCTTCTTTTCAGGGATTGTTTTCCATATTGCACGGAATGTCTGTGTCCATTTTCCTTCTCATTTCATTCATCATGCTTACGATGATGTGCATCTCTTCCTTTAATTCAGCCACATCGATAGAAGTTTGAGCGCATTTGAATTTCAATTGTTGAATGTCGAATCTCATTAGTTGTATCTCACCTTCGATACGATCCAATTGTTGACCACAACCTACATGATTGTTGCCAATGAATCTTTCTTAAGATAGTTGAATATGCAGTGATTGATATGGAGGATTTTTTTATTCTGAATCGGCTTTCTGCTACCTTGATTAACTCCCCACTTTAGATTCAAATGGTCCTTCCAACCAGGATTGCACATGTTTCAATAGGGATTTCCACCCTTATTTCCTAAATAATTAACTTCTTCCAGTTGGGTTTCAAAATACGACATGTAACTTCAAGTAGTGATGTTCATGGATGGTTTAACAGTGGTCTCCAAACAATGTAAATTTTCCAAATTTTGTTGATATTTGTAGTCTTTTTTTGCCACTCTAGCCATCGACACCTTCAGATTATATGAGAATCGCACATTGGGCCACATGTATGAGTTCATAGCCATGTCCTCAATTAATTGATAGGCTCTCTCATATGTGTTGTTCATGAAGGCATTGTTAAATACACCATCTAATATGGC
The DNA here is from genome assembly GCA_025698465.1 of Gossypium longicalyx. Classification (NCBI taxonomy): domain Eukaryota; kingdom Viridiplantae; phylum Streptophyta; class Magnoliopsida; order Malvales; family Malvaceae; genus Gossypium; species Gossypium longicalyx. The sequence continues at coordinate 61,841,510 of CM046995.1, read as the reverse complement.
TCTTCAGCTACCATCCAATCAGTTGTAAAATATTTGAAGTTGCAGCCACTCTTGCATTTCGTGATGTAGGCACTTTCTTAATAGAGACTTAAAATGTTCCTACACATTGTATAAGGTTTCTCCTTCGAATTGCTTGAAGTTGGCAATGTCACACCTGTTAGAATTAAGTGACCCAAATTCTTATAGAATATGATGGAAAATAAAATAAAAGTAAAATCCATATAGAACTAGATTTCTTTTATTTTATTTTAGAATAAGGTTTTTTAAACCTTATTAAACTTCATCTATTTTATATTGATTAGGATAGGGTGTTTCAATCCTACTAGAATATGGCTTTACAAGCCTATAAATAGACATAGTCTATTCCTCTTGTATTGATACAAATTTTTCGACATAGAGAATTTTCTTCTCCTCTGCCCGTGGTTTTTTTCCCGAAAGGGTTTCCACGTAAAATTTGTGTGTTCTTTATTTTATTTATTTTTATTCTATTTTTTTCACAAATTGGTACCAGAGCTTCCGGTTATTCATCTCGATCACGGTAATGGCGTCTTTGAAATATGAAATTCATTGTTGGATCGCAACACTAGATTTGCGTTGTGGCAAATTAAGATGCAAGCGCTTCTTGCACGATGGATGGATCGGAGGATGCCCCGCTAGGGATAGATAAGATGCCTTCGACATTAACAGATGAAGAGAAAAAGCGTAAGGATCGAAAGGCATTAACACAATTACATCTGCATTTGTCCAACGAAATTTTGCAAGATGTGATGAAAGAAAAGCTGCCATTGCATTATGGAAGAGGCTAGAAAAATATGTATTTCAAAACTCTAACAAGCAAGTTGCATATGAAGCAGCGTCTTTATGCTCATCGTTTGGAGGAAGGCGTGTCATACCACGAACACTTAACAGTGTTTAAAGAAATTCTCTCAAACTTGGAAGCCATGGAGGTTCAGTATGATAAGGAAGATCTAGGGTTGATTCTACTTTGTTCGTTGCCCCCGTCTTATTCAACCTTTAGAGACACGATTTTATATAGCCGTGAGTCTCTAACAGATTGATGAGGTTTATGATTCTTTAACCTCGTATGATAAGATGAAGCATCTTGTGGTTAAACCCGACTCTCAGGGAGAGGGTCTCATTGTTCGTGGGAGACAAGATCGGAATGCTGATGATGATCGTGGTAGGACACAGGAACGGAATCCTCGTGGTAAATCTAAGGGTAGATCAAGTCTTCAAACAGAGGTAAAACTTGTAACTTCGCAAGAAGAAAGGGCACATTAAATCTGAGTGCTATAAGCTACAAAATAAGATTAAAAGGGAGGCTGCGAAATCAAAGGGAAAACAACCGAGAAAATTCCGGTGAAGTGATGTTGTAGAAGACTACAATGATGGTGAACTTCTAGTCGCTTCATCAATGATTCTAAAGTAAGCGAGGAGTGGATACTTGATTCAGCTGCACCTTCCATATGAGTCCCAATCGAGATTGGTTTACAACTTACGAAACGATTAATCTCAAGGTGTTGTTTTGATGGGAAATAATACTTAGTGTAAAATCGCAGGTGTTGGAACAATTAAAGTTAAGATGTTTGATGGAGTTGTCGAACACTTAGTGACGTCGGCATGTTCCGAGTTGAAAAGAAATTTAATTTCGTTGAGTACTCTTGATTCAAAAGGGCAGATATACAAATTGAAAGTGGGGTTTTAAAGATTTCCAAAGGGTCCCTTGTTGTGATGAAAGGACAGAGAGAAAGATTGCCAAGTTATATGTTTTGCGAGGGTTCTCATCATTCTCGGGTGATGCAGCTATCGCTTCCTCGTCCTTGTCGGATGATGATATTACTAAACTTTGGCATATGCGCCTAGGGCATATGAGTGAGAATGGCATGGCGAAATGAGCAAAAGAGGACTTCTTAATGGGCAAGGAATTTGCAAGTGAATTTACTGTGAGCACTGTGTTTTGGAAAACAAAAGAGAGTTCGATTCACTAGAGGAATCCATAACACGAAGGGAACATTGGAGTATATTCATTCGACTGTGGGGGCCATCTAGAGTGCCTTCTAGAGGTGGAGCTAATTATATGCTAACCTTTATTGATGATTTTTCCGAGAAAAGTTTGGGCGTTCTTCCCGAAGCGAGAGAAAAGTGATGTGTTTTCCGCATTTAAGTCTTGGAAAATTATGATTGAAAAAGCAGACGGAAAAAGCAGATAAAATACCTCCGCACGCACAATGGCTTAGAGTTACGCTCGATGAGTTTAATAGATTGTGCAAGTCGGAAGGAATCATAAGACACTGACGATTCATCATACTCCACAACAAAACGGCGTTGCGAACGAATGAACGAGCGATCATGGAGAAGGTTCGATGTATGTTGTCAAATGCCAACTTACGAAGTCATTTTGGGCGTAAGCGGCGTCTTCATCGCATGTTTTTGATCAACCGATCTCCATCCGTTGCCATTGAGAAAAAGACTCCACAAGAGGTATGGTCCAGTAATCCCGCTAATTATTCCGATTTAAAGATCTTTGGGTGTCCTGCATATGCTCATGTTGATAATGGAAAATTGGAACCGAGATCCATTAAATGTGTTTTTCTTGGTTATAAAGTGGTGTAAAAGGGTATAAGTTATGGTGTCCTGAAAATAGAAAAGTTGTGATTAGTAGAGATGTTGTTTTTGATGAAAGCTGCTATGCTACCTAACTTATCTCTTAAAGACTCTTCCAATAAAGAAAATCAAAAACAAGTAGAGCATCGATTAATACAGAGTCAACTCCTCAAGCCATTACAAAAATTGAGAATAGAGTTGCTTCTTCACCACAATACTCTATCGCCAAAAACAGAACTAGAAGAGAAATTAAACCTCCAAAGAAATATGCCGAGGTGATCTAGTTGCTTATGCTTTGAATGTGGTGAAGATATAGATGCGAATCAAGAGCCATCTAATTATTCTCGAGCGATTACACTGTGAAGGCTCGAAAAAGTGGATGTTTGCTATGCAAGAAGAGATGGAATCACTCCACAAAAAAAGCAGAACATGGGACCTTGTGAAACTTCCTAAAGGTAAAAAGGTCATTCGTTGTAAATGGGTATTTAAAAAGAAAGAAGGGACTCCAGGAGTTGAAGAACCCGGATATAAAGCAAGGCTTGTTGCAAAGGGTTACAATCAAATTCCAGAGTGGACTTCACAGATGTGTTCTCCCAGTTGTTAAGCATAGTTCGATTCGAGCTTTGCTTGGTATTGTGGCCATGCATGATTTGGAGCTTGAGCGCTTAGATGTAAAAAGCGCATTTTTGCATGGAGAGCTTGATGAGGATATTTACATGCAACAACTGTAGGTTTTACAGATTTGAAAAAAGAACTATGTTTGCTTGCTGAAAAAGTCCCTTTACGGTTTGAAACAATCCACCAAGACAATTGGTACAAGAGGTTTGATTCCTTTATGACTTCTCATGATTTCAAAAGAAGTAGTTTTGATGATTGTGTTTACTTTAAGAAAAATAGTGATGGTTCTTTTGTGTATCTACTTCTTTATGTTGATGACATGTTGATAGCAAAGAAAAGATAAAGAAGAGATAAGAAAGGTCAAAGCCCAACTAAGTAAAGAATTTGAGATGAAAGATTTAGGACCAAAAAAGAAGATACTTGGTATGGAGATCCTCGAGATAGAAAATCAAGTAAATTGTACCTAAGTCGAAAGGGTACATTGAGAAAGTTCTTTGCGAGTTCAATATGCAGAGTGCTAAGCTTCATTAGTACTCCTTTAGCGACCATTTCGGACTTTCATCGATTTTGTCTCCACAATCGATGATGAGATTGAGTACATGTCACATGTTCCATACTCTAGTGCGATGGGATCTCTGATGTATGCTATGGTTTGTTCACGTCCAGTTTATCATATGCGATCGGTGTAGTTAGCGGATACATGGCAAATCCCAGTAAAGAACATTGGAAAGCGATTCGATGGATTTTAAGATACTTACGAGGCACTACGATGTTTGCTTACAGCTTGGAAGAACTAAAGATGGAGTCATAGGGTATGTTGATGCTGATTTTGCTGAGACCTTGATAGAAGAAGATCTCTCACAGTTACGTCTTTACAATCGGAGGTTGTGCAATTAGTTGGAAAGCCATTTTGCAAACTACGATCGCTTTGTCTACCACTCAAGCCGAGTACATGGCGATTCTCAAGCTTGCAAAGAAGCTATTTGGTTGAAGGGACTATTTAGTGAACTCAATGAAGGCCTTCAAATCAAGCACAAAGATTTTTGTGATGATCAGTGCTATATTTCTTACAAAAGATCAAATGTTTCATGAGAGAACAAAACACATTGATGTTCGGTATCATTTTGTTCGTGATATTATTGCTCGTGGTGATATTGTTGTGAGCAAAATTAGTACTCATGAAAATCCTGCAGATATGATGACTAAGTCACTTCCTAAAACCAAGTTTGAGCATTGCTTAGACTTGGTTGGTGTTCATTGTTGAGTTAAACCCTTAAGGGGTTTTATGGAAGAGGTGGAGAACTTGTTTATTGAAAGTTCGCAATGAAGAACTTGTTCATTGAGAATTTGTGTCAAGGTGGAGATTGTTAGAATTAAGTGACCCAAATTCTTATAGAATATGATGGAAAATAAAATAAAAGTAAAATCCATATAGAACTAGATTTCTTTTATTTTATTTTAGAATAAGGTTTTTTAAACCTTATTAAACTTCATCTATTTTATATTGATTAGGATAGGGTGTTTCAATCCTACTAGAATATGGCTTTACAAGCCTATAAATAGACATAGTCTATTCCTCTTGTATTGATACAAATTTTTCGACATAGAGAATTTTCTTCTCCTCTGCCCATGGTTTTTTTCCCGAAAGGGTTTCCACGTAAAATTTGTGTGTTCTTTATTTTATTTATTTTTATTCTATTTTTTTTTTCACAACACCTCAATTGGATGGTTCGACTAATGGGGAAAATTGTGTAAAAATTTCCCTGCCAATTCATCCCATGTCGTGATAGAACCAGGCTCTTGTAAATCCAACCATTCATTCGTGTTGTCACATAGCAAAAAAGGGAACAATCGAATATGGATGGCATCACCGATAACCCTGCTATACTTGAAAGTATCATAGAGTTGCAAGAATCACTTTAAGTGTTAATTCGGGTCTTCCATCATATTGCTCCGAAATAGAAAATTATTTTGAATCATTAGGACGGTGGTTGTCTTGATTTCCAAATTATTGGCATTGATCGCCGACCTCTCAATATTGCCTCGAACTGCATCTAAGGTGTCTAACACGTATTCATGCAATGTTCGCTCTTGTCGAGCCAATAATGGCTCTTTTTGGAACTATGCTAGTGGTTCAAGTGGTTCGTAAAACAGAGGGTTTTTTTCCGAGGCAAGTCAGCTACCACGAGTGGACTATTTTTCATTTGTTAATGGTTTCATCTCCAAATTCTCTCTAGTTCAGGATTTGACTCGATTGGGATCGTTTTGCTTCGAGTTATATACTGAACTCAGAGAAATTAAATTAAAATTAATAACCTAAAAATTTAATCGAATAAAAATAACTAAAATAAAAATTTGTATCTATAATACTTAATTTTCCTATTTATCCTATTAAAGTGTAGAAAATAATTTTTTAATTTAATGTCGAAACCTCCCTAACAACGATGCCAACAAGTTGACTACCATCAGACATGTGAACGTCTATACTAGTAATACTACAGTAAAAAAGATAATACAAAAACCAGCGGTACCGTAAGTTTATGAGTCAAACTGTAATATAGTAAAGTGTACAACGAAACACTTCAGGAAGTATTTCTGAGGATCGTATCCAAGGGAGGTTAAATTAAACTAAAATTAATTTTCTACACTAATAGAGCTAAATAGTAAAAATCTAGAATTATATTATGAGAAATCGAAATAAAAATAATTAATCGAAATAACATAAATTAACTAAAATTAAAGACAATAAATTTAACAATCGAAATTAATCCAATTAGGCAGGCAAAATATTAACTCACTTTAATGTTCCTAATTAACTTCAAAACTCGAGTTTGGTCAAGTTAGCTATTAATTAATCAATTATTACCTCTTAGCCTCTAACTAATAAAGTAATCGACCAATACACACTTATCTCTCGACCTCACTTTCTTGACTGGGATAAATTATGATTTACTCGGTAAACTTATCTCTCGATCTTGTTTATCCTAAATTACTTCCTAGGGTTGTCAATCCTAGGGTTTCATCACACATAATTTAAACCAACTAACTCGGACTCAAAGCCCAATTCTTCTGTTAATTATTTACAAATTTGCTCATTAATCTCCCTAAGGAAACTAGCCACTCATGGATCTAGATGCAATTATCGCTAATTTATTATTTAACATGTAGAACAAAAAATTAAATAAAAAAAGGGAATAAGAGAATAAATTCGTTCCAATGTTGATTTGCATGCAAAATCTAGATTTCCTTTGATAGTCGCGAAGATAATTCCAATTGCAATTGAAAACCACAAAGAAATAAATAAAAACTACTTAATTAAATATATGGATCTAAATCGAATCCAAGTTAAACAAAGAATAGATTTTGTTTAGGACTAAATTAAAATAAAATAAACCTAAAAAAAAACCTAAACCTAAACTAAGTGGACTCTTTCGCCAAGCCTCTTAAAGTGAGGCTCAACACACCTATTTATAGTAAAAAAATGACTTACCTAATTAGGTTAGTTACAACCGTCAAAACTGATAGATTGTGTAGACAAAAATGTCATTGATTAATTTATGTTGATTCATCGCCCGGTGTTGTGACACCACAGGACCGGTGTCACGGCACTACCTTTTGATTTTAAATTATTTGGCTTCAAAGTCCGGTGTTGCAACACCACAGCCTGGTGTCATGATGCTGTCATTGTACTTCATGTTCTCAACCCGAAATCATTGTTCTACACACTCGAATAGCTCGTTATTTCATCCCTAGACTCGTACTGGCCTATTAGGTCATCATATGGCTAAAAATTACGTAAAACGCTGATTTTGCGAAAATTAACCTTGAACTAATAAAAACATATAAAAGAGCTAGAAAACAATCTCGTTAAGTGTTGAAAAGACTCTAATTTGCCACAACGAATTGTGATAGATCACCTAGTAATGATTACTTTTGAAAGGCCCAACATTAATAAGAAGTAGGATAAATAGGTTTATCCTTGTATATTTACTAAGCTCCTTGTACTCACATGTTAGTTGTTTAAATGTGTGGGTATCAAATTTGTCGAGAAGTTGTGGGCTTGGCTTGGGAGCTTCACATCACTCTTCAATTGAGGTTTTAATGTGTTTATATTAGTTATGATTTGTATAAGAACTTTTACATGTAGATAAAGACTTAGTTTAGATATTGTATTTGTAAAACTTGAATTGTAGTTCAAGTCATTTTGTTTTTTTTAATCAAACTTTAATCCTTTATTTGGTTTGAATGTTTTATGTCTTGTATTTGAGTTAAATGAGTTTAGGAATTGAAATATAATTATTTTTAAAATGATTGATATGTTATTGGTATATTTTGTGGATGTTTGAGGTGATTTAGGATTAATTTGGAGTATTTTTGGGCTTTCCTGTTATGATGTCACGACCTTGTTTTTGCAATGCCGTGGTGCTCACCTCTGACATCACGAAGTTTTCCTTGTAACATAGCAAATTTTCCCAAACAGCAAGCGGCATTGCGACCTCGCATGCTATTCCAACATTTTTGTACCACTTTGTTCACACTATACTATTTTGCCCATTTTGAGTCTCATACACTTCATCTTCTCCGAACCACTCCAAAATGATTTTAATTTTTTTATAAAGCCTTCAAATTGTTTTTAACTTTTTTATGATTTTATAAAAATGTTTAAAGCTCAAAATTTTAATCAACTCTAAGATTTTCATTTTCTATATACTCTAGTAGCGTCTCTCATTCATATCGTATGCTAGGACGGGTGAGGGTTGTTGCACAAACTAGCATAATACCATTCTAAAAACAAATCATGATTTTTTCGACCAACCATCGAATTAAACAACAATCCAGTAGTAATTGCAATACAAAAAAATTGAGAAAATGGAAAAAAAATTCAAAATGGCTATTAGAAGAAGAGAGTGTAGAAGTGACTTCAAATGTATGGAAACAATTGTAGGTAATAGAAAGGGGCTTATTTGAAGAGAAACTACAAAATGCTAAAAGAATTTTTGTTGAATAGATTTAAACCAACATTTGAAGAAATTTATCACTATATGCAATACCTTTAAGGTTAATGTGGTTTCAAAAGAAGCTATCAAAGTTATATTATTCTTGTTTTCTTTTAGTTATGAAGCTTTTATGTGGCTTGATGTCCAACCTTTAGGATCCACTACCTCATAGGATGTGCCTAATCATTTTTTGGCTAAATCCTTTCCCCAAACACAATAATAAAACTTAGGATAGATATCATGAATTTCAAACAATATATCGAAGATAATATGGAGTATTCCTCGTATTTGGTCAAATTAAGACACAAACAAAGAGCGACGTCGCCACAAGGATCCATGCAACGTCACAACGATACAATAACAAAATAAGGGAGAAACAGAAACGACGTCGCAACAACACAATAAAGGATGTGGTGACATCGTGACATGTCATGCAATTTTCGCATTTTTCTTCTTCTAGTCAAATTCTGATTATTTGTCCTAGTCAAACTTTGATTACTGTAGATTATTTTAAAATTATTTTACCTACAAATTTAGCTTATAAATAGGCTTTTTTTTCTACCTTAGAAAGATTAACTCAAAACACATTTAAGTATTAACTTTTAAAGCTTTCAGGAAATTTTGTGTTTAAGTTTTGCAGGTTCTTATTTTCAGGTTTCGAGTTTAGTTTTTATCTTCATCTTTGTACTCTTCATTTTTGTCGATTTAGTGAAATTATCTTTACTCGCGTTTTTTTATCCTTTTTTGAGGGGATTTTCCACATAAAATGTGTGTGTTTGGTCATTTCAATTTCTTCGTTATTTTTATTTTTTCTTGCTTACACGGATTTATCTCTAATAATTTGGTATCAGAGCTTGGTTCAATTTTTGCATCCAACTCAATAAAAAAATGGCAATAATAAGGTTTAACATTGAAAAGTTTGATGGCATCACAAATTTCAATATATGGCAAGTTCGAATAACGACAATTATAGTTCATAACAGTCTAAAAAAGGTCATTACCGAGAAAAAACTACATAATCTAAATCAGTCAGAATGGGAAAAGCTTGATGAGAAGATCTTGTCTGCAGTTTAGTTGTGTCTCACGAATAGTGGATTTCATGAGGTGTTGATGGAGAAAATGACATTCACCTAGTGAAAAAGGTTAGAAATCCATACGCAACAAAGTCTCTAGCTAACCGATTGGTGTTGAAACAACGATTATATACGTTTCATATGGATGAATGTGAGCAACTTAGAGGTCATATCAGTCAATTTTTTACTCTTTTAAATGATTTAAAGAACGTTGAGGTTCAAACTGACGATGAAGATCAGACTAAGCTATTATGTTGCTCTTTACCCCTTTCATATAAGTCTTTCAGGGAGACCCTAATTTATGGCAAAGATAACTCTCGTTCAAAAATGTGAAGTGTCACTTGTTGAGAAAAGACAAATTCAGAAATGAGTTTGGTTCGGATAGCAAGTTAGATAGGTAAGCCTCGATTTCGGTAGCATCAAGGAATCGAGATAAAAGATGTCACTACTGCAAGAAGTTATGTCACGCTAAGGCAAATTGTTATAAAATGTGAAATAAGAAGGCTGTTAAGCAACAAGGAAGAATTAGCTAATGCTAATTTGACCAACGACAAGGGTGATGATTGGTTGTTGGTGTCTACAACCGAAAGGTCTAAGTTGTCCAAATGGATCCTAGATTCGGGGTGTTCTTTCCACATGTGTCCCGACAGGGACTAGTTCTCCACATACTATTCAATTGAAGGTGGAGTTCTGCATAAGGGGAATGGTTCATCCAATAAGATAATCAGTGTAGGTACCGTTCAAATTAGGATGCATGACGGGACAATTAGGACACTATCAGATGTTAGGCATGTACTTGATTTAAGGAAGAATCTCATCTCCTTGAGTATATTAGACTTGAAGGGTTGTAGAATTAAAATCGATTCAAGTGACATTAAAGTGTCTCATGAGGCTATCATTCTAATGAAAGGTCAAAAGACAGACAGTCTTTATGTTCTGCAAGGTTCAACAGTGACTAGTAAAACAATAAGTCATTTATCTATTAAGGAGTTGGAGTCAACTCGTTTGAAGTAGAGGCAATTTGGTCATAGAAGGGAAAAAGGTATGTGACCATTTTGAATAAGAGAGGTTCTCTTTTGGGTGCAGGATTTGGAAAGATAGAGTAGTACGTTAGTGGAAAGCAGACTCAAGTCATTTTTTATTTGGCAGTCCACAAGTTGAAGACTAGAAGTATTCCGGTTTCAAAGTTCAAGCACGGCTTGGACTCAATTAATATCTTGTAAAGTTTAAGATAGGCTTATGGCGGGCTCGGCAAAGAAGACATTGTAGAAGTACGAGTCAAGGTGGAGATTTGTGGAGTATGCCTTGTAGTTCAGACAAATTAAGAAAAAACTAAAAGCGACGTAGCGATGAGAAGCCATGTGAAATCACAACAACGTCACAACGAGACAAGGGAGAAGCAGTGTAACACCCCTATACCCAACCCGACTATCGAGTCAAAAATAGGTATGTCACATTTGAGTGCTAGTGAATTCTTGGCTAAATCCTTTAATTTGATTCCTTGTCGGATCATATTTTAAATTTATGAATGTGTTATTTCCATAATACAACAATATCATACTATACCGGGTGAAATTTTTTTTGTAAAAATTTGTTTCAGAATCACATTTTACACAAAATAGGGCCCAAGTGTCAATACCATCACTAAGATATTGATACTATAGCTTAGATATTGATACCATTTTGAGCTTCAAAATTGAAAAATTCAAAATAAATACCCAATGTATTGATACATAACACAAGGTATCGATACTTACCTTAAAGTCTCGATACTTTTTGCTTAGTATCTATACCAAATTGACATTCTATGTTTTATTTTCAGCTTGAGTTAATTTACCACTGTAATCCTTTATATTTTACCTTTATTTTCAGCCTTAAAACATACTAAATTTATTATCCAAAATCATTACCCAATCACTTATTCTTAAACATATGATATTCTTTAATTGAACCTTATGATCATGCCATTAATTCCAAATTTGATAAATTAACATAATTATCAACATTTTACAAATAAATCCTTTAGAGGACTTACTTTAAATTAGTTTATCCTCTCTTACTTTCATTATTATTAGTAACAACTAACAATCATTTTATATCAGTCACTTACTTTGTGTTTCAATAAAACATTTACACTTCCTTTATGATTTAAAAAAAAAACCATCCTTTGTAACAATTTCTTAGTATTATAATTATGACACCCCAAACCCGAACGGGATGGACTGGCATGAATTCAAAGCGTTACATTAGCCACGTAAGTGACTCCCTGGCTAATGACCTCCCAAGACACACCCCGACCTTATAACACCTCAATCTTATCAATTTATTAGTTATTTATTAATGCGGAAGTAATTTATGAACCAATTTTAAACTTTTTATAAGTAATTTAACCTAAGAACATTTTTGTCATTTTACCACATACGGTTAAACTAACCTGAATTTAGATCAAAACATTTACCAACCCTCTTTTAGTCAATTTATGTAATCCCTAAAAATTTTAGCTTAATCCGAGTTTATTTTTTATGTCTAATTCAAGTTTTATCATTAAGGACTAAATCATAACAATTTTAAACTATCAGTACTATACTCAAATATGAAATTGAGTGTGTTTCAAACAAATTTTATCAATTACAAGTCAAATCCTAAAATTTTATCAAGTTTCCTTATCATTTAAGGCTCTAATTAGACTTATCAAGTTACAAGACTAATTTGTAATTTACACGGACTAGAGAACCAATTTAACAAGACCAAAATTCAAACCCCGAACAGTCCACTACAGTTTTTTTGTGCGAAAAATTCGATTTCAAACCCGATCTTGAGTATTTTAATGGTCAATTAAACCCGATTTAGCTACAATTACATATCACACATATTCATACACCTTCAATTGAATTTATTAACACTAATTAAGCCTTAATTAAATAGAATTAAACATTCAATTTCATGCATATCACCCACCGGTTAATTCAAACAAGTGGCGTACCTTAGTCACTAGTAAACCACTCCATGGAAGCTTTATTTAAACAATGGTTAGTGTAAACATCATGCCTCACATACCATGTTATCAATCACCAGGTTATCAAACAATAATAAGTTATTCAATAATCAAACTCAAACATGCATATATGATATTATAAAACTATCCAAAATTAAAAATTTCCAATTCCAATTACAACCAAAATTAAACTAAGTCCCGGAAGTTCTACAATGCCTGATTAACATATCTAAAATCTGTAACTAAATCGGAAAAATCGGTTCATGAAGATGATGAAATTCAAATTTCTTTAAATTACCTTACAAAACATGTTTAATCTTGATAAAGAAGATAAAAAAACCTTCTAATAGATCCATTTTGAGTTGAAATATCCATTGATTTGTGGAATTCCTCTCAAAATTCAAAATCCACCATTAAAGCACCTTAAGCTTTTGAAGAAGATGACATTAATAAAAATCATGTAATTATCACTCAAATCATGTAAATATGTTTCTAATCATCATACAAATAAGTTTAGAAATAATAATTACCTTTCATTCGTTCCAAATCCTTTGATTGAAAATCTTGATTCAAGAATCTTGAGAAATTTCAAAATATTTTTGGCTACTTTTGTAAATAATTTTGGGTGAAAAGAGAGAGTATTTTAAGAAGGAAATTTGTTGAATCTATTCTCTTATGATAGATATTTAAAACCATGCAAATAAAACAAATTTTATAACTCCCTAATCTGATGTAAATGGTGTGAAAAGTAGGCTAGATGCATTGGGTTTAAAACTAAAACAACCCACTAGAAATTTAAAAATTGAGAAATTTGCCCAATGGCCACTCTAACATTTCCCTTACTTTACCAATTGATCTTTTCCCTCCGAAATTCCGAATTTAAAGGCTTATTTGCCAAATAAATACTCCAAAATTTCTCTTATTTTACAATTAAATTCAATTTAATTAATATTTAAATTTAACTCAAATTAACCCCCAATAAAAATTATTTTAAAATTCTTTTTTGACCCAAATTAATTATTTTCACTAATAATTATTTAATTACTTTAAAATTAATTTTCCAATAATATTTTTATTTTTCAAATTATTTATAATCAATTTTAGATGAAATTGACCTCCTAAATTAAATTAAAATTTTTTATTAACCCGATAAATTTCTAAATTCACACTCAGAACCTAAAAAATATACTTGAAACTACTAGACCCAGTTTAGGGATATTACAATAATTCTCCAAATATTTTCCTCCTTCTCCACTCCAATCCACATCCTTAATGTTTATTTATATATTTATATAAATATTTGACTCTTAACATACCATGCCTAGGTGTGACATTAACTAAGGTTTCTCTAATCTCACACATATTCTTATGAAAGTTGTCCATTGAGTGACAATCGCTAAAATATTTATATCTTAGCCTACAAGATTCGAAATAAAGTTATGCCTTTTGTTCTTGAAACTAGACTTGATGAAGCTTCAATCATAAAATTTTCTGAATTTTTATTTGAGCCAATTGATACAATTTATTCTTTAAATCTTCCCATGTTCTACTGCTAGACAACACTAACCCTTCTTCACTAAAAATCTATTATCTTTTAGTACAAGTCTTGTATTAAGGTACTGTTTGTTTCCCTTCAAATTAGACTCATTAATATTTTATCCATATAAATTTCACCTACTAAACATTTTTGTACAATTTATAATGATTTTTCTAAATTAGAATAGGGAAACTTGAAATTATTCTGACCTTGTGTCACATAAATTATTATATCTCACAATCTACAATTTGTTACTTTTGTTGTTTCTTCTATGTGAAACTAGACTTAATAATCTTTAGTTCCATATTTGATTTAACCTCTAATTTGAAACAATTTTTGGTGAATTTTCAAAGTGAAACCACTATTGCTGTCCAAAACTGTTTGGTGCTAATATTTACCTTTTCAAGATTCTTTGCATTAATTTTCATTTAGTCACACATAACCATTATACTTTTAATTTTTCATTCAATTTGATCTTTATATCTCACTTATCATCAACATATAGCTTTAAAATAACTTCTCTTATTTCAATTATAAATTTCACAACTTTTACAATTTAATCCTTACCATCAAGAGAATTAATCATCTAATATAATTTCACTATAAAATGATTTTGTAACTAATTCACTAACACTCAATATTTCATTTTAAACTTTCTAACACAACATTATTTCTCACATATAAACTTTTGTACACTTTACAATTTAATCACTTTCCTACTACTTCATTGTACTAATTTAAATTCATACATATTATTTGCACATTCACAATTAATTAGATCAATTTAGTATACTCTATACTTGGTTTAAATTAAATAAAATAGAAACATTGAAGTACGTACTTCAATTGCTTGTATTCTTTACAATCCCTTATTTTCTTTCTCCTCTAATCCATCTATTGTTGCTTATCTTATGGAATTGATGTAGCTAGTACTCTTTTCGATTAATTTCATCTACTACTTATGTAGAATTTCTGAAGGTTGGAGCTCAATTGGCTAAGAAATGGTAAAAAGGACTAAATTAAAAGAAAACTAAAACTTAATTTAATAGCATGGAGGGTAACGTGACAACCATGGGGTGATGGCTGATTTGTAGCCCTTTTCCCTTCATTTCCCTCAATTTCTCTATACTTTTCTATATAAAAATCTAATCAAAATATCTTTTAAATTAACTATTTACACTTTCACCCTCCTATCATGTTTTGCCACCAATTTTAACCTTTAATCATTAAATCTCCATAATTATCTTCTCCAATAATTACCATTTTTACCCTTTCACTTTTATGCGATTCCATAGATAATTCATCTTTTCTTTTAGTAAATGTCCTCCTCTAGTCTCTCATCATTTTTTCCTTCAATTCCATTTAATCATTTTAACTTTAAATTTTCTCACTTTAGCCCTAATACTTTTCACTCCCTTATAATGACGACACAGTAAGGGATGTGGCGACATCACGACATGTCATGCAATTTTCTCGATTTTCTTCTTCCAGTCAAATTCTGATTATTTGTCCCAGTCGAATTCTGATTAGTGTAGATTATTTTAAGATTATTATTAGATTTTACAAGTTTTCAAAAAATTTTGTGTTTAAGTTTTGAGAGTTCTTATTTTCGGGTTTCAGATTTTAGTTTTTATCTCCATCTTTGTATTATTGGTTTTTGCTGATTTGGTGAAATTATCTTTGCTCGTGGTTTTTTATCCTCTTCGGAGAGGATTTTCCACGTAAAATTTGTGTGTTTGATCTTTTCAATTTCTTTGCTATTTTTCTTGTTTGTTGCTCACACGAGTTTATCCCCAATAGATACCTTATATAAGGCATGGGAGCACTTTAAAAGGCTCCTTAGGAAATGCCCATATCATAGTCTCCAGGATTTGCTCGAACTTCAAACATTTTATAATGGTTCAAAGGATAGTTTAAGAGTGAACATTGGTGAGCTTTTACGGTGAAAGGTTACCTTAAAGCATGTCAATTAGTAGAGGATTATAGCCCAGAATATTTACAAGTGACCATTAGAGACTTTTATGTCTAAATTGAGAGACTTGTCGATAAATGTCTTGCAAGAAGAGATGTTTACGTCAAGTTTCTCGGTTTAAACATAAGAAAAAAAAGATATAATTAAACACTTTATATAAAATTATTTTATTTTTCTTAAAATAAAATCACATTTATTATTTATATAAAATTATTCTATATATTTATAGAAACAAGTAAAATTATACTTTTTTTGCCAAAAAATTATAATCTGTGCATGATACAAGTCACAAACTAGTTTTTCAGAAGATAAAATATTGTACAAAGTGTCCAAACTTTTTGTTGGGATCAACTCGATTAAGCAACAAGTAAAAAAAATAGCGAAATAAATTGAAAAATTGAACACACAAATTTAACGTGGAAAAACCCCTCCAAAGAGGATAAAAAACCACGGGCAAAGATGATTTTACTATAATGGCAAAAGAACGAAGAGTGCAAAAGATAGAGATAAAAACTAAACCCTGAAAACTCGAAAACAAAGAACCCTCAAAACGTAAACACAAAATTCTCTAAATGTGTTATGAGTTCTAATCTCTAATGGGTGTATTTTCTAAGGTTGTAAAAGAGCCTATTTATAGGCTAAATTCATAGGTCAGATAATAATAAAATAATCTAGACTAATCAGAGTTTGATTGAAATAAATAAACAGAGTTTGACTGAAAGATTATTTCTCAAATTTGACTAAAATAGGATTCATACTCAACAAATCTCCACCTTGACTCATATTTCCACAATGCCATCTTTGTCAAAGCTAGCCACGAGCCTATCTTGAACTATGCAGGGAATTAACTGAATTGAATCTGTGGTTAGAAACTGGAAGACTTCTAGCCTTCAACTTGTACACTACCAAATCAAAATTAACCCGGGTCTGATTTTCACGAACATAGTGTCCTAACTTTTCAAAACCTGTATCCAAAAGAGAACCTCTTTTCAACGAAAATGTCATACCATTTTCCCTCCTATGACCAAGTTGCCTCTGCTCTAAACGAGTTGACTTTGACTCCGTAATGGACGAGAGACATCTGATTTCACTAGTCACTGTAGAAACTTTTAGAATATAAAGATTGTCGGTTCTTTTACCTTTTAACAAAATGAAAACTCCATGAGATACTTTAATGCCGCTTGACTCGATGTTGATTCTACATCCTTTCAAGTCTAAAATACTCAAGGAGATAAGATTCTTTCGTAAATTAGGTACATGCCTGACATTTGAGAGTGTCCTATTCGTTCCATCATGTATCCTAATTTAAATAGTACCAATACCAATTACCTTACTAGATGAATCGCTTCCCATGCTCACAACTCCACCTTCAACTAAACTATATGTGGAGAACCATTCTCTATTGGGACACATGTGGAAAGAACATCTCGAATCTAGGACCTCCTCGGACGTGAGCTTGGAGTTATCACTCGTTGTCACTAACAAGAAATCATCACTACTTTCATCGGCCAAATTAGCACCAGCTACATCTTTCTCGTTACTCTCAACAGCTCTTTTATAACAATCTACTTTAATGTGACCTAACTTTTTACAATAGCAACACCTTTTGTCTCATTTCTTTGATGCTACCAAAATGGAAGCTTACTTATCTGCCTTGCTATCCAAACCAAACTCATTGTGTAACAACCCGGTTTTAGCTAAATCAAAATAGTGGTTTCAAAATAATAAATCTAAGGTTGAAAATTTATTTTAATATTATTTTATGTGTGTACAGCATGTGATTATATATGTGTGAAAATTTTGTATGCTAATTTTATCGTTTAAGTGGTTAATTTGAGAAAAGGACTAAATCGTGTAAAATGCAAAGTTGATGTTCTAATTGTTTAAGTGCTTAATTGCTATGATTCATTAATGCTGAAGTCCTTATGTTGTGATTAGACCATGGATAGTGGAGATGGACATAAATGACCATCCATTATGTGTTATTATATGTTTAATTTAAAGGTTAATAAGGTTAATTGGTTAATAAGTTATAATAGTTAAATAATAATAATAAAAATTATTTGTTTTCATCATCTTCCAACCGAAATTACAAGAAGGAAAAAGCCATTAACAAGCTTGCTAGGGTTCGACAATTGCATGAACAAATTGGTATGTGATTTTAGCTCAGTTTTTGATGATTTCTATGTTTTTGTGATCGTTGTTTCGTGTTCTAGCTAGCCCATGTCTCAATTTTTGAAAGTGTTGATGATTTTGAAAGTTTCCATTGATGAATTCATGTGTTTTATGATGTTTGATGATGAATTATGAAAGCTTGGTGCTTGATATACATGTTTTGTAAAGTGATTTTGAGTAAAAATACATATTAGCGATTAAATTGAGAAAAGTGTAAATTGAGGGGTTAAATTTTGAAATAAATGAAAAATATGGGCTGTTAGGGGCACTATAGTAATTCGGCACACATGGGTTTGTAATGAATTGGTGTAATTTTGTGTATTTGTGAAATAGCGATTAAATTGTCAAAATGTGAAAGTTTAGGGGCTAAAGTGTCAAAATGCCCAAATATGTGTTTGTGGACTAAATTGAATGTGTTAATGAATAAAAGAGTTAATTTTGAATGTATATAGATCAAGAAAGAAAGAACTCGAATTTAGATCGAGGAAAATCAAAGGTTATTGAGTAATCGATCTGATTCGTCAATTCTGAGTACTAGGTAAGTTCGTATGTGATAAACATTGTTACAATTATATTTTAATGCTTTAATATTGCATAAAGTGTATATATGCGACTACGATTGCGTACGACGACAAATCTACTATGTTTGGCACTTAGTGTGCATTTTGAGATAGCTCCGACTATATAAAGCACTTAGTGTATGAATTGGAATAGCTTCGGCTATATGTGGCACTAAGTGTGCGATACCGAGATAGTTTCGGTTTAATGTAATGGCACTAAGTGTGTGATATCATTATAGCTTTGGCTAATTATTTATGCACTAAGTGTGCGAGTTCTTAGAGCATTGAAAAATTTTTGAACTATTGAACTTATTGAACAAAGAGGTGAGAATGAAATAAATAAATACGGGAAAGTACATGTACGTACGATACCTATGTGGTAGTTGATACTATGTGTATGAAGCTTGATGAATTTGTATATACATGATAAATGGTCATGGATTAGAATTGAATGATGATATGAGAACTACTAAGTGTCTATTAATTGGCGATTTGTATATTATGAACTATTGAGTATATTTGGTACGAACTTACTAAGCTATGAAGCTTACTGTGTGTTATTTGTCTTTGTTTTATAGATTATCGAAAGGATCATCGGGAGACATCATCACACTATCGATCAATTCGTTGGTACTTTTGAAACTTTGTATATATGATATATGGCATGTATAGGCTAGTGTCATATTGGTATGTTTTGAGTTAAGATTAGCCATGTGATTTGGCTTGTTGATAATGTAAATGTGGTTGTGTTCTTAGCCATTTAAGTTGGCCTAAGTGATGTGCATAATGCCTTATATATATTGGCTTTTTTTGGGTATGTTGGCCTTAGTTGTTGATATAGTTTAATGATGTGTTTTGTGATATAAAATAGGTGATAAAATGATGAGAAAATGCATAAGTGAAACAAGTGAAAGTGTTGGTATTAACATATTGTTTAGATATTTTTGGTTGTGGAATTGGTTAGTTGAATTGGTTGTGGATAGATGGTATATTATGTGTTTGGAATTGCATGTTTTTTTATGCTTATATATGTGTTGAAATGGTATCATTTTGATAGCTAGATGAGCATGAGAAAAGGGTGGCAAATTGGCTTTGCAAATGGCCTATTTTTGTCCACACGGGCAGAGACACGGGCATGTGTCTCGGCCGTGTGCAACACACGGCTATGTTATACGACCGTGTGTCCCCTGGGGTACCCTTTCAATTTAAGGCAATATACCCTACGGTTTTGACATGGTCTAGACACAGAGCATGTCTATTTACCGTGTGTGGCATACGGAATGGCACATGGGTGTGTGCCCGGTCGTGTGACCCAAGTTAGTAACCTCCTATTTTTCACACGGCCTAGCACACGGGCGTGTCCTTGGCCATGTGGTAGAAGTCAGTATGTATGCCCTGCTTTCACGCGGCTTGTGACACGGGCGTATCTGGTGGCCATGTGAGGTATACGGCCTACTCACACGGGCCTGTGACCCTGAAATTAAAGAAAATTTTATAAGTTTCTCAAAGTTTGTGAATGTTATCAGTTTAGTCCCTAACCACTTTTAATCATGTTTTAAGGTCTCCTAGGACCTTATAAGGGACAAAGTGGTTGAGATGAATGAATCTTAATTATGATTGCACAAATGTATGATTTATGTTGTGGTTGATCGGTAATGTCTTGTAACCCTATTCCAACGATGGATACGGGTTAGGGGTGTTACACATTGTCGAGTTTGTCTCTACTCAACAAATGACCCTTCACATCTTCGAACAAGAGTTTGTCTCTGTCATAAATCAGGGTCTCCTTGAAAGACTTGTATGAAGGGGGTAAATAGCACAATAATAGTATAGTCTGATCTTCATCGTCAATATGAACCTCAACGTTCTTTAAACCATTTAAAAGAGTAATGAATTGACTGATGTAATCTCTAAAAAGCTCACATTTGTTCATGCGAAACGTAAATAGATGTTGTTTCAATACTAAAATGTTAGCCAGAGACTTAGTCACATAAAGAGTTTTTAACCTTTTCCACAAGGTGGATGAGGTTTTCTCCATCAATACCTTTTACAATACCGTATTCGCGAGGTACAACCGAATTGCAGACAAGGCCTTTTCATCAAGCTCTTACCATTCTGTTTGATTTAGATTATCAGGTTTTTTCTGGTAAGAACCTTTTTCAAGCCGGTTTGAACTAGAATTGCCATCATCCGAACTTGCCACAGATTGAAATTTGTCTCACTATCGAACTTCTCAATTTCAAACCTTGATGCTACCATCTCTAAATGGGCTAATCTATGAAAATTGAACTAGCTCTGATATCACTTGTTTGGATCGACCCGATTAAGCAACAAGTAAAAAAAAATAACGGAATAAATTGAGAAATTGAACACACAAATATAACTTGGAAAAACTCCTCCAAAGAGGATAAAAAACCACGGGCAAAGATAATTTTACTATAATGGCAAAAAAACGAAGAGTACAAAAGATGGAGATAAAAACTAAACCCTGAAAACCCGAAAATAAAGAACCCTTAAAACACACAAAATTCTCTAAATGTGTTATGAGTTCTAATCTCTAATGGGTATATTTTCTAAGGTTGTAAAGAACTTCGAAGCTTTGGATTTTCTCGGCGCCAAGAATTAGTTGAAGTGAACATTATTTGCTATGGTTGCCAACAAGTAATCCTAATGGTTAAAACTTAAAAGGGTTAATTTTGCATTTGGTACCCAAATTATAATCAAATTTTCGATTTCATTCTGTAGACTAGCATTATTAGTCAAATGAGTAACGTGTTCAAAACATGCAATAAAAATGGTATACATACAATGCTGGTGTGATTTTGATTTATTCAATATGCATAAATTTGGACACATTTCATCATTTGACAGTGTTAATCTCGTGTATAAATTGATAAACAAAAATAAAGGAGAGATGTTAATGGAAATTTCTTAAACTTAACATTAAAATTTTAAGTAAAAGAGTGTAAATTATGTAATTAACTAGACTTAATAAAACTCGTAAGTATCTAACTTAAGAGTATCTATACTATATATTAACAGAGGTAAAAGCACTTGAGAAGTCCTTCTATTGTAAGGACCAGATTAAATTAGCCCTTTTATTATTAAATAAATCAATTTAATCCATATACTATTAAAAGGAATAAAATTAGAATAGAGTTAAAATTTACTGATTACAAAATTATATGAAAAATATTATTTTTTTCATTTACAAATCAACTCCAACCAAAATATTTCATATGTAGAATCATAAAAAGCTTTCAAAATATAATCCTTTTAAACAATAAATGTTAACTTATTTGAAATTTAACATTATTTTATTCTTTTTAATAGAATAAGGGTTAAATTGATCCATTTCATTCAACTAATAAGAGACTATCTGAGGTGGTGTCACTCATCAACTGAATCTCAAGAATATTAGAAAATTACCAAATACCCTTCATTTTATAAAAATAAATATTATTTTGAAGGAATTTATTACTTTTTAATGTTTTTATAATAAATAGTTATGAAATTTGGACGCAACATTGTTTTTAATAAATAGTTATATAATTCTTCTCACCCATAATCTTATCATAATCTAGAAGTTGCCCACATTTTCATAGGTCAAGAGCGTTAAATTCTAAAAATGAATAAAAGTGCAAGGAAAAAACATAAAAGGAGAATGAATGTCTTCCAAAATACATCTAATAAAACAAGAGTGATACATAAACTACATCTTGTGATGTCCCTCATAAAACTACAAAGGAGTGAAAATGGTAAGAGGAAAAACAGAAATGAGAAGGAAATAATTTACACTGGCAGCAGGGGAGTAAGGTCGGTGGGGGGGGGGTTATGATGGATTTTCTCTAACAACTGCAAACATTGAATTAGTAGATAAGAGGGTGCTAAGACTATTATTTAGGGAGCTTGATTGGGTAATGTTTGTGGAGTCTTTCTAAACACATGCTTTCTGCAACGCTCAAATATGCTGTCATATATCAGATCAAATTGGACGCCTGCTCTTTCCCTATTCACTATGAACAATATGTGATCTGCCTCTACAATCTTGTAATACCTGCATTAAATAATATAAAATAGTACTATTAACTTAACACTACTAATTGGTTCACGTGCATGGAATATAGACCCTATCTCATCATGTGGAAACCACTTTATCCAATGAAAGCAAGTTGTTAAAAAAGAAACATATTATAATGGGAAGTTAATGATTGATAATGGAATAGGAATGAATAATTATAATACTAACCATATGCCTGGCTGGAAAGGCAGGCAATCAGAATCATTGACAACCAAACGGCTTGGGTGCTCAATTGGGAGACGTGGATGAGTCATTGATATTGTGTTCAGAGCTCCATCATTCTCCTGCCAATCCTCATCCCTGCAAGTACTCATTTCTTTAAGGCACCACTACTCTATGCTCATTGTTATCTTAAAACCATGATTTCATATCAATGTTAAAACTTGTAATTTTTAGAAATGTTTATGTAACAATATAATGTGGTATGGAACGCACCTGTAGCCTTTGTAAGGGGGAGGAACATCAGGGGGATGACGCCATTGGCTCATCTGTAGTACTCGTATAAAAAGCAATGGGTGTATACCAAGAATGCCGGAAGGGACTGTTACGCCCAGGATCTTGGTTGTACGCTTGGTTGCGTAGCTGAAATAGAATGTATTGGTAAAGGTTTGGAGATGGCTATTCATTCCCATTGACCCTTGAATTGTAAGATCAGTAAGGATCCAATCTCCTGTAGCAAACGGCCCTGCATTCCCCAACAGGCATTCGACTAGACCCCAAGCACCCAGTTTTTTCCTTGACATGTTGAAATGATCGAACCCGAAATTGTAATAATCCTTTAGCCACGAGATATCTAACCAATCATAAATTATAACTCCAATCCGACATAGTTGAAGCAGACTTAGAGGTTTCATCGTTTTCCCATCGTCTGGCCTGAAAATCACACCAGCCAACATCTGTTATCACTGCAACTTAATACTACCAATGATTAAAAGCTTTGAAGCCAAAGAAGATGGTGTAAAGGGAACCTACTGCATGCCGTCGAAATAAGTTCTAGTAGTGCCATTGAAAGCCCCCGATAAGGATGTTATGCTTAAAACCCAGTTCTCAGAGGTATCCTCATATCCTTTGAATTTCTGGGGAGAAAAACATACAATTAGTAGAATAAAGTGGATGAAGGATTGTTCTTCATATGAATGGGAAATTTACATACCTTATCAGCAAGCATCTGCTGCAAGACACGCACGACCTGTGCACCAGCCGAATGGCCAACAAAGTGAATAGGGTGAACTTCATCCCATTGTGGGTAATTCCCTGCATCACAGTAATCGAATGAAGTTTCGTCCATTTAAAACAGAGACACAGAGCAATCGTAGTCAAATAAAAATCTAGGAAACTTAATGCTTGCCTTGTTCATAAATTCGTCCAAACTGCGAGTGCCCATAAGCCTTGCTGTGTTCTTCACCATAATCAACTTGTCCTCCTTTCAAATAATAGAACAATTCACGCGCCCTGAAACCAATCAAATCCCATATGAAAAACACAAAAAAAGCAAAACCAAATGGCAGGAATTCATGGTATAAGAGGCCAACCTATCGTATATGCTGGTAAGAGATCCCAAATCAGGCACAAGAACTCTCTCATCTTTCTTCTCTGCCCCAGCAAAATATGAAAAACCTCCTAATTTCTGCCAAACAATAGATAAAAGATCTAGCTTAAAACTAGAATCCCTTATTAATGAATATTGGGGGGGAGGGGGGGGGGAAGGAATGACGAAGGGATCAATAAAAGCATACTCCTTTGCCAAATCCAAAAATGCCATGAACCAATACAATAGGAGGCAGATCATCAACATTGGTCCCACTGGGATCCTCGCTTTTGACCTCTATATTTGCATTAGGCTTAAAAAAGCGATCAGTTAAAGCCTGAGAAAGATCCCCAGCAACGGCCGTGCTAAAGATATACAACCCATATAGCACATGCACCAAAGAACTAACAAGCAGCTCCGCTAATTGCAAAGCATATATCCACCATCTTATCATCTTCTAAAAGTCCCCCACCTCCTCCAAAAGAGCCTCCTCCTTTACAACGCAATTATAGAAAGAAAAAGAAAGAAAGCAAAAAGAAGGCTCTCTCTCTTCTGAATAGAAGATTGTAAAGAAAAGAGGCTAAAACCCTTCAATGATATAAGGTAGTACCATAGAAGGGGGCGGATGGAAACAGGCTGTGCCAAGTTTTTTTTTGCTTTGTTTGTTTGTTTGTATGTTTTGGTTTTTCTGTTTCTTTTGTTGTCACTGCATTCATCGGGCTTTCAGTTTCTAACTTTGAAAATGGTTTTTTCCCACAAATTCCTCGATTCCAAATATACCAAAGTAACCAATGAAGAGCCACTACAGATGCCATATGTCCTAAAGGCAACCGCATCCATCCCCCATATCCCCACCCCCTCCCAAATTGTGCACATTATCTCCTTTCCACGGTTGGAATAAAGGGGTCCCACTAAATTATGGGAAAGATAAAGATAGAATATTAAATCCTTTCCATTTAAAGAAAACCCCCTAAATCTCTCTCTCACATCCTATTTTTCTTTATAAATTTAGAAATCCAAAAAACACGGATGCATTGAGAATTTTGGATCTGAGAGAGACGTTTTGTTTGACCTTCAAAAACAACAAGAAACCATTTTTACTTTCCAAAAGGAAAAACCCCATTTTTACACAAGTTTTGATTTTTTAGTTAAATTATTATTTCTAGGCGATTCTTGCCAGGACAGACAGTGGCAGGGTGTGCTGGAGCCCAGCTGGAAGTCAATCGCTTATCCATTTTAATAAACAAATCCTGTTTTTTAATTTGTTCATCGCCGTCGATCACGCAACCTTTTTACTCTATTTACAACAATATGCATTGTCATGGATATTATTTTATTTAAGTTTTAATTAATGTTAATAACACTAGAAACTATGACACACGTGACTTTGGTACAGAATCATGTAAAATATTGGTATGTAATCATGACAACAATAATGTAAAACTAGATTGCGGCACACGGGAAAGAAGTAAAAGTAACCTATTTATATAATCTTGTTTTGTTTTTTTTTCTCAATTAAAGACACTAATTTTATTAAGAATTTTACAATTAGTTTAAATGCTTAAACTGTATACAATTTATCTTGTTTCATCAAATAAATTCATTTGAATTACAATATTAAGGAAAGATTAAAACTAATGAAAACTAGAATCTTTTGCCCGTTTTCGTTAGATTCAATTTTTTTAATTATAACTATATTTTAATTATTTATTAAATTTATAATATAAACTAAATGCTAAACTTTAACATAGGTAAAACAAAAGACAGGTACAATGACTTAAGGCCTTTTTTTTTAAATATAAATAACTAATCAAATTGTAAATATTAAGGTATCAAATTATGTTAAAAAAATAAAATATAAAGGTAAATTTTAAATTCCAATATAAAATATGGGCCAAAATTAAAATTTGAACATTTTTAATAATTTTTTTGAGCAGTTATTAATTAAAATCCATTCGCACATCATCTTCCTACAACTCATCAAATGGGTTCCATTATTCCATATCATCTTTTCAGTCAATTCTTGTTACTTTGTTTATATCTAGAATTTATTATACTAATTTCGTATCTTGATAATTTTTTTCCAAGTTTTGAAGATTCTTTAAACCCTTGTTGCCGCAAGTGTTTTTTTTCTTTACAATAAATGTAAAATCCATTCGATTTTCACGAGGATTATTATTCTATCTTTGATTCTTGTTGAAGTTTATTTATATAACTACTTATCTATTTATTATCCGTACGAATAAAAGATGTTATCAATACATATAGTTAACACTTATAATTTGTTATTCAATAAAATTTGAAGTCTTAGAATAAATGAATAAATTCATCAAATCAAGTTTGAGGTAATTACAATGTTTGAAAATATTTTAAAAGCATTTCAATTCAATACGAAGATGTTTGGTGGTGTTGGAAATATAAAACTGGCCTTCTATGAATTAAAGCGACTCACAAAAAAAAAAAAAAAAAAAAAAAAAAAACAATTAGTGCAGTGCAGTGCAACAAGTCTTGACCCTTTTAATGTTGCTTTTTAGCTATTAATATGCAAGTATTGGTACTTAGCCCCCAAGTATCAAAACTAGAGGTTGAGCAAAAATTAAGTCTACTAACTTGTAAATTTCCATACCTAAGTGTCATGTTTTAAGACTTGAAGTAAGAGATCAAAATCTTAAGTTTATAACACTTAAAAGAATCATCTCAAAGCTCAATCAACCATACAAACACATGCCACGCCAATAGAAGTCTTGAAAACTACCTAGACTTATTGACAGAACATACACCAACATACCATCAAGGTAAATCCTAAAGAAAAAGAAAAAAAACATTCACAAATTAAATCATAAATCCAACTCATATCCAAATGGACATTGACAATTTAGCTTGCATGCATCCTATAATGACTCCATTTTGACTGATGTCGGAAAATGCGATTTCCAAATTCAATTTCGTAAATCAAATTAGTGAAATTATGAATAGAATGATTTTTATATTTAATATAAAAATATATTAATGGACGGACGAATAATTAAATCGAGAAAATCATTAATTAAAGTATAGGGAATAAATTGTAAAAGTGTAATCACTATTTAATTTTAATTTAGAAAATACTTGAAGATCTAATTAGCAATTAACCAAGGGACTTAATGGTTATTTAATCATTTTTTCTTATGAGATAGTGGAAAGATGGTGACTAAATCCACTTAAATATTCATATTATAATTATAATATATAAAAGTCTTAAACTAATAAGCTAAACATGATTATGTTAATTACATTGCTAAACTAAGTATATATAACTATTAGTGGGAGAGAGAATAAAACCATCATTTTTCTCATATGCTTGTGTGGTCCATGCCACAAGAGAAAAGAAAGAAATTGCTTTGTTTTCATTGTTTTACTATCCAAAACTGATCAAGGTAAACATGTGATTTCTTGAAGATTTTTATGTATTTTTTAACTTAAGTTAGAAGACTCATGTAGTAGATTATCAAATTATCAAGATTGTATTATATTACCATGAAAGAGGTTTGTTAAATTCAAGCTTTGAAATGATAGGTATGTAACCATTAAGCTTAGAATTTGCTAAGATTGTATTAGAATATAGTGAAATTAGCTAGAATTAAAAGTTTAGTTAATTTTGACATTAGGGATTGAGTTGAAAAAATTGAAAGTTTTTTGAGAAAATATGCTATAGATTAGAAGTACATATTCCCTAATGAAAGAATGTGAAATTTGATTTTGATTTAACACTAAATATCGAAAAATATGATCGATTCAGATATAGGGACTAAAATGAATAAAATGCATAGTATGTTAAATTGTTGTGTTTTCATGCATTTATGTGAAACTGATACTATTCTTATAATTGAATTATTGTACGTATTTAAAGGCAATGTCGGATCATCTCATGATAATGGAAATGCGAAAGTCGTAGACGAGTAACTATCCTGGTTTATGCTTTCATGATTTAAATTCAATTACATATATGGATTGTTGCAATTAGCTATGCTTAAGGTAAAGTACTTACTTGTCTTTTGACAAGGTAAGTATGAAATAGTTGGTAACTTGTGGAAATGTGATGATATACTTATGATGATATGAAATAGCATTAATTGATTTGAGCATAATGTGAATTGATATGTATTAAACTATGATATGTGAATTGTATATATATATATATTTGAAACATTGGATACTCTATTAATAGTATCGTGTAGAGTCGGGTATAGTTGGCATGCCATGGGATTAGACTATGGGATTATACTTTAGGTTATATTGAGGAGATGAAGAGTGAATATTATACTTCGGACGTTCTGATGAGGTGCTAGGCACATTTATACACTTCGATTTATATCGATAAGGCGTGGAGTGCATATATATTTCAAACGTACCAATGAGGCACTAGGTGCCAGATATATTGGTATGATGGTTGGACGATCCATATATCCATCTTGAGTCTGTGTCTGATTAATATGGATTATGAAAATATGTATTTTGTTTATTGATATTGAACATTGCATTGTGTAATGGTATCTTGATGTTAAAGTAATAAAAGATGGAATGAGAAAGACTTTGTGATTCAATTAGTACGAGCCCTGTGAACCAATATTGATATAAAACAAATCAATAGATTCAATTATGAAATGAGAAGATGAATATATTTCTATGAGATACTATGGGATTCATGTGATTGAGAAGTTATGTTAAATGAGTACAAATGGTAATAAGTAGTTTGTTACAACATGTATGAAAACACAAATTTTACAACATGAAGCAAGAATGGTCGTTGTATTCTAAGTAGTTATAAATTACATATTAGTTATATTTGGTATATTGCTTCTATATGACAATTGTTTTAAATCATGTTAGCACTATTAAGCCTTATTGCTCAGCTTAGATTGTTTATTTTTGTACGCAGGTATAGTAGATCTTAAATCCTCAAGGTGAGCGACAACATCCAGAATTCAACTCTTGACTCAGCAGGTTTGTATAACGTTTATCGAAAATAACATGTACCTAATGTATGAGTTGGTCTTAGGGTTCATATTGAAGTTTTGGTTCATATGGTAGGAAATGCTTACATTTTGAATTTGATACCATCTATGTTGGTGGTATGTATATGTAATAATCTAGTGAATTAATGTTTTGCTTGCCCATTAATCATATTAAGCTTATGAATGAGTTAATTCTTGCTTTCCAAGTAAATGAATAGGTGAATATACTTGTGATAATATATGAGCAGATGTTGATATGTTAAGAATGGAAATTTGGTATTTATGTCTATGATTATAATATGATGAGTTGAGCATTTTGGGTCATTTAGACGATAAAAGGGATTGATGCTTGTTAGGTTGTGTAAAATGATACAAAAATTAATGACATTGTCTTCATAGTTGTGACATCCCCTATTGATGTCACGACATTAAGCCTCTATTTACATAGTCATGATTCACCCCTACTGAGGTCACAACATCAAGCTCCTATCATCAAGGTTGTCATATTCCCTTGTTGAAGTTACAACATTAGGCTTCTGCTTTCAAATTCACAACATATCTAGGTGGAGTCGTGACACCAATAATTAAATATCCTCAATGCCGTGAGATGTAACTTTCAGTGTCGTGACAAGGTTCTATTTTAGCCAAATTTGCATTTTGGTCCCTCATTTGTACCAGTGATTCTTGAGAAATTTTGTAACTTGAAACCCGTATTTGAATAAATAATGTTTTTAAATGTTTTAAAACATAATTTCTTACATGATTCGTATATTAAATTCTGAAATGAGATCGTAGTTGCTTCGGCAATGAATGTGGCATCCCACATATTGGGTCTAGTGATCTGACCGAGTGTAAGGTGTTATACATACAATTAATTCATCATTCAACCATGGTATAAAGTCAATAAAAGTAACCTTTTAAACACAACCATCAATGACATCCAATACCAAGACAAATAGTAACATGAAACTAACATATATGTATGCAATATGAATGACTCACTAAGTACATACCACTAAGAGCCACTACTACATAGACATTGATGTGGCGTTGTAATCTAATAAATGATTCAGGCTTCAAAAACACTAATAAAAACCTATGCATAGAAACAATGGTGCATAAAAATAATTTCTTAGTAAACTCAAATGGAAAATTACCATACTTACCTTGCCTTTGAATGAGCTAGCCAAGTTGATAATAATAACCATTAACAAATGGAATACAACAAATATTAACATGGAAAAATCAAGCATAATAATCAAATATGATCACATATGTAATGTTTTTAATTTGTTAAGGTCAACCAAAACTTAGTTCACTCAGATAGACTTAGAATAATTGATATGTCAAAATTTGTAATGCAAGTGCACGTGTCAAATAAAGTAATAAAGTGATAAGAAAATATCATTCCCACAATGACCAAAAGTACCAACTATTCAATTTCATCTAATTCAAATCAAGAAAAAAAATTAATTACTACTAAAATTAAACTAAGCAAGTTTAAGAGACTTCATTAAACTAAAAAAATGAAATTTACTAAGTTTCTTAGTAAATTTTAAAGATCTTGGAACTCTAACTTCACCTAATTTATTTAATCAATTATCTATCGTCCAATTGTTCAACCTATATAATTACTAACCCAAGATTCAATGGCATCATCTAAACCCTTCCCGTAGCTAGCTAAGTTAATCCCTCTTTTCCACTAGCTATATTCCTATGCTAGGATGACTATGAACAAACCTATTGGGTTGACTAGGGAATCAGGTATATTCCTATCCTAGTTGTAAATTAACTCATTTGTCAGCTCTACTAAAGTTAATCCTAATCTATTCAATCGAGATTTGAACATTAATTTTCTCTTCCAAGAAAAATTAAGATTATCAAATTAATGCAACTTTGTTATTAGACAAGCATATTAAATACGCACAAGACTAAATAAATGATTAACGCAAATTAAAATAGTTGAAGAGAAAATAAATTAATTAAGTAAAAATAGGATCCATCATCGTGCTAAAAAAATACAGTTTAGTTCATAATAATTTGTGAAAACCATAGAAGAAGATATTCAAAATAAATTTGCATCAATAGAAAGTAAAAGAAAGTAATCTAAAGAGAAAAACAACTATCAAATTAATGTCGAGATCTCCAGATCTCCTTCTCTTCTTGTCTTTTCAAACTTAAAAGTTCCATTGCTGTGAGAGAGTTGTTCCTAAGACTCGAAGTTGATTTCTTACTATTTTATTTTATTTTTTTCTTTAAATCATGACACCCTTTGTTTTTAGGTGATCGCCTCCCGACGTACCAATGTCAGAAGTAAGAATAATGCAACAACAGATATAAATTACGAAGAATAATGCAACAAAAGATATAAATTAGGCGATGTCCGCAAGTACCTGAAGTATTCCAAATATCATACCCAAAAGAGGTGTAACAGCCTGTTTTCCAGTGGTGCCAGAAATAGTGGTTTCGGGACCACATTTCCAACGAGAGGGTCTATAGATATTTTTAATTAATATTTGCAAGTTAAATATAATATAATAGTGAAACGTGATTTAATAGATTTTATTAATTGGTCAGTTGGTCAAGGTATAAATGGTGTGTATCGAAAGTCAAGTGGCTTTGAAAAATGAGGTGTCGAGACCTTGTTTTCATAAACCAAGCTTAAAAATATTATTTTTAATATTTATGAAACTATTATATAGGTGAATTGAGGTTTTGTCCAACAATTTTAGTGTTTGGATAGCTAAATAAGAAAAAATGACTAAATCGTAAAAATTGTAAAAGTTAATTGATATTTATTTTTATTAGTTGAATGACTTGATTAATGATTGTGCAAGGGTCTAAGTGGCAAATAAACCCTTTTCAAAGATGGTGGACAGTCAGTGGAACCTAATTTTTCATTTTAGTTATTATTATCGATATTTTAATTAAATAATTAATAATAAAATACAATAAAAGAAAAGAAAAACAAAAAAATCATCATCCATTTTCATTTTCTTTTCTTTCAACATCAAAAATCCATTGATGAGAGCTTGGAGAATTTGACTGAATTTTTTTTTTACCTTGCATGTAAGTACTTTTGGGACTCGTTTTTAGTAAATTTTATATTTTTGAGATCGTTGCAATTAGGTTTAGCTAACTTGTATCTCCGTCTTCAGAACTATTAAAGTTTTAAAATATTTCCATTTATGAATGCTTGAAGTCACTACTGCAAAACAGGTTTTTAGTGGCATTTTTAGCGGCGTTTGAATAGAAAACGCCACTTAAAAATCTAGCATTAGCGGCATTTTTAAAAAAAGCGCCACTAAAGATCGAGCATTAGCGGCGTTTTTAAGAAAGTGCCGCTAAAGGTCGAGCATTAGCGACGTTTTTAAGAAAGCGCCGCTAATGCTCGATCTTTAGCGGCGTTTTTAAGAAAGCGTCGCTATAGGTCAACCTATAGCGGCTTTTTTTAAAACGCTGCTAAAAGATTAAGTCGAATGACTTCGTTTATTTTGAGCTTTAGTGGCATTAGCGACGCTTTCATAAAAACGCCGATATATGTCGACCATTAGCGACGCTTTTTTGAAAACGCCACTAAAAGATTAAGCAGAACGACGTCGTTTTACATTGATCTTCAGCGGCATTAGCGGCGCTTTGTGAAAAACGCCGCAATACCTTGAGTTTTAGCGGCGCTTTTTTAAAAATGCCATTATAGATCTAAACTATTTTAAGGTTTATGGATTATGGGTTTAAGGGTTGGGGTTTAAGGTTGATGGTTTATGTTTTATGATTTAGGGTTTGGATACTATAGTTAAGGGTTTAAGGTTTAGACTATTTAGTGTTTTTTTAATTTATATATTAAATAATCTCTTATATAATTATACAAAAGATAATATTAATTTTAATATTTTAAAATTATAACAAATTATCTATTGAAAAATAAATAAAAAAGTAACAGATTGATATGGATAGGTAATTATCTAATTTGGATAGGACCAAATTATAACAAATTAAATAAGGTCTTATTTTTATTTTGAATTTGATTTTATTTTGATCATATCTAAATCCGACTTTATAAACAATATAAATTAACTACACCTGTAACATCTCGAAATAGGGCCTAAACGGAATAGTGGTTACGAAACCACAAATTCGAGGTAGAGAAATTTATTTTATTATTATTTTGAGATTCATGATATGATTACATGATTGTGCGAAAATTTCGTGATGAAATTCTATGCATAAAATGCTTAATTTGAAGTTAGGGACTAAATCGAATAAGTTGCAAAATTTACATTCTAGAAGTTTTTAGTATGAAATTGTTTTGGAATATTAATTAGGAGGTCTTAAATAGCAATTTGACCAATTTTAAGTTCATGGACAAAATTAGGACATGGAAGGAATTTTTAAAAGTTTAGTAAGGAGGGGCATTTTGGTCATTTGGATATTAAATGAAATAAAATGGGAAAAATAACACAAAATGGTCATCTTCTCCATAAGTTGCTGCCGAAATTTGCTCTCTCCATAGCTAGGGTTTCTTCAATTTTCAAGCTCCATAGTAAGTGAGTCCAAGCCCCGTTTTTAATGATTTTTACATTTTTGAGATCCAAGTATCTCGATAAAGCTTATGCTAGCAATAATTTAAGTTAGGGTTCATATTTGGAAAAATACCCATAGGTGAAAAGTGTTTATTTTGATGTTTTATGATAGAATATGAGGTCTTAGATTATGTCAGACAACTTGTGATACTTGATTTTAGGTAAAAACGAGTAAAAGGGCTTAATCGGTAAAATACCTAATAGTCATAAGTGC
Organism: Gossypium longicalyx; assembly: GCA_025698465.1. NCBI lineage: Eukaryota > Viridiplantae > Streptophyta > Magnoliopsida > Malvales > Malvaceae > Gossypium > Gossypium longicalyx. The sequence goes on along the minus strand of CM046995.1, from coordinate 61,807,582 downwards.
ATGTTAGAGTATGAATTTGATGCTGCCATAGAAGGGAAAAATGATCAGCATGTCATAAAACATAAGAAAATAGATTGAAGTTTAATTTACGAGATTTGGGATAAAAGTGTAAATATACAAAAGTTTAGGGGTAAAAATGTAATTTTTCCAAAGTTTGAGTAAAGGACTGTTTTGATAAATGTGAATATTAAATAATTTAAATTTGCTATTATAGATCAAGAAGAACGAAACTCAGGAGTAGATCGGGGAAAAGAAAAAGTAAAGGACTAAATTGTAAAGTTAGTCACATTTTATATCAAGGTAAGTTTACAGTAAATAAATGCAATATTCTTATATTTTACATTATTATTGTTAATTTCCAGCATTTATATATTTATTTTTTTAGAATATTTAAAGTCGAATTAAAGGCGAAGTAGCAGAGAAAAAGCATTAGGAAGCCCTGTTTGAACCTTAGGAATATTAGGATATTGGGGTTGACAGGACAGGATAGAAATGAGCCATGTAAGTCCATATCAGATATATGACTTTGGAGACAGGAATGAGCCATGTAAGCCCATATTGTATATATAAATATGGCATTGGAGACAGGAATAATTCATGTAAGTCCATGTCGAAGACATGGCATTGGCAGGACATTGATAGACAGGAACGACCCTAATATCCTTAGTATTCTGAGTGGTTCATCGGATCATTGCATATGTTAAATCATAGTGAATTATCAGCAAAAAGGGAAGGTAGATTATATTTATGAATAGTGAAAGGTCAGGTAAGAAAGAAGGTAAGTGAGTAAAGAAGAAGGTAGAATATGAGAAGTAAAGAAAGTTTATGAGGCTAGGTGACTTGATGTATATTTATTCATTATGTTGAATGTTGTAATTTATTTGTTTGTAAGCTTACTAAGCCTAGTGCTTACTCTCTTATTTTCTTTTTCTTATAGTTTTTATCAAGCCACTCGGGGATCGAAGGAAACGTTGGAGACCCGATTACACTATCGAAGAAATTACATTGGTATAGTTAGACGTTTCGTTTTGTGTATGGCATGTATAGGAACTTGGTTTCTTTTGATATGATATGATCAATGAATGATGTGTAAATATTTGTTAGTGATTAGCTAATAGAATGGCTGATGATATACATGTTTAATAGTATGTATGATTAAGTAGTAACTATCTCATGAAAATTACGAAAAAAAATGTGAAAGTAACTTAAAAATAGATTCAAGTATTAGAAATAACGTGATTTTGAAAAATCACAAAAATTTGTAGAGACATGGTTTGATAGTGAGTAATATATGAAATTAAATCTCATTGTGTCTATTTTCATATGGAATAAGCGAAGCAGGTATAGGTTATGTATTTTATAAGATATCTGAGTTTTAGTGAAATAGGGCCAAAGCGATTTCTGGATCTCATGTTTCAAATTTATAAATTTACCATAAATTTTATAAAAATAATTAGGTGGTTTAATTTATATGGTTAGAATCCTTGTTGAGTCTAGTTTTAAGAGAAACAAACCTCATAGTCATTTAAATTCTGTACAGAGAGATATCTAATTTGTAATACACAGAGGTCAGAGCAGTCAAACCCTGAAACAGGGGAGACTTTAACTAATAAACTGTACTAATTGGCCTAGCCAAAAATTCTAGAAAAAAAATTAGTAAATAGATATATGAGTTTAGCTTCAGGGAAAATTTACAGAATACGATTTTGAGTTTTGAAACTCGAGATATGAATTTCTAAGCGACTATGACGCAGATTGCTAGCTGGACTATAAATTTTAAAATTAAATTGTTTGAGCTGTTTCAGAACGAATTAAGTCTGTTAACACCTCGTGTTCGACTCCGGCAACGGTCTCGGGTACGGGGCGTTACAACACCATTCAATTAGCTATGGGAAAGTTAATTTCATTTTAGTTACTTAATCATGAAAAGTTACACTTTGATAACTAAACTATTTAATTAGAAGTTTTCATTTAATTAAGTTACGAAGTTGTTAAAATCAATGTTATGGCTTTCTCTAAACCCTAACTCTTAACCCCTTAAATCAACAACCCTTTAACCTCCAGACCTTAAATCTCTAATCATAAACCCCTAAAACTATAAACACTGATCAATAACTCTTTAAACACCAGACCCTAAATCTCAAATCATAAACCCTTAAAACTCTAACCCCTAAACCCGAACCCTTAAACCCCAAGTCTTAAAACTAACCTCTAAACCCATAAACTATAGATCGTAAATACCAAACCCTAAACTATAAACCATAAATCATAAACTCTTAAACTGTAAACCCTAAAATCTAAAAAATAAATTTCATATGGATATTAAGTATATATATGTTCATGGTCTAGGATTTAGGGTTTATGGTTTAGGATTTGGGGTTTAATTTTTAGTGTTTAGGGGTAAATATGGTGAACTACTTAGCTTGTGTATATTGGATTTTTTTATAATATAAATCTAAATAAGATAAATATAAATTATTATTTTAAAAAAAATATATCAAAATGGGTTAAATCCCAAAAGCATACATGAACAATGGTTTAGTGTGCAATTGTATACATGCATGAACTTTAATTTGATCCAGTTCTTGTAAATTATTAACATAATTATATTGCATATATAAATATTTATATTTATTCAATATAAAAATATATTGATGTATTTATACTTAAAAGAATAATACTTGTATTGCTTTGTCATTTTGTATTTTTTTTTAATTCATAGATTCCATTTTATTTCTATTAAAGTTTCCTTTTGTATTTTATATGTTAATTTAAAAATTATAAAAATCTTAAAAAAAAATTAAAAATTAAAAATTAAAAATAAAAAATAAAAATAAAAAATAAAAAATTTAAAAATTTAAAAATAAAAAACTTAAATATTTAATATTTAATATTTTAATCCATATTTCAGTTAAAAAATTCAATATTCAAAATTTAAAAAAAAATCCAAAAAATGATAAACTCAACACAAAAATTTTGAAAGAAAAAATAGAAAAAAATATGTTAAAAAAAATTAAAATTGAACAATAGTGGCGTTTTTAGTAAAAACGCCGCAAAAGGTTGAGCTATAGTGGCGTTTTTGATGAAAACGCCGCAAAAGACCAATAATTTTTGATTACCCGCTCATTATTCCCTCTTCTTCTTATTTGTCCTTAATTCTTTTTCCTTTTACTCTGAAAATCTCCCCCCAAATTTCCCATTTCCAACAACGCCAAGTTAATACACCTACACCAATCACACTTCATTTTCCTTTTCACCTACAAGCAAACATTTCCCTAAATATTTTTTAAAATCAGCATTTTCTGGCCATCTTTATTTCACCTTCTTCTTTTTCTTTGTTTACTCACCACTCAGTTGTAGATGAGTCAAAAGTCTTGGTGCAAACTCGGTCTCGATCTATTTTTTTATTGGAGTTTTATCTATTGGGTTTCCTTACTTCTCTGTTTTTTTTAACGTTCTGCTTTTGGTTTTCTTGGGTTCTTTGTTTCGATTGAGTCAATTCGGCGTTTCGTTCTTTACCGACTGAGTGGACCCTTTGTGAAGTTCACTGAGCCAACTCGCGAGTTGGGGGGTGGGGAAGAAGAAGAACCGAATGGCGATGCCTTCAGTAGGGATAAAGCAATCAACAGTATTCCAATAACCCCCACCATGTTTTCAACGCAAGCCGACAACAATCGTTTGAGGCGGCCCTTGATTCCTTTCACAAAGATGATGTAGAGGTTCATAGCAGTGGTGTTATTGGCATAGCTCACAGTGGCAACCCTAGTGACATCCTGAACTTGTCTTCAATGGATCCTCCACGTCCTTGGTTTGACATTTCCCCCTAATTTTAGCTTTATTATTACCTAGCATTAAGAAAAAAGAACTCAATAACAGTAAAATATTATTTATTTATTTATTTTTATTTTTGCTTCTCCCATTTTATGTTTTAGTTAATTAGCACTCGAATGAAACCAAAGCCGAAACCGATGTTGTGTATGATGATGTTTATGGCTTGAAATTGCTTTAAGTCCTCTGATTTCTAAAGAGAAAAAGAAAAAAAAAAAGATTGAATGTGATGTAATAGGGATTTATGCTGCTGATGTGCATTTTCTGACGTTCTTGTATCATTTTTTCCCCTTTTCTTATTTTTACCTTTTGGGGTTAGTTTTAGTTTTTACCACTCTGTTGTTTTTTGTTGAAGAGACATGTAGAATATTAACCATTTGATTTGAGAGATGCAATTGTTAAAGCCCTGAGAATTGTACAAAAGGCAATAGGACTTTGTATTTATGTAGGGAAATACCATTTTTTTATTTACCCATTATTAAATATTTGTCCATTGTTATCTTGGATATCAAATTTCTCCAGTTCTTCAATTCAAATATTGTCAGCCTTGCTTACTGGCATCTTCTTCAATGTGTTTGATATTCTAGGTAGCATTTATGTGGTTGATAATCCTTAATTCCCATACAAGTTATAATGACTACTGAAGGGCATCAACTCCTCAATGAATTAATGATTTTTTATTCTTGTTTGCCTTTCTTTTTAATCTTCTTTTTGACATGATGTTTGATAGCCTAGTTCATTATTATTCTTACTGATCTCTAGGATTTCGCCCGGCATTGGAGAATTAGTCAAGAAGCTGAAGGCAAGGAATACCATGTTTATCTAATTTTTTGGGGCTTCCGCCAAATGATCAATGTATGCAACTATGCTACTAAATGCTTGAAAGACCATCTCTGTTTTACTTTGTTCTGTTAAGGCATTCATGTGGTTTCATTTGCCCTTTTGATAAATGCAGATCTGAAATCACTTGCAATATTTTGATGATATTGAAAATAGAAACTTAAATGTAGGAAACTGGAAAACACGAAATGGCATCCTTACTTGACATTAGATATTACACATGCAGCAAATGGTGACTTTTGAAAAACCAATTAGATATAAAATTATGAAAGTGTGATATGAGTAATGTTGTCATTAGTAAGAGTCATTGTACAACATGTAGGTTTGTTACTATTGAGAGAGCCATGTTATTATATATTAATATAATCTTCCAATGGTTAACCATTGGCCAACTACTGCCTGAAAATAGTTAATTGATAAGCATTTTTGTAGCCTATTACATCAATCCTTGGAATTCCGCAAGAAAACATTTTTGCCAATCAGCTGCTCTTTGGAAGTTCTGGGGAGTTTTTGGGATTCGATGCTAATGAGCCCACTTCGAGGAGTGGAGGAAAAGCTACTGCTGTTCAACAAATAAGAAAGGTGAGTCTTATGGCTTTTTTGGTATTGGCCGGCTAAAAGTTCATTTTCCAAGTCTAACCAAAAAAAATTTCCAGGTTAAGGGATACAAGGCATTAGTCATGATTGGTGATGGTGCTACTGATCTTGAGGTTAGTAAATTCATCTTAACTTTCTTTAGATATAGTTAATCTTTAAGGTTACCATATAAAGTAATTTTTCCTTCAATGCATTGGGAATCAATATATTAACGGTTAATGATTGCATTTAATATAAGAATATTGGGTAAAAGTATCATGGAGGCTTTTGTATTAAGAGCTAAATTGCATTTTGCCCTCTACTAAAAATGACTACCGAAGGGCATCAACTCCTTAATGAATTAATGATTTTTTATTCTTGTTTGCCTTTCTTTTTAATCTTCTCCTTGACATGATGTTTGATAGCCTAGTTCATTATTCTTCTTACTGATCTCTAGGATTTCGCCTGGCATTGAAGAATTAGTCAAGAAGCTGAAGGCAAGGAATACCGATGTTTATCTAATTTCTGGGGGCTTCTGCCAAATGATCAATGTATGCAACTATGCTACTAAATGCTTGAAAGACCATCTCTGTTTTACTTTGTTCTGTTAAGGCATTCATGTGGTTTCAATTGCCCTTTTGATAAATGCAGATCTGAAATCACTTGCAATATTTTGAAGATTTTGAAAATAGAAACTTGAATGTAGGAAACTGGAAAACACGAATTTAGAGAGAACTTGCCATAAAATTATGAACAATCTTTTTCTCATGAATTTGCAGTAAGAAATTAGAGAACTTGTTTCTCAGTTTGGAGCTTGAAAGTATTAGTCAAGAAATTAACAACTCTTATTCCCAACTTCAAATTACTCGAGAGTAAAAAATCCCATTAAATAAATTTGCAGGAGAGTTATACTTTCATGATTAGGAATCATGAATAGGTAAAAGATGTTGTCTATATCATATGATGTTAGTTCTAAAAAAATCAAAAGTGTTGTTGAAGCTTAATCTTGTTTAAGTTATTAGCTGATTAAGGATCGTAATATACCAGTTTATGGTGGAAAAAAAGGTTAGCAATTTATTACCAGTTTATGCTAGTTTTAGTGTAAAGCAATTTGATTTTAATTTGTTTCATTTCTTTTTATGTGGTGTAGGGGTATGCTGGAATTCACAGATTCGGGATTCGAGACTTTCTCATTTGAAATCGAGCTACTTTGATCTATTGTGGATTCTAGTTTTGAACATCCTTCCGAAGGCAAAGTTTTAAACTCATGTCTGATGTTAACATTCGTGAATTCCATGAATTAAGTCATTTTGTTTTTCTTGCTTTTAGTGACTTATAATGGTGGACAGTATACAAGTTTGGTGCTTTATTATTTTGTTTTACTGTTTTGGATGAAGTATTTGTTGTTACAGGATATGCTTTGTAGTAATCTTTGAAATACTTTTCCTTCAAATTATAATTTTTCAACTTAATTTATCTAGGCATGAAAGTCTTCAAAATTATCATAGCTTTTCTTTTCTGTTGATTCAAACTGTTCAATTAAACTCTTTTTTTATTTTTATTTTTATATATACTTTTTTAATAAAATTTTTAATAATTCATTCATTCTAAGTTAGTTGGACTTGCCTCCAACTGAACATATAGCTTATAAATGAATATGCTTCATCTGCATTGCCTGATTCACTTGATCTGGTTTGGTTGTTCTTTGATTCTGACTTGGTCAAGCTTGTATTCTTCAGGTAATATCGATATCTATATTCATCGTTACGACACGATAACTGGTTTGGTAATCTTTCCGTTAAAGGATCAAGAAGAACATTTATAATTTACTGAGTGTTGTTTAGGTTCGCAAACAAGATGTTGTATTTGGACTTGCTGTTAGTAAATACTTGCTGTATTTTATTTATATTTATATTTAATCTAATTTTTATTATTTATTTTAGTTTTAATTCTATATTTTTATTTTTATTTTAATTTGATAATGAATTTTAATAGAATTTTAATAGAAAATTTTTATATTTATATCATGGACATTATTCTTCTCAATATTTTGATAATGAATTTTAAATTTTTTATATTTTTCATGACCTTTATAATATTTTATTTTTTTTAAATTTTATGACCTTTAGTGGCGTTTGTGGAAAAAGCGCCGCTAAAAGTCATGGCCTTTAGCGGCGATTGTGGAGAAAGCGCCGCTAAAGGCCATGCCTTTTAGCGGCGTTTTTTCAAATAAACGCTGCAAAATTTAGCGGTGTTATTTATAGCGGCGTTTCTTGCGGCGCTTGTAAAAACGCCGCAAAAAGTTTCAGTGGCGCTTAAAAGCGACGCTAAAGGCCTAAAAAAACGCCGCTAAAAGTCAGTTTTGTTGTAGTGAGTTTTGATGTTTAATGGTCGTATTTGAAGCTTGGATATAAGATAGGACTATTTTTTAAAGTGAAAATTGTTATTTTTGAATATAGGGACTAAAGTGTAAATATTTTGAAATTAGTATGAAATTTCTATAATTATTGATAATAGAGGGTTGTAGAAGGATGCATTTGAAATGGATTTAAAAATCAAAGCTCAAATATGAAAAGTTATGCTAGTTTCGATTTTAGGGACTAAATTGAATAAAATGCAAAACTTTAGGGCAATTTGAAAAATGAAATGGAATTAATTTATGATTACAATAGGCTATTTTGAGATGTTTGAAATGGATTAATTAAATTAAATTATATTATAGATCAGGATTTGAATCAATCAGAAGATAAACACGAAAAAATAAAAAATTGCCTAAAAATCCTTAGTGTTGTATTCATTACCGATTTTGATTAGGTAAGTTTTGTAGGAGACTTAATTTGTTAATTATTGTTTATTATTGTGTTATTTAATCGCTTCATATTTTAATTGTTGTAATACAATAATTGTTGGCATTGAAAGAACTATAGTGCAAAGTACGATATATATATGGCTAATACGACTAGTTATTTGATATGGAATGGTTCTAAAATATTAATTGGTTTAAGTTACAAATATATGGTTATTTGCTATGTGAAATAAAATGAATAAGTATATGGATATTTGATATGTATAAGAAAATGTTCAAAAGAATGGAAAAGATTGAATATGTGATACAAGGCCCATGTGAACTTAGTGAATAACTAGGATACAAATGACATGTAATTAGAGTTTATCAGACACAAAGTGCTAGTGATTATATCAAGTACTATGTATCGGTGAACCATATTATCAGGTACTTTTGTATTGGTGTTACATTTATCAGGCCCTCTATGCTGGTGTTATATTTATCGGGTACTACATATTAGTGGTGGATACCATATCCATGACTAGAATCTAGCATTTCTTGCAGATTCTCGACAGTTTGTGTCAGCAACATCTAGTAATGGTTAATGTCCCGATTGTCAGCTTGTGTGAGCATTATTATCCCATGTATCCGAGGTATATTCACTATAGTTCTCTGGGTAATAAAAATAAATGTGATATGAAATGAAAATGTTTAAATGATGTAAATAATGGATTTGGAATGGATACATGATAATGAAATGACTTAAGTGTTTTACTTGTTGAATTTTTTTTATATAGATTAAATTGTATCGTTGAAAATGTTATATGATTTGTGTGTGATAAGCTCGCTTGTTGTTGTTAAATTATGCTAACAAAGAACAATATAGTTGCTAGTCTGTTTAATTAAATGTGAACTGAGGTGAGCTATATTGTTTTAAGTTGTGAATGAAAATGGAACAAAATGATTTGAGTTATAATTGTTCAAATGTGTTTTTGGATAGAATTAAAGTTAAATGGTTATATAATAAGCTTGTGTAATATAATGTATTAACCTCTAGAAGTGTTAAGTGATGTATTTGTAACACCTCTTACCCGTGTCCGACGCTGGGACAGGGTACGAGGCATTATCGGACTTAAACATAAGCAAACTTATGAAACCGAGCCATAAAATTTCGTTCAAATTAAATTCATTCATACATATATATATTCTTACCACAAGTTCATCATATCCTAGAGTATTCTCATGAGTTCAATGTACATACTTGTGCCCGCTTGCACATAATAACTTACTTTCTCGTCTTTGATGTATTCATTAAGATTACCCATTGAATCTCTTTGGACTACCCGTTGAACACTTGGAATACCATTGGATACATCAGAATCTCGCACCTAAGTGCCCCATATGTAGCCATCGTTACCTCATATCACATATCACATGTTGCTTGCTTTCAAGCTACTGAGGGGTCTGCTCACTCGAGCTGTCAGTCAAGATGTAGCTACATGGGTTGCTCACACAAGCTATCAGGTATCCGCAACATATGCTGGACTACCCAGCCATCGGTAGAACATACAGGACTAGCACCCGGAACCCCATAACATGTGTCACATATATCATGAGCTCAGACCACATAACTCATGAGCTCAGATCGCATAGTCCTTAGTGACATGTCACTTGTATCCTAAACTATTCCTATGGTTCAAAAGGGATTCTTCGATACCACATTTCTGTCGAACTTGCTCGTAATGTCGATTTCAATATCCATAACACGAATTGCATACTCATGGAATAATCAAAGAATAATTCATAATAAAATTTAAACCATAAACATATGATACAACATCACATTAATTATATATGTACTTATCATACATGCAATATTAAAGCATTTAAAATATGGTACATATTGCATAATTTGCATATGAACTTACCTCGGTACAAAATGATAAAAACGAGCCTAATCCTCGTAAACATTATTTTTCCCCCTATCAAGACCCGGATCACATTTTTCTTAATCTATAATGCCAAATTTAGCTTGTTCAATACACCTATTGTTTGAATTGACCAATAATTCATACTTTGGTAAAATTACCTTTTTACCCCTAACTTTTTATTTATTTACACTTTAGTCTCTACCCCGAATCTGTGATGTCACACTATAGTGTTTTTCGTAAATTCATTCTTAATGAAAACCCGTTTGGAAATGTGAAGCCTCTTTATTAGTTCTTAAAATTATTCTAGCTTATTTGTTATTCATTTAAAATTATCATACTTTTAAAACTCTTATTGTTGCGGAAACATTTCAAAGATGTAGTATTTTAAAAACAGTTACCGTTTTGGGAAAGCTGCATTTATCGTACTTAATGGATATAAATCGTAGTAACAAAAACCTGAATTTAAACAAGAAAATTAAAGAGGCCTTATTACATAACCTAAAATGAAATCCATTAGCAAACTAAAGAAAATAGAAGCAGGGTGTGGCCTTCACCGAGATCCTCACAACACCGATCCGCCTAAGGATTACCTGCACAGTTAAGCAGAAAAGGGTGAGTCTGGAACTCAGTGTGTAATCCCTAGCTAACGATCAGTCAAACATGCAAAATCTGAACAATCTCAGCTTTAGCCCTTATCAATGGCAATGTCAGTGTGGGCCTTAGCCCATTACAGTACAATATCAGTAATGCACAAAGAAATCCTACCCAACCATCCTTTACACTCCACTCTGTCCAGCCCTACACTCCATGTGGGGAATACATCGATCCACCTATCCCTACACTCCAGAATAAAGTACCGGTTACGGCACTAACAATATTTACAACAGAGCTGCCAGTAATATGCTTACAGCCTTTTAGTACACTTCCTCCAACATAATATATATCCCACCCCATGCAATGCAACATAATATAAATGTACATACGATAAGTATGGCATGCTCAAACAGTCATACAACACATAGGGGTATTTTGGTCATTTACCTCATAAGGGTAAAATGGTCATTTCACAAATTATGGTTTAGGTACATTTACTAATCAAACAGTAGGTTCACAATCATCTCGCGCGACTCAGGTAACCCCAGATGGTCAAACGGTATAAATGGGCCCAAGGCCCATTACTCAGCCCAAGTGGGCCAATACGCTCGTGTGGCCTGCTTAGCCCAAATTCAGTCATGGCTATGCAAACATCATAACCCAGTTCATGATTTTACACTACCCGCAGATTACATCTGTGTGGGGCCCACGAGCCCATTGGGCTCACACGGCCCATTTCAACCCAACGTGGCCCATTACGACCACAGCCCATGAGTTCGTTCATGGTGGCCTCTACTATCGCATCAGGATCTCCATACGCGTGTTCGCGCGCTCGTGTAGTAACCGTTGCCATTCTTTTAGATTTTCGACTTTTGCCATTTTACAGTAAAAAGGGGTGTGACTACACACCTAGTACGATTGGAAATAAACCCCCCGCTCCTAATACTCCTATGCCTGAAGAATAAATGATATGTTAACTAATCAGTTACTTTGGCTTATGCACGATTGGAAACTAACAAAGTACCAAAACAACCATAAACTCCTTACCCAAACGCCTCAATAATCGCACCCTTGATTCTCAAGGAATGCTCAATCACCTTCGCTCACCACCTACACACAAATGCCACCTTTCTATATCAGATTCGTATTGGAAGCACAATATCATCTCAACTGAACCTCACTTACCAACAACCGAGTAGAGTGAAGGTTAATGAAGTGACGTACACCAACGCACGAAGAGGATTGATCAAAAGGGTAGATAGATGAGAGGTAGTCGGTAAGAAGAAAAGAGTTAGCAGTTGGTTCAACAAGGTAAAACAAACCGAGAGCCAGAAGAGAAACAGAGATAATGAGGCTTACCTTTCAATATTCGGTCAACACAACATTAAGATGAGAGAAGAAAACTGTGTGCTTTACTCAACTGATCACCACCCTAAACAAATGCAAACCACACAAGTAACTAAGATAGCATTCAGCCAAGATACAATAGAGAAAATCGAAATAAAAGAAAAGACAAGTATAGGGCGAAAATACCTTAACAATAATCGACCATAGTAAATCGTTGAGGGAGAGGAGAAAGAGAGCGATGGAAACAAAGCAATGTTCGGCTAAAGACAAAAGAGGTATTCAGCCGAAACTAGATAGAAGGAAAAAGATTTGAGATGGAGAAGAAGAGTAGAGTAGAAATTGGTTAATACCAAGCAACACTAAAAAAGAAGCAAAGCCAAAAACAAAATGAAAGTTGCCGAATTAAGGAGCAAAAAGGATGAAAGTTGCTGAATCAGGGAGCAAATAGAACACACTTTCGGTACAAAGGGGAAAGAAATCCTAAGATTGAAATTGCCTACCCAAGAAACCCATATTCGGCCAACCACTCCAACACCCCTAGTTTCACTCCCCAAATCCCTCCACACTCATTCAAACTGCACACTCCTCCACCCACCTCCCAAATCTCCTCCTAAAATCCCTCCAACCAACCTACTACTTAGACTTTCATTGCAACACAAACTCTAGCCACCCAGGACAGCAAAATATCAATCCCTTTTGAGAATGCAAGGTTTCGAACTCAAGTCTTCCAGCAAAAGAAAACACGTCACATCCCCTTGGACCAACAAGCTTTTTATGACACCACCTAACCATTTTTATTTAAGAACCCCACCATCAGCTAACAAGGCTTATTCAACACAAAACCAAAATTTTATTCAGGCCCAAGCTCGAACTCAGGACCTCTCTCAGACACCCCAAGACACCCAACCACTGAAGCAAGCGTGCATTCATGCAACAAACATACAAAAATAAATGTCTAAAACTTTGGAGCGTTACAATTCTACTCCCCTAAAAGAAAATTTTGGCCTCAAAATTTACCTAATCAAAACAAATGAAGGTATTGATGTTGCATCGTCTCCTCGAGTTCCCACGTGGCTTCTTCCGAACTGTGATTACGCCATAAAACCTTAACCAACAGAACCAACTTCCTTTTCAAAACTTTTACATCATGATCTAAAATCTGAATCGGCTCTTCTTCAAAGGTCAAATCTAGCCTAACTTCAACCTCTTCAGTCAAAATGATGTGTGTAGGATCAGAACTGTATCGCCTTAACATAGAAACATGGAACATATTATGAATTCGGTCCAACTCTGGAGGTAGCTCAAGTTGATAGGCAATCGGTCTCACGCACTTCACTATACGATAAGGCCCAATAAACCAGGGCTTAACTTGCCCTTCCAACCAAATCTCAGTACCTTCTTCCATGGAGAGACCTTGAGAAAAACTAAGTCCCCCACGGAATACTCAATCTCCTTACACTTCAGATCCGCATAAGACTTCTGTCTGTCTAAAGCCGCCTTCAGCCGATCCCGAATCATCCTAACCTTATCTTCAGTATCAGAAATTAACTTAGGTCCTAGTACCCACTGCTCGCTCAACTCAATCCAACATGTAGGAGTACGACACTTACGACTATATAATGCCTCGTAAGGTGCCATCTGTATGTTGGACTGGTGGCTATTATTGTACGCAAACTCTGCCAACGGAAAATAATCCTCCCAACTGCCCTGGAAATCAATCACACAACTTCTTAACATGTCCTCTAGTATCTGAATCACCTTCTCTAACTGACCATCTGTCTGAGGATGGAACGCAGTACTGAAGTCCAACCTTGTACCCAGTGCCTCATGCAACTTCTTCCAGAACTGAGACGTAAAGCGAGGATCTCTATCAGATATAATAGAAATCGATACCCCATGTAATCTCACAATTTCAGATACATACAACTTAGCCAACTTCTGTAATGAATAATCAGTATGAACAAGTATAAAGTGGGCAGACTTGGTCAACCAATCCATGATGACCCATATCAAATCTTTCTTAGAAGGCGTTAGGGGTAGCCCACTAACAAAATCCATAGTTACTCTCTCCCACTTCCAAAGTGGGATCTTAACTGGTTGAAGCAACCCTGAAGGCAACTAATGCTCCACCTTAACCTACTGGCAAGTTAGACACTTACTCACAAACTCAGTAACTTCTCACTTAAGTCCTGGCCACCAATACAATTCCCGAAGGTCTCGGTACATCTTATTTTTGCTAGGATGCATAGCGTAAGGACTACTATGCGCCTCCTGAAGTAACGACTGCCTCAAACCAATATCTTTCGGTACAGAAACTCTCCCACGGAAACATAGTACCCCTTCGCCACTCAGCCCAAAATCTAAAGTTTTCCCATTCTCTATCTATTGGAAGCGTGAACTCAGTAACTCATCCTCTAACTGCTTACTTTTAATCTGCTCAATCCACATTGGTTTAACTTGAAGTTCGGCCAATAAACTACCATCGTCAAATAGACTGAGACGAGCAAACATCGCCCTCAAATCAGTAACAGCCCTACGGCTCAGTGCATTGGCTACCACATTAGCTTTGCCAGGATGGTACTCAATCGAACAGTTGTAATCCTTAAGCAGCTCGACCCATCTACATTGTCTAAGGTTTAGATCTTTCTGAGTGAGGAGATACTTGAGGCTCTTGTGATCCATGTAAATAATACACTTCTTATCATACAGGTAATGCCTCCAACTCTTTAGTGCGAAAACCATTGCAGCCAACTCCAAGTCATGAGTCGAGTAGTTCATTTCATGCGTCTTAAGCTGACGAGACGCATACGCCACTACCTTACCCTCCTGCATCAGCACACAGTCCAAACCAACAGGTGATGCATCGCTATAGATAGTGAATTCCTTCCCAGATTCTGCCTGTATCAAGACAGAAGCCTTAGTCAGAACTTTCGTAAGCTTCTCAAAACTTTCCTATTACTTATCAGTCTAGTTAAACGGTGCCCCTTTTTGTAACAATTTAGTCAGAGGTGCAGAAATTAATGAAAACCCCTCAACAAACCGTCTATAATACCCTGCCAAACCCAGAAAACTTCAAATTTTTGACACCGACTTAGGCTGCTTCCAATCTAGAACTGCTTCAATTTTTCGAGGATCAACCTTAATCCCCTTAGCAAACACCACGTGACCCAGAAAAGTGACCTCATGTAACCAAAATTCACATTTGCTGAATTTAGCATATAATTGCTTTTCCCTCAAAATTCGCAGAACAACCCGAAGATATGCATCATGTTCCTCCTCAGTCTTTGAATACACTAGAATGTCATCTATAAACACCACCACGGACCGATCCAAATAGGGCTAGAACACTCGGTTCATCAGATCCATAAAAACTGTTGGTGCATTCGTTAATCCAAACGACATCACTAGAAACTTGTAATGACCATAAAGAGTCCTAAATGCTGTCTTGTATACATCAGTCTCCCTGACTTTCAGTTGATAGTACTCCGATCGGAGATCTATTTTAGAGAAAACTGAAGCTCTTCAAAACTGGTCAAAAAGATCATCAATCCTCGATAGGGGGTGTAGACACTCAATTTTTGCCCGGGCCTAGAAATAAGTCCAAAAACAAAAATAATAAACCCCCCAAAAAAAAGGTCCAAGTTCAGTCCAAAATTACAAATATAATTTGGCCCGATCGGAATGGCCCATTACTTGAAAAGATTTAAGGTCCATCTACAAGCTAGACTCATATGGAAATATAATCTTCAGTGATATACAATCTTAGATATGATTGCAATCTTAGATATGATATGCAATCTTAGATATGATACAATCTTAGATATGATTGCAATCTTAGATATGATATGCAATCTTAGAAGATATGATTTTGTAATCTTAGAGATTTAATTTGTAGATACCTTTTAATCTTAACCGTTGATGTAATTGATCTGTATCGTTGGATTTGAGGAGGTTCAACTATAAATAGAGGTCTCTCCCTTCATTGTAAACACACTGGAGTTTTGGGAAACAATAAAATTTTTGAGAGCTTTCACTCAAATTTCTCTCCCTCTTACGTTCTTATTTTCTATGGTTTGTTCTTATTTTATTCTTTGTTCATCTTCGTTTTTCAACCCTTTTTATTTTGATTTAATCTATGTTTCCCTGATTTTTTATATATATTTTAATTTTTTAATAATTTTAGTATCATATCAAACTATTTCATTTTTTAATAATTTTTTTAGTATTACTCTTAGTAAATTATTTTTTAAATTTTACTCAAATCATTATTTTAAAAAAATATATTTCATTTAATTTTCATATTTTATCCAAAAGTTTTTCTAAAATGAGGCAATGTTTTTCGTATTTAGGAATTCGGAAAATAGTGCCCTAACATGCTGGGTTGCGATTTCCCGTTTGTCTAAATGTCTAAAGTATCCTTCTAAATAGATTTTGTAAATCACGAGATGATTTTAGTTATGAGAGTTTAAGAATATCCTGTCCTATCATGCTGGATATGATGTTTGTATTCTTTCGGAGCTAAGGAATCTCTATTTTTCAACTTAAATAATTTCGATTTTAAAGAGATCTTATTTCTAAATTCTTTCGAACTTTTGACATTAAGACAGAAAACTATTCATTTTGGTACCAATTTTGGGGGTTACGAGGGTGCTAATCCTTCCTCGTATGTAACTGACTCCCGAACCTATTTTCTTAATTTTCGTAGACCAAAACGTTTTATAAGGTGATCCAATCACACCTAAAAAAGGTTGGTGGCGACTCATGTTTTCGTTTTTCAAAAGTCGATTCCCATTTTTCAAATATTCTTTTAAAAAATGGTTTCGACAGCTTGGTGACTCCATTGGGAACGTTAAGAGAGTCAAGCCAAAAAAAATTGATAACTTTCTGTCTTAATGCTAAAAATTTGAAAAGATTTAAAGATAAAGATCCCTTTTTATGTGTTTTCTGCATATGTTTGTTATTTTTCTCGTACACATTGCATTTGCATGACCGTTGTGGTTGCACCCTTAAGTGGGAGTGAGAAGCTACGCTTTCGTGAGGTTTTCACCTTCGTATGAGCTAGTGGATTGCTTCCGAGATACTGTACCTATGTCTTCGTGAGATTTTCATCTCCGCATGGCCATAGGAAAATGTGTCCCCCTGAACTGAACTTGGTCTATATGAGCCTATAATGGGTGAGGACCGAGGAATCTGCTGGTTCAGGTACCCTCACTTTAGAACCAAACTACATATAGTGAACTTTAAGTGCTTGCCCTAGGTAGTATGGTGATGACCTTTAGTACCTACCTTTATAAGTGCTTGTTTATTACATCTTTTTATATGATAATGACTTGTTTTTTTTTGTCATCATCGCATGTCATCCATCATTAAAAGGTGTCGATTCAAGGTTTGATTTCTGAGTTAGGAAGTTTTGTAATGAGGAATGAATATCTTAATAAAGTGGAGGACAACTCTTCCGTTTGTGCGTGGTCAGAGAAAACCCAGTTAGAGAAAGGAGATAGTGTCATCGAGGGATATACATTGAAGTTGTGGGACTTTACTCGTATCAGTTCGACACAAAATGATTTTCGAGAGATGAAGGACATTTGGGCCCAGTGGGATGACAAGGTTAGGTAGCTGTTCTACCAGAACTATGGAGATCTTCCTTATTTGCTAGATTATTGGAGGAAAGCTTACGAGTAGTTCCATCAGAATTAGACGTCATGAAACAAGAGTTTGAGAGAAAGAATTTGGAGCTTGGGAAGAAGATCGAGAAACTAGAAGAGGAAAAAATGTATTTAAGCCTAGACGTCGACGTTCAAAAGATTGAGGTTGAAAAAGTAAGGAAGGAAAAGAGGAAAGTCGAAGAAGACCGAGATGATCTGAAAAAGAATTATAAGAAAATATAGTTGTCAATGAAAAAGCTGGGTTGGGAAAGACTTCAGAGCAATGGCAGCAAGAGATTCAGGAAGAGAGAACCAGAGCTGATCATTGAGAGAAAAAGTTTCAAGAGATGCAAGCACAGAATCAAGCCTTAGAAAGGAGTTTGGTAGAAAGCCAGAAAGAGAAGCATGGATTAAAGATTAAAGTAGTTGAACTTGGACGATCTCTTCATCATTACCGAAGTCGTAACTCTGCGATCGAATTAAAGGCAAGCTTGGATAAGATCGAGGACATGAAGTACAATATTGGAGGGTTAGAAGCAGCACTACAGGACTGTGAGCTACGAATTGAGCAGCTCGAGGCGAGAGAAGAACAGTGGAAGAGAGAACTTCACCATCTTTGGGATCAAGTGAGAGATAGAGATCATGTCATGGAACATGCCCTAGTTCAGATTCGAGAGGTTGCTGAACACTTGCAGGATTTGGCAATACATGCTAGAACGCTGAGTATAATGTATGAGTCATCGTCAGACAAAGGATGAGAGTTAGCATTATTATTGGATAGGATTAAGACTCTAGGCCTACGGACGAAAGTATATTTGTAATCCGTTTTATGAAAAGATTTTTGTTCCTTAAATAACGTTTTCTAAAATGAAACTGAATCAGAATCGATACCTTTTTGCATTCATGCATTTGCATTGCATCACACCGCATCATATGCATTTAAATCCATAAAAATACCCTAATTAGGCAAAAAATTATTTCAGAGGGTTAATCGGGGATATGGAACAAAGGTTGGAGAGATTGGAGCAAAGGCAAATACAGATGCAAGAGCAGTTAACCAAGATTCAACAAGATATACATGATCAAATGTTAGAGCTCCAAAGAAATGTAATTGGCCAGCTACTAGCCGAAGGGCTTGAAAAGAAGAAAAGCCCAGTGGTCAACACTGAGGATGATATTGAGAACATCGTTTATTCCCCAAGTTTTACTCCAATAAGCGTCCAAACTCAACCAGACGAGGTACCTGTTACTATCAGACTCCAATAGCATCAGGCCAGTATGGTGGCACCAGTAAATTACTTAGTAGGCTCAGGTCCCAATTCGAGGGGCAATTTAGCCAATCTTGTTGCCATTAAAGAAGCAAAGAAGACATGTGTGGAGCTTCCAAAATAGCACGAAGCTTTCAAAAGTCGAGAGTGGAGCTCCCAAAGTAATACTTTGAAGGCAATGAAGAAAAAGGAAAAAGAGGTGAAAACAATTACCATAAGCCAGCCAAGAGTTACTAGCCATCAGAAATCCAATTCGAGACCGAGTTCTGAAAAACTCACATCTACACCAATCCCGATGTCGTATAAGGAGCTATATAAAAGATTATTTGACGCACACGTAGTAGCCCCTTTTCATTTAAAACCATTGCAGCCCCCATACCCCAAATGGTATGATCCGAGCACTCAATGCGAATACCATGCGGGAATCACAGGACATTCGATTGAGAATTGCACTGCCTTTAAAAAGGCAATTGAGAGGTTCATTAAGATGGGTGTTGTAAACTTTGGTGGTCCCTCTGGAGCAGAAAAGCTGTTACCCTATCATCTAGATAAAAGGGAAAATTCCATAAGAGAAGAGGGCGTGGGATCCAAGAATGCACCAAGTTCAGGGCTTTTAAACAAAACTTGATGTTGGAGGATTTGAATGACGTATCTGAAGAAGAAACCAAGAAATAAAAATTGTTAAGCCTTTGTACATTTGGGGATGTTTTGAACAATGAAATTGTGGAAGTTATCCTTGTATTTAAAGATTAATCTAGAGTAATGTTTAGAACACACTTATTGTTTTAAAGCCTAGAAACAACAAGGTTTCATTTGTGAAATAGGCTCATGTTCGGACATCATTGTTTCAATAAAACATATCTTTCATGATCAATACGAGCAAATATTCTTTCATTCTTTTACCAATAAATATTCTTTTGACCTTTAAAATTCTTTCTAAATTGCATTCATAACATGTAAATAGTCATGGTTGAATTCATTTATTCCTTGTATATTCTTTTGTGCCTATCATGGGTCCCTAAATATCAATGACATAGGCAATGATACTACAGATTCAGAGTTCCTTTTTGAGCGTGACATGTGTTTAGAGGAATCTTAGTATTTTGAAGATGACAGAGATTGTAATCTATCTTCTGATTTGTTGGAAATAGTAAAGCAAGAAGAGCAGCAAATTTTTCCCCATAAAGAGGTGGTAGAGAATTTAGCCTTAGAGGAAGGAAAGGTTGAGAAATTGGAACGTGTATAACTAGAAAGACAAAACAAGACCTTGTTGGGACTATTATAGGAATTCATAGATGTCTATAGGAACGTCGGAAGAACACATGCAAGAGGATTCATAATGACCAGGATAAACAAGAGCCTTGGGCACTGTTGGTTCACCATGGAAGGGGATCGCATCAGTTATATCATAAATGCCGAATTTAATGAGCCAAGACTTATAGGGCATGTATGTTATGGGCCTGTCAAAAGTTTCAAGTTGACAATTGTTCATCTTTGTGGTTGTCGACTATTCCGTTAAGAGGGTAGAGATAGCTTCATATGCCAATATTACAAAGTTAATAGTCATCAAATTTCAAAAAAAAAAATACATCATATCCAACTGCAGAATGCCAAAAGTTTGCAGTCTTTTCAAAGATAAGGCGCCATACCACAGTACAACAAAGGTTGCTAAAAGAAAAGAAAAAGAAGAAAAATAAATTACAGAAGATGACCGATATTGGTAAAAATTGGCATAAGAAACTACCGCTTACTCTCTATGCTTACGCTGGGGCAAACACTTTCAGTTCCAGTTGTTTCAAAGGTTCCAACCATCATCCTTGGAATGGGTGCATTGTTTGGCTTTCTTGAGCAGTCTGATGTGCCGTTAATAGCTGTGATGGTTAGCTCCAAGCGGTGGCCATTGATTTCCAACTATGGGGCATTAGGCCGTACACAGTCTTTGAAGCTTAAAATGATAGATTCTTTCTTCAAAACCAGTTTTTGACAAAGTGGAGGACGGTATAATGAAGGAAGCTCTCTTAGACTTCTATACAAGTTCAGGGAAGAGGAAACCTGATCAAATTATTATTTTCAGGGATGGGGTTAGCGAGTCTCAATTCAATCAAGTTTTGATCAAGTTGTTGAGGCTTGCAGGTTCCTTGACGAGAAATGGAACCCTAAAGATTGTGGTTATTATTGTACGAAAAACCATCACACCAAGTTTTTTTTTCAGCAGGGATCTCCTGACAATGTGCTGCATGGTACTGTCATTGACAACAAAGTATGCCATCCAAAGAACAATGATTTTTACCTTGGTACCCATGCTGGAATGATTGGAATCACGAGGCAGACCCACTATCATGTTCTTTTAGACCAGGCTGGGTTTTCGGCTGATGATCTGCAAGAGTTTGTTCATTCTCTATCCTATATGTGTCAAAGGAGCACCACAACCATATTTGTTGTGGCTCCTATTTGCTACGCTCATTTGGCAGCTTCACAGTTGGGGGCAATTGATGAAGATTAGGGATGTTTCAGAAACATCATCGAGTCATGGTGAGATGTATGCTCCGAGAGTAATCTCTGTACCTCAGCTTTTCAGGTTGAAAGATAAAGTCAGCAACTTCATTCTTGTCTGCTGAGAATCATTGAACCATCTTTTTGTAGGGTTTGACAAACAACAACCAGGACTGCTGCTGGGGCAATCCTTTTCTCATGGGTTTATGAATCAAGATTTTTTCCTCTAAGCTTTGATGGAGTCAAGAATTGAATACCTCTAGTAAACTTAACTTGAAAGTATTCATCCTAAGCAAATGTACCAAAATGGATGACACAGACTTATGACAAAGAAGGTTCATCTAAAAGAATTTCATGAAGGAAACCTTGTGCTGAAAGAGATCCTTCCCATTCAAAAGGATGCCGAATTGGGAAGGGCCATATGTTGCGAAGAGGGCTTTCTCTAGAGGTGCACTGATTTTTGACAAGAAATGGATAGGAAGAATTTATCTGATCTAGTGAATTTGGACTCGATCAAGGAGTACTTTGTCTGCAGGGGAAGGGAAGCCAAGGTGAAAACCCGCAAAGGGCACTTTGGGACTTCTATTTCAAAAAAAAAAAAGAAAAAAATGGAGAGGCCAAGGTGAAAACCCGCAAAGGGCGCCTTGTGACCAAAGGGGTTTTGAGTGGAAAACCCGAAAGGGCAGCTCAAATTTGGAAAGTCATGCAGTGACCTTGCTATACCAGATTCGACGAGAAGTGAAGTATGTTACATACTGAGGCATCAACGAATTACTTTGGATCTTTTAAACACATGTTGAACTCAAGAAAGTCTTCATGGATCTGGTGTATAGGCGCTCAAGCGGCGATATTTGGGGCATCTGATTTCTGTCCTATTTACTATCTTTGGATTCTTTTTCTTCGTAAAGATATGTTTTCAATTTAATCTTTTTGCATTCCTTCCAATAATTTGTCCAAATCTAATTATCCTCAGGATCAATTTATTTGTCTCCCATTATTCATAAAGCATGTTGCATTGAAATAATGATAGATGAATTGAAATATCTTCACAAACGAAGTTTTGCATATTACTCTGGAAATTTCTAGATAATACAAGAAACTAAAACAAGACAATTGTTTAAGGAATTCTCATATGTATGGGTTGGAGATACTCGAGAGATTTTCTTCTTCAGTCCAAAAGGTGGTTGGACGTTTTAAGCAATATTGATCTTAAGAAAGGATCATTTCATAAACATCTTCAGTGGGTCGTAACATTCGGGGAATGGTACGGTAGACCAAATTGACGGAGAAGATTCGGGGCATACGAGTAGAGTATGATTGATACATCGAGAAGAATGAGGTGGAAAGCTCGATAGATGAATGAGTGATGACATCCGAAATAGGAGTTATTTTCATAAATATTTTGCATTATAACAGGTTTAGTTAGGAGCACTTGACTCATTTCGATCATAGCATCCTAATCATTAGGCATGAACTCATACGCATTATACAGGTTATGTTCTTCAAGGGACAATGAAGATTGATGTGCCTTAACTCCTTAAGCAGTCGGGTAACAGGCTAAAGCATAGCAGATCTGGCTTTCACGTGTTTATGCTGAAGTAGATCTAAGATGATTTGGTGTCTCTGTATTGTCAGAGAGCAGATCGAAGATAGCAGATTTGGCATCTCTGTACTGTCAGAGAACAAATCAAAGAAACAAATTTGGCATCTCTATATTCGACGGAGAGCAGGTCGAAGACATAGCAGATCTAACGTTCATTGAAGCAGATCCAAGATGATTTGGCATCTCTGTATTAGATGGGGAGCAAATCGAAAATATAGCAGATCTGACCTTCATTGAAGCATATCCAAGATGATTTGGCATCTCTGTATTAGACGGGGAGCAGATCGAAGACATAGCAGATCTGACCTTCATTGAAGCAGATCCAAAATGATTTGGCATCTCTGTATTAGACGGGGAGCAGATCGAAGACAGCAGATCTGACCTTCATTGAAGCAGATCCAAGATGATTTGGCATCTCTGTATTAGACGGGGAGTAGATTGAAGACATAGCAGATCTGACCTTCATTGAAGCAGATCCAAGATGATTTGGCATCTCTGTATTAGACGGGGAGCAGATCGAAGACAACGGATCTGACCTTCACTTCATTGAAGCAGATCCAAGATGATTTGGCATCTCTGTATTAGACGGGGAGTAGATCGAAAATATAGCAGATCTGACCTTCATTGAAGCAGATCCAAGATGATTTGGCATCTCTATATTAGAGGGGAGCAGATAGAAGACAATGGATCTGACCTTCACTTCATTGAAGCAGATCCAAGATGATTTGGCATCTCTGTATTAGACGGGGAGCAGATAAAAAATATAGCAGATCTGACCTTCATTAAAGTAGATCTAAGATGATTTGGCATCTCTGTATTAGGCAGGGAGTAGATTGAAGACACAGCAGATTCATGGAAGCAGATCCAAGATGATTTGACATCTCTGTATTAGACGGGGAGCAGATCGAAGACAGCAGATCTGACCTTCATTGAAGCAGATCCAAGATGATTTGGCATCTACGTAGATTAGGCGGGAGCAGATCGAAGACAACGGATCTGACCTTCACTTCATTGAAGCAGATCCAAGATGATTTGGCATCTCTGTATTAGACGGGAAGCAGATCAAAAATATAGCAGATCTGACCTTCATTGAAGCAGATCCAAGATGATTTGGCATCTCTGTATTAGACAGGGAGCAGATTGAAGACGCAGCAGATCTGACCTTCATTGAAGCAGATCCAAGATGATTTGGCATCTCTGTATTAGACGGGGAGAAGATCGAAAATATAGCAAATCTGACCTTCATTGAAGCATATCCAAGATGATTTGGCATCTCTGTATTAGACGGGGAGTAGATCGAAGACATAGCAGATCTGACCTTCATTGAAGCAGATCCAAGATGATTTGACATCTCTGTATTAGACGGGGAGCAGATCGAAGACAGCAGATCTGACCTTCATTGAAGCAGATCCAAGATGATTTGGTATCTCTGTATTAGACAGGGAGCAGATTGAAGACACAGCAGATCTGACCTTCATTGAAGCAGATCCAAGATGATTTGGCATCTCTGTATTAGGCAGGGAGCAGATTGAAGACACAGCAGATCTGACCTTCATGGAAGCAGATCCAAGATGATTTGACATCTCTGTATTAGACGGGGAGCAGATCGAAGACAGCAGATCTGACCTTCATTGAAGTAGATCCAAGATGATTTGGCATCTCTGTATTAGACAGGGAGCAGATTGAAGACACAGCAGATCTGACCTTCATTGAAGCAGATCCAAGATGATTTGGCATCTCTGTATTAGACGGGGAGCAGATCAAAGACACAACAGATTGGACCTTCATTGAAGCAGATCCAAGATGATTTGGCATCTCTATATTAGACGGGGAGCAGATCGAAGACATAGCAGATCTGACCTTCATTGAAGCATATCCAAGATGATAGATTTGGCATCTTTGTATTAGACGGGGAGCAAATCGGAGATAACAGATTTGGCATCTCTGTATTAGACGGGGAGCAGATTGAAGAAGCAGATTTGGCGTCTCTGTATTAGACGGGGAGTAGATCGAAGATAATAGATTTGGCGTCTCTGTATTAGACGGGGAGAAGATCAAAGATAGCAGATATCGCTTTCCTGAGTTGCAGTGAAGCAGATTGAAGCCATCAAGAAGCCATTTAAAGAAGATCAAGGATCAAGAACTCAAGACTCGGCGAGCCCAGGAAAAATTGGTCATTTTATAGTCTTTGCTCGATTCCTGTTACACAGCAATGAGTAAAGAGGGGCAGCTGTAGACACTCAATTTTGCTCGGGCGCAGAAATAAGTCCAAACACAAAAATAATAAACCCAAAAAAAAACGAAGTCCAAGTTAAGTCCAGAATTACAAATATAATTTGGCCCGATCGGAATGGCCCATTACTTGAAAAGATTTAAGGTCCATCTACAAGCTTGACTCATATGGAAATATAATCTTCAATGATATACAATCTTAGATATGATTGCAATCTTAGATATGATATGCAATCTTAGATATGATACAATCTTAGATATGATTGCAATCTTAGATATGATATGCAATCTTAGAAGATATGATTTTGTAATCTTAGAGATTTAATTTGTAGATACCTTTTAATCTTAACCGTTGATGTAATTGATCTGTACCGTTGGATTTGAGGAGGTTCAACTATAAATAGAGGCCTCTCCCTTCATTGTAAACACACTGGAGTTTTGGGAAACAATAAAATTTTTGAGAGCTTTCACTCAAATTTCTCTCCCTCTTACGTTCTTATTTTTTATGTTTTGTTCTTATTTTATTCTTTGTTCATCTTCATTTTTCAACCCTTTTTATTTTGATTTAATCCATGTTTCCCTGATTTTTTTATATATATTTTAATTTTTTAATAATTTTAGTATCATATCAAACTATTTCATTTTTTAATAATTTTTTTAGTATTACTCTTAGTAAATTATTTTTTAAATTTTACTCAAATCATTATTTTAAAAAATATATTTCATTTAATTGTCATATTTTATCCAAAAGTTTTTCTAAAATGAGGCAATGTTTTTCGTATTTAGGAATTCGGAAAATAGTGCCCTAACATGCTGGGTTGCGATTTCACGTTTGTCTAAATGTATAAAGTATCCTTCTAAATAGATTTTGTAAATCACAAGATGATTTCAGTTATGAGAGTTTAAGAATATCGTGTCCTATCATGCTGGATATGATGTTTGTATTCTTTCAGAGCTAAGGAATCTCGATTTTTCAACTTAAATAATTTCGGTTTTAAAGAGATCTTATTTCTAAATTCTTTCAAACTTTTGACATTAAGATAGAAAACTATTCAATTTGGTACCAATTTTGGGCGTTGCGAGGGTGCTAATCCTTCCTCATACGTAACCGACTCCCGAACTTGTTTTTTTAATTTTCGTAGACCAAAACGTTTTATAAGGTGATCCAATCACACCTAAAAAAGGTTGGTGGCGACTCCTGTTTTCGTTTTTCAAAAGTCGATCCCCGTTTTTCGAACATTCCTTTAAAAAATGGTTTCGATAGGGGGTACTTATTCTTAATAGTCAATTTATTCAACTACCAATAGTCGATGCACATGCGCATGGTTCCATCCTTCTCCTTCACGAACAACACCGGTGCTCCCTATGGAGACACACTTGGGCAAATGAACTCTCGATTAAGTAATTCCTAAATTTGAGCCTTAAGCTCTACGATCTCCTTCGGTGCCATTCTATAAGGGGCGATAGACACTGGAGCTGTACCAGGCAAGAGCTCTATCCCAAACTTAACTTCGCGATTAGGAGGTAACCCCGATAACTCATCGGGAAAGACATCCGAAAAATCCTTAACTATTCTAATATCTTGAACAGACAAAACCTCAGGACTCGAAGCACTGGCATAGGCTAGATATGCCTCACAACCTTTACACACCAGCTTCTCAGCCCTAAGTGCCGAAATCACATTTGATAGATAATTTTGACGCTCCCCAATTACATTTACCTCCTCACCCTTTTTAGTTATCAATATCATCTACTTTGCAGTACAGTCCAAGTTTGCCCGATGCTTAACCAGCCAATCCATGCCCAATATCACGTCAAATTCCCCAAAAGGAAGTTCCATCAAGTCGGCTAAAAAGATCCTTCCTTGAACCTTTAAGGGTACTTCTCTAAACAATTTGCTCACTCTCACTGACTGCCCTAAGGGACTTAACACGGTAACTTCACTCGCAGTGTTTTCACACATCACACCCAAAGTCTCAGACACAGAGCATGCTATATACGAGTGCTTATAACCAATATCAATCAATCCAGTGTAGCGTACATGATGAATAAAGAACGTACTCGTAATAACATCTGGGGCATCTCCGTCCTCTCGACGACGTGTAGCATAAACCAGTGTCGGCTGTCTCACCTCAGTATGACCTGCACCTTTGCCTGGTGTTCCACGACCACTGCTCATACCATTTCCACCTCTAGCCGAACCATGACCTCTCGGTGGCTACTGAAAACCCCTCTGCGGCTGAACAGTACCACCACCTGTAATAGCCGGATTTAGTCCCTAATTGGAACGGTAGTTTCGAGACCACGAATTTGAGTTTAAAAAATATTTAAAAAATATTTTTTGTATTTATTTTATGTGAATTTATATCTGTGAAATTTTCGTGATTTAATTTTTTCGTTTGAGTGTTCGATTAAATAAAAGGACTTAATCGTGTAAAATGAAAATTTGGTGGTTAGTTGTGAAAGGGCCGAATAGTGGTTGTTCTTTTAATATGGAGGCTTTATGTTGCTATTAAACCATTTACATAATGGGTGGATGGAAATAGTCAAGGTTTATAATGGTTTTATATTATATTATTAAGGTTATATAAGTAATTTAATTAATAAACATATATTAGTTAAAATAAAGCTATCATATTCATTTATTCTCACTTTGTTCATCAACCGAATACTAAAGAAAATAAAAATAATTAAATAAGCTTAGGTTTCAGCACTTTGAAAACTTAATTCAAGGTAAGTTCTAGCTCGATTTTCGATAATTTTTACGTTTTTGAGATCGTTGCTTTGAGTACTATCCGAGCCATGCTTGAACTTTTGGTTTTGATGAATATTTTGAGTTATGCCATTGATGAGAGCTTGTGATTTTTGTTGTTTGATAATGAAATATGAAAGAGATGTTTTAGATTAACATGTTTTGTATTGGAGTTTTTGATGATTTTGAGTAATTAGGACTAAGTTGCAAAAAATAAAAATTTGAGGGACTAAAATGTGAAATAAATGAAATATATGGACTTGTATGAACACTAGGAATATTCGGCCAAACATGGTATGAACACTAGGAATATTCGGCCAAACATGGGTATCTTGAGATTTTGCATATTTTGTGTTTTGTGCAATAGGGACTAAATTGTAAAAAGTGTAAATGTTAGGGGTAAAATGGTAATTTGTCCATTTATGTGTTTTTGGACTAAATTGAATGAAAATATGTTTGAATGAGCTTAATTTGAATATGTTTAGATCAGGAACCAAGGAAATCGGATTTGGATCGGGGGAAAACGAAAGTTGTCGACTAGCCGATCCGTATCGATTTTTCGTTGTCCAAGGTAAGTTTATAAGCAAATAGA
Organism: Gossypium longicalyx; assembly: GCA_025698465.1. Lineage (NCBI taxonomy): Eukaryota > Viridiplantae > Streptophyta > Magnoliopsida > Malvales > Malvaceae > Gossypium > Gossypium longicalyx. The sequence goes on along the minus strand of CM046995.1, from coordinate 61,779,096 downwards.
CGTACTTTATTTTAATTAAATACTAAATATATATGCTGAAATGAAATATATGAATTTATACATGCTATGGTTGAATATGAATAAGCTTGGCTACTATATTTTTGAATTCGTTTCGACCGAGTTACGATGTCCGAAAGCCCCGTATGAACCTTAGGAATAGTTAGGATACATATGTCATTGTTTGTGATTTTGTGACAGGTTTTAAATATTTATAATTAATCGTTCTTGAAACTAACTATTATTATGATGTAGGCAAGTGTACCTATTGAACAGTAGTATAGTTTTAGCAAGACCGGATTGTCGAACCCAAAGGAACTAAAAGTACTAGTAATGACTGTCTTTTTATTATCTAGCCTAAGAATAATGGGTTTTTTTAACTAACTAATTAACTAAACTAAGAATTCATAGAAAATAGAATTGGGGGATTACTTTTGGAAAACGATTGAATTAAGACAATATCTAAGGAAGAATCCACCTAGACTTTACTTGTTTTTCTGACTCCGAATCGGATGATTTATTCATTTAACTTATAATAAAAAAAATTCTTCTCAACTTATAATTTCTATAGATAATACCTCAAAATAATCCATAGGTAATCAAACATTGAAAATTTGACTAAAAGAATATAAAAGTTTCAAACATTCCAAGTTGAGCATTTTATCATGAAAACATAGGTGTCTCCCTTCATCTAAGTAATTACCTTTGGTTCAAAATATCATAGAGTTTCACATCCTCACTAAAGATTCACTTAAATTACTTGAGGTGTTTAAGGATAATAAATGAAACACTCAATAGTCAATAATGAAAAGTCATTACCATAGGCTTGCATGAAAATCAAATCTCCACCACTATAAATTGAGATGAAACATCAATCAAAAGGGCTTTAGAGGGTTGTAACATGGCTTTGGTTAAAGGGTGTGGTTACAAGCTGGAAGAAAGGGTTAGAATCGAGATTGAATTGAAAAATTGCCTAACTAGAAAAATGACTAGTTATCAGTTGCGTACAATAGAGCTTTTTTCTCGGAATATGGAATTTAACTACTTTAGCTCAAAAGATTATTTTTTATTATTATTTAAGAACAAGTCAAGTATTGAAATATTTAGAACAGGACATAGCTAAGCAATTTATTCAATTCAAATCTCGACAAAAATAGGGATCAATTTAATTGAACAGATTTCAATAATAATAGGTTAAGGGCTAGTGTTAAGGGTAATACAAGAAATGACTTGTTAGCTCAATGGGGTTTACTAAGGGTTAATTGTGGAGGTAGGCTTTTCATGGCATGAGTGGGTTAATCCTAAGTGCCTTTATCATCTTGACATATCAAATCAAATAGTGTGGTCTTGACATGCATAATTAAGCAAGTTCTAGAATAAAAGTTCCATATTGACGCACTCATAATGAAAGTGAGCATAAAGGAATTAATAGATGCTATTGAAGGCTCAAGATCTCACAAAATTATGGCTTTTTGATGTTTAAACTTGTGAATTTCAAATCAAGAGAATACCTAGACTTTGGGAAAAAACAAAAATTCTTAAATTCTTAAAAAAAAATCAACTTATCATGCTTGCTTCCCTAATGTCTTAAAGTTTAAATACTCAGTGCATGAATGGCTATGTTTTAATTTAAGATATATCAATAAAAATCATAAATCAATCAAAATTTATTCTAAACATGATATGAGAGCTTTTCAAGAGAACAAGGCAATCATTCAGGGATTTTTCTGATAATGAAATGAATACCCCCCACACATAAGATGTACATTGTCTTCAATGTACAAAGATAGATAGGAAAAAGATAAGTTTGTAATCATAAGATAGGGAGAGAAGTGAAACTTCCTAAATGATGAATGAATTCCTTGAACTGGAGTTTTAGAGAGTAATCGGTGCGAGAGTGGAGGAGGATACTCCGATGGGGAGTAGATGTTAGCTAAACCATAAGTCCTGCGCCAAAAAAATATTATATCTGGTGGTAGCTACGGTCATGGTCGAGCAGGACATGGCAGTCGTGGAGAACTTTTTTCGGTGGAGTTTTTAGTTCCTATGCGATGATGAGCTTAGGAGCTCAATATAACTGTGACAGAATCAGGAACTTTTTAGGAGATATAAATAAAAATAATTACTCTTAATGGAATAACTGAAATTGATAATTATAAAATAAAATTCTAAAATCTAATAAAAATAAAAAGTAGTTTTAATAAAAATTAAAATCATAAAATAATAAATTATTTTTAAACATCTTCATCGCTGGATGGTTCGCGAGGTGGGACTGTCGATGAGATGTGGAGGTGGTGACAAATCTGCTGTAGAGTAGCATCAATGTTGTTAAGTCATTGAAAACACTGCTGCTCAAATCGAGTGAGGCGCTCAGAGATGTCAGCATATAAAGCCACCTCATGAACTGGACGAGAGGGTGGTGATGCCTGAGACGGTGGGTCCTCGTGCTTTGGAGGGACATCATCAGTAATGTCCTCGGGGGCCTCCTCCTCGGTAGATTGGGCGGGACGATATTGAAGAGGGTAAGTTCCTTGGCGCTTTTCGATCATCCTCATGCTTAGCATGCTCGAGATGCCTTGTGGAGACATCTGGCCAATAAGGTTCAAGGATGATTCTTGGGCTGCGGTGTTGAGGAGCCAGAAGTGTCGCGCTAATCGCGTCACATAGGGCCCAATAGAGATGACCCTTTTTCGATGTCGCTCTGTCTGGTGGTGAATGGCAAGGGCGATAAAGTAGGCGAGGTCGAAGATGTGCCCGTGCGACATACACCATAAGTAGTAGATGTCGTTGGTGGTGACGACGCCGGTGCTCTCTCTATGCCCTATTAAGGTGTGAGATAGAATCGAATGTAAATACCTCAAGGATGGAGGGAGAGCTGATGCCTTGGAGCGACTGGGGTTGTAGGTGGCTGAATGTGGTACGAGTGCGCCTCAGCACCGTGAGGGAGAACGATGGATGTGATGGTTGAGAGAATATAAGTCATTTTCCTCCTTGAACTCCTCTGTATATAAGCCCAATGCAGTACCGAATTCTGGGACGCTTAGCTGGCGGACTAATCTGCCTAGGCGAAATTGGACCGTGTCGGGATCATTGTAATTTGTCATTATGGTCTGAAGATGAAACGTTTAGCATAGTTCCATCGTAAGCTCGAGATACATCGGCTCGATGGTCCCAAAGAAAAGCTCCCAAGGGTCAGTGGTTAGGAGGGCCCGAATCGCATCAGCCAACCGAGCTTGTTTTACTGCAGCCCAGTCGATGCAGCGGTCCACAGTTAAAGGTCGGGCCCAGAGTATTTGATAAAGTTCTCCTTGGGGCCCAATGGGGAACTGCAGAAAGGGTGGCGAATTTCCGCAGTAGGATCCGAGGAAGATGACGCCCTTTTTCTTCTCTTCGAAGCGGGGACGGCGATTTTCTTTCCTCGTGAAGACGACATTGTACCTGCAATCAAAACCATTAATTCATCTTGAGGAATGGTCAAAGTAAAATGAAGACAAAAATTAAAATAAAATAAAAATCATAATTTCAACCACAACTACTAAGACTAACAACTTAACCAAAGCAATCAATTTTATGGCATAAGAATGACAGAGAATTTCATGGAATGTAATCATACTTGAGGGATGAAACATGTCAACACAAAATGCATGAGTATGTATGTTATTCTAACCATGAATAATTACTTTAAACTAGTCAAATGGGGCAGGGAAATCATGTAATAAGTAAGAATTTCACATGAAAAAGATGATAACTACTCAAGATAATGAATTTTGAGTGATAGAAAGATAAAAATAACATATAAAATGCAGATTGCTATGATAACTATCATGAAAAACGAGTGTAATTAAAGGGAAAAGAGTAAACAAATGTTAGAAAGGGGAGAATGAGCGTAAAAAATGGGGTTGGAAGCGGTGCACGGGAGTGGCGAGGCGAGTGTGTGGACTTGCAGCGGCTAGGATTAGGGATTTTGAGTGAAGAAGACAATGAATAGTACAACCTATTTATAGATTTTGGGGTACACGGCAAGGGAACACACCCGTGTTCCCCAATTTCAGCCCGTGTGTTTCGTATTTTTAAATTTGGGTGCGTCTGGCATTCGACCCACGCCCGTGTATTTTGGGCGTGTGGGTGCATATGGCCGTGTCGCTCGATCGTGTCTGGCTTTGTTCGCTTCTCTCACACTCATGTATGTAGGCCCATGCCCGTGTTAATTTAACAGGTTCAACCACGGGTGCTAGACACGGGCGTGTCGCACGCCCGTGCTATTTTCTCAGGTTCAACCACGATTCTACAACACGGGCATGACAAACGCCTGTGTTATTTTGGCAGGTTTGCCTATGGCTATGTCGCACGACTGTGGTGTTTTATCATAGCCCGTGTTTGGGAAAAATCTCTACCCTGTTTCCACACGGTCCTCAGCATGCCCGTGTGCCTAGGCGTGTTTGTGTGGAAAACCTGTATTCAACATCTCCGTTAGTAAGTTAGGTGTTAAATACTAAAATTTAAAGAAGTTAATATTGTTAGTGCTCGGGTTGCCTCCCGAGAAGCACTTATTTATAGTCTAAGCTTGACTTACCTCTCCATTGAATGGTCATGGTGGTTCGAGGAGTTTATACTCCTCATTCATGCTACCCATCTTATCAAAATAAGGTTTTAGACAGGTGTTGTTTACCTTAAAAGTGCCGAACTTGGGATGAATTACCTCGACTGTACCGAATAGGAAAATGCTAAGTACCGTAAGAGGGACTTCTTCATTCGGTTTGGTAGTGACAATGTGAGGATCTGTGGCTTCTAATAAAATTTTATCTCCAACCTTAAGTTGATTTGGAAAGGTATTGAGCTCGTTCTGGCGTAGTTTTGGTTTATCGGGTGTTCTTGGTTTATACGTCTGCCATTCATCTAGTTCCTCGATTTGTAGCCTTCGATCTTCATGAATAGGTCCTCTACTATTACTTGGGAATGGCTCATGTAATTCCTTCAGACTCATTTCCTTCAAAGTAGGTTGCACCATATTGTCAGTTTTAGTAGAATGGTTTAGACGATCACCTTCAATTTCTGATGTGTTGCCAGAATTGGGAGCTTGAAGGGTGATTGTTTCGTCTCCCACACGAAGTGTGAGCTCACCTGTGCCAACATCAATAATTGTTTTAGCAGTTGCTAAAAAGGGCCTTCCTAAAATCAAAAGAGTGTTGCTATCCTCCTCTATGTCTAGAACAATAAAGTCAACGGGAAATATAAATTTATCAATTTTAACTAGCACATCTTCAATAATACCCTTAGGAAATCTTATAGTTTTTATCTGCTAATTGTATGCTCATCCTAGTCTGTTTGGGTTTCCCAAGACCTAATTGTTTGAACATTTTGTAGGGCATGACGTTAATACTAGCCCCTAAATCAGCTAATGCATTATTAACATCTAAACTACCAATTAAGTAAGGAATTGTAAAACTCCTTGGATCTTTTAATTTGTTGGGTGACTTATTCTGTAGAATAGCTGAGCAAACTGCGTTTAGCTCCACATACGACGCCTCGTCCAACTTCAGCTTATTTGCTAAAAGCTCCTTTAAAAATTTCATTGCGTTTGGCATCTATGATAGAGCTTCAATAAACTGTAAGTTAATGTGTAGTTTTTTTAAGAGTTTAAGGAATTTACCAAATTGTTCATTTGAGCAGTCTTTCCTTGTCGCGTTGGGGTATGGCACACGAGGTTTATATTCGACATTCACTGATTTGTTTTTATCATGACCTACCTTACCTTGACCTCTGCTCACCACAGTTTCTTGCCTTGGTTCTGGCTTAGGCTTAACGAATCCTTCTTCATCTTGAACATTAATTGCGTTGAGCTGTTCCCTTGGGTTGGGTTCAGTATTACTTGGCAAGCTACCTTGTGGTCGTTCGGAGATTAGTTTGGATAGCTGGCCTATCTAAGTTTCGAGCCCTTGGATCAACGCTTGTTGATTTTTAAGTGTTGTCTTGATGTTCTGGAAACAAGTTTCAGACACCGAGATAATTTTAGATAGCATCTCTTCAAGGGTCAGTTTCTTTTCCTATTGATAGGGTGGTTGTTGAAAACCCGAAAGATTCTGTGGCTTTTGATTCCCTTGACCACCCTAGGAGAAATATGGGTGGTTCCTCCAACCTGCATTATAAGTATTGCGATAAGGATTATTTTGAGATCGAGGATTATTACCCATATAATTTAATTGTTCGTTCTCTATGCTGTGGCCATAGGATTGATATTCTGAATTGCTTGATCCACCTCCACTAACTTCACAGTGCATTACTGGATGAGCTAGCATAGAACCAAGTAAACCATCAATCTTTTTATTTAGAAGTTCTACCTGATTTGATAGCATAGTAATCGAATCGACGTTATAAACACCTGCTGTTTTAGTTGGCTTAGTCCTCATGACTTGCCACTAATAGTTATTCAGTGACATCTCTTCAATAAATTCGTAAGCCTCTTCAGGTGTTTTGTTATTGATGGTTCCCCCGACTGCTACATCAATCATCTATCTTGTTGAGGGGTTCACACCATTGTAGAATGTTTGAACTTGCAACCATAGAGGTAATCCATGGTGAGGACACCTTCGCAGTAGGTATTTGTATCTCTCCCATGTATCGTAAAGAGTTTCTAAGTCCATCTACACAAATGAAGAGATATCATTACATAATTTGGCCATTTTAGTCGGCGAAAAATATTTTAATAAAAATTTTCCGGTTATTTGTTCCCAAGTAGTAATTAACCCTCGTGGTAACGAGTTCAACCACTATTTAGCTTTGTTCCACAATGAAAAAAGTAATAACCGTAGACGAATGGCGTCGTCAGAAATGCCATTAATTTTAAATGTATAATAAAATTCCAGGAAATTTGCCAAGTGAGTGTTTGGATCCTCATCCTGCAAACCATCAAACTGATCAAATTGCTGTATCATTTTAATAGTGTTAGGATTTAGTTCAAAATTATTGGCAGCAATAGAAGGTCTAACTATACTTGACTCAGTTCCTGTTAAAGTAGGTTTGGCATAATCATACATAGTACGAGGAGCAGGATTTTGATTTGCTAGTTCAGCGGGTATCGCAGGAGGTAGCTGATTATCTTGATTCTCAGCCATCTCTTCAGTCGTAATTGAGATATCATCCTCTTGCTCTTCCTTTGTGTATCATAGGCTTCGCCTTATTTCTCTTTGGTTTCTGCGAACTGTGCGATCGATTTCTTCGTCAAAAAGTAGTGGTCCTGACGGGTTTTTTCTAGTCATAAACTATAAAAACTTGCCAAGAGAAAGAAAAAGTAAATTAATAATAATAATAAAATTAACTTGCAAGGAAAATAAATGGTTAAAGTAATAAAAATTGAGTGTTCCTAATATCTTAGCTCCCCGGCAACGGCGCCAAAAACTTGTTCGTGATTTTGTGACATGTTTTAAATATTTATAATTAATCGTTCTTGAAACTAACTATTATCACGATGTAGGCAAGTGTACCTATCGAGCAGTAGTATAGTTTTAGCAAGACCAGATTGTCGAACCCAAAGGAACTAAAAGTACTAGTAATGACTGTCTTTTTATTATCTAGCCTAAGAATAAGGGGGTTTGTTTTAACTAACTAATTAACTAAACTAAGAATTCACAGAAAATAGAATTGGGGGATTACTTTTGGAAAACGATTGAATTAAGACAAGACCTAAGGAAGAATCCACCTAGACTTTACTTGTTATTCTGACTCCGAATCGGACGATTTATTCATTTAACTTGTTCCGTAGAGATCCCTAAGTTATGTTATTATCCCTATTCAAGACTAATAACACCTAATCCCTAGGTTGAATAACTGATACTTTTCTCTAATTATCACCCTAGGGTTGCATTAACTCGATCTATGGATCCCCTTATTAGGTTTCACCCTAATCCAGCAAAATCTTGTCACACTATCTCTAGGCGCGCAATCAACTCTGCTTAATTATGACAATTGTACTCTTAGACAGGGTCTATTCCTCCTCTGAGTAAGAGCGTAACTTGAATCAATATCCTGAAATATCAAAACAAGAATTAAGAACACATAATTAAGAACAAGTCAAATATTTATCATACAATTCAGAAAATAATAACAAGATTCGTCTTAGGTTTCATCCCCCTTAGGTATTTAGGGGATTTAGTTCATAACTAAAAAGGAAAACATCTCAGAAGAATAATGAATACAAAACATAAAGAAAACCCAAAACTCTTAAAGGGAAATTGAAGGGATATCTTCAGTCTTGAGGATGAATCCGGCTTCTGAGATGGATCAATTGGCTTTCTTCGAGTAATTCCTTCCTTTCGTACTGTGCCTCCCCCCTTTTCTCCTCTTCTAGGGTGTATTTATAGGCTTTGGAATGCCTAAGAGCCCTCAAAATTAACCTTTTCTGAATTGGACTCAACTTGGGTTCGGCAGGGACACGCCCGTATGACACTCCCGTGTGTGATTACTTCAGGCCGTGTTCGAGCCTATTAGAATGGAACGACCGTGTGGTCTGCCCGTGTTGATTTCATACGTTAGCCTATTTTCTCTATTTTTGGCCCGTTTCTCGTTCCTTTCACTCTCCTAAGCTCACCTATGTATAAAACATGAAATTATGGCATTAGGAGCATCGAATTCACCAATTCTAAGGAAAAATCATCCATAAAATGCACAAAGCATGGGGTAAAAATATGTATAAATGATGGTTTATCAGTCATGACATAGGATTCTGATATATGTGTGCGAGTAAGACCATGGCATCGATATGTGTTTCCTATATATGTGTACGAGTAAGACCCTATCTGGGAAGTGGCATCGATATGTGATTACATGTAAGACCACGTCTGGGACGTTGGCATTGTACGATATGTGTGATTATCCAATTGTCCTATCTAATTCCAAATGGTTTATCGGGTGAAGATAAGTTGTGTTCGAATGTGTTAAAAGAGTTGAAAAGCCAGGTATGTACTAACTGGATATCTACTAGTAATAAGGTAAGTATATAATTTTATATTTGTTATAAGTTATGTGTAATGTTAATGATGAATATGTGTGAGATTGGTATGGGTATTAGGCTTTGTGACTAAATAATTTGAGTATCAATGAAATTATTCTTAACTATGCACATATGTGTGACCATGTATATTCGACCATATGGGCAATATGTATATGTGATGTTATATTATGATTTACGAGCTTGCATATATAAATATATATGTGTATGGTTTCATTATAATTATTTGTTTTGGAAGTTGATTGTTAACATGTTAAAATGACTATGTGAGTATTCGGTCAAGTAGGAAAAATTGTCTATGGAAATGTCTTAATTATTACATTTGTAAGTTGAGGTCAAGTATGATAATGTTAATATAATTCAATTGATTAAAATAAGTTGAGTATGTCTATGAATTGAATATTTGCTTATGACTTACTAAGCTATAAAAGCTTACTTTGTGTATATGCGTGTTTCTGTTTTATAGATTTTGGATTCAAATTACAAGCTCAGGGATCGTCAGCAAAGTCTATCACACTATCGACCGCCTTCGGTATTTAATAAAATGCATTTTGGAACTATGGCATGTACAGGCTAGAATATATTTTAGAAATGCTGAATGTTGGTTATGTAAATCTAAAGCCATGTGAAAATGGCTTAATTCCTAAGTTTGGTTTTAGTTATGTTTTGATTATGACTTAATCTGTTTTGGTTATAATGTTGCATGTCATGATATGCATGGTATATGTTTTAAATGTTAAATGTTATGAAATGGTTGATGTAATGAACATGGTGTGTACACATTTGCATAGCACATTTATTTGCTTCGACTAAGGTTTTGGTACAGGTAAAACAAATATGAATCGGTATGAAATCTATTTCAATAATGAAATGGTATATATATTCTGTTATAGGTGGAATGGAATAAAATGATTATGATTAATTTGTGATTTGGCATTGCTTATACAAATACTTATGCATATGATAATTTGACTTGGCATGTTTGACACATGATATGTAATATTTATGTTTTGGATATATTTGTGTGTAGTTAATGTTTTGTAATGATAAAATAATCTTCTTCAGTTGATAAGTATTTTCATTCAACTTAGTTGAATTATGATTTCATGTATGTTTTTTAGTGGGTTTTAGATGCTCAAATTCGATTGTGTTAGCCAGGTAATGTACTGAATAAGTAGTGATAAGTTGAATATGTTAATTGGACTTATTAATTTATATTATTAAGGTTCGGTAAATGTGATTAAAAAATAGGTAATTATGGTATGTATGTATTAGGTTGCTGTATATTAAATGCCTGGAAGAATGATCAAATGAATATTGACTTGTTCAATAAAATAAATTATGAAAATAGCATGTATATTATGTGATATATAAATGTCCAACTTGATAGTAAATGGAAGATGAATATAATATGATTTTCATTAAATAATTATATGTAGTAGATTTTTGGGAGTTTTATTTGAGTATGATTTATAGTATTCAACTAAAGTGTAATAAAGTCTGAATATGTGCACGTATTATAAATTGAATCAAAAGTGTATTCAATTATGTGGTAATGATATTTAAATTGATTATTGAAGTTAATAAATTATTTTTTCTTTTAAATAAAAAAATTATGCAAGTGTATGCGTGTGTTCATTTGAATTTGTGTTTTGATTGGTATCACACCTCGTGACCCTAATTCGACGACAGATACGAGTTAGGGGTGTTACATTTTATTGGTATCAGAGCTACAGTTTAGTCGATTCTAGGACTAACGTAGCGTGTGTGGGTCTAGCTATACATGCCATATTATATACTGCGATAGTGTGATGACTTCTGACATTTGAAAATGTGTTTTCATATAGTAAATGGTTCCCGATAGAGCTGTAGCTGATGATGTCGAGAGTGTAGACCCTGCTCCCGCGCAAGGGATAGCACCAGTTGATTCTCGACCGACTTCGAGTAATCAAGAAAGTGAGTCTAAACAAGCCTTTTATCAAATGATGAATGACTGGTTTACTCAATATATCCGGACTAACTCAGCTGCACAACATCCTCCACCCCAAAATAATCCATTTTCGATGCCTGCTGTACCTCAAGTAAGTGATCCGTTGAGATTATATAAGCCACCTGTTGATAAAATCAAAAAACACGGGGCTGAAGAGTTTAAAGCTACTGATGATGATGATGCTGAGCGGGCTGAGTTCTGACTTGATAACACTATCCATGTGTTTGATGAGCTATCCTATACCCCAGATGATTGTTTGAAGTGTGCCATATCTTTCCTTCGAGACACAGCATATCACTGGTGGAATACCCTAGTATCAGTGGTTTCGAGAGAGCGAGTGACCTGGGAATTCTTCCAGATTGAGTTTCGTAAGAAGTATATCAGCCAGAGATTTATTGACCAGAAGCAAAAAGAATTTCTAGAGCTGAAACAGGGTCGGATGATCGTGACAGACTATGAGCGAAAATTTGTGAGACTCAATCGGTATGCCTGAGAGTGTGTTTCTACCGAAGCTATAATGTGTAAAAAGATTCGAAGATGGACTGAATGAAGACATTAAACTATTAGTTGGCATACTTGAGATAAAAGAGTTCGTAGTACTAGTTGAGTGAGCTTGCAAAGCTGAAGAGCTCGGAAAAGAGAAAAGAAAAGCTGACTTTGAAGCTAGAGATGCATGTAAAATAACATCCGGTAAGTCATTCCAGTTGGCACCAAAGAAGTTCCAAGATGATTTCAGCCGTTCTAAAGCCACTTCGGGTTATTCTAGACGGGATCAAAGTAGACCACCTATGAGCTCGAGAGCTACCTCAGTAGCTAGTGTAGGGAATGTCAGATCAAATCAACTCGAGAGCTTTCTCACCGCACCTTTCAGTTTCTGCTCTAGTGTGCAGTTGAGGTCATCCATGATCCTCTCTATAGCCTCTATCCAATACTCCTCCATATTAGGGGCAACCCCAGCAATACCCCTAAAGATCTTAGCCCCATTAGACCTGAGTCATTCCGTTACTAACCCACGACCCACAGTACCAGTATTAGGCCCAGTGACCCTTTCCAGAATACGTAGCATAGCTTGGGACAGTGCATCGTCCCTGACTGCATGATCGTGCGACCCAGTCTCAGTCACCGGTGAAGCCGGTGCCTCTCTTGTTTCAAAGTTGGGCATATGACCCGATGCTGGAAACCCTGCCCGAGCTCCTCTATAGCCTCTGCCGTGGCCTCTAGTACCTCTTCCAAGAGTACCTCTGGTGCTCATCGTCAATTTGCGTATTATATGTATTAACAGTTTTATGTATCATTTTTATAGTTCCAGTGTTTGTTAACAAATGCTTTATGACAAATAGTATCAATAATTCCGAGTTGTCTATTCTCACGGATTGAAGTCTTATTACAGTTTTAGGTACCCTAATAAAGATTTCAGTACAGTTTATTATCTATGACAGTCTCAGTATTTCAGTTAAAATAGTAGTTTTAGAGGACTTACAAAATCGACGTCGGAGAACTCGATAGACCACACCTTTCAAGAACATAAGATATTTTCCACTATGTGAAATAATTCTTTTGAAATTTATGTTTTTAGGAAAAACCCAAATCCATAATTGAGTTTTGAACCTGGCTTTGATACCACTAAATGTAACACCCCAAACCCGGCCTAAACATTATGGCCAAATCTGTAATGTCACACTGTAGTGCTTTTCGTAAATTCGTTCTTGATGAAAACCCGTTTGGAAATGTGAAGCCTCTTTGTTAGTTCTTAAAATTATTCTAGCTTATTCGTTATTCATTTAAAATTATCATACTTTTAAAACTCTTATTGTTGCGAAAACGTTTCGAAGATGTAGTATTTTAAAAATAATTATCGTTTTGGGAAAACTGCATTTACCGTACTTAATGGATATAAATCGTAGTAACCAAAACCCAAATTTAAACAAGAAAATTAAAGAGGCCTTATTACATAACCCAAAATGAAATCTATTAGCAAACTAAGGAAAGTAGAAGCAGGGGTGTGGCCATCACCGAGATCCTCGCAACACCGATCCGCCTAAGGATTACCTGAACAGTTAAGCAGAAAAGGGTAAGTATGGAACTCAGTGTGTAATCCCTAGCTAACGAGCAGTCAAACATAACAAAATCTGAACAGTTTAGGCTTTAGCCTTTATTAGTGGCAATATCAGTGTGGGCCTTAGCCCATTACAGTACAGTATCAGTTCGACAGCTTGGCGACTCCACTGGGGACTTTATAAGAGAGTCAAGCCAAGAAATTGATTTTTTGTGTCTTAATGTCAAAAGTTTGGAAAAATTTTAAAATATCAATCTTTTTACATATGATTGTTGCATATGTTTGTTATTTTGATTTCGCACACACTGCATTTGCATAACAACTGTGGTCGCACCCTTAAGTGGGAGTGGGAAGCTACGCTTTCGTGAGGTTTTCACCTCCGTATGGGCTAGTGGATTGTTTCCGGGATACATTTGTACCTATGTCTTTGTGAGATTTTCATCTCCGTATGGCCATAGGGAAATATGTTCCCCTGAACTGAACTTGGTCCATATGAGCCTATAATGGGTGAGGACCGAGGAATCTGCTGGTTCAGTACCTCTTTTAAAGTCAAACACATATAGTGAACTTTAAGTGCTTACCCTAGGAAGTATAGTGATAGCCTTAATAAGTTACCCCTATAAGTACCTGTTTATTATACTTTTATATGATACTGACTTATTTTATTTTGCTATCATTGCATGATACTCTACATTTAAAGGTGTCGATTCACGGTTTGATTTCTAGGTTAGGAAGTTTTGTAATGAGAAATGAATATCTTGATAAAGTTGAAGACAATGCTTCTGTCTATGCATCGTCAGAAAAAAATCCAGTTAGAGAAAGGAGATAGTGTCACTGAGGGGTATATGTCAGAGTTGTGGCACTTTACTCGTATCAGTTCAACACAGAATGAGTTTCAGGAGGTGAAGGACATTTGGGCCCAATGGGATAACAAAGCTAATCAGCTGTTCTACTAGAGTTATGGATAAGTATCTGTTTCGAGCTATGGTACAGTTTTGGAACCTTGCTTATAGTTGTTTTACATTTGGAGAGGTAGACTTAGTACCTACTTTGGAGGAGTATAGGACCTTGCTCCGCTGTCCAAAAATCCAAGGTAACAAGGCGTATGTTAGGGCTGCTAATTCCCCAACTTTCGTGAAGAAATTAATGATGATTACAGGGGTGAGTGAACAGTGGGCCGCAACTCGAATCTAACAAAAAGGTGATAGTAAATGCATTCTGTGGGCAAGTTTGAGGGACCTGATATTGGCGTACCCAGATGAGAAGAAGAGGGTTTATGTCTTGGCTTTAAGTATTTATGGTTTGGTGATTTTGCTAAAAGCTATAGGGCACATAGATGAAGCAGTTGTGGATTTATTTGATAGACTTGGTAAACAGAACACACCTGTGCCTGCAATCTTAGCCGAGACGTTTAGATCCTTGAGTGCATGTCGGAGAGCTGGTGAGGGTAGATTCATTGGATGTGCACAGTTGTTATTGGTATGGTTCCATAGTCACTTTTGGAAGGTTGATAAGGTTCCTTGTCGAGTGTTCTTTGAGGATTATTCTCCCTTAAGGGAAGCAGCAGCTACGCCGAGGAGAGACGACATTACAGAGGAAAGGTGGATGGAAATACTTCAGAATCTTCGAGAGGAAGATGTTATGTGGAAAGCCCCTTGGATGGCTCCTAATGAAGTCCTTTACCATTGTGGAAACTTTGATTGGGTACCTCTTCCTAGAATTTGGGGAGTTGTTGGATATGCGCCATTACTCGTCCTAAGGAAATACAAAGCGGGGCAGTTTATACCTGCAACACAAGGGTTAGCTCAGAGTGATATCTCATATAAGGGGGATCATTATAAGAAGAAGATGCGAGAGATTTCCGAGGCTTGGAAGAAGATTTTCTGTGTGAAGATTCTGACTGAAGGCCCGACTACGACTCTTGAGTACAAAGGATGGTTTAGCAAGAGGATCAATGATAACATCCCTAGGCCGAGTTTGGGGGCTGCTCGATCGATGGAGGAGAGTTTACGAGTGATTCCATCGGAGTTAGAGGTCATAAAGTAAGAGTTCAAAAAGAAGAATTTGGAGCTAGGGAGAAAGATAGAAAGGCTTGAAGAGGAGAAGATGTACCTAAGCTTAGACGTCGATGTTCAAAAAATTGAGGTCGAAAAAGTGAGGAAAGAAAAGAGGAAGATTAAGAAAGACCGAGTTGACTTGAAGACGCAATATAAAATGATACAGCTATCAATGAAGAGAGCTGGATTGGAGAAGTCTTCAGAGCAGTGGCAACAAGAGGTTCAAGAGGGAAAAGCCAAAGCCGAGTATTGGGAGAAGAAGTTTCAAGAGATGCAAGCACAGAATCAGGTCCTAGAGAAGGAGAATCAAGGATTAAATGCTAAGATGACTGACCTTGGACGATCTCTCCATCATCACCGAAGTCGTAACTCTGCGGTCGAGTTAAAGGCAAGCCTGGATAAGATCGAGGAAATGAAGCACAATATTGGAGGTCTGGAAGCAGCATTACAGAACTGTGAGCTACAGATTGAGCAGCTCGAGGCAAGAGAAGGACATTGGAAGGGAGAGCTTCATCATTTTCAGGATCAAGTCAGAGATAGGGACTACCTCATGGGAGAAGCTATAGTACAGATTCGAGAGGTTGCTGATCATTTGCAAGACCTGGCAGCGCAAGCTAATGTATTGAGTACAAAGTATGAGTTAGTGTTAGATAGAGGTTTAGAGTTAGCTTTGTTATTGGATAAGGTTAAAACTCTGGGCCTGAGGGCGAAGGCGTATTTTTAATCTGTTTTGTATAAATATTTTTGTTTCTTAAATAACGTTTTCTAAAAGAAATTGAATTAGAATCGATGTCTTTTTGCATTCATGCATTTGCATCTCATCGCATCATATGCATTCAAATTTATAGAAAGACCCTAATTAGTTAAACTTATTAGGGAGAAAGAGAGAGTGAGAGAAAGAAAATCTGGAAGAAACACATCCTTACAGTACACGCGGTAAGACAAAGAATATGGATCAAAGACTTGAGCAGATCCAGAAAGAAATGCAAGAGCAATTACAGGAACAATTGGAAAAAATCCAACAGGAGATGAAGGATCAAATGTTGGAGGCTCAAAGGAATATGATGGCTGAGATGGCTCAGCAGCTGAGGGGGGCGACTGATAAAGGAAAAGCCCCTATGACTATCACTGAAAAGGATAATGAGGATCATCCTCCGGGTTTTACCCCACCTCATGTGCAAACTCAACCTGAGGCATATCCCCGAAGGCCGTCCGTCACAATAAGGCCTCAACATGGGCAAGTTGATGCTGAGATACCCATGAATTTCCAAACTAGCTCGGGATCCAACCCGGGAGATAACCCTACCAATCCAGTCATCCCTGATTTAGATGTAGCAGAGAAAGAGGAGATGAGACTCGAATCATCAAAGTAATTAGAGGAGCGTTGCAGATGGTTAGAGGAGAAATTTAAGGCATTAGAAAATGCAGATAATCGTCAGAGAATTGATGCCAAGGACTTGAGTTTGGTCCCAGATTTGGTGCTTCCTCATAAGTTCAAGATGCCAGAATTCGAGAAATACAATGGGACTACTTGCCCTGAGGCCCATATCACCATGTTCTGTAGACGGATGACTGGCTATGTAAACAATGATCAATTATTGATCTATTGTTTTTAGGATAGTTTGGTTGGGTCAGCGGCTAGGTGGTACAATCAATTGAGTCGCGCAAGGATTGGTTCTTGGAGAGACTTAGCGTAGGCCTTTATGCAGCAATATAATCATGTGACTGATATGACTCCTGACAGAATCACTTTGTAGAACATGGAAAAGAAGCCTAATGAGAGCTTTAGGCAATATGCACAGAGGTGGAGGGAGGTTGCCATGCAAGTTCAACCATCGCTTTTGGAGAAGGAAACTACCATGCTATTCATTAACATCTTGAAGGCTCCATTCATTACTCATATGATTGGAAGTACCACCAAGAGCTTTGCTGATATAGTTATGCAGGGGAAATGATTGAGAACGCCATAAAAGGTGGCAAGATAGAGGAGGAAAGTGCTAAAAGATTGACCCCAAGAAGGATAGATAACGAGGTGAACAATACGAGTAGTTATAATTCAAAAGCGGTCACGGTTAGTCAGCCCAGAGTAACTACAGTTGGGCAACAAGATTCTCAAAATTAGGGATCTGGTTCGAGACAAAATTTTGAAAAGGTCTCATTTATGCCTATCCCAGTGACGTATCGAGAGCTTTACCAAAGTTTATTCAATGCGCATGTGATAGCTCCTTTTCATTTGAGACCTCTGCAACCTTCATACCCTAAATGGTACAATGCAAATGCCAAATGTGAAAACCATGCAGGGATATCGGGGCATTCGATCAAAAATTGTACTGGCTTTAAAAAGGCAGTGGAAAGACTAATAAAGATAGGGGTCGTAAGATTTGACGACACCCCTAGTACAAAGAACCCATTGCCAAACCATGGTGATCAAGGGGTAAACGCAATGGGAAACACTGATATGAGAAGGATCAAAGAGAACGTGGTGGAGGTAAGAATGCCGATGAAAGTAATCTGGAAAGAAATGGTGAAAAGAGAAATGATAATCTTTGAAGAAGAAAATAAAGGAGCAATGGACTACTGCGAGTTCCATGCAGAAGAGGGACATGAAATGCAAGAATGTGATGAGTTTAAGGCTTTGGTACAAAGCCTTATGGATAATAAGGAGCTAGAATTTTATAAAGCTGGCTCAGATGAGGGTCATGTATGCGCATTGGAAGAGGAACCCAAGAATCAAAAAATCAACCGGCCAAGGATCATTATTTCTCTACTAAGGAATAATGAAGTTGAAACACAAACAGCACCGAAAGTCATTATTCACAAATCCGTTTCCTTTTCTTATAAGGATAACAAGAAGGTACCCTAGAATTATGACTGCAATGTGACAATACCGGAGAAGGAGGATATGGCCAATGCTTCTAAGGAGGCTCAAGATGAGGGTTCTTATACACGTAGTGGGAAGCGTTATAATATAGAAGGCGTCAGAGTTGAACCTGTGAAAGCAAAAGCCTTTGATAAAGGAAAGGGGGGTTGAAGTACTTGTTAATGAGCCAGTGAAGGAAGAAGAAGCCAGAGAGTTTCTAAAATTCCTAAAACACAGTGAGTACAGCGTGGTTGAACAATTGCGCAAACAACCAGCTCGCATATCAGTGTTGGCTTTGCTTTTGAGTTCAAAGGTACATCGGGAAGCATTAATAAAGGTACTCAATGAGACTTACATTACTAATGATATATCCGTCAATAAGTTGGATCGATTAGTTAGTAACATAAGTGTTGACAATTTCATTTATTTCAATGATGATGAAATCCCACCCGGAGGCATGAGATTAGCTAAGGCTTTGCATATTACTACTTGTTGCAAAGGATATACATTGCCAAGTGTGCTTATTGATAATGGATCAGCATTAAATGTTATGCCATTGTCCACATTGAACAGATTGCCCATAGACAGTTCTCACATGAAAACATGCCATAATGTGATGAGAGCATTTGATGGCACAGAAAGAAAGGTCATGGGAAGAATTGATATTCTTTTGATGATTGGGCCAAACACATATGAGGTGGACTTTTTAGTGATGGACATCAAGCCCTCCTACAATTGCCTGTTGGGGAGGCCTTGGATACATTCAACAGGAGCGGTGCCCTCATCTTTGCACCAGAGATTGAAGTTAGTAGCGGATGGACGGCTGGTCACCATAAATGCAGAGGAGGACATTATAGCGATAGTTACCAGTGACGCACCTTATGTAGAAGCAAATGAGGAAGCCATTGAGTGCTCTTTTCGTTCCTTAGAATTTCATTTCAGAGGGGAATGAGGTGCCGGTACCCAGGATATCCAGAACCACAAGAATGGGTTTACAGATGACAATGGGGAAAGGAGCCTTGCCAGGAAAAGGGTTGGGAATATATCTTCAAGGAAGGATTCAGATTCCAGAATTAAAGGAGAAAAGAGACCGTTTTGGCTTGGGTTTCAGGCCAGATCACAAGTAGAAAAGGAAGGAAATAGAGAAGCGTCAAGAAAGAAGAAGAGCGCGTTTAAGTGGAAGAGAAGTAGAATGGGAATTGATGACATTCCCTCATATATCCCAAACTTTTATATCAGGAGGGATAATTTACCCTAAGAGAGGGCTACTCGGAAAAGGAAGTCATTATATTAATGCTGTACATAATGAAGAGTCTGAACGAAGAAACCTTGAGGGCATTCGCCCTTACAAACCGGGAAGCTCTTTAAACAATTGGACTGCAAAAGAACTTCCTGTAGTTTTTAAAGATTTTTCAGAGTAATTTTTAGAACACTCTTGTTGCTCTAAAGCCTAGGATTAATAGGATTTCATTTGTGAAATAGGCTCATGTTCAGATATTTTGTTTCAACAAAACACGACTTTACTATCAATTCGAGCAAACATTCTTTCATCCTTTTAATTCCGTTCAAATCTTTCATTTCATTCATAACATGTTAATAGACATTCTCAAATTCATTCATTCTTTGCACATTCCTCTGTACTCCCACAAGTCCCTAAACATCAACGACATGAGCGATGATACTGCAAATCCTAAATTCTCTTTTGAGCAAGACATGTGTTTAGAGGAATCTCAGGATTTTAAAGATGACAGGGATTGTGATGTGTCTCCCGATCTGTTGAGATTGGTGAAACAAGAGGAGAAACAAATTCTGCCCCATGAGAAAGAGGCAATAGAGAATATAATCTTGGAAGAAGGGAAAGAAGTGAAGATTGGAATGCTTGTTAAACGCTCCAGTGTTATCTCCGCCTAGTCTAGATAGACCATTAGTTCTGTACTTATCAGTGTTTATTAATTCTATGGGATGTGTGCTTGGCCAACATGACGAGTCGGGAAGAAAAGAGAAGGCGATATATTACCTCAGCAAGAAATTCACAGAGTGTGAGATGAGATATTCGCTAATTGAAAAATTGTGTTGTGCTTTAATCTGGACGACTCGAAGGTTGAGGCAATATATGTTATATCATACGACTTGGATAATTTCGAAACTTGATCCATTAAAGTACATGATAGAGTCAATAGCCCTAAATGGAAGAATGGCAAGGTGACAAATACTACTTTCAGAGTTTGATATAGTCTATGTGAGTCAAAAGGCTATAAAAGGGAGCACGATAGCAGAATTTCTGGCTAGCAGAGCTCTAGAAGATTATGAGCCATTGAGCTTTGATTTCCCTAATGAGGAGTTAATGTATGTGGCAACTATTGAAGAACATCCATGGAAGCTAAACTTTGACGGCGTATCCAATGCGGTAGGAAATGGAATTGGGGCAGTCTTGATATCCCCAAATGGTGATCATTATCCATTTACATGTAAATTGGATTTTGACTGCACAAACAATATGGCTGAGTATGAAGCATGTATCATGGGGATTCGAGCAGCCAAAGAGCGGAATATTAGAACCCTGGAAGTGTATGGAGACTCTGCGTTGGTAATTTATCAACTTAGGGGTGAATGGGAGACAAGAGATCCGAAATTGATTCATTATCGAAAGGTAGTTTTGGTGTTACTTGAGGAGTTTGATAATATCACCTTCAATTATCTCCCACGAGATGAAAATCAGATAGTAGATGCTTTAGCAACACTAGCTTCCATGATTAAAGTAAATAAACAAGAGGATGTTAGACCAATTCAGATGAGTATCTCTGAGGTACCAGCTTCTTGCTATAACATCGAAGAAGAGGAAAAGGATGACCATCCTTGGTATCAAGATATATTACGATATGTGAGAGATCGTGAATATCCTAAGCAGGAAACTGAGAATGACAAAAGAACTTTGAGAAGGTTAGCCTGTGAATATGTACTAGATGGGGATATCCTTTATAAAAGAAGGAAAGATCAGGTACTTTTGAGATGCGTTGACGCTATAGAAGCTAGACAAATCCTGGAAGAAGTATATGAAGGAGTTTGTGGTACACATGCTAATGGCTTTACGATGGCAAGGCAAATCATGAGGTTTGGATACTATTGGTCTACTATGGAAGGAGATTGTATCAGTTATGCTAAGAGATGTCATAAATGCCAGATATATGGAGACAAGATCCATGTACCACCTTCACCCTTACATATTATGACTTCTCCATGGCCCTTTTCCATGTGGGGCATGGATGTCATTGGGCCAATATCACCAAAAGCTTTGAATGAGCATCATTTCATTTTTGTGGTCGTTGACTACTTCACAAAATGGGTAGAAGCAGCTTCATATGCTAGTGTTACCAAGTTGGCAGTAAGTCGTTTCTTGAAAAAGGGGATTATTTGTCGGCATGGAATGCCTGAGAGGATTATATCGAATAATGCATTGAACTTGAATAATAGCATGATTGCGGAAGTTTGCAGCCAATTCAAGATCAAACATCATAATTCATCTCCATAAAGCCCAAAAATGAATGGGGCAGTGGAACTTGCCAACAAGAATATTAAGAGGATAGCAGGGAAAATGACTGAGACCTAAAGAGACTGGTATGAGAAATTACCATTTGCACTCTTTGCCTATCGAACATTAGTTAGAACCTCTACTGGGGCAACACCTTTCTCATTGGTTTATGGGATGGAGGCAGTGTTACCCATTGAAGTGGAAATACCTTCTCTTCAAATTTTGTCAGAGATAAAGCTAGATGAAGCAGAATGGATTCAATCTCGGTATGACCAATTGAACTTGATTGAAGAAAAGAGGCTAAGGGCTATTCGTCATGGTCAGATGTATCAGAAGCAAATAATGCAAGCTTATGACAAGAAAGTTCGTCCAAGAGAATTCCATGAAGGGGACCTCGTATTGAAAAAGATTCTTCCTATACAAAAGGACTTTAGAGGAAAATGGATGCCGAATTGAGAAGGGCCGTATGTTGTGAAGAAAGCTTTCTCTGGTGGTGCACTGATTTTGACAGAAATGGATGGGAAAAGTTTACCCAATCTGGTGAATTTAGACTCAGTCAAGAAATACTTTGTCTAAAAGAGAGGGAAATCCAAGGTGAAAACCCGCAAAGGGCGCTTTGAGATTTCTATAAAAAAAAAAAAAAAAAACAGAGAGGCCAAGGTGAAAACCCGCAAAAGGGCGCCTTGAGACCAAAGGGGTTTTGAGTTGAAAACTCGAAAGGGCTGCTCCAATTTCGAAAAACATGCAGTGACCTTGCTATACCGAATTTGACGAGAAGTGGAGTGTGTTACATACCGGGGT
This sequence comes from Gossypium longicalyx, assembly GCA_025698465.1. NCBI lineage: Eukaryota > Viridiplantae > Streptophyta > Magnoliopsida > Malvales > Malvaceae > Gossypium > Gossypium longicalyx. The sequence goes on along the minus strand of CM046995.1, from coordinate 61,756,802 downwards.
ATCAACAAAGTACTGTGGATCTTCTAAACACATGTTAAACTCAAAATAGTCTTCATGGAATTTGTATACAGAAGCCCAAGCTGTGAAATGTTGGACATCGAATTTTTGTTCTGTTTACTATCTTTGGATTCTTTTTCTTCTCAAAGATATGTTTTCAGATTACTTTCCTATTGTATTCTGATGATTTATCTAACTATTCTCAAGATTAAATTATTTGTCTTCCATTATTCATAAATAGTGTTGCATTGAAATAATAATTGATGAACTAAATATTTTTACAAACGAAGTTTTGCATATTACTCTGGAAATCTCTAGAGAATACAAGAAACTAAAACAGAACAATTGTTTGAAGAATTCCCAAGAGTAAGTGTCGGAGGTACTCGAGGAAACTCCCTCTTCAGTTCAAAGGATGATCGGACAATTCAAATGATTCAATCCTGGGAGAGGATTGTCTCCAGTAGGTCGTAACATTCGAAGAATGGTACAATAGGACCAATTTGATTCAAAGCATACGAGCTGAGTATGATTGATATTTCGAAAAAAGATGAAACTTGGAGGGATGAATGAATAAAGGCGTTCGATATAGGAATCATTTTCATAACATTTTGCATCATAATTAGGAGCATTTGATTCATTTTGAGCATGGCATCTTAATCATCAGGCGTGAGCACATATGCATTCTACAGGTTACGCCCTTTAAGGGACAATGTAGATCACTGATAGCAAATTTGGCGTCTCTGTATTGTCAGAAAGCAGATCGAAGATAACAGATTTGGCGTCTCTGTATTGTCAGAGAGTAGATTGAAGATAACAGATTTGGCATTTCTATATTGTCAGAGAGCAGATCGAAGATGACAGATTTTGCGTCTCTATATTGTCAGAGAGCAGATCGAAGATAACAGATTTGGCGTCTCTGTATTGTCAGAGAGCATATCAAAGATAACAGATTTGGGGTCTCTGTATTGTCAGTGAGCAGATCAAAATCGAAGATAGCAGATTTGGCGTCTCTGTATTGTCAGAGAGCAGATCGAAGATGACAGATTTGATGTCTCTGTATTGTCAGAGAGCAGATCGAAGAAAACAAATTTGACATCTCTCTATTGTCAGAGAGCAGATCGAAGATAACAGATTTGGCGTCTCTGTATTGTCAGAGAGCAGATTGAAGATAACAGATTTGGCATCTCTGTATTGTCAGAGGGCAGATTGAAAATAACAGATTTGGCGTCTCTGTATTGTCAGTGAGCAGATCGAAGATAGCAGATTTGGCATCTCTATATTGACAGAGAGTAGATCAAAGATAGCAGATTTGGCGTTTCTGTATTGACAGAGAGCAGATCGAAGATAGCAGATCTGACATTTCAATGCTTACATTGAGGCAGATTAAAGATGACAGATTTGACCTCTCCGTATTAGGCAAGGAGTAGATCCAAATTTCGGCTTAGCGTTCCTGAGTTTGCAGGGAGTAGGTTGAAGATAGCAGATTTGACATTCCTAAGTTACGTTGAAACAAGTTTGAAGCTATCAGAATACCTTTGAGGAAGATGAGGATCAAGATTTTGAGACTTGGCCAGCCCGGGCAAATTTGGTCCTTTTATAATCTTTGCTCTATTCCTGTTACACAGTAATAAGAAAAGAGGGGCAGCTGTAATAGCCTAAAATTTCCCGGGCCCGTAAAATAAATAAATAAAAACATAAAAAATAATAATAAAAATTAAGGAAATAATAAAGTCCTTTACAGTCCAAATGGGTGGCCCAAATACCTAAACTACCCAATACCCGTTTACACCCTCAACCCAAAATATACAGGGCCCAAATGAACCAAAATGTTGACAGAAGATAGAAGGCCTAGGGTTTCTGAAACCCTAGGCACCGCAGGCACACTAATAGTCACGCCCTTTTGTTTAGGCGCCGTTCCAGTGACCCTTCATCGACGCCTCAATCGACGCCGTGACTCCGGCTCCATATTGCGCCTTAATCGGTGCACGAATCAATGCCAGCGCATTCACCGCCGGATTTCTCGCTAGTACCTGTAAAAAGAGAGAAGAATAGTAGAGACAAATGCAAATATGGCAAGAAATAAAATCAAAGATTGTCATATATTCAGTGGCTATAAAAGCCCGAATCAAGAACGATGTAAGGGGTTTTTTTTTTTGATATACATACATACAATAAAATACAGGCAATTGAGATACACATAAAAAATACCAACAGATTATCGAGGAAACAGAGGTTAAATGCATCATCGTTTGCTTAAAATTTTATATTTCATTTAATCCAAAGGAATCTTAAAAACGAGGCAATGTCTTTTGTATTTAGGAATTCGAGAAATAGTGCCCTAACATGCTGAGTTGCGATTTCCCGTTTGTCTAAATGTCTAAAGTATCCTTTTAAATAGATTTTGTAAATCACGAGATGATTTTTAGTTACGAAAGTTTAAGAATATCGTGTCCAATCATGCTTGATGTGATGTTCGCACTCTTTTGTAACGAAAGAATTTCGATTTTCAACTCAAATTATTACGGTTTTAAAAAACATATTTTATTTCTAAATTCTTTCAAGCTTTTGACATTAAGATAAAACTATTCATTTTGGTACCAATTTTGGGCGTTGCGAGGGTGCTATCCCTTCCTCGTACGTAACCAACTCCCGAGCCCATTTTCTCACAATTTCGTAGACCAAAATGTTTTATAAGGTGATCCAATCACACCTAAAAAGGTTGGTGGCGACTCCCATTTTTAAAACATACCCCCCTTTTTAAAAGAGGTTTCAACATTGGTATTTATAGACTTTAGAATGCTTAAAAAGCCTAAAAATTGGGTTTTTCTGCGTATTTGGGATGCAAGGTTCGATATAGACATGAGCCGGTACATGGGCGTATTACCAGCCCGTGTGGCTCACACAGGCGTGTGGCTGGCCCGTGTGGCTCACACAGGCGTGTGGTCAGCCTATATGGAAATGCCCAAGTCATGTGGATCTTGGAAATAGCTTTATTTGTCTGATTTTGGCTCGTTTTTTGCTTCTTTTGCTCCCAAATGCTCTCCTAAGTATAGAAACATGAATTTAAAGTATTAGGAGCATCAAATTCACTAATTTACATAATTAATCATCCAAAAACACATTAAGTGTACTAGTCTGATTTAGACCTTAGTCGGAATAATGGTTTTGGGACCACAAATTCGAGTTAGAAAAATATTTTAATATTATTTTTTGTGCTTATGATATGTGAATTAGCATGTGTGAAAGTTTCATATGAAAATTTAGTCGTTTGTGTGCTCAATTTAATAAAAGGACCTAATAGCGTAAATTGTAAAAGTGGCCCTCTATTTGTTAAAGTGCTTAATTGATATGTCTTATTAAATGTGAAGTCCTTAAGATAAAAATAGACCATTATCTTAATGGATGGACATAAATGGTCATATGTTTAATGATTAATTGGTTTTATATCAAAAGGGGTAAAATTGGCATTTGGTTAATATGATAATCAAAATAAAACAAAAGTCATATATTTTGTTCATTTTCATATATGGTTGCTGAAAATACTAAGTAAAAGAAGAAGAAAAAGAGTTTCGGGTTCGACTAAGGTTTTGCTTGATTGAGATGTGTGTTTTGATTTGTTTTCGATAATTTCTACGTTTTTGTGATCGTTCTTGATATTCTATAAAGCCAATGCCTAAATTTCTGATTTTGATGATGATTTTGAAATATTACATTGATTAAATTGTGAGATTCATGAAGTTAGATGATAGAAAATGAAAGATATGTGTTGGGTTAGTACGTTTTGTCTTTGAATTTTTGATAAATTTGAGTAACTTGGGTTAAATTGTAAAAATGAGAAATTGAAGGACTAAATGTGAAATAAATGAAACATATGGGCTTATATGAACACTAGGAATATTCGGCTAAGAATGTGTCTAAAGAAATTTGGTGTATTTTGTGATTTTATGAATTATGGACTAAAATGTCAAAATGAGAAAATGTGAGGGCTAATTTGTAAAATGCCCTAAATATGTGTTTTTGGATTGATTTGAATGATTTGGTGAATAAAAGAGTTAAATTTTAATTTAAATAGATCAAGAATTAAAGAAAATGAAATTTGATCGGGGAAAGTTGAAAGTCGTCGAGTAGCCGATTTCGTCTATCCGAATCTGTACGAGGTAAGTCTATATACAAATAAATATGTTTGTAATGATTTACTTATGTTTAAATGCTACTGAACAATGATGAATGACTTATTGAATTGAATATGAGATATCCGAGAAAGTATCGACAAAGTTTTGACATCTGAAAAGCCCCGTACGAACCATAGGAATAGTTAGGATACATATGTCATGAAATAGGATCCGATATGTGTTATCGTGTAAGACCACGTCTAGGATGTTGGCATCGACTTATGATTTATGTGTAAGACCACGTCTGGGATGTTGGCATCGTATTTGATTTCGTGTAAGACCCTATCTGGGACAGTGGCATCGATATTTGATTACATGTAAGACCACATCTGGGACGTTGGTATTATACGTGCTTTCCGAGTTATCTGAGTACCCTTATGATTCCAAACGATTCAACGGGCATTCCGAGAAATGAATGGTTATATGTGATGTATATCCAATTCAAGTACGTTTGAAATGTATACTATGTTGAGAATAAAAGGTAAGTATATGTACAAGTGATGATATATGTTATAAATATGAGAAAGTATGCTATATGTGTAAATGAATTGGGAATATGTTAAATGTATATGAACTATGTGGTTTGAGATAGTATTTGGCCATGGATTATATGTAATTTGATGATGCTTCCAAGTTTTGAATGTTAAGTTTATTTGTACATGGCTTACTAAGCTTTTGAAGGCTTACTAAGCTTTTGAAAGCTTACTCTGTGTGTTTTTCAACAGTTTTATAGATATCAAAGCTACTGAGAGCTCGAATATTGTCGAGGATCATCACCATACTATCAAACTCTATTTTGGTACATTTTAAAAGTGTAAATATTGAAGTATGGCATGTATAGGCTAGAGGTAGTTGAATGTGTTTTGTGAAGTGTATAATTAGCCATGTGATATGGCTTAATTATGGTTGAACTTATGGTTTGATTTTGGTATATGATATGTGATGCAAAATATACTTATGTGATGTGTCTATGAATGACCAAATGAAATGGTCAATTTTGGTAAGTTTTGTTATGTGCATATTTGAGAAATTGGTAAGTTTATAACATGTGATTAAATGTAGTAAAATGAGTTTATGAAACAAATGTTTAAATATGATTTTGTCTTATGTTTTGGCATAATTTGGTATGGCTATTAAGCATGAAATTGGTTGATAATTTTATAGCTTAATTGGTGTATGATTTGGTTATGAAATGGTTGAGAATTTGCTATAAAATGTTGTGATTTTGATGTTTGTAGGGTGGACCTTTAATGGGTGGCATTTTGGCCTTGTAAATGGCCTATTTTTGCCCACACCGGCAGAGACATGGGCGTGTGTCTCAACCGTGTTGCTCGAGGGCCATTTTGAAATGAGCCTAGACAGATCACACGGTCGCACACACGGGCGTGTGCTAGGTCATGTGGCCAAGCCAATTTCGACCACAGGCTAGACACACAGGCGTGTGATTGGCCGTGTGACCCAAGTCAGTAGCCTCCCTAATTTTCACACGGCCTTGCAAACGGGCATGTCTTGTGGCCGTGTGGACAAGTCAGTATGTATGCCCTATTTTGACATGAGCTAGACATACGGGCGTGTCTAAATCTGTGTGAGGCACACAGCCTATTCACACGGGCGTGTGACCTGTACAACTTTAAAAATTTTATAAGTTTCTCAAAGTTTGTGAATGTTATCGGTTTAGTCTCGAACCACTTTTAAGCATGTTTTAAGGTCTCTTAGGACCTTATAAGGGACAAAGTGATTGAAATGAATGGGTTTTTAATGATGATTGCACAAATGTATGATTTATGTTGTGGTTGATCGGTGACTCCTTATAACCCTAGTCCGGCAACGGATACGAGTTAAGGGTGTTACATTAAGAATGAGATTAAGATATGTTACTTTTACAGCTTATCAAGACTCCTTCAAATGTTGCATCCAAGTCCTACAAACAAGTATTATCTGAAGAGTTTATGAAACTAAGGGGTGAGCTAATAAGCTTAGTGTGAGTTTTATAAAAAGCTAAATATCAATTATCACATAAAAATTTCAATATTATTAGCACAAATATATTATTCAAATATAAAAGCTATTATGAATATGATAAATTCAATGCAATTTTTAGTAAAAACAATTATGCATATTTTTCAAAGCATCCTACCCATTTCCACTATACACCAAAATTCGTTCTCCAGAACTCATCCATCCAAAAGATACCAACACATAGGTGGACAATCCACCAATTTTGCAAACAAGCTTCCAATACACATAGTTGTGGACAAGTCACTAAAATCCCAGACAAGCTGCCAATACACATAGTTGTGTTCAAGCCACCAAAATTGCAGACAAGCTACTGAAACACATTTGTGGATAAACAACCAATTTTTGGAGATTATTAAACTGCCACATTTTTCTCCTTACAATTTGTCTCAACCCCATGTAATGCACCATGGCATACAATCTCATTTACAAAACAATAGGCATGTTATTCATGCTTCCATGTAAGCATAACTTTCAGTAGTCATGGTAATCCATGCTTTCAAAACGAACAAATAGCCATGATATTACACAACATGTGATTAGAAAAATATCACAAAATAACAATACATATTATATCATGTCAATAAGATTTAAGTAAGATAACTTACCTCAAATCTAGGTAGTCACTTACATGTTATTTTATTATGTCTTATGTTTGTAAAGTTAATTAGTTAATCATAATCAAAACATCACATATTCAACTTGTATAAAACACACACATTTAGTGATCCAAATTGTATATCCTAATAGAACACATTCACTTCCAATCCAAAAGAGTATAGACTTGATTTGCTCACTTTATTTCAAAAAAGACATAAAAGAAATGCTTCAAATGTTGATGATCAGAATCAATGTGAGGATCAATAATTGTCAAGGATGACAAATGTTGAAGGACACCCCAAAATGATCTTAGGATTCGACAGCAAGAAGAGCATAAAGTGTTTAAGTGATGTTCAAAAGAAGAATAAATATAAGAGAAGAAGAGCTATCAAAGAAATTGGTTTTGGTGGTGCAAGGTCGGTGAGACGGTGGTGCTATGGTCATGGTGTTGTAACGCCCCGTACCCGAAACCATCGCCGGAGTCGAGCACGAGGTGTTACTAAATTTAATTTCATCAATTAAACAGCTTAAATAATTTATTTTTAAAATTTTAAGACAAGCTGGCTAACTGCGTCATAGTCACTTAAAAATTTATAGCTCGAGTTCTGAAACTATAAATCCAATTCCGTAAATTTTCCCTAAAACTAGACTCATATATATATTTACTAATTTTTTTCTATAATTTTTGGTTAGGCCAATTAGTACATTTTATTAGTTAAAGTCTCCCCTATTTCAGGGTACGACTACTCTGACCTCTGTGTATTACAAATCAGATATCTCCCTGTACAGAGTTTCAATGACTATACCGTTTGTTTCTCGTAAAACTAGACTCTATAAGGAATCTTTAAATATAAAGCATGATTTCTAATTATTTTTATGCAATTTATGGTGAATTTCCAAAGTCAGAACAGAGGATCCAGAAATCGCTCTGGCCCTATTTCACAAAAATTTAAACATCTCATAGAATATCATTCATATACCTATTTTGTTCCATCCATATGAAAATATACTCATTAAGATTCAATTCTATAACTTATTCATCATTTAATTCTATTTCTACTATTTTTAGTGATTTTTCCAATTCACGTCACTGCTGTTGTGTGATTCTGTTTTATAACCAATTTCACCATTTTATGGTTTTTCATGGACTAAGTAACACATTAAACATACATGACATCAAATATGATCTAGATTGGCCATTCCAATGGCTAATCATTTCCAAACCTTTTCTTACCAAACCATAACCATATCATAAGATTATTTACACAAAGTGAGTATTTTTCCATACATGCCACATTCAAGATACACAAGCCATTTTACCAATTTAGGCCTTCGGATAGTGTGAACGAGTCTTTGACCTATCCCGATTCTCAAGCCGATTTGTCAAAACTACAATGAAGGAAAAGGAAGGAGTAAGCATAAATGCTTAGTAAGTTCACATGCAAATAGTAAGTAACATAATCATGCAATTCCACATAAAAACATCATTTGCATAAACAACACCAAGACATTCATGTTACATTTGCATTTAATATCATGCTACGATTTCATCATACCAAGTTCTCAACCCAAGATTTAAGCACATACACATCAAATTTTCTCATTTACCACACTTACCAACATGTCACCTTCGTTTTAGGCATTCTTCTTATTCTCTTAAGATTCACCCGTTGAACACATCGGAATATAATTCGAATACACGGAAAGTTTGTACATAAGTGCCACATATGTAGCCAAGCTACCATGTAACCCGCCCATAAGCGAACTCGAACTCAACTCAACGAGCTCGGATGCCTAGTTACGTCTCACGAACTCAGACTCAACTCAACGAGTTCGGATATTTGCATCCATAAGTGAACTCGGACTCAACTTAACGAGTTCGGATGCCCAACCATCCTAGTGACATGTCACTTGTATTCTAATCTATTTCCAAGGTTCAAACGGGTTTTTTCCTCGATTACACATCTTTGCCGTCTTCCACAGAACATCGAAACCGATACTTAGTAGCAATTCATAATTTACATATTATTCAATAATAACCATAAACCATAATATTTCATGATATTAATCATAATATCACATAAATAACATTAAATTACTTAAAATGACAATTATGTTACTACATTTACACATGAACCTACCTCGATACAAAATATTAGCAATCAAGCCTATTCCTCGTAAACTTTGTTTTTCCCTCGATCACGACTTGAATCTCATTTCTCTTGATATATAATGCCAAATTAATCTTATTAATACATACATTCATCAAAACAGCCCCAAATATGAACTTTGGCAAAATTACCATTTTGCCCCTAAACTTTTGCAAAATTACACTTTTGCCCCTAGGCTCGGGAATTAAACTTCATCCCATTTTCTTATGTTTTATGACACGCTGATCATTTTTCCCTTCTATAGCAACATCAAATTCACACTCTAACATGTACTTATGAATATTAGGTATTTTTACCGATTAAGCCCTTTTTCTCGTTTTCACTTAAAACCGAGTAGCACAAGTTGTCTAGCATAATTTAAAACCTCATATTCTATCATAAAACACAAAAATACACAAATTTCACCTATGGGTATTTTTCCAACTATGAACCCTAGGTTAAATTATTGCTAGCATAAGCTAAATCAAGTTACTGGGACTCCAAAAACGTAAAGAACATTAAAAACGGGGCTTGGAATCACTTACTATGGAGCTTGGAAGCTTGAAACAAACCCTAGCTATGGAGAACCCTTTAATTTTTGTCCTAATGAAGAAGATGGACATATTTTGCCATCTTTTTCCTTTTTTTAATCTTTTAATTACCAAATGACCAAAATACCCTTAATACATTTCTTTGAAAATTTTCATGTACAAGCCCATTTTTCTCCAAAATTTTAGAAATTGGTCAAATTTCTATTTAGGACCTCCTCATTAATATTCCAAAGTAATTTCATACTAAAAACTTCTAGAATGCAAGTTTTGCAACTTATTTGATTTAGTCCCTAATTTCAACTTAAGCACTTTATGCATAGAATTTCGTCACGAAATTTTCACACAATCATGCAATCATATCATAAACCTCAAAATAATTATAAAATAATTATTTCTATCTCGAATTTGTGGTCATGAAACCACTATTCTGATTAGGCCCTAATTCAGGATATTACAGGTGTGGTGGTGATATGGTGGATGTATGGTAGTGTTTCAGTTTGTTTTAGTAAAATGGAGCAAAAATAAAAGAAAATAAAAAAGGAGTAACCAACAAGGGGCGACATAAGGTGGTGGAAAGGTAAGAGCAAAGAGAGAAAAGATGAAAAAAAAGAAAAGAGAAATGATGGGAGAGAGGGGTGGACGGTTACAAGGTCAAACTCATCAAGCAAGGCATTCAAGATGGGAAAAAAGATGCTAAAGAGAACTAAAAACAATTAATTTAGGAGTTACCCTTTCAAATTTTAAAAACAATATTTGAAAATAAGAGTTACATGCATTAGAGTGGACGATTTTGCATGGGAAAAGATGACCAACTTTGTGAAATTATTTTTTAAAAAAATAATTGATAGCATGGAAACTTGAACTTGGGTCATTTAGGATTTAGACAAGTTGCTTAGCCACTAGACTACTTTACAAACTTTGTTAAATGCTAATGACATTTATTTTTAAACAAGGCATAACATAAACTAGGATTTTGAAGCAAAGTTGCTCAAAATAGAAAATTATGTGAGGGAAAGAACTTGAATTCACTTCTTCAAAGACAACTCCACCACAACTTATCTATTAGACTAAATACTTATTATTTTCTAATGGAAAAAGATAACTTTTAAAAACCGGGGCGTGACTACTCTTGGTTCACTTACCCCAATTTCTACTAACCCGATTTTTGGGATGTAACACACCTTGAATTAGAAGGATTTGGTCTATTTTGGTATGAAACTTTGAATGTTTTAAACAAGTATTGAAAGTGAATTAAGTATGTTTTGAAGTGTTGGAATGGTTGGCTTGAAAAATAGTTCAGATGGTTTAATTTACTTTGTACCACACGGCCGCGTGAGGTACACAGTTTAGAGGCACGACTGTGTGCGTTGTAAAAAATGATTTCAATATAGTCCATACGGTTATAATCTATTACGGGGTTTAACAATACAACCGTGTGACACTTTCACACAAGCTGAGACAAAGACCGTGGACATGACCGTGTGACATATGGGTTATGACATGGTTATGTGATAAGTTGTCTGACTACTGTATTATATTTTGAAGTTGCAACAAGGGCACAGTGAGTTGCACGGCCTAGAGACACGGTTGTATGACTCTTATTTTGTATGTTTGTCTTTAACTTTTGAAAATATTACAATTTGATCACTGTTTGTTTTCATATTCATTCTAGAGCTCATGTAAGCTCGTCTGAGGCTCGAATATGGCTATATATATATTATATTGAATTATTGATTTGATAAAATTTTCCACATTTGACTATGAGTTACCTATCATAATTTCTGTTTGTTTCAATTCAATCCTTGTTGGATTCCGAATAGATTTTAGAGCTTTCATAAGATTGTTTTGAACCCGATTTTGTTCTCAAAGCATGATTTATATGACTGTATGAGATTTATTGAATGTTTAAATGAATTATTGAATTAAAGTCACATGTAATTGTTTTGTTAATTTTTGTAACATTCTGTAACTCATTTCCGGTGATGGAGTAGGGTGGGGAGTGTCATAGGAGGCTTGATTAAACTAAAACTAAATCCTACGCTAACATGTCTAATTAGTACTTTAAAAAATTATAATACGATAGTTCTTAAATTGATAATAGAAAGGAATTTTAAAGAAGAAATAAAACAACGACAGAAACATACTATACATTTATCAGATCTAAATGTAGAAGATTGACTCATTTTAGTGTTCATAGTTAACTCATATTTCGAGTTCTATTCAATTAGCTAGTCATTAACCTAACATGGCCTCTCGGCTTTCTACTAACCTAATGAGTCAACAAGCACTACTTATCTCTTGATGTCATAGGTCAGATCGGGTTGGGGTAAGGTTTTCACGATAGACCATACTGATTTTGGGTTAATTTCTACCTCCATGACTTCTTATGGTCATTAATCCTAGGGTTTAAGTTCTTTTTTTCCAAACCAACTGATCCTATAAGAAACCCTACATAGGTATCAACTACTCCCACATCTACTATTTAATCTCCCTAATGAACTAGTTCCTCATGGATCTAACACATACAATAGAATTAAATTGAAAGATAGAAATTTACAACATCAAAAGTAAAGATGAGAAAGATCTTGACATGTATACAAATATTGAAGTGTAAAAAACAATCCATAATGAGTTTGACAAATCCACAATTCAGATCTCACGAAGAACAAAACGAAAATTGAAATAAGAATTACAAGTAAAAACCTAAAACTACAAATGAAAGTGAAATTAAATGGGGGGCCAAAGTCCCTTAAACTATTATATACAATCATATTTATAGGCCAAGGGTTAACACCTCAACCTCGACCTAAAACGATTGACTAATCTTTCTTAAAGTACATTGTGTTGATGAACACACCCCTGATTCATTTAGCGGCCACATCACGTCGGTGTCGTGACACCCTATGGTCTATGTCGCAACACTGATGGCAATATACTTCATTGGACGTGCCTTCAGGGCTGTGTTGTGCCATCCTTGGCAAACTACTTCTTGGGTATTTTGTTTGCTATGTTGTGACATCCTAGCTCTGTGTTGCAACGTTGGGAGTAGTCCATTGTCTTTCTACTCTCGAGTGGTGTCCTGTACACTCACTAAACATATTAGTCTACCTTTAGGCCTACTTTGGCCCATAAGGTCATATAAAATACTAAAATTTCTCATTTTATTATCTAAGCACGAAAAGTAAAAACTAACTAAAAACATAACAAAATTGCTTTCTGACGAGCTCATTATGTATAGAAAAAGGTTTAATCTGCTACAACAAATTACGGTAGATCAAACTCCCCCACACTTAAGTAATTGTTTGAACTCAAGCAGGGCAAACATATAAAAATAAAAACAAAACAACTGATGGCCCTTGAGCAAGTTTGATACAAGTATTAGTTTAGGAGCAAAGTGAATACGTATAATCATAACTACACATAATTCTGACATGATATGTGAATGAGTTACCACTATCCATTTCAAACACCTAAGTTCAGTTCATTACAAAGCATATAAGCAAGAATAATATCAATTATATCAATCCATAAAGAAAATTACACATGGTCTTCAAATATACTAGTAAAATATAGGAAACTATTATTATGTTCACTTAATGCAATGTCCAACTACAAATAGATTTACCTAGTTCGCCTAGGACTTTTCAGCTTGTAATGTTCTGAGGCTTAAGGTTAGTATGGATTTAAAGAATAGAGCACATCAAAACAGTTTAAGAATGAAATTAGTTTGCCAATAATATTGTTCCCTATTCACCTCTTTTAGTATCCCTTTCTAGCTCAGTGCCTTATATCTCCTTCTCTCACCTTTCTTATCTCTCCATGTAGGAAGTTACAACATGATAATAGAAACTATAGTCAGCTTAATGAGTTTTGGTGCACTACTAATTGAGTTTTTCTATTTTTGTGATCTATTTTTTGTGGTCACTTTGACTTTTTACTCTTTTCTCACTCACAATGCTTTTGCTTGATTTTATCAATGAATTAGTTATGAACTAACCAGTATTACCTCTCAACCTCTACTAATTAATTAATTGACCAGTACTCACTTATCTCTCAACCTCATTTTCCTGATTAAGATAAACTCGTGATGTACTTGGCAAACTTATCTCTCGACCTCGTTTAACCTAGACTAATTTCTAGGGTTGTCAATCCTAGGGTTAATCATTCTCCTATTAATCACTGCCACATTCGCTTGTCAATCTCCCTAAAGGACTTAGCCACTCATCAACTCAATTACCATATTCATTACAATTAAATTAATCATGAAAAATAAATAAATTAAATTAAAACGAGAGAATGATAAAATTTGATCCATTTGATAAAGTAGATGTGCTCAGATCCACGAAATCCTTTAACAATTATAGAGATATCATTGTTTGCAAGAGAAACGTAAATAAAAATTATGAAAATACTAAATAATGAAGACTTAGATTTAAATCGAATTCATGTTGAATAACAGGAAATAAAATTGTTTTGAAAATAAAATAAAACTAAATTAAAATGCTAAACTACTAACCTAAAACTGTAAAATGGCTTGGCCAAAAGCTCTCTCTAGTTTAGCATAAGCCTCTTATTCATAGGCAAAGTTAACAGCCCATTTTAAGTCAAATACGAGCCTCAATCACACTAAATATAGATTGTACGAATGAAAACACCTTCAATTATTTTTTTTCCCTCCGTTAGTCTTGTGTCGTGACACAGAACTTCGAATGTAAAATCTTGTGCTCGCTCAGTAGTGTTGCGACATTCGAAGCTTGTGTTGGGACTCAGTTGCCATTTCTAATTCTTTTGGGCCTAAAAAAAGGTGCAATGCACACCCAATTAATTCTTTAAAACTACCTTAAGGCCGATATTGGTCCAATAGGTCAACTAACTTGAAATATTACATAAAAAAATTCTTATTTTATAATAAATTGAATCTAAGCTAATAAAATTGAAAATGCAATAATTGATCACAAAATAACTTTAAAACGAGTTTGTAAAGTCCCAAAAAGTACTTTAATTGCCACTACAAATTGTGATAGTTCAAATACCCCCACACTTAAGTTGTTGCTTTGTCCTCAAGCAAACGAAAATGAAAATACATATAGACAAAATAAAAATGAAACTAAAAGAAAAAACATGACTAAAACTAGAGTAATTGAGCGTGCTTATTACACGAGATTGGATCATAGTGGTGACAATAGGAAAATTTTCTAAACTAATAATTCTAGCTAGATGTTTAAACGACTTACAATTTTCACATTCAAACATGGTAGTTCAATATATTGCAAAGAAAATAAGTCAAAGTAAGTTAAACATATGGGTTCATCAAAAGATATGTACAAGTATGGCATTTACGATTGAAGAATGCACACAATTCAAATTCTTTGCCAAAATGTGTGAGATTTTCTCAATTTCTCATATTTTTAATTTAATTCACTATGATCACTCTTAGTTGGCTTTTAGCTGTTCTATGCTTTTATCACACTTGCTTTGCTTTAACCCTTACAATGTTTTTGTTCGCTCATTAATTTTTAATTTAAGACACATATTTGTAAGTATTTTATACTTATTATACAATACCATTTCAATAATCATGGATTTACTTACTGAATATTCGACTTTAAACAACCTAGAATTCAACAATCATATATACCTACTCGTAAATACCTATGTCATTTGGTACATTTAACTCTTTTTTCCTATTAACATTTTAACCAATGTAACTAACTTGTCTAAATGCAAACAACATAAAATCATTTATTCTCATAATAAATTTATAGCTTAGGCAAACAACCTATGTACATGCTCCTAACTAATCACTTGTATTTCTACAAGCTCAAGCACAAACACAACAAAAGAAATTTAACTCTAAAAATTACTAAAATTGAAGAGAAATAATGATAAAAATTAAAAATAAAAAAATCTATATCACCCTCACACTTTATTTAGCACATTGTCCCTAATGTGTGCAAAAATAAATTAAGGATCGAAATTACCCAATTTATCGTGATAATGCCACAATTGATGTCGGGTCCTCTTGTCCTTCTCAATTTAGCTCTATAAATTTGTGTTGTAAAAAATATGGGGGTTCCTACATAGAAACACACATTTTTTTCGTTAATTAAAACAAATAAAAAATATAACTAAAAGAAAAAAATAAAAATAATCCAAGTCTAAATTATACAAGTCCCACAGTAATAAGTAAAAATCGTCCAATTGAACTAGAGTTAGACCTCGACTCTACAACCATCGGCTTATTCCCTTGCCTCGATCTTGACCCTTAGATGTTTTGGTATCCTTCCTACTTGAAGAATTGGTTGGGCTTTGTTGGCTTGAACTATGAATGCCGAGATCCTTTGTCCAGGGATGTGTCACACCCGATTTTCTAGAATACCCAAACTAAAGTAAGATTTGGGAGCTGATTGAATAGTAATGGAAAGTTGGGGTACTAGCAAGAAATTTAGAGAATTAAGTGCCTAGTTACAAGAAAGTTAGACTCCAATTTTAGTTTGGTTAGAATGAGACTAACTAGTTAAATAGTTGGAAACATAATAATAAGGACTGTGTGGTAGTGATGGTTTGTGAAGAGCACGCCATAAGGGTATAAATAAAGGTAGGGGGATGAGAGAAGAGGAGATTTCTTAATTTTTTTTTACACATTCATCTTTGCAAAATCATCATCATCTTCTTTAGTTACCCTGAAGAAGAAGAGGTTGTAACTGCGGGAGGCTTTACATGTTGCAGCAGTTGTGGGCATAGATGTCTTGGAGGAGAAAAATTGAGGGATTGATGCCAGGTCTAAGGAGGCACTAGCGTTCTAGCAGGCCAATGTGACAAGGATAAGGAAATAAGGTGAGTTTCTACACCTTGCTTCTAGGCGATAAATGATAATATGTTATTTTCATGAACTAGAGAATGCATAGTATTCTGTACATGAATGATGTTGTTGAGTCATGACAAGCTGATTATTGTTACTTTAAGATAGATGATGATTAGATGCATGTATTGCATGATAACTATGGGAAAAAAATCTACGGGATATAAGAAGTTAGGAAGGGATATAGGGAGTGACCCTAATATTTACTACCACTGGCGAAGCTCTAGGCTTGGCGGAGGGGATACTATAGTGTTCGAGCATCAAGGATAGATAGTGTAAAGGAGGTAATGGAAGTAGGATTTGGAAAACTAGTATTATGGACAAGCATTTACTACGATGGTGACATCGACTAGCCTTTCAGGGTGACACCATGACGATAGTATTAGGTTCAATGGAGTATCATCGTAATGGTGTTCAACAGGCTCTATGGGGCAACACTGCAATGGAAGTGTATGGCGTAAGACCATAAATGAAAGATGCCCTGGTATTAGGTTACCATAATATAACAAACATTCAATAGAACAAATAGTTTGCAAAGGCATTAAACATGAGGATTATACTGATTTAGACCATGGTGGTATGGCATTACAATGTTACGGGAAGTCCATCGAGATGATAAATGCGAAAGGTCTGCCAAGCTGTAAGACACGAGACCCGAACGGGGGAGTTCACCACACAAGATGTAAGATGGTTGTCGCCAAATCAATCCTCAATCTAGCATCATTTGATGGTTGAGAGGGACTGCTTTCAGTCTCCCCTTTTTGTCTCTACTCAGCCAGTACCCTCAATTGTTTCCTCTGGATTCCTTTATTTAGGGCTTCTCCTTCGACTTTTTATAGGCTTTTCTTCCTAGAATAGCTCCAACAACCCACGATATCTTCTCCTCTTTTTTCATAGATTTTGTTGGAAAAAATAGAGTTTGGTTGAATTTAGTCTGCGATGAGTGCTGACTCAGTCATCTTCTTGAAAATACCATGACATACAAGGTGGCAAACTGTCCAACCTTTTGTCCCGGCAAACCTTCACTCCTTTATTTCTTTATCCCCAGCCTACACCTGCCAAACCACCAAACACAACCCTTCCACACATAATTAAAAGTATCTAACATATAAACACAGTCCAAGCTCTTAATGTAAATTATAAGAATACTAAAAAAAGTCCTAAAATGCCACTAAATGTACCTAAGTACAAACATTTAGCTAGGTCTAAAGGCTTGAAATATAACTCTTTGCAAGATTTATCAGTCTACCATATCAACTAACCAATACCATGAAAGAATGCACTTGTGTCTCATATTGAGATTGAGTCAGGGCAACAAAAAGCTTTAAGAGAAATAGAGAGACAATAACATCTCTAGTGAAATCTATGATATACCAAAAGGGAGGATGGAGTTGAAATCTCTGTCCAAAACTTATTTCTTATCGTTCTCTTAAAAGTTTGTTATATAATTTTGTTAAGAAAATTCTCACTAAGTTCATCAGAACTTACAGATTTTACTGTTTAATTGTAGGAAAAATCATGATATGAGATTCAAATGGAGAGACCAAGCTACCCCTCGCTCGATTAGTGTGGAGTAGTAGAATCTTTACGTGTATGTAGAGTAGTACCTGTAGAGGTCTTGCCCCAGATATTAAGGCAAAAATAAGAACTGTAGAATCATATTCGAATATTGAAACTGTGTACAAAAACTAGGGTCATAGAAATTCATTACAAGTTATCTTTAGTGTATGATATCAGTGGCAATTAGGTCCATGTGTTCAAGTTGTTCTTGTATATAACTGAATTAATTATGAATGTATAGTAAAATTAAATGTGTTCTTGTAGCATCTGATACTCAAACCTAGTGGTCGAGTCAGTTTTGGGGTGTTACAGGATGTTCTGCCTGAAACGTCGCCTCGTAGTCAAAGGCTCGAAAAGGCTTATCATCACAATCACCACCACCACCACCACCATCATCATCATCATCATCATCATCATCATCTCCCTTATCATCATCATTGTCATCATACTCTTCTCCCCCTTAGTCTCGTCGGATGGTGGGAATGGCACATATTTGTTGGGCAGTGGATTTGGCACTCACATACCAAATTCATGTGCATAGTTGATGTAACAGCCCAGTTTTAGCTAAATCGGAACAGTGGTTTAGGAACCACAAATTCGTTGTTGGAAAAATTTTTTAATATTATTTTTGATGTTTACAGCATGATAGCATATATGTGTAAAAATTTCATGAGCTAATTTTATCGTTTAATTCTCAAATTGAGAAAAATGACTAAATCGTGTGAAATGCAAAAGTACCGTTCTATTAGCTAAAGGTGTTAAATAGTTATAGAACCTTAAATTTTAAGTTCTTATAAGGTAAATAGTCCAATTGTGAGTTAGTGGATGATATTTGGTTTGGCATTTGTGTAAATATGAATTATTTTTAATGGTAATTTAGTAAAAAGACAAATAAAGGTTAATAAACTAAAAACAAATGAAAATTGTTATCGTCTTTCTCACTTGGAACTGAAATTGGAGAATAAGAAAGCCAAGGAATAGGGTTCTTCATTCGGTCACTTTGAATCCTTGATTAAGGTACGATTTTAGCTCAGTTTTTGATGATTTCTATGTTTTTGTAATCGTTGCAGCTCAATCTAGCTAGCTCATACCTTTAGTTTCGAAACTGTTAAAGATTTTGAGAGTTGACATTGATGAGTTTATGTGTTCTTTGATGTTTGAATATGAAATATGAATTTTTGATGATAGATTTTCATGTTTTGTAAAGTGATTTTTGATGAAATTTCATAATAGGGATTAAATTGTGAAATATGCAAATTGAGTGGGTGAAATGTGAAATAAATGAATTTTTTGGGTTGCTAGGGACTTATATGTAATTCGGCCAAGCTCGGGTTTATTGAAAATATGTGAATTTTGTGTATTTGTGAAATAGGGACTAAATTGTTAAAAGTGTAAAAGTTTTGGGGCTAAAGTATAAATAGGCCTAAATGTATGTTTTGGACTAAATTGAATGAGTGGTTGGTTAAAGAAGTTAATTTTGAATATATTTAGATCAAGAAACGAGGAATCCAAAATTAGATCGGGGGAAAGGTAAGATTATCGTGTAATTGACTCATTTCACCGTTTTCATACTCGAGGTAAGTTCGTATGTGATGATTTCATTATAAATGTATGTTAAATGCTTTGATGTTGCTTAAATTGTGATTATGAGATTTTCATTAATGTATGAATTGTAAATACGACTCTACGGAATTATTCGATGATGGAATCGAAAAGCTAGAAATCCAGGTTGAACCTTAGGAATAGATTTGGGTACTTGTGACATGTTATAAGATGATATACCGATTTGGCTTCAGGCCATGCATGTAGGATAAGTTGGCTTTGGCCATGATATTAACACTTCAGGTGCGAGTTATACCGATTTGGCTTCGGGCCCTGCATATCGAATGTTTTGGTTTCAAACCATGAAAATAGTTCTTCGAATAAGTTGCCTTGATTTGGCTATGGGCCATGGTATAGGTAATTATCGTAAGAGATTCATGAGTATCTAATTTTTATTCTGAATGGTTCAACGGGAAAAAGAATGATGTGGTTGAGAAAGAGGTTAGTACGAGGCAATACAGGTATGTAAAGAACGAGTGTTAAATAGAAACAGTTCGATAAGATGTATTTGATCATGTTTTGAGGCATGAAAAAGGTTTGTAGTTAATGTGTATATGGTGATGTTAAGTATAATTGGCTAATTTGTAATTATTTGATGAATTAAGTTATTCACATATGAGCTTACTAAGCTATGAAGCTTACTTCATATTATTTTGCTATGTTTTATAACGAATCAAGGCTAGCTCGGATCTGGGAGTAGTCAGGAACATCATCACATTATTGGACATGTAATTGGTTCTTTTGAGTTGTATAAATATGGTATATGGCATGTATAGGCTACTTATGGTATTTTGGTTGTGTTTATAGCCATGAGAGTTGGCTTGTAAATCATGTTAATATTGATGTGTGTTTAGCTATTAGAAATGGCTTGTAAATGTATATGTTTTGGTTGTATATATAGCCATGAGTGATGGCTTATTTAGGCATGTTTGGTATGAATATGGTTATGGTTTTATAGTTGCAAATGGTTAATTGATTTATGGTGTATAATGTTTGAGAAATGCTTTGATGAAGTATGATTTTGAAAGTTGAGTTGATAAGTATTTAAATAGGTAATTGGTATTGAATTGAGTATTGAATTTGGTTGAAATGGATATGGTATGAATTTTGCATTTGGTTGATGATTTTGGCTGCCTATTGAATGATGAAATGGTACCATTTTGATTGTTTAGGTGTGCTTGATTAAAGGTGGCAAATTGTCCTTGCAAATGGCCTACTTTTGTCCACATGGGTAGAGACACGGGCGTGTGGTTGGCTGTGTGACCCAAGTCTGTATGTATGCCCTGTTTCTACATGGCCTAAGACATGGGCGTGTCTAGAGCCATGTGAGGCACACGGCCTGATCGCATAGGCGTGTGACCCCTATATGACTGAAATCTTTCTAAGTTTCCAAAATTTTCGTATGATAACGGTTTAGTCTCGAACCACTTCTAAAGCATGTTTAAGGTCTCCTAAGCCTTTATAAGGGACTGTGTGGTAGCATTGAATGATTTATAAGAATGAATGCTTAATGTTGTTAAATGTATGCTTAATGTTGTTAAATGTATGCTATATGTTGCGTATTGATCGGTAATACCTCTTAGCACTATTCCGACGATGGATACTGGTTAGGGGTGTTACAGTTGATGCCCAACTAAGTCATGTCTTGCACCCATCAGACCACCCGCTCCATATCTAAAAACTCTGTCAATCCCATCAATAGAGGCTCCTTAGCTTTGCTATTTCTTTTCGAGGTTGGTAGGACACCCATCTTTTCCTTTCGCCTTTGGTGCCACTCCTTCACCTATTTTTTCTGAAGGTCAATGAATTGACCATACCTATTATTGCCAAGCACACTCTTCGATGGCATGAGAATTGCTCAGTAGGTGACATGGGAACCTTTGCTCATTTGCATAGGGCCATCACTAGGTGAGGGAATGACATTAACTGCTTCTGGCCATTGACGCATGTTAACATTGATTGGTAGATATAATGGCCCACTCAGACCTGTATTTTCTACAAAATCGAATCGAGTAAAATTGCATTAAAGGTGGTAACGTGAAAGACATATTGAATAAGGGAGATGCAGGTGCAAATAAATTGCACCCACATCTTAATGATCGAAAACATTATGGCTTGAATAAATATGACTATAACATCTCGAATTAGGACATAGTCGGAACAATGGTTTCGAGACCATGAATCCGACGTAAGAAAATTCATTTTTATTATATTTTTATGGTCTGCAATTCTATTGAATTGTTTTGGGAAAATTTCATCCGAAAATTTTGACGTTTGGGCATTCAATTTAGTCAAAAGGACTAAATCTTAAAAAGTGCAAAAGTTGACTTCTACATGCTAGAGGTGTCTTATTGTTATGAAATTTTAAATTGGAGGTCCTTAATGGAAATTAGACCATTGGTTAATTTTTTGGACCAAAATGGACATGAAATGGGTGAAATAGAATATTTTTAAGTTAGGGGAATTTTGGTCATTTAGTAATTAAAATGAATTAAAAACAAAATTAAAAGCCAATTTTTGTCCATCTTCAGCCCCATGGCCGAAGCTTGTATGGAAAAGACATAGCTAGGGTTTTTCATGCTTCCAAGCTCGATTGTAAGTCTGTTCTAGCCCCGTTTTTAATGATTTTTACATTTTTGAAATCCTTGTAACAAGATCTACCTATTTCTACCATTTATTTGAGTTATGATGAAGGTCTAGGGTTTGACATATGTTAGAAATTTGTGCATTTGGATGTTTAATGGTAGATTATGCATGTTTATGGTTGGAGAAACAACTTTTACTAAGTACTTTTCGGTGAAAACGCTTTAAAAGACTAAATTGTAAAAGTTATAAAATTTATCATAAAAGTGTGATTTAGTGGAAATTTTGGGCTGCTATAGTTATGAAAATGATTCAGCTAGGCTTAAAGTGCAAAATAATTGAATAAAAATCATTTTACGAGCCTAGGGGAAAAAGTGTAAATATTATAAAGTTTAGGGGTAAAAATGTAAATTTGTAAAAGTATGTTTTTTCGGTCAATTTGAATAATGTGAATAATAAATGAGCTATATTTGAAATGTTAGATCAAGTAAACCGAGATTCGGGCCTAAATCGAGAAGTTTGAAATTATGAACTAAATTGGAATAGTTGGCTGTAATTGCATTTATGGTAAGTTCATGTGATTAAATAAGCATGATATTCATGTAATTGTTGTTACACCTGAAATCTATTTTGCTATGGTTTTATTGATTTATATGTTAATGATATTGTGTATGGGAACGTGATGTACCCATGAAGTAATCGAAAGCTCAAATGTCAATACCATGTGATGGGATGATTGAATATAATGGAAATTTGATGGAACATGATATTTCTTTAAAACAAGTAAGTTTGTATGTAAATAATATATTGTTTTTACTTATGTTATACTATTTTGTTATTATATGAGATGTGGTTGTATATTGAATGATCACTTGATGTAAATTATGAATTGAAGTTGATTATGGATGAATTGGTAAAATGTTGAAAAGTGAGGAATTTCCTGGTTGGACCTTCGGAATAGAAAAGATACGAATGATCCATTGTGAGAACACATGTGTAGTACTATGTGCAGGCTACTATGTATTTAAGATGGTTTTAGGTCACGTGTGTAGTACTAAGTGCAGGCTACTACGTGTACCAGATGGTTAGATCGCATGTGTAGTACTTAGTGCAGGCTACTATGCGTACCCAATATCTTCGATCACATGTGTGGTACTAAGTGCAGGCCACTATGTGTAAGAGACGTTTTTGGTCACAGATACAGTACTAAGTGCAGGCTACTATGTGCACCAAATAGCTTCAGTTACAAGGGTGGTAATATGTGCAGGCCACCGAGTATCTGTTATTATTCTGATGAGTTCAATGGGAAATTGACTAAGTGAAAATACATGTGATCATGTAATGACTAGTGTAATTGAATATGACTATATGATGAATAAGTGTAGGTATATGTGTGTGAAAATTTATGAGAAATGTGCTCGATAGTTGAGCAAACTTTTCGTAAGATGGAATGGAGTAAGTGAGATTATGTAAGAGTGAAATTTGTAATAAAACAGTTTTGGATAGTAGCAGTTGTGTGACTTTGAAAAATCATGAAAATGGTGGAAATTGAATTAGAAGTTTAATAAGATATGAAATAAAATATTATTGTGTCTATTTTCACATAAAAGAAACGGTGAAATCAAAATAATTTTATATTCTATGATATTTGAATTTTTGTGAGACATGATCAAAATGATTTTAGGATCCCCTATTCTAACTTGGAAAAATCATTAAAAATTGTAAAAATATAATTATAGGTTATAATTTATATGCTTAAAATCATTAATGACTCTATTTTCAAAAGAAATAAACGGTAACATTATCTAAATCCTGTACAAAAAGATAATTAATTTTTAGTACAGAGGGTTAGAACTGTCAGACAATGAAATAGGGGAGACTTTAAAGAATAAACTGTACTTATTGGATAATCAAAAAATTCTAAAAATTTTATGATAGGTAGATACGTGAGTCTAGTTTTAGGTAAAATTAGAGGATCTTGATTTGGAGTTCCGTAGCTCAAGTTATAAGTAACTGAGTGACTATGACTCAAGTAAACAACTTAACTTGAACATAAGTAAAAGTGCAATTATGATTATTTTACCTCGGAATCATGTTGTAAGAATTGATGGAATCATATTGATAAATTGCTTATTATTTTCATATGGACTTACTAAGATATATAGCTTACCCCCTCCTTTTCATTTCTTTAGTGTTGTCAGGTTAGCTCGGGGTTGGAGATCGTCGAAGGCAGGATCACACTATTGAGCTATCAATAGGGGATATCGATAAGTCTTAAGCATTTTGAAGTGAGTGGCATGTATAGGAGCTTAGTTATTGATATGTGTTCTTATGATTTAGCCAAATGTATTGGCTTATATTGATTCATTGTATATAGCCATGAGATATGGCTTATAATGTTTTGGATTGTAAGCCTAATTATCCTTCCATGTGTTGATGCTTTGTGATATGATTATAATTGTCTGCCATGAATGAATAGTAAATAACATATGTGCACGAGAATTCCCTAGGACCATTCGGGGTGGTCATGACTATGAAATAAACGCGTAAATTGGCATTAAGTTGATAATGATTGAACATGGACATTTGTTGAATAAGTAGAGATTAATTATTGGGTAATATGTTATGGTTAATTGTTAAAAATGTGCTTTAGTGAGGCATGCTAAATCATTAAAATGATGCTATGATATGTGTCTTTAAAGTATTCAAGTATGTTAAAGGTTAAGGCAACAAAAAGGCTTGGAAAATAGCCTAAGTGTTGACCACACGTACAGAGACACGGCTGTGTGTCTCAGCTGTGTGGAGGACACGGCCTTAGCACACAGGCATGTGACTTGGCCGTGTGACCCTAAATGTTTGCTGACGTCATAAACATAGAGTTACACAGGCTGAGGACACAGACGTGTGAGACCACCAGGCCTATCCACACAGGCGTGTGACTCTCCAAACATGAAAATTTTCTATGTGTTGTAAAAATATTCGTGAGTTCTCGGTTTAGTCCCAAACTGCTTTTAATGCATGTTTAGAGCCTCGAAGGCTCGTGTATGGGACATTTTGCATGTGATCGAATGATTCTGATATGATTGAAATTTTATGGCCCAGTTTTACATGTATGTGCATGTTTAAGTCCGGTAATGCCTCGTATCTTATCCTGACGTCGGACACGGGTAAGGGGTGTTATAATGACAGGGATGTTGGTACTAGCTTGGTGCGTCCACTAGCTACGCCCCTGCATCAAATATCTCAAAATTGCATCCATATCTATACCCAGATACATGGTTACATCGATAGACTCTAGAAAGTACGGAGAATCATAATAGGAACAAATTTCTTAGGGTGTGACTAATACTTGCTTACCCAGAACTGTTACATAAAAAAGATTATTATTCAGGAGTTTACAAATTTCCCGATATTTTAATGAGGCGTAAAACTCATATAATCCAGTCGACCGCTTGTTCTGTAGGGTCGTGCATAAGTTACTCTAATGGTTGAAATCCACCTACTTCCAAATCATGTCACAATCGGTTAATGAGGGATCGAACCTCAGTTCTTGAATGAACATGCGACCTTCCATTTGCAAATAGTACCGTTCAACTTCTGGGTTGTCCAAATGATTCACGTCAAAATTCATCCACGCCTCTTAGGTACGTCTTGCTTTTCTGGGTGCCATGTAATGATTTCTACTCAAGAAAAAAAAATAAAAGAACAATCCCCAAACACATAAAAAAGAAAATGGAACACCTAAACTCGATATATGAATTTGTTCGTCTTGAGTTGTCCTCCGATGCATTATGCCTATAGGAAAAAAGAGAAAACACAAGAAACAAACTATCATGTGAAGAGCAGAGAACTAACCGAAGAAAAATGGGGACTCAGATTCAAAAATTGAAGTAATAGAGATGAAGGAGAGGTACGACGGCCCTTGGGGCTCTTGGATGCTCTTTTGAATGCTTTGAAAGTGATTGTTCAGGGCTAAAAAATCTAATATGTATATAGGAAATCTGATGGGCCATGCGAAAAAATGATCCAAATATTATAAAGATTTGATGTTGTGTCACGTATTAGGGGAATGTCAGTCGTGACATGCAACCCTAATTTCCTAGAATTTTGGTTTGAACTATTGTGTTGCGTCATAGGCCTAGGTGTCTCACGACATGGACTTGAAATTTTAGAAATTTTTTCTTTGAATTTGCGTATCATAACACAAGGGTCCTGTGTCGCGACATGTACTGGGTGATGTGACCACTGCCAGACGTGCGAACATTTGGACTCAAAATACTGTAGCAAATTGATATATAATTAAGCAAAGGTGTCTGCAAATGTACCGGTCAAATTGTAATATAGAAAAGTGTTACAACAGAACACTTGGAAAATTTTTCGGGGATTGTACCCAAAGGAGGTTGAGTTAAACTAAAATTAATTTTCTACACTGACAGGGCTAAATAGTAATAACCTAAAATTATAGTAGGAAAAACCAAATTAAAGTTAATTAAATAAAATAACATAAATTGATAAAATTAACTAATGTAAACAAATTAACAATCGAAATTAATCCAACTAAGCAGGCAGAAGATTAACTAAAATAACTTTACAACTTGAGTTTTATCGAGTTAGCTATTAATTACAAAGTTATTTGTAACACCCTTAACCCGTATCCGTCGCCGGACTAGGGTCACAAGGTATTACTAAACATAAGCACAGTTTCGAACATTCTCATATTATCAGAAGTCATATTCTTATGTACATGTAGAGCATATAATTAATTAAATATAAGCATATTACATATACAAATCACATGTTAATCACCTTAATGATAAGCGAATACTAAAAAAAATTAAAGATTCTATTTCTTAATTCTATACATACACAGGATTAACCAATGGCATTATCAATTTCATCATTCAACTTAAGTTAGAATTTTACCAAATGCACATCCGCATACAAATATATATATATATGTTACTTATTAATTAACCATTTTACTATGAATACATTCCTAACACATACTCAATATTTATCTTCATCAATTGTACCTATTTTACAAATCATATAAGCATGATATATGCATATGTATTTCCAAAACAAACCGGATCATAAGGACAAGTATTATTCGATTTTACACATATACCAACCATAGTATAAGTGTATTTATACAAATACATTTATAAGTTTAACTAACAAAGCATATCAGATTAAATTAGCACATATCTTTTACCATAATAAACAAATAATGAATTATACATATCATTATTCTGAACCATAAGGGAACACTGAATATACCCTATACATGTATCTTAATTGTCACCTAACTAGTATGTGATATACTTAGCTTATTTAACAGTCATTATATATCATGTAGCCGAAACACATAAACAACTTCATAAACATTATAATACCTTGGATATATTTTTAACATAAGTTTAGTCCAAGACCAAATATTGACACATCCCTTATCATATAAACTACCACAATTCACATGAAAATATATATATTGATAAACCGTAATTTATACATATTTTTATCCCATGTTTAGCATATTTATGGATGATTTTTCCTTGATTTTATTGAATTTGATGCTCCTAATCCTTTAATTTCATGTGTTATACTCAGGAGAGCGTATGATAGCAAAAAGAGTGAGAAATGGGTCAAAAACAGATGAATTGGGCTTAAAAAAGTGTTTCACACGGCCTAGGCACTTCCACACGGGTGATCCACACACCCGTGTAAGGGACATGAGCAGACCACACGCCCGTGTGTCATGGCCGTGTTGATGATAATCCAAGTCAAAATTGCACACGGTTTGAACACTTGCACACGGGCGTGGCACACGACCGTGTCCCTGTCGAGCCCAAGTCTAGTTCTACTCAGAAAAGGGCACTTTTGAGGCTTTGGAAGCATTCTAAAGCCTATATAAACACCCTAGAAGAGGATTAGAGGGAGACAGGCAGAGGAGAAGGCGGAATATACTGAAGGATAGCCATCGAAATTAGCCCAGAGAGAGGATCTACATCAAGACTGAAGATTTCCATCCAATTTCCTAGAAGTTCTTTAGGTTTCTTTATGTTTTGTCATTTTCTAAAATTTGAGATGTTTTCCATTATTATTATAAACTAAACTCCCTAAATACCTAAGGGAGATGAAACCTAAGATGAATTTTATAACTTTTTGATTTATATGATAAATACTTGCTCTTATTCTTAATTGTGAGTTTAACCCTTGTTTTAATATTCCAGGATATTTATTCAGGTTTTTTATGTGCTTATTCAGTAGTGGAAAATACCCTATTTAAGAGTAAATCATTCATAATTAAGTGGAGTTGAATGTAATCCTAGAGATAGGACGATATAAATCTGCCAGATTAGAGTCAAATCTAATAAATGAGTCTATAAATCGAGTTAATGCGACAATAGGGGGTTTTAATTAGAAAGAGATTTCAATTAATCAAACTAGAGTCAGTTGTTTTTAGTGTCGAGAGAGATATTAACATAAATCAGGGATTTCTACGGAATAAGTCAAGTGAATAAATCGTCTAAGTCAAAGGTAATAAGTGAAGTCTAGGTGGATTCTTTCTTGGGTATTGTCTTCTCCATTGGTTTCCTAAAAGTATTTTCTAACTTCCATCTCTATCGTAATCTTAGTTAAATTAGATAATTAGTTTTAGTTTAAAAACACTCTCTTAATTCTTAGGCTAGATAATAAAAAGATAGTAATTACTAGTACTTTTAGTCTTCGTGGATACAATATTTTTAGTCTCACCACAACTATACTACTGTTCGATAGGTGCGCTTGCCTTAAGTTAATTTTTTAGTTAATTTCACAACTATCAAGTTTTTGGCACCGTTGCCGGGGAACTAAGATATTAGGAACGCTTGATTTTATTACTTTAGCCATTTTTACTTTTATTGCAATTTAATTTTTGTTTTTAGTCTAATTTTTCTTTACTAATTTTTCTTTCTTTATTTCTGGCAGGTTTTTGTAGTTTATGACTAGAAGAAACCCATCAGGACCTCTAATTTTTTATAGTGAGATCGAGAGCACAGCTCATAGAAACTGAAGAGAAGTAAGGCAAAGCCTACAATACATAGTGGAAGGGCAAGAGGACGATATCCATAACACAACCAAGGAGATGGCTGATAATCAGAATAATTAGCTACCTCCTGTGGTTGCTGCAGATCCAGTAAATCAAAATCCTGCTCTACGTACTATGTATGATTATGCTAAACCTACTTTAGCAGGAGCTGAATCGAGTATAGTTAGACCTGCTGTTGCTGCAAATAACATTGAACTGAAACCTAACATGATTCAAATGATACAACAGTTTGTTCAGTTTGATGGTTTGCAGGACGAGGACCCAAACACTCATTTGGTGAATTTTTTGGAACTCTGCGACACTTTCAAGATCAATGGCGTTTCTGACGATGCCATTTGCCTTCGGTTACTCCCATTCTCATTGAAGAACAAAGCTAAATAGTGGTTAAACTCATTACCACGAGGGTCAATAACTACTTGGGAACAAATGACCGAAAAATTTTTAGTAAAATATTTCCCACTAGTTAAAACAGCTAAATTAAGGAATGATATCTCTTCTTTTGTGCAGATCGATTTAGAAACTCTTTATGATGCATTGGAGCGATTCAAGGACCTATTGAGAAGGTACCCTCACCATGGGTTACCCCTATGGCTGCAAGTTCAAACTTTTTACAACGTGAACCCCTCAACAAGGCAATTGATCGATGTAGACACTGGTGGAACTCTGAACAATAAAACACCAGAAGAGGCTTATGAATTTATTAAAGAGATGTCACTGAATAACTATCAGTGGAAAGTTATGAGAATGAAGCCGACAAAAGCTGCTGGTGTTTTCAACCTTGATGCGGTTACTATGCTATCTAACTAGGTAGAACTTTTAAATAAAAAGATTGACGGTTTGTATGGTTATACTTAGGTACATCTAGTGATGAGGTGTGATTCAAGTGGAGGAGGAGTACACACAGATTATCCAACCCTCAACCCTAGCACCGAGGAGGAACAAGTTCAATATATAGGTAATAATAATTTTAGTCCTCAAAATAACCCATATAGTAACACTTATAATGCAGGTTGGAGGAACCATCCCAACTTCTCGTGGGGTGGTCAAGGAAATCAAAGGCCACAACATCCCCCAAGTTTTCAACAACCACCTTACCAGTAGGAAAAGAAGCCAAACCTTAAGGAGATGCTAACGAAATTTATCTCGGTGTTAGAAACTCATTTTTAGAATACTGAAACAACGCTTAAAAATCAACAAGCGTCAATTCAAGGGCTCGAAGCTCAAATACGACATCTTGCTAAGTTAATTTCCGAACGACCACAAGGTAGCTTGCCGAGTAATACTGAAACTAACTCAAGGGAGCAACTTAATGCGATTACTGTTCAAGATGAAGAAGGGTTAGTTGAACCTGAACTAGAACTGAGGCAAGGAATTGTGGTAAGTAAAGGAAAGGATGACGTGGACCACAGTGAGCAAAAATGGGTAAGTAGAGAATATAAACCTTGTGTGCCATACCCCAGTGCAATAAGGAAAGACCACACAGATGAAAAATTTGGTAAATTCCTTAAATTATTAAATAAATTACATATTAACTTACCGTTTATTGAAGCTCTTTTGTAGATGCCAAACGCAGTTAAATTTTTAAAGGAGGTTTTGTCTAATAAGCGGAAATTGGATGAGGTGTCGCATGTGGAGTTGAATGCAGTTTGCTTAGCCATTCTATAGAATAAGCTACCCAACAAGTTGAAAGATCCAGGGAGTTTTACGATTCCTTGTTTAATTGGTAGTTTGAATGTTAGCAATGCTTTGGCTGATTTAGGGGCAAGCATTAAAGTCATGCCCTATAAAATGTTTAAACAACTAGGTGTTGGGAAACCCAAACAAACTAGGATGAGCATTCAACTGGCAGATAAAATAATTAGATTTCCTAGGGGTATTATTGAAGACGTGCTTGTTAAAAGTGATAAATTTATATTCCCAGTTGACTTTGTTGTCTTAGACATGGATGAGGATAGTAACGTGCCTTTAATTTTGGGAAGGCCCTTTTTAGCACTGCTAGAACTATCATAGATGTTGGCACAGGGGAATTGATACTTCGCGTGGGCGATGACACGATTACTCTCCAAGCTCGTGATTCCGCTAAAATATCTAGTAATCGAGATGATTGTTTAAGTTCAGTTAATTTAAATAACGTTACAACTCAAACTTCTTTGCAGGATTCCCTTAGGAAGAACGTGATAGAGCATCATTCTAATCCATGCCGCAAAAATAAAGTGACTCACAAAGAACGAAGGCTTCAGATTGATGAACTAGATGAATGGTGAACACATGTCTTGGAGAAACCAAAAGCACACGAAAAATCAAACCGACACCATGATGAGCGTAGGGATGAAACAAAGTAAATTAAAGTTGGGGATAAAGTATTGATAGATGAAAAGGACCCCTGAATTGATACTTCAAAGATTAATATAAACAGAGCAACTCCTTTCACGGTATTGAATGTTTTCCCATACGGTACAGTCGAGGTAAATCATTCTCAATTTGGCACTTTTAAGGTAAATATTACTCGACTTAAACTTTATGTGGATAACAGAATCAATAGGGAGAAAGAGGAGTCTCAACTCCGTGATCCACCGTAATCATGCGGATGAGAGGTAAGTCAAGCTTAGACTCTAAATAAGCGCTTCTCGAGAGGCAACTCGAGCACTAACACCACTAACTAGTTTATTTTAGCTATTTTTAGTGTTTTTGTATAGGTACAGTGGCCCACACAGTTTGGACACACGGGCGTGTCCTTGGCCGTGTGGAAACAAGGCTAAAAATTCCCCAAGTATTGAGCCACACGGCCATTTATTCGATCCACACGGGCATGTCCTAGGTTGTGTGAAAACTAGAGCTAATTTTTCAAATTTTAATTAAGTCAGGGAGCCACACGGGCAGGGCACACGGCCGTGTGTTCGGACACATGGGCGTGGGAGAAGCAAAGAACCTGGCACACGAGCGTGCGACGCGATCGTGTGCACCATACGGCCTGACCACACGGGCGTGTCCCTAGGCTGCGTGATGATTAGACACTCAAATTTCACAATAAACACGGGCTGGAGGTGAGCCACACAGGCGTATGACACGGCCGTGTGGCCGAACACGAGCTTCACATGACCGTGTCCCTCTTTAAAAAACCCCCAAACTCTAATTTTTTCTTTTCATCTTCTTCCTCAAAGCCCTCCCCCTTTAGCCGCCTCAACCCTCAACACCACCCACGTCACCGACCATGTAACACCCTGTACCCGAGACCATTGCCGGAGTCGAACACGAGGTGTTAATAGACTTAATTCGTTACTTAAACAGCTTAAACAATTTAATTTTAAAATTTCCAGTCCAGCTAGCAATCTGCGTCACAGTCGCTTAAAAATTCATATCTTAAGTTTTTAAACTCAAAATACTATTCCGTAAATTTTCCCTGGAACTAGACTCATATATCTATTTACTAATTGTTTTCTAGAATTTTTGGCTAGGCCAATTAGTACAGTTTATTAGTCAAATCTCCCCTATTTCAGGGTTTGATTGCTCTGACCTCTGTGTATTACGAATTAGATAACTCTCTGTAAAGAATTTTAATGACTATGAGATTTGCTTCTCTTAAAACTAGACTCAATAAGAATTCTAAACATATAAAGTACACCACCTAATTATTTTTATATAATTTATGGTGAATTTATAAAGTTGAAACAGGGGATCCAGAAATCGCTCTGGCCCTATTTCACTAAAACTCAGATATCTTATAAAATACAAAACATTTACCTGCTTTGCTTTTTCCATATGAAAATAGACACAATGATATTAATTTCATATATTATTCACTATCAAACCATGCCTCTACAAATTTTTGTGATTTTTCAAAATCATGTTATTTCTGATACTTGAATCCGTTTTTAAGTTACTTTCACATTTTTCATAATTTTCATGTGATAGTTACTACTCAATCATACATACTATTAAACATGCATATCATCAGCCATTCTATTAGGTAATCACCAGAAAATATTTACACATCATTCATTGATAATATCATATCAAAAGAAACCAAGTTCCTATACATGCCATACACAAAACGAAACGTCTAACTATACCAATATAATTTCTTCGATAGTGTGATCGGGTCTCCGACGTTTCCTTCGATCCCCGAGTGGCTTGATAAAAACTATAAGAAAAAGAAAATAAGAGAGTAAGCACTAGGCTTAGTAAGCTTACAAGCAAATAAATTACAACATTCAACATAATGAATAAATATACATCAAGTCACCTAGCCTCATAAACTTTCTTTACTTCTCATTTTCTACCTTCTTCTTTACTCACTTACCTTCTTTCTTACCTGACATTTCACTATTCATAAATATAATCTACCTTCCGTTTATGCTGATAATTCACTATGATTTAACATATACAATGATCCGTTGAACCACTCGGAATACTAAGGATACTAGGGTCGTTCCTGTCTATCAATATCCTGCCAATGCCATGTCTTCGACATGGACTTACATGAATTATTCCTATCTCCAATGCCATATTTATATATATATATATAATATGGGCTTACATGGCTCATTCCTGTCTCCAAAGCCATATATCTGATATGGACTTGCATGGCTCATTTCTATCCTGTCCAGTCAACCCCAATATCCTAATATTCCTAAGGTTCAAACGGGGCTTCCTAATGCTTTTTCTCTGTTACTTCGCCTTTAATTCGACTTTAAATATTCTCAAAAAATAAGTATATAAATGCTAGAAATTAACAATAATAATGTAAAATATAAGAATATTGCATTTATTTCATCAGAAACTTACCTCGATACAAAATGTGACTAAACTTTACAATTTAGTCCTTTACTTTTTTTTTCCCGATCTACTCCTCGAATTTCGTTCTTCTTGATCTATAATAGAAAATTTAACTTATTTAATATTCACATTTATCAAAACAGTCCTTTACTCAAACTTTGGAAAAATTACATTTTACCCCTAAACTTTTGCATATTTACACTTTTACCCCAAATCTCGTAAATTAAACTTCAACCTATTTTCTTATGTTTTATGATATGCTGATCATTTTTCCCTTCTATGGTAGCATCAAATTCATACTCTAACATGCACTTATGACTATTAGGTATTTTACCGATTAAGCCCTTTTACTCGTTTTTACCTAAAACCGAGTAGCACAAGTTGTCTAACATAATCTAAGACCTCATATTCTATCATAAAACATCAAAATAAACACTTTTCACATATGGGTATTTTTCCAAATATGAACCTTAACTTAAATTATTGCTAGCATAAGCTTTATCGAGCTACCGGGATCTCAAAAACGTAAAAATCATTAAAAACGGGGCTTGGAATCACTTACTATGAACCTTGAAAGTTGAAGAAACCCTAGCTATGGAGAGATGGAGCATTCGGCAGCAACTATGAAGATGATAACTAATTTTTGTGTTATTTTTCCCTTTTAATTTCATTTAATATCCAAATGACCAAAATGCCCCTCCTTACTAAACTTTTAAAAATTCCTTCCATGTCCTAATTTTGTCCATGAACTTAAAATTGGTAAAATTGCTATTTAAGACCTCCTAATTAATATTTCAAAGCAATTTCATACTAGAAACTTCTAGAATACAAGTTTTGCAACTTATTCGATTTAGTCCCTAACTTCAAATTAAGCATTTTATGCATAGAATTTCATCACGAAATTTTTGCACAATCATGTAATCATATCATGAACCTCAAAATAATAATAAAATAAAATTTTCTACCTCAAATTTGTGGTTTCGTAACCATTGTTTCGTTTAGGCCCTATTTCGGGATGTTACAGACCACCCCCTACCTCTCACTTTCTTTTTCTTTCTCCCTCCCCCTCCTTTCTCCCTTTCCCTTTCTTGTCTTTTTCCCTTCCACCTCATCCCCACCGCACCACACGGTTTCCCCATCACTGCCCACGCCCGTGGCCGACCCCCATCTCCCGCCACCGTCGACGACCGCACCACCTCCGACCAGCAACACCGTCATCACTGTTTACATCCCCAAACACTGTACATAATGACAAACACACGAGGTAAAAAGACTGCAGTCCCCGCTTCGAAAAAATGGAAGGGTCCTGGCACAACCTCCTCGAGTGCCTCGACTGAAGATCGCCATCCTCTGCTTCGGTTCTCGTCAGACCAACAGAACGACCTATTTCAGCTCCTACGAGTGCGACCACTAGGAGTGGGCCGATGTATTGACTGGGCCGCTTTGGAGTAGGTCCAACTTGCTCACCTCGTTTGATTCCATCTCAATACCGTGCCATGGGATCGATTCTTTGCCATCATCGAGCCTACATATTCAAAGCTGACATTAGAGTTCTACACTACTTTCCACCTACAGCACGTGATGAACACACATGACGAGGCTGGTACTATCGTCTTTAGACTTGGTGGACTTGTCAGGCATATGAGTGTACCTAAGTTTGAAGCTGTTTTGGGCCTCTACACGGAGGAGTTCATGACTTCAGAAAATTTTCTACAGCTTCACCGTCACATTCACTATTCGCCATCTTGTTGTTGGACCGACCTTATGGCAAGCTTGGTTCCCCATGACGCTAGTCGCTTGAAGGCAACTTCTCTCCCTCCAGCACTACACTACATTCATGCCATCCTGGCTCACACTTTGACTAGGAGGAAAGAGAGCACAAGAGTAGTCAGCACTACCGACGCGTACTTCCTATGGAGCATGGTGACTGGCCATGTTTTTGACTTAGCATATTTTATCGCCCTCGCCTTTTGCCACCATACAGATTGCCATAGGAGGGGCCCCATTAGCCTTGGCCCTTACGTGACTCGCCTCGCTCGACATTTTGGCCTCTTCGACACTCTAGAGATTTCATCGACACTTACATTAGTTGGCCAGATGTCTCCGCTGGGAATTTTTATTATGATCCATATGTAGATGATAGAGCGATGTTGTGGAGTCGACCCACCTCAGTACAGACTCATCCAGTCTGTTGACCAGGATGAGCCAGAGGACATTACTGACGCTGTCCCTCCCCCTCACGAGGACCCACACCCACCACCACCACCTAGTCACCAACCTCCTACTGCCACTTTGACAGACTTATCTGAGCGATTCACTCGCTTTGAGCAGCAGTGCTTCCAGCAATTCGACAGCATCGACGCCACTTTCTGACAGATTTGTCACCACCTCCATATCTCTTTTCTAGCACCACCGGCTCATGACTCTGATGATAAGGACCTTTGAGTCCTTTCTATTTTTATTTTTATTTTTATTTCCCTTTATTTATTTTTGAAAACCTTTGTTTTTTATTATAAACTCTGCTTATCTTTATGATTATTATTGAATTACCCCTTAATACTCTTCCACAGCGTTGTTTATTTTCTTATTAGCCCCTCAGAATCATGCATTTTTTCGGCTTTACCTACAATTCTCGCTATCGCTAATCTGAGGATTTCATCCACAATTTTAGGGCAGTTTCGCTTCTCTCCCTCTCTTTTGATATTATCTTTATGTTGCTATTACATATCTTTGTACATTGAGGACAATGTACATCTTAAGTGTGGGGAGGTTATTTATGCGATCATCAGAAAATCCCTGAATTTTTATCTTATTCACAAATAATTTTCTCATATCATTATTAGAGTAAACTTTGATTGATTTATGATTTTTATTGATATTTTTTGAATTAAATCATAGGTAATTGTGCATTGATTGTTTAAACTTTAAGACATTAGAGTATCAAGTATGAGAAGTTGAAACTTTTGAGAATTAAAACTGCTAGGTTGTTTCCCTGAATTGAGGTATTATCTTGAAGTATTGAATTTAGAGGTTTGACATCAAATACCCATAATTTTCGTGAGATGTAACACCCCTAACCTGTATCCGTCGCCAAAAAAGGGTTATGAGGCATTATCGGACAAAAGCACAACTCCGAATATTCACACATTTCATATTTAAATGTATATACGAATGTCCAATTAAATATTAATCAAAATTTTATCATTTCATAATATACAAATACGAATCAAAATTTGGATATCTAACAGACATCAAGCATTTTAGGACATATTACAAAATATGTATAAAATAAATGAAATAGAATCTAACTCATGGCATTTTAATATTCAGCATACACGGTAACCATATTCTCACAATTTATCAAATATGTTTCAGTAAACAAATAAATGTTATATACATTTTAACCATTTAGACAAGAATTATAACCGACCATCAATAATAAATTTACTAAACTTGACTCACGAACTAAAATCATACTCAATCATTATTTTTGGTTAAACATTTAACTCACAAGTAAAGATTCAAAATATACACATTTTACATGCCAAAATTTCGGTTACCACTAATCTATTTACCACCCACTCAGTCATCTAAACTTTGCCTAAAAATTCAATTAATCTTACATATAATCTATGTATTACACATATACCTTCAGGTGAGTTAACCACTAACTCCATTCATCAAATGCATTAACATTTATATGAACATTTGCCAAATCATAAATTAGTCACCATCAACTTACAAAATTTTATCTTACGAACGAATTTAATATACACTATCGCACAATTTCCTGACCAACTCATAATTCAATTTATGCATCACAAACAGAAAATAAATAAGACATTGACCATAAATAAATAAATAAATATATATATATATATTCAAAACTTTAATATTACACGCCATGTAATATCCATATTTTATCAAACTATTATTATGTTTGAACTTAGCCAACAACCTGTAATGTAAAATCATAAATAATTGATTATCCAAATACCACCACTGCATTCAAATATACCTTACCCTAAGTATATCTCAGCAGAATCGACTATTTATTCTTCCAAATCTCTAACCATTTTTGAAACAAAAAAGATCTATCATAAACATCATTCCTTCATAGCACTTAATATTATAGCCAAAACAAACTCAAGCCACAACCCACGCATAACCGAATTCAATATAAAAGATTAGCCATTTTCACATGGCTTAGATTATACAAACCAAAGTTCTACTTTTCAAAACACATTCCAGCCTATACATGCTATAATTTGAGTTCAATTATTTAATTACTGAAGCTGTAGATAGTGTGATAGACTTTGCTGACGATCCCCGAATTTGCAACTTGAATCCAAAATCTATAAAATAAAAACACATATACTTACAGAGTAAGCTTTTTATAGCTTAATAAGTCATAAGCAAATAATCCACTCAGAAATATACTCAACCTATTTTAAGCTAAACCAAATAATGTTATCATTACCAATGCTTAACTTAAACTTACAAAAGAGATAAAATAATACATTTCCATGCATCATTTTTTTACCTTGGCCGAATTCTCATCTAAATTAAATAACCAAATATCATTTAACTTTTGGGCCAAATTATCATAATATAGTCAAGCAGACATATATCAATACCGTTTAAATAAACTCAAGAATTATAGTATGACATTTTACACCCATACCTCCAATTTGACCGAATACTCATATAGTCACTAACATATTATTAATCACTTCCAAAACCAAGAAGACATATTTAAACTTAGTACATTTTCACTCAACTACAAAAACTCATGTATCGAAATATTATTTCATGTACATATACTAATCATATAAAGAATATATCTCATTGTATATACACATATATAAGAACTATTCATAACGTACTTAGTACTCATTCACAAAGCCAAATACTCATATTACATACACATATTTTCTTTATTTTCATATTACAAGATTTGTATCAAATAGCTAAGGTGTTTACTTACCTTACCTCAAGTAGGTAACAAGTTAATTCACACCTGGCATATAGCTCGTTTCATATATTTGAACTTAATTTACCTTTTTCCCGATGAGCCATTCAGAATTGGATAGGACACTCAGATAATCACACAAGTCGTACAATGCCAACGCCCCAGACGTGATCTTACATGTAGTCACATATCGATGCCACTGTCCCAAACAGGGTCTTACTCGTAAACACATATTGGAATCACACGTCGATGCCATGGTCTTACTCGCACACATATATCAGAATCCTATGTCATGACATATGTATCCTAACTATTCCTAAGGTTTATACGAGCCTTTCAGACATCGAAACTCGGTCGAAGCAAATTCAGAAATGTAGTAACCAACCCTTTTCACATTCAGCCATAACCAACGTAAATTCATACATTTCATAACAGCATGTATCTCTAGCATTTAACTACAATTAAATACGTCTATTTTCTTATAAACTTACCTCAGACTATGTAAAACGGAACAGGACAACTAGTCGATGACTTTCGTTTTTCCCCGATCTAAATCTAATTTCTTTAGTTCTTGATCTAAACATATTCAAATTAACCTCATTCAAACATATTTTCATTCAATTTAATCCAAAAACATATAAATGGGAAAATTTCCATTATACCCCTAACATTTACAATTTTTACAATTTAGTCCCTATTGCACAAAACACAAAATATGCAAAATTTCCCTATACCCATGTTGGACCGAATTTTACCCATGCTTATACAAGTCCATATTTTTCATTTATTCACATTTTAGTCTCTTAAATTATTATTTTTGCAGTTTAGTCCTAATTACTCAAAATCATCAAAAACTCCAATACGAAACATGTTAATCTAAAACATATCTTTCATATTTCATCATCAAACAACAAAAATCACAAGCTCTCAACAATGACACAACTCAAAATATTCATCAAAATAAAAAATTAAAGCATGGCTTTTGTAGTACTCGAAGCAACAATCTCAAAAACGTAAAAATTATCAAAAACCGAGCTAAACACATAGCTTGATTGAGCTTAGAAATGGCCGAACCCTAGCTTTGTTATTTCTTTCTCTTTTTTTGTTATGTTTCGGCAATGAAGAAGATAATAAACAAATGATATTTTAACTATATTATAATATGTTATATTATAACATGTTTTTTTTTAACCTTTATTATAAAATTATACTTTCACATATTTAATGTCTTTACCGCCCACTCACATTAATTATGGCTCAATTACAACTTTAAAACTTCAATCTAGAAAGCCATTAACAATTTAGTCCCTTTTAGAAATAACCACTAAATTTTCATTTTACGCGATTTAGTCCTTTTATTTAATCGGGTACCTAAACAACAAAACTAAATCACGAAAATTTCACAGATATAAATTCACACAAAATAAACACAGAAAATAATTTTTAAATATTTTTTTGACTTGGATTCGTGGTCTTGAAACCACCCTTCTGATTAGGTTCTAAATCAGGCTATTACAACTCTCCCCCCTTAGGGATTTTCATCCTCGAAAATCTTACCGGTGAATAGGTTTGGATAGTGTTCCCTTATTGCATCCTCTGGCTCCCACGTTGCTTCCTCAACTCCGTGTTTATGCCACAGTACTTTAACCAACCAAATTTTCTTATTTCGTAACTCCTTAATCTCGTGAGCCAGAATATGAATCGGTTCTTCTTTATACGTCATATCAGGCTTAATTTCAATCTCAAATAGACTTATCACATGTGAAGGATCAGATCGATATCTACGAAGCATCGATACATGGAATACATTGTGGATCTTTTCTAACTCAAGTGGCAACATCAGTTTGTAAGCAACCGGCCCAATGCGTTCTACAATCTCATGCGGTACAATAAACCTCGGACTCAATTTACCTTTATGACCAAATCTGAGTATCTTCTTCCATGATGAGACATTCAGGAAGACTTTACCTCTGATCTGAAACTCTATATCTTCTCTCCTCGGTTTTAAAAGGAAACTCTTCGCCTCTTCTCTCCTCAGACGCATCTTCTCTCCTCCGCCCCCTCTAGAAATTCGGTTTGTAGAGGTATTTTACTCTTAAAAGCTATGAAGTTATTAAGTTTGGTTTCATTTTATGATTTAGATTGCGTTTTATTTTGTTAATCTTAGAATTGCTTATGGAAAGAAGATGCAAACAGTGGTATGATGTGGAATAATGAAATAGTTTTTGTTGACAGTTGTGTAATTTGTCAGTGGATTGTTCAATTTTTTTTGTTGACATTTCTTGCTTCATTCGGTTGAACCGCCACCCACCTTTTTTTTTTTAGTTTCTTCCTTGGCCAAATTGTTGTAACAATATTTGGGCAACCCTTTTTTGTGTTTAAAATATTATGTATTTATATCAAATTTTAAATTGATAATACTATGTTGTGATATGTTTTTGTGTTTACTGCTATTTTAGTTTATTTATTTTTATTGTATATGTATAATGTATTCCAACACCCATTTTTAGAAATTTGATTAACCTAGAACCCGTATATATACAGCCAATTTGCTTTCTATTTATGTCAGTGTAGTTTGCCTATGATGGAGGAGTGAAACAGAGAATAAGTGATGAAAGAGTTTACAGCTTTAAGACAGTTTTGAATTGTTTCCCAAATATTTTTCTCTTAAAAATCTCATCTTTAAATATTATTTCAATATTGGGACCATATTTTATTTATAAAAGTTAATGAAAACTACAATCCAACTGGTTTTTGTCCTGTCTGATTTTAGCTTAAGAGACTTGAAATTCTTTTCATATCGTGATTCCGTCCATAAATACTTACAAGTAAAGGAAAATTAAGTTATGTTATTTTGTAAAGCGATTTAAGCTATGATTTTAAATAAAACTTCAATTTGAAAAAAAAGGATTGGTGGATGATAAATAACTTTAAATTAAGTTAAATTAAAAATAATTAATTTTATGATTATTATATATTTATATATACTTTATAATATATAAAGTATATATTATTTATATGAATCTTTAAAATTGTATATTTTTATATTTAGAAAATTATAATAATAAATTTTAATAGCTGCTTCCATTTTAATGGCTGCTTTTTCAATTTTTTCCGTTGATTACAAGTAAATTTTGGCAGCCCTCTGCATCGCCTTCAGTACCCCTCTGCATCGCTGTTGGCAGCCCTCTACTGCATCTCCATCGGCAACACATTGCTGCTACTCTATTTTCTACCATCCACTTTTCTGTTATCTGCCATACTATGAGTTCTTTTTTCTAAAAAGTCAGTGAATAAATGTTGGCTGATTTTATTTTTTTTGAAATTAAAGTTGCTGGAATGCATGGTTAATTGGAAGGTTGAAGCTGTCCAAAGCAGGACATGTTTCCTATGATTACCAAATGTTAATGCTTGTTTAATTGGAGTGTAAATGCTGTCCAAAAGAGGGTTGGTTACTTATGTTTTGTCGTATTTAATTGCTTCTGCAAATATGTTAAATTCACTGTCCAAATGTGAATTCAATATCTATATGTAGGTCTTATATGATTAAGTGTGTGATAATTATTAATTAGGGTAAGTTGTCGACACAATATATCATTAATCTATTCTATTATCTTCGTGGAGCTATTGATCAATTAATGAATTGATATGGTTTATTCAAAATAGGGCTTATAATGAATTTGTAGTACCAAATCCTTGAATAATCTATAGTTAATTTTGTGTTTGGTACTACAATGAAGTTAACTATTGCTGTTTATAATCATTTATTTTGTTAGTTTATATTTGTTTCTCAAGTGAATGTCAGCTATGGATTTAACTTTCGAACTTTTCTGATTACAGTCTTTACAATAACATACATCATCCAAGCAAATTGGCTGTGGGAGCGAACTTCCATTGTTTCAAACATAAAATCGAGCCCAAGTGGGAAGACCCTGTCTGTGCTAACGGAGGCAAGTGGACTGTAAATTTTCAGGTTGTTGAAATTATTAAGGTACATTTTAGTTCAAAATTCTAATCAATAATAGTTTATCATGATGATTTTAGAAAAATTAATGTTTTGGGGCTTCGATTTTGTATAGATTTAATTGCTGGTTTTCCTTTTGTAAAAAATTTTGGATCATTTTACTTACTTTACATTTGCCATCTAGTTTACTGCCTTATGTTTTCTGTTATAATCTGTGCCATTTTTTTTATTAAATTATTTTGGTCCTTAAGAAATCAAAGACAATATAGCAGCCATACGCTAAGTAAATATAATGTTGACTAAAATAGAACCAGATTCATAAATTGTAGTGGGATTTGGATTAAATTTTATTTTTTAATTAAAAAATTAGAAATTAATGATTATACGTTAGATGATTGAGATGACATTGTACTGACCTTATCTTGATTTAATTCCGTAGCTTGCGTTTTGATTAAAATAACAATAATGACCTACTTTTTCTCCAACCTTATTTCAAATATTTTATTTTATTTTTAAATTACCTGATTAAATTAAATTGTATTTAAAATTTTATTTTGAATATGTTATTTTATTTTATTTTAATCACGAAAAATATTTTATCTACTTTTATTTTATTTTTAAATTACCTAATTAAATTAAATTGTATTTAAAGTTTTATTTTAAATATTTTATTTGATTTTAATTTAATCACGAAAAATATTTTGTCTACTTTTATTTTATTTTTTAAATTACCTAATTAAATTAAATTGTATTTAAAGTTTTATTTTAAATATTTTATTTGATTTTAATTTAATCACTAAAAAATATTTTGTCTACTTTTATTTTATTTTTTAAATTACCTAATTAAATTAAATTGTATTTAAAGTTTTATTTCGAATATGTTATTTTATTTTATTTTAATCACGAAAAATATTTTGTCTACTTTTATTTTATTTTTAATCTAATAACCAAATCTTCACTTCCCTTGTGTTTTCCCATCAACACAATCACAATCCCATCAACATAAATCTATATCATATCTTACATAATTTACATAACTTACATGATACATAAATATATATCATATCATACATAATTTACATAATTCG
The DNA here is from genome assembly GCA_025698465.1 of Gossypium longicalyx. Taxonomy (NCBI): domain Eukaryota; kingdom Viridiplantae; phylum Streptophyta; class Magnoliopsida; order Malvales; family Malvaceae; genus Gossypium; species Gossypium longicalyx. The sequence goes on along the minus strand of CM046995.1, from coordinate 61,712,819 downwards.
GATAGCTTACATAATTTACATAACTTACATAATACATAAATATATATCATATCATAACTTACATAACTTAATTATACTTATAAATAAACAACTTACCCGTGTAATTTATTGTAAACTTTAGATTTCAAGAACTATAAAATGGATAGGAGTTGGATGAATTTGTTAAGGGTAAGCAACGCCTATCAAAATGGAGTACAAACTTTTCTAAATTTTGCATTTCAAAATGCAAGCCAAGAGAATATGATTCTTTGCCCGTGTAAGAAGTGTGGCAACATCAATTGGCATTATTGTGAAGTTGTCTACAAACATCTAATTGTTGATGGCTTTATTCGGGGGTATAAAAAATGGATTTTTCATGGAGAGTGTACATCTAGTGGAACTTCTTCAATGATTAATCTGACTTATCCTAATACTGCTTACCATCAGTATGTTAGACAAGATGACATGGAAGGTATGTTGCAGGATGCGTTTAATATGCACAGTCATGGTGAGCAATCATTTCCACCTGACTTTATTGCATCTGATGATTGTAGTATTGGTGGAAATGTTTTTGGCGAAATGGGAACAAGTGCACCTGATGAGGAGCCAAATGAAGAAGCGGCGAAGTTCTACAATTTAGTTAATGAAATGAACGAAGAACTTTACGAGGGATCAAAATATTCGAAATTGTCCTTCTGTATTCGTCTATTTCACTTAAAATGTTTAGGAGGGTGGACTAGAAACTCTTTTACAATGCTGCTAGAGTTTCTAAGAGAGATGTTTTCGTTTGCAAAAATCCCCGAGTCTTGTCAAGATATGAAGAGACGAATAAAAGATTTGGGCCTTGGGTACGATAAAATTCATAGTTGCCCAAATGACTGCATGTTGTACTGGGGTGATCAGAAAAACCAACAGTCTTGTCATGTTTGCGATAAGTCTGTTGGATGGATAGGAATACAGAAGATGTGAATGCGGATGAAGGTGAGGCATAGTTAAGAAAGAAGCCAGTCAATGTTTTGCGATATTTTCCCCTGATACCAAGACTTTAAAGGCTTTTCATCTCGTCAAAGACAGCCGATTCTATGAGGTGTCATAACGATCAACGAATCAATGATGGATTATTAAGACATGCTACGGATTCTTTAGCTTGGAAATCATTTGACAGTAAGTTTCCAAGCTTTGCAAGCGATCCTTGGAATGTGAGGCTTGGGCTAGCAGCTGACGGCTTTTATCCTTTTAAAATCATGAGTACTTCGTACAGTACTTGGCCTGTAGTGCTTGTTCCTTACAATTTGCCTCCATGGATTTGCATGAAGCAATCTTCATTCATTTTATCAATGATTATCCCTAGAGAGAAAGGTCCTGGAAATGATATTAACATCTATTTGCAGCCACTTATTGAAGAGTTAAAACAATTATGGTCGGGTGTTGAGACATATGATGTATTGAGAAAGGAGAACTTTAATTTATGTACAGCTTTGTTGTGTACAATTAATAATTTCCAGGCTTATGCTAATTTATCGGGTTGGAGTACTAAAGGACGTTATGCTTGTCCTTGTTGTGCTGCGCAAACTTGTTCGAAGTGGTTGTATAATGGGAAGAAGTTCTCTTACATGGGCCATCGTCAGTGGTTAGATGAAAATCATAAATTTAGATTTCAGAGGACTTTACTTGACGGTACTAAAGAGTACAGAGGAGCTCCTGAGCAGACCATTGGATCTGAAATCTTGTTTATGTTAAAAGATATGAATTTTAGTTATTGGAAGATGAATTAACCACCTAACACGTAAACAAAGAGAAGATCGATGGATGAATCTGATGATGAATCTAATGAAGAGGATGATCCTAATGAGACGGACTTGTGGAAAAAAAAAGTATTTTTTTTGAGTTGCCTTATTGGGAGCACAACATTTTACGCCACAATCTTGATGTCATGCATATTGAGAAGCATGTCTGTGAGAATATAATTGGGACAATTTTGAATGTCGATGGAAAATCAAAAGACAATTTTCAGTGTCGACTTGATTTAGTTGACATGAGAATTCGGCGTGATCCTCATCCTCAAGTACTTTCGAATGGGAAACATCGGTTGCCGCCTTCTATTTTTTGAATGTCAAAGGAAGAGAAAGAAGTGTTCTGCATGGTGTTGAAGGATATAAAGGTCCCAGATGCATATGCGTCAAATATATCTCGATGTGTGAGTCTTAAAGATTAAAGATTATATTCATTAAAATCACATGATTACCACATCTTGATGCAAGATTTACTCCTAGTTGCTTTACGATGCTGTATGTCAAAAAATGTAACGTCCTATATAATTGAACTATCCAATATAATGAAAGCTATTTGTGGCAAATTTTTAGATGTGAAGAACTTGAGAAAGTACAGGATCGAGCCACTTTGACTTTATGCAATTTGGAGAAGATCTTTCCACCTTCCTTCTTCACTATTATGGTGTACTTGGTAATCCATCTCCCTCAAGATGTAATACTTGGTGGACCGACTTTTTATCGATGGATGTATCCTATAGAAAGGTGCTAATTTATTTTCCAAGTATTCATTCATTCACCGCTATACATTTAGTTACAGCTTTTAATAAATATTGTATATCGTGTTTAGGTTCCTAAGCAAATTGAAGTCTTATTGTCGCAATAAGTGTTATCTAGAAGGATCAATTGCTGAAGGCTACTTGGCAGAGGAGTGCATGACCTTCTGTTCTAGATATTTAGAAGATGTTGAAACACGATTGAATAGACCAAATAGAAATGCTGGGCTCAATGATCATAACTTGGCCAAAACTTATTTATTCAAAAGTTATGGAGAACCAATCGGCAAAGTTGAAATTGCAGAATTAGATGATATATCGTGGATACAAGCACATCGGTATATACATTTTCACCACGCGCAAGTAAGTTCTAAATTTTCCTCACATATTCGTTGTTTTGATTTGTTTATTTTCTAACCAATTAAACTTGTTTTTAACATAGTGAGTACAAACAAATTTTGAGATCTCGTGCACGCTCTCGAAGATTACAACATCGAGAGATTAATAAGTTATTCATAGAATATTTTCACGAATGGTTAAGCCAAACGGTATGTAACTGAAGTTAATAAGTTACATATAGTCGCGAAATTTAGTTAATCAAATAAGAATGTGTTTACATAATACATTCATAATTTCTCAATTTACTTTCGATTCAATAGGTTTGGAGTGGGAAGGACGTCAATGACGAAGTTAAATGGCTTTCCCAAGGTCCGAACAGTGTAATAAAAAGATATAGTGCCTTCATCATCAATGGATACAGATTTCATACAAAATATCGCGAGAGAATGAGGAGAACTCAAAATTGTGGAATTGTTGTTAATTCTTCAATTACAAGTTATGCTAGTGCTAGGGACAATAATCCGGTTGAGGGTAATGTGGAGTATTACAGACTTCTTATCGATATTATTGAGTTGGATTACTATGGCAGATAGAAAGTTATCTTATTTCGGTGTGATTGGGTTGATGTTAATACTGCTCGTAGAATTAAAAAAGATCAATTTGGTTTTACAATGGTTAATTTCTCTCGCTTGATTCACACTAGACAACAATTGATGGACGAGCCATATGTATTTTCTTCTCAAGTGAAACAAGTTTTTTATTCAAAAGATCTAACTGATGAGGGTTGCTATGTTGTACTCCGGAACACCCCTAGAGACTTGTTTGACATGGGTAATGGAAGTAGAGATGACATCGTCGAAAGATCAGAAACATTGCTTTTTCCAAAACAAAACTTAGATGAAAATATCCCTAGTACTAGTACACAACATCAATGGGTTCGACATGATGTAGATGAAGATATTTACGAATAATGATGTAGTAAGATTTTACGATTTTTTAGTTATATGTAATAATATAATTTTAATCTTGGCCATGTTATATAATTTAACTATTTTACATGTACTATTATTGTTGTAATTTGTTACTAAAATTTCAACTATTTTATGTGTATTGCAGGAAAAATGCATAGAAGAAGATTGCGAGATTCAAGTATTGTCTAGAATACTCCAAATTCGGAAGAAGCAAATAGTGAAAAGTAGACAGTTGTTGGATCTTCGAATGTGCCGGAGACACTTGACGAGCCTGCAGAATTTCAAAGTAATGTTAAGTTTATTTTACATATGTGTTGACTTTTATTATTGATTTATTTTTCAATTTTAATATAATAATATATCATTTTTTAGCTGAAAGTGGTGGGACGCGCAGAGGTCGAGGACGTACGCTACTTAAAGATTTATACGAATTAAATCCTGTCGAGCGTGTCAAAGTAAGTAGAAACAGTCATGGTCAGCCTGTTGGATCTGAAGCTCGACTTTTAGCAGGCTATTTGGGTATTATAGCACGAAATGCCAATATGTTGCCAATCAACTACGAATCATGGCATCACATGCCTAATAGCAACAAAAATTAGGCTCTCGATAATATTAATGTAACAAAATGTTAAAGTAATTTATAATACTTCAGTTTAACTTTCAGTTATATTTACATTCTAAACTTGTGTTTTTTTAGGAAAGATTTGCTTTAGAGGTCTCCGATGACTATATCAAGAAGGCATTGGGTAAAAAATGGAGAGACCATAAAAGTACTTTGAAAAAACTATATTTTAAGAAAGACATAAGCCTCGAGGAAAAATTGAGAAATGTCCCGTCGAGAATGCTGAGATACCAATGGGAAGATGCGGTTAGATTCTGGAATTCAAAGAAAGAAGAGGTATTATGTATTTCCAAAGTCTTATATATAGTGTTTAATATATACGTAATAATAATTTCATTATGTAGGACCGTGAGCGAGTTGGAACAAGTAGCAGGCAAAAACAAAAATTCATACACATGGCAGGGTCGAGAAGTTTTGCTTCTGTAGTTGAGGCTGAGGTATTATGAATTTATTAATTCTATCAAATATTAATGACTTTCTACTATTAAATAATATTTTTACTACTATATTGTATGAAGTCTCGTCAGATCAAAAAGTTGGGCGCCTTCAGCTTTTTGAGATTACGCATAGGAAGAAAGATGGATCTCCTATGACATTCGAAGCTGGAGAAATTATGGTATATTTACTTAATAAAATTTGATTTATTATAAATATTTATAATGTTTAATTATAATGGTTTGATTCGTCATTAGTAGTTTTAAATAATGTTAAGTTATGTTGCATTCCTTTTTATTATATATTTCGTTTCTAACTCTTTAATTGATTTATTAGGAGAAACTAAAGGAGAAGAAGGCAGAGTACAAAGCGATTGCTTCGATTGATAGTTCTGTTAATCTTGAGAACATTGATAATAGAATTATCACTGAAGTTTTAGGTCCTGAAAGGTACGGTCGGGTTCAATTTCAAGGATCTGGTGTTACTCCGACCCAATATTTTGGATCCCTCTCCTAGCAATACATGCCTTCCGGGAGTCAAGCTCAAGTTGAAGTTCAGAGGTTAAGAGACCAGATAGCTCAGATGCAAGCGAGCACAATTGAGCAAATTGCGGAGGTTCAAAGAAAATATGAAGAACTCCAGCAACAACTTAGAGCGGAGGTAGCAGAGAGGGAGGCAGCGGTAGCAACGATGAAGGCAGATGCATCAGCGATGGCAGTAGAGTAGAGCAGAAAGTACGATGAGCTCTAGCTACAGCTTCAGCAAATGATACAGATGTTTCAACAGTCGCAAAATCCGCCACCTTAGACATTAGTTTTCTTCTTGTAAGAATGTTTTTAACATTGTCACATTTAACATTATTGTAAGAATATTTTAAGTTATACTTAATTTATTAATTTACATCATAGATCTTTCGTTGAATTTGAAGTATCATTTAGATTTAATGTTTTTGGTTGTATTTTTTATGCTACATTTGCTTTTTTGGTTGGATTTCATGTTATATTTACTGTTTTTGGTTGGATTTAATGTAGGAAGGGTTAGATATTGGTGAAAAATGTACATTTCAAATCTGCCAAAATTAGTGGCGTTTGTGAGAAAAGCGCCGCTAAAAGTCTTGATATTTTATGGCATTTTTTTCAGATAAACAGCCGTAAAATTTGGCAGCGGTTCCTATAGCGACATTTTTTGCGGCACTTGGGAAAACGCCGCTAATAGTTTTTGCGGCACTTAGAAGTGCCGCTAAAGGCTAAAAAAAATGCCGCTAAAAGTCTATTTTCTTGTAGTGGCATCACATATTTGTTGAACAAATAATGACCTAGCTTTCAATTCAGCTACTATTGAACCATCGTCAGACATGGCCATATGCGCATTCATTGCTCTCAAAGCAAACAATGATTTTTTGGCTTAAAGCATCAACAACAACATTAGCCTTTCCCGGGTGATAGTCAATCACAAGCTCATAGTATTTCAAGTATTTCTGAGTCATCAAGTATTTCAAGCTTCTGTGATCAGAATAAACATGACATTTCTCACCGAACAAATAGTGGCGCCATATCTTTAATGCAAACACAATAGCTGTTAATTCTAAGTCGTGTGTTGGATAGTTTCTTTCATGTAGCTTTAGATGTCTCGAGGCATAAGCTATAACTCTACCTTCCTACATCAATACACAACCCAAACCATTTAAAGATGCATCACTATAAATAACAAATTCTTTACCCGATTCTGGCTGAACTAACACTGGAGCTTTGGTCAAAAGGGCTTTCAACTGATCAAAGCTTTTCTGGCACTTCTTCGACTGCTTGAACTTAACATCTTTCTACAATAGCTTTGTCAACAGGGCTGTAATCATAGAGAAACCTTTCACAAACTGTCTATAATAACCAGCAAGTCCCAGAAAACTTCAGACTTCAGATATATTCCTCAGAGGTTTCCAATCGAGTATAGCTGAAATTTTGCTCGGATCAACCCGAATACCCGATGCTGATACCAAATGGCCTAGAAAACTAACTTCACTTAACAATAACTCTCTTTTACTGAATTTTGCATACAACTGCTTCTCTTGCAAAGTCTGTAATACAAGTCTCAAATGTTCTGCATGTTCAGCTTCATCAAGAGAGTAGATCATAATGTCATCTATAAACACAACCACAAACCAATCCAGATACGGTCTAAAGATCTGATTCATGAAATCCATGAAAACAGCAGGTGCATTAGTGAGTCTGAATGGCAAAACTAAAAACTTATAATGCCCATACCTCATTCGAAAAGCAGTCTTTGGCACATCAAAGTCTTTAACTCGCAACTGATAGTGGCCTGATCTCAAATCTATCTTTGAAAACACTGTAGCCCCTTTCAATCGATCAAATAGATCATCAATCTATAACAATGAATACTTATTCTTTATAGTTACCTTATTAAGCTGTCTATAGTCAATGCACATTCTCATCGTTCCATCTTTATTTTTCATAAATAGCACAGGTGCACTCCACGGAGAGAAACTCAGTCATGTAAAACCTCTATCTGTCAATTCTTGTAATTGAGCTTTCAATTCTTTTAACTTTATAGGTGCCATTATATACGGACCTATAGATATCGGAGTTGTCCTAGACATTAACTCAATACCAAATTCTATTTTTCGAATAAGTGGCAAACTCGGTAATTCTTCAGGGAACACATCTGGATACTCATATACAATTGGCACTGACTCAATGTTTCTTTTGGCCACTTTGCTGTCAAGCACATAGGCAGAATAAGCTTCGCAACACTTTCTCACATATTTCTTAGCTAACATCGAAGAAATCACTACTGGTAACCTTTTCAAATCACTAGATTCAATCCAGATAATCTCATCATTCTGGCACCGTAAATCAATAGTCTTTCTCTTACAGTTTACAACAGCATCATGCAAAGTTAACCAATCCATACCCAAAATTATGTCAAACTCATCAAATGGCAACAACATCAAATCAGCCGGAAAGCACGAATCTCAAACCATCAAGGGACAATTCTTACATACTTTGTCAACCATAACAGACTAGCCCAAGGGGTTTGACACTCTAATCACAAACTTAGTAGACTCAACAAGAAAAGTCTTGCTGAATACTAATGTCTACACATATAAGACTGAGTAGAACTAGGATCAATCAACGAAATTACATTAGTATCATAAAGAGTGAATGTACCAGTAATAACATTTGGGGATGAAGCCTCCTCTCGCGCTCAAATAGCATAGGCTCTGGCAGGTGCACGAGCCTCAGATCTGACTATTGTATCTTTAATTCCTCTCTGACTACCACTCGCATTACCCGCATTTCTGGGTGGTCTCCCCCGAGCTGCAGTATTACCCGATCTCGTGTTCTGTACTGGATTCTTTTCAGCTAATCTTGGGCAATCTTGAATATAATGATCTATCGATCCACATTTAAAATAGGCCTGATCATGCAATCTGCAACAGCCGGGATATCGTTTACCACAGTGTTTACACTCGGGTTGATTTGATCTGACATTCTCCCCCACTAGCTACTGAGGTAGCTCTCAAGCTCACAGACTGTCTATTCTACTCCCGTCTGGAGTAACCCGAAGTGGCTCTAGAACTATTAAAATCATTTCGAAACTTCTTTGGTGTTGACTGGACTAACTTACTAAATGATCTGTTACGCGAGTCTCTAGCTTCAAAATCAGCTTTTCTTTTCTCTTTCCCGAGCTCTTTAGCTTTGCAGGCTCGCTCAACCAGTACCACGAACTCTTTTATCTCAAGTTCGAATCTTTTACATATTATGGCTTCGGTGGAAACACACTCTCGGGCATACCAATTGAGTCTCACAAATTTTCGCTCATATTCTGTCACAGTCATCCGACCCTATTTCAACTCCAGAAATTCTTTTTACTTCTGATCAATAAATCTCTAGCTGATATATTTCTTACGGAACTCTATCTGAAAGAATTCCCAAGTCACCCACTCTCTCGGAACCACTGATACTAGGGTATTCCACCAGTGATATGATGTGTCTCGTAACAATGATATGGCACATTTCAAGCATTCATCTGGGGTATAGGATAGCTCATCAAACACACGGATAGTATTATCAAGTTAGAACTCAGCCCGCTCAGCATCATCATCATCAGTAGCTTTAAACTCTTCAGCCCCATGTTTTCTGATTTTATCAACAGGTGGCTTATATAATCTCAACGAATCACATACTTAAGGTACAGTAGGCATCAAAGATGGATTAGTCTGGGGTGGAGGTTGTTGTGTAGCCGGGTTAGTCCGGATATACTGAGTAAACTAGCCATTCATCATTTTGGAAAAAGCTTGTCTAGCCTCTCCTTCCTGGTTACTCGAAATCGATCGAGAATCAACCGACACTATCCCTTACGCGGGAGCGGGCGCTACACTCTCGACATCATTAGCTATAGCTCTGTCGGGATCCATTTACTATATAAAAACACATTTCAAATGTCAGAAGTCATCACACTATCACAGTATATAATATGACATGTATAGCTAGACTCACGCACGCTACGTTAGTCCTAGAACTGACTAAACTGTTCTGATACCAATAAAATGTAACATCCCTAACCCGTATCCGTCGCCAGAAAGGGGTTACGAGGCATTACCAGACAAAAGCACAACTCTGAATATTCACACATTTCATATTTAAATGTATATACGAGTGTCCAATTAAATATTAATCAAAAGTTTATCATTTCATAATAGACAAATATGAATCAAAATTTGGATATCTAACAGACATTAAGCATTTTAGGACGTATTACAAAATATGTATAAAATAAATGAAATAGAATCTAACTCATGGCATTTTAATATTCAGAATACATCGTAACCATATTCTCACAGTTTATCAAATATGTTTTAGTAAACAAATAAATGTTATATACATTTTAACCATTTAGACAAGAATTATAACCGACCATCAATAATAAATTTACTAAACTTGACTCACGAACTAAAATCATACTCAATCATTATTTTTGGTTAAACATTTAACTCACAAGTAAAAATTCAAAATATATACATTTCACATGCCAAAATTTCGGTTACCACTAATCTATTTACCACCCATTCGGTCATCTGAACATTGCCTAAATATGCAATTAATCTTACATATAATCTATGTATTACACATATACCTTCAGGTGAGTTAACCATTAACTCCATTCATCAAATGCATTAACATTTATATAAACATTTGCCAAATCATAAATTAGTCACCATCAACTTACAAAATTTTATCTTACGAATGAATTTAATATACATTATCGCACAATTTCCTGGCCAACTTATAATTCAGTTTATGCATCACAAACAAAAAATAAATAAGACATTGACCATAAATAAATATATATTCAATACTTGAATATTACACGCCATGTAATATCTATATTTTATCAAACTATTATTATGTTTGAACTTAACCAACAACCTGTAATGCAAAACCATAAATAATTGATTATCCAAATACCACCATAACATTCGAATATACCTTACCCTAAGTATATCTCAGCGGAATCAGCCATTTATTCTTCCAAATCTCTAACCATTTTCGAAACATAAAAGACCTACCATAAACATCATTCCTTCATAGCACTTAACATTATAGCCAAAACAAACTCAAGCCACAACCCACGCAGAACCGAATTCAATATAAAAGATTAGCCATTTTCGCATGGCTTAGATTATACAAACCAAAGTTCTACTTTTCAAAACACATTCCAGCCTGTACATGCCATAATTTGAGTTCAATTATTTAATTACCGAAGCTGTAGATAGTGTGATAGACTTTGCTGACGATCCCCGAGCTTGCAACTTGAATCCAAAATCTATAAAATAAAAACACATATACTCACAGAGTAAGCTTTTTGTAATAACCCATTTCTGCCCGGGCCCATGATTAAATAAATAAAACCAAAAATAAAAAAATATATAAATTAATGTTTATTTAAACAGTCCATTTACAATAAACAGGCTTCAAGGCCTGATAAGCCCAAAACCGGTTACAACCCAGTAAGCTTACTACTACCCTATACCCGTTTACACTTGACCCAACTACCGAAAGTCCTACACTCGGTTTTAGTCTAAACCCAGCAGACCCATTACACCTGGGGCCCAAGGGGCCCAAATGTTTAAACAAATAAGGGAAGACCTAGGGTTTCTGGAACCCTAGGCGCCGTAAATGGAAGGATCCAGAAGCTAAGCCAAGCGTCATGTCCCCTCACGTCACCCTAGTTGGCCCTCATCAATGCCTGTCAGATTGATGGTCACCTTGCACGAGGTCTATCAAAGCGTTGACCAGAGGCTTTGGGCACTCCGAGCATCACTACCGCAATTTCAGGCTTCATCACTGACCTTTGCGCCTCCATCGGTGCCGAGATCTTCGCAGCAGAAGCCGTCTAGTGGTCATCAAGGTAAGATTCGCATCCACAACGCGATCTTCGCCGAATTTTTGGTACCTACAAGACCAAAAAAAAAAGGAAACCAACAGACACAGAAAAAGAAAATGTAACAGAAAAGGAAACTAAGAAAACAAAGGCAAGAAATCGAGCACAGAATATTCAAACTTGTAAACAGAGGCTATAAAAGCCGAAGGATTTTACTGTAGTGAGGGGGGATTTTTTTTTTAGAGAAAAAAAGAATACATAGATTCAATAAAAAAGCAGTGTTACACAAACTTACAATATCAACAGTCGATCGAAGTAAAGGTGATTCATTTTGTTTTTTTTTTTCTATTCCAAGTATATATATATATAAATAAATACTAAAAGAAAACAGAGGAGGTTACCTTTTTTTCGTCGTAAAACGAAACGTTTCGCATTCAGACCGCCGTATAGGGTGGAGTCAATGGAAGCGCATGGGGGCGTGGGTGCGTGAGTCCTGTGACCGGGGCTTGGCCCGACGGAGGCCGGAGCCAGGAGGACTACACTCTCCTCTCTTCCAGAGAGTTTCCAAACCTTTTTTTAAAAAAAAAACAGATTCAAAAATGAATTTTTTGGCTGAAAACTAATTTAAATAGTGTAAGTAGAATGACATCGTTTAGCTTCAAATGATAAGCTCCAAAACGACGTCGTTTCAACAGAGGATCCGCGTGTTTTTGAAGATTGGGTTAATTACTCAATTGGTCCTCCCACATTTTTTAATATTTATAATTTCATTTTATTTATTTATTTATTTAGCTCTAATGTTTTAATTTTGTTTCAATTTAGTCCTCACAGTGATTTTAAAATAGTATTTGGGAAACGGTGTCGTTTTGGGATTAGGGCTAAATTGCCCAGTGAGTCCTCTGAACTTAACGCGCCTTTCAATCAGGCCCAGAATTTTTATTATTTTGCAAATAAACCCCCAGATTTCTTAATTAAATTCAATTTTAATCTTCTTTAGTTTATATTATTTCTTTAAAAAATATTGGTTATATAAAATAGTATATATTATTCATTAGATTATTATTATACATTTTTATATTATTATATGTAGAATACTTATTATATTATTATTATTTTATATATCCCTTATCATATTATATTTCATTATATTCTATTTATATATATTTGTTACATATTATATTTTACTATGTATCATAATATTTTTATATATTATATTATATACATTATATTATATAATTTATATTTTTATATATATTTTTTATACACTATATATTATACTATATTTCCTTACATTACCTTTATTTTATTATAAAGTATACATTATTTTTATTATTTATTAATTATATACATTTTTAAAAATTTTATAAGTAAATGTAATATTAATACTTAATACATTTTTTTATATGTAGTTATTATACCCTATAATATAACTTATATCTATGTATCTTTTTTTAAAAAAGGAGGGGGTTCTCTTTTATCGTTCTTATATTATTCAATGTATTTCTAAATATCTTGTTTTTTATTGAATTTATATTTTATACGTTTTAATTTATTTATTTATTTTTAGTTGTCTCTTATTTTCATATAGTAGGTTAAACTTTTACATATCATTTGTTTCATATATTTGCATGAAATTAATTATTTATGGTGATTTGCATAAGATATTATCATATATGTATATTGCAATTTTATATTTGTTGTATTCATTATGCACTACATTATGTTTTGTATGTAACAATAATACATGAACATTTAGTTTATTTATGATGATGTATGCCTAAAGTGATAATGCATATTGTGTAATTTATGCCATCATTATTATTTTCTATATTATATTTGCATGAAATGATAAAGCTTATATATTGTAATTAAGTTTATTCAATTTCTTGTAATATGCAAAACATATCATTACTTTTAAAACCAAAATTATATCTCATTTAATTTTTTTTTAAAAAGATTTTTTTAAAAAAAGAAAAAGGCAATGTTTTGATATATAGGAACTCGGGAAGTAGTGCCCTAACATGCTGGGTTGCGATTTCTCGTTTGTCTAAATAGCTAAAATATCCTTTTAAAACGGGTTTTACAAATCACAAGATGATTTCAGTTACGAAAGTTTAAAGACATCGTATCCAATTATGCTGGATGTGATGTTTATACTCTTTTGAAATGAATGAATCTTGATACTTTTAATTTAAAATATTACGGTTTTAAGGAAATCTCATTTCTAAATTCTTTCAAATTTCTGACATTAAGACAAAATTATTCAATTTGGTACCAATTTTGGGCATTACGAGGGTGCTAATCCTTCCTCGAACGTAACCGACTCCCGAACCTATTTTCTCGTAATTTCGTAGACCAAAACATTTTATAAAGTGATCCAATCACACTTTAAAAGATTGGTGGCAACTCCCGTTTTCGTTTTTCAAAAGTCGATACCCATTTTTCAAACATTCCTTTAAAAAAGGGATTCGACAACTTGGCGACTCCACTGGGGATTTATAAGAGAGTCAAGCCAAGAAATTGATTTTTTGTGTCTTAATATCCAAAGTTTGGAAAATTTTAAAATATTGATCAAGTTTACATGTGTTGGTTGCATACGTTATTACTTTAATTTCGCACATTGCATTAACATGACTGTTGGTCGCACCTTTAAGTGGGAGTAAGAAGCTAAGCTTTCGTGAGGTTTTCACCTCTGCATGAGTTAGTGGATTGCTTTTGGGATACTGTACCTATATCTTCGTGAGATTTTCATCTCCGCATGGCCATAGGGAAATGTGTCCCCCTGAACTGAACTTGGTCTATATGAGCCTATAATGGGTGAGGACCGAGAAATCTGCTGGTTCAGGTACCCTCACTTTAGAACTAAAACTCATATAGTGAACCTTTAAGTGCTTATCCTAGGGAAATAGCGATAATCTTTAGAAAATTACCCCGTAAGTATTTGTTTATCATTTTCTTATATGATACTGACCTATTTTAATTTAGTTGTCATTGCATATCATTTGGCATTTAAAGGTGTCGATTCAAGGCTCGATTTTTAGATTAGAAAGTTTTGTAATGAGGAACGAATACCTTAATAAAGTGGAGGACAATGCTTCTGTCTGTACCTGGTCAGAAAAAACCCAGTTAGAGAAAGGAGATAGTGTCACCGAGGGGTATACATCAGAGTTATTGGACTTCACTCGTGTTAATTCGATGCAGAATGAGTTGCAGGAGCTGAGAGATATTTGGCGGTGGGATGACGAGGCTAAGCAGCTCTTCTATCAGAATTACGGAGACCTTCCCTATTTGATAAACATTAAGGTAGATAGGCACTTGTTTCGAGCTATGGTACAATTCTGGAACACTGCTTATAGTTGCTTTACATTTGGTAATGTTGATCTTGTACCCACCTTAGAGGAGTATACGACTTTACTGCGTTGCCCGAGGATTCAAGGTAACAAGGCTTATGTTAGGCCTGCTAGCCTTCCAACTTTTACGAAAAAGTTGGTAATGATTACTGGGATGAGTGAGCAGTGGGCTGTAGCTCGTGTGCAGCAAAAGGGTGATAGTAAGTGCATTCTATGTGCTATTCTGAGGGATTTGATATCGACACATCCAGACGTAAAGAAAAGGGTTGACGTCCTGACTTTGAGTATTTATGGCATGGTGATCTTCCCAAAGGCGTTGGGGCACGTAGATGAGGCAGTTGCAGATTTATTCAATCGACTGGGTAAGAACAAACCTGTGCCCGCAATCCTAGCTAAGACGATAAGATCCTTGAACGCATGTCGAAGAGCTGGTGAAGGAAGGTTCATTGGATGTGCACAGTTGCTGTTGGTTTGGTTTCATAGCCACTTCTGGAAGCTTGATAGGGTTCCTTGCCGACTATTCTTTAAGGGTTATTCTCCCTTAAAGGAAGCAGTGGACATGCCTAGGAGAGATGACATTTCAGAGGAGAGATGGATAGACATTCTTCAAAATCTTCGAGAGGAGGATGTTATGTGGAAGGATCCTTGATTGGTTCCTAATGAAGTCCTTTACCAATGTGGCAGTTTTGATTGGGTCCCTTTGCCAGGAATTTGGGGAGTTATCGGATATACACCATTGCTTGTTCTAAGGCAATATCAAGCGAGGCAGTTCATACCGGTTACACAGGGTCTAGCTCAGAGTGATTTCTCTTATAAAGGAGATCACTACAAGAAGAGGATGCGAGAAATTTCTAAGGCTTGGAAGAAGTCTTTCTGTATAAAGATCTTGACTGAAGGATCGACGTCAACCCCTGAGTATAAATGATGGTTTAGTAGGAGATTCAACGATAATGTCCCTAGGCCAATCTTAGGAGCAGCTCGATCATTAGAGGAGAGCTTACGAGTGATTCCATCAGAGGTGGAAGTTATGAAGTAAGAGTTTGAAAGAAAGAATTCAGAGCTTGAAAGGAGGATGGAGAAGCTCGAAGAGGAAGTCTCGACGTCGATGTTCAAAAAATGGAAGTCGAAAAGGTGAAAAAAGAAAAGACAAAGATTGAGGAAGATCGAGATGATTTAAAGACGCATTACAAGAAAGCCCAGGTAACATTGAAAAGGGCCGAATTAAGGAGATCTTCAGAGCAGTGGCAACATGAGATCCAAGAGGAGAGATCCAAAGCCGAGTATTGGAAGAAAAAGTTCCAAGAGATGCAGTCGCGTAATCAGGCCCTTGAAAAGGAAAATCAGGGATTAAAAGTTAAGGTGACAGAGCTTGGACAATCTCTTCATCATCATCGAGGTTGTAATTTCGCGGCTGAGTTAAAAGTAAGTCTAAACAAGATTGAGGAAATGAAGCACAATATTGTGGGGTTAGAAGCAGCACTACAGGATTGTGAGTTACGGATTGAGCAGCTTGAGACAATAGAAGAGCAGTGGAAGGGAGAACTTCACCATCTTCGGGATCAAGTGAGGGATAGAGATCACGTCATGGAACAGGCCTTAAGTTAGATTCGAGAGGTTGTTGAATACCTACAAGATTTGGCAATACAAGCCAGAACGCTGAGTATAATGTATGAGTCATCGTCAGACAAAGGACGAGAGTTATCATTTTTATTGGATAGGGTTAAGACTCTAGGCCTACGGGCGAAAGTGTATTTGTAATCCGTTTTATGAAAAGATTTTTGTTCCTTAAATAACATTTTCTAAAATGAAACTGAATCTGAATCGACATCTTTTGCATTCATGCATTTACATTTCATTACATCATATGCATTCAAGTTTATAGAAAGACCCTAATTCGTTAAAATTATTAGGGAGAAAGAGAGTAAGAGAAAGAAAATCTGGAAGCAACACATCCTTATGGTACACGTGCTAAGTCGAAGAATATGGACCAAAGGTTTGAACAGCTACAGAAAGACATGCAGGACCAATTGCAAGAGCAATTGGCAAAAATACAAAATGACATGAGGGAGCAAATGTTGGAGGCTCAAAGGAATATGATGGCTGAGATGGCTCAGCTACTGAGGACCACAGATAAGGGAAAGGCTCTCACGGCAATTACTGAAGAGGATAACGAGGGTCATCCTCCTGGTTTCACCCCACTCCACGTGCCTACACAAACTGAGGCACTTCCTAGGAGGCCATCTGTCACTATAAGGCCTCAACAAGGGTTGACCGATGCTGGGATCCCCATAAATTTCTCGACTGATTCAGGATTCAATTTAGGCGACAGTCTTGCAAATCCTGTCATTCCTGAATTAGATATAGCTAAAAAAGAAGATTTGAGAGTCGAAGCTGCAAAATAGTTGGAGGAACGTTGCCGATGGCTGGAGGAGAAATTTAAAGCTTTAGAGATTGCTGATGTGCATCATGGAGTTGATGCCAAAGATCTAAGCTTAGTCCTAGACTTGGTGCTTCCTCACAAATTCAAGATGCCGGAGTTCGAGAGGTACAATGGTACTACCTGCCCAGAGGCCCACATCACGATGTTCTGTAGAAGGATGATCAGGTACGTAAACAATGATCAGCTGTTGATCCATTATTTCCAAGACAGTTTAGTGGGAGCGGCAACCAGGTGGTACAATCAGTTGAGCCGGGCTAGAATAAATTCATGGAGGGATCTTGCGCATGCCTTCATACAGCAGTACAATCATGTGACTGACATGACTCCAGGTAGGATCACGCTGCAAAACATGGAGAAAAAGCCTAATGAAATTTTTAGGCAATATGCATAGTGATGGAGAGAGGTCGCAATGCAAGTTCAACCACCGTTGTTGGAGAAAGAGACTACTATGTTGTTCATCAACACTCTAAAAGCTCCATTCATCACTCACATGATTGGGAGTACTACTAAAAGTTTTGCGGATATAGTCATGGCAGGAGAGATGATTGAGAATGCCATAAGAGGTGGTAAAATCGAAGGTGAAACGACCAAAAGATCGGCCCCAAGGAGAAAGGATAATGAAGTGAATAACACAAGCACTTTCAATACAAGGGCAATCACAGTTGGTCAACCAAAAACAGCTACGGTCGAACAACAGAGTTCTCAAAGGAAGGAGTCGAATGCAAGACAGAATTCTGAAAGGATGCAATTTACACCTATCCCTGTGACGTATCGTGAGCTTTATCAAAGCTTATACGATGCGCATGCTATTGCTCCTTTCCACTTGAAACCACTACAGCCTCTATATCCTAAATGGTATGATGCAAACGCCAGATGCGAGTACCACGCTGGAATATCGGGGCATTCGATTGAAAATTGTACCGGATTCAAGAAGGTCGTGGAGAGGTTGATCAAGATAGGGGTTGTGAAATTTGATAGTACTCTAAATACTGAAAACCCTTTGCCAAATCAAGGCAATCAAGGAGTGAATGCCATTGGCGAAGTTAGTGAGAGAAGAATGAAAGAAAATGTTGCTAATGTGAGGATGCCTATGAAGGCGATTTGGGAGGAGATGATGAAGAGAGGGATGATAACCTCTAAGGGTGAAAGAGAAAGAACGAGGAACTACTGTGAGTTCCATGGAGATGAGGGGCATGAGACCCAAAACTGTGAAGAATTCAAGGCCTTGGTACAAGGCTTTATAGACAATAAAGAACTACAAATTTTTGAAGGTAGCTCTAGTGAGAAACAAGTATGTGTGCTGGAGGATGAACAACAAAGAATCAGTCGGCCAAGGATTATTATTTCCTTGCAGGGGAATAATGAAGTAGGGGCACAAACGGTGCCTAAGGTCATAATCCATAAACCCGTGTCCTTTCCTTATAAGCATAACAATAGGGTACCATGGAGTTATAACTGTCAAGTGTCAATACCGGAGAAGGAGGAAATAGCCAGTACATCTAAGGATGTACAAGCTGAGGGTTCCCATACACGGAGTGGGAAGCGGTATGATACGGTGGGCGTCAGAGATGAGCCCACAAAAGCAAAGGGGGTTAGTACGGAGAAAGAGAAAGGAGCTGAAATGCCTGTCAAGGATCCAGTAAAGGAAGAGGAGGCTAAGGAATTTCTAAAGTTCCTTAAGCATAGCGAGTATAGCGTGGTCGAGCAGTTACGTAAACAGCCGGCTCACATACCAGTATTGGCTCTATTTTTGAGTTTTAAGGCGCATAGGGAGGTGTTGATGAAGGTGCTTAACGAAACATATGTCACTCACAACATATCTATTAACAAGCTGGACCGGTTGGTGAATAACATAAGTGCTGATAATTTCATCTACTTTAATGATGATGAAATTCCACCGGGGGCAGAGGGTTAACCAAGGCCTTGCACATTACTACTCGATGCAGGGGGTACACACTTCTGAGTGTGCTTGTCGACAATGGATCAACCTTGAATGTTCTACCATTGTCCACACTGAATAGATTACCCATTGACGATTCTCATATGAAGACATGTCAGAATGTGGTAAGAGCCTTTGACGGCACAGAAAGAAAGGTGATGGGAAGGATTGACATTCCTTTGGAAATCGGGCCGAATATATACGAAGTAGATTTCTTGGTGATGGACATCAAAACTTCCTACAATTGCTTATTGGGCAGGCCATGGATACATTCAGCAGGAGTGGTACCCTCATCGTTGCACCAGAAACTGAAGTTCGTGACGGATGAACGATTAGTAACTATCAATACAGAGGAGGATATTATAGCCGCAGTTACTAGCAAGGCCCCTTATGTCGAGACAAACGAAGAATATATTGAGTGTTCCTTTCCCTCTTTAGAATTCGTAAATGCAACCTTCATTTCAAAAGGGAGTGAGCTACTGGTGCCCAAGATAGCAAGAGCTACGAGGATGGCTCTACAAATAATGGTGGGAAGGGGAGCCTTACCAGGAAAAGGATTAGGGAAATAGCTACAAGGAGGGACTCAAATCCCAAAACTTAAAGAGAAAAGGGATCGCTTTGGTCTACGTTTCAAACCAGATTATAAGCAAAGAAGGAAGGAAATTGAGAAGCGCCAAGAGGGAAGAAGGGCACGCCTTAATAGAAGAGAAGTGGAATGGGAGCTGATGACATTCCCTCCAATATCCCAAACTTTCATATTGAGAGGGTTACGCATTGAAGGAAGTTATCAAGTTAATGCCATACAAGAGGATGAATCAAAGCAAGAAAACCTTGAGGGCATTTGTCTTTACGAATCGGGAAGCTCTCTGAACAATTGGACTGCGGAGGAACTTCCTGTAGTCTTTAGGAATTTTTCAGAGTAATTCTCGAAACATTCTTGTTATTCTAGAGCCTAGGAGTAATAGAATTACATTTGTGAAATAGGCTTATGATCATTTATTATCTTTTTAATAAAACATAACTTTTATCAATTCAACGAGTATTGTTTCATTTTTATCAACCAATATTCCGTTAAAATTTTGACAATTCTTATTCTTTCATTCATAGTACATAAATAATCATTCTTAAATTCATTCATTCTTTGTATATTCTTTATACTTCACAGATCCCTAGATATCAATGACATGAGCACTAATATTACAAATCCTGATTTCTCTCACGAGCAAGACATGTGTTTAGAGGAATCTCAAGATTTTAAGGATGCCCAAGATTGTGATGTGTCTTTGGATCTGTTGAGGATGGTAAAATAGGAGGAGAAACAAATCATGCCCCATGAGAAAGAGGCAATAGAGAATGTAACCCTAGAGGAAGGGAAAGAGGTGAAAATCGGCACACATATTGCCAAGGACACAAGGCAAGGACTGATTGAGTTGCTACGTGAGTTCAAGGATATCTTTGCATGGTCCTATCAAGATATGCCAGGTTTAGGTACTGATATTGTGGTGCATCGTCTTCCGATAAGATAGGAATGTAAGCCAGTACAACAGAAGTTGCGAAGAATGAGGCCAGATATCGTACTGAAAATAAAAGATGAAGTCAAGAAGCAGTTCGATGTAAGATTCTTACAAGAGGTGAAGTACTCTGAATGGGTAGCTAACATTGTACCAGTTCCTAAGAAGGATGGGAAGGTACGAATGTGTGTTGATTATAGAGATCTGAACAAAGCTAGCCCAAAAGATAATTTCCCTCTACCACACATAGACACTTTGGTAGACAATACAGCGGGATATTCGTTGTTCTCCTTTATGGATGGTTTCTCGGGGTATAATCAGATAAAGATGCATCCTAAAGACATGGACAAAACCACCTTCATAACATTGTGGGGTACCTTCTGTTACAAGGTAATGCCTTTTGGGTTGAAGAACGCAGGGGCAACATACTAGAGGGCTATGGTAACCTTGTTTCACGATATGATGCACAAAGAAATTGAGGTGTATGTCGATGACATGATTGCCAAATCTCGAACGGAGGAGGAACATATTGAAGTTTTAAGGAAACTGTTCTTGAGATTAAGGAAGTTTCAGTTAAAACTTAATCCGGCAAAATGCACCTTTGGAGCTAGGTCGGGGAAATTACTAGGCTTTGTGGTCAGTGAAAAAGGAATAGAAGTTGACTCAGACAAAGTTAAAGCCATACGAGATTTGCCTTCGCCACGTACTTAAAAAGAAGTTCGAGGTTTTCTTAGAAGGTTGAATTATATTGCTTGGTTTCTTTCACAATTAACTGATAAATGTGACCCTATATTTCACCTCCTTAGAAAATACAACCAAGGTACTTGTAATGAGGAATGCCAGAATGCCTTTGATAAAATCAAGCAATACTTGTTAAATACTCCAGTACTATCTCCACCTTGTCCAGATAAGCCATTAATTTTGTACTTGTCGGTGTTTAGTAATTCCATGGGGTGTGTGCTTGGTCAACATGACGAGTCGAGAAGAAAGGAAAAGGCGATATACTACCTCAGTAAGAAATTTACAGAGTGTGAGATGAGATATTCGCCAATTGGGAAATTGTATTGTGCTTTAATCTGGACGACTCGAAGGTTAAGACAGTACATGCTATATCATACTACTTGGCTTATTTCAAAACTTGATCCTTTGAAGTATATGGTGGAGTCAACAGCTTTGAATGGGAAAATGGCGAGATGGCAAATTTTGCTTTCAAAGTTTAACGTAGTCTATGTGAGCCAGAAGGCTATAAAAGGAAGCGCGATAGCAGAATTTCTGGCTAGTAGAGCTCTAGAGGACTATGAGCCGTTGAATTTCGATTTCCCAAATGAGGAGTTAATGTGTGTAGCAACGACAGAGGATTGTCCTTGGAAGTTGAGCTTTGATGGGGCATCCAATGTAGTGGGAAATGGAATTGGGGCAGTCCTCATATCTCCAAATGGCGATTATTGTCCGTTCACATGCAAGCTGGATTTTGATTGCACAAACAATATGGCTGAGTATGAAGCATGCATCATGGGACTCCGAGCGGCTATAAAGCGAGGAATAAGAACCGTGGAGGTATATGAAGACTCTGCATTGGTAATTTATCAGCTTAGAGGTGAATGGGAGACAAGAGATCCTAAATTGATCACTTATCGAAAGATAGTTTTAGGGTTACTTGAGGAGTTCAATGACATCACTTTCAACTATATCCCCCGAGACGAAAACCAAATGGCAGATGCTCTAGCAACCTTGGCTTCAATGATTAAAGTGAATAAAGAGGAAGAGATGAGACCCATTCAGATGAGTATCTTTAAGGCTCCAGTTCACTGTTATAACATTGAGAAAGAAGAAAAGGATGATAACCCTTGGTATCAGGATATATTGCGATATGTGAGAGATCGTAAATACCCAGAACAAGCAACTGAAAATGATAAATGAACTTTAAGGAGATTAGCCTGCTATTACGTTTTGGATGGGGACATCTTGTACAAAAGAAGAAATGACCAAGTACTGTTGAGATGTGTTGACGCCGTGGAATCTAAGTTAATCTTGGAAGAAGTTCACGAGGGTGTTTGTGGGACGCACGCTAATGGTTTCACGATGGCTAGACAAATCATGAGGTTTGAATATTATTGGTCTACCATGGAAGGGGATTGTATCAACTACGCCAAGAAATGCCATAAATGTCAGATTTATGGAGACAAGATTCATGTACTGCCTTCACCTCTACATGTTATGATTTCTCCATGGCCTTTTTCCATGTGGGGCATGGATGTCATCGGGCCAATATCACCAAAAGCTTCAAATGGGCATCGCTTTATTGTTGTGGTCATTGATTACTTCACGAAGTGGGTAGAGGCTGCTTCTTATGTGAATGTTACTAAGTCGGCTGTAAGTCGATTCTTGAAGGAGATTATTTGTCGGTATGGGATGCCTGAAAGGATCATATCAGACAATGCATTGAACTTGAACAACAGAACGATAGTAGGAGTTTGTAGTCAGTTCAAGATTAAGCATCATAACTCTTCTCTGTATCGCCCAAAAATGAATGGGGCAGTAGAAGCAGCCAACAAAAACATCAAGAAGATAGTGGGAAAAATGACTGAAGCCTACAGAGATTGGCATGAGAAATTACCGTTTGCACTCTTAGCTTATCGAACGTCTGTCAGAACTTCTACAGGGGCAACTCCTTTCTCATTGGTTTATGGGATGGAAGCAGTGTTACCCATTGAAGTAGAGATACCATCTCTTCAGGTCTTGTCAGAAATGAAGTTGGATGAGGCTGAATAGATACAATCGCGATATGATTAGTTGAACTTGATTGAGGAAAAAAGGGTAAGGGCTATTCATCATGGTCAGATGTATCAAAAGCGAATGATGCGGGCTTATGATAAGAAAGTACGACCAAGAGAATTCCATGAGAGGAATGTTGTGTTGAAAAAGATCCTTCCCATTCAAAAGGACTATAGAGGAAAATGGATGCCGGATTGGGAAGGGCCGTATATCCTGAAAAAGGCTTTCTCTGGGGGTGCATTGATCTTGACAGAAATGGATGGGAAGTGTTTACCCAACTCAGTGAATTCAGACTCAGTCAAAAACTACTTTGTCTAAAGGAGAGGAGAACCCAAGGTGAAAACCCGCAAAGGACGCCTTGAGTTTTCGAAAAAAAAAAGAAAGAAAGAAAGAAAAAAGAAAAAGAAAAAAAGAAAAATGGAGAGGCCAAGGTGAAAACCCACAAAGGGCGCCTTGTGACCAAAGGGGTTTTGAGTTGAAAATCCGAAAGGGCAGCTCAAATTTTGAAGAGCACACGGTAATCTTGCTATTCAACGAAGAGCGAAGCGCGTTGCATATCGGGGCATCAACAAAGTACTTTGGATCTTTTAAACACATGTTGAACTCAAGAAAGTCTTCATGGAGCTGGTGTATAGACGCTCAAGCGGCGATATCTAGGGCATCTAACTCTTGTCTTGTTTTCTATCTTTAGATTCACTTTCTTCTCAAGGATAGGCTATCATATTAACTTCCTTTGTATTTTTTACAAATTCTTTATTCTCAAAATTAAATTCATCTTCCATTATTCTTAAAGTATGTTGCATTAAAATAATGATAGATGAACTAAATAATTTTCACAAATGAAGTTTTGCTCATTACTCAAGAAATTTCTAGATAATACAAGAAACTAAAACAGAACAATTGTTCGAGGAATCCACGTAAGTGAGGTTTGAAAGAACTCGAGGAAATTCCTTCTTTGGTCCAAATGATGATTGGACAAATCAAACGATTCGATCCTAAGAGAAGATCATCTTACAAACATTTTGATGGGTCATAGCGTTTGAAGAATGGTACAAACCCACGGGCTGAGTAAGAGTAATATTGCAAGAGAAATAAGGACGAGCTTCAACGATGAATGAGTGATGATGTCTGAAATAGGAGTTATTTTCATAAATATTTTGCATTATAACAGGTTTAATTAGGAGCACTTGACTTATTTCAATCATAGCATCCTGATCATTAGGCATGAACTCATACACATTATACAGGTTATGTCCTTCAAGGGACAATGAAGATTGATGTGCCTTAACCCCCTAAGCAGTAGGGTAACAGGCTAAAGCATAGCAGATTTGACCTTTAGGTGTTTACGCTGAAGCATATCCAAGATGACTTAACATCTCTGTATTGTCAGAGAACAAATCGAAAAAATAGATTTGGCATCTCTGTATTCGACAGGAAGCAGATCTAAGATATAGCTGATTTGGCTTTCACGTGTTTACGTCAAAGCAAATCTAAGATGATTTGGCGTCTCTGTATTGTCGGAGAGCAGATCAAAGACATAGTTGATTTGGCTTTCACGTGTTTACATTAAAGCAAATTTAAGATGATTTGGCGTCTCTGTATTTGACAGGGAGCAGATCGAAGATATAGCTGATTTGGCTTTCACGTGTTTACATTGAAGCAAATCTAAGATGATTTGGTGTCTTTGTATTGTCAGAGAGCAGATCGAAGAAACAGATTTGGCATCTCTGTATTGGACAAGGAGCAGATCGAAGATATAGCTTATTTGGTTTTCACGTGACAACGTTAAAGCAAATCTAAGATGATTTGGCATCTCTGTATTAGACAGGGAGCAGATCAAAGACATAACAGATCTAACCTTCAGATGTTTTCACATCGAAGTAGATCCAAGATGATTTGGCATCCTTGCATTTACAAGGAGCAGATCGAAGACATAGCAGATTTGGCTTTCAAGTGTTTACACTGAAGCAGATCTAAGATGATTTGGCATCTTCGCACTATCAGAGAACAAATCGAAGAAACAGATTTGGCATCTCTATATTCGACGGAGAGCAGATCGAGGACATAGCAGATCTGACCTTCATTGAAACAGATCCAAGATGACAGATTTGGCATCTTTGTATTAGACGGGGAGCAAATCGGAGATAACAGATTTGGCATCTCTGTATTAGATGGGGAGCAAATTGAAGAAGTAGATTTAGCGTCTCTGTATTAGACGGGGAGCAGATCAAAGATAGCAGATATCGCCTTCTTGAGTTACAGTGAAGCAGATTGAAGCCGTCAAGAGGCCATTTGAAGAAGATCAAGGGTCAAGAACTCAAGACTCGGCGAGCCCGGGCAAAATTGGTCCTTTTATAGTCTTTGCTCTATTCCTGTTACACAGCAATGAGCAAAGAGGGGTAGCTGTAATAATCCATTTCTGCCCGGGCCCATGATTAAATAAATAAAACCAAAAATAAAATATATATATACATAAATGAATGTTTATTTAAACAGTCCATTTACAATAAACAGGCTTCAAGGCCTGATAAGCCCAAAGCCGGTTACAACCCAGTAAGCCTACTACTACCCTATACCCGTTTACACTTGACCCAACTACCAAAAGTCCTACACCCGGTTTTAGTCTGAACCCAGCAGACCCATTATACCTGGGGCCCAAGGGGCCCAAATGTTTAAACAGATGAGGGAAGACCTAGGGTTTCTGGAACCCTAGGCGCCGCAAGTGGAAGGATCCAGAAGCTAAGCCAAGCGTCATGTCCCCTTACGTCACCCCAGCAGGCCCTCATCAATGCCGGTCAGATTGACGGTCACCTTGCACGAGGTCCATCAAAGCGTTGACCAGAGGCTTTGGGCACTCCGAGCGTCACTACCGTAATTTCAGGCTTCATCACTGACCTTTGCGCCTCTATCGGTGCCAAGATCTTCGCAGCAGAAGCTGTCCTGTGGTCATCAAGGCAAGATTCACATCCACAACGCGATCTTCGCTGGATTTTTGGTACCTGCAAGACAAAAAAAAAGGAAACCAACACACAGAAAAAGAAAATGTAACAGAAAAGGAAACTAAGCAAACAAAGGCAAGAAATCGAGCAGAGAATATTCAAACTTGTAAACAGAGGCTAGAAAAGCAAAAGGATTTTACTATAATAAGGGTGGATTTTTTTTTTAGAGAAAAAAAGAATACATAGATTCAATAAAAAAGTAGTGTTATACAAACTTACAATATCAACAGTCAATCGAAGTAAAGGTGATTCATTTTGTTTTTTTTTTCTATTCCAAGTATATATATAAATAAATACTAAAAGAAAACAGAGGAGGTTACCTTTTTTTCGTCGTAAAACGAAACGTTTCTCATTCAGACCGCCGTATAGGGCGTGAGTCACGAAGCGCGCGTGGCGCGCGTGGTGCGTGAGTCCGATTCTATCGGGCTTGGCCCGACGGAGGCCGGAGCCAGGAGAACTGCACTCTCCTCTCTTTCAGAGAGTTTCCAAACCTTTTTTTAAAAAAACAGATTCAAAAATGATTTTTTTGGCTGAAAACTAATTTAAATAGTGTAAGTAGAACGACGTCGTTTAGCTTAAAACGATAAGCTCCAAAACGGCGTCGTTTCAACAGAGGATCCGCGTGTTGACCCGATTATCCGAGGAGGATCCACGTGTTTTTGAAGATTGGGTTAATTACTCAATTGGTCCTCCCATATTTTTTAATATTTTCAATTTCATTTTATTTATTTATTTATTTAGCTCTACTATTTTAATTTTGTTTCAATTTAGTCCTCACAGTGATTTTAAAACAGTATTTAGGAAACGGTGTCGTTTTGGGAATAGGGCTAAATTGCCCTGTGAGTCCTCTGAGTTTAACACGCCTTTCAATCAGGCCCACAATTTTTATTATTTTGCAAATAAACCCCCAGATTTCTTAATTAAATTCAATTTTAATCTTCTTTATTTTATATTATTTCTTTAAAAAATATTGGGTATATAAAATAGTATATATTATTCATTAGATTATTATTATACATTTTTATATTATTATTATTATATGTAGACGTGATAGCCTATGCCTCTAGGACTCTCGACTCGGCTCAACGCAACTACTCGACAACGGAAAAAGAGCTTTTTGCTTCATTTTTGCATTAGAAAAATTTTGTTCTTATTTATTAGGAACTAAAATTTTTGTTTTTTTCCGATCATGTAGCGCTGAAATACTTGATGAACAAAAAAGAAGCAAAGCCGAGGTTGATACGATTGATTCTCTTACTGCAGGAGTTCGATCTCGAAACCAAGGATAAAAAGGGAAGCAAAAACTTAGTAGCTGACCACCTAAGCCGTTTGACTACTTCACCAGTCAAACCTCCCCTTCGAGAACAATTTCCAGACGAAACATTGATGGAAGCACACGCATCATTCCCATGGTTCGCCGATTTGGCGAATTTTCTAGCTACGGGTAAATTACCGAACAATCTATCTCAATCTGAGATCAAACGCATAAAAAGAGAGTCTCGATACTACATTTGGGATGATCCATATTTATGGAAAAATTGCTCGAATCAAATCGTATGATGATGCGTAAGTAACAGCGAGGTAAAATTCATACTTGAGTTTTGTCATTCCTACGCTTGTGGTGGACATTTCGGCCCTAAACGAACCGCACACAAAATTCTTGAGTGCGGATTTTATTGGCCAACCTTGTTTAAAGACACTTACAACTTTTGCAAAGCATGTGATAGGTGCCAAAGAGTCGGAAATCTAAGTCGAAGGAGTGAGATGCCATTAAATCCTATACACATCTGTGAAACTTTCGATGTGTGGGGGCTCGATTATATGGGGCCATTTACCTCATCATTTGGAAATTTATACATTATTTTGGCCGTTGATTACGTTTCGAAATGGGTAGAGGCGAAAGCCACCCGAGAAAATGATGCGAAAACCACAACTAATTTTTTACGTGATTTTATTTTCTCAAGATTTGGAACTCCGAGAGCGATCATTTGCGACAGAGGGACACATTTCGTTAACCGAGTCGTCGAAGCTTTGATGAAGAAATATGGCGTGACTCAGCGGATAGCGACAGCTTATCATCCGCAAACCAACGGACAAGTAGAGATTTCAAATCGAGAAATCAAGTCAATCCTAGAGAAGACCGTTAAACCAAACCGGAAAGATTGGAGCTTGAAGTTAGTTGATGCATTGTGGGCATATCGCACGGCCTACAAAGGACCTATCGGGATGTCACCTTACCGACTTGTTTTCGGCAAACCTTGCCACTTGCCTATCGAACTCGAGCATAGGGCATTTTGGGCGGTGAAGGAATGTAATATGGAGATGAACACTGTTGGCGAAGCACGGAAACTTTATATCCAAGAGCTTGAGGAGATTCGCCGCAACGCTTACGATAGCGCACAAAATTATAAAGAGTGAACAAAAGTATTTCATGACAAGCGCATTTCATTTAAATCATTTTCCATTAGGCATAAAGTTCTCCTATTTAACTCAAAATTAAAAATTTTTGCAGGAAAACTTAAGTCCAAGTGGAGCGGACCATTTACCGTGATCAATGTTTTCCTCATGGAGCCGTGGAAATTGAGGATATCTCAGGTGCACAGTTTAAAGTTAATGGACAATGGCTAAAACCTTTCTTCGAGAGCACACCTATCGGACTAATTGAAGAAATCGGGTTGGAAGAGCCAAAAATGTGACAGGAAAATGTCGAGCTTAACGACGTTAAACAAAGCGCTAAATGGGAGGCAACCGATTTGTTTACTTTTTCATCAATTTTAATTTTTTTTATTTTTCATTTGTTTAGACCCCTCCAAGACCTAGAAGAGAACATCACGGAAATACACTCCTTCCTTTACCTCAGTCGTGGCCACCGTCGTCATTGATCACGGGGAGTATCCTTTACCTTTCTTTGTTCTTAAATGTACTTTACATTTTTTTTTCGTATTGGAACAATACGATTAAATGAGGGGGAGGGTAAAGAATGACATTAATTTCGCCTAGCATGTCATATTTGTTTGATGATATGTTTGTTTGAATTGATTAGAAGAACAACTCCTTTGCCGTTGCTTGCCGATAAGCATGTTATGATTATTTTTGTTCATAAAGATACTTGAATTCCAGCATGCTTGATAATCGAATAATATGAGTAAGTCCAATTTGACAACCCTTACAATTTGTCTTGATGTTGTTAGTTGAATTTCTCACCTAGCTTAATTAATTAGCCCATTTTGTGAGAACTTGAGCCTTTAGCATGTATGATTATATTTTTATGCTCTTTTCCTTGCCTGAGAGTGTCAATTTGGACATTGGAATCTAGAACTTGTGGCTTGTATGCATTTTGAGATTACATTGGAATTTGATGCATTAATATGATTTAGGCATTAGGATTCACCATTTCTTTTCCCTTAATGAACCAAGTTAAAGCCTAATCCCGTTTTCTTTGTTTTCACCAAGATTTTAAACCCGAGCCTTTTCATTCATTCCTCTCTTCCACCCTTGACAAGACAAAGAGCATAAGTTTAAGTTGTGAGATCATGTTTCAGAAAAAAAAAAAAAAAAGAAAGAAAGAAAGAAAAAGTTCAAAAAAAAAAGTTTGATGATTTGTTCATTATAGCTACCTTTGTTTAGTTTGCTTATTCTTGTTGCCTATGTTTTCTAAGGTTGTGGACATGATATAGTTACTTGTTGGGAAACTCTTGTCTTGATTTTCTTTAGCCTCATTTTAGCCTTATTCCCCACATTTACCTAAGCCCCATTACACCCTTTATTAAAAGTCCTAATGATTTTTGCATCTCATTTCTTTAAAGTAGTGGAGAATTGATCTTGCCACAAGCCTATGGAGACCCTTATTCAAATTTTGACTTTGAGTGAATTTGATTTCTACACCCGAAACACTTTAAGTGATTTGAGTGCATCTTGGTAAGAATTAAGCTTAGGTTAGAATTTGATTGATAATTGATAGACAATGGTAAGGTTGAATGATTGTTCTTGCTTGCACCTATTCATTTTGATTCATGTTTTATTCACGTCATTTTTTGTGCACTTGAACTCTCATAACTTTGTTTAAGACTTGCAACGGTTTAGGAGAAAGATGATTAAGCTTTTGATTAATTTATTTCAAACATACTTGAGGGCAAGTATGAGACAAGTGAGGGGGAATTTGATGTATGCTTATATTTGACACTTTTTGCTTGTTAATTCCTTTGTCTTATGAATTTTTCACTACTTAATTGGTTGTATTTGGTTTATTTCTTGTGTAGTGAACCCAATACTAGAAATGGCAACAAAAAGACATAATCTGCAATTTTCTTTTTTTTTTATTCTGTCACGGCTGGAGTCGTGGGCACGACGCGGATCTGACGTAGCAAATCAGAAGTCAACACGGGGAATATTCTGGAAACAAGTTATCTTGATCTATTGACGTGATTTGGGGGATTTTGGTTTTCATTTTCATAATTTTAAAGATATTATCTTATCTTTTTTTGATTAGTTTTCCTTGTTGATTTGGGAGTTTGAAGCCTATAAATACCCACCTTTGGGTAAGGCTAGGGGATGTCTTGTCTTCTGTTCTTATTGCTACTTTATTTTCATTTTTAAAAAAAATTTCTTCTTTTGTTTTATTTTATTTTATGTTTTTACATTATCAAAACATGTTAAGCATAATAATCAATATCATGCTTGGCTAATTTTTCTCAAGCCAAGAGCTAGTACGAATCAATTCTTCACGTGAGAATTGAATATTGCTTAAATCCCTTGGGGATACATTTTCGTCTTCCTGCTTAGATAGTTTGGCAATCAGCCTTACTAAAATTTTTAAACGTTTTTCAAATAAAAAAGGATCCATTTGTCTGGCATCGTTTAATTTTACAGTTGGGAGGAAGGATCGGCCTGTGGCATTTCGACTTCCTATGAACGCTCTTAGTGACGGTCCGCTAAGGAAAGACGAGATCGGAAATGATTCTCGATAAGACAACTTCCAAGTTGGGCTTTTCCTGTTTTAAAACTAAGTATTTTAACGGCGATAGACGTGGTTGATTTACTTAAGAATCGACTTTCGAAGATAGACTTGG
This sequence comes from Gossypium longicalyx, assembly GCA_025698465.1. Taxonomy (NCBI): domain Eukaryota; kingdom Viridiplantae; phylum Streptophyta; class Magnoliopsida; order Malvales; family Malvaceae; genus Gossypium; species Gossypium longicalyx. The sequence goes on along the minus strand of CM046995.1, from coordinate 61,681,443 downwards.
GAAGATCGGTTACATGGGAGAAAAGCAAGTTACGATGGGTTGGGCCTCGTAGACTGTAACCAACATGAATCCTGGAGCAAAAATCTATTTTCGATGATCATGGGAATTGACGAAACTAGCTCGAGGTGATTCTTATACTCGTGTTTATTCAACTTAATCTTTCATATTCTTTATTTTATTGCTTCTATTTTAATACATCTTTCTTTGCAATTTTACTTGTTTATTTTATTTCCTTTTTACTTCTCAAATCACCTTTTTTTTTCTATTCAGCTCCTAGGTCGAGAACAAGAAATTTAATCAAGAATTCTATGAAACTCCCTGTGGATCGACCCTCTTCAACTATTCTACCTTTTTATTTATTTATTTTATTTTTGAAGAGGTTTATTTTATTTTGATAGGCAAAATGGCGTGTGTCAGCGACACTGCCTTTCGGGGCAAATTTCCTTGGCTTCAAAGCTTAGTGTTGTGACACCACAGCTCGGTGTCATGACATTATCTTTGTCCTTCATGTTCTAAACCTAAAGACAGTGTCCTGCACACGTAATTGACTCGTTAATTCATCCCTTGGTCCGTACTGGCCCATAAGGTGATCACATGGATAAAAATTTCGTAAAAATGCTTATTTCGATGAAATAAAACTAATAAAAATGAAAACATAATAAAACCAGGTAAAAGAGCTAGAAAACAAGCTAGTTATGTTCCGAAAGACTCGAATTTGCTACAACGAATTGTGGCAAATCAATCTCCCCCACACTTAACTCGTTGCTTGTCATCAAGAAACAAAACAAAACAATCAAAAATAAGAACATAAAATAATTAAACGGTGCTTAAGCATGCTTCATACACGAGATTGATTCAAAACAATATAAACAAGACAAAATGGCTAAATATGTAATTCTAGCACAATATATAATTGAATCTCGATTTTCAATATCAAACACCTTAGTTCACTAGGTTATAGAGTAAAGAAATTTAATAATTCTAAGCATATTAGTCCATCTAGACAAGTACACAAGTATACATTTATGTTCAAAGAATACAAGTGGTGAAAAATGTCAATTTTCAATTTAATTTCCATGCATAAGTTGTATCACTTAGGTCACATAAAACTTTTCCGCTTGTAAAATTCTACAGCTTAGGTTGGTTTGGAATTGAAGAATTGACACTTCAAAATGATTTAGGCACAAAAATAGTTTGGCACATCATGTTGACCCTAATGCTAACCCAATTATATCCCTTACCTCACCACCTTATATCCACTTCTCTCGCTTTCCTTTTCTCTCCATTTTCTAAGGTACAATATAGTATTAGTGAGTACAATCATCTTAGTGAGTCTTTTGTGCAAAAATTATTTATTTATTTCTTTTTTCTATTTTTGATTTTTCTTTCCTTTTCTTTTCTACTCGCTTTGCTTTTATTTGCTTAAGATTTTCTCGTTAGGATTTTAGCCTTCACAAAGTTTTTCTTCACTTGATTTTTTCCTTCCTTAATGCCCAACTTTGCAAGAATCTTGAATTTTTTCTTCACTCAATTATTTTGACAGTGTTCACAAGTATACGAGTCAAATTGTAATATAGTATTATGTTTACATTAAACCACATGGAAGTATTCCGAGGATTGTACCCAAGGGAGGATAGACTAAATATATTGAAAATCTCTTTACAATAATAAGTTTAAATAGTACTAATTAAATTCTATATTACGACAGATTATAAATGGAGTGAATATCATAAATTAAATAACTCAAATAAATAAGCAACAAAATAGACAAACAACTAAAACGATAAAACCAATAAGGAAGATTAACTCGTTTCAGGGGTTATAATTAACTTTGGATTAGATTATTAGGGTGGATTAGCTATCAATTAATCAATTATTACCTCCCGGCCTCTAATAGATTAATCAACTAGTTGATACTCGCTTATATATCAACCTTACTTTCTCAACCAAGATAAATTACATTTTACTCGACAAAACTTATCTCTTGACCTCATTTAACTTATGGTTACTTCCTAGAGTTGTCAAGCCTAGGGTTTAGGAACTCGTAACTTAAACCAACTAATCCTATCGAGAAACCCTAAATCCTCTATTAATCACATCCTCATCCACTCGTTAATCTCCCCTAAGGGATTTTGCCACTCATGTTATTTATAATCTCAATCTTAATTAAATTAAACATGTAAATAACATGATTGAATCGAAAGAAAGAAAGAATAGACTAATCCTAGATTTGATGTTGATGGAAGAACAAAGTAGTAGATCTCTAGATTGGAATAACGAACAATGTCGCTTGTGAAAGCAAATAACTGAAATACTTAAATTAAATAAAATAATGTTTAGATTGAAACCGATTCCAAGAGAGGAGAACAAAAAGTTTATGAAAAATAAACGAAAATTAAATCTAATCCTACTCGTAAACTATGAGGGTTTTCGGGTGTGTCAAAGACGACTTAGTTACATCAAACCCCTAATCTTTTATTTATAGGAGTGTTGCTAGCCTGAATTAGGTCTTTAGCACATCCTAGACCTTCATATAAAGTTGATTGTATAGACAAAAATAACCCTGGAATACTTGGGAGGCACGTCGACCCTATGTCGTGCCATACACCATCTATGGTACAACACAACACCTAAAGCATATGTTCTTGCATCCGTATCGTGCATCACTCGTCCCACATTCCTACATCCATTGGGCCTATCAATCATCATCCTACACTCTCAATTACACAACTTCGAACTACCTAAGGTTCATGTCGGCCTAATAGGTCACAACACTCACAAAATGTGTTAAAAAAACTTAATTTTACTAACTTTTAATACTACCTACTAAAGAGAAAAAAAAGTAATAATAAATACTAAATTGACTATAAAAAAGATCCTTAAGTGCGAAAATAGACCGAAATTACTACAACATTTGACGTCAGGTCAATACACAAAATCCTATTTACATTCTTCTAACCAATCACTTGTATTTCTACAAGCTCGAGCACAAAGAAGCACAAAAAAATTAAAATTTAACTACTAAAAAATTAAAACAAGTAATATAAAGTTAAACTTTTCAACAATTTGAAAGTTTCTATGTTACACTCCCACACTTTATTTGACACATTGTCCCTAGTGTGCCCACAATAGATAAGAGAAGAAACTACCTGGGTTGAGTGTTGAATTTCCTCGGAAGCAGTCGGGTGGTCCTCCTCAAATCGATTTAGCTCCAACTTGTAGTGTCGCATAATGTATGGGGTTCCTACAAAGAATAAACACAAAAAAAATTTATAATAAAAACTAATTAAAGCAAATAAAAATAAAATCATCCAAAATTCAAATTATAGAGTCCCAAAAATAAAAATAAGTGTCGAGACCTCCCTAAAAACGAGTTTTTATTTTAAAAAACGAAAACAGGAGTCACCACCAATCTTTAAAAGTGTGATTGGATCACTTTATAAAACATTTTGGTCTACGAAATTAGGAGAAAGTGAGTTCGGGAGTCGATTACGTACGAGGAAGGGTTAGCACCCTCGCAACGCCCAAAATTGGTGCCAAATTGAATAATTTTGTCTTAATGTCAAGAGTTCGAAAGAACTTAAAAATGAGATCTCCTTTAAAACCGTAATAATTTTGAGTAAAAAAAATCAAGATTCCTTTGGTTCAAAAGAATATAAACATCACGTCCAGAATGATTGGACACGATATTCTCAAACTTTTATAACCAAAATCATCTTGTGATTTTCCACAACTTTTTTAGAAGGATATTTTAGGCATTTAGACAAACGGGAAATCGCAACCTAGCATGTTAGGGCACTATTTCCCGAATTCCTAACAATTGAAAACATTGCCTTATCTTTTTTTAAAAAATCTTTTTGGATCAAACGAAATATAAAAATTCTTTAAAGCGATGATGCATTTAACATATTACAAAGGATCAATATTAACCTACATAATACCTTCTTTAACATTCCATGCAAATATAATATAATAATGAATAATGGTATAAATTACACAATATACTTTAACATTTCACGCATATAATTTTAAACAACATAAATATACACACATTATCATTTCATGCAAAAATATATAATATAAAGAATAATGAATAGCATAATATATATACAATAATATTTCATGCAAATACAACATAGTAAACAACGAGGATAAGATATATAATCATACTTCATGAAAATATAACTTACATAAATAAATAATTTTCATGCAAACATATAAAATCAATGATAACAAATAACTCGTGTAATGAATTTACATATTTAAACAGTTAACACAAACATATTAATAACATATGAACATATAAAAAATTTAAGAAGAATCACATATTTGGCACAATGAATAATAAAGGGAAATTTTAAAACGCTTAATACATACTAAAACGATGTATAATATATATATAAAAATGATGAAAACTTTATAATAACACACATACTACATGTTTAATACACATAAATATAATACTTAATAATAATTTATAAATTTCATAATAGTGTAATAATATATTAATAATATAAATATATATAATAAAATAACATATAAAATATAAAATATAAAATAATAAAATAATGTAATGATAAATGAATTTTAAATATTTAACAATAATATATAAAAAACATAATGTTTAATAATAATTTATAAAATTTTAAGATTATACATGATAATATGTAATAAGATATAAATATATGATAAAATATAAAATAAAATAAAATAATATATAATGTATATTAAAACATAAGATAATATAATATATATAATAATATAAAATATAAAATAATATATATTAATATATAGATATACTTGAAAATAACAAAAATAATATACAAATAAATAAATTTTATATGTATAAATAAGTAATAAATAATATTTAAAATAAATAAATTTAAGAAAAAGGATTAAAATTAGCAATGATCAAAACTTGAGGGCTAATTTAAAAATATAAAAAATGAATTTTGGGCCTTCTAGAACGTGCGTTAAAAGCCGAAGGACTCATTGGGTAATTCGACCTTAATCCCAAAACGACATCGTCCTAAAATAGGCTTTATAATGGCCATTAGGACTAAATTGAAACAAAAATAAAAGGCTAGGGCCAAATTTTAATAAAAGTAAAATGAAATTATAAGTTTCTAAAATGCAGAAGGATCGATTGGGCAATTAGCCCTTTAAATAAAAAAACGCGCAGGTCCTACCCGAGTCTCGGGTCAACGAGCGGATCCTAAGCTTTGAAACGACGCTGTTTTGAGGCCTATCGTTTTAAACTAAAACGACGTCGTTCATAAGAAGCTATATAAGCCAACTTTTAGCCTTAAAATCATTTTAAAACACTATTTTTTTTAAAAAAAACAGAAAAAATCCTTTGAAAGAGGATTGAGGGCTGGTCCTCGGAGCTCTGTTGAGTCTTCGTCCACCGGTTCCAACGCGCCTACGCACCGCCCTCAACTCTGCCACATACGGCGGCCGGAAGCTGGAAAGCTTCGTTTTCAACACAAATCCATCGGTAAAACCTTTCCCCCTTTTTATTTTCGATGTATGTATGTATTTATAAAAAGAAAAATAAATAATCACCTCTGTTTCTTCAATCGACTGGTGGTCTTTTTATTGTATCTGTGTGTATATAAAAAACCGTAGTTTACATCCTTTTGATTCGGGCTTTTATAGCCACTGAAAAAGAAAAAGAAAAGTATTTTTACAATCTTTGATTTTATTTCCTGCCATATTTACATCGGTCTTTGCTGTTTCTTCTTTCCTTTTTTTACAGGTACCAGCGAAGAATCCGGCGGTGAATGCGCTAGCGTTGATTCGTGCGCCGATTACGGTGCGATATAGTGCCGGGGTCACGATGTCGATGGTGGCATCGATGAAGGTCACTGGAACTACGCAAAAAGGCTGTGACGATTGGTGTGCCTACGGCGCGAATTTTGGATCCTTCGTTTAGCGTTTGCGGCTCCTAGGGCTTCAAAAACCCTAGGTTTTTCATCCTCTGTTGACAGTTTGGGCCTCTTGGGCCCCGTTCGTTTTTTTGGGTCAAAAATGTAACGAGTATAGGGTTAGTAGTTTTTTTAGGCCAATTGGGTTACACTGAATTGGGTTAAGGGTGTAACGGGCCAGTGGGTTTAGGTATAACCGGGTGTAGGCTTATTGGGTTAAAAATGTAACCAAGTTTTGGGCTTTGTACATGGACTGTATAAAACTTTTATTTTTATTTGTTTTTATATTTATTCCTAGGCCTGGGTAAATTTGGGTTGCTACAGCTGCCCCTCTTTGCTCATTGCTGTGTAATAGGAATCGATCAAAGACTTATAGACAGACCAAATTTGCCCGGTCTTATCAGATCCTTGTCTTCAATCTGCTCCTTGCAAACTTAAGACTGTCATGCTGATATTTTGATCTGCTTTCTGTCGAACGAAGAGACCCCAAATTTGCTTCTTCGTTTTGTTCCCTGACAATACAGAGATGCCAAATCATCTTTGATATACTCTCTAACAATACAGAGATACCAAATCTGCTATCTTTGATCTGCTCTCTAACAATATAGAGACGCCAAATCTACTATCTTTGATCTGCTCCTTGTAAACGCAAGGATGCCAAATCATCTTAGATCTGCTTCGATGCAAAACATCTGAAGGTTAGATCTGCCATGTCTTCGATCTGCTCTCCGTCGAATATGGAAATGCCAAATCTGTTTTTTCGATTTGTTCTCTTACAATTCAGAGATGCCAAATCATCTTAGATCTACTTCAGCGTAAACACGTGAAAGCCAAATCTGCTATGTCTTCGATCTGCTCCTTGTAAACGTAAGGATGCCAAATCATCTTGGATCTGCTTCGATGCAAAACATCCAAAGGTTAGATCTGCCATGTCGTCGATCTGCTCTCTGTCGAATATGGAGATGCCAAATCTGTTTCTTCGATTTGTTCTCTGACAATACAGAGATGTCAAATCATCTTAGATCTGCTTCAACGTAAACACGTGAAAGCCAAATCTGCTATGCTTTAGCCTGTTACCCTACTGCATAGGGGGTTAAGGCGCATCAATATTCATTGTCCCTTGAAGGACATAACCTGTATAATGTGTATGAGTTCAGGCCTAATGATTAGAATGCTATGATCGAAGTGAGTCAAATGCTCCTAATTAAACTTGTTATAATGTAAAATGTTTATGAATATGACCCCTATTCCAGACGTCACCACTCATTCCTTCATCGAAGTTTATCCTTATTTCTCTTAAAGTGTTATTCCTACTCAGCCTGTGGGGTTGTACCATTCTTCAAATGCTATGACCCACCAAAAATGTCTGTAAGATGATCCTCTCTTAGGACCGAATCGTTTGATTTGTCCAATTATCACATTGGACTAAAGAAAGAATTTTCTCGAGTTCTTTCAAACCTCACTTACGTGAATTCCTTTAACAATTATTCTGTTTTAGTTTCTTATATTATCTAAAAATTTCTAGAGTAATGAGCAAAACTTCATTTGTGAAAATTATTTAGTTCATCTATCATTATTTTAATGCAACATACTTTAAGAATAATGGAAGATGAATTTAATCTTGAGAATAATTAGATTTGAATGAATTTGTCAAAAATACAAAGGAAATTAATCGGATAGCCTATCTTTGAGAAGAAAGAGAATCTAAAGATAGCAAACAGGACAAAAGTTAGATGCCCTAGATATTGCTGCTTGAGCGTCTATACACCAGCTTCATGAAGACTTTCTTGAGTTCGACATGTGTTTAAAAGATCCAAAGTACTTTGTTGATGCCCTGATATGCAACGCGCTTGGCTCTTTGTTGAACCAGATATAGCAAGATTACCGTGTACTCTTCAAAATTTGAGCTGCCCTTTCGGGTTTTCAACTCAAAACCCCATTGGTCACAAGGTGCCTTTTGCGGGTTTTCACCTTAGCCTCTCCATTTTTTTTGTGAAAACTAAAGGCGCTCTTTGCGGGTTTTCACCCTGGATTCTCCTCTTCTTTAGACAAAGTACTTTTTGACTGAGTCTGAATTCACTGGATTGGGTAGACTCTTCCCATCTATTTCTATTAAGATCAATGCACCCCTAGAGAAGGCTTTCTTCACGACATACGACCCTTCCCAATTCGGCATCCATTTTCCTCTAAAGTCTTTTTGAATGGGAAGGATCTTTTTTCAGCACAAGATCCCCCTCGTGGAATTCTCTTGGTCGCACTTTCTTGTCATAAGCTCGCATCATTCGCTTTTGATACATCTGACCATGACGAATGGCCCTTAGCCTCTTTTCCTCAATCAAGTTCAACTGATCATATTGCGATTGTATCCATTCAGCTTCATCCAACTTTATCTCTGACAAGACTCGGAGAGACGGTATTTCCACTTCAATGGGTAACACTGCTTCCATCCCATAAACCAACGAGAAAGGAGTTGCCCTAGTAGAGGTTCTGACAGATATTCGATAGGCAAAGAGTGCAAACGGTAGTTTCTCATGCCAATCTCTATAAGTCTCAGTCATTTTCCCTACTATTCTCTTGATGTTTTTGTTAGCTGCTTCTACCGCCCCATTCATTTTTGGGCGATACGAAGAAGAATTATGATGCTTAATCTTGAACTGACTGCAAGCTTCTGCTATCATTCTGTTGTTTAAGTTCAATGCATTGTCTGATATGATCTTTTCAGGCATCCCATATCGACAAATGATCTCTTTCTTCAAGAATCGACTCACAGCCGACTTAGTAACATTCGCATAAAAAGTAGCCTCTACCCACTTTGTGATGTAGTCAATGACCACAAAAATAAAGCGATGCCCATTTGAAGCTTTTGGTGATATTAGCCCAATGACATCCATGCCCTACATGGAAAAAGGCCATGGAGAAGTCATAACATGTAGAGGTGAAGGTGGTACATGAATTTTGTCTCCATAAATCTGACATTTATGGCATTTCTTGGCGTAGTTGATACAATCCCCTTCCATGGTAGACCAATAATATCTAAACCTCAAGATTTGTCTAGCCATCGTGAAACCATTAGCGTGCGTCCTACAAACACCCTTGTGAGCTTCTTCCAAGATTAGCTTAGCTTCCACGGCGTCAACACATCTCAACAGTACTTGGTTCTTTCTTCTTTTGTATAAGATGTCCCCATCCAAAACTTAGTCGCAGGCTAATCTCCTTAAAGTTCATTTATCATTTTTAGTTGCCTGTTCTTGGTATTCATGATCTCTCACATATCGCAATATATCCTGATACCAAGGGTTATCATCCTTTTCTTATTCCTCAACATTACAACAGCGAGCTGGAGCCTCGAAGATACTCATCTGAATGGGTCTCATCTCCTCCTCTTTATTCACTTTAATTATTGAAGCCAAGGTTGCTAGAGCATCTGCCATCTGGTTTTTGTCTCGTGGGATATAATTGAAAGTGATGTCATCGAACTCCTCAAGTAACCCCAAAACTACCTTTCGATAATTGGTCAATTTAGGATCCCTTATGTCCCATTCACCTCTAAGCTGGTAAATTACCAACGCAGAGTCTCCATATACTTCCAAGGTTCTTATTCCTCGCTCTATAGCCGCTCGGAGTCTCATGATGCACGCTTCATACTCGGCCATATTGTTTGTGCAATCAAAATCCAACTTGCATATGAATGGATAATAATCGCCATTTGGGGATACCAAGACTGCCCCAATTCGATTTCCCACCGCATTGGATGCCCCATCAAAGCTTAACTTCCAAGGACAATTCTCTGTAGTTGCTACACACATTAACTCCTCATTTGAGAAATAAAAATTCAATGGCTCATAGTCCTCTAGAGCTCTACTAGCAAGAAATTCCGCTATCGCGCTTCCTTTTATAGCCTTCTGGCTCACATAGACTATGTCAAACTCTGAAAGCAGAATTTGCCACCTCGCCATTCTCCCATTCAAAGCTGTTGACTCCATCATATACTTCAAAGGATCAAGTTTTGAAATAAGCCAAGTAGTATGATATAGCATGTACTGTCTTAACCTTCGAGTCATCCAGATTAAGGCACAACACAATTTCTCAATTGGCAAATATCTCATCTTACACTCTGTGAATTTCTTGCTGAGGTAGTATATCACCTTCTCCTTTCTTCCCGACTCGTCATGTTGGCCAAGCACACATCCCATAGAATGACTAAACACTGATAAGTACAGAATTAATGGTCTATCTGGACTAGGCGGAGATAACACTGGAGCATTTAACAAGTATTGCTTAACCTTATCAAAAGCATTCTGGCATTCCTCATCCCAAGTACCTTGGTTGTATTTTCTAAAGAGGCGAAATATAAGATCACATTTCTCGGTTAATTGTGAAATAAACTGAGCAATATAATTCAATCTTCCAAGAAAACCCCGAACTTCCTTCTGAGTACGTGGTGAAGGCAATTCTCGTATGGCTCTAACTTTGTCTGAGTCAACTTCTATTCCCTTTTCGCTAACCACAAAGCCTAATAACTTCCCCGACCTAGCTCCGAAGATGCACTTTGCTGGATTAAGCTTCAACTGAAATTTCCTTAATCTCAGGAACAACTTTCTCAAAACTTCAATATGCTCCTTCTCTGTTCGAGATTTAGCAATCATGTCATCAACATACACCTCAATTTCTTTGTGCATCATATCGTGGAATAAAGTCACCATAGCCCTTTGGTATGTTGCCCCTGCATTCTTCAATCCAAACAGCATTACTTTATAACAAAAGGTGCCCCAAAATGTTATGAAAGTGGTTTTATCCATAATTTCTGGATGCATCTTTATCTGGTTGTACCCCAAGAAACCATCCATGAAGGAGAACAACGAATATCCCGCTGTGTTGTCTACCAAAGTGTTTATGTGTGGCAGAGTAAAATTATCTTTTGGGCTAGCTTTATTCAGATCTCTGTAATCAACGCACATTCGTACCTTCCCATCCTTCTTAGGGACTGGTACAATGTTAGCTACCCATTCAGAGTATTTCACCTCTTGTAAGAATCCTGCATCAAACTGCTTCTTGACTTCGTCCTTTATTTTCAATACGATATCTGGCCTCATTCTTCGTAACTTTTGTTGGACTGGCTTACAATCCTGTCTTATTGGAAGACGATGCACTACAATATAGGTATTTAACCCTGGCATATCTTGATAGGACCATGCGAATATATCCTTGAACTCACGTAGCAACTCAATCAGTCCTTGCCTTGTGTCCTCAGTAATATGGGTGCCGATTTTCACCTCTTTCCCTTCCTCTAGGGCTACATTCTCTATTGCCTCTTTCTCATGGGGCATGATTTGTTTTTGCTCCTATTTTACCATCCTCAACAGATCCGGAGACACATCACAATCCTGGACATCTTCAAAATCCTGAGATTCCTTTAAACACATGTCTTGCTCGCGAGAGAAATCAGGATTTGTAATATCAATGCTCGTGTCATTGATATCTAGGGACCTGTGAAGTATAAAGAATATACAAAGAATGAATGAATTTAAGAATGATTATTTATGTGCTATGAATGAAAGAATAAGAATTATAAAGTTTAACAGAATATTGGTTGATAAAAATGAAACAATACTCGTTCAAATTGATAAAAGTTATGTTTTATTAAAAAAATAATAGATGATCGTAAGCCCATTCCACAAATGTAATCCTATTACTCCTAGGCCCTAGAGTAACAAGAATGTTTCGATAATTACTCTGAAAAATTCCTAAAGACTACAGGAAGTTCCTCCGCAGTCCAATTGTTTAGAGAGCTTCCCGGTTCGTAAGGGCGAATGCCCTCAAGGTTTCCTTGCTTCGATCCTTTGTCGTGTATAGCATTAATCTGATGACTTTCTTCTATAAGTAACCCTCCCGATTTGAAGGTTTGGGATATTGAAGGTAATGTCATCGGCTCCCACTCCACTTCTCTTCCATTAAAGCGCGCCCTTCTTCCCTCTTAGCGCTTCTCAGCTTCCTTCCTCCTTTGCTTACAGTCTTGTTTGAAGCCCAGACCAAAGCGATCTCTCTTCTCTTTCAGTTCTGGAATTTGAGTCCCTCCTTGCAAGTATTTTCCTAACCCTCTTCCTGGTAAGGCTCCTCTTCCCATTGTCATTTGCAAACCCATGTTTGTAGTTCTGGATATCTTGGGCATCGGCACATCATTCTTCTTTGAAATGAATGTTGCGTTGACGAATTCTAATGAACGAAAAGAGCATTCAATTGCCTTCTCGTTTGCTTCTACATAAGGTACACTACTGGTAACTGTCGCTATAATGTCCTCCTCCGCATTTATATTGACCAACCATCCATCAGCTACTAATTTCAATTTTTGGTGCAGAGATGAGGGCACCGCTCCTGCCGAATGTATCCAAGGCCTCCCCAACTCATAAGTATTTGGCCCAATCATCAAAGGAATGTCGATTCTTCCCATGACCTTCCTTTCCGTGCCATCAAATGCTCTCACTACATTATGACATGTTTTCATGTGAGAACTATCTATGGGCAATTTGTTCAATATCGATAATGGCAAGACATTTAAAGCTGATCCATTATCAATAAGCACGCTCGGCAATGTATATCCTTTGCAGCAAGTAGTAATGTGCAAAGCCTTAGCTGATCCCATGCCTCCCGGTGGGATTTCATCATCGTTGAAATAAATGAAATTGTCAGCACTTATGTTACTAATCAATCGATCCAACTTCTTAACGGATATATCATTAGTAACATAAGTCTCATTGAGCACCTTCATTAATGCTTCTCGATGTGCCTCTGAACTTAGAAGCAAAGCCAACACTGATATACGAGCTGGTTGTTTGTGTAATTGTTCAACCACGCTGTACTCACTGTGTTTTAAGAATTTTAAAAATTCTCTGGCTTCTTCTTCCTTCACCGGCTCATTAACCAGTGTCTCGGTCCCTTTTCCTTTGTCTAAAGCTTTTGCTTTTGCAGGCTCAACTCTGACGCTTTCTGCATCGTAGCGCTTCCCACTACGTGTGTAAGAACCCTCATCTTTTCCTTAGCAGCACTAGCTATATCTTCCTTCTCCGGCATTGATACATGGTAGTTATAATTCCAGGGTACCCTCTTGTTATCCTTATAAGGAAAGGAAACAGGTTTATGAATGATGACCCTTGGCACCGTTGGTGTTTCAACTTCATTACTTCCTGGTAAAGAAATAATAATCCTCGGCCATTTTTTATTCTTCGGTTTCCTTCTAATGTGCATATATGTCCCTCATTTGTGCCAGCTCATAAAATTCTAGCTCTTTGTTATCCATAAGGCTTTGTACCAAGGCCTTAAACTCGTCGCATTCCTGGATCTCGTGCCCCTCCTCAGCATGAAACTTACAGTAGTCCCTTGCTCCTTTATTCCTCTCTTTAGAGGTTATCATCTCTCTTTTCACCATTTCTTCCCAAATCATTTTTATCAGCGTTCTCACCTCGGACACGCCCTCTTTAATCCTTCTCATACTCGTATCCCCAATTGCATTTACCCCTTGATCACCATGATTTGGCAACGGGTTCTCTGTACTAGGGGTATTGTCGAAATTCACTTCCCCCATCTTAATAGGCCTCTCTACGGCCTTCTTAAAACCAGTGCAATTTTCAATTGAATGCCTTGATATCCCCGCATGGTACTCACATTTGGCATTTGCATCATACCATTTAGGATATGGGGGTTGTAACGGTTTCAAATGAAAAGGAGTAATAGCATGTGCATCGTATAAGCTTTGATAAAGCTCACGATACGTCACGGGGATAGGTGTGAATTGCATCCTTTCAGAATTCTGCCTTGTACCCGGCTCCTGCCTTTGAGAACTCCGTTGCTCAACCGCAACTATTTTAGGTTGACCAACTGTGATTGCCTTCGTGTTAAAAGTGCCAGTGTTATTCACTTCACTATCCTTTCTCCTTGGGGCCAATCTTTTGGTTGCTTCCCCCTCGATTTTGCCACCCCTTATGGCATTCTCGATCATCTCTCCCGCCATGACTACATTCGCAAAGATTTTAGTGGTACTCCCAATCATGTGAGTTATGAATGGAGGCTTTAGAGTGTTGATGAACAACATGGTAGTCTTCTTCTCCAACAATAGTGGTTGAACTTGCATTGCCACCTCTCTCCATCTCTGTGCATATTGCCTAAAATTTTCATTAGGTTTTTTCTCCATGTTTTGCAGCGCGATCCTATCTGGAGTCATGTCAATCACATGATTGTATTGCTGCATGAAGGCTTGTGCAAGATCCCTCCATGAATTTATTTCGGCCTGACTTAGTTGATTATACCACTTGGCTGCTACTCCAATTAAACTGTCCTAGAAACAGTGGATCAACAGTTGATCATTATTCACATACTCAATCATCCTCCTACAAAACATCGTAATGTGGGCTTCTGGGCAAGTAGTCCCGTTATACTTCTCAAATTCTGGCATCTTAAATTTGTGAAGAAGCACCAAGTCTGGGACCAAGCTTAGATCTTTGGCATCAACTCTATGATGCCCATCAACATTCTCTAAAGCTTTGAATTTTTCCTCCAACCATTTGCAGCGTTCTTCCAACTGTCTTGCAGCCTCATTTCTTAAATCCTCTTTTTTAGCTATGTCTAAGTCAGGAATGACAGGATTTGCAGGATTGTCGCCCAAATTGTATCCTGAGCCAATTGGGAAATTTATAGGGACCCCAACATCAGCCGGCCCTTGTTAAGCCCTTATAGTGACAGATGGCCTCCTAGGAAGTGCCTCAGTTTGTGTAGGCACGTGAGGTGGGGTGAAACCTGGAGGATGATCCTCACCATCCTCGCTAGTAATTGCCATGGGAGCATTTCCCTTATTAGTGGCCATCAGTAGTTGAGCCATCTCAGCCGTCATGTTCCTCTGAGCTTCCAACATTTGCTCCCTCATGTCGTTCTGCATTTTTGCCAATTGCTTTTGCAATTGGTCCTGCATGTCCTTCTGTAGCTATTCAAATCTTTGGTCCATGTTCTTAGTTTTTGCACGAGTTTCGTAATGATGTGTTGCTTCCAGATTTTCTTTCTCTTACTCTCTCTTTCTCCCTAATAATTTTAACTAATTAGGGTCTTTCTATAAACTTGAATGCATATGATGTGATGAGATGCAAATGCATAATGCTAAAAGATATCGATTCTGATTCAATTTCTTTTTAGAAAATGTTATTTAAGAAACAAAAATCTTTACACAAAATGGATTACAAATACGCCTTTGCCCTTAAGCCCAAGGTTTTAACCCTATCCAACAACAAAGCTAACTCTAGACCTCTATCTGACACTAACTCATATTTTGTACTCAATACATTAGCTTGTGCTGCTAGGCCTTGTAAATGATCCACAACTTCTCGAATCTGGACTATAGCTTCTCCCATGAGATAATCCCTATCTCCAACTTGATCCTAAAGATGGTGAAGTTCTCCCTTCCATTGTTCTTCTCTTGCCTCGAGCTACTCAATCCGTAGCTCACAGTCCTGTAGTGCTGCTTCCAACCCTCCAATATTGTGCTTCATTTCCTCGATCTTATCCAAGCTTTCCTTTAACTCGATCGCAGAGTTACGATTTCGGTGATGATGAAGAGATCGTCCAAGCTCAGCCACCTTAGTTTTTAATCCTTGATTTTCCTTCTCTAGGGCCTGATTACGCGACTGCATCTCTTGGAACTTCTTCTCCCAATACTCGGTTTTGGCTCTTTCTTCTTGAACCTCTTGCTACCACTGCTCTGAAGATCTCCCTAATCCGACCCTATTCAATGTTACCTGGGCCTTCTTATAGTGCGTCTTTAAATCATCTCGATCTTTCTCGATCTTTGTAATATCCAAAATTAGGGCCTAACCGGAATAGTGGTTTCGTGACCACAAATCCGAGATAGAAATAATTATTTTATAATTATTTTGAGGTTTATGATATGATTGCATGATTGTGTGAAAATTTTGTGAAGAAATTCCATGCATAAAATGCTTAATTTGAAGTTAGGGGCTAAATCGAATAAGTTGCAAAACTTGCATTCTAGAAGTTTTTAGTATGAAATTGCTTTGAAATATTAATTAGGAGGTCTTAAATAGAAATTTGACCAATTTTTAAAATTTTGGACAAAAATGGGCTTGTACATGAAAATTTTCAAAGAAAGGCATTAAGGGCATTTTGGTCATTTGGATAATTAATGAAATAAAATGGGAAAAATGACACAAAATAGTCATCTTCCCCATTAGTTGCTGCCGAATGCTCCATGTCTCCATAGCTAGGGTTTCTTCAACTTTCAAGCTTCATAGTAAGTGATTCCAAGCCCTGCTTTTAATGATTTTTATGTTTTTGAGATCCCGATAACTCGATAAAGCTTATGTTAGCAATAATTTAACCTAGGGTTTATATTTGGAAAAATACCCATAGGTGAAATTTGTGTATTTTGATGTTTTATGATAGAATATGATGTTTTAAATTATGTTAGACAACTTGTACTACTCGATTTTAAGCAAAACGAGTAAAGGGCTTAATCGGTAAAAATACCTAATAGTCACAAGTACATGTTAGAGTGAGAATTTGATGTTGCCATAGAAGGAAAAGTGATCAGCATGTTGTAAAACATAAGAATAAGGAATAAAGTTTAATCCCGAGCCTAGGGGCAAAAATGTAAATATGCAAAAGTTTAGGGGTAAAATTGTAATTTTGCCAAAATTTGAATTAAGGATTAATTTGATAATGTGAGTATTAAATAAGCTAAATGTGTTATTTTAGATCAAGAAAGACGTGGAAACGACCCCAATCGAGGGAAAGAAAAGATTGTGGATTAAATTGCAAAACCTTTGTATTTTGGTACCAAGGTAAGTTCATGTGTAAATAATGTAACATAATTGTTATTTTTAAGTCATTGATGTTAATTATATGATATGCTGATTTTTATCATGAAATATATGTTTTGTGGTTAATTTTGAATAAAATGCAAATTATGTGAGTTATTTGTTGAATATAAATTGTTACCGAGTATTGGTTCCGGCATTCTACGAAAGACGACAAGGATATGTGTTCGAGGAAAATCCCGTTTGAACCTTAGGAATAGATTAGGATACAAGTGACATGTCACTAGGATGGTTGAGCATCCGAACTCGTTGAGTTGAGTCCGAGTTCACTTATGGATGCAAATGTCCGAACTCGTTGAGTTGAGTCCGAGTTCGTGAGATGTAACTAGGCATCCGAGCTCGTTGAGTTGAGTCCGAGTTCATTATGGATGCGAACGCCCGAGCTCGTTGAGTTGAGTCCGAGTTCGCTTAAGGGCGGGTTACATGGTAGCTTGGCTACATATGTGGCACTTATGTGCAAACTTCCTACGTATCCGAATTATATTCCGATGAGTTCAACGGGTAAAGTTCTACTCAAATGAAGGAATACTTGAGATGAAAAGAGACGTATTGGTAAGTGATGTGAAATGGATACTTCGGACAGGTATGTACTTAACCCTCGGGTTGAGTATTGATACAATAACGATAAGGTAGTAAAATGATGAAAGATGATTAGAAATGAGATTTATGTTTTGGTGATACCATGCTAATGTTGTTTGGTATGATTGCTTTGTTATGTTACTTATTATTTGCATATGAACTTACTAAGCATTTATGCTTACTCCCTCTTTCTTACTCATTGTAGTTTTGGACAAGCCAGCTCAGGAGTCGGGATTGGTCGGAGAATCAGTCACACTATCCGGAAGAACATTTCGGTAAAATGGCTTGTAAATTTAAGTATGGCATGTATAGCAAAATACTTATTTTGTGTAAATGATCTTATGGTACGGTGATGAAATGGTTGAGGAAGTGCTTGATAATGATAAATTATGGAAATGCTTAGTTTAGAATATGTTTGATGTTATGGAAAGTTAATAAGTTACCTAGTTCATGAAAATTCATAAAAAGGATGAAATTTGCCATAAACAGAATATTACAGCAACACTGACGTGAGTTTGAAAATTTACTAAAAATCATAGAAATTGAATTTAGTAATGGATTAAATATCAAATTGAAGCTTATTATGTCTAGTTTCACATGAAACAAACTAAACTGGTAAAAGAATTATATGTTAGAAGATATTTGAATTTTAGTGAAACAGGGTCAGAGCAGTTTCTGAATCCCCTGTTCCAACTTTATAAATTCACCATAAATTTTACAGATATAATTAGGTGGCTTATTTTATATCTTCAGAATCCTTATTGAGTCTAGTTTTAGGAGAAATAATCCTCATATTCATATGAATTTTATACAGAGAGAAAAGTGGTTCGTAGTAAACAGAGGGCAGACCAGTCAAGCCCTGAAACAGGGGTAACTTTAACTAATAAACTGTACTAATTGGCCCAACCAAAAATTCTAGAAAAAAATTAGTAGATAGGCATATGAGTTTAGATTCAGGGAAAATTCACGGATCTTGATTTCGAGTTTCGTAACTCGAGATATGATTTTTCTTGTGACTGTAACGCAAGTAGCTAAAAAGCTGTGAATGTAGAAACAAATAATCTAAAGTTCTTAAAATGTTAAATTAAGTTTAGTAACACCTCATACTCGACTCCGGTGACGGTCTCGGGCGTGGGGGCGTTACATTTAGTGGTATCAGAGCAGGTTTAGTCGGTTCTCGGACTACGTGTTGTTTGTACGGATTTTGCTATACATGCCATATGTATAAATTGTGATAGTGTGACGACTTCTGACCTTTTTAAATGATTTTTTTTTATAGTAAATGGATCCCGATCCAGCTGTGGCAGATGAAGTAGAGAGTAATGCGCCAGCTCCGGCTGAAGGAGCAGCGCCGACTGAAAATCCACCTCCTACTGTTGGTCAGGGAGGAGGAGAAAGGGGTCGGGAAGCCTTTCTCCAAATGATGAGTGCATGGTACACTCGAGTTCGTTCAACGCAACCCAAATGTACAACCTCCCCACCTCCCCAATTCCTCAACCTGTACCCCGGATGCCTCAAGGTATGGATCTGATGAAATTTCATAGAAATCCAGCTGATGAGAATCCATAAGCAAGGGGTCAAGAATTTAAAGCAAATATTGATGATGATGCCGAGAAAGCGAGTTTTGGCTTGAAAATTCTATTCGGTATTTGATGAATTATCTTGTACACACAAGAATGTTTGAAATGCGCTATATCTTTGTTGAGGATTCAGCTTACAATTGGTGGAAGACTTTGATTTGGTGGGTACCGAAAGAGAGAGTAACATGGGAATTCTTTCAAGAAGAGTTTCGGAAGAAATATATTAGTGAAAGATTTATGGATCGAGCGTAAAGAATTTCTTGAATCTGAAGCAAGGTAATATGACGGATTCTGAGAATATGAAAGAGAGTTTGTTCGATTAAGTAAATATGCCGAGAGAGTATGTTCCTACAGAGGCCAAGATGTGCCGACGATTTGAAGACGGGCTCAATGAAGACATCAAAGTATTTGTTGGAATTCTTGAATTAAAAGAAATGGTAGTATTGGTTGATCGAGCTTGTAAGGTGAAGAATTACTTAAAGAGAAAAAAAGGCGAGATCGAGACTAAAAGCTGGAAGAAAAGACCGATGAGCGCTCATTCTCACAAAGAACTGGAAAGTCAAGAAATATGAATCCTCGTTCTCAAACTTCAACTGGGAAATCATATGGAAACTATAAGAAGCAAAATGTGGGTCCTAAGTCCCGCACTACTTCAAAGAAATTAAAGGTAGGGAATCCGAGATTTGTTAAACCGGAGTGCCAGCGGTGTGGTAGAAATCATTTTGGTCCGTGCAGAGCAAATGAATGTTTTCGATGTGGTTCTCCTGATCATTTTATTAGAGATCGCCAGAGAGAGTCAAAAAAGAAAAATTTGTAATACAAAAACAAGTGGGGCGGATTCGAGAGGAAGATATCTAAGAAAAGCTGGGAGCGAAGCAAGCGGTAAGAATGTAGTCGAGATGCACCAATTAGACTGAAGGAAGGGCTCCGCTAGAACTTATGCTATTAAAGCACGCGAAGATGCTTCCTCGCTTTGATGTGATTACCGTACATTTTCTCTCTATAATGTTAATGTTATTGCTTTGATTGATCCCGGTTCTACTCATTCATATGTGTGCATGAAATTGGTGTCCGTATGAATATACCTGTTGAGAACACAAATTTATGATTAGAGTGTCGAATCCGTTAGGCAAATGTGTGATTGTTGACAAAGTATGTAAGAAATGTCCTTTCTTGATTCGGGATCATTACTTTCCGGCGACTTGATGTTGTTTCCGTTTGATGAGTTTGATGTTATTTTGGGCATGGATTGGTTGACATTGCATGATGCTAAAATAAATTGCAAAGAAAAAGTTATAGAATTAAAGTGTGAAAATGGTGAAACATCATGGGTTGAATCGAGATAAATCGTAGTCATTGCCTAGTGTGATTTCTTCAATGTTGGCTCAAAGATATTTGAGAAAGGGTTATGAAGCTTATTTGGCGTATGTAATTAATACAAAAGAAGTTGAAAAGAAAGTTGAATCGAGTCTTGCCAGTGTGTGAATTTGCGGACGTATTTCGGAAGAATTGCCGGGTTTGCCTCCGCTAGGGAAGTAGAATTTGGTATTGATTTGATACCGGAACAACTCCGATTTCGATTGCTCCATACGAGAATGGCACCAGCAGAGTTGAAGGAATTAAAGTCGCAGCTTGCAAGAGTTGACTGATAAAGGCTTTATGAGACCGAGTTTTTCACCTTGGGGTGCTCCGTGTTATTTGTGAAAAAAGAAGGATGGTTCTATGAGATTGTGTGTTGATTATCGGCGATTAAACTAGGTGACAATCAAAAACAAGTATCCATTGCCAAGAATTGATGATTTGTTTGATCACCTAAAAGGAGCGACATGGTTTTCAAAGATTGATTTGAGATCTGGATATTATCAATTGCGGGTAAAAGAGTCGGATGTGCCTAAAACTGCTTTTAGAACAAGGTACGGTCATTATGAATTTTTAGTTATGCCATTTGGGTTGACAAATGCTCCTGCTGTTTTTATGGATTTAATGAATCGCATATTCCGACCATACTTGGACAAATTTGTTGTGGTGTTTATAGATGATATTTTAATTTATTCAAAAGATGAGACAGAGCATGCTGAGCATTTGAGGATAGTTTTGCAAACTTTGAGAGATAAATAGCTGTATGCTAAGTTTAGTAAAAGTGAATTTTGGCTCCGGGAAGTTGGATTTTTGGGTCATATTGTTTCAGGTGATGGTATACGGGTTGATCCTAGTAAAATTTCAGCCATTGTTGATTAGAAACCACCGAAAAATGTAACTGAAGTTAGAAGTTTCTTGGGGCTAGCCGGGTATTATCGACGGTTTGTAAATGGATTTTCTATAATTGTTGCTCCTATAACTGGACTACTCAGAAAGGATGTTAAATTTGAATGGATGAGAAGAATGTCAGAGAGTTTTGAAGAATTGAAAAAGTTATTAACAGAGGCACCAGTGTTAGTACAGCCCGAATCGAGTAAAGAATTTGTGGTGTATAGTGATGCTTCTCTAAATGGTTTGGGGTGTGTGCTTATGCAAGAAGGAAAAGTGGTGGCTTATGCTTCGAGGCAATTAAAACCTCATGAGAGGAATTATCCTACTCACGATTTAGAATTGGTCATGGTGGTGTTTGCTTTGAAAATTTGGCGACATTATTTGTATGGTGAAAAGTGCGGGTATATACCGACCATAAAAGTCTTAAGTATTTGATGTCACAAAAGACTTGAATTTAAGACAATGAAGATGGTTGGAGTTACTTGAAAGATTACGAGCTTGTTATTGATTATCATCCGGGAAAAGCGAATGTAGTAGCTGATGCTTTGAGCGAGAAAGTTGTTGTTCGCATTGAAAGTTATGAACACTCGATTGAAAATGTCGATGATGGTTCGATTCTAGCAGAGTTAAGAGCAAAACCAATGTTTTACAAGAGATCTCTGAAAGCTCGGAAAGATGATCAAGATTTGCAAGCCAAAAGAAAGCGATGTGAAGTTGATACAGAGTCGATTTCAGAATCGGTTCGATGGGTGCTTAATGTTTAAAGATCGGATTTGTGTACCAAAGAATGAGGAATTGATTCAAAAGATCCTACAGAAGCACATAGTGGTTGTTTCTCGATTCATTCGGTAGTAATGCAATGTATAATGACTTGAAGAAAATGTATTGGTGGAATGGAATGAAAAAGGATATATCGAGTTTGTGTCCAAATGTTTGATTTGTCAACAGGTGAAAGCTGAACACCAAGTGCCTTCGGATTACTTCACCTATTATGGTTTCAATGGAAATGGGATCGGATTACTATGGATTTTGTTTCAGGATTGCCATTGACTCGGGAAAGAAAAGATGCCATCCGGGTAATAGTTGACAGACTAACTAAGTCGGCTCATTTTATCCCTGCGTGCGGATTATTCTCTTAACAAGTTGGCTGAATTGTATGTTAGAGAAATTGTTAGACTACATGGAATACCATTGTCGATCATTTCGGATAGAGATCCAAGATTTACCTCACGGTTTTGGCAAAAATTGCAAGACGCAGCGTTAGGTACAAAGTTAAATTTCAAGATCGCTTTTCATCCACGGTGATGGACAATCGAAAGAGTAATTCAGATTCTTGAAGATATGCTCGAGATGTTGTGTATTGGAATTTCAAGGAAGTTGGGAAAAATACTTACCGTTGGTAGAATTTGCTTACAATAATAGTTATCGACGAGCTTGAAAATGGCACCTTATGAAGCATTGTATGGTCGTAAGTGTCGAGCGCCGCCTCGTATTGGACTGAACTCAAGGAAAATAAGATTTATGGAGTTGATCTAATAAAAGAAACCGAAGAAAAGTAAAGGTAATTCAAAATTGTTTGAAAGTCGCTTGGATAGACGTAAATCTTATGCAGATTTAAAACGAAAGGACATTGAATTTCAAGTTGGTGATAAAGTATTTTTAAAGGTGTCTCCGTGGAAAAAGGTTTTCGATTTGGACGGAAGGGCAAATTAAGTCCACGCTTTATTGGGCGTATGAGGTAATTGAAAAAGTTGGACCGGTAGCATATCGGCTAGCTTTACCACCGAATTAGAGAAGATTCATGATGTGTTCCACGTATCTATGTTACGTCGGTATCGTCTCGGATCCTTCACATGTGGTTTCACCGACGTAAATTGAACTACAACCAGATATGACCTATGAAGAAGAACCGATTAAGATTTTAGCTCGAGAGGTCAAACAACTAAGGAATAAAAATATTGCACTTGTGAAGGTGTTGTGGCAAAAGCATGGAGTAGAAGAAGCTACATGGGAATCAAGAAACTATGAGAAATCAATACCCACATCTGTTTCTGGTAAGATTTTCGAGGACGAAAATCCTTAAAGGGGGGAGAGTTGTAATATCCCGAATTAGGGCCTAACCGGAATAGTGGTTTCGTGACCACAAATTCGAGATAGAAATAATTATTTTATAATTATTTTGAGGTTTATGATATGATTGCATGATTGTGTGAAAATTTTGTGAAGAAATTCCATGCATAAAATGCTTAATTTGAAGTTAGGGCTAAATCGAATAAGTTGCAAAACTTGCATTCTAGAATTTTTAGTATGAAATTGCTTTGAAATATTAATTAGGAGGTCTTAAATAGCAATTTGACCAATTTTTAAAATTTTGGACAAAAATGGGCTTGTACATGAAAATTTTCAAAGAAAGGCATTAAGGGCATTTTGGTCATTTGGATAATTAATGAAATAAAATGGGAAAAATGACACAAAATAGTCATCTTCCCCATTAGTTGCTGCCGAATGCTCCATGTCTCCATAGCTAGGGTTTCTTCAACTTTCAAGCTTCATAGTAAGTGATTCCAAGCCCTGCTTTTAATGATTTTTATGTTTTGAGATCCCGATAACTCGATAAAGCTTATGTTAGCAATAATTTAACCTAGGGTTTATATTTGGAAAAATACCCATAGGTGAAATTTGTGTATTTTGATGTTTTATGATAGAATATGATGTTTTAAATTATGTTAGACAACTTGTACTACTCGATTTTAAGCAAAAACGAGTAAAGGGCTTAATCGGTAAAAATACCTAATAGTCACAAGTACATGTTAGAGTGAGAATTTGATGTTGCCATAGAAGGGAAAAGTGATCAGCATGTTGTAAAACATAAGAATAAGGAATAAAGTTTAATCCCGAGCCTAGGGGCAAAAATGTAAATATGCAAAAGTTTAGGGGTAAAATTGTAATTTTGCCAAAATTTGAATTAAGGATTAATTTGATAATGTGAGTATTAAATAAGCTAAATGTGTTATTTTAGATCAAGAAAGACGTGGAAACTTGACCCAATCGAGGAAAAGAAAAGATTGTGGATTAAATTGCAAAACCTTTGTATTTTGGTTCAAAGGTAAGTTCATGTGTAAATAATGTAACATAATTGTTATTTTTAAGTCATTGATGTTAATTATATGATATGCTGATTTTTATCATGAAATATATGTTTTGTGGTTAATTTTGAATAAAATGCAAATTATGTGAGTTATTTGTTGAATATAAATTGTTACCGAGTATTGGTTCCGGCATTCTACGAAAGACGACAAGGATATGTGTTCGAGGAAAATCCCGTTTGAACCTTAGGAATAGATTAGGATACAAGTGACATGTCACTAGGATGGTTGAGCATCCGAACTCGTTGAGTTGAGTCCGAGTTCACTTATGGATGCAAATGTCCAAACTCGTTGAGTTGAGTCCGAGTTCATTATGGATGTGAACGCCCGAGCTCGTTGAGTTGAGTCCGAGTTCGCTTAAGGGCGGGTTACATGGTAGCTTGGCTACATATGTGGCACTTATGTGCAAACTTCCTACGTATCCGAATTATATTCCGATGAGTTCAACGGGTAAAGTTCTACTCAAATGAAGGAATACTTGAGATGAAAAGAGACGTATTGGTAAGTGATGTGAAATGGATACTTCGGACAGGTATGTACTTAACCCTCGGGTTGAGTATTGATACAATAACGATAAGGTAGTAAAATGATGAAAGATGATTAGAAATGAGATTTATGTTTTGGTGATACCATGCTAATGTTGTTTGGTATGATTGCTTTGTTATGTTACTTATTATTTGCATATGAACTTACTAAGCATTTATGCTTACTCCTCTTTCTTACTCATTGTAGTTTTGGACAAGCCAGCTCGAGAGTCGGGATTGGTCGGAGAATCACCACACTATCCGAAGAACATTTCGGTAAAATGGCTTGTAAATTTAAGTATGGCATGTATAGCAAAATACTTATTTTGTGTAAATGATCTTATGGTACGGTGATGAAATGGTTGAGGAAGTGCTTGATAATGATAAATTATGGAAATGCTTAGTTTAGAATATGTTTGATGTTATGGAAAGTTAATAAGTTACCTAGTTCATGAAAATTCATAAAAAGGATGAAATTTGCCATAAACAGAATATTACAGCAACACTGACGTGAGTTTGAAAATTTACTAAAAATCATAGAAATTGAATTTAGTAATGGATTAAATATCAAATTGAAGCTTATTATGTCTAGTTTCACATGAAACAAACTAAACTGGTAAAAGAATTATATGTTAGAAGATATTTGAATTTTAGTGAAACAGGGTCAGAGCAGTTTCTGAATCCCCTGTTCCAACTTTATAAATTCACCATAAATTTTACAGATATAATTAGGTGGCTTATTTTATATCTTCAGAATCCTTATTGAGTCTAGTTTTAGGAGAAATAAGCCTCATATTCATATGAATTTTATACAGAGAGAAAAGTGGTTCGTAGTAAACAGAGGGCAGACCAGTCAAGCCCTGAAACAGGGGTAACTTTAACTAATAAACTGTACTAATTGGCCCAACCAAAAATTCTAGAAAAAAATTAGTAGATAGGCATATGAGCTTAGATTCAGGGAAAATTCACGGATCTTGATTTCGAGTTTCGTAACTCGAGATATGATTTTTATTGTGACTGTAACGCAAGTAGCTAAAAAGCTGTGAATGTAGAAACAAATAATCTAAAGTTCTTAAAATGTTAAATTAAGTTTAGTAACACCTCATACTCGACTCCGGTGACGGTCTCGGGCGTGGAGGCGTTACAATCTTTCTCTTTTCCTTTTCACCTTCTCGACTTCCATCTTTTGAACATCGACGTCGAGACTCAAGCACATTTTTTCCTCTTCAAGCTTCTCAATCCTCTTTTCAAGCTCCGAATTCTTTCTCTTGAACTCTTGCTTTATATCCCCCAACTCTGATGGAATCACTCGTAAGCTCTCCTCTAATGATCGAGCCACCCCCAAAATTGGCCTAGGGACATTATCGTTGATTCTCCTACTAAACCACCCTTTATACTCAAAGGTTGACATCGAGCCTTCGATCAAGATCTTCATACAGACAGGCTTCTTCCAAGCCTTAGAAATCTCTCGCATCCTCTTCTTATAGTGATCTCCTTTATAATAGAAATCACTTTGAGCTAAACCCTGTGTAGCCGATATGAACTGCCTCGCTCGATATTGCCTTAGAACAAGCAATGGTGCATATCTGACAACTCCCCAAATTCCTGGCAAAGGGACCCAATCAAAACTGCCACAACGGTAAAGGACTTTACTAGGAACCAACCAAGGAGCCTTCCACATAACATCTTCCTCTCGAAGATTCTGAAGAAAGTCTATCCACCTTTCCTCTGAAATGTAATCTCTCCTAGGCATGTCTACTGCTTCCTTTAAGGGAGAATAACCCTCAAAGAATACTCGGCAAGGAACCTTATCAAGCTTCCAGAAGTGACTATGGAACCAGGCTAGAAACAATTGCGCACATCCAATAAATCTACCCTCGTCGGCCCTCCGACATGCACTCAAAGATCTAAATGTCTCAGCTAGGATTGCTAGTACCGGTGTATTCTACTTACCAACGCGATCGAACAAATTCTCGACTGCCTCATCTATGTGCCCCAACGCCTTTGGGAAAATCACCATGCCGTAAATACTCAAAGCCAGGACGTTGACCCTTTTCTTTACGTCTGGATGCGTTGATATCAAATCCCTCAAAACAGCCCATGGAACACACTTACTATCACCCTTTTGCTACACACGAGCTACGGCCGACTGCTCACTCATCCCAGTAATCATCACCAACTTCTTCACAAAAGTTGGAAGGCTAACAGGCCTAACATAAGCCTTGTGATCCTGAATCCTCGGGCAACGCAGTAAAGTCGCATACTCTTCCAAAGTAGGTACAAGATCAACATCACCAAATGTAAAGCAACTATAAGCAGGGTTCCAGAACTGTACCATAGCTCGAAACAAGTGCCTATCTACTTTGACGTCTAGCAAATAGGGAAGGTCTCCATAATTTTGATAGAAAAGCTGCTTAGCCTCGTCATCCCATTGGGCCCAAATATCTCTCAACTCCTAAAACTCATTCTGTGTCGAATTAATACGGGTGAAGTCCCATAACTCTGATGCATGCCCCTCAATGACACTATCTCCTTTCTCTAACTGGGTTTTCTCTGACCAGGTACAGACAGAGGCATTGTCCTCCACTTTATCAAGATATTCGTTCCCCATTACAAAACTTTCTAACCCAAAAATCGAATCGTGAATCGATACCTTTGAATGTTGAATGACATGCAATGATAGCAAAACAAAATAAATTAGTATCATATATAAGTATAACAAACAAACACTTATAAGGGTAGTTTACTAAAAGTTATCACCACAATCCCTAGGGTAAGCGCTTAAAGTTCACTATATGAGTTTCAGTTCTAAAGCGAGGATACCTAAACCAACAGATTCCTCGATCCTCACCCATTATAGGCTCATATAGACCAAGTTCAGTTCAGGGGGACACATTTCCCTATGGACATGCGGAGATGAAAATCTCACGAAGACATAGGTACAGTATCCCGAAAGCAATCCACTAGCTCACACGGAGGTGAAAACCTCACGAAAGTGTAGTTTTCTCACTCCCACTTAAAGGTGTGACCACAGCGGTCATGCGAATGCAATGTGCGAAATCAAAGTAACAACATATGCAGCGAACACAAGTAAAATGATCAATATTTTAAAATTTTCCAAACTTTTGACATTAAGACACAAAAAAATCAATTTCTTGGCTTGACTCTCTTATAATTCCCCAGCGGAGTCGCCAATCTGTCGAGACCTCCCTAAAAACGAGTTTTTATTTTAAAAAACGAATACGGGAGTCGCCACCAATCTTTTAAAGTGTGATTGGATCACTTTATAAAACATTTTGGTCTACGAAATTATGAGAAAGCGAGTTCGGGAGTCGATTACGTACGAGGAAGGGTTAGCACCCTCGCAATGCCCAAAATTGGTACCAAATTGAATAATTTTGTCTTAATGTCAAGAGTTCGAGAGAACTTAAAAATGAGATCTCCTTTAAAACCGTAATAATTTTGAGTAAAAAAAATCAAGATTCCTTTGCTTCAAAAGAATATAAACATCACGTCCAGCATGATTGGACACGATATTCTCAAACTTTTATAACCAAAATCATCTTGTGATTTTCCACACCTTTTTTAGAAGGATATTTTAGGCATTTAGACAAACGAGAAATCGCAACCCAGCATGTTAGGGCACTATTTCCCGAATTCCTAACAACCGAAAACATTGCCTTATCTTTTTTAAAAAAATCTTTTTGGATCAAACGAAATATAAAAATTCTTTAAAGCGATGATGCATTTAACATATTACAAAGGATCAATATTAACCTACATAATACCTTCTTTAACATTCCATGCAAATATAATATAATAATGAATAATGGTATAAATTACACAATATACTTTAACATTTCACGCATATAATTTTAAACAACATAAATATACACACATTATCATTTCCTGCAAAAATATATAATATAAAGAATAATGAATAGCATAATATATATACAATAATATTTCATGCAAATACAACATAGTAAACAACGAGGATAAGATATATAATCATACTTCATGAAAATATAACTCACATAAATAAATAATTTTCATGCAAACATATAAAATCAATGATAACAAATAACTCGTGTAATGAATTTACATATTTAAACAATTAACACAAACATATTAATAACATATGAACATATAAAAAATTTAGGAACAATCACATATTTGGCACAATGAATAATAAAGGGAAATTTTAAAACGCTTAATACATACTAAAACGATGTATAATATATATATATATATATATATATATATAAAATGATGAAGACTTTATAATAACACACATACTACATGTTTAATACACATAAATATAATACTTAATAATAATTTATAAATTTCATAATAGTGTAATAATATATTAATAATATAAATATATATATATAATAAAATAACATATAAAATATAATATAATAAAATAATGTAATGATAAATGAATTTTAAATATTTAACAATAATATATAAAAACATAATGTTTAATAATAATTTATAAAATTTTAAGATTATACATGATAATATGTAATAAGATATAAATATATGATAAAATATAAAATAAAATAAAATAAAATAAAATATAATGTATATTAAAACATAAGATAATATAATATATATATAATAATATAAAATATAAAATAATATATATTAATATATAGATATACTTGAAAATAACAAAAATAATATACAAATAAATAAATTTTATATGTATAAATAAGTAATAAATAATATTTAAAATAAATAAATTTAAGAAAAAGGATTAAAATTAGCAATGATCAAAACTTTAGGGCTAATTTAAAAATATAAAAAATGAATTTTGGGCCTTCTAGAACGCGCGTTAAAAGTCAAGGGACTCATTGGGTAATTCGACCTTAATCCCTAAACGAAATCGTCCTAAAATAGGTTTTATAATGGCCATTAGGACTAAATTGAAACAAAAATAAAAGGCTAGGGCCAAATTTTAATAAAAGTAAAATGAAATTATAAGTTTCTAAAATGTAGAAGGATTGATTGGGCAATTAGCCCTTTAAATAAAAAAAACGCGCGGATCCTAAGCTTTGAAACGACGCCGTTTTGAGGCCTATCGTTTTAAACTAAAATGACGTCGTTCATAAGAAGCTATATAAGCCAACTTTTAGCCTTAAAATTATTTTAAAACACTATTTTTTTAAAAAAAACAGCAAAAAATCCTTTGAAAGAGGATTGAGGGCTGGTGCTCGGAGCTCTGTTGAGTCTCCATCCACCGGTTCCCACGTGCCTACGCGCCACCCTCAACTCCGCCACACACGGCGGCCGGAAGCTGGAAAGCTTCGTTTTCAACACAAATCCATTGGTAAAACCTTTCCCCCTTTTTATTTTCGATGTATGTATGTATTTATAAAAATAAAAATAAATAATCACCTCTGTTTCTTCAATCGATTGTTGGTCTTTTTATTGTATCTGTGTGTATATAAAAAACCGTGGTTTACATCCTTTTGATTCGGGCTTTTATAGACACTGAAAAAGAAAAAGAAAAATATTTTTACAATCTTTGATTTTATTTCCTGCCATATTTGCATCGGTCTTTACTGTTTCTTCTTTCCTTTTTTTGCAGGTACCAGCAAAGAATCCGGCAGTAAATGCGCTGGCATTGATTCGTGCGCCGATTACGGCGCGATATAGTGCCGGGGTCACGATGTCGATGGTGGCGTCGATAAAGGTCACTGGAACAACGCAAAAAGGCTGTGACGATTGGCGTGCCTGCGGCGCGAATTCTAGAACCTTCCTTTAGCGTTTGCGGCGCCTAGGGTTTCGAAAACCCTAGGTCTTCCATCCTTTGTTAACAGTTTGGGCCTCTTGGGCCCCGTTCATTTTTTTGGGTTAAGTGTGTAACGGGTATAGGGTTAGTAGTTTTTTTAGGCCAGTTGGGCTACACTGAATTGGGTCAAGGGTGTAACGGGCCAGCGGGTTTAGTTATATCCGGGTGTAGGCTTATTGGGTTAAAAATGTAACCAAGTTTTGGGCTTTGTACATGGACTGTATAAAACTTTTGTTTTTATTTGTTTTTATATTTATTCCTGGGCCCGGGTAAATTTGGGTTGCTACAATAAGTAAAAGTTCAATAATATTAATTAGACTCGGATGTTGGTCGATCCTCCATAATGATCAGATCCTTCCCATGACTCGCAACTGTCTCGGTGGCCCGCCAACCTACAGATTGGGCCAGGCTGTAACAGTTCGAATTAGACCCTAGTCAATGTAGTGGTTTCGGGACCATAAATTCGAGTCAGAAAAATATTTTAATCTTATTTTTTGTGCTTATTATATGTGAATTAGTATGTGTGAAAATTTCTTACAAAAATTTGATCGTTTGTGTGCTTAATTTGATAAAAGGACCTAATCGTGTGAAATGTAAAAGTTGCTTGTTGTTTGATTAAGTGCCTATTTGTTGTGGCTTTCTAAATGAGAGGTCCTTATGTTGATATTTGACCATTGTAATCTTGAATGACAATTATGGCCTTTTATATTTATGTTATAAATGTTTATTATTAAGGGCAAAATTGGTATTTGGTAATTAAATGATTTATAATAAAACAAAGGCATGAAAATGGATCATTTGTGTTCATCCATAATCAAAAATACAAAGGAAAAGAAAAGAAAATAAAAGTTATGGTTCAGCTACTTATTTTGGTGATTAAGGTATGGTTTTTTATCCGTTTTCGATAATTTTTACGTTTTTGTAATTGTTGCTTTGTATACCATCAAGCCCATGCCTCAATTTTTGATTTTTTTGATGATTTTGAGTTGAGCTCTTGATGAAATTATGAGTTTTGTGAAGTTAGTTGAGAGAAAATGAAAGATATATGTTGGGTTATCATGTTTTGTCTTTGAATTTTTGATGAATTTGAGTAATTTGAACTAAATTGAGAAATTTGTAAATTGAGTGATTAAAATATGAAATAAATGAAACATATGGACTTGTATGAGCTATATGAAAATTCGGCTAGACATGTGTATAAAGAAATTATGGGTATTTTGTGATTTTGTGAAATAGGGACTAAAGTGTCAAAATGTGAAAATGTGAGGTCTCGTTTGTAAAGTGCCCTAAATATGTGTTTTTGGATTTATTTGAATGAATGTGAAAGTGAATATGTTAAATTTGAATTGATATAGATCAAGAACCAAAGAAAACGAAATTAGATCGGGGAAAGTCGAAAGTCGTCGAGTAGCCGGTTCTTTTTAGTCGAATTCGTACGAGGTAAGTCGATATACAAATAAATGTGTTTGAATTTATTTATTCATATATATATGAAATTGTATTATGATGAATGATAATATGAAAGCTGAATATGAGAAATCTGAGAAAGTATCAACAAAGTTCCGATGTCCGAAAAGCCCCATATGAACCTTAGGAGTAGTTAGGATACATATGTCATGACATAGGATCCGATATGTGTTATCATGTAAGACCACGTCTGGGACGTTGGCATTAGCTTATGATTTACGTGTAAGACCACGTCTTGGATGTTGGCATCATATTTGATTTCGTGTCTGGGACAGTGGCATAAATATTTGATTACATGTAAGACCACATCTGGGACGTTGGCATTGTAAGAGCTTTCTGAGTTATCTGCGTATCCTTATGACTCCAAACGGTTCAATGGGCATTCCGAGAAATGAATGAATAAATGAAATGTGTGTCCGATTCAGGTATGTTTGAAATGTATATCATATTTTATGTTGAAAGGTAAGTGTATGTACCTTAGTGAACAAGTGATGATATGTGACAAATGTATGGGAAAATATACTATATGTGTTAAAGAATTTGGAATATATGAAATGTATATGAACATTGAGTTTGTGATAGTATTTTGCTATGAAATATATGCAAATTGATGATGCTTATATGAATTAGATGATAACTTTATTTATATATGGCTTACTAAGCTTTTGAAAGCTTACTTTGTGTGTGTTTGCATTGTTTTATAGATATCGTAGCTATCGGGAGCTTGGGGATCGTCGAGGATCCTCACCACACTAGCGAACTCTATTTTGGTACATTTTGAAAGTGTAAATATTAGAGTATGGCTTGTATAGGCTTGAAGTACTTTGATTATATTTTGTGATGTATATATCTAGCCATGTGATTTGGCTTGATTATGGTTGTGTATATAAATGAGTTCTTGGTATGAAATATGTGATGCAATATAATCAATATGATGTGTTTTTAATGGCCAAAAAAATTGGTAAATTTGGTAAGTTTTGATTTGTGCCCATTGTAGAATTTGGTAAGGTTTTGACATGAGATTTAATTGTGTGATTAGAGATTATGAAACCTATGTTTTGGTATGATTTTGGCTTAAGAATTGGTATGTTTTGGTTTGTATATTGAGTATGTAATTTATGAATAATGTTATGGCATGAAAAATGTATGTTTTGGTTGTAAAATGGTTGAGAATTTGGTATAAAAAGATGTGGTTTTGATGATTGTAGGGAGGACCCTTAATGGGTGGCAAATTAGCCTTGTAAATGGCTTATTTTTGCCCATACGGGCAGAGACACGGGCATGTGTCTCATCCGTGTTGCTCAAGGGCCATTTTAAAATGAGCCTGAGCATACCACACGGTCGCACACACGGGCGTGTGTTAGGCCGTGTGGCCAAGTTAGTTTTGACCACGGGTTAGACACACGGGCGTGTGACCGGCTGTGTGATCCAAGTCAGTAGCCTCCCTCATTTTCACACGGCCTGGCACACGGGCGTGTCTTATGGCAGTGTGGACAAGTCAGCAGGTATGCCCTGTTTTGACACGGCCTAGACACACAGGCGTGTCTAAAGCCGTGTGAGGCACACAGCCTGTTCACACGGGCATGTGGCCTGTACAAGTTTGAAAATTTGTTTAAGTTTTGAAAAAAATTATATGAGTTTGGTTTAGACCCGACCCTTTTCTAATGCATGTTTAAGGTCTCGATGACCCATATAAGGGACTCTATTGTGATATATGACTATGATTATGAATGATGTTTATGAAATGTTTGTAAAATATTCAGATTTGTCTGGTAATTCCTTTAACCCTAGTCCAACGAATGGATAAGGGTTAAGGTTGTTACACGGGCAGCTTTGGCTCGGGTTGCAAAATTTGAACCCTCCACCTGATGGTTGTTATGATAGAAATGCGTCATCAAGGTCATAGGCGTGGCTTGGCTCATATCCTTCTTCTTCGGCATCCTCGTCTTCTTCCTCCTCTATTTCCTTATACTCAGCTTGTCCATAGAATTGTATGGGTGGGTATTTGTTCAGTCATGGATTGAGTACTGTCATTTCGTACCTCTATGCTAGTTGATGCTCAATGGGTACATCTCTTGCATCCACCTAATTACCCACTCCATGTTGGGCAAATCACTTAGCCCTTGGCTCAATTAACTATTCTCTTTACTTTCTCTTTTAAAAGATTGTAGGACATCCATTTTATGCTTTTGAAATTGGTTTAACTCGATAATTTGTTTCCATTGAAGATCAATATACTAGGTATAAATCAAATTTCCAATGAAGGTCTTCATTGGCTTCACGAATTGCTCCTTTGAAGACATTGGAACCTTCGCCTTCTTGCACAAGGCAACCACGAGGTGCGAGAAAAATATCCCCACCTTCTTGTCCTTGATATAAGTAAGCATGGACTGGTAAGTCCCTTTGCCCACACAAACCTATCTACATTGTAAAATAAAGTAAAGAAGAACAGCTTGGAAAACATTAACGTTAGACACACTAAGGGTAGGTGTTATACGAGTACATATAAACTACATCCACATTTTTGCAACCAAAATCATAATTGCTTGATTACAAGATAAAGGGATGTGGGTGCTCGGTTGGCATTTCCAAGCACCTCTCCCCTTAGAAAGGTATTCGACAATAGCATCCCTGTTGATGTCCCAGAAATAATAGTAATCTAAATCAGCAAGAGCATCTGAGAGAAAGTATGGAGCATTGTAAAAATTGCAAATCTATTGGGGAGTCACTAGGACCTCTTTTCTCCTAACTGTACCATGTCTATATTCGACATTTGGAGTTTTATTATTTTCTCTTGCTTTTAATTAAGCATAGAATTCATACTCCACCAAGTTACCTGGTAACTCTTTCGATGTTAAGCAAAAATCGGTCCATTAACTGAAATGAACCAAATCTTATATATCGTCGTGTAAATCAAACAATGGGTCGAACCCTTGTTCTTGAATGAATGTTTTCCCTTGGAGCTCCAAGATGTATTTTCAACCCCTTGGCTCTAGAAATGGGTGGAATCAAAATCTATCGATTCCTTCGCTTGTGTAGTGCATCGAACTTTCGTAGGTCATTCTAATAGTAATGTATACAAAAAAATTAATCTAAAATTAACTAATACGATCAAATAGAATAGTGAGCATTAGGAATGATTCACCGTGCGTTATTGCACAATGCCCACTATAGAATGACGTCCAATACAGAATGAACTAAAATGTACAACAAATGGGAGCGATGGGGGAAGGAGAAATTGCTCAAAAATCATGAAAATTTGAAGTAGAGAGAGAAGGGATGTTCGACTACTGCTTAGGGGGTGAAGGAGGCTGATTAGTGTGTGTTTAGTGTAACACAACTTAGGGTTAAAATGGGTTGGGCCCATTTGGGTTGCACGAAAATTAGGTAAAAAAGTGCTGACCCAACGCTGCTGTCGCAACATGGGGTATGGGTGTCGAGACACCGAACTTTGAATACTCCAGGTTTTTTAAATTGAAATTTTGTTTCACAAAACTGGCCCATATTTTCAAAGTAATTTTGCTTCAAAATACGGTGTTACAACACTAGGGTTCGATGTCATGACACGGGTTTGAAATTTTGAATTTCTATGCTTCGAAGTATTGTGTTGTGATGCTGAGGTTTTGTGTCGTGATATGGTTCTAATTTTGAAGATACTGGAGTACTTAAAGTTCTATGTCACAACATCAAGGTTCGGTGTCGTGACACGACCTTCAGTTTCTCAACTCTCGTATTTCTGGGCATGTCGGTCCCTTCTATTTACTCCTAATTTTAAAATATGTACCAATTAGCCACCCACTGGCTTCCTAATATCGAAATCTTATCCTAATTAGAATTACTAAACCAAAATACGAAAGAAATTTTAATGTACACTAATTTACAACACAGATTAAAGATTTCAATGAATAAATTAGGTATGGCTACCGAACTCATCTGCTAGCTCGTGTATTGCCTTTATCAAATTCTTGTTCCATTGTCGGCCATCACAATTCATCCAACATATGCCATTCCATCCAGGAGCTTTACATTTGTTTCATTCCCTTGACCCATAAATTTCTACACACACTGAACCAAAACCAAAACTCCGATCAAGGTTGTTAGGGGCGATATAAAAAATTGCGTAACAATTCTCCCCTAACTTGGGTTCTATTTTTTTATTTTAGGAATCGTGGTCACATTCGAACACCTCTATTTCACTATCAATTTTCATAATTATTTCATTTTTCTTGAGATCGATGGTCGATCTAGACGTGGCCAAAAATGACCTACCTAATAGAATGGGAATGTCTTTGTCCTCTTCAAGGTTAAGGACAACAAAATTGACGGATACAATGATAAGTGATAAAAGTAACATATTTTAATCTCATTATTAATACATTTTTTGGATGATTAGTTACGCAAATTGGTGAATTTAATGTTCCTAATCCTTTGAATTCATGTTTTTATACTTAGGTGAGCATTTGGGAGCAAAAGGAGCAAGAAATGAGAGAAAATCAATCAAAAAGAGCAAATTTAGGAGCCACATGGGTTGGGCCTTCCCACACGGTCTAGACACACGGCCATGTTTCGGCCCATGTCGATTTCTCCACCAGCTTCCCAAACATGTAGAGAAACGTAATTTTTAGGCTTTTTGAGCATTCTAAAGAGATATTAACATAATTTAGGGATTTCTACGGATCAAGATACCAAATGAATAAATCATTTAATTCAGATTCATAATAATAGATGAAGTCTAGCTGGATTCTTTCCTAGGTATTGTCTCTCTCATTGGTTATTATTCAATTATTTTCCTATTCCATTCTCTATTAAGTTCTTAGTTAAATTAGTTTAGTAATTTTAATTTAAAACCCATCACTCCAAATTATCTGCTAAATAATAGAAAAATGATAATTACTAATACTTTTAGTCTTCGTGGATAGATATCTCTACTCACCATAGCTATACTATTTATTGATAGGTCTAATTGTCTTCGTCATATTTTTAGTTAGTCACGTGAGACACATCAAGTTTTTGGCGCCATTGCCGGGTACTAAAATATTAGGAACACTTTATTTTTATTAATTTAGCTATTTTAATTTTAATTTTAATTTTATATTTTTGTTTTTAGTTTAATTTTTACATTCTAATTTTTCTTTTGTTTGCTACTGGCAGGCTCTTTTAGTTTATGACTGGAAGAAACCCGTCAGAACCATTACTTTCTTATAGCGAAATTGAAAGTACTGCTCACAAAAATCGTAGAGAAACAAGCTAAAGTTGACAAAATTTAGTAAACGAACAAGAGGACAACATTATTACAAAGGAGATGGGTAATAATCAGGATATTCAACTACCTACTGTAGTTGTTGTAGCTCTTGTTCCTCGTACTATGTATGTTTATGCCAAGCCCACTCTGACTAGGGTTGAATCGAGTATTGTGAGACCTACCATTACTGCAAATAATTTTGAACTGAAGCCGAACACAATTCAGATGGTACAATAGCATGATCAGTTTGATGGTTTTCAAGATGAAGACTTAAATACTCGTTTGGATACTTTTCTAGAAATTTGTGATACTTTCAAGATAAATGGTGCCACTAGTGACACCATTCACTTACGGTTGTTCCTATTCTCATTGAGGAACAAATAAAAATAGTGGTTAAACTCTTTACGACGATGTTCCATCACTACATGGTAAGGGCACAAAATAGACTTGTTGAGAAGGTGCCCTCACCATGGGTTACCTTTATGGTTACAGGTTTAAACCTTCTATAGCACTTTGAATCCCTGAACTAGGTAGTTAATCGATGCAACAGCCAGTGGAACACTTAACAATAAAGCACCCAGAGCCAATGAAGACACTGAATAATTATTAGTGGCAAGTCATGAGGACAAAACCGATGAAGGCCATCGATGTTTTTAATTTAGATGCAGTCAACATGTTGTCAAATCGGATAGGATTATTAAATAAGAAAGTTGATGGTTTATATCTTTCTATGCATGTACATCCGACAATGCAATGCGATACAAATGGAGGTGGAATGAATAATCCAAAATTTTTACCCTTCGGTCCTAACTCAGAGAATGAGCAAGTCAATTATATGGGTAATAATTCTAGGCCTCAAAATAACCCTTATAGTAATAACTATAATGCAAGTTGGAGAAACTATCACAATCTCTCTTCGGGTGGCCATGGAAATCAAAAAGCAAAACCACTTCTAGGCTTCCAACAACCTTAACCAGCAAGAAAAAAAGTCAAACCTTAAGGAGATGTTGACAAAGTTTATATTGGTGTCAGAAACTCGTTTTCAAAACACTAAGCCAGCACTGAAATATCAACAAGCATCAATCCAATGGCTCGAGAATCAAATAGGTCAGCTTACTAAACTAATTTTGAAACGACCACAAGGTAGCTTGTAACACCCCAAACCCAGCCCAGATGTTACGGCCGGATCCGACGTATCACATTGAAGTTTTTAAGAAAACCCATGCCTCTTTCAACGTCCTTCTTAGTGTTTTAAAAGATAGTCTTTGCTAAGTTCATAAAGTGAATGGAAGCTGTGCACCAGGTAGGTATCTGAAACAGAGGAGGTGAGCCATGAAGGCTGCTTAAGTACCAAGCTCTTGACTGGATCCAATCCTAGACATGCCCACAACCATTGCCACACTTTGGTGCGAGATTAGGTTTTTAACAAAAACGAGTTGGAATTCATTTAAGTAGATATTTTTGATAAACCGATTAACTGTATCGTTGCGCTATTTTGAAAACAAGTATCATTTTGAAAACGCGCCCTAAGTCTAACCCATTTTGGATTATTATCAGTAAAATATAGAGTATAAAATAAAATAATCCCAGAAAGATAATTAAAATGGCCTTATTACAACCCAAAACCAAATAATAATAATAAAGATAAGATTTATATAAAAAGAAAAAAAAACCGGTCACTTATTGCAAAGTTCGAAAGCGATCACCACGGCCACTCTGAATCCCCTCTGGCTCCAAGTCTCCACATCAAGGCTCACCTGCAAGGTTAAGGAAAAGGGGTGAGTTTGGAAACTCAGTGTGCAACAAGCCCCTTTCGAGAGCCCAAACTAATATCGACATACCGGGCCTAAGCCCTAATTCGATCTCGACATATATCTTTGGCGAAGCCTTTTCGCTTAACTGATTCATCGGGTCGAAGCCTTTTCATAAATCATATCATCGGGCCAAGCCTTTATCAGAAATGGTATGGCCCATAGGCCCATTTCAGTATCACATGTAATACCAATGAATGTATGCAAGCCTTTTTGGGGAGACTACTCAACCCACCATCCGCTACTCTCCACCCGTACCAACCAAACTCTCCATGTGGGGAATAAATCAACCCACCAACCAAACTCTCCACTAGCAGCATAGCTGCTTTATCATATAACTGGAGGCCTAGCCTCTTTTAATAACTGGGGCAAAGCCCTTTTTGATAAACTAGGGCAAAGCCCTTTAAGCACTTCCTCCATTTATATAAAACCCAACCCATGCATATAATGAGTATTTCATAGCATATCATGTGCATCTCATAACATATCATGTGCATATCATGTCATATCATGTATAACAATATCTCATGCATCATATTCATAATTAAACCCTAGAGGGTATAATGGTCATTTTTACCTAGGGGCAAAATAGTCATTTTTCATATTATAAGGGTAATTTTGTAACTTTACCAATTATCAGGGTTTTCCATGTTCATTAACAATTATCAATATTTTTGAGTGTTTAAACAATGATCTTTAACCCACTTTATCAAATTCGGGCTTTTGGGTCCAAAACCCCTAGTGGGCCCTACGAATGCCGATTTAGCCCACTAAGCCCACTTAACCCAAATTTTACAACAGTACTAACCGTGTTAACATACAACTTTTCCAAATTTCATTTTCTATCAATTTTTCCCAAATTGGCCCGAAAGCTCATTGGGCCCAATTCTAGCCCATTGAGGCCCAACTTACCATCGTGCACAAAATTGCGCTCTTACCTGTTCCATCGACCCAAACACCGATCTTATCGAATTTATCGCATCTATAACCAAACACAAAATCACAAGTTCCTGGAATGCCGGAATTTTAGCATTTCGGCTTTTCAGCGAATATTAATCTAAGTTACTCCAAGGGTTGTTACACATCTATTTTGTTACGTTTGCTAACAAAGTCTCCCTCGAAAACCTACAATTAATCACCACCATACTTAGTTAACAAATCATACTTATCAAATCCAAATTCCACCTTACCATAGTCGGCCAAAGAACCCCTAATGGCCATAGATCACTTACCTTTACAGGGTCCGATGATTCGATCCAAGCTTATCCAAACTGATACTCCAAGCCTTGCTGCTCCTCCAAAGTTGTCTATTTCACTACACAAACCATAAAAATCGAATGAAAAGGGCCCAATGAGGCCTATACCTCAAATTGATAACCTCCCTAAACTATAGGGGGTTTCGGCTTTTCTTAATATTTACACTACTGAATCGATTTGGAAAACGAGTACTTACCATAGTCTTCCCTTCTGCACTACTTAGATCCAAAGTAGACTCAACCCTCAACCACCTAGTAGCCTTCGAATCCTAGAGGTCTACAGGTTCGGCTATGCCCCTAGAACTAAGGTATTTCGGCCTTTAGGACCAAGAAAAATAAAAGGTGTGGTGGCTTTGTATTGGTGTTGCCGTCGGGGTCTTGTAGAGTTTAGTGGATGAAGGGGTTGATCACAACAAAAGGAGAGAAAAGAAGGATGTTGGTCTAAGTGAAATCGGCACAAGCACTTCAAAAGTGTTGGCTCTTGTGGCTATTCGACAAGGGTGACGAATTGTTTGGTTTTGGCAAAAGAAGAGAAAGAAAAAGGATGAAAGGAATGGTGATTTCGGCTAGAGAAGAAAAGGAAGAAAAGAAATAACCCTATGATCTTTAAACAAAAGAAAACAGCACAACTAAAGTCCCCAATGCCGAAATACTAACCTACAACCCCTAAGCTGATTTCTCCTCCCTAATTCCCACTATTCGGCCAACACTAAGCCTCCATTCAAATCCATAAAATCTCTCCCCTTATCACTCCTAAGTTCATGCTTTTGACTGATTCAAACTCTCTCCAACAGAGTTTCATTCGACTTCAAACTCCTGCATGCTCAAGACACAAAAATAACAGCACAATTGCCAGCTTCGTGAATCGAACCTTGGCCTTCCCCCAATCACTTACACCTCACTTTTTAGCTCCTTAGTGGCGCCACATACCCACTTTGCCAGGGGCTCTCTTGTGTTACATTTTACCCACATTTTTTAATAAGGCCACCTATCCAATGCCCCTAACTCCTTAAGTCCAAAATTCAAAAATTCTACCGGGTTTTGGCCAATACATGGGCCTTCCATAGGCCCATTTACACACTCCAATTATGAATTTCACAACCAAATACCAAATTTTAAAAATTTTACCAAATTCTCGAAAATTACGAAAATCCCAAAAATCAGGGTGTTACAACTCTACCCTCCTAAATGAAATTTCGGCCTCGAAATTTTACCTAATCCAAACAGTTGAGGGTATTGTTGATGCATCGCCTCCTCTGACTCCCAAGTAGCTTCTTCTTTGCATTGATTTCTCCAAAGTACCTTCACCAATGGGACTGACTTTCTTCTCAACACCTTGACGTCATGATCAAGTATTCGCACGTGTTCTTCTTCTTCAAGTCAAATCCGATCGCACTTCGCCGCGAATCGCACGATATGAGTAGGGTCAGAACGATATTGCCTTAGCATGGACACATGAAAGACGTCGTGAATACGATCCAGCTCTAGAGGTAACTCTAGCTGATAAGCCACCGGCCCTATCCACTTAAGGATCCGATAAGGCCCAATGAACCGTGGACTCAACTTGCCCTTCCTACCAAACCTCAATATCTTCTTCCAAGGCAAAACCTTCAAAAAGACCATGTCCCTTACAGCATACTCAATATCCTTACGCTTCAGATCAGCATAAGACTTTTGTCGATCCGCTGGCTCCTTTAACCGATTCCTGATCACCTTAACTTTGTCTTCAGTATCTGCTACTAACTCTGGTCCAAGTACTTACCTTTCCCCCAACTCTGCTCAACAAGTAGGCAAACGTCACCTTCTCCCATACAGTGCCTCGTAAGGAGCCATCTGAATACTTGCTTGGTAACTGTTGTTATACGCGAACTCCGCCAACGACAAGTAATCCTCCCAACTGCCCCTGAAGTCGATAACGCAACCCCTCAACATATCTTCTAGAATCTGAATAACCCTCTATTACTGCCCATCCGACTGAGGGTGAAAAGCCGTACTAAATCCAATCGCGTTCCCAATGCCT
Source organism: Gossypium longicalyx (assembly GCA_025698465.1). Classification (NCBI taxonomy): domain Eukaryota; kingdom Viridiplantae; phylum Streptophyta; class Magnoliopsida; order Malvales; family Malvaceae; genus Gossypium; species Gossypium longicalyx. The sequence continues at coordinate 61,638,967 of CM046995.1, read as the reverse complement.
CATGCAACTTCTGCCAAAATCGAGATGTAAACCTTGGGTCTCGGTCAGAAATTATTGATACTGGCACCCCATGCAACCGCACTATCTCTGCCACATACAACTTGGCCAACCTCTGAAGTGAGTAATCGGTTCGGACAGGTACGAAATGGGCAGATTTCGTCAGCCTATCCACAATCACCCAAACTGAGTCCTTCTTGGAAGGTGTCAATGGCAGACCACTCACAAAATCCCTGGTTACCCTTTCCCACTTCCAAAGTGGTATCTTCACTGGCTGTAACAATTCTGAAGGCAGTTGATGCTCGGCCTTTACTTGCTGATACGTCAAACATTTTCTCACAAATTCGGTCACTTCTCGCTTAAGCCCAGGCCACCAATATAGCTCTCGCAAGTCTCGATACAACTTACTCCCTCCTGGATGCATAGCACAAGGTCCACCATTAGCCTCTCTCAAAATAATCAATCTCAACTCAGAGTCCTTCGGCATACAAATTCTTTCGCGAAAACAAAGAACCCCATCACCATTTAATCCAAAGTCTGAATTCTCCCCCTTCTCAGCTTGTTGAAACCGAGAAACCAATGACTCATCCACCAACTGCTGCTTCTTAATCTGCTCCACCCAAGTCGGTCTCACTTGTAACTCTGCCAATAAACTTCCATCGTCATACAAGCTTAAGCGAGCAAACATTGCCTTCAATTCCACCATAGTCCTTCGACTCAATGCATCAGCCATGACATTTGCCTTACCTAGATGGTACTCAATCGAACAGTCATAGTCCTTTAACAACTCTACCCTCCTTCACTATCTAAGATTTAGCTCCTTTTGAGTCAGCAAGTACTTAAGACTCTTATGATCCGTATAGATAATGTATCTCTCCTCATACAAGTAGTGCCTCCATATCTTAAGGGCAAAGATCACCGCTGCCAACTCCAATTCATGAGTAGGATAGTTTACCTCATGAGGCTTAAGTTGTCGTGAAGTATAAGCGACCACTTTACCCTCTTGCATCAATACACAGCCCAAACCTACATGTGACGTGTCACTGTACACAGTGAAATCCTTACCAGACTCTGGCTGAATCAACACTAGTGCCTCAGTCAGAACCTTCTTTAACTTTTCAAAGGCCTCTTGCTGCTTATTTGTCCAAACAAACGGTGCTCCCTTCCTTATAAGTTTCATTAATGGCACTGCCAACACAGAAAATCCTTCCACAAATCTTCGATAATACCTGCCAACCCTAGAAAACTTTAGATTTCTGTTACTGACCTCGGTGGCTTCCACTCCAGAATCGCCTCAATCTTCCGAGGGTCTACCTTGATCCCCTCAGCAGACACAACATGCCCCAAGAAAGTTACTTCATTCAACCAAAACTCGCACTTACTGAACTTTGCATAGAGTTGCTTTTCCCTTAGCACTTGCAGCGCAATACGAAGATGCTCATCATGCTTCTCTTTGTTTCCGAGTACACCAAGATATCATCGGTAAAAATGACTACGAACTGATCCAAGTACGGCTGAAATACTCGATTCATCAAATCCATGTATGCCTCCGGTGCATTAGTCAAACCAAAGGGCATAACCAGAAACTCGTAGTGACCATATCGAGTTCTGAATGTCGTCTTATGAATATCCTCTTCTTTAACTCTCAACTGATGATATCCTAACCAAAGGTCGATCTTAAAAAATACTGAAGCTCCACTCAGTTGGTCGAACAGATCGTCGATTCTTGGCAAAGGATACTTGTTCTTGATTGTCAGTTTGTTCAACTGCCGATAATCAATACACATCCGCATGGTCCCATCTTTTTTCTTTACGAAAAACACTAGTACTCCCCATGGAGAAACACTTGGTCTTATAAACCCTCTATCTAACAGTTCTTGAATCTGAGCTTTCAATTCCACCAACTTTTTTGGTGCCATCCGGTAAGGTGCAATGGACACTGGAGCTGTTCCAGGTAACAAGTCGATTCCGAACTTGACTTCTCTATTCGGAGGTAGTCCAAGAAGCTCCTCAGAAAAAACATCTTGAAATCCTTTGATGGTCCTGGCTGACTCCACAGCCATCCCCTCAGGTTCAGCTTGACTCACAAATGCTAAAAACGCCTCACAACCTTTTCGAATCAACTTCTCAGCCCTTAAAGTCGAGACAACATTGGACAAATAGTTCCTTCGCTCCCCTATGACCATTATCTCCTCATCCTTGGTAGTTCTTAGCACCATTCTCTTAACAGTACAATCCAACGTCGCCTTATGCTTAGTTAGCCAGTCCATTCCCAAAATAAGATCAAATTCCTCAAATGGCAGCTCCATCAAATCTCCTACAAATATCCTATCTTGTGTCTCTAAAGGCACCTCCCTAAAGAGTTTATCTACCTTAACCGAGTGTCCCAAAGGACTTATCACTGATACCCCACTCACAGTCTCCTCAGGAAGCACACCCAACGTCCTAGATACATTACAAGCAACATACGAATGAGTGGAACCAACATCAATCAAAGCAGTGTAAGGCGTGCTATGAATGAAGAATGTATCGGTTATAACATCAGAAGCATCACCCTCTTCACGATGCCGCAAATAAACCAACGCTTACCGTCGAGCTTCAAAGATGTCCAAAGACCCCGCCAGTGCCCCACGTCCTCGTACATTACCATTACCATATCTACCTTGCCCACGACCTCTCTGTGGTGGTGGTCCTCCTCGTAGCGGTTGGACACCTCTTTGCTCCGCAACTTGATCCTGAGCTGCTCTCTGAGGACACTCTCTGAACTTATGTTCCTTTGACCCACATCGACAACATGCTCCAATTTGTTTCCAGCACTCCCCTATATGCACTTGCCACAGTCTCTGCAAGTCTGCGGCCTAAGGGTATTCACCAGAACTGCTCGAACCGGTTCCTCCATTCTAGCTCTTTTAACATTTCTATATGCAGCACCCGAGGGTCCAGAATCCCTCTTGAATCTGGGTTGATCCCTCTCACGATTCTACCATTCAGTTTATTTTACTTCATCGGCTATCTTAGCCTTCTCTACCAACGCAGCGAAATCACGCTCCCTCTATAGAGCTATCAGCACCCTAAGCTCATCGCGGAGGCCATCCTCGAATCGAACACTGTGCTCATATTCGGTTGCAACTATCCCACTAGCATATAGACCCATCCTCGCGGAGGCCATCCTCGAATTCTGCCCTATTCTCCGTAAAAGTCTTATTACCCTGAGCCAGATTCAAAAATTCCTTTCGACGGGCATCCACATAACAAGCTCCAACATACCTCCCCTTAAAAGCAGTATTGAACAGTTCACAGGTTACTCGTTCGATCAGGGTACTCTCCCTTACAGTGATCCACCACTGGTATGCCTCATCTCGTAGCAACGACACGGCCCCCTTCAGCTTTTGCTCCACAGAGCAATCTAGGTCGTCCATAATCTGCTCTGTTGCCTCTAGCCAATATTCAGCCACGTTTGGGGCTACTCCAGATACACCCCTAAAAACCTCTACTCCATTAGCCCGAAGTCGCTCAGAGATGGATCCCCTATTCACTATCCCAGTGCTAGCTCCAACAACCCTTTCCAAAACCCTTAACATCGCTTGGGACAAAGCATTGTCCCCCGCAGCCCGATCATGTATCCCAGCCTCAGTTGCCTGTGGCACCGATGCCTCCTCAGCTGGCCTATGCCCTGAGGATAAAGATTCAGCTTGCACCCTTCCGAGACCATGTCCGCGGCCTTGTCCACGAGTTTCTCTTGTACTCATATTGAATTATCTGTTTACGAATTTTATGACATTAGTTTAATATTTCAGTTGTTTATTACGAGATATCTTATGGACATATAGCAGTTTAGGGATTGTTTTCGTAACATCGTAGCCTAGCTACAGTTTTAATCCTACTGTTTTACAGCTCTACCCTATCTAAAGTATCATAGTAGGGTCTCAGTTCTACCTATAGTATCATATCAATACCACACAGTGTAAAAGAAAGTACACTTACAGACTTGGTGCCGGGGATTTAGTGTGCCACTTCTTCCTCTAAACCATTTGAAACTTAAAAAAAACATATATTTGGTCAAAGAAAATAAGTCGAAAGAGGGCTTCTTTTTTTGGAATTCTTAAAAATTGATTAAAAATACCTTTGTTTTGAAATTCTTGATTTTAAACCCGTTTAAAACCCACAGCCGAGTTGTTACAATCTGGCTCTGATACCACTAAATGTAACACCCCAAACCTAGCCCAGATGTTATGGCCGGATCCGACGTCTCACATTGAAGTTTTTAAGAAAACCCATGCCTCTTTCAACTTCCTTCTTAGTGTTTTAAAAGATAGTCTTTGCTAAGTTCATAAAGTGAATAGAAGCTGTGCACCAGCTAAGTATCCAAAACAGAGGAGGTGAGCCATGAAGGTTGCTTAAGTATCAAGCTCTTGACTGGATCCAATCCTAGACATGCCCACAACCATTGCCACACTTTGGTGCGAGGTTAGGTTTTGAAAAAAATGAGTTGGAATTCATTTAAGTAGATATTTTTGATAAACCGATTAACCGTATCGTTGCGCTCTTTTGAAAACAAGTATCATTTTGAAAACGCGCCCTAAGTCTAACCCATTTTAGATTATTATCAGTAAAATATAGAGTATAAAATAAAATAATCCCAGAAAGATAATTAAAATGGCCTTATTACAACCCAAAACCAAATAATAATAATAATAAAGATAAAATTTATATAAAAATAAAAAAAACCGGTTACTTATTGCAAAGTTCGAAAGCGATCACCACGACCACTCTGAATCCCCTCCGGCTCCAAGTCTCCATATCAAGGCTCACCTGCAAGGTTAAAGAAAAGGGGTGAGTTTGGAAACTCAGTGTGCAACAGGCCCCTTTCAGAGCCCAAACTAATATCAGCATATTGGGCCTAAGCCCTAATTCAGTCTCGACATATACTGGGCCGAAGCCTTTCGTTTAACGGTTACGAGGCCGAAGGCTTTTCATAAATCATATCACTTGGCCGAAGCCTTTACTGTAAACGGTATGGACTATAAGCCCATTTCAATATCACATGTAATACCAATGAATGTATGCAAGCCCTTTTGGGGAGACTACTCAACCCACCATCCGCTATTCTCCACCCGTACCAACCAAGCTCTCCATGTGGGGAATAACTCAACCCACCCAACCAAACACTCCACTGGCAGCATAGCTACTTTATCATATAACTGGAGGCCTAGCCTCTTTTAATAATTGGGGAAAGCCTTTTTTGATAAACTGGGGCAAAGCCCTTTAAGCACTTCCTCCATTTATATAAAACCCAACCCATGCATATAATGAGTATTTCATAGCATATCATGTGCATCTCATAACATATCATGTGCATATCATGTCATATCATGTATAACAATATCTCATGCATCATATTCATAATTAAACCCTAGGGGGTATAATGGTCATTTTTACCTAGGGGCAAAATAGTCATTTTTCATAGTATAAGGGTAATTTAGTAACATTACCAATTATCAGGGTTTTCCATGTTCATTAAGAATTATTAATATTTCCGAGTGTTTAAACAATGATCTTTAACCCACTTTATCAAATTCGGGCTTTTGGGCCCAAAACCCCTAATGGGCCCTACGAATGCCGATTTAGCCCACTAAGCCCACTTAACCCAAATTTTACAACAGTACTAACCGTGTTAACATGCAACTTTTCCAAATTTCATTTTCTATCAATTTTACCCAAATGGGCCCGAAAGCCCATTGGGCCCAATTCTAGCCCATCGAGGCCAAACTTACCATCGTGCACAAAATTACGCTCTTACCTATTCCATCGACCCAAATATCGGTCTTATTGAATTTATCTCATCTATAACCAAACGCAAAATCACAAGTTCCCGAAATACCGAAATTTTAGCATTTTGGCTTTTCAGCGAATATTAATCTAAACTACTCTGAGGGTTGTTGCACACCTGTTTTGTGACGTTTGCTAACAAAGTCTCCCTCGACAACCTACAATTAATCACCACCATACTTAGTTTACAAATCATACTTATCAAATCCAAAATCCACCTTACCATAGTCGGCCAAAGAACCCCTAATTGCCATAGATCACTTACCTTCACAGGGTCCAATGATTCGATCCAAGCTTATCCAAACCGATACTCCAAGCCTTGTTGCTCCTCCAAAGTTGTCTATTTCACTATACAAACCATAAAAGTCGAATAAAAAAGACCTAGTGAGGCCTATACCTCAAGTCGATAACCTCTCTAAACTATAGGGGGTTTCGGCTTTCTTTATATTTACACTACTGAATCGATTTGGAAAACGAGTACTTACCACAGTCTTCCCTTCTGCACTGCTTAGATCCAAAGTAGACTCAGCCCTCAACCACCTAGCAGCCTTTGAATCCTAGAGGTCTACAGGTTTGACTATGCCCTTAGAACTAAGGTACTTCGGCTTTTAGGACCAAGAAAAAGAAATGGTGTGGTGGCTTTGTATTGGTGTTGCCGTCGGGGAATTTTAGAGTTTAGTGGATGAAGAGATTGATCACAACAAAAAGAGAGAAAAGAAGGATGCTGGTCTAAGTGAAATCAGCACAACCACTTCAAAAGTTTCGGCTCTTGTGGCTATACGGCAAGGGTGATGAAAGGAAAGAAAGTAGTTGTTTGGTTTTGGCAAAAGAAGAGAAAGAAAAAGGATGAAAAGAATGGTGATTTCAGCTAGAGAAGAAAAGGAAGAAAAGAAATAACCCTATGATGTTTAAACAAAAGAAAATGGTACAACTAAAGTCCCAAATGCCGAAATACTAACCTACAACCCCTAAGCTGATTTCTCCTCCCTAATTCCCACTATTCGGCCAACACTAAGCCTCCATTCAAATCCCTAAAATCTCTCCCCTTATCACTCCTAAGTTCATGCCTTTGACTGATTCAAACTCTCTCCAACAGAGTTCCATTCGACTTCAAACTCCTGCACGCTCAAGACACAAAAATAACAGCACAATTTCCAGCTTAGTGAATCGAGCCTTGGCCTTCCCCCAATCACTTACATGCCACTTTTTAGCTCCTTAGTGGCGTCACTTAACCACTTTGCCAGGGGCTCTCTTGTGTTACATTTTACCCACATCTTTTAATAAGGCCACCTATCCAATGCCCCTACTCCTTAAGTCCAAAATTCAAAAATTCTACCGGGTTTTGGCCAACACATGGGCCTTCCATAGGCCCATTTACACACTCAAATTATGAATTTCACAACCAAATACCAAATTTTAAAATTTTTACCAAATTCTCAAAAATTACGAAAATCCCGAAAATTAGGGTGTTACATAGTTTGCCTAGCAATACTAAAACTAATCCATGGGAGCATCTTCATGCAATTACTATTCGAGATGAAGAAGGGTTAGTTGAATCTGAACAAGAACTGAAGCAAAAAATTATGGTGAACAATGATGAGGTTGTGGATGATAAGAAAGAGCAAAAGCTGACTGTAAAAGAATATACACCTCGAGTGTCATATCCTTATGCGACGAAGAGAGACCATACAAACGAACAATTTGGTAAATTCGTCAAGATTTTAAAAAAAGTACATATTAACTTAACATTTTTTGATGCTCTTTCGCAGATGCCAAATTACGTTCAATTTTTAAAGGAGATGTTGGCCAAAAAAAAAAGGAAGTTAGACGGCTCGTCGATTGTGGAGCTTAACGTAGTTTGCTTGGCCATTCTTTAGAATAAACTACCCAAAAAACTAAAAGATCCAATGAGTTTTACAATTCCTTGTCTCATTGGTAGTTTAAATATTGGTAATGCTTTGGCTGATTTAGGGGCTAGTATTAATGTTATGCCCTATAAAATGTTTAAACAACAAAGTCTTGGGAAACCCAAACAAACTAGGATAAGTATTCAATTAGCAGATAGAACCATTAGATATCCTAGGGGTATTATTGTGGATGTACTCATTAAAATGGATAAATTTATTTTTGCTATTGAGTTTGTTGTTTTAGACATGGATGAGGATAGTGAGGTACCTTTGATCTTAGGTCAACCCTTTTTAGCCAATGCTAGGACTATAATAGATGTTGGTACGGGCAACCTTGTGCTTCGTGTAGGTCATGAGAAGATTATTCTCCAAGCACGTGATTCTGTAAGAGTTTATAGGGATCGAGATGATTTTAAATGTTCTATAAATGTTAGTAACCACATGGCTCAACCTTCATTGTAGGAAATCAGTCGTGGAATCATGATGGAGCCATGTTTTAGTCAAGGTGACAAAAATAGAACAACATATAAAAACGTGAATGGTGAAACTAGATGAACTATATGAATGGCGAACACATGTTAAGGAAAAATCGAAAAAGCACGATGAAGAGCCAAAGTGCCGCCATGATGAGCATGTCAATGGAACAAACCAATTTAAGGTTAGGGACAAATTACTGCTAGATAAAATAGATTCACGAATCTCCCCTTCGGAGCTTGAATCAAATGTATCAAACCCATTTACGGTATTGTATGTCTTTCCATACGGTACAGTTGAGGTAACTCATTTGGAGTTCAGCACGTTTAAGGTAAACATGTAACACCTTTACTCGTATCCGACATCGAGAATGGGTTTAAGGCATTACAGGACTTAAACTCACTTCAAACATACAAAATCGAGAAAGGAATTTCTGTCTAAATTTAAAACATTTCATTTCTAAGCGAAATGTCCCTTATATGGGCCTACAAGGCCTAAAACATACGTTAGGCGTGGTTCGAGACTAAATCGAGAACTTTGGAAACTTTTGGGAAACTTAGAAAATTTTCATACTTTGAAGAGTCATACGCCCGTGTGGGTAAGCGGTGTGGTCACACTCGCCCGTATGGCTTAGGACACGTCCGTGTCCTCAGTCCGTGTATCTCTCTGTTTATGACGTCGTCAACCAAATAAGGTCACACAGACAAGTCACACGCCCTTGTGCTTAGGCCGTGTGGTGAATTAAATTCCAAAAATTAAGTGCAGACTTCACACGGCTTGGGCACACGCCCATGTCCTAAGGCGGTGTCCTTCACACAGCTAAGACACACGATCGTGTCTCTGCGCATGCGTTTACTGCTACGTATTTTGTTTTGCATAATTAGGGTGCAGGGGACACATGGCCATATCAGACGCCCATGCGGCAGACCGTGTGTCACACACGGCCAAGACACATGCCCGTGTGTCTAACCATAGGGACAATTTCTAGCCTATTTTCCAAGCCAATTTCCACCCTAGAATGTGGTTAAGTATGAATTAGATACGAGATGGTACAGGTATGTACATGAACAATATAAGCATTGAATCGAAGTAACTTGCGAAATTCATATCAAATTTTATGAATGAAAGTGTGGTAGGATGATGAATCAATATAAGATATGGTATGATATTTTAAATTGATTGAATTATGCATATATGGTAAGTTGAGTTTATTACTATATGAACCTACTAAGCTTTATAGCTTACGATGTTTATTTTTCCTTGTTCTATAATCAAATCAAAGCCAGCTCGAATTTGGGAATCATCGGAGACCTCATCACACTATCCAACTATCACTTTAGTACTTTTGAATCTATATATTTGGTTATATGGCATGTAAAGGAGTTAAGGTCACTTTGATATATTTTGGAAATAGATTTAACCATTGGTATTGGCTTGTAAATTATGATGGGTGTGTTATGATTTTAGCCATGTAAATTGGCTTATAATTGGCATGTTTTGCTTATATATATATATGTGTGTGTGTGTATTTATTCTTACGATGTGTGGTTGATTATTGATAGATGATGTTTGTTATGTATTGGTATTATAGATATCAAATGGTTGAGTTTTTGGATATTGGTATGCTAGTGAATCTAGGCAAATAATGCATATTTGAAAGTGGTTATATTAATGATTTGAGAAAGTGAGGCTTGGTTGAAATTGAATGGTATATTGTGGTATTAGTGTGTTTTGTAGTTGTTGGTCTTGAAATGGTATGATTTATGCTTGGTTGAGATTGGATGAATGGCTATTTATGCCATGTTTTTGGTGCCATTTGGTTTGGTGTAGGTTTATGAAAATTTGGGTGGCAAGATGGCTTGAAAAATAGCCTATTTTTGTCCACACGGGCATGTGTCTCTGCCGTGTGTGACACATGGTTCGATTACACGACCTAATGTCTCCTGGTGTTGAATTAGAAATCAAGTCAGTATGCCCCACACGGCCTAGCACACGGGCGTGTGACTTGGCCATGTGGTGCCGGTTAGTATACCTTAAAAGATTGGCACGGCCTGGCACACAAGCATGTGTGGCCATTTCGAAGGGCACACTGGCTGGTCACACGGGCGTATGGTTGGCCGTGTGACCCAAGTCAGAGAGTTACACTAGGTTGGACACTGGCTGGGACACGGTCATATGATCCCATTTCAAATGTCCACATGGCCTGTGACAAGGGCGTATGTCCCCTTTATTTTGTAAAATTTTCTAAGTTTTCTAAAAATTTCATAAGCTATCAGTCCCGAACAACCCCAATGCATGTTTAGGGCCTCGTAGGCTCGAATTAGGGACAATGTGAATAATATCGAATGATGTTTATATTGAATTGAGAGTGTATATGAAATGTATGTTTTATTGTATAATATGTTCGGTAATACTCTGTAACCCTATTCTGGCATTAAATACGGGTGAGGGGTGTTACATGGTTCCTATGTATCCGACATGATTTCATTTTGTTCAATGAGTATTAAAGGTTTAATTCACGAGAACATAAGTATATGATATGTTACATGCTAAATGATGAAATGAAAAGAATTTGTGTAATTGCTTGTAAATGAATGAATTATACATGTTGGAAATGTAATAATTGTATTATAAATTATGATGTTTTTAAGTTATGTGCATGATATGGATGAATCATATGTTCCATGTGTGAATTCACTAACTTGTGGGCTTGGTGATGTATATAGGAAATGGAAAAGGTATTATACATGAATTATATAAATTGAGGCTAATTGGTGAATTTATGTTTAAGATTTATACGAGCTTACTACGCATTAATTGCTTACGTTTGTTGTTTTTCTTTTCTTGTAGATCCTCAAAAAAGCTCCATCGGTTGGAACCTAGTCAGAGCACATTCACACTATTTGTTCATCATTTTGGTAGATGTTTTGGTTATTTTGTTGATGGTTATATTTTTTTTGCCAATATAAAGTAAATTGATTGTACTTCTAGCTTATTTGTATATATGACTTTGGTTTTTGGCTTGTAAATGCTTATGGCACTTTATTTATGCCTCTTGAATGTAGATAGGTTATGGCTAAATAAAATGCGAATTGAATTGTTAAATTGGTATGTTTGGCATATGCTTAAGATATGAACTTGTAGCATTGAACTTGAATTAATTGGTGTGTGAATTGTGGTGCCAAATGATGGCATATTGGTTAGGCAATTAGGTTGGATGTTTTGGTATGTTTTAAGCTTGTTTGAATGTGTTTCGAAGGCATGTTAATGGATAAATTTGGTTTGGCATCTAACAAAAGGGTTTTGTTTTAGCTTTTTTTGGAAGGCATTTTAGGTGCGCACTGGCTGTCACACGGCTGTGTGCCGCACACGATCACACTACACGACTGTGTGACCTTACTTCGATTAGTACACGGGCTGAGACACGATCGTGTGACCCATATTTCAAATTCTACACGGTTTAGCAACACGGTAATGGCTCTGTCACATGGCTGTGTGACCCCTGTTTCCAAAATATTCAAATTTTTCTATAATTTTTTGTCTTGTTTAAAATTATTCCCTGATTACTCCCAAACTATTTTTAATGCCCCACATGCATGCTCGTAAGTGTTGTTCATGTAGTGATGGGAAAGAATTTATGTAAAAAATTCCCTGCTACTTTGTTCCATGTAGTGATAGAGCCAGGTTCTTATAAATCAAGTCATTTGTATGCATTTTTGCACAGTGAAAAGGGAAACAATCGAAGACGAATAGCATTATTGGTGACTCCATTATATTTAAAAGTATCACAAATTTGAAGGAATCATTCATGTGTTGGTTATGTCTTCCATCATATTGTCCCGAAATTGCAAGTTATTTTGAATCATTTGGATGATGGTTGTCTTAATTTCAAAATTATTGGCGTTAATTGTCATTCTATATTTTCTAGGACTGTGTCTAAAATGGGTACCACTTATTCGCACAATCTTCACTCTTGTCTAGCCATCAGTGGCTCTCGTTGGAGTTATGCTTATGGTTTGAGTGGTTCTTCAAGCAGGAGGTTTCCGGAGGTAAGTCAACTACCACAGGTGAGTTGTTTTGCATTTGCTGACGGGTGCATCTCAGAATTCTCTCCGTTCAGGATTTGGCTTGATTGGGATGGTTTAGCTTCGAGTCATATACTAAAATCAAAGACATCAAAATAAAATTAATAACTTAAAAATAAATCAAATAAAAATAACTGAAATTAAAATTCAGATCTATAATTCAAAATTTTCCTATTTTTCCTTTTAAACTTTAGAAAATAAAATTTTAATTTAATGTCGAAACCTCCCCGACAACAGCGCCAACAACGTGACCACTGCCAGACGTTTGAGCAACTAGACTGGAAATACTTCATCAAATAGATATATAATTAAGCAGCGGTGTCTACAAGTATATGGGTCAAATTGTAATATAGAAAAGTGTTACAACAAAACACTTGGAAATTATCTCGAGGATCGTACCCAATGGAGGTTGAGTTAAACTAAAATTAATTTTCTATACTAACAAGGCTAAATAGTAATAACCTAAAATTATAGTGTGATAAACCAAATTAAAATTAATTAAGTGAAATAACATAAATTAATAAAATTAACTAACGCAAACAAATTAACAATCAAAATTAATCCAATTAAGCAGATAGAAGATGAACTCAGTTCAGTATTCCTAATTAACTTTTAAAACTCGACTTTTACCAAGTTATCTATTAATTAAGAAGTTAGTACCTTTTGTAAACTCTAAAATATATAGATATTTCAACACTCTTTTATTTACAAATTATGTAGATTTTGAGTATATAAATAACACTTTCTATGATTTACTTTATTTTCCTATATTTTCCTATTTCCTTGTGAATGTGTTAATTTAGTAAATTTATGTTAAATGCATGTTATTTTTCTATTTTTTGGGATTAATTGGGCTAAGGGAAAGAATAATTGAATTTTGGTCGATTTGGGTCTTAGATAGGTACAGGTTGAAAGATTAATAGTGCAGTCACATGGACTTCAAAAATGGTGATGATACAGAATGCATTCCAAGGAGGCCCAGTATTGCCTAAACTAGAGGCCCAAAACCAATTCCACGTACCCATTTTTACCAGAAAAATAAATTGACAATTATTCACTACTAAAATTAGCAGTCCCTAACTGAAATTCAACTCCCAAATATAGCATATTTGACCCAATATTTCGCCCAATAAAAATCAGCACATATGTCTATTGAAATAACCTTCAGCCATCCACCAACTGCTAAAAATAGTAGTAAAAAGTCAACAACATTTGGACTACATATTGGTTGGCCACACCTGGAGAAAACTAAACTAACTTTTGTGCTAAAAATAGCAAGGAAGACTCAGTCTTTCTCACACCAAGGGATGACACCACAAAGGGAGCTAGGAAATCAAGGTAACATTCTTGCTAAATTTAGCAAGGAAGTAACCACTCTTCCTTAACCAATGGACGACATAAAGCGGGGAGGTTATGGGGAGATTGTTTGCTATTTTTGGTATGGTCTCATCACCTATAAAAGGAGAGTTCCATTCATCATTTGGGGAATCCAATTGTTTTCACATATTCTTTCTTAAGTGTTCTTGCCCTACTCATGGCTTGCTAAACGCTTTGATTCCACAAAATAAGGCAATCACTTACTGAAATGAGAGGAGCTAGGAGATTGATTTGAAGATGTTTAGGTGATTTTAACTTAAATATGAGGAGGAAAGCCACCATGGGAAATTGCAATGGGCAGCTGTAGATAACCCCCTGCATCCAACTATTTACTCTTCGCATTGTGAAATGGTCGTGGTTAACCCCCTCGGCTACTCTTTCTTACCTTTTCCTTTATTGTTAAATTATTTTTTTTAATGTTGGGAGACAAGATTGCATCATATCTTTATATTTTTAGTTTAATATGACATGACTCAATTTTTTTATTGAAAATGGATATGAATCTTGATTTGAGTTTATTTGTAACAACTAGTTTCTCAGTGGCATCAAAAATAGTAGCTTTGGGACCACAAGTTCAATGAGTGAGTCTATAAATATTATTATTTAATATTTATGAGTCAATTATAATATTATATTGAACTCTGATTTAATGATTTTTATAAATTGAACGAATAGATAAGTGCAAGTGGTTGTCCCTAGGAGTCAAGTCCGTAAATCAAGCCCATAAATATTTTTATTAAATATTTACGGAGTTATTATATTGGTGTATTAAAGTTCAGTCTGGGAATTTTAGTGATTTGATAGTAAATTAAGGTAAAAGAATTACATTGTAAAAGAGGTAAGAGTTAATCGATATAGATTTGAAATAGTAAAGGGACCAAAATGGTGATTAAACCATGGTCAAAAGGTCCAAGCGGTGATGGATATGATTAATCTAATAGCTTTTGGGCTATTTGTTTATTTATTCCTAATTAGTTTAAGGTTAAATTTAAATTAATCTTGTTTAGTTAAAATTTTAAAATAATTGAAGGACCAATTGTGCAATTAAACATTCCTTAAATAGTAATTATACTATTTTTATATAGTGAGGTGGTTAGTAAGTGAATTTTTATATATTATATATATTAATTCTTTTACGATTAAATTAATAATAAAGTATTATATCATAATATATATAATAAGAAAACAAAACAATAGTGGGGGTTATCATCTTTTTTCTCTCTTTATTGTTTGGCCGAAAAAACATTGTTCTAAGATTGAGAGCTTCAGTTTTGCCTTTTCTTGGTGCATGTAAGTATTTTCTTAGTTTATTTATCATGAATTTTAAGTTTTCAGCTAACTGTAATGAAATCTAGCTAATTTGGGGGTTAAGTTGTGAAATCATCAAAGTATAGAAATTATGCCATTGAAATTTTTGGAGCTTTTTAGTTGTATTTGGTTTGGGTTGAAGCTTGGTGATGATTTTTGTTGAGTTTGCAAATCAATTTTTAAGTAAATTGTAAATTTAAGGATTTATTGTAAGTATGTAAAATTAGCATTTTTCTTTTAAAATTCCAAAGGTTTTGTTGCTGGTTCGGAATAGTTAAACATCTGGCTTAGTGTATATATAATGTTAATTGTGGAAATAATGTCGTTTTAGTCTAGGGACATATTTGAATAAAGTGTAAATGTTTGGGGCAAACGTGTAAATTTTAAATAAGAAGTTATATTTATTAAATTGAATAGTATATGAAATTGAGGTTAATATTTGAAATAAATTATATTATAGATCAAGATCAAGTAGATAATCGAGGAAAAAGGAAAGTTACGGAATAGTCCTAGAACTTTTGCCATTACTACAATTTAGTCTTGGTAAGTTCATTCGGTTTAATTTAATATGTTTTGTGATGCATATTGTATGAAAAACTTGATTGTTGAATGTTAATTTCATATATTTAATATTAAAGTGATGAGAATTGAAATAGTGAATTGCATATAACACTGATTAGTGAAATTATCTCCTGTGCCAGATGAACGTAGGATAGAGTACGATTGACATGCCAATAGGTTATAGTGCGCGCTATACGGGATTAATTTGAGACGAGATGATGATTCCTATTTATTTCATGTTCACTGAATATACCGAAGTCCTGCATTTTTTGTGGACTATCGTGTTATATTTATAGTGTTTCTGGTGTGTTATCAGGGGCGAATGTAAAGCCTTAATGTAACAGCTCGGTTTTAACTAAATCAGAACAGTGGTTTTGGAACCACAAATCCGAGGTTGAAAATTTATTTTAATATTATTTTTGGTATTTATAGCATGTGATTATATACGTGTGAAAATTTCGTGAAATAATTTTAGCGTTTGAGTGCTTAATTTGACGAAAGGACTAAATCGAGTAAAATGCAAAAGTAGCATGCTATAAGTTAAAAGTGCTTAATTGCCATGACTTATTAAATGAAAGGTCCTTAAG
Source organism: Gossypium longicalyx (assembly GCA_025698465.1). Taxonomy (NCBI): domain Eukaryota; kingdom Viridiplantae; phylum Streptophyta; class Magnoliopsida; order Malvales; family Malvaceae; genus Gossypium; species Gossypium longicalyx. The sequence continues at coordinate 61,622,842 of CM046995.1, read as the reverse complement.
TTGATATTAGACCATTGATAGTGAAGATGGACATAAATGGCCTTGAATTATGTGATTTATAATGTTTTAATTAAGGGATAAAATGGTAATTAGTGATCTAAGTTATATTAAATAAAATAAAAACAATTATATGTTTAATTATCATCATCCATAATCGAACATCAAGACAAAAAGAGGAAGAACATGTTGTTTTAGGGTTCAGCCATTGTTGTTCTTGTTTGAAGTATGTTTCGAGCTCGGTTTTTTATTATTTTTATATTTTTGTGATCGTTGCTTCGTATTCTAGCTAGCTCGTACCCTAATTTCTGAATTGGTTGATGAATTTGTGAGTTGCCATTGATGATAGCTTGATGTTTTTGAATGTTGATGATGGAAAATATAAAATAAGGATTAAATTGTAAAATTTGTAAATTGAAGGGTTGAAATGTGAAATAAATGAAAGTTTTGGGCTGCTAGGGTCTCAAGTATAAATTGGCTAAGCATGGGTTAAATTGAATTTTGTGAATTTGTGAATTTGGGGACTAAATTGTAAAAATATGAAACTTTAAGGGCTAAAGTGTAAAAATGCTCAAATACTTATTTTTGGATTAAATTGAATGTGTGGTTAAATAAACAAGTTGAATTTGATATTATAAAGATCAGAAAAGAGGAACTCGGACTTAGATCGAGGCAAGAACAAAGTACTCGATTAATCGGCTAGTTTCGTTGTTTCTACGACCGAGGTAAGTTCATATGCAAATAAAAACCTTTAAATTGATTTATAAATGTTCATTTGTCATTTAATTGCTATGAATTTTGAATGAGCAATTACGAGCAAGAATCGATAGAGTTACAACATCCGAAAGTCCCGTACGAACCTTAGTAATAGTATAGGATACAAATGTCATGACATTAGGATTACCGAGATGTGATTACATGTAAGACCATGTCTAGGACATTGGCATTGTATTGTGATTACATGTAAAAGCATGTCTAGGACATTGACATCGTTATATGATTTCGTATAAGGCCCTGTCTGGGACAGTGACATCAATATGTGATAACATGTAAGACCATATCTGGGATATGCCATTGTACGAGTTTTATGTGATTTTCGAGTGTCCTTAACAATTTCAAACGATTCAATGGGAAAAAGTCTAGTCGAGAAAGAATATGTTAATGAGTTAAGTGACTCAGGTACGTACGAGATTCATGCGAGTATTGAAAAGGGAAGTATTTGATGAATTCAATTATGATATTCAATATGTGTACAATGAGAAAGTTTTGTGAACTTGTATGTGTTTAGCTATGCTTAGCATATTTGAATTGATATGCAAATATTCATATGATGACTTTACTTGTATATGCCTTACTAAGCTTTTAAAGCTTACTATATGTGTTCTTTCCCTATTCTATAGATTATCGAAGCTAGCTCGAACTCGGGGATCGTCAGGAAATGTCATCACACTATAGATCATCTTGTTGGTACTTTTGAAGGTATGTATATATATGGTATATGGCATGTATAGGCTAGTGTCATCTAGGCATGTTTTGAGCTTTGAATTTAGCCATGTAAGTTGGCTTTTAAATGGTGATGTTGATGAAGTTGAATTTGGCCTATGTTATGAGTTAATATATGATATGTGATGTATTTATAATTCCTTATGTTTTGGTAGGCTTGATATGGTCATTTTGATGGGTTGATGGATAAGTAATTAGTAAATTGTTAATGATATGTTATGGCTTGAGAAATGGTAAGTTTATGTATAAATTAAGATGATGTTTGGATGCCATTTTGGTTTAATAAATGCTTGATGATTTGGGTAATGCTTGATGATTTGGGTTATGTCTAAATGTGGATATTAGTAAAGTAATATTTGTATTTGGTATATTGACTTGGTATGTTTTGGCTATGGATTTGAGTAGTTAAGAAGATGATTTATAAATGGCATAAAATGTGTAAGAAGTAGCATTTTTGGTTGCCTATTAATGTATTCAATTGGTACAAATGTTGTGGTTTAGGTATGGTTGAGAAAGGGTGAGAAATGTGGCTTCAACCAAGCCTATTTTAATTCAACACGGCCAAGCACACGGGCGTGTGGCTTGATCGTGTGTGACACATTTGCTAAACTGTGTGACCTTTGGGGTAGCCCTTCGAATTAAGTCTGTATACCCTATAGGTTTGGCACGGCCTAGACACACGTACGTGTCTATTGGCGGTGTGTGGCACACGGGTTGGCACATGGTCGTGTGGCTGGCTGTGTGACCCAAGTCAGTAACCCCTCTAGATTTCATACAGCCTAGCACATAGGCGTGTCCTCGGCCGTATGGTGCAAGTCAGTATGTATGCCCTATTTTCACACGACCTGTGATACAGGCGTGTCTGGTGGCCGTGTGAGGCACATTTGAATTTGAATGAGAAAGATTTTTAAATATGAATAGGATATGTTCAATGAGAAAGGTTTGTGAATTTGAATGAGGTTAGCCATGTTAAGCATATTTGAATTGATATGTAAATGTTCATGTGATGACTTTATTTGTATATGACTTACTAAGCTTTTAAAGCTTACTTTGTGTGTTCTTTCCTTGTTTTATAGACTATCGAAGCTAGCTCGGACTCGGGGATCATCGAGAAACATCATCACACTATCAATCATCTCGTTGGTACTTTTGAAGATTTGTGTATATGGTATATGGCATGTATAGGCTAGTGTCATCTTGGTATGTTTTGAGTTGTGATTATAGTCATAAGATTTGGCTTGTAAATGTTGAAATATGGCCATTTAAGTTGGCTTGAATTATGTGTTTGATAAGTGATATATGTGATGTATACAATGTCCTTAGTGTTGGCTTGTTCAGAATGGTTGTATGGATGCTCTTTTGGATAGTTATATGTTGTTGTATTATTACTTGGAAATTTGGTATATTTTGTTATGATTTGAGGATGATGAATTGATATGTTTGAGAAGCATGATTTGGTTGATAAAAAGGTGCGAAAATTCATTTAAGAGATATGCGAGATTGATAATTGTGGCATATTGATTTGGTATGCTTTGAAAATGGAATTTAGTAGTTGAATTGATTGATAATAGATGGTATGATATGTGTGTAAAATGACATGTTTTGGCTGCCTATATATGTGTTGAATTGATACCATTTGATGGCTAGGTGTGTATGAGATGAGGGTGGCAAATTGACTTTGCAAATAGCCTATTTTTGTCCACACGGGCAAAGACACGGGCGTGTGTCTTAGCCGTGTGCGATACACGATCATGTTACACGGCCGTGTGTCCCCTGGGGTACTCTTTCGAATTAAGTCAGTATACCCTATAGTTTTGACACGGTCTAGACACACAGGCATGTCTATTGGCCATGTGAGACACACAGCCTTGGCACATGGGCGTGTGTGTCCATTTCGAAAGGTACACGAGTTTGACACACAGGCATGTGGTCAACCGTGTGGCCAAGTTAGTAACATCCTTAGTTTTCCCACGGGCGTGTCTCCAGCCGTGTGGTGCAAGTCAGTATGTATGCCTTGTTTTCACATGGCCTGTGAGACGGTTGTGTCTGGTAGTCGTGTGAGGCACACGGCCTGTTCACATGAGCATGTAACCTTTAAATGTTTAGAAATTTTCTATGTTTTCCAAATTTTGCAAATGTTATCGGTTTAGTCCCGAACCTCTTCTAAGCATGTTTTAAGGTCTCGTAGAGCCTTCTAAGGGACTTTGTGAATGATTTGAATGAGTTTTATATATGAATGCATAAATGAATTCGGTATGTATGTGAATAATGTGTATTGATCGGTAATGCCTTGTAATCCTATTCTGCTAACTGAAACGGGTTAGGGGTGTTACAGGATTTGTGTTCTGAAACCACTGTTCTGATTTAGCTAAAACCGGGCTGTTACAACTCTACCCCTTAAGGATTTTCGTCCCCGAAAATCCTACCAGTGAATAAGTTTGGGTATTGTTTTCTCATAGCATCCTCGGGTTCGCACATAGCTTCTTCAACCCCGTGTCGATGCCATAATACTTTCACTATTGTGATTTTCTTATTTCTTAACTCTTTGATCTCATGAGAAAGAATTCGAATCAGTTCTTCATTGTCTCATAAATCTCACTGTATCTCAACTTCAGTAGGAGAAATAACATGCGATTGGTCTGATCGATATCTTCATAGCATCAATACGTGAAACACATTATGTATCTTCTCTAACTCAAACGGTAATGCCAACCGATATGCTACGGACCCAATTCGCTCGATAATCTCGTATGGTCTGATGAATCGCAGACTCAATTTCCCTTTCTGACCAAACTGTAATATCTTTTTCCACGACGATACTTTAAAAAACACTTTATCTTCAATCTGAAACTCAATATCTTTCTGTTTCAAGTCTGCGTATGATTTATATCGATCCGAAGTCGCTTTCAAACTATCGCGAATTATTTTCACTTTTTCTTCAGTCTCTTTGATTAGATCAACCCGGTGAATCTTATTTTCATTGAGCTCAGTCGAGTACAATAGTGTTCCACATTTATGACCATATAAAGCTCCGTACGGTGCCATCTTTATACTTAATTGGAAGCTATTATTATAAGCAAATTCAATCAATGGTAGATATTTCTCCTAGCTACCTTCAAACTCAAGAATGCAACAACACAACATATCCTCAACTATCTGAATAACTCGTTTGGATTGAAATGCAGTGCTAAAATGTAGCTTTGTACCTAAAGCTTCTTACAATTTCTTCCAAAATCACGAAGTGAATCTCAGATCTCTATCCGAAACAAGAGATAGTGGTACTCCTTGCAGTTGAACAATTTCTGAGATATACAACTCAGCCAATTTATCAAGCGAGAAATCTGTATGTACCGGAATAAAATGAGCTAATTTCGTGAATCTGTCAATAACAACCTAAATTGTATCTTTCTTTCTCGGAGATAAAGGCAAACCTGATACAAAGTCCATTGTTACTCTATCCCACTTCCACTCGAGAATCAAAATAGGTTGTAACAAACCCGATGGTACCTGATGTTCAGCTTTAACTTGTTGACAAATCAAACATTTTGAAACAAATTTCGAGATATCTTGTTTCATGCCATGCCACCAATAAAGTTGTTTGAAATCGTTATACATTTTCGTACTTCTCGGATGTACTGATAAAACTACTGTGTGCTTGGTTTAGAATCTTTTGAATGAGCTCAAAATTTCTTGGCACGCATATTCTATCACGAAACATCAAACAATCATGAGGCCATATTTGAAACTCTGAATCAGAAGTCGATTCACACTGAGCTCGTTTTGCTTACAATTCATTATCAAATTTTTGAGCCTCGGAAATCTGCTGTTGAAATAACGGTCTCGCTTTCCACTCAGCTACTATCGAACCGTCGTCAAACAAAGCTAACTGTGTGTTCAAAGCACATAAAGCAAATAAGGACTTTCGACTCAAAGCATCAACAACTATGTTCGCTTTCCTCGGATGATAGTCAATCACTAATTCATAGTTTTTTAATAATTCTAACCATATCTACTGTTGTAAATTCAAATCTTTTTGAGTCATCAGATATTTCAAGCTTTTATGGTCAGTATAAATATGACATTTCTCACCAAACAAGTAATGACACCAAATTTTCAATGTGAATACTATCGCAGCTAACTCTAGATCATGCGTCAGATAATTCTTTTCGTATGGCTTTAATTGTCTCAAGGCATAAGCTACAAATTTTCCTTCCTGCATCAAAACACAACCCAGGCCATTTAACGATGCATCACTGAAAACTGCAAATTTTTTACCCGACTCAGGCTGCACTAACACTAGTGTCTCTGTCAATAATGCTTTCAATTGCTCGAAGCTTTGCTGACACTTTTTTGACTACTCAAATTTAACATCTTTTTGAAGCAATCTTGTCATCGAAGTCACAATCATAGATAAGCCTTTCACAAATCGTCTATAATAACCGGCTAATCCCAGAAAACTATAGACTTCGAATACATTTCTCGGAGGCTTCCAATCTATAATCGTAGAAATTTTGCTTGGGTCAACTTGAATACCCGCGGTTGAAACTATATGTCCCAGAAAACCAACCTCTTGCAGCCAAAACTCACATTTGCTAAACTTTGCAAACAATTATTTATCTCTCAAAGTTTGTAACACGATTCTCAAATGCTCAGCATGATCAGATTCATATCGAGAGGAAATTAATATGTCATCAATAAACACAACTACGAATCGATCTAAGTACAACCTAAAAATTCGGTTCATCAAGTCCGTAAAAATAGCAGGAGCATGTGTTAGTCCGAAAGGCATGACAAAAAATTCATAGTGTCCGTACCTTGTTCTAAATGCAGTCTTTGGAACATCTAAGTCTTTAACTCGCAACTAGTAATAACCCGATCTCAAATCAATTTTTGAAAACACAGTTGCCCCTTTTAACTGGTCAAACAAATCATCTATTCATGGCAAAGGGTATTTATTCTTGAACATCACTTTGTTGAGCTATCGATAGTCTATACACATTCTCATTGTGCCATCTTTCTTTTTCACAAATAACACTAGTGTACCCTAGGGAGTGAAACTCGGTCTAGAAAAACTTTTATCTATCAACTCTTGCAACTGGGTTTTCAATTCTTTTAACTCTGTCAGAGCCATTCTGTATGGAGCTATCGATATTGGCATTGTTCCCGATACTAATTCAATACCAAACTAAACTTCTCTGATAGGTGGTAAACCCGATAACTCTTCTGGAAACAATCTGGATACTCGCACACAACTAGTACTATTTCAATCTTTGTTTCTATCACTTTTGTATCAAGTACATATGAAAGATAAGCTCCACACCCCTTTCTCACAAACTTCTGAACTAACATAGATGAGATCACAACTGGAAACTATTCAGATCATCAGATTCAATTCTAATAGTCTCATTATTCATACATTTCAGTTCAATCGTCTTTCGTCTACAATTCACTATAGCATCATGCATCGTAAGCTAATCCATACCCAAAATCACATCAAATTCATGAAATGGCAATAACATCAGATTATCCGGAAAACAGAATTCCTGATTCATTAACGAACAATTCCTGTAGACTTTTCAACCAAAACACATTTGCCTAAGGGATTCGATACTCTAATCACAAATTCAGTAGACTCTATAGGCAAAGTCGTACTAGATACTAAATTCATACATATATAAGAATGAGTTGATCCTAGATCTATCAATGTAATCACATTAGTATCATAGAATGTGAAAGTACCAGTGATAACATCTGGAGATGACTCTTCTTTGCGAGGGCAAATAGCGTAGCCTCTAGCAGGTGCTTTGGCCTCAGACCTCACAGCTGAATCATTTGTCGCCCCTCTACTACCACTTACATTTCCAACAACTCTAGGTGGTCTACCTCTATTCGACGTGTTACTTGGTCTCACATTCTGAACTTTACTTTTCTCATCCAGCTCAGGGCAATCTTGGATGAAGTGTGTAACAGCCTGATTTTGGGCCTAGTCGGAACAATGGCTTCAAAACCACTATTCTGAGGCCGGAGAAAATTATTTTGATGTTATTTTCTGTGATATAGCATGTTTATAAAGGTGCATAAAAATTTTGGTATATTAATTTTAGCGATTTTTAGTCTAATTTCTAAAAAGGACTAAATCGCGTAAAAGGTAAAAGGTGTGTTTTAATGCCTAAAGGTGTTAAATTGCTTTGTATCTTAAATTGGGGGTCTGTAAAGTGAAATTAGGCCATTGAAAGTGCGATGGCCGGCCAAGCGAGACAAAATGGTCAAAAAGCCAAAATTTGTGGCTTTTAGGTGACTAAATTGACTAAAAATAGAATAAAATAAAGAAAAGAAAAATCTCATCTTTTCTTCATCTTCTCTCCACTTAAAATAGCAGCAAAGAAAGGGTTTAGAAGTTGTAAAATTTCAGCAAAGGAAATCCCATGCTAGTAAGTGATTTTTAATGTCTTTCTTAATGATGTTTACATTTTTGGAATCCCCAAAGCATGAGCTTTCAAATGATTTTACGAGCATAGGGGCAATTTGGTAATTTTGGCAAAGTATAGAGGCAAAATCGAAAATTTTGGAAAAATGTGTCATTGGACTAATTTGATTAGTATACTATTTTAATTAGTTAAATGTGATCTCATATATGATGAAAAACGAGATTCGGGCTTAGAATGAGGAAAAATGAGAAATTGATGTTTAGGCCTCTTTTGCCAATTTGGTGTCGAGGTAAGTTCATATGATAATAATAATGCAAAGTTATGTTTGAATTACATTCCTTATTGAGATTGCATATATTATATGATTTAATATTTTGGAAGATTGATGGAATATGTTGTTCCTTTGAAACGAGTAAGTTTGTATGAAAGTAATTTATCAACTTCATTATCATGTACTTAATACTTGATATTGTACGAAATATGGATATATGCCTTTATTGGAATTGTCTTGTGATGATTCGATGAAAATGTGATGATATGTGTGCTAGTATAAGACAATGTCCGGGACATGGCATCGGCACTAACATGAGACCTTGTATAAGACCATATCTGGGATATGAAAACGATAAGTAGATCCATGTAAGACCATGTATGGGACATGGCTTTGGTATTTTATTTGGTGTATGATCATTCCGAACATCCTTTAGCATCCCGAGTATTCAACGGGTAACGTAATGGATGACGTGCTGAAAGCTCTAAGTATAGCATGTTAAAGAAGGTATGATTATATACTTTATTATGAAGTAGTATAGGTATGTATGCAAAACTCATGAGAAATGATTCGGTCTATGATGCACCTTTGGTAAGGTAGCAAATAAGTAAGTCATGTTTATGAGAATGATTTTGTAATGACCTTGTGGTTATGGGTCTATGTTCATGATGTATATAGTATTTGGTGAATACTATGAAAATGACATGATTTGGAATAAGTCTTTGATAACTGATGATATTGAGATTATGGGTCCATACTTATGATGCATAGCTATGTGTTCTTACCATGATAGAAGATATGATGTTGTATTAATTTGGTGAACAAATATTGTGAATGTGTAAATTAGCCTGGACAGTTTTGGGCTACTGCAATGGTGTAACTTTGAAAATACATTAAAAATAGTTGAAATGATTTAGAGGCTGAATAAAATATGGTATTAAAGCTTATTGAGTCTAGTTTCTTATAAAAGAAACCATGTAAGCAAAAGAATTTTCTATAATGAGATATTTGAAGTTGTGTGAGACAGAGTCAGAATGACTTCGAAATCCCGTGTTATGATTTAAGAAAATCATTATAAATTGTAAAAACATATTTATGAGTTATAATTTATATTTTTAGAATCTTTAATGAGTCTATTTTCAAGAGAAATGGACGAGAACATTATTCGAGTTCTGTGCTATGGCGTAATTGAACTTTAGTGTAGAAGGGTCAGAATTGTCAGACATTGAATTAGGGGTAAATTTGAGGAATAAAATGTCCTATTTGGATAAACCAAAAATTCTGGAAATTTTATGATAGAAAGGTACATGAGTCTAGTCTTAAGAAAAATTAACGGAACTTAATTTGGAGTTTCGTAGCTCTAGATATAAATATTTTAGTGACTATTGTACAATAAGACAGCTTATCATGAACTTGAGAATATGTTGGGAACATTGATAGAACATGTTAATGAGTTGCTTATTGCTTTCATATGAACTTACTAAGTGTAAGCTTACCCCTTTCCTTTCCCATGTTCTCTAGTGTTGACAGGTTAGCTCAGGTTGGAGTTCATCAGAGATATTATCACACTGTCATGCTATCGCTATTGGTGTAAGTGATTTCAAGCACTTTGAGTCTATGGAATGTGTAGCAGTTTAAATATTTGAGTATGTGACATTGCTTTAGCCAAATGTATTGGATTATTTTTATTATGGGGTTGTAAACCTATTTTAAATATGCATGCATGTGCTATGGTCTTACGTGATGAGTTTATAATGATTATAGCATGAATGTAGTAAAGATGTGAGTAAAATCTATAATATTTATTGCATGTGAAATTGCCATGGTCATGAGATGTTAGGAATGTTTAAGTGCCTAATTTTGCCATGTTGTATGCTATTGTATAAGTATGCCTGCATGTGTTGTGAGGGTGACAAAATGGCTTGGAAAATAGCCTGGTATTTGTCCACACAGGTAGACACACAGGCGTGTATCTAGGCCGTGTGTGACACACAGTTCGCCCCCATGGGCGTGTTGTCTAGCCGTGTGTCCCCTGCACCTAAGTTTTTTGAAGTCAGTATGTATGGTAGTGAGTGGACGGGCAAGAGACACGACCATGTGTCTCAGCCGTGTGAAGGGCACGGCCATAGGACACGGGCGTGTTGCCTTGGCCGTGTGGCTTCAATTTGTTTATGACCAAATTGGCAGAATGTCTAGGTTTTTGGACACGGGCGTGTCCCTAGCACATAGGCATGTGCTCTATACCCATACGGGCGTGTAGAGCCTTAAAGTATGAAACTTTTCCAAGTTTTCTTAAGTTTTTAGTTTAGTCGCGGACCGTCTCTAATGCATGTTTTGGGCCTCGTGAGCCCGTTTAAGGGACAAAATGTATGTGAAATGAAAAGTTTTAAATTGATCAAAAATTTATGGCTCGATTTTATATAGTTGGTTGAGTTTAAATCTGATAGCACCTCGAACCCTATTCCGGCATTGGATACGGGCGCGGGGTGTTACATTAAGTGGTATCAAAGCATGGTTTAGTTAGTTCTTGAACCAACATAATGTAAGATAGTCTAGCTATGCATGCCATAGTACTACTCGTGATAGTGTGATATCTCTTGACGCTAACAAAACTGTTTGCTAAGACAGGAAATACTTCTAACCGAGCAAATCTTGTTAATGATAGAAGTATTATTGAGATGATTGAAACGTGCCTGTGATATGTTGAAATTTAGAAAGGTATGAAAATAAATTCATGATTTTTACATGAATTAATGCTCAATATGTGATAATCATAAGTTAAAGAATGTGGAATCGTGGAATGAAATGAAAGTTAAGTTGTGATAAGCTCTTTCATGCATGTTAGTATTCATACGATGTTATGTACCTAACTTTTTTGACCAAGTGATTATGAAAAAAAAAAATTTACTTGAAATGTCAGAATGTGTGTATAAATGCTTCTATTGAATGATGTGTAATCAGTATGTACACGTGATTGACATTTATGTTTAAATTTCTGAATTAAAGATGTCATAAATGTTATGATAGCATGAAAACTAAAATGAAAGATCAAATTGAGTAGAACACTAGAATTGCGTACGATCGTTCGATTATGAATTGACGATAAAACCATGGTTGGACCATGGCAGTGCAGGTGATATGTGCACCAGTGTAAGACATGTTTGGGACATGCATCAGCCTCGAGATATGTGTGCTAGTGTAAGACATGTCTAGGACATGCATCAGCCACTTCGTGAAAGCTAGTGTAAGACCATGTCTGGAATATGGCATCGGCTTGATATGGGTCAGTGTAAGACCTGTCTGGGACAGGCACCGTCACAGATAGACAAGAGCCAGTATGAGACCATAGTTGGACTATGGCATCAATTGAATGATGTACTCAAAACAGTAAGACGTTCTCTAATTTGGTAAATGTTGGTAAGTAAAATAAGGCTAAGTGTTGAAAGTTGATTAGACATTAATGATGATTCGAATAAAAGAAATGAAAATTTATATTGTGATAAGTTCACTAATGTTTGGCTAGTATTCATACGAAATAAAGTTGCATGTGTTACTAAGATACGTGAAAGTGTGTTCATAACAAGTTGGAAATTTGAAATGTTTGAATTGATGTACATGATACTATGTTGTTGTTAAATGTGTATATGTAAGAGAGTCGAAAGTTTAGAGGCTTTACAATCTTCACCCCATTACCAGAATAGAGTTATATGAGGAAATTCACGAGAGGTATGTTGTATAAGCTTACAAATGGGAAACTAAAGAGTGCAAAATGGAATATCATAGGATTAATGACAACAGAAATAATCAGAGGAATGATGTCGGATTCGCAAAGATGTTTGAGCATGACGGATCCAATTAAGTACAATTTTAGCCATCTCTCTTTTTTGAGTATTATGTATTTTCCTCTATCTTTAGGAATATAGATGGTTGTTCATTTCCAGTGAAATTCTTAGTGTATGAGGATGCTAGCGACTGTGATATTAGACGAAAGTTCTGTTGATCCAGTTAATTATTATCAACATTTCGTGTCTTTTTGGAATTCTATTCTGATATGTCAGAATGAAATAGACGGTGAAAATTCATATGAGACCATTTTGATATTCCTATTGACTATGGTTTTATCTATATGCAGAAAATGTATTATCTCCGTTATGATGAAATTCGAGAGTGCATAAACAGTAGTTTCTTTCTAGTTTTCTCTGAGGGGACGTTAAGATCTTTATTATTTTCTTCTGGGTTATATTCTCGAATTTCTGGTCTAGTGTTATGTCTTGGAATTCTTTATCATGATTATTCCTATCATTCTTATTTCGAGAATTATCAGTCTGGCTTGTCTTTAAGGGTATTCTTTAACTTGCTATAACAATGTCTATTATGATTATGCTACTGGTTCAATTATGGAAGTGTGGGAATTCTAGTATTTGGATTTCTCTAATCTTCGTGTAAAGCATTATTATCAACAAAGATAAATTAAGTCATGTGCATTAAGTTTATTCTCTGGTTCGAGAATAATGTTGTGGAATTACGGGTAAGTAAACGTACAGTCTGAGATGAAGAAATTTTTTTCTTGAAAATATGATATAGAAACATATTAGTTGGATTTCTCTCATTCGAGAGATGTTGTTATAAGTAAAGTTGTCCTGATTAATAAAGAGACCACATCTATAAAGTTGGAATCATTTGATTCATGTTAGTAAAGTTTCTAAACAGTTGATGACCAAAGTTTAGAAATGTGGCTATAAGTGGTAAATTAAACAAGTACAACATGATTCGACTTTTACTTTGGAATTGCAAGGAGGATTTGATTTTTGGTTTCTATTACTATTATTTTAGAGTAAGATTTGAGTACTGAGAAACTCTGGGTTATACAGAGAATTGAGTACAGAGTTCACAGTAGCATATTGTCTATTCTTCCAAAAGATGTTGAATTGTCTACAGGGTAAAGCCGAATATCAAATGTATTCAAGATTATTACTGTCAGTGATGACAGTGGGAAGAAAAATGAGAAAGGACTATTGTGAATTTCGTATCAGTATATCTTTCATCCCCGAGAAAAAGGAGGGATGCAAGTTGAATTGTGATAGATTGATGATGGAAGTCCGCATGATTATTTTACTATGTACAGATATATTATTCGACAGATTTGGCCGAGCTATGTATCTGAGTTAATAGTTCTTAGAATGTTAGTCTCCAGTATTTCAAATTGAGCTCCGATGTTTATACCTCAATTATGGAAAAGCTACAGGAAATCTTGAGCATGAGACTGAGTTGAACTGTAAGTTGTGAGGAAAAGGTGAAAGTGACTCGTGAAAGTGAAAGCAGCTTCTTCTGGTAAGATTTTCGGGGTCGAAAATCCCTAAAGGGGGAAGAAATGTAACAGCCTGATTTTAGGCTTAGTCAGAACAGTGGTTTCGGAACCACTATTCCGAGGCCAGAGAAAATTATTTTGATGTTATTTTATGTGATATAGCATGTTTATAAAGGTGCATAAAAATTTTGGTATATTAATTTTAGCGATTTCTAGTCCAATTTCGAAAAATGACTAAATCGTGTAAAAGGTAAAAGTTGTGTTTTGATGCCTAAAGGTGTTAAATTGCTTTGTATTTTAGGCCATTGAAAGTGTGATGGCCGGCCAAAGGAGAAAAAATGGTCAAAAAGCCAAAATTTGTGGCTTTTAGGTGACTAAATTGACTAAAAATAGAATAAAATAAAGAAGAGAAAAATCTCATCTTTTCTTCATCTTCTCTCCATTGAAAATAGTAGCAAAGAAAGGGTTTAGAAGCTGGAAAGTTTCAGCAAAGGAACTCCCATGCTAGTAAGTGATTTTTAATGTCTTTCTTGATGATTATTACATTTTTGGAACCCCTAAAGCATGAGCTTTCAAATGAGGGGACTATTTTGCAAAATGATTAAGAGTCTAAGGTTTTGTCATGAAAGCATATGTGTTGTTTGCTGAGTTTTTATGGAAGAATATGAGTCTTGGTAGTGTTATAAACAACCTTTATGAAAGAAGTTTGCATGAAAACACCTAAAATGGGGTATTTTGCAAAGTTGTAAAACAAGTTGTAAATGTGTGAAATAGTTTAAATTATGAGTTGCTATAGTTATGAAAATGGTTTGTCTAGGCTTAATGAGTAAGAAAATGTGATAAAAATCATTTTACAAGCCTAGGAGCAATTTGGTAATTTTGGCAAAGTATAGGGGCAAAATAAAAAATTTTGCCAAAATGTATCATTGGACTAATTTGATTAGTATATTGTTTTAGTAAGTTAAATGTGATGTCATAGATGATGAAAAATGAGATTCGGGATTAGAACGAGGAAAAACGAGAAATTGATGTTTAGGCCTCTTTTACCAATTTGGTGTCGAGGTAAGTTCGTATCATAATAATAATGCAAAGTTATGTTTGAATTACATTCCTTATTAATATTGCATATATTATATGATTTAGTATTTTAGAAGATTGATGGAATATGTTGTTCCTTTGAAACGAGTAAGTTTGTATGAAAGTAATTTATCAACTTCATTATCATGTGCTTAATACTTGATATTGTACAAAATATGGATATATGTCTTTATTGGAATTGTCTTGTGATGATTCGATGAAAATGTGATGATATGTGTGCTAGTATAAGACAATGTCCGGGACATGCAATCGGGACTGACATGAATCGACACTGACATGAGACCTTGTATAAGACCATATCCGGGATATGGCAACGATAAGTGGATCCATGTAAGACCCTGTATGGGACATGGCTTTGGTATTTTATTTGGCGTATGATAATTTTTAACATCCTTTAGCATCCCGAGTGTTCAACGGGTAGTGTAATGGATGATGTGAGGAAAGCTCTAAGTAGAGCATGTTAAAGAAGGTATAATTATATACTTTATTATGAAGTAGTACAGGTATGTATGCAAAAATCATGAGAAATGATTCGGTCTATGATGCACCTTTGGTAAGGTTGCAAATAAGTAACTCATGTTTATGAGAATGATTTTGTAATGACCTTGTGGTTATGGGTCTATGTTCATGATGTAGATAGTATTTGGTGAGTACTATGAAAATGGCATGATTTGGAACAAGTCTTTGATACTTGATGATATTTAGATTATGGCTCCATGCTCATGATGCATAGCTATGTATTCTTACCATGATAGGTGATATGATGTTGTATTCATTTGGTGAACAATAATTGTGAATGAGTAAATTAACTTGGATAGTTTTGGGCTACTGCAATGGTGTAACTTTGAAAATACATTAAAAATATTTGAAAATGAGTTAGTGGATTAATAAAATATAGATTAAATCTTATTGAGTCTAGTTTCTTATAAAAGAAACCTTGTAAGCAAAAGAATTTCCTATAATGAGATATTTGAAGTTATGTTAGATAGAGTCAGAATGACTTTGAAATCCCCTGTTCTGATTTGAGAAAATCATTATAAATTGTACAGAAATAGTTATGACTTATAATTTATATTTTTAGAATCCTTAATGAGTCTATTTTCAAGAGAAATGGACGAGAACATTATTCGAGTTCTGTGCTATGGCATAATTGAACTTTAGTGCAAAAGGGTCGGAACTGTCAGACATTGAATCAGGGGTAAATTTGAGGAATAAACTGTCCGATTTGGATAAACCAAAAATTCTATAAATTTTATGATAGAAAGATACATGAGTCTAATCTTAAGGAAAATTAACGGAACTTAATTTGGAGTTTCGTAGCTGCAGATACAAATATTTTATTGACTATTGTACAATAAGGCAACATATCATGAACTTGAGAATATGTTAGGAACATTGATAAAACATGTTAATGAGTTGCTTATTGTTTTCATATGAACTTACTAAGCGTAAGCTTACCCCTTTCATTTCCCATGTTCTCTAGTGTTGACAGGTTACCTCGAGTTGGAGTTCATCGGAGATATTATCACACTGTAAAGCTATCGCTATTGGTGTAAGTGATTTCAAGCACTTTGAGTCTATGGCATGTGTAGGAGTTTAAATATTCGAGTATGTGATATTGGTTTAGCCAAATGTATTGGCTTATTTTGATTATGAGGTTGTAACCCATTTTACATATGCATGCATGTGCTATGGTCTTACGTGATGAGTTTATAATGATTAGAGCATGAATGTAGTAAAGATGTGAGTAAAATCTATAATATCTATTGCATGTGAAATTGCCATGGTCATGACAAGTTAGGAATGTTTAAGTGCCTAATTTTTCCATGTTGTATGCTATTGTATAAGTATGTGTGCATGTGTTGTGAGGGTGACAAAATGGCTTGGAAAATAGCCTTGTATTTGTCCACACGAGTAGACACATGGGCGTGTGTCTAGATCGTGTGTGACACACAGTTTGCCCCCATAGGCGTGTTGTCCAGCCGTGTGTCCCCTGCACCTAAGTTTTTTGAAGTCAGCATGTATGGTAGTGAGTAGACGGGCAAAAGACACGGCCATGTGTCTCAACCGTGTGAAGGACACAACCATAGGACACGGGCGTGTGCCTTGGCCGTGTGGTTTCAATTTGTTCATGACCAAATTGGCAGAATGTCCAGGTTTTTTGACACCGGCGTGTCCCTAGCACACGGGCATGTACTCTATACCCACACGGGCCTGTTAAGCCTTAAAGCATGAAATTTTTCCAAGTTTTTCTTAAGTTCTCAGTTTAATCCTGGATCGTCTCTAATGCATGTTTTGGGCCTGTAAGCCCGTTTAAGGGACAAAATGTATGTGAAATGAAAAGTTTTAAATTAATCAAAAATTTATGGCCTGGTTTTATATAGTTGGTTGAGTTTAAATCCGGTAGCACCTCGAACCCTGTCTCAGTGTTGGATATGGTCGAGGGGTGTTACAAAGTGATATAACGAACCACATTTGTAACAAGCTTTATTATTTTTATTACAACATTCTCAAAAATATCGTCTCCCATACAGCTAACATTCGAGTTTGTTGTCTCGCACATTGCCAACACTCGACACTGATGTAGCTTGAGCTTTAGAACCGAAGTATTGCTTTCTATGATCTCTACTCAAATATTTGTTTGAAGCGTTTAGGTGAGCATACGAATCTCTGAATTTCTTTGATGAAGATTGATATGGCTTACTCATCGATATTTTTCTCAAGTCTCTAGCCTTTGAATCTGCTTTTCTCTTTTCTTTGCTAAAATCCTCGGCTTTACAAGCCCTTTCAACCAGAATGAAAAATTCTTTTAACTCCAGAATTCTGACTAGAAGTTTTATATCTTCGTTCAACCCATCAACAAATTGCTTGCACATTAGTTCTTCAGTAGACACATACTCTCGAGTATACTTGCTTAATCGTACGAATTCTCTTTCATACTCACTGACAGCCATTCGACCTTGTTTTAACTCTAGAAACTCTTTATGCTTTTGATCAAGGAATCGCTGACTTATATATGTCTTTCAGAACTCCGTCTGAAAGAATTCCAAAGTAACCCGTTCTTTTGGAACCATAGATATCAATGTGTTCCATCATTGATAAGCGGTGTCTCTCAACAAAGATGCAACAGATTTAAAACATTCATCAAGATTACAAGACAATTCATCGAATACTTGAATTGTGTTTTTGAGCTAGAACTCAGCTCTCTCAACATCATCATCAACAGTAGCCCGAAACTCTACAACCCCATGTTTACGAATCTTATCTACTGGTGACTTCTTCAACCGTATCAGGTCTATAACTTGAGGAACAATATGGAGGAATAGGTGGGGGTGGAGGTTGTTAAGCAGTCGGATTTGTTTGAACAAACTCCGTGAACCACTCATTCATCATTTAGAAAAAGGCTTGTTTAGCCTCTCCCTCATGGCTACTCATTACAGGCCTAGAATAAAATGGCACTGCCTCTTGAGTAGGAGGCGTATTACTCTCTATGTAGCAGCCCAATTTGAGCTAAACCGAAACATTAGTTTTGGAACCGCAAATCTGAGGTCAAAAAATTATTTTAATATTATTTTTTGTGTTTACAGCTTGTGATTATATATGTGTGAAAGTTTCGTGTGATAATTTTATCGTTTAAGTGGTTAATTAGACTAAAGGACTAAATCGCGTAAAATGCAAAAGTTAAATTCCACTTGTTAAAAGTGCTTAATTGCTATGGCTTATTAAATGAAAGGTCCTTATGTTGATATTAAACCATTTGAGACATTAGTGGACTTATATGGGCATATGATTAAGTGTTTTTAAATGTTTTATCAAAGGATATTTAGGTAATTGGGTTATTATTATGATAATAAATAAAAACAAAATGAAAAACATTAGTAATATCATCATCTTCAATCGTGTATAACAAAGTAGAGAACCATTTTTAGGGCCTGGGATATTCGTCCATTGCATAATTCAATTGGAAGTCTATTTTGACTCGGTTTTTGATGATTTCTATGTTTTTGTGATCGTTGCTTTATGTACTAGCTAGCTTGTACCCTAATTTCTGAAATTTTTCAAGATTTTGTGAAATTCCATTGGTGAATCCATGAGTTTTATGATGTTTGATGATGAATTATGCAAGCTTAATGTTTGATATACATGTTTTATAAAGTGATTTTTGACAAAAAATATCAATTAGGGATTAAATTATGAAAAGCGTAAATTAAGGTGTTAAATTGTGAAATAAATGAAAAATATGGGCTGCTAGGGACCTATAGAGAATTCGGCCAAGCATGGGTTTTGTCAAATTTTGTGAATTTTGTGTATTTATGAAATAGAGACTAAATTGAAAAAATGTGTAACTTTAGGGGCCAAAGTGCAAAAATGTACAAATATGTGTTTGTGGATGAAATTGAATGTGTTGATAAAAAAAAGGGTTAACTTTGAATATATATAGATCAAGAATGAAAGAAATTGGATTCAGATCGGGGAAAAACGAAAGTTATTGAATAGTCAACCCTGTTTGTTACTTCTGACTACTAGGTAAGTTCATATGCAAATACATGATTTTAAATTGAATTAGATATGTATTATTTGTCATTGAATTGCAATGAGTATGAAAGAGCAACTACGAGTAAGAAACGACAGAATTACGACATCCGAAAGTCCCGTACGAACCTTAAGAATGTTTAGGATGCAATTGTCATGACATTAGGTTTATCGAGATGAGAATACATGTAAGACCATGTTTGGGACATTGGCATTGTATTGTGGTTATGTGCAAGACCATGTCTGGAACATTGGCATCGTTATATGATTTCGTGTAAGACCATGTCTGGGACGTTGGCATTGATATATGATAACATGTAATACCATATCTGGGAATGGCATTGTATGAGCTCTACAAGATATTCGAGTATCCTTAGTGATTTCGAAGGGTTCAATGAGAAAGATCAAGTTAAGATTGAATATGAGATTGAGTAAGTGATTCAGGTACGTACGAGACTCATACATGAATTGAAAAGAGTAAGAATTTGATGAATTTACATGTGAATTGGAATGGATGTACCTTGAGAAAGGTTTGTGTATCTAAATGTGTTTAGTTATAATTTGTTTAGTTCATGAGAATGATGTCAATTATGGTATAGATTCAGGTATGTACGAGACTCATACATGAATTGAAAAGAGTAAGTATTTAATGAATTTACATGTGAATTGGAATGGATGTACCTTGAGAAAGGTCTGTGTATCTAAATGTGTTTAGTTATAATTTGTTTAGTTCATGAGAATGATGTCAGTTATGGTATAGATTAAGGTATGTACGAGACTCATACGTGAATTGAAAAGAGTAAGTACTAAATGAATTTACATGTGAATTGGAATGGATGTACCTTGAGAAAGGTTTGTGTATCTAAATGTGTTTAGTTATAATTTGCTTAGTTCATGAGAATGATGTCGATTATGGTATAGATTTAATTTCATATGGCTTACTAAGCTTTTAAAGCTTATTTTGTGTGTTCATTCTTTGTTTTATAGATTATTGAAGCTAGCTCAGACTCAGGGATCTTCAGAAAGCATCATCACACTATCTATCAACTAGTTTGTACTTTTGAAGCTTTGTAATTATGGTATATGGCATGTGAATTTTGGTTGCACGAAGTCGATTTTCTAGGGCATATTGTGTCAGCATCGGGTATTCGAGTGGATCCGAGCAAGATTTTAGCAATATTATATTGGAAGACTCCGAGAAATGTATCCCAAGTTTGAAGTTCTCTAGAACTCACCGATTATTACAGGCGATTCGAAAAAGGCTTCTCAATGATTACAACTCCATTAGCGAGACTACTTCATAAAGATGTTAAGTTCAAGTGGTTGGACAAGTGCTAGAAAAGTTTTGATCAACTGAAAACTTTATTAACTAAAGCTCTAGTGTTAGCTCAACCAGAATCGGGTAAAGAATTTATAATCTATAGTGATGCATCGTTGAATGGTCTGGGTTTTGTTTTGATGCAAGAAGGCAGAGTTATAGTTTATGCCTCGATACAATTAAAACCGCATGAAAAGAATTACCCAACGCATGATTCGGAATTAACAGCTATCGTGTTTACGTTGAAGATTTGGCCTGATTATCTATTCGGTGAAAATGTCATGTTTATTCTGATCATAAGAGCTTAAAATATTTGATTACTTAGAAAGACTTGAATTTGTAACAACGGAGATGGCTGGAATTGTTGAAAGATTACGAGTTAGTGATTAACTACCATTCGGGAAAGGCTAATGTTGTGGCTGATGCTTTAAGTCAAAAATCTTTGTTTACACTATGTGCGATGAATACTCAGATGACTCTATCTGATGACGGCTCGGTTGTACCTGAGTTGAAAGCAAGACCATTATTTATACAGCAAATTTACGAAGCTCAGAGAGTTGATAATGAATTTTAGCAAAACGAGCTCAATGTGATTTGAATGTTAATTCAGAGTTTCGAGTTGATGTTGATGATTGTTTAAGATTCAGAGACTGAATATGTGTTCCGAGAAAATTTGAGTTGATTCAGATGATTTTAAATGAAGCTCATAGCAGTCAGTTATCCGTTCATCCAGGAAGTACGAAAATGTACAACGATCTGAAACAACTTTACTGGTGGCCTGGTATGAAGCGTGATATCTTTGAATTTGTTTTGAAATGTTTAATCTGTCAGTAAATCAAAGCTGAGCATCAAGTACCGTCTGGGTTACTGCAACCGATTATGTTTCCTGAACGGAAATGAGACAGAATCACTATGGATTTTGTATCGGATTTGCCCCTATCTTCCAGTAAGAAAGATGCGATATGGGTGATTGTTGATAGACTGACCAAATCAGCTCATTTCATTCCAGTGCAGACGGGTTATTCGCTCGATAAATTAGCTGAGTTGTATATTTCTGAGGTTGTAAGATTAAATGGAGTACCTATTTCTATTATTTCAGATAGAGATCTAAGATTTACATCGTGTTTTTGGAAGAAATTGCAAGATGCACTGGGTACAAAGCTACACTTTAGTACTACTTTTCATCGGCAAATAGATGGTCAATCTGAGCTAATTATTCAAATACTCGAGGATATGTTGAGATGTTGCATTCTTGAGTTTGAAGGTATATGAGAATGATACTTGCCATTGATTGAATTTGCATATAATAATAGTTTTCAATCGAGTATAAAAATGGCACCTTATGAAGCATTGTACGGTCGCAAATGCCGAACACCTTTGTATTGGATTGAGCTCAGAGAGAATAGATTCACGGGGTTGATTTGATTAAAGAGACGGAGCAGAAAGTGAAAGTGATTCGTGAAAACTTGAAAACAGTGTCAGATCATCAAAAATCGTACGCAGACTTGAAACAAAAAGATATTGAGTTTCAAATGAGAGATCAAGTGTTCTTGAAAGTATCTTCGTGGAAAAAAATACTTCGTTTTGGCATAAAAGGCAAGCTAAGTCCGAGATTTATCGGGCCGTATGAGATTATCGAGCATATCGGGTCGGTTGCTTATAGATTGTCATTACCACCTGAGTTTGAAAAGATCCATAATGTATTTCATGTATTGATGCTTCGACGTTACAGATCAGATCCCTCGCATGTGATTTTTCCCTCTGAGATTGAGATTCAACCCGATATGACATATGAGGAGGAACCAATTTGAGTTTTAGATCACGTGGTTAAAGAATTGAGAAATAAGAAAAATTCATTAGTGAAAGTCTTATGGCATCAACATGGTGTCGAAGAAGCTAGTGGGAGCTCGAAGATGCTATGAGAGAGTAATATTCAAACCTATTCACTGGTAAGATTTTCGGGGACGAAAATCCCTAAGGGGGAAGTGTTGTAATAGCACAGTTTTAGCTAAATCAGAATAGTGGTTTCAAAACCATAAATCCAAGGTCAAAAAATTAAATATTATTTTTGGTGTTTACAGAATGTGATTATGTATGTGTGAAAGTTTCGTCTGATGATTTTATCGTTTAATTGGTTAATTTGAATATAGGACAAAATCGAGTAAAATGCAAAAGTTGCATTCCACTTGTTAAAAATGCTTAATTACTATGGCTTCTTAAATGAAAGGTCCTTATGTTGATGTTAAACCATTTGAGACATTAGTGGACTTATATGGACATATGATTAAGTGTTTTTAAATGTTTTATTAAAGGATATTTAGGTAATTTGGTTATTATTATGATAATAAATAAAAACAAAATGAAAACCATTAGTAATATCATTATCTTCAACCGTGTATAACAAAGGAGAAAACCATTTTTAGGGCTTGGGATATTAGACTATTGCATAATTCAATTGGAAGTCCATTTTGACTCAGTTTTTGATGATTTCTATGATTTTGTGATCGTTGCTTTGTGTACTAGCTAGCCCGTACCTTAATTTCTGAAATTGTTGATGATTTTGTGAATTGCCATTGATGAATCCATGAGTTTTATGATGTTTGATGATGAATTATGCAGGCTTAATGTTTGATATACATGTTTTATAAAGTGATTTTTGACAAAAAAATGTCAATTAGGGATTAAATTAAGAAAAGTGTAAATTGAGGGGTTAAATTGTGAAATAAATGAAAAATATGGGCTGCTAGGGACCTATAGAGAATTCGACCAAGCATGGGTTTTGTCAAATTTTGTGAATTTTGTGTATTTATGAAATAGAGACTAAATTAAATAAATGTGTAACTTTAGGGGCTAAAGTGCAAAAATGTCCAAATATGTGTTTGTGGATGAAATTGAATGTGTTGATCAATAAAAGGGTTAACTTTGAATTCATATAGACCAGGAATAAAAGAAATCGGATTCAGATCGAGGAAAAAAGAAAGTTATTGAATAGTCGACCCCGTCCGTTATTTCCGACTACGAGGTAAGTTCATATGCAAATACATGTTTTTAAATTGAATTAGTATGTACTATTTGTCATTGACTTGCAATGAGTTTGATCGAGCAACTATGAGAAAGAAACGACAGAATTACGATGTCCGAAAGTCCCATACGAGCCATAGGAATGCTTAGGATGCAAATGTCATGACATTAGGTTTATCGAGATGAGATTACATATAAGACCATGTCTGGGACATTGGCATTGTATTATGATTACATGTAAGACCATGTCTAGGACATTGGCATCGTTATATGATTTTGTGTATGACCATGTCTGGGACATTGGCATCGATATATGATAATGTGTAAGACCATATCTGGGATATGGCATTGTATGAGCTCTACAAGTTATCTGAGTATCCTTAGTGATTCTGAAGGGTTCAACAGGCAAGTTCATGTTAAAATTGAATATGAGATTGAGTAAGTGTTTCAGGTATGTACGTGACTCATACGTGAATTGGAAAGAGTAAGTATTTGATGAATTTACATGTGAATTGGAATGGATGTACCTTAAGAAAGGTTTGTGTATCTAAATGTGTTTAGTTATAATTTGCTTAGTTCATGAGAATGATCTCGATTATGGTATAGATTTAATTTCGTATGGCTTACTAAGCTTTTAAAGCTTACTTTGTGTGTTCATTCTTTGTTTTATAGATTATCGAAGCTAGCTCGGACTCGGGGATTGTCAGAAAGCATCATCACACTATCTATCAACTAGTTGGTATTTTTGAAGCTTTGTAATTATGGTGCATGGCATGTATAGGCTAGTGAGATGTTGATAAGTTTTGAACCATGAATTTAGCTATGAGATTTGGTTTACAAATGATGTACATGTTTGTGTGTGTTTAGTAAGTGTTATACATGAAATGTTTATAATGTCTCAAGTGATGGCCTATTTTGGTATGTTATGTGGTTGCTATTTTGGTTAGTTGTAAATTGGAGTATTAGATTGGAATGATGATATGTTGTGGCTTGATTATGTGAAGTTCAAATGGTAATTTTTGTTGAGTGAAATAGGTGGTAAGTTGATGGGTAAGTGCATTTTAGAAGTTATGTAAGTTTGATGATTTTTGCCTATTGAAATGGTATGTTTTGGTTGTGGAATTGAGTAAATAATATGGTTGTGAAAAGATGGCATGAAATGTGTGTGAATTGGCATGTTTTGGCTACCCATAATTGTATTGAAATGATGCTATTTTGATGGATAGGTGAGCATGAGAAAAGGGCGGAAAATTAGCCTTGCAAATGGCCTATTTTTGACCACACGGATAGAGACACGGGCGTGTGTCTTAGCCGTGTGTGACACAAAGTCATGTTACACAATCTTGTGTCCCCTAGGGTACCCTTCGAATTAAAGTCAGTCTACCCTACAATTTTGACATGGCTTAGTGACACGGGCGTGTCTACTGGCTGTGTGTGGCACATGGGCGTGTGGTAAGCCGTGTGACCCAAGTCAGGAACCTCCCTATTTTTCCCACTGCAATGGTACACGGGCGTGTCTCCGGCCGTGTGGTACAAGTCAGTATGTATGCCTTATTTTCACACGGCCAAACACTGCCTGTTCACACAAGCGTGTGACCCTTAAATATTGAAAAATTTTCTAAGTCTTCTAAAGTTTGAAAATGTTATCGGTTTAGTCTCGAATCATTTCTAAGCATATTTTAAGGTCTCGTATGACCTTAGAAGGGAAAATATGATTGAGATGAATGTATTTTGTTATTAAAATGTTTAAATGTACATGAATGATGTGTATTGATCAGTAATGCCTTGCAACCTTATTTCAACGATGGATACGGGTTAAGGGTGTTACACTCTACATCATCGGCTATAACTCTCTCGGGATCCATTACTATATGAAAACACAATTTAAGCTGTCACGAATCATCACACTATCGTAAAGTATATATGGCATGTATCGCTAGACTCTCAAACACGCTACGTTAGTCCTAGAATTGACTAAACCGTAGCTCTGATACCAATAAAATGTAATACCCCTAACCCGTATCTGTTGCCAGAGTAGGGTTACAAGGTATTACCGATCAATACAAAACATAAAACATACATTTATCAACCATAAGGCATTCATTCTCATAAATCATTCATCAAAATTACATTGTTCCTTATAAGAGCCTACGAGGCATTAAACATGCCTTAGAAGTGGTTCGGGACTAAACTAATATCATACGATAATTTTGGAAACTTAGTAAAATTTCAACCATACAGGGATCACATGCCCGTCTTAATAGGTCGTCTGCCTCAAGAGGCACCAGACATGCCCGTGTCTTACGCTATGTGGAAACAGGGCATACATTCTAACTTGAGTCACACAGCCAACCACATGCCCGTGTGTCTAGCCCCTATGCCCTTCGAAGTGGCCACACATGCTCGTGTACCAGACCGTGTACTAGGTTGTGCCAAAACTGTAGGATATATTGACTTATGCAACTCGGCCAAGTCACAGCCCCGTGTCCTAGGCCGTGTGCCAATTAAGGGGGTATACTGACTTGTACCACATGGCCAGTCACACGCTCGTGTGTGAGACTGTGTGAAGCATACTAACTTCATTTTAATAACAGCACTAGGGGACACACAGCCGTGTAGCATGACCGTGTGTCACATACGGCTGAAACACACGCCAGTGCCACTGCCCATGTGGACAAAAATAAGTCATTTGCAAGGCCAATTTGCCACCCTTATTCAGGCACACCTAAACAATCAAAATGGTACCATTTTATCATATAATTAGGCAACCAAATGCACAATTCATACAATATCCATTTCAACCAATTTTAATACTCAATTCAATGCAATTTACCTAATCAAATACTTATCAAATCAATTTCTAAAATCATACCACATCAAAGCATTTCTCAAGCATTTACACTCCACAATTCAATTTACCATGTTCATACCATACATGTCAAAATAAACCATTTCTATTAGCCAAACATACATCAATATTAACATCATTTACAAGCCAACTTTCATGACTATAATAACACCCAAATTACCACACCTAGCCTATACATGCCATATACCATATATACACAAATCAAAAGTACCAAATAGAAATCCGATAGTGTGTTGATGTTCTCGACGATTTCCGAGTCCGAGCTAGCCTTGATTCACTATAAAACATAGAAAAATAACACGAAGTAAGCTTCATATCTTAGTAAGCTCGTATGTAAATAACTTAATTCATCGAATAAGTGTAAATCAACCAATTTCATATTATCTACAAACCTTTCTCAGGTCTTAAAACATGATTAAATACCATCTCATTGAACTTTCTCTATTTAATACTCGAATAGGCTATGTACATACCTGTATCGTCTCATACTAACCTCTTTCTCAACCATAACATTCGTTTACCCGCTGAACCGTTCAGAATAGAATTTGGATACTCAATTGTCTCATATGATAAGTACCTATACCATGGCCCGTGGCCAAATCAAGGTAACTTATCCGAAAAACAATTATCATGGCCCGAAGCTAAATCATCTGATATGCATGGCCCGAAGCCAAATTGGTATAACTCACATCCGAAGTGCTAATATCATGGCCCGAAGCCAACTCAACTTATCAACTAATAACAAAACACTAGTATCCAAATCTATTCCTAAAGTTCAACTAGGACTTCACACTTTCTGTTTCTATCATCGAATGCATTCGTTGATTCGTTTCCACAATTCGAACATTATCCATAATCTCATAAACACATTTTATGCAATATCAAGGCATTTAACATACTTTTATAATGAAATTACTACATACGACCTTACCTCGAGTATGACAATGGCGAAATGAGTCAATTACTCGATAATCTTACCTTTCCCCTGATCTAATTCCAGATTCCTCTTTTCTTGATCTAAATTTATTCAAAATTAAATTCTTTAATCAACCACTCATTAAATTTAGTCCAAAACATACATTTAGGTCTATTTGTACTTTAGCCCCTAAACTTTTACACCTTAACAATTTAGTCCATTTTTCCCAAATACACAAAATTCACAAATTTTCATTAAACCCAAGCTTGGTCGAATTACATATAAGTCCCTATCAGCCCAAAACATTCATTTATTTCACATTTTAATTGCTTAATTTGCACACTTAACAATTTAATCCCTATTACGCATTTTCATCAAAAATTACTTTAGAAAACATAAAAATCTATCATCAAAAATTCATATTTCATCTTCAAATATCAAAGAACACATAAACTCATCAATGGAAACTCTCAATGTATCACCCCAAACCCGGCCTAGACATTATGGCCAAATCTGGCGGTGCCACATTAGAGTGCTTTTCAAAAACATGCTCTTGCTAATGAAAACCCATTTGGCAATTTAAAGCCACTTTGTTAGAACTCAAATCATTCTAGCTATTCATTATTCATTTTAAATTGTCATTACTTTCAAAACTCTGTTTGTTGCGGAAACATTTCAAAAGTGTTGCGAAAACATAGTGTTTTGAAAACAGTTATGGTTTTGGAAAACCACGTTCTACTTTTAACAGATATAAGACACAATAAGAAAAAATCCCAAATTAAAAGCTAGAAAATTAGAGAGGCCTTATTACATAAATTAAAACCCAAAACGAAATCTAATAGCAAATAAAAGAAACAGAAGCATTAGTGTGGCCATCTCTCGAGTCCTCACAAAGACCGACCGCTTAACGATTACTGCTGCAAAGACCGATCCGCTAAGGATTACGAGCAACAGCTTAAAACAGATGGGTGAGTTTACAAAAACTCAGTTTGTAATCCCAATAAGAAACAAACTATGAGCAATACAGGTTGGGCCTAAACCCATATTAATAACAGATTAGGCCTGAGCCTATTAGAATAATAGTAACAGTGTGGGCCTTAGCCCAATGCAATAATAATATAGTACAATAATACAACCCAACCCAATCCAGCCAATACACCACTCCATACCACCAACACACCATGTAGGGACCAAGTCGACCCACCCAGCAGACACACCAATATCCCAGCAAATCTGGCAGTAACAATAATGCAACAAAGCTGCCAGTATTAGTGTATGGCACAAAGCCATGAGTAGTGACTTAAAGCCATCAGTAGTAACACAAAGCCATCAATAGTGGCACAAAGCCATCAATAGTGGCACAAAGCCAAAAATATCGCAATAATGTGGCTAGTAATAGTAAGACAACAAAGCTACCAGTAATAAGCTTTAAGCCATCAGTAGGTCCATAGTCGTTTTGTGCAACCCGTGCAACCTTAGGTCCACAATTGTACAACCCGTGCGACCATATCAGTACAGTACACTTCCTCCAAAACATATAAACCCAGCACCATGCAAAATGTCATGTCATAAATCATACATATATGCAGAATGTCATACTCAGAAAGAACAGTCAAATCATAGCACAAATCAGTCATTTACCCTCAATGGGTAAAATAGTCATTTTACCCTATAGGGTATTTCAGTCATTTTACCTGCCTTGGGGTCTAGGTACTCTTATCTACCCATCAGAAGGTCTACAGTCGCCTCTAGTGACTCGTGCAACCTTAATTGCCCTAACAGTGTAAATTGGCCCAGGGCCCATTATGCAGCCAATGTGGGCCCACACACCTGTGTGGCCCATTAAGCCCAAAAATTACCACTGCCATGCGAACTACATAGCCCAGTCCAGTATTTGCCACGAACCGTTGCCTTTATCCGTGTGAAGCCCACAAGTCTATTGGGCCCACATGGCCCATTTTTGCCCATCGAGGCCCATAACAGCCTAAGCCCATGAGAATGCTCATGGTGGCCTCTACAGTCTTACGCCCATGATTCGTGGGCTTGGCTTGCCACATGTGCGTTCGCACACCCATGTGGCCAAAAGGCCATTCTTTCGGCTTTTCGGCTTTTCGGCTTTACGGTATTTGTCGTTCTACAGTCTATATAGTGTGAATACACACCTGCTATGGAGTTGCAACCGAACCACTTCTAATACGAGAACCTATGATCAACCACAACCCCTTATTAGTCTCAAACTCTTGTTAATCCAATACCATTATATTGAAACCGCTGCAACCAAAACATCTACTTACCAAAAAATAATCGCAACCTTCCCTTGCTCTAACTCCACGTACTCCTTCCAAAAGCTTTACCTTCACAAGAACAGTTAACTAACTCATAAACATCTATAATCCCATATAGATATGACTAAAACTTTAACCCTTGCCCGTAGAGGAATTATCCCTTGTAAAGGAAAAGTAATCGGCCTAACACCTTGCTTATAGAAATCGAGCGCCTAGCAACATTCGATGAGATCACAGTGTTACAAGTCAATCATTAGGGTGAAAAAGAGAATGAGTGGAAAGGGTACATTCGACCCCCAGAAGAAGAAGTCGACAAAACCTGAAAAGAAGACTTACCAATACTTAGCCAAGGCCCAAGCCTAGAAGTTGCCCGAATAGAAACTGGATATTCGGTCAAGAATAATTCGGCCAAGAGAAGAATGAAGGGAAATGGAATAGATTTGGCTAACACAGTAGAGAAGCAAAACAAATCGGAGGGAAAAAGGCAATGAAGAGGGAGGTACATTCGGCAGTGATTGCAAAAGGGAGAGGAAAGCAGAATTTTCGGCCTAAAAGCAGAATATGCCAAAGGAGATTCTGAAAGAAGAAAACAAAGAGAACCATTTTGTAAGCTTGAGAGAAAGATTCGGCAACCACTAGTAACCAAAATGAAAAGCAAAAAAATAAACTATTTTCGGCACTTTAGAGTTCAACAAATTGGCAAAGAAACGGAAAATTTCCAAAACAAATGCCCAAAATCGAACCAAATGAGAGAAAAACACCCCTAGCCGAACTACTCATCTCCATTCGGAAAAATCTCCCCAACACTTCAAACTCTTTCTTTTCCTCCACAAATCTCTCCCTAAAAATCCTCCTTAATCTCCTCCTTGATTTACTCCCCCTCTTCTCTTTGACCAATTTAAATTCTACCTTGCCGAGATTCAGTCGGCTTCTGTCTCTCACATGGCAAGAGAGCAAAATAAATACTCTTTTTTCCTTACCATTACTTGAAACTTAGACCTCAAGAGAAACATCCACACGCCACATCCACTAGATCAATAGGCTCTTTATGTCATATCTTACCAAATTTTATTTATAACCCTACTGACCAAAGATAGGGGTTTTATGCTTAAAAACCAAAATTTTGTGCAAGCCAGGACTTGAACCCATGACTTCTCAGACACTTCCAGAGCACACAACCACTAAGCCAAACACTCAATTGTGTCACTTTCCTACACAATTAATTTTTATGTGTAGTCTCCTAACTGCACCCCTGCTTAAGGCCCATTCCTTCTAGGACCAAATTCAGGGCATTACAATTCACCCTTCCTTGAAAAAATTTCATCTTCAAAATTTCCAAATATCAGAACAGTTATACAACCCAGACTACTCCACTACACTCTCACTATGCACTCCGATCCGAATAACACTAGCATACTTTAATTTGAACTTGAAAGCTCTTACACACACCCAAAACATCCAACCATTGGAGCAGATAGATATCACCCGCATACAATTTCTGTATCCCAATTATCACACCCAAATAAAACATACCTGACTTAAAAGTGACTTGGCAATCCCGAACCCGATGCTCCTTCAAACCGCATCTGAGACATGCTATTGACTTCCTCCAGCATTTACCCGAATGATACCCTTTACAATGCTCGAAAGCTAGTATGTTTGGATACATTTTAACACGTTTCATAGAATGAGGCTCCAGCCTCAAAGAATTGTGATATCTCTTCTTCTTACAATCCAAGCACCCAGCATGAAGCGTTTCACCAATCTCCTTAACTTTGGCCTCAAACACTTCCTCTAGCACCTCCCTTACTAACCGAGTCAGTGCCTCAGTACCAAGCTTCGAGTTATCACTACCCAAAGTTGGCGAACATACCCTGACCTCCGTCTCCTGAACAATCTCACGATCTAGTGAAACTGGTAACCCCTTGCGACCCTGCTTACCATCGGAACCAATATCAGTACTGTCGTTAACTCAGAAATCTACATTTCCAGAACACACAGAGAATAAATACAAAATCTAAATTCCAGTGTTTCAGTATAGTTTAATACATAAAGAAATCACAGTATTTTAAACAAGCAATAGTTTCAGAATGACTTACAGGATCGGCGCGGCGACTCAGTGTACCACACATTCAGTATAACCTTTCAAAATAGTTCAAATCGTTTTAAAACAGTTCTTTTAGAATTTCAAAGTTTTGGAAGAAACCCAAATCCACAGTCGAGTTTTGCAACTTGGATCTGATACCACAAAATGTAACACCCCAAATTCGGCCTAGACATTATGGCCGAATCTGGTGGCGTCACATTAAAGTACTTTTCAAAAACTTGCTCTTGCTGATGAAAACCCATTTGGAAATTTAAAGCCACTTTGTTAGAACTTAAATCATTCTAGCTATTCGTTATTCATTTTAAATTGTCATTACTTTGAAAACTCCATTTGTTGCGGAAACATTTCAAGAGTGTTGCTGAAACGTAGTGTTTTGAAAGAAGTTATCGTTTTGGAAAACTGTGTTCTACTTTTAACATATATAAGACATAATAAGCAAAAATCCCAAATTAAAAGCTAGAAAATTAGAGAGGCCCTATTACATAAATTAAAACCCAAAACGAAATCTAATAGCAAATAAAAGAAATAGAAGCATTAGTGTAGCCATCTCCAAGTCCCTCGCCGCACCGATCCGCCTAAGGATTACCTGAACAGTTAAAAAATAGATGGGTGAGTTTACGAAAACTCAGTGTGTAATCCTAATAATAACAGTAACAGTGTGGGCCTTAGCCCAATGCAGTAACAATAAAGTACAATAATGCAACCCAATCCAATCCAGCCAATACACCACTCCGTACCACCAACACACCATGTGGGGACCAAGTCGACCCACCCAGGCAACACATCAATATTGCGGAAAGCTACCAAGATGCGATAACGCAAAGAAAGCCGCGAAGCTCGATATATGGCAGAAAGCCATGAGTAGTGGCTCGAAGCCATCAGTAGTGGCACAAAGCCATCAATAGTGGTACAAAGCTATCAATAGTGGCACAAAGCCATAAACATCGCAACAATGTAGCCAGTAATAGTAATGGATCATCCTCATGGAGGAGGTGAGGGGCGCACGAAAGGAGGGGCTTCGGTTAATGCCTTTGTCCGTAGGCGGTTGTACACTTTAAGCTTGAATTAAGAAGAGATATTTTTCTAGGAAAAAAAGGGGGAAAAAGAAAAGTCTAAGTGCATATGGCACGAAAAGGAAATCCGATTTCAGTAAGACTTGAGAAGAATTTGAGACCAGTAATAGGCTTTAAGCCATCAGTAGGTCCACAGTCATCTTGTGCGACCCTTGCAGCCTTAGGTCCACAGTCGTCTTGTGCGACCCGTGCGACCATATCAGTACAGTACACTTCCTCAAAAACATATAAACCCATCCCCATGCAAAATGTCATGTCATAAATCATACTTATATGCAGAATGTCATACTCAGAAAGAACAGTCAAATCATAGCACAAATCAGTCATTTACCTTCGAGGGACAAAATAGTCATTTTACCCTATAGGGGTATTTTAGTCATTTTACCTGCCTTGGGGTCTAGGTACTCTAATTGACCCATCAGAAGGTCTACAATCGCCTCGAGCGACTCGTGCAACTTTAATGGTCCTAGCAGTGTAAAAGGGCCCAGGGCACATTATGCGGCCCATGTGAGCCCACACACCCATGTGGCCCATTAATCCCAAAAATTACCACAGCCATGCAAACTACACAGCCCAGTCCAGTATTTGCCACAAACCGTTGCCTTTATCCGTGTAGAGCCCACGAGCCCATTGGGCCCACACAGCCCATTTTGGCCCATCGAGGCCCATAACAACCTTAGCCCATGAGAACGCTCATGGTGGCCTCTACAGTCTTAAGCCCATGATTCTTGGGCTTGGCTTGCCACATGTGCGTTCGCACACCCATGTGACCAAAAGGCCATTCTTTCAGCTTTTCGGCATTTGCCGTTCTACAGTCTATATTGGGTGAATACACACCTGCTATGGAGTTGCAGCCGAACCACTTCTAATACGAGAACCTATGATCAACCACAACCCCTCATTAGTCTCAAACCCTTGTTAAACCAATACATTTATATTAAAAATGCTGCAACCAAAACATCTACTTACCAAAGAATAATCGCAACCTTCCCTTGCTCTAACTCCACATACTCCTTCCAAAAGCTTTACCTTCACAAGAACAGTTAACTAACTCATAAACATCTATAATCCAATACAGATATGACTAAAACTTGAACCCTTACCCGTAGAGGAATTATCCCTTGTAAAGGAAAAGTAATCGGCCTAACACCTTGCATATAAAAATCGAGCGCCTAGCAACATTCGATAAGTTCACAGTGTTACAAGTCAATTAATAAGGTGAAAAAGAGAATGAGTGGAAAAGGTACATTCAGCCCCCAGAAGAAGAAGTCGACAAACCCTGAGAAGAAGACTTACCAATACTTAGCCAAGGCCCAAGCCTAGAAGTCACTCGAATAGAAACTGGATATTCGGCCAAGAATAATTCGGCCAAGAGAAAAAAGAAGGGAAGTGGAATAGATTCAACCAACACAGTAGAGAAGCAAAAAAAATCAGAGGGAATAAATCAATGAAGAGGGAGGTGCATTCGGCTATGATTGCAAGAGGGAGAGGAAAGCATAATTTTTTGCCTAAAAGTAAAATATGCCAAAGGAGATTTCGAAAGAAGAAAACAAAGAGAACCATTTTGTAAGTTTGATTGAAAGATTCGACAACCACCAGTAAGCAAAATGACCAGCAGAAAAATAAACTATTTCCAGAACTTGAGAGTTCAACAAATAGGCAAAGAAAAGGAAAATTCCCAAAACAAATGCCCAAAATCGAACCAAATGAGAGAAAAACACCCTTAGCCGAACTCCTCATCTCCATTCGGCATAATCCCCCAACACTTTAAACTCCTTCTTTTCCTCCACAAATCTCTCCCTAAAAATCCTCCTTAATCTCCTCCTTGATTTGCTCTACCCTCTTCTCTTTGACAAATTCAAATTCTACCTTGCAGAGTTTCAGTCGGCTCCTGTGTCTCACATGGCAAGAGAGTAAAATAAATACTCTTTTTGCCTGGCCATGACTTGAACCTTAGACCTCAGGAGAAAAATCCACACGCCATATCCACTAGATCAATAGGATCTTTATGTCATACCTTACCAAATTTTATTTATAACCCTACTGACCAAAGATAGGGGTTTTATCCTTAAAAACCAAAATTTTGTGGAAGCCAAGACTTGAACCCATGATTTCTCAGACACTTCCAGAGCACACAACCATTAAGCCAAACACTCAATTGTGTCACTTTCCTGCACAATTAAATTTTTATATGTAGTCTCCTAATTGTTCCCCTACTCAAGGCTCATTCCTTCTAGGCCCAAATTCGGGGAGTTACTATAACACCCCTCATCCGCATCCGACACCAGGATAGGGTTCGAGGCGTTACTGGTAATTCCCCTTTTACACACTTGCTAAATCGGGTCCCCAAAATTTGCCCAAAATTAAAACCTTTCAAACATGTACCACTCGTCCCTTATACAGGCCTTCGACGCTTAAAACACACCTAGGGGTAATACGTGGAAAAATCGAAAACATTCGATAGACTTTGGGCACTTTAGAAAATTTTTCCTTACTTGAAGTGTAACACGCCCATGTGATGGGGCCATGTGGTCAAACACGCCCGTGTGACTTGGGACACGCCCGTGTCCACAGCCCGTGTGCAACATGACTTCAACCTCATCATACTGTTAAATTAACACGGCATAGTCTCATGCCCTTGTGCTTAGCCCGTGTTCTATACTGACTTAAAAATTCAAGTGCAGGGGACGCACGACTATACCACACACCCATGGGGGTGAGCCATGTGTCACACACGGCCTAGACATACACCCGTGTGTCTACCCATGTGGACCTTATTAGGCTATTTTCCAAGCCTTAAGTCACCCTCTACTAACTAATTACGCTTATAGATTACTATAGTGCATGTTTAGGCCAATTTATACATTTATAAATATGAAACTTTGATTAACCTCATTGCATGTGAACCTCCTGTCATTGGTTTCATACATGCTAAGTTAATTCTCATCTTGCATTTAAGGATTTCTATGTCTACTCGATATATTTAAGGTTGGCTCGTTTTTATAACTCATTGCCAATTTTAACCAAACCATCATATGTGAACATAAACATGCATAGATTTGCAGGTCATAGCCTACTTCAAAATAAGCCAATTTCCATGACCATATCCAAAAAAATAAGTATAACTTTACATGCCTTCATTTTGGCAAATCAAATGACACATATAACCAAATACTCAAGTTTTATACATGCCATTGAACAAAACATAAGTGCCTATATACCAACACTGAACTAGTTGATTGTGTGTTGATTCTCCAACCGTCTTCTAGTCTATACGAGTCCTCGAGCTCTATAAGACAAGGAAAAGAGTGGGGTAAGCATTTACATGCTTAGTAAGCTCGTAATAACTGGAAAGTAAACTTACCAATTATTTAGCATACATCCTTATTAAATAATGAAACCAACAAGTATGGAAATGATTTCCCTATTACAGGCACTCAAGCAATGAGTTGGTCACACAACAAAACACCATGCAATTTATCTTAGATGAGCTCATTATTCAACAGGTCATTCGTACATATACTTCGTGTTAGTCTCGTTGAGTTTTTAGGAAATCTCGATGGATCATCCAGTCATGATCAATTCATATGAATGATCATTTCAATTATGCACTCCCATGAACCTCACATCTTACGGCGGGATTACCAGTCCAGGCTAAATCGCCCGCAATATAAACTCATAAGGTGATGTCAAGATTACCAGTCCAGGCTAAATTCCTTACATGAAAAACATCCTTATTGAGCTCAGATCTGAATTACTAGTCCAGGCTAAATCCATACCCTAATTGGATTACCCGTCCGGGCTAAATTCACAATGCACACATATTCTTCTAGAGGCTCGATCACTCAGGGAACACCCGTCTAGGCTAGATCCTTTTTATACTTGAGATCATCAGATTACCCGTCCGGGCTAAATCCTCTCTGCAACACATGCAGGATCTCAAGCCTCATGTAAATCATGGTTATCCATCGAATTCCCTTTCTAACCTCAACCGAGACATTTACCAATAAATTATTATCAAAGATACATTCCATGCATTTTCATGCCATCAATAATGCAATCATCATGTATTCATAAATCATACAATTATGCATGTTATGAGTTTACTTTAAGTTATCCGAACTTACCTAGTACTTGTTTCAATGATGTGTTTCGGTTATTCCAAAACCTTTCATTTTCCTCGATCGACCTCCAAAACTTGTTCCTTGGGGTCTATAATAATAAAATTAAATCATTAACATATCACATTGTACTTCCTGGTCCAAATGACCACTTTGCCCCTAACCTTTCATATTTTTACGATTTAGTCCTTAAGCTCGTATAATGAAACACATGCAATTTCTATCTTACCCAAGCCTAGCCGAACAATATTCCTTCTTATGGGAGCCCACATTTTCCATTATTTTGACATTTCTACCACATATTTAACAACTTTTGCAAAAAGGTCCCTTTAGGGGTTTGTCATGAAAATCACCTACGAAAAGATGTTTAACACACATTCAAATTTCATATTCCTCTATAAACCATCAAAATGCAAGTAACTCATGCCTGGGTAAATTTCTAAACATGAACCCTAGCATGAAATATGGGTAGAACTAGAGAGAGTAAGCTATTGGGATTTCAAAAATACGAAGAACATTAAAAATAGGGCTTGGGAGCACTTACTATTGAGCTTGAAAATGTTGAAAACCCTAGCTATTGAGGACTTGAGAATTTTGGCTTGTACAAGGGAGAAGATGGCTGATTTTTTCCTTCTTTTTCCCATTTTATTTCATTAAAATGCCAAATGAACAAAATGCCCTTAAGCCATTTCTTTAAGATTTCATCCATACAAGCCCATTTTTGTCCAAAAACTTAGAAATTGGGAAAATTTCTCTCTAAGGCCTTCTAATTTATAATCTAAAGCAATTTCATACAAATTTCTTCTAGAATCGAAGTTTCGCAATTTATTCAATTTAGTCCCTAATTTCCAATTCGACACCTTACTCAAAGAATTTCTTCATGAAATATTGACACATGCATATACTCATATTCTCGACCTCATACTAATCATAAAATAAATATTTTGGTGTCAAATTTGTGGTCCCGAAACCACTATTTCGACTAGGCCCTATTTCGAGATGTTACAGTTACACTCAAAATCTTTAACAGCTTCAAAATTAAAGGTACAGGCTAGCTAGATTGAGCTGCAATGGTTACAAAAACATAGAAATTAACAAAAACTGAGCTAAAACGGACTTACAATCAATGAGTGTAGTAGCCGAACCCTAGAAACCTCCTATGGATGTTTTTCTTTCTTATTTTTGGTTATAGAAGATGAAAATGGTATAAAAATTTGGCTTATTATTACTTAGTTCATGTTTATTTTATAAATTACACATTTAACATTTATAATTAAACATATAAATCATTTAATATATGCCCAAAAGTGTCCACTCAACATTATAATGGTCAAATTACAACATAAGGACTTCTAATTTAATAAACCATAGCTATTATATACTTTTACCTATTAAAACATGCATTTTACACTTTACGCGATTTAGTCCTTTTTATCAAATTAACTATTCAAATGATAAAATTTCTTCACGAAACTTTCACACATACATACTATCATGTTGTAAGCACATTAAATAATATTAAAATAATTTTTTGACATTCGATTTGTGGTTCCAAAACCATTGCTTTGATTTAGCTAAAATCGGGCTATTACATGTTGGAAAAATATAATGTAAAGCATAAAGTTTCTATAGCTTACCATCCTCAGATGAATGGTAAAGTTGAGATTGTGACTAAACAAAAAAAGGGCATACTTGAAATAGTAGAGCACCCAACTTGAAGAGATTGGTCCTGTAGACTTGATGAAGCATTGTGGGCCTACCGAACGACATTTAAGAATCCTTCAGGGATGTCTCCTTACAAGTTAGTCTACGGTAAGACATGTAATTTACGCTTGGAATTTGAGATATAGCCTGTTAATAATTGAGAATAATTTATTGGAATAAGCTGAGTACATGGAAACACAAAAATATACACACTTTTTCATGCTCTTTTTAACTCAAATTCATGTATTTTCGTTAAAATTCTTGTTGAAAAATATATAATTATTATAAAATAATTAAATTGTACTTAAATTATTAACATGTTGAATTTTACTTAATTTTATAATAAATTTTCATTAATTTTGATCATTTTCGACAGATCCGCACAAAGGGCGAAAAATGGTTCGGAAGACACTGCTAAAAGCGCAAAACCAAGAAGCAATTTTGAAGCATGAAGGCAAATTAATTTTTCAGCCTTAGACGGTCAAATTTATGTGTATTAATTCATAATATAATTGATTTTAATTTTAATCCAATTTAATTTGGGTTAAATAAATTATTATTAATTAATTATGAAAATGGGCCTAGTTGAGCTGAGCCGAGAAAATCGATCCAACCGAGCACTGGGCAGCCCAAAACCGTCCCACATGCTGACCCAATCAGCTTGTTTTTCAGATTATTTTGCTTGTAAACTAGCTCTTGAAGACTCCTTCAATTTGCATTCAAACCCCTCCACTATTCATGCTTTTCAAGATTTGCCCCTACCTAAAAATAACATATTTGAAATCTTCAAACATGCCACATGTGTGGCTGGCCATGGGGGGAGTCTTTGGATTCTGATTTTGGCTATTTTTAGAAGCCTTCTCAACCTATAAATACCCCTCTTGGCTGCTTACTTCAAACATATCTCAAACCCATTTATTTCTTCACTTCTCTTACACTTTTCTCTCTGCATTCCCTTCTATTGTTTTTCATTTTCTTCCCCTATTCCTTTGCCAATTTCACCTCTTGAAAAAGATTCCTTCAACCACAATTTGTAGCAGCATTCAAGTATTTGTGGAAGTCTTGGTTCAACAAGAACATACAGAGAAGGAGGAGCAGAGCAAACTAGTCAAGCTTCAGAGAAACATCAGATTTGATTCTTGTTCCTTTTCCTTTTAATTTTATTGTTGTTGTTATGAAAATGTCTATGAATATTTGTGATGTTGATATGTTTAATTTAATTAATATGGCTTAAATTTAATTCATGTCAGGTTGATTGCATTTCATCTACTTGAGATATTAAAATTGTGTTTGTGTTGTTATAGGTCTCGGTAAGATGTTTGATTAAGTAAAACCATGACTAAGTTATTCTTGCATTACAATTGTAAGGTAACTAATGAATTAATTATTTAAACGGATTGAAATTGTAATTAATTGACATAATACTTAATCAATGCATGTTTAATCATCTAAGGTAGTTGAGGCTTAAATTAGCAACGGTATCTAACGATACATTAGCATTGCATAACTTGAAAGATTATTGTGATTAAACTGTTTCAAGATAGAAGGTAGAAATACATTGTTACCTCACGTAACCTTTTATGTGTTTATGAGATTGAATTAATTGTTTGAATTAGCATAGAGATATGTACAAGAGATTATTTTAATTTCATAAGTATATATGTGCATTAATAGATTTACTTATTAAAATTTTTTTAATCGGTTGAATTGATGTAGAGATATAGTCAAGAGATAAATGAATTTTGGTAGGTAAGTATGTTCATAAGTTAGCAAATTATCGAGTTGCCATGAATTTATTCGTAACAACATGAACATGAGTTCAATAATTCTAAGTTAAGAAACATAATTAATCTAAAACAATTATGTCATCTTGATTAAAATCATCTTTTGAAATCGTGCATTGGAACTTTTATTTTATTTTTATTTATTTTACTTCTTTAAAATCCTAGTTTTTAATCACCTCTTCAAATCAAAATATTTTTCTTCACCAAAGTGTTTTTAAAATTGTATTCATAAATAATTCTTTTCACAATCCCTGTGGGTACGATAATTCAACATTTACTTGTCACTTTTATTACTTGTTGTGATTGTGTACACTTGTCTATTTTCGTCGTTCCAGTACACATTTATTAGAAGAAGGCATTTATGTAAACTCAAGTTGCATAATTAGAAATTTTTTTCCCCTTGAGCATAATTGTACTAAATTCATAACTATCAGAAGAATTGATTTTTAGAGGAAATTTTAAAAGGGTGATTTCTTGAGTTCTTTCATATTAGCATTACTCAGGACGAGAAATGAAATAAGTTTGGGGGTGTGGTAACTCGAAAATATATAGACTATTTCATCATTTTATGATCATTAATTCATGCAAAATTCCAAGTGTTGTTCATCATATTCTGTAATTTTATTATAGAATATCTAATTTAGATAAAATTTAAGACACATCTTTGTTTTTAACTATTTTGATGCTAAAATTACACGATTTTGTCAACTTTAAGTAATTTGGAGCTATAGAAGAACAATCGATCTCAAAGTCACCTTGGGAAGCTCAAATTATTGTAGCATCCTTACAACATGAACCATATAGACGATGGTTGATTGATAAACACCCATGGATGCCCCAAAATATTATTCCTGGGCTCTAAAAATTTATTTGACCCAATTCTCAACTAGATTGATGAAACTGGATAGCATGATGCAATGAAACAGGCCCAGAGCATCCAATTGAGGAGGAATGAGCCGCCAAACCAAGTGAGGCATAAACTGTATATGAGATTGCCCAAATCAGCCATCCAAATCTGATTTAAATAATTAAAAATCAGCCCTTATATTTCTTCATGTGAGCGTTCCAACCCTTCCACTTTTCAAGCTTTTTATTTCAAGCAACTAACTAAAAATAGAAAGCCATCAACACCCTCTCCCTACAATGAAAGGTCGGCCACATTTGGAGAGAAAATCAAGGCTCTTAGTTCCTTTTTTTAGTCATCTCTCACTAGTATAAATAGACCTTCACTTTTTCATTCATTCATCACCCAATTCATTCTTCCATCTTTCATCCTTCATCTCCCACTTGTTCTCTTTTTTCTCTTTTCTTCCATTCCCTATATTTTTCCCTCTCGAAAGAGTGTTTGCAAGGTTTGAGAGCACCCACATTTGGCCATACTGAGAACTTCTTAGCTTGGTTGTTTTGGTAAGAAAGGAAAGAATGGAGGAAGGAGCAATTGAGTTATGCTTCAGAAATTTACCAGAAACGACTTAGAGTTTCTTCTTTCCTTTAAATCTTTTGTTTTTACTCAATTTCATGAACATGATTGCAACTAAGTGCTTTTTTTTCAATATAATCATGATTTCTTAATTTTTTTAGTGTTATAATGATTTGATTTCCAAAGTTTAGTTTATTTAATTTTGGTAAAGGTGTTTTGTGCTTTTGATCTGTTTATTCATGCAAGTAAAATCATGGCTATGTTTCTTATGCATTATAAACTTAAAGAAATGACTAATTAACTAATAAATCTAATCAAGGTTTTAATTAATTGACAAAATACTTGTGTGGTGTATGTTTAATCATTTAGGGATTAAATTTGTAATAATACCAAAACTATTATTACCTTACATAGCCTCATATGAAGTTTTCCTTATGAAATTACAAGTTTATTAAACATAGAAATATGTGAGGTAAACTTAATACTAAATAAGTCTAACATTTTTACTCAATTAGATAAAGGTTAGTAAATGATCAACTTGCCATGGAATCTCCAAAACATCTTTTAACAGTGCTTAAATAAATCTAAGCTAGGAAAGAAGATTATTCTAACACAAGCATGCTATTATAATAACTCTAGAAAAAACTTGCATAATTTTTGTGTTTATTATGTTTTGCATACTTAGGTAATTTTTAGTTAATTAAATTAGTTACTCAATCCACTTTTACTTGTTTGCATCATATTCTAATCTATATTAATTTTCACTACCAATTTGTTTAAGTTTTAATTTTTCACAAAGATTTGCTTATACAATCCATGTGGAGACGATACTCTATACTTATCACTTTATTACTTGTCAACAATTGTGTACACTTGTACATTTCGTCAAACTAGGACTTTTTTGCAATTACTTCTCTATGAGATCATGTCTGTTGGTTCTCACTTATGTGCTTAAGAAGG
This sequence comes from Gossypium longicalyx, assembly GCA_025698465.1. Classification (NCBI taxonomy): domain Eukaryota; kingdom Viridiplantae; phylum Streptophyta; class Magnoliopsida; order Malvales; family Malvaceae; genus Gossypium; species Gossypium longicalyx. Next base: position 61,580,126 of record CM046995.1, on the reverse strand, counting down.
ATAGTCATGTATATTTCTCGTGACTACTTACGTTAAAGGAAAAATCCTGATGAATACCTTCAAGCATGAGCCATCATTAATGCCAGGTCTAATTGATTTCAGAAGATGGATCCTTAATTTCAACTAAATAGTCAGACACAATTATTTCATATAGTGTCTCAGACCACACACTTGATTGAATAAACAGTTCACCCGTTTCGGGAGTATAGATGAATACTCTTGTACTATCCCAAAAAGAATCTAGCAGACTAACATATATAAAAAATAACATCCCTACTATTTGCCATACATTAGATTCAAGTGTAGTTTATGCTATTAGCATGCAAACTCATTCTTGACGAACTTAGCAACAGATTCACATACTTGAACGAATCTACTAACTCCTACAAGAGTGAATTTCATGGTTGCTATAGATGTAAAGTTGTAAAAGCAAAGCTGGCGGATCGACATAACTTGCATACACCTTATTTCATCCGCTAGTCCAGGCACGACAGCCTTCTCATAACATTAAGTCACCTTTTAGCTAACTCAAACGAATGGGACTTAGCACAGAATCATGATTATAATATTGTTCTGATGAACTTTCTTCACATATAATATTCTTGGGGAACTTTCCACCCATCAGATAGTCTTGATGAGCTTCCCACATAAGATAATCTTGATGAATCTTCCACATAACAATCCTGGTGGACCTTTCACATAAGATAGTCTTAAATAACCTTCCACATAGGATAGTCCTGACGGATCTTTCACATAAGATAGTCCTAACGGACCTTCTACATAATATAGTCTTGATGGACCCTCCACATATGATAGTATTGATGGACCTTCCATATATGATAGTCCTAACAGACCTTCCACATATATGGTAATGCCATGGCCATGGTTTTCCATATGTCTCAAAAGGGCTCTCATTTGTCCCACACAAGGGGCTCTCATATACTAAGGCACACCATTCTTTGAATCATTTCAAATCTATTTTCCTGGCTTAATCCAACTGAACCTCCCTCAAAGCCACATACATAAAATGCATATGCAATCCATGCATGACCATCCGAACCTTCTCAAAGTCACATAAATAGAATGCATATCATATACACATTTCACCAATAAAGACTATGAATCATACAACATATAACACGCTAAAATTTTTATTGATATATCATAATCATACTTACTACAAGTTAATCATAACACTTTAATACATAATACTGCATTACGCTAAACAATTCATTTACTCAACATAGTTAGCTTACAACCATTTGTATATTTACATACCACACTACTCGCAATCACCATATATCATTACTTCGCCATAACATTATTGGATCTGGTGCCCTAGGCGTAGTATTTTCATCAATATACGCTTATAATTTTTTTGAACAAATTGGTTAATAGAAAAATTCACTAATTACTTTATTATACTTTGTATAATTCTCCTCACATTGTTTTTTCATGCAAAGCAAAATGGAAGCAAATGTTGCTCATTGGTTGTCTAATGTTTTTACTAATACAAAAAGAGGTATTATGTGGTCGAATCATTATACGAAAAGACAACTTGTATTAGTAAACAAACCTAAACATGTCCTTAATCTAATTGGAAATGAGCAAGCTGATTGAAAGACTAATATGTCATCTACCAAGTCCAATCAGGGAGATGCATTGTATCAAAGAGAATGACTCCTAGAAAATAAAGACATAGATGTGACTAACTAGACTGATAGTACATTGGACAGAACCCAAGTAGAATAGATCCTAAATTCGTTTATGGATTTATTCACTTGTGACATTCATAGTGTGGCATACCTAAATCCTAAGTGGATGGTGATCTATGTATATGTGACTCGTACACTTTGATGTAAGTAAAAGCCCAAGTTTAAATAGATAAGAAACTAAAAGCTGGTGCGTTGGGTGTACGACATCTGTAGTATGTAGCATCATTAACAATAGTGGAATTCATAGCCCAGAAAATGGGTAAATGATATGTTCTCATTAGCATTACTTAGTTGATGAAAAGTAAGCAATGCCACGAGTCATCCGTCTTTGTAATGGATAACTTGATCACTAATTGATAATAATTGAATTTTCATGAAGAAAGATATAATGGTTACCATAAGCTAAGATAAGATCATATTGGGAGAGTGAATATTATCCCAAAGAGATCAAGGATATCCTATAAGGGTAACACACTAATGACAAGGTCATTGGATGAGCACTAAGTAGTTGTTTTCGTAATGGTATGTCGCTGAGGAGAGCTCAGTCATGATACTTTAGTGGAATGACTTCATGAATAAATAAGTTTATAATTAATAGGTGAAAATTCAAAACTTAATTATAAATCATTTGAGCCTAAACTACATGTCCAATTGGTCCCTCCGCTAGCTCATTGAAACCAAAAATGAATTACATGTTTGAATAGAAATGAATAGGATAAATAGGAAAAGAGAAATAAGAAACATTCAAGAATTATTATGGTTTTCTCCAAAATGGAGGAATGGAATCATTTGGAAATGAATGTAGGTTTCCAAAAAAGGTAATGAAAATGAAAATTTGCAATCCTATGTAGGATTACGTGAAAAATGATGGAAGAATGAGTTTATGTTTTTGGACTGTTTTGAAGCCCGAAAATGAAAATAAATCATTCAGACATAATGAAAATGTTGAGTTATGATATATTGAATGAAATTTCTCAAAATTTTATTAGGGGTAAAATTGTCAAAATTTGTAACGCCCCAATAATCTCGAAATCTCGAACTTTTTTTTTTTCGGTTTCGATAGAAATTATACTTAACATTCCTAGCCAAGTGTTAATTATATGATAGTAGGTCTTGGTTAAGGGTTGAGTTCGAATTTAGGGGTAAAGGAAATTATAAGTTAATAGTTAAAAGAACCCTAATGGCAAGAAGGTTGGTTTTTAAATAAATGAAGGAGGAATTAGACACAAAAAAGCTTGTGGCAAGGAGGCAAGTGGCGTGTTGAGCTATTGAGGGGGGCTTGGGTTCAAATCCCTCCTTGCTCAAAAGGAGGATTTATTTTTGCTTAGCAGATGGCCAGTAGTGGTGTTGATTATGAACTCTATAGGGTGTGATAAGAAGCAAAATTTGAGGAGGGGATTAAGGAGTTATCAGCGAGAGAAATTAGGAGATGAGGAGTGCAAAGAGGTGGAGTCGAATTGGGAATTTGGGCATGGGAAATTCAGCTATAGACTTTATATATAGGTTTTGAATGTGAGGATGCTAGGTTAATGCCGAATTCTTCCTCTCCTTGTTACTAGAAAACACTTTTTCTAAAAGCCGAAAATCCCTTGTTCTTCTTTCTTTCCTTTGTTCCGATTCTCCATTCTTTCCCTACTCAAGATCTATTTTTGATTCACCTCTAGTTTTAAACAATTTCTCTTTGTGCCGAATAACCTTTTTACCATACAAGTCACAAGAGCCGAATATCCTCTGAGCCGCCACTACTCTTTCTACTTCGGCCAATTCTAGAGTAAGTGTTTTGTTCTCTAAATTAGTTTTACTAGTATCATTTAATCTGTCCATCACTTCTTCTAATCGGTTTTGGTAGGATTAGTATCAAATCCCAGTCTTTTGGATCCCTGCTGATTTGCTCCTTAGGTGTGAGATTTTGGTAAGTGTTCTTCACTTCGGTACAGGGTTGGTCGAATAGGCTTTAGTAGAAAAGGGCGACATATGTTGGATACAAGTCACCCATTATGTTTTTAACGATAAAGGTTAATGCATATTTGGAAAGTACTCGTGATTGGTGATCTAGGAAAAGCTATTAAGGCTTGGCGTTTCAGGTAAGGTTAAGGTGAGACTTCGGCTTTTGGTAAACTATTCGATAAGTATGTGAGATTAATCCTTGAGTGATATCGACTGTAGGTTCATGGCTAAGGGGATTGCAGCACGCTTTATTAGCATGTGTGTACATACACTGCACACATACAGTAGATCGGCAAATCCCGAAATGCTAAAAAGTCAAAATGCAGAAAAGCTGAAAGTTTGGCTACGGTAGTCTTTTGAGAGCATGAACACTCGTAAGGGGGAAACCGACAGGTTCTCTGAGACTCCATGGGCGATTCCATGGACTTGGGCTATGTTTTGACCAACTGGGCCAGGATGGGCTAAATGGGCTGATGGGCTGTAGGGCCCATAATTGGAAAAATTGGTAATTGATGTTATGTGATGGAAAATTGTATGAAAGCATGACTATGGAAGTGATTGGGCCTAGTGGGCCATATGAATGAGATTGGGCCTAGCGGTCCATGTGCATGTATGTAGATTTGTCTGGGATTTGTAAAGGGTTTTGGGCCTAATATCCGATAACTGCTTAAACAGACATAAAACTTAATTAATTTATTGTAACCGTGGATAAGTCATAGGGTTAAGGTGTGGCAACGGCTAAATGCATGTCTAGGATTGGATCTAGGGAGAGCTTGGTACATAAGCGGTCTCAATGACTCACCTCCTCTTCTCTAGAATCCTACTTGGTGCATAGTATTCATTCATCTTAGCTCACGGGATTTGTTAACGGGCCAAGGTAAGTGAAAACCGTAATAAAGGATAATTATCGAAATGCCCCTAAGGGCAAAAATGACCAAAATACCCCTATATGTTGAAGGTAAGGTTTATGGATGTTATATGCATATCTACTGCATACATACGATATTCTGGTTAGGTTGCATCTTGTTAGGGAATTATGCAAGAGAGGAAGTATATGAGGATCGCAAGGTTGCTTGACAACCATGGATCCACTGACGGCTGTTAAGCCCAATATGTGATTGGCAGCTTGCTGCAATGAAGGTAGTTCTGCAACCGAGCTACCATTGATGTGTATCAGTTGGGTGGGTCGATATTTATATCCCCACATGCTGTGTACCGGGGAACGGAGTTGATGTGTATCGGTTGGATTATTTGGGGTGGGTTGCATTGCATTGTATTGCATGTATGATTTTATGGTGACTGATGAATGCTAGTTACTTGTCGAGGGTTGTACACACTGAGTTTGCGAAACCCCCCTCTTTTATTTTTCTTAGGTGATGATCAGTAGAAGGTTCAATGTTTGAAGGGGCTCGGAGGTGGCCAGCTAGCAAGACGACTTGGATTTGTTTTTTTAAGTAATTTTAGACTGGAATTAATAAGGCCTTCCCTTTTGATTATCATGTGGATTATTTTTTTATGCGTTGTAATTATGAGAAGTTGAACAGGGGTTCCTTAAATCATAGTTTTGTTTTTCTATGTTTCCGCAATTAAGTTTTATTTAAATGACAGGTTTTCATAAATCATCTGTTTTAAACAAGCTTTCGCGATTGAAAGGAAGTTTATAAGTTAATGAAGGTTTCTCGCTCTAAGGAAGGGTTTTCAATGAAAACAAAGTTTTCGATAAAACACTTCAATGTAATGCGCCAGATTCAGCTAGAACGTCCAGGTCGGGTTTGGAGTGTTACATTTAGTGGTTTCAGAGCCCAGATTGTAAAACTCGGGCTCTGAAGTGGGCCTTATTACTTGGATTTCATCTTTAAAAAAATTTTTGGACCATAATGTTTTGGATAAAGGGAAGTCTTGCTGTGCGGCACACCGAGTCTCCGACGCCGAACCAAGTAAGTTCTTTTATTCTTAAGCCTGTTTAAATTGATATACTGTAGATAGCTAGTGTGCTACTTTAGATGATTATACTAAGGTTTTTAGATTGAAACTGAAGCCTGTAGGACCTTGGAACTATAGAGGAATTACGAAAATAATCTTCTTTTTAGTACTTTCATAAAAAATCGGTTTAGTTATTAAAACTAACTAGAAATTCATAAAATTTCTAATTTAGATAACACGATGAGTGCTAGAAGAGGTGTGAGAGGCCATGGCCGAGGCTGCGGAAGTGCTAGGGCTGAGTCGTCGGCATCGGGCCATATGCCCAACGTTGGAGTAGAAGAGGCTTCGGCCTTACCTGTTGTGTAGAATGGGCCGTATGATCAGGCCGCAGGGGATGATGAATTGTCTCAGGCAATGTTAAAGATTTTGGAGAGGGTTGTTGGGCCTAATAATGGTACAGGGAATCGGGGGTCCATTTCGAAGTGACTTCATTCAAATGGGGCTGAGATCTTTAAGGATGTGGCTGGTGTGGCTCCTAACGTGCTAAATATTGGTTGGAGACCACTAGAAGGATAATGGAAGATTTGGACTATTCACCCTTAAAAAAAACTAAAAGGGGTAGTGTCACTACTTAGGGACGAAGCTTACCAGTGGTGGCTAACAATGATATAGGGCACCCAACCGGAGTAAGTCACTTGGAAGTTTTTCAAAGTTGCATTTCAAGGGAAGTATGTTGGTGCGAGTTATGTGGATGCTAGAAGGAAGGAGTTTTTGAACTTGACTCAAGGAAACAAATCTATGGCGGAGTACGAGGCGAAATCTCTACGCCTTAGTAGGTATGCAAGGGTTATGATGGCAACAGACTATGAACGTTGTGTTAGGTTTGAGGATGGACTTAGAGATAGCCTCAGAGTATTGATAACTCCACAAAGGGAGAGTGTTACCCATTGAAGTAGTGTTATGGGATAGAAGCAGTGTTACCCTTTGAAGTAGAGATACCGTCTCTCCGGGTCTTGCCAGAAATAAAGTTGGATGAGGCTGAATGGATACAATCGCGATATAGTCAGTTGAACTTGATTGAGGAAAAGAGGCTAAGGGCTATTCTTCATGGTCAGATGTATCAAAAGCGAATGATGCGGGCTTATGATAAGAAAGTGCGACCAAGAGAATTCCATGAGGGGAATCTTGTGTTGAAAAAGATCCTTCCCATTCAAAAGGACTTTAGAGGAAAATGGATACCGAATTGGGAAGGGTCGTATGTCGTGAAAAAGGCTTTCTCTGGGGGTGCATTGATCTTGACAGAAATGGATGGGAAGAGTTTACCCAACCCAGTGAATTCAGACTCAGTCAAAAAGTACTTTGTCTAAAGGAGAGGAGAACCCAAGGTGAAAACCCGCAAAGGGCGCCTTGAGTTTTCGAAAAAAAAAAGAAAAAGAAAAAAGAAAAATGGAGAGGCCAAGGTGACAACCCGCAAAGGGCGCCTTGTGACCAAAGGGGTTTTGAGTTGAAAACCCGAAAGGGTAGCTCAAATTTTGAAGAGCACACGGTAATCTTGCTATTCAACGAAGAGCGAAGCGCGTTTTATATCGGGGCATCAACAAAGTACTTTGGATCTTTTAAACACATGTTGAACTCAAGAAAGTCTTCATGGAGCTAGTGTATAGACGTTCAAGCGGCGATATCTAGGGCATCTAACTCTTGTCTTGTTTGCTATCTTTAGATTCTCTTTCTTCTCAAGGATAGGCTATCAGATTAACTTTCATTGTATTTTTTACAAATTCTTTATTCTCAAGATTAAATTCATCTTCCATTATTCTTAAAGTATGTTGCATTAAAATAATGATAGATTAAATTATGATTGTACAATTGAATACCACCCTAGCAAAGCGAATGTAGTAGCTGACGCGTTGAGTCGTAAGGTTAAGGTGGACTTGAGGGCTATGTTCGCTCGTTTAAGCTTGTTGGATGATGGTAGCTTGTTAGCTGAGCTTTAAGTAAAATCGGTGTGGGTCAAGCAGATAAAGAGTAAGTAATTAGTGGATGAGACCTTGGGTGCTCGTTTTAAACAAGTAGAGAGTGGGGAGACATCGGACTTTGGGATAAATAGTGAAGAAGTGTTGTGTTTCCATGGGAGAATGTGTATACCTAAGGACAATGATCTAAGACAGTCTATCTTACAGGAAACACATAGCAGCCTCTATGCTCTGCATCCTGGCGGAAACAAGATGTATCAGAATTTATGTGAGCTTTATTGGTGGCCGGGACTTAAGCGCAAGGTTATGGAGTTCGTAAGTAAATGCTTGGTTTGTCAAAAAGTGAAGGCGGAACATCAGTTGCCTTCAGGATTGCTTCAGCCAGTAAAGATTCCACTGTGGAAGTGGGGAAGGATTACTATGACTTTGTTTGTGGGCTACCCTTGATGCCTACTAAGAAAGACTCAATATGGGTTATAGTGGATCGATTAACCAAGTCTGCCATTTTGTTCCGGTTCGCACCGATTACTCTTTGCAAAAGCTGGCTAAGTTGTATGTATCGGAGATTGTAAGATTGCATAGAGTGCTGGTCTCCATAATTTCCAATAGGGACCTACGTTTCACTTCGCGATTTTGGAAGAAGTTGCATGAAGCATTAGGAACTAGGTTGAACTTTAGTACGGCATTTCACCCTCAAACTGATGGACAGTCAAAAAGGGTGATCCAAGTGTTGGAAGATATGTTGAGGGGATGTGTGATTGAGTTTCGAGGTAGCTAGAGGACTATTTGTCATTAGTCGAATTCGTGTACAATAATAACTATCAAGTGAGCATTGGGATGGCTCCGTATGAAGCACTGCATGGGAGAAGGTGTCGAACCCCAACATGTTGGACGGAGTAGGGGGAACAAAGAGTTTTGGGCCCTGAGTTAGTAGCAGATACTGAGGATAATGTGAAACTGATTTAGGAGCTATTGAAGGAGGCCTCGGAAGGCAGAAGTCGTATGCTGACCTTAAACGACGAGAGATAGAGTATGCAGTGGGGGACTTAGTTTTTCTTAAGGTCTCTCCGTGGAAGAAGGTATTAAGGTTAGGAAGGAAGGGGAAACTAAGCCCAAGCTTCATTGGACCATATCGGGTTGTAAGGCGGATTGGGCCAGTTGCTTATCAGCTAGGATTACCTTCGGAACTAAGCCAAATCCACGACGTGTTTCATGTCTCCATGCTAAGACGGTATCGCTCGGATCCTTTGCATGTTGTGGCGATTGAGGAAATCGAGGTCCGGCTAGAACTAACTTTCGAGGAAGAGCCTATACAAATAATTAGTTGAGATGTCAAAGTACTAAGAAGGAAGTCTGTTCCATTAGTTAAAGTACTTTGGCGCAACCACAAGGCTGAAGAGGCTACTTGGGAACCTGAGGAAGCGATGCGACGTCAATATCCTCAACTGTTTGAATCAGGTAAATTTTGAGGACGAAATTTCTTTTAGGGGGTAGAGTTGTAATGCCCCAAAAATCCCGAAATCCTGAACTTTTTTTTTCGGTTTCGATAGAAATTGTGCTTAACATTCCTAGTTAACATTCCTAGTCAAGTGTTAATTATATGATAGTAGGTCTTGTTTAAGGGTTGAGTTCGAATTTAGGGGTAAAAGAAATTATAAGTTAATAATTAAAAGAACCCTAATGGAAAGAAGGTTGGTTTTTAAATAAATGAAGGAGGAATTGGACACAAAAAGAGCCTGTGGCAAGGAGGCAAGTGGCGTGTTGTGTATTGAGGGGGGCTTGGGTTCAAATCCCTACTTGCTCAAAACGAGGATTTATTTTTGCTTAGCAAATGGCTAGTAGTGGTGATAATTATGAACTCTGTAGGGAGTGATAAGAAGAGAAATTTGAGGAGGGGATTAAGGAGTTGTCAGGGAGAGAAATTAGGAGATGAGGAGTGCAAAGAAGTGAAGCCGAATTGGGATTTTGGGCATGGGAAATTCGGCTATAGACTTAATATATAGGTGCCGAATGTGAGGATGCCAGGTTAATGCCGAATTCTTCCTCTCCTTGTTACCAGAAAACACTTTTTTTAAAAGCCAAAAATCCCTTATTCTTCCTTCTTTCCTTTGTGTCGATTCTCAATTTTTTTCCCTACTCAAGATCTCTTTTTGATTCACCTCTAGTTTTAAACGATTTCTCTTTGTGCCGAATAACCTTTTTACCATACAAGTCGCAAGAGTCGAATATCTTCTGAGCCGCCACTACTCTTTCTACTTCGGCCAATTCTAGTGTAAGTGTTTTGTTCTCTCAATCGGTTTTACTAGTATCGTTTATTTTGTCCCTCACCTCTTCTAATTGCTTTTGGTAGGATTAGTATCCAATCCCAGTTTTTTGGATCCCTGCCGATTTGCTCCTTAAGTATGAGATTTTGGTAACTGTTCTTCACGTCGGTAAAGGGTTGGCTGAATAGGCTTTAGTAGAAAAGGGTGACATATTTTGGATACAAGTCACCCATTATGCTTTTAACGATAAAGGTTAATGCAGATTTGGGAAGTACGCGTGATTGGTAATCTAGGAAAAGCTATTAAGGCTTGGCGTTTAAGGTAAGGTTAATGTGAGACTTCGGCTTTTGGTAAAGTATTCGATAAGTATGTGAGATTAATCCTTGAGTGATATCGATTGTAGGTTCGTGGCTAAGGGTATCGCAGCACGCCTTATTACCAGATGTGTACATACACTGCACACACACAGTAGATCAGCAAATCCCGAAATGCCAAAAAGTTAAAATGCAAAAAAGCCGAAAGTTTGGCTACGGTAATCTTTTGAGTGCGTGAACACTCGTAAGGGGGAAACTGACAGGTTATCTGAGATCCCATGGGAGATTCCATGGACTTGGGCTGTGTTTTGGCCAACCGGGCCAAAATGGGCTAAATGGGCCGATGGGCTGTAGGGCCCATAATTGGCAAAATTGGTAATTGATGTTATGTGATGGAAAATTGTATGAAAGCATGACTGTGGAAGTTATTGGGCCTAGTGGGCCATATAAATATGATTTGGGCCTAATAGGCAAAATGAATGTGATTTGGGCCTAATGTGCCATATGAATGAGATTGGCCATGTGCATGTATGTAAATTTGTTAGGGCTTTGTAAAGGGTTTTGGGCCTAGTATTCGATAACTGCTTAAACAGACATAAAACTTAATTAATTTATTGTGACCGTGGACAAGTCATAGGGTTAAGGTGTGGCAACTGGTATATGTATGTCTAGGATTGGATCTAAAGAGAGCTTGGTACTTAAACGGTCTCAATAACTCACCTCCTTTTCTCTGGAATCCTATCTGGTACATAGTATTCGTTCATCTTAGCTCACGGGATTTGTTAACGGGCCAAGGTAAGTGAAAACCATAATAAAGGAAAATTACTGAAATGCCCTTACGGGCGAAAATGACCAAAATACCCCTATGTGTTGAAGGTAAGATTTATGATGTTATATGCATATCTACTGGATACATACGATATTCTGGTTAGGTTGTACCTGGGTTGGGAATTATGGAACGGAGGAAGTATATGAGGATTGCATGGTTGCTTGACAATCGTGGATCTACCGACGGCTGTTAAGCCCAATATGTGATTGGCAGCTTGCTGCAATGAAGGTAGTTCCGCAACCGGGCTACCATTGATGTGTATAGATTGGGTGGGTCGATATTTATATCCCCACATGATGTATACCGGGGGACGTAGCTTATGTGTATCGGTTGGATTATTTGGGGTGGGTTGCATTGCATTGTATTGCATGTATGATTTTATGGTGACTGATGAATGCTAGTTACTTTTTGAAGGTTGTACACACTGAGTTTGCGAAAACTCACCCCCTCTTTTATTTTTCTCAGGTTATGCTCAGCAGAAGGTTCGATGTTTGGAGGGACTTAGAGGTGGCCAGCTAGCAAGACGACTTGGATTTGTTTTTTTTAAAGTAATTTTAGACTGGAATGTAATAAGACCTTCCCTTTTGGTTATCATGTGGATTATTTTTTTTATGCATTGTAATTATGAGAAGTTGAACAAGGGTTCCCTAAATCATAGTTTTGTTTTTCTACGTTTCCACAACTAAGTTTTATTTAAATGACAAGTTTTCATAAATCATTTGTTTTAAACAAGCTTTCGCGATTGAAAGGAATTTTATAAGTTAACGAAGCTTTCTCGCTCTAAGGAAGGATTTTTAATGAAAACAAGGTTTTCGATAAAACATTTCAATGTAATGCGCCAGATTCGGCCATAACGTCCGGGTCGGGTTTGGGGTGTTACAAAATTATACCAAGGTAAAATTGGGTGAGAAAATTATTTAATATGTAGATATTAAAGTTTATTTTTGGAAATAAAAAAATTTAATCGAGTTTGATCATATTACACTGTACTAGGTCAAAAAGACACAGTAAGTACTCGTAATTAGACCCAATGTGAGAGAGGCCCAAAACCCCTCATATAACATGAGGGGAGCAGCAACCCTTGTAGAAATACAAGGATGAGTCATTCACCCTTCTCCAACTCTAAGTCGGATGTTGTTTTTTCTATTTAAAATAAACCTCTACAACTTTCCAATGGTTCTACCTTCTCTTCCAATTAATAGATGAAAAAAGTAGAGCTATTAACACAACTTTTGAGAGATTTTTATTCTACCGAAAAATAGAGAGAATTTATTCTCAACTTATAAATATATTTTTTAGAACGACAATTTTACCAGGTTCTATTATAGAAAAGAGAATTTTTGTTTTGACCCCAAAATGAAAACTCTTTTCTAGTTTTGTATTTTGAACCAATTGGTTCGAACCCACACTCAATGTCACACCCCCTAACCAGTATCTAACGCCGAAACAGGGTTATGGAGCATTATCAGACTTATAACTTATAAAATTAAGCATTTCATAAACAATTATCATTCAAAACAAAACCAATCATAATAATTCATATGGTCCCTAATACGAGCCCTCGGAGGCCCAAAACAGACATTAAAAGTGGTTCGGGACTAAACCAAGTACTTAAGTAATTTTTAGGAAAACATGGAAAATTTTTAAAGTACAGGGGACACACGCCCATGTGGCCAGGCTGTGTGTCTCAAACGGCTAAGGGACACGCCCGTGTGGCCAGGCCGTGTGTCTCACACGACCAAGGGACATGCCCTTGTCTCACGCCATCTGGGCATTCGAAATGGGATCACATGGCTGTGTCCCAGCCCGTGTCTGACCCGGTGTAACTCACTGACTTAGGTTACAAGGCCAGACCACACGCCCGTGTGCCAGGCCGTGTACCAATTGAAATGGCATCACACACCCGTATGCCAGGCCGTGTGATAACTGGAGGGTATACTGACTTGTGCCATACAGCCAAGCCACACGCTTGTGTGCTAGGCCGTGTGAAGCTACTGACTTGCAACCATCAGAAAACTTGAGGGACACACAGCCATGTCACCTGGTAGTGTGTCACACACAGCTGAGACACATGCTCATGTCTCTGCCCGTGTGGACAAAAATATGCCATTTTCCAAGCCATATTTCTCACCCAATGTGATACCAATCTAAGCTCAACAATGTTCATGCAATCATGGCATAAGTAGGCACTCAAAACCAACCAATATTAAGTTTATATCATGTACTATCCACCCATGCAACATGTTATCCATAAGACAAATCATTTGACCACTTTTAAACATACCAAAAGTATTTCCAAAGTCTAACTAAACGGTCAATTACATATATTAGACATTGTACCTAACTTAGCAAGCATACACATTCTCAATTTCAACCATTTATGTAACACCCCCTACCCGTATCCGTCGTCGGAATAGAGTACGAGGCATTATCGAGAAGCGCGAAACACTTACAGATAATTTAAATACATTTTCATAACAATTTGTTTCGATTTCATACTATTTCATTTTTAAGCTTTTTGCACCAAAGTATTTAAGATATCATCTTTATGCAAATAGCACACATGAGGTACATAAATTCCATAATTATGAATGAACACATTAATCAAACATATTCCATGTTTTTATATATATCATAGTTTCATATTTCCATGTATCAATTACCATTACTTCCTCGTATTTCAGACAAATACGTGTAACAATTCATAAATATGCAATTCATTAACTCTTCCTACCAATCACGATTTTAAATTGCCAAATCATTTATTGAGCGCAATTTCAATGTTCACTAAAATCTATCATACAAATTTGGATGTACGTATTCATCAATAAATTCCATGTACTAATAGATTAATACCTAAAGCAACTTCTTCTGATAAGATTTTCGGGGACAAAAATCCCTAAAGGGGGGGAGAGTTGTAACAGCCTAATTTTTAGTGGTGTCGGAACAGTGATTCGAGATCACTAAATCCGAAAAATGAGTAGAAAATATTATTAATTTAGTAATTATAAGTTAAATGTGAAGTTAGGAAAATTTTTAAAATAGTGAATAGTGTACTAAAAATAAATACTAAAATAATTAGAATCGAAAACAAGGTATCGAGACCTCAGGAATTTAAAATCGAACCATAAATATTTTTATAAATATTTATGGAGTGTTAATAAGTTAGTATTAAAGTTTAGTCAAGAAATTTTAAAGTTCTGATAGTTAATTGAACAAAAAGGACTAAATTGTATTAAATGCAAAATTTTGGGAAATGATTAAATAGCTTAAATGATAAAAGAAAGAGGGTTTAAAAGGAAAATAAACCCAATGTCTATTTGGGCTGGACGGCAAGGGCATGAAATCAGCAAGAAAATAAGGAGAATTAAGGGCAAAATTAGAAAATTGCAAAATTTACTTGATAAAGTTAGGACTAAAGTAGAATTATCTAGATTTCTCTTTATTTTTCTGCATTCTCATCAGCAAAAACGCCATGGAAGAGTTCCCCTAAGCTTTTTTTTCATATTTTTACTTCAAGTAAGTTTAATTCTTGATTATTTCTTAAATTTTTTGAGTTTTTGTGACCTTTACAACTAGGTCCACTTGTTGAATTCATTAGTTTTTGATTCTATGAAAGAAATTGAAAGTTGCTATGAATATGTGCTAGAAGTATATGATGATTTGGCATGGAATTAGAGTTTCAAGTTGTTTATATGTTGATTTTATTGAAAGAATTGAATAGAAAGTGAATGTTTGGGACCTAAGTGTAAAAGAGTTTGAAGTTAGAGTTTTATGTGGAAATTATGAATTTCAATAGTTATGAAATAACTTATAATGTCTATTAAAAGTATTAATTGAGAAAATTATCTTAATTTAGGGGTTAATTGAGCAAGGACTGAATTGTATGAGTTGTGAAATTTGGGGCAAAATAGAAATCAACATTTTGCACTACAACTGTTTTGGACAGCAGCAGTAGTCTAACTTTGAAAAATCACTAAAAATTGTAGAAATGGAATTAGAAGATGAATAAAATATGAAATTAAAACTTATTGAGTCTAGTTTCTTATAGAAGAAATGATGTAAGAAATGGAATTGTAAATCATGAGATATGATAAATTTTGTTAGACAAGGTCAGAATGATTCCGGGTTCTCCTGTTCTAACTTTGTAAAATCATAAAAAATTGGATAAAAATAATTATGGGATTAAATTTATATGTTTAGAATCATGAATGAGTATGTTTTCAAGAGAAACAAACGGGAACATCATTCAAATCCTGTACGAGGAGATAATTATGTTTTCAAGAGAAACAAACGGGAACATCATTCAAATCCTGTACGAGGAGATAATTAATTTTTAGTGAAGAAGTGTTAGAACTGTCAGACAGCAGAACAGAGGAGACTTAAATGAATAAAATGTATTAATTGGCCCAACCAAAAATTATGAAATTTTTATGGTAAGAAGATATATGAGTATAGTTTCAGGTAAAATTAGCAGACCTTAATTTTGAGTTTCGTAGCTTTAGATATAAATAATTTAGTGACTATGACACGGGTGGATAGCTTGAATATTCACATAAGTAATTAGTGAAAATTATGGATAAGGTTACTTACAAGTGTGTTATTTATACCAAGGATGTGGATGGAGAGGAGGAGGAGGAAAAATATATGAATGACTCTTGTATAAATTGATCACATGCTTGATTATAATCGATAAGTGTTGGATTAGAAATGATATAATGTTTTATTTAGAATATTTATTATGAAATTATGATTATCGTTATAATAGAAAAATTGAACTTGTGAATTTATATGGCTAAATTTTAGTGATTATTTGTTAATTTTATGAATTTCATGATGTGTTATTTCATATGTATTGATGATAAAAGCGTGAATAATGTAAAAGCATGAAATTTGAATAAATGATCAAATTGAGCATTTCAGTTCAGTGACAAGATGAATTGAAGGAAAAGACCATGGTTGGACCATGGCAACAAGTGATAAGTGATAGGTTCGGCTACACTTATCTGATCAATGACAAATGAAAAGTGAAAAGTGGTAATTTCTGCTACCTGATCAGTGAAAAGTGGTAGCTTCTGCTACCTGATCAGTGAAAAGTGGTAGCTCCGGCTACCTGATCAGTGAAAAATGGTAGCTCTGGCTACCTGATCAGTGAATAGTGGTAGCTTTGGCTACAAGTGACAAGTGACAAGTGATTTTCGTATAAGACCATATTTGATATATGGCATCGGTGTGATATATGCTACTGTATAAGACCATATCTGAGATATGGCATCAGTGAGATATGTGATTCGTGTAAGACCATAGCTGGGTTATGGCATTGATCTGTGATATGTGATATGTGATTACATGTAAGACCATAGCTGGGCTATGGCATCATTATGTGAAGATGTGTAAAACCATAGTTGAACTATGGCATCGAGAAAATGAAGTACTCAATTCCGTAAGATGTTCACTAATTTGAAGAAGTTTGGTAAGTATTACATGTAATTATGTGATATAAGGAAATATGAGTTGATGAGACATGAGCATAAAACTTGGTTGATAAATGAGTTCATTTGTGATTATATATTTCTACGCCTTGAGTGTAATATCCGTATGAATTGGTATTCCAAATGAGTTAATGAGAAAACTTCTAGTACGAAATAATCTGAGTTCGAAACAAAATATCATGAAAATGTACTTGAAATACATTGGTATGTCTTGTATATGCTATTTGAATTCATAAATGTGGAAAGTAAATGTATGTTAAAATATGAGATGATGATATTTGTACATGGAATATATTGATGAATACGTACATCCAAATTTATATGATAGATTTTAGTGAACATTGAAATTGTGCTCAATAAATGATTTGGCAATTTAAAATCGTGATTGGTAGGAAGAGTTAATGAATTGCATATTTATGAATTGTGACACGTATTTGTCTGAAATACGAGGAAGTGATGGTAATTGATACATGGAAATATGAAACTATGATATATATAAAAACATGAAATATGTTTGATTAATGTGTTCATTCATAATTATGGAATTTATGTACCTCATGTCTGCTATTTGCATAAAGATCATATCTTAAATACTTTGGTGCAAAAATCTTAAATATGAAATAGTGTGAAATCGAAAAAAATTATTATGAAAATGTATTTAAATTATCTGTAAGTGTTTCGTGCTTCTTGGTAATGCCTCGTACTCTATTCCGACGACGGATACGGGTAGGGGGTGTTACAATTTAGCACCTGAAATACCAATTCTTAAAACAAAACATTCATATAGCAATTATACCCAACATATCATAAGGCCATTTACATATATTCACATCTCAAAATATATACCATTTTCAGGCCAAATCAATTGGCTAATACACAACCAAACCTATAACCCACATTAGCCAAACTACCTATACATGCCATTTAACTCAAAATATAAAGTCCAAGGTACCAAAATGAGAGTTTGATAGTGCGACACGATATCCGACAACTTCCAAATCGAGCGAGCTTTCAAACCACTATAAAACACGAAAATTAAAACGAAGTAAGCAATTAAGCTTAGTAAGTTCATAAAAACATAGAATTAAACTTACCATATAGCCTTAAATTTAGGTAAGTAAATCAAAGCATAACTCATTTCAATTTGGCCATAGCCTATCACATAACCATTCATCAAGTTAGTCATGTGTACATATAGAATTCGAGAATCATGTATGAATTTAACAATTATTAAAATTTCATGTACATGTAACATTTATACCACATATCTGTATATCATATATATATGAACCATGTCCATGTAAATACCTATACTAGTTCGTATTGAACTTACGTAATCTCATAATAACACTATGCCCGTTGAACCACTTAGAATCTCGTTACATACGCGGATAGTACACACGAGGTGTACTGAACTGTAATCTATCAATTCCTGTACATGTAGGCTCATACGAGTGATAAACGATAAGATCCTCCGAGGTACAAATTGGTAAGCTCATATGAGCTATGGTGAGTCCCCAACACATGCAGGATCTCAACCAAAATAGTAACCCTAATGACAAGTCATTTGTATGCTATGAATTTTTAATGTTCAAACGAGGCTCGTTATTCTTCATACATTGTCAGTTATGCGTTCAATAATTATACATAAAAATTAAACTATTCACATACATATATTTCAATCAAAACATATAAATGCACAATTTATTTATACGAACTTACCTCAGACTAAAACGGAAAATACGATTATTTAGTCCACGACTTTATATTTTCCCTGATTTAGTTCTGAATTTTTCTTTTGTTGATCTATATACTCAAATTTAACTCATTTAATCATATTTCTAATCAACTCAGTCCAAATTTCATGTTATGGCAAAATTACTATTTTGCCCCTATACTTTTGACCTTTTTAAAAATTAGTCCCTAGGCTCGTAAATGCAATCACACAATTTCAACCCATACAATTCAAAATTTCACACATTTAACACATAATTTTCACATTTCTCTATTTAGCCCCTATTTGACAAGTTCGTTAAAATTCGCTTAACAAAAGTTGTTTAACTAACAACAAAGATTCATTTTCTTCCATTAAACATCAAAACCCTATTATACGTGTAATAAACCATTTCTGCCCAGGCCCATGATTAAATAAATAAAACCAAAAATAAAAAAAATATAAATGAATGTTTATTTAAACAGTCCATTTACAATAAACAGGCTTCAAGGCCTGATAAGCCCAAAACCGGTTACAACCCAGTAGCCTACTACTACCCTATACCCATTTACACTTGACCCAACTACCAAAAGTCCTACACCCGATTTTAGTCTAAACCCAGCAGACCTATTACACCTGGGGCCCAAGGGGCCCAAATGTTTAAACAGATGAGGGAAGACCTAGGGTTTCTGGAACCCTAGGCGCCGCAAATGGAAGGATCCAAAAACTAAGCCAAGCGTCATGTCCCCTCACATCACCCCAGCTGGCCCTCATCAATGCCGGTCAGATTGACGGTCACCTTGCACGAAGTCCATCAAAGCGTTGACCAGAGGCTTTGGGCACTCAGACCGTCACTACCACAATTTCAGGCTTCATCATTGACCTTTGCGCCTCCATCGGTGTCGAGATCTTCGCAGCAAAAGCCGTCCTGTGGTCATCAAGGCAAGATTCGCATCCACAACGCGATCTTCACCGAATTTTTGGTACCTGCAAGAAAAAAAAAAGGAAACCAACAGACACAGAAAAAGAAAATGTAACAGAAAAGGAAATTAAGCAAACAAAGGCAAGAAATCGAGCAGAGAATATTCAAACTTGTAAATAGAGGCTATAAAAGCCGAAGGATTTTACTGTAATAGGGGATTATTTTTTGCAGATAAAAAAAAAGAATACATAGATTCAATAAAAAAGCAGTGTTACACAAACTTACAATATCAACAGTCGATCGAAGTAAAGGTAATTCATTTTGTTTTTTTTTTCTATTCCAAGTATATATATATATATAAATAAATACTAAAAGAAAACAAAGGAGGTTACCTTTTTTTTTTGTCGTAAAACGAAACGTTTCGCATTCAGACCGCCGTATAGGGCGGAGTCAGCGGAGGCACGTGGGCGCGTGGGTGCGTGAGTCCGGTGACCGGGGCTTGGCCTGACGGAGGCCGGAGCCAGAAGGACTGCACTCTCCTCTCTTTCAGAGAGTTTCCAAACCATTTAAAAAAAATAGATTCAAAAATGAATTTTTTGGCTGAAAACTAATTTAAATAGTGTAAGTAGAACGACGTCGTTTAGCTTAAAACGATAAGCTCCAAAACGGCGTCGTTTCAACAGAGGATCCGCGTGTTGACCCGATTACCTGAGGAGGATCCGCGTGTTTTTGAAGATTGGGTTAATTACTCAATTGGTCCTCCCACATTTTTTAATATTTACAATTTCATTTTATTTATTTACTTATTTAGCTCTAATGTTTTAATTTTGTTTCAATTTAGTCCTCACAGTGATTTTAAAATAGTATCTGGGAAACGGTGTCATTTTGGGATTAGGGCTAAATTGCCCAGAGAGTCCTCTGAATTTAACGCGCCTTTCAATCAGGCCCAGAATTTTTATTATTTTGCAAATAAACCCCCAGATTTCTTAATTAAATTCAATTTTAACCTTCTTTATTTTGTATTATTTCTTTAAAAAATATTGGTTATATAAAATAGTATATATTATTCATTAGATTATTATTATACATTTTTATATTATTATAATTATATGTAGAATACTTATTATATTATTATTATTTTATATATCCCTTATCATATTATATTTCATTATATTCTATTTATATATATTTGTTACATATTATATTTTTACTATGTGTCATAATATTTTTATATATTATATTATATACATTATATTATATAATTTATATTTATATATATATATATATATTTTTATACACTATATATTATACTATATTTCCTTACATTACCTTTATTTTATTATAAAGTATACATCAATTTTATTATTTATTAATTATATACATTTTTAAAAATTTTATAAGTAAATGTAACATTAATACTTAATACATTTTTTATATATAGCTATTATACCCTATAATATAACTTATATGTATGTATCATTTTTTAAAAAGGAGGGGGTTCTCTTTTATCGTTCTTATATTATTCAATGTATTTCTAAATATCTTGTTTTTTTATTGAATTTATATTTTATACATTTTAATTTATTTATTTATTTTTAGTTTTTTCTTATTTTGATATAGTAGGTTAAACTTTTACATATCATTTGTTTCGTATATTTGCATGAAATTAATTATTTATGGTGATTTGCATAAGATATTATCATATATGTATTTTGCAATTGTATATTTGTTGTATTCATTATGCACTACATTATGTTTTGTATGTAACAATAATGCATGAACATTTAGGTTATTTTTGATGATGTATGCCTAAAGTGGTAATGCATATTGTGTAATTTATGCCATCATTATTATTTTCTATATTATATTTGCATGAAATAATAAAGCTTATATATTGTAATTAAGTTTATTCAATTTCTTGTAATATGCAACACATATCATTACTTTTAAAACCAAAATTATATCTCATTTAATTTTTAAAAAAAAAAAAGATTTTTTTTTTAAAAATAAGGCAATGTTTTGATATATAGGAACTCGGGAAGTAGTGCCCTAACATGCTGGGTTGCGATTTCTCGTTTGTCTAAATAGCTAAAATATCCTTTTAAAACAGGTTTTACAAATCACAAGGTGATTTCAGTTACGAAAGTTTAAAGATATCGTATCCAATTATGCTGGATGTGATGTTTGTACTCTTTTCAAACGAATGAATCTTGATACTTTTAATTTAAAATATTACGGTTTTAAGGAAATCTCATTTCTAAATTCTTTTAAATTTCTGACATTAAGACAAAATTATTCAATTTGGTACCAATTTTGGGCGTTACGAGGGTGCTAAACCTTCCTCGAACGTAACCGACTCCCGAACCTATTTTCTTATAATTTCGTAGACCAAAACATTTTATAAAGTGAGCCAATCACACTTCAAAAGATTGGTGGCGACTCCCATTTTCGTTTTTCAAAAGTCGATCCCCGTTTTTCAAACATCATTTTTAAAGAGGTTTCGATAGCTTGGCGACTCCGCTAGGGACTTATAAGAGATTCAAGCCAAGAAATTGAATTTTTGTGTCTTAATGTCCAAAGTTTGGAAAATTTTAAAATATTGATCAAGTTTACATGTGTTGGTTGCATATGTTATTACTTTAATTTTGCACATTGCATTTGCATGACTGTTGGTCGCACCCCTAAGTGGGAGTGAGAAGCTAAGCTTTCGTGAGGTTTTCACCTCCGCATGAGTTAGTGGATTGCTTCCGGGATACTGTACCTATGTCTTCGTGAGATTTTCATCTCCGCATGGCTATAGGGAAATGTGTCCCCCTGAACTGAACTTGGTCTATATGAGCCTATAATGGGTGAGGACCGAGGAATCTACTGGTTCAGGTACTCTCACTTTAGAACTGAAACTCATATAGTGAACCTTTAAGTGCTTATCCTAGGGAAATAGCGATAATCTTTAGAAAATTACCCCGTAAGTATTTGTTTATCATTTTCTTATATGATACTGACCTATTTTAATTTTGCTGTCATTGCATACCATTTGGCATTTAAAGGTGTCGATTCAAGGCTCGATTTCTAGATTAGAAAGTTTTGTAATGAGAAACGAATGCCTAAATAAAGTGGAGGACAATGCTTCTGTCTGTACCTGGTCAGAGAAAACCCAGTTAGAGAAAGGAGATAGTGTCACCGAGGGGTATACATTAGAGTTATTGGACTTCAGCCGTGTTAATTCGACGCAGAATAAGTTGTAGGAGTTGAGAGATATTTGGGCCTGGTGGAATGACAAGGCTAAGCAGCTCTTCTATCAGAATTACGGAGACCTTCCCTATTTGATAAACATTAAGGTAGATAGGCACTTGTTTCGAGCTATGGTACAATTCTAGAACCCTTCTTATAGTTGCTTTACATTTGGTAATGTTGATCTTGTACCCACCTTAGAGGAGTATACGACTTTACTGCGTTGCCCGAGGATTCAAAGTAACAAGGCTTATGTTAGGCCTGCTAGCCTTCTAACTTTTACGAAAAAGTTGGTAATGATTGCTGGGATGAGTGAGCAGTGGGTTGTAGCTCGTGTACAACAAAAGGGTGATAGTAAGTGCATTCCATGGGCTATTCTGAGGGATTTGATATCGACGCATCCAGACGTAAAGAAAAGGGTCAACGTCCTGGCTTTGAGTATTTATGGCATGGTGATCTTCCCAAAGGCGTTGGGGCACGTAGATGAGGCAGTTGCAGATTTATTCGATCGACTGGGTAAGAACACACCTGTGCCCGCAATCCTAGCTGAGACGATAAGATTCTTAAACGCATGTCGAAGAGCTGGTGAAGGAAGGTTCATTGGATGTGCACAGTTGCTGTTGGTTTGGTTTCATAGCCACTTCTGGAAGCTTGATAGGGTTCCTTGCCAAGTATTCTTTGAGGGTTATTCTCCCTTAAAGGAAGCAGTGGACATGCCTAGGAGAGATGACATTTCAGAGGAGAGATGGATAGACATTCTTAAGAATCTTCGAGAGGAGGATGTTATGTGGAAGGCTCCTTGGTTGGTTCCTAATGAAGTCCTTTACCGATGTGGCAGTTTTGATCGGGTCCCTTTGCCAGGAATTTGGGGAGTTATTAGATATACACCATTGCTTGTTCTAAGGCAATATCGAGCGAGACAGTTCATACCGGTTACACAGGGTCTAGCTCAGAGTGATTTCTCTTATAAAGGAGATCACTACAAGAAGAGGATGCGAGAAATTTATGAGGCTTGAAAGAAGCCTTTCTGTATGAAGATCTTGACTGAAGGATCGACGTCAACCCCTGAGTATAAAGGATGGTTTAGTAGGAGAGTCAACGATAATGTCCCTAGGCCAATCTTGGGAGTAGCTCGATCATTAGAGGAGAGCTTCCGAGTGATTCCATCAGAGGAGGAAATTATGAAACAAGAGTTTGAAAGAAAGAATTCAGAGCTTGAAAGGAGGATGGAGAAGCTCGAAGAGGAAAAAATGTGCTTAAGTTTTGACGTTGATGTTCAAAAAATGGAAGTCAAAAAGGTGAAAAAGGAAAAGAGAAAGATTGAGGAAGATCAAGATGATTTAAAGACGCATTATAAGAAAGCCCAGGTAACATTGAAAAGGGCTGGATTAGGGAGATCTTTAGAGCAGTGGCAACATGAGATCCAAGAGGAGAGAGCAAAAGCCGAGTATTGGGAGAAAGAGTTCCAAGAGATGCAGTCGCTTAATCAGGCCCTAGAAAAGGAAAATCAAGGATTAAAAGTTAAGGTGACAGAGCTTGGACGATCTCTTCATCATCATCGAGGTTGTAATTCCGCAGCTGAGTTAAAAGCAAGTCTAAACAAGATTGAGGAAATGAAGCACAATATTGTGGGGTTAGAAGTAGCACTACAGGACTGTGAGTTACGGATTGAGCAGCTTGAGACAAGAGAAGAGCACTGGAAGGGAGAACTTCACCATCCCCGGGATCAAGTGGGGGATAGAGATCACGTTATAGAACAGGCCTTAAGTCAGATTCGAGAGGTTGCTGAATACCTACAAGATTTGGCAATACAAGCCAGAACGCTGAGTATAATGTATGAGTCATCGTCAGACAAAAGACGAGAGTTAGCATTATTATTGGATAGGGATAAGACTCTAGGCCTACGGGCAAAAGTGTATTTGTAATCCGTTTTATGAAAAGATTTTTGTTCCTTAAATAACATTTTCTAAAATGAAACTGAATCTGAATCGACATCTTTTGCATTCATGCATTTACATTTCATTACATCATATGCATTCAAGTTTATAGAAAGACCCTAATTAGTTAAAATTATTAGGGAGAAAGAGAGTAAGAGAAAGAAAATTTAGAAGCAACACATCCTTACGGTACACACGCTAAGTCGAAGAATATGGACCAAAGGTTTGAACAGCTATAGAAAGACATGCAGGACCAATTGCAAGAGCAATTGGCAAAAATGTAAAATGACACGAGGGAGCAAATGTTGGAGGCTCAAAGGAATATGATGGCTGAGATGGCTCAGCTACTGAGGGCCACAGATAAGAGAAAGGCTCCCATAGCAATCACTGAAGAGGATAACGAGGGTCATCCTCCTGGTTTCACCCTACTCCACGTGCCTACACAAACTGAGGCACTTCCTAGGAGGCCATCTGTCACTATAAGGCCTCAACAAGGGCCGGCCGATGCTGGGATCCCCATAAATTTCATGACTGATTCAGGATTCAATTTAGGCGACAGTCCTGCAAATCCTACCATTCCTGACTTAGATATAGCTGAAAAGGAAGATTTGAGAGCCGAAGCTGCAAAACAGTTGGAGGAATGTTGCCGATGGTTGGAGGAGAAATTTAAAGCTTTAGAGAGTGCTGATGGGCATCATGGAGTTGATGCCAAAAATCTAAGCTTAGTCCCAGACTTGGTGCTTCCTCACAAATTCAAGATGCTGGAGTTTGAGAGGTACAATGGTACTACCTGCCCAGAGGCCCACATCACAATGTTCTGTAGAAGGATGACTGGGTACGTAAACAATGACCAGCTGTTGATCCATTATTTCCAAGACAGTTTAGTGGGAGCTGCAGCCAGGTGGTACAATCAGTTGAGCCGGGCTAGAATAAATTCATGGAGGGATCTTGCACATGCCTTCATGCAGCAGTACAATCATGTGATTGACATGACTCCATATAGGATCACGCTGCAAAACATGGAGAAAAAGCCTAATGAAAATTTTAGGTAATATGCACAGCGATGGAGAGAGGTGGCAATACAAGTTCAATCATCGTT
This sequence comes from Gossypium longicalyx, assembly GCA_025698465.1. Classification (NCBI taxonomy): domain Eukaryota; kingdom Viridiplantae; phylum Streptophyta; class Magnoliopsida; order Malvales; family Malvaceae; genus Gossypium; species Gossypium longicalyx. Next base: position 61,554,766 of record CM046995.1, on the reverse strand, counting down.
GTTGGAGAAGGAGACTACCATGTTGTTCATCAACACTCTAAAATCTCCATTCATCACTCACATGATTGGGAGTACTACTAAAAGTTTTACGGATATAGTCATGGCAGGAGAGATGATTGAGAATGCCATAAGAGGTGGTAAAATCGAAAGTGAAACGACCAAAAGATCGACCCCAAGGAGAAAGGATAATGAAGTGAATAACACAAGCATTTTCAATACAAGGGTAATCACAGTTGGTCAACCAAAAACAACTACGGTCGAACAACAGAGTTCTCAAAGGAAGGAGTCGAATGCAAGGCAGAATTCTGAAAGGATGCAATTCACACCTATCCCTGTGATGTATCGTGAGCTTTATCAAAGCTTATACGATTCGCATGCTATTGCTCCTTTCCACTTGAAACCACTACAGCTTCCATATCCTAAATGGTATGATGCAAACGCCAGATGCGAGTACCACGCTGGAATACCGAGGCATTTGATTGAAAATTGTACCGGATTCAAGAAGGCCGTGGAGAGGTTGATCAAGATAGGGGTTGTGAAATTTGATAGTACCCCAAATACTGAAAACCCTTTGCTAAATCACGGCGATCAAGGAGTGAATGCCATTGGCGAAGTTGGTGAGAGAAGAATGAAAGAAAATGTTGCTAAGGTGAGGATGCCTATGAAGGAGATTTGGGAGGAGATGATAAAAAGAGGGATGATAACCTCTAAGGGTGAAAGAGAAAGAACGAGGAACTACTGTGAGTTCCATGGAGAGGAGGGGCATGAGACCCAAAACTGTGAAGAATTCAAGGCCTTGGTACAAGGCTTTATAGACAATAAAGAACTACAAATTTTTGAAGGTAGTTCTAGTGAGAAACAAGTATGTGTGCTGGAGGATGAACAGTAAAGAATCAGTCGGCCAAGGATTATTATTTCCTTGCAGGGGAATAATGAAGTAGGGACACAAACGGTGCCTAACGTCATAATCCATAAACCTGTGTCCTTTCCTTATAAGGATAACAAGAGGGTACCATGGAGTTATAACTGTCAAGTGTCAATGCCAGAGAATGAGGACATAGCCAGTACATCTAAGGATGTACAAGTTGAGGGTTCCCATACATGGAGTGGGAAGCGGTATGATACGGTGGGCGTCAGAGATGAGGCTAAGAAATTTCTAATGTTCCTTAAGCATAGCGAGTATAGCATGGTCGAGCAGTTGCGTAAGCAGCCAGCTCGTATATCAGTATTGGCTCTACTTTTGAGTTTTGAGGCGCATAGGGAGGCACTGATGAAGGTGCTTAACGAAACATATGTCACTCATGACATATCTATTAACAAGCTGGACCGGTTGGTGAATAACATAAGTGCTGATAATTTCATCTACTTTAATGATGATGAAATTCCACCATGGGGCAGGGGATTAACCAATGCCTTGCACATTACTACTCGATGCAAGGGGTACACACTTCTGAGTGCGCTTGTCGATAATGGATCAGCCTTGAATATTCTACCGTTGTCCACACTGAATAGATTACCCATTGACGATTCTCATATGAAAACATGTCAGAATGTTGTAAGAGCCTTTCACAGCACAGAAAGGAAGGTGATGGGAAGGATTGACATCCCTTTGGAAATCGGGTCGAATATATACGAAGTAGATTTCTTGGTGATGGACATCAAACCTTCCTACAATTGCTTATTGGGCAGGCCATGGATACATTCAGCAGGAGCGGTACCCTCATCGTTGCCCCAGAAACTAAAGTTAGTGACGGATGGACAGTTAGTAACTATCAACACGGAGGAGGATATTATAGTCGCAGTTACTAGCAAGGCCCCTTATGTTGAGACAAACGAAGAATCTATTGAATGTTCCTTTCACTCTTTAGAATTTGTAAATGCAACCTTCATTTCAGAAGGGAGTGACCTACTGGTGCCCAAGATAGCAAGAGCTACGAAGATGGCTCTACAAATGATGGCGGGAAGGGGAGCCTTACCAGGAAAAGGATTAGGGAAATACCTACAATGAGAGACTCAAATCCCAGAACTTAAAGAGAAAAGGGATCGCTTTGGTCTAGGTTTCAAACCAGATTATAAGCAAAGAAGGAAGGAAATTGAAAAGCGCCTAGAGGGAAGAAGGGCACGCCTTAATAGAAGAGAAGTGGAGTGGGAGCCGATGACATTCCCTCCAATATCCCAAAATTTCATATTGAGAGGGTTAATCATTGAAGGAAGTCATCAAGTTAATGCTATACAAGAGGAAGGATCAAAGCAAGGAAACCTTGAGGGCATTCGCCCTTACGAATCGAGAAGTTCTCTGAACAATTGGACTGCGGAGGAACTTCCTGTAGTCTTTAGGAATTTTTCAGAGTAATTCTTGAAACATTCTTGTTATTCTAGAGCCTAGGAGTAATAGAATTACATTTGTGAAATAGGCTTATGATCATTTATTATCTTTTTAATAAAACATAATTTTTATCAATTCAACGAGTATTGTTTCATTTTTATCAACCAATATTCCGTTAAAATTTTGACAATTCTTATTCTTTCATTCATAGTACATAAATAATCATTCTTAAATTCATTCATTCTTTGTATATTCTTTATACTTCATAGATCCCTAGATATCAATGACATGAGCATTGATATTACAAATCCTGATTTCTCTCGCGAGTAAGACATGTGTTTAGAGGAATCTCAGGATTTTGAGAATGCCCAGGATTGTGATGTGTCTCTGGATCTGTTGAGGATGGTAAAATAGGAGGAGAAACAAATCATGCCCCATGAGAAAGAGGCAATAGAGAATGTAACCCTAGAGGAAGGGAAAGAGGTGAAAATCGGCACGCATATTGCTAATGACACAAGGCAAGGACTGATTGAGTTGCTACGTGAGTTCAAGGATATCTTTGCATGGTCCTATCAAGATATGTCAGGTTTAGGTACTGATATTGTGGTGCATCGTCTTCCGATAAGACAGGAATGTAAGCCAGTACAACAGAAGTTGCGAAGAATGGGGTCAGATATCGTACTGAAAATAAAGGACGAAGTCAAGAAGCAGTTCGATGCAGGATTCTTACAAGAGGTAAAGTACTCTGAATGGGTAGCTAACATTGTACTAGTTTCTAAGAAGGATGGAAAGGTACAAATGTGCATTGATTACAGAGATCTGAACAAAGCTAGCCCAAAAGATAATTTCCCTCTACCACACATAGACACTTTGGTAGACAATACAGCGAGATATTCGTTGTTCTCCTTTATGGAAGGTTTCTTGGGGTATAATCAGATAAAGATGCATCCTGAAGACATGGACAAAACCACCTTCATAACATTGTGGGGGCAACGTACCAGAGGGCTATGGTAACCTTGTTTCACGATATGATGCACAAAGAAATTGAGGTGTATGTCGATGACATGATTGCCAAGCCTCGAACGGAGGAGGAACATATTGAAGTTTTAAAGAAATTGTTCTTGAGATTAAGGAAGTTTCAGTTAAAACTTAATCCGGCAAAATGCACCTTTGGAGCTAGGTCGGGGAAATTACTAGGCTTTGTGGTCAGTGAAAAAGGAATAGAAGTTGACTCAGACAAAGTTAAAGCCATACAAGATTTGCCTCCGCCACGTACTCAGAAAGAAGTTTGAGGTTTTCTTGGAAGGTTGAATTATATTGCTCGGTTTATTTCACAATTAACTGAGAAATGTGACCCTATATTTCACCTCCTTAGAAAACACAACCAAGGTACTTGGAATGGGGAATGCCAGAATGCCTTTGATAAAGTCAAGCAATACTTGTTAAATGCTCCAGTACTATCTCCACCTTGTCCAGATAAGCCATTAATTTTGTACTTGTCGGTGTTTAGTAATTCCATGGGGTGTGTGCTTGGTCAACATGACGAGTCGGGAAGAAAGAAGAAGGCGATATACTACCTCAGTAAGAAATTTACAGAGTGTGAGATGAGATATTCGCCAATTGAGAAATTGTGTTGTGTTTTAATCTGGACGACTCGAAGGTTAAGACAGTACATGCTATATCATACTACTTGGCTTATTTCAAAACTTGATCCTTTGAAGTATATGATGGAGTTAACAGCTTTGAATGGGAGAATGGCGAGATGGAAAATTTTGCTTTCAGAGTTTGACATAGTCTATGTGAGCCAGAAGGCTATAAAAGGAAGTGCTATAGCAGAATTTCTGGCTAGTTGAGCTCTAGATGACTATGAGCCGTTAAATTTCGATTTCCCAAATGAGGAGTTAATGTGTGTAGCATCAACAGAGGATTTTCCTTGGATGTTGAGCTTTGATGGGGCATCCAATGCAATGGGAAATGGAATTGGAGCAGTCCTCATATCTCCAAATGGCGATTATTGTCCGTTCACATGCAAGTTGGATTTTGATTGCACAAACAATATGGCTGAGTATGAAGCATGCATCATGGGACTCCGAGAGGCTATAGAGTGAGGAATAAGAACCCTGGAGGTATATAGAGACTCTGCATTGGTAATTTATCAGCTTAGAGGTGAATGGGAGACAAGAGATCCTAAATTGATCACTTATCGAAAGATAGTTTTGGGGGTACTTGAGGAGTTCGATGACATCACTTTCAACTATATCCCGCGAGACAAAAACCAAATGGCAGATGCTCTAGCAACCTTGGCTTCAATGATTAAAGTGAATAAAGAGGAAGAGATGAGACCCATTCAGATGAGTATCTTTAAGGCTCCAGCTCACTGTTGTAACATTGAGAAAGAAGAAAAGGATGATAATCCTTGGTATTAGGATATATTGCAATATGTGAGAGATCGTAAATACCCAGAACAAGCAACTGAAAATGATAAACAAACTTTAAGGAGATTAGCCTGTGATTACGTTTTGGATGGGGACATCTTGTACAAAAGAAGAAAGGACCAAATACTATTGAGATGTGTTGACGCCGTGGAAGCTAAGTTAATCTTGGAAGAAGTTCACGAGGGTGTTTGTGGGACGCACGCTAATGGTTTCATGATGGCTAGACAAATCATGAGGTTTGGATATTATTGGTCTATCATGGAAGGGGATTGTATCAACTACGCCAAGAAATACCATAAATGTCAGATTTATGGAGATAAGATTCATGTACCACCTTCACCTCTACACGTTATGATTTCTCCATGGCCTTTTTCCATGTGGGGCATGGATGTCATCGGGCCAATATCACCAAAAGCTTCAAATGGGCATCGCTTTATTTTTGTGGTCATTGATTACTTCATGAAGTGGGTAGAGGTTGCTTCTTATGCGAATGTTACTAAGTCGGCTGTAAGTCGATTCTTGAAGAAGGAGATTATTTGTCGGTATGAGATGCCTGAAAGGATCATATCAGACAATGCATTGAACTTGAACAACAGAACGATAGCAGAAGTTTTAAGTCAGTTCAGGATTAAGCATCATAACTCTTCTCCGTATCGCCCAAAAATGAATGGGGCAGTAGAAGCAGCCAACAAAAACATTAAGAAGGTAGTGGGAAAAATGACTGAAACCTACAGAGATTGGCATGAGAAATTACCGTTTGCACTCTTAGCTTATCGAACGTCTGTCAGAACTTCTACAGGGGCAACTCCTTTCTCATTGGTTTATGGGATGGAAGCAGTGTTACCCATTGAAGTAGAGATACCGTCTCTTCGGGTCTTGCCAGAAATAAAGTTGGATGAGGCTGAATGGATACAATCGCGATATGATCAGTTGAACTTGATTGAGGAAAAGAGGCTAAGGGCTATTCGTCATGGTCAGATGTATCAGAAGCTAATGATGCGGGCTTATGATAAGAAAGTGCGACCAAGAGAATTCCATGAGGGGAATCTTGTGTTGAAAAAGATCTTTCCCATTCAAAAGGACTTTAGAAGAAAATGGATGCCGAATTGGGAAGGGCCGTATGTCGTGAAAAAGGCTTTTTCTGGGGGTGCATTGATCTTGACAGAAATAGATGAAGAGTTTACCCAACCTAGTGAATTCAAACTCAGTCAAAAAGTACTTTGTCTAAAGGAGAGGAGAACCCAAGGTGAAAACCCGCAAAGGACGCCTTGAGTTTTCAAAAAAAAAAGAAAAAAGAAAAATGGAGAGGCCAAAGTGAAAACCCACAAAGGGTGCCTTGTGACCAAAGGGGTTTTGAGTTGAAAACCCGAAAGGACAGCTCAAATTTTGAAGAGCACACGGTAATCTTGCTATTCAACGAAGAGCGAAGCACGTTGCATATCGGGGCATCAACAAAGTACTTTGGATCTTTTAAACACATGTTGAACTCAAGAAAGTCTTCATGGAGCTGGTGTATAGACGCTCAAGCGGTGATATCTAGGGCATCTAACTCTTGTCTTGTTTGCTATCTTTAGATTCTCTTTCTTCTCAAGGATAGGCTATCAGATTAACTTCCTTTGTATTTTTTACAAATTCTTTATTCTCAAGATTAAATTCATCTTCCATTATTCTTAAAGTATGTTGCATTAAAATAATGATAGATTAAATTATGATTGTACAATTGAATACCACCCTGGCAAAGCGAATGTGGTAGCTGACGCGTTGAGTCGTAAGGTTAAGGTGGACTTGAGGGCTATGCTCGCTCGTTTAAGCTTGTTGGATGATGGTAGCTTGTTAGCTGAGCTTTAAGTAAAATCAGTGTGGGTCAAGCAGATAAAGAGTAAGTAATTAGTGGATGAGACCTTGGGTGCTCGTTTTAAACAAGTAGGGAGTGGGGAGACATCGGACTTTGGTATAAATAGTGAAGGAGTGTTGTGTTTCCATAGGAGAATGTGTATACCTAAGGACAATGATCTAAGACAGTCTATCCTACGGGAAACACAGAGCAGCCTCTATGCTATGCATCCTGGCAGAAACAAGATGTATCAGAATTTACGTGAGCTTTATTGGTGGCCGGGACTTAAGCACAAGGTTATGGAATTCGTAAGTAAATGCTTGGTTTGTCAAAAAGTGAAGGTGGAACATCAATTGCCTTCAGGATTGCTTCAGCCAGTAAAGATTCCACTGTGGAAGTGGGAAAGGATTACTATGAATTTGTTTGTGGGCTACCCTTGATGCCTACTAAGAAAGACTCAATATGGCTCATAGTGGATCGATTAACCAAGTCTGCCATTTTGTTCCAGTTCGCACTGATTACTCTTTGCAAAAGCTGGCTAAGTTGTATGTATCGGAGGTTGTAAGATTGCATAGAGTGCCAGTCTTCATAATATCTGATAGGGACCTACATTTCACTTCGCGATTTTGGAAGAAGTTGCATGAAGCGTTAGGAACTAGGTTGAACTTCAGTACGGCATTTCACCCTCAAACTGATGGACAGTCAAAAAGGGTGATCCAAGTGTTGGAAGATATGTTGAGGGGATGTGTGATTGAGTTTCGAGGTAGCTAGAAGGACTATTTGCCGTTAGTCGAATTTGTGTACAATAATAACTATCAAGTGAGCATTGGGATGGCTCCGTATGAAACGCTGCATGGGAGAAGGTGTCAAACCCCAACATGTTGGACAGAGTTGGGGAAACAAAGAGTTTTAGGCCCTGAGTTAGTAGCAGATACTGAGGATAATGTGAAACTGATTCAGGAGCTGCTGAAGGAGGCCTCGGAAGGCAGAAGTCATATGCTAACCTTAAACGACGAGAGATAGAGTATGCAATGGGGGACTTAGTTTTTCTTAAGGTCTCTCCGTGGAAGAAGGTATTAAGGTTAGGAAGGAAGGGGAAACTAAGCCCAAGGTTTATTGGGCCATATCGGGTTGTAAGGCGGATTAGGCCAGTCGCTTATCAGCTAGAATTACCTTCGGAACTAAGCCAAATCCACGACGTGTTTCATGTCTCCATGCTAAGACGGTATCGCTCGGATCCTTTGCATGTTGTGACGATTGAGAAAATTGAGGTCCGGCTAGACCTAGCTTTCGAGGAAGAGTCGATACAAATAATTAGTTGAGATGTCAAAGTACTGAGAAGGAAGTCTGTTCCATTAGTCAAAGTACTTTGGCACAATCACAAGGCTGAAGAGGCTACTTGGGAACCTGAGGAAGCGATGCAACGTCAATATCCTCAACTGTTTGAATCAGGTAAATTTCGAGGACGAAATTTCTTTTAGGGGTAGAGTTGTAATTCCCCAAAAATCTCGAAATCCCGAACTTTCTTTTTTTTTGATTTCGATAGAAATTGTGCTTAACATTCCTAGTCAAGTGTTAATTATATGGTAGTAGGTCTTGTTTAAGGGTTGAGTTTGAATTTAGGGGTAAAAGAAATTATAAGTTAATAATTAAAAGAACCCTAATGGCAAGAAAGTTGGTTTTTAAATAAATGAAGGAGGAATTAGACACAAAAAGAGCTTGTGGCAAGGAGGCAAGTGGCGTGTTGAGTATTGAGGGGGGCTTTGGTTCAAATCCCTACTTGCTCAAAACGAGGATTTATTTTTGCTTAGCAGATGGCCAATAGTGGTGGTAATTATGAACTCTGTAGGGAATGATAAGAAGAGAAATTAGAGGAGGGGATTAAGGAGTTACCAGAGAGAGAAATTAGGAGATGAGGAGTGCAAAGAAGTGGAGCCGAATTGGGAATTTGGGCATGGGAAATTCGGCTATAGACTCAATATATAGGTGTCGAAGGTGAGGATGCCAGGTTAATCCCGAATTCTTCCTTTCCTTGTTACTAGAAAACACTTTTTTTTAAAGCCAAAAATCCCTTATTCTTCCTTCTTTCCTTTGTGTCGATTCTCCATTCTTTCCCTACTCAAGATCTCTTTTTGATTTACCTCTAGTTTTAAACGATTTCTCTTTGTGCCGAATAACCTTTTTACCATACAAGTCGCAAGAGCCGAATATCCTCTGAGCCACCACTACTCTTTCTACTTCGGCCAATTCTAGTGTAAGTGTTTTGTTCTCTCAATCAGTTTTACTAGTATCGTTTATTCTGTCCCTCACCTCTTCTAATTGCTTTTGGTAGTATTAGTATCAAATCCTAGTCTTTTGGATCCCTGCCGATTTGCTCCTTAAGTGTGAGATTTTGGTAAGTGTTCTTCACTTCAGTAAAGGGTTGGCCGAATAGGCTTTAGTAGAAAAGGGTGACATATTTTGGATACAAGTCACCCATTACGCTTTTAACGATAAAGGTTAATGCAGATCTGGGAAGTACTCGTGATTTGTAATCTAAGAAAAGCTATTAAGGCTTGGCGTTTAAGGTAAGGTTAAGGTGAGACTTCGGCTTTTGGTAAAGTATTCGATAAGTATGTGAGATTAATCATTGAGTGATATCGATTGTAGGTTCGTGGCTAAGGGGATCGCAGCACACCTTATTACCAGATGTGTACATACACTGCACACACAGAGTAGATTGGCAAATCCCAAAATGCCAAAAAGTTGAAATGCCGAAAAGCCGAAAGTTTGGCTACGATAATCTTTTGAGTGTGTGAACACTCGCAAGGGGGAAACTGACAGGTTATCTGAGACCCCATGGGAGATTCCATGGACTTGGGCTGTGTTTTGGCCAATCGGGCCAAAATGGGCTAAATGGGCCGATGGGCTATAGGGCCCATAATTGGCAAAATTCGTAATTGATGTTATGTGATGGAAAATTGTATGAAAGCATGACTGTGGAAGTTATTGGGCCTAGTGGGCCATATAAATATGATTTGGGCCTAATGGGCCAAATGAATGTGATTTGGGCCTAATGTGCCATATGAATGAGATTGGCCATGTGCATGTATGTAGATTTGTTACGGCTTTGTAAAGGGTTTTGGGCCTAGTATTCGATAACTGCTTAAACAGACATAAAACTTAATTAATTTATTGTGACCGTGGACAAGTCATAGGGTTAAGGTGTGGCAACTGGTATATGCATGTCTAGGATTGGATCTAGGGAGAGCTTGGTACTTAAGCGGTCTCAATGACTCACCTCTTTTTCTCTGGAATACTACCTGGTACATAGTATTCGTTCATCTTACCTCACGGGATTTGTTAACGGGCCAAGGTAAGTGAAAACCATAATAAAGGAAAATTACTGAAATGCCCTTACGGGCGAAAATGACCAAAATACCCCTACGTGTTGAAGGTAAGATTTATGATGTTATATGCATATCTACTGGATACATACGATATTCTGGTTAGGTTGTATCTGGGTTGGGAATTATGGAACAGAGGAAGTATATGAGGATTGCATGGTTGCTTGACAACCGTGGATCTACCGACGGCTGTTAAGCCCAATAAGTGATTGGCAGCTTGCTGCAATGAAGGGAGCTCCGTAACCGGGCTACCATTGATGTGCATTGATTGGGTGGATCGATATTTATATCCCCACATGATGTGTACCGTAGGACGTAGCTGATGTGTATCAGTTGGATTATTTGGGGTGGGTTGCATTGCCTTGTATTGCATGCATGATTTTATGGTGACTAATGAATGCTAGTTACTTTTCGAGGGTTGTACACACTGAGTTTGTAAAAACTCACCCCCTCTTTTATTTTTCTCAGGTTATGCTCAGTAGAAGGTTCGATGTGTGGAGGGACTCAGAGGTGGCCAGCTAGCAAGACGACTTGGATTTGTTTTTTTAAGTAATTTCAGACTGAAATGTAATAAGGCATTCCCTTTTGGTTATCATGCATTCCCTTTTGGTTATCATGTGGATTATTTTTTTTATGCATTGTAATTATGAGAAGTTGAATAGTGGTTCCCTAAATCATAGTTTTGTTTTTCTACGTTTCCACAACTAAGTTTTATTTAAATGACAAGTTTTCATAAATCATTTGTTTTAAACAAGCTTTCGCGATTGAAAGGAGTTTTATAAGTTAACGAAGCTTTCTCACTCTAAGGAAGGATTTTTAATGAAAATAAGGTTTTCGATAAAACATTTCAATGTAATGCGCCAGATTCGGCCATAACGTCCGGGTCGGGTTTGGGGTGTTACAAAATTATACCAAGGTAAAATTGGGTGAGAAAATTATTTAATATGTAGATATTAAAGTTTATTTTTGGAAATAAAAAAATTTAATCGAGTTGGATCATATTACACTGTACTAGGTCAAAAAGACACAGTAAGTACTCGTAATTAGACCCAATGTGAGAGAGGCCCAAAACCCCTCATATAACATGAGGGGAGCGGCAACCCTAGTAGAAATACAAGGATGAGTCATTCACCCTTCTCCAACTCTAAGTCGGATGTTGTTTTTTCTATTTAAAATAAACCTCTACAACTTTCCAATGGTTCTACCTTCTCTTCCTATTAATAGATGAAAAAAGTAGAGCTATTAACACAACTTTTGAGAGATTGTTAGTCTACCGAAAAATAGAGAGAATTTATTCTCAACTTATAAATATATTTTTTAGAACGACAATTTTACCAGGTTCTATTATAGAAAAGAGAATTTTTGTTTTGACCCCAAAATGAAAACTCTTTTCTAGTTTTGTATTTTGAATCAATTGGTTCGAACCCACACTCAATGTCACACCCCCTAACCAGTATCTAACGCCGAAACAGGGTTGTGGAGCATTATCAGACTTATAACTTATAAAATCAAGCATTTCATAAACAATTATCATTCAAAACAAAACCAATCATAATAATTCATATGGTCCCTAATACGAGCCCTCGGAGGCCCAAAACAGACACTAAAAATGGTTCGGGACTAAACCAAGTACTTAAGTAATTTTTAGGAAAACATGGAAAATTTTCAAAGTGCAGGGGACACACGCCCATGTGGCCAGGGAGTGTGTCTCAAACGGCCAAGGGACACGCCCGTGTGGCCAGGCCGTGTGTCTCACACGACCAAGGGACATGCCCATGTCTCACGCCATCTAGGCATTCGAAATGGGATCACATGGCTGTGTCCCAGCCCGTGTCTGACCCTGTGTAACTCACTGACTTCGGTTACAAGGCCAAACCACACGCCCGTATGCCAGGCCATGTACCAATTGAAATGGCATCACACACCCGTATGCCAGGCCGTGTGATAACTGGAGGGTATACTGACTTGTGCCACACAGCCAAGCCACATGCCTGTGTGCTTGGCCGTGTGAAGCTACTGATTTGCAACCGTTAGAAAACTTCAGGGACACACAGCCATGTCACCTGGTAGTGTGTCACACACAGCTGAGACACATGCTCATGTCTCTACCCGTGTGGACAAAAATATGTCATTTTCCAAGCCATATTTCTCACCCAATGTGATACCAATCTAAGCTCAACAATGTTCATGCAATCATGGCATAAGTAGGCACTCAAAACCAACCAATATTAAGTTTATATCATGTACTATCCACACATGCAACATGTTATCCATAAGCCAAATCATTTGACCACTTTTAAACATACCAAAAGTATTTCCAAAGTTTAACTAAACGGTCAATTACATATATTATACATTGTACCTAATTACATATATTAGACATTGTACCTAACTTAGCAAGCATACACATTCTCAATTTCAACCATTTAGCACCTGAAATACCAATTCTCAAAACAAAACATTAATATAGCAATTATACCCAACATATCATAAGGCCATTTACATATATTCACATCTCAAAATATATACCATTTTCAGGCCAAATCAATTGGCTAATACACAACCAAACCTATAACCCACATTAGCCAAACTACCTATACATGCCATTTAACTCAAAATATAAAGTCCAAGGTACCAAAATGAGAGTTTGATAGTGCGACACGATCTCCGACAACTTCCAAATCGAGCGAGCTTTTAAACAACTATAAAACACGAAAATTAAAACGAAGTAAGCAATTAAGCTTAGTAAGTTCATAAAAACATATAATTAACCTTACCATATAGCCTTAAATTTAGGTAAGTAAATCAAAGCATAACTCATTTCAATTTGGCCATAGCCTATCACATAACCATTCATCAAGTTAGTCATGTGTACATATAGAATTCGAGAATCATGTATGAATTTAACAATTATTAAAATTTCATGTACATGTAACATTTATACCACATATCTGTATATCATATATATATGAACCATTTCCATGTAAATACCTGTACTAGTTCGTATTGAACTTATGTAATCTCATAATAACACTATGCCCGTTGAACCACTTAGAATCTCGTTACATACGCGGATAGTACACACGAGGTGTACTGAACTGTAATCTATCAATTCCTGTACATGTAGGCTCATACGAGTGATAAATGATAAGATCCTCCGAGCTACAAATTGGTAAGCTCATATGAGCTATGGTGAGTCCCCAACACATGCAGGATCTCAACCAAAATAGTAACCCTAATGGCAAGTCATTTGTATCCTACGAATTTTTGATGTTCAAATGAGGCTCGTTATTCTTCATACATTGTCAGTTATGTGTTCAATAATTGTACATAAAAATTACACTATTCACATATATATATTTCAATCAAAACATATAAATGCACAATTTATTTATATGAACTTACCTCAGATTGAAACGGAGAATACGATTATTTAGTCCACGACTTTATATTTTCCCTGATTTAGTTCTGAATTTTTCTTTTGTTGATCTATATACTCAAATTTAACTCATTTAATCATATTTTTAATCAACACAGTCCAAATTTCATGTTATGGCAAAATTACTATTTTGCCCCTATACTTTTGACCTTTTTAAAAATTAGTCCCTAGGCTCGTAAATACAATCACGCAATTTCAGCCCATACAATTCAAAATTTCACACATTTAACACATAATTTTCACATTTCTCTATTTAGCCCCTATTTGACAATTTCGTTTAAATTTGCTTAACAAAAGTTGTTTAACTAACAACAAAGATTCATTTTCTTCCATTAAACATCAAAACCCTATTATACGTGTAATAACCCATTTCTGCCCAGGCCCATGATTAAATAAATAAAACCAAAAATAAAAAAATTTATAAATGAATGTTTATTTAAACAGTCCATTTACAATAAACAAGCTTCAAGGCCTGATAAGCCCAAAACCGGTTACAACCTAGTAAGCCTACTACTACCCTATACCCGTTTACACTTGACCCAACTACCAAAAGTCCTACACCTGGTTTTAGTCTAAACCCAGCAGACCTATTACACTTGAGGCCCAAGAGGCGCAAATGTTTAAACAGATGAGGGAAGACCTAGGGTTTCTAGAACCCTAGGCGCCGCAAATGGAAGGATCCAGAAGCTAAGCCAAGCGTCATGTCCCCTCACGTCACCCCAGCTGGCCCTCATCAATGCCGGTCAGATTGACGGTCACCTTCCACGAGGTCCAACAAAGCGTTGACCAGAGGCTTTGGGCTCTCCGAGTGTCACTACCGCAATTTCAGGCTTCATCACTGACCTTTGCGCCTCCATCGGTGTCGAGATCTTCGTAGCAGAAGCCGTCCTGTGGTCGTCAAGGCAAGATTCGCATCCAAAACGCTATCTTTGCCGGATTTTTGGTACCTGCAAGAAAAAAAAAAGGAAACCGACAGACACAGAAAAAGAAAATGTAACAGAAAAGGAAACTAAGCAAACAAAGGCAAGAAATCGAGCAGAGAATATTCAAACTTGTAAACAGAGGCTATAAAAGCCGAAGGATTTTACTGTAATAGGGGATTATTTTTTGGAGAGAAAAAAAAGAATACATAGATTCAATAAAAAAGCAATGTTACACAAACTTACAATATCAACAGTCGATCAAAGTAAAGGTGATTCATTTTGTTTCTTTTTTCTATTCCAAGTATATATACATATAAATAAATACTAAAAGAAAACAGAGGAGGTTACCTTTTTTTTCGTCGTAAAACAAAACGTTTCGCATTCAGACCGCCGCATAGGGCGGAGTCAGCGGAGGCGCGTGGGCGCGTAGGTGCGTGAGTCCGGTGACCGGGGCTTGGCCCGAGGGAGGCCGGAGCCAGGAGGACTGCACTCTCCTCTCTTTTAAAGAGTTTCCAAACCCTTTTTTTCAAAAAAACAGATTCAAAAATGAATTTTTTGGCTGAAAACTAATTTAAATAGTGTAAGTAGAACGACGTCGTTTAGCTTAAAACGATAAGCTCCAAAACGGCGTCGTTTCAACAGAGGATCCGCGTGTTGACCCAATTACCTGAGGAGGATCAGCGTGTTTTTGAAGATTGGGGTAATTACTCAATTGGTCTTCCCACATTTTTTTAATATTTACAATTTCATTTTATTTTTTATTTATTTAGCTCTAATGTTTTAATTTTGTTTCAATTTAGTCCTCACAGTGATTTTAAAATAGTATCTGGGAAACGGTGTCGTTTTGGGATTAGGGCTAAATTACCCAGTGAGTCCTCTAAATTTAACGCGCCTTTCAATCAGGCCTAGAATTTTTATTATTTTGCAAATAAACCCTCCAGATTTCTTAATTAAATTCAATTTTAACCTTCTTTATTTTATATTATTTCTTTAAAAAATAATGGTTATATAAAATAATATATATTATTCATTAGATTATTATTATACATTTTAATATTATTATAATTATACGTAGAATACTTATTATATTATTATTATTTTATATATCCCTTATCATATTATATTTCATTATATTCTATTTATATATATTTGTTACATATTATATTTTACTATGTATCATAATATTTTTATATATTATATTATATACATTATATTATATAATTTATATTTTTATATATATATTTTTATACACTATATATTATACTATATTTCCTTACATTACCTTTATTTTATTATAAAGTATACATCATTTTATTATTTATTAATTATATACATTTTTAAAAATTTTATAAGTAAATGTAACATTAATACTTAATACATTTTTATATATAGTTATTATACCTATAATATAACTTATATGTATGTATCATTTTTTAAAAGGAGGGGTTCTCTTTTATTGTTCTTATATTATTCAATGTATTTCTAAATATCTTGTTTTTTTATTGAATTTATATTTTATACATTTTAATTTATTTATTTATTTTTAGTTTTTTTCTTATTTTGATATAGTAGGTTAAACTTTTACATATCATTTGTTTCGTATATTTGCATGAAATTAATTATTTATGGTGATTTGCATAAGATATTATCATATATGTATATTGCAATTGTATATTTGTTGTATTCATTATGCACTACATTATGTTTTGTATGTAACAATAATGCATGAACATTTAGGTTATTTTTGATGATGTATGCCTAAAGTGGTAATGCATATTGTGTAATTTATGCCATCATTATTATTTTCTATACTATATTTGCATGAAATGATAAAGCTTATATATTGTAATTAAGTTTATTCAATTTCTTGTAATATGCAAAACATATCATTACTTTTAAAACCAAAATTATATCTCATTTAATTTTAAAAAAAATTTTAAAAATAAGGCAATGTTTTGATATATAGGAACTCGAGAAGTAGTGCCCTAACATGCTGGGTTGCGATTTCTCGTTTGTCTAAATAGCTAAAATATCCTTTTAAAACGGGTTTTACAAATCACAAGGTGATTTCAATTACGAAAGTTTAAACATATCGTATCCAATTATGCTGGATGTGATGTTTGTACTCTTTTGAAACGAATGAATCTTGATACTTTTAATTTAAAATATTACGGTTTTAAGGAAATCTCATTTCTAAATTCTTTCAAATTTCTGACATTAAGACAAAATTATTCAATTTGGTACCAATTTTGGGCGTTACGAGGGTGCTAATCCTTCCTCGAACTTAACTGACTCCCGAACCTATTTTCTCGTAATTTTGTAGACCAAAACATTTTATAAAGTGATCCAATCACACTTTAAAAGATTGGTGGCGACTCCCATTTTCGTTTTCAAAAGTCAGTCCCCGTTTTTCAAACATCATTTTTAAAGAGGTTTCGACAATACGCATCAATGGAAAATCTCAAACTATTCAATAGTTTTGCAAATTAGTCCCCTAGTTAGCTAGGTTAAGCTACAACGATCCCGAAAACATAAAAATCGAGAAAAACAGGACAAGAATTCACTTACATGCAAGAGATTTTTGTGCCTGAAATTATCAAGTTTTCAAAGCCTTTAGTTGCTGAAATTTTCAATTGACAGTGAAAGAGGAAGATGACCATTTTGTGTTATTTTATTTAATTTAGCTTTTATTACTTAATTACTATTTTACCCTTACCTAACATTAAAAATTACTCAATTACCAAGCCATGCACATCCAATGTCACCTTTAATGGTCTAATTACCATATAAGGACCTCCCCTTTATAGTTCTATAGCTATTTAACACCTTTAGCTATTATAACACAACTGTTACACTTTACGCGATTTAGTCTTTTTTCATAAATTGAGCATACAAACGGTAAAATTTCTTAACGAAATTTTTATACTATCATATGATCATGCTGTAGATATTAAACTAATATTAAAATAAATTTTTCAACTTCGGACTTGTGGTCCCGAAACCACTATTCCGATTTCACTGAAAATGGGTTGTTACAACTCTCCCCCCTTTAGGACTTTTCGTCCTCGAAAATCTTACCAAACAATAGGTTAGAGTATTGTGTTCTCATGGTTTCCTCGAGTTCCCAAGTAGCCTCCCCAATACCGTGATGATGCCAAAGAATCTTCACTAAGGCTATTTTTTTGTTTCTTAACTCTGTAATCTCTCGAGATAAAATTCTAATCGGTTCCTCGATATACAACATGTCTGGCTGAATCTCAACCTCAGTCGAAGAAATTATATGTGAAGGATCCGATCGATATCATCGTAACATTGATACATGGAATACATTATGAATCTTCTCTAACTCTGACGGTAATTCAAGGCGATATACCACTAGCCCTTTTCTCTCGATAATCTCGTATGGTCCAATAAATTACGGACTCAACTTTCCTTTGCGGCCAAATCAGAGAATTCTCTTCCAAGGCGATACTTTCAGAAACAGTTTATCGCCAACCTAAAATTCAATATCCTTACGCTTCAAATTCATATATGATTTCTGTTGATCTAAAGCTGCTTCAAACTATCATAATCACTTTCACTTTCTCTTCGATCTCTCTGATCAAATCAACCCCGTGTATCTTTTTCTCACTAAGCTCGGTCCAATATAATAGAGTTTGGCATTTGCAACCATATAAAGCTTCATACGGTGCCATCTTAATACTCAAATGAATAATGTTGTTATACGCAAGTTCAACCAACGATAAATATTTTTCCCAGTTGCCTTTAAACTCCAATACAAAACAACGAAGCATATCTTCGAGAATCTGGATCACTCTCTGAGACTAACCATCGGATTGAGGATGAA
The DNA here is from genome assembly GCA_025698465.1 of Gossypium longicalyx. Classification (NCBI taxonomy): domain Eukaryota; kingdom Viridiplantae; phylum Streptophyta; class Magnoliopsida; order Malvales; family Malvaceae; genus Gossypium; species Gossypium longicalyx. The sequence continues at coordinate 61,536,576 of CM046995.1, read as the reverse complement.
ATACGGTGCTAAAATGTAACCACATACCCAAAGCTTCTTGTAACATCTTCCAAAATTGAGATTTAAATCGCGGATCTCTATCCAAAATAATAAAGACTGATACTCTATGCAATTTGACAATCTCTAAGATATATAGCTCAACTAATCTATCAAGTGTGAAGTCTATACATACCGGAATAAAATGTGTTGATTTTGTCAGACTATCTACAACAACCCAGATAGCGTCTTTCTTTTTCAGAGACTGTAACACCCCAAACCTGGCCCAGACGTTACGGCCGAATCCGAGGTGTCACACTGAAGCGTCACTGTGAAAGTCTTGTTTTATCAAAAATCTTTCTTAGTGTTTAAAGAGTATCTTCGTTATAGCTTAAAGTGAATAGAAGCTGTGCACCAGGTAGGATGCCAGTAAAAGAGCAGGTGAGTCTATTAGACTACTTAAGTACCAAGCTCTCCACGGATCCACTCCTAGACATGCCCACAAACATTGCCACACTTTAACTGAGTTGTTGTTCAGGAAAACCATTTCGTTTTAAACCATTTGAAAACACTTATTAATTTTGAGAATGATTTTGTTTAGGAAGCTTTGTCTTGTTTTGTGATATTTTGAAATCAGGTAATTTCTTTTTTTATTTTTTTCTTTTTCAAAACGCGCCCCAGAGCTATTCGATTTCAAACATTTAAAACAATATCACGCCTAAGCTAACAGTCATACTAAAGCAATTAAAAATAATCTAAGCGGCCTTATTACAATTTAAACCCAAAATAATTAAAGTAAATAATAACTAATCAAGTCATAAGAAGAAAACTGAGCTTGGAAAACATGTGGCCACTCCGAATCCCTCATAGCTCCAAGTCCACTATGGTTGGGGGTTACCTACATAGATAGAATTAAGGGGTGAGTTTGGAAAACTCAGTGTGTAAAATAACCCAACCATAGTCCAGATCAGTACAAGCCACAGAAACATATTAAGTTAGGCCTTAGGCCTATACAAAATTCAGAATGAAGCCCATAGGCCCATAACAGATACAGAACAGAAATATCATGTATGCAGAAAACCCAACCCATATCCATCCGTATACACCCCCGTACCAACCTTACACCATGTGGGGAGACAACCCGACCCGCCCATCCGTTACACACCACAGAATTTGCAGCATGGCTGCTAGAATAAATATTGTGACAGAGTCACCAGATACAGATATTGTGGCAGAGCCACCAGAACAGATATTAGTGGTAGTGCCATCAGAAATAGATAATTGTGGCAAAGCCACCAGAATGCTTCCTCCATCAAAATAACCCTTATCCCATGCAACAGATATACATGTCATGGCATATAGCAAACAGAATTAGAATATCATGCAATTCAGTCAAAACCAACCCTAGGGGTATAACGGTCATTTTGCACCTAGGGATATAATGGTAATTTTCATACTTAGGGGTATTTAGTGAATTTACTATTTTAGGGTTTTCATGCATATTACAACCATCAACGTATTAACAGAAACACTTACCGAGCGTTTTTACCGAATTGGTCCCGTTAGCCCATTAACCCGTTTTTGGCCTATTAAGCCCAAATATACCGAAGTGCATGAAATTGTGCACTCTGCAATATTACTGCTTGAGATTACCAGGATTAACAAACAAACTATCTCACGAGCGCTCGCACGCTCGCAAGTTCACAAAATGTCAGCTTTTCGGCATTTCGACTTTTGCCGATCTAGTCTATGAGTGGGTGTCGTTTACACACCTAATTTGTGACAACTGCTACCGAAATATCCGATGATATCCTACAATCGGTCACTAGGCATTTCAGATCCAAAATACACTGGTAACAATCATAAACTTACTTACCATAATCGGCCATCAATACCTATGGCCCTTGAGATCCTACCTCTGCTAAAACTAGTGACTAGATTTAGATCTAGTCGTTCCACTTGTCCAAGCCTTCGATTAGCAGCCTCTAGATCACTACACCAAACAAATCAATTGTTACAAACCTTAGAGCCTTAAGCTCCAATCGACAGCCTCCCTATGCCTTTAGGAATTTTGGCTTTTCTAAATCCCGAAATAAAGAAAAGATCTAAGTACCTACCACAGGTTTTCCAACCAAAACGATTCCACTTCAGTTTCCTCTCAGATCTAATGCAGAGCTAGCCCTTAAACACTTGCAAAAATTGAACCTTAGAGGTCTAAAGCTTCGACTAAATGTCCCTAAAACTATGGTGTTTTCGGCTTTTGGACTGTGAAGAGAAAGATGATTTGGTATAGTGGTTTTGCAGTGATATTGCCGACAGGGGTTAGGGTTTAGAGGATGTGAAATTTGGTCAAAAGAGATGAAGAAAATAGACAGATTTTGGCTAGAAGAAATCGGCACAAGAAACAACTTTTGGGATTTCGGCTTTTATGGCAATCGGCTACAGAGGTTTAGAAAAGAATGGGAATGAAATAGGAGATGAGTAGGATGGTAGGAATGTTTTGGCTAGAGAAGAAAAGAAGGAGAAAAGAAAATAGAAGAAGAGAGGAGAAGAGAAGGAAGAATTTAGCACTCAGGAGATCTAACTTTGCGTTTTCGGCTTTTTGCGACACTGATAAGAGAATAGAATGAAAGTGAAGGCTCTAGGTGGCTAACCCTAATTCGGCAAAACAAAAAGAAAATAAAGCTTTCCCTAATGGCTATTCAGACCCACGGCCCAACCTTCCTAAAGCCCTAGCCGAACTTCCACTTAAGCTCTATCACTTGCCCAGCACATGCACACAAAAACAAAAGTAACAACATGCTTACCTCGTGACTTGAACTCTGCCTCCCCCCTAAACATCCACACATCACTCCCCAAACACCTAGGTGGCGTCACAAGCCACCTTACCATAGATCTTTCTGTGTCCTATTTTACCACCTCAATCTTAAAAGCTCATAATGCCAGAATCCCTCTCTCCAAAATTAAAAATTTAAGAAATATCCTCAAATTAACTTTACTCTTGGGCCTTTTAATGGCCACTAACATACTCAGACCCACATCAGACAGTCAAACACAGTATTTCTAAAATTCATTGGAAATTACAGAAATCCCGAAAATCCTAAAAAATTAGGGCGTTACAACTCTACCCTCCTTAAAGAAATTTCGTCCTCGAAATTTACCTGATTCAAACAGATGAGGGTATTGTTGTCGCATCGCCTCTTCTAGCTCCCAAGTAGCTTCCTCTCTGCCATGATTCCTCCAAAGCACTTTTACCAAGGGAACTAACTTTCTTCTTAGAACCTTAACATCATGATCTAGTATCTACACAGGCTCTTTCTCGAAAGTCAAATCAGGCCGCACTTCAATCTCTGCAATCGGCACGACATGAGTAGGGTCAGAACGATATCGCCTTAACATGGAGACGTGGAAAACATCGTGAATCCTGTCTAACTCTGGAGGTAATTCCAATTGGTAAGCCACAGGACCCACTCGCTTAAGAACCCGATAAGGCCCAATAAACGGCAGGCTCAACTTGCCCCTCTTACCAAACCTTAATATCTCCTTCCATGGTGAAACCTTTAAGAAGACCATCTCACCCACTGAGTACTCAATCTCCTTGCGTTTCAAATCTGCATAAAACTTTTGCCTATCAGATGCTTTCTTTAACCGATCTCTGATTATTCTGACCTTATCTTCAGTATTCGCTACCAACTCAAGTCCAAGAACCCGTCGTTCTCCCAGTTCAGTCCAACAACTAGGTGTACGACACCTACGTCCATACATCACTTCATAGCGTGCAATTCGAATACTCGCTTGGTAACTGTTGTCGTACGCAAACTCTGCCAATGGTAAGTAATCCTCCCAACTACCTCAAAAGTCGATAACGCATCATGTCTTCCAAAATTTGAATAACCCTTTCCGACAGAACATCCGTCTGAGGATAAAAAGTTGTGCTAAAGTTCAGTCGCATTCCCAACGCCCCATGCAACCTTTGCCAGAACTGAGATATGAACCTAGGATCTCGATCGAAAATAATCGATACTGGCACTCCATAAAGTTGCACAATCTCCACCACGTACAATTTGGCTAACTTCTATAGTGAATAATCAGTGCGGACAGGTATGAAATGAGCAGATTTGGTCAACCTATACAGAAGTACCCAAATCGAGTCCTTCTTCGTCGGTGTCAAGGGTAGCCCACTCATAAAGTCCATGGTTACTCTCTCCCACTTTCAAAGTGGTATCTTCACTGGCTGTAAAAGTCCGGAAGGTAGCTGATGCTCAACTTTCACTTGCTGGCATGTCAGACATTTCCCCACAAACTCCGTTACTTCCCGTTTAAGCCCAGGCCACCAATACAATTGTCGTAAGTCGTCATACAACTTATTCCCTCCAGGATGCATAGCACAAAGTCCTCCATGAGCTTCTTTCAGTATTGACTGCCTTAAGTCAAAGTCATTCGAAATGCAAACTTTTTTCTCGGAAGCACAGAACTCCTTCACTATTCAACCCAAACTCAGATGTTTCCCCTTTCTTAACTTGTTGAAATCGAGAAACTAAAGACTCATCCTTCAACTGCTTTTCCTTAATCTGATCCACCCAGGCTGGCCTTACTTGCAACTCAGCCAACAGACTACCATCATCATACAGACTCAAACGAGCAAACATTTCCCTCAGATCAGATACAACTCTACGACTTAGAGCATCGGCTACCACATTAGCCTTGCCGTGGTGATACTCAATTGAACAGTCATAATCCTTAAGTAATTCTATCCATCTTCGTTGCCTAAGGTTCAGCTCCTTCTGAGTCAGCAAGTACTTAAGACTCTTATGATCTGTGTATATGACACACCTTTCTCCGTACAGGTAATGTCTCCAAATCTTAAGTGCAAAGATTACTGCTGCCAATTCTAGGTCGTGAGTAGGATAGTTTACTTCGTGAGGCTTAAGCTGTCGCGATGCATAAGCAACCACCTTACCCTCTTGCATCAACACACAGGCCAAACCTACATGTGATACGTCACTATACACAGTAAAATCCTTCCCAGACTCTGGCTGAATTAACATAGGTGTCGCAGAGAAAATTTCTTTCAACTTCTCAAAAGCTTCTTGTTGCTTCTCGGTCCAAACAAATAGTGCTCCTTTCCTTATAAGCTTTCTTAAAGGTGCTGCCAACACAGAAAAACCTTCCACAAACCTTCTGTAGTACCCTGCCAAACCCAGAAAACTCTGAATTTTCGACACCGACCTAGGTGGCTTCCACTCCAGAATCGCTTCAATCTTTTGAGGGTCCACTTTGATCTCCTCAGCAGAGACAACATGACCTAAGAAGGTTACCTCCATCAACCAGAATTCACACTTACTGAATTTCGCATAAAGTTCCTTCTCCCTCAACACTTGCAGCACAATGTGGAGATGCTCATCATGCTTCTCCTCGATTTTAGAATATACCAAAATATCGTCAATAAAAACCACTACGAATCGATCCAAAAATGGTTGGAATACCCGATTCATCAAATCCATAAATGCTACAGGAGCGTTCGTCAAACCAAATGGCATAACCAAAAACTCGTAATTACCATACCGAGTCCTGAATGTCATCGTATGAATATCTACCTCCTTGACCCTTAACTGATGATATCCAGATCAAAGATCAATCTTGGAGAATATCGAAGCTCCTCTAAGTTGGTCAAACAAGTCGTCAATTCTTGGCAGATGGTACTTATTCTTAATCGTCAGTCTGTTCAACTACTGATAATCGATGCACATCCGTATCGTCCCATCCTTTTTTCTCACAAACAATACCGGTGCTCCCTACGGGGACACACTCGGCCTGATAAAGCCTCTATCCAACAACTCATGAATCTGTGCTTTCAGCTCCACTAACTCCTTCGGTGCCATCTTGTACGGTTCAATGGACACTGGTGCCGTTCCAGGCAATAAGTCAATTCCAAACTTGACTTCTCGGTTCGGAGGCAATCCCGAAAGCTCCTCTGGAAAAACATCTTGGAACTTCTTAACAGTTCTAACTTTATCCACTGTCAGACCCTCATTTTCCGACTGACTTACAAATGCCAAATACGCCTCACAGCCCTTACAAATCCACTTCTCGACTCTCAATGCCGACACCACATTGGACAAATAATCCCTTCGCTCACCTATCATCATAACCTCCTCACCCTCAATGGTCTTTAACACCATACGCTTTGCTGCACAGTCCAAAGTTTCCCTATGCTTAACCAGTCAATCCATCCCCAGAATGACGTCGAATTCTTTGAACAGTAACTCCATCAAGTCTCCAGAGAAAATCCTCCCTTGAGTTTCTAAAGGCACGTCTCTATACAGTTTATCTACCCTAACCGAGTGGCCTAAAGGACTTAGTACAGATACCCCACTCACAATCTCCTCAGAGTGCACACCCAACGACCCAGATATGGCACATGTAATATACGAACGAGTAGATTCAACATCTATCAAAGCAGTGTACGACATGCTAAAAATCAAGAACGTACCAGTTATGACGTCGGGTGCATCACCCTCCTCTCAGCGACGAGCTGCATACACCAGCGCTGGCTGTCAAGCCTCAACATTCCCGACCACTCTGTCAGGTACTCCTCGACCCCGACCATTTCCATTACCGCCCCTACCTTGTCCACGTCCTCTCAGTGGTTGCGGTCTACCTCTCATTGGTTGAGCAATCCTCTATTCTGCAACTTGAACCTGATCTATTTTCTAAGGCCAGTCCTTGACTTTATGCTCCATAGATTCACACCGGAAACAAGCACCAGAATGTTTCCTACACTCGCCCAGATGTACCTTACCACAGTCCCCACAAACTTGTGGTCTAACAACATTCATTGGAACTGCTCGAACTGGCTCTTTTACTTTTGCTCTTTTAACACTCCTATTTACACCACCCGAGGGTCCCAAATCCTTCCGAAAACGGTTTCGATCCTTCTCATGATTCTGTCTTTTAGTACGCTTCACCTCCTCAGCTATCTTAGACCAAAATAGCAAATTCACGCTCCCTCTGCGGAGCAATTAGCATTCTAAGTTCATCTCTAAGACCATCCTCAAAGTGCATACTACGTTCGTATTCCGTAGCAACTATCCTCACGGCATACCGGCTCAGCCTCAGAAACTTAGTCTCGTACTCAGCAACTGTCTTACCCCCTTGTACCAGGTTTAGAAATTCCTTCCTGCTGGCGTCCACATAACTCGCACCAACATACTTTCCCTTGAAGACCGTCTTAAATAGCTCCCAAGTCACCTTGTCAGCAGGGGTCTCGTTTCTCACAATGAGCCACCACTGATAAGCCTCATCCCGTAGTAATGATATGGCTCCCTTCAGCTTCTGCTCTATGGAACAGTCCAAATCATCCATAATCTGTTCCGTAGCCTCTAACCAATACTCAGCCACATTCGGGGCTACACCAGATACGCCCCTAAAGATCTCCGCTCCATTAGCCCGGAGTCGCTCAGAAATAGACCCCCGAATTTCGTTACCCGTACTTGCCCCGGCAACCCTTTCCAGAACACGAAGCATTGCCTGAGATAGAGCATCATCCCCGGTACCTCGATCATGAGACTCTACTTCTGTTACGGGTGGTACCGGTGCACCTGTCATCGGCATATGTCCTGAAGACGAAGATTTAGCCCGTGCACTACCTCGACCACGTCCAGGACCTCTACCATGAGCTGCTCTCGTACTCATGTCGTATTATCTGATTACGAATTTTATGTATCAATTAAATATTTCAGTGTTTATTACAGATGTTTTATGAACAGACAGTAATTCAGAGTTTGGTTTTCGCGGAATCTTAGCCTAGCTATAGTCTCAGTTTAGTTATCAAAATTCCTACAGTTCTAATATCTCCTTAACTAGAGTATCATAATAGGGTTTCAATACAGGCATATAGCTGATAATTCAGAAACATTCAGAAAATTTTAGAATGATACTTACACACTTGGGCCGGAGATTCGGTGTGCCACCTTTTCAGAAAAATAAAAAAATCTTAAAAAAAACGAATTCCCAATGCAATTTTTGAAAATCTCTTCTTCTTTTTTTAAAACCCATCCCACATCCGAGTTGTTGCAACCAGGCTCTGATACCACTAATTGTAACACCCCAAACTCGACCTAGATGTTACGGCTGAATCTGACATGTCACACTGAAGCGTTACTGGGAAAGTCATGTTTTATCAAAAATCCTTCTTAGTGTTTAAGGAGTATTTTCATTATAGCTTAAAGTGAATAGAAGCTGTGCACCAGGTAAGATGCCAGTAAAAGAGCAGGTGAGTCTATTAGACTACTTAAGTACCAAGCTCTCCATGGATCCACTCCTAGACATGCACACAACCATTGCCACACTTTAACTGAGTGGTTGTTCAGGAAAACCATTTCGTTTTAAACCATTTGAAAACACTTATTAATTTTGAGAACGTTTTCGTTTAGGTCTTGTTTTGTGATATTTTGAAATCAGGTAATTTTTTGTTCTTTTTCAAAATGCGCCCTAGATCTATTCTATTTCAAACAATTAAAACAATATCATGCCTAAGCTAACTGTCATACTAAAGCAATTAAAAATAATTTAAGCGGCCTTATTACAACTTAAACCCAAAATAATTAAAGTAAATAATAACTAATCAAGTCATAAGAAGAAAACTGAGCTTGCAAAACATGTGGCTACTTCGAATCTCTCACAGCTCCAAGTCCACTATGGTTGGGGGTTACCTGCATGGATAGAATTAAGGGGTGAGTTTGGAAAGCTCAGTGCGTAAAATAACCTAACCATAGTCCGAATCAGTACAAGCCACAGAAACAGATTAAGTTGGGCCTGAGCCCTATACAAAATTTAGAATGAAGCCCATAGGCCCATAACAGATAAAGAATAGAAATATCATGTATGTAGAAAACCCAACCCATATCCATCCGTATACACCCCCGTACCAACCTTACACTATGTGGGGAGACAACTCGACCCACCCATCCGTTACACACCACTGAATTTGCAGCATGGTCGCTGAGCAGAATATTGTGACAGAGTCACGGATCTGAATATTGTGGCGAGACACGAGCAGATATTTGTGGCAGTGCCACCAGAAACAGATAATTGTGGCAAAGCCAGCAGAACGCTTCCTTCATCAAAATAACCTTTATCCCACGCAATAGCTATACATGTCATGGCATATCGCAAATAGAATTAGAATATCATGCAATTCAGTCAAAACCAACCCTAGGGGTATAACGGTCATTTTGCACCTAGGGATATAATGGTAATTTTCATACTTAGGGGTATTTAGTGAATTTACTATTTTAGGGTTTTCATGCATATTACAACCAACAACGTATTAACAGAAACACTTACCAAGCGTTTTTACCGAATAGGGCCCGTTAGCCTATTAACCCATTTTTGGCCCATTAAGCCCAAATTTACCAAAGAACACGAAATTACGCACTCAGCAATCTTACTACTTGAGATTACAAGGATTAACAAAAAACTATCTCACGAGTGCTCGCACGCTCACAAGTTCACAAAATGTCGGCTTTTCGGCATTTCAACTTTTCAACTTTTGCCGATCTAGTCCATGAGTGGGTGTCGTTTACACACCTGATTTGCGACAACTGTTACCGAAATCTCCCACGATATCCTACAATTAGTCACTAGACATATCAGATCCAAAATACACTGGCAACCATCATAAACTTACTAACCATAATCGGCCATCAATACCTATGGCCCTTGAGATCCTACCTTTGCCAAAACCAATGACTAGATTTAGATCTTGTCGTTCCACTTGTCCAATCCTTCGAGCAGCAGCCTCTAGATCACTACACCAAACAAATCAATTATTACAACCCTTAGAGCCTTAAGCACCAATCGACAGCCTCCCTATGCCTTTAGGGATTTTGGCTTTTCTAAATCCCGAAATAAAGAAAAGATCTGAGTACCTACCACAGGTTCTTCCAACCAAAACGATTCCACTTCAGTTTCCACTCAGATCTGATGCAGAGCTAGCCCTTAAGAACTAGCAGAAATCGAACCTTAGAGGTCTAAAGCTTCGTCTAAATGTCCCTAAAACTATGGTGTTTTCTACTTTTGGATTGTGAAGAGGAAGATGATTTGGTACAGTGGTTTTGCAGTGATATTGCCGACAGGGGTTGAGATTTAGAGGATGTGAAATTCAGCCAAAAGAGATGAAGAAAATAGAAGGATTTTGGCTAGAAGAAATCGGCACAAGAAACAACTTTCGGGATTTCGGCTTTTATGGCAATCGGCTATAGAGGTTTAAAAAAGAATAGGAATGAAAGAGAGGATGAGTAGAATGGTAGGAATGTTTTGGCTAGAGAAGAAAAGAAGAAGAAATGAAAATAGATGAAGAGAGGAGAAGAGAAGGAAGCATTTGACACTCAGAAGATCTAACTTTGCGTTTTCGGCTTTTTGCGATACTGATAAGAGAATAGAATGAAAGTGAAGGCTCTAGGTGGCTAACCCTAATTCGGCAAAACAAAAAGAAAATAAAGCTTGCCCTAATGGCTATTCAGACCCACGGCCCAACCTTTTTAAAGCCCTAGCTGAACTTCCACTTAAGCTCTATCACATGCCCGGCACATTCACACAAAAACAAAAGTAACAACATGCTTACCTTGTGACTTGAACTTTGGCTCCCCCCTAAACATCCACACGTCACTCCCCAAACACCTAGGTGGCATCACATGCCACTTTACCATAGATCTTTCTGTGTCCTATTTTACCACCTCAATCTTAAAAGCCCATAATGCCAGAACCCCCTCTCTCCAAAATTAAAAATTTCAGAAATTGCCTCGAATTAACTTTACTCTTGGGCCTTTTAAGGGCCACTAACATAGTCAGACCCACATTAGATAGTCAAACACAGTATTTCTAAAATTCAATAGAAATTATAGAAATCCCGAAAATCCCAAAAAAATAGGGCTTTACAACTCTACCCTCCTTAAAGAAATTTCGTTATCGAAATTTACCTAATTCAAACAGATTAGGGTATTGTTATCGCATCGCCTCTTCTGGCTCTCAAGTAGCTTCCTCTCTGCCATGATTCCTCCAAATCACTTTTACCAAGGGAACTAACTTCCTTCTTAGAACCTTAACATCACGATCCAGTATCTGTACAGGCTCTTCCTCGAAAGTTAAATCAGGCCGCACTTCAATCTCTGCAACCAGCACGACATGAGTAGGGTCAGAACGATATCGCATTAACATGGAGACGTGGAAAACATCGTGAATCCTGTCTAACTCCAGAGGTAATTCCAATTGGTAAGCCACAGGACCCTCTCGCTTAAGAACTCGATAAGGCCCAATGAACGGCGGACTCAACTTTCCCCTCTTACCAAACCTTAATATCTTCTTCCACGGTGAAACCTTTAAGAAGACCATCTCACCCACTGAGTACTCAATCTCCTTGCGTTTCAAATCTGCATACAACTTTTGCCTATCAGATGCTTCCTTTAACCGATCTCTGATTATTCTAACCTTATCTTCCGTATTCACTACCAACTCAGGTCCAAGAACCTGTCGTTCTCCTAGTTCAATCCAACAACTAGGTGTACGACACCTACGTCCATACAACGCTTCATAGGGTGCCGTTCGGATACTCGCCTGGTAATTGTTGTTGTACGCAAACTCTACTAATGGTAAGTAATCCTCCCAACTACCTCGAAAGTCGATAACGCATCCCCTCAACATGTCTTCAAAAATATGAATAACACTTTCCGACTGAACATCCGTCTGAGGATGAAAAGCTATGCTAAAGTTCAGTCGCGTTCCCAATGCCCCATGCAACCTTTGCCAGAACCGAGATGTGAACCTTGGATCTCTCAGAATACTTACCCTTACCGTTCTGTCGCAGAACAGGTACGAGGTATTACTAGAACATAATACATACCATTAAACAAAACCGAGATAGAAATATGTCATCCAATTTGATAGTGCATCGTTATAACATATGTTTTGAACAATATTAATCAACTTCTATGGCTTGTACAAAGTAGTTGGTCGAGAGTCTCAGTAACCAATATTTTAAACCTAGGCAATTATGACACGTAACAAAATAATTAAGCCTACTATGCATGCCATAATTCAAAATGTTTAGTTCGAATACCCTAAAGTATTGATAGTGCGGGCAGATCTTCACGATCCTTAACTCCTGAGCAAGTTGGAGGATACTACAAGACAAAAGAGAGAAAACAAAGTAAGCTTATAGCTTAGTAAGTAAGTATGTAAATAATAATTAAAGAATTTAATATGTTTACACAACAACTCAAGTATATCTACTTTAATTTCAATATTCACTCCACTTTGATTAAGTTGTCTTTCCTGCGTTATGTTCACTAAATAAATCATAACTCGAGTTACAAAACTCGAAATTCAAATCCATAAAATTTCCCGAAATCTAGACTTGTAAATCTTCTTGCTAATTTGTTTCTAGAATTTTTGGTTCAGCCGATTAGTACAGTTTATTAGTTAAAGTTTCCCCTGTTACACAGCTCGACTAGTCTGACCTCTGTTCACTACGAATTGAATTTATTTCAGTACACAATTCAAATAACCCTGAAATTTGTTTCATTTAAAACTAGACTCAATAAGGAATTTAGGTATGTAAACTATATTTCTTAATTTTCTTTTTACAATTTTAAATGATTTTTCAAAGTTGAAACAGGGGATCACATATTCATCCTGAGCAAGTCACACACAATTGTAAATATCTCAAAATATAAAATTCCTTTGCTTATTCTGTTTCTTTTATATGAAAGTAGACTCATTAAAATTTAATTGCACATCTCATTCAACCTCTAATTATGTTCCTCCTATTTTTGGTGATTTTTCAAAATCACGTCACTGCTACCGTCCAAAACAGTTTTAATGCTAATTTCACTCTTTCACACATTCTTTATGCTAACCTCATTTTATCTTACATATATAGATATACCACAAATCATTTTCACCACAATTCATTCATCACAAGTATAGGTCCATAACCACAACGTCACCACAAAATCATCCCGTTGGACAATTCGGATCAATCCTCGATATTTAACAGTTTTAGCATACAGCCCCACCATCATACTTCATTTAGTTCGGCTCTCTTGTACACATGGTGAACACTTAGTACCACTCATGCGACCTAGCTGATTTGTCTCGTAGCTCTCTTGTCTACATGGTATCCTTCACTTGGAATCACGCATGCGACCTAGCTACATTTATCTCTTACGTAGCTCTCTTGTCTACATGGGATACATCCCGTATCACACATGTGACCTAGCTACATTTATCTCTTACGTAGCTCTCTTGTCTACATGGGATACATCCCGTATCACACATGTGACCTAGCTACATTTATCTCTTACGTAGCTCTCTTGTCTACATGGGATGCATCCCGTATCACACATGTGACCTAGCTACTACATGGTATTTCGTAGCTTTCTTGTACACATGATGTGCACTCAGCATCATACATGTGACCTAGCTACGCTCCCTCTATTTTATTCAATCTCTCCGAATGTTCAACCGGGATCTCTCTCTAGTTTTTATTTCCATTCTTCCAATAGTCGATTTATATTTTAACATCAGCTAGTATATTTATATAATAGGCTGAAATATAAGAATGTAAATGAAAATAATGTAATGTTTACATACAAACTTACCTCGGTGCAAAATGTGGAAATTTTAAGATTTAGTCCAAAACTTTTTCCTTCCCTCGTTCGAGGTCAATTCCACGCCTTTCTTGATCTATAACAACACATTTAGCTCATTTAGCACTCATACTATTTATTTCAATCCAAAGATCACATTATAGAAAAATTACATTTTTGCCCCTAACTTTTACAAAATTACAATTTTGCCCCTAGGCTCGGAAATTTAATTTTAGCCCTTATTCTTATGTTTTATGACATGCTAAACATTTTTATCTTCTATGACCACATCAAATTCTCACTCTAACACATAGTTGTGAACAATAGGTATTTTTACTGGGGTTATGCTTGCTTTTACTCGTTTTCACTTAAAACCGAGTAGCACAAGTTGTCTAACATAATTTAAAACCTCATATTCTATCATAAAACATCAAAATACACAAATTTCACCTATGGGTATTTTTCCAAATATGAACCCTAGGTTGAATTATTGTTAGCATAAGCTTAATCAGACTCTACGAATCCAAAAACGTAAAGAACATTAAAAACAGGGCTTGAAATCACTTACTATGGAGCTTGAAAGTTGAAGAAACCCTAGCTATGGAGAGAGGAGAGAATTCGGCAGCAACTAAGGAGGATGATGACCAATTTTGTGTTATTTTTCCCATTTTATTTCATTTAATATCCAAATGACCAAAATGCCCTCCTCCTACTAAACTTTCAAAATTCCTTCCATGTCCTAATTTTGTCCATGAACTTAAAATTGGTCAAATTGCTATTTAAGACCTCCTAATTAATATTTTAAAGCAATTTCATACTAAAAACTTCTAAAATGTAAATTTTGCAACTTATTCGATTTAATCCCTATTTTCAATTTAAGCACTTTAGGCATAGAATTTCATCACGAAATTTTCACACAATCATGCAATCATATCATAAACCCCAAAATAATTATAAAACAATTATTTTTATCTCGAATTTGTGGTCACGAAACCACTATTCCGATTAGGCCCTAATTCGGGTTGTCACAATCTCGATAAAAAATAATCGATACTGGCACTCCATGAAGTCACACAATCTCCGCCACGTACAATTCGGCTAACTTCTACAGTGAATAATCAGTGCGGACAGGTATGAAATGAGTAGATTTGGTCAACCTATCCACAAATATCCAAATCGAGTCCTTCTTCGTTGGTGTCAAGGGTAGCCCACTCACAAAGTCCATGGTTACCCTCTACCACTTCCAAAGTGGTATCTTCACTGGCTGTAAAAGTCCGGAAGGTAGCTGATGCTCAACTTTCACTTGCTGGCATGTCAAACATTTCCCCACAAACTTCGTTACTTCCCGTTTAAGCCTAGGCCACCAATACAATTCTCGCAAGTCGTGATACAACTTATTCCCTCCAGGATGCATAGCACAAAGTCCTCCATGAACTTCTTTCAGTATTGACTGCCTTAAGTCAAAGTCATTCGGAATGCAAACTTTTTCCTCGGAAACACAGAACTCCTTAGAGCATCGGCTACCACATTAGCCTTGCCGTGGTGATACTCAATTGAACAGTCATAATCCTTAAGTAACTCTAGCCATATTCATTGCCCGAGGTTCAGATTCTTCTGAGTCAGCAAGTACTTAAGACTCCTATGATCCGTGTATATGACACACCTTTCTCCGTACAGGTAATGTCTCCAAATCGTAAGTGCAAAGATTACTGCTGCCAATCCTAGGTCGCGAGTAGGATAGTTTACTTCGTAAGGCTTAAGCTATCGCAATGCATAAGCAACCACCTTACCCTCTTGCATCAACATACAGCCCAAACCCACATGTGATACGTTACTATACACGGTAAAATCCATCCCAGACTCTGGTTGAATTAATACAGGTGCCGTGGTCAGAATTTCCTTCAACTTCTCAAAAGCTTCCTGTTGCTTCTCAGTCCAAACAAACAGTGCTCCTTTCCTTATAAGCTTTCTCAAAGGTGCTGCCAACACAGAAAAACCTTCCAAAAACCTTCTGTAGTACCCTGCCAAACCCAGAAAACTCTAAATTTCTGACACCAACCTAGGTGGCTTCCACTCCAGAATCGCTTCAATCTTTCGAGGGTCCACCTTGATCTCCTCAGCAGAGACAACATGACCTAAGAAGGTTACCTCCCTCAACCAGAATTCACACTTACTGAATTACACATAAAGTTCCTTCTCCCTCAACACTTGCAGCACAATGCGGAGATGCTCATTATGCTTCTCCTCGGTCTCAGAATATACCAAAATATCGTCAATAAAAACGACTACGAATTGATCCAAAAATGGTTGGAATACCCGATTCATCAGATCCATAAATGCTGCAGGAGTGTTTGTCAAACCAAATGGCATAACCAAAAACTCGTAATGACCATACCGAGTCCTGAATGCTGTCTTATGAATATCTACCTCCTTGACCCTTAACTGATGATATCCAGATCGAAGATCAATCTTGAAGAATACCGAAGCTCCTCTAAGTTGTTCAAACAAGTCATCAATTCTTGGCAGAGGGTACTTATTCTTAATCGTCAGTCTGTTCAACTACCGATCATCGATACACATCCACATCGTCCCATCCTTCTTTCTCACAAAAAATATCGGTGCTCCCCACGGGGACACACTTGGCCTAATAAAGCCTCTATCCAACAACTCTTGAATCTGTACTTTCAGCTCTACTAACTCCTTCGGTGCCATCCTGTATGGTTCAATGGACACTGGTGCCGTTCCAGGCAACAAGTCAATTCCAAACTTGACTTCTCGGTTTGGAGGCAATCCCGAAAGCTCCTCTAGAAAAACATCTTGGAACTCCTTAACGGTTCTAACTTTATCCACTGTCAGACCCTCATTCTCCGACTGACTTACAAATGCCAAATACGCCTCACAGCCCTTACGAATCCACTTCTCGGCTCTCAATGTGGACACCACATTGGATAAATAAACCCTTCGCTCACCTATTATCATAACCTCCTCACCCTCAACGGTCTTTAACACTATACGCTTAGCTGCACAATCCAAAGTTGCCCTATACTTAACCAGCCAATCCATCCCTAGAATGACGTCGAATTCTCCGAACGGTAACTCCATCAAGTCTCCAAAGAAAATCTTCCCTTGAGTTTCTAAAGGCACGTCTCTATACAGTTTGTCTACCCTAACCAAGTGGCCTAAAGGACTTAGTACAGATGCCCCACTCACAATCTCCTCAGAGTGCATACCCAACGACCCAGATATGGCACATGTAATATACGAATGAGTAGATTCAACATCTATTAAAGCAGTGTATGGCATGCTAAAAATCAAGAACGTACCAGTTATGACGTCGGGTGTATCACCCTCCTCTGGGCGACGAGCTGCATACACCAGTGCTGGCTATAGAGCCTCAACATTCCCGACCCCTCTGCCAGGTACTCCTCGACCCTGACCATTTCCATTACCGCCCCTACCTTATCCACGTCCTCTCAATGGTTGCGGTCTACCTCTCATTGGTTGAGCAATCCTCTATTCTGCAACTTGAACCTGATCTATTTTCTGAGGACAGTCCCTGACTTTATGCTCCATAGATCCGTACCAGAAACAAGCACCAGAACGTTTCCTACACTCGCCCAGATGTACCTTACCACAGTCCCCACAAACTTGTGGTCTAACAATATTCATCGAAACTGCTCGAACTGGCTCTTCTACTCTTTCCCTTTTAGCACTCCTATTTACACCACCCGAGGGTCCCGAATCCCTCCGAAAATGGTTTCGATCCTTCTCACGATTCTGTCTTTCAGTATGCTTCACCTCCTCAGCTATCTTAGACCAAAATAGCAAAGTCACGCTCCTTCTGCATTGCAATTAGCACCCTGAGTTCATCTCTAAGATCATCCCCAAAGCGCACACTATGTTGGTACTCCGTAGCGACTATCCCCACGGCATACCGGCTCAGCCTCAGAAACTTAGCCTCGTCCTCAGCAACTGTCTTACCCCCTTGTACCAGATTCAGAAATTCCTTCCTGCGGGCGTCCACATAACTCGCCCCAACATACTTTCCCTTGAAGACCATCTTAAACAGCTCCCAAGTCACCTTGTTAGCAGGGGTCCTGTCTCTCACAGTGAGCCACCACTGATAAGCCTCATCCCGAAGCAATGATATGGCTCCCTTCAGCTTCTGCTCTATGGAACAGTCCAAATCATCCATAATCTGTTCCCTAACCTCTAACCAATACTCAGCCAAATTCGGGGCTACACCAGATACGCACCTAAAGATCTCCGCTCCATTAGCCCGGAGTCGCTCAGAAATAGACCCCCGAATTTTGTTACTTGTACTTGCCCCGGTAACCCTTTCCAGAACATGAAGCATTGCCTGAGATAGAGCGTCATCCCCGGTACCTCGATCATGAGACTCTACTTCTGTTGTGGGTGGTACCGGTGCACCTGCAGCTGGCATATGTCCTGAAGACGAAGATCCAGCCCGTGCACTACCTCGACCACGTCACGGCCTCTTCCATGAGCTGCTCTCGTACTCATGTCGTATTATCTGATTACAAATTTTATGTATCAATTAAATATTTCAGTGTTTATTACAAATGTTTTATGAACAGACAGTAATTCAGAGTTTGGTTTTCGCGGAATCGTAGCCTAGCTACAGTCTCAGTTTAGTTATCAAAATTCCTACAGTTCTAATATCACCTTAACTAGAGTATCATAATAGGGTTTCAGTACAGGCATATAGCTGATAATTCAGAAACATTCAGGAAAATTTAGAATGATACTTACACACTTGGGCCGGAGATTCGGTGTGCCACCTTCTCAGAAAAATAAAAAAATCTTAAAAAAATGAATTCCCAAAGGAAATTTTCGAAAATTTCTTCTTCTTTTTTTTTAAAACCCATCCCACAGCCGGGTTATTTTAACCTGGCTCTGATAACACTAATTGTAACACCCCAAACCCAGCCTAGACGTTATGGTCGAATCTGACCTGTCATATTGAAGCGTCATTGTGAAAGTCATGTTTTATCAAAAATCTTTCTTAGTGT
Source organism: Gossypium longicalyx (assembly GCA_025698465.1). NCBI lineage: Eukaryota > Viridiplantae > Streptophyta > Magnoliopsida > Malvales > Malvaceae > Gossypium > Gossypium longicalyx. The sequence goes on along the minus strand of CM046995.1, from coordinate 61,517,918 downwards.
TTAAAGAGTATCTTCGTTATAGCTTAAAGTGAATAGAAGTTGTGCACTAGGTAGAATGCCAGTAAAAGAGGAGGTGAGTCTATTAGACTGCTTAAGTACCAAGCTCTCCACGGATCCACTCCTAGACATGCACACAACCATTGCCACACTTTAACTGAGTGGTTGTTTAGGAAAACCATTTTGTTTTAAACCATTTGAAAACACTTATTAATTTTGAGAACATTTTTATTCAGGAAGCTTTGTCTTGTTTTGTGATATTTTGAAATCAGGTAATTTTTTTCTTTTTTTTCTTTTTCAAAACGCGCCCTAGAGCTATTCGATTTCAAACAATTAAAACAATATCACGCCTAAGCTAACAGTCATACTAAAGCAATTAAAAATAATTTAAGTGGCCTTGTTACAACTTAAACCCAAAATAATTAAAGTAAATAATAACTAATCAAGTCATAAGAAGAAAACTAAGCTTGCAAAACATGTGGCCACTCCAAATCCCTCACAGCTCCAAGTCCACTATGGTTGGGGGTTACCTGCATAGATAGAATTAAGGGGTGAGTTTGGAAAACTCAGTGCGTAAAATAACCTAACCATAGTCCAGATCAGTACAAGCCACAGAAACAGATTACGTTGGGCCTTAGCCCTATACAAAATTCAGAATGAAGCCCATAGGCCCATAACAGATACAGAACAGAAATATCATGTATGCAAAAACCCAACCCATATCCATCCGTATACACCCCCGTACCAACCTTACACTATGTGGGGAGACAACTCGACCCACCCATCCGCTACACACCACAGAATTTGCAGCATGGCTTCCAGAACATATATTGTGACAGAGTCACCAGATACAGATATTGTGACAAAGCCACCAGAACAGTTATTTGTGGCAGTGCCACTAGAAACAGATAATTATGGCAAAGCCACCCGAACGCTTCCTCCATCAAAATAACCTTTATCCCATGCAACAGATATACATGTCATGGCATATCGCAAACAGAATTAGAATATCATGCAATTTAGTCAAAACCAACCCTAGGGGTATAACAGTCATTTTGCACCTAAGGATATAATGGTAATTTTCATACTTAGGGGAATTTAGTGAATTTACTATTTTAGGGTTTTCATGCATATTACAACGATCAACGTATTAACAGAAACACTTACCGAGCGTTTTTACCGAATTGGTCCCGTTAGCCCATTAACCCATTTTTAGCCCATTAAGCCCAAATATACCAAAGTGTACGAAATTGTGCACTCTGCAATCTTACTGCTTGAGATTACAAGGATTAACAAACAAACTATCCACGAGCACTCGCACGCTCGCAAGTTCACAAAATGCCGGCTTTTCGGCATTTCGACTTTTCGACTTTTGCCGATCTAGTATATGAGTAGGTGTCGTTTACACACCTGATTTATGAAAACTGCTATCAAAATCTCCCATGATATCCTACAATTGATTGCTAGACATATCAGATCCAAAATACACTGGCAACCATCATAAACTTACTTACCATAATCGGCCATCAATACCTATGGCCCTTGAGATCCTACCTTTGCCAAAACTAGTGACTAGATTTAGATCTAGTCGTTCTACTTGTCCAAGCCTTTGATCAGTAGCCTCTAGATCACTACACCAAACAAATCAATTATTACAACCCTTAGAGCCTTAAGCTCCGATCGACAGCCTCCCTATGCCTTTAGGGATTTTGGCTTTTCTAAATCCCAAAATAAAGAAAAGATCTGAGTACCTACCACAGGTTCTTCCAACCAAAAAGATTGCACTTCAGTTTCCACTCAGATCTGATGCAGAGCTAGCCCTTAAGCACTAGCAGAAATCGAACCTTAGAGGTCTAAAGCTTCGGCTAAATGTCTCTAAAACTATGGTGTTTTCGGCTTTTGGACTGTGAAGAGGAAGATGATTTGGTATAGTGGTTTTGCAGTGATATTGCCGACAAGGGTTGGGGTCTAGAGGATGTGAAATTTGGCCAAAAGAGATGAAGAAAATAGAAGGATTTTGGCTAGAAGAAATTGACACAAGAAACAACTTTCGGGATTCTGACTTTTATGGCTATCGGCTATAGAGGTTTAGAAAAGAATAGGAATGAAAGAGGAGATGAGTAGAATGGTAGGAATGTTTCGGCTACAGAAGAAAAGAAGGAGAAAAGAAAAGTGAAGAAGAGAGGAGAAGAGAAGGAAGAACTCGACTAAATTGAAATAGGTGAAAAATGTGTGTGTTCTAGTTCATAAGTACTTGATTGAAATGGGGGTTTTAAGTAGAGGTCCTTAAATGGAAATTAGACCATTATACTTTATATGGACAAAAATTTGGACATGGATGGAATTTTTAGAAAGTTTAGTAGTAAGGGCATTTTGGTCATTTGTGTATTAAATGAAATAAAATGGGAAAAATAACACAAAAATGTGTTCATCTTCATTAAGCTTGGCCGAAACTTGCATGTTCTCCATAGCTAGGGTTTTTCCCAAGCTTTCAAGCTCAATAGTAAGTGCATTCAAGCTCCGTTTTTAAGGTTCTTTACATTTTTGAAATCCTCGTAGCTCAGTCTACCTATTTCTACCATTATTTCGAGTTAGGGTTTATGTTTAAAAATTTACCCATGAATGATATGCATGTATTTTGATGTTTTATGGTAGAATATGAATGTTTGAAGTTAGGAGAACGATCTTTTCTAAGCGATTTTTAGCGAAAACGAGCAAAACGGCATAATTAGTAAAAATACCTATTGTTCATAACTATGTGTTAGAGTGAGAATTTGATGTTGCCATAGAAGGGAAAAATGGTCAGCATGTCATAAAACATAAGAATAAGGGCTGAAATTAAATTTCCGAGCCTAAGGGTAAAATCGTAATTTTGTAAAAGTTAGGGGGCAAAAATGTAATTTTCCATAATGTGATTTTTGGATTGAAATAAATAGTATGAGTGTTAAATGAGCTAAATGTGTTGTTATAGATCAAGAAAGGCGTGGAATCGACCTCGAACAGAGGAAGAAAAAGATTTTGGACTAAATTGCAAAATTTCCATATTTTGCACCGAGGTAAGTTTGTATGTAAATAATACATTAACTTCATTTACATTCTTATATTTCAGCCTATTATATATATATTTTAGCTGATTTTGAAGCATAAATCAACTATTGGAAGAATGAAAATAAGTAATAGAGAGGGAAATCCCGGTTGAACATTCGGAAAGATTTAATAATATAGATGGAACCTAGCTAGGTCACATGTATGGTGCTGAGTGCACATCATGTGTACAAGAGAGCTATGAGATACTATGTAGTAGCTAGGTCACATGTGTGATACGGGATGTATCCCATGTAGACAAGAGAGCTACAGGAGAGATAAATGTAGCTAGGTCGCATGTGTGATTCCAAGTGAAGGACACCATGTAGATAAGAGAGCTACGAGATAAATTGGCTAGGTCACATGGGTGGTACTAAGTGTTCACCATGTGTACAAGAGAGCCGAATTATATGAATTATGATGGGTGGAGCTGTGTGCTGAAACCACCAAGTATCAAGAATTGATCCGAAGTGTTCAACGGGATGATTTTATAGTGACATTTTAATCATGGACCTATACTTGTGATGTGTGAAATATGGTGAAAATGAATTGTGACATGTACGTTAAAATGAGGTTAATACAAAGAAAGTGTAAAAGAGTGAATTTGCAATAATACTGTTTTTGGACAGTCGCAGTGACATGAATTTGAAAAATCACCAAAAATAGTAGGAATTTAATTAGAGGCTGAATGAGATATTAAATTAAAGCTTAGTGAGTCTATTCTAATTTAAGAGAAACAGAGCAAGTAAAGGAACTTTATATTTTGAGATATTTATATTTGTGTGTGACTTGTTCAGAATGACTATGTGATCCCCTCTTCTAACTTTGAAAAATCATTAAAAATTGTAAAAAAATAATTAAAAAATATAATTTACATGCATAGATTCCTTGTTGAGTATAGTTTTAAATGAAATGAATTTAGTGGATATTTGACTTTTGTACTGGGAGAAATCAATTCGTAGTGAACAGAGGTCAGATCAGTTGAGCTGTATAACAGGGGAAACTTTAACTAATAAACTATACTAATTGGCTGGACCAAAAATTCTAGAAAAAAATTAGTAAGAAGTAATATGAGTCTAGTTTCAGGAAAAATTTATGGATTTGAATTTTGAGTTTTTCAACTCGAGTTATGATTTATTTAATGAACGTGACGCAGGAGAGACAGCTTAATCAAAGTGGAGTGAATAGAAAAATTAAAGTAGATATACTTGAGTTATTGTGTATATATATATATTAGATTCTTTAATTATTATTTATATACTTAATTACTAAGCTATAAGCTTACTTTGTTTTCTCTCTTTTGTCTTATAGTGTCGTCCAGCTTGCTCAGGAGTTAAGGATCGTGAAGATCTGCCCGCACTATCAATACTTTAGGGTATTTGAACTAAACATTTTGAATTATGGCATGTATAATAGGCTTAGTTATTTTGTTACGTGTCATAATTGCCTAGGTTTAAAATATTGGTTACAGTATTTGACCAAACCATTTTGTACAAAGCCATTGAAGTCGGCTAATATTGTTCAAGACATATGTTATAACGATGCATTATCTAATTGGATGACATATTTCTATCTCGATTTTGTTTAATGGTATGTGTTATGTTCCGGTAATACCTCGTGCCCTGTTTCTGTGTTGAACATGGGTAAGGGGCGTTACACGTGTGACTGGCTGTGTGGTACAAGTCAATATACTCCCTAATTGGCACACGGCCTAGCACACGGGTGTGTGGCTTGGCCATGTTGCATAACTTAATATACCCTACAATTTTGGCATGGCCTAGTACACGGCCTGGCACACGGGCTAGACACACGGGCGTGTGGTTGGCCATGTGACCCAAGTCAGTATGTATACCCTGCTTCCACACGGCTTGAGACATGGGCGTGTTTGGAGCCATGTAAGTCACACGGCCTGTTAACACGGGCGTGTGACCTCTGTATGGTTGGAAATTTTTCTAAGTTTCCAAAATTTTTGTATGATATCAGTTCAGTCCCAAACCACTTCAAAAGCATGTTTAAGGCCTCGTAGACCTTTATAAGGGACAATGTGATTGTATTGAATGACTTATGAGAATGAATGCTTTATGCTTGGTAAATGTATGCTATACATTGTGAAATGATCGGTAATACCTCATAACCCTACTCCAACAACATATATGGATTAGGGGTGTTTCAATGTGGCCGACCAAGCAATAGAGAAAATGGAGGGATTCCAATCCCTATTTTTTCTAAACTCTACCATCTACTTCAAGTATAAATGTTACACCCCTAACCCGAATTCAACGTCAAAACAGGGTTTCAGAGTATTACCAAAACATTCATAACACTTTACAATTTATCTACATAAATTACTATTCAATTACCTAGATCATTCAAAACGTCCCTTAATTTGACCCTCGAGGTCCAATACAAGCATTAGAATCAAGTCAGGACTTAATCGAAAACTTAAAATTTTTTGCGACATTTCAAAAATTTTCCAAGGTACAGGGCTCACACGCCCGTGTGGTCAGGCCATGTACTACACACGCCCGTGTCCTAACCCGTGTAACTCTCTAAGTTTTAAAGCATGAAGAAATTAAAGTCACACGGCCAAGTCACACGCTCGTGTGCTAGGCCGTGTTGCGAATTTTATTTTTGAAATTTAGGTGCAGTTTTTACACAGCCGTGTAACACGCCCGTGTTCAAGGCCGTGTCAACCACATGGCTGAGACACATGCCCGTGTCTCTACCCGTGTGGCCAATTCTGAGCATTCTGTTTCTTATTTTTTAGATGCAGGGGACACACGGCCGGACCACATGCCCATAGGACAAGTCGTGGGTCACATATGGCCAAGACACACGCCAATATGTTTGCCTATGTGGACAAAATAAGGCCATTTCCTAGCCTCATTTTTCACCTAAAGCTTACCATTTTCCTACACCAAAACTCACAAGCATATATCCACCAATCCAACATCATATTCACACAAAATTTACCATCAACCATGTGGTATTATCTCATGCATCAAAGGATATAAACTTACTCTTAACATAAACTTATATGCTAACATAATTCCAACAAACTAACACATAATAAGCACTTATGTGATTACAAAAATGTTACTTCAAAAATAGCCAAACTTAGACCATCTCTAGCCACTCCAATGGCTAGATTACAAAACCACAATTACAAGCCATCATTGCCCAAGTAAGCTTATACATGCCATTATACCAAAATAAGATTTCTATTTGTACCAAAATGAGATAGTGGATAGTGTGATGACTGCTCCGACCGACTTCCAACCTTCACGAGCTTTGAGCACTATAAAATAGGGAAAATTAAACAGAGTAAGCATTTTATACTTAGTAAGTTTGTATAACGGAAAATAAACTTACCGGACAAATTTAATAATACAACCGTACATAAATTTACATTCCATCAATTTTGGGTGAGCTACCTAAACACACATACACTTGTTCAACAAGTTAGTCACGTAATCGCATATGCATATCAAGTAGATTTAGATAAGCTCATCACATTACAAGTTTCCATTAATTTCACCTTTCCACACTTCAAGAGTCATTTCCGTCGAACTATTGAAATCTAGATGGATGTTCGGGTAATAGACACATGTGCAAAAGTACCCATTAGAATACATAATAGAAAGGGACACTCTTGAGCCGTACATTTTATAGTAGGATTACTAGTCCAGGCTAAACCCTATCCGTAGCATATGCTCTAGAGAGCTTAATATGGATTACCCGTCTGGGCTAAATCTAACTTATAACCTCAAGAGGGTTTACATTAGAATTTCCCGTCCAGGCTAAATTCTATCTGCAACATATGCACTATTATTCTTAACCCATCGAAATTCAACATTCAATCGGAACATGACAATTTGTCCATTTTTCACAACTCATAACTATTTCATTATATGTATTATCTCATACATATCAGCACAATCATATAATTCAATTCAAGTATATTAACATACATATTTAAGTTACACGAACTTACCTTGAAAATGGTTTGTATTTGAATTTCAACTAATCCGAAACCTTTTGCTTTCCTCGATCTAGTTCTGTGGTTGGTCTTTCCGAATCTATATGGGTAAATTTAACTATTAATCTATCACATTTCATATACATTTGCATCCTATTACATTCTAGGCAAAATTACCATTTTGCCCCTATCTTTTTCAAAAATTTTAATTTCGTCCTTAGGCTCGAAAAATGAAATTCATGGAATTTATCCCTCTTTCCAAGCCTAACCGAAATTTATATATTACAATTACAGAACATACATTTCACAAATTTCAAAATTTTCTATGGGTTTTACCATTTTTTCCATTTTAGTCCCTAAATCAAGTTTTCATCAAAAATTCCTTTGTAAAAGTTGTTTATCTATGAATAAATTTTCATTTTCTACCATAAATTTCAAATTTTCAGCACATTCATCCATGACCCAAATTTCATACCTTTATAACTTTTCAAATAAATCCCCTAAATAGAAAGATTATGTTATCCCGATTCCAAAAATATAGAAATTACTAAAAACAAGACTTGATTTCATACCTTATTGAGCTTGAAAAGTTTTCTTCCTCTCTCCTAGTAACACCCCTAACCCGTAACCGTCGCCAGAATAGGTTAAGAAGCATTACCGGACTTACAACTCAATTCAGAATAATCATTTATTCAATAACATCTTATTGCAGTGAATATCATTCATTCACATTCGATACGTACCTAAATCAAGTATCCCAAGCTTAAATCATGCATTCAGGACTAAATTGATAACATATAAAAATTTTAAAAACTTAGAAAAATTTTCACATTTCAAGTGTCACACGCCCGTGTGAACAGGCCGTGTGTTTCACGTGGCTGGTAGACACGCCTGTGTCTTAGACCGTGTGGAAACAGGGCATGCATACTGACTTGTACCACACGGCCGAGAACACGCCCGTGTGCCAAGCCATGGGAAAATTAGGAAGGTTACTGACTTGAGTCACACGGCTGGCCACACGCCCATGTGCCAGCCCGTGTACCACACATGACCAGTAGACACGCCCGTGTGTCTGGGCCGTGTCAAAACTGTAGGGTATACTGACTTAATTCAAAAGTGTACCCCAGGGGACACACAGCTGTGCAACATGACCGTGTGTCGCACACGGCTAAGACACACGCCCATGTCCCTGCTTTTGTGGACAAAAATAGGCTATTTGCAAAGCCATTTTGCCACCCTAAAAAAAGCACAAGCACTTACAAGCATAATTAACCATATTTTCTCAGCTCAATAGGCAACCAAAATATTCATTTCAATACACATTATAAGCCATATCAAACCTACTAATTATACATCCATATACCTATTTAACAACATGAATAATCCATTCACTTAACAAACACATATTAGGACTTTAGTTACATAATTTCATTCCATCATTCCTTGCCAAAACATACCATAATTAACACTTCAATTCAACCAAAACATAACATTAAAATAAGCCAAATCACATGGCTCAACTTATATACAAAAACATTCTCAAATCAAGTTGTCAAGTAACATAACTAACATCATTTAAACTAGCCTATACGTGCCATATTTATGTATCCACAAGTCCAAAAGTACCAATCAGAAATTGGATAGTGTGATGTGCAACTTCGACTTGTCTGAAACGAGCGAGCTATCGAGCCTCTATAAAAACATAGAAAATGAAACAGAGTAAGCTTTATAGCTTAGTAAGCCCGTATAATTCAGAATTAAACTTACCATTTATATAATATTAAAGAAACATTAAAATGCCAATAATTCATTTAACCAACACCTAGTCACAAGTATCCATCACATGTTAGTCATTTGAAAAATACATATATCCATCCATAATACAATACTTTGTATCATTCCAAATTCACATAACATACATATAACATTAATAACATTTATAATTTGCAACTTATCCGTATAACCAGTATTTAGGCCCGTTGAACCTATTAGAACATCAGAGGATACTCTAGTGAACAATGTCAATAATCCATCAGTTCATTATCATATAAGCTCTTTCGAGCCATGATCGGTAAACTCCTCCTGAGTTAATGGACAGTAAGCTCTAATAAGCTAAAACGGTAAGCTCTATTAGACTGAACAGTAAGCTCTATCGAGCTGAATCAGTAAGCTCCAATGAGCTGAAACAGTAAGCTCTTAGGAGCTGAATCTGTAAGCTCCAATGAGCTAAAACTGTAAGCTCTTACAAGCTGAATCGATAAGCTCATACGAGCTGTGGTGAGTCCGCAACAAATGCAGAAGCTTTACCAATACGGTAATTCCAGTAACATGTCACTCGTATCAAATGAATTCATATAGTTCAAATGGGGCTCGGTAACAAATACAATATATCATTAAGCCATTCATATATCAAGTATTTCAACAATTACAAGTATAGAAAAGTTCGATTCTAATTATACGAACTTATCTCGTATTTACTCGTATAGCCGTCGCCTACTCATCTATCTTTCGTTTCCCCCGATCTAATTCCAATAATTGTTTATCTTGATCTATATATTATCAAATTCAATATTTTCAGTAACCATTTAATTCAATTCACATATATTTGGAAAATTACACATTTTCCCCTATACTTTTGACAACTTTGCAATTTAGTCCTTTTTACACAAAATGGAAAATTTATGCAATTTACCCTTAACCCATGTATAGCCGAATTTCACATAACCTCATAGCAGCCCATATTTTCATTTTATTCACATTTTCAACCACAACATTTCTATCTTTCACAATTTAATCCCTAATTCTCATTTTTGTCTAAAATCACTTTATAAAACTTGTATATTTATTAACAACCATCGATAATCTAACAAGAAACTTCAAAGTACCCAAGTATTCAACAATGGAATATCTCAAAATCTATAACAGTTTCAAAAACGAAGGTACGGGCTAGCTAAATTAAGCTGCAACGAGCTCAAAAATGTAAAAGTCATTAAAAATCGAGCTAAAATTGTACCTTAATCAAAGATTGAAGTTACCGAAACCATGGAAGCTTCAAAAACCTTATTTCTTTCTCAATTTTGGCAAAATGATGAATGAATTAACATGATTTTGATTTTATTATTATTATTATTAACTTAATACATAAATTACCATTATAACCTTATAATAAAACTTAATATATCATGTAATTCATGGACATAAATGTCCACTAACCTTAATCATGGTCAAATAACATTATAAGGACTTCCATATTAATAAACCATAGCTATTTAATACATTTAAACAATAGAACTCAAATTTTATGCGTTACGCGATTTTGTCCTTTTTATCGAATTAAGCATTTAAACAATAAAATTTCTTTACGAAACTTTCACATAATAATTCTATCATGTTGTAAACTTTAATAAAATAATAAAATAAATATTTTGACTTCAGATTTGTGGTCTCAAAACCAATGTTCCGATTTGACCTAAATACGGGTTGTTACAGTCCTAGGGTTTCCATAGAAAAATTGGGGAAGATGATATGAAAATAGATGATTTTTCTTTTTAATTAATTATCATCCATTAATTTTATTGATTTCCAATTTAGTCCCTACCCTTTTTTAATTTTTCCATGGATGAGTCATTAAAATATCTACTAACTACTATTCAATGGTCTAATAGGACCTTAAGTTTTGAATTCCATAGCTATTTGATACTTATAGCTACTAGAACCCAACTTTTGCATTTTATCCAATTTAGTCTTTTCCCTAATTAAACACACAATCAGTAAAATTTTTGTACCAAAATTTTCATGTAACGTTTCTATCATGATACCAACCATAAAATAAAATAAAATAAAATAATTTTTTATTTTTAGCTTGGATTTGTGGTCTCAAAACCACTGTTCCGATCTCACCGAAAATGGGCTATTACAATAAATACCCCTACTCATTCCCCATTTCAATCGTCCCTCATTCTTCACATCTCTCAATCATCATTCATTCTCTCATTTCCACGCATAGCATCCCATATTTTCTTTCTTAGCCAAAAACCTTGATAAGATTATCTCTTGGTCGGCTACATTGAGGAGATATTAGCGAAGGAGTAACATAAGGAACGGAGGAAAACATCTTCAATAAGAGTTCACGAGACTGCTGATTCGATAGATTTTATTCTTCCTTTACTTTGTTATTTTGATTTTAATCATGTTTGCAATGTGCTTTATTATCTTGTCATCAACAATGGTAGCTTAACTCTGTTTAGCTAGGATGCTTGCATTTATATAATGAAGTTTGATTAAATCATGTCTATAGTGTTTGTGCCTCATTCGATCATATTTTCAATTAAACTCAAGTATGTATTTCACTCATACGTGATTGGATGCATTAGAATTAGTTGAGCGATCCTAATCAGACGACGACTAGTGGACACAATAATTAAAATGTGCATGCTTAATTTCAATCCTAACCCGACTAACTTAAAGGTTCATAATAACTTTAACGAGCTCTATTATCATGCATAGTTTTTAGGTTTATGTGATTAAGCTGTTTCAAGCCTAACCTGTCCCTGTTACTTCACATGAATCCTAAGAATCCTTTAGTTTAATATGGTCAGTAAAATGCATGTTTTACTGAGTACAAGATTCCAAAAGGACTTAATTTGGTTTGCAAACTCATGAAAGATCGAGTTGCCATGGAATAATTTTCGAACACTTTAAGCATGATAAAAAGAAGCAAAGTTGAATGATGTAATTATCCTAGCCTATTCATGTTATTGATTGTTGAAGTTTGTGTTTTTGCTAAATTCATTCATACATTTCATTTCATACTTCGCACTTAGTTTAAACAACATTAGGGATCAATTTTGCATCTAGATAATTTAATTTAGTTAATCACCCATCATTCAAGATATTACGTTTTTATCATCAAATTGTTAACTTTAATTTTGTAATATATTGATTAACATACACATTCCTTGTAGAGACGATAACTCTTTTACTTACTAATTACTTCATAACGACTGTGTACACTTATACAAACTGAGCGTTACACATATCATATATCACTAAGCACAAAGTGCAAATAACAATAAGCATCAAAGTGCAAAATAATTTCAATAAGCTCTAAAGTGCAAATTTTACAATGATAAGCACCAAAGGGCAAAATAATACGATGAGCACGCTAATTTTCCTTAATGGCATACCATCAATATCCTAAAAGTTCAGGAATTGTCTACATGGGCTTTTTTTTTTTATTAAACCTTTACATTCATTAATTTGATAGAAAATAATACAACTTTATATTTGTCATGATTTAGTCCTTATCACAATAATAACACTAAAACTTGTAAATTCTTTTCACTTTTATCACTTAAAACACTATAATTTTTACATTACTTTATATAAACCCACTTTTCACATATTCGCAGTATCATAACATATTTCAATTTCTTTCCATTTAGTCTTTCTTTCTTTTTTTTTCACGATCACCCCAATTCATCATATAATGGTACACCAAAACCAAAATTTACAGCATTTACATTATTTACCTCTACTAAATACTTATTATAATATCATTCATACAGTAATTAAATTACCTAATTAACATAATTATCTAATTAGCATAACTTAAAAAAAATTAACTACTTGAAGTACTTACAACTAAAATTTGGATGATGAGTTTTTTTTTTTATTCTTCTCTGTTACTCTTTTGTCATTTTTTTTCCTTTCCTTTCACTTTTGTTCATCTTCTCTTTTTCTTCAATTTCATAACAACATATAATATTTATAAGTTAAAACTAAAAAAAATAACTTTTCTATGCTAGATTATAAAAATAAACATGTGTGGCATGATAATTTTTTCATCTCTTACCTTAACTCCTTGAAAACCCAAAACCCTAACTCTTGCTTTTTCTCTCCTTTAACACATCTATGGGGGTTCTCTCAAGAAATTAAGATGTTCACTAGCCTTCTTTTTTAGTTTTTATTAAAGAAATTTCAAAGAAAAAGGAAGGTTTTGAGCTTAGTTGGTTCAACAATGGAGGAATGGCATAAAGGGAAATAAAGAAAGTTGGATGGAAATTGGGGGGGGGGGGAATCAGTGACGGTTTGGTGGATGAAAAAGATGACAACTTTTATCTTTCTCCACTTTTCTACACATTTCCACTAAAATATCTCACAATTTTTAATTAAAATGGTAAAATTTTTAAGAAGTCTTCTAGCCGTCCATATTTACACTATAGCCCCTAATTATTACACCTATAAATATTTTATTTAACTATTACTATTTTACCCTTAGGCATCTCTACAAATTCCATGTATGAATCATATTTTAGTTTGGCAAATTTTCTATTAGTCCTTCTGTGTTTTTCCACTACTTACATAAGTTCCCATAACCTTATAAATTCCTACTTACACTACAATAATTTTTATACTCTTTCAAATTAGTTTAAGCTTCTACTTTAATTTTCCTATCTTGGTAATATTTCCTAATTTCCTATCGGATCTAAGTATTTCCTAATTTAATACTAAAACTCCCTATTTAGTCTATTTCAAAAATTCTCCACTATTTCCTGACCCAATCCATCACTGTACGTAGCTCCACGTCAAAACGTGGTTGTTACAATAATGACATGATAGAATGCCACAAATTGTTATAACTTTTTGATGTTGTAAAATTTAACATATAGATTATGACATAGAAGCTAATGACATAACGTAACTTTTTGTTAATGTATGAACATTATGTTTAGATGTAAAATATACTTTTCAAGCTATTTATTACTTCTAATCTTTTGTTTTTTTAGTTTAGAAGATAATTAAATTATTTGTTTTGTTAATGATATTTTAGCACATTAAATATGTATTGCAGTGTTAAAATAATTAAGTAGGTTATATATTATTTTTATAATATTATATATTATGAGTTTTATTAATTCATATTTTAATATTAATTATATTAAGAATGTTATTAAATTGTATATTATATTACTAAATTTTATTTAATAATAATTATGTTAAAATATGATTAAATTATTTATTATTTTTATTAAAATATATTTAATAATAATCTTATTAAATTTTAATAATGATAATCATCTACTTAAAAAAAATTCTGCTTACGGTATTTTGGTTATTTAAGCCTTTTTCCTTATGCTATTACAACATCCATTCCATTCAACCAAACACAAGAATACTTCTACAGCTCTATTGCATTCCATTGAACCAAACAATTGAATTATTGATTATAACTATATTCTATTACAACATTATTCTATTACATCTCTATTCTATTATAGTCCTATTTCATTCACCCAACCAAACGTGGTGTAATAATTAATTTGTAACAAAACTTGCATGGCTTAGCAATTCATATGGATGAAATGCTTTGCTTTTCGTATTATTAATTTTCTATTCAAATACTTTAGTTTAGTAAATTTCTTCAGTAAAATGTCAAAAGCTTTTTCAATAAGATAATTTGTTTTAATTATACACAGACAAAAGTGTTAAAGGTATAACAAAATTTTGTTGCTGAAGATATTTTTGATTGATTTATTAAAACAAAAATGAAATTTGTAAAATAAGGTAGAAAGTGATTCTTATACTATGCTCAATCGATTAAATTAATCTCTTATTATAAAATAAATTATTTAAAATACATTAAAAGTGGATTTCTATGGCCCCTGAAACCATCATTAAAGTTATTAGATAAAACTCTCCTATTCATTATAATCATGAGAGTCAATTAGATATTCCAATGAAGTAATTAAATAGGTTTCATTTGTTTGTACTTTAGTTAATGTAAAGGAGCCTATAAATAAAGTCTCTTGTAAGTGAAAGTTGAATACGAAAAATCCACTTGTACTTTTTATCTACTATTTACTTGTTATTATTGTTCTCTTTATTTTTCTATAATATATTATCAGCATGAATATCTTCTTTAATTGATATTATAAGAAATAGAAAGTAAAGCTTGATCCTTCGTACAATTTCCAACAAATTTAGAATCTATTTACTCTAATATTCTTAATATGGCATAGTTCCTTAAATGTGCTTGTGTTGATACAAAATACAATAAGGGAGGAGGATAAGGAGGAGAATAAGGTAGCGCTTCAGAGGTTAGTTATCCTGTAAAGGCCTAAAGCTGGGACAAGGACAAGAGAAGAGGCTAACTGAAAGGATAAATGCTAAGAGTAATTTTAGGGTGTTAAATAGTTGATCCACTATTCATAGTTTTTCAAGGTATTTATAGAAAATGTCCCCTTGTCTATTGATATAATATTGGCTAGATAAATGTTTAATCCTGTTAAATGCATAATGGATAATCATAGGCACATATTATAGGATTCTATTAGTATGAGGTAGTCAAGCCTAAATAAGCTCCTTATTGTTGTCGAAGTGTGTTCACATTATGATAGCATTCTCCTTTAAGCCCAGGTGGTAGGTTCCATTTGAAGTGGGACAGGTGGTCATGCTAAAAAAGTCAATGCATAGTCGATGATGTCTCTTGGGCTGACACATGTCCTCTTGGTGGAGGGATATAACAATAGCGCCCCTAATCGAGTAGGATGTCATAAAGTGGCATTCCATGAGACCTACTCCGAGGATCCCTTAAAGGCTCATTTAGTCGGAGAAGATGAAGCTGCTAGAAAAAATCTGGTTTGAAAACAGTTTTCTTACATAGCCAAAAATTAAAAATTTAAAAATCAAGCCGATTTGTGATATTTATAGCAATAAACCCTTTATTGAAATCGCACATGTGTTTTCGTCTAGACCGATCATTTTCATTCCTAGCTTTCAACCGAACAACCTTCTCTACTATCTCGTACCACGAATTGCTTCGGGTGTGGACTCAAACGATTTTAAATTAAACATAGAACCAGAAATTATTTATTTTACTTTCACCAGGAAAATAAATCTCTCTTTAATAGAAACCAGTAGATTTGTTATTCCTGAAAATAGAATTTATACTTAGAAAATAAATTCTCACATAATTCTCACTATTTTCGGGTAAAATAACAATATCTCAAAATTGTGTATTTAGCCTTACTAGTGCAATCTATTTATAAGGAGAAGAAGTGAAACCCTTATTGAATTAGTAGAAGTCTATTTCAATAGGAAAATAAAATCCTAGTCTAACTAGGAGAGAGAGGGGCGACAACCCTAGTTAAATCTACTAGGGTTTGTCGTCCCATGTATTTACATGAGGGGCTTTTGGGTCTCTCCTTTATCGAGTCCAATTATAAGTACTTCCTAGATTTTTAACGTAGTACTTTATAAATCAATCCAACTCAATATTTGTTTTTCTATTTCCTAAAATAAACATCATAAATTAATTTAAATAAATAAATAAATTTTCCAATTAAATAATTTTCTCAACCCGATTTTAATTTTGTTGAAATCATTGCAACTTTATCGTAAAAAAAATCTATGAGTTCTATTTAATATTTCTACATTCAACGGATTCACAATTACCAATTAATTTAATTTCATTTTTGAACTTCAATTATTTAATTAATTTCATAATAATTCAAAAAACCATAAATTAATTTTTTCAGGTTATTTCCATTTAGAGAAAACCAAATTCATTTCAAAATGTTTGCCATTTCTTTAACTTTACCATTTCTGTTCATTTGATTCAATATGCAATTCATTTTTGGTTTCAACGAGCTAGTGGAGGGATCGCTTGGACATATGTGATTAGGGCTCAAATGATTTATAATTAAGTTCTAGCTTTTTACCTATTAATTATAAACTCATTTAGTCACGAAGTCATTCCACTACAGTATCATGACTGAGCTGTACCTAATGACATACCATTACGAAAGCAACTTGATAAGTGCTCATCTAATGACCTTGTCATAAGTGTGCTACCCTCATAAGATATCTTTAATCTCTTTGGGATAAATCTGCTCTCCCAATATGATTCTATTTTACCTCATGGTAATCGTCACATCTTTCTTAATGAAAAGTTAATTGCTATCAAATAGTAATCAAGTCATTTATCACCAAGACGAACGACCCGTGGCCACGTTTACTTTTCATCTATCATGCAATGCCAATGAGAAGAAATCATTTACCCATATCTCGAGATATGAATTCTACTATTGTGAATGACGCTACATACTACAGAAGTTGTATACCCAACGCACTAGCTTTCGATTCCTTACCTATTTGAACTCAGACTTTTACTGACATCAAAGTATAAGAGTCACACATCATAGTTCGTCATCCACTCAGGATTAAGGTATGTCACATTATGACCAATCTAATTTAGGATCTATTCTCCTTAGGTGTAATCTGATGTACTGTTATCCCATCAGTTACGTCTATGTCTTTATTTTCTAGGAGTCACCTGCTCCTATGCCCAAGACAAGGCATCTCCTTAACTGGACTTGATAGATGACATATTAGTCTTTCAATGGATTTTCTCATTTTTTATTAGACTAAGGACATGTTTAGGTTTGTCTACTAATATAAGTTGTTTTTTCGTATTATAATCCGACCACATAATACTGTTTAGTATTAGTTAAACATTAAACAACCAATGAGCTAATATTTTCTTCTATTTTTATTTACATGCAAAAACCACGTGAGAAAAATATACAAAGGGTATTAATGTAATTCATGAATAATTTTATTAACCAATTTTTTGGAAAAAAAGATGAAAAAACTACACTTAGGGCACCATAACCAATAGTCTCCCACTTGCCCTAGTGAAGTAAATGAGTCATGTTTCGCATTCATTTACCCTCTATATGTTTCCTGAAGAACTCTTTAACTACTAGAGTCTTGTTAAAAAAAATCCCTAGAGTTTGTCCTCAAATGAAAACTTTCACTGCATCTACTATTCAGTCAAAAATTATCGTCTCCCGTCTGATACTTTCTATCAATGTGTTTTGTCCTTATGTGGTTTTTTTAGGGTTTAGCTATATTTTCACTATTACAGTGTCATAGCTTTTCCACACCTTATATTCAAACCTCCATATTGATGTTAAGAATGTAATCCTGCTTGACACTTATTCACACTATAGACCTGTCATGTAGGATAAAAATATAGCCAAATGTCGATTTCCTCAAATCCTGACATGTTTAGAAGTTAGAATTTGTTGAAATATGTGTTGAACTCCCATATATTTTAAGATAATTTTTAAGTTATTCAGGTAGATAATCTTAGAGCAATCAATTGAGAATTTTTAGGAAATTTTTTTTTTGTATCCTTCAGTAGTTTACTAGAATAAGGGACTATTTTCCCAATTATGTTATGAGTCTTTTTTCTATTTAAACTCAGTTCTTTACATAATAAAGATAGAACAATTTTATTGAATATAGTCTCTTAACAACTTTCATGGTATCAGAGTTAGATTAAATATCCAGTAACACCATAATTTAAACAACCTTTACTAGAGATAAGAGATCTAGCAATCAAACTGAGGTAGAAAACTTTGCCGTCGGAACAATTACCAAGAGTGCAATGACTCAAGGGATAGAAGCGCCTCACTTCTCTTTTCAGCTGACATCTCAAAAGTTGAATGGCAAGAATTACCTCGAATGCTCACAGCTCGTGAAGTTAACAATTGATGAGCGTGACAAATCAGGTCATTTAATTGGAGAAGTCAAGCAACCACAGGTGGGCGATCCAAGGATGATCATGTGGAGGTCAAAAAATTCTATGATGTTTGCATGACCTTTTAATTCTATAGAAGCATCCATAGATAAACCTTTTCTTTTTCTCCCGACTGTTAAAGATGTTTGATACATTGTGAAAGACACCTATTAAAATTTAGAAAATGCTTCACAAATATTTGACTTAAAAATAGAACTCTGGAAGGCAAGAAAAAGGGAAAAAGTGGTCACTTTTTATTATAATGAGATGATATCTCTTTGGCAAGAACTAGATTCATGTTATAATGATGAATGAAAGTGTCTTGGAGATAGTGTAAAGGCTATGAAAAAAGAAGAAAATGAGTGAGCTTATTTATTTCTGGCTAGTTTAAATAAAGAATTTAATGAAGTGAGATATCAGATCCTAGGGAAAAATTACTTTCAACACTCTGTTAGATTTCTTCTAAGGTTAAAAGAGAGGAGACTAGGAGAAAAGTAATGTTAAGGTCAAGATTTGAAGCTAACGATAATAATTCTACTCTTGTGACTGTTAAAAATGATGATGACAGTGAAAAAAGGAAGAAACCTTGGTGTGACCACTACAAAAAACATTGGCACACTCAAGAAAAGTGCTGGAAGCTGCACAGAAAACTGAAAAATGAGAGAAAGAAGAGTGGAAATGGTTGTGGTTCACAATCTAGGTCTCTATTCACTAAGGAAGCTTTCCAAACAACTAATGAAAATATGAGAAGCAAAATTCTCTATAAGGGTCTCTATTCACTAAGGAACAACTAGTGCATCTACAAAAGCTTTTTTAATTACCACCATTTCAGATGAATTCTTTTATTTCTAACTTATCCAATAATCCATCTTTCTCGTTTGCCCAATTAGGTACTGATTCTTTAGTTCTTTTCCAAGGTCAATCCTTGTAAAACAAGTCGGTGGATTGTTGATTCTGGTGCTAGTGATCATATAACTAGTGTAGTTGTAACGCCCCAAATCCTGAAAATCACTGTTAAATTATTTTTGTATGTTGCGGGATGGATGTATGTCTGACTTAGTGGTTCAGTGCTCTAGGAGTGCTTGAGAAGTCATGGGTTCAAGCTTTGGCTTGAACAATTTTTTGCTTTTACTTGAATAAACCATTGTCTTCTGATAGTAGGCTTCTTAAAGTAATGTGGGTAAAACATGACATAAAAAGCCTGCTAGCCAAGTGGTAAGTGGCGTGTGGAGTGTGCAAGGGGGTCTAGGGTTCGAATCCCTACTTGTGCAAATGGAGATTATTTTTACTGATGGCCATAGGAGGAGGTTATGTTTGACTGAAACTCTACTTGGTTGAATAGAGTTTGAACTTGATAGTTGAGAGGATGATGGGGGGAGTGATTTGAGGAGGATTATGTGGAGTTTAAAAGAGGAGGAGTTGTGGCAGAATAGGGATTTTGTCAAGGGAATTCAATTTTGAGGTAGGGAGCTTCTCTCGTTTTTCATTTTTTGGGTTTTTGACAATTTCTAGTTCCTTCACCCTTGTTTCTGAAGGCGTGTATCATTTTGTTTTTGTTTTGAGTATCTTTTGGTTTAGTTGGTTCGATTCTACACTTCCCTCTAGCCCTTTAGTCCACCGATTTCTTTCCTTCACTCATTTCATTTCTCAGTTGGTATTCTTCTCTTTGGCCGAATATCACATGTTCTTTCTCTCACAAACCCTTTTCAGTTTTTAGCCCTGTTGTGGAACGATTCATTCCTTCTTCTCCCTTGCTTTCAACTGACTCATTCTTGATCGATTCCTCCTCTCTCTCTCTTAAATCTGTTGTTCTTCTTGCTTTGGCAGAATCTGTTAAGGCCTAAAGCATCTTCTTTTCTTCCCTAACCAATTTCTTGCTGAGGTTCTGCCGAAATCCTACTGGTTTTCTAGTAAGTGTTTTACGATTGGTTTTCCCTAGCCGAATATTAATTGGTTTTCTTCTCAAAGGTTCAGTTTCTGTACTCTCTTAGGCCGAACGATTGTTTTTCTCTCTTTTTCTACCTCGGGGAAGATTCATCTAACGCCCCTTTTTCATTCGATTATTGCTAGGGGCTCATTTTCTTTAATCTAGGATTTAGGCCGATTGCCCTACCTCTGCAAGCGATCCTTTCACTCATGGTAAGTGCTTTAAGTTTTAGATATAGTATGATGGTTTATTGATTCTTATGAATCGATTAACTGCTTCATGTGAAGGTTAAAGCATCAGGAAGTAAACGTTGGTTTTGGAACAAAAAGGGGTTTTGTGATTGTTCGATTAGTAAGTAGCGATAAATCGGTTAAAGTATTTTCAATATTATGGTTTTGGATTAACCATAAATATGGATTGACGGTGGGGTTGTTTTTAACCATAGGTGCTTTGATCTCGGAAGTGTCTCGGCTATGACATCACAATAGGTGTGTTTAATCACAATGCTTCAATTGTAAAATCGGTAAAAGCTGGAAACCATTACCATTGATGCTGCACAAGCGTATGTTCGTTCGTGTGGTCATCTGAGCGTATAAGCGCGAGCATTCGATCGTAGAGACCACCACGAGCGATTTCGTGGGCTTAAGTCACTTCGGGCCACGTTAGGCCGAAATGGGCCGCGTGGGCCCCTAGGGCCCGTGGGCTCCACATGAGTAAAACCACACAGACGTGTGGAGATTGTTGGGCTAGGCTGTGTAGTTCACATGGCCAAGGTCATTTTGGGCTTTATGGGCCATACGGGCGTGTGACCCACATGGGCCGGGCTATGGGCTTTGGGCCATCTTTACTGTTTGATTGTTGAGGTCGCACGGGTTGCCCAAGATGATTGTGGACTTACCGTTGGGTCGGTAAGTACACTTAGACCCCATATTGATGTAATGACTGTTATACCCCTAATAGATAAAATGACTGATATATCCTTATGTGATGTGTGACTATCTGAGCATGCCATTCTTATTGTATGTACATTTATATTATGTTGCATTGCATGGGGTGGAATATATGATTTTACAGGAAGTATACTGAAAGGCTATAAGCCTATTACTGGCAGCTCTGCTGCAAATACTGTTTTAGTGCCGCTACCGGTACAACTTGGTATGTAGGGTTGGGTGGGGCGATTTTATCCCCACATGGTGTGTAGGGTTGGTACGGAGATGGTGTGTAGAGAATGGATTGGGTAGGACTCTCGTTTGCTTACTATACTGATATGTTAACTGCTCGAGCCCGGACAGCTCTATCACTTCGAAATAGGCTAAGGCCTAATCGATCTTGAAAAAGGGCTTAGGCCCAGATTGTGTTTTCTCTAACTGTATGTTTTTATGGGATTTCACACACTGAGTTTTTGTAAACTCACCCATCTATTATCGGTGCAAGAAATCCCCAGGCTTAGACGGATCAGGATGTCGGAGGACTCAGTTGTGGCCACTCGACGCAATTATTTTATTATATTATATATTATAATTAAGATTTTATTTTTGGGTTTTCATTATGTAATAAGGCCTCTTAAAGTTTTATTTTAATTTGGGGATTTATTTACTTTATTTTACCTGCTAGTAATAGGACTCGGATTTTAAAGAAAATACAAACAAATGTTTTTCTGAAAATGTCACGTTTTCGCAACACATTTTGATTGCTTCCGCAACAAACACTGTTTTAAAGTTTAATAACAAACTAATAGAATTAATATTTTGCTAAAGCAACTTGAGTTTTCTCAATGAACCAGTCATCCTAAACTTTTGTAAAAACCTAAAGAATTTTTTATGTAGAACGAATTTTCACCCAATTTATGTTTTGGAAAAACACTCCAATGTGACATCACAGACCATAACGTCTAGGCTGAGTTTGGGGTATTACAGTAGTTTTCATTTCTCAACTTACACACCTTCTCCAAGAAACAAAAAGATTAAAGTAGTAGATAGGTCATTCTCGACAATAGCTGGGGAAGGCACTCTCAAAATTTCACCTCCTTGGTTTTACATGTGCCATATCTAGCTTGTAATCTCATATATATCAGTAATTATCCCTGTCCTCGAATTTCATGCTATATTTGACTTCTCTATATGTAAATTTCAAGACATGGTCTCGAGTAGGATGATTGGCAGTGGTAAAGTGTTTGGTGGAATTTAGTTTTTTTATGACGGTCATCTAAGTCAACCAACAACTACTCTGCGTTTGAACTCTATTTCTAATTTTGATAAGGTTATGTTTTGGCATTATAGGCTTTGACACCTTAATTTTTACTATTTAAGACATTTGTTACCTGGTCTATTTAATAATAAAAATTCTTCTTCATATCACTGTGAATTTTGTGAATTGGCTAAGCATCATTGGTCATTCTTTCCACTTAAAAAATATAAGGCTTCCCAACTTTTTTCATTAATTTATGGTGATGTTTGGGGACTATCGAGAGTCAACTTTTTCAGGAAAATATTGGTTTGTCACATTTATTGATGATCATACTCGCATTTTTTAGGTGTTGTAACACCCCTAACCTGTATCCGTCGTCGGAATGGGGTTACAAGACATTATCAGAAAAGATACAACTTTCATACATTCACACAATCACTCTGATCATATCCGAAAGCTTACATTTATAACTTCAATTTGACAAATCTTGAATCATTAATACACAAAGCATAAAAAAAATTATTTATATTTACATTTAACCATTTTGTTACCATATAGCATAAATTACTATTCATATGGTCAAACATATTTCATTTACATTGAAAATTCATGCGCATAATGCAATATCCATATGAGTCACTTTGAACACAAATGTTAAATCATATTACTTATTTGGCAAGCTAAATAACATGTCTAACTATCATATATTCAAACAACCTATGAACCAATTTTAAGCATAACTACTAAATCAAAACATACCAAAATCAATATGCTAGCATAGTGACAAAATTTCAAATACACAGCCTATTCATTTGCTTACCTATTCAGCTATCAAAATTAACCATTTTAGCCATACCAATTCCATTATTAAATTCTAAGTTAATTTTTTCCTTTTAATAGTCGAATATAAAAGTCAGTGTAACACCTCTAACCCGTATCCGCCACTGGACTGGGTTACGAGATATTACCAATCAAGACATAGATTCGAACAATCACATGCATAAACTTGTACCAACTTATAACCAATCAATCTTAATATAAAAAGTCAATTTAATTAATTAATATCGCCTAACCAAATGTAATATGGATACAACTTTTTAATTATACAAAATATACAATCATACCTCAAATGAAAAAGTTACAAGTAAATTGAATTCACAAAATCAAATACATCAATTCATTCCAATATTATTATGTCAAGATCGACTTTTTAATATGGTACATATTATGTCAAATTATACTATAATAAAAAGACATACACACTGACTACTTAATATTTACTTACTACTGTACAATCCATCACTCAATTTGCCATTTTCATTTCCTTTAGCCGAATTTAAAAGCATTATCCATGATGCTTAACAATTATTCATTTCTAACCTTATTCACCCATCTTAAAAATCGTTACTTATTTAATTTGCATATTAAAACATATACCGAATATATTTCTCCTACTCATAACCAGCATTTTAACTTATTAATGTAAAACTCATTACAACACAATATATATTCCCTATTCATGCATAACCGAACACATCATTAGACATTATCATGTTTATATTTATAAGCATGTATACTTTAAGACAAATTATATATCAAGTCAATTCCTCATGCATATTTATTTATATATATATAACAACCAAATCACAAGTTGATCAAAACCATTTCAAATAACTTTATTTATAACAAACAAATCAAACGATCACCATTCAAACATTTTAAACTATGGTCCGCTTATTGCTAATCATGCCTCTATTAATAGCAAAATCATATTACCAACTTAAACATGCAATCTTAAATCCCATGCACCAACAAATCAAACCAACTACCATATACATATATTTATAGGCAATGTCGAATCACAACTTAAACTTAGCCATCATATTCAATTCCATTTTATGACTGAACATACCAAATTCATATATGTTTCACTTATGCAAGACATTGATCGAATCAATCAATCCTACTTATGACCGATTCTAACATGCCCCATATAAGGTCATAACCCACCTTAATATATAATCAAATAACGCATTTCACAATTATTCATAGCACACGGCACCTAGATCAAAATAGTATTAAACCATAATTGAACCGTAACCAAAATCAAGCAAAATAATTAAGCCATTTTCGCATGGCTAATATACATTCATTTTCAAAATAACTAACTTCATAGCCAGCCTATACATTCCATAATTTAAGTTTAGCTTAAAGGTACCAAAGTAGTAGACAGTGTGATGAACTTGGATGACAATCCCCGAGCTTGTAGCTTGACTTCAAAATCTATAAAACAAAGTAAACATAGCACACATAGTAAGCTATCAAAGCTTAGTAAGTCATAAGCAAATAAACAACTCAATATCATAATTGACTCATATTAACTAAACGAAATGCATTAACATTTCAATGGTTGACCTCAAACCTATAATTTCTATTTACATTGCATTTTCATAAACTATTATTCACCTAAGCCGAATACACATATAATCATTTAACAACTTATAAATCAACTTCCAACCAAATAGTCACAATAAACCACACATTCATTTACTCTTTTATATAACTTAAGAATCACCAAATGACATCTCATGTATAATTAATACCTAGGTAGCCGAATGCACAATTATATATACACATGTTAAGTAACATTTCAATACTATACATATTATACATTCATAAGCCAAGACATGGATACTTCATTCGAATTGCACCTGATTTACAACACATATCCATAAAACTTTCTTACCTTAACTTAAGTAGATATAAAGTTAACTCATACCTGACCATTTAGCTCGTATTATACAATCCGTACAGGGTTTACCTTTGCCCGATGAACCATTCATAATTGGATAAGACACTCGGATAATCACATAAATCGTACAATGCCAACGTCCTAGACGTGGTCTTACATGTAGCCACATATTGATGCCTCTGTCCTAGACAAGGTCTTACTCGTAAACACATTTCGAAATCACAAATTGATGTCATGGTCTTACTTGCACACATATATCGGAATCCTATGTCATGACATATGTATCCTAACTATTCCTAAGGTTCATACGGGACTTTCGGACGTCGCAACTCGATCGAAACAGATTCATAAATGTAGTAACCAAGCCTTTTCATATTCGGCTATAACAATTATAAATTCTAACATTTCGTAATAGCATATATATTTAGTATTTAACTACAATTAAAGACGTCTATTTGCTTGTAAACTTACCTCGAACGATACAAAACAGAATTG
Organism: Gossypium longicalyx; assembly: GCA_025698465.1. Lineage (NCBI taxonomy): Eukaryota > Viridiplantae > Streptophyta > Magnoliopsida > Malvales > Malvaceae > Gossypium > Gossypium longicalyx. The sequence continues at coordinate 61,491,910 of CM046995.1, read as the reverse complement.
GGCAGCTAGTCGACAACTTTCGTTTTTCCCCGATCCAAATCCGATTTCTTTGGTTCTTGATCTAAACATATTCAAATTAAGCTCATTCAAACATATTTTCATTCAATTTAGTCCAAAAACACATAAATAGGCAAATTACCATTTTACCCCTGACATTTATAATTTTTACAATTTAGTCCCTATTGCACAAAACACAAAATACACTAAATTTCCAAATACTCATGTTTGGCCGAATCTTACCCATTACCTTACAAGTCCATATATTTTATTAATTTCACATTTTAGTCCCTCAAATTATTATTTTTGCAATTAAGTCCTAATTACTCAAAATCATAAAAAACTCCAATATAAAATAAGTTAATCTAAAACATATCTTTCATTTTTCATCATCAAACAACAAAAATCACAAAACTATCAACAATGGCACAACTCAAAATATTCATCAAAATCAAAAATTAAAGCTTAGGTTTTGTAGTACTCGAAGTAACGATATCAAAAGCGTGGAAATTATCAAAAACCGACAAAGAACGAACCTTGATTTTAGCTTGGAAGATGGCCGAACTAGGTTTTTTCTCTTTTCTTTGTTTTAGTTTCGGCTATGGTGGAAAGAAAGTATTAGCTCTATTGGTGGAAAGAAAGTATGAGCTCTATAGTTTTATGTTATATTTTATGATATATGTTAACTTTTATTATTAGTTTACTAATTTACCCTTAATGAACTTATATTAAAACCATATTTTGTAAACCTATTGCCGTCCATATAATAGACCTATGGGTTATTTTCCATTTAAAAGCTTCCACTTATAAAGCCAATAACAAATTATCCATTTATGAATTAAACTACCCAAATTTCAAATTACACGATTAGGTCCTCTTAATTAATCGGACACCTAAACGATAAAATTAAATCACGAAAATTTCACAGATATAAATTCACACAAAATAAACACAGAAAATAATTTTAGAATATTTTTCTGACTCGGATTAGTGGTCCCAAAACCACCATTCCGATTAGGGTCTAAATCGGGCTATTACAATCAGTCATCTTGTCACTTTAAATATTAAACCACAACAACCATGTCATATGCATACATATCTAGTTTTTCTACCATTAGCCGAATATACATTCACATCATTTAACAATTTCAAGCAAAATTTTACAAGACAAATTATACATCAAATTTTTATGTGTCAATAATAAACCACATTTCACATAATAATCCATTATCAATCTTAATTATCGAGTACAAATATCTATGACATTATGCATATATTAAACATATCTTATATCATTAAAATACACATTACATTTGGACATGCTCAAGCTAAATTCACTCATTAGACATAATACTCAACCATATATCCAACTATAATTTTACCTATATGACATAACCAAAAATACTTTAATATCAAATCACATAATAACACCATAACCAAGCATAACAACAAAGTTCGTATATATTTACCTATGTATAAACCATAACCAGATCACCAAAATCACAACCAAACATAACCATAATTTGATCGAAGCTTGAAACTGAATTTAACAAATTAAACAAGCCATTTTCGCATGGCTTATATATATACACATACCAAAATCATCATATTCAAATATAAGCTAGCCTATACATGCCATAGGTTCGAAAATCTAGCTTTTAAAGTTCGAAAATCCAACTTTTAAAGTATCAAAAATAGTCGATAATGTGATAGACTTTGTTGACGATCCCCGAGCTCATAACTGAATCCCAAAATCTATAAAACAGAGGTAAACACATATACACACAGTAAGCTATCATAGCTTAGTAAGTTATAAGCAAATTATCAACTCAACTTTACTAAACAAATTTATAATAATATATTCACATTTAATCTCAAACATAAAGTTTCATATACCATAAGCACTTTTATCATTAAACTTCATCTTGGCTGAGTATAATCATTCATATATGAAAGCACATACATTTCATTTACATGATCACATGTACTTAACATTTGACCAATTATAGATTTTCATATACATATGTACTCTCATTACATCATGAATACATAAGTAGACCGAATGTATACTTTCACATATGCATACATATAGTTCACATTATCATGTAACATTTATATCATCAATTCAAATTTTCAACTTACCATAATTTCATAACTTAGTATGAATACATACCTGAGCCTTTTAACTCAAATTTTCATTCAGTCTTAACTTGTTATTGCTCGTTGAACCATTCAGAATCAAATAGGATATTTGGATAGTCACACATATTGTACAATGCCAACGTCCCAGACGGGGTCTTACATGTAATCTCATATCAATGCCACTGTCCCAGATAGGGTCTTACATGAATCAAATACGATTCCGATGTCCCAGACATGGTCTTACACGTAATCACACATCGATGCCAACATCCCATACGTGGTCTTACACGAGAACACACATATCAAAAATCCTATGTCATGACATATATATCCTAGCTATTCCTAAGGTTCATCGGGGCTTTCGGACGTTGTAACTCGGTCAAATTGAACTCGTAAACTTAATTCTCAAGCATATACACATTCGGCTATCATTTACAAACTCATGAAATTTAATTTAGCATTTTACATTCACATATATTCAAAATTAACAGCATTTAATTGCTTATAAACTTACCTCAGACAACAATAATCAGAACGAGACGACTAGTTGACAACTTTGGTTTTCCCCTGATCTAAATCTGATTTCTTTGGTTCTTGACCTAAACATATTCAAATTAAACTCATTCAAACATAATTTCGTTCAATTTAGTCCAAAAATGTAACACCCCTTACTCGTACCTGAGACTGGGATAGGGTACGAGGCATTACCGAAAAAACATACAAACATCCAACTAAAATACGGGCTATAAAATTTCATTTTTATTTTGAAACATTCATTTACATGCACATAGTCCCTTATTTGGGTCTACGAAGGCCAAAACATACTTTAGAAAGGTTTCGGGACTAAATTAAGAACTTTGGAAAGTTCTGGGAAAACATAGAAATTTTTCTCATTAAATAGGGCCATATGCCCGTGTGGACGCAGGGGCACGCCCGTGTGCCACCAGCACGCCCTTGTCCTCAGGCTGTGTAACTCTCTGTTTATGACGTCAGCACACAAATTGAACCACACAGCCAGGCTACACACCCGTGTCTCCAGGCCATGTCCCTCACACGGTTGAGACACACGGTCGTGTCTCAGCCCGTGTAATTAACTCAAGCTATTTTCTAAGCCCTTGTCACCCTACATGCACCTACATGGTTTCAATAACATTCAACATTCTCTATTTTGATACAAATATATCATTTGCCTACCATCATGCATATAATACACATTCTTACATTAACCAGAACTAGACATACCAGAGCTTGTTCTCATTTTATACCAAGCCTAGACATACCATCAATTCACATACATAAACAACATGCTTGACTAAGACATTCCACACCAATTTCATGTTTAACAATGATATTACTTATTCTTACCTTACACCTTTACATTAAGAATATGGTCACACCTATTGATCATAATTTATCCACCACATAAGCATGACATATCATACCTTCGACTGTATCAAGATATCACCACGAACATATCATAAAGCAATGGATCAGCATGCGTAATCAATTAGGCTTACAACCCAATAATCGAATATAAACCATATCACATGGCTATATACGATTTAACCATAATAAGCAAATACGTTTGGCCAAATCATACTAACAACTATCATACAAACTAAATCTCTATACATGTCACTCACTTGAAAACACTTGAAGTTGATCGACACTTCACATCAACGTTCTGATAGTGTGATACTGCCTCTGACGATTTCCAACCCTGAGCCGACCTGTGAATACTAGAAGAAATGGAGAGGGGGGTTAAGCTTTACGCTTAGTAAGTCCATATGAAATTAATAAGCAATTTACCAATATGTTTCCTTAGGTAAAACGACTATAATTACACTTTTATTCATACTCTGGTCAAGCTATCTACTCTAGTCATAGTCAATAAATTATTTATAGATCAAGGTACAAGACTTTAAATTAAGATCCGTTAATTTTTCCTGAAACTAGACTCATATATCTTCTTACCATAAAATTTTCAGAATTTTTGGTTCAGCGAATTAGTAAATTTTATTCATTAAAGTTGCCCCTGTTTTGCTGTCCAATAGTTCTGATCTCTCTTCACTAAAAATTATTTATCTCATAATACAGAGCTCGGATAATACTCCTATCTATCTTTCTAGAAAATGGACTCAATAAGGATTTTAATCATATAATTTATAACTCATAATAATTTTTTTAGAATTTCTAGTGATTTTCTAAAGCTAAGATAGGGGAGTCTGAAATCACTCTGACTCTGTCTCACAAGGACTCAAATATCTCATAATAAAAAATTATTTTGCTTACACCGTTTCCTTTATGTGAAACTAAACTCATTAAGATTTAATTTATTATATTATTCAACCTCTAATTCTACTTCTAATATTTATGGTGATTTTTCAAAGTCGGCTACTGCTGCTATTCAACACTGTTTCGGTGCAAAATCACAATAGCTATCATAAAATTCATTGTTACTTTATACTCATAGGCATGATTTAATATCATATTCCACAAACCATCATAATTTCATCAAATCATATAACATTACCACTCATACATAATACACAAGGACATATATAGCCATAAATCATCATAGTCATACGAGCACATAATGGCAAATACATACCTTTGCTTTCTTGCACATATACATACCATACTTAGCTTACGTTCGAATTTCATATACATTACCCATTGAACATTTGGAATAATGAATAGGATACTCGGATATGAATGCACTGAAGTGCCATAATCATAACATAGCACGCCTCTCAATAGGGCTACATAAGAGCACCCGGACCTAGCATGCATCACATAACCACGCCTCTCAATAGGGCTACATAAGCTCCCAGACCTAGTGTGTACCACATAATTACATGCCTCTCAACGGGGCTAGACAAGCTCCTGGACCTATCATATATCATGTCATCAAATAAGCTCATGCATACACAACTATCCTAGTGACATGTCACTTGTATCCTCACCTATTCCTAAGTTCAAACGGGATTTTTGGACTTTCATCTCTTTGTCAAACATTCTCGGAATGTTTCCCTCATATCATATGGCATTATCATATACAAATATTAACATGGCAACACTTATAACATAAACATAAAACATCAAAACATAATATAGCGACAAAGTAACCAAATAACGTGTCAATCATATAAATGTTATTTAAACATTTAAAACATCAATTAAGGTATTTATTTGTACATGTACTTACATCTCATGTACTATTAAATAATAACATTAAAATACACATTGCATTATTAAATATCATATGAACTTACCTTGTATACGAAAATGGCCATTTTTACCATTTAAGTCCACTACTTGATATTTTCTCGATTTTAGCCCGAATCTTGATTTCCTTGATCTAACATTACAAATATAGCTCATTTATTACTCACATTATTAAAATGGGTCCATAAATCATATTTTTACAAATTTGCATTTTGACCCCTAAACTTTTGCATATTTACACTTTTACCCCAAGGCTCGGAAATTAAACTTAATCCTATTTGTTTATGTTTTATGACATGATGATCATTTTTCCCTTCTATGGAAACATCAAATTCTCACTCTAACATGTACCTATGAACATTAGGTATTTTTACCGATTATGACGTTTTACTCGTTTTCACGTAAAATCGCTTAGTAAAAGTTGTTTATCTAACACCCAACACTCATTTTCTACCATTAGACATCAAAATGCATGCATGTCACATATGGGTCAATTTTTAAACATGAACCCTAACTCAAATTAATGGTAAAAATGGGTAAATCGAGCTACGAGGATTTCGAAAATGTAAAGAACATTAAAAACGGGGCAAAGATGGACTTACAATCAAGCTTGGAAGTTTTACAAACAGTAGCCATGGCTTCCATCTCCATATACGGTTATGGCATGAGAAAAATGAAGAAGATGACATCTTTTTCTTAGTTATTTTGGCTTTATTTGCCAAATTGCTAAAATACCCTTAATGAAAAATAAATAAAAACATACCATGCCATGCCCATTTTTGTTCACTAATTACAAAATGGACTATTTACCAATTAAGGACCTCTAATTTAAAAACTCATTACTCACAAGTACTTAGTACCTTTGTGAAATAGAACACACATTTTGCAACTGTTTACAATTTAGTTCTTTTGACTAAATTGAGTGCCCAAACGTCAAAATTTTTGAACAAAATTTTCATGAAATTATTTCGTGAAATCGTAGACCATAAAAATATAATAAAAATAAAATTTTATTCGTTGGATTTGTGGTCCCGAAACCACTGTTCCGACTAGGCCCAAAATTGATATGTTACAAAAAAACACATAAATGGGCAAATTATCATTTTACCCTTAACATTTTACACTTTTTACAATCTAGTCTAATTTGCACAAAACACAAAAAATGCAAAATTTGCACACACCATGCTTAGGCCGAATACTACCCATGTTCATACAAGTCCATACATTTCATTTATTTCACATTTTAGTCCCTCAATTTATTATTTTTGCAATTTAGCCCTAATTACTCAAAATCATGAAAAATTCCAATACAAAACATATCAATCCAAAACATATATTTCATAATTCATCAACTAACATCACAAAACTCAAATATTCATCAATGACATAACTCAAAATATTCATCAAAAACAGAAATTCAAGCATGGGCTTTGTACATTACACTGCAACGATTTTAAAAACGTAAAAATTATCAAAAACCGAGTTAGTTACATACCTTGATTAAGCTATCAAATGGCCGAACCCTTAAAAGCTTTCTTTTCTTTCTTATTTTGAAGTTTTGATTAACATAAAAAAGATGAACACAAAATGACTTTAATTTTTATGTTTTATGTTATTAAAACTTATTAATTGATTTACATAAATAACCTTTATAATAAAGTATAAAACCATTATAAATCATGGTCATTACCGTCCACTCATTTAATTATGGACTAATTGAATTATAAGTGCCTCATATTATAAAGACAACAATAATTAGGAACTTTCACATTTAACCTTCAAATTTTCATTTTACGCGATTAAGCCCTTTTTATTAAATTGACACTCAAACGATAAAATTAAAGCACGAAAATTTCACAGATATAAATTCACATATAATAAACATAGAAAATAATTTTAAAATATTTTTCTAACTCAGATTCGTGGTCTCGAAACTACCGTTCCAAATAGGGTCTAAATCAGGCTGTTACAGGTGTTTTATTAAAAGATAAGTTTGAAGTTAAAAATATGTTTCAATATTTTTATGCAAGGTGGAAACACAATTTGGTGTGAAAATTAAAATATTTTAGAGTGACAATGGTGGGGAATTTTTTTTGTGAGCAATTAGACATTTTATTAACCAAACATGGAATAGTCCACCAAAGCTTTTGTACAAATAAACCACAACAGAATGGGATTGTGGAAAGGAAAAACTGTCATCTTTTAGAAGTAACTAGAGCCTTGATGTTCACTAGTCAGGTACCATGTTATCTTTAGGGAAAGACTTTGTTAATGACTACATATCTTATTAATGGAATGCCCAATAAGATTCTAAACTATAGAACTCCTTTTGGTGTTTTCAAAGATAGCTTTCCTAATTCTAAATTGATCACAAATTTACCCCTTTTGAGTTTTTGAATGTAGTGTTTTTGTTCATCTTTACAACCAGGGTAAAGTAGATTATAGAGAAAAAAATGTGTCTTTGTTGGTTATGCTTCTAATAAAAAGGGTTACAAATGTTATGATCTAATTGATAGAAAGATGATTCTTACCATTGTTGTCACTTTTATTGAAACTCAACCTTACTTTGATTCTAATCTTCATGGAGGGAATTACAACAAGGAAGATTCCATAATTGATCAAGAACAAACTAGGAATATACAACATAGGGATTCTGATAATGGGAAAGGTGAATTTATGATCAACATAGAAATGAATGATGTTAATGTTGTTAATAAAAATGAGTCTGAATGTGTAGAGTCTGATAATGCGAATAGAAAAAAAAAAGAGTTGTTAGTTTACTCAAGGAGAAACCAAAATGAAGAAAGTTGAATCCAGCAAATTCATCACCAAGAATCTGACCCGCATGACCTTGTCAAAAGTTTAGGTAAAACTCTTAATCTGACTAAAGAATTTTCTAATCTAGATATTCCAATTGGTAAAAGAAAAGGTGTTAGAAATGTTGTCCAATATCCTATGTCTAAATTTGTGTCCTATAAAGCCTTATCTTCCAAATTCTCTGCCTTTGTTTCATGTCTCGATATTGTGGAAATACCCAAGAATGTGGAAGATGCTTTACAGGTTCCTGAATGGAAGGACACTTTTTAGAGGATATTCATGCTCTTGAAGAAATAGGTACATGAGAAATAGTGGAATTACCTTTAAGAAAAAAATAGTGGGGTGTAAATGGGTATTCACAACCAAATTCAAACTGGATGGGTCTTTAGACATATACAAAAATCAATTGGTGGCTAAATGGTACACCCAAACATACGGGATAAAGTATCTTGAGACATTTGCTCCAATAGCTAAGTTAAATTCTGTTAGATTTCTTTTATCCATTACTGTTAATATTGATTAGTCTTTATAGTGGCTAGATGTAAAAAATGCTTTCTTAAATGGGAAACTTGAAGAAGAAGTTTACATGGATCCTCCTCTAGGTTTTGAAGAAATATTTGGAACTCATGTATGTAAGCTTAAGAAATCTTTGTATGGTCTAAAGTATTCTCCTCAAGCTTGGTTTGAACAATTCACTCAGTTCGCTAAAAAACAAGGCTACTCACAAGGACAAGCTAATCATACAATGTTCTACCAACACTCACAAAGCGATAGAATAACAATTATTATAGTTTATGTTGATGATATCATACTTACAGAATATGATGTGGATGAAATAATGTGTCTTAAGGATCATCTAACATTGGAGTTTGAGATCAAAGTCTTGGGTCCTTTAAAATACTTCATTGGAATGGAAGTTGCTCGATCAAAGAAGCGTCTTGTGGTCTCTCAGAAAAATATGTGACTGATCTTTTAAAGGAGACTGAATGAGTGGTTGCCGCCCAGCTAACACGCCAATTGATTCAAGCGTAAAATTCAGAAATAAAGAAGAAAGATCGGTTGATAAAGGGTTGTACCAAAGATTAGTCGGTAAGTTAATCTACTTATCACATACAAGGTTAGACATAGCTTTTACTGTAAGCTTACTGAGTCAATTTATGCATTTCCCAATGAAAGCACATAAAGAAGTAGTGTTTCAAATTCTAAGAAACTTGAAAAGCTCACCTGACAAAGGTTTATTCTTTAAGAAATTTGAACAAAGAGGAATTAAAGCTTACACAGATATGACTAGGAATGTAACACCCCTCACCTGTATTCAACGCTGGAATAGGGTTATGGAGCATTACCGGCCTTAACACACATTTAAACGTACATTTCATATACAATTAATCAAATCACATACATTCCATTCACAACCAAACAATTTGTCCCTATTACGAGCATATAAGGCCCTAAACATGCTTTAGGAGTGATTCAGGACTAAACTGATAACTTTGGAAACTTTTAAAATACTTAAAAAATTTCCTCAAAAATAGGGGACACACACCTGTAATGCCCCGCCATGTCTCTCACTCGGCCAAAGACACGTCCGTGTCACAGGTCGTGTGGACATTCGAAATAGGAGCACATAGCTGTGTCCCAGACCGTATCTGACCCCGTGTAACTCTCTGACTTGGGTCACACGGCCTGCACACACGCTTGTGTGGCTAGTACGTATGCCCTAAAAATGGCCATACACGCCCATGTGCCAAGCCGTGTGCTAGGCCGTGCCAAACCTGTAGGGTATATTGACTTATGCCACACGGCCAAGTCACATGCCTGTGTATGAGGCCGTATGGAGCATACTGACTTGTTTTTAAATTCAACAACAGGGGACACACAGTCGTGTAACATGACCGTGTATTGCACAAGCTGAGACACACGCCCGTGTGGACAAAAATAGGCTATTTACCAAGCCATTTTGCCACATTATCTTCCATGTACCTACACCACATCATTTGGCACCAACAAGGCATAAATATTCATTCAAACCAACCATATCCAAGTCCAAAATCATGCTATTTCATTATCATCAAACACAAAGCTTATAAACAACAATTGACCATTTTTAATATATGCCAAAATCACAACCAAAGCGATCTAAATAATCCATTTACCATATGCAATATTTTGCCTACACATAACATGCTAATGTATCTATTACTACATTTAATACTAAATCCCAATAAGCCATTCACATGACAATTATAAACCACACATCAAAGGCCATTTGCACATATATATGTACATCCAAACAACCAAAATGAGCCAACTCTCACGGCTATGCACAAGACCAAATATTTAACATTTACAAGACATTTCAAATGACCAAATTCATTAACAACATATATACCAAAATGACCAAAATCCCTGTACATGACATATATTCCAAAACATAGATTCAAAAGTACCAAATTGATAGTTGGATAGTGTGATAATGTCTCCAACGATCCCCGAGTCCGAGCTAGCTTAAAGTCACTATAAAACATGGATAACTAAACAAAGTAAGCTTTAGAGCTTAGTAAGCTCGTATGAAATAAATTCAATCTTAACATGAATATACAAATCATCAGTTTAAACATATCAACATGTAATTCATGTAATTAACAAACCTTTCAAATTTTTAATCATAATCTTATATATAAACTTTACAACTTCTTCGATTTAAGCTTATACGGTTAATGTACATACCTGTACCATCTCATATCAATCTCATACACAATCACGTCTTTCATTTACCCATTTAACCATTTGAACACTATTGGATACTTGGGAATCTCGCACACTAAGTGCCAATGTCATGGCCTAAAGCCTACTCAATGTATCACATATGCTGCTCACACTAGAGTTATCAACGGGCCTGCTCACACAAGCTGTTAGTCAATACGTAGCTACACGATGCTACTCACACAAGCTGTCAAGTATACGCAACAATGCAAATATACTCAGCCACCGGTAGGACGTACAGGAGTAGCACCTAGATCACATAATCACAATAATCCCTAATGATATGTCACTAGTATCCAAATCTATTCCTAAGGTTCAACAGGGAATTTGAATGCCAAATCGTCGTCGAATCATTATTGAACATATCCATAGTCTCGTAATTACAGTTTATGCAATATAAAAGCATTTAAATTACATTTATAATGAAATTTATCACACGAACTTACCTCGGATGTAAAAACGACGAAACAAATCGATCAATCGAGTACTTTATTTTCCCCCGTTCTAGATTCAGATTTTGTTATTCTTGATCTATATAATATCAAATTCAACTTATTAAATCATCTCTCTATTCAATTTAGTCCAAAATTCACTTTAAGGCATTTTTATACAATTGCCCCTAATGTTTCACATCTTTTACAATTTAGTCCTTATTTCACAAAAACACAAATTCATACAATTTAATCACAACCCATGCTAGCCATATTACTATTATACCCCTAGCAGCCCATACTTTCTTATAGCTTAGGGTACTATTTTCTCATAGCTTCTTCGGGTTCCCAGGTAGCCTCTTCGACCTCGTGACGTTGCCACAAGACTTCCACCAAAGCTATGCAATTATTTCTCAACTCTTTAATCTCTCTAGCTAGAATTCTGATTGGTTCTTCATTGTACGTCATATTAAGTAACAGCCCGATTTCGGGCCCAGTTGGAATAGTGGCTTCAAAACCACTATTCCGAGGCCAAAGAAATTATTTTTAATGACATTTTATGTGTTATAGCATGATTATATGAGTGCAGAAAAATTTTGGTGAAATAATTTTAGCGATTTCATGCTTGATTACGAAAAAGGACTAAATCGCATAAAGGGCAAAAGTCTTATTTTATTAGATAGATATACCAAATAGCTACAGAAATAAATTGAGGGTCTTTAAAGTGAAAATAGGCCTTTAAATGAGTGATGGCCGGCCATGAGACAAGGAATTAAAATAGTCAAAATGGTTAGGTGAATTTTGGTAACCAAATTGACTAAAAATAAAATAAAATAAACAAAGAATGATATCATCTCTTTCTCATCTTCTTCTTCATTGAAATTTTTAGCAAAAGTAGGGGTTTTGAAGCTTTAAAATTTCAGCCAAGCTATCTTCTTGCAAGCATGTGATTTAGATGCCTATTTTTGATAATTTTTGTACTTTTGGAACCTTGTAGCATGAACTAGCTAATGGGGGGATTATTTTGCAAAATAGATGAAAGTCTAGGGTTTTGGCATGTGAATATTTATGTTGTTTGCTGAATTTTTATGGAAGAAAATGAGTCTTGGTTATGTAATAAATAACTTTTGTGAAAGGATTTTCATGAAAACACCTAATATGAACCATATTGTAAAGATGGCAAAATGAGTGATAGGTATGAGTAAAAATGAGAATTGTGTGCTGATCCTAGTATAAAAAGAATTCGGCTAGGCTTGGGTAATGAGAAAATTTGATAAGAATCGATTTACGAGCCTAAGGGCAGAATTGTAATTTTTGTAAAGTCTAAGGGCAAAACGGTCATTTTGCCAAATTGTGAATTATAGAATTTTTTAATTAATAATGATTAAATGAGTTAATTTCATCATGTTAGATCAAGAAAAATCGAGATTTGAGCTTAAATCGAAAAGTACGAGGTTTTGGGCTAAAATGGAATACTTGGCAGAAATTTGCATTCGAGGTAAGTCCGTGTGACTAAATAAGCATGTTATCCATATTATTGTTAATATACTTGAAATCTATTTTTCTATAATTGTATTGAATTATATGTTGATGGAGTTATGTATGAGAAAGTGATGCCAAAAGTTAATAACACTCAAGTGATGATAGAATACATTAGAAATTTGATGGAATATGATATTCCATTGAAACGAGTAAGTTGCACGTAAATGATGCAAATATAATGTTACCATGTATTGTACAATTAGTATGGTCTAAATTGTTGACTTGTGTTATGAATGTAAATTATGAGAATTTACGTAGCAATAACTCCAGGTTGAACCTTATGAATAGATTGGGATATTCATGCCATGATATTGGGTGATAGGTGTGCTAGTGTAAGATATGTCTGGGACATGCATTGGCCACATTATGAGAGCCAGTGTAAGACATGTCTGTGACATGCATCGGCATTGAGACGAGAGCTAGTGTAAGACATGTTTGGGACATGCATCGGCCTCGAGATATACAAGCCAGTATAAGACCTGTCTAGGACATCGCGTCAGCTACTTGTGTATCAGTGTAAGACTTGTCTGGGACATGGCATCAACACCGATAGATGAGAGCCAGTGTAAGACCTGTCTGGGACACGGCATCAGCCTCGATATATGAAAGTCAGTGTAAAACCTATCTAGGACATGGCATCGACTTTGTGCTAGCCAGTGTAAGACCATGTCTGGGACATGGCGTCGGCATCTTATTCCATGTTTAGGGCTATTGAATATCCTGTAGTATTCCAAATGGTTCAACGGGAGATGTATGGTTTATATCGAAATGATAGAGCTTATGGCTATGTTGTGAGTGGTACAGGTACTTACATGAAATTGATTAGAGGTGAATTCAATTCATGTTGTATGATTAATAAGGAATGAATACGAGTAAGTATATGAGCATATTGAGTAACATAGGTATGTATGCGAAACTCATGAGAAATGATTTTCGTTTATGATGCACATTTGGTAAAGATGTAAATAGGTAATTCATGCCTACGAGAATGATTCTGTGATGACCTTGTGATTATAGGTCTATATTTGTGATCTATAATCATGTATTTTTACCAATGTGGTGAAAATGAATTAATAAGGTGTGATAAACTTAGTATCATTGATTTACACTAAAATAGTTTTGGACAGCACCAGTAGTCTGACTTTGAAAATCCACCAAAAATTGTGAAAATTTATTTATAGGCTAAATAAAATATGAAATTGAAGCTTAATGAGTCTAGTTTTACATAGAAGAAATGGTGTAAGTAAAGGAGTTTCATACTATGAAATATTTAAATTGTTGTGAGACAGAGTCAGAAGGATTTCGAAATCCCCTGTTTTGATTTGAGAAAATCATTGAAAGTTGTAAAAAAATATTTATGGGTTATAATTTATATGCTTAGAATTATAAATGAGTCTAATTTCAATAGAAATAGACAAGAATGTCATCCGAGTCTTGTATTATGAGATAATTAATTTTTAGAGAAGAGGGTTAGAACTGTTAGATAACTAAAAGGGGTAAATTTAAGGAATAAACTGTACTTATCGGCTAGACCAAAAATTCTAAAAACTTTATGATAAGAGTATATGTGAGTCTAGTTTTAGGGAAAATTAGCGGATCTTAATTTGGAGTTCTGTAGCTCCAGATATAAATAATTTAGATACTATGGCTCGAGAAAACAGCTTGACAGGAACAAAAGTAAAAATGCAAATGGGGTTGTATTACCTTGAGAAGCAAGTTGATAAATTGCTTATTATTCTCATACGGTCTTGCTAAGATATAAAGTTTACTCCCTCCTTTTCATTTCTTTAGTGTTGTCAGGCTAGCTCGGGGTTAGAGATCGTCGGAGGTAGCTTCACACTGTCAAGCCATTACCTTTGGAATAAGGAAGCATATATTAGAAATTTCAAGTGAGTGGCATGTATAGGGATCTAGCTTATTGACATGTATTATTATGCTTCGGCCAAATGTATTGGCTTATATTAAGTTATATGTATATAGCCATGAGATGTGGCTCATACTGATTATGGCTTGTAAACCTAGCTATGCTTGTCATGTCTAATGTTTATGATGGATTATGTTTGTTTGCCATACATGGTTGATAACATGACATGTGTGTGTTGGATGTATGCTCTATGACCAATCAAGGTGATCATAGCCATGTAGTAATTGCACGTTATAAAGACAACGTGATAATGGTTGAACATGAATGCTTGATGGATAAGTTGGTAACCATAGTATAATGGTAAAAGTGGTCATCAAAATGACAAGTCTTATGAACGTGAATTATGGAATCTAGACTTGGTATTGCAGGAGTAGATGCATTGCTTGCTAGAGGACCTGTTAATGTTTTGAATATGTCTTAATAAAGTGTGTTTAATCACTAAAATGATGCCATGATTTGTGGTTTTAATATGTATAATGTTGTAAGGGTTTATGGGTAACATGAAGGCTTGGAATATAGCCTAAGTGTTGACTACACGGGCCGAGACACGGTTGTGTGCCTCAACCGTGTGGGAGAACATGGCCTTAGCACACGGGCATGTGGCTTGGCCGTGTGGTTCAAATTATTCGCTGATGTCATAGTCAGAGAGTTACACGGCCTGTGGACACGGGCGTATCGAAGGCACATAGGTGTGTGACCTTGTTTCAAGGAAAAAAAATTTCTAAGTTTCCCAAAACTTTCTAAGGTTCTCGGTTTAGTCCCGAATTATTCCCGATGTATGTTTTGGGCTTCGTAGACCTAAATAAAGGATGACATGCATGTGTTTGAAAAGTTTTGAATTAAAAGAAATTTTATGGCCAGGTTTTTGCATGTATGTGTATGTTTAAGTCCAGTAATGCGTCATACCTTGTCCCGACGTCAGACATAGGTAAGGGGTGTTACATTTAGTGGTATCAGAGCTATGGTTTAGTCAGTTCTCGGACTAACCTAGCATGTGTAAGAGTCTAGCTATACATGGCACAGATTCATGATAGTGTGATGCCTCCCGACACGAATGAGAACTATGTTGTGTAGACAAGGTACTCTCCAACCGAGCTACACCCGGTCCCTTAGATAGAAATACGAAGATATACAAACAAAGTGCAGTTATGATGAGTTGAAACTTAGAAAAGTATGAATAAGAATTCATGAAATGTATATGTACATATTTATGATATGAGAAACTTGAAATAGAATGTGTACATGACCTAATGAGCTTATTTACGATCGATTGATAATCCCATGGTGTATATGGTTAATTTAATCGGGCGAAAGCATGTGTTTAGATAACTTATCAAAATATCGATGGAATGAATTGTCATGTATACTTATTTGAATGAATATGGTTGGCAAGTTCACATAGTTTGAGTATAAGTGTTAAATTGCTTGGATTGATTTACATATTTGTAATGATATGCATATGATGATTTTGCTATGATGATGGAAGTTGTGTCACATGTGTATGTATATGAGAGTTGAGTTGGAGGCCCTACGACCTCACCCCCTTACCAGAGTGGTGTTTTATAATGAAATTTTATGAGATTTGCGCTGAATAAACTCATGAGTGTGAAAACCAAAGAGTTCAGTGGAGGAATATATGTAAACATGATTAGATATTGAGAATGAGTTGATAAGTAAAGCCAGAGTTAGAAAGGTATCAAGTTGACATCAAGATTATGTGAGTTATGCACTGTCACAATTAGAGAAGAAATTTACTTTAGTAAATCGAATTACTCAGGTACGAGGTCAAGAAAATGTATTGATTGAGATCTTCTTAGAACTGATCTTCTATAGTGAAAAGAATAATATGGGATTTCTGATGACAGAAATAGTTGGAGAAATAGTATTTGAAATATGAGATGTCTAAGTATAGTAATTACAGTGAACAGATGATATTTGCCTCTCTTGATATATTCTAAAACATCATTGTTCTTGGAAGTGTTATAGTAGATGTCTATCTTCTGATGAAATTCTTGTTAAATGAGAATGCTATCTGATCTAAATGTCAAGACGAAGCATTGTCGGTCTGACCGGTTTATAATATGTTTTGTTCTACTTCTCTCTGGTATTCTGTTATATTCTGTCTATTGGGAACTTATGAGAAAATGCATATGATGCTATGATTCTATTTCCTTTAATTGTTGTATTTGATTCCAGTGGGATGAAATGATGTTTTCTTCTGGACTTTTTCTCTCTGAAGAATTATCGAGGTCTTTCATATTTTCTTAAGAGTTTGTTTTCGGTCTTCTGATATAGTATCATATCTCGAGATTTCTCTATCCTAGATTTCTTTACTTGGTTTTCTTGTTATCTTTGTTCCATAATCTGTTAATTATGACTCATGTTCAAAGTGTGTTCTTTAGCTTGCGATAATCATGTCAAGTGTGACTATGCTCCTAATTTGATAATGGTAATGCAGTGATTTTAGTATTTGGATTTCTCTAATTTTCGTGTAAGGATTTGACATTGGGAAAGGCTTAAGTGGTGAAGTTTTGAATTTCAATTGGTAAGATAGATCTCATTTCTCAAGTAAGTTAATCAAAGCTAATGTCTTCAGTTGAGATATATTGGTTATCTGAGCTAATGCAAGTGAAATGGTCTTTGATTAGCATGATGAGTGAATTTCGAATGATTGTATGATAAAATTTTTGTCTTATGAAAGTCAAATGGCTTATTCCATGTTAGCAAAACTTGGACAGATGAGAATATTGTTAACTGAAGCATTTGAACTGGTCTAGTCTGCATTGGGGAAGAGACTTCTTAACTTTCAGTGATACACTGTTGTATGAATTGCGATGTGTTTTAAGACAATATGATAATGTGATAGTTTAGAGCATTCGATACCATGGAAAGATTTGAGTTGTTAACGGGGTTAGAGCCGAGCATCATGTTTTACCGAAGCTATCTTCTCCGGTGCTGATATTAGAATAGAAACAAGAACAGATTATTCTCGAGGCCATATCAGAATTATTCACATCTAGGAAGTGGAAAATGTGATGTAGTTTATTGCTAGATGTTTGACGAGATCTGTGAATCATGCTGGTATGTACTGAGTCCCCGCTCATCAGATTAATGAAATTTCATGTCTATATGATTGTTGGATTTCTTGGAATACTAGTCTCCACTAATCAGATTGAGATTAGGGTTATATATTGTGGTTTCTAGGGAAAGCTAAAGGAGGCTTTGATTTTTAAAGACAACTGAGAGTTGATTTGGTAACCAATCGAACAGTGTGAAATTATAGAGAGTGTAAGGCCAAGATGAACTAGCTAGTTTTATTATTCGAATTTGAAAAGATTCAAGTATGTGTGTATATGTGACATGATGGCATAGATCGAACCATTGTGTATGTGAACTCTCAGATGGAGGATGAAATTCAGCCAAGGTGTAGTATAGCAATGAACCAATTATGAAACTGATATGAGAAAGTAAAGAGATAAGTATTAGAGACAAAGTCGAGTGAAAGTTCTTTATCAACGATTATGGAAAATAAAAGTTTATGTGAATACCAAAACCACTTTTCTGGTATGATTTTCGGGGATGAAAATCCCTAAAGGGGGGAGAATTGTAACAACCTAATTTTAGGCCTAGTCAGAACAATGGTTTCAGAACCACTATTCTAGGGCTGGAGAAATTATTTTTAATGATATTTTATGTGTTATAGCATGATTATATGAGTGCATAAAAATTTTGGTGAAATAATTTAGCGATTTCATGCCTAATTGTGAAAAAGGACTAAATCGTATAAAGAGCAAAAGTCTTATTTTATTAGATAGATATACCAAATATCTAGAGAACCAAAATTGGGGGTCTTTAAAGTAAAAATAGGCCTTTAAGTGAGTGATGGTCGGCCATGAAACAAGGAATTAAAATAGTCAAAATGGTTAGGTGAATTTTGGTAACTAAATTGACTAGAAATAAAATAAAATAAACAAAGAATGATATCATCTCTTTCTCATCTTCTTATTCACCAAAATTTTCAGCAAAAGTAGGATTTTTGAAGCTTTAAAATTTCAGCCAAGCTATCTTCTTGCAAGTAAGTGATTTAGATGCCTATTTTTGATAATTTTTGTACTTTTGGAACCCTTGTAGCATGAACTAGCTAATGGGGGGATTATTTTGCAAAATAGTTGAAAGTCTAGGGTTTTGGCATGTTAATATTTATGTTGTTTGCTGAATTTTTATGGAAGAAAATGAGTCTTGGTTGTGTAATAAACAACTTTTGGGAAATGATTTTCATGAAAACACCTAATATGGACCATTTTGTAAAGATGGAAAAATGAGTGATAAGTATGAGTAATAATGAGAATTTTTGCTGCTCCTAGTATAAAAAGAATTCGGCTAGGCTTGGGTAGTGAGAAAATTTAATAAGAATCGATTTATGAGCCTAAGGGAAAAATTATAATTTTTGTAAAGTCTAAGGGCAAAACGGTCATTTTGCCAAATTGTGAATTATAGAATGTTTTAATTAATATAATGATTAAATGAGTGAATTTCATCATGTTAGATCAAGAAAAATCGAGATTTGAGCTTAAATCGGAAAGTATGAGGTTATGGGCTAAAATGGAATAATTGGCTGAAATTTGCATTCGAGGTAAGTCCATGTGACTAAATAAGCATGTTATCCATATTATTGTTAATATACTTGAAATCTATTTTTCTATAATTGTATTGAATTATATGTTGATGGAGTTATGTATAAGAAAGTGATGCCAAAAGTTAATAACACTCAAGTGATGATAGAATACATTAGAAATTTGATGGAATATGATATTCCATTGAAACGAGTAAGTTGCACGTAAATGATGCAAATATAATGTTACCATGTATTGTACAATTAGTATGGTCTAAATTGTTGACTTGTGTTGTGAATGTAAATTATGAGAATTTACGTAGCAATAACTCCCGGTTGAACCTTACGAATAGATTGGGATATTCATGCCATGATATTGGGTGATAGGCGTGCTAGTGTAAGATATGTCTGGGACATGCATCGGCCACATTATGAGAGCCAATGTAAGACATGTCTGTGACATGTATCGGCATTGAGACGAGAGCTAGTGTAAGACATGTTTGGGACATGCATCGGCCTCGAGATATACAAGCCAGTATAAGACCTGTCTAGGACATCGCGTCAGCTACTTGTGTATCAGTGTAAGACTTGTCTGGGACATGGCATCAACACCGATAGATGAGAGCTAGTGTAAGACCTGTCTGGGACACGGCATCAACCTCGATATATGAAAGTCAGTGTAAAACCTATCTAGGACATGGCATCAACTTTGATGTGCTAGCCAGTGTAAGACCATGTCTGGGACATGGCGTCGGCATCTTATTCCATGTTTAGGGCTATTGAATATCCTGTAGTATTCCAAATGGTTCAACGGGAGATGTATGGTTTATATCGAAATGATAGAGCTTATGGCTATGTTGTGAGTGGTACAGGTACTTACATAAAATTGATGAGAGGTGAATTCAATTCATGTTGTATGATTAATAAGGAATGAATACGAGTAAGTATATGAGCATATTGAGTAACATAGGTATGTATGCCAAACTCATGAGAAATGATTTCCGTTTATGAGGCACATTTGGTGAAGATGTAAATAGGTAATTCATGCCTATGAGAATGATTCTGTGATGACCTTGTGATTATAGATCTATACTTGTGATCTATAATCATGTATTTTTACCAATGTGGTGAAAATGAATTAATAAGGTGTGATAAACTTAGTATCATTAATTTACACTAAAATAGTTTTGGACAGCACCAGTAGTCTGACTTTGAAAATCCACCAAAAATTGTGGAAATTTATTTATAGGCTAAATAAAATATGAAATTGAAGCTTAATGAGTCTAGTTTTACATAGAAGAAATGGTGTAAGCAAAGGAGTCTCAACTATGAAATATTTAAATTGTTGTGAGACAGAGTCAGAAGGATTTCAAAATCCCCTGTTCTAATTTGAGAAAATCATTGAAAGTTGTACAAAAATAGTTATGGGTTATTATTTATATACTTAGAATTCTAAATGAGTCTAATTTCAATAGAAGTAGACATGAATGTCATCCGAGTCTCATAGTATGAGATAATTAATTTTTAGAGAAGAGGGTCGGAACTGTCAGACAGTGAAATAGGGGTAAGTTTAAGGAATAAACTGTACTTATCGGCTAGACCAAAAATTTTGAAAACTTTATGGTAAGAGTATACGTGAGTCTAGTTTTAGGAAAAATTATCGGATCTTAATTTGGAGTTCCATAGCTCTAGATATAAATGATTTAGTAACTATGACTCGAGAAAATAACTTGACAGGAACATAAGTAAAAATGCAAATGGGGTTGTATTACCTTGAGAAGAATGTCGATAAATTGCTTATTATTTTCATACGGTCTTACTAAGTACGGTCTTACTAAGCTATAAAGCTTTCTCCCCCCTTTTCATTTCTTTAGTGTTGTCAGGTTAACTCGGGGTTGGAGATCGTCGGAGGTAGCATCACACTATCAAGCCATCACCTTTGGAATAAGGAAGCATATATTAGAAATTTCAAGTGAGTGGCATGTATAGGGATCTAGTTTATTGACATGTATTATTATGCTTCGGCCAAATGTATTGGCTTATATTGAGTTATATGTATATAGCCATGAGATGTGACTTATATTGATTATGGCTTGTAAACCTAGCTATGCTTGTCATGTCTAATGTTTATGATGGATTATGTTTATTTGCCATGCATGGTTGATAACATGACATGTGTGTGTTGGATGTTTGCTCTATGACCAATCGAGGTGGTCATAGCCATGTAGTAATTGCACATTATAAAGACAACGTGATAATGGTTGAACATGAATGCTTGATAGATAAGTTGGTAACCATAGTATAATGGTAAAAGTGATCATCAAAATGACAAGTCTTATGAATGTGAATTAAGGAATCTAGACTTGGTATTGCATGAGTAGATGCATTGCTTGCTAGAGGACATGTTAATGTTATGAATATGTCTTAATAAAGAGTGTTTAATCACTAAAATGATGCCGTGATTTGTGGTTTTAATATGTATAAGGTTGTAAGGGTTTATGGGTAACATGAAGGCTTGGAAAATAGCCTAAGTGTTGATTGCACGGGCTGGGACACGGTCGTGTGCCTCAACCGTGTGGGAGAACACGGCCTTAGCACACGGGCATGTGGCTTGGCCGTGTGGTTCAAGTTATTTGCTGACGTCATAGTCAGAGAGTTACACGGCTTGTGGACATGGGCGTGTCAAAGGAAAATGGGCGTGTCCATCTGTGCACACGGACGTGTTACCTTGTTTCATGGAAAGAAATTTTCTAGGTTTCCCAAAACTTTCTAAGGTTTCAGTTTATGTAACATCCCGATTTAGGGCCTAGTCGGAACAGTGGTTTCGGGACCACAAATCTGACGTAAGAAAATTTATTTTTATTATATTTTTACAGTCTACAATTTCACGAAATGATTTCGTGAAAATTTCGTTCAGAAATTTCGACGTTTGGGCACTCAATTTGGTCAAAAGGACTAAATTGTAAAAAGTACAAAAGTTGAGTTCTACATGTTAAAGGTGTCTAATTGTTATGAAATTTTAAATGGCAGGTCCTTCAATGATAATTAGACCATTGTATAACTTTTTGGACAAAAATGGCCTTGGTTGGGTAAAATTTGAAAGAATAGTAAAAAGGACATTTTGGTCATTTAGGGGTAAAATGAATTAAAAGACAAATTTTAAAACCCAAATGTGTCCCTTTCTTCTTGCTTCAGCCGAATGTACCAAGAGCAGTCATGGTTAGGGTTTGGCCAAGCTTCCAAGCTCAATAGTAAGTGATTCCGAGCTCCGTTTTTAACGTTCTATGCATTTTTGAAGTCCCAGTAACATGTTCTAGTTGTTTCTACCATTTATTTGAGCTAGGGTTTGTGTTTAAAAATTTACCCATGAATTATATACATGTATTTTGATGTTTAATGGTAGAATATGAAGGCTCGATGTGTAATAAACGACTTTTACTAAGCGATTTTTGATGAAAACATTCGGAAGGACCATTTTGTAAAAATTGTAAAATTAGTCATAAAAGGGTAATTTAGTGGAAATTAGGGGCTGCCATAGTTATGAAAATGATTTGGATAGGCTTGAAATGCAAGGAAATTGAATAAAAATCATTTTACGAGCATTGGGGCAAAAGTATAGATATGTGAAAGTTTAGGGGTCAAAATGCAAATTTGTAAAAATATGATTTTTGGACCCATATGAATAATTTGACTAATTGGTAGGCTAAATGTGATATTATTGATCAAGGAAAACAAGATTCGAGCTTAGATCGAGGTTGAACAAGGTTAAGCACAAACTCGAAATAAATAATCGTACTCGAAACCGATGTAAGTTCATATGTTAATGATAATGCAATGATATTATTATTGTTCATACTTGAACTTAAATTGATGTGTTAACATTGTGTGATGGATATTTATTTAGTGGATATGAAGATTATATATTGTAACAAATGCCTAAATATAATTAAATGCAATACCATGTTTATTTTATGGACTAATGTCTAAATAAACATGGAAATGTGTTGAATTGGATGTACACTGCATGATCAGCTATACATAATGAGATACTTGATGAAAACAGAAAAATCCCGGATGAATAAGAAAAGAAATTTGATGGATAAACCATGGCTTACATGACTTGAGATCCTGCATGTGTTGCATAAAAGGATTTATCCCGGACGGGTAATCTGTTGATCTCAAATATAGAAAGGATCTAGCCCAGACGGGTGTTCCTTGAGTGATCAAGCCTCCCGGTGAATATGTGTGCATTGTGGATTTAGCCCGGACGGGTAATCCGATTAGGGTCTGAATTTCGCCTGGACTGGTAATTTAGATCCGAGCTCATTGAGAGTGCTTGTCATTACAAGGGATTTAGCCTGGACTGGTAATGTAACGCCCCGTACTCGAGACTGTTTCCGGAGTCGAACACGAGGTGTTAACAGACTTAATTCATTACTTAAACAGTTCAAACAATTTAATTTTAAAATTTCTAGTCAAGCTAGCAATCTGCATCACAGTCGCTTAAAAATTCATATCTCGAGTTCCGAAACTCAAAATCCAATTCCATAAATTTTCCCTAAAACTAGACTCATATAT
Organism: Gossypium longicalyx; assembly: GCA_025698465.1. NCBI lineage: Eukaryota > Viridiplantae > Streptophyta > Magnoliopsida > Malvales > Malvaceae > Gossypium > Gossypium longicalyx. The sequence goes on along the minus strand of CM046995.1, from coordinate 61,467,873 downwards.
CTATTTACTAATTTTTTTCTAGAATTTTTGGCTAGGCCAATTAGTACAGTTTATTAGTTAAAGTCTCCCCTGTTTCAGGGTATGACTGCTCTGACCTCTGTGTATTACGAATCAGATATCTCTCTGTAAAAAATTTTAAAAACTATGAAGTTTGTTTCTATTAAAACTAGACTCAATAATAAATCTGTACATATAAATTATGACTTCTAATTATTTTTATACAATTTATAGTGAATTTCCAAAGTCAGAACAGGGGATCCAGAAATCACTCTGATCCTGTTTCACCAAATCGTAAATATCTCATAAAATAAAACTCTTTTACCTATTTTGTTTCTTACACATGAAAATAGATTCATTAGGCTTCAATTAAATATTTTATTCATCATCTAATTCTATTTCTAATATTTTTAGTGATTTTCCAAATTCACGTCATTGCTGCAGCAATATTCTGTTTTATAGCAAATTTATTTTACTATAAATTTTCATGGACTAAATAGCATTTTAAACATACATGGTATCAAATATGATTTAGATTGGCCATTCCAATGGCTAATCATTTACAAACTCTTTTCTTGCCAAAGCATAATCATATCATAAGATCATTTACACAAAGTGAGTATTTTGCCATACATGCCACATTCAAGATACACAGGCCATTTTACCAATTTAGGCCTTCGGATAGTGTGAACGAGTCTTCGACCTATCCCGATTCTCAAGCTGGTTTGTCAAAACTACAATGAAGAAAAGGGAAGGAGTAAGCATAAATGTTTAGTAAGTTCACATGCAAATAGTAAGTAACATAATCATGCAATTCCACATAAAAACATCATTTGCATAAACAACACCAAGACATTCATGTTACATTTGCATTTAATATCATGCTACGATTTCATCATACCAAGTTCTCAACCCGAAGATTTAAGCACATACCTGTCAAATTTTCTCATTTACCACACTTACCAACATGTCACCTTCATTTTAGGCATTCTCCTTATTCTCTTAAGATTCACCCGTTGAACATATCGGAATATAATTCGAATACACGGAAAGTTTGTACATAAGTGCCACATATGTAGCCAAGCTACCATGTAACCTGCCCATAAGCGAACTCAGACTCAACTCAACGAGCTTGGGCATTCGCATCCATAAGTGAACTCGGACTCAACTCAACGAGCTCGGATGCCTAGTTACATCTCACGAACTCGGACTCAACTCAACGAGTTCGGACATTTGCATCCATAAGTGAACTCGGACTCAACTCAATGAGTTCGGATGGCCAACCATCCTAGTGACATGTCACTTGTATTCTAATCTATTTGCAAGGTTCAAACGGGCTTTTTTCTCGATTACACATCTTTGCCTTCTTCCACGGAACATCGAAACCGATACTCGGTAGCAATTCATAATTTACATATTATTCAATAATAACCATAAAACATAATATTTCATGATATTAATCATCATCTCACATAAATAATATTAAATTACTTAGAATGACAATTATGTTACTACATTTACACATGAACTTACCTCGATACAAAATATTAGCAATCAAGCCTATTCCTCGTAAACTTTATTTTTCCCTCGATCACGACTTGAATCTCGTTTCTCTTGATCTATAATGCCAAATTAATCTTATTTAATACATACATTCATCAAAACAGCCCCAAATAAAAATTACCATTTTGCCCCTAAACTTTTGCAAAATTACACTTTTGCCCCTAGGCTCAGGAATTAAACTTCATCTCATTTTCTTATGTTTTATGACATGCTGATCATTTTTCCCTTCTATGGCAACATCAAATTCTCATTCTAACATGTACTTATAACTATTAGGTATTTTTACCGATTAAGCCTTTTTTCTCGTTTTCACTTAAAATCGAGTAGCACAAGTTGTCTAGCATAATTTAAAACCTCATATTCTATCATAATACACCAAAATACATAAATTTCACCTATGGGTATTTTTCCAAATATGAACCCTAGGCTGAATTATTGCTAGCATAAGCTAAATCAAGTTACCGGGACTCCAAAAACGTAAAGAACATTAAAAACGGGGCTTGGAAAAATTACCATTTTGCCCCTAAACTTTTGCAAAATTACACTTTTGCCCCTAGGCTCAGGAATTAAACTTCATCTCATTTTCTTATGTTTTATGACATGCTGATCATTTTTCCCTTCTATGGCAACATCAAATTCTCATTCTAACATGTACTTATAACTATTAGGTATTTTTACCGATTAAGCCCTTTTTCTCGTTTTCACTTAAAATCGAGTAGCACAAGTTGTCTAGCATAATTTAAAACCTCATATTCTATCATAATACACCAAAATACACAAATTTCACCTATGGGTATTTTTCCAAATATGAACCCTAGGCTGAATTATTGCTAGCATAAGCTAAATCAAGTTACCGGGACTCCAAAAACGTAAAGAACATTAAAAACGGGGCTTGGAATCACTTACTATGGAGCTTGGAAGCTTGAAATAAACCCTAGCTATGGAGAACCCTTTAATTTTAGTCCTAATGAAGAAGATGAACATATTTTGCCATCTTTTTCCTTTTTTTACTCTTTTAATTACCAAATGACCAAAATACCCTTAATACCTTTCTTTGAAAATTTTCATGTACAAGCCCATTTTTGTCCAAAATTTTAGAAATTGGTCAAATTGCTATTTAATACCTCCTCATTAATATTCCAAATTAATTTCATACTAAAAACTTCTAGAATGCAAGTTTTGCAACTTATCCGATTTAGTCTCTAATTTCAAATTAAGCACTTTATGCATAGAATTTTGTCACGAAATTTTCACACAATCATGCAATCATATCATAAACCTCAAAATAATTATAAAATAATTATTTCTATCTCAGATTTGTGGTCACGAAACCACTATTCTGATTAGGCCCTAATTCGGGGTATTACAGGTAATCCCGACATCACTCCATGAGTTTATATTACGGGGGATTTAGCCTGAATTGGTAATCCCGCAGTAAGATGTGAGGTTCGCGGGAGTGCGTATTTGAGGTGATCACTTGTATGACTTGACGGTAAATGGATTATCCATCGAGATTTTTGAGAAATTCAATGGGTGTTATAATGAATAATGCGATGAATGTCCCGAGATGGGCTTGGTGATAAAGGTAAGGTTAATCGATATGCTATGGATATGTACAGGTACGTACATCATACTCATAAGTGCTGCCTTATTGGAAGGTGATAAATGATGAGTAAGCGAATTCATGCATATGTATGTGTATACATGATGAACAACTAAAAAGATTTGAAAGACGAACCATCCTTATGCTTATGATTATGAATTGTGTTGCAATATCATGTTAACTTACATTGTGTAATTGAATATGAGATTTATGAAATAATGAGTCCATGATCAATGTGACAATGAATTTATGATAGCTATTGTGATTTTGCACCGAAATAGTGTTGAACAACAGCAGTATCCCGACTTTCAATAATCACCATAACTGGTGAAAGTTGAATTAGAGGCTGAATAATATATGAAATTAAATCTTAATGAGTATAGTTTCATGTAAAGGAAACGATGTAAGTAAAAGAATTATGTATTATGATATATTTGAATTCTTGTGAGATAGAGTCAGAGTAATTTCAAACTCCCCTATCTTAACTTTGGAAAATCACTAGAAATTTTAAAAAAATAATTATGAGTTAATATTCATATGAATGAAATCCTTAATGAGTATATTTTTAAGAAAAAGAGACAGAAACATTATCGGATTCTCGTACTATGAGATATTTGATTTTTAGTAGATAGAGGTCGAATCTGTTAGACAGCGAAATAGGGGAGAGTTTAAAGAATAAACTGTACTTATTGGCTGGACCAAAAATTCTAGAAATTTTATGGTAAGAAGATATATGAGTATAGTTTCAGGAAAAATTAACGGATCTTAATTTAGAGTCCTGTAGCTTGAGTTGTAAATAATTTATCAACTATGACTCAAGTAGATAGCTTGACCAAAACATGTGTAAAAGTGTAATTATAGTTGTTTTACCAAAGGGAACATGTTGTTATAATGCTTATTATTTTCATATGGACTTACTAAGCGTAAAGCTTACTTTCCCTTCCATTTCTTCTAGTGTCCTCAGGTCGGCTCGGGATTGGATATCGTCGGAGGCAACCTCACACTATCAAGCTACCATCTTTGGAGTATTGTTGAAACTTAATTTCTTCAAGTGAGTGGCATATATAGGGGACTTATTTATTGACATGTGTTTTGATGTTTTGGCCAAGATGTTGCCTTATATTGATTCATTGTATATAGACATGAGATGTGGCTTATAATGATTTTGACTTGTAAGCCTATTTATCCATGGTATGTGTTAATGTCTTGTAATGTGGTTATGTGATTATGCTTGTTCACCATTTATGTGAAGTATATGACACATGTACGTCATGAATGCCCTAGGACCACTCGATATGGTCATAGCCACGGAGTGAATGTGTGGCATGGTAGTAAGATGATAATGATTAAACATGGACAATTGTAGAATGTGTAGAGATTAAATGTTGGGTAATACATAGATGTATAACACATGCAAATTATTTAATTGAATTTCACTAAAGGTTGATTAAATATTAAATTGATGTTATAATTTGTGCCTATGATATGTAAAAGTATGCGGGAAAAATAAGGTCAACATAAGGCCTGGAAAATAGCCTAACTATTAGCTACACGGGTAGAGACACGGCCTTGTGTCTTAATCGTGTGGAGGACACGGCCTAGTACACAGGCTTGTGGCCTGGTTGTGTGGTATAAATTATTTGCTGATGTCATAAACAGAGAGTTACACGGGCTGAGGACACGGGCGTGTCCCAAGCCACACGGGCGTGTGTGACCACACGGCCCCACCTACACGGGCGTATAACTCTCCAAAGCTAGAAAATTGTTAAGTTGCCCAAAGTTTATCGAATATTTTCGGTTTTGTCCTAAACCACCCCAATGTATGTTTTAGGCCTCGAAGGCCGTATAAGGGACGATATGCATGTGTTTGAAAAGTTTTAATTTTGGGCAAAATTTGGTGACCCGGTTTTGTATGTTTGTGAATGTTTAAGTCCAGTAACGCCTCGAGTCTTGTCTCGGCGTTGGATACGGGTGAGGGGTGTTACATTTAGTGGTATTAGAGCTATGGGTTAGTCAATTCTCGGACTAACCTAGCATATGTATGAGAGTTCAACTATACATGCCACCGATCTGTGATAGTGTGATGTCTCCCGACGTGCATGAAAGCCATTTTGTTTAGACAAAGGTACTCTCCAACCGAGCTACACCGACCATGTTGAATGTGATGCTAAAATATTCGAGTAAAGTATAGTCATGACGAACTGAACCTTGGAAAGGTACGAATGAAGATTCATGGAATGTGTATATGGTAGAATGAGCTTATTTATGATTAACAGATAATTCTATGATGTAAATGGTCGATTTGCTCAAGTAAATGCATGTGTTTAGATAACTTACTAAAGATGTAGATGTAATGAATATTCACGTACGCTTATATGAAAGATTATGGTTGATAAGCTCGTATAGCTTAAGTAAATGTGTTAAATTACTTGGGCTGATTTATATGATTGTAACAATATGTCTAAATGATGGTGTACGAGGTGAAAGTATAGATTGTGATAAATTTATCTGTGTTTGTTGGCCCATGTATGATATCATGTGCATGAATTGTATGATTAAATGAATAGATAAGTAAAGTTATCCAGAAAACATGGAATGCATGTATAAGTATACTTATTAAAATGAGATAACTGGAAAGTGGGCGTAAAATCAATATAATATTTAGTTTACCTAAAATGAATGACATGATTATGATGATGAAAATTGTGTTACATGTATATGTATATAAGAGTCGAGTCAGAGGCCATATGATCCCCTCTCCCTTACCAAAGTGGAGTTTTATAATAGAAATTCCTGAGATTTATGTTGAATGAGTTTCCGAGTGAGAAACCAAAGAGTTCAATGATAGAATGGTTATAAGCATGGTTAGAGATTGAAAATGGGTTAATGTAACACCCCCTACCTGTATCCATTGCCAGAATAGGGTACGAGGCATTACCGGAGTTTACTGAACATTTTCAGACAATTCTAAGTCATTTATTATTCATATTTTGAAAATAATCATAGCGCCTCTTTATTGGGCCCTCGAAACCCAAAACACACATTAGAAACCAACCGGAATTAAATCGGGATCATAAAAAAAATTCACAAAATCTTAAATTATATTTTCATCTAAGTACTTACCATTTCAATGCTCCTTATAATTAAACATGTTACCATTCAATCAATAGCTTGGCACTTGTCTAAGCGTCAAACAACAACATTGTTAGTATAGTTGCACATATTTCATATAAATTTAACATTGATATACCTATTTTCTCGACATATCGCACTTGAGTTTAATAATAGTCTCAACTTACATAATTTCCTTGTATCAACATATCAAAGATAATCATATATGTACATGTCATGAAACATATCATGCTCTTACCGTTTCTTCATAAGCATATATCATTCATTTTGTTATATCAATATTTCATGCTCCATCATTTCCATATATTTTATGTATATTTATTCCGGTAATAGTTTATATCAAACTTAAAATAAATTATATTTCATGTACTTATACTTATTACGTTTATTTATTTTAATAATTATTTCATACAACTATCTTGTACATATATTTCCATATAACCAGTTCTTGTAAACATTTCACACAACCATTTCATATAACCATTCATCATCTGATACATATTACCTGAAAATCAATTGTTTAATAGATGTCATAGCGTCTCCCATCCACGGTCTTATTTATCTTTGACATGATGCCATAGAGTCTTTCAACTATGGTCTTACTCATTTTCTGTCATGTTGCCATGGTATCTTTCAACCATGGTCTTATTCGTTTCATATCACGTTGCCATGGTATCTTTCGACCATGGTCTTACACATTTCATATCAGGTTGCCATGGTATGTTTCAACCATGGTCTTACACATTTCATATCAGGTTGCCATGGTATCTTTCAACCATGGTCTTACACATTTCATATCAAAGAGCACACTCCCGCGAACCTTATCCTTATAGTGGGGTTACCAGTCCAGGCTAAATCCCCTGTAATATAAACTCATAGAGTATTGTCGGGATTACCAGTCCAGGCTAAACTCAGACCCCAATTTGGATTACCCGTCCGGGCTAAATTCATTTTCCACATATTCTTCGGGAGGGCTATATCAGGATGGGATCACCCATCCGGGCTAGATCCTTTTTACCGTCAATTCCTTTTCAGAGATCCATCGAAATTTCCTTTCATTCAACCGGGATTTCTTCCCATTTTATCAAATATATCAATGTTTTATCAATTTTCATACAATGAACATTCAAATTATATTCACATCAATAACATACATTTCAAGCATTTAAGAATATAATTCAAGTTACACGAACTTACTTGGCGAAATTGCAGAAATATCAAGATTCAGGGGCATTTTGATAATTTACCATTTTCCCAATTTTCACCCGATCTTAAATTGACAATTTCATTCAATTTATTAATTTAGATAATAAAACAATTCATTCCCTTCAATTTGGTCATTTTGACATTTTTACAAAATTGCCCCCTGAAGTTTTACTTTTATTCAATTTAGTCCTTAAGCCTAAAACATGCAAATTAGCCATGCTAGCTGAATATTCATATATATTTTCCTTCTCCTTCTCTCCATTCCACATCCTTAATGTATATAACACACTTGTAAGTAACATTATCTATAATCTTTATTATTTACTTTTATGAATATTCAAGCTGTCCATCTGTGTCATAGTCACTAAATTATTTATATCTGGAGCTATATAACTCCAAATTAAGATCCGATAATTTTATTTGAAACTAGACTCATATATATTTTTACCATAAAAGTTTTAGAATTTTTGGTTAAGCCAATAAGTACAGTTTATTCTTTAAAGTTACTCCTGTTCTGCTATCTAACAGTTCTGACCCTTCTTCACTAAAATTTAATTATCTCATCGTACAGAATTCGAATGATGTTCCCGTTTACTTCTGTTGAAAATATACTCATTCAGAATTCTAAAAAAATATATTTAAACCCATAATTATTTTTATCCAATTTTTTATGATTTTTCAAAGTCAGAACAGGGGAACCTGAAATTATTCTGACCTTGTCTCACAAAATTTATTATATGTCATGATTTACAATTCCATTTCTTACATAATTTCTTCTATAAGAAACTAGACTCAATAAGATTTAATTTAATATTTTATTCATCCTATAATTCGATTTTTACAATTTTGGTGATTTTTCAAAGTTAGACTACTGCTGTTGTCCAGAACTGTTTTAGTGCAAGATATTAATTATCATGTTTATAACATCCTTATTTTCTTTTTCTACACTATTTCTCATCACTTTCTCTTATTTTCTCTTCACTAACATGACAAGAACATAAGACCATATATAAGAAAACTCTAAATCAACATCAATTCCATGCTTTTTCAACAATATTAAACTTAAAAATATATTGAAATCCTGATGTTCTTACCTTTTCTTATTGACTTCAATCTTTAACTTGATTTTTCTCTCTCCTCCAGCTTCTATTTCTTGAATCCAACTTGATATTCTTGCTCCCCATCCTCTCCTTGCTATCTTTCTCTCTTGATGGCTATGGAAATTCTTTCAATTTTTAGGTGAAAATAATGAATTTTTGGTGGAAGGACTAAATTGTAAAGAAAGAAAACTTCTTTTCTTCTTCTTCTTTTACGTTGGTTTGCATGAGAAAGGAAAGATGATGATAATTCTTCATCTTGCCTTCCTTTTATACTAAATAAATAATAATATAATAATAAATATCTCATAAAAATATTAATAAAATAATATTTATCTAATTAATTAATTTAAAATATCATCAACATAATCATTACATTCTAGAATTCTCTCTCTTGCTAATTGACCATTTTTCCCTTAATGATCTTTTAGAATTCCATCCTTGAGTCATCACTTAATTTGGTAAAATTGCGATTTAGTCCCTCATAAATTTTCACCTATTCAATTTGGTCTTAATTCATCAATTTTCCTTGGTTTCTAGATCATTCTACCCTTAAAATATTTGCACCATTAGTCTTTCAACTTTTTCATATTTACACTTCAACCCCTTAAATTTTGAGTATTTACTCTTGTGCAACAAGACTTTTCTCATCTTTGCAATTTAGTCTTTTCTTGAATTAATATATCATAATATACTTCCCAATATTGACATAACTCAAAATTTCACTTTTTGTCACTTTATTTCCTTATTTTACTATATCACGGGTAATATTTTTCTGTAAAAATTTTCGGGGTATTACAGTTAATAAGTACATACATGAGATAGAAAGATATCAGATTGACTGAAAGATTGTTTAATTTTTGCAACATCGCAGTTAGTTAAAAAGATTAATTTTGGTAAAACAATCTATCCTGGTATGATGTCGAGAAATGTATTGATTGAAATTCCCTCGTGAACTGGTTCTCTTAGTGAAAGGAATATTATGAAATCTGAGACGACAGAAATTGTTAAAGGAATAATGTACGAAATGTGAAATGTCCAAGTATGGTAATTACAGTGAATAGTTTGTGACTTTCTCTATTAAGATATTATATGAGATTATTTGACCTCAAAAATGTTATTGGGACTATCTAATCTCTGATGAATTCTTATATTATGAAAATGTTCCCTGATCTTAACGTTAGACGAATACGTTGTCAATCTGATTGGCTTATGATCTGCATGGTTCTGTTTTTCTATGGTATTTTGTTATATTCCGCCTGTTGGGAATCGATGAGAAATTGTGTATGGTGCCATGATTCTGTCTCTACCGATCATTGCTCTGACTGATTTTATATATATATGAGAAGTATATAGTTCCGGTCGTATTTGTTGTCAGTGGTTTGGAGTGATGTTATTATGGATTTCTTTTCTTTGAAAAACCATTAGGGTCTTTCATATTTTTATAAGTCTGGTTCTCGGTCTTCTGATGCAATGCTGTAAATTGGATTTCCTTATCATGGATTTCTTTATCTTGGATTTCATTATTCTGGGCTTCTCCTTTTCAGATTTCTCTATCTTGGGTTTTTTGGATATTTTATCTTGTAACTTGTTGATCATGACTTCCATTTAGAGCATGACCTCTAACTTGTGATTGATGTATATAAAGAACAAGTATGACTATACCTCTGAATTGATCCTGATAATGTGGTGAAACTTCAAGTCCTAATTTGTATGGTGGATTTCTTTTCTCAAGTGAGTTAATAAGAGCTAATATATTCTATTGAGATATCAATATTACTTATGCTAATGCATTTGTTATGGTCTTCAATTGGCATAATTAGTGAATTTGGAATGATGCATGTTGAATTATTCTGTTGACTAGAAGAGAGAATTTCTTGAAATATTAATTACAGATGAATAAGGTCGACTTGACTATTCAATCTATGTAGAATATATATTTAGAATTTAATGAGATGTTCATGCTTGAGAATAAGATTTTATTTCTTCATGGGTAAAAGAGACGAACAGTCTAATTGAGAAGTGTATGTTTCTTAGAAGACTTGGATACAATAGAAAGATCTGAGTATAAAAGACGATGAAATGATTATTGTTGATCTTTATGTATAAATTCTTGAAATGTTAAAAGTTTGATGATGTATAGCAAGAATAATCAAAATTATTTTTGCCGTTTGGACATTAGAATGGAGATAGAGAAAGTTAATATGGATTTTCTTGTTTGGATTATTCTTGTCCTTGAAAGAGGAAAGTAATATGTAGTGTTGTTAAACGTCATGAGATTTGTAAAATTCTGCGGGTATGCCCTAATGTCTGCTCACTAGATTCATAGAATTCTGTGTCTTCATGATTGTTGGATATCTTGAAATTTTAATATCCACTAATCGGATTGAGATTCGGGTTTCATAGCATGATTTCTTGGGAAAGACAGAGGAGGCTTTGAACTAAAAGGTAACTGAGAGTTGATTTAGCAAATAATTGGACTGTATGGAATTATAAAGAGTATGTGTAACACCCCATACCCATGTTCTAAGCCGGAACAAGGTACGGAATATTACAGATCACGAAAACATGGAATCACACATTTACCTGATCTTACATAATTAATTCCTCTAGCTTGAACAAAATAGATAACATTAACAAATCTACGTAAGTACAAGTAAATTATCAAATTTTGAAAAGTAATATTTTAAAACAAATTAATTAGGACATATAACAAAATGATTCAGCCCTCTTTACATGCCATAATTCCAAAATAGTGTTTACAAAATACCAAAAAGTATTGATAGTGTGGATGGGTCTCCGACGATCTCCAAATCTCGAGCTGGCTTAGTAATTCTATAAGAAGAGAAAAAGAAAAGAAGGTAAGCATATAGCTTAGTAAGTAAGTACGAAATTGATATTCAATTTATCAAAGTAAAACAATCATACTAGTATATAATCACATATTCAGGACAGGCTGTTTTTCTAGAGTCCCGATTTAGAAAAAAATTCATTTCTCGAGTTAAAAACCTTGAAATACAATTTCGTAAATTTTCCCTGAAACTATACTCATATTTCTACTTACTAAATTTTTTATAGAATTTTTGGTCAGGACAATTAGTACAGTTTATTAGTTAAAGTCTCCCCCTGTTTCAGGGTACGACTACTCTAACCCCTTTGCACTACGAACCAAATTTCTTCCTGTACAGAATTCCAACGACCATGAAGTTTGTTTCCCCTAAAAATAGACTCAGTAAGGAATCCATGAATGTAAGGTATGACTCTTAATAATTTTTGTACAATTTATGGTGAATTTATAAAATCAGAACAAGGGATCTCAAATTCATTCAGACCCTGTTTCACAAGAATTCAGATATCACACACTATAAAATTCTTTTGCTTTCTCTGTTTCTTTTATGTGAAAATAGACTCATTAAGATTTATTTTCATATATCATTTTAATTTTTATTCAGCTTCCACGATTTTTGGTAAATTTTTAAAATTATGTAATTGCTGTTGTCCAACACTGTTTTATTTCTAACATTCATTCTTGCATAATTTCACCTAGTCCTTTTTGTTATACCAGAATTCACTCAATTATCGAGCACATAGCTCCTAACTTTTCATAAACATAAACATAGCTCCTAGTCCAATTTTTGTCCATAAACTTAGAAATTGGTCAAATTGCTATTTAAGGCCTCCTAATTAATATTCTAAAGCAATTTCATACTAAAAACTTCTAGAACACAAGTTTTGCTATTTATTCGATTTAGTCCCTAATCTCAACTTAAGCGCTTAATGCATAGAATTTCATCACGAAATTTTCACTCAATCATGAAATCATATCATAAACCTAAAAATAATTATAAAACAATTATTTCTATCTCAGATTTGTGGTCACGAAACCACTATTCCGATTAGGCCCTAATTTGGGTTGTCACAATTCTCCCCCCTTTAGGGATTTTCGTCCCCGAAAATCTTGCCGGTAAAGAGGTTCGAGTACTGTTTCCTCATAGCTTCCTCAGGTTCCCACGTAGCCTCTTCTATTCCATGTCTGTGCCACAATACTTTCACTAAGTCTATACTTTTATTTCTCAACTGTTTAATTTCCCGAGCCAAAATTTTTATTGGTTCCTCCTCATAGGTCATATCCGATCAAATTTCAATTTCTGTTAGAGGAATCACATGTAAAGGATCAAAACGGTAATGTCACAGCATCGACACATGAAACATATTATGAATCTTTTCCAACTCAGTTGGCAAAGCTAGCCGATAAGCGATTGGTCCAACTCTTTCAATAACCTTATAAGGCCCAATGAAACGCGGACTCAACTTGCCTTTTCGGCCAAACCTTAAAATTTTCTTCCACGAAGATACCTTTAGAAAAACTTTATCACCCACTTGGAACTCGATCTCTTTTCTCTTCAAATCCGCATATGACTTTTGTCGATCTGAAGCAGCTTTCAAACAATCACGAATCACTTTCACTTTCTCTTCAGTTTCTCTAATCAAATCAACTCCGTGAATCTGTTTCTCACTGAGCTCGGTCCAATTCAAAGGAGTCTGACACTTGTGACCATACAATGCTTCGTACGGTGCCATCTGTATGCTCGATTGAAAGCTATTGTTGTAGGCAAATTCGACCAAAGGTAAATATTTCTCCCAATTGCCCTGAAATTCTAAAACACAACATCGGAGCATATCCTCGAGTACCTGAATTACTCTTTCGGATTGACCGTCAGTTTGTGGATGAAATGCGGTACTGAAATTCAATTTCGTACCCAAAGCTTCTTGCAACTTTTTCCAAAACCTCGAAGTAAATCTCGGATCTCTATCCGAAATAATAGACATAGGTACTTCGTGTAATTTCACAATTTCAGAAATATATAATTCAGCCAACTTATCAAGAAAATAGTCCGTATGTACCGAAATAAAATGAGCTGATTTAGTCAGTCTGTCAACTATTACCCAGATGGCATTTTTCTTTTTCGAGTCGAGGCAACCTGTCACAAAATCCATCGTAATTCTGTCCCATTTCCACTCGGGAATCATCACTGGTTGAAGAAAACCTGAAGGTACTTGGTGTTCAGCTTTCACTTGCTGGCAAATCAAGCATTTTGCTACAAACTCCGTGAATCACGAATCACTTTCACTTTCTCTTCAGTTTCTCTAATCAAATCAACTCCGTGAATCTGTTTCTCACTGAGCTCGGTCCAATTCAAAGGAGTCTGACACTTGTGACCATACAATGCTTCGTACGGTGCCATCTATATGCTCGATTGAAAGCTATTGTTGTAGGCAAATTCGACCAAAGGTAAATATTTCTCCCAATTGCCCTGAAATTCTAAAACACAACATCGGAGCATATCCTCGAGTACCTGAATTACTCTTTCGGATTGACCGTCAGTTTGTGGATGAAATGCGGTACTGAAATTCAATTTCGTACCCAAAGCTTCTTGCAACTTTTTCCAAAACCTCGAAGTAAATCTCAGATCTCTATCCGAAATAATAGACATAGGTACTTCGTGTAATTTCACAATTTCAGAAATATATAATTCAGCCAACTTATCAAGAAAATAGTCCGTATGTACCAAAATAAAATGAGCTGATTTAGTCAGTCTATCAACTATTACCCAGATGGCATTTTTCTTTTTCGGAGTCAGAGGCAACCCTGTCACAAAATCCATCGTAATTCTGTCCCATTTCCACTCGGGAATCATCACTGGTTGAAGAAAACCTGAAGGTACTTGGTGTTCAGCTTTCACTTGCTGGCAAATCAAGCATTTTGCTACAAACTCAGAGATATCTCTCTTCATACCATTCCACCAATATATTTTCTTCAGATCGTTGTACATTTTTGTACTACCAGGGTGAACTTGCAAACAACCACTGTGTGCCTCATGTAAAATCTTCTGAATCAACTCAGCATCTTTCGGTACACATACTCGATCATGGAACATTAAGCAATCCTCTGGTCCGATTCGAAAATTTGAGTTACAATCCAATTCACATTGAGCTCGCTTAGCTCGCAATTCACTGTCATTCTTCTGAGCTTCACAAATTTGCTGAAGAAATAGTGGCCTAACTCTTAACTCGGTCAAAATCAAATCATCATCAGACATAGCCAAATCTGTACCCATAGCTCTCAAAGTAAACAAAGATTTTCTACTTAAGGCATCTGCAACTACATTCGCTTTCCCGGGATGATAATCAATTATTAATTCATAATCCTTTAATAATTCAAGCCATCTCCGTTGTCGTAAATTCAAATCTTTTTGATTCATCAAATATTTTAAACTTTTGTGATCAGTAAAGATTCGACATTTCTCACCGTATAAATAATGACGCCAAATCTTCAAAGGAAAGACAATGGCAGCCAACTCTAAATCATGCGTCGGGTAATTCTTCTCATGCGATTTCAACTGTCTTGATGTATAAGCTACTACTTTACCTTCTTGCATTAAAACACAACCAAGACCAATTGATGACGCGTCACTATAAATGACAAATTCTTTCCCCGACTTGGGTTGTACTAACACTGGTGCTTTGGTCAACCGCTCTTTCAACTTCTCAAAACTTTGTTGACATTCTTCAGTCCAATTAAACTTAACATTCTTTTGCAACAGCTTAGTCATAGGAGAGGCGATCATAAAAAATCCCTCGACAAAGCATCGATAATATCCAGCTAAGCCCAAAAAGCTTCTAACCTCAGATACATCCTTCGGCGGTTTCCAATTAACAATTGTCGAAACTTTGCTCAGATCGACCCGAATACCATCACCCGAAACTACATGTCCCAAAAATCTAACTTCATGAAGCCAAAATTCACTTTTACTGAATTTAGCAAACAATTTCTTTTCTCTTAAAACCTTTAATACCATTCTTAAATGTTTAGCATGCTCAGACTCGTTTCGAGAATAAATCAGGATATCATCTATGAACACAACCACAAACCTATCCAAGTATGGCCGAAAGATTCGATTCATCAAATCCATAAAGATAGCCGGATCATTGGTTAAACAGAAAGGCATCACAAGGAATTCGTAATGTCCATACCTCATTCTGAAAGCGATTTTTGGCACATCCGACTCTTTAACTCTCAACTGATAGTAACCGGATCTCAAATCAATCTTTGAAAACACTGTCACCCCTTTTAACTGGTCAAACAAATCATCTATTATTAGCAACGAATACCTGTTCTTTATGGTCACCTTGTTGAGCTGTCGATAGTCAATACAAAGTCTCATAGATCCATCCTTTTCATTTACAAACAACACGGGGGCACCCCAGGAAGAGAAACTTGGTCTCACAAACCTCTTATCTGTTAACTCTTGCAACTGAGCTTTTAATTCTTTCAATTCATTCGGAGCCATTCTGTATGGGAAGATCGAAATTGGTGCAGTTCCAGGTAATAAATCAATAGCAAACTCTACCTCTCTGATCGGAGGCAACCCCGGTAATTCTTCCGGAAACACATCCTGGAACTCGTAGACTACCGGTATTGATTCAAGCTTCGACTCAGATATTTTAGTATTTAATACATAAGCAAGATAAGCTTCACACCCTTTTCTCATATATCACTGAGCAGACATATACGAAATCACCATAGGCAATTTATTTGATTCATTTGTTTCCACCCGAAGAATTTCACCATTTTCACATTTCAACTCAAGAGTTTTCTGCCTGCAATTTACTCTGGCATCATGTACTATCAACCAATCCATACCCAAAATGACATCAAACTCATCAAATGGTAGCAATATTAGATTAGCCGGAAAACAGTGACCTTGAATCATCAAAGGGCAATTTTTGCAAACCTTATCTACTAACACATATTTGCCTAAAGGGTTTGACACTTTAATCACAAATTTAGTAGATTCTATAGGCAAACTCTTACTAGATACCAAATTCACACAAACATAAGAATGAGTAGATCCGGGATCAATCAATGCAATGACAATAGTATCATAAAGAGAAAATATACCAATGATCACATCAGGAGATGACGCCTCTTCCTGAGCACGTATGGCATAAGCTCTAGCAGGTATTCTAGCTTCCGGTCTCCCAGTTGATTCCTTTGTCACACTTCGACTGCTAGCTCCACTTTCAGTATTTCTCAGAGGTCTACCTCTATTAGTAGCATTAGTTTGTTTGGCACTCTAAAAATTTTCTTCTTCAACCCTTTTTGGACAATTCTTAATATAATGTTATCAGGAACCACATTTGAAACAAGCCCGGCTAATCGTCCAACACTCCCTGAAACGTTGTTTACCACAGTACTGACACTCGGGTCTATTAGATCTCACATTACCTACACTCGCCATTGAAGTAGCTTGAGCTTTAGAACCTGAATATGTTCTCCCACGATCCCGATACGAATGTCCAGTTGAAACAGTCAACCGAGGATTCATTTCATTAGACTTCTTTGACTGAGATTGGAATGACTTACTCATTGGCCTCTTTCTTGCATCTTTGGCTTCATTCACAGCTTTTCTCTTCTCGTTGCTCAGTTCTTCAACTTTACAAGCTCGATCGACCAATGCCACAAACTCTTTCAACTCTAAAATCCCAACTAGTAGCCTAATGTCTTCATTTAGCCCATCCTCGAACCTCTTACACATAATAGCTTCAATGGACACACACTCCTGAGCATACTTGCTGAGTCTGACAAATTCACGTTCATATTCTGCCACAGACACTCCACCTTGTTTCAGTTCAAGGAACTCTTTCCATTTTTGATCAATGAACCGCTGGCTTATATTCTTCTTTCTAAACTCCTCTTGGAAGAAATCCCATGTAACCCTTTCTTTCAGAACCACAGATACCAATGTCTTCCACCAATGATATGCCGAATCCCTTAATAAAGATATAACACATTTCAAACATTCTTCGGGAGTGCAAGAAAGCTCATCGAATACCCTGATAGAATTTTCAAGCCAGAACTTTGCTTTCTCGGGATCATCATCTATATTAGCCCTAAATTTTTCAGCCCCTTGCTTTCAAATTTTATCAACTGGGGGTTTGCTGAATCTTAGCATTTCGGCACCTTGAGGAACTACGGGAACTAGTTGAGGAATAGGAGGGGGTGGAGGAGGCTGAGCGTTCGGATTTGCTCGAACAAATTCTGTGTACCAAATACTCATCATATGGAGAAAGGCTTCTCGGGCCTCATCTCCCTGATCATGTGTCTCATGCCTACTCTCAACTGGCGCAGTCCCTTGTGCGGGAGCCGGCGCATTACTTTCTACATCATTAGCTATAGCTCGGTCGGGATCCATTTACTATATAAAAACACGATTTAAATTTTCAGGAGTCATCACACTATCATAATATAATTATGGCATTTATAGATAGACTTCCACACACAGTACGTAAATCTAAGAACTGACTAAACTTTGGCTCTGATACCAATAAATGCAACACCCCTTACCCATGTTCTAAGCCAGAACAAGGTACGGAATATTACAGATCACGAACACATGAAATCACACATTTACCTGATCTTACATAATTTATTCCTCTAGCTTGAACAAAATAGATAACATTAACAGATCTACATAAGTATAAGTAAATTATCAAATTTTGATAAGTAATATTTTAAAACAAATTAATTATGACATATAACAAAATGATTCAGCCCTCTTTACATGCCATAATTCCAAAATAGTGTTTATAAAGTACCAAAAAGTATTGATAGTGTGGATGGGTCTCCGACGATCTTCAAATCTCGAGCTGGCTTAGTAATTCTATAAGACGAGAAAAAGAAAAGAAGGTAAGCATATAGCTTAGTAAGTAAGTACGAAATTGATATTCAATTTATCAAAGTAAAACAATCATACTAGTATATAATCACATATTCAGGATAGGCTATTTTTCTGGAGTCCTGGTTTAGAAAAAACTCATTTCTCGAGCTACAAAACTCGAAATCCAATTTCGTAAATTTTGCCTAAAATTAGACTCATATGTCTACTTACTAAATTTTTTATAGAATTTTTGGTCAGGAAAATTAGTACAGTTTATTAGTAAAAGTCTCCCCCTGTTTCAGGGTACGACTACTCTGACTCCTGTGCACTACGAACCAAATTTCTTTCTGTACAGAATTCCAACGACCATGCCGTTTGTTTTCCCTAAAAATATACTCAATAAGGAATCCATGCATGTAAGATATGACTCTTAATAAATTTTGTACAATTTATGGTGAATTTGTAAACTCAGAACAAGGGATCTCAAATTCATTCAGACCCTGTTTCACAAGAATTCAAATATCACACAATATAGAATTCTTTTGCTTCCTCTGTTTATTTTATGTGAAAATAGACTCATTAAGACTTATTTTCATATATCATTTGCATTTTTATTAAACTTCCACAATTTTTGGTAAATTTTTAAAATCATGTAACTGCTGCTGTCCAACACTGTTGTATTTCTAACATTCATTCTTGCATAATTTCACCTAGTCCTTTTTGTTATACCAGAATTCACTCAATTATCGAGCACATAGCTCCTAACTTTTCATAAACATAAATTTTCACATATCCACCTTATAATAACTTTCACATATTACCACTTTATCAATTTTCCCCATTGAACTCAACGGAAAAATAACAAATATATGATTGTTTACACATATTTTCCCCTTTTCCACACTTATAGCCGAAGCTATCTGATACGCATAGTAGCCTGCACTTAGTACTACACATGCGACCAACAATCCAGTACACGTAGTAGCCTGCACTTAGTACTACACACGTGACCTCACCATCTGATACACGTAGTAGCCTGCACTTAGTACTACACACGTGATCGAGTTCGTTGAGTACGCATAGTAGCCTGCACTTAGTACTACACATGCGACTTAACAGTATGGTACACGTAGTAGCCTGCACTTAGTACTACACACGTGTATTAGCAATGGGTCATTCGTATTGTTCCTGTTCCGAAGGTTCAACCGGAAAATTCTTTCCTTTT
Source organism: Gossypium longicalyx (assembly GCA_025698465.1). Taxonomy (NCBI): domain Eukaryota; kingdom Viridiplantae; phylum Streptophyta; class Magnoliopsida; order Malvales; family Malvaceae; genus Gossypium; species Gossypium longicalyx. The sequence goes on along the minus strand of CM046995.1, from coordinate 61,448,328 downwards.
TCACTGTTAGCACTTATTCATAATCTAATTAAATTTGCAAATTTCCATCATTTAATCATTCTATGGACGGTCACCAATTCATATGATAACAACATAAAATAACATAAGAAAATCGATAAATTATTCATGTACGAACTTACCTCGGTGCAAATTTTAGAAATATTATAATTTAGTCCGAAAGCTTTTCTTTTCCCCGATCACGATCGATTCCACGTCTTTCTTGATCTATAACAACATATTTAGCTCATTTAACACTCATACTATTTATTTCAATCCAAAAATCACATTATGGAAAAATTACGTTTTTGCCCCCTAACTTTTACAAAATTACGATTTTTCCCCTAGGCTTAGAAATTTAATTTCAGTCCTTATTCTTTTGTTTTATGACATGCTAAACATTTTTCTCTTCTATGGAAACATCAAATTCTCACTCTAACATGTACTTATGAACATTCGGTATTTTTACAAATTAAGCCCTTTTACTCGTTTTCACTCAAAACCGAGTAGCACAGGTTGTCTAACATAATTTAAAACCTCATATTCTATCATAAAACACCAAAATACACAGATTTCACCTCTGGGTATTTTTCCAAATATGAATCCTAGGTTGAATTATTGCTAACATAAGCTAAGTCGAGCTTCCGGGATTTCAAAAACATAAAAATCATTAAAAACGGGGCTTGAAATCACTTACTATGAAGCTTGAAAGTTGAAGAAACCCTAGCTATGGAGGAGAGAAAAATTTGGCAGCAACTAATTGAGAAGATGACCATTTTTGTGTTATTTTTCCCATTTTATTTCATTAAATATACAAATGACCAAAATGTCCTTACTACTAAACTTTCCAAAAATTCCATCCATGTCCAATTTTTGCCCATAAACTTAAAAATTGGTCAAATTGCTATTTAAGACCTCCTAATTAATATTCCAAAGCAATTTCATACTAAAAACCTCTAGAACACAAGTTTTGCAATTTATTCGATTTAGTATCTAATCTCAACTTAAGCGCTTAATGCATAGAATTTCATCACGAAATTTTCACTCAATCATGAAATCATATCATAAACCTCAAAATAATTATAAAACAATTATTTCTATCTCGAATTTGTGGTCACGAAACCACTATTCCGATTAGGCCCTAATTCGAATTGTCACAGTATGAGGCCAAGATGAACTGGCTAGTTCCACTATTCGAATCCGAAAGGATTCGGGTGCAAATGTATAAGTAACATGATGGTATGGATCAGACTTTTGAGTACATGAGTTTTCTAATAGAGATTAAGTTTTAGTGAAAGTGTTGTAAAGTGAATACCACTCCTGTTTTTTGTATGTTGAATTTAAAGAGATAGGTAATAAAAGCTCAGCTTGAGTGAAAGTTCTTTGAAATCAATTATAGGATTGAGAAATCCAAGTGAAAAACCAAAACCACTTTTTTGGTAAGATTTTCGAGGATAAAAATCCCTAAAGGGGGGAAGAAATGTAACATACCGAATTAGGTTTCGGGACCATAAATTCGACGTAAGAAAATTTATTTTTATTATATTTTTATGGTCTACAATTTCACGGAATGATTTCGTGAAAATTTCGTTCAAAAATTTCGACGTTTGGGCACTCAATTTGGTCAAAAGGACTAAATTGGAAAAAGTGCAAAAGTTGGTTCTACATGTTAGAGGTGTCTAATTGTTATGAAATTTTAAATTGGAGGTCCTTAAATGGTAATTATACCAAGTATAACTTGTTGGAAAAAAATGGCCTTGGTTGGGTAAAATTTGAAAGAATAGTAAAAAGGGCATTTTGGTCATTTAGGGGTAAAATGAATTAAAAGACAAATTTTAAAACCCAAATGTGTCCCTTTCTTCTTGATTCAGCCAAATGTACCAAGAGCAGCCATGGTTAGGGTTTGGCCAAGCTTCCAAGCTCAATAGTAAGTGATTCCGAGCTCCATTTTTAACGTTCTATGCATTTTTGAAGTCTCAGTAACATGTTCTAGCTATTTGTACCATTTATTTGAGCTAGGGTTTGTGTTTAAAAATTTACCCATGCATTATATGCATGTATTTTGATGTTTAATGGTAGAATATGAAGGCTCGGTGTGTAATAAACGACTTTTTCTAAGTGGTTTTTGATGAAAATGTTTGAAAGGATCGTTTTGTAAAAATTATAAAATTAGTCATAAAAGGGTGATTTAGTGGAAATTAAGGGATTCCATAGTTATTAAAATGATTCAACTAGGCTTGAAATGCAAGGAAATTGAATAAAAATAATTTTACGAGCATTGGGGCAAAAGTGTAAATATGTGAAAGTTTAGGGGTTAAAATGCAAATTTGTAAAAATATGATTTTTGGACCCATATGAATAATGTGACTAATTTGTAGGCTAAATGTGATATTATAGATCAAGGAAAACAAGATTCGAGCTTAGAACGAGGTTGAACAAGGTTATGCAAAAACTCAAAATAAATAGTCGTACTCGAAACCGAGGTAAGTTCATATGTTAATGATAATGCAATGATATTATTATTGTTCATACTTGAACTTAAATTGATGTGTTAACATTGTGTGATGGATATTTATTTAGTTGATATGAAGATTATATATTGTAACAAATGCCTAAATATAATTATATGCAATACCATGTTTATTTTATGGACTAATGTCTAAATAAACATGGAAATGTGTTGAATTGGATGTACATTGCATGATCAGCTATGCATAATGAGATACTTGATGAAAACAGAAAAATCCCGGTTGAATAAAAAAAGAAATTTGAAGGATAAACCATGGCTTATATGACTTGAGATCCTGCATGTGTTGCAGAAAAGGATTTAGCCCGGACGGGTAATCCATTGATCTCAAATACAGAAAGGATCTAGCCCAGACGGGTGTTCCTTGAGTGATCGAGCCTCCCAAAGAATATGTGTGCATTGTGGATTTGGCCCGGACAGGTAATCCGACTAGGGTCTGAATTTAGCCTGGACTGGTAATTCAGATCCGAGCTCATTGAGAGTGCTTGTCGTTACAAGGGATTTAGCCTGGAATGGTAATCCCGACATCACTCCATGAATTTATATTACAGGGGATTTAACCTAGACTGGTAATCCCGTCGTAAGATGTGAGGTTCGCGGGAGTGCGTATTTGAGGTGATCACTTGTATGACTTGACGGTAAATGGATTATCCATCGAGATTTCTGGGAAATTCAACGGGTATTATAATGAATAATGGGATGAAAGTCCCAAGATGGGCGTGGTGATAAAGGTAAGGTTAATCGATATGCTATGGATATGTACAGGTACATACATCATACTCATAAGTGCTGCCTTATTGAAAGGTGATAAATGATGAGTAAGCGAATTCATGCATATGTATGTGTATACATGATGAACAAGTGAAAACATTTGAAAGATGAACCATCCTTATGCTTATGCTTATGAATTATGTTGCAATATCATGTTAACTTACATTGTGTAATTGAATATGAGATTTATGAAATAAAGAGTCCATGATCAATGTGACAATGAATTTATGATAACTATTGTGATTTTGCACCGAAACAGTGTTGAACAGCAGCAGTAGCCCGAATTTGAAAAATCACTATAAATTTTGGAAGTTGAATTAGAGGCTGAATAATATATTAAATTGAAGCTTAATGAGTCTATTTTCATGTAAAAGAAACGATGTAAGTAAAAGAATTATGTATTATAAGATATTTGAATTCTTGTGAGACAGAGTCGGAGTGATTCCAGACTCCCCTATCTTAAATTTGGAAAATAATTAGAATTTTTTTTAAAAGTAATTATGAGTTAATATTCATATGAATGAAATCCTTAATGAGTATATTTTCAATATAAAGAAACAAAAACATTATCCGAGTCTCGTACTATGAGATATTTGATTTTTAGTAGATAGAGAATAAAGCTGTCAGACAGCAAAATAGGGGAGAGTTTAAAGAATAAACTGTACTTATTGGCTAGACCAAAAATTCTAGAAATTTTATGGTTAGAAGATATATGAGTCTTGTTTCATGAAAAATTATTAGATCATAATTTAGAGTCCTAAAGCTTTAGTTATAAATAATTTATCGACTACGACTCGAATAGACTGCTTGACCAGAACATGAGTAAAAGTGTAATTATGGTTGTTTTACCTAAGGGAACATGTTGTTATAATACTTATTATTTTCATATGGAATTGCTAAGCCTAAATCTTACTCCCCCTTCAAATTCTTCTAGTGTCCTCAGGTCGGCTCGGGGTTGGAGATCGTCGGAGGCAGCCTCACACTATCAAGCTACCATTTTTGGAGTATTGTTGAAACTTAATTTCTTCAAGTGAGTGGCATGTATAGGGGACTTAATTATTGACATGTGTTTTGATGTTTTGGCCAAGATTTTTGCTTATATTGATTCATTGTATATAGCCATGAGATGTGGCTTATAATGATTTTGGCTTGTAAGCCTATTTATCCATGGTATGTGTTAATGTCTTGTAATATGGTTATGTGATTATGCTTGTTCACCATATATATAAAGTATATGGCACATGTACGTGATGAATGCCTTAGGACCATTCGAGATGGTCATAGCCATGGAGTGAATGTGTGGCATGGTAGTAAGATGATAATGATTAAACATGGACAATTGTAGAATGTGTAGAGATTAAATTTTGGGTAATAAACACATGTATAACACATGCAAATTATTTAATTGAATTTCACTAAAGGTTGATTAAACATTAAATTGATGTTATAATTTGTGCCTATGATGTGTAAAATTATGGGGGAAAAATAAGGTCAACATAAGGCTTGGAAAATAGCCGAACTGTTAACTACACAGGTAGAGACAGGGCCATGTGTCTCAACCATGTGGAGGACACAGCCTAGTACACAGGCGTGTGGCCTGGCTATTTGGTATAAATTATTTTGCTGACGTCATAAACAGATAGTTACATGGGCTGAGGACACGGGCGTGTCCCAAGCCACATGGGCGTGTGTGACCACACGGCCCCACCCACACGGACGTGTGACTCTCCAAAGCTAGAAAATTGTTAAGTTGCCCAAAGTTTATCGAATGTTTTCGGTTTTGTCCCGAACCGCCCTAATGTATGTTTTAGGCCTTGAAGGCTGTATAAGGGACGATATGCATGTGTTTGAAAAGTTTTAATTTTGGGCAAAATTTGGTGACCTGGTTTTGTATGTTTGTGAATGTTTAAGTCCAGTAACGCCTCGAGCCCTGTCCCGGGGTTGGATACAGGTGAGGGGTGTTACAGTCTAGTCCCAAATTATTCCTGATGCATGTTTTGGGCTTTGTAGACCCAAATAAGGGATGACATGCATGTGTTTGAAAATTTTTGAATTAAAAGAAATTTTATGGCCCGATTTTGCATGTATGTGTATGTTTAAGTCCGAAAATGCGTTGTACCTTGTCCTGGCGTCGGACACGAGTAAGGGGTGTTACATATCAGGTTGAAATTCAGTCTCTGACGGAGAAATCAAATGTGATGGATCAGATCTATATCTACACAACATTGACACATGAAACACGTTGTGTATTTCCTCTAACTCAGTCGATAAAGCTGATCGAGATGCTACTGGCCCAATTCTTTCAATGATCTCATACGGCCCGATGAATCGCGGACTCAACTTGCCTTTTTGACCAAATCTAAGGATTTTCTTCCACGGAGATACTTTTAAAAATACTTTATCACCGATTTGGAATTCTATGTCTTTTCGTTTCAAATCCGCGTACGATTTCTGTCGATCTGAGGCTGCTTTTAGACTGTTGCGAATTACTTTCACTTTTTCTTCAGCCTCACAAATTAAATCAACCCCGTGAATCTTTTTCTCACTCAACTCAGTCCAGTACAATGGAGTTCGAGACTTGCGACCATATAAAGCTTCATACGGTTCCATCTTTATACTCAATTGAAAGTGGTTATTATATGCAAAGTCAAACAACAACAAATATTTCTCCTAATTGCCTTCAAACTCCAAGACACAACAACGAAGCATATCTTCGAGAATCTGAATTACTCTCTCAGAATGACTGTCGGTTTGTGGATGAAATGTTGTACTAAAATTCAACCTCGTAGCAAGAGCTTCTTACAACTTCTTCCAAAATTACATGGTAAACCTCGGATCTCTATCCGAAACAATCGAAACTGACACCTCGTGTAATCTAACAATCTCAGATATGTACAGTTTAGCTAATTTGTCAAGTGAATAATCTGTACATACTGGAACAAAATATGTTGATTTCGTTAGTCGATCTACGACAACCCAGATAGCATCATTCTTTTTCAGAGACAGAGGCAATCCCGATACAAAATCCATCGTAACTCTATCCCATTTCCACTCTGGTATCATCACCGGTTGTAGTAGACCCGAAGGCACCTGATGCTTAGCTTTTACTTGTTGACACACCACACATCTCGATATAAATTCTAAAATGTCTCGTTTTATTCCCGACCACCAATACAATTGTTTCAGATCATTGTACGTTTTAGTACTCCCTGCGTGAACAGATAAACATCCACTGTGTGCTTCGTATAAAGTTTTCTAAATGAGCTCGAAATTCTTTGGTATTTGATAAACCATAATATATACATATTTTTATCTCATGCCTGGCATATTTTTGGATGATTTATCAAAAGATTTAATGAATTTGATGCTTCTAATCCTTTAAATTCATATTTTACACTTAGGTGAGCATAGGAAGGTGAAAAGAGCAAGAAATGGGCCAAAAACGAACAAAATGGGCTTATCTCAGTATTTCACACGGCCTAGGCACTTTCACACGGGTAAACCACATGCTCGTGTGTAACACACGGGTAGGCCACATGCCCGTGTGACATGGTCGTGTCGACTAAAAACTAACTGAGAATTACACACGGCTTGAGCACCTTCACACGGGTATGGGACACGGCTGTGTCCCTGTTGAGCCCAAGTCTAATTTTACTCGGAAAAGGATTATTTTGAGGGTTTTGAAGCATTTCAAAGTCTATATAAACACCATAGAAGAGGATTAAAAGGGACATACATAGAGCAGAAGGCAGAAGATACGAAAGGATAGCCATCGGAAACAACTTAGTAGCATGATTTACTTCAAGATTGAAGATCTCCCTTCAATTTCCTAGAAGTTCTTTGGGTTTCTTTATGTTTTATTGTTTTCCTAATTTTGAGATGTTTTCCATTATTATGAACTAAACTCCTTAAATACCTAAGGGAGATGAAACCTAAGACGGATCTTATTACTATTTGAATTATATGATTAAGACTTGTTCTTATTCTTAATTGTGAGTTTTAATTCTTACTTTAATATTCCAGGATATTAATTCAGGTTTTGATGTGCTTATTCAGTGGAGCAAAAGTCCCTATTTAAGAGTAGATCTTTCAAAATTAAGTGGAGTTGCATGCAATCCTAGAGATAGGATGACATAAATCTGCCGGATTAGAGTCAAATCTAATGAGAAAATCCATAGAGCGAGATATTGCGAAAATAAGGGTTTTAATTAGAAAGAGATTTCAATTAATCAACCTAGAGTTAGTTATGTTTAGTCTCGAGAGAGATATTAACATAAATTAGGGATTTTTACGGATTAAGTCAAGTGAATAAATCATCTAATTCAGAAGTAATAAGTGAAGTCTAGGTGGATTCTTCCTTGGGTATTATCTTCTCCATCGGTTTTCCAAGAGTATTTTCCAACTTTTACCTCTGTCATATTCTTAGTTAATTAGATAGTTAATCTTAGTTAAAAACATCCCTTTAATTCTTAGGTTAGATAATAAAAAGATAGTAATTACTAGTACTTTTAGTCCTTGTGGATAAGATATTTCCGGTCTAGCCATAACTTTACTACTATTCGATAGGTGCGTTTGCCTTAGTCGAATTTTTAGTTGGTTTAGCAACCATCATTATGCAAATTCTACCTTGGAACATTAAACAGTCATCGGATCTGATCCGATATTCTAAATCACTAGTCGACTCACACTGCATTCTTTTAGTTTGTAACTTAAGATCATACTTTTGAGCTTCACAAATTTGCTGAAGAAAAATTGGTTTAGATTTCAACTCTACTAGAATCGAACCATCATTGGACAAATTTAGTCTTATATTCATCGCTCTCAAAGCAAATAGAGATTTTCTACTCAAAGCATCTACGACTAAATTTGCTTTCCCCAGATGATAATTAATTACCAACTCATAATCTTTCAACAGCTCGAGCCATCTTCGTTGTCGCAAATTCAGATATTTCTGAGTCATTATGTATTTCAAGCTCTTATGATTAGTAAAGATGTGGCATTTTTCACCGTACAAATGATGTCGCCAGATTTTCAATGCGAACACAATAGCAGCCAACTCTAAATCATGTGTTGGATAATTCTTTTCATGTAGCTTCAACTATCTAGAGGCATAAGTTATAAATTTTCCTTATTGCATGAAAACGCAACCCAAAACATTCAATAACGCATCACTATAGATCACAAATTCTTTACCCAACTCAGGTTGAACCAACACTAGTGCCTCAGTTAACAATACTTTCAACTGATCGAAACTCTGTTCACATTTCTTAGACCACTCAAACTTCACATGCTTTTGTAGCAGTATGGTCATAGGTGTAGCAATCATTGAGAACCCTTTAACAAAACATCGATAATAACCAGCTAACCCCAGTAAACCTCTAACTTCGGATACATTTCTTAGTGGTTTCCAGTCAACAACTGCGAAATCTTGCTTGGATCAACTCTTATACCTTCTGCTGAAACAATGTACCCTAGAAATCTGACCTCTCGAAGCCAAAATTCATATTTGTTGAATTTAGCGGAAAGTTGCTTATCCCTCAAAGTTTGTAGCACTATTCTCAAATGCTTATCCCTCAGTCTTCAAAAACACTGTTGCACCTTTCAATTGATCAAATAAATCATCTATTCTCAGCAATAGATACTTTTTCTTTATTGTAACCTTGTTGAGCTATCGATAGTCAATACAAATTCTCATTAATCCGTCCTTCTTCTTTATGAACAATACCAATGCACCCTAGGGTGAAAAACTAGGTCATGTAAAACCTCTATCTGTTGACTCTTGTAGCTGATCTTTCAACTCTTTCAATTCAGTTTGAGCCATTCTGTATGGAGCTATAGATATCGGTGAAGTTCCTGGTACTAATTCAATAGCAAATTCAACCTCTCTGACTGGTGGTAAACCTGATAATTCTTCTGGAAACACATCCAAAAACTCACGGACTATAAGTGCTAATTCAATCTTCGATTTAGACACTTTTGTATCTAAAGCATAAGCAAGATAAGCTTTGCACCCTTTTCTCACACATCTCTGAGCTGACATAAACAAAATCACAGCAAGCAATTCACTCGATTCATCTGATTCAATTCGAATAATTTCACTGTTCTGACATCTCAATTTAATAATCTTTCATCTACAATTTACAACAGCATCATATAGAGTTAACCAATCCATACCCAGAATTACGTCAAACTCATTAAATAGCAATAGCATAAAATCAGTAGGAAAAGAGTAACCCTGAATCATTAAAGGACAGTTATTGGAAACTTTATCAACTTGAACATACTTGCCTAAGGGGTTCGATACTTTAATCACATACTCAGTGGACTCAATAGGTAATTTCTTACTAGACACTAAATTCTTACAATCATACAAATGAGTTGATCCAGGATCAATCAATTCAATAACATTAGTTTCATAAAGAGAAAATGTACCAGTGATAACATCAAGTGACGACGCCTCTTCGTGAGCCCGAATAGCGTAAGCTCTAGCAGGTGCTCTGGCCTCGGATCTTACTGTAGAATCTCTCATAATACTGCGATTACCACTCACATTTATCACATTTCAAAGTAGCCTCCCTCTAGTGGCTATGTTACTCAGTATTGCATTCTAAATCTTATCTTTCTCAGCTAACTCTGGGCAATCACGAATGAAATGTTCTTATGAACCACATTTGAAACAAGCCCGATTATTCATTCTACATTCACCAGGATATCATTTTCCGCATTTTTGACATTCAAGCCTATAGTTTCTCACACTGCCAACACTTGATACCGATGTAGCTTGAGCGCTAGGACTTGAGTATTGATTTCCACGATCTCTGCTCAAATGCTCGATTGAAACATTTGGACGAGTGAATGAATCTCTGATTTTTTTATGAAGATTGATATAGCTTATTCATCAACCTTTTTCTCGAATCTCTAGCCTTAGAATTTGCTTTTCTCTTTTCTTTGCTAAGCTTCTCGACTTTGCAAGCTCTATCAACCAGGACAACAAATTCTTTCAATTCTAGAATTTTGATTAGAAGTTTAATATCCTCGTTCAACCCATCAAAAAACTGTTTGCACATGATTTCTTCAATGGAAACATACACCCGAGCATACTTGCTCAACCATACAAATTCTCTTTCGTACTCGGTCAGAGTCATTCAACCCTATTTCAATTCTAGAAATTCTTTATGCTTTTGATCGAGAAATCTCTGACTTATATATTTTTTCTTAAAATCGGTCTAAAAAAATTCCAGGTCACTCTTTCTCTCAGTACCACTGATACTAAAGTAGTCCACTATTGGTATGCAGTGTCTTTGAATAATGATATGGCACATTTTAAACACTCAGCTAGAGTACATCACAATTCATCAAATACCTGAATAGTATTTTTTAGCCAAGATTTAGCTCTTTCTGGATCATCATCAACTATAGCTCTGAACTCTTCAGCGTCGTGTTTTCAGATTTTATCTACTGGCGGCTTATTCAGTCGTTGAAGTTCCACAACTTGAGGAGCTACGGGAATCGGTTGGGGATTAGGTGGGGGTGGAGGTTGTTGAGCAGCCAGATTTGTCCAGACATATTGCATGAACCATTCATTCATCATTTGGAAAAAGGCTTCCTTAGCCTCTCCTCCATGACTACTCGATATATTTTTAGATTTAGAAGGGGTTGCCCCTTGAGTAGGAGCTAGCGCATTACTCTCAACATCGTCAGCTACAGCTCGATCGGGATCCATTTACTATACAAAAACACATTTTAAATTATCAGAAGTCATCATACTATCACAGGTTATATATGGGATGTATAGCTAGACTCTCACACACGTTACGTTAGTCCTAGAATCCACTAAACAATGACTCTAATACTAATAAATGTAACAACCCCTCACCCGTATTCAATGCTAGAATAGGGTTACAGAGTATTACCAGACATAACACACATTTAAACGTACATATCACATACAATTAATCAAATCACATACATTCCATTCACAACCAAACAATTTGTCCCTATTATGAGCATATAAGGCCCTAAACATGCTTTAGGAATGATTCAGGACTAAACTGATAACTTTGGAAATTTTTAAAACACTTAGAAAATTTTCTCAAAACTAGGGATATACGCCCATGTGGCCCTGCCGTGTCTCTCACACGGCCAAAGACACGCCTGTGTCACAAGTCGTGTGGATATTCGAAATAGGAGCACATGGCCATATCCTAGTCCGTGTCAGACCTCGTGTAACTCTCTGACTTGGGTCACACAGCCAACAAACATGCCCGTGTGCCCTAAAAATGGCCATACACGCCTGCGTTCCAAGCTATGAGCTAGGCCGTGCCAAACCTGTATGGTATACTGACTTATGCTGTAATAGCCTAGTTTAGACCCTAGTTAGAATAGTGGTTTTGAGACCACAAATCTGAGTCAAAAAAATATTTTAATATTATTTTCCAAGTTTATAATATGTGAATTAATATGTGTGAAAGTTTTGTATAAAAATTTGATTGTTTGTGTGCCTAATTTAGAAAAAGGACCTAATCGCGTAAAGTGCAAAAGTGACTTGCTATTTGTTAAAAGTGCCTATTTGCTATGGATTTTTAATTTTGTGGTCCTTATGTTGTGAATAGACCATTTTAAGCTTGAGTGGACCATTATGGGCATGTATTAATGAGTTTTCATGAATTAGCATTAAGGGTAAAATTGGAGATTGATTAATATGTTATTATTAATTAAAACAAAAGAAATGAAAGCGATTATTCATCATCTTCTCACCAAAAATTAGAAAAGAAATAGAGTTCTTGAGCTTTGAATATTCGGCCATGGTCCAAGCTTGATTCAAGGTTCGTTTTTGTTCGATTTTTGATGATTTCTACGTTTTTATGATCGTTGCTTTGTGTTTTATCAAGCCCATGCTTAAATTTTAGAATTTGATGATGATTTTGAATTATTACATTGATGATTTTGAGAGCTTTGTAATGATAGTAGATGAAAAATGAAAGATATGTGTTGGATTACTATGTTTTTTATTGGGATTTTTGATGAATTTGAGTATTTTGGACTAAATTGTGAAAATAAGAAATTGAGGGGCTAAAATGTGAAATAAATGAAATATGTGGGCTTATATGAGCTAAAGGAAAATTCAGCTAGGCATGTGTGAAAGGAAATAATGTATATTTTGTGATCTTATGAAATAGGGACTAAAGTGTTAAAATGTGAAAATGTGAGGGATAATTTGTAAAATGCCCTATATATGTGTATATGGATTGAATTGAATGGTTTTTTTAAATAAAAGAGTTAAATTTGAATTTATATAGATCAAGAACTAAAGAAAATAGAATTAGATCGGGGAAAGTCGAAAGTCGTTGAATAGCCATTCGTTTCCGTTCATTTCCGTACGAGGTAAGTCTATATACAAATAAATTTGTTTGAATTGATTTTTCATGCTTATATGATATTCAATTATGATGAATGATTATAGAAGATGAATATGTGAAATTGAGAAGTTTCGATAATGTAACGACGTCTGAAAGCCCCGTACAAACCATAGGAATAGTTAGGATACATATGTAATGACATAAGATTCTGATATGTGGTTCCGTGTAAGACCACATCTGGGACATTGGCATTGATTATGTCTGGGACATTGGCATCGTATTTGATTTCGTGTAAGTCCCTGTCTAGGATAGTGGCATCGATATTTGATTACATGTAAGACTATGTCTGGGATGTTGGCATTGTACGAGCTTTTTGAGTTATCCGCGTATCCTATTTGATTCTGTACGGTTCAACGGGCATTCCTAGAAATGAATGACTACGTGAATGAGTACTCAATTCAGGTACGTTTGAAATGTATATCATGCTTGAGAATGAAAGGTAATTACATGTATATTTGTGAACATATGATATATGTAAGTGAATTATAAACAAAAGAGCTATATGAGACATATGGATATGTGATTGTATTAAGCCATGAGCTACATGAATGAAGTGAATTATCGCCAGCTAAATAAGGTGACTATAAAGAATAAATATTCGTTGCCACGGATTGACGACCTGTTTGATCAATTGGAAGGTGCTTTAGTGTTTTCGAAGATAGATTTGAGATCGGGTTATTATCAGTTGCGAGTCAGAGACTCCGATGTGCCGAAAACTTCTTTCCGAATGAGGTACGGACATTATGAGTTTCTGGTTATGCCTTTTGGACTTACTAATGCACCTACTATTTTTATGGATTTGATGAATCAGATCTTCAGACAATATTTGGATTTGTTTGTGGTTGCGTTTATTGAAGATATATTGATCTACTCTCGTAATGAAACCGAATATGCTGAGCATTTGAGACTTGTGTTACAGACTTTGTGAGAAAAAAAATTGTAAGTGAAGTTTAGTAAATGTGAGTTCTGGTTACACGAAGTTATCTTTCTGGGACATGTTGCTTCAACATTAGGTATTCGGGTTGATCCGGGTAAGATTTCAGCAATACTTGACTGGAAACCTCCGAGAAACATTTCTGAAGTCTAAAGTTTTCTAGGACTTACTGCTTACTATAGATGATTTGTGAAAGGGTTCTCGATGATTGCAACCCCGATGACCAAGCTTTTACAAAAAGATGTTAAGTTTGAGTGGTCAGAAAAATGCCAGAAAAGTTTTGATCAGTTGAAAGCCCTTTTGACCGAAGCTCCAGTGCTAATTCAGCCAGAATCGGGTAAAGAATTTGTTATTTATAGTGATGCATTTTTAAATGGTTTGGGTTGTGTTTTGATGCAGGAAGGCAAAGTCATAGCTTATGCCTCGAGACAGTTAAAACCGCATGAAAAGAATTATCTGACGCACGACCTAGAGTTGGCAGCTATTGTATTTGCGTTAAAAATTTGGCGTCACTATTTGTTTGGTGAAAAATGTCATGTTTATTCTGATCACAAAAGCCTGAAATACTTGATGACTCAAAAAGATCTGAATTTGAGACAATGTCGTTGGTTAGAATTGCTAAAAGACTACGAACTTATGATTGACTATCACCCAGGAAAGGCTAATGTTGTTGTTGATGCTTTAAGATGAAAATCACTGCTTGCTTTGCATGCAATGAATGTGCATATGGCTATGTCTGATGATGGTTTGATAATAACTGAATTGAAAACAAGACCGTTATTTGTTCAACAAATATGCGATGCTCAGAAGGTTGATAATGAGTTGATAGCAAAACGAGTTTAATGTGATTCAAATACTGATTCAGAGTTTTGAGTTGATGCTGATGACTGTTTGAGATTCAAAAATTGAATATACATTCTGAGAAATACAGATTTGATTCAGATGATTTTGAACGAAACTTATAACAGTCGCCTATCTATTCACCCGGGTACTACGAATATGTATAATGATCTGAAACAACACTATTGGTGGCAAGGTATGAAACGAGACATTTCTGACTTTGTATTGAAATGTTTAGTCTGTCAGCAAGTAAAAGCCGAGCATCAAGTACCTTCTGGATTGCTACAGCCGATCATGATACCTGAATGGAAATGGGATAGAGTCACGATGGATTTTGTATTCAGTTCACCGATGACACCGAGCAAGAAAGATGCAATCTGGGTTATTCTGGATAGATTGACTAAATCAACTCACTTTGTTCTGGTTCGTACAGATTATTCGCTCGATAAGCTTGTTGAGTTATATGTTTCTCAGATTGTGAAACTACACGGAGTACCTATTTTTATTGTGTCGGATAGAGATCCGAGGTTTACATCGCGGTTATGGGAGAAACTGTAAGATGCATTAGGTACTAAACTGGATTTTAGCACTGCTTTTCATCCCCAGACTGACGGTCAGTCCGAGCGAATGATTCAAATACTTGAGGATATGTTGAGATGTTGCATTCTCGAGTTTGAAGGTACGTGGGAACGATACCTACCTTTGATTGAATTTGTGTACAATAATAGCTTTAAATCGAGTATCAAAATGGCACCTTACGAGGCTTTGCATAGTCGTAAATGTCATACACCTTTATATTGGACTGAGCTCAGCGAAAACAGGATACACGGGGTTGATTTGATCAGAGAAACCGAACAGAAAGTGAAAGTGATCCGTGAAAGTCTAAAAGCAGCATCAGATCGTTAAAAATCGTATGCAGACTTGAAATGTAAAGATATAGAGTTTCAGATCAGGGATAGAGTGTTTATGAAAGTCTCACAGTGGAAGAAAATACTCAGATTTGGTCGTAAAAGCAAATTAAGTTCGAGATTCATTGGGTCGTATGAGATTATCGAGCGAATTGGACCGATTGCTTATAGACTGTTGTTACCACCTAAATTAGAAAATATCCATAATGTATTTCATGTTTCAATGCTTCGAAGATATAGATCCAACCCCTCGCATGTGATTATTCCATCAGAGATTGAGATTCAATTAGATTTGACTTACGAGGAAGAATCGATTCATATTCTGGCTCGCGAGATTAAAGAATTACGAAATAAGAAAATTCCATTAGCTAAAGTACTATGGCAGAAGCACGGAGTTTAGGAAGCAACGTGGGAGCCAGAGGATACAATGAGAGAACGTTATCCGAACCTATTCACCGATAAGATTTTCGGGGACAAAAATCCCTAAGGGGGAGAGTTGTAACTGCCTAATTTAGACCCTAATCGAAACGGTGGTTTTGAGACCAGGAATCTGAGTCAAAAAATATTTAAATATTATTTTTCTTGTTTATTATATGTGAATTTGCATGTGTCAAAGTTTCGTATGAAAATTTGATCGTTTGTGTGCTTAATTTAATAAAAGGGTTTAATCGCGTAAATTGAAAAATTGATAGTTTATTTTATAAGGACTAATTTGTTAATGGCTTTGTAAATTGAAGTATTTATGTTGTAAATAAACCTTTAGACTATGTGATTGCTGAATGAACCCTTATTATGTATGTTTTTATTATTAGTTTTAAAAGGTTAAATATGTAATTAGGTAAATAATATAAATGTTATAATATAACATAAATAATAAAATGATGTTCATATATGCATGCGTTGACTGAAAATAAAAAGAAAGAAAAGAAACTAAAGCTTGGTGATACTCGGCCATTTCTCAAGTTTGATTCAAGGTTAGTTTGGTTTCGGTTTTTGATAATTTTTACATTTTTGAGATCGTTGCTTCGAATACTATTCGAACCATGCTAGAATTTCTGATCCTAATGAATATTTTTAGTTATGCCATTGATGAATATTTGTGTTTTGTGATGTTTGATGATAAATTATGAAAGATATGTTTTGGATTAACATGTTTTGTATTGGAGTTTTTGATGATTTTGAGTTATTAGGACTAAATTGAAAAAATTAATAAATTGAAGGATTAAAATGCAAAATAAATGAAATGTGCTGACTTGTTTGGGTATGAGGAGTATTCAACCTAAGTATAGAATGAGCAAATTATGTTTGTTTTGTGGTTTATGCATTTAGGACTAATTTGTAAAAGTATGAAATATCAAGGGTAAAATGGTAATTTGTACATTTATGTGTTGTTGGATTAAATTGAATGAAATTGTGTTTGAATGAGATTAATTTGAAATTGTATAGATCAAGAACAAAAGAAATCTGGCTTGGATCGGGGAAAAGCAAAAATAGTTGAATAGTCGATTTACATCGTTCATCGATATCCAAGGTAAGCCTATAAGCAATAAATGTAGTTAAATTTGAATGTATATGATCATTATATGTTGAATTTATTTGTGTGAATTTCTATAGTTATAGCCAAATGCATAAATGTTTATGAGATTTGGGAATAAGTTCGGTTCAATTGAGATATGAATTATGAATAAGATCGATTTTGTAACAGTGATATATCAGGCTTATTGCCTAGCAGGCTTTGTTGCCGGTGTATGATAATAGGCTTATTGCCTAGCAGGTTTTACGCCAGTGTATTAAATCAGGTTTATTACCTAGCAGGCTCTGTGCCGGTGTATTATGTTAGGCTTTATGCCTAACAAATTTTATGTGAGCAACAGTAAATGTAACCGAATGTGTTAAATGAGCTAAAGTGACTAGGTATTTGAATGTGACTTACTTATTTGAAATGAAAGTAAATTGATTGAAAGATATGTGATAGAAATGTTTTGTGATGCTATTGAAAATGTATGTAATTATGAGTAGTGTATTCGGTTTTATGATAAGTATAAGTATGTGATTTAAAAACATGACTCATGAGTATGTATATACATGAATACAAATGTATAATTGATTATCTATGATATTATGACTTTGAAATTGGAGAACATATTGATAATTTATATATGTGTATATTCGGCTATGGTATATTTTGTGTATAAAAATATGTTTGATTCGGTTTATTTTTTTGATCTATCGAGGTCATTAATTTGTTTAAATTGCTTATAACTTACTAAGCTACGATAGCTTACTGTGTGTATGTTTATTCTTTGTTCCTATAGATTTTGGAAGTTAGCTACAGGCTTGGGAATCGTCAGTGAAGTCATCCACACTTTCGTCAACCTTCGGTACTTTAAAAGACTTATTTCGAACTTGTGGCATGTTTAGGCTGAATTGTGTTTTGCTGTGATGAATCTTGGTTTTGTATAAAAGCCATACGAAAATGGCTTATTTAAATGTTCGAATTTAGTTTTGGTTTGATTAGGGCATAAGTCCACTTTAGTTACTAAGATATGTGATATGAATGAATGGTGTTTGTGATGTTTATTTTGTGAGTATAAGTTGGTTGGTGATTTCGATTATATGCATATAATTGATTTTGTTATGTCTTAAATTTGTTTTGAAATATTTGTTACATGGCATGAGAGATTTATGTTTTAAATATGTCTATAGGTGGTTAATGTCTTGTAATAATAGATATAATCTCATTTAATTGATAAATATTTTTGGTTATACATTAGAATGAGATAAAGAATATGGTTGATCAATGGTTCGGCATTTATATACATGTTCATGAGATTTATGGTTGGGTATAATATTTATGGTTGTGCATATGTGTGATTTTGGCTTTAGTACATGTCAAGAATGTAACCCAAATTTATGATGTATGTATAGTTGCTATGTGTTTTGGCCTTATGATAAATGATAGTTGTTAAATATGTTTAAGTAGATCATGTATTAATTAGGTAAGAATCAAAACATATGCATGGTGAGTATTCGGTATTCACTTATGGACCAAATTAATGATATGAATGACATTTGATTTGGTTGTCATGGTAATTTAATAAAATTGGGTAATAGATTCATATGAGAGAATTGAATTGATGAAAAAGAACATGTGTACCTAACATTCGGTCATGATATGTTATATATATTTATTATATATTATGGTTGATAAGTATGCGCATGGTCAATACAAAATAAGTCTAATAATCCAATAATGAAATTATTATTGTATACATGTTATGTTTTGTATAAATTGTTTTGATATATTTTGGATTATGTTAAAATAAGCTGTGTTATGATTGATATGATTATTTAAATTTGGTATTTGATTATGTTATAAGCATTGACGTGATTAAAACTTTGGGTTGTAATTTAAAATGCGTATTTATTTGAATAGTAAAATAGTCAGTAATGCCTCATAACCTTAATTCGGCGGCGGATATGGGTTAGAAGTGTTACATTTATTTCGTATCAGAGCTACGGTTTAGTCAATTCTAGGACTAACATAGCGTGTGTGAGTCTAGCTATACATGCCATAATATATATTGCGATAGTGTGATGACTTCTGACATTTGAAAATGTGTTTTCGTATAGTTTATGGATCCCGGCAAAATTGTAGCTGATGATGTCGAGAGCATAGCGCCTGCTCCCGTGCAAGGGATAGCACCGGTTGATTCTCGGCCGATCTCGAGTAGCCATGAGGGGGAGGCTAAACAAGCCTTCTGCCAAATGATGAACGATTGGTTTACTCAAAATATCCAGACTAATTTGGCTGCACAACAACCTCCACCCCTGATTAATCCATCTTCGATTCCTGCTATAACTCAATTGAGTGATCCGTTGAGATTACTTAAGCCAACTGTTGAGAAAATCAGAAAACATGGGGCTGAAGAGTTTAAAGCTACTTATGATGATGATGCTGAACTAGCTTAGTTATGGCTTGATAATACTATTCGTGTGTTAGATGAGCTATCTTGTACTCTGAATGAATGTTTAAAGTGTGTCATATCTTTATTACGAGACACCGCATATCACTGGTGGAATACACTAGTATCGGTGGTTCCGAAAGAGCGAGTAACCTGGGAATTCTTTCAGACAGAGTTTCGTAAGAAATACATCAATCAGAGATTTATTGACCAGAAACGAAAAGAATTTCTAGAATTGAAATAAGGTCGTATGACCGTAACCGAGTATGAGCAAAAATTTGTGAAACTCAGTCGATATGCTCGTGAATGTGTTTCAATTGAAGCTATCTTGTGTAAAAGATTCGAAGAAGGTTTGAACGAAGAGATTAAATTGTTGGTTGGCATACTCGAAATCAAAGAGTTCGTGGTATTTGTTGAGCGAGCCTGCAAAGTCGAAGAGCTCGGGAAAGAGAAAAGAAAAGCTGATTTTGAAGCTTGAGATTCTCGTAAAAGATTGTCAGGTAAAACTTTTCAGTCCATATCAAAGAAGTTCAGAGATGATTCTGGTAGATCTAAAGCTATTTCGGGCTTTTCTAGATGAGACCGAGACCGACCTCCTATGAGTTCACAAGCCACTTCAATTGCTAGTTTTGGAAATGATCGGCAGAACAGACTCGAGTGTATGCATTGTGGTAAATGGCATTCTGAAAAGTGCAAATTTTATGATCGATCTTGTTTTAAATGTGGATCAATGGATCATTTTATCCGAGATTGCCTGATGTTAGTCGAGCAAAATACTATTCAGAACGCGAGATCGAGTAATATGTTAGTGAGAGGCAAACCACCAAGGCATTTGGGTAATGTGAGTGGCAGCCAGAGAGGGACGAAAGATACAGCAGTTCGATCTAAGGCTCGTGCACCTGCCAGAGCATATGCAGTATGAGCTCGCGAGGAGGCTTCTTCCCCAAATGTTATTATCGGTACTTTCTCTCTTTATGATATTAGTGTTATTGCATTGATTGATCCTGGTTCGACTCATTCTTATGTATGTGAAACATTAGTATCCAGTAAGACTTTGCGTGTTGAGTCTACTGAGTTTGTGATTCGAGTATCGAACCTCCTGGGCCGGTGTGTTCTAGTTGATAAAGTATGTAAAAATTTCCTGTTGATGATTAGAGATTCATGCTTTCTGGCCAATTTGATGTTGTTACCTTTCGACGAGTTCGATATAATTTTGGGTATGGTTTGGCTGACTTTCCACGATGTAGTTGTTAATTGCAAAAGAAAGACCATTGATTTGAGATGTCAGAACAACGAGATTATTCAGATTGGACCTAATGATCTAAATGGTTTACCAGCAATAATATCTTCGATGTTAGCTCGAAAGTATGTGAGAAAATGTTGTGAAGTTTACTTTGCTTATGTGCTTGGTAGTAAAGTGATTGAAAAGAAGGTTGAATCCGTACCAGTTGTGTGCGAGTATCCGGACGTGTTTCTAGAAGAATTGTCGGGTTTGTCACCTATTTGAAAGGTAAAGTTTGGTATTGAGTTAGTACCGGGGACGACTCAAATTTCAATAGCTCCGTACCGGATGGCACCTACTGAATTAAAAGAAATTAAAGCTCAGTTGCAAGAGTTGACAGATAGAGGTTCTGCGCGACCGAGTTTCTCTCCCTAGGGTGCGCCAGTTCTATTTGTGAAAAAGAAAGATGGAACTATGAGAATGGGTATTGATTATCGCCAGCTAAATAAGGTGACTATAAAGAATAAATATCTATTGCCACAGATTGACGACCTGTTTGATCAGTTGAAAGGGGCTTCAGAGTTTTCGAAGATAGATTTGAGATCAGGTTATTATTAGTTGCGAGTCAGAGACTCCGATGTGCCGAAAATTGCTTTCTGAACGAGGTACGGACATTATGAGTTTCTGGTTATGCCTTTTGGACTTATTAATGCACCTGCTATTTTTATGGATTTGATGAATCGGATCTTCAGACAGTATTTCGATCGGTTTGTGGTTGTGTTTATTGATGATATATTGATCTACTCCCGTAATGAAACCGAACATGCTGAGCATTTGAGACTTGTGTTACAGAATTTGCAAGAAAAATAGTTGTATGCGAAGTTTAGTAAATGTGAGTTCTGGTTACACGAAGTTAGCTTTCTGGGACATGTTGTTTCAGCATCAGGTATTCGGGTTGATCCGAGTAAGATTTCAGCAATACTTGACTGGAAACCTCCAAGAAACGTTTCTGAAGTCCGAAGTTTTCTGGGACTTGCTGGTTACTATAGACGATTTGTGAAATGGTTCTCGATGATTGCTACCCCGATGACCAAGCTTTTCCAAAAAGGTGTTAAATTTGAGTGGTCAGAAAAGTGCCAGAAAAGTTTTGATCAGTTGAAAGCCCTTTTGACTGATGCTCAAGTGCTAATTCAGCCAGAATCGGGTAAAGAATTTGTTATTTATAGTGATGCATCTTTAAATGGTTTGGGTTGTGTTTTGATGCAGGAAGGCAAAGTCATAGCTTATGCCTCGAGACAGTTAAAACTGCATGAAAAGAATTATCTGACGCACGACCCAGAGTTGGCAGCTAACGTATTTGCGTTAAAAATTTAGTGTCACTATTTGTTTGGTGAAAAATTTCATGTTTATTCTAATCACGAAAGCCTGAAATACTTGATGACTCAAAAAAATCTGAATTTGAGACAACGTTGATGGTTAGAATTGCTAAAAGACTACGAACTTGTGATTGACTATCACCCAGGAAAGGCTAATGTTGTTGCTGATGCCTTAAGCCAAAAATCATTGTTTGCTTTGCGTGCAATGAATGTGCATATGGCTATGTCTGATGATGGTTTGATAATAGCTGAATTGAAAGCAAGACCGTTATTTGTTCAACAAATATGCGATGCTCAGAAGGTTGATAATGAGTTGATAGCAAAATGAGTTCAATGTGATTCTAATGCTGATTTAGAGTTTCGAGCTGATGCTGATGACTGTTTAAGATTCAGAAACTGAATATGTGTTCCAAGAAATACAGATTTGATCTAGATGATTTTGAATGAAGCTCATAATAGTCGGCTATCTGTTCACCTCGGTAGTACGAAGATGTATAATGATCTGAAACAGCACTATTGGTGGCAAGGTATAAAACGAGACATTTTTGACTTTGTATCGAAATGTTTAGTCTGTCAGCAAGTAAAAGCCGAGCATCAAGTACCTTCTGGATTGCTACAGCCGATCATGATACCTAAATGGAAATGGGATAGAGTCACGATGGATTTTGTATCCGGTTTACCGATGACACCAAGCAAGAAAGATGCAATCTGGGTTATTGTGGATTGATTGACTAAATTGGCTCATTTTTTTCCGGTTCGCATAGATTATTCGCTCAATAAGCTTGCTGAGTTATATGTTTCTCAGATTTTGAAACTACACGGAGTACCTATTTCTATTGTGTCGGATAGATATTCGATGTTTACATCGCGGTTTTGGAAGAAACTGCAAGATGCATTAGGTACTAAACTGCATTTTAGCACTGCTTTTCATCCCCAGATAGACGGTCAGTCCGAGTGAATCATTTAGATACTTGAGGATATGTTGAAATGTTGTATTCTCGAGTTTAAAGGTACGGGGGAATGATACCTACGTCTGATTGAATTTGCGTATAGTAATAGCTTTCAATCAAGTATCAAAATGGCACCTTATGAGGCTTTGTACAGTCATAAATGTCATACGCCTTTATATTGGACTGAGCTAAGCGGAAACAGGATACACGGGGTTGATTTGATCAGACAAACCGAACCGAAAGTGAAAGTGATCCGTGAAAGTCTGAAAGCAGCATCAGATCGTCGAAAATCATATGCAGACTTGAAACGTAAAGATATAGAGTTTCAGATCAGGGATAGAGTGTTTTTGAAAGTCTCACCTGGAAGAAAATACTCAGATTTGGTCGTAAAGGCAAATTAAGTTCGAGATTCATTGGGCCGTATGAAATTATCGAGAAAATTGGACCGATTGCTTATAGATTGTTGTTACCACCTGAGTTAGAAAAGATCCATAATGTATTTCATGTTTCGATACTTCGACGATATAAATCCGACCCCTCGCTTGTGATTAGTCCATCAGAGATTGAGATTCAGTCAGATTTGACTTATGAGGAAGAACCGATTCGTATTCTGGCTCGCGAGATTAAAGAATTACAAAATAAGAAAATTCCATTAGTTTAAGTACTGTGGCAAAAACACGAAGTTGACGAAGCAACGTGGGAGCCAGAGGATACAATGAGAGAACATTATCCGAACCTATTCACGGGTAAGATTTTTGGGCATGAAAATCCCTAAGGGGGAGAGCTGTAATAGCCTGATTTAGGCCCTAATCGGAACGGTGGTTTCGGGACCACGAATCCGAGTCAGAAAAATATTTAAATATTAAATTTTTTGTTTATTTTATGTGAATTTTAATGTGTGAAAGTTTCATATGAAAATTTGATCGTTTGTGTGCTTAATTTAATAAAAGGGTTTAATTGCGTAAATTGAAAAATTGATAGTTTATTTTATAAGGACCAATTTGTTAATGGCTTTGTAAATTGAAGTATTTATGTTGTAAATAAACCTTTAGACCATGTGATTGCCGAATGAAGCCTTATTATGTATGTTTTTGTTATTAGTTTTAAAAGGTTAAATATGTAATTAGGTAAATAATATAAATGTTATAATATAACATAAATAATAAAATGATGTTCATATATGCATGCTTTGACTGAAAATAAGAAGAAAGAAAAGAAACTAAAGCTTGGTGATACTCGACCATTTCTCAAGCTTGATTCAAGGTTAGTTTGGTTTCAGTTTTTTATAATTTTTACGTTTTTGAGATCGTTGCTTCGAATACTATCTGACCCATGCTAGAATTTCTAATTCTGATGAATATTTTAAGTTATGCCATTGATGAATATTTATGTTTTGTGATGTTTGATGATAAATTATGAAAGATATGTTTTGGATTAACAAGTTTTGTATTGGAGTTTTTGATGATTTTGAGTTATTAGGACTAAATTGAAAAAATAATAAATTGAAAGACTAAAATACAAAATAAATGAAATCTGAGGACTTGTTTGGGTATGAGGAGTATTCGGCCTAAGTATAGCATGAGCAAATTATGCTTGTTTTGTGTTTTATGCATTTAGGACTAATTTGTAAAAGTACATGGGTAAAATGGTAATTTTCCCATTTATGTGTTGTTGGATTAAATTGAATGAAATTGTGTTTGAATGAGATTAATTTGAAATTGTATTGATCAAGACCAAAAGAAATCTGGCTTAGATCGAGGAAAAGTAAAAATAGTTGAATAGTCGATTTACATCGTTCATCGATATCCGAGGTAAGTCTATAAGCAATAAATGTAGTTAAATTTGAATGTATATGATCTTTATATGTTGAATTTAATTGTGTGAATTTCTATAGTTATAGCCGAATGCATAAATGTTTATGAGATTTGGGAATAAGTTCAGTTCAATTGAGATATGAATTATGAATAAGATCAATTTTGTAACAGTGATATATCAAGCTTATTGCCTAGTAGGCTTTGATGCTGGTGTATGATAACAGGCTTATTGCCTAGTAGGCTTTGATGCTGGTGTATGATAACAGGCTTATTGCCTAGCAGCCTTTGATGCCGGTGTATGATATCAGGCTTATTGCCTAGTAGATTTTACGCCAGTGTATAAAATCATGTTTATTACCTAGCAGGCTTTGTGCCGGTGTATTATATTAGGCTTTATGCCTAACAAATTTTATGTGAGCAACAGTAAAAATAACCGAATGTGTTAAATCAGCTAAAGTGACCAGGTTTGTGAATGTGACTTACTTATTTGAAATGAAAGTTAATTGATTGAAAGATATGTGATAGAAATGTTTTGTGATGCTATTGAAAATGTATGTAATTATGAGTAGTGTATTCAGTTTTATGATAGGTATAAGTATGTGATTTAAAAATTTGATTCATGAGTATGTATATACATGAATACATATGTATAATTGATTATCTGTGATATTATGACTTTAAAATTGGAGAACATATTGATAATTTATATATGTGTATATTCGGCCATGGTATATTTTGTGTATAAAAATATGTTTAATTCGGTTTATTTTATTGATCTATCGAGGTCATTAATTTGTTTAAATTGCTTATAACTTACTAAGCTACGATAGCTTATTGTGTGTATGTTTATTCTTTGTTCCTATAGATTTTGGAAGTTAGCTACAGTCTCTAGAATTGTCAGTGAAGTCATCCATACTATCGTCAACCTTCAGTACTTTAAAAGTCTTATTTCGAACTTATGGCATGTATAGGCTGTATTGTGTTTTGGTGTGATGGATCTTGGTTTTGTATAAAAGCCATACGAAAATGGCTTATTTAAATGTTCGAATTCGGTTTTGGTTTGATTAGGGCATAAGTCCACTTTAGTTACTAAGATATGTGATATGAATGAATGATGTTTGTGATGTTTACTATGTGCGTATAAGTTGGTTGGTGATTTTGATTATATGCATATAATTGATTTTGTTATGTCTTAAATTTGTTTTGAAATGTTTGTTACATGGCATGAGAGATTTATGTTTTAAATATGTTTATAGGTGGTTAATGTCTTGTAATAATAGATATAATCTCATTTAATTGATAAATATTTTTGGTTATACATTAGAATGAGATAAAGAATATGGTTGATCAATGGTTCGTCATTTATATACATGTTCATGAGATTTATTGTTGGGTATAATATTTATGGTTGTGCATATGTGTGATTTTGGCTTTAGCACATGTCAAGCATGTAACCCAAATTTATGATGTATGTATAGTTGCTATGTGTTTTGGCCTTATGATAAATGATAGTTGTTAAATATGCTTAAGTAGATCATGTATTAATTTGGTAAGAATCAAAACATATGCATGGTGAGTATTCGGTATTCACTTATAGACCAAATTAATGATATGAATGACATTTGATTTGGTTGTCACGGTAATTTAATAAAATTGGGTAATAGATTCATATGAGAGAATTGAATTGATGAAAAAGAACATGTGTACCTAACATTCGGTCATGATATGTTATATATATATTTATTATATATTATGGTTGATAAGTATGCGCATGGTCAATACAAAATAAGTCTAATAATCCAATAATGAAATTATTATTGTATACATGTTATGTTTTGTATAAATTGTTTTGGTATATTTTGGATTATGTTAAATTAAGTTGTGTTATGATTTATATGATTATTTAAGATTTGGTATTTGATTATGTTATAAGCATTGACATGATAAAAAATTTGGGTTGTAATTTATAATGCGTATTTATTTGAATTGTAAAATAGTCAGTAATGCCTCATAACCCTAATTCAGCGACGGATATGGGTTAGGAGTGTTACATTTTATTGATATCAGAGCTACGGTTTAGTCGATTTTAGGACTAACATAGCGTGTGTGAGTCTAGCTATACATGCCATAATATATATTGCGATAGTGTGATGACTTCTGACATTTGAAAATGTGTTTTCGTATAGTATATGGATCTCGAAAGAGCTGTAGCTGATGATGTCGAGAGCATAGCGCCTGCTCCCGCGCAAGGGACAGCACCAGTTGATTCTCGGCCGATCTCGAGTAGCCATGAGAGGGAGGCTAAACAAGCCTTCTGCCAAATGATGAATGATTGGTTTACTCAATATATCCAGACTAATCCAGCTGCACAACAACCTCCACCCTCGACTAATCCATCTTCGATTCCTGCTATGACTCGATTGAGTGATCCGTTGAGATTGCTTAAGCCACCTGTTGAGAAAATCAGAAAACATGGGGCTGAAGAGTTTAAAGCTACTAATGATGATGATGCTGAACGGGCTGAGTTATGGCTTGATAATACTATCCGTGTGTTCGATGAGCTATCTTATATTCTAGATGAATGTCTAAAGTGTACCATATCTTTATTACGAGACACCGCATATCACTGGTGGAATACACTAGTATTGGTGGTTCCGAAAGAGTGAGTAACTTGAGAATTCTTTCAGACAGAGTTCCGTAAGAAATACATCAGTCAGAGATTTATTGACTAGAAACGCAAAGAATTTCTGGATTTGAAATAGGTTCGTATGACCGTAACCGAGTATGAGCGAAAATTTATGAGACTAAGTCGATATGCTCGTGAATATGTTTCAACCAAAGCTATCATGTGTAAAATATTTGAAGACGGTTTGAATGAAGACATTAAATTGTTGGTTGGCATACTCGAAATCAAAGAGTTCATGGTACTTGTTGAGTGAGCTTACAAAGCTGAAGAGCTCGGGAAATAGAAAAGAAAAGCTGATTTTGAAGCTAGAGATTCTCGTAAAAGATCATCAGGTAGAACTTTTCAGTTCGTATCAAAGAAGTTCAGAGATGATTCTGGTCGATCTAAAGCTACTTTAGACTTTTCTAGATGAGACCGAGACCGACCTCCTGTGAGTTCACGAGTCACTTCGATTGCTAGTGTTGGCAATGATCAGCAGAACAGGCTCGAGTGTAAGCATTGTGGTAAATGGCATTCCGAAGATTGTAGATTGTATGATCGATCTTGTTTTAAATGTGGATCGATGGATCATTTTATCCGAGATTGCCCAATGTTAGTCGAGCAAAACACTGTGCAGAACGCGAGATCGAATAATATGTCAGTGAGAGGCAGACTACCCAGGCATTCGGGTAATGTGAGTGGTAGTTAGTGAGGGACATTAGATACAACAGTTCGATCTAAGGCTCGTGCACCTACCAGAGCATATGTTGTACGAGCTCGCGAGGAGGCTTCTTCCCCAGATGTTATTACCAGTACTTTCACTCTTTATGATATTAGTGTTATTGCATTGATTAATCCTGGTTCGACTCATTCTTATGTGTGTGAAACATTTGTAACACCTCAAACCCAGCCCAGACGTTGTGGTTGAATCTAGCGCATCACATTGAAGTGTTTTATCGAAAACCTTATTTTCATTTAAAACCCTTTCTTAAAATGAGAAATCTTCATTAACTTATAAAAACTCCTTTCAATTGCGGAAGCTTGTTTAAAACATATGATTTATGAAAACCTGTCATTTTAATAAAATTTAGTTGCAGAAACGTAGAAAACAAATTATGGTTTAGGGAACTCATGTTCAACTTCTCATGATTACAACGTACAAAAATAATAATCCACATAATAACAAAAGGGAAGGCCTTATCACATTCCAGTCTGAAATTACTTAATAAACTAGAAACTATATGCTTTTTAAAAAAAAAAAAAAAACAAGTCCAAGTCATCTTGCTAGCTGCCACCTCTGAGTCCCTCCGAACATCGAACCTTCTATTGAGCATCACCTGAGAAAAATAAAAGAGGGGCTGAGTTTTCGAAAACTCAGTGTGTACGACCCTTGACGAGTAACTAGCATTCATAAATCATACATGCAATGCAATGCAATGCAACCCACCTCAATAATCCATCCGCTATACACCAATTCCATCCCCCGGTACTCATCATGTGGTGATATAAATATTGACCCACCCAACCGATACACATCAATGGTAGCCCGGTTGCGGAACTACCTTCATTGCAGCAAGCTGCCAATCACATATTGGGCTTAATAGCCGTCTGTGGATCCACGGTTGTCAAGCAAACATGTGATCCTTATATACTTCCTCCTTTCCATAATTGCCAACCCAGATGCAACCTAAATAGAATATCGTATGTATGCAGCAGATATGCATGTAACATCCATAAATCTTACATTTGAGACATAGGGGTATTTTAGTCATTTTTGCCCTTAGGGGCATTTCGATAATTTTCCTTTATTATGGGTTTTTACTTACCTTGGTCCGTTAACAAATCCCGTGAGCTAAGATGAACGAATACTATGCACCAGGTAGGATTCCAGAGAATAGGAGGTGAGTCATTAAGACCGCTTAAGTACCAAGCTCTCCCCAGATCCAATCCTAGACATGCATGTACCCGATGCCACACCTTAACCCTATGACTTGTCCACGGTCTCAATAAATTAATTAAGTTTTATATCTGTTTAAGCAGTTATCGGATACTAGGCCCAAAACCCCTTTCAAAGCCCTAACCAGTCTACATACCTGCATATGGCCCACTAGGCCCAATCTTATTCATATGGCCCATTAGGCCCAAATCACATTCATTTGGCCCATTAGGCCCAGGTCATTTTTATATGGCCCATTAGGCCCAGTCACTTTCACAGTCATGCTTTTATATGATTTTCCATCACATAGCATCAATTACCAATTTTGCCTATTATGGGCCCTACAGCCTATCGGGCCCACTTAGCCCATGCTGGCCCGGTTGGCTAATTCACAGCCCAAGTCCATGGAACCACCCATGGGGCTTCAGATAACCTCTCGGTTTCTCCCTTTCGAGTGTTCGCTCACTCGCAAGACTACCGTAGCTAAACTTTCAGCTTTTCATCATTTTTACTTTTTGGCATTTCGGCTTTTGCCGATCTGCTGTCTATGTGCAGTGTATGTACACACCTGGTAATAAAGTGTGTTGCGATCCCCCTTACCACGAACCTACAATCAATATCACTCAATGATTACTCACATATACTTATCGAATATTTTACCAAAAGCCAAAGTTTCACCTTAACCTTACTTGAAACACCAAGCCTTAATAGCTTTTCCTTGATCACTAATCACGAGTACCTCCTAGATCTGCATTAACCTTTATCATTAAAAACATAATGGGTGACTTGTATCCAACATATGTCACCCTTTTCTACCAAATCCTATTCGACTAACCCTTACTGAAGCAAAGAACACTTACCAGAATCTAACACCTAAGGAGCATGTAATGCCCCAAAAATCCCGAAACCCAAAAATCCCTAAATCTCAAATTTTTCTTTTTGTGCTTAGCATTTCCGGTTAAGTGTTAATTACGTGATGGTAGGTCTTGGTCAAGGTTTGAGTTCGAACCTAGGGGTAGAAGAAATTATAGTTTAATCATTAAAGGAACCCTGATGGCAAGTAGTTGGGCTTTTAAATAAGGATAGGGGAAAATGGCATCAAAAAAGCCTTGTGGAGGAGTGGCTAAGTGACACCACTTAGGGTGTAGGGACGTGACATTAGTGGATAGCAAGGAGATCCGAGGTTCGAATCCTAGCTTAGTATTTTTAGGAGTTCAATTTTGGCCTTCTAGAAGGTTGGAAGTGGCATGAAGATGGACTCCAAGAGGAGTGTTCAGAAGAGAGATTTGAGGAAAGGATCAAGGGGTTATTAGGGAGAAAAACAAGGAGATAAGAAGTGAGGAGGAGGTGGAGCCAAATTGGGAACCTCAGGATGAGAAATTCGGCTATAAGGGCTATAAATAGGTGTCGAATGCAAGGTTGCCAGGCGAATACCGAAATTTCTTTCACCTTGTTGCCAGAAACCCTTTTTCCTAAAAGCTGAAAACCCTCTGTTTTACTTTCTTTTCTTTGTGTCGATTTCCATCCTTCATCTACACAATTTTCTTTGTTTCACTTTTGGGTTAGTCGATTCCTTCTTCTACTCTTCTTCTTTAATTTGTGCCAAATAAACCTTATTCACCATACTTGTTTAAAAGCCGAAAAGCTGAATCTCCCTTGGGCTGATTACTCTTTTGGTGTAAGTACCTTATCTCTTTTTCGGCTAGTATTGTTAATATCGATTACTCCTCTCCCTCACTCTTTCTAATCAACTTTGGTAGGGAATTAGTATCGGATCTCGGGTTTTAGCTCTCTATCGAATTGTTCCTTAGCTGTTTGCGATTTTGGTAAGTATTCCTCTCTTATTGGCTAAGGTTGGCCGAATGGTCATAGTTAAGGTAATAAGACTTGTGTAGGATATGAGTCACCTATTATTCTAGTTTTAATAGTTAAGATTGGTGAAGATCTAGGAGTTGATCGTGGTTAGTGATTAAAGAAGGGGCTGTTATACTTGTCGCGCAAGGTAAGGTTAAGGTGAGGTTTCGATTTTAGTAAAGATATGTATTAAGCATACGATTAATTGAAGGGTTATATCATTTGTAGGTTGGTGACTAAGGGAATCATAGTACGCTTGCTTACCAGGTGTGTACATACACTGCACACACAAGTAGATCAGCAAAAGCTGAAATGTCGAAATGCCAAAAGCTTGGCTACGGTAGTCTTGCGAGTGTACGAACGCTCACAAGGGGGAAACCGATAGGTTGTCTAAGGTCCCATGGGCGATTTGTAACACCCCCTACTCGTATTCCGAGCCTAGAATAGGTTACGAGGCATTACTGAACTTAATATGATCAATCATGTTAAAAATCAGCCATAAAATTTCTTCTAAATTAGAAACTTTCATACATATGTTTAACGTCCCTTATATGGGCCTACGAGGCCCAAAACATACATTCAGGGTGGTTCGGGACCAAACTGTAAACATATAAAACTTTTGCAACACTTAGAAAATTTTCACACTTTGGAGAGTCACACGCTCGTGTTTTCAACCCATGTAACTCTCTATTTATAACTTCATCACCCTTGTCAGTCGTACACTTCATATAAATAAAAAGAAACGTGTATGGGCTCAATTCTCATTAAATTTCTCATATATATACACAATTTCACGTTATGTAATCATACAACATATATCAGTCATATCTCTGTAATCTAAATATATTTTTCATAACAATTTATCTTGATTTCATATTATTTCATATTTAAGCTTAAATAACCAAAGTATTTGAAATATCATCTTTATGCAAATAGTACACATGAGGTATATAATTCCATAATTATGAATAAACACATTTATCAAACATTTTCCATATTCATATATCAATGTCTCATATCTCCATATATCAATAACCGTCATTTTCATGAATTTCGAGTTCAATTTCATAATTATTTATCTCGTGTTCAATTTATTCCATGTCGAAACTTTATTCATTAAAACATTTGAATTATCAATACATATGGACAGTACATTCAAGATGAACAATTATATAATCACAAATGAATTCATTTATCAACGAAGTTCTATACTCATATCTTATCAACTCGTACTTCCTTGTATCACATAATTCCATGTAACACTTACCAAACTTTGTCAAATTAGTGAACGTCTTACGAAATTGAGTACTTCGTTTTCTCGATGCCATAGCCCAGCTATGGTCTTACACATATTCATATATCGATGCCATAGCCCAACTATGGTCTTACACGAATCACATATCTCACTGATTCCATATCCCAGATATGGTCTTATACAGTAGCATATATCACACCAATGCCATATCCCAGATATGGTCTTATACGGGAATCACTTGTCACTTGTAGTCGAAGCTACCACTATTCACTGATCAGATAGCCGGAGCTGCCATTTTTCATCGATCGTGTAGGAGCTACCACTTTTCATCGATCGATCGGTGCGAAGCTACCACTTTTCATCGATCGTGCGAAGCTACCACTTTTCACTTGTCATTTGTCCTTGATCAGATAAGTGTAGCCGAAGCTATCACTTATCACTTTTACTTGTCCTTGATCAGGTAAGTGTAGCCGGAGCTATTACTTATCACTTTCATTTGTTCTTGATCAGATAAGTGTAGCCGAAGCTATCACTTATCACTTGTTGCCATGGTCCAACCATGGTCTTTTCCTTTAATTCATCTTGTCACTGAACTGAAATGCTCAATTTGATCATTTATTCAATTTTCATGCTTTTACATTATTCACGATTTTATCATCAATACATATGAAATAACACATCACGAAATTCATAAAATTAACAAATAATCACTAAAATTTAGCCATATAAACTCACAAGTTCAATTTTTCTATTATAACGATAATCATAATTTCATAATAAATATTCCAAATAAAACATTATATCATTTCTAATCCAACACTTATTGATAATAATCGGGCATGTGATCAATTTATACACGAGTCATTCATATATTTTTGTATATTTTCCTCCTCCTCCTCTCCATCCACATCCTTAGTATAAACAACATACTTGTAGGTAACATTATCCATAATTTTCACTATCTACTTAGGTGAATATTCAAGCTGTCCATCTGTGTCATAGTCACTAAATTATTTTTATCTAAAGCTACGAAATTCCAAATTAAGATACGCTAATTTTACCCGAAACTAGACTCACATATCTTCTTACCATAAAAATTTCATAATTTTTGGTTGATCCAATTAATACAGTTTATTCATTGAATTCTCCCTTGTTCTGCTGTCTGACAGTTCCGACCCTTCTTCACTAAAAATTAATTATCTCCTCGTACAGGATTCGTATGATGTTCCCGTTTATTTCTATTAAAAATAGACTCATTAAGGATTATAAAAATATAAATTTAATCCCATAATTATTTTTATCCAATTTTTTATGATTTTAAAAATTTAGAACAGGGGAACCCGAAATCATTCTGATCTTGTCACACAAAAGTTATTATATCTCATGATTTACAATTTCATTTCTTACATAATTTCTTTTATAAGAAACTAGACTCAATAAGCTTTAATTTCATATTTTATTCATCCACTAATTTCATTTATACAATTTTTGGTGATTTTTCAAAGTTAGACTACTGCTGCTGTCCAAAACAGTTTTAGTGTAAAGATTTCCATTTTGCCCCAAATTTCACAATTCATACAATTCAGTCCTTGCTCAATTAACCCCTCAATTAAAATAATTTTCTCAATTAATAATTTTTCTAGACATTATAAGTTATTTCATAACTATTGAAATTCAAAATTTCCACATAAAACTCTAACTTCAAACTCTTTTACAATTAGGTCCCAAACATTCACTTTCTATTCAATTCTTTCAATAAAATCAGAATATAAACAATTTAAAACTCTAATTCCATGCCAAATCATCATATATTTCCAGCACTCATCCATAATAACTTCAAAAATTAGCCATGGAATCAAAAACTAATGAAATAATAAGTTGGACCCAATTGTAAAAGTCCAAAAACATAAAAATTTCAAGGAGAAAGCAAGAATTAAACTTACATGAAGCTAGAGTATGAAAACCAGCTTGAACCCTCCTCCATGGCTGTTTTCCAGCTGATCAATATGAAGAGAAATGAAGAGAATTCTAGATATTCCAATTTAGTCCCATTTTTATTTAGCCAATTTTGGCAATTTTCTAATTTTGCCCTTATTTCACCCATTTCCTGATTTTTCTCAGCTATTGCCGCCCAAAATATCTCCTTTGGGCTTGTTTGCACTTTAGGTCCTTCCTCATTTGACAATTGAGCTATTTAATCATTTTAGCAACTTTTACACCTTTTTCAATTTAGTCCTTTTTATTTAATTAACCACCCAAACGTCAAAATTTTCTGACTAAATTTTATTATTACCTCACCAACACTCCATAAATATTTCTAAAAATATTTATGGCTCGGTTTATGAAGTCGAGGTCTCGATACCTCATTCTCGACCTATTTTAGCTAATTAATTCTTTTAAATCACCAAATTCACTAATTCAAAAATGCTTTTATATTCATATTTGACTCATAGGTATTAATTTATTAAATTTTCAACTCACCCGTCGGATTTAGTGATCTCAAATCTCTATTCCCGATACCACTGAAAATTAGGCTGTTACACGATTCCATGGGTTTGGGCTGTAAATTGGTCAACCGGGCCATAATAGGCTTAATGGGCCTGATGGGTTGTTGCCATAATAGGCAAAATTGATAATTGATGCTATGTGATGAAAAATTGTATGTGAGCATGACTATAAATGTGAATCGGGCCTGATGGGCCATATGAATGTGAATTGGGCCTAATCAGCCAAATAAATGTGATTGGGCCTAGTGGGCCATATACAGGTATGTGAGTTTGGGCTTCGTAGGGGTTTTGGGCCTAGTATATGATGACTACATAAAACTTCATTAATTAATTGTGACCGTGGACAAGTCATAAGGTTAAGGTGTGGCAACGGGTATATGCATGTCTAGGATTGGATCTAGGGAGAGCTTGGTACTTAAGCGGTCTTAATGACTCACCTCCTCTTCTCTAGAATCCTACCTGGTGCATAGTATTCGTTCATCTTAGCTCATGGGATTTGTTAACGGGTCAAGGTAAGTGAAAATCGTAATAAAGGAAAAATTATTGAAATGCCCCTAAGGGCGAAAATGACAAAAATACCCCTATGTGTTGAATGTATGTTTTATGGATGTTACACGCATATCTACTGCATCCATATGATATTCTGCTTAGGTTGCATATGGATTGGGAATTATGGAACGGAGGAAGTATATGAGGATCACATGGTTGCTTGACAATTGTGGATCCACCGACGGCTTTTAAGCCCAATATGTAAATGAAGGTAGTTCTGCAACTGGGCTACCCTGGATGTGTATCGGTTGGGTGGGTCGATATTTATATCCCCACATGATGTGTATCGGGGGATAGAGCTAGTGTGTAGTGGATGGATTATTGGGATGGGATTGCATTGCATGTTTGATGTATGGTGATTATTGAATGCTTGTTACTCGTCGAGAGTTGTACACACTGAGTTTGTGAAAACTCACCCCTTATTTTATTTTATTTTCAGGTGATGCTCAGTAGAAGGTTCGATGTTTGGAGGGACTCTGGGTGGCCAGCTAGCAGGACAACTTGGATGTGTTTTTTTCCTTTTAAAAGCATATAAGTTTCTATTTTATTAAGTATGTTTCAGACCTGATTGTAATAAGGCTTCCATTTTGTTATTATCTGGATTATTGTCATTTTTATGCATTGTAATTGCAAGAAGTTGAACATGGATTTCCTAAGTCATAGTATGTTTTTCTATGTTTCTGCAACTAAATTTTTAAATGATAAGTTTTCTTAAGTCAAATGTTTTAAACAAGGCTTTCACAATCGAAAAGAGTGTTTCATAAGTTTTCTCCCTGATAACCCCTTAATCTCCTCCTCAAATTTCTCTTCTTATCACTCCCTACAGAGTTCATATCCAACGCCACTACTGTCCATCCCTTAAGCAAAAATAAATCCTTCTTTTGAGCAATGAGGGATTCAAACCCCATAACTCCTTGCCTTGCATGTGACGCCACTTGCCACTCCGCCACAAGGCTTTCTTGTGTCCAATTCTTCCTTCATTTATTCAAAAAAACCGCCTTCTTGCCATCAAGGTTCTTTATTTATTAACCCATAATTTTCTTCACCCCTAAGTTCGAACTCTACCCTTAACCAAGACCTACTATCACATAATTAACACTTGACTAGGAATGTTAAGCACAATTTTTATCAAAATCGAAAAAAAAAGTTCAGGATTTTGAGATTTTTGGGGCGTTACAACTCTACCCCCTAAAAGAAATCTCATCATCGAAATTTTACCTGGTTTAAACAGTTGAGGATATTGACGTCGCATTGCTTCCTCAGGTTCCCAAGTAGCCTCCTCAGCCTTGTGATAACGCCAAAGTACTTTGACTAATGGAACGAACTTCCTTCTTAGTACCTTAACATCACGTCCAATTATTTGTTTGGGCTCTTCCTCGAAGGTTAGGTCTTCTCTGACCTCGATTTCCTCAACTGCTACGACATGTGAAGGATCTGAGCGATACCGTCTTAGTATGGAAACAGGAAACACATCATGGATCTGACTTAGTTCAGGTGGTAATTCCAGCTGATAAGTGACTAGCCCAATCTGCCTCACAACCCGATATTGCCCAATGAACCTTGGGTTAGCTTACCCTTCTATCCAAACCTTAACACCTTCTTCCACGGAAAGACCTTAAGAAAAATTAAGTTCCCCACTGCATACTCTATCTCTTGACGTTTAAGATTAGCATACGACTTCTGCCTATCCGAGGCCTCCTTCAACCGATCCCGAATCAATTTCACCTGATCCTCAGTATCTACTACTAACTCAAGCCCAAAACTCTTCGTTCGCCCAACTCTGTCCAACATGTTGGAGTTCGACACCTTCGCCCATACAGTGTTTCATACGAAGCCATCCCAATACCTGCTTGATAGCTACTATTGTACGCGAATTCAGCTAACAGCAAATAGTCCTCCCAGCTACCTCGAAACTCAATCACACATCCCCTCAACATATCTTCCAACACTTGGAACACCCTTTCTGACTGTCCATCAATTTGAGGGTGGAAAGCCGTACTAAAGTTCAACCTAGTACCCAACGCTTCATGCAGCTTCTTCCAAAATCACGAAGTGAAACGTGGGTCCTTATCAGATATTATGGACACTAGTACTCTGTGCAATCTTATAATCTCTGCCACATACACCATAGCCAGCTTTTATAACGAGTAATCGGTGCAAACCGGTAGAAAATGGGCAAACTTGGTTAACCGATCCACTATAACCCATATCGAATCTTTCTTAGTAAGCGTCAAGGGTAGCCCACCAAAAAAGTCCGTAGTAATCCTTTCCCACTTCCAAAGTGGAATCTTTACTGGCTAAAACAATCCTAAAGGCAACTGATGTTCCGCCTTCACCTTCTGACAAGTTAAGTATTTACTTACGAACTCCATAACCTCGTGCTTAAGTCCAGGCCACCAATAAAGCTCACGCAAATTGTTATACATCTTATTTCTACCAGGATGCATAGCATAGAGACTGCTATGTGCTTTCCGTAGAATAGACTGCCTTAGATCATCATCCTTTGGTATACACATTCTCCCATGGAAACACAACACTCCTTCACTATTTATCCCAAAGTCCGATGTCTCCCCATTCTCTACTTGTCTAAAACGAGCACCCAAAGTCTCATCCACTAATTGCTTACTCCATATCTTCTCGACCCACACCAGTTTTACTCGAAACTCAGCTAACAAGCTACCATCATCCAACAAGCTTAAACGGGCGAGCATAGTCCTCAAGTCTGACTTAACCTTACGACTCAACGCGTCAGCTACCACATTTGCTTTGCCAGGGTGGTAATCAATCGTACAATCATAATCCTTCAACAATTCCACCCACCTACACTGCCTAAGGTTCAGCTCCTTTTGGGGTGAGGAGGTACTTCAAACTCTTACAGTCTGAATAAATTATGCACCTCTCTCCGTATAAATAATGCCTCCAT
Source organism: Gossypium longicalyx (assembly GCA_025698465.1). NCBI lineage: Eukaryota > Viridiplantae > Streptophyta > Magnoliopsida > Malvales > Malvaceae > Gossypium > Gossypium longicalyx. The sequence continues at coordinate 61,409,916 of CM046995.1, read as the reverse complement.
ATTTTTAGCGCAAAGACCACCATGGCTGGTTCCAAATCATGGGTTGGGTAATTCACCTCATGAGTCTTAAGTTTTCGTGACGCATACGCAACCACCTTTCCTTCCTGCATCAGCACATAGCCCAAGCCCGTATGTGACGCGTCACTATAAAGCGTAAACTCCTTCCTAGGCTCTGGCTGAATCAACACAGGGGCCCCAGTTAAAACCTTGTTAAGTTTTCCAAAACTCTCTTGCTGCTTGTCCGTCCAAACAAATGGTACCCCCTTCCTCAACAACTTAGTTAAAAGTGCGGCAATTACTCAAAAGCTCTAACAAATTGCCTATAATACCCTACGAAGCCCAGAAAACTTCAAATTTTCGATACCGACTTGGGTGTTTTCTAGTCTAACACTGCTTCAATTTTTCGGGGATCCACCTTAATCCCCTCAGTTGACACCACATGTCCTAGAAAAGTAACCTCCCTTAGCCAAAATTCACACTTACTGAATTTGGCATACAGCTGCTTCTGCCTCAAAATTTGCAACACAATCCTTAAGTGTGCATCATGTTCAACCTCATCTCTTGGGTACACTAAAATGTCATTTATAAAAACCACCACAAATTGATTCAGGTAGGGTTCAAAGAACCGATTCATAAGATCCATGAAAGCAGCATGTGCGTTCGTTAGCTCGAATGGCATCACCAAGAACTCGTAGTGCCCATAACGAGTTCTGAAAGTTGTCTTAAAAATATTTGCCTCCTTAGCCCTCAATTGGTGATACCTCAAACGCAAGTCAATCTTCGAGAAAACAAAAGCTCCCCTAAACTAATCAAAAAGATCATCGATTCTCGGTAGAGGATACTTGTTTTTAATAGTTAACTTATTTAACTGCCGGTAGTCGATGCACATTTGTAACGTTCCATCTTTCTTCTTTACAAACAACACTGGTGCTCCCCACGGAGACACACTTGGTCGGATGAATCCCCGATCCAACAATTCCTGAATCTGTGCCTTAAGTTCTACCAACTCCTTTGGTGCCATCCGATAAGGGGCGATAGACATCGGAGCCGTACCAGGTAAGAATTTGATTCCAAATTCTACTTCTCTGCTGGGTGGCAACCTAAGCAGCTCCTTGGGAAAGACATCAAGAAATTCCCTAACTATTCTCAACTCCTTAACAGTAGGGCTCTTAGCCTCCGTATCGCTAATATAAGCCAAATGGGATTCGCATTCCATTCGTACCAACTTCTCATCCCTTAATGCCGAAATCACATTCGACAAATAATTCCAGCGTTCACCAATCACCACCACCTCCTTATCCTCCACCGTTCTTAACACCATTCACTTTGCAGTGCAATCCAAGGTGGCTCGGTGTTTCACTAGCCAATCCATACCCAAGATTAAATCAAACTTGCTAAACGGCAGTTCCATCAAATCTACTAAAAAGGTAACCCCTTGGACTACTAAGGGTACCTCTCTAAAAAACTTATTCACTCCCACTGACTGACCTAACGGACTTATCACAGTCATCTCATTCACAATAATTTCAAACATACCATCCAAAGGTTCACTCATATTGAATGCAACATATGAATGCGTTGATCTAATATCAATCAATGATGTGTAAGGTAACTCATATATAAAGAACATACTGGTAATCATATATGGGGTATCCCCGTCTTCTCGGTGACGAGCAGCATAAACCAAGGCTAGCTGCCTCGCCTCAGCATGGCCTGTGTTTTCGCCTGGTGCTCAACGTCCACGTCTATTGCCGTTACCACCCCTAGCCTGCCTACGACCCCTTAGCGGCAGCTGACCACCCCTTGGTGGCTGGACACCACCTCGGCCTGTAACTGGCACCTGAGCTGGCATTCTAGGGTAATTCTTAATCCTATGCTCCATGGATCCACACGCTAGACAAGCTCTCGTCCTCTTCCAACACTCGCCTACATGACCTTTCCCATAATTAGCACAAAGTGGCACCCCTGGATTAACAGCAGGGGCCCCTACTCTAACTGGCCTAATAACTCTGGCCCTAGCCCTAGGCCTCTATCCAACACCAGGAGTCTGAGCCTCCCTTTTATTCTTACCACCTTCTTTCTCTCAATTTAGGTGCTCAGTGTGTTTTACCTCCTCCGCTATATTTTCTTTCTCCACCAACTCTGAGAAAACTCGCTCCCTTTGTGGAGCTACCAACACCCTAAGGCTATCTCTAAGTCAATCCTCAAACCTAACGCAACGCTCATAGTCCGTCGCCACCATAACTCTTGCATACCTACTAAGGCATAGAAATTCTGCCTCATACTCTACCACAGATTTGTTTATCTGGGTCAAGTTCAAGAACTCTTTCTTTCTAGTATCCACGTAACTCACACCTGCATACTTCCCTTGGAACGCAATTTTAAAGAACTCCCAAGTGACCTGCTCAGGTTGGGTGCCCTCTTTCACCGTCAGCCACCACTGGTAAGCTTCTTCCCTAAGCAATGACACTGCCCCTTTCAGCTTTTGTTCAGGTGAACAGTCCAAGTCCTCCATTATCCTCTCAGTGGCCTCCAACCAGTATTCAACCACGTTAGGAGCCACAGCAGCCACGCCCTTAAACTAAGCCCCATTTGATTAAAATCGCTCCGGAATGGACCCCCGATTTCCAGTGCCATTATTGGGCTCTGCGACCCTTTCCAAAATTCTCAGCATTGCCTGCGACAATGCATCATCCTCTGCAGCCCGAACGTATGGCCCATTCTCAGCCACAGGTGAGGCCGGAGCCTCTTCTACTCCAACATTGGGCATATGGCCTGATATCGATGACTCAGCCCTAGCACTTCTGCAGCCTCAGCCACGGCCTCTTGCACCTCTTCTAGCACTCATCGTCGATTCATGTATTTTCTGTATTAGGAATTTTATGAAGTTTTAGTTAGTTTCAATAATTAAATCGATGTTTTATGAAAGTGTTAAAAAGAAGGTTATTTTCGACATTCCTCTACAGTTTCAAGATCCTACGGGCTTCAATTCCATTCTAACTAAAACCTCAGTATAATCATCTAAAGTAGCCCACTAACTACCTATAGTATATCAAATTAACAAGCTTAACAATAAAGACCTTACCTAGTTCGACGTTAGAGACTCGGTGTGCCGCACAGCAAGATTTCCTTTTTTTTTCAAAAATATTGTGATCAAAATTTTAAAAAAAATCTAAATAATAAGGCCCACTTCACAGCCTGAGTTTTACAACCTAGGCTCTGATACCACTAAATGTAACACCCCAAACCCGGCCCAAACATTATGGTCGAATCTGGTGCGACACATTGAAGTGTTTTATTGAAAACCTTGTTTTCATTGAAAACCCTTCCTTAAAATGAGAAACCTTCATTAGCATATAAAAACTCCTTTCAATCGCGGAAGCTTGTTTAAAACATATGATTTATAAAAACCTATCATTTTAATAAAATTTAGTTGCAGAAATGTAGAAAAACAAATTATGATTTAGGGAACCCATGTTCAACTTCTCATGATTACAACACATAAAAATAATAATCCACATAATAACAAAAGGGAAGGCTTTATCACATTCCAGTCTGAAATTACTTAATCAACTAGAAACTATATGCTTTTAAAAAAAAACAAGTCCAAGTCGTCTTGCTAGCTGGCCACCTCTGAGTCCCTCCGATCATCGAAAACTTAGTGTGTACAACCCTCAAAAAGTAACTAGCATTTATCAGTCACCATAAAATCATACATGCAATGCAATGCAATGCAACCCACCCCAATAATCCATCCGCTATAAACCAACTCCATCCCCCAGTACACATCATGTGGGGATATAAATATTGACCCTCCCAACCAATACACATCAATGGTAGCCCAGTTGCGGAACTACCTTTATTGCAGCAAGCTGCCAATCACATATTAGGCTTAATAGCCGTCGGTGGATCCACGATTGTCAAGCAACCATGTGATCCTCAAACTCTTCCTCTATTCCACAATTCCTAACCCAGATGCAACCTAAACAGAATATCGTATGTATGTAGCAGATATACACGTTACATCTATAAATCTTACATTTAACACATAGGGGTATTTTGGTTATTTTTGCCCTTAGGGGCATTTCGATAATTTTCCCTTATTACGGGTTTTTACTTACCTTGGTCTGTTAACAAATCTCGTGAGCTAAGATGAACGAATACTATGCACCAGGTAGGATTCTAGAGAAGAGAGGGTGAGTCATTAAGACTGCTTAAGTACCAAGCTCTCCCTAGATCCAATCCCAGACATGTATATACCCGTTGCCACACCTTAACCTTATGACTTGTCCACGGTCTCAATAAATTAATTAAGTTTTATGTCTTTTTAAGGAGTTATCGGATACTAGGCCCATAACCTCTTACAAAGCCCTAACAAGTCTACAGACCTACATATGGCCCACTAGGCCCAATCTCATTGATATGACCCATTAGGCCCAAATCACATTTATATGGCCCACTAGGCCCAGTCACTTTCACAGTTATGCTTTCATATGATTTTCCATCACATAGCATCAATTACCAATTTTGCCTATTATGGGCCCTACAACCCATCGGGCTCATTTAGCCCATGTTGGCCCGGTTGGCCAATTCATAGTCCAAGTCCATAGAATCGCCCATGGGGCCCCATATAACCTATTGATTTCCCCCTTTCGAGTGTTTGCGCACTCGCAAGACTACCGTAGCCAAACTTTCGGCTTTTCAGCACTTGAGCTTTTTGGCATTTCGACTTTTGTCGATCTACTCTGTGTGTGCAGTGTATGTACACACCTGGTAATAAAAATGGTGCTGCAATCCCCCTTACCATGAACCTACAATCAATATCACTCAATGATTACTCACATATACTTATAAAAATATTTTACCACAAGTCGAAGTCTCACCTTAACCTTACTTGAAACGCCAAGCTTTAATAGCTTTTCATTTATCACTAATCATGAGTACTTCCCAGATATGCATTAACCTTTATCGTTAAAAACATAATGGGTGACTTGTATCCAACATATGTCACCCTTTTCTACCAAAGCCTATTCGGCCAACCCTTACCGAAGCGAAGAACACTTACTAGAATCTCACTCCTAAGGAGGAAATCGGCAAGGATCCAAAAGACTGGGATTCGATACTAATCCTACCAAAATTGATTAGAAGAAGTGAGGGACAGAGTAATTGATACTAGCAAAACCAATTGAGAGAACAAAACACTTATAATAGATTTTGCCGGGTGGAAAGAGTAGTGGCAGCAGAGAGGATATTCGGCTCTTGAGACTTGTATGGTAAAAAGGTTATTCGACACAAAGAGAAGTAGAAGTTGTTTAAGACCAGATGTGAATCAAAAAGATAACTTGAGTAAAGGAAGAATGGAAAATCGACACAAAGAAAAAGAAGGAAGAACAAGAGATTTTTGGCTTTTAGATCTTTAGAGAAAAAGGTGTTTTCTAGCAACAAGGTGAAGGAGAATTCAGCATTACCCTGACAACCTCATATTCGGCACTTATATATATCCTCTAGCCAAATTTCCTATCCCCTAAACCCAATTCGGCTCCACCTCTTTACAGTCCTCATCTCTTGATTTTTCTCCCCGATAACCCCTTAATCTCCTCTTTAAGTTTCTCCTCTTATCATTCCCTACAGAGTTCATATCTAACGCAACCACTGTCCATCCCTTAAGCAAAAATAAATCCTTCTTTTGAGCAATGAGGGATTCGAACCCCATACCTCATTGCCTTGCATGTGACGCCACTTTCCACTCCATTACAAGGCTTTCTTGTGTCCAATTCTTCCTTCATTTATTCAAAAAAACTGCCTTCTTGCCATCAAGGTTCTTTATTTATTAACCCATAATTTCCTTCACCCCTAAGTTCAAACTCAACCCTTAACCAAGACCTACTATCACATAATTAGCACTTGACTAGGAATGTTAAGCACAATTTTTATCGAAACTAAAAAAAAAAGTTTAGGATTTCAGGATTTTTGGGGCGTTACAACATTAGCATCTAGTAAGACTTTTCCTGTTGAGTCTACTGTATTTGTGATTTGGGTATCGAACCTCCTGGGCCGATGTGTTCTAGTTGATAAAGTATGTAAAAATTGCCTGTTGATAATTAGAAATTTATGCTTTCCCACTGATTTGATGTTGTTACCTTTTGACGAGTTCGATATAATTTTGGGTATGGTTTGGCTGACTTTGCACGATGTCATTGTTAATTGCAAAAGAAAGACCATTGACTTGAGATGTCAGAACAATGAGATTATTCAGATTGAATCTAATGATCTAAATGGTTTACCAGTAGTACTATCTTCGATGTTAGCTCGAAAGTATGTGAGAAAAGGTTGTAGAGATTACTTTGCTTATGTGCTTATGTGAGAAAAGGTTGTGGAGATTACTTTGCTTATGTGCTTGATAGTAAAGTGACTAAAAAGAAAATTGAATCCGTACTAGTTGTGTGCGAGTATCCAGACGTGTTTCCTGAAGAATTTTTGAGTTTGTCACCTGTTCGAGAGGTAGAGTTTGGTATTGAGTTAGTACCAGGACGACTTTGATTTCAATAGCTCCGTACCGGATGGCACCTACTGAATTAAAAGAATTGAAAGCTCAGTTGCAAGAGTTGACAGATAGAGGTTTTGTACGACCGAGTTTCTCTCCCTAGGGTGCGCCAGTTCTATTTGTGAAAAAGAAAGATGGAACTATGAGAATGTGTATTGATTATCGCCAGCTAAATAAGGTGACTATAAAGAATAAATATTCGTTGCCATGGATTGACGATCTGTTTGATCAGTTGAAAGGGGCTTCAGTGTTTTCGAATATAGATTTGAGATCGGGTTATTATCAGTTGTGAGTCAGAGACTCCGATGTGCCAAAAACTGCTTTCCGAACGAGGTACGAATATTATAAGTTTTTAGTTATGCCATTTGGACTTACTAATGCACCTGCTATTTTTATTGGGCCGTATGAGATTATCGAGCGAATTGGACCGGTTGCTTATAGACTGTTGTTACCACCTGAGTTAGAAAAGATCCATAATGTATATCATGCTTTGATGCTTTGAGGATATAGACCCGACCCCTCGCATGTGATTAGTCCATCAGAGATTGAGATTCAGTCAGATTTGACTTACGAGGAAGAACCAGTTCGTATTCTGGCTCACGAGATTAAAAAATTACGAAATAAAAAAATTCCATTAGTTAAAGTATTGTGGCAGAAACACGCAGTTGAGGAAGCAACGTGGGAGCCAAAGGATACAATGAGAAAATGTTATCAAAACCTATTCACCGGTAAGATTTTCGGGGATGAAAATTCCTAAGGGAGAGAGTTGTAACAGCCTGATTTAGGCCCTAATCGGAACTGTGGTTTCAGGACCACGAATCAGAGTCAAAAAAATTTGAATATTATTTTTCTTGTTTATTATATATAAATTTGCATGTGTGAAAGTTGTGTATGAAAATTTGATCGTTTGTGTGCTTAATTTAATAAAAGGGTTTAATCGCGTAAATTGAAAAATTGATAGTTTATTTTATAAGAACCAATTTGTTAATGGCTTTGTAAATTGAAGTATTTGTGTTATAAATAAAACTTTAGACCATGTGATTGCCGAATAAACCCTTATTATGTATGTTTTTGTTATTAGTTTTAAAAGGTTAAATATGTAATTAGGTAAATAATATAAATGTTATAATATAACATAAATAATAAAATGATGTTCATATATGCATGCTTTGACTGAAAATAAAAAGAAAGAAAAAAACTAAAGCTTGGTGATACTTGGCCATTTCTCAAGCTTGATTCAAGGTTAGTTTGGATTCGATTTTTGATGATTTTTACGTTTTTGAGATCGTTGCTTTGAATACTATCCGACCCCTGCTAGAATTTCTGATTCTATTGAATATTTTGAGTTATGCCATTGATGAATATTTTTGTTTTATGATGTTTGATGATAAATTATGAAAGATATGTTTTGGATTAACATGTTTTGTATTGGAGTTTTTGATGATTTTGAGTTATTAGGACTAAATTAAAAAAATAATAAATTGAAGGATTAAAATGCAAAATAAATGAAATATAAAGGGTAAAATGGTAATTTGCCCATTTATGTGTTGTTGGGTTAAATTGAATGAAATTGTGTTTGAATGAGATAAATTTGAAATTGTATAGATCAAGAACAAAAGAAATCTAGCTTGGATCGGGGAAAAGCAAAAATAGTTGAATAGTCGATTTACATCATACATTGATATCCGAGGTAAGTCTATAAGAAATAAATGTAGTTAAATTTGAATGTATATGATCTTTATATGTTGAATTTAATTGTGTGATTTTCTATAGTTATAGTCGAATCCATAAATGTTTATGAGATTTGGGAATAAGTTCAATTCAACTGAGATATGAATTATGAATAAGATCAATTTTGTAACAGTGATATATCAGGCTTATTGCCTAGCAGGCTTTGATGCCGGTGTATGATAACATGCTTATTGCCTAGTAGGCTTTGATGCCGGTGTATGATATCAGGCTTATTGCCTAGCAAGTTTTACGCCAGTGTATTAAATCAAGTTTATTACCTAGCAGGCTCTGTGCCACTGTATTATATTAGGCTTTATGCCTAACAAATTTTATGTGAGCAACGATAAAAGTAACCGAATGTGTTAAATGAGCTAAAGTGACTAGGTATGTGAATGTGACTTTTTTATTTGAAATGAAAGTAAATTGATTGAAAGATATGTGATAGAAATGTTTTGTGATGCTATTGAAAATGTATGTAATTATAAGTAGTGTATTCGGTTTTATGATAGGTATAAGTATGTGATTTAAAAACTTGATTCATGAGTATGTATATACATGAATACATATATATAATTGATTATCTATAATATGATGACTTTGAAATTGGAGAACATATTAATAATTTATATGTGTATATTCGGCCATGGTATATTTTGTGTATAAAAATATGTTTGATTCGGTTTATTTCATTGATCTATCGAGGTCATTAATTTTTTTAAATTGCTTATAACTTACTAAGCTACGATAACTTACTGTGTGTATGTTTATTCTTTGTTCCTATAGATTTTGGAAGTTAGCCACAGGCTCGGGAATCGTCAGTGAAGTCATCCACACTATCGTCATACTTCGGTACTTTAAAAGTCTTATTTCGAACTTATGGCATGTATAGCCTGAATTGTGCTTTGATGTGATGAATCTTGGTTTTGTATAAAAGCCATACAAAAATGGCTTATTTAAATGTTCGAATTCAGTTTTGGTTTGATTATGGCATAAGTCCACTTTAGTTACTAAGATATGTGATATGAATGAATGATGTTTGTGATGATTATTTTATGCGTATAAGTTGGTTGGTGATTTCGATTATATGCATATAATTGATTTTGTTATGTTTTAAATTTGTTTTGAGATGTTTCTTACATGGCATGAGAGATTTATGTTTTAAATATGTCTATAGGTGGTTAATGTCTTGTAATAATAGATATAATCTCATTTAATTGATAAATATTTTTGGTTATACATTAGAATGAGATAAAGAATATGGTTGATCAATGGTTCGGCATTTATATACATGTTCATGAGATTTATGGTTGGGTATAATATTTATGGTTATGTATATGTGTGATTTTGGCTTTAGCACATGTCAAGAATGTAACCCAAATTTATGATGTATGTATAGTTGCTATGTGTTTTGGCCTTATGTTAAATGATAGTTGTTAAATATGTTTAAGTAGATCATGTATTAATTAGGTAAGAATCAAAACATACGCATGGTGAGTATTCGGTATTCACTTATGGACCAAATTAATGATATAAATGACATTTGATTTGGTTGTCATGGTAATTTAATAAAATTGGGTAATAGATTCATATGAGAGAATTGAATTGATGAAAAAGAACTTGTGTATCTAACATTCGGTCATGATATGTTATATATATTTATTATATATTATGGTTGATAAGTATGCACATGGTCAATACAAAATAAGTCTAGTAATCCAATAATGAAATTATTATTGTATACGTGTTATGTTTTGAATAATTGTTTTGATATATTTTGGATTGTGTTAAATTAAGCTGTGTTATGATTGATATGATTATTTAAGATTTGGTATTTGATTATGTTATAAGCATTGACGTGATAAAAACTTTAGGTTGTAATTTGTAACGCATATTTATTTGAATTGTAAAATAGTCAGTAATGCCTCATAACCCTAATTCGGCGACGGATATGGGTTAGGAGTGTTACATTAAACATATCAACATGTAATTCATGTAACTAACAAACCTTTCAAATTTTTAATCATAATCTTATATATGAACTTCACAACTTCTTCGATTTAAGCTTATACGGTTCATGTACATACCTGTACCATCTCGTATCAATCTCATACACAATCACGTCTTTCATTTACCCATTTAACCACTTGGAACACTATCAGATATTCGGGAATCTCGCACACTAAGTGCCAATGTCATGGCCCAAAGCCAACTCAATGTATCACATATTCTGCTCAGACTAGAGCTATCAACAGGTCTTCTCACACATGCTGTTAGTCAAGAAGTAGCCACACGGTGCTACTCACACAAGCTGTCAAGTATCCGCAACACATGCCAGTATACTCAGCCACTGGTAGGACGTACAGGACCAGACTTGGATATCATAATCAGAATAATCCCAAATGAAATGTCACTAGTATCCAAATCTATTCCTAAGGTTTAACCGGGATTTTGAATGTCGAATCGTCGTCGAATCATTGTTGAACATATCCATAGTCTTGTAATTACATTTTATCCAATATCAAAGTATTTAAATTACATTTATAATGAAATTTATCACATACGAACTTACATTGGATGTAAAAACGATGAAACGAATCAATCAATCGAGTACTTTGTTTTTCCCCCATTCTAGATCCGAATTTCATATTTCTTTATCTATATAATATCAAATTCAACTTATTAAATCATCTCTCTATTCAATTTAGTCCAAAATTCACTTTAAGACATTTTTAGACAATTGCCCCTAATGTTTCACATCTTTTACAATTTAGTCCTTATTTCAGAAAAACACAAATTCATGGAATTTAATCACAACCCATGCTAGCTGAATTACTATTATACCCCTAGCTACCCATACTTTTCATTTATTTCACATTTAAACCCATAAATTTATACATTTAACAATTTAGCCCCTCTTTGCATTTTCATTAAAAATCACTTAACAAAACTTGTATATCTATCAACAATGATTCATAATCTATCAAGAAACTGCAAAATGCATGCTTATTCATTAATGGAAACATTCAAAATATTTAACAGTTTTGTAAATTAGTCCCTAGGCTAGCTAGACCTGGTTGCAACAATCTCAAAAACATAGAAACCATTAAAAATAGGACAAAAATCGTACTTAATTAGCTATTCAAGCTTGGTCGAATGAAGAACAAAAAAATGGTTTTTTCTTAGCCCTAGTTTTGGTTGAAACAAGAAGAAACAAAGATGATACTTTGTTTTATTTTACTTATTTTAACTTAAATTTTTAAATTACTTAATTAACCTTTATTATAAACTAATAAAAACACTTAATGCATGTCCATCTTTGTCCAATCATGTTTCAAATGGTCTAATTACAACATAAGCACCTCTAAATTAAGATTCCATAGCTATTTAATACCTTTAACTATTAGAACATCACTTTTGCACTTTACGCAATTTAGTCTGTTTTATCAAATTGACCAATCAGATGATAAAATTCTTTCATGAAAATTTCACACAATAATATTATCATGCCATAGAAATTAAAATAATAATAAAATATATATTTTGACTTTAGATTTATTGTCCTGAAACCACTGTTCTGATTCGACTAAAAACGGGCTGTTACAGGGAAGGCTTAGTAACATATAAAAAATCTACATCAGGGTACTGTACATTTGTTTGGGGAAACCTTATAACTTGGCGAAGCAAAAAATAAAGTGTTGTAGCAAAAACTAGTGTAGAGGCTGAGTTTAGATCAACGACTCAAGGAATTTCTACAATGATATGGTTGAAAACAATTACGGAAGAGCTAAGGAAACTAATAACTTCACCAATGAAGTACTATGATAGCAAAACTACCATTAGAATTGCTCACAACCCAGCCCAACATGACAGAACTAAAATTGTTGAGATTGATAGGCACTTGACCAAGGAGAAGATTGAAGAAGGCCTGGTGTGCATGTTGTTTTTTCCTTCAAAAGAAATATATTACTGACATACTCACTAAAGGGTTCTTTAAAGGGTTCTTTAAGACAAGTTTTGATTTTCTTGTAAATAAGTTTGGCATGATTGATATATATACACCAACTTGTGGGAGGGTATCGAAATATGTGCTAAACTACCAAATATTTTGGGATAATTTTTAAGTTGTTTGGGTAGATAATCTTAGAATAACCAATTGAGATTTTTTAGGAAAATGTTTTTATATTTTAGTAGTTTACAAGAATAAGGGAACTATTTTCCCAATTATGTTGTGAGTCCTTTCTCTATTAAAACTCAGTCTGTTAAAAACATTCAGAATCAATATATCTGATGGGAGTGAGATCTCCTCTGGAATACACAAGCATATAATCTCTCATTCTTTGTAAATACTTGAGTATATGCTTAAAAAATTTCTTGCTAGGGTCTTGGTCCTGGATTCACTTGATATCGACTCACCAATCTTATTACAAAACAAATATCTAGATGTGTGCACTACATAACATACATGAGACTTCCTATTACCGAAGCATAAGAAACATTTCTCATGTTTCCTCTTTCTTTCGTTGTCTTAGGACAATCCTCCAAAGAAAGATGAAATCCCAATACAGAAGGTTGATTTCCCTTTTTCGAATCGATCATTTCATAACATTCTAATATCTTGTATATGTATGAAGCTTGCGATAGTGCTATCACTTTGTTCTTTTGATCCCTTAGGATTTGATTTCTTAGAACAAAATTAGCTTCTCCCAAGTCTTTCATGCTACACTATTAGGTTTACCATAATTTAATCGATGTCAATGTCCTTACATTATTCCCAATGATGAAAATGTCATCAACATATAGAAAGAGAAAGGCCACATTTCCATCTTCAATATATTTATAAACACAAGGTTCATTTATGTTTTGCTCAAATCCAAAAGTCTTGATTGTATTAGATCTAGTGCCCTAAGTTAGTATTTTCATCAGTGTACACTTGTAATTTTTTTTGAATAGATTGGTTAATAAAATTATTCATGAATTACATTAATACTTTGTATAATGTCCTCATGTGGTTTTTTCACGTAAAGAAAAATAGAAGAAAATGTTGCTCACTAGTTGTCTAATGTTTAAACTAATACTAAGCGGTATTACTTGGTCGGATCGTAATAAGGAAAGACAAATTATATTAGTAGATGAACTTAAACATATCCTTAGTCTAGTAAAAAATAAGAAAACTTATTGAAAGACTAATATTCAGTCTATCAAGTCCAATTAGGGAGATTTTTTGTCTTGGTCATCGGAGTGGATGACTCCCAGAAGATAGAGACATAGGTGTGACTGACTATACAATGGACTGGACCCAGAAGATAGAGACATAGGTGTGACTGACTATACAATGGACTGGACCCAAGGAGAATAGATCATGAATCCGTTTATGGATTTACTCACTTGTGATAGTCATAGCGTGACATACCTTAATCCTGAGTGGATGACAGACTAAGTATATATGACTTGTATATTTTGATGTAAGTAAAAGTCTGAGTTCAAATAGATAAGAAATCGAAAGTTAGTACGTTGGGTATAAGACTTCTGCAATATGTAGCGTCAGTGTCATTCACAACAGTGGAATTCATAGCCCAAGACATGAGTAAATGATATCCTTTCATTGGTATTACATGGTTGATGAAAATTAAACGTGGCAATGGGTTATTCTTCTTTGTGACAAATAACTTGATTACTGTTTGATAGTAATTGAATTTTCATGAAAGAAGATATAATGGTTACCATCAAATAAAATAAGATCATATTGGGAGAATGAATATTATTCGAAGGATATTAAAGATATCCTATAAGGGTAACACACTTATGACAAGGTCATTGGACGAGCACTGATCTAGTTGCTTTGTAGTGGTATGTCATTAGGGAGAGCTCAATCATGACACTATAATGGAATGACTTCATAACTAAATGAATTTATATTTAATACACGAAAGGCTAAAACATAATTATAAATCATTTTAGCCTCAATTGCATATGTCTAATCGATCCTTCCACTAGCTTGTTGAAACGAGAAATGAATCGCATGTTGAATCAAATGAACAGAAATGAATAGAAATGTTGAAAATGGAGAACTGTGAAACATTTGGAAATAATTATGGTTTTCTCCAAAATGAAATTGAAAATGGAGAAATGAAATCATTTGAAAATGAATGTGGTTTTCTCCAAAATGAAAAAGAGAAAGAAAAATGAAAATGACCTGAAAATGAATTCATATTCTTTTGAATTAAATGAAGTTTGAAAATGGAAATAAATCATTTGGTCACAATGAACTGTTAAATATAGAAATATTAAATATATTTTCTCATAGATTCTTTTATGGTAAAGTTGTCATTATTTTAACAAAATTAGAATTTGGTTGAGAAGACTATTTAATTGGAACTATATTAAATTTATTTTGGGAAATAGAAAAAAAATTATTGGGTTGGACCAAATTATAAAGTATTGGGTTAAAAGCCCGTAAAGTACTTGTAATTGAACCGATATAGAACAGGCCCAAAAGCCCCTTATGTCAAAAAGGATGGACGACAAACCCTAGTAAAAATAGCTAGGATTTCTGCCACCTATACTTCTAGTTAGATTAGGAGTTTGTTTTTCTAGTTGAAATAAACTTCTACAATTCAACAAGGGCTCTACCTTCTCTCTCTACTTTTAGATATCGTTATTCTACCCAAAAATAGTAAGACTTTTATTCTCTAAGAAATAAATATATTTTCAGAATAACGATTTTACAGGTTTCTATTTCAGAAGAGATTTTTGTTTTCACATTAAAGAAAAGAAAACTATTTCTAGTTTTGTGTTTGATTCAATTCATTCGAGCCCACACTCAAAGAAGTTTGTGGTATGAGAATAGTGTTAGAGTATGCCCAAAGACCAATCACGAGATGATTGTTATCACATACTCGTTTTACCTTGTTTGTTAATATATGAGATTGCCATTGTTATTTCAGTTTCTTTTTCTTTTTTTTGTGTGTGTGTGTTCGTATGTGTAAATAAATTGATTAATAATAAAATCTTGAGAACAATATGATAATTCCTAAAAGGCCCTTAGTCAAGTATTATTGTGGGTTGGATAGTAATAATACATTGAGATTAATGTGTAGTTGATTGATGACAAACTATTGTCATTGACATAGGGATGTGAAAGTCAATACATGAGTATGTGTTAAAGAACAACGTACTGGACTGACCCGCTATGAGTATGTTTCTTGGATTATTATGTCATAGTCACAACATTACTCATAGTGATAATTGAGATCATTATTGTCCCAACATCATGAGTTGTATATTTTGATAAAGCCAAATGTCTACCATAACAGGTTGTACTATAAAGACTGGTGTTGGGTATGCCACAATCTATGTAGTGGGATATGATTGATCAAGATAGGATTTGTCCCTCCTACATAATGGGAGCAATATATTAGGCCACTTGATGTAGTGAGACTAGAAATGCATGGCCATGCTCAAATAAATTGATATGAGATATCACACTTATTTGTGTATTGTAATCTACTTAGAATATCAAGAAATATGAGATTGGACTATACAAGTGTGACTATTCCATGACTTGTTCCAATCTAGATATAAAGTATAAAATGATATAATATATGGAAAATTTATCACATAAAGGTTATGTCGAATCACGACTTCTTGTAACTTGGGTAGCAATGATGCATTGCTAGATGCCACTAATTGTCCGTAACAATAGAAATGTTCTAGTATTACTACCAATGTTACAAGAGCCTACAGGGTCACACCCTATGGTTGAAGCAAACAGAATCCAAACACAGTTGGTGTTGTGTTTAGCTGTCACATGAATTAAATTAAATATTGAATTAATTTAATTTTTGAAAATTAAATATTGAATGCATTATATATACAAACATGTTGTACACAAATAGAAAATATAGTTAAAATTAATATATGAATTTGATTCATATAAAAATATTAATTGAATATAGTTCTCTGAAATTATAAAATGAATAGTTATCATAATTTTGGTCAAAGATAAAAAAAATATGGAAGTTAATATTTTTTTGGAAAGAATATAATGTTTTAATACATTCCATATGTTTCTATAAAAAAAAAAGAAAAGGAATAATTCCATTTCTTATTATGTGATATTAAAAAAAAGGAACAGAACTCGTTATAGTGTGGATGTTACCAAGTAAAAAGAAAAAGAAGTCTAGCAGCCATTTATTATTATTCTCTCTGGAAGGTTTAAGAGAGTTTTTGCTGTTCGTTCTTTGACTGAGTGGACTATGTAGAGGCCAAGACTGTTTTGTTGTGGCTTGGTATCAATATTGCGTAAGGGGGTCAAATCAAAAAGGTATACCTTTTACTTTGTTTCAACCCGATTCATTCGTCGTACTTCGATCAATGGTTACTAATCATTAGAATTTTTTCACTACGCCACGGGGCATACCAATGTTCAAACAAATAGTGAAAAAGATTGTTTGATTGAAAGTCGGGAATGACAAAGATCCATCTACCCAAAAACATAGGTGTGAATTCGTTTTAGGGTTTATTGCAATAAATATCACAAACCACGTCGATTTTCAAAATTTTTATTTTCTGTTGTGCAAGAAAACTATTTTTGAACCAGATTATTTTCCAACAGATTGCTTGATCAAATTTTTTATTCCATAAGCGAGATGCTTGCTTAAGTCTGTATATGGATCTAAGCAGTTTTCAAAGTTTATGCTTGTATGCTTTAGCTATATGTGTGGTGGGTTGCATCATATAGATGCTCTTTTCAAGATAGTCATTCAAAAACACTATCTTGACATCCACTTTGCAGATCTCATAATCAAGAACTACCATAATGGATAATAATATATGGACTGACTTGAACATAGAAACCGAAGAGAATGTTGCTTAATAGTCGATACCTTATTTTTTTAGTAGAACCTATTAATACAAGTCTGACATTGTAAGTTTCCATTTTTCAATCTGCCATTTCTTTTCATCTTGTAGATCCACTTACACCCTATAGCTTTTATCATTTCCTGTTCGACAAACTCAGTGTTTAAAACACTTTTGCCATATTGGAAGAACTTAAGCCTGCAAGAGACCCTCCCACTGCGATGAAGCACCCTCTGTTGATGATTGTTTGAAGGTCTACTATCTTTTTCCTTCTATAATATGACATACCACCTTCTTGCATTCGGAGTTAGCTATTCTTGTGGGAACGATGTTGGGAAATTTGTCCCTAGATGGTGTCTCCATTCTTCTTGTTCGTCTGTTAGGAGGTTAAGTATCTCCTCTAGCTATCTCAGGAGGTGAGATGGCAATTTCATTCCTTTGAACAAAGACTCACAACCATGGTACATCTAATTCTTGAGTCATCTCAGTCTCACTTAAGGCAACACAAAATTCCTGGACAACTAGCATATAAACTCATCCCTATGGAATGGAACAAAACTTCTCCCATCTATGGAACCGAATTATCACTCTCATTTCACTGTTTGACAAAAGTAAGGAATCAAAACCTCTCTTCTGAAGAGGAGAGTGTCATCGAATGGCTCAAAGATGAATTTTCAAATCCCTTTCATGAAGTTCTTTGAAGTTATCAGCTCTTGATTTAGCATCTACAAGGTCGCTCCCTATCGTTTTAGGACCATGAAACAAGTGAAAGGCAGAGAATTTGCGGAATCTCACACAATAGAGTAGCGAATGGCATTCGGTTGCTTGTGAAGGCTTGGAAGGTGCGTCTTTTGATAAGGACAATATATAGAAGCCATCTAAGGCTTGACTTGCCCTTAAAATTTGGGACTATCTTTGAAGATCGTTTCAAACCAAGAACGAAAAGTTGCACGCCATAGAGAAGGCATGGCGCGACACAAAGTGTATCTTTTCCCTTATGTTTGCTTCAAAGTGTGTATGTCACACCATAGAATGTGTATGGAGCGACACGACCTTGCCTGCACATTTTCCTCGTGTGTTGAAGTCTTCCGATTGTCCGTACTTGACCCCAAGTTTCTTCTAGCTCCTCTATTGTTTCCAAAAACTTATTTCCTTCCAATTCAAAAATCAAATTAAAAATCCAAATCCTAAAATCTAACTAATGAAAAAAACATTAAATTTAAAATTAGACAAAATTTAAAAGCGAAATCCTTTTCGGGGTCGAGACGATCTGTATCGCCTCCTATGAAGAACTTCTAGCTTGTCCTCACACTTTGACCTATCGTTTGTTCCATTGTCAATAAATATAAACAAAAACCTTCGGTCGATTCCAATGATATTGCCTTATCTTCGGTCGACAGGACATCCACATCACAAGCCACTTGGTGCCAAATCTGAACCAACCCCAAATTTCCTTTTGAGGTTTTATTTTCTCAAGCTTCCTCCCCTCCATGTCACGATAAGCTTTGGTTTCTTACATGTTTCCTTCATCATCAAATGAGAATGAGATGAACTTGTCGATTTATTTGGTTGGCACCTCATTAGGTATGGCCAGAAAGTGTACCAGCTCGTTTACGCTTTAATTCAAAATCGATTGTAGCTCGAAGTTAGTTGTTAATTCTATCTTTACTTCTACTTCTACATCCATGTTAATTAGATTAGAGACATCTTCGATTATATTTAATTCATTCTCATATCCAGATCCAAACTCTTTTTTATTTTCAAGATTTAATTTTGCATACTTGTCAATGATTCATTGGTCCTTCGGATCAGAATGGGAGACATCATGTATGACATCTTCCAATTGAGCAATTGCTAGTGATATTTTTCGGAATAGTTCCTCTAATTGATCCAACTATCGTTGGATTCTCATTGATTTAGCTTGGAATTCTTTCCTGCGACTTTCTTACTCGAAGGTATAGTCATACGAATTACGAGGAGTTTTAGTTAGATATTCAAATGTTCCCATGTCACACCCCAAAAATTGGGTTAGTAGAATTGGGTAAATAGGATTGGGGGTTAGTGAAACAGAACCCATAAATAGGTTAGAAAAAAATAATTAGGAATTAATTAAATAAAATAATTATAATTATAATTTTTAGGAAAATGGTAGATCTCGTGTTACTAAATTGAACTTCTTTTTAAAAGTGATTTCTAACTCATTTTGATCTAATTAAATGATTTTTTATCTTGATTTAACAAATAAATGATTTTAAAAAATCAAACATTTTCCTCTTTAAATCATTACATAAGCTAGATTTTTCCATAAAAATTGGATCGGTGTAATTGAATGAAATTAATGGTTTAGATCTGTAATTAGATTATAGTTGGGATGTATGAAGCCGATAATCTAAGCCTAGAAATGATATTTGAGTGGTTAAACACTTATTTCGACAAAACTAGTTAATTTTTCAATAAAGAGGTTAGAAGGCTTTGATCTATGATTTTGGAATGATTTAATGGTTTTTGCTATTGTTATTAATGTCTTTGAAATGTGTTTGATGTGTATTGGAAGTGCCAATTTATTTGGGAACCTCTACAAGCACAGAAAAAGGCACACAAAAGCTTACTTAAGCATTATAGTTTAAGAAAAGGTTGCTAAGGTGAGTGGTTTGATATAATACATTTAAACTATAGCACATAGACTAAGGTAATACATGCGAACCTCTACTTAATTAATATGCGGACCTGTTGTGTGTTGGTATGAGAACCTTACTTTATTAACCTGCAAACATTGCTAAAACACCATGTAAACCAAGTAGTATGATTTATGAACCCCTACTTTACAAATATGTGAACCCTTGTTTTATAAACATGAGAACCCCAACTTTGTAAACAAGCGAACACCTATTTTATAAATATACGAGCCCCTATTTTGTAAACATGTGAACCCTTACTTTTTTAATATGTTAACCCTATCACATAATGTCATGTGAACCCTACTATTATATATGCAAACACTGCCAAGCCATGTGCGAGTCATACCATTGTGCGAACCTTACCCATTTATGTGCTTACCTAAGTGCGAACCACTACCTATATGTGAACCCTATATTTGAGGTGCGAACCCCTACCTATTTTTGAACCCTATATGTGATGTGTGAGCCCTACCTATGTGCAAACCATACTGTATATGCGAACATGTTGTGTGATAAATGTGAACCTTACTAAGTATAACCTGTGAACCCCTATCTATAACATGTGAACCATGTTCTGTATGATTTGTGAAACCTGTTAAGAATGATATATGAACCTATGGTATATGATATGCAAACCTATGTTGAATGAGATACGAACCTATGCTCATTGACATGCAAACCTGTATGTTAACATGTGAGCCTATATGCGACATGTGAACCTACGCTATGTGTAAATTCTGCTGATATGCAAACCCATGTTAAATGTGAATTGTGATATTGTGTTCTTTGCTAAATTATGAATAGTAATATTACAAACTATGAATTGTGAATTGTTTTATATTGTAAGAGCTCGGCTTAACTGCAAGCCCTATTATACTAAGTATTGTGAATGTGTTAGAATGATATGTTGGTATTGGGATCTCTTGGAACCATTGGATATAGTTGGCATGCCATAGGACTGTCAGTACTCACCCTTATTATTATCATCGGGCTTTATGGCCCAGAGATGCGTTGGAGAGATAAGGGAAAGTAGAGCATAGCTCTATTCACTGTAGATAGCGCAGTGCTCTATGAGTGAACAGTGTTGAAGAGTGTGAGAATTTGTGCTACACTTATATTGGAGACTACACTGCTCTTTGAGTCAAAATCGAGGAGTTAGAAGGAGATCTGTTTACCCAATGTGTGGTGATAGAGTCTACTTATATGATTCAAAATCTCAAGATGCCTATTTATCATTATTTGAAATATATGAGTTACGATGTGGTATGAACTATTATTTCATATGAACTATTAATATATATGAACTGCTATTTTATGTGAGCTGCTTATTCTATGTGAACTGTTTATTTCGTGTGAACTGTTATTTCCTGCAAGCTGTGATAAAAAAGGAATCATTAAAGAATGCCCATTCATTTTAACCTGATTACCATGTTTACTTGTAATATGTTTGAGCACTCGCTGAGCTTCAATAAGATTACACTCTCTTTTAAAACATTGCAGTGATATAGCTTGTGAAGAGGTGGGGATGTGAGCCATGCAAGTGATCCATAACAAAGGTACACTTGGGTATGTTGATATGTTCCCTACCCCAAATGATGAAGGCAATGTGGGACCAACTTATGGGATTTAGTATTAGACTTAGTTATAATTATTGGGTTGTAATTGGACATTATGGACTCTTTAATTGTTTGGTTTGGAATTTTATTACTGCTTGAGATAGATGACTAAATGGTGGATTATAAATGCTTGGTGAATGGTATGATAATTATTTGACTAACTCGTAAGTGTAGGTTGAAGAGCCTATGGTCATTGAGGTAAGACTTAGATGTTTTATGTGTGATTTGGAAAAGAATCATGAGTTTAGTAAGACTTAGATGTTTTATGTGTGGTTTGGAAAATAATCATGAGTTTAGTATGCATGAAATATAAAATTGGACAAATTACATAAATTGCTAATTGCCTACTAACTAATTAAATGCTAACTTAATGAAGTTGTGCATGATGGTTTAATAGAGCTTCCCAAAATAATACTTATAGATACTCCTACAATACTATTTTCAAACCTAGTGCAGTAGAGTTTTTCCGACATTTTACTATACTACATTTTAAATCAAATCATATTTCATGAAACAAAATAGTTTTCAAAGTCCTTACAAATATATCCTTTTTAAAAATACCTTACTGCATTCATGTATGCTTAACTGAAGCTTCTGAAGTAATTGTCGGTTAAATATTAAATTATGAATTAGACTTGTTGATTTATTGATTAGAGTAGTGCAACGGAAGTATGATTTTTGGATTTTAAATATTCTCTGAATAATTGTGGTGTGAATGAATTGGATGATGTGTTTTGTGGTTGTTTTAATGACGAGTCACTTTGGTGGCTAATGTAACGTTCAAAATTTGGGTCAGACTATCCCGGTAGGGTTTGGGGCGCCACATCCAAAATGTCGTTCCGGTATCTCATCCAATGTACTCTCTACTTTCTTTTCTTTCTTTTTTTTTTTTTTTTTTGCTTTTGGTGTGATCCCTCTAACTAGTCCACCCATTTTTCAATTTCTTCTAAGTTAGCTTGAAATTCCAGATCACGAAGAAAGGGCTTGTATAAATCTAACTCATAAGGGAGTTCAGATGAATAATCACATTCTGCTGATTTGTTGAGACTTCTTTTGTCCAACTTGGCCTTTGTTTGTTCCAAAGTTGCTCAAGCAAGTTCCTATATACATCATCATCCATTATTAAATCCACTTCTTGCTAAACTGAGTAGTTGGGCATGTCATATTTTCTGCCATACCTCGATTGATTCATCAGATCTCCACCCCTCTCTGATGTATAATCATTTGGCTTAGGTGGGAGTTCATTCAAATAATCAGGTTGCTCGTCTTTGTAATTTCGACTCCATTGGTTTGTCGAATCTCCATACAACCAACTCAATTTCGATAGCTCATACACCGACCTATAAAATTCAATATTCATGATTAAATCTAACAATTAACAAGGTAAGTAAATATAATAATCAAAATAATTTTTTTAGGACTAAAATAAAATAAAATAAAATTACTTAAATAAAAGTTAGACACTATCTAACTCATTCACCTTTCAAGAAATATTATTTTACAGTAATCAATCTAAAAAAAGTTTCACCTTCACAATCCCCAGCAACTAAATGACTTATCATTTATAATAAAAATATCACACCAAAAATATACTGAATTAAATTGGAGGTGTCCACAAGTGTACAAGTCAAATTGTAATATAGTACTATGTTACAACAGAACACCGGTAAGTATTTTGAGGATCGTACCCAAGTGATCGCAGATTGGAGAAATTAATATTAAATTAATTAAAAAAATAATTACTAATCTAGTCGAGTCATGAATTAGTAGTGCAAATCCAAATTAATATTGTAACACCCTTAACCCGTATCTGTCGCCGGACTAGGGTTAAGAGGCATTACCAAGACATATCAAAACATTTCGCAATCATTTCACAATCAAAAGTCATACATTGTCATATCATAGTCAAATATCAATGTAAAGTCCCTTTCTTAGGTCAACGAGACCTTAAACATACTTTGGAGATGTAACACCCAAACCCGACCTAGACATTACGGCCGAATCTGGTGTGTCACATCTGAGTGTTTTTCGAAAACCCTGTTTTCCTTGAAAACACTTCTTATTTGAAAACTTAGGTGAAATCCCAATTACGTTAGTTTATTTTCAACACGTGGTTCATTGAAAAATACGTAATATTATTCCCAAAATCTATTTTAGTTGTAGAAGCTAGTTTTAAATTAATTACTGAAACTTGATGTAAAACAAAATTAAGTTGCGAAAGCATTTTGAAAATGTTGCGAAAACATAGTCTTTGAAAACAATTATTATTTTGAAAATTCGATATTCCTACTCTAGCAGTTTAGAATATGAAATCAAAAGCCCATTAAAAGTTAAAAACCCCCAAATGGCCTTATTACATAATTAAAACCCAAATATGAAAGCTTAAATAAATTGAATCGTTAACAACCAATCTACGGACGTGTGGCCACCACTGAGTCCCTCGCAGCTCCAAATCGTCTAAGGCTGGGGATTACCTGCACAGTTAAATGAAGGGTGAGTTTACGAAAACTTAGTGTGTATAATCCCCTATCAGTCAACAGTAACAGTGCATACAGTAATAGTCTGGGCCTGAGCCCTATTCAACAATAGTACAGTCTGGGCCTAAGCCCTATGCAGTAACAGTGTGGGCCTATGCCCAAAATAGTATAATCATGATACAAGTATGCAACCCAACCCAATCCATCCTGCTCACCACCCGTACCAACTAACTCACCATGTGGGGATTAAATCGACCCACTGAGCCAACTCACCAATATCGTAGCGTAGCTGCTAATAGTAATGCACCAAAGCTGCTAATAGCGGTAAACGTGGCGTAGCCACTAATATTAGAATACGTGGCAAAGCCACCAGAACAGTACTTCTTCCAAATCAGTATCCCATCCCCAATGCAGAATGTCATGTCATAATATTTCATCTATGCAAGATTTCATACTCAGAAACGGCCATGCATATATCATACACTCATCAATCAACCTATCTCTAAGGTATAATAGTCATTTCCACCCATTGGGGTAGAATAGTAATTTTAACCCCTCAAGGGTATTTTGGTCATTTTACCCTTAGGGGTCTCGATATAGATAATCGACCTCTTGAAAGGTCCACAGTCGCCTCGAGCGACTTAAGTGACCTAAACAGACCTAACGGTGTAAATGGGCCTAAGGCCCATTATTCGACCCAAGTGGGCCCACACACTCGTGTGGCGCATTCAACCCAAATTTAGCTACGGCTATGTGACCTACATAGCCAAGTCCAAGATTTATCACTTACCGTGGATTTAATCTGTATGGGGCCTACGAGCTCATTGGGCCCTCACTACCCATTTCGGCCCAACAAAGCCCTTAATGGCTTATGCCATGCACACGACATGACAAACCAAACCACTTCCCACCTAACAATTAAATTTTCACAAGCATGCCCATAGGCCCACTGGGCCCAGAACACGAGAAAGCTCATGGTGGCCTCTATAGTTTATCGCCCATGGTTTGTGGGCTCGATTTACCCCACGAGCAATCATATGCTCGTGAGGCCTCAAATGCCGAAGTTTCAGCTTTTGCTGATTTCCATCAAAGAAGGGCGTGAATACACACTTGATTATGAGAACGCGCCGAAGTCCACGATTACCACCCTTGGCACATCTTGTATTGACTCTTAATCATTTTCCCCCTCACCAACTCAACTGGTTCGCTCTATTTAAAGCCAGCTTCTCACCAATTCTCATGTTAGCTTCCCAATGTGGGATTGCTTTCAACCATTAGGTTGAAAATTCCTCATTCTTATGACCACTTCAACCATAAATTTCCAGCCCAACTCCACCTCCTACACAACTCAAATAGCAAAATAAATACTCCACTACGCATCCTAAGACTTGAACCTCAGAAAAACCAAATTAAATTGTAAGAGCCAAGACTTGAACCTAGGCTCCCTTGAAACCTTAATGACGCCACAACCACTAAACCACATGTTTCCTTGTGTCATTTACTTAATACAATAATTTAAAAGGCCATCCTCCAAGCATCCAGGGTTTTCTCACTTAAAACCAAATTTTTTGCTAAAGCCAAGATTTAAACCTAGGACTTTTCCAACTCCTCTCAGGACCCTTAATGTAACACCCCAAACCCAGCCCAGAAGTTAGACCCGAATTTGGTATGTCACATTGAAGTGTTTCTCGAAAAACATGTTTTCATTAGAAACCCTTCTTATTTAAAACGTAGTACATTGAAAACTTCTTAATTTTATTTCCAAAACTCCTTTTTACTTTGCGGAAGCTAATTCTAAACGTAATCGATTTGCGAAAATGTGATGTTTTAAAAGTTAAGTCACGAAAACGTAGTGTTTTGAAAACAATTGTTGTTTTGGAAAACCATGTCCTACTTCTAACAAATATTAGACATACTAAATAAACTTTCCAAATAAAAGGTTAAGGAAATAAAGAGGCCTTATTACAAACCAAATAAAAACTAAAGTGCTTAACTAAATAAACGAAATAGAAAAACATGTGCAGTTGTGTGGTCGTCTGAGTCCCTCTGCGACACCGATCCACCTAACGCTGGGGATTACCTGCACAGTTAATAAACAGGGTGAGTTTACAAAACCTCAGTACGCAATCCCCTTACTAAAGTAACAGTAAGTATACAGAAACAAAAGTAGAAACAGTCTGGGCTAGAGCCCGCTAACAGTAACAGTACAGTCTAGTTCAAAGCATACATGGGCCAAAGCCTATTACAATGTCATTTGGGTCATAACCCATAACAGAATCAATTGGGTCCATCCCAAACCAATAACAGAACAGAATGTGTGAATGCATGGATGCATGCTATCCCATCCCAATAATCCAAACACATCAACTCCGTCCCCCGGTACACATCATGTGGGGATATAAATATCGACCCACCCATCCGATACACATCAATGGTAGCCCGGTTGTGGTACTACCTTCGTTACAGCAAAGCTGCTAATCATATATTGGGCTTAAAAAACCTTCAGTAGCGGTATTATAATTGGCACAAAGCCATCGGTAACTGTATTATGTTTGGCACATAGCCATCAGCAACGGTAATATAATCGATACACAGCCTTGGGTAAAAAAAATCCACATAGAGTCATCCATAAGTATGTTAGGCACATAGTCACAAGTAAATATGTTTGGCACAAAGCCGTAGTCAAGATGGCACAAAGCTATTTTTAGGTTGGCATAAAGCCACAATCAGAATAATTGAGTTTAAACCATAGATAGCTGTTTCATGTCAGGCACATAGTCATCAGTGACGATAATACAGTCGGCACACAGTCTCGGGCAAATATGATCGACACAAAGTCTTCAATAATCATATATTGGGCTTAAAAGCCACCGGTGGATCCATGGTCATCAAGCAACCATGCGATCCTCAATCGGTGGATCCACTGTCGTCAAGCAACCATGCCATCCTCAATTTCTTCCTCTGTTTCACAATTCCAACCCTATGCAATATGTCGTGTATGTCATGCTCAATCATCACACGTGTATGCAAAATGGTCGTGCTCAGTAACAACCATTTAAACATATATTAAAAACATATTAGTTTTACAACCACAGTCAAGTCAGTTAAAACACAATCCTACAATCACAGTCAATTAGTCAAATTCATAGTCTAAGTAAGTCATTTACCCACAAGGGCAATACAGTCATTTTACCTTACAGGGGTATTTCAGTAATTTTACACTACAAGGGTAATACGATAAATTTAAAAACTGAGGGTATTTCGATAATTTTACAAATCAGGGGTATTTTGATAATTTTACAAATCGGGGGTATTTCGGTAATTTTACAAACTGAGGGTATTTCAATAATTTTACAAATCGGGGATATTTTAGTAATTTTACAAATTGGGGGTATTTCGATAATTTTATAAACTGGGGATATTTTGGAAATTTTACAAATTGGGGGTATTTTGGTAATTTTACAAACTTGGGGTATTTTAGTAATTTTATAAATGGGGGGTATTTCGGTAATTTTACAAATCAGGAGTATTTCGGTAATTTTACAAATTGAGGGTCTTAACGACCCAACAGAAGGTCCACCGTCGCCTCGAGCGACTTAAGTAACCTAAACAAACCTAACATTACAAATGGGCCTAAGGCCCATTACTCAGCCCAAGTGGGCCCACACGCTCGTGTGGCCCATTTAGACCAAATTCAGTTATAGCTATGTGACTTAAAAAGCCCAATCCAAAATTTATCACTTACCGTGGATTTAATCTGTGTGGGGCCCACGGGCCCATTGGGCCCACACAGCCTACGCCATGCACACGACATGACAAGCCCAACTACTTCCCACCTAACATTTAAATTTACTCAAGCGGGCCCACGGGCCCATCGAGGCCCAGAATAGCCCCAGCACACGAGAATGCTCATGGCGGCCTCTACAGTCTATCACTCTTGATCTGTGGGCTCGATTTACCACACGAGCAATCGCACGCTCGTGAAGCCTCAAATGCTGAAGTTTCGACTTTTCAGCTTTTACCAGCTTCTAACAAAGAAGGGTGCGAATACACGCCTGTTTATGAGAACGCGCCGAAGTCCACGATCACCAACCTTGGCACACATCCTGCATTGAGTCTTCCTCCCAACTCACCTAGTTTGCTCTATTTAAAGCCAGCTTCTTACCAATTCTCATGTTAGCTTCCCGATGTGGGATTATTTTCAACCATTAGGAAAATTCCTCATTCTTATGACCACTTCAACCACAGAGTTCCAGTCCAACTTCACCTCCCACACAGCTCAAATAGCAAAATAAATATTCCACTGAGCATCCCAAGACTTGAGCCTCAGACCTCACAGTTACAGAACACGCCACCTTGCCACTCCACCACATGCTCTTTTTGTGATAAAAATGTCTACAATTAACTTTAAGACATATGTGCCAGTGTCCAGATTCACTTAAGAGAAAAACCAAAATGAATTGTAAGAGCTAAGACTTGAACCTAGGCTCTCTTAAAACCTTAATGGCGCCACAACCACTAGACCACATGTTTCCTTGTGTCATTTATTTAACATAATAATTTAAAAGGCCATTCTCCAAGTATCCAGGGTTTTGTTCACTTAATACCAAAATTTTTGCTAATGCCCAGGTTTGAACCCAAGATTTCTCCAACACTTCTCAAAGCCATTAACCACCAAAGTAGACATTTAATTGTGCCATTTCCTTGCACAATTAAATACTTATATACAACCTCCTTACGGACCCAAACTCAAGGCCCAATACTTCTTGGCCCAAATTCGGGGCATTACAATTCTACCCCCTTAAAGAAATTCCGTCCTCGAAATTTTCAACTATCTGAACAAGCGCTTAGCTCAACCTACACCACTACGCTCCTGCTGCTCACTCTAGTTCCAAACTACACTAATACACTTTTAACTTAATCTGAAAACCTCTCACACCCAACCAAGCATCTAACCACAAAACTAAATAGATATTTACCATACATGCATACAATTTCTATATTCAAACATCACATCCAAACAAAACACACCTGACTTAAAAGGAACTATGCAATCCCAAACCCGATGCTCCTTAGACCTGTATATGAGACACGCTCCTGACTTCCTCTATCATTCGATCGGATGGCACCTTTTGCAACGCTCGCAAGCTGGAAATTTCAGATGCGTCTTAATGCGTTTCACAGAACGGGGCTCCTGCTTCAGAGGATTGTGATCCCTCTTCCTACTGTGCTCTAAGCGCCTAGCCTGAAGTGTTTCACCATACGCCTTAACTCTTGCCTTGAACACTTCTACTAGCACTTCCCTTACCAACCGGGTCATTGCCTCCGTACCAAGCTTCGGGTTATTGTTACCCGAAGATTGGCGGACTTACCTTGACTACAATTTCCTGAACCATCTCATGTTTCGGGGAGACGGGCAACTCCTCGCGACCTTGCTTGCCTTCGGAATCCATCACAGCACTGTTGCTAACTTAAACAAAATCTGATTTCCAGAACATACACTAAATAAATACAAAATCTAACTTTAAGTACAATCTAACAGAAAACTTACGGATTCGACGTCGGAGACTCGGTAACCACACTTTCAGGAAAATATTCAGAAAAACATTTCAAATACGTCAAATCTTTTTGAACCTTTTTGAAACAATTCTTTCAAAAATCCAATTTTAAAACCCATTCCACAGCCAAGTTTTATAACTTGGCTCTGATATCACTAAATATAACACCCCAAACCCGGCCCAGAAGTTAGGCCCGAATTTGGCGTGTCACATTGAAGTGTTTTTCGAAAACCATGTTTTCATTAGAAACCGTTCTTATTTAAAACATAGTACATTGAAAACTTCTTAATTTTATTTCCAAAACTCCTTTTTACTTTGCGGAAGCTAATTCTAATAGTAATCGATTTACGAAAACGTGATATTTTAAAAGTTAAGTCGCGAAAACATAGTGTTTTGAAAACAATTGTTGTTTCGGAAAACCATGTCTTACTTCTAACAGATATTAGACATACTAAATAAACTTTCCAAATAAAAGGTTAAGGAAATAAATAGGCCTTATTACAACCCAAATCAAAACCAAAGTGCTTAACTAAATAAACGAAATAGAAAAACATATGCAATTCTGTGGTTGTCTTTGAGTCCCTCTACAACACCGATCTACCTAACGCTAGGGATTACCTGCACGGTTAATAAATGGGGTGAGTTTACGAAAACTCAATGCGCAATCCCCTTACTAGAGTAACAGTCAGTATACAAAAACAAAAATAGAAACAGTCTGGGCTAGATCCCATTAACAGTAACAGTACAGTCCAGTTCAGAGCATACGTGGACAAAGCCTATTACAATGTCATTTGGGTCATAGCCCATAACAAAATCAATTGGGCCCATCCCAAACCAATAACAGAACAGAATGTGTGAATACATGGATACATGCTATCCCATCCCAATAATCCAACCGTTACACATCAACTCCATCCCCCGGTACATATCATGTGGGGATATAAATATCGATCCACCCATCCGATACACATCAATGGTAGCCCGGTTGCAGTACTACCTTTATTACAGCAAAGCTGCTAATCATATATTGGGCTTAAGAAGCCTTCAGTAGCGGTATTATAATTGGCACAAAGCCATCGGTAACTGTATTATGTTTGGCACATAGCCATCAGCGACGGTAATATAATAGGCACACAGCCTTGGTTAAATATGATCCACACAGAGTCATCCATAAGTATGTTAGGCACATAGCCACAGGTAAATACGTTTGGCACAAAGCCATAATCAAGATGGCATAGAGCCATTTTTAGGTTGGCACAAAGCCACAATCAGAATAATTAGGTTTAAGCCATCAGTAGCTATTTCATGTTAGGCACATAGCCATCAGCGACGGTAATACAGTAGGCACACAGCCTCAGGTAAAAATGATCGACACAGAGTCGTCAATAATTATATATTGGGCTTAGAAGCCACAGGTAGATCCACAGTCGTAAAACAACCATACGATCCTTAATCGGTGGACCCACGGTCGTCAAGTAACCATGTAATCCTCAATTTCTTCCTCCGTTTCACAATTCCAACCCCATGCAATATGTCGTGTATGTCATGCTCAATCATCATACTGTATTCAAAATGTCCATGCTCAGTAACAATCATTTAAACATATATTAAAAACATATCAGTTTTACAACCACAGTCAAGTCAGTTAAAACACAATCGTACAATCACAGTCAATCAGTCAAATTCATAGTCCAAGTCAGTCATTTACCCACAAGGGCAAAATAGTCATTTTACCCTACAGGGGTATTTAAGTAATTTTACACTACAAGGGTAATCCGATAATTTTGCAAACTGCGGGTATTTCGGTAATTTTATAAATTGGGGGTATTTCGATAATTTTACAAATCGAGAGTATTTCTATAATTTTACAAATCGGGGGTATTTCGATAATTTTATAAATCGAGGGTCTTAACGACCCAACAGAAGGTCCACCGTCACCTCGAGCGACTTAAGTAACCTAAATAGACCTAAACGTGCAAATAGGCCTAAGGCCTATTACTCAGCCCAAGTGGGCCCACACGCTTGTGTGGCCCATTTAGCCCAAATTCAGCTACAGCTACGTGAGCTACAAATCTCAATCCAACATTTATCACTTACCGTGGATTTAATCTGTGTGGGTCCCACGGGCCCATTGGGCCTACACGGCCTATGTCATGCACACGACATGACAAGCCCAACTACTTCCCACCTAACAGTTAGATTTACTCAAGCTGGCCCACGGGCCAAGAACAACCCCAGTACATGAGAACGCTCGTGGCGGCCTCTACAGTCTATCGCCCTTGATTTGTGGGATTGATTTACCACACGAGCGATCGCACGCTCGTAAAGCCTCAAATGCTGAAGTTTCAGCTTTTCGGCCTTTGCCGACTTTCAACAAAGTAGGGTCTGACTACACACCTGTTTATGAGAACGCGCCGAAGTCCACGATCACCAACCTTGGCACATCCTGCATTGAGTCTTCCTCCCAACTCATCTGGTTCGCTCTATATTTAAAGCCAACTTCTCACCAATTCTCATGTTAGCTTCCCGATGTGGGATTACTTTCAACCATTAGGAAAATTCCTCATTCTTATGACCACTTCAACCACAAAGTTCCAGTCCAACTCCAGCTCCCACATAACTCAAATAGCAAAATAAATACTCCACTGCGCATCCCAAGACTTGAACCTTAAACCTCATAGTTACACAACACGCCACCTCGCCACTCCATCACAGGCTCTTTCAGTGATTAAAACGTCCACAATTAACTTTAAGACATATGTGCCAGCATCCAGATTCACTTAAGAGAAAAACCAAAATCAATTGTAAGAGCTAAGACCTGAACCTAGGCTCCCTTAAAACCTTAATGACGCCACAACCACTAGACCACATGTTTCCTTGTGTCATTTATTTAACACAATATTTAAAAGACCATCCTCCAAGCATCCAGGGTTTTATTCACTTAATACCAAAATTTTTGCTAAAGCCTAGGTTTGAACCCATGATTTCTCCAACACTTCTCAGAGCCATTGACCACTAAAGTAGACATTTAATTGTGTCATTTCCTTGCACAATTAAATACTTATATACAACCTCCTTACGGACCCAAACTTAAGGCCCAATACTTCTAGGCCCAAATTCGGGGCGATACACTTAACCACTTGAGCAGACATTTAATTGTATCATTTCCTTGCACAATTAAATACTTATACACAACCCCCTCATGGACCCATACTTGAGGCCCAATACTTCTAGGCCCAAATTCGGGGCGTTACAAGAGAAGGATCGGGACTAAATCGATCTTGTATAAAAGTTTCCAAACACTTAAAAAAAATTCATGGAATCACAGGTTACACGCGCTGTGTGAACAGGCCGTGTGAAAATAGGGCATATATACTGACTTATACCACACGACTGGAGACATGCCCGTGTATCTTGGCCTTGGTCGAAACTGACTTGGGTCACACTGCTGACCACACGCCCGTGTGTCTAGCCCATGGACCCTTTGAAATGGCCATACACGCCCATGTGCCAAGGCTGTGTGCCTCACACGGACACTAGACACGCTTGTGTGTCTAGGCCGTGCTCGAGACTGACTTTAAATTGTAGGACTACTCCAGGGGACACACGACCATGTAACATGACCGTGTGTCACACACGGCTGAGACATACGCCCGTGTCACTGCTTGTGTGGACAAAAATAGGCTACTTGAAAAGCCATTTTTCCACCCTATATGTATAAGCTTTTAAGACCACATTTCATAACCCAATATGCAGCCAAAACATTTCTAAAACAAGCATCACTCATACTTCAATATCATTAATCATTTCCATACATAATTTCATGTAACTAATTCATACCTTGAACACATGATTCAAATCACATTTATAACCATTTCAACTACAAAACTAACATACCAAAAAAACCATTTCACTAGGCCATATATACACACCAAATTTACCATTTTTGCATCATATATCATATACCAAAATTAGACCATAAGTTCAACCATAACCAAGCCATATCTCATGGCATGATATACCCATCTCAAAACATACCACATTAATTCTAGCCTATACATACCATAATTTGATATATATTTTTTTCAAAAGGTATCAAACTAATATTTGATAGCGTGGTGATGATCCTTGATGATCCCCGAGCTTCCAGTAGCTTCGATAACTAAAAATAATTAAAAACACACACAGAGTAAGCTTTCCAAAGCTTAGTAAGCCATACACAAATAAACTTATCATTTTAAGCATATAAGCATCATAAAATACATATACTCTATAGCCAAATACTATCACAAACCACATAGTTTATATACATTTCACATATTCCCAATTTATTTGCACATATAGCATATTTGCTCATACCTATATCACATATAATCACCTGCACATATACTTACTTCTCATTAACAAATGTTTAACACATCTCCACGTACCTGAATCAGTTATTCATTCATTCAATCACGTATTTCTTAGAATGCCCATTGAACCGTATGGAATTAAATAGGATACGCGGATAGCTCGGAAAGCTTGTACAATGCCAACGTCCCAGACGTGGTCTTACATGTAATCAAATATCGATGCCACTGTCCTAAATAGGGTCTTACACGAAATCAAATATGATGTTGATGTCCCAGACATGGTCTTACACGTAAATCTCAAATCGATGCCAACGTCCCAGACATGGTCTTACACGAAATCACATATCGGAAATCCTATGTCATGACATATGTATCCTAACTGTGCCTATGGTTCATACGGGGCTTTTGTTCGTCGTCACATTATGGAAACTTTCTCAATTTCACATTTTCAACTTCTATAACCATTCATCACAATTCAATATCATATAAATATGAATAAATCAATTCAAGCACATTTATTTGTATATAGACTTACCTCGTACGGAAACGAACGACTATTTAACAACTTTCGACTTTCCCCGATCTAATTTTGTTTTCTTTGGTTCTTGATCTATATAAATTCAAATTTAACTCTTTTATTCAACAAATCATTAAATTCAATCCATATACACATATTTAAGGCATCTTACAAATTAGCCCTCACATTTTCACATTTTAACACTTTAGTCTGTAATTCATAAAATCACAAATTACACAAAATTTCCTTATACCCATATTTGGCCGAATATTCATGTGGTTCATATAAGCCCATATATTTCATTTATTTCACATTTTAGTCCCTCAATTTTTCATTTTCATAAATTAATCCAAAGTACTCAAATTCATCAAAAATCACAATACAAAACATGTTTATCTATCACCAAGCTTCCATATTTCATCAATTAACATCTCAAAACTCACATATTCAACAATGGCATATCTCAAAATCATCATAAATTTTAGAAAT
The DNA here is from genome assembly GCA_025698465.1 of Gossypium longicalyx. Taxonomy (NCBI): domain Eukaryota; kingdom Viridiplantae; phylum Streptophyta; class Magnoliopsida; order Malvales; family Malvaceae; genus Gossypium; species Gossypium longicalyx. Next base: position 61,375,092 of record CM046995.1, on the reverse strand, counting down.
TTGAGCATGGGCTAGCTAGATTACTATGCAACAATCACAAAAACATAGAAAGTACTAAAAACTGAGTCAAAACGGATCTTTAATCAAGCTAGATGTTGGCCGAATGCTTCAAACACTTAAACCCTATCTTTTCTTCTTCAATTTCGGCAAAACAAGGATGAATGAAGCACTAATTTCATGTCTTATTTTATTATTCATCATTAATAACTAGTTTACTATTATGCCCTTAATGTAATAACATTAAAATTCCATTAACTATAGGCATTTTTGTCCATCCATTATTCAAATGGTCTATTAACCACATAAGGACCTCTCAACTATAAAGACACATCAATTTAGCCATTATTCAAATAGAAGGACAATTTTGCATTTTCTGCGATTTAATCCTTTTTCATAAATCGACACACAAACGATAAAATTAAATCACGAAATTTTCACATATATCAATTCACATATTATAAACATGGAAAATAATATTAAAATATTTTTTGACTCGGGTTTGTGGTCCCAAAACCAATATTCTGACTAAGGTCTAAATCGGGATGTTAAAACTCTTCCCCTTAGGGATTTTCGTCCCCGAAAATCTTATCGTTGAACAGATTCGGATATTGTTGTCTCATAGCACCTTCGGCCTCCTACGTAGCCTCTGCAACACCGTGTCGATGCCACATTACTTTTACTAACGAAATTTTTTTATTTCTCAATTCTTTAACCTCGTGAGCCAAGATACGGATCAGTTCTTCTTCATAGGTCATATCGGACTGAATTTCAATCTTAGATGGGGAAATCACATGCGAGGGATCAGATCTATATCGTCGAAGCATCGATCCATGAAACACATTATGAATCTTTTCTAACTCAGGTGGCAATAGCAATCTATACGTAATTGGCCCAACACGCTCTATGATTTCATACGGACCGATGAACCTGGGACTCAATTTGCCTTTTCTACCGAACCAAAGTACTTTCTTCCACGGAGACACTTTCAAAAACACTTTATCACCGATCTCAAATTCAATATCTTTTCATTTCAAATCTGCATATGATTTTTGACAATCGAAAGCTACTTTTAAACTTTCACAAATCACTTTCACTTTCTGATCAGTCTCTTTTATCAAGTCAATCCCATGTATCTTATTTTCACGGAGCTCTGACCAATACAATGGTGTACGGCATTTTCTACCATATAAGGCTTCGTACGGTGCCATTTTAATGCTCGATTGAAAACTATTATTAGAAGCAAATTCAATCAATGGAAAATACTGTTCCCACGTACCTTCAAACTCAAGAATGCAACATCTAAACATATCCTCGAGAATTTGAATAATCCGCTTAGATTGACCATCTGTTTGCGGGTGAAAAGCAATACTGAAGTGTTATTTCCTACCTAAAGCCGCCTGTTGTTTCTTCCAAAACTGCGAAGTGAATCTTGGATCTCTATCTGACACAATAGACAATGGCACCCCGTGCAATCTCACAATATCAGAAATATATAACTCAGCTAATTTATCAAGCGAGTAAACAGATCGTATCAGGATAAAATGAGCTAATTTCGTCAATTGGTCAACCACAACTCAAATCGCATCTTTCTTTTTCGGAGATAAGGGCAAACCCAAAACAAAATCTATCGTTACTCTATCCCATTTCCACTCGGGAATCATAATTAGTTGTAACAAACCGGATGGCACCTGATGTTCAGCTTTAACTTGCTGACAGATCAAACATTTCGAAACAAAGTCAGAGATATCTCTTTTCATTCTAGACCACCAATAATGATGTTTCATGTTATTATACATTTTCGTACTACTCGGATGTCCAAATAAAAGACTGTTGTAAGCTTCGTTCAAAATCATCTGAATCAACTCTGAATTCCTCAGAACACAAATTCGCCCTCGGAATCTCAAACAATTGTCATTATCAATTCTATATTCAGAATTAGAATCCAAATCACACTGAGCTCGTTTTGCTATTATCTCATTATTAACTTTCTGAGCATCAATAATCTGTTGTAAAAACAACAGTCTCACTTTCAATTTGACTAAAATTGAACCATCATTGGACAGAACTTAATGAGTATTCACCGAACGTAATGCAAACAATGATTTCCGACTCAAAGCATCAGCAACAACATTTGCTTTTCCCAGATTATAATCAATAACAAGCTCATAATCTTTTAGCAATTCTAGCCATCTTCTCTGTTGTAGGTTCAAATCTTTTTGAGTCATCAGACATTTCAAACTTTTATGATTAGAATAAACATGACATTTCTCACCAAACAGATAGTGGCGCCAAATCTTCAAAGCAAACACAATAGCCTCCAATTCCAGATCATGTGTCAGATAATTCTTTTCGTACGGCTTTAACTGTCTTGAGGCATATGCTATGACTTTGCCTTCTTGCATCAAAACGTAGCCTAGGCCATTCAACGATGCATCACTATATATTATAAATTCTTTACCTGATTTTGGTTGTACTAACACCGGATGTCAGTAGAGCTTTCAACTGATCAAAGCTTTTCTGACACTTTTTGGACCATTCAAATTTAACATCTTTCTGAAGCAATTTCGTCAACGAAGTAGCAATCATAGAAAAGCCTTTCACAAATCGTCCATATTAATCGGCAAGTCCCAGAAAACTGCAGACTTCAGAAACATTTCTCGGAGGCTTCCAATCTAAGATAGCTGAAATTTTCCTCGGATCAACTCGAATACCTGATGCTGACACAATATGTACCAAAAAACCAACTTCGCGTAACCAGAATTCACATTTACTAAACTTCGCAAATAACTTCTTATTACACAAAGTCTGTAACACTATTCTCAAATGCTCAACATGTTCGGTTTCATCAAGTGAATATATCAATATGTCATCAATGAATACAACAACAACTCAATCTAAATATGGTCTGAAAATTCTGCTCATCAAATCCATAAAAACAGTAGGTGCATTTGTTAATCCAAAAGGCATAACTAAAAACTCATAGTGTCCGTACCTCGTTCTGAATGCAGTTTTTGGAATGTCTGAATCTTTTAATCTCAACTAATAACAACCTGATCTCAAGTCTATTTTTAAAAACACAGTAGCTCCTTTCAACTGATCAAACAAATCGTCAATTCTGGGCAGAGGTGTAATATCCCGAATTAGGGCCTAATCGGAATAGTGGTTTCGTGACCACAAATCTGAGATAGAAATAATTATTTTATAATTATTTTGAGGTTTATGATATCATTGCATGATTGTGTAAAAATTTTGTGAAGAAATTCTATGCATAAAATGCTTAATTTGAAGTTAGGGACTAAATCGAAAAAGTTGTAAAACTTGCATTCTAGAAGTTTTTAGTATGAAATTGCTTTGAAATATTAATTAGGAGGTCTTAAATATCAATTTGACCAATTTCTAAAATTTTGGACAAAATGGGCTTGTATATGAAAATTTTCAAAGAAAGGTATTAAGGGCATTTTGGTCATTTGGATAATTAATGAAATAAAATGGGAAAAATGACACAAAATAGTCATCTTCCCCATTTAGTTGCTGCCGAATGCTCTATCTCACCATAGCTAGGGTTTCTTCAACTTTCAAGCTTCATAGTAAGTGATTCTAAGCCCCGCTTTTAATGATTTTTACGTTTTTGAGATCTCAGTGAGCTCGATTAAACTTATGTTAGCAATAATTTAACCTAGGGTTTATATTTGGAAAAATACCCATAGGTGAAATTTGTGTATTTAGATGTTTTATGATAGAATATGAAGTTTTAAATTATGTTAGACAACTTGCACTACTCGATTTTAAGCAAAAACGAGTACAAGGGGCTTAATCGGTAAAAATACCTAATAGTCACAAGTACATGTTAGAGTGAGAATTTGATGTTGCTATAGAAGGAAAAGTGATCAGCATGTTGTAAAACATAAGAATAAGGAATAAAGTTTAATCCAGAGCCTAGGGGCAAAAGTAAATGTAAATCAAAAAAGCTTAGGGGTAAAATTGTAATTTTGCCAAAATTTGAATTAAGGATTAATTTGATAATGTGAGTATTAAATAAGCTAAATGTGTTATTTTAGATCAAGAAAGACGTGGAATCGACCCCAATCGAGGAAAAGAAAAGATTGTGGACTAAATTGCAAAATCTTTGTATTTTGGTACCAAGGTAAGTTCATGTGTAAATAATGTAACATAATTGTTATTTTTAAGTCATTGATGTCAATTATGTGATATGCTGATTTTTATTATGAAATATATGCTTTGTGGTTATTTTCGAACAAAATGCAAATCATGTGTGCTACTTGCTAAATATAATTATTACCGAGTTTTGGTTCCGGCATTCTACGGAAGACGGCAAGGATATGTATTCGAGGAAAATCCCGTTTGAACCTTAGAAATAGATTAGGATACAAGTGACATGTCACTAGGATGGTTGAGCATCCGAACTCATTGAGTTGAGTCCGAGTTCACTTATAGATGCGAATGTCCGAACTCGTTGAGTTGAGTCCGAGTTCGTGAGATGTAACTAGGCATCCGAGCTCGTTGAGTTGAGTCCGAGTTCACTTATGGATGCGAACGCCTGAGCTCGTTGAGTTGAGTCCGAGTTCGCTTATGGGCGGGTTACATAGTAGCTTGGCTACATATGTGGCACTTAGGTGCAAAGTTTTCATGTATCCGAATTATATTCCGATGTGTTCAACGGGTAAAGCTCTACTCAAATGGAGGAATATTCGAGATGTAAAGAGACGTATTGGTAAGTGATGTGAAATGGATATTTTGGACAGGTATGTATTTAACCCTCGGGTTGAGTATTGATACAATCACGATAAGGTAACAAGATGATGAAAAATGGTTAGAAATGTGATATGTGTTTTGGTGATGCATGCTAATGTTGTTTGGTATGATTGCTTTGTTATGTTACTTATTGTTTGCATATGAACTTACTAAGCATTTATGCTTACTCCCTCCTTCTTACTCATTGTAGTTTTGGACAAGCCAGCTCAGAGTCGGGATAGGTCGAAGGATCACCACACTATCCTAAAGAACTTTTCGGTAAATGGATTGTAAATTTAAGTATGGCATGTATAGCAATATACCTATTTTGTGTAAATGATCTTATGATATGGTGATGGAATGGTTGAGGAAATGCTTGATAATGATAAATTATGGAAATGGTTAGTTTAGATTATGTTTGATGTTATGGAAAATTAATAAGTTATCTAATTCATTAAAACTCATAAAAGGATGAAATTGCCATAAACAGAATATTGCAGCAACACTGATGTGAGTTTGAAAATTTACTAAAAATCATAGAAATTGAATTTGGTGATGGATTAAATATCAAAATGAATCTTATTATGTCTAGTTTCACATGAAACAAATGAAACAGGTAAAGGAATTATATGTTAGAAGATATTTGAATTTTAGTGAAACAGGGTCAGAGCAGTTTCTGGATCCCCTGTTTCAACTTTAAAAATTCACCATAAATTTTAAAGATATAATTAGGTGGTGTATTTTATAATATAAGAATCCTTATTGAGTCTAGTTTCAGTATAAATAAACCTCATAGTCATATGAATTTTATACAGAGAGAAATGTGGTTCGTAGTAAACAGAGGTCAGTCCAGTCAAGTCCTGTAACAGGGGTAACTTTAACTAATAAACTGTACTAAATGACCAAACCAAAAATTCTAGAAAAAAATTATTATATGAGTATATGAGTCTAGATTCAGGGAAAATTTACGGATCTTGATTTCGAGTTTTGTAACTTGAGATATGATTTTTCTTGTGACTATGACGCAAGTAGCTAAAAAGCTGTGAATGTAGAAACAAATAAACTAAAGTTCTTAAAATGTTAAATTAAGTTTAGTAACACATCATACTCGACTCCGGTGACGGTCTCGGGCGTGGGGGAGTTACATTTAGTGGTATCAGAGCAGGTTTAGTCGGTTCTCGGACTACATGTTGTATGTACGGATTTTGCTATACATGCCATATGTATAAATTGTGATAGTGTGACGACTTCTGACCTTTTTAAATGATTTTTTTATATAGTAAATGGATCCCGATCCAGCTGTGGTAGATGAAGTAGAGAGTAATGCGCCAGCTCCGCTGAAGGAGCAGCGCCAACTGAAAATGCACCTCCTACTGTTGGTCAGGGAGGAGGAGAAAGGGGTCGGGAAGCCTTTCTCCAAATGATGAGTGCATGGTACACTGAGTTCGTTCGTACGAACCTAAATGTACAACCTCCCCCACCTCCCCTAATACCTCAACCTGTACCCCCGATGCCTCAAGGTATGGATCTAATGAAATTTCATAGAAATCCAGTTGACAGAATCCGCAAGGAAGGGGCCGAAGAATTTAAAGCAAATGAATGTTTTCGATGTGGTTCTCCGGATCATTTTATTAGAGATTGCCCAGAGAGAGCTGAAAAAGAAAAATTTCAGAATACAAAAACAAGTGGGGCGGATTCGAGAGGACGATATCCAAGAAAAGCTAGGAGCGAAGCAAGTAGTAAGAATGTAGCCAGGGATGCACCAGTTAGACCTGAAGGAAGGGCTCCGGCTAGAACTTATGCTATTAAAGCGCGCGAAGATGCTTCCTCACCCGATGTGATTACCGGATCATTACTTTCCGGCCGACTTGATGTTGTTGCCGTTTGATGAGTTTGATGTTATTTTGGGTATGGATTGGCTGACATTGCATGATGCTAAAATAAATTGCAAAGAAAATGTTATAGAATTAAAGTGTGAAAATGGTGAAACTCATGGGTTGAATCGGATAAATCGAGGCATTGCCTAGTGTGATTTCTTCAATGTCGGCTCAAAGATATTTGAGAAAGGGTTATGAAGCTTATTTGGCGTATGTAATTAATACAAAAGAAGTTGAAAAGAAAGTTGAATCAGTGCCGATTGTGTGTGAATTTGCGGACGTATTTCCAGAAGAATTGCCGGGTTTGCCTCCAGTTAGGGAAGTAGAATTTGGTATTGATTTGATACCGGGAACAGCTCCGATTTTGATTGATCTGTATAGAATGGCACCAGCAGAGTTGAAAGAATTAAAGTCGCAGTTGCAAGAGTTGACTGATAAAGGCTTTGTGAGACCGAGTTTTTCACCTTGGGGTGCTCCCGTGTTATTTGTCAAAAAGAAGGATGGTTCTATGAGGTTGTGTGTTGATTATCGGCAGTTAAACAAGGTGACAATCAAAAACAAGTATCTGTTGCCAAGAATTGATGATTTGTTTGATCAGCTAAAAGGAGCGACATGGTTTTCAAAGATTGACTTGAGATCTGGGTATTATCAACTACGGGTAAAAGAGTCGGATGTGCCTAAAACTGCTTTTAGAACAAGGTATGGTCATTATGAATTTTTAGTTATGCCATTCGGGTTAACAAATGCTCCTGCTGTGTTTATGGATTTAATGAATCGCATATTCCGACCATACTTGGACAAATTTGTTGTGGTGTTTATAGATGATATTTTAATTTATTCAAAAGATGAGACAGAGCATGCTGAGCATTTGAGGATAGTTTTGCAAACTTTGAGAGATAAGCAGTTGTATGCTAAGTTTAGTAAAAGTGAATTTTGGCTCCGGGAAGTCGGATTTTTGGGTCATATTGTTTTAGGTGATGGTATACGGGTTGATCCTAGTAAAATTTCAGCCATTGTTGATTGGAAACCACCGAAAAATGTAAATCAAGTTAGAAGTTTCTTGGGGCTAGCTGGGTATTATCATGCGGTTTGTAAATGGATTTTCTATGATTGCTGCGCCTATAACTAGATTACTCCGAAAGGATGTTAAATTTGAATGGACGGAAGAATGTCAGCAGAGTTTTGAAGAATTGAAAAAGTTATTAACAGAGGCACCAGTGTTAGTACAGCCCGAATCAGGTAAAGAATTTGTAGTGTATAGTGATGCTTCTCTAAATGGTTTGGGGTGCGTGCTCATGCAAGAAGGAAAAGTGGTGGCTTATGCTTTGAGGCAGTTAAAAAATCATGAGAGGAATTATCCTACTCACGATTTGGAATTGGCTGCGGTGGTGTTTGCTTTGAAAATTTGGCGACATTATTTGTATGGTGAAAAGTGTCGGGTATATACCGACCATAAAAGTCTGAAGTACTTGATGTCACAAAAAGACTTGAATTTAAGACAGCGAAGATGGTTGGAGTTATTAAAAGATTACGAGCTTGTTATTGATTATCATCCAGGAAAAGCGAATGTGGTTGCCGATGCTTTAAGTAGAAAGTTGTTGTTTGCATTAAGAGTTATGAACACTCAGTTGAAAATGTCAGATGATGGTTCGATTTTAGCAGAGTTAAGAGCAAAACCGATGTTTTTACAAGAGATTTCTGAAGCTCAGAAAGATTATCAAGATTTGCAAGCCAAGAGAAAGCGGTGAGAGTTGATACGAATCGATTTCAAAATCGATTCGATGGGTGCTTAATGTTTAAAGATCGGATTTGTGTACCTAAGAATGAGGAATTGATTCAAAAGATCCTACAGAAGCACATAGTGGTTGTTTCTCGATTCATCCGGTAGTAATACGAAAATGTATAATGACTTGAAGAAAATGTATTGGTGGAATGGAATGAAAAGAGATATATCGAGTTTGTGTCCAAATGCTTAACTTGTCAACAGTGAAAGTCAACACCAAGTGCCTTCGGGATTACTTCACCTATTATGGTTCCCCGAATGGAAATGGGATCGGATTACTATGGATTTTGTATCGGATTGCCATTGACTCGGAAAAGAAAGATGCCATCCGGGTAATAGTTGACAGACTAACTAAGTCGGCTCATTTTATCCCTGATGCGTATGGATTATTCACTTAACAAGTTGGCTGAATCAGTATGTTAAAGAAATTGTTAGACTACATGGAATACCATTGTCGATTATTTCGAGATAGAGATCCAAGGTTTACCTCGCGGTTTTGGCAAAAATTGCAAGACGCGCGTAGGTACGAGTTAAATTTCAGATCTTCTTTTCATCCACAAACCGATGGACAATCGTAGAGAGTAATTCGATTCTTGAAGATATGCTCGGATGTTGTGTATTGGAATTTCAAGGAAGTTGGGAAAGATATTTGCCGTTGGTAGAATTTGCTTACAATAATAGTTATCGACGAGCTTGAAAATGGCACCTTATGAAGCATTGTATGGTCGTAAGTGTCGAACGCCTTTGTATTGGATGAACTCAAGGAAAATTAGATCTATGGAGTTGATCTAATAAAAGAAATCAAGAAAAAGTGAAGGTAATTCGAGATTGTTTGAAAGTCGTTGATAGATAGTAAATCTTATGCGATTTGAAACGAAAGACATTGAATTTCAAGTTGGTGATAAAGTATTTTTAAAGGTGTCTCCGTGGAAGAAAGTTCTCGATTTGGACGGAAGGGCAAATTAAGTCCGCGTTTTATTGGGGTAGTATGAAGTAATTGAAAAAGTTGGACCGGTAGCATATCGGCTAGCTTTACCACCTGAATTAGAAAAGATTCATGATGTGTTCCACGTATCTATGTTACGTCGGTTTCGTTCGAATCCTTCACATGTAGTTTCACCGACAGAAATTGAACTACAACCAGATATGACCTACGAAGAAGAACCAATTAAGATTTTAGCTCGAGAGGTCAAACAACTAAGGAATAAAAAGATTGCACTTGTGAAGGTGTTGTGGCAAAAGCATGGAGTAGAAGAAGCTACATGCGAATCCGAAGAAACTATGAGAACCACATCTGCTTACCGGTAAGATTTTCGAGGACGAAAATCCTTAAAGGGGGGGAGAGTTGTAATATCCCGAATTAAGGCCTAATCGGAATAGTAGTTTCGTGACCACAAATCCGAGATAGAAATAATTATTTTATAATTATTTTGAGGTTCATGATATGATTGCATGATTGTGTGAAAATTTTGTGAAGAAATTCTATGCATAAAATGCTTAATTTGAAGTTGGGGACTAAATCGAAAAAGTTGTAAAACTTGCATTCTAGAAGTTTTTAGTATGAAATTCCTTTGAAATATTAATTAGGAGGTCTTAAATAGCAATTTGACCAATTTCTAAAATTTTGGACAAAAATGGGCTTGTATATGAAAATTTTCAAAGAAAGGTATTAAGGGCATTTTGGTCATTTGGATAATTAATGAAATAAAATGGGAAAAATGACACAAAATAGTCATCTTCCCCATTTAGTTGCTGCCGAATGCTCTATCTCACCATAGCTAGGGTTTCTTCAACTTTCAAGCTTCATAGTAAGTGATTCTAAGCCCCGCTTTTAATGATTTTTACGTTTTTGAGATCCCTGTGAGCTCGATTAAGCTTATGTTAGCAATAATTTAACCTAGGGTTTATATTTGGAAAAATACCCATAGGTGAAATTTGTGTATTTTGATGTTTTATGATAGAATATGAAGTTTTAAATTATGTTAGACAACTTGCACTACTCGATTTTAAGCAAAAACGAGTAAAAGGGCTTAATCGGTAAAAATACCTAATAGTCACAAGTACATGTTAGAGTGAGAATTTGATGTTGCTATAGAAGGGAAAAGTGATCAGCATGTTGTAAAACATAAGAATAAGGAATAAAGTTTAATCCCGAGCCTAGGGGCAAAGTGTAAATACGCAAAAGTTTAGGGGTAAAATTGTAATTTTGCCAAAATTTGAATTAAGGATTAATTTGATAATTTGAGTATTAAATAAGCTAAATGTGCTGTTTTAGATCAAGAAAGACGTGGAATCGACCCCAATCGAGGAAAAGAAAAGATTGTGGACTAAATTGCAAAATCTTTGTATTTTGGTACCAAGGTAAGTTCATGTGTAAATAATGTAACATAATTGTTATTTTTAAGTCATTGATGTCAATTATGTGATATGCTGATTTTTATTATGAAATATATGCTTTGTGGTTATTTTCGAACAAAATGCAAATCATGTGTGCTACTTGCTAAATAAAATTATTACCGAGTTTTGGTTCTGGCATTCTACGGAAGACGGCAAGGATATGTATTCGAGAAAAATCCCGTTTGAACCTTAGGAATAGATTAGGATACAAGTGACATGTCACTAGGATGGTTGAGCATCCGAACTCGTTGAGTTGAGTCTGAGTTCACTTATGGATGCGAATGTCCGAACTCGTTGAGTTGAGTCCGAGTTCGTGAGATGTAACTAGGCATCCAAGCTCGTTGAGTTGAGTCCGAGTTCACTTATGGATGCGAACACCCGAGCTCGTTGAGTTGAGTCCGAGTTCGCTTATGGCCGGGTTACATAGTAGCTTGGCTACATATGTGGCACTTACGTGCAAAGTTTCCATGTATCCGAATTATATTCCGATGTGTTCAACGGGTAAAGCTCTACTCAAATGGAGGAATATTCGAGATGTAAAGAGACGTATTGGTAAGTGATGTGAAATGGATATTTTGGACAGGTATGTATTTAACCCTCGGGTTGAGTATTGATACAATCACGATAAGGTAACAAGATGATGAAAAATGGTTAGAAATGTGATATGTGTTTTGGTGATGCATGCTAATGTTGTTTGGTATGATTGCTTTGTTATGTTACTTATTGTTTGCATATGAACTTACTAAGCATTTATGCTTACTCCCTCCTTCTTACTCATTGTAGTTTTGGACAAGCCAGCTCAGAGTCGGGATAGGTCGAAGGATCACCACACTATCCTAAGAACTTTTCGTAAAATGGATTGTAAATTTAAGTATGGCATGTATAGCAATATACCTATTTTGTGTAAATGATCTTATGATATGGTGATGGAATGGTTGAGGAAATGCTTGATAATGATAAATTATGGAAATGGTTAGTTTAGATTATGTTTGATGTTATGGAAAATTAATAAGTTATCTAATTCATTAAAACTCATAAAAAGGATGAAATTGCCATAAACAGAATATTGCAGCAACACTGATGTGAGTTTGAAAATTTACTAAAAATCATAGAAATTGAATTTGGTGATGGATTAAATATCAAAATTAATCTTATTATGTCTAGTTTCACATGAAACAAATGAAACAGGTAAAGGAATTATATGTTAGAAGATATTTGAATTTTAGTGAAACAGGGTCAGAGCAGTTTCTGGATCCCCTGTTTCAACTTTAAAAATTCACCATAAATTTTAAAGATATAATTAGGTGGTGTATTTTATAATATAAGAATCCTTATTGAGTCTAGTTTCAGTATAAATAAACCTCATAGTCATATGAATTTTATACAGAGAGAAATGTGGTTCGTAGTAAACAGAGGTCAGTCCAGTCAAGTCCTGTAACAGGGTAACTTTAACTAATAAACTGTACTAAATGACCAAACCAAAAATTCTAGAAAAAAATTATTATATGAGTATATGAGTCTAGATTCAGGGAAAATTTACGGATCTTGATTTCGAGTTTCGTAACTTGAGATATGATTTTTCTTGTGACTATGACGCAAGTAGCTAAAAAGCTGTGAATGTAGAAACAAATAAACTAAAGTTCTTAAAATGTTAAATTAAGTTTAGTAACACATCATACTCGACTCCGGTGACGGTCTCGGGCGTGGGGGAGTTACATTTAGTGGTATCAGAGCAGGTTTAGTCAGTTCTCGGACTACATGTTGTATGTACGGATTTTGCTATACATGCCATATGTATAAATTGTGATAGTGTGACGACTTCTGACCTTTTTAAATGATTTTTTTATATAGTAAATGGATCCCGATCCAGCTGTGGTAGATGAAGTAGAGAGTAATGCGCCAGCTCCGGCTGAAGGAGCAGCGCCAACTGAAAATGCACCTCCTACTGTTGGTCAGGGAGGAGGAGAAAGGGGTCGGGAAGCCTTTCTCCAAATGATGAGTGCATGGTACACTGAGTTCGTTCGTACGAACCCAAATGTACAACCTCCCCCACCTCCCCTAATACCTCAACCTGTACCCCCGATGCCTCAAGGTATGGATCTGATGAAATTTCATAGAAATCCAGTTGACAGAATCCGCAAGGAAGGGGCCGAAGAATTTAAAGCAAATGAATGTTTTCGATGTGGTTCTCCGGATCATTTTATTAGAGATTGCCCAGAGAGAGCTGAAAAAGATAAATTATGGAAATGATCTTATGATATGGTGATGGAATGGTTGAGGAAATGCTTGATAATGATAAATTATGGAAATGGTTAGTTTATATTATGTTTGATGTTATGGAAAATTAATAAGTTATCTAATTCATGAAAACTCATAAAAAGGATGAAATTGCCATAAACAGAATATTGCAGCAACACTGATGTGAGTTTGAAAATTTACTAAAAATCATAGAAATTGAATTTGGTGATATATTAAATATCAAAATGAAGCTTATTATGTCTAGTTTCACATGAAACAAATGAAATAGGTAAAGGAATTATATGTTAGAAGATATTTGAATTTTAGTGAAACAGGGTCAGAGCAGTTTCTGGATCCCCTGTTTCAACTTTAAAAATTCACCATAAATTTTACAGATATAATTAGGTGGTGTATTTTATATTCTAAGAATCCTTATTGAGTATAGTTTCAGTATAAATAAACCTCATATTCATATGAATTTTATACAGAGAGAAATGTGGTTTGTAGTAAACAGAGGTCAGTCCAGTCAAGTCCTATAACAGGGGTAACTTTAACTAATAAACTGTACTAAATGACCCAACCAAAAATTCTAGAAAAAAAATTAGTAGATGAGTATATGAGTCTAAATTCAGGGAAAATTTACGGATCTTGATTTCGAGTTTTTTAACTTGAGATATGATTTTTCTTGTGACTGTGACGCAAGTAGCTAAAAAGCTGTGAATGTAGAAACAAATAAACTAAAGTTCTTAAAATGTTAAATTAAGTTTAGTAACACCTCATACTCGACTCCGGTGACGGTCTCGGGCGTGGGGGCGTTACAAGAGGATATTTATTCTTGATAGCCACTTTGTTCAACTAACGATAATCAATGCACATTCTCATCGTTCCATCTTTTTTTTTTCACAAACAGAACAGGAGCACCCCAAGGTGAGAAACTCGGTCTTGTGAATCCTGTATCAGTCAACTCTTGCAACTGAGACTTTAATTCTTTTAACTTGGTCGGATCCATTCTATACGAAGCTATCGAAATTGGAGTAGTCCCTCGCACCAATTTAGTGCCAAACTCAACTTCTCGAATCGGCAGTAATCCCGAAAGTTCTTCAGCAAACACATCAGGGAATTCACATACAACAGGCACTGATTCAATTTTCTTTTCTGTTAGTTTTGAATCAATCACATAAGTAAAGTAGGCTTCACAACCCTTTCTGTAACACCCCTTACCCGAGTTCGATACCAGAACAGGATACGAGATGTTACCGGACTTAAATACAAGCAAACATACATTTCCTAGTTATGAAAATTTTCTCCAATTTAAAACTTTTAACAATAACTTAATGTCCCTAATATGGGCCTACAAGGCCCCGGACACGCTTTGGAGTTGATTCGAAACTAATCTATGCACTATAGAAAACTTTATAAAAATTTAAGCTGACAGGGGCACATGCTCGTGTGGATAGGCAACACGCCCGTGTGTCTCCTTAACATGGCCATGTTGAAGGCCCGTGTGGCTCACACGGCCTAAAATATCAGGACACGCCCTTGTCCCTAGCCAGTACGAATTTATTTTTTGATTCGAACCTACAGGGGTTTTCACAAGACTTGGCACACGCCTATGTCCATGACCCGTGTCTCCCGCACGACCATGACACACCCATGTCTCAGCCCGTGTGGAAAAACCTTGACATTCTGTTTCTAACGTCAGCAAACAATTCAGGGTACACTGCCAAGGCACACGCCAGTGTGTTAGGCCGTGTCCTCCACACGGTTGAGACACACGGGCATGTCTTTGCCCGTGTGTTTACTACGATGCATACTAACTTGTAAAATTGAGGTGTAGGGGACACACGGCCGGACTACACGCCCATGGGGCAAGCCATGTGTCACACACGGTCTAGACACACGCTCGTGTGTCCCCTCGTGTAGACAAAAACAAGGCTATTTACCAAGCCTTTTGCCCCCCTTACTTGCACCAACCTACACAACTTCAACCAAAATCAATTCAAGCATAACACATATAACCAAAACCACCACAACCATAAGAAATTTTCATCAAATGCATTTAATAATAATCAATATTAGCCAACATTAATGGCCTATACAAAATGAATATCACATCCATCATATGAGCCAACTCTTGTGGCTAAACTAACAAGACATTAAACAAAAGATTCAAGTCCCTATACATGCCAAAATCAAAATATTAAACTAGCTATACCAAAGCTTCAGGTGATAGTGTGATCGATGCCTCCGACGTCCCTTGATCCCTGACACTAGCTTGACTGCACTATAAAAAAATGGAAGGGAGAGGGAGTAAGCATAAAGCTCAGTAAGTTGCATATAAATAAGTAACAACATCAACCATGCATATTATAAATCCACACAACATTCTTGAGTGAACATGGGTAATTATCACTACATGCTTATATATATAGTAAGTATAAACCAATGATTTCGATATCGTCCCAAGATCATTTTCATAGCTAGAACTTACTCATGTCATTCTTACCATCAAGGCAACATAACTAGACTCATATCTCATAAGTTTTGAATAAGAACCTGTACCACTCACAACATGATTATATCATTCCATATCATTGTCATAAGCTATTAAAATAACCCGTGAAACCATTTGGAATATTAAAAGATGTCTGACAAGCTTTACACAAGAGGGTGAATTACCGATGCCATGTTCTAAAAATGGTCTTACACTGGCTCACATGTCGTGGCCAATGCCATGTCCCAGACATGGTCTTCCACTAGCTCTCATCTCAATCTCGATGCCATGTCCCAGACATGGTCTTACACTAGCACATATATCAATGTCGATGCCATGTCCAAATATGGTCTTACACTAGCTCTCACAACATCGCCGACGCCATGTTCCAAACATGTTCTTACACTGGCTTTCATTTCGTAGCCGACGCCATGTCCCAGACATGGTCTTACACTGGCACACATATCACCCAAATGTCATAGCATGGATATCCAATCTATTCCTAGGTTCAATCAAGACTGTACTACATTGAATTTCATCATGAATTATTCATAAGCAATTTCAACCATATTACGCAAAATTAATCATTCAACACATAATAATGATAAAGTTACCTTACTTACGTACAACTTACCTCGGTATACAAAAGTGGACGACTAATTAGCTTTAGTCTACTAGCTTGGCCTTTCCCTAGTCTAGGTCCGAATTTCGTATTTCTTGATCTAAGATGATAAAAAATTCACTAATTTAATCATCATATTAATCAACGCATTTCATAATTCATATTTTGGCAAAATGACCATTTTGCCCCTAGACTTTCACTCAATTACTATTTTACCCATAGGCTCGTAAATCGATTTTTATCGAATTTTCTCACCACCCAAGCCTAGCTGAATTCTTTTTCTACTAGAAGCAGCCGATAATTCCCATTATTTCACACATTTACCACATAATTTATAACTTATGCAAAATGGCCCTTAGTTTGGGTTTCCATGAAAACTACTTCACAAAAGTTGTTTGTTTAACAACCAAGATTCATTTTCTACCATAAAAATTTTAGAAATCAACATGAATACTGTCATGGAAAAACCCTAAACTCTCAACCATTTTACAAAATAGTCCCCTTTTTAGATAGCTTATGCTACAAGGGTCCAAAAAGTACAAAAATTATCAAGAAAAGTCATCAAAATCACTTACTTATGAGAGAACTTAATGTGTAACACCCCCTTACCCAAGAACGTCGCTGGAGTCGAGCACGAGGCGTTAAAAGACTTAAATTATAACTTAAACAATTTCAAACAATTTATTTCACCTTTCGTAATACTGCCCATCTGCATCACAATCGCTAAAAAATTCATATCTCAAGTTACTAAACTCAAAATTCAAATCCGTAAATTTTCCTTGAAACTAGACTCATATATCTATTTACTAATTTTTTCTAGAGCTTTTAGTTGGCCACTTAGTACAATTTATTAGTTAAAGTTTCCCCTGTTTCAGTGTTCGACTACTCTGACCTCTGTTCACTACGAATCACTTTTTTCTCTATACTGAATTCAGATGACTATGCAGTTTGTTTATCTTAAAAGTAGATTCAATAAGGAATCTATACATATAAATTATGACTCCTAATTCTTTTGTACAATTTTTAGTTAATTTCTAAAATCAGAACAGGGGATTCAGAAATCACTCTGACCCTATTTCACCAAAACCCAAATATCTCATGAAATACAACTCATTTACCTGTTTTGTTTCTTCCCTATGAAAATAGACTTAATAAGATTCAATTTCATATTTTACTCATTATCTAATTGTATCTCTACTATTTTTAGTGATTTTTCAAACTCACGTCATTGCTATTGTATGATACTATTTTATAGCAAATTTCACTTTTTTATGAATTTCCATGGATTAGATAGCACATTAAGCATACATAACACCAAATATGATTTTTGATTAGCCATTCCAATGGCTAATCATTACCAAACATTTCCTTACCACTCAATAGCCATATCATAAGATTATATACATAAAATGATTATAATGCTATAGACGCCATACTCAAAATATACAAGCCACTATACCAAAATGGTCCACGGATAGTGTGAATGAGCCTCCGACCGTTCCCGATTTCCAAGCAGGCTTGTCAAAACTACAAAGAATAGAAAGAAAGGAGTAAGCATAAATGCTTAGTAAGTTCACATACAAATAGCAAGTAACATAATCATGCAATCCAACACAAAACATCGTTTGCATAAATATCACCAAGACATTCATGTTACATTTGCATTTACTATCTTACCACGATTTCATCATACCAAGTTCTCAACCCGAGGGTTTAAGCACATACCTGTCAAATTTTCTCATTCACCACACTTACCAACATGTCACCTTCGTTTTAGGTATTCTCTTTATTCACTTAAGATTAACCCGTTGAACACATCGGAATATAATTCAAATACACAGATTGAATGCACATAAGTGCCATACCCGCAGCTAGACAAACTCAATAGCCTGCGAAAATTATGTAGCCAAGCTACCATGTAACTCGCCCATAAGCGAACTCGGACTCAACTCAACGAGCTCGGGCCTTCGCATCCATAAGTGAACTCAGACTCAACTCAGCGAGTTCGGAACTCAAATATCCTAGTGACATGTCACTTGTATTCTAATCTATTCCCAAGGTTCAAACGGGATTTTCCTCGATCACATATCTTTGCATATTCCATAGAATGTCAGAACCGATACTTGGTAGCATTTCATATTTATCAAGTAGCCCACATAATTTGCATATTACTCAATAATAACCACAAAGCATAATATTTCATGATAATAATCATCATACCATATAAATATCATTAAATTACTTAAAAAGACAATTATGTTACCACATTTACACATGAACTTATCTCGGTACAAAATGTTAGAAATCGAGCCTATTCCTCGTAAACTTTATTTTTCCCTCGATCACGACTCTAATCTCGTTTCTCTTGATCTAAAATACCAAATTAATTTATTCAATATACACATTCATCAAAACAGCCCCTAATATGGGCTTGGATAAAATTACCATTTTACCCCTAGCTTTTCAATTAATTACAATTGAGTCCTTAAGTTGTACAATGAGTTACATGCATTACCCATGACATCTAGGCATAACCGAATTTCCTAGTGTCCATAACAGCCCATATTTTACACCAAAAATCAGGTTTTTACCATCAATTTTACCCTTTTTTACAATTAAGTCCCTTTTTAGGTGTTTTCACATAAAACTACTAAGTAAAAGTTGTTAAACACACATTAAGACATCATATTCCTTCATTATTCATCAAAATACAATTATGTCACACATGGGTAAATTTTCATACATGCATCTTAGCTCAAAATATTGCTAGAAAATGATAGAACATGCTTTCTAGATTTTAAAATTGAAAAGAGCATTAAAAACGGGTATGAAAATCACTTACAATCAAGGCTTAAAAATGTTGGAAACCCTAGCTATGGTGACAAACAAAATTGGGCAGCCCTTATGGAGAAGATGAGTCCATTTTTTTGTTTTTTCCCTTTTTAATGACTATATTTACCAAATGACAAAAATGCCCCTAATGCCTTTCTTTGTAATTTTTCATGTACAAACCCATTTTTATCCAAAATTTTAAAAATTGGTTAAATTGCTATTTAAGACCTCCTAATTGATATTTCAAAGCAATTTCATACTAAAAGCTTCTAGAATGCAAGTTTTGCAACTTATTCAATTTAGTCCCTAATTTCAAATTAAGCACTTTATGCATAAAATTTCTTCACAAAATTTTCACACAATCATGCAATCATATCATAGATCTAAAAATAATTATAAAATAATTATTTCTATCTCAGATTTGTGGTCCCGAAACCACTATTCCTATTAGGCCCTAATTCGGGATATCACAACCCTCCCCCCTTTAGGAATTTTCGTCCTCGAAAATCTTACCGGTAAACAGGTGTGGGTATTGATTCCTCATAGTTTCCTCGGGATCCCATGTAGCCTCTTCTATTCTGTGCTTTTTCCATAATACTTTCACGAGAGCGATACTTTTATTTCTTATTTACTTGACCTCCCGAGCTAAAATATTAATCGGTTCTTCATTGTAAGTCATATCCAGTTGTAGCTCAATTTTCGTCGGTGAAATTACATGTGAAGGATCCGAACGATATCGACGTAACATAGATACATGAAACACATCATGAATCTTCTTTAATTCAGGAGGTAATGCTAACTGATATGCTACTGGTCCAACTCTTTCAATCATCTCATGCAGTCCGATAAAACGCGGACTCAACATGTCTTTCCGACCAAATCTAAGAACTTTCTTCCATGGAGACACTTTTAAAAATACCTTATCACCAACTTGAAACTCGATTTCTTTTCGTTTCAAATCCACGTAGGATTTCTGTCTATCTAAAGCAGCTTTCAAACAATCTGGAATCACTTTCACTTTTTCTTCAGTTTCTTTAATTAGATCAACTCCGTAAATCTGATTTTCTTTGAGTTTAGTCCAATACAATGGCGTCCGACACTTACAACCGTACAATGCTTCATAAGGTTCCATCTTCAGACTCGTCTCATAACTATTATTGTAGGCAAATTCTACCAATGGTAAGTATCTTTCCCAACCGCCTTGGAATTCAATTACACAACATCTGAGCATGACTTCAAGAATCTGAATCACTCTCTCTGATTGTCCATTAGTCTGTGGATGGAATGCAGTGCTGAAATTTAACTTCGTATCTAATGCCTCTTGCAACTTTTGCCAAAACCGCAATGTAAATCTCAGATCTCTATCCGAAATGATCGACTAAGGTACTCCATGAAGTCTAACAATCTCATTGATATACAATTCAGCCAACTTATTAAGAGAATAATCAGTACATACCGGAATAAAATGAGCCGATTTAGTCAATCTGTCGATTATTACCCAAATGTCATCTTTCTTCCTCGGAGTTAACGGCAACCTTGATACAAAATCCATAGTAATTCGATCCCACTTCCACTCGGGAACCATGATAGGCTGAAGTAGTCCCGAAGACACTTGGTGTTCAGCTTTCACTTGTTGACAAATTAAGCATTTTGATACAAACTCGAAGATATCTCTTTTCATTTCGTTTCACCAATACATTTTCTTCAAGTCATTATACATTTTTGTACTACCCGGGTGAATTGACAAACAACTACTATGTGCTTCGTGCAAGATCTTTTGAATTAACTCATCATTTTTCAGTACACCAATCCGATTTTTAAACATCAAGCAACCATCAAAATCGATTCTGAAATCTGATCCTATATCAGCCTCACATTGCTTCCTCTTAGTTTGCAAATCTTTGCCACTTTTCTAAGCTTCACAAATCTCTTGTAAAAACATCAGTCTTGCTCTCAACTCTGCTAGAATCAAACCATCGTCAGACACCGTCAACCAAGTATTCATAGCTCTCAAAGGAAACAACGACTTTCTACTCAAGGCATCGGTAACCACATTCGCTTTCCCCAGATGGTAGTCAATCACAAGCTCATAATCTTTCAATAATTCTAACCATCTCCGCTGTCTCAAATTCAAGTCTTTTTGTGACATCAAGTACTTGAGACTTTTGTGGTCGGTATCTACTTGGCACTTTTTACCATACAGATAATGTTGCCAAATCTTCAAAGCAAACACTATAGCAGCCAGTTCCAAATCATGAGTCGGATAATTTCTTTCATGAGGTTTCAACTGCCTCAAAACATAAGCCATAACTTTTCCTTCTTGCATAAGTACACATCCCAAGCCATTTAGAGAAGCATCACTATACACCACAAATTTTTTACCTGACTCGGGTTGTACCAACATTGGTGCTCCAGTTAGTAACTTTTTCAATTTCTCAAAGCTCTGTTGACATTCTTCCGTCCACTCAAATTTAACATTCTTTTGGAGTTATCTGGTCATAGGAGTAGCAATTATAGAAAATCCATTTACAAACCGTCGACAATAACCAGCTAGACCCAAGAAACTTCTAACCTTAGTTACATTCTTTGGCGGTTTCCAATCAACAATAGCCAAAATTTTATTGGGATCAACCCGTATACCATCACCTGAAACAATATGACCCAAAAATTCTACTTCTCAAAGCCAAAACTCACTCTTACTAAACTTGGCATACAACTACTTATCTCTCAAAGTTTACAAAACTATCCTCAAGTGCTCAGCATGCTTTGTCTCATCTTTTGAATAAATTAAGATATCATTAGTAAATACCATAACAAACTTGTCCAAGTATGGCCAAAATATGCGATTCATTAAATCCATAAACACAGCAGGAGCATTTGTCAAACCGAATGGCATAACTAAAAATTCATAATGGCTGTACCTTGTTCTAAAAGCAGTTTTAAGCACATCTGACTCTTTTACTCGCAGCTGGTAGTATCCAGACCTCAAGCCAATCTTTGAAAACCATGTCGCTCCTTTCAGCTGATCAAACAAATCGTCAATTCTCGGAAATGAATACTTATTCTTGATTGTCCCCTTATTTAACTGCCGATAGTCTACATACAATCTCATAGAACCATCCTTCTTTTTAACAAATAATACGGGAGCACCCCAAGGTGAAAAACTCGGTCTCACAAAACCTTTGTCAGTCAACTCTTGCAATTGTGACTTTAATTCTTTCAACTCTATTGGTGTCATTCTATATGGAGCAATCGAGATCAGAGTTGTTCCCGATATCAACTCAATACCAAATTCTACTTCTCTAACAGGAGGTAAACCCGGCAACTCTTCTAGAAATACATTCACAAATTCACATACAATTGGCACTGATTCAATTTTCTTCTCAAATTCCTTTGTATTCAACACATACGCCAAATAAGCTTCATAACCCTTTCTCAAATATCTCTGAGCTGACATCGAAGAAATCATACTAGGCAATACCTCTGATTCATATGATTCAACCCGCAGAATTTTGCCATTTTCAATTTTAATTCAATAACCTTTTGTTTACAATTTACTATAGCATCATGCAATGTCAACCAATCCATACCCAAAATAACATCAAATTCGTCAAACGGCAACAACATCAAGTCGGCCAGAAAATAATGACCTCTAATCATCAAAGGACATTTCTTGCATACTTTATCAACTATAACACATTTGCCTAATGGGTTTGACACTTTAATCATAAATTCCGTAGACTCAACAGGTATACTCATATTAGACACCAATTTCATGCACACATATGAATGAGTAGAACCGGGGTCAATCAAAGCAATAACATTAACACCATAAAGAGAGAAAATATCAGTGATCACATCGGGAGATGAAGCATCTTCACGCGCCCTTATGGCATAAGTTCTAGCTGGAGTTCTAGCTTCAAATTTAAACGCTGAATCTTTGCCTACATTCTTACTACTTGCCTCATTCCTAGCCTTTCTCGAAGATCTTCCTCTCGGAACTGCACCACTAGGTTTTGCACTCTGAAATTTTTCTTTCTCAATTCTCTCGGGACAGTCTCTAATAAAATGATCTAGAGAACCACACTGGTAACATTCGTTAGTTCTACATGGACCAAAGTGAATTCTTCCACATCGTTGGCACTCGGGTCTAACAAATCTCGAATTTCCCACACTAGACACAGAAGTAGTCCCACATTTTTCTTCTTACGATTCCCATACGAATGTCCGACCGAAACATTAGAACGAGAATACATATCTTTGGATTTTCTAGATTGCAGTGGAAATGCACTGCTCATCGATCTTTTCTTCAAATTTCTAGTCTCAGTCTCAGCCTCTGCCTTTCTATTTTCTTTAATTAGTTCTTCAGCCTTGCAAGCCCAATCAACAAGTACTACGAACTCTTTCAACTCAAGAATTCCCACAAATACTTTGATGTCTTCATTGAGTCCGTCTTCAAATCGTCTGCACATTTTAGCCTATGAAGGAATACATTCTCTAGCGTACTTACTCAATCGAACGAACTCCCTTTCATACTCAGTAACTGTCATGTTGCCTTGTTTCAACTCAAAAAACTCGTTACGCTTTTGTTCAGTAAATCTTTCACTGATGTATTTCTTCCAAAATTTTTCTTGAAAGAACTCCCAAGTCACTTTCTCTTTTGGTACCACTGAAATCAATGTCTTCCACCAATAATAGGCTGAATCTCTCAATAAGGATATAGCACATTTCAAGCACTCTTCAAGTGTACAAGACAATTCATCAAATGCCCGAATTGAATTCTCAAGCCAAAATTCTGCTTTCTCGGCATCATCATCAACATTTGCCCTGAATTCTTTAGCCCTTGCTTGCGAATTCTGTCAATTGGGGTTCTATGAAATTTTATCAAATCCATACTTTGAGACATCGGAGGCACAGGTTGAGGAATCGAGGGAGGCGGGGGAGGTTGTTGAGCATTCAATTTTATACGAACGAACACGGTGTACCACGCATTCATCATCTGGAGAAAGGCTTCCCGAGCCCCTTCTCCTCCTCCTTAACCAACAGTAGGAGGTCGATTTTCAGTCGGCACCACCCCTTCAATAGGAGCTGGCGCATTGCTCTCTACATCATCAGCCACAGCTGGATCGGGATCCATTTACTATATATAAAAAAATCATTTTAAAGGTCAGGAGTCGTCACACCATCACAATATATATATGGCATGTATAGTAAAACCCGTACATATGCCACATTAATCTGAGAACTGACTAAACCATAGCTCTGATACCACCAAATGTAACACCTCCTTACCTAAGACCATCGCCGGAGTCAAGCATGAGGCATTAAAAGAATTAAATTATCACTTAAACAATTTCAAACAATTTATTTCACCTTTCGTAGTAAACTACCCATCTGCATCACAGTCGCTAAAAAATTCATATCTCGAGTTACAAAAGTCAAAATTCAAATCCGTAAATTTTTCCTGAAACTAGACTCATATATCTATTTAATATTTTTTATAGGATTTTTGGTTGGGCCAATTAGTGCAGTTTATTAGTTAAAGTTTCCCATGTTTCAGTGTTCGACTGCTCTGACTTCTATTCACTACGAATCACTTTTCTCTCTATACAGAATTCAAATGACTATGCAGTTTGTTTCTCTTAAAATTAGATTCAATAAGGAATTTGTACATATAAATTATGACTCCTAATTATTTTGTACAATTTTTAGTAAATTTCTAAATTCAGAATAGGGGATTCACAAATCACTCTGACCCTGTTCCACCAAAACCCAAATATCTCATGAAATACAATTTATTTACCTGTTTTGTTTCTTCCCTATGAAAATAGACTTAATAAGCTTCAATTTCATATTTTACTCACCATCTAATTTTGTCTCTACTATTTTTAGTGATTTTTTAAACTCATATCATTGCTACTATATGATATTGTTTTATAGCAAATTTCACCTTTTTATGAATTTCCATGGATTAGATAGCACATTAAGCATACATAACACCAGATATGATTTTTGATTAGCCATTCCAATGGCTAATCATTACCGAACATTTTCTTATCACTCAATAGTCATATCATAAGATTAAATACACAAAATGATTATAATGCTATACATGCCAAACTCAAAATATACAAGCCGCTATACCAAAATGGTCCACAGATAGTGTGAACGAGCCTCCGACCGTTCCCGATTTCCAAGCTGGCTTGTCAGATCTAAAAAGAATAGAAAGAAGGGAGTAAGCATAAATGCTTAGTAAGTTCAAATGCAAATAGCAAGTAACATAATCATACAATCCAACACAAAACATCATTTGCATAAATATCACCAAGACATTCATGTTACATTTGCATTTACTATCTTACCACGATTTCATCATACCAAGTTCTCAACCCGAGGGTTTAAGCACATACCTGTCAAATTTTCTCATTCACTACACTTACCAACATGTCACCTTCGTTTTAGATATTCTCCTTATTCACTTAAGATTCACCCGTTGAACACATCGGAATATAATTCGAATAAACGGATTGAATGCACATAAGTGCCATACCCACAGCTAGAAAAACTCAATAGCCTGCTGAAATTATGTAGCCAAGCTACCATGTAAGTCACCCATAATCGAACTCAGACTCAACTCAACGAGCTCGGGCCTTCGCATCCATAAGTGAACTCAGACTCAACTCAGTGAGTTCGGAACTCAAATATCCTAGTGACATGTCACTTGTATTCTAATCTATTCCCAAGGTTCAAACGGGATTTTCCTCGATCACATATCTTTGCATATTCCATAGAATGTCAGAACCGATACTTGGTAGCATTTCATATTTATCAAGTAGCTCACATAATTTGCATATTACTCAATAATAACCACAAAGCATAATATTTCATGATAATAATCATCATATCATATAAATATCATTAAATTACATAAAATGACAGTTATGTTACCACATTTACACATAAACTTACCTCGGTACAAAATGTTAGAAATCGAGCCTATTCCTCGTAACCTTTTTTTTTCCCTCGATCACGACTCTAATCTCGTTTCTCTTGATCTAAAATACCAAATTAATTTATTCAATATACACATTCATCAAAACAGCCCCTAATACAGGCTTGGATAAAATTACCATTTTACCCCTAGCTTTTCAATTATTTACAATTGAGTTCTTAAGTTGTACAATGAGTTACATGCATTACCCATGACATTTAGGCATAGCTGAATTTCCTAGTGTCCATAACAGCCCATATTTTACACCAAAAATCAAGTTTTTACCATCAATTTTACCCTTTTTTTACAATTAAGTCCCTTTTTAGGTGTTTTCACATAAAACTACTAAGTAAAAGTTGTTAAACATACATCAAGCCATCATATTCCTTCATTATTCATCAAAATACAATTATGTCACACATGGGTAAATTTTCATACATGCATCTTAGCCAAAATATTGCTAGAAAATGATAGAACATGCTTTCTAGATTTTAAAATCGAAAAGAGCATTAAAAACGGGTATGAAAATCACTTACAATCAAGGCTTAAAAATGTTGGAAACCCTAGCTATGGTGACAAGCAAAATTGGACAGCCCTTACGGAGAAGATGAGTCCATTTTTGTGTTTTTTTCCCCTTTTTAATGACTATATTTACCAAATGACAAAAATGCCCCTTATGCCTTTCTCTGTAATTTTTCATGTACAAGCCCATTTTTGTCCAAAATTTTAGAAATTGGTTAAATTTCTATTTAAGACCTCCTAATTAATATTCCAAAGTAATTTCATACTAAAAGTTTCTAGAATACAAGTTTTGTAACTTATTCAATTTAGTCCCTAATTTCAAATTAAGCACTTTATGCATAAAATTTCTTCACAAAATTTTTACACAATCATGCAATCATATCATAGATCTAAAAATAATTATAAAATAATTATTTCTATCTCAGATTTGTGGTCCTGAAACTACTATTCCTATTAGGCCCTAATTCGGGATTTCACATAATGGCTGAAAATTTCAAGCTTTCAAGACCCCCTTCCTTGCTGAAAATTTCGGTGGAGAAGAGAAGAAGAGAAAAAGATGACAGCTTCTCTTTATTTTATTTTATTCTAGTTAAATTAGTCACCAAATTTCACCTAATTTTGACCTTCTTGATTTTCTTGTCCCTATGGTCGGCCATGCCATTAATAAAGGCCTATTTTCTCATTAAAAACCCTTAATTTTGGTTCTTTAGCTATTTGACACCTTTCGCTAAGGAAATAAAACTTTTTTCCCCTATGCGATTTAGTCATTTTTCGCAATTGAGCATGCAATCGTTGAAATTATTTCACTAAAATTTTCATGCACTCATATAAACATGCTATAATACATAAAATGCTATTGAAAACAATTTCTCTGACCTCAGGTTAGTGGTTCCAAAACCACTATTCCGATTAGGCCCAAAATCGGGCTATTACACTTTCTCACATATTTCTAAGCTAACATCGAAGAAATCACTTCCAGTAAACCATTAAGATCATTAGACTCAATCCGAATAATCTTATCATTCTGACATTGCAAATCAATAGTCTTCCGTTTGCAGTTTACAATAGCATCGTGCAAATTTAACCAATCCATACCCAAAATTATATCAAATTCTTCAAATGGTAATAACATCAAATCAGCCAGAAAACATGAATCTCGAATCATCAACGGACAATTCGTACACACTTTGTCAACTAAACACTGGCCTAAGGGGTTTGATACTATAATTATAAATTCAGTCTACAGGCAAAGTCTTACTACTCACTAAGTTCATGCATATATAAGAATGTGTTGATCCCAGATCTATTAACGCAATCACAGAAGTATCATAAAGAGTGAAAGTACTAGTAATAACATTTGGAGACGAAGCTTCTTCGCGTGTACGAACAGCATAGGCTCTGGCAGGTGCACGAGCCTCAGATCTAATAGTCGTATCTTTAGTTCCCTTCTGGCTGCCACTCACATTACCCGTATTTCTGGGTAGTCTACCTCGAACAGTATTGCCACTCGGCCTCGAATTTTGCACAATCTCTTACTCTACTGACTCAGGACATTCACAGATAAAGTGATCTAAGGATCCACATCTAAAGCAAGCTCGGTCATTCAATCTACAACTTCCCAGATGTCTTTTACCACAATATCTACACTCAGGCCGATCGAATCGGACATTTCCAACACTTGCAATAGAAGTAGCTGGAGCTCTAAAACTCGAATACGATCTAGTACGATCTCTACTTAAATGTCCCACATTAGCCTTTGAACGGTTAAAATCATCTCAGGATTTCTTTGATGCTGAATGAAATGACTTACTCGATGATATTTTTCGCACCTCTCTAGCTTTTGAGTCGGCTTTTCTTTTCTCTTTCCTGAGTTCTTCAACTTTACATGCTCGTTCAACAAGCATAACAAACTCTTTTATCTCTAAAATTCTGACTAACAACCGGATATCTTCATTTAAGTCATCTTCAAACCTTTTACACATTATTGCTCTGGTCGAGACACATTCCCGTACATACTGGCTCAATCTCACAAATTCTCGTTCGTATTTTGTAACATACATACGGCCCTGTTTCAACACAAGAAACTCTTTGCGTTTCTGATCGATGAATCTCTAACTGATGTATTTCTTTCAAAATTTAGCTTGTAAGAAATCCCAGGTGACGCGTTCTCTCGGAACCACAAACATCAACGTCTTCCACCAATGGTACACCGTATCTCTTAAAAGTGAAACGGTATACTTAAGACGTTCATTAAGAGTACATGACAATTCATCGAACACTCGTATTGTATTCTCTAGCCAGAATTCAACTCTCTCAGCATCATCATTAGTAGTAGTACGGAACTCTTAGGCCCCATATTTTCTAATTTTATCAACAGGTGGCTTATTCAACTGAATCAGATTAGCTTGTGGCATGACAGGAACTTGTGGAGGATTTAGCAAGGGTAAAGGTTGTGGAACAGCCGGATTAGTTCTCATATACTGAGTAAACCAATCATTCATCATTTGGTAAAAGGCTTGCTTAGCCTCTCCCTCGTGGATACTAGTAGCAGGTCTAAAATCAGATGGCGCTGTCCCTTGAGTGAGAGTAGGCGCATTACTTTCAACATAGTCAGCTACGGCTCGTTTGGGATCTATTTATTATATAAAAACACATTTTAATTGTCAGAAATCATCACACTAACGCAGTACATATATATGGCATGTATAGCTAGACTCACATACGCTACGTTAGTCCTAGAATCGACTAAATCGTAGCTCTGATACCAATCAAATGTAACATCCCTAACCCGTATCCATCACCGGACTAGGGTTAAGACGCATTACTAGAAATATTAGAACATTTCACAATCATTTTAAAATCAAAAGTCATACATCGTCATATCATAGTCAAAAATAACATAAAGCTCCTTTCTTAGGTCAATGAGACCTTAAACATACTTTGGAAAAGGTACAGGATTAAACTAATCTTGTATAAAAGTTTCCATACACTTAAAAAAAATTCATAGAATCACAAGTCACACGCCCGTGTGAACAGCCGTGTGAATAGGCCGTGTGCCTCACACAGCCACCAAACACGCCTGTGCCGTAGGTCGTCTGAAAACAGGGCATATATACTGACTTATACCACACGGCTGGAGAAATGCCCGTGTGTCTTGGCCGTGGTCAAAACTGACTTAGGTCACATGGCCGACCACAGGCTTGTGTGTCTAGCCCGTGTACCCTTCGAAATGGCCACACACGCCCATGTGCCAAGGTTGTGTGCCTCACACAGCCATTAGACACCCCCGTGTGTCTAGTCCATGCTCGAGACTGACTTTAAATTGTAAGACTACTCCAGGGGACACACGACCGTGTAACATGACTGTGTGGCACACACGGCTGAGACACACGCCAGTGTCTCTGCCTATGTAGACAAAAATAGGCTACTCGAAAAGCCATTTTGCCACCTTATATACATAAGCTTTTAAGACCACATTTCATAACCCAATAAGCAACCAAAACATTTCCAAAACAAGCATCACTCATACTTCAATATCATTAATCATTTCCATACATAATTCCATGTAACTAATTCATACCTTGAACACCTGATTCATATCATATTTATAACCATTTCAACCACACAACTAGCTTACCAAAAAGACCATTTCACTAGGCCATATATATACACCAAATTTACCATTTTTGCATCACATATCATATACCAAAATTAAACCAAAAGTTCAACTATAATCAAGCCATATCTCATGGCATGATATACCCATCTCAAAACATACCACATTAATTTTAGCCTATACATTCCATACTTTGATATATATTTTTTCAAAAGGTATCAAACTAATATTTGATAGTGTGGTGATGATCCTCGATGATACTCAAGCTTCCGGACTATTCCTATTTCATGACATATGTATCCTAACTGTTCCTATGGTTTGTACTGGGATTTCAGATGTCGTCACATTATCGAAACTTTCTCAATTTCACATATTCAACTTCTATAACCATTCATCACAATTCAATATCATACAAGCATGAATAAATCAATTTAAACACATTTACTTGTATATAGACTTATCTCGTACGGAAATGAATAGAAATGAACGGCTATTCAATGACTTTTGACTTTTCTCCATCTAATTTTGTTTTCTTTAGTTCTTGATTTACATAAATTCAAATTTAACTCTTTTATTCAAAAAATATTCAATTCAATCCATATACACATATTTAAGGCATCTTCAAATGAGCCCTCACATTTTTCACATTTTAAAACTTTAGTCCCTAATTCATAAAATCACAAATTACACAAAATATCCTAATACCCATACTTGGTTGAATATTCATGTAGTTCATATAAGCCCATATATTTCTTTTATTTTACATTTTAGTTCCTCAATTTCTCATTTTCACAAATTAATTCAAAGTACTCAAATTCATCAAAAATCACAATACAAATCATGTTTATCTATCACTAAGCTTCCATATTTCATTAATTAACATCTCAAAACTCACATATTCAACAATGGCATATCTCAAAATCATCATAAATTTCAGAAACTTGTGTATGGGCTAGCTAGATTACTATGTAACAATTACAAAAACATAGAAGTTACTAAAAACCAAGTCAAAATGAACCTTTAATCAAGCTAGATGTTGGTCGAATGCTTCAAACACTTAAAACCTACCTTTTCTTCTTCAATTTTGGAAAAACAAGGATGAATGAAGCACTAATTTCATGTCTTATTTTATTATTCATCATTAGTAACTAGCTTACTATTATGCCCTTAATGAAATAACATTAAAATTCCATTAACTATAGGCATTTTTGTCCATCCATTATTCAAATGGTCTATTAACCGCATAATGACCTCCCAATTATAAAGACACATCAATTCAACCATTATTCAAATAGAAGGACAATTTTGCATTTTCTGCGATTTAATCCTTTTTCATAAATCGACACACAAATGATAAAATTAAATCACGAAATTTTCACAAATTTCAATTCACATATTATAAACAAGGAAAATAATATTAAAATATTTTTTTGAATCGGATTTGTGGTCCTGAAACCACTATTCTGACTAGGGTCTAAACCAAGATGTTACAAATATTTTTATTAAACTAATTAAATTAACTAACCTAAATTCACCGAATGGACTTTCCTATTCTAGTGTCGACAATGCGAGCCTCTAGCCTATGATCGATTAAATCCCTAATTATCTAATTAAAGAATTAATTATCCTAGATTGAGTTATTTATCACCCTTAGCTAAGACTACCCTCTCGGTTCATCTTCACTAAGAATTACTACCTAAGTCACCCTTCCGGTCTTACCATTTGGCACAAGTTATACACGTCAAGATACCCTTCCGGTCTCACTGTCTTGATATTTAATCAAAGGCATCACTCCTTAATATACTAAGCACTCTTGAATAAACAACCAATTTCGGATAGATAATCGCTTAACAAATAAATTAGTTTATTAATCAAGTCATGCGAGATATGAAATAAACACAATAACTTATTCAATTATTCATGCTAATGCTATTTGATCAGAGAAACAATAATATAAATAAAAGAATAAAAGATAGGAGAAAGCTCATAAATATATTGAATTGCGGTGCCGGAGCAATCTCCGCTCGCGATTGGCTTCACATCGAAATAGAAAAGTTCCAACTAAACAAACATAAAAAGAAAAGAAAACTAAATAGTAAATAAAACTATGTTCGATGAATAGGATAAACTATTTTTGAATAATGGGATTGATTGATTCCATAATTTGTGTACAGAAGCCTCTTATTTATAGGCTAAAATGTGTGCACTTTATACCTGATATGCCCCCAATACTTTTGCTGCAAGTAACAGATCAAGTATATGAGAATTTGCGAACATACGGTTTCTGACATCATCCTAGCTTGTTACCTACATTCAATCTATGGCCCAACATAGGGCTATTATGGCTCAACACAAGGCTGCTACGGGTCTACACAAGGTGTGGGTTGCACCATAGACTTTGCATGTCACACCATACAAGGCCTTTTCTGCCTTTGGATGTTTTTTTCATGCTTTCACAGCTAGCAAAGTTGTTGCAAGTCTCGTCCCAAGTTCCTATATCAATTGGTCTAAATGGTCATCAACATTCAAAAATGTGTTAAAAACACTTATCTTTACTAATATTTAATCGCAACTACTAAATACCAAAAACATAATATAAAATACTAAATTGGATAGAAAACAAGTTCCTTAAGTGAGAAAATAACCCCGATTAACTACTACATTTAACAATAGGTTAGCTACATACTACAGAATGCGTACACCTAACGCACCAGCTTTCGCTTCCTTATCTATTCAAACACAGACTGTTACTTACATTAAAGTGTATGAGTCACGCATACATAGTTTGTCATCCACTCATGATTTAGGTATGCTACACTACGAATGTCACAAGTGAATAAATCCATAAATGGAATTAGGATCTATTCTTCTTGGGTCAATTTCGATGTACTATCAGTCCAGTCAATCAGATCTATGTCTCATTTATGACATTGCTCAACTATATCTTGCTTATTCATATGCTCATTGGCATAGCCATAAAAAATTTAGGTAAGTATTGAAGATTTTCTATTAATTCTTACTAAACTTTAAGCTTAGCACATTCTCGTTTGTGCATAGGTTAACTTGATCTCATAAAGGCTTAGGTCATAGCGAACACTATCTCTACACACCATTGTTATTTTGCAAGAGTATGAAATTCCTGTATTTATGTATTTGGCTCTTAGTGGCTGTACTAGAAAGTCCTTAGGATATGAATATATATTAGTTTCATACTACTTTAAACTTGTATTGGATGTGGTTGTTAGTTTTACTTTTGAACATGTTTTGGTTGGCCTTGAGCCATGGGTATTATAGCTTCACATGAATTGAATGCATGCACGTAGCTTTCATTTGTTATCAGCTGAAGTAGTTGGGAATTAAACTTATTTTGAATAATTTATGAATTATTATGCAAGTTATGTGTTATGCATATTTTGATGGATGACAATGTAGTTCAACCATGTTTTATGAAAAAATTTCTCATGTATATGGTTTTTATTTAAGCATGTTTTATGTTAACTATGTTCAGAGGTGTTTTTGGTACTTTTTTAGTGTTTTAAACTAGATTTTTGAGTCCCCTTAGCCCAAGTTCTCGAGTTAAGCTTTTAAGTACTAAAACAAGTGAGTTTTACGTCAATTTTTAGCATCAGGGGTTATGGTTTTGATACTTGACCCTTTGGTATTGTAAAAAGTGAGACAGAATACCCAAATATATAGTATCGACGACTTGTACTGGTAAAGGTGCCCATTTTTACCGATACCATAATGTCTGTGTAACACCCTCTGCCCGACCTGAATCACCGAATCCAGGTATCGGATGTTACAACACATAAACACTTAGCTAAAATTTTAAATTCTGCGTATAACCCTTTTTTAAACATACTTCTTATTATTTTATTAATTGTCTTCAAAACAAAAGATTAAATAAAGAAAATAATTAAGAATACATTAGATTTTCAAAGCAACATAAGATGTTACAACTCAAAACTATGCTAAAGACCCACTCTTCATGGCGTAGTATACTAAGAAACAAACTCTTATAGTGCCCTTTGTATGCATAATATCGCAACTCAAACTGCCACCCTGGTGCAATCCTGGCTTGGTCCTTCCGGGTGTACTCACTCTTAAAGCAAACATGCAACATAAAATTTTTAAGTTCATATGAACTTAGTGAGTTTTAACCCAAATTACCTTGAAGCATCTCTTGTTGAATTCTTCATCTTGAAGACTTTGGATTTCCTCTCTATCTTTACTGGATATTTTCTTAGTATCGAGTGTATACATATACACCAACTTTCATACTTAACCATTCTACACATAGTTCACTCATTGAGCAAATTACAAACTTCACAACTCATTATAGATCCCATTTAGAAGGATATCCATATAGAACCTACCTTCGACAGATTCTCATTTGGTCAGATGTTATATACTATTCTTATACTATTCTAAGATAGAGTACTCACAGATACTATTCTTGGCGGATACTTATACTAACTTATCTTTTATGATGAACTTTATACAGATCCAACATTTGCCAGATTCTCATAATTAATTGACAGCTATTAGATTACCAGTCAAATCAAGTCTTAAATCAACCCAAATTACAACTTATTATGATGGATGAAATCTATTAAGTGATCCCCTTGAATCCTAGACAACCATGTTACATATATGAGAGCACTCTGATTTGACGGATTATATATACTTTAGATAACCTTTTTATAAACAGTGTGAAACACTCTGATTTAGTGGATACTAGATAATTCAGATTACTTCCTCACATAGCGTAAACAAATTCAGATCAGACAACCTCTTAGACTACTCTGGCAGATTCACCCTTTAAAAACATTGTTGAGAACTCTTTTAGGAAATGCCTTTAAGTCATAATCAATTTCATCACAAGGATATCCAAACAAAGATGTTTTCAAACTTACTTAGATCTTTACCACAAAGTTATCTACTAAATAATTCTCTAAACTTACCCTGATTTCGCCACAAAGGCGATTATCCAGATCTTGCCTCAAAGGCATTACAGAATATGCTACACAAGCATCACAAAATACACCATAAAGGCTTTACAGAGTATGCCACAAAGGCTTTACATAATACACCACAAAGGCTTTAATGAATACGCCACAAAGGCTTTAACAAATATGCCACAAAGGCTTTACAAAATATTACGTGTTTATTGTCTCGATGGACTAACTTAAAGGGTGCCATGGGTTTCTCCCTCGTGGTCTTGTACATATTTTCATGTCGTGCTTTGTTAGCTTGGTTTACATCTTACTGGAGGCAACACCATGAGTATTCTCATTATTATATGATGCCATGGGTCTCTAACACAAGGTCTTACAAACATTTTCATACTGTGATCTGCCAATCCCGTAAGTAATGTACTTGCCCTATTAGAGGCATCACAAATGGTAGTGTTACTCACTTAACACAAAATGCCCTTACCCAGATTTATTCACACTTCTAATGAACTCATATTCTATCATACCTGATTTCACAAGCATACATACCACAGGTCATCTTTATCATGCAACAACTCATACATCACTTTTGTAATTATGCAAAACATTTACAATAATTCACACACATACACTCACCAGCTACCTGAGAAGACATCAACGTTTGATCTACCATTATAAAATAATATGCGAGAGTCAGGACAAATACTATCATCTGAAACTCACCTTTACTATTGCTCGGTGTTCCAAATTTGATCGTCTTTCTCGTACTAGCAGGAACAACTACTTAAAAGAACATGGAACTTCCATTAAAATCTCATTTACAGTTGATTTACTACCATCTCGATTTCAAACGGCCCCCATACAAGGTCACTTATACACACCCTATTGTTTATATGCTTCTTAACACCCCTTACTCTTTCAAAATCATAACATGCAAGTCTATAAAACTTATCAAGAGGTTGCAACATCTACCAATTAACCCAAAAACCTTAACTTCCGAGTTAAAGAAAAGGAAAAGAATGTTTAGATCTAAGAAAAAGGACCAGAGGGTGGAACAGAAAGAAAAAAACCATCTCCCTGTTATCTTCTTACCATATATATACTCAGCTTCTCTTAGTGGATCTTGACAATTGACCATATTTACTGTAATTATCCTTTCTTTTCCCTACTAAAATTTCAGGGCAAGTAGAGGAAAACCTAGCGAAGTTGACTTTAAAAGATAGGCCAGTTAGGAAAAGAGTCAAATTAGTCCAATTGACCCTCAACTAATCCCATTATGAGAACTAACTAGAACAGTGTTCATGCAAACCAAACATACTACACCTTAGCGGTGATCGCATATGGCGTGGTCTTAAAGACAATTTAGTCCCTTATAGTTTTCTCATATACTTAGTGATGCCTCAGGAAACTAAGTAAAAATTTGACTAAGGCAAGTGCAAACAGTTAATAGTATAGCTACGGTGAGCAAAGATATCGTTCCCACGAAGACTAAAAGTACTAGTAATTACTGTCTTTTTACTAGTTAACCGAATAATTTAAGTGATCAATTAAAAACTAAAAAAAACTAATTCTATTAACTAATTAACAGACAAAGAACAAAACATGAAAATAATTGATTAACAACCAATAAGCAAAACAATACCCAAGAAAGAATTCACCTAGACTTCATCAGTCATTGTCAATCTAAATCATGCAATTTCTTTGCTTAGTAACTTGATACATGGAAATCCATAAATTATTCTAATATCTCTTCTGAGAATAAGAGCAACTAACTCTAGGTTGATTAATTGAATTTTCTTTCTAATTAAAACCCTTATTATCTCATTAACTCATGGTATGGATTCCCCTATTAGATTTTACTCTAATCTAGTAGATTTATGTCGTCCTATTTCTAGAATTGCATACAACTCCACTCAATTGCGCAAGATATACTACAAAACAAGGTCTATTCAACCTTCGATTTAAGCACATCAAACATGGATTAATAATCTAGAAATAGTAAATCAAGGATTAAGCACACATATATGAGAACCAGAAACTAAGTATTTATAGTGTAAAATAAAAATCAAACGACAGAATCCATCATAGGGCTCATCTATCTAGGTATTTAGAAAATTAGTTCATGCTTGAAAATAAAAACATCCAAGAAATAGTATAATTGAAAGAAATAAAGAAACTTATGATAATCTATTGAGAAATCAACTGGGAATCTTCGATCTTGATGGAAAACTTCTTAAAAAATTGGCTTCAATGGTGTTTTTCGAGTTGTTTTCTTGAATATTCTATGAGGCTCTATAACACCCCTAGCCCATATCAATCGTCAGAATAGGGTTTCAAAGTATTACCGAAAAATTCAGAACATTTTACAACTAACTTACGTAAATTATTGTTCCTTTACCGAGATCATTCAAACGTCATTTAATTGGACCCTCGAGTTCCAATACGAGCATTAGAATTAAGTCAGGACTTAACCGAAAACTCATAAAGTTTTTGACGATATTTTTAAAATTTTCCAAGGTGCAGGCCTCACACGCCCATGTGGTCGGGACGTGTACTTCACACGCCCGTGTCCCTAACTCGCGTAACTCTCTGACTTTTAAAGCATGAAGAAATTGAAGTCACACAGCCAAGTCACACGCCTGTGTGCTAGGCCGTGTGGTGAATTTTATTCTTGAAATTTAGGTGCAATTTTCACACGGCTGTATAACATGCCTGTGTCAACCACACGACTGAGACTCACACCCATGTCTCTACCTATGTACCCAATTCTGACAATTTTATTTCTCATTTTTAAGATGCAGGGGACACACGGCCAGACCACATGCCCATGGGACAAGCCGTGTGTCACACATGGCCGACACACATGCATGTGTGTCTACCCATGTGGACAAAATAAAGCCATTTCCTAGCCTCATTTGTACCCAAATTTTACCATTTTTCTGCACCAAAACTCATAAGCATAGATCCACCAATACAACATCATATTCACATAAAATTTGACATCAATCATGTGGTATTATCTCATGCATCAAAGGATATAAACTTACTCTTATCATAAACTTATACGCTAACATAATTCCAATAAACTAACACATAATAAGCACTTATGTGATTACCAAAATATTACTTCAAAAATAGTCAAGCTTAGACCACCGCTAGCCACTCCAATGGTTAGATTACAAAACAACAATTACAAGCCATCATTGGCCAAATAAGCTTATACATGCCATTATACCAAAACGAGATTTCTATTTGTACAAAAATGAGATAATGGATAGTGTGATGATTGCTCCGACCGACTTCCAACCTTTATGAGCTTTGAGCACTATAAAACAAGGAAAATTAAATGACGTAAGCATTTTATGCTTAGTAAGTTCGTATAACAGAAAATAAACTTACCGGACATATTTATTAATACAAGCATACATAAATTTACATTCCATCGATTTTGGGTAAGTTACATAAACACATACACTTATTCAACAAGTTAGTCATATAATCTTATATGATTATCAAGTAAACATAGATAAGCTCATCACATTACAAGCTTCCATTAATTTCACCTTTCCACACTTCAAGAGTCTTTTCCGTCGAACTATTGAAATCTCGATGGATGTTTGGGTAATATACACATGTGGAAAGTACCCATTAGGGTACATAATAAAAAGGCACACTCTTGAGCCGTGCATTTTATAGTAGGAATACCAGTCCAGGCTAAATCCTATCCGTAGCATATGCTTTAGAGAGCTTAATTTGGATTACCCGTCCGGGCTAAATTCTATCTGCAACATATGCACTATTATTCTTAACCCATCGAAAATCAACACTCAACTAGAACATGATAATTTGTCCATATTAAACAACTTAAGACTATTTCATTATGTATATATCATCTCACACATATCAATACAATCATGCATTCCAATTCAAGCATATTAACATACATTTTTAAGTTACACGAACTTACCCTGAAAATGGTTCGTATTTGACTGCCAACTAATCCTAAACCTTTTGCTTTCCTTGATCTAGTTTCATAGTTGGTCTTTTCGGATCTATATGGATAAATTTAACTATTAATCTATCATATTTCATTTGCATTTGCATTTTGTTACATTCTAGGAAAAATTACCATTTTACCCCTATCCTTTTCAAAAATTTCGATTTCGTCCCTAGGCCCGGAAAATGAAATCTATGAAATTTAACCCTCTTTCCAAGCCTAATCAAAATTTATATATTACATTTACAGAACATACATTTCACAAATTTCAGAATTTTCCATGGGTTTTTATCACTTTTTTATGTTAGTCCCTAAATCAAGTTTTCATCAAAAATTGATTTGTAAAAGTTGTTTATCTATGAATAATTTTTCATTTGTCTACCATAAATTTCTAAATTTCAACACATTCATCCATGACCCAAATTTCATAACTTGATAAATTTTCAAATAAATCCCCTAAATAGAAAGATTAGGCTATCCTGATTCTAAAAATATAGAAATTACTAAAAACGGGACTTGATTTCATACCTTATTAAGCTTGAAAAGTTTTCTTCCTCTCTCCTAGGGTTTTCATAGAAAAATTAGGGAAGATGATATGAAAAGAGATTATTTTTTTTCTTTTTCATTAATTATCATCTATTAATTTTATTGATTTCTAATTTAGTCCTTACCCTTTTCTAATTTTTCGATGGATGAGTCATTAAAATATCTACTAACTACTATTCAACGGTCTAATTACCATATAAGGACCATAAGTTTTGAATTCCATAGCTATTTGATACATATAGCTACTAGAACCCAACTTTTGCATTTTATGCAATTTAGTCCTTTCCCTAATTAAACACACAATCGGTAAAAAATTTCATACCCAATTTTTCATGTGACCTTCCTATCATGATACCAACCATAAAATAAAATAAAATATTTTTTTATTTTTGGCTCGAACTTGTGGTCTCGAAACCACTATTCCGATCTCATCGAAAATGGGTTGTTATAGGCTCACTCTGATCACAAGCCCGTGTGGCCAGACCGTGTGGTCAATTAAAATTAAATGAATTTTTCATAAAAAGGTGCAGACTTCACACGGTCAGAGTACACGCCTATGTGGGTAGGCCGTGTCCCTTACACGGCCAGGACACACACCCATCTCTTAGCCCATGTGTTTACTACTGAGCAAACTGACTTGCAAAATTAGGGTGCAGGAGACACACGGCCATTCAACACGCCCGTGGGGCAGACTGTGTGTCACACATGGTCTAGACACATACCCTTGTGTCTGCCCATGTGGACCATTTAAAGGCTATTTTCCAAGCCTATAGTCACCCTCAATCATTTATACATTCAAACACATTTCATAGCATGCAACATGACATATTCAGACACTCAAATATTCAACACCATGGCACTCTCACATCTTCATAATGTCATCCTATTGCACATTCATTTTGTTACACCATTTAGAAGCATTCCACACCAATTTCATGCATTATTAAGCTTGTTACCATAATTTCAAATTATGTATTCATGACTATAGTCATTTTAAGCCATTAAGTCATCCCTTATCTTTTAGCATCTAATCCATACTTTATCATACATTCACCAAGTAATAACATATCACATCATTTAGGCACTAACACATGCATGCATGAGTAATTAGATTACAATCTAGTGATCAAATATAAGCCATATCACATGGCCATTACAAAATGAATCATCAACATCATAGGCCTTCATAATTTGGCCAAATAGCATGACACATATCACAAAATAACCAAGTTTCCTATGCATGCCATACTCAAAATAACAATTTCACTATACCCAATAATATTTTGATAATGTGATCGAATACTCCGACAGCTTCTGATCCCCGAGCTAGCTTGGCAGAACTACAAAGGATGGAAATAAAAGGGGGTAAGTATTAAAGCTTAGTAAGTCCACATGCAAATAATATGCAATGGTAGTAAGAAATCAACATGCAAAGACATAGTAACATATACATAAAGATTATTCATCATTCAAACCTTTTGGCTTACTTATCATATGTACATATATACTTGTTCATCACAAATTGTTCTTTACCAAGGCATTATTCATAGGTTTAGCGTACATACCTGTACTCATCGTAGTATATCATATAACCATTCCTCTTTAACATGCCCTCCTCGAGACTTTCATCACATTCATTGTATTACCCGTTGAACATTCGGAATACTATTGGATAGACGGAAACTTGCACATAAGTGTCAAATAACATACGTAGCTGAAGGTACCTCAAAACATCTAATGCTTATAATGGAGCTACTCACGGGCTTGCTCATATAAGCTATCTATCATGGTGTAACTACACGGGCTGCTCACAAAAGTTGTCAGGTATCCGACCACTCAAGGATTACCTAGCCACCGATAGGACACACAAGACCATTGCCCGGAACTCAATGACACACAAGACCATTGCCCGGAACTCAATCACATGTATTGCATCCATTACGAACTCGAACCACTCAACAAGCTCGGATGCTCGTATCCATAATGAACTCGGACCACTCAATGAGCTCAGATGCCAGATATATCACGAACCCAGATCACTCAACGAGTTTGGACTTCTTAATTCCTAGTGACATGACACTTGTATCCTAGACTATTCCTAAGGTTCAAAAGGGATTTTTCTCACTTGCACAAGGCATACTTTGTCATGCTTGCTCGTGATGTCATATGTAATAGCCAATTATCATTTATGCTTTCATAACAACCAATAAGTATATAACTCATAATAACAAGAAAACATTTATCACAATATATCAAAACATTTAGAATATGCTACAACACGACATTATTTGCATATGCACTTACCTCGGTATAAAATGATGGTAATCGAGCCTAATCGTCGTATACTTTATTCTTTCCTCGATCAAGACTCGGTTCACATTTTTCTTTATCTATAATGTCAAATTTAACTTGTTTATTAATCACATTATTCAAATCAATGCATAACTTGTGCTTTGGTAAAACTACCTTTTTACCCCTACCTTTTCACTTATTTACGATTTAGTCCTTAGGCTCGTAAAATGAAATGCATGCATTTTCTTTGTTACCCAAGCCTATCTGAATTTTCCTTGTACTCATAACAGCCCATATTTTCATCAAAAATTATATTTTTCTCACTTATTTTACATCTTTTACAAAATGGTCCCTTTAAAGTGTTTTCATGCAAAATCACCTAGTAAAAGATGTTGAACACATATCAAACTATCATATTCTTCCATTAAACATCAAAACAAAAACTCCTCATGCATGGGTCAAAATTTCAACATGAACCCTAGCTTAAAATATGGTTAGAAATGGGAACATCATGTTACAAGGATTTTAAAAATGTAAAGAACATTATAAATGGGGCTAGAACGGACTTACTTCTAAGCTTGAAAAGTTTGAAAACCCTAGTTATGGTTCTCCACAAATTTCAGCAACTAAGGAGGAAGATGGACAACATTTTCACTTGATTTTCACTTTTTATTCATGAAACTTTCACATAAGCATGCATTCATATTATAGACCTCATAGAAATCATAAAATATTTATTTTTATCTCAGATTTTTGGTCTCAAAACTACTATTCCGACTAGGCCCTAATTCGGGATGTCACAGTGTTTATCTCATTTTCTTTGCCCCAAATAAAACATGTATATTTCCTTATATACATCTACCACATACTTATCACTAAGACATATCAAAATTAAGTGCCCAAATCTCATAATAATTCTTTTTACTTTCCCAAAAATAAATTTAGTCCTACCTTAGCCACAATACTATTTCACACCTCCAACACATCATACCACAATTATATACACATGATCTGTAACACCCGGTTTTGGCAGGTAAACCAATTAGTACTCTAGTGGAGTACTACTATCCGTCCAACTGATGCTCTTTGTGTGTAAAAGTGGGTGCGTAGCAGGCATTGGATTCTAGAAAGGATGAATTGTTAAGGAAAGGTGCTTGGTAATATATTGTGGAATTTCAGGTAATCGAGTTATCATTGAAAAGTATGGTATGCCAAGTTTGGTTAGTCACGATACTGGTTACGTTCTAATAGGGTGGTTAGAAGAAAATGATGAAAATGTTATATATATGTGTATCAGGTTTTTGTACATATTCTTCTACAGTTGTAAACCACCTATACGGTAGATTGAATAGGATTATAACGTGTGTCAAGTTTTCATAGGGACAAAGGTTGTATATCTAGATAACCAGATTTAGAAAATGGGAGTTTTTCTTCTTCCTTTTTCAAGAAGTATTTTTTCTATATCTAAACGAACCTAGAGTATTCCTTATTTCACTTAAGCTAAGTTGTAGGTTTAGATCTTTACCTGTGAATGCTCCATGCCAAGATAATATTTTTGACCTCCATATTATGTTGTGAAAGAGTAAATCTGTTAACTTGGTAAATCCATAAGATGGATGATATAAGGCTCTATTTGGGGATTTTTTTGGTGTTAGAAATGATGGTAAAAAGAAGGTATTTGAATACATGATAGTGAGTTTCCAAGATCTATAGCAATAGTTGTTGTTGATCTTACGAGGGAAGTCTGGATCTGGAGTTTGGAACTACTGTATGTGAGAATTAAGTGAGTATCTAAACTAACTCATGTGTGTATACTATTTATTCTAGATGCTTCCGTGAAGAACCATATGAACTGTGAACTAAAACTAGAAGAGGATGGCATGATGAATATGCTGATGTGTGAAAAT
This sequence comes from Gossypium longicalyx, assembly GCA_025698465.1. Lineage (NCBI taxonomy): Eukaryota > Viridiplantae > Streptophyta > Magnoliopsida > Malvales > Malvaceae > Gossypium > Gossypium longicalyx. The sequence continues at coordinate 61,331,271 of CM046995.1, read as the reverse complement.
TAGTTGAGGGTTGCATGTATGACTCATATAAATCGTACAAGTATAGAGTATTTGAGAATTAATCTGAAGTTGAAGCTTAACTGTATGGACCTATTTTGAATGTATGAGGTGAATAGTGTGTTAATTTTAGATGGTGTCAATACATGAAAAGTCTGCTAGTAAGTGTATGTCTGTTTCTGCGGAGTCATCTAAAAGTGTCTATTGGGACTTTAATCACGATCTCTGAAAAGAAAAGTCCATGGCACCATATTGTGTAAGACCATAATTAGTAGGTTATGGCATCATATGGGATGATTTAAAGGAAGGTTATTACCTAATGGGATTCTCTATGTAACATAGGACGATAAGGGGCAAACCTCACGAAACGTGAGTCTTGGCGAACCTCTATCATGAACATATCAGAAAATGGAAGCCTTTGTGGCATATCTTGTGGCATATCTATAATGGAAGCCTTTGTGGCATATTTTAAATGGAAGTCTTTGTGGCTAATCTAAAATTAAAGCCTTGTAGCATATCTAAAATATCAGCCCTTGTGGCAACCACCCGAAAAGAATGCCTCTGTGGCGGGCCCTGAATGAAAGAAAATGAATGTATGACAAAATCTGAGAGAATAGAATTTTTGGAAGACTCTAAAGAAAATGATGGGCTACCCCAATGGTATAATCTAGAAGGGTTTCCAAAGATGAACCATGAAGGACTAACGTTTAAAGTGTGAATACAGTAATAAAATATAGAAATACAAAGTGATATCCGCAAGTATACAAGTCGAGTTGTAATTTAGTTTCACATTGAAGTATGTGAGTAATTCGAGGATTGTACCCAATGAAGGCAAGTGCTAGATCAATTCTAAACTAATCACTAAAACATCTAACTAGTACTCTAAATCAATTATAGTACGAGAACATAATAAAAGGGTTTTTAAGGTTTCTATAATGATAAAATGAAATAACACAAAATAAAATTCAATAGACAGAAGAGTATAATGAATCAAACCTTGATTATGGGTGATTAGCTCGCTTTGCTAATCCCCATCAACTGTCATTTTGGGTTCCCAGTCAATCGACTAGTAGCTACCCTAGTAGGATCTTCTGATTTTCCATTAACATAATGAGTCAGCAAGGACTACTTATCTTCTGACCTCACAGTCCAGAGTAACTTGGAGTGAAGGTGTTCACAGATGGGCAATACCAATTTTGGGTTAATTCGCATCGTGATGACTTTCTAGGGTTGTCAGGCCTAGGGTTAATTTCACGTTCCTCCTTTCCCAAATAGCTGATCCTTTGAGTAACCCTATAAAATAGTTAATAGCTCACACCTCCACTTGCTAATCCTCCATAGGAGGATTAGTTCATCATGGCTTCCATAAACAATATGGAATAGGTGAAAAAAGAGAACATGATAAATGAATTAAAGTGTAAAGTTTAAGAAAATGCCTGATTTGTATTAAAGATGGAAATGAATCCGTAGAGTTTAACAATTTCCACAAATCAAATCTCTTGAAAATAAAGAACAACTAAAAATACATTCTAAAAACCTAAGAAAGAAAGAAAGAAAACAAAACTAAATTTAAAAAAGAGAATCTAGGCTAATTGAATGATGCCTATAACATGTGCCACTATTTATCTAAGTGGATGTCATCCTTAACCGTAGGTTAGTTGACATTCTCGAGCTTTAAGTTTGGTTGTGTAGACCAAAACACCTATGTTTTGTGTTTATCTCTTGTCCATAGTCGATGTCACTACACATTAAGACTTGTGTCACGACATAGCAGTCAGTATACTCCTGTTAAGCTATCTTTAGGGGTATGTCGCTACACCTTCGGACTGTGTCACAACATTGATAGTAGTCTTGAGATTTCTCCATTCTTCTCTCTATGTTTCTACATCGGACATCCCATGTTACGATATAGCGACCAGTATCAGTTTAGTATGCCTTCTAAAAGCCTCTTGCACACTCAGAAAGTGAGTTAGCTCACCCTTAGGCCTCATTCATCCCTTAAGGTCAATAAAAGACTTAATTTACACATTCTATTAACTTATTAAAAACTTAATAAAACATATTTCAAACCTACTTAAAATGCTTGTTTTCAAGATCCTAAAGTGTGATAATTAGTTTAATATTCTACACCAAATTACGGTAGATCAAATTTCCCCACACTTAAGTAACATTAACAAAAATAAGGAATAAAAAATGACAACCCTTGAGCAAATATGATACAAATATTGACTTCAGAGGACATGACTTAGGCATTTCACATTCACTAATAACTTTAACATGATGAATAATTGATTTACCACTTTTGACTTCAAACATCTGACTTCAGTATGTTACAAAGTATACAAGCACTAAAGGTCTCACCTATAGGGATCCATTAATAAATCATACAAGTAATTTGATTATCCAAGAAGAATACAAATAGTCATTTATGCGTATGTTTAGTATGATTTTCATTCATGTATAAGGATATTTAGGTCACATAGGACTTTTTAGCTTGTAACGTTCTGAGGCTTAGGACATGTATGAAATTCAAAGATAGTAAGCATCAAGAGGGTTACAAACACGAAAATAGTTTGGCACATCGTATTGGTCTCTATTCTTTCCCCTTAGTGACCCTTACCCACTCACCACCTTATTTCTTCTTCTCTCACCTTTCTTGTCTCTTCATATATAAAAATCATAGCATGACATAGTAATAAAGGCTAGCCTACGAGTTTTTGTGCACCAATGAATGAGTTTCTCTTCCTTTTGTGACTTTTTCACTTTTTTTTTAGCTCATCTCACTCAATAATGCTTTTTTTTATTTTTCGAGAACTTTTTCTACTCGTCTTACTTTTGCTTTTTGCGTTTTTCTTTTTTGTTTTGCACTTCAGGCAAACCTATAATTCCCATATCACACTAATCTTTCCTATTTCACTCTATCTTTTACAAACTCCATCATGATGTATCTACTTCACCCTCAATACATATGGCCAGACGTCTATAGTCGTGTAGTGCAGGACCAAAGAAAAAAGGGTAAATACAAATTAACATTTTTAGGCTCGGCGTTTGTAATGAGGTTCTTCAAGAAGTGTCAACAGGCTTAAAAATTGGTACTAAAGGTGAACATAAATAGTTCAGCTTTTTGGCTCTGGGTGTACTCCAAACAATGCCTTAGGTCATCCTTTAATATCTTAATATACACAAATTTAATCAACCAAACAAACACAAATTCAACATTTATCATTAATATTAGCAAGCTCATTTCCTCATATTTTCTATATCATTTGGTAAAATTGATTACTTAATACCTATTTATAGTGTAACATATAGAACTTAGTAGTCTAATAATAAAAAATTTAAAACCACCTAACATCATGTCAAATTTATTTGTAAACACAAGCAACCTATGTACATGCTCCTAATCAATCACTTGTAATCCTACAAGCTCAAGCACAACAAAGACAAGAAAAATGTTTGGTGAGGGCTCTAACCCATTGAAGGAGATTAGTGAGTTAGGCTTCAAATGACTGGCCACTTTAGTGTAGAAAATTGCAGCTAGAATTCCACTTCATATTTTCCCTCTGTTCTAGGGTACTCTTGAGCAGCACCTCCTTCTTCGAGATTAGCCCCCTCATCCTGATGACTCGGCGTCGAGCTAAACATGTTTAGGGGATAATTTGGAGTGCGTAACCCATTCATTTTTACAAATTCTTGAAGTATTGGGTCTGATTCCTGCATCCACCGAATCATCCCATTAAGCTTCTCCTCTATGCTCCTATTGATTCTTCCTCGAACCATTGTCTTCTCTTTCCTTTTAATTGATGTTGAAATGTCCATCTTTTATTTCCTCATTTGGTTCCATTCTATAATTTGTTTTCGCTAAAGCTCAATGTATTGTGTATATAATACGTCTCCAATTATGCTCTTTGTTGGCTTCATGAATTGTTCGTTCTCGCTCATTGGAACTTTGTCTCTTCAACATAATGTTGTCACTAAGCGAGGGAAGAAAAGTCTAGCTTTTTGGCTTTGTTTGTAGCGTTCCATTTCTCAAAAGATCCAACGCCCTACATAGATCTATTTACGCTGCAAGATACCATATAACAAAACGGTTCAAAAAACATTAGCGTTAAAAACATTTGATGCGGGTGTAATTCGAGTGCCTATGAATTGCATCCATATTTTTGCTACAAGAAAAATAATTTCCTTATTTAAATTGGTTGGCAACTCTGTATCTGGTTTATAGTTCCAGGTACCATTACCCTGCGTTAAATACTCAATGATGTCCTACATGTTAATATTTTGCAATCTTTCCAAATCTATACCATTAATAAAATCTTTTTCATAAAATAGAATGTCATAAAACTCACAAATATTGCTAAGGAATAAGGGCACTTTTGCCCTTCAACTGTGACAGTAGTCACATGTGCCCCATTGTCATGGTGAACTATCTGATGTTTCAGAAAAGTGTAAAATTCATGAACTATAGGAATAATTACATTTTCTTCGGGAGTGATTTAGAATTGTTCCAATTAGTGATATCGGACTAAAGCCCATATCTCTTTGCAATGGACCATAGAGGATTCGAACCCTCGTTCCTATATGAAGGGTCTCCCCTATAATTCTAGAAAATATTTTTCAACAATCAAATGGTGACATCAGAGTTTCTAAAATAGAAGTTCTCTTGTTTTTACGCGGAAGCATTCTATAATCAAGATTTCTAACAAGAATATAAGTGAATAGTAATCAATGGAACAGTAAAATTGAATCGAGAGTACTTAAGCTTAATTTCTTTGGGCTTGTATGTGTGTTCTCTCCGATCTATTGATGACAGTCTCCTTCAATGTTTCCTTTAGAAGTAGGGATGAAAGATTAGAAAGCTGGGTTTTTATGGAAAGTGGGTTTGAAGATTAAGGACTTTAGAGAGGTTTTAGAAGAGTTGGTTGTTAAAATTAAGTTAGGTTGTATTAATATGGTGTTTTTATATTTAAAACTAATGGTTTTGGGGTTAAAATCTAGGTGTTTTAAGGGTTAACATATCGGGTTGCATAATTGGGTCGAGTTGACCCTGTAGAAAAATACAGCGATGTTGCGAGACAGGGGTTTTGTGCCATGACATACCTAGCAGTTTGCTCATGTCGCGACACTGGGGTTTGTTGTTGCGACACACCTTGTAGTTTTAAAATTCTAAGAAACTGTCTTTTATGTCATGACACTGGTTAGTGATGTCGCGACATCGAGTTGATATTTTATATTCTTCGTTGCTACTCATGATGTTACGACACGGAGTTATCTGTGTCGCAACATTGACGTTGTTTTCCCAATTTTCCTATATTCAGAATGCTTCAAGCACGTGCTAAACCTATCTTTGACCTACATGTAATTTTTGGATGAATTGGTTAGTGAAGTATACAATATGTATAATTAGTAAGAGTCTTACATTAGGATGTTAGGTCTTACTGTCAGACTCGTCCATCAGCTCAGTCAATATACACTGATGGGTTCCCTGTAATTTGATTCTATCTGTATTGGTCCAACACTCGTCATGCCATTCTGCTTGTTTGCGATTGTCTCTTTCTTTAAACTTTCCGTTTCGGCCTGCCTAGACAACTGATAGTTTTTTCGTAGATCATAGCTATTAATTATTTGAGAAGCCACGTAACCACTCAACCACTTTAGCCTGCACTTAGAATTATTGCTTCGTAAGAAGGTTGGAAAGTGTGGTTCCTACTTGTCGCTTATTATATCTCTGCTCATCTCATCGATCTAGAATAGCTTTTCAGGTGTACTTGAGGTGATGATTGGTATAGATGTTGGTAAAGGGGTTAGCAAGGAATTTTGCACTAAGTCTCTTAGATTCTAATTCTATAGACTTTTCAATTCGTCCACTCGTGGACTTTTGAGTCCCTCCATTTGTTTGTAGATAGCTTTCTTGCATGGATACTGTAATGCCCGAACATTATGTGATGATTGCAGCTCAAGGCCTATGCTCATTAGTTGTCCAACTTGATTGAGTCTTGTTATATGATCATAGGTCTTGTCTATATATACTTTCAAATTTTTTTCAACATCCGAAAAATTCCTAGGCCGTCAAATATCTGGGTGTCTAGTTTAGGACTAATGTCATGTAAACGATGATCAATTTAGGTTCGTTAGCTGGAATTATTAGCATCTTTTCATTTAGCTCTAGGAATTCCTGAATTGAAAGACACTTTTCCATTATCAGCCATAATTACCATTATATATATTGGTTGGTCTCTGTTATACTACTCTTGTGTTTCGGCCTTATTGGTGGAACCCAATATTTCTAAGACTATGAGTTCCATGTTGATCTAATTCTTCGGTTCACTGACCATTTCCCCAGTAACTCTATATATTTCCTTTCTGTAGTTGTTTTTCATTTGTCTGAATATTCTTCTATCTGCTGAAATGGATAATAGCATGAGAGCTGTCCTTCTTCACAAAATTCTATAACGACATTCTCTTTTTTTCTCAGCTTTGGACTTAGCACCTCTTGGTACATTTCTGAAGGTATACCAAGTTGGTCGTTATCGTCTTGGGAAAGAACTAGGGTTTCTCCTTGGACTTGACTTAATTCAAGCATTAGTAATCATTAGTTCTCATGTATTTCCCAATCTTTGTATACTCCTTCTTCGTAAATATCAGCATCATAATCTAATTTATCATCTAACCATATATAATCCATTCTCCTATTGACCGTATTCCTTTAATTATGGCAGTTGTGGTTCTGCTACCAAATATGCGCTAGAGTCTTCCTAGGAAAAATAGATAAGTAATAGTAAAGTTAGTTACTTAAATAAAGTAAAGAACGGATCTATAACCAAAAATTTTCTTAATTATTCCTTCTAAATGCAAAGATTAAAATTAATCTAGTGACGTTGCCTCCGTGGTAGCAACGCCAACAACTTGATCACCTCCAGGCGTACTAATGTCTAGAGTGTATACTTCAATAAAATATAGAAATACGAGGTGGTATCTGCAAGTATACGGGTCGAGTTGCACTATAGTTTTACAACAAAGTAGGTGAGTACTCCAAAGATCATACCCAATGGAGGCGAGTGCTAGATTAAGTCTAACCTAAACACTAAAAGATCTAATTAGTACTCTAAATCAATTATAGTACGGGAACATAATAAAATGGCTTTTAAGGTTTCTATAATGATAAAATAAAATAACATAAAATAACATTCAAGAGATAGAAGAGTAGAATGAATCAAATCCTGATTACGGATGATTAGCTCGCTTCGGTAATCCCTATCAACTGTCATTTTGGGTTCCCTATCAATCAACTAGTCACTACCCTTGCAGGATCTTCCAATCTTCCACTAACATAACAAGTCAGCAAGGACTACTTATCTTTCGACCTCACAATCCTGACTAGCTTGGGGTGAAGGTGTTCACAGATGGGCAATACCAACTTTGGGTTAATTACCACCTCGATGACTTTTTGGGGTTATCGGGCCTAGGGTTTGTTTCACGTTCTTCCTTTCCCAAACAGTTGTCCATTAAGTAACCCTACAAATTAGTTAATAGATTATACCTCCACTTATTAATCCCCCATAGGAGGATTAGTTCCTCATGGCTTCCATAAACAATATGAAATATATGAAAAGAGAGAACATGATTAATGGATTAAAGTGTAGAGTTTAAAAAAATGTCTAATTTGTATTAAAGATGGAAATGAATCCACAGAGTTTGATGATATTCAAAAATCAGATCTCTTGAAAACAAAGAACAACTTAAAATAAATTCTAAAAACCTAAGAAAGAAAGAAAACTAAACTAAATTTAAAAGAGAGAATTTGGCTAATTGAATGATGTCTATAACATGTGCCAAGGAAGCCTATTTATAGATTTTAAGTGGTTGTCATCTTTAACCCTAGGTTAGCTAATGTTCTCAAGCTTTAAGTTTGATTGTGCAGACTAAAACACCCATGTTTCGTGTTTATCTCTCTTCCAAAGTCGTTGTCGCGATACATCAGGACCTGTGTCACGACATAGCAGTCAGTACACTCCTCCCAAGCTATCTTTAGGGATGTGTCGTGACACCTTCAGACTAGGGCAGTCTTGATATTTCTCCATTTTTCTCCCTATGTTGTGACATAGCAACCAGTATCAATTTAGTCTCCTCCTAAAAGTCTCCTACACCACTCACAAAGTGTGTTAGCTCACCCTTAGGCCTCATTCGACCCTAAGGTCGATAAAAGACTCAATTTGCACATTTTATTAACTTATCAAAAACTTAAGAAAACATAATTCAAACGTACTAAAAATGTTTGTTTTCAAGCTCCTAAAGTACGACAAGACAAAAAATGAAACATTGAATGTAACGCGCAAGTATGATTTAGGTAAATAAGTGTTTGACTCAGAAAGTTCTTTTGACCTTACGTCTATGTGTAATGTTTTAAGTGGTTTTTTACTAGGGTCTTAGCTTAGAGGGACAATGCCAATACTGCATCGAATGAGTGGCGTATTGGGCATTATGCATATAGAGCAAGCTTGATGGTGGATTTCTAAGTTGATACATTTTTTTTGAAACCTTTCTTGCGGGATAGCTATATTAGACCAAGGCCTCAAATTGGTCATAGTTGTAACTAAATTCTCGATTTTTTCTAGTAAGATTTATTCATTATTTATACTTTCGTATTTTGTTAAAGATATTTTAAAGTTGATCAGTTGTATTCGATTGATATCTGTACAAGTAGAACTAAGTTTTAATTGTATAAGATTGGTATTGCCTAATATTAAGATCCGATTTATCAGGTCGTGTTTGGGGCATTACATGATCCATAATTTTATACCCCGCCTGACTAAGCCTTGTTATTTTGGATATTGCAATAATTTTAGAATAGAACCTAAGAAGGCAAGATGTTAGATTGGACTAAGAGTTGAAGTTCATGAGTGCGCCCTTAGGTGAAGTCTTTGAAGAGAATAGATTGATATGGTTCTATCTGCCCAAACAATGCTTTTGGTGGAAAAAGGTAAGGTGAATAGTTAGCTTAGGAGTAATGAGGGATTTCTATGAAAAGAACTTAGTGAGTTGTCAAGGAATTTTGAGTATTAGAGATACCGTCGAAAGGCATTGCATGCTAAGTTTGCCTAGTACGGTCCTGGTTATGTGTTAATAGTTAGACAGGAACAAACCATGAAATGAAATCACAAATATTTATATGAATACAAAGGTGGATTGTCTTACACGTTTCCTTACAACTATGAACCACCCATACAGCAACTTGACTAGGATTGTATCACTTGTCAAGTTATTATACAAATAAGGGTTGTATAAATATAGCTGATTAGGACTGAAGGAGATTTTTTCTCTTTCTTCTCCAATAAGTATTTTCAGCTTAAGTTTAAATAAAAACAAAATAGACTATTCCTCTCACTTCAAAAAAATCCTCCCATCTTCAAGTTAGAAGAACGGAGAGGAAGTATTACTTATACTAGAGTGGAAATCCTGAGTTTTATTAATGATTTCTTCATACCAAGGCAATGGTCACTGAAATCTCCGTGAAGAACTTAGAACTGGAGCCCAAGCTACTTTAAGTTTAATAGGTGAGTCCCTAAGCCAACTCTTGCAAATGTATCATATATGCTAGAACCTTTTGTGAAAATAAGCTAAGAATGCATGATGTGATGATTCTATGAGCAATGTATGTTTGATGAACTTGCATGAATGATTCATATAGAATATGGATATGATCTCTAAAGTCAATGGTTAATGTGTCTGAATGAGTAAAGTGTGTTATGTTATTTTTTATGATATAAACAAGTCAGTTGTGAAAGAGTCTATCATGAGTAAGTCAAATGTGAATAAGTCTGTCAACTATGAGTTTACATGAAGTGTCTATGTTTGTCTCAAGACTCGTCTAAAGGGGTTCGTTGGGACTAAAAACATGAATCTCTAAAAGGAAAATTCCATGGCACACTAAAGACCATATAGTGTAAGACCATGGTTGGGCTATGGCATCATATGGAAAAGATTTAAAGGATGGTTGGGTGAGTACCAAACGGTGAGGGGCAAACCTCACGATGGTGAGTTTAGGCGAATCCCTATCATCAAAAACACCAATTTTCATAAAAGTGAACATTTTTTGTTGTTTCTGTTAAAAGAATGCCTTTGTGGCAAATCTCTCATAAGGAATACCTTTGTGGTAATTTGTAAGGAGACGCCTTTGTGGGTCAACCTAAAGAAGTGCCTTTGTGGAAATTTTCAAAAAAGTAAGTCTTTGTGGCGATCTCTGTTAAATGAAAGGTTTTATGGCTATCTTTGTTAAAGGAAGCCTTTGCTGCTATCTTTGTTAAAGGAAGCCTTTGTGGCGATCTCTATTAAAAAAGAGCCTCTGTGGCAATCTCTATCAAAGGACGCCTTTGCTGCAAGACTATGAAAGAAAAATCTTTATGGATATCTTTAGAAAGGAATGCCTTCGTGGTGTAATCTGGAGAATAGTTCTCGTGATGATTACTTGAAGTACGACTTAGCTTAGAAAGAAAAGTCAGTATAGAAGGTTATGGTGAAGTTAGTACAATCAATAGGGTCATAGTTATGAACAAGAAACAAAAGATGAAATTATTGAATAAGGGCTCAGCTAAAAAAGGGTTCTCTTACTAAGTTCTATCGAACTTACCACTTTATGTTTTATGTCTCAATTAAAGGAAGCGCCAGGAGGGATGATGCTAGGGCTGCACCAAATGAGTGGTGAAATGGGAACTTATGCATCCAGAGTGGGATTTGTACGGGCGTGTTCGAGTCTGATAGAAACATTTCAAACTAGTCTCAAAAAAAATTTTATAACAAGTCTCAAAAAAAATTTTATAACTCTTAGGATGACTCAGTTGTGTTGGCCAAATAATCTAAGTCAGTAACATTACTTAGAGGCTAAATAAGTGGGATAGTATAAGCAAATGTGATGAATAATTACTCTTGTAAGTTTTATACATAATGTATGCCCAAATGTAACTTTAACGGGTAGTATTACTAAACAATATGTATTTTTTTGGAAATTTTTACGTTTTATGTATGTATAAGTTTGTAATAATAATGTAACACCCAAGATCCCAATCCAGTTAATCGGGTTGATTTGACGGCACTACACGTAATTTGAATATATAACTGTTTAAATATAGATATCACGTACGAACTTACTTTCTTACATTTTATTTGACATAACCTGGAAAATGTATACTGCAATATCATGCGGTATTAGGCAGTAAAATAAGTCAATATGTCCCAAATCGGAACATAGAAACATCGATAATGCAAGGCACAATTAAACACATTTACAACTTAGTTAAGGCACATTGACGTCAAAATGATTACTGTAAATCCATCGTACGAACAAAATCAGGTTTAACGTTTAATCACAAAAACAATAGCCTTTCAACACCATAAGTTACAACATAAGCACTTCCAGGTTCAACTCTCAAACATGATAATGTGTAGCATATACATATCATTATATTATCATTTGGACATTATAATTTACAGCATATAACACTTCAAATGTAATAAACTTCAGCCTTTGAACATCCTTTAACTACCGATCAAACATCACAATTCACAACATATACTAATTAACTTCTCACTATTTAGCCCCTTTTTAAATTTCATAAGCATTTAACAAATTATTTGTACAACGATAAAATTCATCACGCAACTCAAATTAATGGAAAAAAATATCGATAGTATTCACACACACCGCTTGCATTAGTAGCTCCCTTGATAACCAATGATTTTACCCACATTCTCTTTATACCATCACTCATACTAATTTAAAGATACAACAAAACAACCAATGAGGATAATAAACAACTTACCAACATTTATTATATCCATTTGAGGACATTTAGTCAATAACTCTACTTCATTTTTGGGCAGCATAAGAAACTTAATTTAGGACAACATCAAAAATACTGAATGGACAACTTCTAAATGTCATTTTAGGACAGTATAATTAACACCAACTGGACGGCATGTTAATGTCATTAGGGAAAGCATAAATATAACTCCTTTAAACACATTTAAGAAACATAATTTAACAACCGGGTTTGAACACATTACTGTGTAATTGAGCAAACATAGTTGGACATCATTAAGTCAAATAGTAACATCTTCATTCAACACCAACAAGCAATTTAAAATCAAATGACTACTTAGATGTGTTCCTAAATCAAATTGCTTTAAAATCAAGAGTTGCATGCTAATAAGACAAGAATTTAGGTGTAAAGTTAGAGTTAAAACTTCAAAAACTTCTTGATACGAGTCGCAAGGCCCAAAATCAGGCTTACGAACTTGATGGGCTCAAATTTCTTCAAGGCCCAATAATGAGGTTGAAGGCCAAGAAAATCCGAGCAAGGTTGAACGGGACCATCCAAGACTTTGTTTCCAAGGCCCTTTATGCACATAATCGAAAAAGAAAATCAAGATTCACTTTCTTGTTTTCAAGAAAATCTAGAAATATAATCTTGGTCCAATTTTGATGTTTCAAACAATTTCAAGAATCAAGAAAATTAGGATTTCAAATCTTGGAAATCTTGGTCCAAGAAATCAAATTTTACAACCAGTGAGCATTGGATTTCATATACGAGCTTGAACGAGGTAATTTTGAGAGCAAACAGATCACAAGACCAAGTTCTTGAAAAAAAATGGCCGATTAAGATGCCTACAAGCCCATCTTGAAGTTTGGAAATTAATTTAATTGAATATCAGGCTAAATTATTAAAGTGACCCAAATTGTAAAATATTTAAACTATAGGTCTAATTTTATTTTAATAGGTGTATCATCATGTAAGAATTCAGTCCAAGGAGCCCATTTAATTCCTTTGGCCAAATTCCCAAAAAAAGTCCACACTTAGAATTTTTTTTATTTTTTTATTTGATGAGTTGTCATGTTAGTTATTCTATAATTGTTAGGAAAACTTATTTTTGGGGTATATAACTAGCATGATCGTCCACCCTTATAGATGAACAACTAATTTTTTTGTTAATAATAATTCTCTTTGAGTTTTTCTTCAAGAATTGCTCTTGAGTTTCTTTTAGAAGTTGTTTTAACAATCTTTTAGGTTGTGGGAATCATCTTCAAGCTTTTTCCTGCCAAGATGTCTTTCTTGGGGAGAGAATTAGAGCCATTGAAAGAAGTTTTGGATTCTTAATGTTTTCAAGGCTTTTTAGGATGTCATATTCTCTGTTCTATACTTGATTGATCGTTTCTTATTTATTTTAATTTATTTCTTGCTATTTGGTTTGTTGATTTTATTGATTTTCATTCTAGGTTGAAATTTGTAACACCCTAAACCTGGCCTAGATGTCCAAACCAAGTTTGGAGAGTTACATCATCTGTAATAAAATTCATACTATCATAACGCAGTCAAACTGAACTATTCATTACGTAACATTCATCACAACGAAATTTAAACATAAAATCTTCATAAATACCATAACATCATCGAACAACAATCCCTAATGATAATGCCTAAAAGAAAGATAGAAGGTTGACCGAGCTTTCGTGACACCGACCGGATCAAGATTGGGAACCACCTGAAACCCAATCAATAAAATAGTGAGTTGTGAACTCAGTGCGTAAAATAAATTTATCTTATTAGATTTCATTCATAGTGAAATTCCAAATTCAGGTATTCAGTCCGTTTTAGAAGTAATTTCAATTCAGAGTCAGAGTAAATGAGCTACATATGCAAATATGAGCAATTTCAGTACAAATACGATGCAGATTAGATTTAAATGCTACATTCTTATCCCCGCCTACTACACACCGTCTTCAGCCCTCCCAACACACCATTAAGGACAATCAATGCACGCTACACACCGACGATAAAACTTGCAAAAACTAAGGTTTCCAATACGCACCTAAAATGATTTCAAAGAGACAATGATTCTAGAGATCTTCGAAGCCTAAAACAAGCACTCAGTAACACAATTTAGCCAACTAACCAAGAGAACTTCCCGATTGCTCGCTTAATTCCTACGTCAAAAGTTTCGACACAAAACCTTCAAACATTCCAAACTTACTGAAACTTTAGCAGCAATCACAGAGATTGTCTTGTTGCTATTCCTTAATGTTAATAGCTTCGCCTGATAGGTAAAACACAATCGTTAAACAGAGATTCTCAAACTCAAAATAGTATTTCGTCCTAAACAATTTACATGGCGAAGGAAAAAATAAAAATCGCGAAGTTGCTCGCATTGACAGTTACTTACCAACGACCTCTAAACCAGTGACTAACAATAGAATTTCTGTTAATCTGTATTCTCTCACCACTTCTGATTAACACAATAATCAACCGAAAAAGAAGAAAACGATTGAAAAGACAAAGAAAAAGAATAAGGAAAGAAAGAAAGGAAAAAATAAAAGAAGAAAAGAAAAAGAAAAAAATAAAACTATCGTTAATTAATTCCTAACTTTCAAATAGATTCTTGACACTTGACAAAAATAGATTCCTAACGCATACAATGGGATTTGAACTCAGAACTAGACAGAATACAGACAAATGTGTAACCAGTGAACCAGCAAGCTCATTCTTGTCAAACTTTCACACTGAATCAAACTTAAGTGGGTAACGCGTACTTATAGGTTGATTCCAAAAACAACAAAACTTTTAATGATGTGACTCGAACTCCAGACCTTAAACTCAATCGCAAAACACAGAACCATAGATACAAAAATCTAACTAATGTAGAATCTCACAATTAAATTCTTAAAATTTTGGGGCATTACAACTCTCTCCCCCTAAAAGAAATTTCAGCCTCAAAATTTTACCCGAGTCAAATAGATACGGATACAGTCGTCGAATTGATTCCTCCAGTTCCCACGTGGCTTCCTCAGTACTGTGATTCTGCCATAGAACTTTCACTAGAGGAATAGCTTTCTTTCTCAACATCTTAACATCGTGCTCCAAGATTGGGATAGGTTCCTCTTCAAAGGTTAAATCCAGTCGTAACTTGATCTCATCAACAATAAAAATATAAGACGGATTCGACCGATCTCGTCTCAGCATTGAGACATGAAATACATCATAAATCTGATCCAGTTCTGATGGCAATTCTAATTGGTATGCAACGGGTCCGACATGCTTTAAGATATGATAAGGCCTAATGAATCTAGGACTTACTTTGCCATTGCATCGAAATCAGAGGACTTTTCTCCACGGTGACACCCTCAAGAAAACGTGATCACCAACAGAAAACTCAATATCTTTCCTTTTTAAATCAACATAAGACTTTTGCCGATCAGATGAGGCTTTCAGTCGATCCCTAATTACTCTCACAATGTCCTCAGTTTCAGAAACCAGTTCAGGACCCAGTATCCAACGTTCACTTAATTCAGTCCAACATAACAGAGTACGGCACTTACGACCATATAAGGCCTCATAGGGTGCCATCTGAATACTAGACTAAAATTTGTTATTGTACACAAATTCTGCCAACAGTAGATACTCCTCACAACTACCCCTGAAGTCTATCACACAACCCCGAAGCATAGGGACTGTTATGCGCCTCCTGTAGTATTGAACGCCTTAACTCCTTATCATTGGGTACACAAATCCGACCTTTAAAGCATAACATGCCATCGTTATTCAAGCTAAAATCAGTGTTCTTGTTTGGACTAACACGTTGTAACTGTTTCACTAAGGACTCATCGTCCAATTGTTTAGCTCGAATCTATTACACCCAACTCGGTTTAACCTATAATTCTGCCAACAGTCCTCCATCATCAACCAAACTTAGACGAGCGAACAATGCTCTCAGATCAGTCATTGCTCTACGGTTAAGGGCGTCAGCTACCATATTAGCCTTACCCGGATAGTACTCTATCGTGCAATCATAATCTTTAAGTAACTCTACCCACCAACGCTGCCGAAGATTTAACTTTTTTTGGGTTAATAAATATTTGAGACTCTTATAATCGGTGTAAATAATAAACCTTTCCCCATACAGATAATGTCTCTAGATCTTCATAGCAAACACGACCCTGTCTAGTTTAATATCATGCATAGGATAGTTACCCTCATGTGTCTTCCGCTATCGTGATACGTAAGCAACCACCTTACTGTCTTGCACAACTACACATCCTAAACCAACATGTAAAGTATCACTATAAACCACAAACTCTCGACTCGATTTCGGTTAGACTAAAACAGGAGCATGTGTCAGAACACAAACTCGGTTGGACTAAAATAGGAGCCTGTGTCAAAACAGACTTGAGCTTATCGAAACTGGATTGTTGTGCCTCAGACCATACGAACGGGGCATTCTTACACAATAGCTTCATCAAAGCTGACGCAATCAGAGAAAACCCTTCAACGAACCTCCGATGGTAACCAGCTAAACCCAGAAAGCTACGAAGCTCAGATACATTTTTCGACTGCTTCCACTCAAAAATAGCTTCAATTTTCTTGGGATCAACTCGGATCCCCTCGGCCGTCACCACATGACTCGAAAAGGCGACTTCCTGTAATAAAAACTCACACTTACTGAACTTGACATATAACTACTTTTCTCGGAGTACTTGAAGCATAATAAAAAGATGATCATCATGCTCCGCCTCGATTTTAGAGTAAATTAAGATATCATCAATGAAAACCACTACAAGCTTATCCAAGTACGGTTGGAACACCTAATTTGGTAAATCCATAAATGTTATCGGGGTATTCATTAAACCGAAAGGCATCACTAAAAACTCGTAATGTCTTTAATGAGTCTTGAAGGTAGTTTTGTACACATCAGTTTCTTTGACTTTGAGCTGATGGTAACTAGAGCATAAATCAATTTTGGACAAGACGACGCTCTTCGAAACTGGTCGAACAAGTCATCTATTCTTGGTAACAGGTACTTGTTCTTGATTGTTAACTTGTTCAACTGTCTATAATCAATACACATTCTCGTCGACCCATCCTTTTTTTAACAAACAATTGCGGTGCACCCATGGAGACACATTAAGTCGAATACATCCTCTGTCAAGAAGTTCCTAAAGTTGTGCCTTTAATTTGATCAGTTCTTTTGGTGCCATACGATAGGGTGTAATAGCCCAATTTAGGGCCAAAACAGAATAGTGGTTTCGAAACCACGAATCCGAGGTTGAAAATTTTATGACAAGGTGTTTAATTTGATGTTTAGGACTAAATTGAAATAGGTGAAGAATGTGTGTTCTAGTTCATAAGGTACTTGATTGAAATGGGGGTTTTAAGTAGAGGTCCTTAAATGGAAATTAGACCATTATAATTTATATGGACAAAAATGGGGATGAATAGGACAAAATTTTAAAGAAAGGCCCTAAGGGTATTTTTATCAATTGGTGATTAAAAGAAATAAAATGGAAAAAATATGCCAAAATTTTGTCCATCCATCTTCTTCCTTGGCCGAAACTTGTATGTTCACCATAGCTAGGGTTTTTTCCAAGCTTTCAAGCTCAATAGTAAGTGCATTCAAGCCCCGTTTTTAATGTTCTTTACATTTTTGAAATCCTCGTAGCTCGGTTTACCTATTTCTACCATTATTTCGAGTTAGGGTTTATGTTTAAAAATTTACCCATGAATAATATGCACGTATTTTTATGTTTGATGGTAGAAAATGAATGTTTAAAGTTAGGAGAACGATCTTTTCTAAGCGATTTTTAGCGAAAACGAGCAAAACGGTATAATTGGTAAAAATACCTATTGTTCATAACTATATGTTAGAGTGAGAATTTGATGTTTCCATAGAAGGGAAAAATGATCAGCATGTCATAAAACATAATAATAAGGGCTGAAATTAAATTTTTGAGCCTAGGGGCAAAATCATAATTTTGTAAAAGTTAGGGGGCAAAAACATAATTTTTCCATAATGTGATTTTTGGATTGAAATAGATAGTATGAGTGTTAAATGAGCTAAATGTGTTGTTATAGATCAAGAAAGGCGTGAAATTGACCTCGAACGGGGGAAGGAAAAGATTTTAGACTAAATTGCAAAATTTTCATATTTTGCACCGAGGTAAGTTTGTATGTAAATAATGCATTATCTTTATTTACGTTTTATATTTCAGCATATTATATATATTTTAGCTGATTTTGAATCATAATCGACTATTGGAAGAATGGAAATAAGTAATAGAGAGAAAAATCTCGGTTGAACCTTCGGAAAGATTGGATAATACAGATGGTGTGTAGCTAGGTCACATGTATGGTGCTGAGTGCACATCATGTGTACAAGAGAGCTACGAGATACTATGGGGTAGCTAGGTCACATGTGTGATACGGGATGTATATATGTAGACAAGAGAGCTACGAGAGAGGACGAATGTAGCTAGGTCGCATGTGTGGTTCCAAGTGAAGGACACCATGTAGACAAGAGAGCTACGATATAAACTGGCTAGGTCACATGGGTAGTACTAAGTGTTCACCATGTGTACAAGAGAGCCAAACTATGTGAAATATGATGGGTGGAGCTATGTGCTGAAACCACCAAGTATCGAGGATTGATCCGAAGTGTTCAACGGGATGATTTTATGGTGACATTGTAATCATGGACCTATACTTGTGATGTATGAAATGTGGTCAAAATGAATTGTGATATGCATGTTAAAATGAGGTTAATACAAAGAAAGTGTGAAAGAGTGAATTAGCAATAATACTGTTTTGGACAGTCGCAGTGACGTGAATTTGAAAAATCACCGAGAATAGTAAGAATTTAATTAGAGGCTGAATGAGATATTAAATTAAATCTTAATGAGTATATTTTCATGTAAAAGAAATAGAGCAAGTAAAGGGATCCTATAATTTGATATATTTATATTTTTGTGAGACTTGTTCAGAATGACTACGTGATCCCCTGTTCTGACTTTGAAAGATCATTAAAAATTGTACAAAACTAATTAAGAAATATAGTTTATATTCCTAGATTCCTTATTGAGTATAGTTTTAAATGAAACAAATTTCATCGAAATTTGACTTTTTTATAGGGAGAAAACAAATTCGTAGTTAATAGAGGTCAGATCAGTCGAGCTGTATAATAGGGGAAACTTTAACTAATAAATTGTACTAATTGGCTGAACCAAAAATTCCAGAAAAATTTTAGTAAGAATTAATATGAGTCTAGTTTCAGAAAAATTTTACGGATTTGAATTTCGAGTTTCGTAACTCGAGTTATGATTTATTCAGTGAACATGACGCAAGAGGGACAGCTTGATCAAATTGGAGTAAATAGTGAAATTAAAAATAGATATGGTTGAGTTATTTTGTGAACATATTAGATTCCTTATTCATTATTTATATACTTACTTACTAAGCTATAAGCGTACTTTCTTTTCTCTCTTTTGTTTTATAGTGTCATCCAACTAGCACAGGAGTTAGAGATCGTTGAAGATCTGTCCGCACTATCAATACTTTTGGTATTTGAACTAAACATTTTGAATTATGGCATGTATAATAGGCTTAGTTATTTTGTTACGTGTCATAATTGCCTAGGTATAAAATATTAGTTACAGTATTTGACAGATTATTTTGTACAAAGCCATTAAAATTGGCTAATATTGTTAAAGGCATATGTTATAATGATTCATGATCTAATTGGATGCCATATTTTTGTCTTGGTTTTATTTAATGGTATGTATTATGATCTGGTAATACCTCGTACCCTATTCCGGCGTTGGGTACGGGTAAGGGGTGTTACATAGGGTGCAATAGACACTGGAGTAGTACCTCTTAGCAGGTCAATTCCAAACTCCACCTCCCTATCTCAAGGTACTCTGAGCAATTCCTCTGGAAAGATATCCGGGAATTCCCTCATAGTGTGAATATATCTCACTGAAAACTTTTTGGAAGTAGAGTCGGACATGTAAGCAAGGTATGTCTCGCACCCTTTTTGGACTAACTTATCTGCTACGAGAGCAAAGATTACATTAGAGAGACAATCCCAGCGCTCACCAATCATAATCACCTTGTCATTCTCAGTCGATCCCAGAGTGACCCTCCTAGTTGCACAATTTAGACTGAGTCAATACTTAACGAGCCAATCCATTCCCAGAATTAAATCAAACTCATTAAAGGGTAATCCTATCAAATCAGTTGGGAATACCAAACCCTAGAGTTCTAGAGGTACTCGTCTGTATACTCTGTGACCCGAATTGACTAACCTAAAGGACTAATTACAGAAAACTCTTTAGTAGTATTCTCAGCAGTCAAACCCAGATTTGTAGAAACAATACTAGCTATGTACGAGTGTGTAGAGTCAATATCAATGAGAGTATAATACGAAACATCATAAATAAAGAAGGTACCTGCAATGACACTAGCATCATCGCCTTCCTTGAGGCGTCTTACCGCAAAAACCAGTGCCAGCTGCGAGCCTCAGCTTGACCTCCACCTCAACCCTATGCTCTCTGTCCTCTCCCTGATCCGCTGCCACTCCTACTAGTACCACAACCTCTGAATGCTTGTTGAACCTCCGTCAGAGGCCTAACAAAATTAAAATATGGAGTCTATGTCACAGCTAGCACTGAATCAGGTCGACGGGGGCAATCCCTAACTCGATGCTCTATCAAACCACAACGGAGGCATGCTCCTAACTTCCACCAACACTCACCCAAGTGGTGCTTCCCACAATCACTACACTGCTGAATCTCAGTCACTACAGCTGATGCCTCGGCCTCGGGGGACTATCAAACCTTGCCCGCTTCTTAAGGAGTTGAGCAGAACTAGAAGGACACGAATCCTTCTTAACAATATTCTGATCCTTCTAACGGTCCCGCTGCTCGCGCGCAATGAGCTTCACTTCTTCCACCATCTTAGCTTTGTCAACTAGAATCGCGAAAACCCGCTCTCTCTGAGGAGCTATCATAACCTAGAGATCGTATCTCAATCCTTCCTCGAACCTCATGCACTTGTCATAATCAGACACTACCAGAGTCCGTGCATACTTGCTCAGTTGCAGAAACTCATCCTCATACTCAGCCATAGACCGATCGCCCTAAACTAGGCTCATATACTCATGTCGACGAACCTCAACATAACTCGCTCCCACATATTTACCCTGGAAGGCGTTCTTGAAATAGTCTCAATTTACTTGCTCAGGCTGAGCACCTTGTTCAACGGTTAACCACCACTGATAAGCTTCGTCCCTGAGTAGGGACACAGCACCCCTCAATTTCTGAGCAGGTGTACAGTCAAGATCTGTCATTATATGCTCAGTAGCCTCAAGACAATATTCAACAACAATAGGAGCAACTCCTATGATGCCCCTAAACAGTTCAGCACCATTTGACCAGATTCGTTCAGTAACTGACCCTCGGCCTCTCGATCTCGAATGGGTCCCAACGACCTTTTTTAGGGCCCGAATCATGGTCTAGGACAGTATGTTGTCCCCAGCCGTCGGAGTTGAGCACTCCGTCTCAGTAGTGAGAGTACCAACAGTCTAGCTGGTCTCCAAGTTAGGCATGCTACCCATAGAGGATGGCTTGGCTTGAGCTCTTCCTCAGTGTCCTCGACGCCCCCGTATACCACGTCCACGACTACCATGTGAACTCATTCTAGCTATTCTAGCTACAATATCAGAGTACACAGATCAGTTTAGACATCCAGCAAGATGATTTCACCAGTTTACATCAAGCAATTTACCTACAACAATTCAAGGGTTATGACCTTTATAACAGAACAGAATTACTTACAGGGTCAGTGTCAGAGGCTCGGTCGTTCACTAAAATTTTAGTGTTTCACTATTAGGTTAGATACTAATTATCACCAAGCTACTTTTCTCATACTTTATGAGCCCAAACACAGTTCAAGTGTTGATAAATTTGGCTCTGATACCACTAAATATAACACCATAAACCTAGCCTAGACATCTAGACCAAGCTTGGAGGGTTACATCATCCGTAATAAAATTCATACTATCATAACGCAATCAAACTAAACTATTCATTACGTAACATTCATCATAACAAAATGTAAACATAAAATCTTCATAAAACCCATAACATCATCGAACAACAATCCTTAATAATAATGCCTAAAAGAAAGATAGAAGGTTGACCGAGCTTCCGTGACACCAATCAAATTAAGACTGGGAACCACCTGAAACCCAATCAACAAAAGAGTGAGTTGTGAACTTGATGCGTAAAATAAATTTATCCTATTACATTTCATTTATAGAGAAATTCCAAATTTAGGTATTCAGCTCATTTCAGAAGTAATTTCAGTTCAGAGTCAGAGTAAATGAGCTACATATGCAAATATGAGAAATTTCAGTTTAAATACGATATAGATCAGATTCAAATGCTACATTCCTATCATCGCCCACTACACATTGTCACCAGCCCTCCCAATACACCATTAAGGACATTCAATGCACATCCAACCCTACACACCTCAAAGTGTTCGTTGACACTTTTACAGATACATAGCTTAGTTGCTATTTCAATATGCAACAAATGCCAAAATTAGAGTTATACTCATTATGGCGTAGCAACGATTTCAGAACAGATGTCTTCCTCCTTCACAACATCTCACCCTATACCAGTGCAGAATACAACCTTCCGTAACATGTGTTTAGTCATTCTAATTCATTACATAACTAATAAGATAGTTCAATTTACAGTGCACATTCAATTATGTTATCCACAGATCAGTCTCAGTGTACCAAACAGTTCTCATATAATTAAATTCATTCATTCATACATTGAGAAAACCAATATCAAGGTTTAGTAACATTCTCGGCCTCAAAAGATAGTTCTCGGACCCAATATACTACCACATGGCATGGCCACACGCCCGTGTGTCTTGGCCATGTGATTTTTAAGCATAACCAGTGAGTTACACGGCCTGGGCACACACTTGTGTCCCTGGCCATGTGAACCCTGCACTAGCATGGCTACACACGGACTAGACACACGCTTGTGTGCCTTGACCATGTGGCCCTAAATTGACAAACAGTGAGTTACACGATCGATCACACAGCTTGCCACATGCCCGTGTGGCTCACGTTACCTAGTCACACGACCGTGTGCCTGGCCATGTGGCGTCGACAGCCATCATTTCTAACTATGAAACTTGCAAAAACTAAGGTTTTCGATACGCACCTGAAAAGATTTCGAAGAGACAGCGATTCTAGAGATCTTCGAATCCTAAAACAAGCATTCAGTAACACAATTTAGCCATTTAACCAATAGAACTTCCTGATTGCTCGCTTAATTCTTAAGTCGAAAGTTTCGACACAAAACCTTCAAACATTCCAAACTTACCAAAACTTCAGCAGCAATAGCAGAGATTGTCTTGTTGCTATTCCTTGGTGTTAATAGCTTCACTTGATAGGTAAAACACAATCGTTAAGCAGAGATTCTATAACTCACAATAGTATTCCGTCCTAAACAATTTACAAGGCAAAGTAAAAAATAAAAATCGCGAAGATGATTAAATTGACAATTACTTACCAACGGCCTCCAGCCAGTGACTAACAATAGAATTTCTGTTAATCTATATTCTCTCACCACTTCTGATTAACACAATAATCAACCAAAAAGGAAGAAAATGATCGAAACGACAAAGAAAAAGAATAAGGAAAGAAAGAAAGGAAAAAATAAAATAAAAAAATAAAAAACTATCGTTAATTAATTCCTAACTTCCAAACAGATTCCTGACACTTGACAAAAATATATTCCTAATGCATACAATGGGATTTGAACTCAGAATTAGACAAAATACAGGCAGATGTGTAACTAGTGAACCAACAAGCTCATTCTTGTCAAACTTTCACACTGAATCGAACTTAAGTAGGTCACACTGAATCGAACTTAAGTAGGTAACGCGTGCATATGGGTTGATTCCAAAAACAACAAAACTTTTAATGATGTAACTCGAACTCCAGACCTTAAACTCAATCGCAAAAAATAGAACCATAGATATAGAAAACAACTTACTGTATAATCTTACAATTAAATTCATAAAATTTTGGGGCGTTACAAAACTGCTTCAAGAGAGACGTTCTCCTATCTTGTTCCATCAAGAAACACACCAAAATTATGAGTATCAATCTTTTATTGTTGTTTTAAATATTTTTGCACAAAAGAGTCTGCTTTTGTCTTTAAAATCACTTCTAACAAATCTGTTTTGTGTTTTGTTTTCCAGATCTAGTTGGGACATTTTCTTGAGGTTCAAGGATGATTCCTTTCCATCCAAGAAACCCTAATTCATTCTCTATTGGACTCTTTACCAGCCAGTTCATCTTTCTTTTGTTTTAATTTCATTTGACTCTCCTTTGTGACAACTGATCAATTTTTGTCGTTTCTCATTTTTGCTTACGTCGTCTAAAGATCTAGGTTAAATTTGCAACTTACACAAGCTATGATCCTGATCTACACGCATTCTCATCACTTACCATTTGGACAGTTTAAATCCAACATTAAACCTTATTTTTAAATAACAACAAGCCCTTTATAGCAGCATCATTAAAGCATATTTAAATCAACATTTATGAGCTGAAACAACAAGCATTCAGTAGCAGTTTTTAGCAACCAAATTAAGCATTTAATTACTAATTCTTTTGCTTCTTCCGCACTTCTAACAGTAGTTATTAAATGAGAATAACATATTCTTAACCCATAAAAACTCGATTTTAATAATCCGTATAACCGATGCTTACTAGCATGCAAAAATTAAAATATTTAAATCATGATAACTGCATAATTACCATTTAAAAGACTTATAAAAAATTTCCAACAAACTAACCTTAGCCACATGCAACTTCCTTCTGTTTCTTGCTGCTACTTCCCAACATTAACAGTATACCAAAGTGTTCGTTACACAAAAGTCCTTAACTTTATTGAGGAACTAAGCCAGGTTCAACGTATTATACATACAGGGCTAACTCTATCTCCACCACTAGAATATCGACTAAATTGAAAGCTCTAATACCAATTAAACTGTAACACCCTCTGCCAAACCTGAATAACCAAATTTGGATATTGGATATTACAAAACATAAACACTTAGCAAAAATTTTACAACCAGCATACAACCATTTTTAAAGCATACTTTTTATTATTTTATTAACTGTTTTTAGAATAAAAGATTAAATAAAAAAATATTTAATAATACATTAGATTTCAAAATAGCATAAGATATTACAACTAAAAAATTTTATAAAGACAAACTCTTCATGGTGTAGTATACTAAGCGTCATACTCCTATAATGCCCTCTGTATGCATAATATCGGAACTCGAACTACCATCCTAGCACAAATATGGCTTGGTACCTCTTGGAGAACTCACTCTTAAAGTAAACATGCAACATAAACGAACATTTTTAATTTCATATGAACTTAGTGAGTTTTAGCCCAAATTACCTTGAAGCATCTCTTGTTGAATTCTTCATCTTAAAGACTTTGGATTTCCTCTTTGTCTTTGGTAGATAATTTCTTAGTATTGGCTGTATACATATATGCCAACTTCCATACTTTACCATCCTACACACAATTCACTCATTCAGCAGATTCCAGACTTCGCCACTCAATACAAATATTATTCCTTTCTAAAAAACGAATACACTTCTCAGAATGATATCAATATAAAACCTACCTTCGATGGATTCTCATTCAGTCAGATGTTGAATACCTTCCCCAGGATGGGGTACTAACATATACTATTCTTGGTGGATACTTATACTAATTGATCTTTTAAGATGAACTTCATACAAATCCTACATTTGGTGGATTCTCATATTGAATTGACAACTATCAGATTATCAATCAGATCATGTCTTCAATCAAACCAGATCGTAACTTATTCTAATGGATGAAATCTTTCAAATCAACCCGTGGAATCCCAGACAAGCATGTTACATATATGAGAATGCTTTGATTTGACAGACAACTTATACTTTAGATAACCTTTTAATATTCAGCATGAAACAATAAGATTTGGTGGATACTAGATAATTCAGATTACTTCCTTCCATAGCGCAAAAGATTTAGATATAATAAACTCTTAGACTACTCATAATTACGAATACGCCAAATTACCAATACTGACAGACTACTATGGCGATTCACCCTTTAGAAACACTGTTGAGAACTCTTTCAGGAAATGTCTTTAAGTCATAATCACTTTCATCACAACGCTATCCAAACATAAATATTTTCAAACTTACTTAGATATCTACAATAGAGCTATCTAGTGAAGAAGTCTCTAAACTTACCTTGATTTCACCACAAAGGCAGTTACCCAGATCTCTCGTCAAGGACATTATAGAATATGACACACAAGCATCACAGAATATGCCATAAAGGCTTTACAGAATATGCTACAAAGGCTTTACAGAATGTTATGTGTTTACTGTCCTAGAGGACTATCTGAAAGGGTGCCACAGGTTTCTCTATCATAGTCTTGTAGATATTTTCATGTTGTGCTTTGTTAGTCCAATTTATATCTTACCAGAGGTAACATCATGAATATTCTCATTGTCATATGATGCCATGGGTCTCTACCACTTGGTTTTACACACATTTTCATAACGTGATCTATCAATCCAGTAAGCAATATACCTGCCCTACCGATGGTATCACAAATGGTTTTTTTTAATCACTTAGCACAAAATGCACTTACCCAGATTCATTCACACTTCTGACGAACTCATATTCTTTCATACCTTATTTCACAAGCATACATACCATAGATTATTTTTATCATGCAGTAACTCATATACCACATTTTTAATTATACAGAACTTTTACGATAATTCACACACATACACTCACTAGCTACTTGAAAAGAAATCAACATTTGATTTACCATTATAAACTAACATGCAAAAGTCAAGACAAAGACTCTCCTAAAACTCACATTTACTGTAGCTCCGTGTTTCAAATACAATCGTTCTTCTTGTATTAGCAGCAACAACTACTTAAAAGAACATGAAATTTCCATTAAAATCTCATTTACAATCAATTTACTAATATCTCAATTTCAGATGACCCCTAAGTAAGGTCACTTATACACATTCTACTGTTTATATGCTTATTAACAACCTTACTCTTTCAAACTCATAACTTGTAGGGCTATCAAACTTACCAGGAGGTTGAAACATCCACCAATTATCCCAAGAACCTTAACTTCCAGGCTAACAAAAGGTAAAAGAATGTTTAGATCTAAGAAGAAGGACCAGATGGTGGAACATAAAGAAAAAAATCATCTCCCTGTTCTTTTCTTACCATATATATACTCAACTTCTCTTAGTAGATCTTGATAAGTGGCCATATTTACTGAGATTATCCTTTGTTTCCCCTATTAAAAATTCGAGGCAAGTAGAGGAAAATCTAGTGAAGTTGACGTTTAAAGATAGGCCAATCAAGAAGAGAGTCAAATCAGTCCAATCGACCCTCAACTAATCTCATTACGGGAACCAAATAGAATAATGTTAATACAAACCAGACATATTACACCTTGGCAGTGACTCGTGTATGGTGTGGTCTTAAAGACACTTTAGTTCCTTACAGTTTGCTCATATACTTAGTAGGCATTTCATGTTCAATCAAAACTCTAAGGCATACCCTTCATTTGTCATAATTTTTCTTCAGTTGAAAAATACCCCTAGATGAAATCCTTAGATACTTCTACGAGCAGATACTTCATGTGCCAACTTCTGCTCGTCAGAAGCCTATAAAATGGCAGACTAAGCTACCACAGTGCGCCAAAATAAGTAGCCTTTACGTCTATTCGCCTTCTTCTTGCATCTGTCAAATTTGAGGTGTGACAGTCAGGGCTTGGACACTACATTGTTTTGTTCTAATTTGGCCTTCTAGAGCCATTTTTTATTTTTTATCACCTCCAATCAAATCCAAACCAATTTTAAATGTTTTTAAATTTTTTTTTAAGTCTATAATTTGTCTAAAACTTGATTCAATCACTTTATAAAAATATTTTAAATGTTTAATTCTTAAGTAAATTCAAGAATTCTTGCTCATACATGTTCCGATGGCATCTTGCATCCATACCGATTGTGAGGACGGGTGAAGGGTGTTACAAAATGAACTTCAAGGATGTTTGTAAAGAAGCAAACAAGGTTAGTGGGCACCGAAAGACTTCCCACTAGTGCATACTCTAATGCTCAAGTCAGTGATCAAATGAAATATAGTTATATGGTTCTCGATACCTAAAAAAAAATTCCTACTCTAAAATAAACTTGAAGTTAACAATGAATAGGATTGTATTCATAGTGATCGATGATAATTTTATTTCTTTAAATAAAACAAGTAAAATTAAATTAAGAGGGATTTAAATTTAAAAAAATTAAAAAAAATCAAAATTATAAAAGAAAAAATTATAAAATAAAATATAAGAATACCAATTTGATGAAAACCTAGTCAAAGGTAAAATGTCCATTTGATTCACAAGTTTGGTCATCGATGCAAAGGTAATTTTAGTGCTCTCAAATAAATTGATTATAGTTTTCAACTTCACGTCTAGTAATTGATCTGCCACAAATCGAAATCGCGATTTAGGTACTTTTCAGCACTTAATGAACTTATTTTCTAGGCATTTTAATATCATTTATTGCATTTTTGTATTTCTTAGCTTAGATTCATTTTATTGTAAAATATGTGTTTTATGCACTTTTTTAGTGCCCCGACGAACCGTTAGGCCAACTTGGCCTTGGGGATGACTAATAAACCATTTGAGTGTGTAGGGTACCATTTCAGGCAAAGGAGCACAAGGGACGACAGCTGTGTTGCAACACAAAACTTCAAAGTTGCCAGGGCTAAAACATATCACATCATGATGAGGGATTTTCCCCACATCACGACGACACGAAAATTTATGGAAAGAGTATCTTGGCGGCAGTGTTGAAGATGCGACGAAATTTGGAAATATTCAATCAAATTTTGGACGGCCACTTAAGGTATTTTCCCTAATTAAACTCTAATCACATCAACGGTATTTTAAGCACCTCGCACCCTAATGTTTGCTTACATAAACAACTTTATAACCTCATTAGAGCGATTGGATGTGAGAAAACAATGCTCTTTAGTTTTCAGTTGTAGTTTTCTTCTTTATGTTCTCGTAGTCAAAATCTTTTCTATTTTGCTATAAGAACGATTGTGAGCGGAGATTGCTCTGGAACTACACTTATATATTTATTTGTGAGCAATTTCTTTATCCCTTTCTTTTATTTTTTTTATTTATACTCTATTAACTTGATCTACTAATATTTGTATACATATTGGAATAAAGTCTTGTAATGCCCCAGATAATTTATTCCAGTTTCTATAAATTCTGACATAAATATGTATCTACTTCAGTGGTTAAGTGTTCTGGTGTGTGTGTGTGTGAGGTCTTTGGTTTAATTCTCACTTTTGGCAAAATTTTGTTATTTTAGATTCAAGCAATATCCTTGTGAATGGACTTATATAAAATTGTCTATTCATCCATATCAGAATGGGTCTGCTAGTTCGAGTGGTAAGGAGTTAGTGTGTTGGAGGTCCTGTGTTTGAATCCTTGCATGAGTGAGGGTGTTAATTTTTGCTCGGTTGTTTGATAGAGTTTCGATAGAGCTAAAATTCTGAGGATAAAGTTGTTGGTTAGTGGGTTACTGGGGAGTTGGGATTTAATAGGATTTTGTTTTCAAATTAAATTAAATTATCTTATTTTATTTTTCCCAAAAAATCTCTTGTTTTCTAACGTTCTTCTTTTTCCCAAAAAAAGAAATCCCCTTTGATGTCCTTTTCTCTTTTTTTTACTCTCTAATGGAAAAAAATTAAAATCTCATTTTTCCGATTTTTGTTTCTGTCACTAATCCTTGCTCTTGTGCATTTTGAATCCTTGGTTTTTTCGTGTAATCCGTAAGTGGGGTTTCTTTATATTCCTTTAGCCTTTTATTTCTGAAGGTTGAAATTTTGTGAATCTATTGCGTAGGAGAAGGTGGTGAAGCAATAGTTGCCACTTCAACGGTCTAATCTATATGAGTGAACGGGTTTATTAGCAGTAAGTGAGTGCACGTTGCTCGATTTAGCTTCTCTCCGACGGACTGTGGGCCTACCGTAGGGTCGGTAAGGGATAACCAGACCCTAAATTATGTGACCTGATATTCTGATAATCTACTCTAAGTAGGATACTGTTTTGCATGTCTAATTATTCTATTAAATATATATGTTATCTTTAGGCGAGCACGTTAAGCATGATATTTCTATATCTATATTTTGTATATATGTTGGGGTGGGTATTGTATATGTGGAAGAAGTGGTCTGTACGGCGACACTTCGCCTATATTCTGACAGCTTGACTGCATATTATCTGTAATGTGTCGCATCGACACTATATGGTGTGTAGGGATGGGTAGGTGTTTTCAACCCCATATGGTGTGATAGGATGGTCAGAGATGGTGTGTAGAGGATGGGGGTAAGATTCTGCATATCTATACTGCTTATTTGATTCTGTTATCTGTATTTCAAATGGAAATAAGTCTGAATCTGTATCTAACCGTATATGAGGTTTCTGTATGCATTGGAGGTTTAACCTTGCTAGATTACACACTGAGTTTACGAAAAATCACATTTGTTTGTCTGTTCTATTCAGGTAACCCACAGACTTAGGCGGATCGGTGTGGCGGAGCCTCACGTTGACCGCGAACTCGTAAACTGTTTAAGGTTATGGTTTTATTTAATTAAGGATTATTTTCTGGGAGTTTTGAAAATTATGGACTCTTTGGACTGTTTGGTTTTATTTTGGATTTGGATTTTTTATTTAACTCTTTATTCACGACAGTTGGCTAAAAACATGGTTTTTACTAAAACAAAGGTTTTTTGAAAAAAAACGAATGAGTTTTTCAAATATAACGATTCCTAAGATTTCACTGTAAATTATGTTTTGACAAATAAATTGATTAAAAAAACGTTTTCAGTAATAGTGATAAATGACTATGGGTTATAAAACTTGGATGATTCCTCGAACAACTATACAAAGCTTTATCGAAAAGACTCTATTTTCAAAACTCTTCTTTGTGACATCTCTAAATCCAACCATAACATTTAAGCCGAGTTTAAGGTGTTACACTTAGTGGTATTAGAGCCAGGTTACAAAAATCGGGCTGTGAATTTTGGGTTTTAAAGTTGTGTTTTGAATAAGGATTGGTTTTCAAATAATTTGGATTAATCTGAGTAAGTATGTGGTACACCGAGTCTCCGGCGCCAATCTTGTAAGTATTTCTGAACTTAGATATAATTTTTTTGAAAACACTTTAGTAAGTACTTTCTGAAACTATAATGAGTTAGTTAGAGACTAAAACCTCTGAAATACTTCTGAACTCTCGATAATGTGCGCATAAAATATCAACTAATAAATACTAGAACTAATACATAAAATTTTATAATGTAGATAAATTTAAAATTTACGATGAGCGCTTATGGAACTCACGGTAGTGGTATTCGTGGGCACGGTAGGGGCCGTAAGGTGGCTCGAGCTGAGCCTTCCTCTTTTGGTAGTATGCCAAACTTAGACACAAGTGAGACACCGATTTCACCTGCTACTAAGACTAGGTCTCAAAGCCGTTCGACTAGGGACGATGCATTGTCTCAAGCCATGTTGAGAGTGTTAGAGAGGGTTGCTGGACCCCATTCTTGATCTAGAGGCTGTGGGTCAGTAACTGAACGATTCCAATCCAATGGAGCTGAGTTGTTTAGGGGTGTCACTAGAGTCGCCCCTACTGTAAGTATTGGTTGGAGGCCAACGAGAGGATTATGAACGACATCGACTATACTCCTGAGCAAAGACTTAAGGGTGCAGACTCTTTGTTTCTCAACGAGGCATACTAGTGGTGGTTATCGGTTGAGAAGGGTACTCAACCGGATCATCTGAACCGGGAATATTTTAATACTTCCTTCGAGGGGAAGTATGTGGGCGTGAGCTATGTTGATGCTCGTAGGCGTGAGCTCATGAATCTCATGTAAGGCGATAAATCTTTGGACGAGTATGAGGCCGAGATTCTAAGGGTGAGCTGCTATGCTCGAGGCATGGTGGCATCTGAGTATGAGAAATGTGTCCATTTTGAGGATGGCTTGAAGGATAATCTAAGGGTATTGATTGCCCTACAGAGGGAGTGTAAGTTTATTGTTCTTGTGGATAAGGTAAAGATCGCCGAAGAGGTTAAGCGCGTAGAGTGCCAGAATAGGGATCGTAAGAGAGGCAAGAACAAGAGAGATTCAGAGCCCTCTAGTTCTGTTCTGAAGCCTAAGAAACGTGCCAGACCTGATGGGCCTATTAGAGTGGGGGTACCTGTCGCTGCCATTAGGATTTAGCCATGTGGTGATTGTGGTAAGCGTCATTCGGGCAAGTGTTGGAGGAGGTTAAGGGCTTGTCTGGGGTGTGGGTCTTTGGAGCATCAAATTAGAGAGTGTCCACATTGTGCTGATCAGATGCAAGCTTCAGGACCGAATTCTGTACAGCCTCAAAGAGCAGTGCAACAGCCATCTAAGGAACGTAGACCGGCTAGAGGTGGTAATGGTATGAGCTGAGGACAGAGAGCATCGGGCAGAGGTGCTAATCTGACTGATGCGAGGTAGCCTGCGCTGGTTTATACTGCACGACACCGAAAGGACGGAGACGCCCCTGATGTGATCAAGATATGTTCTTTATTTTTTATGTTCCTTATACATCTCTGATAGACGTAGGTTCTACACATTCCTATGTAGCCAGTACTGTTTCCAAAAACTTGGGGATTTTTGTTAAGTGTGCTTCTAGTGAGGTTACTATATTGAGTCAGTTGGGGTAGTCTATTCAAGTAAATAGACTTTATAGGAATGTACCATTGGAAGTACAAGGGACTATGTTTCTGGCAAGTCTGGTGGAGCTATCATTTGGGGAGTTCAATTTAATTCTGGATATAGACTAGTTAGTTGAGCACCGAGTTAGCTTGGATTGAATGTCTAAGAGGGTTGTTCTGAGGATCATGGAAATAGTTGCGATTGGAGAGCGTCAACATTATTTATCCAATGTGATCTCTGCTCTTGTGGCTGAAAAATTGGTTCGAAAAGGGTGTGAGGCTTATTTGGCTTATATTAATGTTTTAGTTTCTGAGGACTCTTTCGTCAGGGATATCAGAATAGTAAGGGAATTTCTGAATGTTTTTCCTGATAAGTTACTGAATTTACCTCCAAGTCGAGAAGTTGAGTTCGGTATTGAGCTTCTATTGGGTACAACTCCGGTGTTCATCATTTCATACCGTATGGCACTGAAAGAGCTTACAAAGATTAAGGCTCAACTTCAAGAGCTTCTAGATAGTAAGTTCATCCATCCTAGTGTGTCTCTATGGAGGGCACCGATTCTATTTGTGAAGAAAAAGGATGGTACCATGAGGATATGCATTGACTACCGACAGTTGAATAATCTAACGGTGAAGAATAAGTATCCACTTTTGAGGATCGATGATTTTTTTGATTAGTGTCAAGGGGCTTCAGTATTCTCGAAAATGGATCTTCGATCGGGGTATTCTAAGCTTAGAGTTAAGGAGGTTGATATTCATAAGACAGCATTTAGGACTCATTATGGGTACTACGAATTCCTAGTTATGCCCTTTAGGTTGACTAATGCTCTGGCTACATTCATGGATCTAATGAACTGAGTTTTTTAGTCTATCTGGATCAGTTTTTCATAGTCTTCATCGACGATATTTTAGTTTACTCTAAGACTAAGGATAAGCATGATGAGCATCATAGAATAGTGCTTCAAATACTTTGAGAGAAACAGCTCTGCACTAAGTTGAGCAAATATAAGTTTTGGTTTGGAGAGGTAACTTTTCTAGGTCACGCGGATTCTGTTGAGGGGATCCGTGTTGATCCTAGAAAGATTGAGGATGTGCTTAATTGGAAACAGCCTAAGAATGCATTTGAGATCTGCAGTTTTCTAGTTCTTGTGAGATATTATTAGCGGTTTGTCGAGGGATTTTCTCTGATTGCAACTCCTTTAACTAAGCTTCTGCACAAAGGTGTTCCTTCTGTTTGGACTGGTGCGCAACAATCAAGTCTATTCTGACTCAGACTCCTGTTCTGATACAGCTTGAATCTGGTAAGGAGTTTGTAGTGTATCGTGATGCGTTGCACGTCGATTTGGAATGTGTATTGATGCAAGATGGTAAGGTCGTGGCTTATGAATCCCGTTAGCTTAAGACACACGAGAGGAATTAACTGACGCATGATCTCAAGTTAGCTGCTGTGGTTTTTGCGTTAAAGATCTGGAGGCATTATCTGTATGTTGAGAGGTGTATCATCTATAACGATCACAAAGGCCTTGAGTACCTTCTTACTTAGAAGGAGTTGAATCTTAGACAGCGTCGGTGGATTGAGCTGCTCAAATATTATGACTTCACGATAGAGTACCATCCTGGTAAGGCCAATGTGGTGGCCAATGCTCTCAATCGTAAAGCGATGACTGATTTGTAACATCCCGAATTAGGGCCTAGTCGGAATAGTGGTTTCGAGACCATGAATTTGACCTAAAAAATTCATTTTTATTATATTTTGTGGTCTAAAATTCTATGGAATTATTTTTTGAAAATTTCGTCCAGAAATTTTGACGTTTGGGCACTCAATTTAGTCAAAAGGACTAAATCGTAAAAAAATGCAAAAGTTGATTTCTACATGCTAGAGGTGTCCAATTGTTATGAAATTTTAAATTGGAGGTCCTTAAATGGTAATTAGACCATTGGTTAATTTTTTGGATAAAAATGGACATGAAATGGGTGAAATAGAATATTTTTAAGTTAGGGGCATTTTGGTCATTTAGTAATTAAAATGAATTAAAAACAAAAATAAAAGCCACTTTTTGTCCATCTTCAACCCCATGGAAAAAACTTGAATGGAGAAGACATAGATAGGGTTTTTCAAGCTTCCAAGCTCGATTGTAAGTCTGTTCTAGCCTTGTTTTTAATGATTTTTACGTTTTCGAAATCCTCGTAACAAGATTTACCTATTTCTACCATTTATTTGAGTTATGATGAAGGTATAAGGTTTGACCCATGTTATAAATTTGTGATTTTTTATTTTTAATGGTAGATTATGCATGTTTATGGTTGGAGAAACGACTTTTACTAAGTAGTTTTTGGTGAAAATGCTAAAAATGACTAAATTGTAAAAGTTATAAAATTTGTCATAAAAGTGTATTTTGATGAGAATTGTAGTTTGCTATAGTTATGAAAATGGTTTGGCTAGGCTTAAAGAGTGAGGAAATTGAATAAAAATCATTTACGAGCCTAGGGGAAAAAGTATAATTTTGATAAAGTTTAGGGGCAAAATGTAATTTTACCAAAATATGATTTTTGGATCACATTAAATAATGTGACTAATAATTAGACTAAATGTGATATTATAGATCAAGGAAAACAAGGATTGGACCTAGAATGGATGAAAATCGGGAAACCAACAGTTAGATCCCTTTTGTTGCTATTTTGGTGTCGAGATAAGTTCGTGTGATTTAATAAGCATGTTATTCATGTTACTATTGTTATACATGAATATATCTTGCTATGATTATATTGATTTGATGTTAATGGAAATTTAATGGAAAATGACATTTAAATGAAATGAGTAAGTTTGTATGTAAATAATATATCGTTTTTACTTATGATATAATATTTTGTTATTAAATGAGATGTGGTTGTAAATTTAATGATCACTTGATGTAAATTATGAATTGAAATTGATTAAGGATGAATTGGTAAAATGTTGAAAAGTGAGGAATTTCCTGGTTGGACCTTCGGAATAGAAAAGATACGAATGATTCATTGTGAGAACACATGTGTAGTACTATGTATAGCCTTCTATGTGTTTAAGATGATTTTAGGTCACATGTGTAGTACTAAGTACAGGCTACTACGTGTACCAGATGGTTAGGTCGCATGTGTAGTACTAAGTGCAGGCTACTATGCGTACCCGATAGCTTCGATCACATGTGTGGTACTAAGTACAGGCCACTATGTGTAAGAGATGGTTTTGGTCACAGATGAAGTACTAAGTGCAAGCTACTATGTGCACCAGATAGCTTCAGTTACAAGGGTGGTAATATGTGCAGGCCACCGCATATATGTTATTATTCCGATGAGTTCAACGGGAAATTGACTAAGTGAAAATACTTGTGATCATGTAATAATTAAGTGTAAATGAATATGACTATGTGATGAATAAGTGCAGGTATATGTGTATGAAAATTTATGAGCAATGTGTTCGATAGTTGATCGAACTTTCGGTAAGATGAAATGAAGTGAGATTATTTAAGAGTGAAATTTGTAATAAAATAGTTTTGGACAGCAGCAATTGTGTGACTTTGAAAAATCACCAAAAATGGTGGAAATCGAATTAGAGGTTGAAAAATATATGAAATTAAAGCTTAATTAGTCTATTTTCACATAAAAAATGGTGAAAGAAAAATAATTTCATATTCTATGATATTTGAATTTTTGTGAGACAGTGTCTGAATGATTTTGGAATCCCATATTCTGACTTGGAAAAATAATTAAAAATTTTACAAATATAATTATGGGTTATAATTTATGTTCTTAAAATCCTTAATGAGTCTATTTTCAATATAAATAGACGAGAACATTATCCGAGTTCTGTATCATGAGATAATTAATTCTTAGTGAAGAGAGGTTGGAATTGTCAGATAGCAAAATATGGGTAAATTTAAAGAATAAACTGTATTTATTGGCTAAACCAAAAATTCTGAAATTTTTATAATAAAAATATATGTGAGTCTAGTTTTTGGAAAAAATTAGTGGATTTTAATTTGGATTTCTGTAGCTCTGGATATGAATAATTTAGTGACTGTGACTCGAGAAAATAGCTTGATTGGACTTTGAATAAATAGAGAGAATTTGAAAATAGCATTTTAATACATTGCTTATTATTTTTCATGAGAGCTTACTAAGCTTTAAACTTCCTCCCTCCTTTCTATTTCCTTTATTATTGTCAGGTTAGCTCAAGGTTGGAGATCGTCAGAGGCAGTATCACACTATCAAGCCAATACCCTTGGAATGTTGATACATATGTTAGAAATATCAAGTGAGTGGCATGTATAGGAACCTAGTTTTATAACATGTGTTATCATAATCTGGCCAAATGTATTGGCCTATATTGAGCTATTGTATATGGCTATGAGGTGTGGCTCAGATTGATTATGACTAGTAAATCTAGATATTCATGTTATGTCTAATAATTATGATGTGAATATGTTTGTTTGCCATGCATGATTGGTAAAATGTTACGTGTGTTGAATGCATGCTTTGTGATCAGTCGAGGTGGTCATGATCGTGAATTAAATGTGTAATATGGTAATAAGATGATAATGCCTTGAACATGGATGTTAGATGGATAAGTTGGTAACCATGGTATAATAGTATAAAGTGAGAATAAATAATAATGTTAATTGAATATGAAATTGGTGTGGAATGTCTTAGTCAAGCATATTGTTCTATGTATGTAAAATGTCGGTACTCTATAAAGACATAACTTGGCTAGAATATGTATGCTTAATGATAAGTTAGAATTAATTAGCATGCTGATAACTATGGTATAAAAGTATAAGTGGTAAGGCATTTGGCAAAGCCAAATGAATAAGGTATGGTATGTCTAGACTTGGTTTAATGATAGAAAGGGGTAATACATGTATGATGATTTGTAATTGTTATATTTGTTTCATAATTGAGGATGTTGAATGCCACTAGAATCACGTGTGTGTATGTGCATGTAAGGATGACAAAAGGTATGGAAAATAGCCTAAGTTTTAGCCACACGGGCAGAGACACGGTTGTGTGTCCCAGCCGTGTGGAGGACACGGCCTCTGGCCATGGGTGTGTGCCTTGGCTGTGTGTGTAACATCCCCTACCCGTATCCGTCGCCAGAATAGAGTACGAGGCATTACCGAGAAGCACGAAACACTTACAGATAATTTAAATACATTTTCATAACAATTTATTTCGTTTCATACTATTTCATATTTAAGTTTTTTTCACCAAAGTATTTGAAATATCATCTTTATGCAAATATCACACATGAGGTAGATAATTCCATAATTATGAATGAACATATTTATCAAATATATTCCATGTTTTTATATATATCATACTTTCATATTTTCATGTATCAATTACCATCACTTCCTCGTATTTCAAACAAATACGTGTAACAATTCATAAAGATTCAATTCATTAACTCTTCTTACCAATCACGATTTAAATTGCCAAATCACTTATTGAGCCCAATTTCAATGTTCACTAAAATCTATCATATAAATTTGGATGTACGTACTCATCAATAAATTCCATGTACAAATATCATCATCTCATACTTCTACATACATTTACTTTCCACATTTATGAATTCAAATAGCATATACAAGACATACTAATGTATTTCAAGTACGTTTTCATGATATTTCATTTTGAACTCAATTTATTTCATACTAGAAGTTTTCTCATTAACTCATTTGGAATACCAATTCATACGGATAATACACTCAAGGCGTAGAAATATATAATCACAAATGAACTCATTCATCAACCAAGTTTTATGCTCATGTCTCATCAACTCGTATTTCCTTATGTCACATTATTCCATTTAATACTTACCAAACTTCTTCAAATTAGTGAACATCTTACGGAATTGGTCTGCACTAGTATGCACTGAATTTCACTGATAATCACTGATATCATAGCATAGCTATGGTCTTTTCACTAGAATGCCATATCTCAGATATGGTCTTACATCTTATACACATATCACACCGATGCCATATCCCAGATATGGTCTTACACAAAAAATCACTTGTCACTTGTAGCCGAAGCTACCACTATTCATTGATCAGGTAGCCGGAGCTACCACTTTTCACTGATCAAGTTGCCGATGATTAGGTAGCCAAAGCTACCACTTTTCACTGATCAGGTAGTCGAAGCTACCACTTTTTACTTGTCATTTGTCCTTGATTAGATAAGTGTAGTCGAAGCTATCACTTATCACTTTCACTTGTTCTTGATCAGATAAGTGTAGCCGAAGCTATCACTTATCACTTTCACTTGTCCTTGATCAGATAAGTGTAGCCAAAGCTATCACTTATCACTTGTTGCCATGGTCCAACCATGGTATTTTCCTTCAATTCATCTTGTCATTGAACTAAAATGCTCAATTTGATCATTTATTCAATTTTCATGCTTTTACATTATTCACAATTTTATCACCAATACATATGAAATAACACATCATGAAATTCATAAAATTAACAAATGATCACTAAAATTTAGCCATATATACTCAGAAATTTGATTTCTGTATTATAACGATAATCATAATTTCATAATAAATATTCTAAATAAAATATTATATCATTTCTAATTCAACACTTATAGATTATAATCGGGCATGTGATCAATTTATACACGAGTCACTCATATATATATATATATATATATATATATATATATATTTTTCCTCCTCCTCCTCTCCATCCACATCCTTAGTATAAATAACACACTTGTAAGTAACATTATCCGTAATTTTCACTATTTACTTATGTGAATATTCAAGCCATTCATCCGTGTCATTGTCACTAAATTGTTTTTATCTTGAGCTAAAAAACTCCAAATTAAGATACATAAATTTTCCCAAAAACTAGACTCATATGTCTTATTACCATAAAAATTTCATAATTTTTGGTTGTGCCAATTAATACAGTTTATTCATTGAAGTCTCCCCTATTCTGCTGTCTGACAGTTCCAACCCTTCTTCACTAAAAATTAATTATCTCCTCATACAGAATTCTAATGATGTTCCCATTTATTTATCTTGAAAATATACTCATTTAGGATTCTAAACATATAAATTTAAGCCTCTAATTATTTTTATCCATTTTTTTATGATTTTACAAAGTAAGAATAGGGGAACTCGAAATCATTCTGACTTTGTCTCACAAAATTTATCATATCTCATGATTTACAATTTCATTGCTTACACCATTTCATCTATAAGAAACTAGACTCAATAAACTTTAATTTCATATTTTATTCATCCTCTAATTCCATTTATAAAATTTTTGGTGATTTTTCAAAGTTAGACTACTGCTGCTGTCCAAAACAGTTTTAGTGCAAAATGTTGATTTCCATTTTGCCCCAAATTTCACAATTCATGCAATTCAGTCCTTCCTCAATTAACCCCTCAATTAAGATAATTTTCTCAATTAATACTTTTCCTAGACATTATAAGTTATTTCATAACTATTGAAATTCATAATTTCCACATAAAACTCTAACTTCAAACTCTTTTACAATTAGGTCCCAAACATTCACTTTCTATTCAATTCTTTCAATAAAATCAGCATATAAACAATTTAAAGCTCTAATTTCATACCAATCATCATATACTTCTAGCAAATATTCATAGAAACTTTCAATTTCTTTCATAGAATCAAAAACTAATGAATTCAACAAGTGGACCTAGTTGTAAAAGTCACAAAAACACAAAAATTTCAAGAAATTATCAAGAATTGAACTTACTTGAAGTAAAAATATGAAAAACCAGATTAAGGGAACTCTTCCATGGCATTTTTGCTGATGAGAATGTAGAAAAATAAAGAGAAATCTAGATAATTCCACTTTCGTCCTAGCTTTATTAAGTACATTTTCCAATTTTCCAATTTTTCCCTTAATTCTCCTTATTTTCTTGCTGATTTCATGCCATTGCCGTCTAGCCCAAATAGACATTGGGTCTATTTTCCTTTTAAACCCTCTTTCTTTTATCATTTAAGCTATTTAATCATTTCCCACAATTTTGCATTTAATACAATTTAGTCCTTTTTGTTAAATTAACTATCAGAACTTTAAAATTTCTCGATGAAGCTTTAATACTAACTTATTAACACTACATAAATATTTATAAAAATATTTATGGCTCGATTTAAAATTCCTGAGGTCTCGATACCTCATTTTCGATTCTAATTATTTTAATATTTATTTTTAGTACACTATTCACTATTTCAAAATTTTTCCTAACTTCACATTTAACTTATACTCACTAAATTATATATTTCCTACTCATTTGTCGGATTTAGTGGTCTCGAATCACTATTTTGACACCACTGAAAATTAGGTTGTTACAGTGTGCCCTTAAATGGTTGTTGACGTCATAAATAGAGAGTTACACGGGCTGAGGACACAGGCATGTCCAGAGCCACACGGGCGTGTGGCTCTCCAAAATATGAAAAAAAAAATTCTTAGGTATTGTAAAACCTTCAGAAGTTTACGGTTTAGTCCCAAACCACCCCTGAAGTTTGTTTTGGGCTTTGTAGAGCCAAATGAGGGACTATGTGTATGTGATTGAATGTTTTGAAATATGAATGAAATTTTATGGCCTAATTTGCATGATTGATTGAGTTTAAACCCGACAATGCCTCGTATCCTGTCTCGATGTTCGACACGAATAAGGGGTGTTACATGATTTGAGAGCGATGTTCGCTCGCCTTAATCTGTTTGATGATGGGGGTCTGTTAGCCTATTTGCAAGTTAAACCGACTTGGATTGGGTAGATTCGAGAAAAGTAATTAGGGGATGAATCTTTGGTTATGTGGTTTCGTCAGGCTAAGAGTGGCAGTACATCTGATTTTGGGCTGAATAAAGATGGGGTTCTATGTTTTCGAGGTCGGGTTTGTGTACCAAATGATTCTGATCTGAGGTAGTCAATTCTGAGGGAGGCGCATAGTAGCCCTTATGCTATGCATCCATGTGGTAATAAGATGTATCAGGATCTCCGTGAACTATACTGGTGACTGAGTTTGAAACGTGAGGTCACAGATTTTGTTGCTCGTTGTTTGACGTGCTAGTAAGTCAAAGCTAAGCATTAGTGTCCTTCGGGTTTGTTACAGCCTGTTAAGATTCCCTTATAGAAGTGGGAATGGGTTTGCTACAGCCTGTTAAGATTCCCTTATGGAAGTGGGAACGAGTGACAATGGACTTCGTTAGTGGGTTGCTTTTAACACCCACTAAGAAGGATTTTGTTTGGGTCATCATAGATTGATTGACCAAGTCTGTTCATTTTATTCCGGTTCAGATGGACTACTCTCTACAAAAGTTAGCAAAGCTCTACATTTCTGAGATTGTAAAACTGCATGGGGTTCCAATTTCGATAACTTCTGATAGGGATCCTTACTTCACTTCTCGGTTCTGGAAAAAACTACATGAGGCTCTGGGTTCGATATTAGACTTCAGTACTGCATTCCATCCTCAGATCGATGGTCAATCTGAAAGAGTGATTCAGATACTGGAGGACATGCTTCGGAGTTGTGTGATTGATTTTCGAGGTAGTTGGGAGGATTTTCTGCTGTTAGCTGAGTTCGCCTACAACAATAGTTTCCAGTCTAGCATTTAGATGGCACCTTACGAGGCCTTGTATGGTCATAAGTGACATACTCTGCTATGTTGGACTAAGTTGTGTGAGCATCGGGTTTTGGGTCATAAGTTGGTTTCCGAGATTGAAGATAAGGTTAGACTGATTCAGGATCGTTTGAAGGCGACTTCTAATAGATAGAAGTCTTATGCGGATTTGAAGAGGAGGGATATCGAGTATTCTGTAAGTGACTTCATATTCCTTAAGGTATCTTCGTGGAAGAAAGTTTTGAGATTCGGTTGTAAGGGCAAGTTGAGCCCTAGTTTTATTGGGCCGTATCGGATTTTGAAGCGTATGGGACCGATCGCTTATCAGTTGGAGCTACCTCCAAAGTTAGACCATATTCATGATGTGTTTCACGTCTCGATGTTGCGACAGTACCTGTCTGACCATCTCATATTTTCTCTATTGAGGAGATCGAGGTTAGACCAAATTTGACTTTTGAAGATGAGCCGATTCAGATTTTGGATCGTGATATTAAGGTTCTGAGGAGGAAGTCCATCTCGTTGGTTAAGGTTCTGTGGAGGAATAATGGCATTAAGAAAGCCACGTGGGAACTTGAAAACTCAATGCATCAACATTATCCTCATATGTTCAGATCAGGTAAATTTCGAGGCCAAAATTTCTTTTAGGGGGTAAAGTTGTAACGCCCTAGATAATTTATTCATGTTTCTATAAATTCTGACACAAATGTGTATTTTCTTCAGTGGTTAAGTGTTCTGGTATGCGTGTGTGAAGTCTTAGGTTCAATTCTCACTTTTGTCAAAATTTTGTTATTTTAGATCTAAGCCTTATCCTTGTTGAATGGGCTTATATAA
Source organism: Gossypium longicalyx (assembly GCA_025698465.1). NCBI lineage: Eukaryota > Viridiplantae > Streptophyta > Magnoliopsida > Malvales > Malvaceae > Gossypium > Gossypium longicalyx. Next base: position 61,288,068 of record CM046995.1, on the reverse strand, counting down.
AACTGTCTGTTAATCTATATCAGAATGGGCTTGTTGGTTTTAGTGGTAAGGAGTTAGTATGTTGGAGGTCATGTGCTCGAATCCTTATGTGAGCGAAGGTGTTAATTTTTGCTCGATTGTTTGATAGAGTTTTGGTAAAGCTAAAATTCTAAGGATCAAGTTGTTGGTTAGTGGTTAGTGAATTAGTGAGGAGTTTGGATTTAATAAGATTTTGTTTTCAAATTAAATTAAATTATCTTATTTTATTTTTCCCAAAAATCTCTTGTTTTCTGACGTTCTTCTTTTTCCCAAAAAAACAAATCCCCTTTGATGTTCTTTTCTTTTTTCCTGCTCTCTGATGGAAAAAAATAAACTCTCTTTTCTCCGCTTTTTATTTCTATCACTAATCCTTGCTCTTGTGCGTTTCGAATCCTTAGTTTTTTCGTGTAATCGGTAAGTGGGGTTTGTTTGTATTCCTTTAACTTTTGATTTCTGAAGGTTGAAATTTTGTGAATCTATTGCGTAAGAGAGGGCGATGAACCAGTAGTTTCCACTTCAACAGTCTATTCTGTACGAGTGAACGGGTTTGTTAGCGGTAAGTGAGTGTGCGTTGCTAGGTTTAGTTTTGAGGTATTCGTAAATTGGTTGCTAAATTTATGGTTAAAATATTGTTTCTTAGGTTTCGGATGTCTCAAGAGTGCTGTAGCTTCAAAAACGAACTAGGTGTGTACTAAAAATGTAGAAAATCGAGTTTCAGCAAAAGCCAAAATAGCATTCTGTAGACACCACAGAGCGTGTGCCTGGCCATGTCCAAGACACGACTGTGTGTCTGACGAAGGTGCAACCATGCGCAAGACACGACCGTGTGATGGTGTGAGTGTGGCCATGTGGGCCATACGAGCTAGGGCATATTGGGTGTGTGGGCCACACAGGCGTGTGGGTTTTGGGCCAGGCCGTGTAGGCCACAAGGGCCAGGCCAATCTGGGCGTGTGGGCCACATGGGCGTGTTGGCCCACACGGGCATGTGGGCCCATAACTCTAAAATTTTTCCTAGGTTCGTACGCTTTGCTCTGACGGACTGTGGGCCTACCATAGGGTCGGTAAGGGTTAACCAAACCCTAAATTATGTGAACTAATATTCTGATAATCTACTCTAAGTAGGACACCGTTATGCATGTCTGATTATTCTATTAAATATACATGTTATCTGTATGCGAGCATGTTAAGCATGATATTTCTATATCTGTATTCTGTATATATGTTGGGGTGGGTATTGTATATGTGGAGGAAGTGGTCTGTACGGCAACACTTCGCCTATATTCTGGCAGCTTGACTGCATATTATCTGTAATGTATCGCATCGACACTATATGGTGTGTAGGGATGGATAGGTGTTTTAAACCCCACATGGTATGATGGGATGGTCGGAGATGGTGTGTAAAGGATGGGGGTAGGATTCTGCATATCTATACTGCTTATCTAATTCTATTATCTATTTCTGAAATGGAAATAAGTCTAAATCTGTATCTGACCGTATATGAGGTTTCTGTATGTATTATAGGTTTATCTTTGCTGGATCACACACTGAGTTTACGAAAACTCACATCTGTTTGTCTGTTCTATTTAGGTAATCCACAGACTTAGGCGGATCAGTGTGGCGAAGCCTCACGTTGACCATGAACTCATAAACTGTTTAAGATTATGGTTTTATTTAATTAAGGTTTTATTTAATTAAGGATTATTTTCTGGGAGTTTTGTAAATTATGGACTCTTCGGACTGTTTGGTTTTATTTTGGATTTGGATTTTTTATTTGACTCTTTATTCATGACGGTTGGCTAAAAATATGGTTTTTACTAAAACAAAGGTTTTCTGAAGAAAAAAACGAACGAGATTTTCAAATATAACGATTCCTAAGATTCTGCTGTAAATTATGTTTTGGCAAATAAATTGATTAAATAACACTTTCAGTAATAGTGATAAACGAATATAGGTTATAAAACTTGGATGATTCTTCGAACAACTATAGAAAGCTTTATCGAAAAGACTCCGTTTTCAAAACTTTTCTTTGTGACATTTCCAGATTCAGCCATAACGTCTAGGCCGGGTTTGGGTGTTACATGTCTTATGCATATTTTGTATCTTACATGTTCCGATTATGGAATTGATTTATTAATTAAGTAATTATTTATCCAAAATTGATTGTTTATTCAAGAGTAATTAGTATATTAGGGAGTGGCATCCTTAATAGAATATCTAGAGAGGTAAGAACAAGAGGATATCCTGTCGAGAATAACTTATGTCAAGCAATGAGACTGAAAGGGTATCTGTATGCCTAGGAAGAGACCGAAAGGGTAACGTAGGTGGTAATCCTTACTGAAGATGAGACCTAGCGGGTATTCTAACCAAGGGTGATAAAGACCCAATTAAGGTTAATTAATAGCTTAAGTAGATAATTAGGGATTTAATCAATTATAGGCCAAGAGCTCACATGGCTGAAACTAGAAATAAGAAATTCCATTACATAATAAATGATATATAAGTCTAACTAATATAATTAATAACTTTTTTTTTTGCAACAAATGCTGACTGATATTTATTAAAACCACTACTCAAGGCAAAAAAAAAAACAAAAGAAACAAAAAACAATAAAACTGAAACCTCACCATCCACCAGCAACATGAAAAGACATAGAAAATAAACAAAATGAAACCAGCTGTAAAGTAAAGCTTCTAGATCCTACCAAAACCGATAGCAGAAAAAAACCACCTTAAGCCAAATGAAGCAACCTGATATCAGCCAAACAAAACCATTCTCTTCTCCTAAAAAAAACTTGAGTTGAAAAAAAGGAGAGAACGAAGCTTTGAATCCATTTATGGAAGAGCGATGTGTCAACACCATTTTCAAAGCCAAATCAAGACGAACCATGAAACATCTGACGGTCTATCAGCCCATTTCCTTCACCGTAACTGGAACTCCGTCAGTCCAAATGCCAAAAACCTGTCTTCGCCGACCTTCTATTGCCAGCGTGTGTGCCGTTCTATTCGCCAATCTGGGTACAAAAGTGTAAGTAGCAGAGTCAAAATTTTCACTCAAGAGACTTATTTGGTGAGTTATTGGCCTAATAATTGATTTGTCTTTCTCCTTTTTGTGAACGCTCTTGATGACTGTTAAAGAATCCCCCTCCACAATCAGACGTCGATAACCCCTCTCAACTGCGAACAAAGTCACCCTTTCGCATGCCCTTGCCTCCGCCAAACAAGCGTTACTCACATTCAAAAACAGATAAGTCTCTGCCTCGATTATTTCACCTTCCGAATCTCTAGCAATAACTGCTATAACAGCGAGTTGTAAATCATATTGAAAAGCCGCGTCAAAATTTAGTTTGCAAACTCCAGAATCAGGGGGTCGCCAAATCTCTTTAGCCATAGATCTAGTAGAAGGGCAAAAAGTCTCTTGATGTAGACTCAGATCACAGCCATAACCTTGAATGAATCCCAACAATTCCTGCAAAGATAGTTTAACCCCTTCATGAATTAGTTTATTTCTTCTAAAACAAAGGCTCCATATAGAAATTGCTAGTATTTGTCTCTGTTGATCATTTACAAGTAAAAAATTCCGAATAAAATGATGCTTATGACATGCCGACTCTCCAAAAACTTGCAGCCTGATTTGAAGAGAAGCCCACACAGATTGAAGCACGTCGCAAGACCACAACAAATGGTCAGAATCCTTTAGATCTATCTTACACAAAGGGCAGACAACCTCAGCAGTTAAAGTCCTCCGTGCCAGATTACAGAAATGAGGCACCAGATCGTTAATAAGCCTCCAAATGGGGATTTTAATTTTCGTAGGAATATTCAAACTCCATAGAGAATTGTAAAAGCCCTTGTAGTCAACACTGTTAGGAGATGTGTGTGTATGATTTTGTAACAACTCAGTAGATAACACCCGATACCCACTTTTCACTGTATATTCCCCCAAACCTTCATATTTCCAAACTAATAAGTCATCTACATTAGCACCAGAAATAGGAATGGAAAAAATATGCTTAGCAGTGACTTCATCAACCAGATTATGAATCAGCTCTATATCCCAAGTATTAGACTCAGGCTTAATTAATTGGTTTACAGTAGTCCAATTAGGTAAAATCTTCTAGACTAATATTCTGTTACTCTATTTTTCCAGGCAGCCAAGAATCATTCCATATGTTGATGCGATCTCCACTACCAACGCGCCACACCAATCCTTCTGTAATCAGCTCCCGAGCACCACAAATGCTTCGCCAGGTAAACGAAGGGTATGACCCCACTCTCGCTGCTAATAAATCTGAAGATGGATAATAACGCGCTTTTAATACTTTGGCTAGAAGACAATTAGGTTGAAATAAGATACGCCAAACCTGTTTTGCTAGCAGAGCTCTATTAAATAGGAACATATTTTTAAAACCCATCCCACCATCGTATTTCGTTCTACATAAGAAGTCCCAAGAACTCCAATGAATACCCTTCGCAGATTTATTATTAGTCCACCAAAACTTGTTCATTATGGATTCAAGCTTGCGACATAATGATTTTGGCATAAGAAAACACTGCATCACATAAAGCGGAATAGCTTGTAGTACCGACTTGATGAAAACCTCTTTTCCCCCAATAGATAGATAGCGCAAAATCCATCCTTCAACCCGTTTTCTGAATCTGTCAATAAAGTGGGAGAAGGCCCACGTTTTGTTCCGACCCACCATCATAGGCAATCCTAAATATTTTCCTGGACTTGTAGCAACCTGAACCCCTAAGAGATTAGTAATATTCTCCCTTGCAGTTGTGTCCACGTTAGTCCCAAAATAAATTAAGGACTTGTCAAAATTCACACGTTGTCCAGAAACCCTCTCATATTCTCGAATGACATCTCTTACCGCGCAATCTCCCTCACAAGAGGCATCTCCAAAAATAATACAATCATCTGCAAAAAACAAATGATTTATTGAGAAACGTTCTCTATCAACCAATGCACCCCTCATCAGCCCTTTCTATTTAGCTTCCTTGATAATAGTAGAAAAGCCCTCCGCACAAATGAGAAAAAGATAAAGACTGAGCGAGTCTCCCTGTCTTAGACCTCGTGATGGCGAAAACCACCCACCATTAGATCCATTAAGACTTACCGAGAATGAGACGGAACAGACACATCTCATGATCAGTACTATCCAATCTTCATGGAAACCCAATCGAGTCATCATACCCGCTAAAAAGTCCCATTCAACAAGATCATATGCTTTACTCATATCGAGTTTAAGCGCAAAGTTCCCTTTTTTTCCACTTTTCTTCATCTTAAGTGAATGAAGGACCTCATAAGCAATGAGCACATTATCCGAGATAAGCCTTCCCGGAATGAAATCCCCTTGGGCTTCATCAATACAGCATCCCAAAACATTACTCATACGATTCACCAAGACTTTCGCGATAATTTTGTAAATTACATTACAAAGACTTATAGGCCTAAACTATGACAAATTTTTTAGTTTCTCAACCTTGGGGATCAGAACAATTCGTGTCTTATTAATATCACCAATTTCAATTTCTCCATTTAAAATAGAAAGGCAATAAGAAGAAATATCAGACCCAATTATGTGCCAGTACCGTTGAAAAAATATTGCTGAAAACCCATCCACACCGGGAGCTTTCAATGGTGCCATCATTTTAACAGCCGCGCTAATCTCCTCTTTGGTAAACTGTTGGAGAAGCGAATCGTTCATACCATCGGTAACTCTTTTCTCCACAAGTCCAAAAACATGTTCGTCAGAACTAATCTCGGAAGCTGAATAAAGTTCCTTAAAATAATCAGAAGCAAGTTGTAATAACTCTTCTGTTGTAAAAATCCTGCCCCCAGTCCCATCATCCAACCCTACAATTCGGTCACGAAATTGGCGTTGAACAGCAACTTTGTGGAAATAGTTAGTGTTTCGATCTCCATTTTTTAACCAATTAACACGTGCCCGTTGCTCCCAAAAGATTTCTTCTTTATCAGCCTCCAAATTAAGTCCCAAAAGAGAAGAAATATGACAAATACAAATTTACAATATTTACTTTTGATGTTAGTATTTGTGGTATTTCTTCTCTTTGACTTAAACAATTTTAATTAATACTTAGATTGTTTGATAAAAGGATAATATAATTTTAAATGAAATAGAATAAAATAAAATAAAAATAATTAAATTTATTCTCTATTAAGTAATAAATAGATTATTATCTACTTATCATTTTTTACATTTATTTGTAAAAAAAATTCCATCTAATAAATTTTATTATAAATTATCAAATATATTTAAATTAAATAAATTACTAAAAATATTAATTTTCAATTGAATCAGAATTCTCTAATTTAATCTACGAGGATATTTGACAATAAACTAAAGCAGTAGAAGCAAGTATTGAGTTTGTGGCGGTATGCTCCCGGCACCACCAATAACTTTGGGCGGCTGCCCACATGATCATATATACCGTTGAAATGGAGCACAACACTAAAATGCGAAAATGCAGAAAAATGATGTTAAAGTACAAAACCATAATAAATAAATATTGATGAGGTTGCTCAGTTCAGACCATTGTTTCTAAAGTTGAAGCAAAATGTTTACTACGATTAAATGCTTTGCCATCCATCTATCTTGGCTTTAGCTACCCAATTCTACATTTTATTTCTTCCATTTCATTAAACCCCATCTATATATAATATTTGAACTATAGCCCTTCCGTAAAATTAAAATCTCCGAACTGTCAACTGGTCCATCACTACTCTTTTTAAAAGCCACTTGCAACTTAATTTACTCTCGTATTTAATATTCGATTCATGATTTTGAATGAATATAGGATTTACATTTAGGCATTGTTAATTTAGTGATTATTATTTTTTAATTAAATTATCAAAATATTAATATTTTAAAGATGTTGATATGAAAATTCTTGTGATAGTCCACATGCATTTCATGTAGATATGTTATGATATACAATAAATAATTAAAAATATCACAAATATCAAAAATAAAAAATTCAAAATATATATAATCATAAAAAATAGCATGAAGTATACATGAATTGCTATGCGAGCTACCGTATTTAAAAATTTAATTTTAATCAATATTTTCGTTAAAATAAGGTCAATTAATTCATTTTCAAAAAATTTATTATCATATTTTTTAAAGGTCAATAATCGAATTAACAAAAGATATAAATATTAAAAATTAAATTTTACATTAATTTGTTGTATTTATATTTATGCAACTGTCAACGAAAAGAATACAAGTTACAAATTGCATCGTAATGGGAAATTGACTTAATTTACGGTATTTTTTTGTTATTATTCAAAGCAATAAAAATATTTCAGTTGCAAATTAAAAATTTTAAGGTTATAAAGTTTGAGTTTTATCATATGTGAGTTTGATATTTATATTAGATTTGTTTATGTATAATCTAATTTGTTAGTTTGATAGTTCAATTAGTCATTCAATGATATATTAATGTAATGGTTGATAATTATTACAAAGAATAATATTTGATGTATTATTGATACATGAACCTTATGCATTATCAGTAAATGATGATACGATACATAATAATTAAATAAAATAAAAAATAATAAAAGATTTATAAATAAATAGTGATAGTTTTTAAACATAATTAAGTATTAATTATAACTATCATAAATAAATACTAATAACTCTTAGGGTTTAAAATCTTTAATTTAAGATTTAGGGTTCAAACAAATATAAGGTTTTGAGTGGGATTTTAGTATTTGTTTATAATTAATTATTATTTAATTATTTAAATAAAGTTATTAGTATATTTGTTTATACATCCTCCACTATTTTATTGTTTTATTCAATGATGAGGTATCATGGTTATTATCAACTGGTGGTGCATGAAACTCATTTACTGAAGGTGCATCTAAATTCTCTCTTATTATAATTTTTTGTATACCTTTTATTTGAAATTTTTAGTACTCATTTCTCACATTTTCAATAATAATGTTAAGATGAGTTTAACATTGAGGTTGAAAGAGTGATTTTAAAAAGTGCTTTGAAAAGTTTAATCGTGTTTTTAAAAAAATAAAAAAATTAATTTTAAACATTATGTTATAAATTACTACACCTTTTTTCAATGAGGATAAAAAAAGAAATTAGAAATTTTAGAAGTTAAAAATATAGTTTGGTTGGAAGGGTTTGAAATCATTTAATGAAAATTAAAATATTTATTTAATAAGTTAATGTTTCCATGTAAATCACCTCATCAAACTCGTAAAATCGGCTTCACCCAAAAGGCCAAAACTAGAGAGTAGGGTGAGGGAGAAGAGCAGCATTATGCTCAAAAGTTAAAAGCAGGTGAAACAACCATTTGTCTTATTTTCCAGAGATTATTCCTTCTCCTCGGACACACAAAAACGGGTTTCTCATCTTCTTAGCCTTTTTAGGAATTTACGTTTACTTGGTTAGATTTAGATTTCAAACGCTTCGGTTTGCGAAACCGAAAGATCAGAATATCCACACAGATCCTTAACCAATGCCTTTTTATTGTTTCAACCAGAACGTAGAACCCAAAAGCCCGACAAATGCCAGACCTTATTGTGTTCCAAGGTCAACGCAGATTGACAGACATCATGCCTCACAACTTTGCTTCTTTTACTAAACAAGAAACACTTTCTTTTTCTCTTCTTTTAATTATTTCCAATGCTAAAGCATAAGAGAGAAGACAACTTAGCCATCCTGGGATTACATTACATTATATAATAATAAAACTACTACTACTGGTAACTATCAATAAGCTTCTAGTTGATGATAATTAGGTATCCAATGACTTGATCTTGACTTCAAAAGCCCTAAACTCAGCATTCCAATTGTGTCAACAGATATGATCCACAAATGGGCATGTTGGTTTTCAACTTGCACTGTGATGGACTCAACCATTTTGAACCCTAGTCGCTAAGGTTCTCATGAAATCTGGGTACTGACAGATATCATCCACCATGCAGTCTTGACCCAGCTGTAGATGGTTCACCGGGATCTCATTACTGTATGGCACCAGTTGAGAACCTGTGATTCCATTGAAACTCTCAAACTGCTGAGGAACCCCCTGACAGTAATCTATATAACCACCTAAATGCTCACTCTTCTTGCTCTCCTTCAACCCACTTAGGGACTGGCTGGATGACATCTCAGTCACTGGTGGAACGATGGAATGTTGAATGCAATCAGTATCTGATTTCTTTGAGCTGGGTTTCGGTAAGAATCCCTGAATTATCTCTTGCAACAAGCCAGAATCAGAAGGCTCCGATCGGAAGAACTCCATATCATCAGCTTGACTATTTGACAGGGCGGGCACACTTGTTGTATGACTCGAATTCTTTTCCTTGCGAGGAAGAGTCATAGTTGAGTCAATGAAAGAATCTGCAAAGTTACCGCTTGCCCGTAGAGAACAGCTGGTTGGGGAATTCAACGAAGTACCTCCAGGCAAAATGGTTGGAATAGAGAAAGTAGAAGGTAATGAAGAAGCAGCAGAAGATGTTCCATTGATCAGTTGAAATTGGTCAACCAGAGACGGAGGAGGCGCCTGGAAAGATAAATATGAAGACGAATTTAAGAGGTCACGTAATAAAAGCATGTTCAAAGAAGCATTTCTTTGATGCCCCCCAGACCCTAAGGAGAAGTCTCCCACTTGGGAGTTAGCAAACGGTGGCCACCTAGAAGAGTGCCCAAAATGATGATGCTTCCCGTTAAGATCCCTGATGGACGGCTGTGATTGCCTAGAGAAGTTGAACTGAGGAAGAAGGTGGTCGCTGGCGGAGTGAGGCTCAGTCACAGGGTAAACGAAATTGGTTCGAGCCTTGATTCCACGCATAGCTCGAGCCGCACAGTCATAAGCGCAAGCAGCCTCCTCGGCCGTGTCAAAAGTGCCTAGCCACCGCCTCTCTTTGGACTGTGGGTCTCGTATCTCAGCAGCGTAACGGCCCCAAGGCCTGCGGCGAACTCCACGGTACCTCATGGTCCCACCAGTGCCACCATTTTCTTTTAGAGACCTCTTGTTTGTCGTTGTTGGCGTTGTGCTGGTTGTGGTTGTGGAAGTGGCGGAGGTTGTAGTTGAGACGGCGGACTTCTTGCGATAGGTGGTGGCATCTCGTGGGTCAAGGTCAGGCACATTAACGACGCCCTTTAGTCTCCTAAAAGCTTCTTCCATCGAGTAAAAAACGAAAATTGAGCAGTGCAACGAGAGAGAGAGCAAGTGAAAAAGTAGTTAAGAAATCAAAAGCAACCAAACAGAAAGAAAAAGAACGCAGTATCTGGAATCTGGACTCAGAGAGGGCTTTGGCACCTGGAACTGGAAGCTGAAATGTGGATAATGGTGGAGCATATCTGCTTGTATTTATAGGAAAATACTGAGAAGGGAAATGAAGTGAGAGAGAAGATATGTATGGAGAATGACACATTTTTATTTGGATAAACTACAAGCGAGGATAATTTATTTAGGAAAATTGAAGTTTTGGTTATTTAATTTTAAAAAGTGATAAATTCATCATTAATTTATTTAAAAATATTCATTTAAATCATTGAACTATTCAAGAGTTTTTTTTTTAAGTCATTGGATTATTAGTTATTCTTTTAAAGTATGGGTAGCCAGCTCTAATCTACAATTCAATAATCGATACGCTGGATCTGTACCCATCGACAAATAGAAGAACATACATTATATCTAAGTTGATCTAATGATCAATGTCGAAAATGAAAACTATTTGAATTTTGGTTCACATATTCGTGATATTCAAAGTTGTTTCATGAAAAAAAAATTAAACTATAGAAGAGATGAGGAAGGAGAGATTTTAATTGGTGCAGGTGGTTCGAACAAAAAGGTCATATAACAACGATTTTAATAACTCAGTGACTTAAATAAAAACTTTCAAATAGTTCAATGACCATTTTGTAACTTTTGAAGTTAAGTGATCAAAACGTAAATTTATTAATAGTTTAGTGACCTTAAATATAATCCAAGCGACTCTTTCTTAAATCCAAACGACTCTTTCTTAGGTATTTGCCCCCAATGCAAATCGAGGGATCGAATTGATTATAGAAATATGAGTTTAATTAGTTGATTTATTAGTGAACAAGGAAAAATATTATCTAGGCAAATAAATAGGTTGACCTTAAAACAACAACAATTAATTACTTTTTCTATAAAATAAACTTGTATTTTATCTACGTTACCCTTTTTTAAATAATGATAAACAATTTGAAAGAAGCAAGTCAATCAATAGAACTGCTACTCTTAGAACCAAAAATAAATATGCTTTACTTTTTCAATTGATTCAAAATCATTAAATGTATATTGATGCTTTAGTCAAAAAATTTGATAATCAAAACTGTTGTGTCGTAAGAAAAAATAAATAAATAAAAGAATCGAATCTAGCTGGGAGAGAAAAATAATCTTTTTTTTTTATTTTTTTTACTGAGCGTCTTCGCTTATCTTATTTTGGTGACCTTATCAAAAAAATTTTATCATATTAATTTTTACTCCACCTTCCTTGAGTTCATATTGAGGGAACCCCATTTCATTTAAAGCATTTCGCTGGAAATCATATAAAGACAATTCCTATTTGAGATAGATGTTTGTGAAAGTATTTAACGATTCAGAAGCAATTGTTTCTTGTACGTATTGTGTATTAATCTATTATAACTATATAATACCCCACTCCACGAATTACTGCATTTATTCAAGTGATCCATAAAATGACGAAAATCTCTTTTTTTCCCTATCTCTATCCTAATGACTCAAAACCAAATCTCTTGTTCTTTGTTGAGTAATAGTTCAAGTAAGTCTTCAATGAGCCCCTCGAAAGCTTAATGCAAATAAACTAATTTTTATTCGACATCTCCGAGCTGTATATCCCCCATTTAATTTTGATCATTGAATAAAATAATTTATGATGAATAACTAATTTATTCTTTCAGTTATTCTTTTTAGTCTATTAATAACAAAACAGATTCTTCCAATGTATAAAATAAAAATTCCAATGACTTTTGCTGCTCAATCGTTCTAACCACGATTTTTCCTTTTTTTCTAGACATTTTCATTTCCACTTGAAAAAAGAAATTGTATTGGTACAAAGTATAAAAAAAATATTAACTAAAATAAAGATGTAAATAGAAATGGATAAATAAATAGTAGGTTCCATCATTTCTAAGGTTACTTCTTAAATGGTGAGGCCCTTTCTATACACCGGAGCTCATTCATTCATTTAACATTTAACATATACTTCTTGCCATAATTAATTGATCCTTAATCAAGTTATTTATCATTTGCATATGAATCTATACCATTAAGAATATCAAGATTTCATGCTTCCATGTACTCTTCAAAGTATAGATCATTTCAATTCCACCTATGAATGAAGTTATAAAGTATGTAACATGCTAGTATGATCCAAATATGTTGTTGATATGAGAAACCCTTTCTTTTTTTTTCTTTTGTTTTTGGTAGAACAACAAATGTCCTCTCAACCACATTTTGAAGCTATGAATGTTTCTATAACACCTACACCCGACCCAATCAACGGGTCCGAGTATGGTGTGTCACAACTTAAAACCATATGAATTTGACAAAAACACTTGAAAATTTAAAAAGATTTGACGTCTCTGTGTATACCCCGAATTTGGCATAAATTCCAGTATAACAATAACAAAATAAATCAGTAATACGTCAAATAAAGCATATTTAGACAAACATTTGGTGGAAGCCTTGTAAAAGTTGCAGGGTTATATAAAACGCAATATGATTACTTCCCATACAAAAGTTTCCAGTGCATCAGTGACAGTTATACAACATTCAAAACAATTTGGCGTATACGCCTAAAAGATAATCTCATCAACCATAATTCACTAGATTAAACATATACTTCTAGAGTTTATAAAAGTTCTCATAAAATAGTGTTTTGGAAAAAGCTATAAATTATTACAAAAGTTGGTTATAAAATTCAACTATACGTCACCCTTCCAAACGGTCATGCATGATATAGAAATAGGCAAGTGGCTCACTATCAACAGTAACTCTAGCGTAATCCCATTCTACAGAATCTATTTCTTCTACCAACACACCTGAGATGAAAAGGATAACAAAGTAAGTTCAAACGAACTTAGTGAGTTCCATAAATAAAGAAAACACAAACAATATACAAGGATACCACTGGTAAACCAGCATTAATACCCATAATGATACTTAACCTATTAGAGAGATTCAAATGTACTTATCATAATACGCCCAATGGCATTCACAGCTCTTAGGCAGACTCGATTTGTCAACTTAACGCAACTCATGGGCGGACATTATTCACCCATTTAACCATAACTTAACACAATGTGCACATTTTACACATGACTTATACTTGTGCCAGTTTTAGAACCAAAATTCAGAGTCAAAATCATATCAATCTGTCATATTCATATGCATACACTCCACCCTTTAAATCCTCATATAATTTTTGTTTAGCTATACATGTTTTCTCGTGATCTGCTAGTAAAATTTGCAGTATAACTACCCTATCGGAGGCATCACAAACATATCTCCTTCTCCTTTATCACATATCACATTTCACATATGGATGATATTGGCTCACGCGAAAAATGAAGGTATTTTATCTTGAAACATGAACTGAACATACTCATGCTGACAACTTTGGTTTAATACCACCATAACCAGATATCACACACTATATCATTGAGCGGGAATGCTTACCTTACATAATTTATACAGGAAAAGGATTTTATAACACAAGGAACTAAGAAGGAACTCACCAGAAAGTCTAATACAATAATCTACTCAATAGGTCCTTTACCCTTGTAGCTTGGACTTTCATTAGCTTCTTGAGCTAAAAAGAGAGACAATTATATCTATTAGATCATTAAATTACTGAAATTTAACATGCATGCATGAATCAATTGCATGCAACCTAGAATCAAGAAGTTTCCTTCCTCACAAATAGTTCTAAAACCTATGCATATGTTACCTTAAATACATAAATTCCTTCGATAATAACCTAAGGGTTTACTAGAAATTACTAGTAAACTAGTACTAATAATAACATCAGTTAGATACTGAAAACTCCTCATTAGTGATTCCAACTTAGAAATTTCTAAAGGTTTAGCGAAAAATGCAAGGAATAAGAAGTAGAAGCAAAAACGTAAAAAAAAAAAAAATGCTAGCTAGATATCCTTATATAGTAGAGACATCCATGAACAAAACTTAGTGGAAAGTCAGAGGATTCTACGATCGCTCTAGAATTTCAAAAAGAAAATAATTAAGAATCTAATCATCTACAGTACCCTAGTTCATTTCTAACTAGGTCTTAACTAAACCCGAACATTACTAACTGAGCCATCGCAATATATACTAAACACGAAAACAAATCTATCAAGCTGCTAACTAACGAGTTTGCCCAAAATATCTAGGTTGGCGAATAGCTTAATAGAAGAGTCTGCCAAACCTTAGAGTTCGCCAAATCCTGGAGTTCGCCAAATGGCGAATCCTACAGAATACGCTTCCCAGTCAGAAACAAATACTTCACTAACTTACTCATTTTCTACCCTTGACTTAACCGACTTACATGCCAAACAGTAACTTGACATAGTCTCCACCAGGTAGGTTGTTACGGTTTCAAATTTAAAAGTTTGCGAGCCACCTCAGATGCTTGCATCTGACTCCATTCTCTCAAATAGTATCACACACTTCGATATGGTGCAAGGAAACCTTTTGTATTTGCATAACTAGCATCTACCACATAATATTTGGGTTCACGATGTAAATAATCTATAGTTTTGATTATAACAATTTATATAAACTTAATTTGGAGAAAAACTTTTATTAAGTTATAATCCTTTTTATAATACCAAAATTATATAAAAATAATACAAATTTTATAATGTATATACCTTTTTAAAGTAGATCTTATGAATGTTTATTATAAATAATATATTTTTTTACCATAACTTTAGTATGTTATTTTTTATAAATAAATTATGGAAAAAAAATTATAACATTCATTTTTACAAATAAGTATATTATAACATTTTTATAACATATAAGTTATTTTTATGATATAATTTTTTAGGATTTATAATATAATTTTAGAATTTTTTTTACTATAACATTCATACGTGTTTATGCTTAAAATATAATTTTTATAACTTAAACTTGTATAAAAAAAATTTAAAGTTAAATCATGTATGAATGATTGAAAAATCATAGGGTAATTAAATTAGGATGTAATAATTACTTCAATTCTCACCCTACCCCTAAGAATTGAAAAGTTTAATTGAATATTTCAATTACATACAATTTAGTAGAATTCACTAACAATGATTACTCAAACATGTAACATTTATATAATTACAAACAATTAAATACAAATCCAATTATTAAGTAACTTCCGAAACACTACCTAAATAATTTTTCAAAACCTATATATATTTGCTCTTATACACATATGCCATAAATTTAATTTTTTTCTTAATTTATCAGTAACTTACCCAAGATATTATTCCCTTTGTTATTTAAAAATATATATTAGTACAATTAATGAGTACTATTAATGATTAGATGAGATTAGATATAAAATAATTTATTATTTTAAAAATTAAATAAAAAGAACAATTAAAATAAAGTTTTAAATTAGTTGTAGCTATAACCATTAATTTAATCAAACCCTCTTTTGGAAAGAGTATTTAATTTGCAGTACTTCCCCTATACTGGTACGTATTACGGACCACCCTTATCTCTTGCGACGAAGATTTATTTCGAAACGTTATTATTTCATTAACAACTATTTTAAAACTTTAATCCATGCATTAGGTCTTCCTTTTCCTGCATTATTTTATTTTCGTTGTTTTTTTACAGGAGAATATTTTGTATCACATTATATACGCCAGCTCCTTTCTGTCAACGTTGATTTCTATGAAAAGAAAAGAAGTTTCTCTCAAAGTCAATAAGAGATAAAAGTCATTATATATCTGCCTCCGCCGCCTAAGAAAGTAATTTGTCGTCGGCTGATTCCGAGAGTAGCCAAAGAGAGGGAAAGCAAATAAAAAGCAGAGAACGGGGTTCTGGGGTTGTTTAACATGCAATAAAGAATCCAGATTTTTATACAAGAAAATACGATAGAGGTTTCTGTTGTTTAATTTTCTAAGGGTTTTTTTTTCTTAAAAAGGGAAAGGAAAATTTCTGGGAAGTTGAAGAGCTTTGATATTTATACACGGTTCTTGTGATATGGTTCAGAATGATTACACTGGCAGCGCTCAGAAGTTGTTCCTCCCGCTTCAGTCATTGCTCCTTTTTGAGATGGTTTAGCGTTGACATTTCTTTACAAATAATTGGGTGGCTTTTTGTTTTTGGCTTTGCCGGGTATTACTGAGGGGGTTTAAGGTTTGAAAATCAAGGATTTATGGTCACATGGACTTGTCCCATGTAGGCGTTTAGTAGGGTCTTTAATTTATGAGCCCCCCCCCCCCCCCCTTTCCCTTCCCCTTACCGTCAGAAAAAGGAAGGAAGCTGCCCATTACCCCCCATTTCTATCACCTTATTACTTCATCGCTCTAAACTCAATCCTTATCTTTTGGTTTATACTAATTACTCCATTCTTTTGGTTTCTTCCCTGCACCATTTCAGTATGTTGGTGTATCCAAACTCAATTTCATAATAGATTTTTTTTCTTGAATCAAACTATATTATATCGTTATTAAATTAAAAACTATATTAAGCTTCTGTAGCTACAGCTTTTGCTGCTCTAACTATTTTTTATCAAGTTTTTAATAAATTCTATTCTTTTTTCAGTTTAACCCTCTAAATTTAAGAACAAGCAAAAAAAATCTCTAGACATTATTTAGAACGAAGTTTCTACAACTACGTTTTTTGTATAAAAAATTTGGATAAGAATATACAAACTTTCACATTATTATAGCTGTAGCAAAAAAATTGTAGCTAGACCCTCTGGTTAATTTTTCTCCATGTTTTTAATATAATTTTAAAAATTTTCAGTTTCATCCTCAAAATGAAAGAATTAGCAAAAGTAAGTCAAATAATTTAATAATAAAACATGAATTAGTATCAGTTACGAAATGAGTTGTAATTGGTAAGTCAAATAATTTTATCTCTTTTTTTTTTAAATATATTTCTCTCTTAATTATTATTAATTGATTCTTTTTAAATTTTAAAAGGCATAAGTATTAAAATTATACACGAACTTTGATTTAATGTGCAATTGTGTACATGAATTTTATTTTGGTGCAATTATACACGTGAAACTCTAATTGTGGTTTAAATGTATACTTAAAACTTTAATTTTGTTTTAATCATACACATTTAAAGAAATAAATACATCAATTTTTTATATATTAGATAAATATAATTATTTATGTATGTAATATATAAATATAAAATGATATTATATCAATAATTGTATTAATAATTTACAAGAATTGAATCATATCAAAATTTTTTGTATAAAATTACATAAAATCAAAGTTCGTATATATATTTACACATTAAACCATAATTTATGTATAATTTTGAGATTTATCCCATTTTAAAATGGTCTAGATTCAAATCTTGATTTAATGATGACTTCAGAGCTTGGATTTGAAATTTATTTTATATATTTTTTTCATAGTTATAGTGTTTTTTTACTTATAATTTATAAAAAAAATATTTCTAATTTTTTAAAGCTTAAAAGTTAGTTCGAATCCAAATTTAAAATTAAATTATCTAAACAACGAATTTGAATTAACTCAAAATTTTGTATTTGAAATATTTTAATTCCCAAATAAAGAATTTTCAAAGTCCAAATTTCTAAAATTCAAATTCAAAATCAAATATAAGTTTTGCAAACACTGCCTTAATGAATTTTTATTAATATAGCATTTGTGTAAAATTTTGTTTATTTCACTAAAAATAATTTTTGAAAAATTGTATGTGGAAAATAAAGTTTTTTTAAATATTTTTTTGGGTGTCTGAATGATTCTACGTAACATATTTTATATTGTTTGATAAATTTTACTAAAATCATATTTTGAAACTTGTTTCTAATGAAACAAACACAACATAAATTATATTTGTTACAAAATATTATAAAAAGACATTTTCCTTTAATAATCAAAATTTATTTTAATATTTTATAATAAATGATATCTTATATAAACTTAAAAATAATCAAATTTTAATTAAAACATAATTTAAATTTAATATTATATATATATATATATATATATATATATATATATGAGAATAGATAGTGTCACATTACAAAAAAAAAGAGATAAATGCAATTAAGCAAGATTTAAATAAATACTTATTTTATATTATTAAATATTCATATTTTGTATTATAAAAATTTATTACTAAATATTCATAAATTGTAACATATATTTATTTTAAAATTTTTAATAAAATATTAAGAATATTTCTCAAAATATAAAATTATTATTCATATTAAATTTATTCTTTAAAATGAAATTATAATAGTAAATAATTTATTATATAATTAAATATAAATATGTATTTATAATAATATTGAAAATTATAATGTTTGAGACAAGAATTTTAATATTTTTAAAAATTAAAATTTTATTATTAATATAATATTTTTCTTTATTTAAGTTAATTTATATAAAAATCAATTTTCTTATGAGGAATTTTGGATAATTGATTTTCACTTTTGAAAATAAGTTTGTTTTTCATTCACCAATAAGTTATCTTTTATTGGCTAAATTATTTTCATGAAGAAAACATATAATATATATAATGTTTTTTGTAAATCATTTTCTGAAATAAACCCTAAGTACTTTAATAATACGTATAAGAAAATATAATTATTAATATTTTTAAAGAAAAAAAAAGTAAAAATTATTTAAAGATAAAGTTTAGAATTGGTATCAACTTAAAAACACAAGTCACATTATTAATATTTTTCAAAAAGTTTAGTAATTAATAAATATAAATGTAACTCTCAATATGTATACAACAACCGTACCATTTCATTGTAACTGTCAACCAACCTTCATTTACACTTCCCCGAAGCCACTCTTTAGAATTATATATTTTTAGTATGATCCCTTTGGACTCAAATATAAAAAAAAAATAAAGATTAAAATATGCTCCAAATCTTTAAGTTTTCGTACATTTGAAATTCAATTTATGTATTTATATTTTTAACAATTCAGCCTCTTTACTTTTTAGATTTAAAAACTCAAGTTCCGTTATTAATATTGTTAAAACTTTTTTGTTAAACTCACTGGTATAACATTTTGAAATTAAAAAAATATACTCACTATCTTAATAGAAGAAGATACATTGACTTGGAGCACCTTTTAAATAACGAACCACTCAGATTGTCGCGTCCCAATGCTTCTACTTAGGATGGTGCATAAATTAAGATAAAACATGCACAAAGTATTTACCTGTGTGACATTTAGATTTTTTTTTTTTTAAAATACACACTTGATAGTAATGTAATAAAAATAGCATTGTAATGACATGAATTTAAAAACGAATTTTCATAATGTTAATAATTCTTTAAAATCCACATCAATATTTTCTTTTAGTTATTTTTTTAATAATTTTGTAATATTCTTACATTTAACTAAATACATTGATTCATTCACGATTAGTATTATGTGAAACACTCCAAACCCGACCTATACGTTATGGCCAAATCCAGAGATATCACAAAGAATGGGTTTTGATAACGAAGTTTATACGATAAAACCATTTCAATTTTTCAACTCTTATTTTATTTTATCCATTGCCAAAACGTTTATTTAATTAAATAATTTGCCTTCAAACCTGTTTTACAGCGGAAGCTTTTGGAAACCATTTTATTTTAAAAGAATTCAGTTCGCATTTTCAGAAAAACTTTAGTTGTGATAAATCGTTGTTTTCGTAAAAATATTTTACCGAAGTAGTCAAAATATCAAGCAAACCAAAAATCTACAGTTAAAAACCAAACGGTCCAAGAGTCCCAGAATTTTACAAACTCCCAAATAAATCCAAAGTTTTAAATAAACCATAAATACTAAGTTTAAACGATTTTACGGATGAGTGGTCACTGCTGAGTCTCTGCGGCACCAATTTGCCTAAGTCTGTGGATTACCTAAACAAATCAGACAAACAAAAGTGAGTTTTCATAAACTCAGTGTGTAACCCAGCAGAATTAGACATGCAATCATATGTAAATCACACATATATAATCAGATACAGATTTAGACTCATGTCCATCTCGGATACAAATAACAGATAACAGATACAGATAGATCAGATAATCAGAATCCTACCCCCATCCTCTACACACCATCTCCAACCATCCCATCACACCATGTGGGGTTAAAAACACCATCCAACCCTACACATCATATCGTGCCATTATGACACATAACAGATAATATGCAGCCAAGCTGCAAGGATAAAAGCAATGATCGCCATATAGAACACTTTCTCCACACATACAAATCCCACCCCAAAACAGATATAGAAAGCAGATGCAAAAATAATAGATTAACATGCTCAACATGCTCATATACAAATAACGGATTAATCAAACATGCATAGCATTATTATACTCAGAACAAAATATCAGACAATTAGATCTATAGTTTTTAGGGTTTGGTTAGCCATTATCAACCTTATGATAAGCCTACAATCGATCGGAACGACCCGTACGACCCTAGGGAAAATTTCATAAATATGGGCCCACATGCCCATGTGGGCCTACAAGCCCAAATTGGCTTTGCCCGTGTGGCTCACACGGCCTGGCCCAAAATCCAAATGCCCAACTTGGCCTAACCTATATGGCCCACACAGCCACACTCCGACCATCACACAGTCGTGTCTTGCGTACGGCCGTGCCTTCGTCGATCACAAGGGGCAGCCACATGCCCGTGTGGCGTCGACAGTGGCCTTTTTTAACTTTCGCTGAAACTCAGATTTTTACATTTTGGGAACACACCTGGTACAGTATCGATGCAAAAACACTCTCGAGTCACACAGCACCTAAAATTGACCAAGAAATCACCAAATTAGTCGCTTAATTCGACACTAAACCGAGCTGCATCAAAATAACAACTTACTAATCCATCAAAGTTCTTACCTTCAAATGAGTAATAGAGATTTCGTACACTTAAAGCGTCGATTGGAAACCTTCAGCCCCTTGATTATCTCCTAAACACCAAACGAATCCCATTAAGCAAAGATTTACTAACCAGAACAGTAATCACACCTATCAAACTTACCAGAAACACACACTGAGCATCAAAATAATGATATACGAAAGTTCAACAATAGATAGAAAAATAAAACAAAAGCACCGGCAAGGAAGAAAGGGAAGGAAAAGACAAAGAGCAAAAAAAAAAAAAAACATTAGATTTTTTTTTTTTAGAATTTTGGAAGAGGGAGTAATTTTTTGAAAAAAAAATAGATAATAAGAATCCCTAAAATTCCTCCCCACTAATCCACTATCAACAACCCTCTCAAAAACCCAACTCCACCGAAACACTATCAGTCAACAAAGCAAAAAATTAATATCCACACTAACGCAGGGATTCGAACATAGGACCTCCAACAAACCAGTTCCCTTACCACTCGAACCAGCAGACTCATTCTAATATGAATCAACTCGAATCTCTTTACTAGAAACCACATGCCCTAGAAAAGTTACCTCACACAACCAGTACTTCCATTTGCTCAACTTAGCGTAGAGTTGTTTTTTCCCAAAGTATCTGAAGCACTACTCTAATATGCTTATCATGTTCATCCTCAGTCTTAGAGTAAACTAGAATATCGTTGATGAACACCATAACAAACTGATCTAGATATGGCTGAAAGACTCGGTTCATCATATCCATGAATGCAACCGGAGTATTTGTCAGGCCAAAAGGCATAACTAGGAACTCGTAATGTCCATAATGAGTTCTAAAAGCAGTATAAGGTACATTGAAAATAAGAAACGTACCAGTGATAACATCAGGAGCATTTCTATCCTCTCGACGTCGAGCAGCATAAACTAACGTAGGCTGTCTCGCCTCAGTCTGAGCACCTTACCTGGTGCTCTCTGCCCACGACCCATACCATTACCACCCCTAGCCTGACCACAACTCCTAGGTGGCTACTGAACTGCTTTTTGAGACTGTACAAAACTTGTTCCCGAGGTTTGCATCTGATCTGCCCACTATGGACACTCTCTAATGCAGTACTCTAAAGATCCACACCTCAAACATGCCCCAATCCTCCTCCAACACTCGCTCTGATGGCGCTTACGGTAATCTCCACACAACTGAATCCAAGTAAGAGCAACATGGGCTCCCACTCTAACTGGCCCATTAGATCTGGCCTTTTTCTTAGGCCTCTGAACAGAACTAGAAAGCTCCGAATCCCTCTTATTCTTAACCCTCTTCGGTCCCTATTTTGGCACTCCGTGCGCTTAACATCTTTGGCGATCTTCGTCTTCTCTACCAGAACTACGAACTCTCATTCCCCCTGTGGAGTAATCAGTACCTTCAAGTTATCCCTCATACCATCCTCAAACTAGACACACCTCTCATACTCAGACCCCATCATGCTTCGAGCGTAGCGACTCAGCTTTAGAAACTCAGCCTCATACTCGGCCATATATCTATCACCTTGCGTGAGATTCATAAAATCACGCCTACGAGCATCCACATGACTTACCTCTACATATTTACTTTGAAAGGTGGTTTTAAAAAAATCCCAATTTAGACGATCAGGCTGAGTATCCTCCTCAATCGTTAACCGCCACTGATATGTTTTGTCGTGAAGCAAAGAGATTGCAACATTCAGTTTTTGCTCGAGAGCACAGTCTAAATCATTCATAATCCTCTCAGTGACCTCCAACCAATACTCGGTCACTGTAGGGGTGACTCTAGTGACACCCCTAAACAACTCTGCACCATTGGACCAGAGTCGTTCCATTATCGACCCACGGCCCCCAGATCTAGAATGGGGTTCAATGACTCTCTCTAATATCTTCAGCATGGCATAGGATAGTGCATCATCCCCAGCCAAACGACTTTGAGACTCAGTCTCAGTAGCAGGCAAAACAGGTGTCCCACTCGTATCTAAGTTTGGCATACTTTCTAGAGAGGAAGACTCAGCTCAAGTCCCTTACGGCTCTACCACAGCCCCGAATACCTCATCCACGAGTTCCATGAGCACTCATTGTATAATTCGATTTATCTACATTACAAAGTTTTATGCATCAGTTCCAGTGTTTATTAACATATATTTTATGCATAAATTATCAGAAGTTCAGAGATGTTTTCAGAAGTTTCAGTCTCTAACTATTTTAGTACAGTTTCAGAAAGTACTAACTACAGTGTTTTCAAAACAATTCTATCTAAGTACAGAGATACTTATAGGATCGGCGTCGAAGATTCGATGAACCACATACTTTCTCAAATTATCTAAAATACTTGAAAACCAATTCTTTTTAAATCACAATTTTGGAACCCAAAATTCACAACCCGAGTTTTGTAATCTGGCTCTAATACTGTAATAGCCCGGTTTAGACCCTAGTCAGAACAATGATTTCGAGACCACAAATTCGAGGTTAAAAATTTATTTTTATATTATTTTGTGTGTTTATGACATGAGATTAGATATGTGTAAAAGTTTGGTGTGATAATTTTATCGTTTAAGTGGTTAATTTGAAAAAAATGGACTAAATCACGTAAAAAAATGCAAAAGTTGTATTCTACATGTAAAAGGTGTCGAATTGCTTTGGCTTTTTAATATGATGACCTTAAATGGTAATTAAACCATTTTAAATGATAGTGGACATTGTTGGACAACCACTACATGTTTAAAATGTTATTTCATTACGGTTAATATTATAAAATGGCTATTATGTTAATATTAATAAAACAAAACATGATTTTGGTGATATATTCATCACTTTTGTCGAAAATACTAAGAAAAAAAGAAAAGAAAATAAGCTTGCTAGGGTTCGGCACTTTGATTACATGATTAAGGTATGTTTTGAGCTCGATTTTTGATAATTTCTATGTTTTTGTGATCATTTTTCTATATACTATCATGCCCATGTATGAATTTTGGAAATTGTTGATGATTTTGAGTTGAGCCATTGTTGATAATGTGAGTTTTATGAAGTTTGATGATAGTAAATAGAAGATATGTGTTAGATTACTATGTTTTGTATTGGAATTTTTGATGAATTCATGAGTTTTGTGATGTTAAATGATGAAATATGAAAGCTTAGTGCTTGATATACATGTTGTGTAAAGTGATTTTGAGTAAAAATGCATATTAGGGATTAAATTGTGAAAATGAGAAATTGAGAGATTAAAATGTGAAATAAATGAAACGTGTGGGCTTATATAAACTAGGGTAAAATTCAGTTAGGCAATTATATAAGAAAATTTTGAGTAATTTGTGATTTTATGAATTAGGGACTAAAGTGTTAAAATGTAAAAATAAGAGGGCTAATTTGTAAAATGCCCTAAATATGTGTATATTGATTAAATTGAATGATTTGTTGAATAAAAAAGGTTAATTTTGAATACATATAGATCAAGAAAAGAGGAATTCGAATTTAGATTGTGGGAAGTCAAAGATCATCGAGTAAACGATCCGAATCGTCAATTTCGAGTACAAGGTAAGTTCGTACATGATAAATGATGTTATAGTTATGTTTTAATACTATTATAATACATAAATTGTATAGATATTTGATTATGGTTTGAGCATGATGATAATCGACTTTGATCGGCACTAAGTGTGCAAGATTGTTACGGCTTCAAAAAATCACTGATGCATTAAGCGTGCGAATCCTTAAAGCATGGAAAGACTTCCGAATGAATTAATGTATTTGAACAAGAGTTAAGAATGAAATGAATAAATACGGGAAAGTTTAGGTATGTTTGATACCTATATGGTAGATGATACTATATGTATGAAGCTTGTGAACATATTAAATGAGATAGAATAGAATTGATGGATGAATTGTGAATTACTAAGTGTTTATTAGTTGATGTTTCGTTATTATAAACTGTTGATTATTTATGGTACGAACTTATTAAGCTTTAAAGCTTACTGTGTGAAATGTTTTTTATTTTACAGTGTTATAAAGCTAGCTCGTATTTGGGGATCATCAGCGACATCAATAACATTATCGGACATCTATTTTGGTACCATTTTGAGAGTTATATATATGGTATATGGCATGTATATGCTAGTATCACTTTGGTATGTTTTGTGTTGTGTTTAGCCATGAAACTTGGCTT
This sequence comes from Gossypium longicalyx, assembly GCA_025698465.1. Lineage (NCBI taxonomy): Eukaryota > Viridiplantae > Streptophyta > Magnoliopsida > Malvales > Malvaceae > Gossypium > Gossypium longicalyx. Next base: position 61,262,762 of record CM046995.1, on the reverse strand, counting down.
GTAAATATAGGTATGTATGGCCTCTTAAGTTGGCCTAAATGGTGTGTTTGATAAGTAAGATATGTGATGTTTATAATGTTTATGTGATGGTTTATTATGGAATATTAAAGTAATGAGTTTGTGCATTTGGAACTTTGGTAAATTGTGATGATGTTGGCATATTGAATTGGTTGAGGTTATATAGTTTGATATGTGATTGAATTGGCATGTTTTGGGTTGCCTTTAAATGTATACAAATAATGTAAAAATGTTGTGGTTTTGGTGTACTTGAGATAGGTGGGAAATGTGGTTTAACCAAGCCTAATTTCACCCCACACGGTTGAGCACACGGGCGTGTGTCTCGACCATGTGTCTGTTGTAATTTTAGTTATTCAAGTCAATCTCGAGCACAGCCCAGACACATGGGTGTGTCTGGTAGCCGTGTGAGGTACACAGCCTTGGCACATAGGCATGTGTGGCCATTTCAGAGGGTACACGGGCTAGATACACTGGCGTGTGGTTGACCGTGTGACCCAAGTTAGTTTCGACCACGGCCAAAGCACACGGGCGTGTCCTGTGGCCATGTGGAAAGGCCAGTATGTATGCCTTGTTTTGCCATGGCTTAGACACATGGGTGTGTCTCATACCGTGTGAGGCATACGGCCTGTTCACACGGGCGTGTGACCTGTACAACTTTGAAAAATGTTTAAGTTTTAAAAAATTTTGTAAGAACTCGGTTTAGTCCCAACCCTTTTCTAAAGCATGTTTAAGGTCTCGTTGACCTTCGTAAGAGACACTTTAATGATGTGTGACTTTGATGTTATGATGTTTGGGAAATGAATGTGAGATTTTTAGATTTTTCTGGTAACACCTTTCACCCTAGTCTAGCGACAGATATGGGTTAGGAGTGTTACAAATACCACTAAATCTAACACCCCAAACCCGGCCTAGACGTTATGTCCAAATTCGAAGGTGTCAAAAAGAATGGGTTTTGATAACAAAGTTTATACGGCAAAACCATTTCAATTTTTCAACTCTTATTTACTTTTATCCATTGTCAAAATGTTTATTTAATTAAATAATTTGCCTTCAAACTTGTTTTACAGCGGAAGCTTTCGAAAACCATTCTATTTTAAAAGAATTCAGTTCGCATTTTCAGAAAACCTTTATTTGTGATAAACCATTGTTTTCGTAAAAACATTTTCTTGAAGCAGTCAAAATATCAAGCAAACAAAAAATCTACAGTTAAAAACCAAACGGTCCAAGAGTGTCAGAGTTTTACAAACTCCCAAATAAATCTAAAGTTTTAAATAAACCATCACTACTAAGTTTAAATGGTTTTACAGATGAGTGGTCACCATTGAGTCTCCGCCGCACTAATCCACCTAAGTCTGTGGATTACTTAAATAAATCAGACAAACAAAAGTGAGTTTTCGTAAACTTAATGTATAACCTAGCAAAATTAGATATGCAAGCATACGAAAATCACATATATATAATCAGATACAGATTCAGACTCATGTCCATCTCAGATACAGATAACAGATACATATATATCAAATAATCAGAATCTTACCTCCATCCTCTACACACTATCTCCAACCATCCCATCACACCATGTGGGGTTAAAAACACCCACCCAACCCTACACACCATATCATGCCATTATGACACATAACAGATAATATGCAGCCAAGTTACCAGAATAAAGGCGATGGTCGCCATACAGAACACTTCCTCCACATATACAAATCCCACCCCTAAACAGACACAAAAAGCAGATGCATAAATAACAAATTAACATGCTCAACATGCTTTTATACATATTATGGATTAATCAGACATGCATAGCATTATCATACTCAAAATAGAATATCAGAAAATCAGATCTACAGTTTTTAGGGTTTGGTTAACCCTTACTGACCCTACAATAGGCCCTGCGACCCTAGGAAAAATTTCAAAAATATGGGTCCATATGCCCGCATAGGCCCACACACCTAGATTGGCCTTACCCGTGTGGCTCACACAGCCTGACACAAAATTCACACTCCTATGTGGCCTACATGGCTGTGTCTTGCGCATAGCAATGCCTTCGTCGATCATACGACCGTGTCTCACACACAGCCATCCACACGCCCGTGTGGCATCAACAGTGGCCTTTTTGGTTTTGTCGAAACTCAAATTTTTGCATTTTGGGAACACACCTGGTACAATATCGATGCAAAAACATTCTCGACTCACACAGCACCTAAAATTGACCAAGAAACCACCGAATTAGTCACTTAATTCGACACTAAATTGAATTCCATCAAAATAACAACCTACTAATCCATCAAAGTTCTTACCTTCGAATGAGTAACAGAGATTTCACACACTTAAAGCGTCGATTGGAAACCTTCAACCCCTTGATTATCTCCTAAACACCAAACGAATCCCATTAAGCAAAAATTTACTAACCAGAACAGTAATCGCACCTACCAAACTTACTAGAAACGCACACTGAGCACTGAAATAGCGATATACGGAAGTTCAACAATAGATAGAAAAATAGAACAAAAGCACTGGCAAGGAAAAAGGGGAGAAAACGGCAGAGAGTAAAAAGAAAACAAATAACGTTAGATTCTTTTTTTGGGGGGGAATTTTAGAAGAGGAAGGAATTTTTTGAAAAAAGAAAAATTAAATAATAGATAATAAGAATCCCTAAAATTCCTCTCCACTAATCCATTATCAACAACCCTCTCAGAAACCCAACTCCACCGAAACACCATCATTCAACAAAGCAAAAAAATTAACATCCACGCTAATGCAGGGATTTGAACACAAAACCTCCAACACACTAGTTCCTTTACCATTCAACCCAGCAAACTCACTCTAATATGAGATTACAGATAATTTAATATAAGCCCACTGGATAAAGATAACGCTTGATTCCAAAAATCACAAAATTTAGCAAAAGTGAGATTCAAACTCAAGACCTCAAACACACACCTAAAACACTTAACCACTAAAATAAATACACATTTGTGTTAAAATTTTCAGAAACAGAAATAAATTGTTTAGGGCGTTACATTATACATTAGTTTATGTCTTTTATAAATATTTTAATTTTTAAAAAATTAACCCACAATTTAAATTTCTTAACTCCACCCCTAATCGAAATGTATCAAAGTTGTGTTTTAATATATCTTTCTGAGACGATTTTTAAAAATATTTTTCATATATACAATATAATTTTTAATTTCATAATAATATATATTATATACATATAATTAGAAATATGTTTCAATTACATACATATAAATTATGTTTACAAGGAAATATAAATTTTTAAAATTATTAAATAAATTCAATAAATTGAGTTAGAGATTATATTGTACGTTTACCAATCAATTTGTGAGCACATACTAATATACGGTACTGATAACCCATGAAATATAAAGACGATATATTAGAGAGATTAAATGAGGAGAGTGGAGAGGGGACAGTGTTTATATCAGGGGCTGGCCCTGGGTGGAGACGCCTACCAGAAAAGCAAAATAAATTATGAGAAACAAATATTTCTAACGATAATAAGAGATTCTGTCAGACCCCAAACCCTTTTTACACTTACACTCTGCTGCTCACGTTTGATCAAAATATATTATTCTACAGTGGCTGTACTTTGAATAATTAAATGTTTTTAGACATAAGAATAGAAACAATTAGTTTTCCCCCCAAAATTATTTTTACTCAATTGGATATTTATGTATGGTAGATTTAGATAGATAATGCGTTTGTCTGTAGTTAGTGTAAAAATAACGATAGCGATGAAAATTAAATATTGTAACGTAAGATAAAAAGTAAACAAAACACATCATAGTTCGTCGTCCATCCAAACTCATTTATAATTTATTAAATGGTGTATATATATTTTAAATTTACAATTATTTTATAGATATATTTAAAAGTCTCTAATATAATATTATATATATATATATATATATATATATATATGAAAATATATCCCAGTGACATTTGTATTTTAAATAAAAATAAAAATATACAAAAATATTTATGAGAGAAAAAAGTGTTAGAAATTGATTTAAAGAACTAAATACTTGAATTTATTTTAAGAATTTGAAAAATCAAATATATTGGTGTAGATTAATTTAAGTCAATACAATACGTAAACAAGTATATCTAAACAAAAATTAAAACTAAATAATTGTAGCAAAAATTATAGTGAATCATTAATAGAAAGGTATATTAAGGGTTGAAATAATAAAAAATAATAATATAATAGTAAATGCTTTTATAGATTTTGAATTTAATCCATGTGTTTAGGAATTTAAATTTTTTACTTGTCATATTTAAAAAATATAAATTTAATTGGTAAAACCTTTAAAACCAAAATATCACACCGATAATTTTAAAAAAAATTATAATGAACATTTCTACTGGAAGAAAAAAACATTTCCTTGTTAGTAAAATTTATATATATATTTTGTTAAAGGTATTTTGATAATCAATAATTATATTAGGTTTGATTATTTCAACAGAATTTTTTTGATAAAATATAATCTCAAACTTATACACTCATATAGATACCTATTTAAATTATCACATAGGTATGATTTGTGAATCAAGTCTCTAAAACTTTAAAAATATAATAAACAGTCTTGACTAATAAGCGAGATGTTGAATTCTTACAATGGAATGGAACAACCAATAAAACGAGTGCTTTCTCCATTTATTTTTTATTTATAATATTTAAAATTTAAAAAATTTTAAACTCAATATTATTTATGAGAATACCAAACTTCTTTATCACTTATTTTAATAAAGGATAGTACTAATAAAAATTTGAATGCATAATGTATCTTGCTCTAAACCGTGCAAGGAAGAAGCCAAGAGACAAATTCACTCTCTCTCTCTCTCTGTGTCACATACACACTCCTTTTCGTGATCCAAAAATAAGCAGGCAACTCTACAGGTCTGGTAATAACGTAGACATGTACCACAACACTTGGAAAAGCTCAACACACACATATAATCACCACTTCTGGTAGTCGGGATCGTGTGCAACGCGTGGCAACTATCACTGCACAGCAACCTTTAATTCTTCAGGCAAAATCTGACAAGTAGCATGTAGTGAAAGCGCCAGGTCACAGCCATGGCTCCTTTTCAACAGCAGCGACAAAATAATATTAGTAATTATAACAAAAGCTTTAATTAAGTCTATTAAATTTGCTGCTTACCCCACTTGTCTCTTCCACAGTTTCGCGTTCCACCTACAAAATCTTTCGATTAGACCAGTATCAAAACTGCCTCTCCGGTCCCACTGCCTTCTAGTGATACACGCGCACATATAAAACTCTTAGTCCCTCTCTTCTCTCAGAAAGATCAAAAATAAAAAAGAGGTAGCTAGCCCGTAAACCTTCCACTACATTAATTACATTACATGCATCTCGCTTACTTTTAAACATCTAATCTCTGAAATCTGAAAAGGTCAGATTGTCCAAAAAGAGCTACTGCAGATGTGAGAGCTTTTTTCCTTATCTGTCTCTCAGCTGCAGCTGGACGGCGTATATATGAATATGTAGAGATCTGCGAGATATAGAACCATGGCCATGCCGTACTATCATTATTCAACATCATGCTTTTAAGTTTTAGCTAAAGGGTTTAGATGATTGAGTTTATTTTTTTTATCTTATATCATATTATTATTATAATATTTAATTTTATCGTTATTATTTTTTTATATTAATCATAAATAAATATATCGCTCATTTAATTATTTTACCAATAAAGGCTCATTTTTAATTTTATTTATGAAAATGAGTCACTTTTTTCATTATTTATCAAAATAAGTAGAAAACTACAAAACGCGTCCACATAGGAGCGTTTTAGGAAAAAATTTCAGCAAATTGCATCCCTGAAGGGGCGATTTTGCCATGTCAGCACAAAACGCACTGACGTGGACGCGCTTTGTTGATGTGGCAAAATTATTCCCTCAAGGACGCGTTTTAGCTCGTGTTTTTCTAGGATTAGGGCTATTTGCATGTTTAGTGCCTAAGGTTTGTAGGTCTATGGTTTTAGGGTTGTAGTGTTAGTGTTTTGTTAAAATAATTTAGGGTTTAAGAATTTTAAAAAATAAATTAAGGTTTAGAGTTTTTTTTAAAATTAATTAAATTAGATTTTAGCGGTTTTAAATAAATAAATTAAATTAGAGTTTAGAGTTTTTAAGAAAATTAATTAAATTAGGGTCTAGTTTTTTTTCAAAAATAATTTTGTGTTTAGGTTAAGGGTTTAGAAAAAAATTATATTGACAAGAAGGATTTTATTTTTTTTCTATAGTAGTTTCAGAAAAATTAATTTGAGAAGATGGTTCTGAAAAGATAATGTCAATAACGCTTCAAGCAGGATGCACTATCAGTAAAATTACTGAAAAAAGCTCTTATGTAGACGCTCTTTTTCTATAGTAGTTCTTGAAAAAATAATTTTGAGAAGACGGTTCTAAAAAATAGTGTCAAAAAGCTTCAAGTAGGATGCACTTTCAGCAAAATTACTAAAAAAAGCTCCCACGTGAACATTCTTTTTCTACAATAGTTCCTGAAAAAATAATTTTGAGAAGACGGTTCTGAAAAAATAATGTAAAAAATACTTCAAGTAGAATGCACTGTCAGCAAAATTACTGAAAAAAGCTCCCACGTGGACACTCTTTTTCTACAGTAGTTCTTGTTTGGCCTTAGGCTATAAATGAGCCAAATTTCATTCTCATGTTGTATAAGTTACAGCAAGAAAAATTAGAAAGGCTAAGTAGAATAGAAATTGAAGATGAGTGAACGTATTAGTACTATTATTTACTATGATGGTGAGGTCCGTGACACCGAGAATGACGTTGTTTTTTTTTATCAAAGAACAGAACGCGACTGGTTGTTAACTAGAACATAGATTTGACAGAACTTCGTAAAAGACTTAGGCGCAAAATCTTCGGAACGACGCCAATGTGTGTTTCGTCTATTAAGTATCGATTTTGTGCTTCGGTTGATCCCATGACATATGACTTATTTGATATCAAAGGCGGTCGTAGCTTGGAGGCGATGGTGCAGACTCATCTCGCTAATGGATCACCCTATCTTGAGTTATATGTACAATTTTCATCGCCAAATGAAGCATTTGCGACTTCAACATCTATTGTTGTTTGAGAAGAATACACAACCCCTACCCAACACTTCATTAGTGGGAGGCAGAACACGGAAGCGTCCGTGTTTGGTGGCAGTATGGAATACACAACTCCCGCACGACACTCGATTAGTGGATGGGACATGCACTTCGATGGGTAGATTTTCGATGTTGGAAATACGTTGTAACAGCCCATTTTCAGTGAGATCGGAACAATGGTTTCGAGACCACAAATCCAAGCCAAAATTTTATTTTATTTTATTTTATTTTATGATTAAAATCATGATAAGAAGGTCACATGAAAATTTTGATGCGAAAATTTTACCGATTGTGTGTTTAATTAGGGAAAGGATTAAATTGCATAAAATACAAAAGTTGAGTTCTAGTAGCTATAGGTATCAAATAGCTATGGAGTTCAAAAATTAAGGTCCTTATATGGTAATTAGACCATTGAAGAATAACTAGCAGATATTTTAATGACTCATCCATGGAAAAGGATAGGGACTAAATTGGAAATTAATAAAATTAATAGATGATAATTAATTAAAAAGAAAAAAATCATCTAATTTCATATCATCTTCCCAAATTTTCTATGGAAACCCTAGGAGAGAGGAATAAAACATTTCAAGCTTAAAAAGGTATGAAATCAAGTCCCGTTTTTAGTAATTTCTATATTTTTGGAATTGGGATAGTTTAATCTTTCTATTTAGGGGATTTATTTGAAAAGTTATCAAGGTATGAAATTTGGGTCATGGATGAATATGCTGAAAATTAGAAATTCATGGTAGAAAATGAAAAGTTATTCATAGATAAATAACTTTTACAAAGTAATTTTTTATGAAAACTTGATTTAGGGACTAAAACGAAAAAATGGTAAAACCAATAGAAAATTATGAAATTTGTGAAATGTATGTGCTGTAAATGTAGGATATAAATTTCGGCTAGGCTTGGAAAGAGGGTTAAATTTTATGAATTTCAATTTTCGAACCTAGGGACGAAATCAAAATTTTTGAAAAAGATAGGGGCAAAATGGTAATTTGGCCTAGGATGTAATAGGATGAAAATATATATGAAATGTGATAGATTAATAGTTAAATTTACCCATATAGATCCGGAAAGACCAACCACAAAACTAGATCGAGGAAAACAAAAGGTTTCAGATTAGTTGAAATTCAAATACGAACCATTTTCAAGGTAAGTTCGTGTAACTTAAATATGTATGTTGATATGCTTGAATTGAATTTTATGATTATGTTGATATGTGTGAGATGATATATGTAATAAAATAATCATAAGTTGTGAAATATAGACAAATTGTCATGTTCCGGTTGAATGTTGAATTTCGATGGATTAAGGTGATTTCTTGAATAAGAATAATATTGCATATGTTGCAGATAGAATTTAGCCCAGACGGGTAATTCTAATGTAAGCCCTCTTGAGCTTTTGTTATAGATTGGATTTAGCCCGGACGGGTAATCCAAATTAAGCTCTCTAGAGCATATACTACAGATAGGATTTAGTTTGGACTGGTAATCCTGTTGTAAAATGTGTGGCTCAAGAGTGAGCCCTTTTATTATGTACCCTAATGGGTACTTTTGCGCATGAGTATATTAACCGAACATCCATTGAAATTTCAATAGTTTGACGGAAAAGACTCTTGAAGTGTGGAAAGGTAAAATTAATGGAAGCTTGAAATGTGATGAGCTCATCTATGTTTACTTGATATTTATATGAGGTTATGAGATTAACTTGTTTGATTAAGTGTTTGTGTTTAGGTAAACTCACTCAAAATTTATAGAAAGTATGATTATGTATGCTTCTATTGATAAATATGATTGGTACATTTATTTTTCGTTATACGAACTTACTAAGCATCAAATGCTTACTCCGTTTAATTTCCCTATTTTATAGTGCTCAAAAACTCGCGAAGGTTGGAAGTCGGTCGAAACAATCATCACACTATCCACTATCTTATTTTGGTATAATGGCAAGTATAACCTTATTTGGCCAATGATGGCTTGTAATTGTTGTTTTGTAATCTAGCCATTGGAGTGGCTAGTGATGGTCTAAGTTTGGCTATTTTTGAAGTGATGTTTTAGTAACCACATAAATGCTTATTATGTGTTAGTTGTTGGAATTATGTTAGCTTATAAGTTTATGATAAGAGTAAGTTTATATCCATTGATGCATGAGATAATGCCATATGATTGATGTCAAATTTTATGTGAATATAATGTTGCTTTGGTGGATATATGCTTGTGAGTTTTGATGTAGGAAAATGGTAAGTTTTGGGTGACAAATGAGGCCAGAAAATAGCCTTATTTTGTCCTTTACGGGTAGACACACTGGCGTGTGTTTTGGTCGTGTGCAACACACGGATCATCCAATTGGCATGTGGTCTAGCCGTGTGTCCCCTACATCTTAAAAATGAGAAACATAATGCTTAGAATTGGTCACATGAGCAGAGATACGGGCGTGTGTCTCAGCCATGTGGTTGACAAGGCCTTGAACACGGGCGTGTTACACGGTCGTGTGAAAACTGCACCTAAATTTCAAAAATAAAATTCGCCACACGGCCTAGCACACGGGCGTGTGACTTGGCCGTGTGACTTCAATTTCTTCATGCCTTATAAGTCAGAAAGTTACATGGGTTAGGGACTCGGGCATGTGTAGTTCACGGCCTGACCATACAAGCATGTAAGCCATGCAACCTTGGAAAATTTTTGAAATATCGTGAAAAATTTTATGAGTTTCCGATTGAGTCCCGACTTGATTCTATGCATTGGAGTTTCCAGATCTACCATACAGAAGGCGTGACCATACAAGTTCGTCATTGGATTCGGGTGAATTAGAAGTTGGTAAGGAGTTTTCCAATAAGGATAGTTTTCTTGGTGCATTGAAACAACATAGCATCATGAATGGGGTTAACTACCACGTGGTTAAATCCAAATTTGAGAAGTTCGAGGCCTAGTGTGCAGTGCAAGACAGTACATGTTCATGGAAAATCATGGCTTCATTAGGAAAAAGATAAGCTTGTGAGAGATAAAAAAGTACAAAGGACCACATACCTGTGTTGTCGGTATAGTATCATTGGGTGTTTAGGGTTTTTGAATAATACTGTTATTACTTAATGTTGCATTATTTAACATACTTCGTTGATAGGTGTTTCACAAGATCATCCCAATATGGATTCAGATATGATAGCTAGACTACCGATGGTGAAAGCAGATCCCAAGACTTTTGTGTCGTTTTTAATTACCAATATTCATAGCCAATTGAGGTACACGCCCTCTTATCGCAAGGCTTGGATAGCTGAGCAAAATGTGTTGAAAAAGACGCATAGTAGGTGGGATGCTTCATATAATGAGGTGTGGCAGTTATGTTAGGTGTTGGAAAGGTACGACCTAGGTTGCATAACAAACCTTGAAACGAGCCCTGCATACTACAACGACCGATTGCTCCGTGGATGCCAAGTGTTCTGGAGCTTTAAGTAATGTCGGGACACATTTGTGTACTGCAAGCCATTGGTACAAATTGACGGTACCTTTATGTATGGTAGATATACCCATCGACTATTGCTAGCTGTGGCATAGGTTGGTAGTGGGAGAATCCTTTTAATTGAGTTTGTAATAACACCGGGGGAGTCAAGTGATGACTGTGATTTCTTTCTTTCTAGGTTAATGAGGCATGTCTGCCCCCAACTTGATATCTATGTTATATCAGATCGGCGCACTGGAATACTAGCCGCAATTGAGCGATATAGAAGCCAATGGGATCGCACACACCATCGGTATTGTCTAAGGCACATTGCGTCCAACTACTACGGGCAATATCGGTCTACCACTGAACGACGATAAGTGACCAACATGGGTATTTAATCTCTATGAATATAATTTCGTTTGTAATATTCAATTTATTCTGAATGGAAGAGTGGTATGTAATTTTCGTTATCAACTTATATTGCTAGGGTACAAGATCAATAAGGACCGCTTTCATGAGATGTTGGCGATTTTGCGATCAGTTAACGAACAAGGCGCAGACTACCTCTATAACATACCTCTCGATCAGTGGACACAAGCATACGATGATAGCCTACGATATGATCATATGATGTCAAGCCTGGCTGAATGCATAAATTCTGTTCTAAAAGGAATACGTTATTTGCCGATAACCTTGATTGTGCGAGAGACATATTTCCATTTGGCGGCACTATTTCCAAAGCGAGTAGTGAGTTATAAAGGCCAAATACAGGGAGGCCATGTATGATGTCGAAAGGTATTGCAAGAAATTAAAAAGACAAAGGCGCGAGCTAACACACACACAGTGTGTCACGATTGCGCCAACCTATGGTTTTATGTGATAGAGTTTGACAGACCGAACCAAGGTATTACTGGCGGGCAATATCGTGTACACCTGAGAAATAGGACTTGCGACTGTGGGACGTTTGATGCACTTCATTATCCATGCGCTCAAGCAATTGCAGCTTGTTAGATTCTCCATTTGGATCCTATGAGCTATGTCGATGAAGTGTACAAAATAGAATACATATTCAATGTGTGGAGACACGTATTCCCACTAGTTCCAGATGAACGTAAGTGGCCATATATATCGCTTGCTTCGTTTAATTTATTACTGGATAGAGAATTGTGTTGCAAGCTAAAAAGTCGACCTTGCTTGAGTAGAATACGTAATAATATAGATATTCGGGAAAGAACGAACCAGCGGAAGTTGTGCGGATGGTGTAGGAATCCAGTTCATACAATTCGAACATGTCCAAATTGAAATGGTTGATAATTACTTAAATGAAACTATGTTGCATTATTTCTATTGCCATATTCAAAAGAACTTCTATTTTATTAAATAGGACAAAATATAAAAATAATTTACTATTAAAATATTCAAAATAAATTTTATTTTATTAAATGAAACAATATAAAAATAGTTTGTACAAATATATTAAAAAAATCAATGTATGTGCCGGTCGTAATCAGTGACATATGGGGGTGGTCGACGGTTATGTGCTGGATTCCTCCTTGGTTCAGCTTCTGGCAGGGGTTGTGGTTGCTCTAGCTGTAACAGCTCGATTTAAACCCTATTCGGATCAGTAATTTCGAGACCACGAATCTGAGTCAAAAAAATATTTAAAAATTATTATCTATGTTTATTATGTGTGAATTTATGTGTGTAAAAATCTCATTTAAAAATTTTACTGTTTGGATGCCCGATTTAATAAAAGGTCTTAATCGCGTAAGTTATAAAAGTTGCTAACTAATTATTAAAGTACCAAGTTCCTTTGTTCTTTCAATATGGGGTCTTTATGATGTAATTAGACCATATGAGTTAGTGATGGACGGTTTTAGTCAAAATATATAATGGTTTTATATTTTATAACAAAGGTTAATTTTGTAATATATTAAATAATGTTAATATAATAAAACATAATGTAAAAATAAAGAAATCCATGCATATTTTTTTTCATCTTGGCCGATTCTTTAAAGGAAAAAGAAAGAAAATAAATAAAGCGACATTCAGCCATTAGCAAGCTTGATTCAATGTGAGTTTTAGCTCGATTTTTGATAATTTTTACGTTTTTGAGATTATTGCTATGTTATCTATCAAGCCCATGTCTCAATTTTTGAATTTGATGATGATTTTGTATTTTTCCATTGTTGAAAGCTTGTGATTTTTGTTGTTTGATGCTGGAAAATAAAAGATATGTGATAGATTAACATGTTTTGTATTTGAATTTTTGATGAATTTGAGTAATTAGGGCTAATTTGTAAAAATAATAAATTGAGGGACTAAAATGTAAAATAAATGAAATGTGAGGGCTTGTATAAGGAAGATGAATATTCAGCCTAAGCATGATATATTGAAATTTTGCATATTTTGTGTTTTGTGCAATAGGGACTAATTTGTGAAAAGTGTAAAATGTCAGGGGCAAAATGGTAATTTGCCTATTTATGTGTTTTCGGATTAAATTGAATAAATTTGTGTTTAAATAAGTTTAATTTGAATATGTTTAGATTAAGAACCAAAGAAATCGAATTTGGATCGGGGAAAACCAAAATTATTAAATTGTCGTTCCGTTCCGATCGTCATTGTTTGAGGTAAGTTTTTAAGCAAATAGATGTTGTTCAATTTCAATATATGTGATCTATAAATAATTGTAATGATTATTATTAAGTTATGAATCGACATTGAGTAATGAAAAATGTGATTGTGGAATGATTTGTGAGTTATATGATCTTATAATTCAGTTTTATAATGGTATATTCGGTTATGTAATAAATTAGTTAGGTTGGTTTATAAGGATTTGATGATGTATATTCCAAATGTTGTATTAAAGATTTATCAATTAGCCGAATGATTATTTATAAGTTATTTGTATTAAGTATGAGACATTTTTGGCTTGAATTACGTAAATGAAATGGTATATTTTTGAGTTGGCTAATGTTTTAGTAAAAATGATTTATGTTTGATGATTAAGCAATGTATAAGTTGGCCTTTAGAGAATCGGTTTTTAAGGTTCATTTGATATACTTATGTGCATATCATGAAGTAAAAGAATGAGTAAGTTTGGTTTTTTTTAAGTGGCATGATATGATTATTTTTTTTAATATGCATACATGTATAAATATTGAAATAATATGATTAATGTTTGATATATGAAACAATCATTTTGGCATTTACTTAAAGCATGGTTGGTATCGATATGTGATTATGTGTAAGACCATGTCTGGGACGTTGGCATCGATATGTGATTACGTGTAAGACCACGTCTAGGACGTTGGCATTGATATGTGATTATGTGTAAGACCATGTCTGGGATGTTGGCATCGATATGTGATTACGTGTAAGACCACGTCTAGGACTTTGGCATTGATATGTGATTACGTGTAAGACCACATCTTCGACATTAGCATCGATATGTGATTACGTGTAAGACCACGTTTGAGACGTTGGCATCGATATGTGATTATGTGTAAAACCATGTCGGGGACGTTGGCATCGATATGTGATTACGTGTAAGACCACGTCTGGGATGTTGGCATCGATATGTGATTACGTGTAAGACCACGTCTGGGACGTTGGCATCGATATGTGATTACGTGTAAGACCACGTCTGGAACGTTAGCATTGATATGTGATTATATGTAAGACCACGTCTGGGGCGTTGGCATCGATATGTGATGATGTGTAAGACTCTGTTTGGGATACCAGCATCGATATGTGACTACATGTAAGACCATGTCTGGGACGTTGGCATTGTACAATATGTGCGACTATCCGAGTATACTATTTAATTTCGAATGATCCAACGGGCAATGTTAAGTAAAGACCAAATGCGAAATCGAATTAAAAAGGTTCAGGTATGAGTTAGCTAATGTATTGAAAGTAAGGTAATTTTTGGTATTTGAAGTGATGATATGAATTACACATGTTAAAATGTTGGATATATTTATTTTAAATGCAAATATATATTCGGCCAAAATCTATATGCATGTGATATTAAAGTGTGAATCATGAATATACATAAATGAATGTATATATATATTCGGCCATATGATGACATTGTGACCTTGGAAGTAAATGATAATTTTGATAATGAATATATGTGAATTTCGGTCAAGTTAAATTTGATACATAGATGTATATGTTGTATATGATTTTGCAAGTTTGAAATTAAATGTCATTATGATAGCATGAATTGGTTTAGTCAAGTTGAATTATTAATGTCATTGAATGTGTTATTTGCTTATGATTTACTAAGCTATAATAGCTTACTCTATGTGTGTATGTTTGTTCTCTATTTTATAGATTTTGGAAGCTAGTTACAGGCTCGGGGATCATCTGAGAAACTTATCACACTATCGACTGTTTCGGTATTTTTATAAAATTGAACTTAAATTTAAACCTATGGCATGTATAGGCTAGCTTATGTTTATGTTTGATTTTGAGTTGTTTATATATTAAGCCATATGAAAATGGCTAATATGTTATGTAAGTATATGAAATTTTAGTCAAGTTCATATGTGTTGTATGCATTGAAAATGGTTGGTGATTTTGGACGTGGTTTGGTTGATTCGGCTATAGTATATATATATATGTATTATGTTTGGCTTATTTTATTAAGGCTAGGTATGTGTTTAGATCATAAGGTAAATTTGTATGCTAGTTGAGATAGGTTATTTCATATGTTAGTTGAATGATATGCATATTATATGTATGTGAGGTGTTGGATATATACATGGTGATATAGTTAAATTATTTAGGCAAAGTGATATTATAAGTGAAGAATTTATAACCGTTTTTAACATGGATATTAGTTGTGATTAGTAATGTGCTATAAGGATTTACTGTATGTTTAGAAATGAAGGCTGAATGTGTACAAGTAGTTAAATTTATTTGTTTGGTTAGTTTTGGATATATGATTTAAGTGAAAGTTATCAATGGTCATTAAGGTCTATAAATAAGTACTTTGGTTGATGTGTGATGAATTGTATATATATATAATATTATTATTCAACTAATGATAGTGAAAATGAAAAGAAGAATATACTTGGAATATGGTTGTATTTGATTTGGTTAATGGTTCTATTGATGCATTTATTTACGTGCATATTTAAGATAGTGAACTAATAAATATATTATGTCCTTGTATATTGATATATGATTATAATGAAAATAGATGTATTGTTGAAAGTGATGTCATGATAATTTCGACCAAATTTAGATAAATTGAGAAGTATTTAGATATGTGCTTATGTCATGGATTATAAATGTTTGAATTGGATTTTAATTTCATGGTTTATTTGTTAGCCAAATTGATGATAAAGAAACCGTAATGTTCAGACATGCTTTAAAATTGGTTAGTTAACCATTTAGGTCATAAAACAACTTAATCATAGAATGAAAATACATATTGTGCTGATTATGATATGGTCAAAATGATATGTGTTTTTGAATTGTTTGATTTATATGATCCATGTATGAAATAATGGAATGTAATAATTATATTAGCTTGGATATGTGCACATGCTTATGTGGTAAAATGATATAAATGATATTTTTGCTTATGAATTATGTGACTACATATATGTTCATTATATGATATGAAATTATTTGTAAAGAGATTGTGTTAGTTATATGGTATTAAAATTGAATGGTTTGAATGATTTGATGAGAATAATATATTGAGCATGAAATGAAATGCATATAAATTTCAAGTTGTGTTTTGTCAGGTAATACCTCATAACCCCATTCCGGCGACGGATACGGGTTGGGGGTGTTACACTGGCGGGGGGTTGTGGTTGTTCTTGTTGTGGATGTTGGAATGATAATCGACTTTGATAAAATAAAGAACGCAGAGGTGTTTGCATCACCTACGACGGGGGTGTTTGAATCCGATAAGGTGATGGGGATTGGTAATGAGATGAGCTCCCCGACGGTGCCTCGTGCAATCCCTCCTGCGATGATGGCTTATATATTGTCGGTTGTGTAACACCCCTAACCCATATCTATCGCCGAAATAGGGTTACAGAGAATTACCGGAGTTTATAGAACAAATACAATTAATTCATGTCTTTTACTATTCATATCCAAAACAAATCATAATTCAATCATATTGTCCCTTAATTGGGTCCTCAAAGCCCAATATACAAGTTAGAGTTATATCGGGATTAAATCAAAAACTCAAAAAAATTGTCATGAAATTTCAAAATTTTTCTTAGGTGCTGTGGACACACACCCATGTGGTCAGGCCGTGTGGCTCACACGGCCAGGTGACATGCCCGTGTCTTAGGCCGTGTGGGCATTCAATGTGAGGCGCACGGTCGTCTCCTAGCCCGTGTTCAAATTAGGGTAGCTACTGACTTGGGTCACACGGCCAGCCACACACCCGTGTGCTAGGTTGTGTGAACTATTTAATTTTCAAAAATTAGGTGCAGGATTCACATGGCCAAGACACATGCTCGTGTGTTGAGCCGTGTGTTTTACACGGCCGAGACAAACGCTCATGTCTCTGCCTGTGTGACCAATTTTGAGCATTCTGTTTTTAAATTTTTAAGATGCAGGGGACACATGGCCAAACCACACGCCCGTACGCATGGCCGTGTGTCACACACGGTTGAGACATATGCCCATGTGTCAATCCGTATGGACGAAAATAGGCCATTTTCAAGGCCATTTTTCTCACCCAAATTGTCATCCACCTACATAAATATATAAGCATATACATCAACCAATTCAAGACATTAAAACCAAGCCAAACACACATATATTAACCATATTATAACCTTAAGTATTTTTTCACTAAATATATCATCACTAGTCATTCCAATGGCTAGATTAGAAACAACCATTTACATGCCAACATTGGCTAAGTTAGTTTATACATGCTATTATACCAAAATAAGTTTTCTATTTATGCCAAAACGAGCTGAAGGATAGTGTGATGATGCTCCGATCGGTTCCAACCTTTAGGAGCTTATGAGCACTATAAAATAGAGAAAATAAACCAAGTAAGCATCTTAAATGCTTAGTAAGTTCGTATAACAGGAATTTAACTTACCATATATTTACATTTAAGATAAGCATACAAAAATGCATCTAAGCAATTTGGCTATTAGCCTAAAACACACAATTTCACCAATCATGTTAGTCAAGTAATTCACATAATACCAAGAACATGGATGAGCTCATCATTTAATGACTTTCATATACATATGCTTTCCATATCATTATTCCATATTACATGTACATTTCTATGACAAGTCATTTAAAGTTCAGTTTAGCCATGCCAGAATTTTACTTGTTGAATTTATTTGAAATATCGATGGATACGCTCATGTAGTACACTTAAAGTGTACAAAACTGAAATCTGTCAATTCATATCCAAGGGTACCCAATTAGGGTACATAATCAGGAAGCACTCTCTTGAGCCTTATAACAAGATGCTCGTGTGAGCCATGTAACATGAAGCTTATCTAGGCTAAATCAGGAAACTCATAAGAGTTTAAAACAAGAAGCTCATTGAGCTTAATAGGTAACTTTGAAGAGTTATTATTAGGGAGCTCTAGATAGCCATATAATAGGATGTTCAAGCGAGCCATATCAGGAAACTTAAAAAGAGCCTATATCAGGACGCTCATAAAGAGTTGCGTTTGTGTCCGCAATATATGCAGGATCACAACTGATCATGTAACAGGACGCTCACAAAGAGCTGCGGTAGTTCGCAACACATTCAGGATCACTACCGATTAGGATGCTCACAGGAACCATATAACAAGAAACTCGAGATGGCTTATAACAGGATGCTCGTAGGAGCTGTGGTGTATCCGTAACATATGCAGGACTACAACCAATTCAGGAAATCCTGTATCCATCGAATTTCATTATTCAAACGAGATTTAACATTTCTCAAGCTCTATTGGATATGTGATCAATTTCATGTATTCATAGCATTTATACAATTCACATATACACATTAAATTCAAGTGTATAAATATACGCAATTTAGTTACACGAACTTACCTCGATACTTGTTCGTTTCGAGAAACCTACTAATCCGACAATTTTCATTTTCCTCGATTCAACTCAGTACTAGGTCTTTCTGGATCTATATAAATGAATTTAACATCAATTTAATCCATTTTATACTCAATTTAATTCAATTCACGTCCTAAAAAAATTACCATTTTGCCCCTATACTTTCCATAAATAACAATTTCATCCCTAGGCTCGGAAAATGAAATTCATGCAATTTAATCCTTATTCCAAGCCTAACCGATTTTTTACATATAACATTTATAGCACATATATTTCATAAAAATCAAAAAATTTCCATGAATTTTACATCTTTACGATTTAGTCCCTAAATCACAATTTCATGAAAATTCACTTTACAAAAGTTGTTTATCTATCAACAAACTTTCATTTTCTACCATAAATTTCAAACTTTTAGCATATTCATCCATGGAAAAATTTCAATACTTTAATATCTTTTCAAATTGATTCCCAAAATAGATAGATTAGTTTATTTCAATCTCAAAAATATAAAAATTACTAAAAAGGGACATGATTACTTACCTAATTAAGCTTGCTTGATTTTCTTTCTCTTTCCTAGAGTTTCCATAGAAAATTTGGGGAAGATGATGAAATAAGATGATATTAGGCTATTGTCATCTTTATTTATTCCAAATTCCAATTTAGTCCTTTTTTTTTCTAAATTTCCATGGATGAATCATAAAAAATATCTACTAAATTTTCTTAATGGTCTAATTACCATATAAGGACCTCATGTTTTGAATTCCATAGCTATTTGATACTTATAGCTACTGGAACTCAACTTTTGCATTTTATACAATTTGGTCCTTTCTATAATTAAACATGTAATCGATAAAATTTTCTTATCAAAATTTTCATATGTCTTTTGTATCATAATACAGACCATGCAATATTATTAAAATAAATTTTCTTTCTGTCTTGGATTTGCGGTCCTGAAACCACTATTCCGATTTCATTGAACGAGCTGTTACAAGTTGAGTCGGAGTCATCGGGAAAAGAGATGCACCGAGCCATGCATTCCAACCTGGCATAGGACTGGGAGAAAGAAACATATAAAGGTTAGGATACACAAAAGGGTTAGAATACGGACATGGCATAATCTGAAGGAGCTATGGTGTAGGTTTCGTCGCTTAAGGCGTTGGGCCCGGTGATTGTGTGGGCGCTATTGATGGGTCCGTGCCATCATCCCTTCTGTTTGGATTTAAAGGGCCTCTTTGTTCCCTTTCGACATAGATTTTTCGACGCCTCTGCTCTTCTGACAGCAAATATGGCTTGCTATAGATCCTAAACCATGGTATGTAATCC
The DNA here is from genome assembly GCA_025698465.1 of Gossypium longicalyx. Taxonomy (NCBI): domain Eukaryota; kingdom Viridiplantae; phylum Streptophyta; class Magnoliopsida; order Malvales; family Malvaceae; genus Gossypium; species Gossypium longicalyx. The sequence goes on along the minus strand of CM046995.1, from coordinate 61,242,746 downwards.
GGCGCACACGCTAACTCTAGAATGATGATCGCTTCACGAGTAAGTATATGATCATACCAATTTTCCCAAATTTTAGTATATTTTAAGAAGAATACCTACCAATTCGTATTCGATTACCCTAAGCCAATTTTGTGCTCATCATCGAGCACCTCAAGTGTCACGGGAATCAGTTGTCAAAATCCAAATTGCCGCAACACTTTATCCGTCTGGTACATCTCGACAGTAGCATAGTTGACCAATGGGACCTTAACATGCCAAATGTTTGGATTTTGAAAGTATTCATCTGGTATTAATGCCCGAATTGCCAGATCCTCGTATGGTGTCCATTGAAACTATATGAACGTAATAAAAATATTAGTTATATACATAATAGTAAATACTAAATATGAAATAACTATGTTATGTATATATATTTTATTTAATACTTACATTCGCTTCCGACCGTTGGTCTAATAGAAGCCGTATATCTTCAAGAGTGGTAGGTATTCCAACATAACTCGCCAAATGGTTCCACCAAATGAAATGAATTTTTAGCATAAAATCATATTTTAAATCTATGTAATAATTGTAAAATCTAATATAAATTTTACCTCGTTATGAGTAGGAATGTATATGTAACAGCTTGTTTTCAGTGAAATTGAAAAAGTGGTTTCGGGACCACAAATTCGAGTTAGAAAGAAAATTTAATTTAATAAAATTGCATGGTCTGCATTATGATAGGAAAGACGTATGAAAATTTCGATAAGAAAATTTTACCGATTACATGTTTAATTATGGAAAGGACCAAATTGCATAAAATGCAAAAGTTGAGTTCTAGTAGCTATAAGTATTAAATAGCTATGGAATTCAAAACTTGAGGTCCTTATATGGCAATTAGACTATTAAGAGAAGTTAGTAGATATTTATGATGATTCATCTAATGAAAATTAAAAAAGAAAAGTACTAAATTGGAAATTAAAATAAATAAAAGATGATAAATAAAATATGTGACAACCCGAATTAGGGCCTAATCGGAATAGTGGTTTCGTGACCACAAATCCGAGATAGAAATAATTATTTTATAATTATTTTGAGGTTATGATATGATTGCATGATTGTGTGAAAATTTTATGAAGAAATTCCATGCATAAAATGCTTAATTTGAAGTTAGGGGCTAAATCGAATAAGCTGCAAAACTTGCATTCTAGAAGTTTTTAGTATGAAATTGCTTTGAAATATTAATTAAGAGGTCTTAAATAGCAATTTGACCAATTTCTAAAATTTTGGACAAAAATGGGCTTGTACATGAAAATTTTCAAAGAAAGGCATTAAGGGCATTTTGGTCATTTGTATATTAAATGAAATAAAATGGGAAAAATAACACAAAATTGGTTATCATCTTCATTAGTTGCTGCCGAAAATTGCTCTCCTCCATAGCTAGGGTTTCTTCAACTTTGAAGCTCCATAGTAAGTGATTTCAAGCCCTGTTTTTAATGTTCTTTACGTTTTTGGATTCCCTGTGCTTTCGATTAAGCTTATGCTAACAATAATTCAACCTAGGGTTCATATTTGGAAAAATACCCATAGGTGAAATTTGTGTATTTTGATGTTTTATGATAGAATATGAGGTTTTAAATTATGTTAGACAACTTGTGCTACTCGGTTTTAAGTGAAAAAGCAGTAAAACAAGCATAATCGGTAAAAATACCTATTGTTCACAACTATGTGTTAGAGTGAGAATTTGATGTGGTCATAGAAGATAAAAATGTTCAGCATGTCATAAAACATAAGAATAAGGGCTGAAATTAAATTTCCGAGCCTAGGGGCAAAATTGTAATTTTGTAAAAGTTAGGGGCAAAAATGTAATTTTTCTATAATGTGATCTTTGGATTAAAATAAATAGTATGAGTGCTAAATGAGCTAAATGTGTTGTTATAGATCAAGAAAGGCGTGGAATTGACCTCGAGCGAGGGAAGGAAAAAGTTTTGGACTAAATCACAAAATTTCCACATTTTGCACCGAGGTAAGTTTGTATGTAAATATTATATTATTTTCATTTACATTCCTATATATTTCAGCCTATTATATGAATATACTAGCTGATGTTAAAATATAAATCGACTATTGGGAGAATAAAAATAAATAATAGAGAGGAATCCCGATTGAACATTCGGAGAGATCGAATAAAATAGAGGGAGCGTAGCTAGGTCACATGTATGATGCTGAGTGCACATCATGTGTACAAGAAAGCTACGAAATACCATGTAGTAGCTAGGTCACATGTGTGATACGGGATGTATCCCATGTAGACAAGAGAGCTACGTAAGAGATAAATGTAGCTAGGTCACATGTGTGATACGGGATGTATCCCATGTAGACAAGAGAGCTACGTAAGAGATAAATGTAGCTAGGTCACATGTGTGATACGGGATGTATCCCATGTAGACAAGAGAGCTACGTAATAAATAAATGTAGCTAGGTCGCATGTGTGATTCCAAGTGAAGGACACCATGTAGACAAGAAAGCTACGAGACAAATTGGCTAGGTCACATGAGTGGTATTAAGTGTTCACCATGTGTACAAGAGAGCCAATTAAATGAAGTATGATGGTGGGGTGTGTGCTAAAACCATTAAATATCGAGGATTGATCCGAATTGTTCAACGGGATGGTTTTGTGGTGACGTTGTGGTTATGGACCTATACTTATGATGAATGAATTGTGGTGAAAATGATTTGTGGCATATCTATATATGTAAGATAAAATGAGGGTAGCATAAAGAATGTGTGAAAGAGTGAAATTTGCATTAAAACTGTTTTGGACGGTAGCAGTGATGTGATTTTGAAAAATCACCAAAAATAGGAGGAACATAATTAGAGGTTGAATGAGATGTGAAATTAAATTTTAATGAGTCTACTTTCATATAAAAGAATCAGAACAAGCAAAGGAATTTTATATTTTGAGATATTTACAATTGTGTGTGACTTGCTCAGGATGAATGTGTGATCCCCTGTTTCAACTTTGAAAAATCATTAAAAATTGTACAAAGCAAATTAAGAAATATAGTTTACATACCTAAATTCCTTATTGAGTCTAGTTTTAAATGAAACAAATTTCAGGGTTATTTGAATTGTGTACTGAGAGAAATTCAATTCGTAGTGAACAGAGGTCAGAATAGTCGAGCTGTGTAACAGGGGAAGCTTTAATTAATAAACTGTACTAATCGGCTGAACCAAAAATTCTAGAAAAAAATTAGCAAAGAGATTTATGAGTCTAGATTCAGGGAAATTTTACGGATTTGAATTTCGAGTTTTTCAACTCGAGTTATGATTTATTTAGTGAATATGATGCAGGGGGGGACAGCTTGATCAAATTGGGACAAACAATAAAAGTATAAAAATATTATATAATTGAGTTATGTTGTAAACATGTTAGATTTCTTATTTGTTATTTATATACTTACTTACTAAGCTATATGCTTATCTTCTTTTCTTTTCTTTTTTTTTCTTGTCTTATAGAGTTACTAAGCCAGATTGGGAATTGAAGATCGTCGGAGACCCATCCACGCTATCAATACTTTTTGGCACATTGTGAACACTATTTTGAAATATGGCATGTATAGCAGACTTGGTTATTTTTTTTTTTTACGTGTCATAAATGTCTAGGTTTAAATTACTACTTATAGTATCAAGCTAATCATTTTGTATGAAACTTTTGGAGTTAGTTTGTATTGTTAATAACAGTTGTTATAATGATCAAATTGCACGCTATATTTTTGTTGGGTTTTATTTAATAGTATTTACCATGATTTGTTAATACCTGCGTACCTGTTCCTAAGAACGGATATGGATAAGGGTGTTACATTTAGTGGTATCGAGCTATGGTTTAGTCGGTTCTCGGACTAATAAAGTGTGTGTAAAAGTCTAGCTATACATGCCATAAAAATATTGTGATAGTGTGGTGACTCTCGACTATTCTAAATTGTGTTTTGTTTTAATATAGTAATGGATCCCGAAGGAACTACGGTGATGATGCTGCTAGTAATGCACCGCTCCCACACAAGGGACCGCACTGTGGAAAGTAGACCGAGACGTTGAGACAGGAGATGAGGCTCGGGATGCCTTTCTCCAAAGGATGAACAATTGGTATACTGAATTTATTCGAGCAAATCCAAATACTCAACCTCCTCCACCCCCTCCTATACCTCGGATGATTCCCAGAGTCTGCTCAAGATGTAAATTTGGTAAGGATGAACAAGCCTCCGAGTTGACAAGATTCAAAACAAGGGGCCAAGAGTTTAGAGCAAAGATCGACGATGATCCTGAAAAAGCGGAATTCGGCTTGAGAATTCTACCCGTGTATTTGATGAGCTCTCATGTACACCAAGAATGCTTAAAGTGTGTTTGTATCACTTTTGAGAGATTCGCCTACCATTGGTGGAAGACTTTGGTATCGGTGGTGCCAAAAGAAAAAGTTACTTGGGATTTCTTCCAGAAGAATTTAGAAAAAATACATAAGTCAACGATTTATGGATCAAAAACGGAAGGAGTTCCTTGAATTGAAGCAAGGCAAGATGTCCGTGGCGCGAATATGAACGCGAATTTGTGAGACTTAGCAAGTATGCCCAGAATGTGTGTCAACCGAGGCCATTATGTGCGTAAGGTTTGAAGATGGGCTGAATGAGGACATTAAAGTGCTTGTAGGAATTTTGGAATTGAAAGAATTTGTTGTATTGGTTGATCGAGCTCTTAAAGTGAAGAATTGAACAAAGAAAAAGAAAAGTCGCTATTGAGGCTCGAGATGCCGAAAAGACCGATAAGCAAGCCATTTCAATCTCAATCAAAGAGGTCCAAAGAGGCAAACCCTCGAATGACAGTTTCAATTGGGGAGTCACACAGAGATCGTGGTAGAGCGTATTCGGGTCTAAAGCTCAAGCTACTTCGGTGGCAAGTGTGGGTAATGTGCGACCTAGAAAGCCCGAGTGTCGAAGAATGTGGCCGGCAACATTATGGTGAGTGTTGGGGAACTGAGCGAGCTTGTTTCAGTGCGGGTTCTCGCGAGCATTTTATTAGAGATTGTCCGGAGAAAGTTAAGGAAGAAAGATTTCGAATGCTAGACGTAATACCACCGCTAGTAGAGGTAGACCACCGAGAAATACTGGAGGTGGGACTAGCGATAAAGCTGCGATGAAAGACTCGATGGCAAGATCGGAAGCTAGAGCACTGCTAGAGCTTATGCTATACGTGCCCGAGAAGATGCATCATCTCCGATGTCATTATCGGGTACATTTTCTCTCTATGATACTATTGTTATTGCATTGATTGATCCTGGGTCCACTCATTCCTATATTTGCATGAATTTAGTATCTAATAAAAAGTTTGCTGTTGAGTTTATCGAGTTTACGATTAAAGTGTCGAACCCCTTAGGCCAATATGTGCTAGTTGACAAGGTTTGCAAGAATTGCCCATTAATGATTCAAGGTCATCATTTTCCGCCAATTTGATGTCATTACCATTTAATGAGTTTGATGTTATCTTGGGAATGGACTGGTTGACATTGTATGATGCTAAGGTAGATTGTAAACAAAAGACACTAGAGTTGAAATGTGAAAATGGAGAAATTTTGTAGGTTGAAACAGATTTAATCAAATAAATTGCCTATGGTGATTTCGCACATGTCCGCATGAGAAAATATATGAGGAAAGGGTGTGAAGCTTATCCGGCTTATGTAATGAATAATGAGTTGCCTCAATCAAGCTTGAATCGTCACCGATAGTTTGTGAGTTTCCGGATGTATTTCCGGGAATTGCCAGGGTTGCCTCGAACAGAGAGATAGAGTTTGCCATTGATTTGTTGCCGGTGCATCGCACCGATCTCGATTGCTCCATATAGAATGGCTCATTCGAATTAAAAGAATTAAAGGCTCGATTGCAGGAATTAACAGATAAGGGATTTGTGAGACCGAGTTTCTCTCCCCAGGGCTGCTCTGTATTATTCGTAAAGAAGAAGGATGGTTCAATGAGACTTTGCATTGATTATCGCACTTCAATAAGGTGACTATAAAGAACAAGTACCCATTGCCGAGGATTGATGATTTATTCGATCAGTTAAAAGGGGCTACAGTGTTTTCAAAGATTGATTTAAGGTCTGGTTACTACCAGTTGAGAGTTAAGGAGTCAGATGTGCCGAAAACCGCCTTTAGGACAAGGTACGGACATTATGAGTTTCTTGTAATGCCTTTCGGCTTAACAAATGCTCCAGCTATATTTATGGACTTAATGAATCGGATCTTTCGGCCATATTTGGATAAGTTTGTAGTAGTATTCATAGATGACATTCTAATTTATTCTCGGGATGAGTTTGAACATGCCGAACACTTGAGAACCATATTGCAGATCTTGAGAGAAAAGAAATTGTTTGCCAAGTTTAGTAAAAGTGAGTTCTGGCTTCGTGAAGTCGGATTTTTGGGACATATAGTCTCAGGTGATGGTATTCGGGTGGATCCAAGCAAGATTTCTGCGATCGTTGATTGGAAACCGCCAAAGAATGTATTTGAGGTTAGAAGCTTTTTAGGCTTAGCCGGATATTATAGACGTTTTGTTGAGGGATTTTCGATGATTGCCTCTCCTATGACTAAGTTGCTTCAAAAGAATGTTAAGTTTGAATGGACTGATGAATGTCAGCAGAGTTTTGAAAAGTTGAAAGCACGATTGACTGAAGCACCAATTTTAGTACAAATTTTGAGCCAGAAAAGAGTTCGTAATTTATAGTGATGCATCGTTGATGTGCCTTGGATGTGTGTTGATGCAAGAGGGTAAAGTGGTAGCTTATGCTTCGAGACGCTTAAAACCGCATGAAAAGAATTATCCTACACATGATTTGGAATTGGCGCTATTGTCTTTGCTTTGAAGATTTGGCGACATTATTTGTACGGTGAAAAATGCCGAATTTTTACTGATCACAAAAGTTTGAAGTATTTGATGAATCAAAAGGATCTGAATCTGCGATAAATAAGATGGCTTTGAATTATTAAAGGATTATGATCTAGTGATTGATTATCATCCGGAAAAAGCAAATATAGTTGCTGATGCTTTGAGCGAGAAAATTTCTTTTTACTTTGAGAACCATGAATATGGGATTAGCATTGTCGATGATGGGTCAATCTTAGCAGAGATGAGAGCTAAACCGTTATTTCTCCGGTTGATTTGTGATGCTCAAAAGGATGATAATGAGTTGCGGACCAAAAGAACTCAATGCGAATCGAGTTACGACTCAGATTTTCGAGTTGGACCGACGATTGATTGTTTAATGTTTCGAGACAGAATATGTGTGCCAAAAAAATAATGAATTGATTCGAAAAATATTACAAGAGGCGCACAATGGTCGTTTATCGATTCACCACAGTAGCACAAAAATGTATAAAGATTTAAAGAAGTTGTATTGGTGGCGGTATGAAAAGGGACATTTCTGAATTTGTAACCAAGTGTTTGGTCATCAACAAGTAAAAGCCGAACATCAAGTGCCTTCAGACTACTTCATGATAATGGTGCCTGAGTGGAAATGGGACAAGATTACCATGGATTTTGTAACCGGTTTGCCTTTGACTCCTAAAAGGAAGGATGCTGTCTGGGTAGTGGTTGATAGATTAACAAAATCAGCCCACTTTATATCAGTACGTACCGATTACTCACTTGATAAATTAGCCGAATTATATATTGCTGAAATTGTGAGGTTGCACGGGGTACCTATGTCTATAATATCAGATAGAGATCCGAGATTTACCTCAAGATTTTGGAAAAAGTTACAAGAAGCTTTGGGTACAAAATTGAACTTTAGTACCGCGTTCCATCCACAAACAGATGGTCAATCGGAAAGAGTAATCCAGGTACTCGAAGATATGCTTAGATGCTGTGTTTTTAGAATTTGAGGTAGTTGGGAGAAATATCTATCTTTAATTGAGTTTTCCTACAATAACGATTATCGATCAAGTATACAAATGGCACCGTCATTTAAGCCTTGTATGGTCGTAAGTGTCGGACTCCTTTATATTGGACTGAACTCGGTGAGAAACAGATTCACGGAGTTGATCTAGTTAAAGAAACCAAGAGAAAGTAAAAGTAATTCGGGATTGCTTGAAAGTCGCTTGAGATCGACAAAAGTCATATGCGGACTTAAAAGAAAAGAGATTGAATTTCAAGTGGGTGATAAAGTGTTCTTGAAAGTGTCACCATGGAAAAAGATTCGAGATTTAGTCGAAAAGGCAAGTTGAGTCCGCGCGCTTTATTGGGCGCATGCGAAATTACCGAGAGAATTGGACCAGTGGGCATATCGGTTGGCCTTACCGCAGAGTTAGAGAGAGAATTCATAACGTGTTTCACGTATCAATGTTACGACGTTATCGTTCGATCCTTCACATGTGATCTCCCCAACGTAAATTGAGATTCGATCGGATATGACCTATGAAGAGGAACCAATAAAGATTTTGGCTCGAGAAATTAAACAGATTAAGAAATAAAAGTATAGCCTTAGTGAAAGTATTGTGGCACGACATGGAATAGAGGAAGCTACGTGGGAACTGAGGAGGCTATGAGGAAACAAAGACCCAAACCTCTTTTCTTGTAAGATTTTCTGGACGAAAATCTCTAAAGGGGGGAAGAATTGTGACAACCCGAATTAGGGCCTAATCGGAATAGTGGTTTCGTGACCACAAATCCGAGATAGAAATAATTATTTTATAATTATTTTGAGGTTATGATATGATTGCATGATTGTGTGAAAATTTTATGAAGAAATTCCATGCATAAAATGCTTAATTTGAAGTTAGGGGCTAAATCGAATAAGTCATAAAACTTGCATTCTAGAAGTTTTTAGTATGAAATTGCTTTGAAATATTAATTAAGAGGTCTTAAATAGCAATTTGACCAATTTCTAAAATTTTGGACAAAAATGGGCTTGTACATGAAAATTTTCAAAGAAAGGCATTAAGGGCATTTTGGTCATTTGTATATTAAATGAAATAAAATGGGAAAAATAACACAAAATTGGTTATCATCTTCATTAGTTGCTGCCGAAAAATTGCTCTCCTCCATAGCTAGGGTTTCTTCAACTTTGAAGCTCCATAGTAAGTGATTTCAAGCCCCGCTTTTAATGTTCTTTACGTTTTTGGATTCCCTGTGAGCTCGATTAAGCTTATGCTAACAATAATTCAACCTAGGGTTCATATTTGGAAAAATACCCATAGGTGAAATTTGTGTATTTTGATGTTTTATGATAGAATATGAGGTTTTAAATTATGTTAGACAACTTGTGCTACTCGGTTTTAAGTGAAAACGAGTAAAATCTAAGCATAATCGGTAAAAATACCTATTGTTCACAACTATGTGTTAGAGTGAGAATTTGATGTGGTCATAGAAGATAAAAATGTTCAGCATGTCATAAAACATAAGAATAAGGGCTGAAATTAAATTTCCGAGCCTAGGGGCAAAATTGTAATTTTGTAAAAGTTAGGGGGCAAAAATGTAATTTTTCTATAATGTGATCTTTGGATTAAAATAAATAGTATGAGTGCTAAATGAGCTAAATGTGTTGTTATAGATCAAGAAAGGCGTGGAATTGACCTCGACGAGGGAAGGAAAAAGTTTTGGACTAAATCACAAAATTTCCACATTTTGCACCGAGGTAAGTTTGTATGTAAATATTATATTATTTTCATTTACATTCCTATATATTTCAGCCTATTATATGAATATACTAGCTGATGTTAAAATATAAATCGACTATTGGGAGAATAAAAATAAATAATAGAGAGGAATCCCGATTGAACATTCTGGAGAGATCGAATAAAATAGAGGGAGCGTAGCTAGGTCACATGTATGATGCCGAGTGCACATCATGTGTACAAGAAAGCTACGAAATACCATGTAGTAGCTAGGTCACATGTGTGATACGGGATGTATCCCATGTAGACAAGAGAGCTACGTGAGAGATAAATGTAGCTAGGTCACATGTGTGATACGGGATGTATCCCATGTAGACAAGAGAGCTACGTGAAGAGATAAATGTAGCTAGGTCACATGTGTGATACGGGATGTATCCCATGTAGACAAGAGAGCTACGTAATAAATAAATGTAGCTAGGTCGCATGTGTGATTCCAAGTGAAGGACACCATGTAGACAAGAAAGCTACGAGACAAATTGGCTAGGTCACATGAGTGGTATTAAGTGTTCACCATGTGTACAAGAGAGCCGAATTAAATGAAGTATGATGGTGGGGCTGTGTGCTAAAACCATTAAATATCGAGGATTGATCCGAATTGTTCAACGGGATGGTTTTGTGGTGACGTTGTGGTTATGGACCTATACTTATGATGAATGAATTGTGGTGAAAATGATTTGTGGCATATCTATATATGTAAGATAAAATGAGGGTAGCATAAAGAATGTGTGAAAGAGTGAAATTTGCATTAAAACTGTTTTGGACTGGTAGCAGTGATGTGATTTTGAAAAATCACCAAAAATAGGAGGAACATAATTAGAGATTGAATGAGATGTGAAATTAAATTTTAATGAGTCTACTTTCATATAAAAGAATCAGAACAAGCAAAGGAATTTTATATTTTGAGATATTTACAATTGTGTGTGACTTGCTCAGGATGAATGTGTGATCCCCTGTTTCAACTTTGAAAAATCATTAAAAATTGTACAAAGCAAATTAAGAAATATAGTTTACATACCTAAATTCCTTATTGAGTCTAGTTTTAAATGAAACAAATTTCAGGGTTATTTGAATTGTGTACTGAGAGAAATTCAATTCGTAGTGAACAGAGGTCAGAATAGTCGAGCTGTGTAACAGGGGAAGCTTTAATTAATAAACTGTACTAATCGGCTGAACCAAAAATTCTAGAAAAAATTAGCAAAGAGATTTATGAGTCTAGATTCAGGGAAATTTTACGGATTTGAATTTCGAGTTTTTCAACTCGAGTTATGATTTATTTAGTGAATATGATGCAGGGGACAGCTTGATCAAATTGGGACAAACAATAAAAGTATAAAAATATTTTATAATTGAGTTATGTTGTAAACATGTTAGATTTCTTATTTGTTATTTATATACTTACTTACTAAGCTATATGCTTATCTTCTTTTCTTTTCTTTTTTCTTGTCTTATAGAGTTACTAAGCCGATTGGGAATTGAAGATCGTTTGAGACCCATCCACGCTATCAATACTTTTTGGTACATTGTGAACACTATTTTGAAATATGGCATGTATAGCAGACTTGGTTATTTTTTTTACGTGTCATAAATGTCTAGGTTTAAATTACTACTTATAGTATCAAGCTAATCATTTTGTATGAAACTTTTGGAGTTAGTTTGTATTGTTAATAACAGTTGTTATAATGATCAAATTGCACGCTATATTTTTGTTGGGTTTTATTTAATAGTATTTACCATGATTTGTTAATACCTCGTACCCTGTTCCGGCAACGGATATGGATAAGGGGTGTTACAAAATATATATCTAATATCATCATTTTATATCATCTTTCCCAATTAAAAGCCATGGAAACCCTAGTTTGAGAGCTTGAAGAATGAGAAAACTTGTTTGGCCAAATTAGGTAAGTAATCATGTCCCGATTTTAGTAATTTTCATATTTTCGAGATCGTAATAACTTAATCTATCTATTTTGGGGGATCAATTTCTGAGTTCGTAATAACTTAATCTATTTATGTTGTAGACACACCATAGCTCGAAAGAGCGTCCTGTTATTAGCTCTCACGAGCATCCTGATATATGGCCCTCTAGAGCTTCCCATTATATGGTTCTTACGAGCTTTCCGTTAATAGCTATTATGAGCTCCCGTTCGTGAGCTTCCCGAGTAAAGGATCTTTGTGAGCTTCCTGATTAATGGCTCTTTGGAGCTTCCCGATATGGATCATTTGAACTGTCCGATATATGGCTATCCGGAGCTTCCTGATTAATGGCTCTCTGGAGCTACCCGTTATTGGCTCTTATGAGCTTCTTGATTATGGCTCTTATGAGCTTCCCATTACATGGCTCACATGAGATTCTTGTTATAAGGATCGAGAGTGTGCTTTCCAGTTATGTGCTCTAATAAGGACCCCTGTATATGAATTAACGAATCATTGATAAGTACACCTTGTTTGTACTACCCGAGTAACCATCGATATTTCAATGATACAACAAAAAAAACTCTTTATGTGAGAAAATACGAGAGTTAAATGAATTATATCTTATATATCCCTGAAATACCTAGAAATGGTTGCATAATGAGCTCATCTCTGTTTTCTTGATATTCATGTAAATTTCATGACTAACTTATTTGATGAGAGCATGTGTCTAGGCAATTGGCCATAATGTTTTGGATGAATGTTTGTATACTTATTTTAAATGAATATGATTAATAAGTTAAATTCTTATTATACGAACTTACAATTAAATGCTTATTCTATTCATTTTCTCTGTTTTATAGTACTCGGAAGCTCGTGAAGTTGGAAATTGGTTGGAGACACATCACACTATCCTTTGGACTTCTCAGTATATAAAACAAGCAAATTTTTGGTTTTGGTATAATGGCATGTATAAGCTAAGTAGGCATAATGATGAAATGTTTTGGTTGTAACTAGCCATTGGAATGGTTAGTCTTAATCATATTTTGATGTAGTTATATAAGGCTTTATCATACTTGATGTGTGTATTGAAATGGTTGAATGATGGAAGATACACATATATATTAATGGTTGCATGAATGGGTAAAATATACTCATATGTTTATATGGTCAATTAGGTAAGACCAAATATTTGGTTAAATGGGATGTTATGACATGTATTGAACTTGAAATTGGCTTGAATTGAATGTTTTATTGTGACTTGTAATGGTACAAAAATTGGTTGGATATGTTGATTTCAGGTTGTGTGAGAAATAAGGCTTGGAAATGGCCTTATTTTGTCCACATGGGCAGAGACACACGCCTGTGTCTCTGCCGTGTGTGACACACAGCCATGCACACAGGCGTGTGGTTTAGCCGTGTGTCCCCTGTATCTTAAAAATTAAGAAACAAAATGCTCCGAATTGTTCACACAGGTAGAGACACGGGCGTGTGTCTCAGCCGTGTGTGACACACAACCTAGCGTACGGGCGTGTGTCTTGGCCGTGTGAATCCTGCACCTAATTTATGAAAATTAAATTGTCGACATAGCCTAGCACACGGGCGTGTGACTGGCTGTGTGACCCAATTTAGATAGTTACACGGGTATGGACACGGGCTGGGACACGACCGTGTGTCTTACATCAAATGCCCGTACGGCCTAAGATACGAGCGTGTCATTTGGCCATGTGGGCTCACACGGCTTACCCACATGGGCATGTGACCCTTGTATTTAAGAATAATTTTGGAATTTCTTGAAAAATTCTCTGAGTTTTCGGTATAGTCCTGATTTGTTTCTAATGCATAAATTGGGCCTGGAGGGTCCATTTAAGAGACAATATGATTGGTTTCGGATATAAATAGTAAATGACATAAAATAATAGTATTTGATATGTAAACTCTGATAATGCTTTGTAACCTTGTTCTGGCGACGAATATGGGTTAGGGATGTTACATTTTTTTGGTATTAGAGCTACGATTTAGTTGATTCTTGGACTAATGTAGCAAGTACGAGTTTGGCTATACATGCCATTATATAATTTGTGATAGTGTGATACCTCCCGACCATTTTAAACATGTTTTTCATATAGTAATGTCGTCCAATCGAGCTAGAGCTGAATCTGAGGAAGTTGAGAGCAATGTTCCAGCTTCAGTTCAAAGAGTTGCATCTAGTAGTAGTAGAAGGCCTGAATCTAAGGGCCGAGGTGAAGAGGCAAAAGAAGCCTTCTTTCAAATGATGAATGAATGATTTACTGAGTATTTGAAAACAATCCCGCTATACAACAACCTCCCCCTCCTGTTCCTCAATCGATTACTTATATGTCACAAGGTACAGAGCTTGTTAGAATTGGTAAGCCTTTGGTAGATAAAATCCGTAAACATGAGGCGGAAGAATTTAGGGCTACTGCCGATGATGATCCGAAAAAAGGGCTGAATTTTGGCTAGAAAATACAATCAGGGTTTTGGATGAATTACCTTGCACACCTAAAGAATGTTTGAAATGTGCTGTATCTCTATTAAACGACTCAGCCTACAAGTGGTGGAATACCATAATTTCTGTTGTACAGAGGGAAAATTTTACATGGGAATTTTTCCAAATAGAATTCAGAAAGAAGTATATTAGTCAGAGATTCCTTGACCAAAAAAAGAAGGAATTTTTATAGCTTAAACAGGGGAATATGACTGTATCTGAATACGAGATGGAGTTTGTTACATTAAGAAAATATGCCAAAGAGTGTATCCCGACCGAAGTTACCATGTGTAAACGTTTCGAAGAAGGATAAAATGAAAATATCAAGTTATTAGTTGGAATTCTGGAATTAAAAGAATTTGTTGTACTGACTGACCGAGCACATAAAGTTGAAGAATTAAATAAAGAAAAGAAGCAGGCAGAGATGGAGGCCCGAGCTTCAAGTAAAAAATTTATGGGCAAGTCATAATCATCGACTTTAAAGAAATTAAAGAAATATCATGATTGTTCTGTCACAAGTATGGGGTATTCTAGTAAAGATAAAAGTATTCAAAGCTCTAATTCGAGATCTCTGTCCCCATCTGTAACAAGTGTAGGAAGTGTCAGAAGCCCCAAACCATGATGCAAACATTGTAATAAATTGCATTTTGGTGAATGCCGCATGAGAAGCGGAGCCTGCTTTAGGTGTGGTTCTTTTGACAACTAGATCAGAGATTTCCTGGAAAAACCTAAAAACGATATTGTTTAGACGTCCAAGCCAAGTAACCCCGCCTCTAGAGGTAGACCACCTCGTCACCCCGGCAATGTCAGTGGTAGTCGAGGTGTGACTAAAGATTCAACTATTAAATCTGAAGCACGAGCACCAGCAAGGACATATGCTATTCGTGCACGTGAGGATGCCTCTGCACCCGATGTTATTACTGGTACTTTTTCTCTTCTTGATATTGATATTACTTGGTCCTAGTTCAACACATTCATACATATGCACGAATTTAATATCTGTTAAAATTTTACTTGTTGAGTCCACTGAATTCATGGTTAAAGATTCAAACCCCCTAGACCAGTATGTGATGGTGGATGAAGTTGATAAAAATTATTCGTTAATGGTACGGGGTTATCATTTTTCTGCAGATTTAATGTTGTTGCCATTTGATGAATTTGATGTAATTCTGTGTATGGACTAGTTAACTTAGGATGATGCAGTGGTAAATTGTAAATAGAAGCACATTATGTTAAAATGTCAGAAGGGAGAATTTCTTCATGTTGAATCTGATAAACTGGATGGGTTGTCAAATGTAATCTCAGCTATATCAGCACAGAAATATATCAGAAAAACGTATGATGCCTACCTTGCTTATGTGTTAGACACTAAAGTATCTGAGTTGAAGATTAAATCAGTGCCAATTGTTTGTGAATTTCCTGATATGTTCCCGGAATAATTACCTGGATTACCGCCAGTCAGAGAGGTAGAATTTTCTATAGATCTTGTTCCGGGGAGAACATCGATATCTATAGCACCATACAGAATGACCGCTACAGAATTAAAAGAGTTAAAAGTGCAGTTGCAAGAACTGACTAACAGGGGCTTTGCTCAACCCAACCATTCACCTTGGGGTGTACCGGTTCTGTTTGTTAAGAAGAAAGATGGATCATTGAGACTGTGCATTGATTACAGACAATTTAACAAAGTCACAATTAAGAACAAGTATCCACTGCCCCGTATTGATGACTTGTTTGATCAGCTAAAAGGTGTCACTATATTTTTAAAGATCGATCTTCATTCTGGATATTATCAGTTACGAGTAAAAGACTCAGATGTATTGAAGAAAACTTTTAGAACTAGGTACGGACATTATGAGTTTCTTTTGATGTCATTTGGCTTGACAAATGCACCTGCAGTATTTATGGATCTAATGAACAGAATTTTTAGACCATACTTAGATTCGTGGTAGTATTTATTGATGTCATTTTGGTATATTCTCGGGATGAAAATGAACATGTTGATCATTTGAGATCATGCTGCAAACTCTACGTGAGAAACAACTACATGCCAAATTCAGAAAACGTGAGTTTTGGCTTCGGGAAGTTAGTTTCCTTGGACATATAGTATCTGTAGAAGGTATCAAAGTGGATCTGAATAAAATTTCAGCTATTGTTAATTGGAAGCCACCAAAAAATGTGTCTGAAGTCAGAAGTTTTTTTGGATTAGTCGGTTATTATCGGAGATTTGTACAAGGGTTTTCTATGATAGCTTCTCTGATGACACGATTGTTGTAGAAATATGTGAAATTTGAATGGACTAATAAATGTCAGTAGAGTTTTGACAGATTGAAAGCCTTGTTGACTGAAGCACTCGTGTTAGTTCAGCCTAAATTGGGTAAGGAATTTGTAATTTATAGTGATGCATCATTGAATGGTTTAGGCTGTGTTTTGATGCAAGAAGGAAAAGTAATAGCCTATGCTTCTAGACAGCTAAAACCACATGAAAAGAATTACCCGATACATGATTTAGAATTGGTAGCCATTATATTTGCTTTGAAAATTTGGCAAAACTATTTGTTTGGTGAAAATGCCATATATTTACTAATCATAAAAGCTTAAAGTATTTGATATCGTAAAAGGATTTGAATCTAAGACAACGCATGTGGCTTGAACTGTTAAAAGATTATGAGTTGATTATTGATTATCATCCAGGAAAAGCCAATATGGTTGCAGATGCTTTGAGCAGAAAGTCGTTGTTTACTTTGCGAGCAATGAACACTCGATTGTCGTTATTTGATGATGGTTCAATCATAGCTGAACTAAAAGCTAGACCGATATTTTTACAATAGATTTTTGAAGCTCAGGAAAATAATGATGAATTACGAGCTAAACGAGTACAGTGTGAGTTAAATTTTGATTCAGAATTTCAGATTGGGTCTGATGGTTGGCTGTTATTCAAAGACAGAATATGTGTACCAAAGAATTCAGAACTTGTACATAAAATTTTGAATGAAGATCATAATGGTGTTATGTTTGTGCATCTAGGAAGTAACAAAATGTACCATGATTTGAAAAAATGTACTGGTGGCCGGGAATGAATCGGGATATTTCTAAATTTGTATCTAAATGCATAATATGTTATTAGGTTAAAGCTGAACATCAGGTACCTTCAGGATTATTACAGTCAGTTATAATACCGAAACGGAAATGGGAAAGTATTACTATGGATTTCGTATCAGGACTACCTCTATCTCCGAAAAAAGAAAGACGCCATTTAGGTAATTGTTGATAGATTGACAACGTCTGCACACTTTATTCGATGCTCCTAATGCCTTAATTTCATGTTTTATACTTAGGTGAGCTTAAGAGAGTAAAAGGAATGAGAAACGGGCCAAAAACGGAGAAAATGGTCCAACGTACGAAATTAACACGGCCTAGACTTCCTCACACGGGCAGACCACATGACTGTGTCAATTTGGTAGAATCGAAGCATGACACACGAGTAAACCAGACACCCGTGCTATTTTAATAGGCTTGACCATGGCCTGAAGTAATCGTACACGGGCGTGTCCCTGCCGAACCCAAGTTGAGTCCAAATCAGAAAAGGCTAATTCTGAGGGCTTTTAGGTATTCTAAAGCCTATAAATACACCCTAGAAGAGGATAAAACGATACGCACCGAGAAGGAAGCAAGGAATTGCTCAAGGAAAGCCGATTGATCCATCTTAGAAGATGGAATCACCGTCAAGACGGAAGTTCTCCCCTCAATTCCCCTTCAGGAGTTTTGGGTTTTCTTTATGTTTTCTATTCATTATTCTTCTGAGATGTTTTCCCTTTTTGTTATGAACTAAATCCCCTAAATACCTAAGGGGGATGAAAGCTAAGACGAATCTTGTTATTATTTTCTAAATTGAATGATAAATTTTGACTTGTTCCTAATTATGTGTTCTTAATTCTTGTTTTGATATTCTAGGATATTGATTCAAGTTATGCTCTTATTCAGAGGAGGAATAGACCCTGTCTAAGAGTACAGTTGTCATAATTAAGTGGAGTTGATTGCGCGCCTAGAGATAGAGTGACAAGATTTTGCCAGATTAGGGTGAAACCTAATAAGGGGATCCATAGATCGAGTTAATGCAACCTTAGGAAGTTAATTAGAAAGAGATTTCAATTATTCAACCTAGGGTTAGACGTTGTTAGTCTCGAGAGAGATAACAATATAACTTAGGGATCTCTACGGAACAAGTTAAATGATTAAATCGTCTGATTCGGAGTCAGAATAACAAGTAAAGTCTAGGTGGATTCTTTCTTAGGTATTGTCTTAATTCAATCATTTTCCAAAAGTAATCCCCCAATTCTATTTTCTGTGAGTTCTTAGTTTAGTTAATTAGTTAGTTAAAGCAAACCCCTTTATTCTTAGGCTAGATAATAAAAAGACAGTCATTACTAGTACTTTTAGTTCCTTTGGGTTCGACAATCTGGTCTTGCTAAAAATATACTACTGTTTGATAGGTACACTTGCCTACATCGTGATAATAGTTAGTTTCAAGAATGATTAATTATAAATATTTAAAACCTGTCACAAAATAACACGATAAAGTTTTTGGCGCCGTTGCCAGGGAGCTAAGGTATTAGGAACACTCAATTTTTATTACTTTAGCCATTTACTTTCCTTGCAAGTTAATTTTATTATAATTATTATTAATTTACTTTTTCTTTGTCTTGAAAGGTTCTTATAGTTTATGACTAGAAGAAACCCGTCAGGACCACTACTTTTTGACGAAGAAATCGATCGCACAGTTCGTAGAAACCGAAGAGAAGTAAGGCGAAGCCTAAGATACATAGAGGAAGAGCAAGAGGACGATATACAAGCCACAACCGAGGAGATGGCTGAAAATCAGGAAAACTTGATACTTGCTGCGATTGCCGTTAATCTAGTAAATCAGAATCCTACTCCACGCACTATGTATGATTATGCTAAACCTTCTTTAACAGGAACTGAATCGAGTATAGTTAGACCTGCTATTGCTGCGAATAATTTTGAACTAAAACCTAACACTATTTAGATGCTACAACAATTTGTTCAGTTTGATGGTTTGCAGGATGAGGATTCAAACACTCACTTGGCAAATTTCCTGAAATTCTGTGATACATTTAAAATTAATGGCGTTTCTGACGATGCCATTCGTCTTCGGTTGTTTCCCTTTTCATTGAGGAACAAAGCTAAACAGTGGTTGAGCTCGTTACCACGAGGGTCAATTACTACTTGGAACAAATGACTTAAAAGTTCTTATTAAAATATTTTTCGTAGGCTAAAATGACTACATTACGTAATGATATCTCTTTTTTTCTGCAGATGGATTTAGAGACACTCTACGATGAATGGGAGAGATACAAGGATCTTTTGCGAAGATGCCCTCACCATGGGTTACCACTCTGGCTATAGGTTCAAACCTTTCATAATGGCCTGAATCCTTCGACTCGACAAATGGTTGACGCAGCTACTGGCGAAACCATCAACAATAAAACACCTGAAGCTGCCTATGAATTTATAGAGGAGATGTCACTGAATAACTATCAGTGGCAAGTCATGAGGAAAAAACCAATGAAAACAGCTGGTGTTTATAACGTTGACTCGGTCACCATGCTCTCTAATTAGGTAGAACTCTTGAATAAGAAAATTGATGGTTTTCTTAGTTCTTCACAGGTTCACCCAGTAATGTAGTGCGAAGCAAATAGAGGTGGATCGAGCAGTTCAGAATACCCGCTATATGGTCACAACATGGACAACGGGCAGTTAAATTACATGGGTAACAATCCTCGATCTCAAAACAATCCTTATAGTAACACTTAAAATATAGGTTGGAGGAACCACCCAAATTTCTAATGGGGAGGCCAAGGCAATCAGAGGCCCCCTCTAGGCTTCCAACAACCACCCTACTAACAAGAGAAGAAGTCGAACCTTTAAGAGATGCTCACAAAGTTTATATCGGTGTTAGAAACTCATTTTCAGAATACTGAGAAAGCACTTAAGAATCAACAAGCATCGATCCAAAGGCTCAAAACTCAGATTGGACAGCTTGCCAAGTTAATTTCTGAACGACCACAAGGTAGCTTGCCAAGCAACACAGAATCGAATCCAAGGGAGCAACTCAACGCGATTACTAGTCAAGATGAGGAAATGTTAGTCACACCTGAACCAGAACCAAGGCAAGATACTGAGATAAGCAAAGGTAAATATGAGGTATACCATAAAGAACAAAAACCGGTAAGTACAGAATACAAACCTCGTGTGCCATACCCTAATGCGACAAGGAAAGACCGCTCAGACGAACAATTTGGTAAATTCCTTAAACTCTTAAAAAAATTACATATTAACTTGCCATTTATTGAAGCTCTATCACAGATGCCCAACGCAATGAAATTTTTAAAGAAGCTTTTAGCAAATAAGCGGAAGTTGGACGAGGCATCGCATGTGGAGCTAAACGCAGTTTGCTCAGCTATTCTACAGAATAAGCTACCCAAAAAATTAAAAGATCCAGGGAGTTTTACAATTCCTTGCTTAATTGGTAGTGTAGATGTTAATAATGCATTAGTTGATTTAGGGACTAGTATAAACGTCATGCCCTACAAAATGTTCAAGCAATTAGGTCTTGGGAAACCCAAACAGACTAGGATGAGCATATAATTAGCAGATAAAACTATAAGATTTCCTAGGGGTATTATTGAAGATGTGCTAGTTAAAATCGATAAATTTATATTTCCCGTTGACTTCATGGTTCTAGACATAGAGTAGGATAGCAACATTCCTTTAATTCTAGGAAGGCCATTTTTAGCAACTAGTAAAACGATTATTGATGTTGGCACAGGTGAGCTCACACTTCGTGTGGGAGATGAAACAATCACCCTTCAACTCGTAATTCTGGCAACACATCAGAAATTGAAGGTGATCATTTAAACCATTCTACTAAAACCAATAATATGGTGCAACCTACTTTGCAAGAAATAAGTCTGAAGGACGTACACGAGCCATTCTCAAGCAATAGTAGAGGACCTATTCATGAAGATCGAAGGCTACAAATCGAGGAGCAAGATGAATGGCGGATGTATAAACCAAAACTACTCCAGAACGAGCTCAATACCGTTCCAAATCAACCTAAGGTTGGAGATAAAGTTTTATTAGAAGTCGCAGATCCTCACATTGTCACTACCAAACCGAATGAAGAAGTCCCTCTTACGGTACTTAGCATTTTCCCATTCGGTACAGTCGAGGTAAGTCATCCCAAGTTTGGCACTTTTAAGGTAAACAACACCCGTCTAAAACCATATTTTGATGAGATTGATAGTAGGAATGAGGAGTATAAATTTCTCGAACCACCATGACCATTCAATGGAGAGGTAAGTCAAGCTTAGACTATAAATAAGCGCTTCTCGGGAGGCAACTCGAGCACTAACAATATTAATTTCTTTAAATTTTAGTATTTAACACCTAACTTACTAACGGAGATCTTGAATACAGGTTTTCCACACAGACACGGCCAGACACACGGGCGTGCTGAGGACGTGTGGAAATAGGGCATAGATTTTTTCCAAACATGGGCTACAATAAAACGCTATGACCGTGCAACATGGCCATGCACGAACCTGCCAAAATAACACGGGCGTTCACCACGCCTGTGCCTTAGAACCATGGTTGAACCAGAGAAAATCGCACTAGCGTATGACGCGCCCGTGTCTAGCACTTGTAGTCAAACCTATTAAGTTAATACGGGCATGAGAGAAGTGAACGAAGCCAGACAAGGTTGTGCGACACGGTCGTGTGCACCCACACGCCCAAAATACACGGGCGTGGGCCGAATGCCAGACGCACCCAAATTCAAAATTCGTGAATCACACGGGCTATAATTGGGGAACACAGGTGTGTTCCTTGGCCGTGTGCCCCAAAATCTATAAATAGGCTGCACTATTCATTGTCTTCTTCACCCAAAATCGCTAACCTTAGCGACTGCAAATCCACAAGCTGGCCCAGCCACGCCCGTGCGCCGCTTCCAACCCCATTTTTGACATTCATTCTCTCCTTTCTAGCATTTGTTTACTCTTTTCCCTTTAATTGCACTCATTTTTTATGCTAGTTATCATAGCAATCTGCATTTTATATGTTATTTTTATCTTTCTATCACTCAAAATTCATTATCTAGAGTAGTTATCATCTTTCTCATGTGAAATTCTTACTCATTACATGATTTCCTTGTCCTATTTGACTAGCTTAAAGTAATTATTCATGGTTAGAATAACATACATACTCATGCATTTTGTGTTGAGATGTTTTATCTGTCAAGTATGATTGCATTCAATGAAATTCTCTGCGATTCTTATGCCATAAAATTGATTGCTTTGGTTAAGTTGTTAGTCTTAGTAGTTGTGGTTGAAATTATGATTTTTATTTTATTTTAATTTTTGTCTCCATTTTACTTTGACCATTTCTCAAGATGAATTAATGGTTTTGATTGCAGGTACCATGTTGTCTTCACGAGGAAAGAAAACCGCCGTCCCTGCTTCGAAGAGAAGGAAGGGGGTGTCATCTTCCTCGGGTCCTACCGCAAAAATTCGCCACCCTTTTTTGTAGTTCCCCATTGGGCCTCAAGAAGAAATTTACCAAATACTCCGGGCCCTACCTTTAATCTGCGCAGTTGCGCATCGATCGGGTCATGAGAGAACAAGTTCGATGGTCGATGCGATTTGGGCCCTCCTAACCACTGACCCTTGGGAGATTTTCTTTGGGATCATTGAGCCGACGTATCTCGAGCTTACGATGGAACTATGCTCAACGTTTCATCTTCAGACCGTAATGACAAATTACGATGATCCCGGTACAGTCCAATTTTGCCTAGGCGGATTAGTCTGCCAGTTAAGCGTCCTAGAATTCGGTATTGCTTTGGGCCTATATACAGAGGAGTTCATGGATGAGAACGACCTTGATTCTCTCAACCGTCACATCCATCGTTCTCCCTCACGGTGCTGGGGCATACTCGTACCAAACTCGGCCACCTACGACCCCAGTCGCTCTAAGGAATCAGCTCTCCCTCCATCCTTGAGATATTTACATTCGATTCTATCTCACACCTTAACAGGGCGGAGAGAGAGCACCAGCGTCGTCACCACCAACGACGTCTACTACTTATGGTGTATGTCGCATGGACACGTCTTCGACCTCGCCTACTTTATCGCCCTTGCCATTTGCCACAAGACAGAGCGACATCGAAAAGGGGTCATCTCCATTGGACCCTATGTGACGTGACTGGCGCGACACTTCGGGCTCCTCAACACCGCAGCCTAAGAATCATCCTTGATCGTCATTGGCCAGATGTCTCCACAAGGCATCTTGAGCATGCTAAGCATGAGGATGATCGAAAAGTGCCAAGGAACTTACCCTCCTCAGTATCATCTCGCCTAATCTACAGAGGAGGAGGCCCCCGAGGACATTACTGATGATGTCTCTCCACAGCACGTGGACTCACCGTCTCAGCCACCACGCCCCTCTCATCTAGTTCATGAGGCGGCTTCATACACTGACATCTCTGAGCGCCTTACACGATTTGAGCAGCAATGTTTTCAATGATTTGATCACATTGATGCGACTCTACATCAGATTTGTCATCATTTTCACATCTCATCGCCACCACCACCTCACGAACCATCTAGCAATGAAGATGTTTAAAATTGTTTATTAATTATTTTATTTTATGTTTTTACTTTTATTTTATCTTCAGACTCTTTTTTATTTTTCCTTACGCCTATCTTTGTTAGATTTTATAATTTGTATTTTATAATGACCAACTTCAGCTTTTCCATTTTGAGTAATTCTGTTTCCTTATATTTCTTAAAAAGTTCCTGGTTTTGTCACAGCTATAAAAGAGCTCCTAAGCTCATCCTCACATAGGAACTAAAAAAACTCCACCGGGAAAGGTTCTCCACGACTGCCATGTCCTGCTCGACCACGACTATAGCTACCCATAGATATAATATTCTTTTGGCGTAGGACTTATAGACTAATGAACCTCTACCACCACCGGAGTATCCTCCTCCACTCTCACGCCATTTATTCTCCAAAAACTCCAGTTCAAGGAATTCATTCATCATTCAGGAAGTTTCACTTCTCTCCTTATCTTATGATCGTAAATTTATCATTTTCAATATATCTATCTTTGTACATTGAGGGCAATGTACATCTTAAGTGTGTGGGGGGGTCTTTTATATCACCATTAGAATATGTCTTATTCTCACGTGAATTACTCATATCATTATTAGAATGAATTTTAATTAACTTACGATTTTTATTGATATGTCTTGAATTAAAACATGGGCATTTATGCATTGATTGTTTAAACTTTAAGACATTAGGGAATCAAGCATGATAAGTTGATTTTTGAAGAATTAAAAACTTCTAGGTTGTTTCTCTAAGTCTAGGTATTAGCTTGAGTTGGAATTCACAAGTTTAAACATCAAAAAGCCATAATTTTTGTGAGATTTTGAGCCTTCAAGAGCAACTATTATTTCTTCCATGCTCACTTTCATTATGAGTGCACCAATATTGAATTTTTATTCTAGAACTTGCTTGATTATGCATGTCAAGACCATACCATTTGATTTGATATGTCAAAATGATAAAGGCACTTAGGTTTAACCCACTCACTCCATAAAAGCTTATCTTCACAATTAACCCTTAGTGAACCCCCTTGAGCCTAACAACCCATTCATTGATTTACCCTCAATATTAACCCATAACTCATTACTGTTGAAATCCCCTCAATTAAATTGATCCCTATTTTTGTCGAGATTTAAATTGAATAAATTACTTAGCTATGTCCTGTTCTAAATAGTTAGGTATTTGACTTGTTCTTAAAAAAAACATGTATACATATAGGTAGTAGTGATCTTTTGAGCTAAAGTAGTTAAATTCCATATTCCGAGAAAAAAGCTCTGTTGTACGCAATTGATACTAGTCATTTTTCTAGTTAGGTAATCTTTCAATTCAATCTCGATTCTAACCCTTTCTTCCAGCTTGTGACCACACCCTTTAACAAAAGCCACGTTACAATCCTCTAAAGACCTTTTGATTGATGTTTCATATCAATTTATAGTGGTGAAGATTTGATTTTCATGCAAGCTTATGGTAATAACTTTTCATTATTGACTATTGAGTGCTTCATTTATTGTCCTTAAAACACCTCGAGTGATTTGAGTGAATCTTTAGTGAGGATGTGAAACTCTATGATATTTTGAAATCAAGGGTAATTACTTGGATGAGGGGAGACACCTATGTTTTCATGATAAAATGCTCAACTTTGAATGTTTGAAACTTTGATGTTCTTCCAGTTAAATCTTCAATGTATGGTTACCTATGGATTACTTTGAGATATTATCGATAGAAATTATAAGTTGAGAAGAATTTATTTTAATTGTGAGTTGAGGATTTTGCTTGAGGACAAGCAAATGCTTAAGTGTGGGGTTATTTCATAAACCGTCATTTATACATATTATTACCTCATGCTTTACGCATTTTATGGATGACTTTTCCTTAGAATTGGTGAATTCGATGCTCCTAATGCCTTAGTTTCATGTTTTATACTTAGGTGAGCTTAGGAGAATAAAAGGAATGAGAAACGGGCCAAAACCGGAGAAAATGGGCCAACGTACAAAATTAACACGGCTTAGACTTCCTCAAACGAGCAGACCACAGAGCCATGTTAATTTGGAAAAATCGAAGCGCAACTCATACGAGTAGACCATACGCTCGTGCTATTTTAACAGGCTTGACCACGGCCTGAAGTAATTGTACACGGGCGTGTCCTTGCCGAACCCATGTTGAGTCTAATTCGAAAAAGGCTAATTCTGAGGGCTTTTAGGCATTCTAAAGCCTATAAATACACCTTAGAAGAGGAGAAAAGGGTACGCACCGAGAAAGAAGCAAGGAATTGCTCAAGGAAAGCTGATTGATCCATCTTAGAAGCAAGATTCACTGTCAAGACGGAAGTTCTCCCCTCAATTCCCCTTCAGGAGTTTTAGGTTTTCTTTATGTTTTGTATTCATTATTCTTCTGAGATGTTTTCCCTTTTTGTTATGAACTAAATCCCCTAAATACCTGAGGGGGATGAAAGTTAAGACGAATCTTGTTATTATTTTCTGAATTGTATGATAAATATTTGACTTGTTCTTAATTATGTGTTCTTAATTCTTGTTTTGATATTCCAGGATATTGATTCAAGTTACGCTCTTATTCAGAGGAGGAATAGACCCTGTCTAAGAGTACAATTGTCATAATTAAGCGGAGTTGATTGTGCGCCTAGAGATAGGGTGACAAGATTTTGCCGGATTAGGGTGAAACCTAATAAGGGGATCCATAGATCGAGTTAATGCAACCTTAGGAAGTTAATTAGAAAGAGATTTCAATTATTCAACCTAGGGTTAGACGTTGCTAGTCTCGAGAGAGATAATAATATAACTTAGGGATCTCTACGGAACAAGTTAAATGAATAAATCGTCCGATTCAGAGTCAGAATAACAAGTAAAGTCTAGGTGGATTCTTTCTTAGGTATTGTCTTAATTCAATTGTTTTCCAAAAGTAATCCCCCAATTCTATTTTCTGTGAGTTCTTAGTTTAGTTAATTAGTTAGTTAAAACAAACCTCTTTATTCTTAGGCTAGATATTAAAAAGACAGTCATTACTAGTACTTTTAGTTCCTTTAGGTTTGACAATCCGGTCTTGCTAAAACTATACTACTGTTCGATAGGTACACTTGCCTACATTGTGATAATAGTTAGTTTCAAGAACGATTAATTATAAATATTTAAAACCTATCACAAAATAACATGATCATTAGACTACATGGAGTTCCGGTCTCTATTATTTCGGATAGAGATCCTCGATTTACATCTTGATTTCAGAATAAGTTGCAAGAAGCTCCGAGTAAACAATTACATTTTAGCATCGCTTTTCATCCTCATACTGATGGACAATCTGAACGTGTGATACAAATTTTAGAAGATATGCTTCGGTGTTATATGTTGGAATTTGAAGGTAATTGGGAAACATATCTGCCTTTAGTTGAATTTGCATACAATAATAGTTATTAATTAAGTATTAAAATGGCGCCGTACAAGGCTCTGCATGGTCATAAATGTAGAACTCCGTTGTACTGGATGGAGCTCAGTGAGAAAAAGATACATGGAGTTGATTTAATTCGTGAGACTAAAGAAAAGGTGAAAGTGATTTGGGATAATTTAAAAGTAGCCTCTGATTGTCAAAAGTCTTATGCCGATCTTAAACGAAAAGGAATAGAATTTCAAGTCAGAGACAAGGTATTTTTGAAAGTATCGCCTTGGATGAAAGTTTTTCGGTTTGGTCGTAAAGGAAAATCGAGTCCACGATTCATCAGACCATATGAAGTTATTGAAAGAATTGGACCAGTTGCATATCGATTGGCATTACCGCCAGAGCTTGACATAATTCATAATGTTTTCCATGTGTCTATGTTACGACGGTATCTGTCAGATCCTTCAAATGTTATTTCTTAGGTTGAAATTTAACCTGACATGACTTACAGTGAGGAACCGATCAAAATTTTAGCACGTGAGATGAAAGAGTTAAGAAATAAAAAAAATAGCTTTAGTGAAAGTTCCATGGCAATGACACAGATTAGAAGAAGCTACCTGGGAACTGGAGGAAACAATGAGAAAGCAATACTCAAACCTCTTTACTGGTAAGATTTTTGAGGACGAAAATTCTTTAAGGGGGGAGTTGTAACAACTTGTTTTCAGTGAAATCGGAACAGTGGTTTCAGGACCACAAAGACGTATGATAGCAAAGACGTATGAAAATTTCAATAATAAAATTTTACAGATTACATGTTTAATAGTGGAAAGGACAAAATTGCATAAAATGCAAAAGTTGAGTTCTAGTAGCTATAAGTATTAAATAGCTATCGAATTCAAAACTTGAGGTCCTTATATGGTAATTAGACTATTAAGGGAAGTTAGTAGATATTTATATAGATATTTATGATGATTCATCTATGGAAAATTAGAAAAAGAAAAGGACTAAATAGGAAATTGAAATAAATAAAAGATGATAAATAAAATAAATATCTAATATCATCATTTTATATCATCTTTCCCAATTAACCCTAGTTTGAGAGCTTGAAGAAAGAGAAAACTTGTTTGGCCAAATTGGGTAAGTAATCATTTCCTGTTTCTAGTAATTTTCATATTTCCGAGATCGTAATAACTTAATCTTCTATTTTGGGGATCAATTTGTAAAGATATTAAAGTATTAAAATTTTTCCATGGATGAGCATGTTGAAAATTTGAAATTTATGGTAGAAAACGAAAGATTGGTAATAGATAAACAACTTTTGTAAATGAAATTTTGATGAAATTATGATTTAGGGACTAAATTGTAAAGATGTAAATTCATGGAAAATTTCTGATTTTTGTGAAATACATGAGCTGTAAATGTTATATGAAAAATTCGGCTAGGCTTGGAATAAAGATTAAATTGCATGAATTTCATTTTCCGAGCCTAGGGACGAAATTGGAAATAATAAAAAGTATATGGGCAAATGATAATTTTGCCTAAGATGTGAATTGGATTGATTTGAATGTGAAATGTAATAAATTAATGATTAAATTCATTTATATAGATCCAAAAATACCAAAAAAGGAGTTAGATCGAGGGAAAGAAAAAGTTTCGGATTAATAGATTCTCATATACGAATAAGTATCAAGGTAAGTTCGTGTAACTAAATTATGTACATTTATATGTTTAAATTAAATGTTGTATATGTGAATTATATTATTGTCATGTATATAAAACTGATTGAATACTCGATAATACCCGACAAATGTTAAGTTCCGTTTGGACAAACGAAAATCGATGGATACAAGTTTTCCGTATTGGTTGTAGTCCTGCATATGTTGTGGACACACCATAGCTCGAAAGAGTGTCCCATTATTAGCTCTCATGAGCATCCTGGTATATGGCCATCTCGAGCTTCCCGTTATATGGTTCTTGCGAGCTTCTCGTTAATAGCTCTTTGGAGCAACCCGATCAGTCGTGATCCTGCATGTACTGTGGGCACACCCCAACTCTTATGAGCTCCCGTTATATTTATCTTCGTGAGCTTCCCAATTAAAGGCTCTTTATGAGCTTCTTGATTAATGGGTTTTCGGAGCTACCCGATATAGCTTACTTGAACTTCCCAATATATAGCTATTCAAAGCTTCCTGATTAATGGCTCTTCGAAGCTACCCATTATTGGCTCACATGAGCTTCCCGATTATGGTTCTTTCGAGCATCCCATTATATAGCCTGGACAAGCTTCTCGTTACATGGCTCATATGAGCTTCCTATTATAAGGCTCGAGAGTGTGCTTCGCGGTTAGGTGCTCTAATGAGCACCCCTGTATATGAATTGACGAATCATTGATAAGTACACCTTGTGTGTACTACCCGAGTAACCATCGATCTTTCAATGATACAACGAAAAAAAATCCTTATGAGGGAAAATACGAGAATTAAATGAATTATTTCTTAAATATCCCTAAAATACCTGGAAATGGTTGCATAATGAGTTCATCTTTGTTTTCTTGATATTCATGTAAATTTCATGACTAGTTTGATGAGAGCATGTGTCTAGGCAATTGGCCACAATGTTTTGGATGCATGTTTGTATACTTACTTTAAATGAATATGATTGGTAAGTTAAATTCTTGTTATTCGAACTTACAATTAAATGCTTACTCTGTTCATTTTCTCTGTTTTATAGTACTCGGAAGCTCATGAAGTTGTTGTAGAAACATCACACTATCCCTCGGACTTCTCGGTATATAAAACAAGCAATTTTTTGGTTTTGGTATAATGGCATGTATAAGCTAAGTAGGTATAATGATGAAATGTTTTGGTTGTAACTAGCCATTGGAATGGCTAGTGTTAATCATATTTTGATGTAGTTATATAAGACCTTATCATGCTTGATATGTGTATTGAAATGGTTGAATGGTGGAAGATACATAAATATATTAATGGTTGCATGAATGGGTAAGATATAGTCATATGTTTATATGGTCAATTAGGTAAGATCAAATATTTGGTTAAATGGGATGTTATGACATGTATTGAACTTGAAATTGGCTTGAATTTAATGTTCTATTGTGACTTGTAATGGTACAAAAACTGGTTGGATATGTTGATTTCAGGTTGGGTGAGAAATAAGGCTTGGAAATGGCCTTATTTTGTTCACATGGAATTATGTAAAAAACCATTGCAAGGAGTTTAATGTTTTTCACTAAAGTTTGGCTTTTAAACCATATAAAGGAAGAAACTAAGGTCAATTATTAAAAAAGTGCAAAAAAAGATTTTTGAAAAGTTTGATAATATTTATAATTGTTGTAAAAAAAATGCCTATAAGAAGGTAAATGTTCATTTAGACATTATATTGTAAAGTAAAAGATACGTTAGACCTTTCTAATGAGGATAAAAAGTATTATCAACCAAAAGCATTTTTGTAGATGTTAAAAGTTAAAAATTTTAGTATAACACCCATTACCAATCTTGACATTTTGTAATAGCCTGATTTTAGGCCTAGTCAGAATAATAGTTTCGGGACCACAAATCCGAGGTCAAGAAATTTTTTTAATATTATTTTCTGTGTTATAGCATGATTATATGAGTGCATCAAATTTTGGTGAATTAATTTTAGCGATTTCTTGCTTAATTTTGAAAAAGGACTAAACCGCATTAAGGGTAAAAGTTTTGTTTTGCAAGCTAAATGTGTTAAATAGCTAGAAAACCAAAATTTGGGGTCTTTAAAGAGCAAATGGACCCTTAAGAAAGGCTTAAAAAAGTCAAAGTTAGGTGTGGTTGGTAACTTAATTTTGACTAGAAATATAATAGAATAAAACAAAAAGGTATCATCTTTTCATCTTTCTTCTTCCCCACCGGAAATGGAAGCAAACAAGGGGGTTTTAAGAGCCTAAATTTTCGGCCACTTAGTTCTCTTGCAAATCAAGGAAATCGAGATTTGAGCTTAAATTGGGAAGTACGACGTTATGGACTAAAATAGAGTAATTAGCCAGAATTGCATTCGAAGTAAGTCTGTGTGACTAAAAAACATGTTATCCATGCTACTGTTAAATTACTTGAAATCTCTCATGCTTTGGTTATATTTAATCATATGTTGATGATATTGAGTATGATGAAAGTGATGCCAAATGTTAATAACATTCATGTGAAGATAGAATACATTAGAAATTTGATGGAATATGATATTCCATAGAAACGAGTAAGTTGTACGTAAAAAATGCAAATTAAATGTTCTCATGTATTATATAATTAGTTTGACATAAATTGTTAAGTTGTGATGAGAATGTGAATTATGAGAATTAATGTAATAAAGACTTCCGGTTGAACATTTAGAATAGACCCTGATATTCATACCATGACATTGGGTGATATGTGTGCTAGTGTAAGACATGTCTGGGACATGCATCATCCATATTATGAGAGCCAGTGTAAGACATGTTTGGGACATGCATCAGCCTCGAGATATACAAGCTAGTGTAAGAACTGTCTGGGATATGGCGTCAGCTTGTTGTGTGTCAATGTAAGACTTGTCTGGGACGTGGCATCGACACCGATAGATAAGAGCCAGTGTAACACCTGTCTGGGACACGACATTGGCCTTGATATATGAAAGTTAGTGTAAGATCTGTTTGGGACATGGCATCGACTTTGATGTGCTAGCCAGTGTAAGACCATGTCTGGGACATGGCGTAGGCATCTTATCCCATGTTTGGGGCTATTGAATATCTTGTAGTAATCCAAATGGTTCAACGAGAGATGTATGGTTTATATCAAAATGATAGAGGTTATGACTATGTTGTGAGTGTTACAGGTACTTACATGAAATTGATGAGATGTGAACTCAATTCATGTTGTATGATTAATAAGGAATGAATTTGAGTAAGTATATGAGCATGTTGAGTAACACAAGTATGTATGCCAAACTCATGAGAAATGATTTTGGTTTATGATGTACATTTGGTGAGGATGTAAATAGGAAAGTCATGCCTATGAGAATGATTTTGTGATGACCTTGTGATTATAGGTCTATACTTATGATGTATAGACATGTATTTTTATCAATGTGGTGAAAATAAATTAATAAGGTGAAATAAACTTAGTATCATTAATTTACACTAAAGTAGTTTTGGACAGCAGTAGTAGTACGACTTTGAAAATCCACCAAAAATTTTCAAAATTGAGTTAGAGGCTAAATAAAATATGAAATTAAATATTAATGAATCTAGTTTCACATAGAAGAAATGGTGTAAGAAAAGAAGTTTTATGTTATGAGATATTAAAATTTTTGTGAGATGGAGTCCGAATGATTTTGAATTCCCCTGTTCTAATTTGAGAAAATAATTGAAAATTGTACAAAAATAATTATGGGGTATAATTTATATGCTTAGTTTTCTTAATGAGTATATTTTCAAGAGAAATAGGCAGGAACATCATCTGAATCCCTTATTATGAGATACTTTACTTTTAGTGAAGAGGGGTCAGAATTGTCACACAGTGAAAAGGGGTAACTTCAAGAAATAAACTGTACTTGTTGGATAGACCAAAAATTATAAAAATTTTATGGTAGGAAGATATATGAGTCTAGTTTTAGATAAAATTAGTAGATCTTAATTTCGAGTCTTGTAGCTCCAGATATAAATAATTTAGTAACTATGATTTGAGAAAATAGCTTGACAAGAACATAAATAAAAGTGCAAATATGGTTGTATTACCTTGAGAAGCAAGTTGATAAATTGCTTATCATTTTCATACGGTCTTACTAAGCTATAAAGCTTACCCTCTCCTTTCCATTTCTTTAGTGTTGTCAGGTTAGCTCGGGGTTAGAGATCGTCGGAGACAGCATCACACTATCAAGCTATCACCTTTGGAGCATTGATACACATGTTAGCGTTTTCAAGTGAGTGGCATGTGTAAGGGCTCAGTTTTATGATAGATGTTATTATGATTAGCCAAATGTATTGGCTTATATTGATTCATTGTATATAGCCATGAGATGTGGCTTATAATGATTGTGGCTTGTAAGCTTAGTTATCCATGATAAGTCCTAATGCTTGTGATGCGATGATGTTTTTATGCTTGTGGGTCATGCAGGATTGGTGTTAAGACATGTGTGTATGATAAATACTTCATGACTAATCAAAATGGTTGTAGCTATGAAGTTATTGTATGATATAGAAATAAGATGATGATGATTGATCATGAATGCTTAATGTTTAAATAAGGTCACTTGACAAGGTCAATAATATGGATTATTATGTCTAGACTTGATATTATATGAGTATGTGAAACTTGTGAACGATAGCATGTTAAAGTTAAGAATACACCTTAGTGAAGTAGGCTAAACCATTAAAATGTAGCCATGATGTATGACTTTGATGTGTGTAAAGATGTGAGGGATTAATGGTAACAAAAGACTTGGAAAATAGTCTAAGTGTTGGCCATAAGGGCTCAGACACGACCGTGTGTCTCAACCGTGTGGGGGAACACGGCCTTAGCACACGGGCGTGTGGCTTAGCCGTGTGGTTCAAATTATTCGCTGATGTCATAAACAAAGAGTTACACAGCCTGAGGACACGGGCGTGTCAAAGACACACGGGCGTGTCCTTATGTCTACACGGGCGTGTAACCCTGTTTCATGGGAAAATTTTCTAAGTTTTCCCAAAACTTTCTAAGGTTCTCGGTTTAGTCTCTAACTACTTTCAATACATGTTTAGGGCTTCATAGGCCCGTGTATGGGACATTATGCATGTCTATGAAAAGTTTTGATTTGAACAAAATTTTGTAGCCCAGTTTTTGCATGTTTGTGAATGATTAAGTCCAGTAATGCCTCGTACCTTGTTCCAGCGTCGGATACGGGTAAGGGGTGTTACACGTTCAATATGAATAAAATATGTTACTAGAACATGTGCTTATAAAAAATCCCACGAATATTTAAGAAATTAAACTTGAAAACAATTTAATAAAATCATTAAGTTAAGATAAATTTATTCGAAAAGCTTTAAAACAATTTAATGTCATTTTGAAACTTAATACGAGTATTTGAGGGTGTTTGGGATAAAAAAAAGCTTCGAAGGGCTTAAAATGCACAAAAGTGTAGTGAAACAAGTTCACTATAGCTTAGCTTGTTCTTGTAGCTTTTTAGCTACTATCTACGATGTTTTGGTACCTCTTAATCAATGTTCCAAAACTTTGATCCTCCTAGAGCAAAAACCAATCCAAACGCACATAAAAATATCCTTGAACACTACTAAACTCCCAAAACATATAAAAACATAATCTAGCTTATTTGGAAAAAAAAAATACAATTCAAAAACTTGTCCAAAATAACTCTATGAGCATGCCACATCACAAACTCAAAACTTATGCGGTGAAGCCATTCTCCTAAGCCAAATCTTTAAGCTTTTCAAAATAGTCATTACCTATGCGTTTTAAACAACTAATGCAATGAGATTGAAGAGCTTAGTAAGTGCACAAGGATATTACTATCCTACTCATTCTATGTCATATTAATGTTGAGCCTTGTAATGCCTCGAAAATTTGGATATAGAAATTCACGTCAAATCGAGATAAGTTCATAAAAAAATTATAATAAATTATTTTGGAAATTTTAAATGCAATGATAAAATTTTAATTTTTAGTATTTTCATGAGATGGAATTATTTTAGTTTTTAGTTTAATTTCAAGTAAATTGAATTTTAATTTTGTTTTAAGGATTAAATTGAACTTTTTAACAATTAATGTGTGACTAATCTTGTTATCAATATATTTTTTTAAATTAGTATGAATAGTGGCATCATGTTGTTGTTTTTGTTGTTGTTGTTGTTGTTAATTAGTTCAATTAGATTAGGTTAGTAGTTTTATTGATTATTGTCGAGACAAGGTGTGTTGCAATTACTTAAGTGGCACACGGCAGTGCTCACTGCACTTTATCACTGAGAAAGTGGTGCAACTTGCCATTTGTGTTGGTAATTTAATGAATAAAAATCTTTGGACTAGTGTGCTGTGCTAATATTATGAAGATATTATAGTCCATTTATGACAATCAATCAGTAGCCCTTGAATATTAAATTAGGTTCAATTGAATCAAGACAACCCCTGTATTGTAGAGAATTGGT
Source organism: Gossypium longicalyx (assembly GCA_025698465.1). Classification (NCBI taxonomy): domain Eukaryota; kingdom Viridiplantae; phylum Streptophyta; class Magnoliopsida; order Malvales; family Malvaceae; genus Gossypium; species Gossypium longicalyx. The sequence goes on along the minus strand of CM046995.1, from coordinate 61,207,397 downwards.
CGAGATTGAGATGTTGTTTACTATAAGATCATATATTATCTAATTATGCTTTTATTAATATATTTTATAATTTCTATTTTCAAGGAGTTGCTTTGTATTCAGTCACTTAGTATGTTAGCAAGCCGAAACTTATACATACTTTGAGGCTTGTATATTTGATGGACGAGAGCTTATTTTGAGAGCACTTTGTTATGTTCATTGAGGAACTGTTTGAGAGAGTGCAATTGAATTGTAAACCATTAGAGTTTACTGTCTATATTCTCAGGGGAAGAATTTAGAGGTGAATGTTCTAGTTTATAGGTACAAAGATGAGATCTTTATTGTCACACCTCGAAATATTAAAGTTAACTTGAAAATGTGATTTTTAAGGATTGAATTGAAAAGCTACAAAATCAAACAGGTCCTAGTAAAAATAAGAAGAAGTTGGTGGGTTGATTCTGGAAAGATTGGATTTCAACCATAGTCCAATTGATTATAAACTAGAAATATGTTAGTCGAAGACATGATGATTGTGAAATTGAACACCTGGCTTTTGAAATTTAGACCGGTGAAGGAAGTAAAGAGGTGAATGAAGTAAGGGAGTATTATATAAGGAAGAGATGTTATTCTCCAGAATTGTTCTTCTCCTTCTCTATTCTTTCTTCATCATCTTCATTGGTTAGGGTTGCAAGAAGGAATGATTAGAGAACAGTCTACATGGAGGAAAGAAACTAAAGATTGTGAATAAATAACTGATGATTTATCAAGTTGGTAAATTTCCTAATCTTTTTGTATGCACGAATTTAAGGAATGGAAAGAAAGTTAGAGATGTCAGTTACTCATGGTTTGAGGTTATGAATAGTTGTTTACATGGTTTTGCATGCAAGTAAAGTATGATTCTTTCGATGATTGGAGAGTTTGAATTGGTTGTTATGTTGTATTAACTATGGAGGCTCATGTAGCAAGGGAAAAAGCTTAGTGGATGGATTTGACATAAACTTCCATGTGAGTTCCAGAACTCAGTTGGTGAATGGATGTTTTTGTTCAATTCGTGAGTAGAATATGCTAACTTCAGTGTTATGTGAATGATGAATTATTCTATGACTAAACAATGAGTATGTTTGTTGGAAAGAAATTCAGTTTGAAAACAGATTTTGTAACACCCCTAACCTGTTTCCGTTGTCGGATTAGGGTTATGGAACATTACTGTACAAACAAAACATTTAAACATACATCTCATACAATATCATAAACATATCATATAATAATCATCTATATGCATATCATCCCTAAATCGAGCCCTTAAGGCCCTAGAAATACATTAGAAACAATTCGGGACTAAATTAGAAACATTTGAAAAGTATAGGAAAAAGTTGCAAAATTTTGACTACAGGGGTCACAAGGCCGTGTGCCTCACACGGTGAGACACACGCCCTTGTCTTAGGCCATGTAACAATCAAAATAGGGACACACGGCTGTGTCTCAGCTCGTGTCATCACCTTTGCAACTCTCGAAATAGCCACACACGCTCGTGTGCTATCCCATGTGGTAGGTCGTGTAATAGCTTGACTTGCATACATTAAAACCTACAGGGGACACACGACCATGTCGCCTAGCCGTGTGTCATAGATGCCTGAGTCACACGCTTGTCTCTCAGCCCGTGTAGACATGAATTTTCCCAAAATCAAGTCATTTCAGACACCAAACCATGCATACACCTAAAGACATTTTGTGCACATAATCAAGACATAAAAACCTTACCTAAGCATGCATATAATGACCAATTCAAAGCCTCAAACCAATCAACCAATATGCCATTTCGAGGCACCTCACAAGCAATATCAAAGCTTACCTACACATGCATATTTGTTCACATTTCCATCATCAAACATAATTCAACTTCTAACAAATCAAAACACAAATATGACCATTACTATTCCATTACAAAACATGCCATTTGAGCCATTCAATAAATACACCATGATATAGTCACAATGGCACAAACTAATGAGGCATCAAAAGTACCAACATAGTTAACTTACATAATGTATACTTACCAAATCACCTTCAAACCATTTTCAAACATAATAACCTAGTTCAATTATAAACTAAAACATGTCACAACTGACCATTTTCAATCTATCATCAACATGCCAAGTGAATCATATCAACAAGCACTTTAAAGTAACCAACATAGCATAATTTGGTAAGGTGTCAAGATGTATCAAACCAATATAGCTTTCCAAAGCTTACACATACCAAAACATCATTAACACATGCACTATAATATCTTTACAATCGTCCTATACATGCCATTACAAACCATAGTCAAATTACTCAAAAACTACCGATTTGTCCACTGGATAGTGTGATAGATCTCCGACGAACTTCCAACTAATTGAGCTTCCGATACTCTGCAAAGTAAATGAAAATAACTACGTAAGTAATGAATGCTTAGTAAGCTCAAATAAAATTTAAACATAAGATTCCTGTAACAGCCCAGTTTGAGCTAAATCGAAACAATGGTTTTGAAACCATAAATTCGAGGTTAGAAAATTATTTTAATATTGTTTTTGGTTTTTATAGCATGTGAATATGTATGTGTGAAAATTTCGTGAGCTAATTTTATCGTTTAAGTGATTAATTTGAGATAAAGACTTTATCGCGTAAAATGAAAAAGTTGCATTCTTTTTTATAAAGGTGTCTAATTGCCATGACTTATTAAATGAAAGGTCCTTATGTTGTAATTTGACCATTGATAGTGGAATTTGACATAAATAGGCTTATGCTATGTGATTTATAATATTTATAACAAAGGTTATTTTTGTAATTTATGAATTAAAGCCTAAATAATTAAAACAAAACAAAATGTTCATCATTTTCATGCATTCATCCACCGAATTTAGAGAAGAAGAAAGCCATTTTAGGGCTAAAACATTCGACACTCTCCTTACTTCATTGAGGTATGGTTTTAGTTAAGTTTTTGATGATTTATACGTTTTTGTGATCGTTGCTTCGAGTACTAGCTAGCCCATGCCTTAATTTTTGAGTTTGTTAGAGATTTTGAAAAATGCCATTGATGAATCCATGAGCTTTGTGTTAGATGATGATGAAAATGAAAGATAAATGATAGATTATCAAGTTTTGTTAAGCGATTTCGAGTAAAAATGCCTAAATAGGATTAAATTGTGAAAAGTGTAAATTGTGGGGTTATATTGTGAAATAGATGAAAAATATGGGCTGCTAGCGATCTATAGAGAATTCGGCTAGCATGAAATTAGAAAGAAATTATTTAATTTGTGTTATTATGAAATAAGAACTAAATTGTAAGAAATGTAAAAGTTTAGGGCCAAAATGCAAATTGGCTTAAATATGTATTTGTGGATGAAATTGATTGAGTTGGTGATTAAATGGATTGATTTTGAGTATATATATATATATAGATCAATAATGAAAGAAATCATATTCAGATGAGGGAAATTAAAAGTTATCGAATAGTCAATCCGGTCCCTCTATTCCAACTACGAGGTAAGTTCATATGCAAATAAATGTCTTTAAATTGAATTATATGTGTTTATTTATCATTGAATTGTTATAAATGTTGAACGAGTAATTATGAGCAAGAATCGATAGAGTTACGACATCTGAAAGTCTTGAACGAACCTTAAGAATAGTATAGGACACGAATGTCATGGCATTAGGTTATCGAGATGTGATTACATGTAAGATCATGTCTGGGACATTGGCATTGTGTTGAGATTATGTGTAAGACTGTAACAGCCCATACCTGTAACCCACACCGGGGCGGAGCACAAGGCATTACCTAACTTGGTCTCATGCATTCAAACGACTTCAAGTCACTAAGACTCGGTCCAAATTAAAACTTTTTCAATTTCTACCTTAAACTTCTATTTATGAGCCTACGAGCCCCAAATCGACCATTAAAAATTATTCGGGACCATTTCAGGTCCTTAAACCAATCTTAGGAAATTTTCCTTTAAAATAGGGCACACGCCCTTGTGGAAGGGTGACACACCCGTGTGACCATTCTGACATGGTCGTGCTAATGGCCCGTGTGGCTCACACAACATAAGCACTCTGGGACATGCTCATATCCCACACTCGTATGGAATTAAAGTCTAATTCACACCTACAAGGGTTTTCACACGGCTAGACACAAGCCCGTGTCTATGGCCCGTGTCCCTTACACGGCCACGACACGCCCGTGTCTTAGCCTGTGTGCAAAAACTTGGGTATTCTATTTCTGACGTCATCACCCCCAAAATGTCATACGGCCATGGCATACGCCCGTGTACTAGGCCTTGCCCTCCAACGGCTGAGACACACAGTCGTGTCTCTACCCGTGTATTTGTTACCATGCATACTGACTTGAAATTTTTACGAGTAGGGGACACACGGTCGGACCACATGCCTATAGGGCTGACCGTGTGTCACACACGGCCTAGACACACGCCCGTGTGTCTACCCGTGTGGACAATATAAGGCTATTTAGGAAGCCTCATTGCCACCCTTGCATACCTATTTTCATACAAATACCAACCAATACCAAAACGAGCATAATTTCTATAATCAAATCAACCATGAAGATGCATCTTCCATTAACTCAAAATGAATGTTAGCCATCATTCAAGGCTTCATGCAAAGTGTGGGATCTATCTCAAGCTAACACCTTTGGCCAATTCTTAAAGACACAAAATAATGAAATCTAAGCCCTATACATGCCATATTCAAAAATATAAATCCAACTATAACGAATGTTTCAGTTGATAGTGTGATCGATATCTCTGACTTCCGGTAATCCTTGAGCTAATTAGATGACACTATAAAGAAATGGAAATGAATGGGAGTAAGCATAAAGCTTAGTAAGTTGCATATAAATGAATATACCACAACAATACATCGATAATCAACATGCTCTTAATACCAAGGTAAGTATAGATATAACTTACTCAATACTATCTATACAAGTTACATATTATACAATGAGCTCACATCTCATAGGTACCAATTAGGTACTTGTGCCACTCACAACACAGTTATACTTTCCTCATTAGATTACGAATATAACTTTCACCATTGAACCATTCGAAACACTATCGGATATTCCATAAGCCTCACACATGGGTAAATGTGCCAATGCCATGTCCCAGACATGGTCTTATACTGGCTATCATCTTCGAGGCCGGTGCCATGTCCTAGACATGGTCTTACACTAGCTCTCGCATATCCGTGTCGATGCTATGTCCCAGACATGTCTTATACTGGCTTACGTCCTGAGGCCGATGCATGTCCCAAACATGTCTTACACTGGCTCTCGTCTCAATGCCGATGCCATGTCCCAGACATGGTCTTACACTGGTTCTCTTAATGTGGCTGATGCATGTCGTAGACATGTCTTACACTAGCTCACATAAGTGACCCAAATGTCACGGCATGAATATCTGGTTTATTTTCTAGGGTTCCATGGGATTTCTACTATCACAATTATCATTATGCATTCTCAATTCACAATCAACCAATTCATTCCATATCAATCAAATGACAATTCAAACACATATAGTAGCAATGTAGTTGTATTATTTACATACAACTTACCTCGGATTACAAAACGTACACGACTAGTCGGTTTAGTCGATTTGCTTGGCCTTCCCCCGGTCTAGGTTCAGATTTGGAAATTCTTGATATATATTAGAAAAATGCATCATTTAGTCACTAAACATGATTAGGCAATTTAAAATTCAAATCTTGGGTAAAATGACCATTTTGCCCCTAGACCTTGGCAAAATGACCATTTTGCCTCTATTCTTGAAAATAATTTTTTATTGAATTTATTCATATCTCAAGCCTAGCCAAACTCTTTTTACTCTTATAGCAACCCCAAATTTTCACTATTTCACACACTTATCACCTATTTTACAACTTATGCAAAATAGTCCCTTTAGATGTTTTCATGCTAACACCTTTCACAAAAATTGTTTATAACACAACTAGGACTCATATTTTTCCATAAAAAATAAGCAACTATCACAAATACATTCATGGAAAAACCCTAAACTCTTGTTTATTAAGCACAATAATCCTCTCATTTGAAAGCCTATGCTTCAAGGAGTCCAAAAATGTAGAAATCATTAAGAGAAACTATCAAAATCATTTACTTGAGAGGGCTTAAAGTTGCTGAAATTTTTGAAGCTTTCAAACCTTAACAATGGCTATAATTTTGGCTAAGAAGAGAGAAAGATGATAGCTTCTCTTTTTTGTTTTATTTAATATCACACTAGTCAAAATTGATGACCTAAGCTTCACCTAATTTTGACCTTCTCCAAAATTTTGTCCCCTATGGCCAACCATGCTTTAGAAAAAGGGTTTAATTTCCCTTTAAAGACCCCCCAATTTTGGTTCTCTAGCTATTTGACACCTTTAGCTATTAATCTAGGACTTTTACATTTTATGCGATTTATTCCTTTTTCGCAATTGGGCTCACAAATGTCAAAATTAACTCACCAAAATTTTGATGCACTAATATAAATGCTAGATTATCAAAATAATAATAATATAATCTTTTTGACCTTGAATTTGTTGTTCCGAGGCCACTGTTCTGACTAGGCCCTAAATCGGGCTGTTACAAAGACCATGTTTGGGACATTAGCATCATATTATGATTTCGTGTAAGACCTTGTCTGGGACAGTGGCATCGATATGTGATAACATGTAAGACCATATCTGAGATATGGTATTGTACGAACTATATGTGATTGCCGAGTATCCTTAACGATTCCGAATGGTTTAACGGGCAAAGTCAAGTTGAGAAAGAATATGTGAATGGGTTAAGTGGCTCAGGTATGTATGAGATTAATACGAGTATTGAAAATGGAGGTATTGATCAGTTCAATTATGATATTGATTATGTGTACAAAGAGAAAGGTTTGTGACGTTAAATGTGTTTAGCTATGCTTAGCATATTTGAATTTATGTGCAAATATTCTTATGATGACTTTATTTGTATATGGCTTACTAAGCTTTTAAAGCTTACTGTGTTTATTTTTCACTATTTTATAGATTATCAAAGCTAGCTCAGACTCGGGGATCATCGGGAAACGTCATCACACTATCGATCATCTCGTTGGTACTTTTGGAGCTTTGTATATATAGTATATGGCATGTATAGGCTAGTGTCATCTTGGTATGTTTTGAGTTATGATTTTTAGCCATGAGATTTGGCTTGTAAATGTTGGTGTGTATGGCCATTTAGGTTGACTTGAATTGTGTTTGATAAGTGATATATATGTGATGTATATAATGCTTTATGTGTTGGCTTGTTTGGTATGGTTATGTGTTAGCTATTTTAAATAGTTGTAAGTTGGTGTATTAATGCTTGAGGAATGGTATATTATGGTAAGATTAATAGATGATGTATTGATATATTGACTGTGCGTGATAAGTTTTAAATTTATAATTGATCATACTTAAAAACTAACTATTATCACGATAAAGGCAAGCGCACCTATCGAATAGTAGTATAGCTTATAACAAGATCGGAATGTCGAACGCATAGGAACTAAAAGTACTAGTATTAACCTTCTTTTTATTATCTAGCCTAAAAATAAGAGGATTTGCTTTATCTAAACTAATCAACTAAACTAATAATGCATAGGAAGTAAATTGGGGAAATACTTTTGGGAAAACTGATTGATTTGAACAATACCCAAGGAAATATCCACCTAGACTTCACTTGTTATTTGACTCTGAATTAGATGATTTATTCACTTGACTTGATTTCTAGAAATCCATAATTTATATTATTATCTCTCTCGAGACTAACAACGTCTAACCCTAGGTTGGTTAATTGAAATCTCTTTCTAATTAAAACCCCTAGTGTTGCATTAACTCGATCAATGGATTCCCTTAGTAGGTTTGACCCTAATCCGGTAGATTTATGTCGCCCTATGTCTAGGGGTGCAATCAAATCCGCTTAATTATGCTAGATCTTATCTTAGATAGGGACTTTTGCTCCTCTGAATAAGCACATCAACACTAAAGCAAGAATTAAGAACACCTAATTAAGAACAAATCAAGTATTTAACATATAATTGAGAAAATAGTAACACGATCCATCTTAGGTTTCATTCCCCTTAGGTATTTAGGGGATTTAGTTCATATTTGTAAAAGAAAACATCTCAGAAGAATAATAATAACAAAACATAAAGAAACCCAAAAACCCCTGAAGGAAATTTAAGGGAGATCTTCAGTCTCGAAGGAGAATCTAGCTTTTGAGATGGATCAATCGGCTTTCTTTGAGTAATTCCTTGCCTTCCACTCCGTGTATCTTTTTTAATCCTCCTCTAGGGTGTTTATATAGGCTTTAGAATGGCTTCAAACCCTCTAAAGTGTCCTTTTTTCGAATAGAACTAGATTTGGGCCTGACAGGGACACAGCCGTGTCCACGCCACTGTGAGGTGGCTTAGGTCGTGTTTAGAGTCTGTTGAATAGGCACGGGCATGTGGTCTACCCATATAAGGAAGTTCAGGCCGTGTTGATTTCCCATGTTGACCCATTTTCTCTGTTTTTGGCCCGTTTCTCGCTCTTTTTACTCTCCTATGCTCACCTAAGTATAAAACATGAAATTAAAGGATTAGGAGCATAAAATTCCATAAATCTAATGATAATTCATTCAAGAAATGTGCTAAGCATGGGATAAAAATATGTATAAATTGTGACTTATCAAATACCCCTACACTTAAGCATTTGCTTGTCCTCGAGCAAAATCCTCAACTCACAATTAAGAATTCATTTTTCTCAACTTATAACTCCTATCAATAATATCTCAAAATAATCTATGAGTAATCATACATTGAGAATTCAACTAGAAGAACATCAAAGTTTCAAACATTCCAAGTTGAGCATTTTATTATGAAAACATAGGTGTCTCCCCTCATCTAAGTAGTCACCTTTGATTCAAAATATCACAGAGTTTAACATCCTCACTAAAGATTCACTCAACTTACTCGAGGTGTTGAAAGACAACAAATTTAGCACTCAACAGTCAACATGAAAAGTTATTACCATTGTCTTGCGTGAAAATCAAATCTCCACCACTATATATTGAGATGATACATGAATCAAAAGGTCTTTAGAGGGTTGTAACATGGTTTTGGTTAGGGGGTGTGGTCATAAGCTGAAAGAAAAAGTTAGAATCGAGATTCAATTGAAAAATTACCTAACTAGAAAAATACTAGAACTGACAAGTTGCATTCCTACTTAGATGAACCTAGGATTGAGCTTTTCTTCATGGATATATTACAAAAACTTCTTCTTCTTCTTTTTTTTTAAGAACAAATAAAGTAACATAGAAACTTGCTAACTATCAGAAATAAAATATAGCTAAGAAATTTATTCAAATCAAATCTCGACAAAAATAGGAATCAAATTAATTGAGGGGGTTTCAACAATAATGGGTTATGGGTTAATATTGAGGGTAAATCAATGAATGACTTGTTAGGCTCAAGGGGGTTCACTAAGGGTTAATTATGACGATAAACTTTTATGAAGTGAGTGGGTTAAACCTAAGTGCCTTTATCACCTCGACATATCAAATTAATGATGTGGTCTTGACATGCATAATCGAAGCAAGTTCTAGAATAACAAATCAATATTGACTAACTCATAGCAACAATAAAAGTGAGCATGAAAGAAATAATATATGCTCTAAAGGCTCAAGATCTCACAAAAATTATGGCTTTTTAATGTTAACTCTGTGAATTTCAACTACAAGATAATACCTAAACTTAGGGAAATAACCTAAAAATTTTTAATTCTGAAAAATCAACTTATCATGTTTGGCTCTCTAATTACTTAAAGTTTAAACCATCAATGCATAAATGCCTATGTTTTAGTTCAAGACATATCAATAAAAATCATAAATTAAACAAAATTCATTCTAATAGTGATATGAGTGAGTCACGAGAGAATAAGACAATCCAGGGATTTTTCTGATAATGATATAAATAACCCCCCACACTTAAGATGTACATTGTCCTCAATGTACAAAGATAGATTTACTTAAAAATATAGATATAAGATTATAAGATAGGGAGAGAAGTGAAACTTCCTGAATGTTAAATGGAATCCTTGACTTGGAGTCATGGGATGTAATCGGCTAGGGCAAGTGTGAGATTGGAGGAGGATACTCTGATGGTGGTAGAGGGTGTTAGTGCACAAGTGCTGCGCCAAAAGAATATTATAACTGGTGGTAGCTATGGTCGTGGTCGAGCAGGGCATGGCAGTCGTGGAGAACCTTTTCCAGTGGAGTTGTAATTTCCTAAGTAGTAGTGAGCTTTGGAGCTCTTTATAACTGCGATAGAATCAATAACTCTTTAGGAAATATAAAGTAGCATGATTACTCGTTAGGAGATGGCCGAAAACATAAATTGCTTAATATAATTTATAAAACCTAAAGATGAAGTAAAAATTGTATCAAAAAGAAATAAAATAAAATTTAGTTTAAAAAGATAAATAATGATAAAAGTAAATAAAAAAATAAAAATGATAAATAATAGTCTTCAAAAATTCTCATCGCTAGATGGTTTGTGAGGTGGGGGTGGCGATGAGATATGGAGATGCTAACAAATCTGATGTAGGGTTGTATCAATGGTATCAAAGTGCTGAAAACATTGCAGCTCGAATTGAGGAAGACACTCAGAGATGTCAGAGAGTAAAGCAGTCGCATGAACTGGACGATGAACAGGTGGTGGCTGAGATGGTGGATCCTCATGAAATGGAGGGACATTATTAGTAATGTCCTTTGGGTCCTCTTGCTCGACTGATCGGATGAGGCGGTACTGAGGGGGGTGAAATCCATGTCATCGCTCGATCATCCTAATATGAAGCATACTCGAGATGCCCTGTGGGGACATCTGACCGATGAGTGTGAGAGAGGATGATTGCGCCGCCGTGTTGAGGAGATCGAAGTACCGTGCCAGGCGAGTCACATAAGGGCCAATGGAAATGACTTCCTTCCTATGCCGCTCTGCCTGATGGCGAATGGCGAGGGCGATTAAATAGGTAAGGTCAAATACATTCCCGTTCGCCATGCTCCATAAAAAATAGGCGTCGTTTGTGTTGACGACGTCAGTGCTCTCACGCCGCCCTGTCAGGGTGTGGGCGAGGATGGCATGTAAGTATTTCAGTGATGGAGGGAGAGCCGATGCCTTGGAGTGACTAGGATCGTAAGTGGCTGAAGCAGGGACGAGGGCCTTCCAGCAGTTTGAAGGCGAATAGTGGATGTGGCGATTTAGACTATCGAAGGCGTCATCCATGAACTCCTTCGTATAGAGCCCTAAAGCGACACCGAACTCGGGCACGCTCAACTGGCGAACTAAACCGCTGAGACAGAACTAGACCGTTCCGGGATCATTAAACTCTATCATAACGGTCTGAAGGTGAAAGGTCGAATAGAGTTCTAACGTGAGCTCGAAATATGTCGGCTCGACGATCTCGAAAAAGAGCCCCCATGGGTTAGTAGTCAGGAGAGCTCGGACGGCGTTAGTGAGTTGGATCTGTTCTAGAGCGGTCCAATCAATGCAACGACCTACACCTACGGGTCAAGCCCGTAGTATCTGGAATAGTTCCTCTTGGGGTCCCAAGGGAAACTGTACGAAAGGGTAACGCACTTCGGCAGATGCGCTCGCTGATATGGCTCTGGGTCCCTTCCTTTTTCTTGAGGATGGAACGATGATTTTCTTACCACGTGGATTTGACATAGTGTGCCTGTAATAAGAACGGCTGCATGTCAGAATGGACAGATCAGATAACATACTAACAAATCAAAAAGGATATAACCATGAATTAAACTAATGAATTCAACCAAAAACTAATGATACTAACAAAACTCAGCCAAGAACAAGCAACTTCATAAAGCAATTTTATGGTAAATGGCATAGTCTTAGCATGACTAAATGAACATGAAATAGATAAGAGTAACTAATGATGGTAAGAAAAGGGTGCAAAATATGTGAAATAGAACCTAAGAATGAGGATGACATGATAAGCAAATAATAAACAAAATGTAAGTAAATCATGATAGTAAGCATCAAAAGAAAGTAAAAGAGAAGACGAAACTGATACTGGAAGTCCGGTGGCTGGAGGAGTAGCAGCACGACGGTGGATGGTTGTAGTATGGAGAAGGAGAAAAGAAGGAAGAAGGGAAATAAAGAAAAAGGGTGAAGATTTTGATGCGTATGGAGGAAAAGGAAGGAGAAAGGGTGGTTTTTGGGGGACAACCGGAGCTGGGGCGGTGCCGGCAGCTAGGGTTAGGAATTGGGGAAGGAGATGATGAATAGTGGGGGTTTATATAAAAATTTGGGCACATGGCCATGGGGCACACCCGTGTGTCCTTATTTAGCCCGTGCGTTTTGTGGTTTTTTTAAATTTAGGCGCGTCTAGAAATTGGCCCACGCCCGTATTCTTTGGGCGTGTTGGCGCACACGGTCGTGTTACACGACCGTGTCCTGCTTCGTTCGCTTCTCTCACGCCCATGTATATATGCGCACGCCCGTGTTATTCTGACAGTTTTGAGCACGGGTAGTGAGCACGGGTGTGTTGCATGCCCGTGTTAATTTATCAGTCTCTACCATGACTTATAGCCACGAGCGTGTCGCACGCCTGTGTTGATTTGGCAGGATTGCCCACGGCCATGTCTCACGGCCGTGGCAAATTGTCGAATCCTGTGTTGTGGAAAATATTTTGCTCTGTTTTCACATGGCCGTATCGAACTGCCATGTCGCCCCCCGTGGTATGAGCTCAGCCTAAGGCACGCCCGTGTGCCTAGCCGTGTGGATTTAGGAAACCTGTGTTCAAGGACTCAGTTACTGATTCAGATGTTAAAACTAAAATTTAAAGAAATCAACACTTTTAGTGCTCGAGTTGCCTCCTGAGAAGCCCTTATTTATAGTCTAAGCTCGACTTTTCCTCAATTCTCATGCTTACGACAGATCACGGAGTTGATACTCCTCTTTCTCGTTATCAATTCTATTGTCCACATAAAGATTAAGTCGAGTAATGTTTACCTTATAAGTGCTGTATTGAGAATGATTTACCTCGACTGTATCGTATGGGAAGACATTTAATACCGTGAAAGGAGTCGATCCATTTGTGTTAAGCTCTAGAGGATCAATTCGGGGGTCCTTTCCATCTATTAATACTTTATCCCCCAACTTTAATTTGTTTTGATTCATCCCTACACTCATTGTGGTGTCAGTTTGATTTTTCGTGTGCTTTTGGTTTCCCTGGGACATGTGTTCGCCATTCATCTAGTTCATCGATCTGAAGCCTTCGTTCTTCGTGAGTCGCTTTATTTTTGTGACATGGATTAGAATGAGGCTCCATCATGTTCTTTCTAGGCGACTCCTGTAAAGAAGTTTGAGTTGTAATGTTATTAACCGAACTTAAACAATCATCTCGATTACTAGATATTTTAGTAGAATCGTGAGCGTGGAGAGTGATCATGTCATCCCTTACACGAAGTATTAGTTCACCTATGCCAACATCAATGATAGTTCGAGCAGTTGCTAAAAAGGGTCTTCCTAAAATTAAGGATACGTCACTATCCTCATCCATGTCTAAAACAACAAAGTCAACTGGTTAAATAAATTTATCAATTTTAACTAGCACGTCCTCAAGGATACCTCAAGGAAATCTGATTGTTTTATCTGCCAATTGAATGCTCATCCTAGTTTGTTTGGGTTTTCCCAGACCTAGTTGTTTAAACATTTTATAGGGCATGACATTAATGCTTGCCCCTAAGTCAGCCAAAGCATTGTTAAAATTTAAACTACCAATTAAACAAGGAATCGTAAAACTCCCTGGATCTTTCAACTTGTTGGGTAGCTTATTCTGTAGAATGGCTGAGCAAACTGTGTTTAGTTCCACATGTGACGCTTCATCCAACTTTCGCTTATTTGCTAAAAGCTCATTTAAAAATTTAACTGCGTTTGGCATCTGCGAAAGAGCTTCAATAAACGGTAAGTTAATATGTAATTTCTTTAATAATGTAAGGAATTTACCAAATTGTTCGTCTATGTGGTCTTTTCTTAGGTATGGCACACGAGGTTTGTACTCCTTACTTACTGGTTTTCGCTCACTGTGGTCCATCTCACCTTTTTCTTTACTTACCACAATTCCTTGCCTCGGTTCTGGTTCAGGTTCAACTAACCCTTCCTTATCTCGAACGATAATTGCATTGAGTTGTTCCCTTGGGTTAGTTTCAGTTTTACTCGGCAAGCTACCTTGTGGTTGTTCGGAAATTAACTTAGCAAGCTATCCTATTTGAGCATCGAGCCCTTGAATTGACACTTGTTGATTTTTAAGTGCTGTTTTGGTATTCTGAAAATGAGTTTCTGACACTGAGATGAATTTCGTTAGCATCTCCTCAAGGTTTGGTTTCTTTTCCTGCTGGTAAAGTGGTTGTTGAAAACCTGAGGGATGTTGTGGCTGTTGATTTCCTTGACCACCCCATGAGAAGTTGGGATGGTTCCTCCAACCTGTATTAGAAGTGTTACTGTATGGGTTATTTTGAGATCTAGAATTATTATTACCCATATATTGAACTTGTTCCTCCTCGATGCTAGGGTTGAAGGTCGGATAATCTGTATGTACTTCTCCTCCACTTGAATCACACATCATCACTAGATGTACCTGAGTAGAACCATACAAACCGTCAATCTTTTTATTTAGAAGTTCTACCTGGTTAGAGAGCATAGTAACTGTGTCGAGGTTAAAAACATCATCAGCTTTTGTTGGCTTTGTTCTCATAACTTGCCACTGATAGTTATTCAGTGACATCTCTTCAATAAATTCGAAAACCTCTGCAGGTGTTTTGCTGTTCAATGTTCCACCGGTGGCTGCGTCGATAAGTTGCCTTGTTGAGGGGTTCATACCGTTGTAAAAGGTTTGAACCTGCAGCCATAGAGGTAACCCATGGTGAGGGCACCTTCTCAAGAGATCCTTGTATCTCTCCCATGCATTATAAAGTGTTTCTAAATCCATCTGCACAAAAGAAGAGATATCATTCCTTAATTTAGCTATTTTAGTCGGTGGGAAATATTTTAATAAAAAATTTTCGGTCATTTGTTCCCAAGTAGTGATTAATCCTCGTGGTAATGAGTTTAACCACTGTTTAGCTTTGTTCCTCAATGAGAATGGGAATAACCGAAGGCGAATGACATCGTCAAAAACGCCATTTATCTTAAAAGTGTCGCAGAATTCCAGAAAATTTGCCAAATTCTAGAAAATTTGCCAAATGAGTGTTTGGATCATTGTCCTGTAAACCATTAAATTGAACAAACTGTTGTATCATTTGAATCGTGTTAGATTTTAGTTCAAAATTATTTGCAGTAATAGTAGGTCTAACTATACTCGATTCAGCTCCTGTTAAAATAGGTTTAGCATAATCATACATAGTACGTGAAGCATGATTCTGATTTACTGGATCAGTAGCAACCATCGAAGGTCGCTGATTGTTCTGATTGTTAGCCATCTCGTCAGTTGTATTATGGATATCGTCCTCTTGCCCTCCCTCTATATATTGTAGGCTTCACCTTATTTCTCTTTGGTTTCTGTAAGCTGTGCTTTCAATCTCACTATCAAAATGTAGAGGTCTTAACGGCTTTTTTCTAGTCATAAACTATAAAAACCTACCAGAAGTAAAGAAAAAGAAAAATTAGAAGAAAAAAATTAGACTAAAAAAAAGTAAATTGCAATAAAAGTAAAAATGGCTAAAGTAATAAAAATTAAGTGTTCCTAATATCTTAGTTCCCCAGCAATGGCGCCAAAAACTTGATTGTGCGTGATAAGTTTTAAATTTGTAATTGATTGTACTTAAAAACTAACAATTATCATGATAAAGGCAAGCGCACCTATCGAACAGTAGTATAGCTTATAGCAAGACCGAAATGTCGAACCCACAGGAACTAAAAGTACTAGTATTAACCTTCTTTTTATTATCTAGCCTAAAAATAAGGGGATTTGCTTTATCTAGAATAATCAACTAAACTAATAATGCACAAAAAGTAAATTGGGGAAATACTTTTGGGAAAACTGATTGATTTGGACAATACCCAAGGAAAAATCCAGTTAGACTTCACTTGTTATTTGACTCTGAATTAGATGATTTATTCACTTTACTTGATTCGTAGAAATCCCTAATTTATATTATTATCTCTCTCGAGACTAACAACGTCTAACCCTAGGTTGATTAATTGAAATCTCTTTCTAATTAAAACCTCTAGTGTTGCATTAACTCGATCTATGGATTCCCTTAGTAGGTTTGACCCTAATCCGACAGATTTATCTCACCTTATGTCTAGGGGTGCAATCAAATCTGCTTAATTATGCTAGATCTTCTCTTAGACAGGGACTTTTTCTCCTCTGAATAAGGACATCAACACTTGAATTAATATCCTAGAATATTAAAGCAAGAATTAAGAACACATAATTAAGAACAAATCAAGTATTTATCATATAATTCAATAAATAGTAACAAGATCCATCTTAGTTTCATTCCCCTTAGGTATTTAGGGGATTTAGTTCATATTTGTAAAAGAAAATATCTCAGAAGAATAATAATAACAAAATATAAAGAAACCCAAAAACCCCTGAAGGAAATTTAAGGGAGATCTTCAGTCTCAAAAGAGAATCCGACTTCTGAGATGGATCAATCGGCTTTCTTCGAGTAATTCCTTGCCTTTCAATCCGTGTGTCTTTTTTAATCCTCCTCTAGGGTGTTTATATAGGCTTTAGAATGGCTCCGAACCCTCCAAAGTGCCCTTTTTCAAATTGAATTAGATTTGGGCCTGACAGGGACACGGCCATGTGCCACGCCCATGTGAGGCGGCTTAGGTCGTGTTTAGAGACTGTTAAATAGGCACGGGCATGTCGTCTACCCGTATAAGGAAGTCTAGGCTGTGTTTGAGACTGTTAAATAGGCACAGACGTGTGGTCTACCCGTGTAAGGAAGTCCAGGCCGTGTTGATTTCCCATGTTGACCCATTTTCTCCGTTTTTGGCTCGTTTCTCGCTCTTTTTACTCTCCTATGCTCACCTAAGTATAAAACATGAAATTAAAGGATTAGGAGCATCAAAATCCATAAATCTAATGATAATTCATTCAAAAAATATGCTAAGCATGGGATAAAAATATGTATGAATTACGACTTATCATATATTTTAGAAGCATGATTTAGTTGATGGAAAGATGATGATAATACATTTGGAACTTATGTAAGTTGTAATGATTTTGGCTTAATGATTTGATATATTTGAATAAGGAATTAAGTAGTTGAAATGGTTGAGGCTAGATGGCATGATACGTGTATGAATTGGCATGTTTTGGCTGCCTATATATGTATTGAAATGGTACCAATTTTGTTGTTATGTGTGCATGAGAGAAGGGTGGAAAATTGGCTTTACAAATGGCCTATTTTTGTCCACACGGGCAGAGACATGGGCATGTGTCTTAGCTATGTGCGATACACGGTCATGTTACATGACCGTGTGTCCCTTGGGTACCCTTTCGAATTAAGTCAATATACCTTACAAGTTTGAGACGGCATAGACACACGGGCTTCTATATATTGTCCATGTATGGCACATGGGCTGGCAAATGAACGTGTGGCTGGCTGTGTGACCCAAGTCAGTAACCCCTCTAGTTTTCCCATGGCCATGGCACACGGGCGTGTCCTCGGCCGTGTGGTGTAAGTCAATATGTATGCCCTGTTTTCACACAGCCCGTGACACGGGCGTGTCTGGTGGTTGTGGGAGGCACACGGCCTGTTCACACGGGCGTGTGACCATTAAATGATTGAAAATTTTATAAGTTTCCGAAAGTTTGCAAATGTTATCGGTTTAGTCCTGAACTACTTCTAATCATGTTCTGAGGCCTTGAAGAGTCTTATAAGGGACAATATGATTGTGTTTTCATAATTATGACTATGGATGTTTAAAGTATGTAATATTGATGTGATTTGATCGGTAATGCCTCGTAATCCTGTTCCGGCGACGGATACGGGTTAGGGGTGTTACAATTCCATTTCAATAATAAACTTTATAGGATAAATATAAACCTATACCAATGCCATAAAATTTATAAAACTATATAACCATCAACTCAAAAATGGTTAAGTTTTTCAACATCACATATGCTTTTCATTCATAACATAATATGATTTTATAAGTTGTATTACATAATCATCAACCTTTTCATAAGACTATGTACTATTCCATTTGCTTACTTACCATTCCACTCTTGTAACACCCTTTACCCAAGACCGTCGCCGGAGTCGAGCACGAGTTGTTACCTGACTTAGCTTACTAATTCGGGGCATAAAAATTTTCTTTTACTTTTGTTTTTAATTCATTTTAATAACTAAATGACCAAAATGCCCTTAATTAAGAACTATGGTGTTTTATCTTCCTTTAGGTATTTTTGTCCAAACTAGTATAATGGTCTAATTACTAACCAAGGACCTCCACTTTAAAAACCGATTACTCACAAGTACTTAGTACCTTTGTGAAGTAGAACACACATTTTACAACTTTTGCAATTTAGTCCTAAATATCAAATTGGACCCTCTATCGATAAAATTTCTAAACAAAATTTTCACACAATCATGCAATCATGCCATAGACCTTAAGATGATAATAAAATAATTCTTTTCTACCTCGAATTTGTGGTTTTACAACCACTGTTCCGTTTAGGCCCTATTTCGGGATGTTGCAACTCTAAATGCTTAGCATAAGTTTAAACAGCATTATCAATTCACGAGTTATTGTACTTATCCATGATATATGTAAATTCGTCCATGGCATAAGTAGATTTCTCACATATAAGTACATCATTTAATTTATCAATCTCTTTTTACATATAACATCATGTTACATATGAGATCATCCACAATATATGAAATTTACCATCTACGAACATAACCTTTAATTCATTAACTTTACCATATCATCATATTACATTGCAATTATGAACTTACCATTTCATTCTATTTTCTTACCCATTTCATTTGCATAGTACAAAGCATAAGCATAAGCATAAACATCAAGCACAACCACAAGCTTGACACAAGTTAGTGCATTTATACATAATTCTTTTGGGATCAACCACATGATAAGCCATTTCATGAGCTAATACATCATTTGATTCATACAACCTTTTCATAAACATAAGCATATTTCCATTGAAGTTTCCCATTTCAATCCTTTTCATTAATACATGATATAGTTCATTTGAACACTTACTGTTCCTTTCCTTTTCATTAATACATGATATAGTTCTTTTTAACACTTACCGTTCCTTTCCTTTTCATGCTCGTTGAACCACTTAGAATATCATTGGATACTCGAGAAAGCTCACACGAAGTATGCTTAAACATATAATCGTAACCTTTCCTTTACATAGTTGCTCACATAAGCTATGAAATGGGCCTATTCACACAAGCTGTGGGTCGGAATGTAAGCTATAGGATACTGATCACATGAGCTATAGAGTATCCGCAACAAATCCAGGACCTCAGCCATCAGAAGGACATTCAAGACCAGCACCTGAAACATGAAAACCCTAATGATATGTCATTTGTATCCTACGAATTCCTAAGGTTTAACCGGGACTTAATAGTCGTCAATTTATCATAACATTGGAACATTTATAAAATCATTCAACTGCATTAAAATGACATAAAAAACATTCAATTTATATAACATTAAAATGATTACAGTTCATACGAACTTACCTGGCTAATTTGCAGTAATGACTAAGTATAAGGGTTATTTGGTAATTTTCTCTTCTCCTCGATTTTTCACTTTTTCTTAATCTAAATTAATAATTTCATTTAATTCATTAATTTAGGCAGTAAAATCAATTCATTTTATGCAATTTAGTCATTTTTTACATTTTTACAAAATTAACCTCAACTTTTCATTTTTATTCAATTTAGTCCCTATGTCCAAATCATGCATATAAACCAATTTTATTGAAAACTCACACAATCCAAATATTAATAGCTTCCATTACAGACCACATTTGTAATAATTTCATGTCAAGTCCTTGAATTATTATTACTTTAGCAATTTAATCCCTAAACATTTAAATCACTAAAAATTACTAAAAAAAACATATAAATAACAACTAATACTTAAAATTCATCATTTAACATCTGAAATCACAAAGATTCATCAATGGAAACATTCAAAATCTTTAACAGTTTCAAAAACGAAGGTACAAGCTAGCTAGACCTAGTTGTAACGATATCAAAAACATAAAAATTACGAGAAATCGATAATTTAGGGGCCTGCATGCAAGGAAATATTGTTAGTTGAAACTCCAAAGTCTCCCATGGTGGCTCGGTGATTAAAAAATTCAAAATGGAGAAGAAAACCATTATGTTTTCTTATTTTTAACTTTTTCTTATTTGTTTTAAAAATAAAATAACATATAAAACATATAAAATTAAAAGAAATTAAAGCTTAAACCATCCACCATCTTAAGAATGGGTAATTTATCCACTAAGGCCATCCAATTATTTTTCTTTAATCAATTAACACCTTTAAACTAATAGTGATTGACTTTTTCAACTATTACGATTTAGATCTTTTTGCTTAATTAACCATTTAAACATTAAAATTTCTTAACGAAACTTTAATACAACCTTAATAACAGTTCATAAATATTTCTAAAAATATTTATGGCTCAATTTATAGAAACGAGGTCTCAATACCTCATTTTCTAATACCACTTGATTGTAGGGTCATACCACTTGAACCTAATTATTCACTCAATTAGCATAAATTGCCAATTCAAAATTTATTTTACTACCATATTTGAATCATAAATATTAAATAATAATATTTAAGAACTTACTGGTTAGATTTGCGGCCCCAAAACTACTATTTTCGACAACACGAAAAAAATGGGCTGTTACACTTTTCTTCTATAGCGGAAAATTAAAAATTTGAAAACTGATCCGTTTGTGATATTTAAAGCAACAAACCTTCACCGAATTCATACCTGTGCTTTTGGATAAGCGTATCCTTGATGTTTTCTAGCTTTCAACCAAACGATGTTCTCTGCTAATCTCATACCACGAATTGCTTTGAGTCAACGACCCGTTTTCAGTGAAATTGGAACAGTGGTTTCGGGACCACAAATTTGAATCTAAAAAAATTATTTTAAAATTATTTTAATATCTACAGCATGATCATATGCTAGTATAAAAATTTCGTTAAGAAATTTTACCGTTTGTATGCTCAATTTGTGAGAAAGGACTAAATCGCGTAAAGTGTAAAAGTTGTGTTCTAATAGCTAAAGGTGTTAAATAGCTATATAACTTTAAATGGGAGGTACTTATATGGTAATTATACCATTAAAGGTGATAGTGGATGTGCATGGCTTGGTAATTGAGTAATTTTCAAAGTTAGGTAAGGGTAAAGTAGTAATTAAGTAATAAAAGCTAAATTAAGTAAAATAACACAAAATGGTTATCTTCCTCTTTCATTGTCAATTGAAAATTTCAGCAACTGAAGGCTTTGAAAACTTTAAAATTTTAGGCATAAAAATCTTTTGCATGTAAGTGAATTCTTGTCTCGTTTTTCTCGATTTTTATGTTTTCGGGATCGTTGTAGCTTAACCTAGCTAACTAGGGGACTAATTTGCAAAACTATTGAATAGTTTGAGATTTTACATTGATGAGTATAATATGGTTTTGATTTTTAATGGAAGAAAATGAATCTTTGTTGTTAATTAAACAACTTTTGTTAAGAGAATTTTAATGAAATTGTCAAATAGGGGCTAAATTGAGAATTGTGAAAATTTTATGTTAAATGTGTGAAATTTTGAATTGTATGGGCTGATATAGGTTTACATATAATTTTTCTAGGCTTGGTTGTGGATGAAATTGCAAGAATTGCACCTTACGAGCCAAGGGAGTAATTTGTAAAAAGGTCAAAAGTATAGGGGCAAAATAGTAATTTTGCCATAACATGAAATTTGGATGGAGTTGATTAGGAATATGATTAAATGAGTTAAATTTGATTATATAGATCAAGAAAAGGAACATTCGGAACTAAATTGAGGAAAAGATAAAGTCGTGGACTAAACGATCGTATTCTCCGTTTGAGTCTGAGGTAAGTTCGTATAAATAAATTGCACATTTATATGTTTTGATTGAAATATATGTATGTGAATTGTTTAATTTTTATATATAATTATTCAACACATAACCGATAATGTATGAAGAATAACGAGCCTCGTTTGAACCTTAGGAATTCGTAGGATACAAATGACATGTCATTAGGGTTACCGTTTTGGTTGAGATCCTGCATGTGTTGCGGACTCACCATAGCTCGTAGGAGTTTATCGATATTCAGCTCAGAGGAGCTTACCGTTTATCTCTCGTATGAGCCTACATGTACAGGAATTGACAGATTACAGTTCAGTTCACCTCGTGTGTACTACCCGCGTATCTAACGAGAATCTAAGTGGTTCAACGGGCATATTGTTATTATGAGATTACATTAGTTCAATACGAACTAGTACAAGTATTTACATGGAAATGGTTCATATATATATGATATACAGATATGTGGTATAATGTTACATGAAATTTTAATAATTGTTAAATTCATACATGATTCTTGGATTCTATACATACACATGACTAACTTGATGAATGGTTATGTGATTGGCTATGGCCAAATTGAAATGAGTTATGCTTTGAGTTGCTTAATTGCTTACTTCTTTTTAATTTTTGTGTTTTATAGTGGTTCGGAAGCTCGCTTGATTTGGAAGTTGTCAGAGATCGTGTCGCACTATCAACCTCTCATTTTGGTACATTGGACTTTATATTTTGAGTTAAATGGCATGTATAGGTGGTTTGGCTAATTTGGGCTGCAGGTTTGGTTGTATATTAGCTAATCGATTTGGCTTGAAAATGGTAAATGTTTTGAGATGTAAATATATGTAAATGGACTTATGATATGTTGGGTATAATTGCTATATGAATGTTTTGTTTTGAGAACTGGTATTTAAGTTGATAAATGGTTGAAATTGAGAATGTGTATGCATGCTAAGTTAGGTACAATGTCTAATATATGCAATTGACCATTTAGTTAGATTTTGGAAGTACTTTTGGTATGTTTAAAAGTGGTCAAATAATTTGGCTTATGGATAACATGTTGCATGTGTGGATAGTACATGATATAAACTTGATATTGGTTGGTTTTGAGTGCCTACTTATGCCATCAGTGCATGAACATTGTTGAGCTTAGGTTGATATCACATTGAATGAGAAATATGGCTTGGAAAATGATCTATTTTTGTGCACACGGGTAGAGACACGAGCATGTGTCTCAGCCGTGTGTGACACACGGCCAGGTGACACAGTCGTGTGTCCCCTGAGTTTTCTAGTGGTTGCAAGTTAATAGCTTCACACAGCATAGCATGTAACACACCTTACCCGTATCTGACGCCGCGTCAGGGTTCGAGGCGTTACTGGACTTAAACATTCACAAACATACAAAATCAACATTCAATCACATGCATAATGTCCCTTACATGAGCTATCAAGGCTCTAAACATGCATGAAAGGCGGTTTGGGACTAAATCGAGAACTTTAGAAAGTTTTAGGGAAATTTAGAAAAATTTTCCTGAAACAGGGTCACATGCCCGTGTGTCTCCAACATGTCCGTGTCCTCAGGCCGTGTAACACTCTATTTATGACGTCAGCAAATCAAATTGAACCACATGGCCAAGCCACACGCCCGTGTGCTAGGCCGTGTCCTCCACACGGTTGAGACACATGGCCGTGTCTCTGCTCGTGTGGCTAGTACTTAGGCTATTTTCCAAGCCTTTTGTTACCATTAATCCCTCACATCTTTACACACATCAAAGATATACATCATGGCATCATTTTAATGATTCAACATACTTCACTAAGGTATATTCTTGACTTTAACATGCTGTCATTCACTTATTACACGTACTCATATATTATCAAACCTAGACACAACAATTCTATATTCCTTGACCTTGTCATTTGATGACCACTTTTACCAAACTTTCATGACCATCAATTTATCAAGTAGCTTCAATCAACATCAAGTATTCATGTTCAAACATTATCAACTTATTTCCATATTATACATTTACCACATGGCTATGACCATTTCGATCGGTCAAGAAGCACCCATCATGCATATATGTCAGAATACCAACCATACATATCCCACAAGCATAAACACATCATCGCATCACGAGCATTAGAACTTATCATGGATAATTAGGCTATAAGCCACAATTATTATAAGCCACATCTCATGGCTATATACTATGAATCAATATAAGCCAGTACATATGGCTAATCATAACAGCATCTATCATAAAGCTAAGTCCCTATACATGCCACTCACTTGAAGACATTAAGATTCATCAATACTCCAAAGGAGGTAGCTTGATAGTGTGAGATTGCCTCTGACGATCTCCAACCCTGAGCTAACCTGTCAACACTAAAGAAATGGAAATGAGGGAGTAAGCTTAAAGCTTAGTAAGTCCATATGAGAATAATAAGCAAATGATCAACATGATTCCATGGAAATATAATCATAATTACACTTTTACTTGTTTTCTGGTCATGCTATTTTCCAAGTCATAGCTACTAATTTATTTATATCTGGAGCTACGAAACTCCAAATAAAGATTCGATTTTTCCCTGAAACTAGACTCATATATCTTTTTACCATAAAATTTCCAGAATTTTCGGTCTAGCAAATAAGTACAGTTTGTTCTTTAAAATTACCCCTGTTCTGCTGTTTGATAGCTTCGACCTTTCTTTAATAAAAATCAATTATCTCATAGTACGGGTTTCAATTAATGTTCCAGTCTAATTATTTTGAAATTAGACTCATTAAGGGCTTATTCATATAAATTTTAACCCATAATTATTTTTGTACAATTTTTAGTGATTTTCCAAATTTGAGATAGGGGAGCCTAAAATCACCCTGACTCTGTCTCACAAAAGTTCAAATATCTGATAGTATAAAACGCTTTTGCTTACACCGTTTCCTCTATGTGAAACTAGACTAAATAATATTTAATCTCATATCTTATTCAGTTTATAATTCAATTTCCACAATTTTTGGTGGAATTTCAAGGTCACATAAGTGCTGCTGTCCAACACTGTTATAATGCAAATTCATAGTAACTATCATAAGTTCATTGTCACATTGATCATGGACTCATCATTTCATGGATCCCCGATTCAATTACATAATTTAAGTTAACATGATATTGCAACAAAATTCATAATCATAGGCATAAAAATGGTTCACCATTCAACCCTTTTGACTTGTTTATCATATACACACATACATATGCTTCTTCATCACAAGTCATCATTTACCGAAGTATTACTCATGAATTTAAAGTACATACCTGTGCTTATCGTAGTATATCATATAACCGTACCTCTTAACATGCCCTTCTCGAGACTTTCATCACATTCATTACATATCAATACCCGTTGAACACTTAGAATACTATTTTATAGATAGAACCTTGCATATATAGTAACTGATCTAGGTGTAACTACATGGGCTGCTCACAAAAGCTGACACGTATCCGACCACTCAAGGATTACCCAACCATCGGTAGAACACTCAAGACCGTTGCCCGGAACTCAGTCACAGGCATCACATCCACAATGAACTCGGACCACTCAACGAGCTCTGATGCTCGCATCCATAATGAACTCGCACCACTCAACGAGATCGGATGCCACATATCTCATGAACTTGGACCGCTCAACAAGTTCAGAACCTCATACATATCACAAACTTGGACCGCTCAACGAGCTCGGATTGCTTAATTCCACTTGTATCCTAAACTATTCCTAAGGTTCAAACGAGATTCCTTCTCACTTGCACATGGCATACTTGCTCGTGATATCGTATTTAATGGCCATATGTAATTCAAGCTTACAATAATACCAATTTCCCATTCTTAGCAACAACCACATATTCATGGGATAAACAAAGCACATTCCATAATAAAATTTAAGCATTAAACACATGGTACAATATTACGTTAATTATGTATACTCACCATAGTAAAAGCTTTCATTTCATTTCACTTTTTCATATTCTAATTCATCACAACTAAATTAACATACCAATTTAGATTTAAGCCATAAACAAAAATAACATTAACAACTTGCTTATTTCATCATACGAGCTTACCTCGAGTTTGAGTACAACTACTTATTCCGAATTAGTCCTTAACCTTGTTCAACCTCGTTCTAAGCCCGAATCTTGTTTTTTGTGATCTATAATATCGCATTTAGCTTACTAATTAGTCACATTATTCATATGGGTCCAAAAATCATATTTTTACAAGTTTACATTTTGACCCTTAAACTTTCACATATTTGCACTTTTGCCCCAATACTCATAAAATGATTTTCATTCAATTTCTTTGTTCTTTAAGCCTAGCCGAATCATTTTCATAACTATAGCATCCCATAATTTCCACTAAATCACACATTTATGACAAATTATATAACTTTTACAAAACGGTCCTTTTAAGCATTTTCACTGAAAATCACTTAGCAAAAGTTGTTTATTTAACACCCAACATTCATTTTCTACCATTATACATCAAAACACATGCATATCATTCATGGGTAAATTTTTAAACATGAACCCTAGCTCAAAATAATGGTAGAAATAGATAGATCGAGCTACCGAGACTTCAAAAATGTAAAGAACATTAAAAACGAGGCTCGGGAGTACTTACTATTGAGCTTGGAAACTTGAAAACCCTAACCATGGCTTCCCGATTGCTACATTCGGCCAAACAAGAAGATGGACAAGGGTTTTTGGCTTGAGTTTTCCCTTTTTAATCTTTTAATTACAAAATGACTAAAATGCCCCTTTTACTATTCTTTCAAAATTTAACATACAAGCTCAATTTTGTCCAAAATTTTAGAACTTGGTCAAATTACTCTTTAAAGACCTCTAATTAATAATTCAATTAAATTTCATGCATAAAGCTTCTAGAACTCAAGTTTTACAATTTATTCAATTTAGTCCTTAAAGCAAAATTAAGCACTTTAGACATAAAATTTCTTCATGAAATTTTTACACAAGCATATAAACATGTCATAGGCCTTATAATAATCATTAAATAATTATTTCTAAATCGGATTTGTGGTCTTGAAACCACTATTTTGACTAGGCCCTAATTCGAGATGTTACATAGCACATGGACGTGTGGCTTGGCCGTATGGTACAAGTTAGTATATCTTCCAGTTATCACACGGCCTAGCACACGGGCGTCTGATGCCATTTTGAAGGGTACACGGCCTGGCACACGGGTGTGTGGTCTGGCCGGGTGACCTAAGTCATTGAGTTATACGGGGTCAGATAAGGGTTGGGACACGGCCATGTGATCCCATTTCGAATGCCCACACGGCTTGAGACACAGGCGTGTCCCTTAGCCGTGTGAGACTCACGGCCTGGCCACATGGGCGTCTGTCCCCTGCACTTTGTGTAACACCCCTAACCCGTATCCGTCGCTAGATTAGGGTTATGAAGCATTACTAAACGAAACACAACTCAAATCAAACAATTAAATAATTTTTTTTACTACGTAAATCAATCACATGAATACTCTCATCCTATTTAAGATTTAAGATTTTAATTAGAAACACACATCATATACCGAGCATATATCAACCAACTCACTTATTATCTGAGTATCAGAACAATTTTATAGCTATTGCTCATGCACATACTAACAACAATTTATGCATACTCCTTGATTATTAACAATCAACACATATGGTTATTTAATAACTATGGTATTCAAAATTGTAACTATAATTCGAACAAGTACGTCTTTAATTAATCAGTATCATTACACTAAAATAATTCTTGTCATATCTATACAAATTAATAACTCAAATTCATAAGTAAAACCAACATTCCCAAAGGTTATATATAAAACCCATTTCATTTCCTTACCTATTTAGCTAACATAATTCATTTGTACATAATCGTCAATTTTCAAGTAACTAACGAATTTATAAAGCCATATACATTATATATATATATTATAACTAAACATAAACATATGCCATTATACCCCATATAAATAACATACATTTTTCTAACTAACGCATTACATGCTGTAACTCAATATGATATCATTATTACTCCAACCAAAACACATATCCAACCACACACACACATATATATATACATACCTTAAGATTATAAATAAAAGCAAGTGTCGAATCACTAAGATGAATATAGCCAATGTCTCTTAAAATATATACCAATGCTGAACTATTAATCAAATATATATTTATTATCTCATTTCGACATTTATTCAAATATACTCTTAACTAAATTTTAAACCATTACTAACACTTATAAAACATAATCAAATCACTTCAATCAAGGGTAGCATAACAAATATAATTCATAATATTATATACATGTCATAGTTGAATCACTCCTACCACCTTCAAAATCATCAGTCAACCTCAATGCACAAAACACATATCACAAATACCATTCATACACTAAGCTTATTACCACCCTAATATAATCATGCATTTAGTTTATTTAACAACTAATCACATAATCATTACAACCTATTTATAATATAATTAGGAAATCAAATCATTTCATCCTAATTTATATATATAAATGTTGAATCCCATAATGTTAGTTACACATATTAGGCATTATACCAAAATTTAACACAAAATCACTTATATCTTACCAACTCAGGCAGTAAAATGATCCTCAAGAAAATTATACAAATTTTGTATACTTTGTAATAAACCAAAACGTCACTTAATATGCCAATATATATATATACACACCATATTAAACATTTCCCATTGCCAAATCATATGATCAAACACTACCACATATATGCTATGTATCGAGTATATCAATATAACTAATTCGTAAATTATACATATCAATACTCAACTAAATCATATAACAAATACACCATTCTAACATATCGTAGATTATACTTACCATAATATATATTTGTCTTTTGTCAAGATAATAAATCAACAACTAACCTGATAACCAAGCTGAACCATATTGCCAAATACCACACATTCAAAATTACCAACCAAATATATCTATAGCATAATCAAACTTAAACCAAATTTAACATGAATTAACAAGCCATTTTCGCATGGCTTTTTATATATATATACAAATCCAAATCTAATGCTTCCAAATGATACCTAGCCTATACATGCCATAGATCCAAAATTTAGCTTATAAAATACCGAATACGGTCGATAGTGTGATAGACCTTGCTGACGATCCATGAGCTCGTAACCAACTTCTAAAATCTATAAACAGCGAACAAACACACACACAATAAGCTATCATAGCTTAGTAAGTCATAAGCAAATAAATAACTTAATATTACTAACAACTCAACTTAACCAGAATAAATTATGCTAACTTAATCACATTTATTTTCAAGATCACGATTTCATATATAACATATATTTCCACTTACAAATTTACCTTAGCCGAACATATACATATATCTACTATCAAGGTAATATTAAATTTCAAAACCTTAATACCATTTGATAGCCGAATATACATAAACCCACATACATATATGTATATATCCATGATCCATTACATAAATGTTTACACGATATAATCTAAAAGGCCGAATACATTTTCAATATGCACATAAAATTTCCATTTACATTATACATGATTCATAATACATATCACACAACTAACTTAACTTATTTCAAATAAGTAATAAGCTATCACATACCTGGTTACTTTAGCTCGGTTTATTCATTCCATCATAACTTTCATTGCCCATTGAACCACTCGAAATTGGATAGGACACTCAGATAATCACATATATCATACAATGCCAACATCCCAGGCGTGGTCTTACATGTAATCACATATCGATGCCACTGTCCCAGACAGGGTCTTACTTGCACACATATATTGGAGTCACATATCGATGCCAACGTATAAAACATGGTCTTACTCGCACACATATATCGATGCCATGGTCTTACTCGCACATCACATATCAAAATCCTATGTCATGACATATGTATCCTAGCTATTCCTAAGGTTCATACAGGGCTTCCGGACGTCGTAACTTGGTCGGAACAATTTCATAAACATTTCTACCAAGCTTATTCACATTCGGCTATTACATATATATATTTACATATTCCAATTCAGCATATACAATTCACATTTAATTAAAATTAAGTACGTCAATTTGCTTATAAACTTACCTCGGACGATAAAAAACGAAACGGGGCAGCTAGTCGACAACTTTTATTTTTCCTCGATCCAAATTCAATTTCTTTGGTTCTTGATCTAAACATATTCAAATTAAACTCATTCAAACATATTTTCATTCAATTTAGTACCATTTTGCATCTAACATTTATAATTTTTACAATTTAGTCCTTATTGCATAAAACACAAACTACACCAAATTTCTCCATACTCATGTTGGGATGAATTTTACCCATGCTTATACAGGTCCATACATTTCATTTATTTCACATTTTAGTCCCTCAAATTATTATTTTTGCAATTTAGTCCTAATTACTCAAAATCATCAAAAGCTCCAATACAAAACTTGTTAATCTAAAACATATCTTTCATATTTCATCATCAAAAAAAAAATCACAAGCTCTCAATAATATTCATCAAAATAAAAAAAATTCAAGTATAGGTTTTGTAGTACTCGAAGCAACGATCTCAAAAACGTAGAAATTATCAGAAACCGAGCTAGAACTTACCTTGAATCAAGCTTGAAAGTGTCGAACTACTTTTTCTTTTCTTTTTTTTCTTTCTTATTTGATTTCAGCAATGGTGAAAGAAATATGAACATGGCTTTCTATTTTATTATATTATAACTTATTATAATTTTAAGCTTAATTACATATATATCCTTAATGATATAATATAAAAACCATATAATATAAGTCTTATACCGTCCATATATTCTTTTAATGGGCTAATTGAAACATAAAGGCTTCCATTAATAAAGCCAATAACAATTAGGCCCTTTTTAGAAATAACCACCAAATTTTCATTTTACGCGATTATAATGGTTGAACTCTCTACCACGGGCGTCCATCACTACATGGGAGCAAATCACCTAAAAGTTTCTATTGAAATACTTTTCGCCGGCCAAGACGGCAAAGTTGAGGAATGATATCTCCTCCTTTGTGCAAATGTACTTAGAAACCCTATACGATACATGGGAGAGGTATAAGGATTTATTGAGAAGGTGCCCTCACCATGGGTTACCCTTATGGTTACAGGTTCAGACTTTCTACAACGGTTTGAATCCCTCAACTAGACAATTGATTGATGCAGCCGCCGGCGGTACCCTAAATAACAAAACACCTGAAGAGGCTTATGAGTCATGAGGACAAAGCCAACAAAAGTTGCTAGTGTTTTCAGCCTCGACACGGTCACCATGTTTTCAAACCAAGTAAAGCTCTTAAATAAACATTCATACATCCATACAATTCGGTAATTACGAGTTAGATACTTACCAAATATTTTCAATACAATGCAATAAACATTCATACATCCATTCAATGCATTATTACCCTAACATGCACAAACTCAACATTCAAGTTTGTCCAATAATTTCCATGTATCAATAATATATACCATGATTGATGAGCTCATCAATACCATGATTTTAATTCCCTTGTTATTTTTCCATATTTATCCCGTTGAATTTCTCAGAAATTTGGTAGATTTTCAGAGGTTCACTTTTAATGTACAATTTCGGGTTCGTCAATTCATATTCATGTGCACACATTTCCATTTCAGAGAGCACACTCCCACGAACCTCATTCTTACAGTAGGATTATCAGTCTAGGCTAAATCCCTTACAACGACAATTACTCTAATGAACTTGGATCTCAATTACCAGTCCAGGCTAAATTCAGACCCTAATTCGGATTACCCGTCCAGGCTAAATCCATTTTACACATATTCTTCGGGATCACCTGTCTGGCCTAGATCTTTTTTACCGTCAATTCCTTTTCAGAGATCCATCGAGTTTTCCTTTTATTCAACCGGGATTTCTTCCCATTTTTATCAAATATATCAATATTTCATCAATTTTCATACAATGAACATTCAAATCATATTCACATCAATAACATGCATTTCAAGCATTTAAGAATATAATTCAAGTTACACGAACTTACCTTGCTACTTGTTCGTATACAAAAATCTACTAATCCTGAACTTTTTCCTTTCCTTGATCTAGCTTCGTATTTGAATTTTCTGGATCTAAATAAATAAATTTAATCATCAATTTAATACATTTCATGTTCATATGTAAAATTCTCTATAATTCCACTATTATTTATAGTTCATTCAAAGCTGTCTACTTGAGTCGTAGTCACTAAATTATTTATATCTCAAGCTATAGAATTCCAAATTAAACACCGCTTGATGTTTCTAAAACTAGACTTAATTACCTTTCTACATAAAATTTCAGAATTTTTGGTTCAGCCAATAAGTACAATAAAATCTTCAAACTTACCCCTGTTCTGCTGTCTAACCACTTCTACCTTTCTTTGCTAAAAATTAATTATATCTTAGTATAAAATTTGGATGATGTTTCCGTTTGTTTCTATTGAAAATAGACTCACTAATAATTTAAACATGTAAATTTTAACCCCTAATTATTTGTATCCAATTTTTGATGATTTTCCAAATTCAGAACAGGGGAACCCGAATTCATTCTAACCTTGTCTCACAAAATTTATTATATCTCATGATTTATAATTCCATTGCTTACGCCGTTTCTTCTACGAGAAACTAGACTCAATAATATTCAATTCCATATTTTTTTCATCTTCTATCAAATTTGAGTTTGTGGAACAACCTGATAAAGTAAAATGGTTCCTATGGTACCTTACTCATCTCCATCACATAGCCATTCAATTCCTCATCCCTGATCTCCGTTATTTTCTAATAAAAGCTATCAGAGGAAATATTGAACCACAACATCAAAACTTCTTCACTTTTCTATGTTGGTTTCATCCTCTAACACAATGGTTGGACATGATTAATCAGTATTATCAAGAAAATAAAGGGAATTATATGATCATAATCTTCCACAAACCACAATATCTGGTTCAAAGGGGAAAATCAGTTCAGTTAAGATCTTTTCCTAGTGCATGGATTCACAAAGTCCTTGATGAAGATATTTTGGAAATTCTGGAAAGGTGATTCGTACAATCTTACTCCATCTGGGAGTATTCTCAAATGTTGGGCTTTTATGTAGAGGTCAAAACCTACTACAATGTCTTTTCCAGGAAATTTTGAGCCAAGTACTGTTGTTTTAATACAACAGCCTGGGAAAAACTGAATAGTAATAGGCTTACTAATCAGATGGGTGGCAAAGGGGTGATCAGCAGCAAAATTAAAATATCTTACATGAGGTTTCCACCATTCTGGAGGTAAAACATCTGGATTCATAATGGTTTCAGCTGCTCCAATATCTATAAAGGCAATTATAGTAATGGGTTTACTATATTTGTCTAAATAGATTTTAACAGGTATCTGAGGAACTGGGACTGTGTCAACAGAAATATTCTGGACTTTGGCTTGCATCATCTATATATCTAAATACTCTGATTCTGATTCTGAAGATTCACTAAGGTAAGCAGGAATAGCACAAATCGTTCTGTTTGATGGTTCATCTTCAATGGAGCAGACAGACTCTATATCATCTTCTTCTTGTATCTTAATTCCTGATTGTTTCACCATTTGTGCAATCTTCTTAGCTTGTTTATTCTTTGGACAATTTTTTGAAAAATGTCCCTTTTGATTATAGATATAGCAATGATCAGATTTTGTTGTTCTTCTTTTCTTCTTGAGATATCTCCATTGAGGCTTTCTCTTCTTCTTCTTCCATTGTGGAATATTTTTTGAAAAAGAATGTTTTTTGAAATGCTTCTTTTTCTTGGTACGACAGTCACATAACTGGTCTTTTGCACATTTATACTTCAGATGGGAATTATCACAGGCTTTGTCAGTCTTCTTGCTACCATGGAGATAATGTTTTAATATCCTTCTTCTGTTACAGATATCTTCTAAAGTAATAAAGACTTCTTGTTGAAGTTCTCCAACTATTAGTTGAAGAATGTCTTTATTTTGTTTCTGAAGAGCTTGATTAACTGCTGGGAGGGATGAAAGGATGACTGGATTGAGATTTGGATTTAGGCCTAAAGCACAAAATAGTTTAGTCATTATTTTGAAGTGCTTTGCTAAATTCCTTTTGCTGTATGAATAGCATCTTCTTTTGTAGAATTCCCTTCTCTTTAGTGTAAGCAAATCTTCAAGGTTTCCTACAAAATGTTGATGAATAATTCTGATTAGCTGGGCCAGGTCTTGGAGGACTAGAAACTGCATTTGATCATGTTGGGTTATAGCGTTCCACCAGTCTCTCAACATTCCTGTAAATCTGTAAACAAATTCCATAAGGATGTTGTAATTGCTATCTTCAGTTAATTTGCGAGTTTCTAACCAGCAATGAAACTCCTGGATTCTATCTGGCCATCTTTCTGGTGGTAAATAATCAAGTGTGAAAGTAGTTCTTCCAATGGAAGTTTTTGCTGTTTGTCTCTGAAGCGCAGAAGATGATTCTGGCATTTCTTGCATTTCTTCATCACTAGGCTCTTCCACTTTTGTTGTTTGGAAGGCTTTCAGAAGATTTTCATCTTCTAATTCTGATTGTTTTCCTAATAAAGACTCAGATTCTTCTGGCAAGCTTGTATTATTCCATGAATCAGTTTCAGTGGCATCATCTGAGGATTCTTGTTCTTGGTTTTGTTCTTGGTTTTACAAGGCTGAGATTTTTGGGATGGTAGATTCATTATAATCTTTTAAAAAAGCTGATAAAGGATTTTGTTATGAAGATATTAGGAAAACTGATCTTCATTACAGGATCATACAGAAGTTCCTTTGCCAACTCAATAGGGTTATTCCATTTGAGATATGACCTCCTCCAGATATTGATGCTCCTTAGGACACATGGCCTATAAGATACAAACCTTATCACAAAGGAATCTTAAAATCTATCCAAGATTATTATGAAAACATCCCAAATCCCTCATAATGGTCTCAAGAATACATGTGGTATTGCAGTCAAATCAATCTTTCAAAGATGCATCAAGAACAAGACGATAATGATACAGGAGAGGATATGGATGAAGACTTAGATATGATGGCAAATAGTGAAGATTCCATGGACAGTGCTCAGTATCCCCACTCAAATGTCAACAGCTAAAACAAGTCACTTATGATCAGCTACTTTATGTCTGTAGTACTGTTTGCTTTATGTAACAATGTTTGTGGTTGTAGTACTACCAATACTGTTTACTATTTTGTTCTATTATCCCTCCTTCAGCTATAAAAGGAGATGATATTAGTTTGTAAGGATCATCGGGTTTCTTATCAATAAAATATCAGTGTGCTTTTAATATCTATGGCCTTCTAAATTCTCTTTATTTTCTCTAAGTCTTCTTCTTCAGAAAACTTTAGATGAGTTAACAATGAATTGTAATATAGTATGCTCTGGGTTTGCCATATGATGGATCCTACACAACAAAAATATTAAAATTCTGATCAGTGATATCAATATTGCTGAGGATAGCATATGTCTCTTGAATTAAGGGTTTGAAGCTACAAGACCAGAATACAGGGTCGCTTCAATAGTGGCGATACATGCATTTTGATATTCCAAATATCTAGAATCCAATAATGCAATCCTTGCTACCAAGGGCTTTCCAGCTGTTCCATGGTAATTCAAAGTCAAACGAATGGCTCCAAAATGAATATGAGTGTAGCCTACACGTGCCCGTTCTACTGGAAATTCTGCTGCCCAAAACTATTTTAGTGCAAGATGTTTATTACCATTTTTCCCCTAAGCTTTTAATAAATGATAATTTCATCCCTACCCAATTAGCCTCTCAATTGAGCTAATTTTTCTCAATTAACACTTAATTCTATCACTTTAAACTACTTTATAACCTTCGAGAATAAGAATTTGAGCACTAGACTTTAATTCCAAACATTTTCACAATTAGGTCCTAAAAATCAATTTCTATTGAAATTACCTAATAAAATCATCTCATAAACAAATTAAAGCTTCAATTTCATGCTATTTCATCATAAACTTACAGCACTCAACCATGGTGACTTTCAATTTTATCTATGAAATCAAAAACTAATGAATTTAATAGTAGGACCTAGTTGTAAAAGTCTTAAAAACACAAAAATTATAAGAAAAAGGCAAGGATTAGCTCACTTGGTGAAAAAATTATGAAATACCAGCTTGAATAAACCCTTAGGACGTTTTTGGCTGATGATAATGAAGAAATATGAAGAGAATTCTAGATATTCCAATTTGGTCCCATTTTTATTTTAGTAAATTTTGTTATTTTCCCATTTTGCCCTTATTTCACCAATTCTCCTGATTTTTCTCAGCTTATGCCGCCCAAAATAACTCATTTTGGGCTTATTTGCAATTTATGTCCCTTCTCATTTAACAATTGAGCTATTTAATCCTTCTAGTAACTTTTACACCCTTTTCAATTTAGTCCTTTTCACTTAATTAACCACCCAAACGTAAAAATTTTCTAACGAAATTTTAATACCATATTACTAACATTTCATAAATATTTATAAAAATATTTCAGACTAGGTTTTACGAGGTCGAGGTCTCGATACTTTGTTTTTTACTCAATTTCTTCAATAATTTCTTTTTCTAACTAACCACTAAATCAGTAAAATTTTTCTATTGATATTTTCATACGATTTTCCTAACATATCAATATTCATGCAAAAATATTAAAATAAATTTCTCTTTAAATCGAATTTGTGGTTAGGAAACCATTGTTCTGATAACCTTGAATTTAGGCCATTACAAGTCTCCCCCCTTTTTAAGGATTTTCGTCCTCGAAAATCTTACCAGTAAAGAGGTTCGAGTAATGTTTCCTCATTATCTCCTCTGGTTCCCATGTCACTTCCTCAATCCCATGCTTTTGCCATAATACCTTCACCAATTTTATCTTTTTATTTCTGAGCTCTT
This sequence comes from Gossypium longicalyx, assembly GCA_025698465.1. Classification (NCBI taxonomy): domain Eukaryota; kingdom Viridiplantae; phylum Streptophyta; class Magnoliopsida; order Malvales; family Malvaceae; genus Gossypium; species Gossypium longicalyx. The sequence continues at coordinate 61,170,185 of CM046995.1, read as the reverse complement.
TTATCTCGAGAACCAATATCTTAACTGGTTCTTTACTGTAACTCATATCCGGCTGAATCTCCACTTCTATTAGAGAAATAACATTTGAAGGATCTGATCGATATCGTCGTAGCATAGACACATGAAAAACATTATGAATTCTATTAAGTCCGGTGGTAATGCCAATTGATAAGCGACCGATCCAATTCTTTCTATGATTTCATATGGCCCGATAAATCTTGGACTCAATTTACCCTTTCGACGGAACTGGAAAACTTTTTTCCAAGGAGACACTTTTAGGAATACCTTATCACCCACCTAAAATTCAATCTCTTTTCGTTTAAGATGGCTTATGACTTCTGACGATCGAAAGTTGCTTTTAGACTATCCCGAATCACTTTTAATTTTTCTTCTGTTTCCCAGATCAAATCAGCCCTATGTATCTTCTTTTCACTGAGCTCTATCCAATATAACGGTGTTCTACATTTTCTACCATACAAAGCTTCATACAGAGCCATTTTAATTCTAGACTGATAACTGTTATTGTAAGCAAATTCAATCAAAGGTAGATACCTCTCCCAGTTACCTTCAAAGTCTAGTATACAACATCAAAGCATATTTCCAATACTTGAATTACACGCTCAGATTGGCCATCTGTCTGAGGATGAAATGCAGTGCTGAAATACAACTGAGTACCCAGGGCTTCTTGCAATTTATCCAAGAAACGAGACATAAATCAGGGATCTCTATCCGATATAATGGAGACAGACACTCCATGTAGCCTGACAATCTCAGATATGTACAATTCAACCAGTTTATCTAAAGAATAATCCATACGTACTAGAATAAAGTGCACTAACTTTGTCAATCGGTCAACAATCACCCAAATGACATCTTTCTTCCTCGGAGACAACGGTAACCCCGATATAAAATCCATAGTGATTCTTTCTCATTTCCATTCTGATATAGTGATTGGCTGAAGTAACCCTGAAGGTACTTGATGTTCAGCTTTAACCTACTGACATACTAAACACTTTGATACAAACTCAAGGATATCACATTTCATACCCGGCCACTAGTACATCTTTTTCAGATCATTATACATTTTATTACTCCCCGGATGTACAGACATAGTATCGCTGTAAGCCTCGTGTAGAATCTTCTGTATGAGATCTGCATCCTTCGGTACACAAACTCTACCTCTGAATAATAAACAATTATCAGAACCAATCTGAAACTCTAAATCAATACCTGACTCACACTGTGCCCTTTTAACCTGTAACTTCTCATTATTCTTCTGAGCTTCACATATTTGCTGTAGAAATGTTGATTTAGCTCTCAATTCAGCTATGATTGAACCATCATCAGTCAGTGACAACCAGGTATTCATAGCTCGTAAAGCAAACAGAGATTTCTGGCTTAAAGCATCAGCTGCAACATTAGCCTTACCTGGATGGTAATCAATAATCAAATCATAGCACTTCATCAGTTCAAGCCATGTGTCTCAAATTCCAATCTCTTTACGTCATCAGATATTAGGCTTTTATGATCAGTATAAATATGACATTTCTCACCGTACAAATAATGCTGCCATATCTTCAGTACAAATACAATAGCAGCTAATTCAAGATCATGTACTGGGAAATTTCTTTCATATGGTTTAAGTTGTCTTGAAGCATAGGCTATTACTTTACCTTCTTGCATCAAGACATAACCCAAACCATTTAATGAGGCATCACTGTAAATAACAAATTCTTTACTCGGTTCAGGCTGCACTAATATAGGTGCTTTCATTAGTAGATCTTTTAATCGGCTGAAACTTTGCTGACATTCATCAGTTCACTCGAACTTTACATCTTTCTGCAATAATCGAGTTATCGGAGAAGCTATCACAGAGAACCCCTGTACAAATCTCCGATAATAACTAGCTAAACTGAAGAAATTTCTAACTTCAAATACATTCTTCGATAAACTCTAATTAATATTAGCTGAGATTTTATTCGGGTCTACCCTGATGCCTTCGGCGAATACAATATGTCCAAGGAAACCCACTTCTCGGAGCCAAAATTCACATTTACTGAATTTAGCATAAAACTTCTTTTCACGCAGAATTTGCAACACTATTCTCAAATGTTCTGCATATTCTTTTTCATCCCGAGAATAAACCAGAATATCATCAATGAATACTACCACAAATCTTTCTAAGTACGGTCTGAATATTCGGCTCATCAAATCCATGAATACTATAGGTGCATTAGTTAGCCCAAACAGCATAACCAGAAACTCATAATGCCCGTACCTAGTTCTGAAGGTTGTCTTTGGCACATCTGATTCCTTTACCCGTAACTGATATGTAACAGCCAGAAATAGGGCTTAGTCGAAACAATGGTTTTGGAACCATAAATACGAGGTCAAGAAATTATTTTAATATTATTTTATGTGTTATAGCATGACTATATAAGTGCATGAAATTTTTGGTGAATTAATTTTGGCGTTTGAGTGCTTAATCGCGAAAAAGGACTAAATCACATAAAGGGCAAAAGTTTTGTTTTAATAGCCAAAGGTGTCAAATTGCTAGAGAACCATAATTGGGAGTCTTTAAAGTGAAAATAGGCCTTTAATTAGAGTATGGCCAGCCATGGGAGACAAAATTTTCAAAAAGCCAAAATTTATGGGATATTAAGTAACTTTTTGGTAATAAAATAAAATAAAGAAAAAGTTGTCATTTTTTTTTTCATTCCTTCTCTTTCACCAAAAATGGCAGCAAAATGGGGGGTTTTAGAGCTTAAACTTTCAGCAACTTCAATCCCTTGCAAGTAAGTAATTTTAGAGACCTTTCTTGATGATTTTTGCATTTTTAGAATCCTTGTAACATGAGCTTTCAAATGAGGGGACTATCTTGCAAAATGGTTGATAGTTTAGGGACTTTTCATGAAATTATTTGTGTTTTTTTCTGAATTTTTATGAAATAAAATGAGTTATAGTTGAGTAATAAACAACTTTTGTGAAGAGATTTTCATGAAAACCCCTAATAGGACCTTTTTGCATAAGTCGTAAAATAAGTTATACATGTATGAAATAATGAGAATTGAAGGCTGCTTTTAGTATAAAAATTATTTGGCTAGGCTTGGGTAATAAGAGGATGTGATAAAAATTGATTTACGAGCCTAAGGGCAAAATCATAAATTCGTGAAAGTCTAGGGGCAAAATGGTCATTTTTCCAAATTATGTATGGTTGAATTTTTTAATTAATGTGGTGATTAAATCAGCGAATTTTTATCATTATAGATCAAGAAAACTGATATTCAGGCTTAAATCGGGAAAATACAAAGTTATGGACCAAAATGGTAAATTTACCGTTTTCGTATTCGAGGTAAGCCCGTGTGATTTAATAAGCATGTTATTAATGTTATTATTGTTATACTTGAAAATCTCCTTATTATTATTGTATTGAATTATGTGTTAGTGCTAGGGTGTATAAGAAAATATTATACCCTATGAAATAATCGAAAGCTTAATATGTCAATTTCACTTTGTGTATTTATAAAATATTGGAAATCGATGAAATATGATATCTTGTTAAGAGGAGTAAATTATAGAATGAAGAAATGAACTAAAAGTTCTTATGGTGACGAACCTTGTGAATTGTATGATCAATTCTTCGAACGAGCTTAGCTACGATGTAACCCTTGAGAAATCCCAGTTGGACCTTTGGAAATACCTAGGATACAGGCATCGAGACACTGCTGTTATGTGAGCCAGTGTAAGACATATTTGGGACATGCATCAACCACATTATGATATGCTAGTATAAGACATGTCTGGGACATGCATCGGCATTGAGACGAGAGCCAATGTAAGACATGTCTGGGACATGCATCAACTACAAGATGTGCTAGTGTAAGACATGTCCGGGACATGCATCGGCAAGGATATGTGAGAGCCAGTGTAAGACCATATCTAGGATATGGCATCAGCATCGATATGTGTAAGATTTCCCGATTATCCTCTGGTATTCCAAGTAGTTCAACGGAGTGTTTAAAGCTTGTGATGAAAGCGAGAAGGTAAATATATGAACATGCCGAAAAGGTACAAGTATGTATATTGCGAACATGAAACAATGCACCTTTGGTAAGGATACAAATAAGTAAGTTATGCCTATGAAAATGAAATTGTGGTGACCTTGTGATTATGGTTCTATGTTTATGATGTACATATATGTATTTGTACCATGATGGTTGAAATGTAATTGATGATTATGTGTGAGACTTTGAGGCCACATTAAATTGAGACATGAAATGTATATTCCTTTACTTGGGGGCCTAATGACCATGAAAGGAGAAATTGATTGGCATAAATGCCCATTTAAAAATGATCATAAAAGAGTGAAATATAGTAATAAAACAGTTTCGGACAACAGCAGTAGCCTGATTTTGAAAATACGCCAAAAATAGCAGAAAGTGAATTAGAGACTGAATAAAATATTGAATTGAAGCTTATTGAGTCTAGTTGCACATAGAAGAAACGATGTAAGCAAAAGAAGTTCATATTATGAGATATTTGAAATTGGGTTAGACATAGTCAGAACAATTTTGAAATCCCCTGTTCTGATTTGGGAAAATCATCAAAAATTGTAAAAAAATAATTATGGGTTATAACTTATATACCTAGATTCCTTAATGAGTCTATTTTTAATAGAAATAAATGGTAACATCATTTGAATTCTATATGAAGATATAATTAATTTTTAGTTAAGACTGGTCGAAGCTACCAGGCAGTGAATCAGGGGTAACTTTACAGAATAAACTGTACTAATTGGCTAAACCAAAAATTCTTAAATTTTTATGGTAAGAATATATATGAGTCTAGTTTCAGAGAAAATTATCAGATCTTAATTTGGAGTTCCATAGCTCTATATATAAATAATTAGTAACTATGACTCGAGAAAATAGCTTGACTGAAACATGAGTAAAAATACAAATAGGGTTGTATTACCATGAGAAGCAAGTTGATAAGTTGCTTATTATTTTCATACGGTCTTACTAAGCTATAAAGCTTACTCCTTTCTTTTCCTTTCCTTTAGTGTTTTCAGGTTAGCTTGGGGTTGGAGATCATCGGAGGCAGCATCACACTATCAAGTCACTATTTTTGGAATAATGAAGCATATATTAGAAATTTCAAGTGAGTGGCATGTATAGGGATCTAGTTGATTGACATGTAATATTTTTTTTTGGCCAAATGTGTTGGCTTATATTGAGTTATATGTATATGGCCATAAGATGTGGCTCATATTGATTATGGCTTGTAAGCCTAGCTATTCATGTCATGTCTAATGTTTATAATGTGATTTTGTTTGTTTGCCATGCATGGTTAGTAATATGACATGTGTGTTGGAGGTATGATCTATGACCAACTGAGGTGGTCATAGCCATATAGTAATTGCACGTTATAAACACAACGTGATAATGGTTGAACATGAGTGCTTGATGAATAAGTTGGTAACCATAGTATAATGATAAAAGTGGTCATCAAAATGACAAGTCTTATGAATGTGAAATAAGGAGTCTAGACTTGGTATTGCATGAGTAGATGCATTGCTTGTAAGAGGACATGTTAGTGTTAAAGATATGTCTTAATAAAGAGTGTTTAATCACTAAAATGATACCATGATTTGCGATTATGATGTGCATAAGGTTGTAAAAGATTATGGGTAACATGAACGCTTGGAAAATAGCCTAAGTGTTGGCCACATGGGCTGAGACACGACCGTGCGTCTTAATCGTGTGAGGGACACGGCTTGGAGACACGGGCGTGTGGCCCGGTCGTGTGGTTCGATATGCATGCTGACATCATAAACAGAGAGTTACACAGCCTGAGGACACGGGCGTGCCAAAAGCACACGGGCGTGTCCCTGTGTCCACACGGGCATGTGACCCTGTTTCATGAGAAAATTTTCTAAGTTTTCCTTAAACTTCTTAAAGTTCTCGGTTTAGTCTCGAATCAATTTTGGTGAATGTTTTGGGTTTCGTAAACCCAAATAAGGGATGACATGCATGTGTTTGAAAGGTTTTGAATTAAAAGAGATTTTATGACCCGTTTTTGCATGAAGGTGTATGTTTAAGTCCGGTAATGCCTCGTACCCTGTTCTGGCGTCAGACATGGGTAAGGGGTGTTGCATGATAATAACCTAATCGGAGATCAATCTTTGAAAACACTGTAGCACCTTTCAGCTGATCAAATAAATCATCAATCCGAGGTAACGGGTACTTATTCTTTATGGTTACTTTATTAAGCTGCCAGTAGTCAATACACAGTCTCAAAGACTCGTCTTTCTTTTCAACAAACAAAACCGGAGCACCCCAAGGTGAATGACTCGGTCGAAAAAAACCCCTATCAACAAGTTTCTGTAACTGTGTCTTTAACTTTTTTAATTCTGTAGGAGCCATCCGGTACGGAGCTATGGAAATCGGAGTAGTTTCTGGAACCAAATCTATAGAGAATTCCACTTCTCTTTCTGGTGGCAACCCTGGTAATTCCTCTGGAAACACATCAGAAAATTCACATACCACTGGCACTGCCTGAATCTTTGACTTAGATACCTTGGTGTCGAGTACATAAGCCAAGTAAGCATCATACCCTTTTTTGACATACTTCTATACTGCCATCACTAAAATCACGTCAGATAACCCTTCTGTTTGATCAGATTTATCCCGGAGCAACTCACCATTCTGACATTTTAGCACAATATATTTCTGTCTACAATTTACTACTGCATCATGCTGGGTTAGTCAATCCATGCCCAATATCACGTCAAATTCATCAAATGGCAGTAACATCAAATCAACCAGGAAACAATAACCTCTTACCATCAGTAGACAATTTTTATAAATTTTATCCACCAAAACAGATTGGCCTAGGGCGTTCGAGACTTTAACCACAAATTCAATAGGTTCAATATATAAATCTTTAACACATGCAAGCTTTATACATATATATATGAATGCATAGAACCGAGATCAATTAATGCAGTAATATCTGTGTCAAGTAAAGAAAATGTATCAGTAATAACATTGGGTGCTGAAGCATCTTCTCTGGCACGAATGGCATATGTCCTAGCAGGTGCTCGTGCCTCAGGCCTGCCTGCAGTATCTTTCATAGCTCCTCGACTACCACTGACATTACCAGATGGTCGAGGTGGTCTACCCCTCGAAATTGGATTACTCAGCTTCGATATCTGTTCAGCTTCTTTTTCACCCCTTTCTGGACAATCTCTAAGGAAACGGTTGAAAGAATTGCATCGGTAACAAGCCTTCCTCTTTAATCAGCATTCGCCAAAATGGGTTTTATTACAATACTGGCATCTAGGCTTAGAACTACCGACACTACACATACTAGTCACAGACGAAGTGGGAGATCTCGAGTTAGTGCGTTGGAAGCCCCGTTCTTTTCCAGAATATCCTGTTACTGAAGTAGGATGATCATAATACCTCTTTAGTTTCTTTAAAATTGAAGATGATTTAGATTTCCCCGTTGATCTTTTATTGAAAACCCAAGCTTTTCTTTCAACTTGTTTCTTTTCTTTGCTCAGTTCTTCTACTTTATAAACTCGCTCTGCAAGGGTAGCAAACTCTCAGATTTCAAGAACTCCAATCAATAGCTTGATATCTTCATTCAACCCTTCTTCAAATCGTTTACACATTTCGGCTTCTGATTGTACCCATTCCCGAGCATATTTACTCAACCGAATAAATTCTCTTTCATACTTAGATATAGATTTGTTGTCCTGTTTCAGCTCAAGAAATTCTTTTTCTTTTATGATCAAGGAACCTCTAGAAGATATATTTCTTTTTAAATTCATTCTGAAAGAACTCCCAGGTAATCTCTTTTTTCGGAACTACCGAAGCTTTAGTGTTCCACCAATGATAAGCTATGTCTTTTAGCACTGAGACAACACATTTCAGACATTCTTCTGGTGTGCATGATAATTCCTCCAAAACTTGAGTAGTATTTTCTAACCAAAATTCAGCCCATTTGGAATCATCATCAACTGTAGCTCTGAATTCTTTTGCCCTATATTTTCTAATTTTATCAACCAGAGCTTTCCCTTTTCTGACAGATTCAGTACCTGTACCTTGTGCGATGTCGGGAACCAGTGGAGGAGCAGGAGGCGGAGCTTGAGCTTGTTGCATTACAGGGTTAGTTCTTAAGTATTGACTAAACCATTCATTCATTGTTTGAAAGAAGGCTCGTTTTTCCTCTTCACCTTGGCCCTCAGATACGGGCCTTGAACTACTAGTAACTTCGGCTTCCCTCTGTGCCCGTTCTGGAGCAAGAGCATGACTCCCGGCTTCCTCAGATTGAGCTCGGTCGGTAGACATTTACTATAAAAAAAACACATTTAAATAGTCAAGAGATATCACACTATCAATAATAATTTAAATGGCATGTATAGCAAATCTCGTATTTGCTACGTCGACCCGAGAACCTGCTAAACCGTAGCTCTGATACTAACAAATGTAATACCCCCTACCATTATTCGTTGTCGAAATAGGGTACGAGGCATTACCAGAGTTTACCAAATTAATTTTCTACTATTACGAGTTAAATACTATTCGTTTACCGAAAAATGTCATGACATCCCTTAAATGGGCCTCCGAAGTCCAAAACATACATTGAGACCAAACTGGGATTAAATCGAAACCATAAGAAATTTTTCGCAAAATCCCAAAGGTTTTTTTTTCATGAACTCAATATAACCCCTTTATAAATATCTAACCTTCCCTGCAATTTTAAACCTAGACCAATCCAAATCAACCAATCCATTTCAACATATTTTCAAGATAGATTCAAGCATATCCATAAGATAACCTCATCACATACCAAAATCAAGATTTGTTAGCCATACCAATGGCTAACCTTACATTCATTTCACATTAACATTTACTTTATTAGCTTATACATGCCATTGATTTCCAAAATAAAGTTTCTTTATATATTGAAATCTTGAGGTTGATAGTGTGATGTGTCCCCGACTGAATCCGACCTTCAAGCTCTTAACTCTACAAAACAGGGGAAAAGGAAACAGGGTAAGCACTTTGTACTTAGTAAGCTCATGTAACAAGAATTATACTTACCTAATATTTTCAATACAATGCAATAAATTCATACATCCATTCAATGCATTATTACCTTAACATGCACAAACTCAACATTCAAGTTTGTCCAATAATTTCCATATATCAATAATATATACCATGATTGATGAGCTCATCAATACCATGATTTCTATTCCCTTGTTATTTTTCCATATTTATCCCATTGAATTTCTCAGAATTTCGATGGATTTTCAGATGTACACTTTTAGTGTACAATTTCGGGTCCGTCAATTCATATTCATGTGCGCACATTTACATTTCAGAGAGCACACTCTCGCGAACCTAATTCTTACAGCGGGATTACCAGTCTAGGCTAAATCCCCTGTAATATAAACTCATAGAGTATTGTTGGGATTACCAGTCCAGGCTAAATCCCCTGCAACGACAATTACTCTAATGAGCTTGGATCTGAATTACCAGTCTAGGCTAAATTCAGACCTTAATTCAGATTACCCGTCTGGGCTAAATCCATTTTACACATATTCTTTGGGAGGGCTATATCAGGATAGGATCACCCGTCCGGGCTAGATCCTTTTTACCATCAATTCCAATTCAGAGATCCATCAAATTTTCCTTTCATTCAACCGGGATTTCATCCCCTTTTTATCAAATATATTAATGTTTCATCAATTTTCATACAATGAACATTCAAATCATATTCACATCAATAACATACATTTCAAGCATTTAAGAATATAATTCAAGTTACACGAACTTACCTCGATACTTGTTCGTATACAAAAATCTACTAATCCCGAAATTTTTCCTTTCCTTGATCTAGCTTCGTATTTGAATTTTCTGGATCTAAATAAATATAATCATCAATTTAATACATTTCATGTTCATATGTAACATTCTCTATAATTCCACTATTATTTATAGTTCATTCAAAGCTGTCTACTTGAGTCATAGTCACTAAATTATTTATATCTCAAGCTAGAGAATTCCAAATTAAAAACCACTTGATGTATCTGAAACTAGACTCAAATACCTTTCTACCATAAAATTTTTAGAATTTTTGGTTCAGCCAATAAGTACAGTAAAATGTTCAAACTTACTCATGTTCTGCTGTCTAATAGCTTCTACCTTTCTTTGCTAAAAATTAATCATCTCTTAGTATAAAATTTGATGATGTTTTTGTATGTTTCTATTGAAAATATATGCATTAATAATTTAAACATGTAAATTTTAACCCCTAATTATTTTTCTCAAATTTTTGATGATTTTCAAAATTCAAAACAGGAAACTCGAATTCATTCTGACCTTGTCTTACAAAATTTATTATATCTCATGATTTATAATTTAATTGCTTACACCGTTTCTTCTATGAGAAACTAGACTCAATAAGCTTTAATTCATATTTTTTTCATCTTCTAATTCGATTTCCACAATTTATGGTGATTTTTCAAAGTTAATTTATTATTGCTGTCCAAAACTATTTTAGTACAAGATGTTTATTACCATTTTTCCCCTAAGCTTTTAAAAAATGATAATTTCGTTCCTACTCAATTAGCCTCTCAATTGAGCTGATTTTTCTCAATTAAAACTTAATTCTATCACTTTCAACTACTTTATAACCTTTGGGAATTAAAATTTCAGCACTAGACTTTAATTTCAAACATTTTCACAATTAGGTCCTAAAAATCAATTTCTATTGAAATTACCTAATAAAATCATCTCATAAACAAATTAAAGCTTCAATTTCATGCTATTTCATCATAAACTTACAGCACTCAATCAGGATGACTTTCAATTTCATCCATGAAATAAAAAACTAATGAATTTAATAGTAGAACCTAGTTGTAAAAGTCTTAAAAACACAAAAATTATAAGAAAAAAGGAATTGATTAGCTCACTTGGTGAAAATATTATGAAATACCAGCTTGAATAAACCCTTAGGACATTTTTGGCTGATGATAATGAAGAAATATGAAGAGAATTCTAGATATTCCAATTTGGTCCCATTTTTATTTTAGTAAGTTTTGTTATTTTCCCATTTTGCCCTTATTTAACCAATTCTCCTGATTTTTCTCAGCTTATGCCGCCCAAAATATCTCCTTTTAGGCTTATTTTCAATTTATGTCCCTTCTCATTTAAAAATTGAGCTATTTAATCCTTCTAGTAACTTTTACACCCTTTTCAATTTAGTCCTTTTCACTTAATTAACTACCCAAACGTAAAAATTTTCTAACGAAATTTTAATACCATATTACTAACATTTCATAAATATTTATAAAAATATTTCTGACTCGGTTTTACGAGCTTGAGGTCTCGATACCTTATTTTTACTCAATTTCTTCAATAATTTCTTTTTCTAACTAACTACTAAATCAGTAAAATTTTTCTATTGATATTTTCATACGATTTTCCTATCATATCAATATTCGTGAAAAAATATTAAAATAAATTTATCTTCGTGCAAAAATATTAAAATAAATCTATCTTTAAATCAGATTTGTGGTTACGAAACCACTGTTCCGATAACCTTGAATTTAGGCCATTACAACTCTCCCCCCTTTTTAAGGATTTTCGTCCTCGAAAATCTTACCAGTAAAGAGGTTCAGGTAATGTTTCCTTATTGTCTCCTCTGGTTCCCATGTCGCTTCCTCAATCCCATGCTTTTGCCATAATACTTTCATCAAATTTATCTTTTTTATTTCTGAGCTCCTTTGTCTCCCGAGCCAAAATCTTAACTAGTTCTTCACTATAACTCATATCCGGCTAAATCTCCACTTCTGTCGGAGAAATAACATTTGAAGGATCTAATCGATATCGTCGTAGCATAGACACATGAAAAACATTATGAATTCTATTGAGTTCTGGTGGTAATGCCAATCGATAAGCGACCGGTCCAATTCTTTCTATGATTTCATATGTCCCGATAAATCTTGGACTCAATTTACCCTTTCGACGGAACCGAAGAACTTTTCTCCAAGGAGACACTTTTAGGAATACCTTATCACCCACCTAAAATTCAATCTCTTTTCGTTTAAGATCGGCTTATGACTTCTGACGATCGAAAGCTGCTTTTAGACTATCCCGAATCACTTTTAGTTTTTCTTTTGTTTCTCGGATCAAATCAGCCCCATGTATCTTCTTTTCACTTAGCTCTGTCCAATATAACGATGTTCTACATTTTCTACCATAGTTCTGTCCAATATAACGATGTTCTACATTTTCTACCATACAAAGCTCCATACGGAGCCACTTTAATACTGGACTGATAATTGTTATTATAAGCAAATTCAATCAAAGGTAGATACCTCTCCCAATTACCTTCAAACTCTAGTATACAACATCGGAGCATATCTTTCAATACTTGAATTACACGCTCAGATTGACCATCTGTCTGAGGATGAAATGCAGTGCTGAAATACAACTGATTATTTCTTTTCTTATTTATTTATTTATTCTATTATTTTATATCTTTACTTGTCTAGTTCTTTGTTTCTTGATTATTTCATTTCTTTATTGTCTCTTTTTATTCAGATTATTGATAGTTATCTTTCTTTTTCTAGCTTTGCTTGTTATTGTGTTAAGATAAAGATGATACTTATTCTTTTGTTGGATTGAATTTTTACTAATTTTATTAATCTTGGTTAATTGTTCTTCACATTCCGAATTGATTATATATGAATTGCTTTCTGCTTTTTATTCTTCTTTATTTTAGAATATTTAAATTTGCCTTCTAGTTGAGAATCAGCTAGTTGATTTATTTTTTCTTATTTTCACCAATTTAAATCATGATGACTTTATTTCTAGTTTTTGCATGCTTGGATATTAATACACACTGTTTAGGCATAATTTCCTATTTAAGACTACTTAGACTTTGCTTTTATTTGCAAAATTGGTGATGATTTATTTATTTATTGATGAATCTTTTCCTTTTTCAGGTCCATAATGACAAACACACGTGGTAAGACTAAGACCACTGTCCCTGCTTTGAAAAAGCGGAAGGGTCCTGGCTCGACCTCCTCTTTGAGTGCATCTGCCGAGGCTCACCACCCCTATCTGAAATTTTCGGTGGGCCTTCAAGAGGATTTGTACTAGCTTCATCGAGTGCCACCCCTCAGTCTAGGCCGCTGCATTGATTGGACCGCACTAGAGCAGATCCGACTCGCCAATGATGTACATGCTATTATTGCTACCACTCCGTGGGATCGATTCTTTGATATCATCGAACCCACACATACGAAGCTCACCTTGGAGTTTAGTGCTACCTTTTCGGTCCAGCAGGTCATGTCGGTTCATGATGAGTTAGACACCATCTTCTTTCGCCTCGGTGGGTTACTGCGACAGATGAGCGTCCCTCAGTTCGGTGCAGCTATGGGACTTTATACAGAGGAGTTCATGTCTACCGAGGACTTCCTCCAGCTTTATCGACATATCCACCACTCATCTTTGCTTTGTTGGACCGATCTTACCGGCAGCCAGATACCATATGATGCGAGTTGCTCGAAGGTGACATCTCTCTCTTCGGCCCTATGGTATCTTCACGCCCTCCTAACTCACACTTTGACAGGACAGAGAGAGAGAGCGTAGGAGTTGTTAGTACCTATGATGCCTACTTTTTGTGGAGCATGGCTACCGGACATGTCTTTGATTTGGCGTACTTCATCGCACTATCTTTCCGCCATCAGACTGAACGCCATAAGAAGGGTCCCATTTGTCTAGGCCCTTACGTGACTCGTCTTGCTCGACACTTTGATTTACTCGACATATCGGAGCAGTCCTCGACATTTACCCTAGTCAGTCAGATGTCCCCTCAGGGCATCTCGAGTATGATCCACATGAGGATGATCGAGCGGTGACATGGAGTGGACCCCTTTAGTATAGACCATTTCAGTCTGACATTTAGTCTGACCTAGAGGACTTCACTAATGATGTTCCTCCCTACCACGAGGATCCACCTCCACCACCACTTTCGAGTCACCGCCTTACTCATTCTGCTGCTACCCTTACAGACCTCTCTGAGCGATTTACTCGATTCGAGCAGCAGTATTTTTAGAGGTTCGACAACATCGATGCCACTCTGCAGTAGATATGTCAGCACCTCCATATTTCATCTTCAGCACCAACGACTCACAATGCTGACTTCTATGATGATGAGGACCATTGAGTCCATTTATCTTTAGATTTATTTTTATTTTTATTTTCCTTTTTCCTTTTCTTTTTATGTTTATTTTGTCTTTATTTTTTGAACTCTATTTAATTAATATGGTTGTTTCTAATCGAGTAACCCTTTTTAATTCTTTTCACCCTTGTGTTTATTTTCTTATCAGTTGTTCAGAATTTTGCAATACACCTACACTTATCTATAATTCCACTTTTCACTATTCTGGGAATTTCATCCAACAGTCAGGGCAGTTTCAATTATCTCCCTCTCTTATGATATTCTGTTCCTATTATGATTATCTATTTTTGTACATTGAGGACAATGTACATCTTAAGTGTGGGAAGGTTATTTATATGATTATTTGAAAATCCCTGAATTATACCTTGTGTTTAAGTGATTTTCTCATATTACAGTTAGAATGAATTATTATCGATTTATGATTATCATTGATGTGTTTTAGATTAAATTCATAGGTAATTGTGCATTGATTGTTTAAACTTTAAGACATTAGAGAATCAAGCATGAGAAGTCTATTTTCAGAATTAAAATTTTTAGGTTGTTTCCCTAAATTGAGGTATTACCTTAAAGTTTGAAATTTGCAAGATTGACATCAAAAACCATAATTTTTGTGAGATTTTGAGCCTTTAAAGCATACATTTTTATTGCTCACTTTATTATTGGTTATGAGTGTGTCAATATTGAATTGTTATTCTAGAACTTGCTTCGATTATACATGTTGAGACCACACATTTGATTTGATATACTAAGATGATAAAGGCACCTAGGTTTTAACCCACTTATCCCATAAAAAGCCTACCTTCATAATTAACCCTTAGTGAACCCCTTTGATACTAACAAACCGTTTCTTAATTTACCATTAATATTAACCCATAACTCATTTTTGATTCATTGAGAATTTTCCCTATTTTATTGACTCACTTTTTTTCGAGATTTGATTTGGTTAGTTGCCTAACTATATTCTTTTAATTCAGTTTTCTGATTTTCTCTTATTATTCATTCAAAAAAAAGTCAAAAAAAAATTATACATTTATGTTGATTATTTCTAGTTCTTTGGTTTGAGCTTAAGTAGTTAATTTCATATTCTGAGAAGAAGCTCGTTTTATTCTTGAATTATTTCGATTGATGTAATTATTCAGTATTAAGTTAGTTTTTCTAGTTAGGTAATTTATCAATTCAATCTCGATTCTAACCTTCTTGTTCAACCTTTATCCACACCTTTAACCCAAGTCCCATTACAACCCTTTAAAGACCTTTTGATTTGTATATCATCTCATTTTACAGTGGTGGAGATTTGATTTTCATGTAAGCCTATGGTAATAACTTTTTTTGTTTGCCTTTTGAGTGCTTAAGTTTTTAACCTTAAACACTTTGAGTGATTTGAGTGAATCTTTAATGAGGAGGTCAAATCTTGTTGGTTTCAAATTAAAGGTAAATATTTAAATAAGGGGAAATACCTACGTTTTCATGTTTTAAAAATGATAGACTTGGATTGCTTGTGCATTTAGTATTCTTTTAGTTGAATTATCGATGTGTGATTATCTGTGAATTATGATAAAACATTATTGATGAGAATTATGAATTGAGAAAGTTTAATTTTAATTGTGAGTTGAGGATTTTGATTGAGGATAAGCAAACGCTTAAGTGTGGGGTATTTGATAAACCATAAATATAACATGTTTTAATCTCATGCTTAGCATGTTTTTGGATGATTTATTATCTAATTTAGTGAATTTGATGCTCTTAATCCTTTAATTTCATGTTTTATACTTAGGAGAGCATAGGGGAACAAAAGGAGCAAAAAATGGGCCAAAAAAGGGACAAAACGGGCTGATTTAAATATCCACACGGCCAAAATTATTTCCACACGGGCTGAGCACATGCCTGTGTGAGACATACGAGCTGGACACACGCCCATGTGGCAGCCCGTGTTGATATCGCTCCTTGTTTCTCAAACAAGTGGAAAAAGCCAATTTTTAGGGTTTCTAAGATTTTAAAGTCTAAAAATACATACTATAAGAGGGCCTAAGAGGAGACACAGAGGAGAAAGCAAAAATTACTCAAAGAAAGTTGTTGGAATCATCTCGGAAGCAAATCCACTTCAGAATTGAAGATCTCCATTCAAATTTCTCTTGAAGTTTATTTGGGTTTTTTTATGTCTTGTTTTTTAAAATTTAAGATGTTTTCCTTTTGCATTATGAAATAAACTCCCTAAATACCTAGGGAGGATGAAGCTTATGATGGATCTTATTATTTAATTATCTGAATTACACGATAAATACTTGTTCTTATCCTTAATTATGTGTTCTTAATCCTTACCTTAATATTTTTAAGATATTAATCCAAGTTTGATGTGCTTATTCAATGGAGCAAAAGTCTCTGTTTAAGAGTAGATCTAGCATAATTAAGCGGAGTTACATGCAATATTAGAAATAGGAGACATAAAGCTGCAGGATTAGAGTCAAATCTAATAAGGGAATCCATAGATCGAGTTAATGCGACGATAGGGGTTTTAATTAGAAAGAGATTTCAATTAATCAACCTAGAGTCAATTGTTCTTAGTCTCAAAAGAGATATTAACATAATTTAGGGATTTCTACGGATCAAGACAAGTGAATAAATCGTTTGATTCAGAGTCAGAATAATAAGTGAAGTCTAGGTGGATTCTTTCTTGGGTATTGTCTCTCTCATTGGTTTTCTTAAGTATTTTTCAAATTCGATCTCTATCGCGTTCATAGTTCATTAGTTTAATTTTAGATTAAAATAAATCCCTTTAATTATAGACTAAATAATAGAAAGATAGTTATTACTAGTACTTTTAGTCCTTGTGGATACGATATTCTAGACTCACCATAGCCATACTACTATTCGATAGGTGCGCTTGCCTTTATTGTGATCGTAATCTAGTTTAGTGAATCATTAAAACGATCATCAAACATCAATGCCATTGAAAAAAACACATCTTTTCTAACAGCCTCCATTTTTGTCGAACTCAATTTCGTCTCCATAAAGAAAACTATTTGGGGATGATAAATCTTCGGAATATACTGAAGCCGTCTAACTGTTTGTGGACTCTACAATCCACGAACATTCCAGCACAAAATTTTCATTGCTTCCGATCGGCTTGCCCAATGGCAGCCGCCGATATCTGTTTAAAATGAGTTGAACGCCGATCCGTAGCCTCCAATGAATCTTGATCAATAGGAACATTAGAGCCCAATTTATTAAACCTCTGTCTTTTTTTACGATCTTCATGGAAAAAAGGTTATTCTTCTAATTCACAGTCCATATTTACCACTCCCACTCCATTCAACCGGCTCAGCCCATTTGAGATTGTTTTTGGAATATCACCCTTCTATGAACACCCTATTAATTGAATTGTTCCACCCCTCAAATCCTTTTCACCATTAATACACAAATTCTTTCCATGTTGGAAATCATTTAAAACAGCTTGAGATTTGGAACCTTCCAAATTAGTCCCCAGTACAGGATTAAAATTGCTACCAAATTCACGTTCTTGATTATGGCTTGAGTTTAGGTTGGATTGATGCCCAAATTCAGACTTTCCAAAAAGACTATTGTCCCCATTCCCCCTCAACCAGACACTGTTGACAATGGAAGCTTTCCTCCCCTGTGCCCTTAACGACAAATCCCAACCCATCTCCATTTCTTGCATTCCATGTTGAAGCCTCTTTGGACAAACACTATCTCCATGCCCAAGACATCCACATAAGAAGCAAAATAACATTAATTTTTCGTACTTAAACTTAACATAAGTGGACTTTGTCGCAGAAATCATAATTTTCTTTCGTCTTTTTAGAGGAATTCGAACATCAAGTTGAACACGAATGCGCATATAATTCATATTGCCATTTGACAATTGCTTCATATCATACTCCAAAAATCTTCCAATAAAGTTCCCAAACTACACTGCCATGGATTCCCTGAATAAACCTAGTGGCAATCCATGAATTTGAATCCACCAATCTGAATATACCAAAGGAACAGACACCGGATCTTCATTCTCCCCAATCCTATGGAAAATCAAAAGATGATTATTAAAAGTCTAAGGGGCACCTGTAATAACCCTTGAAATATCAATCTCGTTAAAAAATTTGAACAAAAAATGTTTCTTTCCCAGATCTGAAATTTGCACACCCTCCAAAGGATGCCAAATATTTGCCATAGTATTTCTCATTGCTGGAAAATGTACCATGCTAACAGTAAGAAAACACCCCACCAAGCAAAAACTATACATATCATTTTGGCCTTCTGCATCCACCGGAATAGAGAATGCCTCTTCTTCCCCATTATCTAAACTCAATTCTGCCATATCTCTCTACATCTTCTTGTATCAGTAAAGACGACTGAAAAACCTCACCAAAAGGAAAACACCGATAGCACATGATAACAACAAACAAAGAAGAGAGAACAAAACAGGAGAAAAAAACGAATGAGAAAACGAAAAAACAAAGCATATCATAGACGACAGACAGAAACGTGCCAAAGCGGTAGATGAAAAAACTTTGTTTTTTTTATATAAGGAAAAAATGGAATTTGTAAAAAAGGCATTAAGTTAATCCTTTTATTATAAAACAAATTAATTTAATTTCTATATTATTTAATTAACTTTTAAATGTTTCTTGCCATAAACATCACGCACCACCGACATTTAAAATAAATTTAAATTAAATGTCACCTGAAATTAAATCAAAGTAAACAACTAGTGAAAAGATGAAAATTGCTTCTGTATTTATTTTAGGATAAACTACATTTATTGTCCTTAAGCTTTAACTAAAATTAAGTTTTAATCATCTAATTTTCAAAAGTTACATAGTTATCATTAATGTTATCAAATTGTAACGTTTAACTTTTATGAAGATGATGTGGCATATTAATTTAAAGGATTAATAACAAATTTAGCCCTTGAACTATAATTAAATATCAATTTAATAGTTTTAAAATTTTTCTTAATACTATTCCTAAAAGAATTAAAAGAATCTTAAAAATAAATATGAAATATTAATTCTTTTAAAAAATATATTAAACTTTTTAAAAAGAACCATGTTTGTAAAAGAGATAGATATAAAATCCGACTTTGATAGCTAAACAATTTTTTGGACATTTAGGCACTTAAAATTTATTTTCATTAACAGTTTTAATCCTTCTAATTTAATCCTGTTAATTTTTAGATTAGATCTTGATGTGGCCCAATCAAAGTGCGAGGCCTTTTTGCACATCATATAAATTAAAAATATATATTTATTGAAATTAAATTTTAATTAAGGAATTATTATTATTTATTTCCTTCACCCAACTCGTTTCTCCATACCTCAGTCTCTTTACTGCAGTACACAATACTTGTTGCATACTTGTAAGTTGTAGAGAAAATAGGGCATTCAAGCTTTTGCAAAGATAAATTTTAATATGAAAATTAGGACTAAAAAATTCAATGAACCGTGCGAATAGGTATTTTTCTGCATTCAAAGCTTATAGCAGAGAAAAAGACAGTGAAAGAAAGGGCAAATTTCAAGCTTTTAATGGTAAAAAAAAAATTAAATGGTTAGTAAATGACCATCAAGTTTTAATCCAGGGATGCTAATCAAGAAGCTGACTTGGCCAAGTTTGGAATTGGAAGATCGTCTCTCTCCTGCAAAATTCAACTTAATGCTTTTGCTTCTACTTTCCTCCGTTTTGACTTAAAAGATTTCCATTTAAATATATATTAAAAAAAGTTTAATATATTCTTTTAAAAAATGGAATATTTTCTTTTTTAACATGTTTTTAAATTTTTTTAGAATTATTCTCAAGAAAAAAATTTAAAAATATCAAATTGAGATTTTAGTTATAGTTCAGGGGCTAAATTTACTATTAACCATTTACATTAACATGCTACATTATCCTCTTACCTAAGTTAATGGGACCAAAATATAAAAATTCAATAACGCTAGTGGCAATTATGTAACTTTTGAAAATTGAATGATTGAAATGTAATTGTAATAAAAATTTAAGGACAATTGATATAATTTACCCTTTATTTTATTGAAAGACGCTTTTGAGAAATTATTTTCTAGAAAATAGTTTTTTTTAGAAAATCTAATATTTTTTCGGATGATTCTATTTAAAATATTTGTTTTTTATTTGAATTATTTTTTGAAATTATCTTTTAAAACTTTTTCTTAATTAAACAAACATTGTGTAATTTATATTTGTTGCATAATATTATAGAAACATTTTTTTTACAACCAAAATTTATTTTATATTAAGATGAAATTTTTATAATAAATATTAATTTAATAATAATCAATATATAATTAAAATTTAATCTGAAATTATATATATACATTATATGATATATGAATGCGGAAAGAATCATTATTTATATTTATATTATTAAAATATTTATATTTTATATTATAAAAACATTTAATACTAAATATTTATGAATTATAATATATATTTATTGTAGATACAAAATTTCGTTGGAGCCCCAAACGATACGATCAGTTTAATTTTAATTTTAATTTTTAATTTTAAAAGCTCACAAGATCACCAATTTATGGACCTATTTACACTCTGTAAAGCTTGCTTGATGAATTTGCAAATGGAGAACTCTCTAAATTTGATTTGGATTAGACTTATTTTGCAATTTAATTTTGAACTCTTTTCTTATCTTGTCAAATTTATTTTGAGCGTTTCTTGTAGTGGATTTCAATGAAATTGATTTGGGTTTATTTGAAATATATATTTTTTTATTTATGAGTAAGAGAAAAGTTTAAAATTTTATAAAAAAAATAGATATTGTTATAAAATAAAGAGATATGAGGAGAATAAAAAATAAAAAAAAATGAGGAGAATAAAGAATAAAGAAAATATAAAAATAATAAAGAATGTACTTTATTAATCAAAATGGGTGATTACAATACTTTATCAGAGTCTCTATTTATAGGCATAAGAAATATAAAATAAGTAGAGATCTAATTTAATAACTATTAAAATTTAAAATTTAAAGTATATTAAAACTTTATCTTGATAATGATGGACATCTACTTAATAAGATATTCATAACACTCCCCCTTGAATATCCATTGATAGATAATGTGCCTCATTAAAATCTTATTAGGAAAAATCCTGTGAGATAAAAACCTAATAGGAAAAAGAGTACACATACGCATAATATGTTGCCTCATTAAAAACCTTACTAGAAAAATCCAATGGGACAAAACCTCAGTTAAGGGAAAAAAGAGTACAACGTGTATTTACTCATCCTCATGAAAACATCACATACTTTCTCATATTCTACATTTTCAATCTTGAATACTAGTTTTTCAAATGACTATTTGAATGTATTGCTAGGCATTTATATTACCATTCTTTTAAAAGTCATGAGTGAGGGAAATTTGGGGGAAATATATTTTGATCTCTTCAAGAGATTTAACAATAATTATAACAAACTTTAATCATGATTCTTTTATAAAAACACAAATAGGTATTTTGGATCATTTTATAATCATCTTTCAACTACTATTGACTAAGTCAAATTTACCACATATGTTCAATTATTTCAATTCACATAAATGAATAATTTCCCGATAATTTTAATATGCTTCTAGCATTCTAAATCCTTTAAGGATTTTAATATAAACTTTACTATGTAATGATTCATAAAATGTTGTAATAATAACCATTAGACGCAAGTTAAATTTTTTTGTAAATTGTCAATTTAATAATATATCTAAAGGTTATTACATTCACCACAAAAAGAATATTATATCTTTTCATAATCAATGCTAGGATTTAGCGAAAAATTTATATTTTTATTTCGCTTTTGCAAAACTACTTCAATTGCACCTTCACTGGCTTTATACCTTTAGATATTTGGATTACTAGTCCAAAAACTCCACAAATTTAGTTATACTTGAGTTGCGTCTTTCTATTTTAATTAATTTATTTCATATTTATATTTTTCAATAGATTTATTCAAGATCCTTCTTTTATTTTATTATTTCAATAAGAATATCACATGCAAAATCATTGTCGATCACTTTTATTATTCGGTTCCATATTTTCTCGAATTGACATAACTTATAGAGATCTCTTATTTTCACTATTTTAATATTTAGTTTCAGGTACCTAAATCTCTTCTGGAGTTTTACTTATTAGTTATGTCTTGGATCTCTTCTAGAGCACCCGCCTCCATTATATGACCATCTAGAAGAATTTTCATCTTTGGAACCAATTAATCTATTATTTATTCTAACTGATTATCCTACTGAGACTTTGATTTCAAATTAAAATATTAGATGGTATATAACACTTGGTTATTCTCATTAAGTTTGTAAATACATATAACAGTTAACTTGTAATGAGTTATCCTTATTGAACTTCTGGTTCAAATTACTCTCCCCTTAACTCATTACAAGTTATTATTTCTCTCCCCCTAATGTCGGGAAAACTATCGAATCAAAATTGTAATCACAAATCATGTCATAATTGAATCTCGAATGCATTCAAAACATTTAATAATATAAAGAAACTTGTAATTAATATATATTTCCAACTTTCTTTGAGGATTCACTCATCTTTGTGCGTTGTGGTGGAGCAATTGGAACATATACGTACATTCAAAAATTGTAAGATGAGAAATATTTGGCTCTTGACCAAAAATCAATTTTAATGAGGAGTATTTATAATCTATTGGCTTGATGAGTACAACATGTAAGTCAACATAATCTCATGTTAAAATAGGAAGTTTAGTTCTCATAAGTAATGGTTTAGACATTAATCAAATTTGTTCAATCAATAGTTTCTCTAAACCATTATACGCATAAATAATAAACTTTTACAAAAAAATTTCAAACTCAATCAATAAAATACTGAGATATAAACTCATCAGTATTAGCAAGATGAATTATCTTAATTGCATTATCTGAAATTAATTATTTAAACAAGCAATCTTGCAAATGATATGTTGCAAATTAATAACACATATGTGATTATTTTGTATATGCATCTACTAAAACCATATAATATCAAAATCATCTACATGGTGGATGAATGGACTCATATTCATTTCAGAAATGTAAGACATTAAATCTCAACTCTAGCTAGTGAGATTCTAATAATCAATTTTTCATTGAGAACAAGCCACATATGAGAATTCTTTTAAATTAAAGAATTTTTTGGTTCTTTAATGAATGTCCATATGAATTCTTAATTAATTTTCGCATCATATATGACCCATGATGGTCTAACTGGTCACGCCAAGTGGTAAATGCATTTGTATCAGTAAATTTCTAGTTTACTTTAACATGCATTTCAATTGTACTAAATTGTAACAAATTGATAATTTTACTATCATTCTTTTTACTTTGTATCCACATATAAGTGCTATTATGATATTTACTACTGGAAATATATAAACCAATGTGAATATTATAATGTCACTAAGTCAACAAAATAAATATAATTTTCAAATAATTATATGCAATATTCGCTTCAAGGAATATGCCAAAATTTTTAAATATCTAAAAAAAAAAATTACAACTTCAGGTGCTTCCAACCATAACAAGTTCTAGATAGAATTATCATATTTTATTGCTCATAAATAGATCTTTCATAGTCAAATATTTTGCTTTCACCCCCTTAATGGGGATGATGACAAAAGAAGATTACAAAGATTATAAAATAAATATAAATTTATAACCCAATCCTCTTTTTTTATCCTTTCAAAATAAATATTTATAATAATAGTGATTCATATGAAATATAATATTTTTCTCATTTACAATCTCAATATAAGATCCATTAAAAATATCTTTTAAAACCAATGAATTAACCATCACAAAATATTAATATATTAGCTCTTTTAAAGCTTTCGACTAATTTTGTACAATCAAATATTGAAATAATATTTGTTTGTTTTAGTACCAAATAAGATAAATACTTTCTATCTATAATGATAGAATTTATTACAACATTCTCATATCCTTTCTCAAAGAATATTAACAGAAACAAAATATTTAGGCATATGCCATATATGTAGCCAATAATCTTTTATATCATATTGATAATGTAAGTTATCTTTACCTTTTGAAGAGTTATATTGAAAACTCTAATTGTTCTCTTATTTATTACTATGTTCCCATTTTTAGTGGTCCATGTTAATATCTTTTATTTTCTTTATGTTTACATTTACTTTGAGGAATGAAACAAATTTAATAGGACGGACTTATAAATATCCCAATAGATTTTTTATTTCATAATCACCATCGCAAACATGCGTGAGATTTCAAATCAAAATCTGAAGATTTTTAACATTATCGTCATTACTAAAAGGTATGAGATTGTTCGAAAATATTCTTGATTTCATATAGATAACGATATCAAATCTTTAACCATACTTACGAACAAAAAGTAAAATAAGTTAAACACAACAATGATAACATATAATGAAAGAAGAATGAAAAATAATAATCAGATATGAAACATTAAATAAAAGAAACTTCTTGTAAAAACTTTACATATTGCCGTCAAAGAAATTAAAAATCATGGAGGATAAATTTGATCGTTGATAAAAAGAACTATCACTTTGAGCAAGATCGTGCTGGTAACATGTTATAAAATAAAGAGAGATGGGGAGAGTAAAGAACAAATAAAATATAAAAATAATAGAGAATGTACTTTATTAATCAAAATAGGTGATTACAATACTTTATCAGAGTTTTTTTTATAAACATAAGAAATATAAAAGAAGTAAGAATCTAATTCTAATAACTATTAGAATTTAAAGTATATTAAAACTTTATTTTGATCTATTCATAACAGATATAATAATAATCGAGATTTTTAGAAAATATATAAAAATATTATATTTTATCAAATTATAAAAAATCTAAAATCAAAATAAAAAATAAACACAAAAAAGTATTACAAAATTTCCCTTATTATTTTTTTTTTTTGCAATTCAATCCCTACACTCCTATCGCTCCTGCCACCGACTACCAACTCTCACCAACCAGTCTACATGTCTCTGCCAAGATATCCCTGTAGCCACCCTATGCCATCTCCGTCAATCCATCATTCTCCCTCCCCATAAAACAACAAGAAAAGTGGATAAGAGGGGGGGGGGGGGAGGGGCTTCTGGGGATTTTTTTTTTTTTATTTTTGCTCTTTCTCAACCACATCTTCGGTGGGCTCCTTCGAATTTTTTGATCACTCTCGACTCTATTCTCAGCTGTGGACCAAACCATTCTCTCTCCAGCCTTCCAACACCAACAACTCTCACACTCACCTTCACCATTGCCACTACCAACCTTCAACCATATCACCACTGTCATACCCCCATTCGACCACCACTTTCAACATCACTCACTTGACCATCCTAAACCGAAACCCCAATCTTCCCAATATCACCATCTTTGTTCACCCTCAACAGCCCAAAATGCCAAACAAAATAGAAAACCGAAAACACAGTTAAAAAAGAAGTGAGAAATACTCCTTGTTAAGAGAAGAAGCCAACCGAACCTGAAAGAACAACAAAAGTCAAGAGTAAAAATCAAAGTACGAAGAAAAAAGTAACAGTGGAAATGAATAGGAGACTTATCTCTGCCAAGCCATGCATAGATGAGCTTAAAGCGACGATTTGAGGATCCAAAAGGTGAAACACTGTCTGCCTGAGTGTAGAACAACATACCCTAAAATCACGTTAGATAAATGGTGAATGGTGGAGATTAGGTTAGAATAAGTCCAAGAGGTTTTCTGGACTTAAGGGCTTTTTTCGATTCGAATCAAGATGAAAGATTGAATGAGGTGGAGGGGAGCTTCGTTTCAGTGGTGCCGACGAAGGATTCAATGGAACTTGTGGTGGTGACACCGTTGAAATCTTGAGGCATAAAATTCTTCTAAATTTCTAAAATAGAAATAGGAATATTTAGTATATATTTTCATTTATTTTCAAGAATGACAAGGTAACATTCTGATCGTGAATCCATCGCTATGCTCGGTTAGATTTCTTTGATTTTTATTAAAACCAAAATGCCCTTTTCAGAATAAGTACATCAATTTTCCTTTTATTTCAAATAAAACTCAATATTTTTGTATTAATCTATAAATTTTTGGAGATATTTTTCTTCTTAAATAAAACATGATTTACTCTAAAAAACTATAAATAAATATTTCTTTTTTTCATTTTTCATTTCGTATTTTTAAAAAGTAAGAGAACACGTGTACAAGCAATCGACTTTTGAATCTAAATTTTTCTATGAACTATAATGAAAACCTAAAATTATCTTTTTTAAAAAATAAAAATAAAAATAAAAATCTAAAGACAGTTTTGGAAGTATCTGAACATACTAAAAAAAAAAAATTGACAACAACTCTTTTTTTTAAATTTAAACTCTGCTTTTTTTTTAAAAAAAAATTAACTTTATAAGTTTGATTTATTTTTATGAATGGAATGAAACTTATTTATTTAGACTTAATTTAATGAGTCTATTATAATATAATATTTAAATCATTGTAATTTGTTATTACAAACAGATATATTTAACTTTTTATTCTCAAAAACATTGAATGTCATTCCTTGCTCTTCTCACTAAATTGTAATAAAAAGTATTGAGAAATAAAGAAAAAAAATGATAATCTCTCATTACTACCCTTTACTACTCTCTCTCACCAAGCACCTTAAGCCACCACACCTTTAATCCTGTTTTCTCATTCTCGTTAGATTTCAAATATTTTCTCTTTTTTTTTTTTCCTTTTTATGTCTTCCATTTCTCTTTTTTTTTCTATCACATCTTTGATCTTTGTCATTTTCTTTCAAAATAAAGATTTGGATATCTTTCATTTTGTAATTTAGAGATTGATTTTCACTTTCTTTTTCTTTTAGATATTATTTTTTAGTCATTTTTATTATATTTGAATTTGTTTATAGGAAAAAAAAAGTTTTTAAGTGATTGTTTAAGCTTGAAAATATCTACTTGTTTATGTAGATTTTTTTTTGGTTCTTTAGTTTTAGTAAAACAAAAATAAGAATTTATTGGTTTCTATTTGATTATTTGGTGACAAATTGTTTTTAACTATTTGATTATTTCCACCATTTCAGGCCTCTGAATATCATCATTTTTTTAATGTTAATTGTATATTGGATCTATATATGCTCAACTTTTAGAGTATACTAATAGGGGTTGTTGCTAATTTTTCTTTGAATTACTTCACTTCAGTCTCATTATTTTGCTTTATCAATTGAGTTAAAACTTTTGTCTGAATTGGGGATTCAAAAAGGGTTCTAGGGAAGTTTTTGGGTTGCTTAGAGAGGGATGGTGAAAAAAGAAGGGAGAAAGAGGAAAAGACTTAGGAAAATTTTTTATTTGTGCTCATTTTCTTTACTGGTTGAATTGAGAGGGAAGAAGGGAGCCGTTGCATGTTAAATTTGAGCACATTTAGGAGCTGGTTTCTTAAGAGATTTGATAAACATTTTGAATCTTTCCTTAATCCTAGATGTCTTGTGGAAATGGAAAGTTTGGAGAAGGGAAAATTTCCCCTTCCAACCGTGTATTAAGATGTTTATATATGTAAAATAACCATTCCATGCTTTAAGTTGAAACCATTATGTGTTAAACGTGTTTCCTCTTAAAATAATAGAATGGTTTGTGTGTTTTAGTTAAAGGAGTGGTTGAAGGTGGCAACAAGAAGAAAAAAGATATCACTCAAGGGTAGGCTTAGCTACTATTCTGTAAGTTTTCAGAGGATGTATGTCTAAACATTCATGCTTAATGGTTAGTGTTGCAAGTATTACACGGCCTTTAAGAGTAATTTAAACCAAGTTTTGATAGTTAAAGAATAGTGAAATGGTTGTTGTTTGTATTGCCGATTGAAGAGGGAAAATTGTGATTTAATTGCCTTATGTTGTTGTTGCGTGTTGCTTAAATTGAAAAGAAAACTTTTTTTTATTTAATTCCATGCCATTGCTATGATTACTATTCGAATAAAAGGGAAATTTACTAATTTAATGCCACATTTAAATTGTTGTAGGAAATTAATTTGAGAAGTTATAGTAAGCTCCTTAAATTCCTTTTAAGCATGTTAAGTGACTAAATTGACATGCATGGTTCAACAACTTTAGTGTAGTTAAAAATTTGGTCATAAATTTAATTGTTATATGTTGTTTAATTGAGGTGAGTTCTTTAAGGGAAATTTGTTTAAATTGTCATATTAAATTAATGGTTATACTTGTAAGTTTTTTTTTTTTTGAGAACTTTTTGGTTAGAATTTGTTAATTAACAGTGAGTTACGACTGCTAAGGTACTTGAACCTTTAGCTTTCGATTTTGTGCAAAATTTTATTAATTAATATATAAAAATTGTATGAAGTAGCAAACCAAGCCTTAACTTCATAATTTATTTATGTTCTTAAAATTGGACATGCTCTTGTCATTCAATTGAGTTTAATTATTCTGATCATTTGAAGTTTTAATGATGTCCAATGCTGGACATTTTCATGTCATTTTGTTGGATTTAATTGTGTGTATTATTGGTAGTTTAATGTTGTCCAAATCAAGACATTTTTAGGATTACTTGGTTGAATTTAAATATTCAAATCATATGAGGTTTAATGTTGTCTAATGCTAGACATTTCCATGTTATTCGGTTGAGTTAAATGCTTTAATATTTTTTCTCTGCCATTTTGTTGTTTGAATTTTTTATATATATTACATTGGTGATGTTGCATGTTGAATTTTATGATTTTTGGGACATGAAGAATCTTGTTCGACTTTGAACAAAATTTTTGAGTAATTTGTCTGATTGAATCTCATGATTTTACCTTGTTTATGCCATTTAAACAACTTGGTAAGGAGAAGTTTTCCAACATTTTTACAAGAGTTTATTATGTATTAATTATGTTGTCCAAACTTAGGACACATTAAATATGTCATCTCGATTAAATGCTTGCTTTGATTCTAAGTTATATTGTCCAAATTTAGACAAATTAAAGGTGGGTTGCAAGAAAGTCTTTGAGAAAGTCTTTTGTGTTTCATAATTACATGAACGAATATAAATTTATGTTGTGTCACAATCAATATGCATTTTCAGTCATAAAGCATATGACCAACATTTTAATTAAATAGCATATTCCCTATATCAACAATAACTATATAGTCGAAAAAGACTAGATCTTTGGTTGTTTGTATGTTTTTCCTTAAACTGTTTTTGGTCCACTTTTGTATTGCATACTTCAAGTTGCTAAGTCAATGAAATCCTACGATTGTTTAGATGTTCATAATTATTTTTCTTTTAAAACAACTATAATTTTTGTTCAAGACATTATTATTTGCTAAACAAAGAGTCGATTTTGTTGAATGAAATTTGATAAAGAAATGAATTTCAAGTTTTTTACTTGTAAAGATATTTGTAATTTCTATTTTGTGCTTTGTAAAGATTCATAATATGTATTGTTCATTTTTCTTTGGCAGTGTGTTATTGCTGCCTCTTCTTTTTTGGCTTGCTTGATTGCTTTCTCTACCCACAGCTGAGCCTTTTGTATTCACTTAATCACTATAAATTCTTTGACAATTAAATTATTTGATTTTGTTTTACTGTTATTGAGATTAGTATTGAAGAAATGTGACCCTTTTACTATGATTTGAAGAAATGTGAGCTTAGTCAACCGCTTTAGGAAGCACTTAGAGGACATTACAATCCTTGACCATCGGATCAATGAAGTTAAAGGCATGATTGAGTCCTTCGCTGATGTCGAAGTAAAATGGATTAGACGCGATAGAAATAAAGTTACGGACCTCCTTTGTAAGCTTGCCTTGAAAAACCAGCGTAATTTGTTTTTCGATATGGAGTATCTAAGTGTTATCCATAATTTTTTATTCATGTTAATTGAGGTAGTGGCCTTTAGGCCCATTTTTGTCAAAAGAAGAAGAAGATATGTAACACTTTAATATTTTGCAGTAATGACTCGTTTGCCTTTGATAGTACAAAGTGAGGTGTAAAAGAATTGGTCTTGCTTGATAGTATGATTGCAAATGCTTATAATTGCGAGTTGATTCTTAGATACACTAGGTGTCGTCCATAGCCTATATACTTATAGACCAATGATTAGGTCATATATTTTAGATTTTTTGGCAAAACGATATTATATGAAAAGATTTGTATATCTAGTAATGAGACCTGTATTGAACAAGTTAGGATGAATATAATTACTTTTTTTTAAAACTATGTGAGATGTTACAAACTTTAGGACGATTGAAGTCGTTAAGGAACATGCTTGTTGAGGAATAAGTGACAATGTTTTTACATATAATTTCTTATCACTTTAAAAACTGAGTTATCAAGTATCACCTTAATAGGTCTAAGGAAACTGTTAGTAAATAATTTCACAATGTTTGAAATGCTATCATACATTTACAAGATGTGCTATCTAAAAAAACAGAGCCAATTACAGTTAATTCTACAGACCCAAGGTAGAAATAGTTCAGTTTATTAGAGTGAGTTCCATATATAGCTCACACATAACTTAGTTGATTTAGATTGAAATATAGTAACTTAACCCGAGGTTTTATACATGTGATGTGGAATTGCTTAGGTTCTTTAGATGGAACCCACATCAAGATTAGGGTTCCAATAGTTGATAAACCTAGATATCAAACGCGAAAAGGTGACATAGCAATAAATATGTTAGGTGTTTGTACACCTGATATGCATTTTGTTTATGTTCTTCCTGGTTGGGAAGGTTTTGTTGCTAATGGACGGGTTCTTCGAGATGCCATTAATAGGAGACATGGACTAAAAGTTTCTCATGGTAAAGTGTAGAATTAGAGGAGTTTGAATTAATTTTTAAGATCATACTTTTTTGGGAAAATTAACCATGATACATAGTTTTTTTTTTCTTTTTTTTAGGTTGTTATTATCTAGTTGATGCTAGTTACACAAACTGTAAGAGATTTCTTGCCTCGTTTAGAGGAAAAATATATCATTTAAATGAGTGGCGTCAGGGTTACTAGCCAAGTACTCCAAAATAATTATTCAATATGAAACATGCTTCAGCGCGCAATGTTATTGAAAGATGCTTTAGGTTATTAAAACTTAGATAGGGAATATTTAGGAGTCTATCATTCTATCCTATGAGGGTGCACAATAAAATTATTATCGCATGTTGTTTGCTTCATAATTTTATTCGAACTTATATGAGTTTTGATCCTATTGAAGCGGAGTTGGGAGAACAATTACCTAGTAATGTGATAGATGACGATGAACCCAATACCGTAAATATTCATCCATCGGATACATGAGCTACTTAAAGGATGAAACTAGGCAATCAAATGTTCTATGAATGGCAAGCATTTAGAAATTAGTTAGGTTTATTAGAAGGTTAATTTGTTTATGTTACTTCATGTATATAGTTCATGAAAATTTGGTGTTGTACTGGACTTGTTGAATTACAACTTCAATTTATTTTCTTTTGATTTGTCATGTGCTATAATTTTATAAAGTGTCAATCTTCTAATTCATAATATCATACCTAATTTTAATTTGTGTTTTTTCTTAAGGTAGTGATGTCAGACTTTTCATAATCAAGTGTTTTTTTCCCAAAATTCTCGAGAAACTAAAAGGAAATGGGTTCCAGAAGAAGATGCTGCGTTGGTTGCTTGTATAGTCGACTTGTATAATGTTGGAACCTATAATGCAGGTACGTGATTCAAGGCTGGTTATTTAAATGAGCTGGAAAGAATGTTAGAAAAAGTTTACCTCTTGCTATGTTAAAGGCTAAACCTAATCTTAAATTGAGAATTAGGATATTGAAAAAGGATTGGGCAACCGTTTACGACATGCTTAGTGGAAAAGAGAATAACGGTTTTGGTTGGGATGAGCATAGGCAGATGGTTGTTGTTGAAGATGCTGTATGGAACTCATATTTAAATCTATCTTTATTATCTTGTTTTGGCCAAACTTATATCTAATGTGGATTCATTCTTTTTTTTATAGTCATAAAGCAGCCGATCAATTTAGACATCATAGTTTCCCTTATTATGGCCAACTTACTTCCATATATGCAAAAGATCAAGCCACTACAAAAGATGCTCAAATAGCTGCAGATATTGTTGAAGAAATAGATGTTGAGGATGTAACTATAGCAAATAATATTGAAAAAGGAAAACAATTACTATGAATGCGACAATGATGTCTCCTTAGATGAGATGGATGTCTTGGCTACACAATCGCAATCGTCGAAGCCAAACCAAGATGGTCCCATATTTTCAAAGAAGAAAAAAAGATTTCTGATGGAAGTGAAAATTTCTACTTCAATTACTAATGCTGCCATGTTATTGGGGGAAAACATACGGACTATTGGCCTTGAATTAAGTAGGAGCATTACCTCCGAGAAAGTGCTTAAAAATTATATCCGACCTTATGTGAAGTAGAAGGATTAACTGAGGATGAGCGCTATCTTGCTGTAATAGCTAGTTTTTAGTCAAATCGAAATAGTGGTTTTGGGACCGTAAATCTGTGATCAAAATATTTATTTTATTATTATTTTAAATTTTATAGCATGATTGAATCATTGTGTGAAAATTTCATTAAGAGAATTTATCGTTTAAATGGTCAATTTGAGAAAAAGGACTAGATCGCGTGAAATGCAAAAGTGATGGTCTATTAGCTAAAGGTGCCTAATAGTTATGGAACTTAAAAGAGGAGGTCCTTATGTTGTAATTACACCATTAATAGCATGAGTGGACATATATGGACATTAAATGGATGATATTAATGGTTTTTCATTAAGGTTATACTAGTAATTAGCATAATTATCATAAAATTTATAAAACAAAACAAAATTATGCCTTCATATCAACTACCATAATCGAATTCTAGGGTTTGAGAAGCCATTCTTATACCTTCAAGTTCGGCACTTATATTTTCATCAATTAGGTATGTGTTTGATCCGTTTTTAATGATTTCTATGTTTTTGAGATCGTTGCAGCTCGTACTAGCTAGCCCAGGGACTAATTCGCAAAATTGTTAAAGATTTTGAGTGTTTCCATTGACGAATATGTATGAGTTTTGATGATTGATGATAGATTTTGAATGGTTGTTGATAATTAAACAAGTTTTGTTAAGTGATTTTTAGTGAAAATGTAAAATATGGATTAAATTAAGAAATGTGTAAATTTTGTGGTAGAAATGTGAAATAAATGAGAAATATGGGCTAATATGAGTACTAGAGAAATTCGGCTAGCATGGGTTGTGGTTAAATTGCATGAATTTGTGATTTTATGAAATGAGGACTAAATTGTAAAAATGTGAAAGTTTAGGGCAAATGTGTAAAATAGCCCTAATGTATATTTTGGATTGAATTAAATAAATAGTTGATTAAATGAGTTAATTTTGAATGTATTTAGATCAAGAAAAATGAAATCCAGACCAAGATCGGGGAAAAACAAAAGTTATCGACTAATCGACTTGATTCGCCGTTTTAATATCTGAGGTAAGTTCGTATGGAATAAGTGTTGTTATAATTATACTTTAAATGTTTTGATATTGCATAAATTGTATATATGGGACTACAATCATGTTCAACGACAAATCAACTCTATGTGGCACTTAGTGTGCGATTCGACGTAGCTTCGGCTATATATGACACTTAGTGTGCGATTCAAGATAGCTTTGGCTATGTATAACACTTAGTGTACGAGGTTAAAATAGCTTCGGCTATGTTTTGGCACTTAGTGTGCGATAATTCGAGTATTCGACAGTTTCCGTTTGGATATGAGTTTGTTACAAATTGATACAGGTATGTACGGAATAGCATTCGAATATTGAAATTATGGAGTTGATGAATTCTTTGGTAAGTTATGTGAATGATGTATTGATAGCTTTGAGGTTTAATTGAATTGTTGCTCATTGATTTCAATTATTTGATTGCTAATACATTCATGAGCTTTGCTTATCGTTTTTCATATGAACTTACTAAGCTGTATAGCTTACTTTGTGTATTTTTCGGTGTTTTATAGTGTTATCGAAGCTAGCTCGGATTCGTGGATCGTCGAAGATCGTTTCACACTACCACTTATCACTTGGTACCTTTGAACTTTAGTATATTAAGTATATGGCATATATAGGTGTTTTGAGTCATTATGATTATGGATTGATAGTGATTTTGGTCAATTGTGATGACTTATGTTTTGGTTTGTAAATATGGCCTTGAATGTTGGCTTTATTTGGTGTATTTGGTTATGTACATATATATGCATATATGGTTGTTAGTTGAATTTATAAATGGATGTGTGAATGACTTGTATCATGAGGTTTGTGGAATTGGTATCATGCTTGTGAATGGATGCAAAATGATGCATGTTAAGTAAAGGTTTATCTAGTCGATTTGTATATGTATTTTGGTATGTTTTAATAGAGTAAGATTTGAAGTTATAAGCATGCTGGAATATTGATATTTGACATGGTATGAATTAGTCTTAATGGTGGCTGAATTGGATGTTTATTTAGACTTTGAATTGGTACCATTTTGGTTGTGTAAGTATATGCAAATTTGGGTGGCAAATTGGCTTGGTGAATAGCTTATTTTTGTCCACACGGGCAAAGACACGGGCGTGTGTCTCAGTCGTATGTGACACACGGTCACGTTGCACGGGCGTGTGTCCTTTGGTGTTGAAATTAAAATTAAGTCAGTATGCTCCACACGGCCTCACACAGGGGCGTGTGACTTAGCCGTGTGGTATATGTAACGCCCGCGTACCCGAGACCGTCGCCGGAGTCGAGCACGAGGTGTTAACGGCTTAATTCATTAATTAAACAACTCAAACAATTTATTTTAGAAATTCCAGACAAGCTGGCTAACTGCATCACAATTGCTTCAAAATTCATATCTCGAGTTTCGAAACTCGAAATTAAGATCCGTAAATATTTCGTGAAACTAGAATCATATATCTATCTACTAATTTTTTCTTAGAATTTTTGGTCAAGCCAATTAGTACAGTTTATTAGTTAAAATTTATCCTGTTTCCGCATTCGACTTATTTGACATCTGTTCACTACAAACCACTTTTCTCTTTGTACAGAACTCAAAAGACTATGCCATTTATATCTCTTAAAACTAGACTCAATAAGGAATATTTAAATATAAAGCATAAATTCTAATTATTTTTGTACAACTTTTGGTGAATTTCTAAAGTCAGAACAGGGGATTCAGAAATTGCTCTGGCCCTATTTCACAAAATTTTTTTTATTATATTATAAAATACAACTCTTTTGCCTATTTTGTTTCTTCCACATGAAAATAGATTCATTAGGATTCAATTAAATATTTTATTCATCATCTAATTCTATTTCTACTATTTTTAGTGATTTTTCCAATTTACGCCATCACATTGTGTGATTCTGTTTTATAACCAATTTCACCATTTTATGGTTTTCCATGGACTAAGTAACACATTAAACATACATGACATCAAATGTGATCTAGATTGGCCATTCCAATGGCTAATCATTTCAAAACCTTTTCTTACCAAACCATAACCATATCATAAAATTATTTACACAAAGTGAGTATAGTGCTATACATGCCACACTCAAAATATACAAGCCATTTTACCAATTTAGGTCTTCGGATAGTGTGAGCGAGCCTTCGACCTATCCCGATTCTCAAGCCGGCTTGTCAAAACTACAATGAATGAAAACGAGGGAGTAAGCATAAATGCTTAGTAAGTTCACATGCAAATAACAAGTAACATGATCATGCAATCCAACATAAACATCATTAAGACACTCATGTCATAAGAATACTTACTATCTTACCACAATTTTGTCTTACCAAATTCTCAACCAAGGATTAAAATCATACCTGTCCATTTTCACTTCTTCAACACATTCATCGTCACTCACTTTCGTTTTAAGTACTCTCCTTATTCTCTTAGGATTCTCCCGTTGAACACATCGGAATATAATTTCGGATACGCGGATAGTGTGCACGTAAGTGCTATACTCATAGCTAAACAAGCTCAATAGCTTTTGAAATCTATGTAGCCAAGCTACCATGTAACCCGCCCATAAACGAACTCGAATCCAACTCAACGAGCTCGGGTGTTCACATCCATAAGTGAACTCGGACTCAACTCAACGAGCTCGGATGCCTAGTTACATCTCACGAACTCGGACTCAACTCAATGAGTTTGGAACTCAACCATCCTAGTGACATGTCACTTGTACCCTAATCTATTCCCAAGGTTCAAACGGGATTCTTCTCAATTACACATTTTGATCGCCTTCTTCGAAATGTGGAAACCGATACTTGTTAGCATCTCAAACTTATCAAGTTGTTCACATAATTTGCATATTACAAAATGATAATTCACAAAACATAATATTTCATGATAATAAGTATCATATCATATAAATAACATTAAATCACTTAAAATAAAAATTATGTTACCTTATTTACACATGAACTTACCTCGATACAAAATATTAACAATTGAGCCTATTCCTCGTAAACTTTGTTTTTCCCTCGATCACGACTTGAATCTTGTTTCTCTTGATCTATAATACCAAATTAATTTATTTAATACATACATTCATCAAAACAGCCCTTAGTACGAACTTTGGCAAAATTACCATTTTGCCCCTAAGCTTTCACATATTTACACTTTTGCCCCAAGGCTCATAAATTAAATCTCATCCTATTTTCTTATGTTTTATGACATGCTGATCATTTTTCCCTTCTATAGCAACATCAAATTCACACTCTAACATGTACTTATGAATATTAGGTATTTTTACCGATTAACCCCTTTTACTCGTTTTCACTTAAAACCGAGTAGCACAAGTTGTCTAGCATAATTTAAAACCTCATATTATATCATAAAACACCAAAATACACAAATTTCACCTATGGGTATTTTTCCAAATATGAACCCTAGGTTGAATTATTGCTAGCATAAGCTAAATCAAGTTACCAGGACTCCAAAAACGTAAAGAACATTAAAAACCGGGCTTGGAATCACTTACTATGGAGCTTGGAAGCTTGAAACAAACCCTAGATATGGAGAACCCTTTAATTTTCTTCCTAATGAAGAAGATGGACATATTTTGCCATCTTTTTCCTTTTTTTAATCTTTTAATTACCAAATGACCAAAATACCCTTAATACCTTTCTTTGAAAATTTTCATGTACAAGCCCATTTTTGTCCAAAATTTTAGAAATTGGTCAAATTGCTATTTAAGACCTCCTCATTAATATTCCAAATTAATTTCATACTAAAAACTTCTAGAATGCAAGTTTTGCAAATTATTCGATTTAGTCCCGAATTTCAACTTAAGCACTTTATGCATAGAATTTAGTCACGAAATTTTCACACAATCATGCAATCATATCATAAACCTCAAAATAATTATAAAATAATTATTTTTATCTTGGATTTGTGGTCACGAAACCACTATTCCGATTAGGCCCTAATTCGGGATATTACAACTCTCCCCCCTTTAAGGATTTTCGTCCTCAAAAATCTTTCCAGTAAACATGTGTGAATATTGATTTCTCATAGTTTTCTCAGGTTCCCATGTAGTCTCTTCTACCCTGTGCTTTTGCCACAATACTTTCACGAGAGCGACACTTTTATTTCTTAGTTGCTTGACCTCTCGAGCTAAAATCTTAATCGGTTCTTCTTCATATGTCATATCCGGTCGTAGCTCGATTTCTATCGGTGAAATTATATGTGAAGGATCCGAACGATACTGACGTAGCATAGATACGTGGAACACATCATGTATCTTCTGTAATTCAGATGGCAATGCTAACAGATAAGCTACTGGTCCAACTCTTTCAATTATTTCATACGGCCCAATAAAACGCGGACTCAACTTGCCCTTCCGTCCAAATATAAGAACTTTCTTCCATGGAGACACTTTTAAAAATACCTTATCACCAACTTGAAACTTGATTTCCTTTTGTTTCAAATCCGTATAAGATTTCTCATCTATTCAAGCGACTTTCAAACAATCTCGAATCACTTTCACTTTTCTTCTGTTTCTTTTATTAGATCAACTCCATAAATCTGATTTTCCTTCAGTTCAGTCCAATATAATGGTGTCCGACATTTACGACCATACAATGCTTCATAAGGTGCCATCTTCAAACTCGTCTGATAACTATTATTATAAGCAAATTCTACCAACGGTAAGTATCTTTCCCAACTACCTTGAAATTCCAATACACAACATCTGAGCATGTCTTCAAGAATCTGAATCACTCTCTCTGACTGTCCATCAGTTTGTGGATGAAAGGCAGTGCTGAAATTTAACTTCGTACCTAATGCCTCTTGCAACTTTTGTCAAAACCGCAAAGTAAATCTCGGATCTCTATCCGAAATGATTGACAAAGGTATTCCGTGAAGTCTAACAATCTCTCTGATATACAATTCAGCCAACTTATTAAGAGAATAATTCGTACGTACCAGAATAAAGTGAACCGATTTAGTCAGTCTGTCAACTATTACCCAGATGGCATCTTTCTTCCCCGGGGTTAACGGCAACCCTGATACAAAATCCATAGTAATCTGATCCCATTTCCATTCAGGAACCATGATAGGCTGGAGTAGTCCCGAAGGTACTTGGTGTTCAGCTTTCACTTGTTGAAAAATTAAGCACTTTGATACAAACTCGGAGATATCTCTTTTCATTCTGTTCCACCAATACATTTTATTCAATTCATTATACATTTTCGTACTGCCCGGATGAACCGCCAAACAACCATTATGTGCTTCATGCAAAATCTTTTGAATCAACTCATCATTTTTTGGTACACAAATCTGATCTTTAAACATCAAGCAACTATCAGAACCGATTCTGAAATCTGACCTTGTATCAACCTCACATTGTTTTCTTTTGGCTTGCAAATCTTGATCATTTTTTTGAGCTTCACAAAGCTCTTGTAAAAACATCGATCTTGCTTTTAACTCTGCCAAAATCGAACCATCATCTGATACCTTTAACTGAGTGTTCATAGCTCTCAAAGCAAATAGCAACTTTCTGCTCAAAGCATCGGCAACCATATTCACTTTTCCCGGATGGTAGTCAATAACAAGCTCGTAATCTTTTAATAACTCTAACCATCTTCGCTGTCTCAAATTCAAGTCTTTTTGTAACATCAAGTACTTAAGACTTTTGTGGTCGGTATATACTCGGCATTTTTCACCAGACAGATAATGTCGCCAAATCTTCAAAGCAAATACTATAGCAAAATGCAATCCAAATCATGAGTCAGATAATTTCTTTCATGAGATTTTAACTGCCTCGAAGTATAAGCCACCACTTTTCCTTCTTTCATAAATACACATCCTAAGCCATTTCGAGAAGCATCACTATACACCACAAATTCTTTACTTGATTCGGGTTGTACCAACACTGGTGCTTTAGTTAATAACTTTTTCAATTTCTCAAAATTCTGTTGACATTCTTCCGTCCACTCGAATTTAACATCCTTTCGAAGTAGTCTAGTCATAGGAGCAGCAATTATAGAAAATCCATTTACAAACCGCCTGTAATACCCAACTAGCCCTAAGAAACTTCTAACCTTGGTTACATTTTTCGGTGGTTTCCAATCAACAATAGCAAAAATTTTACTAGGATCAACCCGTATACCATCACCTGAAACAATGTGACCCAAAAATCCAACTTCCCGAAGCCAAAATTCACTTTTACTAAACTTAGCATATAACTGCTTATTTCTCAAAGTTTGCAAAACTATCTTCAAGTGCTCAGCATGCACTGTCTCATCTTTCGAATAAATTAAGATGTCATCTATAAATACCACAACAAATTTGTCCAAGTATGGCCAAAATATGCGATTCATCAAATCCATAAACACAGCAGGAGCATTTGTTAATCCGAATGGCATGACCAAAAATTCATAATGACCGTACCTTGTTCTAAAAGCAGTTTTAGGCACATCCGACTCTTTTACTCGCAGCTGGTAGTACCCAGATCTCAAGTCAATCTTTGAAAACCATGTTGCTCCTTTTAGCTGATCAAACAAATCATCAATTCTCGGCAACGGATACTTGTTCTTGATTGTCACCTTGTTTAATTGCTGATAGTCAACACACAATCTCATAGAACTATCCTTCTTTTTCACAAATAATACGGGAGCACCCCAAGGTGAAAAACTCGGTCTCACAAAGCCTTTGTCAGTCAACTCTTGCAATTGCGACTTTAATTCCTTCAACTCTACTGGTGCCATTCTATACGGAGCAATCGAGATCAGAGCTGTTCCTGGTATCAAATCAATACCAAATTCTACTTCCCTGACTGGAGGCAAACCCGGCAATTCTTCTGGAAATATATCCGCGAAACACACAATCGGCACTGATTTAACTTTCTTTTCAATTTCTTTTGTATTAATTACATACGCCAAATAAGCTTCATAACCCTTCCTCAAATATCTCTGAGCCGACATCAAAGAAATCACACTAGATAGTGCCTCTGATTTGCCAGTAATTACGTCGGGTGATGAAGCATCTTCACGTGCCTTTATGGCATAAGTTCTAGCTGGAGCCCTTGCTTCAGGTTTAGCTGCTGAATCTCTGACTACATTCTTACTGCTTGCTTCATTTTCAGCTTTTCTCGAATATCTTCCCCTCGAGTCTGCACCACTAGCTTTTACACTCTAAAAATTTTCTTTCTCAACTCTCTCTGGACAGTCTCTAATAAAATGATCCAGAGAACTACACCGAAAACATTTATTCGCTCTACATGGGCCAAAATGATTTTTACCACACCGCTGGCACTCGGGCTTAACAAATCTCGTATTCCCCACACTAGCCACGGAAGTAGTCTAAGATTTAAGACCCACATTTTGTTTCTTAGAATTTCTATATGATTGTCCGGCTGAAACCTGAAAACGAGGATTCATATTTCTAGATTTTCTAGATTACTGTGAGAATGAACTACTCGTCGATCTTTTCTTCCAACTTCTAATCTCAGCCTCTATTTTTTTCTTCTCTTTAAGTAGTTCTTCAGCCTTGCAAGCTCGATCAACAAGTACTACCATTTCTTTAATTCAAGAATCCCAACAAATACTTTGATGTCTTCATTGAGTCCGTCTTCAAATCGTCTGCACATTTTAGCCTCTGTCGAAACATATTCTCTAGCAAACTTACTCAACCTAACGAACTCCCTTTCGTATTTAGTAACTGTCATGTTGCCCTGTTTCAACTTAAGAAACTCTTTACGCTTCTGATCAACAAATCTTTCACTGATGTATTTCTTCTGAAATTCTTCTTGAAAGAAATCCCAAGTCACTTTCTCTTTTCGTACCACTTTCAAATCAATGTCTTCCACCAATGATAGGTCAATCCTCAACAATGATATAGCACATTTCAAGCATTCCTCAGGTGTACAAGATAATTCATCAAATACCCGAATAGAATTCTCAAGCCAAAACTCTGCTTTCTCAGCATCATCATCAACATTTGCCCTAAATTCTTTGGCCCCTTGCTTACGGATTCTATCAACTGGAGTTCTGTGAAATTTCATCAGATCCACACCTTGAGGCATCGAGGTGCAGGTTGAGGAATCGGGAGGTGGTAGAGGTTGTACATTCGAGTTCGCATGCGAATGAACTCGATATACTGTGCATTCATCATTTGGAGAAAGGCTTTTCGAGCCCCTTCTCCTCTTCCTTGACCAACAGTAGGAGGTGGATTTTCAGTCGGCATCGCCCCTTCAGCCAGAGCTGGTGCATTACTCTCTACATCATCAGCCACAGCTGGATCGGGATCCATTTACTATAAAAAAATCATTTAAAAGGTCAGAAGTCGTCGCACTATCACAATATATATATATTTAGCATGGCATGTATAGTAAAATCTGTACATACAACACGTTAGTCCGACAATCGACTAAACCTGCTCTGATACCACCAAATGTAACTCCCCCGTACTTGAGACCGTCACCGGAGTCGAGCACGAGGTGTTAACGGCTTAAATCATTAATTAAACAACTCAAACAATTTATTTTAGAAATTCCAGACAAGTTGGCTAACTGCGTCACAGTCGCTTCAAAATTCATATCTCGAGTTTCAAAACTAAAAATTAAGATCCGTAAATTTTTCTTGAAACTAGATTCATATATATATCTACTAATTTTTTCCTAGAATTTTTGGTCAAGCCAATTAGTACAGTTTATTAGTTAAAGTTTACCCTGTTTCCGCATTCGACTGCTTTGACATCTATTCACTACGAACCGCTTTTATCTTTGTAAAGAACTCAAAAGACTTGTATCTCTTAAAACTATACTCAATAAGGAATATTTAAATATAAAGCATAACTTCTAATTATTTTTGTACAATTTTTGGTGAATTTCTAAATTCAGAACAGGAGATTCAGAAATTGCTCTGGCCCTGTTTCACAAAAACTTAAATATCTTATAAAATACAACTCTTTTACCTATTTTGTTTCTTCCACATGAAAATAGATTCATTAGGATTCAATTACATATTTTATTCATCATCTAATTCTATTTCTACTATTTTTAGTGATTTTTCCAATTTACGTCACTGCTGCTGTGTGATTCTATTTTATAACCAATTTCACCATTTTATGGTTTTCCATGGACTAAGTAACACATTAAACATACATGACATCAAATGTGATCTAGATTGGCCATTCCAATGGCTAATCATTTCCAAACCTTTTCTTACCAAACCATAACCATATCATAAAATTATTTACACAAAGTGAGTATAGTGCTATACATGCCGCACTCAAAATATACAAGCCATTTTACCAATTTAGGTCTTCGGATAGTGTGAGCGAGCCTTCGAC
The DNA here is from genome assembly GCA_025698465.1 of Gossypium longicalyx. NCBI lineage: Eukaryota > Viridiplantae > Streptophyta > Magnoliopsida > Malvales > Malvaceae > Gossypium > Gossypium longicalyx. Next base: position 61,127,080 of record CM046995.1, on the reverse strand, counting down.
CTATCCCGATTCTCAAGCCGACTTGTCAAAACTACAATGAATGAAAAGGAGAGAGTAAGCATAAATTCTTAGTAAGTTCACATGCAAATAACAAGTAACATGATCATGCAATCCAACATAAACATCGTTAAGACACTCATGTCATAAGAATACTTACTATCTTACCACAATTTTGTCTTACCAAATTCTCAACCAAGGATTAAACTCATACCTGTCCATTTTCACTTCTTCAACACATTCATCGTCACTCACTTTCGTTTTAAGTACTCTCCTTATTCTCTTAGGATTCTCCCGTTGAACACATCAGAATATAATTTCGGATACGCGGATAGTGTGCACGTAACTGCTATACTCATAGCTAAACAAGCTCAATAGCTTTTGAAGAACACGAAATCAACTCAACGAGCTCGGGCGTTCACATCCATAAGTGAACTCGGAGTCAACTCAACGAGCTCGGATGCCTAGTTACATCTCACGAACTCGGACTCAACTCAACGAGTTCGGAACTCAACCATCCTAGTGACATGTCACTTGTACCCTAACCTATTCCCAAGGTTCAAACGGGATTATTCTCAATTACACATTTGGATCGCCTTCTTCGAAATGTAAGAACCGATACTTGCTAGCATCTCATACTTATCAAGTTGTTCACATAATTTGCATATTACAAAATAATAATTCACAAAACATAATATTTCATGATAATAAGTATCATATCATATAAATAACATTAAATCACTTAAAATAAAAATTATGTTACCTTATTTACACATGAACTTACCTCGATACAAAATATTAACAATCGAGCCTATTCCTCGTAAACTTTGTTTTTCCCTCGATCACGACTTGAATCTTGTTTCTCTTGATCTATAATACCAAATTAATTTATTTAATACATACATTCATCAAAACAGCCCTTAGTACGAACTTTGAAAAAATTACCATTTTGCCTCTAAACTTTCACATATTTACACTTTTGCCCCAAGGCTCGTAAGTTAATCCTCATCCTATATTCTTATGTTTTATGACATGATGATCATTTTTCCCTTCTATAGCAACATCAATTCACACTCTAACATGTACTTATAAATATTAGGTATTTTTACCGATTAAGCCCTTTTACTCGTTTTCACTTAAAACCGAGTAGCACAAGTTGTCTAGCATAATTTAAAATCTCATATTATATCATAAAACACCAAAATACACAAATTTCACCTATGGGTATTTTTCCAAATATGAACCCTAGGTTGAATTATTGCTAGCATAAGCTAAATCAAGTTACCTGGACTCCAAAAACGTAAAGAACATTAAAAACGGGGCTTGGAATCACTTACTATGGAGCTTGGAAGCTTGAAAAAAACCCTAGCTATGAAGAACCCTTTAATTTTCGTCCTAATGAAGAAGATGGACATATTTTTGCCATCTTTTTCCTTTTTTTAATCTTTTAATTACCAAATGACCAAAATACCCTTAATACCTTTCTTTGAAAATTTTCATGTACAAGCCCATTTTTGTCCAAAATTTTAGAAATTGGTCAAATTTCTATTTAAGACCTCCTCATTAATATTTGAAAGTAATTTCATACTAAAAACTTCTAGAATGCAAGTTTTACAAATTATTCGATTTAGTCCCTAATTTCAACTTAAGCACTTTATGCATAGAATTTCGTCACGAAATTTTCACACAATCATGGAATCATATCATAAACCTCAAAATAATTATAAAATAATTATTTTTATCTCAAATTTTTGGTCACAAAACCACTATTCCGATTAGGCCTTAATTCGGGATATTACAGTATAAGTCAGTATACCCTACAGGTTTGGCACGGCCTAGCACACGTCCTGGCACACGAGTGTGTGTGGCCATTTTTAGGGCACATGGCCTAGTCACACGGGCATGTGTGTTGGCAGTGTGACCCAAGTCAGAGAGTTATACGGGGTCGGACACGGGCTAGGACATGGCCATGTGCTCCGATTTTGAATGTCCACACAGCCTGTAACACGGGCGTGTATGCTACACGGGCGTGTGTCCCCTATTTTGAGAAAATTTTTCATAGTTTCGTGAAAATTACTTGAGTTATCGGTTTAGTCTTGAACCACCCCAAAGCATGTTTAGGGCCTCGTAGGCTCGTTAGGGATGAATTAATTGAGTTTGAATGATGAACGTATGAAATAATGTTATGTATGCTAATGGTTGTTTAATTGTCTTGTAAATCTGATAATGCTCTGTAACCCTATTTCGACGTTGAATACGGGTGAGGGGTGTTACATTTATTGGTATTAAAGCTACGATTTAGTCGATTCTAGGACTAACATAGCGTGTGTGAAAGTCTAGCTGTACATGCCATATATAAACTGTGATAGTGTAATGACTCCTGAAATTTTAAACTGTGTTTTCATATAGTAAATGGATCCCAATCGAGCTATAGCTGATGAGGTTGAGAGTAATGCGCCTGCTCCCACTCAAAGGACAGCGCCGTCTGATTCTAGACCTGTAACGAACAGCCAGGGAGGAGAGGCTAAAGAAGCCTTCTTTCAAATGATGAATGAGTGGTTCACTCAATATATTCGTATGAACCAGACTGCTAAACAACCTCCACCCCCTCCTAATCCCCAACCGGTTCCTGTAGCTCCTCAAAGAGTTAAGCTTTTAAGATTGACTAAGCCTCCAGTTGACAAGATTCGTGAACACAGGGCTGAAGAATTCAGAGCTAATGTTGATGATGACCCTGAGAGAGCCGAGTTTTTGCTTGAAAATAAAATTCGAGTGTTTGACGAGCTTTCTTGCATGCCAGCTGAATGTTTAAAGTGTGCTATATCCCTTTTGAGAGATACTGCATACCAATCGTGAAATACATTAGTATCGGTAATGCCGAGGGAGAGAGTCACCTGGGAATTCTTTAAGACTGAGTTTCGAAAGAAATACATCAGTGAACGGTTTTTGGATCAAAATCATAAAGAGTTTTTAGAATTGAAACAAGGCTGCATGACTGTAACCGAATATGAAAGAAAATTTGTACGGTTAAGCAAGTATGCTCGAGAGTATGTTTCTATTGAAGAGATAACATGCAAGCAGTTTGTTGATGGGTTGAACGAAGATATTAAACTTCTGGTCGGGATTTTAGATTTAAAAGAATTTGTTGTGTTAGTTAACCGAGCTTGCAAAGCCGAAGACTTTAGTTGAGAAAAGAGAAAGGCTAATTCAGAGGCAAGAGACTCGAGGAAAAGATCGATGAGTAAACCTTATCAATCCTCGTCGAAGAAATCCAGAGACTACTTTAACCGATCGACAACTTTAGTGGGATATTCCAATAGAGATCGTGGAAAGCAATACACCAGCCCTAAGGCTCAAGCCATATCAGTATCGAGTGTTGGCAATGTGAAAGATGTTAAACCCGAATGTCAACTATATGGAAGACGACATTTTAAAGATTGCTGGGTGAAAATTAATAATAGAGCTTGTTACAGTTGTGGTTCACGGGATCATTTTATCAGAGATTCTCCCGAGCTAAATGAAAAAGATAAATCTCAGAATACAAGATCGAGCAATATAGCTACTCGAGGAAGGCCGCCAAGAATTGTGAGAAATACAAGTGGTAATCATGGTACAACGAGAGATACTACAGTGAGATCATAGGCCAGAGTACCTGCTAGAGCTCACACTCGCGAAGAAGCGTTATCACTAGATGTCATTACCGGTACATTCTCTCTTTACGACACTAATGTTATTGCATTGTTTGATCCTGGATCAACTCACTCGTATATATGTATGAATTTGGTCTCTAATAAGAGTTTTCCTATCGATTTTACTGAGTTTGTGATTAAAGTATCGAACCACTCAGGCAAGTATGTTCTAGTTGACAAAGTTTGCAAGAACTGTCCTTTAATAACTCAGGGTTATTATTGAAAGGTGCAACAATGTTTAATCAATTGAAAGGTGCAATAATGTTTTCGAAGATTGATTTGAGATCAGGTTATTATCAGTTACAAGTTAAAGACTTAGACTTGCCTAAGACTGCATTTAGAACGAGGTAAGGACACTATGAATTTCTTGTTATGCCTTTTGGACTAACTAATGCTCTTGCCATTTTTATGAATTTGATGAATTGATCTTTAGACCATATTTAGACAGATTTGTTGTTGTGTTCATTGACGACATTTTGATCTATTCACAAGATGAGTCTGAGCATGTCGAACATTTGAGAATTGTGTTGCAAACCTTGAAAGATAAGCAACTGTATGCTAAATTCAGCAAATGTGAGTTCTGGCTTCGCGAAGTTAGATTTTTGGGACATATAGTCTCAGCAGATGGTATTCGAGTTGACCCGAGCAAGATTTTAGTAGTTTTTGATTGGAAACCACCTAGAAAAGTATCTGAGGTTCGAAGCTTTCTAGGATTGGTTGGTTACTATCGACGCTTCATTAAAGGATTCTCAATGATTGCTACATCGATGACCAGATTACTACAGAAAGATGTGAAGTTTGAGTGGTCAGAGAAATGTTAATAGAGTTTTGATCAATTGAAAGCAGTGTTAACTGAGGTACCAGTGTTGGTTCAACCTGAATCGGGTAAAGAATTTGTGATTTACAGCGACGTGTCATTAAACGGTTTAGGTTGCGTATTGCTGCAAGAGGGAAAAGTTGTAGCTTATGCCTCCAGACAGTTGAGGCCGCATGAAAAGAACTATCCGACACACGACTTAGAATTGACAGTTATAGTTTTTGCACTGAAAATTTGGCATCATCATTTGTACGGTGAAAAATGTCACATCTTTACTGATCATAAGAGTTTCTAACGTAATATTTGGGTATGCAATATTTGGATGGTATAATTGTAACATCCCTATACCCAGTCTGACCGGATGGACCTGATATAAGACTATTATATTTGTTGCCAAAGCGGTTTTGGCTAGCCACTGTATAATTTAAACATTTATACATAGTGTATTAACTTATTTAACTCAAAAATTATTAATATAAACATCAGGGGTCATTAATGGATGGTCGATTGCGTTTGGAAGTGATTTAAAAATTGTTTTTACTCAAAATAGGGGAAAACTATAGATACTTAAACAAAAGGTATTGATACCTTATAAAAGGTATCTATACCACTCCACAAAATCGATACCAAAATAGCATTCTAGAACTCCAAAAATTTAAAATTTGATGAAGGTATCGATACCTTAGGCCTAGGTATCGATACCCAGCCTTCAATATTGATACCAACTTTAAAAACGATACCAAATTTACTTTCTGTTTCAAATTTTTTTTTATTTTAAGGCCAAGGTATCGATACCTTACCCCCAGGTATCTCTACCTTGGGTTATAATGAGACAAAATTTGTTGGAAAAATTACTAAAAAACCCCTGTACTGATTCAAAACATTCAAACACCTCTAAACGAAGTCAGTTAACCTCAAACTCATTAAAATCCATCACAATATCCATATAATTACATCATATATGCATGCATATGTTAAAATCTTATAAATTCCTTTCAAAAGCTAACAAAATATGACATTAGATTGCCAAAGTAATAAGGTTTCCAAAGTTTGCATTTTAGTCCATCTAACATTCACCTATACCAATAACCTATGTACATGTCATACTAACCCAAAAATTCATACATACAATCTTACTTCTTGGAGTGGTGATGAGATGGGATGCACTTGACCTAGATATTTGCCCAACGGGATCTATTGTACCTACAAGTTAGAGAATTAACGCGGTAAGGCTGTGAAGACTTAGTAAGTACTTCAAGATTTTTAAAATCTACTACTAATAAAAATATAAAATAAAATTATATTCATTTTATAGACATAATTCATATCAGATTAGTCCCTAAAATTTAACATTTTTCTAAAATCGTACTTACCATTACTTACCGTAACCCATTAATTGATAATTGCTGAATTACGGCATTGTAGCCTAATGTAGACTAGCTAAACACTTAGGATATACGGAAATGAATCAAAAATGCATTGTTAATACATATCATATATCACTAAGCACAAAGTGCAAATAACAATAAGCACCAAAGTGCAAAATAATATTGATAAACACCGAAGTGCAAATTTTACAATGATAAGCACCGAAGTGCAAAATAATATGATAAGCGCGTTAATTTTCCTTAATGGCATGCCATAATTATCCTAATAGTTCGGGACTCATCTACACGGGCTTTTCTTATAATTAAACCTTTACATTCATTCACTTGGCAGAAAATAATACAACTTTATAATTTTTACGATTTAGTCCTTATCACAATAATAATAGTAAAACTTGTAAATTCTTTTCACTTTTATCACATACAACACTATAATTTTTACATTACTTCATCTAAACCCACTTTTCACATATTCACAATACCATAACATATTTCAATTTCTATCCATTTAGTCTTTCTTTCTTTCTTTCTTTCTTTTTTTTTTCACTATTACCACAATTCATCATATAATGATACACCAAAACCAAAATATATATCATTTACATTATTTACCTTTATTGAATACTTATTATAATATCATTAATATAGTAATTAAACTTCCTAATTAACATAATTATCTAATGAACATAAACAAAATTAACTACTTGAAGTACTTACAACCAAAATTTGGATGATGAGTTTTTTTTTTAATCTTCTCCTCTACTCCTTGGCCACTTCTTTTCTTTTCCATTCACTTTTGTCCTCAAACTTATTTTCTTTTTCTTCAATTTCATGACAACATATAACATTTATAAGTTAAAAAACTAAAATCAAATAACTTTTCTATGCTAGATTATGAAAATAAACATGTGTGGCATGATAATTCTTTATCTCTTACCTTAACTCCTTGAAAAGCCAAAGCCCTAACTCTTGCTTTTTCTCTCCTTTAGCACATCTATGGGGGTTCTCTCAAGAGATTAAGATGCTCATTAGCCTTATTTTTAGTTTTTATTAAAGAAATTTCAAAGAAAAAGAAAGGTTTTGAGCTTAGTTGGTTAAACAGTGGAGGAAGGACACAAAGGGACATAAAAGAAAAGTTGGATGGAACTTGAGGGGGTGAGTGACGGTTTGGTGGATGAAAATAATCACAACTTTCATCTTTTCTCCCCATTTCTCCACATTTCCACTAAAACATCTCACCATTTTTAAATAAAATAGTAAAATTGTTAATAAGTCCTCTAGCCATCTATCTTTACACTATAGCCCCTAATAATTACACCTATAAATATTTTATTTAACTATTACTATTTTAACCTTAAGCATCTCTAAAAATTCCATTTATGAATCATGTTTTAGTTTGGCAAAATTTCCTATTAGTCCTTTCTTCTTTTTCCACTACTTACATAAGTTCCCATAACCTTCTAAATTCCTACTTACACCATAACAATATACTCTTTCAAATTAGTCTAAGCTTCTAATTTAATTTTTCTATCTTGAAAATATTTCTTAATTTCCTATCGGGTCTAAGTACTTAATTTAATACTAAAAATCCCTATTGTAACACCCCAATTACTGACACAATCACCAGGTCCGGGCAATAGGACATCACATTTAAAAACTCGCATAGCATAGTCAACACCAAACATATACATGGTACGGACCATTAACAACTATCATATGTGCCTATTTATAAAACATATTGAAGTATGAATTAATTCTCCAACTAAGTATAATATAACATAAAATCTTATAGGTACATGCCAACCAGATTAACAAAAGTTTCCCCAACTCGATGAATACATTAATTTCTGTTGGATGCTGATAACAAGGAGGGCACATGATTAAACTTAACCTGTGCACGAAAGACAAACCGAATGCTGAGTAATCAACTCAGTAGCATTTCTATAACAAATGTTATAATATAAAATAAATTATGTAAGGACTTAAATAAATTAAAAATCAATGGTTCATAAGCAGTTAATATGTTAAATTATATTATAAGAACATAATCCTTCCATATCGTATTTATAGTCATACCGACGAGTTGTCACATATTCATCTTCAAATTTCCTGACCTGTAAACTCCAAAATGCAATTAAACATTGAGTAATCGCTTACATTCATATAAATCATGCTTTAAAAAAAAATCGGGTTTAAAAAAATCTAGCTTATGAAAGCTTCGAGAACAAACAAGGATTAAATTGTAACTTTTTCAAAAGAACAAGGCAATAGTGTGAAACATGGGTCACACGACCGTGTAGTGCATGATTGAGCCATTAAATGTCAAATTTCATGCCCAAACTCAAAACATTCCCTAATGGTGACCTTTAGGTACCCTCATAGACAAATAAAAGCTAGCCAAATTCTTCAACAATTCATCTATACATCTTACATCATAATGAAATCTATTTCCATGCCTTAATTGGCACCACGATACACCATTCAAATCTAATAACACAAACAATTCTACCAAGCATTTCAACCCGTAACAATAAATGAGATTCAAACGATATAGAAATCTACATTCTAATCGTTAAAACAACAATTCAGACCGTAACCAAGTTTAAATAATGACAACCAATATTTTCTTTCATTTAACTTAGTAGCTCATAACGTTTTAAAACAAGAGAACAAATATGTTGAAGTTCCAACATTCAATTCATCTGAAACCTATACAAATGTTCAGTTTTGTACATCTTTAAATTATGCTTTGGCCAATAACAATCTTCAACATTACAAGACATTAAATCAGCTTAATAACATCACATTTAGACAAAATTATTATCCCCATTCGAACAACCTAATTAACACAATACAACAGCATAACAACATCACAATTGGATAGTGAAATCAATACATTTGAACAACTTGATTATCTAAATAAAATAGCATAATGATAGCTCATTTGGACAGTAATATTATGTCCTAAAATGAGCAACATTAATCATAATCAAGACAACTTTAATTGTGTACTAAAACATTCTTTCACACAACATTGATTTGCAACCATTTAAATAGCATTAACTATCATTTAGACAACAAATTCCAGCATCAAGGTTTCAGCATTATTCGAACATCTTTGTAACATCCTGAATTAGGACCTAGTCGGAACAGTGGTTTCGAGACCATGAATCTGACGTAAGAAAATTCATTTTTATTATATTTTTATGGTCTACAATTTTATGGAATTGTTTTTGTGAAAATTTCGTCCGAAAATTTTGACGTTTGGGCACTCTATTTAGTCAAAAGGACTAAATTGTAAAAAGTGTAAAAGTTGAGTTCTACATGCTAGAGGTGTCCAATTGTTATGAAATTTTAAATTGAAGGTCCTTAAATGGTAATTAGACCATTGGTTAATTTTTTGGACAAAAATGGACATGAAATGGGTGAAAAAGAATATTTTTAAGTTAGGGGGATTTCGGTTATTTAGTAATTAAAATGAATTAAAAAAAATTAAAAGCCAATTTTTTTCCATCTTCAACCCCATGGCCAAAAATTGCATGGATAAGATATATCTAGGGTTTTTTAAGCTTCTAAGCTCGATTGTAAGTCCGTTCTAGCCCTGTTTTTAAGGATTTTTACGTTTTTGAAATCCTCGTAACAAGATCTACCTATTTCTACATTTATTTGAGTTATGATGAAGGTCTAGGGTTTGAACCATGTTAGAAATTTGTGCATTTTGATGTTTAATGGTAGATTATGCATGTTTATGGTTGGAGAAACGACTTTTACTAAGTAGTTTTCGGTGAAAATGCTAAAAAGGACTAAATTGTAAAAGTTATAAAATTTATCATAAAAGTGTGATTTAGTGGAAATTGTGGGTTGCTATAGTTATGAAAATGATTCGGCTAGGCTTAAAGAGCAACAAAATTGAACAAAAATCATTTTACGAGCCTAGGGGGAAAATTGTAAATATGATAAAGTTTAGGGGTAAAAATGCAAAATTTTAAAAGTATGATTTTTGGTCAATTTGAATAATGTGAATAACGAATGAGCTATATATGAAATGTTAGATCAAGAAAACTGAGATTCGAGCCTAAATCGGGAAAGTTCAAGATTATGGACTAAATTGGAATAGTTGGCCGTAATTGCATTTAAGGTAAGTTCATGTGATTAAATAAGCATGATATTCATGTTATTGTTGTTACACTTGAAATATATTTTTCTATGGTTGTATTGATTTATATGTTAATGATATTGTGTATGGGAACGTGATGTACCCATTGAGTAATCGATTGCTCAAATGTCAGTAACATGTGATGGGATGATTGAATATAATGGAAATTTGATGGAACATGATATTTTTTTGAAACGAGTAAGTTTGTATGAAAATAATATATTGTTTTTACTTATGTTATAATATTTTGTTATTATATGAGATGTGGTTGTATATTGAATGATCACTTGATGTAAATTGTGAATTTAAGTTGATTATGGATGAATTGGTAAAATATTGAAAAGTGAGGAATTTCCCGGTTGGACCTTCGGAATAGAAAAGATATGAATGATCCGTTGGGAGAAAACATATGTAGTACTATGTGCAGGCTACTATGTGTTTAAGATGGTTTTAGGTGATGTGTGTAGTACTAAGTGCAGGCTACTACGTGTACCAGATGGTTAGGTTGCTTGTATAGTACTAAGTGCAGGCTACTATGTGTACCCGATAGCTTCGATCACATGTGTGGTACTAAGAGTAGGCTACTATGTGTGAGAGACAATTTTGGTCACAGATGTAGTACTAAGTGTAGGCTACTATGTGCACCAAATAGCTTTGGTTACAAGGGTGGTAATATGTGCAGGCCACCGTGTATCTGTTATTATTCCGATGAGTTCAACGAGAAATTGACTAAGTGAAACTACATGTGATCATGTAATGACCAGTGTAATTGAATATGACTATGTGATGAATAAGAGGAGGTATACGTGTGTGAAAATTTATGAGCAATGTGCTCGATAGTTGACCGAACTTCTGGTAAGATGGAATGGAGTAAGTGAGATTATGTAAGAGTGAAATTTGTAATAAAACGGTTTTAGACAGTAGCAGTTGTGTGACTTTGAAAAATCACCAAAAATGGTGGAAATTGAATTAGAAGTTGAATAAGATATGAAATAAAATCTTATTGAGTCTATTTTTACATAAATGAAACAGTGAAATCAAAAGAATTTTGTATTCTGTGATATTTGAATTTTTGTGAGGCAGGGTCAGAATGATTTTGGAATCCCCTATTCTGACTTACAAAAATTATTAAAAATTGTACAAATATAACTATGGGTTATAATTTATATGCCTAAAATCCTCAATGTGTCTATTTTCTAAAGAAACAAACAGAAACATTATCCAAATATTTTACAAAGAGATAATTAATTTTCAGAGTAAAGGGGTCAGAACTGTCAAACAGTAAAATAGGGGAGACTTTAAAGAATAAATTGTACTTATTGGCTATTCCAAAAATTCTGAAAATTTTATGATATGTAGATACGTGAGTCTAGTTTCAGGTAAAATTAGAAGATCTTGATTTGGAGTTCTGTATCTCAAGTTATAAGTAACTAAGTGACTATGACTTGAGTAAACAACTTAACTTGAACATAAGTAAAAGTGCAATTCTGATTATTTTACCTTGGAATCATGTTGTAAGAATTGATGGAATCATGTTGATAAATTGCTTATTATTTTCATATGGACTTACTAAGCTATATAGCTTACCCCCCTTTTCATTTCTTTAGTGTTGTCAGGTTAGCTCGAGGTTGGAGATCGTCGGAGGCAGCATCACACCATCGAGCTATCAATAGGGGATATCGACAAGTCTTAAGCATCTTTAAGTGAGTGACATGTATAGGAGCTTAGTTATTGATATGTGTTCTTATGATTTATCCAAATGTATTGGCTTATATTGATTCATTGTATATAGCCATGAGATATGGCTTATAATGTTTTTGCTTGTAAGCCTAATTATCCTTGCCATGTGTTGATGCTTTGTGATACGATTATAATTGTCTGCAATGAATGAATAGTAAATAACATATGTGCACGAGAATGCCCTAAGACCGTTCAGGGTGGTCATGGCTATGGAATAAACGCGTAAATTGGCATTAAGTTGATAATGATTGAACATAGACATTTGTTGAATAAGTAGAGATTAATTATTGGGTAATTTGTTATGGTTGATTGTTAAAAATGTACTTTAGTGAGGCATGCTAAATCATTAAAATGATGCTATGATATGTGTCTTTAAAGTATTTAAGTATGTGAAAGATTAAGACAACAACAAGGCTTGGAAAATAGCCTAAGTGTTGACCACACGGGCAAAGACACGGCCGTGTGTCTCAGCTGTGTGGAGGACACAGCCTTAGTACACAGGTATGTGACTTGGCCGTATGACCCTAAATGTTTGCTGATGTCATAAACAGAGAGTTACACAGGCTGAGGACACGGGCATGCGAGACCACCCTGCCTACCCACATGGGCGTGTGACTCTCCAAGCATGAAAATTTTCTAAGTGTTGTAAAAATATTCGTGAGTTCTCGGTTTAGTCCCAAATCGCTTTTAATGCATGTTTAGGGCCTCGAAGGCTCGCGTATGAGACATTTTGCATGTGATCAAATGATTCTGATACGATTGAAATTTTATGGCCTAGTTTTACATGTATGTGCATGTTTAAGTCCGGTAATGTCTCGTATCCTGTCCCAGTGTCAGACAAGGGTAAGGGGTGTTACATTTAGTGGTATGAGAGCTATGGTTTAGTTGGTTCTCGAACTAATCTAGCAAGAATGAGAGTCTAACTATACATGCCACCAATCTATGATAGTGTGATGTCTCTCGACACAAATGAGAACTATCTTGTTTAGACAGATGTACTCTCCAACCGAGCTATGCCGACCATGTTAAATGTGATACTAAGGTATTCGGGTAAAGTATAGTCATGATAAGCCTGGATTCTAAAAATTATGAATAAAAGTTCATGATATATGTGATAACATGTGAGATGAAAGTTTATGTTACGATGAATGTTCAAGCTTATTTGATGTTCATATGATGATGTACTCTTGGCTTATTTAATTAAATGGATGTAGTAAATAGAAATTCATAAAGTATGAATAAAGGATTCAGAATAGCATAATATTAGTAAAATGTTACTGCCCCAATTGGACGTTGAATTTCGATGGATGACAATGATTTCTTGAAAAGAGGTATAATGATGCAAAATGGGATTTAGCTTGGACGGGTAATCCCAAGTTGAACTCTCTCGAGTAAATGTGATGGAATGGATTTAACCCAGACGGGTAATCCATTGGCCTCATTATGTAAGGGATATAACTCGGACGGCCTATCGAGAATAAGTTTCAGTTAGAATTTAGCCTTGACTAGTAATTCTACTGTATGATACGTGATTCGAGAGAGTGTACTTGAAAGGTACTATTGGACATGAATTGACGAATGATTAACGTATATACCCTGAGTATACTACCTGGTAATCTATCAAAATTGTAATGTTCCAATGGGAGGCATCCTTGAAATATGGAAAAGTGAAATGAGATAAAAGATTATGATGTAATGAGCCTACCTATGTTTAACTGATAATTCCATGATGTATATGATTGATTTACTTGAACGAATATGTGAATTTGGGCAACTTACCAAAAATATTGATGGAATAAATGTCCATGTATGCTTGTTTGAATAAGTATGACTGGAAAACTCTCATAGTCTAAGTAAATGTGCTAAATTGATTGAATTGAGTTATATGATTATAATGATATGCATATGTTGATGTGCTAGATGATAGCTCAGATTGTGATACACTCATCCATGTTTGTTTGGCCCTCATATGATGGTATGTGCCTAACCTATTTAATTGAATAAAAATGATAAGTAAAGTTATATAGAATTCATAGAATGTATGTATAAGTCCATTTGTTTAAATAAGTAACTGAAAAGTCTGTGTAAAGCAAACTTTAATGTTAGCTTGTCTAAGCGAATGATATGTTGGTAATAATATGACTATAATGGTGAAAGTTATATGGTATATACATGTGTATGAGAGACGGAGTTAGGGATCTTACAACCCCACCCCCTTACCAGAGTGGTGTTTATAAAGGATTTCATGAGATTTGTGCTAAAATAAGCTCACAAGTATGAGACCAAAAGAGTTCAGTAGTAGAATGTAAATATGGTCAGAGTTTGAGAATGAGTTGATAAGTAAAGACAGAATTGGAAAAGGTATCAGATTGATTTAAAGATTTTTCGGTTTACGAAATATCACAATGAGAGAAGAAATTAACGTTGGCAAATCGACTTGTTCAGACACGACGTTGAAAGAATGTTGTAATTGGAGTTCCTTCTGAACTTATTTTCTTCAGTGAAAGAAATAGTATGGATTAATGATGACAAAAATAGTTGAAAGAATAATATTTGAAAGGTAAGACATTTTGTGTGACAGTTATGGCTAAACAGATTTTGGACAGTCTCTTTTTGAGGTTTTCTACATGTTTAATTGTTCTCAGGAATATTCCTATGGCTGTTATTTTTCTGATAAAATTCTTGTTATATGGGAATGTTTTCTAATCATGATGTATAGACGAAAGTATTGATAACCTGATTGGTTTATAATTAGCAGTGCTCTATTTCTCTTTGGTATTCTGTTACAATCCATTCATTGGAATTTTATCTGAAATACACATGGTTTTAAGATTCTTGGATTTTTCTATCTTGGATTTCTTTATTTTGGTCTTCTTGTCATCTTTATTCTGAAAATTATTAATCATGACTCGTATCAAAAGTGTATTCTTGGGCCTATGATGACTATGTCAATTATGATGTAACGCCCCAAAAATTGGGCCTAGAAAGTATTGAGCCTTGAGTCTGGGTTCGGGAAGAAGATGGCCCAAATAATTTGGATGTTCTAGTTAATTATTATTATTATTATGAGCTTACTTTAGTATCAAATAAATAACGAAGGGCTTATAGTGGGGAAAAGTCCGGGGCTCGGCCTATAGCTTTAGCAAAATTCTCAAATTTTGCCTTTCAAGAGAATCTGGGCAGTAGGCCTTATTAATAATTTGGGCTGAGTTTTAGCATAAAGGAGCACCTGGCCCAGTGGCTAAGCACGCTAGGAAGGCATGGGAGGTGCCTGGGTTCAAGACACGGCGTGCGTAAATGGTTTTTTTTTACAACCAAGGATTATCGCAAGGAGGCCTTATAAATATCTCGGGAGGAAAGGTGACACAAAAGAGGCACGTGGTCAAGAGGCAAGGAGGCGTTAAGAGTGTGCATGTGGTTAGGGGTTTGAGTCTGGTAAGTAGCGATATTTTGTTTTATTTTTAAACGAACCGAGACTGCTACAGATAAGTCCTAAAATTAGTTGTGAGTAGATTATATCATGAGAAGAACTTCGGTGCAGTGGCAGCAGCGTGCCAGGCTTGCCGAGAGGTTATGAGTTCGATTCTAGGGGAAGGTGAATTCTGTTTTATTTTTTGAAACGGGCTAGAACTGAAGCGGGTTAAAGGTTAAAATTAATTGTGACCATATATTAGTAAAGGAAGAAGCATGGTGCAGTGGCCAGCAGCTCGGACGAAGGCGCAAGGGGACAAGGCGGGATTTTTACTGCACGTAAGGCTGGGATTTTTACTGCACGCGTGGGGAAGGAGTTGGGGTCTGATTAGGACTCTTGGCAGCGTGCTGGAGCGGTGCAAGCGGTGGGCTGATCGGTTAGGAGTTTGAATGAAATTCAAACATTGAATTTGGCCAAAAATCAAGGAGCAATTCGGGGAATTGGAATTTAGGAATAATTCCTATGCCGAAATACAATCATTCGACCATAGCTAATACGTGCCATATATCTTTGGCCTTGAGGATTTATTTTTTTCTTTTTGGGTTAGTGGGGGTATTTTAGTTTGGCCGAACCTAAATCCTTCATATTTCTCTTTTTCTCCCTCATAAACCCTTATCAAGAATTGGTTAGCCGAAACTCCATTGAAGCCGAACCTCTCATTATTTCTTTTAAAACTGAAACTTTTCTACACCGAGGTATTTCAGAAGCCGAATCCTAGAGTATAATTCTTCCTTCTTCGTGATGCAGGTGGTTGGATCTCACATGAGATCGGAGTAGTGTCATAATGATATGGGTAAGTGTTCGAATCCTTCTTTAGTTACTTATGTTTTAAGGAAAAGCCGAAACCCCTTAAGGGTGGCTAACGTTGGGACTAAGGGCATTGTTGCCTCTTTCTTTTGGTTTTGTATGCGCCAGTGTGGACAAGGGGGCGTACAGCGAAGGGCTTGAAGATTAACTCGGTTGGACATCTAGATCTAGTCCATATTTCAGCAGAAAGGTAAGAACTTTAGGGTCTAAGGCAATGTTGGCCGAATATGGTAAGGGGCTAGTATGTAGTTGTTTTGATATGTAGACTGATGTTTTAGTAACTTGATTGTAGGCAACTCGTGTGTGGATCTCACTAACGTATCGTTACAGATCAGGTGTGTAAATGACACCCATTAGTAGACTAGATCGGCAAAAGCCGAAAAGCCGAAATGCCAAAAAGCCGGCATTTCGAGAAGTTACGAGCGTGCGAGTGCGAGTGCTCGTGGGATTGTTTGTATTGATAATTTTGGTAACTTCAACGGTAATATTACAGAGTGCGCAATTTCGTACACTTCGGTATATTTGGGCTTAATGGGCCAAAATCGGGTTAATGGGCCAACGGGCCCAATTCGATAAAAATGCTCGGTAAGCATTTCTGTTAATACGTTAATAATTGTAATGAGCATGAAACCCTAAAAAGACTGATAAAATTACTGAAATACCTCTGTAAGGTAGAATTACCGTAATACCCCTAAAGGCGTAAGTTTACGATTACTCCCCTCGAGGGTAAATAACTGTTCTTACGCTATAATCTGACTGTCTTTCTGAAGTATGCCTTGTTAAATATATATATTCTGCATACATGTCATACTGCATGGGGTTTGGTTTTGTTATGGAGGAAGAACACGTTCTGGTGGCTGTGCCACATATTCTAATATACGCAACTTTGTTGCGGATTATAGTTAGTGCCGCAACCGGTGCTAACACTGTAAGTGTAGGGATGGCATGGGTGATTTATTCCCCACAGGAAGTGTAGGGATGGACGGAGGCAAGTGCAGGGTTGAATGGGGGTTATCATGCATTAATCATATAAGACTGTTTTGAAATGGGCCCAACTGTGTTAATATGGGAAAGACCAATATATCTCTACTTGTAATAGGGCTACGAGCAATATTGATACTGATATGGGCTAGGCCCAGTATACTCTGATGCTATAAGAGGCTATGGCCCAGATTAATATTGATATGGACTAAGGCCCAGTTAACTCTGATTTCTGAATAGGGCTTAGGCCCAGTAAAGCTTGAGCTGATTTGGGCTCTGGTTGGTTTATTTACACACTGAGTTTCCCAAACTCACCCCTTATTTTCATCCACGCAGGTAATCCCCAACCATAGTGGGCTTGGAGCTGTGAGGGATTTGGAGTGGCCACGCGTTCTGCAAATTTGGTTTTCTTCTGGGGAATTGGACATCTTTTTTATTTACTTTTATGATTTGGGTTTTAAGTTGTAATAAGGCCGCTTTAATGATTTTTAATTGTTTTTAATATGTTTTACTAGAATAGGTATAATATTATCTTAATCACTGAAACTGATTAGTTTTAGGACGCGTTTTCAAATACAGTAATTGATTTTAAAATATCACGACAACAAAGCAAAACTTCCGCAATGGAAACGTTTTCCGAAGTTAATCACTTTTTCTTAAACTGGACTTAAATGAATTGGTTTCCTAAAAGCATACACTAAGTTAAGGTGTGGCAATGGTGGCGTGCATGTCTAGGATTGGATCCGAAGGGAGCTTGGTACTTAAGCAGTCCGATGGACTCACCTCCTTTTTTCCGGATTCCTACCTGGTGCACAGCTTCCATTCACTTTAACCTATAATGAAATCATCCTTTGAACACTAAGTACAATTTTTGGACTAAAAATAGAAAATGTTTTTTATGTTCCGATGTGGCACGTCGGATCTAGTCATAACGTCTAGGCTGGGTTTGGGGTGTTACATTTAGTGGTACCAGAGCCAAGTTGTAACAACTCGGCTGTGGATCGGGTCTGAAAAGATTTTCGAAAATTTTTGCTAAACTTATGTCCAAGAAGGGTCTTTTTTTTGAAACGGTTTTGGAAAGTTCTTTTCAAAGATATTTTACAAGGTATACATGTTTTAAGGTTCAATTGTGTTTTAAAAAAAATGGTTTAAGTTTTCTGGGTTTCTGAAATTTAATAACCGAAGAAGTGGCACACCGAATCTCCGGCACCAACTTTGTAAGTATCATTCTAAATTTTCCTGAATGTTTCTGAATTATCAGCTATATGCCTATACTGAAACACTATTATGATACTCTAGTTATGGTGATATTGGGATTGTAGGAATTTTTGATAAGTAGACTAAGACTGTAGGTAGGCTACGATTCTGTGAAAACCAAACTCTGAATTACTGTCTGTTCATAAAAAATCTGTAATAAACACTGAAATATTTAATTGATGCATAAAATTCGTAAATCAGATAATAAGACATGAGTACGAGAGCAGCTCGTGGAAGAGGCCGTGGACGTGGTCGAGGTAGTGCACGGGCTGGATCTTTGTCTTCAGGACATATGCCGGCGGCAGATACATCGGTACCATCGACAACAGAAGTGGAGTCTCATGATCGAGGTACCGGGGATGACGCTCTATCCTAGGCAATGCTTCGTGTTCTGGAAAGGGTTACCGGGGCAAGTACGGGTAACAAAATTTGAGGATCTATTTTTGAGCGACTCTGGGAAAATGGAGTAGAATTCTTTAGGGGCATTTCTGGAGTAGCTTCGAATGTGGCTGAATACTGGTTGGAAGCCACGGAGAGAATAATGGATGACCTGGATTGCACGGCTGAACAAAAGCTGAAAGAGGCGATATCACTACTTAGGGAGGAAGCTTACCAGTGGTGGTTGACTGTAAAAGAGGGCACCCAACTTGAGCGGATTACCTGGGAATTCTTTAGATCCGCATTTCAAGGGAAGTACGTTGGGGCAAGCTATGTAGATACCCGGAGGAAGGAATTCTTAAACTTAACTCAATGGGATCGGTCTGTGGCTGAGTATGAGGTAGAGTTTTTGCGAATTAGCCGATATACCCGTGGAATAGTAGCAACAGAGTACGAACGTTGTGTTTGGTTCGAGGATGGCCTCCGGGATAGTCTACGAGTATTAATAGCTCCACAGAGGGAGCGAGATTTTACGGCATTGGTAGAGAAAGCTAAGATAGTTGAGGATGTGAAGTGCGCTGAGCGCCAGAGCTGGGAAAAGAAAAGGAGGAAAAAAAAAGAGATTTAAGGCCCTCCAATTCTGATTAGAGGCATAGGAAAAGTGCTAGGGCAGATGGGCCGGTCCGAGCTAAAGCCCCTGTTGCTGCTGTTAGATTGCAACCTTGTGATGATTGCGGGAAAAGCCATTATGGTGAATGCTGAAAAAAGATTGGAGCCTGTTTAAGATGCAGATCGATGGAGCATCATTTCAAAGAGTGTCCTCGGAGACCAGATTATGGACAAACTACTGGTATGGGTAATATACAGCCGCCGAGGGGGTGGTCAGTAGCCAGCAAAAGGCCGTAGCAATGGAATGGGTCGTGGTCGTGGAGCACGAGACAAGGGTATGGGACATGCTGAGGCGAGACAACTAGCTTTGGTCTATGCGAAGATCTCATTTGTGAGGACGAAGACACTCCTGGAAGCGGATCTTTGATGCGTGCATTTCTCTCATGGTGTATTATTTACTTAATTTACAATTAGAGCTAGAGTGCGCAGTGAAAGCATAGTTGTTTGACTTGATTAAAACGGTTAGTTGATAGTTTGAAATTTCGAGGACAAAATTTTTTTAAGGGGGATAGAGTTGTAATGCCCCAAAAATTGGGCCTAAAAAGTATTGGGCCTTGAGTCTGGGTTCGAGTAGAAGACGACCCGAATAATTTGGATGTTCTAGTTAATTATTCTTATTATTATTATGTTTAGCTTCGTTTAGTATTAAATAAATAACAAAGGGCTTATAGTGGGGAAAAGTCCGGGGCTCGGCCTATAGCTTTAGCAAAATTCTCAAATTTTGCCTTTTAAGAGAATCTGGGCAGTAGGCCTTATTAATAATTTGGGTTGAGTTTTAGCATAAAGGAGCACCTGGCCCAGTGGCTAAGCACGCTAGGAAGGCATGGGAGGTTCCTGGGTTCAAGGCACGGCGTGCACAAATGGTTGTTTTTTTACAACCAAGGATTATCGCAAGGAGGCCTTATAAATATCTCGGGAGGAAAGGTGACATAAAAGAGGCACGTGGTCAAGTGGCAAGGAGGCATTAAGAGTGTGTATGTGGTTAGGGGTTCGAGTCTGGTAAGTAGCGATATTTTACTTTATTTTTAAATGAACCGGGACTGCTGTAGATAAGTCCTAAAATTAGTTGTGAGTAGATTATATCATGAGAAGAGCTTCAGTGCAGTGGCAACAGCGTGCCAGGCCTACCGAGAGGTTATGAGTTCGATTCCAAGGGAAGGTGAATTCTGTTTTATTTTTTGAAACAGGCCAGAACTGAAGCGGGTTAAAGGTTAAAATTAATTGTAACCATGTATTAGTAAAGGAAGAAGCATGGTGCAGTGGTCAGCAGCTCGGGCGAAGGCGCAAGGGGGCAAGGCGGACGGAGGTCTGGGGTTCGAGCCTCATCTCGCGCACGTATAGTTGGGATTTTGCTGCACGTGTGGGGAAGGAGTTGGGGTCTGATTAGGACTCTTGGCAGCCTGCTAGAGTGGTACAAGCGGTGGGCTGATCGGTTAGGAGTTTGAATGAAATTCAAACATTGAATTTGGCCATAAATCAAGGAGCAATTCGGGGAATTGGAATTTAGGAAGAATTCCTATGCCGAAATACACTCATTCGGCCATAGCTAATAAGTGCCATATATCTTTGGCCTTTAGGATTTATTTCTTTTTTTTCTTTTTGGGTTAGTGGGGGTATTTTAGTTTGGCCGAACCTAAATTATTCATATTTCTTTTTCTCTCCCTCATAAACCCTTATCAAGAATCGGTTAGCCAAAACTCCATTGAAGTCGAACCTCTTATTATTTCTTTTAAAACCAAAACTTTTCTACACCGAGGTACTTCGGAAGCTGAATCCTTGAGTATAATTCTTCCTTTCTCGTACAGTGGTTGGATCTACTGTAGATCAGGAGTAGTGTCATAACGATATAGGTAAGTGTTCGAATCCTTCTTTAGTTACTTATGTTTTAAGGAAAAGCCGAAACCCCTTAAGGGTGGCTAACATTGGGACTAAGGGCATTGTTGCCTCTTTCTTTTGGTTTTGTATGCGCCAGCGTGGACAAGGGGGCGTACAGTGAAGCTTGAAGATTAACTCGGTTGGACATCTAGATCTAGTCCATATTTCGGCAGAAAGGTAAGAACTTTAGGGTCTAAGGCAATGTTGGCCGAATATGGTATGGGGCTAGTATGTAGTTATTTTGATATGTAGACTGATGTTTTAGTAACTCGATTGTAGGCAACTCGTGTGTGGATCTTGCCAACGTATCGTTACAGACCAGGTGTGTAAATGACACCCACTAGTAGACTAGATCGACAAAAGCCGAAAAGCTGAAATGCAGAAAAGCCGGCATTTCGAGAAGTTACGAGCGTGCGAGTTGGAGTGCTCGTGGGATTGTTTGTATTGATAATTTTGGTAACTTCAATGGTAATATTGCAGAGTGCGCAATTTCGTGCGCTTCGGTATATTTGGGCTTAATGGACTGAAATCGGGTTAATGGGCCAACGGGCCCAATTTGGTAAAATCGCTCGGTAAGTGTTTTTATTAATACGTTAATAACTGTAATGAGCATGAAACCCTAAAAAGACTGATAAAATTACTGAAATACCTCTGTAAGGTAGAATTACCGTAATACCCCTAAAGGGGTAAGTTTACGATTACTCCCCTCGAGGGTAAATAACTGTTCTTACGCTATAGTCTGACTGTCTTTCTGAAGCATGCCTTGTTAAATATATATATTCTGTATACATGTCATACTGCATGGGGTTGGGTTTTGTTATGGAGGAAGAACCCGTTCTGGTGGCTGTGCCACATATTCTGATATAAGCAGCTTTGATGCGAATTATAGTTAGTGCCGCAACCGGTGCTAGCACTGTAAGTCTAGGGATGGCATGGGTGATTTATTCCTAAGAGGAAGTGTAGGGATGGACGGAGGCAAGTGCAGGGTTGAATGGGGGTTATCATGCATTAATCATATGAGACTGTTTTGAAATGGGCCCAATTGTGTTAATATGGGCAAGACCCAATATATCTCTACTTGTAATAGGGCTATGGCCAAGATTGATACTGATATGGGCTAGGCCCAATATACTCTGATACTGTAAGGGGCTATGGGCCAAATTAATATTGATATGGGCTAAGGCCCAGTTAATTCTAATTTCTGAATAGGGCTTAGGCCCAGTAAAGCTTGAGCTGATTTGGGCTCTGGTTGGTTTATTTTACACACCGAGTTTCCCAAACTCACTCCTTATTTTCATCCACGCAGGTAATCACCAACCATAGTGGGCTTGGATTTGTGAGGGATTCGGAGTGGCCTCGCGTTCTGCAAATTTGGTTTTCTTCTGGGGAATTGGACATCTTTTTTATTTACTTTTATGATTTGGGTTTTAAGTTGCAATAAGGCCGTTTTAATGATTTTTAATTGTTTTTAATATGTTTTACTAGAATAGGTATAATATTATCTTAATCACTGAAACTGATTAGTTTTAGGGCGCGTTTTCAAAAACAGTAATTGATTTTAAAATATCACGACAACAAAGTAAAACTTCGCAACGGAAACGTTTTCCAAAGTTAATCACTTTTTCTTAAACTGGAGTTAAATGAATTGGTTTCCTAAGAACATACATTAAGTTAAGGTGTGGCAATGGTGGCGTGCATGTCTAGGATTGGATCCGAAGGGAGCTTGGTACTTAAGCAGTCCGATGTACTCACCTCCTCTTTTCCAATTTCCTACCTGGTGCACAACTTCCATTAACTTTAACCTATAATGAAATCATCCTTTGAACACTAAGTACGATTTTTGGACTAAAAATAGAAAATGTTTTTAACGTTCTAATGTGGCACGTCGGATCCGGTCATAACGTCTAGGCTGGGTTTGGGGTGTTACATTTAGTTGTATCAGAGCCAAGTTGCAACAACTCGGCTATGGATTGGGTCTGAAAAGCTTTTCGAAAAATTTTGCTAAACTTAGGTCCAAAAAGGGTTTTTTTTTTTGAAACGGTTTTGGAAAGTTCTTTTCAAAGATATTTTACAAGGTATACATGTTTTAAGGTTCAATTTTTTTTAAAAAAAAAATGGTTTAAGTTTTCTGGGTTTCTGAAATTTAATAACCGAAGAAGTGGCACACCGAATTCCGGCACCAAGTCTGTAAGTATCATTCTAAATTTTTCTGAATGTTTTTGAATTATTAGCTATATGCCTCTATTGAAACCCTATTATGATACTCTAGTTAGGGTGATATTGGGATTGTAGGAATTTTTGATAAGTAGACTAAGACTGTAGCTAGGCTACGATTCTGCGAAAACCAAACTCTGAATTACTGTCTGTTCATAAAACATCTGTAATAAACACTAAAATGTTTAATTGACGCATAAAATTCGTAAATCAGATAATAAGACATGAGTACGAGAGCAGCTCGTGGAAGAGGCCGTGGACGTGGTCAAGGTAGTGCACGGGCTGGATCTTTGTCTTCAGGACATATGCCGGCGGCAGATACATCGGTACCATCGGCAACAGAAGTGGAGTCTCATGATCGAGGTACCGGGGATGACGCTCTATCCTAGGCAATGCTTCGTGTTCTGGAAAGGGTTACCGGGGCAAGTACGGGTAACAAAATTTGAGGATCTATTTTCGAGCGACTCTGGGAAAATGGAGTAGAATTCTTTAGGGGCATTTCTGGAGTAGCTTCGAATGTGGCTGAATACTGGTTGGAAGCCACGGAGAGAATAATGGATGACCTGGATTGCACGGCTGAACAAAAGCTGAAAGAGGCGATATCACTACTTAGGGAGGAAGCTTACCAGTGGTGGTTGACTGTGAAAGAGGGCACCCAACTTGATCGGATTACCTGGGAATTCTTTAGATCCGCATTTCAAGGGAAGTACGTTGGGGCAAGCTATGTAGATACCCGGAGGAAGGAATTCTTAAACTTAACTCAATGGGATCAGTCTGTGGCTGAGTATGAGGTAGAGTTTTTGCGAATTAGCCGATATACCCGTGGAATAGTAGCAACAGAGTACGAACGTTGTGTTTGGATCGAGGATGGCCTCCGGGATAGTCTACGAGTATTAATAGCTCCACAGAGGGAGCGAGATTTTACGGTATTGGTAGAGAAAGCTAAGATAGTTGAGGATGTGAAGTGCGCTGAGCGCCAGAGCTGGGAAAAGAAAAGGAGGAAAAAAAAAGAGATTTAGGGCCCTCCAATTCTGATCAGAGGCATAGGAAAAGTGCCAGGGCAGATGGGCCGGTCCGAGCTGAAGCCCCTGTTGCTGCTGTTAGATTGCAACCTTGTGATGATTGCGAGAAAAGCCATTATGGCGAATGCTGAAAAAAGATTGGAGCCTGTTTAAGAGGCGGATCGATGGAGCATCGTTTCAGAGAGTGTCCTCGGAGACCAGATTATGGACAAACTACTGGTATGCGTAATATACAGCCGCTGAGGGGTGGTCAGCAGCCAGCAAAAGGCCGTAGCAATGGAATGGGTCGTGGTCGTGGAGCACCAGACAGGGGTATGGGACATGCTGAGGTGAGACAACCAGCTTTGGTCTATGCAGCATGTCGCTGTGAGGACGGAGACGCTCCAGAAGCAGATGGTGGTACGTACTTCTCTCAGGGTGTATTATTTACTTAATTTACAATTAGAGCTAGAGTGCACAGTGAAAGCATAGTTGTTTAACTTGATTAAAACGGTTAGTTGATAGTTTGAAATTTCGAGGACAAAATTTTTTTTAAGGGGGATAGAGTTGTAACGCCCCAAAAATTGGGCCTAGAAAGTATTGGGCCTTGAGTCTAGGTTCGGGTAGAAGACGACCCGAATAATTTGGATGTTCTAGTTCATTATTATTATTATTATTATGTTTAGCTTAGTTTAGTATTAAATAAATAACGAAGGGCTTATAGTAGGGAAAAGTCCGGGGCTCGGCCTATAGCTTTAGTAAAATGCTCAAATTTTGCCTTTTAAGAGAATCTGGGCAGTAGGCCTTATTAATAATTTGGGTTAAGTTTTAGCATAAAGGAGCACCTGGCCCAGTGGCTAAGCATGCTAGGAAGGCATGGGAGGTGCCTGGGTTCAAGGCACGACGTGCACAAATGGTTGTTTTTTTACAACCAAGGATTATCGCAAGGAGGCCTTATAAATATCTCGGGAGGAAAGGTGACACAAAAGAGGCACGTGGTCAAGTGGCAAGGAGGCGTTAAGAGTGTGCATGTGGTTAGGGGTTCGAGTCTGGTAAGCAGTGATATTTTGTTTTATTTTTAAACGAACCGGGACTGCTATAGATAAGTCCTAAAATTAGTTGTGAGTAGATTATATCATGAGAAGAGCTTCAGTGCAGTGGCAACAGCGTGCCAGGCCTGCCGAGAGGTTATGAGTTCGATTCCAAGGGAAGGTGAATTCTGTTTGATTTTTTGAAACGGGCCAGAACTGCGGGTTAAAGGTTAAAATTAATTGTGGCCATATATTAGTAAAGGAAGAAGCATGGTGCAGTGGCCAAGAGCTCGGGCGAAGGCGCAAGGGGGCAAGGCGGATGGAGGTCTGGGGTTCGAGCCTCATCTCGCGCACGTATAGTTGGGACTTTGCTGTACGCGTGGGGAAGGAGTTGGGGTCTGATTAGGACTCTTGGCAGCGTGCTGGAGCGGTGCAAGCGGTGAGCTTGATCGGTTAGGGGTTTGAATTAAATTCGAACATTGAATTTGGCCAAAAATCAAGGAGCAATTCGGGAAATTGGAATTTAGGAAGAATTCCTATGCCGAAACACATTCATTCGGCCTTAGCTAATAAGTGCCATATATCTTTGGCCTTTAGGATTTATTTATTTATTTTTCTTTTTGGGTTAGTGGGGGTATTTTAGTTTGGCCGAACCGAAATCCTTCATATTTCTTTTTCTCTGCCTCATAAACCCTTATCAAGAATCGGTTAGCCAAAACTCCATTGAAGCCGAACCTCTCATTATTTCTTTTAAAACTAAAACTTTTCTACACCGAGGTACTTTGGAAGCCGAATCCTTGAGTATAATTCTTCCCTTCTCGTACAGTGGTTGGATCTACAGTAGGCCGGGTTTGGGGTGTTACATATGATTATGCCTCTGGGTTGATAGTAGTAACGTGATGATTCTAGTATTCAGATTTCTTTAAATTTTGTATAAAGTTTTGACCTCAATAAAAGCATAAGTGGCAAAATTGCGAGTTTCGATTTGTATGGTGGATTTCTTCTCTCAAGTAAGTTGATTAAAGTTAATGCCCTCAATCAGGATATTCTTGTTATTTTGAGCTAAAGAAATGGTAGAGTTCTTTGATAGACATGATAAATGAATCTTAAATGATTGCATGTTGAACGGTTCTGTCAAATGAAAAGAAGGATTTCTTGAAGCTTTATCAAGTAATAATTAAGACTGAATTGGTTGTTCAGTATGTATGGGTTATTATTTGAAATATTTAATGAAACAATTATGTCCAAATCATTTTTCTCAAGCTTGAGAATAAGTTATCTTTTTGGGTAAAAGACAGATAGTCTGAATGGAAAGTGTATGTATCTTAGAAGACTTTGAAATGATTTAAAGCTGTTATGAATGATAAAATTTTTGTTTAGTGAAAATTGAATGGTCTATTACATGTTAATTAGTAAAAATTTGAGTAGACGAGGACATTGTTAACCGAAGCCTTTGAACTAGTTTAGTCTGCATTGAGAAAAGACTTTTTGATTTTCAGTGATGTGTTTTAAGACAAAAAAGGTAGTGTGACAGCTCAATGTATCTGATGTTATAGACAGATTTAAGTTTGTGATAGTGTAGCTGACTTGAATCTTTAAAGGATGATAAGATAGTTATGGTATGATCTTTGAGAAAGAGTTACTATGGATTTCATATACGGATTATTCCTGCCTTTAAAAAAGAAATATGTTATGCGACTTGTATTAAGTGTTTGATGAAATCTGCAAATCATTTCGGTATATGTTAAATTTCTGCCTAACGGGTTAATGGAATCATGTATCTCTGAGATTGTCGGATTCTTAGAATGCTAGTCCTGGTTAATTGGATTGAGATCCGGATTCTATATTATGAGTTATTGAAAAGCTAAATAAGACCCTGGTTTTTAATAAAGGCCAAAGTAAAATTTCTTTAGTAATTTTTATGATATAGTAGAGTTTATGAGGAATTAAACCACTCTTTTGGTAAGATTTTCGGGGACGAAAATCCCTAAAGGGGGAGAGTTGTAATATCCCGAATGACCTAGTCGAAACAGTGATTTGGTGACCACGAATTTGACGTAAGAAAATTTGATTTTATTATATTTTTATGGTCTACAATTCTACAGAATTTTTTTGTGAAAATTTCGTCTGGAAATTTTTACGTTTGGGCACTCTATTTAGTCAAAAGGACTAAATCATAAAAAGTGCAAAAGTTGAGTTCTACATGCTAGAGGTGTCCAATTGTAATGAAATTTTAAATTGGATGTCCTTGAATGGTAATTAGACCATTGGTTAATTTGTTGGACAAAAATGGACATGAAATGGGTGAAATAGAAAATTTTTAAGTTAGGGGTATTTTGGTCATTTAGTAATTAAAATGAATTAAAAACAAAATTTAAAGCCAATTTTTGTCCATATTCAACCCCATGGCTGAAACTTGCATGGAGAAGACATAGCTAGGGTTTTTTTAAGCTTCCAAGCTCGATTGTAAGTCCGTTCTAGTCCCGTTTTTAATGATTTTTACGTTTTTGAAATCCTTGTAACAAGATCTACCAATTTCTACCATTTATTTGAGTTATGATGAAGGTCTAGGGTTTGAACCATGTTAGAAATTTGTGCATTTTGATGTTTAATGGTAGATTATGCATGTTTAGAAATGACTTTTACTAAGTAGTTTTCGGTGAAAATGTTAAAAAAGGACTAAATTGTTAAAGTTATAAAATTTATCATAAAATGGTGATTTAGTGGAAATTGTGGGCTGCTATATTTATGAAAATGATTCGGCTAGGCTTAAAGTGCAAAAAAATTGAATAAAAATCATTTTACGAGCCTAGGGGAAAAATTGTAAATATGATAAAGTTTAGTGGTAAAAATGAAAATTTGTAAAAGTATGATTTTTGGGTCAATTTGAATAATGTGAATAATAAATGAGCTATATTTGAAATGTTAGATCAAGAAAATCGAGATTTAGGCCTAAATCGGGAAAGTTCGAGATTATGAACTAAATTGGAATAGTTGGCCGTAATTGCATTTAAGGTAAGTTCATGTGATTAAATAAGCATGATATTCACGTTATTGTTGTTACACTTGAAATCTATTTTGCTATGGTTGTATTGATTTATATGTTAATGATATTGTGTATGGGAACGTGATGTACCCATTAAGTAATTGATAGATCAAATGTCGATAACATGTGATGGGATGATTGAATATAATGGAAATTTGATGGAACATGATATTTCTTTGAAACGAGTAAGTTTGTATTTAAATAATATATCGTTTTTACTTATGTTATAGTATTTTGTTATTATATGAGATGTGGTTGTATATTGAATGATCACTTGATGTAAATTGTGAATTTAAGTTGATTATGGATGAATTGGTAAAATATTGAAAAGTGAGGAATTTCCCGGTTGGACCTTCAGAATAGAAAAGATACGAATGATCCATTGTGAGAACACATGTGTAGTACTATGCGCATGCTACTATGTGTTTAAGATGGTTTTAGGTCACGTGTGTAGTACTAAGTGCAGGCTATTACGTGTACCAGATGGTTAGGTTGCGTGTGTAGTACTAAGTGCAGGCTACTATGCGTACCCGATAGCTTCGATCACATGTGTGGTACTAAGTGCAGGCCATTATGTGTAAGAGACAGTGTTGGTCACAGATGTAGTACTAAGAGCAGGCTACTATGTGCACCAAATAGCTTCAGTTACAAGGGTGGTAATATGTGCAGGCCACCGTGTATCTGTTATTATTCTGATGAGCTCAATGGGAAATTGACTAAGTGAAACTACATGTGATCATGTAATGACCAGTGTAATTGAATATGACTGTGTTATGAATAAGTACAGGTATATGTGTGTGAAAATTTATGAGCAATGTGCTCGTTAGTTAAGCGAACTTTCGGTAAGATGGAATGGAGTAGGTGAGATTATGTAAGAGTGAAATTTGTAATAAAATAGTTTTGGACCGCAACAGTTGTGTGACTTTGAAAAATCACCAAAAATGGTAGAAATCGAATTAGAAGTTAAATAAGATATGAAATAAAATATTATTAAGTCTATTTTTACATAAATGAAACAGTGAAAGCAAAAGAATTTTGTATTCTGTGATATTTGAATTTTTTTGAGACAGGGTCAGAATGATTTTGGAATCCCCTATTTTGACTTGGAAAAGTTATTAAAAATTGTACAAATATAATTATGGGTTATAATTTATATGATTAAAATTATTAATGTGTCTATTGTCGAGACCCGCTTTTAAATCGAGTTTTGGAAAATGGGAATCGACTTTAAAAAAAAACAAAAACAGGAGTCGCCACCAATCTTTTTAGGTGCGATTGGATCACCTTCAAAACATTTTGTTTTGAAATCATTAGTTTTGGTCTACGAAAGTCGAGAAAACGGATTCGGGAGTCGGTTACGTACGAGGAAGGGTTAGCACCCTCGTAATGCCCAAAAATTGGTACCTAATTGATTATCATGTGTCTTTAATGTCGGTAATTTGAAAATTTTAAGATGTAGTCCTTTTTAAAATATTTTAATTTTGAAAATTGGGGTTCACTCGTATCAAAGTATTGACACTAAGTTAACCTTTTTTGGAAATTCCTAACTCGAAACAACAAAACGCTATATCCAAGAAGTTAGGACATATTGCTTTGAAATTCCAAGATAGTGGCTTGCATTTAGAAAACCTTTAAAAAACTTAGAAGGGTACTTGATTATTCGAACTCAACGAGAAAAGTGGCAACCCAATAAGTTAGGGCACTACTTTCTCGAAATTTCCAAATACCAAGCATTGCCTTTATATTTTTTGAAAACTTTGGAGTCTCGTTTTTTTAAAGAATGATGCATAAGGAATCACATTATCACTATAGAATAGAATATTGCAATAATAAGCGAATAAACATGCATTTTAACGATACAATAGCAATAATTCAAAAAAAAATCATATCCTAGATGCATATGTGTTTAGAATTACATCATATATACAAAGATACATACAACTTATATTGAAGATGGATAAGCAAAACATACAAACATACATAGCAATAATTAAGAAATGATGCATTATACACAATTTAAAAGAAATATAATATCGATGTACATGTTCACAAAATATAACATCAAATAATATAAAATAGCATTTAACTCACATGATTCATACAATATAAAAATACATAAAAGAATTAATATATATATAAAAATATAATATAAAGTGAATAATTGTTAACAAAGTATACATATAATTAAAAAATATGATATTTAATAATAATTTTTAGAATAGTATTTAATATACAATATGTAATATATAACAACAAAAATATTTATAAAAAAATAATAATTATATATATATATATATATATAATATATTGGTTTAAAAGTATGTAAAAGAATTCATAATATAAAAATATCGCTTTTAAAATGTAATAATGCATAATGAGATAAATAATTAACAATTAGATATGTGTATAATATGAGTTTAAAAAAATAATTTAATTTACAAATTTTAAAATTATAATAATATAATGAATAATATAGTCATAAATAATATAATAGATAATATATGATATGAAAGTATATATGTATATTAAAATAATTAATAACATATAATACAAATAAAATATAATATATAAATAAGAGTGTGAAATAATTTATGAAAAATAATAAATAATAAAAATATAATAATATGACTATATAATAAGATTAAAAATAAAACAAATAGCAATATATAAAGTTTTATGTATATATAATAATAGAAATAAATATATAGGGCTAAATTTAAAGTTCAAAAAAAATTATCAAGGGCGAATTTAAGAAAATAAAGCTGAATTAAGGTCCAAATTAAAACACGTGCAAAACTAAAGGGACTTATTGGGAAAATTTCCCTATTCCCAAAACGACTGTGTTTTACCTTGGATTTAAAACAGCTACTGTAGGGACTAAATTAAAACTAAAATAAAATAATAGGGCCAAATCATAAATAAAATAAAGCGTAATTATAAATTAAAAAGGGTGGAAGAACCGATTGGGTAATTAACCCAACTTTAAAAATGTGCGGATCCTCCCCGGGTAATCGGGTCAACGCGCGGATCCTGGGGGGTTTAAAACGTCGTCGTTTCGTCAAGGCTATGTAAGCCAACTTCTTAATTTTAAAATCATTTAGAAACCTAGTTCTAAAAAAAAAATCAAAGAAATCCTCTGAAATGGTTCCCCGGTCCTCTGAGCTCCGGCCCTAGGCCGATCTACTCCGTTCATCGGACCTCCGCGTTTAGATCCACGTGCCATCACTGACTCCGCCACACACGACGGTCGGAACCTGAAAAGCTTCGCTTTTCAGGGCGATTCTCAAGGTATTTTCTTCCTCTATCTGTTTAATATATTATATATCGATTGTTTGCAATAAAAAAATGAAATAAAAACAGAAAAAGAGTAATGAGTCACCTTCGTTTCTCTCGAAATCCTTCTGGTATATTATTCAAAAAATACTCGATGTACAATATCTTTTTGTGGTGTATTTTTTCTTATGACTCTGTGTTTTTATCTCTGTATCTCCCTGTCTGTTTTTTCTTTTTCTTCCTCTTTTTCTTTTTTCCTTTTTTTTTCAATCCCCTTTTACAGAAAGGTTTTATAGCCTTAGGCTATTATGTTTTAGGAAAGAAATCAAAGATTTCTTTCCATATTTGCCTTGGTTTTCTGTCTTTGTTTCCTCTTTTTGTTCGCAGTAATCCACGAGAATCTCGCCGATCACCGATGTCTGCGTGCTACGATGGAGCCAACGCCGAATTCTGGCGTGTCTTGCGCGTTGATGGTGGCGCGATGTATGACGGTAGAGTCGAGAAATCACGGTGTGCTTGGTGGCGACGATTGAGATGAAAGGCCACATCGTTTGAAGTGCCCGAAGCTTTTAGAAATTCCTTGCGGCGCGAGGAGAGGGCTAGGGTTTCTAACCTTAGTCGAATGCTTCTAAATTGTGGGCCTCGAGAGTTTGGGTCAATTGGGCCACTTTAGTTCTGGGCTAGGTAGGGTGTAATGGAGTGCACCGGTAATTAGTCAAGTTATGGGTTGGTAGGTCAAGTTAGGTTTTAACTTTTGGGCTCTATAAAAGGACTATTTAATAAATAAACATTTATTTATTATTTTTTCAATTTTAAATCCCGGGCAAATTTTGGTGATTACAGCTGCCCCTCTTTGCTCATTGCTATGTAATAGGAATCGAGCAAAGACTATAAAAAACCAAATTTGCCCGGTCTGGCCCAGTCTTTGAGATTTTTCCTCGAATGGTCTTCAACCTATCCTGCAACCTCAGGAATGCCGTGTTGATATCTTCAATCTGCTTCTTGAAAACTCATGACTGTCATGTTGATATCTTCGATCTACTCTCCGCCAAACACAGAGATGCTAAATCATCTTCTTCGATTTGCTCCCTGACCATATAGAGATGCTAATTTAATCTTGGATTTGCTTCAGCGTAAACACATGAAAGCCAAATCTGCTTATGTCTTCGATTTGCTCCTTGTAAGTACAAGAATACTAAACCATCTTGGATCTGCTTCAGCATAAATATCTGAAGGTGAGATCTACCATATGTCTGCTTTCCATCAAAGTGAAGATGCTAGACTTTGATTTGTTCTCTGACAATACAGAGACGACAAATCATCTTAGATTTGCTTCATCGTAAACACGTGAAAGCCAAATTAGCTATATCTTCGACCTGCTCCCTGCCAAATACAGAGAGATAAGATCTGTCATCTTGGATCTGCTTCAGCGTAAACATCTAAAGGTGAGATCTGCTATGTGTCTACCTTCCATCAAAGTGGAAATGCCAGACTTCGATTTGTTCTCTAAGAATACAGAGACGACAAATCATCTTAGATTTGCTTCATTGTAAACACGTGAAAGCCAAATCAGCTATATCTTCGATCTGCTCCCCGCCGAATACAGAGAGATAAGATCTGTCATCTTGGATCTGCTTCAGCGTAAACATCTGAAGGTGAGATCTGCCATGTGTCTACCTTCCATCAAAGTGAAAATGCCAGACTTCGATTTGTTCTTTGGCAATACAGAGACGACAAATCATCTTAGATTTGCTTCATCGTAAACACGTGAAAGCCAAATCAGCTATATCTTCGATCTGCTCCCTGCCGAATACAGAGAGATAAGATCAGTCATCTTGGATCTGCTTCAGCGTAAACATCTCAGATGAGATCTGCTATGTATTTGCTCCCCATTGAAGTGGAGATGCCAAATCATCTTAGATTTGCTTCAACGCAAACACGTGAAAGCCAAATCAGCTATGTCTTCAATTTGTTCCTTGTAAGCACAAGGATGCCAAACCATCTTGGATCTTGCTTCAGTGAAATCATCTGAAGGTAAGATCTGCTATGTATCTGCTCCCCGTCGAAATGGAGATGCCAGACTTTGATTTGCTCTCTGACAATACAGAGATGCCAAATCATCTTAGATTTGCTTCAACGTAAACACGTGAAAGCCAAATCAGCCATGTCTTCGATTTGTTCCTTGTAAGCACAAGGATGCCAAACCATCTTGGATCTTGCTTCAGTGAAATCATCTGAAGGTAAGATCTGCTATGTTTCAACCTATTACCCTACTGCTTAGGGGGATTAAGGCACGTCATTTTTGATAACCTCTAGAATGATTATGCCTGATGATTAGGATGCTATGATCGAAATACTCCTAATTAAACCTGTTGTAATGCAAAATGTTTATGAACATGACCCCTATCCTAGACATCACCACTCATTTCTTCATTTGTCTTTTCAAAGCATTATTCTTGCTCAGCCTGTAGGCCTGTACCCTTCCTCCCATGCTATGATCCACTGAGGATGTCTGTAAAATAATCTTTCTTTAGGATTGAATCGTTGGTTTTTATCCGTTTTCCTTTTGGACTAAAAAGAAATTCCTCGAGTTCATTCATCCCTTACTTACATGAATTTCTCGAATCAATTATCCTGTTTTAGTTTCTCGTATTATCTAAAAATTCCAGAGTAATGCGCAAAACTTCGTTTGTGAAAATTATTTAGTTCATCTATCATTATTTCAATGCAACATACTTAAAGAATAATGGAAGATGAATAACTTTATTGGATTAGAATGAATTATCAAAAAGATACAAAGGAAATTAATTTGAAAGCCTATCTTTTAGAAGAAATAGAATCTAAAGATAGCGAACAGGATAAAATTTATGTGCCCAAGATATCGCCACTTGAGCGTCTATACACCAGCTCCATAAAGTCTTTCTTGAGTTCAACATGTGTTTAAAAGATTTAAAGTACTTTGTTGATGCCCCAATGTGCAACGTGCTTCGCTCTTTATTGGATCAAATATAGCAAGATCACTGTGTACTCTTCAAAAATTGAGCTGCCCTTTTGGGTTTTCAACTGAAAACCCCTTTGGTCACAAGGTGCCCTTTGCGGATTTTCACCTTGGATTTTCTTCTCTTTTAGACAAAGTATTTTTTAACTGAGTCTGAGTTCACTGGGTTGGGTAAACTTTTCCCATCCATTTCCGTTAAGATCAATGCAACGCCAGAGAAAGCTTTCTTCACGACATACGACCCCTCCCAATTCGGCATCCATTTCCCCCTAAAGTCTTTTTGAATAGGAATGATCTTTTTCAGTACAAGGTCTCCCTCGTGGAACTCTCTTGGTTGAACTTTCTTGTCATAAGCTCGCATCATTCGTTTCTGATACATCTGACCATGTCGAATGGCTCTTAGCCTTTTTTCCTCAATCAAGTTCAACTGGTCATATTGGGATTGAACCCATTCAGCTTCATCTAACCTTATCTCCGTCAAAACTCGAAGAGAAGGTATTTCTACTTCAAAAGGTAACACTGCTTCCATCCCATAAACTAACGAGAATGGGGTTGCCCCAGTAGAGGTTCTGACAGCTGTTCGATAGGCCAGGAGTGCAAACGATAACTTCTCATGCCAATCTCTATAAGTCTCAGTCATTTTCCCCACTATTTTCTTAATGTTCTTGTTGGCGGCCTCCACTGTCCCATTCATTTTTGGACGATAGGGAGAAGAATTGTGATGCTTAATCTTGAACTGGTCGTAAACTTCTGCTATCATTTTGTTGTTCAAGTTCAATGCATTGTCGGATATGATCTTCTCAGGCATTCCATACCGACAAATGATCTCCTTCTTTAAGAATCGACTCACAGCTGACTTAGTAACATTCGCATAAGAAGCGACCTTTACCCATTTTGTAAAGTAGTCAATTACCACTAAGATAAATCGATGTCCATTTGAAGCTTTCGGTGATATTGGTTCGATGACATCCATGCCCCACATGGAGAAGGGCCATGGAGAAGTCATAACATGCAAAGGTGAAGGTGGTACATGAATTTTGTCCCTATAAATCTGACACTTATGACATTTCTTGGTATAGTTGATACAGTTCCTTTCCATAGTGGCCCAATAATAGCCAAACCTCATGATTTGCCTTGCCATCATGAACCCATTTGCATGCGTCCCACATACACCTTCATGAACTTCTTCTAAAATTAGCTTAGCTTCCACAGCATCGACACATCTCAAAAGCACTTGGTCTTTTCTTCTTTTGTACAGTATATCCCCGTCCAAGACATAGTCACAAGCTAACCTTCTCAAAGTTCATTTGTCATTTTCATTGGCCTGTTTAGGGTATTTACGATCTCTCACATATCGTAATATATCCTGATACAAAGGGTTATCATCCTTTTCTTCTTTCTCAATGTTACAACAATGAGCTGGAGCCTCGTAGACACTCATTTGAATCGGTCTCATCTCTTTCTCTTTATTCGCCTTAATCATTGAAGCCAAGGTTGCTAAAGCATCAGCTATCTGATTTTCATCTCGTGGGAGATAATTGAAGGTGATGTCATCGAACTCCTCAAGTAACCCCAAAACTACCTTTCGATAATTGATCAATTTCGGATCCCTTGTCTCCCATTCACCTCTAAGCTGATAAATTACCAACGCAGAATCTCCATATACTTCTAGGGTTTTTATACCTCGCTCTATAGCTGCTTGAAGTCCCATAATGCATGCTTCATACTCGGCCATATTATTCGTGCAATCAAAGTCCAACTTGCACGTGAACGGGTAATAATTGCCATTCGGGGATACCAAGACTGCCCCAATTCCATTTCCGACTACGTTAGAAGCCCCATCAAAATTTAGCTTCCAAGGAGAATCTTCAGTTGTTGCTATACACATTAACTCCTCATTTGGAAAATCAAAGTGTAATGGCTCATAATTTTCTAGAGCCCTGCTGGCCAAGAAGTCTGCTACCGCACTTCCTTTTATAGCCTTCTGACTTATGTAGACTATATCAAACTCTGAAAGCAAAATTTGCCATGTCGCCATTCTCCCATTTAGAGCCATTGACTCCATCATGTATTTCAATGGATCAAGCTTTGAGATAAGCCAAGTGGTATGGTATAGCATGTACTGTCTTAATCTCCTAGTCGTCCCAAATCAGCATGACAAAGACAACTTTTCAATCGGTGAATATCTCATCTCACGATCAAGTGAATTTAAATCTTGAGATAATAAATTGCCTTCTCCTTTTTCCCTGACTCGTCATGCTGACCAAGCACACATCCCATAGAATTACTGAACACTGACAAGTACAATATTAACGGTTTATCTGGGCTAGGTGGAGATAATACTGGAGCATTCAACAAATACTACTTGACCTTTTCAAAAGCATTCTGGCATTCCTCATCCCAAGTACCTTGATTGTGCTTTCTGATGAGACGAAAGATAGGATCACATTTCTCAGTTAGTTGTGAAATGAATCGAGCGATGTAATTTAACCTTCCTAGGAATCCTCGAACTTCCTTCTGAGTACGCGGTAGAGGTAACTCTCGTATGGCTCTAACCTTGTCTGAGTCGACTTCAATTCCCTTTTCACTGACTACGAAGCCTAATAACTTTGCCGATCTGGTTTCGAAGGTACACTTCGCCGGATTGAGCCTCAACTGAAACTTCCTCAACCTCAAGAATAGTCTTCTCAAGACTTCAATATGCTATTTCTCCGTTCGGGACTTAGCAATCATGTCATCAACATATACTTCAATGTCCCTATGCATCATGTCGTGGAACAAGTTCACCATGTCCCACTGGTAGGTTGCCCCTGCGTTCTTCAGTCCAAATGGCATTACTTTGTAGTAGAAGGTGCCCTACAAGGTTATGAAGGTGGTTTTATCCATGTCCTCTGGATGCATCTTTATCTGATTGTACCCCGAGAAACCATCCATAAAGGAAAACAACGAATGTCCCATCATGTTGTCTACCAAAGTGTCGATATGCGGCAAAGGAAAGTTGTCTTTTGGGCTAGCTTTATTCAGATCTCTGTAATCAATGCACATTCGTACCTTCCCGTCCTTCTTAGGGGCCGGCATAATATTAGCTACCCATTCGGAGTACTTGACCTCTTGTGTAAGAATCCTGCATCGAATTGCTTCTTAACCTCATCTTTTAGTTTTAGAACAATGTCTGGCCGCATTCTCCATAACTTCTGTTGGACTGGTTTGCAATCCGGTCTTATCAGAAGACGATGTACTACAATGTCGGTACTCAATCCGGGCATATCCTGATATGACCAGGCGAAGATATCTTTGAACTCTCGCAGTAACTCAACCAGCCCATGCCTTGTGTCATCGGTAATCAGTGTTCCAATTTTCAACTCCTTCCCTTCCTCTAGGGCTACATTTTCTATTGCCTCTTTCTTATGTGGCATGATTTGTCTCTCCTCTTGCTTTACCATTCTTAACAGATCGAGAGATACGTCACAATCTTGAACATCATCAAAATCCTGAGGTTCCTCTAAACACATGTCTTGCTCGCCAGAGAAATTAGGAGCTGCAGTATCAGCGCTCATACCATTGATATCTAGGGACCTGTGGTGGTATGAAAGAATATACAAATAATGAATGAATCTAAGAATGATTGTTTATATGCTATGAATAGAAGAATAAGAATTGCCAAAATTTAAAGGAATATTGGTCGATAAAAGTGGAACAATACTCGTTTAAATTGATAAAAGTTATGTTTTATTTAAATAATAATAGATGAAGATAAGCCTATTTCACAAATGTAATCTTACTACTCCTAGGCCCTAGAGTAACAGACATGTTTCGAGAATTACTCTAAAAAATTCCTAAAGACTATAGGAAGGTCCTCCGCAGTCCAATTGTTTAGAGAGCTCCCCGGTTCGTAAGGGTGAATGCCCTCGAGGCTTTCTTGTTCCAATCCCTCATCGTGTACAGCATTAATTTGATGGCTCTTTTCTACCAGTAATCCTCCTGACTTAAAGGATTTAGATATAGGTGGGAATGTCATCGGTTCCCACTCCACTTCTTCTCTGTTCAAACGCGCCCTTCTTCTCACTTGGCGCTTCTCAATCTCTTGCCTCTTGTGCTTATGGTCTGGCTTGAAGCCCAAACCAAAGTGATCTTTCTTCTCAAACAATTTTGGGATTTGAATCCCTCCTTGCAACTATCGTCCTAGTCCCTTTCCTGGCAATGCCCCTTTTCCCCTCATCACTTGTAGGGCCATCCTTGTGGCTCTAGACATTTTGGGTATCGGAACCTCACTTCCTTCTAAAATAAAGGTTGCATTGATGATTTATAAGGAGTGAAAAGAACACTCAATAGCCTCTTCATTTGCCTCGACATAAGGGGCCTTGCTAGTGACTGCTGCTATAATTTCCTCCTCCGCATTGATGGTTATTAACCGTCCATCCGTTACTAACTTCAATTTTTAGTGCAATGAGGAAGGCACCGCTCCTGCCAAATGTATCCACGGCCTCCCCAATAAGCAATTATAGGAAGGCTTGATATCCATCACCAAGAAATCAACTTCATATGTATTTGGCCCAATTTCCAAAGGGATGTCAATTCGTTCCATCACTTTCCTTTCGGTTCCATCAAAGGCTCTTACCACATTATGACACGTCTTCATATGCGAACTGTCAATGGGTAATCTGTTTAAGGTGGATAGCGGTAGGACGTTCAAAGCAGACCCATTATCAATGAGTACACTTGGCAGCGTGTATCCTTTGCACCGAGTAGTGATGTGCAAGGCTTTGGTTGACCCTATGCCCCCAGGTGGAATTTCATCATCATTGAAACAGATGAAATTGTCAGCACTGATGTTATTTACCAACCGGTCCAATTTGTTAACAGATATGTTGTGGGTGACATATTGTAACGCCCCATACCCGAGACCGTTGCCGGAGTCGAACACGAGGTGTTAACAGACTTAATTCATTGCTTAAACAGCTCAAACAATTTAATTTTAGAAATTCCAGACAAGCTGACTAACTGCGTCACAGTCGCTTAAAAATTCATATCTCAACTTCTGAAACTCAAAATCTAATTTCGTAAATTTTACCTGAAACTAGACTCATATATCTATTTACTAATTTTTTTCTAGAATTTTTGGCTAGGCCAATTAGTACAGTTTATTAGTTAAATTCTTCCCTATTTTAGGGTTCGACTGCTCTAACCTCTGTGTATTACTAATCAGATATCTCTCTGTACAGAATTTAAATGACTATGAAGTTTGTTTCTCTTAAAACTAAACTCAATAAGAAATTTGTACATATAAATTATGACTTTTAATTATTTTTATACAATTTATGGTGAATTTCTAAAGTCAGAACAGGGGATCCAGAAATCGCTCTGGCCCTGTTTCACAAAAATTTAAACATCTCATAAAATATAACTCATATACCTGTTTCGTTTCTTCCATATGAAAATAGACTCATAACTCTTCAATTCCATATTTTATTCATTATATAATTATATCTCTATTATTTTTAATGATTTTTCAAATTTATGTCACTACTGCTGTCTGAATCTATTTTATGGTAAATTTTACCTATTTCATGGTTTCCATGGATTAACTAGCAATTTGACATACATAACACCAAATATGATCATAATTAGCCATTCCAATGGCTAATCATTACCAAGCATTTTTATACTACTCAATAACCATATCATAAGACCATATATACAAAATGATTATAATGCTATACATGCCATACTCAAAATATATAAGCCATTATGCCAAGATAGTATACGGATAGTGTGAGCGTGCCTCCGACCGTTCCCGATTCCCGAGCTGGCTTGTTAACACTGCAAGGAATGAAAAGGAGGGAGTAAGCATAAATGCTTAGTAAGTTCACATGCAAATAGCAAGTAACATAACCATATAAGCAAACATAAAACATCATTTGCATAATCATCACCAAGACATTCATATCATATTTTCATTTATCATCTTACCATATTGTTGTTATATCGATTTTTCAACCCAAGGGTTAAGTAAAGTATCCATTTCACAACACTTACCAATACGTCCCTTTCATCTTGAGTATTCCTCCATTTGAGTAGAACTTTACCCGTTGAACACATCGGAATATAATTCGGATACATGGAAAGTTTGCACATAAGTGCCACATATGTAGCCAAGCTACTATGTAACCCGCCCATAAGTGAACTAGGACTCAACTCAACGAGCTCGGGGTTCGCATCCATAGGTGAACTCGAACTCAACTTAACGAGCTCGAATGCCTAGTTACATCTCACGAACTCGGACTCAACTCAACGAGTTCGGACATTCGCATCCATAAGTGAACTCGGACTCACCTCAACGAGTTCGGATGCTCAACCATCCTAGTGACATGTCACTTGTATCCTAATCCATTCCTAAGGTTCAACGGGACCTTTTTCCCAATCATGTGTCTCAACCATCTTCTACGGAATACCGATACCGATACTCGGTAGTATTTCACATTTTCCAAGTATATCACATAATTTGACATATTATCAAACAATTATCACGAGTATAATATTTCATAATAATTATCATATCATTTAAATAACATAAAAACATTTAAAATAATAACTATGTTACCAACATTTACATATGAACTTACCTAGTATGCGAAAATGGCTACTTTTACCATTTTGTCCACAACTTGGCATTTCCCCATTTTAGCCTGAATTTCAGTTTTCCTTGCTCTATCATTTAAAATATAGTCTAATTAGGACTCACATTATTCAAATTGACCCAAAATCATATTTTTGAAAAATTACAATTTTGCCCCTAAACTTTTGCATATTTACACTTTTTCCCCAAAACTCGTAAATTAAACTTCAGCCTATTTTCTTATGTTTTATGACATGCTGATCATTTTTCCCTTCTATTGCAACATCAAATTCTCACTCTAACATGTACTTATGACTATTAGGTATTTTTACCGATTAAGCCCTTTTGCTCGTTTTCACTTAAAACCGAGTAGCACAAGTTGTCTAACATAATTTAAAACCTCATATTCTATCATAAAACACCAAAATACACAAATTTCACCTATGGGTATTTTTCCAAATATAAACCCTAGGTTAAATTATTGCTAGCATAAGCTAAATCGAGCCACCAAGATCTAAAAACGTAAAGAACTTGAAAAAATCGGGGCTAGAATGGACTTACAATCGAGCTTGGAAGCTTGAAAAACCCTAGCCATGGTTTCTCCTTGCTATATTCGGCCATGGGGTTGAAGATGAGCAAAATTGGCTTTTAATTTTGTATTTTAATTCATTTTACCCCTAAATGACCAAAATGCCCTTACTACTAAACTTTCCAAAAATTCCATCCATGTCCAATTTTTGTCCATAAACTTAGAAATTGGTAAAATTTCTATTTAAGACCTCCTAATTAATATTTCAAAAAAATTTCATACTAGAAACTTCTAGAATGCAAGTTTTGCAAATTATTCGATTTAGTCCCTAATTTCAATTTAAGCACTTTAGGCATAGGATTTAATCACGAAATTTTCACACAATCATGCAATCATGTCATAAACATCAAAATAATTAAAAATAATTATTTCTATCTCAGATTTTGTGGTCACGAAACCACTATTCCAACTAGGCCCAAAATCAGGATATTACACATATGTTTCGTTAAGCACCTTTAATAATGCATCCCGATGCACCTCAGAACTCAGTAGTAGGGCTAATACTGATATACGCACTGGCTGCTTACGCAATTGCTCGACCACACTATACTCGCTATGCTTAAGGAACTTTAAGAACTCCTTAGCCTCCTCCTTCACTGGCTCATTGATGGGTATTTCAGTCTCTTTCTCCTTCTCAACCTCGACGCCTTTTATCTTCGTGAGCTTCACTCTGACGCCCCCGTATCATAACATTTCCCACTCCGCGTATGGGAACCTTCATTTTGCTCACCTCTAGATGCACTAGCTATACTCTCCCCCTCAGGTATTGTTACACTGTAACCATAGCTCCATGGCACCCTCTTGTCATCCTTGTAAGGGAAAGGATTGGGTTTATGGATGACAATTTTGGGCCCAGTTTGCGACCCCACCTCATTATTCCCTGGCAAGGAAATAATAATTCTTGGTTGGCTGGTTCTTTGTCGTTCATTCTCCAGCACACATATTTGTCCTTCACAAGCACTACCCTCAGAAACCCGTAGTTCTTTGTTAACCATAAGGCCTTGTACCATGGCCTTGAACTCTTCACAATTTTGGATCATATGACCCACCTCTCCATGGAATTCACAATGGTTCTCTATTCCTTCTCTTCCTTTTCTAGAGGTCAGCATACCTCTCTTCACCATCTCCTCCCATATTACTTTCATAGGTGTCTTCACCTCAGCAATATCTTCCTTGATTTTTCCTTTCTTTGTTTCATCGATGGCATTCACTCCTTGATTGCCATGATCCAGTAAATGATTTTCAGTATTAGGAGTACTATCGAATTTCACAATCCCCATATTAATAAGCCTCTCCACGACCTTCTTGAATCCGGTGCAGTTTTCAATTGAATGCCCCGGTATTCCTGCGTGATATTCGCACTTAGCATTTGCATCATACCATTTGGGGAATGGTGGCTACAGTGGTTTCAAGTGAAATGGAGCGACGGCATGTGCATCATATAAGCTTTGATAAAGCTCACGATACGTCACAGGGATAGGCGTGAATTGTATCTTCTCCGAATTCTGTCTTGTGCTCGATTCCTGTCTTTGAGTACTTTGTTGCTCTACTTTGGGTTAACCAACCGCGATTGTCCTCGAGTTGAGGTTATTCATATTATTCACCTCATTGTCCTTTCTTCTTGGGGCCGATCTTTTAGCCACTTCCCCCTCAATTTTACCGCCCCTTATAGCGTTCTCAATCATCTCTCCTGCCATAACTATATCTACGAAACTTTTCATGGTGCTTCCAATCATATGAGTAATGAATGGCACCTTCAAAGTGTTGATAAATAACATGGTGGTTTCCTTTTCCAAAAGTGGTGGTTTTACTTGCATTGCCACCTCCCTTCATCATTGTGCATATTGCCTAAAACTTTCATTAGGCTTTTTCTCCATGTTTTGAAGTGTGATCCTATCCGGTGTCATATCAGTCACATGATTGTACTGTTGCATGAAGGCTTGCGCCAGATCTCTCCATGAATCGATTTTTGCATAGCTCAACTGATTGTACCATCTAGCCACTGCTCCTACTAAGCTGTCCTGAAAATAATGGATCAATAATTGATCATTGTTCACATATCCGGTCATTCTCCTACAAAACATTGTTATGTGTGCCTCTAGG
Source organism: Gossypium longicalyx (assembly GCA_025698465.1). Taxonomy (NCBI): domain Eukaryota; kingdom Viridiplantae; phylum Streptophyta; class Magnoliopsida; order Malvales; family Malvaceae; genus Gossypium; species Gossypium longicalyx. The sequence continues at coordinate 61,082,986 of CM046995.1, read as the reverse complement.
CAAGTAGTCCTATTGTACTTTTCGAATTCCAGCATTTTAAATTTGTGAGGAAGCACCAAATCTGGGACCAAACTTAAGTCTTTGGCATCAATCCCATGATGACTGCCAGCGCCCTCCAAAGCTCTAAATTTCTCCTCCAACCACTTGCAAGGATCCTCCAACTGTTTCGCGGATTCGGTTGCCATTCTTTCTTTCTCCATCAGATCTAGATCATGAGTGATAGGGTTGATCAAGCTATCGCCCAAATTATTTCCCAACCCAGCTGGAAGTTCACAGGGATTCCAGCATCAACCGACCCATGTTGAGGCCTTACAGTGACAGATGGCCTTCTAGGAGGTGCCTCAGCTTGCAGTGTCACATGAGGCGGAGTAAAACCCGGAGGAGGACCTTCATTCTCCTCTTCAGTGATTGCCATGGGAGCTTTTCCTTTATCAGTGGCCCTCAGCAGCTGGGCCATTTTAGCCATCATACTCCTCTGAGCCTCTAGCATTTGTTCCCTCATGTCATTCTGCATTTTGGCCAACTGCTCTTGCAATTGGTCCTGCATATCCTTTTGCAATTGCTCAAACCTTTGATCCATTCTCTTAGTTTTAGTGCGGGTGCCGTAAGGATGTGTGGCTTCCAGCATTTCTTTTCTACCTTTGTGTAAACTTTAACTAATTAGGGTCTTTCTATAACTTTGAATGCAAACGATGCGATGAAATGTTATGAGATGCAAATGCATGCATGCAAAAAAGGATATCGATTCTGGTTCAACTTCATTTAGAAAACTTTATTTAGAAAAAGAATATCTTTACATATAAGAGGATTACAAATACGCTTTCGCCTTAAGGCCCAAAGCTTTAACTCTATCTAATAAAAGGGCTAACTCTCGACCTACATCCGACGACGATGAATACATCAGACTCAATACATCAGCTCGAATTGCCAAGTCTTGCACATATTCAGCAACCTCTCGAATCTGGGCTATGGCTTCACCAATGACGTAATCCCTTTCTCTGACCTGTCCTCTAGACTGATGAAGCTCTCATTTCGGATAATCTTCTTGCACCTCTAGCTGCTCAACCCGAAGTTCACTGTCATGCAATGCCACTTCCAAATCCTCAACCTTACTTTTTAGCTCCTTTAACTCGACCGTAGAATTATGATTTTGGTGCCAACGTAGAGATCTTCCAAGCTCAGTTACCTTAATCTTCAACCCTTTATTCTCTTCCTCTAATGCCAAATTTTGCATCTGCATCTCTTGGAACTTCTTCTCCCAATACTTTTCCTCTTGGACCTCTTTCTGCAACTGATCTAAAGGTCCTCCTACTCTCGCTCTCCCCAAGGATACTTGTGCCTTTTTGTAATGCTCCTTTAGATCATCTCGATCTTCCTCTTTTCTTTCCTCTCTTTATTGACCTCCTTCTTTTGAACGTCGACGTCCAAGCTTAAATACATCTTTTCTTCTTCGAGCTTTGCTACCCTCTTCTCGAACTCTAGGTTCTTTCTCTCGAACTCTTGCTTCATAATTTCTAACTTTGAGGGCATTACTTGCAAATATTCCTCTATCAGTCAAGCTCCTTCCACGCTTGGCTTAGGGATGTTATCATTAACCCTTCTGCCTCTCCATTCGATGTATTCTGGTGTCGTGGCTGGGCTAATAGCTACCCCTTTCAACCGAAAAATCTTTTTCCAAGCACTAGAAATTTCGCTAACCTTCCTCTTGTAATCGGCTCCTCTGTATACAAAATCACTTTGAGCCAACCCATGAGTTACTGGCACGAACTGTCTCAATCCATGCTGCCTTAGCACGAGCAAAGGGGCATAACCAATGGCACCCCAAATTACCAACAGAGGGACCCAATCAAAACTGCCGTATCGGTAGAGAATCTCACCAGGAATCATCCACGGAGCCCTCCACTCAACATCTTTCGACTGAAGGTTTCGAAGTAGCGCTATCCAATTCTCTTCTGGAACATCAACTCTCCTAGTTGAAGCTACTATATCCTTCAACGGTGAATAATCCTCAAAGAAAACCCGACAAACCACCCTATCTATTAATCGAAAATGACTGTAGAACCAAGTAAAAAGTAACTGAGCACACCCTATAAACTTGCCAGCACCAGCCCTCCTACATGCACCCAAAGACCTGAATGTCTCCGCCAAAATTGCAGGGACGGCAGTGACCCTTTTACTGAGTCAATGAAAAAGATCCGTGGTTGCCTCGTCCACATATCCCAAAGCCCTAGGGAAAACCATCAGTCCATACAAACTTAAGGCAAAAACATCTACCTTCTTTGTCTCATCAGGGTGTGTCAAAATCAGATCTTTCAAAGTGTCCCACGAAATGCACTTGTACTCACCCTTCTCTTTAATTTTGGCCGTAATCCACTGCTCACTCATCCCCGTAATAGTCATTAATTTCTTCCAAAAGGTAGGGACACAAGCAGCTCGAGAATAGATCCTATCACTCTGAAACCTGGGACAACGAAGTAGGCAGTGTACTCCTCCACAGTAGGTACCAAGTCTACTTCCCCAAAAGTGAAACAACTGTATGCCGGGTTCCAAAACTGTGCAAGGGCTCGAAATAAGTGCTCGTTTACCTGAACATCAAGCAAGTAAGGTAAGTCTCCGTAATTATCGTAGAATAACTGCTTAGTCTCATTGCCCCACTGATCCCAAATCTCCTTAAGCTCCTGCAGATTATTCTGTGTGACACTGATACGAGTGTAGTCTGATAGCTCTGACATATATCCCACAGCTATACTATCCCCGTTTTCTAGTTGAGTTTGCTCAGACCATCTATGGACGTTGGCGTTGCTCTCCACTCTATCAAGAAGTCCGTTCTCCATGATAAAATTTCCTAACTTAGAAACTGATCGTGAATCGATACCTTTTTAAATGCAAAATGACATGCAGACAAAAGAAAAGAAATAGTCAGTATCACATGATATCAATAAATCTCAAGGTAATATCTAAAGTTCAACTCTTAACTAAGTTGGGCTCTTATAGTTTTTTGATATGAGGTTGGTTCTAAAGTTTGAGGTACCCGAACCAGCAGATTCCTCGATTCTCACCCATTATAGGCTCATTTGAATCGAGTTCAGTTCAGGGGAATACATTTCCCTATGGCTACACGGAGATGAAAATCTCACGAAACCATAGGTACAGATGTATCCCGAAAGTGATCCACTATCCTGCACGGAGACGAAAACCTCATGAAGGCGTAGTTTCTCACTCCCACTTAAGGGTGTGACCACAACGGTCATGCAAATGCAATGCGTATCAATATATAACATATGCAATAATACAAACACATGTAGTGCAAAGAGGATTGAATTTTAAAACTTTTCAAATTTCTGACATTAAGACAAAAGGTAATCAATTATACGGCTTGACTCTCTTATTAAGCGTCCCCAGTGGAGTCGCCAAGCTGTCGAGACCCGTTTTTAAATCGAGTTTTGGAAAATAAGAATCGACTTTAAAAAAAAAAACAGGAGTCGCCACCAATCTTTTTAGGTGCGATTGGATCACCTTCAAAACATTTTGTTTTGAAATCATTACTTTTAGTCTACGAAAGTCGAGAAAACGGATTCGAGAGTCGGTTACGTACGAGGAAGGGTTAGCACCCTCGTAACGCCCAAAAATTGGTACCTAATTGATTATCAAGTGTCTTTAATGTCGGTAATTTGAAAATTTTAAGATGTAGTCCTTTTTAAAATATTTTAATTTTGAAAATTGGGGTTCACTCGTATCAAAGTATTGACACTAAGTTAACCTTTTTTGGAAATTCCTATCTCGAAACAACAAAACGCTATATCCAATAAGTTAGGACATATTGCTTTGAAATTCCAAGATAGTGGCTTGCATGTAGAAAACCTTTAAAAAACTTAGAAGGGTACTTGATTATTCGAACTCAACGAGAAAAGTGGCAACCCAATAAGTTAGGGCACTACTTTCTCAAAATTTTCAAACACCAAGCATTGCCTTTATATTTTTTGAAAACTTTGGAGTCTCGTTTTTTTAAAGAATGATGCATAAGGAATCACATTATCACTATAGAATATAATATTGCAATAATAAGCGAATAAACATGCATTTTAATGATACAATAGCAATAATACAAAAAAAAAAAAATCATATCCTAGATGCATATGTGTTTAGAATTACATCATATATACAAAGATACAACTTATATTGAAGATGGATAAGCAAAACATATAAACATACATAGCAATAATTAAGAAATGATGCATTATACACAATTTAAAAGAAATATAATATCGATGTACATGTTCACAAAATATAACATCAAATATTATAAAATAGCATTTAACTCACATGATTCATACAATATAAAAATACATAAAAGAATTAATATATATAAAAATATAATATAAAGTGAATAATTGTTAACAAAGTATACATATAATTAAAAATATGATATTTAATAATAATTTTTAGAATAGTATTTAATATACAATATGTAATATATAACAAAAAATATTTATAAAAGAATAATAATTATATATATAATATATTGGTTTAAAAGTATGTAAAAGAATTCATAATATAAAAATATCAGTTTAAAATGTAATAATGCATAATAGATAAATAATTAACAATTAGATATGTGTATAATATGAGTTTAAAAAAATAATTTAATTTACAAATTTTAAAATTATAATAATATAATGAATAATATAGTCATAAATAATATAATAGATAATATATGATATGAAAGTATATATGTATATTAAAATAATTAATAACATATAATACAAATAAAATATAATATATAAATAAGAGTGTGAAATAATTTATGAAAAATAATAAATAATAAAAATATAATAATATGACTATATAATAAGATTAAAAATAAAACAAATAGCAATATATAAAGTTTTATGTATATATAATAATAATAGAAATAAATATATAGGGCTAAATTTAAAGTTCAGCAAAATTACTGGGGCGAATTTAAGAAAATAAAGCTGAATTAAGGTCCAAATTAAAACACGTGCAAAACCAAAGGGACTCATTGGGAAAATTTCCCTATTCCCAAAACGACTGTGTTTTACCTTGGATTTAAAACAGCTACTGTAGGGACTAAATTAAAACTAAAATAAAATAATAGGGCCAAATCATAAATAAAATAAAGCGTAATTATAAATTAAAAAGGGTGGAAGAACCGATTGGGTAATTAACCCAACTTTAAAAATACGCGGATCCTCCTCGGGTAATCGGGTCAACGCGCGGATCCTGGGGGGTTTAAAACGTCGTTGTTTCGTCAAGGCTATATAAGCCAACTTCTTAATTTTAAAATCATTTAGAAACCTGGTTCTAAAAAAAAAAATCAAAGAAATCCTCTAAAATGGTTCCTCAGTCCTCTGAGCTCCGGCCCTAGGCCGATCTGCTCTGTTCATCGGACCTCTGCGTTCAGATCCACGCGTCGTCACCGACTCCGCCACACACGACGGTCGGAACCTGAAAAGCTTCGTTTTTCAGGGCGATTCTCAAGGTATTTTTGTAACACCCCAAACCCGGCCCAGACGTTATGGCCGAATCCGACGTGCCACATTGAAGTTAAAAACCCATGTTTCATTTTAGTGTTAAAAACCGTCTTTTGTTAAGCTAAAGTGAATGGAAGCTGGGCACCAGGTAGGTATCCACAACAGAGGAGGTGAGCCATGAAGGCTGCTTAAGTACCAAGCTCTTCGACTGGATCCAATCCTAGACATGCCCACAACTATTGCCACACTTTGGTTGTATCGAGTTGAAATTTCTTTGAGTAGTTATTATCTTTGTTAAATTGAATAATCGTGACGTCGTGTTACTTTAAAAACAAATATCGTTTTGAAAACGCGCCCTATGTCTATCCTATTTGCATTATTATCCACCAGTTTAAAGTTATTGGAAATAAAAATAATTCCCAAAAAAAACAAAGAAGAAAATTTAGTTAAAATGGCCTTATTACAACCCAAGATTAAATAGTGAATAAAATAAATTAAGGAAAATCAGTCGCTTATTTCAAAGCCCAAAAGCGATCACCATGGCCACTCTGAATCCCCTCCAGCTCCAAGTAACCCACATCAAGGCCCACCTGCAAGGTTAAGAAAGGGGGATGAGTTTGGAATCTCAGTGTGTAAGAAAAACCCATCCAAAGCCCAAGTCAGCTCAAGCCAGTTGGGCCTAAGCCCATTCAATTAACAGTGGTTATTGGGCCGAAGCCCTTTTCAGAATACAGTAAACTGGGCCTTAACCCCTTTTTAAATAACAGTATGGACCATAGGTCCATTCCAGAATAGAGCAGTCATATTCATGTATGCAAGCCCAACCAACCACTAACTCCACCCGAACCAGCCCTCCACTCCATGTGGGGAATAGCTCAACCCACCCACCACACACTCCACAGATTGCGATTGTCGCCCGATTATTAGTAAATTGAGGCAAAGCCTCCAGTACGTGGACAGGCCACTTTCAGTACTTCCTCTATCAATATCCCAGTCCCATGCATCAGATAATAATAACATGGCATGCAGTAAATAACAACAGTCAAACATGCATTTCGGTCAACCTTAACCCTAAGGGTATATCACTAATTCCACTCCTAGGGGTAAATCTGTAAATTTTCCACCTATAAATTTATTTCAGTAATTTATCTATTTTAGGGTTTTCATGCATATACTCATTTTTCACGTATTAACAAAAACATTTATCGAGGGTTCTTACTGAATTGGGCCCGCTGGCCCATTATCCCAATTTTGGCCCATTAAGCCCAAAAATATTGAAGGCACAGAAATCTTGCACTCTGCGGTCTAAACACTGTAGTTTACCAGAAACGTTAATCGATTTACCTCACGAGCATTCGCACACTCGCAAGTCCACAAAATACCGATTTTTTGGCATTTTGGCTTTTCGGCTTTTGCCGATCTAGACTAAGAAGGGGTGTCAGTTACACACCTATTTTATGATGATTCGCTGACGAGATCCACGCATGAACTACCTACAATTATATTACTACCACGTTAATCTAACTACCGAAACGAACTACATAATAACTCCTTACCTTATTCGACCATAACACCTTAGGCACTAGCAATCCTACCTTTGCCGAAGTTTACGACTAGACTTAGATCCCGTTGCTCCACCTGTTCAAGCTCTTGATCAGCAGCCTCTAGATCACCTTACTAACAAGACAAAATAGTTATCACAACCCCTTAGGGCTACAAGTCCAAGTCGACAGCCTCCCTAACCTTTAGGGGTTTCGACTTTTCTAAAATACGAAATAAAGACTAGATTGAAAAGACTTACCACCGGTTCCTTCAGTCAATGATTCCAATTAATCTCTACTCAATCTTGATGTCGATCTAAGCCCTCAAATGATAACAAAAGTCAAGCCTTCAGTGATCTCAATATTCGGCTAAGTCCCTAAAAGTGTGGGGTTTTCGGCTTTTGCTGGAACTGTGCAAAGAAAGATGAAATAGGAGGGTTTTGCTGTGGTCTAGTTGACAGAAACTTAAGGTTTAGAAAACTAGAGAGTCGGTCAAGAATGATGAAAAGGATAAGAGAATTGACTAGAAGAAATCAGCACAGAAGAAAGTATAGTTTTCGGGATTTCAGCTTTTTAAGGCAAATGGCTATGAATGTTTTAGAAACGTCTAAAGAAAAAGATGGAGATGCACAGGTGGATAGAGAGATTTTGCTATAGAGGAAGAGAAGAAAAATAAAAAGTTGATGAAGAGAGGAGAAAAGAAAGAAGAGGAGAATGGTCAGGAAACGACACAATTTTCCCCTAATGCCGAATTTATACTGGCACTTAACCTAGCCGAATTTTGCCCTCCTAAAGCACCCCTTGGCCGGTCAACTCTTGCTCCTCAAGAGTCCACCATTCGGCCAACACTACTCTCCCTAATCAGCTCCTAAATCCTCTCCCTTATCCCCTCCTTACTCAATCCCTTAAGCAATTTAAACTCCTCTTGACAGACTTTCACTTCAGTTCCATTACTTACCTTTTCTGTGCATAAAAATTAATATCACTAATTTGCTTACCTTGCGACTCGAACCTTAGTTCTCCTTGGTCATCCACACGCCACTTTAATAGCCTTCCCTGTGGCGTCACATGCCACCTTGCCACATGCTTCCTTGTGTTTTATTTTACCCAATTAATACTTAAAAGCCCAACCAACCAGAACCCCTTTTTTCTTATGGAATTAAAATTAATTAAAACTACCGGGTTTTTAACCTAAGCTTGGGCCTTCTAGAGGCCCACAAACCTAAGTAAATCCATGCCAAGCAGACAGAACACCAAGAATTTAAAATTTTCCAACATTCACAGAATTCCCGAAAATTGGTGCGTTACAACTTTCTTCCTCTGTCTGTTTAATATATTATATATCGATTGTTTGCAATAAAAAAATGAAATAAAAACAGAAAAAGAGTGATGAGTCACCTTCGTTTCTCTCAAAATCCTTCTGGTATATTATTCAAAAAATACTCGATGTACAATATCTTTTTGTGGTGTATTTTTTCTTATGACTCTGTGTTTTTATCTCTGTATCTCCCTGTCTGTTTTTTTCTTTTTCTTCCTCTTTTTCTTTTTTCCTTTTTTTTTCAATCCCCTTTTACAGAAAGGTTTATTGCCTTAGGCTATTATGTTTTAGGAAAGAAATCAAAGATTTCTTTCCATATTTGCCTTGGTTTTCTGTCTTTGTTTCCTCTTTTGTTCGTAGGTAATCCACGAGAATCTCGCTCGATCACTGATGTCTGCGCGCTGATGGAGCCAACGCCAGATTCTGGCATGTCTTACGCGTTGATGGTGGCACGATGTATGACGGCAGAGTCGAGAAATCACTACGTGCTTGGTGGCGATGATTGAGATGAAAGGCCACGTCGTTTGAAGTGCTCGAAGCTTTTAGAAATTCCTTGCAGCGCGAGGAGAGGGCTAGGGTTTCTAACCCTAACTGAATGCTTCTAAATTGTGGGCCTCTGAGAGTTTGGGTCAATTGGGCCACTTTCGTTCTGGGCTAGGTAGGGTGTAATGGGTACTGGGTAATTAGCTGGGTTATGGGTTGGTAGGCTGGTTGGGTTTTAACTTTTGGGCTCTGTAAAAGGACTATTTAATAAATAAACATTTATTTATTATTTTTTCAATTTTAAAGCCCGGGCAAATTTTGGTGATTACATCTATTTTTGAAAAAAAACAAACAAAAACATTATCCAAATCTTGTACAAAGAGATAATTAATTTTTAGTGTAGAGGGGTCAGAACTATTAGACAGCAAAACAAGGGAGACTTTAAAGAATAAACTGTACTTATTGGCTAATCCAAAAATTCTAAAAATTTTATGATAAGTAGATACATGAGTCTAGTTTTAGGTAAAAATTAGCAGATCTTGATTTGGAGTTTCGTATCTCAAGTTATAAGTAACTGAGTGACTATGACTCAAGTAAATAGCTTAACTTGAACATAAGTAAAAGTGCAATTATGATTTATTTACCTTGGAATCATGTTGTAAGAATTGATGGAATCATGCTGATAAATTACTTATTATTTTCATATGGACTTACTAAGCTATATGGTTTACCCCCTCATTTTCATTTCTTTAGTGTCGTCAGGTTAGCTCGGAGTTGGAGATCGTCGGAGGCAGCATCACACTATTGAGCTATCAATAGGGGATATCGATAAGTCTTAAGCATCTTCAAGTGATTGACATGTATAGGAGCTTAGTTATTGATATGTGTTCTTATGATTTAGCCAAATGTATTGGCTTATATTGATTCATTGTATATAGCCATGAGATATGGCTTATAATGTTTTGGCTTGTAAGCCTAGTTATCCTTGCCATGTGTTGATGCTTTGTGATATGATTATACTTGTCTGCCATGGATGAATAGTAAATAATATATGTGCACGAGAATGCCCTAGGACCATTCGGGGTGGTCATGGCTATGGAATAAATGCGTAAATTGGCATTAAGTTGATAATGATTGAACATGGACATTTGTTGAATAAGTAGAGATTAATTATTGGGTAATATGTTATGGATGATTGTTAAAAATATGCTTTAGTGAGGCATGCTAAATCATTAAAATGATGCTATGATATGTGTCTTTAAAGTATTTATGTGACAGATTAAGGCAACAAAAAGGCTTGGAAAATAACCTAAGTGTTGACCACATGGGTAGAGACACGGCCGTGTATCTCAGCCGTGTGGAGGACACGGCCTTAGCACATGGGCATGTGACTTGGCCGTGTGACTCTAAATGTTTGCTGACATCATAAACAGAGTTACACGGGCTGAGGACATGAGTGTGTGAGACCACCCGACCTACCCACACGGGCGTGTGACTCTCCAAACATGAAAATTTTCTAAGTGTTTTAAAAATGTTCGTGAGTTCTCGGTTTAGTCCCAAACCGCTTTTAATGCATGTTTAGAGCCTCAAAGGCTAGTGTATGGGACATTTTCCATGTGATTGAATGATTCTGATATGATTGAAATTTTATGGTCCAGTTTTACATGTATGTGCATGTTTAAGTCCGGTAATGCCTCGTATCCTGTCCTGGCGTCAGACACGGTTAAGGGGTGTTACAATCTTACACAGCAACCATGATAACATAACATATTTTAAAATAACATTAAGTGAAATTTTGTTTTCCAACTTATTTTGGACAGCAGTTAATCACCAAAAATGCAGTGCAATAACTAATTTTAGACTCATTTGTACACTCAATTTGTAGCACTTAAACACTTCAATTTACATCATTTAAGCACTTGAATTTGCAGTACTTTATCACTTCAATTTACAATATTTAAACACTTCAATTTGCAACACTTTAATACTTCAATTTACAACATTTAAACGCTTCAATTTACAGCACTTTAACATCTCACTTAACAACATTTATACACCTCAATTATGGCGATAGAACATATCAATTTCTAGCAACTAAACACTTCAATTTGTAGTACTTAAACTCTTCAATTTACAACATTTAAACACTTCAATTTGCAGCACTTTAACACTTCAATTCATAGCATTTAAAGACTTCAATTTGCAGTACTTAAACTCTTCAATTTACAACATTTAAACACTTCAATTTACAGCACTTTAACACTTCAATTCATAGCATTTAAACACTTTAATTTGCAACACTTTAACACTTCAATTTACAACATTTAAACACTTCAATTTGCAGCACTTTAACATCTCAATTAACCATATTTATACACCTCAATTACAGCGATAAAACATCTCAGACAGAAACAATTAACCAAATAATTAAGGATAAGTTTGACCATTATCACTCATATTCAGACACATTTAAACAACATCAATTTAACTGATTTCTTTCATGCAGTTCTTCCAACCCGAAACAACAAGATTAAACCACCAAGGATTGAGTATTTTATGTGAAAAAAACCAAGAAATGCTCACCAAAAGATCTGTTCAAAGTGCCGAGATCCTTACACTAGCTTAGATTTCCCCTTGCCGTTTGGTCCCTCCACCTCCTTGCTAGCAAGCTTGAAACTTCCACTAGAGAAATCTATTTACTAAATTTCATCCAACATGCAGTTGTATCTCTCCCTACCTCCTCCATACCAACCAACCAAGGAGAAGAAATATGAAAATCCCTTTATTTCCTTCTCCCTTGGTTTGTCCGTCACCCCATCCCACTCACCAGTTTTTTCCCTAAATTTAATTGAAGTAGGTCCCCCTCAATTGTAATAATTTGGCCAACTTATTCCAATAGTCGACCACTACAAAAACCATTTATATAATGGTTTATTTATTAGATAAATCCCTTAGTTATAATTTAGCTTTTAATTTAATAACATCACACTTTTACCAGTTACGCGATTTAGTCCATGTACTTAAGTTAAGCACTAAATAAACGAAATTATCTAACCGAAATTCAATTCACTTAAGACGTAACTCCGTAAATATGTTATAAAAATATTTTTGACATTGGTTTACAGAAACGAAGTCTCACAACTGGATTCTTTTTTTTTTTTGTACTACTGACTTTCGGTCGTTACAATTCTCCCCTCCTTTAAGAAATTTCATCCCCAAAATTTACTTGAAAAGAGGTAGAGTACTAAAATTTCATTTAACCTATTCATATATTATAACTTCATTGATCTGGCTCAAAACTCAAGTCAAATACATGGATTAACTAACTTGTATCCCAATCTAGCATCGTAATTCCATCATCGTATAAAACTGAAATAACCATATCATTCACGTGTAATTCAAATCAAAGCATCGCATATAGCATATAAAGTATTTCATCTTTACAATGCATTGCTCATAAAACGTATACAAGTAAACACATTTGATATATCATTCCTTTAACATTTGTTCATTTAACAACTCACATTTCCATTTTTTTAAGTATTCATTTCAAATGTCTATTTTTACATATAATACATCATTCAAACTCATTATTTCCTTTTTCCTCAAATTTCATTTCAACTATGAATTTACCATTTCATTACCTTTCTTCACCCATTTCATATGCATAACACACAAGTTATAAGCATAACAACAACCATTACTACAAGCTAGTGCATTTAAACATAGCTCTTTTGGAATCAACCACATAATCAACCATTGCATAAGAAATTACATACTTGGATTTATTCCACCTTTTCATGGACATAAGCACATTACTAATTGAGCACTTACTATTTTAATGTATTTGATTAAGATTAAACATGATATAATTCAATCACCAACTTGGCACAAGCCTAAGCATCAACAACAACACACGTTAGCATAATTGCATATAATTCATGTGAACTTAACATAAATGACCATTATACTTGAGCATGATCCAATTGGATTTATCATCCTTCATAACATACCATGTTTTCCATATATCATCATTTCAATAAATTTCATACACACATGTTTTGGTTCATATTAAGCACTTACCATAGCCACAAGCTAATGGTTAAACACATAACTTAGCGATATCATCACATGGCAAGATATAGCACATAAACATAGCATCTCTTAAATCATACCTTTCATATTCATGAATATTCATACCTTAAATCATTGGTACATCATACCTTTCCATATTTTTCATAGTGACATCAATTAGAACCCTTACCAGAGCTCACACAAAGTGTGCTAAATGTTGGTCAAAACTATCCCTTTTCTATAATCGATGAATACTGTGAAGACGATTGAAACCCTGGTACACGTTTCCTTTGTGCCATAGTCCAATTGTGGTCTTACACATGCATTGCCATGGCCCTGCCATGGTCTTACATTCGTAGTGCCATAACCCACTTTTGTTCTTATCATCATAATGCCATAGCCCAACTATGGTCTTACATATAAACACTGCCATGGTCCAACCATAGTCTTACGTCTATAGTGTCATAACCCAGTTATGGCCTTATCATCAAAATTACATAGCCCAGCTATGGTCTTACATATAAACACTGTCATGGTCCAACTATGGTCTTACGTTTGAATAATTGCCATAGCCTCACTATAGTCATAAGTGAGAGTGCAACCTGTCTTAATTGATATAAAAAGTTACCATTTTCATAACTTTTTACAATTCCTGTTTTATCAACAAATCAATTGAATATCAGTAATTTTACATCATTTAAACTTTAATATTCATAAACATTTAGAAATATAATTGTGTTCATATTAATAAACTTACAAAGCTAATTTGTAGTAATGGCTCCGAGTTTCTCAATCATTGATCAACGTAATATCAATTCATAATTTTTGTTTTCAATTACACACATCAATATAATCTAATATTATGCAATTAAGTTCATATATTTCACTTAAATATAAACTAAGATTAAACCGAATGAACTTACCCATTTATGATAGCTACTAATGATCAAAAGCGATTTCTCAACGACCTTCTCTTTCCCACAGTTAACAATCGATCTACTCGTTTTTGGATCTCTTTGGCACCTAGTGCCTAATGGATAAGTCCGTAGTAAAGTTTTGCGCCCAACGCTAGTCAGGTAAACCGACAATATCATATGTGCCGAACGAATCTCTATGTTATTGGTTCACCAGTAATGATTCCTCGATCTTTAGTTAAAGCTAAATGTTATAAGAATCCATACCAGTATCATTCTCCTATTTTCTCCCAAACTTCACTTCTTTCAAAATGATTATTCCGCTACTTTCTGTTCTATAACATAGTTCAACTCATCAGATATTTTCGAATATAAAACAAAATAATGAACCATTAGCATCCAAATCCTGACTCTGACTTGATTCGATGATGGCATGTACCTTTAGATTCAAATTCGAGCTCGATTTAGTCCAAGAATTAGCTAAACCTATAGCTCTGATACCACTAAATGTAACACCCCAATTACGGACCCAATCACCAGGTCCAGGCAATGGGATATCACATTTAAAAACTTGCATAGCATCATCAACACCAAACATATACAGGGTACGAACCATTAAAAACTATCATATGTGCCTATTTATAAAACATATCGAAGTATGAATTAATTCTCCAACTAAGTAGAATATAACATAAAATCGTATAGGTACATGCCAACCAGATTAACAAAAGTTTCACTAACTCGATGAATACGCTAATTTCTGTTGGATGCTGATAACAAAGAGTGCACACGATTGAACTTAAGCTGCGCATGGAAGAGAAACCGAATACTGAGTAGTTAACTCAGTAGTGTTTCTATAACTAATGTTATAATATAAAATAAAATAAATTATGTAAGGACTTAAATAAATTAAAAATCAAGGATTCGTAATGTAACAGTTCGATTTAGACCCTATTCGGAACAGTGGTTTTGGGACCACGAATCTGAGTTAGAAAAATATTTTAAAAATATTTTCTATGTTTATTATGTGTGAATTTATATCTGTTAAATTTTAGTGCTTTAATTTTATTATTTGAGTGCCCGATTTAATAAAATAGCTTAATCGCGTAAAATGAAAATTAGATGGTTTTTTTTAAAAGGGCTGAATTGATGTTATCTTTATTCCATGAAGTACTTATGTTGCAATAATACCATTGGAGTTAGTGATGGACAGTTGTATCCTTGATATATATGTTTTAGTTATTAAATTATAAAGGATATTAATGTAAAATGGTAAATAATACATGATATATATAAAACATAATTAAAATAAGCTTTCATATATTCTTGTTCTTGCCAAAATAACAAAATAAGAAAAGAAAACAAAGGGTTTAAAGGTTCATCCATTAGCAAGCTCAATCAAGGTATGTAGCTAGCTCGATTTTTTGATAATTTTTACATTTTTGAGATTGTTGCAGTGTAATGTACAAAGCCCATGCTTGAATTTCTAATTTTGATGAATATTCTGAGTTATGCCATTGATGAATATTTGAGTTTTGTGATGTTAGTTGATGAATTATGAAAGATATGTTTTGGATTGATATGTTTTGTATCGAAATTTTTGATGATTTTGTGCAATAGGGACTAAATTGTAAAAAAGTGTAAAATGTCAGGGGTAAAATGGTAATTTGCCCATTTAAGTGTTTTTGGACTAAATTGAGTGAAAATATGTTTGAATGAGTTTAATTTGTATATGTTTAGATCAAGAACCAAAGAAATTGGATTTGGATCGGGGGAAAACTAAAGTTGTTGACTAGCTGTCCCGTTCCGATTTTCATCGTTTGAGGTAAGTTTATAAGCAAATAGATATTGTTAACTTTAAATAATTATGAGTTTTATATGCTGGCATGAATTATTTGGAAATATATATGTGTTAGCCGAATGTAAATAAGGTTGGGAGCTATGTCAACAAATTTGTTTCGACTAAATTATGAAGTTTGGAAGCCCCGTGTGAACCATAGGATTCCGATATGTGTATTCATGTAAGACCACGTCTGGGATGTTGGCATCAATATATGTGGTTAAGTGTAAGACCATGTTTGGGACATCAGCATCGTATTTGATTCGTGTAAGACCACGTCTAGGACGTTGGCATCGATATATGTGGTTACGTGTAAGACCAGGTCTAGGACATCAGCATCGTATTTGATTCATGTAAGGCCCTATGTAGGACAGTGGCATCGATATGAGATAACATGTAAGACCACGTCTGAGACGTTGGCATTGTTCTATATATGTGATTATCTGAGTATTCTATTCGATCCCTAATAGTTCAACAGGCAATGATAAGTTGTGATCGAAGATGTAAAATGAGCTAAAATAATCAGGTATGAGTTAGTTAATTACCTATTTGGAAATAAGGTAAGTTGGTTTTTTGATATGAAATACAAGTATACAAGTTACTAAAGTAAACATATGAGCATGGTATAGTATATTCGGCCATATGATAAGTGTATGTATATGATGTTATATTTTGATTCATGAGCTTGTGTATATAAGTGTAAGTATACTTGGTTATATAATGACATTTTGGTTTTGAGAGTTGAATGATATTTTGTTAATGTTTATATATGAGCATTCAGCCAAGGTAACATTTATGTATGAAAGTATATGTTATATATATATATATGAAATTATATGTTTGAGAGTAAATGTGATAATAATATTATAATTTGGTTTAGTTTAAATGAGTTGATTATACCATTGAGTTGTTTATTTGCTTATGAATTACGAAGCTATAATAACTTATTGTGTGTGTATGTTTGTCTTTGTTTTATAGATTTTGAAATCAAGTTATGAGCTCGGGGATCGCCAGCACAGTCCATCACACTATCTACTACTTCGGTACTTTATAAGTTGAACTCGAACTTATGGCATGTATAGGCTAGCCTTGGGTTAATTTATTTTGAATGTGTATGTATTTAAAGCTATTCGAAAATGGCTTGATCTTAATGCTAATGTTCTAATATTTAAGTAATTTTGATCATGGAATATATATGTGCGAGTTAAACTTGACATATGAATGATGAATGTGTTTCGGTTGTGGCTTATTATTAATTTATTTAGGATGTGTAATTTGTCTTGTGAATTGGCTTGGAGGTAGTAAATGATGTGCCTTTATATTCAGTTAGTGATGGGTAAAACATATACATATGCCTATGATATGTTGTTTGTGGTTTAGTAATTAAAGGTCAAGTTGCTAGTGAAATGATTGATTACTATATGAGATATATATATTTTGGTAGTAAATTTTGGCTTTGGTATGTGGTTCATTTTGGTAAGCATGTGATTTGATAATGGTGTGACCAATTGAGGTTTGATTTTATAACCGAATAAAGTAGTAGTTAATAGGTTGAAATATGAAGTTCAAGCTTATTATTATTAAATGCGAATTAGGTATACATTGATATGTTAATTGTGTTCAAAAGTTTAAATGTGGTTATAGTGAATTGCGCATGATTTGGTAAAGAGGTAAAAAATGATGAATATATGCTTGATTGTGTACTGGCTAATTTGATACGGTTTGTTATGGCAAGAAAGAAATATGTTTCATGAATAAATGATTGGTTACTTGGGCTAGCATAATATGTATAATATTTAAGGTTAAATAATTATGAAATGGAATAATTAGACAAGGTATTATTACATGTGGTATGATCTTATATGGTTAATTCAATAGTTGAATAGATGTGAAGTGAATTGGTCATGTATTTGTAATCTAGAATAATGTTTAAATATAATCCTTAGCTTGTGAATTTGATCTTAAATGAATTGTTATTTGTGTTCGAAAAAGGTTAATAATGATACGATGAAATGTGCTTGAACTTGGAAAAATTTGTTTGCGCCTTTTATATATATTTGGTTGTATATTAAACCGTAAATGTGATTTGCCATAGTGCTTTAATTAAATGTGCTTAAGTATATATATATATATATATATCCAAATAGATGTTTTAATTTGCATTAATGTACATAACATGTAAATTTCATATTGATTATTATATCAGTGCCACATAAAGGAATAAAAAGTTTAGTATTGAGATTTGTTTAGTTTGATGTGTAATTTATTTTGATATGTGTTGGATTATGTTTTATTTATGAAATGTTGTGAAAAATATGATTTTAAGACTCCATAATTTGATTAAGTTACGAGCATTGATGTGATTAAATTTTAAATTGTGAAATGTAATAAATATCTATATGAACTGTGATGATCGGTAATGCCTCATAACCCAAATCTGGCAATGGATACGGGTTAGGGGTGTTACACATAAGCAGTTAATATGTTAAATTATATTATAAGAACATAATCCTTCCATATCGTATTTATAGTCGTATCGACTAGTTGTCACATATTCATCTTCAAATTTCTTGACCTGTAAACTCCAAAATACAATTGAACATCTCCAAATCGCTTACATTCATATAAATCATGCTTTTAAAAAAAATCGGGTTTAAAAAAAATCTAGCTTACGAAAGCTTTGAGAACAAACAAGGATTAAATTGTAACTTTTTCAAAAGAACAAGGCAATAGTGTGAAACATCGGTCACATGACTGTGTAGTGCATGATTGAGCCATTAAGTGTCAAATTTCATGCCCAAACTCAAAACATTCCCTAATGGTGACCTTTAGGTACCCTTATAGATAAATAAAAGCTAGCCAAATTCTTTAACAATTCATCTATACATCCTACATCAAAATCAAATCTATTTCCATGCCTTAATTGGCACTACGATACACAATTCATATCTAATAACACAAACAATTCTATTAAGCATTTCAACCCGTAACAATAAACGAGATTCAAACGATATAGAAATATACATTTTAACCGTTAAAAAAACAATTCAGACCGTAACCAAGTTTAAATAATGACAACCAATATTTTCTTTCATTTAACTCAGCAGCTCATAACGTTTTAAAATAAGAGAATAAATATGTTGAAATTCCAACATTCAATTAAGCTAAAACCTATACAAATGTTTAGTGTTATACATCTTTAAATTATGCTTTGGTCTACAACAATCTTTAATATTACAAGACATTAAATCAACTTAATAACATCACATTTAGACAAAATTATTAGCCCGAGGCGAATAGCCTTATTAACACAATATAACAGCATAATAGCATAACAGCATCACAATTGGACAGTGAAATCAACACATTTGAACAACTTGATTATCTAAATAAAATAGCATAATAATAGCTCATTTAGACAGCAATATTATGTCCTAAAATGAGGAATGTTAATCAAAATCAAGACAACTTAAATTGTGTACTAAAACATTATTTCAAATAGCATTGATTTGCATCCATTTAAACAACAATAATCGTCATTTAGACAACATATTCCAGCATCAAGGTTTCATTATTATTTGAATATCTTACACAACAACCGTGACAACATAACATATTTTAAAATAAACATTAAGTGAAATTTTGTTTTCTAACTTATTTTGGGTAGCATTTAATCACCAAAAATGTAGTGCAATAACTAATTTTAGATCCATTTGTACACTCAATTTGCAGCACTAAACACTTCAATTTACATCATTTAAGCACTTGATTTGCAACACTTTATCACTTCAATTTACAACATTTAAACACTTTAATTTGCAACACTTTAACACTTCATCTTACAACATTTAAACACTTCAATTTGTAGCACTTTAACATCTCAATTAACAACATTTATACACCTCAAATACAGTGATAAAACGTCTCAATTTCCAGAAACTAAACACTTCAATTTGTAGTACTTAAACACTTCAGTTTACAACATTTAAACACTTCAATTTACAACATTTAAACACATCAATTTGTAGCACTTTAACATCTCAATTAACAACATTTATACACCTCAATTACAGTGATAAGAAATCTCAATTTCTAGCAACTAAACACTTCAATTTGCAGTACTTAAACACTTCAATTTACAACATTTAAACACTTCAATTTGCAGCACTTAAACACTTCAATTCACAGCATTTAAACACTTCAATTTGCAACACTTTAACACTTCAATTTACAGTATTTCAACACTTCAATTTGCTTTAACATCTCAATTAACCACATTTATACACTTCAATTATAGCGATAAAACATCTCAGACAGAAACAATTAACCAAATAATTAAGGATAAGTTTGATTGTTATCACTCACATTTAGACACATTTAAACAACAACAATTTAACTAATTTCTTTCATGCAGTTCTTCTAACCCAAAATAGCAAGATTAAACCACCAAGGATTGAACATTTTATGTGACAGAAACCAAGAAAAGCTCACCAAAAGATTTGTTCAAAGTGTTGAGATCATCACACTAGCTTAGATTTCCCCTTGCTGTTTGGTCCCTCCACCTCCTTGCTAGCAAGCTTGAAACTTCCACTAGAGAAATCTAATTACTAAATTTCATCCAACATGCAGTCGTATCTCACCTTATCTCCTCTATACCTACCAACCAAGGAGAAAAAAAATGAAAATCCCTTTATTTCCTTCTCCCTTGGTTTGTCTGTCACCCCATCCCACTCACTAGTTTTTTTTCCCCAAATTAATTAAAGTAGGTCCCCCTCAATTGTAATAATTTGGCCAACTTATTCCACTAGTCGGCCACTACAATAACCATTTATATAATGGTTTATTTATTAGATAAATCCCTTAGTTATAATTTAGCTTTTAATTTAATGGCAATCACACTTTTACCACTTAAGCGATTTAGTCCATGTACTTAAATTGAGCACTAAATAAACAAAATTATCTAACCAAAATTCAATTCACTTAAGACATAACTCCATAAATATGTAATAAAAATATTTATGACATTGGTTTACAAAAATGATGTCTCAGAACTGGATTCTTATTTTTTTGGTACTACTGACTTTCGGTCGTTATAACTATTTAGTCTATTTCAAAAATTCTCTACTATTTCTTGATCCAATCCATCATTGTACTTAGCTCCAAGTCAAAACGTGGTCGTTACAATTCTCCCCCTCTTAATAAAAATTTCATCGTCAAAATTTTACCTGATGTAAACAACTGTGGATACTGCTGTCTCATTATCTTCTCTATTTCCCAAGTAGCATCCTCTGTATTATAATGTAAACAATGAGACTCTTTTATTTCTCAATTCTTTAACCTCTCAAGCAAGTACCTTTTTCGGTTTTTCTTCATAAGTTAAGTTCGGTTGAATTTCTATCACTCCCAGTGTAATCACATGAGACGGAAGTAGACACTCAATTTTGCTCGGGCCCAGAAATAAGTCCAAAAAAAAAATAATAAACCCAAAAAAAATGAAGTCCAAGTTCAGCCCATAATTACAAATATAATTTGGCCCGATCGGAATGGCCCATTACTTGAAAAGATTTAAGGTCCATCTACAAGCTTGACTCATATGGAAATATAATCTTCAAGGATATATAATCTTAGATATGATTGCAATCTTAGATATGATATGCAATCTTAGATATGATACAATCTTAGATATGATTGCAATCTTAGATATGATATGCAATCTTGAAGATATGATCTTGTAATCTTGGAGATTTAATTTGTAGATATCCTTTAATCTTAACCGTTGATGTAATTGATCTGTATCGCTGGATTTAGGGAGGCTCAACTATAAATAGAGGCCTCTCCCTTCATTGTAAATCACTTGAGTTTTGGGAAGTAATAAGAATTCTTGAGAGCATTCACTAAACTTTCTCTCCCTCTTGCGTTCTTACTCTCTGTGGTTTGTTCTTATTTTATTCTTCGTCTATCTTAGTTTTTCAACCTTTATTTTATTTTATTTTATTTTAATTTCTTCATTTTTTTCAAATATCTATATTTATTCCTATCTTTTATACATTTGATTATGTATTTTATATATTATAATATTTAACCTTTTTATATAGTTTATTTTCAAATATATATTTTCTATGCATATATATATATTATATTATCATTTCATGTATTTTAAACTATTGCATTATATTTTTATAATTTGTAAATGTTCTATTTATTCATTTTTTTTAGTGTATGTCATTTATCTTATTTGTGCATAGTTTCATTTTTTTTTATATATGCTATGTTTAATTATTTCTTTTATGTGCTATTTTATGATATATATTGTTGTATTATTTTTGCATGTATTATGTTTTTCTTTTAGTTTACTCATGTTTTTATTTATTTATTATCTTATATTTACCCTAGTATGCTTTTTTTTCATTAAACGTATGTTCATGTTACTTAGTTTTATCTTAATGATATTATTTATGTTTGTATGGAAATGTTAGAATATTTTGTATATCTATGCCTCATGATGCATTAATATGTCATCCTAAAACGTCATTTAAAATAATATTCTAAGGTTTTTTTTAAAAAAAAATAAAAGGCAATGCTTGATGTTTGGAAACTTCGAGAAAGGTAGTGCCCTAACTTACTGGGTTGCGACTTTTCTCGTTGAATTCGAATAGTCAAGCACCCTTCTAAGTGATTTTGAGTTTTCAAAACTTAAACAATTATTTCGAGATTTCAAAACATAGTGTCCTAACTTACTGGATATGGCGTTTTGTTGTTTCGAGATAGAAATTTTCGAAAGACGAGCTTAGTTTCGAAGGTTTTAAAATGTTGCGTCCTAACTTACTGGATGTGATGTTTTGACTCGTTTGAAATAAGTGAGCCTTAATTTTCAAAATTTAGACATTATAATTAAAAGAGGTTTGTATCTTAAAACTTTCAAATTTCTGACATTAAAGACACTTGATAATCAATTAGGTACCAATTTTTGGGCGCATGAGGGTGCTAACCCTTCCTCGTGCGTGTCGACTCTCGAATCTGTTTTCTCGACTTTCGTAGACCAAAATTAATGTTTTAAAACAAAACATTTTATAAGGTGATCCAATCACACCTAAAAAGATTTGTGGCGACTCCCGTTTTCGTTTTTCTTAAAGTCGATTCCTATTTTCCAAAACTCGATTTAAAAATGGTTTCGACAGCTTGGCGACTCCATTGGGGACTAATAAGAGAGTCAAGCCGTATAATTGATTACCTTTTGTCTTAATGTCGAAAATTTGAAAAATTTTAAAATTCAATCCTCTTTGCATTACATGAGTTTGTATTATTGCATATGTTATATATTCTGATACGCATTGCAGAATTTGGGAGAGGAAGTTCCAAGAGATGCAAGTGCAGAATTTTGCATTAGAGGAAGAGAATAAAGGATTGAAGACTACGGTAATTGAGCTTGGAAGATCCCTGCGTTGGCATCAAAACCATAATTCTACAGTCGAGTTAAAAGAGCTAAGAAGCAAGGTTGAGGATTTGGAGGTAGCATTGCATGACAGTGAACTCCGGGTTGAGCAACTCAAGGCGCAAGAAGATATCTGAAGGGAGAGCTACATTAGGCCAGAGGACAGGTCAGAGAAAGGGATCATGTCATTGGTGAGGCCATAGCCCAGATTCGAGAGGTTGTTGAGTATGTGCAAGACTTGGAAATACGAGCTGATGTATTGAGTCTGATGTATTCATCATCGTCGGATGTAGGACGAGAGTTAGCCCTTTTATTAGATAGAGTTAAAGCTTTGGGCCTTAGGGCGAAAGCGTATTTGTAATCTTCTTATATGTAAAGATATTCTTTTTCTAAATAAAATTTTCTAAATGAAGTTGAACTAGAATCGATATCCTTTTTGCATTCATGCATTTGCATCTCATAACATTTCATCACATCATTTGCATTCAAAATTATAGAAAGAACCTGATTAGTTAAAGTTTACTTCTAAAGGTGGAAAAGAAAATCTGGAAATCACACATCCTTACGGCACTCGTACTAAAACTAGGAACATGGATCAAAGGTTCAAGCAATTACAAAAAGATATGCAAGATCAAATGCAAGAGCAGTTGGCCAAAATGCAAAATGAAATAAGGGGGCAGATGCTAGAGGCTCAGAGAAATATGATGGCTGAAATGGCTCAGCTGCTGAGAGCTACTGATAAAGGAAAGGCTCCCATGGCAATTACTGAAGAGGAGAATTAAGGTCCTCCTCCAGGTTTTACTCTGCCTCATGTGCCACTGCAAACCGAGGCACCTCCTAGAAGGCCATCCGTCACCGTGAGGCCTCAACATGGGCCAGTGGATGCTGGAATCCCCGTAAATTTCCCATCTGGGTTGGGAAATAATTTGGGTGATAGCTCGATCAACCCTATCACTCCTGATCTGGATTTAATGGAGAAAGAAAGAATGGCCGCTGAATCCGTGAAACAATTGGAAGATCGTTGCAGGTGGTTAGAGGAGAAGTTTAAGGTTTTGGAAGGCGTTGGCAACCATCATGGGGTTGATGCTAAAGACTTAAGTTTGGTTCCGAATTTGGTGCTTCCTCATAAATTTAAGATGCTAGAGTTTGAAAAGTACAACGGGACTACTTGCCCAGAGGCACACATAACAATGTTTTGTAGGAGAATGACTGGTTATGTGAACAACGATCAACTATTGATCCATTGTTTTCAGGACAGGCTAATGGGAGCGGCAGCTAGGTGGTACAATTAGTTGAGCCGTGCAAGAATCAGTTCATGGAGATATCTTGCACAGGCTTTCATGCAACAGTATAACCATGTGACTGATATGACGCCAGATAGGATAACACTTCAAAACATGGAGAAAAAACCTAATGGAAGTTTTAGGAAATATGCACAGCAATGGAGGGGGGTGGCAATGCAAGTACAACCACCATTTTTGGAAAAGGGACCACTATGTTATTTATTAATACTTTGAAGGTGCCATTCATCACACATATGATTGGAAGTATCACGAAAAGTTTCCCGGATATAATTATGGCGGGTGAGATGATTGAAAATGCCGTGAGGGGCGGTAAAATTGAGGGGGAAGTGGCTAAAAGATCAGCCCCAAGAAGGAAAGACAATGAGGTGAATAACGTGAACAATTTCAATACCAGGGCAATCACAGTTGGACAACCCAAAGTAGCTACGGGTGAGCAGGAAAGTACTCAAAGACAGGAATCAGGTATAAGACAGAATTCGAAAAGGATACAATTCACGCCTATCCCTATGACGTATCGTGAGCTTTATCAAAGCTTATACGATGCACATGCCATCACTCCATTTCATTTGAAACCATTGCAGCCACCGTTCCCCAAATGGTATGATGCAAACGCTAAGTGCAAATATCACGTGGGAATACCGGGGCATTCGATTGAAAATTGCACTGGATTTAAGAAGGTGATGGAAAGGCTTATCAAGATGGGGGTTGTGAAATTTGATAGTACCCCTAATACTGAAAATCCATTACCAGATCATGGCAATCAAGGAGTGAATGCCATTGATGAAACAAAGAAAGGAAAAGTCAAAGAGAATATTGCCGAAGTGAAGACACCTATGAAAGTAATATGGGAGGAGATGTGAAGAGAGGTATGCTGACCTCTAGAAAAAGAGGAGAAGGAATAGCGAACTATTGTGATTTCCATGGAGAGGTGGGTCATATGATCCAAAATTGTGAAGAGTTCAAGACCATGGTATAGGGCCTTATGGTAAATAAAGAGCTACAAGTTTCTGAGGGTAGTTCTTGTGAAGGGCAAATATGTGTGCTAGAGAATGAACAACAAGGAACCAGCCAACCAAGAATTATTATTTCCTTGCCAGGGAATAATGAGGCGGGGGCGCAAACTGGGCCCAAAATAATCATCCATAAACCCAATCCTTTCCCTTACAGGGATGGCAGGAGGGTGCCATGGAGCTATGACTGCAATATAACAATACCTGAGGGGAAGAGTATAGCTAGCGTGGCCAGGGGCACGGAAAATGAAGGTTCCCATACACGAAGTGGGAAACATTACGACGGGGGGAATATCAGAGTGGAGCCCGCAAAGACGAAAGATGTCGAGATTGAAAAGGAGACTGAAGTACCCATCAATGAGCCGATAAAGGAGGAAGAAACTAAGGAGTTTTTAAAATTCCTGAAACATAGCGAGTATAGCGTGGTCGAGCAGTTGCACAAGCAGCCGACACGTATATCAGTATTAGCCCTACTCTTGAGTTCTGAGGTGCATCGAGATGCGTTGTTAAGGGTGCTTAACGAAACATATGTCACCCATGACATATCCGTTAACAAACTAGACCGGTTAGTAAACAACATCAGTGCTGAAAATTTCATCTATTTTAATGATGATGAAATTCCGCCTAGGGGCATAGGGTTAACCAAAGCCCTACACATCACTACTCGGTGCAAAGGATACACACTTCCAAGTGTACTTGTGGATAATGGGTCTGCTTTGAACGTCCTGCCGCTATCCACCTTGAATAGATTGCCCATTGATAGTTCACTTATGAAAACATGTCATAACGTGGTAAGAGCCTTTGATGGAACGGAAAGGAAAGTAATGGGACGAATTGACATCCCTCTGGAGATTGGGCCAAATACGTATGAAGTTAATTTCTTAGTGATGGATATCAAGCCCTCCTACAATTGTTTACTGGGAAGACCATGGATACACTCGGTAGGAACGGTGCCCTCTTCATTGTACCAAAAATTGAAGTTAGTGATGGATGGATGCTTAATAACCATCAACGCAGAGGAGGATATCATAGCAACAGTCACTAGTAAGACCCCTTATGTTGAAACCAATGAAGAGGCTATCGAGTGTTCTTTTCGCTCTTTAGAAATCATTAATGCCACCTTCATTTCGGAAGGAAGTGAGAGGCCGGCACCCAAAATGTCTAGAGCCACGAGGATGGCCCTACAAATGATGATGGGGAGGGGAGCATTACCAGGAAAAGGGCTAGGAAGATAGTTACAAGGAGGGGTTCAAATCCCAAAATTGAGTGAAAAGAAAGATCATTTTGGTTTGGGTTTCAAGTCAGACTATAAGCATAGAAGGCAAGAAATGGAGAAGCGCCAAGCAAGAAGGAAGGCGCGTTTGAATGGAAGAGAAGTGGAGTGGGAATCGATGACATTCCCACCTATATCCAAATCCTTTAAGTCAGGAGGATTTCTGATAAAGGAAAGTCATCAAGTCAATGCTGTACACAATGAGGGGTTGGAGCAAGAAAACCTCGAGGGCATTCGCCTTTACGAATCGGGGAGCTCTCTGAATAATTGGACTGTGGAAGACCTTCCTATAGTCTTTAGGAATTTTTCAGAGTAATTCTCGAAACATGTTTGTTACTCTAGGGCCTAGGAGTAATAAGATTATGTTTGTGAAAAGAGGCCATGTTCATCTATAATTATTTAAATAAAATATAAGTTTTTAAACGAATATTGTTTCATTTTTATCGATCGATATTCCTTCAAATTCTAGCAATTCTTATTCTTTTATTCATAGCACATAAACAATCATTCTTCGATTCATTCATTCTTTGTATATTCCTTCATACCCCCACAGGTCCCTAGATATCAATGATATGAGCGCTGATACTATAACTCCTAATTTCTCTGGCGAGCAAGACATGTGTTTAGAGGAACCTCAGGATTTTGAAGATGTTCAAGATTGTGACGTATCTCTCGATCTGTTAAGAATGGTTAAGCAAGAGGAGAAACAAATCATGCCACATGAGAAAGAGGCAATAGAGAATATAGCCATAGAGGAAGGGAAGGAGTGGAAAATCGGAACCCTAATTAGTGAGGACACAAGGCATGATCTGATTGAGTTGCTTCGAGAGTTCAAGGATATCTTCGCCTGGTCATATTAGGATATACTTGGATTGAGTACTGACATTGTGGTACTCCGTCTGCCGATAAGACAGGACTGTAAGCCAGTCCAACAGAAGTTGCGAAGAATGAGGCCAGATATCGTTTTGAAAATAAAGGATGAAGTCAAGAAGCAGTTTGACGCAGGATTCCTGCAGGAAGTGAAATACTCCGAGTGGGTAGCTAACATTGTGCCTGTTCCTAAGAAGGATGGGAAGGTACGAATGTGTGTTGATTACAGAGACTTGAACAAAGCAAGCCCAAAGGATAATTTTCCTTTACCCCACATTGACACTTTAGTAGATAACACAGCGGGATATTCGTTGTTCTCCTTTATGGATGGTTTCTCGGGGTATAATCAGATAAAGATGCATGCAGAGGACATGGATAAAACCACCTTTATAACCTTGTGGCACCTTTTGCTACAAAGTAATACCATTTGGACTAAAAAACGCAGGGGCAACGTACCAAAGGGCCATAGTGAACTTGTTCCACGACATGATGCATAAGGATATTGAGGTATATGTTGATGATATGATTGCCAAGTCGCATACAAAAAAAGAGCATATCGAGGTCTTGAGAAGATTGTTTGTAAGGTTGAGAAAATTTCAGTTGAAGCTCAATCCAGAAAAGTGTACCTTTGGAGCCAGATCGGGAAAGTTGTTAGGCTTCGTAGTCAGTGGAAATGGAATTTAAGTCGACTCAGACAAGGTCAGAGCCATACGAGAGTTACCTCCACCATGTACTTAGAAAGAAGTTCGAGGATTCCTAGGAAGGTTGAATTACATTGTTCGGTTCATTTCACAACTAACCAAGAAATGTGATCCTATCTTTCGCCTCCTCAGAAAGCACAATCAAGGTACTTGGGATGGGGAATGCCAGAATGCTTTTGAAAAGGTCAAGCAGTATTTGTTGAATGCTCCGGTATTGTCTCCACCCAGCCCAGATAAACCATTAATACTGTACTTATCAGTGTTCAGTAATTCTATGGGATGTGTGCTTGGCCAGCATGACGAGTCAGGGAAAAAGGAAAAGGCAATTTATTATCTCAGTACGAAGTTCACTGACTGTGAGATGAGATATTCACCAATCGAAAAGTTGTGTTGTGCGCTGATTTGGACAACTCGGAGATTAAGACAGTACATGCTATACCATACTACTTGGCTCATCTCAAAACTTGATCCGTTGAAATACATGATAGAGTCAACAGCTCTAAATTGGAGAATGGCGAGATGGCAAATTTTGCTTTCGGAGTTTGATATAGTCTATGTAAGTCAGAAGGCTATAAAAGGAAGTGCGGTAGCGGATTTCTTGACTAGTAGGACTCTAGAAGATTATGAGCCATTGAACTTCGATTTTCCAAATGAGGAGTTGATGTGCATAGCAATGACTGAAAATTCTTCTTGGAGGCTCAATTTTGATGGGGCTTCTAATGCAGTCGGAAATGGAATTGGGGCAGTCTTGTTATCTCCGAATGGCGATCATTATCCTTTTACATGCAAGTTGGACTTTGATTGCACGAACAATATGGCTGAATATGAAGCGTGCATCATGGGACTTCAAGCAGCTATAGAGCGAGGTATAAAAATCCTAGAAGTATATGGGGACTCGGCGTTGGTTGTTTATCAGCTTAGAGGTGAATGGGAGACAAGAGACCCTAAATTGATTAGCTATCGAAAGATAGTTTTGGGGTTACTTGAGGAATTTGATAGTATCACCTTCAATTATCTCCCACGAGACGAAAATCAGATGGCAGATGCTTTAGCAACCTTGGCCTCAATGATCAAGGCGAATAAAGAAGAAGAAATGAAGCCAATTTAGATGAGTGTTTACGAGGCTCCAGCTCATTGTTGTAACATTGAGAGGGAAGGAAATGACAATAATCCTCGGTATCAAGATATATTGCGATATGTGAGAGATCGTAAATACGCTGAACAGGCCAGTGAAAATGACAAATGAATCTTGAGGAGGATAGCTTGTGACTATGTTTTAGATGGAGATATCCTGTACAAAAGACGAAAAGACCAAGTACTTTTGAGATGTGTCGATGCTGCGGAAGCTAAGCTAATTTTAGAAGAAGTTCATGAAGGTGTGTGCGGGACGCATGCAAATGGGTTCACGATGGCAAGGCAAATCATGAGGTTTGGCTATTATTGGGCTACTATAGAAGGGGACTGTATCAGTTACACCAAGAAATGCCATAAGTGTCAGATTTATGGGGATAAAATTCATGTACCACCTTCACCTTTACATGTTATGACTTCTCCATGGCCATTTTCCATGTGAGGCATGGATGTCATTGGACCAATATCACCGAAAGCTTCGAATGGACATCGGTTTATCTTTGTATTAATTGACTACTTCACGAAATGGGTAGAGGCTTCTTCTTATGCGAATATTACTAAGTCAGCTGTGAGTCGGTTCTTAAAGAAGGAGATCATTTGTCGATATGGAATGCCTGAGAAGATCATATCCGACAATGCATTGAACCTGAACAATAAAACGATAGCGGAGGTTTGCGACCAGTTCAAAATCAAGCATCACAATTCTTCCCCTTATCATCCAAAAATGAACGGGGCAGTGGAGGCCGCCAATAAGAATATTAAGAGAATAGTGGGGAAGATGACTGAGACCTATAGAGATTGGCATGAGAAGTTGCCATTTACACTCCTAGCCTATCGAACATCTGTCAGAACCTCTACCGGGGAAACGCCATTCTCGTTAGTTTATGGGATGGAAGCAGTATTACCTATTGAAGTAGAAATACCTTCTCTTCGAATTTTGACGGAGGTAAAGTTAGATGAAGCTGAGTGGGTTCAATCCCGGTATGACCAGTTGAACCTGATTGAGGAAAAGAGGCTAAAAGCCATTCGACATGGTCAGATGCATCAGAAGCGAATGATGCGAGCTTATGATAAGAAAGTTCGACCAAGAGAATTCCATGAGGGAGACCTTGTACTAAAAAAGATCCTTCCTATTCAAAAGAATTTTAGAGGAAAATTGATGCCGAATTGGGAAGGGCCGTATATCGTGAAAAAAGCTTTCTCCGGTGGTGCATTGATCTTAACGAAGATGGATGGGAAAAGTTTACCCAATCCACTGAACTCGGATTTAGTTAAAAAATACTTTGTCTAAAGAAGAAGAGAATCTAAGGTGAAAACCCGCAAAGGGCGCCTTGAGATTCAGAAGAAAAAAAAATGGAGAGGCCAAGGTGAAAACCCGCAAAGGGCACCTTGTGACCAAAGGGGTTTTTGAGTTGAAAACCCGAAAGGGCAGCTCAAATTTTGAAAGAGCACACGGTAATCTTGCTATATTTGATTCAACGAAGAGCGAAGAGTGTTGCACACTGGGGCATCAACAGAGTACTTGGGATCTTTTTAACACATGTTGAACTCAAGAAAGTCTTCATGGAGCTAGTGTATAGACGCTCAAGCGGCGATATCTAGAAGATCTAACTTCTGTCTTGTTTGCTATCTTTAGATTTTATTTCTTCTAGAAGATAGCCTAGCAGATTAATTCCCTTTTGTATCTTTTTGATAATTCATTCAAATCTAATTATTTTTAAAATTTATTCGTCTTTCACTATTCTTTAAGTATGTTGCATTAAAATAATGATGGATGAACTAAATAATTTTCACAAATGAAGTTTTGCTCATTACTCTAGAAGTTTCTAGATAATACAAGAAACTAAAACAGAACAATTGTTTGAAGAATTCACGTAAGTGAGGTTCGAAAGGACTCGAGGAAATTCTTTCTTTAGTCCTAAATAATGATTGGACAGATCAAACGATTTGATCCTAAGAAAGGATCATCTTACAGACATTTTTGGTGGGTCGTAGCATTTGAGGAGGGGTACAGGCCCACAGGCTGAGCAAGAATAATACTTTGAGAAAAGAAAAAACAAATGAAGGAATGAATGATGACGTCTAGGATAGGGGTCGTATTCATGACATTTTGCATCATAACATGTTTAATTAGGAACATTCGACTCACTTTGAGCATAGCATCCTAAATTATCAAGCATAATCATTTTACAGGTTATTGGAGACAGCGCGCTTTAAAACCCAAAATAGTAGGGTAGTAGGCCGTAGCATAGCAGATCTCGCCTTTGGATGTTTATACTAAAGCAGATCCAAGATGGTTTGTCATCCTTGTGCTTACAAGGAACAAATCGAAGACATAGCTGATTTGACTTTCTCGTGCTTACGATGAAGCAAATCTAAGATGATTTGGCATTTTTGTATTGTCAGAGAACAAATCGAAGTCTGGCATCTTCACTTTGATGGAGAGCAGATACATAGCAGATCTCGCCTTCGGATGTTTATGCTAAAGCGTATCCAAGATGGTTTGGCATCCTTGTGGACATAGCTGATTTGACTTTCATGTGTTTACACTGAAACAAATCTAAGATGATTTTTCGTCTTTGTATTGTCAGAGAACAAATCGAAGTCTGGCATCTCCATTTCAATGGAGAGCAGATACATAGCAGATCTGACCTTCAGATGATTAGACTGAAGCATGATCCAAGATGATTTGGCATCCTTGTGCTTACAAGGAACAAATCGAAGACATAGCTGATTTGGCTTCCACGTGCTTACGATGAAGCAAATCTAAGCTGATTTGTCATCTCTGTATTGTCAGGGAATAAATCGAAGAAGCAGATTTGGCGTCTCTGTGTTCGGCGGAGAGCAGATCGAAGATATCGACGTGACATTCAAGAATATTGAAGACTATGATTTGATAGGACCGGTCAAATTTGGTCTTTCTAAATATTTGCTCGATTTCCGTTATACAACAATGAGCAAAGAAGAGCAGCTGTGGTAGCCCAAATTTGACCGGGCTGTAAACCAAATAAATAAATAAATAAATAATCATTTTTAAAACAGTCCATATAACAGTCCATTTACATTGGCCCACTAATCTTTAAACCCAAAACCAATTGGCTTAAATCTTATGCCCGGTTACAATTCAGCAGATCCAAAACCCATACTCCTAAGACCCATTACAACAGACCTAAGTGGACCCAAGGTTAAAGCAGACCAATTGGCCCAAACCGTTACACCGAGGCATGAAACCCTAGGGTTTCTGTCTCTCTTGTTTTTCCTTGCGCTGCAAACAGAAGGATCCAGAAGCCAAGCCTCATACCCTTCAGATTTTGCTGTTCCAGCTACCCCATCGAGGCCATCAATGCAGTCAAGGTCGGGACCGTCACCACCATCATCGAAGCCTTCGTCACCGCCACCATCAACGCACAAGACACGCCAGAATCTAGCGTTGGCTCCATTAGCATGCAAACATCAGTGATTGAGAGATATTCTAGTGGGTTATCTACGAACAAAAAAGGAAACAAAAAAGATTCCAGCAGATCACAATCAAAGATATGATACAGCAGACAAGAAATGGAAAGAAATCTTTGATTTCTTTCCAGTTTATGTAATCATAGTAGTGGCTATAAAAGCCAGAATCAAACTTTGTAAAAAGGGACTTCTTTTTTGACAGAATAAAATATACTTACAGATATTCGATTCAGAGAAATACAAACAGTTTCTAAGAGGTGATTTAATCGTGTACCTTGTTCTTATTTTAGCATGCATATATATAAATTCTCTTAAGCAGAAATTGTTGAGGTTTTAAAGAGGAAAGGAAGTTACCTGTATTACGCCTGAAGAGGGGAGAGTTTTTTAACCCTCCGACCACCGGGCGTGGCGGCGCGTAGGCGCATGGGAACTGATGGACGGAGGTTCCACAAAGCCCCGATGGCCGGCCTCTAGTCCTCTTCAGAGGATTTTTTGTTTTTTTTTTCTTAAAACGATATTCCAAATGATTTTTAGGCTTTAGTTTTGGCTTATATAGCCCTAACAAAACGACACCATTTTAACTTAGTCTGATAAGCTTAAAATGACGACGTTTTGAAGCCCAGGATCCGCGTGTTGACCCGATTACCCGGGGAGGATCCGCGTGTTTTTAAGAATTGGGCTAATTGCTCATTTGGTCCACCTGTTTTTTTATTATTCATAATTTCATTAATATTTATTTATAATTTATCCCTCTTTGTTTCAATTCCGTTTCAATTTAACCCTCACGGTGTTTTGGGAATAGGAAATTTTCCCAATGAGTCCCTTTGTTTTGCACGCTTTTTAATTAAGGCCTTAATCTATTTTTATTTCTTTTAAATTACTTCCATAATTTTATCAACTTTCAATTTAACCCTATATATATTTATTAAATTGTTATTCGTTTTATTTTTAACTTTATTTTTATATTATATATTATAAAATTATTTTATTATATATTATTTATATTATTATTTATTACATATTATATATTATTTTTCACAAGTCATTATTATTTTACATCATTATTTATACATTATTATTATATTATATGTTTATTATATGTTATATATTATTTATATATATATGCTTTTATAATTATTTCATATATTATTAAGTCATTTTTATATTATTATACATTTTTATCCATATATTATCATTAAAGATTTTAAACTTGTATTATATTTATTTTTACTTAAATGTTAATAATTATTTTTATTTATATTCTATTATTACACACTTGGAAGATATTATAATATTATAATACATAGATTTCATCATTAATCATTCACTTTAAATTCATATTTATATATATTATATAATTATTTCATTATAAGTATAAATTCTTTTGCATATTTTATATTCTATATACGTTACTTTACTAAAACAATATCTTTTGTATTTTTTAATTATTATGCTTATAAATACATTTTTATTATATATTATATTTTAAATTTATTATTAAACATCACATTTTTATTATTTGTTTATATTGTACATATATATTTTTTAAAACTTTTGTTTTTATTATTATACAATATTTATTTTTACTTTAGTATTAATTATTGTTATGTTATATGTTATATCTTAGACTTTTATATTTTATTTTCAAATGAATTTTTTTTTATATATGTACATTGATATATTGTATATCACGCATCATTTATATGATTAAATATATGTTGAATTATAAGTTTAGGGATTCTTACCTATTTCTTCTTTAATGAATATTCCGCTTTATGTATATTTTTCGTATTAAATTGCCATGTTTTATATATGTTGATTAGTGTAAGATACTTTTGCCGTTATGCTCTTACTTTCCTATCATAGTAACATGTTATCTCGTATGTTATGCTAATATGCTCCTTCATGCATTGATTTTTTTAAAAAAAAACGAGACTTTAAATTTTTCAAACAAATAAAAAGGCAATGCTCGGTGTTTGGAAACTTCGCAAAAAGTAGTGCCCTAACTTATTGGGTTGCGACTTTTCTCGTTGAGTTCAAATAATCAAGTATCCTTCTAAGTTTTAAAGGTTTTCCAAATGCAAGCCACTATCTTGGAATTTCAAAGCAATATGTCCTAACTTATTGGATATAGCGTTTTGTGGTTTCAAGATAGGAATTTCCAAAAAGGCTAACTTAATGTCAATACTTTGATACGAATGAACCCCAATTTTCAAAATTAAAATATTTTAAAGAGGACTACATCTTAAGATTTTTGAATTTCCGACATTAAAGACACTTAATAATCAATTAGGTACCAATTTTTGGGCGTTATGAGGGTGTTAACCCTTCCCCAAACGTAACGACTCCCGAACCCGTTCTTTTATTTCGTAGACCAAAACTAATGATTTTAAAACAAGATGTTTTAAAGGTGATCCAATCACACCTAAAAAGATTGGTGGTGACTCCCGTTTTCGTTTTTAAAGTCAACCCCATTTTTTCCAAAACAAAAAATGGTTTCGATAGCTTGGCAACTCCACTGAGGACTAATAAGAGAGTCAAGCCATATAATTGATTACCTTTTGTCTTAACGTCGAAAATTTGAAAAATTTTAAAATTCAATCTTCTTTGCATTACATGAGTTTGTATTATTACATATGTTATATATTCTGATACGCATTGCATTTGCATGACCGTTGTGGTCACACCCTTAAGTGGGAGTGAGAAACTACGCCTTCGTGAG
This sequence comes from Gossypium longicalyx, assembly GCA_025698465.1. Lineage (NCBI taxonomy): Eukaryota > Viridiplantae > Streptophyta > Magnoliopsida > Malvales > Malvaceae > Gossypium > Gossypium longicalyx. The sequence continues at coordinate 61,047,425 of CM046995.1, read as the reverse complement.
GTTTTCGCCTCCGTGCAGGATAGTGGATCACTTTCGGGATACATCCGTACCTATGGTTTCGTGAGATTTTCATCTCCGTGTAGCCATAGGGAAATGTATTCCCCTGAACTGAACTCGATTCAAATGAGCCTATAATGGGTGAGAATCGAGGAATCTGCTGGTTCAAGTACCTCAACTTTAGAACTAAAACCTCATATAGAAAAACCGTAAGAGCTCAACTTAGTTAGAATTATACTTTAGATATTACCCTCACATATCATTCTTGAGTTTATTAATATTATGTGATACTGACTGTTTCTTTTTTTCATTGCATGTCATTTCCCATTTAAAAGGTTTTGATTCACGGTCAGTTTCTAAGTTAGAAAGTTTTATTATAGAGTACGGACTTCTTGATAGAGTGGAGGGCAACGCTAACGTCCATAGATGGTCTAAGCAAACTCAGCTAGGAAAAGGGGATAGCATAACTATTGGATATATGTCAGAGCTATCAGACTACACTCGCATCAGTGTCATACAGAATAATCTGTAGGAGCTTAAGGCGATTTGGGATCAGTGGGGAAATGAGACCAAGCAATCATTTTACGGTAAGTACGGAGATTTGCCCTATTTGTTTGATATTCAAGTTGATGAGAACTTGTTTTGAGCTCTTGCTCAGTTTTGGAACCTAGCATACAGTTGTTTTACCTTTGGAGAGGTAGATTTAGTGCCTACTATGGAGGAGTACGTAGCCTTTCTTTGGTGTCTTAGATTTCAGTGTGATAGGATTTATTCTCAAGCTACTTGTGTCCCAACCTTTGGTAAGAAGTTGATGACCAATACGGGGATGAGCGAGCAGTGGATCATGGCTAGAATTAAGGAAAAGGTTGAGAGTAAGTGCATTCTGTGGGAAGCTTTGAAAGATCTGATCCAGACACATCCAGACGAGGCGAAGAGGGTAGACATTTTTGCCTTAAGCTTATATGGATTGATGGTTTTCCCCAAGACCTTGGGATATGTGGATGAGGCGACCACGAATCTCTTCCATCGACTTAGCAAACGGGTCACTTTTGTTCTTGCGATTTTGGCGGAGACATTCAGGTCTTTGAATGCATGTAGGAGGGCCATCAGAGCGCGAGTTTGTTGGTTGTGCTCAGTTACTTTTAGCTTGGTTCTACAGTCACTTCCGATTGATAGATAGGGTGGTTTGTCGGGTCTTCTTTGAGGATTACTCCCCGTTGAAGGACATAGCAGCTTCAACTAGGAGAGTTGATGTTCCCGAAAAAATTGGATAGCGCTACTTCAGAACATGCAGTCAAAGGATGTGGAGTGGAGGGCTCCATGGATGATTCCTGGTGAAATTCTTTACCGATGCGGCAGTTTTGATTGGGTCCCTTTATTGGAATTTGGGGTGCCATTGGTTATGCCCCTTTGCTTGTGTTGAGGCAACATGGATTGAGACAGTTCATACCGACAACTTACGGGTTGGTTCAGAGTGAGTTCGCGTATAGAGGTGCCGACTACAAGAGGAAGGTCAGTGAGATCTCTAGTGCTTGGAACAAAACTTGTCGATTAAAGGGAGTAGCTATTAGCCCTGCTACGACTCCGGAGTACATCGAGTGGAGAGGTAGAAAGATTAATGATAACATCCCTAAGCCAAGCATGGAAGGAGCTCGACCGATGGAGGAATATTTGTAAGTGACGCCTTCGGAGTTAGAAATTATGAAGCAAGAGTTTGAGAGAAAGAACTTGGAGCTCGAGAAGAGGATAGCAAAGCTCGAGGAAGAAAAGATATACTTGAGCCTAGACGTCGACATTCAAAAGATGGAGGTCGAGAAGGTAAGGAAGGAAAAGATAAAGATTGAGGAAGATCGAGATGATTTAAAGACGCACTACAAAAAGGCCCAGGTAACGTTGAAAAGGGTTGGATTAAGGAGACCTTCAGATTAGTTACAGAAAGAGGTCTGAGGGGAAAAGTCCAAAGCCGAATACTGGGAGAAGAAGTTCCAAGAGATGCAATTACGAAATTTGACCTTAGAGAAAGAAAATCAAGGGTTAAAAACAAAGGTGACTGAGCTTGGGCGATCCCTTCATCTGCAACGAAGTCGTGATTCCACAGTAGAGGTAAAGAAGCTAAAAGGCAAAGTTGAGGAGTTGAAATCAACACTGCAAGATAGTAAGCTTTTTATCAAGCAGCTTGAGGCACGAGAGGATCATTTAAAGGGAGAACTACGCCAGTCTAAAGAACAAGTCAGAGATAGAGATTACCTTATTGGAGAAGCCATAATTCAGATTCGAGAGGTAGCTGAACATGTTCGAGACTTGGCAGTACGAGCTAACGTATTGAGTATGATGCATGAGTTATCGTCAGATGTAGGTTGAGAGTTAGCCCTTTTATTAGATAGATTTAAAACTTTAGGCATTAGGGCGAAAGCGTATTTGTAATCCATTTATATGTAAAGATATTCTTTTTCTAAATAAAGTTTTCTAAATGAGATTGAATCGAGATAGATACCTTTTGCATTCATTTGCATCTTATAGCATTTCATTGCATCATTTGCATTCAAAATTATAAAAAGACCCTAATTAGTTAAAGTTATTAAAAAGAGAAAGAAAAAGAGAGAGAGAGAGAGAAGAGGGTCATGGCTGAGTGAAAAAGAAGTTGAATGGGAATTAACGACGTTCCTGTGTCAAGAGGGATAGCTTACCCGGAGAATGGGGTGTTTGGAAATGAAAATCATCCCATCAATGTCATACATGAGGAAAGGACTAAACAAAGAAACCTTGAGGGCATTCGCCTTTACGAACCGGGAAGTTCTTTAAACAATTGGACTGTAGAAGAACTTGCTGTAATCTTTAGGAATTTTACGGAGTAATATTCAGAACACTCTTGTTGCTCCAAAGCCTAGGAGTAATGAGATTTCTTTTGAGAAGTGGGCTCATGTTCAGACATTTTTATTTTCAATAAAACATACTTTTATTATTTATCCGAGTAAATATTCTTTCATTCTGATTCTTTTGACCTTTGACATTCTTTATAAATTTTCATTCCATATAAATATTCATTCTTGAATTCATTTATTCCTTGTATATTCTTTTGTGTGCCTATCATAGATCCCTAGATATCAATGACACGGGCAACGATACTACAGATTCAGAGTTCCTTTTGACTGCAATATGTGTTTAGAGGAATCTCAGTATTTTGAAGGTGACAGAAATTGTGACTTGTTTCTGAATTTGTTGAAAATGATTTTTACCCCATGAAGTGGTGGTAGCAAATATAGCCTTAGAGGAAGGAAAGATTACGAAATTGGAATTAGCTGAGGAGACAAAACAATACCTTGTTGAGACTATTATGGGAATTCAAAAATATGGTCCAAAGACGCATGCAGGAGGATTTGCAATTACCAGGATAAACATGAGGTTTTGGGGCATTGTTGGTCCACCATGGAAAGGGATCGCATCAATTGTACAATGAATGCCAAATCTAAAGGAGTCAAGACTTATGGGGCATGTATGTTATGGACCCGAGCTCGTCAAAAGTTTCAAGCTGACAATGACTCATCTTTGTGGATGTCAACTACTGCATTAAGAGGGGGAGATAGCTTCATATGCCAATATTACAAAGTCAAAAGTCATCCATTTCAAAAAAAAAAAGATTATATATAACTGCACAATGCCAAAAGTTTGCAGTCTTTTCAAAGATAATGCGCCATACCACCGTACAACAAAGGTTGCCAAAAGAAAAGAAAAAGAAGAAAAAAAAAACAAATTACAGAAGATGACCGCGACTGGTAAAAATTGGCATAAGAAACTACCACCTCCTCTCTATGCTTACGCTGGGGCAAACACCTTCAATTCTAGTTGTTTCAAAGGTTCCAACCATCATCCTTGGAATGGGTGCATTGTTTGGCTTTTCTGAGCAGTCTGATGTGCCGTCAATAGTTGCGATGGTTAGCTCCAGACATTGGCCATTGATTTCCAGCTATGGTGCATCAGGCCGTACACAGTCTCTGAAGCTTAAAATGATAGATTCTTTCTTCAAAACCAGTTTCTGACAAAGTAGATGACGGTATCATGAAGGAAGCTCTCTTAGACTTCTATACAAGTTCAGGGAAGAGGAAACCTGATCAAATCATTATTTTCAGGGATGGGGTTAGCGATTCTCAATTCAATCAAGTTTTGATCAAGTTATTGAGGCTTGCAAGTTCCTTGACAAGAAGTGGAACCCTAAAGATTGTGGTTATTATTGTACGAAAAACCATCATACCAAGTTTTCTCAGCAAGGATCTCCTGACAATGTGCTACATGGTACTGTCATTGACAACAAAGTATGCCATCCAAAGAACAAAGATTTTTACCTTGGTACCCATGCTGGAATGATTAGAATCACGAGGCAGACCCACTATCATGTTCTCTTAGACCAGGCTGGGTTTTCGGCTGATGATCTGCAAGAGTTTGTTCATTCTCTATCCTATATGTATCAAAGGAGCACCACAACCATATTTGTTGTGGCTCCTATTTGCTATGCTCATTTCGCAGCTTCACAGTTGGGGGCAATTTATGAAGATTAGGGATGCTTCAGAAACATCATCGAGTCATGGTGGGATGTATGCTCTGGGAGTAATCTCTGTACCTCAGCTTTTCAGGTTGAAGGATAAAGTCAGCAACTTCATTCTTGTCTACTGAGAATCATTGAACCATCTTTTTGTAGGGTTTGACAAACAACAACCAGGACTGCTGCTGGGGCAATCCCTTTCTCATGGTTTATGAATCAAGATTTTTCCTCCAAGCTTTGATGGAGTCAAGAATTGAATACCTCTAGTAAACTTAACTTGAAAGTATTCATCCTAAGCAAATGTACCAAGAATGGATGACACAGACTTATGACAAAGAAGGTTCATCCAAAAGAATTTCATAAAGGAAAGCCTGTGCTGAAAGAAATCCTTCCCATGCAAAAGGATGCCGAATTGGGAAGGGCCATATGTTCCGAAGAGGGCTTTCTCTAGAGGTGCACTGATTTTGACAAGAAATGGATAGGAAGAATTTATCTGATCCAGTAAATTCGGACTCGGTCACGGAGTACTTTGTCTGAAGGAGAAGGGAAGCCAAGGTGAAAACCCGCAAAGGGCACTTTGGGACTTCTATTTCAAAAAAAAAGAAAAAAAAAGAAAAAGAGAAAAAAAAAGAAAAAAGAGAAAAAATAAAAAAGAAAAATGGAGAGGCCAAGGTGAAAACCCGCAAAGGGCGCCTTGAGACCATAGGGGTTTTTGAGTTGAAAACCCGAAAGGGCAGCTCAAATTTTGAAGAGCACACGGTAATCTTACTATATTTTATTCAACAAAGAATGAAGTATGTTACATACCGGGGCATCAACAAACTACTTTGGATCTTTTAAACACATGTTGAACTCAAGAAAGTCTTCATAGAGCTGGCGTATAAACGCTCAAGCGGCGATATCTAGGGCATCTAACTTTTGTCCTGTTTGCTATCTTTAGATTCTCTTTCTTCTCAAAGATAGGCTTTCAGATTAATTTCCTTTGTATTTTTTTGACAAATTCGTTCCAATCTAATTATTCTCAAGATTAAATTCATCTTCCATTATTCTTAAAGTATGTTGCATTAAAATAATGATGGATGAACTAAACAATTTTCACAAATGAAGTTTTGCTCATTACTCTGGAAATTTTTAGATAATACAAGAAACTAAAACAGAACAATTGTTCGAAGAATTCACGTAAGTGAGGCTTGAAAGAACTCGAGGAAATTCTTTCTTTAGTCCAAAATGATGATTGGACAAATCAAACGATTCAATTTTAAGAGAGGATCATCTTACAGACATTTTTGGTGGGTCATAACATTTGAAGAATGGTACAAACCTACAGGCTGAGTAGGAATGATATTTCGAGAGAAATAAGGATAAACTTCGACGAAAGAGTAAATGGTGACGCCTGGAATAGGGGTCATGTTCATAAACATTTTACATTATAACAGGTTTAATTAGGAGCAGTTGACTCACTTCGATCATAGCATCCTAATCATCAGGCATAATCATTCTACAGGTTATCAAAGACGACGTGCCTTAATCCTCTAAGTAGTAGGGTAATAGGCCGCAACATAGCAGATCTGGCTGAAGCAAGATCCAAGATGGTTTGGCATCCTTGTGCTTACAAGGAACAAATCGAAGACATAGCTGATTTGGTTTTCACGTGCTTACGATGAAGCAAATCTAAGATGATTTGGCATCTCTGTATTGTCAGAGAACAAATCAAAGTTTGGCGTCTCCATATTCGACGGAGAGTAGACACAGAGCAGATCTGGCCTTCAGATGTTTATACTGAAGCAAGATCCAAGATGGTTTGGCATCCTTGTGCTTACAAGAAGCAAGTCGAAGACATAGCGGATTTAGCTTTCACGTGCTTACGATGAAGCAAATCTAAGATGATTTGGCATCTTTGTATTGTCAGAGAACAAATCGAAGTTTGGCGTCTCCATATTCGACGGAGAGCAGACACATAGCAGATCTAGCCTTCAGATGTTTATACTGAAGTAAGATCCAAGATGGTTTGGCATCCTTGTGCTTACAAGGAACAAATCGAATACATAGTTGATTTGCCTTTCACGTGCTTACGATAAAGCAAATCTAAGATGATTTGGCATCTCTATATTGTCAGAGAACAAATCAAAGTCTGGCATCTCCATTTCGACGGAGAGCAGATACATAGTAGATCTAACCTTCAGATGATTTTACTAAAGCAGATCCAAGATGATTTGGCATCCTTGTGTTCACAAGGAGCAAATCGAAGACATAGTAGATCTGACCTTCAGGTGTTTACACTGAAGCAGATCCAAGATGATTTGGCATCTCTGTATTATCAGAGAACAAATTGAATAAACAAATTTGGCATCTCCATATTTGACGGAGAGTAGATCGAAGACATAGCAGATCTAACCTTCGGATGTTTTTGCATCGAAGTAGATCCAAGATGATTTGGCATCCCTGTGTTTACAAGGAACAGATCGAAGACATAGCGATCGACATTCCTGCGTACTTACGATGAAGCGGATCAAAGATTTTAACATGGCATCCCCGTGTTTATAGGGAACAAGTTGAAGATAGCGAGATATCGCCTTCCCGAGTTACTGATGAAGCGTGGTCAAGCCGTCAAGAGGCCATTTAAAGAAGATCAAGGATCAAGAACTCAAGACTCGGCAAGCCCGGGCAAAATTGGTCCTTTTATAGTCTTTGCTCTATTCTTGTTACACAGCAATGAGCAAATAGGGGCAGCTGTAGACACTCAATTTTGCCCGGGCCCAGAAATAAGTCCAAAAACAAAAATAATAAACCAAAAAAAAAAAACGAAGTCCAAGTTCAGTCCAGAATTACAAATATAATTTGGACCGATCGGAATGGCCCATTACTTGAAAAGATTTAAGGTCCATCTACAAGCTTGACTCATATGGAAATATAATCTTCAACGATATACAATCTTAGATATGATTGCAATCTTAAATATGATATGCAATCTTAGATATGATATGCAATTTTGAAGATATGATCTTGTAATCTTGGAGATTTAATTTCTAGATATCTTTTAATCTTAACCGTTGATGTAATTGATCTGTACCGTTGGATTTAGGGAGGCTCAACTATAAATAGAGGCCTCTCCCTTCATTGTAAATCACTTGAGTTTTGAGAAGTAATAAGAATTCTTGAGAGCATTCACTAAAATTTCTCTCCCTCTTGCGTTCTTACTCTCTGTGGTTTGTTCTTATTTTATTCTTCGTCTATCTTAGTTTTTCAACCTTTATTTTATTTTATTTTATTTTAATTTCTTCATTTTTTCAAATATCTATATTTATTCCTATCTTTTATACATTTGATTATGTATTTTATATATTATAATATTTAACCTTTTTATATAGTTTATTTTCAAATATATATTTTCTATGCATGTATATATATTATATTATCATTTCATGTATTTTGAACTATTGCATTATATTTTTATAATTTGTATATGTTCTATTTATTCATTTTTTTAGTGTATGTCATTTATCTTATTTGTGCATAGTTTCATTTTTTTTTATATATGCTATGTTTAATTATTTCTTTTATGTGCTATTTTATGATATATATTGTTGTATAATTTTTGCATGTATTATGTTTTTCTTTTAGTTTACTCATGTTTTTATTTGTTTATTATCTTATATTTACCCTAGTATGCTTTTTTTTCATTAAACGTATGTTCATGTTATTTAGTTTTATCTTAATGATATTATTTATGTTTGTATGGAAATGTTAGAATATTTTGTACATCTATGCCTCATGATGCATTAACATGTCATCCTAAAACGTCATTTAAAATAATATTCCAAGGTTTTTTTTTTAAAAAAAAAGGCAATGCTTGATGTTTAGAAACTTCGAGAAAGGTAGTGCCCTAACTTACTGGGTTGCGACTTTTCTCGTTGAATTCGAATAGTCAAGCACCCTTCTAAGTGATTTTGAGTTTTCAAAACTTAAACAATTATTTTGAGATTTCAAAACATAGTGCCCTAACTTACTGGATATGGCATTTTGTTGTTTCGAGATAGAATTTTTTGAAAGACGAGCTTAGTTTCGAAGGTTTTAAAATGTTGCGTCCTAACTTACTGGATGTGATGTTTTGACTCGTTTGAAATAAGTGAGCCGTAATTTTCAAAATTGAGACATTATAATTAAAAGAGGTTTGCATCTTAAAACTTTCAAATTTCTGACATTAAAGACACTTGATAATCAATTAGGTACCAAATTTTGGGCGTTACGAGGGTGCTAACCCTTCCTCGTACGTAACCGACTCCCGAATCCATTTTCTCGACTTTCGTAGACAAAAATTAACGTTTTAAAACAAAAAAATTTATAAGGTGATCCAATCACACCTAAAAAGATTGGTGGCGACTCCCGTTTTCGTTTTTCTTAAAGTCGATTCCCATTTTCCAAAACTCGATTTAAAAATGGTTTCGACAACGGATCAAACCAATATCTTCGTAGCATAGATAAATGAAACACATTATGAATTTTGTCTAATTTTGGAGATAATGCTAGTTGATAAGCAACTGGACCAATTCATTTGAAGATCTCATATAGCCCAATGAGTCCTGGATTCAGTTTTCTTTTCTTTCCAAATCGAAGAACCTTTTTCCATCGTGAAACTTTCAAAAGTACGTTTTCACCCACATTGTACTCGATGTCTTTTCTCTTCTGTTTCCTTGATTAAATCCGGACCCACTAGCTTATTTTCATTCAACTTTATCCAACACACTGGAGTTATACATTTCCTTCCATGCAATGCCTCATACGATGCCATTCGAATACTAGATTGATAACTGTTGTTGTAAGTGAATTCAACCAACTGTAAATACTTTTCGCAACTACCTTCAAACTCGATATTACAACTTCTCAACATGTCTTCTAACATCTTATTTACCCATTCAGATTGCCCATTCATCTAAGGATGAAATGCAGTCTTGTGCCTAAAGCTTCATGTAATTTCTCCCAAAACTTTGATGTAAACCATGGATATCGATAAGAAATAATTGATACTGGCACCCCGTGCAACCTCACTATCTCATCTTATACAATACTCAATATTTTTCCATCGAATAATCAATCCGTACTGACAAGAAGTGAGTAAATTTCATTAACCGATCTACTATAACCCAAATAGCATATTTATTTTTTTGGCAAAAACGGTAATCTAGTTACAAAACCCATTGTGATTCTTTCCCATTTTCATTTCGGTATAGTTATTAGTTGTAGAAAACATGCTGGAACTTGATGCTCTGTTTTCACTTGCTGACATGTTAAACATTTCGAAACATACTCAACTATGTCCCGTTTCATTCATTTTCACCAATAAAATGACTTTAAATCTTGGTACATCTTGTTGCTTCTTGGGTATATAACAAATGAACCATGATGAGCTTCAGAAAGTATACTTTGCTTCAAATCCTCTTGATTAGGTACACATAACCTACAATGATGTCTCAAAGTTCCTTCACTGTCTATCTCAATTCCACTATTCTTCCTATCCTTAAGTTGTTGTTTAATCATCAATCTCTCTTCATCTTCCTTTTGAGCATCTTTCACTATTTGTAATAAAGTTGGCTTTATTCTCAATTCAGCTATCAACCCACCAGATGGTTCCATTTTCAAATGAATATTCATTGCTCTCAAAGTTGCCAAAGATTTTCTAATTAAAGCATCTGCTGCTACATTTGCCTTACCAGGATGATAATCAATTACGCAATCATAGTCTTTCAACAATTCAATCCACCTTCTCTGTCTCAAATTCAATGATTTCTTTGTTAACAAATACTTCAAATTCTTATGATCTATATAAATAAAGCACTTTTCCCTATACAAGTAGTGTCTCTAAATTTTTAATGCAAATGCCACTGCAGCTAGCTCTAAATCATGTATCAGATAATTCTTTTCATATGACTTCAATTGTCTGGATGCATAAACAACTACTTTTCTTTCCCCATCAATACACAACCAAAACCTTATATACGAAGCATCACTATAAATCTCATACTTCTTACCTAACTTAGGTAGAATCAATGCATGAGCTTCTGTAATACTATATTTAACCTTTCAAAACTCTGTTGACATTTTTCTGATCATTCAAACTTAACATCGTTCTACAATAATCTGGTCAATGGCAAAGCAATTGTAGAAAGTCCCCTGTAGGATAGAATTACCGAAATACCCTTGTAGGGTAGAATTACTAAAATACCCCTGTATGGTAGAATTACTGAAATACCCTTGTTGGGTAGAATTACCGAAATACCTCTATAGGGTAGAATTACTGAAATACCCCTGTAGGGTAGAATTACTAAAATACCCTTGTAGGGTAAAAATACCGAAATACCCCTGTAGGGTAGAATTATTGAAATACCTCTATAGGGTAGAATTACTGAAATACCCCTGCAGGGTAGAATTACCGAAATACCCTTGTAGAGTAGAAATACCAAAATACCCCTGTAGGGTAGAATTATCGAGATACCCTTGTGGGGTAAAATTACCATTTTGCCCCTAGGGTGTTAAATGACTGTTTTGCCCTTATGGGCAAGTGACTGACTTGGACTGTGTGGTTGACGGATTTGATTGTAAATACATGTTGGTGATATGAATGACTTGAATGGGCATGACATTCTGCATACAGGACTTGTTGCATGGGTTGGGTTATATTGATGGAGGAAGCGTTCTGGTGGCTATGCCATAAATATCTGTTCTGGTGGCTCTGCCACAATATCTGTATCTGGTGACTCTGTCACATTATTCGTTCTGGCAGCCATGTTGTAAATTTTGTGGTGTGTAGTGGATGGGTGGGTCGAGTTGTCTCCCCACATGGTGTAAGGTTGGTACGGGGGTGTATACGAATGGATATGGGTTAGGATTGCATTCACATTCTGATCCTGATTCTGATTCTGTCACCTAATTCTGATTCTGATTTTGATTCTGTCACCTGATTCTGATTCTGATTCTTATTTTGATTCTAGTTCTGATAATGTTTCTTATTCTGTAATGGGCAAAGGCCCATCTGGTACTGTCTGTTATAATGGGCTAAGGCCCAATTGATACTGAAACTGTAAGTGGGGCTGGGGCTAGACTTTTAATTCTTTTATATGATTGACTATTCCTTTTATATAGTAGGGGATTTCACACTGAGTTTTCGTGAACTCACCCCGTTTATTAACCTTTCATGTAATTTCCAGCCTTAGACGGATCGGAGCTGCGAGGGGCTCGGAGGAAGCCACACACACTGTTTATGTTACAATTTTGATTATTACTTTTAAATGTTTTTATAAGGGTTGTAGTAAAGCCGTTGTAATTTTTTGGATTTCAAATTTGGAATTTTATTTATTGATCTTATAATTGCTAGTATTAGAACACGGTTTTCCAAAGCAACTACTGTTGTTCAAAAGATCACATATTCGCAATTGTTTTTAAATTAAGCTTCTGCAACTGCCAAGATTTTTACAAAGCTGTTAAGAATGTTATTCAGCTGAGGATTTCTAACAAGGTTTAAAAAGGGTATAAGTTTTTAATTATTAAGAAGGGTTTTTAATGGAAACATGGTTTTCGAAAAAATACTTCAATGTAACACGCCAGATTTGAGCTCAACTTCCAAGCCGGGTTTGGGGTGTTACATTTAGTGGTATCAGAGCCCGGTTGCAACAACTCGACTGTGGATTGGGTTTTCAAAGGTTGAATTTCAAAAAATTATTTTCAACCACGTGGTCTGTTTGAAGTATTTATCTTAAAAAGTGTGGCACACCTAGTCTCCGGCGCCGAATCTGTAAGTCTTCTGAATACTTTTGTCTGTTTAGAAATTGAAATACTGTGGATTCCTTAGGCATTGGTCTAAATATAAATTTGGTATTTGTTTTATGTGGATGTGATGTTTGGATATAAAAATTGTATATGTGTGTGATAAATATGTGTCTACTTCAGTGAATAAGTGTTGTATGTATGAGATGTTTCAAGTTCTAGTTGAAGTGTGATAGTGATAGTAGGATCAGAGTGCGCAGTGGTTCCATAGTGCGGTAGATGTTACACGACTACCTGGTTAGATGGAAATTTCAGGGACGAAATTTTTTTAAGGGAGGTAGAGTTGTAACACCCTGAATTTGGGCCTAGAAGTTTTGGGCCTTGAGCATGGGAGCAGTTGAAGGCAGCTTATAATATTTTGTTGTGCATGTAAATTTCGTTAATGAAGGCTTGTTTTAGTGGTTAGGTGTGCTGAGAAGTGTTGGAGAAGTCCTAGGTTCAAACCTGGACTCTAGCAGAAATTTTGGTTTAAGGTGAATCAAACCCTAGGTGTAGTAGGTAGGCCTTAAGAATATTGTTGGAGAAATTGTGCCACAAAAAGCCTTGTGGTCTAGTGGCAAAGCAGCGCCACATAAGAGGCAGGAAAGTGGCGTCATAAAGTTGGCAAGGAGGTCCAGGGTTCGAAACTCATTGCAATTAAAGAGCATTTATTTTGCTAACAGGGGGCGGCAAGAGTTGGTGTTGAATTTAAACTCTGATGATGGAGGGATCCTACATCGGGAAGCTAACATAAGAGTGGATGCAAAGCTAGCTTTAAATAGAGAGAACCATGAGGAGAGTAAAGGTACCTTTCTTGGCTGATCCCTTTCGCTTTATGGCGTGCTCGTTTGGGTTGGGCATCGGCTAAGAGTTTTCGGAGCGCCGATTAACTTCAGTCTCCTATTAGGTGTGTATTTCTCACTACTCTAGCTGTAGGATGGCTACTTCGGGCCGCGATGGGTCGAAAGGAGCCATGTGGGCCCAATGGGCCTACGAGCCCAATTGGATAAGTTGTTTGATTGTGTAGTAAATATTAGACTAGGCTAGGTGAATCTCATATCTGTGGCTAGATTTGGGCTAAAAGGGCCGCACGAGCGTGTGGGCCCATTTGGGCTGAGAATAGGCTTTAGGCCCATTCGTACTGTTATCCCTTTTTAGACTACTTTAGTTTACTGAAATACCCCTGTAAGGTAGAATTACTGAAATACCCTTGTAGGGTAGAATTATCGAAATACCCTTGTAGGGTAGAAATACCGAAATACCCTTGTAGGGTAGAATAACTGAAATACCCTTGTAGGGTAGAAATACCGAAATACCCCTATAGGGTAGAATTACTGAAATACCCCTGTAGGATAGAATTATTGAAATACCCTTGTAGGGTAGAATTATTGAAATACCCCTGTAAGGTAGAATTACTGAAATACCCCTGTAGGGTAAAATTACCAAAATACCTTTGTAGGGTAAAATTACTAAAATACCCTTGTAGGGTAAAATTACTAAAATACCCTTGTAGGGTAAAATTACTAAAATACCCTTGTAGGGTAAAATTACTAAAATACCCTTGTAGGGTAGAATTACTGAAATACCCCTGTAGGGTAGAATTACCGAAATACCCTTGTAGGGTAGAAATACCAAAATACCCCTATAGGGTAGAATTACCAAGATACCCTTGTGGGGTAAAATTACCATTTTCCCCTATGGTGTTAAATGACTGTTTTGCCCTTGTGGGCAAGTGACTGACTTGGACTGTGTGGTTGACGGATTTGATTGTGAATACATGTTGGTGATATGAATAACTTGACTGTGATTGTTTGATTCAAATATGGGCATGACATTTTGCATACATGACATGCTGCATGGGTTGGGTTATATTGATGGAGGAAGCGTTCTGGTGGCTATGCCACAAATATCTGTTCTGGTGGCTCTCTCACAATATCTGTGTCTGGTGACTCTGTCACAATATCTGTTCTGGCAGCCATGCTGGAAATTCTGTGGTGTGTAACAGATAGGTGGGTCGAGTTGTCTCCCCACATGGTGTAAGGTTGGTACGGGGGTATATACGGATGGATATAGGTTGGGATTGCATTCACATTCTGATCCTGATTCTGATTCTGTCACCTAATTCTGATTCTGATTCTGATTCTATCACCTGATTCTGATTCTGATTCTCATTTTGATTCTAGTTCTAATAATGTTTCTTATTCTGTAATGGGTTAAAGCCCATCTGGTACTGTTTGTTATAATGGCCTAAGGCCCAATTGATACTGAAACTGTAAGTGGGGCTGGGTCCGAACTTTTAATTCTTTTATATGACTGACTGTTCCTTTTATATAGTAGGGGATTTCACACTGAGTTTTCGTAAACTCACTCCGTTTATTAACCTTTCAGGTAATTTCCAGCCTTAGGAGGATCGGAGCTACAGGGGGCTCGGAGGAAGCCACACACACTGTTTATGTTACAGTTTTGATTATTACTTTTACATGTTTTTATAAGGGTTGTAGTAAAGCCGTTGCAATTTTTTGGATTTCAAATTTGGAATTTTATTTATTGATCTTATAATTGCTAGTATTAGAACACGGTTTTCCAAAGCAACTACTATTGTTCAAAACATCACGTATCTGCAATTGTTTTTAAATTAAGCTTCTACAACTGCCAAGATTTTTACAAAGCTGTTAAGAATGTTATTCAGCTGAGGATTTCTAACAAGGTTTAAAAAGGGTATAAGATTTTAATTATTAAGAAGGGTTTTTAATGGAAACATGGTTTTTGAAAAAACACTTCCATGTGGCACGCCAGATTCGAGCCAAACTTTCAGGCTGGGTTTGGGGTGTTACAAGGAATGTGTGTGAGATCTGAAGTTTTCTGAGACTGGCGGGTTATTATCGGCGGTTTGTGGAAGGCTTCTTGTTGATTGCAACATCCTTAACTAAGCTGCTACGTAAGGGTGTATCGTTTAACTGGACTAACGCGCAGCAAGAGAGTTTCGAGAAGCTCAAGATTGTATTGACTAAGGCTCCTGTTCTAATACAGCCTGAACCTGAAAAGGAGTTCACGGTCTATAGTGATGCGTCACATGTTGGTTTGGGATGTGTGTTGATGCAGGATGGTAAGGTGGTAGCATATGCATCTCGTCAGCTTAAGACACATGAGACGAATTACCCGACGTATAACTTGAAATTGACTGCTTTTCTATTTGCACTGAAAATCTGGAGGCATTACTTGTATAGTAAGAAGTGTATCATCTGCACTGATCACAAGAGCTTCAAGTACCTCCTTACTCAAAATGAGCTAAATCTTAGGCAGCGTAGATGGATTGAGCTGCTTAAGGACTATGACCGCACCATTGAGTACCATCCTAGCAAGGGCAATGTGGTGGCCGATGCACTGAGCCGTAGAGCTATGATTAATTTGAGGGTGGTGTTTATTCGCCTAAGCTTATTTGATGATGGTAGTCTGTTGGCCGAGCTTCAGGATAAACGACTTGGATAGATCAGATTAAGGGTAAACAGTTGTAAGACAAGTCTTTGGGTTGTCAGTTCCGACAGATTGAGAGTGGTAGCACTATAGATTTTGGACTGAATAGTAATGGGGTACTCTATTTCCGTGGGAGAATTTGTGTTCCAAATGATACTGATCTGAGATAGTCTATATAGAGAGAGGTGCATAGTAGCCCTTATGCTATGCGTCCTGGCAGAAATAAGATGTACCAAGACCTTCGTGAGTTATATTGGTGGCCAGGGTTGAAATGTGAGGTTATTGATTTTGTGGCGAGATGTCTGACGTGCCAGCAGGCTAAGGCTGAGCATCAGTTACATTCAGGGTTTCTACAGCCGATTAAGATTCCTCTATGGAAGTGGGAACGAGTAACCATGGACTTACGTTAGTGGGTTGCCACTAACACCCACTAAGAAGAATTCGATATGGGTTATTGTGGATCGGTGGACCAAGTCTTCGCACTTCATACCGATTAGGATGGATTATTCTCTGCAGAAGCTGGCGAAGCTTTATATTTCTGAGATAGTGAGACTGCATGGGGTATCGGTTTTGATCATCTTGATAGGGATCCTTGTTTCACGTCTCAGGTTTGGAGAAAGTTACATGAGGCTCTGGGTTCAAGGTTGGACTTTAGTACTACGTTCCATCCTCAGACCGATGGTCAGTCTAAGAGGGTGATTCAGATATTAGAGGATATGATGGGAGTTGTCTTATTAATTTTTGAGGCGGTTGGGAGAATTATCTGCCATTAGCGGAATTTGCCTATAATAATAGTTTCCAGTCTAGCATCCAGATGGCAGCTTACGAGGCACTATATGGTCGTAAGTGTTGCACTCCTTTATGTTGGATTGAGTTGGGCGAGCGACGTGTTCTAGGTCCTGAGTTGGTCTCTGAGACAGAGTATAAGGTTAGATTGATTCGGGATCGTTTGAAAGCAGCTTCTGACAGGTAGAAATCTTATGCGGATTTGAAGAGGCATGAGATCGAGTATTCTATGTCATACTTCGTATTTCTCAAGGTCTCGCCATGGAAGAAAGTACTGAGGTTTGGTCGTAAGGGAAAATTGAGCCCTAGGTTTATTGGACCTTACCCTATTTTGAAAGGAGTGAGACCAGTTGCTTATCAGTTAGAGCTACCTCCGAAATTAGTTCGTATTCATGATGTGTTCAACGTCTCTATATTGAGGTGCTACCGCTTTGATCCTACTCTTATTGTCCCTACTAAGGTGATTGAGGTTTGGCCGGACTTGACCTTTGAGGAGGAGCAGGTTCAGATTCTAGATCATGATATAAAGGTTCTGAGGAAGAAGTCTATTCCACTGGTAAAGGTCTTATGGCAAAATCATAGCACCAAAGAGGCCACGTGAGAGCCTGAAGATGCGATGCGTCAGCAGTATCCTCATCTATACAGATCGGGTAAATTTTGAGGACGAAATTTTCTTTAGGGGGTAGAGTTGTAACGCCCCAAAATTTAAATTTTTTTTTTGAATGTGTGACACAAGTGTGTATCTGCTTCAGTGGTTAATGTCCTAGAGTGTGTGTGGGAGGTCTCAAGTTCAAGCTAGGACTTGGGAAAATTTTGGTAATTTTTATGAATAAAGCCCTATCTTTGGCCAGTAGGCTTTTAGGTAATTGTTGGTAAGTTTATATCAGAATGGGCGTGCTGGTCTGGTGGATAAGTGGAGTGTTGGTGTGGAGGAGGTCTTGTGTTCGAGTTTGTGCATAGCATTATTTTTGCTATTGGTGCCGTGTAGGAGTTTAAAGGAAAGTAAAATACTAGTGTTGAGTTTGATGTGTAGTGGGAGTTGAGGAAGAAATGTAACACCCCTCACCCGCACCCAACGCCGGATCAGGGTTTGAGGTGCTACTGAACTTAAACTTAACCAATCCTAGGGAATCGAGCCATACAATTTTGATCACTTTAAAACTTTTCATTTTATATTCAATTTATCCTTTAATAGAGCTTACGGGGCCCATAACATACATTTAAAGTGGTTCGGGATCGAACTGAGGGCTCGAGAAAAACTCGAAAAAATCATGCTTTAAGACTCCACACGCCCGTATGGGTATAGGGCACACGCATGTGTACTAGGGACACGCCCGTGTCCCATACCTGTGTGGCCAATTTAAATTTCCAAAATTTTTCATGCAACAAGTGCAGACTTCACACGGCCTGGACACACGCCCATGTCCTTTACCCGTGTCCTATCACACGGCCACGAAACGCTCGTGGCACAGCCTGTGTGCAAAAACCTGGTATTCTATTTCTGACTTCAGCATTACACGGCCATGGGACACGCCCGTGCACTAGGCTGTGCCCCTCCATACAGCTGAGACACACGGTTGTGTCTCTGCCCATTTAATAAATACTATGCTTTCTGACTTGAAATTTCTAGGTGTAGGGGACACACAGCCTTCTCACATGCCAATGGGTAGACATATGCCTGTGTGTCTACCCGTGTGGGCAATATGAGGCTATTTACCAAGCCTCAATGCCACTCTACCATGCTTATTTTCATGCCAACACCAACCAATACCAAATCAAACATGATAGACATTCATTTAACCATGAAGATGCATCTATTATAGACTCAAAATAAAAGCCCTCATTCAAGGCTCAATGTAAAGGGTAGGATCTATTCTAGACCCACACATTTGGGTTAATTCTTAAAGACAAAAAACAATAAGGTCTAGCCCTATACATGCCATAATCAAAAATACAAATCCAACTGTACCGAGAATTACGGCTGATAGTGTGATCGATGTATCTAACTTTAAGGGATCCTTGAGTTAATTAAGAGGCACTGAAAGGAAAAGGAAAGGAAAGTGAGAACGCATAAATCTTAGTAAGTTGCATATAAACAAATATACACCAACTATTTCACCATTAGTCCTCATGCTCATAGCTCAAAGGTAGGCATAAACTTGACTTACTCATTATTGTCTACTCAAGTCACATTTTCTAATTTGAGCTCATTACTCATGCATACCAAATAGGTACCTGTACCACTAATAACATTATGATATCTTCCTTATTAGATCATTTTCATAACCTTTAAAGTTAAACCTTTCAGAAATACTACTAGATATTCTATAAGCCTTAAACATGGGGTGAGTTGTCGATGCCATGTCCCAGACATGGTCTTACAATGGCTATCATCATCGAGGCCGATGCCATGTCCCAGACACAGTCTTGTACTAGCTCTCGTATATACGTGCTGATGCATGTCCCAGACATGTCTTACACTAGCACAACTCTTAGCTGATGCATATCCCAGACATGTCTTACACTAGCTATCATCGTCGAGGCTGATGCATGTCCTAGACATGTCTTATACTGGCACTCATCTCTACATCGATACCATGTTCCATACATGGTCTTACGCTAGTTCTCATAATGTGGCCAATGCATGTCCCAAACATGTCTTACACTGGCGCACAAATAACCCGAATGTTAAGGTACGAATATCCGGTTTGTTTCCTAGGGTTTCAATGGGATCTTTCTACTATCTCAATTATTACTATAAATTCTCATTTCACAATCTAGCAATTCACCCTATATCAATTCAATGACAATTCGAATACAAGTATTAACAATGTAGTTATATTATTTACATACAACTTAACTCGGTTTACAAAATGTTCTCGACTAGTCGATTTAGTCGATTTGCTTGGCTTTCCCTCGGTCGAAGTTTGGATTCGATAAATCTTGATCTATAATAGAAAAATGCACTCATTTAGTCACTAATTAAAATCAGGCTATCATAAATTCATATTTTTGGTAAAATGACTATTTTGCCCCTAGACTTTGGCAATTTGACCATTTTACCCTTAATTTCGAAATTTGATTTTTGTCAAATTTCCTCTTATCTTAAGTCTAGATGACCCTTTTTTACTCTTATATCAACCCCAAATTCTCACTATTTCACACACTTACCACCTATTTTGCAACTTATGCAAAATAGTCCCTTTAGGTGTTTTCATGCTAACACCTTTCACAAAAGTTGTTTATTACACAACCATAGCTCATATTCTTCCATAAAATTTCAGAAAATAACATGAACATTCACATGGTGAAACCCTGGAATTATCACCATTTTGCAAGATAGTCCTCTCATTTGAAAGCCCAAGCTTCAAGTATTCAAAATATGTAAAAATCATCAAGAAAACCATCAAAATTTACTTACTTGAGAGAGGAATAAATTGCTGAAAATTTGAAAGCTTAAAACCCCAATTTTTGCTAGTACATTCGGCCAAAGGAGAAGAAATGGGATGAAAGAGATGAAGGCTGGGCAACTTAGGTATTATTTTATTTAACTATTATGTCATCAATTCACCTAAAGTTGACATTTTGACCAATTTGTCTCCTATGGCCAGCCAAGCATATTTGAAAGGGTCTAATTGCCTTTTAAAGGCACTAAATTTTAGTTCTCTAGCTATTTAACACATTTGGGTACTAAAATGCAGCTTTTGCCTCTTATGCGATTTAGTCCTTTTTCGCAATCGGGCTCAAAAACATTAAAATTAACTCCCCAAATTTTTCATGCACTAATATAATCATACTATAGCCTCATAATAATAAAAATGAGTTTCCCAACTTCAGATTTGTGGTCCCGAGACCACTATTCTGACTAGGCCCTAAATCGGGCTGTTACATTTCTCCCCCTTAGGGATTTTCGTCCCCGAAAATCTTACTGGAGAATAGATTCAGGTACTGGTCTCACAGAAACTCCTCGAGCTCCCATGCGGCTTCCTCGACTCCATGTCTATTCCACAATACCTTCACTAGAGGTATATTCTTATTTTTTAACTGTTTGACCTCTCGAGCTAAGATCTTGACTGGCTCCTCATCATAAGTCATATCCGGAAGAATCTCAACTTCTATTGGCGCAATTTTATGCGAAGGGTCTGATCTGTACCAGCATAACATGGACACATGAAAAACGTCATGAATCTTTTCTAACTCGAATGGTAAGGCTAATCAATATGCCACCGGTCCAACTCTTTCAATTACTTCATAAGGTCCTATAAATCGTGGACTCAACTTGCCTTTTCTATCGAATCTGAGGACTTTCCTCCATGGAGATACTTTCAAAAATACTCTATCACCAACTTGAAATTCAATCTCCTTTCGTTTCAAATCTGCATAGGACTTCTATCTATCTGAGGTGGCCTTTAAACAATTGTGAATCACCCTAACCTTTCTTTCGGTCTCTCTGATTAATTCTACCCCATGGATCTGATTCCTTTGAGCTCGGTCCAATATAAGGGGCTTCGACACTTTCGTCCATATAATGCCTCATAAGGCGCCATTTTCAAACTTGCTTGATAATTTTTGTTGTAGGTGAATTCAACCGACGGTAGATACCTTTCCCAATTGCCTTGAAACTCAAGGATGCAACATCTTAACATGTCCTCTAAAATCTGTATCACTCTCTCCGATTGGCTGTCAGTTTACGGGTGAAATGCAGTGCTAAAGTTCAGCTTTGTTCCCAGAGCCTCTTGTAACTTCTTCCAAAACCTCGAGGTGAATCTCGGGTCTCAGTCTGAAACAATCGACAATGGCACACTGTGAAACCTCACAATCTCAGAAACATACAAGTCGGCCAATTTCTCAAGGGAGTAGTCGGTACGCACTGGTATAAAATGCGCTGATTTTGTTAGCTGATCAACAACAACCCAAATAGCGTCCTTTTTCCTTGGAGTTACTGGTAGACCCATCACAAAATCCGTAGTGATCTGATCCCACTTCCATTCGGGAGCCATAATTGGCTAAAGTAACCCAGAAGGCACTTGGTGTTCAGCCTTTACTTGCTGACACACTAAACACTTAGAGACGAACTCCAAAATGTCTCTTTTCATTCCCGACCACCAATACATTTTCTTCAGGTCATTATATATCTTCACGCTACCCGGGTGAATGGACAAACAACCACTATGTGGCTTTTGTAAAATCTTCTAAATGAGCTCACTATCTTTAGGTACACAAACTCTATCTTTGAACATTAAACATCTGTCGGTACCAATTCATAAATCTGATTCAACATCTGACTCACACTGAATCTTCTTGGCTTGTAATTCATCGTCGTTCTTCTGAGCTTCATAAATTCCTTGTAGAAACACTGGCCTAGCTCTCAACTCTGTTATAATTGAACCATCGTCCGATAAAGCCAAATGGGCAATCAAAGCTCTCAATGCAAATAAGCACTTTCTACTCAATGCATCAGCGACCACGGTCGCCTTTCCTGGATGGTAGTCAATAATCAACTCATAATCTTTTATTAACTTTAACCATCGTCATTACCTCAAATTCAGCTCTTTCTGAGTCATCAAATACTTTAAACTCTTGTGATCGGTAAATATTCGGCATCTCTCACCATACAAATGGTGTCGCCAAATTTTTAATGCGAACACTATGGCTGCTAGCTTTAAATCATGCATCGGATAATTTTTCTCATGTGGCTTCAACTGTCTCGAAGCGTAAGCTATGACTCTATCCTCTTGCATAAGTACGCACCCCAATACATTTAAGGAGGCGTCACTGTAAAATACAAATTCTTTGCCCAACTCTGGTTACACTAACACTAGGGCTTCCGTTAATAAGGTCTTTAATCTCTCAAAACTTTGTTGACATTTTTCGGTCCATTCAAACTTGACGTCTTTTTGCAGTAGTCTAGTCATCGCGGTAGCTATCATGGAGAATCCATTTACAAATCGTCTATAGTATCCCGCTAGCCCCAAAAAACTATGAACCTCTGTTACATTCCTCGGCGGTTTCCATTCCACAATAGCTGAGATCTTACTTGGGTCAACTCTGATCCTGCCACCCGACACAATGTGTCCTAGAAATTCATCCTCGTTGAGCCAAAACTCGCTCTTACTAAACTTGGCATAAAGTTGCTTATCCTTTAAGGTCTGTAACACAGTTCCCAAATGCTCCGCGTGTTCACTCTCATCACACGAATAAATCAATATGTCATCGATAAAAATGATGACGAACCTATCCAAGTAAGGTCGGAAGATGCGATTCATCAAATCCATAAATATCGTCGGGGAATTCGTAAATCCAAAAGGCATAACAAGAAACTCGTAATGCCCATATCTCGTCCGAAAAGCAGTCTTCAGTACATCTTGTTCCTTGACTCTTAACTGGTAGTAACCTAACCTCAAATCTATCTTAGAAAGTATAGTGGCTCCTCTCAATTGATCGAAGAGATCATCGATCCTCGGCAAGGGATATTTGTTCTTCACTGTCACTTTGTTAAGCTATCTATAGTTGATACATAACTTCATCGACCCGTCTTTCTTTTTCACAAAAAGTACTGGAGTACCCCATGGTGAATAACTCGGTCTAGCAAAACCCTTATCTATTAATTCTTGCAACTGTACTTTCAACTCTTTCAATTCGATAGGGGCCATTTTATACTGTACACTCGAGATTGGCGTCGTACCTGGAACTAACTCAATACCAAACTCAACTTCTCTCTTTGGAGGTAATCCGAGCAACTCTTCCGGAAAAACATCTATAAACTCACAAACCACTGGTATTGATTCAATCTTCGACTCGGACACTTGAGCATTCAACACAAAATCTAGATAAGCCTCATACATTTTTCTCAAATATTTTTCAGTGGTCAAAGACGATATTACCACAACCAATTTATCCAAGTCATCTGGTCCAACCTGAAGAATATTTCCATCTTCACACTTTAACTCAATAATCCTCTTTCCACAGTCCACTACAACACTATGAGAAGTCAACCAATCCATCCCGAGGATTACATCAAACTCATTGAATGGAAATAACATTAAATTAGCCGAAAAACAATGACCTCTAATTGTCAAAGGACAATTCCTACATATTTGGTCAACTAGCACATGTCTACCTAAAGGGTTGGATACTTTTATCACAAACGCAGTGGACTCTACTATCATATTCATACGGGGTATCAAATCCATACAAATATAAAAGTGGGTAAACCCCGGATCAATCAAAGCAACAACAAATATATTGTGAATAGAAAAGGTACCCGTGATCACGTCAAGAGACTCTGCCTCTTCACGGGCACGAATAGCATAAGTCCTCGCAGGCGCTCTGCCCTCAGACCTCACAACAGCATCTCTAGTCATACCTCTGTTGCTAGCTCCACTGCCCCGATTCTTTTGTTGTTTGCCTCTCAAATGAGCACTACTCACCACACATCTTGCTTTTTCTCCTTGTCATCAATTTCGGGGCAATCTCGGATGAAATGGTCTAATGATCCACACCTGAAGCAACCTCTTTCATTCACTCTGCACTCGCTGAAATAGCGTCTACCACACTGTGGACACTCTGGCCTATTTGGCCGAGCGCTGCCGACACTCGCGAAAGAAGTGGTCTGAGCTCTCGATGCCATGTTTTGCTTGTTCTTGTTTCTACTTGGAAACCCCACTGCAATATTCGATTCGGTAGTGAACTCTTTTGATCTCTTGGATGAGGACTGATGTGATTTCTCCATCTATCTCTTCTTTAAATCTCGTGACTTAATGGTCGCTTTCCTACTCTCTTTTACCATCTCTTCTACTTTACACGCTCTCTCAATGAGCACCACAAATTCTCTTAATTCTAGGATGCCCACAAACACTCGGATATATTTATTGAGGCCATCCTCAAACCTATTACACATGGTAACATCAGTGGATATGCATTCTCGTGCATACTTACTGAGTTTCACAAACTCACGCTCATATTCTATCACAGTCTTATTACCCTACTTCAACTCTAAAAATTCTTTTCTTTTCTGGTCTATGTACCTTTGGCTAATGTACTTCTTTCTGAACTCTTCTTGGAAAAATTCCCAAGTTACTCTTTTTCTTGGTACCACAGACACGAGGGTATTCCACCACTGATAAGTCGAATCCCAGAGGAGTGACATCGCACACTTCACGCACTCATCAAGTGTGCATGATAATTCATCAAATACTCATATGGTATTTTCTAGCCAAAATTCTGCCTTCTCTGGGTCGTCATCTATGTTATCCCAGAATTTTTCAGCCCCTTGTTTCTGAATCTTGTCTACCGGAGGCTTTTCTCTTCTAAACATGTCTACACCGTGCGAACCTACTGGGGCATATTGAGGGATCAGAGGAGGTAGGGGACGTGGAGTGTTCGGGTTTGCACAAACAAACTCCATATACCAAGCATCCATCATTCGGAGGTAGGCTTCTCTAGCCCCTCTGCCTTGGCCCATACTCACGGGCTCGCTCTCTACTGGCGTGTTCCCTTCTGCGGGAGCCGGCATATTACTTTCCACGTCATCCGCCGTGGTTCTATCAAGATCCATTTACTATATAAAAACATAATTTAAAATTGTCAGGATTCGTCACACTATCAATGTACATCTATGGCATGTATAGCTAGACTCGTACTCTCACTAGGTTAGTCTTAGAACCGACTAAACTATAGCTCTAATACCACTAAATATAACACCCCTCACCTGCCCCGAACGTCGGATCAGGGTTTGAGGTTCTACTGAACTTAAACTAAACCAATCTAAGGGAATCGGGACATAAAATTTTTATCACTTTAAAACTTTTCATTTTATATTCAATTTATCCTTTAATAGAGCTTACGGGGCCCATAACATACATTTAAAGTGGTTCAGGATCGAACCGAGGGCTCGAGAAAAACTCAAAAAAATCATGCTTTAAGACTCCACACGCCCGTGTGGGTATAGGGCACACGCCCGTGTCCCATACCTGTGTGGCCAATTTAAATTTCCAAAATTTTTCATGCAACAAGTGCAGACTTCACACGGCCTGGACACACACCTGTGTCCTTTGCCCGTGTCCTATCACACGGCTACGACACGCCCGTGGCGCAGCCCGTGTGCAAAAACCTAGGTATTTGTTTTTGACGTCGGCATGACAAGGCCATGGCACACGCCCGTGTACTAGGCTGTGCCCCTCCACACGGCTAAGACACACGGCTGTGTCTCTGCTTGTGTGATAAATACTATGCTTTCTGACTTGAAATTTCTAGGTGTAGAGGACACACGGCCTTCTAACACGCCCATGGGTAGACACACGCTCGTCTGTCTGCCCGTGTGGGCAATATGAGGCTATTTACCAAGCCTCATTGCCACCCTACCATGCCTATTTTCATGCCAACACCAACCAATACCAAATCAAACATAATAGACATTCATTTAACCATGAAGATACATCTATTATAGACTCAAAATAAAAGCCCTCATTCAAGGCTCAATGTAAAAGGTAGGATCTATTCTAGACCCACACATTTGGGTCAATTCTCAAAGACACAAAAAAATAAGGTCTAGCCCTATACATGCCATAATCAAAAATACAAATCCAACTGTACCGAGAAATACGACTGATAGTGTGATCAATGTCTCTGACTTCAAGGGATCCTTTACGGCAGTGAAAGAAAAAGGAAAGGAAAGAGAGTAAGCATAAAGCTTAGTAAGTTGCATATAAAGAAATATACAACAACTATTTCACCATTAGTCCTCATGCTCATAGCTCAAAGGTAGGAATAAACTTGACTTACTCATTACTGTCTACTCAAGTCACATTTTCTAATTTGAGCTCATTACTCATGCATACCAAATAGGTACCTGTACCACTCACAACATTATGATACCTTCCTTATTAAATCACTTTCATAACCTTTAAAGTTAAACCTTTTAGAAATACTATTGGATATTCTATAAGCCTCAAACATAGGGTGAGTTGCCGATGCCATGTCCCAGACATCGTCTTACACTGGCTATCATCATCGAGGCCGACGCCATGTCCCAGACATAGTCTTATACTAGCTCTCGTACATACGTGCTGATGCATGTCCCAAACATGTCTTACACTAGCACAACTCTTAGCTGATGCATGTCCCAGACATATCTTACACTAGCTATCATTGTCGAGGCCGATGCATGTCCCAGACATGTCTTATACTGGCACTCATCTCTACACCAATGCCATGTTCCAGACATGTTCTTACACTGGTTCTCATAATGTGGTCGATGCATGTCCCAAACATGTCTTACACTGGTACACAAGTAACCCGAATGTTAAGGTACAAATATCTGGTTTGTTTCTTAGGGTTCCAATGGAATCTTTCTACTATTCCAATTATTACTATGCATTCTCATTTCACAATCTAGCAATTCATGCTATATCAATTCAATGATAATTTGAATACATGTATTAACAATATAGTTATATTATTTACATACAACTTACCTCGGTTTACAAAATGTTCTCGACTAGTCGATTTAGTCGATTTGCTTGGCTTTCCCCTGGTCTAAGTTTGGATTCGATAAATCTTGATCTATAATAGCAAAATGCACTCATTTAGTCACTAATTAAAATTAGGCAATCATAAATTCATATTTTTAGTAAAATGACTATTTTGTCCCTAGACTTTGGCAATTTAACCATTTTACTCTTAAGTTTGAAATTCGATTTTTATCGAATTTCCTCTTATATTAGGTTTAGCCGACCCCTTTTTACTCTTATAGCAACCCCAAATTCTCACTATTTCACACACTTACCACCTATTTTGCAACTTATGCAAAATAGTCCCTTTAGGTGTTTTCATGCTAACACCTTTCACAAAAGTTGTTTATTGCACAATCATAGCTCATATACTTCCATAAAATTTCAAAAAATAACATGAACATTCACATGGTGAAACCCTAGAATTATCACCATTTTGCAAGATAGTTCTCTCATTTGAAAGCCCAAGCTTCAAGCATTCAAAATATGTAAAAATCCTCAAGAAAACCATCAAAATTTACTTACTTGAGAGAGGAATAAATTGCTGAAATTTTGAGAGCTTAAAACCACAATTTTTGCTGGTACATTCAGCCAAAGGAGAAGAAATGGGATGAAAGAGATGAAGGTTGGGCAACTTAGGTATTATTTTATTTAACTATTATGTCATCAATTCACCTAAAGTTGACATTTTGACCAGTTTGTCTCCTATGGCCGGCCAAGCATATTTGAAAGGGTCTAATTGCCTTTTAAAGGTCCAAAATTTTATTTTCTATCTATTTAACACATTTGGGTACTAAAATGCAACTTTTGCCTCTTATGCAATTTAGTCTTTTTTCGCAATCAGGCTCAAAAACATTAAAATTAACTCCCCAAATTTTTCATGCACTAATATAATCATACTATAGCCTCATAATAATAAAAATGAGTTTCCCAACTTTGAATTTGTGGTCCCGAGACCACTTTTCTGACTAGGTCCTAAATTGGGCTGTTACAAGAAAAATAAGGGATTTTGGGGTGATTAGTTAGAGTTAGATCATTATAACATTTTTTCTAAAATTCTGCCTCCTCTTCCTCTTCTAAATTTCTAACACTGAATTTACCATTCTCCCTCTTCTCTTTTTGTTCTCCTTTTTCTTTTGTTCTTCTACATTGAAATCCTGCGGCTATTTTACCTTCCAATTCTGGTTTTCTAGTTCTTCGGTTTTTCTTCCTCTACGAGTTGGTGAGTTTCGGTAAGTGTAGTAATTGAAGCTATTTTGATTTAGGGTATTGATTGATGGGTCTTGCTTTGATTTTGGAAAAGGTTAAAGGGCTGGAGGTTTCGATCAGCATTGAAGCAGTGTAGAAACGCTGTTACTCGATTGAAGGTAAGGTTTTTGAAGGCGTTGGGTTTAGCATCTCAATAAATTTTCATTTAAGTTTCATTTTAACACTGATTCTAGGCATTGGAATATTGATTTATAGGTTCTGGAATGATCTGGGTTGCTTTAGCTTCGAATCAAAACCAGGTGTGTACCCGATTACGCTGAAAATAGGGTTTCTGCGAAAGCCAAAAACCCCACTGTCGATGCCACACAAGCGTATGGTTACCTGTGTGGTAGGTCGTGTGCCCTAACACGTGCGTTGTTTGACGAGGCCAGTGCAACAACCCTCACTCGTGTCCGACGCCGAGACAGGGTTCAAGGTGTTACCTTTCTTGACTCAACCAACTATACAAAATCGGGACATAAAAAAATTTTGAAACAATTTAAAAAATTCTCTTTTCACATGCAATCTATCTCATATACAGACTTACGGGGCCCAAATCATACATCTGGGGTGGTTTAGAACCCAATCGAGAACTCATGAAAAACTTAGAAAAGTTTCATGCATCAAGACTACACATGCCCATGTGGATATAGAACACATGGTTGTGTACTAGGGACACGCCCATATCTCGAACCTGTGTCTAAAAACCTGGGTATTCTACCAAAACCACACGGCCCAAGCACACACCCGTGCCCTATAATCTTGTCCTTCACACAGCCGAGACACACGACCATGTCTCTTGCCCGTGCACTACTAGCATGTATACTGACTTTATGGCACGGCCTAGGCACACGCCTGTGTGGCTTGATCGTGTACTAAAATGACTTTAAAGTCTTAAGTGTAGGGGACGCATAGCCACAAGACACCCCTATAGGCATGAGCCGTGTGTCACACACAACCTAGACACACGCTAGTGTGTCTTACCCGTGTGGACAAACTAGGCTATCTTCCAAGCCATTTTGTCACCCATTTTGTACAACCTATAGAAGATCATTTCAATATACAAATTTCATTATAATGGAAACCAATTCATCCATAGAAAGAACATTGTATACATTCATCAAAGTGAATAATAGTCATTATTCCAGGCTTGATACAAAATCAAGGGCTTCTGACTTGAGCCAAAATACATAAATAATTCTCTTAATTCAACATCCTAGTCTAGCCCTATACATGCCACGTTCAAAAATTAAATCAAACTATATCGAGTGCTGCGGTTGATAGTGTGATCGATATCTCTGACTTTAAGGGATCCTTAAGCTAGCTTGGTGACACTGAAAGAAAAAGGAAAGGAAAAAGAGTAAGCATAAAGTGGAACGCCCCGTACCCGAGACCGTCGCCGGAGTCGAGCACGAGGTGTTACTAAACTTAATTTCATCAATTAAACAACTTAAACAATTTATTTTTAAAATTTTCGACATAAGTCGGCTAATCAATCACGATCACTTAAAAATTCATATCCCGATTTTCGAAACTCGAAATCCAATTCCGTAAATTTTCCCTGACACTAGACTCATATATATATTTACTAATTTTTTCTAGAATTTTTGGTTGGGCCAATTAGTACAGTTTATTAGTTAAAGTCTCCCCTATTTCAGGGTAAGACTGCTCTGACCTCTGTGTATTACGAATCAGATATCTCCCTGTACAAAGTTTCAATGACTATGCCGTTTATTTATATTAAAACTAGACTCTATAAGGAACCTGTACATATAAAGCATGACTTCTAATTATTTTTATACAATTTATGGTGAATTTCCAAAGTCAGAACAGGGGATCCAAAAATCGCTCTAGTCCTGTTTCACAAAAATTTAAAAATCTCATAGAATATCATTCATATACCTATTTTGTTCCATCCATATGAAAACAGACTCATTAAGCTTCGATTCTATAACTTATTCATCATTTAAGTCCATTTCTAATATTTTTAGTGATTTTTCAAATTCACGTCATTGCTGCAACAATATTCTGTTTATAGCAAATTTTACTTTACTATAAATTTTCATGGACTAAATAGCATTTTAAACATACATGATATCAAATATGATTTAGATTGGCCATTCCAATGGCTAATCATTCACAAAACTCTTTTCTTGCCAAAACATAATCATATCATAAGATCATTTACACAAAGTGAGTATTTTCCCATACATGCCACATTCAAGATACACAAGCCATTTTACCAATTTCGGCCTTCGGATAGTGTGAACGAGTCTTCGACCTATCCCGATTCTCAAGCCGGTTTGTCAAAACTACAATGAAGGAAAAAGGAAGAAGTAAGCATAAATGCTTAGTAAGTTCACATGCAAATAGTAAGTAACATAATCATGCAATTCCACATAAAAACATCATTTGCATAAACAACACCAAGACATTCATGTTACATTTGCATTTAATATCATGCTACGATTTCATCATACCAAGTTCTCAACCCGAAAATTTAAGCACATACCTGTCAAATTTTCTCATTTACCACACTTACCAACATGTCACCTTCTTTTTAGGCATTCTCCTTATTCTCTTAAGATTCACCCGTTGAACACATCGGAATATAATTCGAATACACGGAAAGCTCGTACATAAGTGCCATATATGTAGCCAAGCTACCATGTAACCCGCCCATAAGCGAACTCAGACTCAACTCAACGAGCTCGGGCGTTCGCATCCATAAGTGAACTCAGACTCAACTCAACGAGCTCGAATGCCTAGTTACATCTCACGAAGTCGGACTCAACTCAACGAGTTCGGACATTTGCATCGATAAGTGAACTCAGACTCAACTCAACGAGTTCGGATGCCCAACCATCCTAGTGACATGTCACTTGTATTCTAATCTATTCCCAAGGTTCAAACGGGCTTTTTCCTCGATTACACATCTTTGTCGTCTTCCACAGAACATTGAAACCGATACTCGGTAGCAAATCATAATTTACATATTATTCAATAATAACCATAAAACATAATATTTCATGATATTAATCATCATATCACATAAATAACATTCAATTACTTAAAATGACAATTATGTTACTACATTTACACATGAACTTACCTCGAAACAAAATATTAGCAATCAAGCCTATTCCTCGTAAACTTTATTTTTCCCTCGATCACGACTTGAATATTGTTTCTCTTGATCTATAATGCCAAATTAATCTTATTTAATGCATACATTCATCAAAACAGCCATAAATATGAACTTTGGCAAAATTACCATTTTGCCCCTAAATTTTTACAAAATTACACTTTTGCCTCTAGGCTCGGGAATTAAACTTCATCCCATTTTCTTATGTTTTATGACATGCTGATCATTTTTCCCTTCTATAGCAACATTTAAATTCACACTCTATCATGTATTTATGAACATTAGGTATTTTTACCGATTAAGCCCTTTTTCTCATTTTCACTTAAAACCGAGTAGCACAAGTTGTCTAACATAATTTAAAACCTCATATTCTATCATAAAACACCAAAATACACAAATTTCACCTATGGGTATTTTTCCAAATATGAACCCTAGGTTGAATTATTGCTAGCATAAGCTAAATCAAGTTACCGGGACTCCAAAAACGTAAAGAACATTAAAAACGGGGCTTAGAATCACTTACTATGGAGCTTGGAAGCTTGAATCAAACCCTAGCTATGGAGAACCCTTTAATTTTCGTCCTAATGAAGAAGATGGACATATTTTGCCATCTTTTTCCTTTTTTTAATCTTTTAATTACCAAATGACCAAAATACCCTTAATACCTTTCTTTGAAAATTTTCATGTACAAGCCCATTTTTGTCCAAAATTTTAGAAATTGGTCAAATTTTTATTTAAGACCTCCTCATTAATATTCCAAATTGATTTCATACTAAAAATTTCTAGAATGCAAGTTTTGCAAATTATTCGATTTAGTCCCTAATTTTAACTTAAGCACTTTATGCATAGAATTTTGTCACGAAATTTTCACACAATCATGCAATCATATTATAAACCTCAAAATAATTATAAAATAATTATTTCTATCTCAGATTTGTGGTCACGAAACCACTATTCCGATCAGGCCCTAATTCGGGATATTACAACTCTCCCCCCTTTAAGGATTTTCGTCCTCTCGAAATCTTACCGTAAACAAATGTGTGGGTATTGATTTCTCATAGTTTCCTCAGGTTCCCATGTAGTCTCCTCTACCCCGTGCTTTTGCCACAATACTTTCACGAGAGCGACACTTTTATTTCTTAATTGCTTGACCTCTCGAGCTAAAATCTTAATCAGTTCTTCTTCGTAAGTCATATCCGGTCGTAGCTCGATTTCTGTCGGTGAAAATTATATGTGAGGGATCCGAACGATACCAACGTAGCATAGATATGTGGAACACATCATGCATCTTCTGTAATTCAGATGACAATGCTAACCGATAAGCTACTGGTCTAACTCTTTCAATTATTTCATACGACCCAATAAAACGCGGACTCAACTTGCCCTTCCGTCCAAATCTAAGAACTTTCTTCCATGGAGACACTTTTAAAAATACCTTATCACCAACTTGAAACTCGATTTCCTTTTGTTTCAAATCTGCATAAGATTTCTGTCTATCCGAAGCAGCTTTCAAATAATCTCGAATCACTTTCAGTTTTTCTTCGGTTTCATTTATTAGATCAACTCCATAAATCTGATTTTTCTTGAGTTCAGTACAATGGCGTCCAACATTTACGACCATACAATGCTTCATAAGTTGGCATCTTCAAACTCGTCTGATAACTATTATTATAAGCAAATTCTACCAATAGTAAGTATCTTTCCCAACTGCCTTGAAATTCCAATACACAACATCTGAGCATGTCTTCAAGAATCTGAATCACTCTCTCTAACTGTCTATCAGTTTGTGGATGAAAGGCAGTGCTGAAATTTAACTTTGTACCTAATGCCTCTTGCAATTTTTGCCAAAACCGCGAAGTAAATCTCGGATCTCTATCCGAAATGATTGACAAAGGTATTCCGTGAAGTCTAACAATCTCACTGATATACAATTCAGCCAACTTATTAAGAGAATAATCCGTGCGTCATCTAATAAAATGAGCCGATTTAGTCATCATCAACTATTACCCAGATGGCATCTTTCTTCCCCGAAGTTAACGGCAACCCTGATACAAAATCCATAGTAATTCGATCCCATTTCCATTTAGGAACCATGATAGGCTGAAGTAGACCCAAAGGTACTTGGTGTTCAACTTTCACTTGTTGACAAACTAAGCACTTTGATACAAACTCGGAGATATCTCTTTTCTTTCCATTCCACCAATACATTTTCTTCAAATCATTATACATTTTCGTACTGCTCGGATGAACCGCCAAACAACCATTATGTGCTTTATGCAAAATCTTTTGAATCAACTCATCATTTTTCGGTACACAAATATGGTTTTTAAACATCAAGCAACCATCAGAACCAATTCTAAAATCTGACCCTGTATCAACCTCATATTGTTTTCTTTTGGCTTGCAAATCTTGATCATTTTTCTGAGCTTCACAAATTTCTTGTAAAAATATCGATCTTGCTATTAACTCTGCTAAAATCGAACCATCATCTGATACCTTTAACTGAGTATTCATAGCTCTCAAAGCAAATAGCAACTTTCTGCTCAAAGCATCGGCAACCACATTCACTTTTCCCGGATGGTAATCAATAACAAGCTCGTAATCTTTCAATAACTCCAACCATCTTCGCTGTCTCAAATTCAAGTCTTTTTCTGACATCAAGTACTTAAGACTTTTGTGGTCGGTATATACTCGGCATTTTTCACCATACAGATAATGTCGCCAAATCTTCAAAGCAAATACTATAGCAGCCAATTCCAAATCATGAGTCGGATAATTTCTTTCGTGAGATTTTAACTGCCTCGAAGCATAAGCCACCACTTTTCCTTCTTGCATAAGTACACATCCTAAGCCATTTCGAGAAGCATCACTATACACCACAAATTCTTTACCTGATTCAGGTTGTACCAACGCTGTTGCTTCAGTTAATAACTTTTTCAATTCTTCAAAACTCTGTTGACATTCTTTCATCCATTCAAACTTAACATCCTTTTGGAGTAATCTAGTCATAGGAGCAGCAATTATAGAAAATCCATTTACAAACCGCCGATAATACCCAGCTAGCCCCAAGAAACTTCTAACCTCGCCACATTTTTTCTCTGGTTTCCAATCAACAATGGCTGAAATTTTACTAGGATCAACCCGTATACCATCACCTGAAACAATGTGACCCAAAAATCCAACTTCCTGAAGCCAAAATTCACTACTAAACTTGGTATATAACTGCTTATCTCTCAAAGTTTGCAAAACTATCCTCAAATGCTCAGCATGCTCTGTCTCATCTTTTGAATAAATTAAGATATCTTCAATAAACACCACAACAAATTTGTCCAAGTACAGCTGAAATATACGATTCATCAAATCCATAAACACAGCAGGAGCATTTGTTAATTCGAATGGCATGACCAAATATTCATAATGACCGTACTTTGTTCTAAAAGCAGTTTTAGGCACATCCGACTCTTTTACTCGCAGCTGGTAGTACCCAGATCTCATGTCAATCTTTGAAAACCATGTTTCTCCTTTTAGCTGATCAAACAAATCATCAATTCTCGGCAACGGATACTTGTTCTTGATTGTCACCTTGTTTAATTGCCGATAGTCAACACAAAATCTTATAGAACCATCCTTCTTTTTCACAAATAAAACGGGATCACCCCAAGGTGAAAAAATCGGTCTCACAAAGCCTTTGTCAATCAACTCTTGCAACTGAGACTTTAATTCTTTCAACTCTACTGGTGCCATTCTATACGGAGCAATCAAGATCGGAGCTGTTCCCGGTATCAACTCAATACCAAATTCTACTTCCCTGACTGGAGGCAAACCCGGCAACTCTTCTAGAAATACATCCACGAACTCACACACAATCGGCACTGATTAAATTTTCTTTTCAATTTCTTTTGTATTAAGTACATACACCAAATAAGCTTCATAACCCTTCCTCAAATATCTCTGAGCCGACATCGAAGAAATCACACTAGATAGTGCCTCTGATTTGCCTGGTTCAACCCGTAGAATTTCACCACTTTCACACTTTAATTCTATAACTTTTTCTTTGCAATTTACTATAGCATCATGCAATGTCAACCAATCCATACCCAAAATAACATCAAATTCATCAAACGGCAACAACATCAAGTCAGCCGAAAAGTAATGACCCCAAATCATTAAAGGACATTTCTTGCATACTTTATCAACTATCATACATTTGCCTAATTGATTTGACACTCTAATCATAAATTCTGTGTACTCAACAGGCATATTCATACTAGACACCAATTTCATGCACACATATGAATGAGTAGAACCGGGATCAATCAAAGCAGTAACATTAACATCATAAAAAGAAAATTTACCAGTAATTACGTTGGGTGATGAAGCATCTTCACGTGCCTTTATGGCATAAGTTCTAGCTGGAGCTCTTGCTTCAGGTTTAACTGATGAATCTCTGACTACATTCTTACTGCTTGCTTCATTTTCAGTTTTTCTCGAATATCTTCCCCTCGATTCTGCACCACTAGCTTTTAGACTCTGAAATTTTTCTTTCTCATTCATCTCCAGACAATTTTTAATGAAATGATCTGGAGAACCACACCGGTAACAAGATCTATCATTAATTCTACATCGACCAAAATGACTTCTACCACATCTTTGGCACTCGGGTCTAATAAGTCTAGAATTTCCCAAGTCACTTTCTCTTTCAGAACCACTAAAATTAATGTTTTCCACCAATGATAAGCTGAATCCCTCAACAATGATATAGCACATTTCAAGCATTCCTCAGGTGTACAAGACAATTCATCAAATACCCGAATAGAATTCTCAAGCCAAAACTCTGCTTTCTCAGCATCATCATCAACATTTGCCCTAAATTCCTCGGCCCCTTGCTTATGGATTCTGTCAACTGGAGTTCTGTGAAATTTCATCAGATCCATACCTTGAGGCATCGGGGGTACAGGTTGAGGAATCGGGGGAGGTGGGGGAGGTTGTGCATTCGGGTTCGTACGAACAAACTCAGTATACCAAGAACTCATTATCTGGAGAAAGGCTTCTCGAGCCCCTTCTCCTCCTTCTTGACCAACAGTAGGAGGTGGATTTTCGGTTGGCACCGCCCCTTCAGTCAGAGCCGGTGCATTACTTTCTACATCATCAGTCACAGTTGGATCGGGATCCATTCACTATAATAAAAATCATTTAAAAGGTCAGAAGTCGTCACACTATCACAATATATATATTTGGCATGGCATGTATAGCAAAACCCGTACATACAACACGTTAGTCCGAGAACCGGCTAAACCTGCTCTGATACCACAAAATGTAATGCCCCGTACCCGAGACTGTCACCGGAGTAGAGCACGAGGTGTTACTAAACTTAATTTCATCAATTAAACAGCTTAAACAATTTATTTTTAAAATTTCCAGACAAGCTAGCTAACTGATCACAGTCACTTAAAAATTCATATCTCGAGTTTCAAAACTCGAAATCCAATTCCGTAAATTTTTCCTGACACTAGACTCATATATATATTTACTAATTTTTTTCTAGAATTTTTTGTTGGGCCAATTAGTACAGTTTATTAGTTAAAGTCTCCCCTATTTTAGGGTAAGACTGCTCTGACCTTTGTGTATTACGAATCAGATAACTCCCTGTACAGAGTTTCAATGACTATTCCGTTTATTTCTATTAAAACTAGACTCTACAAGGAATCTGTAAATATAAAGCATGACTTCTAATTATTTTTATACAATTTATGGTGAATTTCCAAAGTCAGAATAGGGGATCCAGAAATTGCTCTAGTCCTGTTTCACAAAAATTTAAACATCTCATAGAATATCCTTCATATACCTGTTTTGTTCCATCCATATGAAAACAGACTCATTAAGCTTCGATTCTATAACTTATTCATCATTTAAGTCTATTTCTAATATTTTTAGTGATTTTTCAAATTCATGTCATTGCTGCAACAATATTCTGTTTATAGCAAATTTTACTTTACTATAAATTTTCATGGACTAAATAGCATTTTAAACATACATGATATCAAATATGACTTAGATTGGCCATTCCAATGGCTAATCATTCACAAAACTCTTTTCTTGCCAAAACATAATCATATCATAAGATCATTTACACAAAGTGAGTATTTTGCCATACATGCCACATTCAAGATACACAAGCCATTTTACCAATTTAGGCCTTCGGATAGTGTGAACGAGTCTTCGACCTATCCCGATTCTCAAGCCGGTTTGTCAAAACTACAATGAAGGAAAAAGGAAGGAGTAAGCATAAATGCTTAGTAAGTTCACATGCAAATAGTAAGTAACATAATCATGCAATTCCACATAAAAACATCATTTGCATAAACAACACCAAGACATTCATGTTACATTTGCATTTAATATCATGCTACGATTTCATCATACCAAGTTCTCAACCCGAAAATTTAAGCACATACCTGTCAAATTTTCTCATTTATCGTACTTACCAACATGTCACCTTTGTTTTAGGCATTCTCCTTATTCTCTTAAGATTCACCTGTTGAACACATCGGAATATAATTCGAATACACGGAAAGCTCGTACATAAGTGCCATATATGTAGCCAAGCTACCATGTAAACCGCCCATAAGCGAACTCGGACTCAACTCAATGAGCTCGGGCGTTCGCATCCATAAGTGAACTCGGACTCAACTCAACGAGCTCGAATGCCTAGTTACATCTCACGAAGTTGGACTCAACTCAACGAGTTCGGACATTTGCATCCATAAGTGAACTCGGACTCAACTCAACGAGTTCGGATGCCCAACCATCCTAGTGACATGTCACTTGTATTCTAATCTATTCCCAAGGTTCAAACGGGCTTCTTCCTTGATTACACATCTTTGTCGTCTTCCACAGAACATCGAAACCGATACTCGGTAGCAAATCATAATTTACATATTATTCAATAATAACCATAAAACATAATATTTCATGATATTAATCATCATATCACATAAATAACATTAAATTACCTAAAATGACAATTATGTTACTACATTTACACATGAACTTAGCTCGATGCAAAATATTAGCAATCAAGCCTATTCCTCGTAAACTTTGTTTTTCCCTCGATCACGACTTGAATCTTGTTTCCCTTGATCTATAATGTCAAATTAATCTTATTTAATACATACATTCATCAAAACAGCCCCAAATACGAACTTTGGCAAAATTACCATTTTGCCCCTAAATTTTTACAAAAGTACACTTTTGCCCCTAGGCTCGGGAATTAAACGTCATCCCATTTTCTTATGTTTTATGACATGCTGATCATTTTTTTCCTTCTATAGCAACATTAAATTCACACTCTATCATGTATTTATGAACATTAGGTATTTTTACCGATTAAGCCCTTTTTCTCGTTTTTACTTAAAACCGAGTAGCACAAGTTGTCTAACATAATTTAAAATCTCATATTCTATCATAAAACACCAAAATACACAAATTTCACCTATGGGTATTTTTCCAAATATGAACCCTAGGTTGAATTATTGCTAGCATAAGCTAAATCAAGTTACCGAGACTCCAAAAACGTAAAGAACATTAAAAACGGGGCTTGGAATCACTTACTATGGAGCTTGGAAGCTTGAAACAAACCCTAGCTATGAAGAACCCTTTAATTTTCGTCCTAATGAAGAAGATGGACATATTTTGCCATCTTTTTCCTTTTTTTAATCTTTTAATTATCAAATAACCAAAATACCCTTAATACCTTTCTTTGAAAATTTTCATGTACAAGCCCATTTTTGTCCAAAATTTTAGAAATTGGTCAAATTTCTATTTAAGATCTCCTCATTAATATTCCAAATTAATTTCATACTAAAAATTTTTAGAATGCAAGTTTTGCAAATTATTCGATTTAGTCCCTAATTTCAACTTAAGCACTTTATGCATAGAATTTTGTCACGAAATTTTCACACAATCATGCAATCATATTATAAACCTAAAAATAATTATAAAATAATTATTTCTATCTCGGATTTGTGGTCACGAAACCACTATTTCGATTAGGCCCTAATTCGGGATATTACATAAAGCTTAGTAAGTTGCATATAAATAACTATACAACAATCTCACCATTTACCATCATGCTTATAACTCAAAGGTAAACATAACTTAACTTACTCATTATCATCTACTCGAGTCTCATTTTCTGAATTTAAGCTCGTTCCTCATCCTTATCATATAGGTACCTATAACACTCACAACATGATCATCCTTTCTTTATCAAAATTGAACTATAACTTTCACCATTGAACCGTTGGAATACTACTGGATATTCCATGAACCTTCAACATGGGATATATTGCCGATGCCATGTCCCAGACATGGTCTTACACTGGCTCTCATATATGCATACTGATGCATGTCCCAGACATGTTTACACTAGCACAACTCCTAGCCGATGCATGTCCCAGACGCGTTTTACACTGGCTATCTCTGTCGAGGCTGATGCATGACCCAGACATGTCTTACTCTAGCGCTCATCTCTGTGCCGATGCCATGTACCAGACATGGCCTTACACTGGCTCTCATAATGTGGCCAAGGCATGTCCCAGACATGTCTTACACTGGTGCACAAATCATCCAATGTCTTGGCACAAATATCTAGTTCATATCCTGAGGTTTCAACGGGATATTTCCACTATCTCAATATTACAAGGCATTCTCAATTTATAACTTAACGACTCGTACAATGTCAATTCAATGACAATATGGATACAAGTATTAACAGTGTAGTTGTATTATTTACATACAACATACCTCGGTTTACAAAAAGTACTTGACTAGTCAGCTTATTCGGATTGCTTGGCTTTGCCCCGGTCTAGGCTCGATTTTGGAAAATATTGATCTGTAATAACAAATACATCAATTAAGTCACTAAACAAAATTAGGCATTCATAAATTCACAACATTGTTAAAATGACCATTTTGCCCCTAGGCCTTGGCAAAATGACAATTTTACCCTTTTGCTCGAAAATTGATTTTTATCGAATTTCCTTGTATTTCAAGCCTAGCTAAACTCTTTTTACTACTATGGAAACCCCAAATTCTCACTATTTCACACACTAACAACCTATTTTGCAACTTATGCAAAATAGTCCTTTTAGGTGTTTTCATGCTAACACCTTTCACAAAAGTTGTTTATAACACAACTAGGGCTCATATTCTTTCATAAAAACTCAGCATATCAGAAATACATCCATGGAGAATTCCTAAACTCTTGACCATTTTGTTAGATATCACCCTCATTTGAAAGCTTATGCTACAAAGGTCTCAAAAATATAAAAATCTTGAAGAAAACTCATTAAAATCACTTACTTATGAGTGCTTTAAGTTGCTGCAGATTTTTGAGCTTTCAAATCTCTATTTTGGCTAATATTTTCGGTGAAGAAAGAAGATGGAGAAGAAGAAAAATGATAGCTAGGCTTTTACGCATTATTTTATCACCAAAACATGACATCATCAACCTAATACTTTGACTATTTGTTTAAAATCCATCACATGGCCGACCAACAATATATTTAGGGGTATAATTTCACTTTAAAGGCTCCCAATTTTAATACTCTAGCTATTAGACACATTTGGTTACTAAAATGCAACTTTTGCCTTTTATGCGATTTAGTCCTTTTATCGCAATCGGGCTTGAAACATTAAAATTAACTCACCAAATTTTTCATGCACTAATATAATAGTACCATAAACTCATAAAAATAATAAAAATAATTTTTATATCTTCAAATTTGTGGTCCCGAGACCACTGTTCCGACTAGGCCCTAAGTCGGGTTATTACATTTCTCCCCTCTTAGGGATTTTCATCCTTGAATATCTTACCGGTGAATAAGTTTGGATACTGCTCTCTCAGAGACTCCTTGGGTTCCCATGTGGTTTCCTCGACCCCATGTCTATGCCACAAAACCTTCACAAGCGATATACTCTTATTTCTTAACTGCTTGACCT
Source organism: Gossypium longicalyx (assembly GCA_025698465.1). Classification (NCBI taxonomy): domain Eukaryota; kingdom Viridiplantae; phylum Streptophyta; class Magnoliopsida; order Malvales; family Malvaceae; genus Gossypium; species Gossypium longicalyx. Next base: position 61,005,928 of record CM046995.1, on the reverse strand, counting down.
CTCGAGCTAATATCTTGACCGGTTCCTCACCATACGTTATATTTGGGAGAATCTCAACTTCAGTTGGTGCAATTATATGTGAAGGCTCTGATCTGTATCAGCGTAGCATGGATACGTGAAATGCATCATAAATCTTTTCTAACTCTGGCGGCAAACTCAAACGGTAGGCAACGGGCCCTACTCTCTCGGTAACCTCATAAGGTCTTATAAAATGAGGACACAACTTGCCTTTTCTACCAAATTTGAGGACTTTCCTCCACTAGGAAACTTTTAAAAATACCTTATCCCCGACTTCAAACTCAATCTCCCTTCGTTTCAAATCCGCGTAAGATTTTTGTCTATCTGAGGCGGCTTTCAAACAGTCACGAATCACCTTAACTTTTTCCTCAGCCTCTTTAATCAAATCAACCCCGTGAATCTGACTCTCTCTCAACTTAGTCTAGAATAGGGGCGTTCAGTACTTTTGCCCGTACAAAGCCTCATAAGGTGCCATTTTTAGACTCGACTGATAGTTGTTGTTGTAGGCGAATTCAACCAATGGTAAGTGTTTTTCCCAACCTCCTTGGAACTCGAGAACACAGCACCTCAACATGTCCTTTAAGATTTGTATTACTCTTTCAGACTGTCCGTCAGTTTGCGGATGAAATGTCGTCCTGAAACTCAACTTGGTTCCTAAAGCTTCTTGTAACTTCTTCCAAAACCTCAAGGTGAACCTCAGGTCTCGATCAGATACAATCGATAATGGTACACTATGAAGCCTCACAATCTTAGAAACATACAAGTCAACCAACTTTTCAAGGGAGTAGTCGGCACGTACCGGTATGAAGTGTGCTGACTTAGTGAGTCTATCAACAATAGCACATACTGCATCTTTCTTTTTGGGGGTTAGAGGCAAACTGGTCACAAAGTCCATGGTGATACGATCCCATTTCCACTCGGGAATCATAATAGGCTGAAGTAAACCCGAAGGCACTTGATGTTCAGCCTTTACTTGTTGACACACTAGGCACTTGGATACGAACTTAGAAATGTCTCTTTTCATACCCGACCACTAATACATTTTCTTAATGTTGTTGTACATTTTCACGCTACCTGGGTGAATTAACGAACAACCACTGTGTGCCTCTCGCAAAATCTTCTGAATGAGGTCATTATCTTTGGGTACACAAACTCTATCTTTGAACATTATACACCCATCAGTACTAACACAAAAATCTGACTCAATCTCTTATTCACATTGAGTTCTCTTAGCTTGTAGTTTCTCATCATCTTTCTGAGCTTCACAAATTTCATGAAGAAAAGTCGGTCTGGCTCTTAACTCTGCTAAGACTGATCCATCACTAGATATAGTCAACTAAGTGTTCAATATTTTCATAGCAAACAACGACTTTCTACTCAAAGCGTAGACGACCACGTCCGCCTTTCCTGGATGGTAGTCAATGATCAACTCATAATCTTTTATTAGCTCTAACCATCTTCGTTGCTTCAAATTCAATTCTTTCTGAGTCATTAAATACTTTAGACTCTTGTGATCGGTAAATACTCTACATTTTTCCCCATACAAATGGCGTCGCCAAATCTTCAGGGCGAACACTACAGCTGCTAGTTCTAAGTCATGGGTCGAATAATTTCTCTCGTAAGGTTTTAGCTATCTCAAGGCATAAGCTATAACTTTGCCTTCTTGCATGAGTACACACCCCAAACCATTTAGGGAGGCGTCACTATAAGTTACAAATTCTTTACTCGACTCTGGTTGCACTAAAATTGGGGCTTCGGTCAACACAGCCTTTAACTTCTCGAAGCTCTGTTGGCACTCTTCTGTCCATTCGACTTGACATCTTTCCGCAGTAGTCTCATTATTAGTGTAGCTATCATGGAGAATCCATTTACAAATCGTCTATAGTATCCCGCTAGCCCCAGAAAACTGCAAACCTCTATCACATTCCTCGACGGTTTCCACTCCACAATAGCGAAGATCTTATTCGGATCAACTCAGATTCCATCACCCGACACTATATGTCATAGAAACTCGACCTCTTTGAGCCAAAACTCGCTCTTACTAAACTTGGTAAAGTTGGTTATCCCTTAAGATCTGCAACACAGTTCTCAAATGCTCCACATGCTCATTCTCGTTACGCGAGTAAACCAAGATGTCATCAATAAAAATGATGACGAGCCTATCCAAATACGGTCGAAAGATACGGTTAATCAAGTCTATAAATACTGCTGGGGCATTTGTCAATCCAAAAGGCATAACAAGAAACTCATAATGCCTATATCTTGTTTGAAAAGCAGTCTTCGGTACATCATGTTCCTTAACTCTTAACTGGTAGTAGCCCAATCTTAAGTCTATCTTAGAGAACACAGTGGCTCCTCTCAATTGATCGAAGAGATCATTGATCCCCGGCAAAGGATACTTGTTCTTCACTATCACCTTGTTACGCTGTCTGTAGTCGATACATAACCTCATCGATCCATCCTTCTTTTTCACAAAAAGCACTAGAGCACCCCATGGTGAATAACTCGGTCTAGGAAAACCTTTGTCTGTTAACTCTTGCAACTGTACTTTCAACTCCTTTAACTCGATGGGGGCCATCTTATAAGGTGTAATTGAGATTTGCATCGTACCAGGAGCTAACTCGATACCAAACTCAACCTTCCTCTCTGGGGTTAACCCTGGTAACTCCTCCGGAAAGACATCTATAAGCTCACAAACCACTAATACTGACTCAATCTTCAACTCGGACACTTGGGTATTCAGCACAAAAGCTAGATAAGCTTCATAACCTTTTCTCAAATATCTTTTGGTAGCTAAAGACGATACTATCATAGAACATTTCCATCCTCACATCTTAACTGGATTACTTTTCTCCCACAGTCTACTACAACGCCATGGGAGGTCAACCAATCCATCCCAAGAATTACATCGAATTCATTAAACGGAAACAACATCAAGTTGGTCAGAAAACAATGGCCTCTAATCGCCAAAGGACAATTTCTACATACTCGGTCCACTAGTACATGCTTGCCTAACGGGTTAGACACTTTTATTACAAACTTAGTGGACTCTACTAACATGTTTATACAGGGTATTAATTCCATACATATGTAAGAGTAGGTAGATCCCAGGTCAATTAAAGCGACAACAGTTATATCGTGAATAGAAAAGGTACCTGTGATCACGTCTGGAGACTCTGCCTCTTCTCGGGCTCGTATAGTATAGGTCATCGCTGGCGCTTTACCTTCAGATCTTATCGCGACTTCTCTTAGTGTACCTTTACTAGCATTCCCACACCCGGGGTTCCTTTGAGGTATACCCCTCAAGGGAGCACTGCTTGCTTTCACCTCTTGTTTTCTCTCTCTCTCGTCCATCTCAGGGCACCCACGGATAAAGTGGTCAAGTGACCCACACTTGAAACAGCCCCTCTCGCTTATTCGGCATTCACCCAAGTGACGTCTTCCACATTGTGAACACTCCGGCCTATTTGGCTGAGCACTACCAACACTTGCCACTGAGGTAGTTTGGGCTTTAGATGCCATGTTCTGTTGATTCTTGTTTCTCTTCAAATATCCAACCGAAGTATTCGATTGGGTAGTAAACTCTTTTGACCTATTGGAGGAGGACTGATGCATCTTCCCCATCTGTCTTCTCTTTAAATCTCGTGACTCATTGGCCGCCTTCCTCCTTTCCTTCACCAGCTCTTCTACATTACATGCTCTCTCAACGAGCACCACAAATTCTCTTAGCTCTAGGATGCCCACAAACACTCGAATGTCTTCATTGAGGCCATCCTATAACCTCTTACACATAGTAGCTTCAGTGGATACGCATTATCGTGCATACTTGATGAGTTTCACAAACTCCCACTCATACTCTGTCACAGTCTTATCACCTTGCTTCAACTCTATAAATTTCTTTCTTTTTTGGTCCATAAACCTCTGGCTAATATACTTCTTTCGAAACTCTTCTTGAAAGAATTCCCAAGTCACTCTTTCTCTTGGTACTACAGACACGAGAGTGTTCCGCCACTGATAAGTCGAGTCTCGTAGAAGTGACAGGGCACACTTTACGCACTCTTCAGGCGTGCATGACAGCACGTCGAATACCCTCATGGTATTTTCTAGCCAAAACTCCACTCTCTCCGGGTCATCATCTACACTAGCCTAAAATTCCTCGGCCTCTTGCTTCCGAATCTTGTCTACTGGAGGCTTCTCTTATTTGAACACATCTGCACCTTGTGGAGCCATCGGGGCGAATTGAGGAATCAGAAGAGGTGGGGGTGGTGGGGTGTTCGGGTTCGCACGAACGAACTCTATATACCAAGCATCCATCATTTAGAGGTAGGCTTCTCTAGCCCCTCCGCCTTGGCCCATACTTACGGGCTCACTCTCTATCGGCGCGGTCCCTTCTGCGGAGCCAGCGCAGTACTTTCCATGTCATCCGCCGTGGTTCTATCAGGATCCATTACTATAATAAACACAATTTATAATCGTCAGGAATCGTCACACTATCAATATGCATATATGTGGCATGTATAGCTAGACTCGTACTATGGCTAGTTCAGTTCTAGAATCGACTAAACCATGCTCTGATACCACTAAATGTAACACCTCTCTCTTGCGTCTGAAGTTGGGACAGGGTTCAAGGTATTACCTTTCTTTACTCAACAAACTATACAAAACCGGGCCATAAAAAATTGCAAATAATTTAAAAACTTCTCTTTTTACATGCAATCTATCTCATATACGGACTTACGGGGCCCAAATCATACATCTGGGGTGGTTTAGAACCCAACCGAGAACTCATGAAAAACTTAGAAAAGTTTCATGCATCAAGACTGTAACGCCCCCACGCCCGAGACCGTCACCGGAGTCGAGTATGAGGTGTTACTAAGCTTAATTTAACATTTTTAGAACTCTGGATTATTTGTTTCTACATTCACAGCTTTCAAGCTACTTGCGTCACAGTCACAAGAAAAATCATATCTCGAGTTATAAAACTCAAAATCAAGATCCGTAAATTTTCCCTGAATCTATACTCATATACCTATTTGCTAATTTTTTTTCCAGATTTTTTTTGGTTGGGCCAATTAGTACAGTTTATTAGTTAAAGTTACCCCTGTTTCAGGACTTGACTGGACTGACCTCTGTTTACTACGAACCATATTTCTCTCTGTTCCAAATTCATATAACTATGAGGTTTATTGATCCTGAAACTAGACTCAATAAGGATTCTAAGAATATAAAATACACCACCTAATTATATCTGTACAATTTATGGTGAATTCCTAAAGTTGGAACAGGGGATTCAGAAACTGCTCTGACCCTATTTCACTAAAATTCAAATATCTTCTGACATATAATTCCTTTACCTGTTTCATTTGTTTCATGTGAAACTAGACATATTAAGCTTCAATTTCATATTTAATTCATCACCTAATTCGATGTCTATGATTTTTAGTAAATTTTCAAACTCACGTCAGTGTTGCTGCAATGTTCTATTTATGGCAAATTTCATCCCTTTTTATGAGTTTTCATGCACTAAGTTTCTTAATAACTTTCCATAACATCAAACATAAGCTAAACTAACCATTTCCATAACTTATCATTATCAAACATTTTCTCAACCATTTCATCACCATATCATAAGATCATTTACACGAGATAAATATATTGATATACATGCCATCCTTAAATTTACAAGCCATTTACCAAAAAGTCTTCCGGATAGTGTGACTGAGCCTTCGACCTATCCTGACTCCTGAGCTGGCTTTTCCAAAACTACAATGAGTAAGAAGGAGGGAGTAAGCATAAATTCTTAGTAAGTTCATATGCAAATAATAAGTAACATAACAAACAATCAAACTAATCAACATTAGCATATATCACCAAAACACATATCACATTTCAAATCATTTTTCATCATCTTATTACCTTATCGTGGTTGTATCAATACTCAACCCGAAGGTTAAATACATACCTGTCCAAAATATCCATTTCACATCACTTACCAATACGTCTCTTTACATCTCAAGTATTCCTCGATTTGAGTAAAACTTTACCCGTTGAACACATCGGAATATAATTCGGATACATGGAAACTTTGCACATAAGTGCCACATATGTAGCCAAGCTACTATGTAACCCGCCCATAAGCGAACTCGGACTCAACTCAACGAGCTCGGGCGTTCGCATCCATAAGTGAACTCGGACTCAACTCAACGAGCTCGGATGCCTAGTTACATCTCACGAACTCGGACTCAACTCAACGAGTTCGGATGCTCAACCATCCTAGTGACATGTCACTTGTATCCTAATCTATTCCTAAGGTTCAAACGGGATTTTCCTTGAACATATATCCTTGCCGTCTTCCATAGAATACCGAAACCAATACTCGGTAATAATTATATTTAGCAAGTAGCACACATGATTTGCATTTTGTTCGAAAATAACCACAAAGCATATATTTCATGATAAAAATCAGCATATCACATAATTGACATCAATGACTTAAAAATAGCAATTATGCTACATTATTTACACATGAACTTACCTTGGTACCAAAATATAAAGATTTTGCAATTTAGTCCACAATCTTTTCTTTTCCTCGATTGGGGTCGATTCCACGTCTTTCTTGATCTAAAATAACACATTTAACTTATTTAATACTCACATTATCAAATTAATCCTTAATTCAAATTTTGGCAAAATTACAATTTTACCCCTAAACTTTTGCATATTTACACTTTTGCCCCTAGGCTCGGGATTAAATTTTATTCCTTATTCTTATGTTTTATAACATGCTGATCACTTTTCTCTTCTATGGCAACATCAAATTCTCACTCTAACATGTACTTGTGACTATTAGGTATTTTTACCGATTATGCCCTTTTACTCGTTTTTGCTTAAAATCGAGTAGTACAAGTTGTCTAACATAATTTAAAACTTCATATTCTATCATAAAACATCAAAATACACAAATTTTACCGATGGGTATTTTTCCAAATATAAACCCTAGGTTAAATTATTGCTAACATAAGCTTAATCGAGTTATCGGGATCTCAAAAACGTAAAACTCATTAAAAACGGGGCTTAGAATCACTTACTATGAAGCTTGAAAGTTGAAGAAACCCTAGCTATGGTGAGAGTGAAGTTTCGGCAGCAACTAAATGGGGAAGATGACTATTTTGTGTTATTTTTCCCATTTTATTTCATTTAATATCCAAATAACCAAAATGCCCTTAATACCTTTCTTTGAAAATTTTCATGTACAAGCCCATTTTTGTCCAAAATTTTAGAAATTGGTCAAATTTCTATTTAAGACCTCCTAATTAATATTTCAAAGCAATTTCATACTAAAAACTTCTAGAATGCAAGTTTTGCAACTTTTTCGATTTAGTCCCTAATTTCAATTTAAGCACTTTATGCATAAAATTTCTTCACAAAATTTTCACACAATCATGCAATCATATCATAAACCTCAAAATAATTATAAAATAATTATTTCTATCTCAGATTTGTGGTCACGAAACCACTATTCCGATTAGGCCCTAATTCGGGATATTACAAAGACTCCACACACCCGTGTGGATATAGAAACACGGTTGTGTGCTAGGGACACGCCCATATCCCGAACCTGTGTCTAAAAACCTAAGAATTCTGCCAAAACCACACGACCCAAGCACACACCCGTGCCCTATAACCGTGTCCTTCACACCACTAAGTCATACGGCCGTGTCTCTTTCCCGTGTACTACTAGCATGCATACTGACTTTATGGCACGACCTGGGCACACACCCGTGTGGCTTGCCCGTGTGCTAAAATGACTTTAAAGTCTTAAGTGTAGGGGACGCATGGCCAAAACACACCCCTATGGGTGTGAGCCGCGTGTCACACACGGCCTAAACACACGCCCGTGTGTCTTACCCGTGTAGACAAACTAGGCTATCCTCTAAGCCATTTTGTCACACATTTTTCACAACTTACACAAGATCATTTCAATATACAAATTTCATCATAATGGACACCAATTCATCCATAGAAAGAACATTGTTTACATTAATCAAAGTGAATAATAGCCATTATTCCAGGCTTGATACAAAACGAAGGGCTTTTGACTTAAGCCAAAATACATAAATAATTCTTTTAATCCAACATCCTAGTCTAGCCCTATACATGCCACCTTCAAAAATGTAAATAAAACTATACTGAGTGCTGCAGTTGATAGTGTGATCGATATCTCTAAATTTAAGGGATCCTTAAGCTAGCTTGGTGACACTGAAAGAAAAAGGAAAGGAAAGGGAGTAAGCATAAAGCTTAGTAAGTTGCATATAAATAACTATACAACAATCTCACCATTTACCATCATGCTTATAGCTCAAAGGTAAACATAACTTAATTTACTCATTATCATCTACTAGAGTCCCATTTTCTAAATTTATGCTCATTTCTCATGCTTACCATATAGTTACCTGTAACACTCACAACATGATCATCCTTTCTTTATCAAAATTGAATTATAACTTTCACCATTGAACCGTTGGAATACTATTGGGTATTCCATGAACCTTCAACATGGGATATATTGACAATGACATGTCCCAAACATGGTCTTACACTGGATCTCATATATGCGTGCTGATACATGTCCCAGACATGTCTTACACTAGCACAACTCCTAGCTGATGCGTGTCCCAAACGCGTCTTACACTGGCTATCTCTGTCGAGGCTGATGTATGTCCTAGAAATGTCTTACTCTAGCGCTCATCTCTGTGCCGATGCCATGTCCCAGACATGGTCTTACACTGGCTCTCATAATGTGGTCGAAGCATGTCCCAGACATGTCTTACACTGGCGTACAAATCACCCAATGTCTTGGCACAAATATCCAGTTCATATCCTGAGGTTTCAACGGGATATTTCCACTATCTCAATATTACAAGGCATTCTCAATTTATAACTTAACAACTCGTACAATATCAATTCAATGAAAATATGGATACAAGTATTAACAGTGTAGTTGTATTATTTACATACAACTTACCTCGGTTTACAAAAAGTACCTGACTAGTCGGCTTATTCAGATTGCTTGGCTTTGCCCTAGTCTAGGCTCAGTTTTGGCAAATCTTGATCTATGATATCAAATACATCCATTTAGTCACTAAACACAATTAGGCATTCATAAATTCACAACTTTGGTAAAATGACCATTTTGTCCCTAGGCCTTGGCAAAATGACCATTTTATCCCTATGCTCGAAAATCAATTTTTATCGAATTTACTCATAGTTCAAGCCTAGATAAACTCTTTTTACTACTATGGAAACCCTAAATTCTCACTATTTCACACACTAACCACTTATTTTGCAACTTATGCAAAATAGTCCTTTTAGGTGTTTCGATGCTAACACCTTTCACAAAAGTTGTTTATAACACAACTAGGACTCATATTCTTCCATAAAAACTCAGAATATATCACAAATACATCCATGAAAAAATCCTAAACTCTTGACCATTTTGTAAGATATCACCCTCATTTGAAAGCTTATGCTATAGGGATTTCAAAAATATAAAAATCTTGAAGAAAACTCATGAAAATCACTTACTTATGAGTGCTTTAAGTTGCTACAGATTTTTGAGCTTTCAAACCTCTATTTTGGCTGATATTTTCAGTGAAGAAAGAAGATGGAGAAGAAGAAAATGATAGCTAGGCTTTTATGCGTTATTTTATCACCAAAACATGATATCATCAACCTAATACTTTGACTATTTGTTTAAAATCCATCACATGGCCGGCCAACACTATATTTAGGGGTCTAATTTCACTTTAATGGCTCCCAATTTTAATACTCTAGCTATTAGACACATTTGGGTACTAAAATGCAACTTTTGCCTTTTACGCGATTTAGTCCTTTATCTCAATCGGGCTTGAAAACATTAAAATTAACTCACCAAATTTTTCATGCACTAATATAATAGAACCATAACCTCATAAAAATTCATAAAAATAATAAAAATAATTTTTCTATCTTCGAATTTGTGGTCTCGAGACCACTATTCTGACTAGGCCCTAAATCGAGTTATTACAGCCAGGCCGTGCGCGCATGACACAGCCATGTGATGGCCAGGCAGGCCGTGTGTGACACATGGGCTGGACTGATTTGGGCTGTATGGGCCACACGGGGGTGTGGGTCCACACGTGTAAATCGCATGGGCTTGTGGGATTTTGGGCCAGACCGTGTGATCCACACAGGCGTGTGGGCCTACATGGGCAGGCCGCATGGGCGTGTGAGCCCATTTTTACTGAAATGACTTTTAAGGTTGCACGGGTTGCCCTAGTCGACTGTGAACCTACTGTAGGGTCGGCAAGCATCACTTAGACCTCTAATTGTGTGAACTAACTGTTTGATTTATATATATTGAGCATGATGATATTATGTATGTATACTGAACTAGTTATATAAACTGATATCATGAGATAGCATGACATGATTTGTTTATTGCATTGCATGGGGTTGGGTTGATATTATTTGGAGGAAGTGTACTGAAAGGCTTTTAAGCCTAATATACTGGCAGCTCAGCTGCAAATTACTATTTTGTGCCGCATTCGGTACTATCTGGAGTGTAGGGATGGGTGGGTCAATTTAATCCCCACATGGAGTGTAGGGTTGTATTGCATGACTGCTACTGATATTGTGATGGGCTAAGGCCCTACAGCATATTTGATACTGTACTAAAATGGGCTAAGGCCCAAACCGTTACTGATACTGGAAGGGGCTTAGGCCCAAGACTGTTTGACTGTGCATTGTGATTACTGATTGTTTGTTGTTTCTGCGGATTACACACTAAGTTTACGTAAACTCACCCCTCTCTGTTTAATGTGCACATGTAATCCCCAGCCTTGATGGATCGGTGCCGCGGAGGTCTCGATGGTGGCCATACGTATTTTAAACTATTTTAATTTCAGTTTTGGTAATTATTCCCTAGACTAGTTGCTTTTATGTTAGATTTTAGACTATTTTCATGGATTTAGTAACTGCACAAACTCAACGAACAAACGATTTTCTCTAAAAACAAAAAGGGTTTTCCTAAGATGGACGAATTCACCTAAGTAGCTCGATTTTTCATAAAATAAATTATTTTTAAAGCATCCGTAATGAATAATGTTTTGAAACAATCGACTAGATGAATAAGCGATTTCAGGAACCAATAAGAGTAATAAAATGAATATGGTTTTATTGTAATAAATTAATTTTCAAAATTCCATTCCATGTGACATCGCCAAGATTCAACCATAACATCAAGGCACGGGTTTGGGGTGTTACAAATCATGTTTAATAGATGGATTAAACTAAGGTATGATTGTATACATGTATGCATAAAATGATATGCCATGATAAATGATGGAATTTGCTAAATTTCAATGCTTGAATTGGTTGGTTTATGAATGTTAATTTTAGTGCAGGTCATTGGTGTGAATTTGGGTGAGAAATAAAGTTAGAAATGGTTTTATTTTGTCCAGACGAGCATGTGTCTAGACCATGTGTGACACACGACCGGGTACATAGGTGTGTAGTTAGGCCATGTGTCCCCTGCACATTAATTTCAAGAAAATAGAATGCTTAGAATTGAGCACACGGGCAGGGACACGAGCGTGTGTCTCAGCCGTGTGTGTAACACCCCTAACCCGTATCCGTCGCCGGACTAGGGTAACAAGGCATTACAGAACATAAGTACAATTTCGAATATTCTCATGTTAATACAGTTCATATTCAAATATATAAAGGTATATCATTAAATCAACTAATTAAACTATTCAAATAATTAAAACAAAATTTACAAATAATGTACTATTTTGAACCGAACAAAAACCACATTAATCTTTTACTTATTCGACTTCCCAAAATTTACTTATACAAACTTATTGATTTCGGTTAATTAACAAGCCACATAATCAAGCATATTTTTATTTTATAACTAAAACATATGTTCAAAAAATATTATATACATATATATCTAGAAGTCATCCACTTATACATATCATTGCCATGCCATGTACGAAAACATACCAAAATTATACATTAATAGAACCCACAAAACCATATACACATAATCACTCAATTTGATCAACTTATATTCGGCATTTGTACATTATAACATGTACAATCAATTTTTATAATGGTAATTAAATTACTAACATATACATTATACAACTTTCATTTAACATCAAATAGGTCATTTATACATCACACTAGAACTCATATAATTCTTAAGGTTTAATATTGCTCAAATCACTATTCATTTGGTTATTTTTCCATGCATTTAGCCGAACATAAATATGTTTAATAACTAAGCTTTGACAATTGTTCACTTCCAACTTTGTTAATTTAGGTACACTAATGAACCATGCCCAACATCCAAATTGCATGCCTCAACTAAAATGGCACAAATATCATATTTGTAAATCAGATCTATAAACCTATTTTTAACCACAAATAATTAATACCACCTTTGTACCATGAACTTATAAACGTACATATGTCAACCTAATAATAATAATATATTTGCCGAATCATACACATAACATAACTACTAAATTAAAAAGCTAATTTAACTTGTTTCTACTTCCCTAATTCATTACATTAATATCCTTGACCTATTCACATATACATAACATAATTATTTCACTCCAACATTAAACCTATTTAGTAAACCATTCACAAGACAAAACATATTTCGTTAAACCCTTACCACATTCGAACTTAGCCATACAACATTTAATACCAATTCACAATTTAATGCTTATATTATCATAACAACCAATTTCATATTTATATTATCTATACATAGCAATAGCCGAATCAACTAAGAATGTTATGGAAAGATATATAAACCATAATCATTTCATCAACCACCTCCAAGACCCAACCATTATCATGCTATTTTTGAAATATATAATACCTATCACAACCATCATTCTTTTATAGCAAGTAACATTAAAACTGAAATGAACTCAGATCATAAGCAAACATACCGAAATCAAACATGAAAATTTAGCCATTTTCGCATGGCTCAAATTATACACAACCAAAAATAAATCCAACATTTCAAAACATAAACCAGCCTATGCATGCCATAATTCGAGTTTAATTTATAAAGGTACCAAAACGGTAGATAGTGTGATGAGCTTTACTAACGATCCCCGAGCTTGTAACTTGATTCAAAATCTATAAAACAGAGTAAACAAAAACACACATAGAGTAAGCTATTATAGCTTAGTAAGTCAAAGCAAGTAAACAATTCCAAGATATAATTGATTCGTTTAAAGCTAAACCGAATAATATTAACATTACTAAACTTAATCCCAAACTTATAAGTGAGATAAATAATTATATTTTCATGCACAATACTACCTTGGCCGAATGCTCTCATACTTATATTAACCGAATGTCAATCAACTTTCTAAGTTAAAACATCATTATACAATCAAACACACATATACTTATTCACATAAGCTCAAGAGTCCAATTATAATGTCATGTACATATACTACTTGTATGGCCGAACATATATGATCACATATATATACATATCCAAAATTAATTCCATAATATTCATACCATTAGTTCAAACCGAATATACTTGTTCAATTCATACATATTTATTCATAAATGGTATGCAGAATTGAAATGTAAAGATACTAGATTTCAAATCAGCGACAGAGTGTTTCTGAAAGTATCGCCCTCAAAGAGGATTCTTTGATAGGGTCGCAAAGAGAAGTTGACTCTGTAATTTATTGGGCTGTATAAGTTTATCGAGAGAGAACGCCGGTGACATACCAACTTGAATCACCATCAGAGTTAGAGCAGATTCATAATGTGTTTCAGTTATCTATGTTGTGATCAGACCATTCGTATATAATTTCTCTGACATATGTTGAGATTTAGTGGACATGTCAGATAACGAAGAACCGATCCGAATTATGACACATGAGATTAAAGGGTTAAGAAACAAAACCATAACCTTAGAGAAATTTCTATGACATTTTCATGAGATAGTGGAAACTATGAGAAAATAATACTATAACCTATTCACTAATAAGATTTTTAGGGACGAAAATCCCTAAGGAGGGAGAATTGTAATAGCCCGTTTTTAGTCAAATCAAAATAGTAGTTTTGGGACCACAAATCTAAAGTCAAAATAATTATTTTATTATTATTTTAATGTCTACAGCATTAAAATATGTGTGTGAAAATTTCGTTAAGAAATTTTATCGTTTGAATGCTTAATTTAATAAAAATGACTAAATCGCGTAAGGTGCAAATGTAACACCCCAAATCCGGCCCAGACGTTATGGCCGAATCCGACGTGCCACATTGAAGTTAAAAACCCATGTTTCATTTTAGTGTTAAAAATCGTCTTTTGTTAAGCTAAAGTGAATGGAAGCTGGGCACCAGGTAGGTATCCACAACAGAGGAGGTGAGCCATGAAGAAATCGCTTAAGTACCAAGCTCTTCGATTGGATCCAATCCTAGACATGCCCACAACCATTGCCACACTTTGGTTGTATCGAGTTGAGATTCCTTTGAGTAGTTATTATCTTTGTTAAATCGAATAATCGTGACGTCATGTTATTAAAAAAAACAAATATCATTTTGGAAACGCGCCCTATGTCTATCCCATTTGAATTATTATCAACCAGTTTAAAGTTATTGAAAATAAAAATAATCCCCGAAAAACAAAGAAGAAAATTTAGTTAAAATGGCCTTATTACAACCCAAGATTAAATAGTAAATAAAATAAATTAAGGAAAATCAGTCACTTATTTCAAAGCCCAAAAGCGATCACCATGGCCACTCTGAATCCCCCCCGGCTCCAAGTCACCCACATCAAGGCCCACCTGTAAGGTTAAGGAAGGGGGTGAGTTTGGAAACTCAGTGTGTAAGAAAACCCATCCAAAGCCCAGGTCAGCTCAAGCCCGTTGAGCCTAAGCCCATTCAGTTAATAGTGGGTACTGGGCCGAAGCCCTTTTCAAAATACAGTAAACTGGGCCTTAGCCCCTTTTCAGATAAAAGTATGGCCCATAGGCCCATTCCAGAATAGAGCAGTCATATTCATGTATGCAAGCCCAACCCAGCCTATAACCAACCGCTAAACTCCACCCGAACCAGCCCTACACTCCATGTGGGGAATAGCTCAACCCACCTAGCCCTACACTCCACAGTTGCAGCATTGCTGCCCAGTTATCAGTAAATTGAGGCAAAGCCTCCAGTACGTGGACAGGCCACTTTCAGTACTTCCTCCATCAATATCCTAGTCCCATGCATCAGATAATAATAACATGGCATGCAGTAAATAACAACAGTCAAACATGTGTTTCGGTCAACCTTAACCCTAAGGGTATCTCAGTAATTCCACTCCTAGGGGTAAATCTGTAAATTTTCCACCTATAAAGGTATTTCAGTAATTTATCTATTTTAGGGTTTTCATGCATATACTCACTTTTCATGTATTAACAAAAACATTTACCGAGGGTTCTTACCGAATTGGGCCCGCTGGCCCATTATCCTAATTTTAGCCCATTAAGCCCAAAAATATTGAAGGCACAGAAATCTTGCACTCTGCGGTCTAAACACTGTAGTTTATCAGAAACGTTAATCGATTTACCTCATGTCGCACACTCGCAAGTCCACAAAATACCGATTTTTTGGCATTTTAGCTTTTCGGCTTTTGCCGATCTAGGCTAAGAAGGGGTGTCAGTTACACACCTGTTTTATGACGATTCGCTGACGAGATCCACGCACAACTACCTACAATTATATTACTACCACGTTAATCTAACTACCGAAACGAACTACATAATAACTCCTTACCTTATTCGGCCATAACACCTTAGGCACTAGTAATACTACCTTTGTCGATGTTTGCGACTAGACTTAGATCCCGTTGCTCCACCTGTCCAAGCCCTTGATCAGCAGCCTCTAGATCACCTTACTAACAAGACAAAATAGTTATCACAACCCCTTAGGGCTACAAGTCCAAGTCGATGACCTCCTAAACCTTTAGGGGTTTCGCTTTTCTAAAATACAAAATAAAGACTAGATTGAAAAGACTTACCACCGGTTCCTTCGGTCAATGATTCCAATTAATCTCTACTCAATTCTGGTGCCGATCTAAGCCCTCAAATGATAACAAAAGCTGAGCCTTCAGTGATCTCAATATTCGGCTAAGTCCCTAAAAGTGTGGGGTTTTCGGCTTTTGCTAGAACTGTGTAAAGAAAGATGAAATAGGAGGGTTTTGCTGTGGTCTAG
The DNA here is from genome assembly GCA_025698465.1 of Gossypium longicalyx. Classification (NCBI taxonomy): domain Eukaryota; kingdom Viridiplantae; phylum Streptophyta; class Magnoliopsida; order Malvales; family Malvaceae; genus Gossypium; species Gossypium longicalyx. The sequence continues at coordinate 60,989,620 of CM046995.1, read as the reverse complement.
TCGACAGAAACTTAAGGTTGAGAGAACTAGAGAGTCGGTCAAGAATGATGAAAAGGATAAGAGAATTGGCTAGAAGAAATCGGCACAGAAGAAAGTATAGTTTTCGGGATTTCGACTTTTTAAGGCAAATGGCTATGAAGGTTTTAGAAACGTCTGAAGAAAAAGATGGAGATGCACAGGTGGACAGAGAGATTCGGCTATAGAGGAAGAGAAGAAAAAGAAAAATTTGATGAAGAGAGGTGAAAAGAAAGAAGAGGAGAATGGTCAGGAAATGGCACAATTTTCCCCTAATGTCAAATTTATACTGGCACTTAACCTAGCCGAATTTTGCCCCCCTAAAGCACCCCTTGGCCGGCCAACTCTTGCTCCTTAAGAGTCCACCATTCATCCAACACAACTCTCCCTAATCAGCTCCTAAATACTCTCCCTTATCCCCTCCTTACTCAATCCCTTAAGCAATTTAAACTCCTCCTGACAGACTTTCACTTCAGTTCCATTACTTACCTTTTCTGTGCATAAAATTAATATCACTAACTTGCTTACCTTGCGACTCGAACCTTAGTTCTCCTTGGTCATCCACATGCCACCTCTAAAGCCCCCCAAGTGACGTCACAAGCCAGCTCACCACAGGCTTCCCTGTGTTTTATTTTACCCAATTAATACTTAAAAGCCCAACCAACCAGAACCTTTTTTTCTTATGGAATTAAAATTAATTAAAACTACCGGGTTTTTAACCTAAGCTTGGGCCTTCTAGAGGCCCACTAACCTAAGTAAATCCATGCCAAGTAGACAGAACACCAAAAATTTCAAATTTGCCAACATTCACAGAATTCCCGAAAATTGGTGCGTTACAACTCTACCCCCTTAAAGAAATTTCGGCCTCGAAATTTACCTAATCCAAATAGTTGAGGGTATTGTTGACGCATAGTCTCTTCTGACTCCCAAGTATCCTCTTCCCTTCCATGATTACGCCACAACACTTTTACCAATGGAACCGACTTCCTTCTTAAAACTTTAACCTCTCGATCTAAAATTTGTATGGGTTCTTCTTCAAAGGTCAAATCAGTCTTTACTTCAATCTCCTCCATTGACACAACATGTGAAGGATCCGATCGATATCGTCTTAACATAGACACATAAAAGACGTCATGGATTCTGTCCAACTCCGGTGGTAATTCTAACTGATACGCTACTGGCCCTACCCGTTTAAGAACCCGATAAGGCCCTATAAACCGCAGACTCAATTTGCCTTTCTTGCCGAACCTCAAGATCTTCTTCCAAGGTGAAACCTTCAAGAAAACCATGTCCCCAAAAATGAACTCAATCTCTTTGCGCTTTAGATCCGCATACGACTTCTGTCTATCAGATGCCTCCTTTAAGCGATCTCTTATCAACCTAACCTTACTTTCAGTATCTGCCACCAACTCCAGTCCAAGCACTTGTCGTTCACCCAACTCTGTCCAACACGTAGGTGTACGACATCTCCGCCCATAAAGTGCCTCAGATGGAGCCATCCGAATGCTTGTTTAGTAGCTGTTGTTGTATGCAAACTCCGCCAATGGCAAGTAGTCCTCCCAAATACCACGAAAATCGATAATACAACCTCTTAACATATCCTCCAAAATTTGAATAACCCTTTCCGATTGTCCATCCGTCACGGGTGAAAGGCGATCTTCGAAATCCAATCGTGTACCCAATGCCTCTTGCAACTTCTGCCAGAACCGAGATGTAAACCTAGGGTCTCGATCAGAAATAATCGACACTGGCACTCCATGCAGTCGCACTATCTCTGCCACATACAACTTGGCCAACTTTTGCAAAGTGAGTAATCGCATGCGACAGGTATGAAATGGGCAGATTTCGTTAACCTATCCACAACTACCCACACAGAATCTTTCTTGGTGGGTGTCAAAGGTAGCCCACTCACAAAGTCCATAGTTACTCTCTCCCACTTCCATAGTGGAATTTTCACTGGTTGCGATAATCCGTAAGGCAATTGGTGCTCGGCTTTAACTTGTTGGCATGTCGACATTTCCCAACAAATTCAGTCACCTCTCGTTTCAGTCCAGGCCACCAGTATACCTCTCGCAGATCTCGATATAACTTATTCATTCTAGGATGCATGGCACAAGGTCCACCATGAACTTCATTTAAAATCAATCGCCTCAATTCAGGGTCTTTCGGAATACAAACTCTTCCACGAAAGCACAGAACTCCGTCAGTGTTCAGTCCAAATTCCTCATTCTCACCATTCTCAACTTGCCGAAACCGAAGAACTAACGAATCATCCTTCAACTATTTTTCTTTAATTTGCTCAGTTCAAGTAGGCCTCACTTGCAACTCTGCCAACAGACTTCCATCGTCGAATAGACTCAAACGTGCAAATAAGGCTCTCAAATCAGTAACAACCCTTCGACTCAACGCATCAGCCACCACGTTAGCCTTACTTGGGTGGTACTCAATTGAACAGTCGTAATCCTTAAGCAACTCAATCCATCTCCTTTGCCTTAGGTTTAGCTCCTTCTGAGTCAACAGATACTTAAGACTCTTATGGTCTGTGTAAATAATACACCTTTCTCCATATAAGTAATGTCTCCAAATCTTAAGTGCAAAGATCACTGCTGCCAACTCCAAATCATGAGTAGGATAGTTTCCTTCATGAGGCTTAAGTCGTCGCGAAGCATAGCGACCACCCTACCCTCTTGCATCAAGACACATCCTAACCCCACATGTGACGTATCGTCAGACACGCGGAAGTCCTTCCTGCACTCGGTTGAATCAACACCGCACTTCACGTAACCTTTTCGGATGGTCGAAAGCTTTTTGCGCTTCTCGGTCCAAACAAATGCTACCCCTTTCCTTAACGGTTTAGTCAATGGTGCAAAGAATCGAGAAAATCCTTCTACGAACCTTCGGTAATAGCCTGCCAAACCCAGAAAACTCTGAATTTCCGATATTGACTTCAGTGGTTTCCATTCCAAAACTACTTCAATTTTCCAAGGATCCACCCTAATTCCTTCAGCAGAAACTACATGACCTAGAAAAGTCACTTCTTGCAACTAGAATTCACATTTACTAAACTTCGCATACAGTTGTTTCTCTCTCAGCACTTGCAGCACAATACATAGATGCTCCTTATGTTTCTCCTCGACTGCCGAATATACCAGAATATCATCGATGAAAACTACCACGAATCGATCCAAGTAAGGTTGGAACACCTGATTCATCAGACCCATGAAAGCGGCAGGTGCGTTCGTCAGCCCAAACGGCATAACCAGGAACTCATAATGACCATATCGAGTTCTGAATGCTGTCTTATGAATATCCACTTCCTTTACCCTTAGCTGATGGTATCCAGATCAAAGGTCAATCTTGGAAAATACCGAAGCTCCTCTAAGTTGGTCAAATAAATCATCAATTTTTGGCAGTGGGTACTTGTTCTTTATCGTCAGTTTGTTTAACTGGAGGTAATCGATGCACATGCGCATTATCCCGTCCTTTTTCTTCACAAACAGGACCAGTGCTCCCCATGGAGGCACACTAGATCTAATGAAGCCTCTATCCAACAACTCTTGGATTTGAGCTTTCAGTTCCACTAACTCCTTCAGTGCCATCTTATAGGGTGCAATGGATACTGGAGCTGTTCCAGGCAGCAAATCAATTCCAAACTCAACTTCCTGATTCGGAGGTAATCTAGGAAGCTCCTCTGGGAAAACATCTCGAAATTCCCTAATAGTCCTGACGGTATCCATAATCAGATCCCCAGTTTCAACTTGATTTACAAAAGCCAAGTACGCCTCGCATCCCTTACGCATCAGTTTCTCAGCTCTTAAAGCTGATACCACATTGGACAAGTAATCTCTTCGTTCCCCAATAATCATTACCTCTTCATCCTTAGCAGTTCTTAACACCATCCTCTTAGCTACACAATCCAGCGTTGCCCTATGCTTAGCCAGCCAATCCATCCCTAAGATCAAATCAAATTCTCCGAACGGCAACTCCATCAAGTCTCCACAGAAAATCCTACCTTGGGTCTCTAAAGGCACCTCCCTGAAGAGTTTCTCTACTTTAACCGAGTGACCTAAAGGACTTATCACAGTTACCCCACGCACAGTCTCCTCAAAGTGAACACCCAATGCCCCAAAAATGGCATAAGCAACATGCAAATGAGTTGACCCCACATCTATCAGAGCAGTATAAGGGATACCAGAGATAAAAAACGTACCAGTTATGACATCAGGTGTGTCACCCTCCTCACGGCGATGAGCAGCATATACCAAAGCTGGCTGACGAGCCTCAGTATTAACAGTACCCCTACCGGGCGCCCCACGTCCACGGCCATTACCACCACGGCCTTGGCCACGACCTCTCGGCGCCGGCGGTCCACCTCGCGCTAGTTGGACAGGTTGCACAGCCCCTTGTTCAACCACTTGAGCCTGAGCTGGCCTCCTAGGACAATCCCTGATCCTATGTTCCTTTGATCCACAATGAAGACAAGCCCCAAAACGCTTCCAAAGATTCCCCGATGCATTCTACCACAATCTCCACAAGCTTGTGGTCTAACTGTGTTCACCGGAACCGCTCGAACTTGTTCCTCCATCCTAGCTCTCTTAACATTTCAGTTCGCAGCACCAGCTGGTCCAGCATCCCTCCTGAACCGGTTTCGATCCCTGTCGTGGTTCTTTCGTTTGGCTTGCTTCACCTCTTCAGCTATCTTAGCCTTCTCTACCAGTGCAGCAAAATCGCACTCTTTCTGCGGAGCTATGAGCACCCTTAACTCATCCCTGAGGCTATCCTCAAAGTGAACACTGTGCTCATATTTGATGGAGACAATGCCACTAGCGTACCGGCTCAATCGCAAAAACTCTGCCTCATATTCAGCAACGGTCTTACCACCTTGGGTCAGGTTCAGGAATTCTTTTCTTCGTGCATCCACATAGCTAGCTCCGACATATTTCGCCTTAAAGGACTGCTTGAACAACTCCCATGTTACCCTCTCAGCTGGGGTACCCTCTCTCACAGTGATCCACCACTGATACGCCTCGTCCCGTAGTGATGACACCGCCCCTTTTAACTTCTGCTCTACTGAGCAATCCAGGTCATCCATAATCTGCTCCATGGCTTCTGGCCAGTACTCCTCCACATTTGGGGCTACTTCAGATATACCCCTAAAAACCTCCGCTCTGTTGGCCCGGAGTCGCTCCGAAATGGACCTCCTATTCATGGGCTCGACATTAGCTCCAGCCACCCTTTCCAAAACTCTTAACATGGCCTGGGATAGAGCGTCGTCCCCCACGGCCCGATCATACGGCCCATTTTCACCCACCGGTGGTCGTGCTACTCCAGCGGGTATGTGTTCAGAAGTCGAAGATCCAGCTTGAGTACTACCTCGGCCTCGACCACGGCCTCTTCCCCGAGTAGCTCTCGTACTCATTTCGATTTATCTGATTATGAATTTTATGATATTAGTATAATGTTCAATTGTTTATTACAAGATGTCTTATGGAAATATAGCAGTTCAAGGATTGTTTTCGTAATGTCGTATCCTAGCTACAGTCTCATTTTTACCGTTTTACAACTCTACCCTATCTAAAGTATCATAGTAGGGTCTCAGTTCTATTCATAGCATTATATCATTATCACATAACGTAAAAAGAGTATACTTACAGACTTGGTGCCAGGGATTCAGTGCGCCACCTCTTTCTCCAATCCATTTAAAACTCAAAAACCATGCTTTTGATCACAGAAAATAGAAGTTTAAAATTTTGATTTTGAAACACCTTTGTAACACCCTTGTTTTGAAACTCTTGATTTTAGCCCCGTTTTAAAAAACCAGAAAAACTTGAACCATTTTAACATGTATACCTTGTAAAACATCTTTGAAAAGAACTTCCCAATACCATTTCCAAAAATACCCTTCTTGGGCCTAAGTTTTCGAAAAGATTTTTAGACCCGATCCACAGCCAAGTTGTTGGAACTTGGCTCTGATACCACTAAATGTAACACCCCAAACCCGGCCAAGACGTTATGGCCGAATCCGACGTACCACATTGAAGTTAAAAACCCATGTTTCATTTTAGTGTTAAAAACTGTCTTTTGTTAAGCTAAAGTGAATGGAAGCTGGGCACCAGGTAGGTATCCACAACAGAGGAGGTGAGCCATGAAGGTTGCTTAAGTACCAAGCTCTTCGATTGGATCCAATCCTAGACATGCCCACAACCATTGCCACACTTTGGTTGTATCGAGTTGAGATTCCTTTGAGTAGTTATTATCTTTGTAAAATCGAATAATCGTGACGTTGTGTTATTAAAAAAAACAAATATCATTTTGGAAACGCGCCCTATGTCTATCCCATTTGAATTATTATCAACCAGTTTAAAGTTATTGAAAATAAAAATAATCCCCGAAAAACAAAGAAGAAAATTTAGTTAAAATGGCCTTATTACAACCCAAGATTAAATAGTAAATAAAATAAATTAAGGAAAATAAATCACTTATTTCAAAGCCCAAAAATGATCACCATGGCCACTCTGAATCCCCTCCGGCTCCAAGTCACCAACATCAAGGCCCACCTGCAAGGTTAAGGAAAGGGGTAAGTTTGGAAACTCAGTGTGTAAGAAAACCCATCCCAAGCCCAAGTCAGCTCAAGCCCGTTGAGCCTAAGCCCATTCAGTTAACAGTGGGTACTAGGCCAAAGCCCTTTTCAAAATACAATAAACTGGGCCTTAGCCCCTTTTCAGATAACAGTATGGCCCAAAGGCCCATTCCAGAATACAGCAGTCATATTCATATATGCAAGCCCAACCCAGCCAATAACCAACCGCTAAACTCCACCCGAACCAGCCCTACACTCCATGTGGGGAATAGCTCAACCCACCCAGCCCTACACTCCACAGTTGTAGCATTGCTGGCCAGTTATCAGTAAATTGAGGCAAAGCCTCCAGTACGTAGACAGGCCACTTTCAGTACTTTCTCCATCAATATCCCAGTCCCATACATCAGATAATAATAACACGGCATGCAGTAAATAACAACAGTCAAACATGCATTTCAGTCAACCTTAACCCTAAGGGTATCTCAGTAATTCCACTCCTAGGGGTAAATCTGTAAATTTTCCACCTATAAAGGTATTTCAGTAATTTATCTATTTTAGGGTTTTCATGCATATACTCACTTTTCACGTATTAACAAAAACATTTACCGAGGGTTCTTACCGAATTGGGCCCGCTGGCCCATTATCTTAATTTTGGCCCATTAAGCCCAAAAATATTGAAGGCACAGAAATCTTGCACTCTACGGTCTAAACACTATAGTTTACCAGAAACGTTAATCGATTTACCTCACGACCATTCGCACACTCGCAAGTCCACAAAATACCGATTTTTCGGTATTTTAGCTTTTCGGCTTTTACCGATCTAGGCTAAGAAGGGGTGTCAGCTACACACCTATTTTATGATGATACGCTAACGAGATCCACGCACAACTACCTACAATTATATTACTACCACGTTAATCTAACTACCGAAATGAACTACATAATAACTCATTACCTTATTCGGCCATAACACCTTAGGCATTAACAATCCTACCTTTGCCGAAGTTTGCGACTAGACTTAGATCTTGTTGCTCCACCTGTCCAAGCCCTTGATCAGCAGCCTCTATATTACCTTACTAATAAGACAAAATAGTTATCACAACCTCTTAGGGCTACAAGTCCAAGTCGATAGCCTCCCTAACCTTTAGGGGTTTCAGCTTTTCTAAAATACGAAATAAAGACTAGATTGAAAAGACTTACCACCGGTTCATTCGGTCAATGATTCCAATTAATCTCTACTCAATTCTAATGCCGATCTAAGCCCTCAAATGATAACAAAAGTCAAGCCTTCAGTGATCTCAATAGTCGGCTAAGTCCCTAAAAGTGTGGGGTTTTCGGCTTTTGCTGGAACTGTGTAAAGAAAGATGAAATATGAGGGTTTTACTGTGGTCTAGTCGACAAAAACTTAAGGTTTAGAGAACTAGAGAGTCGGTTAAGACTGATGAAAAGGATAAGAGAATTGGCTACAAGAAATCGGCACAGAAGAAAGTATAGTTTTCGGGATTTCAGCTTTTTAAGGCAAATGGCTATGAAGGTTTTAGAAAAGTATGAAGAAAAAGATGGAGATACACAGGTGGATAGAGAGATTCGGCAATAGAGGAAGAGAAGAAAAATAAAAAGTTGATGAAGAGAGGAGAAAAGAAAGAAGAGGAGAATGGTCAGGAAACGACACAATTTTCCCCTAATGCCGAATTTATACTGGCACTTAACCTAGCCGAATTTTGCCCCCCTAAAGTACCCCTTGGCCGGCCAACTCTTGCTCCTCAAGAGTCCACCATTCGGCCAACACTACTCTCCCTAATCAGCTCCTAAATCCTCTCCCTTATCCCCTCCTTACTCAATCCCTTAAGCAATTTAAACTCCTCTTGACAGACTTTCACTTCAATTCCATTACTTACCTTTTCTGTGCATAAAAATTAATATCACTAATTTGCTTACCTTGCGACTCAAACCTTATTTCTCCTTGGTCATCCACACGCCACCTCTAAAGCCCCCCCAAGTGACGTCACAAGCCAGCTTACTACAGGCTTCCCTATGTTTTATTTTACCCAATTAATACTTAAAAGCCCAACCAACCAGAACCCCTTTTTCTTATGGAATTAAAATTAATTAAAACTACCGGGTTTTTAACCTAAGCTTAGGCCTTCTAAAGGCCCACTAACCTAAGTAAATCCACACCAAGTAGGCAGAACACCAAAAATTTAAAATTTGCCAACATTCACAGAATTCCCAAAAATTGGTGCGTTACAGTAAAAGTGATGTTCTAATAGCTAAAGGCGTCAAATAGCTATAGAACCTTTAAGTAAAGGTCCTTATGTGGTAATTCGCCCAATTGTGAGTTAGTGTATGATATTTGGTTTGGCATTTGTGTAAATATGAATTTTTTTAATGGCAAATTAGTAAAAAGATAAATAGTATTTAATTAAATAAAACCAAAACCAAATTTCATCTTTTATTTTCTATTCTCCACCGATTGTAGAAGAAAAACTAACCATTTTTGTGCTAAAATTTTGGCAATCTCATCTTCTTCAATTAAGGTATGACTTTTGTCTCGTTTTTAATGATTTCTACGTTTTTGAGATCGTTGCAACTAGGTCTAGCTAGCCCAGGGACTAATTTGCAAAACTGTTATAAATTTTGAATGTTGAAATTGATGAATAAGCATGTATTTTGAATTTTCTTGATAGATTATGAATGCTTGTTGATAGATATACAACTTTTGTTAAGTTACTTTTAATGAAAATGCAAATTAGGGGCTAAATTGTGAAATGTGTAAATTTAATGGTTAAAACGTGAAATAAATGAAAATTTTGGGCTACTATAATCATGATAAATATTCGGCTAGGCTTGGGTTGTGATGAAATTGAATGAATTTTATTTTACGAGCCTAGGGACTAAATTGTAAATTATTGAAATATTAAGGGCAAAAGTGTAAATGTGCTTTAATGAGTGTTTTGGATTAAATTGAATAGAGAGATAATTGAATAAGCTGAATTTGATATTATATAGATCAAGAAAAGTGAAATACGAACTTAGATTGGGGGAAGAACAAAGTCTCAAATTTGTTGACACGTGTCATCTTTTTTACACCCGATGTAAGTTCATATGTAATAAGCATTGATATAATTATGTTTTAAATGCTTTGATATTGTATGAATTGTGAATTCGACTCTACGGGTATGTTTGACGATGATTCGGCATTGAAACTTCTAGTTGAACCTTAGGAATAGATTAGGATACTAGTGACATGTCATTAGGGGACACATTGATTTGGCTTCGGGCCATGATATCGGCACTTTGGGTGTGAGTTACTTTGATTTGGCTTCGGGCCATGATATCGACACTTCGGGTGTGAGTTGTTTTGATTTGGCTTCAGGCCATGATATCAGCACTTCGGGTACGAGCTTCACTAATTTGGCTACGAGCCATGATATTAGCACTTCGGGTGCGAGATATATTGAGTTGGTTTCGGGCCATGTTATTGGCACTTAGTGTGTGAGACTCCTGAGTATTTGACTTCTATTCTGGATGGTTCAATGGGTATATTAAAGATGTGAATTTGTGAGAAATAGATAAGTATCGGTACAGGTATGTACAGAAAACTATTTGAGCAATGAATTAAAGGAAGTTGTAAGCTTATGATCAATTATGTTGTTAAATTCCATGTTAAATTGGTGTTTAATGTTTTGATGCAATTTGAGTTACTTATTCAAAAATGTAAATGAATGGTGAAATTTGCTTAATTATTTCATACGAGTTTACTAGGCTATAAAGCTTACATTGTTTATTTTTCTGTGTTTTATAGTGATTTCTAAGCTAGCTCGGATTTGGGGATCGTCGAAAACTTCATCACATTATCAAGCTATCAAATTGGTACTTTTAAGCTTATGTTTTGGTTATATGGCATGTATAAGGTTTTGGTCATTTTGATTATGAGTTAATAATGTTTTTGGCCATTAGAATTGGCTTGTAAATGTTTATGTTTTAACTTGTAAATATAGCCATGAGAGTTGGCTTAATTTGGTTGTTTTGGTTATGTATAAATATGTGCATATATGTTTTGTGTTGTGAGTTTATGTATGAATATATAATGCTTGGGAATTATAAAGATTAGGATGTTAAGTGGTTGATTTTAGAGTAGTTACATGCTTGTGGTTTTGATGTAACATGATGCAAATTTAGAAGTGTATAATTAGTTGATTTATAAATGTGAATTGGTATAAGTGGTATAACATGTATTTGTGATTTGTGTGCATGAAGAATGAGAGAATAGAATGTGCATGAGGTATGGCTGAATTGGTTGATTAAAATTCCTTTTAATGTTATGTTTTGGTGCCATTTGGGTTAATATAGGTGTGCACAATTTTTGGTGGCAAAATGGCTTGGTAAATAGCCTATTTTTGTCCACACGGCCAGAGACACGGGCGTATGTCTCAACCGTGTGTGATAAGCGAGCATTTACACAGCCTTGTGTCCCTTGATGTTGAAATTAAAATCAAGTGAGTATGCTCCACACGGCCTTACACAGGGGCATGTGACTTGGCCATGTGGCATAAGCCAGTATACCCTACAGGTTTGGCACGGCCTAGTACATGGCCCGGCACACAGGCATGTATGGCCATTTTTAGGGCACACAGGCTAGCTACACGACCATGTGCTCCTAATTCGAATGTCCACACGGGTTGTGACACAGGCATGTCTGTTGGCCGTGTGAGACACACGGCCAAGACACATGAGCGTGTGTCCCTTGTTTTTGAGAAAAAATCTTAAGTGTTCAAAAAGTTTACAAAGTTATCGGTTTAGTCTCGAACCACTCCCAATGTATGTTTAGGGCCTCGTAGGCTTGTATTAGGTATTAGGGACACAACGATTGGTTTTGAATGAAATGTATATGATTTGATTAATTGTATGTGAAATGTATGTTTGAATGTATTATAAGTTCAGTAATGCTCTGTAACCCTATTCCGGCATTAAATACGTGTGAGGGGTGTTACACCTAACCACTCATTAATCTCCCCTAAAGGATTTAGCCACTCATGTTATTCATGATCTCTCACTCGATTGAATAAATCATGTAAAGGGTACGTTCGATTCAGAGGAGAAAAAAGAACTGAATAATTGTGGATTGAATATCGAATGAGAAATGGTGTAGTAAATCTCTTAATTGGAGTAAAGACATAAAAAAATGCAAAAGAAAATATAAACTTAAATACTTGAATTAAATAAATAAACTCTTGAATAAAAACTTATGTCAAGAAGAAAACAAGAAAGTATTGAAAAACTGAAAAGAAAATAAATTAAATCTACAAACTCTTGAATAAAAACTTATGTCAAGAAGAAAACAAGAAAGTATTAAAAAGCTGAAAAGAAAATAAATTAAATCTACTCCTAAACTACTAGGGTTTTTTTAAGGCGTCTAAGGAAACTTGATTACATCAATCCCCTAATGTCTTATTTTTAGAGGTGTTGGAAACCCAAATTAGGTCTTTGGCATGTCCTAGGCCTTATAATAAGTTTGATTGCATGAACGAAAATATCCCTGATAAGCTTGGGCAGCACGTTGGCCTTATGTCGCACCACACCCCTTGCATGGCACAACACAACATCCAACTTCAGCCTAAATCGTTCTTTTGGTGCTTTGACATCCCAAGAAGCTTGTGCAGCACTCGACCCTTGCTTTCATGTCAATTGGGCCTTTATATCTTCACCGTACACACTCAATTGAACTAATTAGAAGAACCTAAGGCTTGTGTCGGCCTATTGGGTCACAACACCTACAAAATGTGTTAAGAAAATATTTATTTTTATTAACTTTCTATCCTAAGGCCTAATTACCGAAAACATAAATTAAAATGCTAAATTGCTTAGAAAATAAACTCCTTATGTGCGAAATTAACTACTACATTTGATAGTAGGTCAAATACCTCCACACTTAAATCTTTGCTTGTCATCATGCAAACTACCCAAAAAAACCGAAAATAAACTAAAACGAAAAACAAGAAATAAGCATGCAAAGAAAAGAAAATGTACTTGAGTCAACTTCATGCACAAGATTGGATCGGAGCATCGACACTAGGGAGATTTGCCTGAATATATAACTCTAGCTAGAATATTAAACAATATACAATTATTTACATTTAAACAAATTAGTTTAATAAATTATAAAGTAAACAAGTTAAAGAAAATTATTTATAGATCTCCATAAAAATGTATGTACGAATATATTGCAGAGCATAGTTAGTTCGAATTTATTATTCCTACTTGGTTTATTTTTGTCCATGCTTTGAACTCTAATGCAGTAATATTTCCCCGAGAACCCTTATGATTGTTTTTTTATTTTTTCTATTTGTGCCAATATTATTGAGATTTTTCTCGGGTACTTTTTATAAAGGTTATACTCATCATACTTCACCATTTCAATAACCATGGATTTGATGGAGTATTTTCCTTTTAATTCGAACATCTTATACTTCTACAAATATAATTACCTCTTTGTATATACCTTTATCACTTGGTATATTTAATCTCTTTTACCTACCTACAGTTTAATAAACTGAATTGATTAGTCTAAATATAAACAACCTAATTTATTTAATTTTAGGCTAAATTTACAATTTAAACAAACAACCTAGGTGTTTGCTCCTAACCAATCATCTGTATTTCTACAACCTCAAGCACCAACATGTAATTAAAAATTTAAAACAATGAAAATAAAATAACTGAGAATAAAAATTTTGAAAATTTTCGTAAGTCACCCCCACATTTTATTCGATACATTGTCCCTATTGTGCAACTAAAAATATAAAGGAAAGAGGTTACCCAATTAGCCTAATACGTGCAACGCTATTGGTAAGACTACTCCTCTTTTCAATTTTGGCTCTCAATGGTAGTACCGTAAAAAATTGTGGGGTTTCTACAAAGAAAAATTAAAAACATACAAATATATATATATATAGAAAACACTAAATCCTAACTAATTAAAACTAATACAAAAATTAAAAATCACCTAAAAATAAAAATATAGTAAAAAATCCAAATATATATAAAAATATTCATCACTAGTCGAAATAAGGATCCGATGCTTCATCTAATTTGCTTGGTTTGCATTCTGGTTCCTCCTCATGGTCTTCCTCCAAGTCTTCTCTAGGATCTTCCTCTTCTTCCAATTCCTTCTCCTTGCTTGGTTTGATCTTTGCCTTGTACTTATCACCTGGGAATTGAGGTAGCTTCATCATGTTTTTCCTTGCGTACTCTTTGTAAATTGGTTTAGCTTCTTGCATCCATTGAATCATCCATACCAAATTAGGTAACACATTTGTACCGATTGGGTTTTGACTTAAAGGCCCTATTTTGTTCCCTACTGCCTACCAAGTGTTTTTGATTTGGTTTGTGTATTATGAATTCCGATGGTTGTAGGTAACATTTTACTTTTCCCATTGGTACTTGTGCTTGTTCACACAAGGACGTTACTAATTATGGGAAAAGCAATTCGACCTTGACTTTCCTAACAATAAATAGCATGCTCCGGTATAACCATGTACCAACAAATTCTTTCTTCCCTTAGTATGGCATACAACATCGTAGCTTGGAACGTATCTATGTTGGACATATTAGAGGCTGGATAAACTCGAGTACCGATAAACTACAATCGTATTCTTGCTTTTGGAGTTAGTTATTCTTGTGAAATTGATGTTGGGAAATTAATCTAGGATGTAGTTCCCATGCACCTCGCCTTTTCGTTAGAAGATTAATTATGTCATCCTTTTGCTCCCTTAGAAATTTTATAAGATTCGTTCATTGTCCAGAATCATAGAGAGATATAAATGCAGCATAATACATCGATATTTTAAAAGGTGATATCAAAACTTCTCTTCCTCAACAATTATTGTAACACCCTTTACCCGTACCCGAGACCGAGACCGAATACGAGGCATTACCAGACATGTACATGAACATTTTCAGAAAATACAAATTATAAAATTTCATCCCAATATAAAACCAATCAAATAACATCTTATTGTCCCTATTATGGGCTTTCGAGACCCTAAACATATGTCGAGAAAGGTTCGGGACTAAACCAAGAACTTGTAAAAGTTCATGAATTTTTTTCTAGGTAAAGCCTCACACATCCGTGTGAAGGCATTGCACACGCTCATATGCTTCAGGACATGCCCGTGTGCTTCGGGACACGCCCGTGTCCCTTACCCGTGTTGAATTTATGAAAATTATTTTTCATTTCAAACCTACAGGGGTTTTCACACAGCTTAGCACACGCCCGTGTTTCTGGCCCGTGTCCTTCACACGACCTAGACATGTCTATGTGGCCGCCCGTGTCCAAAAACTCGAGCATTCTGTTTATGATGTCAGTATGCATTTAGGGGCACACGGCCAAGACACACGCCTGTGTGTCTGACCCGTGCTCGAAACTGACTTAAAATTTTAGGTGCAGGGGACACACGACCATACCATACGCCCATAGGGGCGATCTGTGTGTCACACACGGCCTAGACACACGCCCGTCTGTCTACCCGTGTGGACCTTGTAAGGCTATTTTCCAAGCCTTTGGTCACCCTCTATCAACCAATCACACTTATAGGTTACCTTAATACATGATAAGGTCAGATTATACACTTACATATAACCTTGATAAACCTCATTACAAGTAAACCTCATATCATCGGTTTTATACATGCTAGGTTAATTCCCTTTTTGTATTAAGGGTTTCCATGTCTCATTAACAGTTTTAAAATTGGCTCATTATTATAACTTATTTCTAATTATGGTCAAGCCATCCTATGCAAACATAAGCATGCATAAATTTGTAGGTCATAGCCTACTTCAAAATGAGCCAATTCCTATGCCCATATACAAAAAGATAGGTATATCTTTATATGCCTTCATTTTGGTGAATCAAATGACACATATAACAAAATAAACCAAAAGCCCTATACATGCCATTGAACCAAATAAAAGTGTCCTTATACCAAAGCTGGACTAGTTGATAGTGTGTCGACTCTCCAACTATCTTCCAATCTTTATGAGTCCTCGAGCTCTGTAAGACAGGGAAAAGAGAGGGGTAAGCATTTACATGCTTAGTAAGCTCGAATAACTGGAAAGTAAACTTACCGAGTAATTAGCATACAACCATATTAGACAATAAAACCAACAAGCATGGAATGGTTTCCTTATCACATGGACTCAATCAACAGGTTTTTCACATAACAATGCACCATGTAATTAATCTTAGATGAGCTCATCATTCATCATTTCATTGATATACATCATATTAATCCCGTTGACTTTCTAGGAAATCTCGATGGATTATCCATTTACCATCAATTCATAAGAATGATCATTTCAGGTATGCACTCCCGCGAACCTCGCATTTTTCGGCGGGATTACCAGTCCAGGCAAAATCCCCGTATTGTAAACTCATAAGGTGATGTTGGGATTACCAGTTCAGGCTAAATCCCTTACAGCGACAAACACCCTTAATGAGCTCGGATTTGACTTACCAGTCTAGGCTAAATTCAGACCCTAACAGATTACCCGTCTGGGCTAAATCCACAATGCACATATATTCTTTGGGAGGCTCGATCACTCAAGGAACACCCGTCCGGGCTAGATCCTTTCCATATTTGAGATCAACGGTTACCCATCCGGATTAAATCCTTTTCTGCAACACATGCAGGATCTCAAGTCATGTAAGCCATGGTTTATCCACTAAACTTCCTCTTTAACCTCAACCGGGAAATTTATTAACATTTCATTATTAAAGATACATTTCATGTATTTTCATGCCATCGTCAAATGTAATTATCATACATTCATAAATCATGCAATTAGGCATATTATGAGTTTACTTTAAGTTATCGGAACTTACATGGTACTCGTCTCGGTATCATGTATCAGTTATTCCGAAACCTTTCGTTTTCCTCGATCGACCTCCGGAATTTGTTCCTTCCAGTCTATAACAATAAAAATAAACCATTAACAAATCACATTCTACTTTTCAAGTCTAAATTTCACCCCCGATCCAAATGATCGTTTTGCCTCTAACCTTTTTTATGATT
Organism: Gossypium longicalyx; assembly: GCA_025698465.1. Lineage (NCBI taxonomy): Eukaryota > Viridiplantae > Streptophyta > Magnoliopsida > Malvales > Malvaceae > Gossypium > Gossypium longicalyx. The sequence goes on along the minus strand of CM046995.1, from coordinate 60,972,952 downwards.
TAGTCCTTAGGCTCATATAATGAAATGCATGAAATTTCTACATTACCCAAGCCTAGCTGAATATTCTTTCCTCTTATGGCAGCCCACATTTTTCCATTATTTCATATTTCTACCTCACATTTTACACCTTTTGCAAAAATATCCTTTTAGGGGTTTTTCATGAAAATCACCTAGGAAAAGATGTTTAACACACATCCAACTTTCATATTCCTCCATAAAACCATCAAAATACAAGCAACTCATGCATGGGTAAATTTCTAAACATGAACCCTAGCATGAAATATGGGTAGAAATAGAGAGAGTAAGCTACCGAGATTTCAAAAATACGAAAAACATTAAAAACGGGGCTTGAGAGCACTTACTATTGAGCTTGAAATGTTGAAAAACCCTAGCTATGGAGACCCTCGGAGTTTCAGCAGCATTGGGAAGAAAATGAGCTGATTTTGGCTTGATTTTTCCCTTTTTATTTCATTAAATTGCCAAATGACCAAAATGCCCTTAAGCCCTTTCTTTAAATTTTTACCCATACATGCTCATTTTTGTCCAAAAACTTAGAAATTGGGTTAATTACTCGCTAAGGACCTGTAATTAATATTCCAAAGTAATTTCATAAAAATTGCTTCTAGAATCCAAGTTTTACAATTTATTCAATTTGGTCCTTATTTTCCAATTGGGCACTTTACCCATAAAATTTCTTCATGAAACTTTAACACATGCATATTCTAATATTCTAGACCTTATAATAATCAAAAAATAATTTTTTTGAGGTCGAATTTTTTGTCCCAAAACGACTATTCCGATTAGGCCCTATTTCAGGATGTTACATTTCTCCCCCTTAGGGACTTTCGTCCTCGAAAATCTTACCAGTAAACAGGTGCAGATATTGGCTTCTCATGGTTTCTTTTGGGCCCCATGTAGCCTCTTCCACACCATGTCGATGCCATAAACCTTTACTAAAGCCACATCTTTATTTCTCAACTGTTTAATCTCACGAGCCAAAATCTTGACCGGTTCCTCACCATAAGTCATGTTCGGTCTAATCTCAACTTCCGTCGGTGAAATCACATGAGAGGGGTCTGATCGATATCACCTTAACATAGACACATGGAACACATCATGAATCTTTTCCAATTTGGGTGGTAATGCCAAATGATAGGCTAATGGTCTAACTCTTTCAGTGATCTAGTACGGTCCAATAAATCGCGGACTTAGTTTGCCTTTCCGGCCAAATCTCAACACCTTTTTCCATGGAGATACTTTCAAGAATACTGTATCTCCAACTTGGAACTCAATCTCTTTTCTTTTCAAATCAGCATATGACTTTTGCTTATCCGATGCCGCTTTTAAACAGTCTCGTATCACTTTAATCTTTTCTTTAATTTTCTTGATTAGATCGATTCTGTGGATCCGACTCCCTTTAAGTTCTGTCCAATCCAATGGAGTTCGGCACTTTTTACCATACAAGGCCTCATAAGGCTCAATCTTCAAACTCATTTGAAAACTATTGTTGTAGACAAATTCTACCAATGGCAAGTATTTTTCCTAGCTACCCTGAAATTCGAGGATGCAACTTCGTAACTTATCCTCAAGGAATTGAATCGTCCGCTCAGATTGACCATCGGTCTGCGGGTAAAAAGTTGTACTAAATCTCAACTTAGTACCCAAGGCTTCTTATAAATTCTTCCAGAATCTCGAAGTGAATCTCGGGTCTCTGTCTAAAATAATCGACAATGGTACCCCGTGTAATCTTACAATCTCAAAGATATACAAGTCGACCAATTTATCAAGAGAATAATCTGTCCTTACCAAAATAAAATGAGCTGACTTCGTCAACTTATCTACCACAACCCATATGGCATCTTTGTTTTTCAAAGTCAATGGCAATCCTGTCACGAAATCCATAGTAACTCTATCCCACTTCCATTCGGGAACCATCACAGGCTGTAACAAACCTGAAGGTACTTGATGTTCAGCTTTGGCTTGCTGACATATCAAGCGTTTTGATACAAATTCGAAAATGTCATTTTTCATGCCGTTCCACCAGTACATTTTCTTCAAATCATTATACATCTTAGTACTTCCCAAATGAATAGACAAACGACTATCATGTGTTTCTTGCAAGATTTTTTGAATAAGCTCATCATCTTTAGGTACACAAACCCTATCTTTAAATGTCAAACATCCATCAAGACCGATCCAAAAATTTGATTCAATGCCTGACTCACATTGAGTTCTTTTAGCTTGCAGGTCACTATCATTAGATTGAGTATCATAAATTTCCTGCAGAAATGTTAGCCTAGCCTTTAGCTCTGCCAAAACTGAACCATCATCAAGCAATGCTAATCGAGCATCCATGGCTCTCAGTTCAAACAAGGATTTTCTGCTTAACGCGTAGGCGGCCATATTCCCCTTTCCCGAGTGATAGTCAATGATCAGCTCATAATCTTTAATTAATTCTAACCATCTTCATTGTCTCAGATTCAATTCTTTTTGAGTCATCAAACACTTCAAACTCTTGTGGTCTGTGAATATACGACAAGTTTCACCATATAAATAATGCCTCCAATTTCCAAGGAAAAAACAATGGCGACAAGCTCTAAGTCGTGCGTCGGATAGTTCTTCTCGTGTGGCTTCAACTGCCGTGAAGCATAGGCTATCACCTTGCCATCTTGCATAAGTACACAACCCAGTCCATTCAAGGATGCATCACTGTAGACCACAAACTCTTTTCCCGGTTCAGGTAATACTAAAACAGGAGCTTTAGTCAACAATGCCTTTAACCTCTCAAAACTCTACTGACACTTTTCTGTCCATTCAAACTTAACGTCTTTCTTTAGGAACCTCGTCATTGGAGTCGCTATCATGGAGAATCCTTTCACATATATCCGGTAGTAACTGGCTAAGCCCAAAAAACTTCTAACCTCAGTTACAGTTTTAGGCTGTTTCCATTCAAAAATAGCAGAGATTTTACTTGGATCAACTGGGATGCCTTCACTCGAAACAATATGAGCCAAAAGCCTAACTTCTTGGAGACAAAACTCACTCTTGCTAAACTTAGCATACAATTGTTTTTCCCGTAAGGTCTGCAACATAGTTCTTAGATGCTTCGCATGCTCTGTCTCATCTTTGGAATAAATCAAGATGTTGTCAATGAACACAACGACGAACTTATCCAAGTATGGCCAAAAGATCCTATTCATTAGGTCCATGAATACGGTCGGTGCATTAGTTAACCCAAACGGCATGACAAGAAATTCATAATGGCCATACCTCGTTCTGAAAGCTGTCTTAGGTACATCTGATTCTTTAACTCTCAACTGATAGTAGTCGGACCTCAAGTCTATCTTAGAGAACACGGTGGCTCCTCTCAATTGGTCGACCAAATCATCGATTCTTGGCAAAGGATACTTATTCTTAATAGTTACCTTGTTCAGTTTGCAATAATCTATACATTGCCTCATCGAACCATCTTTCTTTTTTACAAACAATACGGGGGCACCCCAAAGTGAAAAGCTTGGCCTTGCAAAACCTTTATCCATCAGCTCTTGCAGCTATGCTTTTAACTCTTTCAGCTCAGTTGGCGCCATCCTGTTCGGAGCAATAGAAATAGGAGCTGTTCCTGGTACCAAATAAATACCAAACTCTATCTCTCTTTCAGGAGGTAGCCCGGGTAATCCTTCTGGGAACACGTCTGGATATTCACATACTATTGGCACAAACTCAATCTTCAACTCCGTTTCCTTGGTGTTCAATACAAAAGCAAGGTAAGCTTCGTACCCTTTTCTCACGTATCTCTGAGCAACCATCGCTGTGACTACAACCGGCAGCGTACCCAATTCTCTTGAATCAACCCGTAGAATCTCACCATCTAGACATTTCAATTCAATGTACTTGCTACCACAGTTTATAATTACATCATGCAGGGCTAACTAATCCATACCAAGTATTACATCAAACTCATCAAATGGTAACAACATAAGGTTAGCCGGAAAGTAATGACCCTGAATCGTCAAAGGACAATTCTTACAGACTTTATCAACTAGTACTGATTTGCCTAATGGGTTCGACACTCTAATAATAATCTTCATAGGTTCAATGGGTATGTTCATACTAGACACCAATCTCATGCAAATGTATGAATGTGTCGACCCCGGATCAATTAAGGCAATAACACATGCATTGAAAAGAGAAAAAGTACCTGTGATAACGTTAAGAGCAAAGGTTTCCTCTCGAGCGCGTATTGCATACGTTCTTACCGGGGCTCAAGCCTCTGATTTTGTAGCATCTTTAGTCGTAACCCGACTGCCACTAGCACTTCTAGGATATCTCGGAGGCCTACCTCGTGCAATAGGAGCACTCGACTTAAGGGCTACTTTCACTTCTTTTCCAATTCGCTCTGGGCAGTCCCTGAGAAAGTGGTCAAGAAAACCGCATCTGAAACATGCACCGCTCTTCATTCAGCACTCTCTGGAGTGAAATTTGCTACATCTTTTACACTTCAGCTTTTGGTCATCTACAATCCCTACACTAGTTACCATCGGGGAGGAAGACTTCTGATTATGTCGTTTGGAGCCTCTCGCTCTACCCGGATATCCTAAAGATGAAGTAGAGCGTTCATGTTGGCTCCTTGATTTATTTGTGAGAAACAAGAGCTTCTTACCGCTGGATCTCTTGCCTGAAACTCGAGCCTCTCTCTTTGCTTGCTTTCTTTCATTATTGAGCTCCTCAGCCTTCTTGGCCTGATCAGCTAATGTGGTGAACTACCGTATTTCAAGAATCCTAATCAAAGCTTGATTTCCTCATTCACACCTTCCTCGAAGTGTTTACACATTTCTGACTCAGTTTGAACCCATTCAGTTGCATACTAACTTAGCCTTACAAACTCCCTTTTGTATTCTACTACAGTCTTATTTCCTTATTTGAGTTCCAGGAACTCCTTTCGCTTTGAGTCTAAGAACCTTTGACTGATGTATTTCTTCTTAAACTCTGCTTGGAAAAATTCCCAAGTGATGTTTTCCTTTGGCACCACTGAAGATAAGGTCTTCCACTAATGGTATGCAGTATCCTTCAGGAGAGACACGGTACACTTTAAGCACTCCTTAGGTGTGCACGATACTTCATCTAATACCTGTGTAGTATTCTCGAGCCAGAACTCAGCTCTTTCAGCATCATCATCGATCTTAGCTCTGAATTCCTCAGCCCCATACTTTCTGAGCTTATCTACAAGGGCCTTACCAATTCTTACCGGTGCCATACCTCGTGGTAATTCCTCATCAGGTTGGTTAGGGGGCGGGGGAGGTCATGGTATGTTGGGGAGATTCCTCAAATAATCTCCAAATCATTCATCCATCATGTCAAAGAAGGCAGTTTTGGCCTCTTCCAGGCCTTCAAACATAAGCCTTCTACTACTACTAGAAACAGCTCATTGTATAGAAGCTGGAGCATGGCTCTCGGCTCCCTCAGACTCATCTTGTGCTTGATTGAAGACAGTTACTATATTCAAAACAATTTAAATAGTTAGGAGATGTCACACTATCAACGTTCGAATAATGGCATGTATAGCAAAACTCAATACTCTCTATAGTAGTCCTAGAATCGATTAAATTGTAGCTCTAGTACTACTAAATCTAACAGCCCTTACCTGTACCCGACACTGGGACTGGATACGAGGCGTTACCAGACATGTACACGATCATTTTCAGAGAATACGAATTACAGAATTTCATCCCAATATAAAACCAATCAAATAACATCTTACTGTCCCTATTATGGGCTTTCGAGACCCTAAACATATGTCGAGAAAGGTCTAGGACTAAACCGAGAACTTGTGAAAGTTCATGAAAAATTTTCTAGGTAAAGCCTCACACGCTCGTGTGAAAGCATTGCACACGCCCGTGTGCTTTGGGACACGCCCGTGTCCCCTACCTGTGTTGAATTTATGAAAATTATTTTTCATTTCAAACCTATAGGGATTTTTACACGGTCGAGCACACGCCTGTGTTCCTAGCCTGTGTCCTTCATACGGCCTAGACACGCCCGTGTCCAAAAACTCGAGCATTCTGTTTATGACGTCAGCATGCATTTAGGGGCACACAGACAAGACACACGCCCATGTGTCTAGCCCGTGCTTGAAATTGACTTAAAATTTTAGGTGCAGGGGACACACGGCCATACCACATGCCCGTTTGTCACACACGCCCGTTTGTCTACCCGTGTGGACCTTGTAAGGCTATTTCTCAAGCCTTTGGTCACCCTCTATTAACCAATCACACTTATAGGTTACCTTAATACATGATAAGGACAGATTATACACTTACATATAACCTTGATAAACCTCATTGCATGTAAACCTCATATTATCGGTTTTATACATGCTAGGTTAATTCCCTTTTTGTATTAAGAGTTTCCATGTCTCATTAACACTTTTAAAATTGGCTCATTATTATAACTCATTGCCAATTATGGTTAAGCCATCTCATGCAAACATAAGCATGCATAAATTTGTAGGTCATAGCCTACTTCAAAATGAGCCGATTCCCATGCCCATATACAAAAAGATAGGTATATCTTTACATGCCTTCATTTTGGCAAATCAAATGACACTTATAACAAAATAAACCAAAAGCCCTATACATGTCATTGAACCAAATAAAAGTGTTCGTATACCAAATCTGGACTAGTTGATAGCATGTCTGTAACACCCCTTACCCGAGATAGTCGCCGGAGTCAAGCACGAGGCGTTACCGGACTTAGCTTACTAATTCGGGGCATAAAAATTTGCTTTTAAAATTAATTTAGTTTCATTCATTCAATATGTCCTTAAAAAGGGTCCTCGAGACCCTAAAACATGAAATTGAAACGGTTCGAGAACAAACCGGAATCAATAAAAATTTTCTGATCACTTAAACAAATCAAAACAATTTATTTCATCTTTCATAAATAAACTATCCATCTACGTCATAATCACTAAATAAATAATAACTTGAGTTATGAAACTCGAAATTCAAATCTGTAAATTTTATCTAAACCAGACTCATATATCTTCTTACTAAATTTGTTTCAGAATTTTTGGTCTAGGCAATTAGTACAGTTTATTAGTTAAAGTTTCCCCTATTTTAGTGTTTGGCTGCTCTGACCTCTGTTCACTACAAATTAGTTTTATCCCTGTACAGAACTCAAATAACCATGCCATTTATTTCTCTTAAAATTAGACTTAATAAGGAATCTATACATATAAATTATAACTTCTAATTATTTTGTTTACAATTTTTAGTGAATTTCTAAAGTTAGAACAGGGGATTCAAAAATCACTCTGACCCTGTCTCACCAAAATTTAAATATCTCATAAAATACAACTCCTTTATTTACTTTGTTTCTTTAATATGAAAATAGAATCAATAATCTTTAATTATATATCTCATTAACTATATAAATCCATTTATACTATTTTTAGTGATTTTCCAAATTCACGTCATTACTGCTGTCCGATATTGTTTTAAAGCTAATTTCATCTTTTTCATGATTTCCATGGAATAACTAGCATTTTGGCATACATAACACCAAACATGTCCTTGATTAGCCATTCCAATAGCTAATCATTATCAAGCATTTACATACCATTCATTAACCATATCATAAGATCATACACACAAAATGGCTACAATGTTATACATGTCATACTCAAAATGAAACGTCTAGCTATACCAAAATAATCCTCGTGATAGTGTGCCCAGACCTCTGACGTACTTTACGATCCCTGAGTTAGCTTGACAAAACTATAAAAAGAAGGAAAATAAATGGGGTAAGCATTAAGCTTAGTAAGTTTGCATGCAAATAAATAACAACATTCATAAGAATTATCTTACTACTTGGCATGATACTACTTAATGCAACTTCATTAATTGTCATAGACATATTTTAAACTTCTTCACTTACTCACTTAAATAATTACTTACTTAATCAAATTTATTAATACATTTTACTTACCTTTTTTCTTATCAAGCATACATGAACATTATATACTCACCTTTGCTCTTCTAGCATGAACTTATCTTACCTTTTTAGTATAACTCGTCTTACCTTACCTTACCTTGATATTCTCTTTAAATTTTCTCGTTGAACCACTTGGAATACTAAGGATACACGGGTACCTTACCATTGCCATGACTTGTCATGGTCTTACATGGTATCCTTTTGAAACTTACCATTGCCATGTCTCGACATGGTCTTACATGGTATCCTTGCCTTATGAACTCACCAATGCCATGCCTTGGCATGGTCTTACATAGGACCTTTGCCTTATAGTAACTTATCAATGCCATGTCTTGACATGGTCTTACATGATTTCCTTGCCTTAGAAACCTTACCAATTGCCATGCCTTGGCATGGTCTTACATGGTATCCTTAGACCCTGATGTCATGACATTTGTATCCTACACATTCCTAAGGTTCAACCGGGACTTTCTGAAATTACTTCTCCATCAATTCATGCTTGAATCTTCTTTGAATAATTCCATAAAATAAATATACACATGCTGGAAATTAACAACATTAACATAAAATAATAAAATATTGCATTTATTTACCGCAAACTTACCTCGAAACAAAATACGATCAACTATATCAATTTAGTCCACTATCTTTTTCTTTCCCCGATCTAACTCTGGATTTCGTTCTTCTTGATCTATAATAAAAAATTTAGCTTATTTAATACTCACATTTATTAAAACAGTCTTTGACTCAAACTTTGGCAAAATTACACTTTTGTCCTTAAACTTTTACATATTTACACTTTTACCCCAAGGCTCGAAAATTAAACTTCATCTTATTTTCATATGTTTTATGACATTCTGATCATTTTTCCCTTCTATGGCAACATCAAATTCTCACTCTCACATATACTTATGAACATTAGGTATTTTTACCGATTATGTCGTTTTACTCGTTTTCACGTAAAATCGCTTAGCAAAAGTTGTTTAACACAATTTCAAGCTTCATATTATACCATAAAACATCAAAATAAACACATTTCACCTATAGGTATTTTTCCAAATATAAACCCTAGGTTAAATTATTGCTAGAATAAGCTTAATCAAGTTACCGGGACTCCAAAAATGTAAAGAACATTAAAAACGGGGCTTGGAATCACTTACTATGGAGCTTGGAAGCTTGAAACAAACCCTAGCTATGGAGAACCATTGAAATTTCGGCCTAATGAAGAAGATGAGCACATTTTTACCATTTTTTTCCCTTTTTATTTCTTTTATTTACAAAATGACTAAAATACCCTTCATTAAAACTTTAGTTATTTTTACCTATGTATATCCATTTTTGTCCATGAAAATATAATGGTCTAACTACCATTTAAGGACCTCTACTTCAATTTAATCCCTTACCATTTAGAACTCATATTTATCAACTTTTGCTATTAATCCCTAATATGCAAATTGGACATGCAATCACTGAAATTTCTTATCGGTATTCTAAGACATGCATCTAATCACTCGGTAAATCATAAAATTAATCGCAATAAATATTTCTATCTTGGATTCATGGTTTCGCAACCACTGTTTCGTTTAGGCCCCTATTTCAAGATGTTACAGTTTCGAATCTCCAACTGTCTTCCAATATTTATGAGTCCTCGAGCTCTGTAAGACAAGGAAAAGAGAGGGGTAAGCATTTACATGCTTAGTAAGCCCAAATAACTGGAAAGTAAACTTACCGAGTAATTAGCATACAACCATATTAGGCAATAAAACCAACAAGCATGGAATGGTTTCCCTATCACATGCACTCAATCCACAGGTTTGTCACATAACAATGCACCATGTAATTAATCTTAGATGAGCTCATCATTCATCATTTCATTGATATACATCATATTAATCCCGTTGAGTTTCTAGGAAATCTCGATGGATTATCCATTTACTGTCAATTCATAAGAATGATCATTTCAGGTATGCACTCTCGCGAACCTCGCATTTTTCGGCGGGATTACCAGTCCAGGCTAAATCCCCCGTATCGTAAACTCATAAGGTGATGTTGGGATTACCAGTCCAGGCTAAATCCCTTATAGCAACAAATACCCTTAATGAGCTCGGATCTAAATTACCAGTCTAGGCTAAATTCAGACCCTAATCGGATTACCCGTCTGGGCTAAATCCACAATGCACACATATTCTTTGGGAGGCTCGATCACTCAAGGAACACCCGTCTGGGCTAGATCCTTTCCATATTTGAGATCAACGGATTACCCGTCCGGGCTAAATCCTTTTCTGCAACACATGTAGGATCTCAAGTCATGTAAGCCATGGTTTATCCACCGAACTTCCTATTTAACTTCAACCGGGACATTTATTAACATGTCATTATTATAGATACATTTCATGTATTTTCATGCCATCGTCAAATGCAATTATCATACATTCATAAATCATGCAATTAGGCATATTATGAGTTTACTTTATGTTATTCGAACTTACCTGGTACTCGTCTCGGTATCGTGTTTCGGTTATTCCGAAAACTTTCGTTTTCCTCGATCGACCTCTAAAATTTATTCCTCGGGGTCTATAACAATAAAAATAAATCATTAATAACTCACATTATAATTTCAAGTCTAAAGTTCACCCCCGCTCCAAATGACTATTTTGCCCCTAACCTTTCACATTTTTACGATTTAGTCCCTAGGCTCGTATAATGAAATGCATGAAATTTCTACATTACCCAATCCTGGCCGAATGTTCTTTCCTCTTATGGCAGCCCACATTTTTCTATTATTTCACATTTGTACCTCACATTTTACACCTTTTACAAAAAGGTCCTTTTAGGGGTATTTCATGAAAATCACCTAGGAAAAGATGTTTAACACACATCCAACTTTCATATTCCTCCATAAACCATCAAAATACAACTCATGCATGGGTAAATTTCTAAACATGAACCCTAGCATGAAATATGGGTAGAAATAGAGAGAGTAAGCTACTGGGATTTCAAAAATACGAAAAACATTAAAAACGGGGCTTGGGAGCACTTACTATTGTGCTTGAAATGTTGGAAAATCCTAACTACGGAGACCCTTGGAGTTTCGGCAGCATGGGGAAGAAAATGAGCTAATTTTGGCTTGATTTTTCCCTTTTTTATTTCATTAAATTGCCAAATGACCAAAATGCCCTTAAGCCATTTCTTTAAATTTTTACCCATACATGCCCATTTTTGTCCAAAAACTTAGAAATTGGGTAAATTACTCTCTAAGGACCTCTAATTAATATTCCAAAGCAATTTCATACAAATTGCTTCTAGAATCCAAGTTTTACAATTTATTCAATTTGGTCCTTATTTTCCAATTGGGCACTTTACCCATAGAATTTCTTCATGAAACTTTAACACATGCATATTCTAATATTCTAGACCTCATAATAATCAAAAAAATAATTATTTTGATGTCGGATTTGTGGTCCCAAAACCACTATTCCGACTAGGCCCTATTTCGGGATGTTCCAATTTTCCAATGCCATGGCATGTTCCATTCTCGATTCATCATGGCTTTTTTTAGGGTGGTGTAAAATTATTGAAAAATCAGGACACATGTTGGTTCCTTGGGAGGCGTACAATTTTTTTCCCAATAGAGTGTTTCGATTATATCTCTCATTTCACTCGTCAATGATTCTAAAAGCTCGAAACCTCTCTCTTGAAGTGGCACTTTTCCTTCAAATCTCTTCCAAGTGTTTCTCCTTCCCCTTTTTTTGAAGATTGTGGTAGTTATTAAGGGCAATATATAGAAGCAAACTAGGGCATTTCATGCTGTCCAATATTGGTGAAAACCTCTGAAGATTGCGTTGAATCAAGAATGGAAGTTACCAAAAATGGCTTGTGTATTGAGCCACAAGAGGTGAATGGCGCAACACGATAACAATATTTCCCCTATTTTATAGAATTTAAAGATGTGTCACACTATATATAGGATGTGGCGCGACACGATAATGAATTTTGGCATTCTTGGGATCACAAGGGTTAAGTCGCAGCATGAAATTGTTGTGTGACGACACGACTTCAATTTGGCTTCTCTAGGACTTGTAGAGAGTCATTGGTTGCCCGTACATGCACCCTACTAGCGTCTAGCTTCCTCGTTGCCTTCAAAAACTTGTGTCCCTCTAATTTTAATGTAAATTAACTAATCTAATTACTAATCTAACAAATATAAAACAAATCAGAATATTTACAAATTGGTTAAGTTCAATGGTTAAAATTTATGTTGTGCTGCCAGACTTGTCTGGTAATTCCTTGAACTTTACCATTGACTTTAGCTGTTGGTCTCGCTCATCTTGGCCTTGCCAATAGCTCCTTCTTCCACCGAAGTCTCACCATTTATCCCATTCTCTCATCTTGTGAGTGCCTATACTTGCATAACTCGGGAAATACCTTTGATCAGAGCCATTAGGGATTAAATTAAATAACATGTAACATTCCTACCTAGCTAATCCCTCACTATGGGAATCCCAACTACATTTCGATTTCGTGATTCATCTTTATAATTAGCTCATTTTACTTGAGATCAATAGTCGATTTAGAAGTGGCCAAAAATGGTCTACCCAACAGAATTAGGATTTCTTGATCTTCCTCATAATCGAGGACTACAAAATCAACAGGGATTATGAATCCTTGTACCTTGACCAATGTATCCTTGAGTACACCTTTTGGGAGTGCTAACGATCAATCGACTAATTGTAGCACCATCGATGTGTTTTTTAACCCTCTGAATTAAATTTTTTGATAAATTAATAGGGGTACTAAATTTATACTAGCCTTAAAATCGCAAAGGGCTTTGCTATAATATTTATCCCTTATCTCTATTAAGATCATAAAGCTACCCGGATCTTTTAATTTTGGGGTATCTTTGTTATGTTGTGATTTGAAATTACCGCCTTAAGTGCTGATTTGGCTACCTCCTCAATTAGCTCTTGGTGCTTGATTTTTTTCTCCTCCATGGGCTTATTTACATCTTTTGGAATTTTATCCTCGTCATGGATGAATTTGGTTGACGGATTCAATTCCTTGTTCGATAGCACCACGATTGCTTTTACTTGCTCCTTCCCATCTCTCTGAGGGTTTTTCTCCGTGTTACTCAGGAGACTATAGCCATTTTGCTTTTGAAACATTATCATTAGCTGGCTCATTTGGTCACAGAGACTATCCATTCAGGATTCAAGTTGTCCATACGTAGATTGGACTTATCTGATATCCATCTTCATTTTCTTCATCTCCCCCTATAGTCGGTTGAATCTTTGACCACATGCAGCATGGTTATCACCCACGGCTCATTGTTGCAACGATGGAGGTTGATAAGAAAGATTCAGTTGAGTTTGGCCTTGGTTTGCACCTCCTTGGTTACCTCCCTATTTGAGGTTTGGATGATCCCTCCAAATAGGATTATAAGTGCTTGATTAGGGATTTCCACCCTTATTACTTACATAGCTTATTTCCTACAGTCAGTTCTCGTATTGTGGCTCCGCTTTTGTTGGCTTGACGGTTGGCTCCAAACGATTGAGCTTTTTTAGGATTCATTGGTATTGTTCCTTATTTGTAGTTTTTACCATTGGAGGTTTTGATTGTACATGAATCTCTCATTGGGCCACATGTATGAATTCATGGCCATACCTTTAATGATTTTATAAGTACATTTGTACGTATGGAACATGAAAGATCCGTTGAATGCTCCGTCTAGGTTAGATCTAATGCTTCTGTCAACATCATTATAAAATGTTTTGATCTAGAGCCACACTTACAATCTGTGGTGTGGGAATTTCCTTAACATCGTTTTAAAACACTCACACGCCTCGTATAGGGATTCACCTTCAAATTATTTAAAGGTTGTGATTTCCCGTCTCAACTGAATGGTTCGACTAATTGAGAAAAAATTGTAGAGAAATTTTTCTACTAAATCGTTCGATGTAGTGATGGAACCCAATTCTAATGAGTCTAACTAATCAGTTGTGCTGTCACATAAGAAGAATGGGAATAACTGAAGACGCATTGCATCATCGGATACTCGTTATACTTGAAGGTATCATATAGTTGAAGGAACTACTTTAAGTGTTGGTTTAGGTCTTCAACCATATTCCCTTTGAATTGCAATGTGTTTTAGATCATCTGGATCGTGGCCATCTTTATCTCAAAATTTTTGGCGTTAATCATCGACCGTTCAATGTTTCCTCACACTGAATCTAAGGTAGGTAAGACATACTTACACAACATTCATTAAGCCATGGGGACTTTTACCCAATTATTTCCTTGTGGTTCTCGTGACTCTTCAAACAATAGATTTTCTAGGGAAAATTTATTACCGCGGGTGGATCATTTTCCATTACTTGATGGTTGCACCTGAGTATTTGCTCGAAATTTGGGTAAGTTTCTATAAGAGTGTTGGAGCTTCGGGTCATAAATGACCTGAGAAGAAAATAAAAATAAATAAACAAAAATTTAAAATTGTATCTATAGGTCTTAATGTTCCTATTAATCTTATTAATTGTGAAAATTTTATTTTCAAAATTTATTATCGAAACCTCCCCGACAATGGTGTCAACAACTTAATTGTCTATAAACGCACTATCGTTTATAGAATAAATATAACACCAAAAATTTAAGAATGAAGAATGACGGTGTCTGCAAGTGCACATGTCAAATTGTAATATAGCTTTTACAACAAAATACTTGGAAGTACTCCAAGGATCGTACCTAAGGGAGGATGGAATAAATAATGAAAATACTTTTTACAATAATAAGTTTAGGTAGTAATAGTTAATTCCTATATTACGATAAATCATAAAATAAGTTGAATAGATAAAAAGAAATAATTAAATACATACAATGGAATAAATCAATAAACCAATCAGGAAGATTAACTCGCTTTAGGGTTTGTAACTAATTTTAGATTACGGTTTCAGGGTGGATTAGTCATCGATTAATCAATTATCACCTTCCGGCATCTAATTAACTAATCAATTGGTTAATACTCATTTATCTCTTGACCTCACTTTCTCAACCAAGATAAATTATGATTTAATCAGTTTGACTTATCTCCCAACCTCGTCTATCCTATGATAACTTATTAGGGTTGTCAAGCCTAACAATTTAAGAACACATACTTTATACCCACTAATCCCTCTCAGGAAACCCTAAATCCTCTATTAATCACATCTGCATCTACTCACGAATATCCCCTAAGGGATTTAACCACTCATGTTATTCATGATCTTTCTATCGATTGAATAAATCATGTAAAGGACACAATTGATTCAGAGGAGAAAAGAGAATTCAATAATCATTGATTGAATATCAAATGGGGAATGGAGTAGTAAATCTCTTAATTGGAGTGAAGGCATAAAATGAATGCAAAAGAAAATATAAACTAAAATACTTGAATTAAATAAATAAACTCTTGAATCAAAACTTATTTCAAGAGGAAAATAAGAAAGTATTGAAAAGCCGAAAAGAAAATAAACTAAATCTACTCCTAAACTACTAGGGGTTTTTTAAGGCATCTAGGACGACTTGGTTACATCAATCCCCTAATGTTTTATTTATAGAGGTGTTAGCAGCCTAAATTTGATCTTCGACATGTCCTAGGTGTAACACCCCGAATTTTAGGCCTAGAAGTATTAGGTCTTGAGTATGGGAACAGGTAGAAGGCTGCACATAAATGTTTAGTTGTGCAAGAAAGTGACACAACTATGTATCTGATTTAGTGGTTAAGTGTTTTGAGTGTTCTGGGAGTGTCTGAGAAGTCTTGGGTTCAAGCCTTGACTGGTGTAATTTTTTTTTAATTGAGTAAACCTAACTCTAGTCATTGGGCTTATTATTAAATGTTAGTAAAATATGACAGAATGGGCCTGCAGGTCTGGTGGTTAGGTGGAGAGCTAAAATGTTGGTGGTCTTGAGTTCGAGTCCTTGTGCGTGCAGAGGAGTGTTTTATTTTGTTTGGTGTTGTGTGAGTGTTTGAGTGCTAGTTGAATTCTGAAGCTAGTAGGTCGTTGGAGTGTTTGAAGGGTCAGGGGTTTTATGGCTGAATTTTAGGAGGATTTTGTAGAGAATTTTTAAAGATTTGATTAGTGTTTGAACCGAGTTTGAACTACCTTGTACTCAAATTTTCGGAGGGGTGTGGTTGGCTCCTCATTTGCACATTCGTTCAGTTTTCTTTTTTCTCTTTGTTTCTTTGCTCTTTTCTTTCTCTTCTCTGTTTTTATGCCAAATTGGATTCCTCAAATTTCTCCTCTGTTGTCGATTCCTTCTTATCTTCTACTTATCTCCACTATTTTGTTTCTCTGGGGTGATTGCTATCTTTTAGTTTTGTCAACCAAGGCCATTTTCATTTTCTGTCATTTTCTCCTTGGCCCGAACTTCTATTGATCGATTTTGTTTTGTCGCAGTACTATTGTCTGCTCCTTTGTGTTTTCTACACCATCTTCTTTATCCTCTTTATCTCTTCTGTCGATTCTTTTTTTCATTTGCGCCAACTCCTGTCTCCACTTGTTCGGTAAGTTTGGTAGGTGCTAGCCTTGTCTTTTCTTTTTGGAATATGGTTTAAGATGGGGTCTTGTTGGCAATAGGTTTTATTCAGATGGCTGATGAACTCTGACCAGCGTGCAAAGTGTGCGAAACCACGTGGATACATTTGAAGGTAACATTTTAGTGATTTTTGGATTTGTGGTCTCTTTTGTGCATTAAAGTATAGTTGGTAAGAGTAGGCTTTATGTTAAGATTGTTGAGTCTTTTTCTAATGGGGGCTTAATTGGTGTTAGGTAACCGATAGTGACGGTAATGATTCGAGTGGTACCGAAGCAGTAAGGGAATCATTATCGTTCATTCTGGGTGTTAGGGTATTCGTGGTTGCGCTTCTCTGCAAATAAGGTGTGTAAACACTTCCCAATTGTAAATCAGCAAAAGCCGACAAACGTGACCATTAACACTACACAGGCATATGCTCGCTTGTGTGGTAATTCGAACACATAAACGTGGGCGTTTGATTGTAGAGGCCACCATGAGCAATTTCATGGGCTTAGGCCGTTTTGGGCCACGTTGGGCATACGAAAGTGTGGAGAATATTGGGCTAGGCTGTGTAGTTCACATGGCCGAGGCCATTTCTAGGCTATGTGGGCCACATAGGCATGTAGGCTAACGTGGGCCCGCATTATAGGCCTTAGGCCCATTTTTACTGTTTGACTGATGAGGTTGCACGGATCGCCCGAGACGATTGTGGACCTACTGATTGGTCGATAAGTATACCTAGACCCTAAATTAATGAAATGACTGTTATGCCCCTATGAGGTAAAATGACTGATATGCCCCTACGATATGTATGACTGTATTCGAGCATGCCATTTTTATATTGCATACGTGTATGATATTATGCCATGATGCATGAAATATTGCATGGGGATGGGTTAATTATTTATGGAGGAAGTGTACTGTACTGGCAGCTTTGCTGCAAATACTGTTTAGTGCCGCAACCAGTGCTATTTTGGAGTGTAGGAATAGGTGGGTTGATTTTATCCCCACATAAAGTGTAGGGCTGGACGGAGTGGAGTGTAGAGGCTGGATGGGTAGGATTTTTTGTTTGCTTTTTATACTGTTACTGTCACTGAATTAGGCTAAGGCCCACACTGATACTGATACTGTAATGGGCTAAGGCCCTAACTGAAACTAAACTGTTACTAATACGGGCTTAGGCCTAGACTGTATTTGCCTACTGCTTGATTAATTGTTTGTTTAAAATAAAAGGGATTACACACTGAGTTCTCGTAACCTCACCCTACAGTTTATCTGCGCAGGTAATCCCCAATCTTAGGCAGGTCGGTGCTGCGAGGGACTCAAAAGTGGCCACACAACTGCATGGACTTCATTATTAGATTTTAATTTATACATATTTTAATTTGGGTAAGGCCTCTTAAAGTTTTATCCTTTAATTTGGGTTTTAATTTTGATTTTTATTCGCCAGTAGTAGGACACGAGTTTTCAAAAGATAAATGTTTTTTTTTCAAAACACCACGTTTACGTAATATGTTTTATTAGCTTCCACAAGAAAGAGCGTTTTCAAAATTAATAACAATTTAATAAGTTAAAAATTTGCTAAACGACTTGAATTTTAACAATGGACGAGTCATTCTGAAATTTTTGTTAAGAACACAAAGAGGTTAAATATAGAATGGGTTCATCAACGATATCACATTTTTCGAAAATACTTCTAGGTGACATCGCTAGATTTGGCCATAACGTCTAGGTCGGATTTGGGGTGTTACATTTAGTGGTATCAGAGCCAAGTTACAAAACTTAGTTGTGGATTTGGGTTTTTTTTTTTAAAGTGAAATTTCCAAAAAGAACTGTTTTAAATGATTGGAAAGTATTTTGAAATGTTATTACTGAATGTGTGGTCTACCGAGTCTCCGGTGCCAAATCTGTAATCCTCTGAAACTACTGTCTGTTTAAATTGAAATACTTAGACTACTGTAGGCAATAGACTGTACTGAAATACTCAGTTTAGGGTAACCTAAAACTATAGAAAGACTGCGTTCTGCGAAAACAAAACTCTGAATTACTGATAATATTTTCCATAAAATATCCTGTAATAAACACTGAAACTGTAAATTGATACATAAAATTATTAATACAGATCAAATGCAATCCAATAATGGGAACCAGCGGTACTCGCAAAAGGGGTACAAGAAGCCGCAGCGGAGGCCATGAAGGTGCCCGAGCTGGGTCTTCGTCATCTAGGTTATTTTGGTGCGTCACGACATGCAACTTCAGCCTAATATTGTTATTTTGGTGCTTTGATGTCCCTGAAAGCTTGTGCATCACTCGACCCTTGCTTCCACATCATTTGGGCCTTTATGTCTTCATTGTACACACTCAATTGAACCAATTAGCATAACCTAAAGTCCATGTCAGCCTATTGAGTCATAACACCTACAAAATATTTTAAAAACACTTGTTTTTATTAAATTTCTATCCTAAGGCCTAATTACTGAAAATGTAAATTAAAATACAAAATTGCTTATAAAACAAACTCCTTAAGTATGGAATTGACCCGGATTGACTACTACATTTGACGATAGGTCATACACCCACTAAACTTGTGATATATACAATCATTAACAAAATCTATCCCAGAACGGAATGAGATAATCTCTTGGTGAATATTGTAACACCATTAACAAGAGGCCTACTTAAGCCCATAAATAGATTTATTAAATTTGCAAACAATTAACTTTGTATTATTGAACACAAAGTTTTATGGTCGCGCCATATAAATTGTAATATCAATGTTACCATTGAGAAATGCAATCTTCACATCCATCTAATGTAGCTCAAGGTCAAAATTTGTAAGTTTCAGACGATTTTCGAATTATGTGCAAGTGTACACAATTATGATAATGTAACATCCCAAAAATTAGGGGTTAGTATAATCGGGTTGGTAAATTGAAAGAGAGTGGTCATGCCTTAGTATAATCGGGTTGGTAAATCGAAAGAGAGTGGTCATGCCTTAATTTTTGAAATTTATCTATGCATTTTAGGAAATAAATAAGGTATTGGATTGTTGGTTAAGTGTTAGTGAAATGTTCCTTGAAACCCAAGTTCAAATCCCTTCTCTCTCACCATTTTTATTATTTTGCAAATTTTGCCTTAAACCCTTATTTCAAAATTATATCAATAATGAGTAATTGGATTGATGGTTAAACATTAGTGAATTTATCCTTGAGGTCCTAACTTCAATTCCATTCCCATACAAATAATTTAATTTTTTGACAAAAACTGCTTGTTTTAATGTGTGGGCCATCCAAGCCTAGTTAACCTAGGTATAAATATTAATTTTTCACTAATAATCAGCCTTCAATCATGATCCTCACTACCCTATCCATTCCTCTCCTCCTATCCTTGTAACACCCCAAACCTGGCCTGGACGTTATGGCCGAATTTAGCGATGTCACATTGAAGTGTTTTTCATAAAACATAATTTCGTTGAAAAACCCTTTTCATGTTTACCTTTATTGTGCTATCTATATGATGATTTATAAAACGAGTCGTTCAATTAAAACTTGTGATCCAATCAAAAGGGTATTTATTTTAAAATCATTATTCATTTCCAAAAATATCATTTTATGGCGGAAGCTTTTTTAAAAATATGTTGCGTAAACGTGATGTTCTGGAAAATCATAAGAAAACCCTCATCCTACTACTAACAGATATAAATCAAAATAAATAAAATACCATAATTAAAGATTAAACATTATAGAGGCCTTATTGCATTAAAACACCCAAAATAAAACTATTTATAATTTAAAACCCAATAAGAAAGTCCATGTAGTTGTGTGGCCACCTTCGAGTCCCTTGCAGCACCGATCCGCATAAGGATTACCTATGCAGATAAGTAGAAGGGTGAGTTTACGAAAACTCAGTGTGTAATCCCATAATAAGAAAATAGTCAAACACACAGTGAGCAAAAACAGTTTGGGCCTAAGCCCATATCATTAACAGTTCAGTTTCAGTTAGGGCCTTAGCCCAATACAGTAACAGTATCATAGTGGGCCTTAGCCCATTGCAGTAATAGTAAACAGTGTAGAAGAGATATGCAATCAGAAATCCTACCCAACCAGCCTCTACACACCACTCTGTTCAGCCCTACACACCATGTGGGGATAAAATCAACTCACCCATCCCTACACACCAAAAATAGCACCGGTTGCAGAACTAAATAGTATATGCAGCAGAGCTGCTAGTATAATAGGCTTAGAGCCATCAGTGATTTGCAACAGAGCTGCCAGTACAGTACACTTCCTCCAATCATATATAAACCCATCCCTATGCAATGCATCATGCGACGTGTCAGGTCATATCATAATATTATTCATGTACTCAATACAATTACAAATAGCATGCTAAACTATAAACATACATCGCATAGGGGCAAAAAAGTTGTCTTACCATATAAGGGCAAAATAGTCATTTTACCACATAAAGGCAAAACAGTCATTTTACCACATAAGGGCAAAACAGTCACTTTACCTCATAAGGGCAAAATAGTCATTTTATCACAAAGGAGCAATACAGTAATTTTACCATAAAGGGGGTCTAGGTACACTTACCGACCCAACAGTAGGTTCACAGTCATCTCGGCTGACCCGTGCAACCTTAACAGTCGTATAGTGAAAATGGGCCCAAAGCCCATAATACGGACCCATGTAGGCCCACACGCCCGTATGGCCCAAATAGCCCAAAAATGGCCTTGGTCATGTAAACTACACAGCCTGGCCCAATATTCTCCACACTTTTGTATGGTTTACCCGTGTGGGGCCCATATGCTCTTGGGGCCCACACGGCCCATTTCAGCCCAGCATGGCTCAAAATGGCCTAAGCCCATGAAATCGCTCATGGTGGCCTCTACGATCAAACACCCACGCTTATGCGTTTTGACTACCACACGAGCGAGTGTATTCCTGTGTAACGATGATAGTTACATTTGTCGGCTTTTGCCGATTTACAATTGGGCAATGTTTACTCACCTGTTTACGAATAGCGCTAAAAATCCACAAGTACCAAAACCTACATTAATCAAGGCATTCAATCAGTCTTTTAATCATTAGGGTTAAACACCCTCTCATTAACACTTAATCCCAAAATGGTAATTGTTACTTGCCTTGATTGAACAAATGCGGTTTAACCCACGTTAACCGCTGACCAAGATTGACCTCAAGATCTTTGGCAAAATCTGCATTACAACCTAATCTTGTTAACTAATACCATAAACATAAATAACTTGAACCAAGTGAACAACTTACCGAAATGTAGAACTAAGAGTGGAAGATAGCAGTAAACGGCCTACAATAGCACACCCTAAAACCGAGGCACGAGATGGCACAATCACACCCCTTAGATGGAAGATTCAACTAACCCCAAAAAGTGAAAAGAGAAGAAAGCTGGAAGAAAAAAATGAGGGAAAAGTTTTCGGCCAAAGTGTCACAGTGCAAGGAGAGGGAAATGTCGATATTCGCAAGAGTTGAGAAGAGAAGAGGAGTCAATGAGTATTTGTCAAATCGAAACAAAAGAAATGGAGAGGATGAGATGGGATGTTCAGCCAAGGTAACAAAGTGAAAAGGAAAAGAATAGAGGAAAAGGAAATAGGGGAGAGTATTTAGCCAACTTAGAGAGAGGGGAAAAGAACTAATCAACCAAGAGAAATAAACTAATTGGGTAGAGGGGAGAGATGTCTATTCGGCAAAATTAGAGAACGAACACACAAAAATATCTCGAATGGTCAAAGAAATAATCAGCCTCAATAAGAAATGAGAAGAATCCAAAGCAAATGATAGAACCAAAATGGAGAGAAAAATGAAAGAACCGATGCACAAAGAGTAGAACTCGAAGAAAAAATTCGGCACCAAAACAAAGAGTGAAAATGTCTAAAAAATGGTACAATTACCGAATTAGTGAGAAACACAACCCTAGAACTGAATGCACTTAGCCTTTGCCTCTCCCATTCGGCACCAACTCTTCTCCAACCACAAATCCCCACTATTTTCTCCTAAAATCTCTCCCCATATCTCTCCTCAAATCTCTCAACTGATCACTTCTCCATCAACTACTCAGTTTGAATTCCACTCCACCACCTCAGTGTTTCGGTCAAACCACAATACCTCTACAGCATCAGGAGCAAAATAAACACTCCCTTGCGTCAAGTAGGACTTGAACATCAGACCTCTTAGAACACTCCACATGCCACTTACCACTAGACTAGCAGGCTTCCTATGTCATGTTTTGCCCATTTTCATTTAAGAACCTACTGTCTAGAGCCAAGGGTTTCATCAAGTAAAAACAAAATTTAGCACAAGCCAAGGCTTGAACTCAGGACTTCTCCAACACTTCTTAGGACACTTAACCACTGTAGCAAGCATGTTTTTGTGTCACTTCCTTGCACAAATAAACTTTTATGTGCAGCCTCCTAACTGTTCCCATGCTCAAGACTTAATACTTCTAGGCCTAAAATCGATGCATTACAGTCATTCTCTTTGATTTTATTTTTTTTCTTTCCTCTATTGTTGTCGTTGCCTACACCTAGTTTTACCATCTTTTTTTTCCAACAAGATTTGTTAACATATTCCAAACCATATTGCTGTCAATTTTCCTCATTAAAATCATCCCCAAATCTAAAATCATGAACTCCAAGATTGATCCTGAGCATTGCCAAGAAAGTGCCATTGTCGTTTCCCTCGACTAGCTTGGGTAAGGACTCTTTTCTCTTCAATTTCTTGATTAACTTTGTCAATTAAAAACCAAAATTTCTAGATATTTAATTTGAGGGATTTTAAATGATTTAAAATGTATTTTTTTATTCAGATTTTAATGAGATCTCAAACCATTTTAAAATTCAGCCACAATTTTGGCCACTGGGGGTGGTGGTGCGTGCGCCTATGTGCAAGTAAGGGGGCTGTTTTGTTTCTTGGTTCTTGCTTATATTTTTTCAGCCCTAATTTGAGTTCTTGAACCCTCCTAATCATCTTTTAAACTCATTTCAATTAGGGAAAAACGTTCTTGATCGATTGGTCATTCAAAACGCACAAATCGTGAAGCGTAAGTGCAATTAAAGGTAACTAGTTTGTTACTTCGACATAGTTGTTGTGTAAAGGTTATGAATTGATTAAATGAATAAATTTAATCATTAATTAGCTACTTATTTTTCAATATATTTCTGAATTAGGTGCTGACTCAAATGCCCGAAATCATCCGTAGAGGCGAAGAACGATTGTACGTACGGTTCGCATAGATACAGTGTAAGGAATCTAAATAGTTTGGATTCATAAAATAGTTATAATTTTAAATATTTGTCTAAACTCATAAGTATATGTCTGTAGGCTTGTTTCATGGTAAATTTATTGAATTTATACTGAATTTTGGATTAGGTTCGTTTAAGGAATTATTAAGGAAAATTAGAAGATTCGCTAGTGTGCTGCGAGGAAACGAAAAATAAGGTGTGGGTCCTAAACTCATAAAATTGTTTGAAAATGTTAAATATCATGTTATATTTGATAAATTAACTTGTTGATTGGGTTGGCTTAATAGCCAAATTATTGATTTTGTGAATGGCCGAACCAGGTATGTTTCAAGCCTTAAAAGATTGACATGTCGGTAAAATTGCTAGTTTGATAGTATTAATGATTGACTGAGTTTGCAATTGCATAATTGAGTTATGAGATATGAGAATGTTTGTAACTCCCCAAATTTTTGTAAATTATGGCTTTTCTAAATTAGTAGGACGAAAACATTTGTAAATGTTTTTGGTAAATTATGACACAAGTGTGTATCTGCTTCAGTGGTTAAGTGTTCTGGGTGTGTGTGTGAGGTCCCAAGTTCAAGCCTTAGCTTTGGCAAATTTTGACTTTTTCCTAAGTTAAGCCTTAACTTCTAGTCAGTTGGCTTATATTAAACTATCTGTAATTTCATATCAGAATGGGCTTACTGGTTTAGTGGTTAAGTTGAGTGTCAGATTGCTGGACGTCTTGAGTTCGAATCCCTGCACAAGCAAGGGAGTTTATGTTTTTGCTCAATTGATAGAAAGAACTTCGGCTGAACTAAAACTCTGAGAGGTGGGAAAGTGGAGAGATTTAAGGATGTGGGAGTTGTTGGAATTATCTTTTTAAATTTTATTCTCTTATCTTTTTCTGAAACTCTCTCTCCTGCCATTTCTGCTACTCAGTTTTGGATGTGAGTTTTTACTCTCCTTGTTTGCTGTCAAAATTCTATTCTCTTCCTTCCTTTCTGTGGAATTTTTGTTTCAATTCGCTTGCGTTGTGCACACTTTCTGTTTTCGTTGTTCGGTAAGTGAAAGTTAAATACTGTTGGTAATTTTGTTTCTCCTCTTGCCATTTGAGAACTTATTTATTGTTGTGGCAGCAGTAAATTGTGGAGTTCGGGGTTTTCCTTTCGTAGATTTGTAAACAGAATCGTCGGAATGGTTAGGGTAAGTGTCAAACGCTCTTTTTAGACTATTAACGAATTTGGGATTTTGATTTATTCGAGAGTTGTAATTGATTTGGAACGTTTGTAATATCGATTGTAGGTGCTGATCCTTACGGGAGTGTTTTCGTATCGAAACAGTACCAGGTGTGTACCCGAAAACACAGGAAATGAGAACCGGTAAAAGCCAACAAAACAAAATTGTCGACACCACATGGGCGTGTGGTCACCCGTATGGTAGGCCTTGTGGTAGTACATGGCCATGTGGTCGACGAATTAGGCCGTGCGTGCATGAGATGGGCACACGACAAGACCGTATGATGGGCGGAGAAGCCATGAGCGAGACACGGGCCCGATCAATTGGGTCGTGTAGGCCACACGGGCATGTGGGATTCTAGTCCAGGCCATGTGGGCCACACGGGCTTGTGGGCCCACACAGGTAGGCCACATGGGCATGTGAGCGCATTTTTCTAAAATAATCTGTAAGGTTGCACGGGTCGCCCAAGTCGACTGTGACCTACCGTAGGGTCGGTAAGTATTACTTAGACCCCTGATTCTATGATCTAATTATGTGATGTATGTATTAAGCATGTACTCTTAGCATGTGTATCTGACCGATTGTATGATCTGTTAAATTACATTATAACATGTCATATTTGTATGATGCATTGCATCGGGGTGGGGTTGATGATATTTCAGAGGAAGTTTCTGAAAGGCTTTAAGCCTGTTATCTGGCAGCTTTGCTACAATATTCTGTTCATGTGCCGCAATTCGGTACAATACGGTGTCTAGGGATGGGTGGGTTGATTATATCCCTCCATGGTGTGTAGGGCCGAACAGAGATGGTGTGTAGAGGCTGGTGGGTAGGATTCTGATATTCTATCTGCATACTGTATCTGACATGGGCTAAGGCCCTAAGTGGTATCTGATTCTGTATCTAACGGGCTAAGGCCCTAACTGATTCTGTAAGAGGGCTCCGGCCCCAAATGTTTATTTATGACACATGTTGTGAGATTTCTGTAGGGATTACACACTGAGTTTGTGAAAACTCACCCTTTTCTGTCTAATCTGTGTAGGTAATTCCCAGCAATAGACGGATCGATGCAGTAGAGGACTCGACAATGACCACCACGATTTTGTACTATGTTAAGCCAGTTTTTCTGAGTTATCGATTTCCTCTTTTAATTTAGGTTCTACTTTGTAATTTTCTAGGACTTTGGACTTTCTTGTTTTAATTCGGGGCTTTATATGGTTTTATGATTATTTAAACTGCAACCCATCAAAACTCGATTTTCCTAAAAACTAAGGTTTTCGTAAATGAAAAATGGTTTTTCCTTAAATAGAATATTTCTAAAGTTTTCGCATAAAAGAGACACGTTTTAATCACAACAATGACCATGTATTTCTACTCCGTGGTAACACTAAGATTAAGTAACTGGAACAGTTTTAACTCGTCAAATCTGATTTCAAACTCCAAATCATGTGACATCGCCAGATTCGACCATAACGTCTGGGTCAGGTTTGGGGTGTTACAATGTTTGACTGAATGGTATAATATGTTGAGATATTAAGCTTATATATGATTTAAATGTATAAGATGAGTGTTATATTGCATATTGAAAATGGTGTTATTTATGCACAATGAAAATCTGTAAAGCATGTGAAATTGAACGATATTGATTAATACCAACACAATGGTAATTTGAAATATTAGAACATTTTTTTCCATTTACTAAAAGTATGCGATTATTGTGGACATACTGTGCATGTCAAATGAATGTGAAAAGTATTGAGATATGATTATGTATGAGATTGTGAGACATATTGCATATGCATTGGGTTGGGATTTTGTGGTTGATGGAGGAGTTCCGTGGAGTACCGGTGGCATATTAAGTTCATATTATTTGTAGTCAGTGCACTATTCTTGGAGTACCGAGGGGAATGATGATTTATCACATTTTTACTGGTAGTATTATTTGCATATTGTTATCGGTGGTTTTAACCTCAACAAGCTTAAGTCCATAATGTTTTGGAGTTCGGATGATGAGTTCTAGGGAACTCGTGGTGTGTAGCAAATGTTATGGGTAGGAACCTTTTTGCATTACATCATGCTCATGACATATTTGAATGTTAATTATTTATGCTACGTATTGTATTGTGTTGTATTGAATAGTATCAAAATTAATTATTGTTACTCAAATGAATGATGTCCCATGCTCATACACCGTTTAATATTAATTTGATAATGGTTATGTAATGATATGAAATTCCTCTGATGGTTCTATTTTCTTCTGTTAAAGCTAATCTGTTTCATTGTATTTGATATTTATGTCTGTTTAAATAATTGTTCGACTCACGCTAAGCTTTTCATAAGCTCACCCCCAATAGTGTTTAACTTTTTAGGTAAACCTCAAAATTAGGACCAGACTCGACATTCGGAGAATCACCTTCGACCTCGGACCTCAGATTATTTTTTAAATAAGTATTAATCAGTCTCTATTGGTTTTGGCTTGTAATTTTTAATTATTTCTGGTTTTTGGCTTGGTAACTTTTCTTTTTGGGATTTTTGCATGCATGAATTACTCAAGCATAATAACCGGATAATGCATGATATCGGACTTAAGTAAAATTTGATATTGTTCCATAGTTTCTGCTGCATTGTAAAGGAACCATTTTTTAAAAACAAATCAATAAGGCAACTAAGTTTCCGAATGACTTGAAAAATGCTTCTTTTTTTTTTTGCTTCATTAGTTTAACATCGAGATTTTTTTAAGAAGAGTGACAAGCAAATGGTTTTTCTAAAACAACACTATCAACAGAAAAATGAATCCTAGGTATACACGCCTAATGAATGAATGCTTTTAAGCTAACTCAAAGTACAACTACGGTTTTCTCTAAAATGAGTTTATTTAAGGTCTTCAAAAGTAACGTAAGTTAGCTTAGCCATTTCAGTGGCTAATGTAGCTTTCTCAATCTAGCAATAACGTCTAGGCTGGGTTTGGGAGGTTACAAATAAGTAATAAGTAGTAAGTATACGAGTTATCGTCTCCACATGGACTATATATGAAAATTATTTGCAAAATTAATTACTAACAACTTGGTATGTAACAAAGTAAATTATTAATGTGAGGTAAGAATGTAATTAATTATACTAAATATGCAAACAAGGAATTTAAACACAATACAAAAGACAATTGCAGCAAAAAAATCTAACACAAGATTTAACAATAATAACATGAATATGCTAGAACAATAACTTCCTTTTGAGTAACAATCATTGACAATAATGTTATAGAATGTTACGATAAATCATAGGAATATGAAATTTCATTAAATCAACTCTTTTTTACATCAATTTCCCCTTGATTTACTCAAGGCTGATTTTATTATTCCTAAATTTAAGGCATGTGGTTGAGGTAGGTGAAAAACAAATCTTGGTTGGTTTGGAGCATGTGATGGACGGTTTTGGGATTCCTTCTCCCTTAGTAACTAGTTTGGGCCTTTCTTAGCTGTCCAAGCTTTGTTTATCCACTTCGTAATTGGGTTGAGATGAATTCTGAAGTCCAATAAGCTGGTTTTGGGTGTCCTAAATTGTATATTCCCAAGCCCCATCTATCTGTCCTATGATGTGGCTCTACATGTGCATTGCTGCGACATTTGTAGTTGTTAGACTATTCCCGATAAACAATCATGAGATGATTATAATCACATGCTCGTTTTACCTTGTTTGTTAATATAAGGTATTGTCATTGTTATTTTAGTTTTTTTCTATGTGTATAAATAAATTGGTCAATAATAGTTGATAACCTCTGGACATACCAACGTCCAAAGTGTATATAGATGACATACTTATCATAGGAAATGACATACATACCCTACAGACTATTAAGACTTGATTAGGAATTTGTTTTACTAAATAGTTTAAAAAATGTTCCGTATAAATAATGAAAATGTGCAAGTGTACTCGTCAATTCAAGTAATATAATGATGTGTGAGTATCGCCTCCACAGGGATTGGAAGTTGATTCGAATTGGTAAGTAATACTGAAAATTTAAAGAATGAAATTGTACAAAAGAAACAAAGTATAAGTTGGTGAAATGAATTGATGAATGAACTAATATAACTGAAAAAATGATCACACAATTCAATGTCGTGGCAATTCACAAAAATCAAGTAGAGAGTGTTTCTACTGTTGAATGATAATGGTTGGAATTACTCAAAGTGTAACACCCCTAAACCGTAACTGTAGTCAGAACAGGGTTATAGAGCATTACCGAAACTTACAGAACAAATATAAAAAATACATATCATTTACTATTCATATCCAAGAATAATCATACTGTCCCTTAAATAGACCCTCGGGGTCCAATTTAAACATTAGAATCAAGTTGGGATTAAATCGAAATCTCAGAGAATTTTTCTCAAAATTTAAAAATTTTTCTTTAATACAGGGGTCATATGCCTGTGTGATAGGCCGCGTGGGCATTCGATGTGAGGCACACGGCCATGTCCCAGCTCATGTCCTTACCCGTGTAACTCTCTGACTTGTGCCACAATGCCTACCACACGCCCGTGTGCTAGGCTGTGTGATCATATTTTCAAAAATTAGGTGTAGGTTTCACACGGCCAAAACACATGCCCGTGTTCTAGGCCATGTATCACACACGGCTGAGACACATGCCCGTGTGCCCAATTTTGAGCATTTTGTTTCTCAATTTTAAGATGCAGGGGACTCATGGTCAAACCACATGCCCATGTGTCAGGCCGTGTGTCACACACGGTCAAGACACACGCTCGTGTGTCTACCCGTGTGGACAAAATAAGGTCATTTCTTAGCCTTATTTCTCACCCAAATTTAACCTTCAACTTACAATAACATTGCACACATTTGCCAACCAATTCAAGTCATATAAATCAAGAAAACATCATTAAGATGTATGAAATAGTATCGCATATTCATATGATCAAACTTACCTTCTTGTAATGATTTATATTTTACCCTAATTTAATTTAACCAAACCACATACGTATAAGCTAAACATGATATATATATAACCTTATAATAACATACCAAAATAATCCATTTTTAGCAATTCCAATGGCTAAGTTACAAACAACTATTTACATGCCAACATAGGCCAAGTTATACATGCCATTATATAAAAATAAAATTACTTTTTACACCAAAACAAGCTGGAGGATAGTTTGATGGTACTCCGATCGATCTCCAACCTTTACGAGCTTTCGAGAACTATAAAACAAAGAAAAGAAAACCTAGTAAGCATTTAATGCTTAGTAAGTTCGTATAACATAAATTTAGCTTACTAAATATTTACATTTCAGATAGGCATACAATAATGCATCCAAGCAATTTGGTTTATAGCCTAAAACACAACTTCACCAATCATGTTAGTCAAGTAATTCACATAATACCAAGAACATGGATGAGCTCATCATTTAATGTTTTTCATATACATATGTTTTCCATAACATTTTTCCATATTACATGTACACTTTATTGACAGATCATTTCAAATTTAGTTTAGCCATGTCAGAACTTTACCTGTTGAATTTATTTGAAATATCGATGGATACACTCATATAGTACACTTTAGTGTACACTACTATAATTTTTCAATTCATTTCCAGGGGTACCTAATTAGGGCACAAATCGGGAAGCAAACTCTCGAGCCTTGTAACGAGAAGCTCACACAGAGCCATTTCGGGAAGCTCATAAAGAGCCTATCGGGAAGCTCATAAAGAGTCTATCGGGAAGTTCAAGCAAACTTTATTAAAAAGCTTATAAAGAGCCAATTTAACGGGAAGCTCATGAAGAGCCTTTAATCGGGATGCTCAAAAGAGCTAAGGTGTGTCCATAACAAATGTAGAATCACAACTTATCGGGACGCTCCAAAGGCCTATAACGAGAAGCTCACTGAACCATATAATGAGAAGCTCGAGAGGGCTAATAACGGGATGCTCTTTCGAACTATGGTGTCTCCGCAACATATGCTGGACTACAACCAATACGGGAAATCCTGTATCCATCGACTTTCATTTATTCAAACAGGATTTGACATTTACCAAGCATTATCGGATATTAAATCAATTTCACATATATGAGAATTATACAATTCACATATACAATAATTAATTCAAACATATAAATGTACACAATTTAGTTATACGAACTTACCTCGATACTTGTTTATATACGAATTCTACTAATTCGAAACTTTTTGTTTTCCTTGATCCAATTTCGTATTTGGTCTTTTTGGATCTATAAAATGAATTTAATCATCAATTTAATACAATTCATATTCAATTGGATTCAGTTTACACTCTAGGCAAAATTACCATTTTGCCCCTATACTTTTCATAAACTCCAATTTCGTCCCTAGGCTCGGAAAATGAAATTCATGTAATTTAATCCTTATTCCAAGTCTAACCAAAATTTTCATATAACATTTACAGCACTTGTATTTCACAAAATTTAGAATTTTTCCATGGGTTTTACCACTTTTCAATTTAGTCCCTAAATTATGATTTCATCAAAATTCTCTTTGTAAAAGTTGTTTATCAATCAACAACCCTTCATTTTCTTCCATAAATTTCAAATTTTTAGCATATTCGTCATGGAAAAATTTCTATACTTTGATATCTTTTCAAATTAATCCCCAAAATAGATAGATTAAACTATCCCGATCTCAAAATATAAAAATTACTAAAAACAGGACAAGAAAACATACTTAATTAAGCTTGATTAGTTTCCTTTCTCTCTCTTAAGGTTTCCATGGAAATTTTGGGGAAGATGATGAAAAAAAGATGATATTTTCTATTATCTTTTAATTATTTTGATTTCTAATTTAGTCCTTAGCCTTTTCTAATTTTTCCATGGATGAATCACCAAAAATATCTACTAACTTTTCTTTAATGGACTAATTACCATATAAGGACCTCTTATTTTGAATTCTATAGCTATTTGATCCTTCTAGCTACTAGAATTCAACTTTTGCATTTTATGCAATTTGGTCCTTTCCACAATTAAACACATAATCGATAAAATTTTCTTATCAGATTTTCATATGACATTTCTATCATAATGCAGACCATGCAATAATATTAAAATAAATTTTCTTTTCATCACAAATTTGTGGTCCCGAAACCACTATTCCGATTTCACTAAAAATGGGCTTTTACAACTCTCCTCCTTAAGAATTTTTGTCCTTAAAAGTCTTGCCAGTAAAGAGGTTTGGATATTGCTTTCTCATAGTATCCTCAGGTTTCCAAGTATCCTCTTCTATATCATGTCGTTGCCAAAGAACTTTCACTAAAGCTACCTTTTTATTTCTTAACTCTTTTGTCTCATGTGCAAAATTTTGATCAGTTCTTCACTATATGTCATATCAGGTTGAATCTCAACTTCCGTTGGAGAAATAACATGTAAAGGATCCGACAGATACCATCGCAACATAGACACATGAAAAATGTTATGAATTCTATCAAGTTATGGTGGTAATGCTAACCGATATGCAACAGGTCTGATTCTTTCTGTAATCTCATATGGCCTGATGAATCGTGGACTCAATTTTCCTTCACGGTCAAACTGGAGAACTTTCTTCCAAGGTGATACTTTCAAGAATACCTTATCACCGACCTAAAATTCTATCTCTTTTCATTTGAGATTGGCATAAGACTTTTGACGATCAGAGGTTGCTTTCAAACTATCTCGAATTACTTTCACATTTTCTTTAGTTTCACAAACTAAGTTAACTCCGTGTATCTTTTTCTCACTGAGCTTTGTCCAATGTAATGGAGTTCTACATTTACGACCATACAGAGCTTCATATGGTACCATTTTAATACTGGACTGGTAACTGTTATTGTAAGCAAATTTAACTAAAGGCAGATATTTTTCCTAGTTACCTTCGAATTCTAGCACACAACACTGAAGCATATATTCCAAAATCTGTATAACACGTTCGGATTGTCCATCAGTCTGAGGATGGAATGCAGTAATGAAATGTAACTGTAACGGCTTAAAAGTCCAAGTATTTATTTTTATAGGTTGTGATGCGTAAACGCATGTTGGCTTTAGTGGTTAGGTATCCTGAGGAGTGTTGGAGAAGTCTTAAGTTCAAGCTGTGGCTTTGGCAAAATTTTTTTTTTGTTTTTTTTTTGGTTTGAGTTAACCCTGTCTCTGGATAGTAGGGTTCTTTAATAAACATGGTTAGAGTGTGACATAAAAAGCTTCCTGGCTCAAGAGAGAGTGGCGTGTTACTCCTGCTAGAAGACCTGAGTTCGAATCTGTAACGCCCCAAAAATCTCAAAATCTCAAATTTTATTTTTTTCAGTTCTGATAAAAAGTGTGCTTAGTACTCCTGGTTAAGTGTTAATTATGTGATAGTAGGTCTCGATTAAGGTTTGAGCTCGAACCTAAGGGTTAAAAAAATTATGGGTTAATAATTAAAAGAACCTTGATGGCAAGTAGGTGGGCTTATGAATAAATGAAGGAAGAATTGGACGCAAGAAAGCCCAGTGGTAGAGTGGCAAGTGGCGTCACATGCAAGGCAAGGCAAGGCAAGGTGGTATGGGGTTCAAATCCCATCTTGCTCAAAAGAAGGATTTATTTTTTCTTAAGAGTTGGACAGAGGTGACGTTGGTTATGAACTCTGTAGGGAGTGATAAGAGAGAAATTTGAGGAGGGGATTGAGGAGTTATCAGGGAGAAAAACTAGGAGATGAGAAGTGAGAAAGAGGTGGAGCCAAATGGGGAATTTGGGCATAGGAAATTCGACTATAGAGGCTATATATAGGTGCCGAATGTGAGGTTTCTAGGCTAATGCCGAATTCTCCTTCACCTTGTTTCCAGAAACCCTTTTTTTTCTCTAAGATCTAAAAGCCGAAAACCCTTGTTCTTCTTTCTTTTTCTTTGTCCCATTTTCCATTTTTCCTCTACTCAATTCTCTTTGATTCACTTTTAGTCTAGCCGACTTCTTCTTCTCTTTTCCCTTGGTGTTGAATTACCCCTTTTTTCCATACAAATCGCAAGGGCCGAACACCTCTTTGGCCGAATACCCTTGGTGCTGCCACTACTCTTTGTAATCGGTCAGTCCTAGTGTAAGTGTGTTGTTCTCCCAATCGGTTTTGCTAAGTGTCGATTACTCTATTACTCACTTCTTCTAATCGGTTTTCGTAGGATTAGTATCGAATCCCAGTCTTTTGGATCCCAGCCGATTTGCTCCTCAGGTGTGAGACTTTGGTAAGTGCTCTTCACTTCGATAAGAGTTGGCCGAATAGGCTTTAGTAGAAAGGGTGACATATGTTCGATACAAGTCACCTATTATGTTTTAACAATAAAGGTTAATGCAGATCTGGGAAGTACTCGTGATTGGTGATCTAGGAAAAGCTATTAAGGCTTGGCATTTCAGGTAAGGTTAAGTTGAGACTTCGGCTTTTGGTAAAGTATCCGATAAGTATGTGAGATTAATCCTTGAGTGATATCGATTGTAGGTTCGTGGCTAAGGGGATCGCAACACGCTTTATTACCAGGTGTGTACATACATTACACATACACAGTAGATCAGAAAAAGAAATGCCGAAAAACTAAAATACCGAAAAGTCAAAAGTTTGGCTTCGATAGTCTTGCAAGTGCACGAACACTCAAAAGGGGAAACCGATAGGTTATCTGAGGCCCCATGGGTGATTCCATGGACTTGGGCTATGTTTTGGCCAACCGGGCCAAAATGGGCTAAATGGGCCGATGGTTGTAGGGCCCATAATTGGCAAAATTGGTAATTGATGTTATGTGATGGAAAATCGTATGAAAGCATGACTGTGGATGTGATTTGGGCCTAACGGGCCATATAAATTTGATTTGGGCCTAATGGGCCAAATGAATGTGATTTGGGCCTGATAGGCCATATGAATGAGATTAGGCCTAGTGGGCCATATGCATGTATGTAGACTTGTTAGGGCATTGTAAGGGGGCTTTGGGACTAGTATCTGATAACTACTTAAACAGACATAAAACTTAATTAATTTATTGAGACCGTGGACAAGTCATAAGGTTAAGGTGTGGCAACAAGTATATGCATGTCTAGGATTGGATTTAGGGAGAGCTTGGTACTTAAGCGGTCTCAATGACTCACCTTCTCTTCTCTGGAATCATACCTGGTGTATAGTGTTCATTCATCTTAGCTCACGGGATTTGTTAACGGGCCAAGGTAAGTGAAAACCCGTAATAAAGGAAAATCACCGAAATGCCCTTAAAGGAGAAAATGACCAAAATACCCCTATATGTTGAAGGTAATATTGTTGGATGTTACATGTATATCTACTGTATACATACGATATTCTATTTAGGTTGCATCTAGGTTGGGAATTGAGGACCAAAGAAAGTATATGAGGATCGCATGGTTGCTTGACAACTGTGGATCCACCGACTGCTTTTTAAGCCCAATATGTGATTGGTAGCTTGCTACAATGAAGGTAGTTTCGCAACTGGGCTACCCTTGATGTGTATCGGTTGGGTGGGTCGATATTTATATCCCCACATGATGTGTACCAGGGGATGGAGTTGATGTATAGCAGATGGATTATTAGGGTGGGTTGCATTGCACTGTATTGCATTGCATTGCATGTATGATTGATGTTTGCTTAATGTTTGTTGAGGGTAGTACACACTAAGTTTGCGAAAACTCACCCCCTCTTTTATTTTTTTCTCAGGTGATGCTCAGTAGAAGGTTTGATGCTTGGAGGGACTCTGAGGTGGCCAGCTAGCAAGACGACTTGGATTTATTCTTTTTAAGTAATTTTAGACTGAAACGTATTAAGGCCTTCCCTTTTGTTATTGTGTGGATTATTATTTTTATGCGTTGTAATCATGAGAAGTTGAACAGGAGTTCCCTAAATCATAGATTTGTTTTTCTATGTTTTTACAACTAAATTAATTTAAAACGACAGGTTTTTATAGATCATATGTTTTAAACTAGCTTTCGTAATCAAAAGGAGTTTTATAAGTTAATGAAGGTTTTTCATTTTAAGGAAATGTTTTCAATGAAAATAAGGTTTTCAATAAAACAATTCAATGTGACGTGCCAGATTCGACCATAACGTCCGGGCTGGGTTTGGGGTGTTACAGAATCCTTGCATGATCAAAAGGGATTAATATTTTGTTGTGCTGAGCGGCTAGAGTTTGTGTTCCAATGAAAGTCTGAGTAGTGGGGTGGCTGGAGGGATTTTAGGAGGAGATTTAGGGGGTGGATAGAGTAGTGTGCGGTTTGAATGAGTGTGGGGAGATTTGGGGAGTGAAATTAGAAGTGTAGTAGTGGTTGGCCGAATGTGGGATTCCCTAGTAGGCAAATTCGGTCATAGGATTTCATTTCCCTTAGTACCGAAAATGTGTTCTTTTTACTCTCTATTTTTGCAATTTCTACCTTTTTTTGGCTCTTTGTTCCTTTGTGAGTGTTGGTTGTGTTGACTGATTTTTGGTTCATTCTTTTTCTCCCTCTCATGCCCTTTTTCCTTTTCTTTCGTTTAGGCTGAATACCTCTTTTCCTTGTAGCCGAACCTTGCCCTGTTTCTATCGATCTCTTTCTCCTCTCCATCAACTGGTTACTTTGGCCAAATTTTGGTAAGGTATCTCTGCTTCATATCTCTCTTTTTCCCAATTTCGGTTCTCCCTATTCCTTCCCTTATTACATTTGTATCTTGGCTGAATGTTATCCTAATTCTTTGTGTTGTTTTCCTGGATAAGTGTGGTGATCAGTTGAGTGAGGCGCGTGGTTTTCTTCTCTCACTCTTGTGTCTTGTGTTGACCGAATATTGAAAGGTAAGCCTCAATATCCTTTTTGGCTTTCGGCTTGTTTTGCCTTGTTGAACCAACTGCTAACTCTTCCATTCTTGCCGACTACCCCCTTCTGTCTACCCCTTTAGATCAATCATTTTCGTTTCGGTGGGCGTCGCTTCATTAACCTCCACTTTTCTTGGTTGTTGGTAAGTGAGGTACAGTTGGGATGATATTATACTTTCAATGCGAGTATGATATAGAATGGTGGCATTTTTGTGTAGGTGGTGATCGAAGGTGATTGACCATTCCTTGTAAATCAAGGGTGCGGTTATTGTGGCTTTTGGGTAAGGAGTTTATGGTTGTTTTGGAACTTTGCTAGTTTACAATATAAACATAAGTCAAGTTTGTTCTTTAGGCATAGGATTGTTTGGAGCGAGGATTAATACCAATCGTACCAGGTGTGTAATCACACTGTTTCAATCGATAAGTGATAAAAGCTGGAAAGCTGTTACCATCGATGCCACGCGGGTGCGCGTTCGCCTGTGTGGTCATCTAAGCACATAAGCGCGAGCATGTGATAGTGATATCATCGGCTTAGGTCGTGTTAGGCCACTTTGGGCCGAAATGGGTAGTGTGGGCCCTAGAGGCTCGTGGGCCCCGCATGGGAAAACCGCACGAATGTGTGGAGATTGTTGGGCCGACTGTGTAGTTTGCACGGCCAAGGCCAAGGTTGTGTAGTTTCCCATTTCCATTCCATTACCGAAATTGGCTGTAATAATCCCGAAGGCACCTGATGTTCAGCTTTTACTTATTGACATATCAAACGTTTAGATACAAATTCAAAAATATCTCATTTCATTCCCGGCCACTAGTATATCTTTTTCAAATCATTATACATTTTATTACTACCAGGATGAATAGACATATTACCATTGTGAGCTTTATGTAAAATCTTCTATACCAGTTTTGCATTCCTTAATACACATATTTTGCCTCTGAATATTAGACAATCATCGGACCCAATCTGAAATTTTGAATCAGAATTTAGCTCACACTGTACTCGTTTAGCTCGTAGTTCATCATCATTTTTTTGAGCTTCAGAAATCTATTGCAAAAATGTTGGTCTAACTTTTAACTCATCTATGATTGAACCACCATCAGATAACAAAAATCGGGGATTCATTGCTCGTAAGGAAAATAAAGACTTTCTACTTAGAGCATCAGCAACCACATTAGTTTTTCCCAGATGATAGTCAATGACAAGATCATAATCTTTCAATAATTCAAGCCACATGTGTTGTTTTAAGTTCAAGTCTTTCTGCGACATCAAATACTTCAAACTTTTATGATCAGTGAATATGTGACACTTTTCACCAAATAAGTAATGCCGTCAGATTTTTAATGCAAATACATTTGTTGCCAATTCAAGATCATGTATCGGGTAATTATTCTCATGTGGTTTTAGTTGTCTTGAAGCATAGGCTATTAGTTTACCTTCTTGCATTAATACACAACCTAAACCATTTAATGATGCATCACTGTAAATTATATATTCTTTACCCAATTCAAGATGAACTAACACTGGTGCTTCTATCAATAAGGCTTTCAATTTGTCAAAAATCTGCTGACATGTATCAGACCACTCGAATTTCACATCCTTCTGTAATAAGCGAGTCATCAGAGAAGCTATCATTGAAAATATTTTAACAAATCTTCGATAATATCCAGCTAGTCCCAAAAAACTTCTAACTTTAGACACATTTTTTGGTGGCTTCTAATTAACAATAGCTAAAATTTATTCGGATCCACCCTAATACCTTCAGCAGATACTATATGTCCAAGAAAACCAACTTCTTGTAACCAAAATTCACGTTTACTGAATTTGGCATACAATTGTTTCTCATGCAGAGTTTGCAATACAATTCTCCAATGATCATCATGTTCATTTTCATCTCGGGAATAAACCAAAATATCATCAATAAATACTACTACAAACCTGTGTAAATATGGTCTGAAAATTCTATTCATTAAATCCATTAATACTGTAGGTGCATTTATCAAACCAAACGGCATTACAAGAAACTCATAGTCCCCGTACCTGGTTCTGAAAGCTATTTTTGGAACATCTGATTCTTTCACCTATAGCTAATAATAGCCAGAACGGAGATCAATCTTTGAAAATATAGTGGCACCTTTCAACTGGTCAAACAAGTCATCAATACAAGGCAATGGATACTTATTCTTTATTGTGACTTTGTTCAATTATCTGTAACCAATACACAGCCTTAATGATCCATCTTTCTTCTTTACAAATAGAATCAATGCACCCCAATGT
Organism: Gossypium longicalyx; assembly: GCA_025698465.1. Taxonomy (NCBI): domain Eukaryota; kingdom Viridiplantae; phylum Streptophyta; class Magnoliopsida; order Malvales; family Malvaceae; genus Gossypium; species Gossypium longicalyx. Next base: position 60,933,828 of record CM046995.1, on the reverse strand, counting down.
GAGAAACTGAGTCGAGCAAAGCCTCTATTTATCAATTCTTGCAACTGTACTTTCAATTCTTTCAATTCAGTAGGAGCCATTCTTGCAACTCAACATCTCTAACTAGTGGTAAACCAGGTAATTCTTCCGAAAATACATCAGGAAATTCACAAACAACTGGCACTGACTGAATTTTCGAATTAGATACCTTAGTATCTAACACATATGCAAGATAAGTATCATATCCCTTTCTAATATATTTCTATGCCGATATAACTGAAATCACATTAGATAACCCATCCAGTTTATCAGATTCAACATGGAGTAATTCACTATTCTGACATTTCAACACAATGTATTTCTGTTTACAATTCACCACTGCATCATGTTGAGTTAGCCAATCCATTCCCAAAATTACATCAAATTTATCAAAGGGTAATAGCATCAAATCAGCTGAGAAATAATAACCCTTTTATCATCAATGGATAGTTTTTACAAAATTTATCAACCATAACATACTGGCCCATGGGGTTTGAAACTTTAACCACAAATTTAGTGAATTCAACAAGTAAATTTCTAACAGACACTAAATTTGTGCATATGTATGAATATGTTGAACCAGGATCAATCAAAGCAGTAATACCAGTGTCAAGAAGAGAAAATGTACTAGTAATAACATCGATGCAGAAGCATCCTCTCTTGTACGTAGGGCATATGTCTTTACCGGTGCTCTGGCTTCAGATTTGTTTGTTGAATCTTTTGTCACACCTCAGCTACCACTAACATTGTTGGGGTGTCGAGGTGGTCTGCCTCTCAAGATAGGATTGCTTGGCCTAGAGGTCTGAACAGTATCTTTTACAAGCTTTTCTGGGCAGTCTCTAAGATAGTGGTCAAAAGAACTACATCTAAAACAAGCTCCACTTCTTATGCGACATTCACCGAAATGCAATTCAATGCAATATTTGCATCTTGGTTTAGGACTTCCAACACTCCTTACACTTGTAAAAGATGGAGACGAAGATCTCAGATTAGAGCATTGGGAGCCTCGTTCTTTTCCAGAATACCCCGCAGATGCAGTAAAACAATCATGGTACTTCTTTGATTACTTTGAAGTAGATGATTGTGACTTTCCCATAAATCTCTTACCAGAAATATAGGTTTCTTTCTTTGATTGCTTCTTTTCCTTACTTAATTCCTCGGCTTTGTGTGCTCAATCAGCAAATACCACAAATTCTCTTAATTCTAGAATTCCAATCAACAACTTGATATCTTCATTTAAGCCCTTTTCCAAATGTTTACACATATCAGCCTTAGTCGGGACCCATTCTCTGGCATACTTGCTCAATCTAACAAATTCTCGTTCATATTCAGATACTGTCATACTTTCCTATTTAAGCTCTAGAAATTCTTTCATTTTTTGATCTAGAAATCTCTGACTAATGTACTTCTTTCTGAATTCTGTTTGGAAAAACTCCCATGTAACATTTTCTCTCGATACAACAAAAGTTATGGTATTCCACCAATTATAGGTTGTGTCTTTTAGTAAAGATACTGCACATTTCAAACATTCAGCCGGTGTACATGATAATTCATCTAAAACCCTGATGATATTTTCTAACCAAAACTCAACCCTCTCCGGATCATCTTCAGTACTAGCCCTAAATTCTTCTGCCCCATATTTACAGATTTTATCTATCGGAGGATTACCAGTTCTAATAGGTGCAGCACCTTGTGGCATCTCAAGAACCGGTTGAGGAACAGGAGGGGGAGGTTGTTGTACAATAGGATTTGTTCTTATGAATTCTATAAACCACTCATAAAATCATTTGGACAAAGGCTTAATTTGCCTCCTCACCTCGGCCCTCAGATTCGGGCCTTCTACTATTAGATGCAACTCTTTGAACTAAAGTTGGAGCATTGCTCTCAGCTTCCTTAGATCCAGACCTAGCTTGGTTGGATGACATTACTATACGAAAAACACATTTAAAAATGGTCAGGAGATATCACACTATCAAAAATTATATAATGGCATGTATAGCTAAACTCATACTTACTATGTTAGTCTGAGAATCGACTAAACTGTAGCTCTGATACTAATAAATGTAACACTCCTAACCCGTAACCGTCGCCTAAAAAGGGTTATAGAGCATTACCGGAGTTTACAGAACAAATATAGATAAATTCATATCATTTACTATTTATAACTGAAAATAATCATACTGTCCCTAGATTGGACCATTGAGGCCCAATTTAAATGTTAGAATCAAGTTGAGATTAACTCGGAATCTCAGAAAATTTTTCGCGAAATTTAAAATTTTTTCATTAATACAGCGGTGACACGCCCGTGTAAGTAGGCCGTGTAGGCATTTGATGTGAGGCACACGTCATGTCCCAGCCCGTGTCCTTACCCATGTAACTCTCTAACTTGTGCAACACAGCCTGCCACATGCCCGTGTACTAGGCCGTGTGATCAATTTAATTTTCACAAATTAGGTGCAAGTCTCACATGGCCAAGGCACATGCTCGTGTTCTAGGCCGTGTATCACACACAACTAAGACACATGCCCGTGTCTCTACCTGTATGCCCAATTCTGAGCATTTTGTTTCTTAATTTTAAGATGCAGGGGACTCACGGCCAAATCACATGCCCATGTGCTAGGCCGTGTGTTAAACACGATCAAAACACACCCCCGTGTGGATAAAATAAGGCCATTTCTTAGTCTTATTTCTCACCCAAATTTAACCTTCAACCTACAATAACATTTGCACACATTTTCCAACCAATTCAAGTCATATAAATCAAGCAAACACCATTAACATGTATGAAATGGTATCACATATTCATATGATCAAACTTACCTTCTTGTAATGGTTTATATTTTACCCTAATTTAATTTAACCAAACCACATACATATAAGCTAAACATGATATACATAACATTATAATAACTGTAACACCCCTAACCCGTATTCGTAGCTGGAATAGCGTTACGAGGCATTACTAATCAATCACAACATAATTCATACATATATGCATTCATAATCAAAATACATTCAAATCATTCACATTGTCCCTTATAAGGCTCTACGAGACCTTAAAACATGCTTAGAACTAGTTTAGGACTAAACTGATAACATTTGCAAACTTTGAGAAACTTATAAAATTTTCACAAATTCAAGGGTCACACGCCCGTGTGAACAAGCCGTGTGCCTCACACGGCCACCAGACATGCCCATGTCACAGATGTGTGAAAACAGGGCATACATACTGACTTGCACCACACAGCCAAAGACACGTCCATGTGCCATGGCCGTGCGGAAAATTAGGGAGGTTACTTACTTGGCCACAGGGCCATGTGCCAGCCAGTGTGCCACACACGATCAATAAACACGCCCGTGTGTCTAAGCCGTGCCAAACCTGTAGAGTATACTGCCTTAATTCGAAAGGGTACCCCAGAGGACACATAGCCGTGCAGCATGGCCGTGTGTCGCAGACGATTGAGACACATGCCCGTGTCTCTGCCCATGTGGACAAAAATAGGCCATTTAAAAAGCCAATTTGCCACCCTTTTTCTTATGCACATAAAGCAACCAAAATATACCATTTTAATGCATATATAAGCAGCCAAAATATGCCAATTCATACACATATTATGTCATTTGTCCTCAATCATTTCAACTACTCAATTCCATTTTCAAACATACCAAATCATTATGCCAAAATCACCAACCTCACATAACTTCTAAATGTATTTTCATCACCTTACCACCAAATAAATCATGCCTCTCAAACATATCAATTCATCATCTAAAAATCATACCATACATGCCATTTATTAAACCACATTATTACCACATTTGCATTCCAAGCCAAAACACATATACATAAAATAGGCCAAATACACATTTTATGCCAACCATGCCAAAACATAAGGCCATCTTATAACCATCAACCAAAATTATTAATAAGCCATTTCAAATGACCATATACATTTCTAACAACTATATCAAAAACACCATTGCCTATATACATGCCATAAAACCAAACTACAAGTTGTAAAAATATCAAAAATCAATAGACGGATAGTGTGATGCAATCTCTAATGACCTCCAACCCGAGCGAACGTCTAAATCACTGTAAAACAAAGAAAAATAACACAAAGTAAGCTCTAAAGCTTGGTAAGCTCGTATGGTAATAAACTCATATTATTAAATAACTGCATTTAAAACCATTATTCAAAATCTGATATAATTCATAAGTTTGCACCATTTTATCCCGAATTCATGCACATAGTTAATCAAGATTTTTATGAGTTTATTCATTCAAAACACATATGGTTTGAATACTTCTTATCAATTCATTCACATCTCCATATGCATAAGCAATTATATATATAGACTTTATTCAATTTGATTTTCATCACTTTTTCTTTTGCCAAGTGAATTATGTGAAATATCATCGAATAACAGTATTTCGCACCTTTTGTGCTATATGTATATTTAGTTAAAACAACTATAATTCATATCTCACATATCATTCAATTCATACTTCATCATAGCTAAATAAACACATTTTGGCATGAAACATATTTATACATAAATCTTTCTCATTTTATATACATAATACACCAAGAAATTACCAAATTACCTTTATTTGATTCTCATATAAGTTCTGTATGAACCTATATCACGTAATTTGATTGTACTTTTATTCTCGTCTTGACTATGCCCATTGAACCGTTCAGAATCGTTAAGGATACTTGATAATCACATATAGCTCGTACAAAGCCATATCCCAGATATGGTCTTACATGTTATCATATATCGATTTCACTGTCCCAAACAGCATCTTACACGAAATCAATTAATGATGCCAATGTCCCAGACATGGTCTTACACATAATCACAATACAATGCAATGTCCCAGACATGGTCTTACATGTAATCACATCTCGGTAACCTAATGTCATGACATTTGTATCCTATACTATTCCTAAGGTTCGTACGGGACTTTTGGATGTCGTAACTCTGTCGATTCTTGCTCGTAGTTGCTCATTTGACATTCATGACAGTTCAATGACAGATAAACGTATATAATTCAATTCAATTCAATAATAAATAAGCATTTATAACACAACTTAAATACGTTTATTAGCATACGAACTTACCTCAATCGTTGTAACGACGAATTAGGTCAACTAATCTGATACTTTGTTTTCCCCCGTTCTAGATCCAAATCTCTTTTTTCTCAATCTATATAATAAAAAATTTTACTTATTTAATCATTAATTCATTCAATTTAACACAATTTACAAATTTTAGCAAAATTACACTTTTGCCCCTATTATTTCACATTTTTTCAATTTAGTCCTTAGCACATAAAATATAAAATTCATGAAATTTAAACAATTCCATGCTTAAACGAATATTACCCAATTATATATCAGCCCATATTTTCACTTTATTCATACTTTTAACCACATAATTTCATAATTTCACAAATTAGTCCATAATTTGCATTTTTACTCAAAATCACTTTGTAAAATATGTAAAACTATCATCTAACTTCCATATTTCATCAACAATCATCAAAAAGCATGAATATTCATCAATGGAATCTCATAAAATCTTTAACCATTTCTCAAATTAGTCCCTGGGCTAGCTAGACTAAGCTGCAACGATCTCAAAAATGTAAAAATTATTAAAACAGAGTTAAAACCGTGCCTATTTGAGCAAAAACACCATGGCCAAATATCAAGATCATCCACGGCTGTTATAAACCCTATATTCAGTTGTAAATGGATGAAAGATGATGATATTTGACTTTTTTTATTAATATTAACCTTTATTAACTATTTACTTAATTAACCTTTAAAAATATTAGTAATTACACCAATTGCCACTCCACTATCATCCACTAACTCATAAATGGGCTATTTTTCACATAAGGACCTCTATATTTAAGTTCTATAGCTATTTGACACCTTTATCTTATAGAATGCAACTTTTACGCTTTTCGCGATTTAGTCTTTTTTACCGAATTAACCACTCAAATAGAAAATTTTCTTTACGAAATTTTCACACAAACATTCTATCATACTTTAAACCTTATTAAAATAATAAATTAAATATTTTGACTTCGATTTGTGGTCCCAAAACCACTATTTTGATTAATACCTAAAAAACGGGTTGTTACAATAACATACCAAAACAATCCATTTTTAGCCATTCTAATGGCTAAGTTACAAACAAATTTTTACATGCCAATACAGGCCAAGTTAACCTATACATGCCATTATATCAAAATAAGATTACTTTTTATACCAAAATAAGCTGGAGGATAGTTTGATGATACTCCGACCGATCTCCAACCTGTACGAGCTTCCGAGCACTATAAAACAGAGAAAAGAAAATCTAGTAAGCATTTAATGCTTAGTAAGTTCGTATAACAGAAATTTACTTACCATATATTTACATTTAAGATAAGCATACAATAATGCATCCAAGCAATTTGGTTTATAGCCTAAAACACAACTTCACTAATCATGTTAGTCAAGTAATTCACATAATACCAATAACATGGATGAGCTCATCATTTAATGTTTTTCATATACATATGCTTTCCATAACATTTTACTATATTACATGTACACTTTATTGATAGGTCATTTCAAATTCAGTTTAGCCATGTCAGAAATTTACCCTTTGAATTTATTTGAAATATCGATGGATACACTCATATAGTACACTTTAGTGTGCACTACTATAATTCATCAATTCATTTCCAATGGTACCCAATTAGGGCACAAATCGGGAAGCACACTCTTGAGCCTTGTAACGGGAAGCTCACACAGAGCCATTTCGGGAAGCTCATAAAGAGCCTATCAGAAAGCTTATCCGGGCTATATAACGGGAAGCACATAAGAGCCATAATTGGGGAGTTCACAAAGAACCATATCGGGAAGCTCTAGATAGCCAATATCGGGAAGTTTAAGTGAGCATTAGTGAGGAGCTCATAAAGAGCCAATTTAACAGGAAGCTCACGAAGAGCTTTTAATCAGGATGCTCAAAAGAGTTAAGGTGTGTCCACAACAAAAGTAGAATCACAACTTATCAGGACGCTCTGAAGAGCTATAACGGGAAGCTTGCTAAACCATATAATGGGAAGCTCGAGAGGGCTAATAACGGAATGCTCTTTCGAACTATGGTATCTCCGCAACATATGTTGGACTACAACCAATACGGGAAATCTTGTATCCATCGACTTTAATTTATTCAAACGGGATTTGACATTTATCAAGCATTACCTGATATTCAATCAATGTCACATACATGAGAATTATACAATTCACATATACAACATTTAATTCAAACATATAAATGTACACAATTTAGTTACATGAACTTACCTCGATACTTATTCATATACAAATTCTACTAATCCAAAATTTTTTGTTTTCCCCGATCCAATTCCGTATTTGGTCTTTTCAAATCTATATAAATGAATTTAATTATCAATTTAATACAATTCATATTCAATTGGATTCAATTAACACTCTAGGCAAAATTACCATTTTGCGCCTACACTTTTCATAAATTTTTAATTGTCCCTAGGCTCAAAAAATGAAATTCATGCAATTTAATCCTTATTCCAAGCCTAACCAAAATTTTTATATAATATTTACAACACTTATATTTCACAAAATTCAAAATTTTTCCATGGGTTTTACCACTTTTCAATTTAGTCCCTAAATTATGATTTCATCAAAATTCTCTTTGTAAAAGTTATTTATCTATCAACAACCCTTTATTTTCTACCATAAATTTCAAATTTTTAGCATATTCCTCCATGGAAAAATTTCTATAGTTTGATATTTTTTTCAAATTAATCCCCAAAATAGATAGATTAAACTATCTAAATCTCAAAAATATAAAAATTACTAAAAACGGGACAAGAAAACATACCTAATTAAGCTTGATTGGTTTCCTTTCTCTCTCCTAAGATTTCCATACAAATTTTGGGGAAGATGAAGAAAACTAAGATGATATTTTCTATTATCATCTTTTAATTATTTTGATTTCCAATTTAGTCATTAGCCTTTTCTAATTTTTCCATAGATGAATCACCAAAAATATCTACTAACTTTTCTTTAATCGTCTAATTACCATATAAAGACCTCTTATTTTTAATTCCATAGCTATTTGATTCTTCTAGCTACTAGAATTCAACTTTTGCATTTTATACAATTTGGTCCTTTCCATAATTAAACACATAATCGATAAAATTTTCTTATCAGAATTTTGATATCACATTCCTATCATAATGCAGACCATGCAATAATATTAAAATAAATTTTCTTTTCGACTCGGATTTGTAGTCTCGAAACTACTATTTCGATTTCGCTAAAAATAGGCTGTTACACAGGAAATATTTTCATAACATACTAACGCCATTGCAAAATTATGACTAAACTACTGCCTAGATATTAACTATTGCAATCTACTTCTTTCAAAAGTTAAACTTTGATTATTATTCAGAGTCTATGTATGTCTACAAGACTTACAAATGATAATCCAACTAACATTCTATACCTATACAGATTGCATCTTCTATGTCTAGAGTGTTGTGAATATTCTTTTGAGTAATCACTTATATCAATCGATTAATGATCTGATGTATTTAATCCTTCTAGATTCAAATCCTTCTAAATTCACAATATGCAATAAACTTTTCTAGAGCTTGCCTGCACTCCAAATAACAAGAATCAAATGAAGCATTAAATTTAATCACAAGCATATCATGAGTATTACAATTAATTCAATATTCACCCAAATAATTCAAACCCGAAGATAATTAGCTCATGGGTTGGGAAATGAAATCCAAAACAAAATTATTCAGCAACATATTTCAAGTTTCACATGTAACACCCCAAACCCGACCCAGAAGTTAGACCCAAATCTGGCGTGTCACATTGAAGTGTTTTTCAAAAACCATGTTTTCATTAGAAACCCTTCTTATTTAAAATGTAGTAAATTGAAAACTTCTTAATTTTATTTCCAAAACTCCTTTTTACTTTGCGGAAGATAATTCTAAAAGTAACCAATTTACGAAAACGTGATGTTTAAAAGTTAAGTTGCGAAAGCATTTTGAAAATATTGTGGAATCGTAGTGTTTGAAAATAGTTCTTGTTTTGGAAACCATGTCCTACGTCTAACAGATATTAGACATACTAAATAAACTTTCCAAATAAAAAGTTAAGGAAATAAATAGGCCTTATACAACCCAAATCAAAAACCAAAGTGCTTAACTAAATAAACGAAATAGAAAAACATGTACAGTTGCATGGTCATCTCTGAGTCCCTCTGTGACACCGATCCACCTAACACTAGGGATTAGCTGCATAGTTAATAAATGGGGTGAGTTTACAAAAACTCAGTGTGTAATCCCCTACTAGAGTAACAGTCAGTATGCAAAAACAAAAATAGAAATAATCTGGGCTAGAGCCCTTTAACAGTAACAGTACAGTCCAATTCAGAGCATACATGGGCTAAAGCCTATTACAATGTCATTTGGGTCCCAGCCCATAATAGAATCAATTGGGCCCAGCCCAAACCAATAACAGAATAGAATGTGTGAATGCATGGATGCATGCTACCCCATCCCCATAATCCAACCGTTACACATCAACTCCGTCCCTCGGTACACATCATGTAGGGATATAAATATCAACCCACCCATCTGATACACATCAATGGTAGCCCGGTTGTAGTACTACTTTCATTACAGTAAAACTACTAATCATATATTAGGCTTAAAAAGCCTTCAGTGGCAGTATTATAATTGGCACAAAGCCATCGGTAAATCTATTATGTTTGGCACATAGCCATCAGCAACGGTAATATAATCGACATACAGCCTTGGGTAAATATGATCCACACAGAGTCATCCATAAGTATGTTAGGCACATAGCCATAGGTAAATACGTTTGGCACAAAGCCATAGTCAAGATGGCAAAGAGCCATTTTTAGGTTGGCACAAAGCCACAATCAAAATAGTTGGCTTTAAGCCATCGGTAGTTGTTTAATGTTAGGCACATAGCCATCAGCATCAGTAATACAGTCGGCATACAACCTCGGGTAAATATGATTGACACAGAGTCATCAATAACCATATATTGGGCTTAAAAGCCACCGGTGGATCCACGATCGTCAAGCAACCATGCGATCCTTAATCGGTAGATCCACGATCGTCAAGCAACCATGCGATCCTCAATCGGCAGATCCACAGTCGTCAAGCAACCATGCAATCCTCAATTTCTTCCTCCATTTCACAATTCCAACCCCATGCAATATGTCGTGTATGTCATGCTCAATCATCACACGTGTATGCAAATTGGCCATGCTCAGTAACAATCATTTAAACATATATTAAAAACATATCAGTTTTACAACCACAATCAATTCAGTTAAAACACAATCATACAATCGCAGTCAATCAGTCGAATTCATAGTCTAAGTTAGTCATTTACACACAAGGGCAAAATAGTCATTTTACCCTACAAGGGTATTTCATTAATTTTACACTACAAGGGTATTTCGGTAATTTTATAAATCGGGGGTATTTTGATAATTTTACAAATCGGGGGTATTTTGATAATTTTACAAATTGGGGGTATTTCGATAATTTCAAAAACTAGGGGTATTTTGATAATTTCACAAATCTGGGGTATTTCGATAATTTTATAAATAAGGGGTATTTCGATAATTTTACAAATTGAGGGTATTTCGATAATTTTACAAATTAGGGATATTTTGGTAATTTTACAAATCAAGGGTATTTTGATAATTTTACAAATCTGGGGTATTTCGGTAATTTTACAAATCGAGGGTATTTCAGTAATTTTACAAACTGGGGGTATTTCGATAATTTTACAAACTGGGGGTATTTCGAAAATTATACAAATCGGGGTTATTTTGGTAATTTTACAAATCAAGGGTATTTCAGTAATTTTACAAATCGGGGGTCTTAACGAACCAACATAAGGTCCACTGTCGCCTCGAGTGACTTAAGTAACCTAAATAGACCTAACAGTGCAAATGGGCCTAAGGCCCATTACTCAGCTCAAGTGGGCCCACACGCTTGTGCTGCCCATTTTGCCCAAATTCAGTTACAGCTATGTGACCTACAAAGCCTAGTCCAACATTTATCACTTACCATGGATTTAATCTATGTGGGGCCCATGGGCCTATTGGGCCTACACAGCCTATGCCATGTACACGATATGACAAGCCCAACTACTTCCCACCTAACAGTTAGATTTATTCAAGCAGGCCTACGGGCCCATCGAGGCCCAGAACAGCCCCAGCACACGAGAAGGCTCGTGGCGGCCTCTATCATCTATCACCCATGATCTGTGGGCTCGATTTACCACACGAGCGATCGCACGCTCGTGAAGCCTCAAATGTCAAAGTTTCGACTTTTCGACTTTTGTCGACTTCCAACAAGGAATGGCGCGAATACACACCTGTTTATGAGAATGCACTGAAGTCCACGATCACCAACCTTGGCACATCCTGCATTGAGTCTTCCCCCCAACTCATCTGGTTCGCTCTATTTAAAGCCAACTTCTCACCAATTCTCGTGTTTTCTTCCCGATGTGGGATTACTTTCAACCATTAGGGAAATTCCTCATTCTTATGACCGCTTCAACCATAGATTTCTAGTCCAACTCCACCTCCCACACAGCTCAAATAGCAAAATAAATACTCCACTGCACATCCCTAGACTTGAAACTCAGACCTCACAGTTACACAACACGCCACTTTGCCACTCCACCACAGGCTCTTTCTGTGATAAAAACGTCCACAATTAACTTTAAGACATATGTGCCAGTGTCTAAATTCATTTAAGAGAAAAACCAAAATGAATTGTAAGAGCCAAGACTTCAACCTAGGCTCCCTTAAAATCTTCATGACGCCACAACCACTAGACTACATGCTTCATTCTGTCATTTATTTAACACAATAATTTAAAAGGCCTTCATCTAAGCACCCAAGGTTTTATTCACTTAATACCAAAATTTTTGCTAAAGCCCATGTTTGAACCCAAGATTTCTCCAACACTTCTCAGGGCCATTAACAACAAAAGTAGACATTTAATTGTGTCATTTCCTTGCACAATTAAATACTTATATAGAGCCTCCTTACGGACCCATACTCAAGGCCCAATACTTCTAGGCCCAAATTCGGGGCGTTACAATTTTACCCCCTTAAAAAAATTTCATCCTCGAAATTCCCAATTATCTGAACAAGCTCTTAGCTCAACCTACACCACTACGCTCCCGCTGCGCACTCTAGTTCCAAACTACAGTAATACACTTTTAACTTAATCTCAAAACCTCTCACACCCAACCAAGCATCTAACCTCAGAAGTAAACAGATATTTACCACACATGCATACAATTTCTATATTCAAGCATCACATCCAAACAAAACACACCTGACTTAAAAGGAACTATGCAATCCTGAACCCGATGCTCCTTAGACCCGCACCTAAGACACGCTCCTCACTTCCTCAAACATTCACTCGGATGGCGTCTTTTGCAACGCTCGCAAGTCTGAAAGTTTGGACACGTCTTAACCTATTTAATAAAACGGGGCTACTACTTTAGAGGACTGCGATCCCTCTTCCTGCTGTTCTCCAAGCGCCTAGCCTGATGTGTTTCACCACACGCCTTAACTCTTGCCTCGAACACTTCTTCTAGCACTTCCCTTACCAACCGGGTCAATGCCTCCGTACCAAGCTCCGGGTTATTATTACCCGAATTTGGCGGACTTACCTTGACTATAATTTCCTGAACCATCTCATGTTCCGGGGAGACGGGCAACTCCTCGCGATCTTACTTGCCTTTAGAATCCATCACAGTACTGTTGCTAACTTAAACAAAATCTGATTTCCAGAACATACACTAAAGAAATAAAAAAAAAATCTAACTTTAAGTACAGTCTAACAGAAAACTTACAGATTCGGCGTCGGAGACTCGGTAAACACACTTTCAGGAAAATATTCAGAAAAACATTTCAAATACTTCAAATCTTTTTGAACCTTTTTTAAAAAATTCTTTCAAAAATCCATTTTAAAAACCCATTCCCCGGTCGAGTTTTGTAACTTGACTCTGATACCACTAAATGTAACACCTAAAACCCATCCCAGAAGTTAGACCCGAATCTAGCATGTCACATTGAAGTGTGTTTCAAAAACCATGTTTTCATTAGAAACCCTTCTTATTTAAAATGTAGTACATTGAAAACTTCTTAATTTTATTTCCAAAACTCCTTTTTACTTTGCAGAAGCTAATTTTAAAAGTAACCGATTTACGAAAACGTGATGTTTAAAAGTTAAGTTGCGAAAGCATTTTGAAAATGTTGCGAAAACGTAGTGTTTGAAAACAATTCTTGTTTTGAAAATCCGTGTCCTACTTCTAATAGATATTAGACATACTAAATAAACTTTCCAAATAAAAAGTTAAGGAAATAAATAGGCATTATACAACCCAAATCAAAAACCAAAGTGTTTAACTAAATAAACGAAATAGAAAAAACATGTGCAGTTGTGTGGTCGCCTCTGAGTCCCTCTGCGACACTGATCCACCTAACGCTGGATTACCTGCATAGTTAATAAATGGAGTGAGTTTACGAAAACTCAGTGTGTAATCCCCTACTAGAGTAACAGTCATTATACAGAAACAAAAATAGAGCGATGCAGGCTAGAGCCCGTTAACGATGCAGATGCAGATCCGATTCCTTCGAGCATACAAGGGCCAAAGCCTATTACAATGTCATTTGGGTCACAGCCCATAATAGAATCAATTGGGCCCAGCCCAAACCAATAACAGAACAGAATGTATGAATGAATTGATGCATGCTATCCGATCTCAATAATCCAACCGTTACACATCAACTCCGTCCCCCGGTACACATCATGTGGGGATATAAATATCGATCCACCTATCCGATACACATCAATGGTTGCCTGGTTGCGGTACTACCTTCATTACAGCAAAGCTGCTAATCATGTATTTGTCTTAAAAAGCCTTCAGTAGCAGTATTATAATTGGCACAAAGCCATCGGTAACTGTATTATGTTTGGCACATAGCCATCTACGACGGTAATATAATCGGCACATAGCCTTGGGTAAATATGATCCACACAGAGTCATCCATAAGTATGTTAGGCACATAGCCACAAGTAAATACGTTTGGCACAAAGCCATAGTCAAGATGGCATAGAGCCATTTTTAGGTTGGGACAAAGACACAATCAGAATAATTGGCTTTAAGCCATCGGTAGTTGTTTAATGTTAGGCACATAGCCATCAGCGACGGTAATACAGTCAACACATAGCCTTGGGTAAATATGATCGACACAAAGTCGTCAATAATCATATATTGGGCTTAAAAGCCAGCGGTGGATCCACGGTCGTCAAGCAATCATGCGATCCTTAATCGGTGAATCCACGGTCGTCAAGCAACCATGCGATCCTCAATCGGTGGATCCACAGTCGTCAAGCAACCATGCGATCCTCAATTTCTTCCTCTGTTTCACAATTCCAACCCCAAGCAATATGTCGTGTATTTCATGCTCTATTATCACACGTGTATGCAAAATGGCCATGCTCAGTAACAATCATTTAAACATATAATAAAAACATATCAGTTTTACAACCACAGTCAAGTTAGTTAAAACACAATCTTACAACCACAGTCAATCAGTCAAATTCATAGCTCAAGTCAGTCATTTACCCACAAGGGCAAAATAGTCATTTTACCTTACAGGGGAATTTCATTAATTTTACACTACAAGGGTATTTCGATAATTTTACAAATCAGGGGTATTTTAATTATTTTACAAACTAGGGGTATTTCGATAATTTTACAAACTGAGGGTATTTTGGTAATTTCACAAACAGGGGGTATTTTGATAATTTCACAAATCAGGGGTATTTCAGTAATTTTACAAATTAGGGGTATTTTTGATAATTTTACAAACTAAGGGTATTTCGATAATTTTACAATCAGGGATATTTTGGTAATTTTATAAATATGGGGTATTTCGATAATTTTACAAATCGGGGGTATTTCGGTAATTTTACAAATCGAGGGTATTTTAGTAACTTTACAAACTGAGGATATTTTGGTAATTTTACAAACTAGGGGTATTTCGGTAATTTTACAAACCAGGGGTATTTTGGTAATTTTACAGATCGGGGGTCTTAACGACCCAACAGAAGGTCCACTGTCGCCTCGAGTGGCTTAAGTAACCTGAACAGACCTAACAGTACAAATGGGCCTAAGGCCCATTACTCAACCCAAATGGGCCCACACGCTTGTGTTGCCCATTTAGCCCAAATTTAGTTACAGCTATGTGACCTACAAAGCCTAGTCCAACATTTATCACTTACCATGGATTTAATCTGTGTGGGGCCCACGGGCCTATTTGGTCCACACGGCCTATGCCATGCACACGACATGACAAGCCCAACTACTTCCCACCTAACAGCTAGATTTACTCAAGCGGGCCCACGGGCCCATCAAGGCCCAGAATAGCCCCAGCACACGAGAAGGCTTGTGGTGGCCTCTACAGTCTATCAACCATGATCTGTGGGCTCGATTTACCACACGAGCGATCCACGCTCGTGAAGCCTCAAATACCGAAGTTTTGACTTTTCGGCTTGTGCCGACTTCCAACAAAGAATGGCGCGAACGCACACCTGTTTATGAGAACGCACCGAAGTCCACGATCACCAACCTTGGCACATCCTGCATTGAGTCTTCCCCCCAACTCATCTGGTTCGCTCTATTTAAAACAAGCTTCTCACCAATTCTCATGTTTGCTTCCCGATGTGGGATTACTTTCAACCATTAGGAAAATTCCTCATTCTTATGACCACTTCAACCACAGAGTTCCAGTCCAACTCTACCTCCCACACAGCTCAAATAGCAAAATAAATACTCCACTACACATCCCAAGACTTGAACTTCGGACCTCACAGTTATACAACACGCCACCTTGCCACTTCACCACAGGCTCTTTCTGTGATAAAAACGTCCACAATTAACTTTAAGACATATGTGCCAGCGTCCAGATTCACTTAAGAGAAAAATCAAAATGAATTGTAAGAGCCAAGACTTGAACCTAGGCTCCCTTACAACCTTAATGATGCCACAACCACTAGACCACATGCTTCCTTGTTTATTCACTTAATACCAAAATTTTTGCTAAAGCCCATGTTTGAACCCAAGATTTCTCCAACACTTCTCATGGCCATTAACCACCAAAGTAGACATTTAATTGTGTCATTTCCTTGCACAATTAAACACTTATATAGAGCCTCCTTATGGACCCATACTCAAGGCCCAATACTTCAAGGCCCAAATTCGGGGCGTTACAATTCTACCCCCTTAAAGAAATTTCATCCTCAAAATTTCTAACTATCTGAACAAGCGCTTAGCTCAACCTACACCACTATGCTCCCACTGCGCACTCTAGTTCCAAACTACACTAATACACTTTTAACTTAATCTCAAAACCTCTCACACCCAACCAAGCATCTAACCTCAGAAGCAAACAGATATTTTCCACACATGCATACAATTTCTATATTCAAGCATCACATCCAAACAAAACACACCTGACTTAAAAGGAACTGTGCAATTCTGAACCCGATGCTCCTTAGACCCACATCTGAGCCACGCTCCTCACTTACTCAAACATTCGCTCGGATGGCGCCTTTTGTAACATTCGCAAGCCGAAAAGTTTAGACGCGTCTTAACTCGTTTCACAGAATGAGGCTGCTACTTTAGAGGACTATAATTCCTCTTCCTGATGTGCTCCAAGTGCCTAGCCTGATGTGTTTCACCATACGCCTTAACTCTTGCCTCGAACACTTCTTCTAGCACTTCCCTTACCAACCGGGTCAATGCCTCTGTACCAAGCTCCGGGTTATTGTTACCCGAAGTTGGCAAACTTACCTTAACTACAATTTCCTGAACCATCTCATGTTTCGGGGAGACGGGAAACTCCTTGCGAACTTGCTTGCCTTTAGAATCCATCACAGTACTGTTGCTAACTTAAACAAAATCTGATTTCCAGAACATACACTGAATAAATAAAAAAATCTAACTTTATGTACAGTCTAACAGAAAACTTACGGATTCGGCGCCGGAGACTCGGTAAGCACACTTTTAGGAAAATATTCAGAAAAACATTTCAAATACTTCAAATATTTTTGAACGTTTTTGACACAATTCTTTCATAAATCCAATTTTAAAACCCATTCCACAGCCGAGTTTTGTAACTTGGCTCTAATACAACTAAATGTAACACCCAAAACCCAGCCCAGAAGTTAGACCCGAATCTAGCGTGTCACATTGCAGTGTTTTTCAAAAACCATGTTTTCATTAGAAACCCTTCTTATTTAAAATGTAGTACATTGAAAACTTCTTAATTTTATTTCCAAAACTCCTTTTTACTTTGCGGAAGCTAATTCTAAAAGTAACTGATTTACGAAAATGTGATGTTTAAAAGTTAAGTTGCGAAAGCATTTTAAAAATGTTGCGGAAACGTAGTGTTTGAAAATAGTTCTTATTTTGGAAAATTGTGTCCTACTTCTAACAGATATTAGACATACTAAATAAACTTTCCAACTAAAAAGTTAAGGAAATAAAGAGGCCTTATACAACCCAAATCAAAAACCAAAGTGCTTAACTAAATAAACAAAATAGAAAAACATGTGCAGTTGTGTGGTCATCTCTGAGTCCCTCTGCGACACCGATCCACCTAACGCTAGGGATTACCTGCATAGTTAATAAATGGAGTGAGTTTACGAAAACTCAGTGTGTAATCCCCTACAAGAGTAATAGTCAATATACAGAAACAAAAACAGAAATAGTCTGGGCTAGAGCCCGTTAACAGTAGCAGTACAGTCCAGTTCAGAGCATACATGGGCCAAAGCCTATTAAATGTCATTTGGGTCACAACCCATAATAGAATTAATTGGGCCCAGCCCAAACCAATAACAGAACAGAATGTGTGAATGCATGGATGCATGCTATTCCATCCCAATAATCCAACCGTCACACATCAACTCCGTCCCTGGTATACATCATGTGGGGATATAAATATCAACCCACCCATCGGATACACATCAATGGTAGCCTGGTTGTGGTACTACCTTCATTACAGCAAAGCTGCTAATCATATATTGGGCTTAAAAAGCCTTTAGTAGCAGTATTATAATTGGCACAAAGCCATTGGTAACTGTATTATGTTTGGCACATAGCCATCAGCGACGGTAATATAACCGGCACACAACCTTGGGTAAATATAATCCACACAGAGTCATCCATAAGTATGTTAGGCACATAGCCACAAGTAAATACGTTTGGCACAAAGCCATAGTCAAGATCGCATAGAGCCATTTTTAGGTTGGGACAAAGGCACAATCAGAATAATTGGCTTTAAGCTATCGGTAGTTGTTTAATGTTAGGCACATAACCATCAACGACGATAATATAGTCGGCACACAGCCTCAGGTAAATATGAACGACACAATGTCTTCAATAATCATCTATTAGGTTTAAAAGCCACCGGTGGATCCACGGTCGTCAAGCAACCATGCGATCCTTAATCGGTGGATCCACGATCGTCAAGCAACCATGCGATTCTCAATCGGTGGATCCACAGTCGTCAAGCAACCATGCGATCCTCAATTTCTTCCTCCGTTTCACAATTCCAACCCGATGCAATATGTCGTGTATGTCATACTCAATCATCACTCGTGTATGCAAAATGGTCGTGCTCAGTAACAATCATTTAAACATATATTAAAAACATATCAGTTTTACAACCACAGTCAAGTCAGTTAAAATACAATCATACAATCACAGTCAATCAGTCAAATTCATAGTCTAAGTCAGTCATTTACCCACAAGGGCAATTTGATCATTTTACCCTACAAGGGTATTTTAGTAATTTTACACTACAAGGGGAATCCGATAATTTTACAAATCGTGGGTATTTCGATAATTTTATAAACAGGGGGTATTTGGGTAATTTTACAAATCGAGGGTATTTCGGTAATTTTACAAATTAGGGGTATTTCAGTAATTTTATAAACTGAGGATATTTCGATAATTTTACAAATTTGGGGTATTTCGATAATTTTACAAATCGAGGGCATTTCAGTAATTTTACAAATTAAGGGTATTTCGGTAATTTTACAAGTCGGGGGTATTTTGATAATTTTACAAATCGGGGGTATTTTGATAATTTTACAAACTAGGAGTATTTTAGTAATTTTACAAATCGAGGGTCTTAACGACCCAACAGAAGGTTCATCATCACCTGGAGCGACTTAAGTAACCTAAACAAACCTAACAGTGCAAATGGGCCTAAGGCCCATTACTCAGCTCAAGTGGGCCCACAAGCTTGTGTGGCCTATTTAGCCCAAATTCAGTTTTAGCTATGTGACCTACAAAGCCTAGTCTAACATTTATCACTTACCATGGATTTAATCTGTGTGGGGCCCATAGGCCTATTGGGCCCACACGGCCTATGCCATGCACACGACATGACAAGCCCAACTACTTCCCACCTAACAGTTAGATTTACTTAAGTAGGCCCACGGGCCCATCGAGGCCCAGAATAGCCCCAACAAACGAGAACCCTCGTGGCGGCCTCTACAGTCTATCACCTATGATCTGTGGGCTCAATTTACCACACGAGCGATCACAAACCTTGGCACATCAAGCATTGAGTCTTCCCCCCAACTCATCTTATGACCACTTCAACCAAAGAGCTCCAGTCCAACTCCACCTCCCACACAACTCAAATAGCAAAATAAATACTCCACTACGCATCCCAAGACTTGAACCTCAAACCTTACAGTTACACAATACGCCACCTTGTCACTCCACCACA
Source organism: Gossypium longicalyx (assembly GCA_025698465.1). Lineage (NCBI taxonomy): Eukaryota > Viridiplantae > Streptophyta > Magnoliopsida > Malvales > Malvaceae > Gossypium > Gossypium longicalyx. The sequence goes on along the minus strand of CM046995.1, from coordinate 60,913,869 downwards.
GGCTCTTTCTGTGATAAAAACGTCCACAATTAACTTTAAGACATATGTGCTAGCGTCCAGATTCACTTAAGAGAAAAACCAAAATGAATTGTAAGAGCCAAGACTTCAACCTAGGCTCCCTTACAACCTTAATGACACCACAACCACTAAACCACAAGCTTCCTTGTGTCATTTATTTAACACAATAATTTAAAAGGCCTTCATCCAAGCACCCAAGGTTTTATTCACTTAATACCAAAATTTTTGCTAAAGCCCATGTTTGAACCCAAGATTTCTCCAACACTTCTCAGGGCCATTAACCACAAAAGTAGACATGTAATGTGTCATTTCCTTGCACAATTAAATACTTATATATAGCCTCCTTACGGACCCATTCTCAAGGCCCAATACTTCTAGGCCCAAATTTGGGGCATTACATCACAAATCACAGAATTCAACACCAAGAAAATTGAACAAAGGCAGAACTACAGGAATTTCTTGCTACACTCTAACTTTTTATCCAGATTCTACAGAAAACCTAAGGTAAATTTCTTGTCCCCTCTTTCACGTCTGTGATCTCCCTTCTTTAGTTGTTCCCTTCTCTTTCTCTTCTGAATTACTCCACTGGATTTTTTTTGCAAAGAGAGTAACTCCTCTCTTTCGGTTTTTGCTCTTCACAATTCTTGTGTCCTTTTCCCCTCTTCTCTCTCCTCCTTTTATCGGATAGATCTGTCTTTCTTAAAATACATTTTTACTACTCTTTTTAGGGTGATTTATCTAGTATACGTACAACTGGCTGAGAGTGACGTGGATTGAGTGCTATGTCATCTTTCTGGAATTCCCATAGCATTTTTGTTGGCAATCCATCCCACCATTTTCCATGGCAATGTTTCACATCCTTCGTTCTCTTTTCCTACTTCTCTTTTCTTGCTTCTCTTTTCTTGCTTCCTACTTACACCTAGGATCAAAGACTACCAAACCTCTTTCCAGTAATTCAAAGTAACATAAATTTACAATTGAAACACAATCTAAGCTTTAGTATGCAATGTTCTAATAATAAGTCTAAAATGCAAACATATTTTCTTAATTACAAGCAAATACTTCAGTTTAGAGGTCTAAAATATAACTCTTTTCAAGAGTTATCACACCCTCATACCTGATTTTTTACTTGTCCTCAAGCGAATATGTATGAATATGCATGAATGCAGGTATGCAAGAGTTTTCCAAAACATTACAATTACCAAATATATCACTAGACTTTCTGAAATATATTTTTCACCTCTATTCTCAGCAGTCTTCTAAATAAAGAAAGAATGGTTCGAGTTCTATAGACTTGTTCAGCAAATGAAGTGTAGAAAATGTTTCCTAAAAATAAATGTTCCTAAATATTTATGCAATTATAGCTGTAGCAAATCACTTTTAATATATTTAAAATATCTTTCCCCTAGATTTAATTTCATTATTCTTACTTATCTAGAATTTTAATTATAACCATTACTTTCTATAGGGAATTCATTTTTTCACATGATTTCTTTACTTGACAACCTCAATGGAGCAAACACTAGACTGCCAGATATTATATCATGCCACAATTTGAATTGAATTCACTTATAAAGTTAAGGCTTTTAACTAAATAGATGGATGGAGCAACCAACTACCTCTTTAGCTACTCAGCCTAACACTTTAAAAGAGTGTCCCTAAATTATTATTAACATATTTTTTTTAAAAAAGCACTCTTATTTGAACTCATTTTTCTGATCAATAATATGATGGAGCAAACAAAGCATTACTGACCTACTCAATAAATTCAAAAATTGGAGTGTAAAACTATTACTAAAATATTTCGTATCATTTACAAACAAATTATTGAATTTAGGATTAAGAAATTCTAGATGCATTAACAGAATCCTACTAAAGACTTAATTGCATTGGTATTTAGGTTGTTCTACTTTTAAGAATCAATTTTCAAACAGCTATCTTAAGCTAACAAACCTAGCTACTCGAACAGTTTTCTAACTTTATTAAATAATTATTATCATCATCAAATATCATAGACAAAAAAAATATACTTAGCAAAGTCTGGCAATTGTTCGACAATTGTATGTCATGTCAAAGTAAATGACAAGATAACAAGTATTATATACATATCTAATGCAACCTATATACACAATACACCCCTAAACCTAAGGGATACATTGTCCTCAATGCAAAAAAAATGAACAATGTTTGTAACGCCCCAAAAATCCTTAATATTTATTTTCGTATGTTTGTGTTACACAAATACATGTCTGCTTTAGTGGTTAAGTGTCCTGGGAAGAGTCTGAGAAGTCTTGGGTTCAAGCCTTGGCTTGTGCAAAAGTTTTGTTTTAAATGAATAAACCTCTGTCTCTAGTCAGTAGGCTTTAAATAATTATGGGTAAAACATGTCAGAAAGGGCCTACTGGTTTAGGGGATGAGTGACGTGCTATTGTTACTTGAGGTCCGAAGCTCGAGTCCTGGTATGCGCAATAGAGTGTTTTATTTTGCTGATATGGCCGTGTGGGAGTTTTAGTCAACCTAAACTACTGAAGAGTTGTAGTGGAATTTGAATTAGGTGGTTGAGGGAGAAGTGGACGACTTTGAGTGATTTGGGGAGGAAATTATGGGATTTTGAAAAGAGTGGGAGTGTTGGGGCAAAATGTGAACTCTTGCCTTTGAGGATTTCGGTTTTTGGTGGATTTTCTCTTCATTTTTTGGTTTCTATGATTGTTTTTCTCTCTTCTTGGGGCCGAATATCACTATAGATCATTCGGGTATCTTCTCATTTTTTTGTTTATTCCAAGTTTGTACTTCCCTCGAGTTCTCTTGCTGATCGATTGGCTCTCCTCTAGTAGTCATTCTCTCTATTTTTTTTTACTTTGGCCGAATACTCCTTCTTTCCCCTCTCTCAATTTTTCGACTTTTAGCAATTTCCCCTCTCTTTATCTTATTTTGTTGTGGCCGAATACCTTCTTTTCTTGTAGCCGAACCCTACCCTTTTCTCCATCCATCTCTTCCTCTCCTTCTTATTTGTTATGTTTCCTCTCGGTGAACGAAACATCTCTCTTCACTTGATCAAAGGTAACTTTGTCCTTAGTTATCACGTGTTCAACTCGGGTGCTTTGGCTTGCATTTTTGGGTGTAGGTCGATTGCTTCTTTCTTCTATTTTTGGTTTTGTGTTTTCGGTAGGTTTGGTATGCATTTGGTTCAAGTTATTTGTATGAGCAATAATGGTTAGTGAAATTCAGTTGTAATGCAGATAATCGCCAAGGAGCTTGTAATCAATCTTTTTCAGCGGTTTAAGTGGGCTAAGCCATATTCGTTCAATCAAGGCAAGTGGCAATCTATCTTTTGGATAAGTATTATAAAAGGGGTCGTTTTAACCCTATCGTTAAGGGATTGATGGTGTGTTATGATTGAATATAGGTTGGAGTGCTCAAGAGTGGTGTGCGCACTTTTCGTAGCCAGGTGCTTGAAAACACTACCCTAATCATAAATCACCAAAAAGTCGAAAAGTGTGTATAGTCGACACCACACGGGTGTGCAGCTACTCGTGTGGTAGCCCATGTGACTAAACATGGACATATGATTAACAAGGCCGACCATGTGTGAATTCATAGGTTGGGTCGTATTAGGCCGAATTGGGCTGTGTGGGCCCCATGGGCATGTTGGCCTCACACAGGCAAACCACACGGATGTGTGGAAATTATTGGGCCAAGCTGTGTTATACACACGGCCAAAGCCATTATAGGTCGTGTAGGCAACATAGACATGTGGGCCCATAAGGGCCTGCAATATGGGCAGTGGGCCTATTTTCACTGTTTGACTGTTAAGGTTGCACGAGTCGCCAAGACGACTGTGGACCTACTGTTGGGTCGTTAAGTTTACCTAGACCCCCTATTTGATAAAATAATTGTTTTGCCCTATGTGATGTATGGATCTATATTCATGTATGGTTATATTTTAGCATGCTATTTTAACTACATTGAGTACATGTGTAACATTATGATATGACATGACATGTTACATGATGCGTTGCATAGGGATAAGTTTAATATGATTGGAGGAAGTGTACTGTACTGGCAGCTTTGCTGCAAATACTGTGTAGTGCCGCAACAGGTACTACTTGGAGCATAGGGATGGGTGGGTTGATTTTATTCCCACATGGAGTGTAGGGTTGGACGGAGGTGGAGTGTAGAGGTTGGTTGGGTAGGATTTCTTGATTGCATATTTCTACCGTTACTGTCATTGAGGTGGGCTCAGGCCTAAACTGATACTTATATTGTAATGGGCTAAGGCCCTAACTAAAAATGAACCATTATTGAAATGGGCTTAGGCCTAGACTGTATTTGCTCACTGTATGGTTGTTTGTTATGGGATTACACATTGAGTTTTCGTAATGTGACAGTCCGATTTTGACCCTAATCAGAATGGTAGTTTCGGGACCACGAATCCAAGTCAAAAAAATATTTAAAAATTATTTTATGTGTTTATTATGTGTGAATTAATATCTGTGAAATTTTCGTGATTTAATTTTATCGTTTGCGTGTCCAATTAAATAAAAGGACTTAATCGCGTAAAAAGAAAAGTTGGTGGTTAAATGTGAAAGTGCTAATTTATTATTGTCTTATTAATGTGGAGTCCTTAGAAGGAAATTAAACCATTAAAAGGTAGCATGGACGCTTTTGGGTTTATAATATATGGTTTACTTATTAATTTTATAAGGTTAAATTTGCAAATGATATAATAATATGTATATAATAAAAACATAAAATTAAAATAAGCCATGCATTCATCTTTTAATGGCTGAATGTTGTAAGAAAGAAAAGAAAAAAAGAGTTTGAAGGTTCGGCCCTTTGTTAAGCTTAATCAAGGTATGTAACTAGCTTGGTTTTTGATAATTTTTACGTTTTTGAGATCGTTGCTTCGAATACTATCCGACCCATGCTAGAATTTCTGATTTTGATAAATGTTTTGAGTTATGCCATTGATGAATATTTGTGTTTTGTGATGTTTGATGATGAAATATTAAAAATATGTTTTAGATTAACATGTTTTGTATTGGAGTTTTTGATGATTTTGAGTAATTAGAACTAAATTGTGAAAATAATAAATTGCGGGACTAAAATGTGAAATAAATGAAATATATGGACTAGTATGAGTATAAGGAATATTCGGCCTAACTATGTTGTTGTGAGATTTTGCATATTTTGTGTTTTTTGCAATAGGGACTAAATTGTGAAAAATGTGAAATATTAGGGGTAAAAGTGAAATTTTCCCATTTGTGTGTTTATGGATGAATTTGGTTGAATATTTGAATTAATAAGTTTAATTTATATTAAATTAGATCAAGAAAAGAGAAAATCGAATTTAGATCAGGGGAAAACTAAAGTTGTCGACTAGCCGATCCGTACTGGTTTTTCATTGTTCGAGGTAAGTCTTTAAGCAATTAAACATCGTCTATTTTGAATTTAAAATGGTTTAATATGATGATTCGGAATTTATAGATTTATAGTAGAGTTAGCTGAATATGATTAAGCATGGAAATGATGTATTTGAGCTTAATTCGACTAAGTTATAACATTTGAAAGTCCGTATGAACTATATGGCATATTTGAAATTTTCGATATGTTAATTGTTTATGAGACAACTTTATAATAGTGATATTCAAGCTTTGAGCCTAGCAAGCCTTGAGCTGGTGAATTAAATCAGGCTTTATACCTAGCAGGCTTACTGCCGGTGTATAAAAATCAAACTTTGAGTTTAGCAGGCCTTATGCCGGTGTGAGGTACAGGCTTATGCCTAGCAGGCTTTATGCCGGTGATTTATCATAAGTTTATGCCTAAAATACTTCATGCTGATGTGGTATTTGAGTAAGTAAATCGAGCTAATTGGCCAGGTATGAATTAACTTGTTACCTATGTGAGATAAGGTAAGTAAGTACTTTGAATAATTGTGTTAAGTCAAGTATGATAGAAATGAAAAATATATGTGAGATTAGTATGTGTATTCGGCCTTGTGACTAAATAATTTGAACATCAATGAAATGGTTCTTCACTATGTGTATATGTGTGACTATGTATATTCGGCCATATAGGTAATGTACATATGTGATATTATACATGATTATGTGTATTCGGCCAAATAGTGATGTTTGAATATGAAGTTAAACCTTATTTTGTGAGATTGTGTAAATGAGTGGAAGTATATTTGAATGTGTAATGATATTTGGCTTTGAAAGTTGAATGAAAATTTGTAAAATTTAACCTTATAAGTATTCAGTCAAAGTGATAGTTATGTTAAACATGTGTGGTTATGGAATGTATAAGTTGAGACTAAAGATGGCATTGATATAGTAAATTGGTTTAGTTTAAATTTAAGGAGTTGACTATATTAATGAGTTGTTATTTGCTTATGACTTACTAAGCTATGATAGCTTACTCTGTGTGTACATGTTTACTTTGTTTTATAGATTTTGGATTCACGTTACAAGCTCGGGGATCATCAGCAAAGTTCATCACACTATCTACAGCTTTGGTATTTAAATATTTGAATTCGAACTATGGCATGTATAGGCTGGAGTGAGTGCTCAATAAAGTTGAATTTTTGGTAATGTATGTTTATTAGCCATACGAAAATGGCTTAACTATTTTGCTTGAATTTAGTTTTGGCTTGGATATGGTTTAAGTTCATTTTGGCCATTATGCTATGTGCTACGAATAATTATTAGTATGTTACCTAAATGTATGTGTTTTAGGTTATGGTTTATAAATGTGATATGAATTAATAATGGTTGAGTGAACTTGGTTGTGATTTAAGCATGTTTCAAAAGTAATGTGCATTATATATAAATAACCTATTTGAGTTATGTTTGATGTTGTGATCTTGAATGAAAATATGAGTGTTTCGGCTAAAGCATTCATAGAATATGTTATGCGTGATTGAGGTGATTGTTTTAAGTCAATGAATTATAATTGTTTCAATGCTTACAGGTTGATTATTATGTTCAAATATGAAATAATTCTGTTTGAGCTGTCTATGGCTTGTCCATTTGCTAAATATGGGTTTATGTTTTGATTAAATGATGTGGTTTAAATTTTTAGATGTGTATGGCATATTTGTTTGTGGCTCTTTGTTTAATGTATACCTTGACTTGTTATTTGAGTTCAAGAATAATTCATGAGGATATAGTAAAATACGAATGAATTTTAGAAGTACAAAAGCTATAAATTGACTATTTGGTGATATGACTATTATCTCACATAAGTATGTCTTTTAAGTAGAATAATATGGCTAGTTATGGTTTAATATGAAACATGTGAAATTTGGTTTTGATGTATGAAAGCTTAATTCAAAACTTGTTTAGATTATGAGTAATGATGTGATTAAATTACGAAGCATGATTTGTAATGGAAGTTTTGGTTAGTATGAAATAAGAGTATGGGTTATGCATGAGCCATGATTAGCATGTATGTTTGAATTTAGTTGATATTGAGAATCAAATATGCATATCTAGTTTAAATGAAATATAATTATAATTTGTTGCCTGAAAAGTGATTTATAACTGTGCTGAACTGTGTTTAGTTTGGTAACGCCTTGTAACCCAAATCTGGCAACGAATACGGATTAGGGGTGTTACACGTAAACTCACCCTTCTGTTTATCTACACAGGTAATCCCCAGACTTAGGTGGATCGGTGCAGCGGGGGACTCAGAGGTGGCCACACAACTGCTATTATTTTCGCATTTGATTTGATTATAAGTATTATTAGTTGGGGTACTTCTATTGTAATAAGGCCTCTTTGGATTTTTATTTTTAATTTGGGATTTTTATTTATTTTGATTTATAACTGCTAGCAATAGGAAAAGACGTGGGTTTTCAAAAAGATAAATGTTTTTCAAAGATACCACGAATACGCAACCTGTTTTAAGAGCTTTCGCAAGAAATAACGTTTTAAAAATTAATGACATTTTAATATGATTAAATTTTTGACAAACAACTCAGTTTTTGGAAATGAATGACACATCTTAAAATCATCTTAAAGATCACACAAAGAGGTTAAATAGAGTGGTTTTTTCAACGATATCACACTTTACGAAAACACTTCAATATGACATCGCCAGATTCGGCCATAACGTCCAGGCCGAGTTTGGGGTGTTACAATGTTAGATATATATATGTATAATTATAGAAATGTAACACCCCAAACCTGGCCTAGACGTTATGGCCGAATCAGTGATGTCACATTGGAGTGTTTTTCCAAAACATAAATTTGATGAAAATCCGTTCTTCTTAAAAGTTCCTTTGGGTTGATTAAAACTTAGGATGTCTTTTCATAAGGAAAACTCAAGTTATTTTAGGAAATCATATTAGTTTGTCATTAAACTCTTTAAACAATAGTTGTTTAAAAAACTCTCATAATGCATTGCATAAACATGGTGTTTTTAGAAAAACATTGGTTTATAACTTTTTAATTTTAAAACCCGAGACCTACTATTAACATGTAAAAATTCAAGTAAATAAATCCCCAAATTAAATAAAAATTAAAGCGGCCTTATTACATAATAAAAACCCAAAATAAAACCTTAATTATAGTATAAAAAGAAATAACTACATTGAGTGGCTACCACTGAGTCCTCCGTCACCTCGATCCATCTAAGCCTGGGGATTTCCTACACAGATAACAGATGGGTGAGTTTACAAAAAACTCAGTGTGTGAAATCCCATAATAGCAAACAATCATATTAAATGCAATCTGTGCCTAAGCCCTTTTGTTCCACTTAGGAGTCTCAGCCCTTTTTTCCAATAACAGTAGCAGTTTGGGCCTTAGCCCATTTCAGCAACAGTATGCAAACAAAGAATCCTACCCAAACCATCCGCTACACACCAACTCTGTACCAGCCCTACACACCATGTAGGGATAAAATCGACCCACCCAACCCTACACACCAAGTTGTACCAAATTCGGTACTAAAATAGTATTTGCAGTAGATCTGTCAGTAATAGGCTTACAACCTTTTAGTACACTTCCTCCAACATCATATATTCCACCCCATGCAATGCAAAAAAATATAAATGAATATGCAGTAGGAATACCATGCTTAAATAGTCATACACCATATAGGGGTGTTTTAGTAATTTACCTCAAAGGGGTATAATGGTCATTTCATCAATATGGGGTCTAAGTATACCTACTGACCCAACAGTAGGTTCACAGTCGTCTTAGGCGACCCGTACAACCTTAGCAGTCAATTAGTGATAATGGGCCTACAGCCCATAGTGCAGGCCCATGTGGGCCAATACTCTCGTATGGCCCACATAGCCCAAAAATGGCCTTAGCCGTGTAGCTTACACAGCCTGGCCCATAATTTAAAACACTTTGTACAATTTTCCCTTGTGGGGCCCGTAGGCCCATTGGGCCCACACGGCCCAGTTTGGCCTAGTATGGCCCAACATCTTTTTGGCCCATGACAATGCTCATGGCCATCTCATCGACCCACAGCCATGTTTCGTTACATGGCCTACCACATGGGCAACCACAATCCCGTGTGGTGTTGGCAGCCCACTTTTTGGCTTTTCGGCTTTTTGGCTTTTGCCGTTTAACATCTAATGGTAGTGTTACACACACCTGCTCACATAAATGTGCGAGTAGCCCACGAGCACCAATCCTACTTTCAATCAAGGTATTCTATTAGTCAATTGAAAATAGGGTAAACCACCTCCCTCTATACGATCCCAACTTATCATAATACTTGTCTTTGATTGAACAAAAGTGGCTTAGTCCTATTAGACCGCTGACTAAAATCGACCACACACTATTTGTTGAATATTTGCGTTACCGGCAACATCCATTAGTTACGATTGCTAAAACTCATGAGTCGGATCAACCTATACTAGATAAAAAGACATAAAACCCCATCATAGGGAAAGTAACATTCAGCCAACATTAAAAGATGCAAGCCAACCAACCCCAGTATCACAATAACTACAAACAGGGTTACCTTTGATCTAGTGATGAAGGAAAGGTTTCGACTGTTTTAGTATTGCTTGCAACTCCTACACTCCTCGAGAATCTAAAAACCAATGAAAACCACACAAGGGGAATGAGATTCGGTAATAAAAAAGAAGTAATCGACTTTAACAGTGCAAAAGAGGGGAGCCTTGATAAACGTTGAGAGAGATCAAGTAGGAGTCGAGTGCTTACTGATTTGCCAGAGACTACTTGCAAAAACTGAACTAAAATAGAGAGATACAAATTGAGCCAAAGTATCCAAATAAGAAGAGAGGGAATAAAAAAATGTATTCCATCAAAGAAGTGATTAATTGAGTCAGGGAGAAGAAGGAGAGATTCAATCAAGACTAAGGCTAAAAACCGAAACGGTCAGAGAGAGAAAAGAAAGGAGGTTATTCGGCTACAAAAGGTATATCTAAAGACTTCCTAGCACAAATCGGCTTCAGAAAACAAAGAGTGAGCAAAACCACAATTTGGCGAAATCCCGAAATGAAATGACCAAATACTAATACATAGCCGAATTTTACCCCAAAAGAACTCCCCAATTTCGTTTAGCCTTCCACACACTAAACACCTCCCCCAACATCCCTACACAACCGAGACACTAAGTGCCAGAGTTCAAACCCGACAAGACTCTTCTTCAAATTTGAACTTGCTTGATTTTCTCCTTAATTTCCTTCCATCCATCTCTTCTAATTCGACTAACAACAACCCCATTAAAATCTATTCAAACTCTTGGTGTTTTGGTCAAACACAACTTTCTCCCAAGGCCACCAGCAAAAATAATCTCCATTTGCACAAGTAGGGATTCGAACCTCAGACCACTAGCACACTCCACATGCCACTATCCACTAGACCAGCAGGCCCATTCTGTCATGTTTTTACAAAATAAACTTATAACCCTACTGGCCAAAGATAGGGGTTTTATCCTTAAAAAGCAAAATTTTGTGGAAGCCAAGGCTTGAACCCATAACTTCCCATACACTTCCAGAGCACACAACCACTAAGCCAAACATGCGTTTGTGTCACTTCCTTACACAACTAAATATTTATGTGCAGTCTCCTAACTGCGCCCACACTCAAGACCTAATACTTCTAAGCCCAAACTTCGGAACGTTACAAGAAATGCAATGATAAAGAAAAATGAATGCATAAATTAGAAATAAAAGCTTGGACAAAATGTTTGTTACTCTTAAGTTGGTTTGGTAGACTTCTTGGCGGCACGTTTGTTACGCTATTGTCGCTCGGATTCACCACTCTTAGTTAGGACTACTTTTCTAGCAGTTGTCTTGAAACGCTTCTTTTTACGCTGACTAAGAGGAAACTCATCTTCAAAATCAGAGTATGATTTTGTGAGTTCATTGATCAATTGAAGAACTACACGTTCTTGTGCGGTCATAGGAGTTGTCGCTCTTATTGTGGTGGTAGTTGTAGCAGGTGCAAGGACTTGAGTTACATCAACATCTTCCTTCTCAGATTCAACATGGACAGATTTGGTTTTCTCAGCTTCTCCTTCTTGTTCAATGGTCTGCTTCTCCGCAATAGGTTTTTCACCCTCATCATCCTCCTCCTCGGGTTCCAGTAACAACTCTTTAGGAAACATAAGGAATGCGAGCATCGGGTGAGTGAAGTTCTTTTGAAGGGACTTCTTAATAGCTATGTCCCTGCGTCTAACATAGCCCCAAAACATGGTCATTCCCTCTTGAGCCTTGCTAAGGTCTATAGCCATAAGTTGTTGTTGCTTTTCCAGTTTCTAAAATTGTTGCTGTAAAACCACTAGAGACTCGAGAACCTTCTACTCAAATGTAGTCTTAGAAGTTGATAGAGCAGCATCAGTAGGCCAGGGTGGAGAAGCTACCGGAGATGGATCTGAATGCTATGGCAGTTATTTGCTAGAAATTTTAAAGCAATATGCTTAGTAATGGCACCTTTGTTATGGATTCGTTCTTTATTGACTTGAAGAGGAACCTTGACTTTCTAACAAAGTGTGGTTATGAGTGATGGAAAGTTCAAAGCACCAGCATTTTTCAACGCACATCGATGAACCTCTCAAAAGATAATGTTCCCAACATTTATCTTTCGACCCATCATAATCGAGTGAAGAAACAGCAGGCGTTCCTTTGAGATTGTAAAGTTGTGGGTAGATGGGATAAGATGATTTTTGAGGAAATGATACTATACCCTACAGTGGAGCTTTAGAGTGACCTTATTAATAGTGTAACAATCATTCCTAAATATCATCCACTTGGTGCCCTCCACACAGACATCAATAAGCACGTGATTTAATTTTTTTGCTGTCATTGTCTAGAGGAAATTCGCATGTTCATTTGGACCATCAAGCAGCCCGTGTTGTGCATTTATAGACTCGGCATCAAATAGTATTGAGGCACCTCACACATAAATAAAGGCATTTTCAAGAGAAGAAAGATGAGTATAGAATTCCTTTACCACCTGAGGGAAAACATTGTTGGGATACAAAAAGAAAATCTACCATCCATGTTGCTCCATCACAATGAAATGGTTTTAGTATACTCCATAAAAAGGGCATCTTGAAAAAGAAATCCCTTTTCAAAGTACAAAGGTTGTTTTGAAATATTTTGGTGGTACTTAGTTTCCGCTGCCTTATTGAAGAATGTGCGCAGCTATGCAATAATGGAAGTGGATGGTGTTTGTCGAGCCATAGCAGCAAGGATGATAACTATAAGAACGAAAAAGGTGAGACCTTTAAAAGGTTGGGAGAAAACAAAGAGAAAAGTAGTAAAGAAATAAAATGAAGGTAACGATGAAGAAGAAACTGAATCGGCTAGGGTAAAAACTTAAAGGTAAAGAATCTATGATGTGGGGATAAGAATGGGCCTTAATCATGGTCTGACAGCAGTAACAGTAAATATTTAAGCAGGAAAATTGTAATATTGAGTAAATTGAGAAAAATGACTAATAAAATGAGTGCAGTTGAGGCCGAGAAACCTGGGTTGTATTTATGTAACACCCCTTACCCGTATTTTACGTCGAAACTGGGTACGAGGCATTACCGTACTTATCATACAAACTTTCGTACAATTTTGAGTCATCAATTTTCGTCCAAATTAAAACATTTTGCATTTAATCATAATGTCCCTAACACGAGCCTACGAGGCCCAAAACATACTTTGGAAATGGTTCAGGACTAAATCGAGAACTTCAAAAAATTTTACAGAACCTAGAAATTTTTTCACTAAATAGGGGTCACACGCCCGTGTGGCTTGGGACACGCCCGTGTGGGTAGGCCGTGTGGTCACACACGCCCGTTTCCCTAACCCGTGCAACTCTCTGTTTGTCACCCAAAAACAAATTAAAGACACATGACCAAGTCACACGCCTAGGACATACGCCCATGCCTGAGGCCCTGTCATCCACACGGCTGAGACACAAGCCCGTGTCTCTGCCCGTGTGCTCAATTCTGAGCATTCTGTTTCTCAAAATTAATGTGCAGGGGACACACGGCCTAAACACATGTCCGTGGGGCAAGCCGTGTGTCACACATGGCTTAGACACACTCCCGTGTGTCTACCTAAGTGGAAAAAAATAAGGCTATTTACCAAGCCATTATGCCACCCTTTAATGCACACACTTACACAACATAACATAACACCAATTCAAGCATATACATGCAACCAAATCAACCACAACCAAGAAAGCAACACATCATTCACATACTCATCAACTCAAATCATGTAAATTCCCACATCCATGAAAGGCATCATCATTTAAATTACTTATACCAATAATAGCCAATTTCAAAAGGGCTTATACAAAATGAACTTTCAACAAATATAAACCAACACATTGGGCCAAATCAACTATGACACATAACAAAATGACCAAGTCCCCTATACATGCCAAAACTCAAAATGTTGAAATCATTTATACCAAAATAATTGTTGATAGTGTGAGTGGATCTCCAACGGTCTCTGATCCCCGAGCTAGCTTGGTGACACTATAAGACAAGGGAAAGGAAGGGGAGTAATCTATAAAGCTTAGTAAGTTCCTATGCAAATAATAAGCATCATAACCATACATTTAACATACAATTAACATGATGAAAATTAGCATTAATGTTATTAAAATCTTAAAGTCATAACTTACTCAATCACAACCTTACCAAGGTTTCATCACATATCGAGCTCATTACGTATGAGTTTTACGTACATGCCTGTACTAACTTGCAACATAACCATAGTATTTCACAACTTTGACATTCCCGTTGAACATTCAGAATATTAACGGATACTAGGAAATCTTGAACAAAAGTGCCATATGTGTAGCCAAAGCTACCTCACATCTCATAATACATATAGGCTCGTTTTCAAGCTATTCTCGGGCCTGCTCACACAAGCTGTCAGTTAGGACATAGCTACACAGTGCTGCTTACACAAGCTGTCAGGTATCCATAACATATGCTGGCATACCCAGCCACTAGTAGGACATACGAGACCAGCACTCTGATCAAATAAACACATGGATTCCTAGTGACATGTCATTCGTATCCTATTTTATTCCTAAGGTCCAACCGGGATTTGTCACTTGTCGGAACTTTTGCCGAATACGTCCAAAAATTCAATCACAATTCATACAATATTAAAGCATTTAAAACATAATTATAAGAATGCATTATTTACATACGAACTTACCTCAGTACAAAAATAGTAGAATTTGATCTAATCGTCAAACACTTTGTTTTTCCCCTGATCTAGGTCCTAACCTCATTTTTCTTGATCTAGAATAACAAATTTAACTCATTTAATACTCACATTGTTCAATTCAATCCAAAAATCATATTATGGTAAAATTATATTTTTGCCCCTAATGTTTCATATTTTTACAATTTAGTCCCTAGGCTCGTAAAAAGAAATGTATTCAATTTCTTCAAAACCCAAGCCTAGCTGAATCATTTTTATACTTATACCAGCCTAAATTTTCCACTTAATCACACTTTTACTACTTCTTTTATAACTTTTATAAATAGGCCCTTTTTGACATTTTTACCGAAAATCACTTAGCAAAAGTTGTTTTTCTAACAAAAAACATGCATTTTCTACCAATAGCCATCAAAATACGCACATTTCTAACATGGGTCAAACCCTAGACCTTAATCATACCTCAAATTAGTGTTAGAAATAGGTAGATCGAGTTACAACAACTTCAAAAATGTAAAGAGTATTAAAAACAGGGCAAGAACGGACTTACAATCGAGCTTGGAAGATGAAAAAACCCTAGCATGGAGACCCCTTCAATTTTCGGCACAAGGGACTAATTTGAAGAAGATGATATCTTTTATTTTAGTTATTTTGGCTTTATTTACCAAATGACCAAAATACCTTTCATGCATAACTTTAAAATTTTCACCTAATCATGGCCATTTTTGTCCATCTAATTAAAAAATGGTCTAATTACCATCTAAGGACCTCTAATTTAAAATATCATATCAATTAAACACCTCTAGCATATAGAACTCAAGTTTTGCATTTTTTTCAATTTAGTTCTTTTTGCTAAATTAAGTACTCAAACGTCAAAATTTTCGAATGAAATTTTTATAGAATCATTCCATAAAACTGTAGACCATAAAAATATAATAGAAATAAATCTTTCTACATTAGATTCGTGGTCCCAAAACCACTGTTCCGACTAGACCTAAAATCGGGTTGTTATAATTTACTTAGACAAAAAGAAAATAAAAGTTAATAAAATTTATTGACTTAACTGCAATAAAGAGATTAAAAACTAGATAATCAATTTGAAAAAATGAAAGAAGTTTCATTCCAAAGTATATGAATGCCAAAATAATGCTTTAGCCGTTGGCCATTGACTTTGAAGTGGATCCATTTTGTTTGTCTTTGACATTTACTGCTCTATAAGGATATACCTGAAAAACTTCAAATAGGCCTGGAACTGAAAAGCAAAACTTGTTTTCCAGGAACAAATTTCTGTGGCAAAATTTTGTTGTCATGCCATCGTTTGGTATTTTCTTTATATAGCTTGGAATTTTCATAAGCTTGAGTTCAAAATTCATTCATTTGATTCAGCTCTAGTAAATGATTATTTCCAATAGATTCCCAATCCATGTGGAATTTCTTGATTGCCCAGAATGCCTTGTGTTCCAGTTCAATGGGCAAGTGGCATGGTTTACCATAAACCAGCAGGAAAGGTGACATACCCAATGGTGTTTTGAAAGTTATTCGATATGCCCACAAAGCTTCATCCAATTTTGTCGACCAATCTTTTCGGTTGGGATTGACTACCTTCACTAGAATTTTTTTTAATTTCTCTATTAGAGAATTCTGCTTGTCTATTCATCTGGGGATGATATGCTGTGGCAATTTTATGTCACACCCTATATATGTTAAGAGCATTGGCAACTAACTGGCGATCGAAGTGGAAACCTTCATCTCTGATTAATGCACGAGGGATACCAAACTGAGTAAAAATATTTTTATGAAGAAATTTCAAAATTGATTTGGCATCATTTGTGGGTAGAGCTGTAGCTTCAACCCATTTGGAGACGTAGTCAACAACGACTAGTATATAAATATTACCCCAAGAGGGTGGAAATGGACCCATGAAATCAATTCCCCACACATCAAAGAGTTCCACTTCTAATATATTTTGTAAGGGCATTTCATATCTCCTGGATAAATTTCCAGTCCTTTAACAGCGATCACATGCCTTACAGAATTCATGCGTGTCTTTAAACATTATCAGCCAATAGAAACGAGACTGGAGAACTTTTGCAACAGTTTGTATGCCTCTAAAGTAGCCTCCATATGGTGTTGAATGACAGTGATGTAGAATATTCTAGATTTCATCATCCAAAATACATCTTCTAATGATCTAGTCTATACACTGTTTGAATAAGAACGACTTATCCAGTAGTACTGCTTAACATTATGGATCTTTCTTCCTAAACTAAAAAACTTGGGTGGTAGCAATTCATTGACCAGAAAATTAACAATGTCAGCATACTATAGTAATGCCACTACTCATCAGAGAATTCATCTTTAATCAGCTAAATATTACTGTCTTCATTCCCTACTTCCAAGTGTGATAATTGATCAGCCTCTTAATTATCTATACCCTACCTATCTTTAATCTCTAGATCAAATTCTTGCAGCAGTGATATCCATCGAAATAAGCTCTGAACTTGTCAAAGGCAAATACTATAGCTAACAACTCCTTCTCAGTGGTGGTGTAATTTAGCTGCGAATCTGTCAGTGTACGACTAGCATAGTCACTTGCGTCACGCATTAATTTGAATTGTAAGGTCTAGTTTGGTGTAATGATTATTGGTAATATGACCAATCACTTCTTTAGCTCCTCAAATGCTCGTAAGCATGGCTCATCAAAATTAAAAGATTTTTTTATTCCAAAAATGTACAAAGAGGTTTGGATATTTTGGAAAAATCCTTGATAAATCGACAATAAAATTCTGCGTGACCAAGAAAGCTTTGGATGCCTTTCACTAGTGTAGGTAGTGGCAATTTGTCAATAACCTCAATTTTCTATTTGATAATGGCAATTCCCTATTGTGAAATCTTATGTCCTAGAACAATGCCCTCACAAACCATGAAGTGACACTTTTCCCAATTCAACGCAAGATTGGTTTCTTGACATTGACAAAGGACGAATTCCAAATTTCGCAAATAGTCTTCAAATGTAACACTAAATACTGAGAAATCATCCATATAGACTTCTAAGAATTTCTCCACCATGTTCGAAAATATAGCTATCATGCAATGCTGAAAAGTTGTAGGGGCATTAGATAACCCAAATGGCATCCTTCGAAATGCAAAAGTTCCATAAAGACAAGTAAATGTAGCCTTCTCCCGATTAGCAGGCGCTATGGCAATTTGATTGTACCCTGAATATCCATAAAAAAATAATAGAAGGCTTTCCTTGCTAGTTTATCCAACATTTGGTCGATAAATGGCAAAGGAAAATGGTCATTCTCGATGGCTTTGTTGAGCTTTCGATAATCCATACAAACCCTCCATCCCATGACGATACGAGTAGGAATAAGTTTGTTATTATTGTTGGTGACCACAATGTCACCTCCTTTTTTAGGTACATACTGCACAGGGCCTACCTAAGAACTATCTGAATTTGGGTGGATGATTCTAGTGTCCAGCCATTTGATGATCTCCTTCTTTACCACTTCCTTCATGATAAGATTCAGTCTCCTTTATTGCTCAATAGATTTGTTATCCTATAGTATTATCTTATTCATGCAAATTGTTGGATTGGTTCCTTTGATATCTGTAATTGACCATCCCAAAGCTTTCTTAAATTTCCTCAAGAATTTCAATGATCGACCCTCTTATTCTGGTGTTAACTCAGTAGAGATGACTACTGGCAATGTGTTGTTATCTCTTAGATACACATACTTCAAGTGCACTGGCAAGGGCCTTAATTCCATCTTGGGAGGATCTTCTATTGATGGTCAACAAGCTGCAAAAGAACGGTCGAACAATTTTAGTGGTTCAAAACTGCTCTTTGGTCAACTTCCATGAACTTCTATCAATTTATCAAGATCTGCAATCATGTCTGCATCAATTAACTCATAGACATCTGTATCATTTTTTGAGTTATTAGAACAAAAATCTTCATTTTTTTTCTTGTACTATTGTATCAATGATTTCAATAGCATAGAATTCTGCATCAGTATCTGCACACTTCATAGCATCGAAGACATTAAAAGTTAACTATTGATTATTAACTCACACAGTTAATTCACCTTTTTGGACATAAATTAATATTCTACCCGTGGCTAATAAAGGTCTTCCAAGTATAATTGTGACCTCTTTATTAGCCTCACACTCTAAAGCGATAAAATCTGTTGGGAAAATAAAATTTTCAACTCTTACCAACACATCTTCAATTTTACCTTCTAGATGTGTATAAGATCTATCAGCTAACTATAGTGTGACAGTTGTGGGTCTCGTCTTTCCTATTCCAAGCTTCTTGAAAACAGACATAGGCATTAGATTTATGCTTGCACCCAAATCACATAATGTTTGCCTGCATAGTAATTACCAATAGAGCAAGGTATAGTAAAATCCCCTGGACCTTTTAGTTTTGGTGGCATTTTGTTTTGGAGCATTGTTGTGCACCCTTCAATGAGAGCAACAGTTTTAAATTCTCCTAACCTTCTTTTCTTTGAGAGAATATCTTTTTAATAAACTTCACATAGTTAGGCATTTACTCCAATGCTTCCACCAATGGTATATTATTATGTAATTATTTTAGGACCTCCAAAAATTTCCTAAACTAAACATCTTGCTTAGATTTTTGGAACCATTGAGGAAAAGGTGGCACTGGAATTCCTTCTATTTGTTTAAATTGTTTTGTCATGGTGTTTGTATCGGCAACACATGAAGCATTTGTTTCATCATTTTTTTTGTAACACTTTTTCTTTGTAACTTGCCCCCTATTGCAATAGTTGCACTTCCTTCTTCAGGCATGGTGTCATTCATAACTCTTGGTAGTTGAGTACCACTTCGAAGTGTAATGGCTTTGCATTGTTCCTTCCTTTGAGATCAAGAACTCTCAGTGTCACTCGGTAATGCTCCTTGCTGTATGGAATTCAATGTATTAGTAATTTGCCCTACTTGATTTTCCGAAGCTCTTAAAGAAGCAGCCTGGCTCTGAGTGTATAGCATCATTCTTGGCCATATACTCTTTCAATAAAGCTTCCATAGATAAAGAACTTGAAGCTGAATTTTGCTGAGCATTTTGCTGTGGCAATGATTTATTGTACCTAGGTGGTATACTCGCAACATTTTGGCAAATGGCATTACTAGTATTTCCCCCTGGATTACTACAATAGAAATTAGGATGTTATTTCCACCCTGGATTGTATGTGTTGGAGTATGGGTTGTTGTTGTTGCGAATAAAATTCCCTATGTAATAAACTAAGGCTAGATTTGATGGGTATTCATCAAAGACATGATCTTCTTTATAGTAAACACATGTTAACTCTGCTACTTTCATTTCCTGCACTAGAGGTGGTCTTTTCAATGTTTTAATCATATTTGTTAAAAATAATACTTGATCTATTAGAGATGTAATTGTGTCAAGCTTTATTACTCCTGCAACTCTTCTGTCAGTTCCAACTCTGGCAGTAGGGTATTAATAATCATTATTTACTATCCTTTCTAGAATTTCATAAGCCTCACTGAATGATTTATCAAGTAAATTCCCATTAGCATATGCATCGATAACCATTCTTGTATGAGCATTCAATATATTGTAGAACATTTCCATCTGTGTCTAATGCTAGACACCATGCATCGGGAATTTTCTCAGTAGCTCCTTAAACTGCTCCCATGCTTCATATAATGTTTCATCCTCTGATTGTCTAAATGATGTAATGTTGTTTCTCAACTTAGTATTTATGTTAGGAGGATTATATATCTTAGGAGAAACCTTTGACACAACTCATTCCAAGATGCCACTGTACCTGATGGTAATGCATTTAACCATGCTCTGGCACGACCACACAATGAGTAAGGCAATAAATTTAACCGCAGGGCATCCTCAAGAACACCTTGCTTTCGAAATGAATTGCAGACTTCCAAAAAGAGTTGTAAATGCAACCTTGGATCCTCAGTAGGCAATCCACTAAATTTTCCCACTGTTTGCAGCATCTGAAACATGACTGGCTTCAATTCAAAATACTGAGCCTGAATATATGGCCTGACAATTCCTGGATTTAAATAATTTAAAATTGGTACATGCTCTCTATTTTGGGTCAATACTATCATCTATGATTCGAGGAATATCAACGTCCCTTCTTTCCTAATTTAGTGGCTCTTCTCTAACCTGGTCGTTTCTGATTCTTTCTATTTCTCGTAACTCTTTTCTCCTTCCCTTAAAGTTCTCTCTATCTCTGGATCAAAACAATACTCATTATTCTCTAGAATATTTCTATGCATGCACTAGCACAAACCTAAGAAAGAAAAATCAAAACAGCTGATTAAACTAAACTTAAAAGAAATTAAGCAAATAATATAACAACCAGTTTTGATCAATGTTGCCGATCCCCGACAACGGCACCAAAAACTTGTTGTGTGTCAATAATGTAAATGTGCAAGTGTACACGTCGATTCCAGTAATATAATGATGAGTGAGTATCATCTCCTCAGAGATCGGAAGTTGATTCAAATTGGTAAGTATTATTGAAGATTTAAAGAATGAAATTGTGCAAAAGAAACAAAGTATAAGTTGGTGAAAGAATTGATGAATAAACTAATATAACTAAAAAAATAATCAAACAATTCAAATGTTGTGGCAATTCACAAAAATCAAGTAGAAAGTGTTTTTGCTGTTGAATGATAAAGGTTGGAATTACTCAAGGAATATTTTCATAACATAATAATGCTATGGAAAAATTATGACTAAACTACTGCCTAGATACTTACTATTGTAGTCTACTTCTTTCGAGAGTTAAACTCTGATTATTATTCAGAGTCTATGTATATCTACAAGACTCACAAATGATAATCCAAAAAATGTTCTATACCTGTACAGATTGCATCTTCTATGTCTAGAGTGTTGCAAATATTCTTTCGAGTATTCACTTGTATTAATCAACATGCAATCAACTATGTTTAGAGCTTGCATGCATTCCAAATAACAAGAATTGAATGAAACAGTAAATTTAATCATAAGCATATCATGAGTATTACAGTTAATTCAATATTTATCCAAATAATTCCAACCCGAAGATAATTAGCTCATGGGTTGGGCAATGAAATCCAAAACAAAATCATTCATCAACATATTTCAAGTTTCACGAATCAAGGAAATCAACACCAAGAAAATAGAACAAGGGTAGAACTGCAGGAAGTTCTTGTTGCACTCTAACTTCTTATCCAGATTCTACAAAAAACCTAGGGCAGATTTCTCTTCCCCTCTTTCGCGTCTATGATCTCCCTTTTTTAGCCATACCCTTTTCTTTCTCTTCTAAATTATTCCACTGGACTTTTTTTTTTTACAGAGAGAGTAACTCCTCTCTTTCTTTTCTTTTTCTCCTCACAATATGTGTGTCCTTTTCTTCTCTTCTCTCTCATCATTTTATAAGGTAGATTCGTCCCTCTCAGCACATATTTTTTATTCCTCTTTTTAAGGTGATTTATTTGGTACACATACAACTGGCTGAGAGTGACGTGGATTGAGTGCTGGATCATCTTCCTGGAATTGCCATGGCATTTCTATTGGTAATCTGTCCCACCATTTTCCATGGCAATATTTCACATCCTTCATCTCTTTTTCTTTTTCTCTTTCCTGCTTCTCTTTTCTTTCTCCCTACATGCACCTACAATCAAAGACTACCGAACCTCTTTCCAGCAATTCAAAGTAACATAATTTACAATTGAAACATTATCCAAGCTTTTGTATGCAATGCTATAATAATAAGTCTAAAATGCAAACATATTTTCTTAATTACAAGCAAATACTTCAGTTTAGAGGTCTAAACTATAACTCTTTTCAAGAGTTATCACAGTCTATTAAGACTTGGTTAGAAAGTTGTTTTTTTATGGACTTGGGCTAGACTACATACATATTAGGAGTCAAAATCTATAGAGATAGATCAATACGATTCCTAAGTTTAAGCCAAAGTACATACATAGGTAAAGTATAGAAAAGTTTCAGTATGAAAGAATCTAAGAGAGGATTTCTACCTATGAGACATGGTATTTCACTCTCAAATGAAATGTGTCTTTCAACTGTACAAGAGAGAGAATGTATGAGTAAGATTCCATATGCTTCGGCTATTGGATATATCATGTATGCCATGCTATGTAGTCGTCCAGATGTATCGTATATGCTATGTACTCATCCAGATGTATCGTATACTTTAAGCATGACGAGTCAGTACCAACTAGATCCCAATGAAAGTCATTGGGTTGCAATTAAAAATATCCTTAAGTACTTGAGAAGGACTAAGGATACATTCCTTATATATGGAGGTGAGAAAGAGCTAGGTGCAAAAGGTTACACTGATGTTAGTTTCCCAACCAATAAGGATGATTCATGATCACAATTGGGTTTTGTGTTTTGCTTTAATGATGGTACTGTGAGCTAGAAAAGTTCAAAGCAAGATACAATAGTTGATTCTATAACTGAGGCCGAGTATATTACAGCTAGTAAGGCTGCAAAAGAGGTTGTTTGGATCAAAAAGTTCATATCTAAACTAAAGGTTGTGCCTAGCATATTAAATGCTCTAGAACTTCGTTGTGACAATAACGGAGCTATTGCACAAGCAAAGGAACCTGAATCTCACTAGAAATCCAAACATATTCTTAGGCGCTTTAATCACATTCGAGAAATAATTAATTGAGGAGAAGTGGAAATATGCAAAGTACCAACAGATGACAACATCACTGATCCACTTACAAAGCCTCTAACACAACAGAAGCATGATCGTCACACTAATTCACTCGGTATTAGATATATGATTGATTGGTCTTAGTGCTAGTGGAAGATTGTTAAAGTATCCCCAAAGACTAATCATGAGATGATTGTAACCACAAACTCATTTTTACCTTGTTTATTAATATAAGGCATTGCCATTATTATTTCAGTTTCTTTTTCTGTGTATATAAATAAACTAAATTGTAATAAAGTCCTAAGAAAGTATGATTATTCTTAAAAAGGTCCTTACTCAAGTATTATTGCGAGCTTAGACAACAACAGTGCATTGAGACTAATGTGTAGTTGATTGATGACAAAGAATTTTCACTGACATAAGGATGTCAAAATCAATACATGACTATTTGTTAGAGAACAACATATTGGACTGGCCTGTTATCAGTATGTTTCTTGGATTATTATGTAATAGTCACAATATTACTCATAGTGATAACTATGTATATGATTCTCAGACTTGAGATCATCACTATCCCAACATCGTGAGTTGTATATTTTTATACAGCCAAAACGTCTACCGTAACAAGTAGTACTATAAAGACTGATGCTGGATATACAACAATCTATGTAGTGGGATAATGTAACAGCCCGTTTTTGGTCAAATTGGAATTGTGGTTTCGAGACCAAAAATCTGAGGTCAAAATATTTATTTTACTATTATTTTAATATTTACAGCATGATTGAATGATTGTGTGAAAATTTCATTAAGAAATTTTATCGTTTAAATGGTCAATTTGATAAAAAGGACACATAAAGAGTAAAACTTGGGTTCTAATAGCTAAAGTTATCTAATAGCTATAGAACCTTAAATTAAATGTCCTTATGTTATAATTAGACCATTATATTGATGAGTGGACATTTATGGACATGTTATAAATTGTTTTAAAGGTTAATTAGTAAGGTTAATTTAGTAAATAGTAAATAAATTAAAATAAGTAAAAACAAAACCATAATTTGTGTCCATCTTCTTCACCTAGCCAAATTTTAAAGGAAGAAAACATCACCATTTTAGGTTTGAGCTTTTGGCAAGTTCTTCTTAAGCATGTAACTCTATTTTTGCTCGGTTTTTGATGATTTTTATGTTTTTGTGATCGTTGCATCTTGTACTAGCTAGCCTAGGGACTATTTTGCAAAATTGTTAAAGATTTTAAATTATGTCATTGATGAATATATATGATTTTTGAAGTTTTGATAGATTTTGAATGCTTGTTGATAGATATACAAGTTTTGTAAAGTGATTTTTAGTGAAATTGCAAAATAGGGATTAAATTAAGAAATGTTGAAACTTTGTGGTTCAAATGTGAATTAAATGAAAAATACAGGCTGCTAGGGGCATTATGGTAATTCAGATAGCATGGGTTTATTGTGAATTTCATTAATTTTTGATTTTGTGTAATAAGGACTAAATTGTGAAAAATGTGAAATATGTGGGGCAAAAGTGTAAATGTGTTTTAAAGTCTGTCTTGGACTAAATTGAATGAATAGATGATTAAATAAGTTAATTTTGATTATATTTAGATCAAGATAGGAGAAATATGGATTTAGATCGGGGAAAAGATAAAGTTATCGTAATCAACTTGATTCGCCATTTTAACATTCGAGGTAGGTTCGTATGTTATACTTTTATTTCAAAAGTATTTTATGTGCTTTAATATAGCATGAATATTAATTATGTGATTACGGACAAGTTTAGAAATGATTCGACGAAGATTCGATAGTTGGAATCCCGGTTGAACCCTAGGAATAGTTTAGGATGCTAGTGATTTGTCATTAGGGATACCTTGAGTTGGCTTCGGGCCATGATTTAGCACTTTGGGTGTAAGATAAATCAATTTGGCCTCGAGCCATGCATATCGACTAATTTGGCTTCGGGCCATGATATCAAAATTTCGAATAAGTTACCTTGATTTGGCTTCAGGCCATGGTATAGGTACTTATCGTGTAAGACCCTTGAGTATTTGACTTCTATTCCGAATGGTTCAATGAGTAAATGAAAGATGTGGTTGAGTATGAGGTTGGTACAATATGGTACAGGTACGTATGGTAATGAATTGAGTTTTGAAACTATGGAATTGATAAGTCTTTGGTAAGTTATGTGAATGATCATTTGTTAGCTTTGTGATTTAATAGAATTTTTGTATATTGTTTTCCATTATTTGAATGATTAATGAATGGTGGTAGTTGCTTATTGTTAACATAAGAGCTTACTAAGCTATATAGCTTACTTTGTTGCTTTTCCATGTTTTATAGTGATTTTAAAGCTAGCTCGAACTCAGGGATCGTCGGAGACTACATCACACTATCCACTGACACTTTGGTACTTTTGAAACTATGTTTTGGGTCATATGGCATGTATAGGGACTTTAAGTCATTTTGGTTATGTTTTGGTAATGATATTGGCCATATGATTTGGCATTGTAAATGTTTATGTTTTGGCATGTATATATATAGCCATGTGTGATGGCTTATTTTGGTTTGCATGGTATGTTTGAATAATGTACATATAAGTATAGTTATGTCTTGTGAATTGAGTTGGTTGTTGGTTATGTGATGATTGATTATAATAGGTACTATGAATGGTAAATTGATGATTTGTGGATATAGGTGTGCTTGTGAAATTAGGTCAAATAATGCATATTTGATAATGGTTATTTAATGAATTGAAAAGTCAAGGATTGGTATGAAATTAGACTACATGTGGTTTTTATGTTTTGTAGTGATTGATGTTGGAAATGGTATAAATCATGCTTGGTTTGGAAGTGAATTATATGTCTATTGATGCTATGTTTTGTGACATTTGGGTTGTGTAGGTATATGCATATTTGGGTGGCAAATTGGCTTGGTAAATAGCCTATTTTTGTCCACACGGGCAGAGACACGGGTGTGTGTCTCAACCATGTGTGACACACTATCAAGTACATGGCCGTGTGTCACCTGGTGTAGAAATTAAAATCAAGTCAGTATGCTCTACATGGCGTCACACACGGGTGTGTGACTTCGCCGTGTGGCATAAGTCAGTATACCCTATAGGTTTGGCATAGCCTAGCACACGGCCTGGTACACGGGCGTGTGTGGCCATTTTTAGGGCACACAGGCTAGCCACATGGGGATGTGTGTGTGTTAGCCATATGACCCAAGTTAGAGAGTTACATGGGGTCGGACGCGGGCTGGGACACGGCCATGTGCTCCAATTTTGAATGTCTAAACGGCCTGTGACACAGGCGTGTCTGGTGGCTGTGTGAGACACACGGCCTGGCTACACGGGCATGTGTCCCCTATTTTGAGTAAAATTTTCAAAGTTTCTTGGAAGTTTCTTGAGATATTGGTTTAGTCCCGAACAACTCCCAAAGTATGTTTAAGGCCTCGTAGGCTCGTATAAGGGACAAATTGATTGAGATTGAATGATGATTGTTTGTAATGATCGAATGTATGTGAAAAGTATGATTAAATGTATTATAAGTATGATAATGCTCCGTAACCCTATTCTGGTGTTAAATACGGGTGAGGGTTGTTACAGATATGGTTGGTCAAGGTAGGATTTATCCCTCTTACATAATAGGAGTAATATTTTAGGCTTCTTAATGGAGTGAGACCAGAAATGCATGGCTATGCTCAAATAAGTTGATATGAAATATCACACTTTTTTGTTTATTGTAGTCTGCTCAGAAAATTAACAAATATGAGATTGGACTATACAAGTGTGACTATTCCATGGCTTGTGTCCAATCTAGATATTAGGGATAAAAGGATATAATACATGAAAAGATTATCACAAAAAGGTTATGTCGAATCATGACTTCTTCTAACTTGGGTGGCAATGATGCATTACTAGATGTCACTCATTGCTCGTAATGTTAGAAATGTTCTACTATTACTACCAACATTACAAGAGCCTATAGGGTCACACCCTATAGTTGAAATGAACAAAATCTGAATACATTTGGTACTATATTTAGTTGTCACATGAATTAAATTAATTTTTGAATTAATTTAATTTGATAGTTAAACATTAAACACATTATATGTACAAACTTGTTCTACACAAATAAAGAACATAGACATAATTAATATATGAATTTGATTCATACAAAATATTAATTGTATATATATTTGATCAAAATTAATTAATAAAATTAATTTCGGTCAAAATATAAAAGACATGAAAATTAATATTTTTTTGGAAAGAATATAATTAATATATGAATTTGATTCATACAAAATATTAAGTGTATATATTTTGACCGAAATTAATTAATAAAATTAATTTCAGTCAAAATATAAAAGACATGGAAATTAATATTCTTTTGGAAAGAATTTAATTAATATATGAATTTGATTCAAATATATTTTACTGAATTTGTTAATATAAACAGTTATATTAATTAATTTCGATCAAAATATAGAAGACATGGAAATTAATATTCTTTTGGAAAGAATATAATTCATTTTTCTAACTTTTCATTTGCCTTCTCTATTAATAAAGGAATAATCCTGGTTTTCCTTTTTTATAAGTGATATCAAAGAGGATAAAAGGATGATAATCCCTTAGTGTGTTAAGGTTACCAACTTAATAAAATAAAGGTCTAACAACTGTTTATTATTCTCTATGAAAAGTTTAAGAGAAAGTGGTTGTTCGTTTTTTATAGGGTGGACTACGTACAGGCCGGGACGTTTTCGTTGTGGCTTGGAATTGACATCGAATTAGAAACATTATTTCAAAGTTTTCACTAAAGAAGGTATATTTTCAAACCTATTTCAACCCAATTAGTTCCTCGTATATGGACCATGGTTGTGGATTGCCGAAATAATTTTTCTGTTGTGCCACGAGGCGTACCAATGATCCCAACGTTACTCATGCAGAGACTCCATCATGATTTCAAGTGTGTTTATGCAGGTACATACTTATAGCAGACATAAACATACTTTCCTATGCGTTCTTTACGCTTACATTTTCTTCTGCGGAGCAAAATCATATCATCAGGCTCACGCCTTCTTTACACATTCATTGTGCATACATTTCTCTTTCTTAATAGATGCGCATTGTCATTTAGGCATCAAGCCACACATGCAAACGTATCAAATACACATTTTTATAGAATCAACATATCACACAAGCATAGCTTATCAAGCATTCATCTTCACAACATCATCATATCACATTTGCATGCCTTTATTTCTCATTTCACAATATAATCATAAACACGGAGAAATCAACATATAAACATACGAACATACATGTATACACAAGGAGACAAGTTAGAGATTTTTAATGTACTTACAGGACCTTCATTATATCCTCACCTAGTCCTCACCTTAACAGCTTCACACTACTCACTTTTGGCAGCTTCAAACATCAATCTTAGGCTTCCATCGAGTAGATCGAAAGCCCCTAAATGTTAAACTACAAAAAACTCATCAAGTTCTACTCACCTAACTCATTTTTCCTTTTACTTCCAACACTAAAATCTCATAGCAAAGCTCTACCAAGCTTGCTCTATCAAGCTAACCAGATCCACTCTTCAGCAGCTTATTATGTAAGGTCAGGAAACTTACCTTAAAAGGGACATTTCAGAGCTGATCCTCTCATTCCCAGCTTATTCTAAAGAATGAGGGGGTTTCTCCACTCAACTCATCCTTATATAGGTAGAGAATACTTCCTAAGGAAGTAATGAACAGTTCCTAACACTTAACCACTCAACTAGATACTTTTCTTTGTTCTAGTGGATGTTCGACTCATGTAATAATACTTATGATCACTAGTCAGATGCATGACAGCTGTAAAAGAAACATGTACGGGTATAATCAGTCTTGGGCCTTAACCCATCCTTCGTTAGGGCATAGTTGATAGCTCAATTGATCATGCGTTGGCACATCACGCCTTCTTGGCAGTGACTTTATTACTTCAGTCCACTATGTGCTTTATTGGGCATCATTTCCTAACGATGTTTTGCATCAAGTTTCATTATAGATTGTGCGCCCTCATATACGTCAAAAGTCTTAGTGGGGCGGATAACGTTTTGCTTTCCTATAGACTACAGAGCTTGCCATTCGTTAGGCCTTTAACCTAGAGAAAATTTCCTATCTTCTTTTGATTCTGCTCTCCTTAGAAGAGAGATAAGATATTTTTCTTGTCTTATACACTTGGACTTGTCCCTTGACTTTATTGGGACTCAACAAAATGTCACATCAGTCAATTGGTGGTCTTATCCAAATCTTACAAAATCCAAGAAACTAATCAAGTGCATTCCTTTGTTTCTTAACTATTTTGTTCATATTTAGTTAAACTTTAACTATTGTTTCCTTATAACTTAACCGGCTCAAGGCCATCATTACTACATGCCCTTATTGTTGACATAAACTTCTCAGCGCAAGACTTATTTCTTCATTACCTATAATAGACTCTGCCTATCCTATGCATGCCAGTAGAGGTTTCTAGGGGCGATCTTTTCTTTAACGACTTACTTATTATTCATTTCATTCTAACCTAATGTTTGTCAGTATTAAGGTGTCACAGGCACACTCACAATGGTTCTTACCTTTAAACTAGTTTTAACACTATTCACTTCTAACTCATCTCATCTTACACATTCTCTTAATAGTGTTCAGATACTAGGATTTTGCCGAGCGGGATGTTACAACAGTACTCTAGTTCAATTCCAACTAGGTCTCAACTAAACTCTAATAATACTCACTTAGTTAGGTTTCCACATAAAACAATCCTATCGCTTCGCAAACTAACAAGTTCACCTAGAACATCTAGGGTTGGCGGATTGTCTTAGAAAAGAGTTCGTCAAACCCTAGAGTTCACCAATCTTAGAGTTCGCCAAATGGTGAATTCTAGCAATACGTCCTCATAAGGGGGTACTGATAAATTCACGCAACACGCTAACCTAAAAATTTAACTGATAATTCACCCCATTACTACTCTGGCTTACTCAATTATATGCCAACAGCATATCAGTATGATCTACGTCGGGTGGGCTGTTACAGAAAATTTAGTCCTAACCCAAACAATAAGTGTAATGACCCGAAATTTACAGTTACCGAAAAGTGTATTTTCGAGTCTTTTTTTTCAAAAAATGAATTCGTAAATATTTATTCTAAATATTTATGAAGTTATTTGTGTGGTTAATAAGGTATTAGTTAGGTGAATTAGTTTGAATTGAGGGTAATTAGGTGTAAGGACTAAATTGAATAAAGGGTGAAAGTTTAATTATAAATTAAAGGAAAAGTGAAGGGACTAAATTAGTAATTAAACCATAAGTGACAAATGTATGGAAAATATAATTACATGTGTATATATAATGCACATATATTTATTTATGTTATATATATACGTACTTAATATTTAAGTATATATAAATATTATTATTATATTATATTATATTATATTATATTATATTATTATAATTAAAAAAATAAATAAATAAACAAAAAGAATAAAAAGAACAGAGTAGAAAACAAAATAGAGAAGAAGAAAAGTGAAAGAAAAGAAAAAGGAAAAACTAGGGTTTTAAGGTTCAAAGTTAATTTAGTAAGTCAATTTAGCCCCTTTTCTTGTATCTTTAATGTTTTTAGAATTTTAGAACAAAATACTACTTGATTTATGTTGAAATTTTTGAAGTTAGTGAATTTTTAGAAGTTGTTCATGTTGAATAAATTTAAGTGTTAGGGGTTAAATTGATAGAAATTCAAGTTAGAAGTGAAAAAAGAATTGAATTGTAAAATAAATCATAAGTTTTAAGTAATAGGGACTAAATTGAGAGAATTTCAAAATTAGGGTTTATAGTGAAATTTGAAAATTGACATTAGTCTAAAGTGGGATTTGAATAAAAATATGAAATTAGTTTTAAATAAAATAAAGTTAGTTTTGATTAGGGACTAAATTGAAATGTGAGCAACAGTTGAATAACAATTGAAATATGGTTTGTATTTCTATAATCCGAACTTAATACATAATTTTTGAATTTATTACTTAATGTGTATGGTAAGTAGATTGAGGTAAGTAATTGGTATTCTGGTATTGAAACGAATTGAATTGAATTTATAAGTATTTGTGAATATTTGAAATTGAAATGTATACATTGGTTGGAAATTGAAAAGTAAATTGAAATCCTATTAACTGTATCGGGCTGAGTCAGATATAGTTGGCGTGCCATAGGATTGGAAGTGTTCAGAGATACTTCGACTTCGAGTCGATGAGACACTAGGTGTCAAACTATTACTTTGGATAAATTTGACGCGGTACTAGTACCAACTTACTTTGACATGGCCGATGAGACACTGGGTGTCAATTTATTACTTCAAATTATCTGATAAGGCACTGGGTGCCATACTGGTTTTTTTTGGTTGGATCCGTGTATCCTCCAAAGTCCGAGTCGTGTTAATAGGGGTATATAATGAATTGGAAGATTTGATCTATATGAATGATATTGAATAATGAAATGAATTATAGTTAGAGATATATGAATTGAGAATTTTTGAATTGAATATGAATAATCAATATTATGGTTTAAGTGATATGTGTTAACATTGTGAAAAGCTATCTGGGATAGCAATTAACTGGAAGTGAATGTGTTATAAATGATTTACCTATGAATTGTTTATTGTATAATTATAGTATTTGTATGATTTAATGTGTAACACCCCAAACCCGGCCCAGACGTTACGGCCGAATCCGGCGTGTCACACTGAAGCTTCATTGTAAAAGTCATGTTTTATCAAAAATCTTTCTTAGTGTTTTAAGGGTATCTTCATTATAGCTTTCAGTGGATAGAAGCTGTGCACCAGGTAGGATGCCAGTAAAAGAGGAGGCGAGTCTATTAGACTGCTTAAGTACCAAGCTCTCCACGGATCCACTCCTAGACATGCACACAACCATTGCCACACTTTAACTGAGTGGTTGTTCAGGAAAACCATTTCGTTTTAAATCATTTGAAAACACTTATTAATTTTGAGAACGTTTTCTTTTAGGAAGCTTTGTCTTAATTTGTGATATTTTGAAATCAGGTAATTTCTTTTTATCTTTCTTTTTCAAAACGCGCCCTAGAGCTATTCGATTTCAAACATTTAAAACAATATCACGCCTAAGCTAACAATCATACTAAAGTAATTAAAATTAATTTAAGCGGCCTTATTACAACATAAACCCAAAATAATTAAGGTAAATAATAACTAATCAAGTTATAAGAAGAAAACTGAGCTTGCAAAACATGTGGCCACTCTGAATCCCTCACAGCTCCAAGCCCACTATGGTTGGGGGTTACCTGCTTGGATAAAATTAAGGGGTGAGTTTGGAAAACTCAGTGTGTAAAATAACCCAACCATAGTCCAGATCAATACAAACCATAGAAACAGATTAAGTTGGGCCTTAGCCCTATACAAAATTCAGAATGAAGCCCATAGGCCCATAACAGATGCAAAACAGAAATATCATGTATGCAGAAAACCCAACCCATATCCATCCGTATACATCCCCGTACCAACCTTACACCATGTGGGGAGACAACTCGACCCACCCATCCGCTACACACCACAGAATTTGCAAAGATGGTCACAAAACAGATATTGTGATAGAGTCACGATATGAATCATCGTGGCAAAGCCACTGCATCAGAGTATTTTGTGGCGGTGCCACCGTAAACAGATAATTGTGGCAAAGCCACCAGAACGCTTCCTCCATCAAAATAACCCTTATCCCATGCAACAGATATACTTGTCATGGCATATCGCAAACAGAATTAGAATATCATGCAATTTAGTCAAAATCAACCCTAGGGGTAACGGTCATTTTGCACTTAAGGATAAAATGGTAATTTTCATACTTAGGGGTATTTAGTGAATTTACTATTTTAGGGTTTTCATGTATATTACCACCATCAACGTTTTAACAGAAACACTTACCGAGCGTTTTTACCGAATTGGGCCCGTTAGCCCATTAACCCGTTTTTGGCCCATTAAGCCCAAATATACCGAAGTGCACGAAATTGCGCACTCTACAATCTTACTGCTTGAGATTACCAGAATTAACAAACGAACTATCTCACGAGCGCTCACACGCTCGCAAGTTCACAAAATGCCGGCTTTTCAGCATTTCGGCTTTTCAGCTTTTGCCGATCTAGTCTATGAGTGGGTGTCGTTTACACACCTAATTTGCGACAACTGCTACCAAAATCTCCCACGATATCCTTTGCCAAAACTAGTGACTAGATTTAGATCTAGTCGTTCCACTTGTCCAAGCCTTCGATCAGTAGCCTCTAGCTCACACAGGTTCTTTCAACCAAATCGATTCCACTTCAGTTTCCACTCAGATCTGATGCAGAGCTAGCCCTTAAGCACTAGCAGAAATTGAACCTTAGAGATCTAAAGATTTGGCTATATGTCCCTAAAACCATGGTGTTTTCGGCTTTTGGACCGTGAAGAGGAAGATGATTTGGTATAGTGGTTTTGCAGTGATATTGCCGACAGGGGTTGGGGTTTAGAGGATGTGAAAATCGGCCAAAAGAGATGAAGAAAATATAAGGATTTTGGCTAGAAGAAATCAGCACAAGAAACAATTTTTGGGATTTCAGCTTTTATGGCAATCGGCTATAGAGGTTTAGAAAAGAATGGGAATGAAAGAGGAGATGAGTAGGATGGTAGGAATGTTTCGGCTAGAGAAGAAAAGAAAGAGAAAAGAAAATAGAAGAAGAGAGGAGAAGAGAAGGAAGAATTCGGCACTCAGGAGATCTAACTTATGCGTTTTTCGACTTTTTTGCATGACAATCGATAAGAGAATAGAATGAAAGTGAAGGCTCTAGGTGGCTAACCCTAATTCGGCAAAACAAAAAGAAAATAAACCTTGCCCTAATGGCCATTCAGACCTACGGCCCAACCATCCTAAAGCCCTAGCCGAACTTCCACTTAAGCTCTATCATATGCCCGGCACATGCACACAAAAATAAAAGTAACAACACGCTTACCTTGTGACTTGAACCCTAGCTCCCCCCTAAACATCCACACGTCACTCCCCAAACACCTAGGTGGCGTCACATGCCACTTTACCACAGGTCTTTCTGTGTCCCATTTTACCACCTCAATCTTAAAAGCCCATAACGCCAGAACCCTCTCTCTCCAAAATTAAAAATTTCAAAAAAATTGCCTCGAATTAACTTTACTCTAGGGCCTTTTAAAAGCCACTAACATACTCAGACCCACATCAGACAGTCAAAACACAGTATTTCTAAAATTCATTGGAAATCACAGAAATCCCAAAAAATTAGGGCGTTAAATAATGTGTAAATAACATTAATTTTATAAATTTATTTA
The DNA here is from genome assembly GCA_025698465.1 of Gossypium longicalyx. NCBI lineage: Eukaryota > Viridiplantae > Streptophyta > Magnoliopsida > Malvales > Malvaceae > Gossypium > Gossypium longicalyx. The sequence continues at coordinate 60,879,088 of CM046995.1, read as the reverse complement.
AAGTTTTCGGATTATAGAAATACCACTGAGTTTAAAGTCAGCGTACAATTTGTTTTCCATGCACAGTATAAGTTGAAGTCAAATTGTTGAATCAGCATCCAAGGCTAATCCCGAACTCAAAGTGGTGAAGTAAATTTCTTTTCGGTAATGGCATGTACCTAGGATGTTGTGTTTTTCATTTTGGGAAATGTTTATAAATGATGTTATAATATGATAATGGTTGGTTATATATAACATGTTAAGGTTATCAAATGATAAGTTTTAATATAAAATTTATATGAAATTAGAGTTGGTTTGAATGGTGTTCATTTAGATTGAATTGAATAATATATGTGAAGTACCTATGAGAGTACATTGGTTAAGGCATTAGACTAATGATTTTGATATATTTTAGTTGTATTTGAATGTGTTTTGGATTGGTTGAACATTTGTTTATTGAGTTGCTTATTGTTTAAGTTTGCAGGGTTGGTAAACTTGATGTTTAAGGTTCATTTTCAGTCCACACGGCCTGGGACACGGGCGTGTGATCAGACCGTGTGAGACACACGGCTAGAGCATGGGCATGTGGGTTGGCTGTGTGTCCCCTGTATCTTAAAAATTTAAAATAGGATACCTAGGAAATTGCATACGGGTAGAGACACGGGCGTGTGGCTAGCCATGTGGCTTAAGTCAAAGAGTTACACGGGGTCGAACATGGCCTGAAACACGAGCATGTCCCTGGGCCACACAAGCGTTTGAGACCTGTACTTAGGAAAACATTTGAAATTTCACGAAAAAATTTTTGAACTTCTGATTAAGTCCCGATTTGTTTCTAACACATGATTTGGGCCTCTAGGGCTCAATAAAGGGACATTATAATTAAATTATGATGTGTATGTTATATTATTATATGATTGTACGTATTTGTTCTAAAATGTTTGGTAATACTCCGTAACCCTGTTCCGACGACGGATAAAGGTTAAGGGGTGTTACATTTAGTGGTATCAAAGCTATGTAGGTTTAGCCAATTCTTAGACTAAATCGAGCTTGAAATTAAGTCTAGAGGTACATGCCATAATTGATTCAAATTTGAGTCAGGATTTGGATGCTGATATATGTATTTGTTTGTTTCTATTTTATAGTTAAAGTTGTCGGATGATTATAGTGATGATATTGATCATGAATTGTATACTAGAGATGAAGAGTCTCGTGAATTAGATGAAACAGAGTTTGCAACACCGAGTGTAAACCCAGTGGGTAATCAACCACCTAATGTTGAACAGAGTAATGCTAGAGAGAGAGATGACTCACAATTACTTAGGGTTATAGCTGATGCTCTTCAACGATTAGCAAGAACTGCATCTGCTACGACATCTGCTCCTACTACCCGACGAGCCCCGATTAAAGAATTACGTAAGTATAGTGCAACTGAATTTCTAGGTTTAAAAGGAGTTGATCCATCTACAGTTGAAAATTGGATGGAATCTGCAAAAAGAATTTTACAGTAGCTTGAATGTACTTCCCAAGAAAGTTTATTGTGTGTTGTTTCTTTACTTCAAGGGGATGCCTATGTTTTGTGGGAATTAGTAACCCGACATGTACTATAACATCCCAATTTTGGGCCTAGTCAGAACAGTGGTTTCGAGACCACAAATTCGAGGTCATAAAATTTATTTTAGTATTATTTTAAGGTCTACAACATGATAATAGGATTGTGTAAAAAAAATTTGTTAAGAAACTTTATCGTTTGAATGCTTAATTTGTGAAAAAGGACTAAAACGCGTAAAGTGCTAAAGTTGTGTTCTATTAGCTAAATGTGTTAAATAGCTATAAACAATAAAAGTTGAGGTCCTTAATGAGTAAATAGGCCATTATATGTGTGAATGGATGTACATGGAGAAGAAATTTCAAAAAGTCAAAGTTGGTAGGGTTGGCATTTGATGACAATAGCTAAATGAATAAAATAAAGAAAAATGGTCATCTTTCTTCTCCATCTTCTTCCACCAAAATTTTAAGGAGAAAAACCCCCATGGAAGCTTGAAATTTTTAGCACAATAAACCCCCTACATATAAAAAAAAACAAAGTTCGGGCCTATACCGGGGAAAGAGCAAGATCTTGGACTAAATTGAATTAATTGTCCATATTTTTTTACAGAGGTAAGTTTGTGTGTGATTGATACAACTTTTTATTATGCATTTAGCATTTAATGTTGTATAAATTGTATATTTGTCTTCATGAATATTATTGATGTTGTTCGATAAAGATTTGAGGTGATAAAAGTCGGTTGAACCTTAGGAATACTTAGGGTATAAAAATTAAGACATTTGGGTTGATGGGATCCCGTATAAGACTATATCTAGGATATGGCATCGACATCAGTATGAGTTATCATGTAAGACCATATCTGGGATATGGCATTGATATGAGATTTCGTGTAAGACCACGGCTGGGACATGGTGTCAAAATGAGAATTCATATAAGACCATATCTGGGATATGGCATCGATGTGAGATCCCATGTAAGACCATGTCTGGGACATGGCATTGGCATCTTATTGTGTCTGGTAATTTCGAGTGTCCCTAGTATTCCAAGTGATTCAACGGGTAGTCTAAGGATTTGTCAAAGAAATGACGAGGTATGATCATGTTAAAAGAGTATAGGTATGTACGCCAAGTTAGTAGTTATTGAGATTACGAAATGATAAAACTTTGGTAAGAGGAGAATAAAGAAATTATGATCTTGAGTTCTATTAAATATTATGTAAATTGTATGAGGTAGGGTATGACTACAATGATTATTGAGAATGAGATGAGTCAAGTTATGTTATGTATGTGTATGAAAATGAATATTCTTATTGCTTATTAATTACATGCAAGCCCCTCTTTTCTATTTTCTTATAGTATCGCCAAGTTAGCTTGGGGATCAAAATGCGTCGGAGGCACGTTCACACTATCGACTGGATTAATTGGGTATAGTTAGTCTCAACATTTTGAGTATAGCATGTATAGGGACTTGGTATTTTTGTTCTATGTCATATTGGTCTAGCCAAATGTGTTGGCTTATAATGATAGTTGATTCATTTTGTGTATGGCCATGAGATATGGCTCATAATGATTATTGGGTTGTAAACCTATTCATTTATGTATGTATACGTCAATTCCATTATGATATGGCCTATGGTTATTGGTGATTGAATGTTGATGAATGATATGTGTGTGTATAAGATAGTATGGAAATGCATGCACGCAAGTCTAAGAAATATTACTTATTTGTATATGTATGTTGGTAAGATTTGATTTGTCATAATTAGGAGTCTTAAACAAGTATAATGTGAGGAGAAGTTGTCATGCATAAGCTATGTTTATGAGTGTTAAGGTATCATTGAAACCATATATGTGTTTGTATAAATAAGGATGGCAGTTGTCTTAGGAAATAGCCTTAAAGTTGCCCACACGGGTAGACACACGGGCGTGTGTCTAGACCGTGTGTAACATACGGCTTACCCCATGGGTGTGTGATCTGGCCGTGTGTTCCCTGCACCCTAATTAATGCAAAACAGAATGCTCAGTAGTAAACACACGGGCAGAGACACGACCGTGTGTCTCGGTCGTGTAAGAGACACGGCCTCAAAACACGGGTGTATGCCCAGGCCGTGTGAAGTCTACACCTGAATTTGGAATTTAATTTGCCACACGGCCTAAGGACACGGGCATGTGCCCTGGCTGTGTGACCTTTTTTGGCTGATGACGTCATAGTTAAAGAGTTACATGGGCTGAGGACACGGGCATGTCCCAAGCCACATGAGCGTGTGTAACTACACGGCCTACCCACACGGGTGCGTGACTCTCCAAAACATGAAAATTTTCTAAGGCCTTGTAAGCTCGTATAAGGGATGTTAAGTATATGTTTGAATGACCTTAATTGGAGTGAAATTTTATGGTCTAATTTTTTTAGTGTTTGATTGAGTTCAAGTACAGTAATGCCTCGTACCCTGTTCCGACATTGAGTACGGGTAAGGGGTGTTACATGTACCGACAGAACAAGTAAACTGAGATTTCTTTAAAAGAGAATTTCAGAAGAAGTATGTGGGTGAGTTGTACATTGATGATAGAAAACAAGAGTTTTTTATGCTAAAACAATGTGAGATGTCTATAGTTGACTATAAATGGGAATTTTCGCGACTAAGTAGATATGCAACTAAATTTGTGCAAACCGAAGCTGACAGTTGCAAGTGATTTTTATAGGGTTTACGTGATGAGTTATAGGTGTAACTAGTATCCCACAGAATCATTGAATTTTTAGATTTGGTTGAGAGGGAAAAGATGGTTGAACAAGTACTGGGTCTCGAAAAAAAGCCTAAAAATACTCGACTGATTAAGAAACCTACTGGAGCTGCTAGTTCAAATCTACAACCCAAAATATCAAAAGAATCTCGTGGTAGTTGGGGATCGAGTTTCAAATCAGACAGAGGTGGTAGAAACCGTGGAAGACAAATGATAGTTTCTATTGGTAGTATACGAGGTCCATCTTGGGATACTAAAATTTTGAATTGTGAACATTGCGGGAAAAAGCATAGAGGTGAATGTTGGAAATTGACTCGAGGTTGTTTCCGTTACGGATCTACAGATCATTTTGTTAGAGACTGTCTGAAGAATGAAAATGTTGTACATGTTACATCTCAGATATCTGTGTTTACTTCTAGGGGTAGAGGATCAGGTAGAAGTGGTTCATTTTCCATGGGTGGTGCTAAAAGAGGAAGTGTGTAACACCCCAGACCCGGCCCAAACGTTATGGCCAGATCTGACGTGTCACATGGACTTATGACTTAGTATGCATTTGTTGGTTTAAGTGATTAGGGTGGTCTTTGTAAAAACAGCAATTGAATGAAAAGCCAGTTTATCAATCTTTAGGCTATCCATTTGTCGTGCTTGTTGAGTCTTGAAAACGTTCATTAATTTTAAAAACCATGCACCTTTAACACTAGCAGCTTTAGACATAGTATAAATATAATCAGAAAATAAAAACCATAGCGGAAAGAGAAATTTATATAGCGGCCTTATTACAACTTAAAACCCAAAATTAAATCAGAATATAAAAATAATAAAAAATAAACTAACTTAGAAAAACCAACTTTGCAGATGATGTAGCCACTCCGAATCCCTTACAGCTCCAAGCCCACTATGGTTGGGGATTTCCTGCAGAGATGAATATAAAAGGTGAGTTTGGTAAACTCAGTGTGTAACATAACTCAACCATAGCCCAAAACAGATCAAACCTCAGAGTTAGACTTATCTAGGCCTTGGCCCAGTACTGAAATCAGAATGAAACTCATAGGCCAATAGTAGATACAGAACAAATATATCATGAATACAGAAATCCCAACCCAGAGCCATCCATAACACCCCCGTACCAGCTTTACACCATGTGGGGAGACTACTCGACCCACCCAACCGCTACACACCACAAAAATTGCAGCGAGGCTGCCAGATATTGTGACGAAGTCACCAGATACAGATATTGTGGCGAGGCCACCAGAACAGATATATATGTGGCGAGGCCACTAAATTGCAGCGAGGCTGCCAGAACGCTTCCTCCATCAATATAAACCCATGTCCCATGCAACAGAATAATATGTCATGGCATAGAAACAGAACATCATGCTTTTCAGATAAAATAAAATATCCCTAGGGGTAAAATCGTATTTTTTCATGTATAAGGGTATTTCAGTAATTATTACCTATTGCTAGGGTTTCATGCTCATTCTAACATTTACCAAGTAATCAAAAGTACTTACCTCGTCTTTTTACCAAAGTGGGCCTATTGGCCTATTGGCTCGCTTTCTACCATTAAGCCCAATATATCACAGTACCTAAAAATGCACACTCTGCACTCTAATCATCCAAATGCACCATATTTATTAACAACTATCTCACGAGCACTCGCACACTCGCGAGTTCACAAAATACCAACGTTTCGGTATTTCGGCTTTTGTCGATTCAGTCTAAGGGAGGGTGTCGTTTACACACCTGGTTGATGACGATTGATGATGATATCTCCCACGCGATAATCCTACGATCGATCACTAACACATTAGACTTACGAATTAACGATAACTACCATAAATCCACGTCAACTAACCCAATCATCACACAAGTTAGTCATTTACGCACGAGGGGCAAAATAGTCATTTTACCCTCCAGGGGTAAATCGGTAGTCCTACCCTACAGGGGTATTTTAGTAATTCTACAACTTATCCACTTGGGCTTGCGGATCTATTGGGACTACATGGCCCATTTCAGCCCATCGCGGCCCGAAATAGCCGTCCTACTGCTAGAGTAATGAGAAATACACACCTGTTAGGAGACTGCAGTTAATCCGCGCTCCCACACTCTTAGCTGATGCCCAACCCAAACGAGCACACCACCAAACGAAAGGGATCAGTCCAGAAGGGTATGCCAACTCTCCTCATGGTTGCTCTATTAAAAGCTAGTTTTCCATCTACTCTTATGTTAGCTTCCCAATGTGGGATCCCTCCATCATCAGAGTTTAAAACCAACACCAACTCTTGCCGTCCCAACATAGCAAAATAATCAACCTTTGTATGCCAAGGGATTTGAACCAAAGTCCTCTCACATGCCAAATCACGTCACCACCACTAGGCCATCAACTCATTTGTGTCATAAGTCCAACACATTAAACTTTAAAGCGCACCTACTTGCTTCCAGATTTATTGAAAAGAAAAACCAAAATAAATTGCAAGAGCCAAGACTTGAACCTTGGACCCCTTGCTTCCTCTATGGCGTCACTTCCTTGTCCCTAAGTGGCGCTACCTTGCCACTACACCATACTCCTTTTTGTGTCATCTTTTACCCCTTTACTCTTAAAAGCTCAAACGCCAATTGCATCACTTGTTCTTAAAATCAAAATTCCGAAGACTACCACAGATTTAACTTAAGTTTGGGCCTTCCAAAGGCCTACTAACCTACTAAAATATATATTTTAACCAACCAGAACACACCCAAATTTAAAAAAAAACACAGAAACACAGAAAACCTGAAAATTGGGTGTTACAACTCTACCCTCCTTAAAGAAATTTCATCCTCGAAATTTTACCTGAATCAAACAGATGAGGATATTGTTGACCCATCGCCACTTCTAGCTTCCAAGTAGCTTCCTCTCTGCCATGGTTACGCCACAGCACCTTTACTAGCGGAACTGATTTCCTTTTCAAAATCTTAACATCTCGATCTAAAATCTGCACAGGCTCCTCCTTAAAAGTCAAGTCTGTTTGGACCTCGATCTCGCAAACCAAGCACAACATGAGTAGGGTCGAACGATACCGCTTTAACATGGAGACGTGAAAGACATCATGAATCCTATCCAACTCTGGAGGTAGCTCCAACTGATAAGCCACTGGACCCACTCGCTTAAGAATCCGATAAGGCCCAATGAACCGCGGACTTAACTTGCCTTTCCTCCCAAACCTTAATATTTTCTTCCAAGGTGAAACCTTCAAGAAGACCATATCACCCACAGTACTCAATTCCTTTGCGCTTCAAATCGCATATGACTTCGCTATCGATGCTTTCTTCAATCGATCTCTAATCAACTTGACCTTATCCTCGATGATCGCCACCAATTCAGGTCCAAGAACCTATCGTTCACCTAACTCGGTCTAACAACTAGGTGTACGACATCTTCGCCCATACAGTGCCTCATAAGGAGCCATTCGAATACTTTCCTGATAACTGTTGTTGTATGCAAACTCTGCCAACGGTAAGTAATCCTCCCAACTGCCTCGAAAGTTGATAACGCAACCCCTCAACATGTCTTCCAGAATCTGAATAACCCTTTCCGACTGACCATCAGTCTGAGGATGAAAGGCTGTACTAAAGTTCAACCACGTACCCAACGCCTCATGCAACTTTTGCCAAAACCGAGATGTGAATCTAGGATCTCGATCAGAGATAATCAACACTAGAACTCCGTGAAGTCGCACTATTTCTGCCACATACAATTTGGCTAACTTCTGAAGTGAATAATCAGTACGGACAAGTATAAAATGAGCAGATTTGGTCAACCTATCCACAATTACCCAAATCGAGTCCTTCTTCGACGGAGTCAAGGGTAACCCACTCACAAAATCCATGGTTACCCTCTCCCACTTCCAAAGTGGTACTTTCACTGGCTGCAAAAGTCCGGAAGGTAATTGATGTTCAGCTTTCACTTGCTGACAAGTCAGACATTTTCCCACAAATTCCGTTACCTCTCACTTCAATCTAGGCCACCAATACAACTCCTTTAAGTCGCGATACATTTTATTCCCTCTAGGATGCATAGCACACAGACCTCCATGAGTTTCTTTCAGAATTGCTTGCCTCAAGTCAGAGTCCTTCGGAATACAAACTCTATCTCGGTAACACAGAAGTATCCCCATTCTTAACCTGCTGGAGTCGAGAAACCAGTGACTCATCCCTTAACTATTTTTCCTTAATCTCATCCACCCAGGTCGGCTTAACTTGTAGTTTTGCTAACAGACTATCGTCATCATACAGACTCAAACGAGCAAACATGGCTCTCAGATCAGATACAGTTCTATGACTTAGGGCATCAGCCACCAGATTAGCTTTGCCTGGGTGATACTCAATCGCGCAGTCATAATCCTTTTGCAACTCTATCCATCTCTGCTGCCTAAGGTTCAGCTCCTTCGAGTCGCTAAGTACTTAAGACTCTTATGATCTGTGTATATAATACACCTTTCTCCGTACAGGTAATGTCTCCAAATATTAAGCGCAAAGATTACCACTGCCAACTCCAGATCATGAGTAGGATAGTTAACTTCATGTGGTTTAAGCGTCGCGATGCATAAGCAACCACTTTACCCTCTTGCATCAGCACACAGCCCAACCCTATATGTGATGCATCACTCAGATATGGTAAAATCTTTTCCGGACTCAACTGAATCGATGCAGTGCCTCGGTGAAACTTTCTTCACTTCTCAAAAGATTCCTCGTTGTTTCTCACCCAAACAAACGATACTCCCTTCCTTATAAGCTTTGTCAAAGGCGCCGCCATCACGAAAAATCCTTCCACAAACCTTCTATAGTACCCACTAATCCTGAAAAACTTTGAATTTTTGACACCGACCTCGGTGGCTTCCATTCCAGAATCACTTCAATCTTTCGAGGTCCACCTTGATCCCTTCAAAGAGAGACACATGCCCCAAGAAAGTTACCTCTCTCAACCAGAACTCACACTTACATCAATTTCGCGCATAAAGCTTCTTCTCCTCAAAGACTTGCGGACAATACGAAGATACTCATCATGCTTCTCCTCAGTTTCAGAATAAACCAGAATATCGTTGATAAAGATGACTACGATCGATCCAATTATGGCTGGAATACTCGATTCATCAGATCCATAAATACCGCAGGTACGTTCGTCAACCCAAATGGCATAACCAAGAACTCATAGTGACCATACCGAGTTCTAAATGTCGTCTTGTGAATATTCACCTCCTTAACCCTCAACTGATGATACCCAGATCGAAGGTCAATCTTGGAAAATACTGAAGCTCCTCTAAGTTGATCGAATAAATCATCGATTCTCGGTAGTGGGTACTTGTTCTTAATCGTTAGTTTATTCAACTGCCGATAATCGATGCACATCCGCATTGACCCATCCTTCTTCTTAAGGAACAACACTGGTGCTCCTCATGGAGACACACTTGGTCTAATAAAGCCTCTATCCAATAACTCTTGAATTTGGGCTTTCAGCTCCACCAACTCCTTCAGTGCCATCCTATAAGGTACAATGGACACCGGTGTCGTTCCAGGGAACAAGTCGATTTCAAACTCAACCTCTCGGTTCGGGGGCAAACCCGGAAGCTCCTGTGGAAAAAAATCTTGAAAATCCTTGACGGTTCTAACTTTATCCACTGTCAGACCCTCAGTTTCTGATTGGCTTACAAATGCCAAATAAGCCTAACATCCCTTTCGAATCCACTTCTCGGCTCTCAATGCCGACACCATATTAGACAAATAATCCCTACGCTCGTCTATCACCAAAACCTCCTCATCCTTTATGGTCTTTAACATCATTCGCTTAGTAGCACAATCCAAAGTAGCCCTATGCTTAACAAGCCAATCCATTCCCAAAATGAGATCGAATTCTCCGAAAGGTAGCTCCATTAGATCTCCAGAGAAAACTTTTCCTTGAGTTTTTATAGGCACATCTCTATACAGTTTATCTACCCTAACTGAGTGACCCAAAGGACTTAGTACAGATACCCCACTCACGGTCACCTTAGAGCGCACACCCAGCGACCCAGATATAGCACATGCAACATACGAATGGGTAGATCCAACATCTATATGCAGTGTATGGCATACTAGAAATCAGAAACGTACCAGTTATAATGTCAGGTGCATCACCCTCCTCTCGACGACGAGCTGCATACACCAACACTGACTGACGAGCCTCAGCAAATCCAGCACCCTTGCCAGGCGCTCCTCTTCCTTGACCATCTCTATTACCACATTTGCTTTGCCCACGTCCTCTCAAAAATTGTGGCCCACCCCTCACTGGTTGAGCGACCCTCTGCTCTAAAACTTGAACCTGATCTGGTTCCTGATAACAGTCCTTAACCCTATGCTCCATAGATCCGTATCGAAAACAAGCACCAGAACGTTTCCGACACTCGCCCATATGTATCTTTCCACAACTCCTGCAACCCTGCGGTCTAACAGTATTCATCGGTACTGCTCGAACTGGCTCCATTACCCTTGCTCTCTTAACATTCCTGTTCATACCACCTAAAAGTCCTGAATCTCTCCTAAAATGGTTCCAATCTTCTCACAATTCTGTCTTTCTGTACGCTTCACTTCCTCAGCTATCTTAGCTTTCTCCACTAAAGCAAATGGTTACGCTCCCTCTGCGAGCAATCAAGCACCTCGCAGTTCATCTCTCGGACCATCCTCGGCGTGTACGCTACGCTCATACTCTGTAGTGACAATCCCGTAAGCATACCGCTCGGATCTCGTAAACTCGGACTCATACTCTCGACCACCGACTTACTCCCTTGCACCAGTTCGAAATTCTTTCCGCGAAGCGTCCCACGTAACTAGCCCCAACATACTTTCCTTTGAAGGTTGTCTTAAATAGCTCCCAAGTCACACTGTCAGCAGGAGTTCCATCTCTCACCGTGAGCCACCACTGATAAGCCTCATCCCTAAGTAACAATATAGCTCCCTTCAACTTCTGCTCCACAGAGCAGTCCAGATCATCTATAATCTGCTCTGTGGCTTCTAACCAATACTCAGCCACATTCGGAGTTGCACCAGATACGCCCCTAAATATCTCTGCTTCATTGGCCCGGAGCCGCTCAGAAATAGACCCCCGAATTTCGTTTCCAGTACTTGCCCCAACAACCCTTTCCAAAACTCAGAGCATTTCCTGGGACAGAGCATCGTCCCCGACACATCGATCATGAGACTCTACCTCCATTGCCGGTGGTACCGGTGCATCTGCTATCGGCACATGTCCTGAAGACGAAGATTCAGCTTGAGTATTACCTCGGCTACGTCCACGGCCTCTTCCACGAGCTACTTGTATACTCATTTTGTATTATCTGATTAAGAATTTTATGAATCAGTTTAATATTTCAGTGTTTATTACAGATGTCTTATGAATAACAGTAATTCAGAGTTTGAGTTTGTTTTCTTTCATGCAGTAGCCTAGCTACTGATCTCGATCTACTTATCGAGTTTTTATAGTTCCAGTGTTACCCTAACTAAAGTACCATGATAAGGTTTTGTACAAGCATATAACAGATATTTCAGAAATAATCAGAAAGGCTCAGAAAACTTACAGACTTGGGCCGGAGATTCGGTGTACCACTTTCTAAAAAACTAATTTTAGAAAACTGATTTTAATCTTTGAAATCATCTATTTGTATAGAGAAAATATTGGAAACATTCTCGAAAAAAATTTATAATCAAGTTCCTAAAAAAACGATTTTCAAAAAATTTTATTCAATGTTTCTTTAAAACTCTCGTTTTTAGACCCGTTCCACAGCTGAGTTATTACAACTTGGCTCTGATACCACTAAATGTAATACCCCAGACGTTACGTCACATGGACTTACGACTTAGTTTGCATTCGTTGGTTTAAGTGATTAAGGTGGTCCTTGTAAAAACAGTAATTGAATGAAAAAGCCGGTTTATCAATCTTTAGGCTATCCATTTGTCGTGCTTGTTGAGTCTTGAAAACGTTCATTAATTTATTTGAAAATTGAAATTAGTCTAAAGTGGGATTTGAATGAAAATATGAAATTAGTTTTAAATAAAATTAAGTTAGTTTTGATTAGGGACTAAATTGAAATGTGAGCAACAATTGAATAACAATTGAAATATTTAATGTGAAATTGTGTATATTAATGATTTTAAACTAATTTAATTTTTGAAGCTAACGTTGTATCGGAGACCTCGGCTAAGAAGGGAAAGGAAAAAAGTTGACGAGGAGTAACTCAGGAAATTACAGTTTGTATTTTTATAATCTGAACTTAATACATAATTGTTGAATTTATTACTTAATGTGTATGGTAAGTAGATTGAGGTAATTAATTAGTATTATGGTATTGAAACGAATTGAATTGAATTTATAAGTATTTGTGAATATTTGAAATTTAAATGTATATATTGGTTGGAAATTGAAAAGTAAATTGAACCCTATTAACTGTATCGGGCTGAGTCGGATATAGTTGGCATGCCATAGGATTGGAAGTGTTCAGGGATACTTCGACTTCGAGTCAATGAGACACTGGGTGTCAAACTATTATTTCGAATAAATTCGATGAGGTACTGGGTACCAACTTACTTCGGCATGACCGATGAGACACTGGGTGTCAATTTATTACTTCGAATTGTCCGATGAGGCATTGGGTGCCATACTAGTGTGTTTTCGTTGGATCTGTGTATTCGCTAAAGTCCGAGTCGTGTTAATAGGGGTATATAATGAATTGAAAATTTTGATCGATATGAATGATATTGAATAAAGAAATGAATTATAGTTAGACATATATGAATTGAGAATTTGTGAATTGAATGCGAATAATCAATATTATGGTTCAAGTGATATGTGCTGACATTGTGAAAAGCTATTTGGGATGGCAATTAATTGGAAGTGAATGTGTTATAAATGATTTAGCTATGAATTGTTTATTGTATAATTATAGTATTTGTATGATTGAATGTGTAAATAACATTAATTTTATAAATTTATTTAAAGTTTTTTTATTATAGAAATACCACTGAGTTTAAACTCAACGTACAGTTTGTTTTTCGTGTGCAGGTTAGGTTGAAGTCAAATTGTTGAATCAGCATCCAAGGCCGATCCTGAACTCAAAGTGGTGAAGTAAATTTTTTTCGGTAATGGCATATACCTAGGATGATTTGTTTGTCATTTTGGGAAATGTTTATAAATGATGTTATAATATGATAATGGTTGGTTATATATGACATGTTAAGGTTATCAAATGATAAGTTTTAGTAGAAAATTTATATGAAATTAGAGTTGGTTTGAATGGTGCTCATTTAGATTGAATTGAATAATATATGTGAAGTACCTATGAGAGTACATTGGTTAAGTCATTAGACTATTGATTTTGATATATTTTAGATGTATTTGAATGTGTTTTGGATTGGTTGAACATTTGGTTATTGAGTTGCTTATTGTTTAAGTTTGCAGAGTTGGTAAACTTGATGTTTAAGGTTCATTTTCAGTCCACACGGCCTGACACACGGGCGTGTGACCAGACCGTGTGAGACACACGGCTAGTGCATAGGCGTGTGGGTTGACCGTGTGCCCCCTGCATCTTAAAATTTTAAAACAGAATGCCCAGGAAATTGCACACGAGTAGAGACACGGGCATGTGCCTCAACCGAGTAAGGCACACAGCCTAGCACACAGTCGTGTGTCTCAGCTGTGTGAGGCACACCGTCTAGCACACGGGCGTGTGGCTAGCCATGTGGCTTAAGTTAGAGAGTTACACGGGGTTGGACATGGCCTGAGACACGGGCGTGTCCCTGGGCCATACGAGCATGTGAGCCTTGTACTTAGGAAAAATTTTGAAATTTCACGAAAAATTTTCTGAACTTCTGGTTAAGTCCTGATTTGTTTCTAACACGTGATTTGGACCTCGAAGGCTCAATAAAGGGAGATTATGATTAAATTATGATGTGTATGTTATATTATTATATGATTGTTCTTATTTGTTTTGAAATGTTCGATAATACTCCGTAACCCTGTTCCGGTGATGGATTAGGGTTAAGGGGTGTTACAATAAGAGTTAAATTCGTTTGGCTAAATTCAACCACTAGTATTGTATTGTGCATATAGTTGAAGATTTAGTCCACATTCTCCAATTAGACCATTCCTAGGTCCCTATACTTTTCAAAATTTAAAATTTCTGTCTTGATGCAAATGATAGTCATTAACTCATTAATTAGATTTTTAATCAGTAATATGTGAAAATAATAAGTGGACATTACATTGCACATATAATAATATATTTGGTGCATCAAATTTTGGAAATAACAAAATTTAACATTTATCGTTTGATGAAAGCTAAAATTTTAAAATTTGAAAAATATAAGAACTAAAAATGATTAAAATAAATTATAAAGATTAAATCCACAACTTTTATAAAATATAGTAACCGAACATTTTAACCAAAATATTTTAATATTATGAAATAATAAGAAATTATTTAATACCATAAAAAAATTTACTTATTCAAGAAGCTTTGTTAACTTATAATCAGGTTTCATATTCAAAGGAAGCTTTTCTTTAGTTGGTGTTTAGCTTTTACACTTTTTTTTTTTTTTTTTTTGGGTTTCCTTTGCACTTTGCGTTTATAGAGGAAAAAAAAGGAACTTTATATCCTATACTTTGTGTTTTAAGTTTAGTTTTATTAGATTTTATACATTGTGTAAGTTGTTAATTTAGTATTTATATTTTAATTTGATCATTTTTAATTTTTTTATTTTTATAATCTTAAAATTTTAGTCATGATTAAATGATGGTTATTAAATTTATTAAGTTAAGATTTATTATTTTTAAAATTTGATGTGTTAAATATATTATCACATGTGTAATATTATGTTAGCTTAGTATCTTCACATATTACTGAAAAAAATAGTTAATTGATTTAATGATTGTTATTTACATTAAAATGAAATTTCAAAAATAAAAAAAAAGACTAAAAATTATTCAAGTAGAGAACATGGACTAAATATCTAATTTTACAAATAATACATTACTAATAATAGAATTTAATAGACATACTTAATTGCTACCGTTTAGTTAGGAGTAGATTTCAAATTTCTAAAAGTCCAATAACTAAAATTAATTAAATTAAAGTGCAAATTTATACAAAGTATAAGGTCTTTTAGAAGATTTTGACCTTTGAGTTTTAACCCAGATTGAGCAATGTGTGCCGGTGGGCCCAACACGTCAATTCACGAGGGACAAAATGAACGTTGTAAACAGGCAAAATTTACCGGAAACGCCATTTCCCTCCAAAAACACAAATATTTTCATAAGGAAAAAAAGGATAGAAAAACAAAAATAGAGCTAAAAAATAGGGGTTGACGTGTACAACAGCAACATAATTCCCATCCCATTTCCGTTATGGAGGGAATGCCTCACTGCTTTTAGGCTATCCCTTTGGTTGACCGAACGGGGTTTCCGCCTAGCAAAGAATTCTGAGCCAACGCACTCTCAAACAAACAAAGAAAAAAATGTCTCTCCGTTCTCACCTTTGCCTTCTCCTTATCTCCTTTTAATTTTCTTTTACATTTTCTTTTTTCCTCTTTTTCCACAAAGTACGTTCCTAATTCAAAATGTTTTTCTTTTTTGAGTTTCGAGTTTTGAAATTGTATTTGTTTGTTTAAAAATATTGTAGCATAATTAAAATTGATGCAGAAGCTGCTGATCATTTCCTTTTGTGAATTGTTTGGTATGTGATTTTCTGATTCTGAGTTATCAGAGTATCATGGCTACCAAAAGGGATGAACCATCTCTGATACAGCAGGTTTTCATCAACCTATTTCTTTTTTGCTTTTACTTGTGTTGAAGAGAAAGAACTATATTTTGTGTTTGTAACGGAGATTTTACTTTTTGTTTTTAATGTCATTAGAGAATACATAGCAAGCGGGAAGAGCCGTCTCAATCCCAATTGGTTGTGCTCTCTCTCTCTTTCTTTTGCATTCAGTTAATTTTCTATTCGTTGTTTTTTTTTTTTTAAAGATTCCGGTGTCCAGAAACATGGAAAAATATACTCTGTGATTTAACGTATATTTTACGTTAATTTATATTTAATTTTCATGTTCAGAAAATGGCTAGCAGAAAGGAAGACTCGTCTCCAGCGCAACTGGTTTTGAGCAATCTCTCTCTCTCTCTCTCTCTCTCTCTCTCTCTCAATCTGTTAATTTTCTATTCGTTTTTAGAAGATTTTGGTGTTCAGAAACAGGGAAGAAATACATTGTGATTTAACGTATATTTTATGTTAATTTATTTTTAATTTTCCTCTTCAGAAAATGGCTAGCAGAAAGGAAGAGCCGTCTCCAGCGCAACTGGTTTTGATCAATCCCTCTCTCTTCTTTTTCCCCTTCTGTTAATTTTCTATTCGTTTTTCAAAGATTTTAGTGTTCTGTAGATTTAGCGGAGATTTTACGTTAATTCCTTCTTCTTCTTTTTTCTTGTTTAGAAAATGGCTAACAAAAAGGAAGACCCTTCTTTATTACAACAGGCATTTTTTCTCTTTCCTTCTTTTCTTTTCTTTTCTGGTTTACATTATAGTTTTTATGAAGAAATTGGACTTCTTTGTTTTGCTCTTTATTGTTTGGGTGTAATGTTGTTTGCAGAGGATGGCTTCCAAAAGGGAAGATCGAGAGCCATCTCAAGGACATCAGGTGTAGATCAATCTTGCTTTCTTTTAGGAAAGGTTTTCAACCTTCAGGAGAAAACAAAACCTAAACTCTAATTTTTAAAGTTTGACTATGGGTTGAAAATCAATTTTTTTTGTCTTAAGGGAGATGTTGCAGCAGCTGCTGCTCCAGGCTCACTGGAGCATCAGAACTCTCGGTCCGGAAATACGGTAAACCACTCTCTCTCCTCTATGAACTGTTTAATTAATGTTCTGAATTTAGAATTGTTGATTGAGAGTAGTAGGTGAGCATTCGTTCCCTAAATTACCATTCGGTAATCTTTGCCATCACTAAGATCATGTCGACAATTATCTTTGTTCATCACTCGACAACATCTTATGTACTTGGGCATTGGGAGATGTCAACTAAACGCTTTGAACCATTTCATGGAAGGACTGCCTGTATATAAGCTATTCTCTGTTTATTATCAAGTAGATTGCAACTATTTTTTTTGTTGCGCAGTATATTTTAGTTTTTAATAACCACTAAGTTTAATCCTAGACTTTTAAGCGGCCATCAGGAACTTTGATGCTAGAGAATGAATTGTCTCCTTTATTTTAAGTGTTTGCTAGATTTTACCTTCCCGACCTGCATTCCCTGTTTCTTAAGCATGTAGTTTTTAAAATTATTAAAGTTTGTGCATTTTAAGGTTTTTAAACTTTCTCGCAGGTTTTAAAGAGTGGGCCACTTTTTTTATCATCCAAAGGTTTGTTAACTTTGCTTTTGCAATTAAATTCAGTTCTTCGTTTGCCATTCATCTTACAGTTTTGTGAAGCAATTTTTACTTTTATTAGAAAATACGCATTATGTTGAAATCAAGGTTTCAGGACAATAGCTTGGATTCTTACGAATTATTATTTCTTTCTTTTTCCTATTTTTCTTTGATTAAAGGAATTGGGTGGACGTCATGGAAGAAAAGATGGTTTATTTTGACACATACTTCGTTGGTTTTCTTTAGAAGCGACCCTGTAAGTTCCTTTACTCAGGCAGTGCCGGTCTCAACTCTCAACATGGATGTTTGTGCTTGCTTATCCATTGTTTTACATCGTTTGTTGCTCTTTTCTTGGCACAACAATTGAATTATTGTAAGGATACAGTAAAAGATAAAGCGATCTGTTTTTTTTTCACTCTACTAGGTTTTAAGATCATCGAGATGATATTAATTTGCTATGATTATCTTTTATTTGCACTACTCTGTCAATTAGAACATCAGATTTTGAGTTTCATGTTCTCTTCTATGAATAATTATTAGTGGCTAGAATATGAAACTTTCATGTTTATTTCATGCTGCGCGTTTCGTCGGTGACTTTGCAGTTTTTAGTTTGTTTTTGGACAGACTAAATAAGCTCTGGAAACTCTCAAGCTAGATTAAACATAAAGAAACTGGGAAATATGACCTCAAAATTAAATCATTCTTGCGGCTCTAAATTAATAAAGTTTACCTCTAAAATAGTGAAGGAGATTTTTTTTAAAAAAAAGTTGTATTAATCATTTTTAATCAGAATCAATAATTACAAATATTAAACTAAACAACTATCTCAATAAATATCTCAACTCAAAGTAACTAATTAACTAATCATGATAAATTTGATTGAAAACCCACATATGGATTATAGATTGTAGGACTCAAAGCTAATAGTTCAAAGTTAAACTTTACTGGTAATTTTTACCCCACATAAATTAATGGAACTTAGTTATAAACTTAGCAAGTAGGATAGAGTGCTAAGTTAGTGGAACCTATTGGTAATTTTACAAACGTACATTTTTAGTGTACTAGAAAATTGATCGTTATTAAACAATGCTTATTTAATAGTTATGGTACTTCAGTTAATATATCATTCCACTTGCCAATTCTTCTTTGGTTCACCAGCAAATTGAGCCTAAAAATGAAACTTGGAAATGCATTAGGTTGGCCCTAATTTATAATTGGGTTAGACTTTATTTAGATGCACTATTCTGCAATGGGTGACATTCGAGAGCTTCACCTTGAAGAATAATACAAAGAAATGATGCTTTGGTTGAGGAAAGGACTTAGGCTTCGATTTGGAGAAGAACTTCAGTATGCAATCTCTGAATCAAAAAGGGAAATAAAGTCTAGAAGTGTTGATATTTATTGGTTAGATGTTATTATCCTGATGGTAACCTGTTCTCTTGTCTCCACATTCCCATGCACTACTCAATTTCTCTCTCTCTCTCTCTCTCTCTCTCTCTCTCTTGCTGCATTTTGTATGTATAAGGTTTTAGAAGATTAATCTACTTTTGTTTTACTTCTCAGAATGCCGTTTCTCAGAAGGGGAATGAAGTGAACTTAACTCTTGGTGGTATTGATCTCAACAATTCAGGCAGGTTGGCTTGCATATCTGAAAGATTACCAATTCTTGGTCTCTTCTTCAAGTTGCAAATATCTTTAAAGTTGGAATTACTAACTTGTGGTGCCTTTCAACATTTCTAGTGTGATTGTCAAAGCTGATAAAAAACTTATAACAGTACAGTTTCAAGATGGCCGCGATGGACGAACCTTCACACTCAAGGTTCTTCCTCCCATTCTTCATCTATAATTTCTCTTTGATTCTTTTTATACTATTTTAACTCAACTGTTTATTTGAGTGGTTTGTCAGATTCATGGCCCTTTAGTTTTACATTTCCTTAGCTTGATAAATAGTTGTGAGCTTTCTGTTTGAACAGCACATATCATGATTCTGCCAAAACAGTAAAAGGACATTCTTGCATGTAAAAATGATCAAATGAATCTAACCAACACTGAGCTCTAATGGAAGCAGAAGACCTTGTTCTGAGTGACCAACGCTTGCATGTGATCAGAATGCCATGAACATGAAATTTTTATCTTTATAGAAGTTTTAGTTAACTCTGTCACTTAATACCCTACAGAGCATTTTTTTTATCCTGTGAAACCCATTATTACGAACTCCTTTAGCAAGATCACTGGTTTTAAAGAAACAGTAAGATGTTCGGAAATTAATAACTTAGCTTTAGAATTTGGTACATTCAAATGTTCAAATAAATTGTTATTATCTTTTAAATTTTTTTTAAAATATTATTTTACCAGATTTTTGAATTACTAGTTTGAATTTCTAAATTTCAATTTATTTTATCTCTATTAATGGAGACTTTGATGAATAAATCAATGGAACTATTTCATAAGCCTCTCATTACTTCAATTTTATATGAGTACTCTGTCTAACAACTTAGTTCTCAATCTTGGCCCAAACATGTTTTGTTACTCCTTTGCTCAAACGAGCATATTCTTTGATCTTTATATGACTCCAATACTTTTTCTGCTGAAACAATGCCAATTCTTATTCACCAAAGCCGACAAATCGGCTCCTATATACCAGTTCCAAGAGGCCAGGTTTGTGCCCGACTTTCTTGGCAGCTGGTCGAGGGACTTTGTTTAATGGATGTCAAACCATGTATTGGATAAACCAACTGCAGCTCCATAACTCACAATATTACTTCACAATCAGCAGTCTCCAAAATCACAATATTCTCGATCTTGTTGACGTAACTCATAACAAGGGCCAATTATCATAGCACCCTCAGTCGGAAAATCCCCCATTTTTTCATCAACTGTTTGTGCTTTTTAGTCATCATCAATCCAAGATTGTTTCTCTATTGACCATCAGTCTTGCAGGAGCATAATAGCTTTGTTTTAGTATTTTAAACATTCAAATATTCAAAAATACTGTTGTCTTAAATTTAAATTATTTTTGAATTATTATTATTTTTTATATTTTTGAATTAGTAGTTTGAATTTCTATGTAACTATCTATCTTTACCTTTATCAATAAATCAATGGAGCTATTTCATAAGCCTCTCTTTACTTCAATAGATAGAAATTAGATGACATGATGATTGCTTTTGTTGATGTTCCAGGCTGAAACATTGGACGATTTGTATGAGTGGAAAGCTGCACTTGAGAATGCTTTGTCTCAAGCACCAAGTTCTGCTAATGCGATGGGACAAAATGGCATTTTTAGGAATGATCAATCAGAGGAAGTTGATGCTTCTAAGGAACCAGGTATTCTGCAGCCTCTTTTTTTGAGTTTTGTGCAACTTTGAACTGATACACACACATGCATATATATATATATGTGAGAGCTATCAGTTTATTCGAGCAATGTAAATTGTCAGAAGAATTCAAGCATGTTAGTGCTTTTGATCCTTGGCTGTCAGTTATTTCTATCCTTGTTTAACCGTATGCTCCTTTTCTTCTAGTTTTCATTTATCTCTTTCTGTTGTGTTTTTTCACAAGCCTGTCAAGCTTTTCACTTGATTTCCTCTCAATTGAGATATTGATACTCTTCTCTGTTTCTTCGTTAGCAAATGATAAACCGCCTGTTAGATCTACAGTCATAGGCAGACCAGTTTTACTTGCCCTGGAAGACGTTGACGGAGCTCCAACATTTTTGGAGAAGGCCCTTAAATTTATTGAAGAGCATGGTGAGTTTTTCTTTTCTTTTAATTGCTACAATTGCATTTAAGTAATATTCTAAATTTCTAATTCCCTATACTGGATAACTGTCCATGCATATATAATCATGTTAAAATAACTTAACAGGTGTCAGAGTAGAAGGGATCTTACGACAAGCTGCAGATGTTGAAGATGTTAAGCGTCGAATTCAGGAATATGAACAGGGTTTGTTCAGACACATTCTCCTTGACTATATTCTATATTCATTTTTTTTAGCACTGGTTACATATACCATAGATTGTGTTCTTTTCTTACAATTTCTTTGGATTTACATATTCAATATTTAATGTTTGGCTGTAAACAATGCTGTCAAGGGTAGCTTTGTAAAAAGTAGAATATATACTTTTGTAGTTCAACTATTCTCTGTTCAGCCTTCTAACTCTTTTAGGCCATGCTTTTTAATGCAGGAAAAACTGAGTTTTCTTCTGAGGAGGATGCACATGTCATTGGTGATTGTGTCAAGGTATGCTATATTGGTTTCCAGAAGATTGTTTCATTTAAATTG
Source organism: Gossypium longicalyx (assembly GCA_025698465.1). Taxonomy (NCBI): domain Eukaryota; kingdom Viridiplantae; phylum Streptophyta; class Magnoliopsida; order Malvales; family Malvaceae; genus Gossypium; species Gossypium longicalyx. Next base: position 60,857,123 of record CM046995.1, on the reverse strand, counting down.
CAACATATACTGCTCCTGCTACTTTTTTTTCTAATTTCCTTAATGCCATTTTCCAGTATATCCTCAGAGAGTTGCCATCATCTCCTGTTCCTGCATCATGCTGCAATGCGCTACTAGAAGCATGCCGTAAGTCTTTTGTTCAACTGTTCTTTGTTTAACAAATTCAATTGATAACATGCTTCACAGTAATTGGATTCTTGATGCCTCTAATTCCAAAGGGAAGTATACGTTGGATAATCCTTATTCTTTATATTTATTCTGTTATTGGACATCATACAATGATTAGGAACTCAACGTGGTTCTAGAGTCAATGCTATGCGTTTGGCAGTATTGGACACGTTTCCTGAACCAAACCGTCGTTTGCTACAGAGGTAATTGATTCATCGCTGTCACTCTTTGCCCTGTTGTGGCTTTATCCGTATTTTACTTGTCTTGTTCCTTTATTTCAGAATTCTAATGATGATGCAAGTTGTGGCTTCTCACAAAAATGAAAACCTAATGAGCACTTCAGCCGTGGCGGCATGCATGGCACCCTTACTTCTTCGACCCCTTCTAGCCGGTGATTGTGAGATTGAAACCGATTTTGATGTGGGTGGTGATGGTTCTATGCAATTGCTACAAGCCGCTGCTGCAGCTAATCATGCTCAAGCCATTGTTATAACACTATTGGAAGAGTATGATCAAATATTTGGGGTGAGCCCCAATTATTTCTTCTTTTTCACCAAACTTTCAATATGGCTTTCTGTAGTCTCTATAAAGACAAGTATGTACACTATTGATCTGTTTTATTTTCTATCTGTTCTTCTTGAGCAAACATGATCACTAAGTCAAAATTGTTTCTTTTTCCCAATATTCTTAAAAACATAAAAAATATGAGTCTTGTTCATATTCCAAATTTTTATTACTTTGGTTTGGATTTGGTTTTTACATTGTAGTTACGAGATCAGAATTTTGTTGGCAGGAAGGTTCTATTTCCTCTGATATATACTCTGATTCAGAAGAGAGTGGCAGTGAAAGTGAGGAGGCAGCTGAAGATGATAGTGAGTCCTATGACGAAGATGAATCTTATGAAGACGATGAATGCGATGATGGAACAGAAGGCTCTGATGTATCCAATGATGATGATGAGGATGAGGATGGTGACGATGATGATGATGATGATGATGATGATGGTGATGCAGCAAGTGAAACAGGCAGTGAAAGTGGTCACTCTGTTACCAATGATGTGGATGTTGATAAGGTTTGTTCCTCTACCGTCTTCAAATGGAATTTACATTTTATTATAGTTTATAAAATTTAAAAAGGGTGGAAGCAATAAATTTAATATGGATTTTGGAACAGCTAAAAGCTTTCTGTTGGTAAACTCAGAAAAAAAACAGAACATCAAATTGCAGCTGTAAATTGCTACAGAAATCAAAAGATGAAGGTGGAGAAGACTAACTTCAGAAAATAAATTGCTGACAATTTTTTTTACATCTTTTTACAAAGCTTTACAATATATATATGTTTGGTTATAGCCTCACAATTAGCAAAAAAAATCTAATATTAAACAAAATAGCACATGTCGCATAATTTACAACTCATTACATCATAAGAAACTATCAAATACAAATAACTCAAAATATCCAAAAAGCATCTGCTAAATCTTGGAGTTTCTAAACAATTCTTAATTCCTAAGACTCCTTAAGATTTTTTCTTGAAACTTTTCCAATATCCTTTGAAACTCAAACTTGTTCTTGGAAAGTGCTTTGGTTAGAGCTTGTCATCAATCTCGAAGTCAGGATTAACTTCGCAAAGATCCCTTACATTGCTAATAGTCGAAATCAATAGGGGGTCATAGACCACAAATTTATTCTCATTTATCAACACCATTGAATAAATCTTTTCAAACTTCTCACCAACATGAATATTTTCAAAAATAACCCAGAAAGTTTAGACCCATTAAACTTTTCCAATATGAGTTAAAGGTTCTTTGGATTGGGTATAATCGGTTTTTTTATATGAATTTAGGAGGGTTTAATTAATAAGACAAGGAAGTGAAGTTGGTTGTGAGTTGTGGTTACCATGGTTTCTGTCGAGATGGGTTTAGAAGGGTTTGAGGCATAGTACAAGGAAGAGAGATTGGTAAAGACTGTTGTGGTTTGGTTTTTTCGGTTAAAGGATCTACCTTCGTGTATACCAGAGTTACTAACCTGTTTACCAGCAATTATTTTATCCACTCCTTTACGCATTTGATCAAACAGTTGTGTTTTGGTATTAGCAATACTTCATGAACATGCTGCAATGTACAATCTAATATATGATCCTTTTTTGTTTGTATATGCTCAAGCTTCTTGTGTATTCCTGTGTGCCATTTTGCGGGCCATTGTTCTACCATTGCCAGGGATCTTTGACTTTGATGCCAAATTGTTACAATCTATGTAATTGATAGTTCTACTCATGAAAGGAGATTGAAACCTTTAAGATCATCAAGGGGAGGCTGAAATTTTAGGACTCGTTAAAAACATAAATAGAAATTCTACTTAAGTTTTATTATTTCATACATCCTTTTAAATGAGGACTAGTCTTATTACATAAATAGAAAACCTATTCTAAGGAAAATAAATCAACAACAATAAAAACATAATCAATAAACCTAAGGAAAGGAATAAAAATGTACTCTTAGCTTTAATTAAAGAACCCAAATTAAACTGCCTTTCCTAACATAGATTCGGCCAGTAACATGCATGCTGTTACATTATTTGGTCCTCAGGTAGATTTTTAGTATTCTTTCTGTTTCTTTTGTAAAGGTGAAAAGAGCAATAAATCAGTAATAAAATTTAATGCACACCGAGTATAAAACTGCAGGATGTTGATTCTTCGAGCTCAAGTTCTGAGCCCTCTGAAACTGGTCATGATGTAAAAGCCACCAAGAGGCTTTCAAGTTCAATTCACAACCCATCGTCAGAAAATGATGATTCAGAGAGGAGCAAGGGTAATCATAGTAAAAGTACAGCAACATTGACCAAGAAGTCTGCTGAGCTATCAAAAGGTGTTCATGGTCCAACCAATGTGGAGGATAGGTTAGCTGATCAAACTCAAATCCCAAGCAGCCAGCAATCCGCAGCTGCTGCACACAGAGCTAGGCGTAATGCTGTTTGGGGACGTACTTCTGTAAGTGTTTGTTTTCTGCATTTTTGATGTGTTATGCTTTTGGCCTGGTTCGTTTGACTCGCCTTGTTAGCTAACAAGTATTTCCAAGAATGAATTTGAGCATTTGGGAGTTACCTTGGATTAATCAACTTATAATGAACCAAAAAAGAAAAAAAAACTTATAACTGCTCATATTGGTCAATATGTTTATATTCATGCATTTACTAATTATTAATTTATTGGGTTTGCTTCTTCAGGCAAGGAAGAACCTTTCTATGGAATCCATTGATTATCCATTTGGAGAAGAGTAAGCAATGTTCCCATGATCTGTATCTAAAAGCCCTGTATAAATTAGCCTGCAACGACTTGTTTTCCTGGTTATTTTTCATATACCTTACAAAGACACAATACCAACTAAAATTTGCAAGCATCTTTTAAAGTATTCTTTCAAGCTTAGGATGATGGAATCTATCCTTCACATAACATAATTTACATGGCTAAAAGTGAAATACCAAAAATATTAGTCAGACCTTTTATATTGATAACAACTCTATTTTCCTTTTTGTATTTATCAATTTGGCCTTATTTTAGGTTTGAAATTGAGACAGTTGAGGATGAAAAATCTGACTTGCAAAACAGACTCAGAGAAGAGGTTCTGCTACCTATCCACCTTTCGAAAACTTATTATTATTATCTTGACTTGTATGGAAACTTTTCATAACTACAGTCATCTTTCTAATACAGATTGAAGGTAATACCAAACTCGAAGCCAGTGTGGAAAAACGAAAGAAGACATTGCAAGGGCGTCAACTATGTCTTGAGAAAGAAGTACGTTTGTAATGTGAAGCTCTTTTGGTTTTTTTTTTTTTTTTTTTGCAATATATGGAGTTTAATATTTGTATTTGCTTTATAAATTAACCGTCGTGAATCTTGATTGCTGCTCTTGATTGTACTTAATAGGTAGCAATATTAAAGGAAGAGTTGCAAAGGGAGAGAGATAAGAGGACAGTTCTGGAATCCGTTCTTAACTCATCTCAAGAACAACCCATAGTTCTCCCAGCTAAGATTGACGAAAAGGTATACGATGGCCTGACTCTGATTTAAGTAATCCACCTAATCTTTAACTTGCATCAAATTTTAACTTGCGACTATTATGAAGACAAAGGCAGATCTCAATGACATAGCTCTAGCAGAGGCAGATATAATTAATTTGAAAAAGAAGGTTGAAGATCTGGAGGTGCAGCTTAATCAACAGCTTGAGAAAAAATCTGCTTCCATGAAGGATTCATGCAGTCAACGTCAACCAAATCATCATGCAAAAAAGTAAGCTTTCAGTTGGTTCTATCACAATGTCATATTTTTTTTGGGTATATGTAGCAAAACATTTCTTCTTTTTGTCTCTTTGGTGATAAATACTTGTCATCCTTGTAGTGATTGGAATTGTTTAAACTTTAATGTAAAATACATCTGGAGTCGTTTGACATATTTTTTACAATTCACATCCTCATCTGGCGTTGTTTTAACTTTTTTTTAACTATATTTATGCTGCTTTTACACTTTATACAGAGAGGATAAGCCAAAGGGTACTGGAGCTGTTGTTAAAGGGTCAGGAAGCAAGGTAAACTCACATTCATTTGAGACAGCATGCAGTACTGTAGTTTACTAGAAAACGAATGGAATTGATCCTGTTGTTTTACTTTGATGATTGTATTCCATTTTCTCCAAAATCCAAATAACTCTACCTATTTATTGAATTTTTCAGTGTTTGCCTTTATTAGTATGGAAATAGTATTAGTTAGCAAAATCAGTTTTACTTAAAGTCATCTGAGCATAAATTCCAATGAATGGTCAAATGGGGGATAAGCACTACTCTGTCAGGGCATAAACCTTAGTTGTTGCTTATGGATGTATGAAGATTCTTGATGCACGCACCTCAAGAGAAATTGTGATCGTGAAAGTTGATGTGGAAAGTTGAAGAAAAAATTGGACAGGCTCCGAGGGATGTGATCAGTTATATAGTTGAATTTAATATATCTACTGCTTCATAGTTTTATAAATTTCTTTTAATAGTTGTGAACTTAGTGATATCATCAAATTATGCCTCATACTTTGGGGCTTTCCTTTATAAGCATTTAAGTTAAGCTTAGCTGTGTGTTATCCGGGTATTTGTTTTAAACAAAATTCTCTGAACCAAGAATCTGTTTCAGCAGGATACGTATGTGGACAAAGCAGAGTTTGAGAAAGGGAGGAAGCAGGAATCATATTCGGAAAGAAAACATCCACCTCCGAACCAACAGGTAGATCATTCAGAAAATAACAGCAACCGTATGAATGAAGCAGAGACAGATTCAAAGAAATCCCATGCTTCGAGTAATTCCAAGAAGATAGCTAAAAAGGGTGAGGTATGTTTTACTTCTTTTGGTGCAATTTGGTAATGTGACTGTTATTTAGGGAGTCGATTCACAACTTCAGCACTTTCAAAACTGATTACTCGGTTTAACTTCCCATAGGAACAGCGAAGCCAGACTGCAAATGAAAGTCCAGACAATGAGAAAGGCCGTGGTCCAAGTCAAGCTGTTGCAAGCTCAGACAAAGGCAAAGGAATAGAACATGTCCGAACTGCTCGAAATCGAGAAAAACGTAGAGGACCGGACAATAGCCAATAACCCTAAAGATAAGATCCACACTTAAAAAACACCCCAAGGCAAATAAACCCATTTTCTAAGCAAGGGATGATTTGAAGGCCATGATGTCCTAAAGCTCTCAAGAATTAGGAGGTAAGTCAGTTGTTAGTGTTGCTCCAAATGGTGGTACTGGTTTTATGCATAATCCTCAAATCATTTTTCTGCATTGGACATTGCTTATATCCTTGAGAATTCATTCCCCCTTAGGCTGTTGATGGTGCTCTGATTCCACCAAGAGGTATAGGCTATTTTGCAAGGCGCGACTGATTTCGATTCCCGTACTAAAAGACGAGAGGCTGATAACACCCTTTACTGCAGATGAAAAAAGACAATTATTATGTCCTTAGATTTAAGCTGAATAAGTCACAATCTTGGCGACTGGTTTTTGTTGCCAGAGAAACCTGATAGGATTGATTGTTATTTGTATAGCAACTATAATGCGACCGTTTCTAATTTAACATTTTCTTGGTTTATAAAATATCGTTTCATGTCTTGAGAGTTGAGCCCAAGTGAAAATTCTCTACCATCACTTTCTTTATATGGGTCTCATTCTTTCTGATGAATGAAAATTAATCACCTTTTACATATATACCCAGAAAAGAAAAGATTGTTATGAATATATATATATTAAAGAAGCAATATTTTTAATCAACAACTATTTAAAAAAATTATAAAGTATATATTAAAAGAAAGGAGCAGTTTTGTGAGAATTCATATTATCTTTGACAAAATGAAGCCACCAATCACTTTGCTAATTAATCGTTAGCATTATTTTCGATACGAGGAATTCCATTCATTCGAATATCTGGGAATCTAACGGCAACGACATGTTCGAAATGAGAAAGTAAAGCAAGCAATTTGCATATGTAAAACTGAAACTATCAGAGACTGGACAGTAGCATAATTACCATCAAGATTAATTAAAATTTGCCTTGAGACGCCGTCGTTAACATGATCCTGTAGTGAATTAGGATTTTTTTTTTTTTTTTTGGGGGGGGGGGGTGGGAGGGGGTGTTTACTCCCAAAGAAGACACCTATTTCCGTAATAAACTCAAAAAACATCTCCATCCAATCAATGCAACAAGAGACCGCACCTCGTAAACACAATGTCGCTAGGAAAACTTACTAGTGAAGAAGACCGACTTTGGCAGCTCATAATCTTCTTGAATGGCCTTCATGACTTGTTTGCAGGGGAAACTCTTGCAAGTAAATAAAGAACAACTAATTATACTAATATCTAATTAATTATGTAAGCTTAGATGCACACTATAGATCGGCAAAGTCGCTTTGGCCGAGTGGTTAAGGCGTGTGCCTGCTAAGTACATGGGGTTTCCCCGCGAGAGTTCGAATCTCTCAGGCGACGTTTCTTTTTAATTTTTCGGTCGGATAACATCAATTTCATTAACCATAATTCATCCCGTACCTTCCAAACTAGAATTTTAAGGCCATAAGGTACTGCTACTTTAATGAAACGACATATATTCAGCTGGCTAAGCTCAAAATTTGGACTTCGATTCTTACAAATTTTCTGTGCTGATTAATGAAGAACCTTTCTGGTTGAATAATTTATTCCCAGGCTACTCATAGAATAACAATACAACAACCAGACAGGTCATCCTGTTCAAGGTCTTGTGCTTTTCTAGTTTACATATATAGCGATGGAGTAGTGGCTTTGTTGTCAAGTTGGAAAAACTAGTCTTGTATCGCCATTTATATACTACTGTTCTAAAGTTGTGCACTGAAAATTAGTCAAACTAGTAAATAGTTTAAAAGTTTTTTATTATATCGTTATGAGTATGGTTTTAGCTTCTTTATTTTTATTTTTTTTATAATGTTATTAATAAATTGAATTTGATAATTCAATTATTACTGATAAATGATAACCTGAGTTTTTTTTTATTGTTATTTAATTTTAAAATTAAAGTTAAGAGAAAATCCAATCAATTCACACTAAATTAATAATAAATTTATATCAATTAAGTTGAACTCAGACCCAACATATTATCACCACAAATGTTAATCAATAGCCAATAACATTTAATTAAGTGAAATATAAAATAATATAATTACTAATATGTTTTTTAATTCAGTAAATATTTTCTTGCAATTTTTACTATTTTGAGTAATTTTTTAAATAGTAAGAAAAATCGAGCTGATTTGTGATATTTATACTAATAAGTTCTTTATCGAAGTCGCACATGTATTTTCGGCTAGATGGATCTTTGTCATTCCCGACTTTCAACCAAATGACCTTCTCCACTACTATCGTACCACAAACTACTTTAAGTGTGGGCTCGAACGAATTTGAATCAAACATAGAACCATAAATTATTTCCTTTATTTTCAGTGAGAAATCAAATCTCTCTTTAATAAAAATAGGTAGAATTGTTATTCTGGAAAATAGAATTTATACTTAAAAAATAAATTCTCACTATTTTCGAGCAGAATAACAATATCTCAAAATTGTGTATTTAACCGTGCCAATGCTATATATTTTTAGGGAGAAGAAGTGAAATCTTTGTTGAATTAGTAGAAGTTTATTTCAATATTAATAAAAATCTTAGTCTAACTATGTGAGAGAGAGGTGACAACCCTAGTTAAATATACTAGGGTTTGTCATCCCATGTATTAGCATAAGGGGCTTTTGGGCCTCTCTTGTATCATGCCTAATTATAAGTACTTCCTGAAATTCTAACCCAGTACTTTATAATTAATCCAACCTAATATATGTTTTTTTTCAAAATAAACATCATAAATTAATTTAAATTAAATAATTTTCTCAACCCGATTCTAATTTCGTTAAAATCGTTGCAACTTTACCATAAAAAAATCTATGAGAAAATATATTTAATATTTCTAAATTCAACAGATTGACTATGACCAATTAATTTAATTTCATTTTCAAACTTCAATTAATTAATTAATTATTCAAAAACCCATAAATTAATTTTTCAGATAATTTCCATTTAGTGAGAAAACCAAATTTATTTTTGAATGTTTCTCATTTCTCCAACTTTATCATTTTTGTTCATTTGATTCAACATACAATTCATTTATAGTTTCAACGATCTAGTGCCGGGGGGGGGGGGGAACTGATTGGACATATTTGATTAGGGCTCAAATGATTTATAATTAAATTTAAGCTTTTCGCCTATTAATTATGAACTCATTTAGTCACAAAGTCATTCCACTATAGTATCATGATTGAGCTCTCCCTAATGACATATCATTATGAAAGCAACTCGATTGATATTTGTCCAATAACCTTGTCATAAGTGTGTTACCCTCATAGAATATCATTAATCTCTTTGGGATAAATCCGTACTCTCGATTGTTGGAAAATCGGGTTCAAGAAATGAAGTGAAAAATAGGTTTTTTTCCTAAAGTAAGAATTTGATCGTCTTATCTAAAGTAATAAACACCTAATCAAAATTATACTTTTATGATTCGTTTAGGATGAACACTTCGACCGAGTAGTCTTCTCCGTTATCCTCAAGTTCATGTTTGTTGAGTGTGGGCTCGCTTTGAATCAGAAATTTTTTCACAAAACTACTAGTTGGGTAGTATCATAATTTATCTAAACTTCTTGGTGAAGTTGCAAACAAAAAGAATATCTTTAGAAATTTTCTGAAATAATTTCTTTAGACTACTTTTCCTCTATAACTTTTCTTGATTTCAAATATATGAGAATAATGACCCATGCTCTCTTTATATAGGGGGAGTTTAGAAAGAGTTCAATTAGGATTAGAATTAATCACATTAGTATTAAATTAATAAAATATTATCTAGATAAATATTAAATTAATAAAATACTATTAAATAAATATTTAATTTAATTTAATATCTCATATTAATATCTAGATAAATATTAAATTAAATTAAATATTAAATTCATTAAAACAATATTATCTTTGAAAAAGTTAATTTGAAATCATGTTACTCGGTAGAGGCCCACTAAGAGTTTAATTTTTCCATTACTCTATTGCTGAAGAACTGCCACCGTCGACCATCCATTGACATGACTCTCACTACGACTCCCACTAGCACCTCGAACCATCATTGTTTTGCTTGAATGGGCATGGCTGATTCGGCTGTTGCTGGTTAGTGACAGATCGATCAGTTCAGTCCAGCCACCAGTTGAACCGTCGACCTAATTTCATACACAGGGCCTGGTTCAACCAGTTTTTGGATTTTAGTCTTGGATTTTGGTTCTCAGGTTTAATTTTCGATCTCGAGTCCAATTTTCAAGTTCAATTACCCATTGAGCCAATTTTTTTACTTGAAATTAATTTCCAAAAATATCATATTTATTTTAATTAATTTGATTAATTTAATTTTACTCGATTAAAATTAATTTTCCCAAAAATCACTAAGATTTTCCAAATTAATTTTTCAAGAAAATTCTCTAATCAAATTCTCTAGTTAAAAAATTCTCACAACTAACTAATTTAATTCCACATCGATTAAATAAAATCAATTAAATTATTTTTAAAGTTGTAGAATTTTATTCTAATTCAAATGCAGTCCAATCGAGTTTTTATTGAGCTAACGGAGGGGCCAATCAGACATATACAATTAGACTTGTAACAGCCCGTTTTTGGGTCAAATCGAAACAGTGGTTTTAGAACCACAAATCTGAAGTAGAAATATTCATTTTATTTCTATTTTAAGGTCTACAGCATGATAGAATAATTGTGTGAAAATTTTGTTAAGAAACGAAATTTTATTGATTGGGTGCCCAATTTGACTAGAAGGTCTAAATTGCAATAGGTGCAAAACTTGAATTCTATAAGTTAAATGTGTCTAATCGTTATGAACTTTTAATTAGAGGTCCTTAAATGGAAATTAGACCATTATACCTTAAAATGGATAAAAATGGACATGGCTAGGTGAAATTTCAAAGTTATGCATTAAGGGTATTTTAGTAATTTGGTAAAAAAGACAAAATTAACAAATAAAAATGTCCATCTTCTTCAATTTAGTCCCCCATAGCCAAAAATATCAAGGGAAGACATAACTAGGGTTTGGCCAAGCTTTCAAGCTCGATTGTAAGTCCGTTCTTGTCTCGTTTTTAATGATTTTTATATTTTTGAGATCATTGTAATTTGATTTAGCTATTTCAAGGACTAATTTGAAAGAAAGTTAAAGTCTAAAATTTTAACCATGTTGAATATATTTTTAGTTTTATGTTTGATGGTAGAAAATGCATGTTTGTTGTTAGTTCAACAACATTTGTAAAGTGATTTTCGATAAAAAACGTTAAATAGGGACTTATTTGTAAAAGTCTATAAAATGTGTAGAAAAGTGTGAATAAATGAAAAATGTGGGCTATTATGAGTACAAATTATATTCGGCTAGGTTTGGGCTGTGATGAGATTCAAAGAAATTTATTTTACGAGCCTAGGAACTAAATTGTAAAATGTTGAAAAGTTAGGGGTAAAATGTAAATTTTTCTATAATGTGTTTTTGGGATAAATTGAATAATGCGATCATTAAATAAGTTAAATGTGGTATTATAGATAAAGAAAAACGAAGTTTGGGTCTAGATCGGGGGAAAAACAATGTAATTAACGAATAGATCGCTTTGGCCGTTTTTGTAACCGAGGTAAGTTCGTATGTTAAATAAGCTTTATTATAATTGTATTTTTAATGCTTTAATACTGTATGAATTGTATAAACGACTCTATGGAAACGTCTGAAGACGTTTTGGTAAGCGAGAAATCCCAATCAAACCTTAAGAATAGATTAGGATACAACATGTCACTAGAGTTTTATGTTATGTGATCTGGGTGCTGGTCCTGTACGTCCTACCGATGGCTGAGAATACCGACATATGTTGCGGTTACTTGACAGCTTGTGTGAGCATCACCAAGTAGCTACGTCTTGATTGACAGCTTGTGTGAACATGCCCGTTAATGGCTCGAGAGCGAGCATATATGTGTTATGAGATAGAGGTAGCTATGACTACATATGTGTCACCTTGTGTGCAAGGTTTTCTTGAGTATTCGATATTATTATTCTGAGTGGTTCATTGGGTATAACAATGATGAGACTAAGTATGAAATTATTACGAGATGATACAGGTATGTACTTAAAGCTTGTGATTATTAATTCGTGAAATGACAATTTCAAGGTAAACTGTGATGGAAGTGAATTATGATCATGAGATTTTGGTAAATTACATTATCCTATGTTATATTACTTGCATGTTAATGTATGGTAAGGGTTGCTTATTTCTTTCATACGAGCTTACTAAGCTATATAGCTTACTCCGTTTTATTTTCCATGTTTTATAGTGTCACCAAGGTAGCTCGGGTTGGAGATTATCGGAGTTCGCATCACACTATCAAACTGTTATTTTGGGCACCGACAATTTTAAACATTTTGAGAATATGGCATGTATGGGGACTTGGCCATTTTGTTATATGTGTCATTATGAATTTGGCCAAATGTATTGACTTGGAATTATCAAAGGCTTGATGAGGTATTTGGCCATGTAACTTGGCTCATTTTGGTTGAATTGGTTGTAAGCTTATATATATTTATGCATGCATGTGCAATTATCTCTTGTGTGATATGGTTTATAAATGTTTGGTAAATGGTTGAATGTGGCTTAATGGTTTTGTTGTTGAATGGTTAAGATTGGGTCATTGGTATGCTAGGAAAACTAAGTAAAATTATGCATGTTATTAGTAGCTATATTGGAACTTGTAGAATGTGAGTTTGGTATGATTTGGATTGGTAAAATATGTAACATCTCGAATTATAACCTAGTCAGAACAGTGGTTTCGAGACCACGAATCCGACGTAAGAAAATTCATTTTTATTATATTTTTATGGTCTACAATTCTATGGAATTGCTTTTTGAAAATTTCGTCCGAAAATTTTGACGTTTGGACACTCAATTTAGTCAAAAGGACTAAATTATAAAAAGTGCAAAAGTTGAGTTCTACATGCTAAAGGTTTCAATTGTTATGAAATTTTAAATTGGAGGTCCTTAAATGGTAATTAGACCATTGGTTAATTTTTTGGACAAAAATGGACATGAAATGAGTGAAATAGAATATTTTTAAGTTAGGGGCATTTTGGTCATTTAGTAATTAAAATGAATTAAAAACAAAATTAAAAGCCAATTTTTGTCCATCTTCAACCCCATGGCTGAAACATGCATGGAGAAGACATAGCTATGGTTTTTCAAGCTTCCAAGCTCGATTATAAGTCCGTTCTAGCCCCGTTTTTAATGATTTTTATGTTTTTAAAATCCTTGTAACAAGATCTACCTATTTCTACCATTTAATTGAGTTATGATGAAGGTCTAGGGTTTGAACCATGTTATAAATTTTTGCATTTTGATGTTTAATGGTAGATTATGCATGTTTATGGTTGGAGAAACGACTTTTACTAAGTAGTTTTCAGTGAAAACACTAAAAATGACTAAATTGTAAAAGTTATAAAATTTGTCATGAAAGTGCGATTTAGTGGAAATTATGGGCTGCTGTAGTTATGAAAATGATTCGGATAGGCTTAAAGTGTAAAAAAATTGAATAAAAATTATTTTACGAGCCTAGGGGCAAAAGTGTAAATATGACAAAGTTTAGGGGTAAAATTTCAAATTTGTAAAAGTATGATTTTTGGGTCAATTTGAATAATTTGAATAATAAATGAGCTATATTTGAAATGTTAGATCAAGAAAATCGAGATTCGGGCCTAAATCGGGAAGTTCGAGATTATGGACTAAATTGGAATAGTTGGTCGTAATTGCATTTAAGGTAAGTTAATGTGATTAAATAAACATGATATTCATGTTATTGTTGTTACACTTGAAATCTATATTGCTATGCTTGTATTGATTTATATATTAATGATATTGTGTATGGGAACGTGATGTGCCCATGAAGTAATCGATAGCTCAAATGTCGATAACATATGATGGAATGATTGAATATAATGGAAATTTGATGGAACATGATATTTCTTTGAAACGAGTAAGCTTGTATGTAAATAATATATCGTTTTTACTTATGTTATAATATTTTGTTATTATATGAGATGTGGTCGTATATTGAATGATCACTTGATGTAAATTATGAAATGAAGTTGATTATGGATGAATTGGCAAAATGTTGAAAAGTGAGGAATTTCCCGGTTGGACCTTCGGAATAGAAAAGATACGAATGATCCATTATGAGAACACATGTGTTACTATGTGCAGGCTATTACGTGTACCAGATGGTTAGGTCGCATATGTAGTACTAAATGCAGGCTACTATGCGTACCCGATAGCTTCGATCACATGTGTGGTACTAAGTGCAGGCCACTATGTGTAAGAGACGATTTTGGTCACAGATGTAGTACTAAGTGCAGGCTACTATGTGCACCAAATAGCTTCAGTTACAAGGGTGGTAATATGTGCAGGCCACCGTGTATCTGTTATTATTCTGATGAGTTCAACAGGTAATTGACTAAGTGAAAATACATGTGATCATGTAATGAATAGTGTAATTGAATATGACTATATGATGAATAAGTGCAGGTATATGTGTGTGAAAATTTATGAGCAATGTGCTCGATAGTTGAGCGAACTTTCGGTACGATGGAATGGAGAAAGTGAGATTATGTAAGAGTGAAATTTGTAATAAAACAGTTTTGGACAGCAGCAGTTCTGTGAATTTGAAAAAACACCAAAAATAGTGGAAATCGAATTAGAAGTTGAATAAGATATGAAATAAAATCTTATTGAGCCTATTTTCACATAAAAATAGTGAAAGCAAAAGAATTTTGTATTTTGTGATATTTGAATTTTTGTGAGACAGGGTCAGAATAATTTTGGAATCCCCTGTTCTGAATTGGAAAAATCATTAAAAATTTTAAAAATATAATTATGGGTTATAATTCATATGCTTAAAATCCTTAATGAGTCTATTTTGAAAAAAAAAACAAATGGGAATATTATCCAAATCTTGTACGAAGAGATAATTAATTTTTAGTGCAGAGGGGTCGGAACTATCAGACAACAAAATAAGGGATATTTTAAAGAATAAAATGTTGGATATTTTAAAGAATAAAAAGTACTTATTGCCTAATCCAAAAATTTTGAAATTTTTTTGATAAGCAGATATGTGAGTCTAGTTTCAGGTAAAATTATCGGATCTTGATTTGGAGTTCTGTAGCTCAAGTTATAAGTAACTGAGTGACTATGACTTGAGTAAACAACTTAACTTGAACATAAGTAAAAGTGCAATTATGATTATTTTACCTTGGAATCATGTTGTAAGAATTGATGGAATCATGTTGATAAATTACTTATTATTTTCATATGGACTTACTAAGCTATATAGCTTACCCCCTCATTTTTATTTCTTTAGTGTTGTTAGGTTAGCTCGGGGTTGGAGATCGTCGGAGGCAGCATCACATTATCGAGCTATCAATAGGGGATATTGATAAGTCTTAAGCATCTTCAACTGAGTGGCATGTATAGGAGCTTAGTTATTGATATGTGTTCTTATGATTTAGCCAAATGTATTGGCTTATATTGATTCATTGTATATAGCCATGAGATATGGCTTATAATTTTTGGCTTGTAAGCCTAATTATCCTTGCCACGTGTTGATGCTTTGTGATATGATTATAATTGTCTGCCATGAATGAATAGTAAATAATATATGTGCACGAGAGTGCCCTAGGACCATTCAGGGTGATAATGGCTATGGAATAAATGCGTAAATTGACATTAAATTGATAATGATTGAACATGGACATTTGTTGAATAAATAGAGATTAATTATTGGGTAATATGTTATGGTTGATTGTTAAAAATGTGCTTTAGTGAGGCATACTAAATCATTAAAATGATGCTATGATATGCGTCTTTAAAGTATTTAAGTATGTGAAAGATTAAGGCAACAAAAAGGCTTGGAAAATAGCCTAAGTGTTGACCACACGGGCAGAGACACGACCGTGTGGAGGACACGGCCTTAGCACACATGCGTGTGACTTGGCCGTGTGACCCTAAATGTTTGCTGACGTTATAAGCAGAGAGTTACATGGTCTGAGGACACAGGCGTGTGAGACCACCCGGCCTACCCACACGGGCGTGTGACTCTCCGAACATGAAAATTTTCTAAGTGTTGTAAAAATGTTCGTGAGATCTCAATTTAGTCCCAAACCGCTTTTAATGCATGTTTAGAGCTTCGAAGGCTCGTGTATGAGACATTTTGCATGTGATCGAATGATTCTGATGTGATTGAAATTTTATGGCCCAATTTTACATGTATGTGCATGTTTAAGTCTGATAATGCCTTGTATCCTGTCCCGGTGTCGAACATGAGTAAGGGGTGTTACATTTAGTGGTATTAGAGCTATGGTTTAGTCGGTTCTCGGGCTAACCTAGCAAGAATGAGAGTCTAACTATACATGCCACCAATCTGTGATAGTGTGATGTCTCCCGAAACGAATGAGAACTATCTCGTTTAGACAGAGTACTCTCCAATCGGGCTACGCCGACCATGTTAAATGTGATGCTAAGGTATTCGGGTAAAGTATAGTCATGATAAGCCTAGATTCAGAAAATTATGAATAAAAGTTCATGATATATGTGATAACATATGAGATGAAAGTTTATGTTACGATGAATATTCATGCTTATTTATTGTTCATAGGATGATGTACACTTGGCTTATTTGATTAAGTGGATGTGGTAAATAGAAATTCATAAAAGTATGAATAAAGGGTTCATAATAGCATGATATTAGCAAAATGTTACTGCCCCAATTGGACATTGAATTTCGATGGATTACAATGATTTCTTGAAAAGGGGTATAATGATGCAAAATGGGATTTAGCTCGGACGGGTAATCCTGAGTTGAACTCTCTTGAGTAAATGTGATGGAATGGATTTAGCCCAGACAGGTAATCCATTGGCCTCATTATGTAAAGGATTTAGCTTGGACGGGTAATCCTGAGACGAGCCTATTGAGAATATGTTTCAGTTAAAATTTAGCCTGGACTAGTAATTCTATTATATGATATGTGATTCGAGAAAGTGTACCCAAAAGGTACTACTAGACATGAATTGACGAATGATTAACGTATATACCCTGAGTATACTACCTAGGAATCCATCGAAATTGCAATGTTCCAACGGGAGGCATCCATGAAATATGGAAAAGTGAAATGAGACAAAAGATTATGATGTAATGAGCCTACCTATGTTTAATCGATAATTCCATGATGAATATGATTGATTTACTTGAACGAATGCATTTATGTCGTTAACTTACCAAAAATATTGATGGAATAAATGTCCATGTATGCTTGTTTAAATAAGTATGACTGGCAAACTCTCATAGTCTAAGTAAATGTGCTAAATTGATTGAATTCAGTTATATGATTATAATGATATGCTGTGCTAGATGAGAGCTCAGATTGTGATGCTGTAACGCCCCGTACCCGAGACCGTTGCCGGAGTCTAGCACGAGGTGTTACTAAACTTAATTTCATCAATTAAATAGCTTAAACAATTTATTTTTAAAATTTCCAGACAAGCTGGCTAACTGCATCACAGTCACTTAAAAATTCATATCTCGAGTTCTGAAACTTGAAATCCAATTCTGTAAATTTTCCATAAAACTAGACTCATATATCTATTTACTAATTTTTTTCTAGAATTTTTGGTCAGACAAATTAGTATAGTTTATTAGTTAAAGTCTCCCCTATTTCAGGGTATGATTGCTCTGACCTCTATGTATTACGAATCAGATATCTCCTTGTACAAAGTTTCAATGACTATGCCGTTTATTTCTATTAAAACTAGACTCTATAAGGAACCTGTAAATATAAATAATGACTTCTAATTATTTTTATACAATTTATGGTGAATTTCCAAAATCAGAATAGGGGATCCAGAAATCGCTCTGGCCCTATTTTGCAAAAATTTAAACACCTCATAGAATATCATTCATATACCTGTTTTGTTCTATCCATATGAAAATAGACTCATTAAGCTTCGATACTATAACTTATTCATCATTTAAGTCCATTTCTTCTATTTTTAGTGAATTTTCAAATTCACGTCATTGCTGCAGCAATATTCTATTTTATAGCAAATTTTACTTTACTATAAATTTTCATGGACTAAATAACATTTTAAACATACATGGTATCAAATATGATTTACATTGGCCATTCCAATGGCTAATCATTCACAAACTCTTTTCTTGCCAAAGCATAATCATATCATAAGATCATTTACACAAAGTGAGTATTTTGCCATACATGCCACATTCAAGGTACACAAGCCATTTTACCAATTTAGGCCTTCGGATAGTGTGAACGAGTCTTCGACTTATCCCGATTCTAAAGCCGGTTTGTCAAAACTACAATGAAGGAAAAGGAAGGAGTAAGCATAAATGCTTAGTAAGTTCACATGCAAATAGTAAGTAACATAATCATGCAATTCCACATAAAAACATCATTTGCATAAACAACACCAAGACATTCATGTTACATTTGCATTTAATATCATGCTACGATTTCATCATACCTGTCAAATTTTCTCATTTACCACACTTACCAACATGTCACCTTCGTTTTAGGCATTCTCCTTATTCTCTTAAGATTCACCCGTTGAACACATCGGAATATAATTCAAATACACGGAAAGTTTGTACATAAGTGCCACATATGTAGCCAAGCTACCATGTAACCTGCCCATAAGCGAACTCGGAATCAACTCAACGAGCTCGGGCGTTCGCATCCATAAGTGAACTCAGACGCAACTCAACGAGTTCAGATGCCTAGTTACATCTCACGAACTCGGACTCAACTCAACGAGTTTGGACATTTGCATCCATAAGTGAACTCGGACTCAACTCAACGAGTTTGGATGCCCAACCATCCTAGTGACATGTCACTTGTATTCTAATCTATTCCCAAGGTTCAAACGGGCTTTTTCCTCGATTACACATCTTTGTCGTCTTCCACGGAACATCGAAACCAATACTCGGTAGCAAATCATAATTTACTTTTTATTCAATAATAACCATAAAGCATAATATTTCATGATATTAATCATCATATCACATAAATAACATTAGATTACTTAAAATGACAATTATGCTACTACATTTACACATGAACTTACCTCGATACAAAATATTAGCAATCAAGCCTATTCCTTGTAAACTTTGTTTTTCCCTCGATCACGACTTGAATCTCGTTTCTCTTGATCTATAATGCCAAATTAATCTTACTTAATACATACATTCATCAAAACAGCTCCAAATACGAACTTTGGCAAAATTACACTTTTGCCCCTAGGCTCGGGAATTAAACTTCATCCCATTTTCTTATGTTTTATGACATGCTGATCATTTTTCCCTTCAATGGCAACATCAAATTCTCATTCTAACATGTACTTATAACTATTAGGTATTTTTACCGATTAAACCCTTTTTTTCGTTTTCACTTAAAACCGAGTAGCACAAGTTGTCTAGCATAATTTAAAACCTCATATTCTATCATAAAACACCAAAATACACAAATTTAAACTATGGGTATTTTTCCAAATATGAACCCTAGGTTGAATTATTGTTAGCATAAGCTAAATCGAGCTATCGGGATTTCAAAAATGTAAAGAACATTAAAAACGGGCATAGAAATCACTTACAATCAAGGCTTAAAAGTTGAAGAAACCCCAGCTATGGAGAGAGCAAAATTCGGCAGCAACTATATGGAGAAGATGACTATTTTGTGTTATTTTTCTCATTTTATTTCATTTAATATACAAATGACCAAAATACCCATAATACTTTTCTTTGAAAATTTTCATGTACAAGCCCATTTTTGTCCAAAATTTTAGAAATTGGTCAAATTGCTATTTAAGACCTCCTCATTAATATTCCAAAGTAATTTCATACTAAAAACTTCTAGAATGCAAGTTTTGCAACTTATTCAATTTAGTCCCTAATTTCAACTTAAGCATTTTATGCATAGAATTTCGTCACGAAATTTTCACACAATCATGAAATCATATCATAAACCTCAAAATAATTATAAAATAATTATTTCTATCTCGAATTTATGGTCACGAAACCACTATTTCGATTAGGCCCTAATTCGGGATATTACAGATACACTCATCCATGTTTGATTGGCCCTCATATGATGTTATGTGCCTGACCTGTTTGATTGAATAAAAATGATAAGTAAAGTTATTCAGAATTGATAGAATGTATGTATAAGTACATTTGTTTAAATAAGTAACTGGAAAGTCTGTGTAAAGTAAACTTTAATGTTAGCTTGTCTGAAGCGAATGATATGTTGGTAATGATATGACTATAATGGTGAAAGTTATATGTTATATACATGTGTATGAGAGATGAGTCAGGGATCTTACAACTCCACCCCTTACCAGAGTGGTGTTTATAAAAGATTTCATGAGATTTGTGCTGAAATAAGCTCACGTGTATGAGACCAAAAGAGTTCAATGGTAGAATGATTGTAAATATGATCAGAGTTTGAGAATGAGTTGATAAGTAAAGACAAAACTAGAAAAAGTATCAGATTGATTTAAAGATGTTTTTTTTGGTTTACGAAATATCACAATGAGAGAATAAATTAACCTTGGCAAATCAACTTGTTCAGACACGACGTTGAAAGAATGTAGTAATCAGAATTCCTTCTAAACTTATTTTCTTCAGTGAAAGAAATAGTACGGGATTAGTGATGACAAAAATAGTTGAAGGAATAATATTTGAAAGGTAAGACATTGAGTGTGATAGTTATGGCTGAACATATTTTGAACAGTCTCTTTTGAGGTATTCTGTATGTTTAATTGTTCTCAGGAATATTCTTATGGCTGTTACTCTTCTGATAAAATTCTTTTTATATGAGAATGTTTTCTAATCATGATGTATAGATGAAAGTATTGATAACCTGATTGGTTTATAATCAGCACTGCTCTATTTCTCTCTGGTATTCTGTTACAATCCATTCATTGGAATTTTATAAGAAATACACATGGTGTTATCATTCTTGGATTTTTCTATCTTGGATTTCTTTATTTTGGTCTTCTTGTCATCTTTATTCCAAAATTTTTTAATCATGACTCGTATCTAAAGTGTATTCTTGGTCCTATGATGACTATGTCAATTATGATTATGCCTCTGGGTTGATAGTAGTAACGTGATGATTCTAGTATTCAGATTTCTTTAAATTTTGTGTAAAATTTTGACCTCAGCAAAAGCATAAGTGGCGAAACTACGAGTTTTGATTTGTATGGTGGATTTCTTCTCTCGAGTAAGTTGATTAAATTTAATGCCCTCAATCGGGATATTCTTGTTATTTTGAGCTAAAGCAATGGTAAAGGTCTTTGATAGGCATGATAAGTGAATCTTAAATGATTGCATGTTGAACAGTTCTGTCAAATGAAAAGAAGGATTTCCTGAAGCTTTATCAAGTAATAATTAAGACCGACTTGGTTGTTCAGTCTGTATGGGTTATTGTTTGAAAGATTTAATGAAACAATTATGTCCGAATCGTTTTTCTCAAGCCTGAGAATAAGATTTTATCTTTTTCGGGTAAAAGACAGATAGTCTGAATGGAAAGTGTATGTATATTAGAAGACTTTGATACGATTTAAAGCTATTATGAATGATAAAATTTTCGTTTTGTGAAAATTGAATGGTCTATTACATGTTAATTAGTAAAACTTTGAGTAGACGAGGACATTGTTAACTGAAGCCTTTGAACTGGTTTAGTCTGCATTGAGCAAAGACTATTTGATTTCCAGTGATGTGTTTTAAGACAAGAAGATGTTATAGACAAGTTTAAGTTTGTGATTGTGTAGCTAACTTGAATTTTTAAAGGATGATAAGATAGTTATGGTATGATCTCTGAGAAAGAGTTACTATAGATTTCATATACGGATTATTTCTGTCCTTAAAAAGGAAAGATGTTATATTACTTGTATTAACTGTTTGATGAAATCTACAAATCATTTCGGTATATGTTAAATTTCTGCCTAACGGGTTAATGGAATCATGTATCTCTGAGGTTGTCGGATTATTGGAATGCTAGTCCTGGTTAATTGGATTGAGATTCAGATTCTATATTATGAGTTTTTGAGAAGCTAAATAAGACCCTGGTTTTTAATAAAGGCTAAAGTAAAATTTCTTTAGTAATGTTTATGAGATAGTAGAGTTTATGAGGAACTAAACCACTCTTCTGGTAAGATTTTCGGAGACAAAAATCCCTAAAGGGGGAGAGTTGTAACATCCTGAATTAGGACCTAGTCGGAACAGTGGTTTCGAGACCACAAATTCAAAGTAAGAAAATTATTTTTTATTATATTTTTATGGTCTACAATTCTATGGAATTGTTTTGTGAAAATTTCGTCCGGAAATTTTGATGTTTGGGCACTCAATTTAGTCAAAAGGACTAAATCGTAAAAAGTGCAAAAGTTGAGTTCTACATGCTATAGTTGTCCAATTGTTATGAAATTTTAAATTGAAGGTCCTTAAATGGTAATTAGACCGTTGGTTAATTTGTTGGACAAAAATGGACATGAAATGGGTGAAATAGAATATTTTTAAGTTAGGGGCATTTTAGTCATTTAGTAATTAAAATGAATTAAAAATCAAATTAAAAGCCAATTTTTGTCCATCTTCAACCCCATGTCCGAAAATTGTATGGAGAAGACACAGCTAGGGTTTTTCAAGCTTCCAAGCTCGATTATAAGTCTGTTCTAGCCCAGTTTTTAATGATTTTTACGTTTTTGAAATCCTCGTAACAAGGTCTACCTATTTCTACCATTTATTTGAGTTATGATGAA
This sequence comes from Gossypium longicalyx, assembly GCA_025698465.1. Taxonomy (NCBI): domain Eukaryota; kingdom Viridiplantae; phylum Streptophyta; class Magnoliopsida; order Malvales; family Malvaceae; genus Gossypium; species Gossypium longicalyx. The sequence goes on along the minus strand of CM046995.1, from coordinate 60,834,476 downwards.
GGTATAGGGTTTGAAAAATGTTATAAACTTGTGCATTTTGATGTTTAATGGTAGACTATGCATGTTTATGGTTGGAAAAATGACTTTTACTAAGTAGTTTTTGGTGAAAACGCTAAAAAGGACTAAATTGTAAAAGTTATAAGATTTATCATAAAAGTGTGATTTAGTGGAAATTGTGGGCTACTATAGTTATGAAAATGATTCGGATAGGCTTAAAGTGCAAAAAAATTAAATAAAAATCATTTTACGAGCCTAAGCGTAAAAGTGTAAATATGACAAATTTTAGGGGTAAAAATGCAAATTTGTAAAACTATGATTTTTGGGTCAATTTGAATAATGTGAATAATAAATGAGCTATATTTGAAATGTTAGATCAAGAAAACCGAGATTTGAGCCTAAATCGGGAAAGTTTGAGATTGTGGACTAAATTGGAATAGTTGGCCGTAATTGCATTTAAGGTAAGTTCATGTGATTAAATAAGCATGATATTCATGTTATTGTTGTTACACTTGAAATCTATTTTGCTATGGTTGTATTGATTTATATGTTAATGATATTGTGTATGGGAACGTGATGTGCCCATGAAGTAATCGATAGATCAAATGTCGATAACATGTGATGGGATGATTGAATATAATGGAAATTTGATAGAACATGATATTTCTTTGAAACGAGTAAGTTTGTATGTAAATAATATATCGTTTTTACTTATGTTGTAATATTTTGTTATTATATGAGATGTGGTCGTATATTGAATGATCACTTGATGTAAATTATGAAATGAAGTTGATTATGGATGAATTGGCAAAATGTTGAAAAGTGAGGAATTTCTCTGTTGGACCTTCGGAATAGAAAAGATACGAATGATCCATTGTGAGAACACATGTGTAGTACCATGTGTAGGCTACTATGTGTTTAAGATGGTTTTAGGTCACGTGTTTAGTACTAAGTGCAGCCTACTACATGTACCAGATGGTTAGGTCGCATGTGTAATACTAAGTGCAGGCTACTATGCATACCCGATAGCTTCGATCACATGTGTGGTACTAGGTGCAGGCCACTATGTGTAAGACACGGTTTTAGTCACAGATGTAGTAAGTGCAGGCTACTATGTGCACCAAATAGCTTCGGTTACAAGGGTGGTAATATGTGCAGGCCACCGTGTATCTGTTATTATTCCGATGAGTTCAACAGGAAATTGACTAAGTGAAAATACATGTGATCATGTAATGACTAGTGTAATTGAATATGATTATGTGATGAATAAGTGCAGGTATATGTGTGTGACAATTTTTGAGCAATGTGCTCGATAGTTGAGTGAACTTTCGGTCAGATGGAATGTAGAAAGTGAGATTATGTAAGTGTGAAATTTGTAATAAAATAGTTTTAGACAGCAGTAGTTGTGTGAATTTGAAAATTCACCAAAAATTGTAGAAATCGAATTAGAATTTGAATAAGATATGAAATAAAATCTTATTGAGTCTATTTTCACATAAAAGAAACGGTGAAAGCAAAATAATTTTTTATTCTGTGATATTTAAATGTTTGTGAGACTGGGTCAGAATGATTTTGGAATCCCCTATTCTAACTTGGAAAATTCATTAAAAATTTTAAAAATATAATTATTGGTTATAATTTATATGGTTAAAATCCTTAATGAATCTATTTTTGAAAGAAATAAATAGAAACATTATCCAAATCTTGTATGAAGAGATAAATAATTTCTAGTACAGAGGGGTCGGAACTATCGGACAGCAGAATAGGGGAGATTTTAAAGAATAAACTATACTTATTGCCTAATCCAAAAATTCTAAAAATTTTATGATAAGCAGGTATGTGAGTCTAGTTTTAGGAAAAATTATCGGATCTTAATTTGGAGTTTCGTAGCTCAAGTTATAAGTAACTGAGTGACTATGACTCGAGTAAACATCTTAACTTGAACATAAGTGAAAGTGCAATTATGATTATTTTACCTTGGAATCATGTTGTAAGAATTGATGAAATAATGTTGATAAATTGCTTATTATTTTCATATGGACTTACTAAGCTATATAGCTTACCCCATCCTTTTCATTTCTTTAGTGTTGTCAAGTTAGCTCGGGGCTAGAGATCGTCGGAGGCAGCATCACACTATCGAGCTATCAATAGCGGATATCAATAAGTCTTAAGCATCTTCAAGTGAGTGGCATGTATAGGAGCTTAGTTATTGATATGTGTTCTTATGATTTAGCTAAATGTATTGGCTTATATTGATTCATTGTATATAGCCATGAGATTTGGCTTATAATGTTTTGGCTTGTAAGCCTAATTATCCTTGTTATGTGTTGATGCTTTGTGATATGATTATAATTGTCTGCCATGAATGAATAGTAAATAACATATGTGCATGAGAATGCCCTAGGACCATTCGGGCTGGTCATGACTATGGAATAAATGCATAAATTGGCATTAAGTTGATAATGATTGAACATGGACATTTGTTGAATAAGTAGAGATTAATTATTGGGTAATATGTTATGGTTGATTGTTAAAAATGTGCTTTAGTGAGGCATACTAAATCATTAAAATGATGCTATGATATGTGTCTTTAAAGTATTTAAGTATGTGAAAGATTAAGGCAACAAAAAGGCTTGGAAAATAGCCTAAGTGTTGACCACACGGGCAGAGACACGGCCGTGTAGAGGACACAGCCTTAGCACACATGCGTGTGACTTGGCCATGTGACCCTAAATGTTTGCTGACGTTATAAGAAGAGAGTTACACGGGCTGAGGACATAGGTGTGTGAGACCACCCGGCCTACCCACACCGGCGTGTGACTCTCCGAACATGAAAATTTTCTAAGTGTTGTAAAAATGTTCGTGAGATCTCAATTTAGTCCCAAACCGCTTTTAATGCATGTTTAGAGCCTCGAAGGCTCGTGTATGGGACATTTTGCATGTGATCGAATGATTCTGATATGATTGAAATTTTATGGCCCAATTTTACATGTATGTACATGTTTAAGTCCGATAATGCCTTGTATCCTGTCCCGGTGTCGAACATGAGTAAGAGGTGTTACATTTAGTGGTATTAGAGCTATGGTTTAGTCAGTTCTCGGGCTAACCTAGCAAGAATGAGAGTCTAACTATACATGCCACCAATCTGTGGTAGTGTGATGTCTCCCGACACGAATGAGAACCATCTCGTTTAGACAGAGGAACTCTCCAATCGGGCTCGCCGACCATGTTAAATGTGATGCTAAGGTATTCGGGTAAAGTATAGTCATGATAAGCCTGGATTCAGAAAATTATGAATAAAAGTTCATGATATATGTGATAACATATGAGATGAAAGTTTATGTTACGATGAATGTTCATGCTTATTTGATGTTCATACGATGATGTACACTTGGCTTATTTGATTAAGTGGATGTGGTAAATAGAAATTCATAAAAGTATGAATAAAGGGTTCATAATAGCATGATATTAGCAAAATGTTACTGCCCCAATTGGACATTGAATTTCGATGGATTACAATGATTTCTTGAAAAGGGGTATAATGATGCAAAATGGGATTTAGCTCGGACGGGTAATCCTGAGTTGAACTCTCTCGAGTAAATGTGATGGAATGGATTTAGCCTAGACAGGTAATCCATTGGCCTCATTATGTAAAGGATTTAGCCCAGACATGTATGTGCATGTTTAAGTCCGGTAATGCCTTGTATCATGTCCCGGCATTGGACACGGGTAAGGGGTGTTACAAAATATGATGTTGTAAAAATGTTGAGTGCGGATAGTGAAATGACATGATTTGGCCTTGTTTGTGAATGTTTTGGTTGCCTAAATATGCCATGGTTTATGCTATTAAGATTGTGGGTGTGTATGTAACACCCCTAACCCGTATCCGTCACTAGAATAGGGTTACGAGGCATTACCTGACAATACATCTTATTCTCATTCATTTATGCATTCATTATTATAAACCATTCACAAACGTTCATTTTGTCCCTTATAAGGTTCTACGAGACCTTAAAACATGCTTAAGAGTGGTCCGGGACTAAACTGATCATATAAAAAATTTTTCAAACATTTAGAAAAATTTCATGAAATCATAGGTCACACGCCCGTGTGAACAGGCCGTGTATCTCACACGGCTACCAAACACACCTGTGTCACAGGCAGTGTGAAAACAGGGCATACATATTGACTTGCACCACACGGCCGGAGACACACCTGTGTGCCTTGGCCGTGGGAAATCTGGATGGGTTACTGACTTGGGTCACACGGCTGACCACATGCTCGTGTGTCTAGCTCGTGTACCCTTCGAAATGGCCACACACGCCCGTGTGCTAGGCCATGTGTCATTTAGGGGGTATACTGACTTATGTCATACGGTCAGTCACACACCCGTGTGTGAGTCCGTGTGACACACACGGCCAGTAGACACGCCCGTGTGTCTAGGCCGTGTCAAACCTATAGGGTATACTACTTTAATTCGAAAGGTACCTGAGGGGACAAACGGCCGTGTATCATGACTGTGTGTCACACACGACTGAGACACACGCCTGTGTGGATAAAAATAGGCCATTTGCAAAGCCAATTTCCCACCCTTTTCTCATGCACACCTAGCCATCAACATGATATCATTTCAATACATATATAGGCAGCCAAAACATACATATTCACACACATTTCATTCCATTTCATAGTCAACCATTTCACTACTCAAATTCACAACCAAAATCATTGCAAACAAGTCAACACATAAGGCAATATATATACATCACACATATTATTTATCAACATTTAACTCAAGCCAACTTAATTGGCTAAACACACACCAACATTTACATCATTAACAAACCAATTCACATGGCTAATATCATAGCTCAAAACATATCAAAATGACACCAGCCTATATATGCCATATACCATATGTACAAAACTTCAAAAGTACAAAAAAAATAATCGATAGTGTGACGATGCTCCTGACAATCCCCAAGTCCAAGCTAGCTTTGACTATCTATAAAACATAGACAAATAAAAAACAGTAAGCTTCATAGCTTAGTAAGTTCGTAAGTAAGTAACTCAATTCATCAAATAATATAGTTCAACCATTTGTACATTACCAAATCAATGTTACCTTAACACAAACCTTATTCCTATCTCAAACATAATTAAATACCATTTCATTAAACTTTCTCAATGTAGTACTTGAATAGTTTCTGTACATACCCGTATTACCTCGTACTAACCTCTTTCTCAACCACAAAATTCATTTATCCGTTGAACCATTAGGGATAGAAATCAGATACTCAAGACTAGGGATAGAAATCAGATACTCAAGAATCACAATCGATAAGTATCTATACCATGGCCTGTAGCCAAATCAAGGTAACTTATCCCAGAGTACCTATACCATCCCGTAGCCAAATCAAGGTAGCTCCTCTAAAAATACCTCTATCATGGCCCGTAGCCAAATCAAGGTATTATTCACACCCGAAGTGCCGATATCATGGCCCGAAGCCAATGCATTAACTTAATGACATTTCATTATCATCATAACTGTATTTAAGGTTCAACCGGGAAGTTTCGCTTGTTGATTTCATCGTCGAACACTTCCGTATAGTCGTATTCACAATTCAAAAATTATGCACAATCTCATAAACACATTTTATGTAATATAAAATCATATAACATTCATTTATAATGAAATTAACACCAACGAACTTACCTCGTACTCAGAATTGACGAACCGGATCAATTACTCAATAACCTTTGATTTCCCCTGGTCTAAATCTGATTCCTTTCTTTCTCGATCTATATAAATTCAAAATTAAATCTTTTATTCATCAACACTTTCAATTTAATTTACAAACACATATTTGAGAATTTTTACACTTTAGCCCTTAAAGTTCCACATTTATTCAATTTAGTCACTATTTCACAAATACACAAAATTCATGAAATTTCTTTAAACCCAAGCCTAGCCAAATTTCATATAGGTCCCTAGTAGCCTAAAAATTTCATTTATTTTACATTTCAACCCTTCAATTTGCAAATTTCACAATTTAATCCTTATTTGACATTTTTGTCAAAAATCACTTAACAAAACTTTAATATCTATCATCAAGCTTTCAAAATTCATCAACAATCATTCAAAAGCTCAAGCATTCATCAATGGAAACTCACAAATTCATCAACAAATTCAAAAATTAGGGTACGGGCTAGCTAGTATTCAAAGCAACGATCACAAAAACGTAAAAATCATCAAAAATCGAGTAAAATACATACCTCAATCAAGCCAAACGTGTGCCGAATATCACAAGCCCTAAATGGATTTCTTCTTCTTCTTCTTATTTTTGACTAGAATGAACTAAAATTATGATAATTTCACTTGTTTTTATTTAATATATCATTAATAATCTAATTACCATTTTAACCTTATTTAAAACCATTTAAATCATTCATTAAATGGTCATTTATGTAAAATTACACTATCAATGGTCTATTTACAACATAAGGACCTCCCATTTAATAAGCCATGACAAATAGACACCTTTATCATATGGAATGCAACTTTTGCATTTTACGCGATTTAGTCCTTTTTCACAAATTGAGCTATTAAACAATAAAATTAGCTCACGAAATTTTCACACATATATATTCACATGCTATAATTACCAAAAATAATATTAAAATAATCTTACAACCTCAGATTTGTGGTTTTGAAACCACTATTCTGATTTAGCTTAAACCAGGCTGTTACAACTCTCCCCCTTAGGGATTTTCGTCCCTGAAAATCTTACCAGTGAATAGGTTTGGATATTGTTTTCTCATAGAATCCTTGGGTTCCCACGTAGCTTCTTTAACCCCGTGTTGATGCCACAATACTTTCACTAACGCTATTCTTTTATTTCTCAGCTCTTTGATCTCATGAGCTAAACTTCGAATCGGTTCTTCACTATACGACAAATCTGACTAAATCTCAACTTCTACCGGAGAAATAATATACAAAGGATCAGATCAGTATCATCAAAGCATCGATACATGAAACACATTATGAATCTTTTCTAACTCAGACAGCAATGCTAGCCGATAAGCCACTGGTCCAATTCGCTCGATAATCTCGTACGGTCCGATGAATTGCGGACTCAATTTGCCTTTACGACCAAATCGAAGTATTTTTTTCCACGGAGATACTTTCAAGAATACTTTATCCCCGATCTAAAATTCAATATCTTTCTGTTTCAAGTCTGCGTAAGATCTCTGTCGATCTGATGTTGCTTTCAAACTATCACAATTACTTTTATTTTTCCTTCTGTTTCTCTAACCAGATCAACCCTGTGAATCTTATTCTCGCTAAGTTTAGTCTAGTACAATGGTGTTCGACACTTTCGATCGTATAAAGCTTCGTATGGTGCCATTTTAATACTCGATTGAAAACTGTTGTTATACGTGAATTCAATGAACGACAAATACTTTTCCCACAAACCTTCAAATTCAAGAGTACAACATCTCAACATATCCTCAAGTATCTGTATAACTCGCTCGGATTGACCGTCCGTCTACGGATGAAATGTAGTACTGAAATGTAGTTTTTTACCTAGTGTGTAACAACCCGATTTACCCTAATCGGAACGGTGGTTTTGGGACCACGAATCTGAGTCAAAAAAATATTTAAAAATTATATTCTATGTTTATTTTATGTGAATTTATATCTGTGAAATTTTCGTGATTTAATTTCGTCGTTTAGGTGTCCGATTAAATAAAAGGACTTAATCGCGTAAAATGAAAATTTGGTGGTTATTTTTAAAAAGGGCTAAATAGTGATTGTTCTTCTAATATGGAGGTTTTATGTTGCAATTAAACCATTAACATATATAGTGGACTGTAATAGCCAAGTTTATAATGGTTTTATATTATATTATAAAGGTTATATATGTAAATTAGTTAATAAACTTATATTAATTAAAAACCAAAGTTATCATATTCATTATTTACCTTTATTCATCAACTGAATAAGAAAGAAAAAGAAAAGAAAAGAGAGCTAAGGCATTCGGCCATTGTTGGAGCTCAATCAAGGTATGAAAGTAGCCCGATTTTTTATAATTTCTACGTTTTTGAGATTGTTGCTTAGTAATCTTCAAGACCCATGCTTTAATTTTGGATTTTGATGAATATTTTGAGTTGTGCCATTGTTGATAACTTGTGATATTTGTTGTTTGATGATAAAATATGAAAGATATGTTTTAGATTAACATGTTTTGTATTGGAGTTTTTGATGATTTTGAGTAATTAGAACTGTGACAGCCCCAATTTGACCCTAATCGAAAAGTGGTTTCGGGACCATAAAACCGAGTCACCAAAATAATTAAATGTTATATTATATGTCTATTATATGTGAAATTGCATGTGTGAAAATTTCATGCTTTGATTTTGTCATTTGGATGTGGAATTGTTAAAAAGGACTTGTGTGATAAAACTTAAAAATGTGATAGGTAGAATTTAGAGGGCCGAATAATGCATGGTATATTACAAGGAGGACTTGCATGTCAAATGGACCACTATTAAATTAGTGGACGACAATGATGATAGATGATAGTAATATATGTATTTTGTATTAGTAAAATAATAACTTAATGGATATTATATGCATTCCATATTAGTATTATAATATTTAATGATTTTATAAGAGGAAATATATAAATTAATAAAAGTAAATAGGTGATGAAAACAAAATTTTCATCCATTCTTTCTTTCATTTGCCGTAATCTAAAGAACAAGGTAAAACAAAAGGCTCTTTGATATTCGGCCTTGGTGAATCTAATTGGAGGTATGTTTGATTTTATTTCTTGATAATTTATGTGAAATTGAGTTAATTGCTAAGCTCCATTCATAGCCCATAAATCAATTTTTGTTATTGGTTTGAAGTGATGTATTTGGCTATGGGTTGTTTGAGTGTCTTTGAAAGTGTTTGATGTTTTTGGTATTAAATGTGATGATAGATGACTTGAGCTTGATGAATAAGAATAGTTGTGGTTAGATAGATAGATGGTAATCGGCTATTAGAGTATAATACAAGAATTGTACATGGTAGTTTAAAATAAGGCTTGAATGAGAGATATAATTGCCGACTGATCAAATAGTCAATGAATAGAATAAGTGTTTAAAATGTTATTCGGGTATTGGTGTTAAGTTGTAAAAATTCTTGTTAATTGTTGGAAGTGTGTGTTTATTTGTTAAATTAGCTTATTCCATGGTCGAATGTAATATTTGGTCAAGGAATGGTTTAATTGAATAAATAAAAGATGAAAGCATTTGGTCATGGTGTTATGTGCTAGCATGAAATGTATATGTATGAGAGTTTTAATAGGAATTTCGTGTATTATGAAAGACGATGTATATATTTAATCATAGGATGGTCTTGGTAACCTTAGAAAAGAATGCATGAAAATTAAATAGGTTGCTCTCATGACCGAATATGCTAAAAGCTAATACATAGACTAGTTGATAAATATATGTTAAAGAAATGTGAACAAATATCTACTTGATTGGTATTCGGCTATGGTTAATTGTATAATTAATTGACCGATTGTGGAGCACGTGAATTTGAAAATGAAATGGTGATAGATTTAAGTGGACAAATGATGCGAATGAATTAGCTTTTGAAATGTATATGGTTGCCGTACGTATGTGTTTGATTGAGAAGTTAAATTTGTTGATTTTAGATCAAGAGCATAGAGGGGCGAATTCGGATAAGGGAAAAGCTAAAGTAACTGAATAGCCGATCCGCGACTGTTGAAAATATTCGAAGTAAGTTTTGAGTAATCAAACATAGTTTATAACTGAATGTAATATGAAAAATGTATAATAGGAGAATTATGACATGATGATAAGGTGTGTGATATGTGCATTTATTCAAATGAAGGAAATAAATTATTAGTGCGTTTGTGCTATGTGAAATCAAGTAACAAATGATTTGATATGCATGAAACTTGGTGAATTGATTATCGTATGATGAATTCGGGCCTTGAGCCTAGCAGGCTATAATGCCGGTGAAATAATATCGGGCTTTGAGCCTAGCAGGCGAAATGCCAGTGAATGAATTTAGACTTAAAGTCTAGCAAGCTTTGTGCCAGTGATGAATTCGGGTTTAAAACCTAGCAGGCTTAATGCCGGTGATTTGATAAAAGTCTATGACTATAATACTTCGTGTTAGAACGACAATTGAATACATTCAATATATTAAGTTGGCCAGGTAGGTATCATGTACTTATATATGAGTTTGATTTGAATTGAATCATAAGTGTATAATGTGATGCATATGTGAATAAGTGTTATAACTATATCTATGATCATGATACATTCAACCAAAGTGTGAAGTTATGTGAAAATATTTGATTTACTTATGTTATATGAATTCAGATTCAAGTGAAGTTAATATGCTAAATATGCGTTAAATGTTTGTATATATATTCGGCCAAATGGCAATATACCTAAGAAATGTCACTTGAGAATTTGATTAATTGATTTATAATTGAATTTAATTGATTGCATTGCTTAAAACTTACTAAGCTTATGGAAGCTTACTCTGTTTGTAATGTTTCTCTGTTTTTAGATCGTTGACTCCAGCCGCTTGCTCGGGTATCGTCAGCAACTCGTCACACTATCTATCGTTTTGGTACTATTATGTTTTGGAATTCGTATGGCATGTATAAAATAGACTTAAGTGAATGATATTTTGAGATGTTGTTGTATATAAGCCATGTGAATATGGTAACTTTTGAATGATGGTATAAGTCTGAATTTCGATCTTTGATTTTGTTTGGCTATGCATATAATTGCTAATGAACTTATGTAAATGTGAATGTACAAATGTAGTGTTTTGGATTGGTAACTCTTCATAACCCACTTCGGCGACAGATACGGGTTATAGGGGTGTTACATTTTATTGGTATCAGAGCTACGATTTAGTCGATTCTAGGACTAAAGTAGTGTGTGTGAGTCTCGCTATACATGCCATAAAGTGTTAATACGATAGTGTGATGATTTCTATCAGTTGAAATGTGTTTTTCGTATAGTAATGAATTCCAATCCCGATCGAGCGGTAGCTGATGATGTAGAGAGCGTAGCGCCTGCTCCCGCGCACGGGACAGCGCCGTTGGACTCTCAACCAAATGCTACTAATCAGAATGATGAAGCTAAGCAAGCCTTCTATGCTATGATGAACGATTGGTTTTCCCAATATATTCGAACTAATCCGGCTGTTTCACATCCCCCACCCCGACTAATACAACCCCTGCACCTATGGTACCTCCTGTAGTTGACCCGTTGAGGTTGAGCATGCCCCTGGTTGATAGAATTCGAAAGAACAGGGCTACTGAGTTCAAGGCTACTGACAGTGATGATATCGAGCAGGCTGAGTTTTGGCTCGATAATACCATTCGCGTGTTTGATGAATTATCGTGCACACCCGATGAGTGCTTAAAATGTGCTATATCTCTGTTACGTGATTCTGCCTACTATTGGTGGAATACTTTGATTTCAGTTGTGCCAAGAGAATAGGTTACTTGGGAATTCTTTCAAACCGAGTTTCGCAAGAAATATATCAGTCAAAGATTCATCGATCAGAAACGGAAGGAATTTCTTGAGCTCAAACAGGGCTCTATGACAGTTACCGATTACGAGCGAAAGTTTGTCAGACTTAGTAGATACGCTCGGGAATGTGTTTCATCTGAAGCTATCATGTGTAAATGCTTCGAGGATGGGTTGAATGAAGACATCAAACTTTGGTGGGTATTCTAAAAATCAAAGAGTTTGTAGTGCTTGTCGAGCGAGCTTGTAAAGCCAAAGAGCTCGGTATAGAGAAAAGAAAAGCTGATGATGGAGCTAGAGAGTTCTGTAAAAGATCTTCGGGAAAAATCCTTTCATCAGTCATCGAAGAAATTTAGAGATGACTTAGGTCGATCTAAGAATACTTCGGGTTTTTCTAGACGGGACCGTGATCGACCCCCTGTGAGTACGCGAGCCACCTCTGTTGCCAGTGTCGGCAATGATCATTAGGACAGATCTGAGTGCAAGCATTGTGGTAAATGGCATTCGGGAAGTTGTAGATTTAATGACCGCTCTTGTTTCAAGTGTAGATCAGCTGATCACTTTATCAGAGACTATCCAAAATTAGCTGAACAGAATACTGATCCGAGTGGGAGACCTAGTAACACTGCAACACGAGGTAGACCACCTAGACATGCAGGTAATGCTAGTGGAAATCAAAGAGGGACCAAAGATACTGCTGTACATTCTGAGGCTCGTGCTTCTGCCAGAGCCTATGCTATACGAGTACGCGAGGATACTTCTTCGCCAGATGTTATTACTGATACTTTCACTATTTTTGATACTGGTGTTATTACTTTGATTGACCCTGGTTCTACTTATTCGTATGTGTGTGAAACTTTGGCATCCAGTAAGACTCTACCTGTTGTGTCTACTGAATTTGTGATTCGAGTGTCGAATCCTTTGGGCCGTTATGTGCTAGTTGATAAAATGTGTAAGAAATGTCCCCTGATGATCTGAGATTCTTGCTTTTCAGCTGATCTAATGCTATTACCGTTTGACGAGTTTGATATCATTCTCGATATGGATTGGTTAACTATGCATGATGCGGTAGTGAATTGCAAGCGAAAGACAATTGACTTGAGATGTTCGAATGATGAGATAATCCGAGTTGAGTCTATTGATTTAAATGGATTACCGGTAGTAATATCTCCGATGTTAGAAATATGTAAAAAAGGGGTGTGAAGCTTATCTTGGGTATGTACTAGATAGTAAAGAGTCAGAAAAGAAACTTGAGACAGTGTCAGTGGTTTGTGAGTTTCCGGATGTATTCCCCGAGGAATTACCTGGATTACCACCTGTTTGGGAGGTAGAGTTTGGTATTGAACTTGTACCAGGGACTACACCTATTTCGATAGCTCCATATTGTATGGCACCAACCGAACTAAAAGAATTAAAATCTCAGTTGCAAGAGTTGACAGATAGAGGTTTTGCTTGACCGAGTTTTTCTCCCTGTGGTGTGCTAGTATTGTTTGTGAAAAAGAAAGATGGAACTATGAGAATGTGTATTGATTATCGTCAATTTAGTAAAGTAACGATAAAGAATAAATATTCGTTACCGCGAATCGATGATTTATTTGATCAACTGAAAGGAGCCTCAGTATTTTCGAAGATAGACTTGAGATTGGGTTATTATCAGTTGCGAGTTAGAGACTCTGATGTGCCTATAACTGCTTTTAGAATAAGGTACGGACACTACGAGTTCTTAGTGGTGCCGTTTGGGCTTACTAATGCCCCTGCAATTTTTATGGATCTAATGAATCAAATTTTCAGACAGTATTTGGATCAGTTTGTAGTCTTGTTTATAGATGACATTTTGATTTATTCACGTGATGAAACTGAACATGCCGAGTACTTGAAGTTAGTATTACAGATTTTGCGAGACAAGCAATTATATGCGAAGTTTAGTAAATGTGAATTCTGGTTGAGAGAAGTCAGCTTTTTGGGGCATGTTGTATTCGCATCGGGTATCCGAGTTGATCCGAGTAAAATTTTAGCTATACTCGATTGGAAGCCTCCGAGAAATGTTTCAGAAGTTCAGAGCTTTTTGGGACTTGCCGGGTATTACAGATGGTTTGTGAAAGGCTTTTCGATGATAGCAACACCGATGACAAAGTTGCTATAGAAAGATGTCAAATTTGAATGGTCAGAAAAGTTCCAGAAAAGTTTTGATCAATTGAAAACTCTTTTGACCGAAGCTCCAGTGTTAGTTCAGCTAGAATCCGGTAAAGAATTTGTGATCTACAGTGATGCGTTTCTGAATGGTTTGGGCTGTGTGTTGATGCAAGAGGGTAGAGTTGTAGCGTACGCTTCGAGACAATTGAAGCCACATGAGAAAAACTATCTGACTCATGATCTCGAGTTAGCTGCTATTGTTTTCGCTTTGAAAATTTGGCGCCACTACTTGTTCGGGGAAAAATGCCATGTGTATTCTGATCACAAAAGCCTCAAATACTTGATGACTCAAAGAGATTTGAATTTGAGACAAAGACGTTGGCTAGAATTATTGAAAGATTACGAGCTTGTCATTGATTACCATCCGGGAAAGGCTAACGTGGTTGCTGATGCTTTAAGCCGTAAATCACTGTTTGTTTTGCGAGCAATGAATGTGCACTTGTCTGTGTCCGCTGATGGTGTGTTAGTAGCAGAGTTAAAAGCAAAACCGTTATTGATGCAACAAATCCGTGAAGCTCAAAAAGTTGATGATGAATTAGTTGCAAAGCGAGCACTATGTGTTTTGAAAGAGGATTCAGATTTTCTGATTGATAGAAATGATTGTTTGAGGTTCAAGAATCAAATATGTATTCCAAGAAACTCAGAGCTTATTCCAATGATTTTGTGTGAGGCTCATAGTAGCCGAATGTCAGTTCACTCGGGTAGTACGAAAATGTACAACGATCTGAAACGTCAGTATTGGTGACATGGTATGAAACGAGACATTTTTGACTTTTTTTCGAAGTGTTTGATATGTCAACAAGTGAAAGCGGAACATCAAGTGCCATCGGGATTACTTCAGTCGATCATGATACCTAAATGGAAGTGGGATCAAGTCACGATGGATTTTGTATCTGGGTTGCCATTGTCTTCGAGCAAGAAAGATTCAATCTGGGTTATTGTTGATAGATTGACTAAGTTAGCCCATTTCATTCCCGTTCGCACTGATTATTCACTCGGAAAGCTAGCCAAATTATACATTTCTCAGATTGTGAGATTACACGGGGTACCCATTTCTATTGTATCGGATAGAGATCCGAGATTCACATCACGATTTTGGAAGAAATTTCAAGAAGCATTGAGTACTAAGTTTTATTTTAGCACCGCTTTTCATCCCCAGACCGATGGTCAATCCAAGCAAATTATTCAGATACTCGAGGATATGTTGAGATGTTGCATCATTGAGTTTAGTGCCTCGTGGGAACGATACTTGCCTTTGGTTGAATTCGCATACAACAATAGTTTTTAATCGAGCATCAAGATGGCACCTTACGAGGCTTTGTACGGTCGTAAATGTCGCACACCTTTGTTTTGGACCGAACTCAATGAGAATAAGATTTACGGAGTTGATTTGATTAAAGAGGCCGAACAGAAAGTAAAAGTGATCCGTGAAAGTCTGAAAGCAGCATCAGATCGTCAGAAATCGTATGCGGACTTGAAACGGAAAGATATAGAATATCAAGTCGGAGACAAAGTGTTTCTTAAAGTTTCATCATGGAAAAAGGTACTCAGATTTGGCCGTAAAAGCAAATTAAGCCTGAGATTTATCGGACCATACGAGATTACAGAACGGATTGGGCCGGTTGCTTATAGACTACTTTTGCCACCTGAACTTGAAAAGATTCACGATGTTTTTCATGTTTCGATGCTCCGTCGGTACAGAACAGATCCTTCTCATGTGATTAGTCCATCAGAGATAGAAATTCAGTCTGATTTGAGTTATGAAGAGGAACCGGTTCGTATTTTGGCTCACGAGGTGAAAGAATTGCGGAATAAGACAATTTCGTTAGTGAAAGTGTTGTGGGTCAAACACGGAGTTGAAGAAGCTACTTGGGAGCTTGAAGACTCCATGAAAGATTGATACCCTAATTTATTCGCTGGTAAGATTTTCGGGGACGAAAATTCCTAAGGGGAGAGAGTTATGATAGCCCTAATTTTACCCTAATCGAAAAGTGGTTTCGGGACCATAAAACCGAGTCACAAAAATAATTAAATGTTATATTATATGTCTATTATATGTGAAATTGCATGTGTGAAAATTTCATGCTTTGATTTTGTCATTTGGATGTGGAATTGTTAAAAAGGACTTGTGTGATAAAACTTAAAAATGTGATAGGTAGAATTTAGAGGGCCGAATAATGCATGGTATATTACAAGGAGGACTTGCATGTCAAATGGACCACTATTAAATTAGTGGACGGCAATGATGATAGATGATAGTAATATATGTATTTTGTATTAGTAAAATAATAACTTAATGGATATTATATGCATTCCATATTAGTATTATAATATTTAATGATTTTATAAGAGGAAATATATAAATTAATAAAAGTAAATAGGTGATGAAAACAAAGTTTTCATCCATTCTTTCTTTCATTTACCGTAATCTAAAGAACAAGGTAAAACAAAAGGCTCTTTGATATTCGGCCTTGGTGAATCTAATTGGAGGTATGTTTGATTTTATTTCTTGATAATTTATGTGAAATTGAGTTAATTGCTAAGCTCCATTCATAGCCCATGACTCAATTTTTGTTATTGGTTTGAAGTGATGCATTCGGCTATGGGTTGTTTCAGTGTCTTTGAAAGTGTTTGATGTTTTTGGTATTAAATGTGATGATAGATGAGTTGAGCTTGATGAATAAGGATAGTTGTGGTTAGATAGATAGATGGTAATCGACTATTAGAGTATAATGCAAGAATTGTACATGGTAGTTTAAAATAAGGCTTGAATGGAAGATATAATTGCCGAATGATCAAATAGCCAATGAATAAAATAAGTGTTTAAAATGTTATTCGGGTATTGGTGTTAAGTTGTAAAAATTCTTGTTAATTGTTGGAAGTGTGTGTTTATTTGTTAAATTAGCTTATTCCATGGTCGAATGTAATATTTGGTCAAGGAATGGTTTAATTGAATAAATAAAAGATGAGAGCATTTGGTCATGGTGTTATGTTCTAGCATGAAATGTATATGTATGAGAGTTTTAATAGGAATTTCGTGTATTATGAAAGATGATGTATATATTTAATCATAGGATGGTCTTGGTAACCTTAGAAAAGAATGCATGAAAATTAAATAGGTTGCTCTCATGACCGAATATGCTAAAAGCTAATACATAGACTAGTTGATAAATATGTGTTGATGAAATGTGAACAAATATCTACTTGATTGGTATTTGGCTATGGTTAATTGTATAATTAATTGACCGATTGTGGAGTACGTGAATTTGAAAATGAAATGGTGATAGATTTAAGTGGACAAATGATGCGAATGAATTAGCTTTTGAATGTATATGGTTGCCGTACGTATGTGTTTGATTGAGAAGTTAAATTTGTTGATTTTAGATTAAGAGCATAGAGGGGCAAATTCGGATAAGGGAAAAGCTAAAGTAACTGAATAGCAGATCCGCGACTGTTGAAAATATTCGAAGTAAGTTTTGAGTAATCAAACCTAGTTTATAATTGAATGTAATATGAAAAATGTAGAATAGGAGAATTATGACATGATGATAAGGTGTGTGATATGTGCATTTATTCAAATGAAGGAAATAAATTATTAGTGCGTTTGTGCTATGTGAAATCAAGTAACAAATGATTTGATATGCATGAAACTTGGTGAATTGATTATTGTATGATGAATTCGGGCCTTGAGCCTAGTAGGCTCTAATACCGGTAAAATAATATCGGGCTTCGAGCCTAGCAGGCGAAATGCCGGTGAATGAATTCTGACTTAAAGTCTAGTAGGCTTCGTGCCGGTGATGAATTCAGGTTTAAAACCTAGCAGGCTTAATGCTGGTGATTTGATAGAAGTCTATGACTATAATACTTCGTGTTAGAACGACAATTGAATACATTCAATATATTAAGTTGGCCAGGTAGGTATCATGTACTTATATATGAGTTTGATTTGAATTGAATCATAAGTGTATAATGTGATGCATATGTGAATAAGTGTTATAACTATATCTATGATCATGATACATTCAGCCAAAGTGTGAAGTTATGTGAAAATATTTGATTTACTTATGTTATATGAATTCAGATTCAAGTGAAGTTAATATGCTAAATATGCGTTAAATGTTTGTATATATATTCGGCCAAATGGCAATATACCTAAGAAATGTCACTTGAGAATTTGATTAATTGATTTATAATTGAATTTAATTGATTGCATTGCTTAAAAGTTACTAACTTATGGAAGCTTACTCTGTTTGTTATGTTTCTCTGTTTTTAGATCGTTGACTCCAGCCACTTGCTCGGGGATCGTCAGCAACTCGTCACACTATCTATCATTTTGGTACTATTATGTTTTGGAATTCGTATGGCATGTGTAGAATAGACTTAAGTGAATGATATTTTGAGATGTTGTTGTATATAAGCCATGTGAATATGGTAACTTTTGAATGACGGTATAAGTCTGAATTTCAATCTTTGATTTTGTTTGGCTATGCATATAATTGCTAATGAACTTATGTAAATGTGAATGTACAAATGTAGTGTTTTGGATAGGTAAATCTTCATAACCTACTCCGGTGACGGATATGGGTTATAGGGGTGTTATAAGGACTTAATTGTAAAAATAATAATTTTAGGGACTAAAATGTGAAATAAATGAAATACATGGGCTTGTATAGATATGGGTACCATTCGGCCTAACATGGGTACTTTGAAATTTTGTGTATTTTGTGTTTTGTGCAATAGAGACTAAATTGTAAAAGTTGTAAATGTCAGGGGAAAAATGGCAATTTGTCCATTTATGTATTTTTGGACTGTATTGAATGAAAATATATTTGAATGAGCTTAATTTGAATATGTTTAGATCAAGAACCAAAGAAATCGAATTTGGATCGGGGGAAAGCGAAATTTGTCAACTAGCTGTCCCGTTCCGTTTTGTATCTTCCGAGGTAAGTTTATAAGCAAATAGACGTACTAGAATTTAATTAAATGCAAAGTTTATATGCTGAAATGAAATATAAAAATTAATATGTGCTAATGCCGAATGTGTATAAGCATGGTAACTATGTTCATGCAATTGTTTTGAGTGAGTTACGACGTTCGAAAGCCCCGTATGAACCTTAGGAATAGTTAAGATACATATGTCATGATATAAGATTCCGATACATGTGTGCGAGTAAGACCATGGCTTCAATATGTGATTCTGATATGTGTTTACGAGTAAGACCCTATCTGGGACAGTGGCATCGATATGTGGCTACATGTAAGACAACGTTTGGGACGTTGGCATTGTACGAATTATGTGATTATCTTAGTGTCCTATCCAATTCCGAATGGTTCATCGGGCAAAGGTAATTCGTGTACGGATGTGTAATACGAGTTAAATGGCCAGGTATGAATTAACTTGATATCTACTTGAGCTAAGGTAAGAAGGTACTATGGATATTTGTTGTAAATTATGTGTAATGCAAATGAAGAATTCATGTGTATTTGGTATATGTATTCGGCTTGTGAATGAATAATTTGTGTATCATTGAAATGTTTCTTAAATATGTGCATATACGAGTTGGTACATTCAGCCATATAGGTAACAAATATACATGTGATGTCATTTGATGAATCTTAAGTTTGCACATAAGAGTAAATGGATGTATGGTTTATTATGACTATTTGGTTTGAGAGTTGATTTATAATGTATTAAATGACTATGTGTGTATTCGGCTTAGGTGGATAAATGTCTATGAAAAATGTATTATTTATAGAATTTGAAGGTTTGAGGTCAAGCATGGTAATGTTATTGTGATACGTTTAGTTAATATGAGTTGACTATATTAATGAGTTGTTTACTTGCTTATGAATTACTAAGCTATGTTAGCTTACTCGGTGTGTTCTTGTTTACTCTATTTTATAGATTTTGGATCAAGTTACAAGCTCGAGGATTGTCAGCAAAGTCTATCACACTATCTACAGCTTTGGTATTTAAATAATCAAAATCGTATAATGGCATGTATAGGCTGGAATGCTTTTTGGAAATTTCAAACTTTGGTTTTGTATATAAGCCATACGAAAATGGCTAAGCTTTAATCTTGAAAATTTGGTTATGTTGTGTTCGGTTTATGTTCACTTTGGTTCTATAGCTACGTGCCATGTACGTATAATGTTTGTGTTAGGTACCACATGCTAGAAATGATTTTCTTGATAAGCCTAGATTTGGTTTCATATGTTTTTGGTTAAATGTTCACTGAGCTTGGGTGTTGATAAATATTATGTATGTTGCATGAATAAAATTCGGTTAAATGTGTGGTATACATATTATATATGTACATCATTAACAGGTTCGATTATGGTATAAAGTATTTGAAATACATATAATTGCATGAGGTAGATTCGATGTTCACTAGTGAAATATATAATGTTATGTTTGATGTTGTGGTATGCATATCATGCATCGAAAATGGCTTTAATCTTAGGTTCAAATTCGGTTTGGTTGTGTCATGGTCTAAGTTTAATATGATTATTATGCATGGTTTAAATTGAGTGTTCATTTATGGTCCATATTAATGACATGGATGACATTCAAATTGTTATTTGAAAAGTAAGGCATATTGGAGTTTAGATTTATATAAGGATAAGTGTGTATTCGGTAATTGGTCTCTTTATGTTAGTTGAGATTTTTAAATGTTATTTATGTATAAATGTATGTGCTTGTAATATGGTTGATATGTACATGTGCATGGCAAAGTGAATTCATTAGGTATTTATAAAATATTAAATATGTAATAATTAATTGAGTTAGCCAAGTAGACATAGAATTAAAATGGGTTATTTATAATCGAATGTTTGTTATTAAAACTTGTTAATTTATAACATATGAATTACCCATAGTTTAATACATTAATGCCACATATATATGACGGAAAGGTGTCAGTAATGAAATTTAGTTCAATGGATAATTAACTTGTGTATATGCATGACTTGTATAAGTATAGGACAAAAATTCCGTAAGGAAATTATTGATACATTACATGTTCTGTATATGCAATGAATTCTTTTAATATTTATATATTTTGAATTATGGTCTACTTAAGCTATGTGGTGAATGATAATAAATTTATGATTAGATATTAGATTGAATTATAAGCATTGATATGATTTAAATCTTGAATTAATATGAAAATATCTGAAACTGTGCTTTCGTTTAGTAATGTCTCGTAACCCCATTCCGGCGACAGATACGGGTTAGGGGTATTACATAGTGCATCTTACAGTTTCTTCCAAAACCTTGATGTGAACCTCGAATCTCTATCCGAAATAATAGAAATAGGTATTTCGTGTAATCTCACAACCTCGGAGATATAAAACTCAGCTAACTTTTCAAGCGAATAATCCGTACGTACCAGAATGAAATGAGTCGATTTTGTCAACCTGTCAATAACAACCCAGTTTGCATCTTTCTTACTCAAAGAAATAGGTAAACATGAAACAAAATCCATAATCACTCTATCCCATTTCCACTTAGGAATCATAATTGGTTGCAATAAACCAGACAACACTTGATGTTTAGCTTTTACTTGCTGACAAATCAAACATTTAGAAACAAACTCTGAAATGTCACGTTTCATACCATGCCACCAATAAAGCTGTTTTAAATCGTTATACATTTTCATGCTTCCTGGATGGACAGATAAACGACTACTATGTGCTTCATTCAAAATCATCTAAATCAACTCTGAATTTCTCAGAACACATATTCGACCTCTGAATCTTAAACAGTCATCTGAATCAACTTGAAACTCTGAATGAGGATTCAAAACACATTGAACTCATTTTGTTAACATTTCATTTTCAACTTTCTGAGCTTTACAAATCTACTGTAAAAATAACAGTCTTGCTTTCAATTCAGCTACAATTGAGCCATCATCAGATAGAGCTAGCTGAGTATTCATTGCAAGTAGAGCAAACAAAGATTTCCGGCTTAAAGCATCAGTAACAACATTTGCTTTTCCTGGATGGTAGTTAATCACTAACTCGTAATCTTTTAACAATTCTAGCCATCTCCGCTGTCGCAAATTCAAATCTTTTTGAGTCATCAGATATTTAAAACTTTTGTGATCTGAATAAACATGACATTTCTCACTGAACAAATAATGGCGCCAAATCTTCAATGCGAACACAATGGCTACTAACTCTAAATCGTGCGTTGGGTAATTCTTTTCATGCGGCTTCAATTGTCTCGAGGCATAAGCTATGACTTTGCCTTCCTGCATTAAAACGCAACCCAGGCCATTCAATGATGTATTGCTATAAATTACAAATTCTTTACCCGATTCTGGCTGTACTAACACTAAAGCTTCAGTCAAAAGAGTTTTCAGCTGATCAAAACTTTTCTGACAATTCTTGGACCATTCAAACTTTATATCTTTCTGAAGCAATTTCGTCATCGGAGTCGTAATCATTGAAAAGCCTTTCACAAATTGTCTATAATAGCCAACAAGTCCCAGAAAACTCAGACCTCCGATACATTTCTCAGAGGCTTCCAATCCATTATTGCAAAAATCTTGCTCGAATCAACTCAGATTCCACATACTGACACAATATGACCCAGAAAACCAACCTCATGCAACCAGAATTCACACTTACTAAACTTTGCATATAATTGCTTATCACGCAGAGTCTACAATACAATTCTCAAATGCTCGGCATACTCAGTTTTATCTCTCGAATAGATCAAAATATCATCTATAAACACAACAACAAATCGATCTAGGTACGGTCTGAAAATCTGGTTCATCAAGTCCATAAAGACAGCAGGTGCATTCGTTAGTCCAAAAGGCATAACCAAAAATTCATAATAACCATACCTTGTTCTAAATGTAGTCTTTGGCACATCAGAGTCTCTAACTCGCAACTGGTAATAGCCCGATCTCAAATCTATCTTTGAAAACACTACAGCCTCTTTCAATTGATCAAACAAATCATCTATTCTGGGCAGAGGATTTTTGTTCTTGATCATCACTTTATTCAACTGTCAATAGTCTATACACATTCTCATCGTGCCATCTTTCTTTTTCACAAACAACACAAGAGCACCTCATGGCGAGAAACTCAGTCTAGCAAAACCTCTCTCCGTCAGTTCTCGCAACTGAGTTTTCAATTCTTTTAACTCTATCGGTGTTATTCTGTAAGGAGATATCGGTATTGGCGTTGTTCCCGGCACTAACTCAATGCCAAACTCAACTTCTCGGATCGGTGGTAATTCCGGTAACTCTTCAAGAAACACATCTGGACACTTACACACTACTGGCACTGATTCAATCTTCTTTTCAGTCACTTTCATATCAAGCACATAAGAAAAATAAACTTCACAACCTTTTCTCACCTATCTTTGAGCCAACATCGATGAGATCACTGCTGACAAACCATTCAGATCATCGACTCAATTTGGATAATCTCATTATTCTGACATCTCAAATCAATCATCTTTCGTTTGCAATTCAAAATAGGATCATGCAACTTTAGCCAATCCATACCCAGGATTATATCAAACTCGTCAAATGGCAACAACATCAAATCGGCCGGAAAGCAATTATCCCAAATCATCAATGGACAGTTCTTGCACACTTTATCAACAAAAACACACTTGCTTAAGGGGTTCGATACTCTAATTACAAATTTAGTAGACTCTACAGGCAAAGTCTTACTGGATACTAAATTCACACATACATATGAATGGGTTGATCCTAAATCTATCAATGCAATAACTTTAGTATCATAGAGAGTAAAAGTACCAGTGATAACATCTAGAGATGACGCTTCTTCGCGAGCGCAAATAGTGTAGGCTCTAGTAGGTACTCTCACCTCAGACCTCACAGAAGAGTCTTTAGTCACTTTCTAACTACCATTCATATTTCTCGTGTTTTTAGCTGGTTTACCCCTGTTTATAGTGTTACTCGACCTCGGGTTCTGAACATTATCTTTTTCCATCAACTCTGGCAATCTCGCATAAAATGATCCAACGATCCACATTTGTAACATGCTTTATTTCTTTTGTTCCAGCATTCTCCAAAATGTTGTCTCCCACACTGCTGAAATTCGGGTTTGTTGTCTCTCACACTGCCAACACTATCTACTAATGTAGCTTGAGCTTTAGAACTAGAGTGTTGTTTTGCACGATCCTTGTTCGGATATCCAATCGAAGCACTTGGGCGAGTATACGAATCTCTGGATTTTTTGATGAAGACTGATACAACTTATTCATCAATCTTTTTTTGGTGTCTCTAGCTTCGTATCAATCTCTTTCTGGTGTCTCTAGCCTCGTAATTTGCTTTCCTCTTTTCTTTGCTAAGATCTTCGGCTTTACAAGCCCTTTCAGCTAAAACAACAAATTCTTTAATTTTTATAATCCCAACTAATAGCTTTATATCCTTGTTCAGTCCATCAACGAATTGTTTACACATAATCTCTTCGGGGGGAAACATATTCCTGGGCATACTTGCTTAATCATACGAATTCTCTTTCGTACTCAGTGACAGTCATTCGACCCTGTTTTAATTCTAGAAACTCTTTATGTTTCTGATAGAGAAATCTCTGGCTTATATACTTCTTTCAGAACTTGAATTGAAAGAACTTCCAGGTGATACGTTCCCTCAGAACTACTGATATCAATGTTTTCCACCAATGATACGCATTATCTCTCAATAAGGATACAACATATTTAATACATTCATCTGGAGTACAGGACAATTCATTGAATACTCTAGTAGTGTTCTCGAGCCAGAACTCAACTCTCTCAGCATCATTATGAACTGTAGCCCAAAACTCCTCAGCCCTGTATTTCTGAATCTTATCAACAGGTGGCTTACTCAATTGAATTGGATTTATCACTTGCGGCACAACTGGGACTTGTTGAGGAATAGGTGGGGGTGGAGGTTGTTGAGTAGCCGGATTCGTTCGAACGAACTCTGTGAACCACTCACTCATCATTCGGAAGAAGGCTTGCTTAGCCTCTTGCCTTTGGCTACTAGATACGAGCCTAGAATCAGATTGTATTTCCCTTTGGGCGGGAGCGGGTGCATTACTTTCAACATCATTAGCTACAGCTCTTTTGGGATCCATTTACTATATAAAAACATATTTTAACTATCAGAAATCATCACACTATCACAATTTATATATATGTCATGTATAGCTAGACTCTCACATGCTATATTAGTCCTAGAATCGACTAAATCGTAGCTCTGATAGTAATAAATGTAACACCCCTGACCCGTATCCATCACCAGAATAGGGTTACGAGGCATTACCAGACAATACACATCATTCTCACACATTTATGCATTCATTATTATAAACCATTTACAAACGTTCACATTGTCCCTTACAAGGTTCTACAAGACCTTAAAACATGCTTAAGAGTGGTGCGGGACTAAACCGATCATATATAAAAAATTCCAAACACTTAGAAAAATTTCATGAAATGATAGGTCACACGCCCGTGTGAACAGGCCGTGTGTCTCACATGGCTACCAGACATGCCCATGTCATAGGCCGTGTGAAAATAGTGCATACATACTAACTTGCACCACATGGCCGGAGACACGCCCGTGTGCCTTGGCTGTGGGAAATCTGGATGGGTTACTGACTTGGGTCACATGGCTGACCACACTCCCGTATGTCTAGCCTGCGTACCCTTCGAAATGGCCACACAGACCCGTGTGCTAGGCC
The DNA here is from genome assembly GCA_025698465.1 of Gossypium longicalyx. NCBI lineage: Eukaryota > Viridiplantae > Streptophyta > Magnoliopsida > Malvales > Malvaceae > Gossypium > Gossypium longicalyx. Next base: position 60,808,988 of record CM046995.1, on the reverse strand, counting down.
ATGTGCCATTTAAGGGGGTATACTGACTTATGTCACACGGTCAGTCACACGCTCGTGTATGAGTCCGTGTGACACATCCAACCTGTAGGGTATACTGTCTTAATTCGAAAGGTACCCCAGGGGACACACAGCCGTGTATCATGACCGTGTGTCACACACGGCTGAGACACATGCCCGTTTGGACAAAAATAGGCCATTTGCCAAGCCAATTTGCCACCCTTTTCTCATGCACACTGTAACACCCCTTACCCGTGTCCGACACTCGGATAAGATACGAGGCATTACCAGACTTAAACATACACATACATGTAAAACCGGGCCATAAAATTTTAACCAATTCAAAAACATTCAAACACATGCACATCGTCCCTTATATGGGCCTACGAGGCTGAAAACATACAACGGGGGTGGTTCGGGACTAAATCGAGAACTTTCAAAAATTTTACAACACTTAGGGAATTTTCCATGTTTAGAGAGTCACACGCTTGTGTGGATTAGGCCGTGTGGTCACATACGCCCGTGTGGCTTAGGACATGCCCGTGTAACTCTCTGTTTATGACGTCAGCAATGAAATGGGATCACACAGCCAAGTCACACGCCTATGTGCTAAGGCCGTGTTCCCCACATGGCTGAGACACACGGCCGTGTCTCTGCCCGTGTGGCCAGCACTTAGGCTATTTTCCAAGCTTTGGTCAACCATAAACCCTCACACATTTATAAAACATTAAGGACATATAACATGGCCTCTATTTAACGATTAAACATCTTCATTTAGGCCACAAACATAGCATTTGCATGTCATGATTCATTTGTTTTACACACTCATTTTGCCTTGTCCATTATGATATCACTTATACTTTTATATCATGGTTACCATCATACCAAAAGATTTCAACTTAATCATCAAACACTTATATTCAAGGCTAACTCATAACTTTATAACATACCAACATATTTCACATGCATAGAATAACATGCTTGTCTAAGACAATGCACACCACATCAAGTTACATACTTACATCACATGAAACCTTTAAGCTTGTGCATGTACATATAATAGAGTTACAACCCAATAATTAATATAAGCCACAACTCATGGCTATATACAATTGAATCATTATAGGCCAATATATTTGGCTAAATCATGAAACATATATATCAAAAGGCTAAGTCTATACATGCCACTCACTTGAAAACACTTAAGGTTTATTAACACACCAAATTCATAATTTGATTGTGTGATGCTGCCTCCGACGATCTCCAACCCCAAGCTAACCTGAAAACATTAAAGAAATAGAAAGGCGGGAGTAAGATTTATAGCTTAGTAAGTCCATATTAAAATAATAAGCAATATGTCAACATGCTTCTCAAGGTAATACAATCATAATTACACATTTACTTATGTTCTGGTCAAGCTATTTTCTCGAGTCATCCTTACTAAATTATTTATATCTGGAGCTACAGAACTTCAAATTAAGATCTGCTAATTTTTCCTAAAGCTAGACTCATATATCTTCTAACCATAAAAGTTTTAGAAATTTTGGTCAAGCCAATAAGTACAGTTTATTCTTTAAATTTACCCCTATTCTATTGTTTGATAGCTTCAACCTTTCTTTACTAAAAATTAATTATCTCATAGTACGAGATTTGTAACGCCTAAACCTAGCCTAGAAGTTAGGCTTGAATCTGACGTGTCACATTGAAGTGTTTTTTGAAAACCATGTTTTCGTTAAAAACCCTTCTTATTTGAAAACTTGAGTGAAATCCCAATTACGTTAGTTTATTTTATAAAGTGGTACATTGAAAAGTTATTAATTCTATTCCCAAATTTCCTTTAAGTTGCGGAAGCTAATTTTAAAAGCAACTGATTTATGAAAACGTGATGTTAAAAACTAAGTTGCGAAATTGTTCCGAGAATGTTGCGAAAACATAGTGTTGTTTAAAATCAGTTATAAATCGAAGTAAATAAAACCCAAAGTTAAAATCCAGAAACTTTAAGAGGCCTTATTACAAAAGTTGAAAACCCAAAACGGAATCTAAAACATAAATAAAGTCCAAAGGCAGTCGTGTGGCCATCTCCAAGTCCCTCGTAGCACCGATCCTCCTAATGCTGGGGATTACCTGCACAGTTAATAAATGGGGTGATTTTATGAAAACTTAGTGTGTAATCCTCTTACTAGAGTAGCGATCGATATCTGAGAAATAGAAACCAAACGATGCAGGCCAAAGCCCTTTTAACGATAATAATGATGAGTCGATTCGAGCATACATGGGCCGAAGCCTACTACAATATCATTTGGGTCATAGCCCATAACAGAATCAATTGGGCCTAGCCCAAACCAATAACAGAACAAGTGGGCCTAAGCCTAATACAGTGACAGATCTCATAAAAAGATATGCAATAGTATGAGGATGCATCCCACCCCGATCTAGCCAACACACCACCAGTACCAACCCTACACATATGTGGGGATAAAATCGACCTACCTAGCCAGCACACCAATGTTAGTACTAGTTGCGACACTAACTGAAATCGCAGCAAAGCTGCTAATATATATGCGGCTCTAAGCCTTCAGTAGCGGTACTATAATTGGCACAAAGCCATCGGTAACTATATTATGTTTGGCACATAGCCATCAGTGCCGGTAATATAATCAGCACACAACCTTGGGTAAATATGATCGACACAGAGTCATTAATAAGTATGTTAGGCACAATGCCATGGGTAAATACTTTTGGCACAAAGCAATAGTCAAGATGGCATAGAGCCATTTTTAGGTTGGCATAGAGCCATAATTAGATTACGCGGCTTTAAGCTATCCGTCAGTCCACAGTCTTCTTGTGTGACCCGTGTAACCTTAACAGATCAATGCTGGGTCCACAGTCGTCTCGTGCAACCCGTGCGACCCTATCAGAACAGAACTTCCTCCATATCAATGTCCCAACCCCATGCAATATGTCATGATGTCATGCTCAATCATCACACATGTATACAGAATAACTCAGTAACAGTCATTTAAACATATATTAAAAGCATATTAGTCATACAACCACATTCAAGTCAATTAAAATACAGTCATACATTCATAGTCAAATTAGTCATAGCCCAAGTCAGCCATTTACCCACAAAGGCAAAACAATCATTTTACTCTTTAAGGCAAAACGATCATTTTACCCTACAAGGGTATTTCGATAATCATACCCTAAAGGGGTATTTCGGTAATCCTACCCTACAGGGGTATTTCGATAATCCTACCTTACAGGGGTATTTCGATAATTTCTCAAATTAAGGGTATTCTAATAATTTTACAACCCGGGGGTATTTCAATAATTTTCAAATCGGGGGTCTTAACGACCAACCGAGGGTCTATTGTCGCCTCAAGTGACCTAAGTAACCTAAATAGACATAACGGTGCAAGTGGGCCTAAGGCCCAATACTCGACCCAAGTGGGCCCACATGCTCGTGTGGCCCATTTAGCCCAAATTTAGATACGACTATGTGTACACCATATCCTGGTTCATTAATAGTCACTTACTGCAGATTTTATCTGTGTGGGCCTACGAGCCCATTGGGCCCACACGGCCTATTTTGGCCTATCGAGGCCTAAAACAACTTAAGTCATGTACGTAACATGACAAGTCCATCTACTTCCTGCTTAACAGCGAAATTTACCCACACGAGCCCACGGGCCCATTGGGCCCATACGACCCATTTAACCTAAAACTATTCACGACTGTACGAACGACGTAGCTCACTCCAAAGCTTACCACATAACATACATTTTATCCGTGTGGGCCCACACGGCCCAGTCCGGCCCAACATGGCCCAGAACGGCCTATGCCATGTACGCGACATGACAAGCCCAACCACACTCCACATAACTACTGATTTGACACAAGCAGGCCCACGGGCCCATTGGGCCTATTCGCCCTATTTTGTGGCCCAAGTGGCCCACAACGGCCTAAGCCCATGGATTCGCTCATGGTGGCCTTCCTCGTTGTACGCCCACATTCCGTAAGCTCGGTTCACCACACGTGCAATCTATAACGCCTCAAGAATCCTGAAATCCCAAACTTTCTTTGTTTTCGGTTTTGATAAAAATTGTGTTTTATATTTCTGGCCCAGTGATAATTATAGTAGGTCTTAATTCAAACTTAGGGGTAAATGAAATTATAGTTTAATTATTAAAAGAATCAGGGTTGGGAAGTAGTTGGGCTTTTAAGTAAAGTTAAAGGAAAATAGCATCAAAAAGCCCTGCGGATGAGTGGCTAAGTGACGCCACTTAGGGTGTAGGGAGGTGGTGTTAATAGCTAGCAAGGAAGTCCAAGGTTCGAATCCTAGCTTAGTGTTTTTAGAAGTTTAATTTTGGCCTTCTAGAAGGATGGAAGTGGCGTGAAAGTGGACTCCAAGGGAAGTGTTCAGGAGAGAAAATTAAGGAAGGGATTAAGGGGTTATCAGGGAGAAAAACGAAGAGATGAGAAGGGAGAAGTGATGGAGCCGAATGGGGAATTGGGCATGGAAAAATTCGGCTATAAGGCTTATAAATAGGTGTAGAATGCTAGGGTATGAAGCTAATGTCGAATTTCCTCCACCCTATTACCAAAAACTCTTTTCTCTAAAAGCCGAAAACTCTCTGCCTTCTTTTCTTTTTCTTTTTCTTCTTCCTTGTGTCGAATTCTATTTCTCCTATACCTCATTTTTTACTTTTCTTTCTTTTTCCTTGGAGCCAAATAACCCTCTTCTGCTATACAAAATCATAAGGGGCCGAACCTCTTTGGCTGAATACCCTTGGTGCAATCACTACTCCTTCTACTTTGGTCAAATCTAGTGTAAGTGTTGTTCTTCCAATTGGTTTCTTTGCTAAGTATCGAATATTGTCCCTCAACCTTTCTAATCAATTGTGATAGGTAATTAGTATCGGATCCCAGATCTTAGATCATTGCCGAATTGCTCCTTAGGTGTTGCGGTTTTGGTAAGTATTCTTCTTCCATTGGCTAAGGTTGGCCGAATAGCCATAGTCAAGGTAAGGGACTTGTATTGGATACAAGTCATCTACTATTCGGGTTTTAATAGTTAAGATTGGTACAGATCTAGGGATACGTGATCAAGGAAAAACGATTAAGGATTGGGCTCAAGGTAAGGCTAATGTGAGGTTTTAGTTTTTGAGTAAATAAGTATGAAGCACGTGATTAATATTTGAGTGATATCGATTGTAGGTTTGGGCTAAGGAGATCGCATCACACTTGCTTACCAGGTGTGTACATACACTGGACACACACAATGAATCGGCAAAAGCCGAAAAGCCGAAAAGTCGAAATGCTGAAAAACTAAAAGTTTGGCTACGGTAGTCTTGCGAGTGCGCGAACACTCGTAAGGGGTAAACCAATAGGTTGCCTGAGGCCCACAGGCGATTCTGTGGAATCGATTTGTGATTTGACCATATGGGCCAGAATGGGCTAAATGGGCCCGATGAGCTGTTGGGCCCATAATAGGCAAAAACTGAATATTGATGCTTTGTGATAGGAATTTGTATGTGAGCATGAATATGAATGTGACTGGGCCTAATGGGCCATATAAATGTGATTTGGGCCTAATAGGCCATATACAGGTGATTTGGGCCTAATGGGCCATACGAATATGATTGGGCTTAATGGGCGGATCTGGTGTATGTGAAATTTTTTGGGCTTTGTAAGGGGTTTTGGGCCTAGTATATGATATCCACATAAGACTTAATTAATTATTTGCGACCGTGGACAAGTCATAGGGTTAAGGTGTGGCAACGGGTATATGCATGTCTAGGATTGGATCTAGGGAGAGCTTGGTACTTAAGCGGTCTCAATGACTCACCTCCTCTTCTCTGGAATCCTACCCGGTGCATAGTATTTGTTGATCTTAGCTCACGGGACTAGTTAATGGGCCAAGGTAAGTGAAAACCGTAATTAAGGAAAAATTACCAAAATGCCCTTAAGGGTAAAAATAACCAAAATACCCTTAGGTGTTGAATGTAGGTTTTATGGATGTGACATGCATACATATGATATTCTGCTTGCGTTGCATATGGGTTGGGAATTATGGAACAGAGGAAGTATATGAGGATCGCATGGTTGCTTGACAATTGTGGATCCACCGACGGGTTTTAAAACCTAATATGTAAATGAAGGTAATTCCATAACCGGGCTACCATGGTGTGTGGGTTGGGTGGGTCGATATATATATCCCCACATGGTGTGACGGGCGACGGAGCTGGTGTGTAGCGGATGGATAATTTGGATAGGATTGCATTACATGAATGATGGATGATGTTTTCTTTTTTCTTTTTTTTGAATGCTTGTTTTTGCCGAGGGTTGTACACACTGAGTTTGCGAAAACTCACCCCCACTTTTATTTTATTTTCAGGTGATGGTCAATAGGAGGTTCGATGTTTGGAGGGACTCTGGGTGGCCAGCTAGCAAGATAATTTGGACTTATTTTTTTAGGCATATAAGCTTTTATTTAATTAAGTACGTTTCAGATCAGATTGTATTAAGGTTTTCATTATGTTATTATTATTACTTGAATTATTATTATTATTTTCATAGTAATTACGAGAAGTTGAACATGAATTTCTTAAACTATAGTATGTTTTTCTACGCTTTCGCAACTAAATTTTAAAATGATGAGTTTTCTTTAATCGAATGTTTTAAACAAGGCTTCCGCAACTGAGAGGTGTGTTTTTTTTAGTTAATTAAGTTTTCTTTTAAGAAAGGTTTTCAATGAAAACACGATTTTCACTAAAACACTTCAATGTGACATGCCTGATTCGACCGTAACGTTCGAGCCAGGTTTGGGGTATTACATTTAGTGGTACCAATGCCTAAGTTGCAAAACTCGGGCTGTGAAGTAGGCCTTATTATTATTTGGCTTCTTTTTGGATTTAAAAAAAAAAATTTGGATCGCGATGCTTTGTAAAAAGAGAAGTCTTGCTGAGCGGCACACCGAGTCTCCGACGTCGAACCAAGTAAGTACTTTTATTTAAGTTTGTTTAAATTGTTATACAATAGATAGTTAGAGGGCTACTTTAGATGATGGTTGTTAGAATGGAACTAAAGCCCCGTAGGATCTGGAAACTGTAGAGGATTTTCGAAAACGATCTTCTCTTTAAATATTTCCATAAAACATCAGTGTAAATATTTAATTAACAAAAACTTCATAAAATTTCTAATCCAGATAATACGCAAATCAATGATGAGTGCTAGAAGAGGTGCAAGAGGCCGTGGCTGAGGTCGCGGAAGTGTTAGAGCTGAATCGTCAGTATCGGGCCATATGCCCGATGTTGGAATAGAAGAGGCTCCGACCTTACCTATGGCTGGGAATGGACCGAATGATCGGGCCACAGGAGAAGATGCATTGTCGCAGGTAATGCTGAGAATTTTGGAAAGGGTCACTAGACCCAATAATGGCACTGGAAATCGGGGGTCCATTCCGGAGTGACTTCGTTTGAACAGGGCTGAGATCTTTAAGGGCGTGGCTGGTGTGGCTCCTAACATGGCAGGATATTGGTTGGAGGCCACTGAAAGGATAATGGAGGACCTAGACTATTCACCGGAACAAAAGCTGAAAGGAGCCGTGTCACTACTTAGGGAGGAAGCCTACCAGTGGTGGTTGACAGTGAAAGAGGGCACCCAACCGGAGCGGGTCACTTGGGAGTTTTTCAAAGCTGTATTCCAAGGGAAGTATGTGGGTACAAGCTATGTGGATGCTAGGAGGAAGGAGTTTCTGAACTTGACCCAAGGAAGCAAATCGGTGGTGGAGTATGAGTCTGAGTTTCTACGCCTTAGTAGGTATGCAAGGGTAATGGTGGAAACAGAGTATGAGCGTTGCATTAGGTTTGAGGATAGGCTTAGAGATAGCCTCTGGGTACTGATAGCTTCGCAAAGGGAATGATTTTTCTCAGAGTTGGTGGAGAAGGCAAAGATAGCGGAGGAGTTAAAGCGCACTGAGCGCCTAAACAGGGAGAAGGAAAGGGGTAAGAAAAAGAGGGAGGCTGAGACCCCAGGTGTTGGACAGAGGCCTAGGGCTGGGGCCAGGAATAATGGGCCAGTTAGAGCAGGGCCTCCTGTTGCTAATCCAGGGGTGCCACCTTGTGCTGATTGTAGGAGAAGGCATGGAGGCGAGTGTTGGAAGAGAATGGGAGCTTGTTTCGCTTGTGGGTCTATGGAGCATAGGATCAAGAATTGCCCTCGAACACTAGGTCGAGAGCTAGTAGTGGGTCAAGATGGTGCTCAGCCACCAAGGGGTGGTCAGCTGCCGCCAAGGGGTCGTCGACAGGCCAGGGGCGATAACGGCAATGGACATGGACGCGGAGCACCAAGAGGAAATACAAGCCATGTTGAGGCGAGACAACCAACTTTGGTTTATGCTGCTCGTCGTCGAGAAGATGGGGATGCCCCAGATGTGATAACGGGTATGTTCTTTATATATGAGTTTCCTTACACAACCTTGATTGATATTGGATCAACGCATTCATATGTTGCATGCAATAAGACTGAGTCTTTGGGTGATATGTTTGATATTATTGCGAATGAGATGACTGTGATAAGTCAATTAGGGCAGTCTGTAGGAGTGAATAAGATGTTTAGGGAGGTACCCTTAGTAGTCCAAGGGGTTACCTTTTTAGTGGATTTGATGGAACTGCCGTTTAGCGAATTCGACTTAATCTTAGGTATGGATTGGCTGGTGAAGCACCGAGCCACCTTGGATTGTGCTGCAAAGTGAATGGTGTTAAGAACGGCGGAGGATAAGAAAGTAGTAGTGATTGGTGAGCGCTGGAACTATCTGTCGAATGTGATTTCAGCGTTGAAGTCTGAGAAGTTAGTATGAAAGGTATGCGAAGCCTTTTTGGCTTATATTAGTGATACGGAGGCTAAGAGCCTTATTATTAAGGAGTTGAGAATAGTTAGGGAATTTTCGGATGTCTTTCTCGAAGAGCTGCCTAGGTTGCCACCCAGCAAAAAAGTGGAATTTGGAATCGAGTTGTTACCTGGGACGGCTCTAGTGTCTATCGCTCCTTATCGAACGGCACCAAAAGAGTTTGTGGAACTTAAGGCACAAATTCAAGAATTGTTGGATCGAGGATTCATACTACCAAGTGTGTCCCCATAGAGAGCACCAGTGTGATTCGTGAAGAAGAAGGATGGAACCTTGCGAATGTGCATCGATTATCGATAGTTAAACAAGTTAACTGTTAAAAACAAGTACCCTCTATCGAGAATCGATGATATTTTTGATCAGTTTAGGGGAGCTTCGGTGTTCTCGAAGATTGACCTGCATTCGGGATATCACCAACTAAGGGTTAAGGAGGCAGATGTTCATAAGACAACTTTCAGAACTCGTTATGGGCACTATGAGTTCTTGGTGATGCCATTCGGGCTGACGAACGCACCTGCCGCTTTCATGGATCTCATGAATTGGGTGTTCCAACCCTACTTGGAACGGTTCGTGGTAGTCTTTATAGATGACATTTTGGTGTACTCAAAAGATGATGATGAGCATGATGCACATTTAAGGATTGTGTTGTAGACTTTGAGGGAGAAGCAGCTGTATGCCAAATTCAGTAAGTGTGAATTTTTGCTAAGGGAGGTTACGTTTCTAGTACATGTGGTGTCAGCCGAGGGGATTAAGGTGGATCCTCGGAAAATTGAAGCGGTGTTGGACTGGAAAACACCTAAGACGGTATCAAAAATTCAAAGCTTTCTGGGCTTGGTAGGATACTATAGGCGGTTTGTTGAGGGCTTTTCAGTAATTGCTGCACCCTTAACTAAGTTATTGAGGAAAAGGGTACCGTTTGTTTGGACGGACAAGTAGCAAGAGAGATTTGGAAAGCTTAAGAAAGTTTTAACTGAGGCCTCTATGTTGATTCAACCAGTGCCTGGGAAAGAGTTTACGGTTTTTAGTGACGTGTCACATGTGGGCTTAAGATGTGTATTGAGGTAAGAAGGAAATGTGGTTGTGTATGCGTCACAGCAACTTAAGACTCACGAGGTAAATTACCCAACCTATGATCTAGAGCTAGCTACGGTGGTGTTCGCGCTCAAAATAGGGAGGCATTACTTATACGGGGAAAAGTGCATAATCTATTTGGACCACAAGAGTTTGAAGTACCTCATTACCCAAAAAGAGCTAAACCTTAGGCAATGTAAGAGGGTGGAATTATTAAAGGATTATGATTGTACGATTGAATACCACCCTGGCAAAGTGAATGTGGTAGCCGACCCGTTAAGTTGTAGGGCTAAGTCAGACTTAAGAGCTATGCTCGCTCGTTTAAGCTTGTTGGATGATGGTAGCTTATTAGCTGAGCTTCAAGTAAAGCCGGTGTGGGTTGAGCAGATAATGAGTAAGCAATTAGTGGATGAGACTTTGAGTGCTCACTTTAAACAAGTGGAGAGTGGGGAGACATCAGACTATGGGATAAATTGTGAAGGAGTATTGTGTTTCCGTGGGAGAATGTGTATACCAAAGGACGATGATCTAAGGCAGTCTATTCTGTGGGAAGCACATAGCGGTCTCTACGCAATGCATCCTGGTGGAAACAAGATGTATCAAAATTTGCGTGAGCTTTATTGGTGGCATGGACTTAAGCACGAGGTTATGGAGTTCGTTGGTAAATGCTTGGTTTATCAAAAGGTGAAAGCGGAACATCAGTTGCCTTCGAGATTGCTTCAGCCAGTGAAGATTCCACTCTGGAAGTGGGAAAGGATCACTATGGACTTTGTTAGTGGGATACCCTTGAAGCCTACTAAGAAAGACTCGATATAGGTTATAGTGGATCAGTTAACCAAGTCTGCCCATTTTCTATCGGTTCGCACCGATTACTCGTTGCAAAAGCTGGCTAGGCTGTATGTGGCGGAGATTGTAAGATTGCATGGAGTGCCAGTCTCCATAATATCTGATAGGGACCCACGTTTCACTTCGCGATTTTGAAAGAAGCTGCATGAGGCGTTGGGTACTAGGTTGAATTTCAGTACGGCTTTCCACCCTCAAACTGATGGACAGTCAGAAAGGGTAATCCAAGTATTGGAAGATATGTTGAGGGGATGCATGATTGAGTTCTGAGGTAGCTGGGAGGACTATTTACCGTTAGCCGAATTCGCATACAATAATAGTTATCAAGCAAGCATTGGGATGGCTCCATACGAGGCGCTGTATAGGTGAAGTGTCGAACTCTAACATGTTGGACGGAGTTGGATGAACGGAGAGTTTTGAGCCCTGAGTTAGTAGCCGATACTGAGGATAAGGTAAAATTAATTCGGGATCATTTGAAGGAGGCCTCGGATAGGCAGAAGTCGTATAATGATCTTAAGCATTGAGAAATAGTATGCAGTAGGAGACTTAGTTTTTCTGAAGGTCTCTCCGTGGAAGAAAGTGTTAAGGTTTGGACGAAAGGGGAAGCTAAGCCCAAGGTTCATTAGGCCATATTTGGTGGTAAGACGGATTGGGCCAGTCGCTTATCAGCTGGAGTTACCTCCTGAACTAAGCTAGATCCACGACGTGTTTCATGTTTCCATGCTCAGGTGGTATCGCTCAAATCCTTCACATGTCGTGGCGGTGGAAGAAATTGAGGTTAGGCCAGACCTGACTTTCGAGGAAGAGCCTATACAAATAATTGGTCGAGATGTCAAAGTACTGAGAAGGAAGTCCGTTCCATTGGTCAAAGTACTTTGGCAGAATCTCAAGGCTGAGGAGGCTACTTGGGAACCTGAAGAAGTGATGCGACGTCAATATTCTTAACTGTTTGAACAAGGTAAATTTTGAGGACAAAATTTCTTTTAGGGGGTAGAGTTGTAACGCCCCAAGAATCCCGAAATCCCGAACTTTCTTTATTTTTGGTTTTGATAAAAATTGTGTTTTATATTTTTGGCCCAGTGATAATTATAGTAGGTCTTAATTCAAACTTAGGGGTAAATGAAATTATAGTTTAATTATTAAAAGAATCAGGGTTGGCGAGTAGTTGGGCTTTTAAATAAAGTTAGGGGAAAGTAGCATCAAAAAGCCCTGTGGAGGAGTGGCTAAGTGATGCCACTTAGGGTGTAGGGAGGTGGCATTAATAGCTAGCAAGGAGGTCCAAGATTCGAATCCTAGCTTAGTGTTTTTAGAAGTTTAATTTTGCCCTTCTAGAAGGATGGAAGTGGCGTGAAAGTGGACTCTAAAGGAAGTGTTCAGGAGAGAAAATTAAGGAAGGGATTAAGGGGTTATTAGGGAGAAAAATGAGGAGATGAGAAGGGAGAAGTGATGGAGTCGAATGGGGAATTGGGCATGGAAAAATTCAATTATAAGGCTTATAAATAAGTGTCGAGTGCTAGGGTATGAAGCTAATGCCGAATTTCCTCCACCCTGTTACCAAAAACTCTTTTCTCTAAAAGCTGAAAGCTCCCTGCCTTCTTTTCTTTTTCTTCTTTCTTGTGTCGAATTCTATTTCTCCTCTACCTCATTGCTGACTTTTCTTTCTTTTTCCTTGGAGCTGAATAACCCTCTTCTGCTATACAAAATTGTAAGGGGCTGAACCTCTTTGGCCAAATACCCTTGGTGCAATCACTACTCATTCTACTTTGGTCAAATCTAGTGTAAGTGTTGTTCTTCCAATTGGTTTCTTTGCTAAGTATCGAATATTGTCCCTCACCCTTTCTAATAAACTGTGGTAGGGAATTAGTATCGGATCCCGGATCTTAGCTCATTGCCGAATTGCTCCTTAGGTGTTGCGGTTTTGGTAAGTATTCCTCTTCCATTGGCTAAGGTTGGCCGAATAGCCATAGTTAAGGTAAGGGACTTGTGTTGGATACAAGTCATCTACTATTCAGGTTTTAAAAGTTAAGATTGGTACAGATCTAGGGATACGTGATCAAGGAAAAGTGATTAAGGATTGGGCTCAAGGTAAGGTTAAGGTAAGGTTTCAGTTTTTGAGTAAATAAGTATTAAGGACGTGATTAATCTTTGAGTGATATCGATTGTAGGTTTTGGCTAAGGAGATCGCATCACGCTTGCCTACTAGGTGTGTACATACACTGCACTCACATAATGAATCGGCAAAAGCCGAAAAGCCGAAAAGCTGAAAGTTTCACTTCGGTAGTCTTGTGAGTGCGCGAACACTTGTAAGGGGGAAACCGATAGGTTGCCTGAGGCCCACGAGCGATTCTGTGGACTTGGGTTGTGATTTGACCATATGGGCCGAAATGGGCTAAATGGGCCCGATGGGCTGTTGGGCCCATAATAGGCAAAAAGTAAATATTGATGCTTTGTGATAGGAATTTGTATGTGAGCATGAATATGAATGTGACTGGGCCTAATGGGCCATATAAATGTTATTTGGGCCTAATGGGACATATACAAGTGATTTGGGCCTAATGGGCCATACGAATATGATTAGGCTTAATGGGCCAGATATAAGTATGTGAAATTGTTTAGGCTTTGTAAGGGCTTTTGGGCCTAGTATATGATACCCACATAAGACTTAATTAATTATTTACGACCGTGGACAAGTCATAGGGTTAAGGTGTGGCAACGGGTATATACATGTCTAGGATTGGATCTAAGGAGAGCTTGGTACTTAAGCGGTCTCAATGACTCACCTCCTCTTCTCTGGAATCCTACCTGGTGCATAGTATTCGTTCATCTTAGCTCGCAGGACTAGTTAACGGGCCAAGGTAAGAGAAAATTGTAATTAAGGGAAAATTACCAAAATACCCTAAGGGCGAAAATGACCAAAATACCCCTAGGTGTTGAATGTAGGTTTTATAGATGTGACATGCATACATATGATATTCTGCTTAGGTTGCATATGGGTTGGGAATTATGGAACGGAGGAAGTATATAAGGATCGCATGGTTGCTTAACAATCGTGGACCCACCGACGGCTTTTAAAACCCAATATGTAAATGGAGGTAGTTCAGCAACCGGGCTACCATGGTGTGTGGGTTGGGTGGGTCGATATATATATCCCCACATGGTGTAACAGGAGACAGAGCTGGTGTGTAGCGGATGGATAATTTGGATGGGATTGCATTGCATGAATGATGAATGATGTTTTTTTTTCTTTTTTTTTGAATGTTTGTTTTTGCCAAGGGTTGTACACACTGAGTTTGTGAAAACTCACCCCCTCTTTTATTTTATTTTCAGGTGATGGTCAATAGGAGGTTCGATGTTTGGAGGGACTCTGGGTGGCTAGCTAGCAAGATAATTTGGACTTTTTTTTTAAGCATATAAGCTTTTATTTAATTAAGTATGTTTCAGATCAGATTGTATTAAGGTTTTCATTATGCTATTATTATTACTTGAATTATTATTATTTTTATTGTAATTACGAGAAGTTGAACATGAGTTTCTTAAATTATAGTATGTTTTTCTACGCTTCTGCAACTAAATTTTAAAATGATAAGTTTTCTTTAATCGAATGTTTTAAACAAGGCTTCCGCAACTGAGAGGTGTGTTTTTTTTAATTAATTAAGTTTTCTTTTAAGAGGGATTTTCAATGAAAACACGATTTTCGCTAAAACACTTAAATGTGACATGCCAGATTCGGCCGTAACTTCCGGGCCATGTTTGGGGTGTTACACAATCGCACGCTCGTGTGGCATAATACGCCATATTTTTGGATTTTCGGCATTTTACCGATCTACAGTCATAGCAGAGTAAACAACACACACATTTTTGGCCTTTCAGCCGATTATCAAAACAAGGCATACAATTACACACCTCTTCGTGAAGTCGAGAGGACTACTCACACCTAAAGCCTTGACCGAAAGGAGTGTGGTTAACTACACCTAGATTGGTTAAAGCCGATCACATGTACCCTGACTCTTAACTGCACGCATAAGAGATTAATAGATAGAACCCGTTAAGAAATAGCCCAAAACCCAAACCAACATGGTATCGGGATTACCTTAACCCAATACTGGAAGACCAGGTTCTGATGCTTCGAGAACATTCTGTGTCCTTCCCTCCTCAGTAATACCTGAAATCCACGAACATACATCATGGAAGAAGGGGGTCACCATTCGACAATCACAAAGAATTAGGAGAAAAGGGTATTCGGTTTAAAGAAGATAATAGAAGAAGCAAAGTTGACAGATCGCTAAATGGTATACTTACTGATTCGTCAGAACACTTGTAGGTCAAAACGTTTGATCGATAAAAAAAAGGAAAAAAAAAAGAATGAAGGAGGAGAAAGAGAGGTTGATTTTGGCTCACATTAAGAAGAATAGGAAACAGGGAGAAGAGAATAAAGAAAACCAATGGGAAGAAATCGGTTTAGGTAAAGGAAGAAAAAGAAGAAGAAGTGCACGAAAAGAAAGACAATTCGACTAGGCAAGAATAAAGTAACGAGAGAAGCAATATTGAGAATAAGGAGGAAAGCAAATCGGCACCTTATGACTTGGGTTTCGACAAAGTGACCAATTGATATTTGAAGATTACTAACCAGAGAAGGAGAAAGACCCAAATGGTCAAAAAGCAAAACACACATTAATAAGAATGACAAAACTCCAAAAGAAATGCTACCGAAACAAAATGAAAAACTACTTAATGACCTATACTAATTCGGTACCCTAACTCCCCCAAATTGCCGAAAAATGCACCATAATGGACCCTTAGCCGAATTTTCCTAAACAAACTCCCCTAATCAGCTCCAACTTCTCCCATTTCAAAAGCCTTCAAAAACTCCACCAATCCCTCCACTGAATTTTCTCATTGATTTACTCCAACTCCCCATTCAAATTCAATTCAAATTCTTATGACCAATTCAACCACAGAGTTCCAATCCAATTCCAACACCTCCCCAGCTCAAGTAGCAAAATAAACATACAATTGTGCATGCCATGCCTCAAACCTCAGACTCCTTGCCACACATGAAGCGCCACCTTGCCACTAGATCCCTTCTCTCTTTGTGTCATAAAACAAACACTATTATAAGTCCTATAAGCTAACATCTAGGTTCACTTAAGAGCCTAAAAATTAAAATTTTGCAAACACCCAGACTTGAACCCAGGCTTCTCAAGCACTCCCAAATATGCCCAAATACTTAGCCACTAAAGCTACACATAATTTTTGATATTTCTCGCACACCTAAACTTTTATGCGTTCCCACACTCAAGGCCCATTCCTTCTAGGCCCAAATTCCGGGTGTTACAGGATTCGAATAATATTCTCATCTATTTCTATTAAACTTAGACTCATTAAGGATTTGGTCATATGAATTCTAATCCATAATTATTTTTGTAAAAGTTTTAATGATTTTCCAAAGTTAAGATAGGGGAGCCCGAAATCACTCTGACCCTATCTCAAAAAAATTTAAATATCTCATAATATGAAATTCTTTTGCTTACACCGTTTCCTCTATGTGAAACTAGACTCAATAAGCTTTAATTAAATATTTTATTCAGTCTCTAATTCTAGTTCCACAATTTTAGGTGGATTTTCAAAGTCAGACTACCGCTGCTGTCCAAAACTATTTTAATGCAATATAATGATAACTATTATAAGTTCATTTTCAACTAATCATGAATTCACCATTTCATGGATTCCGTGTTCAATTACTCAAAGTAAGTTAGCATGATATTGTAAAAAAATTCATAATCATAATTTATACAACTTAGCTCACCAAGGTCTCGACATTTCAAAGTCTCAATAACCATAAGCTTAGTGTACATACCTGTACCCTTGCAACATTTTTCACATATTCATGCTTGTCTTTGACATACCCTTTTGGGACTATCATCACCTCATCCATTGTATTACCCGTTGAACACTCGGAATACTATTAGATACACGAAAAACTTGCACATAAGTGCCACATATACATACGTAGCCAAAGCTACCTCATAACATGTAACGCTTGCAATGGAGCTACTCACGGGCCTACTCATAAAAGCTATCGGTCAAGGTGTAACAACACGGGTTGCTCACACAAGCTGTTAGGTATCCGACCCACTCAAGGATTACCTAACCATAAGTAGGACACACAAGACTATTGCCCGAAACCCAATTACATGTATCGCATCCATTATGAACTCAGACAACTCAACGAGCTTGGATGCCACATACATATCACGAACCCAGACCAGCTCAATGAGTTTGGATTTCTTAATTACTAGTGACATGTCACTTGTATCTTAGACTATTCCTAAGGTTCAAACGGGATTCTTTCTCATATACACATAGCATCTCCATCGTACATACTCGTAACGTCGTGGATAACGACCAATATCATTCATACTTACAAAGTTATCATTAGGCATAGCATACATAATATTGATAAAACATTTATCACATAATGTCAACACATCAAAATATAATACATTGTCACACTATTTACACATGTACTTACAATTCATGTAATATCAAGCATTAACATTCACGTATAACATTGCATTATTATTATCACACGAACTTACCTCGATACCAAAAATGGCGAAAAATGACTTAAATTTAATTTCTCGTTTTTCACCCGTTCTAGGTCCGAACCTCGTTTTATTTGATCTATAATATTACATTTAATCTATTTAATAGTCAAATTAGTCAATGTGATCTAAAAATCATACTATGGAAAAATTATGTTTTTGCCCCTAAACTTTATCATATTTATACTTTTGCCCCTAGGCTGGTAAAATGATTTTCATTCAATTTCTTTGTACTTTAAGCCTAGCCAAACAAATATCATAACTACATCAGCCCTCAATTTTCACTAATTCACACTTTTATGACAAATTCTATAACTTTTACAATTTAGTCCTTTTATACATTTTTACCGAAAATCAGTTAGTAAAATTTGTTTCTCTAACCATAAACTTGTATAACCTACCATTAAACATCAAAATACACACATATTTATCATGGGTCATAACCCTAGACTTCAACCATATCTCAAAATATTGGTAGAAATAGATAGATCGAGTGATAACGACTTCAAAAATGTAAAAATCATTAAAAACGGGGCTAGAACGAACTTATTATGGAGCTTGGAAAGTTTGGAAAACCCTAAATATGGTCTCCCCTTGCAAAATTCAGCAATGGAATGAAAAATGAAGAAGAGGACATCTTTTTTTATGTTATTTTGGCTTTATTAACCAAATTACTAAAATACCCTTAATGAAAAACAATTTAAAACATACCTAACCATGTCCATTTTTGTCCAGAACTCAACTAATGGTCTAATTACCACATAAGGACTCCCAATTTAAAATTTCATAGCAATTAGACACCTCTAGCTTCCAGAACTCAAGTTTTGCACTTTTTACTATTTAGTCCTTTTGACTAAATTGAATGCCCAGACGTCAAAATTTTTGAATGAAATTTTCATTAAATCATTCCGTATAACTGTAAACCATAAAAATATAATAAAAACAAATTTTAATGTGTCAGATTTGTGGTCCCGAAACCACTATTCCGACTAGGCCCTAATTGGGGATGTTACAACTCTCCTCCCTTTAGGGATTTTCGTCCCCGAAAATCTTACCAGAAGAGTGGTTCAGTTTTCACATAAACTCCACTATCTCATAATCATTGCTAAAGATATTTTACTCAAGCTATTCTTAATACTTACCTCTTTATTTTCTCATACTAAAGTCATGAGTAATTCTTCGCTATACGACACATCAACTGAATCTTGATCTCTATTAGAGAATTCATGTACTCAAAGGTCTGATCCATACTGTCATAGCACATACATACATAACATACTTGAATACTTCCGGATTTAAATGGTGTAGCTAGCCCGATTATCATGGCCTTATACTCTTTACAATTTTATACAGTCAGACAATTTGCTAATTCAACCTCTAGCCTTCATTAAAATTCAGAACCTCATTTAGCTTTCTCAATAATTCACGATATAAATCCCAGATTTCAATCTGATTAACAAAGAATAGAATTTTAAGAAATTTGACAATCTCAGAGATACATAATTCCAGTAATCTGATAAGCGAGAATTCAATACATACCGACATGATTTGCAAATTTCATCAAATACTTAATACAAGCCACATAACATTTTTCTTTTTCAGAGACGAAGATAATCAAGATATGAAATCCAAAGTAATTCTTTCTCATTTCCATTCTAGTGTCAACACTGCCGAAAATAGATCTGATAATACTTGATATTCAACTTTAACTCTGTTAACATGTCAAGTATTCACTCACAAGGATTAGAAATGTCGAGTTTCAAACTCGATCACTAATACATTATTCCTATAAATTTTCTTGCAAATTTTTCTGTATAAGCTCTTGGTTTTCTATCCAAACATTTGTAACTGCATTATGCTCTTCTCAGAGATAATACAATAAATATCTTATCATATTTTAACAACTCTAGTTATCTATACTATCACCAACTTAGATCTATCTATAACACCGGATACATTAAGCTATCACACTACCTTTCAGTCTTATAACACATCATAAACTATTCAAGAACATATCGCTGAAAATCAAGAAGTCTTTGCC
The DNA here is from genome assembly GCA_025698465.1 of Gossypium longicalyx. Classification (NCBI taxonomy): domain Eukaryota; kingdom Viridiplantae; phylum Streptophyta; class Magnoliopsida; order Malvales; family Malvaceae; genus Gossypium; species Gossypium longicalyx. Next base: position 60,789,520 of record CM046995.1, on the reverse strand, counting down.
CAATGCAGATTGAACTAGTTCAAAGGCTTCGATTAATAATGTTCTCGTCTATTCAAAGCTCTACTAACATGTAATAGACCATTCAACTTTCACAAGATGAAAATTTTATCATTCAAAGTAGCTTTAAATCATATCAAAGTCTTCTAAGTTATGTAGACTTTTCATTCAGGCTATCTGTCTTTTACCCGAAAAGAAATAAAATCTTATTCTTAGACTTGAGAAAAATGATTTGGACATATGTGTCTCATTAAATCTTCCTAACAATAATCCATACCGATTGAACAACCAAGTCGGTCTTAATCATCAATAAATGACATTTCAAGAAATCCTCTCTTCCAGTCGATAGAATGATTCAACATACAACCATTTAAAATTCACTTGTCATGCTAATCAAAGACCATTTCAATTGCATTAGCCCAAGGTAGTATAAATATTTCCAATCGAAGGCGTTAACTTTGATTAACTTACTTGAGAAAAGAAATCCACCATACAAATTGAAACTAGCAATTTCACCACTTATACCTCTGCCGATATCAATTCTTTACACAGAAATTAAAGAAACCCAGATACTAAGATCATCACATTACCACGATCAAATCAGAAGCATTGTCATACTTGATATAAATATCACAAGTTGAAGGTCATACTTTAGATGCGAGCCATAATCGACAATTTACAGAATACAGATGACAAGGGAAAGCAAGTAAAGAAATCCAAGATAGAAAAATCTGAGATAGGATGCCATGTTGAAAGACTGAGAATAAAAATCTTAAGAAATATGGATGATTTTGATAATTCCTCAGAGAAAGAAGTCCAAAAGAAAACATCATTCAACACACTAGAATTAAAATGCAACAAAGACGATATTTTTTCCATAAATATATGTCGGACATAGCATCAATTTGAAGGAATAGAATCATAGCATCATGTGCATATTCTCATAAAATCCCAACAGACGGAATATAACAGAATACCAGAGAGAAATAGAATAATATCGAATATAAACTAGTCGAGTTATCAATGCTTTTGTCTAACATCAAGATTAGAAAACATCCTCGTACAATAACAATTTATCAGAAGATAGACGGTCGCAATAACACTTTTGAGAACAAATGAATCTTTAGGGTACCTCAAGAGAGACAGTCATAATCTGTTCGCTGTGATTACCACATTCTTTCAACATCGTGTCTGAATAAGTCTATTTACCAAAGTTAATTTCTTCTCTCACTGTGATATTTTGTAAACCGAATAATCTTTAAATCAATCTAATACCTTTCTAGTTCTGTCTTTACTTATCAACTCATTGTCAAACTCTGACCATATTTATAATCATTTTATAGCTGAACTCTTTGGTTTCACACTTGTGAGCTTATTCCACAGATCTCATAAAATCCTTTATAGACACCACTCTTGTAAGGGGGTGGGGTCGTAAGGTCCCTAACTCGTCTCTCATACACATATATTTACAATACAATTTTCATCATTATAGTCGTTTTATCACCATCATATCATTCACTTCAGGCAAGCTAACATTCATGTTCGTTTTATGCAGACTTTCTAGTTACCCTATTTAAACAAGTGTACTTATACATGCATTCTATGGATTCTAAATAACTTTACTAATCATTTTCATTTACTCAAATGAGTCATGTACATAACATCATACGAGGGCCAAACAAACATGAATAAGCATATTACAATCTAAACTTTCATCTTGCACATCATCATAAACATATCATTACAATCATATAATTCAATTTCATCAATTTAGCACATTTACTTAAGCTATACGAGCTTGCCAATCATAATTATCCAATCCAGTATACATGAGCATTTGTTCCATCAGTATCTTTGGTGAGTTACCCAAATACATGCATTCACTCGAGCAAATCAGTCATATACATCATAGAACTATCAATTAAACATAGATAAACTTATTACAACTTATTCCCTTATCTCATTTAAAGATATCATTGAAATTCATCAATATTCAATGTCCAATCGGGACAATGACATTTCCATCTATAACATGATATTATGACCCTTTATTCATACCTTTATGAATTTCTACTTATCACATTCACTTAATCGATTAAACCAAGTGCACAACATCATATGAACATCAAACAAGCACGGGTTATCATTGCAACATGAACTTTCATCTCACGTGTCATCACGTACATGTCATGAACTTTTATTCATACTTTTTTAAGCTTAGATTCATCATAACTGTAATTTAATCAAATACCTTAGCATCACATTGAACATGGTCGGTGTAGCTCGATTGGAGAGTATCTCTGTCTAAGCGAGATAAATCTCCTCTGCGTCGGGAGACATCACACTATCATAGATTATATGTGACATGTATAGTTAGACTCTCACACATGCTAGGTTAGTCTGAGAACCGACTAAACCATAGCTTTGATACCATTATATGTAATACCCCTTACCCGTGTCCAACACCGGGATAGGATATGAGGCATTATCGGACTTAAACATACACATACATGTAAAACCAGGCCATAAAATTTCAACCAATTCAAAAACATTCAAACACAAGCATATCGTCCCTTATATGGGCCTACGAGGCCCAAAACATACACTGGGGGTGGTTCGGGACTAAATCAAGAACTTTTAAAAATTTTACAACACTTAGGGAATTTTCCATGTTTACAAAGTCACACGCCCGTGTGGATTAGGCCGTGTGGTCACACACGCCCGTGTGGCTTGGGACATGCCCGTGTAACTCTCTGTTTATGACGTCAGCAATGACATGGTGTCACACGGCCAAGTCACACGCCCGTGTGCTAAGGCCGTGTTTCCCACACAACTGAAACAGACGACCGTGTCTCTACCCATGTGGCCAACACTTAGGCTATTTTCCAAGCCTTGGTCAACCATAAACCCTCACTCATTTATACAACATTAAGGACATATAACATGGCCTCCATTTAACAATTAAACATCTTCATTTAGGCCAAAAACATAGCATTTGCATGTCATGATTCATGTGTTTTACACACTCATTTGGCCTTGTCCATTATGATATCACTTATACTTTTATATCATGGTTACCATCATACCAAAAGATTTCAACTTAATCATCAAACATTCATATTCAAGGCTAACTCATAACTTTATAACATACCAACATATTTCACATGTGTAGAATAACATGCTTATCTAAGACATTGCACGGCACATCAAGTCACATACTCACATCAAATGAAACCTTTAAGCTTGTGCATGCACATATAATAGGGTTACAACCCAATAATTAATATAAGCCACATCTCATTGTTATATACAATTGATTCATTATAAGCCAATACATTTGGCCAAATCATGAAACACATATATCAAAAGGCTAAGTCTCTATACATGCCACTCACTTGAAAACACTTAAGGTTTATTAACACCCCAAATTAATAATTTGATTGTGTGATGCTGCCTCTGACGATCTCCAACCCCAAGCTAACCTGACAACACTAAATAAATGGAAAGGAGGGAGTAAGCTTTATAGCTTAGTAAGTCCATATGAAACTAATAAGCAATATGTCAACATGCTTTTCAAGGTAAAACAATCATAAATACACATTTACTTATGTTCTGGTCAAGTTGTTTTCTTGAGTCATAGTTACAAAATTATTTATATCTGGAGCTACGAAACTCCAAATTAAGATCCGCTAATTTTTCCTGAAACTAGACTCACATATCTTCTAACCATAAAAGTTTTATAAATTTTTGTCCAGCCAATAAGTACAGTTTATTCTTTAAAGTTACCCCTATTCTTCTGTTTGACAGCTTCAACCTTTCTTTACTAAAAATTAATTATCTCATAGTACGGGATTCAGATAATGTTCCCGTCTATTTCTATTGAAATTAGACTCATTAAGAATTTAATAATATGAATAAAAATCCATAATTATTTTTGTAAAATTTTTAGTGATTTTCCAAAGTTAAGACAGGGGAGTCCGAAGTCACCTTGACCCTGTCTCACAAAAATTTAAATATCTCATAATATGAAATTATTTTGCTTACACCGTTTCCTCTATGTGTAACTAGACTCAATAAGATTTAATTTCATATTTAATTTAGTCTATTATTCTAGTTCCAAAATTTTAGGTGAATTTTCAAAGTCAGACTACCGCTGCTGTCCAAAACTGTTTTAATGCAGTATAATGATAACTATCATAAATTCATTTTCAACTAATCATGAACTCACCATTTCATAGATTCCGTGTTCAATTACACAATGTAAGTTAGCATGATATTGCAACAAAATTCAAAATCATAATTCATACATCTTAACTCACCGAGGTCTTGACATTTCAAAGTCTCAATAACCATAAGCTTAGTGTACATACCTGTACCCTTGCAACATTTTTCACATATTCATACTTGTCTTTGACATACCCTTTTGGGACTATCATCACCTCATCCATTGTATTACCCGTTGAACACTCAGAATACTATTGGATACACGGAAAACTTGCACATAAGTGCCACATATACATACGTAGCCAAAGCTACCTCATAACATGTAACGCTTGCAATGGAGCTACTCACGGGCCTACTCATAAAAGCTATCGGTCAAGGTGTAACAACACGGGTTGCTCACACAAGCTGTTAGGTATCCGACCCACTCAAGGATTACCTAACCACAAGTAGGACACACAAGACTATTGCCCGAAACCCAATTACATGTATCGCATCCATTATGAACTCAGACAACTCAACAAGCTTGGATGCCACATACATATCACGAACCCAGACCAGCTCAATGAGTTTGGATTTCTTAATTACTAGTGACATGTCACTTGTATCTTAGACTATTCCTAAGGTTCAATCGGGATTCTTTCTCATATACACATATCATCTCCATCGTACATACTCGTAACGTCGTGGATAACGACCAATATCATTCATACTTACAAAGTTATCATTAGGCATAGCATACATAATATTGATAACACAATTATCACATAATGTCAACACATCAAAATATAATACATTGTCACATTATTTACACATGTACTTACAATTCATGTAATATCAAGCATTAACATTCAAGTATAACATTGCATTATTAATATCACACGAACTTACCTCGATACCAAAAATGGCGAAAAGGGACCTAACCGTCAATTTCTCGCTTTTCCCTTGTTCTAGGTCCGAACCTCGTTTTATTTGATCTATAATATCACATTTAGTCTATTTATTAGTCACATTATTCAATGTGATCCAAAAATCATACTATAGAAAATTACATTTTTGCCCCTAAACTTTGTCATATTTACACTTTTGCCCCTAGGCTCGTAAAATGATTTTCATTCAATTTCTTTGTACTTTAAGCCTAGCCAAACAAATTTCATAACTACATCAGCCCTCAATTTCCACTAATTCACACTTTTATGACAAATTTTATAACTTTTACAATCTAATCCTTTTTTTTTGCATTTTTACCGAAAATCACTTAGTAAGAATCATTTCTCTAACCATAAACTTGCATAACCTACGAACTTACCTCGTGCTCAGAATTGACGAATCAGATCTCTTACTCGGTAACCTTCAATTTTTCCTGATCCAAATCTGATTCCTTTCTTTCTCGATCTATATAAATTCAAAATTAACTTTTTTATTCTTCAACACTTTCAATTTAATCCACAAACACATATTTGAGCATTTTTACTATTTAGCCCTTAAAGTTCCACATTTATTCAATTTAGTCCCTATTTCACAAATACACAAAATTCATGAAATTTCTTTAAACCCAAGCGTAGCCGAATTTCATATAGGTCCCTAGCAGCCCAAAACTTTCATTTATTTTACATTTCAACCCTTCAATTTGCAAATTTCACAATTTAATCCTTATTTGACATTTTTGTCAAAAATCACTTAATAAAACTTTAATATCTATCATCAAGCTTTCAAAATTCATCAACAATCATTCAAAAGCTCAAGCATTCATCAATGGCAACTTAAAAATTCATCAACAAATTTAGAAATTAGGGTACGGGCTAGCTAGTACTCAAAGCAACGATTACAAAAAAGTAAAAATCATCAAAAATCGAGCAAAATACATACCTCAATCAAGCCAAATGTGTGCCAAATATCACAAGACCTAAATAGCTTTCTTCTTCCTTTTATTTTCGGCTAGAATGAACATAAATTATGATAATTTCACTTGTTTTCATTTAATATACCATTTTAACCTTATTTAAAACCATTTAAATCATTCATTAAATGGTCATTTATGTAAAATCCCACTATCAATGGTCTATTTACAACATAAGGACCTGTAACACCCCTTACTCGTGTACTATGCCAGGACAGGGTTCAAGGCATTACCGGACTTATACGTTCACAAACATGCAAAAATCGAGTTACAATTTTTTTTTAATTCAAAACTTTTCAAACAAATGCATGTCGTCCCTTATTTGGGTTTACGAAGCCCAAAACATTCATCAGGACTGATTCGGGACTAAATCGAGAACTTTGAAAAGTTTCAGGAAAACTTAAAAAATTTTCCCATAAAATAGGGTCACACGCCCATGTGGACGTAGAGACACGCTCGTGTGCCTTTGACACGCCCGTGTCCTCAGGCCGTGTAACTCTCTGTTTATGACGTCAGCATGCAAATCGAACCACACGGCCAGGCCACATACCCGTGTCTCTAGGCCGTGTCCCTTACACGGTTGAGACACACGACCGTGTCTCCGCTCGTGTAGTCAACACTTAGGCTATTTTCAAGCCTTCATGTTACCCATAAACCCTTACAACCTCATACATATAAAAACCACAAATCATGACATCATTTTAGTGATTAAACACTCTTATTAAGATGCATTCATAACATTACCATGTCCTCTTACAAGCAATGCATCTACTCATACAATACCAAGTCTAAATTCCTTAATTCACATTCATAAGACTTGTCAATTTGATGACCACTTTTACCATTATACAATAGTTACCAACTTATTCATCAAGCACGTTCGACCATTATCACGTTGCGTTTATAACGTGCAATTACTACATGACTATGACCACCTGAATTGGTCATAGAGCATACATCTAACACACATGTCATATTACAAACCATGTACGGAAAACAAATATAATCGCATCATAAACATTAGACATGACATGAATAGCTAGGTTTACAAGCCATAATAAATATGAGCCACATCTCATGGCCATATACATATAACTCAATATAAGCCAATACATTTGGCCAAAGCATAATAATACATGTCAATCAACTAGATCCCTAAACATGCCACTCACTTGAAATTTCTAATATATGCTTTATTATTCCAAAAATAGTGACTTGATAGTGTGACGCTGCCTCCGACGATCTCCAACCCTGAGCTAACCTGAAAACAATAAAGAAAAGGAAAGGAAGGGAGTAAGCTTTATATCTTAGTAAAACCGTATGAAAATAATAAGCAATTTATCAACTTACTTCCCAAGGTAATACAACCATATTTGTACTTTTGTTTATGTTTAGGTCAAGTTGTTTTCTCAAGTCACAGTCATTAAATTATTTATATCTGGAGCTATAGAACTCCAAATTAAGTTACGTTAATTTTTCCTGAAACTAGACTCACATATCTTTTTACCATAAAATTTTCAGAATTTTTTGTTCAGCTAAGTAGTACAGTTTATTCCTTAAAGTTAACCCTTTTTTGCTGTTTGGCAGTTCTGACCCCTCTTCGCTAAAAATTAATTATCTCCTCACACGGGATTTGAATGATGTTTCCGTTTATTTATTTTGAACATATATTCATTAAGGATTCTAATAATATAAAGTTTAACCCATAATTATTTTTTACAATTTTTAATGATTTTCCGAAATCAAGACAGGGGATTTCAAAATCATTCTGACTCTGTCTTAGAACAATTTAAATATCACATGATATGAAATTTTCTTGCATGCATCGTTTCCTATATGTGAAACTAGACTCATTAAGATTCAATTTCATATTTTATTCAGCCTCTAACTCAATTTCCACAATTTTTGGTGGATTTTTAAAGTAGGATTACAGCTGCTGTCTGAAACTATTTTAGTGTAAATTAATGATACTAAGTTTATCACACCTTATTAATTCATTTTCACCACATTGGTAAAGATAAATATCTATACATCATAAGTATAGAGCTATAATCATAAGGCCATCACAAATTCATTCTCATAGGCATGAATTACCTATTTACATCTTCACCAAACGTGCATCATAAACCGAAACCATTCCTTATGAGCTTGGCATACATACCTGTGTTACTCAACATGCTCATATCTTACTAAACATACAACATGAACTGAGTTCACATCTCATCAATTTCATGAAAGTACCTATACCACTTACAATAGGGTTATACTTTTCTCGTTTAACTTAAACTGTAACTCTCACCATTGAACCATTTGGAAATGCTATCAGATATTCACTAAGCCTCAAACATAGGGTATAATGCCGATGCCATGTCCCAGACATGGTCTTACACAGGCTAATCCATCAAGTCGATGCCATGTCCCAGACATGGTCTTACACTGACTATCGAAATTGAGGCCGAAGCCATGTCCCAGACATGGTCTTACACTAGCTCTCAGATATCCGTGCCGATGCCATGTCCCAGACATGGTCTTACACTGACACATCTCGTAGCCAATGCATGTCCCAGACATGTCTTACATTGGCTTACATCTCGAGGCCGACACATGTCCCAGACATGTCTTACACTGGCTCTCGTCTCAATGCTGATGCCATGTCCCAAACATGTCTTACACTAGCACACAAATAACCCGAATTTCATGGCAGGAATATCTGATTTATTTCTTAAGGTTCAAACGGAGGTTCTACTATCTCTATAATCATCATACATAATCATTTCCACCAACAAGCAATTTATGCTATATCAATTCAAACACATATAATGACAATGTAGTTGTATTATTTACATACAACTTTCGCGTTTCGATGAAATATCATATTCCATCAAATTTCCAAGTATCCAACATCACATAAATGTTATTTACATTAGGCATCACTTTCTCATGTACAATATCATCAACATAAAAATTCAATACAATCGTAGCAAGATAGATTTCAAATATATTAACAATAACATGGATAATATGCTTATTTAGTTACACGGACTTACCTCGAATGCAATTTTGACTAAATACTCCATTTTAGTCCATAAATTCGTACTTTCCAATTTAAGCCCAAATCTCGGTTTTCTTGATCTATAATGATAAAATTCACTACTTTAATCATCATATTAATTAAAACATCTCACAATTCATACTTTGCCAAAATGACTGCCCCTAGACTTTTACAAAAATTATGATTTTACCCCTAGGCTCGTAAATCAATTTTTATCGAATTTCCTCCCTTACCAAGCCTAGCCGAACTCTTTTTATAACTATAACAACTCAAAAGTTCAATTATTTCACACATTTATCACATTTTTATCAACCTTTACAAAAAGGTCCATTTAGGGGTTTAACATGAAAATCCTTTCACAAAAGTTGTTTATTACACAACCATGACTTATTTTCTTCCATAAAAATTCAGCAAACTATATAAATATTAACATGGCAAAAACCTAGACTTTCAACTATTTTGCAAAATAATCCACCCATTAGCTAGATTAAGCTACAAGGGTTCCAAAAATACAAAAATCATCGAAAATGACCATCAAAATCACTTACTTGTAAGGGAACTAAGTGGCTGAAATTTAATCTCTCAAAACCCCCATGTTTGTTGCCATTTTCAGTTGAAGAAGAAGAAGAAATGAAAAAAGATGACAACGTTTTCTTTATTTTATTTTATTACCAAAACAAGTCACCTAATGCCAACAAATTTGACTTTTCAACTTTCTTGTCCCCTATGGCCGGCCATCACTCGCCAAATGGCCTATTTGCACTTTAAAGACCTCCAATTTTGGTTATCTAGCTATTTAACATATTTGGGTAATAAAACAAAACTTTTTCCCTTTATGCGATTTAATCCTTTTTCGCAATTAAGCTCACAAACGCTAAAATTAATTCACCAAAATTTTCATGCACTTATATAATCATGCTATGACACATAAAATAATATTAAAAATAATTTCTCCGGCCTTGAAATAGTGGTTCCGAAACCACTATCTTGACTAGGCCCAATATCGAGCTGTTACAGGACCTCTCATTTAATAAGCCATGACAAATAGACACCTTTATCATATAGAATGTAACTTTTGCATTTTACGCGATTTAGTCCTTTTTCTCAAATTGAGCTATTAAACGATAAAATTAACTCACGAAATTTTTACACATATATATTCACATGCTATAATCTCCAAAAATAATATTAAAATAATTTTACGACCTCAGATTTGTGGTTCTAAAACCACTGATCTGATTTAGCTAAAATCGGGCTATTATAGTGTATGTGCAAATGAGGGTGACAAATGACTTGGTAAATAGCCTTTATTTTGTCCTCATGGGTAGACACATGGGCGTGTGTCTAGACTGTGTGTGACACACAGTCTATCGCATGGGCATGTGTTTTGGCCATGTGTCCCCTGCACCTTAATTTTGAGAAACAAAATGCTCAGAATTGAGCACACAGGCAGAGACACGAGCGTGTGTCTTAGTCTTGTGAGGGACACAACCTCAAGCACAGGCGTGTGTCTCGATCGTGTGAACTCTGCACCTATTTTAGGAAAACTAAATTAACTATACGGCCTAGCACACGGACGTGTGACTTCAATTTGTTCATGCTTTGCAAAATAGAGAGTTACACGGGTGAGGGGCACGAGCATGTGTGACCACACAGCCGGCCCACATGGGCGTGTCCCAAACCACACGGGTGTGTGACCACTGTACATGGCAAAAATTTTCTATGTTTTGTAAAAATTTCCTAAGTGCTCCGTTTAGTCTCGAACCACTTCCAAAGCATGTTTTGGGTCTCGTAGGCTCGTACTAGGGACTTTATGATTGAATACAAATCGTTTTTAATTTGGTTGGAATTTATGACTCAGAATTGTATCTTTGCTTGTGATGTAAGTCTGGTAATGCCTCGTATCCTATTTTGGCATTGAATACGAGTAAGGGGTGTTACAAGACTCGACTAATTGCAATTATGTCTAGAAGTATTGTTCCAATAATTCACAATTTACTTAATCATGGAGTTAGTCTACAAGAAGTACCATGATTGAAAACTCCTTATTGTATACTCTTTACAAAAACAATTCATCCAACTAATTTGTCCAATGACCTCGAGATGTGTGTTACTTTCATATGATATCCTTGATTCCTTTGATTTATATTCGTCCACTCAATACAATCCTGTTTTATCTCATTGTCACAATTGTGTCTTCTTAATGATTAATATGACCATTGTCAACTAATGATTGTAATAAATTTCTCGTTCGAGAACAAGCAACCTGTGACCACGTTCTATATTTATCAATCTACACACTGTTAATGAGAAGATATAATTTACTCTTTAATCAAGCTATGAATTCCATTATTGATAGTAAAGTCATGCCATACACAAGTCTTATACCCAACATACCGACTATCAACTTGATCATTTTTAGAGCATAAACATCCACTTATATCAAAATACATGAGTTACATACGCATGGTCAGTGACTAACTCAGGATTTTGGTAAGTCACACCATGAATGTCACAAGTGAATTAATTCATAAACGGATTTAGAATTAATTCAACTTTGGCCTAGTCCAATGTACTATTCTCCCAATGAGTACATCTATGTCTCTACCTATGAAGTCAACTACTCCGATAGCCAAGACTAGCCATCTCCCTAATTGGAATTGTAGATGACATAATAATCCTTTTGAGTATTTGAATCAAATGCTCATTTTGATTCTTTTATAAGATTACGGACTCGTTTAGATTATCTACTGAAGTAAGTTGTCTTTCTGACACTGTAAACATTTTTATAGTGTCACTTATCATCAGTTTGAACTTAGACAATCAATGAGCTAACATTTGTTTATAAAAAATTTACTATGTATTCAAAACATGAAAGACATAAACACAAGATATAATAGTGAAATGTGAAATTAACTTTATTTATTCATTCATCGTTCAAATACATAAAACACTATTACATGTTTACTACAATATGGACACATTTCTCAATAATTTCTCACTTTCCCTGGTAAAGTAAATACGTCATGTTTCTTATTCCCATATTCTCGACGTGTTCGTTAAAACTTCTAGTTACAAGAGTCTTAGTAAATGGATCTGTAAAATTATCTTCAAAAGTTACTTTCACCATATCTACTATCCCTTCAGCTACTGCCTCTCATATCAAGTGATACTTTTGATCAATATGTTTGGTTGGTCCTCTTATGACTTTTCATTTTCTTGGTATTAGCTATTGCAACACTATTATCACAATATAATGTTATAGCTTTTTCCATACTAGGAATGACTTCAAGATCAGTTAAGAAATTTCGAAGACATATCACTTCTTCCATTGCCTCAGAAGCAGCCACATACTCGGCCTCCATAGTTTAGTTAGCAATGTAAGTTTGTTTTACACTTCTCCATACTATGGCTCCACCGCCTAGGATGAATACACTTCTTGATGTTGATTTCTTCGAATCTTTATAGAATTGAAAGTCTGAGTCGTGTATCCAATAGGAGTAAGATTCTCCCCAGAATACACAAGCATATAATTCCTGGTTCTTTTAAGATACCTTAATATATGCTTTACAGCTTGCTAATGCCTAAGACCAAGGTTCGCCTGATATAGACTAATTATTCCCACTACGAAATAGATATCTAGATGTGTGCAGAGCATCGCATACATAAGACTTCCAACTGTCATATCGTATGAAACCTTACGAATGCTCTTTTTCTTCCACTGTATTAAGACATTCATCCAAAGAAAGATGAAAGCTCGATGTAGTCAGTTGAACACCTATGTAACACCCTTTACCTGACCCAGATTACCAGAATCGTATATCAGATGTAACACCCCTACTCGTATTCAACGCCGGAATAGGATACGAGGCATTACCAAACTTACATTATAAGCAAACATACAAATCGAGTCATAAATTTTTGTCCAAATTAAAACCATTTGTATTCAATCATAAAGTCCCTAATACGAGCCTATGAGGCCCCAAACATGCTTTGGAAGTGGGTCGGGCCTAAACCAAGCACTTAGGAAAATTTTACAAAACTTACAAATTTTTTGCTATGAACAAGGGTCACATGCCCGTGTGGGCAGGCCGTGTGGTCACACACATCTGTGTCCCTAACCCGTGTAACTCTCTATTTTGTAAAGCATGAACAAACTGAGGTCACACGGCTGAGTCACATACTCGTGTGCTAGGCCATGTGGTTAATTTAATTTTCATAAAATAGGTACAGACTTCACACGGTCGAAACACACGCCTGTGCTTGAGGCCGTGTCCCTCACACGACTGAGACACATGCCCGTATCTCTACTCGTGTGCTCAATTCCGAGCATTTTGTTTCTCAAATTTAAGGTGCAGGATACACATAGTCAGAACACATGCCCATAGGGTAGACCGTGTGTCACACATGGCCTAGACTCATGCCCGTGTGTCTACCCATGTGGAAAAAATAAAGACTATTTACCAAGCCATTTGTCACCCTCATTTCCACCTACACACACAAGTTCAATGGCATAGATTATGATATACTTAGGCAACCAAACATCTACAAAACAAGGCCAAATCATGTCATTTCATTATCCTCACTCAACACATTTTCAACACCAAGTCATACCAACTCACATTCTACAAGTTTCAATATGGCTACCAATAACATGCATAATATTACTTAGTTTTCTTAGCATACCAATGAGCCAATCTTAATCATTCAACAACAAAGCCATTAAACCATATTCAACCATTTACTAAGCATTTATAAACCACATCACACAAGAGGTAATTGCACATGCATGCATATATGAATATATATATATATATCTTACAACCAATTCAACCAAAATGAGCCAAGTTACATGGCCAAACACCACATCAAGCCTTTGACAATTACAAGCCAATACATTTGGCGAAATTCTTAATGACACATATAACAAAATGACCAAGTCCCTATACATGCCATATTTTCAAAATGTTTAAAATCATCGGTACCCAAAATAATAGTTTGATAGTGTGATGTGAACTCCGGGAATCTCCAATCTAAGCTAGCTTGGTGACACTATAAAACATGGAAAATAAAACAGAGTAAGCTATATAGCTTAGTAAGCTCATATGAAAGAAATATGCTAACCTTACCATACATTAACATGCAAGTAATTTAACATAAGGTAATGCAATTTACCAAAATCTTATGACCATAATTCATTCCATCACAACTTGTCTTGAAATCATCATTCCACAAATTTTCTAAACATAAGCATTACGTACATACCTGTACCATCTCCTAATAGCTTCATATTTATTTTTATCATTGACATACCCAATAAACCACTAAGAATAATAATATCGGATACACGGGAAACCTTGCACACAAGGTGCCACATATGTAGCTATTGCCACCTTTATCTCATAACACACATGTGCTCGCTCTCAAGCTATCAACTGTCCTACTCACACAAGCTGTCAGTCGGGACATAGCTACACGGTGTTGCTCACACAAGCTGTCAAGTAACCGCAACATATGCAGGTATACTCAGCCATTGGTAGGACGTACAGGACCAGCACCCAAAATCACATAACATAAAACCCTAGTGACATGTCACTTGTATCCTAATCTATTCCTAAGGTTTGATTGGGATTTCTCGCTTGCCAAATTGTTGTCAAATGTATCCGTAAGGTCGATTACACAATTCATTCATAAATTAAAGCATTTAAACACATTTAAAGCAAAGCTTATTTAACATGCAAACTTACCTCGATTACAAAAACGACAAAAGGATCTATTCGTCAATAACTTTATTTTTTCCCCCCGATCTAGACCCAAACTTCGTTTTTCTTGATCTATAATACCAAATTTAACTTATTTAATCATCACATTACTCAATTCAGCCCAAAAACACATTATGGTAAATTTTACATTTTTACCCTAATTTTTTAACATTTTACAATTTAGTCCCTAGGCTCGTAAAATGAATTTCTTTCAATTTCTTTACAATAGAAGCCTAGCCGAATGTTTTTTGTACTAATAACAGCCTACATTTTTATTTATTTACACTTTTTTACACATTTTATAGACTTTTACAAATAAGTCCCTATTTGACTTTTTTGTCGAAAATCACTTTGCAAAAGTCATTTATCAAACAACAAACATGCATTTTCTACCATCAAACATCAAAATACAAGCATATTCAACATGGGTAAAATTTTGGACTTTAATTTTCTTTCAAATTAGTCCTTGGAATAGCTAAATCAAGTTACAGCGATCTAAAAAATATAAAAATCGTTAAAAACGGGACAAGAACAAACTTACAATCGAGCTTGAAAGTTTGGCCAAAACCCTAGCTATGGTCTCCTCCAAAATTTCAGCTATAAGAGACTAAATTGAAGAAGATGACATCTTTTATTTAGTTATTTTGGCTTTATTTACCAAATTACCTATTTACCCCTCATTTAAACTTTGAAAATTTACCTACTCCATGTCCATTTTTGTCCATACTAAAGTATAATGGTCTAATTACCATTTAAGGACCTTTAATTTAGAATTTCGTAACAATTTACTACTTTTAGCCTATAGAACTCCAATTTTGCTCCTATTGCAATTTAGTCCTTCTAGTCAAATTGAGTACTCAATAAATAAAATTTCTTAATGAAATTTTCAAACAATTATTCTATCATGCTGTAGACCTTAAATAAATAGGAAATCAAATATTTCTACTTCAAATTTCTGGTCCCGAAGCCACTTTTTTTATTTGACCCAAGAATAGGCTATTACATTATCCGTATTCAATGCTAGAATAGGGTACAAAGCATTATCGGACTTACATCGCAAACAAACATACAATTCAGAGTCATAAATTTGTATCCAAATAAAAAACTATTTGTATTCAATCATAAAGTCCCTAATACGAGCCTACAAGGCCCAAAACATGCTTTGGAAGTGGTTCAGAACTAAAACGATAACTTAGGAAATTTTTATAGAACTTAAAAGATTTTTGCTATGAACAGGGGTTACATGCTCATGTGGTTTGGGACACGCCCGTGTGGGCAGGCCGTGTGGTCACACACGCCCGTGTCCCTAACCCATGTAACTCTTTGTTTTGTAAAGCATGAACAAATTAAAGTCACACGGCGAAGGCACACGCCCGTGTGTTAGGCCGTGTGGTTAATTTAATTTTCATAAAATAGGTGCAGACTTCACATGATCGGAACACACACCCATGTCTCTGCTCGTGTGCTCAATTCTGAGCATTCTATTTCACAAAATTAAGGTGTAGGGGACACACGACCAAAACACATGCCTATGGGTTAGCCATGTGCACGGTTTAGACACACGGGCGTGTGTCTACCCTTGAGGACAAAATAAAGGCTATTTACCAAGTCATTTGTCACCCTCATTTACCCCTATTCACACACAAGTTTAATGGCATGAATCATGGTATACTTAGGCAACCAAAACATCAATAATCAAGTTTAGAACATATCATTTCATTATCACATGTAACATACTTACAACATCATTTTCTACCAAACCAAATCATACCAAACTCACATCCACAAGTACCAACACAAATACTTTTATCATGCATAATTCTTCTTAAGTTTCCTAGCATACTAATGAGCCAATCTCAACCATTCAACAACAAAACCATTAAGTCACATTCAACCATTCACCAATCATATATAGACCACATCATAAAGGAGATATTTGTGCATGTACGAATATACTTAAGCTTACAACCAATTTAATCAAAATGAGCCAGTTTACATGGCCAAATACCAAATCAAGCCTTTGACAATTACAAGCCGATACGTTTGGCTAAAATCATGATAACATATATAACAAAATGACCAAGTCCCTATACAGCTATATTCTCAAAATGTTTAAAATCATCGGTACCCAAAATAATAGTTTGATAGTGTGATGTGAACTCCGATAATCTCCAACCTAAGCTTGCTTGGTGACACTATAAAACATGGAAATAAAATGGAGTAAGCTATATAGCTTAGTAAGCTCATATGAAAGAAATACGCTAACCTCACCATACATTAACATGCAAGTAATACAACATAAGGAAATGTAATTTACCATATTCTCATGATCATAATTCATTCCATCACATCTTACCTTGAGTTCATCATTTCGCGAATTTAATAAATCATAAGTTTTGTGCACATACCTGTACCACTCATAATGGCTTCATACTTATTCTCATCATTGACGTACCCAATGAACCACTTGGAATAATAATATCGGACACTCAGGAAAACCTTGCACACAGGGTGCCACATATGTAGCCATTGCTACCTCTATCTCATAACACATATATGCTCATTCTCGAGCCATTAACGGGCCTACTCACATAAGCTGTCAGTCAAGATGTACTACTTGGTGCTGTTCACACAAGCTGTCAAGTAACCGCAACATATGCAGGTATACTCAGCCACTGGTAGGACGTACAAGACTAGCACCCAGATCACATAACATAAAACCCTAGTGATATGTCACTTGTATCCTAATCTATTCCTAAGGTTTGATTGGGATTTCCTGCTTACCAAAACGTCGTCGAACGTGTCTGTGATTTACACAATTCATGAAGTATTAAAGCATTTAAAATACAATTACAATAAAGCTTATTTAACATACAAACTTACCTCGGTTACAAAAATGGCCAAAAGGATCTATTTGTCAATTACTGTAACAACCTAAACCCGACCTAGAAGTTATGGCTGAATTTACGATGTCACATTGAAGTATGTTTTGAAAATCGTCGTTCTGTTTGAAAAGCTCGTACTATATCAAAACTGTCGTAGTGATCTTTTATAAAACTTTTAAGTATCTTTATCATTGTTAAAAGCTCAAGAAGGTTTAGCAAAAGTTTAATCATTTCAGGTTGTTATTATACTTTAAAAACAATGCTTGTTGTGGAAGCTTTTTGAAATATGTTGTAATAGCGTGATGTTTTGAAAAATATTTATCTTTTGAAAATTCGCGTCCTACAACTAGCAGCTATAGATCAAAGTAAGTAAATCCCAAGTTAAAGTAAAAAATTTAAAGAGGCATTATTACATAGCAAATACCCCAAATAAAATAGCTTAAAGATCAAAAGTTTAAAACAGTAGCAAAGCAGTTGTGTGGCCTCCATCGAGTCCCTCGCAGCACCGACCCACCTAAGGATTACTTGCACAGGAAGGCAGAATGGTGAGTTTATGAAAACTTAGTGTGTAATCCCTTATTAAACAAACAATCAGTCATACAATAGGCAAATATAGTCTGGGCTTAAGCCCAATTCTGATGTGATCTAGTATCGGTGAGGGCCTTAGCCCAATCTGATGACGATGCAGATGTAGGCTTTAGCCCATTACAATGCTGATAATAGAAATGCAATCAGAATTCCTACCCATCCATCCTCTACACTCCTCTCCGTCCAGGCCTACACTCCATGTGGGGATAAAATCGACCCATCCATCCCTACACTCTAAAATGTAGCACCGATTGTGGCACTAAATAGTATATAGTCATACAAATCATAGGGGCATATCAGTCATTTTAAATCATAGAGGTATAACAGTCATCTCATCAGTATGGGATCTAAGTATACTTACCGATCCAACAGTAGGTCCACAGTCATCTTGGGCAACCCGTGCAACCTTAATAGTCAATCAATGGAAATGGGCCCAAGACCTTAATACAGCCCATGTAGGCCCACACGCCCATGTGGCCTACAAAGCCCAAAAATGGCCATGGCCGTGTAAACCACATAGCCTGGCCCAATAATCTCCACACGTCCATGTGGTTTACCTGTGTGGGGCCCACGAACACGTAGGGCTCACACGACCCATTTAGGCCCAACATGGCCCAAAACGGCCTAAGCCTGTGAAATTGCTCACGATGGCCTCTCGATCGAATGCCCACATTTTGTACTTCTAATTCTCTACACGAGTGAGCGCACGCTCGTGTAGCGACACTAGTCATGTTTTCTGGCTTTTTCCATTTTATGATTATAGCAGTGTGATTACACACCTTAAACGAAGATGCGTGAGTAGCCCACGAGCCCAAAGCCTACATTCAATCAAAGAACTCTGTTAATCAATGAGAATAGGATTAACATCTCCTTATAGATATCGCAAAAATTTCCACTAATACTTGCCTTTGTCGTACTAATGAAGATTCCACCCTTAAACTGATACACACAACTGATTACGAAATCCTTTAGAGATACCTGCGTTCCTAACGAACTTATTAACTAACATAGTACACACACATAAATTGAACCAAGTGCACAACCACTTACTGAAGGTGCAAGGCCGAAACTAGTGACGGAAAGAAATCAGTTCACAATCCCCAAAAAGATCGCCGCTACAACAAGGTAGAACTAGCGCAATCACTCCACTAAAAATAGTCGGTCGAAAAAGAAGGTGTTAAAAGAAAACCATAGATTTGGCAAAAAGGGAAGAGAGGTGAACAAAAACAAAATCTAAATAGCAGCACTTACCACCCGATCGACAGGGAAGAAAAATAAAAGAAGGAGTCAGCACACAGAAGGTAAATGAAAGAGCAATATTCGGCTAGTAAAGATTCAATTGCACTTGAGAGAAGAAAGAAGAAGAAGGCAGGAAAGAATTGATCACCCCAAGCTAAAGCCAAAAAGGTTTGAGAGATAGGAAAGCAATAGGTATTCGGCCAAGAAGGAGAAAAACCGTGGACAAGAAGGTTGGAGAGAGGAGTAGAATCGCAAGTAAAAAGGACTGAAAGGTACCCGAAATAGCACAACACTGCTTCAGAAACAAAAGAAACCAACCATAATTTTGCAAAAACCCAAAAGAAAATGTAGAGAAAAGAGCCCCGAAGAGTAGACAATGCCGAAAGTATTAAAGAATAGCAACTCAGCCGAAAATCCCTATGCCCACTACCCAATTTCGACACAACTCTACCATACCTCAAACTCCACTTTTTCCTCCCTTATCTCCCTCCTAGAATCTCTCCACCATAATCTACTCAACCGCCCATTCAAACTTCAATCAAACACCTCAATTTCGGTCAACCAAGGACACTTCCCTAGCACTTGTAGTAGAAATAAAATGCTCCATTTGCCCTGCCAAGCCTCGAACCTCAGACCCCAAGGAACAATCCACACGTCACTTACCCTTATACCAGTAGGCTTTTTATTACACAAAACACCCACATTTATTTAAGAAGCCTACTAACTAGAGACAGGGTTAATTCAAGAAAACAATTTTTTTTTACAAGCCAAGGCTTGAACTCAGGACTTCTCCAACACTTCTCAAGACACTTAACCACTGAAGCAAGCATGCAATTAGGCAACACAACATACAAAAATAATTGCTTTTATTTTTGGGGCGTTACAATTACTTTGTTTTTCCCCCAATCTAGACCCGTACTTCATTTTCATGATCTATAATATCATATTTAACTTATTTAATCGTCAAATTATTCAATTCAGTCCAAAACACATTATGGAAAAATTTACATTTTTGCCTCTAACTTTTCAACATTTTACAATTTAGTCTCTAAGTTCGTAAAATGAATTTCTCTCAATTTCTTCACAAACCAAGCCTAGCCGAACCTTTTTCATACTCATGACAGCCCACATTTTCCATTTATTCACATTTTACCACACATTTTATAACCTTTTACAAATAAGTCCCTATTTAACGTTTTTACCGAAAATCACTTTACGAAAGTCGTTTGACAAATAAAAAACATGCATTTTCTACCATCAAACATCAAAATACAAGCATATTCAACATGGGTCAAATTTTAGACTTTAATCCTTCTTCAAATTAGTCCTTGGGAAGGCTAGATTAGGTTAAGACAACTTCAAAAACATAGAAATAATTAAAAACGGGGCAAGAACGGACTTACAATCGAGCTTGAAAGTGGCCAAAACTGTAACACCCCAAACTCGGCCCGGATGTTATGGTCAGATCCAGTGTGTCAGATTGAAGTGTTTTATCGAAAACCTTATTTTCATTAAAAACCCTTCAAGAGAAAATTAAGTAACATTTAGTTTGTATTTAGTTAAATTAAGTAACATTTAGTTTGTATTTAGTTTCCAAAGCATAGTAATGACAATGAAATAATATCTAGCAAATAGGCCTTATTACAATTCGGACTGAAATAACTTTAAATACTAGAAATTATATGCTTAAAAAAAAAGTCCAAGTCGTCTTGCTAGTTGGCCACCTTGGAGTCCCTTCAACCGTTGAACCACCTACTGAGGATCACCCGAGAAAAATAAAAGAGGGGGTGAGTTTTCGAAAACTCAGTATGTACAACCCTCAAAGAGTATTAAGCAATCATCAGTCACTTTGGGCTTGAGCCCAATTCAATAACGGTGGCCTTTGTGCCTTAGCCCATATTAGTCTCAGTTGGGCCGAAGCCCACATCGCAATCATATCACAATAACATCATACATGCAATACTATGCAAGCCACCCCAATAATCCAACCGCTACACACCAACTCCGTCCCCAAATACACATCATGTGAGGATATAAATATCAACCCACCCATTCGATACACATCAATGGTAGCTCGGTTGCGATATTACCTTCATTGCAGCAAGCTGCTAATCAAATATTAGGCTTAATAGCCATCGGTGGATCCACGATTGTCAAGAAACCATGCGATCCTCATATACTTCCTCTATTCTTGTAATGCCCCAAAAATCTCGAAACCCGGAAATCTCAAAATCCTAAATTTTCTTTTCTTCGGTTCTAATAAAAAAATGTGCTAGGTAATTTCGGTTAAGTAGGTGATAGTAGGTCTTGGCTAAGGTTTGAGTCCGAACTTAGGGGAAAAGAAAATTATGCGTTAATAATTAAAAGGATCTTGTTGGCAAGTAGTTGGGCTTTTAAATAAAGATATGGGTAAAATGGCATAAAAAAACCTTGTGGTGGAGTGGCTAAGTGATGCCACTTAGAGTGTAGGGAGGTGGCGTTAGTAGCTAGCAAGGAGATCCAAGGTTTGAATCCTAGCTTAGTATTTTTTAGAAGTTTAATTTTGGCCTTCTAAAAGATGGGAAATGGCGTGAAGATGGACTCCAAGGGGAGTGTTCAGAAGAGAAATTTGAGGGAAGGATCAAAGGGTTATCAGGGAGAAAAATGAGGAGATGAGAAGGGGGAAGTGATGGAGCCGAATGGGGAATTGAGGGTCAGGAAATTTGGCTATAGGGGCTATAAATAGGTGTCGAATACAAGGTTGCCAGGCTAATGCCGAAATCTCTCTCACTTGTTATCGGAAACCCTTTTCTCTTCAAGATCCAAAAAGCCTAAAATCTTTGTTTCTTTCTTTCTTTTCTTGTGCCGATTCTTCTTTTACTCTTCCTCTGTAATTTGTTCCAAATACACATTATTCACCATACTAAGCTTGAAAGCCGAATCTCCCAAGGGCCGAATACTCTTTGGCCAAATACTCTTGGTGCAATTACTACTCCTTCTACTTCGGTCAAATCTAGTGTAAGTGTTGTTCTCCCAATTGGTTTTGCTAAGAATCTATTACACTATTCTTTCCTCACTCTTTCTAATCAACTGTGGTAGGGATTTAGTATCGGATCTTGGATCTTAGCTCTCTACTGAAATTGTTCCTAGGTGTTTGCGATTTTGGTAAGTATTCCTCTTCCATTGGCTAAGGTGGCTGAATGTTCATAGTTAAAGTAAGGGGACTTGCGTTGGATACGAGTCACCAATTATTTTGGTTTTGATAGTCAAGATTGGTGCAGATCTAGGAGTTGATCGTGGTTAGAGATTTAAGAAGGGGCTACTATACTTATCGCGCAAGGTAAGGTTAAGGTGAGGTTTCGGTTTAGTAAAGATATGTATTAAGCATGTGATTAATTGAAGGGTGATATCATTTGTAGGTTGGTGACTAAGGGAATCACAACACGCTTGCTTACCAGGTGTGTACATACACTACACACACACAATGAATTAGCAAAAGCCGAAATGCCGAAAAGCCAAAATGCCGAAAAGCTTAAAGTTGGGCTACAGTAGTCTTGCGATTGCGCGAACACTCGTGAGGAGGAAATTGATAAGTTGTCTGAGGCCTATGGGCGATTCCATGGACTTGGGCTGTGAATTGGCCAACCGGGCCAAAATAGGCTTAATGGGCCTGACGGGCTATTGGGCCCATAATAGACAAAAATTGATAATTGATGCTATGTGATAGAAATTTGTATGTGAGCATGTGTATAATGTGATTTGGGCCTAATGGGCCATATGAATGTGATTGAGCCTAGTGGGCCACATGTAGATAAGTGGATTTGACTGGGCTTTGTAAGGGGTTTTGGGCCTAGTATATGATGACTACATAAAACTTAATTAATTAATTGCGATCGTGGAGAAGTCAAAGGGTTAAGATGTGGCAACGGGTATATGCATGTCTAGGATTGGATGTAGGGAGAGCTTGGTACTTAAGCGGTCTTAATGACTCACCTCCTCTTCTCTGGAATCCTACCTGGTGCATAGTATTCGTTCATATTAGCTCATGGGATTTGTTAATGGGCCAAGGTAAGTGAAAACCATAAAGAAAGAGAAAATTATCGAAATACCCCTAAGGGAGAAAATGACAAAAATACCCCTAGGCGTTGGATGCAAGTTTTATGGATGTGACATGAATACATATGATATTCTGCTTAGGTTGCATATGGGTTGGGAATTTTGGAACAGAGGAAGTATATGAGGATCGCATGGTTGCTTGACAACCGTGGATCCACCGAAGGCTTTTTAGGCCCATTATATGATTAGCAGCTTGCTGCAATGAAGGTAGTTCCTCAACTGGGCTACCATCAAAGTGCATTGGTTGGGTGGGTCGATATTTATATCCCCACATAAAATGTACCGGGGGATGGAGCTGAAGTGTAGCGGATGGATTATTGGGGTGGGTTGCATTGCACTACATTGCATGTGTAATTTTATGATGATTGATGAATGCTTGCTGCTCAACGAGGGTGTACACCCTGAGTTTGCGAAAACTCACCCCCTCTTTTATTTTTCTCTGGTAATGCTCAATAGGATGTTCGATGTATGGAGGGACTCTAGGTGGCCAGCTAGCAAGACAACTTGGATTTGTTTTAAAAGCATATAAGTTCCTAGTTTATTAAGTAATTTTTAGTCTGGATTGTAATAAGACCTTTCCCTTTTCGTTATTATTTGGCTTATTATTCTTATGCATTGTAATTGCGAGAAGTTGAACAAGGATTTTGTAAACCATAGTTTTTATATACTACGTTCCCGCAACCAAACTTTTAATTGATAAACTTTCTTAATCAAATGTTTTAAACAAAGCTTTCGCAATTGAAAAGAGTGTTTTCACAAGTTAACTAAGGTTTCATATCTTAAGGAAGGGTTTTCAATGAAAACGAGGTTTTCGCTAAAACACTTCAATGTGATGCGCCAGATTCGGCCATAACTTCTGGGCCGGGTTTGAGGTGTTAAATTTCCATAATTCCCAACCCATATGAAACCTAAATAGAATTTCATATGAATGCAGCAGGTATACATGTAACATCCAGAAGTCTTACATTCAACACATAGGGGTATTTCGGTAATTTCTCGCCCTTAGGGGAATTTCGGTAATTTCTCTTTATTATGGGTTTATTACTTACCTTGGCCCGTTAACAAGTCTACGTTAGCTAAAGTGAACAGATACCATGCGCCAGGTAGGATTCCAGAGAAGAGGAGGTGAGTCATTAAGACCGCTTAAGTACCAAGCTCTCCCTAGATCCAATCCTAGAAATGCATATACCCATTGCCACACCTTAACCTTATGACTCGTCTACGGTCGCAATTAATTAATTATGTAAGTTTTATGCCTGATTGAGTAGTTACCAAAAACTAGGTCCACAACCCCTTACTAAACACTAACAGATCCACACTTATTCATTTGGCCCCTTTAGGCCCAATCTCATTCATATGGCCCATCGGCCCCAATCACATTCATATAGCCCATCAGGCCCAATCACATTCATAGTCATGCAATCATATGATTTTTCATCACTTAGTATCAACTTTCCAATTTTGCCTATTACGGGCCCTACACCCCTTCGGGCCCATTTAGCCTATTCTGGCCCGGTTGGCCAAAACACGACCCAAGTCTATGGAATCACTCATGGGGCCTTTGATAACCTACCAGTTCCCCCCTTACGAGTGTTCGCGCACTCGTAAGACTATTGTAGTCAAACTTCTGGCTTTTCGGCATTTCAGCTTTTCGGCATTTTGGGATTTGCCAGTCTACTGTATATGTGCAGTGTATGTACACACCTGGTACTAAAACGTGCCGCGATCTCCTTCACCACGAACCTAGAAATGATGTCACTCAATGATTAATCACACCCTTATCAAATATGATCACCAAAAATTGAAAATCTCACCTTTGCCTTACCTTGAATGATAAGCCTTAACAACCCTTTCTTGATCACTAATCATGAGTATTTCTTAAATTTACATCCATCTTAATCATTAAGAACTAAAAAACAAGTGACTTGGAATCATCTTAAGTCACTCTTAAATCATCTATGACCATTCGGCCAACCTTAACCAATAAAACAGGAACACTTACCCAAAACCCCAAAACGCCTAAGGGGCAATTCGGCAGATTTCTGAAATTCGAGATTCGATACTGATCCCTTTCCAAAACCGATTTAGAAAAGGTCAGGGAGAGAAAAAATCGGTACTAGGAAGACCAACTAAAAGAAAGTAAAGCACTTACACAAGAATCGATCGGCCAACGTTGAAGAAAAAGTGGCAGCACAATAGGATTTTGGCCAAAACATTTCAGCTTTAGAAAAAGTAACTAGGAGCAAGAAAGAAAAGAGTTTGATGAGAAAGGAAGAGAAGAAATCAGCACAAAATAAAAGAGAAAGAACAAGGGATTTTGGCTTTTAGATATTTCGAGAGAAAAGTGTTTTCGGTAAAATAGAAAGGAAGAATTTGGCATTAGCCTAGAATCCCCAAAACGGCACCTATATATACTATAGCCGAATTTACCTATCCTCAAATTCCCAATTCGGCTCCACTTCTCTACACCCCTCATCTCCTAAATTTTCTCCCTGATAACTCCTTAATCCTTTTCTTAAATTTCTCCTCTGTTCAGTCCCTTCAGAGTTCACATCCAACGCCACTACTAGCCATTTATTGAGAAAAAATAAATCCTTCTTTTGAGCAAGGAGGGATTTGAACCCCAAACCTCCTTGCCATGCATGTGACGCCACCTCTAAGCCCCACATGTGACGCTACTTGCCACTCTAACACAAGGCTCCTTGTGTCCAATTCCTCCTTCATTTATTTAAAAACCAACCTACTTGCCATCAAGGTTCTTTAAATTATTAAACTATAATTTCCTTCACCCCAAAGTTTGAACTCAAAACTTAACCAAGGCCTATTGTCTCATAAATTACACTTGACTAGGAATATTAAGCATACCTTTTATCAAAACCAAAAAAAAGAAAGTTTAGGATTTTTGGGGCGTTACAACTCTACCCCCTAAAAGAAATTTTGTCCTCGACATTTTAGCTGATCCAAACAATTGAGGATATTGATGTCGCATCGTTTCCTCAGGTTACCAAGTAGCCTTCTCAGCCTTCTGATTATTCCAAAGCATTTTGACTAATAGGACAGACTTCCTTCTCAGTACCTTAACATCACGACCAATTATTTGTATGGGCTCTTCCTCGAAAGTTAGGTCTGGCCTAACCTCGATCTCCTCAACCGACACGACATGTGAAGGATTCGAGTGACATCATCTTAGCATGGAAACATGAAACACGTCATGGATTTGGCTTAGTTTAGAAGGTAATTCCAGCTGATAAGCGACTGGCCCAATCCGCCTCACAACCCGATATGGCCCAATAAACCTTGGGCTTAGCTTCCCCTTCCGTCCAAACCTTAATAACTTCTTCCATGGAGAGACCTTAAGAAAAACTAAGTCCCCCACTGCATACTTTATCTCTTGACGCTTAAGGTCAGTATACAACTTCTGCTTATCCGAGACCTCCTTCAATCGATCACGAATCAATTTTACCTTACCTTCAGTATCTGCTACTAACTCAGGGCCCAAAACTCTCCGTTCGCCCAATTCCGTCCAACATGTTAGAGTTCGACACCTTCGCCCATACAGTGCTTCATACGGAGCCATCCCAATACTTGCTTGATAACTATTATTGTACGCAAATTCGTCCAACGGCAAAAAGTCTTCCCAGCTACCTCGAAACTCAATTACACATCCCCTTAACATATCTTCCAAAACTTGGATCACCCTTTCCGACTGTCCATCAGTTTGAGGGTGGAATACCGTACTGAAGTTTAACCTAGTACCCAATGCCTCGTGTAGCTTCTTCCAAAATCGTGAAGTGAAACGTAGGTCCCTATCAGATATTATGGAAACTGGCACTCCATGCAATCTTACAATCTCCGCCACATACAACCTAGCTAGCTTTTGTAATGAGTAATCGGTGTGGATCGGTACAAAATGGGCAGACTTGGTTAACCGATCCACTATAACCCATATCGAGTCTTTCTTAGTAGGCGTCAAGGGTAGCCCACTAACAAAGTCCATAGTAATTCTTTCCCACTTCCAAAGTGGAATCTTTACTGGCTGAAGAAATCCTAAAGGCAACTGATGCTCTACCTTCACCTTTTGACAAATCAAGCATTTACCTACGAACTCCATAACCTCGCGCTTAAGTTCAGGCCACCAATAAAGCTCACACAAATTCTGATACATCTTGTTTCCGCCAGGATGCATAGCATAGAGACTGCTATGCGCTTCCCGCAGAATAGACTGCCTTAGATCATCGTCCTTTGGTATACACATCCTCCTAATGAAACACAACGCTCCTTCACTATTTATCCCAAAGTCTAACGTCTCCCTATTTTCTGCTTGTCTAAAACGAGCACCCAAAGTCTCATCCACTAATTGCTTACTCTTTATCTACTCAACCCACACTGGCTTTACTTGAAGCTCAGCTAACAAGCTACCATCATCCAACAAGCTTAAACGGGTGAGGATAGCCCTCAAGTACGACTTAACCCTATGACTCAACGCATCGGCTACCACATTTGCTTTGCCAGGGTGATATTCAATTGTGCCATCATAATCCTTCAATAATTCCACCGACCTACACTGCCTAAGGTTTAGCTCCTTTTGGGTAAAGAGATACTTCAAACCTCTTATGGTCTGAATAAATTATGTACTTCTCTCCGTATAAATAATGCCTCCATATTCTTAGCGCGAAAACCACCGTAGCTAGTTCCAAGTCATGGGTTGGGTAATTCACCTCGTGAGTCTTAAGTTGGCGCGACGCATACGCAACCACCTTTCGTTCTTGCATCAATACACAGCCCAAGCCTACATGCGACGCATCACTATAAACCGTAAACTCCTTTTCAGGCTCTAGCTGGATCAACATAGGGGCCTCAGTTAAAACCTTCTTAAGCTTTCCAAAACTCTCTTGCTGCTTGTCCGTCCAATCAAACGATACCCCCTTTCTCAACAACTTAGCTAAAGGTGCAGCAATTAATGAAAAGCCTTCAACAAATCGCCTATAGCACCCTGCCAAGCCTAGAAAACTTCAGATTTTTGACACTAACTTAGGTGTTTTCCAGTCTAACACTGCTTTAATTTTCTGGGGATCCACCTTAATCCCCTCAGCTGACACCACATGTCCTAGAAAGTAACCTCATTTAGCCAAAATTCACACTTATTGAATTTGACATACAGTTGCTTCTCCCTCAAAATCTGCAGCACAATTCTTAAGTGTGCATCATGCTCATCCTCATTTCTTGAGTACACTAAGATATCATCTATAAAAACCATCACGAACCGATCCACGTAGGGATGGAAAACCCGATTCATGAGATCCATGAAAGCGGCAGGTGCGTTCGTCAGACCGAATGGCATCACTAAGAACTCGTAGTGCCCATAACGAGTTCTAAAAGTTGTCTTTTAAACATCTGCCTCCTTAACCCTCAATTGGTGATACCCCGAACACAAATCAATCTTCGAGAAAATGGAAGCTCCTCTAAAATGATAAAAAAGATCATTGATTCTTGGCAAAGGGTACTTGTTTCTAATAGTTAACTTGTTCAACTACTGGAAGTCGATGCACATTCGCAACGTCTTATCTTTTTTCTTTACGAATAACACCGGTGCTTCTATAACATCCTGATTTTTGGGTTTTTGTAATTTCTGAGAATTTGGTAAGTTTTTATAATTTGGTATTTGGTAAGTGAAAATTCATAGTTGGAATATGTAAATGGGCCTATGGAAGGCCCACGTGCTGGCCAAAACCCGGAAGAATTTTTGAATTTTGGACTTAAGGAGTTAGGGGCGTTGGATAGGTGGCCTTATTAAAAGACGAGGGCAAAATGTAACACAAAAGAGCCCTTGGCAAGATGGCTAAGTGACGCCACTAAGGAGCTAAAAAAGTGGCGTGTAAGTGGTTGAGGAGAGCCAATGTTCGATTCTCTAAGCTGGCAATTGTGGTGTTCTTTTTAGGTCTTGAGCAGGCAGGAGTTGGATGTTGAATGAAACTCTGTTGGAGAGAGTTTGAATCAGTCAAACACATGGATTAAGGAGTGATAAGGGGAGAGATTTTGGGGATTTGGAGAGAAGCTAAGAGTTGGTTGAATAGTGGGAATTGGAGAGGGGATTTCGATAGAGGAGTATTTGGCTAGTATTTCAGCATTTAGGGGCTTAGTTGTGCCGTTTTTCTTCTATTTTAACATCATAGAGTTATTCTTTTCTTCCCTTTTCTTCTCTAGCCGAAATCACCACTCTCTTCATCCAGTTTTCTTTCTTTTTATTGCCAAAACCAAACAATACTTTCTTTCTTTTCATCACATTTGCCGAATAGTCATAAGTACCGAAACCTTTGAAGATTAGTTGTGCCGTTTGCTTTTAGACCAGCATCTTTCCTGTTCTCTCTATTTATGGTGACCGATCCCTTCATCTGGTAAGCACTCAAAACTTTCATCTATTCATTATTTCGGGATTTAGAAGCCAAAATCTCTGAAGGCATAAGGGTGGCTGTCAACTTTTCTAGATTGATTATAACTTTGGATTGATTCGTATGTGTGTGTTAGTTTACAAAGGAGGTGATCAATGAGGAGCGTTGGATTAAAGGCGTGGGTGCAGCTAGATTTAGATCTAGTGCATCTAAGTCGACAAAGGTAAGGTTTCATGGCCATTAAGGTATTGGCCGAGTATGGTAAGAGAGTTCTTGCTTTGGTTTCATGGATTCATAGCTTAATTGGTTAAGTGGTGGATTGTAGGAATCATCGCATAGACAATCTCGTGGTGGTAGTCGCAAATCAGGTGTGTAACGAACCCTCTTTTGTAGCTTAACTCGATATCTGTCAAAAAGCTGAAATGCTAAAAATTTTGGCATTTCAAGGACTCGTGAGCATGCGAATGCTCATAGGTTAGTTAGATACGCTAAGTTTGATGATTGGGGTTGCTGGAATAGGTAAGGGCATGATTTCCTGCATCACGGTAAGTTGGGCCTCGAGGGGCTGAAATCGGGCCCAATAGGCTTTCGGGCCCATTTGGGTAAGTTTGGGAGGAAATGGAATCCAGATAAATTGCACATTAAGACAGATAATACCATCATGGAATATAGGCTAAATGGGCATAGATGACTAAATCGGCTATGTAGGGCCCATTAGGGGTTTTTGGCCCAATAACTCGGTTTTGCTAGAATGGGCTAGAATCGCTGTTTAAACACTTGAAATTGTTGGTAATTGATAATGAGCATGGAAAACCCTAATAATTGATAAAATAATGAAACTACCCTTATAATGTGAAAATGACCATTATACCCCTAGGGTTATGTTATAATTAAGATGCATGTGATATTGTTTTTGTACATGATATGCCATGATATGCATATAATATGCCATGATATATTCATATATACATGGGTTGGGCTTATATGAACGGAGGAAGTGCTAAAAGGGCTTTGCCCCAGTTTACCGAAAAGGGCTTTGCCCCAGTTATTAAAAGAGGCTAGGCCTCCAGTTATATGATAAAGCAGCTATGCTGCCAGTGGAGTGTATTGGTTGGGTGGGTTGAGTTATTCCCCATATGGAGAGCTTGGTTGGTATGGGTGGAGAGTAGCGGTTGGGTGGGTTGATAGTTTCCCCACATATGGATATGGGTTTGCATACATGCATTGGGATTTACATATTTGATTGTTATGAAAATGGGCCAGTGGGCCATACCGTTTACAGAATAAGGCTTCGGCCAGTGATCTGAATTATGAAAAGGCTTCAGCCCAGTAAGATTATATATGAACAAGGGCTAAGGCCCAGTAACCGTTAAATGAAAGGCTTCAGCCCAGTAACATGATTAATGAGAAGGCTTCGGCCCAATATGCTGGTATTAGTTTGGGATCTGAAAGGGGCTTGTTGCACACTGAGTTTCCAAACTCAGCCCCTTTCCTTATCTTTGCAGGTGAGCCTTGATGTGGAGACTTAGAGCCGAAAGGGATTCAGAGTGGCCATGATGATCGCTTTTGAACTTTGAAATCAGTAAACGGTTTTATATTATAGTATTATCTTAACTGTTATCATTATTTGTTTTTGGGTTGTAATAAGGCCATTTTAACTATTCTTCTGGGATTATTTTTTATTTTTTTAATAACTCTATATTTTTCTGATAATAATTAAAAATGGGCTAGACTTAGGGCGCGTTTTCAAAATGATGCTCGTTTTCAAAATAATGCAACGATACAATTAATCGGTTTATCAAAAGTATCTACTTGAATGAACTTCAACTCGTTTATCAAAGTGTGGCAATGGTTGTGGGCATGTCTAGGGTTGGATCCAATCAAGAGCTTGGTACTTAAGCAGCCTTCATGGCTCACCTCCTCTATTTCGGATACCTACCTGGTGCACAGCTTCCATTCACTTTGATTACTTAGCAAAAACTATCTTTTAAACACTATGAAGGACATTGAAAGAGGCATAGGTTTTCTTAAAAACTTCAATGTGACACGTCGGATCCAGCCATAACGTCTGGGCCAAGTTTGGGGTGTTACAGCTTCACATGGAGACACACTTGGTCGGATGAATCCTTGATCCAACAATTCCTGAATCTGTGCCTTAAGTTCTACCAACTCATTCGGTGCCATCCAATAAGGGGTGATGGACACCAGAGCCGTACCAGGTAACAACTTGATTCCAAATTCCACTTCTTTGTTGGGCGGCAACCCTGGTAGCTCCTTGGAAAAAACATCAAGAAATTCCCTAACTGTTCTCAACTCCTTAACAGTAGGGCTCTTAGCCTCTGTATCGCTAATATAAGCCAAATGGGCTTCGCATCCCTTTCGTACCAACTTCTCAACCCTTAATGCCGAAATCACATTCGACAGATAATTTCAGTGTTTACCAATCACTACCACCTCCTTATCCTCCGCCGTTCTTAACACCATTTTCTTTGCAGCGCAATCCACGATTTCTTGGTGTTTCACAAGCGAATCCATACTGAAGATTAAATCAAACTCGCTAAACGGTAGTTCCATCAAATCCGCTAAAAAGGTAACCCCTTGGACTACTAAGGGTACCTCCCTAAACAACTTATTCACTCCCACTGACTGACCTAACGGACTTATCACAGTAATCTCATTTGCAGTAATTTCAAACATATCACCCAAAGGTTTAGTCATATTGCATGCAACATATGAATGCGTCGATTCGATATCAATCAATGCAGTGTAAGATAACTCACGTATAAAGAACATACCCATTATCATATCTGGGGTATCCCTGTCTTCTTGGTGACGAGCAGCATAAACAAAAGCTGGCTGCCTCTCCTCAGCATGCCTTGTATTTCTGCCTGGTGCTCTACGTCTACATCCAATGTCGTTATCGCCCCTGGCCTGCTCACGGCCCCTTGGCAGCAGCTGACCACTTCTTGGTGGCTAAACACCACCTCGGCCCACGATTGGCACCTGACCTGGCCTTCTAGGGCAACTCTTGATCCTATGCTCCATAGATCCACAAACTAGACAAGCTCTCGTCCTTTTCCAACACTCGCCTATATGACTTTTCCCACAATCAGCCCAAGGTGCAACCCTTGATTAACAACAGGGGGCCCTGCTCTAACTGGCCCATTAACTCTGGCCCTAGCCCTAGGCCTCTGTCCAGCACCAGAAGTCTCAGACTCCCTTTTATTCTTACCCCTTTCTTTTTCCCAATTTAGGAGCTTAGTGCGCTTCACCTCCTCTGCTATCTTTGCTTTCTCTATCAACTCTGAGAAAACTCGCTCCCTTTGTAGAGCTATTAATACTCTGAGGCTATCCCTAAGACCATCCTCAAACCTAACGCAATGCTCATAGTCCGTTGCCACCATAACTCTTGCATACCTACTAAGGCGTAGAAATTCCGCCTCATACTCCACCACAGATTTGTTTCTCTGAGTCAAGTTCAGGAACTCCTTCCTTCTAGCATCCACATAACTCGTACCCACATACTTCTCTTGAAACGCAGTTCTGAAGAACTCCCAAGTGACCTGCTCAGGTTGGGTGCCCACTTTCACTGTCAACCACCACTGGTAAGCTTCTTCCCTAAGCAGTGACACTGCCTCTTTCAAATTTTGTTCAGGTGAACAATCTAAGTCCTTCATTACCCTTTCTGTGGCCTCCAACCAGTATTCAGCCACGTTAGGAGCCATACCAACCATGCCCTTAAAGATCTCAGCCCCATTTGATCGAAGTCACTCTAGAATTGACCCCTGATTTCTCATGCAATTATTGGGCCCTGCGACCCTTTCCAAAATCCTCAGCATTGCCTGCGACAACGCATCTTCCCCCGCGGCCCGACCATACGGTCCAGTCTCCGACACGGATGAGGCCGGAGCCTCTTTTACTCCAACATTGGGCATATGGCCCGATGCCAACGATTCATCCCTAACACTTCTGCGACCTCGGCCACGGTCTCTTGCACCTCTTCTAGCACTCATCGTTGATTCACAAATTATTTGGATTAAAAATTTTATGAAGTTTTTGTTGGTTCCAATAATTAAGCTGATGTTTTATGAAAGTATTAAAAATAAAGTTATTTTCGTAGATCCTTTACAGTTTCAAGGTCCTACAGGCTTCAGTTTCACTCCAACTAAAAGCCTCAATATAATCATCTAAAGTTGCCCACTAACTATTTATAGTATATCAAATTAAACAAGCTTAATAATAAAAGAACTTACTTGGTTCGACGTTAGAGACTCGGTGTGCCGCACAGCAAGATTTTTTTCCAAAACATTGTGATCAAAATTTTTTTCAAAACAACCCAAATAATAAGGCCCACTTCACAGCCTGATTTTTGTAACTTGGCTCTGATACCACTAAATGTAAAACCCCAAACTCGGCCAGGATGTTATGGCCAGATCCAGCGTGTCACATTGAAGTATTTTATCGAAAACCTTGTTTTCATTGAAAACCTTTCAAGAGAAAATTAAGTAACATTCAGTTTGTATTTAGTTTCCAAAGCATAGTAATGACAATGAAATAATAACTAGAGAATAGGCCTTATTACAATTCAGACTGAAATAACTTTAAATACTAGAAATGATATGCTTAAAAAAAAAACAAGTCTAAGTCACCTTGCTAGTTGGCCACCTCGGACTCCCTCCAACTGTCGATCCACCTACTGAGGATCACCTGAGAAAAATAAAAGAGGGGGTGAGTTTTTGAAAACTTAATGTGTACAACCCTCAAAGAGTATTAAGCAATCATCAGTCATTTTGGGCTTGAGCCCAATTTAATAACGGTGGCCTTTGTGCCTTAGCCCATATTAATCTCAGTTGGGTCGAAGCCCACATTGCAATCATATCACAATTACATCATACATGCAATGCTGTGCAACCCACCCCAATAATCCAACAGCTACACACCAACTCTGTCCCCCGATACACATTATGTGGGGATATAAATATCGACCCACCCATCCGATACACATCAATGGTAGCCCGGTTGTGGTACTACCTTTATTGCAACAAGCTGCTAATCAAATATTGGGCTTAATAGCCATCGGTGGATCCACGGTCGTCAAGCAACCATGCGATCCTCATATACTTCCTCTGTTCCATAATTCTCAACCCATATACAACCTAAACAGAATATCATATGAATGCAGCGAGTATACATGTAACATCCAGAAGTCTTACATTCAACACATAGGGGTATTTTAGTCATTTTTTGCCCTTATGGGTATTTCAATAATTTCTCTTCATTATGGGCTTATTACTTATCTTGTCCCGTTAATAAGTCCACGCTGGCTAAAGTGAACAGATACCATGCACCAGGTAGGATTCCAGAGAAGAGGAGGTGAGTCATTAATACCGCTTAAGTACCAAGCTCTCCCTAGATCCAATCCTAGACATGCATATACCCATTGCCACACCTTAACCTTATGACTCGTCCACGGTCGCAATTAATTAATTATTTAAGTTTTATGCTTGATTGAGTAGTTACCAAAAACTAGGTCCACAACCCCTTACTAAACACTAACAGATCCACACTTATTCATTTGGCCCCTTTAGGCCCAATCTCATTCATATGGCCCATCGGCCCCAATCACATTCATATGGCCCATCAGGCCCAATCACATTCATAGTCATGCAATCATATGATTTTTCATCACTTAGTATCAACTTGCCAATTTTGCCTATTACGGGCCCATTTAGCCTATTCTGGCCCGGTTGGCCAAAACACGTCCCAAGTCCATAGAATAGTTCATGGGGCCTCTAATAACCTATCGGTTCCCTCCTTACGAGTGTTCACGCACTCGCAAGACTATTGTAGCCGAACTTCTATCTTTTCAGCATTTCGACTTCTCGGTATTTTGAGATTTGTCGGTCTACTGTATGTGTGCAGTGTATGTACAAACCTGGTACTAAAACGTGCCGCGATCTCCTTAGCCACGAACCTACAAATGATGTCACTCAATGATTAATCACACCCTTATCAAATACGATCACAAAAAATAAAAAATCTCACTTTTGCCTTACCTTGAACGAAAAGCCTTAACAGCCCTTCTTTGATTACTAATCACGAGTATTTCTTAAATTTGCATCCATATTAA
The DNA here is from genome assembly GCA_025698465.1 of Gossypium longicalyx. Taxonomy (NCBI): domain Eukaryota; kingdom Viridiplantae; phylum Streptophyta; class Magnoliopsida; order Malvales; family Malvaceae; genus Gossypium; species Gossypium longicalyx. The sequence goes on along the minus strand of CM046995.1, from coordinate 60,753,262 downwards.
TCATTAAGAACTAAACAACAAGTGACTCGTAATCATCTTAAGTCACTCTTAAATCATCTATGACCATTCGGCCAACCTTAACCAATAAAAGAGGAACACTTACCTAAAACCCCAAAATGCCTAAGGAGCAATTTGCTAGAGATCTGAAATCCGAGATTCGATACTAATCCCCTACCAAAACCAATTTGAAAAAGGTGAGGGAGAGAAGAAATCAATACTAGGAAGACCAAATAAAAAAAGTAGAGCACTTACACAAGAATCGACCGGCCAACGTTGAAGAAAAAGTGGCAGCACAACAGGATTTTGGCCAAAAGATATTCAGCTTTAGAGAAAGTAACTAGAAGCAAGAAAAAAAAGAGTTTGATGAGAAAGGAAGAGAATAAATCGGCACAAAATAAAAGAGAAAGAACAAGGGATTTTGGCTTTTAGATATTTAGAAAGAAAAGTGTTTTCGGTAAAATAGAAAGGAAGAATTCGGCATTAGCCTAGAATCCCCAAAATGGCACCTATATATACTATAGCTGAATTTACCTATCCCTAAATTCCCAATTCCACTCCACTTCTCTACACCCCTCATCTCCTAAATTTTCTCCCTGATAACTCCTTAATCCCTTCCTTAAATTTCTCCTCTGATCACTCCCTTCAGAGTTCACATCCAACGCCACTACTGGCCATTTATTGAGCAAAAATAAATCCTTCTTTTGAGCACGGAGGGATTCGAACCCCAAACCTCTTTGCCATGCATGTGACACCACCTCTAAGCCCCACATGTAACACTACTTGCCGCTCCAACACAAGGCTCCTTGTGTGCAATTCCTCTTTCATTTATTTAAAAACCAACCTACTTGCCATCAAGGTTCTTTTACTTATTAAACTATAATTTCCTTCAGCCCAAAGTTTGAACTCAAAACTTATCCAAGGCCTATTATCACATAAATAACACTTGACTAGGAATATTAAGCACACCTTTTATCAAAACTGAAAAAAAAAAAAAGAAAGTTCGGGATTTTTGGGGCGTTACAAAAACCCTAGCTATGGACTCCTTGTGAATTTTTGATATGAGGTGATGAAATTGAGAAGATGGACATCTTTTATTTAGTTAATATTATTGTCCATCAGAAGGTATAATGGTCTAATTGCCATTTAAGGACCTCTATTTAAATGTTCATAACAATTAGACATGTTTAACTTATAGAATTCAAGTTTTGCATCTATTGCAATTTAGTCCTTCTATTTAAACTGAGCACTCAATTGATAAAATTTGTTAACGAAATTTTCACATAATTATTTTATCATGCTATGGACCTTAAAGAAATAATAAAATAAATATTTCTACTTTGGATCTATGGTCTAGAAATCACTGTTCTAATTTGACCCAAAAACGGACTGTTACATCAGATGTTACAACTCAAAAACACTTAACCAAAAGTTTTACAATAGATGTATAGGAAATCTAGACATACTTCTTATTTATTTTTTTAAAAATAAAAGACTAAATAAATAAAATGTTTAAGAATACATTAGAATTTCAAAAGCAACATATGACATTATAGCTTAAAACTATGTTAAAGACAGACTCAAAATGATGCCCTCTGTTGGAAAAAAAACCCAATTTGAAAAACGATTTTCTTGCACAGCGGAAAATAAATATTTTAAAAATCAACTCGGTTTGTGATATTTATAGCAATGAACCTTAATCGAATTCATACATGTGTTTTTTGATTAATAGATCCTTGATGTTTTTCGGCATTTAACCAAAAATATTTTCTTCTCTATTCTTGTACCATGAACTGCTTTGAGTATGGGCTTGAACCAATTGAATCAAAACACAAAACTAGAAAAAACTTTCCTTTTGGGGTGAAAATGAAAATTCTCTCTTCTTTAATAGAAACTTGTAAAATTGTTATTCTGAAAAATATGTTTACAAGTTGAAAATAAATTCTCTCTATTATTTGACAAAATAACAATCTCTCAAAAGTTGTCTTTAATAACTCTACCGATGCCATCTATTTAGGAAAAGAGAAGGTAGAACCCTTGTAGAGTTGTAGAGATTTATTTTAAATAGAAAAATAACATCCTACTTAGAGTAGGAGAGGGGTGAATGACTCACTTTAATAACCTATTTTTCAATGGTGTCGAAAATTGTGGTTTCAGGACCACAAATATGAATAGTGAGTCCATAAATATTATTATTTAATATTTATGAGTCAAATATAGTATTTTACTGAATTTTGATGTGATAATTTTTGCTAATTGAATGAATAGTTAAGTACAAGTGGTTTGTCCCTATAGTCAGTGGTTTTAGAAAATGAGGTATTGTGACCTCGTTTCTGTAAACTGAAATCGTAATTATTTTTATTAAATATTTACGGAGTGATAACATAGGTGTATTGAAATTTGGTCTAGAATTTTTTGACGTTTGTATAGTTAATTAAGAAAAAATGACTAAATCGTAATAGTTGCAAAAGTTAATCGCTATTAGTTTATTTGTGTATAGTTATTATAAAGTCTTAATTAAAGGGTTTTATAAGGCAATTTAACCTTGTTGGATTTTAGTGGCCGATTGCTATGCTTAATTAGTGTAAAATTTAACAACAAAATATTGATTAGTAATTTATATATGAATTAAAAATATAAAACAATGGCATAGTCATTTTACTTTCCACTTTCTTCAACCTCTCATGATCAAAACTCCATTGTTGAGCAAGGAATCATTTGACCTAGCTTTAAGTTTCTTGTATGGTATGTGTTTTTGGGTTCGTTTTTAGTGATTTTGATATTTTTGAGATTGTTGTAGCTTAATCTAGCTAATCTAGGGTCCAACTCATAAAACTGTTAAATGTTTTGATTTATGTCATTGTTGAATTTTTTATATTTTTAAAGTTCGATGCTAGATTTTTAAGCTTGATAGTTAAATAGGACTATTTTGTAAATTGGTTTTGGTTGATTTTAAAGTTTAAGGATTAAGCTGTTAAAATAGTAAAGTTCATGAAATTCTTGTGAAATTTTGATAAATATGGGGTGTATAGGGACTATATAGAATTCAGCTAGCATTGATTTGATTAAATTGTGATAGATTTGAAAGTTTCGGGTTTAGGGATTAAATTGAATAAAAGGTAAAAGTTTAGGGTAACTGCGTAAAATGTTGATTAAGGGTCTAATATGTGAATTTAAGTGTTTTAAGATATTTTAATTGGTTAATTGAAGTAATTTGTTATACTTAGATCAAGAAACGGATCAATTGGTTGATAATCGTATGAAAGGAAAAGTCGTCGAATAGTCGTTGTCTAGGTGTCTGTAGTTATTGTATTTGGTAAGTTTGTACTAAGTTTAATATGTTTGATGATTTTTGAATTTAATTATGTATGTGATCATATATATATGCATAATTAATGTGATTAATTGAGGTAGTTATGAAATGGAAATGTATTAGATTTAAATGTAAATTATTGCATGGTATATGGTTACATTGATATAAGTTTATATACGAAATGTATGTTATCATGGTTAATGTTTGAACATGTGATGACCTCAAAAAATAAAATAAAGCCTGTGTGAAATTAGCAAATAGCTAGGATACAAATGACATGTCATTAGGGCATTCCGGACACTAATTGCCGATGATTACAGTTCCAAGTACTATGTACCGGTGTTTCACTTCTAGGAACTTTGTGCTAGTGTTTATAGTTTCAAGTACTATGTACTGGTTGTGGATACCATATTGATGGTTGGAGATCCTGCATGTGTTGTGAATTCTCTGAAGCTTGTGTGAGCAGCATTGCATATTGGTTAATGTTCTATTTGTCAGCTTGTGTAAGCATTACCCTCCTGCGTATCTGAAGTCAATTTACTATAGTTCTCTGGGAAAATAGTTAATTATTGAAATGGAAATGAAATAAGATGACATGATGATTTATGTTATATTGAGTATAGTTTGGTATATGAATCCTGGCATGTTATGTTCTGATGATTTTATTTATCCAGGCTTAACCATTAACATGGCAGAAATTATGGAACAAGACAAATGAATGTAATTTATATGTTATATATGAACTGTAAACTTAAATTAATAGGTATGTAATGTTTTGTTTTACAAAATTACTAAACTTTACGTAAGCTTCCTATTTTTGGTTTTCTTGTTTGTAGATTGTCTGGCTCTTGTTGTCGATTTATTTGTTTATTTTGTCCCGATTATATATGGCATGTAAATAGGGGTTTTCGCATGTGTATGTTAATAGGTATTTTGGTGATATTTTGTGCCATTTGGGACGTAAACAAGTATATAGTATGAATGGATGATTTTGGCATTTGGTATTTGTGGTTTAGTTGTTGAATGAATAAGCTTGATAAGTTAATTATGTTTCGGTTTGAATGGTTAATGTTTATGTTTGAATTGTGGTGCAAATTAGGGCATATTGGTTAGGCACTTAGGATAATGTTATTTGGCATGTTTTGGTACATTTTGAATAAGTTTAAGTGATGCTACTTGCATGAATTGAGACTTAAGGAATTGTAGGTGAAATGACTTGATTTTGAAGATACTTTTAAGTGAATGCGGCCTATGACACAGTCTGCCACATGGTCTTGTGACACACACGGTTGGATGACATAGTTAAATTTTGGTGTAGGTTTGTTCACATGGTTATAGAGAGTTACTGTAACAGCCCGAATTAGACCCTAGTCAGAACAGTGGTTTCAGGACCACAAATCTGAGTCAAAAAAATAATTTAATATTATTTTTTATGTTTACTGCATGTTAATTAATATGTGTGAAATTTTTGTGATTTAATTTTATCATTTGAGTGTCTGATTTGATAAAAGGACTTAATCGCGTTAAATGCAAAATTAGCATGCTATAAGTTAAGGTGCTTATTTGCTATGGTTTCTTAATTTTGAAGTACTTAAAGTGAAATATGGCCATTGAATAATGATATGGACGATAAAGGACAACCATTATGAAATTTTCATATTAATTTATAAAGGTTAAAAAGGTAAATGATGCATTAATATGTAATTAAATAAATCATAAAGTAAATATGCATGTTTATCATCTTGTTGGCCAAATGTAAGAAAGAATAAGAAGCTATTTTCTTTGTTTAAGGTTCGAAACCTTGGAGATCAAATTAAGGTATGTATTTTGCTCGGTTTTTTATAATTTTTATGTTTTTGAGATTATTACTTCGTGTTTTATCAAGCCCATGCCTCAATTTCAGAATTTGATGATGATTTTGAGTTATGCCATTGTTGATTTTATGAGTTTTGAAATGTTAATTGATGAAATATGGAAGCTTGATAATTGATAAATATGTTTTGTATTTGAATTTTTGATGAATTTGAGTAATTTGGGCTAAATAGTAAATTTTGTGAATTGAGGGGTCAAAATGTGAAATAAATGAAAGAAATGGATTGCTAGGGACCTTAGTGAAATTTGGGCAAGCATGGGTGTGGTCAAATTTTGAATATTTTGTGTTTTGTAAAATATGAACTAAATTGCGAAAAATATGAAATATCAGGGGCAAAAGTGTAATTAGCCCATTTATGTGTTTTTAGATGATTTTGATTGAATATATGATTAAATAAGTTGAATTTGTATTGAATTAGGTCAAGAAATGAGAAAATCAGATTTGGATCAGGGAAAGTCGAAAATTGTCGAATAATCATTCTGGTCCATTCATGTCCGTACGAGGTAAGTTCATAAGTAAATAAATGTTGTTAAATTTAAATGTATGTGCATTATATGTGTTGAATTGAGTTGTAAAGAAATATATATATATATATATATGAGTGTGATGCTGAATTGAATCAAGCTTTAGAGAATTTGTTCCGATAATAGATTGTTCGAATAGGTGAAATTGAGAAAGTTTCGACAATGCGACAACGTCTGAAAAGCCCTATACGAACCATAGGAATAGTTAGGACACATATGTCATGACATAGGATTTCAATATGTGTTATCGTGTAAGACCACGTCTAGGATGTTGGAATCAACGTGTAAGACTATGTCTGGGACATTGGCATCGTATTTGATTTCGTGTAAGACCCTGTCTGGGACAGTGGCATCGATATTTGATTACATGTAAGACCATGTTTGGGACGTTGGCATTGTACGAGCTTATGAGTTATCCAAGTATCCTTATTGATTCTGAACAGTTCAACGGGTATTTCGAGAAATAAATGAGTATATGAATGTGCATCCGAATTAGGTATGTTGCGATATATATGAAATTAAGCAATGAAAGTGAGTATGATTATGATCAGTTGATATATGATCTATGTGAAAATGAGATGTGGATACTAGCAAGTGAACTATGATGAATTGAATTATATGAGAAATGTGGAATTATAATTGTGTTTTGCCATATATGATTCAGGTACATGTGATTTGTATATGAAATTTTGATATGAAATGTGAGTGTGATTCAAGTGACGATATGTGAAATATATGATAATGAACGATGCGTTATATATGCTCGTTATATGAAATTGTGGTCCTATGTTTCAGACATGAGAAATATGAATAATGGAACATGGTTTGGATGTGTAATTTGTTATGGTTATTCGAGTTTTGAAATGCATAAAAGGAAATTTATATATTTCTATGCATGAAATGTAATAAATGGCCATGTTTCAGTTGGTTATGTAATGAAATTGTGCAAGCTTAATTTATATGAATGATCTAGTAGTCATTATTTTAAATTGAAAGCATGGTTCATATGTTCACTGATAAATAAACCTAATGAAGTTATTTAATGTGGTGATGTTGGATTATATAAGATAAGTGATTGAATATGTGTATGAAGTTAACTAAATTTGGCCTAATTAAGTTGAATTATATACATGATCTTCTAAAGATTTATTTGCTTATGGCTTACTAAGCTCTCGAAGCTTATTCTGTGTGTTTTTCCTATGTTTATAGATTTACGGAGATCTGCTCGGGTTGGAAGTCGATGGAGACGTCATCACACTATTCGGTTATCATTTCAGTAAATAATGTTTTGAAATTTGGTTATGTGGCATGTATAGGCTAGAAGTATGTGAATATATTTGAAGATGTAAATATATGTTTTGCCAAGTGATATGGCCTGATAATGAATGTGAATATGGTTTGGTTTTGTTATGGTTTATGTGATGTGAAAATGGTATGATTTGATGCAAATGATTGTGTAACGCCCTAAAAATTTAAGTATTTATAGTTGTGTGTCAGGTTGCATAGTGCATGTCTGCTACAGTGGTTGTGTGTCCTGAGGAGTGTTGGAGAAATCTTGAGTTCAAGCTGTGGCTTGTGCAAAATTTTGTTTTTATTTGATTAAACCTTGGCTCTAGACAGTAAGCTTCTTAAATAAATATGATTTAGTTATGTCATAAAAAGCTTGATGGTCCAAGGGTGAGTGGCGTGTTTCTAATGCTAGGGGACTTGAGTTCGAGTCCTACTGCGCGTAAGGGATGTATTTTTGTGGCTGTGCCGTTGAAGTGTTTGAGGTAGACTAAAATTGAGGTTTTAATGGGTCTTGAATTGACTGGCTGAGAGGGAGTGGGCGGTATGGAGGTATAGTAGGAGGAAAAAGGGGGATTTAGATAGAGGTTGGGCAGTTGGAGCATGTAGCCGACTTGTAGGAGGAGTTTGAAAGAGATTTGAATTGGTCGGTTGAGGGTCTAGAGTAGAGATTTGGGGAGAGATTAGAGGAGTGGATCAAGGAGGGAGGTGGTAGTAGTCTGCCGAAAGTGTGTTTCCCTTTAAGCCAATTCGGTCTTAGGCATTTGGTGCCGAAATTGCCAACTTTGCTCTCTTCTTTTTTGTAGTTTTTCCCTTCTTGCTTCCTTTGTATTTTTGGTTTTGTGCTTGTTTTGGTAGCCAAATTTTATCTTGCCCTTTTTGGTATTTCTTCCCTTCTACTTTCTTTTCAGTTTTTCTATCTTTCCTATTGTGCTCATTCTTGTACCTGTTACCAGAAATATTTTATTTCTTACTCTTTTGAGCAGTAGCCGTATACCCCTCTTCTCTTCCCATCTTTATTCTTTTGGCTTTTGTCAATTGTGTAACCTGAATACATCATCTCCCCTCATTTCAGTTATCAGTTCTCTTCCCTCTCCACGTTTTTGGTGATTAGCCAAATATTTCATTCCCTTTACTCATCTTTTTGTATTTTGTTTTCGGCTTTGAGAGAAAGTTCTCTAACGATTGATGAGTGCTAATGATTCCCTTTCTGCTTCTCTCTACTGTTAGGATTTTTCCTTCTAAACATCTCTTTCTTTCTGCTGTTTCCCATAGGGGAACAATTGTTACACTTCACCTCTATCATTCTTTGTACTTTCGGTAATTGGTGGGTGTGGCCGATTGTTCTTTCTATCTAATCTGGACTCTGCATTTTGGTAAGTGGTTTTCATCTAGTACAAATTGTTCAATTGTTGATGGTTGATAAGAGTTATTGGAATGTAGATAACCCCCCTTGGGCCTATTGATTGGTCCCATACAAACATATTCAGCGAGTGAGCCATAATCGACTGATCTATTAAAGTGAGGGGTAAGTTTTTGGACATGTTATTTTGGTGGGGGTTCTGGATAGGTCGATTGGTATGCGATTAACTGAATCTTATGAATGAATGTAGGATTGGTGTACTCGTGGACTTTTCGCACGCTTCGCAATAGGTGTGTAATCACACTACTATTAGCATAGATCGACAAAAGCCAAAAACGTATGACTGTTGACGCTACATGAGCGTACGCTCGCTTGTGTGGTGATCAGAACACATCAAACGTGGGCGTTTGATAGTAGAGGCCACCATAAGCAATTTCATGGGCTTAAGCTGCTTTGGACAACGTTGGGCCGAAATGGGTCGTGTGGTCCCCACTGGCTCGTGGGCCCACACGGGTAAACCACACGAGCATGTGGAGATTATTGGGCTAGGCTATCTAGTTTGCACGGCCAAGGCCATAGTTGGGCTTATTGGGCCATACGGGTGTGTGTGCCCACATGGGCCGTGTTATGGGCTTTGGGCCCATTTTTACTATTTGACAGTTATGGTTGTACGGGTCGCCCAAAACGACTGTGGACCTACTGTTGGGTCGGTAAGCACACTTAGACCCATACTGATGAAATGACTGTTATACCCCTAAGAGGTAAAATGACTAATATACCCCTATAATATATTTGACTGTATTCAAGCATGACATTTTGCATACACGTTTTATATTATGACATGACATGTTGCATGGGGTTGGGTTTGATATATTTGGAGGAAGTGTATTGTACTGGTAGCTCTACTGCATATATTGTTTCGTGTCGCAACCGGTGCTATATTTTGAAGTGTAGGGATGGGTGGGTCGATTTTATCCCCACATGGAGTGTAGGGCTGGACGGAGTGGAGTGTAGAGGATGGATGGGTAGGACTTCTGATTGCATTTCTATTACTATTACTATTACTATAATGGGCTAAGGCCCACACTGCCACTGATATTGTAATGGGCTACGGCTCACACTGATACTGGACTGTCATTGAAATGGGCTTAGGCCCAAACTGTATATGCCTACGATTTGACTGATTATTGCAAAGGGATTACGCACTAAGTTTTGTATAAACTCACCTTTTTGCTCTCCTGTGTAGGTAATTCTTAGGCGGGTTAGTGTTGCGAGGGACTCATGGGGGCTACACACTTGCTTTTGCTACTATTTAAAACCTTTAATCTTTAAGAAATTTAATTTGGGTATTTGTTATGTAATAAGGCCTCTTTAAATTTTACATTAATTGGGATTTACTTATTTTTATTTGTATCTAATAGTGATAGGACATGAATTTTCCAAAAAGATAATTGTTTTCAAAACACCACGCTATTACAACATATTTCGAAAGCTTCTGCAACAAACATTGACTTTAAAGTGTAATAACAACCTAAAACGATTAAAATTTTTGAGTTTTTAACAACAAACAAGACAATTAAAAGTTTTGTAAAAGATCATTACGAGAGTTTTATTATAGTATGGACTTTTTAAATAGAACAATGTTTTTTTTCAAAAACACACTTCAATGTGACATCATAGATGGGGCCACAATGTTTAGGCCAGGTTTGGGGTGTTACATTTAGTGGTATCAGAGCCAGATTGTAAAACTCGACTGTGGATTTGGGTTTTCTAACAATGCAAATTTCTAAAAGAACTGTTTCAAATGGATGAAAAGTAATTTTGAAGTGTTATTTTTGAATGTGTGGTCTACCGAGTCTCCGGTTCCAATTCTGTAAGTCCTCTAAAAATACTGCTTGTTTAATATTGAGACTACTGTAGGCAATATACTATACTGAAATACATTGCTTACAGTAAACAGAAACTGTAGTGAAACTGCGATCAGCGAAAACAAAATTCTGGATTACTGATAATATTTCCCATAAAATATCTTGTAATAAACACTGGAACTGTAAAATAAATGCATAAAATTGTTAATACAGATAAAGCGTAACTCAATAATGAGCACCAGAGGTATTCGTGGAAGGGGTACAAAAGGCCGCGGCGGAGGCCGTAGAGGTGCCCAGGCTGGATCGTCAGCGTCGGGCCATATGCCTAACAATGAAGCTAGAGAGGCACCGGCTTCACCTATGACTGAAACTGGGTCATACAACTGTGCAGCTGGGGACGACGCACTGTCCCAAGCTATGTTGCGAATTTTGGAAAGGGTCGCTGGGCCTAACACTGGTATTGGGGGCCGCGGGTCGGTGACGTAACGACTCAGGTCTAATGGGGCTGAGATCCTTAAGGGTGTCGTTGGAGTTGCCCCTAATGTGGCTAAATATTGGATTGGGGCCACAGAGAAGATCATGGATGACCTCAATTGCACCTCAGAGAAGAAATTAAAAGGTGTAGTATCGTTGCTACGAGATGAAGCCTATAAGCGGTGGCTTACGGTGAAAGAGAGTACTCAGCCTGACTGGTTGACTCGGGAATTTTTCAAAACTATATTCCAAGAGAAATATGTGGGCATTAGTTATGTGGATGCCTAGAGGAGAGAGTTTCTAAATTTGACTCAAGGGGATAAATTAGTAGCTGAATATGAGTCTGAGTTCTTGCGACTTAGCCGCTATGCGCATGGGATAGTGCCAACTGAATATGAGCATTGTGCTCGTTTTGAAGACAACCTTAGAGATGATCTACGAGTTTTGATAGCTCCACAGAGGGAGCGAGATTTTGCTGTGTTAGTAGAAAAGGCAAAAATTGCCGAGGATGTGAAGCGCGCTGAGCGCCAGAATCGTGAGAAGGATAGGGGAAGGAACAAGAGGGTTTGGGAGCCCTTAAGTTCAGTTGTGAGGCTTAAGAAAAAGGCCAGAGTTGATGGGCCAGTCAGAGTTGGGACCCCTGTTGCTGCTTTTGGGCCGCAGCCTTGTGTTGATTATGGAAGACGCCATCAGGGCGAGTGTTGGAAACGGATAAGGACATGTTTGAGGTGCGGATCTTTGGAGCATCGCATCAGAGACTGCCCACGGAGGTCCGATCAAATGCAAGCTACTGGTATGGGTATTGTTCAGCTGCCGAGAGGTGTTTAGCAGCCACCGAGAGACCGTGGTCAGGCTAGAGGTGGAAATGGTATGTGCCGTGGTCGTGGAGCACCGGGCAGAGGTGCTGGTCATACTGAGGTGAGGCATCCAGCATTGGTTTATGTTTCATGTCGTCGAGAGGAGGAGACACCCCAGATGTTATTACGGGTACGTTCTTTATCCATAATGTACCTTATACTGTATTGATTGATGTTGGGTCTACACACTCGTATATAGCATGCACTGTGTCTGAGACTTTAGCTATTGTGGTTGAAAGCACTACGAGTGAGGTTACAATGTTGAGTCCATTAGGGCAGTCTATGAGAGTGAATAAACTATTTAACGATGTACCCTTGGAGGTTCAAGGAGTGATCTTTTTAGTGGATTTAATGGAACTTCCTTTTAGAGAATTCGACTTAATATTGGGCATGGATTGGCTGGTTAAGCATCAGGTGAATTTGGACTGTGCTGCAAAGCGGGTGGTACTAAAAACTGAAAAGGGTCATGAGGTAGTCGTGATTAGGGAGCATCGAAATTACCTGTTAAATGTGATTTCTACACTTAGAGCTGAGAAGTTGGTTCATAAGGGCTGTGAGGCGTATCTAGCATACATCAGTGCTTCGGCCTCTGAGGTTCCATCTGGTAAAGATATCAGAATAGTTAAGGATTTTCCAAACGTCTTTCCTGATGAGCTACCTGGGTTACCTCCAAACCGTGAAGTTGAGTTTGGGATTGAGCTCCTGCCTAGTACAGCTCTAGTGTCTATCGCCCCTTATAGAATGGTACTAAGGAACTTGAGGAGCTTAAAGAGTTATTAGATCGAGGGTTCATCCGCCCTAGTGTGTCTCCGTGGGGAGCACTGGTCTTATTTGTGAAAAAGAAGGATGAAACCATGCGTATGTACATCGACTACTGGCAACTGAACAAATTGACTGTTAAGAATAAGTTCCCTCTACCAAGGATTGATGATTTATTCAATCAATTTCGAGGAGCTTCAGGTTTTTCTAAGATAGATCTTCGATCTGGGTACTATCAACTGAGGGTCAAGGAGACTGATGTTTATAAGACAGCGTTGAGGACTCGTTATAGTCATTACGAGTTCCTAGTGATGCCCTTTGGACTGACGAATGCACCAGCAGCTTTTATGGATTTGATGAACCGAGTGTTCCAGCCCTATTTAGATCGGTTTATAGTTGTGTTTATAGATGATATTTTGGTGTATTCGAGAACTAAAGATGAACATGATGCACATCTCCGAATTGTTCAGCAGATTTTGAGGGAGAAACAATTATATGCTAAGTTCAGCAAGTGTGAATTTTGGTTACGAGAGGTAACATTTCTGGGACATGTGGTATCTGCCAAGGGGATTAGGGTTGGTCCTCGAAAAATTGAAGCTGTTTTGGATTGGAAGTAGCCTAATCGGTATCTGAGGTATGGAGTTTTCTGGGTCTGACAGGGTATTATAGATGGTTTGTTGAGGGGTTTTCATTGATTGCTGCACCTCTGACTAAATTGTTGCGTAAAGGGGTACCATTTGACAACAAGAAAGTTTCAAGAGGCTTAAAAAGGTTTTGACTGAGGCCCCTGTCTTGATTCAGCCAGAGTCTAGGAAAGCGTTTACTATCTAGAGTGATGCATCACACGTTGGTTTGGGTTGTTTGTTCATGCAAGAAGGTAAGGTGGTGGCTTATGCGTCTCGTCAGCTTAAGACGCATGAGGCGAACTATCCGACACATGACTTGGAGTTGGCCGTGGTGGTGTTCACGCTGAAAATTTAGAGGTGTTACCTGTATGGTGAGAAGTGTATCATTTACGCAGATCACAAGAGCTCAAGTATCTCCTCACTCAGAAGGAGCTAAACCTTAAGCAGTGTAGATGGATTGAGCTGCTCAAGGATTATGACTATTAGATTGAATACCATCCTAGTAAGGCTAATGTAGTAGCCGACGCATTGAGCCGCAGGGTTGTGACTGATCTGAGGGAGATGTTCACTCGACTTAGCTTATTCGATGATGGGAGTCTGTCGGCCAAACTTTAGGTTAAATCGACGTGGACTTAAGAAATTAAGGGTAAACAATTAGAGGATGAGTCACTGGGTCCTCGATTCCGACAGATTTTGGACTGAATAGCGAATGGGGTACTTTGTTTTTTGTGGGAGAATCTGTGTACTGAAAGATATCGATCTAAGGTAGTCTATACTGCAAGAGGCGCATAGTAGTCCCTACGCTATGCATCCTAGCGGGAATAAGATGTACTGAGACCTTTGGGAGTTATATTGGTGGCCAGGTCTAAAACAGGAGATTATCGACTTTGTGAGTAAATGCCTTACTTATCAGTAGGTTAAGGCTGAACACCAATTACCTTCAGGGTTGCTTCAGCTAGTTAAGATTCCGTTGTGGAAGTAGGAGAGAGTGACTATGGACTTCATGAGTGGGTTACCCCTAACGCCATCTAAAAAGGATTCGGTATGGGTTATCATGGATCGATTGACCAAATCCATTTCATACCAGTTCGTACTGATTACTCATTACAGAAGTTGGCTAAACTGTATATGGCTGAGATAGTAAGATTGCATGGGGTACTGATTTCTATAATATTTGACAAAGATCCTCGCTTTACTTCTCGGTTCTGGAAGAAGTTACATGAGGCTTCGGGTACAAGGTTGGACTTTAATACTGCGTTCCATCCTCAGATAGACGAACAATCGGAGAGGGTAATTCAGATACTGGAGGACATGTTAAGGAGTTGTGTGATTGACTTCTGGGGTAGTTGGGAGGATTACCTGTCGTTGGCAGAGTTTGTGTACAACAATAGCTACCAGTATAGCATACAGATGGCACCTTACGAGGCATTATATGGTCGTAGGTGTCGTACTCCTTCGTATTGAAGTGAGTTAGGTGAGTGGCAAGTTCTAAGTCCTGAATTGATTTCTTATACCGAGGATAAAGTTAGACTAATTTGGGATTGACTGAAGGCAGCATCAGACAGACAGAAGTCATATACAGATCTGAAGCGTAAGGAGATTGAGTTTTCTGTGGGGGACTTAGTTTTTCTCAAGGTCTCGCCATGGAAGAAGATTCTGAGGTTTGGACGGAAGGGCAAGTTAAGCCCTAGTTCATTGGGCCTTACCGCATACTAAAACGTGTGGGACCAGTTGCCTATCAAGTTGAGTTACCTTCAGAGTTGGACCAGATTCACGATGTGTTCCATGTTTCTATGCTGAGGCGATACCGTTCTGATCTTGTGCACATCGTCTCGACTGAGGAGATTGAGGTTAGGCCAGGTCTGACTTTTGAGGAAGAGCCGATTAAGATTTTAGACCGTGATATGAAGGTTCTGAGGAGGAAGTTTGTTCCACTGTTTAACGTACTATGGCATATTCACAGTTCTGAGGAAGCTATGTGGGAACTCGAGGAGGCGATGCGACAACAATACCTTCATCTATTTTGACCAGGTAAATTTCGAGGTTCAATTGTTCTTTTAGGGGGTAGAGTTGTAACGCCCCAAAAATTTAAGTATTTATATATGTGTGTCATGTTGCATAATGCATGTCTACTTCAATGGTTGAATGTCTTGAGGAGTGTTGGAGAAGTCCTAAGTTCAAGCTACGACTTGTGAAAAATTTTGTTTTAATTTGATTAAACCTTGGCTCTAGACAGTAAGCTTCTTAAATAAATATGATTTAGTTATGTCATAAAAAGCTTGATGGTCCAAGGGTGAGTGGCAGGTTTCTAATGCTAAGGGACTTGAGTTCAAGTCCTACTACATGCAAGGGATGTCTTTTTGTAGCTGTGCCGTTGAAATGTTTGAGGTGGACTGAAATTGAGGTTTGAATGGGTCTTGAATTGAGTGGTTGAGAGGGAGTGGGCGACATAGAGGTATAGTAGGAGGAAAAAGGGGGATTTGGATAGAGGTTGGGCGGTTGGAGCATGTTGCCAAATTGTAGGAGGAGTTTGAAAGAGATTTGAATTAGTCAGTTGAGGGTCTAGAGGAGAGATCTGGGGAGAGATTAGAGGAGTGGATCAAGGAGGGGGTGGTAGTAGTCTGCCGAAAGTGGGTTTCCCTTGATGCTAATTAGGTCTTAGGCATTTGGTGCTGAAATTGCCAACTTTGCTCTCTTCTTTTCGGTAGTTTTTCCTTTCTTGCTTCCTTTCTCTTTTTTGGTTTTGTGCTTGTTTTGGTAGCCGAATTTTATCTTGGCCTTTTTGGTATTTCTCCCCTTCTGCTTTCTTTTCATTTTTTTTATCTTTCCTATCGTGCTCATTCTTGAGCCTATTACCAAAAGTCTTTTCTTTTTTACTGAGCAGTAGCCGTATACCCCTCTTCTCTTCCCATCTTTATTCTTTTGGATTTTGTCAATTGTGTAACCTGAATACATCCTCTCCTCTCATTTTAGTTATCAGTTCTCTTCTCCCTCCACATTTTTGGTGATTAGCCGAATATTTCATTCCCTTTACTCATCTTTTTGTATTTTGTTTTCGGCTTTGAGAGAGAGTTCTCTAACGATCGGTAAGTGCTCATGATTCCCTTTTTGCTTCTCTCTACTGTTAGGATTTTTCCTTCTAAACATCTCTTTCTTTCTACTGTTGCCGATAAGGGAACAATTGTTACACTTCGCCTCTATCATTCTTTGTACTTTCGGCAATTGGTGGGTGTGGCCGATTGTTCTTTCTCTCTAATCTGGACTCTACGTTTTGGTAAGTGGTTTTTGTCTAGTACAAATTGTTCAATTGTTGATGTTTGATAAGTGTTGTTGGAATGCAAATAACCCCCTAGGGCCTATTGATTGGTCTCATACAAATAGATTCAGCGAGTGAGCCATAATCGGCAGATCTATTCAAGTGAGGGGTAAGTTTTTGGACATGTTATTTTGGTGGGGGTTGTGGATAGGTCGACTGGTATGCGATTAACTGAATCTTATGAATGAATGTAGGATTGGTGTACTCGTGGACTTTTCGCACACTTCGCAACAGGTGTGTAATTACACTGCTATTAGCATAGATCGGCAAAAGCCGAAAACGTATGACTGTTGACGCTGCAAGAACGTACGCTCGCTCGTGTGGCCATCAGAACGCATAAAATGTGGGCATTTGACAGTAGAGGCCACCATGAGCGATTTTATGGGCTTAAACTGCTTTGGGCCACGTTGGGCCAAAATGGGCCGTGTGGGCCCCATGAACTCGTGGGCCCACACGGGTAAACCACACGAGCGTGTGGAGATTATTAGGCCAGGCTGTGTAGTTTGCACGACCAAGGCCATAGTTGGGCTTATTGGGCCATACGGGTGTGTGGGCCCACATTGGCCGTGTTTTGGGTTTTGGGCCCATTTTCACTATTTTACCGTTATGGTTGCATGGGTCACCCAAGACGACTGTGGACCTACTGCTGGGTCAGTAAGCACACTTAGACCCATACTGATGAAATGACTGTTGTACCCCTAAGAGGTAAAATGACTGATATACCCCTATGATATATTTGACTCTATTCGAGCATGACATTTTGCATACACTTATTATGTTATGACATGACATGTTGCATGGGGTTAGGTTTGATATATTTGGAGGAAGTGTACTGTACTGGCAGCTCTGCTGCATATACTGTTTAGTGCCGCAACCGATGCTATATTTTAGAGTGTAGAGATGGGTGGGTCGACTTTATCCCCACATGGAGTGTAGGGTTAGACGAAGTGGAGTGTAGAGGATGGATGGGTGGGACTTCTGATTGCATTTCTGTTATTGTTACTGTAATGGGCTAAGGCCCATACTGCCACTGATATTGTAATGGGCTACGGCTCACACTGATACTGGACTGTCACTAAAACGGGCTTAGGCCCAAACTGTATATGCCTACGGTTTGACTGATTATTGCAAAGGGTTTACACACTGATTTTTGCATAAACTCACCCTTCTACTCTCCTGTGTAGGTAATTTTTAGGCGGGTCGGTGCTGCGAGGGACTCGATAGGGGCCACACACTTGCTTTTGCTACTGTTTAAAACCTTTAATCTTTAAGCAATTTAATTCGGCTATTTGTTATGTAATATGGCCTCTTTAAATTTTAAATTAATTGGGATTTATTTATTTTAATTTATATCTGCTAGTGATAGGACGCGAATTTTCCAAAAAGATAACTGTTTTCAAAACGCCATGCTATTACAACATATTTCGAAAGCTTTCGCAACTAACATTGAATTTAAAGTGTAATAACAACCTAAAACGATTAAACTTTTTGTGTTTTTAACAACGATCAAGACACTTAAAAGTTTTGTAAAAGATCATTACGAGGGTTTTATTATAGTACGGACCTTTTAAACAGAACGATTTTTTTTGTTTCAAAAACACACTTCAATGTGACATCACAGATGTGGCCATAACGTCTAGGCCGGGTTTGGGGTGTTACAGAATGACGAAATGAAATGGTCAATTTGGTATGTGCTTAATTGTTAAATTTGGTATAAGTTTGGCATGCAGATGGATAAGAAATTGAGATGTTGGTAATGTTTAGCTTGTGATTTTAATATTCTTTGATATAGAGAATGAGCATGAAATTGGTTGATGATATTATGGATTGATTAATACATGTTTTGAGTTGATTTTGGCTGAAAAATGTTGCATATATGATGCTTGATTTTGAAATTTTAGGGAGGACCCAAATGGGTGGCATATGGGCCTTATAAATGGCCTATTTTTGCCCACGCGAGTAGAGACACGAGCGTCTGCCTTGTTGCTCAAGGGCCTTTTCAAAATGAGCCTGGGCAAACCATACGGTCACGCACACACAGGTGTGTGTTAGGCAATGTGGCCAAGTTAGTTTCGACCACGGGCTAAACACACAGGCGTGTCTTTCGGCCGTGTGGATAAGTGAGTATGTATGTCTTGTTTCATCACAGCCTAGACACACAGGCATGGATCAAAGAGTAATTTTGATAGTACGAAATGTGTACTCAAATGTTTGAATGGAAATGTGTTGATTATGAGTTAAAACTCATATCAAAGGGTATGACATTTTGTCATTGATAAATGTTATAATTATATGAGCATATGAGTTATGATATTTGGATTATGATTATTATTTGAAATGCTTTGATCATGAAATAGTGATTTGAGTTGGCATATGAACTATTTGTTAAGAACAAAAGTGATTAAAAGCAAATGTTTATTAAATGTTTAGAGAATGTGAAATTAGTAATGAATTGGCAATTTGTAATAGTATGTGTTATGTGCATTTATGTGTAAGTTAAATTTGAGGCTTTACTACCCTCACTCCCCTTATCAGTGAAATATTATTGTGAAATCTATAAGACTTAGGTTGAATAAGCCTACGAGTGTGGAATTCCAAAAGTCCATGTTCGAAAGATTAATAATATGGTTAGAAAAGTGAATGAACTAGCAAACGAAGATAGTACTAAAGAAGATATTGAAAAGTTCTAAAGACTATTCAAATTATGCAGAGTCATTGTTAACGAAGAAGTTGAATTCGATGAAATAAAAGTACTCAGGTATGATATCTAAAGAAAGGTATTAACTGGAAGTTCTTTTGAATTGATTTTTTTTATTGATGGGATAACATGGACTTAATGATGACGGACTTAGATAGTTGAATAATGTTTGAATTATATTGATGGCTGAGTACAGTGGTTGTAGTCAGACAGTTACTATTACTTCTTTTGGACATTCTATGTATACATTTATCCTCAGAAGTATATATGACTGTTTAATTTCAGAAGGAATTCTTATCGTATGAGAACATTAGCTAAACGAATTAATAGATGAAAGTATCATTGGTCTGTTTGGGTTATATTCGACATTGTTATGTCTTTCTCTCGTATTTATTCTCTTATGTGGATATAAAAATTGACAGTAAAAAAATTTGTATGATACTAATACTCTGTTTCTACTGGCTATTGTTCTGTTAAAAATATGTGAAAATTATATCGCTTCTGTTACTATGGATTCCAGTATTTATGAATGATATTGTTCTTTCTGGACATTTTCTGGGATATCATCAGAGTTGATATCATTCTATATGGGTTGTAATTTTCTGATATTCTGAGTAGCTACAGATGTTGAAAATTTCGCTATTCTTGTTTTCTTATGATTCTATGTTGATTATCTATAAGAGATATCTATTTGACGGAAATGGCTATATCTGTTATAATCATAATTTCTATTCTAAAATTTCGGAAGTACTGTAGTACCGTTATCAGAGTTATAAAAGTTGTACTTCTGCATTGGTTGCTATTCAAATTATATTTGATTTTCTTTTGGGTTCAAATGCTTTATTAACAGCTGGGGTATTATCTATTGTTACGGGTAAGATGTCGGTTTTATTATGACATTATGATTTCTATTTGATGATTGTGGCATCTGTATAATGATATGTCTGGGTTATTCTTTTTAGCGGGAAGAAAAGATTTCTTTGAAAAGACCGATTCAGTAGTTTAATCTAATCTGAAAGTATTTAATTGAAAAGTTAATTGGGTTAAATGTATTTGAATCTATTCACCGGATTGGAAATAAACTATGAGTGCACATTTGTGAATTGAGGGATAATCTGGAGGAAGAATTCATATTCTTGAAGACTTGATACAGAATTATATCTATCGGAACAATTCTACTTGAGAAATGTTATGGTAAATTAAAGTTAGTTCGATTGTTGAAGTTTTCCTTTTTTGACGAAGATATTTTCAAACGAAATATCAGTACTGGTTCAGTCTAATTTGAAAAAAAAGTTTATGATCTTCAGTTATGCATCAATGAACGGTTTGAAGTGTATTCTAATAGTAGAGTGTACAGAGATATTATATGATTCCATACGGTTAAAGCTACATGAAAAGAGTTATGTGACATATTTGATGATTACAAGAGTTTAAAATGTTTGACGTTGCAGAGCGAGATCCGAATTTGGCACAGCAAAGCCAGCTTGAATCGTTGAAAAACTTTTGATTCTGTAAGTAAATATTTTTATTCAAGGAAAATGATTATAGTTTCGAATGATCTGAATAAGAAACTTTTGTGTGCTTATGAACAATGAATACGTGATTGATCTTATCAGAGGATGATTATATGTTAGCTGGATTAGAAGTTAAATTGATGCTTATTAAGTGAATACGTGAAACTTAGAAATGTGTTATCAAATTATATGTTAAAAGGGGTTCATCATAAATTGATTTATGATTTAGAACTTTAGATGTGGAATTGATGATTGTTTGTTGCTTCGAGATAGAGTGTGTATACCAAGAAGCTCTGAGATTGTATAATCATTGTTGCAAGAGGCTCATAGTGTCAGTTAGACTGTTCATACATGAGTAATTAAATGCATGATAATCTAAGAAAGTGGTATTGATAATGGGTATAAAACGTAATATTTCTGACCTTGCGTTTAAATGTCTGAGCTATCAACAGGTTAAAGTTAAATATTAAGCGTCTTCAGGACTATTTCAGCATGTTTTGATATCTGAGTAATGATGAAATAGAATATTTTGATGAATTTTGTATCATGATTATATTTTATTATTGAAAAAGATAGATGTTATCTGAATTATTGTTAACTGTCTGAATAAGTCTTTTCGTATGCATAGATTTCTCTTTTGATAAATTGGCTGAGTTATTCATTTCAAAGACTATCAAATTACACAGAGTGTCAGTCAATATTGATTCAGAATGAAATCTAAAATTTATATGATATTTCTAGGAGAAACCTTAATATGCTGTGAGTACGAGGTTGTTTTGAAAATTCTCGAAATATTTATTTGTCCCTATGTTTTAAAGTTTGAAAGCAACTAAGAAAGATTATTGTTGTTTGATAAGCTATCATGTGGTTGTAAAAATGACATTGTATGAGGTATTGTATGGTTGCAGTTACCAAACTCCGTTGTTTCGAGATCGAGTTTTGTGAGAAAATAATTCACGCGATTAATGCCATTAGAAAAATTGAGCAAAAGATGAAAGTAATTCAATACAGTTAGAAACAATTTCAGCTTGATATGATGTATAGCGTAAGACAGATTAGAATTTCAATTGTGAGATTAAAAAGATTGAAATCTGAATTCATGTATGAATTTGAAATGTACTGTGTAGAAGCAAATCCTTAATTTACTTTCTAGTAAGATTTTCGAGGACGAAAATCCCTAAGGGGGGAGAGTTGTAACAGCCCGGATTAAACCGTAGTCGAAATAGTGGTTTCAGGACCACAAATCTGAGTCAAAAAATAATTTAATATTATTTTTGGTGTTTACAGCATGTTAATTAATATGTGTGAAATTTTCGTGATTTAATTTTATCGTTTGAGTGTCCAATTTCATAAAAGGACTTAATCGCTTTAAATGCAAAATTAGTATACTATAAGTTAAAATGCTTATTTGCTATGGTTTCTTAATTTTGAAGTACTTAAAATGAAATTTGGCCATTGAATAATGATATGGACAGTAAAGGACAACCATTATGAAATTTTATATTAATTTAAAAAGGTAAAAAGGTAAATGATGCATTAATATGTAATTAAATAAATCATAAAGTAAATATGCATGTTTATCATCTTGATGGCCAAATGTAAGAAAGAATAAGAAGCTATTTTCTTTGTTTAAGGTTCGGCACCTTGAAGATCAAATTAAGGTATGGATTTTGTTCGGTTTTAGATAATTTTTTATGTTTCTGATATTGTTGCTTCGTGTTTTATCAAGCCCATGCCTCAATTTTAGAATTTGATGATGATTTTGAGTTTTTCCATTGTTGATTTTGTGAGTTTTGAAATGTTAATTGATGAAATATGGAAGCTTGATGATTGATAAATATGTTTTGTATTTGAATTTTTGATGAATTTGAGTAATTTGGGCTAAATTGTAAGTTTTATAAATTGAGGGATTAAAATGTGAAATAAATGAAAGAAATGGATTGCTAGGGACCTTAGTGAAATTCAGGCAAGCATTGATATGGTCAAATTTTGAATATTTTATGTTTTGTAAAATATGGACTAAATTACGAAAAATGTGAAATGTTAGGGGCATGTAACGCCCCCACGCCTGAAACCGTCATCGGAGTTAAGCTTGAGGTGTTACTAATCTTATTTTACCTTTTTAAACAATTCTAACTACTTATATTAATTTTCGGAATAAACTGTTTTTCTGCATCATGGTTGCTTAAAAAATTATATCTCGAGTTATGAAACTCGAAATCCAATTCCGTAAATTTTTCCTGAAAATAGACTCATATATCTATTTACTAATTTTTTTCTAGAATTTTTGGTTGAGCCAATTAGTACAGTTTATTAGTTAAAGTTACTCCTGTTTCAGAATTCGACTGCACTGACCTCTACTTACTACGATTCAATAAGGATTCTAACCATATAAAGTAAACCACCTAATTATTTTTATAAAATTTATGGTGAATTTCTAAAGTTGAAACAGGGGATCCAGAAATCGCTCTGGCCCTATTTCACTAAAACTCAGATATCTTATAAAATAAAAAACCTTTACCTGTTTTGCTTATTCCATATGAAAATAGACACAATGAGCTTTAATTTCATATATTATTCACTATCAAACCATGTCTCTACAAATTTTTGTGATTTTTCAAAATCACGTTATTTCTGATACTTGAAATCCATTTTTATGTTACTTTCACATTTTTCATAATTTTCATGTTATAGTTACTACTTAATCATACATACTATTAAACATGTATATTATCAGCCATTCTATTAGCTAATCACTAGCAAATATTTACACATCATTCATTTATCATATCATATCAAAAGAAACCAAGTTCCTATACATGCCATACACAAAACGAAACGTCTAACTATACCAATGTAATTTCTTCGATAGTGTGATCGGGTCTCCGACGTTTCCTTCGATCCCCGAGTGGCTTGATAAAAACTATAAGAAAAAGAAAATAAGAGAGTAAGCACTAGGCTTAGTAAGCTTACAAGCAAATAAATTACAACATTCAACATAATGAATAAATATACATCAAGTCACCTAGCCTCATAAACTTTCTTTACTTCTCATTTTCTACCTTCTTCTTTACTCACTTACCTTCTTTCTTACCTGACCTTTCACTATTCATAAATATAATCTACCTTCCCTTTTTGCTGATAATTCACTATGATTTAACATATACAATGAGCCGTTGAACCACTCGGAATACTAAGGATACTAGGGTCGTTCCTGTCTATCAATATCCTGCCAATGCCATGTCTTCGACATGGACTTACATGAATTGTTCCTATCTCCAATGCCATATTTATATATATAATATAGGCTTACATGGCTCATTCCTGTCTCCAAAGCCATATATCTGATATGGACTTACATGGCTCATTTTTATCCTGTCCTTTCAACCCCAATATCCTAATATTCCTAAGGTTCAAACGGGGCTTCCTAATGCTTTTTCTCTGCTACTTCGCCTTTAATTCGACTTTAAATATTCTCAAAAAAAAAGTATATAAATGCTGGAAATTAACAATAATAATGTAAAATATAAGAATATTGCATTTATTTACTATAAACTTACCTCGATACAAAATGTGACTAAACTTTACAATTTAGTCCTTTACTTTTTCTTTTCCCCGATCTACTCCTGAATTTCGTTCTTCTTGATCTATAATAGCAAATTTAACTTATTTAATATTCACATTTATCAAAACAGTCCTTTACTCAAACTTTGGAAAAATTACATTTTTACCCCTAAACTTTTGCATATTTACACTTTTACCCCAAATCTCGTAAATTAAACTTCAACCTATTTTCTTATGTTTTATGACATGCTGATCATTTTTCCCTTCTATGGCAGCATCAAATTCACACTCTAACATGCACTTATGACTATTAGGTATTTTACCGACATTAAGCCCTTTACTCGTTTTACCTAAAACCGAGTAGCACAAGTTTTCTAACATAATCTAAGACCTCATATTCTATCATAAAACATCAAAATAAACACTTTTCACCTATGGGTATTTTTCCAAATATGAACCCTAACTTAAATTATTGCTAGCATAAGCTTTATCGAACTCTACGGGACTCAAAACGTAAAGAACATTAAAAACGGGGCTTGGACTCACTTACTATGGAGCTTGAAAATTGAAGAAAACCTAGCTATGGAGAGAGCAAAATTCGGCAGCAACCATATGAGAAATATGACCATTTTGTGTTATTTTTCCCATTTTATTTCATTTAATATACAAATGACCAAAATGCCCCTCCTTACTAAACTTTCAAAAATTCCTTTCATGTCCTAATTTTTGTCCATGAACTTAAAATTGGTTAAATTGCTGTTTAAGACCTCCTCATTAATATTCCAAAACAATTTCATACTAAAAGCTTCTAGAATGCAAGTTTGCAAATTATTTGATTTAATCCCTAACCTCAACTTAAGCACTTTATGCATAGAATTTCATCACAAAATTTTCGCACAATCACGTAATCATATCATGAACCTCAAAATAATAATAAAATAAATTTTTCTACCTCGTATTTGTGGTTTCATAACCACTGTTCCGTTTAGGCCCTATTTCGGGATGTTACATTTCTCCTTTTTGGATTTTCACCAAAAATCTTACCCGTGAAAGAGATTTGGGTCACTGCTTTTGCATAGCCTCTTCGGGTTCCCATGTAGCCTCGTCTACCCCACGTCTATTTCATAGTACTTTCACAAGTGCAATACTTTTGTTCCTTAATTGCTTTACCTCTCGAGCTAGAATCTTTACTGGTTCTTCACCGTAAGTCATGTCGGGCTGAATCTCAACCGCTGTTTGAGAAATCACATGTGACGGATCTGAACGATAACGACGTAGCATAGACACATGAAATACATTATGAATCTTCTCTAACTCAATCGACAAAGCTAACCGATATGCTAATGGTCCAACTCTCTCAATCACTTCAAACGGTCCAATAAAACGTGGACTTAGTTTGCCTTTCTTGCCAAATCTAAGAACTTTCTTCCACGGGGATACTTTCAAAAAAATTTGTCACCAACTTGATATTCAATCTCTTTTCTCTTCAAATCTGCATACGACTTTTATCTGTCTGAAGCTGCTTTCAAGCAATCTCTGATGATTTTTACTTTCTCTTCTGTTTTCTTAACTAGATCAACCCCGTAAATCTGATATTCTTTAAGCTCTGTCCAATACAAAGGTGTGCGACATTTACGTCCATACAAAGCTTCATAAGGTGCCATCTTCAAACTCGACTGATAACTATTATTATAGGCAAACTCTACTAATGGTAAATATTTTTCCCAACTACCTTGAAATTCTAGTACACAGCATCTAAGCATATCTTCAAGTACCTGAATAACTCTCTCTGACTGACCGTCGGTTTGAGGATGGAAAGCTGTACTAAAACTCAACTTTTTGCCCAAAGCCTTCTATAATTTCTTCCAAAACCGTGAAGTAAATCTTGGATCTCTGTCTGAAATGATCGATAATGATACCCCGTGTAGTCTGACTATCTCTGAAATATACAACTCGACCAACTTGTCAAGTGAATAATCCATACGAACTGGGATAAAATGAGTCGACTTTGTTAATTTATCAATCACAACCCATACTGCATCTTTCTTTCTCGGTGTAAACGGCAATCCTGTCACAAAATCCATAGTAATTCGATCCCATTTCCACTTAGGGACTAGCACGGGCTGCAATAAACCTAAAGGTACCTGATGTTCGGCCTTTACCCGCTGACAGATCAAGCATCTAGAAACAAACTCTGAAATGTCCCTTTTCATTCCTACCCACCAATACATTTTCTTCAAATCATTATACATCTTTGTACTACCTGGATGAATAGACAAAGAACTACTATGTGCTTCCTGTAAGATCTTTCGAATAAGCTCATCATTCTTTGGTACGCATACCCTGTCTCTGAACATCAAACAACCGTCAGAACTGATCTAAAAATCTGACTCTATATCTGACTCACACTGATCTCTTTTAGCTAACAACTCACTGTCATTTTTCTGAGCTTCACAAATTTTTTCAAGAAACATCAGTTTGGCTCTCAACTTAGCTAAGATAAAACCATCATTTGATAAGGCTAGACTAGTGTTCAAAGCTCTTAATGCAAACAAAGATTTCCTACTCAAAGCATCAGCAATAATGTTTGCCTTACCTAGGTGATAATCGATCACTAGCTCATAATCTTTAATCAACTCTAACCATCTTCTTTGCCTCAAATTCAAATATTTTTGAGTCATCAAATATTTCAAACTTTTGTGATCGATGAAATATGTGGCACTTCTCACCGCATACAAATGATGTCTCCAAATTTTCATTGCAAAAACAATGGCAAATAGCTCTAAATCATGTGTCGAGATAGTTCTTCTCATGTGGCTTTAGCTGTCTAGAGGCATAAGCGATTACCTTCCCTTCCTGCATAAGTACACAACCAAGTCCATCCATGGACGCATCATTGTAAATCACAAACTCCCTACCTGGTTCTGGTTGTACTAAAACAGGAGCTTTAGTCAACAATACTTTTAACTTATCAAAACTCTGTTGACACTTCTCAGTCCATTCAAACTTGACATCCTTTTGCAAAGAATCTTGTCAATGGATAGCTATCATAGAAAATCCTCTACAAATCGTCTATAATATCTGGCAAGACCAAGAAAACTTCTAACTTTTGATACATTTCTAGGAGGCTTCCAATCAACAATGGCTGAAATCTTGCTCGAATCAACCTTAATACCTTCACCTGAGACAATATGTCCAAGAAAACCAACTTATCGTAACCAGAACTCACTTTTGTTTAACTTGGCATACAATTGATTATCTCTCAGAATCTGTAAAACTGTTCTCAAATGCTCTGCATGCTCAGTCTCATCATGAGAATAAATCAAAATATCATCAATGAACACAACTACAAACTTATCCAGGTACGGTCTGAAAATTCGGTTCATTAAGTCCATGAAAATGGCAAGAGCATTAGTCAAGCCAAATGGCATCACAAGGAACTCATAATGACTATACGTAGTCCAGAAAGCAGTCTTCAGGACATCTGACTCTTTAACTCGCAGCTGATAGTATCAGGATCTCAAATCTATCTTAGAAATCACAGTAGCTCCCTTCAATTGATCAAATAGATCATCAATTCTAGGCAATGGATACTTGTTCTTTACTGTTACCTTGTTAAGTTGCCGATAATCTATGCACAATCTCATCGATCCGTCTTTCTTTTTCACAAATAGCACTGTGCACCCCATGGTGAACCTACTGGGTCTTACAAAGCCTTTATCTGTTAATTCCTACAACCGAGCTTTCAATTCTTTCAATTCCAACGAGCCATTCTATAAGGAGCAATAGAAATGGGCGTGGTACACGAATCAACTCAATACCAAACTCAACTTCTCTAACAGAGGCAAACCTGGTAGTTCTTCCTAAACACATCGGTAAACTCACATACCACAGGCACTGATTCAATTTTCAATTCTGGATCTTTAGTGTTCAACACAAAAGCAAGATAAGCTTCATACCCTTTTCTCAAACATTTCTGAGCAGACATAACAGAAATTATGGAAAATGAACTATCTGACTCTTCTGAATTAACCCGAATAATTTCACCATTTTCACACTTCAACTCAATGAATTTCTTCCCACAATTCACTATCACATCATGTGTAGTCAACCAATCCATACCAAGAATCACATCAAACTCATCAAATGGCAATAGCATGAGATCGGCCGAAAAATAGTAGCCACTAATCATCAAAGGACAATTTCTACATACTTTATCTACTAATACATGCTTGCCTAATGGATCCGATACTTTAATCACAAATTCTGTAGATTATATAGGCATACTTATACTAGGCATCAATTTCTTGCAAACATATGAATGAGTTGAACCCGGATCAATCAAAGCAATGACATTAATATTATGTAGAGAAAATGTACCCGTAATCACATCGAGGAAGGATGCCTCTTCGCGTGTACGAATAGCATAAGTCCTTGCAGGGGCTCTAGCATCTGGTCTTACAGCTGAATCTCTTGAGGCACCTCTGTTACTTGCTCCTACTCCCGGTTGCCTCGGTAATCTACCTCTAGTAGGAGCATTTCTGGATCTAGCACTCTATGTTATCTCTCGATTAGCTACCTCTGGACATTCTCGTACAAAATGATCTGGAGCACTGCATTTATAACAAACATTTTCGCCTGCCCGACAAGTACCATAATGAAGTCTACCACACTGTGGACACTCTGATCTAACCTGTCCAACATTACCTACACTTGCAGTCGAGGTGGTCTGAGCCTTCGAATCCTTAAATCTGCTGCCTCTATTTTGACTAGAATGCCTGGCTGAGAAACTAGATTTGGTAGAAAACTCCTTTGGCCTTTTGGATGTAGCTTGGAATGACCTGCTCATCTGTCTCTTCTTTGTATCTTGTGCCTCTGTCTCAACTTTGCCTTTTCTTTTAATGGCTCCTCTCGCGCTTTACAGGCTCTCTCAACTAAAATAACGAACTCTTTTATTTCTAGGACACCCACTGACAGTCGGATATCATCATTTAACCCATCCTCAAACCTTTTACACATGATAGCCTTTGTGGGCACACATTCTCTAGCATAATTACTAAGCCTGACAAATTCGTGCTCATAATCGGTCACCGTCATACTACCTTGTTTCAATTCTAGGAATTTCTTTCTCTTCTGATGAATAAACTTCTGACTGATGTACTTTTTACGAAATTCCTCCTGAAAGAAATCCCAAGTGACCCTCTCATTTGGTACAATTGATACAAGTGTTTTCCACCAGTGGTAAGCTAAGTCTCTAAGAAGTGATACTACACATTTCATACATTCCTCGGGTGTACAAGATAATTCGTTAAAGACTCTGATAGTATTTTCTAACCAAAATTCTGCTCTTTCTGCATCATCATCCTTTGTTGCTCTGGAACTCTTCTCGCCTTTGTTTCTGATTCTATCAACTGGTGGCTTTTCTCTTATCACTGTGCTGTGTGGATCGGGAAGCTTGAGCTGCATGGGTAGCTTTGAGAATCATGAGGGGGTGGAGGTGTAATCGCCGGATTCGCATTTAACGAACTCTCGGCAAACAAATCATTCAAAGCTTGGAAGAGAGCTTCTCGAGTCACTCCTCCTGATTAATCATTCTCGCCTATTCTCGGATGGCGCCTTTCCCTTCGCGGGCGCAGCGCGCATTACTCTACATCATCATCACCAGCTCGCTCGGGATCATTATTACTATAAAACAAAATATTTAAAAATCGCCGAGAGTCGTCACACTATCAAAATACAGGTATGGCATGTATAGCTAGACTTTTACTCACACTAACTGTTCCGAGAACCGACTAAACCTGCTCTAAAACCAAAAAATGTAACGCCCCCACGCCCGAAACCGTCATCGGAGTTAAGCTTGAGGTGTTACTAATCTTATTTTACCTTTTTAAAAAATTCTAACTACTTATATTAATTTTCGGAATAAACTATTTTTCTGCATCATGGTTTCTTAAAAATTTATATCTCGAGTTACGAAACTCGAAATCCAATTCTGTAAATTTTTCCTGAAAATAGACTCAAATATATATTTACTAATTGTTTTCTAGAATTTTTGGTTGATCCAATTAGTACAGTTTATTAGTTAAAGTTACTCATGTTTCAGAATTCGACTGCATTGACCTCTACTTACTACGAACCACTTTTCTCCCTGTAAAAAAATTTATATGACAATACTATTTGTTTCTATTAAAACTAAATTCAATAAGAATTCTAACCATCTAAAGTACACCACCTAATTATTTTTATAAAATTTATGGTGAATTTCTAAAGTTGAAACAGGGGATCCAGAAATCGCTCTGGCCCTATTTCACTAAAACTCAGATATCTTACAAAATAAAAAACCTTTACCTGCTTTGCTTATTCCATATGCAAATAGACACAATGAGATTTAATTTCATATATTATTCACTATTAAACCATGTCTCTACAAATTTTTGTGATTTTTCAAAATCACGTTATTTTTGATACTTGAAATCCGTTTTTATGTTACTTTCACATTTTTCATAATTTTCATGTGATAGTTACTACTTAATCATACATACTATTAAACATGTATATTATCAGCCATTCTATTAGCTAATCACTAGAAAATATTTACACATCATTCATTTATCATATCATATCAAAAGAAACCAAGTTCCTATACATGCCATACACAAAACGAATCGTCTAACTATACCAATGTAATTTCTTCGATAGTGTGATTGGGTCTCCGACGTTTCCTTCAATCCCCGAGTGGCTTGATAAAAACTATAAGAAAAAGAAAATAAGAGAGTAAGCACTAGGCTTAGTAAGCTTACAAGCAAATAAATTACAACATTCAACATAATGAATAAATATACATCAAGTCACCTAGCCTCATAAACTTTCTTTACTTCTCATTTTCTACCTTCTTCTTTACTCACTTACCTTCTTTCTTACCTGACCTTTCACTATTCATAAATATAATCTACCTTCCCTTTTTTCTGATAATTCACTATGATTTAACATATACAATGACCCGTTGAACCACTCGGAATACTAAGGATACTAGGGTCGTTCCTGTCTATCAATATCTCACAATGCCATGTCTCCGACATGGACTTACATGAATTATTCCTATCTCCAATGCCATATTTATATATATAATATGGGCTTACATGGCTCATTCCTGTCTCCAAAGCCATATATCTGATATGGACTTACATGGCTCATTTTTTCCTGTCCTGTCAACCCCAATATCCTAATATTCCTAAGGTTCAAACGGGGCTTCCTAATGCTTTTTCTCTCGCTACTTACTTTTAATTCGACTTTAAATATTCTCAAAAAATAAGTATATAAATGCTGGAAATTAACAATAATAATGTAAAATATAAGAATATTGCATTTATTTACTATAAACTTACCTCGATAAAAAATGTGACTAAACTTTACAATTTAGTCCTTTACTTTTTCTTTTCCCCGATCTACTCCTGAATTCCGTTCTTCTTGATCTATAATAGCAAATTTAACTTATTTAATATTCACATTTATCAAAACATTCCTTTACTCAAACTTTGGAAAAATTATAGGTTTACCCCTAAACTTTTGCATATTTACACTTTACCCCAAATCTCGTAAATTAAACTTCAACCTATTTTATTATGTTTTATGACATGCTGATCATTTTTCCCTTCTATGGCAGCATCAAATTCATACTCTAACATGCACTTATGACTATTAGGTATTTTACCGATTAAGCCTTTTTACTCGTTTTTACCTAAAACCGAGTAGCACAAGTTGTCTAACATAATCTAAGACCTTATATTCTATCATAAAACATCAAAATAAACACTTTTCACCTATGGGTATTTTTCCAAATATGAACCCTAACTTAAATTATTGCTAGCATAAGCTTTATCGAGCTACCGGGACTCTGAAAACGTAAAGAACATTAAAAATGGGGCTTGGACTCACTTACTATGGAGCTTGAAAATTGAAGAAACCCTAGCTATGGAGAGAGCAAAATTCGGCAGCAACCATATAAGAAAGATGAC
This sequence comes from Gossypium longicalyx, assembly GCA_025698465.1. Lineage (NCBI taxonomy): Eukaryota > Viridiplantae > Streptophyta > Magnoliopsida > Malvales > Malvaceae > Gossypium > Gossypium longicalyx. The sequence continues at coordinate 60,721,214 of CM046995.1, read as the reverse complement.
CATTTTGTGTTATTTTTCCCATTTTATTTCATTTAATATACAAATGACCAAAATGCCCCTTCTTACTAAACTTTCAAAAATTCCTTCCATGTCCTAATTTTTGTCCATGAACTTAAAATTGGTTAAATTTTTATTTAAGACCTCCTCATTAATATTCCAAAACAATTTCATACTAAAAACTTCTAGAATGCAAGTTTGCAAATTATTTGATTTATTTCCTAACCTCAACTTAAGCACTTTATGCATAGAATTTCATCACGAAATTTTCGTACAATCATGTAATCATATCATGAACCTCAAAATAATAATAAAATAAATTTTTCTACCTCAGATTTGTGGTTTCGTAACTACTGTTCCGTTTAGGCCCCATTTCGGGATGTTACAGGGCAAAAGTGTAATTAGCCCATTTATGTGTTTTTAGATGATTTTGATTGAATATATGATTAAATAAGTTGAATTTGTATTGAATTAGATCAAGAAATGAGAAAATCAGGTTTGAATCGGGGAAAGTAAAAAATTGTTTAATAATCGTTCCGGTCCGTTCATGTCCGTACGAGGAAAGTTCATAAGTAAATAAGTGTTGTTAAATTTAAATGTATGTGCATTATATGTGTTGAATTGAGTTGTAAAGAAATATATATATGTGTGATACTGAATTGAATCGAGCTTTGGAGAATCTGTTCTAATCATGGATTGCTCGAATAGTTGAAATTGAGAAAGTTCCGAGAAGGCAACAACGTCTGAAAAGTGCCGTACGAACCATAGGAATAGTTAGGATACATATGTCATGACATAGGATTCCGATATGTGTTATCGTGTAAGACCATGTCTGGGATGTTGGCATTGACTTATGATTTACGTGTAAGACCATGTCTGAGACATTGGCATCGTATTTGATTTCGTGTAAGACCTTGTCTGGTACAGTGGCATCGATATTTGATTACATGTAAGACCACGTCTGGGACGTTGGTATTGTATGAGCTTTTGAGTTATCCGAGTATCCTTATTGATTCTGAACGGTTCAACGGGCATTCTGAGAAATAAATGAGTATATGAATGTGCATCTAAATCAGGTATGTTGCGATGTATATGAAATTAAGCAATGAAAGTGAGTATGATTATGATCAGTTGATATATGATCTATGTGAAAATGAGATATGGATACTAGCAAGTGAACTATGATGAATTGAATTATATGAGAAATGTAGAATTATAATTGTGTTTTGCCATATATGATTTAGGTACATGTGATTTGTATATGAAATTCTGATATGAAATGTGAGTATGATTCAAATGACGATATGTGAAATATACGACAATGAATGATGTGTTATATATGCTCGTTATATGAAATTGTGGTCCTATGTTTTGGACATGAGAAATACGAAAAATAGAACATGGTTTGGATGTGTGATTTGTTATGGTTATTCGAGTTTTAATATGCATAAAAAGAAATTTATATATTTCTATGCATGAAATGTAATAAATGACCATTTTTCGGTTGGTTATGAATGAAATTGTGCAAGCTTAATTTATATGAATGATCTAATGGTCGTTATTTGAAATTGAAAGCATGGTTTATATGTTCACCGATAAATAATCCTAATGAAGTTATTTAATGTGGTGATGTTGGATTATATAAGATAAGTGATTGAATATGTGTATGAAGTTAACTAAATTTGTCTTAATTTAGTTGATTATATACATGATCTTGTGAAGATTTATTTTCTTATGGCTTACTAAGCTCTCGAAGCTTATTCTGTGTGTTTTTCCTATGTTTATAGATTTACGGAGATTTGCTCGGGTTGGAAGTTGATGGAGACGTCAGCACACTATCCGATTATCATTTTAGTAAATAATGTTTTAAAATTTGGTTATGTGGCATGTATAGGCTAGAAGTATGTGAATATGTTTGGAGATGTAAATATATGTTTTGCCAAGTGATATGGCCTGATAATGAATGTGAATATGGTTTGTTTTTGTTATGGTTTATGTGATGAGAAAATGATATGATTTGATGCATATGAATGACTAAACGAAATGGTCAATTTGGTATGTGCTTAATTGTTAAATTTGGTATAAGTTTGGCATGATGATGGATAAGAAATTGAGATGTTGGTAATGTTTAGCTTGTGATTTTAATATGCTTTGATATAGAGAATGAGCATGAAATTGGTTGGTGATATTATGGGTTGATTAATACATGTTTGGAGTTGATTTTGGCTAAAAAATGTTGCATATATGATGCTTGATTTTGAAATTTTAAGGAGGACCCAAATAGGTGGCATATTGGCCTTGTAAATGGCCTTTTTTTGCCCACACAAGCAGGGACACAGGCGTGTGTCTCTACCGTGTTGCTCAACAGCCTTTTCGAAATGAGCCTGAGAAGACCACATGGTCGCGCACACACGGGGCGTGTGTTAGGCCATGTGGCCAAGTTAGTTTTTACCACGGGCTAGACACACGGGCGTGTCTTTTGGCCGTGTGGATAAGTCAGTATGTATGTCCTGTTTTGTCATGGCCTAGACACACGGGCGTGTTCAATGCCGTGTGAGGCACACGAGCGTGTGACCTTTGTAATTTAGAAAAGGTGTTAAGTTTTAAAAAAAATTTGTATGAGCTAGGTTTAGTCTCGACCCCTTTTTAAAGCATGTTCATGGTCTTGTAGAACTATATAAGGGACAATTGTGAATGATTATTGTTTGTTTGATTATGTTTTGCTTAAGTATATGTGAATGTTCGGATTTGTCTGATAATGCCTCTTAACCCTATTCTGGCGACGGATACGGGTTAGGGGTGTTACAGTTACATGGCCTGGGACACGATCATGTGACCCTAGAGTACATGGTTTAAATGTTATGACACGATTTGGCACACGACCATGTTTTAGGACCACACAAACTAAACATTGTCACACGACCTGACCATATGGCCGCGTGACCCCTATTTTCATTTTTTAACTGAATTTTTGAAAAAGTTTCAGTTTAGTCTATATTTGTTCCCGGGTTATTTTAAATGTTTCATATGCTCGATTTAAGCTTGGATATGATTGAATATCTTGGAAATGATTGTAATTTTATGATGAAGTGAATTATTTGATTATTTGTGGCAAGATAGTGAATAATGTTAAAGTTTTATAGTTATAATACCTTATAGCTCGGGTTAGGTGACTGGACCGGGTATAGGGTGTTACACTCACCCTTGTATTTCTACTAGGGTTGCCACCCACTTCATGTTATATGAGGGTTTTTGGGCCTCTCTCATATCGGGTCCAATTACGAGTATTTCTTGGGTCTTCTTGACTTAGTATTCTGTACTATGATCCAACCCGATTCATTTTTTTATTTCACGAAATAAAATTTAATATTTATATATTAAATAATTTTCTCATCCCAATTTTACTTAAATAGATTTTTGACGATTTTACCCCCAACAAAATTTTGATGATTTTACCCTTGGTAAAATTTCGAGAAATTTTGTTCAATATGTCACAACTCAACATGTTCATTATGACTGAATGATTTATTTTTATTTTTGGGCTCCAAAACCGTCCAAAAACAAAAACTCATTCTTCCATCATTTTTTAATTAATCCTATATAGGATTGCAAATTTCCATTTTCATTTTCATTTCCATTTCTGGAAACCTACATTCATTTCCAAATGACTCCATTTCTCCATTTCAAAGAAAACCATAATCATTCATGAATGTTTCCCATTTCTCTTTTTCTATTCATTCTATTCATTTCTATAATAGCCCGATTTAGACCCTAGTCGGAACAGTGGTTTTGAGACCACAAATCAGAGTTAGAAAAATATTTTAATATTATTTTTCTGTGTTTACAGTATGTGGTTAACCATGTGTGAAAGTTTCGTATGAAAATTTGATCGTTTGTGTGCTCAATTTGATAAAATGACTAAATCGCAGAAAATAAAAAAGTTGTGTACTACATGAGTAAGAGCCGAATTGACATGGCTTATTAATTATGAGGTCATTATGTTGATATTATTCCACTTAATTTATGAATGGGCATATATGCCAATGGTTAGTGGATTTTAAATGTATATAATAAGGTTATTTTGGTAAATGATGAATTGATGTTTATTAATTAAACAAAACATGATTTTTGCTTCATCTTTTCATTATTTTGCCAAAAATACAAAGAAAATAAGAAAGGAATAAAATATTTTAGGGTTCGTCTCCTTTTGATTGTGATTAAGGTATGTTCTTTGATCAACTTTCAATAATTTTTATGTTTCTATGATCATTACTTTGTGTTCTATTAAGCCCATGCCTCAATTTATGAAATTGTTGATGATTTCATGAGATGCCATTGTTGATTTTGTGAGCTTTGTGATGTTAATTGATGAAAAATGAAAGACATGTGTTAGATTAATATGTTTTGTATTTGAATTTTTGATGAATTTGAGTAATTTGGGCTAAATTGTGAAAATGAGATTTTGAGGGACTAAAATGTGAAATAAATGAAATATGTGGGTTTATATGAGCTAAGGGAATATTCGACCAAGCATGTGTAATATGAAATTATGTGTATTTTGAGATTTTATGAATTAGGGACTAAAGTGTTAAAATGTGAAAATGTGAAAATGTGAGGGCTAATTTTGTAAAATGCCCTAAATATGTGTTTATGGATTGATTTGAATGAATGTGAGATTGAATAAGTTAAATTTGAATGTGTTTAGTGTAACGCCCTAAGTTTTTAAATATGTTTTAGTAATTCATTGACACAAGGATGTATTCGCTTCAGTGGTTAAGTGTTCTACGTGTGTGTGTGAGGTCCCAGTTTCAAGCCAAGTCTTTGGAAAATTTTGAGTTTTCCCTGAATAAAAGCCTTAACCTTGCTCAATAGGCTTATGTTAAATTATTTATTAAACCATATCAGAATGGGCCTGCTGGTCTGGTGGTTAAGTGGAGTGTCAGATTGTTAAAGGTCTTGTGTTCGAATCCCTACGTGAGTGTGGGAGGTTATTTTTGCTCATTTGACCAAGAGAGTTTTGGTCAAATAGGAACTTTGAGTTGTGGGTTAGTGGAGATAATAGAGGGATTCCTGATAACCTCTGGATTTTATTTTAATTCTATCATTTGTTTCTTTTTCAAATTTTCTCCCTCTGGCAAGAAGAATCACGTCAATTTTGTTTCCATCATTCTGTCAATTTTCCCTTTCTGTCTTCCTCTTTTACCGTTTACTTGATTAAGTTTTAGGGTGCTTTCGGCTCACGGATGGCTATTGTGGTAAGTTTTGTTTTTCAATTTAAGCATGGATTCCATGTACTGCCATTTTAAAGATAATATTTATTGTCGTTAGTCTGACCGCTAGGTTTTGGCAGCATTGAATTGCGAAGAACGGGCTCTCCTCTCACATTATCGTAATCGAACTGTTCAGGGTGATAGAGTAAGTGTCGAAGGTATTTTTGTTTTGTAGTTTCGATTTAATCGAATATGAAGTTTAATTTCAAGTGTTATTGTGTCGATTTTAGGCTTTGGGAAGGATTAGAAGTGGTTTTGCAGCGAAACGATACTAGGTGTGTACCCAAAACTACATAAATCGAGAGGCAGCGAAAGCCAAAAAATGAACCTGTCTTCGCCACACGGGTGTGTCGCCTCTCGTGTGGTAGGCCGTGTGACAGTACACGGGCATGTGATTGATGACCCAGGCCGTACGCGCAAGACACGGGCGTGTGACACAACCATGTGATGGTAGGAGAGGCCATGTACAATACACGGGCTCGACCTATTGGGCAATGTGGGCCACACGGGTGAACCACATGGGCCTGTGGGATTCTGGGCCATGCCGTGTGATCCACACGGGCGTGTGGCCCAATTTTTTTGAAATAATCTGTAAGGTTGTACGAGTCATCCAAGTTGACTGTGACTTACCGTAGGGTCGGTAAGCAGTACTTATACTCCTGATTCTGTGATCTGACTATGAAATGTATGTATTAAGCATGTTACTCCTAGCATGTGTATCCGACCGATTGTATGAGCTGTTAAGTTGCATTATAGCATGTCATATTGGTATGTTGCATTGCATCGGGGATTGGGTTAATGATATTTCTGAGGAAGTGTCTGTAAGGCTTTAATCCTGTTATCTGGCAGCTTAGCTGTATTATTCTATTTATGTGCCGTATTTCGATACAGTATGGTGTGTAGGGTTGGGTGGGTTGATTATATCCCCACATGGTGTGCAGGGCTGGACGGAGATGGTGTGTAGAGGCTGGTGGGTAGGATCCTGATATTCCGTTCTGCATTTGTACCTAATTGGGCTAAAGCCCTAATTTATATCTTATTCTACATCTGAATGGGCTAACGCCTGAACTAATTTTATAATGAGCTTCGGCCCCAGACTATCTATTTTTGACTACTGATGATTATTTTGTATGTCTGATATCTGTGGGGATTACACACTGAGTTGTAAAACTCACTCTTTTCTATTTAATTTGTTCAGGTAATCCCCAGCATTAGCGGATCGATGGAGCGGAGGACTCAACGGTGGCCACACGTAATAATTTTAGACTATTTCTATTGGCTTTTCCAGTTTGGATTACTTATTTATTTAGGGTCTTGCTGTAATTTTTGGACTTTGGACTTTTTGGCTTTTGATTTCGGCTTTAGAACTATTGATGATTTTATTACTGCTAAGCATGATTAAAATCTGATTTTCTCTAAAGCAAACAGTTTTCCTAAAATAGAAGATTTTCTAAAGCTTCCGTGTAAGAGAGATATGTTTTTTAGTAAATCAGTGAAATTACATTTTTCGGACTAAGTAAAAGATAATAACTGAAACAATTTTAATGTATCAAAGCATTTTTAAAAACACTCTCATGTGACATCACCAGATTCGGCCATAACGTCTAGGTCGGGTTTGGGGTGTTACATTTAGTGGTATCAGAGCCAGGTTACAAAACTAGGCTGTGAATTTGGGTTTTAAGTTTGGTTTAAAGAAATGATTTTAAATGGTTTGAAATATTTTTGACTGAGAATATGGTACACCGTGTATCCGACGCTGATCCTGTAAGTTTTCTGAAACTCGATTTAGAATTGTCTGAAAATATGATTAGAGTATTCTGAAACTACTTTAGGTCATATACCATACTAAAAACACTTTAGGAAGTGTAATCTGAAACTAGTAGTGAGACTACGATTCGCTATAACAGACTCTAAACTTCTGATAATGTATTACATAAAATATCTGTTAATAAAATATCAAAACTGTTAACTAATCCATAGAATTTGTAATACAGATAAATTTGATTAGACAATGAGAGCACGAGGTATCCGCGGACGTGGTACTAGAGGCCGAGGTAGAGGTTATAGAGAGGCTCGAGCTGAGTCCTCTTCCATGGATAGTATTCTGAATTTGGACACGAGTGAGACGCCAAGGTCACCTGCTATTGAGACTGGGTCTCCTGATCACATGGCTGGGGATGACGCATTGTCCAAGGCTATGCTCAAGATTTTGGAGAGGGTCACTGGGCCCAATACTAGTTCTGGGGGCCGAGTGTCAGTTACGGACTGACTCTGGTCCAATGGGGCTGAGTTATTTAGGGGTGTCGCTGGAGTCGCCCTTAATGTGGCTGAGTACTGGATGGAGGCTACGGAGAGAATTATGGACGACTTGGATTTTACTGCTGAGCAGAATCTTAAGGGGGTTGTTTCTCTATTGCGTGATGAGGCATACCAGTGGTGGCTCATGGTTAAGGAGGGCACTCAGCTCGACCGGTTGACCTGGGATTATTTTAAGACTATGTTCCAGGGTAAGTATGTTGGGGCCAGCTACATTGATGCCAGGAGGCGTGAGTTCCTTAATCTCACCCAGGGAGACCGTTCAGTGGCCGAGTATGAGGCCAAATTTCTGAGACTGAGCTGTTATGCGCGAGGCGTGGTGGCAATTGAATATGAAAGATATGTTTGTTTTGAAGACAGTCTTAGGGATAACTTGAGAGTGCTGATAGCTCCGCAAAGGGAGCATAAGGTTTGCTATTTTGGTCAAGAAGGCCATGATTGCCAGAATAGAGGTCGTGAGAGGGGTAAGAACAAGAGAGATTTGGGGCCCTCGAGTTCTGGGATAAGGCCTAAGAAAAAGGCCAGATCTGATGGGCCAGTGAGAGTTAGGCCTTCTGTTGCACCTTTTGGGGTGGCACTGTGTGGGCACTATGGTAGACGCCATCCCTGCGAGTGTTGGAGGACTACTGGGGCGTGCTTGAGATGTGGGTGAACTGAGCATCGTGTCAGAGATTGTCCGCTGCGAACCGATTAGATGCAAGCTTCAGGTATTGGTACTGGGCAGCCATTGAGGGTAGTTCAGCAGCAACCTAGAGGCAAAGGGCAGGCCAGGGGTGGTAACGGCATGGGCCGAGGAGAGAGAGCACCGGGCAGAGGTACTAGATCGATTGAGGTAAGGCAGCCTACTTTGGTCTATGCTGCTCGTCGACGTGAGGACAGAGATGCTTCAGACGTCATTACGGGTACGTTTTTAATCCTTAATGTATCTTATCTTGCATTGATAGACATAGGCTCTATAGACTCATACGTAGCTAGTACTGTGTCTGAAACCTTGAGCATTCTGGTTGGGAGTACTTCTAGCTAGGTAACTATAGTGAGTCCTTTAGGGCAATCTGTCCTGGTTAATAAGTTGTATAGAGACGTTTTGCTAGAGGTCCAAGGGACAGTGTTTTCGGCTGATCTAATAGAGCTTCCGTTTGGGGAGTTCGATCTGATTTTGGGAATGAATTGGATAGTTAAACATCAGGTGAGTCTGGATTGTACAGTGAAAAGGGTTGTCTTGAGGACCGAGGAGGATATCAAGGTAGTCATGATTGGGGAATGAAGTGACTATCTGACTAATGTGATTTTTGCGTTGGCGGCAAAAAATTAGTGAGGAAAGGGTGTGAGGCATTCCTGGCCTACGTTAGTATTTCTGATTTTGGGGACTCTTCGATTAGGGACATCAGAACCATGAGGGACTTTCTAGATGTGTTTCCTGAGAAGCTATCGGGGTTGGCTCTGAGCCGTGAGGTAGAGTTTGGGATTAAGTTGATTCCTGGTAAGCTCTGGTGTCTATCGCCCCTTATCAAATGGCACCAAAAGAGCTGATGGAACTTAAGGCTCAGATTAAGGAGCTGTTAGATCGAGGGTTCATTCGTCCCAGTGTGTCTCCGTAGGGAGTACCTATTCTATTTGTAAAGAAGAAAGACGGGACAATGAGGATGTGTATCGACTACCGTCAGTTGAACAAGCTAACGATCAAGAATAAGTACCCACTTTCGAGGATAGATGACTTATTTGATCAGTTCAGAGGGGCCTCTGTGTTTTCTAAGATTGATCTACATTTGGGCTATCATCAATTGAGAGTTAAGGAGGCCGATGTGCATAAGACGACATTTAGGACTCGTTATGGACATTATGAGTTCCTAGTTATGCCCTTTGGTTTGACTAATACACCAGCAGCATTTATGGATTTAATGAACCGAGTATTTCAGCCCTATCTGGATCAATTTGTAGTGGTGTTCATTGACGACATATTGGTGTATTCTAAGATAGAGGATCAACATGATGAGCATCTTAGAGTGCTTCTACAAATTCTTCATGAGAAACAATTGTATGCCAAGTTCAGCAAGTGTGAGTTCTGGCTTCGGGAAGTGACATTTCTGGGTCATGTAGTTTCTGCTAAGGGGATACGAGTCAATCCTCGTAAGATTGAGGCTTTGTTGGATTGGAAACAACCGAAGAATGTGTCTGAGATCTGCAACTTTCTAGGGCTGGCAGGATATTACCGACGATTCGTAGAGGGGTTCTCCTTGATCGTAACTCCGTTGACTAAGCTTCTGCATAAAGGAGTTCCTTTCATTTGGACTGATTCACAACAGGAGAGTTTTGATAAGCTTAAGACTATTCTGACTCAAGCTCTTGTTCTGATACAGCCTGAGCCTAGTAGGGACTTCGTGCTTTATAGTGATACGTCACATGTGGGTCTGGGTTGTGTTCTGATGCAAGACAGAAAGGTGGTTGCTTATGTATCTCGTTAGCTCAAGACGCATGAGGCTAATTCCCCGATGCATGATTTGGAGTTGGCGGAGATTGTCTTTACTCTGAAAATTTGGAGGCATTATCTGTATGGTGAGAAGTGTACTATTTACACTGATCATAAGAGCCTCAAGTATCTCCTCACCTAGAGGTAGTTAAATCTTAGGCAGCGTAGATGGGTTGAACTGCTTAAGGATTATGATTGCACTATTGAGTACCATCCTAGTAAGGCCAATGTGGTGGCCGATCGTTAAGCTGTAGGGCTATGACTGATCTGAGAGCGATGTTCGCTCGACTGAGTCTTTTCGATGAGGGGAGTCTGCTAGCTGAACTTCAAGTGAAACCAACATGGGTTGATCAGATCAGAGATAAACAGTTAGGGGACAAGTCTCTGGAGTTACGTTTCTGTCAGGTGGAGAGGGATGTTACATTTAGCGTTGAAGAGGCTACGTGGGAGATGGAGGATTCGATGCGTCAGCAGTATCCTCACTTTTTCTGATTAGGTAAAATTTCGAGGCTAAAATTTTCTTTTAGGGGGTAGAGTTGTAACGCCCCAAGTTTTTAAATAAGTTTCTGTAATTTATTGACACAAGTTTTGGATGATTCATCTAGGGAAAATTAGAAAAAGGCTAGGGACTAAATTGGAAACCAAATTTATTAAAGATAAAAAATTAATTAAATAGAAATAAAAATCATTTTTATTATATTCTTCCCCAAAATAATACATGAAAACCCTAGAAGAGAGAGAAGAAACTTTCTTGGCCAAATTGGGTAAGTTTTCTTGTCCCGTTTTTAGTACTTTTGATATTTTTGAAACCAAGATAGCTTAATCTATCTATTTGGGGGATCAATTTGAGAAGTTATCAAAGTATGGAAAATGGGTCACGGATGAATATGCTGAAAATTAGAAATTTATGGTAGAAAATGAAAGGTTGTTGATAGATAAACAACTTTTACAACGTGATTTTTGATGAAAACATGATTTAGGGACTAAAATATAAAGTTGTGAAATTTGATGAAAAATGCTGAATTTTTATGAATACATGTGTTGTAAATTTTGTAATGGGATTTTTGTTAGGCTTGGAATAGGGAGTAAACTACACAAATTTTATTTTCCGAGCCTAAGGACAAACTGGGAATTTATGGAAAAGTTAGGGGCAAAATAGTAATTTTGCCTAGGATAAAAATTAAGTCCACTTGAATGTGAAATATGGTAAATTGATGTTAAATTTACTCGTATAGATCTGGATAAGCCAAATTCGGGGCTAGAACGAGAAAAGAGGAAAATGTCGAATTAGTAGATTTTACGTACACGAACATTATTGGGGTAAGTTCGTGTAACTAAATTGTATATGTTTTTATGTGAATTTAATGTTGTGTTTTTCAATTGTATAAATTTCATAAATATGTGAAATGATCACATACTCGTTATAGCCCGATAAATGAAAAAGCCCGATCAATAATAATGCTCGATAAATGGTAAATGATAAAAATGTTACTTATATGCTTGAAATGAATGTGGAATGTATCTATTTGAATTATATGTATGATTTAGATGTAGGAAATAATCACATGCTTGTTAATGCTTGAGAAATGTTAAATCCCGTTTGAATAAAGGAAGAATCAATGGATTAATGTCATTTTCCGAAATGAATGAGGTCCTGCATTTGTTGTTAACGGGATTTGGCTCGGACGAGTAATCCTATTGACTTCATTTATGAAAGGATTTAACCCGGACCAGTAATCCTGATATAAGTCCTCTCGAGCATATGTTATGGATTGGATTTAGCCCGGACGGGTAATCCAGATCAAGCTCATTAGAACATATGTCATAAAAAGGATTTAGCCTGGACTAGTAATCTTGTTGTATACATGTGTGGTTCGAGAGTGTACTCTCTGATATAGTACTTTATGGGTACTATTAGACATGAATTGACGGATCCTAATTCGTACACCTCGAGTGTACTACCTGTTTATCCATTGATATTCCAAATAAATTCAACGGGTGACAATTCCAGACATGAGAAGTTATGAATGATAAAATGAGTTATTTCATGTATCCGTCTGAAAAACAAGTAAATGATGATACATGACAAATGATATACGAAAACAGGAAATGATGATATTTGTACATGGACTTTATTTGATGAATATATTTTCATTCTTCATCATAGACTTGTACACCTTGAGTGTGCTAATCGTGGCTTTGATATTCCGAGTAATATGAGTAAAGTTCTTATATGAAATGATTTAAACTCGAAATTAAATTATACTTGAAATAATGAGATGAATTATGCATGTTGAATGAATACATGTTGTGGAAAGCATATCTGCTTAGAAACTTGATTGTTGTTGAGCCCATATATGATTTGATGTTATTATGGAATATATGAGTAACAAGGGCAATGAGAATGTGTGTAGAGCTTGAGGTAAAAATGATTGATTATGTCTTACATAGTTACCTTAAAATAGAATGAATGGTAAGTTAAGTATCATGTTATATGAACTTACTAAGCATTTTATGCTTACTTAGTTTTATTTCGCTATTTTAGAGTAAATCGAAAGCTCATTGGATTGGAAGCTTGGCGGAGATCACTCACACTATCCATCAACCTATATCGGTATATATGGTAAATCAATTATGGTTGTAATGGAATGTATAGGTTATATTAATTGTATTGGCATGTAAACGTAAATGATGCTTGTAATTTAGCCATTAGAATGGCTAGTAATGGTTTGTTTTGATATATTTGTAATGTTATAATATGCCAGCTACATATGTGTTAAGTAGTTGATCAAATTATGCCTATCATATGGACTAAACCAAGGCAAGAATTTGAACATGTATTCATGTAATGGTATGCCATGTTGAATGGTAGAGTTTGCTTAACTTGAATGCTTGAAATGGTTGGTATTGGATGTGTGTTTCAAGTGTAGGTCATGAGTGTGATTTTAGGTGAGAAATGAAGCTAGAAATGGCTTTATTTTGTCCATACGGGCAGACACACGGGTGTGTGTCTAGACCGTGTGTGACACACGACCAGGTACATGGGCGTGTAGTTAGGCTGTATGTCCCCTGCACCTAAATTTTGAGAAACAGAATGCTCATAATTGAGCACACGGACAGAGGCACGGGTATGTGTCTCAGCCGTGTGTGCTACACGGCCTAGAACACGAGCATGTGTCTTAGCTGTGTGAAACTTGCACCTAATTTCGAAATGAATTAATTGACTACACAGCCTAGCACACGAGCATGTGGCATGGCCGTGTGCACAAGTCAGAGAGTTGCACGGGGTCGAACACGGCTTGCAGCACGGGCGTGTTCCAGGGTCACACGAGCATATGAACCCTACACCTTGTAAAATTTTTAAAATGTCACGAAAAAATCTTAGAGTTCCGGATTAAGTCCTGACTCGATTCTAATGCTCGTATTGGGCCTCGAGGGTCCAATTAAGGGATGTTTGAAATTATCTCAGTTAATGAAAAGTAATTTACATAAATTATTTGTAAAATGTTCTGAAAGTTGTGGTAATGCTCTGAAATCCTATTTTGAGGACAGATACGGGTTAGGGGTGTTACATTAGGCTTTGAATTTCACTTTTGTGAATGATGCTACATACTGTAGAAGTCATATACCCAACTCACCAGCTTTCAGTTCTTTATCTATTTGAACTTATGCTTTTACTCACATCAAAGGATACGAGTCACTCATACATAGTCTATCATCCACTCAAGATTAAGGTATGCCACACTTTAAACGTCAAAAGTAAATAAATCCATAAATAGATTTTAGATCTAGTCTTCTTAGGTCTAGTCCGATGTACTATCAGTCCAGTAAGTCACACCTACGTCTCTACCTTTTGGGAATCATCCACTTCAATGCAAAGACGAGGCATCTTCCTAATTGGACTTGATAGATGACATATTAGTGTTTCAATCAGTTTGCTCATTTCCTAGGACATGTTTAAGTTTGTCCACTAATATAAGTTATCTTTCCGTATTACAATCCGACCACGTAATACCTCATAGTTTTAGTTTAAACATTAGAAAACCAGTAAGCCAATACTTATTTTTATTTTGCTTCGCATGCAAAAACCACATGAGGACAACTATACAATGAATATTAATGTAATCAATGAATTATTTTATTACCCAATTTGTTCGAAAAATTGCAAGTTACAGACAAATATACTACACTTAGAGCATCAGATCCAACAACCTCGATAGCCAATCATGCATTCAATATGTATACGCATATAAATATAATGATATCAAATCATAAAAGTACAAACCGATAGTTCAACTACTTATCAATGATTCTCACCTTTCCCTTCTCTCACGATGGCCCGAGGTCGTCTTTAGCTACGTTTGATATTTCAATAAATAAAACAATATTCATTTTCATCCAAATCACATTTAATTACATAAGCATTCATATTTTGCATTTTTTTCAATTTAGTCCCTATACTTGGGATACACATATTTTTTCATATTTAGCATCGGATCAAAATTCGATTTCATGTCCTTTGATTAGGGACCCTATACTTTTTATTTACAGCATAATCTCATGATAGTTTTCAATTTATTCAATTTAGTCCTTAATTTTTCAAGTAATCTGATTAGCTTTACTTTGTTTTTAATTTAGTCCTTATCATAATCTAAGCTTATTAACTATTAATTTCAAGTCTAATTCATCAATTTCTCTCTAATGAAAACTTGCTACAAACTTAACAATTGAGCAAATTGATACATGAGCTAGCTAAAATTTCGTCACTATAGTATCAGTATCTATAGTTTTCAGAATCTAAAGTTTCACAGTATAGTTTTCAAAATCTAGAGTTTCACAATCTATGGTATTCTATAGTTTCACAATAAGATTTCAATAAGGCAAAAGTACTTATTTGGGCCAACTTCGGATTCTTGGATTTTCAAAATAGAATCAAAACTTTATTTAAATTAAGTTTAAACCAAAGCATGGAGTTTTTCCCAAAATACTCTTTTTCACAAACATGCATACATTTTCGAAAATAAACCATAGTCTGAGTTTTTTAACCGGGCTCTAATACCACAAAATCTAACCCCCTAAACTTGGCCTAGACGTTATGGCCTAATCTTGAAGATCACATTGGCCGAGTTGTTAGCGTAGAAAATTATTTTCACTTTTTTCCTTAATAATTATCTTTATTTTTAAAACATCATTTCGTTTTGCTTAAAGAAAAGCCAAATATCTTCTATAATTTCCTTTTGAAAGATTTTGTCCAAGCGTCTAAATTAGAAAACTCTAGTATTGATAGTTTCTAAAAATTATCATTTTCTAAGTAAATGTCGCAGGGGAAATTAACATACTAAATCTCATTTTGGACATTTTGAAAACATAGGTTTAATATATATGTATCTCATAAAATACTAGGTGGTTGGGTAAGTAGCATCGAGTTTTGAAATCGAAGTATTATGTTTGAAAACATTATTATCAAGATGAATTTAACATTATTGTGAAAAAATCCATTTTAATTATCATTACTGTAAATCCTCTTAAGTGATAGTTTAAAAACGTAAATCATGCAAAAACCATCCAAAAACCAAAATCCAAAATCCGAAGTCCAAAAGAAAGTCTGAAGCCAAAGTCTACAAAAATAAAAACACATTCCAAAGTATATCAAGTACCAAATAAATAAGTTTTTCTGAAAACATTTGAAAGCACCTCCAAAAGTTAAGCCCATCCTAACCTCGATTATTATCTAAAAAGTTAGAATAAAAAGGGTTGAGCTTAAAAAGCCCAGTGTGGGTTTCGAATCATATTAACAGAAAATATCACATAAAGCATCAATTTTAACAAATCATATACATACAAAATATTCAGTCATAGAATCACTATCAGAATGCATAATGACGATGTCAATGCAACATTTTTTTCAGAAATAATGAGTTCCCCAGAGCTCGCCCATCTAATAACACACCAATAATGTGGACAAGGCACCAGATATTGCAGACAAGCTACCAAAAATAGAATATTATGGTCGAGCCACCAAATAATTCCAGATAAACTACCATATACAGAATATTGTGGTCTAGCCACCTGAAATTGCATATACACTGTCAGATCCTTCCTCCGTACACATTATCCTAACCCCATGCATGTGATATGGCATATAGAACAGATTTTACAATAGGCATGTTTTACATGCGAATCATATTTATATTCGGTTTAACATAGTGAAATGTTTAACATGAAAATCAGAATCAGATTTGTGGCATGCTTAACATTCGAATCATAATCAAAATATTCATAATCACTTGTGAATCAAAATATCAATGTAGTAATTTCATGTTTACAATACATTTATTATCCAAAATTGCCATATATCACATATCATGAGTGTTCGGAAACCACACATCAACATTGTTAACAGAAAAACCACACAATCGCATATTTCATCACAAATCTGAAGTTTTAGAAACACTTACTTGCAACCCTCTCACAGATTTTACCAATCTATACGAATACTTTTACTTATTCGCCTAAATACACTTTTCAAAGATTTATTTAAACATTAATTACATATTTCACATATAAAATTTTATCTCGAATAAATGTAATATTATTTTTTTATCAAAATAAATCTCCATACCTGACTTTGTAAATCCGATCACAAGGATTTCGATTCCAACTTCTAACTAACAAGTTCGATTCTTGAGCCTCTATGGTTAAACCATTCCCACAAAATACTTATGTGGAATACTTACGTAATAAATAATCCTTCAATCTTATTATATGGTGGAATACTTATGTACTAACAGAGGAAAAAGGGCTCAACACTTCCCATGAAATGTTGATTAAAAAGGAGGGTTCGTCATTAAACAGAGAATAACATGATATAAAAATAAGTAGTTAGAAAATAGGATGTGGAATAATCTTTTACGAAAAAAATCAGAATTGGGAGATTAAAGAAATCAATTACAAAAAGATAGGGAGAAAAGAAGAAAATCAGGAATCTTTTGTAGTGGTCAATGGTAGCGGTGCGACGACAGTATGGCTGCGACGATGGCAGAGGTGAGGCGGTAGTTCGATGGTGGTGAGATAGAGGTGTGACAGCCTTATGTGGTGGTGGAGTGGAGGATAAATGAGAAGAAAAGGGTGACTTAGGTGGTGAAATGGAAGAAAAAATAGAGAAAAGAGAAGGAGCAAGGTTGTGGACGGCAAATAGAAGGGAGAGAAAAAATGAAAAAAAAAGTACAATGGATATGTCTAGGTGCATGGAAACCAAGGTAAGGTAAGGGAGGAAATTTTGTATGTTGAGCGGAAAAAGGCATGGAAAGAAGATCATGGGAGTGAAAAGGGGAGAAAATGTAACATCTCAAATTAGGGTCTAGTCGAAATAGTAGTTTCGAGACCATAAATCTAAAATAGAAATAATTATTTTATGATTAATTGATGGTCCATTATATGATTACATGTTTGTGTGAAATTGTCATGAAGAAATTCTATGCCTAAGGTGTCTAATTTGACTCTAGGGACTAAATTGATTAAGTTGCAAAATATGTGTTCTAGAAGCTTTTAGTATGAAATAGCTTTGGATTATTAATTAGAGGTCCTTAAATAGAAAATTTCCCAATTTTTATTTTTATGGACAAAAATGGGCATGCATAGATAAAATTTGAAAGTTTAGTAAAAAGGGCATTTTGGTCATTTGGTTAATAAAATAATAAAAACAGAAAAATCAAGCAAAATTTATTCATCTTCTCCATGCCATAGTCGAAATTCTTAAGCTCTCCATAGCTAGGGTTTTTCAACTTTTCAAGCTTGATGTTTGTATTTTGATGTTTAATGGAAGAATATGAAAGTTTGATATGTTTTTAACATCTTTTACAAAGTGATTTTTGATAGAAATGCATGAAAAGGACTTGTTTGAAAAAACTGGAAAAATGAGTAGTAAAAATGTAAAATAAAGGAAAATTTGGGCTGATTTAAGCATGGTATAGGTTCGGCTAGGCTTGGGTAACAAAGAAAATGAACACATTTCACTTTACGAGCCTAGGGACTAATTTGTAAATATGTAAAAGTTTAGGGGAAAATTTTAATTTTGCCTAAATATAGTTTTTGGACTGATTTGAATAATGTGATGATTAAATGAACTGAATTTGCTATTATAGATCAAGAAAAACGGAGTCCGGAACTAGACCGGGGAAAAAAAAAGATTTTGGACTAAATCCAATTAATTGTCCATATTTTGTACCGAGGTAAGTTCATGTGTAAGTAATGTAATGATATATCATGTTTGAATGTTTTATTATGCGTGAATCTCTATTTTTAATTATTGTGACGAGTGTATGAACGACTTTATTGTCTATGAGCATGACATTATGAACGAGTTCAACGATTGTGCGTTATCAAGAAAATCCAATTTGAACCATAGGAATAATTTAGGATACAATGTGACATGTCACTAGGAACTATGTGAATATGAGCTCATGATTTTATGTATATAAGTGATTATGTGAATCCGGGTGCTAGCCTTGTACGTTCTACCGGTGGCTGGGTAGCCCGGCATGTGTTGTGGGTACCTGTCAGCTTGTGTGAGCAGCCCAAGTAGTTACGTCCTGACTGTTAGCTTGTGTAAACAGGCCCGTGATTAGCTCAAGAGTGAGCAATGTGTGATTGTGTTATGAGGTAGCATGTGGCTACGTATGAAGCACTATGTGCAAGTTTTCCATGTATCCGATAGTATTCCGAGTGTTCAACGGGTAAACCTATGAATTATTTGACAAGTAAGTCGATGATGAGAAATCATGACAATGTGTTATGATTTGGTGCAGGTATGTATGAAAAACTCATATGAATGAGCTCAGTATGTGATGAACTTTTGGTAAGATTGAAATTGTGTAAGTTATGTCTTCAAATTTAAGTTATGCCTATGAACTTATGTTAACACATAAGTAAACTATGTTATGTCATTGGTATTTACATATATGATTATGTTGCTAATTATTTGCATATGAACTTACTAAGCTTTATGCTTACTCCCCTTTCTTTTCCATTTTCTTATAGTATCGCCAAGCTAGCTCGGGGATCGAAGGACGTCGGAGACTTGATCACACTATCAACTGGACATTTCGGTATAGTTAGTCTCAACATTTTTTTGTATGACATGTATAGGGACTTGGTCTTTTTGTTATATGTCATATTGGTCTAGCCAAATGTGTGGCTTATGGTGCTATTTGGTTCATTTTGTAAATGGTCATGTGATATGGTTCATATTGATTCAATTATGCATGCATGCAATGTATTATGCTTGATGTGATTGTTGTGGATGAGATGTGTGATGAATGGCACATGTTCTAAATGAATGAATCATGGCTAACAAGTATGACCAAAACTATGATATAATTGAGTAAATTGAAAGTAGGTTTAGCATGATGAATGAATATGAAATTGGTGTGGAATGCCTTATGAAAGCATGATGGTTTGGGTAGGAGGTATGTTGACATTACAAAGGCTTGGGTTAATCATGTTTAGGAGTAATTGAATGATTAAATATACCATGTTGTATGCCATCAAAGATGAATGAGTGAATGATCATTTAAGGGTGACAAATGGCTTGTAAAATAGCCTCAAGTTGTCTACACGGGTGCGTGTGTCTTGGCCATGTGTGACACACGGCCATGTGTCTCAGCCGTGTGGAGAACACGACCTCAGGACATAGGTGTGTGCCCAGGCAATGTGATGTCCGCACTTAATTTTGAGAACTTAATTCGCCACACGGGCGTGTGACTTGGCTGTGTGACCTTATTTGGTTAATGACGTCACAGTCAGAGAGTTACACGGGTTGAGGACACAGGCCGTCAGAGAGTTACACGGGTTGAGGACACAGGTGTGTGTGACCACACGGCCTACCCATACGTGCGTGTGACTCTCCAAAGCAGGAAAATTTTCTAGCGTGTGACTCTCCAAAGCAGGAAAATTTTCTAAGTGTCAAAAAGGTTCCGAAAGTTCTCAGTTTAGTCCCAAACCGCTCTTGATGTATGTTTTGGGCCTCGTAGGCCATTATAAGGGACAATTTGCATGAAATTGAAAAGTTTTAAAGTTGAACGAAATTTTATGGCCCAGCTTTATGTGGTTGTTTATGTTTTAGTCTAGTAATGCCTCGTACCCTATTCTAGAGTCAGATACAGGTAAGGGGTGTTACATTTATTGGTATCAGAGCTACAGTTTAGTCGATTCTCTAACTAACATAGCAAGTGTGCGAGTTTAGCTATACATGCCATATATATATTGATAGTGTGATGACTCCCGACGATTTTGAAATGTGTCTTTGTATAGTAAATGGATCCCGACAGAGCAGTGGTGGATGATGTCAAAAGTAACGCGCCTATACCCGCTGAAGGGGCAGCGCCATCTGATAGTAGACCCCCTATAGTTAGTCGAGGAGAAGGAGGCAGGGAAGCTTTTCTCTATATGATGGATGCCTAGTACACGGAGTTCGTTCGAACGAACCCAAACTGTAACATCCCGAATTAGGGCCTAGTCGGAACAGTGGTTTCGGGACCACAAATCCGACATAATAAAATTTATTTGTATTATATTTTTATGGTCTATGATTTCACGGAATGATTTCGTGAAAATTTCGTTCAAAAATTTTTACGTTTGGGCACTCAATTTAGTCAAAAGGACTAAATTGTAAAAAGTGCAAAAGTTGAGTTCTACATGTTAGAAGTGTCCAATTGTTATGATTTTTTAAATTGGAGGTCCTTAAATGGTAATTAGACCATTGGTTAATTGTTGGACAAAAATAGACATGAAATGGTGTAATAAAATATTTTTAAGTTAGGGGCATTTTGGTAATCTAATAATTAAAAGAATTAAAAAGGGAGAATAAGCCAAAAGTGGCTATCATCTTCTCCATCCAGCCGAAACTAGCATGGACACCATGGCTAGAGTTTGGTTCAAGCTTCCAAGCTCATTTGTAAGTGATCCTGAGCCCTGTTTTTAATGTTCTTTACATTTTTGAAGTCCCAGTAATATAATCTACTTTTTTCTACCATTATTTTGAGCTAGAGTTTATGTTTAAAAATTTACCCATGAGTGTCATGCTTGTATTTTGATGTCTAATGGTAGAAAATGAGTGTTGGGTGTTAAATAAACAACTTTTACTAAGCGATTTTCGACGAAAACGTCCGAAAGGACCATTTTGTAAAAGTTGTAAAAATGGTATAAAAGGGTGTTATGATAAGAATTTTAGTTTTCTATAGTTATAAAAATGGTTTAGCTAGGCCTATAGAATGGGAAAACTGAATAAAAATCACATTACGAACCTAGGGGAAAAAGTGTAATTTTGATAAAGTTTAAAGGCAAAATGTAATTTTTCAAAAATATGATTTTGGGTCAATTTGAATAATGTGAGTCCTAAATAGGCTATATTTGAAATGATAGATCAAGGAAATCGAGATTCAGGCTTAAATCGGGAAAATACAAGTTGTGGACTAAAATGGTAATTTTGTCGTTTCCGTATTCGAGGTAAGTTCACGTGATTTAATAAGCATATTATTCATGTTATTATTGTTATACATGAAATATATCTCACTATGAATGTATTGAATTTGACGTTAATGGACATTTGATGGAAACTGACACTTTAAATGAAATGAGTAACTTCGTATGAAAACTAGGTGATTTGTTATTTTAATTGTATGGACTAATGCCCAAATAAACATGAAAATGTGTTGAATTGAATATACATTGCATGAGCATCCATGCATATTGATATGCTTGAGGAAAAGAGAACATCCCGGTTGAATAAAAAGGGATATCTGATGGATAAATCATTGTTTACATGACATGAGATCCTGCATGTGTTGCAGAAAAGGATTTAGCCCGGACAGGCAATCCGTTGATCTCAATATAGAAAGGATCTAGCCCAGAAGGGTGTTCCTTAAGTGATCGAGCCTCCTGAAAAATATGGGTGCATTAAGGATTTAACCCGGACGGGTAATCCGATTAAGGACTGAATTTAACCTGGATTGGTAATTCAGATCCGAGCTTATGAAAGTGTATGTCATTGTAAGGGATTTAGCCTGGATTGGTAATCCCGACAACACTCTGTGAGTTATGATACGAGGGATTTAGCCTGGACTGGTAATCCCGTCGTAATGAGTGAGGTTCGTGAGAATGCGTACTTGAAATGATCACTTCCATGACTTGACGATAAATGTGATATCCATCGAGATTCCGAGGAATTCAACAGGAATTAATATGAGAAATGGAATGGAAATACTTGAAATGATAAACTTATCTATGCTTAGATGATACTAGTACGATGTATATGATTGTCATGTTCAGATGAGTGGCTGTGCTAAGAGATAGCACAAGTACGTACTCAAAAACCCATGAGCATGTGTTTGTCATGTGAAATGAAAAGGACTTGTGATAAGAGTGCAAATTAATGAGTGATATTTTTTAGAATAATTTCTATGACAAATTTGTGATGGTTATCATTATGTTGCACTAAGACAGATTAGTACAATAGCAGTGGTCTGAATTTGAAAATCCACCAAAAATAGTGGAAATAGAGTTAGAGGCTGAGTAAAATATGAAATTAAAGCTTATCGAGTCTAATTTCAGATAAAGGAAATGGTGTAAGAAAAGGAATCTCATATGATGAGATATTTGAATATTTGTTAAACAGGGTCAGAGTGATCTCAGACTCCCCTATCTTAACTTTGGAAAATCATTTAAAATTTTAAAAAAAAAAGTGATTATGGAATATAATTTATATGTTTAAAATCCTTAATGAGTCTATGTTTAAGGAAAATAGATGGAAGTGTCATCCCTTTCTCGTACTATGAGATAATTAGTTCTTAGTGAAGAGAGGTCAGAACTACTAGATAGCGAAATAGGGGTAACTTTAAAGAATAAACTATACTTATTGGCTAGACCAAAAAATTTGAAAATTTTATGGTAAGAAGATATGTGAGTCTAGTTTCAGGGAAAATTAACAATTTTCAATTTGAAGTCCCGTAGCTCCAGGTATGAATAATTTAGTGACCATGAATCAGGAGAACAACTTGACTGGACTTTGGAATAAATAGAAAGAATTTGAAAATAGCATGTTATCAAATCACATATTATTTTTCATGCGAGCTTACTAAGTGTAAAGCTTACTCTCTCCTTTCCATCTCCTTAGTGTTTTCAGGTTGGCTCGGGGTTGGAGGTCGTCGGAGGCAGCATCACACTATTGAGACATCATCTTTGGAATATTAATATATATATATGCTAGCGATTCCAAGTGAGTGGCATGTATAGGGACTTATTTTTATGATAGATGTTGTTATGAGTAGCCAAATGTATTGACTTATAATGATTATGGCTTGTAATCCTATTTATCCATGTTAAGTTCTAATGTTTCTGATGTGGATATGCTTGTGAAAAATGCAAGTTGGTGTAATGATTTTAATTGAACTTGAATGCTCAAGGTCTAATGACACAAGTGATAAGTGAATAATTTTAGATTATTAGTAAAGGTGGTGCAATAATAAGATTAATGGTCATGGATGTTTGCATCTAGACTTAATATTGCATAAGTATGCGAAATACTCGAATAATGACATGTTAATGTTAAGAATATATCTTACTGAAGGAGGTTGAATCATTAAAATGGTGCCTTGATATGTGTCCTTAATACATGTAGTGAATTGTGGAAATTAAGGGTAACACAAATGCTTGGAAAATAGCCTAAGTGTTAGTCACACGAGCAGAGACACGGCCATGTGTCTCAGCCGTGTAGAGGGCACGGCCTAGCACACGGGTGTTTGGCTTGGTCGTGTGGTTCATTTTGCGTGATGAAGTCATAGTCAGAGAGTTACACGGCCTGAGGACATAAGCATGTTGAAGACACACAGGAATGTCATTGTGTCCACACAGACGTGTGACTCCGCTTCATGGAAAAAAATTTATAATTTTTCTCGAACTTCCCAAAGTTCCCAATTTAGTCCCTAATCACTTTCATAGTACGTTCAATGCCTCGTAGGCCCAAATAAGGGACTTTAAGATAGAAATTGAAAAGTTTTAAATTTGAACGAAATTTTATAGCTCGGACTGCATGATTGTTTGCGTTTAAGTCCGGTAATGCCTCATATCATGTCTTGGCGTCGGACACAAGTAGGGGGTGTTACATTTAGTGGTATCGGAGCTATGATTTAGTCGGTTCTCAGACTAACCTAGTATGAATGAGAGTCTAGATATACATGCCACCGATCCGTGATAGTGTGATGTCTCCCGATGTGAATGAGAACCATCTTGTTTGGATAGAGGTACTCTCTAACCGAGCTACACCGACCATGTTAAATGCGATGCTAAGGTATTCGGGTAAAGTATAGTCATGATAAGCATGGATTCAGAAAATTATGAATAAAAGTTCATGATATATGTGATAACATGTGAGATGAAAGTTCATGTTACGATGAGTACCTATACTTGTTTGATGTTCGTATGATATTGTACACTTGACTTGTTTGATTAAGTGAATGTGATAAAAAGAAAATCATAAAGGTATGAATAAAGGTTTACAATATCATGTTACGGATAAAAATGTCATTGTCCCGATTGGACATTGAATGTTGATGGATTGCAATGATATCCATGAGTGAGATAAAGGGATATATTGTAATGAGTTTTTTTATGTTTAATTGATAGCCCTATGATGTATATGACTGATTTGCTCGAGTGAACGTATGTATTTGAGTAACTCACCAACCGTATTGATAGAACAAATGTTCATGTATGCTTGTTTGAATAAGTATGATTGGCAAACTCGCATAGCTTAAATAACTATGTTAAATTGATTGAATCGAGTTATATGACTATAATGATATCTATATGATGATGTGCTAGATGAGAGCTTAGATTGTGGTACACTCATTTATGTTTGTGAAAATGTTACTATAATGATGAAATAGTGTCATATGTATACGCGTGTGAGAGACGAGTTAGGGATCTTACGACCCCACCCCCTTACCAGAGTGGAGTTTAAAAAGGATTTTACGAGATCTATGGGATAAGCTCCCAAGTGTGAAACCAAAGAGTTCAGATGTGGAACGGTTATAAATATGGTCATAGTTTGTGAATGAATTGATAAGTAAAGATAGAACTAGAAAGGTATCAGGTTGATTTAAAGATTATTCGGTTTACGAAATATCGTAATTAAAGGAGAAATTAACTTTGGTAAACTAACTGATTCAGACACGATGTTAAAAGAATGTGGTAACCAGAATTCTTTTTTAACTTATTTGCTTCAGTGAAAGAAATAATACGGGATTAGTGATGGCAGAAATAGTTAAAGGAATAATGTTCAAAATATGAAATGTCTAAGTATGGAAATTACAGTGAACAGTTTGTGACTGTCTCTATTGAGATATTGTATGAGGTTATTTGACCTCGGAAATGTTATTGGGGCTATCTAATCTCCGACGAATTCTTATATTATGAAAATGTTCCCTGATCTTAACGTTAGACAAATGCATTGTCAGTCTGATTGGCTTATGATCTGCATGGTTCTGTTTTTCTCTGGTATTCTATTATATTCTGCCTGTTGGGAATCGATGAGAAATTGTGTATGGTGCCATGATTCTGTCTCCACCGATCATTGCTCTGTATGATTTTATATATATATACACTAGAAGTATATTGTTCTGATCGTATTCGTTTTTAGTGAGTTGGAATGATATCTTTCTGGATTTCTTTTCCCTGAGGAATAATCGAGATCTTTCATACTTTATCATCAAGATCTTTCATACTTTCTTATGAACTTTATTCTCAATATTTCAATACGGTATCGTGATTTGGATTCCTATATTTTAATTTCTCCGTATTGGGTTTCTCTATCTTGGTTTTCTAGTTATTTTTATCTTGTAACTTGTCAATCATGGCTTGCATTTAGAGTATGACCTCCAGCTTGTGATTGATATATATATAATAAGTATGACTATATCTCCGAATTGATCCTGATAATGTGGTGAAACTTCAAGTCCCCATTTGTATGGTAGATTTCTTTTCTCAAGTAAGTTAATCAGAGTTAATGTATTCAATTGAGGTATCAGTATTACTTATGCTAATGCATTTTTTATGGTCTTCGATTAGCATGATGAGTGAATTTGGAATGATGCATGTTGAATCATTCTGTTGACTAAAAGAGAGGATTTCTTGAAATATCAATTACGGATGAATAAGGTCGACTGGACTGTTCAATCTGAGCGCGTGACTTGGCAGTGTGACCTTATTTGGTTAATGACGTCATAGTCAGAGAGTTACACGGACTGAGGACACAGGCGTGTCCCAAGCCACACAGGCGTGTGTGACCACACGGCCTACCCACAAGGGTGTGTGACTCTCCAAAGCAAGAAAATTTTCTAAGTGTCAAAAAAGGTTCTGAAAGTTCTCGATTTAGTCCCAGACCACTCCCAATGTATGTTTTGGGCCTCGTAGGCCCTTATAAGGGACAATTTTCATGAAATTGAAAAGTTTTAGAGTTGAACGAAATTTTATAGCCTGAATTTATGTGGTTGTTTATGTTTTAGTCTGGTAATGCCTCATACCCTGTTCCGGCGTCGGATACGGGTAAGGTGTGTTACATAAAAAGGGGAATGTTGACCTTGTAATGAAGGAAAGAATCTTCCCAAATATGGCAAGATCTGGTCTGGAAGGCAAGGGTGAAAACTAGCCTAATTTGTCAAAAAATTAACTAAAAATGTGAGATTATGAAGGCTTGAACTTGAGACCAGTTGGAATAAATTCTCACACTTAACCACTAGGCTATTTAATCTTTTGTGTCATGAACTAGTGCAAATAAATAAATAAAATATAGGGTGTGACACAAAGGATATATCAACCATCTCACTCTTAGAACTAATCAATGCTTTGTATGCTCTAGAACAAATAAAGGCAAGTAGAAAAGAAGGACACGTCGAAGGATCTTTTTAATCTAAAAATAGAGAAGCTATTGTCTCCTCAAGTCAGTAAGGAAAAAAGAGCTGGTCAATTAAGAAGGAAAAGTCAAAGAAAGATAGTGGAAAGAAAAAATATCCATCGTGCTCGCACTACAAGAAGTTGGGTCATCTTGAGAAATTATGTTGGTTCAGACCTAATGCAAAAGCTGCAAGCAATTTGGCCATGAAGAAAGGGTGTGCAAGAATAAAGAGTATGCACAACAACAAAAAACTAAGGCATAGTTTGTTGAAAAAAGTCAAGAAGAGTTTATGTTCACAGCCTCATGCAAAACTCAGCTCATGAAACCTAGCAAACTCAAATGCGAAGCCAAGTTCGCGGCACCATTCGAACCCTCCAACAACTTAAGAAAAAACTGGTTGGTTGATAGTGGTTGTACAAGTCATATGACTGTAGATGTGAGAATCTTCAAAAGCTTTGACAAAAGGTTCTACTCCAAGGTAAAAGTTGGAAATGGCCAGTACATCGAAGCAGTAGGTGTAACACCCTAACCCGTATCCATCGTCAGAATAAGGTTACAGAGTATTACCAAAGTTTATAGAATAATTACAAATAATTCAAGTTAATTACTATTCAATTTCTATAAATGGTCTTATTGTCCCTTGCATGGGCTCTCGAGGCCCAATAACAACATTGGAATAAGTTCGGACTGAATCAGGATCTTAGAGATTTTTTGCGAAATTTCCAAAACTTTTCCTAAATACAAGGCACACACGCCCGTGTGGTTAGGGCACACACTCGTGTGATCATAGGACATGACCGTGTAACAAACCGTGTCTGACCCTATGTAACTCTCTGACTTGTGCCACATGGCTAGGCACACGCCCGTGTGCTAGGCTGTGTGGTTAATTCATTTTTTTCAAAATTTAGTGCAGGTTTCACACGGCCAAGACACACGCCCGTGTTCTGGGCCGCGTAGCACACACGGCTGAGACACGCGCCCGTGTCTTTGCACATGTGCTCAATTCTGGGCATTCTATTTCTCAAATTTTAGATGTAGGGACACATGGCCAAACCACACACCCATGTGCCAAGCCGTGTGTCACACACGGTCATGACACATGCCCGTGTGTCTACCCATGTGTACAAAATAAAGTCATTTCCTAGCTTTATATCTCACCCAAATTTTGCCAATAACGTACACCAAAACTTACAAGTATATATACCAGCCAATTCAAGCATTAAATCCAAGCCAATTCTAACATCTAATATGATATTTTGTCATATGCATTCATGATTATAATCTTACCTTTGTTTAACTTATATGCTAAGTATAACTTCATCAACCATATTCAATATACTTAACACATAGATATTTTCCATAATATAACCTTATAAGTATATCAAAACAAAACATTACTAGTCATTCCAATAGCTAGTTTACAAACCACATTCATATGCCAACAAAGGCCAAGTTACCTATACATGCCTTTATACCAAAATAAGTTTACTATTTATACCAAAACAAGTTAGTGGATAGTGCGATGATGTTCCAACCGATCTCCAACCTTCGTGAGCTTCTGAGCACTATAAAATAGAGAATAAAACCTAGTAAGCATTATATGCTTAGTAAGTTTGTATAATAGGAATTAAAACTTACCAATTACATTTAATAATATTAAGCATACAATTAACATGCTTTCATCATTTTGGCAAGTTTACCTAAACACACATGTACTCAATCAAGCAAGTTAGTCATATAAAACATTTATACATCAAATAAATATAGATGAGCTCATCATATAATGCTTCAACAAACAATTTAGAAGCATTTAGGGCATATTTCTAGTCATCTCATCATTTTCTCATGTCAAGAGTTTTGCTTGTTGAATTATTGAAATATCGATGGATACTCAAATAGTACACTCAAGTTGTATAATTCTGTAAACCGTCAATTCATAATTAAAAGTACCAATTAGGGCACATAATCAGAGAGCACACTCTCGAGTTACATACCAGGATGCTCAAATGAGCCATGTGATCATGTAACAGGACACTTATCCGGGCTATTAGGAAACTCATAAGAGTTTTATTCAGGGAGCTCATAGAGCTTATCAGATATCTCCAAAGAGATACAATCAGAAAGCACCGGATAAGGTAACAGAGAGTTCAAGTGAGCTTAACAGGACGCTCATGAAGAGCTACATTTTTGTCCGTATTATATGCCGGATCACAATCGATTACATGTCAGGACGCTCACAAAGAGCAGCGGTAATGTGCAACAAATGCAAAATCATTACCAATCAGGATACTCGTAGGAACTATATATCAGGATGCTCGAGAGGCGTATATTAGGATTACTCGTCTGAGCTAAATCTCATCTGTAACATATGCAGAATCCCATTCCATGTACAGGAAATCACATGTATCCATCGGTTTTCATTGTTCAAGAAAAACTTAATAACTTTATAACATTTTCAATCATATAATCTTTCATGTACATTTAACATACATAAATCACATAATTACATGCCACATTCAAACCAATTTCACCATTCAGTTCTAACATATTAACATGCATAACTAAGTTACACGAACTTACCTTAACAGTCGTTCGTACAAGAAATTCTACTAATCCGAAACTTTTTCTTTTCCTCAATCTAGCTTTTAATTTGAGTTGTCTGGATCTATATAAATGAATTTAATCATCAATTTCGCATATTTCATATTCAATTGAATTCAATTTATACCCTAGGCAAAATTACCATTTTGCCCTTAAACTTTTCATAAATTCCAATTTCGTCCCTAGGCTTAGAAAATGAAATTTATGCAATTTACTCCTTATTCCAAGCCTAACCAAAATTTCAATATAAAATTTACAGCACATGTATTCTATAAAATTCAGAATCATGTATTCTATAAAATTCAGAATTTTTCTTCAATTTTCACAATTTTACAATTTAGTCTCTAAATCACATTTTCATCAAAATTCACTTTGTAAAAGTTTTTTATCTATTAATAACCTTTCATTTTCTACCATAAATTTCAAATTTTCAGCATATTCATCCATGGAAAAATTTTTATACTTTGATAACTTTTCAAATTAACCCCACAAATAGATAGATTAAACTATCCCGGTTTCGAAAATATAAAAATTACTAAAAACGGGACAAGAATACTTACCCAATTAAGCTTGATTAGTTTCTTCTCTATCTCCTAGGGTTTTCATGCAAATTTTTGGGAAGTTGATATAAAATAAAATGATATCTATTATCATCTTTTAGTTATTTTAGTTTCCAATTTAGTCCTTAACCTTTTCTAATTTTTCCATGGATGAATCACCAAAAATATCTATGAACTTTTCTTTAATGGTCTAATAACCATATAAGGACCTCAAGTTTTGAATTCTATAGCTATTTAATCCTTCAAGCTACTAGAATTCAATTTTTACATTTTCTACAATTTGGTCCTTTTCGTAATTAAGCACATAATAGGTAAAATTTTCTTATCAGAATTTTCATATGGCATTCCTATCATAATGAAAACCATGCAATAATATTAAAATAAATTTTCTTTCTGGCTCGAATTTGTGGTCCCGAAACCACTATTTCGATTTCACTGAAAATGGGTTGTTACAGTAGGAAAAGGAGATGTTTTGATCAGAACTTCATCAGGTGCTAAACTTGTCACAGATGTTCATTTAGTTCTTGACATAAATCAAAATTTTTTGATTGTAGGTCAATTGCTTGAGAAAAAATATTCAACCGTATTTAAAGACAGCAAATTTCTAATCCTTGATCCAAGTGGATGTAAGCTTATTTCAAAAAAAAAAGGTTGATAAAAGCTTTGCTGTTAACTAGAACTTAGCAACTTTAGTAGCATATACCAGCTCACTGGATGAAACCAAGTTATGGCATAGAAGGATGGGACATGTTAACTACAAACCTTTAAGTCATATGTCCAAGAATAACCTGGTTGAAAACCTATCAAACTTGGCTAATCATGAAGATGCATGTGAAGTGTGCCAACTTGGAAAATAGGCTAGGTCTCTATTTCCTGCGAACACAGCATGGCAAGCCATTGAAAAATTACACATGATACTGATTGTGTTGATTCGTGATAAGTTTTAATAAATTTATATTTGACAATTCTTGAAGACAAACTATTATCACGACGAAGGCAAGTGTACCTATTGAACAGTAGTATAGTTTTGCAAGACTGGGATGACAAACCCAAAGGAGCTAAAAGTACTAGTATTAACTCTTTTCTTTTTATTATCTAGCCTAAAAATAAGGGGATTTCATTTATCTAAACTAATTTACTAAACTAAGAATGCACAGGAAGTAAATTAGAGAAATACTTTTGGGAAAACTGATTGATTAAGACAATACCCAAGGACAAAACCACCTAGACTTCACTTGTTATTCGACTCTGAATTAGACAATTTATTCACTTGATTTGATCCGTAGAAATCCCTAATTTATATTATTATCTCTCTCAAGACTAACAATGTCTAACCCTAGGTTGATTAATTGAAATCTCTTTCTAATTAAAACCCTTAGTGTTGCATTAACTCGATCTATGGATTCCCTTATTAGGTTTGACCCTAATTCGGTAGATTTATGTCGTCCTATGTCTAGGATTGCATGCAACTCCGCTTAATTATGCTAGATCTTCTCTTAGACAGGGACTTTTGCTCCTCTGAATAAGCACATCAATACTTGAGTCAATATCCTGGAATATTAAAGCAAGAATTAAGAACACATAATTAAGAACAAATCAAATATTTATCATATAATTCAGAAAATAATAACAAGATCTATCTTAGGTTTCATTCCCCTTAGGTATTTAGGAGGTTTAGTTCATATTTGTAAAAGAAAACATCTCAAAAGAATAATGATAACAAAACATAAAGAAAACCCAAATCTGCTGAAAGAAAATTAAGGGAGATCTTCTATCTTGAAGGAGAATCTGGCTTCTGAGATGGATCAATCAGCTTTCTTCGAGTAATTCATTACCTCCTACTCTGTGTGTCCTCTTTCATCCTCCTCTCTGGTGTTTAAATAGGCTTTAGAATGCCTTAGAACCCTCAAAAGTGGCCTTTTCCGAATAGAACTCAACTTGGGCTCGACAGGGACACGCCCGTGTTCTATTGCTCCAAACCGTGTTAGACCCTGTTGAGTAAACACGTCCGTGTGGTCTACCCGTGTAAGTCATGCTCAATTCTGCTAGAAGGGCATGGGCGTGTGATCTACCCGTGTGAGGAAGTCCTGGCTGTGTTGAATTCCCACGTTGGCCCATTTTCTTCGTTTTCGGCCCGTTTCTCGCTCTTTTTACTCTCCTGTGCTCACCTATGTATAAAACATGAAATTAAAGGATTAGGAGTATCAAATTCACCAATTCTAAGGAGAATTCATCCATAAATGTGCTAAACATGGGATAAAAATATGTATAAATTACGGTTTATCAGGTATATACTAAAATTTGCGGACCCATGAAAACAAGTTCACCAATTGAAAGTATGTACTTTGTGTTATTTATTGATGACAGTATAAGATTCTGTTGGGTGTACTTCATGAAGAACAAGTCCAAGGTGGCCTAAATCTTCTTCAAATTTAAAGCCATGGTTGATAATCAAAGTGACTATAAGCTCAAAATGATAAGATCAGACAATGGGGTAGAATACACCATAGAGAAGTTTGAAAAATTATGCAAAGATTTTGGTGTTCATCATCAATTGAGCAGTGTGTACACTCCACAGCAAAATGGAGTAAGTGAAAGAAAAAATAGAACTGTAATGAACATGGCTTTCTACTTGTTGTTTGAAAGTAGACTGCCAAATGAATTTTGGGCAGAAGCAGTAAACACTATTGTTTACTTGCTAAACGGCCTACCTACTAAAGTTATTGAAGGGGAGACATCATTTGAGGCCTAGTATGGTTTTAAACCTTCTATTTCTTAGATAAGAGTATTTGGTTGCACCTGTTTTGTTCATGTTCTAGAAGAAAAAGGAAACCAGTCGAACAATAGATCGTAGCCAAAGATATTTTTTGGATATTTTAGTGTTAAAAAAGGATATATAATTTATAATCCTTTCACCAAGAAAGTGATCGTAAGTAGAGATGTGAAGTTTGATGAAATAAAAATCTATAATTGGACTACAACAGAGGAGGAGATGTATGAATAGAAGGATCCAAAACCTGATTTGTGAGCCACTAGGGACCAAATTGAAAATGATGCACTCGATAAGCAATCAGTACGAGGAACTAGGTCCATCACTGAAATCTATAAACAGTGTAATCTAGTGAAGCTAGAACTAGTCACCTTTGAAGAAGCAGTTCAAAAAGCTGAATAGCAAACAACCATGAAAGATGAAATCACCATGATAAAAAAAATAAGACATGGGAGTTAGTAGATAGACCAATTAGTAAAGAAGTGATTAGTGTTAAATTGGTGTTCAAAACCAAGATGAATCCTGATGGATCAATCAATAAATATAAAGCGAGGTTGGTTGCAAAAGGATTTAGCCAGCAATATGGAGTAGACTTCACTGAAATCTTTTGCCCTTGTTGCAAGGGTAGACATCATAAGGCTAGTAATAACTCTTGCAGCTCAAAATGTTTGGAGGATACATCAAATGGATGTAAACTCAGCCTTCTTAAATGGCTTTCTGAAGGAAGAGGTTTATGCAAACAACCACAAGGGTTCACAGTACCTGGATGCAAGGCCAAAGTGTACAAACTGCACAAAGCACTGTATGATTTGAAGCGAGCACCAAGAGTGTGGTATGAAAGAATTGACAATCATCTAGCAAAAATAGGTTTTGAAAGAAGCATCAGTGAACCCAAATCATATGTAAAAAAATGATAGTGAAATACTCCTCATTATTTCATTATATGTTAACGATTTACTTGTGATTTGCAGCAACAACGACAAAGTGATTGTATTCAAGAACCAGATGCAAGAAAAGTTTGAAATGTTAGACTTAGGTGAAATGGCATACTTCCTCAATTTGGAGGTGAACCAAACTCATGATGCAATCTTCATAAACTAGAAGGGGTTGACAATAAAAATTCTATGAAGATATAGGATGGACCCATATTGCTCAAGGTGAGAAGCTCACCAACAAGGAAGATGCTAAGAAGGTTGATGAAACAAGTTATAGAAGCTTGGTAGGATGTCTACTCTACTTGACAGCATCCAGACCTAACATAATGTTTGTTGTATGTCTGTCGTCAAGGTATATGCATTGCTACAATGTGAACCAATACAAAGCAGTAAAAAGGGTTCTATGATACATAAGAGGAACTCTAGATCATGGAGTAAAATTTATGATGACTAAAAAGCTAAAGTTACTTGGGTATTCAGACAGTGACTGGACTGGGTCTACTGAAGACATGAAAAGTACCTCAGTTTATTTCTTTACTCTAGTATCGAGCATATTTTGTTAGAGCTTGAAAAAGCAAGAAACAGTGGTGCAATCAACTACTGAAGCTGAGTTTGTTGTACTTGTAGCTGTTGTGAATCAAGCTATCTGGTTAAGGAAATTGTTGAATGATTTGAATGTAAAACACAAAGAAGCAATAGAGGTTAAATGTGATAATCAATCTACTGTTGGAATTGCAAAAAATCTAGTGTTCCATGGAAGAACAAAACACTTTGTGAGAGAAGTGGAGTAAGCCAAGGAAGTAACCTTGGTTCATTGTATTTCGTAAGAATAATTGGTTGACATCCTAAAAAACACTATTGGAAAAATGAGGTTTGAAAAATATGTTATGATATTGGGGTTTACAACATAGAGGTTAAAGAGGAGTATTGTGAAATGACCATCTATGTTGGCAAACCCACATCACAAGACTACAAGTTCACCAAATGTGCGAGCTCAACAAAACAATGAACTTACAAAAACAATGAGCTCACCAAAGAGTACGAGGTCACCAAGTATGAGAAATCACCATACCTGCGAGATCTTTACTCTGCAAGTTGCCAATTTGCATGAAACAGTGATGATTTTTTATTAGAAATTTTGGTTGTTGATTGGACTGAAATCAACTAATGAGGAAGAACGTTGTATGAAGATTAAGCCAAGTTGAAGTTATTTTATTATTATTAGCTTATTTAAGCTTATTTTTTCTTGTAAAACATATATCAATTTTTCATTAATGAAATCGTTTATCACAAGAAGATCTTTCTACTATTTTTTCTTTGATCTTTTACTTAAGTTTCAATCCTTTCTTCATCAAAACTCCAATAATTTATACCATGATTAAACATTAATTAATATTATTTAATTAACTTAATAAAGTTTAATTATACTAATTTAACTATTAATTAAACTAAGTTGGAAAATCATCATCATGCACTAACTTTTATTAATCAATGGTTAAATAACCATTTTGGCCCTTTCGGTAATTGATATTTAGGTCCCCAAGCATTTTCTAAATTTAAACCTAATTGCGATTGGACTTCACAATTTAGTCCATGAGTTTTAATTAACTATTTTCTCGGTTAAATTACTTAACCAAACTTCAACATATTTTCATAAAAACTTCATAAATCTTCATGTTTCATTCTTATAGACTTGATTTATAGAAATGGGTTCTGAAACCGTTTTTTCCAAGTCCACTGAAAATTTGGTTGTTACAATTCTCCCCCTTAAGAAATTTCGTCTTCAAAATTTACCTAAAAAGAGGTGGAGATACTAAGATCTCATTGTCTCTTTTGACTCCCAGGTAGCTTCTTCCATGCTATGACTGTACCAAAGGACTTTCAGCAACGTCATGCTCTTGTTTCCCAATTCATTTACTCATCGAGCTAAGATCTCTATTGGCTCTTCTTCTACGAAAAATCAGGTTGCGCATCAATCACTTCTATAGGTATCACATGGGAAGGATCAAATTGATAATATCAAAGCATAGATACATGGAATACATTATGGATCTTTTTCAACTCCAATAGTAGAGCTAAACGGTAGGCAATCAATCCAACTCTTTCAATGGTTTCGTATGGCCCGATAAATTTCGGGCTTAGCTTCCCTTATGTGGCTAAAGCGCTAGATTTTCTTCCACAGAGAGACTTTTAGAAATACTTTATTGTCCACAACATAATCAATTTCCTTTCTCTTCAGATCAACATATGACTTTGCCTATTTGAGGTTACCTTTAGTCTGCCTTTTATCAGCTTCACTTTAGCTTTTGTTTCCTGAATAAATTTCAATAAAATCACCTTTTTCTCACTTAATTTGGACCAACATAAAGGTATTCTACACTGTCGGCCATATAAAGCTTCATAGGTAGCCATTTGGATTCTTGATTGGAAATTGTTATTATGCACAAATTGTACTAAAGGCAAATAATGTTCCCAACTAGCTTCAAACTCAATGACATAGGCTTGAAACTTATCTTTTAACACCTAGATAACACGTTCAGGTTGGTCATTAGACTGGGAATGGAAAGTAATGCTGAAACACAACCTCATACCCAAATATTCATATAATTGTTTCTAGAATCTCAAAGTGAAACGAGGATTTTAGACTAAAATAATAGACATAGGTATAACGTGAAGTCTTATTATCTTATGAATATACACTTCAGAAAGCTTCAGAAGTGACCAATTAATTCTTACTTCCAGAAAATGCACAGACTTCATAAATCGGTCAACTATTACTCAAATAGCATTCTTTTTACTCGATGAAATTGCCCGATCAATGACAAAGTCCATAGCAATTCGTTCCCATTTCCACTCAAGAATCGATTTAGATTGAAGCAACTCAATGGGAACATGATGTTCAACTTTTACTGGTTTGCAAGTCAAGCATTTAGTTACATATTCGACGATTTTTCTTTTCTCGAAACTCACAATACATTTTCTCACCACTAGGATGCATAGCAAAAGGCCATTATGAGATTCACATGAAATCAATTTATTTAGCTCAATATCATCAGTTACACAAATTCAGTTGCAAAATCGGAGGCAATTATACTCGTTAATGTTAAAATTCTTATTGATGCATTACTGGGAAAGTTTTCTTTTCTCCATTAGTTTAGAATCTACAGATTGTACCTCTTTTATCTGGTTAATCAATACATGTTTTATTTTCAACTCAACTAACAAGCTGCCATCATTGCATATACTCAACTGAGTGAACAATGCTCTCAACTCAAACACCAACTTTCAGCTTAAAGCATCAACCACCACATTCACTTTTCTAATATGGTAATCAATTACACAATCATAATATTTTAGCAATTCAATCTAGCGACACTATCTCAAATTCAACTCCTTTTGGGATAAGGGATATTTGGGACTCTTATGATCTGTATAAATATAGCACTTTTCACCATACAAATAGTGTAACATCTTAAGATCGAGCCTGGAAGTTTTGGTTTCGCAAGTGAAGGTTCGCTAGTGCTTCGACAAATTAGGGATTTGCCAAGATTTAGGCGAGCTGGGGCTTCTCCAAAAGAGTATCAGCAAGGGGTTCACCATATTCATTGCAAGTGGGTTTGCTAGTCTGTTTGATGAACTGATGTTCACCAGGCAAGTTGCAAACTGGAGGTTTGCCAGTCTGTTTGGCAAACTGGTGTTCACCAGTTAAGTTGCAAACTGGGAGTTCGTCAGTCAAAGGTAGAGTCAAACTGAAATCAGGATATAAAAATATAATGTATCTAGGAATACTTTACGTGCAAGTGACATCTTTCGTAAGTCAACTAAGGTATCTTAAGATTTCAAAGACACTTAGGTCTATAAATACGACCATTATTCCATGAGAATTCTCTCATTGAAGATTCTGTTGTCATGTCTCTGTTCTGAGTCAAGTTCGTAGCACTTAGGGTAAGTCTCTGTCCTATTAAGGTTGATTGTCCATAAAGCTAGGTTCGCTTGTATGTATGAATTCTATAAGTTTTGTCTGTTTAAGTAATCTGTGTTTTTATGTATGTGTGAACCAATCAGACCATCTACCAGCAAGGATAAAGGCAAAACAAGCTTGTTTAAATCTTAATTTTTGGTGAGTGATTTGGGATTCGTCATAAGAATGTTCGTTAATATGTTTTCAAAGTGTAGATGGTTAAGAAATTATTTTAAGTATGTTATTTGTCATGAGTTTCAAGAATTTTATTTTCAAAAGTAAGCTTTTTGCAAAACTCTATTTTCTAACTCCAATACTCTATTTTCAAGGTTAGGTTTTCAAGCTTTGTTTTAAAGATATGTTTTATGTGAGCTCCTAAGCGAGCCTATATTTTTAAGAAATATTTTTAGCGTACTATTTTATAAACCATGTTTTCACGAGCTTTTGTGCGAGCTCTTTACAAGTGTTTTCCAACAATCTCTCTATGCGAGCTCTATGTGATAAGATTCTGTGTAACCTTCCTTGTAAGCCTAACTCCCTATGCGACATGTGATAAGTAAACTCCCTATACAAGCTCTCTATGATATGTCTCTATGTGTGCTCATTTGTAAGCCATGTTGGATATATTGGTATACCAAAAGATTATGAGTACTCACCTCTCAGTTTCTATGATTTGGGGCGTTAAGGCCCTAGGACATGTGGAGAAATAAGGGAATGTCAAGCTATGCTCCATTCACGGGGACATGTTGGTGTATTGGAGAGTGTATTGGCTCACGCTGCACTTGTGGGACATGTTCTAAGGACTCTTTTAGTCATTCTGAGGTGTTATAAGGAGATCCATATATCCAACAAGACAAAATTCTGATAAGTGTGGGGGAGAACATATCTTATGTTCCTCAACCCTTCTGATAAGACAAGTTTGTAAGCGTGTTTCAAGTTATATAAAATCTATTTTTCAAACAAGCACAAGCTAAGTTTTTAAGATTGATTTGTAGTAACACATGCAAAACTGATTTACAAACATATGTTTTCTGACAAGATCTGCGAACTAGGTCTCGCAATCTCACCTGTGAACCTAGCACGTGAACAATTTTAAGACTAAGTCTTCTTTTTGTTTTAAGCTTTGTTTTAAAGCCTACCTTGTTGATTCTTGATTATTCACTGAGTTCGCAATGAACTCACCCACTCCTCTCTTACTTCGTAGGTAAGTAGGTCACAAATAGTAGTGGCGAGGTAGATGACTTGGCGAGGCTCGCTCCTGACTAGATATTGGCGAACTTGGGAAAATAGGTGGTGAGGTTTAATTTTATGAGAGTTTTAGACTTATCATGCTTTGAGTCTATTATTCAAATAGTTCCTTTAAAGTTTAGTTATATTGTTTTGTGAACCATGACTTAGAATATTTGATTATCATTTGTTATGAGTAAAATCGATGTTTTTCATGCATGAGTGTTATGTTGATTTGCTATTAAAATATGCAAGTCAGATTTACTGCTAAGTACTGTTTTATACGACCCCTGTATGTTTGCTATTCTGAAAATTACATACGTACCCCTATTAATGATAATCTTATTACTTAATGAACCTAGGTGAATTGTACGAACCTATGTATGTATTTATGCGAACCCTATTAAAGTATAAAAACCCATGCATGTATGATACCTCTTGTTACGAAGTCTGTTTGTTTGCGAAACTATATTAAATGTTGTGAACTTAGGTACTATGCAAACTATTGGTATTTAGCAAACCTATACTATTGTATGTGAACCTACGCTATTGTGCGAAATCATGTTGAATGTTGCTAAGTGAGCTTCTAATATTTGATGTATGTGAACTCTTAAATGTTCCTATTGTTTGACATGCGAACCTTTCCTTTGATGTTTTGTAAGCTCGCACGTTTACATTCTGTGCATGAAAATAATTGTGCTGCAGTGTTTTAATTTAACACATTATTGTTGCAAGTAAGTGGTGTGTTGGAGGTTATGTTAGGAGTTAATGGAGAGTCACTTTGGTGGCTAATATAACTTGCCAGATTCAGGTCGAACCTACTCGGCCGAGTCTGAGGTGTTACAAATAATGCCTCTAGATCTTTAGAGCAAAAGACAATAGCGGCTAACTCTAAATCATGTGTCAGATGATTGTGTTCATGTGGTTTTAGCTACCGAAATGAATACACAATTACCTTACCATCCTACATTACAACACACCCAAACCATTTAGTGAAGCTGGACCTATCCATTGGTCGGGCCACCCGGCCCGGCCCGAAGGCTCACCTGAAAAGTAGGAGGGTTAGGGTAAAATATAGGCCCCAAAAATGGGCTTGGGAAAAACATAAAGCTCGTTTAGAAAACAGATCGAGCCTCTGGTAAGGCTTTTTTTGTCCAAGCTCAACCCGAATATGCAAAAAAAAAAAACTATTGCTTTTTCTTGCTATTTTTTACTTTTTTCTATTTTTTTGTTTTTTTTTCACTATTTTGCTACCATTTCACTATTATGTTGCTATTATTTTGTTGTTATTGTTTGGATATTGTGTAACTCTTATTTTATTGTTAATTTTGTAACTATTTTAGAGATATTTGTTTGTTAAGTTGCACCTATCTCAGTGTTATTTAAGTATATATATTTTTAATTTATTTTCAATTTGTTAGGAAACATTTATTTTAATTTTTTTAGTATTTTTGATGAATTATATTTTGTAATTATATATAATATATAATATAAAAAATTAATACAGGTCAGGCGGGTCGAGCTCGGGTTTTAGCATTTTTTTTCAGGCCAAGCTTGGGAAAAATCTTAGGCCCATTTTTTGATTGGGCTCAACCCGGCCCATGGACACCTCTAAGTGAAGCATCACTTAATACAACATATTCCTTCCCTGATTTGAACAAGGTCAAAATCAGTGATTTCCTCAACAAGACCTTCAACTTCTAAAAACTCTCTTGGCACTGGTCATTCTACACGAATGGAACATTATTTTTCAAAAGCTTTGTTACAGGCAACGCTATTTTTGAAAATACATTTACGAATCTTCTGTAATAACTAGCTAGGCGTAGGAAGCTTCAGATTTCTAACACATTTTTTGGCAGTTTCTATTGCAAAATGGCTTCAATCTTTTTGGGATCCACACATATTCCCTCAGTCGAAATAACATGTCCTTGAAATACAACTTCTGGCAACCAAAATTCACATTTGCTAAGCTTCCCATACAGTTGCTTCTCACGCAACACTTCTCATATAGTTGCTTTTCACGCAACACTTGCAACAGAATTCTCAAGTGATTATCATGTTCTGCCTTTGACTTTGAAACTTGGAGGAGCTCCAAAATCACATTTTCCTGCACCACTAAAAATTGGATCATTATAGAATACTTCTATTTATAGTTAAGCTCCCCTAAATCCAATGATACAAATTGAATTACATCAATGACTAAGATCAAGGGCAAATAACTTATATTTCATCGAGTTTGAGAGGTATCCAAGAACTAATAAATTCACTAGTCCATTTCCATACCCTAACAGGATTACCTTCTACCCAAATTCAAACTACGAATCCCCACTATCATTTTTCTTTGGCAATGAAGGTGGTGGTGGTGAGCCTTGGGGATAGCATTTCTTTGACAAAGGATTCCTGCATAATCCTAAGTTGTCATCAAATGAGTTGATTTAGAACGTACCAAATTTTTTTCCTTGTAGGATGGGTCTAATCAATTGATTATGAGAGACATTGAAAAATAAAAGGAAAATAAGTTGTATTAACTCTTGGGGGATCTCTCGGAAGAGCTTATTCTAAGAAAGGTCCAATGTTTGGAGGTTTGTGAGATTTTCTAATGATGATAAATTAGACTTGAAAGAAAGTTGTTGGAGAGGTTAAGGAATTGAAGTGCCTTTAGGATCTAAATGTCTTCTTGAATGGAACATTCAAATCTATTGTTTAAGTGATCAATGGCTTCTTGTGTAACAGCCCGTTTTTGGGTCAAATTAGAACAGTGGTTTCAGGACCACAAATCTGAAGTAAAAATATTTATTTTATTTCTATTTTAAGGTCTACAGCATGATAGAATAATTGTGTGAAATTTTTGTTAAGAAATTTTATCGATTGAGTGCCCAATTTGATTATAAGGACTAAATTGCAATTGGTGCAAAACTTGAATTCTATAAGTTAAAGGTGTCTAATTGCTATAAATTCTTAAATTAAAGGTCCTTAAATGGTAATTAGACCATTACACTTCTTAGTGGACAAAAATGGACATGGAATAGGTAAAAATTTTAAAGTTTAAGTGAAGGGTATTTTGGTAATCGAGTAAATAAAGACAAAATAAGTAAAAATAAAAGTGTCCATCTTCTCAAAATAGTCTCCCCATAGCCAAATTTGAAGAAGAAGACATAGCTAGGGTTTTGGCCACTTTCAAGCTCGATTGTACATCTGTTCTTGCCCCGTTTTTAATGATTTCTATGTTTTTGAAGTTGTCTTAACCTAATCTAGCCTTTCCAAGGACTAATTTGAAGAAGGATTAAAGTCTAAAATTTGACCCATGATGAATATGTGTTTATTTTGATGTTTAATGGTAGAAAATGTATGTTTGAAGTTAGATAAACAACATTTACAAAGTGATTTTTTATGAAAATGTCAAAAAGGGGACTTATTTGTAAAAGGTTGTAAAATGTGTGGTAAAATATGAATAAATGAAAAATGTGGGCTGTTATGAGCATGAAAAAGGTTCAGCTAGGCTTGGGTTGTGAGGAAATTGAAAGAAATTCATTTTATGAGCCTAGGGACTAAATTGTAAAATGTCAAAAAGTTAAGGGTAAAAATGAAAATTGTGCAATAATGTGTTTTTGGGCTAAGTTGAATAATGTGATGATTAAATAATTTAAATATGGTATTATAGATCAAGAAAAACAAAATTCGGGTGTAGATTGGGGGAAAAATAAAATAATTGATGAATAGATCATTTTTCCATTTTTGGAACCGAGGTAAGTTCGTATGTAGATAAGCTTTATTATAATTGCATTTTAAATGCTTTAATTTTGTATTAATTGCGTAAACGACTCTACGGACACATTTGACGATGTTTTGACAAGAGAGAAATCACAATCGAACCTTAGGAATAGATTAGGATACAAGTGACATGTCACTAGGGTTTTATGTTATGTGATCAGGGTGCTGGTCCTGTACGTCCTACCAATGGTTGAGTATACTAGCATATGTTGTGGTTACTTGACAGCTTGTGTGAGCAGCACCGTATAGCTACGTATTGATTGACAGCTTGTGTGAGCAGGCCCGTTAATGGCTCGAGAGT
The DNA here is from genome assembly GCA_025698465.1 of Gossypium longicalyx. Taxonomy (NCBI): domain Eukaryota; kingdom Viridiplantae; phylum Streptophyta; class Magnoliopsida; order Malvales; family Malvaceae; genus Gossypium; species Gossypium longicalyx. The sequence goes on along the minus strand of CM046995.1, from coordinate 60,678,090 downwards.
AAGTATATATGTGTTATGAGATAAAGGTAGCAATGGCTACATATATGGCACCTTGTGTGCAAGATTTCCCGAGTATCTGACATTATTATTCTGAGTGGTTCATAGGGTATAACGATGATGAGACTAAGTATGAAATTATTACGAGAGGGTACAGATATGTACTTAAAGCTTATGATTATTAATTCGTGAAATAACGATTTCAAGGTAAGTTGTAATGGAAGTGAATTATGATCATAAGGTTTTGGTAAACTACATTATCTTATGTTAAATTACTTACATGATAATGTATGGTAAAGTTAGCTTATTTCTTTCATACGAACATACTAAGCTATATATCTTACTCAATTTTATTTTGCATGTTTTATAGTGTCACCAAGCTAGATCAAGTTGGAGATTATCGGAGTTCGCATCACACTATCAAACTATTATTCTGGGTACTGATGATTTTAAACATTTTGAGAATATGGCATGTATAGGGACTTGGTCATTTTGTTATATATGTCATCATGATTGGACCAAATATATTGGCTTGTAATAGTCATAGGCTTGTTTTAGTATTTCGCCATGTAACTTGGCTCATTTTGGTTGAATTGGTTGTAAGCTTATATATATATATCTTCATATATGCATGCATGTGAAATTATCTCTTGTGTGATGTGGTTTATAAATGCTTGGTAAATGGTTTGATATGGCTTAATGGTTTTGTTGTTGAATGGTTAAGATTGGCTCATTGGTATGCTAGGAAAACTAAGTAAAATTATACATGTTATTGGTAGCCATATTGGAACTTGTAAAATGTGAGTTTGGTATGATTTGGTTTGGCAAAATATGATGTTATAAATATGTTAAGTGTGGATAATGAAATGACATGATTTGGCCTTGTTTGTGGATGTTTTGGTTGCCTAAATATACCATGGTTTATGCCATTAAGATTGTAGGTGTTTATGTGCAAATGAGGGTGACAAATGGCTTGAAAAATAGCTTTTATGTTGTCCACACGGGTAGGCATATGGGCGTGTGTCTAAGCTGTGTGTGACACATGGCTTGCCCCATAGGCATGTGTTTCGGCCGTGTGTCCCATGCACCTTAATTTTAAGAAACAGAATGCTCAGAATTGAGCACACAGGCAGAGACATGGGCGTGTGTCTCAGCCGTGTGAGGGACACGGCCTCAAGCACAGGTGTGTGTTTCGATTGTGTGAAGTCTGCACCTATTTTATGAAAATTAAATTAACCACATGGCCTAGCACACGGGTGTGTGACTTGGCCGTGTGACCTCAATTTGTTCATGCTTTGCAAAACAGAGAGTTACATGAGTTAGGGACACAGGCATGTGTGACTACACGGCCTGCCTACACGGGCGTGTTCCAAACCACATGGGCGTGTGACCCTTGTTCATAGCAAAAAAATTTTAAGTTTTTGTAAAATTTTTCTAAATGCTCGGTTTAGTCCTGAACCACTTCCAAAGCATGTTTTGGGCCTAGTAGACTCGTATTAGGGACTTTACGATTGAATACAAATGGTTTTAATTTGGATGCAAATTTATGAATCGATTTGTATGTTTGCTTGTTTTGTAAGTCTGGTAATACCTCGTATCCTATTTCAGCATTGAATATGGATAAGGGGTGTTACTTTTGTGGTATCAAAGCTACGGTTTAGTCGATTCTTAGACTAACGTAGTGTGTGTGAAAGTCTACCTATACATGCCATATATAAATTGTGATAGTGTGACGACTCCTGACAATTTAAAAATTGTGTTTTCATATAGTAAATGGATCTCGACTGAGATGTAGCTGATGATGTTAAAAGTAATGCACCGGCTCCCGCCCAAGGGACAGCACCATCCGAAAGTAGACGAATAACGGTTAGTTAAAGAGGAGAGGCTAAAGAAGCCTTCTTCCAAAGGATGAATGAGTGGTTTGCCAAGTTTGTTCGAACAAATTCGGCTGCCCAACATCCTCTAGCCCCACCTAACCCCCAACCGGTTCCCGTAGTTCCCCAAGGTATGGAATTGTTAAGACTGAACGAACCTCCAACTGATAAGATTCAAAAACAATGGGCTGAAGAATTTAGAGCCAATATTGATGATGGTCCTGAGAGAGCAGAGTTTTGGCTTGAGAACTCTATTAGGGTATTTGATGAGCTTTCTTGCACATCGGATGACTGCTTGAAATGTGCTATATCACTTTTGAGGGACTCGGCCTATCAGTGGTGGAATACTCTTGTATTCGTAATACCGAGAGAAAGAGTTACCTGGGAATTCCTTCAAGATGAATTCAGAAAGAAATATATCAGTCAACAGTTCATTGATCAGAAACGCAAAGAGTTTTTAGAGCTGAAATAAGGTCGTAAGTCTGTGACTAAATATGAGTGAGAGTTTGTTAGGCTCAATAAGTATGCTCGGGAATGTGTTTCCACCGAGGCCATCATGTGCGAGAGATTCAAAGATGGGTTGAATGAGGATATCAGTCTATTAGTGGGGATTTTAGAGTTAAAAGAATTTATTCTGCTAGTCGATCGAACTTGGAAAGCTAAAGAGTTTAGCAAAGAAAAGAGAAAAGCTGAGTTTAAGGCTAGAAATTTGAGACAAAGGCCGATAAATAAGCCATTTCAATCTTCGTCAAAGAAATCGAGAGATTTGTATACTGGATCAAATACTTCAGTTGGGTATCCCAACAGAGATCGTGGGAAGCAATATTCAGGTTCTAAGGCCCAAACTGCTTCAATAGCAAGTGTTGGAAATGCTAGGTCTAATAGACCTGAATGTCAACATTATGGTAGACGACATCCCAGTGAATGTAGAATGAATAACCAAGCTTGCTTTAAATCTGGCTCCTAAGATCACTTCATTCGAGATTGCCCTGAAATAGCTGAGAAAGATAATTTTCAGAATACAAGACCAGGCAACACTGCCACTAGAGGGAGGCCACTGAGAAATAATGGAAATGGGAACAATAGCAAAGGCACAACGAAAGATTTAATTTCGGGATCAGAGGTCAGAGCACCTGCTAGAATCTACGCTCTTCGCGCTCGCGAAGATGCGTCATCCCCTGATGTTATCACTGGTACATTTTCTTGCTATGATACTAATGTAGTTGCATTGATTGATCCTGGATCAACTCATTCTTATATTTGCATGAATTTGGTATCTAGTAATAATTTTCCTGTTAAGTCTACTGAATATGTGATTAAAGTTAGGAAAATATGTTCTAGTTGATAAAGTTTGCAAGAATTGTCCTTTAGTGATTCAGGGTCATTGTTTTTTGGCTGACTTAATGCTTTTACCGTTTCATGAGTTCAATGTAATTATTGGAATGGATTGGTTGACTCTACATGATGTCGTAGTGAATTGTAGACGAAAGATAATGAATTGAAATGTCAAAATAATAAAATTATTCGGATTGAACCGGATGAGTCAGGTGAGTTGCCTATTGTGATTTCGTTGATGTCGGCTCAGAGGTATGTAAGAAAGGGTTGTAAAGCTTATCTTACATATGTACTAAATATGAAAGTGTTTGAATTGAAGATTAAATATGTGCTGGTAGTTTGTGAATACCCGGATGTGTTTCCAAAAGAGTTGCCTGGATTACCACCGAATAGAGAGGTTGAATTTACTATTGATTTTGTACCGGGAACTTCACCGATATCGATACCTCCGTATAGAATCGCTCCGACCGAATTGAAAGAATTAAAGTCTTAGTTGCAAAAGTTGACAGATAAGGGTTTTGCGAGACCGAGTTTTTCGCCTTGGGGTGCACAAGTGTTATTCATAAAAAAGAAAGACAGATCTATGAGATTTGTATTGATTATCACCAGCTTAATAAGGTTAAGATAAAGAACAAGTATCCCTTACCGAGAATTGACGGTTTGTTCAATCAGTTGAAAGGGGTAACAATGTTCTCGAAGATAGACTTGGGATCAGACTATTATAAGTTGAGAGTTAAAGATTCGGATGTATCAAAAACCACGTTCAGAATGAGGTACGAGCATTATGAATTTCTTGTTATGCCTTTTGGATTAACTAATGCTCCTGCAGTTTTTATGAACCTGATGAATCAAATCTTTCAACCGTATTTAGATAAATTTGTGGTTGTTTTTATTGATGACATTTTGATTTACTCTTGAGATGAGTCTGAGCATGCCGATCATTTAAGAATTGTATTACAGATTTTGAGCAATAAGAACTTGTTTGCTAAATTCAGCAAAAGTGAGTTTTGGCTCCGAGAAGTTGGATTTTTGGGACACATTGTTTCGGCGAAAGGTATACGGGTTTATCCGAGTAAGATTTCGGCAGTTGTTGATTGGAAACCACTGAGAAATATATTCGAAGTTAAAATATTTTTGGGTTTGGCTGGTTATTATTGATGTTTTGTTAAGGTATTTTTGATGATTGCTACACCTATGACCAAATTATTACAAAAAGATGTGAAATTCGAGTGGTCTGAGAAATGTCAACAGAGTTTTGAGTAGTTGAAAGTGTTATTGACTGAGGCACCGGTGTTAGTGCAACCTGAGTGGAAGAAAGAGTTTGTGATTTTCAGTGATGCGTCATTGAACGGTTTAGGTTGTGTGTTGATGCAAGAGGGTAAAGTGATAGCTTATGCCTCAAGACAGTTGAAACCACACGAAAAGAATTATCTGACGCATGACTTGGAGTTAGCCGCTATTGTATTTGCATTAAAGATTTGGAGACATCATTTATTCGGTGAGAAATGTCATATCTTTACTGATCACAAGAGTTTAAAATATTTGATGACTATGAAAGATTTGAATTTGCGACAACGAAGATGGCTCGAGCTATTGAAAGATTATGAATTAGTGATCGACTATCACCCGAGGAAAGCGAACGTAGTCGTAGATGCTTTAAGTAGAAAGACTTTGTTTGCTTTGAGGGTAATGAATACGCGGTTAACTTTATCTGATGATGGATCGATTTAGGTCTAGTTGAAAGCTAGATCGGTATTTCTTTAGCAAATTTGTGAAGCTCAGAAAGGTGATAATAAGTTGCAAGCTAAAAGAGTTCAGTGAGAATCGAATAGCGATTCAGAATATCAGATTGGATCCGATGATTGTTTGAGGTTCGAAGGTAGGGTTTGTGTACCGAGAGATACTGAACTGATTCAGAAAATCCTTCATGAGGCATATAATAGTTGTTTATTTGTTCATCTTAGAAGCACAAAGATGCATAATGATTTAAAGAAAGTGTATTGGTGGTCAGGCTTGAAACGAGACATTTCCGATTTTGTAACAAGATGTTTGATTTGTCAACAAGTGAAAGTCAAACATCAAGTGCCTTCGGGTTTACTTCAGCCTGTGACTATAACCAAGTGGAAATGGGATAGAGTTACGATGGATTTCGTATCGGGGTTACCTCTGACTCCGAAGAAGAGATATGTCATTTGGGTTGTTGTTGATAGATTGACGAAATCAGTTCATTTCATTTCGGTACATATTGATTATTCAATTGATAAACTAGTTGAATTGTACATTACTGAGATTGTTAGATTGCACGGGGTGCCTACTTCTTTTATTTCGTATAGAGATTCACGGCTTATGTCATGATTTTAAAAGAAATTGCAAGAAGCGTTGGGTACGAAGTTGAATTTTAGCACCGCATTACATCCATAAACCGACAGTCAATCTGAGAAATTAAGATTCGAACCGATATGACATACGGTGAAGAACCGATCAAAGTGTTAGCTCAAGAGGTTAAACAGTTGAGGAATAAAAGTATAGCTCTAGTGAAAGTTTTGTGGCAACGACATGGGGTCGAAGAGGCTACATGGGAACCTGAGGAAGCTATGAAAAAATAATACCCTAACCTCTTTTTCGGTAAGATTTTCAGGGACGAAAATCCCTAAAGGGGGAGAGTTGTAGCAGCCCATTTTTGGGTCAAATCAAAATAGTGGTTTCGGGACCACAAATATAAAGTATAAATATTTATTTTATTTCTATTTTAAGGTTTATAGCATGATAGAATAATTGTGTGAAAATTTTGTTAAGAATTTTTATCGATTGAGTGCCCAATTTGACTAGAAGGACTAAATTGCAATAGGTACAAAACTTGAATTCTATAAGTTAAAGGTGTCTAATTTCAATAAATTCTTAAATTAGAGGTCCTTAAATGGTAATTAGACCATATACTTCTTAGTGGACAAAAATGGACATGGAGTAGGTAAAAATTTCAAAGTTTAAGTGAGGGGTATTTTGGTAATCTAGTAAATAAAGACAAAATAAGTAAAAATAAAAGTGTCCATCTTCTCAAATTAGTCCCCCTATAGACGAATTTTAAGAAGAAGACATAATTAGGGTTTTGGCCACTTTCAAGCTCGATTGTAAGTCCGTTCTTGCCACGTTTTTAATGATTTCTATGTTTTTGAAGTTGTCTTAACCTAATCTAGCCTTTCCAAGGACTAATTTGAAGAAGGATTAAAGTCTAAAATTTGACCCATGTTGAATATGTGTGTATTTTGATGTTTAATGGTAGAAAATGTATGTTTGATGTTAGATAAACAACATTTACAAAGTGATTTTTTATGAAAATGTCAAAAAGGGGACCTATTTGTAAAAGATTGTAAAATGTGTGGTAAAATATGAATAAATGAAAAATGTGGGCTGTTATGAGCATGAAAAAGGTTCAGCTAGGCTTGGGTTGTGAGGAAATTGAAAGAAATTCATTTTATGAGCCTAGGGACTAAATTGTAAAATGTCAAAAAACTTAAGGGTAAAAATGAAAATTGTGCAATAATGTGTTTTTGGGCTAAGTTGAATAATGTGATGATTAAATAATTTAAATATGGTATTATAGATCAAGAAAAACAAAATTCGGGTGTAGATTGGGGGAAAAATAAAATAATTGATGAATAGATCATTTTTCCATTTTTGGAACCGAGGTAAGTTCGTATGTAGATAAGCTTTATTATAATTGCATTTTAAATGCTTTAATTTTGTATTAATTGCGTAAACGACTCTACGGACACATTTGACGATGTTTTGATAAGAGAGAAATCACAATCGAACCTTAGGAATAGATTAGGATACAAGTGACATGTCACTAGGGTTTTATGTTATGTGATCCGGGTGCTGGTCCTGTACGTCCTACTGGTGGCTGAGTATACTGGCACATGTTGTGGTTACTTGACAGCTTGTATAAGTAGCACCTTGTAGCTACATCTCGACTGATAGTTTGTGTGAGCAGGCCCATTAATGGCTTGAGACCGAGCATATATGTTTTATGAGATAAAGGTAGCAATGGCTACATATGTGGAAATTTGTGTGCAATATTTCTTGAGTATCCAACATTATTATTCCAAGTGGTTCATTAGGTGATGAGACTAAGTATAAAATTATTACGAGATGGTATAGGTATGTACTTAAAGCTTATGATTATTAATTCATAAAATGACGATTTCAAGGTAAGTTGTGATGGAAGTGAATTATGATCATGAGGTTTTGGTAAATTGCATTATCTTATGTTAAATTTCTTGCATGATAATGTTTGGTAAGGTTAGTTTATTTCTTTCATACGAACTTTGTAACAGCTCGAAATAAAGTCTAGTCGGAACAGTGGTTTTGAGACCATAAATCCAAAATATATATAATTATTTTATTATTATTTGATGGTCCATGATATCATTGCATGTTGTGTGAAATTTTCATGAAGAAATTCTATGCCTAAGATGTCCAATTTGACTTTAGGGGCTAAATTGAATAAGTTGCAGAACTTGTGTTCTAGAAGCTTCAAGCATGAAATTGCATTAGATTATTAATTAGAGGTCCTTAAATAGAAATTTAACCAAGTTCTAAAATTTTGGACAAAAATGGGCATGAATAGGAAAAATTTGAACGAAAGGCCTTAAGGGCATTTTGGTCATTTGGTTAATAAAAGAATAAAAAGGGAAAAATCAAGCAAAAATTATGTCCATATTCTCTAAGGGTGCCGAAATTTGGGGAATCTTCATAACTAGGGTTTTCAACATTTCAAGCTTGATTGTAAGTGCTTCCAAGCCCCGTTTTTAATGTTCTTTACATTTTTTGAAGTTGTCATCAACCGATCTAGTTATTTCTACCAATTTTTTGAGCTAGGGCTCATGTTCAAAAACTTACCCATGTGCTACATGCATGTATTTTGATGTTTAATGGAGATATATGAATGTTTGATGTGTGATAAACATCTTTTACTAAGTGATTTTTAGTGAAAATGCTTAAAAATGACTTATTTGTAAAAGATGAAGAAATTGGTAGTAGAAATGTGGTTTAATGAGAAATATGGGCTGATTTGAGTTAGAATATGAATCGGCTAGTATTTGGTAACAAAGAAAATGCATGCATTTCATTTTACGAGCCTAAGGACTAAAGTGTAAATAAGTGAAAAGTTAGGGGTAAAAAGGTAATTTTACCAAAGTATGTGTTATGGGTCAATATGAGTAATGTGTGTATTGAACAAGTTAAAATTTGGCATTGTAGATCAAGAAAAACATGATTCGGGTCTTGATCGGGGGAAAAACAAAGTTTACGAGGATTAGGCTCGTTTCTATCATTTTGTACCTAGGTAAGTTCATTTGCAAATAATGCAACATGTACCATACTTTAAATGCTTTAATATTTCATGTATGGTAAGTACATACATATTTAATGTGATGTTGTATCATGTGTTTATTGCCTAAATTGTATTATGAATTATGCTTTGATTACTCCATGAATATGTGATTGGTGCTATGAGTATTGAAATCAACGATACGAGCAAGTTCAACAGAAATGTGGTATCAAAGAATCCCATTTGAACCTTAGGAATAGTTTAGGATACAAGTGACATGTCACTAGGAACTATGTGATCTGAGCTCATGAGTTGTGATCTTAGTTCAAGATATATGTTACACATGTTTTGGCGTTCCGGGTACTAGTCTTGTATGTTCTACCGATGACTTTGTAACATCCCGAAATAAGGCCTAGTCAGAATAGTGGTTTTGGGACCACAAATCCAACGTTAAAATATTTATTTTATGATTATTATGAGGTTTAGAATATGAATGTATGCATATGTTAAAGTTTCATGAAAAAATTCTAAGTATAAAGTTCCTAATTGGAAATTAGGGACCAAATTGAATACACTGCAAAACTTGGGTTCTAGAAGCAATTTGTATGAAATTGCTTTGGATTATTAATTAGAGGTCCTTAAAGAGAAATTTGCCCAATTTCTAAGTTTTTGGACAAAAATGGGCATGCATGGAAAATTTGGAAAGGTTAGTAAGGAACGCCATTTTGGTCATTTGGTTAATTAATGTAATAAAAAGGGAAAATAAAGCAAAAATTCACTCATTTTCTTCTCTATGCTGCCAAATTTAAAGGGGTCCCTATAGCTAGGGTTTTCCAACATTTCAAGCTTGATAGTAAGTCAATCCTAGGCCCATTTTTAATGTTCTTCGTATTTTTGAGATCCTCGAAACATAATCTTTCTATTTCTACCCATATCTCAAGCTAGGGTTCATGTTTAGAAAATTACCAATACATGAGATGCTTGTGTTTTGATGATTTATGGAGGAATATGAAAGTTTAAAGGATGGTAAACAACTTTTACTAAGTAGTTTTCATGGAAATGGCCTAAAGGACCATTTCGTAAAAGTTATAAAAATGGGTAGAAAAATGTGAAATGAAGGAAAATTGTGGGCTGCTATAAGCATGAAAAATATTCTGCTAGGCTTGGGTAACCTAGAAATTTCATGCATTTCATCATAAGAGCCTAGGAATTAATTTGTAAAAATGTGAAAGGTTAGGGGCAAAATGGTCATTTTGCCCTAGGGTGAGTTTTAGCCGAAATTGAATAATGTAAGGTATTAATGATTTATTTTTATTGATATAGACCCCAAGAAACCAATTCTAGAGCTCGACCGTGGAAAACGAAAGGTTTCGAAATAATCAAAATACAAATCCGAAACGACTACCAGGTAAGTTCGTATAACTCGAATGTAGACTATTTAAATACATTAAAAGTGTATATTCCTATATGATTTTAAATGGTGATTTACATTGTGAATAATTCATGAAAATTGATGATATGGTAAAATGTCTCGGTTGAATAAAAAGGGATATCTGATGAATACGCCATTCTTACATAATACGAGATCCTGCATGTGTTGCAGAAAAGGATTTAGCCCGGACGGGTAATCCGTTGATCTCGGTATAGAAAGTATCTAGCTCGGACGGGTGTTCCTAAAGTGATCTAGCCTCTCGAAGAATATGTGTGTATTATGGATTTAGCCCGGATGGGTAATCCGATTAAGGTCTGAATTTAGCCTAGACTGGTAATTTAGATTCGAACTCATTAAGAGTGTTTGTCGTTACAAGGGATTTAGCCTGGACTGGTAATCCCAACATCACTCCATGGATTTATACTACGAGGGATTTAGCCTGGACTGGTAATCCCGCCGTAAGATATGAGGTTCGTAGGAGTACGTGCTTGAAAATGATCACCTGTATGATTTGATTGTAAATGGGTTATCCATCGAGATTTCTGAGAAATTCAACAAAATTAAAATGAGAAATAAGAATGGAAATTCTTGAATTGATGAGCTCATCTAGATTAACGTTATAATATTTTGACATGAGACTAACTTGATGATTTGAGTGCATGTGATAGGAAACTATCCTATACTTGATGGGATGTATGACTAATATGGTTGTATGTTAAATAACCGGTAAGTTTACCTTCCCGTTATTCGAACTTACTAAGCATATAAATGCTTACCCCCTTCTCTTTTCCCTGTCTTACAAACCTAGTGGACTCGTGAAGATTGGAAGACGATTGGAGAATCAACACACTATCGACTTGTTCCACTTTCGTATATAGATACTTTTATTTTGTTTAATGGCATGTATAGGGTTTTTGGTTATTTTGTTATATGTGTCATTTCGCTAGCCAATGTAAGGGCTTAAATGGTATACATATTCTTTTGTACATGGCCATGAGATATGGCTCATATTGATGTAGGTTGTAAACCTACTAATGATGCATGTTTATGTTTTAAATATTTCATGAGATATGATGATGAGGTTTATCATGGATGGATGCTTGAAATGGGACCTAATAATTTGAGTGGACATAGCATGTAATGGTCTATGGATATAATATGGCCTAAATGTAAAATGCGCTATGTTAATCCCTCATACGAAAAGGATAATTTAGCATGTACTAAGCCGATGAGATGAGGCTAACATGCAATGAGTTATGAAAAGATTGTTTAAGAGTATAATAAGGCCATGTTATATACCATTGAAGTCTATAAGTGTGTATGGATGTTAGAGGGTGACCAAAGGCTTGGAAAATAGCCCTAAAAATGTCCACACGGGTAGACACACGGGATTGTGTCTAGGCCATGTGTGACATACGGTCAGCCCCCATGGGCGTGTTACCTGGTCGTGTGTCCCCTGCACCTAAAATTTTAGGTCAGATTGCATGGTAGTAAACACACAGGCAGAGACATTACCGTGTGCCTCAACCGTGTGGAGGACACGGCCTAGCACACGGGCGTGTGCCTTGGCCGTGTGCCTCAAAATGAATGATGATATCATAAACAGAATGTCTGAGTTTTTGGACATGGGCGTGTCTAGGTCGTGTGAGGGACACGGGCCAGAGACATGGGCGTGTGGTTGGCCGTGTGAAAACCCCTATAGGTTCAAAATAAAAAAAATAAATTCAATAATTCACGGGTGAGGGACACAGGTGTGCTCCCAAGCACACGGGCATGTGCTTGCCTCCACACAGGCGTGTGAGGCATAACCCTTGGAACTTTACTAAAATTTTCTATAGTTTTCGATTTTGTCTCGGATTGATTTAATGTATGTTTTGGACCTTGTAGGTCCATAATAGGGACACTAATATGTGGTTTGATTGGTTTTAAATTAGAATGAAATTTTATAACCGTATTTTTCAAAATGTCTAAGTTTGTGTTTGGTAACGCCTCGTACTTTGTCCCAGTCTCGCGTACGGGTAGGGGGTGTCACAAGCTTGGTAGTCTGGCATGTGTTGCAGATACCTGACAGCTTGTGTGAGCAGCCCGTGTAGCTACATCTTGACCGATAGCTTGTGTGAGCAAACCCGTGAGTAGCTCGAAAGCGAGCAACATGTGATATGTGATATGACATAGCGTTGGCTACATACGAGACACTTAGGTGCGAGATTCCAATGTATCTGATGGTATTCCAAGTGTTCAACGAGTAGTTCTAAGAGAAGTTAATGGGTAATCTTAATAAATACGTCAAAGATAAGAAAGTAAGTTATTATGTGCAAGTGGGCACAGGTATGTACATCGAACTCATGAGAATGACATGAGGTATGTAACAGCCCGATTTAGACCCTAATCAGAACGGTGGTTTTGGAGCCATGAGTCTGAGTCAGAAAAATATTTAAAAATTATTTTCTGTGTTTATTATGTGCGAAATTTTCATGATTTAATTTTATCGTTTGAGTGTCCGATTAAATAAATGGACTTAATCGCATAAATTGAAAATTTGATAATTTAATGTGTAAGGGGGCCGAATTTCTATTGGCTTTTTAAATCGAAGCATTTAAGTTGTAAATAGACCATTTGAGTAGGTAATGATCGGTTGTACCCTTATTATATATGTTTTAGTTATTTTATTATAAAGTTATAATAGTAATTAAGTAAAATGTTAATATATGATATAATAAAACATAAATCAAGCCATGTTCATCATTTTATTTCTTATTGCCCAAACATAATAAAAAGAGAAAGAAAGAACAAAAGCTAGGGTTCGGTCATCTCTTAAGCTTAATCAAGGTATGTGTTTAGCTCGATTTTTTATAATTTTTACGTTTTTGAGATCGTTGCTAAGTTATCTTCAAGACTCATGCTTGAATTTTTTATTTTGATGAATATTTTGAGCTATGCCATTGATGAGAGCTTGTGATTTTTGTTGTTTAATGATGAAATATGAAAGATATGTTTTGGATTAACATGTTTTGTATTGGAGTTTTTGATGATTTTGAGTAATTAGGACTAAATTGCAAAATAATAATTTGAGGGACTAAAATGAGAAATAAATGAAATATATGGACTTGTATAAATATGGGTAAGATTCGGCCTAACATGGGTATAGGGAAATTTTGCATATTTTGTGTTCTGTGTAATAGGGACTAAATTGTAAAAAGTCTAAATGTCAAGGGTAAAATGGTAATTTTTCCATTTATGTGTTTTTGGACTAACTTGAACAAAAATATGTTTGAATGAGCTTAATTTGAATATGTTTAGATCAAGAACCAAAGAAATCGGATTTGGATCGGGGGAAAAAAGTTGTCGACTAGCTGTCCCGTTCTGTTTTATATCGTCTGAGGTAAGTTTATAAGCAAATAGACGTACTTAATTTTAATTAAATGCAAATTATATATGCTGAAATGAAATGTGAGAATATATACTTGCAAATAACGAATGTGTATAAGCTTGGTAACCATGTCCACGTGTCGTTTCAACCGAGTTACGATGTCCGAAAGCCCCGCATGAACCTTAGGAATAGTTAGGATACATATGTCATGACATAGGATTCCGATATATGTGTGCGAGTAAGACCATGGCATCGATATGTGATTCCGATGTATGTGTGCGAGTAAGACCCTGTCTGGGACAGTGGCATCGATATGTGACTACATGTAAGACCACGTCTGGGACATTGGCAATGTATGAGATGTGTGATTATCCAAGTGTCCTATCCAATTCTGAATGGTTTATTGGGCAAAGATAAGTTGTGTTCGAATGTGTAAAACGAGCTAAATGGCCAGGTATGAATTAACTTGTTACCTGCTTGGGATAAGGTAAGTAACTTGTTTATTTGTTACAAGATCATGTACAATGCAAATGAAAATATATGTGTATGTGGTATGTGTATTCGGCTTTGAGAATGGGTAACTTGTATATTATTGAAATAATTTTTTATATGTGCATATATGTTTATGTATATTCGGTCACATACGAAGTATAGGTATATGAGGTTATATTATGATACATGAGCTAGGTATTGGAGAGTATGTGGATTAGGTTTTACAATAATTATTGGCTTGGAAAATTGAATGTTAATATGTTAATTTGACCATGTAGATATTCGGCCAAGTTGATTTTTATGAATGAAAATATATCAACTATGAAATTTATAGGTTTGTGATTAAATGTGGTAACGATGATATAATTTGGTTTAGTTTAGTTGAATAGATAATATTATTGAGTTGTTTATTTTCTTATGACTTACTAAGCTATAAAAGCTTACTCTGTGTGTTCATGTTACCCTATTTTATAGATTTTTGGATCAAGCTACGAGCTCGGGGATCATCAGCAAAGTTCATCATACTATCTACTGCTTCGGTATTTAAATAGTTGAACTCAAATTATGGCATGTTTAGGCTGGAACATTCTTTTGAAATGCTGAATGTTGGTTATGTATATAAGCCATGCGAAAATGGCTAAACTTTTATATTTGAATTTAGTCATGTTAAGTATGGTTTATGTTTATCGTGGTTTTATAGTTACGTGCTATGAATGTATAATGTTTGTGATAGGTACTATATGCTTTGAAAATGGTTTGCTTATCATGTCTAAATTTGGTCTTATATGTTCTTGGGTAAAATGTTTAATGAGCTTGATTGTTGGTAAATTGCTAATGGAAGCTTTGGATGTGAATATGGTATTAGGTAATAAAATTCGGCTATGAAAGAATAAAAGCATAATATGTATTTAGTGTATTAGTTAATTCGTGATAGAAATATGAAATGTGATACAATTAAAAGTGATGGATAAATGTATACTAGCTTGTTTGGTTCGGTTGCTAAGTGGTAAGTATTGCATGTGTTTCATGAATATTTGGTCGATTGTTTTAGTATGTATTCAATGCTAAGTGTGATTGTTATTTAATGGTAAGTTGCGTATTATGTACATGTGCATTATTAACATGTTCGGCCATGGTATAATGTACTAAATATACATATGTAATTACTTATTAAATTATGTAATATGATTGTATGTTTAAACATGATTACTAAGAATTTGCTATTAAAGTTAGGTAATGAATGACATTAAGTGAACAATAGTTTAATATGTATTACTATGTTATTGATTACGTAATTTTAGACATATTAACTAGCATATATAATAAGTGTACTTTTTAGTGGTGTGTGCATAAAATGGTTAAATTTACTAAGGCCAAATGCGTATAATCTAATGACTAAAGTAGGTATGTATAGTCTTTAGTGATTAATACTATAAATGAAGTATATGGAAATGCACGATTATTATCGTATGGATGTTTCAATTTGTATTAAAGTGTAAAGCATGCAAGTTCAAATTGTCTATGACCTAAGCCGCATATGTAAGTGGTTTAAGATGTGTATTATGGCTTATTAAGTTATAAGAATGTGTATGAGATTTGGTGGCTTTACGCATAATTACATAAGTGGTATTAGAAGTATGTTTGACCATGTTGGTAATAGTTAATGCTGTGTATATAAATCCATTATATGCAATAAGTAATACGTTGAATTTGGTTGTGACTTGTTAATACAATATGTAAATCAATGTATGTTCTGAAATGTGAATTGATTATATTTTTAATTATAAATGAGTTTGACTTGAGTGAATATATAGTTTTTTGGAATTGTGTTGTTGGTCGGTAATGCCTCATAACCCTAATCCGGAAACGAATACGGGTTAGGGGTGTTACAAGGTATGATGAACTTGTGGTAAGAATATGTATATATATATATATGAAGAATAAGTTTAAGAGATCTGATAAAATGAAAGACTATATTCATTATGTTAAATGTATGATTAATGCTTGTTTAAGTTGCATTTTATTTGTATGTGAACTTACTGAGCTTTAATGCTTACCCCCTTCCTTTCCCTTTCTTATAGTGTCGCTAAGCTAGCTCAGGGATCGAAAGACGTCGGAGACTCGATCACACTATCAATTGAATATTTGGGTATAGTTAGATTCAACATTTTGAATATGGCATGCATAGGGACTTGGTCTTTTTGTTATGTGTCATATCGATTAGCCAAATGTGTTGGCTCATGAAGGTATTATGGTTATTTTGTATACAGCCATGAGAAATGGCTTATTTTGATTATTTGGGTTGTAACCTTAATTATTTATGCATGCATACCAATGTGTTATGCTTGATGTGGTTGCTTGATGGATGTGTGGTAAAGTGTGGTTTACATGCTAAATGTATGTGTTTGATGAGGGTTGTGGTTGTTTATGTTAATGAGTGTGATGGATGGCATGTTTGTTTAATGTATGAAATATGATTAATGTGTATGACAATAAATGCATTGCAGTTGTGTAACATTGTAGACATAAATTAACCATGTATGTAAATACTTGAGTAACCAAATGTGCCATGATGTATGCCATGACGTGAGTCTAAGTGTGTGTGAGTGCTTAAGGGTGGCAAATGGCTTGCAAAATAGCCTAGAAATTGTCCACACGGTTA
This sequence comes from Gossypium longicalyx, assembly GCA_025698465.1. Classification (NCBI taxonomy): domain Eukaryota; kingdom Viridiplantae; phylum Streptophyta; class Magnoliopsida; order Malvales; family Malvaceae; genus Gossypium; species Gossypium longicalyx. The sequence goes on along the minus strand of CM046995.1, from coordinate 60,661,599 downwards.
GACATATGGGCATGTATCTTGGCCGTGTGTGACACACAGTTTGCCCCATGGGCGTGTCAACCGGCTGTGTATCTCCTGCACCCTAATTATGCAAAATAGAATGCTCAGTAGTAAGCACACGGGCAGAGACACTGTCTTGTGTCTCAGCCATGTGAAAGACATGGCCTTAGGACATGGGCGTGTGCCTAGGTCGTGTGAAGTCTACACTTAATTTTTGGAATTTAATTCGCCACACTGCCTAAGCACACGGGTGTGTGACTTGGCCGTGTGACCATATTTTGTTGATGATGTCATAATCAGAGGGTTACACGGGCTGAGGACATGGGCGTGTCCCAGGCCAAAACAAGAAAATTTTTTAGGTCTCCCTATTATTTTTAAAGTTCTCAGTTTAATCCTGAACTACTTCCAAAGTATGTTTTGGGCCTCGTAGGCCCATATAAGGGACGCTATGCTTGTAAATGAAAAGTTTTAAGTTTGGAAGGAAATTCATGTCTTTATTTTGTATGTTAAGTGAGTTTAAGTCTGATAATGCCTCGAATCTTATCCCGGTATTGGATACGGGTAAGGGGTGTTACATTTAATAGTATCAGAGCTACGGTTTAGTCTGTTCTCGGACTATGTAGCATGTGTACGAGTCTAGCTATACACGCCATACATATATTAAGATAGTGTAAGACTCCTGATGATTTAAAAATATGTTTTCAGATAGTAAATGGATCCCGATAGAGCAGTGGTGGATGATGTTGAAAGTAACGCGTCTACTTCCGCCGAATGAGCAGTGTCGTTTGATAGTAGACCCACAACTATTAGTAGAGCAGAAGGAGGCAGGGAAACCTTTCTCTATATGATGGATGCCGGGTACATGGAGTTCGTTCGAATGAACCTGAACGCTCAACCTCTTCCACCCCCTTCAAATCCCTAACCCGTACCCCAAGTGCCCCAAGGTATGGATTTTATGGGATTTCATATAACCCCGAGGAATTTAGGGCCAATGCTGATGATGACCCTGAGAAAGCAGAATTTTGGCTTGAGAATTCTATTCGAGTATTCGATGAACTGTCGTGCACACTTGAAGAATGTTTGAAGTGTGTTATTTCCTTGTTGAGAGACGCAGCATATTATTAGTGGAAGACACTAGTTTCGGTAGTTCCGAAAGAAAGGGTTACATGGGAATTCTTTTAAGAGGAGTTCCGAAAGAAATACATCAGTGAGCGATTCATCGATCAAAAGTGTAAGAAATTTCTTGATTTGAAACAAGGTCGCATGTCAGTTACTGAGAACGAAAGAGAGTTTGTTCGGCTCAGTAAATATGCTCGAGAGTGTGTATCCTCTGAGGCTAAAATGTGTAGAAGGTTTAAAGACGGACTTAATGAGGACATTAGAGTGTTAGTGGGTATTCTTGAGCTAAAGGAATTTGTTGTGCTCGTTGATCAGGCTTGTAAAGCTAAGGAACTGACCAAGGAAAAGAGAAAAGTCGAGACTGAGGCTAGAGATATAAGGAAGAGGCCGATGAGCAAGTCACTTCCATCCCAGTCTAAGAAATCCAGAGATATGTATTCCCATTCTCATGTTTCGGCAGGGCATTCATACAGAAATTGTAAGAAGCAGAATTCGGGTTTCAAATCTCAAGCTACATCTGTGGCTAGTGTGGGTAATGATAGAGCTTTCAGACCTGAGTGCCAACGATGTGGTAGAAGTCATTTTGGTAAGTGTAGAGTGAAGGATGGATCTTGTTTCCAATATGGTTCTCAAGACCACTATATCAAATACTTTCCTGAGATGGTCGAGAAAGAAAAATTACAGAGTATAAGGCCGGGTAGTACTGCTACAAAGGGGAGACCCTCGAGAAACGCCAGTAATAGGGCTAGTAGTAAAAATGTAACGAGGGACATATCAGTGAGATCCGAAGCTAGAGCTCCAGCTAGAGCCTATGCAATACGTGCGTGTGAGGACAAATCTTCTCTCGACGTGATTACGGGTACTTTTTCACTCTATGACACTTTTGTTATTGCTTTGATTGACCCTAGTTTTACTAATTCATATGTGTGATGAAATTGGTATCTAACATGAATATGCCTGTTGAGTCTATGAAATTTATGATTAAAGTGTCAAACCCATTAGGCAAGCATGTTTTAGTTGATAAGGTATGTAAGAAATGTCCTTTGATGATTAGAGATCATTGTTTTCTGGCTAACTTGATGTTATTGCCGTTTGATAAATTTGATGCTATATTTGGCATGGATTGGTTGACACTTCATGATGCTATAGTAAATTGTAGACAAAAAGTTATTGAATTGAAATGTGAAGATGGTGAAATTCTCCTGGTTAAATCAGATGAATCAAATAGGTTGCCAATTGTGATTTGATCGATGTCTGCTCAGAAATGTACTAAAAAGGAATGTGAAGCATATTTGGATTATGTGTTCAATACAAAAGAGTCTGAGTTGAAAATCGAATCAGTGTCTGTTGCATGTGAGTATCCGGATGTGTTCCTAAAAGAGTAGTCGGGATTACCTCCTATTAGGGAAGTTGAGTTTGGTATTGAATTAGTGCCTGGTACAGCACCTATCTTAATTGCTCCTTATAGAATGGCCCCCAACTGAATTGAAAGAACTAAAGTCACAGTTGCAAGAATTGACCACAAGGGTTTTGTGAGACTGAGCTTTTCGACGTGGGGTGCTCCGGTATTATTCGTGAAAAAGAAAGACAGATCTATGAGGTTATGTATAGATTACCGACAGCTCAATAAGGTAACGATTAAGAATAAGTATCCTTTGCTAAGGATTGATGACTTGTTTGACCAGTTGAAAGGAGTGACATAGCTTTCTAAAATAGACTTGAGGTCTAGTTACTACCAGTTGAGAGTGAAAGACTCAGATGTGCCGAAAACTGCTTTTCGGATGAGGTATGGTCACTATGAATTCCTTGTCATGCCTTTTGGTTTAACGAATGCTCCTGCCGTATTTATGGACTTGATGGACCGTATTTTTCGACCGTATTTGGATAAATTTGTTGTTGTTTTTATTTATGACATATTGATTTATTCTTGTGATGAATCCGAGCATGCTAAACACTTGGGAACTATTTTGCAAACCTTGAGAGACAGACAGTTGTATGTTAAATTTAGTAAAAGCGAGTTTTGGCTTCGAGAAGTTGGATTCTTGGGCCACATTATTTCTAGTGATGGTATTAGAGTTGACCTGAGTAAGATCTCGGCTATTGTTGAATGGAAATCACCGAAGAATGTAACTGAGGTTAGAAGCTTTATAGGCTTGGTCAGTTATTACAGACGGTTTATTAAAGGATTTTCCATGATTGCTACTCCGATGACGAAATTGTTCCAAAAAGATGTCAAGTTCGAATAGACAAAAAAGTGCCAACAGAGTTTTGAGAATTTAAAGGCATTGTTGACCGAGGCTCCTATTTTTGTACAACCGGAGTCAAGTAAAGAATTAGTGATTTATAGTGATGCATCCTTAAATGGTTTGGGATGTGTGCTTATGTAAGAGGGTAAAGTCAAAGCTTATGCTTCGAGACAGTTGAAGCCTCACGAGAAGAACTATCCGACACATGACTTAGAGTTGGCCGCCGTAGTATTTGCTTTGAAGATTTGGCACATTATTTATTTGGTGAGAAATGTCATGTCTATACCGATCACTAAAGTCTTAAATACTTGATGACTCAAAAGGATTTGAACTTGCGGCAACGAAGATGGTTGGAACTGTTAAAAGATTATGAGCTTGTGATTGATTACCATCCAGGTAAGGTGAATGTAGTCCCCGACGCTTTGAGTAGAAAGTCGTTGTTTGCCTTGAGGGCTATGAATACACGGCTGACTCGGTTCAATGATGGTTCGATGATGGTTCCTTGTGATGCTCTGAAAGTTGATAAAGAGTTGCAAGCTAAGAGAATTCAGTGTGAGTCCAGCAGTGAACCAGATTTTTTGAGTGACTCCGATGGTTGTTTGAGATTTTGTGGTAGGATTTGTGTTCCGAAGGACACTGAGTTGATTCGGAATATTTTACATGAGGCACACAACGGTTGTTTGTCAGTTCACCCGGGCAGTACAAAAATATATAATGACTTGAAGAGAATGTAATAGTGGAATGGTATGAAAAGAGATATCTCAGAATTTGTATCGAAATACCTAGTTTGTCAGTAAGTAAAGGCTAAACACTAAGTACCTTCAGGTATCCTTCAGCCCATCATGGTTCCCAAGTGGAAATGGGACCGGATTACTATGGATTTTGTCACAAGTTTGCCTTTAACTCCGAGAAAGAAAGATGTCATATGGGTTATTGTCGATAGACTGACTAAGTCAGCTCATTTTATTCCAGTGCGTACCAATTACTCAATTGATAAGTTAGCTGAATTGTACATTGCTGAAATTTTTAAACTTCATGGAGTACCTATATCGATTGTATCGGATAGAGATCCGAGGTTCACTTCATGATTTTGGAAAAAGTTGCAAGAAGCTTTGGGTACAAAGCTGAATTTTAGCACTGCTTTTCATCCACAAATTGATGGTCAGTCTGAGCTAGTAATTCAAATCTTGGAAGATATGCTCCGATGTTGTATACTGGAATTCCAAGGTAGTTGGGAAAAGTACTTACCGTTGGTGGAGTTTGCCTATAACAATAGTTATCAGTCGAGTTTGAAAATGGCACCTTATAAGGCATTGTACGGACGTAAATGCCGAACACCTTTGTATTAGACTGAGCTCAGAGAAAATCAGGTTCACAGAGTTGATCTAGTCAAAGAAATCGAAAAGAAAGTGAAGGTAATTCGTGATTATCTGAAACCCGCTTCGGATAGATAGAAATCCTACGCGAAATTGAAATGGAAAGAATTGGAGTATCAAGTCGGTGATAAGGTATTTTTGAAAGTGTCTCCATGGAAAAAGGTTTTGAGATTTGGCAAGAAGGGCAAGTTGAGTCCTAATTTTATAGGGCCGTATGAGATCACTAAGAGAATAGGGTTGGTTGCCTATTGGTTGGCTTTACCATCAGGGTTGGAAAAGATTCATAATGTATTTCATGTGTCTATGTTGCGCCGATATAGATCAGATCCTTTGCATGTGATTTCACTGACAAAAGTTGAGATTCGACCGGTTATGACTTATGGTGATGAATCGTTTAAAATTTTGGCACGAGAAGTTAAACAATTGAGAAACAAAAGCATTGTCTTGGTGAAAGTGTTATGACAAAAACATGGGGTTGAAGAGGCTACATGGGAGCCCTAGGAGGCCATAAGGAAACAATACCCAAACCTTTTTACCGGTAAGATTTTTGGGGACAAAAATTGTAACACCCTTAACTCGTATCTGTCGCCGAATTAGGGTTATAAGGCATTACAGAATAAAAGCACAATTCCGTACAACAATATATGTCCACATGAACAAGTCTCGAAAAACAGTCAAAATTTAATTCATAAATTAACACAACTCTTTAAATTTGAAACATTACATATCATACATATGTACAGTCATATCATTCATATGCATTAATATGAAACATATCATTCAAAACTTTAAGACATATACTGATTTTAACAAAGATAAAATATAAACCTAAATGATTTTCCAATTATTATAATACATGAGTATACATTAACTTTTCGTATTAACTAATGATATCATTACTCAACTTAAACTCAAGCAACATTAAAATATCTAATATCAATTGAATTCAAACTTAACTCACATGACAATGCATTATACAAACAAATATCTTTATATAAATATTTATAGAGTGACTAACCCAATTTGTGCCGAATTTCTGATTCAAAACAACCACATAAGTCACATAATAATGTTGAACATTTATGCATACTAATACCATGTAATATTTCACTTATGAAACTAACTTTTATGACTTAATTGAATGTTTTGTCATGGTAACCGTATACATATAACTAAATACATATATTTCGTATTTATCAATGAACATAAACCACAACCAAATTCCCAATTACTTATTTCACTCATTTTATCCTACACACATATAATTCAATCAATACATCAAACCAAATCAATATGTACATATATTCATAAGTGTCAAATCACAAGTAGCTCATAAATATTATTCGTATCATCCATCTCATAACCAAATTCCATTACCCTAATCACATTCGAACACAAACATATATCATTTAACGCCAATTCACATATTATTACCAATATCAATCATGACAATAAATTTCATAATTTTATTCTAGCTATACAAGAACCTTAGCCGAATCAATTAAACATGCTATGAAAATGTATACATACCATGATCATTACGTCAACCATTCCCAAATTTACCAAGCATTATCAAGCTATTTCCAAAACATATAACATCTATCACATAAACCATTCATGCATAGTGTAACACCCCTAACCCGTACCCGTCGCCGGAGGGTTAAAGAGTATTATCATACAAGGACAAAATTCCAGTTACTTTATTTGAATAACTTCCGTTGGTACACCTATAAAAGAGTCATCTCGAGATAATGAGTATATTGATTCATTCTTAAATTCAATTCACATCAAAACATTGAAAACATTAATCGAATATCAACCACACATTCACATTAACTATGTGGAATACATATAGTAACTTAACAAGCCATTTTCGCATGGCTATACATATATACATCATCAAAAAGATACATATTTAACAACAAAAAGTCAAGCCTATACATGCCATTATCAAAGTTTAACTACTAGAGTACCGAATGGGCTTAGATAGTGTGGGTGACTTCGACTTTGAGATCCCCGAGACCGTAGCTAACGAACAAGATCTATAAAACAGAAAATTAAAGCAACAAAGTAAGCATTTCTATGCTTAGTAAGTTTTAAGCATTTCAAACAATTAAAGCTTGTCATTAAAATCAAGCATTAAGTATCACAAAGTTCATATTCAAATTGTAAATCATTTGGCCAATTATACACAAGCACACTAGTTATAAGACTTATTGGCCGAATATATATATAAATACTCAAGAGATTATCCAGCACATTTTTACTATACTATTTGGCTCACACAATTAAATTTAGACATATACTTTCATATAATAATGAACATCAACCGAATAGGCCATTCTCTTATTCGTAGATACGGTAATTATCCACATATATATATTGATATATATATATATCATTCTTTGATAATAATAGCTTGCTTTAAAATTCAATTTACATATGAGTACATAATACGTACCTGGCCATCTTAATGTATTATACATAATCAATAGTGGTTTCTTCGAATATTCAAATTCATAATCTTACTTGAATCACCGGCGTTAAGCCTGCTAGGTTTTAAAACCCGAGTCTAGTTACTAGCACAAAGCCTGCGGGACTTTAGGCCTGAATATGTTTCCAGCACATAGCCTGCGGACCTCAAGTCTGGATATGTTCCAGCACGTAGCCTGTGGACCTCAAGTCCGGATATGTTCCAAATATCATGCATACTTAGTCATATTGAACACATCTCATTCAACTTATCACTTTAGTAGTCATTTGATACATTCGGATATAAGCTCAATATGCACATCATCATTTACCATTCGGCTCAAGAGTCATACATAATATCATATATTCATTTCACTATTCAAGCTTAGACCCAAAGTGACCATTAGAATATAAGTCATATACATGAATTATTTATTTCACAACCTAATTCAAGTACAAACCAAAAGATCGCAGTACACCAATATACTCGTATAGAGGCATCATCAATTATATATAATAAAGGAAACTACTCAAAACTTACCTCGGGTATACTTGAACAGTTGCGAAATGGCTACTCGGTTACTTTCTCTTTTCCCTTATTCGAAATTGCCCCCCTATGCTCTTGAGCTTTAATTTAACAAATTTTAAACCAGTCATTATTCGACTATTCAAGTATTACTTTCAGAATATAATACATATATTTTCGACTTTCACACATACAGATTATAGTAAGCTTATAAGAAATCAATAAGCAATTCATTAGCAAATTTTTATCAATGTTTACAATATAATCACAATTCCAATATAAGCTGACTTCCTGAGCAACAATCACTAAATTATTTATAACTGGAGCTACGAAACTCAAAATCAATTGCCGTAAATTTTCCCTGAAAATAGACTCATTTATCTTTTATCCATAAAATTTTCATAATTTTTAGTTTAGCCAATTAATACCAGATTTTTCCTAAAATTTCCCTTGTTTTACTGTTTGACTAATCTGACCACTCTTCACTACAAAATAAATTTCTCATTTTACAGAATTCAAAATATGTTCTTATTTATTTCATTTGAAACTAGACTCATTAAGCTTTAATTACATAATTTATTCAGCTTCTAACTCAACTCCCACAATTTATGGTGATTTTCCAAATTCACTTTACTGCTGCTGTCCCAAACAGATTATTACCAATTCACTCTTTCACACATTCTTTGCATACATTTTATTTAAACATGTATAACACCAATCAATTTCATCATATATATCTATAATTTCACTTAAGTATAATATCAATACAACACATTGTGCTCAAACCATTATTCAAGTTCAAATTCGGCTAACACACATGTAAACACTAGCAACTAAATATTAACATTTGCATTTCACCATAATAGCCAATTGCCATTAAGAAATTAAGCCACAATTATTCAATTTTACCAAGCCTCAACTTAATTTAACTTATAATAATTCATAACACCTTTAAAGCACATACATTACTAAATTTTATCCAAGTCCACAATCGGCCATAGTACACTCAACATATTAGCTGATTTCCTACTTAGCATCTAATGCACATATATGCTTAATTTGTTTAGCTCAACCTCACCTATCTAACATTATTCATCAAAAGAACATGAAACAACAACCATTTCCTTCATTTCAATCAAGAACAATTGCTCACAACACAACCAAAAACCAAAATATATTTCATGGGTTAAGGTAGATTCAAGAAAGGAACTCATAAACATCAAAATAGAAGCAAACTACCATGAATTTACCTTGGATTTTTCTTCCCCAAGTGACCGAACATTCATGAGCTTCCCTTCCCCAATTTGTTTTCTTACATTCGGCTATGAAGAACAAAGATGGACAAGCTTTGTTCTTTTCACCATTTTGTTATTTTACTATTTTTTATTATTTTTTAATATAATGCCATTACCTATTAAAATGCTTAAATAAAATATAAATTATCTATCAACCATCACTATGGCCGGCCACTAAACTAAAATTGGTCCATTTGACATGCAAGTCCCCCATGTCACAATTCATGCATTATTTGGCACTTTAAAATTTACTTATGACATTTTCAAGTTTTATCACATGGGTCCTATCTTATAAATTTCACATACAAATGACAAAATTAAAGCATGAAACTTTCACACATGCATGTACACATACAATAAGCATAGAATATAACAATCAATTATTTTTGTGACTCGGTTTTGTGGTCCCGAAACCACTTTCCGACTAGGGTCAAATTAGGGCTGTCACAACTCTCCCCCACTTAAGGAATTTCGTCCCCGAAAATCTTACCGGTGAATAAGTTAGGATATCGATCCTTCATAGAGTCTTCCAGTTCCCAAGTAGCTTCTTCAACCCCATGCTTAAGCCACAGTACCTTTACTAATGAGATTTTCTTATTTCGTAGTTCTTTTACTTCACGAGTCAAAATACGAACCGGTTCTTCTTCGTAACTCAAATCAGATTGAATCTCGACCTCTGATGGATTAATTATGTGTGATGGATCGGATCTATAACGTCGAAGCATCGAAACATGAAAAACGTTGTGAATCCTTTCAAGCTCAGGTGGTAAAATCAATTTGTAAGCGACCTGCCCAACTCATTCGGATATTTCATACGGCCCGATGAACCTCAGACTCAATTTGCCCTTACGACCAAACCTGGGCACCTTTTTCCAAGGTCAAACTTTAAGAAACACTTTGTCTCCGACCTGATATTCAATGTCTTTTCGTTTTAAATCCGCATACGACTTCTGACGATCTGAAGCTGCTTTCAGACTTTCACGGATTACTTTTACTTTCTACTCAGCATCTTTAATCAAATCAACCCCGAAGATTTTACTTTCACTAAGCTCGGTCCAAAACAACGGTGTACGGCATTTACGACCGTACAAAGCCTCATAAGGTGCCATTTTAATGCTTGATTGAAAACTATTGTTGTAAGTGAATTCAATCAAAGGCAAATACCATTCCCATGAACCATTAAACTCAAGGATGCAACATCTCAACATATCCTCGAGTATTTGAATGATCCGCTCAGATTGACCATCAGTCTGGGGATGAAAAGCGGTGCTAAAATGCAACTTGGTACCCAATGCTTCTTGCAATTTCTTCCAGAATCGCGATGTGAATCTCGGATCTCTATCCGACACAATAAAAATAGGTACCCTGTGTAACCTCACAATCTGAGAAGCATACAGCTCGGCTAGCTTGTCAAGTGAATAATCTATACGTACAGGAATAAAATGAGCCGACTTTGTCAATCTATCAACAACAACCCAGATCGCATCTTTCTTGCTTGACGACAATGGCAACCTAGATACAAAATCCATCGTGACTCGATCCCATTTTCATTCGGGTATCATGATCGGCTGAAGTAATCCTGAAGGCGCTTGATGTTCCACTTTCACTTGTTGACATACCAAACACTTCGAAACAAAGTCAGAAATGTCTTGTTTCATACCAGGCCACCAAAACTGACGTTTCAGATCGTTGTACATTTTCGTGCTACCAGGATGGATCGACATTCGGCTATTATGAGCTTCATCCAAAATTATCGAAATAAGTTCTGAATTTCTTGGAACACACAATCGACTTCTGAACCTCAAACAATCGTTGTCGTCAATTTGAAACTCTGAATCCACATTTGAAACACATTCAGTTCGTTTAGCAACCAATTCATCATCGACTTTCTAAGTTTCACATATTTGATGAATCAATAACGGTTTGGCTTTTAATTCTGCTACTAACACATTATCGGATGAAACGGACAAGTGAACATTCATCGCTCGCAAAGCAAACAGTGATTTGCGACTTAAAGCATCGGCAACCACGTTAGCCTTTCCCGGGTGATAGTCAATAACTAGCTCATAATCTTTCAACAATTCAAGCCAACGTCTTTGTCGTAAATTCAAATCTCTTTGAGTCATCAAATATTTAAGGCTTTTATGATCCGAATATACATGACATCTCTCTCCAAACAAGTAATGTCACCATATTTTCAAAGCAAATACGATGGCAGCTAATTCGAGATCATGGGTCGGATAGTTTTTCTCATGTGGCTTCAATTGCCTCGACGCGTAAGCTACAACTCGACCCTCTTGCATCAATACACAACCCAACCTATGTAAGGACACATCACTGTAAATGACAAACTCTTTATCGGATTCGGGCTGTACTAACACTGGGTTTTCCATCAAAAGCGTTTTCAGCTGGTCGAAACTTTTCTGACACTTTTCAGACCACTCAAATTTGACGTCTTTTTGCAGCAATTTTTTCAAAGGTGTCGTGATCATCGAAAAACCTTTTACGAATCGTCGGTAATAACCGACAAGTCCCAAAAAGCTCCGAACTTCAGTAATATTTCTCGGAGGCTTCCAATCAAGTATGGCTGAAATCTTGCTTGGATCAACTCGAATACCCGATGTGGATACTACATATCCCAAAAAGCTAACTTCTCTCAACCAAAACTCACATTTACTGAACTTAGCATATAACTTTTTATCCCGTAAAATCTGCAACACTAATCTCAGGTGCTCGGCGTGTTCAGTTTCATCGCGTGAATAAATCAAGATGTCATCTATAAACACAACTACAAACCGGTCCAAATACTGTCTGAAAATTCGGTTCATCAAATCCAGAATACCACCACCACGAGGGCATTAGTGAGCCCAAACGGCATCACTAAGAACTCGTAGTGACCGTATCTCGTTCTAAAAGCAGTTTTAGGTATATCTGAATCTCGAACTCGCAACTGATAAAAACCTGATCTCAAATCTATCTTTGAAAACACAGATGTTCCCTTCAACTGATCAAACAAATTATCAATACGCGGTAACGGATATTTGTTCTTTATTGTCACTTTATTTAATTGACGATAGTCGATACACATTCTCATGGTTCCGTCTTTCTTTTTCACAAACAATACTGGTGCACCCCAAGGTGAGAAACTCGGTCGAGCGAAACCTCTATCCGTTAACTCTTGCAACTGAGTTTTTAATTCCTTCAATTCTGTTGGTTCCATACGGTATGGAGCTATCGAAATTGATGTAGTCCCAGGTACAAGTTCAATACCAAACTCTACCTCCCGAACAGGTGGTAATCTCGGTAATTCTTTGGGAAAAACATCTGGATACTCACAAACCACCGGAACTGATTCAAGCTTCTTTTTTTATTCTTTACTATCAAGTACGTACGTAAGATATGCTTCGCACCCCTTTTTTACATACTTTTGAGCTAACATCGAGGATATTACTGCTGGTAACCCATTCATATCAGTAGACTCAATTCGGATTATCTCATCATTTGCACATCTCAAATCAATAGTCTTTCTTTTGCAATTCACAACTGCATCATGCACAGTCAACAATCCATACCGAGAATAACATCAAATTTATTAAACGGTAAAAGCATCAAATCGACCAGAAAATAGGAACCTCGGATTATCAAAGGACATTTCCTGCACACTTTATCGACTAGCACATATCGACCCAATGGATTTGACACTCAGATCACGAACTCAGTGGACTCAGCAGGTAGAGTCTTACTGGATGCTAAAGTCTCACATACATATGAATGAGTAAAACCAAGGTCAATCAAAGCAATCACATTAGTATCAAAGAGAGTGAAAGTACCGGTAATAACATCAGGTGAAGAAGCATCCTCGCGTGCGCGTATAGCATAAGCTCTAGTAGGAGCACGAGCCTCGGATCTGGTTGTAGCATCTCTAGACCCTCTCTGACCGCCGCTAGCATACCCCGTATTCCTAGGTGGTCTACCTCGTGCTGTATTAGTATTCGGTTTCCCACTCTGTTTCACATTTTGTTCGGATAATCTCGGGCAATCTTTAATAAAATGGTCGGCTGATCCGCATTTATAACAAGAGCGGTCATGAAATCTACAGCTCCCCGAATGCCATTTTCCACAATACTTGTACTCGGTCCTATCTCGTCGATCATTTCCAACACTGGCAACTGAAGTGGCTCGTATACTCACAGGGGGTCGATCGTGGTCTCATCTGGAAAAACCCGAAGTGTTCTTTGATCGGCCTGAATCATCTCGAAATTTCTTCGATGATTGCTGAAAAGACTTTCCTGAAGATCTTTTACGAAATTCTCCAACTTCGACATCAGCTTTTCTTTTCTCTTTACTAAGTTCTTCGACTTTGCAAGCTCGCTCGACAAGTACTATGAACTCTCGTATTTCAAGAATGCCAACGAACATTTTTATATCTTCATTCAGCCCTCTTCAAAACGTTTACACATAATAGCCTCAGACGATACACATTCCCGAGCATATCTACTGAGTCTGACAAACTTCCGTTCATAATCGATGAATCGACATAGAACCTGCTTTAGCTCAAGAAATTCTTTTCATTTCTGATCGATGAACCTCTGACTGATATACTTTTTTCGAAACTCAGTCTGGAAGAATTCCCACGTCACCCTTTCTTTGGGCACAACAGAAACCAATGTAGTCCACCAATAATAGGAAGAATCATGTAGCAGAGATATGGCACATTTCAGGCATTCGTCAGTGTGCAAAATAGTTCATCGAATACTCGGATAGTATTGTCCAACCAAAACTCAGCTTGCTCGGCATCATCACTGTCTGTAGCTTTAAATTCAATAGCCCCATGTTTTCTAATTCTGTCTACCGTGGGCTTATTCATCCTCATGTGATCAATCACCAGAGGTATCATAGGTGCAGAGGGTGTATTTGTTAGAAATAGAGGTTGTGGAGCAGTCGTATTTGTCTGAATGTATTGGCTGAACCAATCATTCATCACATTATAAAAGGCTTGTCTAGCCTCATCATTTTGATTGCTTGCGTTAGGTTGGGAGTCTATAGGCACGGTCCCATGCGTAGGAGCAGGCGCTACACTCTCAACATCATCAGCTACTGCTTGATTGGGATCGGAATCCATTACTATACGAAAACACGTTTTTAACTGTTAGAAATCATCACACTATCTATTAACACTTAATGGCATGTATAGCTAGACTCATATGTGCTACATTAGTCCTAGAATCGACTAAACTGTAACTCTGATACCAATAAAATGTAACACCCCTAACCCGTACCTGTCACCGGAGGGTTAAAGAGTATTACCATACAAGCACAAAATTCCAGTTACTTTATTTGAATAACTTCTGTTGGTACACCTATAAAAGAGTCATCTCGAGATAATGAGTATATTGATTCATTCTTAAATTCAATTCACATCAAAACATTGAAAACATTAATCGAATATCAACCACACATTCACATTAACTATGTGGAATACATATAGTAACTTAACAAGCCATTTTTGCATGGCTATACATATATACATCATCAAAAAGATACATATTTAACAACAAAAAGTCAAGCCTATACATGCCATTATCAAAGTTTAACTACTAGAGTACCGAATGGGCTTAGATAGTGTGGGTGACTTCGACTTTGAGATCCCCGAGACCGTAGTTAACGAACGAGATCTATAAAACAGAAAATTAAAGGAACAAAGTAAGCATTTCTATGCTTCGTAAGTTTTAAGCATTTCAAACAATTAAAGCTTGTCATTAAAATCAAGCATTAAGTATCACAAAGTTCATATTCAAATTGTAAATCATTTGGCCAATTATACACAAGCACACTAGTTATAAGACTTATTGGCCGAATATATATATAAATACTCAAGAGATTTTCCAGCACATTTTTACTATACTATTTGGCTCATACAATTAAATTTAGACATATACTTTCATATAATAATGAACATCAACCGAATAGGCCATTCTCTTATTCGTAGATACGGTAATCATCCACATATATATATATTGATATATATATCATTCTTTGATAATAATAGCTTGCTTTAAAAATCAATTTACATATGAGTACATAATACGTACCTGGCCATCTTAATGTATTATACATAATCAATAGTGGTTTCTTCGAATATTCAAATTCATAATCTTACTTGAATCACCAGTGTTAAGCCTACTAGGTTTTAAAACCCGAGTCCAGTTACTAGCACAAAGCCTGCGGGACTTTAGGCCCAGATATATTTCCAGCACGTAGCCTGCGGGCCTCAAGTCCGGATATGTTCCAGCACGTAGCTTGCGGACCTCAAGTCCGGATATGTTCTAGCACGTAGCCTGCGGACTTCAAGTCCGGATATGTTCCAAATATCATGCATACTTAGTCATATTGAACACATCTCATTCAACTTATCACTTTAGTAGTCATTTGATACATTCGGATATAAGCTCAATATGCACATCATCATTTACCATTCGGCTCAAGAGTCATACATAATATCATATATTCATTTCACTATTCAAGCTTAGACCCAAAGTGACCATTAGAATATAAGTCATATACATGAATTATTTATTTCACAACCTAATTCAAGTACAAACCAAAAGATCGTAGTACACCAATATACTCGTATAGAGGCATCATCAATTATATATAATAAAGGAAACTACTCAAAACTTACCTCAGATATACTTGAACAGTTGCGAAATGGCTACTCGGTTACTTTCTCTTTTCCCTTATTCGAAATTTCCCCCTATGCTCTTGAGCTTTAATTTAACAAATTTTAAACTAGTCATTATTCGACTATTCAAGTATTACTTTCAGAATCTAATACATATATTTTCGAATTTCACACATACAGATTATAGTAAGCTTATAAAAAATCAATAAGCAATTCATTAGCAAATTTTTATCAATGTTTACAATATAATCACAATTCCAATATAAGCTGACTTCCTGAGCAACAGTCGCTAAATTATTTATAACTGGAGCTACGAAACTCAAAATCAATTGCTGTAAATTTTCCCCGAAAATAGACTCATTTATCTTTTATCCATAAAATTTTCATAATTTTTAGTTTTGCCAATTAATACCAGATTTTTCCTAAAGTTTCCCTTTTTTTACTGTTTGACTAATCTGACCACTCTTCACTACAAAATAAATTTCTCATTGTACAGAATTCAAAATATGTTCTCATTTATTTCATTTGAAACTAGACTCATTAAGCTTTAATTACATAATTTATTCAGCTTCTAACTCAACTCCCACAATTTATGGTGATTTTCCAAAATCACTTTACTGCTGCTGTCCCAAACAGATTATTACCAATTCACTCTTTCACACATTCTTTACATACATTTTATTTAAACATGTATAACACCAATCAATTTCATCATATATATCTATAATTTCACTTAAGCATAATATCAATACAACACATTGTGCTCAAACCATTATTCAAGTTCAAATTCGGCTAACACACATATAAACACTAGCAACTAAATATTAACATTTGCATCTCACCATAATAGCCAATTGCCATTAAGAAATTAAGCCACAATTATTCAATTTTACCAAGCCTCAACTTAATTTAACTTATAATAATTCATAACAACTTTAAAGCACATACATTACTAAATTTTATCCAAGTCCACAATCGGCCATAGTACACTCAACATATTAGCCGATTTCCTACTTAGCATCTAATGCACATATATGCTTAATTTGTTTAGCTCAACCTCACCTATCTAACATTATTCATCAAAAGAACATGAAACAACAACCATTTCCTTCATTTCAATTAAGAACAATTTCTCACAACACAACCAAAAACCAAAATATATTTCATGGGTTAAGGTAGATTCAAGAAAGGAACTCATAAACATCAAAATAGAAGCAAACTACCATGAATTTACCTTGGATTTTTCTTCCCCAAGTGACCGAACATTCATGAGCTTCCCCTCCCCAATTTGTTTTCTTACATTCGGCTATGAAGAACAAAGATGGACAAGCTTTGTTCTTTTCACCATTTTGTTATTTTACTATTTTTTATTATTTTTTTAATATAATGCCATTACCTATTAAAATGCTTAAATAAAATATAAATTATCTATCAACCATCACTATGGCCTGCCACTAAACTAAAATTGGTCCATTTGACATGCAAGTCCCCCATGTCACAATTCATGCATTATTTGGCACTTTAAAATTTACTTATGATATTTTCAAGTTTTATCACATGGGTCCTATCTTATAAAATTCACATACAAATAACAAAATTAAAGCATGACACTTTCACACATGCATGTACACATACAATAAGCATAGAATATAACAATCAATTATTTTTTTGACTCGGTTTTGTGGTCCTAAAACTACTTTTCGACTAGGGTCAAATTAAGGCTGTCACCCATAGCATAGCATTATAACCAAAAGTGAGCTGAAACCATAATCAAAACATAACCAAAATTAACATGAAAATTAATCCATTTTTGCGTGGCTCAAATTATACAAAACCAAAATCCAACATTTCAAAACACATTCCAGCCTATACATGCCATAATTCGAGCTTAACTTATAAAGATACCAAAATAGTAGATAGTGTGATGAACTTTGCTGACAATCCCCGAGCTCGTAGCTTGACTCCGAAATCTATAAAATAGAGTAAACATGAACACACAGAGTAGCTATCATAGCTTAGTAAGTCATAAGCAAATAAACAATCCAATGATATAATCAACTCATTTAAAAATAAACCAAATTACATTAACATTACTATGCTTAGTCTCAAACATACAAATTTCATAGGTAATACTTTTTCATACAAAATTTCTACCTTGGTTGAATGCCCACATAGTCAATTTAACATATTATTATTCAACTTCTAAAGCCAAATAGTTACTATAAAACTTAGTCCACATAAACTCAAATACACAAACTCATGTATCAAAATATAACTTCATATACATATACTAGTTGTGTGACCGAATACACATGATCATATATGCATATAGTTAAGATTCATTTCAATATTATTCACAAGGCCGAATACACTTACCAAATTCATATATATTCTTCATTTGCATCACACACAATTTGTAACAAATATCAAGTTATTTACTTACCTCATTTCAAGTAGACAACAAGCTAATTCATACCTGGCCATTTAGCTCATATTACACTTTTGATCACAACTTATATTTGCCTATTGAACCACTCGGAATTGGATAGGACACTCGGATTATCACACATATATCGTACAATGCCAACATCCTAGACGTGGTCTTACATGTAATCACATATCAATGCCACTATCCCAGACAAGGTCTTACTCGCACACATATATCAGAATCACATATCGATGCCATGGTCTTACTCGCACATCACATATCAGAATCCTATGTCATGACATATGTATCCTAGCTATTCCTAAGGTTCATATGGGGCTCTTGGACATTGTAACTCAGTCGAATCGAATTTCAAAAATATAGTAGCCAAGCTTATTCACATTCGGCTATTATATAAATAAAATCACATATCTATTATATAAATAAAATCACATATTTCATTTTAGCATATATAATTTGTATTTAATTAAGATTAAGTATGTCTATTGGCTTATAAACTTACCTCGGACGATATAAAACGGAACGGGACAGCTAGTCGACAACTTTCATTTTCCCCCGATCCAGATCCGATTTCTTTGGTTCTTGATCTAAACATATTCAAATTAAGCTCATTTAAGCATATTTTCATTCAATTTAGTCCAAAAACACATAAATTGGCAAATTACCATTTTACCCCTAACATTTACACTTTTTACAATTTAGCCCCTATTGCACAAGACACAAAATATGCAAAATTTCACTATACCCATGTTAGGACGAATCTTACCCATATTCATACAAGTCCATATATTTCATTTATTTCACATTTTAGTCCCTCAAATTATTATTTTTTCAATTTAGTCCTAATTACTCAAAATCATCAAAAACTCCAATACAAAACATGTTAATCTAAAACATATCTTTCATATTTCATCATCAAACAAAAAAAAATCACAATATCTCATCAATGGCATAACTCAAAATATTCACCAAAATCAAAAATTCAAGCATGGGTTTACTAATACTCGAAGCAACAATCTCAAAAATGTAGAAATTATCAAAAATTGAGTTAGAACTTACCTTGATTGAGCTTAAGCAAGTGTTGAACCCTAGCTTTCTTTTCTCTTTTCTTTTGTTTAAGTTTCAGTCAAGAAGAAAGATATATGAAAGCTTATTTTAATCATGGTATATTATAACATATATATTAACATATTATTTAATTTACCTAATTAACCTTATTATATAATATAATTTCTTTATATTGGTTGTCTACAACCGTCCAACATTTATTATGTTGGTCTAATTGCAACTTAAATGCCTCCATTTAAAAAGACATCAACAATTTGGCCCTTTTTACAATTAACCATCAAATTTTCATTTTACGTGTTTAATCCTTTTATTTAATCGGGCACTCAAACGACAAAATTAAATCACGAAAACTTCACACACACAAATTCACACATAATAAACACAGAAAATAATTTTAAAATATTTTTTTGACTTAGATTCGGGGTTCCGAAACCACCGTTCTGATTAGGGTCTAAATCAGGCTATTACAAAAATCCCTAAAATGAGGGAGAGTTGTAACATCCCGAAATAGAGTCTAGTCGAAATAGTGATTTTGAGACCATAAATTTGAAATAGAAATAATTATTTTATTATTATTTGATGTTCCATGATATGATTGCATGTTGTGTGAAATTTTTATGAAGAAATTCTATGCCTAAGATGTCCAATTTGACTTTAGGGACTAAATTGAATAAGTTGCAAAACTTGTGTTCTAGAAGCTTCAAGCATGAAATTTCATTGGATTATTAATTACAGGTCCTTAAATAGTAATTTGACCAATTTCTAAAATTTTGGACAAAAATGGGCATGAATAGGAAAATTTTGAAAGAAAGGCCTTAAGGGCATTTTGGTAATTTGGTTAATAAAAGAATAAAAAGGGAAAAATCAAGAAAAAATGATGTCCATCTTCTCTAAGGGTGCCAAAATTTTGGGAGTCTCCATATTTAGGGTTTTCAATATTTCAAGCTTGATTGTAAGTGCTCCCAAGCCCCGTTTTTAATGTTCTTTACATTTTTGAAATTGTCATCAACTGATCTAGCTATTTCTACCATTATTTTAAGCTAGGGTTCATGTTAAAAAACTAACCCATGTGTGACATGCATGTATTTTCATGTTTAATTGAGATATATGAATGTTTGATGTGTGATAAACATCTTTTACTAAGTGATTTTTAGTGAAAAAACCTAAAAATGACTTATTTGTAAAAGATGCAGAAATGAGTAGTAGAAATGTGGTTTAATGAGAAATATGAGCTGATATGAGTTAGAATATGAATCAGCTAGGCTTGGGTAACAAAGAAAATGCATACATTTTATTTTACGAGCCTAAGGACTAAAGTGTAAATAAGTGAAACGTTAGGGGTAAAAAGGTAATTTTACCAAAGTATGTGTTATGGGTCAATATGAGCAATGTGTGTATTGAACAAGTTAAAATTTGGCATTATAGATCAAGAAATACGTTATTCGGGTCTTGATCGGGGGAAAAAAAGTTTACGAGGATTAGCCTCGTTTCTATCATTTTGTACCGAGGTAAGTTCATTTGCAAATAATGCAACATGTACCATACTTTAAATGCTTTAATATTGCATGTATGGTAAGTAGATACATATTTAATGTGATGTTGTATCATGTGTTTATTGCCTAAATTGTATTATGAATTATGTTTTGATTACTCCATGAATATATGATTGGTGCTATAAGTATTGAAATCGACGTTACGAGCAAGTTCAACAGAAATCTGGTATCGAAGAATCTCGTTTGAACCTTAGGAATAGTTTAGGATACAAGTGACATGTCACTAGGAACTATGTGATCTGAGCTCATGAGTTGTGGTCTGAGTTCATGATATATGTTACACATGTTTTGGCATTCTGGGTACTGGTCTTGTATGTTCTACCGGTGGCTGGGTAGTCCGGCATGTGTTGTGGATACCTGACAGCTTGTTTGAGTAACCCGTGTAGCTACATCTTAACCGATAACTTGTGTGAGCAAATCTGTGAGTAGCTAGAAAGCGAGCAACATGTGATATGTGATATGAGGTAGCGTTGGCTACATATGAGACACTTAGGTGTGAGATTCCGATGTATCCGATGGTATTCTAAGTGTTCAAAGGGTTTTTCTAAGAGAAGTTAATGGGTAATCTTGATGAATACGTCAAAGACAAAAAAGTAAGTTATTATGTGCAAGTGGGCACAGGTTTGTACATTGAACTCATGAGAATGACATGTGATATGATGAACTTGTGGTAAGAATATGTATATATATATGAAGAATAAGTTTAAGAGATCTGATAAAATGCAAGACTATGTTCATTTTGTTAAATGTATGATTAACGCTTGCTTAAGTTGCATTTTATTTGCATGTGAACTTACTAAGCTTTAACGCTTACCCCTTTCCTTTCCCTTTCTTATAGTGTCGCCAAGCTAGCTCACGGATTGAAAGACGTCAGAGACTGTAACATCCCGAAATAGGGCCTAAACGGAACAGTGGTTACGAAACCACAAATATGAGGTAGAAAAATTTATTTTATTATTATTTTGAGGTTCATGATATGATTACATGATTGTGCGAAAATTTCGTGATGAAATTCTATGCATAAAATGCTTAATTTGAAGTTAGGGACTAAATCGAATAAGTTTCAAAATTTACATTCTAGAAGTTTTTAGTATGAAATTGTTTTGGAATATTAATTAGGAGGTCTTAAATAGCAATTTAACCAATTTTAAGTTCATGGACAAAATTAGGACATAGAAGGAATTTTTAAAAGTTTAGTAAGGAGGGGCAGTTTGGTCATTTGGATATTAAATGAAATAGAAGGGAAAAATTATCAACATGTCATAAAACATAAGAATAAGGGATGAAGTTTAATTCCCGAGCCTAGGGGCAAAAGTGTAATTATGCAAAAGTTTAGGGGCAAAAATGTAATTTCGCCAAAGTTTGTATTAAATGCTGTTTTAATGAATGTATGTATTAAATAAGTTAAATTTGCTATTATAGATCAAGAAGAACGGAATTTAGGAGTAGATCGGGGAAAAGAAAAAGTAAAGGACCAAATTGTAAAGTTTAGTCACATTTTGTATCGAGGTAAGTTTACAGTAAATAAATGCAATATTCTTATATTTTACATTATTATTGTTAATTTCCAGCATTTATATACTTTTTTTTTAGAATATTTAAAGTCGAATTAAAGGCGAAGTATCAGAGAAAAAGCATTGGGAATCCCCGTTTGAACCTTAGGAATATTAGGATATTGGGGTTGACAAGACAGGATAGAAATGAGCCATGTAAGTCCATATCAGATATATGGCTTTGGAGATAGGAATGAGTCATGTAAGCCCATATTATATATATAAATATGGCATTGGAGATAGGAATAATTCATGTAAGTCCATGTCGAAGACATGGCATTGGCAGGACATTGATAGACAGGAACGACCCTAGTATCCTTAGTATTTCGAGTGGTTCATCGGGTCATTGTATATGTTAAATCATAGTGAATTATCAGCAAAAAGGAAAGGTTGATTATATTTATGAATAGTGAAAGGTCAGGTAAGAAAGAAGGTAAGTGAGTAAAGAAGAAGGTAGAAAATGAGAAGTAAAGAAAGTTTATGAGGCTAGATGACTTGATGTATATTTATTCATTATGTTGAATGTTGTAATTTATTTTCTTGTAAGCTTACTAAGCCTAGTGCTTACTCTCTTATTTTCTTTTTCTTATAGTTTTTATCAAGCCACTCGGGGATCGAAGGAAACGTCGGAGACCTGATCACACTATCGAAGAAATTA
This sequence comes from Gossypium longicalyx, assembly GCA_025698465.1. NCBI lineage: Eukaryota > Viridiplantae > Streptophyta > Magnoliopsida > Malvales > Malvaceae > Gossypium > Gossypium longicalyx. The sequence goes on along the minus strand of CM046995.1, from coordinate 60,638,605 downwards.
CATTGGTATAGTTAGACGTTTCGTTTTGTGTATGGCATGTATAGGAACTTGGTTTCTTTTGATATGATATGATCAATGAATGGTGTGTAAATATTTTCTAGTGATTAGCTAATAGAATGGCTGATGATATACATGTTTAATAGTATGTATGATTAAGTAGTAACTATCACATGAAAATTATGAAAAATGTGGAAGTAACTTAAAAACGGATTCAAGTATCAGAAATAATGTGATTTTGAAAAATCACAAAAATTTGTAGAGACATGGTTTGATAGTGAATAATATATGAAATTAAAGCTCTTTGTGTCTATTTTTATATGGAACAAGCAAAGCAGGTAAAGGTTTTGTATTTTATAAGATATCTGAGTTTTAGTGAAATAGGGTCAGAGCGATTTCTGGATCTTCTATTTCAAATTTATAAATTCACCATAAATTTTATAAAAATAATTAGGTGGTGTACTTTATATGGTTAGAATTCTTATTGAGTCTAGTTTTAATAGAAACAAACCTCATAGTCATTGAAATTCTCTGATTCGTAATACACATAGGTCAGAGCAGTCGAACCCTGAAACAGGGGAGACTTTAACTAATAAACTGTACTAATTGGCCCAGCCAAAAATTCTAGAAAAAAATTAGTAAATAGATATATGAGTCTATTTTTAGGAAAAATTTACGGAATTGGATTTTGAGTTTTGTAACTCGAGATATGAATTTTTAAGAAACCATGACGCAGAAAAGTAGTTTATTCCAAAAATTAATATAAGTAGTTAGAATTGTTTAAAAAGGTAAAATAAGATTAGTAACACCTCAAGCTTGACTCCGATGATGGTTTCGGGCGTGGGAGAGTTACATTTATTGGTATCAGAGCAGGTTTAGTCGGTTCTTAGAGCAGTTAGTGTGAGTAAAAGTCTAGCTATACATGCCATACCTGTATTTTGATAGTGTGACGACTCCTAACGATTTTTAAATATTTTGTTTTATAGTAATGGATCCCGAGCGAGCTGGTGATGATGATGTAGAAAGTAATGTCCCTGCTCCCACGAAATGGGCAGCGCCATCTGAGAATAGGCCAATAACAGTTAATCAAGGAGGAGTGACTCGAGAAGCTCTCTTCCAAGCTTTGAATGATTTGTTTGTCGAGTTCGTTAAATGCACGAATCCTCGCAGATTAGACCTCCACCCCTCATGATTCTCGGGCTACCCATGCAGCTCAAGCTTCCCCAGTCACAGGTACAATGATAAGAGAAAAGCCACCAGTTGATAGAATCAGGAAACAAGGGGCAGAAGAGTTTCGAGCAACAAAGGATGATGATGCAGAAAGAGCAGAATTTTGGTTAGAAAATACTATCAGAGTCTTTGACGAATTATCTTGTACACCCGAGGAATGTATGAAATGTGTAGTATCACTTCTTAGAGACTCAGCCTACCATTGGTGGCAAACACTTGTATCAATTGTACCAAAAGAGAGGGTCACTTGGGATTTCTTTCAGGAGGAATTTCGTAAAAAGTACATCAGTCAGAGGTTTATTGATCAGAAGAGAAAGGAATTCCTGGAATTGAAACAAGGTAATATGACGGTGATCGATTATGAGCACGAATTTGTCAGGCTTAGTAAATATGCTAGAGAATGTGTGTCCACAGAGGCTACCATGTGTAAAAGGTTTGAGGATGGTTTAAATGATGATATCCGACTGTCAGTGGGTGTCCTAGAAATAAAAAAGTTCGTTATTTTAGTTGAGAGAGCACATGTAAGGCGAGAGGAGTCTGTTAAAAAGAAAAGGCAAAGTTGAGACAGAGACACAAGATACAAAGAAGAGACAGATGAGCAGGTCATTCCAAGCTACATCCAAAAGGCCAAAGGATTTTTCTACCAGATCTAGTTTCTCAGCTAGGTATTCTAGTCAGAATAGAGGCAGCAGATTTAAGGATTCGAAGGCTAAGACCACCTCGACTGCGAGTGTAGTTAATGTTGGACAGGGTAGATCAGGGTGTCCACGGTGTGGTAGACTTCATTATGGTCCTTGTCGGGCAGGCGAAAATGTTTGTTATAAATGCGGTGCTCCATATCATTTTGTACGAGAATGTCCAGAGGTAGCTAATCGAGAGATAACACAGAGTGCTAGATCCAAAAATGCTCCTACTAGAGGCAGATTACTGAGGCAACCGGGAGTAGGAGTAAATAACAGAGGTACCTCAAGAGATTCAGCTGTGAGACCAGATGCTAGAGCCCCTGCAAGGACTTATGCTATTCGTACACGCGAAGAGGCATCCTTCCCCGATGTGATTACGGGTACATTTTCTCTACATAATATTAATGTCATTGCTTTGATTGATCCGGGTTCAACTCATTCATATGTTTGCAAGAAATTGATGCCTAGTATAAGTATACCTATAGAATCTACAGAATTTGTGATTAAAGTATCGAATCCATTAGGCAAGCATATATTAGTAGATAAAGTATGTAGAATTTGTCCTTTGATGATTAGAGGTTATTGTTTTCCAGCCGATCTCATGCTATTGCCATTTGATGAGTTTGATGTGATTCTTGGTATGGATTGGTTGACTACACATGATGTGATAGTGAATTGTGGGAAGAAATTCATTGAGTTGAAGTGTGAAAATGGTGAAATTATTCGGGTTAATTCAAAAGAGTCAGATAGTTCATTTTCCATAATTTTTGTTATGTCTGCTCAGAAATGTTTGAGAAAAGGGTATGAAGCTTATCTTGCTTTTGTGTTGAACACTAAAGATCCAGAATTGAAAATTGAATCGATGCACGTGGTATGTGAGTTTCCGATGTGTTTTTTCAAGAACTACCGTGTTTGCCTCTGTTAGAGAAGTTGAGTTTGGTATTGAGTTGATTCCAGGTACCACGCCCATTTCTATTGCTCCTTATAGAATGGCTCCATTGGAATTGAAAGAATTGAAAGCTCAATTGCAGGAATTAACAGATAAAGGCTTTGTAAGACCCAAAGTTCACCATGGGGTGCACCAATGCTATTTGTGAAAAAGAAAGACGGATCGATGAGATTGTGCATAGATTATCGGCAACTTAACAAGGTAACAGTAAAGAACAAGTATCCATTGCCTAGAATTGACGATCTGTTTGATCAATTGAAGGGAGCTACTGTGTTTTCCAATATAGATTTGAGATCCAGATATTATCGATTATGAGTTAAAGAGTCGGATGTCCCAAAGATCGCTTTCCGACTAGGTATGGTCATTATGAGTTCCTTGTGATGCCATTTGGCTTGACTAATGCTCCTGCCATTTTCATGGACTTAATGAACCGAATTTTCAGACCATACCTGGATAAGTTTGTAGTTGTGTTCATTGATGATATTTTGATTTATTCTCATGATGAGACTAAGCATGCAGAGCATTTGAGAACAGTTTTACAGATTTTGAGAGATAATCAGTTGTATGCCAAGTTCAGTAAAAGTGAGTTCTGGTTACAAGAAGTTGGTTTTCTTGGACATATTGTCTCAGGTGAAGGTATTAAGGTTGATTCGAGCAAGATTTCAGCCATTGTTAATTGGAAGCCTCCTAGAAATGTATTAGAAGTTAGAAGTTTTCTTGGTCTTGCCGGATATTATAGACGATTTGTAGAGGGATTTTCTATGATAGCTACCTCACGACAAGATTGCTCGCGAAGGATGTCAAGTTTGAATGGATGAGAAGTGTCAACAAAGTTTTGATAAGTTAAAAGCATTGTTGACTAAAGCTCCTATTTTAGTACAACCTGAACCGTAAGGAGTTTGTGATTTACAATGATGCGTCCATGGATGGACTTGGTTGTGTACTTATGCAGAAGGGAAGGTAATCGCTTATGCCTCTAGACAAATAAAGCTACATGAGAAGAACTATCCGACACATGATTTAGAGCTAGCTTTGCCATTGTTTTTTATTGAAAATTTGGAGACACCATTTGTACGGTGAGAAGTGTCACATATTTACTGATCACAAAAGTTTGAAATATTTGATGACTCAAAAAGATTTGAATTTGAGACAAAGAAGATGGTTAGAGTTGATTAAAGATTATGAGCTAGTGATCGATTATCACCCAGGTAAGGCAAATGTTGTTGCTGATGCTTTGAGTAGGAATTCTTTGTTTGCATTAAGAGCTTTGAACACTAGTCTAGCCTTATCAGATGATGGTTTTATCTTAGCTGAGTTGAGAGCCAAACCGATGTTTCTTGAAGAAATTTGTGAAGCTCAGAAAAATGACAGTGAGTTGTTAGCCAAAAGAGATCAGTGTGAGTCGGATATAAAGTCAGATTTTCATATCAGTTCTGACGGTTGTTTGATGTTCAGAGACAGGGTATGCGTACCGAAGAATGATGAGCTTATTCGAAAGATCTTACAGGAAGCACATAGTAGTTCTTTGTCTATTCATCCAGGTAGTACAAAGATGTATAATGATTTGAAGAAAATGTATTGGTGGGTAGGAATGAAAAGGGACATTTCAGAGTTTGTTTCTAGATGCTTGATCTGTCAGCAGGTAAAGGGCGAACATCAGGTACCTTCAGGTTTATTGCAGCCCGTGCTAGTCCTTGAGTGGAAATGGGATCGAATTACTATGGATTTTGTGACAGGATTGCCGTTTACACCGAGAAAGAAAGATACAGTATGGGTTGTGATTGATAAATTAACAAAGTCGGCTCATTTTATCCCAGTTCGTATGGATTATTCACTTGACAAGTTGGCCGAGTTGTATATTTCAGAGATAGTCAGACTACACGGGGTACCATTATCGATCATTTCAGATAGAGATCCAAGATTTACTTCACGGTTTTGGAAGAAATTACAGAAAGCTTTGGGCACAAAGTTGAGTTTTAGTATAGCTTTCCATCCTTAAACCGACGGTCAGTCAGAGAGAGTTATTCAGGTACTTGAAGATATGCTTAGATGCTGTGTACTAGAATTTCAAGGCAGTTGGGAAAAATATTTACCATTAGTAAAGTTTGCCTATAATAATAGTTATCAGTCGAGTTTGAAGATGGCACCTTATGAAGCTTTGTATAGACGTAAATGTCGCACACCTTTGTATTGGACAGAGCTTAAGGAAGATCAAATTTACGGGGTTGATCTAGTTAAGGAAACAGAAGAGAAAGTAAAAATCATCGAGATCGCTTGAAAGCGAAAGACATGCACAAAAGTCGTATGCAGATTTAAAGAGAAAAGAGATTGAATATCAAGCTGGTGACAAAGTTTTTTTGAAAGTATCCCCGTGGAAGAAAGTTCTTAGATTTGGCAAGAAAGGCAAACTAAGTCCACATTTTATTGGACCGTTTGAAGTGATTGAGAGAGTCGGACCATTAGCATATTGGTTAGCTTTGGCGATTGAGTTAGAGAAGATTCATAATGCATTTCATGTGTCTATGCTACATCGTTATCGTTCAGATCCGTCACATGTGATTTCTCAGACAGAGGTTGAGATTCAGCCAGACATGACTTACGATGAAGAACCAGTAAAGATTCTAGCTCGAGAGGTAATGCAATTAAGGAACAAAAGTATTGCACTTGTGAAAGTACTATGGAATAGACATGGGGTAGACGAGGCTACATGGGAACCTGAAGAGGCTATGTGAAAACAGTACCCAAATCTCTTCACAGGCAAGATTTTCGAGGACGAAAATCCCTAAAGGGGGGAGAAATGTAACATCCCGAAATAGGGCCTAAACGGAACAGTGGTTACGAAACTACAAATCCGAGGTAGAAAATTTTATTTTATTATTATTTTGAGGTTCATGATATGATTACATTATTGTGCAAAAATTTCGTGATGAAATTCTATGCTTAAAATGCTTAATTTGAAGTAAGGGACTAAATCGAATAAGTTGCAAAATTTACATTCTAGAAGTTTTTAGTATGAAATTGTTTTGAAATATTAATTAGGAGGTCTTAAATAGCAATTTGACCAATTTTAAGTTCATAGACAAAATTAGGACATGGAAGGAATTTTTAAAAGTTTAGTAAGGAGGGGCATTTTGGTCATTTGGATATTAAATGAAATAGAAGGGAAAAATGATCAACATGTCATAAAACATAAGAATAAGGGATGAAGTTTAATTCCCGAGCCTAGGGGCAAAAGTGTAATTATGCAAAAGTTTAGGGGCAAAAATGTAATTTTGCCTAAGTTCGTATTAAATGTTGTTTTAATGAATGTATGTATTAAATAAGTTAAATTTGCTATTATAGATCAAGAAGAACGGAATTCGTGGAGTAGATCGGGAAAAGAAAAGTAAAGGACCAAATTGTAAAGTTTAGTCACATTTTGTATCGAGGTAAGTTTACTGATGAAATAAATGCAATATTCTTATATTTTACATTATTATTGTTAATTTCAGCATTTATATACTTATTTTTTGAGAATATTTAAAGTCGAATTAAAGGCGAAGTAGCAGAGAAAAAGCATTAGGAAGCCCCGTTTGAACCTTAGGAATATTAGGATATTGGGGTTGACAGGACAAGATAGAAATGAGCCATGTAAGTCCATATCAGATATATGGCTTTGGAGACAGGAATGAGCCATGTAAGCCCATATTATATATATAAATATGGCATTGGAGATAGGAATAATTCATGTAAGTCCATGTCGAAGACATGGCATTGGCAGGACATTGATAGACAGGAACGACCCTAGTATCCTTAGTATTCTGAGTGGTTCATTGGGTCATTGTATATGTTAAATCATAGTGAATTATCAGCAAAAAGGAAAGGTTGATTATATTTATGAATAGTGAAAGGTCAGGTAAGAAAGAAGGTAAGTGAGTAAAGAAGAAGGTAGAAAATGAGAAGTAAAGAAAGTTTATGAGGCTAAATGACTTGATGTATATTTATTCATTATGTTAAATGTTGTAATTTATTTGCTTGTAAGCTTACTAAGCCTAGTGCTTACTCTCTTATTTTCTTTTTCTTATAGTTTTTATCAAGCCACTCGGGGATCGAAGGGAACGTCGGAGACTCGATCACACTATCGAAGAAATTACATTGGTATAGTTAGACGTTCTGTTTTGTGTATGGCGTGTATAGGAACTTGGTTTCTTTTGATATGATATGATCAATGAATGATGTGTAAATATTTGCTAGTGATTAGCTAATAGAATGACTGATGATATACATGTTTAATAGTATGTATGATTAAGTAGTAACTATCACATGAAAATTATGAAAAATGTGGAAGTAACTTAAAAACGGATTCAAGTATCAGAAATAACGTAATTTTGAAAAATCATAAAAATTTGTAGAGACATGGTTTATAGTTAATAATATACGAAATTAAAGCTCATTGTGTCTATTTTCATATGGAACAAGCAAAGCAGGTAAAGGTTTTGTATTTTATAAGATATCTAAGTTTTAGTGAAATAGGGCCAGAGCGATTTCTAGATCCCCTGTTTCAACTTTAGAAATTCACCATAAATTTTATAAAAATAATTAGGTGGTATACTTTATATGGTTAGAATCCTTATTGAGTCTATTTTTAATAGAAACAAATCTCATAGTCATTGAAATTATGTACGGAGAGATATCTGATTCGAAATACACAGAGGTCAGAGCAGTCGAACCCTAAAATAGGGGAGACTTTAACTAATAAAATGTACTAATTGGCCCAGCCAAAAATTCTAGAAAAAAATTTGTAAATAGATATATGAGTATATTTTCAGGGAAAATTTACGGAATTGGATTTTGAGTTTCGTAACTCGAGATATGAATTTTTAAGCAACCATGATGCAGAAAAATAGTTTATTCCGAAAATTAATATAAGTAGTTAGAATTGTTTAAAAAGGTAAAATAAGATTAGTAACACCTCAAGCTTGACTCCGATGACGGTTTCGGGCATGGGGGCGTTACAGAGACTCGATCACACTATCAATTGAATATTTGGGTATAGTTAGATTCAACATTTTGAATATGACATGTATAGGGACTTCGTCTTTTTGTTATGTGTCATATTGATTAGCCAAATGTGTTGGCTCATGAAGGTATTATGATTATTTTGTATATGGCCATGAGAGGTGGCTCATTTTGATTATTTGGGTTGTAACCCTAATTATTTATGCATGCATACCAAAGTGTTATGCTTGATGTGGTTGCTTGATGGATGTGTGGTAAAGTGTGATTTACATGCTAAATGTATGTGCTTGATGAGGGTTGTGGTTGTTTATGTTAATGAGTGTGATGGATGGCATGTTTGTTTAATGTATGAAATATGATTAATGTGTAAGACAATAAATGCGTTGCAAGTGTGTAACATTATAGACATAAATTAACCATGTATGTAAATGCTTGAGTAACCAAATGTGCCATGGTGTATGCCATGACGTGAGTCTAAGTGTGTATGAGTGCTTAAGGGTGGCAAATGGCTTGGAAAATAGCCTAGAAAATGTCCACATGGTTAGACACACGGGCATGTGTCTTGGTTGTGTGTGACACACGGTCTGCCCCATGGGCGTGTAAATCAACCGTATGTCCTCTGTACCTTAATTATGCAAAAATAGAATGCTCAGTAGCAAACATACATGCAGAGACACGACCATGTGTCTCAGTCGTGTGAAAGACACGACCTTAGGACATAGGGGTGTGCCTAGGTCGTGTGAAGTCTTAACTTAATTTTGCGAATTTAATTCGCCACACTGCCTAAGCACATGAGTGCGTGACTTGGTCGTGTGACCTTATTTTGTTGATGACGTCATAGTCAGAGAGTTACAATGGCTAAGGACACGGGCATGTCCCAGGCCACACAGGCGTTTGTGACCATACGGCCTGCCCACACGGGCGTGTGACTCTCCAAAACAAGGAAATTTTCTAAGTCTCCCTATTATTTTTAAAGTTTTAAGTTTAGTCTCGAACAGCTTCCAAAGTATGTCTTGGGCCTCGTAGGCCTATATAAGGAACGTTATGCTTGTAAATGAAAAGTTTTAAATTTGGACAGAAATTCATGTCTTTGTTTTGTATGTTGAGTGAGTTTAAGTCTGATAATGCCTCGAATCTTGTCCCGACGCTAGATACGGGTAAGGGGTGTTACAAACTTACTAAGCTATATAGCTTACTCCGTTTTATTTTCCATGTTTTATAGTGTCACCAAGCTAGCTCGGGTTAGAGATTACCGAAGTTCGCATCACACTATCAAACTGTTATTTTGGGTACCGATGATTTTAAACATTTTGAGAATATGGCATGTATAGGGACTTGGTCATTTTGTTATATGTGACATCATGATTTGACCAAATATATTGGCTTCTAATAGTCATAGGCTTGTTTTGGTATTTGGCCATGTAACTTAGCTCATTTTGGTTGAATTGGTTGTAAGCTTATATATATGTATATCTTCATATATGCATGCATGTGCAATTATCTCTTGTGTGATGTGGTTTATAAATGCTTGGTAAATGGTTGGACATGGCTTAATGGTTTTGTTGTTTAATACTTAAGATTGGCTCATTGGTATGCTAGGAAAACTAAGTAAAACTATGCATGTTATTGGTAGCCATAGGAACTTGTAAAATATGAGTTTGGTATGATTCGGTTTCGCAAAATATGATGTTGTAAATATGTTGAGTGTGGATAATGAAATGACATGGTTTGGCCTTATTTGTGGATGTTTTGGTTGCCCAAATATGCCATGGTTTATGCCATTAAGATTGTGGATGTTTATGTGCAAATGAGGGTGACAAATGGCTTGGAAAATAGCATTTATTTTGTCCACACAGGTAGGCACACAGGCGTGTGTCTAGGCCGTATGTGATACACGGCTTGCCCCACGGGCATGTGTTTCGGTCGTGTGTCCCCTGATCCTTAATTTTGAGAAACAGAATGCTTAGAATTAAGCACACGGGCAGAGACACAGGCATGTGTCTCAGTCGTGTAAGGGACTCAGCCTCAAGCACGGGCGTGTGTCCCGACCGTGTGAAGTCTGCACCTATTTTATGAAAATTAAATTAACCACACGGCCTAGCACACGGGCATGTGACTTGGCCGTGTGACCTCAAATTGTTCATGCTTTGCAAAACAAAGAGTTACACGGGTTAGGGACACGGGCGTGTGTCACCACACGGGCATTGTAACAGCCCGATTTAGACCCTAGTCGAAACGGTGGCTTCTGGATCATGAATATGAGTCGAAAAAATATTTTAAAATTATTTTCTGTGTTTATTATGTGTGAATTAGCATGTGTGAAATTTTCGTGATTTAATTTTGTCGTTTGAGTGTGCGATTAAATAAAATGACTTAATTGCAAAAATTGAAAATTTGGTGGTTGTGAAAGGGCCGAATAGTGGTTGTTCTTTTAATATGGAGGCTTTATGTTGCAGTTAAACCATTTACATAATGGGTGGACGGCAATAGCCAAGGTTTATAATGGTTTTATATTATATTATTAAGGTTATATAAGTAATTTAGTTAATAAACATATATTAGTTAAAATAAAGTTATCATATTCATTTTCCTCACTTTGTTCATCAACCAAATACTAAAGAAAATAAAAAGAAATAAAGAACCTTAGGGTTTGGCACTTTTAAAGCTTGATTCAAGGTGAGTTCTAGCTTAGTTTTTGATGATTTTTACGTTTTTGAGATCGTTGCTAAGTTATCTTCAAGACCCATGCTTGAATTTTTTATTTTGGTGAATATTTTGAATTATGTCATTGTTGAAAGCTTGTGATTTTTGTTGTTTGATGATGAAATATGAAAGATATGTTTTGGATTAACATGTTTTGTATTGGAATTTTTGATGATTTTGAGTAATTAGGACTAAATTGCAAAAATAATAATTTGAGGGACTAAAATGTGAAATAAATGAAATATATGGACTTGGATGAATATGGGTAAGATTCGGCCTAACATGGGTGTGTTGAAATTTTGAATATTTTGTGTTTTGTGCAATAGGGACTAAATTGTAAAAAGTGTAAAATGTCAGGGGTAAAATGGTAATTTGCCTATTTATGTGTTTTTGGACTAAACTGAATGAAAATATGTTTGAATGAGCTTAATTTGAATATGTTTAGATCAAGAACAAAAGAAACCGAATTTGGATCAAGGGAAAACGAAAGTTGTCGACTAGTCGTCCCGTTTCGTTTTTCATCGTCCGAGGTAAGTTATAAGCATATAGATGTTGTTAAATTTTAATATAAGTGATCTATGAATAATTGTAGTTATTAGTTGTGAATTACAAGTCGGCATTGAGTAAAGAAAAATAAATTATGTTTAATGATAAAGTAATAAATATGTTTTGGTATTTGAAGTAATGACATAAACTATACATGTTAAAGTGTTGATTATATGTATATTAATTGCAAATTTAAATTCGGCTAAATGATATATGTATATGATATTAAAGTGTTAATCATGAGTATATATATATTCGACTGTCTGATGATTTTGTGACCTAGAAAGTGACTAATAATATTATTAATGAACATATTTGTGTTTTGGCCAAGTTTAAATTGATACATGGATATATATGAGACTTTGACTTGTGATATGTGATTCTGATATATGTGTACGAGTAAGACCACGTTTAATACGTTGGCATCAATATGTGATTCCGATATATGTGTGCGAGTAAGACCACGTTTAATACGTTGGCATCGGTATGTGATTCCAATATATGTGTGCGAGTAAGACCACGTTTAATACGTTGACATCGATATGTGATTCCGATATAAGTGTGTGAGTAAAACCACGTTTAATACGTTGGCATCGATATGTGATTTTGATATATGTGTTACATTGGCATCGATATGTGATTCTGATATATGTGTGCGAGTAAGATCCTATCTGAGATAGTGGCATCGTTATGCGATTACATGTAAGACCACGTCTAGGACGTCTGCGTTGTTCAATATGTGTGATTATTTGAGTATCCTATTCAATTCCAAATGGTTCAACGGGCAATGATAAGTTATGATCGAATGTGTAAAATGAGTTAAACGATTAGCTATGAGTTATTTGATTACGTAATTGAAAATAAGGTAAGTTCGTTATTTGATTTTTAATGTAAATTTTATATATGATAATAATGTAAATATAGGTGGATTCATGTGGTATTTTCGGTTACATGCTATGCATAAGTATGTGTTGTTAAAGTTTGATTTATGAGTATATGTATGTTAGTCTATGTACATTCGGTTATATGGTGTTAATATGCCTTTGAAATTGAATGATACTTTGAGTATATATATATGTACATTCGGTTAAGATAAGGTTTATTATAAAAGCATATGATATATATATGAAATGTTAAGCTTGGGATTAAATGTAGTTATGATAGTATAATATAGTTTGATTTAAATGAATTGATAATGACTTACTAAACTATAAAAGCTTACTCTGTATGTATATGTTTGTTTCTATTTTATAGATTTTGGATCAAGTTACGAGCTTGGGGATCGTCAGCAAAGTTCATCACACTATCTACTATTTCAGTATTTAATAAGTTGAACTTGAATTATGGCATGTATAGGCTGGAACATACTTTTGAAATGTTGGATTTTGGTTATGTGTAATCTAAGCCATGCAAAAATGGCTTAACTTTTACGTTTGAATTTAGTTATGTTGCTTATGGTTTATATGCATTTTGGTTATGATGTCATGTACTATGAATGCATAGTATTTGTGGTAGGTATTATATGTTTGAAGTGGGTGATGACTTTAGATATACATGAGTATGGTTCGGCTAAGATTTTGTATGGATAGAAGTATATGTGAAATTGTTTGCCATATTGACTTATATAGGATGTGTATTTTATCATGTAAGTTGGCTTGAAAATAGTAAAAGATGTGCCTTTATATTCGGCTAGTAAAGGGTGAAACATATACATATGCTATGACATGATGTTTGTGGTTCGGTAATTAAGGGTCAAGTTGCTAGTAGAATGATTGATAATTATATGTGCTTAGTAAATTCGGTTTGGGTGCGCGATTTACTTATTAAGCATGTGACTTGGTATTAGTGTGACCGAATGAGGTTATATTTGATAACTGATCAAAGGATTAGTTAACATGTGCATTGTGAAGATTTAAACTTGTTATTATACAAGCAAATTAGGTATACAATGATAGGTTAATTATGGTTAAAAGTTGGGTTGTGGATATAATAATTTGCGCATGGTTTGGTATTGAGTTATTATATGTGTCCGAAAATGGTTTAAGTCAATATGGTGAAATGTGTTTGGGCTTGGTGAAACGTAGTTGCATCTCTTAGGTGTTGGTTGCTTATTAAACCATAAATGTGACTTGCTATAAAGCTTATTTCAAACGTGATTAAGTGCCTATATATATATATATATATATATATATATATATATTCGAATGGATGTATTAACTTGTATTAATGTATGATATTTGTAAATTCATGTTAACTAAGGTAATCATGCCATATAAATGAAGTATTGAAACTTGTTTTGTTTGACATGTAATTTGCACATATGCAAGTCTCTTAAAATAAAAATATAATAGGTCTGATATTAAATTAATAAAGTTGTTGGTTTGTTATATGTTTTATATAGATATATAGTTTGTTTTAACATATGTTGGTTCATGTTTTAGATTATGTTATGTTATGAATGATATGATTTTAAGTTTGATATTAGATTAAGTTATGAGTAATAATGTCATTAAAATTTCGAGTTGTAAAATGTAATGCATAATTGTATGAACTATGATATGATCAGTAATGCCTCATAACTCTACTCCAGCGACGGATACGGATTAGGGGTGTTACAGGCGCGTCCCAAATCACACGGGTGTGTGACCCTTGTTCATAGCAAAAAATTTTTAAGTTTTTGTAAAATTTTCCTAAGTGCTCGGTTTAGTCCTGAACCACTTCCAAAGTATGTTTTGGATCTCGTAGGCTCATATTAAGGACTTTATGATTGAATACAAATGGTTTTAATTTGGATGCAAATTTATGACTCGATTTGTATGTTTGTTTGCTTTGTAAATCCGGTAATACCTCGTATCCTGTTCCAACATTGAATACGGATAAGGGGTGTTACATCTCGTATTTTGCTTCTATGTCTGCCTTTGCCATTGTTTTTGGCACTTCAAAATTGACGTTTGCCACCAAGTACCTTAACTTGTCAACATCAACAATCTTCATGGCCTTCCGTTTTTGGAAGTTACAAGATGGCTAACGACCTGTTAGTTTATTGAAGGAAAGGTTAAGAATTCATAAATTTGGAAACTCACTGTATTTTGGTTCTCCAATTGCACCATGAAATCCATTACGTATGAGAATTTTCAACTCTTGAAGTTGTCCCAACCAAGAGGGAAACATATCCTTTATTTGATTATTTCCCAAATTAAGAAGTTCTAGCATGTTGTAGTTAACTAGTAACTTTGGAATATTTTCTAACGAATTTATTTTATTGTAATTATTAGTTCAAAATAATATTGTGCTCTTGCAATTATCAAGCGAGTAGTAGATACTATTTTTGAAATTGTATTGAATATCTATTATTGAACTGAAAATTTATATACCATTCGCCACTAATAAGAAACAATAAGGAGAAATTATTCTGACATATGAAGAACAAATTCGGTGAAAAAGGATCACCTAGTTTTAACCTTCTCATCAGTTTGAATCGTTCGGATAAGCCACAATTGTCTAAAAGCTAGAAAGATAAGGTTCTAACATAATTGGTTTAACCCACAGATCATTGAAACCCATGGTTTCAAGAATAGCATGAGGTAATGTTTGGAAATTTATATTGAATTTTGGATTGGATTTTGGATTTTAAATATTTAGATTTGAAATTTATGATTTTAAAATTCTTTATTTGGAAATTAAAATATTTTAAAAACAAGATTTTGAATTAATTTAAATTTATTGGTTGAATAATTTAAATTTCCTACTACCATATTTTAGAAAATAGAAATAAATTGTTTATAAATTATAAGTGAAAAATACTATAACATCGAATTAATCTCAAGTTTAACTTCTAAAACCCATCATTAAATGAAGATTTGGATTTAAATCACTTCAAAATTTAAAACAAATCAATTAATAAAAATTAAAGAAATATATATATTTTAAAATATTTGTCTTTAAAAATAAAAGTCCATCTTTCCTAACTAATATTAATCCATGAGGTCTCAAAAGAAAATATTAATTTATGTTT
Source organism: Gossypium longicalyx (assembly GCA_025698465.1). Taxonomy (NCBI): domain Eukaryota; kingdom Viridiplantae; phylum Streptophyta; class Magnoliopsida; order Malvales; family Malvaceae; genus Gossypium; species Gossypium longicalyx. The sequence goes on along the minus strand of CM046995.1, from coordinate 60,623,484 downwards.
AATTATAAAATTATTTGACTTAAAAGAAATATTTTTGCTCATTCTTAAAATTTGAAGACTAAACTTGAAAAAATTTAGAACTTTAAAAACTTGAAAAATCCAAACAAATAACCAGAGGGTATTCATTAAATCAACGAAAAATAACCTTCAAAGTTAACCTGCACTCTATAATTGGCGAAAGAGAATATATTTTCGAGTTGTAGGTGTTTTGAATTTGAATGGTTTTAGGTTTGAGACTTCTTGGTGTAGTTATGTCGTGCAGTATTTTATGTAATGATTTATATATATATTTAATCTTTAAATTCAATTTTTAATTAATTTTCTTAGATAAGTGTATGCAAAGCTCGCACAAATTTACCAAAAAAAACATTACCTACTCCATTGATCTAGCACTAACTAAACTATCTGGTTAACCACCTTTTGTCCATCCATAACACAAGGAAAGCGTCTTGGCTATTCAACCACGGTCATCATCATTAGCAGTTCATTATTTGAAAAGTGCAATGATTTTATAATTTTAATCCATGAAATTAAGGAAAGAACCAGTACTTTGTTGATGATAACAGTTATGGTCAATGTTATGTTACCCTGATTTGAGCTGTGAAATTATGTCCAAAATGTGTATGCTCAATCATTTCCAAGTTTCTCGGTATAATTGGAGAACCATACAAAACATCCATCTGAATTTGTATCGGACATGGGTGCTTAGGGGAAAATGATTAGTCTAAGGTAACATGGAGGTACTTTAGAATAGAAGTGTAAATAAGATACTAGTATTCGTAAACTACTTAAATTTTGTTCAAAAAAAATTTTTAAATTTGATTTGATAATATTATCGAGCTGAGCTCGAATTCAAGCATCTTAAGTTATTGATTGAGTCAAATTTGAGCTTAATAATATTTGACTTGAACGAATTACGAGCCTCATCGAGCTTTTCATTTATATATATTATTAAATATGTTATTAGCTTGAGTATAAAAATTGATAAACAAGCTTAATCAAACTTGAGATCAATTATATCTCAAACCTAGCTCGAACTTAAAAATAAATGTTCAATTGAACTAGAGCTTGACAGTATTTAGGTTCCGCTTGACTCCCTGTTATGGAACACCTACTATTTCATAATTGCAGAGCAAAGGTTCCCACCGGCATTGCTGAACTGCAAGTCTCTAACAATACATAATATCACATTTAGTAAAAGAAAATAGGGCCTATAAATTGCACCATTATTCAATCAAAGATCAATAGTGAAAGAACTTGCTGACTTGACATTGCTCCATAAATCATAAATTTACATAATCATCTATGTGCTAGTTAGAATATGAAAACAATCTAAATTCTACAAAACCAAATAATTAACCACTACAACAATACCTGCAAATTCCACCCAATATTACAGAGTTTCAGCCTCAATCATATTTGTCCTTCTCCATTCATAAAAATCATCCAAAACTCTTGCATTATGGTGTCAGGTTCCTTCTAAACCAAAGCTACAAAAACGATAATTCAATACCTATCAAACTTCACAGCGGATTCTTCCTTGGCCTCCCTCTCTTCCTTGGGGCGAAATCAGACGCATCCCCACGCGAAACCCCTGATACCACCTTGGTGGAGCTTGTAGGAGCGGCTGGTGGTGGTGGGGCAGGGGCAGGAGGAGGGGCGCTTGGTGGCACATTACCTCCATTTCTTTCATTCTCCTGCTGCACCCCCGGAAACATAGGAGGCATCCAATTCGTAAACCCGGTCGGCTGTTTTCCTCCACCGTCCTGGCTACCAGATACAAACCCTAACGGGAAAAACGCCCAGCAACAGTAATAAGCTTCTTGACCCGGAACCAGCGGGGGCAAAGTCGGAATCAGAACCGCATGGAAAGCTCTCTCGCAATTCTGGCACCTTAAACAACAACCTTCATAAACCCTAGGATACTCAAATAACCTATAACAGTACGGACACGCTGTCCAGAATGTTGACAATCTTGACCTTTGATTCTCATTTTGGGTCTTAGAGGGCGGGCGATGTTGCGATTGCTCCTGATTTTGCCCTTTTCTCGTGACGGGTAATTTCCCGGCTTGATTCGAACGATCGCCGGGGCTGCTTAAATCAATCTTCGTGTACAAGCCCAATTCTTTGTCGTAAAGAGATTTCTTAGAGATGTTCGATAAAACGGCCCATGCATCAGCTACGAGCTTAAACGCGTGATCGGCGAAAGGGAACTTGTTTTTGTCTGGATGGAGAAGGAGAGCTAGGCGACGATAATGTTTCTTGATGAGATCATTGTCTTCAGATCGGCGATCGATTTGTAATATGGAGTACCAATCGTGTTGATTGTTTATTCTTTTCTCGGAGGCGAGGAGGACGTCGACGACGGCCAGAATCTGATCAGAACCGTCCAACAGAGGTTCAGTTTCTTGGGCTAAGATTGCGAACTCTCTGGAGCCGTTGAAATCACGATTTTGTAGAAGCTTCTCGGCAATTCCTAGAAGGCGTAGGGCTTCAGCTCTGCTGCCGTTTTCCTCCATTTCCAAAGGGTAGCTAATGGTCAGTTTGGAAGGTGAGAAAACGATGGGATTTTTATTTTTATTTTGAAGGAGTTTACAGGATTGGGTTTAATTTTTTCATTTAAATTACAAAGAATTTCAAGAGGATAGGAGGCAGACTGGGTGTTTTTGGTCTTTTCCGTATTAATTATAGATTATCCAACAATAAATTTGTAAGGAAAACTCAAAGTAACTGCGTTGTCTTTTAAACTCTGTTGTGATTTTGGTTAGGTTCAGTGGGGGAGAGTTAAGATACGGCGATCAATGTATTAGATTTTAGAGTTTTTTCCCCAAGCAAGTTGCTCAAGAATCCCGTTAATGCAATTTCTGAATTTTTAATATAATGAGCTCTTTTTTCAGATAAATATTATTAATTTAAGTTCAATTCCTCTTCCATCTATATTTTTATTTTTTTTATTTCATGTTATTCTAAGTTTTCTTTTTAACTAATATTTTTAACATATTAGTTCTCTTAGTTGATTTCATCATTGAGACCAAGCTCAATTTCCTCCTTCTAAACATATTTATCATTTTTATTTTATGTTGTTTTAAGTTTTTTTAATTTTTAATTAATAAACATATTATTTTTAATTTATTTTTTTAATTAATAATTATTTTATACATAAAATGAAATAATTATTACAAATATGATTATTTTTAATAAACATAATTTTTATATGTGTAATATTTATTTTTAATCTATATCATGAGTGTAGTAAATTTTAGTATTATACATTTTTGTATATGTATTTAAAATATTTCACATATAAACATAATGATATTTGAAATAATTAATTGAAATATTTCACACATAAAAATATTTGAAATATCATGCCCACAATATAGATGAAAAATAATGATATTTAAAATATTATATATATAAATAATAATTATATTTGAAATAATATTTGAAATAATTATATTATTTTACAATATTAGAAATCATCATATCCACAATATATGTGGAGAAAATAAATATTTGACATATAAATATTATATAAAAAGAAAAATATATCAAAAAAATTAGTTGATGTTTATATTATATATAAAGGAATTATTAATTTCAAATATTTTTAATATAATGATATATGTAAAATATATTTTTTAATTATATAATTGCATATTTATTATTTGATTTTATGAATAAAAGAGTTATTAATTAGCAATGTGAATTAAAAATAAAAAATTGAAAAAAATATATTTATTAATTAAAAATAAATAAAAAAAGGCTTGAAGCAATATGAAATAAAAATTATAAATGTATTTAGAAGAGGAATTGAACACGAGACTTAAAGATAAAATAATTATTATTTAACTATTTAACCAAAAGAGCTAATATGTTAAAAACATTCATTAAAAGGAAAAAGCTATAAATTATATGAAATAAAAATTATGAATGTGAGCAGGAGAGAAATCAAACTTGAGAGTCAAGGACAAAACTATTAACATTTAACCATTTGACCAAAGAAACTAATTATATTAAAAATGTCAAAAATTACATGCAACTAGAAGCACTTTCACACACTTTCTCCAAAAGTGGCATATTTCATTAAAATTTCAAAAAACTAACTTATTTGGTCAATAAACTTTTTTTTGACATATTTAGCCAAAAATTTTAATTAAAAGTAGACTAAATTACCAAATAAAGTCATTTTTTAAAGTTAAGAAATTAGGCCAATTTTTTGAAAAATTACGGGAATGGGTTTATTTTTAATAAAATGCTTCCAACTGGAGTCGTTTTTAGAGAAAACTCAGAAAAACACTTCCAGCTAAAAGCGATTTTCCCCTCTGACCAATAAAACGCACCCAGCTCAGCGCATTACCCCCTCTCTAACAGTCACTTCCAACGGCTATTTTAAATAGACGTTGCCCCCCCGCCCAACAGTAAAAAAAACTATAACCCCTACTAATTTCTCACATTTCTCTCTTAAATCTCTCAAATTTCTCAATCCACCCTAAAAAATTTCTCAAATTCTCTCTTAATTTTTTTTACTAAAATCTATTTCTATCTAAATTCTATTTTTATTATATTTTTTATTAATATTTTCAAGAAATACTTTTTTATTAAAAATTATTTCGTGTTCTATATAATTTAGCAATGGTCGAGCTTATAATCCGTCATGATAACAAGCACATCTCCGTCTTGTAAGAATAAATTTCTATCTTGTTTATAAAAATTTTATTTCATTATTATATTTTAACTTAATATTTTTATAATTTTGACTTAAATAGGCGAAAGATCGAATTTTACAATGTCATATTCATAATCTACCCAGTCCTCTATCACTGTTGATCGAACCATACTTAAGGGAAGACAGTTTTTGGCATGTGGCCTTTGTAGGTCAGGGCCGTAAGTTGGACCCGAAATTCATAAGCGCGTTGGTAGAGAGGTGGAAACCCGAGACGCACATATTTCATCTTCCATGCAGCAAATGTACTGTCACTCTAGAGGACGTGCATTTACAGTTACGGTTACCCGTGGATGGGTCGACAGTCACCGTGTAACACCCCTTACCCGTATCCGTAGCCGGAACAGGGTACGAGGTATTAACAAATCATAGTAAATACTATTAAATAAAACCCAACAAAAAATATAGCGTGCAATTTGATCATTATAACATCTGTTATTAACAATACAAACTAACTCCAAAGGTTTCATACAAAATGATTAGCTTGATACTATAAGTAGTAATTTAAACCTAGACATTTATGACACGTAACAAAATAACCAAGTCTGCTATACATGCCATATTTCAAAATAGTGTTCACAATGTACCAAAAAGTATTGATAGCGTGGATGGGTCTCCGACGATCTTCAATTCCCAATCTGGCTTAGTAACTCTATAAGACAAGAAAAAAAAAGATAAGCATATAGCTTAGTAAGTAAGTATATAAATAACAAATAAGAAATCTAACATGTTTACAACACAACCCAATTATAAAATATTTTTATACTTTTATTGTTTGTCCCAATTTGATCAAGCTGTCCCCTGCATCATATTCACTAAATAAATCATAACTCGAGTTGAAAAACTCAAATTCAAATCCGTAAAATTTTCCTGAATCTAGACTCATAAATCTCTTTGCTAATTTTTTCTAGAATTTTTGGTTCAGCCGATTAGTACAGTTTATTAGTTAAAGCTTCCCTGTTACACAGCTCGACTAGTCTGACCTCTGTTCACTACAATTGAATTTCTCTCAGTACACAATTCAAATAACCCTGAAATTTGTTTCATTTAAAACTAGACTCAATAAGGAATTTAGGTATGTAAACTATATTTCTTAATTTGCTTTGTACAATTTTTAATGATTTTTCAAAGTTGAAACAGGGGATCACACATTCATCCTGAGCAAGTCACACACAATTGTAAATATCTCAAAATATAAAAATTTTTTGCTTGTTCTGATTCTTTTATATGAAAGTAGACTCATTAAAATTTAATTGCACATCTCATTCAACCTCTAATTATGTTCTTCCTATTTTTGGTGATTTTTCAAAATCACATCACTGCTACCGTCCAAAACAGTTTTAATGCAAAATTTCACTCTTTCACACATTCTTTATGCTACCCTCATTTTATCTTACATATATGGATATGCCACAAATCATTTTCACCACAATTCATTCATCATAAGTATAGGTCCATAACCACAACGTCACCACAAAACCATCCCGTTGAACAATTCGGATCAATCCTCGACATTTAATGGTTTAGCACACAGCCCCACCATCATACTCCATTTAATTCGGCTCTCTTGTACACATGGTGAACACTTAATACCACTCATGTGACCTAGCCAATTTGTCTCGTAGCTTTCTTGTCTACATGGTGTCCTTCACTTGGAATCACACATGCGACCTAGCTTCATTTATCTATTACGTAGCTCTCTTGTCTACATGGGATACATCCCGTATCACACATGTGACCTAGCTACATTTATCTCTTACGTAGCTCTCTTGTCTACATGGGATACATTCCGTATCACACATGTGACCTAGCTACTACATGGTATTTCAGTAGCTTTCTTGTACACATGATGTGCACTCAGCATCATACATGTGACCTAGCTACGCTCCTCTATTTTATTCGATCTCTCCGAATGTTCAATCGGGATTCCTCTCTATTATTTATTTTTATTCTCCCAATAGTCGATTTATATTTTAACATCAGCTAGTATATTCATATAATAGGCTGAAATATATAGGAATGTAAATGAAAATAATATAATATTTACATACAAACTTACCTCGGTGCAAAATGTGGAAATTTTGTGATTTAGTCCAAAACTTTTTCCTTCCTCGCTCGAGGTCAATTCCACGCCTTTCTTGATCTATAACAACACATTTAGCTCATTTAGCACTCATACTATTTATTTTAATCCAAAGATCACATTATAGAAAATTACATTTTGCCCCTAACTTTTACAAAATTACAATTTTGCCCCTAGGCTCGGAAATTTAATTTCAGCCCTTATTCTTATGTTTTATGACATGATGAACATTTTTATCTTCTATGACCACATCAAATTCTCACTCTAACACATAGTTGTGAACAATAGGTATTTTTACTGATTATGCCGCTTTTACTCGTTTTCACTTAAAACCGAGTAGCACAAGTTGTCTAACATAATTTAAAACCTCATATTCTATCATAAAACATCAAAATACACAAATTTCACCTATGGGTATTTTTCCAAATATGAACCCTAGGTCGAATTATTGTTAGCATAAGCTTAATCGAGTACGGGAATCAAAAACGTAAAGAACATTAAAAACGGGGCTTGAAATCACTTACTATGGAGCTTCAAAGTTGAAGAAACCCTAGCTATGGAAGAGAGCAATTTTCGCAGCAACTAATGAAGATGATAACCAATTTTGTGTTATTTTTCCCATTTTATTTCATTTAATATACAAATGACCAAAATGCCCTTAATGCCTTTCTTTAAAAATTTTCATGTACAAGCCCATTTTTGTCCAAAATTTTAGAAATTGGTCAAATTGCTATTTAAGACCTCCTAATTAATATTTCAAAGCAATTTCATACTAAAAACTTCTAGAATGCAAGTTTTGCAAACTTATTCGATTTAGCCCCAACTTCAAATTAAGCATTTTATGCATGGAATTTCTTCACAAAATTTTCACACAATCATGCAATCATATCATAACCTCAAAATAATTATAAAATAATTATTTCTATCTCGATTTGTGGTCACGAAACCACTATTCCGATTAGGCCCTAATTCGGGTTGTCACAATTCTCCCCCTTTAGAGATTTTCGTCCCCAAAAATCTTACCAGTAAAGAGGTTTGGGTCTTGTTTCCTCATAGCCTCCTCGAGTTCCCACGTAGCTTCCTCTATTCCATGTCTGTGCCACAATACTTTCACTAAGGCTATACTTTTATTTCTTAACTGTTTTAATTTCTCGAGCCAAAATCTTTATTGGTTCCTCTTCATAGGTCATATCCGATCGAATCTCAATTTACGTTGGGGAGATCACATGTGAAGGATCGAACGATAACGTCAGTAACATTGATACGTGAAACACGTTATGAATTCTCTCTAACTCTGCGGTAAGGCCAACCGATATGCCATGGTCCAATTCTCTCGGTAATTTAAATGCACGCCCAATAAAACGCGGACTCAACTTGCCTTTTGACTAAATCTCGAAATCTTTTCCATGGTGACACTTTCAAGAACACTTTATCACCCACTTGAAATTCAATCTCTTTTCTTTTTAAGTCTGCATATGACTTTTGTCGATCTGAAGCGACTTTCAAGCAATCCCGAATTACTTTTACTTTCTCTTGGTTTCTTTAACTAGATCAACTCCGTGAATCTGCTTTCTCACCGAGTTCACCCAATGTAAAGGAGTCCGACACTTACGACCATACAAGGCTTCATGCGGTGCCATTTGTATACTTGATCGATAAGCATTATTGTAGGCAAACTCAATTAAAGATAGATATTTCTCCCAACTACCTCCAAATTCTAAAACACAAACATCTAAGCATATCTTCGAGTACTGGATTACTCTTTCCGATTGACCATCTGTTTGTGGATGGAACGCGGTACTAAAGTTCAATTTTGTACCCAAAGCTTCTTGTAATTTTTTCCAAAATCTTGAGGTAAATCTCGGATCTCTATCCGATATTATAGACATAGGCACCCCGTGCAACCTCACAATTTCAGCAATATATAATTCGGCTAATTTATCAAGTGAGTAGTCGAGTGCGTCTTGATATAAAGTGGGCTGATTTTGTTAATCTATCAACCACTACCCGACGACAAAGATCCTTCTTTTTAGGAGTCAAAGGCAAACCGGTTACAAAATCCATGGTAATCTTGTCCCATTTCCACTCGGGCACCATTACCAACAAGTAGTCCTGAAGGCACTTGATGTTCGGCTTTTACTTGTTGACAGGACCAAACACTTGGTTACAAATTCAGAAATGTCCCTTTTCATACACGCCACCAATACAACTTCTTTAAATCTTTATACATTTTTGTGCTACGGGGTGAATCGATAAACAACCATTGTGCGCCTCTTGTAATATTTTTCTCGAATCAATTCATTATTTTTCGGCACACATATTACGTCTCGAAACATTAAACAATCGTCTGGTCCAACTCGAAAATCAGAGTCGTAACTTTGATTCGCATTGAGTTCTTTTGGTCCGCAACTCATTATCATCCTTTTGAGCATCACAAATCAATCGGAGAAATAACGGTTTAGCTCTCATCTCTGCTAAGATTGACCCATCATCGACAATGCTAATCCCATATTCATGGTTCTCAAAGTAAAAAGAAATTTTCTGCTCAAAAGCATCAAAGAACTATATTTGCTTTTCCCGATGATAATCAATCACTAGATCATAATCCTTTAATAATTCAAGCCATCTTCGCTGTCGCAGATTCGATCCTTTTGATTCATCAAATACTTCAAACTTTTGTGATCGGTAAAAATTCGGCATTTTTCACCGTACAAATAATGTCGCCAAATCTTTAAAGCAAAGACAATAGCGGCCAATTCCAAATCATGTGTAGGATAATTCTTTTCATGCGGTTTTAAGCGTCTCAAGCATAAGCTACCACGTTACCCTCTTGCATCAACACACATCCAAGGCACATCAACGATGCATCACTATAAATTACGAACTCTTTTCCTGGCTCGGGCAGATACTAAAATTGGTGCTTGATCAATCATGCTTTCAACTTTTCAAAACTCTGCTGACATTCATCACCCATTCAAACTTAACATTCTTTTGCAAAGAACTTAGTCATAGGAGAGGCAATCATCGAAAATCCCTCAACAAAACGTCTATAATATCCGGCTAAGCCTAAAAAGCTTCTAATCTCAAATACATTCTTTGGCGGTTTCCAATCAACGATCGCAGAAATCTTGCTTGGATCCACCCGAATACCATCACCTGAGACTATATGTCCCAAAAATCCGACTTCACGAAGCCAGAACTCACTTTTACTAAACTTGGCAAACAATTTCTTTTCTCTCAAGATCTGCAATATGGTTCTCAAGTGTTCGGCATGTTCAAACTCATCCCGAGAATAAATTAGAATATCATCTATGAATACTACTACAAACTTATCCAAATATGGCCGAAAGATCCGATTCATTAAGTCCATAAATATAGCTGGAGCATTTGTTAAGCCGAAAGGCATTACAAGAAACTCATAATGTCCATACCTTGTCCTAAAGGCGGTTTTTGCATCGACTCCTTAACTCTCAAGCGGTAGTAACCGGACCTTAAATCAATCTTTGAAAACACTCAGAGCCCCTTTTAACGATCGAATAAATCATCAATCCTCGGCAATGGGTACTTGTTCTTTATAGTCACCTTATTAAGTCGACGATAATCAATGCAAAGTCTCATTGAACCATCCTTCTTCTTCTACGAATAATACAGAGCACCCTGGGGAGAGAAACTCGGTCTCACAAATCCCTTATCTGTTAATTCCTGCAACCGCTTCCTTCAATTCTTTTAATTCGATCGGAGCCATTCTATATGGAGCAATCGAGATCGGTGCGATGCTAAGCAACAAATCAATGGCAAACTCTATCTCTCTGTTCGAGGCAACCTGGGCAATTCCTCCGGAAATACATCCGAAACTCACAAACTATCGATGATCGATTCAAGCTTGATTGAGGCAACTCAAGATTCATTACATAAGCGGATAAGCTTCACACCCTTTCCTCATATATTTACATGCGGACATATGCGAAATCACCATAGGCAATTTATTTGATTAAATCTGTTTCAACCCACAAAATTTCTCCATTTTCACATTTCAACTCTAGTGTCTTTTGTTTACAATCTACCTTAGCATCATACAATGTCAACCAGTCCATTCCCAAGATAACATCAAACTCATTAAATGGTAACAGCATCAAATTGGCCGGAAAACAGTGACCTTGAATCATTAATGGGCAATTCTTGCAAACCTTGTCAACTAGCACATATTGGCCTAAGGGGTTCGACACTTTAATCGTAAACTCAGTAAACTCAACAGGCAACTTTTTATTAGATACTAAATTCATGCAAATATAGGAATGAGTGGATCCGGGATCAATCAATGCAATAACAATAGTATCATAGAGAAAAAATGTACCAGTAATGACATCGGGAGATGATGCATCTTCTCGGGCACGTATAGCATAAGCTCTAGCAGGTGCTCTAGCTTCTGATCTTGCCACTGAGTCTTTCATCGCAGCTTTACTGCTAGTCCTACCTCCAGTATTTCTCGGTGGTCTACCTCTACTAGCGGTGGTATTCTGTCTAGCATTCTGAAATCTTTCTTCTTTAACTTTCTCCGGACAATCTCTAATAAAATGCTCGCGAGAACCGCACCTGAAACAAGCTCGCTCAGTTCCCCAACACTCACCATAATGTTGCCGGCCACATTGCTGACACTCGGGCTTTCTAGGTCGCACATTACCCACACTTGCCACTGAAGTAGCTTGAGCTTTAGACCCCGAATACGCTCTACCACGATCTCTGTGTGACTCCCCAATTGAAACTGTCATTCGAGGGTTTGCCTCTTTGGACCTCTTTGATTGAGATTGAAATGGCTTGCTTATCGGTCTTTTCTCGGCATCTCGAGCCTCAATAGCGACTTTTCTTTTTCTTTGTTCAATTCTTCACTTTAAGAGCTCGATCAACCAAAATAACAAATTCTTTCAATTCCAAAATTCCTACAAGCACTTTAATGTCCTCATTCAGCCCATCTTCAAACCTTCTCGCACATAATGGCCTCGGTTGACACACATTCCTGGGCATACTTGCTAAGTCTCACAAATTCGCGTTCATATTACGCCACAGAGACATCTTGCCTTGCTTCAATTCAAGGAACTCCTTCCGTTTTTGATCCATAAATCGTTGACTTATGTATTTTTTCTAAATTCTTCTGGAAGAAATCCCAAGTAACTTTTTCTTTTGGCACCACCGATACCAAAGTCTTCCACCAATGGTAGGCCGAATCTCTCGAGTGATCAAACACACTTTAAGCATTCTTGGTGTACATGAGAGCTCATCAAATACACGGGTAGAATTCTCAAGCCGAGTGTCTGCTTTTTTTCAGATCATCGTCGATCTTTGCTCTAAACTCTTGACCCCTTGTTTTCGAATCTTGTCAACTGGAGGCTTGTTCATCCTTACCAAATTTACATCTTGAGCAGCTCACAGAAATCATCCGAGGTATAGGAGGGGGTGGAGGAGGTTGAGTATTTGGATTTGCTCGAATAAATTCAGTATACCAATTGTTCATCCTTTGGAGAAAGGCATCCCGAGCCTCATCTCCTGTCTCAACGTCTCGGTCTACTTTCCACAGATACGGTCCCTTGTGCGGAGCCGGTGCATTACTAGCAAGCACCATCACCGCATTCCTTCAGATCCATTACTATATTAAAACAAAACACAATTTAGAATAGTCAGGAGTCACCACACTATCACAATATTTTTATGGCATGTATAGCTAGACTTTTACACACACTTTATTAGTCCGAGAACCGACTAAACCATAGCTCTGATACCACTAAATGTAACACCCCTTACCCATATCCGTGGCGGGAATAGTAATGCGAGGTATTAACAAATCATAGTAAATACTATTAAATAAAACCCAACAAAAAATATAGCGTGCAATTTGATCATTATAACATCTGTTATTAACAATACAAACTAACTCCAAAGGTTTCATACAAAATGATTAGCTTGATACTATAAGTAGTAATTTAAACCTAGACATTTATGACACGTAACAAAATAACCAAGTCCGCTATACATGCCATATTTCAAAATAGTGTTCACAATGTACCAAAAAGTATTGATAAGCGTGGATGGGTCTCCGACGATCTTCAATTCCCAATCTGGCTTAGTAACTCTATAAGACAAGAAAAAAAAAGATAAGCATATAGCTTAGTAAGTAAGTATATAAATAACAAATAAGAAATCTAACATGTTTACAACACAACCCAATTATAAAATATTTTTATACTTTTATTGTTTGTCCCAATTTGATCAAGCTGTCCCCTGCATCATATTCACTAAATAAATCATAACTCGAGTTGAAAAACTCGAAATTCAAATCCGTAAAATTTCCTGAATCTAGACTCATAAATCTCTTTGCTAATTTTTTTCTAGAATTTTTGGTTCAGCCGATTAGTACAGTTTATTAGTTAAAGCTTCCCCTGTTACACAGCTCGACTAGTCTGACCTCTGTTCACTACGAATTGAATTTCTCTCAGTACACAATTCAAATAACCCTGAAATTTGTTTCATTTAAAACTAGACTCAATAAGGAATTTAGGTAGGTAAACTATATTTCTTAATTTGCTTTGTACAATTTTTAATGATTTTTCAAAGTTGAAACAGGGGATCACACATTCATCCTGAGCAAGTCACACACAATTGTAAATATCTCAAAATATAAAATTCCTTTGCTTGTTCTGATTCTTTTATATGAAAGTAGACTCATTAAACTTTAATTGCACATCTCATTCAACCTCTAATTATGTTCTTCCTATTTTTGGTGATTTTTCAAAATCACATCACTGCTACCGTCCAAAACAGTTTTAATGCAAAATTTCACTCTTTCACACATTCTTTATGCTACCCTCATTTTATCTTACATATATGGATATGCCACAAATCATTTTCACCACAATTCATTCATCATAAGTATAGGTCCATAACCACAACGTCACCACAAAACCATCCCGTTGAACAATTCGGATCAATCCTCGACATTTAATGGTTTAGCACACAGCCCCACCATCATACTCCATTTAATTCGGCTCTCTTGTACACATGGTGAACACTTAATAACACTCATGTGACCTAGCCAATTTGTCTCGTAGCTTTCTTGTCTACATGGTGTCCTTCACTTGGAATCACACATGCGACCTAGCTTCATTTATCTATTACGTAGCTCTCTTGTCTACATGGGATACATCCCGTATCACACATGTGACCTAGCTACATTTATCTCTTACGTAGCTCTCTTGTCTACATGGGATACATTCCGTATCACACATGTGACCTAGCTACTACATGGTATTTCGTAGCTTTCTTGTACACATGATGTGCACTCAAAGATCATACATGTGGCCTAGCTACGCTCCTCTATTTTATTCGATCTCTCCGAATGTTCAATCGGGATTCCTCTCTATTATTTATTTTTATTCTCCCAATAGTCGATTTATATTTTAACATCAGCTAGTATATTCATATAATAGGCTGAAATATATAGGAATGTAAATGAAAATAATATAATATTTACATACAAACTTACCTCGGTGCAAAATGTGGAAATTTTGTGATTTAGTCCAAAACTTTTTCCTTCCCTCGTTCGAGGTCAATTCCACGCCTTTCTTGATCTATAACAACACATTTAGCTCATTTAGCACTCATACTATTTATTTTAATCCAAAGATCACATTATAGAAAATTACATTTTTGCCCCTAACTTTTACAAAATTACAATTTTGCCCCTAGGCTCGGAAATTTAATTTCAGCCCTTATTCTTATGTTTTATGACATGATGAACATTTTTATCTTCTATGACCACATCAAATTCTCACTCTAACACATAGTTGTGAACAATAGGTATTTTTACCGATTATGCTTAGTTTTACTCGTTTTCACTTAAAACCGAGTAGCACAAGTTGTCTAACATAATTTAAAATCTCATATTCTATCATAAAACATCAAAATACACAAATTTCACCTATGGGTATTTTTCCAAATATGAACCCTAGGTCGAATTATTGTTAGCATAAGCTTAATCGAGTCACGGAATCAAAAACGTAAAGAACATTAAAAACGGGCTTGAAATCACTTACTATGGAGCTTCAAAGTTGAAGAAACCCTAGCTATGGAAGAGAGCAATTTTCGGCAGCAACTAATGAAGATGATAACCAATTTTGTGTTATTTTTCCCATTTTATTTCATTTAATATACAAATGACCAAAATGCCCTTAATGCCTTTCTTTAAAAATTTTCATGTACAAGCCCATTTTTGTCCAAAATTTTAGAAATTGGTCAAATTTCTATTTAAGACCTCCTAATTAATATTTCAAAGCAATTTCATACTAAAAACTTCTAGAATGCAAGTTTTGCAGCTTATTCGATTTAGCCCCTAACTTCAAATTAAGCATTTTATGCATGGAATTTCTTCACAAAATTTTCACACAATCATGCAATCATATCATAACCTCAAAATAATTATAAAATAATTATTTCTATCTCGGATTTGTGGTCACGAAACCACTATTCCGATTAGGCCCTAATTCGGGTTGTCACACACCGGGTATATTTAGTCTACTAATTGGGGAGCTGTATCTGGTGATCTTTTAGGTAGGGCTCCAGAGACGATTTACGGAGGTTGAATTGAAATGGCTTGGATACAAAAAAATTTCGCAGGTCTGGATGAGGATCCGACTGAAGTCCAAAGAGAACGATATACTCGGGCGTACATCATTTAGATCATCAGAAGTATCTTGATGCCGGATAAGTCACGAAATCTTATCCATCCAAGATGGATGCTGAAACTCGTCGATTTTAGAGGAACGGGTGAACTTAGTTGGGGGTCCACCGTGTTGGCAACATTGTACCGAGAGATGTGTCGAGTGACACAACCAGGAAAAATCAAAATTGGTGGTTGCCTTTTACTACAACAATCATGAGCTTGGTTTTGGTTTCCTTTTTTTTTTATCCTCGAGTGAATTACTTGTATACATTCTCACTCGTAACAAGGTAAAATTTAGTAGATATTACCATGATTAAATTGATTTAAATTAAAATTATTATACTAATAAGTTATTTAAATAGGTGGAACCATGCGGAGAGTCATGTGAGATTACTTACTGAGCTTCAAGATATACAACTTCTATTAGACTAACGGTCAGAAGCGGATGTATGTATTTATTTAATTTTGAACTATATACAAACAACATAGTCGATTTCATACTTAGTAGTATATATATAACTAATATTATAGTTTGAATTGACACCATACAAAGATCTGACAATTCGAGAAGTAATCCCTGAGGAATTTTTGTGAATCCCAATGCCTAGCACGTGAATGTCCCATTGATAATGTACACTATCATTGAGATGCACAAGACCGATAAAGTGTTGCGGTAGTTTGGATTCTGACAATCAATTCTGGTGGCACCTCAAGACATTAATGATCTGCATCCTATCGATTTGTGATGATCGGATGAGAATTTGCTAGTATTCCACTCCTAACATATCAACATGTGGAATATTCAGTATGATTTTTTACCTACTCTCAAAACTATTATCATTTCGGAGTTAGCATGCGATCCGAAGTACATGTCATGGTTTAGGATCCATGGTAAGCTATATTTATATAGGGAATAGGCGAGGCGTCGGCATCCCCATACGAGTAGGCCATACCAGCCCCCTTTAAATCCAAGGGCTAGCAAGGTGGGTCCATCATTAGCACCCATGTAAGAACCGACATCAATGACCTTAGGACTAATTCCCACACCACCCCCATTTAGTAAGTATTGTCTTATTCTGGTGTGTATTCTAACATTATCATCTTCACACAAGCACCATATGTTACACCATATTTTTCTGCTTCTAGTCCTATGTTAAGTTAGACTCTTGGACATCCATCCCCGATGTTTTACATGCCCGGGCCATCTTTTTTCCCGATCACGCTGACGTCGATGATGATGTATAAGCCATCTATGTATCAGGCACCAGCGAAAATTCCACTCGTTATCCCATCGGTGTATGAGACTCAACATAGTTATGCTAATTTGCCATTTGTGACGCAAACACTTTTGAGATCTTTGTTCTACCAAGGTGGGTTATCTTCCTAACCACCTATTCTTAGAATAGAGAATGCACGATGGCAATCGAGAATGCAAGGATCACAATCAACCAAAGGTGAAGAAGAGGAGCAACCGAGACCACAACCCCGCCCAGAGGTTGAACCAAGAAGGACTTCAGCGTGTAACCGTCGGCCACCTTGATGTAGGACAGATTCTGGCCAGGATATGCACTGATTAATTTTATCCTTGTATCGATCATTTATGTAACACCCCTAACCCGTATCCGTCGCCAGATTGGGGTTATACGGTGCTACCGATCATGTCACAGTACAGACAAATATGCATTACATTTTACAATTCAAAATTACTACTTATACATATACAAAACATAAATCACATCATTAACTTCATTAATCGAATATTAGAATTTTTTTTTATATACATATAAGTCATACGTATACACAAATCATACATCAATTGAATAAATTTCATTACTAACCCTTTTTATCCATGCATGCGACATTAATGTATTTGTCTATGTGAAGTACACATATTTATATCATAATACAATTCAATACATGCATTCGGTTATAAGTAACCCAATCTATATAGCCATGCATATGCCTTGATTTGTATTCACCAACCACATAACCTACCTTAATACAATTAACATCCAAATAAACATATGGCTGAACCTCACTAACATTATACATGTGTATAATGTGTAACTTATTCTAAAATAAAGATTACACTTAGCATAAAATACATACTAAAACAGCTAACCAAGATGATTATGCAACACATGCACACTTACCATTTAGCAACCGAATCAATTAAACTAGCATACATTCATCCATCACTTTAATTATCACGTTATATATTTCCTTCAAAAACTAACTAATATACCAGTACATATTATACTATTATCTATCATAGCCGAATCTTATTACCTAAAATTTCTCACATATACAAAGCTTCCATTATCATTTTACCAACAATTAAGCTCATAAAAATGCTTTAACCGAAGACATGTAAATCAAGACTAAACATTGTAATCAAATTCACATATATATACTACATACTAATAAGACACACATATCCATAGCAACCAAACATACTTATGACCAATTTCTTCATACCATGTCCTAATCATTAACCAACTTCAATGCACAAACTCATATCACTATCAAACCATTTCCAACACATATATCATCTATCACCTATGTCATTTATTCATATCTCATAACATTATAACCAAGGCAGTTTAAACCATGACCAAACAAAATCAAAATCAAGCTTAGAACTAAAGCCATTTTCGCATGGCTTTAATTGTACATAAGCAAAGTTCATCATTTCAAAACGTAATCCAGCCTATACATGCCATAGAACCGAAATTTTAACTTATAAAATACTGAAGGCAGTTGATAGTGTGATAGACTTGACTGACGATCCCCGAGCTCATAACTCGAATCCAAAATCTATAAAACAGAAACACACATATACACAGAGTAAGCTAACTTAGCTTAGTAAGTTATAAGTAATTTAAACAAATTAATGATCTTGATAGATCAATAAAATAAAACCAAATCAAACATATATTTATACTCAAAATATACCATGGCCGAATATACACATATATCAATTATCATTATATTCTCCAACTTCAAAGTCATAATTTCATATATAATCGATTATACATATGCATTCATATATACATACTCATAAATCGAGCTTTTAAATTATATACTTTAACCTATCACAAAACCTAATACACAACCCATAATTATATACATTTTCAATAGCTTCACATAACATTTTTATCACATAACTTTCAGTCAATTTATTTTCATTTCAAATAAGTAAACCACATTTACATACTTGATCACTTTAGCTCATTTAACACTTTTGATTATTTTTACCATTGCTCACTTAAAATTTGCTAGGCATAAAGCCTAGTATAATACACTGGTACAGAACCTGCTAGGCAATAAACCTGACATAATACACCGGCATAAAGCCTGCTAGGCAATAAAGCCCGATATAATACACCGGCATAAAGCCTACTAGGCAATAAAGCCCGATATAATACACCAACACAAGGCTTGCTAGGCTCAAAGCCTGAATATCACTATTATAAAGTTGTCTCATAAACAATTCACAGATTGAAAATTTCAGATATTCCATATAGTCTATACAGGCTTTCAAATGTTATAACTCAGTCGAATTAAACTCAAATACATTATTTCCATGCTTAATCACATTCGGCTAACTCTACTATAAATCTATAAATTCCAAATCAGCATATTAACTCATACATAATTAGAATTAACGATATCTATTTGCTTATAAACTTACCTCAGACGATGAAAAATCGGTACGGATCGGCTAGTTGACAACTTTAGTTTTCCCCCGATCTAAATCTGATTTTCTCTTTTCTTGATCTAAATTAATATAAATTAAACTTATTAAATCAAATATTCAACCAAATTCATCTAAAAACACACAAATGGGTAAATTACACTTTTACCCTTGATATTTCATATTTTTCACAATTTAGTCCCTATTGCATAAAACACAAAATATGCAAAATCTCACAACAACATAGTTAGGCCGAATCTTTCTTATACTCATACTAGTCCATATATTTCATTTATTTCACATTTTAGTCTCTCAATTTATTATTTTTACAATTTAGTCCTAATTATTCAAAATCATCAAAAACTCCAAAACAAAACATGTTAATCTAAAACATATCTTGAATATTTCATCATCAAACATCACAAAACACAAATATTCATTAATGGCATAACTCAAAACATTCATCAAAATCAGAAATTCTAGCATGGGTCGGATAGTATTCAAAGCAACGATCTCAAAAACGTAAAAACCATCAAAAACCAAAACCAAACTAACTTTGAATTTGAATCAACAATGGTCGAATACCTAGTTTTCTCTTTTTCTTTTCTTTTGTTTGTGGTTTTGGTAAAAAATAATGAATATAAACGTGGCTTATTTTATGATATATGTTATATTATATTAGTTTATATTATTAGTTTACTAAACTAACCTTAATGAAATAATATAAAAATCATATAACACATGTCTATTACTGTCCAACCAATAGACTAATGGGATATTTACAACATAAATACTCCAATTTAAAAATCCACTAACAATTCGACCCTTATACTTTAAACTATCAAGTTTTCAATTTACGCAATTAAGTCCTTTTATTGAATTAAGCACACAAACGATCAAATTTTCATATGAAACTTTCACGCATGCAAATTCACATATAATAAACAAAAAAATAATATTTAAATATTTTTATAACTCGAATTTGTGGTCCAGAAACCACCATTCCGACTAGGGTCTAAATCAAGCTGTTACAATTTATTAGTATGTTTTTAGAGGAATATTTGCTAGTTGATATTTGTTATCATTTTACAAAATTAACATTGTAATTTGTTATAATTTTACAAAATGAAAAGGTGATATTTGTTATCATTTCACAAAACCCGCGCATTTACATATTATAATGGAATTAATATTTGTTTCTAGTTTGCATAGTTCATTCGATGTGGACATGACAACATTCTACAACCCGGGTTCTTACACCACCCATATTACCTCGGTTGGTTTGACCTATCCAGAATATCCCTGTTGTCACGTATTCGAGTCATTGTTAGTCGACCTTTTGGTTTGTGAAGAAATCTTCTATCGAGTAACAACTTAAATGGAGTGCTCGATATAAGTGGCCACATACATTCATCTAGGACTGGTGTGAATGAGTGTTTCCACATGTTGTACAAGTCTTCTAATTTGTACACTTCGTCGACAAAGCTCATAAGATCCAAGCATTGATTGCTACAAGCTGCAATTGCATAAGCGCATGGAAAACAAAATGCGTCAAATCTCCTACAGTCGCAAGTCTTATTTCTCAGGTGTCTATGGTACACTTCCCTAGTAATACCTTGGTCTGGTCTGCCGAACTCCATTACCTAAAACCATAGGTCTTCGTGCTAGTGACACACTAAATGCATGCAGTTCACTCGTGCCTTGGCTTTCTTAATTTGTTTCACCACATTCAGGCACCATAGGTGGCCTATTTACAATTTCCCAACATAACTCGCTGCTCGCTTCGAGAATAATTCCGCTAAACGAAAGTATATCTCCTTCACAACTGAGGTTATCGGAAAATGATGCATTCCCTTTAAAATAGAATCGATGCATTTCGCCAGGTTTGAGGTCATGTGGCCATATAGTAGACCTCTGTCGTAAAATTGTGTCCACTAATTGAAAGGTAAGTTAGATAGGTATCATGCCCTCGCCTTGTTAGTTGACCATAAGATTTCCAACATCTCATGGAAACGAGTCTTCATGATCTCGCATCTTACCAATAGAAGTAGATAATGAAGATTACATACCAAAGAATATATAAAACAAACGGAATATTGCAAACCAAATAATATTGGTGGCAATTACATACCCATGTTGGTCACTTGTGCTTGCTTAGCGGTAGAGGGATATTTTTAGTAGTAGTTGGACACAATGTGCCTTAGACAATACTGATAGTGTGTGTGGTCCCAGAGGCTTCCTTATCGTTTAATTTTGGTATAAAAGTGTGTAGTTGAATTGGCTATGAATATTTTCAATTAAAATTGACACAGTAATCCTCAGAACCACTTTCACCATCGATAGTATTATGCCCATGATCATATTTGAATCCAACTTTGAATGATCCCGTGAAACACCTGCAACCCCACGATCACGTTAAATTAAATGGAACTGTACCTAAAACCCTAATTAATAAAACTTTAAACAACCAGAAAACCCTAATACAAACACAAAGAAAAACGCATCCATTGGTGGTATTATGCCTGTGATACTGTACTAGTGGCAACAAACCTATACAGATTAGTAAACTTCTTTATCATCCACAATCCTATATTCTTCTTGACAGAAGCCATGATTTTTTCTATGCATCTACCGTCTCGCATTGCAGACTTGGCCTCGAATTACATAAATTTGAATTTAACCACGTAGAAGTTAACCCTGTTTTTGATGTTGTATCGCTTTACTACAGTGAGAAAACCATCTTTTGTGGAAAACTCCTTGTCCAATTCCAAATCACTCAAATCCAATGCAGAACTTGCGTGGCCCGACCTCTTGTGTGGTAGTTCTGCAAACTCCAACCCATCCTCTACCGATAGATCAACATTATGCGTGTGGGCTAGAGGCGAGTACGCTATGAATCGTGGATCTTATTATTGTTCTTCATTTTCACCCATTCATCATTTTCTAGTTCAGTTGGAATAGGCTCTAGTTCAAAAAATAATGGAACTTTCGAACAGTCAGCACCGAGCTCCCAGACTGGATTCACATTGGATTCATTTTCATCTTCATTCTCGAACACACCAACACTATAGTGTTGGATGTCCCCACACCGGTGGACGTCGTAGCCGATACATCATCCCTGCTCGTGTACGTGTCAGAACATCCAAAATCACATGTCGATTAGCAACTGCTAGAAGTTGCTGCCATTCCCCCGTAAGTATTCCTAGGGTTGAACATCGACCCACCAAGATTCATGTCTGACCCACTAACTGAGTGTCGTGCATTCTGTTCTACCACCAAAACCTGATTGTTTAGTGTTCTACCTCCCATGATTGAAATCTAAGGCATAGATAGATGAGTGTCTTCCTATTGATGATTCCGGGATATCATAATGAAAATTTTCTAACAAAGTGGTTAGACTATTGGCATTTTCAACCATTCTCCCCTCTCAATCAGGAAAAGATGTTGATGACTGAATGCCTTTATCTGGCCTTAAAAATTTTGCATATAACTCGAGAAATGGTAATCCACTGTCGATGTATGTTTGCACCATCGCCGCCAAGCCCCAAGCCCCAAGCATCTTTGATATCAAAAGCGTCATATCTCACGGGATCGACCGAAGCACAAAATTGATACTTAATAGACAATACTCTCATCTGGCTAGATTTGATGATTTTCTGCCTAATTCTTTTTCGAAGTTTGGGCAACCCTATGTTCTAGTTAAAAGCCAGTCACGATGTGTTCTCCAATAAAAAAACTACGCCATTCTCGATGTCATAGACTTCACCGTCGTAATATATAATAGCATTAATCCGCCCACTCATTTTTAACCAAATTATCTGTCGAGAGAAGTTTGGAACAAAAAATATTATGCAAAAAATATAATGCTTCAAATAAATATTAACATGAAAAATCAATGTTTATGCTTACTTTTTATATAAAAAGTATCGTTGCTCCAATTTATGCCTTCCCTATGAACTTCTATTCTTTTGAACTTCTTCAAATTTTATTTCCTCGGTTTATGCCACAAGAGGCTGAAATATGTTACATTTATAGCCTAACGGATAACAAAAAAAAAATGTTTCTAAAAAAATGCCCTGGATAGTGGGGGTTGAAATTTGTAGAGAAAAAACATTCCAAGTAGACACACTGTCAGCAGCGTTTTTAATACTTTTGCTGATAGTGCATCATGCTTGGAGCGTTTTTTCTCTACAAATTTCAACCCTCACTACCCGAGGCATTTTTTTTAAAAAAAACATTTCAAATATCTAAAGATTCCTAGGATGTTTTTCAGAACCCATCTCGTCAAAAATATTTTTTTAGTACCCTGAGTTTCAATTTTTAATCAAAATTAATATATGATTGGTGTAGATACGAATATTTTAAATATCAAATTCAATTATTACAATTATTAGGTTAAAATTTTTATCAATTTAAAACCTTAAAACCCTAAACCCTGACCCTAAAATCCTAAAAAACCTAAATAACTTAAAACCATAATAATAAAATCCTAAAAAACCTAAACCCTAAAAAACAACAAAAATAGGTAAAAACGCTTCTAGCTAGAAGCGTTTTTCTGAGTTCCCCCTAAAAATGACTCCAGTTAGAAGCGTTTTATCAAAAATGCCCATTCCCGTAATTTTTCAAAAAAATTGGCCTAATTCCATAATTTTTTTTTAAAAATAGCTTTATTTGGTAATTTAGTCTTAAAAGTAGTATCTTCTTTTCTAGTAACATTTTTTTCTTTTACCATCAAACAAAGTAATCAGAATAAAAAAAAAACCCTCTTTCGCGACTCACAACAAGAAATGTAAAAGATTAGAGAACCAAAAAGTTTAAATTTTACAAATTTAGTTGCAAAGGAGGAAACTCATTTTTGTTCAAGACAAATTAAAGGATATTGAAACCTAAAATAACACCCTTTATTTATTTATTTATTTTGGATATGATATTTGTTATCCACATGACATTCTAGTAGTTAACTTTAGTTTGAATTCATATTCTTATAGCTTCAAAACCATTAAACTTCATGATTTTCTTCTCCATATTTTAAGTTAAATTTAAATTAAAATATTTTTATTATTTAAATTAAATTCTAACACAAAAAATTTATTTACGGCCACCATGGACACGCGACTAGCACAAATCATTCTCCCTAGTTTTATTTAACCGTCCGTATCATCCTTTCTGAGTTTTGATTCTATGCAGGTGCAAGTTAACAAAAATGGAAGTATGCTCATTTCCCTTTATTTTTATACTCTTTTATTATAGATGAAAAAATTAATTTCTCTATCACATCTAGTGTAACACTCCTAGCTGACGCGAAATTCAATTAAAAGCAAGACGTCACATCCGTTGTCAAGGCAATTCAAACATTAGCAAACTTTCCAAATTTAAACCAAATATTAGCTCACTGGTTGTCTAATGTTTAACTAATATTAAGCGGTATTACATGGTGAGGTTGTAATATGGAAAGACAACTTAGATTAGTAGACTTACCTAAACAAGTTCTTAGTTTAATTAAAAATGAACAAATCTATTGAAAGACTAATATGTCGTCTATCAAGTCCAATTGGGGAGATATTTTGTCTTAGGCATCGGAGCAGATGACTTCTAGACCCAAGTACAATAGATCCTGAATCCATTTATGGATTTATTCACTTGTGGTGTTCATACTGTGACATAACTTAATCTAGAGTTGATGATGGACTATGTATGCATGACTTGTATACTTTGATGTAAGTAAAAGCCTGAGTTCAAATAGATAAGGAATTGAAAGTTAGTGCATTGGGTATTTGACTTTTACAGTATGTATTGAACAATGTCGTGGCAAAACTATGGCAAATTTACTATTCGATTGGGTACTAATGTGGTTTACCTCTATCGAAAGTAATACTTAGGGTTACTAACCCCTAAAGCACTATATGTCTCTAAGCTCGGGATTAGCAACTACAACTAAAGCTTAACCCTCTAAAAAATATAATGTAAGGCTTTATGTCTAGAGTTTACAAGAGTATTTCACTCACCACTCAGTTATATTACCCAACTTCAGTTCACGTAACCTAATTCTGTCGGTGCCAAGCTACCTTAAGATTTATTGAGCATTCATAAACACTCTCTTAAGCATTTAAACAAAAACAACCATTGGGTAAAGTAGTAAGATGAACCATATTAATCCATAAACATTAATCGAAGTTAAAACATCATCAAGCCATATTAAGTTAGCTCATGGCTGGGCTACATAAATTCAAGTTGTTTTTGTATCATCAATATCCCAAAATAGCAGTTTAGAACTGAAGAATTGAAACAAAATGCAGAGGAAAAAATCTAGGTTTCAAAACTCAAATCCCCCCAACTCAGTGTCTTATTGTTCGTCTTCACCAAAGTTCACAATCAACCCAACTTGCCATTCTTTCCACAATAAGACTTTTGTCCAAGCTCAGAAAAACTACCGTTTTTCCTTTTTTGTCTCTCCCTTTTTTATTGCCTTTTATACTTGGGTTGTCCTCTAAGGTAAAATTTGTAAGCCAATGATTGTTTTTTTCCTAATTTTAAGGTGAATATTCTCCATTACATATCCATGTGGGGGACCAAATGTTGAGTGCTCTCATTGCTGACTGGGTGTTTATCATTTTCTTCACCAGCATTCCATGGCAACCTTTCATAATGCCCTGGTAAACCTCCATCCTGTAACAGTCCAGTTTTGACCTTAGTCAGAATGGTGGTTTCGGAACCACAAATTCGAGTCTGAAAAATATTTTAATATTAATTTCTGTGTCTGTGATATGTGAATTTACATCTGTAAAATCTCTGTGATTTAATTTGTCCGTTTCTGTGCTTAATTATGAAAAAGGATTAAATTGCATAAGGTGTAAAAGTTGTGTGCTAAATGTTAAAGCACTTATTTGGCTTGGCTTTTAAAATAAAGGTCCTTGCATGTCAATTTGACCATTGTATTAATGCATGGACAAGTATGGACACTAATGGATAGAATTTTTGTTTGTTAATTAAAGGGAAAAATTAGAAAATGCATATTAATGTATATTAAATGAAAATAAACATGAAAATGAAGCCATTTTCATGCATGCATTGCCAAAAATCAAAGAAAAATAAAAAGGAGAAAGCCATTTTAGGTTTCGGCACTTTGATTTCTTGATTAAGGTACGATTTTAACTCGATTTTTGATAATTTCTACGTTTCTGTGATCGTTGCTTCGTGTTCTTCGAAACCCATGTTTGAATTTCTGAAATTGTTGAAGATTTCATAATATGCCATTGTTGATTTTGTGAGCTTTGGGATGATAAATGGTGAAATATGAAAGCTTGATGATAGATAGATATATTTTGTATTGGGACTTTTGAAGAATTTGAATATATTGGGCTAAATTGTAAAATGTTATTTTTGAGGGACTAAAATGTAAAATAAATGAATTGTGTGGACTAGTATGAGTACTAGGAGAATTCGGCAAAACTTGTGTGTATGCAATTTATGCGTATATTGTGATTTTGTGAAACAGGGACTAAAGTGTCGAAATGTGATAATGTAAGGGCTAGTTTGCAAACCCTAAGTTAATGTTTATGGATTAAATTGAATTAATTGGTGAATAAAAGGGTTAATTTTGAAAACATAGAGATCAAGAAAGGAGGAATTCGGACTTAGATCGAGGAAAGTCAAAGGTTATCGAGTAGATAGTCCAAGTCGACAAATTTCAAGTACGAGGTAAGTTCGTACTTAAAATATGATGTTAAGTAAGCTTTGATGCCTTTATTATACATGGTTTGTGTATAATTAAATTGGATGATATGAGGATGAATCAGAAGTTTTGGCACTAACTATGCGATTTAAACTATATTGGCACTAAGTGTGCGATTTAAATTAGCCTTGGCTATTTGAGGCACTAAGTGTGCGATACCGACTTAGTCTCGGTTATTTGAGATGGCATTAAGTGTGCGAAAATATTTATTTTAGGCTAACCATATAGCACTAAGTGTGCAGATGTCTAAAATACGAATAAGTTATGGGAAGTCTTATAACATTCACAAGAGGTGAGTATGAAAGTGTATAAGTATGGGAAGAATCAGGTATGTATAATACCTAAGTGGTAGATGATGTTAAATATATGAATTTCATTGAGTTGATATAGATTTATGGATTGAAATTGTGCAAATACTTATGTAACACCCCAAACCCGGCTTGGAAGTTTGGCTCGAATCTAACGTGCCACATTGAAGTGTTTTTCGAAAACCATGTTTCCATTAAAAACCCTTCTTAATAATTAAAAACTTATACCCTTTTTAAACCTTGTTAGAAAACCTCAGCTGAATAACATTCTTAGCAACTTTGTAAAAATCTTGGCAGTTGCAGAAGCTTAATTTAAAAATAATTGCGGATACGTGATGTTTTGAACAACAGTAGTTGCTTTGGAAAATCGTGTTCTAATACTAGCAATTATAAGATCAATAAATAAAATTCCAAATTTGAAATCCAGAAAATTACAACGGCTTTATTACAACCAACATAAAAACATTTAAAAGTAATAATCAAAACTGTAACATAAACAGTGTGTGTGGCTTCCTTCGAGCCCCTCGCAGCTCCAATCCGTCTAAGGCTGGAAATTACCTAAAAGGTTAATAAACGGGGTGAGTTTACGAAAACTCAGTGTGAAATCCCCTACTATATAAAAGGAACAGTCAGTCATATAAAAAAATTAAAAGTCCGGCTGACCCTACTTACGGGTTTCAGATCAATTGGGCCTTAGCCCATTATAACAAACAGTACCAGATGGGCCTTAGCCCATTATAGAATAAGAAACATTATCAAACTAGAATCAAAATGAGAATCAGAATCAGAAACAGGTGATAGAATCAGAATCAAAATCAGAATCAGAATCAAAATTAAGTGACAGAATCGAATCGTTGTCGGTAAATGTAATCGAAATCATAATGTGAATGCAATCCCAACCCATATCCATCCGTATACACCCCCGTACCAACCTTTCACCATGTGGGAGACAACTCGACCCACCCATCCGCTACACACCACGTAATTTGCGGCATGGTCGCTGTAAGCGAATATTGTGACAGAGTCACCAGATACAGATATTGTGGCAAAGCCACCAGAATAGATATTTGTGGCATAGCCACCAGAACGCTTCCTCCATCAATATAACCCAACCCATGCAACATGTCATGTATGCAGAATGTCATGCCCATATTTGAATCAAACAATCACAGTCAAGTCATTCATATCACCAACATGTATTTACAATCAAATCCGCCAACCACACAGTCCAAGTCAGTCATTTGCCCACAAGGGTATTTCAATAATTCTACCCTACAGGGGTATTTCAGTAATTCTATCCTATAGGGGTATTTCAGTAATTCTACCTTACAAGGGTATTTCGATAATTTTACCCTACAGGGGTATTTCAGTAATTCTACCCTACAGGGGTATTTCAATATTTCTACCCTACAGGGGTATTTTAGTAATTCTACCTTACAGGGGTATTTCAGTAATTCTACCCTACAGGGGTATTTCGATAATTCTACCCTACAAGGGTATTTCGGTAATTCTACCTTACAGGGGTATTTCGGTATTTTTACCCTATAGGGGTATTTCGATATTTCTACCCTACAAGGGTATTTCAGTAATTCTACCTTACAGGGGTATTTTAGTATTTCTATCCTATAGAGGTATTTCGATATTTCTACCCTACAAGGGTATTTCGGTAATTCTATCCTACAGGGGTATTTCGGTAATTCTACCCTATAGGGGTATTTCAGTAATTCTACCCTACAGGAGTATTTCGGTAATTCTACCCTACAGGGGTATTTCAGTAATTCTACTCTACAGGGGTATTTCAGTAATTCTACCCTACACGGGTATTTCAATAATTCTACCCTACAGGGGTATTTCGGTAATTCTACCCTACAGGGGTATTTCGGTAATTCCACCCTACAAGGGTATTTTAGTAATTCTACCCTACAGGGGTATTTTAGTAATTCTACCCTACAGGGGTATTTCAGTATTTTTACCCTATAGGGGTATTTCAGTAATTCTACCCTACAGGGGTATTTCAGTAATTCTACCCTACAGGGGTATTTCAGTAATTCTACCCTACAGGGGTATTTCAGTAATTCTACCCTATAGGGGTATTTCGGTAATTCTACCCTATAGGGGTATTTCAATATTTCTATCCTACAAGGGCATTTCGGTATTTCTACCTTACAAGGGTATTTCAGTAAACTAAAGTATTCTAAACAGGCATAACAATACGAATGGGCTTAAAGCCCATTCTCGACCCAAATGGGCCCACACGCTCGTGTGGCCCTTTTAGCCCAAATCTAGCCACAGATATGAGATTCACCTAGCCTAGTCCAATATTTACTACACAATCAAACAACTTATCCAATTGGGCCCGTAGGCCCATTGGGCCAACATGGCCCGAAATAGCCATCCTACAGCTAGAGTAGTGAGAAATACACACCTGATAGGAGACTGGAGTTAATCCGCGCTCCGAGAACTCTTAGCCGACGCCCAACCCAAACGAGCACGCCATAAAGCGAAAGGGATCAACCAACAAAGGTACCCTTACTCTCCTCATGGTTCTCTCTATTTAAAGCCAGCTTCGCATCCACTCTTATGTTAGCTTCTTGATGTGGGATCCCTCCATCATCAGAGTTTAAATTCAACACCAACTCTTGCCGCCCGTTGTTAGCAAAATAAATGCTCTTTGATTGCCATGAGTTTCGAACCCCAGACCTCCTTGCCAACTCTATGACGCCACCTTCCTGCCTCTTATGTGGCGGTACTTTGCCACTAGACCACAAGGCTTTTTGTGGCACAATTTCTCCAACAATATTCTTAAGGCCTACCTACTACACCCAGGGTTTGATTCACCTTAAACCAAAATTTCTACTAGAGTCTAGGTTTGAACCCAGGACTTCTCCAACACTTCTCAGCACACTTAACCACTAAAATAAGCCTTCATTAACGAAATTTACATGCACAACAAAATATTATAAGCTGCCTTCAACCGCTCCCATGCTCAAGGCCCAAAACTTCTAGGCCCAAATTCAGGGTGTTACAACTTATATGTTGTTATTTTATGTTTCATATATTATGAATGACTTGAGTACGAGCTTACTAAGCTTTTGAAAGCTTACTTTGTGTGTATTTGCATTGTTTTATAGATATCAAAGCTACTAAAAGCTCGGGGATCATCAATGATCGTCATCACACTATCGATCTCATTTTGATGCTTTTGGAACGTGTAAATTTATTAAAGTATGGCATGTATAGGCTAGAAGGTCTATGTATATAAGTTTTGTGGTGTATAAAATATGCCATGGGAGTTGGCTAACAAACAATAAGTTTGTGTATAGTTTTGGTGTATGTTTGTAATGTGCTAAGTTCTAAAGTGTTTTGGTCATTCTTAAGCATGGAACTGGTTGGAAATTTTGGTATGAATGTTGTATATTATTGCTGGTAAGATTGGACCCAAAAAGGGGTGGCAAATTTTGGCTTAAACCAAGTCTGCTTGGTGCCACACGGTCAGGGGACACGGGCGTGCCTTGTGGTTGTGTAAGAAAAGTAGTATTCTTCCAAGAATCGCACGGTCTTGACATACGGGCATGTCATATGGCCGTGGGCTAAAGTCAGTAGCTAGCTAAGTATCACACGACCATAGTACACGGGCGTGCGTATTGGCCGTGTGAAAAAATCAGTATGCATGCTCTGTTTTGGCACGGTTGGTTCATATGGATGTGTCTGATGCTCGTGTGAGGCACACGGCCTGGACGCATAGGCGTGTGACCTCAACAAAATTGAAAAATTTTCTATGTTCTAAATTTATTGAATGTGTTCGGTTTAGCTTTAACTGTTCTTAAACGTATGTTTTAGGTCTCGTAGGCCTTCTTAAGAAATAATTGCTTATGAAATGATATTAAATAATATCTGTGATTCTGAATTGGTTTAAAATGTTTTATTTGTTTGGTAATGCCCCTTACCTATTCCAATAACGGATACGGGATAGGGGTGTTACACATCTTCTGTTATCCTTCTCCCTTAAACTTACCATTTAGCCACAACAAGACCTTTTCAAAAGCAATTAAAAGTAATGATGCAATAAAATAATCACCATCTTAAGTTCTTAGATGCACTACTCGATTGACTAGAAATGATCATGCAATTACCTAAAATGAAGCTAATTTACTTAATTACAAGCAATTAATTAGGTTTAAAAGTAGAATTATAACTCTTTTCAAGAGTTATCAGCATGTACATAGGTTGTTTGTGTTTATAAATAAATTTGGCATGATGTTAAGTGATTTTAATTTTTTTATTAGGAGACTACTAAGTTCTATGTGTTACACTATAAATAGGCATTAAGCAATCAACTGTACCAAAGAATATAGAAAATACAAGGAAATAAGCATGCTAGTTTGGATGATAAATGCTTAAGTTTGTGTTTGTTTTGTTGGTTAAATTTGTGTATATTGAGATATTAAGGGATGACCTAAGGAATTGTTTGGAACAAATCTAGAGCCAAAAAGTTGACTGACCGCCTCCAGATGT
Source organism: Gossypium longicalyx (assembly GCA_025698465.1). NCBI lineage: Eukaryota > Viridiplantae > Streptophyta > Magnoliopsida > Malvales > Malvaceae > Gossypium > Gossypium longicalyx. Next base: position 60,591,713 of record CM046995.1, on the reverse strand, counting down.
ACTAACGTCAAGAATGTGAATACTGCAACTAAGGATATGGATTTGAGGATGTGTCCGCAAGTATACGAGTCAGGTTGTAGTATAGTTTGTTTACAACGAAACACTTAATAAGTATTCCGAGGATCGTATCCAATGGATTGTACTTTGAAGAAAACTGCTACTAAGCCAATGACAAAAAAAAAATACTAATCTACTTGAGTCACAAATTAGTAGTGTTAATCAAGAAGGAAGATGATAATAATAAACTAAATAAACTTAACTAAACTTAAATCTACTCCTAGGTTCATGTATAAACTTTTCCTATTCCTTATTTTGACTACGCGAGTTCTATTTAGCCTAGATTCAATTGTTTTACCTAATTAATTATGGATGTAGAGTTTTAATCAATCAATTAGTCGATACCCTAGCAAGATCTTTCAATATTCCACTAGAATAACAAGTTAGTAGGAACTACTTATCTTCCAACCTCACAGTCCAGATTAGTTTGGGGTTAAGTTGCTCATAGATAGGCCATATCAATTTTGGGTTAATTCCCACCCAAATGACTTCCTAAGGTTGTCAAACCTAGAGTTTAAATTCTTCCTCTCCCAAACAGCTAATCCGCTAAGAAACTCTATCATTCAATCAATTAATTAAGTTAAAGCAATTAAAACATGCAAAATATGTAGAAAGCATGAATTGATTCTAATCTTTACACAAACATTCATCTAATAATGTTAAAGAAAGAAATATAAAGAATAGAATAAGGAAAATAGACTCTCATGGATTTATCGATGAAAGCGTGGTTACGGAACAATCTTCTCTCACGAAAGTCTTACTTCAGAACAGGATCTTCCGATTACAAGAACATAAAATAACCTAAATGAAAACTAAGAATGAAATAAAAACCTAAGAATCAAACCCTTAAAATTGTGTGTTTAAACTAATTACAATGACCTTTATATAGACTAAACTTGGAATATTAAAGTGCCTAAATTATCCTTGAAGTCCTTAAAGTTCGACTAGGACAAATACACATAATTTCCCTCCAAAACGTAATCAAAACGTGCAAGAGTTTTTAGGCTGCGCAAGGGGTTAGTTGCAACACAGGCCTGCAATGTTGCAACATTTCGCGACATCGAGGGCATTTTCACTTCAAAACTTATTTTTAGCTTTTGTCTTTGACATTGAGACATTAATATCTTGGTGTCACCACATAGGCGTCAGTTTTGGCTCAAATATACATATTTAGCTCCTGATTTGTCCTACAAGACCATATAACCTTATTTAGATATATAGAATGTAATAAAAACTACTAAAAAGCATAAATTACTACTCTAAGCATGAAAACTTAAATATATACTAAGATGCTTTGATTTAACTAATAAACAACCTAAATTTATGTGTAAAAGGATGTAAATAATAGTGTATTTCATATTAGCTCACTGACGTATTTGTATTTCACTTTTAGTACTGATTTTTGAGCCTATTGACACTTTTGTAGGAACCTCATTACAAACCCTAAGCCTAAAACATTAATTTGTATTTAACCTTTTGTCTTTGGTCCTGCACTGCATGACTATAGACGTCTGACCATACATATTGAGGGTTAAGTAGATACATCAAGGTGGAGTTTGTAAAAGTTGAGTGAAACAGGAAAGATTGGTATGATATGGGAACTATAGGTTAGCCTGAAAATGCAAAACAAAAAAAAACTCAAAAATAAAATCAGTACGAGTAGAAAAAAATCTTGAAACGACGAAAAAAGTATTTGTAAGTGAGATAAGCTAAAAGAGAAAGCGACAAAGTCACAAGAGAAAGAAAAACTCGTTCATTAGTGCACAGAAACTCGTAGGCTAGTCGTAGTTACTATATCATGCTATAATTTCCTATGTGGAGAAACAAGAAAGGTGAGAGAAGGAGAAATAACGCAGTGAGCGAGTAAGGGTCACTAAGGGGAAAGAATAGGGCTCAAAATGATGTGTCAAACTATTTTCGTGTTCGTAAACCTTTTTATGCTTACTATCTTTGAATTACATACCTGTCTTTAGCCTCAGAATGTTACAAGCCAAAAAGTCCTATGTGACCTAAATATCCTTATGCATGAATGGACATTATATTGAACAATCGCATAATCAACTATTTGTATTCTACTCGGATAATCAAATTACTTGTATAATTTTTTGATGGATCCCTACAGATGAGATATTTTGTAGCATATTGAACTTAGATATTTGTGGTCAAAAGTGGTAAGTAAATTATTCATCATGTTAAAATTATCTATGAGTATAAAATGCCTAGTTATGTGCTCCATAGTCAATACTTGTGTGATATTTGCTCAAGGAACATCTTTTATTTCTTGTCTTTGTTCATGTTGCTTGAGGACAAGCAATGACTTAACTGTGGAGGAATGAGGCAATAAAATGTGAAAATGGAGTCTTTTATTGACCTTAGGGGCCGAATGACGCCTAAGGCTGAACTAATGAACTTTATAAGTGTGCAGGAGACTACTAGAAGGTATATTAAATGAATATTGGTCGCAATGTCATAACAAGGAATGCTCAATGTCACAACATAGAAAGCAGAATGGAGAAATCATGAAACTGCCTTCAATGTCATGACACAACCTAATGGTGTCGCGACATACAACTGAAGATATCCTAAGAGGAGTATACTGACTCCTTCGTCAAGACACAGTTCCTGGTGTATTGTGACATCGACTCTAGATGGAAATTAACACAAGTCAAAAGGCGTTTTGGTCCGCACAATTAAACTTAAAGCTCGAAAATGTCAGCTAACCTAGGGTTAAGGATGACGGCCACCTGAGATCTATAAATAGGCTCCTTTGTCATATGTAAAATGGAGCAATTACTTAGCTTAGAATTTCACCTTTAAATTCAGTTTAGCTTTTCTTTCTTTTTAGGGTTTTAGGTTTATTTTCATTTTATTCTTTGTTTTATCTCAAGAGATCTAATTTGTGGAGACAGACAAACTTTGTGTATTTGTTTTCATCTTCAATACAAATTAGATGTTTTCTTAAACTCTACACTTCAATTAATTTATCATGTTCTCTCTTTACATCAATTCCATATTGTTTATAAAAACCATGAGGAACTAATCCTTTTATGGAGGATTAGTGAGTAGAGGGATGATCTATTAACTGTTTTGTAGGGTTACTCAACGGATTAGCTGCTTGGGAATGGAAGAACTTAAAACCCTAGGCCTGACAACCCTAGGAAGTCATCAATGAGGAAATTAACTCAAAATTGGTATGACCTATCTGTGAACACCTTCACTCCAAACTGGTCTAGACTATGAGGTTAGAAGATAAGTAGTCCTTGTTGACTCGTTATTCGAGTGGAAGATCGAAAGATCCTATCAGGTAGTGACTAGTTGATTGATGAGAAACCCAAAGTGACAGTTAATGGGGATTACCGAAGCGAGCTAATCACTCATAATCAAATTTGATTTATTCTATTCTTTAATCTCTTGAATTTTATTTCTTTATGTTATTTTATTTTTTATTATAAAAATCTTTAAAACTCATTTTATTTTATTTTCGTATTATAACTGAATTAAAGTACTAATTAGATCTTTCAGTGTTCAGGTTAAAATCTATCTAGCACTAACCTCCCTTGGGTACGATTCTCTGAGTACTCACCTACTCCGTTGTAACTATATTGCAATTATACCTGTATACTTGCAAATACTGCCTCATATACATATCTTTTATTGCAATATTCACACTCTGGATGTTAGTACGTCTGGAGGTGGTCAACATGCCTCAAGCATTATTTCTCATTTCTTCTATCCTTTGAACTTTTACATTATAACACACCTTGAATGATTTGTTTGATATGGAAATTGTATTGTTTATTCTCTATCCCATTTGACTTTTGGTTTTGGTTGATGTAACAATGCCATAGAAGCTATTGTCAAATGAAAAACGTGCTTTCTCTGATATGGTTCAAGGTACTTGAGTTGTTAATGCTCTACACTTGTCGAGTTTAGTGCTTGGAGGGGAAGGAGAGAGACAAATATAGCAGAGAAGAGAATATGCAGTTGGATAGACTTGTAGAGGAAATGACTACCATTTTTCCTAGTTTACAATTTGCTCACATCGTCACACGACATTATTCCTTGGCAAAAAGATGACAGTAGTTGTATTCTATCCTCGAGAAAACAAAGATGTTGTTGCAATTCTTCAGGGGGTTCCAAAAGGGATGCATGCAGTGGCGAATCCAGAAGGACTAGCAAGGTCCCTGGATCCCCTAAAATGGACTTTTTTTCCCATTTATGCCCTTTTATAGTTTATAGAATTTTAAATTAGTAATAGTAAAATTGCACTCCCCCCAAATGATAAAATTTTGATTCAATACTTTAAAAATTATTAATATATAAGCTATTAAAATGGTAAAATTGCATTACCATAATCAAAAAGATAAATTACACCAAGGTCATTCTAAAATAGAGTTTGTTCAATTTTAATCAATCTAATTAAGATAATTATTCGAATTAATCATTGTCATTAAAATTTTCGCTATTGCTAATGTGACACATTAATCCATTTAGTGATTGATCAGTCTAAAGTATTTTTTTCCTTTTCTCTTCTCTCTTACCTCACAAATGGAGAAACAAGAACTGCTTGTCAGTCATCTTGCCACACCCTGTTGAGGGCCATCTCAAACCCATATTGAAGCCACCACCTTTTTCAGCTACTGGCGGTTTCTCCTTCTCTCTATGCCTTCTCCCTCTCTCTCTCCCTGAAATCCTTATACTTTTCGATTTAGTTTCAAGGTGCAATACTGTAATTGCTTGACAAAACTAAATGGCATGCTTTGATATTGCATTTGCAAGCAATATGAAGGCAATAGGGCTGATGGGATAGTGTTATTCTCTGGAAATCTCTAGTTCTTTTGTGTACCCTTTTTGAAGCTTATTGTTTACTTCAACTATGATAAACTCTTCTTGAAAAATTAGTTTAGAAAAGAGTTAGATTTGTAAAATAAATCTAAAAATAAAACTGAATAAACCAGGATCTATCATGTCAAATCATCAAGAATAAATCAAGAACAAAACTAGATGCGGAAGCGTACCTGAATCATGAATTCCTTGAAGTTTTACCAGATCTTGGGGATTTGATCTTTCCAATTAGCACACAAGAAATTTAGAGAATATTTTCTCTCTTTTTCGTAATGATTGGATATTAGAAAAGATATTTTGTGTATAATTTGGGAACCATAACCCTAATATTTATAACCTTGGCATATTAGTTCTAATCAATTTCTAATTAGCCCATCATTAATTTGAATTTAATTAGAACTCAATTACTAGAGTATCTACACATATTTAACCCATACTTTATTTAATAATTAAAGCCCAATAAAATTCTAATCAAATTAGATCACTTTTAATTTGGGCTAACCTATCATGATAGTAAATAATAACATGTAATTACCCTTATTATATATGTGATGTCCATATTTTCCAACAATCTCCCACTTGGACCACATATATATACTAATTACTCTATAATTACATGTCATTACATAACCTTATGAGCTCAAAATTTTACTATCATATCCAAAAGGTATTCCGAACAATCTCGTCCATTAATTATGTTAACATAGAACCAAGGCAACTTTCGTTACATATATCGTAACTAAATCCATCCATGATCACGTATATTAACACAACCAAATGGCATAGATCAAGTATGAATGTGTAGCATGGAAATTATATGCAATATGATCTAAACATGTCTATTTCCAACTGGTCCTATTTAAACTTAAGTGAGGTCAGTTTCAAAACAATAAATAGAGTGAATAAACTGAATACTTCATTTCTGATCAGAAAATAACCAAATACATAAATGTCTGAAAATAAATAAAATATAAACTCCCACTAAATCATGATATCCTCAAATAATGTAACACCCATATGAGCAGTGTGCTCATAAAAGACCTTGGGTAGTAAACCTTTTGTGAGTGGATCCGCCATCATGGAGTTTGTCCCAATGTGCTCTATGGATATTTGACCATTTTGCATTCTTTCTTTTACAACTAGGAATTTTATGTCAATATGCTTTAACTTAGATGAACTCCTGTTGTTATTGGAATATAACATTGCTGACTTATTGTCACAAAATAATTTGAGTGGTCTTTCTATATTCTCCAAAATATGCAGCCCTGTGACAAAGTTCCACAACCATATTCAATGGTTTGATGCCTCATAGCATGCAACAAACTCTGCTACCATAGGGACGAAGCTACAAGTGTCTGTTTGACACTTTTCCAAGATATAGCCCCTCCAGCTAACAGGTAAATATAGCCTGATGTAGATTTCTTACTATCTTGCACCAAAAGATCTAATCTCTTATAAGTAAGCATGTAATCTTTTGTTTTCTAAATATATCTCATAACCCTTTTGGCTGTTATCCAATGGTCTATACCAGGGTTACTTCAATATCTGCCTAACATCCTAACAATGTACGCAATGTCCGGACGCGTACATACTTGAGCATACATTAAACTTCTAACAGCAGATGCATAGGAAATCTTTTGCATTTCTTAAATTTCAAGGTTACTTTTAGGGCATTGAGTAAGACTAAATTAGTCTCCCTTAGCGACAGGGGTGTCACTTGGTCTACAACTCCGCATGCCAAACCTTTTGAGTACTTTATCAATATAGCTCTTTTGTGATAATCTAAGAATACCTCAAGATCAATCTCGATATATCTGATTTCCTAAAACAAAAGAGGCGTCCCCAAGATCTTTCATCTCAAAATGCTTAGATAAAAACATCTTGGTTTCATGCAATAAGCCTATATCATTAGCGGCAAGCAAAATGTCATCAACATATAGAACCAGAAATATGTACTTACTCCCATTGAATTTGTGATACACACAATCATCAACAATATTCATCTCAAAACCAAGCTAAACAATTATTTGATGAAACTTGTGGTACCATTGACGAGAAGCTTGTTTGAGTCCATAGATGAATTTTGTCAATTTGCAAACTATATTCTTTGAGTCTTCCGACTCAAAATTTTCTGGTTGCACCATAAAAATTGTTTCTTCAATGTCGCCATTAAGAAACACAGTTTTAACATCCATCTAATGTAACTCAAGATCAAAATGAGCAACAAGAGCCATGATTATCTTGAAGGAATCTTTCGATGAAACTGGAGAGACAGTCTCTGTAAAATCATACCTTCTTTCTAAATATATCCTTTAACTACAAAACGCGCCTTATACCTCTCCACATTACTATTTATATCCTTTTTGGTTTTAAATATCCATTTACAACCAATTGGTTTTGCACCTTCAGGTAATGGGACAAGTTCCCAAACTTTATTGTCTTGCATAAATTTATACTCATCTTTCATGGCATCAATCCACTTTTGAGAATTAGAAATTTTCATGGCTTGATGAAATTTGATTGGATCATCTTCCATCATTCCATTATCATCCTCATGTTCTTGGAGAAATACAATATAATCATTTGGAATAACATTTCTCATTTCTCTTGTGGACCTCCTTAATAACACTTGTTCTTGAGGTTGTTGAGTTTGTTTTATAACAATTACCTAATTTTGAATGTGGAGTTGTTCAATATTTTCTTGTAGAGGTTCTGGATTTACTTCTTGTTCAATGATAGGTATAAGAACCTGAACATCATCAAAAGTTATAGTAGGAATTGAGTTAGAATCCAATTTTTCCTCAAAAGCAATGTCTCTAACCTTATTTCTCCCTCCAAACTCAACATCCTCAAAAATGTTGTAGTTCCCATCTCAAAAATATTCCTTATTATGGGATCATAAAATTTATAGCCCCTAGATAGCTCAGAATAACCAATAAAGTAGCTGCTTACTGTTTTGGAGTCCAATTTCTTTTCATGTGGTCTATAAGGCTTTGCCTCAGCTGTACATCCCCAAATGTGAAAGTGTTTTAGACTAGGCTTTTGACCTGTCCAAAACTCATAAGGTGTTTTTGCAACTGCTTTATTGGGTACTCTATTTAGAATGTAAGCTATTGTCTTTAATGCTTCTCCCCAGAGAGACTCAAGTAAGGTAGAATGAGCAATCATGCTCCTTACCATATCTTTAAGAGTTCTGTTTTGTCTTTCATCTACACCATTCATACTAGGTGATCCTGGCATGGTGTACTATGGGATAATACCGCATTCCTCTAGGAATTTTGCAAATGGTCCTGGACATTGTTCACCTGAGCCATCATATCTACCGTAGTACTCACCACCACTATCAGATCTGACATTTTTAATCCTTTTGTTGAGTTGATTCTCAACTTCAGCTTTATAAGCTTTGAACATGTCCAAAGGCTGAGATTTCTCATAAATAAGATATAGGTAACCATAACGTGAGTAATCGTCTATGAATGTTATGAAATATTGTTGACCATTCCAGTATGCCTTAGGGAATAGCCTACAAATATCTGTATGAATTAATTCTAAGACGTCTGAAGATCTGTTGGCACCCAATCTCTTGGTTTTGGTCTGTTTTCCCTTAATACAATCAACACAGGCACCAAATTCTGTGAAGTCAAGGGACTCTAAAATACCATCAGACACAAGGCGTTCAACTTTAACTTTTGAGATATGACCTAAGCGCCTATGCCATAATGATGCTGAATTTTCCTTATTAAATTTGCGTTTAATACCACGTGATTCCACATGCAAGGTTTCATTATAGGATGCAACTGTTTCTAGCAATTAAAGGTTGTCATAAGTATTTAAATAACCAGCTCCAATAACATTTGAATTTAAAGACAAATTAAATTGATTATTTCTAAATAACAATAATATCAAAATTTGTCCAACGAAGAAACAGAAACTAAATTTTGTCTAAATGACGGTACAATAAAAGTGTCTTTTAAATCCAAATAAAAACCAGTTCCTAATAACAACCTAAAATGCCCAATCGCTTTCACTTCTACCGATCTTCCATCGCCCACAAAGATGTGTCTTTCACCATCACTTGGCTTTCGGTAACTCAGGCAACCCTGCATAGAAACACTTATGTGAGTAGTAGCACCAGAATCTATCCACCAAGTGTTTCTAGGTACTGAAGCTAAATTAATCTCATAACAGACCAAATTAAGAATTATATCTTTCTTTGCATGCCAAGCATGATATTTGGTACAATCTTTCTTTATGTGTCCAGACTTGTTACAATAGAAACAACTCTCTGTAGCTTGTTGTTGTTTCTTTTGAGCTGGGCCCTTAGCAGTTTCATTCTGATATTTTCTTTTCTTGCCCTTGCCTTTAGGGGCATTGGCCAAATGAGCACTTTCAGACTTATCACGCTCCAACCTTTCTTCCTCTTGCACATAATGAGAAATGAGCTCATTTAGGGTCCATTTCTCCTTTTGACAGTTATAATTAATTTTAAATTGATTAAACTGTACAGGAAGAGATACCAAAACCATAAGAACAATCAATTCCTTAGAAAGCTCGATCTTAAGTGCCTTAAGTCTTGAAGCAGTATGGAACATCTCCATAATGTACTCCCTTACATTTCTTTAACTTTTGTACTTCATAAACATCAAAGAAGTCAAAAGTGATGTCATCTCAACCTTGTTGTTTTTAGCAAAACGTTTCTCAATTTCATCAAGGAAACCCTTGGCCTGAGTAATCTCTTCAGATTCTATGCCCCTAAAGGCTTCTAGAATGCTGTGTTTCATGATCATTAAACTCATACGATTTGAACAATCCCACCTCTCAAAATCCCTCCTAACATCAGGGGTGCTTTCCGCAGTGAGAGGTGCAGGTTGTTCTTCCCTTAGTGCAAGGTCTATATCCATACAACCAAGCACTATAAGTAAGTGCTTTTTCCATTCCTTAAAATTAGTCCCATTAAGCATGGGTATAGAATTTATATTAGTAAATATTGTGACAGTAGAAGATGATTTAGCTAGATATAGAACAGAAACAAGCTTAAATCAATATTCATAAGTAAACAATAAATTCAATGGCTAATCCCATCTCAAGATACCAAACACAACATTAATATCAAGTCTTTGGATAGTAATATTAACAGTAAGCGGTACTCTTGTTGTAGCAATCAAACATTGACAATGAATTATGTCAAACAATGAATTAATCTTTGGACTAATAAATTAATTTTTGGACTAACTTATTACTCACATAAAATACCTTATAATTGTCACACATTTATCACCACATATGTCGTAAAAATTCTGCCAAATATTAACTTACCTTTGGGTCAATTAATAAATGCATGAATCACAAAAACATATAATCATCTTAATATTTCAAATAAACTAATCTACACAAAAGAGGTCACTTTGGCGGCATTTTGTTTCAACTAATTTATTTAAAATATTAGACATCCTTAATTAAAAGCCAAAATTTAAATTTATTTGTTTCAAAATATTTACCTTAATTTCATATTTCAATCAAATTAAAAGATAATCATATATATTTATATAATTGTCCAAAACTAACATGCATTAAACCAATCAAAGCATGCATATATTATATATTTATATATAATAAAATATATATTAAAGAATTAAGCCATGCGAATATGTTAACCTTCTTTTTTAACATCAAAATAAATTCCTTATACCATTAAAGAAATAAATAAATATATATATAATGCTTTCAAAGAAAAGGCACAAAGTGACAGAAACATGATTTTGCAAATACAGTAGCACAAATCATGAATAAAGAAAACAATTGAATCGCTAGAAAAAGATTAAAACGCAAAAAATTTTGTAATTGAATTCATCAATTCAAAAATCACTCAAATTAAAAAATTAAAACAAAATCCAAAAATTTTAAGATGAATTCAAGATAATCAAAATTTAAAAAAATTACTTTAATATAAACCTTCAAAGATAAAATATATAAACCCATAAAATTTCATGAATCAATTATTCAAAAGAAGAGCCTTAATCAATTCTCAATGATTCAATATGACGAGGCTCGGATGTCACTTGTTAGATTTGTAAAATAAATCTAAAAATAAAACTGAATAAATCAGGATCTATCATGTCAAATCATCAAGAATAAATCAAGAACAAAACTAGATGCGAAAGCGTATCTGAATTCATGAATTCCTTGAAGTTTTACTGGATCTTGGGGATTTGATTTTCCAAATTAGCACACAAGAAATTCAGAAAATATTGGCTCTCATTTTTCTAATGATGGGATATTAGAAAAGATATATTATGTATAATTTGAGGACCATAACCCTAATATTTATAACCTTGACATATTAGTTCTAATCAATTTCTAATTAGCCTATCATTAATTAAAATTTGATTAGAACTCAATTACTAGAGTATATACACATATTTAACCCATACTTTATTTAATAATTAAAGCCTAATAAAATTCTAACCAAATTAGATCACTTTTAATTTAATCTAACATATCATAATAGTAAATAATAACATGTAATTACTCTTATTATGTATGTAATGTCTATATTTTCCAACAAAAAGAACTATAACTGAAAAAAAAAAAGTCTTCAGCTAAAGCTCTGTGATTCTTGGTTTTCTTTATCGATAATTCTTGAATTTGAATTAGTAAGATAGCACCTTAATCCTACAGGCATTGGTGCAAATGAAGAACTCGTTCACTCGCTTTCCGACAATTTTACAAGCTTGTGAGCATCATCGAAATGCTTAGGGGGCAATATTCCCGTTCTGTTGGTTGTTATAATGAAGCAGCTTTTCACTATGTAGAGAAAAAAAAAAAAACTGTTTTGGAGTAAACGACCCTAACTTTAATCAAAATTCCAAAAAAGAAAAAATACCTCGTGTCAATCACGTCAATAATAATGGATTAACTTATTTTTTAACAACAGTGATTAATTTGAACAATTATTGTGATATTGAATTTAGTTTTCCTTAATCAAAACTTCACTGATTAAAAGGTAAATATCATTCTCTAGAATGGCAAGACATTCAGTTCACCTTGACAGACAATTTACGGTAGAAAGCATTTACATACATTTCCACCATTCAATAAAATTTAGTTTGTTGAGTTCTATGAGGCACAAGGAATTTCTGGCTGACTGTTGCCATGAATGGCCTCAAAGACCTCAACACAAGCTTTCGAGAATCCCATTAATGCCTGAAATACATTGGGAAGGCTAGTTTTTAGATTGCTTAAAATCATGGTCTTGCTTAATTGGACTGAGTTTAGATGTTTGCCTTTCTGCACATCAACTCGCTTCTTTAAGGCTTCAGTTTTGGCACGCTTCAATGAAAGTGGATGCTTTGGGCTCAGCGTGGAGTTCATATCTAAAGTTAATACACTTCCCTCAACCTTTTTCTCCATCTCAGTTAGTGAAATTAACTCCTTCTGCAACCTTTTCTGAAGCTTCTCATATTTTCTTTTCTGGTTGTGCTCCTCAGCCTGCTGTTGGATTATAGATTGGATAGCCAACAAAAAACTCTTGATGGTCTCTGATGCCACCTGCATGCACCGTAGAGATATAACTCAAAATGATAGCATAGAGGAGATAATTTAACTAAAGAACTGCTTGAGCACCATATCCCTAATACTTGTATAAAGATCATGGTAAAGTTTACCTTATCAGGTAATTTTTCAAAACCAAGATGCCATTCTTCACAAAGCCTACGAACTGCAGATGAGCAATGACTCTGCTGCTGGTTGCTTACAAGGCAATCAGTACGTTGGATCCACTGGCAGAGTGCTCTTAAATACACTTGTTGAGATTTTATGAGCCTACAGAAGCTATAATACCAGAAAGAAACCTCAGTTTCAAGCTGAGCTGTAGCCTGAAGACGGGATTCAGTAGTCAGATCCATGCTTAAATTATCAGTGAGATGATTCAACTGCTTTGAAATATGGTTCTGAAATTGATGAGATTTGTACATCATTTTCCACATCTCCATCAGACTGTAATTGGGAAGATTAGACAATTTGAGCAAATTCAATCTTATACACTACTGAAATATAAACCATAATTCAAATAGTTCAATCACCCCAAGATGATTAAAAAAAAGACACCTAATCAATAACTGCTTAAGGCTTATGGACAATTTCACTAAAAACTGAAACAAGACACGGAAGATAATTTAAGTTGGAATTATAATTAAGAAGATTTCATCATACACTTATGGTTTTTTCTTGAATTAATGTATACTTGACACCTTTTGAAAGCCCCTTAAAAAATAAGTGAATTTCCAGAAATCAAATAATGCTAAATTACTTTGGTAATGAGGACCCTATCGACAACCGCATCACACCAGAACTTTGAGGTTTTTAGAGTATCTCTTCATTTAAGTATCACCAGGGCAAAGCTAGAATCTTGGTATTTGGAGGGCCAATTTTTTTTTGTTTTTTTTGTTTTTTTTTTTTGGGCGGGGGTTACAAAGTTAAAAATTTTACTTAAAAAGGACTAAAATTGCACTATGAATAATGGAAAGAGACCCCATTTAACCAGGGGGTCAAAGCCCCTGCCTTCTCCCCTAACTATGCCTTTGTGTATCACTGAACCGGTTAAAGAAATCTAAATATGTATCATGTAGCATAGCAACCAGATCTTACCCCGAAGTTAATGCAACCAGTTGTGGGTAAAGCTCCTCATCAATGAGCTCCAATATAGATGAACAGGCTGTACTTATTGAATGTTGCAAGCGTGTCATGTCAGTCTCCAGATTCTCAACACTTGATTTGATTTTCTGAGTCTTGGTCCAGTCATGGTTTTCATCTTGCTTTTGGAGCAACATCAATTTCTTTTCAAGCTCCAATTTGGTAACTTCTTCCTCCTACAAACATCATTATCACATTAGGATAAGACTCATACAGAAGTCAATATGAAACAGAAACCGAGGCAAAGCATGGTCATAAAATAGTCAATATACACACTACCGATGTATGCATTAAAAGATTCTGACATTGCCACCAAAATCACTCACATTATAATTTATTCAAGTTTTAATCAAATGAGCAGGATAGGTATCACTCTTACCTTTACTTCCTTGTAAAGCTTCTGCTCTGCAACATATAGCTTATCAAGAGTAATGCAATGAGCTCCAGGATTGCATGGTTTGCTATATCGACACTGAAAAGCATCTCTTGCAAGCTGAAGGGACTTAGAAGACCAGCTCCATGACAACGCACTAAAAACCTTTGCAGAATTGCTCCTCTTTCCTGTAGTGTAGACAAGTTTGGAAACAGTGTGCATTTATTACAACACAATGCAGCCAGCCAGATACTGGCTATTTGATGCTCAAATCACTTATTACAAGATCAAATAACAATTACCAAAGTAAAAAGTTCATTAGTATTCACTTTAAGGCCTAAATTGGTATCCATATTGCCAAGAGAAGAAAAAAGCACAGAAGCATGAAGACAAATATAATTCCAGCTTCAGCTTAGACAATTGCATCAGATAGAGCTTCCTATCCATGTTTTTACCATAAGAAAAAGAAAAGCACTTAAACATAGGGAAAATGATACTCGTAAAATAACAAATCGTTAAAAGGTTTGCTTACTTTTGTTTTCATTGAGTTTCCATGGAAGAGAATTGTTCCCTATGTTGATGTCTGTAAAAACAGCTATTTCCTTCCCACCAGCTGATGCCTTCAAAAAGTAGTCATCTAAGTCCTTCATAATTCCCTCTAAGGTCTTGTTGTTCTTCAATACTAACATGGCTACATCTGTCGAATCTTTATTATACCAGCTCATGATTGATAAGCTATCATCAGCTATTTCCCTTCGCAGAGACCTCACAGGGAGAGTATTTATGGCAAAACCTTCGACAAGCTCTTCTCCAGGATTTTCATCCTCAAACTGCATCTTACTCTCTGCCCAACTTTCCTCCTGAATTGGTTCCACTGTTTCACTCTGTTTTGGATGATGGAGAGGTGAAGTAGACTCAAAAAGGTCCCAATAGGTCCATGAAGAGCTTGCAGTAGGAGGTGGTGGGGTAGAACACTCATCCTGATTAATCTTTGCGCTTTCATCTTGGGCAGCTTCGATAATACCATTTTCACCGGCCTTTCTTGGATCAGGACTAAAAGAAGGTGGTGGCGGAGGAGGAGGAGGTAATGGGGAAGGTGGAGAGGGAGGCAATGTCAAGCAATGAGAGGTATTTTCAAGTTCTAATGAGTCGGACTCAGTAAACTGTCTCAGGGTTACACCAGTATTCTTCAATGCCCTCAAATATGCCAACTGGGCATCTGCAAATTCTCCTCTATATCCCACCAATTGTTTCATAAGCTTCTTCCGCTCCTTACAAACCTGCACCCTCCCTTCTCTCTCGATCCTTGAAGCAGCACAACCCATTTTCTCAATCAGGGATCATTAAAGTATCTACTTTAACCTGCATTACACAAAATCAAGCCCATTTCTCTACAACTTAAGTGTTGCTTATAATGCTGAAAAAGAAAAAAAGTAAGACCCAATCCTATTTCTATGGTTAATCATGCATTCTATTTCCATTAAGCTGAAATGATCACAACCATAAAAAGAACACACCAACGCCCTAAAAGGCAAATTTGTATTTCTCATACATATGAATTCCTTTCCGGGAAATTCAAAGATCTCAAATATCGCAAAGCGAGTAGTTAATCTCAAAGAAATTTTACAACTCATGCATTAACAAAGCAGCAGTCAGATTCCCTTGGGTAAAATGAGACTCGTAACCACAATCTGTTGCTTCTGCAGGATCTTCATACCTTACTTTTACGGTTACCAAAGGCCTCATAGAAGACAAAAGAAAAAGACTAGAAAACAAGAAAAAGAAACCAGTTGCTTTGTATGCTATCATATCATCTATCTACCATAAAGTAGCAATAGATTCAAATGGATGCCTTTGTCCTTAGGATTCCAACAAGGTTTCTCAATCAAAGTGATCATCAATATAATCAAAGATAAAAACTTCAAACCTAAAATTCTTACATTACATGCCTTTCAAAAACCGCTGATTCAGATCCTCAACAAGGCAAAAAGAACAAAAAAAAAAAAAAAGACGCACCTAGCTTCCAAAATCTTCATTGCTCAAACTAGAGCTGCAATACAGCAATTCCAAGACCAAAGAGAAAAGGGTTCCTCAGTAAGATAATTCTGAGTAATATCTAAAAGGAAAGAAAAGGTAGAAAAAACGACAAGAAGACAATGTGACTGTAATAGAAACTGCCAGAGACAGAGACATGCTTCTCCTTTCTTGTTGGAAAACTAAAACAGTAAAAACAAAAGGAAGCAATCTATCTTATGACTGAAACAATGATAAAGGAAAAAGTCAAAACTCGAAACAGAAGGGAAATGAGAGGAATTGCAAAAACTTATTAAAACTTAAAAGATGAAAAGCACCCGCCACCAAAAAGAAAGGTGAAAGACTTCTTATTTGCTTAGCTTTCCAAAGAGAGAGAAAGAGAAAGAAAAAAGAAAGAAGCATCAAGTGAGAGAGCTCACCCAAAGACAAAAGCATCCAAAGCAGAGGGAGGAGGCGAAAGCAGGCACATTTTTGCAACCTTTAAATAATTAAAACACTGAACCCCTCTCCACGCTAGCATGAGTGCGTTTTCCATACTATTATTATGTTTGAAAGAGGCCCACGTCATTAGCTGACTGCTCACTTTAGCGTCTTTGGTAGCTGTGTAAGTTAGCCTCATACTTTTGTACATTTCAGTAGAGTTGTTGACATAAATGGTTTTACCATCGCGGGTCGCATATTAAAATCCATGATAATTACGTACAAAATGTTTTATGAAAGTCAACTTATTAAATTGACATAACTTGATTTGCTTGAACTAGTTTGACTTATGAAACATATGAAAAAGTTCATCTAATTTAAAGTAACACTATGGTAAAACTAAAATTATCAAGGTAATTAATGTAAATCATAAGGGATAAAGATGTATAGAGTTTAAATTCATTTTAACTTGAATTTTGTAGATAGGCACAAATCTTAATCGTCGATGTAACTCAATCTATATCTTTGAATTTGGGGGAGCTCAACTATAAATAGACGTTTTTCCATTCATTTGTATTCACTCAATTGCAAACCTTCAAAGTAATAGTTTATTTTTTAGAACATTTACTCAAATACTTGGTGTGCATTATTTTTCTGTGGCTTCTTATTCGTTCGTAGCTTATTTTTTCTTTCGATTTTGCTTCTACTTTGCTTTGGTGCCTTAAAGAATTTCTGTAAGAATTCTCATTGTTCGAGAGTAGGCTCAGTTAGGCAGGAATTAAACCCAAGGAATTACCTAAGGCTGTGTGGTTTGCTAGACTAAAGTTCTAGCCTCGTGACAGTTGGTATCTGAGCCAGTATTCGAAGGCACCGATTGAGATGAAGAAAGGATGAGACAAGCAAAATGTCCCGATGGAAACCCATGGGAGGCCAAGAAAAATAATAGATCGAGGGATATGTTGTTGGTTTTGAAAAATCAAATTGTCAATCTTGAGGTATCCATAGGTGGTGTGAAGGAAACATTCAAGGTAGTTGAGGGACGTACTAAAGAGTTAGACTCGATGAGAGTGCAGCTTAGGGACTATGTGGTGAAGGCTTTTAATGCCAATTGGGATGTGATGAAAGAGGCTCTAAATGCCTCCATAGATGATCACACTGAGAAGCTGACTAAGAAGAATAATGCTCTCAAATCTATGGTCATTGCTTTGAAGGAGAAAACTAAGGCCATGATGGAAAAAATTAAGGAGCTTGAGGGAAAACTCGTTGTGTGCAGAGTTGCTATAGGAAAAAGGATGCTAGCTTCGGTCCTTAAGCAGCGCAAAATGGATATCCCCAAGTTGAAAGAGTTTAAGTGATGATGTCTGTAAGAGATATGGACAATTTTCTTGTAACACCCCTAACTCGTACTTATCATTAGAATAGGGTTTCAGAGTATTACCGAAATATTTAAAACATTTTACAGATAATTTAAGCAGATTACTATTCATTTACCGAAATCAATCAAAACGTCCCTTACTTAGACCCTTGAGGTCCAATACGAGTATTAGAATCAAATCGGTACTTAATCGAAAACTCATAAAATTTTTCACAAAATTTCAAAAATTTTCCAAGGTTGCAGGGCTCATACGCCCATGTGGTCTAGGGACATGCCCGTGTGGTCAGGCCGTGTACTACACACACCCGTGTCCTTAACCCGTGTAACTCTCTGACTTTTAAGGCATGAAGAAATTGAAGTCACACAGCCAAGTCAAACTCCCGTGTGCTAGGCCGTGTGGTAAATTTTTATTTTCGAAATTTAGGTGTAGTTTTCACATGGCCATGTAACATGCCCGTGTTCAGGGCCGTGTCAACCACACGGCTGAGACACACATACGTGTCTCTATCCATGTGCCCAATTCAGAGCATTCTATTTCTCATTTTTAAGATGCAGGGGACACACGGCCGAACCACATACCTATGGGACAAGCCATGTGTCACACACGGTCAAGACACACGCCCGTGTGGACAAAATAAAGCCATTTCCTAGCCTCATTTGTCACCCAAAACTTACCATTTTCCTGCACCAAAACTCACAAGCATATATTCACCAATCCAACATCATATTCACACAAAATTTGACATTAATCATATGGTATTATTTCTTGCATCAATGAATATAAACTTACTTTTATCATAAACTATTATGCTAACATAATTCCAACAACTAACACATAATAAGCACTTATGTGATTACCAACATATTACTTCAAAAATAGTCAAACTTAGACCTTCACTAGCCACTCCAATAGCTAGATTACAAGACCACAATTACAAGCCATCATTGGCCAAATAAGCTTATACATGCCATTATACTAAAATGAGATTTCAATTTATACCAAAATGTGATAGTGGATAGTGTGATGACTACTCCGACAGACTCCCAACCTTCGCGAGATTTTGAGCACTATAAAACAGTGAAAATAACAGAGTAAGCATTTTATACGTAGTAAGTTCGTATAACAGAAAATAAACTTACCAGTCATATTTATTAATACAAGCAAACATAAATATACATTCCATTAATTTTGGGTAAGTTACCTAAACACATACACTTATCCAAACAAGTTAGTCACATAATCTCACAAGAATATCAAGTAAACATAGATGAGCTCACCACATTACAAACTTCTATTAATTTCACCTTTCCACACTTCAATAGTCTTTTCCGTCGAACTATTGAAATCTCGATGGATGTTACGGTAATATACACATGTTCAAAAGTACCTATTAGGGTACATAATAAAAAGGCTGTAACACCCCTCACCCGTATTCAACGCCAGAATAGGGTTACAGAGCATTACTGGACCTACAATACTTTTAGACATATATTTCATATACAATTATCAATTCGAATACAACAAAATCATAACCAATCACAGTGTCCCTTAAACGAGCCTAAGAGGCCTTAAACATACATTGAAAGTGGTTCAGGACTAAACCGGATACTCAGGAAATTTTTCAACACTTAGTAAAATTTTTCTTAAAACAAGGGACATACGCTAGAGCGGCTAGGCCGTGTGTCTCACACGGCCTTCAGACACGCCCGTGTCACAGGCCGTGTCAACATTCGAAATGGAAGCACATGGTCGTGTCCCAGCCTGTGTTCTACCCTGTGTCCAAACAATTAAGGTTACTGACTTGGGTCACACGACCAACCACACGCCCGTGTGTCTAGCCCGTGTGCCCTTCGAAGTGGCCACACACGCCCGTGTGCTAGGTCGTGTGCTAGGCCATGTCAAAACTGTAACGTATACTAAGTTATGCAACACGGCCAAGTCACACGCCTGTATGCTAAACCGTGTGCAAATTAAGGGGTATACTGACTTGTACCACACGACCGGTCACATGTCTGTGTGTGAGACCGTGTGGAGCATACTGAATTTATTTCAATTTCAATATCAGGGGACACACGGCCCTGTAACAAGATTGTGTGTCACACACGGCTGAGACATACGCCCGTGTCTCTGCCCGTGTGGACAAAAATAGGCTATTTACCAAGCTAATTTGCCATCCAAATTTGCATATACCTACACAACCAAATTGGCACCAATTCAAAGCTTAAATAAACATCCAATTTAGCCACAATCAAGACTAATTCATACCATATCCAATACCAATATTCCAACATGCTTATAACTTCAAATCTTACTCTATCAAAACATACCAAAATACATATACAATGCAACTAGTTAAACATTTACCAAACACATATCATTTTGTACCAATTCACAAGCATGTTACCAATTCCACTAACCTCATATTATAAGTCATTCACATATTCACCCATAGACTCAAAATACTTTTACATGAATTCATAACATAAGCCATATATTTATATATACCAACAGTTGGTTCAAACATACCAAAACAAGCCAAGTTTCATGGCTATATATATATATATATATAAACCAAAACATAACCAACATGACCGATATCCTATACATGCCATATGATCAAACTATAAGCTCAAAAGTACCAAAGTGATGGTTGGATAGTGTGACGTAGTCTCCGACGATCCCCGACTCCAAGCTAACTTTGAAATCATCATAAGACATGAAAAATAAACAAAGTAAGCATTATAGCTTAGTAAGCTCGTATGATATGAACTTAACTAATCACAAATACACCATTCATCAATTTAAACATATTAATATGAAATTCATGATTACTAACAAACCTTTCACATACTTATTCGTACGTTTATAAGCCAACTTCGTAACATTTTCAATTTAAAGCTCATACTATGCATGTACATACCTGTAACAATCCATAACAAGCTTATACATATTTGGAATACCATTAAATATTCGATATCTCACACGCTAAGTGTCGTACATAGTTGAAGCTATCTCAAATCGCACATTAAGTGCCATATATAGCCGACGCTATCTCAATCTCACACACTAAATGCCATATATAACCGAAGCTATGTCGAATTGCACACTAAGTGCCATGTATAGCTGAAGCTATGTCGAATCGCACACTAAGTGCCACATATAGTTGATTTTATCGAACATGACTGTAATCCCGTATATACAAAATTAACTCATTTAATCAACTATTTATTGATCCCCGATCCTGATCTGAATTCTGTTTTTCTTAATCTAAATATATTCAAAATTAACTCATTTAATCAAATATTTATTCAATTCAATCCAAAATATACATTAGGGCTATTTTACACATTTGCCCCTAAACTTTCACATTTTTCACAATTTAGTCCTTATTTTATAAAATTGCAAATTCATGCAATTTAGTACAAACCCATGCTTAGCCGAATTTAATACATGTTACTAGCAGCCCATATTTTCAATTTATTCACACTTTTAACCACCACATTTCACATTTTCTCAATTAAATCCCTTTTTGACATTTTTGTCAAAAATCACTTTACAAAAGTTATTAATCTAACATTAAACCTTCCAAATCTATCTTAAATCATCAATTTGCTCAAGCATTCAACAATGGAAACATGATAAATCTTTCACAGTTTTGAAATTTAAAGTACGGGCTAGCTAAAATACAAAGCAACGATCTCAAAAACATAGACATCATTAAAAATGGATCAAAAACGAACTTACATGTAAGAATGAACCCTAGCCAAAAATTCAATCTTCAAATATGGTGTTTCTTTAGTTGATTTTCGGTGGATGATGATAATTAGGAAGACAACCATTTGTTTACATTATTTTAGTTAGGTTATTTAATAATTTACCATTTTAACCTTGATTTAAAACATTAAATATCACATAATATAAGCCCATAATTGTCCACCCACCATGATAATGGCCTAATTACAACATAAGGACCTTCACATTAAGGTTCTATAGCTATTAGATACTTTTAGCTAATAAAACTCCACTTTTACACTTTACGCGATTTAGTCCTTTTTATCAAATTAACCATTTAAAAGATAAAATTTCTTTGCAAAATTTTCACACATACATGCTATTATGCTATAAACATTAAAATAATAATAAAATAAATATTTTGACTTTGAATTTGTGGTTTCAAAACCACTATTTCGATTTGACTAAAAATGGGATGTTACAACTCTCCCATTTAGGGATTTTTGTCCCTGCAAATCTTACCAGTGAATAGGTTAGGTTACTGTTTTCTCATAGCTTCCTCGGGCTCCCACGTAGCCTCTTCGATACCATGACGATGCCACAAGACTTTTACTAAAGCTATGCATTTATTTCTTAACTCTTTGATCTCTCGAGCTAGAATTCTGATCAGTTCTGCGTTGTATGTCATATCGGGTTGAATTTCAATTTCAGACGGAGAAATCACATGTGATGGATCCAATCTATATTGACGCAACATCGACACATGAAATACGTTATGAATCTTTTCTAGCTCAACTGGTAATGCTAGTCGTTATGCCACTGACCCTATTCATTCAATAATCTCATACGGCCCGATGAAACGCGGACTCAATTTACCTTTATGACCAAATCGAAGGATTTTCTTCCATGGAGATACTTTCAGAAACACTTTGTCACCGATCTAAAATTAAATGTCTTTCATTTTAAATCCACATACGATTTCTGATGATCTGAAGCTGTTTTTAAGCAATCGCAAATTACTTTCACTTTTTCTTTGTTTTTTTGGGTCAAATCAACCTCGTGAATCTTTTTCTCACTCAACTTGGTCAAATACAACGGAGTTCGACATTTGCGACCATACAATGCTTCATATGGAGCCATCTTTATACTTGATTAAAAACTGTTGTTATACTCAAATTCAACCAACGGTAAATATTTCTCCCAATTGCCTTTAAACTCTAAAACACAACATCGGAGCATATCTTCGAGAATCTGAATTACACGCTCAGACTGTCTGTCGGTTTATGGATGAAAAGCTGTATTGAAATTCAACTTCGTACCTAGAGCTTCTTGTAGTTTCTTCCAAAATCGTGATGTGAACTTCGGATCTCTATCTAAAATAATCGAAACTGGCACCCCGTGCAATCTAACTATCTCAGTAATGTACAATTTAGCTAATCTATCAAGCGAAGAATTAGTACGTACTAGAATGAAATGTATAGATTTTGTCAGTCGATCTACGACAACCCAAATTGCATCTTTCTTCTTCAGAGACAAGGGTAATCCCGATACGAAATCCATAGTTACTCTATCATATTTCCACTCAGGTATCATTACATGCTGAAGCAAAACTGAAGTCACTTGATGCTCGGATTTCACTTGCTGACAAATCAAACACTTTGATACAAATTAGAAAATGTCTCGTTTCATACCTGACCACCAATACAACTTCTTCAAATCATTGTACATTTTGTTGCTCCCAGGATGAACAAATAAGCAACTACTATGTGCTTCGTGCAAAATTTTCTGAATTAGTTCAAAATTCTTTGGTACATAGATTCTATTTCAGAACATTAAACAATCATTGACTCTGATTTGATAGTCTGAATCACTATTCAACTCATATTGCATTCTTTTAGCTTGTAACTCGGTATCACACTTTTGAGCTTCACAAATTTGTTGAAGAAAAACTGGTTTAGCTTTCAACTTGACTAACATCGAACCATCATCAGACATATTCAATCTCGTATTCATCGCTCTCAAAGAAAATAGAGATTTCCTACTCAAGGCATCTGCGACTACATTAGCTTTCCCCGGGTGATAATCTATTACTAACTCATAGTCTTTTAGTAACTCAAGCCATCTCCGTTGTCGCAAATTCAAATATTTCTGAGTCATAATATATTTTAAGCTTTTATGATTAGTAAAGATGTGACATTTTTCACCGTACAAATGATGTCTCTAAATTTTCAATGCAAATACGATTGCGGCCAACTCTAAATCATGTTTTGGATAATTCTTTTTGTGCAGGTTTGGTTGTCTAGAGGCGTACGCTACAACTTTTCCCTCTTCCATCAATACGCAACCCAAACAGTTCAATGACGCGTCGCTGTAAATCACAAATTCTTTACCCGATTCAGGTTGAACCAACACTAGTGCCTCAGTTAACAATGCTTTCAATTGATCGAAACTTTGTTGACATTTCTTAGACCATTCAAACTTTACATCCTTCTGTAGCAGTCTGGTTATCGGTGTAGCTATCATTGAAAACCCTTTTACGAAACATCGATAGTAATCAGCCAATTCCAGAAAACTTCTAACCTCAGATACATTTCTAGGTGGTTTCCAATCAATTACTGTAGAAATCTTGCTTGGATCAACTCTAATACCTTCCGTTGAAACAATGTGCCCTAAAAATCTGACTTTTTTGAGCCAAAACTCACATTTACTGAATTTAGCATACAGTTGCTTATTTCTCAAGGTTTGTAACACAATCCTCAAATGCTCAGCATGCTCAGACTCATCTCTTGAATAGATCAGAATGTCGTCAATGAACACAACAACAAAACTGTCTAAATATAGTCTAAAAATCCGATTCATCAAATCAATAAAAATGGCAGGAGCATTAATTAGTCCAAAAGGCATAACAAAAAATTCATAGTGTCCATACCTCGTTCTGAATGCAATTTTTAGCACGTCTGAGTCTTTAACTCGCAATTGATAATAGCCAGATCTCAAATCAATCTTTGGAAACACTGTTGCATCTTTCAAGGAATCAAACAAATCGTCTATTCTCGGCAACGGATACTTATTCTTTATTGTAACCTTATTGAGTTGTATATAATCAATATATATTCTCATTGATCCATCTTTCTTCTTTAAGAACAATACTGGTGCACCCGAGGGTGAAAAACTAGGTTGTCCGAAACCTCTATCTGTTAACTCTTGCAATTAAGCTTTCAAGTCTTTCAACTCTATCAGAGCCATTCTGTATAGAGCTATAGATATCGGTTAAGTTCTCGACACTAATTCAATAGCAAATTCAACCTCTCTGATCGGTGGCAAACCTGGTAATTCTTCTGGAAATACATTCGAAAACTCACAAACAACAGGTATAGATTCAATCTTTCATTCAAAACCTTTATATCCAGTACGTATGCAAGATATGCATCACAACCCTTTTTCATACATTTTTGAGCTAACATAGACAATATCACTGTAACACCCCTTACCTGTATCTGACGCTGGGACAGGGTTCGAGGTGTTACCGGGCTTAAATGTAAGCAAACATACAAAACCAAAACATAAAATTTCATCCAATTTAAAACCATTCATACATATGCATAACGTCCCTATTATGGGCCTACGAGGCCCAAACCACACATTGGGAACGGTTCGGAACTAAACTGAGAACTCAGGAAAAATTTACAAAACTTAGAAAATTTTCATCATGAAATAGGACCACACGCCCGTGTGAGTTAAGAGACACACCCGTGGGGAATATCACACGCTCGTGCTTCAGGCTGTGTCCATCTTAGGGTGCATTCTGTTTATGACGTCATCAACACATTAGGGTCACACGACCAAGTCAAACGCCCATGTGCTTAGGCCGTGTGGCGGATTAAATTCCAAAAATTAAGTGTAGACTTCACACGGCCTTGGCACATGCCCATGTCCTGAGGCTGTGTCCTTCACACGGCCGTGTCTCTACCCTGTGTTTACTACTAGACATTCTGTTTTGCTTAATTAGGGTGCAGAGGACACACGGTTGGATCACACGCCCATAGGGCAGATCGTGTGTCACACACAACCTAGGCACATGCCCGTGTGTTTACCCATGTGGACAACTTTGAGGCTATTTTCCAAGCCAATTGCCACCCTCAAATGCTTACTCACTTATACCTTTTTTTGATAGCATGCAATGTAACAGCCCGAATTAGGCCCTAGTCGGAACGGTGGTTCCGGGACCACGAATCCGAGTTATAAAAATATTTAAAAATTATTTTCTGTGTTTATTATGTGTGAATTAGTATGTGTGAAATTTTCGTGATTTAATTTTGTCGTTTGGATGCCTAATTAAATAAAAGGGCTTAATCGCGTAAAATAAAGATTTGGTGGTTAAATGTAAAAGTATTTAATTGAACTTGTCTTTATAATTTGGAGCATTTATTATGCAATATAACAATTTTTAATGTGATGGACGGTAATAACCATTACTTATAATGGTTTAAAATTTTAATTAAAAGGTTAAATAAGTAAAATAATAAACATGTTATATATAATAAAACATAAAATAAGTTGTCATGCATTTTCTTTCATAAACTCATAACCAAATATCAAAATAAGAAAGAAAAAGAAAAAGCCTGGATTTCGACCATGGTTGATTGTAACGCCCTGATTTTGGGCCTAGTCTAAACAGTGGTTTCGGGACCACAAATTCGACGATGAAAATTTTATTTTTATTATATTTTTATGGTCTATGAGTTTAAAAAATAATTTTGTGAAAATTTCATTCGAAAATTTTCACATTCGGACACTTAATTTAGTCAAAAGGACTAAATCGTAAAAAGTGCAAAAGTTGAGTTCTATATGTTAGAAGTGTCAAATTGTTATGAGTTTTTAAATTAAAGGTCCTTAAATGGTAATTAGACCATTGGTTAATTTTTGGACAAAAATGGACATGAAATGGGTGTAATAAAATATTTTTAAGTTAGAGGTATTTTGGTAAACTAATAATTAAAAGAATTAAAAAGGGAAATAAGCCAAATTAGCTATCATCTTCTTCATTCAACCGTTTCTACCAGCAGCAGCCATGGTTAAGGTTTGTTCAAACTCCCAAGCTCGATTGTAAGTGCCCACTAACCCCATTTTTAAAGTTCTTTACATTTTTGAAATCCCGGTAACTTGTTCTACTTATTTCTACCATTAATTTGAGCTAAGGTTCATGTCTAAAAATTTACCCATGAATAATATGCATGTATTTTGATGTCTAATGATAGAAAATGAAGGTTGGTGTTAGATAAACGACTTTTGCTAAGCGATTTTACGTGAAAACGAGTAAAATGACATAATCGGTAAAAATACCTAATGTTCATACGTACATGTTAGAGTGAGAATTGGATGTTGCTATAGAAGGGAAAACTGATCAGTGTGTCATAAAACATAAGAAAATAGGATGAAGTTTAATTTACGAGATTTGGGGCAAAAGTGTAAATATGTGAAAGTTTAGGGGCAAAATTGTAATTTTTCCAAAATATGATTTTGGGTTGATTTGAATAATATGAGTCCTAATTAGGCTATATTTGAAATGATAAAGCAAGGAAAATCGAAATTCGGGCTAAAATAGGCAAAATACCAAGTTGTGGACAAAATGGTACAAATGACCATTTTCGCATACGAGGTAAGTTCATATGATTTTAATAATGCAATGTGTATTTTAATGTTAATGTTATGATATTATATGAATTGTAAGTATACATATATGTGAATGATTTGATATTATGTAAATGATGTAACATTACTATATGTTGTTGATGTCTTTATAATGTTATTGTAACGCCCCCACGCCCGAGACCGTCGCCGGAGTCGAGTATGAGGTGTTACTAAGCTTAATTTAACATTTTTAGAACTTTGGATTATTTGTTTCTACATTCACAGCTTTCAAGCTACTTGTGTCACAGTCACAAGAAAAATCATATCTCGAGTTACAAAACTCAAAATCAAGATCTGTAAATTTTCCCCGAATCTAGACTCATATACCTATCTACTAATTTTTTTTCTAGAATTTTTGGTTGGGCCAATTAGTACAGTTTATTAGTAAAAGTTACCCCTGTTACAGGACTTGACTGGACTAACCTCTGTTTACTACGAACCACATTTCTCTCTGTACAAAATTAATATGATTATGAGGTTTGTTTATCATGAAACTAAACTCAATAAGAATTATGAGGATATAAAATAAACCACTTAATTATATCTGTACAATTTATGGTAAATTTCTAAAGTTGGAACAGGGGATCCAGAAACTGCTCTGACCCTGTTTCACTAAAATTCAAATATCTTCTAACATATAATTCAATTACTTGTTTAATTTGTTTTATGTGAAACTAGACATAATAAGATTCAATTTTATATTTATTACATTACCTAATTCAATTTCTATGATTTTTAGTAAATTTTCAAACTCACGTCAGTGTTGCTGCAATATTCTGTTTATGGCAAATTTCATCCCTTTTTATGAGTTTTCATGATTAAAGTATCCTATTAACCTTCCATGACATCAAACATAATCTAAACAAACCATTTCCATAACTTATCATTATCAAGCATTTTCTCAACCATTCCATCACCATATCATAAGATCATTTACACAAAATAAGTATATTGCTATACATGACATACTTAAATTTACAAGCCATTTACGGAAAAGTTCTTCAGATAGTGTGACTGAGCCTTCGACCTATCCCGACTCCTGAGCTGGCTTTTCCAAAACTACAATGAGTAAGAAGGAGGGAGAAAGCATAAATGCTTAGTAAGTTCATATGCAAATAATAAGTAACATAACAAACAATCAAACTAATCAACATTAGCATGCATCACCAAAACACATATCACATTTCTAATAATTTTTCATCATCTTATTACCTTATCGTGGTTGTATCAATACTCAACCCGAAGGTTAAATACATACCTATCCAAAATATCCATTTCACATCACTTACCAATACGTCTCTTTACATCTCGAGTATTCCTCCATTTGAGTAAAACTTTACCCGTTGAACACATCGGAATATAATTCGGATACATGGAAACTTTGCACATGAGTGCCACATATGTAGCCAAGCTACTATGTAACCCACCCATAAGCGAACTCGAACTCAACTCAACGAGCTCGAGCGTTTGCATCCATAAGTGAACTCGGACTCAACTCAACGAGCTCGGATGCCTAGTTACATCTCACGAACTCGGACTCAACTCAACGAGTTCGGACATTCGCATCCATAAGTGAACTCGGACTCAACTCAACAAGTTCGGATGCTTAACCATCCTAGTGACATGTCACTTGTATCCTAATCTATTCCTAAGGTTCAAACGGGATTTTCCTCGAACACATATCCTTGCCGTCTTCCGTAGAATGCCGAAATCAATACTCGGTAACAATTTATTTTTAACAAGTAGTTCACATAATTTGCATTTTATTCGAAATTAACCACAAAGCATATATTTCATGATAAAAATCAGCATATCATATATTAACATCAATAACTTAAAAAATAACAATTATGTTATATTATTTACATATGAGCTTACCTTGGTACCAAAATACAAAGATTTTGCAATTTAGTCCACAATCTTTTCTTTTCCTCGATTGGGGTCGATTCCACGTCTTTCTTGATCTAAAATAACACATTTAGCTTATTTAATACTCACATTATCAAATTAATCCTTAATTCAAATTTTGGCAAAATTACAATTTTACCCCTAAACTTTTGCATATTTACACTTTTGCCCCTAGGCTCGGGATTAAATTTTATTCCTTATTCTTATGTTTTATAACATGCTGATCACTTTTCTCTTCTATGGAAACATCAAATTCTCACTCTAACATGTACTTGTGACTATTAGGTATTTTTACCGATTAAGCCCTTTTACTCGTTTTTGCTTAAAATCGAGTAGTACAAGTTGTCTAACATAATTTAAAACTTCATATTCTATCATAAAACATCAAAATACACAAATTTCACCTATGGGTATTTTTCCAAATATAAACCCTAGGTTAAATTATTGCTAACATAAGCTTAATCGAGTTATCGGGATCTCAAAAACGTAAAAATCATTAAAAACGGGGCTTAGAATCACTTACTATGAAGCTTGAAAGTTGAAGAAACCCTAGCTATGGTGAGAGTGAAGTTTCGGCAGCAACTAAATGGGGAAGATGACTATTTTGTGTTATTTTTCCCATTTTATTTCATTTAATATCCAAATGACCAAAATGCCCTTAATACCTTTCTTTGAAAATTTTCATATACAAGCCCATTTTTGTCCAAAATTTTAAAAATTGGTCAAATTAATATTTAAGACCTCCTAATTAATATTTCAAAGCAATTTCATACTAAAAACTTCTAGAATGCAAGTTTTGCAACTTATTCGGTTTAGTCCCTAACTTCAAATTAAGCATTTTATGCATAGAATTTCTTCACAAAATTTTCACACAATCATGCAATCATATCATAAACCTCAAAATAATTATAAAATAATTATTTCTATCTCGGATTTGTGGTCACGAAACCACTATTCCGATTAGACCCTAATTCGGGATATTACAACTCTCCCCCCCTTTAAGGATTTTCGTCCTCGAAAATCTTACCGGTAAACAGATGTGGGTATTGATTTCTCATATTTTCTTCGGATTCCCATGTAGCTTCTTCTACTCCATGCTTTTGCCACAACACCTTCACAAGTGCAATATTTTTATTCCTTAGTTGTTTGACCTCTCGAGCTAAAATCTTAATCGGTTCTTCTTCATAGGTCATATCTGGTTGTAGTTCAATTTCTGTCGGTGAAACTACATGTGAAGGATCCGAACGATACCGACGTAACATAGATACGTGGAACATATTATGAATCTTCTCTAATTCAGGTGGTAAAGCTAGCCGATATGCTACCGGTCCAACTTTTTCAATTACTTCATACGGCCCAATAAAACGCGGACTTAATTTGCCCTTCCGTCCAAATCTAAGGACTTTCTTCCACGGAGACACCTTTAAAAATACTTTATCACCAACTTGAAATTCAATGTCCTTTCATTTTAAATCTGCATAAGATTTCTGTCTATCCGAAGCAGCTTTCAAACAATCTCGAATTACCTTCACTTTTTCTTGATTTCTTTTATTAGATCAACTCCATAAATCTGATTTTCCTTGAGTTCATCCAATACGAGGCGTTCAAACTTACGACCATACAATGCTTCATAAGGTGCCATTTTCAAGCTCGTCGATAACTATTATTGTAAGCAAATTCTACCAATCAGTAAATATTTTTCCCAACTTCCTTGAAATTCCAATACACAACATCGAGCATATCTTCAAGAATCGAATTACTTTCTCGATTGTCCATCGGTTTGTGGGTGAAAAGCAAGATCGAAATTTTTACTTCGTTACCTAACGCGTCTTGCAACTTTTGCCAAAACCGCGAGGTAAACCTCGGATCTCTATCCGAAATAATCGACAATGGTATTCCATGTAATCTAATAATTTCTCTAATATACAGTTCAGCCAACTTGTTAAGAGAATAATCCGTGATGCGTCATCGGGATAAAATGAGCCGACTTAGTTAATCATCAACTATTACCCAAATGGCATCTTTCTTTCCTGGAGTCAATGGCAATCCTGATACAAAATCCATAGTAATCCGATCCCATTTCCATTCAGGAACCATAATAGGCTGAAGTAATCCCGAAGGTACTTGGTGTTCAGCTTTCACCTGTTGACAAATTAGGCATTTGGACACAAACTTTGATATATCCCTTTTCATTCCATTCCACTAATACATTTTCTTCAAGTCATTATACATTTTTGTACTACCCGGATGAATCGAGAAACAACTACTATGTGCTTCCTGTAGGATCTTTTGAATCAATTCCTCATTCTTCGGTACACAAATCCGATCTTTAAACATTAAGCATCCATCAGAACCAATTCTGAAATCTAACTCTATATCAACTTCACACTGCTTTCTTTTGGCTTGCAAATCTTGATCATCTTTCTGAGCTTCAGAAATTTCTTGTAAAAACATCGGTTTTGCTCTTAACTCTGCTAGAATCGAACCATCATTTGACATTTTCAACTGAGTATCCATAACTCTCAAAGCAAACAACAACTTTCTGCTCAAAGCATCAGCAACCACATTCGCTTTTCCCGGATGATAATCAATAACAAGCTCGTAATCTTTCAATAACTCCAACCATCTTCGCTGTCTTAAATTCAAGTCTTTTTGTGACATCAAGTACTTAAGACTTTTATGGTCGGTATATACCCGACACTTTTCACCATACAAATAATGTCGCCAAATCTTTAAAGCAAACACCACCGCAGCCAACTCCAAATCATGAGTAGGATAATTCCTCTCATGAGGTTTTAACTGCCTCGAAGCATAAGCCACCACTTTTCCTTCTTGCATGAGCACACACCCCAAACCGCTTAGAGAAGCATCACTATACACCACAAATTCTTTACCTGATTCGGGCTATACTGATACTGGTGCTTCTGTTAATAACTTTTTCAATTCTTCAAAACTCTGTTGACATTCTTCCATCCATTCAAATTTAACATCCTTTCGGAGTAGTCTAGTTATAGAAGCAGCAATTATAGAAAATCCATTTACAAACCGCCGATAATACCCAGCTAGCCCCAAGAAACTTCTAACTTCAGTTACATTTTTCGGTGGTTTCCAATCAACAATGGCTGAAATTTTACGAGGATCAACCCGTATACCATCACCTGAAACAATATGACCCAAAAATCCAATTTCCCGGAGCCAAAATTCACTTTTACTAAACTTAGCATACAGCTGCTTATCTCTCAAAATTTACAAAACTGTCCTCAAATACTCAGCATGCTCTGTCTCATCTTTTGAATAAATTAAAATATCATCTATAAACACCACAACAAATTTGTCCAAGTATGGTCGGAATATGCGATTCATTAAATCCATAAACACAAAGAGAGCATTTGTCAACTTTGAATGGCATAACTAAAAATTCATAATGACCGTACCTTGTTCTAAAAGCGCTTTTAGGCACATCCGACTCTTTTACCCGAAGTTGACAATACCCAGATCTCAAATCAATCTTTGAAAACCATGTCGCTCCTTTTAGCTGATCAAACAAATCATCAATTCTTGGCAACGGATACTTGTTTTTGATTGTCACCTTGTTTATCTGCCGATAATCAACACACTACCTCATAGAACCATCCTTCTTTTTCACAAATAACACGGGAGCACCCCAAGGTGAAAAACTCGGTCTCACAAAGCCTTTATCAGTCAACTCTTGCAACTGCGACTTTAATTCCTTCAACTCTGCTGGTGCCATTCTATACGGAGCAATCGAGATCGGAGCCGTTCCCGGTATCAAATCAATACCAAATTCTACTTCCCTGACTGGAGGCAAACCCGACAATTCTTCTGGAAATACGTCTGCAAATTCACACACAACCGGCACTAATTCAGCTTTCTTTTCAACTTCTTTTGTATTAATTACATACGCCAAATAAGCTTCATAACCCTTTCTCAGATATCTTTAAGCCGACATTGAAGAAATCACACTAGGCAATGCCTCTGATTTATCTGATTCAACCCGCAGAGTTTCACCATTTTCACACTTTAATTCTATAACCTTTTCTTTGCAATTTATTTTAGCATCATGCAATGTCAACCAATCCATACCCAAAATAACATCAAACTCATCAAACGGCAACAACATCAAGTCGGCCGGAAAGTAATGATCCCGAATCATTAAAGGACATTTCTTACATACTTTATCAACAATCACATATTTGCCTAATGGATTCGACACTCTAATCATAAATTCTGTGTTCTCAACAGGTATATTCATACTGGACACCAATTTCATGCACACATATGAATGAGTAGAACCGGGATCAATCAAAGCAATAACATTAACATTATAGAGAGAAAATGCACCGGTAATTACATCAGGTGAGGAAGCATCTTCGCGCGCTTTAATAGCATAAGTTCTAGACGGAGCCCTTCCTTCAGGTCTAACTAGTGCATCCCTGGCTACATTCTTACTACTTGCTTCACTCCCAGTTTTTCTTGGATATCTTCCTCTCGAATCCGCCCCACTTGCTTTTGTATTTTGAAAATTTTCTTTTTCAGCTCTCTCTGGGCAGTCTCTAATAAAATGATCCGGAGAACCACATCGAAAACATTCATTTGCTCTGCACGGACCAAAATGATTTCTACCACACCGCTGGCACTCAGGTTTAACAAATCTCGAGTTCCCTACCTTTGTTTGCTGCAAGTAGTCCGGGACTTAAGACCCACATTTTGCTTCTTATAATTCCCATATGATTGCCCAGCTGAAGCTTGGGAACGAGGATTCATATTTCTTGACTTTCCAGGTTGCTGTGAAAATGAACTACTCATCGGTCTTTTCTTCTAGTTTCTAGTCTCAGCCTCTACCTTTTTCTTCTCTTTAAGTAGCTCTTCAGCCTTGCAAGCTCGATCAACCAATACTACCATTTCTTTTAATTCAAGAATTCCAACAAATACCTTGATGTCTTCGTTGAGCCCGTCTTCAAATCGTCGGCACATCTTGGCCTCTGTAGGAACATACTCTCTGGCATACTTACTTAATCGAACAAACTCTCTTTCATATTACATGAATCACATATTACCTTGCTTCAACTCAAGAAATTCTTTACGCTTACGATCAATAAATCTTTCACTAATATATTTCTTCCGAAACTCTTCTTGAAAGAATTCCCAAGTTATTCTCTCTTTCGGTACAACCGAAATCAAAGTCTTCCACCAATTATAAGCTGAATCCCTCAACAACGCATTTCAAACATTCTTCAGGTGTACAAGATAATTCATCAAATACCCGGATAGAATTTTCAAGCGAACTCTCTGCTTTCTCGGCATCATCATCAATATTTGCCTTAAATTCTTCAGCCTCTTGCTTGCGGATTACATCAACCGGAGTTCTATGAAATTTCATCGATCCATACCTTGAGGCATCGGGGCTACTGAGTTGAGGAATTGGGGAGGTGGGGAGGTTGTACATTTGGGTTCGTGCACGAACGAACTCGAGTGTACCATGCACTCATCATTTGGAGAAAGGCTTCCCGACCCTTTCTCCTCCTCCCCGACCAACAGTAGGAGGTGGATTTTCGATCGCGCTGCTCTCCTTCAGCCGAGTCATGGCGCATTACTCTCTACTTCAGCTGGATCGGGATCCATTTACTATAAAAAAATCATTTAAAAAGGTCAGAAGTCGTCACACTATCACAATTTATACATATGGCATGTATAGCAAAATCCGTACATACAATACGTAGTCCGAGAACCGACTAAACCTGCTCTGATACCAACAAATGTAATGCCCCCACGCCCGAGACCATCGCCGGAGTCAAGTATGATGTGTTACTAAGCTTAATTTAACATTTTTAGAACTTTGGATTATTTGTTTCTACATTCACAGCTTTCAAGCTACTTGCATCACAGTCACAAGAAAAATCATATCTCGAGTTACAAAACTCAAAATCAAGATCCGTAAATTTTCCCTGAATCTAGACTCATATACCTATCTACTAATTTGTTTCTAGAATTTTTGGTTGGGGCAATTAGTACAGTTTATTAGTAAAAGTTACCCCTGTTACAGGACTTGACTGGACTGACCTCTGTTTACTACGAACCACATTTATCTCTGTAAAAAATTCATATGATTATGAGATCTATTTCTCCTGAAACTAGACTCAATAAGGATTCTGAGGATATAAAATACACCACTTAATTATATCTATACAATTTATGGTAAATTTATAAAGTTGGAACAGGGGATCCAGAAACTGCTCTGACCCTGTTTCACTAAAATTCAAATATCTTCTAACATATAATTCCTTTACCTGTTTAGTTTGTTTTATGTGAAACTAGACATAATAAGCTTCAATTTTATATTTATTCCATTACCTAATTCGATTTCTATGATTTTTAGTAAATTTTCAAACTCACGTCAGTGTTGCTGCAATATTCTATTTATGGCAAATTTCATCCCTTTTTATGAGTTTTCATGATTAAAGTATCCTATTAACCTTCCATGACATCAAACATAATCTAAACAAACCATTTCCATAACTTATCATTATCAAGCATTTTCTCAACCATTCCGTCACCATATCATAAGATCATTTACACAAAATAAGTATATTGCAATACATGCCATACTTAAATTTACAAGCCATTTACGGAAAAGTTCTTCAGATAGTGTGACTGAGCCTTCGACCTATCCCGACTCCTGAGCTGGCTTTTCCAAAACTACAATGAGTAAGAAGGAGGGAGTAAGCATAAATGCTTAGTAAGTTCATATGCAAATAATAAGTAACATAACAAACAATCAAACTAATCAACATTAGCATGCATCACCAAAACACATATCACATTTCTAATCATTTTTCATCATCTTATTACCTTATCGTGGTTGTATCAATACTCAACCCGAAGGTTAAATACATACCTGTCCAAAACCAATACGTCTCTTTACATCTCGAGTATTCCTTCATTTGAGTAAAACTTTACCCGTTGAACACATCGGAATATAATTCGGATACATGGAAACTTTGCACATGAGTGCCACATATGTAGCCAAGCTACTATGTAACCCGCCCATAAGCGAACTCGAACACAACTCAACGAGCTCGGGCGTTCGCATCCATAAGTGAACTCGGACTCAACTCAACGAGCTTGGATGCCTAGTTACATCTCATGAACTCGGACTCAACTCAACGAGTTCGGACATTCGCATCCATAAGTGAACTCGGACTCAACTCAACGAGTTCGGATGCTTAACCATCCTAGTGACATGTCACTTGTATCCTAATCTATTCCTAAGGTTCAAACGAGATTTTCCTCGAACACATATCCTTGCCGTCTTCCGTAGAATGCCGAAATCAATACTCGGTAACAATTTATTTTTAACAAGTAGTTCACATAATTTGCATTTTATTCGAAATTAACCACAAAGCATATATTTCATGATAAAAATCAGAATATCATATAATTAACATCAATAACTTAAAAAATAACAATTATGTTACATTATTTACACATGAACTTACCTTGGTACCAAAATACAAAGATTTTGCAATTTAGTCCACAATCTTTTCTTTTCCTCGATTGGGGTCGATTCCACGTCTTTCTTGATCTAAAATAACACATTTAGCTTATTTAATACTCACATTATCAAATTAATCCTTAATTCAAATTTTGGCAAAGTTACAATTTTACCCCTAAACTTTTGCATATTTACACTTTTGCCCCTAGGCTCGGGATTAAATTTTATTCCTTATTCTTATGTTTTATAACATGCTGATCACTTTTCTCTTCTATGGCAACATCAAATTCTCACTCTAACATGTACTTGTGACTATTAGGTATTTTTACCGATAAGCCCTTTTACTCGTTTTTGCTAAAATCGAGTAGTACAAGTTGTCTAACATAATTTAAAACTTCATATTCTATCATAAAACATCAAAATACACAAATTTCACCTATGGGTATTTTTCCAAATATAAATCCTAGGTTAAATTATTGCTAACATAAGCTTAATCGAGTTATCGGGATCTCAAAAACGTAAAAATCATTAAAAACGGGGCTTAGAATCACTTACTATGAAGCTTGAAAGTTGAAGAAACCCTAGCTATGGTGAGAGTGAAGTTTCGGCAGCAACTAAATGGGGAAGATGACTATTTTGTGTTATTTTTCCCATTTTATTTCATTTAATATCCAAATGACCAAAATGCCCTTAATACCTTTCTTTGAAAATTTCATGTACAAGCCCATTTTTGTCCAAAATTAGAAATTGGTCAAATTGCTATTTAAGACCTCCTAATTAATATTTCAAAGCAATTTCATACTAAAAACTTCTAGAATGCAAGTTTTGCAACTTATTCGATTTAGTCCCTAACTTCAAATTAAGCATTTTATGCATAGAATTTCTTCACAAAATTTTCACACAATCATGCAATCATATCATAAACCTCAAAATAATTATAAAATAATTATTTCTATCTCGGATTTGTGGTCACGAAACCACTATTTCGATTAGACCCTAATTCGGGATATTACAGTTATGATGATTATTATTTAAGAATTGTTGCATTCTATGATTATTGTTGAATTATTATAAAAATTATGCGGAATACTTGAAAAATATGAGTTGCCACCGGAGTATTGATATTGACATCACGAGAAAGATGGCAAAGGCGTATGATCGAGGAAAATCCCGTTTGAACATAAGGAATAGATTAGGATACAAGTGACATGTTACTAGGAAATTGAGATCCGAACTCGTTGAGTTGCGTTCAGAGTTCGGGAGAATTATGAGGCATCCGAACTCGTTGAGTTGCGTTCTGAGTTCACTTATGGATGCAAGCATCCGAACTCGTTGAGTTGTGTTCCGAGTTCATTATGGATGTGAACACTTGAGCTCGTTGAGTTGCGTTCCGAGTTCATTATGGGTGAAATTATAGTAGCTTGATTTCGTGTATCCGAATTATATTCTGATGTGTTCAACGGGTAAATCTCAAGTGAACGAAGTGAAATACTCCAGATGAAAGCGACATGTTGGTAAGTGTTGTGAAATGAGTACGATGAACAAGTATGTGCATAAACTCTCGAGTAAAGAACTCGATATGTTGTATTTGTGTGGTAAGAATGTTCATGGGAATGCTTTTGTGATGACCTTGTGATTATGAGCCCATGCTTGTGAAGCATAATTATGTGTTCTTACCATGATGGATGAAATGATATTGTATAGATTTGGTGAATAATAGTGGTGAATGAGTAAATTCAGCTTTGATAGTTTCGGGTTATTGTAGTTGTGCAACTTTGGAAATTCACCATAAATTGTGGAAATTGAGTTAGGGGCTGAATAAAATATGAGATTAAATCTCAATGAGTCTAGTTTCACATAGAGGAAATGGTACATGCAATTGAACTTTATGTTATGAGATATTAAAATTGTTGTGAGACAGAGTCTGAATGACTTTGAGATCCCCTATTCCTATTTGAGAAATTCACTAAAAATTGTACAAAAATAATTAGGAGTTATAATTTAAATGTATAGATTCCTTACTGAGTCTATTTTTAAGATAAATAAATGGCATAGCCCTTTGAATTCTGTATAGAGAGAAAATTGATTCGTAGTGAATAGAGATTAGAGTAGCTGAAAACTGAAATAGGGATAACTTTAATGAATAAACTGTACCAATTGGCTAAACCAAAAATTCTGGAAATTTTATGACAAAAAGGTATATGAGTCTAGTTTCAAGAAAAATTAACGGAACTTAATTTGGAGTTACGTAACTCCAGATATAAATGATTTAGTAACAGTAATTTGGTAAAATAGCTTAACCTGAACATGTGTAAATTGTACAATTTTGATGTTTTATCTTAGAAAAGCATGATGTTAATTGCTTATTAATTTCATATGGAATTACTAAGCGTAAAGCTTACCCCTTCCTCTCCACTTCTTCAGTTTTGGCAGGTCGGCTCGGGGTTGGAGATCATCGAAGGCAGAATCACACTATCAAGCTATCACTTTTGGGAGAATTAATTCAATATTTGAAATATCAAGTGAGTGGCATGTATAGGAAGTTAGTTTGTGATATGTATTATTATTATGACTTTGGCCAACCGTATTGGTCTGCATTGAGCTATCATATATGGTCATGAGATATGACCTTTATTCATTATGGGTTGTAAATTTAATTAAACATGTTATGTCTTATGTTTGTGATGTGATGATATAGTTAGGTTTGTTTGTTATGCATGATTAGTAATATATCCTGTAAGTTGAATGCATGCCTATGGATTATGAATTAAATGTGTAATATAGAGATGAGTGATGTTGCCTTAGACATGGATATTTAAGGGATGATATGCATGTGTTTGAGAAGTTTTGAATTAAATGAAAATTTATGGCTTGATTTTCGTCTTTGTGTATGGTTAAGTCTGGTAATGTCTCGTACCCTGTTCCAGCCTTGGATACGGGTAAAGGGGTGTTACATTTGGTGGTATCAGAGCTATGGTTTAGTCGGTTCTCGGACTAACCTAGCATGTGTAAAAGTCTAGTTATACATGCCACGGATCCGTGATAGTGTGATGTCTCTCGACGCGTAAGAGCACCGTCTTATTTAGACAAAGGTACTCTCCAACCGAGCTGCACCGACCATGTTCAAGGTGATTGAAGGTATTTGAGTAAAATTATGATTATGATAAGTCTCGGTTCAGAAAAGTATGAATAAAAGTTTATGATATATATGTGATAACACGTGATATGAAAGTTTATGTTGTGATGAATACCCATACTTGCTTAATGCTCATATGATGTAGTGCAATTGGCTTCCTTGATAAGTTGAATGGGATAAATAGAAATTCGTAGAGGTATGTAAGGGTTCATAATATCATGATACGAATGAAAATGTCATTGTCTTGATTGGACATTGAATGTTGATGAATGTTAATGATATTTTTATGAGATAAAGAATTATAACGAAATGAACTTATCTATGTTAAATTGTTTGGACTGAATTATATGATTGTAATGATATGTATATGATGATGAAAGTTGTGTCATATGTATATGTATAAGAAAGTCGAGTCAGAGGCCTTACAACCCCTTCCCCTTATCGAAGTGGTGCCTATAATGAAATTTCATGAGATTTGTACTGAATAAGTTACCGGTTGAAAAACCAAAGAGTTCAATGATAGAATAATTATAAGAATGATTAAGAGATTGAGAATGATTTGATAAGTAAAGTCAGAGCTAGAAAAGTATTAGGTTGACATAAAGATTATTGGAGCTATGCACTGTCCCAGTTAGAGAATGAATTTACTTTAGTAAATTGAATTACTCTGGTACATGGTCGAGAAAAGTGTAAATCAAAATTTCTTCAGAACTAGTCTTCTTTAGTG
The DNA here is from genome assembly GCA_025698465.1 of Gossypium longicalyx. Lineage (NCBI taxonomy): Eukaryota > Viridiplantae > Streptophyta > Magnoliopsida > Malvales > Malvaceae > Gossypium > Gossypium longicalyx. Next base: position 60,551,210 of record CM046995.1, on the reverse strand, counting down.
AAAGGTCTAACATGAAATTTGTGATGGTAGAACTAGTTGTGGGAAATGATATTTGAAATGTGAAATATCTGATTGTGACAGTTACGGCTGAATAGATTTAACAGTTTCTTCTGAAATGTTCTATGTATTTATCCGTTCTCAGAAGAAAAAAATTTCTATGGCTGTTGATTTTTTTTAAGAGATTCTTGTTATATGAGAATGTTTTCTAATCCTGGTGTTAGATAGAAGCATTGGTAATCTGACTGGTTTATAATTTGTATTGCTGTATTTCCTCGGGCATTTTATTACATTTCGTCTGGTAAGAATTGATGAGACGATATGTATGGGAAGATACATTGTTCTTGTTATATTTGATTCTAGTGGGATTAAATGATGTTTTCTTCTGGACTTATTTTCTCTGAGGAATTTTCGAGATCTTCCATATTTTGCTATGAGTTTGGTTTTTGATTTTCTGGCATAGTATCGTATCTTGAGTTTCTTTATTCTGGGTTTCTCAATCTTGGATTTCTTTATTCGGTTTTCTTGTTATCTTTATTCCATAATTTGTCAATTATGACTCATGTTTGAAGTGCATTCTTCAGCTCGTGATAATTATGACAAGCATGACTATACTTCCGATTTGATCTTGGTAATGTGGTGATTTTAGTATTGGGATTTCTCAAATTTTCGTGTAAGGATTTGAAAACAGTAAAGGCATAAGTGATAAAAGTGCAAGTTTCAATCAGTATGGTGGATTACTTCTCTCAAGTAAGTCAATTATAATTAATGACTTCAATTGAGATATTTTGGTTACTTGAGCTAATGCAATTGAGATGGTTTTGATTAGCGTAAGGAATGAATAGTAAAGGACTGCATGATGAATTGTTTAGTAACTAGAAGAAAGGATTACTTGAAATATCATTCAACGGTGTTTAGATCGGCTCGAGTGTTTAATCTGTGTGAATTATTTATTTATTTGAAAGATTTCATATGACAATTATGTCAGGATCATGTTTCCCAAGTTTGATAATAGAATTTAATTTCTTTACGGGTAAAAGGCAAATAGTCTGAACGAGAAGTGTATATCTCTTAGAAAATTTTGATATGAGTAGAAGCTACTAAGAATGATAAAGTTTTCATCTTGCGAAAGCTGAAAAGTTTATTACATGTTAGCAAGGTTTGGACAGATGAGAATATTACTAACCAAAGCGTCTGAACTGGACTAGTCTGGATTGAGTAAAGATTTCCTAATTTTCAGTAATGCACTGTTGTATGTATGGTGATGTGTTTCAAGAAAATAAGGTAATGTGATAGTTTGGAGCATTTGATGTCACAAAAAATTTGAGTTGTTGATGGGGTTAAAGCGAGCATTAGGATCTACCAGAATTATCTTTGCCAGTATTGATATTAGGATGAGAATGAGAAGGATTGTTTTCAAAGCTATATCAAAATTATTTCCGTAGCGGAAAGAGAAAAATGTGACAGTGAGTAGTAAACTAAAAGAGTACAGTAAAGATCGACTTCTGATATTGAATTTTAGATTGGATCTGATTCTTGGTATTATTATTCCTAGGTTTATACAGAAAGAATTGTACGAAGCTCACAGTGAAAATTTGCCTATTCATTCAGAGAGTAATGACGTGTACTGTAATTTGATTTAGATGTTATTGGATTGTGATTTATCGATGATGAAAATCTGTATGATTATTTCAAAAAAGTGCAGGTTCCTTTGATTGATGGATTTCTTGGAAATTCTAGTCTCCATAAACCAAATTGAGATCCGGGTTTTATGTCATGATATTATGGGAAACTGAGAAGCCTTTGAAAATTTAAGAACAATTGGGAGTTGAGTCTGTAAGCTTTCAGATCATATGCGAAATTAAGGAGATGTATTGGAGGCACCACTTGAGTGAAGGTACTTTGGTATCGAGTATGATATTGAGGAATCTAAGTGAAAAACCACTTTTTCGGTAAGATTTTCGGGGACAAAAATCCCTAAAGGGGGGAGAGTTGTAACACCCTGATTTTGGGCCTAGTCGAAACAGTGGTTTTAGGACCACAAATCCGACGATGAAAATTTTTTTTTATTATATTTTTATGGTCTACGAGTTTATGGAATAATTTTGTGAAAATTGCGTTCGAAAATTTTGACGTTCGGGCACTTAATTTAGTCAAAAGGACTAAATCGTAAAAAGTACAAAAGTTGAGTTCTACATGTTAGAAGTGTCAAATTGTTATGAGTTTTTAAATTAAAGGTCCTTAAATGGTAATTATACCATTGGTTAATTGTTGGACAAAAATGGACATGAAATGGGTGTAATAAAATATTTTTAAGTTAGGGGTATTTTGGTAAACTAATAATTAAAAGAATTAAAAAGGGAAATAAGCCAAATTAGCTATCATCTTCTTCGTTAAACCGTTTCTACCAGCAGCAGCCATGGTTAGGGTTTGTTCAAACTCCCAAGCTCAATTGTAAGTGCTCCCTAACCCCATTTTTAAAGTTCTTTACATTTTTGAAATCCCGGTAACTTGTTCTACTTATTTCTACCATTAATTTGAGCTAAGGTTCATGTCTAAAAATTTAACCATGAATAACATGCATGTATTTTGATGTATAATGATATAAAGTGAAGGTTGGGTGTTAGATAAACGACTATTGCTAAGCGATTTTATGTGAAAACGAGTAAAATGACATAATCGGTAAAAATACCTAATGTTCATAAGTACATGTTAGAGTGAGAATTGGATGTTGCTATAGAAGGGAAAAATGATCATCATGTCATAAAACATAAGAAAATAGGATGAAGTTTAATTTACGAGATTTGGGGAAAAAGTGTAAGTACGTGAAAGTTTAGGGGCAAAATTGTAATTTTTCAAAAATATGATTTTGGGTTGATTTGAATAATATGAGTCCTAATTAGGCTATATTTGAAATGATAGAGCAAGGAAAATCAAAATTTGGGCTAAAATCGGCAAAATACCAAGTTATGGACAAAATGGTAAAAATGACCATTTTCGCATACGAGGTAAGTTCATATGACTTTAATAATGCAATGTGTATTTTAATGTTAATGTTATGATATTATATGAATTGTAAGTATACATATATGTGAATAATTTGATATTATGTAAATGATGTAACATTACTATATGTTGTTGATGTCTTTATAATGATATGATAATTATTATTTACGAATTGTTGCATTCTATGATTATTGTTGAATTATTATACAAATTATGTGGAATACTTGAAAAATATGAGTTGCCACCGGAGTATCGATATTGACATCACGAGAAAGATGGCAAAGGCGTATGATCGAGGAAAATCCCGTTTGAACATTAAGAATAGATTAGGATACAAGTGACTTGTTACTAGGAAATTGAGATCTGAACTCGTTGAGTTGCGTTCCGAGTTCGTGAGAATTATGAGGCATCTGGACTCGTTGAGTTACGTTCTGAGTTCACTTATGGATGCAAGCATCCAAACTCGTTGAGTTGTGTTCCGAGTTCATTATGGATGTGAACACCCGAGCTCGTTGAGTTGCGTTCCGAGTTCATTATGGGTGAAATTATGGTAGCTTGATTTCATGTATCCGAATTATATTCCGGTGTGTTCAATGGGTAAATATCAAGTGAACGAAGTGAAATACTCCAGATGAAAGCGACATGTTGGTTAGTGTTGTGAAATGAGTACGATGAACAGGTATGTGCGTAAACTCTCGAGTAGAGAACTTGATATGTTGTAAATGTGTGGTAAGAATGTTTATGAGAATGCTTTTGTGATGATCTTGTGATTATGAGTCCATGCTTATGAAGCATAATTATGTGTTCTTACCATGATGGATGAAATGATATTGTATGGATTTGGTGAATAATAGTGGTGAATGGGTAAATTCAGCCTTGGTTGTTTTGGGTTACTATAGTGGTGCAACTTTAGAAATTCACCATAAATTGTGGAAATTGAGTTAGGGGCTGAATAAAATATGAGATTAAATCTCAATGAGTCTAGTTTCACATAGGGAAATGGTACATGCAATTGAACTTTATGTTATGAGATATTTAAATTGTTGTGAGACAAGAGTCTGAATGACTTCGAGATCCCTTGTTCCTATTTGAGAAATTCACTAAAAATTGTACAAAAATAATTAGGAGTTATAGTTTACATGTATAGATTATTTATTGAGTCTATTTTTAATATAAATAAATGGCATAGCCCTTTGAATTCTTTACAGAGAGAAAATTTATTTGTAGTGAACAGAGGTCAGAGTAGCTGAAAACTAAAATAGGGGAAACTTTAATGAATAAACTGTACCAATTGGCTAAACCAAAAATTCTGAAAATTTTATGGCAGAAAGGTATGTGAGTCTAGTTTCAAGAAAAATTAATGGAACTTAATTTGAAGTTTCGTAGCTCCATATATAAATGATTTAGTAACAGTAATTTAGTAAAACAGCTTAACATGAACATGTGTAAATTGTACAATTTTAATGTTTTATCTTAGAAAAGCATGATGGTAGTTGCTTATTAATTTTATATGGACTTACTAAGCATAAAGCTTACCCCTTTCTCTCCACTTCTTCAGTTTTGGCAGGTCGGCTCAGGGTTGGAGATCGTCGGAGGCAGAATCACACTATCAAGCTATCACTTTTGGGAGAATTAAATCAATATTTGAAATATCAAGTGAGTGGCATGTATAGGAAGTTAGTTTGTGATATGTATTATTATTATGACTTTGGCCAACCGTATTGGTCTACATTGAGCTATCATATATGGTCATGAGATATGACCTTTATTCATTATGGGTTGTAAATTTAATTAAACATGTTATGTCTTATGTTTGTGATGTGATGATATAGTTAGGTTTGTTTGTTATGCATGATTAGTAATATATCCTGTAAGTTGAATGCATGCCTATGGATTATGAATTAAATGTGTAATATGGAGATGAGTGATGTTGTCTTGGACATGGATATTTAAGGGATGATATGCATGTGTTTGAGAAGTTTTGAATTAAATGAAAATTTATGGCCCGATTTTCGTCTTTGTGTATGGTTAAGTCTGGTAATGCCTTGTACCCTGTTCTAGCCTTGGATACGGGTAAGGGGTGTTACATTGATCTTGATTAAGGTATGTAACTAGCCCAGTTTTTGATAATTTCTACATTTTTGAGATCGTTGCTTCGAGTGCTACAAAACCCAAGCTTTAATTTTTTATTTTGATGAATATTTTGATGTTTGGATTTATGATTCAGTAATTGGGAAATGGTAAGTATGGTTTCATTCGGTTTAAACAATGAAGTAAACGATGAATGCATGTTTCAATTATGGTATATCACAATTTGATCAATTGCTGTGTATGCCATATGTGTGTGTAATTGATTTGAACATTTCGTGAGATAAGAATTAGGTTATACATTGCATGATTATATTCGACTAAACTTAGTAAAAATACTTATATGCTTCTGAGTCAATCAGTTGTGAGTTCGCTTTTTAGATTTGATATGTGATGGCAAGTTTGTATATATATATATCATGATTGAATGGTAGGTATTTTATATTAAATGTGATCTTTGTTTTAGGTATGATACACGTATTATATATGTACTTCACTTACAGGTTCGGCCTTGGTATATTGTATGGGAACATATAAGATTGCTTATTAGATTAATTAATATGTTTGCATGCATATTGTATTTACGATATTACTATGTGAGCTAAATCAAGAATGATAATAGGTGATTAAAAGTTTAAGATATTCAGATAATATCAATGAATATATGTGTTTGAGTATTCGGTCATGACATGTGGATGAGCTCTCATGTGTCTTTTCTTATATATATGTTTATATTATGGTTGGTTTGAATACGTGCATGATTATATTGATTCATTGATTATGGTAAGGTTATGAAAATGTGCAATTGAGATGTGATAGCCGAATAGCTAAAGAATGGTTTAGGTTCTTTGTATGTATCTAAATGTCGGTTCTAAATTTGTGTAATTATGTATAATATGGGAAGTTTATATAAGCTTATGTATAAACGTCGCATATATGAATTATAAAGATGGTAAGGACATTATTTAACTGATGTAAAATTGTTGCACTTGCATGACTTTTGATAAACAAACCTAAAATTTTAATAATGAAATTAATAATGTAACTATGTCCTGTGTTTTGATAAAACATCACACTTATATACGATATATGATTGAGTTATGTATTATTTATGCTGCGTTGTACATGTCGAAACTTTTAAGATTTGATATTGGATTGAGTTATAAGCATATTTAAATATATATATATATGGTCTGAATCTCGAGTTGCAATTTATAATGAATATTTGTATAAGTAATAGCATGTTCGGTAATACCTTATAACCCTAGTTCGACGACGGATACGGGTTAGGGGTGTTACATGTAACATAGCATATTTAGTCACTCCAACACTCACAATCATGATTAATCCATGACTTTGTAATGTCAACATATCACATACTCAAACCATCATGCTTTCATATGGCATTCCACACCAATTTCATATTTATTCATCATTATAAACCTTTTTTTCAATCCACTCAATTATACGATAGTTATGGTCATACCTATTAGTCCTAATTCATTCATTAAGCATATGTGCCATTTATCACATCCATTACAAACAAGCAACCACCAACCACATCACAAAGCATAAACACATTGCATGCATGCATAATTAATTAAGGTTACATCCCAATAATCAATATGAACCATATCACATGACCATATACAAAATGAATAAAATATTATCATAAGCCAACATATTTGGCTAACCCAATATGACATATAACACAAAAAGACCAAGTCCCTATGCATGCTATACTCAAAATGATGAGACTAACTATACCCAAATATCCAATTAATAGTGTGATCGAGTCTCCAACGTTCTTCGATCCCCGAGCTAGCTTGGAGACACTATAAGAAATGGAAAGGAAGGGGGTAACCATTAAAGCTTAGTAAGTCCATATGCAAATAATATGCAATCTAAACAAGTATTTAACATACATTTAACATAATGAACATAAATTTGTATTTCTTCAAATCACTTAAAACTTACTCATCACATAAACAACCTTGTCATAAGTTCATCATATACCAAGGAATTAATCATGAGTTCGGTATACATACCTGTACCCACTCCTAATATAATCTCTTACTTTCTCCTCTTTGTCATATACATTAGTTTACACTTTGAATTACCCGTTGAATGCTTGGAACACTATCGGATACACGAAAAGCTTACACATAATGCCTCATACGTAGCCAAAGCTACCTCATATCTCATAACACATAAAGTTTCATTCTCAAGCTACTCACGAGTCTGCTCACACAAGCTTTCAGTCAGGACTTAGCTACACGGGCTACTCACACAAGCTGTTAGGTATCTGCAACACATGCTGGACTACCTAGCCACCGGTAGGACGTACAAGACAAGCACACGGGACCACATAAACATATTTCACATATCTTATGAGCTCATAAATCACAAGGTTCCTAGTGACATGTCACTTGTATCCTAAACTATTCCTAAGGTTCAAACGGGATTTTCTTCGATATCACATCTCTGTCAAGCTTGCTCGTAATGTCGATCTTAATGTCCATAATACCAATTACTTACTCATGGAGCAATCAAAGTATAACTCATAATTGCATTAAACAATTTGAATTCACATAATACTCAAGCATGGAAAATATGCCATAACATTACATTACATTATTTGTATATGAACTTACCTCGGTACAAAATGATGAAAACAAGCCTATTCTTCGTAAACCTTGTTTTTCCCCCAATCAAAATTTGAATCACGTTTTTCTTGATCTATAATGCCAAATTTAACTTGTTTAATACATACATTGTTAGAACTGACTCGTAACACATACTCTGGTAAAATTACCTTTTTACCCCTAACTTTTCACTTATTTACAAATGGGTCATTTGGCTCATAAAACGAAATGCATGCATTTTCTTTGTTACCCAAGCCCAACCGATTCATATTCCTACTCTTAGCGGCCCACATTTTTCTTTACTTCACATATTTACTACCCATTTTACAACTTTTACAAATAGGTCATTTTTAGGTGTTTTCATGCAAAATCACTTTGTAAAAGATGTTTATCACACATCAAACTTTCATATTCTTCCATTAAACATCAAAATACATGCATATCATACATGAGTAAATTTTTTAACAAAAACCCTTGCAACGCCCCATACCCGTGTTCAACATCGAAATAGGGTACGAGGTATTATCGAAACATAACACATACCATTAAACCAAACCGAGATAGAAATATGTCATCCAACTAGATAATGTATCGTTATAACATATGTCTTGAACAATATTAGCCAACTTCAATGGCTTTGTACAAAATGATTAGTCAAATACTGTAACCAATATTTTAAACCTAGGCAATTATGACATGTAACAAAATAACTAAGCCTATTATACATGCCATAATTCAAAATGTTTAGTTCAAATACCCTAAAGTATTGATAGTGCGGGCAGATATTCACGATCCTTAACTCCTAAGCAAGCTGGACGACACTATAAGACAAAAGAGAGAAAAGAAAGTAAGCTTATAGCTTAGTAAGTAAGTATATAAATAATAATTAAAGAATCTAATATATATACACAATAACTCAAGTATATCTACTTTAATTTTTTTTCTATTCACTCCACTTTGATTAAGCTGTCTCTCCTGTGTCATGTTCACTAAATAAATCATAACTCGAGTTACAAAACTCAAAATTCAAATCCGTAAATTTTTCCTGAAACTAGACTCATATTACTTCTTACTAATTGTTTTCTGGAATTTTTGGTCCAGCCAATTAGTACCGTTTATTAGTTAAAGTTTCCCCTGTTATACAACTCAACTGATCTGACCTCTGTTCACTACGAATTGATTTTCTCCCAGTACAAATGTCAAATAGCCACGATATTTGTTTCATTTAAAACTAGACTCAACAAGGAATCTACACATGTAAATTATATTTCTTAATTAGTTTTGTACAATTTTTAATTATTTTTCAAAGTCAGAACAAGGGATCACATAGTCATTCTGAACAAGTCACACACAAATATAAATATCTCAAAATATAGAGTTCCTTTACTTGCTCTGTTTCTCTTACATGAGAATAGAATCACTAAGCTTCAATTTAATATCTCATTCAGACTATAATTAAATTCCTACTATTTTTGGTGATTTTTCAAATTCACGTCACTGTGACTGTCCAAAAACAGTATTATTGCAAATTTACTCTTTTACACTTTCTTTGTATTAACCCCATTTTAACGTACATGTCACAATTCATTTTCATCACATTTCATACATCACAAGTATAGGTCCATGATTAAAATGTCACTATAAAATCATCCCGTTGAACACTTCGGATCAATTCTCGATACTTGGTGGTTTCAAAGACACACTCCACCCATCATAATTCATATAATTCGGCTCTCTTGTACACATGGTGAACACTTAGTATCACCCATGTGACCTAGCCAATTTATCTCGTAGCTCTCTTGTCTACATGGTGTCATTCACTTGGAATCACACATGCGACCTAGCTACATTTATCTCTCCCGTAGCTCTCTTGTCTACATGGGATACATCCCGTATCACACATGTGACCTAGCTATTACATAGTATCTCGTAGCTCTCTTGTACACATGACGTGCACTCAGCACCATACATGTGATCTAGCTACGTTCTATCTATATTATTAAATCTTTCCGAATGTTCAACCGGGAATTCTCTCTCTATTACTTATTTCCATTCTTCCAATAGTCGATTTATGCTTCAAAATCAGCTAAAATATATATATAATAGGCTAAAATATAAGAATGTAAATAAAGTTAATGTATTATTTACATACAAACTTACCTCGGTGCAAAATATGGAAATTTTGCAATTTAGTCCAAAATCTTTTTCTTCCCCCGTTCGAGGTCGATTCCACGCCTTTCTTGATCTATAACAACACATTTAGCTCATTTAACACTCATACTATTTATTTCAATCCAAAAATCACATTATGGAAAAATTACATTTTTGCCCCCTAACTTTTACAAAATTATGATTTTGCCCCTAGGCTCGGAAATTTAATTTCAGCCCTTATTATTATGTTTTATGACATGCTGATCATTTTTTCCTTTATGGAAACATCAAATTCTCACTCTAACACATAGTTATGAGCAATAGGTATTTTTACCGATTATGCGGTTTTGCTCGTTTTCGCTAAAAATCGCTTAGAAAAGATCGTTCTCCTAACTTCAAACATTCATATTCTACCATCAAACATCAAAATACATGCATATCATTCATGGGTAAATTTTTAAACATAAACCTTGACTCGAAAAAATGGTAGAAATAGGTAGACCGAGCTACGAGGATTTCAAAAATGTAAAGAACATTAAAAACGGGGCTTGAATGCACTTACTATTGAGCTTGAAAGCTTGGGAAAAACCCTAGCTATGGAAAACATGCAAGTTTCGACCAAGCTTAATGAAGATGAACACATTTTTGTGTTATTTTTCCCATTTTATTTCATTTAATACACAAATGACCAAAATGCCCTTACTACTAAACTTTCTAAAAGTTCCATCCATCTCCAAATTTTTGTCCATATAAAGTATAATGGTCTAATTGCCATTCAAGGACCTCTACTTAAAACCCCTATTTCAATCAAGTACTTATGAACTAGAACACACACATTTTCACCTATTTCAATTTAGTCCTAAACGTCAAATTAAACACCCAATCGAAAAAATTTCACAACGAAATTTTCACACAATCATGCAATCATAATATAAACACTAAAACTTAATCAAAATAATTTTTTTATCCTCAAATTCATGGTTTCGAAACCACTATTCCATTTTGGCCCTAAATCAGGCTATTACAACTCTCCCCCCTTTAGGGATTTTCGTCCTTGAAAATCTTACCGGTAAAGAGATTTGGGTACTGTTATTTCATGGCTTCCTCCGGTTCCCACGTAGGTTCTTCTACTCTATGTTTTGCCATAACACTTTCAATAAAGCTATACTTTTCTTTCTCAACTGTTTTACTTCTCGAGCCAAAATCTTAGTCAGTTCCTCATCATAGGTCAAGTCCGATCGAATCTCAATTTCTGTTGGAGAAATCACATGTGAAGGATCAGAACGATAACTTTGCTACATTGATACATGAAACACGTTATGAATTCTTTCTAACTCTGCCGGTAAGGCCAACCGATATGCCATTGGTCTAATCCTCTTAATAATCTCGTACGGCCCAATAAAACGCGGACTCAACTTTCCTTTTTGGCTAAATCTCAGAATCTTCTTCCATGGTGACACCTTCAAGAACACTTTATCACCCACCTGAAATTCAATCTCTTTTCTTTTTAAATCTGCATATAGCTTTTGTTGATCTGAAGTAGCTTTCAAGCAATCACGAATTATTTTTACTTTCTCTTCAGTTTCTTTAACTAAATCAACTCCGTGAATCTGTTTCTCACTAAGTTCTATCCAATATAAAGGAGTCTGACACTTGTGACCATACAAGGCTTCGTACGGTGCCATCTGTATACTTGACTGAAAACTGTTATTGTAGGCAAATTCAACCAAAGATAGATATTTCTCCCAACTGCCTTCAAATTCTAAAACACAGCATCTAAGCATATCTTCGAGTATCTGGATTACTCTTTCTGACTGGCCATCTATTTGTGGATGAAACGCGGTACTAAAATTCAATTTTGTACCCAAATCTTCTTGTAACTTTTTCCAGAATCTCGAGGTAAACCTCAGATCTTTATCTGATATTATAGACATAGGTACCCCATGCAATCTCACAATTTCAGCAATATATAATTCAACTAATTTGTCAAGTAAGTAATCGGTACGTACCGATATAAAGTGAGCCGACTTTGTTAACCTATCAACCACTACCCAGACAGCATCCTTCTTTTTAGGAGTCAAAGGCAAACCGGTTACAAAATCCATGGTAATCCTATCCCATTTCCACTCAGGTACCATTACTAGTTGGAGTAATCCTGAAGGCACTTGATGCTCAGCTTTTACTTGTTGACAGATCAAACACTTGGTTACAAATTCAGAAATGTCCCTTTTCATACCTGGCCACCAATACAACTTCTTTAAATCATTATACATTTTTGTGCTACCAGGGTGAACTGACAAACAGCCACTATGTACCTCATGTAATATTTTCTGAATCAATTCATCATTTTTCGGTACACAAATCCTATCTCAAAACATCAAACAGTCATCTAGTCCAACTCGAAAATCTGAGTCATAACCCGATTCGCACTGAGTTCTCTTGGTTCGCAACTCACTATCGTTCTTTTGAGCATCACAAATTAGCTGGAGAAATAACGGTTTAACCCTCATCTCTGCCAAGATTGACCCATCATCAGACAATGCTAACCTCGTATTCATTGCTCTCAAAGTAAAAAGAGATTTCCTGCTCAAGGCATCAGCAACTACATTCGCTTTTCCCAGATGATAATCAATCACTAGCTAATAATCCTTCAATAATTCAAACCATCTTCGCTGTCGCAGATTCAAATCCTTTTGATTCATTAAATACTTTCAGACTTTTGTGATCAGTAAAAATTCAGCATTTTTCACCATACAAATAATGTCGCCAGATCTTCAAGGCAAAGACAATAGCGGCCAATTCCAAATCATGTGTAGAATAGTTCTTCTCATGTGGTTTTAACTGTCTCGAGGCATAAGCCACCACTTTACCCTCTTGCATTAGCAGACATCCAAGGCCTATCAATGATGCATCACTATAAATTACGAACTCCTTCCCTGGCTCGGGATGTACTAAAATTGGTGCTTCAGTCAATCATGCTTTCAGCTTTTCAAAACTGTGCTGACATTTATCAGTCCATTCAAACTTAACATTCTTTTGCAGCAACTTAGTCATAGGAGAGGGTCATCGAAAATCCTCGACAAAACAAAGCGTCTATAATACTCGGCCAAGCCTAAAAGCTTTTAACCTCGGATACATTCTTTGGCGCTTTCCAATCAACGATCGCGGAAATCTTGCTCGGATCCACCGAATACCATCACCGAGACTATATGTCCCAAAAATCGACTTCACGGCCGTAACTCACTTTTACTAAACTTAGCAAATAGTTTCTTTTCTCTCAAGATCTGTAATATGGTTCTCAAGTGTTCAGCGTGCTCAGACTCATCCCGAGAATAAATTAAAATGTCATCTATGAACACCACTACAAACTTATCTAAATATGGCCAAAAGATTCAGTTCATCAAGTCCATAAATATAGCCGGAGCATTTGTTAAGCCAAAAGGCATCACAAGGAACTCATAATGTCCATACCTTGTCCGAAAGGCAGTTTTCGACACATCTGACTCCTTAACTCTCAACTGGTAGTAACCGGACCTCAAATCAATCTTTGAAAACACTGTTGCCCCCTTTAACTGATCGAATAAATCATCAATCCTTGGTAACGGGTGCTTGTTCTTTATAGTCACCTTATTGAGCTGATGGTAATCAATGCAAAGCCTCATTGAGCCATCCTTCTTCTTTACGAACAATACAGGAGCACCCCAGGGAGAGAAACTCAGTCTCACAAATCCCTTGTCTGTTAACTCTTGCAACTGAGCCTTCAATTCTTTTAATTCAGTCAGAGCCATCCTATATGGAGCAATCAAGATCGGTGCAATCCCCGACAACAAATCAATGGCAAACTCCATCTCTCTGTTCGGAGGCAAGCCAGGCAGTTCCTCTGGAAATACATCGGGAAATTCACAGACTATCGGTACTGATTCAAGCTTCAATTCAGACAGCTCAGTATTCATTACATAGGCCAGATAAGCTTCACACCCTTCCTCATGTATTTTTGTGCAAACATGTGCGAAATCACCATAGGCAATTTATTTGATTCATCTGTTTCAACCTACAGAATTTCACCATTTTCACATTTCAACTCTAGTGTTTTTTGTTTACAATCTACCTTGGCAACATACAATGTTAACCAGTCTATTCCCAAAATAACGTCAAACTCATCAAATGGTAACAACATCAAATTAGCCGAAAAATAGTGACCTTGAATCATTAATGGGCAATTCTTGCAAACCTTATCAACTAGCACATATTGGCCTAAGGGGTTCGACACTTTAATTGTAAACTCAGTAAACTCAATAGGCAACTTCTTATTAGATGCTAAATTCATACAAATATAGGAATGAGTAGACCCGAGATCAATCAATGCAATAACAATAGTATCATAGATAGAAAATGTACCAGTAATCACATCGGGAGATGATGCATCCTCTCGGGCATGTATGGCATAAGCTCTAGCAGGCGCTCTAACTTCTGATCTCGCCGCTGAATCTTTCATTATAGTTTTACTGCTAGCTCCACTTCCAGTATTTCTCGATGGTCTACCTCTGTTAGCGGTAGTAATTTGTCTAGCACTCTGAAATTTTTCTTCTTTAACTTTCTCCGGACAGTCTCTGATAAAATGCTTGCGAGAACCACACCTGAAACAAGCTTGCTCGTTTCCCCAACACTCACCAAAATGTTGCCTGCCACATTGCTGACATTCAGGCTTTCTAGACCGCACATTACCCACACTTGCCACTCAAGTAGCTTGAGCTTTAGACCCGAATATGCCCTACCACGATCTCTCTGTGAATCCCAGTGGCTTGTCATTCGAGGGTTTGTCTCTTTGGACCTCTTTGATTGAGATTGAAATGACTTGCTTATCGGCCTCTTTCTGGCATCTCGGGCCTCAATAGCAGCTTTTCTTCTTTCTTTGTTTAATTCTTCAGCTTTAAGAGCTCGATCAACCAATACTACAAATTCTTTCAGCTCCAGAATTCCTACAAGCACTTTAATGTCCTCATTAAGTCCATCCTCAAACCTTTTAGACATAATAGCCTCGGTGGACACACATTCCTTGGCATACTTACTAAGTCTTACAAATTCACGTTCATACTCTGCCACAAACATCTTGCCCTGCTTTAATTCAAGGAACTCCTTCTGTTTTTGATCAATAAATTGCTGACTTATGTATTTCTTTCTGAATTCTTCCTGGAAGAAATCCCAAGTAACCCTTTCTTTTGGCACCATTGCTACCAAAGTCTTCCACCAATGGTAAGCTGAATCTCTCAAAACTGATACGGCACACTTTAAGCACTCCTCGGGTGTACATGACAGCTCATCAAATACAGGGGTAGAATTTTCAAGCCAGAACTCCGCTTTCTCGGGATCATCGTCGATCTTTGCTCTAAACTCTTCGGCCCCTTATTTTCGAATCTTGTCGACCGGAGGCTTGTTCATTCTTACCAAATCTATGCCTTGAGCGGCTACGAGGAACCGTCTCGAGAGTATGGGAAGGGTGGAGGAGGTTGAGCATTTGGGTTTGCTCGAATAAACTCAGTATACCAATTGTTCATCATTTGGAGAAAGGCATCCCGAGCCTCATCTCCTTGTCTCGATGTTTCAGGTCTACTTTCTACAGGCGCGGTCCCTTGTACGGGAGCCGGCGCATTACTAGCAGCATCATCAGCCGCAGTTCCATCAGGATCCATTACTATATTAAAACAAAACACAGTTTAGAATAATCAGGAGTCACCACACTATCACAGTATATTTATGGCATGTATAGCTAGACTTTTACACACACTATATTAGTCCGAGAATCGACTAAACCATAGCTCTGATACCACTAAATATAATGCCCCATACCCGTGTTCAACACTGAAACAGGGTACGAGGTATTACCGGAACGTAACACATACCATTAAACAAAACCGAGATAGAAATATGTCATCCAACTAGATAATGCATCGTTATAACATATGTCTTGAACAATATTAGCCAACTTCAATGGCTTTGTACAAAATGATTGGTCAAATACTGTAACCAATATTTTAAACCTAGGCAATTATGACACGTAACAAAATAACTAAGCCTATTATACATGCCATAATTCAAAATGTTTAGTTCAAATACCCTAAAGTATTGATAGTGTGGGCAGATATTCACGATCCTTAACTCCTGAGCAAGCTGGACGACACTATAAGACAAAAGAGAGAAAAGAAAGTAAGCTTATAGCTTAGTAAGTAAGTATATAAATAATAATTAAAGAATCTAATATATATACACAATAACTCAAGTATATCTACTTTAATTTTTTTTCTATTCACTCCACTTTGATTAAGCTGTCTCTCCTGCGCCACGTTCACTAAATAAATCATAACTTGAGTTACAAAACTTGAAATTAAAATTCGTAAATTTTTCCTGAAGCTAGACTCATATTACTTTTATTAATTTTTTTCTGGAATTTTTGGTCCAGCCAATTAGTACCGTTTATTAGTTAAAGTTTCCCCTGTTATACAGCTCGACCGATCTGACCTCTGTTCACTACGAATTGATTTTCTCCCAGTACAAAAGTCAAATAGCCATGATATTTTTTCATTTAAAACTAGACTCAACAAGGAATCTATGCATGTAAATTATATTTCTGAATTATTTTTGTACAATTGTTAATGATTTTTCAAAGTCAGAACAGGGGATCACATAGTCATTCTGAACAAGTCACACACAAATATAAATATCTCAAAATATAGAGTTCCTTTACTTGCTCTGTTTCTCTTACATGAGAATAGACTCACTAAGCTTCAATTTAATATCTCATTCAGCCTCTAATTAAATTCCTACTATTTTTGGTAATTTTTCAAATTCGCGTCACTGCGACTGTCCAAAAACAGTATTATTGCAAATTCACTCTTTTACACTTTCTTTATATTAACCTCATTTTAACGTACATGTCACAATTCATTTTCACCACATTTCATACATCACAAGTATAGGTCCATGATTAAAATGTCACTGATTAAAATGTCACTATAAAATCATCCCGTTGAACACTTCGGATCAATTCTCGATACTTGGTGGTTTCAGCACACAGCTCCACCCATCATAATTCATATAATTCGGCTCTCTTGTACACATGGTGAACACTTAGTATCATGCATGTGACCTAGCCAATTTATCTCGTAGCTCTCTTGCCTACATGATGTCCTTCACTTGGAATCACACATGCGACCTAGCTACATTTATCTCTCCCGTAGCTCTCTTGTCTACATGAGATACATCCCGTATCACACATGTGACCTAGCTATTACATAGTATCTCGTAGCTCTCTTGTACACATGATGTGCACTCAGCACCATACATGTGACCTAGCTACGTTCTATCTATATTATTAAATCTTTTCGAATGTTCAACCGGGAATTCTCTCTCTATTACTTATTTTCATTCTCCCAATAGTCGATTTATGCTTCAAAATTAGCTAATATATATATAATAGGCTGAAATATAAGAATGTAAATGAAGTTAATGTATTATTTACATACAAACTTACCTCGGTACAAAATATGGAAATTTTGCAATTTAGTCCAAAATCTTTTCCCTCCCCCGTTCGAGGTCGATTCCACGCCTTTTTTGATATATAACAACACATTTAGCTCATTTAACACTCATACTATTTATTTCAATCCAAAAATCACATTATGGAAAAATTACATTTTTGCCCCCTAACTTTTACAAAATTATGATTTTTCCCCTAGGCTCGGAAATTTAATTTCAGCCCTTATTATTATGTTTTATGACATGCTGATCATTGTTTCCTTCTATGGAAACATCAAATTCTCACTCTAACACATAGTTATGAGCAATATGTATTTTTACCGATTATGCGGTTTTGCTCGTTTTCGCTAAAAATCGCTTAAAAAAGATCGTTCTTCTAACTTCAAACATTCATATTCTACCATCAAACATCAAAATACATGCATATCATTCATGGGAAAATTTTTAAACATAAACCCTAACTCGAAAAAATGGTAGAAATAGGTAGACCGAGCTACGAGGATTTCAAAAATGTAAAGAACATTAAAAACGGGGCTTGAATGCACTTACTATTGAGCTTGAAAGCTTGGGAAAAACCCTAGCTATGGAGAACATGCAAGTTTCGGCCAAGCTTAATGAAGATGAACACATTTTTGTGTTATTTTCCCCATTTTATTTCATTTAATACACAAATGACCAAAATGCCCTTACTACTAAACTTTCGAAAAATTCCATCCATGTCCAAATTTTTGTCCATATAAAGTATAATGGTATAATTTCCATTTAAGGACCTGTACTTAAAACCCCCATTTCAATCAAGTACTTATGAACTAGAACACACACATTTTTCACCTATTTCAATTTAGTCCTAAACGTCAAATTAAACACCCAATCGATAAAATTTCATAACGAAATTTTCACACAATTATGCAATCATAATATAAATACTAAAAATTAATCAAAAAATATATATTTTTAACCTCAGATTTGTGCTTTCGAAACCTCTATTCCATTTTGGCCCTAAATCGGGCTGTTACAACCCTACTTCAATATAAGGGTAGAAATGGATAGATCATGCTTCAAGGATCTCAAAAATGTAAAGAACATTAAAAACAGGGCTAGGATGCACTTACTATTGAGCTTGAAAGTTAAATAAAAACCTTAGCTATGTCCCTTCTAAATTTCAGCACACACAAGAAGAAGATGAGCCAATTTTTGCTTGATTTTTCCCTTTTTATTCTTTTATTAACCAAATGACAAAAATGCCCTTAAGGCCTTTCTTTCAAATTTTCCTATCCATGCCTATTTTTGTCCATAAAATTAGAAATTGGTCAAATTTCTATTTAAGACCCTTTAATTAAAAATCCATGGCAATTTCATGCTCAAAGCTTCTAGAACATGTATTTTGCAACTTATTCAATTTAGTCCTAATTATCAAATTATACACTTTATGCATAAAATTTCTTCATGATATTTTCACACAAGCATGCAATCATATCATAAACCTTATAATGATCATAAAATAAATATTTCTACTTCGAATTTGTGGTCTCGAAACCACTATTCTGACTAGGCCCAAAATCGAGATGTTACAATCATAGTAGGTAATTCACTCGAATCATCAGACTCAATCAGAAGAATTTCACCATTCTGACATTTCAATTCAATAATCTTTCATCTACAATTTACAACTGCATCATGCATAGTCAACCAGTCCATACCCAGAATCACATCGAACACATCAAATGGAAAAAGCATCAAATCAGCTGGAAAACAATAACTCCGAGTCATTAAAGGACAATTCTTGCATACTTGTCAAATAGAACATACTTGCCTAAGGGATTCGATACTCTAATCACAAAATCAGTAGACTCAACAGTCAAACTCTTATTAGACACCATATTCATACATATATATGAATAAGTTGATCTAGGATCAATCAATGCAATAACATTAGTGTTGTAAAGGGAAAATGTACTGGTAATAACATCTGGTGATGATGCATCTTCGTGAGCGCGAATAGCGTAAGCTCTAGCAGGTACTCTGGCCTTAGATCTCACTATAGAATCTTTCATTGTACCACGGTTACCAACATTTCCTGTATTTCTTGGCGGCCTCCCTCAAGGAGCTATATTGTTTGATCTTGCATTCTGAGATTTATCTTTTTCATTTAACTCAGGACAATCTCGGATAAAGTGATCTTGTGAACCACAACTGTAACAAGCTCTATTATTATTTTTCATCCAACAATCTTCAAAATGCTGTCTTCCACACCGTTGACACTCGGGTTTAACATCTTTCACATTTCCAACACTTGATACCGATGTGGCTTGAGCCTTAGGGCTAGTGTATTGCTTTCCACGATCTCTATTGGAATATCCTACTAAAGTTGTCGATCGATTGAAATAGTCTCTGGATTTCTTCAACGAGGATTGATAGGGTTTACTCATCGATCTTTTCCTCGAGTATCTTACCTCTGAATCAGCCTTTCTCTTTTCTCGGCTAAAGTCTTCGACTTTGCAAGCCCGACCAACTAGCACAACAAATTCTTTTAAATTAAAATCCTGACTAGAAGTTTAATATCTTCGTTCAATCCACCAACAAACCGCTTACACATTATTTCTTCAGTAGAAACATACTCTTGAGCATACTTGCTTAACCGTACGAATTCTCTTTCATATTCGGTTACAGTCATGCAGCCTTGTTTTAGTTCTGAAAACTTTTTATGCTTTTGATCCAAAAATTGTTGACTGATGTATTTCTTTCGAAACTCAATCTGAAAGAATTCCCAGGTGACTCTCTCCTTCGGCACTACCGATACTCATGTATTCCACCATTGATACGTAGTATCTCTCAAAAGGGTTATAACACACTTTAAACATTCAGCTGGCATGCAAGAAAGCTTGTTAAACACTTGAATCAAATTTTCAAGCCAAAACTTGACTCTCTCAGGGTCATCATCAACATTAGCTTTGAACTCTTCAGCCCCGTGTTTACGAATCTTGTCAACTGGAGGCTTATTCAATCTTAAAAGCTCGACTCGTTGAGGAACTACAGGAATCGGTTGGGGATTAAGAGGGGGTGAAGGTTGTTGAGCACCGGGTTCGTATGAATATATTGAGTGAACCACTCATTCATCATTTGGAAGAAGGCTTCTTTAGCCTCTCCTCCATGGCTACCCGTTACGGGTCTAGAATCAGATGGAGCTGTCCCTTGAGCGGGAGTGGGCGCATTACTTTCAACCTCATCAGCTATAGCTCAGTTGGGATCCATTTACTATATGAAAGCACATTTAAAAATGTTAGGAGTCATCACACTATCATAGTTTATATATGACAAGTATAGCTAGACTCTCATATACGCTACATTAGTCCTAGAATTGACTAAACCGTAGCTCTGATACTAATATATGTAACACCCCTCACCCGTATTCAACGCGAGAATAGGGTTACGGAGCATTACAGGACTTACAATACTTTTAAACATACATTTCATATACAATTATTGATTTGAATACAACAAAATCATAACCAATCACAGTGTCCCTTAAACGAGACTAGGAGGCCTTAAACATACAATGAGAGTGGTTCAGGACTAAACCAGATACTCAGAAAATTTTTCAAAACTTAGTAAAATTTTTCTTAAAACAGGGGACATACGCCCGTGTGGCCAGACACATGGCCTTTAGACACGCCCGTGTCACAGGTCATGTGAACATTCGAAATGGGAGCACATAGCTATGTCCCAGCCGTGTTCTACCCTATGTCCAAACAAGTAAGGTTACTGACTTGGGTCACACGGTCAACGACACATTCGTGTGTCTAGCTTGTGTGCCTTTCGAAGTGGCCACACACTCCCGTGTGCCAGGCCGTGTGCTAGGCCGTGCCAAAACTATAAGGTATACTGACTTATGCAACACAGTCAAGTCACATGCTCGTGTGTAAGACCATGTGCAAATTAGGGGGTATACTGACTTGTACCACACTGCCGATCACACGCCCGTGTGTGAGACCGTGTGGAGCATACTGACTTCATTTCAATTTCAACATTAGGGGACACACGGTCGTGCAACAAGACCGTGTATCACACACGGCTGAGACATACGCCCGTGTGGATAAAAATAGGCTATTTTTCAAGCCAATTTGCCACCCAAATTTGCATATACCTACACAACCAAATTGGCACTAATTCAAAAGCCTAAATAAACATCCAATTTAGCCACAATCAAGACTAATTCATACCATATCCAATACTAATATTCCAACATGCTTATAACTTCAAATCTTGCTCTATCAAAATATACCAAAATACATATACAATTCAACTAGTTAAATATTTACCAAACACATATCATTTTGTACCAATTCACAATCATGTTACCAATTCCACAAACCTCATATTATAAGTCATTCACATATTCATCTGTGGACTGAAAATACTTTTACATGAATTCACAACATAAGCCATATATTTATATATACCAAAATTTGGTTCAAACATACCGAAACAAGCCAAGTCTCATGGCTATATATATATATACAAACCAAAACATAACCAACATGACCAATATTCTATACATTCCATATGATAAAACTATAAGCCCAAAAGTACCAAAGTGATGGTTGGATAGTGTGACGTAGTCTCCGACTATCCCCGACTCTGAGCTAGCTTTGAAATCACTATAAGATATTGAAAATAAACAAAGTAAGCATTATAGCTTAGTAAGCTCGTATGATATGAACTTAACTAATCAGAAATACACCATTCATCAATTTAAACATATTAACATGAAATTCATGATTACTAACAAACCTTTCACATACTTATTCATACGTTTATATGCAAGCTTTGTAACTTCTTCGATTTAAAGCTCATACTATGCATGTACATACCTATACCAATCCATAACAAGCTTATACATATTCGGAATATCGTTGAATACTCGATGTCTCGTACACTAGGTGCCGTATATAGCCGAAGCTATCTCAAATCACACACTAAGTTCCATATATAACTGAAGCTATCTCAATCTGGCACACTAAGTGCCATGTATTGCTGAAGCTATGTCGAACCGCACACCAAGTGCCATGTATAGCCGAAGCTATGTTGAATCGTATACTAAGTGCCACATATAGGTTATTTGTCGTCGAACATGACTGTAATCCCATATATACAGTTTATGCAATATCAAAGCATTGAAAGCATAATTATAACAGTGATTATTACATACAAACTTACCTCAGATATTAAAATAACGAATCAAGTCGATTAGTCGATAAGTTTCATTTTTCCCCGATCCTGATCCGAATTCCATTTTTCTTGATATAAATATATTCAAAATGAACTCATTTAATCAACTATTTATTCAATTCAATCCAAAATATACATTAGGGCTATTTTACACATTTTCCCCTAAACTTTCAAATTTTTACAATTGAGTCCTTATTTCATAAAATTGCAAATTCATGCAATTTAGTACAAACCCATGCTTAGCCGAATTTAATACATGTTACTAGCAGCCCATATTTTCAAATTATTCACACTTTTAACCACCACATTTCACATTTTCTCAATTAAATCCCTTTTTGACATTTTTATCAAAAATCACTTTACAAAAGTTATTAATCTAACATTAAACCTTCCAAATCTATCTTAAATCATCAATTTACTCAAGCATTCAACAATGGAAACATGATAAATCTTTAACAGTTTTGAAATTTAAGGTACGGGCTAGCTAGAATACGAAGCAACGATCTCAAAAACATAGAAATCATTAAAAACGGATCAAGAACAAACTTACATGTAAGGATGAACCCTAGCCAAAAATTCAAGCTTCAAATATGGTGTTTCTATAGTTGATTTTCGGTGGCTGGTGATAATTAGGAAGACAACCATTTGTTTTCATTATTTTAGTTAGGTTATTTAATAATTTACCATTTTAACCTTGATTTAAAACATTAAATATCACATAATATAAGCCTATAATTGTCCACCCACCATGATAATGGTATAATTACAACATAAGGACCTTCACATTAAGGTTCTATAGCTATTAGATACTTTTAGCTAATAAAACTCCACTTTTACACTTTACGTGATTTAGTCCTTTTTATCAAATTTCTCATTTAAAAGATAAAATTTCTTTATGAAATTTTCACACATACATGTTATCATGATGTAAAAATTAAAATAATAATAAAATGAATATTTTTACTTTGAATTTGTGGTTTTGAAACCCCTATTTCGATTTGACTAAAAATGGGTTGTTACAAAGGCACATTCTTGAGCCGTACATTTTGCAGTAGGATTTCCAGTCTAGGCTAAATCCTATCCGTAGCATATGTTCTAGAGAGCTTAATATGGATTACCCATCCAAGCTAAATCCAATTTATAACCTAAACTCAAGAGGGCTTACATTAGAATTGTAACACCCTAAACCCGATCCAAACGGTATGGCTAAATCTGGTGTGTCACATTGAAGTGTTTTAGCGAAAACCTTATTTTCATTGGAAATACTTCCTTAAAATGAAAAACCTTAATTAATTTGTAAAATCTCTTTTCAGTTGCGGAAGCTTTATTTAGAACATATGATTTTATGAAAACTCATCATTTAAAAATTGAGTTGTGGAAGCGTAGTATTTAAAAACAGTTATGGTTTAGGAAACCACATTCTACTTCTAATAAATATAAAGCTTAAAAATGATAATAATCCTAATAATTTTAAACAATAATGAGAGGAAAGACCTTGTTACAACCCAAATCAAATAGAAATAATTTAAAGTCAATATATTAAAAATTATATGAAAACTAAGTCTAAACATTTTATTCTAGTTGGCCACCTCCGAGTCCCTCCATCCGTCGAACCGCCTACTGAGGATCACCTGAAAAGTTTAGAAGGAGGGGGTGAGTTTTGAAAAACTCAGTGTGTACAACCCTCAACGAGTATAAAGTAATCATTAGTCATTTTGGGCCAGAGCCCAATTCAATAACGGTGGTGTTTGGGCCTTAGCTCAGATTAGCCTCAGTTGGGCCGAAGCCCACACCGCAATAATATCACAACAATATCATGCATGCAATGAAATCCCATCCCAATAATCCATCCTCTACACACCAGCTCTGTCCCTCGTCACACCATGTGGGGATATAAATATCGACCCACCCAACCCATACACCATGGTAGCTCGGTTGCGGAACTACCTTCATTTACACATTGGGCTTTAAAAGCCGTCTGTGGATCCATGATTGTCAACCAACCATGCGATCCTCATATACTTCCTTCGTTCCATAATTCCCAACCCATATGCAACCTAAGCAGAATATCATATGTATGCATGTCACATCCATAAAACTTACATTCAGCACCTAGGGGTAATTCGATCATTTTTGCCCTTAGGGGCGTTTTGGTAATTTTCCCTTAAGCAAGGTTTTCACTTACCTTGGCTCGTTAACAAGTCCCGCAAGCTACGATGAACGAATACTATGCACCAAATAGGATTCTAGAGAAGAGGAGGTGAGTCATTAAGACCGCTTAAGTACCAAGCTCTCCCTAGATCCAATCCTAGACATGCATATACTCGTTGCCACATCTTAACCCTATGGCTTGTCCACGGTCTTTAATAATTTAATTAAGTCTTATGTAGTCATCATATACTAGGCCCAAAACCCCTTACAAAGCCCAAACAAATTCACATACCTGTATCTGGCCCATTAAGCCCAATCATATTCATATGGCCCATTAGGCCCAAATCACCTGTATATGACCCATTAGGCTCGAATCACATTTATATGGCCCGTTAGGCCCAGTCACATTCATATTCATGCTCACATACAAATTTCTATCACAAAACATCAATATTCAGTTTTTGCCTATTATGGGCCCAACCCATTTAGCCCATTTTGGCCCATTTGGCCAGATCACAACCTAAGTCCACGGAATCGCCCGTGGCCTCAGGCAACCTATCGGTTTCCCCCTTAAGAGTGTTCGCGCACTCGCAAGACTACCGTAGCCAAACTTTTGGCTTTTCGGTATTTTGGCTTTTCGGCTTTTCAGCATTTCAGCTTTTGCCGATTCATAGTGTGTGTGCAGTGTATGTACACACCTTCTGCTTTATATCAAGTTATCATAGGGTAGAAGTACACACCTTACCACCTGGAGTACTAAGTATTCATAATCGCCTGAACCTATATTCAACGTTATACTCCATCAGTCACATCTCATTAATTCAAAATAAATCCACTACTTACCGAAGAACAACCTATACCTGCTTTGACTAGATTGATCGACTGCGATCTGCCTATGTAACTCAAAATCTGACGTAGTCCCCCTTCCGCATCTAGGCGAAAATTCCCTAACGGCTGACACCTTACGTCGCTTAAACTTGGGAGCCTCTATCCCAACCTCTCTGCTAGAACCCCCTTTTTCCATCAATGATCACATTCTTGAATGAAAAAAAAAAAGAAATAAATGGAGAAACCGTAGGTTAACGAAAGTTTTGGAAAGAATAAAGAAAAATTGGCTTTTAAGAGTGTAGAAATGAAAAAACTTAGAAATATTTAACAAAAGCCGAAGAAGATCTAAGTCACTTACCAATTGCGAGATCACTTGCCAACAAAAAATAAAACCCCTAAAGTGTATGAATCGTCTTTTAAATGAAAAAGAAACGTCCGCTAAGTTGAAGAGGGAAGAGGTTGATTCGATTAAAATAGGGAAGAAAAGATCAAGAGTTTGGCTTAAAGAAAAGAAGAGGTGATATGCGACTGAAGCACACAAAAACAACAAATGCCCTTACTTGACCATACAAGACACATATTTATACTAAAAATAAATAAATAAATAAATAAAAATACACCTACACTTCTCAATCGATGTAAACTCGTCAAGATAATTCCCTTTAAATTCTCTAATTTTATCACCATCATATCTACACATAATCCTCATCCTAATCCCCTTGATTTTAGCCAAAAATTCCAATTTGAATTGCATTAAAATGCTTCCACCGTACAACACTTGAGTAGCAAAAATTAAATTCTCCCTTTGCGCACGCCACCACTCGAACTCCAGACCTCAAGGTTACTTTACCTCCCAACACACTGCTGGCCACTACACCACATCCTTTCTTATCCTACCATTCGGTCACAATTAATTATAAGGCTTATATGTCTAAGCCTCAGTTTAAAGAATAAAAATTTTAACCTTTGCCAAGCCTGGGGTTCAAACTTGCTCCCTCTCATAACCATAGCACGCTTCACGACACTGCACTGTAGGCGCTCTTATGCCATATTCCATCCCTAACTATTTTTAAGGCCTATTAACTCGCAACCAGGTTATCCTAAAAATATTTCCTACCATTTAGATTCAAACCCCTAATCTCTTAACTGCATTATACGTCCCTTGCCACCAATCCACAAGCTCCTTCGTGTTGTTTCTCCTCCCCAATTAATTATAAAGTCTTTCTGCCAACCTCCAGGTTGTCTAAAAAAGAACCCACAACTTTTGCTCATGCTGCGACTTGAACCCAGCACCTCTCCTTCCTCTTAACGCCATCATGCCACTGGGCCAAGCGCATCCTTGTGTCAAGTTTCCACCTAACATATTTATAAAGCCTAGACGCTAGCTTCCCTACAAATCTTATGCGCAATAAAATTTTTTTGCCAAGGCCAAGACTTGAACCCAGGACTTCCTGCTTACTAGCCACGCCTTTTGCCATTAGGCCACATGCTTCCTTGTGTCAAATTTTACCAGGCCTTATTAATAAGCCTTCCATCTAATGCTCAAGGTTCTTTAGAAAAAATGCAAAATTTTGTTAAAGCCCTAGATTGAACCCAGGATTTTTCCCACACTTCCTACCCTTCCTAAATTACTTAACAATTAAACTAAACACACAATTATAAAATATTTAAACACATTTCTTTTATTCCAGCCGCCTTCTAATAGATCCCAAACTCAAGGCCCATTACTTTTAGGCCCAAATTCAGGGTGCTACAAGAATTACCTGTTCGGGCTAAATTCTATCTGCAACATATACACTATTATTCTTAACCAATTGAAATTCAACGTTCGATCGGAACATGATAATTTGTCCATATTACAAAACTTAGGACTATTTCATTATGTATATATCATTTCACATATCAACACAATCATACAATTTGATTCAAGCGTATTAACATACATATTTAAGTTACACGAACTTACCTTGAAAATGGTTCGTATTTGAATGTGAACTAATCCGAAACCTTTTGCTTTCCTCGATCTAGTTCTATTGTTGGTATTTCTGGAACTATATGGATAAATTTAACTATTAATCTATCACATTTCATTTACATTTGCATTCTATTACATCTTAGGTAAAATTACCATTTTGCCCTTATCTTTCTAAAAAATTTTAATTTCGTCTCTAGGCTCTTCCAAGTCTAGTTGAAATTTATTTATTACACTTACAACACTTACATTTCACAATTTTTAAAATTTTCCATGGGTTTTACCAGTTTTTCATTATAGTCCCTAAATCAAGTTTTCATCAAAAAATGCTTTGTAAAAGTTGTTTATCTATGAATAAATTTTCATTTTCTACCATAAATTTCTAATTTTCATCATATTCATCCATGACCCAAATTTCGTACCTTGATAACTTTTCAAATAAGTCCCCTAAATAGAGAGTTTAGGCTATCCTGATTCCAAAAATATAGAAATTACTAAAAACGAGACTTAATTTCATGCCTTATTAAGCTTGAAAAGTCTTCTTCCTCTCTCCTAGGGTTTCCATAGAAATATTTGGGGAAGATGATATGAAATTGTTTTCTTTTTCATTCAATTAAATTATCATTTAATAACTTTTCATCTTTCCAATTTAGTCCTTAGCCTTTTCTAATTTTTCCATGGATGAGTCATTAAAATACCTACTAACTACTCTTCAATGGTCTAATTACCATATAAGGACCTTAAGTTTTGAATTCCATAGCTATTTGATACCTATAGCTACTAGAATCCAACTTTTACATTTTATGCAATTTAATAATTTCCCTAATTAAACACACAATCAGTAAAATTTTTGTACCAAAATTTTCATGTGACCTTCCTATCATGATACCAACCATAAAATAAAATAAAATAAAATAAAATAAATTTTTATTTTTGTTTCAGATTTCTGGGCCCGGAACCACTGTTCCGATCTCACCGAAAATGGGTTGTTACAATTCTCCCCCTTAAGAATTTTTGTCTTCGAAAATTCTTACCAGAAAAGAGATTAGGGTATTGCTTCCTTATGGTATCCTCAAGCTCCCAGGTAGCTTCCCCCAATCTATGCCGTTGCTAGAGAACTTTTACCAATACCACAATTTTATTTCTTAGCTCTTTCATCTCGTATGCCAGTATTTTTATTGGTTCCTCACTATAAGTCATATCAGGCTGAATTTCAACTTCTGTTGGAGCAATAACGTGTGAAGGATCCGATCCATATCGTCGTAACATGGACTCATGAAACACATTATGAATTTTATTAAGCTCCGGTGGTAATGCTAATCGATATGCAACAGACCTGATTCTTTCAATTATCTCATATGGCCCGATGAACCGTGGACTCAGTTTTTCTTTACAGCCAAATTGGAGAACTTTCTTCCTAGGTGACACTTTCAAGAATACTTTATCACCAACCTGAAATTCTATCTCTTTTTGCTTTAAATCAACGTAAGACTTTTGACGGTTTGAGGCCACTTTCAAATTGTCCCTAATTATCTTCACCTTTTCTTCGATTTCTCGGATCAAGTCAACTTCGTGTATATTTTTGTAACATCTTGAATTAGGGTCTAGTCGAAATAGTGATTTTGAGACCACAAATTCAAAATAGAAATAATTATTTTATGATTATTTGATGGTCCATGGTATGATTGCATGTTTGTGTTAAATTTTCATGAAGAAATTATATGCCTAAGATGTCCAATTTGACTTTAGGGACTAAATTGAATAAGTTGTAAAACTTGTGTTCTAGAAGCTTCAAGCATGAAATTTTATTAGATTATTAATTAACGGTCCTTAAATATCAATTTGACCAAGTTCTAAAATTTTGGACAAAAATGGGCATGAATAGGAAAATTTTGAAAGAAAGGCCTTGAGGGCATTTTGGTCATTTGGTTAATAAAAGAATAAAAAGGGAAAATAAGTAAAAAATTTGCTCATCTTCTTCAAGTGCTAGCCAAAATTTCCAAGAGCCATAGCTAGGGTTTTGTTCATCTTTTCAAGCTTGATTGTAAGTGCTTCTAAGCCCCGTTTTTAATGTTCTTTACATTTTTGAGATCCTTAAAGCATAATCTATCCATTTCTAGCCATATTTTGAAGTAAGGTTCATGTATGAAATTGAACCATGTGTGACATGTTTGTACTTTGATGTTTAATGGAAGAATATGAAAGTTTGATGTGTGATAAACATCTTTTACTAAGTGATTTTTAATGAAAACACCGAAAAAGGACTTATTTGTAAAAGATGAAGAATGGGTAGTAGAAATGTGGTTTAATGAGATATATGGGCTGGTATGAGTTAGAATATTAATCGGCTAGGCTTGGGTAACAAAAAAAATGCATGGATTTAATTTTACGAGCCTAAGGACTAAAGTGTAAATAAGTGAAAAGTTAGGGGTAAAAAGGTAATTTTACCAAATATGTGTTGTGGGTCGATATGAGCAATGTGTGTATTGAACAAGTTAAATTCGACATTATAGATTAAGAAAAACGTGATTAATGTCTTGATCGGGGAAAAAAAGGTTTACTAGGATTAGGCTCGTTTCTATCATTTTGTACCGAGGTAAGTTCATTTGCAAATAATGCAACATGTACCATACTTTAAATGCTTTAATATTGCATGTATGATAAGTACTTACATATTTAATGTGATGTTGTATCATGTGTTTATTGCCTAAATTTTATCATGAATTATGCTTTGATTACTCCATGAATATGTGATTGGTGCAATGAGTATTGAAATCGACGTTACGAGCAAGTTTGACAAAAATATGGTATCAAAGAATCCCGTTTGAACCTTAGGAATAGTTTCGGATACAAGTGACATGTCGCTAGGAACTATATGATCTGAACTTATCGAGTTGTGGTCTGAGTTCATGTTATATGTGACATCTGAACTCATTGAGTTTTGGTCTGAGTTCATGATGTATGTTACACATGTTTTAGCGTTTTGAGTACTGGTCTCGTATATTCTACCGGTGGCTGGGTAGTCCGGTATGTGTTACGGATACCTGACAAATTATGTGAGCAGACCCGTGAGTAGCTCAAAAGCGAGCAACATGTGATATGTGATATGAGGTAGCATTGGCTACATATGAGGCACTTAGGTATGAGATTCCAATGTATCCGATAGTATTCCGATTGTTCAACAGGTAGTTCTAAAGGAAATTCAATGGGTAATCTTGATGAATACATCAAAGACAAGAAAGTAAGTTATTATGTGCAAGTGGGCACATGTATGTACATCGAACTCATGAGAATGACATGAGATATGATGAACTTGTGGTAAGAACATGTATATATATATGAAGAATAAGTTTAAGAGATTTGATAAAATGCAAGGTTATGTTCATTATGTTAAATGTATGATTAATACTTGTTTAAGTTGCATTTTATTTGCATGTGAACTTACTAAGCTTCAAAGCTTAACCCATTTCCTTTCCATTTCTTATACTGTCACCAAGCTAGCTCGGGGATCGTAAGACGTCGGAGACTCAATCACACTATCAATTGAATATTTGGGTACAGTTAGTCTCATCATTTTGAGTATGGCATGTATAGGGACTTGGTTTTTTTGTTATGTGTCATATTGATTAGCCAAATGAGTTGACTCATGAATGTATTGAGATTATTTTGTAGATGGCCATGAGAGGTGGCTTATATTGATTATTTAGGTTGTAACCCTAATTATTGGTGCATGCATGCAAATGTGCTTATGCTTTAATGTGGTTATGGTTGCTTATGGTTAATGAGTGTGATGGATGGCATGTATGTTTGGTGTATGAAATATGATTAATGTGTATTACAATAAATGTGGTACAAATTTGTAACTTGAAAGTAGGTTAGCAAAGATGATAGATAAATATAAAATTGGTGTGGAATGCCATATGAAAGCATGATAGTTTGAATAAGTGATATGTTGACATTACCAAGTCATAATTTAACCATGAATATGAATGCTTGAGTAGTCAAATGTGCCATGTTGCATGCCATGAAGTGAGTGTAGGTATGTAAGTGTTTAGGGGTGGCAAATGTCTTGGAAAATAGCCTGGAAATATTCCACATGGTTAGACACACAGGCATGTGTCTTGGCCTTGTGTGACACACAGTTTGGCCCATGGTCATGTGATCCGGTCGTGTGTCCCCTGCACCCTAATTATGCAAAACAAAACTCCCAACAGTAAACACACGGGCAGAGACACGGTCGTGTGTCTCAACCGTATGAAGGACACGGCCTTAGGACATGGGCGTGTGCCTGGGCTGTGTAAAGTCTGCACTTAATTTTTGGAATTTAATTTGCCACATGGCCTAAGCACACGAGCGTGTGACTTGGCCGTGTGATCTTATTTAGTTGATGACATCATAGTCAGAGAGTTACACGGGCTGAGGACATAGGCATGTCCTAAGCCACACGGGTGTGTGTGACCACACGACCTACCCACACGGGCGTGTGACTCTCCAAATCAAGAAAATTTTTTAAGTCTCCCTATTATTTTTAAAGTTCTCAGTTTAGTCCCGAACAACCCTCGGTGTATGATTTGGGCCTCGTAGGCCCATATAAGGGACAATTTGTACATGTATGAATGAATTTGATTTGAACAAAAATTTTATGGCACGATTTTGTGTGATTGGTTACGTTTAAGTCCGGTAACGCCTCGAACTCTGTCCCGGCTTTGGATACGGGTAAGGGGTGTTACACTTTTTCTCACTTAACTCTATCCAATATAATGGGGTTCTACATTTACGACCATATAAAGCCTCATACGGTGCCATTCTAATACTAGACTGATAACTGTTACTGTAAGAAAATTCAATCAAAGACAAATTTTTTCCTAGTTACCTCCAAATTCAAGAATACAAAACCGAATCATGTCTTCTAAAATCTATATCACATGTTCAGATTGTCCATTGTTTGAGGATGGAATGCGGTACTAAAGTGTAAACGAGTGCCCAAAGCTTTTTGCAACTTACTCCAAAATCGAGATGTAAATCCAGGGTCTTTATATGAAATAATAGAGACAGGCACTCCATGGAATCTGACAATCTCAGAGACATATAATTCAACCAATATATCCAATGAAAAATCCATACATACCAGGATAAAGTATGCAAACTTTGTTAAACGATCGAAAATTACCCAGGCGGCATCTTTCTTTTTCAGTGATAAATGTAATCCCATTACAAAGTCCATGGTAACTCTTTCCCATTTCCATTCCGGTATTGTAATTGGCTACAATAATCCTGAAGGTACTTGATGTTCATCCTTCACTTGCTGACATATCAAACACTTCGATACAAATTTAGAAATATACCATTTTATTCCCGGCCACCAGTACATCTTTTTCAAGTCACTATACATCTTATTACTACCAGGATGGATAGACATGTTAGCATTATGAGCTTCATTCAAAATCTTTTGTACTAGTTCTGAAATTTTAGGTACACATATCGGTCCCGATTTGAAATTCTGAGTCAGGAGTCGATTCACTTTGTATCCTTTTTGCTTGCAACTTACTATCATTTTTCTGAGCTTCAAAGATTTGTTGCAAAAACATCGGTCTAAATTTTAACTCAGCTATGAGTGAATCATCATCAGATAAAGACAACTGGGTATTCAATGCCCGTAAGGCAAATAAGGATTTTCGGACGAAGGCATCCGCTACTATATTAGCTTTCCCCGGATGCTAACCAATAACAAGATCATAATCTTTCAATAATTCCAACCACCTACGTTGTCTCAAATTCTGTTGTTTTTGTGTCATTAAATACTTTAGACTTTTGTGATCCATAAAGATGTGACATTTTTCACCAAAAAGATAATTCTGTCATATTTTCAATACAAAAACAATAGCTGTTGATTCAAGATTATGTAACGGGTAATTTCTTTCATACGGTTTTAGCTAGCTAGATGCATAAGTCACTATTTTACCATCTTGCATCAATACACATCCTCAACCATTCAATGAGGCATCGCTGTAAACTATAAATTCCTGACCTGATTCAGGTTGGACTAATACGAGTGCTTCTGTCAATAAAGCTTTCAATCTATCAAAACTTTGCTGGCACTTATCAGTCCACTCGAATTTTACTTTTTTTTGCAACAATTGAGTCATCGAAGAAGCTATCATTGAAAACCCTTTAACAAATCTCCGATAATATCCTGCTAGTCCCAAAAAACTTCTGACTTCTAAAACATTCTTTGGTGGCTTCCAACTTACAATAGATGAAATTTTGTTCGGACCCACTCGAATACCCTCTGCAGATGCAACATGTCCAAAGGAAACTAACTTCCCGTAGCCGAAATTCTCATTTACTGAATTTAGTATACAACTATTTCTCACGCAGAGTTTGCAGTACAATTCTCAGATGCCCAGCATGCTCATTTACATCTTGAGAGTAAACCAAAATATCATCAATAAAAACAACCACGCACCTGTCTAGGTACGGTCTTAAAATTTTGTTCATTAAAGCCATAAATACCGTCGGGGCATTAGTTAATTTGAATGGCATCACCAAAAACTCATAGTGCCCATATCTTGTTTTGAAAGTTGTCTTTGGCACGTCTAATTCTTTTACTCGTAACTGATAGTAACCAGATTGTAGATCAATTTTTGAAAATACAGTGGCGCCTCTTAATTGATCAAACAAGTCATCTATACGAGGTAACGGGTACTTATTCTTTACTGTCACTTTATTAAGCTGTCTGTAATCGATGCATAATCTCAACGATCCATCTTTCTTCTTTACAAACAATGTTGGTACACCCCATGGTGAAAAATTGGGTCGGGCAAATCCTCTATCAATCAACTCTTGCAACTGTACCTTCAACTCTTTCAATTCAGTAGAAGCCATTCTATATGGTGCTATGGATATCGGCATCGTCCCTGGCACAAGGTCTATGGAAAATTCCACCTCTCTAGCTGGAGGTAAACCAGGTAGCTTTTCTAGAAATACCTCAGGAAACTCACAAACAACCGGCAGCAACTGGATTTTCAACTCTAATACTTTGGTATCCAGTACAATAGAAAGATAAGCCTCATACCCCTTTTTAATATATCTCTATACTGATATTGCTGAAATCACATTAGGCAACCCATCCAGTTTCTCAGATTCAACCCGGAGTAACTCACCATTCTGACACTTCAATACAATGTATTTATGCTTACAATTCACCACTGTATCATGTTAGGTTAATCAATCCATTCCCAAAATTACATCAAATTCATCAAAGGGTAGCAACATCAAATTAGCTGGAAAACAATAACCCTCTATCATCAATGGGAAATTTTTACAAATTTTATCCACCATAACTTACTGACCCAAGGGGTTTGAAACTTTAACCACAATTTCGGTGAATTTAACAATCATATTTTTAATGGATACAAATTTTTTGCATATATATGAGTGCGTGGAACCAAGATCAATCAAAACAATAATATCAGTATCAAGTAGAGAGAATGTACCAGTGATAACATCTGGTGCCGAAGCATCTTCCCTTGTACGTATTACATATGTTTTTTTTAGAGCACGAGCCTCGAATTTAGCTGTTGAATCTTTTGCAGCACTACAACTACCATCGACATTTCCAGAATACCGTGGTGGTCTACCCCTTGAGGTAGGACTACTCAGCTTCGGGGTTTATTCAATGCCTTTCTCACCACATTTTGGGCAATCCTTAAGAAAATGGTCGAGAGAACCACACTTAAAGCAAGCCCCACTTCTCATCCAGCACTATCTGAAATGTAATTTATTACAAACATTGCATCGTGGTTTAGGGTTTCCAACACTCCTAATACTGGTTGTTAAAGGAGACGAAGACCTCAGGTTGGTGCGTTTAGAACTTCGTTACTTTCTTGAATACTCCCTTGATGTAGCAAAATGCTCATGATAATTCTTCGATTTCTTTGAAGTAGATGATTGCGTCTTACTCATAAATCTTTTACTCGTAACCCGAGCTTCCCTTTTCGCTTGCCTTTTTTCTTTACTTAATTCCTAAGCCTTGTGTGCTCATTCAGCCAACACCACGAATTTTGTTAATTCCATAATTCTAATTAACAGCTTGATATCTTCATTTAGCCCTTCTTCAAATCATTTGCACATTTCGACTTCAGTCTGAACCCATTCACTAGGATACTAGCTCAATCTAATGAATTCTCATTCATACTCGGACACCGTCATATTTCCCTGTTTGAGCTCTAGAATTTCCTTCTTTTTCTAGTCCAGAAATCTTTAACAAATATACTTCTTTTTAAACTCTGTTTGGAAAAATTCCCATGTAATATTTTCTCTTGGTACCACAGAAGATATGGTTTTCCATCAATGGTAGGTTGTGTCTTTCAACAATGATACCGTACATTTTAGACATTCGGCTGGTGTACATGGTAATTCATCTAGAACCCAAATAGTATTTTTCAGCCAAAACTCAGCCCTTTTTGGATCGTCATCGGTCATAGCCCTAAATTCTTTAGCCCCATATTTTTTTATTTTATCTACTGGAGCCTTATCAATTCTAACAGGTCTAGCATTCAATGGCGATTCATCATGTTATGAAGCAGGTGGAGGAGGTCGTTGACCAGTAGGGTTTGTTCTCATATATTCACTAAACCATTCATCCATCAATTCAAAGAAGGGTACTTTTGCCGCCTCACTTCGGCCCTCAGATACGGGCCTTCTACTACCACTAGATACAACTCACTGTACAGAAGCTTGAGTAGCACTCTCAGCTTCCTCAGTTTCGGCTTTAGCTTGGTTGGAAGATATTACTATATGAAAATACATTTAAAAGTGTTAAGGAGATATCACACTATCATAATTTATATAATTGCATGTATAGCTAGACTCGTACTTGCTACGTTAGTCTAAAAATCGATTAAATTGTAGCTCTGATACCACTAAATGTAACACTCCTAACCTGTACTCGTCATCGAAACAGGGTTTCAGAGTATTACTGAAATATTTAGAACATTTTATAGATAATTTATACAGATTGCTATTCATTTACCGAAATCAATCAAAACGTCCCGTACTTAGACTCTTGAGGTCCAATATGAGCAATAGAATCAAATTGGGACTTAATCAGAAACTCACAATTTTTTTCACGAAATTTCAAAAATTTTCCAAGGTTGCAAGGTTCACACCCCGTATCGTCTAGGGACACGCCCGTGTGGTCAGGCCGTGTACTACACACGCCCATGTCCCTACCTGTGTAACTCTCTGACTTTTAAGGCATAAAGAACTTGAAGTCATACAGCCAAGTCACACGCCCCTGTGCTAGGCCGTGTGGCGAATTTTTATTTTCAAAATTTAGCTGCAGTTTTCACACGGCCATGTAGCACGCCTGAATTCAAGGCCATGTCAACCACATGGCTGAGACACACACCCGTGTCTCTACCTGTATGCCCAATTTAGAGCATTCTGTTTCTCATTTTAAGATGCAGGGGACACACAGCTAGACCACATGCCCATGGACAAGCCGTGTGTCACACACGGCCAAGACACACGCCCGCGTGTCAACCCGTATGGACAAAATAAGGCCATTTCCTAGCCTCATTTGTCACCCAAAACTTACCATTTTCCTGCACCAAAACTCACAAGCATATATTCACCAATCTAACATCATATTCACACAAAATTTGACATTAATCATATGGTATTATTTCATGCATCAATGGATATAAACTTACTTTTATCATAAACTATTATGCTAACATAATTCCAACAACTAACACGTAATAAGCACTTATGTGATTACCAAAATATTACTTCAAAAATAGCCAAACTTAAACCTTCACTAGCCACTCCAATGGCTAGATTACAATACCACAATTACAAGACATCATTGGCCAAATAAGCTTGTACATGCCATTATACCAAAATGAGATCTCTATTTATACCAAAATGTGATAATGGATAGGGTGATGACTGCTTCGACCGACTTCCAACCTTCACGACTTTTTGAGCACTATAAAATAGTAGAAATAAACGGAGTAAGCATCTATGCTTAGTAAGTTCATATAATTGAAAATAAACTTACCGGTCATATTTATTAATACAAGCAAACATAAATATACATTCCATCAATTTTGGGTAAGTTACCTAAACACATACACTTATCAAAACAAGTTAGTCACATAATCTCACATGAATATCAAGTAAACATAGATGAGCTCATCACATTACAAACTTCTATTAATTTCACCTTTCCACACTTTAGTAGTCTTTTTCGTTGAACTATTGAAATCTCGATGGATGTTCGGGTAATATACACATGTGCAAAAGTACTTATTAAGGTACATAATAAAAAGGCACACTCTTGAGCCGTACATTTTGTAGTAGGATTACCAGTCCAGGCTAAATCCTATTCGTAGCATATGCTCTAAAGAGTTAAAGATGGATTACCCATTTGAACTAAATCCAATTTATAACCTAAACTCAAGAGGACTCACATTAGAATTACTCGCCCGCGCTAAATTCTATCTGCAACATATGCACTATTATTCTTAACCCATCGAAATTCAACGTTCAATCGAAACATGATAATTTGTCCATATTACACAACTTA
Source organism: Gossypium longicalyx (assembly GCA_025698465.1). Taxonomy (NCBI): domain Eukaryota; kingdom Viridiplantae; phylum Streptophyta; class Magnoliopsida; order Malvales; family Malvaceae; genus Gossypium; species Gossypium longicalyx. The sequence continues at coordinate 60,513,016 of CM046995.1, read as the reverse complement.
GGACTATTTCGTTATGTATATATCATCTCACATATCAACACAATCATACAATTTGATTCAAGCATATTAACATACATATTTAAGTTACACGAACTTACCTTGAAAATGGTTCGTATTTGAATGTCAACTAATCCGAAACCTTTTGCTTTCCTCGATCTAGTACCGTTGTTAGTCTTTCCGGATCTATATAGATAAATTTAACTATTAATATCACATTTCACTTACATTTGCATTCTATTACATCCTAGAAAAATTACCATTTTGCCCCTATCTTTCTAAAAAATTTCAATTTCGTCCCTATGCACAAAAAATGAAATTCATGAAATTTAACCCTCTTTTCAAGTCTAGCTGAAATTTATATTTTACACTAACATCACATACATTTCATAATTTTTAGAATTTTCTATGGGTTTTACCACTTTTTCATTTTAGTCCCTAAATCAAGTTTTCATCAAAAAATGCTTTGTAAAAGTTGTTTATCTATGAATAGCTTTTCATTTTCTACCATAAATTTCTAATTTTTAGCATATTCTTCCACGACCCAAATTTCATACCTTGAAACTTTTCAAATAAATCCCCTAAATAGAGAGATTAGGCTATCCCGATTCCAAAAATATAGAAATTACTAAAAACGAGACTTGATTTCATATCTTATTAAGCTTGAAAAGCCTTCTTCCTCTCTCCTAGGGTTTCCATAGAAATATTTGGGGAAGATGATATGAAATTATTTTTTTTCATTTCATTAAATTATCATTTAATAACTTTTCATCTTTCCAATTTAGTCCTTAACCTTTTCTAATTTTTCCATGGATGAGTCATTAAAATATCTACTAACTACTTTTCAATGGTCTAATTACCATATAAGGACCTTAAGTTTTGAATTCCATAGCTATTTGATACCTATAGCTACTAGAATCCAACTTTTGCATTTTATGCAATTTAGTCCTTTCCCTAATTAAACACACAATCGGTAAAATTTTCGTACCAAAATTTTCGTGTAACCTTCCTATCATGATACCAACCATAAAATAAAATAAAATAAATTTTTATTTTTGGTTCGGATTTGTGGTCCCGAAACCACTGTTCCGATCTCACCGAAAATGGGCTGTTACAACTCTCTCCCTTAAAAATTTCAATCCTCGAAAATTCTTACTAGAAAAGAGATTAGGATATTACTTCCTTATGGTATCCTTAGGCTCCCAGGTAGCTTCTCGTAATCCATGCCGTTGCTAGAGAACTTTTACTCATACCACATTTTTATTTCTTAGCTCTTTCGTCTCGTATGCCAGTATTTTTATCGGTTCCTCACTGTAAGTCATATCAGGCTGAATTTCAACTTTTTTTTGGAGCAATAACGTGTGAAGAATCCGATTGATATCATCATAAAATGGACATTTTATCAAGCTCTGGTGGTAATGCTAACCGATATGCAACAAGCCCACTTCTTTCAATGGTCTCAAATGGCCTGATGAACCGTGGACTTAATTTTCCTTTACGGCCGATTCGGAGAACTTTCTTCTAAGGTGATACTTTCAAGAATACTTTATCACCAACCTAAAATTCTATCTCTTTCTTCTTTAAATATGCATAAGACTTTTGACGGTCTAAGGCCGCTTTCAAACTATCCCTAATTATCTTCACCTTTTCTTCGGTTTCTCGGATCAAGTCAACTTCGTGTATCTTTTTCTCACTTAACTCTATCCAATATAATGGGGTTCTACATTTACAACCATATAAAGCCTCATACGGCGCCATTCTAGTACTAGACTGATAACTATTATTGTAAGCAAATTCAATCAAAGACAATTATTTTTCCCAGTTACCTCCAAATTTAAGTATACAACACTGAAGCATGTCTTCTAAAATTTGTATCACACGTTTAGATTGTAACACCCCTAACCCGTATCTGACGTCGAAATAGGGTTATGAGGAATTACTGATTAATACATATCATCCACATACCTTTATGCATTCATATATAAAACCCATCCAACATATTCACATTGTCCTTTATAAAGCTCTACGAGGCCTTAAAGCATACTTAAAAGTGGTTCGGGACTAAATTGATAATATTTGCAAACTTTAGGAAATTATAAAATTTTCAATCATTTAAGGGTCACACGCCCATGTCACAAGCCATGTGAAAATAGGGCATACATTCTGACTTGAACCACATAGTTGAGGCCATGTCCATGTGCCAGACCGTGTAAAAACTGGAGGGGTTACTGACTTGGGTCGCGCAGTTGGCCACACGCTCATGTGCCAGCCCGTGTGTCACACATGGCCAGTAGACACGTCCGCGTGTCTAGACCGTGTAAAACCTGTAGGGTATACTGACTTAAATTGAAGGGTACCCTAGGGGACACATGGCCGTGTATCAAGGCCATGTGTCACACATGGTCGAGCCACAAGCCCGTGTGCTTAGCCGTGTGGAGTGAAAATAGGCTTGGTAGAAGCCTCATTTCTCACCCTCCTTGTACACACCTAAACCACATCAAATTGCACCATTTTCATACATACAAAGACTACCAAAACATGCTATACCATACATATATTATGCCATTTAGAAGCTATCCTCTTAAATACACAAATCCATTGCCAAAACATACCAAGTCAATATGGCACAATCTTCAACTCACATAATTTCTAAATGCATTTCCTCACCAATCCATCAACTAAATCATGCATCTCAAACATATCAATTCATCATCTATAAATCATACCATTCTTTAAGCATCAACACATCAATTAATAACTAACCAAATGAGCAATCATTTAGCCATATCAACAACCATGGCAAACTGCCAAAACACAAGATGACCTATAAATCACATATACCACTTATCAAACACATAATTCAAGCCAACTTAAATGGCCATACTCACCAACATTTACAAGCCAAATCTCATGGCTAAGATCATAACTCAAAATATACCAAGACAACACTAGCCTATACATGCCATATACCATATATACAAAGCTCCAAAAGTACCAACGAGATGATCGATAGTGTGATGATGTTTCCCGACAATCCACGAGTCAGAGCTAGCTTCGATAATCTAAAAAATAGTGAAAAATAAACATAGTAAGCTTTAAAAGCTTAGTAAGCCATATACAAATAAACTCATCATATAAATATTTGCATATCAATTCAATTATGCTAAGCATAGCTAAACACATACAAGTTCACAAACCTTTCTCATTGTACACATATTCAATATCATAATTGAATTCATCAAATACTGCCCTTTTCAATACTCGTATGAATCTCATAAGTACTTGAGTCACTTAACTCATTCACACATTCTTTCTCAACTTGACTTTGCTTGTTGGACTATTCGAAATCGTTAAGGATACTCAAAAATCACATAAGCTCGTACAATGCCATATCCCAGATATGGTCTTACATGTTATCACATATCGATGCCACTGTCCTAGACAGGGTCTTACACGAAATCATAATACGATGCCAATGTCCTAGACATGGTCTTACACATAATCACAATACAATACCAATGTACTAGACATGATCTTACATGTAATCACATCTCGATAACCTAATGTCATGACATTCCTATCCTATACTATTCCTAAGGTTCATACGGGACTTTTGGATGTCATAACTCTATTGATTCTTGCTCGTAGTTGCTCGTTCAACATTCATAACAATTTAATGACAAATAAACACATATAATTTAATTTAAAGACATTTATTTGCATATGAACTTACCTCGTATTAGGGATTGACGTATCAGGTCGACTACTCAACAACTTTCAATTTTCCCTGATCTATATTTGATTTCTTTCGTTCTTGATCTATATACATTCAAAATTAACTCATTTATTCATTGATTCATTCAATTTAATCCACAAATACATATTTGGGAATTTTTACACTTTAGCCCCTAAACTTTCACATTTCTTACAATTTAGTCCTTATTTCATAAAAACACAATTTGCAACATTTTCAATTAAACCCAAGCTAGCCAAATTTCTCTAGGCTCCTTAAAAGCCTATATTTATCAATATTTTACACATTTAACCTCACATTTTCATCTTGTCACAAATTAATCCCTTTTATACAATTTCACTAAAAATCACTTTACAAAACATGATAATCTATCATCAAATATTCATATTTCAACATAAAATACCAAAGAACACAATAAATCATCAATGGATACTCTCAAAATATTTCATAGTTTCAAAAATTAAGACACGGGCTAGCTAGTACTCAAAGCAACGATCACAAGAACATAAAAATCATCAAAAACTGAGCTCGAAACATACCTCAATTAAGAAAAACAAGGGTCAAACCCTAAAACAAAATCCATGGCTTCTTTCTCTTCTAATTTCGGTGAAGATGATGATAATTTAAGCTTAAAATTGTTTTTTGTTTTATTTATTATAACTTAATACATAGTTTACCATTTTACCCTTGGTTATGAAACCATTTAATCATCAAATATAAGGCCATTAATGTCCATCTCCACTATCAATGGTCTAATTTCAAAATAAGGACTTCATATTTAATAAACAATATCAATTAGACAATTTTAACTTATAGCATGCTACTTTTGCATTTTACGTGATTAAGTCCTTTCGTCAAATTAAACACTCAAACGCTAAAATTATTTCATGAAACTTTCACACATATATAATCACATGCTATAAACATAAAAAATAATATTAAAATAATTTTTTGACCTCAAATTTGTGGTTTTGAAATAACTGTTCTGATTTAGCTAAAACTGGGCTGTTACAACTCTCCCCTCTTAAGGATTTTTGTCCCCAAAAATCTTACTAATGAATAGGTTTGGATATTGCTTTTTCATAGTATCCCCGGGTTCCCACGTAGCTTCTTCTACCCCGTGTTGATGCCATAATACTTTCACTAATGAAATTGTTTTATTTTTTAGCTCTTTGATCTCACGAGCTAGAATTCAGACCGGTTCTTCATTGTACTATAAATTTGATTAAATCTCAACTTCGGTCGGCTAAAAAACATGCGAAGGATTAGTTTGGTATCATCGAAGCATCGATACATGAAACACATTATGAATCTTTTCTAACTCAGATGACAATGTTAGCTGGTAAGCCACTAGCCCAATTCACTCGATAATTTCATACGGTCTGATAATTCTCGGGCTCAATTTGCCTTTTCTATTGAATCGAAGTATTTTCTTCCACTAAGATACTTTCAGAAACACTCTATCCCTGATCTGAAACTCAATATCTTTCCATTTTAAGTCTGCGTAAGATTCCTGTCGATCCGATGCTGCTTTCAAATTATCATGGATCACTTTCACTTTTTTTTTTCAGTATCTCTAATCAGATCAACCCCGTGAATCTTATTCTTGCCAAGTTCAGTCTACTACAATGGTGTTCGACACTTCTGACCATATATAGCTTCGTAAGGTGCCATTTTAATACTCGATTGAAAATTATTGTTATACACAAATTTAATCAACGACAAATACTTTTTCTACGTACCTTCGAACTCAAGAGTGCAACATCTCAAAATATCCTTGAGTATATGTATAACTCGCTCGGATTGATCATCCGTCTACGGGTGAAATGCGGTACTAAAATGTAGTTTTGTACCCAGTGCATCTTGCAATTTCTTCCAAAACCTTGATGTGAACCTTGGATCTCTATGGATACAATAGAAACAGGTACTCCATGTAATCTCACAATCTCGGAGATATACAACTCAGCTAACTTTTCAAGCGAATAGTCTGTTTGTATCGGAATGAAATGAGTCGATTTTGTCAATCTGTCAACTATAACCCAGATCGCATATTTTTTCTTGAAGATAAGGGTAATCCCGACACAAAATTCATAGTCACTCTATCCCATTTCCACTCAAGAATCGTAATCGGCTGTAATAAACTAGACAGTACCTGATGCTCAGCTTTAACTTGTTGACAAATCAAATATTTCGAAACACATTCCGAAATAACACATTTCATGCCATGCCACCAATAAACTGTTTCAAATCATTATACATTTTTGTGCTTCCCGGATGAATAGATAAACGACTATTATGTACTTCGTTCAAAATCATATGAATCAACTCTGTATTTCTCGAAATACATATTTGGCCTCTGAATCTTAAACAATCATCAAATCAACTTGAAACTCTAAATCAGGGTTCAAATCACATTGAGCTCGTTTTGCTAACATTTCATTATCAACTTTTTGAGCTTCGTAAATCTGCTGTATAAACAATGATCTCACTTTTAAATCAGTACTATTTAACCATCATCAGATAGAGCCAACTGAGTATTCATTGCACGTAAAGCAAACAAAGATTTTTGGCTTAATGCATCAGCAACAACATTTGCTTTTCCCGGATGATAATCAATCACTAGCTCGTAATATTTTTTTAATTCTAACCATCTCTGCTGACGTAAATTCAAATCTTTCTGAGTCATCAAATATTTCAAACTCTAGTGATCTGAATAAACATGACTTTTCTCACCGAACAAATAATGGTGCCAAATCTTCAACGCAAACACAATAGCTGCTAACTCTAAATTGTGCATCGGGTAATTCTTTTCATGCAGTTTCAACTGTCTCGAGGCATAAACAATAAATTTGCCTTTCTACATCAAAACGCAGCCCAGACCATTCAACGATGTATCACTATAGATCACAAATTCTTTGCCTGGTTCTGATTGTACTAACACTAGAGCTTCAGTCAAAGAGCTTTTAACTGATCAAACCTTTTCTGACATTTCTCAGACCATTCAAACTTTACATCTTTTTAAAGCAATCTCATCAATAGAGTCACAATCATTGAAAAGCCTTTTACAAACTTTTTATAATATCCCGCTAGTTCCAAAAAATTACGGACCTCAGAAACATTTCTTGGAGGCTTCCAATCCATTATTGTAGAAATCTTGCTTGGATTGACTTAGATACCCGTAGATGAAACTACATGTCCTAGAAATCCAACTTCTAATAGCCAAAATTCACATTTGCTGAACTTCGCGAATAACTGTTTATCTCGCAGAGTCTGTAGTACAATTCTCAAATGCTCGGCATGCTCAGTTTTATCTAGTGAATAAATCAAAATATTATCTATGAACACAACAACAAATCGATCTAGGTATGGTCTGAAAATCGGGTTCATTAAATCCATAAAAATAGTAGGTGCGTTTGTTAGTCCAAAAGGCATAATTAAAAATTCATAGTGACCATACCTCGTTCTAAATGTGGTTTTCGGCACATTAGAGTCTTTAACTTGCAACTGGTAATAACCCGATATGAAATCTATCTTTGAAAACATTGTATGCCCTTTCAATTGATCAAACAAATCATCAATCAGTAGTAAAGGGTATTTTTTCTTGATTGTCACTTTATTAAGTTGTCGGTAGTCTATACACATTCTCATCGTCCCATCTTTCTTTTTCACAAACAATACGGGAGAACCCCAAGGCTAGAAACTCGCTCTTGCAAAACCTCTATCTGTCAGTTCTTGCAACTAAGCTTCCAATTCATTTAACTCTGTCAGAGCCATTCTATACGGAGCTATCGATTATTGGCATTGTTCCCGACATTAACTCAATGCCAAAATCAACCTCTTGGATCAGTGGTAAACCCAATAATTCTTTAGAAAACACATCCAGATACTTACACATAACCGACACTGATTCGATCTTTTTTTCAGTCACTTTTGTATCAAGCACATAAGCAAAATAAGCTTCACAACCCTTCCTCACATATTTCTGAGCTAACATCGATGAAATCACTGCTGGCAAGCCATTTAGATCATCTGAATCAATCTGGATAATCGCATTATTTTGACATCTCAGATCAATCGTCTTTTATTTTCAATTCACAATAGCATCATGCAACGTTAACCAATCCATACCCAGAATTATATCAAATTCATCAAATGGTAACAACATTAGATTGGCTGAAAAAAGAAATCTCGAATCATCAACGAAAAATTCTTGCACACTTTATCAACCAACACACATTTGCCTAAGGGGTTCGATACCCTAATTACAAATTCAGTAGACTCTACAGGCAAAGTCTTACTAGATACTAAATTCACACATATATACGAATGAGTTGATCCTAGATCTATCAACATAATAACTTTAGTATCATAAAGAGTAAAAGTACCAGTGATAACATCTGGAGATGACACTTCTTCGCGAGCACGAATAGCGTAAGCTCGTGTAGGTGCTCTGGCCTCAGACCTCACAGTAGAGTCTTTGGATGTTCTCTGACTACCACTCACATTACCAGCATTTCTAGGTGGTCTACCTCTAATTCAAGTGTTACTCAGCCTACGTTGTCTCAAATTCAGTTCTTTCTATGTCATTAAAACTTCAGACTTTTGTGATCCATAAAGATGTGACATTTTTCACCAAAAAGATAATGCTGCCATATTTTTACTAAAAAAACAATAGCTGCTAATTCAAGGTCATGTACCCGGTAATTTCTTTCATGCAATTTTAGTTGCCTAGATGCATAAGCCACTACTTTACCATCTCGTATCAATACACATCCTAAACCATTCAATGAGGCATCACTGTGAGTGCATGATTATGAAAATTTTTATTATTTTGGTGTTATAGCATGATTATATGAGTGCATGAAAATTTTGGTGAAGTAATTTTAGCGATTGTGAGCTCAATTATGAAAAAGGACTAAATCGCATAAAGGGCAAAAAGTTTTTTTTACTAGCTAGAAGTGTTAAATAGCTAGAGAACCATAATTTAGGATCTTTAAAGTGCAATTAGACCCTTTTAAAAGAGGTGGCAGGCCATAGGGAACAAAGAGAGTCATGTTGACTAGGTTAGGTGGACATTTGGTGACTTATTTGACTAAAATAAAAATAAAGAAAAAAGAGGCTATAGTGTCATCTTCTCCAATTTTTTTAGCAACTAAGGGGGGCTTAGAGAGATAAAAATACCAGCCATTTGTATCTCTTGCAAGTAAGTCATTTAGAAGGTTATTCTTGATGATTTTTGTATTTTTGGAGCTCTTGTAGCATGAGCTTTCTAATAAGGGGACTATTTTGCAAAACGGGTGAAGGTCTAGGGTTTTACCATGAAAGCATTTATGTTGTTAGCTCAAATTTTATGGAAGAAAATGAATCTTGGTTGTTAAATAAACAACTTTTGTGAAAGATGTTTTATGAAAACACCTAAATGGGCTATTTTGTAAAGTTTGTAAAATAGGTGGTAATTGTGTGAAATGTTTGAAATTGTAAGTTGCTATAGGTATAAAAGGAGTTCGGCTAGGCTTGGTTAATGAGGAAACTCAATGAAAATTGATTTACGAGCCTAAGGGCAAAATCATAATTTTTGTAAAGTCTAAAGGTAAAACGGTCATTTTACCAAATTGTGAATCGTAGAATGTTTTTATTAATGTGATTATCAAATGAGTGAAATTTTATTATTATACATCAAGAAATACGCAATATGGACCTAGACCATGGAAAAGTCAAGCAAGCGAATTGAATACAATTAGTCGCCTACATTTTGTGTACCGAGGTAAGTTGTACGTAAATAATGTAACTTATTTGTATTTATGTATGGTATAATTAATATGGAACAAATTGCGGACTATTGGTGTGAAAGTACATGATGAGAATTGATGTAGTAAAGACTCCCGGTTGAACCTTAGGAATAATTTGGATATCCATGCCAAGACATTTGGGTGATGTGTGTGCCAGTGTAAGACCTATCTAGGACATGGCATCGGCACTGATAGATGAGAACTAGTGCAAGACCTGTCTGGGACATGGCATCGGGTTGAGGTGTGTCAGTATAAGACCTGTCTATGACATGGCATCGAAACAGATGAGTGAGAGCCAGTGTAAGACCTGTCTCAGACATGGCATTGGCCTCAATGTATAGAAGTCAGTGTAAGACCTGTCTGGGACATGGCATCGACTTAGATGTGAGAGCCAGTGTAAGATCATGTTTGGAACATAGCGTCGTCATCGTACCCTATGTTTGAGACTTAGTGATTATCGTGTAGTATTCCAAATGGTTCAACGGGAAATTTACGGTTTATGTCAAAATGATAGAGCTTATGACCATGTAGTGAGCGGTACATGTACTTATATGAAATTTATGATATGTGAACTCTATTCTTATTGTATGAATAGTGAAGAATGAACATGAGTAAGTTTTGTTATGAACATTTACTCTTTTGTGCGAGTTATGATATGTTGGTAGTATGATCACATGTGGTAACATGGTTGTTATTTCGATATTTACATGCAACTTACTAAGGTTTATGCTTACCTTTTTCCTTTCCATTTTCTTGTAGTGCCGCCAAATTAGCCAGTAGATCAAAGAACGTCGAAGGCATCACTCACTCTATCACTCGAAGCTTTTGGTACAGTTAGTTTTATTATCTTGAGTTTGGCATGTATAGGGATTGAGTCTTTTTGTTACGTGTCATATTGTTAAGTTAGCCAATTGTGTTGGCTTGGGATGAAAACCTTCTTTTTTTTTAAGGCCATGGTTAATGGTTAATATTTATTATTGATAATTGTAAATGATGATACTTCCATGGATGAACAAAATGTATGAATGATCAAATGCATGTTTGGTTTGTTAGAGTGTCATGAGGTTCGCATTTGAATGTCATGTTGCGGTTGATTTAGTCTTATATTGTTGTTTGGACTGGAGATATTTGTTGTTGTGTAGGTTTGTGCAAGTAAGGGTGGCAAAAAAGGCTTGGTAGATAGCCTTGTTTTCTTCCACACAGGTAGACACACGGGCATGTGTCTAGGCCGTGTACGACACATGGTCAGCCCCATGGGCGTGTTGTCTGGCCGTGTGTCCCATGCACATTAAAATTTCAAGTCAGTATGCATGGTAGTAAACACATAGGCAGAGATACGGCCGTGTATCTAAGCCGTGTGAAGTCTACAAATTAAATGTGGAATTAAATTCACCACACGGCCGAGCACACGGGCGTATGCCTTGGCTGTGTGCCCCTAAATGGTTGTTGACGTCAGAAACAGAATATCAAGGTTTTTGGACACGGGCTAAGACACGGGCATGTCATGGTCATGTGAGGGACACGGGCCATGGGTGTAACGCCTCGTACCCGAGACCGTTGTCGGAGTCGAACACGAGGTGTTAACAGACTTAATTCATTGCTTAAACAGCTCAAACAATTTAATTTTAGAAATTCCAGACAAGCTGGCTAACTGCGTCACAGTTGCTTAAAAATTCATATCTCGAGTTCTGAAACTCAAAATCCAATTCCATAATTTTTCGCTGAAACTAGACTCATATATCTATTTACTAATTTTTTTTCTAGAATTTTTGGCTAGGCCAATTAGTACAGTTTATTAGTTAAAGTCTCCCCTGTTTCAGGGTTCAACTGCTCTGACCTCTGTGTATTACGAATCAGATATCTCTCTGTACAGAATTTCAATGACTATTAAGTTTCTTTCTCTTAAAACTAGACTCAATAATAAATCTGTACATATAAATTATGACTTCTAATTATTTTTATACAATTTATGGTGAATTTCCAAAGTCAAAATAGGGGATCCAGAAATCGCTCTGGCCCTGTTTCACAAAAATTTAAACATCTCATAAAATATAACTCATATACCTGTTTCGTTTCTTCCATATGAAAATAGACTCATAATTATTCAATTCCATGTTTTATTCATTATCTAATTATATCTCTACTATTTTTAATAATTTTTCAAATTCACGTCACTATTGCTGTCTGAATCTATTTTATGATAAATTTTACCTATTTCATGGTTTCCATGGATTAACTAGCAATTTGACATACATAACACCAAATATGATCATAATTAGCCATTCCAACGGCTAATCATTACCAAGCATTTTTATACTACTCAATAACCATATCATAAGACCATATATACAAAATGATTATAATGCTATACATGCCATACTCAAAATATACAAGCCATTATGCCAAGATGGTATACTGGATAGTGTGAGCGTGCCTCCGACCGTTCGATTTCCGAGCTGGCTTGTCAACACTACAAGAAATGAAAAGGAGGGAGTAAGCATAAATGCTTAGTAAGTTCACATGCAAATAGCAAGTAACATAACCATATAAGCAAACATAAAACATCATTTGCATAATCATCACCAAGACATTCATATCATATTTTCATTTATCATCTTACCATATTGTTGTTATATCGATTTTTCAACCCGAGGGTTAAGTACATACCTGTTCAAAGTATCCATTTCACGACACTTACCAATACGTCCCTTTCATCTTGAGTATTCCTCCATTTGATTAGAACTTTACCCGTTGAACACATCGGAATATAATTTGGATACATGGAAAGTTTGCACATAAGTGCCACATATGTAGCCAAGCTACTATGTAACCCGCCCATAAGCGAACTCGGACTCAACTCAACGAGCTCAGGCGTTCGCATCCATAAGTGAACTCGGACTCAACTCAACGAGCTCGGATGCCTAGTTACATTTCACGAACTCGGACTCAACTCAACGAGTTCGGACATTCGCATCCATAAGTGAACTCGGACTCAACTCAACGAGTTCGGATGCCCAAATATCCCAAAGGACATGTCACTTGTATCCTAATCCATTCCTAAGGTTCAACGGGACCTTTTTCCCAATCATGTGTCTCAACCATCTTCTACGGAATACCGATACCGATACTCGATAGTATTTCACATTTTCCAAGTATATCACATAATTTGACATATTATCAAACAATTATCACGAGTATAATATTTCATAATAATTATCATATCATTTAAATAACATAAAAACATTTAAAATAATAACTATGTTACCAACATTTACATATGAACTTACCTAGTATGCGAAAATGGCTACTTTTACCATTTCGTCCACAACTTGGTATTTTCCCCATTTTAGCCCAAATTTCAGTTTTGCTTGCTCTATCATTTAAAATATAGTCTAATTAGGACTCACATTATTCAAATTGACCCAAAATCATATTTTGGAAAAATTACAATTTTGCCCCTAAACTTTTGCATAGTTACACTTTTTCCCCAAAGCTCGTAAATTAAACTTCAGCCTATTTTCTTATGTTTTATGACATGCTGATCATTTTTCCCTTCTATGGCAACATCAAATTCTCACTCTAACATGTACTTATGACTATTAGGTATTTTTACCGATTAAGCCCTTTTGCTCGTTTTCACTTAAAACCGAGTAGCACAAGTTGTCTAACATAATTTAAAACCTCATGTTCTATCATAAAACATCAAAATACACAAATTTCACCTATGGGTATTTTTCCAAATATGAACCCTAGGTTGAATTATTGTTAGCATAAGCTTAATCGAGCTACCGGGATTCCAAAAACGTAAAGAACTTGAAAAACGGGGCTAGAATGGACTTACAATCGAGCTTGGAAGCTTGAAAAACCCTAGCCATGGTTTCTCCTTGCTATATTCGGCCATGGGGTTGAAGATGAGCAAAATTGGCTTTTATTTTGTATTTTAATTCATTTTACCCCTAAATGACCAAAATGCCCTTACTACTAAACTTTCCAAAAATTCCATCCATGTCCAATTTTTGTCCATAAACTTAGAAATTGGTAAAATTGCTATTTAAAACCTCCTAATTAATATTTCAAAACAATTTCATACTAGAAACTTCTAGAATGCAAGTTTTGCAAATTATTCGATTTAGTCCCTAATTTCAATTTAAGCACTTTATGCATAAAATTTCTTCACGAAAATTTCACACAATCATGAAATCATATCATAGACCTCAAAATAATCATAAAATAATTATTTCTATCTCGGATTTTATGGTCACAAAACCACTATTCTAATTAGGCCCTAATTCGGGATATTACAATGGACACGAGCGTGTGCTAGGCCGTGTGTAAACCCCTGTAGGTTCAAATTAGGATTTAATTCCACACAGGTTAGGGACAGGAGCGTGTCCGGATGTGTTTAGGCCGTGTGAGCTACATGAGCCTTCAACAAGACCAATTCAAGAAGGCCACACGGGCATGTCACCCCTTCCACACGGGCGTGTACCCCTATTTCAAGACTCATTTTCTAGAGTTCCTTAAAGGACCCGGTTTGGTTTCGAATCATCCTTAAAGCTTGTTTTGGGCCTCGTAGGCCCATAATAAGGAATTCTTGACAAAGTTTGAAAATTTTTAAATTTGGATCAAGTTTTTTATGATTTGTAAATGTTGGAATCAATGTGTTCAAGTTTAGTAATGCTTCGTACTCAGTCCCGACCTCGGACTTTGGTAAGGGTGTTATATTTAGTGGTATCAGAACTATGGTTTAATTAATTCTAGGACTAACCTAGTGTGAGAACGAGTCCAGCTATACATGCCATAGTTGTATATTGATAGTGTGACGACTCTAGACGAATATAAACCATGTTTTTTATATAGTAAATGGATCCCGACGGAGTTATGGCGGGCGATGTGGAAAGTAATGCACCAACTCCCATTGAAGGGACCGCGCCAGTTGAAAGTGAGCCCATGACGATGAGTCAGGGCGGAGGGTCTAGAGAAGCCTACCTCCATATGATGGATGCTTGGTACTTGAAGTTTGTTCGTGCGAATCCGAACACCCTACCTCCCCCACCTCCTTCGATCTCACAGCTTGCCCCTATAGCTCCTCATGAAGTAGAAATGGTTAGGAGAGAGAAACCCCCAGTGGACAGAATCCGAAAGCATGGGGTTGAGAAATTTCGGGCTAGTGTTGATGATGATCCGGAGAGAGTAGAGTTCTGGTTAGAAAACGCCATCAGAGTATTTGATGAGCTATCATGCATGCCGGAGGAGTGTATGAAGTGTGTAGTGTCACTCCTCCGAGACTTGGCCTACGAATAAGGCTTTAGAAGAGTTTCAAAAGGAGTTTAAAAATTAGTTTTACTCACAATATGCCAAGGAGAAGGCTCGGGCTAATTTGCGACGGCTTACACAACAATGCACTATTCAAGAGTATGTTAAAGACTTTAATGAGTTGATGCTTCAAATTTCTGACTTGAGCAAGAAAAAAGCATTCTATTGGTATAAGGATGGGTTGAAGCCTTGGGTAAAACAAGAGTTGCATCGACAAGGTATCGCAAAGCTTACTCCAATCATGGCTAAGGTGAAATCCTTTGTCGAGGTTGGTCTGAGGAAAGACAAATTCGAGTCTTTCAAGCCCAAAGAGATGGGCAATGATGGGGGAGACAATAAGGAAGACGAAGATGGAAACAATGACAATGGTAAGAATGATGGCAATGGAAGACCACCTAATAGGAAATGGAAGCCCAACAACTGACTAAAAGGGCTACTAAAATGCTTCCTTTGTGATGGACCGTTTATATTGAGTGACTATTTAAAGAAATCTGTGTTTTCTGCCATCGAAAAGGATGATGAGCCAGATAAAGCATCAATAAGGCTTGGTTCGATTGTGTGTTCTCTCAAAGCCAAGTCTAACACCCTCTACCCAATCCGAATATCTGAATCTGGATATTAGATAACATCACATACAAACATTTAACATAAATTTTAACAATACTACGAATAATTCTTTTCCTACATATTACTTTCTACTTTATTTAATTACATAAGATATAATGAATAGCATCTAAAAATACAACAAACATTTAAAGGTGATTTAAAACATTACATCACAACAATTTATAAATAACAGACTCTCATGGCGTAGAGAGTTATACGCCCTACTCCTAAGACATTCCCTGTGTGCATAGTTTCCTAAAACATTTATCTTACTAGTTTCTGCTACCTCTACCTTACAGAATTTCCACGAAGACAAATAGAAAATATGCCACTAAGGCTTAGCAGATCACACCATATAGGTTTTACAAATTACACCTCAAGGGAAATATCGTATACACCACAAAACTGAATAGAATATGCCATAAAGGCTTTGCAGATAACGCCACATAAGCATCATACATAATCACGTGTTTATTGTCCCAGTGGACTTCCACAGAAGGTGCCATGGGTTTCTCCCTCATCGACTTATACATAATTTCATGTTGTGATCTGCCAGTCTGATTTACATATTACCAAAGGCATCACCCTGAATATTCCTTTTATCATACCTAGCTATGAGTCTCAACCACATAGACTTGAACATCCTCATGTCGTGATCTGCCAGTCCAGACTTATTTTTACTAGAGGCATCACCATGAGTGTTTTCGATGTCATATAAAGCCATGGCTCTTAGCCACATGGATTTCACATACCTTTATTTGTAATATGCCAATCTGGTTAACAATATGTTTGCCTTATTAGATGCATCAAAAAGAGAGGTTTTCACTCAAAAGTCACTTACCCAGATCTTATTTACATTCCTGATTGATTCTTACCATCTCATATCAAATTTCACTTGTTTACTTACTATCTAACTTTTTATTCAAACAGTATCCCATACATAACCTTATTATATTGCAATCCTTTCAATATTTTTTATACATACTTATCAGTTTTCCTAGATATTTTCTTCATATATATATATATTCTAATATGAATAGTCCACATGCAAGAGTCAAGATAGAAACTCAATTGATACTTACCTAAACTGTAGCTTAAACTCCAAACTCGAATACCCTTCTCAAACCAACAACAAGAATTTCTTAAAGAATATAGATTCACCATTAAAACCTATTTTCATACAAATTGATCACATGTCAACCATAGAAAACCACCATGCAAAGTCTTGTATTCATAACTTACTGTTCATAAGCTTCTTAACAACCTTAATCTTTCAAAAACTTAACATGTAAAGTCATTTGACTTACCAGGAGTTGAAACGTCCACTGGTTAACTTAAAAAATTTAGCTCCATGTTGATAAGGAAGAAGAGAATATACAAGTTTAAGAAGAAGAACCAGATAATAGAAATTTGAAGGAAGAAAAACCTCCACACGAAGTCTTCTCACTATATATATACTCTTAGTTCCTTTTAGTGGAACTTAACAAGTGTCATTTGAATCTAGAGTTTGTCCTTCATAATGACCTACAAATTTCGAGAGGAACATAAATGAGAATTCTGTATATTTAATATTTGACCAGTCAACCCAGTTGGCTCCTAACCAGATCACTTTACCAAACCATTCAGCACAGTTTGTAATTTAAGAATATTCAATAAAAAGTCTCAAATGTAGTCTTGGATCTTCAGCTGGCAACCTATTGAACTGTCTAACTATTTTTAGCATCTGAAACATTACCGGTTTCAACTCAAAATGCTGAGCTTGTATGTGTGGTCTGACTATCCCTGGATTCAGGTCATCCAAAATGGAAACTAAATTCTCTCGAATTGGCCTGTCTCGATCATCTATTGCATGATAAATAAGACGATTAACATCCTGACCATTAAGATTTAATTGGTCATTCAGAATAGAATCATTCCATTCCCTAGCCATATTACGTAATTCTCTTCTCCTTCTTTTGCAAAGCTCTTTTGATCTCTAGGTCAAAAGGATACTCTTCATTAATAGGAATGCTTCCACTCATGTACTGATGAAAAACCTGTAGAAATTAAGTAACAACTAAGTTAGACAAAACTAATGAAACAAAATAAAATAACAAAACCAAATTTCACCAATTGCTAATCCTCGGCAAAGATGCCAAAAACTAGTTGGTTGCACAGTTGATATGCAAGTCGTGCAAGTGTAACACCCTAATTTTTCGAGATTTTTGGGATTTTTGTGATTTTCAATGAATTTTAGAAATACTGTGTTTTGACTGTCTGATGTGGGTCTGAGTATGTTAGTGGCCTTTAAAAGGCCCAAGAGTAAAGTTAATTCGAGGCAATTTTTTTTGAAATTTTTAATTTTGGAGAGAGAGGGTTATGGCGTTATGGGCTTTTAAGATTGAGGTGGTAAAATGGGACACAGAAAGACCTGTGGTAAAGTGGCATGTGACGCCACCTAGGTGTTTGGGGAGTGACGTGTGGATGTTTAGGGGGGAGCCAGAGTTCAAGTCACAAGGTAAGCGTGTTGTTACTTTTATTTTTGTGTGCATGTGTCGGGCATGTGATAGAGCTTAAGTGGAAGTTCGGCTAGGGCTTTAGAAAGGTTGGGCCGTGGGTTTGAATGGCCATTAGGGTAAGCTTTATTTTCTTTTTGTTTTGCCGAATTAGAGTTAGCCACCTAGAGCCTTCACTTTCATTCTATTCTCTTATCAGTGTCACAAAAGGCCGAAAACGCAAGTTAGATCTCCTGAGTGCCGAATTCTTCCTTCTCTTCTCCTCTCTTCTTCTATTTTCTTTTCTCCTTCTTTTCTTCTCTAGCCGAAACATTCCTACCATCCTACTCATCTCTTCTTTCATTCCCATTCTTTTCTAAACCTCTATAGCCGATTGCCATAAAAGCCGAAATCCTGAAAGTTGTTTCTTGTGCCGATTTCTTCTAGCCAAAATCCTTCTATTTTCTTCATCTCTTTTGGCCGATTTTCACATCCTCTAAACCCCAACCCCTATCGAAAATATCACTGCAAAACCACTATACCAAATCATCTTCCTCTTCACAGTCCAAAAGCCGAAAACACCATAGTTTTAGGGACATATAGCCGAATCTTTAGATCTCTAAGGTTTGATTTCTGCTAGTGCTTAAGGGCTAGCTCTGCATCAGATCTGAGTGGAAAATGAAGTGGAATCATTTTGGTTGAAAGAACCTATGGTAGGTACTCAGATCTATTCTTTATTTCGGGGTTTAGAAAAGCCAAAATCCCTAAAGGCATAGGGAGGCTGTCGATTGGAGCTTAAGGCTCTAAGGGTTGTAACAATTGATTTGTTTGGTGTAGTGATCTAGAGGCTGCTGATCGAAGGCTTGGACAACTGGAACGACTAGATCTAAATCTAGTCACTAGTTTTGGCAAAGGTAGGATCGCAAGGGCCATAGGTATTGATGGCCGATTATGGTAAGTAAGTTTATGATGGTTGCCATTGTATTTTGGATCTGATATGTCTAGTGACTGATTGTAGGATATCGTGGGAGATTTCGGTAGTAGTTGTCGCAAATCAGGTGTGTAAACGACACCCACTCATAGACTAGATTGGCAAAAACCAAAAAGCCAAAATGTCGAAAAGCTGACATTTTGTGAACTTGCGAGCGTGCGAGCGCTCGTGAGATAGTTCGTTTGTTAATCTTGGTAATCTCAAGCAGTAAGATTATAGAGTGCGTAATTTCATGCACTTCGGTATATTTGGGCTTAATGGGCCGAAAACGGGTTAATGGGCTAACGGGCCCAATTCGGTAAAAACGCTCGGTAAGTGTTTCTGTTAAAACGTTGATGGTGGTAATATACATGAAAACCCTAAAATAGTAAATTCACTAAATACCCCTAAGTATAAAAATTACCATTATATCCCTAGGTACAAAATGACCGTTACCCCTAGGGTTGATTTTGACCGAATTGCATGATATTCTAATTCTGTTTGCGATATGCCATGACATGTATATTTGTTGCATGGGATAAGGGTTATTTTGATGGAGGAAGCGTTCTGGTGGCTTTACCACAATTATCTGTTTCTGGTGGCACTGCCACAAATATCTGTTCTGGTGGCTCTGCCACAATATTTGTATTTGGTGACTCTGTCACAATATCTGTTTTGGCAGCCATGCTGCAAATTCTGTGATGTGCAGTGGATGGGTGGGTCGAGTTGTCTCCTCACATGGTGTAAGGTTGGTACGGGGGTGTATACGGATGGGTATGGGTTGGGTTTTCTGCATACATGATATTTCTGTTATGTATCTGTTATGGGCCTATGGGCTTCATTTTGAATTTTGTATAGGGCTAAGGCCCAACTTAATCTGTTTCTGTGGTTTGTACTGATCTGGACTATGGTTGGGTTATTTTACACACTGAGTTTTCCAAACTCACCCCTTAATTTTATCCATGTAGGTAACCTCCAACCATAGTGGACTTGGAGCTGTGAGGGATTCGGAGTGGCCACATGTTTTGCAAGCTCGGTTTTCTTCTTATGACTTGATTAGTTATTATTTACCTTAATTATTTTGGGTTTATGTTGTAATAAGGCCGCTTAAATTATTTTTAATTGCTTTAGTATGATTGTTAGCTTAGGCGTGATATTATTTTAAATATTTGAAATCGAATAGCTCTAGGGCGCGTTTTGAAAAAGAAAGATAAAAAGAAATTACCTGATTTCAAAATATCACAAATCAAGACAAAGCTTCCTAAACGAAAATGTTCTCAAAATTAATAAGTGTTTTCAAATGATTTAAAATAAAATGGTTTTCCTGAACAACCACTCAGTTAAAGTGTGGCAATGGTTGTATGCATGTCTAGGAGTGGATCCGTAGAGAGCTGGGTACTTAAGCAGTCTAATAGACTCACCTGCTCTTTTACTGGCATCCTACCTGGTGCACAACTTCTATTCACTTAAAGCTATAGCGAAGATACTCTTAAAACACTAAGAAAGATTTTTGATAAAACATGACTTTTACAATGACGCTTCAGTGTGACAGCTGGATTCGGCCATAACGTCTGGGTCGGGTTTGGGGTGTTACAACAAGTGTACACATCGAACAAGTATTAAAGTGATGAGTGAGATCGTCTCCATAGGGATTAGATAGGTATAATTTGGTCAAATTATTATAGTTAAATAAAATCAATGCTAAAGAAAAATAAGAATAAGAATGCAGTGGAAAAATGAGAGAATGGTGATGTATAAAATGTACAAAACAAAACAAAACAAGTAAACGGAACAAGAATGACACGACAAAATCACTACAAAAAAGGGTTGAGAAACTACTATGTTGATTAGGACGGCTGGGATTACTAATGAATATACCTTCAGTACTTATTAATGTCACAACAAAGTCATGAATATTCTACTGCTCGATAGGTTTCTACGGTAGTCTGCTTCTCTCGATAGCAAGACCTTAGCTTACCTCTCCTAGGGCACTATATCTCTATAGGCTTTGAGTTCGACTACCACTAATATTTCTTACCTTCTTTCGTATGAGGCAAGGCTCAATGTCTAAAGGTTGCTACGAATAAGTGATTACTCATTCACTCATATTATCCAACCCCTATCTAGTTAACCTAACCCTATAAGAATTAGGTTATCCTTGTAAACCTTCCGCACATTTGTCAATGTATAGTTTGCATATAAAATGAAATACCATTGAATAAAATAGTAGAACAATCCAAACTTAAACTTTAAACATTAATAGAAATAAAGGTTTCATCAAAGTAATCCCGAGCCTAAAAGATTTAGCTCATGGTTGGGCAAATCAAGTTTGAGTTTAATACAATAACCAACATTATCAGTAACAAATAAGCTTTAAAAAATCACGATAAGAAACGAAGGAGGAAATCTACTATGACAGCTTTCGCCTATCCAATACTCAACACAGGTAGCACAATTTATTGCAATTGCCAAAGATGATTGCAGCCATTTTCTCCTTCTTTTGCCACCTTGTTCTTGGCCCTACCTGATATTTTCTATTTCATCCAAGGCTATTGTCCCAGTCTGTTTTTGTAACACGCCTTACCCAAGTTCAAGACCGGGGCTGGGCACGAGGCATTACCTGACTTAAACGCATGCATTCAATCTTTTTTGAAATGTAAAAAAAACTAGGTCCAATTAAAAATTTCCTTTCATAGTCTGTTTATTTCCTAATATGGGCTTACGAGACCCAAATCATGCTTTGGAAACGGTCTAGGATTAATTTGGTCGCTTATAAAAACTTTAAAAAAATGCCATTTGAAACAGGCCACACGCCCGTGTGGCCCTTGGGACATGACCGTGCTAATGGCCCGTGTGACACACACGGCCTAAGTATCTAAGGACACGCCTGTGTCCTATACTCGTGTGAATTTAGATTCTAATTTCAAACCTATAGAGGTTTTCACACGGCCCGACACACACCCGTGTCCATGGCCCATGTCCCTCACACGGCCTAAGTATCTAAGGACACTCCCGTGTCCTAGGCGGTGTCTAAAAACCTTGACATTCTGTTTCTGACATCAGCATCCAATTTAAGGCACACGGCCGAGGCACACGCCCGTGGCCATAGGCCGTGTCCTCTACATGGCTAAGACACACGGCCGTGTCTCTGCCCGTCTGTTTACTACCATGCATTCTGACTTGAAATTTTTACGTGCAGGGTACACACGGCTGGACAACATGCCCATGGGATTGGCCGTGTGTCACACACAGCCTAGACACATGCCCGTGTGCTTACCTGTGTGGACAATATAGGGCTATCAACCAAGCCCTTTGCCACCCTAAAACACAAAATAACAACATCCATCATGCTAAAGATCATCATAATATGATTCCTCAATCCAATAATCACATCCAAGGCCTTAACACATTTCATACTTACTAAAACAACCACAAATTACCCTTTCATGAAATAAATTCTTGTATTCATATAACAACCTTCAACTTTAACCATTCCCGTGGCCTTATACAAAATAAATCAAAATGCTACAATAAGCCAACACATTTGACCAATTAACAATGACACCAAAATTCTAAAGTCAGGGTCCTATACAGGCCATAAACAAAATAAATGGATCTAACTATACCAAGTGCTTTGATTGATAGTGTGATCAATGCCTCCGACATCCGTTGATCCACGAGCTAATTAGGCAGCACTATAAGAAAATGAAAAGAAACAGGGTAAGCATAAGGCTTAGTAAGTTGCATGAAAATGAATAACAACTACTTATCATAAGACATTATGCTCATAACCTTTCATAGCTTATTCATGAACACCATGAGTAAACATTAATACAACTTACTCATCACCATCCAATACAACTTGTATTGCATACATTGAGCCCATATCTCATACGTTCCAATTAGGTACCTATACCACTCATCATATGATCGTAACTTTTCTCATTTCAACATAAATCATAAACCTTTTGTTGAACCATTTGGAGTACTACTAGATACTCGATTGCCCTAACATGGGTTAAGAAGTCGGCATCATGTCCTAGACATGGTCTTACACTGGCTTTCATATAGCGAGGCCGATGCCATGTCCTAGACATGGTCTTACACTGGCTCTCATCTATCGGTGTCGATGCCATGTCCTAGACAGGTTTTACACTAGCTTGTCTATCTCGAGGCTGATGCATGTCCTAGACATGTCTTACACTAGCTCTCGTCTGAATGCCGATGCATGTCCCAGACATGTCTTACTCTAGCACACATATAACCCAATATCAAGGTACAAATATCCAAGTTTATTCTAAATGTTCAACAAAAGTCTCTACTATGTTGATTTCTCACCATGTATTCTCATACTCAAACTCGAAGCAGTTTATTCCATATCAATACAATTGCGCATCAGAAAGATATAGTTGCATTATTAGATACAACTTACCTCAGATTACAAAATGTAGACTAGTCGGTTTTAGTCTACTTGCTTGGCTTTCCCCCGGTCTAGGTTCGGATTTTGTAATTCTTGATCTATAATGATAAAAATTCACAAATTCAATCATTTTATTGATCTAGGTACTCAACAATTCATAATTGGGCAAAATAATCATTTTGCCCTTAGACTTTCACAAAATGACCATTTTACCCCTAGACCCGAAAATTAATTTTTACCATATTTTCTCATTAATCAAGCCTAGTCGAATACTTTTCCTACTAGGAGCAGCCTAAAATTTTCATTATTTCACACATTTATCACCTATTTAAGAACTTATGCAAAATGGTCCTTATTTAGGGTTTCCATGAAAACTACTTCACAAAAGTTGTTTATTTCACAACTGTAACTCATATTCTTCCATAAAATTTCAGAAATCAACATGTCTACTATCATGGCAAAACCCTAGACTTTCAACCATTTTGCAAAATAGTCCCCTTGTTAGAAAGCTCATGCTACAAGGACCTCAAAAGTACAAAAAAATTCAAAAGAAACCCTCAAATCACTTACTTGCAAAGGCTTTAAGTTGCTGAAAATTTTTCAAGCTTCCATGGCCATTTTCTTGGAGAAAAATCAGAGGAGAAGAAAGAGAGAGATAAAAAAATGACAACTTTTACTATTTGTTTTATTTTATTCAATTTCAACACCTAATTTCACCAAATTTTTTACCTTTGACCACCTTTGTCTGCTATGGCTGGACATGCTATTCTAAAGGGTCTGCCCTTTAAAGACCTCCAATTTAAGTTTCATGGAAATATAACACCCTTAGCTATCAATTCAAGACTTTTGAACTTTATGTGATTTAGTCCTTTTTCACAATTAAGCATGAAATCGCTAAAATTAATTCACCAAAATTTTCATGCTTTCATATAATCATGCAACAACACATAAAATAATATTAAAAATAATTTCTTCGACCTTGGGTTAGTGGTTCTGAAACCACTATTCTGACTAGGCCTAAAATCGGGCTGTTACATTTCTCGCTCTTAGGGATTTTTGTCCTTGAAAATCTTACCGGTGAATAAGTTTGGGTATTGATCTCTCATAGTCTCTTCGGGTTCCCACATGGCTTCCTCGACTCCGTGTCTATGCCACAAAACCTTCACGAGTGCTACACTTTTATTCCTCAACTTCTTGACCTCTCGATCTAAAATCTTATTCTGTTCTTTACCATAGGTCATATCCTGGCTTATTTCAATTTCTTCCGGTGAAATTACGTGTGAGGGGTCAGATCGGTAGCGGCGCAACATCGATACATGGAACACATCATGAATTTTCTCTAGCTCACGAGGCAACGCTAATCGGTATGCTACTGGTCCAATTTTCTCAGTCACCTCATAAGGTCCAATAAGTCGCGAACTCAGCTTGCCTTTTTTACCGAACCTAAGGACTTTCCTCCACGGAGATACCTTCAAAAACACCTTATCACCAATTTGAAACTCGATCTCTTTTTGTTTCAAATCTACGTACAATTTCTATCTATCCGATGCGGCTCTCAGGCAATCACGAATCATGTTAACCTTTTATTCAGTCTCTTTGACTAAGTCGACCCCGTGAATCTGATTCTCTTTAAGTTCCGTCCAATATAAGGGCATTCGACACTTACGCCCATACAAAGCCTCATAAGGCGCCATTTTCAAACTTGACTGATAGCTATTGTTGTAAGCGAATTCGACTAGTGGTAGATATCTTTCCCAACTGCCTTGGAACTCGAGAACACAACACCGTAACATATCTTCTAAGATCTAAATGACTCTCTCCGACTGACCGTCGGTTTGCAGGTGGAAAGCTATACTAAAACTCAAGTTTGTTCCTAAAGCTTCTTGCAACTTTTTCCAAAACCTCGAAGTAAACCTCAGATCTCTATCCAAAATAATCGACAAGGGCACTCCGTGAAGTGTCACGATCTTCGGAACATACAAATCGGCCAATTTCTCAAGGGAAAAGTTGGTATGCACCAGTATAAAATGTGCTGACTCAGTAAGCCTATCAACAACAACCCAAACAGAATCCATTTTCCTAGGCGTCAAAGGCAACCCTGATACAAAATCCATGGTTACTCGATCCCATTTCCACTCAGGAACCATCCAGGCTGAAGTAGACCTGAGGGTATGTAAAACCCCTAACCCGTATCCGTCGCTGGAATGGGGTTACAAGGCATTACCGATCATAAAACAATTCAGAACAGACTTTCTTTACAAGGTTAATCATCTAGTATTTTTTTTCTTTGCAAAGCAACTATCATGCTTCAATTTTATAATTCATATAATTTCCAAGATTATATTTAATCAATACAACAAAGAATCATGAAAATCGGTTGTTAAATTCGTAACCAAGTATATGTCATTCCGCTTACCAATCATATATGTATACTATAACAATTATGGCACTCAAATAATTTAAATATAAAATATCTTATTATCTTTCAAATTTTATACACATACCAATTAGTAAGCAAACATACATCATTTCATCTTATAAAAATGATATATTCCATTATAGCATTTGTTTACCTAAATACAATATATGCATATCATAAATACATATAAGTAATAATCCACTTAGCATATGCCAAAATATATCATCAACTTAACCAATTAAACCACTCAAATAAATTATCCAAAATGTTCAAATAATATGCTATTTGAAAACGATACATAATCATATTCATTTCATGTCTATTAAGCAACCAAGATCTACTAGTGCATATTAATTGATTTTCAAATAATTACCAAATCAATATAGTCATACCTATCATTATTTTATAACATAAGCTTTCTCCAATGTACCACATATACTTGACATACATTTTACTAATTAATACATTACATATTATAACTCAAACACAAACATCATTTATTACATAACCGAAACACCACCTTATATCCTTATGCATATATACCTTGAGTTAATAAATGTGTCATACCATTTCATCTTGTGCAAAAATATATATATACATACATATATATACAGTTACCGAATCACCAAGTTGACCATAACCCTTTCGTATATTTTCACCAAATAACCGAGTACACAAGTACATTATACTAGCTTCCAAGTCAATTCATGATACAATTTATAATTCACAAGAATAAATTAATAACCAAATATAAACATATATCCCATACACAAATCTTATCCAACATGTAATAAACATATCAAAATAAACATTTTCTATATTAGAATATAACCTATCATCCTTTAATACCAAATCATGAATAATATTAACAACCAAATTCACTTATACTTTTATCTATCCATATGTCATAACTTAATCAACCAACTGCACACATCCAAAATCACTAACCAACTTCAATGCACAAAATAGATATCACAAATACCATTCATTCAGGACACATAACATAATAACCAAATGAACTTAAGCCATAATCAAACAAAACCGTAATAAAGCATTGAAGTTAGGCCATTTTCGCATGGCTTAAATCATACAAAACCAAAATCTAACATTTCAAATTACAATCTAGCCTATACATGCCATAGGTTCGAAAATTCAGCTTATAAAATACCAAAGACAATCGATAGTGTGATAAGCTTCTCTGACGATTCCCGAGCTCGAAACTTGAATCCAAAATCTATAAAACAGAGGTAAACATGAACACACACAGAGTAAGCTTTCATAGCTTAGTAAGTCATAAGCAAATAAACAACTTAATTACATAATCAAATCATTTAAACTAAACCAAATTATACTATCATAATTACTCTAAATCTTAAGGTTACAAATTCATGTATTTTATATGTACTTTCACATGTATATTATTCATGGCCGAATGGACATATATATATTTTAACAAACTATCATTCAATTTCCAAGCCAAAATATCTCTATCATAACTAGTACATATACTCTTATATGCATAAATTCATAAGTCAAAGGGTAATAATCACATACATATTTATATTATAGGGCCGAATACACATACATATATATAAGCAAAATATCCTTCAATTTCAAAGCTAAATATCATTATGTGAACACATATACTTATACTCATGAATCAAAATACAACTTCTTATGCATAAGCATAGTAATGTCCGAATGAACACTTTTATATATATAGATACATTAACAAACTATCATTCAATGACCAAGCCAAAACATCTTTATCATACCAAATACACATACACTTATATGCATATACTCGTAAGTCAAAGTATAACAATCATATATATATTTATATCAATGGTTGAATATACCACCAATTGCATATATTCAAAAATAATTTCAATAATGTTCATATCATTTATTTACAAGGCCGAATACCTTTTTCACATTCACATATATTCTTACTTTACTTCAAGCATGTTTTGCAACAAATATTAAGTAACTTACTCACTTTATTTCAAATAGGTAATAAACCAATTCATACTTGATCATTTTAGCTCACTTTTTCACATTTGATCACAACTTATTAATGCTCGATGAACCATTCGGAATTAGATAGGACACTCGAATAATCACACAAATATCGTACAATGCCAACGTCCCAGACGTGGTCTTACATGTAACCACATATCGATGCCACTGTCCCAGACAGGGTCTTACTCGCACACATATATCGGAGTCACATATCGATGCCATGGTCTTACTCGCACATCACATATTGAAATCCTATGTCATGACATATGTATCCTAACTATTCCTAAGGTTCATACAGGGCTTTCAGACGTCATAACTCGGTCGAAACAAATGCTTGAACATGGTTACCAAGCTTATTCACATTTGGAAATAGCATAAATAAATTCATATTTTTCATACCAGCATATATATTTAGCATTTATCTACAATTAAACACGTCTATTTGCCTATAAACTTACCTCGAACAATGTAAAATGGAACGGGACGACTAGTCAACAACTTTCGTTTTTCCTCAATCCAAATCTGATTTCTTTGGTTCTTGATCTAAACATATTAAAATTAAGCTCATTCAAATATATTTTCATTCAATTTAGTCCAAAAACAAATAAATGGGAAAATTACCATTTTACCCCTGACATTTACACTTTTTACAATTTAGTCCCTATTACACAAAACACAAAATATACAAAATTTCAATATACCTATGTTGGGCCGAATTTTACCCATACTCTTACAAGTCCATGTATTTCATTTATTTCACATTTTAGTCCCTCAAATTATTATTTTTGCAATTTAGTCCTAATTACTCAAAATCATCAAAAACTTCAGTACAAAACATGTTAATCTAAAACATATCTTTCATATTTCATCATCAAACAACAAAAATCACAAGCTTTCAACAATGACATAACTCAAAATATTCACCAAAATAAAAAATTTAAGCATGGGTTTTGTAGTACTCGAAGCAACGATCTCAAAAACATAGAAATTATCAAAAACTGAACAAAAACGAACCATGATTGAGCTTGAGTAAGTGTCGAACCCTTAAAAGCTTTCCTTTTCTTTCTTATTTTGAAGTTTCGATCAATATAAAAGATGAACATAAAATGGTTTTAATCTTTTTTGTGTTTTATGTTATAATGGCTTATTAATTAATTTACCTAAATAACCTTTATTATAAAATATAAAATCTTTATAAGTCATGGTCACTACCGTCCACTGCAATTATTCTGGTCTAATTGCATTAATAATGCTCCATATAAGAAAGGCAACAACAAATTGATCCTCACATATTAAACTATCAAATTTTCAATTTACGCGATTAAGTCATTTTATTTAATCAGGCACTCAAACGACAAAATTAAATCACGAAAATTTCACAGATATAAATTCACACAAAATAAACACAGTAGATAATTTTTTAAATATTTTTCAGACTCAGATTCATGGTCCCGAAACTACCGTTCCGATTAGGGTCTAAATCGGACTGTTACAAGGTACCTGGTGTTCGGCCTTCACTTGTTGACAAATTAGACACTTAGAAACAAACTCAGAAATGTCTCTTTTCATCCCCGACCACCAGTACATTCTCTTCAAGTCATTATACATTTTCACGCTACCCAGATGGATAGACAAACAACTACTATGTGCCTCTAGTAGAATCCTCTGAATAAGCTCACTGTCCTTGGGTACACAAATTCTATCTCGGAACATTACGCAACCATCGGTACTAATACTAAACTCTGATTCATTTCCCGTTTCACACTGAGTCATCTTAGCTTGCAATTCCTTATCATCTTTTTGAGCTTTACAAATCTCTTGCAGGAACATCGGTCTAGCTCTTAGCTCTACCAGTACCGAACCATCACTAGTCACGGCCAACTGAGCATTCATAGCCCTCAAGGCAAACAATGACTTTCTACTCAAAGCGTTGGCGACTACATTAACCTTCCCTGGGTGATAGTCTATTATCAACTCATAGTATTTTATCAACTCCATCCATCTCCTTTGTCGTAAATTTAGCTCTTTCTGAGTCATCAATTACTTTAGACTTTTATGGTCGGTGAATACCCGACATCTCTCACCGTACAAATGGTGTCTCCAATTCTTTAATGCGAATACTATAGCTACTGGTTCCAAATCATGGGTCGAGTAATTTCTTTCGTGTGGTTTAAGTTGTCTCAAGGCATAAGCTATCACTTTGCCTTCTTGTATGAGCATGTACCCCAATCCATTTAAGGAGGCATCGCTATATACCACGAATTCTTTCCCCGATTCTGGTTGCACCAGAACTAGAGCCTCAGTCAACAAGGCCTTTAATTTCTCAAAACTCTATTGGCACTAATTTATCTATTCAAACTTGACATTTTTTTGTAACAACTTTGTCATCAGAGTAGCTGTCATAGAGAATCTGTTTACGAATCTTCTGTAGTACCCAGCTAAACCCAGGAAGCTTCAAATCTTTAACACACTCCTCGGTAATTTCCATTCAATGATAGCTGAGATCTTACTTGGGTCAACTCTGATCCCATCACCCGACACAATGTGTCTCAAGAATCTGACCTCTCGAAGCCAAAATTCGCTCTTAGTGAACTTGGCGTATAACTGCTTGTCTCTCAAGATCTGTAGAATCGTTCTCAAATGCTCCACGTGCTCACTCTCATCACTTGAGTAAATCAGTATGTCATCAATAAAGACCACTACGAACTTATCCAAATACGGCCGGAAAATACGGTTCATCAAACCCATGAACACCGCAGGAGCATTTGTTAAACCAAATGGATTAACAAGAAACTAATAGTGCCCATACCTCGTCCTAAACGCGATTTTTGATACATCTTGCTCCTTAACCCTTAACTGATAGTAGCCTGACCTTAAGTCGATCTTAGAAAAGAACCAAAATTCCCATCATCGAATTATCAAAACTTAACTCTTTAAACATTAATACTAAGAACATATTAAATCAAAACTGAGCATAGTAAACAAGTTCACATACATACCATATCTTAGTATAAAATACATCCAAACCAAACAACTTATCTCATGTTCGAATATAACCAAATAAATATTAATGCTATACCACATATTAATTCCTTAAAAGCATGTCAACCGAATTTTCATACATACTTTATTTAAATATGAACCACATTTAAAACAACCAAACATACCTAAGGATATATGCATATATATATTACGGCCAATATATTCATACCTCTTACAAGTCATTAATCAATTTCCATGCTTAAACACATGTCACTACTCAACCATTTCCAAAACGTATATCGTATATCACTTATGCCATTCATTCACAACATATAGCATCATCACCAATTAGTTTAGACCATAATCAAACATAATCAAAACCAAACTTAGAAATAAAGCCATTTTTGCATGGCTTTAGTTATACACAACCAAAATTCAACATTTCAAAACACATTCCAGCCTATACATGCCATAATTCGAGTTCAACTATTTAAATACCGAAGTAGTAGATAGTGTGATGAACTTTGCTGATGATCTCCAAGCTCGTAACTTGATCCAAAAATATATAAAACAAAGTAAACATGAACGCATAGAGTCAGCTAACATAGCTTAGTAAGTCATAAGCAAATGAACAACCCAATGATATTATCAACTTAACTAAACGAAACCAAATTATATTATCAAAACACATTTAGATCCAAACATATAAAGTTCATATTATATATATATTCATTCATAAATGTCATATTGACCGAATGTTCATATAGTCAAATTAACATATTATCATTTAACTTCCAAAGCCAAATAATCATTATAAAGCACAGATACAAAAGCTCATATGTCACAATATAATTTCATATACATATATTAGTTAAGTGGCTGAATACACATAATCACACATGCATATGATTAAGACACATTCAATAATATTCCCAAAGCCGAATACACTTACCTAGTTCACATATAATTCTTATTTGCATTACACATGACTTATAATAAGTATCAAGTTACGCACTTAGTTCACATACACACAGATACAAAAGCTCATATGTCACAATATAATTTCATATACATATATTGTGAAAACCCGAATTAGGGCCTAATCGGAATAGTGGTTTCGTGACCACAAATCCGAGATAGAAATAATTATTTTATAATTATTTTGAGGTTATGATATGATTGCATGATTGTGTGAAAATTTTGTGAAGAAATTCCATGCATAAAATGCTTAATTTGAAGTTAGGGGCTAAATCGAATAAGTTGCAAAACTTGCATTCTAGAAGTTTTTAGTATGAAATTGCTTTGAAATATTAATTAGGAGGTATTAAATAGCAATTTGACCAATTTCTAAAATTTTGGACAAAAATGGGCTTGTACATGAAAATTTTCAAAGAAAGGCATTAAGGGCATTTTGGTCATTTGTATATTAAATGAAATAAAATGGGAAAAATAACACAAAATTGGTTATCATCTTCATTAGTTGCTGCCGAAAAATTGCTCTCCTCCATAGCTAGGGTTTCTTCAACTTTGAAGCTCCATAGTAAGTGATTTCAAGCCCGTTTTTAATGTTCTTTACGTTTTTGGATTCCCTTAGCTCGATTAAGCTTATGCTAACAATAATTCAACCTAGGGTTCATATTTGGAAAAATACCCATAGGTGAAATTTGTGTATTTTGATGTTTTATGATAGAATATGAGGTTTTAAATTATGTTAGACAACTTGTGCTACTCGGTTTTAAGTGAAAACGAGTAAAACGACATAATCGGTAAAAATACCTATTGTTCACAACTATGTGTTAGAGTGAGAATTTGATGTGGTCATAGAAGATAAAAATGTTCAGCATGTCATAAAACATAAGAATAAGGGCTGAAATTAAATTTCCGAGTCTAGGGGCAAAATTGTAATTTTGTAAAAGTTAGGGGGCAAAAATGTAATTTTTCTATAATGTGATCTTTGGATTAAAATAAATAGTATGGGTGCTAAATGAGCTAAATGTGTTGTTATAGATCAAGAAAGGCGTGGAATTGACCTCGAGCGAGGAAGGAAAAGTTTTGGACTAAATCACAAAATTTCCACATTTTGCACCGAGGTAAGTTTGTATGTAAATATTATATTATTTTCATTTACATTCCTATATATTTCAGCCTATTATATGAATATACTAGCTGATGTTAAAATATAAATCGACTATTGGGAGAATAAAAATAAATAATAGAGAGGAATCCCGATTGAACATTCGGAGAGATCGAATAAAATAGAGGGCGTAGCTAGGTCACATGTATGATGCTGAGTGCACATCATGTGTACAAGAAAGCTACGAAATACCATGTAGTAGCTAGGTCACATGTGTGATACGGGATGTATCCCATGTAGACAAGAGAGCTACGTAAGAGATAAATGTAGCTAGGTCACATGTGTGATACGGGATGTATCCCATGTAGACAAGAGAGCTATGTAATAGATAAATGTAGCTAGGTCGCATGTGTGATTCCAAGTGAAGGACACCATGTAGACAAGAAAGCTACGAGACAAATTGGCTAGGTCACATGAGCGGTATTAAGTGTTCACCATGTGTACAAGAGAGCCGAATTAAATGAAGTATGATGGTGGGGCTGTGTGCTAAAACCATTAAATATCGAGGATTGATCCGAATTGTTCAACGGGATGGTTTTGTGGTGACGTTATGGTTATGGACCTATACTTATGATGAATGAATTGTGGTGAAAATGATTTGTGGCATATCTATATATGTAAGATAAAATGAGGGTAGCATAAAGAATGTGTGAAAGAGTGAAATTTGCATTAAAACTGTTTTGGACGGTAGCAGTGATGTGATTTTGATAAATCACCAAAAATAGGAGGAACATAATTAGAGGTTGAATGAGATGTGCAATTAAATTTTAATGAGTCTACTTTCATATAAAAGAATCAGAACAAGCAAAGGAATTTTATATTTTTAGATATTTACAATTGTGTGTGACTTGCTCAGGATGAATGTGTGATCCCCTGTTTCAACTTTGAAAAATCATTAAAAATTGTACAAAGAAAATTAAGAAATATAGTTTACATACCTAAATTCCTTATTGAGTCTAGTTTTATATGAAACAAATTTCAGGGTTATTTTAATTGTGTACTGAGAGAAATTCAATTCGTAGTGAACAGAGGTCAGACTAGTCGAGCTGTGTAACAGGGGAAGCTTTAACTAATAAACTGTACTAATCGGCTGAACCAAAAATTCTAGAAAAAAATTAGCAAAGAGATTTATGAGTCTAGATTCAGGGAAATTTTACAGATTTGAATTTCGAGTTTTCCAACTCAAGTTATGATTTATTTAGTGAATATGATGCAGGGGGGGACAGCTTGATCAAATTGGGACAAACAATAAAAGTATAAAAATATTTTATAATTGAGTTATGTTGTAAACATGTTAGATTTCTTATTTGTTATTTATATACTTACTTACTAAGCTATATGCTTATCTTCTTTTCTTTTTTTTTTCTTGTCTTATAGAGTTACTAAGCCAGATCGGGAATTGAAGATCGTCGGAGACCCATCCACGCTATCAATACTTTTTGGTACATTGTGAACACTATTTTGAAATATGGCATGTATAGCAGACTTGGTTATTTTGTTACGTGTCATAAATGTCTAGGTTTAAATTACTACTTATAGTATCAAGCTAATCATTTTGTATGAAACTTTTGGAGTTAGTTTGTATTGTTAATAACAGATGTTATAATGATCAAATTGCACGCTATATTTTTGTTGGGTTTTATTTAATAGTATTTACCATGATTTGTTAATACCTCGCACCCTGTTCCGCCACTACGGATATGGGTAAGGGTGTTACATTTAGTGGTATCGAGAGCTATGGTTTAGTCGGTTCTCGGACTAATAAAGTGTGTGTAAAAGTCTAGCTATACATGCCATAAAAATATTGTGATAGTGTGGTGACTCCTGACTATTCTAAATTGTGTTTTGTTTTAATATAGTAATGGATCCTGAAGGAACTGCAGCTGATGATGCTGCTAGTAATGCACCTCTCCTTTGAAGGGACCGTACTGTGGAAAGTAGACCGAGACGTTGAGACAGGAGATGAGGCTCGGGATGCCTTTCTCCAAAGGATGAACAATTGGTATACTGAATTTATTCGAGCAAATCCAAATACTCAACCTCCTCCACCCCCTC
The DNA here is from genome assembly GCA_025698465.1 of Gossypium longicalyx. NCBI lineage: Eukaryota > Viridiplantae > Streptophyta > Magnoliopsida > Malvales > Malvaceae > Gossypium > Gossypium longicalyx. The sequence goes on along the minus strand of CM046995.1, from coordinate 60,478,078 downwards.
CTATACCTCAGATGATTCCTGTAGCTGCTCAAGATGTAAATTTGGTAAGGATGAACAAGCCTCCAGTTGACAAGATTCGAAAACAAGGGGCCGAAGAGTTTAGAGCAAAGATCGACGATGATCCTGAAAAAGCGGAATTACGGCTTGAGAATTCTACCCGTGTATTTGATGAGCTCTCATGTACACCCAGAATGCTTAATGTGTCTTTGTATCACTTTTGAGAGATTCGGCCTACCATTGGTGGAAGACTTTGGTATCAGTGGTGCCAAAAGAAAAAGTTACTTGGGATTTCTTCCAGGAAGAATTTAGAAAAAAATACATAAGTCAACGATTTATGGATCAAAAACGGAAGGAGTTCCTTGAATTGAAGCAAGGCAAGATGTCTGTGGCAGAATATGAACGCGAATTTGTGAGACTTAGCAAGTATGCCCAGGAATGTGTGTCAACCGAGGCCATTATGTGCAGAAGGTTTGAAGATGGGCTGAATGAGGACATTAAAGTGCTTGTAGGAATTTTGGAATTGAAAGAATTTGTTGTATTGGTTGATCGAGCTCTTAAAGTGAAGAATTGAACAAAGAAAAAGAAAAGTCGCTATTGAGGCTCGAGATGCGAGAAAAAGACCGATAAGCAAGCCATTTCAATCTCAATCAAAGAGGTCCAAAGAGGCAAACCCTCGAATGACAGGTTTCAATTGGGGAGTCACACAGAGATCGTGGTAGAGCGTATTCGGGTCTAAAGCTCAAGCTACTTGGTGGCAAGTGTGGGTAATGTGCGACCTAGAAAGCCCGAGTGTCGCAATGTGGCGGCAACATTATGGTGAGTGTTGGGGAACCGAGCGAGCTTGTTTCAGTGCGGTTCTCGCGAGCATTTTATTAGAGATTGTCCGGAGAAAGTTAAAGAAGAAAGATTTGAGAATGCTAGACGAGAATACCACCGCTAGTAGAGGTAGACCACCGAGAAATACTGGAGGTGGGACTAGCGATAAAAAGCTGCGATGAAAGACTCGATGGCAAGATCGAAAGCTAGAGCACTGCTAGAGCTTATGCTATACGTGCCGAGAAGATGCATCATCTCCCGATGTCATTCTTGGTACATTTTCTCTCTATGATACTATTGTTATTGCATTGATTGATCCGGGTCCACTCATTCCTATATTTGCATGAATTTAGTATCTAATAAAAAGTTGTCTGTTGAGTTTACTGAGTTTACGATTAAAGTGTCGAACCCCTTAGGCCAATATGTGCTAGTTGACAAGGTTTGCAAGAATTGCCCATTAATGATTCAAGGTCACTGTTTCCGCCCAATTTGATCATTACCATTTAATGAGTTTGATGTTATCTTGGGAATGGACTGGTTGACATTGTATGATGCTAAGGTAGATTGTAAACAAAAGACACTAGAGTTGAAATGTGAAAATGGAGAAATTTTGTGGGTTGAAACAGATTTAATCAAATAAATTGCCTATGGTGATTTCGCACATGTCTGCATGAAATATATGAGAGAAAGGGTGTGAAGCTTATCCGCTTATGTAATGAATCTTGAGTTGCCTCAATCAAAGCTTGAATCGATGCCGATAGTTTGTGAGTTTCGGATGTATTTCCGGAGGAATTGCACAGGTTGCCTCGAGCAGAGAGATAGAGTTTGCCATTGATTTGTTCTGGATGTCTGCTGCACCGATCTCGATTGCTCCATATAGAATGGCTCCGATCGAATTAAAAGAATTGAAGGCTCGATTGCGAGGAATTAACAGATAAAGGGATTTGTGAGACCGAGTTTCTCTCCCCGAGGTGCTCTGTATTATTCGTAAAGAAGAAGGATGGTTCAATGAGACTTTGCATTGATTATCGTCACTCAATAAGGTGACTATAAAGAACAAGTACCCATTGCCGAGGATTGATGATTTATTCGATCGGTTAAAAGGGCTGATGTTTTCAAAGATTGATTTAAGGTCCGGTTACTACCATTTGAGAGTTAAGGAGTCGATGTGTCGAAAACCGCTTTTAGGACAAGGTATGGACATTATGAGTTTCTTGTAATGCCTTTCGGCTTAACAAATGCTCCAGCTATATTTATGGACTTAATGAATCGGATCTTTCGGCCATATTTGGATAAGTTTGTAGTAGTATTCATAGATGACATTCTAATTTATTCTCGGGATGAGTTTGAACATGCCGAACACTTGAGAACCATATTGCGATCTTGAGAGAAAAGAAATTGTTTGCCAAGTTTAGTAAAAGTGAGTTCGCTTCGTGAAGTCGGATTTTTGGGACATATAGTCTCGGTGATGGTATTCGGGTGGATCCAAGCAAGATTTCTGCGATCGTTGATTGGAAACCGCCAAAGAATGTATTTGAGGTTAGAAGCTTTTAGGCTTAGCCGGATATTATAGACGTTTTGTTGAGGATTTTCGATGATTGCCTCTCCTATGACTAAGTTGCTTTGCAAAAGAATGTTAAGTTTGAATGGACTGATGAATGTCGTGAGTTTTGAAAAGTTGAAAGCACGATTGACTGAAGCACCAATTTTAGTACAGCCCAGAGCCAGAAAAGAGTTCGTAATTTATAGTGATGCATCGTTGATGTGGCCTTGGATGTGTGTTGATGCAAGAGGGTAAAGTGGTAGCTTATGCTTGAGACAGTTAAAACCGCATGAAAAGAATTATCCTACACATGATTTGGAATTGGCGCTATTGTCTTTGCTTTGAAGATTTGGCGACATTATTTGTACGGTGAAAAATGCCGAATTTTTACCGATCACAAAAGTTTGAAGTATTTGATGAATCAAAAGGATCTGAATCTGCGACAGCGAATAAGATGGCTTGAATTATTAAAGGATTATGATCTAGTGATTGATTATCATTCGGGAAAAGCAAATATAGTTCTTGCTGATGCTTTGAGCGAAAAATTTCTTTTACTTTGAGAACCATGAATATGGGATTAGCATTGTCGATGATGGGTCAATCTTAGCGAGAGATGAGAGCTAAACCGTTATTTCTCCAGATTGATTTGTGATGCTCAAAAGTATGATAATGAGTTGCGGACCAAAAGAACTCAATGCGAATTAGGTTACGACTCAGATTTTCGAGTTGGACCGACGATTGTTTAATGTTTGAGACAGAATATGTGTGCGAAAAAATAATGAATTGATTCGAAAAATATTACAAGAGGCGCACAATGGTCATTTATCGATTCACCACAGTAGCACAAAAATGTATAAAGATTTAAAGAAGTTGTATTGGTGGCGGTATGAAAAGGGACATTTCGAATTTGTAACCAAGTGTTTGGTCCATCAACAAGTAAAAGCCGAACATCAAGTGCCTTCGTGACTACTTGACCCGTAATGGTGCACGAGTGGAAATGGGACAAGATTACCATGGATTTTGTAACCGGTTTGCCTTTGACTCCTAAAAAGAAGGATCTTTATGCAGGTAGTGGTTGATAGATTAACAAAATCAGCCCACTTTATATCGATGCGTACCGATTACTCACTTGATAAATTAGCCGAATTATATATTGCTTTGAAATTGTGAGGTTGCACGGGTACCTATGTCTATAATATCGAGATAGAGATCCGAGATTTACCTCAAGATTTTGGAAAAAGTTACAAGAAGCTTTGGGTACAAAATTGAACTTTAGTACCGTGTTCCATCCACAAACAGATGGTCAATCGGAAAGAGTAATCCAGTACTCGAAGATATGCTTAGATCTTTGTGTTTTAGAATTTGGAGGTAGTTGGGAGAAATATCTATCTTTAATTGAGTTTGCCTACAATAACAGATTATCGAGTCAAGTATACAAATGGCACCGTCACGAAGCCTTGTATGGTCGTAAGTGTCGGACTCCTTTATATTGGGTGAACTCGGTGAGAAAGCAGATTCACGGAGTTGATCTAGTTAAAGAAACCAAGAGAAAGGAAAAGTAATTCGGGATTGCTTGAAAGTCGCTTTGAGGCCGACAAAAGTCATATGCGGACTTAAAAAGAAAAGAGATTGAATTTCAAGTGGGTGATAAAGTGTTCTTGAAAGTGTCACCATGGAAAAAGATTACGAGATTTAGTCGAAAAGGCAAGTTGAGTCCGCGTTTTATTGGGCGTCTGCAAATTACCAAGAGAATTGGACCATGGCATATCGGTTGGCCTTACCGGCAGAGAGTTAGAGAGAATTCATAACGTGTTTCACGTATCAATGTTACGACGATATCGTTCTGATCCTTCACATGTGATCTCCCCAACAGAAATTGAGGTTCGATCGGATATGACCTATGAAGAGGAACCAATAAAGATTTTGGCTCGAGAAATTAAACAGTTAAGAAATAAAAGTATAGCCTTAGTGAAAGTATTGTGGCACAGACATGGAATAGAGGAAGCTACGTGGGAACTGAGGAGGCTATGAGAAAACAGACCCAAACCTCTTTACCGGTAAGATTTTCGGGGACGAAAATCTCTAAAGGGGGGAGAATTGTGACAACCCAAATTAGGGCCTAATCGAAATAGTGGTTTTGTGACCACAAATCCGAGATAGAAATAATTATTTTATAATTATTTTGAGGTTATGATATGATTGCATGATTGTGTGAAAATTTTGTGAAGAAATTCCATGCATAAAATGCTTAATTTGAAGTTAGGGGCTAACTTTCGAATAAGTCGCAAAACTTGCATTCTAGAAGTTTTTAGTATGAAATTGCTTTGAAATATTAATTAGGAGGTCTTAAATAGCAATTTGACCAATTTCTAAAATTTTGGACAAAAATGGGCTTGTACATGAAAATTTTCAAAGAAAGGCATTAAGGGCATTTTGGTCATTTGTATATTAAATGAAATAAAATGGGAAAAATAACACAAAATTGGTTATCATCTTCATTAGTTGCTGCCGAAAATTGCTCTCCTCCATAGCTAGGGTTTCTTCAACTTTGAAGCTCCATAGTAAGTGATTTCAAGCCCCGCTTTTAATGTTCTTTACGTTTTTGGATTCCCTGTGGCTCGATTAAGCTTATGCTAACAATAATTCAACCTAGGGTTCATATTTGGAAAAATACCCATAGGTGAAATTTGTGTATTTTGATGTTTTATGATAGAATATGAGGTTTTAAATTATGTTAGACAACTTGTGCTACTCGGTTTTAAGTGAAAACGAGTAAAACAAGATAATCGGTAAAAATACCTATTGTTCACAACTATGTGTTAGAGTGAGAATTTGATGTGGTCATAGAAGATAAAAATGTTCAGCATGTCATAAAACATAAGAATAAGGGCTGAAATTAAATTTCCGAGCCTAGGGGCAAAATTGTAATTTTGTAAAAGTTAGGGGGCAAAAATGTAATTTTTCTATAATGTGATCTTTGGATTAAAATAAATAGTATGAGTGCTAAATGAGCTAAATGTGTTGTTATAGATCAAGAAAGGCGTGGAATTGACCTCGAACGAGGAAGGAAAAAGTTTTGGACTAAATCACAAAATTTCTACATTTTGCAGAGGTAAGTTTGTATGTAAATATTATATTATTTTCATTTACATTCCTATATATTTCAGCCTATTATATGAATATACTAGCTGATGTTAAAATATAAATCGACTATTGGGAGAATAAAAATAAATAATAGAGAGGAATCCCGATTGAACATTCGGAGAGATCGAATAAAATAGAGGGAGCGTAGCTAGGTCACATGTATGATGCTGAGTGCACATCATGTGTACAAGAAAGCTATGAAATACCATGTAGTAGCTAGGTCACATGTGTGATACGGGATGTATCCCATGTAGACAAGAGAGCTACGTAAGAGATAAATGTAGCTAGGTCACATGTGTGATACGGGATGTATCCCATGTAGACAAGAGAGCTACGTAATAGATAAATGTAGCTAGGTCGCATGTGTAATTCCAAGTGAAGGACACCATGTAGACAAGAAAGCTACGAGACAAATTGGCTAGGTCACATGAGTGGTGTTAAGTGTTCACCATGTGTACAAGAGAGCCGAATTAAATGAAGTATGATGGTGGGGCTGTGTGTGCTAAAACCATTAAATATCGAGGATTGATCCGAATTGTTCAACGGGATGGTTTTGTGGTGACGTTGTGGTTATGGACCTATACTTATGATGAATGAATTGTGGTGAAAATGATTTGTGGCATATCTATATATGTAAGATAAAATGAGGGTAGCATAAAGAATGTGTGAAAGAGTGAAATTTGCATTAAAAGCTGCTTTGAATGATATGGTGATGATGTGATTTTGAAAAATCACCAAAAATAGGAGGAACATAATTAGAGGTTGAATGAGATGTGCAATTAAAGTTTAATGAGTCTACTTTCATATAAAAGAATCAGATCAAGCAAAGGAATTTTATATTTTTAGATATTTACAATTGTGTGTGAGTTTGAAAAATCATTAAAAATTGTACAAAGAAAATTAAGAAATATAGTTTACATACCTAAATTCCTTATTGAGTCTAGTTTTAAATGAAACAAATTTCAGGGTTATTTGAATTGTGTACTGAGATAAATTCAATTCGTAGTGAACAGAGGTCGGACTAGTCGAGTTTGTGTAACAGGGAAGCTTTAACTAATAAACTGTACTAATTGGCTGAACCAGAAATTCTAGAAAAAATTAGCAAAGAGATTTATGAGTCTAGATTCAGTGAAATTTTACTGATTTGAATTTCAAGTTTTTCAACTCGAGTTATGATTTATTTAGTGAATATGATGCAGGGGACAGCTTGATCAAATTGGGACAAACAATAAAAGTATAAAAATATTTTATAATTGAGTTATGTTGTAAACATGTTAGATTTCTTATTTGTTATTTATATACTTACTTACTAAGCTATATGCTTATCTTCTTTTCTTTTTTTTCTTGTCTTATAGAGTTACTAAGCCGATCGGGAATTGAAGATCGTGGGAGACCCATCCACGCTATCAATACTTTTTGGTACATTATGAACACTATTTTGAAATATGGCATGTATAGCAGGACTTGGTTATTTTGTTACGTGTCATAAATGTCTAGGTTTAAATTACTACTTATAGTATCAAGCTAATCATTTTGTATGAAACCTTTGGAGTTAGTTTGTATTGTTAATAACGATGTGTTATAATGATCAAGTTGCACGCTATATTTTTGTTGGGTTTTATTTAATAGTATTTACCATGATTTGTTAATACCTCGTACCCTGTTCCGGCTACGGATATGGGTAAGGGGTGTTACATATATTAGTTATGTGGCCGAATACACATAATCACACATGCATATGATTAAGACACATTCAATAATATTCCCAAGGCCGAATACACTTACCTAGTTCACATATAATTCTTATTTGCATTACACATGTCATAGAATAAGTATCAAGTTACTCACTTACCTTATTTTAAGTAAACAACAAGCTGATTCATAATTGGCCATTTAGCTCGTTTTACACACTCGAACACAACTTATCTTTGCTCGATGAACCATTCAGAATTGGGTAGGAGACTCAAATAATCACACATATCGTACAATGCCAACGTCCTAGACGTGGTCTTACATGTAATCACATATCGATGCCACTGTCCTAGACAGGGTCTTACTCGCACACATATATCGGAATCACATATCGATGCCATGGTCTTACTCGCACAGATATACCGGAATCCTATGTCATGACATGTATCCTAACTATTCCTAAGGTTCATACGGGACTTTTAGACGTCGTAACTCAGTCGAAACAAATTCAGAAATATAGTAGCCAAACTTATTCATATTTGGCCGTAGCATATAAATTCATATATTTCATTTCAGCATATATATTTAGCATTTAATTAAAATTAAGTACGTCTATTTGCTTATAAACTTACCTCAAACTATGTAAAACGTAACGGAACAGCTAATCGACAACTTTCACTTTCCCCCGATCTAAATCTGATTTCTTCAGTTCTTGATCTAAACATATTCAAATTAATCTCATTTAAACATATTTTCATTCAATTTAGTCCAAAACACACATAAATGGGAAAATTACCATTTTACCCCTAACATTTACATTTTTTACAATTTAGTCCCTATTGCAAAAAACACAAAATATGCAAAATTTCCTTATACCCAAGCTAGGCCGAATCTTACCCATATCCATACAAGTCCTTATATTTCATTTATTTCACATTTAGTCCCTCAAATTATTATTTTTGCAATTTAGTCCTAATTACTCAAAATCATCAAAAACTCCAATACAAAACAAGTTAATCTAAAACATATCTTTCATATTTCATCATCAAACAACAAAAATCACAAGCTCTCAACAATGGCATAACTCAAAATATTCACCAAAATAAAAAATTTAAGCATGGATTTTGTAGTACTCGAAGCAACGATCTCAAAAACATAGAAATTATCAAAAACCGAGCTAAACACATACCTTGATTGAGCTTTAAAGATGGCCAAACCCTAGCTTCTAATATTTCTTTTTCTTTTTGTTTAGTTTCGGTCAAAATAAAATGGATGAACATGGCTTATTTTTATGTTTTATGATATATATATTATAACTTATTATAATTTAAATTTTAATTTACATATATAACCTTAATGAAATAATATAAAAACTATATAATATATGCCTAATACCGTCCAACTAATATGTAAATGGCCTATTTACAACTTAAAGGCTTCCATTAATAAAGCCATTAGCAATTCGGCCCCTTTTAAAATAACACCAAATTTTCATTTTATTCGATTAAGTCTTTTATTCAATCGGACACTCAAACAATAAAATTAAAGCACACAAATTTCACAAATATAAATTCACACAAAATAAACATAGAAAATAATTTTTAAATATTTTTCTGACTCGGATTCGTGGTCCTGAAACCACCATTCCTATTAGGGTCTAAATCGGGCTGTTATAGATAGGCCTCATATCCCTTTCTCAAGTATTTCACTGCCGATATGGATGATATCATTACAGGCAAGCCATTCGTTCTACCCGATTCAACTTGAAGAACATCCCCGCCTTCACACTTCAACTCAATAACTTTCCTCCCACAGTCCACTACAACACTATGAGAAGTCAACCAATCCATACCAAGGATTACATCAAATTCATTAAACGACAATAACATCAAGTTAGCCGGAAAATAGTAACCTCCAATTGTCAAAGGACAATTTCTACACACTTGGTCAACTAACACATGTCTGCCTAAACGGTTTGACCCTTTTATCACAAATTCGATAGACTCTACTAGCATGTTCATATGAGGTATCAGTTCCATGCAAATATAAGAGTGGGTAGACCCCGGATCAATTAAAGCAACAATAGGTATATCATGGATAGAAAAGGTACCCGTAATTACATCTGGTGAAGATGCCTCTTCGCGAGCACGAATGGCATAAGTCCTTGCAGGCGCTCGATCCTCGGACCTCACAACTGAATCTCTAGGAGCACCTTTACTGCTAGCCCCACTGCCCGGGTTCTTCTGTTGTCTACCCCTCGAGGGAGCACTACTTGCCTTCACATCTTGCTTTTTCTCTTTCCCATCTAATTCAGGGCAGTCTCAAATGAAGTGGTCCAAAGATCCATATTTGAAGCAACCTCTATCATTTGCTCGGTATTCGTCGAAATGACGTCTACCACACTGTGAACACTCTAGCCTGTTTGGCTGAGTACTACCAACACTCACAACAGAAGTGGTTTGGGCTTTAGATGCCGTAAGTTGCTTATTCTTGCTCTTATTTGAGAACCCCACTGATGCGTTTGATCGGGTAGGAAACTTTCTCGGTCTCTTAGATGAGGTCTGCTGCGCTTTCCCCATTTGTCTTTTCCTGAAGTCTTAGGACTCAATGTCAGCTCATCTCTTCTCTTGGGCCAATTCCTCAACCTTACATGTCCTCTCCACGAGCACCACAAATTCTCTTATCTCCATGATGCCAACTAATAGACAAATGTCTTCGTTCAAACCTCTTGCACATAATGGCTTTTGTAGATACGCACTCCCGTGCATATTTGCTGAGCCTCACAAACTCATGTTCATAATCAGTCACCATCGTACAGCCTTGCTTCAGCTCTAAAAACTCTTTTCTTTTCTGGTCCATAAACTTCTGACTAATGTACTTCTTTCGAAACTCCTCCTGGAAGAACTCCCATGTAATCCTTTCCCTTGGTACAACCGACACTAGGGTGTTCCACCATTGGTAGGCTGAGTCTTGTAGGAGTGGCACTGAGCACTTCACACACTCCTCATTCGTGCACGATAACTCATCAAATACCCTAATGGTATTTTCCAACCAAAATTCTACTCTATCTGGGTCGTCATCAATATTAGCCTGGAATTCCTCGACCCCTTGCTTTCTTATCTTATCTATTGGGGGTTTCTCTCTTCTAACCAAATCCACTCCTTGTAGAACTACAAAGACATCCTGAGGAATTCGAGGAGATGGTGGAGGTGGAGTATTCAGATTCGCCCAAATAAACTCCGAGTACCAATCATCCATCATGTGGAGGTAAGCCTCTTCAGCCCCTCTGCCCTGACTCAGTGTCACGGGCCCACTATCTGTTGGCGCAGTCCCTTTGGCGGGAGCCGACGCATTACTTTCCACGTCATCTACCGTAGCTACGTCAGGATCCATTTACTATATGAATAAAAACACAATTTTATCTCATCAGAAGTCTTCACACTATTAATATATAGTTATCGAATGTATAGCTAGACCTATACTCATGCTAGGTTAGTCTTAGAATTGACTAAACTATAGCTCTGATACCACTAAATGTAACACACCTTACCCAAGTCCAAGACCGAGGCCGAGTATGAGGCTTTACCTGACTTAAACACATGCATTCAATCTTTTCTGAAATGTAAAAAAAAACTAGGTCCAATTAAAACTTTCCTTTCATAGTTCGATTATTTCCTGATATAGGCCTACGAGACCCAAATCATGCTTTGGAAACGATCTAGGATTAATTTGGTCGCTTATAAAAACTTAAAAAAATGTCACTTAAAATAGGGTACACGCCCGTGTGGCCTTTGGGACATGGCCGTGCTAATGGCCCGTGTGACACACACGGCCTAAGTATCTAAGGACACACATGTGTCCTATACTTGTGTGAATTTAGATTCTAATTTTGAACCTACAGGGGTTGTCACACGGCCTGATGTACGCCTGTGTCCATGGCTTGTGTCCCTCACACGGTCATGACACGCCCGTATCCTAGCCCGTGTCTAAAAACCTTGACGTTCTGTTTTTGACGTTAGCATCCAATTTAAGGCACACGGTCGAGGCACAAGCCCGTGGCCATAGGCCTTGTCCTCCACACAGTTGAGACACACAGCCGTGTCTCTGCCTGTGTGTTTACAACCATGCATTCTGACTTGAAATTTTTACGTGCAGGGGACACACGGCTAGACAACATGCCCATGGGGTTGGTCGTGTGTCACACACGGCCTAGACACATGCCCGTGTGCCTACCCGTGTGGACAATATAGGGCTATATACCAAGCCCTCTGCCACCCTGAAACACAAAATAACAACATCCATAATGCTAAAGATCATCATAATATGATTCCTCAATCCACCAACAACATTTAAGGCCTTAACACATTTCATACTTACTAAAACAAGCACAAATTACCCATTCATGAAATAACTTCTTGTATTCATATAACAACCTTCAACTTTAACCATTCTCGTGGCCTTATACAAAATGAATCAAAATGCTAAAATAAGCCAACACATTTGACCAATTAACAATGACACCAAAATTCTAAAGTTAGGGTCCTATACATGCTATAATAAAAATAAATGGATCTAACTATACCAAGTGCTTCAATTGATAGTGTGATTGATGCCTCCAACGTTCGTTGATCCAGGAGCTACTACGAGATACTCGATGGCCCTAACATGGGTTAAGACGTCGACGCCATGTCCTAGACATGGTCTTACACTGGCTTTCATATAGCGAGGCTGACGCCATGTCCTAGACATGGTCTTACATTGGCTCTCATCTATCAGTGTCGATGCCATGTCCTAGACAGGTCTTACACTAACACATAACAAGCTAATGCCATGTCCCAGACAGGTCTTACACTAGCTTGTCTATCTCGAGGCTAATGCATGTCCCAGACAAGTCTTACACTAGCTCTCGTCTGAATGCCGATGAATGTCCCAGACATGTCTTACTCTAGCACACATATAACCAAATATCAAGGTACTAATATCCAAGTTTATTCCAAATGTTCAACGAAAGTCTCTACTATGTTGATTTCTCAACATGTATTCTCATACTCAAACTCAAAGCAGTTTATGCCATATCAATACAATTGTGCATCATAAAGATATAGTTGCATTATTAACATACTACTTACCTCGGATTACAAAATGTAGGCGACTAGTCAATTTTAGTCTACTTGCTTAGCTTTCCCCCGATCTAGGTTCGGATTTTGTAATTCTTGATCTATAGTGATAAAAATTCACAAACTCAATCATTATATTGATCTAGGTACTCAACAATTCATAATTGGGAAAAATAACCATTTTGCCCTTAGACTTTCACAAGATCACCATTTTACCCCTACACCTGAAAATCTATTTTTACCATATTTTCTCATTAATCAAGCCTAGCTGAATACTTTTCCTACTAGGAGCAGCCTAAAATTTTCATTATTTCACACATTTATCACCTATTTAACAACTTATGCAAAATGGTCCTTAGTTAGGGTCTCCATGAAAACTACTTCACAAAAGTTGTTTATTTCACAATTGTAACTCATATTCTTCCATAAAATTTCAGAAATCAACATGTCTACTATCATGGAAAAACCCTAGACTTTCAACCATTTTGCAAAATAGTCCCCTTGTTAGAAAGCTCATGCTACAAGGACCTCAAAAGTACAAAAAATATTCAAAAGAAACCCTCAAATCACTTACTTGCAAAGGCTTTAAGTTGCTGAAAATTTTTCAAGCTTCCATGGCCATTTTCTTGGAGAAAAATCGGAGGAGAAGAAAGAGAGAGATAAAAAAATGACAACTTTTACTATTTGTTTTATTTTATTCAATTTCAACACCTAATTTCACCAAATTTTTTACTTTTGACCACCTTTGTCTGCTATGGCCGGACATGCTATTCTAAAGGGTCTGCCCTTTAAAGACCTCCAATTTAAGTTTCACGGAAATATAACACCCTTAGCTATCAATTCAAGACTTTTGAACTTTATGTGACTTAGTCCTTTTTCACAATTAAGCATGAAATCGCTAAAATTAATTCACCAAAATTTTCATGCTTTCATATAATCATGCAACAACACATAAAATAATATTAAAAATAATTTCTTCGACCTTGGGTTAGTGGTTCTGAAACCACTATTCTGACTAGGCCTAAAATCGGGCTGTTACATTTCTCCCCCTTAAGGATTTTTGTCCTTGAAAATCTTATCGGTGAATAAGTTTGGGTATTGATCTCTCATAGTCTCTTCGGGTTCCCACTTGGCTTCCTCGACTCCGTGTCTATGCCACAAAACCTTCACGAGTGCTACACTTTTATTCCTCAACTTCTTGACCTCTCGATCTAAAATCTTAATCAGTTCTTCACCATAGGTCATATCCTGGCTTATTTTAATTTCTTCCGGTGAAATTACGTGTGAGGGGTCAGATTGGTAACGGCGCAACATCGATACATGGAACACATCATGAATTTTCTCTAGCTCACGAGGCAACACTAATCGGTATGCTACTGGTCCAATTTTCTCGGTCACCTCATAAGGTCCAATAAGTCGCAGACTCAGCTTGCCTTTTTTACCGAACCTAAGGACTTTCCTCCACGGAGATACCTTCAAAAACACCTTATCACCAATTTGAAACTTGATCTCTTTTTGTTTCAAATCTGCGTACAATTTCTATCTATCTGATGCGGCTCTCAGGCAATCATGAATCATGTTAACCTTTTATTCAGTCTCTTTGACTAAGTCGACCCCGTGAATCTGATTCTCTTTAAGTTCTGTCCAATATAAGGGCATTCGACACTTACGCCCATACAAAGCCTCATAAGGTGCCATTTTCAAACTTGACTGATAGCTATTGTTGTAAGCGAATTCGACTAGCGGTAGATATCTTTCCCAACTAGCGGTAGATACCCTAATGGTATTTTCTAACCAAAATTCTACTCTATCTGGGTCGTCATCAATATTAGCCTGGAATTCCTCGACCCCTTGCTTTCTTATCTTATCTATTGGGGGTTTCTCTCTTCTAACCAAATTCACTCCTTGTAGAACTACAAAGGCATACTGAGGAATTGGAGGAGGTGGGGGAGGTGGAGTATTCGGATTCGCCCGAATAAACTTCGAGTACCAAGCATCCACCATGTGGAGGTAAGCCTCTTTAGCCCCTCTGCCCTGACTTAGTGTCACGGGCCCACTATCTGTTGGCGCAGTCCCTTTGGCGGAAGCCGACGCATTACTTTCCACGTCATCTACCGTAGCTACGTCAGGATCCATTTACAATATGAATAAAAACACAATTTTATCTCGTCAGAAGTCTTCACACTATTAATATATAGTTATGGAATGTATAGCTAGACCCATACTCATGCTAGGTTAGTCCTAGATTTGACTAAACTATAGCTCTGAGACCGAGGTCGGGTATGAGGCTTTACCTGACTTAAACACATGCATTCAATCTTTTCTAAAATGTAAAAAAAAAACTAGGTCCAATTAAAACTTTCCTTTCATAGTTCGATTATTTCCTGATATAGGCCTAAGAGACCCAAATCATGCTTTGGAAACGATCTAGGACTAATTTGGTCGCTTATAAAAACTTAAAAAATGTCAGTTAAAATAGGGTACACGCCTTGTAGTAGCTTTTGGGACATGGCCGTGCTAATGGCCCGTGTGACACACACGGCCTAAGTATCTAAGGACACGCATGTGTCCTATACTTGTGTGAATTTAGATTCTAATTTTGAACCTACAGGGGTTGTCACACGGCCTGACACACGCCTGTGTCCATGGCTTGTGTCCCTCACAGGTCATGACACGCCCGTATCCTAGCCCGTGTCTAAAAACCTTGACGTTCTATTTCTGACGCTAGCATCCAATTTAAGGCACACGGTCGAGGCACAAGCCCGTGGCCATAGGCCTTGTCCTCCACACAGCTGAGACACACAGCCGTGTCTCTGCCCGTGTGTTTACAACCATGCATTCTGACTTGAAATTTTTACGTGCAGGGGACACATGGCTAGACAACATCCCCATGAGGTTGGTCGTGTGTCACACACGGCCTAGACACACGCCCGTGTGCCTACCCGTGTGGACAATATAGGGCTATATACCAAGCCCTCTGCCACCTTGAAACACAAAATAACAACATCCATCATCCTAAAAATCATCATAATATGATTCCTCAATCCAACAACAACATCTAAGGCCTTAACACATTTCATACTTACTAAAACAAGCACAAATTACCCATTCATGAAATAACTTCTTGTATTCATATAACAACCTTCAACTTTAACCATTCCCGTGGCCTTATACAAAATGAATCAAAATGCTAAAATAAGCCAACACATTTGACCAATTAACAATGACACCAAAATTCTAAAGTTAGGGTCCTATATATGCTATAATAAAAATAAATGGATCTAACTATACCAAGTGCTTCGATTGATAGTGTGATTGATGCCTCCAACGTTCGTTGATCCAGGAGCTAATTAGGCAGCACTATAAGAAAATAGAAAGAAACGAGGTAAGCATAAGGCTTAGTAAGTTGCATGAAAATGAACAACGACTACTTATCATAAGACATTATGCTCATAACCTTTCATAACTTATTCATGAACACCATGAGTAAACGTAAATACAACTTACTCATCACCATCCAATTCAACTTGTATTGCATCCATTGATCCCATATCTCATACATTTCAATTAGGTACCTGTACCACTCATTATATGATTGTAACTTTTCACATTTCGACATAAATTATAAACCTTTTGTTGAACCATTTGGAGTACTACGGGATACTCGATGGCCCTAACATGGGTTAAGACGCCGACGCCATGTCCTAGACATGGTCTTACACTGGCTTTCATATAGCGAGGCTGACGCCATGTCCTAGACATGGTCTTACATTGGCTCTCATCTATCGGTGTCGATGCCATGTCCCAGACAGGTCTTACACTAACACATAACAAGCTAATGCCATGTCCCAGACAGGTCTTACACTAGCTTATCTATCTCGAGGCTAATGCATGTCCCAGACAAGTCTTACACTAGCTCTCGTCTGAATGCCGATGAATGTCCCAGACATGTCTTACCCTAGCACACACATAACCAAATATCAAGGTACTAATATCCAAGTTTATTCCAAATGTTCAACGAAAGTCTCTACTATGTTGATTTCTCAACATGTATTCTCATACTCAAACTCAAAGCATTTTATGCCATATCAATACAATTGTGCATCATAAAGATATAGTTGCATTATTAACATACTACTTACCTCGGATTACAAAATGTAGGCGACTAGTCGATTTTAGTCTACTTGCTTAGCTTTCCCCCGATCTAGGTTCGGATTTTGTAATTCTTGATCTATAGTGATAAAAATTCACAAACTCAATCATTATATTGATCTAGGTACTCAACAATTCATAATTGGGAAAAATAACCATTTTGCCCTTATACTTTCACAAGATCACCATTTTACCCCTACACCTGAAAATCTATTTTTACCATATTTTCTCATTAATCAAGCCTAGCTGAATACTTTTCTTACTAGGAGCAGCCTAAAATTTTCATTATTTCACACATTTATCACCTATTTAACAACTTATGCAAAATGGTCCTTAGTTAGGGTATCCATGAAAACTACTTCACAAAAGTTGTTTATTTCACAACTATAACTCATATTCTTCCATATAATTTCAGAAATCAACATGTCTACTATCATGGTAAAACCCTAGACTTTCAACCATTTTGCAAAATAGTCCCCTTGTTTGAAAGCTCATGCTACAAGGACCTCAAAAGTACAAAAAAAATCAAGAGAAACCCTCAAATCACTTACTTGCAAAGGCTTTAAGTTGCTAAAAAATTTTCAAGCTTCCATTGCCATTTTCTTGGAGAAAAATTGGTGGAGAAGAAAGAGAGAGATAAAAAAAATGACAACTTTTACTATTTGTTTATTTTATTCAATTTCAACACCTAATTTCACCAAATTTTTTACTTTTGACTACCTTTGTCTCCTATGGCCGGCCATTCTATTCTAAAGGGTATAATATCCCTTTAAAGACATCCAATTTAAGTTTCATGGTAATATAACACCCTTAGCTATCAATTCAAGACTTTTGAACTTTATGCGATTTAGTCCTTTTTCACAATTAAGCATGAAATCGCTAAAATTAATTCACCAAAATTTTCATGCTTTCATATAATCATTCCACAACACATAAAATAATATTAAAAATAATTTCTTTGACCTCGAGTTTGTGGTTTTGAAACTAGTGTTCCTACTAGGCCCAAAATCAGGCTGTTGCAGTTTTCACTAGCTCAAGGTTGCTTTGTTGTATCTAAAGGTTGCCTCCTAATTCGGGTTCCCTGCTTGGATTTTATAAGTTTCACCTTCTAAGGCAAGTCTATCAGCCTACGATCCTTCCTCGATTTTTCAGGTAGATATAACTTGTACACATACATATGGGGAGCGGTACGTGTTAAGTGCTGACTAGGCATCTTTCCAGCATTGCCATGGCATTTGTGTTGGCAGACTATCCATACTTTGCCATGGTAAACTATCAACCTTTGCTCTACACTCTACACCTGCCAAACAATCGCCAAACAAAACCCTCCCACAAGTAGTTAAAAGCAACAAGTAATCACGATTAAGTGCAATCTAAGCTCTTCAATGCAATGCTTTTAAAGTGTCAATACAATATCTTAAAATGCAACTAACAACACTTAAGTACATGCAATTGACTAAGTCTAAGGGCATGAAATATAACTCTTTTCAAGAGTTATCAATAACTTCTTTTAGGGTTTTTTTTCCTTTGGTGTGGACTATAACTCTGCCACAACCTTTCTCTTTTTTGTATGCTTATCAACATGGACCACCACTTCTATGGCGTAGCCGTGGCATCGTCTCACGTCTACCATCTTTCTAATAGATCCTACAATCAGAGGCATCCATAACAAGACCACAAGAACTTAGTGAGGCATTAACATACATTCATCATTTTATATAAAATAAAAACATATCACTTTACTCTATGAAACCAAACAGATACTCATCAAACACAATAAGAACATGTATTAAATTTCTACATACCTTGTACCCCTTCATATTATGTAAACATTCTTACCTCAGTTGGTATCATTCAACTTACTTATGGTCTTAAACTCATGACATAGTTTCATTTTGTGGACAAGGAAGACTTTGTCTATTTCTCAGCATGAAACATGTAACACCCCTAACCTGTCTCTGTCGCTGAATAAGAGTTACGAAGTATTACGACAGATAAAAAATTCAATAACTGACTTTTACTATTCAAAATTGAGTTTAAATATAAAATATTCATCAATTAACATTCATAGCATATATATGAAAACAAGTCTGAAATCGAGCCTAAGGAACATTTAAAACAAACCAAAATCAATCATGGATTAAATTGAAACTTATACAAAATTTTGAGTAAAAAGTGTAAACAGGGGTCACACATCTGTGTGGCTAGGCTGTGTGAAGGAGACTTGCCCGAGTGGCCTCAAGTGTGGTCGTGTGGCTACACCACAGGCCGTGTTCTTAAATCATGTAAAATTCAAAAATAGGGTCACACGGCCATGTCGCCAGGCCATGTAACAACCTATGGCCGTGTGGGAAATACCTACACTAAAATTAAATGACCAGACAACCATGTCAAACAACCATGTAGAGCACACGGTCATGTGATAGATCGTGTCATAGGCCGTGTGTGCCTAAATTTTCCTTCAAACACAAGCCATTTCATATTCAAATGCTTGGGTTCCAAGCTATGCAACAACCAAACAATCAAATCTATTCAAAATGTACCTAAACTTGCTAAAATATACCAAATGCCATTCAACCTAAGTGCCTAACCAATATGTCCTCATTGGCACCACAACTTAAACATTAAAACATAATCTATTCAAATACTACTACTTGGCATTTCATACTTATTCAGCTATCAAATATACCTTATTTGTCATGACCAAAATCATTAACCAAGGTTTACCAAGCTACCTAAGAATTTGTACCAAGTCACCCATTCCAAATAAACCATTCAAAATGCATATAAAACCAAAGACATATCGTTGCTATCACACACCACAATAAACCAAAATACTAATTGAGATTTACATCAATATATACATATCATACTTAAATTGACACAAAAGACATCCATAATTGTTATAACATATATATATACCAAAACGTTTTTTACATGCCACTTATAACTGGACCAAAGTAAACAATTAGTTACCGATTAAGTTTTCAGATAATGTGATCTCCAAAAGTAATCCAATCGATAACTCATATTCGATGATCTACAAGAAGAAAAACCAAAACGAGGTAAGCTTGTATAAAGCTTAGTTAGTTCATATTGAACATAAACTTTGACTTATCGTAAAGGACATAACTTAAACCTTTCACAATAAAAATCATAATTTAGGTTATGACTTTATTTAATTTCCTATACACATTACAAGTCTCACAAGATTAGTAAATTCATAAATAGAAAAATGTGTAACTTCTTCATGTCATAAAACATATAGAAGTAAACACATTTGATATATCATTCATCCATCATCTTTTTATTTAACATTTCACATTTTCATTTCAAATGTCCCTTTTTACATATATATCCATAAAAACATTTCGTTTAAACATTTCATATAACTATTTCTGTATAACTGATTCATATAATCATTATGCATATCTATTTCCATACAACTGATTAATATAACCATTCTACATATCTATTTCCATATAATTTATTCATATAATCATTCTGTAAATCTAGTTCCATTTAATTGATTCATCTAACCATTTCATATATCTATTTTTCACATAACAGATTCATATAAGCATCCCATTTATTCATTTTCCACCCGATGAACCATAATGTAATAGCGTTGGATACGCGGCAATAATGTTCACGCAAGCTGTGACTATAAATGCTCACACGAGTTGTAACTATAATTCCTTACACGAGCTGTGAAATGGGCCAGCTCACATGAGTTGTGGGTTGGGTTGTTAGGCTACACGATGTTGTTCACACGAGCTTTGGAGAATTCACAACAAATGTAGAACCTCAGCCATCGGTAGGACATCCAAGACCAACACTCAAAATGATATAACCCTAATGACATGTCATTTGTATCCTAAGCATTCACGAGGTTCATATGGGTCACGTTTCATATCAATATCATTTAATTATATACACATTATTTCATTTATGAAGTTTATTATCTTCAAACATAACCTTTAACTTAATTAACATTGCAACTTAATCCATTTCATTGCTTACCATTTACCAAGCAAATGAACTCAATCACAACAAATGTAAATAGGTATTAAATAAAAAAACAACAAATAAATTTGTTTAATTTAATTTTACGAACTTACCTAAACACAATAGCTACAATCACTCCAACGGTGATTACTCGATGACTTTTCCTTTCTTGTGATTATCAACCGACTGATCCATTTCTTGATCTAAATATAATATTTTCATTCAATTAACCAATTCAATTACTTTAAAACACTTAAATTCATATATACAACCCTTTATCAACATTTTACACTTTTTCCCTAAACTTTTACCTTTTATTCAATTTAGTCTTTAAACCCGAAACTTTCAAACCTATCACAATTTAACCATAAAAATGCTAGCCAAATTTTATGTAGTCCCTATACATACTATATTTAATAAATTTTTACAAGAATTTCATATAATTTTACTATTTTAACAACTTAGTCCTTAAACTTTAAAATCAACCAACACCACTTTACAAAATAGTCCTATTTAACTATCAAGCTTATAAATCTATCATCAAACTTCAAAAACATCACAAATTCATCAATAGCATAACTCAAAAAATTTGACAGTTTCACAAATTAGTACTTGGATTAGCTAGATTAAGCTACAACAATCTCAAAAACATAAAAACTATTAAAAACCAATAGCTGGAGGACTAACATGCGTGAACAAATACAAGACTGAAGCTCCCAAGCTTTAAAACTGGTGTTTCAGTTTGCTAACTAGAGAATGAAGAATGAATCCCAACTTTATTTTGTTTTTTACTATTTTAATATTAAATTATTTTGATATTATTATTATAAAACACAAATTAATTTAATAATACAAGACACAAGTGCATTGTCATTTAGACATCAAGCTACACATTCAAGCTTATCAGATTCACATTTTCACAGAATCAGCATATCACATATGCATAGCTCTTCAAGCATGCATCTTCATAGAATCGGCATATAACATTTGCATTTCTTTCTTTCTCATTTCATAAAACATTCATAAACATACAGAGATCAACATGCAAACATACAAACATACATGTTTACACAAAGAGATCAGTTAGAGATTCGTGAGGTACTCTCGGAACAACCCTCACGATATCTTCACCTAAACCTTACCTTTTACAGCTTCAAACATCAGACCTGGGCTTCGATCGAGTAGACCAGTTGCCCCTAAATGTTAAACCACAACAACTTGTCAAGAGTTTTCCTTCTAGTTCATTTCTTTTCTCACTTAAACACTAGAACCGTACAACAAAGCTTTACCATTCTCGTAACTAAGCTAAACAAATTTACTCTCATGGCAATGAGGTTATGAAACTGACCTTAACAAGGTCATCTCAAAGATGACCCTCTCATTTACGGCTCACTCTAAAGGATGAGAGGATTTTTTTCCCACAACTCATCCTTATATAGAGGGAGAATACTTCCTAATGAAGTAATGAAAAGTTCCCAGTAGTTACTCGATGTTCAAATATTTGATGTTTAACACATGTATTAATCAATATGATCACCAGTTAGATGTACGACAGCTATAGAGTAATATGTACGGGCATACAAACACTTACTAGCTTATGCCTAGGTCTTACCCTATCCTTCGCTAAGGTGTAGCTAATAGCTCAACTGATCATGCATTGGCACATCACTTCTTTTCAGCGATGACTCTATTACTCGAGTCCGTTATGTGTTTCACTGGGCATCTTTTCCTAGCAGTGTCTTGTATCATATTTTCTTATAGACAACACGCTCATATATACATCAAAATTCTTAGTGGGGCGGATAACGTTTTAGTTTCCTATAGGCTATAGGGCTCTCCATTCATCTGGCCTTATATTTAACCTAGAGGAGCTTTCTTATCTTCTTTTGGTTTTACTTTCCCGAGAAGGGATATCATATATTTTCCTTATCTTATATGCTTTAACTTGTCCTTTGAATTTATTGGAACTCAACAAACGTCACATCAATCATTTGGTAGTCTTATCCAAATCTTACAGATTCTAAGAATACTAATCAAGTGCTTTCCTTTTTTCTCTTAACTAAGTAGTTCATATTCAGTTAAGCTTTAACTATTATTTTTTTTATAACTTAACCGGCTCAAGGCCACCATTAAGAGGTGTTCTTCATTATTGACATATGCTTCTCTTCACAATGTTCATTTACCTATAACAGACTCCATCCATCCTATGCATGCCAACAAAGGGTTCTAGGGGAGAACCTTTTTTTATCGGCTTACTTGTTATTCACTTCGTGCTAACCTAGTGTTTGCTAAATCCAAAGGCGTTACGGGTGCACACAAATTGTTCTTATCTTTATATTGGCTTAGAAACTATTTGCTTCTAACTCATCTTATCTGACCCTTTCTTTGAATAGTATTTGAATACTAAGATTTCGTCGGGTGGAAAGTTACAGTTAATATTGAGATTGGTATTGATATTTTGAATCTTAACTATCATATAGATCAAGTTGTTGACTTAGGTTAAAAAGAGAAAACTTCCGAATAGTCCTTATTATCTAAAGCGATGCTACTTTTTCAAGTAAATTCATACAATATAAATATGTTTAATTTGTTGTTGAGTTGTATTTGTATGTTCATTAATGTTTTATTAGCAATTTGAATTGGCTACAAATTAGTACCTAAATTGAGAATTAAATCAAATTGAAATGGATTGTTGTGAAATGGTATAATTTAAAGTTAAACCTTGATCAAAATAGTAAAGTCTCGTCTACAAGGTTATGAGTTTTGCCCAGGTTCTGAGCTTTTGAATATGTTGTGGACTCGAGAATACAGTAATAGGTTCTGAGCTCCTACATATGTTGTGGACTCGAGAATACATGAATAGGTTTCAAGCTCCTATATTGTTACAAACGTAAGAATACAGGTTTAGGTTTCGAGCTACTACATATGTTATGAACTCGAGAATACAGGAATATTAAGCCTTGGCCAGGCTATTTATCTTGTAGGTTCAACCCTAACGAGTAACTGAGAACTATTACTTTAACCTATATACAGAGTTCTTTTACAAAGATTCATCGAGTAGAAATAAAAGATGGACATGTGAAATTATGAAGTTTGTGTTGGAAAAAAGGACAAACATGATATGAATGGTTATGACAAGGATATATGATGCAATTTGAATAATGAAAGTGAGCAAAGTGATAGATTGGAAAATGGATTCATGATATATTTTGAGTTGAAGATGGTATTTTACCGTTTGAAATTATATAAGTGGTTTGGCCTAAATCTCATTTGGTTAATGTTGTTTTGAATGTCATGATAGATGAAATTGTTTCATATTGATTCATGTAACTGTTAAATGGTTAATGTAATATATTTGTTTATATTGTATGAGCTTACTAAATATTTTATATACTTACTCGTGTTACTACTTTTCTATAGATTTTGGATGTAAGAACTGTGTCAATCAGGTCAGCGAGAAGCATACACCTTTTGTCTCGAATTCGGTAGACTTTTGATGTTTTGAGCTTGGTTATTTGTGGCATGTACTTAGGAGGGTTAAGTATTGAAAGGTAAAGTTTGTTTTTGGCATGGTTGATTTTGGATGTATGTAAATATATGAATATATGCATATGGTAACTTGTCATGTGATGGATGATTTGTTACAAGGCTTGATATTAAGAATGTTTAGGTGAATGGTATTATACATATGTTTATGATGGTGGTATGAAATGGCTATAGACGTTGGTTGTGTTAAGCAAATGCATATGTATGGTATGATTGAGTTATGACATGAAATGGTTGAGACATGAATTGAATTTATTGAATAGTTGGTGTCAATGACGGCATACTAGTTTTATGTTTATATGATTAGGAGGTGTTTTATCTTTGAAATATGTAAGTTTTGGTGTTGGTTTGATTGACATAAAAATAATATTATAGGTCACTTGAATGGTTGGATTGCAAATGATTTAGAATAGGTCATTTTTGTTGCACACGGACTACCACACAGTCGTGTGTCACACATGGTTGGATGACATGATCGTGTGTTCAACACATTCATGATGGCTTTTAGTCCACACGACCACAGTGAGTTACACGGCATCAGCTTGTTACATGGTTTCGGGACACGGCTATGTTATATTGCACCACACGGCCATGTGACCCTTATTTTTCCTTTTTACCCAATATTTTGTAAATATTTCAAATTAGTCCCGATTTAGTTCCGAGCTTGTTTAAGGGCTTTCATAAGCCCGAATGAGACTTGATTTTGTTTGTAATGTTTGTTTAGTGTAGAGTTAACTTATTTATATTGAATTATAGAATATTATTGAGTAATTTGTATACGAAAGTTTCTATTTACTATTGTGACATCCAGTAGATCGGGTCTGATGATTGGACCAAGTATGGGGTGTTATAGATATCCTCCCATTGGCATTGTGTGGATTGATAAATATGAAACATAGCTACAAGTTGCTTGTTCTTCAACAAGCAATTTATCAAAATCATTGTAACATCCCTTTTTTAGTGGTGTTTGAAACAGTGGTTTTGGGACCACAATTCCGACAAGAGAGTCCATAGATATACTTAATTAATTGTTAATAGTTAAATATAGTATAATAGTGAATCATTAATAGATTTTATTAATCGATTAACTAGTCAATGTAAAAGTGGTGCAATCGAAAGTCAAGTGGTTTTGGAAAATGAGGTATCGGGACCTCATTTTTATAAACTGAGCCTGGGAATATTTTTATTAAATATTTATGGAGTTGTTATATAGGTGAATTGAAGTTTGGCCCAAATATTTTAGTGATTAGATGATTAATTAAGGTAAAAAGACTAAATCGTAAAAGAGGTACAATTTTAATTGCTATAGATTATAATTTCTTAAAAAGTTAAGTACACCAATGTTTTTAAATTCCAACTAGACCACTAAACATAAAGTGGGTGGTTTGTTAAAGGAATTATTAAAGAAATATTAATATATTTATTAACAATAAAAGAAATAAAAAAGAAATCACCATATTTTTATATCTTATACTCTACTGAAACCATCAAAAGAAAGCCAAGAAACCTTTTCTTTTTTTTTGCTTCAAGATATTCAGTCATTGCATGGTAAGCCCTCCAAAGCCCCTTTTTAGTAATTTTTTGTTTTTGAGATCATTGCAATTAAGTCCAGTTAATTTGTATCTCTGTTTTCAAAACTATTAAAGATTTTTAAAGTTTTCATTGATGTTAATTGAAGTTTTTGAATGTTTATGGTAGATTTTGAAGCTTAGAAATGAAATAGGATTAATTTGTTAAGTAAATTTGGTTAGTATTGAGTTAGGGACTAAATTATGAATATCTTGAAATTGGTATGAATTTTTTATAAATTGTAATAATAAAAGGCTGTATATGGATGTAATTGAAGTGGGTTTAAAATTTGGAATTCAAATTCGGAAGATGTAATAAGTTCGATTTTAGGGACTAAATTGAATAAAATCTAAAAATTTTAGGGCAGTTGAATAATAAAATTAAACATATATACTTATAATAGGATGATATAAAATGTTTGGAATTGATAAATAGAATTGTATTATTGAATAGATCAAAAATTGGACCAAATTGAAAATAATCAGGGAAATGGCAAAATTTTAATTTTTTTTTGTTTGTTGTCTAGACTAGGTAAGTTCATACGATGAGGAAGGCCACCATGAACGATCTCATAGGCTTGGGCCGAAATGGGCCGTATGGGCCCAATGGGCTCGTGTGGGTAAATTTTGCTATTAAGCGAGAAGTAGATAGACTTGTCATGTCGCGCACATGACTTAGGTTGTTTTGGGCCTCGATGGGCCGAAATGGGCCATGTGGGCCCAACAGGTTCGTGGGCCCACACAGATAAAATCTACAGTAAGTGACTATTAATGAACCAGGCTATGGTGTACACATAAGCATATCTAAATTTGGGCTAAATGGGCCACACGAGCTTGTGGGCCCACTTGGGTCGAGTAGTGGGCCTTGGGCCTATTTACACTGTCATAACCATTTAGGTTATCTATGTAACGCCCCGTACCCGAGACCGTTGCCGGAGTCGAACACGAGGTGTTAACAGACTTAATTCATTGCTTAAACAGCTCAAACAATTTAATTTTAGAACTTCCAAACAAGCTGGCTAACTGCGTCATAGTCGATTAAAAATTCATATCTCGAGTTCTGAAACTCAATATCCAATTCTGTAAATTTTCCCTGAAACTATACTCATATATCTATTTACTAATTGTTTTCTAGAATTTTTGGCTAAGTCAATTAGTACATTTTATTAGTTAAAGTCTCCCCTATTTTAGGGTTTGACTGCTCTGATCTCTGTGTATTACGAATCAGATATCTCTCTGTACAGAATTTCAATGACTATGAAGTTTGTTTCTCTTAAAACTAGACTCAATAAGAAATCTGTACATATAAATTATGACTTCTAATTATTTTTATACAATTTATGGTGAATTTCCAAAGTCAGAATAGGGGATCCAGAAATCGCTCTGGCCCTGTTTCACAAAAATTTAAACATCTCATAAAATAAAACTCATATACCTGTTTCGTTTCTTCCATATGAAAATAGACTCATAATTCTTCAATTCCATGTTTTATTCATCATCTAATTATATCTCTACTATTTTTAATGATTTTTCAAATTCACGTCACTACTGCTGTCTGAATCTATTTTATGGTAAATTTTACCTATTTCATGATTTCCATGGATTAACTAGCAATTTGACATACATAACACCAAATATGATCATAATTAGCCATTCCAATGGCTAATCATTACCAAGCATTTTTATACTACTCAATAACCATATCATAAGACCATATATACAAAATGATTATAATGCTATACATGCCATACTCAAAATATACAAGCCATTATGCCAAGATGGTATACGGATAGTGCGAGCGTGCCTCCGACCGTTCCCGATCTCCGAGCTAGCTTGTCAACACTACAAGGAATGAAAAGGAGGGAGTAAGCATAAATGCTTAGTAAGTTCACATGCAAATAGCAAGTAACATAACCATATAAGCAAACATAAAACATCATTTGCATAATCATCACCAAGACATTCATATCATATTTTCATTTATCATCTTACCATATTGTTGTTATATCGATTTTTCAACCCGAGGGTTAGGTACATACCTGTTCAAAGTATCCATTTCACAACACTTACCAATACGTCCTTTTCATCTTGAGTATTCCTCCATTTGAGTAGAACTTTACCCGTTAAACACATCGGAATATAATTCGGATACATGGAAAGTTTGCACATAAGTGTCACATATGTAGCCAAGCTACTATGTAACCCGCCCATAAGCGAACTCGGACTCAACTCAACGAGCTCGGGCGTTCGCATCCATAAGTGAACTCGGACTCAACTCAACGAGCTCGGATGCCTAGTTACATTTCATGAACTCGGACTCAACTCAACGAGTTCAGACATTCGCATCCATAAGTGAACTCGGACTCAACTCAACAAGCTCGGATGCCTAGTTACATTTCACGAACTCGGACTCAACTCAACGAGTTCGGACATTCGCATCCATAAGTGAACTCGGACTCAACTCAACGAGTTCGAATGCCCAAATATCCCAGTGACATGTCACTTGTATCCTAATCCATTCCTAAGGTTCAACGGGACCTTTTTCCCAATCATGTGTCTCAACCATCTTCTACGGAATACCAATACCGGTACTCGGTAGTATTTCACATTTTCCAAGTATATCACATAATTTGACATATTATCAAACAATTATCATGAGTATAATATTTCATAATAATTATCATATCATTTAAATAACATAAAAACATTTAAAATAATAACTATGTTACCAACATTTACATATGAACTTACCTAGTATGCGAAAATGACTACTTTTACCATTTCGTCCACAACTTGGTATTTTCCCCATTTTAGCCCGAATTTTAGTTTTCCTTGCTCTACCATTTAAAATATAGTCTAATTAGAACTCACATTATTCAAATTGACCCAAAATCATATTTTGGAAAGTTACAATTTTGCCCCTAAACTTTTGCATATTTACACTTTTGCCCCAAAGCTCGTAAATTAAACTTCAGCCTATTTTCTTATGTTTTATGACATTCTGATCATTTTTCCCTTCTATGGAAACATCAAATTCTCACTCTAACATGTACTTATGACTATTAGGTATTTTTACCGATTAAGCCCTTTTGCTCGTTTTCACTTAAAACCGAGTAGCACAAGCTGTCTAACATAATTTAAAACCTCATATTCTATCATAAAACACCAAAATACACAAATTTCACCTATGGGTATTTTTCCAAATATAAACCCTAGGTTAAATTATTGCTAGCATAAGCTTAATCGAGCTACCGGGACTCCAAAAACGTAAAGAACTCGAAAAATGGGGCTAGAATGGACTTACAATCGAGCTTGGAAGCTTGAAAAACCCTAGCCATGGTTTCTCCTTGCTATATTCGTCCATGGGTTTGAAGATGAGCAAAATTGGCTTTTAATTTTGTATTTTAATTCATTTTACCCCTAAATGACCAAAATGCCCTTACTACTAAACTTTCCAAAAATTCCATCCATGTCCAATTTTTGTCCATAAACTTAGAAATTGGTAAAATTTCTATTTAAGACATCCTAATTAATATTTCAAAACAATTTCATACTAGAAACTTCTAGAATGCAAGTTTTACAAATTTTTCGATTTAGTCCTTAATTTCAATTTAAGCACTTTATGCATAAAATTTCTTCACGAAATTTTCACACAATCATGCAATCATATCATAGACCTCAAAATAATCATAAAATAATTATTTCTATCTCAGATTTTGTGGTCACGTAACCACTATTCCGATTAGGCCCTAATTCGGGATATTACAACTCTCCCCCCTTTAGGGATTTTCGTCCCCGAAAATCTTACCAGAAAAGTGGTCTTCAATTTTAATCTCATATTCAGTGCCGAAGAACTTTCACTTAGACTGTACCTTCAATACATCTCTTTAATTTCTCATATGATCTGAAAGCTTACAGTCTCAACTCTCAAGCTGTTCTTAAATTTTCAACCCTTCTCGCTTTCCCATGATATCATGACATAAAACCCGGATCTTAACTTGATTAATGAAGGCGGAATTCCAAGAAATCCAACAATCAAAGAGACCTGAATTTCCATGAATCGATGAGTAGGAATTCATTCACTACTGAGATATGATTTATAGATCTCGCCAAACATTTAACAATAGGATACATCACATTTTCCTCTTTTCGCCATGGAAATAATTACGATATGGCCTCAAGAATAATCCTTCTCATTTCCATCCCAATATCAACACTGACAAGGATAATTTTGATAGATCCCAATGCTCGGCTTTAACCCCTTTAACAACTCCGATTTTATGTAACATCGAATGCTCTAAACTATCACATTACCTCACCGTCTTGAAACACATCACAATTCATACAACAGTACATTACTGAAAGTCAGGAAGTCTTTACTTAATGTAGACTAGTCTAGTTCAGACGCTTCGGTTACCAATATTCTCATCTATCCGAACTTTGTCAACATGTAATAAACTTTTTAGCTTTCACAAAATGAAAACCTTATCATCCGTAGTGACTTTAACTAATATCAAACTTTTTCTAATAAATATACACTTCTCGTTCAGACTATTTACTCTTTTGTCCGTACAAAATGAAATTCTATTATCAGACTTGGGAAAATAATCCTGAAATAATTGTCACATGAAATCTTTCAAATAGATAATTCACCATACCGACTGAAACTCGCGCTTTTATCACTTATGCCTTTTCTGATGTCAAATCCTTGCACAGAAATTAGAAAAAAAAACCCCAATACTAAAATCACCACATTACCAAGATCAAATTAGAAGTATAGTCATATTTGACATGATTATCACGAGCTGAAGAACGCACTTCGAACACGAGTCATAATTGACAAATTATGGAACAAAGATAACAAGAAAACCAAATAAAAAAATCCAAGATAGAGAAATCCAGAATAAAGAAACCCAAGATACGATACTATGCTGGAGAGTCGAAAACCAAGCTGGAGAATCGAAAACCAAACTCATAGAGAAAATACAGAATACCCCGATAATTCTTCAAAGAAATAAAGTCCAAAAGAAAACATCATTTAATCCCACTGGAATCAAATATAACAAGAACAATATATCTTCCCATACATATATATCAGATGAAGCATCAAGTAGAAGAAACAGAATCATAATGTCATATGTATTCTCTCATCAATTTTTATCGATTTAAATGAAATAGAATACCCGATGAAATAGAGCAATATAAATTATAAACCAGGTCGGACTACCAATGCTTTCATCCAACACCGTGGATTAAAAGACATCCCCATATAACAAGAATTTCTTCGAAGATCAATAGCCATAGAAATATTTACGAGAACGGGTGAACACATAGAACATCTCAAAAGAGATCACTAAATCATCCAGCCATAATCAATCATCACATTCGATAGTTCACATTTCATATATCATTTCCCCAACTAGTTCTGCCATCACAAATTTCATATTAAACCATTCACTAAAGAAGGCTAGTTCTGAATAAATTTTGATTTACACTTTTCTCGACCTTGCACCTGAGTAATTCGGTTTACCAAGGAGAATTCCTTTTCTAACTGGAACAGTGCATAATTCCAATAATCTTTACTTCAATCCGATACTTTACTGGCTCTGACTTTACTTATCAGCTCATTTTCAATCTCTGATCATACTTATAATTATTCTATCACTGAACTCTTTGGGTTCTCAACCGGAAACTTATTCAATACAAATCTCATGAAATTCCATTATAAGTACCATTTCGGTAAGGGGGAGAGGTTGTAGGACCTCTGACTCGACTTTCTTATACATACACGTATGACACCACTTCCATCA
Organism: Gossypium longicalyx; assembly: GCA_025698465.1. Taxonomy (NCBI): domain Eukaryota; kingdom Viridiplantae; phylum Streptophyta; class Magnoliopsida; order Malvales; family Malvaceae; genus Gossypium; species Gossypium longicalyx. Next base: position 60,446,682 of record CM046995.1, on the reverse strand, counting down.
TCATAACAACATCATCAAAATCATGTCATTCATTCATGTTGGCTTACACCAATTTTCCTATTGTCCCATTTAGACAATATACTTATGCATACATTCTATGTTTTCTAGATAGCTTTACTTATCCATTCATTTAATTAAATTAAGTCATGCTCATGACATCATATAAGGCCAAACAAACATAGATATTTGCACCACAATCATAACTTTCATTTCATGCATCATCATGTACATATCATTACAATCATATAATTCAATCCAACAATTTAACACAGATAAGTTCATTTCATTATAATCCTTTATCTCATAAAAATTATATATCATTAGCATTCATCAATATTCGACATCCAAATCAAAACAAGGACATTTTCATTCGTATCATAATATTATGACTTTTATTCATGCCTCTACTACTTTCTATTTATTCTGTTCATCTTATCAAGTAAGTCATACACACTACATCATATGAGCATTAAGCAAATATGAATATTTATCACATATGTATCATAAACCTTTATTCATACTTTTCTGAACCGATACTTATCATAATCATAATTTTACTCAAATACCTTCACATAACATTGAACATGGTCGGCGCAGCTCGGTTGGAGAGTACCCTATCTAAATAAGACGGTACTCATACGCGTCGGAAGACATCACACTATCACAGATCAGTGGCATGTATAGCTAAAATTTTACACATGCTAGGTTAGTCCGAGAACTGACTAAACCTACTCTGATACCACCAAATGTAACGCCCCGTACCCGAGACCATTGCCGGAGTCGAACACGAGGTGTTAACAGACTTAATTCATTGCTTAAACAGCTCAAACAATTTAATTTTAGAACTTCCAAACAAGTTGGCTAACTGCGTCACAGTCGCTTAAAAATTTATATCTCGAGTTCTGAAACTCAAAATCCATCTCCGTAAATTTTTCCTGAAACTAGACTCATATATCTATTTACTAATTGTTTTCTAGAATTTTTTGCTAGGCCAATTAGTACAGTTTATTAGTTAAAGTCTCTCCTGTTTCAGGGTTTGATTGCTCTGACCTCTGTGTATTACGAATCAGATATCTCTCTGTACAGAATTTCAATGACTATGAAGTTTGTTTCTCTTAAAACTAGACTCAATAAGAAATCTGTACATATAAATTATGACTTCTAATTATTTTTATACAATTTATGGTGAATTTCCAAAATCAGAATAGGGGATCTAGAAATTGCTCTGGCCCTATTTCACAAAAATTTAAACATCTCATAAAATAAAACTCATATACCTGTTTCGTTTCTTCCATATGAAAATAGACTCATAATTCTTCAATTCCATGTTTTATTCATCATCTAATTATATCTCTACTATTTTTAATGATTTTTCAAATTCACATCACTACTGCTGTCTGAATCTATTTTATGGTAAATTTTACCTATTTCATGGTTTCCATGGATTAACTAGCAATTTGACATACATAACACCAAATATGATCATAATTAGCCATTCCAATGGCTAATCGTTACCAAGCATTTTTATACTACTCAATAACCATATCATAAGACCATATATACAAAATGATTATAATGCTATACATGCCATACTCAAAATATACAAGCCATTATGCCAAAATGGTATACGGATAGTGTGAGCGTGCCTCAGACCGTTCCCGATTTTACGAGTGGCTTGTTAACACTACAAGGAATGAAAAGGAGGAGTAAGCATAAATGCTTAGTAAGTTCACATGCAAATAGCAAGTAACATAACCATATAAGCAAACATAAAACATCATTTGCATAATCATCACCAAGACATTCATATCATATTTTCATTTATCATCTTACCATATTGTTGTTATATCGATTTTTCAACCCGAGGGTTAAGTACATACCTGTTCAAAGTATCCATTTCACAACACTTACCAATACGTCCCTTTCATCTTGAGTATTCCTCCATTTGAGTAGAACTTTACCCGTTGAACACATCGGAATATAATTCGGATACATGGAAAGTTTGCACATAAGTGCCACATATGTAGCCAAGCTACTATGTAACCCGCCCATAAGCGAACTCGGACTCAACTCAACGAGCTCGGGCGTTCGCATCCATAAGTGAACTCGGACTCAACTCAACGAGCTCGGATGCCTAGTTACATTTCACGAACTCGGACTCAACTCAACGAGTTCGGACATTCGCATCCATAAGTGAACTCGAACTCAACTCAACGAGCTCGGATGCCTAGTTACATTTCACGAACTCGGACTCAACTCAACGAGTTCAGACATTCGCATCCATAAGTGAACTCGGACTCAACTCAACGAGTTCGAATGCCCAAATATCCCAGTGACATGTCACTTGTATCCTAATCCATTCCTAAGGTTCAACGGGACCTTTTTCCCAATCATGTGTCTCAACCATCTTCTACGGAATACCGATACCGATACTCGGTAGTATTTTACATTTTCCAAGTATATCACATAATTTGACATATAATCAAACAATTATCACGAGTATAATATTTCATCACAATTATCATATCATTTAAATAACATAAAAATATTTAAAATAATAACTATGTTACCAACATTTACATATGAACTTACCTAGTATGCGAAAATGGCTACTTTTACCATTTCATCCACAACTTGGTATTTTCCCCATTTTAGCCCGAATTTCAGTTTTCCTTGCTCTATCATTTAAAATATAGTCTAATTAGAACTCACATTATTCAAATTGACCCAAAATCATATTTTGGAGAAATTACAATTTTGCCCCTAAACTTTTGCATATTTACACTTTTGCCCCAAATCTCGTAAATTAAACTTCAGCCTATTTTCTTATGTTTTATGACATGCTGATCATTTTTCCCTTCTATGGCAACATCAAATTCTCACTCTAACATGTACTTATGACTATTAGGTATTTTTACCGATTAAGCCCTTTTGCTCGTTTTTACTTAAAACCGAGTAGCACAAGCTGTCTAACATAATTTAAAACCTCATATTCTATCATAAAACACCAAAATACACAAATTTCACCTATGGGTATTTTTCCAAATATAAACCCTAGGTTAAATTATTGCTAGCATAAGCTTAATCAAGCTACCGGGACTCCAAAAACGTAAAGAACTCAAAAAACGGGGCTAGAATGGACTTACAATCGAGCTCGGAAGCTTGAAAAACCCTAGCCATGGTTTCTCCTTGCTATATTCGACCATGGGGTTGAAGATGAGCAAATTTGGCTTTTAATTTTGTATTTTAATTCATTTTACCCCTAAATGACCAAAATGCCCTTACTACTAAACTTTCCAAAAATTCCATCCATGTCCAATTTTTGTCCATAGACTTAGAAATTGGTAAAATTTCTATTTAAGACCTCCTAATTAATATTTCAAAACAATTTCATACTAGAAACTTCTAGAATTCAAGTTTTGCAAATTATTCGATTTAGTCCCTAATTTCAATTTAAGCACTTTATGCATAAAATTTCTTCACGAAATTTTCACACAATCATGCAATCATATCATAGACCTCAAAATAATCATAAAATAATTATTTCTATCTCGGATTTTGTGGTCACGAAACCACTATTCCGATTAGGCCCTAATTCGGGATATTACAATCTATGTTGCTCAAAACGACTATAGACCTTCGGAAAGGTCGTTATCTGTACTGAGACACCAAAATTAGCTAATTGACCAAAATACACCTAAGAGGTAAAATTACAATTTTACCCCTAATTATCGAAATGACCAATATACCCTTAGAGGTAGAATGTCTATTTAATTTGTGTTAAGTATGACTGTTTTACCCCTATTAGGTAAAATGACTGTAATACCCCTGTAGGGTAAAATGATCGTAATACCCCTGTAGGGTAAAATGATCGTAATACCCTTGTATGGTAAAACGACGATTATGCCCTTATGTTCTGTATGACTGATGTGCTTAGGATTTACATATATGATTGTACTGAGTATGACTTTGCACACACATAATATTTATGACATGACATACTGCATGGGGTTGGGATTTTGATATGGAGGAAGTACTGTACTGGTAACTATGTCACATTCACTGTTACTAGTGGCTATGCCACAATTACTGATACTAGTGGCTTTGCCACATTTACTATTTCTGGCAGCTATGCTGCAATATTATTACTGGCAGCTTTGCTGCAATATTGGTGTGCTGGGTGGGTGGGTCGATTTATATCCCCATATGGTGTGTTGGTTGGTACGGGTGGTGTGCTGGTTGGATTTGGGTGGGATGCATAATTGCATTACACTATACTGATATTGTATTGGGCTTAGGCCCACACTGTTACTATATAGGGATAGGGCCAGACCGTACTGTTATTGAATAGGGCTCAGGCCCAGACTGTTACTGCATGCATTGTCTACTGTTTGACTGATAGGGGATTACACACTGAGTTTTCGTAAACTCACCCTTTCTTTTCAACTATACAGGTGATCCCCAGCCTTAGATGATTTGGTACTACGAGGGACTCGGAGGTGGCCACACGATTGCTGATGTTCTACTTTTGACTTTATTTATTTAAATTTCATATTGGGTTTTGGTTATGTAATAAGGCCATTTGTGGTTTAACTTTTATTTGGGCTTTGATTTCTTACCTTAAACGGCTAGACTAGGAAAAGATAAGTTTTCAAAATAATAACTGTTTTCAAGGAAAACACACATTTTAAACTTCAAGGTTTTTACAAGCTTCCACGATTTTATTCAGTTTAAGGAATCAACGGTGATAAATATGGCAATCATTTTGACAAATTGATTTCAATTAGTAACAACTTAATTTGCCAAATTTTCTCAAGGAAAAAAAAATTAAAAGGGTTTTAACTTAAATTCAGATTCTTAACGACAAGTTTTGTTTTCAAAAAGAACTTCGATGTGACACGCCAAATTTGGCCATAACGTCTAGGTCAGGTTTGAGGTGTTACATTTAGTGGTATCAGAGCCAAGTTACAAAACTCGACTGTGAAATTGGTTTTTAAAAATTTTTCTCAAAATTGGGTTCTCAAAAAGTTTTTCTAAACCTTGGTTTTTGAAAGGAATGATTTTAAAGAATTTGGATTGTTTTAAAATGTTGACACTGGAGGTGTGGCACACCGAGTCTCCAGCGCCAAATCTATAAGTTCCCTGACACTGTCTACTATTATAGACTAAAATTTTATACTATAGGTAGTGGTACTATATTGGAAACCTTAGAGTCTGAGTTAACTAAGACTGTAGGAAAACTGAGAGTGTAGAAGACTGAAAACTGTAGTGAGATTCTGTTCTACGAAAACAAAACTTTAACTACTACTTGATCATAAAATATCCGTTAATAATTACTGGAATTATGAACTTATTTATAGGACTCTTAAAACAGATAATACGCTATATGTTAGGAGCACAAGAGGTACTCACGGAAGGGGTACACGGGGCCACGAAAGAGGCCATGGAAGTGCTGGGGCTGGGTCTTCAGCATCGAGCCATATGTCTAACGATGAGGCTAGGGAGGCATCGGCTACACTAGTAACTGAGACGGAGGTCAGGGTAGGTCCGCCAACTTCGGGTAGCGATAACCCAGAGCTAGGTACTGAGGCACTAACCCGGTTAGTAAGGGAAGTGTTGGAGGAAGTTAATGAGATTGGTGAAACACTCCGGGCTAGGTGTGTGGACTGTAAGAAGAAGAGAGAACGCAGTCCTCTAAAGCAGGAGCCTCATTCTGTGAAACATGTTAAAACATGTTCGAACTTTCTAACTTGTGAGCATTACAAAAGGCGTCATCCGGGCGAATGCTGGAAGAAGTTAGGAGCATGTCTCAGATACGGGTCTAAGGAGCATCGGGCTCAGGATTGCCAAGTCACCTTTTAAGTCAGGTATGTTTTGTTTAAGTGTGATGATTTGGAAATAGAAATTGTATACATGTGATGTTTATCTGCTTTAGTAGTTAAGTGTTTTAGGTGTGTAAAAGAGGTTCCAAGTTCAAGTTAAAGTGTGTTAGTGTTATTGGGATCAGTGTGCACAACAAGAGTGTAGTGGTGTAGCCTAGATGGTGCAACTGTTTTGATAGTTGGAAATTTCGAGGATGAAATTTCTTTAAGAAGGGGTGAATTGTAATGCCTCGAAATTGGGCCTAAAAGTATTGGGCCTTGAGCATGGGAGCGGCTAGGAGACTGCTCATAGATATTTTTGTTAAGCAAGAAATGACAAACTAACTATTTACTTCAGTGGCTAAGTGTCCTGAGCAGTGTTGGAGAAGTCCTGGGTTTAAATCTAGGCTCTAGTAAAATTTTAGTTTTTCCTCTTAAGTAAATCTAGGCCTTTGCATGAAGGCTTTATAAATATTTAGGGTGGAAATGTGACGCAAAATGAGCTGGAGGTCCAGTGGTTGTGGCATCATTAAGGTGGCAAGAGATCCTGAGTTCGAGTCACTCCCTGCTCAAAGGAGTATTTATTTTACTCCTTTGCTGAGCAAGTAGTGGAGTTTGAATCAAACACTGATGAGGAGAGTTTGAATTGGTCTTGCAAAAATTTGAGGAGGGATTTGGGGGAGATAATCTTGGAGGTTGGGAGAAAATCAAGGAAGGATTTGAATAATGAGGTATTCTAGCAGAATGAGGACTTGGTTACTCAAGAATTTCAGCTAGGGAGAGTTGGGTTCATTTTTTTTAGTTTTGGAGTGTTGATGTTGGTAGTTGCCGAATCTTTTCTTGCCATTTTGGTTTTAGGCACTTTTGAGGAGCCGATTTTTGCTAAAGGGATTTAGGAGTCTCTTGTTTCAGTTTTTTCTGCCTTTTTCTCAGTGAATCGATTGGGCATTTGTTTTTTTAATTTCTTTGTTGTACCAAAACCGAACGATACCTCTTTTCTCTGCTATTTCTCAAACAATTACTGCTTGTGCTAATTCTCCCTTTCTTTTCCTCTTCTTGATCCTTTTCTTGCTTCTATTCTCAAACTCTAACCATATACATCTCCTCCCCTTTTCTATTCTCAATTTGACCGAACCAATCTCTCTCTCTCCCTATTTTCTTTTCGCTTCAGTGTTGATTTTAATTTTCTTTTGCCGAACATCAGCACCCTCCCTCTCTACTCCGATTTTTGACTTGTGCAAATATTCTATGGTCAAGTGGTGAGTATCGATTCTTTGTAAATCTTCTCCTCCCTATTGGTAATCATGTGCTTAACCTTGTCTTTTTTTTTACCGTTCAATGGCTAGGGACGAGTGGTGCTAAGCTGATTGTCCCTTCTCCCTAGTTAACCTCGCAGTTCGGTAAGTATTCTTGTTATCTTGCTCAAGTTATTCTTTTGGGTAAGGGATGATAAGGTTGGTTGATACAGGATCTCTAAGGTCGAGTGATTAGTTTTTGGACAACGGTGTAGGTGGGTGATTTTCTGTCAATCGATCAAGGCAAGTGGCAATTTTTTTTGGGGATATGTATTATTAGGAAGGGGTTGTTTTAACTCTTTAGATAATTGTTAATGGGGTGTAATGATGGATTATAGGTTTGGATGCGCAAGAGTTTTCGTGAAATCTTGCAATCAGGTGTGTTTCTGTACCTTGTAAATTGTAATAGGCGTAAAAGCCGTAGAAATGTGTGTATTAGTACCGTAATTGCTAATTGGTCAAAAGTCGATAGAGTGTGTATGTTTTTCGCACAGTGTTAGCTGTGGTCCATGTGGGCCTTATGGGCCCAATGGGCCCGTGGTCCCATGTGGGTAAGTTTTGCTATTAAGCGGGAAGTAGATAGACTTGTCATGTCGCGCACATGACTTAAGTTATTTTGGGCCTCGATAGGCCAAATGGGCCGTGTGGGCCCAAGGAGCTCGTGGGCCCACACGGATAAAATCTACAATAAGTGACTATTAATGAACTAGGCTATGGTGTATACATAACCATATCTAAATTTTGGCTAAATGGGCCACACGAGCTTGTGGGCCCACTTAGGCCGAGTAGTGGGCCTTAGGCCCATTTACACCGTCATGACCATTTAGGTTATCTGTGTTGCTCGAAGTGACTATAGACCTTTGGAAAGGTCGTTATCTATACTGAGACACCAAAATTAGCTAAATGACCAAAATACCCCTGAGAGATAAAATTACCATTTTACCCTTAATTATCGAAATGACCAATATATCCCTAGAGGTAGAATGACTATTTAATTTGTGTTAAGCATGACTGTTTTACCCCTATTAGGTAAAATGACCGTAATACCCCTGTAGGGTAAAATGACCGTAATACCCCTGTATGGTAAAATGACAATTATGCCCTTATGTTCCGTATGACTGATGTGCTTATGATTTACATATATGATTGTACTGAGTATGACTTTGCATACACGTAATATTTATGACATGACATACTGCATGGGGTTGGGATTTTGATATGGAGGAAGTATTGTACTGGTGACTATGTCACATTCACTGTTACTAGTGGCTATGCCATAATTACTGATACTGTTGGCTTTGCCACATTTACTATTTCTGGCAGCTATGCTGCATTATTATTACTAGTAGCTTTGCTGCGATATTGGTGTGCTGGCTGGGTGGGTTGATTTATATCCCCATATGGTGTATTGGTTGGTACGGTGGTGTGCTGGCTGGATTTGGGTGGGATGCATAATTGCATTACACTATACTGATATTGTATTGGGCTTAGGCCCACACTGTTACTGTATAGGGCTAGGGCCAGACCGTATTCTTATTGAGTAGGGCTTAGGCCCAGACTGTTACTGCATGCATTGTCTACTGTTTGACTGATAGGGGATTACACACAGAGTTTTCGTAAACTCACCCTTTCTTTTCAACTATACAGGTGATCCCCAGCCTTAGACGATTTGGTGCTGTGAGGGACTCGAAGGTGGCCACACGATTGCTGATGTTCTACTTTTGACTTTATTTATTTAAATTTCCTATTGGGTTTTGGTTATTTTACCCCATGGGCGTGTTGAATAGTCGTGTTTCCCCTGCACCCAAATTTTCCAAGTCAGTATGCATGGTAGTAAACACACGAGCAGATACACGGCCATATGTCTCAACCGTATGAAGGACACGGCTTAGTACACGGGCGTGTGCCCTAGCCATGTGCATCAAAATGAATGATGACATCATAAATAGAATGTCCAAGTTTTTGGACACGGGCGATCACACGGGCGTGTCGAGGCCATGTGAGGGACATGGGCCAAAGACATGGGCGTGTGTTCGGCAGTGTGAAAAATCCTGTAGGTTCAAACTAAAAAATAATTCCACATGAGTATTGGACACGGGCATGTGCAATACCTCCACACGGGCGTGTAGGTTTAACATGAGAAATTTTATAAAGGTTTTTTTAAGTTCTCGGTTTAGTCCCGAACCACCCCGATGTATGTTTTAGGCCTCAAAGGTATATATAAGGGACGATATGCATGTTTTTGAAAAGTTTTAATTTGGATGAAATTTTATGGCCCGGTTTTGCATGTTTGTGTATGTTTAGGTCTGATAATGCCTCCTACCCTATCCCGGCGTCGGATACGGGTAAAGGGTGTTACATTTAGTGGTATCAGAGCTATGGTTTAGTCAGTTTTCAGACTAGCCTAGCGTGTTTGAGTCTAGCTATACATGCCATACATATGTGATGATTGTGTGACGACTCCTGACAGTATTAAAATGTGTTTTCATATAGCAAATGGATTCCGACCGAGGAGTGGCGGATGATATAGAAAGTAACGCGTCTGCTCCAGCTGAAGGAGCGGTGCCATCTGAAAGTAGACCTGAAACTGTTAGTAGAGGAGATGGAGGTAGAGAAGCATTTCTTCACATGATGAGCGCATGGTATACAGAGTTTGTTCGTATGAACCCTAATGCTCAACCTCCCTCACCTCCTCCAAATCCTCAACCAGCACCCATGATGCCTCAAGTTATGAAATTTATGAGATTTTCTAGAACACTGGCTAATAAAATTCGAAAGCGATGTGCTAAGGAATTTAGGGAAAATGCTAATGATGATCCTGAAAGGGCAGAGTTCTGGTTAGAGAATTCAATATGGGTATTTTATGAATTATCTTGTACACCCGAGGAGTGCTTAAAATGTGCCATATCCTTATTGAGAGATGCAACGTATCACTGGTGGATAAATCTAATATCGGTGGTACCTTTGGGGAAAGTTACTTGGGATTTCTTTCAAGAGGAATTTTGGAATAAGTATATAGTGAGCGGTTTATAGATTAGAAGTGTAAGGAATTTCTAGATTTGAAACAGGGTCGTATGACAGTTAGTGAATATGAGAGAGAATTCATCAGATTCAATAAGTACGCTCGGGAATGTGTATCTTTCGAAGCTAAGATGTGCAGAAGATTTGAATATGGTCTTAACGAGGATATAAGGACATTGGTAGGAATTCTTGAGTTAAAAGAATTTGTGGTACTTGTTGAATGGGCTTGTAAAGCCGAAGAGCTAACTAAAGGTAAGAGGAAAGCCGAGTCTGAGGCTAGAGACACTAGAAAAAGGTATATGAGTAAGTTATTTCCATCTCAGTCTAAAAAATCTAGAAAGGTGTACTCTCGTTCACATGTGTCAACTGGGTATTCATACGAGAACCATAGAAAGCAGAATTCGGGTTTTAGACCTCAGGCTACATCTATGGCAAGTGTGGGTAATGCTAGACTTTCTAGAGCTGAATGCCAGCAATGTAGTAGACATCATTCTGGTAACTATAGAGCGAGTGAAAGATCTTGTTTTAGATATGGTTCTCTAGACCACTTTATTAAAGATTGTCCTGAGAGGATGGAGAAAGAAAGAATTTAGAATGCTAGGCCGAGTGGCGTAGTTTCTAAGGGAAGACCTCCAAGAAATGCCGGGAACGGGTCTGGTAGTAAGAATGTGACAAGAGAAACAACAGTAAGATTTGAAGCTAGGGCTCTGGCTAGAGCCTACGCTATACGTGCACGTGAAGATGCAACTTCTCCTAATATAATTATTGGTAAATTTTCTCTCTATGATACTAATGTTATTACTTTGATAGACCCTGGCTCTATTCATTCATATGTGTGTATGAAATTGGCATCTAGTATGAATATGCAAGTCAAGTCTATAGAATTTATGATTAAAGTGTCAAATCCATTAGAAAAGTATGTGATAGTTGATAGAGTATGTAAAAAGTGCCCTTTGATATTTAGAGGCCATTGTTTTTCGGCCGACTTGATGTTGTTGCCGTTTGGTGAATTTAATGTCATATTGGGTATGGATTGGTTGACACTACATGATGCTATAGTGAATTATAGACAGAAAGTTATGGAACTGAAATGTGGAAACGGTGACATTCTTCGAGTTGAATCAGATGATACAGGTAAGTTGAAAATCGAGTCAGTTCCAGTTGTGTGTGAGTACACAAATGTATTTCCAGAGTAATTGCCAGGTTTGCCTCCAAATAGAGAAATTGAGTTCGGTATTGAACTGATGCCAGGGACAACCCCTATTTCTATTGCTCCGTATAGGATGGCCCCGACTGAACTAAAAGAATTGAAATTACAGTTGCAAGAGTTGACTGACAAGGGTTTTGCGAGGCCGACTTTTTCGCCATGGGGTGCTCCTGTATTATTTGTGAAAAAGAATGATGGTTCTATGAGGTTATGCATTGACTATCGACAGCTCAATAATGTAACAATTAAAAATAAGTATCCTCTTCCAAGGATTGATGATTTATTTGACCAACTGGAAGAAGCGACATGGTTCTCTAAGATAGACTTGAGGTCTGGATATTATCAGTTACGAGTTAAAAAGTCTGATGTGCCTAACACTGCTTTTAGAACAAGGTATGGTCACTACGAGTTCCTTGTTATGCCGTTTGGATTAACTAACGCTCCTACTGTGTTTATGGATTTGATGAACTGAATCTTTCGACCATATTTGGATAAGTTTGTTGTGGTTTTTATAGATGATATTTTGATTTATTCTAGAGATGAGGCAGAACACATCGAACACCTGAGAACTGTTTTGCAGATTTTGAGAGATAAACAGTTATATGCCAAGTTTAGCAAAAGCAAGTTTTGGCTACGAGAGGTTGGATTTTTAGGCCACCTTGTTTCGAGAGATGGTATACAAGTCAATCCCAGTAAAATTTCTGTTATTGTTGAATGGAAACTGCCAAGGAATGTGACTGAAGTTAGGAGCTTTTTGGGTTTGGCTAGTTATTATAGATAGTTTGTGAATGGATTTTCTATGATAGCCACTCTTATGACGAAGCTACCTCAAAAAGATGTCAAGTTTGAATGGACAGAGAAGTGCCAACAGAGTTTTGAGAAGCTGAAGACATTATTGACAGAAGCACTAGTGTTAGTGCAACCGGAATCAGGGAAAGAGTTTGTGATTTACAGTGATGCGTCCTTGAGTGGACTAGGATGTGTACTTATGCAAGAAGGCAGGGTAGTAGCTTATGCCTCGAGATAATTGAAGCCACACGAGAAGAGCTATCCTACGCATGATCTAGAGTTGGTTGCCATTATTTTTGCTTTGAAGATTTGGCGACATTATTTGTTTGGAGAAAAATGTCATATCTATACGGATCATAAAAGCCTTAAGTATTTGATGACTCAAAAGGATTGGAATTTAAGGCAACAAAGATGGCTTGAGTTGTTGAAAGACTATGAGCTCGTGATTGATTATCACCCCGGTAAGGCAAACGTGGTTGTCGATGCCCTGAGTAGAAAGTCTTTGTTTGTGTTGAGAGCTATGAATGCATGGTTGACCATATCTCATGATGGTACAATTTTAGTAGAACTAAGAGCTAGACCGTCCTTTCTTAGACAAATTTGTGATGCTCAAGAAGTTGATAAAGAGTTACAAGCTAAGAAAGCTCAGTGTGAGTTGAGCAGCAGATCAGATTTTCAGATAGATTCCGACGGTTGTTTGAGATTTCATGATAGAATCTGTGTTCCGAGGAATGATGAGTTAAGTCGTAATATTTTGTATGAGGCTCATAATGGAAGCATGTTAGTTCACTCAGGTAGCACGAAAATGTACAATGACTTAAAGAAAATGTATTGGTAGAACGGTATGAAAAGAGATATCTCTGAATTTGTATCGAGATGCTTGATTTGTCAACAAGTAAAGGCGGAACACCAGGTACCTTCAGGTTTACTCTAGCCTATTTTAGTTCCTGAATGGAAATGGGACCGAATCACTATAGACTTTGTGACAGGCTTACCATTGACACCGAGAAAGAGAGATACTGTATGGGTTGTGGTTGACAGATTAACTAAATTGACTCATTTTATACAGGTACGTGTTGATTATTCACTTGATAAGTTAGCCGAATTGTATATTTCTGAAATTGTGAGACTTCATAGAGTGCCTTTATCGATTATTTCGAATAGAGATCTGAGATTCACTTTGTAGTTTTAGAAGAAGTTACAAGAAGCATTGGGTACGAAGTTGAACTTTAGTACTACTTTTCATCCACAGGCTAATGGACAATCCGAGAGAGTGATTCAAACACTTGAGGATATGCTTAGATGTTGTGTTCTTGAATTCCAATGTAGCTGGGAAAAATACTTACCTTTGGTTGAATTTGCCTATAACAATAGTTATCAGTCAAGCTTGAAAATGGCACCTTATGAAGCATTGTATGGACATAAATGTCGTACATTGTTGTATTGGACTGAGCTTAAGGAGAATAAGATTCATGGCGTAGATTTGATTAAAGAGACCGAGGAAAAAGTGAAAGTAATTCGAGATTGTTTAAAAGCAACATCGGATAGACAAAAGTCGTATGCAGATTTAAAAAGGAAAGAAATTGAGTATCAGGTCGGTGACAAAGTATTCTTAAAAGTGTCTCCATGGAAAAAGGTTTTGAGATTTGGAAGAAAAGGCAAGTTGAGTCCTCGATTTATAGGACCTCATGAGGTTACCGAAAGAATAGGGCATGTTTCTTATCTGTTGGATTTACCGCCTGAATTGGAAAAGATTCACGATGTGTTTCATGTATCCATGTTGCGCCGATATAGATCCGATCCTTCTCATGTAATTGTGCCGACAGAGGTTGAAATCAGACCGAATATGACTTATGGTGAGGAACCGGTTAAAAGCTTAGCCTAAGAAGCTAAGCAATTTAGAAACAAAAGTGTTGCTCTTGTGAAATTTTTATGGCAAAGACATGGGGTTGAACAGGCTACATGGGAACCCGAGGAGGCTATGAAGTGAAAATACCCAAAACTTTTTACCGGTAAGATTTTCGGGGATAAAAATCCCTAAAGGGGAAAGAGTTGTGACATCCCGAATTAGGGCCTAGTCAAAACAGTGGTTTTGAGACCATATACCCGAGATATAAATAATTATTTTATGATTCTTATGAGGTTTATGTTATGAATGCATGCTTGTGTAAAAGTTTCATGAAGAAATTCTATGCATAAAATGTCTAATTGCATTTTAGGGACCAAATTGAATAAAAGGCAAAACTTGCATTCTAGAAGCTTTGAGCATGAAATTGCTTTATATTATGAATTAGAGGTCCCTAATTAGCAATTTGACCAATTTTTATAATTTTGGACAAAAATGGGCATGTATAGGAAAAATTGGAAAGAAAAACCCTAAGGGCATTTTGGTCATTTGGTAATAAAAAGAATAAAATGGGAAAAATCAAGTGAAAATGTTGTCCATCTTCCTCCTTAGCAGCTGAAAATACCATGACTCCATAGCTAGGGTTTTGTTCAACATTTCCAAGCTTAATAGTAAGTGTTTCCCTAGCTAGTTTTTAATGTTCTTTGTATTTTTGAAGTCCCGGTAACATGATCTATCCATTTCTAGCTATACTTTAAGCTAGGGTTTATGTTTGAAAAATTACCCATGTGTAATATGCATGTGTTTTGTTGATTAATGGAGGAATATGAATGTTTAAGACATGGTAAACATCTTTTGCTAGGTGATTTTTAATGAAAATGGCTAAAAAGGGACTAACTTGTAAAGTTTGTAAAATAGGTAGAGAGATGTATGATATAATGGGAAATATGGGTTGTTGTGAGCATGTTATGAGTTTGGCTAGGCTTGGATAACAAGGAAAATGTATGCATTTCATTTTTACGAGCCTAAGGACTAAATCATAAATAAGTGAAAAGTTAAGGGTAAAAGGGTAATTGTGCCAAAGCATAAGTTATGGATTGATTTGAAGAATGTGATTAATAAATGAGTTAAATTCTGCAATATAGATCAAGAGAGACGTGAACCAGGTCTCGATCGAGGGAAGAATAAAGTATACGACGATTAGGCTCGATTATTATCATTTTGTACCGAGGTAAGTACATATGTAAATAATGTGGCAATATGATATGTTTTAACGCATTGATGTTGCATGGTTACCATTATGTCATTATTGTATATGTTATGTTTATTGATGACATTGCAAGCATGAGAAAAGTTATGGATGTTATTCCGACACCACGAGCAAGTATGACGAAGAAGTTACGTGTATGAGTAAAAGAATTCCATTTGAACCTTAGGAATAGTTTAGGATACAAGTGACATGCCACTAGGATATTAAGAAGTCTGAACTTGTTGAGCGGTCCAAGTTCATGACATAGATGATATCCGAGCTCGTTGAGCGGTCCGAGTTCGTGAAATATGTGGTTAATCTGAACTTGTTGAGTGGTCTAAGTTCGCAAGATATGTAGAATCTGAGCTTGTTGAGTGGTCCGAGTTCATTATAGATGCGAGCATCCGAGCTCGTTGAGCGGTCCGAGTTCAAAATGGATGCGACACATGTTATTGGGTTTTACCCATGTTTATATGGCACTCAGGTGCAAGTTTCCATGTATCCCATGGTATTCCAAGAGTTCAACAAGTAATTCAATGAGAAATCCAATGAGAAGTTTGGCAATTGATATAAAGAACGATGTGATGAAAGCCTCGAGGTGGGCCCTATAAAGTTATTTAAGATGCTACAAGTATGTACAGGTACGTACATTATTCTTATATGTAATGCCTTGCTAAAGGATGACATGTGACAAAAAAGTGAATTCGTATGTGTATATGTGATTACCAAATAAATAAGCCAAAAATGTTTGAATGATGAGAAATTTTGAATATGTTCCTATGATTTTGCATGATAGTGCATGTTACTATTGCATATTATTTGCATGTGGACTTACTAAGCTTAAATACTTACTCCTCTCTCATTTTCTTCCTTGTAGTTCCGCCAAGCTAGCTCAGGGATCAGACATTGTCAGATCATTCGATCACACTATCAAAAAATCACTTGGTATAGTAAATGTATTATTTTGAGTATGGCATGTATAAGGGACTTGGTTATTTTGTGATATGTGACATGCTAGTTGGCCAAATTGTGAAGGCCTATAATGATGATGATTCATTTTGTAATGGCCAAGTGATATGGCTTATATTTGATCCTTGGGTTGTAATCTAATTGCCCATGCATACATGTGATAATGCCTCGATGATATGATATGTTATTGCTTGATGGATGCTTGATGAAGTGTTAGTTAGGTGCTTAGAGATAAAGGATGACTTGCTGTTTTAAAATGACTGTAGTCATAGATGCATAACATTAAAGTTTTGGGTAACAAGTATAACAATGCATGAAATTGGTGTGGAATGATTCTAAGTAGTATAAATAAATGTACTGGCCATAAGATGACATTACGTTGGTATGGAAGTGCCATGGAATTGAATATTTGAGTGATTAAATATGCCATGATGCATGTTATGACTTATGTCTAAGTGAATGAATGAATGAGGGTGACTAATGGCTTGGAAATTAACCTTAAAATAGTCCACACGGGTACGCACACTGGCATGTGTCTAAACCATGTGTGACACACGGTTTGCCCCATGAGCATGTTGAATAGCCGTGTGTCCCCTGCACCCAAATTTTCTAAGTCAGTATGCATGGTGGTAAACACACGGGTAGAGACACGGCCGTGTGTCTCGACTGTGTGGAGGACACGGCTTAGTACAAGGGCGTGTGCTCTGGCCGTGTGCATCAAAATGAATGATGATGTCATAAATAGAATGTTCAAGTTTTTGGACACTGGCGATCACACGGGTGTGTCGAGGCCGTGTGAGGCACACGGGCCAGGGACACGAGCCAGGGACATAGGTGTGTGCTCGGTCGTGTGAAAACTCATGTAGGTTTGAACTGAAAAATAATTCCACACGGGTATTGGACACGGGCGTGTCCAAAGCACACGGGCGTGTGCAATACCTCCATACGGGCGTGTGAGGTTTAACATGGGAAATTTTATAAAGTTTTTCTTAAGTTCACGGTTTAGTCCCAAACCACCCCGATGTATGTTTTAGGCCTCGAAGGCCTGTATAAAGGACGATATGCATGCGTTTGAAAAGTTTTAATTTGGATTAAATTTTATGGTCTGGTTTTGCATGTTTGTGTATGTTTAAGTCTGGTAATGCCTCGTACCCTGTCCCGGCGTCGGATACGGGTAAGGGGTGTTACACTAAGTGTGCGAGATTGTTACAGCTTCGGCTAATCAGTAATACACTAAGTGTGCAAGCTCTTAAATTATGAAAAGACTTCCGAATAAATTAATGTATTTGAACAATAGGTGAGAATGAAAATGAATAAATACGGGAAAGTTCAGGTATGTACGATACCTATGTGGTAGATGATACTATGTGTATGAAGTTTGATGAATTTGTATGAACATATTAATTGTGATGGAATAGAATTGATGGATGATTTGAGAACTACTAAGTGTTTATTAGTTGATGTTTTGTATTATATAAACTGTTGACTATATTTGGTACGAACTTACTAAGCTATGAAGCTTACTGTGTGAAATGTTCTCTGTTTTACAGTGTTATAAAGCTAGCTTGGATCTGAGGATCGTCAACGACTCATTCACACTATCGTACATCTATTTTGGTACCATTTTGAGAGTTGTATATTTGGTATATGGCATGTATAGGCTAGAGTTATTTTGATAGGTTTTGTGATATGAATATCTAGCCATGAGATTTGGCTTGTAAATATTGGTATGTATGGCCTTTTAAGTTAGCCTAAATGATGTGTTTGATAAGTAAGTTATATGATGTATATAATGCTTATGTGATGGTTTGAATATGGAATGTTGAATTGGTAAGTTTTGTGGTATGAAATATGTGATAAAATGATGAGTTTATGTATTTGGAACTTATGTAAGTTGTGATGATTTTGGTACATTGATTTGGTATGTTTTAGTTGTGGAATTGAGTAATGAAATGGTTGACTATGAAATGGCATGAAATATGTGTGATTTGGTATGTTTTGGGTTGTCTATAAGTGTATGGAAATGAATCCAAATTGGTTGTTATGAGTTCGTGATTGTAGGGTGGAAAATTTTGTTTTTCAAATGGCCTATTTTGTCCACACGGGCATGTGTCTCAGCCGTGTGCGACACACGGTCACGTTACACTACCGTGTGTTCCCTGGGGTACCCTACAATTTTAAGTCAGTATACCCTACAATTTTGACACGGCCTAGAGACATGGGCGTGTCTATCGGCCGTGTGTGGCACACGGGTTAGCACATGGGCATGTGGTCGGCTGTATGAACCAAGTCAATAACCTCCCTAAATTTCACATGGCCTCGCACACAGGCGTATCTTGTGGTCGTGTGGACAAGTTAATATGTATGCCTTGTTTTGCCACGACATAGACATACGGGCATGTCTAATGTCGTGTGAGGCACATGGCCTGTTCACACAGGCGTGTGACCTTTATAACTTAGAAAAATGTTTAAGTTTTGGAAAGGTTTCTATGTGCTCGGTTTAATCTCGACTCCTTTCTACAGCATGTTTAAGGTCTCGATGACCTAAGAAAGAGACTTTATGTTGATGTTTGATTATG
Source organism: Gossypium longicalyx (assembly GCA_025698465.1). NCBI lineage: Eukaryota > Viridiplantae > Streptophyta > Magnoliopsida > Malvales > Malvaceae > Gossypium > Gossypium longicalyx. The sequence goes on along the minus strand of CM046995.1, from coordinate 60,427,866 downwards.
ATATGATGAAGTATGACTTTTAGATTGTCAAATGAATTCGAAATGTTCCGATTGTCTAGTAATGCCTCTTAACCCTAGTCCGACGATGGATACGGTTACAATATTATATCATGTTTTGAACTGAGTTTATGAAGTGATTTAGGCATGATAAAATGCACCTAAACTTGTGTTTTGGTAATTTCTAAAGGTTTGGATTGCATCATTTGAAAAATAGCCATTTTGATGTTACACAGTATGCCACACGACCGTGTGTCACATACAGTTGGTTGACACGACCGTATGCCACTGCTAAATTAGATATAGGATTATTGACATTGTCTCAGTCTCTCACGTGGTCCAGCCACACAAATGTTTTCAATGTTTTACAATTAGATCCACACGATCACAATTAGTTACACGGCTTGGCGACACGATCGTGTGACCCCTATTTTGCATTTTTACCACATTTTTCTAAAATGTTTCAAATTAGTCCCTTCTTAGTTTTAATTTTTTTTAGAGCTTTAATAAGCTCGATTTAGTATGAATAACATGTTTTGAATGAATGATTGATGATTGATGATTGTTTAAAGAAATTTTGAAATGAAACAGTATGATTCTATTTTGTTACTTACTGTAGCATCTCGTAACCCTAATCTGGCGACAGAGATGGATAAGAGGTGTTACAGTCATTTTTTGACAGTGACAATATTAATCATTAAGAAGACACAATGGTGACAATGAGATCAATAGGATTGTATTGAGCGGACGAATTTAACTCAAAGGAATCAAAGATATCATATGAGGGGAACAAACACATGATGAGGTCATTGGACAAAGTTGTTGGATGAATTGCTTTCCTGAAGAGTATACAATAATGAGTTTTCAGTCATGGTACTTTTTATGGACTGACTTCATGATTAAGTAAATTGCGAATTATTGGAACGTTGCTTCTGGACATAATTGCAATTACTAGAGCCAAATCGTATATGTTTGATTGGTCCCTCTACTAGCTCAACAAAAGCTCGACCAAACTACATTTGAATCAAAAGGAAATTCTACAACTTAAGAAATAATTTAATTTAGTTTATTTATTCGATGTTGAATTAAATTGGATGGACATAAGAATTGTTAAACTAGAGAATTTGATTAAAAATTTTTCTTCAAAAATTAATTTTGAAAAATCTCAGTGATTTTTGGGAAAATTAAATTTAATCAAGAAAATTAAATTAATCAAATTAATTAAAATAAATATGATATTTTTAAAAATTAATTTTCAAGTCAGACAATTGGTCCAATGGGTAATTGGAATTGAGATTGAAACTTGGAATCGAGAACCAAAAATTGAGACCGAAACCCAAAACTAGTCGACTGGGGCTAGTAAGTGAAACTGTCAATCATTCTCCAAGCGGTGGTGGACAAGATCGACGAGTCGCCACCGGCTCGAACCGAATCGACAAAGAATGAGCCGCTTTAGGGTGCCGTGAGGGTGTCACGCGTACACCACCATGCATAGTGGTGCTGACAACTTCAACATTAGCATTCTAGTGGTCGGTGGTGGTGGTTTTTCAGTGATTGAGTAGTGGAAGAATCACACTCCTACTAGGATTCTATCGGATAATTTGATTTCAGATTAACTATTCTAAAAATAATATTATTTTAATAAATTTAATATTAAATTTAATTTAATACTTATCTTGATAGTAATTTATTAATTTAATATTAAAGTGATTATCTTAATATTAAATTTAATTTAATATTTATTTTGTAGATGAATATTCTATTAATTTAATAAATTTAATATTAAATTTAATATAATACTTATCTTGATAAGTATTATATTAATTTAATATTAAAGTGATTAAGTTTGATCATAGTTGAACTCTCTAAACTCTCCTTATATAAAGAGAGTCACCGGTCATTATTTTTCACAGACTTGAATTCAAGAGAAAGTTGTAGAGAGAAAATTCTCTGAAAAAATTATTTCAAAAGATTTATAGAAATATTTTTTTATTTACAACTTGTCCTAGAAGTTTAGAGAAATTCTGAAATTGCCCCATTGGTAATTTTGTGGAATTTTTTCTAATTTGAAGCGAGCCTACACTCGGCAAATGTAAGCTTAGGGATAGCGGAGAAGACTACTCAGTCAAAACATTCATCCTAGATGAATCGAAAAGGTACAATTTTGATTAAGTATTTATTACTTTATATATCATAACCAAGTTCTTATTTTTTGGAAAAAAAAATTAAAACTCTAGTTTTTCTCTTTAACTTATTTTCCATTGTATTTTCCAAACTTGTTTTTTCCACAATTATATCCCTCCAGAACACACCAAGGCCTCCGTAGAGACAACCAGTAACAATGGTCTCTATAGAGACAAAGCTCGATAATTCGTTACAGATGTTGGATTTCGGTATAAACAATGAATTAATTGTACATCAGTATCATCACATAACATATCCTATATAGCACACAAATAACCCTATTGGCATGCCAATGGTATCCTATCATTTCTTATGTTCATCCGATCACATTTAACACATTAATTCCTTTCTTTACAATTTAGTCCTTTTCTCACCTTTTTATCCCAATTTGTATACAATTCAAAATACATTCACACAACATAAATTTATAATTCAAACGCATACATTACATTTGCATATAGAACTATACATATGAACTTACTTGGAAAAAATGATAGTAAACGACGTGTCTAGGATTAATATGCAATTTTCCCTTTTCTTCGATTATCTATCAGTTGATTCAAATATTGATCTATTAAGTGATTTATTTCAATTTATTAGTTCTAATCACTTATACTATCTCATTACATGTATATGACATATTAATTTCACTTTTCACAATTTCCCCGAAGTTTCACATTTCATTCGATTTAGTCTCTAAAACTGACACAATCATATCTTTCACATTTAAGCCTCGTTTTGTATCTAACTTTAATCACATCATTCTATAGCCTTCTAATATCCATAATTATAGAAATTTCATGCTAATATCCAATTATTTTTCGTTTTAGTCCCTATACTCAAAACTACTATTTAAACTTTACAATTTAGTCCCATTTTCATTTCTAAGCTTATAAGCTAACATATTAACACCAAAAGCTTCAAAAATCACCAATGGTGACATTTCAAAACTTTAACAGTTTTACGATTTAGTACTCAGGCTAGCTAAATCAAACTCCTAATACCTCAAAAACATAAAATTTACGAAAAACAAGCTTTGAAATCACTTACATGCACAGTTCAAACCTTAAGCTTCCAAAAATAGCTTCTTTATTCTCTCTTCTTATGAAAAAATGGTGGGAAAAGAAAACTGGAAGAATATGTCTTTATTCTTTTTATGTTTTAACATATCTTACTTTATTATTAACTTTATCTAACATATAATTAATTAGAAAACAAGCACTAACCGTCCAAATCAATTAAATATGGCCTAATTTCCACATAAACCCTTGAGAAATTTTTCTTTAAGTTATTTAGCTAATAAAATTCAATAGCGATAAACTTTTACGATTTTTATGATTTAGTCTTTTTACCTTAATTACTAACTGTTCAACAAAATTATTAGACCAAAAATCAATATAACACTATGATACACTCATAAATATTAAATAATAATATTTACTGACTCGATCATCGAAAAAAGGGGTGTCAAGACCACTGTTTTTGGCACCACTGAAAAATGGGTTGTTATAGGATTGTCATATTGGTAAATGTGTTTATCAAGTTAATTACAAGTTAAGCAATTACTAATCTATCAAGTCAAAAATTATTAGTGCAAATTCAAATATAAATTGTTTATAAACTAAATTTTAATTATGAATTAAACAAACTAAGCTAAACTTTCTTCCTATTATTTTAGACAATGTAAATGATTAAAACAATGGTAGATTGATTCGTTAATTGCTAACTAAACTAATAAATTTATACCAATTATATTGTTTCCCACTCTTAGCTAGGAATCTCCTTTTGGGCCCATCCTAGACTAAAAGATACCATCTAAGCTCTCCTCTCAATCTCACTATTTGAAACAGTTACATCGAACTATCTATGATAAACTCTCCTTTCGATCTCTTTATCTAGATTTTCCTCAAGAGGCATTAATTCTAGCATATGAATCATTTCGATATAAAAGAACAACCAAAAATCAAGTATAGGCATTAACTTAATCTAACAATCAATTCATCATTAACCAACAAGCAATGTCAACACATAAAAAAGCTGAACACCCAAATAAACATTTCATCGAACAATTAATATGCACAATTTAAAGGTAAGGGTAATAAATGCTCATTTAGATGTGGAACCAATGTCACCCAAAAGCTTGATCCATCTCCATTTACAAAAGTCTTTAACAAGAAAGAAGAAATAAAACAACAAAAAAATAAAATTATATTCTAAAGAGAAAGGAAAAACCTAATCTAAAATAAAAAGAAAACAAAACTAATCTTAAAATATGGAAAGTAAGGAAAAATGGTTAGCCTCCAAAATCTACTCCCAAAAACTTATAATTATAGTCTACTAACATTTAACCTAACATTGACAATTATGCCTTTAAATGAAAAGTGATTTAAGCTTATTCTGACACAAAATTGCCACTGCATTTTTTTCACTCGTCAGACTTCAGTGTCGCGACACTCATGCTTTGGTGTCGCAGCACCCATGGCAGTGGGCACGAGCTTTGGTTGGGGGCACTTGGTGTTGTGACATAGCCTTGCTGGTGTCGCGACCTCGACAAAGGGCTACTGCGTTCCTGTAACACCCCAAACCTAGCCTAGAAGTTACGATTGGATATTGAGGAATTACATCAACTTGTTTAAAGCATTTGTTTTAACCAAACTCAGTGCATGTTTCAAAAGCATAAAATTTTTACAAAACTCTCGTACATGTTTAGAAAAAAAAAACAAAGTCTGAAAACCCTTATTTAAAATCCAAAATTTGAATTCATGTAGCGTAATTTGTAAGTACAACGTTGAAAGATCATTTCTTGTACAAAAAAAACATTCGTTAAAACCACATATTTATTTACAGAAAACACTTAAGTGATTACTTAATCTTCGTAGCGAAATTTTTCTCGAGTTTGAATTTTGAATATCAAAATTTTAATTTGGTAAATCATACGATTTTGTTGTTTAATGTTAAAACACCAAAAGCCGATGAACATAACATAAACCCAAAACAAAACTAAAACCAAAAACTTAGTCCAAAAATCAAAGTCTGAAAAAAAACTTAATTAATTAAAAATAATCAAACCAACTTAAGCGTAAAACCTATCCAAGCTCTCACATGTTGTCCAGTCCTAAATTGAAAGTTAAACCTGAAACATATTAAACAAATCAATGAGCTAGAGGCCCAGTGTGTCACTCGGCCCACAAGCAAAATTTTTATTTAAGAAGCACATTGTAAATGTCATCACAAAATTTTACTTATAATGTACAAATATCATATCATAATGTTGTATTACCAGAATAATATATCAAATCATAATCTCATATTTCTTGAACATATTTTGGATCGGAATATCATATTTTCATAAACACATATATCATACTAGAATGTCATGATAGACCGGAACAAATGTAGACACAAGTCCTACCCCTATCTGTCACACACCAACTCCGTCTAACCAATCACACCCATTAGGACTTCAATAGTCCATCCATCCAATCACACCGAGTCATAGTGGTATGCCACACATATAAGTCCAGCTGAGTTGCCAAATAGAAATATTGCGGTAGGCTTCTAGAATCAAATATATATGGTCAAGCCACAATAATTGCAGTCAAACTGTCATAACTGATATTGCAGATACACTACTAGAAGATGCAATAATACTGCCAGAATCACACTTCCTCCATCACATATCATATCCCACCCCAATGCTCATTCAAATACTAGCAGACATCATTTGCACATATACCATACATGCTTTTCACATTAGAACATACTAACAGACTTATCAAATTACAGATCATATATGAATTTCACATTTTACACACACTTGCAATTCTAACACATACCTTATCCCTATCACGTACATTTGCAAAATATCATATTTCATATTTTAGAATAATGTTTAATCCTAATGGAACCTATGGAAGGTCTAATTATAAATTTTAGAATCTAACGGGCCTAAGTGAAATTTTCCAAAAAATGGGCCCACACGCTTGTGTGGCTCAAACGACCTAGGAGAAGTCTAACACACGCCTGTGTGCTCCACATAGTCTGGCACACGGCCGTATGGCTCACACAGTTTGCCACATGGTCGTGTGACGCAGAATAGTTTCGAAAATAATATCTGTTTTAAAATTTTCCCGAGTTTCTAACGTTGTTTCAGCTTAGAATCACACACTTGATTACTGATTTGATAAACTACACCACTGGAACTCACGAACCTACAAATATTCATTAAACTCACTTCGATTAAACAACAAAAACCCTGACCAAAAATGTATTATAACACCAAAATTTCAATCCTTAATATACGATTTGTGCACTTCCCACTCTAAAGCAGCGTCCAAATGAGCACTACCCCACTGGAGAAACCTGGTCTTCCAAACCCTCGCCTAACCAACAACCATGGAAACATTTAATCATAGAATAGAATGCTAAAACTCAAACTTAATCTTGAACCATAAACAAAATACAATTGGAAATAGTAGAAAAATAATGGTCGAAACTTACATTATTGATTAAATTAAAATCGCAACAACCTTTCCACGTAGCCCCAAGACAATCAAAAGGTAGCCAACAAGAAATGAACCAAGAAGAACAAAAGAAAATCACAAGAATAATCAAAGGAAAAGAAAAGAAGAAAGAAAGAGGAGAAGATGATGAGAAAAGAAATAAATGTGAAAAACATAATTGGAATTTAGGGAAAAGTGGAAAAACATGGACGACTGAAGGGGGCAATTTTAGGGGAAATAAAATTGTTAATAATATATAATTTTCAAAACCACCCATATCCCTACTAACTCCCACCAAATCCAATTAATTATTCTTATCAAATTTTTCCCTAGAGTTTAAAACAAAAAATAATTCCTACTTTGCATAAGTAGGGATTCAAACACAAGACTAAAATGTAAGTTAACACTTTACCGCTAAACTAACAGGCTCATTCTGTCATTAATTGAGCAAAAATTAAACTTAAGGAAAATGTCCAAAGTTAGGGATTGAATTAAAAATTAACAAAATCACAAGGGAAGGGTTCGAACCCAGAACCTTACACACACACAAGCACAACACCTATCCACTAAACCAAATCACTCACTTCACATAATTTTCAGTATCTTAACTTAAAAATCAGGACGTGACCACTCTTGGTTTCACTATCTTAATTTCTTCTAACCTGATTTTTGGGATGTGACAATTCCATCCACTTCAAGGTTTGGCTTGGACCTGTAACCTCGAAGGCTTGGAATCACAACTTTAAGGCTCAATGTCATGATACGTTATACTCAATGTTGTGACCTCCATAACAGGCTACTCCAGGTTCAGTTTTAGCGAATTTCAACTTCCTCAATGTGGTAGAAGGTTTTGTGTCGTGACCTCGGCCACAGTAGAACTCCTCTTTGATGTTCGACCTCAATCACCTCTCTACACAAGCTCAAATCAATCATTAAACTTCCAATGACATAATTTAGTCAATTTGGGTATCAAATGTAGAAGAAACACAATAAAACTAACTTCTAACATAAAATTTAATAAGTAATGAAAAGCAACAAAAAGCCTCATAAAACACTTGAGAACAAGTTCTTTTAAGTGTCAAAAGAACTTAATGTGATGTATAGAAATATGACAGATCAAAGGTTCATATATCTTAGGGGAAAAAGATGAAAATTGCAAAGAAAATATCCTATATGTGCAGCAACCACTATTCTATAATCAACCTAATGAAAAACTCTCTTTAAGCATGTTTTAAAAGTAGCTTATACTAAGAGTGAGCAAAACTCAATTTGATTCAAAAAAAATCAAAAAAAAATTCAAATTTTGAGTTAATCGAATAGATTTATTTGAATTATTTGGTCAACTCGAATAAGTAATTTGATTTTCGAGTTACATTTTACAATTCAAATAACTCGAATAATTTGAATAACAAATTGGTTCAAATACCTTTTTGGTCCCTATCAAGTTTGAAAATGAGCAAATTGGTCTCTCTCAACAAAAGTTACAAAATAATTCAAAATAATTTTAAAAAATTCAAAATAATTTTAAATTTTTAAAATATTTATAAAAATTTTAAAATTTATATTTTTAAAATATTATAAAAAATTCTAAAAATATATATAAAGAAAGTTAAAAGATTAAAAATTTTCTAAGGTAAAAATTTTGGAGACCTAAATAAGTTAATTAATTGTTCAAGTTTATCATATTAAAGTATTTTTTTATTATTTTGCTTTGAAATTTTTTTCAAATATATATGGTTTCAAATTTATGTGCTTTAACATGGAATTAGTTATATTGTAACAAGATTTTAAATTTACATGTTAATTTTTTTAATTTAACTCGAACAATTTCACTCTATCTAACTCAACTCGAATTTCATTTCACTCGAATCGATTCAAAAAAATTTCAAATCGAGTTAGGATGATAAAGTAGGACTCGTCAACTTGAATAACTTGAAATTTTTTCACTCAATTCAATCGAATGCTCACCCCTAACTTATATAGTTCTAACAAGCTTAACCTAAAATAGACAAAATTACCCCTACTTAATAATTGGTTTGGCTTGTTTTGGGTGAGAAATACCCTTGCATCAATTACCCCGTTGAGCCTAAATGTCACGACACCCAGGCATTGGTGTCACGACCTTGCCAACAACTTACTCCTAGGTATGTTTGGCAGCATCGGTATCGCAACTCTGGCCCCTTGGATGACTAGGATTCCTTAACTGTGGTGATTGCCCTCAATGTCACAACCTTAGGATCTCAATGTCGTGACCTTGAAGGTCGATGTCATGACTCTCACCATTTAATGTTGTGTCTCTGTCACTGGTTTACCTTTAGTGTTTTATTATTGAAATTTCAATTTCTCAAGGTGACAAAAAGCTTTGTTGTCGCGACACCAAGAGTTTGGTGTCACCACCAAGAGGACAACAAGAAGATTTTTTTTCATGTTTTTGCGTTAGTGACCTCTTGTACAAGCTCAAATTTAATTGTTAAGCTCCAAAAGGCAAGTTTTCCCATTTTGGTCCCAAAACATACTAAAAATGAATAAAACTAAATACTAAAGTAAAAATCTAATAAATACTAAAAAAAATTAAATAAAGCCCTAAATTGCTTAAGTACAAGCTCATTAAGTGTCAAAAAGGACTCAGTTTGCCATATCAATTTATGGCAAATCACCAAGCTTGAATGTCTTCTTTATCGGCTCTTTCACCTCATTAATGATCACCAAAAGTCTGGCTTTAATCGAGCAATCTCAGGCTCTATGTGGCCCATCGCAAAGGAAGCATATTATCGACCCCTAGTCTTTCTTCTTGTCCTTATCTTTGGAGGACTTCCACTTTTCAGATGGTGGCTTCCCGTTTCCTTGTCTGAATGGTCAGTCATTATCTCCCTCACCTTTTCCCTTATTCTTAGGCATGGAGGGCTCGGCTTTGTCTTGCTTCTTGAACTTAAGAAAGGACTCGGCAACAAACATAGCTTGGGTCTAGTCTTGGACACCCCTCCTTTGCAGCTCTAGCTTTACCTAAGGCTTGAGCCCATCCATAAAGCTAGTCCCCAAGGTTGGATATTTGCTTCATAAGCTCCGAAAATTCCCAAACATACTCACAAACTTTGTAACATCCCTTACCTGTGTCCAACGCTGAAATAGGGTACGAGGCATTACCAGACTTAATCATTCACAAACATGCAAAAACTGGGCTACAAAATTTCGTTCAAATCAAAACTTTTTATACACATGCATAATGTCCCATACACAGGCCTACGAAGCCCTAAACATTCATTGAAAGTAGTTAGGGACTAAATCGAGTACCTTAAAAAGTTTTGGGAAAACTTAAAAAAAATTCCCATGAAACAGGGTCACACGCCCGTGTGGACATAAGGACACGCCCGTGTCCTCAGGTCGTGTAACTCTCTGTTTGTGACGTCAACATGTAAATCGAACCACACGGCCAGGCCACATGTCCGTGTCTCCAGGCCGTGTCACTCACACGGTTGAGACACACGGTCGTGTCTCAGCTCGTGTGGCCAACACTTAGGCTATTTTCCAAGCCTTCATGTTACCCATAATCCCTTACAGCCTTATACACATCAAAATCACAAATCATGGCATCATTTTAGTGATTAAACACCATTTATTAAGATACATTCATAATATTGATATGTCCTCTTACATGTAATGCACCTACTCATAAAATACCAAGTCTAGATTCATTAATTCACATTCATAAGACTTGTCATTTTCATGACCACTTTTACCATTAAACTTTTGTTACCAACTTATCCATCAAGCACTCATGTTCAACCATTATCACGTTGTTTTTATAACGTGCAATTACTACATGGCTATGACCACCTCAATTGGTCATAGAGCATACATCCAACACCACGTTATATTACCAACCATGCATAGCAAACAAACATAATCACATCATAAACATTAGACAGACATGAATAGCTAGGTTTACAAGCCATAATCAATATGAGCCACATCTCATGGCCATATACATATAACTCAATACAAGCCAATACATTTGGCCAAAGCATAATAACACATGTCAATAAACTAGATCCCTATACATCCCACTCACTTGAAATTTCTAATACATGCTTCATTATTCCAAAAGTAGTGACTTGATAGTGTGATGCTGCCTCCGACGATCTCCAACCCTGAGCTAACCTGAAAACACTAAAGAAAAGGAAAAGAAGGGAGTAAGCTTTATAGCTTAGTAGGACCGGATGAAAATAATAAGGAATTTATTATCTTGCTTCTCAAGGTAATAGAACCATATTTGTACTTTTGTTTATGTTTAGGTCAAGCTGTTTTCTCGAGTCACAGTCATTAAATTATTTATATCTAGAGCTATGGAGCTCCAAATTAAGTTCCACTAATTTTCCCTAAAACTAGACTCACATATCTTCTTACCATAAAATTTTTAAAATTTTTAGTCTAGCCAATAAGTACAGTTTATTCCTTAAAGTTACCCCTTTTTCGCTGTCTGACAGTTCTAACCCCTCTTCACTAAAAATTAATTATCTCATAATACGGGACTCTGATAACGTTCTCGTCTATTTTGACTCTGATAACGTTCTCGTCTATTTTTCTTTAAAATAGACTCATTAATAATTCTAAGAATATAAATTATAACCCATAAATATTACAATTTTCAATGATTTTCTCAAATCAGAACAGGCGATTTCGAAATCATTTTGACTCTGTCTCACAACAATTCAAATATCTCATAACATGGACTTCTTTTGCTTACACCGTTTCTTTTATATGAAACTAGACTCAATAAGATTTAATTCCACATTTTATTCAGCCCCTAACTCAATTTCCACAATATTTGGTAGATTTTCAAAGTCGGACTACAGCTGCTATCTAAAACTGTTTTAGTGTAAATTAATGATACTAAGTTCATCACACCTTGTTAATCCATTTTCACCACATTGGTAAAGATACATATTTATACATCATAAGTGTAGACCTATAATTACAAGTCATCACAAAATCATTCTTATAAGCATGAATTACCTATTTATATCTTCACCAAATGTGCATAATAAACCGAAATCATTTCTCATGAGCTTGGCATACATACCTGTGTTACTCAACATGCTCATATTCATTCCTTACTAATCATACAACATGAATTGAATTCACATCTCATCAATTTCATGTAAGTATCTGTACCACTCACCACATGGTCATAAGTTCTCTCATTTCGATATAAACCATAAATCTCCCGTTGAACCATTTGGAATACTACAGGATATTCAATAGCCCCAAACATGGGATAAGACGCCGACGCCATTCCCAGACATGGTCTTACACTAGCTAGCACATAAAAATCGATGCTATGTCCCAGACAGGTCTTACACTAACTTTCATATATCGAGGCCTATGCCGTGTCCCATACAGGTCTTACACTGGCTCTCATCTATCAGTGTCAATGCCATGTCCTAGACAGGTCTTACATTGACACACAACAAGCTGACGCCATGTCCCAGACAGGTCTTACACTAGCTTGTATATCTCGAGGCTGATGCATGTCCCATACATGTCTTACACTAGTTCTCGTCTCAATGCCGATGCATGTCCCAGACATGTCTTACACTGCTTAAATATCTCGAGGCCGATGCACATGTCCCAAACATGTCTTACACTAGCACACATATCACCCAATGTCATGGTATGAATATCTGGTTCTATTCCAAATGTTCAACCGGATGTCTTTATTACATTAATTCTCATAATTCACATTCTCATCACAACTCAAAAATTTATGCCAAACTAATTATATAATACATGAGAACATTCAATTTGCATTATTTACGTACAACTTACTCGTTTCTATGGAATATCATATTCCATCAAATTTCTAATGTATTCTATCTTCACATGAATGTTATTAATGTTTGGCATCACTTTCATCATACTCAATATCATTAACATATAATTAAATATAACCAAAGAAAGAGAGATTTCAAGTAATTTTAACAATAACATGGATAACATGCTTATTTAGTCACACGGACTTACCTCAATGCAATTTCGACTAATTACTCCATTTTAGTCCATAACCTCGTATTTTTTTATTTAATCCCAAATCTCGATTTTCTTGATCTAACATGATGAAATTCACTCATTTAATCATTACATTAATTGAAACATTCTATAATGCACAATTTGGCAAAATGACTGTTTTGCCCTTAGACTTTACAAAAATTACGATTTTTCCCTTAAGCTCGTAAATCGATTTTTATCGAATTTCCTCCTTTACCAAGCCTAGCCAAATTATTTTTATAACTATAGCAACTCACAATTTCAATTATTTCACACATTTACAACTTATTTTACAACTTTACAAAATAGCCCTTTTTAGGTGTTTTCATGCAAACTTCTTTCACAAAAGTTGTTTATTACACTACCATGACTCATTTTCTTTCATAAAAATTCAGTAAAAAATATGATTTTTCACATGGAAAAACCCTAGACATTCAACCATTTTGCAAAATAGTCCCCTCATTAGTTAGCTCATGCCTAGGGGTGTGCAAAATTTGGTAAAACCGAAAAAATTCGGTTAACCGATCGAATTTGGTTAATCGGTCAGTTAACTGAATTAATTTGGTCGGGGGTCAGTTAATAATTTTTTGAGTTTTCGGTTAACGGTTAATTCGGTTCGAAACCGGTCGGTTAACGGAATATTTTCGGTTTAACCGAAAATATTAACAAATAAATTTATAATATATAAATAGCCCACTATTTATTTAAACCCAATTCAACATAAACCCAAATACCCAATCTAATATATATTAATCCAAGTACCCAACCCAATCCAATCATAAAAATTACAAATAATTTAATAAATAAAAATAAAAATAAAAAATATAATTTTATAGAAATAATTCGGTTAATTTGGGTAATTCGGGTAATTCGATTAATTCGGTTAATTTTATACTTATTTTACCGAAAAATAAAAAATATATAATTTTTGGTTAATTCGATTAACCGACCGAATAAACCGAAAAAATTTCATTTCGGTTAATTTTTTTGAAAAAATTTTGGTTCGATTAATGGTTAAAAATTTTGAAGAGTCGGTTAATTCAGTTAATGTTATTTCAGGTCAGTTAACTGATTGAACACCCCTAGCTACAAGGGTTCTAAAAATACAAAAATCATCAAGAAAGGCTATCTAAATCACTTACTTGCAAGGAATATAAGTGGTTGATATTTTTGAACTTTCAAAACCCCCTCCTTGCTACCATTTTTGGTGGATGAAGAAAGATGAAAGGACGACAACTTTTTCTTTTTTTGTTTTATTTTAATACCAAATAAGTCACCTAATACCCACCAATTTTGACTTTTCAACTTTTCTTGTCTCTATGGCCGGTCATCACTCTCCATATGGCCTATTTGCACTTTAAAGACCTTTAATTTTGGTTCTCTAGCTATTTAACACATTTAGCTTGCAAAACAAAACTTTTGTCATTTATGCGATTTAGTCCTTTTTCAAAATTAAGCAAGCAGTCGCTAAAATTAATTCACCAAAATTTTTATGCACTCATATAATCATGCTATAACACAAAAATTAAAATTAAAATAATTTCTTGACCTCAGATTTGTGGTCTCAAAACCACTATTCCGACAAGGCCCAAAATCGGGTTGTTACAAACTTCCTCACGTTAAGTAAGTCCTTAGAGCTTGACCTTACCCCAGCATTAGCATCTTTGGATAAAATTTTGTTAGAACTCCTTACAAAATTTCTCCCACATCTCGATATCGATTTCCTTATTTTGCTTTGAATCCTCACTCCTACATTTCCACCAAAGAAAAGCATGTCAAAAAAATACAAAGAAGCTATACATGCCTTGGTAGCATTGTCATCGATGTCGATAGCCTTGAAATATTGCTCAATGCCCCAAAGGAAATTATCAACATTCTTGGCATCCCTCTTGCCTAGCAACATCTTTGGCTTCGGCACCTTCATTCATCTTGGTGCTATAGGAAGCACACCTCCCTCAATGGTCGTCTTGCACTTTGTTAGTTCATCGCGCATCTCTTCCATCTCTTTTTCAAATGTCAACACAATAGCCTCAAAGGCTTCATTCCGTTGGACAAGGTCGTTCACGGTCTCAGACAAACTCCTTTCGTTTGCATCCTTGACCTCCTTCTTGAGTTCTTCACACTTTATCTCGAGTGCTTTAACCCTCTCCTCGATGTCTTCCACTCGAGTGACGAACTTAGACATAGCTAAGGACATCTTATCCATGCAACTCTCCAAGGACCCTAACCTATCCTTTGAACTATCTGATGAACCTCTATTTTTCCCATTGTTGACGACATTGTTCTCATCACGATCGCAATATTGGTTGACAACGTCGAACCTCATCATCTTCGATTACCTCCAAATGATTAGGCTCTAATACCACTTGTCACGTGTTTAGAACTTAATCTAAGAAATTGTGCAACCTTAGGCTTGAAAAGTCGATTGCAAGTTTACCTACGTAAGCTTTCGAGTAAGCATTTTGCTCGTTGAATCGAATTGTTCCTAACAAACTTAGTAAAGAGAACAAGAAAGCAAGAAAGCTTTAAAAGAATGGGAGCTCTATTTACTCAAATAACTTATGTACAAATGAGGGTAGGGTGTCCCTCTATTTATAGGCAAAGCCTCATGGACATCAATGGTTGAGATTGAGTTATAAGGTCCACTATGGACAATGGAGATCTACTCCTTACTAACTCTCAACTACTCATTAAATGCTATACAAGAAAGGTGATCAAGTGTGGACAAGCCAATTTACATACATCTAAAATCTTCCAAAGCATTATAGACTCATGTAGGCTCAAAACCCCCATGTAGCATTATTAGGCCATTTGATGGTGCTTGTACTCGTTTGTTGGCCTATATGGATGCTAAATTCTGTCAGGACATGACAAATGCATCCTGTAACACCCCTAACCCGTATTCATCGTTGGACTAGGGTTATAGGCATTACTGAACAATCAAAACATTTTACGAATAATTCATAAACTTCATTCAAAAATTGTATTCATACATCACAATAGTGTCCCTTATATATAGGTCATCGAGACCTTAAGCATGTATTAGAAAGAGGTCAGGACTAAACCGAGCTTATACAAAATTTTTCAAACTTAAACATTTTTAAAAATTGTACAGGTCACGCGCCCGTGTGAACAGGCCATGTGCCTCACACGGCTTTAGACACGCCCGTGTGTCTAGGCCGTGTCATAATAGGGCATACATACTAACTTAATCGCATGGCCACAAGACATGCCCATGTGCCTTGGTCGTGTTCAAGACTGACTTAAAATCGTAGGGTACCCCAGGGAATACACGGCCGTGCAACATGATCGTGTTTCACACACGGCTGAGACACATGCTCGTGTCTCTGCCCGTGTGGACAAAAATAGGCCATTTGAAAAGTCAATTTGCCACCCAATGTGGGTCAAACCTACAAGCATCAAACCAAGCACATTTGCACAATAATTTCAACCAATTTTAATACCAAAACTTACATCATTCATGCCATAACATTATCAACCAATTTCATGCTTAATAGTCATACCAAATTATGCCATATCATTAGACAAAATCATATCTAAACATTTGTTTCATAACCTCATTTTATTTCATTCATTCACACACTATAAACTTACCAATTTCTGAATATGCACATTCCAAAACTTACCAGAATTGACCTTTTTATTTGGACATTCATAAACACATCACATAAGCATAATTTGCAACACATATCATATACCAAAATCAAATCATAAGTTCAACCACAAACTAGCCATATCACATGGCATGATATATACATTACAAAGCATTTCCAAATACTTCTAGCCTATACATGCCATATTCTTATATTTACAATGTCAAAAGGTACCAAAATAAGGTTCGATAGTGTGGTGACAATCCTCAACTATCCCCGAGCTCCCGATAGCTACGATATCTATAAAATAATGCAAACACACACAAAGTAAGCTTTTAAAAGCTTAGTAAGCCATATACAAATAAACTTATCATTTAAAACATATAAACAACATAAAATACATATGTTCCATAGCCAAATACTACCACAAATCACATAGTTCATATACATTTCTCATATTTCCAATTCATTTGCACATATAGTATATTTTCTCATACTTATATCACATGTCGACAATTTCACATGTACTTACCTTTTTTTCTCAAATATAGTATACATTTCAAACGTACCTAAATCGGATACACAATTTATATATTCATTCTTTTCTCGGAATGCCCGTTGAACCGTTCAGAATCATAAGGACATGCGGATAGCTCAGAAAGCTCGTACGCCAACGTCCCAGACGTGGTCTTACATGTAATCAAATATCGATGCCACTGTCTCAAACAGGGTCTTACACGAAATCAAGTATGATGCCAACGTCCCAGACGTGGTCTTACATGATAACACATATCGGATCTTATGTCATTACATATGTAACACCCCTCGCCCATATCCGACGCCGGGATAGGGTTCAAGGTGTTACCTTTCTTAACTCAACCAACTATACAAAATCGGGCCATAAAAAAATTTCAAACAATTTAAGAACTTCTTTTTTCACATGCAATCTATCTCAGATACGGACTTACGAGGCCCAAATAATACATCTGGGGTGGTTCAGAACCCAACCGAGAGCTCATGAAAACTTAGAAAAGTTTCATGCATCAAGATTCCACACGCCCGTGAGGATATAAAACACACGACCTTGTGCTAGGGACACGCCCATATCCCAAACCTGTGTCTAAAAACCTGGGCATTCTGCCAAAACCACACGGCCCAAGCACACACCCGTACCCTATAACCGTGTCCTTCACATGACCGAAACACACGGCCGTGTCTCTTGCTCGTGTACTACTAGCATGCATACTGACTTTATGGCACGGCCTGGGCACACGCCCGTGTGCCTTGTCGGTGTACTAAAATGACTTTAAAGTTTTAAGTGCAGGGGATGCACGGCCACAACACACACCCATGTGCGTGAGCCGTGTGTCACACACGGCCTAGACACACACCCGTGTGTCTTACCCATGTGGACAAACTAGGCTATCTTCCAAGCCATTTTGTCACCCATTTTGCACAACCTACACAAGAGCATTTCAATATACAAATTTCATCATAATGGACACCAATTCATCCATAAAAAGAACATCATATGCATTCATCAAAATGAATAATAGTCATTATTCCAGGCTTGATACAAAGTGAAGGGCTTTTGACTTGAGCCAACATAAATAAATAATTCTCTTAATCCAACATCCTAGTCTAGCCCTATACATGCCACCCTCAAAAATATAAATCAAGCTATACCGAGTATTGCAGCTGATAGTGTGATTGTTATCTCTGAATTTAAGGGATCCTTAAGCTAGCTTGGTGACACTGAAAGAAAAAGGAAAGGAAAAAGAGTAAGCATAAAGCTTAGTAAGTTTCATATAAATAACTATACAACAATCTCACCATTTACCATCATGCTTATAGCTCAAAGGTAAACATAACTTAACTTACTCATTATCATCTACTCGAGTCTCATTTTCTAAATTTAAGCTCGTTACTCATGCTTATCATATAGGTACCTGTAACACTCACAACATGATCATCCTTTCTTTATCAAAATTGAACTATAACTTTCACCATTGAACTGTTGGAATACTACTGGATATTCCATGAACTTTCAACATGAGATATATTACCGATGCCATGTCCTAGACATGGTCTTACACTGACTCTCAAATATGCATGCTGATGCATGTCCCAGACATGTCTTACACTAGCACAACTCCTAGCCGATACGTGTCCCAGACACGTCTTACACTGGCTATCTCTGTCGAGGCCGATGCATGTCCTAGAAATGTCTTACTCTAGTGCTCATCTCTGTGCCGATGCCATGTCCCAGACATGGTCTTACACTAGCTCTCATAATGTGGCCGAAGCATGTCTCAGACATGTCTTACACTGGCGCACAAATCACCCAATGTCTTGGCACAAATATCCAGTTCATATCCTAAGGTTTCAACGGGATATTTCTACTATCTCAATATTACAAAGCATTCTCAATTTATAACTTAATAGCTCGTAAAATATCAATTCATTGACAATATGAATACAAGTATTAACAGTGTAGTTGTATTATTTAGATACAACTTACCTCGGTCTACAAAAAGTACTTGACTAGTCGGCTTATTCGGATTGCTTGGCTTTTCCCCGGTCTAGGCTCGATTTTGGAAAATCTTGATCTATAATAATAATATACATCCATTTAGTCACTAAACACAATTAGGCATTCATAAATTCACAACTTTGGTAAAATGACCATTTTGCCCCTAAACCTTGGCAAAATGACCATTTTACCCCTATGCCCAAAAATTGATTTTTATTGAATTTCCTCGTATTTCAAACCTAGCTAAACTCTTTTTACTACTATGGCAATCCCAAATTCTCACTATTTCACACACTAACCACCTATTTTGTAACTTATGCAAAATAGTCCTTTTAGGTGTTTTCATGCTAACACCTTTCACAAAAGTTGTTTATAACACAACTAGGACTCATATTCTTCCATAAAAACTCAGCATATATTACAAATACATGCATGGCAAAAGCCTAAACTCTTGACCATTTTGTAAGATATCACCCTTATTTGAAAGCTTATGCTTCAAGGGTCTCAAAAATATAAAAATCTTGAAGAAAACTCAATAAAATCACTTACTTATGAGTGCTTTAAGTTGCTGCAGATTTTTTAGCTTTAAAACCTCTATTTTGGCTGATATTTTCGGTGATAAAGAAGAAAATGAGAAGGTGATATCATCTTTTTCTTATTTTATTCCTATTTTAGTCAAATTAACCACCAAACCCAACCAAACTTGGACTTTTTTGACCAATTTGTCTCCCATGGTCGGCCAGGCACTCTAAAAAGTGTCTAATTGCCCTTTAAATACTCTAAATTTTGATTCTCTAGCTATTTAACACATTTGGGTACGAAAATGCAACTTTTGCCTTTTATACGATTTAGTCATTTATCGCAATCGGGCTTGAAAACATTAAAATTAACTCACCAAATTTTTCATGCACTAATATAATAGTACCATAACCTCATAAAAATAATGAAAATAATTTTTATATCTTCGGATTTGTGGTCCCGAGACCACTGTTTCGACTAAGACCTAAATCGGGTTATTACATTTCTCCCCCCTTAGGGATTTTCGTCCTCGAAAATCTTATCGGTGAATAAGTTTGGATACTACTCTCTCAGAGACTCCTCGAGTTCCCATGTGGCTTCCATAACCCCATGTCTATGCCACAAAACCTTCACAAGCGATATACTCTTATTTCTTAACTGTTTGACCTCTCAAGCTAATATCTTGACCGGTTCCTCTCCATACGTCATATCTGGGAGAATCTCAACTTCAGTTGGTGCAATTATATACGAAGGGTCTGATCTATATCGGCGTATCATGGATACGTGAAACATGTCGTGAATATTTTCTAACTCTGGTGGCGACCTCAAACGGTAGGTAATGGGCCCTACTCTCTCGGTAACCTCATAAGGTCTTATAAAACGGGGACTCAACTTGCCTTTTCTACCAAATCTGAGGACTTTCCTCCACGATGAAACTTTCAAAAATACCTTATCCCCGACTTCAAACTCAATCTCCCTTTGTTTCAAATCCGCGTAGGATTTTTGTCTATCCGAGGCAGATTTTAAGTAGTCATTAATCACCTTAACTTTTTCTTCAACCTCTTTAATCAAATCAACCCCGGGAATCTGACTCTCTCTCTACTCAGTCCAGAATAGGGGCGTTTGGCACTTTCGCCCGTACAAAGCCTCCTAAGGCGCCATTTTTAGACTCGACTGATAGCTGTTGTTGTAGGCGAATTCAACCAATGGTAAGTGTTTTTCCCAACTTCCTTGGAACTCGAGAACACATCACCTCAACATGTCCTCTAAGATTTGTATTACTTTTTTAGACTGTCTGTCAGTTTGCGAATGAAATGCCGTACTGAAACTCAACTTGGTTCCTAAAGCTTCTTGTAACTTCTTCCAAAACCTCGAGGTGAACCTCGGGTCTCGATCAGATACAATCGATAACGGCACACCATGAAGCCTCACAATCTCAAAAACATACAAGTCGGCCAACTTTTCAAGGGAGTAGTCGGCACGCATCAGTATGAAGTGTGCTGACTTAGTGAGTCTATCAACAACAGCCCATACTGCATCATTCTTTTTTGGGGTTAGAGGAAAACTGGTCACGAAGTCCATAGTGATACGATCACATTTCCACTCGGGAATCATAATAGGCTGAAGTAAACCCGAAGGCACTTGATGTTCAGCCTTTACTTGTTGACACACTAGGCACTTGGATACGAACTCAGAAATGTCTCTTTTCATACCCGACCACTAATACATTTTCTTAAGGTCGTTGTATATTTTCACACTACCCGGGTGAATTGACGAACAACCACTGTGTGCCTCTCGCAAAATCTTCTGAATGAGCTCACTATCTTTGGGTACACAAACTCTATCTTTGAACATTATCCACCCATTAGTTCTAACACGAAAATCTGACTCAATCTCTAATTCACATTTAGTTTTCTTAGCTTGTAGTTTCTCGTCGTCTTTCTGAGCTTCACAAATTTCATGAAGAAAAGTCGGTCTGGCTATTAACTCTACTATGACCAATGCATCACTAGATATAGTCAACTGAGTGTTCAAGACTTTCATAGCAAACAACGACTTTCATCGAAAGCGTCGTGACTCACGTTAAGCTTTTCTGGGATGGTAGTCAATGATCAACTCCTAATCTTTTATTAGTTCTAACCATCGTCGTTGCCTCAAATTCAATTCTTTCTGAGTCATTAAATACTTTAGACTCTTGTGATCAGTAAATACTCTACATTTCTCCCGATACAAATGGTGTTGCCAAATCTTCAGGGCGAACACTGTAGCTGCTAGCTCTAAGTCATGGGTCGGATAATTTTTCTCGTGAGGTTTTAGCTATCTTGAGGCATAGGCTATAACTTTTCCTTCTTGCATGAGTACACACCCCAAACCATTTAGGGAAGCGTTACTATAAATTACAAATTCTTTACCCGACTCTGGTTGCACTAAAATTGGGGCTTCGGTCAACAAAGCCTTTAACTTCTCGAAGCTCTGTTGGCACTCTTCTGTCCATTCGAACTTGACATCTTTCTGTAGTAGCCTCGTTATTGGTGTAGCTATCATGGAGAATCCATTTACAAATCGTGTATGGTATCCCACTAGCCCCAGAAAACTACGAACCTCTGTTACATTCCTTGGCGGTTTCCATTCCACAATAGCCGAGATCTTACTTGGGTCAACTCTGATCCTATCACCCGACACAATATGTCCTAGAAACTCGACCTCTTTGAGCCAAAACTTACTCTTACTAAACTTGGCATAAAGTTACTTATCCCTTAAGATCTGCAAGATAGTTATCAAATTCTCTGCGTGCTCATTCTCGTTACGCAAATAAACCAAGATGTCATCAATAAAAACGATGACTAACCTATCCAAATACGGTCGGAAGATACGGTTCATCAAGTCTATAAATACCGCTGGGGCATTTGTCAATCCAAAAGGCATAAAAAAAAACTCATAATGTCCATATCTTGTTCGAAAAGCAGTCTTCGGTACATCATGTTCCTTGACTCTTAACTGGTAGTAGCCCAATCTTAAGTCTATTTTAGAGAACACAGTGGCTCCTCTTAACTGATCGAAGAGATCATCGATCCTTGACAAGGGATACTTGTTCTTCACTGTCACCTTGTTAAGCTGTCTGGATTCGATACATAACCTCATCGACACGTCCTTCTTTTTCATAAAAAGCACTGGAGCACCCCATGGTGAATAACTCGGTCTAGCAAAATCTTTGTCTGTTAACTCTTGCAACTACACTTTCAACTCCTTTAACTCGGTGGGGGCCATCCTATAAGGTGTAATCGAGATTGGTGTTGTACCAGGAGCCAACTCGATACCAAACTCAACCTCCCTATCTAGGGGTAACCCTGGTAACTCCTCCGAAAAGACGTCTATAAACTCACAAACCACTGATACTGACTCAATCTTCGACTCGGACACTTGGGTATTCAGCACAAAAGCTAAATAAGCTTCATAACCTTTTCTCAAATATCTTTCGGTTGCTAAAAACGATACTATCACAGACAAGTTATCCGACTTATCTGGCCCAACTCGAAGAACATTTCCATCCTCACATCTTAAATGAATTACTTTTCTCCCACAATCTACTACAATGCCATGGGAGGTCAACCAATCCATCCCAAGAATTACATCGAATTCATTAAACGGCAACAACATCAAGTTGGCCGGAAAATAATGGCCTCTAATCACCAAAGGACAATTTTTACATACTCGGTCCACTAATACATCTTGCCTAACAGGTTAGACACTTTTATTACAAACTTAGTGTAACACCCTGATTTTGGGCCTAGTCAGAATAGTGGTTTCGGGACCACAAATACGACGATAAAAATTTTATTTTTATTATATTTTTATGGTCTACGAGTTTACGGAATACTTTTGTGAAAATTTCGTTCGAAATTTTTGACGTTCGGGCACTTAATTTAATCAAAAGGACTAAATCGTAAAAAGTGCAAAAGTTGAGTTCTACATGTTAGAAGTGTCAAATTGTTATGAGTGTCAAATTGTTATAAGTTTTTTAATTAAAGGTCCTTAAATGGTAATTAGACCATTGGTTAATTGTTGGACAAAAATGGACATGAAATGGGTGTAATAAAATATTTTTAAGTTAGGGGTATTTTGGTAAACTAATAATTAAAAGAATTAAAAAGGGAAATAAGCCAAATTAGCTATCATCTTCTTCATTCAACCGTTTCTACCAGTAGCAGCCATGGTTAGGGTTTGTTCAAACTCCCAAGCTCAATTGTAAGTGCTCCCTAACCCCGTTTTTAAAGTTCTTTACATTTTTGAAATCCCAATAACTTGTTCTACTTATTTCTACCATTAATTTGAGCTAAGGTTCATGTCTAAAAATTTACCCATGAATAATATGCATGTATTTTGATGTCTAATGATAGAAAATGAAGGTTGGGTGTTAGATAAACGACTTTTGCTAAGCGAATTTACGTGAAAACGAGTAAAATGACATAATCGGTAAAAATACCTAATGTTCATAAGTACATGTTAGAGTGAGAATTGGATGTTGCTATAGAAGGAAAAAATGATCAGCGTGTCATAAAACATAAGAAAATAGGATGAAGTTTAATTTACGAGATATGGGGCAAAAGTGTAAATATGTGAAAGTTTAGGGGCAAAATTTTAATTTTTACAAAATATGATTTTGGGTTGATTTGAATAATATGAGTCCTAATTAGGCTATATTTTAAATTATAGAGCAAGGAAAATCGAAATTCGGGCCAAAATTGGCAAAATACCAAGTTTTGGACAAAATGGTAAAAATGACCATTTTTGCATACGAGGTAAGTTCATATGATTTTAATAATGCAATGTGTATTTTAATGTTAATGTTATGATATTATATGAATTGTAAGTATACATATATGTGAATAATTTGATATTATGTAAATGATGTAACATTACTATATGTTGTTGATGTTTTTATAATGGTATGATGATTATTGTTTACGATTTGTTGCATTCTATGATTATTGTTGAAATATTATACAAATTATGTGGAATACTTGCAAAATATGAGTTGCCACCGGAGTATCGATATTGACATCACGAGAAAGATGGTAAAGGCGTATGATCGAGGAAAATCTCGTTTGAACATTAGAAATAGATTAAGATACAAGTGACATGTCACTAGAAAATTGAGATCCGAACTCGTTGAGTTACGTTCCCAGTTCGTGAGAATTATGAGGCATCTGGACTCGTTGAGTTGCGTTCCGAGTTCACTTATGGATGCAAGCATTCGAACTCGTTGAGTTGTGTTCCGAGTTCATTATGGATGTGAACACCCGAGCTCATTGAGTTGCGTTCCGAGTTCATTTTGGGTGAAATTATGGTACCTTGATTTCGTGTACCCGAATTATATTCCGATGTGTTCAATGAGTAAATATCAAGTGAACGAAGTGAAATACTCCAGATGAAAGCGACATGTTGGTAAGTGTTGTGAAATGAGTACGATGAACAGGTATGTGCGTAAACTCTCGAGTAGAGAACTCGATATGTTATAATTGTGTGGTAAGAATGTTCATGAGAATGCTTTTGTGATGACCTTGTGATTATGAGTCCATGCTTATGAAGCATAATTATGTGTTCTTACCATGATGGATGAAATGATATTGTATGGATTTGGTGAATAATAGTGGTGAATGAGTAAATTCAGCCTTGATAGTTTTGGGTTACTACAGTGGTGCAAATTTGGAAATTCACCATAAATTGTGTAAATATATTTAGGGGCTGAATAAAATATGATATTAAATCTCAATGAGTCTAGTTTCACATAGATGAAATGGTACATGCAATTGAACTTTATGTTATGAGATATTTAAATTGTTGTGAGATAGAGTCTGAATGACTTCGAGATCCCCTATTCCTATTTGAGAAATTCACTAAAAACTGTACAAATATAATTAGGAGTTATAATTTACATGTATAGATTCCTTATTGAGTCTATTTTTAGTATAAATAAACTTCATAGCTTTTTGAATTCTGTACAGAGATAAAATTTATTCGTAGTGAACAGAGGTCGGAGTAGCTGAAAACTAAAATAGGGGAAACTTTAATGAATAAACTGTACCAATTGGCTAAACCAAAAATTCTGGAAATTTTATGGGAGAAATTTATATGAGTCTAGTTTCAAGAAAAATTAATAGAACTTAATTTTGAGTTTCTTAGCTCCAGATATAAATGATTTAGTAACTATAATTTGGTAAAACAGCTTAACCTGAACATGTGTAAATTGTACAATTTTGGTGTTTTATCTTAGAAAAGCATGATGGTAATTGCTTATTAATTTCACATGAACTTACAAAGCGTAAAGCTTACCCCTTCCTCTCCACTTCTTCAGTTTTGGCAGGTCGGCTCGGGGTTGGAGATCGTCGGAGGCAGAATCACACTATCAAGCTATCACTTTTGGGAGAATTAATTCAATATTTGAAATATTAAGTGAGTGGCATGTATAGGAAGTTAGTTTGTGATATATATTATTATTATGACTTTGGCCAACCGTATTGGTCTGCATTGAGCTATCATATATGGTCATGAGATATGACCTTTATTCATTATGGATTGTAAATTTAATTAAACATGTTATGTTTTATGTTTGTGATGTGATGATATAGTTAGGTTTGTTTGTTATGCATGATTAGTAATATATCCTGTAAGTTGAATGCATGCCTATGGATTATGAATTAAATGTGTAATACGGAGATGAGTGATGTGACCTTGGTCATGGATGTTTAAGGGATGATATGCATGTGTTTGAGAAGTTTTAAATTAAATGAAAATTTATGGCCCGGTTTTCGTCTTTGTGTATGGTTAAGTCTGGTAATGCCTCGTACCCTGTTCCAGCCTTGGATACGGGTAAGGGGTGTTACACTTAGTGGACTCTACTAGCATGTTTATATGAGGTATTAATTCCATACATATGTAAGAATGGGTAAATCCCGGGTCAATTAAAGCGACAACAGTTATATCGTGAATAGAAAAGGTACCCGTGATCACGTCTGGAGACTCTGCCTCTTCTTGGGCTCATATAGCATAGGTCATCGCTGGCGTTTTGCCTTCAGATCTTATCGCGACCTCTCTTAGTGCACCTCTACTACTATTCCCACTCCCGGGGTTCCTTTGAGGCCTGCCCCTCAAGGGAGTACTGCTTACTTTCACCTCTTGTTTTCTCTCTCTCTCGTCCATCTTAGGGCACTCGCGGATAAAGTGGTCAAGTGACCCACACTTGAAACAGCCCCTCTCGCTTTTTCGGCATTCGCCCAAGTGACGTCTTCCACATTGCAAACTCTCCGACCTATATGGCCGAGTACTACCAACACTTGCCACTGAGGTAGTTTGGGCTTTAGATGCTATGTCCTGTCGATTCTTGTTTCTCTTCGAATATCCAACCAAAGTATTCGATTGGGTAGTAAACTCTTTTGACCTCTTGGAGGAGGATTGATGCGTCCTCCCCATCTGTCTTCTCTTTAAAATCTCGCGACTCAATGGTCGCCTTCATTCTCTCCTTCACCAGCTCTTCTGTTTTACATGCTCTCTCAACGAGCATCACAAATTCTCTTAGCTCTAGGATGCCCACAAACACTCGAATGTCTTCATTGAGGCCATCCTTAAACCTTTTACACATAGTAGCTTCAGTGGATACGCATTCTCTCGCATACTTGCTGAGTTTTACAAACTCCCGCTCATACTCTGTCACAGTCTTATCACCTTGCTTTATCTCTAGAAATTCCTTTCTTTTTTGGTCCGTAAACCTCTAGCTAATATACTTCTTTTGAAACTCTTCTTGGAAGAATTCTCAAGTCACTCTTTCTCTCGGTACTACAGACACAAGAGTGTTCCACCACTGATAAGCCAAGTCTCGTAGAAGTGACACGGCACACTTCACGCACTCTTCAGGCGTGCATGACAGCTCATCGAATACCCTCATGGTATTTTCTAGCCAAAACTCCACTCTTTCCAGGTCATCATCTACACTAGCCCAAAATTCCTCGGCCCCTTGCTTCTGGATCTTATCTACCGGAGGCTTCTCTCGTCTGAACACATCTGCACCTTGCGGAGCCATCGGGGCGTATTGAGGAATCAGAGGAGGTGGGGATGGTGGGGTGTTCGGGTTCGTACGAATGAACTCTATATACCAAGCATCCATCATTCGGAGGTAGGCTTCCCTAGCCCCTCCGTCTTGGCCCACACTTACGGGCTCACTCTCTATCAGCGCAATCCCTTCTGCGAGAGTCGGCACATTACTTTCCACGTCATCCGCCGTGGTTCTATCAGGATCCATTACTATAATAAACACAATTTATAATCATCAGGAATCGTCACACTATCAATATGCATATATATGGCATGTATAGCTAGACTCGTACTCTGGCTAATTCAGTCCTAGAATCAACTAAACCATATTCTGATACCATTAAATGTAACACCCCTCGCCCGTATTCGACGCCGGGACAGGGTTCAAGGTGTTACCTTTCTTGACTCAACCAACTATACAAAATCGGGCCATAAAAAAATTTCAAACAATTTAAAAACTTCTCTTTTCACATGCAATCTATCTCATGTACGGACTTACGAGGCCCAAATCATACATCTGGGGTGGTTCAGAACCCAACCGATCACTCATGAAAACTTAGAAAAGTTTCATGTATCAAGATTCCACACGCCCGTGTGGATATAGAACACACGGCCGTGTGCTAGGGACACGCCCATATCCTGAACCCGTGTCTAAAACCCTTGGCATTCTGCCAAAACCACATGGCCCAAGCACACACTCGTGCCCTATAACCGTGTCCTTCACATAGCCAAGACACATGGCCGTGTCTCTTGCCCGTGTACTATTAGCATGCATACTGACTTTATGGCATGGCCTGGGCACACGCCCGTGTGGCTTGCCAGTGTACTAAAATGACTTTAAAGTTTTAAGTGCAGGGGACACACAGTCACAACACACACTCATGGGCGTGAGCCGTGTGTCACACACGGCCTAGACACACGCCCGTGTGTCTTACCCGTGTGGACAAACTAGGCTATCTTCCAAGCCATTTTGTCACCCATTTTGCACAACCTACACAAGATCATTTCAATATACAAATTTCATCATAATGGACACCAATTCATCCATAGAAAGAACATTATATGCATTCATCAAAATGAATAATAGCCATTATTTCAGGCTTGATACAAAGTGAAGGGCTTTTGACTTGAGCCAAAATACATAAATAATTCTCTTAATCCAACATCCTAGTCTAGCCCTATACATGCCACCCTCAAAAATATAAATCAAGCTATACCGAGTATTGCAGCTGATAGTGTGATTGTTATCTCTGACTTTAAAGGATCCTTAAGCTAGCTTGGTGACACTAAAAGAAAAAGGAAAGGAAAGGGAGTAAGCATAAAGCTTAGTAAGTTGCATATAAATAACTATACAACAACCTCACCATTTACCATTATGCTTATAGCTCAAAGGTAAACATAACTTAACTTACTCATTATCATCTACTCAAGTCTCATTTTCTAAATTTAAGCTCGTTACTCATGTTTATCATATAGGTACTTGTAACACTCACAACATGATAATCCTTTCTTTATCAAAATTGAACTATAACTTTCACTATTGAACCGTTGGAATACTACTGGTTATTCCATGAACCTTCAACATGGGATATATTGTCGATGCCATGTCCCAGACATGGTCTTACACTAGCTCTCATATATATGTGCTGATGCATGTCCCAGACATGTCTTACAATAGCACAACTCCTAGCCGATGCGTGTCCCAGACACGTCTTACACTGGCTATCTCTGTCGAGGCCGATGCATGTCCCAGACATGTCTTACTCTAGCACTCATCTCTGTGCCGATGCCATGTCCCAGACATGGTCTTACACTGGCTCTCATAATGTGGCTGAAGCATGTCCCAGACATGTCTTACATTGGCGCACAAATCACCCAATGTCTTGGCACAAATATCCAGTTCATATCTTGAGGTTTCAACGGGAAATTTATACTATTTCAATATTACAAAGCATTCTCAATTTATAACTTAACAACTCGTACAATATCAATTCAATGACAATATGAATACAAGTATTAACAATGTAGTTGTATTATTTACATACAACTTACCTCGGTTTACAAAAAGTACTTAACTAGTCGGCTTATTTGGATTGCTTGGTTTTTCCCCAGTCTAGGCTCGATTTTGGAAAATCTTGATCTATAATAATAATATACATCCATTTAGTCACTAAACACAATTAGGTATTCATAAATTCACAACTTTGGTAAAATGACCATTTTGCCCCTAAACCTTGGCAAAATGAGCATTTTACCCATATGCCCGAAAATTGATTTTTATCAAATTTCCTCGTACTCCAAGCCTAGCTAAACTCTTTTTACTACTATGGAAATCTCAAATTCTCACTATTTCACACACTAACCACCTATTTTGCAACTTATGCAAAATAGTCCTTTTAGGTGTTTTCATGCTAACACCTTTTACAAAAGTTGTTTATAACACATATAGGACTCATATTCTTCCATAAAAACTCAGCATATATCACAAATAAATCCATGGAAAAATCTTAAACTCTTGACCATTTTGTAAGATATCACCCTCATTTGAAAGTTTATGCTTCAAGGGTCTCAAAAATATAAAAATCTTGAAGAAAACTCATTAAAATCACTTACTTATGAGTGCTTTAAGTTGCTACAGATTTTTAAGCTTTCAAACCTCTATTTTGGCTGATATTTTCGGTGATAGAGAAGAAAATGAGAAGGTGATATCATCTTTTTCTTATTTTATTCCTATTTTAGTCAAATTAGCCACCAAACCCAACCAAACTTGGACTTTTTTGACCAATTTGCCTCCCATGGCCGGCCAAGCACTCTAAAAAGGGTCTAATTACCCTTTAAATACTCCAAATTTTGATTCTCTAGCTATTTAACACATTTGGGTACTAAAATGCAACTTTTTCCTTTTATGCGATTTAGTCCTTTATCGCAATCGGGCTTGAAAACATTAAAATTAACTCACCAAATTTTTTCATGCACTAATATAATAGTACCATAATCTCATAAAAATAATAAAAATAATTTTTCTATCTTCTAATTTGTGGTTCCAAGACCACTGTTCCGACTAGGCCCTAAATCGGGTTATTACAACATATGTATTCTAAATATTCTTAAGGTTCGTACGGGGCTTTTTGGACGTCGAAACTTTGTCGATACTTTCTCGGATGTCTCATATTCAAAGCATAAAGTCATTCATCATTTTTCAATAACATATAATCATAACTAAATCATTTCAAATACATTTATTTGTATATAGACTTACCTCGTATGGATTCGAATGAACAGAATCGGCTACTCGACGACTTTCGACTTTCCCCGATCTAATTCTGTTTTCTTTAATTCTTGATCTATATAAATTCAAATTTCACTCTTTTATTTACCAAATCATTCAAATCAATCCAAAAACATATACTTAGGGCATTTTACAATTTAACCCTCATATTTTCACATTTTGACAATTTAGTCTCTATTTCACAAAATCAAAAAATACACATAATTTGCATATACTTATGCATAGCCGAATATTTATAGCACTCATACAAGTCCACATATTTCATTTGTTTCACATTTTAGTCCCTCAAAATCTCATTTTCACAATTTAGTCCATTTTACTCAAATTCATCAAAAATTCAAAGACAAAATATATCAACCCAAAACATATCTTTTATTTAATAGCATCAAACTTCATAAAACTCATAGTTTCATCAATAGCTCAACTCAAAATCATCAACAAAATCAGAAATTGAGACATGGGCTTGATAGTATACAAAGCAACGATTACAAAAACGTAGAAATTATTAAAAATCGAGTCAAAACCATACCTTAATCATAGATTTCCTTAGCCGAACCCTAGAGTTCTTTTTCTTTTCTTTTGTTCAACAATTTTTGGCAATAAGAACACATAATAACCTTATCTCATGCTTTTAGTTTATTTTAATTAACATTAATATGCATTTTACCATTTTACCCATGTATTAAAATATATCATTCATATAAATAAATGGTCACTAATTTCCATTCATACTTCCAATGGTCAAATATCAACATAAGGACCTCTCAATTATAAAGACATATCAAATAGGCACTTTAGCAAATAGAAGGCCACTTTTGCAATATACGCGATTAGGTCCTTTTTACAAATTAAGCACACAAATGATAA
Organism: Gossypium longicalyx; assembly: GCA_025698465.1. Taxonomy (NCBI): domain Eukaryota; kingdom Viridiplantae; phylum Streptophyta; class Magnoliopsida; order Malvales; family Malvaceae; genus Gossypium; species Gossypium longicalyx. The sequence goes on along the minus strand of CM046995.1, from coordinate 60,396,228 downwards.
AATTTTCACATGAAATTTTCACACATGTCAATTCACATATTATAAGCACTGAAAATAATATTTAAATATTTTTTACTCGAATTTGTGGTCTCGAAACCACTTCCAATTAGGGTCTAAACTGGACTGTTACACATCCTTTCTTGAACTATTCCTACCACTAATAGTCAAAGTAATCTCAACTTTTATGAAAAGTAAAATTTGAGAATATTGTTTAACAAAACAAAAGAAACTCCAAATAAATAGGTTAAAATACCTAAAACGTTCCTGTATTATAAGGACTTGATCAAATTAGTCACTCTATTATTAAATGAATCAATTTAATTTCCATTCTATTAAAAAAATCAAATAAATCCAAATTGTAATTATTATATAAAAATTGTCTTATAAATTATTTTTCCAATTACAGTTCAACTTCAAACAAAATATTTCATTTACAAAATTGTAAAAAATTTAAAAATATTAACTCAATTAAACAATAAATCATAGTTTTTAAAATAACAAATGTTACTTTTATTACAATTTGATCTTATCTGTTTCTTTTTAACAATATAAAAACTAAATTGATCCAATAGAAAAACTAATTTGATCAAATCTCTATACTAAAAAGACATAAAAAATACATTCACCAAATAAATATAATCATTCATGTCATTAAATTTCATATCATCTGTTACATATCAATCATACATTAAAACTAACAATATTATTTTAATATAATTTATATAACATTGGTATTCAAATTAAGAAAAAATGTCAAGTTTAAAATCAATTTGAAAAAAAAAATTTAACCCAAATTAAAAAGAGTCATTCAAATACCAAATTAAAAAAAAAATTTAGATACAAAATTGGAAAAAAAAAAATTCAAGTTCATGTACACAATTCCGCTTCTTTAGTTGCCTGCTGCGCCTTAAACAATACAAGAGTAAACTGTCGGTGCGTAAAGTAGCCCAACAGGTACAAGTGATCATACTTGCAGCCAAAGCTATCGATAAAATATAAAACCTATTGTTGGAAGAAGCCATATTTAAACATAAGATAGAAATTATAGAACTGCTTAGACATACAAGGAAAGGGACGTTCTATAATCTGTATCATTATTCGCCAAGACTCAATTTGCATGCAGATATGGAGCTCAAAACCCAAGAATTGCTTACTGCTTTGGCTCCTGCTGAACTTGCCAGAGCTTCCGCATTTAATTGCCTGCGGCTTAAAATCATGTGCTTCTTTCTGGGATCACACTTGACAGGCAACTCGACGCTATAAATTATGAAGATTGGAAATGCAGGGGAACCCAATAATGGGGCTCCCGGATCACCTGATATGGGTTTTCTATGCAGAATGGTACCTCCTGCTGCGATTAAAACATCCTGTAGATCTCCCTTATAGGAAGGTTCAAAATCCCCCATTATATAGAACTTACACCCATCAAAAAGCTTTGGTTGCTGCAAAGATCATTGTTGTCAGTGAAAACGAAAACGATCAGAACAAAATCAGATAAACCAGTATGATCATATTAAATACACATGCAAGCATCATTTTCAAGAGTTTTCGGAGAAGCCTGATCTATATCTTATATTTTAGAAATAGAGTCAAAATAATGAAGAACTGAAATAATAGTTTAGGACAGAACAAGAGCATCGTAACAGCTATACTCTAAGGTTTCGAAAATATAAAATTTTGAAGACCAAGACCAAAAGGAACAGACCTTATTCTGGAGTCTCAGCCTTCCAAGTCGGGGACCATCCCTGATTCCATGAACATCAATAGTTATTTCATATTGCAACTCATCAACAAGTTTCATGGCTTTGATGCAAGCTTTGACCCCTACACAAACAGAAATTCAGATTACTAGATGCAACTATAATTGGCACATGCATTTATGCAAGCTATAGCACATGTTTTACAGAAGTTCAGAATACAAGATGCAGCTATAATCGGCGCATGCATTTAAGCAGTTATACTAGGCTCATAAAAATCTTAAAACACTAAAATTCAAGAATTTTTTCCATGAAAAAAGTACTAACACTTTATATTCAGTATCCACTTCCCCTCCAAGATACCCATTAAAATTTTAAGGGTTCTTTTGCATGCTCCATTTTCATCGGTGGATGCAATTATATGGGTAATATTTGAATCCCATCTCTTCAACACTGTAACACCAGCTAATTTCTCAAATTCAGACATGATTTCCTGTAGTTCAAAGTTGGATAAATGTTAAGGATTTTCTTTCTGTAAAAAAAAAAAAAAAAAAAGCACAAGCATAACAGTCAGTTTCACTTACCTTTTCCTCAACTGTGAGACCTGAGCAACAGAGAACCAATTTGTTGCGTGATTCACAAGGATTCCATTTCTTCTGCACACTAACTTCATCATTTATAGGAATTTCATTGTGGTGTATTGGCAACTGTCTGGAAAAGAAGAAAGAATATAATGAAATTTTTATGAGCATGAACTGGATAAGTACATCTGGAAACTAAAATAAACAGAATGAATGTTCTGCATACCCTCTTAAATTGCGTCTTTTTCGGATTCCTTGGGACTCTGACTTTTCGTTAGGCAACTTAGAGGAGGCATGGAGAGGGCATAAAATTACAAAGTTATCCTATAGATGAGATCCAAAATAAATACATGTTAAAAAGAAACAGTCTTAACTTCTCAAAAAAATCACACCAAGAACACAAAGGTGCTTGATCTGTACAATACTTACAGTATCCCACCGGCATTGTGAGACTAGTTTTGCACAGGGAACATGGAAACTCTTCCGACAACTTTTTTCATAACAGCCCAGTGCTGCACCTTTGAGTCCACAACAGGAGCATTTTATTTTTCGACTTCTGGAGAGTTCAGCCTCAAGGTTGATTGCCTTGTCATTTTCAAAATAAACATTAGGGGCCCTGCAAAAATAATTTCACTATAATATATTAACAATGCCAAGATTATAAAATCAAAGTCTAAATCAAAAGACAATTTATAAAGTATAAATTCTTTTACCATTCAGTGCAGTTCTTGTGTGAATGTATGACCTTAGAGCCACCATTGTAATCTAGAGGAACAGAACTGCCTTCATAGTAATGAACCATCTCTCCAGAAGCCTGCAATTTTATTTAGAAAATAAGCTTGGGCAATTTATAGAAAAGATTGGTTGTTTTAGTCATATAATAGTTGGTATGAAATGCTAAAGCTCTAACCTCAGTTTCTTCCATAGAAAGACAGAAAGCACATTGTATTTTAATTGTAATGGTCTCACATTTATGCAGTGCCACTCCATTAGCTGGAGGCAACTTCTTTACTGTTGAGCTCTCTGAAATTCCAACAGTGGTTCTCCCATGAACCTTTTCAGTTAGTCTCTCTAGAGAAATATTAGCATTTCCTCCCTGCTGCTGTTGGTCTTCAGCCAACCCACTTTTCATGTCATCACTAAAAGAAACTTTAATCTTTTTCTTACGACCCGAGTTTTTTTCACTTTTCAAAGTCGGAGCCAACTTTACTTCTCTAGTATGTTTACTCAATCCTTTTCTGAACTGCTCAGCACCATTGTCATGAGCTAAGGGAACAGGAAGTGCAGACTTCTGTTGAATCATATATTCATTTTTCTGCCTGCAAATGGTTGAAACTTCTTTAGGGGTATCAACCTTAGCCAAACTTAGTTTTTGTTTCTTCAACTTTGAACAAGATTTCTTTTGGCACTGGGCAGTGATCTTCCTGCAGCGTTTTACCATCCTCAAATTCTCATTTTCATCACCACATTTCCCCATACCCACTATGGCAGTCAATGGTGTGTCTTCCTGTTTAGGAGTTTTGGCAGAAAAATGTGATGCCATTGGTTCAGTTACATGGTGATCCAAACCAGCCACCTTACAATTTTTCCTAGTATTAGCCAAATATGGAGAACTACTACAGTCATCTTTTTGTTTTTTATTAAAATCTTCAGACCCTTTTCCCAGATTGACATGATCTCCAGAAATATGACTGCTAGTTCTGTCAGCTATATTCTTTTGGGCAGTCTTTCTCTGTTTCTTACCCAACTCCTCGGATTTACAACTCCTGATCTTATTACTACTAACACACTGGGTTCTGAAAGATTCTATATTAGGCAGCATCTCCTCTGAAGCATCATGTCCTGTTATCATGCATGTGCCATTATTACAGGGCTCAGCTGTATTTGCACCCTGTGATGCAGGTTCATAGGTGTCTGCAACCTGCATTTGTTTGAAATAACAGTAAATGAGAATGACCAAACCTAATGAAATATTTCCCTGGAAAAGAAAAAAGTGCAAAATAGCTTTAGGTGGGGGCTTTAAAGGAGATTGTTTTTACCTGCATTTTAACAGGACTTGAAAGAAGTTCTGGAGAACAAGCTCCCTGTGTCCATTCAAACATTTCACTATCAAAAAGATTCAGATGGTCGCGGTTTCCATGCACCTCCTCCTACATGATTTTATGAAAGAAATAAGTAAAAAATTTCAGGCCATTACAAAATCATGTCTGTTTGCAGAGTTCAGTTGCGATTAAAAGGCATGAGAGCAGCAAGAGGCAGCTAAGTAAAATGTAATTGTAGCTTAAACAAAAAACTAGTATATAAATAAAAGGAAGATTCACATGCTATTGTATAATAAAAATTGTTTGGACACTGGCTAGCAAATTTTAGGAAATGCACTTAGCTGGCAATGCCATAAGCAAGTGAACACTTACCTTAGAAAAGCCTTCATCATCAGAATCCTTCATATCACTGAAAGAAGGAAGTCCAGGTGGTGTTACGTACACACATTGATCCCCATCACTAAGCTGACTTGGCCTTTCTACATCCTCCTCCCTCAACCAGAAAAAGGGCGAAAGTATTTGTTCCCCCTTTTCTCCTAGATTGTTCTCCTTCAGAATATCTGAACTCATTTTAGATTCATCCTCGGTGATTTCAATCAATTCACCTCCATTCTTTTCAGGCGGCATGGGTGTTTCTGAAAGGGGATATTGTGGCACCTGAACCCTTTTGTTGGTTGGAAAAGAAGGCTTCACAGAAATGGGATCAGAAGTTTCCGTTGATTTAGCCTCCCTTGATCCTCTTCCTTTGTTTGCTCCCCGATTATCCACTCTTTCACAACAATTGAGATCATTTTTAACTCGCTTTCCTGAATCTGTAATGAACGTAAAAAAGGAGGATGACTGGAAGCACTCAAACTACATATAAGGTTAAATAGAATATCCCTGTCTACAATTATGCCTTTACGAAGAAAAAAAAGGGTAAATCTTATTATACGTCCTTTTTTTGTTCATAAATCTTATGATATCTTGTGGAAAACGAAAATGAATGTCCGGGTATATTACCTGCTGAAGTGTCCAGAGGCACGTCCTGAGTGACAAATATACTGAAACCTGAAGCAACTTCCATGCTTTTGTAGATGCTAACCAAGTTATCCATGTGAGGGGCTGGACGAACCTCTACAGCATAAACATTAAATAAAGAAGTTGAAAAGTGTAGCAGCCAAGCAACTGAAGCTTGATTGTTAGTTATTTTCATCTGCCACTTATTTCAACAAATTAAAGCAATGGTTGAATATAAGCAAATGACTAAGATGTAATACCAATTGAAACAACATTGTCTGATACAGTAGCAAAGAACACAAAAATGAACAACCAAACAAAGTAATGTTGCTGGCCCCAATTGTGGTTTAGACAGATAGAAGGATTAAACTCACTAACAACGAACAGGTTAACAATTTAAAAGGACAGAAACTCAAGAATGAAGCATACCTCGACGCCGGCAGGGTACTTTACAGACGGGACAATCGGAACCCGATTTCATTGATTTCAAAATACAGACACTGAAAAGTGACACAGAGTTTTGGGTATCAGGGATTGCAATGTAATGGATGAAAATTAGACCCAAAAATAAATAAAAAGAAACTGTGGAAGAAATTAAAGGGCTATATAACATACTTGCAGAAGACATGGTTGCAAGTGAGCGAAACGGCAGAGTTCAAAAGACTCAAGCTGCAGCATAATTTAATTTCTTTAATAAATTAGTTAAAATTAAGAAAAGCAAATTAAAAGAAAGAGGAAAGAGGTGAAGAGAATAATACCAAATGGGGCATTTCAGCTCCCTGCCCATTTTCTCGAGGTGACTTGGATCCCCCATTTTTTGAAATGAATTGTCCTTTCTTCTTCTTGAGAGAAAAGAGAGAGAGAATAAGCGACGGAAGAAACTAGAAATAGGAATGGATGAAGATTGTTATAGAAGAAGGCGCTGAACCCGAAATCTTAAATTCGAACTTTAACCCGCCAAATATTTCTTACCCATAGCCGTGGCCGCCCATTTCATTCTTTTCATTTCCTCAAATCCTACTGTATTATTTAATTTTACCGGTCTCACAAACAATAATTGAAAATGAACCCAACCGAGTTGGTTGGAGGGGTAAAATTGTCATTACCTTTAGGCTCCGTTTGTTTGCCACTAAAATATATTTCGAAAATTAATTTTTAGAAAATGATTTATTTTTTTGAAAATGATTTACTTTTTTTGGTGTTTGGATGAATCTATGTAAAATATTTTCTATTGTTTGATAGATTTCCTGAAAATATTTTATAAAAGCTGTTTTAAATTAAACAAAGGGTAATCTACAAAAATAGTTACTTTTATTTACCTCAAGTTACATTTTAGTCACTTATGTTTAAAATGTTACTTTTTAGTCACTTATGTTATTATTTTGTTACGAAGTGATCACTCTACCATTAAGTTCCGTTATCTCTCTAACAGTAATCCTAGGTGGCAGTCCAACTAGATTTTAAGGGCCAACTTGGATTTCTAAATTGGATGAAAATAGATTTTTAATTAAAAAAATTAATTAATTAAAATTTTTAAACTTAAACCTTAACTAAAAAAACTATTCATCTCCTCTTATTAATTTTTCTTCTGTCTCTTTTTTTTTTCAATAGTTTTTTTTTCATTTGACTGAAAAAACTATTATTAAGATCAAAATAGTTGAAATCAACAATAAGAAAGAATAATCTAGAATACCCATAAAGAGATTGTGAACATAAAAGTTGATTCAGATTAGAAAAAAATTGATTGAGAAACCAATTATTCAAGAACTGTGAAAGAACTAGAAAATATAGTAATTAGGAACAAGAACAGTGAAAGTAACAGCCCTTTTCTGAAAATTTTAAAATTAGCTTGAATGAAATATGTTCATGAAAACATGTTTCTGGTTGCATTTTATGAGATGTCTACTGACGCAAAATAAAATACATGTTTACAAACAATTTCAAAAAGTAGAAGAAAATATTAAGAATTTTAATTTAGGGTTTTCATTAAACAATAAAAAATCAACTCTTTTGTTTTTCGGTATTGAATAAAAGAAATAGAGGAATTCAAAGAAGACATACTTGAACCCTCCATTGAATCCATCTTTATGAAGCAATCAATTTGATTAAAAAAACTCATTGAAAAAAAGAAAAGATGGAAGAAAAATTAAAAAGAGGAGATGAACAGTTTTTTTAGTTAAGGTTTAGGTTTAAAAATTTTAATTAATTAAATTTTTTAATTAAAAATCTATTCTCATCCCATTTAGAAATCCAAGTTGGCACTTAAAATCTAGTTGGACTGCCACTTAGGATTACCGTTAGAGAGATAACGGAACTTAACGGTAGAGTGATCACTTCGTAACAAAATAATAACATAAGTGACTAAAACGTAACATTTCAAACATAAGTGACTAAAATGTAACCTGAGGCAAACAAAAGTGACTATTTTTGTAGATTTCCCTTAAACAAATATATATTTAAGAATTTATTATTAAATCTTCTTAACCTTTAGCTATTTTCACATATTTTAATTATTGATTAATTATAAATTAATCACAATTGGTAACTTTTAGCTATTCATACGACTTACTTGAGGCAAAAAAAAGGAAAATTTTTCACTTATTTTGAAGAAGTCTTATTTTTTACAAAAATTTTTACTTATCTTTATTATTGCATATTTAAATTTGTACTAATTATTCTTTATTGAAATAGCATAAAATAGCATAAAATTATTACAATAGTAACTAAAAATAGCATAAAATTATTACAATAGTAACTAAAAATAGCATAAAATTATTACCTTTTTATTGAAACAATAACAGCTATCGTAACAGAACAAATTAGTCCACTAACAAAGCTTATACAATCTTAAACATTTACACTGATTACACAATACAACCATCCTTATCATCATTCCATCAACCTCTTCATAACCAATTTGAGAATAGCAGATGCATCAACTGTGACCGCCACCTTCACCGATGGTTGATCAGACCACTCTGTAATTTCAGCAAACCTGCTCAAATGCATCCCACTCAATAACGAACAATCATACATCATTACAGAATTTGAAGGGTACAACTGCATGTCTACGCATTATATCTACTTTAGCTCCAATCCAAGACAAGCACAACATCACTGTATAGAAAAAGCTTTCATATACAATTTGATTTCCATTGAACCTATTATCAAATTTCAGCAAAATATATTCAAATTAGGGATAGTAAATGTCAAAAATTTAGAAATGAAATTATTTTTCATCAATTACATAAATAAAAGTATATTATGATTACAGATACCCTCTAATAGCTAGTATTAATTTTTAACCAGTTACATGATTTATTAACATGAGTAAATGACAAGTAGGATGTGAAGCATTGCCTGTGCACTCTCAAGCCAGACCCTGCTTTATATTTTGATTATCTCTGCTTCTGAACCCTCTTGTCTCGTATTGGCAGCTCAATAGGCTTCTGAGCATCGTGTGGATGGTCTGGACCCTTGTAAACCTTTAGGTGGTTAAACAATGCTCTACCAAGCTGAGGAAGGCAAATATTAGTGTTGGGTTAGGCAATAATTGATGTTGAACATCATGTACGCAGTATACAAAAGAAACAACATATTGTTTCCTGGAGTAAACTTCTGGAACAGATTGCAACCAATAGATTCAATGTAAAAGCCAATACAAGTCACTGTAATTATTGGCTTGAATTAGATTTATTCACTTTTATAAACCTTAACAAATGCACTCTACTAAGAATTATCATGATTGTATTCACAAACTGAGGTTGCTTAGCTGATGTCAAATTGTTTACCATATCCTATTTTCTTCATTTCAAAGGTTGGCACATGGAACTTTGCACATTACATAGGCCATTAACAGAGTTCCTCAGATTTTAGGGTTAATATTCTTTCAACACTTGTACATTTTAGACTCCTCCATCATCTATGATTGTAACGGGCCTTTTTGTTGTCTTATTACAAATGTAAAGCTATTTGTAGAGTACCTAAATCACCAAGTTCAAGGTAGTGGGCATAGAAAGCCCACAATAAGATTTTTTCTCATTCTTGATAACACTTAGTCAGTGAAAACGTGATACCAGAAGTCCAGTCATATTTGGAAAATTCCTAGTAAGCTTAAACTGCATAAAAAGCTTAGCAGTAGAATGAGAGTCAGACATGCAAAGAAACCAGGCACACGATGATACAAATAGATAAATTCCAAAGGGTTATGAGGATTTACTATCCCTTTAATGAGCGAGCTAAATTAATGATATAAGGGATGGAAAAAATTATATCCATATACCAATTCATATTTAAAGTTACATGTTCCAGATTCTTCATTTTCTCTAAAGTTCTTGTGTCCTACACCTATGTCTAACACATTCAAACATGGATATGGAGATATAGCATTCCAAATATATGGAAAATACTTAGAAAAGGTTGAGCATAACTAGCAAATACCTATGTCTGATACAGAAACCAAGTTAGGATAACATAGATATACATATTATTAGTCTTTAGTTTGAAACCAATGAACTTACCCTTCCTTTAGGAAGCATACCACGAACAGCGTGCTCAATAATTCTTTCAGGAATTCTTTGCTGCAGCTGGTTGAATGTTTCCATTTTCATGCCACCTAGTCTTCCTGAATGCCTCCTGTAGAGCTTTTGTGTCCTTTTCTTTCCAGATACAACAACTTTTTCAGCATTTACCTATTGAGTCAAAGTAGACCAAAATAGAGTGTGAGACATACAGCTCATGTTCTGGGGAAAACTAAAAGGTGCATCATTTACAAAAACAACAAGCACAAGAATAAAATTTAATCCCACACCCAGAAAAAAATTTAAAATAAAGAAACAAAGATGCATAAAAATAAAGAAACAGAAAAAGAAATCACGAATAAAGAAATAAAAACTGAAATAGAAAATGAAGCTGTAAAGAGAAGATTACCTTCTGGGAGAGATTAGGAATCGAGAAGATTAAAAGAGAAGATGATTGAAAATTTTCAATTTTGATGAGAAACTTGGGGGAATTTATCACTGATCAAAGCAAACTCTTACCGAAAAGAATGGGGGAAGGGGAAGGGGAAAGGGAAGGGAAAGGGAAGGGAAAGGGAAGATCATGTTACTTCTTTTCCTGAAAATGTCTTACCGAAATAAAAATGGTAAGACATTTTCCTAAAGTAATTGCTTTGTTTTCGCGTGTTTTGTAATTCATTTTACTTGGGAAATTGTTTTCAGCCAAACAAATGCTGAAAAAGGCTAAAAAGCTTTTTCGAAAAATGTTTCCCTCCCAAACAAACGGACCCTTACTTTTATTTAATCTATAATTAATTTTATTTTTTTATAATATGAAAATAAATATTTTATACTTAAAATAGTAAAAAAAAATTAATCAAGTATTCTTTTAGAAATATTTATGAAAAAAACTTAAAATTTTATCAATAATATTCAAAAGCCATAAAAAAATTTATTTTGTCGTCTAAAAATTCAAAACCAAAAACTCATTTAGAAAAATCGAATTATGATTTGCAGTTAAAAAAATCTAAAAAATCCAATCGAATTGAATTGATATCACCCCCTAGGTACAGTCCTAAGTTATATTGCACTCTTAAATAAATAATTCAATTTCGAACCTTGTTCATATAATGACAACAAGGAAGAGATATGGAGGAGACGGTGGCAGTTGTCACGAAGGTTGGTTCTGTAACAACTCGGTTTAGACCCTAGTCAGAATAGTAGTTTCGGGACCATAAATCTGAGTCAAAAAAATATTTTAATATTATTTTTCGTGATTATTATATGTGAATTGACATGTGAGAAAGTCTCGTATAAAAAATTGATCATTTGTGTGCTTAATTTGCAAAAAGGACCTAATCGCATAAATTGTAAAAGTGGCTTGCTATTTGTTAAAAGTGTCTATTTGATATGGCTTAATAATTGTTAGTTCCTTATGTGGTTATTTGACCATGGTTATAATTAAATGACATTAGTGGACATTAGTTGGTGGAATTTTAATGATATTAATAAGGTTATATTAGTAATTGTATAAATCAATGTTATTAATTATAACAAAACATGTAATTTGTGTTCATTTTGTTCTTGGTTGCCGAAATTAAAGAAAGAAAAGCTAGGGTTCTTGTGTTTAGATATTCAGCTACTTCCAAGCTTGATTAAGGTATGGTTTTGACTCGGTTTTTGATAATTTTTACGTTTTTATGATCATTGTTTAGAGTTCTATCAAGCCCATGTTTGAATTTCTGAAAATGTTGATGATTTTGAGTTGAGATATTGATGAAATTATGAGTTTTATGAAGTTTGATGTTAGTAAATGAAAGATATGCATTGGGTTAATATGTTTTGTCTTTGAATTTTTGATGAATTTGAGTAAAATGGGCTAAATTATAAAAAAGAGACTTTGAGGGACTAAAATGTGAAATAAATGAAATATATGGACTTATATTAACACTATGAAAATTCAGCTAAGCATATGTGTAAGGAAATTTTGTGTATTTTGTGATTTTGTGAATTAGGGACTAAAATGTCAAATTGTGAAAATGTGAAGGCTAATTTGTAAAATGCCCTAAATATGTGTTTTTGGATTGATTTGAATGAATGTGAGATTGAATAAGTCAAATTTGAATTTATATAGATCAAGAACCAAAGAAAACGGAATTAGACCGGGGAAAGTCGAAAGTCGTCCAGTAGTCAATTATGTTCGTTCAAATCCGTACAAGCTAAGTCGATATACAAAAAAATGTGTTTTGAATTGAATTATTATTGTTTATATGCTTTTGAATAATGATGGATGATTATATGAGTCGAGTATGAGATATCCGAGAAAGTATTGACAAAGTGTCGACGTCTGAAAAGCCCCGTACGAACCATAGGAATAGTTAGGATACATATGTCATGACATAGGATCCGATATATGTTTTCGTATAAGACCACGTTTGGGACATTGGCCTCGACTTATGATTTACGTGTAAGACCATGTCTGGGACATCGGCATCGTATTTGATTTCGTGTAAGACCCTGTCTGGGACAATGGCATTGATATTTGATTACATGTAAGACCACGTCTGGGACGTTGGCATTGTACGAGCTTTTTGAGTTATCCATGTATAATTATGATTCCAAAATAGTTCAATAGGCATTTCGAGAAACGAATGATTATATGAAATGTGTATCCAATTCAGGTACGTTTGGAATTGTGTATCATATTTGATGTTGAAAGGTAAGTATATGTATCTTTGTAATCAAGTGAATAAAAGTGACAAAAGTTTGAGAAAATATGTTATATGTGTAACTGAATGGATGAGAAAATATGTTATATGTGCAAATGAATGGGAAATATGTGAAATGTATTTGAGTTATGTGGTTTGTGATAGCATTTGGCTAAGGAGTATATGTATATTATGATGTTTATATGTTTATATTGTTAAGTTTATTTGTATATGGCTTACTAAGCTTTTGAAAGCTTACTTTGTGTGTGTTTGCATTGTTTTATAGATATCGAAGCTAGTGAGAGCTCAAGGATTGTCGATGATCATCACCACACTATCAAACTCTATTTTGGTAAATTTTCAAAGTGTAAATATTGGATTATGGCATGTATAGGCTAGAAGTACTTTGATTATGTTTTGTGATGTATATATCTAGCCATGTGAATTGGCTTGATTATGGTTGAGTATATGAATGAGTTCTTGGTATGAAATATGTGATGCAATATGATCAATATGATGTGTTTTGATTGGCTATAGAAATTGGTCATTTTGGTAAGTATTGGTATATGTTTATTTGAGAAAGTGGTAAGTTTTGGTCATGAGATTAAATGATGTAAATTTGAAGTATTGAAACATATGCTTTGGTATGATTTTGGTTTAGATTTGGTATGATTTGGTTGGTGATTTGAGAATGAAATTTGTTGATATTGTAATGGCATGAATGGTATATGATTTGGTTGTGAAATGGTTGAGAATTTGGTATAAAATGTTGTGGTTTTGATGCTTGTAGGGAGGACCCTTAATGGGTGGTAAATTGGCCTATTTTTGCCCACACGGGCAGGGACACGAGCGTGTGTCTCAACTGTGTTTCTCGAGGACCATTTAGAAATGAGCCTGGGCAGACCACACAGTCTCACACACAGACGTGTGCTAGGCCGTGTGGCTATGTCAGTTTCGACCACGGGCTAGACACATGGGCGTGAGACTAGCCGTGTGATCCAAGTCAGTAGCCTTACTAATTTTCACATGGCCTAGCACACGGGCGTGTCTTGTGGCTGTGTGGACAAGTTAGTATGTATGCCATGTTTTGACACGGTCTAGACACATAGGTGTATCTAATGCCGTGTGAGGCACACAGCCTATTCACACGGGCGTATGACCTATACAACTTTGAAAAATGTATAAGTTATCGAAAAATTTTGTATGTGTTTGGTTTAGTCCTTACCCCTTTCTAATACATGTTTAAGGTCTCAATGACCTATATAAGGGACTCTATGTTAATGTTTGATTATGATTTTGGACGATGTTTATGAATTATTTGTAAAATGTTCCGATTTGTCTAGTAACACCTTTAGCCCTAGTTCGGCGACGGATATGGGTTAGGGGTGTTACATTTTGTTGGTATCAGAGCTACGATTTAATCAATTCTAGGACTAACGTAGTACATGTGAGTCTAGCTATACATGCCATATTTATGAATTGCGATAGTGTGATGAATCCTGACAATAAAAATGTGTTTTTATATAGCAAATGGATCCTGAACGAATTGTAGCTGACGATGTCAAAAGTAATGCGTCTGTCCCATGTAAGGGACAGCGCCATTCGATTCTAGACCGGCTACGAGTAGCTATGATGGAGAGGCTAGACAAGCCTTCTATCAGATGATGAATGATGGGTTCACCCAATGCATTGGAACTAATCCGGCTGTTCAATAACCCTTAACCCCGCCTAATCCTCCGCAAGTTTCGTTATGACACAAGTTAATCCGAATCAGTTGAATAAGCCTCTAGTCGATAAAATTAAAAAATATGGGGCCGAAGAGTTTCGAGCTACCACTAGTAATGATGCTGAGAGAGCTGATTATTGGTTAGAGAAAACGATAAGAGTATTTGATGAATTATCATTGACTCTTGATGAATGTTTAAAGTGTGCCGTTTCGCTTCTGAGAGATACGACGTATCATGGTGGAAGACATTGATATCCGTGGCTTTGGGAAAGCGAGTCACTTGGAATTTCTTTCAAATTGAATTCTGGAAGAAATACATCAGTCAGAGATTCATTGATCAGAAACGCAAAGAGTTTCTTGAGCTTAAACAAGGCCATATGTTTGTTACGGAATACGAACGAGAATTTGTGAGACTGAGTCAGTATGCACGAAAATATGTTTCAACTAAAGTAATCATGTGTAAGAGATTCGAGGATGGTTTGAATAAAGACATCAAATTGTTAATCAGGATTTTAGAAATAAAAGAATTTGTTGTGCTTGTTGAACGAGCATGTAAAGCTGAAGAGCTTGGGAAAGAGAAAAGAAAAGCTGATTCAGAAGCTAGAGAAGTGCGAAAGAGATCATCGAGCAAGCCATTTCAATCCACATCAAAGAAATTTCGAGATGATTATAGCTGTTCAAAGGATAATGTGGGACATTCGAGTAGAGATCGTGCTAGATCACATTCGAGTTTCAGAGTTCCAGCTACATCTATTGCCAGTGTTGGAAATGTTTGATCTAATCGACCCAAGTGTAAACATTGTGGTAAAAGACATCCCGACAATTGTAGATTATATGATCAGGCTTGTTTCAAATGTGGATCTTTAGATCACTTTATTCGTGATTGTCCCGAGTCTGTTGGTCAAGAAATTATACAAAATTCGAGGCCAAGTGGCAATGTATCTCGTGGTAGACCTCTCAGAAATACGGAAAATGTGAGTGGTAGTTAAAGAGGGACTAAAGACACTACTATTCGATCCGAGGCTAGAGCACAGAGCCTACGCCATCCAAGCTCGTGAGGAAGCTTCGTCTCCCGATGTTATAACTAGTACTTTCACACTTTACGATACTTCTGTGATTGCTTTGATAGATCCTGGATCAATGTATTCTTATATATGCATGAATTTAGTATCCAGTAAGACTTTGCTTATAGAGTCTACTAAATTCGTGATTAAAGTATCGAACCCCCTAGGTAAAAGTGTATTAGTTGATAAAGTCTGAAAGAATTGTCCATTAATATTTCGAGAAATTTGTTTTTCGGCTGATCTGATGTTATTACCCTTTGATGAGTTTGATATAATTCTGGGTATGGATTGGTAAACTTTGCATGATGCTGTTGTGAACTGCAAATGGAAAACTATTGATTTGAGATGTAAGAATGATGAAATATTTAGAATTGAATCTAGTGATTTAAATGGGTTACCGGCTATGATTTCGTCAATGAAAATTTTGAGTATTGTGGGAAAAGATTGTGAAGCTTATCTTGCCTATGTGATCGATTCGAAAGTGTCAAAAAAGAAAGTTGAATCAGTGCTTGTTGTCTGTGAATTCCCTGATGTGTTTCCTGAAGAACTTCCGAGATTACCTCTGATTCGAGGTTGAATTTGGCATTGAATTAGTGCCTGAGACTACTTCAATTTTGATAACTCCGTATAGAAGGGCTCTGACCGAGTTAAGAGAATTAAAGCCTCAGTTGCAAGAATTGACCAATAAAGGGTTTGCTAGACCGAGTTTCTCACCTTGGGGTGCTCCAGTTCTGTTTGTGAAAAAGAAAGACGGTACGATGAGAATGTGCATTGATTATCGTCAATTGAACAAAGTGACTATGTAATAGTCCGGTTTGGACCCTAGTTGGAACAGTGGTTTCGAGACCATGTAACCGATTCTAAAAAATATATATTTTAATATTATTTTTTGTGTCTGTGATATGTGAATTTATATCTGCAAAGTTTCTGTGATTTAATTTGTCTGTTTCTGTGCTTAAATTTGAATAAGGACTTAATCGCGTAAAATGTAAAAGTGGCCTACTATATGTTAAGTATGTTTATTTGACATGGCTTTTAAGTATGAGGTCCTTATTATGTTATTTGATCATTGGAAGATTGAATGGACATAAAAGGGCATGTGTTAGGTGAATGAATAATTTTATAACAAAAGGCAAAGTTGTCATTTAGTTAATATGTTAATATTAATAAAATGAAAACATGAAAGTGGCCATTTATCATGCATGATAGCCGAAAATCAGCAAAAAGAAGGAGGGTTTGAAGGTTTTATACATTCGGCACTTTGGTAGCTAGATTGAGGTATGAAATTTGTTCGGTTTTTGATATTTTCTATGTTTCTGTGATTGTTGCTTCGTGTTCTTCAAAACCCATGTCTGAATTTCTATTTTTTTTGAAGATTTTGAAAGGTTCCATTGATGATTATATGAGTTTTGTAATGTTTTTATATGGATTATGAAAGATATATGTGAGATTATCATACTTTATTCTTAAATTTTGATGAAATAGAGCTATTTGGGCTAATTTGTGAAATGAGGTTTTGAAGGACTAAATTGTGAATTAAATATGTTATTTGGGCTTCTATGGAAGCTATGAATATTCGGCTAAGCTATGAATATTCGGCTAAGCTATAGTTTTGGTGAATTTTACATATTTGTGATTTTGTGAAAAATGGACTAAATTGTCAAAGTGTGAAAATATAAGGGCTAAAATGCAAAGAGCCCTAAATATGTGTTTATGGATTATTTTGAATGAAATGAATGATTGAACAATTGAATTTGAATTGTATTAGATCAAGAACAAAGAAAATCAGACTTAGATCGAGGGAAGTCCAAAATAGTTGAATAAGCCGACTAAGCTTTCAAATCAAATGCATGCGAGGTAAGTCAAATTACAATTATGTGTTAAATTGACTAAATTCTGCGCATATATACTGTAATCTGTATTGGATGGCCTTGAGAGCCTGATGAATAAATTTTGAGTAAACTCCATTAGTATGCTAGTATCTGAAAAGCTCTGTACGTTTCTAAAAGAATGTTGACATTGATCTGAGATATCGTGTAAGACCGTGTCTGGGACACAGGCCTCGATTTGAGATTTACATGTAAGATCATGTCTTGGACATCGGCATCGTATTTGATTTCGTGTAAGACCCTGTCTGGGATAGAGGCATCGATACTGAATTACATGTAAGACCACGTCCGGGATGTTGACATTGTACTCGTTTATAAATATCTGTATCGTTTCTAAACTGTCTGATGATAGAGTACGAGATATGGGAATGAATATATGAAATGTATAATCCATACAGGTACGTTTGTATCGCACTAAATTTCTAAATATGAAATACTCTGTTTCTATGAACTAATGAATGCGAAGTGTGTATGGAATTTGGAAATAAAGTATGACATGTATGCGAGCAAATGAGCATGGTTGGGCTTATGAACTATTCTGTGAAATGGTTATGAATTCTTACTGTTGTTTTATACTTTATATGCTTTAGTATTTAGACCAATTGTATTTGGCTTACTAAGCTCTTTGTAGCTTACTCTGTGTGATTTCTGCCTGTTTTACAGTTGTCGTAGCTATTGAAGGCTCGGGGATAGTCGAGGATTGTCACCACACTATCAAACTCATTTTGGTACTTTTGAAAGTATAAATTTTTGAAGTATGGCATGTATAGGCTAGAATGTCTATGTATTTAAGCTTTGATATGTATGTATGTTATGCCATGAAAGTTGGCTAACAAATGGTATATTTGTGCTTAGTTTTGGTATGAATTTGAATAGGTTATTGAATGATGATGATTTAGTTAAAATGAAGCATGTTTTGAGCATGGAATTGGTTGAAAATTTTTGTATAGATGTTTAATATTGCTTGTAGGATTGACCCAAAAAGGGGTGGCGAATAGGCTTAAACCAAGCCTGTATTGTGCCACACGGTCAGGGACCATGGACGTGCCTTGTGGCCGTGTGTGCAAAGCAGTAACCTCTTAAGATCACATGGTTAAGACACATGGGCGTGTCATATGGCCGTGGGCTCAAGTCAGTAGCTAGCTAAGTATCACACGGCCATTGCAAATGGGCGTGTCTGTTGGCCGCGGGTGAAAGTCAGTATATATACTCTTTTTGGTACAATTGGATTGCATGGGCGTGTCTGGTGCCCATGTGAGGCACACGGCCTGGTCACATGGGCGTGCGTCCTCAACAGAATTGAAATATTTTCTGAGTTTTGAAATTCATGAATATGTTCGGTTTAGTCCCGATCTTTTTTAAAAGTATATTTTAGGTCTAGTAGACCATCATAAGGGACGAATTGTTGATGATTGCTTATGTATTAATGTTATTTGATATCTGTGATTCTAAATCAGTCTGAAATTTTCTTTCAGTCTGATAATGCCCCTTAACTATTCCGGTGACGGTTATGGGATAGGGGTGTTACAAACTATCAAGAATAAATACCCTCTGCCTCGAATTGATGATTTGTTTGATCAGTTGAAAGGAGCTACCGTACTTTTGAAGATAGATTTGAGATCCAGTTATTATCAGTTGTGAGTAAAATACTCAGACATTCCAAAAACCGCATTCAGAATGAGGTACAGCCACTATGAGTTCTTAGTTATGCCTTTCAGATTAACTAATGCACCTACTATCTTTATGGATTTGATGAACAGAGTTTTCAGACCGTATTTAGATCGATTTGTTTTCGTATTCATTGATGGCATATTGATTTATTCGCGTTATGAATCCGAGCATGCCGAGCATCTGAGAATAGTGCTACAGACCTTGCGAGATAAGCAATTATATGCGAAGTTTAGCAAATGTAAATTCTAGTTACGAGAAGTCAATTTTCTGGGCCATATTGTATCAGCATCAGGTATCTCAGTTGATCTGAGCAAAATTTCAGCTATTTTGGATTGGAAGCCTCTGAGAAATGTCTCCAAAGTCTACAGTTTTCTGGGACTTACCGGTTATTATAGACGGTTCGTAAAAGGGTTTTCTATGATTGCAACTCCGTTAACAAAACTGCTTCAGAAAAATGTGAAGTTTGAATGGTTTGAGAAGTGTCAGAAAAGCTTTGATCAGTTGAAAGCCCTATTGAGTGAAGCTCCAATGTTAGTACAACCCGAATCGGGTAAAGAATTTATGATCTACAGTGATGCTTTGTTGAATGGTCTGGGATGTGTTTTGATGCAGGAAGGCAAAGTTATTGCTTATGCTTCGAGACAGGTAAAGCCGCATGAAAAGAACGATCCGACGCACGATTCGGAATTAGTTGTGATTGTGTTTGCTTTGAAAATTTGGCAGCACTATCTGTTTGGTGAGAAATATAATGTATATTCAAATCATAAGAGTTTGAAATATCTGATGACTCAAAAAGATCTGAATCTACGGCAAAGAAGGTGGTTAGAATTGTTAAAAGACTATGAACTTGTGATTGACTATCATCCAGGAAAAGTAAATGTTGTTGCTGATGCTTTGAGTTGAAAATCACTGTTTGCTTTACGTGCGATGAATGCTCATTTATTTTGTCCAATGATGGTTTAGTTTTAGCCGAATTTAAGCAAGACCGTTATTCATTCAATAAATTATCGAAGCTCAGAAGGTTGATAATGAGATTTTAGCAAAATGAGCTCAGTGTAATTTAGATTCTGATTTAGAATTCAGAGTTGATAAAGATGATTGTTTGAGATTTCGAGATCGAATTTGTTTTTCGAGAAATCCAGAATTGATTCAGATGATTTTGAATGAAGCTCACAATAGTCGTTTATCTGTTCATCCGGGTAGTACAAAAATGTATAATGATCTGAAACAGCTTTATTGGTGGCCTGTTATGAAGCGTGATATCTCTGAATTTGTTACGAAATGCTTAACCTGCTAGTAAGTTAAAGCTGAACATCAGGTTCCATCTGGTTTGTTACAACCAATTATGATTCCGGAATGGAAATGGGATAGAGTGACAATGGACTTTGTTTCGGGTTTACCCCTATCTCCGAGAAAGAAAGATGCTATCTGGGTTGTTGACCGATTGACAAAATTAGCTCATTTTATTTCAGTACGATCTGATTACTCGCTTGATAAGTTAGCTGAGTTATACATTTCTGATATTGTGAGATTGCACGGTGTGCCATTATCTATTGTGTCAGACAGAGATCCAAGATTCACTTCACGGTTTTGGAAGAAACTGCAAGAGGCTTTAGGTACAAAATTGCATTTTAGTACTGCTTTTCACCAGCAAACGGATGGTCAATCCGAGCGGATTATTCAAATTCTCTAAGATATGTTGAGATGTTGTATTCTTGAGTTTGAAGGTACGTGGGAACAATATTTGTCTTTGATTGAATTTGCTTACAATAACAATTTTCAATCGAGCATTAAAATGGCACCATATGAAGCCTTATATGGTCGCAAATGCCATACACCATTGTATTGGACTGAGCTCTGCAAGAATAAGATTCACGGGGTTGACCTTATAAAAGAGACTGAACAGAAAGTAAAAGTGATCCGAGATAGTCTGAAAGCAACTTCTGATCATTAGAAATCATATGCATATTTGAAACGAAAAGACATTGAATTTGAGATCGGTGATAAAGTGTTTTTGAAAGTGTCCCCGTGGAAGAAAGTATTTTGATTCGGTAGAAAACGCAAATCGAGTCCGAGGTTCATCGGGCCATATGATATTAGCAAACATATTGGGCCAGTTGCTTATAGATTGCTATTGCCACCAGAGCTAGAAAAGATTCATAATGTGTTTCACATATCGATGCTTTGACGATACAGATCCGATCCCTCGCATGTGATTTCTCCGTCTGAGATTGAAATTCAGTCTGATATAACCTATGAAGAAGAACCGATCCGTATTTTGGCTCACGAGGTTAAAGAATTGCGAAACAAGGAAATTTCGTTAGTAAAAGTATTGTGGCATTGACACGATGTTGAGGCTACGTGGGAGCCCGAAAATGCTATGAGACAGCAATATCCGAATCTGTTCAACGGTAAGATTTTTGGGGACGAAAATCCCTAAGGGGAGAAAGTTGTAACAGCCCGGTTTAGACCCTAGTCAGAATAGTGGTTTCGAGACCACAAATTCAAGTCAACAAATATTTTAATATTATTTTTTGTGCTTATTATATGTGAATTGATGTGTGAGAAAGTCCTGTATAAAAATTTGATCATTTGTGTGCTTAATTTGCAAAAAGAACCTAATCGCATAAATTGTAAAAATGGCTTGCTATTTGTTAAAAGTGCCTAATTGATATGACTTAATAATTGTGGTGCCCTTATGTGGTTATTTGACCATGGTTATAATTAAATGACATTAATGGACATTAGTTGGTGGAATTTTAATGATATTAATAAGGTTATATTAGTAATTGTATAAATCAATGTTATTAATTATTACAAAACATGTAATTTGTGTTCATTTTGTTCTTGGTTGCCGAAATTAAAGAAAGAAAAGCTAGGGTTCTTGTGTTTAAATATTTGGCTACTTCCAAGCTTGATTAAGGTATGGTTTTGACTTGGTTTTTGATAATTTCTACATTTTTGTGATCGTTGCTTAGAGTTCTATGAAGCCCATGTTTGAATTTCTGAAATTGTTGATGATTTTGAGTTGAGCTTGTAACATCCCAAACCCAGCCTAGACGTTATGGCTGAATCTGTGATGTCACATGGAAGTGTTTCTCGAAAAACATAATTTCATTGCGAAGTCCGTTCTTTATTAAAACCTCTTTGTGATCTTAACAAAAAATTAGAATATCTTGTTCATCTTTAAAACTCAAGTCGTTTTAGCAAAATGTTAATCAAATTTGATTGTTATTACACTTTAAAATAATATTTGTTGCGGAAGGTTTAAAAATATGTTGCGTAAATGTGGTGTTTTGAAAAACATTTATCTTTTTGAAAATCTGCGGCTTACTAGTAACAGATATGAATCAAAGTAAATAAATCCCAAATTAAAATAAAAACTTAAAGAGGCCTTATTACAAAACAAATACCCAAATTAAATTACTCATATATTAAAAGTTAAAAATGGAAGCAAATGCGGTTGTGTGGCCACAATCGAGTTCCTCGCAACACCAATTTGCCTAAGAATTACCTGGCAAAAAAGCAGAAGAATGAGTTTATGAAAACTCAGTGTGTAATCTTTTAACATCAGTCAGTCATACAGTAGGCAATTATAGTTTGGGCTTAAGCCCATTTCAGCAACGATTCAATGTTCGTTAGGACCTTAGCCCATTACAGAATCAGTATCAGTGTGGGCCTTAGCCCATTACAGTGCCAGTAACAGTACAGAATGTAAACAAAAATCCTACCCAACCAGCCTCTACACTCCACTCCATCCAGCCCTACACTCCATGTGGGGATAAAATCAATCCAACCATCCCTACACTCCAAAATAGCAACGGTTGCGGCACTAAATAGTGATTGCAACAGAGCTGCCAGTACAGTACACTCCCTCCAATCAATAATAAACCCGTCCCCATGCAACATATCATAATATTATGCATGTATGCAATATATATAAAATGGCATGCTCGGATACAATCATACATAGATAAGGGCATAACAGTCATTTTACCTCATAGGGACATAACAGTCATTTATCAATTTGAGGATACTTATCGACCCAACAGTAGGTCCATAGTCGTCTCGGGCGACCCGTGCAACCTTAACAGTCAAGTAGTGAAAATGGGCCCAATGCCCATAATGTGGGCCCATGTGGGCTCACATGTTCGTGTGGCCCACTAAGCCCAAAAATGGCCTTGGCCGTGTGAACTACACAGCTTGGCCCAGTAATCTCCACATGTCCGTGTGGTTTTCTCGTATGGAGCCCACAAACCCATGGGGCCCATATGGCCCATTTCGGCCTAACGCGGCCCAAAACGGCCCAAGCCCATGAAATCGCTCATGGTGGTCTCTACAATCAAACGCCCACGTTTATGCATTCAGATTACAACACGAACGAGCACACGCCCATGTGGCATCAATAGTCGCATTTTTTGGCTTTTTTCGATTTATGATTTGGGCAGTGTTTACACACCTGATTGTGAAACTGCGCAACTAGACCACGAGCACTCCAACCTATATCAATAAAAGTTTCGATTATTAGTCTAACAATCGAGTTGGAGCGAACCTTAATCAAAGCCCTTATCCATAACATTACCTATCACTTGTCTAGATCAGTTGATTTAGGCTTGCTCACTTACTTCATTGCAAGAGCCTAATCCTTCTGCCTTAGGGATTACCTGCATACCAACCGAGCCTTATCAACCATCAAACAAAAGAACAGTTTGAACTTGACGAAAGGTCGCTTACCGAAAATGCAGAGTCTAGATTGGGAGGAAAGAACAATTGGCTCTCACCCACACTTTAGTCGAAAGTACACAAAATGATAGCACATCCCTAGCAGTGATTGGCAACGGAAAGAAGATGTTAGACGAAAGATCACACCGGTAGAGAGAAACCCGAGGGACATGTGTACTTACCGATTTATCAGAGAACACTTGCATAGGCCAAAAACAAAATGGGAAGAGATATATGTAGTAACGGTTAAAGTATTAAGATGGAAGGATGACAAGAGGAAAGGAGAAATGTAACACCCTTCGCCCGTATCCGACGCCGGGACAGGGTTCGAGGTGCTATCGGACTTAACTCAAGCAAACGCATATAAAAATTGAGTCATAAAATTTCTTTTAAATTAAAACTTCTCGTTCACATGCATTATGTCCCTTAAACGGGCTCACAAGGCCTCAAAACATGCATTAGGGACGGTTCGAGACTAAATCGAGAACTTAAGAAAAACTTGGATATAGAGCACACGCCCGTGTGGATATAGAGCACACGCCCGTGTGCTAGGGACACGGCCGTGTCCCGTACCCGTGCGGAATTAATTTCAAAATTCAACTTGCAGTGGTTTTTCACATGGCCTGGCACACTCCCGTGTGCCTGGCCCGTGTCCCTCACATGGCCTCGACACGCCCGTGTCTTAGCCCGTGTCCAAGAACCTGGACATTCTGCAATTTGGTCATGAACAAATTGAGGCAATACGGCCAAGGCACACGGCTGAGACACATGGCCATGTCTCTGCCCGTGTGTTTACTACCATGCATACTGACTTGAAATATTTCGGTGCAGGGGATACACGGCTGGATGACACGTCCGTGTGCCTACCTGTGTGGACAATCACAAGGCTATTTTCCAAGCCATTTTGTCACCCTCCCAACACATGCACATATACTTATACAATAGCATACAACATGGCATAAATGAGCACTTAAACATCCATAAGCATGTCATGATCATGGCAATTTCATATGCAACCAATATTATAGGTTGTACCTCTATCTTTACCACTTTAAGGCTATAGCTATCAACATGTTCTTCAAACCTCATTTTCAACACTAAGCATCCATGGTCACACCCACAAACCATTCATACCAAGCCACTAAAGGCACATCATAAATGAATAGGTTTACCAACCCCATAATCAAAATAAGCCAATACATTTGGCCAAAGCAAATGTCACACACTCAAATATTTAAACTCCTATACATGCCATAGACTCAAAGTACTTGAAATCACTTACACCAATAGCGGTAGCTTGACAGTGTGATAATATCTCCGACGAACTCCAACTCGAGCTAACTTGGCAACACTAGAGAACATGGGAAAGGAAAGGGGGTAAGCTTTACGCTTAGTAAGTTCATATGAAACAATTTATAATGATTTTCTCAAATTAGAACAGGGAATTTCGAAGTCATTCTGACTCTGTCTAACACAACTTCAAATGTCTCATTATAGAAAATTATTTTGCTTACACGGTTTTGTTTATAAGAAACTAGACTCAATAAGCTTTAATTCCATATTTTATGCAACCTCTAACTCATTTCCCACTATTTTTAATGTATTTTCAAAGTTACGCCACTGCAGTAGCCCAAAACTGTCCAGGCTGATTTACTCATTTACAATTATTGTTCACCAAATTAATATAACATCATTTCATCTATCATGGTAAGAACACATAGCTATGCACCATAAGCATGGACCCATAATCTCAATGTCATCAAGTATCAACGACTTATTCCAAATCATGCCATTTTCATAGTATTCACCAAATACTATATGCATCATAGATTATCACATATTAAAGCATTACTCATAAGTTTAGTGTACATACTTGTGCAACTTGTAACATAACTCAAGTACATACTCACCAATGACTTACCTCATTGGAACCATTATCAACTCTTTCCTCGGATTTCCCGTTGAACACTTGGAATACTAATGGATACAAGGAAGATTGCACATAAGTGCTATATAAGCAGCTAGACCACTCAATAGCACGTAATAAATGTAGCCAAAGCTACCTCATAACATGTAACACATCCATAATGAACTCGGACCACTCAATGAGCTCGAATTTATAGTTTCCTAGTGACATGTCACTTGTATCCTAGACTATTGCTAAGGTTCAAATGGGATTTTCCTCTCATACTTTGCATCTTTGTCATACTTGCTCGTAAATGGCATCTCACCATGTTCATAACATATTCATACTTTCATGGCAATAATTTACATTTAAGGCATGCATCATCAAACACATCACATGGTAACAATAAAGCATTCAATTTCACATATTTCATATACCACATGTCATGTATCATCATTTTCTTACATTTCATGTAATATTCTCCATGTCATAATTCCACACATTAAACAACATTCCATCAACTTTTCCAATATGTTAAATCATATAATATATGCAATATTAATAAGGAATGTAATCCAAACATAACTTTGCATTATTATTATCATATGAACTTACCTCGACACCAAATTGGTAAAAGAGGCCTAAACATCAATCTCTCGTTTTTCCTCGTTCTAATCCCGAATCTCGTTTTTCATCATCTATAACATCACATTTAACTTATTAAAACAATATACTAATCAAATAAGTCCATCGACACACTTTGGCATAATTTACAATTTTGCCCCTATATTTTGCCATAATTACCAAATTGCCCTAGGCTCGAAAAATGATTTTTATTCAATTTCTTTACTCCTTAAGCCTAGATGAGCCATTTTCATAACTATAGCAACTCATAATTTCAACTATTTCACACATTTACAACTTGTTTTACAACTTTGCAAAATACCCCATTTTTAGGTGTTTTCATGCAAACTTCTTCCACAAAAGTTGTTTATAACACTACCAAGACTCATATTCTTCCATAAAAACTCAGCAAACAAGACATATGCTTTCATGGAAAAACCCTATACTCTTAATCATTTTGCAAACCATGGGTTACCACTTTGGCTACATGTTCAGACGTTTTACACTAGTGTGAAGCCCTCAACGAGGCAACTCATCGACGCAGCCGCCGGTGGAACTTTGAATAACAGAAAACCTGAAACAACTTACAAATTCATTGAGGAGATTTCACTGAATAACTATCAATGGCAAGTCACAAGGACAAAACCGATGAAAGCAGCCGGTGTTTTCAACCTCGATACGGTTATTATGCTCTCTAACTAGGTAGAACTCTTAAATAAAAAGATTGATGGTTTATATGGTTCTACTCAGGTACATCCAGTGATGAGGTGTGATTCAAGTGGAGGAGTACATGCAGATTATCCATCCTTCAACCCTAGCACCAAGGAGGAACAAGTTCAATATATGGGTAATAACAATTCTAGATCTCAAAATAACTCATATAGTAACACGTATAATGCAGGTTGGAGGAACCATCCCAACTTCTCATGGGGTGGTCAAGGAAATCAAAAGCCACAACATCCCTCAGGTTTTCAACAACCACTTTACCAGCAGGAAAAGAAGCCGAACCTCGAGGAGATGCTAACAAAATTTATCTCGGTGTCAGAAACTCTTTTCCAGAATACCTAGACAACTCTTAAAAATTAGCAAGCATCTATTCAGGGGCTCGAGAACCAAATAGGCTAGTTGGCAAAGATGATTTCTGAATGACCACAAGGTAGCTTATCGAGTAATACAAAAACTAACCCAAAGGAGCAGCTTAACACAATTACTATTCAAGATAGTGGAACCTGAACCAGAACCAAGGCAAGGAATTGTGGTAACCAAAGGTAAGGATGAGGTAGACCACAATGAGCAGAAACCGATAAGTACAGAGTACAAACCTCGAGTGCCATACCCCAATGCGACAAGGAAATACCACATAGAAGAACAATTCAGTAAATTCCTTAAATTATTAAAAAAATTACATATTGACTTACCGTTTATTGAAGCTCTTTCGTACATGCCAAACGCAGTTAAATTTCTAAAGGAGCTTCTAGCAAATAAATGAAATATGGATGAAGCGTCGCATGTGGAGTTGAACGCAGTGTGCTCAGCCATACTACAGAATAAGCTGGCCAACAAATTGAAAGATCCAGGGAGTTTTACGATTCCTTGTTTAATTGGTAGCTTAGATGTTAGTAATGCTTTGGCTGATTTGGGGGCTAGCATTAATGTCATGCCCTATAAAATGTTTAAATAACTAGGTCTTGGGAAACCCAAACAAACTAGAATGAGCATTCAGTTAGCAGATAAAACAATTAGATTTCCTAGGGGTATCATTGAAGATGTACTTGTTAAAGTTGACAAATTTATATTCCCAGTTGATTTTGTTGTTCTAGAAATAGAAAAGGGTAGTGACGTGCCTCTAATTTTAGGAAGGCCCTTTTTAGCAACTGCTAGAACCATTATCGATGTTGGTACAGGTGAACTCACACTTCGTGTGGGTGATGAGACAATCACCCTTCAAGCTCGCAATTCAAGTAACACATCAAATATCGAGGGTGATTGTATAAATCATACCACTAAAACTGACCATGTGGTGCAACCTCCTTTGCAGGAAACACATCCGAAAAGCATACATGAGCCATGTTCAAGTAACAACAAAGGACCCATCTATGAAGAACGAAGGCTACGAGTCGAGGAACTAGATGAATGGCAGACACAGAAATCGAGAACAAACGAAAAACTGAAACTATGCCATAACGAACCCAATGGTTCACCAAATCAACTTAAGGTTGGAGACAAGGTACTACTAGATGCCGCAGACCCTCGCATTACCACCTCTGAACTTAATGGAGAAACCCCTCTTACTGTACTTAGCATTTTTCCATACGGCACAGTCGAGGTAATTCATCCCAAATTCGGTACGTTCAAGGTAAATAGTACTCGTCTCAAACCTTATTTTGATAAAATTGATAGCATGAATGAGGAGTGTAAACTCCTCGAACCACCATGACCACGCAACAGAGAGGTAAGTCGAGCTTAGACTATAAATAAATGCTTCTCGGGAGGCAACCTAAGCACTAACGGTGTTAACTTCTTTAAATTTTAGTTTTTAACATTTAATTCACTAACTGAGTCACTGAACACAGGTTTTCCAGAACCACACGACCAAGCACACGGGCGTGCCTTAGGCCGTGCACATACCATAGAAGGAAAAACAGCCGTGCGAAACAGCCGTGTGAAAATAGGGCAAAATTTTTCCCCAACACGGGAGTCGATAAGTTGCCATGGCTGTGCGACATGGCCGTGGATGACTCTGTTACAACAACATGGGCGTGCGACACGCCCATGCTCACTACCCGTGGTCAAGATTGACAAAATAACACGAGCGTGGACATACATACACGGGTGTGGGAGAAGCAAACGAAGCAGGACACGACCGTGGGACACGGCCGTGTGCATCAACACGCCCAAAGAACACAGGCGTGGGCTGAATTTCAGACACGCCCAAATTTGAAAATCATGATATACATGAGCTAAAATTAGAGCACACGACGGAACCCTAGCCGCCGGAACCCTTTCACACGACCTCTCTGCCACGCCTGTGTGCCGACCACAGTACTAACCTTGATGACCCAAGCTCTTCCTTCTAGCATTTGTTTACTTTTTTTTCTCTCTATTCTCTTCAAATCTTTTACTTATTGTATGATTTTTTATTGTTCTATTTGACTATTTTGAGTAATATTCATGGTTATAATGATAGTAATATTTATGCTCTTTGTTAGAAATTTGCCATTTTAGTCAATACATTATGCTACATTCATCCATTTTCTTGTTTCCATGGATTTCATACTTACCCACACCATATTTCATATTCTCAAACCCACATGCATTCATTCACTAGGTATTCTATTTAGCACTATTCTCATGTTCCTATTGTTTTTAATGACTTCCATAAGAATTTAGTTACTTTTCGGTACATCTCACCTTTTGCCTATGATGCCCATGAAGTATTCTTCTTTAATTTGAAAATACTTGCAGACTTCTCCATGCTATTCTTGGGAGTATTGTTTTAACTTGGACTTCTCATTACAGGTATACCATGTCAACTTCACATGGCAAGAAGATCGTCGTCCTCGCTTCAAAAAAATGGAAGGGACTCGGAGCCACATCGGCAAACGCATCAACTGAAGTGCGCCACCCCTTTCTCCAGTTTCCGTTGGGACCCCAGGAGGAACACTTTTAGATACTATGGGCCCGACCCCTAAGTGTGGGCCGCTGCATTGATTGGGTATCACTTGAACAAATCCAACTGGCTAACGATATCCGAGCCCTTCTGATGGCTGACCCATGGGGCCTCTTTTTCGAGATCATCGAGCTGACGTACCTCGAGCTCACACTTGAACTCTGCTCGACCTTCCACCTTCAAGTCATCATGACACTGTTCGATGATCCTGGAATGGTCCAGTTTTGTCTCGGCGGCTTAGTGCTCCAGTTGAGCGTACCGGAGTTCAAAATTGCACTAGGGCTGTACACGGAGGAGTTCATGGACGACAACGAACTTGATACCCTCCATCGCCACATCCAATACTCTCCTTCAAAGTACTAGAAAGCCCTCATCCCTTTCTCGGCCACCTACGACCCTAGCCGCTCCAAGGCATCGGCTCTCGCCCCATCCCTGAGGTACTTACATGCCATCTTGGCCCACACTCTAACAGGACGGCGAGAGAGCACCGATGTCGTCAACACTCACAATGCCTACTTTTTATGGAGTATGGCGTATGGGCACGTCTTCGACCTTGCCTATTTCATCGCCCTCGCCATTCGCCATTAGACGGAGCGACATAGGAAGGGAGTCATCTCTATTGGCCCCTATGTGACTCGTCTGGCGCGCTACTTTGGCCTCCTCAACACAGCGGCACAATCATCCTCCCTTACTCTCATCGGCCAGATGTCCTCACAGGGCATCTCGAGTATGCTACATATAAGAATGATCGAGAAACGAAGTGGAACCGACCCTTCCCAGTACCGTCTGGTCCAGTCCGTCGAAGAGAAGGACCTAGAGGACATTAGTGATGATGTCCCTCCACGTCATGAGGACCCACCATCTCAGCCACCACCTATCCATCGTCCAGTTCATACGGCAGCTTCATACTCTGACATCTCTGAGCGCCTTACTCGATTTGAGCAGCAGTGTTTTCAGTGCTTTAATCATATTGATGCTACTCTACATCAGATTTGTCAGCACCTTCGCATCTCATCGCCACCACCACCTCGCGAACCATCTGGCGATGACGATGTTTAAAGACTTTTTATTAATTATTTTTATTTTCAATTTTATCTTTATTTATATTCTTAAAGTATTTTTTATTTTATTTTCTTTAATACTATTTCATTCTTAGGTTTTATAATTTTTATTGAATAATTTATAATTTCAGCTATTTCATTACGAGTAATTAAGCTTCTTTATATTTCCTAAAGGAGTTCTTGATTTTATCATAGTTAGAAAGAGCTCTAAAGCTCACCTTCACTTAGGAACTTGCAACTCCATTAGAAAAGGTTCTCCACAACTGCCATGTCCTACCCCACCACTACGATAACCTCTTCATTGGACATTGTAGTTGTGGAACCCAACCTTACCACCACCATAGTATCCTCCTCCAATCTCATCATTGCCTTGGCCGATTATTCTCCATTTAAGAAGTTTCACCTCTCTCCCTATCTTATGATTTTATATTTTTCCGTATATCTATCATTGTACATTGAGGACAATGTACATCTTAAGTGTGTGGGGGGCTTATCTATATCATTATTAGAAAAATCCCTAAATTTTATCTTATTCTCATGTGATCTTCTCATATCATTATTAGAATGAATTTTGATTAATATATGATTTTTATTGATATGTCTTGAATTAAAACATAGGCATTCATAATGAATTTTAATTAATTTATGATTTTTATTGATATGTCTTGAATTAAAACATAGGCATTCATGCATTGATTGTTTAAACTTTAAGGAATTAGAGAATCAAGCACGATAAGTTGACTTTTGGGAATTAAAAAAAAATTTAGGTTGTTTCCCCAAGGTTAGACATTATTGTGAGTTAAAATTCACAAGGTTTAAACATTAAAAAAGCCATAATTTTTGTAAGATCTTGAGCCTTTAAGAGCATCTATTATTTCATTAATGCTCACTTTTATTGTTGCTTTGAGTGCGTCAATCTTAATTTTTTATTCTAGAACTTGCTTGATTATGCATGTCAAGACCACACCATTTGATTTGATATGACAAGATGATAAAGGCACTTAGGCTTAACCCACTCACTCCATAAAAGCCTACCTTCATAATTAACCCTTAGTGAACCCTCTTGAGCCTAATAACCCATTCATTGATTTACCCTCCATATTAACCCATAACCCATTATTGTTGAAATCCCCTAAATTAATTTGATCCCTATTTTTGTCGAGATTTGATTTGAATAAATTGCTTAGCTAAGTTTTATCTTTGATAGTTAGTCTATGTTATTTGACATGTTCTTAAAAAAATTACAATACAGATATTTATTTTAGTAGTAATTCTTTGTTTTTCAAGCTTAAGTGTTTAAGTCCATATTTTGAGAAGAAGCCCACATGTATTGAATTGATGATTAGTTGTTTTTCTAGTTAGGTAATTTTTCAATTCAATCTCGATTCTAACCTTTTCTTTTAGCTTATGACCACACCCCCTAACCAAAGCCACGTTTCAACCCTTTAAAGACCTTTTGATTGATGTATCATCTCATTATATAGTGGTGGAGATTTGATTTTCATGCAAGCCTATGGTAATAACTTTTCATATTGACTATTGAGTGCTTTAACTTATTGTCCTTAAAACACCTCGAGTGATTTGAGTGAATCTCTAGTGAGGATGTGAAACTCTGTGATATTTTGAATCAATGGTAATTACCTAGATGAGGGGAGACACCTATGTTCTCGTGATAAAATACGAAACTTGGAATGTTTGAAACTTTAATGTTCTTTAGTTGAATTCTCAATGTATGATTACTTATGGATTATTTTGAGATATCATTAATAAGAATTATAAGTCGAGAAGAATTGATTTTGATTGTGAGTTGAGGATTTTTCTTGAGGACAAACAAACGCTTAAGTGTGGGGATATTTGATAAACCGTAATTTATACATATTTTTATCCCATATTTAGCACATTTATGGATGAATTCTCCTTAGAATTGGTGAATTTGATGCCCATAATCCTTTAATTTCATGTTTTATACTTAGGTGAGGATAAGAGAGTAAAAAGAGCGAGAAACGGGCCAAAAACAGAGAAAATGGGCTAACGTGGGAAATCAACATGGCCTGGACTTCCTCACATGGGTAGACCACACGTCCGTGCCCTTCTAGCAGAATTAAGCATGACTTACACGGGTAAACCACATAGTCGTGTCTATTCAATAGACTTTAACACGGTTTGGAGCAATCAAACACAGGCGTGTCCCTGTCGAGCCCAAGTTGAGTTCTATTCGGAAAAGGCAACTCTTGAGAGTTCTAAAGCATTCTAAAGCCTATTTAAACACCAGAGAGGAGGATGAAAAGGGACATAGGGAGTAGAAGGCAAGGAATTACTCGAAGAAAGCCGATTGATCCATCTCAGAGGCGGATTCTCCTTCAAGACGGAAGATTTCCCTTAATTTTCCTTCAAGAGTTTTGTGTTTTCTTTATGTTTTGTTATCATTATTATTCTGAGATGTTTTCTTTTACACTTACGAACTAAATCTCCTAAATACCTAAGAGGAATGAAACTTAAGATGGGTCTTGTTATTATTTTCTGAATTATATGATAAATACTTGATTTGTTCTTAATTATGTGTTCTTAATCCTTATTTTAATATTTCAGGATATTAATTCAAGTATTGATGTGCTTATTCAGAGGAGCAAAAGTCCCTGTCTAAGAGTAGATCTAGCATAATTAAGCAGAGTTGCATGCAATCCTAGATATAGGACGACATAAATCTGCCGGATTAGGGTCAAACCTAATAAGGGAATCTATAGGTCGAGTTAATGCAACAATAGGGGTTTTAATTAGAAAGAGATTTCAATTAATCAACCTAGGGTTAGACGTTGTTAGTCTCGAGAGAGATAATAATATAAATTAGGGATTTCTACGGATCAAGTCAAGTGAATAAGTCGTCTAATTCAGAGTCAAATAACAAGTGAAGTCTAGGTGGATTTTTCCTTGGGTATTGTCTTAATCAATCGAATTTTCAAAAAGTATGTTCCCTAATTTTCTTTCTGTGAATTCTTAGTTAGTTAATTAGTTTAGATAAAACAAACCCCTTTATTTTTAGGCTAGATAATAAGAAAAGAGTTAATACTAGTACTTTTAGTTCCTTTGGGTTCGACATCCCGGTCTTGCTAAAACTATACTACTGTTCGATAGGTACACTTGCCTTCGTCATGATAGTAGTTTGTCTTCAAGAATGATCAAATATAAATTTATTAAAACTTATCACGAATCAACACGATCAATTTTGCGCCGAGGTAAGTTGTGTGTAAGTAATTCAACAACTCCAATATTACGTATCTAATATTTTGACATTTTATGATACATGTATGTATGCCTTAATGAAATTGACATGTGATGATCTAATGGAAGTTTAGTTATATCCTCGTGTCTCGGAAGCCCGGGTGACCCAAAGGAATACTTAGGACTTCGATGTCATGACACCGTGCTAAATGAGATTTTATGTAAGACCATGTTCAAGACATGGCATCGGCGATGATATATATGCCTGTGTAAGACCATGTTTAGGAGATGGCATCAGCGATGATATATGTGCCTGTGTAAGACCATGTCTGGGACATGGCATCGATAATGATATATGTGCTTGTGTAAGACCATGTCTGGGACATGGCATCAGTGATGATATGTGGATTCATGGAAGACCATGTCGGGGACAGGGCATTGGTACTTTATTTGGTATAAGACAATCCCGAGAGTCATTTAGTATTAAAGTGGTTCAACGGGCCACTCAAGATGTTGGGTTAAGAAGTAGAGTGATATAAGTAAGAATGTATGGTACCAGTATGTACGTAAACCTCATGAGTATTAAACTCGATTCAAAATAGGAAATTTAGCATGAGTAGAAATGAGTGAGATAAGCTTGGTTTTTAATGATATTTATTGTCAATTTTGACTACGTTCATGTGTGTAGTATGATATTGTGGTGATAATTGATAATATTTTTAATCTATGAATATCTTGACTTATGTTGTTTATTATTTACATGCAACTTACTAAGCCCTGTGCTTACCCATCTCTTCTTTCCCGTTTCTTTTAGTATCGTCAAGCTAGCTCGAGAATCGTGGACGTCGAAGCTTGAGTCACACTCTCAACAAGTCTTTTTGGGTATAGTTAGTTTACTAAGTTTAAGTATGGCATGTATAGCGTACTTAGTATTTTTTTATATGTGCCATATTTGTTAGCCAAAGTGATGGCTCCTTTTGGTATATTATTCCATTTGTATATGGCCATGAATTATGGCTCATATTGATTATTGGGTTGAAATCCCTAAATATTGTTACATGCGTGAGATGTGTTATTACTTTTGTGGTGTGTGCCAAATGGTTGATAAAATATGGAATTTATGCTTGATGGATAAATGATGTCAATTGGTATGGTCACTATATTAATAAAGGTAAAGAAATATATTGAATGAACTTAACAAGTCAAGGAGTCCCAATTAGGTAAACTTGATATGAATTTATCATGCATGAGTTAAAGCTATGGATGTCTAAGTGACCTTTTTATGCTATGACAACCACCATTGGCATGTGAGTTTGTATTGGGGTTGTTAAAAGTGACAAGTGGGCTTGGAAAATAGCCTTAAAGTTGTTCACACGGGTGGACACACGGACATGTGTCTAGGCCGTGTGTGACACACGGTCAGCCCCATGGGTGTGTAATCTGGTCGTGTGTCCCTTGTACCCTAGTTTTACAAGTCAGTATGCATGGTAGTAAACACACAGGCAGAGACACGGTCGTGTGTCTTAGCCGTGTGGAGGACACGACCTTAGGACACGGGCGTGTGCCCAGGTCGTGTGAAGTCTGTACCTTAAATGTGAAAATTAAATTCACCACACGGCCTAGTACACGGGCATGTGACTTGGCTGTGTGATATTAAATTTATGCTAATGTCATAAATAGAGAATTAAACAGCCTAGGGACACGGACTATCAAGGGCACACGGGCATGTCCTTGTGTCCAGATGGGCGTGTGACCCTATTTTATGAAAAATTTCCTAAATTTCACGGTTTAATCTAGAATCACCCCGCGATGTATGCTATGGGCCTTGTTGGCCCATATTAGGGATGATGTGCATTTGTATGTACAATTTTGTGTTCAAAAGCAATTTTATGGCTCGATTCTACATGTATGTTTATGTTTTAGCCCGGTAATGCCCTATACCCATCCCGACAATGGATACAGGCAAGCGGTGTTACATTTATTAGTATCAAAGCTATGGTTTAGTCGGTTCTAGGACTACGTAGCGAGTGTAGAAGTCTAGTTATACATGCCATACGTGTATTATGATAGTGTGACAACTCCTGACAATTGAAATTGTGTTTTATATAGTAAATGGATCCTAAACGAGCAGTTGCTGACGGTATAGAAAATAAAGCGCCTGCTACCACCGAAGGAGCAGTGCCAGTTGATAGTAGATCCGAGACGATTAGTAGAAGAGAAGGAGGCAAAGAAGCTTTTCTCTACATGATGAATAATTGGTACACCGAGTTTGTTCGGGCACACCCGGGTGTTCAACCTCCCCCACCCCTCCTATTCCTCAGCCTACCCCTATAGCTCCCCAAGTTTTTGAGATGGTGAGAAGGGAAAGGCCTCCGGTTGATTGAATTAGAAAGCAAGGA
This sequence comes from Gossypium longicalyx, assembly GCA_025698465.1. Lineage (NCBI taxonomy): Eukaryota > Viridiplantae > Streptophyta > Magnoliopsida > Malvales > Malvaceae > Gossypium > Gossypium longicalyx. The sequence continues at coordinate 60,359,754 of CM046995.1, read as the reverse complement.
GCTGAAGAGTTCCAAGCTAACATTAATGATAATCCAGAAAGAGTAGAGTTTTGGCTCGAGAACACCATCTGAGTCTTTGATGAGTTATCATGCACACCGAAGGAGTGTATGTAGTACGTGGTATCACTTTTAAGAGATTCAGCTTACTAGTGGTGGAATACCCTCATGTCGATTGTGCTAAAGGAGAAAGTGACTTCGGAGTTTTTCTAAGAGGAATTTTGCAAGAAGTATATCAGTCAAAGGTTTATGGATCAAAAGAGGAAGGAGTTCCTCGAGTTGAAACAGGGTAAAATGATAGTTACCAAGTATGAGCATGAGTTTGTGAGGCATAGCAAATATGCTCAAGAATGTGTATCTACTCAAGCCATCATGTGTAAAAGATTTGAGGACGGGTTGAACGAAGACATCCGATTGTTGGTTGGCATCCTTGAGTTGAAAGAGTTTGTAGTCTTGGTCGAAAGAGCATGCAAGGCAGAAAAATTGGCCAAAGAAAAGTGGAAAGCTGATTTGGTGTCTCGAGACTTGAAGAAGAGGCAACTGAAAAAATCTTTTCAATCTTCATCTAAGAAGTCAAGAGAGTTTACTACTCGATTTAATGCCTCTGTTAGGTATTTGAGCAAGAAAAGGAGTAAATAGTACACAGTTTCGAAAGCTTAGACTACCTCAATTGCCAGTGTAGGGAATGCTCGACCTGATAGATCAGGATGTCTCCAATGTGGGAGACACCAATTTAGCGAGTATCAAGGGAATGATAGAACTTCTTTAAGTGCAGTTCCTTTGATCCCTTTGTTAAGGACTACCCCGAGAGGACAGAAAGAAAAAATCTCCAAGGAACAAGGTCAGATAGTACTGCTAATAAGGGAAAACCTTAGAGGAATTCGGGTAGTGGAACGAGTAGTAAATGTGCACCTAAAGAGTCTGCTGTGAGACCCGGGGGCAGGGCACCTGCGAGGACCTATACCATTCACGCTCGCGAAGAGGCCTCATCTCCTGATGTAATTACGGGTACATTTTCTATCTATGAAACTCCTGTTGGTGCTTTGATTGATCCGAGGTCTACCCATTCGTATATTTGCATGAAGTTGGTGTCTGGTATGAACTTGTTTGTTGAACCTACTGAATTCATAGTAAAGGTGTCAAACCTGTTAGGCAAGTATGTGTTAGTTGATAAAGTGTGTAAAAATTGCCCTTTAATGATTAGAGGTCATTGTTTTCTGGCTAATCTCATGCTATTACCATTTGATGAATTTGATGTAACTCTTGGTATGGATTGGTTGACCACTCATGACGTGGTAGTGAATTGTGGAAGAAAGTTTATTGAACTGAAATGTGAGAATGGTAATGTTCTTCGGGTTGAACCAAATGAATTAAATGGCATGCCTGCAGTGATTTCTTCCATGTCTGCTCAGAGATGTATAAGAAAGGGGTACGAAGCTTACCTCGCCTTTGTGCTGAACACTAAAGATTCTGAGTTAAAGATTGAGTCGGTACCAGTAGTATGTGAATATCTGGATGTATTTCTAGAAGAATTTTCGAGGTTACCTCGTATTAGGGAATTAGAGTTTGGCATTGATTTGACTCCTGGTACTGCGCCTATTTCAATTGCTCCATATAGGATGGCCCCAACAGAATTAAAAGAGTTGAAGCTTCAGTTACAGAAGTTGACTGATAAGGGTTTCGCGATACCAAGCCTTTCACCTTGGGGTGCTCCCGTATTATTTGTGAAAATAAAGATTGTTCGATGAGACTATGTATAGATTATCGACAACTCAACAAGGTGACAATAAATAACAAGTATTCTTTGCCAAGGATTGATGATCTATTTGATCAATTGAAGGGAGCCACGGTATTTTCAAAGATAGACCTGAGGTCTGGTTATTATCAGTTGCGGGTTAAAGAATCAGATGTGTCTAAGACTGCCTTTAGAGCGAGGTATGGCCATTATGAATTCCTTGTTATGTCATTTGGGTTAACAAATGCTCTTTCCTTGTTTATGGATTTAATGAATAGAATATTTCGGCCTTATTTGGATAAATTTGTTGTGGTGTTCATTGATGATATTTTGATTTATTCAAGAGATGAGGCAGAGGATGCCGGGCATTTGAGAACTATTTTGCAGACTTTGAGGGACAAACAGTTGTATGCCAAGTTCAGTAAAAGCAAATTTTGGCTTCGTAAAGTCGAGTTTTTAGGACATATTGTTTCAGGAGACGGTATTAGAGTTGACCAGAGTAAGATTTCAGCCATTATTGACTGGAAACCGCTGAAGAATGTGACAGAGGTCAGAAGCTTTTTGGGTTTGGCCGGTTATTACGGATGGTTTGTTAAAGGATTTTCAATGATTGTCACTCCAATGACGAAGTTGTTACAAAAGGGTGTTAAGTTCGAATGGACAGAGAAGTGCCAACAGAGTTTTGAGAAATTGAAAGCGTTGTTGACTAAAGCTCAAGTGTTAGTTCAACTTGAGCCGGGAAAGGAGTTCGTGTTCTTCAGTGATGCATCCTTGAATGGTTTGGGATGTGTGCTTATGCAGGAAGGAAGAGTGATAGCCTATGCATCTAGACAACTGAAACCGTATGAGAAAAATTGCCCGACACATGATTTAGAGCTAGCCGCCATTGTGTTTGCATTAAAGATTTGGAGACACCATTTGTATAGTGAGACTTGCCGAATATTCACCGATCATAAGAGTTTGAAATACCTGATAACCCAAAAGGATTTAAATCTTAGGCAACGGAGATGGTTAGAGTTGATAAAAGATTATGAGTTAATAATTGACTATAAGAGTTGATAAAAGATTATGAGTTAATAATAGACTATCATCCGGGAAAAGCGAATGTGGTCACCAATGCCCTAAATAGAAAATCCTTGTTTGCTTTGAGAACCATGGATGCTCAGTTAGCCTTATCAAACGATGGTGCTGTCGTAGCAAAGTTGAGAGCTAGGCCGATGTTCCATCAAGAAATTTGTGAAGCTCAGAGTAATGATAATGAGTTGCAAGCCAAGAGAACTCAGTGTGAGTCGGGTTTTGAATCTAATTGGCGGGTTGATTCTGAGGGTTGCTTGATGTTCCGAGATAGGATTTGTATTCCTAAAGATACCAAGTTGATTAATAAGGTTTTGAATGAGGCAAACAATATTTGACTGTTAGTACACCCTAATAGTAAGAAAATGTACAATGATTTAAAGAAAATGTATTAGTGGAATGGCATGAAAAGAGATATATCCGAGTTTGTATAGAAGTGCTTAATTTGTCAGCAAGTAAAGGCCGAACACCAAGTACATTTAGGATTACTACAGCTTATCATGGTTCCTGAGTGGAAGTGGGATCGAATTACCATGGATTTTGTATCGGGTTTACCTTTAACACCGAGTAAGAAAGATGCGGTATGGGTCGTTGTTGACTGATTGACGAAATCGGCTCATTTCATCCCGTTACGTACTGATTACTCACTTGATAAATTGGTTGAGTTATATATTTCTAAAATTGTGAGACTTCTCGGAATACCCTTATCAATCATATCGGATAGAGATCCAAGGTTCACCTTACAATTTTGGAAAAGGTTACAAGAAGCCTTGGGCACGAAATTGAATTTTAGTATTACTTTCCACCCACAAACCGACGGCCAATCTGAGAGAGTGATTCAAACCTTGAATGACGTGTTGAGATGTTGTGTCCTAGAATTTCAAGGTAGTTAGGAAAAACACTTAGCTTTGTTTGAGTTTGCCTATAAGAACAAATTTCAGACGAGCCTAAAAATGGCACCTTATGAAGCACTGTATGGTCGGAAGTGTCGAACTCCCTTGTATTGGACAGAGCTCATGGAAAATAAATTGTACGGAGTAGACTTGGTTAAGGAAACTGAAGACAAAGTAAAAGTGATTAAAGATTATTTGAGAGCGGCACCGGATAGACAAAAGTCTTACGCGGATTTAAAAAGGAAAGAAATTGAGTTCCAAGTGAGTGATAAAGGTTTTTTGAAAGTATCCCCATGGAAGAAGGTTCTGAGATTTGGCAGGAAGGGCAAGTTAAGTCCTCGTTTCATAGGACCTTACGAGATCACAAAAAGGATAGGACCAGTAGCTTATCGGTTGGGTTTACCACCAGAATTGGAAAAGATCCATGATGTATTCCAGGTGTCTATGTTGCGTCGTTATAGATTGGACCCCTCATATGTGATATCACCGACAGAAGTTGAGATTCAACCGGACATGATTTATGGTGAAGAGCCGATCAAGATTTTGGATCGAGAAGTCAAACAATTAAGAAACAAGAATATCACCTTAGTAAAAGTGTTATGGCATAGGCATGGAATAGAGGAGGCTATATGGGAGCCCGAGGAAGCCTTAAGAAATCAATACCCGCACTTGTTTACCGGTAAGATTTTTAAGGACGAAAATCCCTAAAGGGGGAGAATTGTAACATTCCAAATTAGGGCCTAGTTGGAACAGTGGTTTCGAGACCACAAATCTGATATGGAAATAATTATTTTATGGATGTTATGAGGTCCATGATATATATGCATGCCTATGTGAAAATGTCGATGAGAAATTTTACCGATAAGGTGTCCAATTGAGTTATTAGGACTAAATTGCAATAAGTGAAAAATAAGTGTTCTAGTTGATTTAAGGGCTTAATTGTGATGAGATTTGAAATTTGAGGTCTTTATTTGGCAATTAGACCATTGTATGTCATTATGGACAAAAATAGACATAGGAGGGATAAAATATCAAACTTAAAATGGAAGGGCATTTTGGTCCATTGGTTAATAAAGGAACTAAAAGGAAAAAAAAGTCAAAATTTGTGTCCATCTTCATCCTCCTTGGTCGAATTTCACAAGAATCCATAGCTAGGGTTTCTTCATCTTTCAAGCTCAAAGTAAGTGCATTCTAGCCCCGTTTTTAATGTTCTTTATATTTTTGAAATCCTCGTAGCTCGATTTAACTATTTCTACCCTTAATTTGAGCTAGGGTTCATGTTCAAAAACATACCCATGAATGACATGCTTGTGCTTTGAGGTCTAATGGAAGAATATGGAGGTTTGAGGTGTGATAAACAACTTTTACTAGGTGCTTTTTGGTGAAATTGATAAAAAGGACCTAATTGTAAAAGTTGTAGAAACTATGTGTAAATGTGTGAATAAATGAAAAATGTGGGTTGGTATAAGAGGGAAAATGATTCGGCTAGGCTTGAATAATGAGAAAAATGGGTAATTTTCATTTTACGAGCCTAGGGCCAATTTTGTAATTTTGTAAAATTTTAGAGGCAAAATTATAATTTTGCCATATCATGATTTTTGAACTGAAATGAATAATGCGTGTATTAAATAAGCTAAATGTGCTATTATAGATCAAGAGGGACGAGGGATAGATCTTGACCAAGGAAAATGCAAGGTTGTGGACTAAATCACAAATTTGCCATATTTTGCACCGAGGTAAGTTGTGTGTGAGTAATTCAACAACTCCAATATTACGAATCTAATAATTTGACATTATATGATACATGTATGTATGCCTTATGTAACACCCCTATCCCGTAACCGTCGTCGGAATAGGTAAGGGGCATTACCAGACAGACATAACATTTTAGTCTGATTCAGAATCACAGATATCACATAACATTAGTACATAATTAATCATCAATAAATCATCCCTTATGATGGTCAACAAAACCTAAAACATACTTTTAAGGGCAATCGGGACTAAACCGAACACATTCATAAATTTTAGAACTCAGAAAAAATTTTCAATTATGTTGAGGTCACACGCCCGTGTGACCAGGCCGTGTGCCTCACATGGGTACCAGCCACGCCCATGTGAACCATCCGTGCCAAAACAAGACGTACATATTGTCTTTCACCCACGGCCAATAGACACGCCCGTGTGTTATGGCATGTGATACTTAGCTTGCTACTGACTTGAGCCCACGGCCAGATGACACGCCCATGTGTCTTAAGTGTGTGGTCTTAAAATGTTACTGCTTTGCCTACATGGCTACAAGGCACGCCTATGGTCCCTAACCGTGTGGCACAAGGCAGGCTTGGTTTAAGCCAACTTGCCACCCTTTTTTGAATCATTGCTTCAAGCAAAATTAAACAACATTCATACCAACATTTTCAGCCAATTCCAAGCTTAAAATGACCAAATCATATTAGATCATAAAACATTACAAGCATACACCTTTTAGTACCACCAACCAAATACCAAAACTATGCACAAACATACCATTTGCTAGCCAACTCTCATGGCATAACATATATACATATCAAATCTTACTTACATAAACATTCTAGCCTATACATGCCATACTTAAAAATATTTACACTTTCAAAAGTACCAAAATGATTTTGATAGTGTGGTGACAATCCTTGACTATCCTCGAGCCTTCAGTAGCTACGATAACTATAAAACAGACAGAAACCACACAGAGTAAGCTACACAGAGCTTAGTAAGCCAAATACAATTGGTCTAAATATTAAAGCATAGAAAGTAAAAGTCAATAACAAGAATTCATAACCATTTCACAAAGTATTTCATGAGCCTAACCATGCTTATTTACTTGTATACATGTCATGTTTCATTTCCATGATTTCATACATACTTTGTATTCATTATTTCACAGAAATAGAGTATTTCATATTTAGAAGTTTAGTACAATACAAATGTACCTGTATAGATTATACAGTTTATCTATTCATTACCATATCTCATACTTTATCATCTAACGGTTCAAAAAAGATACAAATACTCATAAATGGGTACAATGCTGACGTCCCGGACGTGGTCTTACATGTAGTTCAGTATCGATGCCTCTGTCCCTAACAGGGTCTTACACAAAATCAGATATGATGCCGATATCCCAGACATGGTCTTACACGTAAATCTCAAATCGAGGCCTGTATCCTAGACACGGTCTTACATGATATCCTAGATCAATGTCAATGTTTTTCCAAAAACGTACAGAGCTTTTTAGATGCTAGCATATTATCGGAGTTTTCACTAAATTTATTCATCAGGCTCTCAAGGCCATCCAATATAGGTTACAGTGTATATATATATGAGTATAATTTAGTAAATTTAGCACGTAATTGTAATTTGACTTGCCTCGTACAGATTTCGGACGGAAACGAGTCGACTATTCAACTATTTTGGACTTCCCTCGACCTAAGTCCGATTTTCTTTGTTCTTAATCTAATACAATTCAAATTCAACCATTCAATCATTCATTTCATTCAAAATAATCCACGAACACATATTTAGGGCAACTTGCATTTTAGCCCTTACATTTTCACACTTTGACAATTTAGTCCATTTTTCACAAAAATCAAAAATATGAAAAATTCACCAAGACTATAGCTTGGCCGAATATACATAGCTTCCATACAAGCCCAATAACATATTTAATTTACAATTTAGTCATTCAAAACTTTATATTCACAAATTAGCCCAAATAGTTCTATTCCATAAAAAATTCAAGAACAAAGTATGATAATCTTACATTTATCTTTCATAATCCATATAAAAACATTACAAAACTCATATAATCATCAATGACACATTTCAAAATCTTCAGAAGAAACAGAAATTCAGACATAGGTTTTGAAGAACACGAAGCAACGATCACAGAAACGTAGAAATTATCAAAAACAGACGAAAATTCATACCTTAATCAACCAAATCAATGACCGAACCCTAGGATGGTCTTCTTCTTTCTATTTTCTTTGATTTTTGGCAAGTATGGATGAATAGTCCATCCATTAACATGTTTTTGTTTTATTATAATATACATTAATACGTATTTTACCGTTTTAACCTTATTATAATCATTAAAAATTCACCAACTACATGTCCATAATTTTCCACCATTAACATTAATGGTATACTTGACATGCAAGGACTCTTATTTTAAAAGCCAAGGCCAATTAACCCTATTAACAATTAGCATGCAACTTTTGCATTTTACGCGATTTAGTCCTTTATCAAAATTAAGCACAGAAACAGACGAATTAAATCATAGAAATTTTGCAAATATAAATTCACATATCACAGACACATAAAATAATATTAAAATATTTTTCAGAATCGAATTTGTGGTCCCAAAACCACTGTTCCGACTAGGGTCTAAACTGGACTGTTACACCTTAATGAAATCGACTTGTGATGATCCAATGGAAGTTTAGTGATAGCCTCGTGTCTCAAAAGCCCGGGTGACCCAAAGGAATACTTAGGACTTGGATGTCGTGACACCGTGCTAAATGAGATTCTGTGTAAGGTCATGTCTGGGATATGGCATCGGCGATGATATATGTGCCTGTGTAAGACCATGTTTGGGACATGGCATCGACGATAATATATGTGCCTGTGTAAGATCATGTCTGGTATATGGCATCGGCGATGATATATGTGCCTGTGTAAGACCATGTCTGGGACATGGCATCGACGATAATATATGTGCCTGTGTAAGACCATGTCTGGAACATGGCATCAACGATGATATATGTGCCTGTGTAAGACCATGTCTAGGACATGGCATCGGTGATGATATGTGTGCCAGTGTAAGACCATGTCTGGGACATGGCATCGGTGATGATATATGGATTCATGTAAGACCATGTCGGGTACATGGTATTGGTCCTTTATTTGGTGTAAGACAATCTCGAGAGTCCTTTAGTATTTCGGTGGTTCAACGGGCCATTCATGATGTTGGGTTAAGAAGTGGAGTGATATGAGTAAAAATGTACGGTACAGGTATGTACGTAAACCTCATAAGTATTGAACTTGATTCAAAATGGAAAATTTAGCATGAGTAGAAAGGAGTAAGATAAGCTTGATTTTTAATGATATTTAATGTCAATTTTGACTATGTTTATGTGTGTAGTATGATATTGTGGTGATAATTGATAATATGTTTAATCCATGAATATCTTGACTTATGTTGTTTATTATTTACATGCAACTTACTAAGCCCTGTGCTTACCCTTCTCTCCTTTCCTTTTTCTTTTAGCATCGTCAAGCTAGCTCGGGAATCGTGGACATCGGAGCTTGAGTCACACTATCAACAAATCTTTTGGGGTATAGTTAGTTTACTAAATTTAAGTATGGCATGTATAAGGTACTTAGTATTTTGTTATATGTGTCATATTTGTTAACCAAAGTGATGGCTCCTTTTGGTATATTATTCCATTTGTATATGGCCATGAAATATGGCTCATATTGATTATTGGGTTGAAATCCCTAAATATTGTTACATGCATGAGATGTGTTATTACTTTTGTGGTGTGTGCCAAATGGTTGATAAAATGTGAAATTTATGCTTGATGGATAATTGATGTCAATTGGTATGGTCACTATATTAATAAAGGTAAAGAAATGTATTAAATGAACTTAACAAGTCAAGGAGTCCCAATTAGGTAAACTTGATATGAATTTACAGTGCATGTGTTAAAGCTATGGATGTCTAAGTAACCTTTTTATGCCATGACAACCACCATTGGCATGTGAGTGTGTTGGGGTTGTTAAGAGTCACAAGAAGGCTTGGAAAATAGCCTCAAAGTTGTCCGCAAGGGTGGACACACGGGCATGTGTCTAGGCCGTGTGTGACACACAGTCAGCCCCATGGGCGTGTAGTCCAGCCGTTTGTCCCCTGCACCCTAGTTTTACAAGTCAATATGCATGGTAGTAAACACACGGGCAGAGACACAACCGTGTGTCTCAACCGTGTGGAGGACACAGTCTTAGGACATGGGCGTGTGCATAAGTCGTGTGAAGTCTGCACCTTAAATGCGAAAATTAAATTTGCCACACGCCCTAGCACACGGGCCTGTGACTTGGCCGTGTGATATTAAATTTATGCTGACGTCATAAACAAAGAGTTACACGGCCTGAGGACACGGGCGTGTCCTTGTGTCCGCACGGGCTTCTGACCTAGTTTTATGAAAAAAATTTAAGTTTTACAGTTTAGTCCCAAATCACCCCCAATGTATCCTTTGGGCCTTGTTGGCCCATATTAGGGACAATGTGCATGTGTATGTACAGTTTTGTGTTTAAAAGAAATTTTATGGCTCGATTCTGTATGTATGTTTACGTTTTAGCCTGGTAATGCCCTGTACTCGTCCCGACGATGGATACAGGTAAGGGGTGTTACAAAAGTGATATGGCATCGACACAGTTTTGAAGAGGCTACATGGAAAGCCAAAGATGCTATGAGACAGTAATATCTGAATCTGTTTAATGGTAAGATTTTCGGGGACGAAAATCCTTAAGGGGGAGACTTGTAACAGCTCGATTTAGACTCTAGTCGGAATAATGGTTTTGAGATCACAAATTAGAGTCAGAAAAATATTTTAATATTATTTTCAGTGCTTAAGATATGTGAATTAGTATTTATGAAAATTCCATATGAAAATTTGATCGTTTGTGTGCTCAATTTGATAAAAAGACCTAATAGCAGAAAATGTAAAAGTGGCATTCTATTTGATTAAGTGCTTATTGGTTGTGGCTTTCTAAAGAAAAAGTCCTTATGTTGTTATTAACCCATTGAAAAGCTTAATGGACATAAATGGCCTAATGTTAATGTCTTGATAATGTTTTCATTAAGGGCAAAATTGGTATTTAGTTATTAATTATTAATTAAAGTAAAATAAAAGCATGAAATTAGGCCATTTTCATTCATCCTTGCCAAAAATCAAAAAGAAAAAGAAAGAATAAGAGCTTTTAGGGTTCGACTATTGATATTGGAGATTAAGGTATGGTTTTTGATCCGTTTTCGATAATTTCTACGTTTTTGAGATCGTTGCTTTGTGTTTTATCAAGCCCATGCCTCAATTTCTGAATTTGATGATGATTTTGATATGTGCCATTGTTGATATTATGAGTTTTATGAAGTTTGATGTTGGGTTAACATGTTTTGTCTTTGAATTTTTGATGAATTTGAGTAACTTGGGCTAAATTGTAAAAATGAAATTCTGAGGGACTAAAATGTGAAATAAATGAAATATGTGGACTTATATGAACACTATGAAAATTCGGCTAAGCATGGGTATAAGGAAATTTTGTGTATTTTGTGATTTTATGAATTAGGGACTAAAATGTCAAAATGTGCAACTGTGAGGGCTAATTTGTAAAATGCCCTAATTATATGTTTTTTGATTGATTTGAATGAATGTGGAATTGAATAAGTCAAATTTTAATTTATATAGATCAAGAACCAAAGAAAATAGATTTAGACTGGAGAAAGTCGAAAATCGCCGAGTAGTCGATTCCGTTCGTTCGAATCCTTACGACGTAAGTCTGTATACAAATAAATGTGTTTGAATTGAATTACCAATTGCTTATATGATATTTGAATTGTGATGAATGGATACGAAAGCTGAGTATATGAAATCCGAGAAAGTTCCGACAATGTAACGATGTCCGAAAAGCCCTGTACGAACCATAGGAATAGTTAGGATACATATGTCATGACATAGGATCCAAAATGTGTTTTCGTGTAAGACCATGTCTGGGACGTTGGCATCAACTTATGATTTATGTGTAAGACCCTGTCTGGGACATCGGCATCGTATTTGATTTCGTGTGAGACTCTGTCTGGGACAATGGCATCTATATTTGATTACATGTAAGACCACGTCTGGGACGTTGGCATTGTATGAGCTTTCCAAGCTATCTGAGTGTCCTTATTGATTCTGAACGATTCAACAGGCAATCTGAGAAAAGAATAAATATATGGAATGTGTATCCGAATCAGATACGTTTGAATTGTATACCATATTTGAGAATGAAAGGTAAGTACATGTACCTTTGTGAACATATGATATAAGTATGAGTTGCTATGAGAATGAGATATGGTATATATTTATGTGTGTATGAATCATGATCAAATAAACTATAAGAGACATATGGCTATGTGAATGTATTTTGCCTTGTGTTATATGAATGAATTGATCTAGATTGATGTTATGTGTTAAGTTTATTTGTATATGGCTTACTAAGCTTTTGAAAGCTTACTTTGTGTGTGTTTTCAATTATTTTCTAGATATCATAGCTATCAGGAGCTCGGGGATCATCGAGGATCATCGCCACACTATCAAACTCTATTTTGGTACATTTTGAAAGTGTAAATATTGAAGTATGGCATGTATAGGCTAGAGGTATTTGAATATGTTTTGTGAAGTGTATATTTAGCCATGTGATATGGCTTGATTATGGTTAAACTTATGGTTTGATTTTGGTATATGATGTGTGATGCAAAAATGGAAAATTTTGATGTATATGTTTGGCCTAATGAATTGGCCAATTTGGTAAGTTTTGGTATTGCTTAATTTAGAAATTGGTAAGATCATAAATCATATGTTTTGGTAATTTGGTAAGGATTACAAGCATGAAATTTGTTGAGAATGATATGGCATGAATGCTGTATGTTTTGGTTGTGAATTGGTTGAAAATTTGGTAAAAAATGTCTTGGTTTTGATGCTTGTAGGGAGGATCCTTAAGGGGTGGCATTTTGGCCTTATAGATGGCCTATTTTTGCCCACATGGGCAGGGACAGGGGCGTGTGTCTCAATCGTGTTGCTCGAGGGCCATTTCAAAATGAGCCTGGGCAGACCACACGGATGCATACACAGGCGTGTGCTAGGCCGTGTGGCAAAGTTAGTTTTGAACACAGGCTAGACACATGGGCGTGTGACTGGCCATGTGATCCAAGTCAGTAGCCTCCCTAATTTTCACACGGCCTGGCACACGAGCGTGTCTAATGCCGTGGGAGGCACATGGCCTGCTCACATGGGCATGTGACCTTTACAACTTTGAAAAATGTTTAAGTTATAAAAATTTTTGTATGAGCTCGATTTAGTCTCGACCCCTTTCTAAAGCATGTTTAAGGTCTCATTGACCTATATAAGGGACTCTTTAATGATGCTTGACTTTGATGCTATGTTGATTATGAAATGAATGGGAATTATTTCGATATGTCCGGTAATGTCTCTTAACCCTAATATAGCGACGGATATGGGTTAGGGGTGTTACAAAATGATAAACTTTCTCAAATACCAATCAATAGGGAGACATCCCTAAAGGTATTTTGTATGCTGTCTTGTAGGCCCATAAAGCATCATCTAGTCTCTTGGACCAATCTCATTGGTTTGGAAAAGCTACCTTCTCGAGTATACCTTTTATCTCCTTATTTTCCAATTAAGCTTACCCTTTTGTTTGTGGAAGGTAAGCTGTGGCAACGTTGTGCTTCACTCCATGTCTATCAAGCAATCATTTCAACCATTTGTTCACAAAATAGAACCCCTCATCACTAATGATAGCCCTAGGAGTTCCAAAACCTTTTGAACACATGTTTCTGCAAAAACTTCATCACTACCTTGGCATCGTTTGTCAGATATGCCTCGACTTTAACCCGCTTAGATACGTAGTATACTGCTGCTAATATATATTTGTGACCAAAAGAATGAGGGAAAAGACCAAGAGAGTCATTCCCTAAACATTGAATAATTCTACCTCAATAATGTTTGTTCGGGGCATCTCATTTATGTTGGTTATGTTTCCAACCCTTTGGCATCGATCACAACTCATTACATAAGCATACACATCTTTGAATAGAGTTGGCCAAAAGAGCTCGACTTAAAATACTGTGATCCTCCAAAGTGTCCTCCACTTGGAGCTGTGTGGCAATGATATAAGATTTCTTGTACCTCATTTTCAGCCAAACATCTCATGATCATTTAATCCGTGAAATTTTGGAATAAGTATGGCTTTTTCTAGAAGTAGTACTTCACATTGTGGAAATTTCTTTTCTTTTGCTGATATGTCTTATCAAGTGGTATCAAACCACAAGCTAAATAGTTAGCAAAATTAGCAAACCAATGAGTGTTATGGACATGATTTACCTTAAGTATATGCTCATCTGGGAATGTTTCCTAAATAGGTGTAAGCGGAGAGGTTCCTTCTTGCTACTCCTATCTGGATAAGTGATCTGGTAATTGATTTTCTACCCTTTTTCTATCTTGAATTTCTATATTTAACTTTTGAAGTAGAAGTATCCATCAAACCAATCTCGGCTTAGCATCTTTCTCAGCAAGTAAATATGTAATTGTCAACTGATTCGTATAGACAATCACTTTGGTACCAACAAGATAAGATCGAAACTTGTCAAAAGAAAATACAATAGCAAGTAACTTTTTTTCATCAGAGTCCAACTTACAAAGTAGATGGGATGAAAAACTATGTTCCTTCACTGGCCCATCGCAACTCCTACCGTAAAGTCACTTGCATCACATATTAATTCAAATGGAAATTCCCAATCTGGTGTGACGATAATTGGTGCAAAAACTAGCCAATTCTTCAAATTATTAAAAGCTCTCAAACATTCTTCATCAAAGTTGAATGTTGTATCCTTCTACAATAATTTCTATAAGGGTTTAGCAATTTTGGAGAAGTCTTTGATAAATCTCCGATAGAATCCGGCACGTCCCAAAAATATCCTAACACCTTTTACAGATGTTGGAGGTAGGAGTTTCTCAATGACATCTACCTTTGCTTTATCTCTTTCGATATCTTGTCTCGTTATTTGGTGCCCCAAAACAATACCTTATCGTACCATGAAATGACACTTTTCCCAGTTAAGTACAATGTTTGTTTCTTTGCACTGCTTTAGTACCTAGGCTAGATTGGCTAAGCAATCATCATAAGTGTCTCCAAACATTGAAAAATCGTCTATAAAAACTTCCAAAAACTTTTCCACCATGTTAGTAAAAATTGTAATTATACGTATTTGAAATTTAGTAGCTGTATAACATAAACCAAATGGCATACGTCTAAAGGAAAACTTATCATACGAGCATGTGAATGTTGTTTTATGTTCATCCTTTGACGCTAACGTGATTTGGTTGCACCCTAAGTATCCATTGAGGAAACAGTAATAGTCTCACCCTGCAAGTCTATCTAGCATTTGATCCAAGAACGATAGAGGATAGTGATCTTTCTGAGTCACGTTGTTCAATTTCCAATAATCTATGAAAATTCTCCATCTCGTAACCATTCTGGTTAGTATTAACTAGTTGTTTTCATTCTCCATGACCGTAATGCCTCCATTCTTTGACACAGACTGGACTGGACTTACCCATGAACTATTTGAGATAGGGTAAATTATACACGCATCTAACCACTTAATGATTTCTCTTTTTTACCACATCCTTCATAATGGAGTTCAGTCTCTGTTGTCCATCAATAGTTAATTTCTCAGCATCTTCTAGGACGATCTCGTGCATGCACATGGATGGACTAATACCACTAATATCAGCTATGGTCCATCTGATAGTCTTCTTGAATTGTTTCAGCACTAAAATAAGTTTCTCTTCATGCTCTTTAGTTAATTCTGTTGAAATAATCATAGGCAAAGTAGAAGAATCACCTAAATAAACATATTTTAAGTGTGAAGGAAGTACCTTAAGTTCTAATTTAAGTGGCTCTTCGATCAATTATTTTGGTTGGAGATAATCTCTACTCTCTAATTCCAAAGATTCAAACGGTGATTGTAGATTAAATCCCTTTTGGCCAGCTTTTAGCAAAGATAAATATTCCCACCCCTCCTCATCACTTGGAGGGTCTAACATCAAGATTTGTTCCAATGGGTCCTCAACAGAGTTGAGTCCCCATTCTACGGTTAACCTTTCTAACTCAGTTATTGCAGAATAATCATCAAATGTGTCACGAAATCGCATGGATTAAAAATATTAAACATTACTTGGTCGTCCTAAACACACATGGTAAGCTCGCCCTTCTGCAAATCAATTAATGTCCTTCTAGTCGCTAGGAAAAGCCTTCCTAAGATGATTGGCACCTCATTATCTATTTCAAAGTCAAAACCAAAAAAATCAATAAGAAAAATAAATTTGTCTACACGTACCAATATATCCTTCATTTTTCCTTCTGGATGTGCTAAGGATCGATCTGCTAATTGAAATGTAACCATAGTTGGTCTAACCTGACCTATCCCCAACTTTTTGAATATGGACATGGGCATCAATTTCGTGCTCGCACCTAAATCGCATAGTGCCTTACCATAATAAGATGCTCTAATGTGGCAAGGTAGGGTAAAACATCTAGGGTCCCTCATCTTTGAGGTAGTTTATCTTGTACATATGCACTGCATTCCTTTGTCAGAGCTACTATCTCAAATTCTTCAAGTATTCGTTTCTTGAACAAGATATCCTTCATGAATTTAACATAGTTTGGCATTTGTTCAAGTGCTTCTACCAACGGGATGTTGATCTAAAATTGCTTGAGTACATCTAGGAACTTCTTAAACTAGACTTTTTGTTTTTGCTTTTGAAGTCTTTGAGGTAAAGTGGTGGAGAATTCTTTACTTGAACTGGGCAGTTTGTCTTCTGTGGCACTTCTGTATCTAACGAAGTTGTTAGTTTATTAGATTTGACTGGGTTAGAAGTTACCTTATCAGATTCTGCAGATTCTGGTTCTGGTGAAGCTGGATCTTCAACGCTTGGTTGAACTTCTATTTTATCTTGAGCATCAACTAGCTCTTCCTTAACTTCGACAGTGTTGGGATCTATTACCTTTCTACTCCTCAGTGTTAATGCTTTACAATGCTCCTTCCCCAGATTTCTTGGATTCCCTGTATCACTAGGAAAAACACCTTATGGTCGGTTCCTAAGTTCAGTAGCAAGTTGACCCACTTGATTATCTAAATTCCTTAAACTAGCATCATTCTTTGCCATATATGCCTTCAATAGGTTCTCTAGACTATTAGAGGGTTCAACTTGTGTTGATTTCTAAGCTTATTGGGTAAATCCAGATGGCTGGGCCAGTCTAGGTTATGCGTAAGTGTTACTGGGTCCAGCCCCTTGGTTACTCTAAAAGAAATTCAAGTGGTTTCGCCAAGATGTGTTATATAAATTAGATTGCAATCCTTACCTTCCTTGGTTCTGGTTACCCATGTAATAAATAGATTTTGGGTTTGATGGGCATTCTTCGAACAAGTGCCCTTCCCAAAAATAAACATATGATACATTTTCGAATTGGTTCGGTGATTGAGCTACAAAATTATTAAACCCATTAGTAGTAAAGTTTTTATGTATTAAGGATATCAAAGATACCTAAGCTGCAAGTGAAGTGAGAGCGTCCACTTCATGTACTCCTATGAATCGTCTTGAAGTTTCTTGATTCGTTGGCCATTGGTAATTGTTGTTGGCAATTCTCTCGATGATTTCATAAGCCCTATTATAAGACTTAGAAAGGAGAGCACCATCCTCATGTGAGCAATGAGACCATTGTAGAATGTCTCTAACTAGATACAATGTGAGATTCCATAATGTGGGCATTTTCGTAATAGTTCTATAAATATTTCCCACACCTCATATTTCATCCATCTGTTGGAAGGTAGTGATCTCATTCCGCAACTTGACATTCTTTCTAGGTGCAAAATATTCCATAAGGAATCATTCTGCTAACTCTTGGCATGTGGTAATGGAATCTAGTAGCAATGAGTTCAACAAGGCTTGAGTTCTGTCCATTAGTGGATATGGGAACAACTTTAATCTTAGCGCATCTCTGGGTGCTTTGGCTAACTTGAAGGAATCACTCACCTCCATAAACAATCTAAGGTGAAGGTGAGGATCTTCAGTAGGCATTTCGCTGAATTGGCCCACTGCTTGAAGAATCTGGAACATGATTGGCTTCAGCTCAAATTGTTGTACCTTGATATCGAGTCTCCTAATACCCAAATTAAGCTCATGAAACAATGGTACGACATACTATCTTAAAGCTCTATCCATATCATCCGTAATAAGGATAGAATTTTGAGTAAGATTTGTTCCATTTCCTTGGTTTTGATTTTCGAATTTCATCTCTTCGGTCTTTTTGTAAGCTACTTGTCTTCTTCTTTGTCAAAAAGTCCTTTCAATTTTAGGATCTATAGTGAGTAAGTTAATAATTTGATCAATACTCATAAACACTCGAAACAATCACAAAAAATAAATAATTAAATTAAAGTTGAACAGAAACTAGACCAAAATACAAAATTAACAATTTCACAAATAATGTATTTTAAAACAGTCCACGACAATGGTGCCAAAAACATGGAACGACGAAGATGTGCAAGTGTACACAATCATATCAAGTAATAAAGTGACAAGTAATTTCGAGTTATCATACCCACAGGGACTGTGCAAGAAAATATTTATGAAATGCAAATTTAACAGTTTGGTGATGAAAATTTTGAAGAGGTGTTGTAAAAACTAAAGATTAACTAAGTAATTTAACTAAGAAAAAAGAAAGTAAAAATATTCCAATACACAATTTCTAAAAGATGAATTTAATCAATATGAAATAAATGTGTTAAATCAATTTAAGTCTTTAACTTAGAAAAATTAAAATTGTGTTTATGTTGTTACGAATAATTTCACTGTAACTCGGCAAATTGCTAAATAATGCACATAGTTACTTATTTGAACCTATTAATCTCTTGACCATATCTCTATGACAATTCAACCGATTAATCAAATTTTAATAAGAAAATTAAAGATTACGTGAGGTAACAATATATCTCTATATTGAAACAATTTAATCACAATAATCTTGCAAGTTGTGCAAGACTAATGTATTGTTTAATACCGTAGCTAATTTAACCCTCAGCTACTTTAGAAGATTAAACATGTATCTATTAAATATTGTGTCCATTAATTACAATTTTAATTCTTTTAAATAATTAATTCCATTGTTACCTTACAATTAAAATGCAAGCATAACATGAGTATGGTTTTATTTAATAGAACAATTTACTGATACCTAATAACAATACAAACACATTTTTAATAACCTAAGCGAACGAAATGCAATTTATCTAACACATAAGAAATTTAAGTAATTTTAATTAATTGAAGAACAACAACGCAAATATCCATGTTCATGATAAAAACAAAATTAAAAACAAGATTAAGATAAGGGAACTAGAAAAACGAATCTCGGTGGTTTTCCGAAGCCAGACTAGTGCATTCTTCTCTTCTTTCCTTATTTTGCTGATCCAAAGTGTAACACCCCAAACCCGGCCCAGACGTTATGGTCGAATCTGGTGTGTCACATTGAAGTGTTTTAGCAAAAACCGTGTTTTCATTGAAAACCCTTCTTAAAAGAAACCTTAATTAACAAAAAAACACACACATTTCAGTTGCAGAAGCCTTGTTTAAAACATTTGATTAAAGAAAACTTATCATTTTAAATATTAGTTGTGGAAGCATAGAAAAACATACTATAATTTAAGAAACCCATGTTCAACTTCTCGTAATTACAATGAAAATAATAATAATAATTCAAGTAATAATAACACAATGAAAACCTTATTACAATCTGGTCTGGAACATACTTAAAAAGAAGTAAAAACTTAAATGCTTGACAAAAAAAAAAAACCAAGTCCAAATCATCTTGTTAGCTGGCCACCCAGAGTCCTTCCAAACATCGAACCTTCTACTGAGCATCACCTGAAAATAAAATAAAAAAAGGGGTGAGTTTTTGCAAACTCAGTGTGTACAACCCTCGACAAAAACAAGCATTCAAAAAAAACATCATTCATCAATCATGCAATGCAATCCCATCCAAATTATCCATCTGCTACACACCGGCTCTGTCCCCCGTCACACCATGTAGGGATATAAATATCGACCCACCCAACCCACACACCATGGTAGCCCGATTGCGGAACTACCTTCATTTACATATTGGGCTTTAAAAGCCGTCGGTGGATCTACGATTATCAAGCAACCATGCGATCCTCATATACTTCCTCCATTCCATAATTCCCAACCCATATGCAACCTAAGCAGAATATCATATGTATGCATGTCGTATCCACAAAACTTACATTCAACACCTAGTGGTATTTTGGTCATTTTCGCTCTTAGGGGCATTTCGGTAATTTTTCCTTAATTACGGTGTTCATTTATCTTGGCCCGTTAACAAACCCTTGAGCTAAGATGAACAAATACTATGCACAAGGTAGGATTCCAGAGAAGAGGAGGTGGGTCATTAAGACCGCTTAAGTACCAAGCTCTCCCTAGATCCAATCCTAGACATGCATATACCCATTGCCACACCTTAACCCTTTGACTTGTCCATGGTCGGAATATATTAATTAAGTCTTATGTGGATATCATATACTAGGCCCAAAACCCCTTACAAAGCCCAAACAATTTCACATACTTGTATCTGGCCCATTAAGCCCAATCATATTCATATGGCCCATTAGGCCCAAATCACCTGTGTATGGCCTATTAGACCCAAATCACATTTATATGGCCCGTTAGGCCCAGTCACATTCATATTCATTCTCACATACAAAGTCCTATCACAAAGCATCAATACTCAATTTTTGCCTATTATGGGCCCAACAGCCCATTGGGCCCATTTAGCCCATTCTGGCCTATATGGACAAATCACAACCCAAGTCCGCAAAATCACCCGTGGGCTCAGGCAACCTATCGGTTTCCCCCTTACGAGTGTCCGCGCACTTGTAAGACTACCGTAGCCAAACTTTTGGCTTTTCGACATTTTACTTTTTGGCTTTTTGGCTTTTCAGCTTTTGCCGATTCATTGTGTGTGTGCAGTGTATGTACACACCTGGTAAGCAAGTGTGATTCGATCTCCTTAACCCAAACCTACAATCGATATCACACTTCAATTAATCGCATGCTTAATACTTATTTACTTAAAAATCGAAACCTCACATTAACCTTACCTTAAGCCCAATCCGTAATCGCTTTTTCCTTGATCACGTATTTCCTAGATCTGTACAAATCTTAACTATTAAAACCCGAATAATAGGTGACTCTATCCAACACAAGTCTCCTTACCATAACTATGACCATTCGGCCACCTTAGCCAATGGGAGAAGAATACTTACCAAAACCGCAACACCTTAAGGAGCAATTCAGCAGAGAGCTAAAACCAAGATCCGATACTAATTCCATACCAAAGTTAATTAGAAAGAGTGAGGGACAATAATCAATACTAAACAAAGAAAACCGATTGGAAGAGTAATACTTACAGTAGATTCGGTCAAAAAGTATTCGGCCCTTAGAAGATTCAGTTTTTCGACTTTTCAAACTAAGTATGGTGAGTAAGGTTTATTTGGTACAGATTAAAGAAGAAGAGTAGTAGAAGAAATCAGTAAAGAAGATTGTGTAGAGGAGAATAGAAATCGGCAGAAAGAAAAGAAAGAAAAATAGAGGGTTTTCAGCTTTTTGGATCTTGAAGAGAAAAGGGTTTCTGGCACAAAGTGAAGGGAAATTCGTCATTAACTTTTCAACCCTCCCATTCGGCACCTATTTATAGCCCTATAGCCGAATTCTTCAAGCCCAAGTTCCCAATTCAACTCCACTTACTCCTTACTTCTCATCTCCTCTTTTTTCTCCCTGATAACCCCTTGATCCTTTCCTTAATTTTCTCTTTTGAACACTCCCATTGGAGTCCATCTTCACGCCACTTCCATCCTTCTGGAAGGCCAAAATTAAATTCTAAGAATACTAAGCTAGGATTCGAACCTTGGACCCCCTTGCTAGCTCCTAACGCCACCTTACTACACCTTATGTGGCGTCACTTAACCACTCCACCACAGGCTCTTTTTGTGTCCAATTGTTTCTTCATTTATTCAAAAGCCCACCTACTTGTCAGCCCTGATTCTTTTAATAATTGAATTATAATTTCTTCTACCCCTTAATTCAAACTCAACCTTAGCTAAGACCTACTAAAATTATCGCTTGGATAAGAATATTAAACACAATTTTTATCAAAACTGAAAAAAAAAGTCTGGGATTTCGAGATTTTTGGGTTTCAGGATTTTTGAGTTTCGAGATTTTATTGGGGCGTTACAATTCTACCCCCTAAAAGAAATTTCATCCTCGAAATTTCCAACTACCCAATAGTCGTACCACCTAGGTTACACCATTACGCTTCTGCTGCACACTCTATTTCTAATTTCAAAATAGATGAATAGCACACTATGGATAAAGTATGTACCAGTATTCGTATCTGAAGCGTCTTCACCATTTCTGCGGTGTGTTGCGTAGACTAAAGCTAGCTGCCTTGCCTCAGTATGATCAGCACCTCTTTTTAGGGCTCTACGACCCAAATCGTTTCCACCCCTTGGTGGCTGGACACCACCTCGGCCCACAACTGGTACCCTACCTAGCATTCGGGGGCAATCCTTGATCCTATGCTCCATAGACCCACAAGCTAAACAAGCTCCCATCCTCTTCCAACACTCGCCTCTATGGCTTCTCCCACAATCAGCACAAGGTGGCACCCTTGGATTAGCAGCAGGGGGCCCTGCTCTAACTGGCTTATCAACTCTGGCCCTACCCCTAGGTCTCTGATCGACACCAGGAGTCTCAGCCTTCCTCTTATTCTTACCCCTTTCTTTTTCCTGATTTAGGCACTCAGTGCGCTTTACCTCCTCCGCTATCTTTGCTATCTCCACCAACTCCGAGAAAACTCGTTCCCTTTGTGGAGCTATCAGCACCCTAAGGCTATCTCTAAGTCCATCCTCAAACCTAACGCAACGCTCAAACTCCGTTGCCACCATTACCCTTTCATACCTACTAAGGCGTAGAAACTCCGCCTCATACTCCGCCACCGATTTATTGCCTTGGGTCAAGTTCAGGAACTCCTTCCTCCTAGCATCCACATAGCTTGCACCCACATACTTCCCTTGGAATGCAGCTTTGAAAAACTCCCAAGTGACCCGCTCCGGTTGGGTGCCCTCTTTTACTGTTAGCCACCACTGGTAGGCTTCCTCCCTAAGCAATGACACCGTCCATTTTAACTTTTACTCAGGTGAGCAGTCCAAATCCTTCATTATCCTTTTAGTGGCCCCCAACCAATATTCTACCACATTAGGAGCCACGCCAGCCACGCCCTTAAAGATCTCAGCCCCGTTCGATCGAAGTCGTTCTTGAATAGACCCCCGATTTTCGTTGCCATTATTGGGCCTAGCGACCCTTTCCAAAATCCTCAGCATTGCCTACGACAATGCATCTTCTCCCGCGGCCCGATCATACTGTCTATTCCCAGCCACAGGTGAGGCCAGAGCCTGTTCTACTCCAACATCGGGCATATGGCCCGATGCTGACGATTCAGCCCTAACACTTTCGCAGCCTTGGCCACGGCCTCTTGCACCTCTCCTAGCACTCAATGTCGATTCGTGTATTATCTGAATTAGAAATTTTATGAAGTTTTAGTTAGTTTAATAATTACACCGATGTTTTATGAAAATATTTAAAGAGAAGATCGTTTTCGAAATTCCTCTACAGTTTCCAGATCCTACGGGCTTTAGTTCCATTCTAACCATCATCTAAAGTAGCCCTTTAACTATCTACTGCATAAAAATTTAAACAAACTTAAATCAAAGTATTTACTTGGTTCGATGTTGGAGACTCGGTGTGCCGCTCAGCAAGATTTCTCTTTTTCCAAAGCATCGCGATCAAAAATATTTTTTTTAAAATCCAAATAATAAGCAGAAAAGAAACCAAATAATAATAATAAGGCCCAATTCACAGCCCGAGTTTTGTAACCTGAGCTCTGATACCAATAAATGTAACAACCCTAAACTCGGCCCAGACGTTATGGCCGAATCTGGTGTGTCACATTGAAGTGTTTTAGCGAAAACTGTGTTTTATTGAAAACCCTTCTTAAAAGAAACCTTAATTAACAAAAAAAAAACACACACATTTCAGTTGCGGAAGCCTTGTTTAAAACATTTAATTAAAGAAAACTTATCATTTTAAATTTTAGTGGCGGAAGCGTAGAAAAACATACTATAGTTTAAGAAACCCATGTTCAACTTCTCGAAATTACAATGAAAATAATAATAATTCAAGTAATAATAATACAATGAAAACCTTATTACAATCTGGTCTGGAACATACTTAAAAAGAAGTAAAAACTTAAATGCTTGAAAAAAAAAAAAACAAGTCCAAATCATCTTGCTAGCTGGCCACCCAGAGTCCTTCTAAACATCGAACCTTCTACTGAGCATCACCTGAAAATAAAATAAAAGAGGGGGTGAGTTTTCACAAACTCAGTGTGTACAACCCTCGACAAAAACAAGCATTCAAAAAAAACATCATTCATCAATCATGCAATGCAATCCCATCCAAATTATCCATTCACTGCACAACGGCTCCGTCCCCTGTCATACCATGTGGGGATATAAATATCGACCTACCCAATCCACACACCATGGTAGCCCGGTTGCGGAACTACCTTCATTTACATATTGGGCTTTAAAAGTCGTTAGTGGATCCACGATTATCAAGCAACCATGCGATCCTTATATACTTCCTCTGTTCCATAACTCCTAACCCATATGCAACCTATGCAGAATATCATATGTATGCATGTCGCATCCACAAAACTTACATTCAACACCTAGAGGTATTTTGGTCGCTTAGGGGCATTTCGGTCATTTTCCCTTAATTACGGTTTTCACTTATCTTGGCTCGTTAACAAGTCTCGTGAGCTAAGATGAACGAATACTATGCATTAGGTAGGATTCCAGAGAAGAGGAGGTGGGTCATTAAGACCACTTAAGTACCAAGCTCTCCCCAGATCCAATCCTACACATGCATATACCCATTGCCACCCCTTAACCCTTTGACTTGTCCACGGTCCCAATATATTAATTAAGTCTTATGTGGATATCATATACTAGGCCCAAAACCCCTTACAAAGCCCAAACAATTTCACATACCTGTATTTGGCCCATTAAGCCCAATCATATTCATATGGCCTATTAGGCCCAAATCACCTGTGTATGGCCCATTAGGCCCAAATCACATTTATATGGCCCGTTAGGCCCAGTCACATTCATATTCATGCTCACATACAAAGTCCTATCACAAAGCATCAATACTCAATTTTGCCTATTATGGGCCCAACAGCCCATTGGACCCATTTAGCCCATTCTGGCCTATATGGCCAAATCACAACCCAAGTCCGCAGAATCGCCTGTGGACCTCAGGCAACCTATCGATTTCCCCCTTACGAGTGTTCACGCACTCGCAAGACTACCGTAGCCAAACTTTCAGCATTTTGGCATTTTGGCTTTTTAGCTTTTCGGCTTTCCGGGTTTTGTTGATTCATTGTGTGTGTGCAGTGTATGTACACACCTGGTAAGCAAGCGTGATGCGATCTCCTTAGCCCAAACCTATAATCGATATCACCCTTCAATTAATCGCATGCTTAATACTTATTTACTCGAAAACTGAAACATCACCTTAACCTTACCTTGAGCCCAATCCTTAATCGCTTTTTCCTTGATCACGTATTTCCTAGATCTGCACAAATCTTAACTATTAAAACCCAAATAATAGTCAACTCGTATCCAACACAAGTCTCCTTACCATAATTATGACCATTCAGCCACCTTAGCCAATGGGAGAAGAATACTTACCAAAACCGCAACACCTTGAGGAGCAATTCGGCAGAGAGCTAAAACCAAGATCTGATACTAATTCCCTACCAAAGTTGATTAGAAAGAGTGAGGGACAATAATCGATACTAAACAAAGAAAACTGATTGGAAGAGCAATACTTACACTAGATTCAGTCAAAAAGTATTCGGCCCTTAGAAGATTCAGTTTTTCGGCTTTTCAAACTAAGTATGGTGAATAAGGTTTATTTGGTACAGATTAAAGAAGAAGAGTAGTAGAAGAAATTGGCAAAGAAGATTGTGTAGAGGAGAATAGAAATCGACAGAAAGAAAAGAAAGTAAAATAGAGGGTTTTCAACTTTTTGGATCTTTAAGAGAAAAGGGTTTCTGGCACAAAGTGAAGGGAAATTCGTCATTAAATTTTCAACCCTTACATTTGGCACCTATTTATAGCCCTATAGCCGAATTCTTCAAGCCCAAGTTCCCAATTCAGCTCCACTTACTCTTCACTTTTCATCTCCTCGTTTTTCTCCCTGATAACCCCTTGATCTTTTCCTTAATTTTCTCTTTTGAACACTTCCCTTGGAGTCCATCTTCACGTCACTTCCATCCTTCTAGAGGGCCAAAATTAAATTCTAATAATACTAAGCTAGGATTCAAACCTTGGACCCCCTTGCTAGCTACTAATGCCACCTCACTACACCTTATGTGGCGTCACTTAGCCACTCTACCACAGGCTCTTTTTGTGTCCAATTGTTTCTACATTTATTCAAAAGCCCACCTACTTGTTAGCCCTGATTCTTTTAATCATTAAATTATAATTTCTTCTACCCCTTAATTCGAACTCAACCTTAGCTAAGACCTACTAAAATTATCACTTGGATAAGAATATTAAACACAATTTTTATCAAAACCGAAAGTAAAGAAAGTTTAGGATTTCGAGATTTTTGGGTTCCGTAATTTTTGGGTTTCGGGATTTTATTGGAGAGTTGCACAAAGCCTTCACGAACACTTGATTGTTGCTACTTCAAGAGGCATGCAAGCTCTTTTTCAAGAAAGGAAATCGACAAGGGAAAAAAGGAAGTAAAAGACAATACAAACGGAAAAAGAGAGAAAATGTGTAAAGTAAGGGATGAAAAATAAAGGAGTGAAGGGGGCTTTTTATAGGTGGAGATGGCTACTAAAAATAAAATCCAATCCCCCATCCATTGGTTGGACATGCATGGTAGGTGGGATGGTTTGACTTGAACTTGCTATTTTTAGCCACAAGCTAAAAATAACAAGCTTGAAAAGGGGAAAGGTTTGAATAGAATTAAAGACAAGATCAAGGGTTGATTTGCAATTATAAAAAAAAGCTGAAATAAGCTGATTGAGTCAACTACATGTGACGGTTTGGGCTGCCAAATTTCTTGGTGGATCAGTCCTCTTCACTTAGCACAATTGGAGTCATTTCTCTTCAATAGGCTTGTAATTAATTTTAACCCAACTTGTGTTGGATCAAAATTAATTATAAAATGTTTCCAATAATTATTATTGGGCAATCTATGGCTGGAAAAAATGATCGGCCATACTCTTGGGTCACTTGATACAAGTTTGTTCATGGCTTTCTCCAATATGAACAAGTTTGATGCTCCCACATCAATAAGATCACTCCTTCTCTGGCCTGCAATGTTGATGTCCACAAAACATCAACCCTACTTGCTTACTATTCCTCTTTGCAGGAGTTAGTATCATTGACCCAAGCTTTGAGGCCTTACTCTCATTGGGCACTGTTTTCTCTCATTTACTGATTGTGGATAGCTTAGATCGCTTTGGATAGTTCCGCAACCTATGCAGACCACAACAAAAGAAGCACTCCACTAGTTTCTTCTTATTTTCCTTGGCCCTCTTGGCTTTGACACCACTCACAATCAAACCAAGCTTTATGGGCACTTCTTCTAACTCATCATCCCCTTTTGGTGGCAGAAAACACAAATCTCTTTAGATAGTTCCTTTCCATATGCACTTCTTCTGACTCATCATCCCCTTCTCCTTTGGGTTGTTGTTGGTTTTCCACTTCCAATTTCATGGTTTCTCATTACCACTATTACCGTTGCCATACTCCCCATGTCATTCTTCATCTTCGCTACCATTGCGCTTCCCAATGGGCTTGGAAGACTTGAACTTGTTTTTCATCAGATCAAGTTCAATTAAGGCCTCTCCTACTATCATGGATTTGGTAATTTCTTGGACTTCTTGGCGTTGCAACTCTTACTTTTCCCATGGATTCAACCCATCCATTAAGGAGAAAAATGCCTCGTTCTTATTAAAATTGGAAAATTTGGAGCATGAGTTCACTAAACTCCCGCACATACTCCCTAATTGTGCCTCATTGTGTAAGCCGACGCAACTTTGCCAGAGCCTCGTCCTCGACATACTCTAGGTAAAAATGTGTCTCAAATTCCTTTTAGAACTCCTCTCAAGTCCCAATTGCAGTTCCACCACATTTCTCATCTGTGGATCTATGACACCAGCATAAAAGAGGAACATCAGTGAAATACATAGAAACAGTGTTTACCTTGGTAGCATCGTCCATGATGCTTTTGACACGAAACTATTGCTCTATTATCTACATGAAGTTTTCCACATCGCTTATGAACCTTGTCCTCATAAACTCTTTCGGCTTCAGGACATTTGTCTTGCAATTGAGTGTTGCACGCAACACTCCTCTACCCACGACAACTTGAAACACAACAAGCTCTCTCTTGAGCTTCTCGATTCTCATGTTTAAAGTGTTGGAAAAAATTTGATTCGAAAATAGTTTTCTTGCACAACTAAAAATAAAAATTTTGAAAACCGACCTGGTTTGTGATATTTATAGCAATAAACCCTAAACTGAAGTCGTACATGTGTATTCAGATAGACAGATTCTTGTCGTTCCCGACATTCAACCAGTTGATCTTTTTTGCTATTCTCATACCACGAGTTACTTTGAGTTTGGGATCAAATGATTCAAATCAAACACAAAACTTATAAATAATTTCCTTTCTTTAGGGTGAAAATAAAAATTTTCTTCTTAAACAGAAACCAGTGAAATCATTATTTCGAAAAATATATTTAATTCTTAGGGAATAAATTTTTTTCTATTTTTCGATAGAATAACGATATCTGGAAGTTGTGTAAATAGTCTTACCGGTGACATCTATTTATAGGAAGAGAAAGTAGAATCATTGTTGAATTATAGAAGTTTATTTCAACTAGAAAAACGAAATCCTAGTTCAACTAGGTTGTAGGGGGTAACAACCCTAGTTAATTATACTAGGGCTTGCTGTCCCCCTTATTAAATAAGGGGCTATTGGACCTCTTCCATATTTCAACTAGAAAAATGAAATCCTAGTTCAACTAGGTTGTAGGGGGTGACAACCCTAGTTAATTTTACTAGAGTTTTTCGTCCCCCTTATTAAATAAGGGGATATTGGACCTCTTTCATATCGGATCTAATTACAAGTACTTCCTAGGATTTTAACCCAATACGTTATAATTTGATCGAACCCAATATTTATTTTTCTATTTCTCAAAAATAAACTTCAATATATTTCTAATTAAATAATTTTCTCAACCCAACTCTAATTTTGTTAAAATCATGATGACTTTACCGTAAAAAAAATTTATGAGAAAATATATTTACTATTTTTTGCATTCAATGGTTCATTATGACCAAATGATTTAATTTCATTTTCAAACTTCATTTAATTCAAAAAACATAAATTCATTTTTCTGGTCATTTTCATTTTTCATTTTCATTTGGAGAAAACCATAATCATTTTCAGATGTTTCCTATTTCTCTGTTTCACCATTTCTATTCGTTTTTATTCACTTCATTCAATATGCAATTCATTTATGGTTTCAACCAGCTATCGGAGGGATCAATTGGACATATGCAATTGAGGCTCAAATTATTTCTAGTTAAGTTCTAGATTTTCACCTATTAATTATAAACTCATTTAGTTACAAAGTCATTCCACTATAGTATCGTGACTAAGCTCTCTCCAATGGGATATCATTACAAAAGCAACTTGATCACTGCTCGTCCAATTACCTTATCATAAGTGTGTTACCCTCATAGGGTATCCTTGATCTCTTTGGGATAATATTAATTCTCCCAATATGATCCTATTTTATCTCATTGTAACCATTACATCTTCCTTCATGGAAAGTCAATTACTATAAAATAATAACCATTACATCACAAAGACGAATGACCTGTGACCAGTTTTACTTTTCGTCAACCATGTAATACCTATGAAAGGATATAATTTACCCATGTCTTGGCCTATGAATTTCACTGTTGTGAATGACGCTACATACTGCAGAAGTCGTACGTCCAACGCACCAGGTTTTCATCCTTTATCTATTCAAACTTAGGTTTTTACTTACATCAAAGTGTATGAGTCATGCATACGTAGTTCGCCATCCACTCAGGATTTAGGTATGTCACACTACAAATGTAAAAAGTGAATAAATCCATAAATAGATTCAAGATATGTTTTTCTTGAGTCCAGTCTGATGTACTGTCAGTCCAATTAGTTACATCTATGTCTCTATCTTCTGGGAGTCATCCGCTTTAACGCCGAAAACAAAATATCTCCCAAATTGGACTTGATAGATGGCATATTAGTCTTTCAATTGGTTTGCTCATTTTCTATTAGACTAAGGATATGTTTAGGTCCGTCTATCAATATAAGTTATCTTTCCATATTACAATCCAACCACGTAATACCACTTAGTAGTAGTTTAAATATTGGACAATGAATGA
Source organism: Gossypium longicalyx (assembly GCA_025698465.1). Classification (NCBI taxonomy): domain Eukaryota; kingdom Viridiplantae; phylum Streptophyta; class Magnoliopsida; order Malvales; family Malvaceae; genus Gossypium; species Gossypium longicalyx. The sequence continues at coordinate 60,329,519 of CM046995.1, read as the reverse complement.
GCAATATTTTCTTCCATTTTTCCTTGCATACAAAAACCATATAAGGAAAATAATACAAAGTATTTTAATATAATTAATGAATTTTTTTTATTAACCAATCACATTATTCAGAAAATAGCAAGCCGTTTGTATCACATATCCCCAAACAGAGATTGACACCTTCGAATAACTTAACATCAAACGTACCATGTCTAACAACGTTCAATTCCTTCTCTCTGTCACATCATTCTGTTGTGGAGTGTTTGACATGGTCGAATGGGATAGAGCCTCATTCTTTATGAGGTACCCTAAGAACTCATCAGATAAATATTCCCCACCTTGATCAAACCAAATTGTCTTTATGAGTAAACCTAGTTGTTTCTCCACTTCTACGCGAAACTCCTTGAATTTATCAAAGGTTTCACTCTTGAGGTGCATAAGGTATACATACCCATATTTGGAATAATCATCTATGAAGGTTACATAATACTCGTAACCACCTCTTGAACTAACGCTAATAGGGCCACATACATCAGCACACACAAGTTCTAGGGGTTTGACAACCCTCGTTCCTTTTGCATTAAAAGATCACTTGGTCATCTTACCTTCCAAGCAATATTCATATTGTGGAACAGTGGTGAGTATTCGGAGGATTGTACCCAAGAGATTGCAGATTGGAGAAATTAATATTGAATCAATTGCAGAAAATACTTACTAATCTAATCAAGTCATGAATTAGTTACATAAATCCAAATTAATATCTTAATTAAACTAATTAAATTAGCTAAACTAAATTAACTTAATGGACTTTCCTATTCCTAGTGTTGACAATACGAACCTCTAGCCTGTGATCGATTAAATCCCTAATTATCTAATTAAATAATTAATGATCCTAGATTGAGTTATTCATCACCCTTAGCTACAACTACCTTCTCGACTCATCTTCACTAAGGATTATCACCTAAGTCACCTTTTCAGTCTATTCCTAGGCATACAGATATCCTCCCAAGCTCTCTGCTCGATAGAAGTTATACACGACAGGATACCCTTCTGGTCTCACCTATCTCGATATTTTATTAAGGGCATCACTCCCTAATATACTAAGTACCCTTGAATAAACAGCCAATTTTAGATAAATAATTACATAACAAATAAATTAGTTTAATAATCGAATCATGCGAGATATGAAATAAACATAACAATCTATTATAATATTCATACAATGATTAATGGAAAGATAAATAAAAGAATAGAAGAATAAGAGATAGGAGGAAGCTCATGAGCATATATATCGAAGCGCGGTGCTAGAGCAATCTTTGCTCACGATTGTCTTCACATCAGAATATAAAAGTTTCGACCATACAAACATGAAAAGAGATTAACAAAAATATTTTATCTAATTTATCAACATGGCTATCAGTATTTAAAAAAAAACATTAAAATTAAATTTTTGTTGAGGTTTTCTTATTTTTTATTTTATTTTGTTTTTCACTCTTTTTCCTCTCTTTGTTGTCCCTCTCCTCTCCATCTCTCATTCTTTCTCAATTTTTCTCATTTCTTCTTCCTTATGTTACCCAAATATTGAGTCTCTCACCATTGTAATGTCGTCACTTTGCCTATTATTTTTGTTGCCATTTTCCCATTCATATTACTGATATTTTTAATTATTAAATCCTTCCTTTGCTTCCCTAAAACCCTCCTTTTTTCCGTCCAAAATCAGTCTCTCCCTGCTGTCATTAAACCATTATTGTCGCCCCCTGTAATGCCTCTAACCCGTATCCGTCACCGAATTAGGGTCACGATGTATTATCAGTCAAAACACAAATTCAAACAAACACAAGCATACACTTGCATAATAATTTTTTTGTTAAAAGTTAACAATCATTTATTAACTTCAATAATCAATTCAAATATTATTACCACATAACTTATTACACTTTTGATTCAACTTATAATACGTGCATATACTCAGATTTCATTACACTTTAGTTGCATACTATAAATCATTCTTAAATAGAACACCCAAAATCTACTACATATAATTATATAATAAAAATCATATTATATTCATCTTCCATTTACTATCAAGTTGGACATTTATACATCATATAATATACATGTTATTTTCATGATTTATTATTGATTGAGTCAATATTCATTTGATCATTCTTCCATGTATTTAGCTGAAAACAAGTTTGTTTTGACAACAAATCACTTACAACTTTTCTCACTCATTTTACAAGTCTATTCACTTCAAATGTTTAATTTATTATACATAATATATAATATAGCTTTTCTAACATTTAATATATCGCAATCTAATACATACATATTATAATTACCTATATTTTTATTTTCCTCATTTATCAAACCCTAATAAAATAAATTAGTAATTCCAAATAACATATTCAACTTATCACTACTTATTTGGTACATTACCTGATTAACACAATCGAATTTGAGCATCTAAAACCCACTCAAAAACATGCATGAAATCATAATTCAACTAAGTTGAACGAAAATACTTATCAACTAAAGAAGATTATTTTTATCATTATAAGACTTTAACTACATACAGACATATCCAAAACATAAATATTATATACCATATGTCAAACATGCCAAGTCAAATTATCACATACATAAGTATTTGTATAAACAATGCCGAATCACAAATTAATCATAATCATTTTATTCTATTCCTCCTAATAACCGAATATATACCATCTCATTATTGAAATAAATTTCATAGCAATTCATATTTGTTTTACTTATAACAAAATCTTAGCCGAAACAATTAAACATGCTATGCAAATGTGTACACACAATGTTCATTATATCAACCATTTTCAAAACATATAACATTTAACACATATACCATGTATATCATGACATGCAGCATTATAACCGGAACAAATTAAATCATAATCAAAACATAACTAAAATCGAACTTAGGAATCAAGCCATTTTCACATGGCTTTAGATTTACATAACCAGCATTCAGCTTTTCTAAAGTATATTCTAGCCTATACATGCCATAGTTCCAAAATGCAACTTATTAAATACCGAAAACGGTCAATAGTGTGATAGACTTGGCTGATGATCCCCGAGCTTGTAACTTGAATCCAAAATCTATAAAATAGAAACACACATAAAACACAGAGTAAGCTTTTGAAGCTTAGGAAGTCATAAGCAAATAAACAAACAGATAATATAATCAACTTATTTTAACTAACCAAATTACATTATCAATATCGAGCTTATTCTCAACTTACAAGCTTCTTAAATATCGAGCTTATTCTCAACTTACAAGCTTCTTAAATAAAATATTCTTGTACACATAACCATTACCTTGGCCGAATATTCATAACATTAAGTTATCAAACCATTGTTCAATTTTCCAAAGCCAAATGGTCATTATAAAACCTAATGCACATACTTTTATATACATAAGCTTTTAAATCAAGATAAAATCTCATATACATACATTAACTAAATAACTGAATATGCAAGATCATTTATATATGCGTAAATAAAATCATATCAACAAGAATCATACTTCTTGTTCATAAGGCCGACTACACATAACATAATCACACATATACTTTTCATTCATGTTACATATGCTTGTGACTAATATCATAATACTCACTTACCTTATTTCGAATAAATACCAAGCTAATACATACCTAATCACTTAGCTAATTTTACGTATTTGTTCCCCACTTATCGATGCCTGATGAACCATTCGGAAATGGTAGGACACTCGAATAATCACACATGTATCGTACAATGTCAACGTCCCAGGCATGGTCTTACATGTAATCACATATCGATGCCACTGTCCCAGACAGGGTCTTACTCGTACACATATATCAGAATCACATATCAATGCCATGGTCTTACTCGCACACATATATCGGAATCTTATGTCATGACATATGTATCCTAACTTTTCCTAAGGTTCATACGAGTCTTTCGAATGTCGTAGCTCGGTCAAAACAAATTCGAAAATGTAATAGCCAAGCCTTTTCATATTCGGCCATAGCATATAAATATTCATATATTTCATATTAGCATATATAACTAGCATTTAACTACAATTAAACACGTCTATTTGCCTACAGACTTACCTCGGACGATACAAAACGGAACAGGGCAGCTAGTCGATAACTTTCGTTTTTCCCCAATCTAAATCTGATTTCTTTGGTTCTTGATCTTGGTTGAGCTTGACTATGGCTGAACTAGGTTTTCTTTTCTTTTTTTCTTTCTTATTTTGGTTTTGGTCGAAAGAACTTAATATGAACTTGGCTTATTATTTTATTTTTATGATATATGTTATATTATAATAGTTTATAATATTAGTTTACTAAAGTAACCTTAATTAATTTATATCAAAACCTTATAATATAAACCTATTGTCGTCCAATTAATAATTTATGGGCTAATTGCAACATAAAGGCTTCCATTTTAAAAGCCAATAGCATTTTGGCCCTTTATACATTAAACTACCCAATTTTTAATTTACGCGATTAAGTCCTTTTATTTAATCGGACACTCAAACGACAAAATTAAATCACGAAAATTTCACAGATATAGTTTCACACAAAATAAACACAGAAAATAATTTTAAAGTATTTTTCTAACTCAGATTCATGGTCCCAAAACCACCATTCCGATTAGGTTCTAAATCGGGTTATTACACCCCCTCTTCTCCACTCGTGGTGGTGCCCTTTTGTTCTTTTTTCCATCAATTTTCTTTCTCTTTGCTTGTAAATTTTGATACTATTTTTACAACTATTTTTTTATTTCCAGCCTCTAAAATTCATCCCCTTTTTTTTCCAAAAAATCCTTCCTTGTGTTGATCCTAAACCGATCCCTCTATTACTGCCGTTGAAGGTGTTGCCGCCCTTGGAGCACCATTATTTTGGCAGATGTTTTTCTTTCCATTTGCTGCACATCCTTGTTGCCATTTTCTTCACTTTTTATTTTCTAAATAGTTCTCACCTTTTCATTTTAGTGCGCATTCGATTTCGTTTAAATCATTATCACAGATCTAGTTTCAGGAAGCGTAAGTACTATTTTTTAGTTAAATTTTGTGTCATTTTTCTCCTCTATTATGTTCTGTTTTGGTCAATTTTCATTAGTGCCATAGCCGTGTTACCTTACTGGTTTTTGATGATTCTTATGTTGAAGGATTGAATCTAAACTCCTCGAATCAGTAGTGACAACAAACCTAATTCACATTTTCATTTAGTAGAGAATAACAATAGTTTGGTTTTGAGTCGTGGGAAATTATATATTTATAATTGGCACTACGGACTTACGTAATTCAGGTGTAGGACTTAATTAAAGGTGAGTTGTGTATGTGAGTACTTCTTGTTTTATTTGGCCGAATGATGATATGTCTTTGAAGGTTACCCAATTGATGCTTTTGTGTGGTGTTGGGCCAAATTTTGTGTGTACCCTTCAAGGGGGAAACCAAATACACATATATTTCTTTTTTATGCATGTCGAATGTGAAGTGCGGATCTTACCTTTGTGTGGACTGTTTGTAATTGATGTTATGTGTTAATAATTAATAAATTAAGCTTGTTGGTTTGGGCATGGCCGAATGGCCTAAAGTCAAATTAGAGAAATGTTAAGCAAGGTCCATAGCAAGTAATTTGGCCGAATGCTAAAGGCCTTTTTGGGATTGCCTAAATGCGAAATCATCATATGTGATTGTCGGATGGGTTACCTTTATTAAGGTTGATTATATGCATTATTGTTACATGCATTGCATTGTATATTATTAAAATTGTTATTGTTCATTAGATGCAAGTATAACATACGACTCTTTGTGACACTGCTCGAATCGCATATTAAGTATGTCCTAACTGTATTGTACATTGTTTGTTTGTTACATACCATTGATGACATTGATTGGTTGACTGAAAGTGTCCAAGTCATACATTGAAACTACCATTGCTGACATTGATTGGTTGACTGAAAGTGTCCAAGTCATACATTGAAACTGTTACTGAAAACATGTTAAACATGACATTGTTCTACACTATAACTGTTTCTGTCATGCATGATTGTGTTTCATTCATGGCATATCATATTGCATTGCATGGGAATTGGGATTGATGAGTGACACAAGAGTTCCATGGATTTTTGGTGGCATTTAAAGTTCGCAATATTGTTTTCAGTGCACTTCATCAGAGTATTGTAGGAGGTATAAGATATTGGTGGCTTGACCACATTATTGGCAACACTGTCTGCACCTTATTGGCAGCTTGCATGCACTATTGGTGGCTTGACCACATCACTGGTAGCGTGCCTACGTTACTGGTGGTTTACCATAATTTACTGGCAATTTATCTGCATTTTTGGTGGCTCATCCACATTGCTGGCAGCTTATCTGCAAATTGATATTGGTGGTTTATTCACACTAAGCTATGACTCCTAATTGTTTTGGGTGATTCCGTAGATGGGTTCTGGAAACTTGTGGTGCGTAGCGGATGGATGGGTAGGACCTTATTGCAATTTGATTCTCAAGCATGCATATGTATAACTGTTGGACAAACCATGATTTTATGAATTCTGTGTACTACTATAATTATCGATAATTTGTTAAGCTTTTGTGGTCAATTGTTAAACTGGTTTCTTGCATGATTTAAAAGTTATGCATACTCTAATTTCCTTTTATTAAGACTTGCACTAGACTTTCTAAAACTCATCCAATTAGTTTAACATTTTTCAGGTAATCCGCAAGGTTAGTGCTCGGATTCAGAAATTTTGAGGTCTCGTCTCAATTTTATTAAATAAAGTATTTAACTTTATGTTTTTATTTATTTGGTTTGTAATAATTAATTTTACGAATTGTGGCATGGGATTGGATTTTGAGATATATCTAGTTATTACATGAATGAACGTTAAGAATTGGATAGGTTAAATAACTGGTCGAATTAGTAATTGGTCATTAAAGTTAGTAATTATGGTTTTAGTAACAAATTTTGAACACTAATTTATCCACTGCAAAACTAGTTTTTTTTTGGAAACTCTAAATAGCAACTAATGGTAAAATACGTAACATGTTTTTAAATTTTGTGACAATCTCTTTAATTGAAATTTAAAAAAAAAAAACTTGGCAGAGAGAGATGCTCACTACAGTTTTCCAAAAATAAGTGAATATTTTTAAAATAAGTTTCTAAGAGTGCATTTGATTCTTCTTGGTCATTTCAGTGGTTGATGTGACCTTCAAACTCCAGTCATAACTTCTGGTCCAAGTTGGGGAGGTTACAAATCACTTAAGATTTAGTTACTTCTACTCATTTCTAAGCCAACAACAAGCAAAAAATTCAAGCAATAAAAGCATTAACTTAAACTTAAAGAGAAGTGACTAAAAGCTCAAGCTTTCTTACAAAAGCTTGGAGAGTACAACAAGGAAAGTAAGATAGACGAATAAAAATGTTAAAGCTATGATTTTTAACAAGTGAGAAGAAAGGAAAATTGACTGATATTAAATGAGGACTAAAATGTGATTACAAAAGAGTTTAAGGTGCTGAACAAATGCAAAGAAAATAAAAAAGTTGCAAAAAAAAAAACCCTACAGCTATGGAGAAGAAAACTACCCTAAACCTAAACTAGAAGATGGAAGAAACTCTAAACTAAAAAGCTCTCTCTACACTACACACTTGTTCTAAGCCAAAAGTGGCTTTTAATATCCAATTACAACCCAAAATTTTGGATCAAATTGCCCCTGGACGTCTAATTTTGGTTGGCGGACATGTTGGACATGGACTGCCCCTGTAGTCAATTTTTTCTACCTCATTAGAGATATTGCGATACCCATGGTCTGGTATCGCAATATCCTCTTCAGTCTTGACTTGGGGGATTCCTTGGGAGTTGGATATCACGATACCCATGCTTGGTTATTGCAATATTACTATGAAGGGCCTTGATCCTCTCTAATTTAGCATTTTTTAGGGTATCACAACTTTCAATCTTTAATGTCGCTATACCCTTCTTTTAGGCGATGTTTTCACTCATAATTAGGCCTCCGATGAATCCTGATACGAGCACACCCCGCGAACTTCATCGAACAAGCCTGTCAAGCCGAGCATTGACATGTTGGCAAGCTGATCCTAGCTCGTTTCCAGCTCCACGAGCTCTGTCCAGCTCAAATCCAGCTTATTCGAGCTCAATCCAACTTGTCTGAGCTAAACCGAGCTCACTCCTAGCTCATATTCAGCTCACGAGCTAAACCTTAGCTCAACTTCAGCTTAGGAGTTTAATCTCAGCTCAACTTTAGCTTAAGGGCTAAAGCTTAGCTTATTTTAGCTCAAAACCGGTTTTAGACTTTAATGCATTAAGTAAAATCTGAACATAATTATTTAAGCATCAAATTTGACTTATATTAATATTTGTTTTAATATGTCACAGTCATTACATATTTTAATTATGTTCACATTTTAGCCGATTTAATGCATGACATTAATGTGTTCACATGATGTCTCATAATTTGACTTCATTTTTTTTGTAGATACAATGATCAAGGACGACATAATGTATGGATGAAGAAACATCTTTTTTGGGCATTCCACACTCATGAATGAAGAAGTATTAAATGTTGGTGCATGTACGGCTAGATGCAATGTTTCTACAAATTCATGCATGTGTCGAATGCATGTATGGACATTAAAGGCTAGTCCATGAATGGATCAAATGCATGGGATGATAGAATGCATGAATGGCTTAAGTGCATGTATGGTGGCTGTCTCCTAACTTTCCAAGGCACTTATTCGGCCAAGAAGTAGCTGCCAACTAATTCTATGTTGACCATAGAGCTCCTTGAACATGTTCACACTTTGAATTGACCTATAGGCTACTACACATGCATGGATGGGTTCAAGAACGTCCAAGGGAAGGAATTAAATCAATAATTCAACACATTGATTGAATTAAGTGCATGCACAAAGGGGTGAACGAATTTACTAGGTTCAAGCTGCCATTTATGAACCTACATGCCATTAAAGTGTTTAATTATGAAGATACATGTTCCATACAAGTGCATGAACGTCCCAAGGAGATGAATGCAACCTTTGGTGCAGATACAAGTCACTTGAAGCCTTTCTTTATGACTAAGCATTCATGCACACACTTGGGGGGAAGGAAGTGTCCATTCAGCTAGTGCATAAATCTGCCGAATTTATGAACTATTTTAATACATTAGTGTGAACGTTTTTATTATTGTGTGAACACCTAGATGCCGAATTTGAATGGTCATCTATGTGCCTATAAATATTTGTTTTCTTTCATTTGTAAAGGACTTTTTGCCAAAATTTTTATTGAATTTAATCTTGTGAGAATTTTCTTCTCTAAACTTTGTTTGAAACTTTGTTGACTTATCTACCTAGTAGTGGCGTCAACCTTGTTCTTCTTTGAACTTATCACTCAACCGAGTGTGGCATTCACCCTTATACCGAGGTTCCTACTTTGCTAAGTAGTGGGTCGAGGTTCTATCATTTTCATTTTCACCTTGAAAGCGTATAAGTACTTGGGTCAATATTTCCTAATATTGGTTCTTACTTGCTTTTAAGTTCACCATCTTCCATAACCATCATTTATTAAACTACCTTCAATCTATTTTCATTCTTTTACTTCTTTTAAAACCGAACCTTCATATTTCATATTTTAAACCCTACCTTTGAACCCCTTAAATAGCTTCCGCATTATTTAACCTAAAAACATCTTCTTTAAAAGAGCCGAAGGATACTTTCTCGTAGACGATCGGGCAAACTCGCATACGACTCGACTCACCCCGAGGCAGATCGTATCATCTGGTATCAGAGCTTGTAAATCGAGAGGTGCCGACGTTCGTATCAAGACCAAAATAGGTTCGTAGTAAAAAAAAGTATAAAAAAATTTCGTATATCGAAGTTCTCTCATTTTTTTAGTTTGTTATTGCTGCAACAAAAACAAAAAAAAATCTACGCAGCCGAAAAAAAATCGTGTACAAAAGTGCTTCCATTGTATTTAGTTTACTGTTATAGTTTAAAAAAAAGTTTTACAAGTTAAAAAAAAATTTGAAAAAAAATTTGAAAAAAAAAGTGTGAAAGATTAATTTCTTTTGTGATCATTTGTATTCCCAATCAGTTTCATTCATCTTCTACCATTCACTTCCTATCCCATCGCCACACTTAAACCCGAGAAATTTTCTTTTCTTTTCTTTCAGCCAACCTGTAACCCCTCATATGTTATCCTTTGTAAAAACCATTTGAAACCGATCCACAATACTAGAGATCAAGTCATACTAAGTCTGTTACAAGGTTATAAGAGGAGAAAGGAGCGAAAAAAGGCACGAGCGAGTGAGATCATTCGAGTGGAGGTAAAAGCCAAACGAATGTAAACACGAGCGGGAGTGACACCTTTTCCTTCTTCTTTTCGAGCGAAATTGTGAGGTTTGTGGTGAGGTACTTAATTTTTTTTATTTTGTGTTGTGATCTAACATTTTCTTTTCAACAACAAAAAATCATGTCACGCGAAGAGTTCACCGAATCGGAATACCAATACTTGGTACAAGAAATGCGAAAAATGATGGGGTCCAACACTAAGAACATACACGAAAGATTAAATCATTTGGAAAAACAAGATCAAAGTGATAGAGTTTTTTCGAGTCGAAAAATGGAGACAAGAACCCCACGGAGATATACCCCCGACTACTACTTGAGAAAAAGTTCCTATCGTGATTCCTTTTCGCCATCTACTTCGAGACAAAGAGATTCATACTATGACTCAAATTCATCAGCGAATTCGAGAAGTGACTTTGATCGAAAGTCTTTTTCATCAAGAAATTCGAGAAGACGAGAAGCCGATTATGATTTTGATTCGTTCCAAGATGGCGTTCAGAGAGAAAGACATACACCTACTAGATCGTCAACGAAATCTTACTCGGAGTTTTCTTCATGAAGTTTTGATTGTGAATCATATGCAAATAGTTCTTCATCTTTCGAACAAGATTTATATTCTTATCGTTCTTTTGTACATTCTTGTAAAGAGAAAACAAAGAAAAGAAAAGAAAAAGCAAAAGAAGAAAAATAAAACGAAATAAAAAGAAAAGAGAGGCAAAAGGCAAGTAAGAGAGAAAATGAGCGAATCTTGAGAGAACTTGAAAAAGCCTTTGAAAAAGCCTTTGAAACGCAAAAAGAAAATGGAAAAGAAAATGAGATTGAAAAAGAGAACGAAAAAGAGTTTGAAAGTGAAAAAGAAGATGAAAAAGAAATTGAAACAAAAGGAACGAGTGATTCAGAAGAAAAAGAATCGAGTGAGAAAACAAGTGAGCAAGTGAGGATTATTTCTACTAACCCACATGTTTGATCTTCTTGTGAATTAACTTTTCAGGTTCCTAGAAGTTTGTGTGACCAATTCCATCTACATTACCTTCCAAACGAGAGGTGTTTTAGGTTGTTCGAAAAAAGTGAGTTCGCGAATGACAACCACCCACTTGCGATCGAAGGTAAGGAAGGTAAGGAAGGTAAGTATTCTTTGTTTATCGAATCAAAGTCACTTGATTTGGCTAATTTTTGTTCACTTACTATTGTTAACGATTTTTGTTTTAAAAGGTGCCATATACAGCTTTTCTTATGACGATTACTACATTGGCAAATTTGTTGACAACATTGGATTAGTTTTCTCTAAGCGAATTTTGAATGTGTTTGATCAAAGTCTTTCACTTAAAAATTCTGATGTGTTTGACCATGCAAACTTTTTGAATTCATGTGTTAAATCTTTATGTTTAAATATGCTGCTCAATTGATTTGTGATAAATCACTGCTGTTTTAAAAGTTGCATGTTCTCTAAAAATTCTTTGTTTGGCATCCATGTTAAAAGATCTTCACATGATATGTGCAATTGTGTTCTTCATGAACAATCTTTGAGTTTTTGTGTGAAATTTCCATGTAGTGATTTACATTCCCGATTGATACTCTTGAAGCATGAACCTTTGCATATTGGTATGCTCGGTTTTGTCAATTCAACATGTGTGTTTAAACTAGTGAAATATAATTCGTGTGGTGAGTTGATTATATCTTCTTCTAATATGTTGCTTGTTAGAATTCCTAATCAAGTTCGTGTGTTCAAGCCTGGTATTCGTTACATGAATTCATTTTATGGAAACATTAAGCACTTGGCATCATTTGCATACAAATTATGTTTGCTTGATGTTCGAACTTTTGATAAGAAGGTGAAATTCAATGATTTGGGTTTCAATTTTGATTCGTTTACTAATCACCTTGTTTGGCCACATCTGAAATTTTCGTTCCATTTTGAGAAGGTAAGATCGACTTATGCTTTGGGACTTGAATCAAATTTCAACGATGATTTATTTTTTTCTTTTCAGTCCATACCTCCTATTGAAACTAACCTTTTACATTTTTGTGAATGTAACCCTTTAAAAGCACGAGTCGTCATGGTGCTTCGTCACCCACCCAAGTTGATCGAGGTAAAAGGTTTGTTTTACATTATCTGTCCGAAGAGAGAAGATTCATCTTGTTTGAAAAAGGTAAAACCGATCCTAAATTTTCTTCTCTTCAAGATCAACAAGGTAAAGTTTATGAAAATTTTCAAATACCTTTACTCTATTCTAATGTTGTTGAAAATCTTTTTGATGGTTTGATGCTTGGAAATTGTTTGCACCTTGTTGTTATTGATTGTTGTCTTTGGCCTAGTAGTGATCCGTTTGTGTTGAAAAGTGATTACACAAATCATGTTGTTAATAAGTGAAAGAGTGAGTTAGTTTCCAATTGGCCATGGTACACTTTGCGTGTACATTCCTATGAATTGTTATTTTTGAATAAACATATTGAAAAATTTTGGTTGTGGATTAACGTATTTGAATCTTTACAAATGTTCATGACTAATTACCCCTTGATTCAGCTAAGTTCACATGTTTGTAAAGATGGCTTAACAAGACTTTTTGATAAATTTACGTATGCCTGTTTTGCACAATTAAAATTCTGGGCATATGATCAGTTGAATGCGTTTTCCTTGAATTTTGATTATCATGTGTCTCTAACTTATTTGAGTTTCTCTTTTCCAAAAATGGTGAGACTTTTTCAGGTTTGTGAAACATCTTCCATCCTATTTGACCGACGAAAACCATGCATGAGTAAAAGCTCTCCCATGGACAAACAGCTCGACTTGAGGACAAGTCACCTAAAATAGGAGGGAATGATACAAGCACGCCCCGCGAACTTCATCGAACAAGTCTATCAAGCCGAGCATTGACATGTTGTCAAGCTGATCCCAGCTCGTTTCTAGCTCCACGAGCTCCGTCCAGCTCAAATCCAGTTTATTCGAGCTCAATCCAACTTGCCTGAGCTAAACCGAGCTCACTCCTAGCTCATATTCAGCTCACGAGCTAAACCTTAGCTCAACATCAGCTTAAGAGTTTAATCTCAGCTCAACTTTAGCTTAAGGGCTAAAGCTTAGCTCATTTTAGCTCAAAATCGGTTTTAGACTTTAATGCATTAAATAAAATCTGAACATAATTATTTAAGCATCAAATTTGACTTATATTAATATTTGTTTTAATATGTCATAGTCATTACATATTTTAATTATGTTCACATTTTAGCTGATTTAATGCATGACATTAATGTGTTCACATGATGTCTCATAATTTGATTTTATTTTTTTTTGTAGATACAATGATCAAGGACGACATAATGTATGGATGAAGAAACATCTCTTTTGGGCATTCCACACTCATGAATGAAGAAGTATTAAATGCTGGTGCATGTACGGCTAGATGCAATGTTTCTACAAATTCATGCATGTGTCGAATGCATGTATGGACATTAAAGGCTAGTCCATGAATGGATCAAATGCATGGGATGATAGAATGCATGAATGGCTTAAGTGCATGTATGGTGGCTGTCTCCTAACTTTCCAAGGCACTTATTCGGCCAAGAAGTAGCTGCCAACTAATTCTATGTTGACCATAGAGCTCCTTGAACATGTTCACACTTTGAATTGACCTATAGGCTACTACACATGCATGGATGGGCTCAAGAACGTCCAAGGGAAGGAATTAAATCAATAATTCAACACATTGATTGAATTAAGTGCATACACAAAGGGGTGAACGAATTTACTAGGTTCATGCTGCCATTTATGAACCTACATGCCATTAAAGTGTTTAATTATGAAGATACATGTTCCATACAAGTGCATGAACGTCCCAAGGAGATGAATGCAACCTTTGGTGCAGATACAAGTCACTTGAAGCCTTTCTTTATGACTAAGCATTCATGCACACACTTGGGGGGAAGGAAGTGTCCATTCAGCTAGTGCATGAATCTGCCGAATTTATGAACTATTTTAATACATTAGTGTGAACATTTGTATTATTGTGTGAACACCTAGATGCCGAATTTGAATGGTTTTCTATGTGCATATAAATATTTGTTTTCTTTCATTTGTAAAGGACATTTTGCCAAAATTTTTATTGAATTTAATCTTGTGAGAATTTTCTTCTCTAAAATTTGTTTGAGACTTTGTTGACTTATCTACCTAGTAGTGGCGTCAACCTTGTTCTTCTTTGAACTTACCACTCAACCGAGTGTGGCGTTCACCCATATACCGAGGTACCTACTTTGCTAAGTAGTGGGTCGAGGTTCTATCATTTTCATTTTCACCTTGAAAGCATATAAGTACTTGGGTCAATATTTCCTAATATTGGTTCTTACTTGCTTTTAAGTTCACCATCTTCCATAACCATCATTTATTAAACTACCTTCAATCTATTTTCATTCTTTTGCTTCTTTTAAAACCGAACCTTCATATTTCATATTTTAAACCTTACCTTTGAACCCCTTAAATAGCTTTCGCATTATTTAACCTAAAAACATCTTCTTTAAAAGAGCCGAACGATACTTTCTCGTAGACGATCAGGGAAACTCGCATACGACTCGACTCACCCCGGGGCAGATCGTATCAAATCCCTACAACACTAATAAACCATTAAGTCCTTGATGGCACATTTGGCTATTTTGGCTCCTAAAAGTAGTAAAAACACAACATTTCATTTATTAAAGCCAAAAACATATAAATTACTCAAAAAATATTAAAGTGTAATAGGTAGCCTAATTTAACACGTCAAATTATGGCAGATCAAAAAATGCCAATGAGGTTAGGTTTAGTTGTGTATGGTGTTGAAGCCAAGAGGGGCAAAGAAAGCGATAAAAAGTTAATGTAGTGATTTTTATCTAGTGGTCCACATAGGGTGCGGTGGTTGTCCAAAGCGATCTAAGCTGCCCACGATTAGTAAAGAGGAAACGAAGCCTAAGGAGGAAAGGCTATCAAAGCTTTGATCAATGATACTCACTCCTATGAAGAGGAATAATAAGCAGATAGGGTTGATGTTTGTTGACACTAACATCATAGACCGAAGAAGAAGTTCACCTATTGATATAAAAGCATTAGACTTGTTCATATCAGAGAAAGCTCTGGGCAAACTTGGACTCTTAGTTAGAAAATCGACTAAGAAGATCAAGACAGTAAATTTCAAATAGGCCTAACTATAGGAGTAACACGAGGAGTGAAGCTACAAATCGATGAGTGGAAGGGCAATGAAGATTTTGAGGAAATCCACTTAGATGATTACGACCTTGTTCTAAGCTTGAACTTTCTTGATTGAATTAAGATTTGTCTTTTTCCTTTTTCCAATTGCATTCATATCTTTAATGATCTGTAACCACGATGTTTCATGTCAGTAAATTGAGACATAAAAGTTTGGACCAAGGTATTGTAAAAAATGTAGCCAGCAAAGGATGTTTCGAAAGGAAGGAACATTTTCTTTGTAGAGCGGAGCGCCACAAAAATCTCCTTGGAAATGCTAGAGGCTTGGCAAAAAAATATGAAGCATGTTAAGCCATCAGTAGTGCTACCACTTATGAGATAAATGAGTTGTGCATCAAACTTTAAGGGTAAAATGATTATGTTGGTCAATTGAGATAAGTAAATGCAACGAACGAGGTACATCTCAAACACTTATCTAATGTTTTCCATTTGGACTTACTGTTGACTTGGTAAAGACACAAGGGCCCTTTTAGAGTTATAAAATGGGTAAGCCGAAAGACTTACAAACTGGACTTAGCAGAAGTACTCAAGATTAACCTAGTGTTTAATGTGGGCACTTCAAAGTCTAGTTGTACGAATCAAGTGAATCCTGATCAAGGCAAGTCAAAATGGGGGAATGTAAGATTAGTGGGCACTTGTGAAGGAGATATACCGACGAATGAAATGGTTCAACTTAGGTGACGACAGAAGCCGAGAAAAAGTTCTGAAGGGTAAGACTACCCAATAGAGAAACTACTAGGGAAGCGACCAAGATGTTAAAAAAATTCTAAGGCGAATCAAACCAATGCCATTGCGAGAATGGTTAGGGGAGAATGTCACGGGCCATGGATCAAAGTCCATGAAGAAAGTGCAAAGAACACCCAATGAAGGTCAGTCGATTAAATAGGGCTCATTTGAACCTTTTTGAACTAGCCCGATTTGCGGAACATGTGGAAAAGTCTGTCTATCTAAAGCCTTGGTGGCCTAATGAAGCACTTATGGAAAATTAGGGTTACCTTGGTAAATATGAAAAGTAATCTTAGAATATTTGTAATCTAACAAGATTTTATTTTGTAATATTAAAGTATAGAGTCAATCCCTTAAGAATCTCAATTGTACATAGGGTTTAATCTCGACTGTCAATGCAACTTAATTTGTACCATTGGTTTTGGGGGAGCTCAACTATAAATAGAGGTCTTCCCTCTCATTTGTAATAATCCATTATATTTCATTTCTTATTAAGTGAATACTAATTGAGAGCATTTACTCAAACACTTAGAATGCTTTTGCTTTCTTGTGGCATTTTCTATTCTTTCAGGCTCTTTTGTATTTGAATTGCTTTGGCTTAATTTTTGGTGCATTAGAGAATTTCTGCAAGAATTCTCACTTCTACGAGAGTTAGGTTGACTTACGCGAATCTAAAACCAAGAAATCGCATAAGGCTACACAGATTGCAAGATAAAAGTTCTAACCCTGTGACACTATCACATATTTCACTCTATCCAACCCAAGATTGCTGTCCTTCCCATATAATAGGTGATCAATCTTTGACCTTTGAACCTTGAAAAGTTGACCATCCCAAGTAGCCGTTCCTGATTTGAGGGTGACATATAAAAAAATTCTAATACACCTCAAGGAATGACACCATATCCGTGTCACGACATAAAATCTGAAACCCCACCAAGATCCACCACAACTCACTGAAGAGTTGCCGAAGGGCAATCCCATAATACCTCAAAACCTAGTAGATGAAGTCACTCGTCGATAAACGGAACCCCACCTCCAAAGCATAAAAGGGAAAATAAAAGTCTGGTCTTCCCCCACCACGCTCTGGCTCTCTCACAGTGCTTAACTCGTTCTTATAGTTTGGAATGCTAACCTCAAACTTGAAACTAGTGAAGCTCATTAGCATAATAGCAATTCGTGGAGCTCATTAGCACCGATCGTACACCAAAAAGAATCCCCAATACTTGGAAACCTAAAAGGCTGAAGGTTAGCCTTGTTTTTACCCTTTCCTTTTTTACCTCCCAAAATCTCCATGTCACCACCATACTGATAATGACTACTCTTATAACACCCCTCACCCATCACCATTGCCGAAATCGAATTATGAAATGCTATAGTAATAAATAGAATAGAAACATGTGAATTTAATTCAAAGATTCAATAAATCATTCATTATATCTCAAAAATTTAAATAAAATGATTTTCATACAATTTAGAGCTTAAATAGAGCTTAAAAAAGCTCTAAAACTAACCAGAATCAAATAAGGTCCTAACTGAAAACTTAACAAAAAGTGGGGAAAAAATAAGGGTCACATGGCCGTGTATTAAAATCGTATGACAGACTGTGACAATGTGTACTTAAGCCACACGATCGTGTTCCCAAACTGTGTAACAAACTGAAGCCATGTAAAGCTGGGGTCATACGGCCATGTCGCTAGGTCGTGTAACAAACTGATGCCATGTGAACCTAGATTCAAATTTCAATTTAATGTCACATGACCCTATTACTAAACTGTGTAACAAACTAAGACTACGTGCTAAAATTTAAAAACCAAATTAACAGTACCAAATGGGCATGTTTACCAAAAGCTTCCCAATCAAAACAGAGCACATGGGCCCATTTATGAAACATAGTCGTGCATTAGCTCGTGCGACCCAAAAAGGTACAAAGTTCCAAAACCAACTTCTCATATACACCATAAGTATGCACATAGCCAATCCTTAGACCTGTTCAAAATGCACCAAAACATGCCAAAAGATGTCATTTTTCTAGTCCTAATCAATATGCCATAAGACACCATCACAAACATAAGCCATTACCAAAATTCAACCCCAATTCCTACCAAACTAGAACTTAGTCATGCATGTGCCTAATAAGCAATCCAAGTGCTAATTTCTATCACCTTAAATTTGGTTATAATGCCAACCTATTAACATATCATTTGACAACAACATAAACTTATAAATTATTGTAACAGCCTGTTTCTAGTGAAATATGAACAGTGATTTTGGGACCACAAATCTGACAAGTAAATTATTATTTTATTATTATTTTAATGTCTAT
Source organism: Gossypium longicalyx (assembly GCA_025698465.1). Taxonomy (NCBI): domain Eukaryota; kingdom Viridiplantae; phylum Streptophyta; class Magnoliopsida; order Malvales; family Malvaceae; genus Gossypium; species Gossypium longicalyx. The sequence continues at coordinate 60,310,864 of CM046995.1, read as the reverse complement.
TGAATGTTAGTAGGGTCGTATAAAAATCTCGTTAAGAAATTTGGATGTTTGCATGTTTAATAACATAAAAAGGTGCAAAAGTAAAGTTCTATTAGTAAAAGGAGTTTAATTGTTATAAAATTTAAATGTGAGTGGACGTAGATGGTAATTAGACTATTTATAGTGTAAGTGGACAAAGATGGAAATAAGATTAAGTAATTTTAATGTTAAAAGCCAAGGTTAATTTTGTAATTAGGAAAATTAACATAATAAAATAAAGAAAACATAGGTATTATCTTTTAGTTCATCTTTTCCATCGAAATATTAAAGAGAAAATAGCCATAGTTAGGGTTCTTCATTTGGCCAAGTTTTCCCTTAGCATGTAAGTGTAATTTTGTTCCATTTTTAATAATTTTTATGTTTTCAAGATCGTTGTAGCTTAATCTAGCTAGCCCAGGATCAATTTCTAAAACTGTTAAAGGTTTAGGGTTTTTCCGTGAATGTTCTTGCTTGATTCTTGATGTTTGATGGTAGATTATGAGACTTTTTTAATAAATAAACAAGTTTTGTAAAGTGACTTTTGACGAAAATAACATTTAGGGACTTATTTGTAAAAATGATAAAAGTTCATGGTGAACTTGTGAAGTGATGGTTTATATGAATTGATATAGGTCCTTAGTGAATTTGGCTAGCATGAGATGAGGATTAAAATGCTTAAATTTCAATTTATGAGCTTAAGGACTAAATTGTGAAAAGTTAAAATTCTTAGGGCCAAAGGATAAATATGCATAAATATGAATTATGGATTGAATTGAATGTTTGAGATTGATTGAAACACTTAATTGAATATAATCATTTATTTAGATCAAGATAAATCTCAACTAAATCTAAATCAAGGATAGGCGAAAATCACGGATTAGCTCGATCATATTTCTACGCTCTAGTCATCAAGGTAAGTTCATAGTATTTCAATATGTAATTGAATTTCTACTTCTATTTTCACATTATAGCTATGTAATTAAATTTTTATAGTTAATTATTCTATGAATTGCACATACGTGCCCCTTTTCGTACTTTGATACCCCTAAATTGCACATACTTGCCCCTGTTTGTACTTCGATACCCCTGAATTTCACATATGTGCCCCTGTTGGGACTTCGGTACCCTTGAATTGCACATACGTGCCCCTGTTTACACTCTGGTATCTTTAACTCAAGTAGTATATGAGTTGTCTTACCTTTTTGTTAGATTAAATGATATACTATGTCCTTACTAAGTTTTATAAACTAATTCGTTCTTGTGGATGGTTTTGTAGATCGTTGTTGCTAACACTTAGACGGATCAAACTTTTGACTCGCACTATTCATCGATGTCGGTAGTTCTTGTGTCTTTTAGTGTAGTGACATGTATATGTGGCTATATTGGTTGTTTTGGTACAATATGACAATATACAAAGCTAAGTTATTAGGTATTTGATCAAGCTTAAATAGGCATCTTTTTGGCATAATTAGAATGGTGTGAAGGTGAACACTTGTGGTATGTTTTGGTTTATGATTGAATTAAGTTGATATGCAAGGAATGGATCGATGTGGTCATGTTTTAGTTCTTGATGTTTGGACATAAACGCAGTGTCTATGAAGGACACATTGGTTGGTTTTTTTAGGTCATTAAAATGGTATGTTTATGTTGAATTGCTTAAGCTCATAATTATGGTATGTTTTAAGTTGATATTGAACTAGATGTGCATGTTTTAAATGTGGTAATATATACATGTTTAGGTAGGTTTGTATGTTTGTATTTGAGATGCCTTGTATGGCATATTGGTTGAATGGTTTTGAACTTTTGAATCGGTCATTTCATTTTGGATTTGGTCATATTTTGATGCTTTGAATAGGTGTTATAAAGGCCTTTAGATGATTGCTTGAATTGGTGATTGAAATGGCTTGTTTTTGGCAAAATTCATGTCCACACGAGTGTGCGACTCAACTGTATGCGTGACACATGGCTGGCAACAAAATTATGTGTCCCCTGTAGGTTTTAAAGCATGCAAGTCAAGCTGTTACATGGCCTAACACACGGGGCACATGGACTTGTGGCTTGGCCATGTAACCCAACCCAGAGAGTTACATGGGTGAGGACACAGGTGAGGACACGACCGTGTGTCCCTATTTCGATTGTTACATGGCCTGAGACACAGGCGTGTGACCCCTACAGACCAAATTTTCTAACTTTTTAATGAATTTTTCGATTGTTTTCTAAAGTATTTCTAGGGCCTCGATGGCTCGATTAAAGGACGTTATGTGTGTGATTGAATGTAATTGGATTATATTTGCAATGATGTATGAAATGAATGTTTAAATATTCTGTTTGTACGGTAATACTCTGTAACCCTATTTCAGAGATGGATACGGATACGGGTTAGGGGTGTTACAATTATACTTAGAATAGCCAAACCAATCATAAAAATGTTATACCATAGCAACCAAAAAAATCACACATTTTCAATCATTTACATATGAAACATAATCTAGCTTACTAATTACCTATATGATTCCATCACATACCAAATTTAATAATCAAATTCAAGGCTACTAATTCATGTCATGATCAAACACATTAACGTGCCAACAAGCCCACATATCATGTATAAACATGAAACACTCTACTATTACAAAATAACTATAAACAATTGAACTCCTACTACATGCCACATAAATGAAATAAAATGTTTTCAAGGTCTACCAAACGGTGGTTGGATAGTGTGATCTTCAAGTTAATTTGATTGTCGAGTTCCACAAACGATAACTACAAGGAAATAGGAAACGAAACAGAGTAATCTTCAACTAAGGTTAGTAAGTTCATAGGTTGGAAACAATATAACATACATCAATTTCCTCATCTACATAACAAAACATTTAACTAAACATTTTACCATGTTACCACAATTCATATCAATAGGTGAGTTCATCACAATAAAATCATATAACCGTCCATACTACGCAAGTTGATCCAACACCATTTCTAGTCATTTTATCAATAAACATAAACAAATTTCAGTTCAATCATCTATGCTTTACAACACCATACCCAATTAGTAGCCAACAAATCTATTAACAACAAGAATTCAACCCAATGAATTATTATGAACAAATAAGTATACTTAGTTATCCACCCAAAACATGTCAGGATGGTCAACGAGCTTAACCATCCAAGAACACACCTAAGCAGTGAATGTGAAGCCCATAGGCTAACTTCCTTCCAGAAACATGCCTGTGCACTTCTCAAAATTTTTATTTATCCAGTTCCTATTTTGGAAATAGGTTGGTTGAACTTAAAAACTCCTTCATTAAATAAGGAATCAATCTAATTGAATGCACTTGAATTAGATAGGAACAACAAAATTGAGGGCTAACCCCCATTTCTTATTAAATTAACTAATCAACCTCCTGTGGAAAATTTATTTTGTATTAGATAATTTTCAAAAAAAAAATTACATATTTGTCCTATTTTTTAACAAACAGATCTAATTGATTTATGTTCGTTATAGGAGAAAAAGACAGTTAGAAATCCTTTATTTTTTTCAACCCAATTGCTCTTTTGATTTTGAAAAAAATATCTTTTCTTTATTAACATATTGCTTATTCTAGACATTCATTGCTAAACCATAAAAGGGAATGCCTAATAATAATAATTAGGACCCATAACAAATCGATAATTTACTCATGAGAAAAACCTTTACCACATTAGGCAATAATTTGTTTTTAATGTTTAATTAGATCAGGTAATCATTCAAATTGAGAACAGAAGCTGGTTACTTTTTTTTCCCTATAATTGGGGCTATAGAGCTCTATCTATTTATTTACTCAACCCAACTTTGAATCCAATTCATTTTTTTTTGTTCCGTACCAAATATTCAAAAATGGTTTTTTCGGAATTATTTGAAAAAAAAAGGATTATTAGAATTCTCTATCGATACGACATGTTCTTTTTTCCATCCACTCCTTTCAAGATCAGTCGTGGTCTTACAAACTCTACCAATGGTTTGAACGAATCCTTTTCTTCATACAAATTTGTCAAAGATGTGAGTCGCACTTAAAACCGAGTACTCTACCGTTAAGTTAGCAACCCAAAAAAGATATGGAATATGTAGATACAATCAGAATAAAAAATGGAATTGCATTAGGCAATCAAAACACGAAATTAGAAAAATTGGAAAAAAAAAAAAAAGACATGAAATTCTCAAATAAAATCATAGAAATAGAATAAGTGAAAAATTACGGACTGCCTCCTATCTTATTAATTCCATTGTTATCAATTTTTTTTTGTTTCAATATAATTACAATAAAAAACTTATTGTATCACAACAAATTCAAGGAACAAACCCATTATTTGAATGAAGTGAAGTGCCAAACTTGTGGGTGAGGATAAATGGATCTATTTATCTAAGTGTCAAACTTGTAGGCTACACATCCTCCCCTCTAAAGCATTGTAAATATAACTTGATAATCTGCAATGAATATTGGTTTCCGATTTATTTAGTGAACATATAAACATATCATCAACCATCATCTCATATAAAACCTATATAGTGCACAAGTAACTCTGTTGGCATGCTAATTGTATCCTATCTCATGTTCATCTGAGCTCAATATATGCAACAGTATATCACTTTTCAAGTAAGTCCTTTTTCTCACATCAATTACAACATTTGAGTTTACATCCAAACATTCCAATTATATAATTCAAACATAAATATTTTGGAAATTCATAGAACTATACCATATGAACTTACCAAAGAATCACAAGAAATGGAAGAATTGTCAGGGGCTAATCTATTATTTTTCCTTTTTCTTGGTTATCTATTAGTTGATTTGTTTCTTGATCTATACGGTAATTCATTTCAAATTATCAGCTCTAAACACCTTATAAAAATTTATGTAATGCATATGACCTCCTATTATCATTTTTCACAATTTTTCTATTTTTTTACATTTTATTCAATTTAGTCCCTTAAACTATAATAAGCATATTTTTCACAACTAAGCCCCAAACTTTAAAACTCAATTCATTCTCATCCTGTAACATCCCGAAATAGGGCCTAGTCAGAATGGTAGTTTTGGGACCAAAAATCTGACAATAAAATATTTTTCTTATGATTATTATAAGGTCTAGAATAAAAAAAATATGCATGTGCTAAAGTTTCATGAAGAAATTCTAAGTGTAAGGTGTACAATTGGAAATTAGGGACCAAATTGAATAAATTGCAAAACTTGGGTTCTAGAAGCAATTTGCATGAAATTGCTTTGGATTATTAATTAGAGGTCCTTAAAGAGAAATTTTCCCAATTTCTAAATTTTTGGACAAAAATGGGCATGCATGGAAAATTTAGAAAGGTTAGTAAGAAAGGGCATTTTGGTTATTTGGTAATAAATGAAATAAAAAGGGGAAATCAAGCAACAATTCACTCATTTTCTTCTCCATGCTGCCGAAATTGAAGATGTCTCCACAGCTAGGGTTTTCAAACATTTCAAGCTTGATAGTAAGTCAATCCTAGCCCCATTTTTTTTAATGTTTTTTGGGATCCTTGAAGCATGCTCTTTCTATTTCTACCCATATCTCAAGCTAGGGTTCATGTTTAGAAAATTACCCATGCATGAGATGCTTGTGTTTTGATGATTTATGGAGGAATATGAAAGTTTATAGGGTGGTAAAAAACTTTTACTAAGTAGTCTTTCATGGAAATGGCTTAAAGGACCATTTTGTGAAAGTTGTAAAAGTGGGTAGGAAAATGTGAAATGAAAGAAAATTGTGGGCTGCTATAAGTATGAAAAGTATTCAGTTAGGCTTGGGTAGCCAAGAAATTTCATGCATTTCATTATACGAGCCTTAGGACTAAATTGTAAAAGTTGTGAAAAGTTAGGGGCAAATTGGTCATTTTGCCCTAGGATGGGTTTTAGGCCGGAAATGAGCGATGTGAAGTATTAATAATTTATTTTTATTGATATAGACCCCAAGGAACCAATTCCATAGGTCAATCGTGGAAAACAAAAGGTTTCAGAATAACCGAAATACAAAACCGAGACGACTACCAGGTAAGTTTGTATAACTCGAATGTAAACTATTTAAATACATTAGAATGTATATTCATGTATGAAGTATAATGTTGATATTCATTGTGAATTAATATATGATAAAGGTTGTATCACTGAAAAAGGATGATAATTGTCCCGATTGAATAAAAAGGAATATCCAATGGATAAATCATCGCTTACATGACATGAGATCCTGCATGTGTTGCAGAAAATTATTTAGCCCGGACGAGTAATCCATTGATCTCAGTATAAAAAGGATCTAGCCTAGACGGGTATTCCTTAAGCGATCGAGACTCCCGAAGAATATGTGTACAATATGGATTTAGCCCGGACGGGTAATCCGATTAAGGACTGAATTTAGCCTGGACAGGTAATTTAGATCCGAGCTCATTAGAGCATATGTCATTGTAAGGGATTTAGCTTAGACTGGTAATCCCAACATTGCACTACGAGTTTATATTACGGGGGATTTAGCCTTGACTGTTAATCTCACTGTAAGAGCGAGGTTCACGGGAGTGCATACTGGAAATGATCACTTGCATAAATTGACGGTAAATGGGATATCCATCGAGATTTTGAGAAGTTCAACGGGATTAATATGAGAGGAAGGAATGGAAAATACAAGAATTGATGAACTCATCTAAGACCAGTGTTCAAATGCATTGACATGAGACTAACTTGATGATTAAGTGTATGTGATTGGGAATTTATATTATACTTGTTGCAATGAGTGTCTAATATGGTTGTATGCTAAACAATAGGTAAGTTTGCTTTCCTGTTATCTGAGCTTACTAAGCATGTAAATGCTTACCCCCTCTCTTTTCCCTGTCTTACAGAGCTCGTGGACTCGTGAAGATTGGAAGATGGTTGAAGAAATCAACACACAATCAACTTGTCCTACTTTGGTATATAGACCCTTTTATTTTGTTATAATGGCATGTATAGGGTTTAATCACTTTTGTTATATGTGTCATTTTGCTAGCCAACGTAATGGCTTGTAATGATATGCCTATTCTTTTGTATATGGCCATGAGATGTGGCTCACATTTATGTGGGTTGTAACCCTATCTATTTTGCATGTTTGTGCTTACTTGTTTCATCTGATGCGTTGATGTGGTTTACATTCATCCATGGATATAATGAGGCTTACTCAATTGAGAATGGTTTATGGTGTAAATAGCATGAGTTATAAAATGGGTCAAGTATAGAATGTGATTTTGAAATGGTAACCCTAACACAAAGAGGGTAATATTAATATAGGTCAAAAAGGAGTATGAAGTAACATGCATGGCCTTGGCCAAGATGGTTTGAATGTTGAGGGTGACCAAAGGCTTAGAAATTAGCCTCCAAAAAGGGTCCATACAGGTAGACACACGGGCGTGTGTCTGGGCCGTGTGTGACACACGGTCAGCCCAAGGGCGTGTTGCATAGCTGTGCATCCCCTGCACGCAAAACTTTTAAGTTAGTATGCATGGTAGTAAACACACAGATAGAGACACGGCTGTGTGTCTCGACTGTATGGAAGACACGGCCTTGTACACAGGCATGTGCCTTGGCCGTGTACCTTTAAATGAATGATGATTTCATAAATAGAATGTCCAGGTTTTTGGACACGGGCGATGACACAGGCGTGTTAAGGCCATGTGAGGGACACGGGCCAGGGTCACGAGTGTGTGCTCGACCTTGTCAATATCCCTGTAGGTTCAAAATGAAAATAAATTCCAATAATTTCGCACGTGTAAGGGACACATGCGTGTCCTGAGCACACAAGCATGTGCATTGCCTCCACACGGGCGTGTGAGGCTTAACTTGGAAAATTTTCTAGACTTTTCTTAAGATCTCGGTTTAGTCCTGGACCACTTTTAACGTATGCTTTGGACCTCGTAGGTCTATACTAGGGACAATATAATTATGTTTTGATTGGTTTTAATCTAAAATGAAATTTTATATCCCGTTTCCTAGAATGTCCTTATTTATGTCCGGTACCGCCTCGTACCCTGTCCCAGTCTCGGGTACGGGTAAGGGGTGTTACATTTAGTGGTATCAGAGTTACGATTTAGTCGATTCTCATACTAACGTAGCATGTATCGGGTCTAGCTATACATGCCATTATACAAGTTATGATAGTGTGACATCTCCTAACCTTTTTTATTGTATTTATATAGTAAATGTCTTCCAATCAAGCCCAAGATGAGTCTAAGGGAGCCGAGAGCCATGCTTCAGCTTCCGTTCAGTGAGCTATTTCTAGTAGTAGTAGAAGGCCTATGTCTGAGGGCCAGGAAAAGGCGAGAGCTGCCTTTTTCGATATGATGGATGAATGGTTTGGGAATACCTAAGAAACTGCCCTGAGATACCACGACCTCCCTCACCTGCTACACAACTCGGAGAGGTGCCACGGGGTAATGAACCTATTAGACTGGGTAAGGCTCCGGTTGATAAACTCAGGAAATATGGGGCCGAAGAGTTTCGGGCCACGATTGATGACGATCCGGAACGTGCTGAATTTTTGCTTGAGAATACCATGCAAGTTCTTGGTGAACTATCGTGTACTCCTAAGGAGAGCTTGAAATGCGCAGTGTCGCTACTGAAGGATACTGCATACTGGTGGAAGACTACATCCTCGGTGGCGCCAAGAGAGAGCATTACATGGGAATTTTTCCAAGCAAAGTTTAAGAAGAAGATATCAATCAAAGGTTCTTAGACTCGAAGTGAAATGAGTTCTTGGAACTCAAACAAGGAAATAAGACCGTGTCAGAATATGAAAGAGAGTTCGTAAGGTTAAGTCAGTATGCGACGGAATGGGTCCAATCAGAGACAGAAATGTGTAAGCATTTCAAGGAAGGCCTGAATGAGGAAATCAAGCTGTTAATCAGGATCCTTGATATACGAGAATTTCCTACACTAGCTAATCGGGCTAAGAAAGCTGAAGAGCTCAATAATTAAAGGAGACAAGCAAAAAGAGAAGCTCGAGTTTCGAGCAAGAGATCTAGTCGCAGGATGCACTCATTTCTTATAAAGAAATCGAGAAGTCACCAAGAACGCTCTATGTCATCGGTGGGATATTCGAGTAGAGCAAGGAGTTTTAAGCATCATAACCCGAAGTCTTCTTCCCCCAAGGTAACTAGTGTGGGTAGTGTGGATGATCAAAAGCCAAGGTGTAAAAGCTACAACAAATTTCACTTCGAAGAGTGTCGAATGAAGAGTAGTACATGTTATAGATGTGGGTCTCTTGACCACTTTCTTAGAGACTACCCAGAGCGACCTGATAAAGAGGCGGGATTAACCCCGAAGCCCAATGCTCCTATTTCTCGAGGTAGACCACTGAGATATCTCGAAAGTTCAAGTGGCAGTCGAAGTGTTGCTAAGGATGCTACTGAAAAATCAAAGGGTCGAATCCCGGTGAGAACTTATGCTATACGTGCTAGAGAGAAGCCTCAGCTCCTTATGTCATTACGTTTACATTTTCTCTTCATAATGTCCATGTTATTGCCTTGATTGATTCAGGATCGACCCATCCATACATTTGCATGAAATTGGTGTCTAGCATGAATATGTTTGTAGAACCTACAGAATTTGTGATTAAGGTGTCGAACCCTCTAGGCAAGTCTGTTTTAGTCGATAAAGTTTGTAAGAATTGTCCCTTGACGATTCAAGGTCATTGTTTTCCGGCTAACCTTATACTTTTGCCCTTTGATGAGTTTGATATAATACTTGGCATGGATTGGTTGGCCGTTCATGATGTGATTGTAAATTGTGGTAGCAAGTATATTGAATTGAAATGTTCAGATGGTGAAATTCTCCGAGTTGATTCAAGTGAGTTGGATACTCCGCCGGTCGTAATTACCTAATGATGGCTCAAAGGTATTTGAGAAAAAGATACAAAGCTTACCTTGCTTTTGTACTAAATTCTAAAAAATCTGAGTCGAAGATGGAGTCGGTATCGATAGTATGCGAGTATCCAAATGTGTTTCCGGAAGAGTTACCCAAATTACCTCCTGTTAGAGAGGTAGAGTTTGGTATCGAGCTAACGCCTGGAACAACGCCTATTTCTATTGCCCCGTCTAGGATGGCACAAACTAGGCTGAAAGAACTAAAGGCACAGTTGCAAGAACTGACAGATAAAGGTCTTGCAAGACCAAGCTTTTCGCCTTGGGGTGCTCCCGTATTATTTGTAAAGAAGAAAAATGGTTCGATGAGGTTATGTATAGACTACCGACAACTTAGCAAGGTAACCATCAAGAATAAGTGTCCTTTGCCAAGTATCGATGACTTGTTTGATCAATTGAGGGGAGCCATCGTGTTTTCAAAGATAGATCTGAGATCTGGCTACTACCAGTTACGAGTTAAGGAGTCAGACGTACCTAAGGCTTCTTTCAGAATAAGGTTTGGCCATTACGAATTTCTTCTAATGCCTTTCGAATTGACGAATGCTCTAGTTGTGTTGATGGATTTGATGAATAGGATATTTCGGCCATACTTAGACAAGTTTGTGGTTGTATTTATTGATCATATCCTGATTTATGCTAAGGATGAAGTTGAACATGTGGAGCATCTTAGAACTGTTTTACAGACTTTACGGGACAAGCAGATGTAAGCTAAATTTAGTAAGAGCGAGTTTTGGCTCTGAGAAGTAGGATTCTTGGGTCACATTGTTTCGGTGAAGGCATCCGAGTTTATCCAAGTAAGATATCTGTTATTGTTGAGTGGAAACTGCCGAAGAATGTAACTGAGGTTAGAAGCTTTTTTGGATTAGTCGGGTATTATTGATGCTTCATGAAAGGATTCTCGATGATTGCAACTCCTTTGACGAGATTGTTGCAAAAAGATGTCAAGTTTGAATGGCCATAAAAGTGTCAACAGAGTTTCGAGAAATTAAAGACATTACTGACTGAAACTCCAGTGTTAGTGCAACCCGAACTGGGAAAAGAAGTTTGGTCTATAGTGATGCGTCCTTAAATGGACTAGGTTGCGTGCTTATGCAAGAGGGCAAAGTGATAGCCTATGCTTCCAGACAATTAAATCCTCACGAAAAGAATTATCCAACATATGACTTAGAGCTTGTTGTCATCGTCTTTGCCTTAAAGATTTGGAGACACCATTTGTATGGTGAGACTTTCCGTGTATTCACTGATCACAAGAGCTTGAGGTATTTGATGACTCAAAGGGAATTGAATCTGAGACAACGGAGATGGTTAGAACTGATTAAAGATTATGAGCTGATAATTGATTATCACCCGGGGAAGGCGAATGTAGTCACCGATGCGTTGAGCAGAAAATCCTTGTTTGCTTTGAGAGCTTTGAACACGTAGTTGGTGTTGTCTGAAGATGGTTCAGTTTTGGTAGAGTTAAGAGCCAAGTCAACATTTTTACAAGAGATTTGCGCAGCTCAGATCAATGATAGTGACTTGCAAGCTAGGAGAACTCAATGCGAGTCAGGCATTGGATCGGACTTTTGGATCAGTCTCAATGGTTGTTTGATGTTTAGAGACAGGGTATGTGTACTGAAAAATGATGAGCTTATCCGAAAAATTTTGCAAGAAGCACATGATAGTCATTTGTTTGTTCATCCAGGAAGTACCAAGATGTACAACGATTTAAAGAAAATGTACTGGTGGAATGGCATGAAAAGAGACATCTCCGAATTTGTATTGAGATGTTTGATATGTCAACAAGTTAAGGCAGAACACCAAGTACCATAGGTTTGTTACAACCTGTGATGGTTCCTAAATGGAAATGGGACAGGATTACCATTGATTTCGTAACGGGATTGTCGTTAACCCTGAAAAAGAAAAATGTTGTTTGGGTTATAGTTGATATACTAATGAAGTCGGCTCACTTCATCCCAGTACGGACAAATTATTCTCTTGATAGATTGGTCGACTTGTACATATCCAAAATTGTGAGATTACACGGGATACCATTGTTGATTATCTCAGACAGAGACCCAAGATTCACTTCGAGATTTTGGAAGAAACTACAAGAGGCTTTGGGTACAAGGTTGAGTTTTAGCACGACTTTCCACCCGCAGACTGACGGTCAGTCTGAGCGGATGATTTAGATTCTTGAGGACATGTTACGGTGTTGCGTTCTTGAGTTTCAGGGTAGCTGGGAAAAGTACTTGCCATTGGTGGAACTCGCCTACAATAATAGTTTCCAGACAAGTCTGAAAATGGCACCTTATGAGGCCTTGTATGGCAGAAAGTTCTGAACTCCCTTGTATTGGACAGAACTCAAAGAACATCAGATTCACGGAGTTAACCTAATCAAAGAAATGGAAGAAAAGGTTAAGGTGATACGTGACTGCTTGAAAGCGACATCAGATAGGCAAAATTCATATGCTGATTTGAAAAGAAAGGAAATTGAATTTCAAGTTGGAGATAAAGTATTCTTGAAAGTGTCCCCTTGGAAGAAGGTATTAAGATTCGGCCAGAAAGGCAAACTGAGTCCAAGATTTATCAGACCATATGAGGTTACTAAAAAAATTGGACCATTAGCCTACCATTTATCTCTGCCATCCGAATTGGAAAAGATTCACGACGTGTTTCATGTATCCATGTTACGAAGATATAGATCAAACCCCTCCCACGTGATTTCACCGACAGACGTTGGGATTAGACCAGATATGACCTATGGTGAAGAACTGGTCAAGATTTTATCTCGAGAAGTTAAACAATTGCTGAACAAGAATATTGCCATAGTAAAAGTATTGTGGCATAGAGATGGAGTCGAAGAGGCCACCTAGGAACCTAAAGAATTCATGAGAAGTCAATATCCGAACCTATTTACCGGTAAGACTTTCGAGGGTGAAAGTCCTTAAAGGCGGAGAAATGTAACATCCAGAAATAGGGCCTAGTCGGAATGGTGGTTTTGGGACCACAAATCCAACATTAAAATATTTATCTTATAATTATTATGAGGTCTAGAATAAAAAAATATGCATGTGCTAAAGTTTCATGAAGAAATTCTAAGTGTAAGGTGTCCAATTGGAAATTAGGGACCAAATTGAATAAATTGCAAAACTTGGGATCTAGAAGCAATTTGCATGAAATTGCTTTCTATTAATAATTAGAGGTCCTTAAAGAGAAATTTTCCCAATTTCTAAATTTTTGGACAAAAATGAGCATGCATGGAAAATTTATAAAGGTTAGTAAGGAAGGGCATTTTGGTCATTTGGTAATAAATGAAATAAAAAGGGGAAATCAAAAAACAATTCACTCATTTTCTTCTACATGCTACCGAAATTGAAGGAGTCTCCATAGCTAGGGTTTTCCAACATTTCAAGCTTGATAGCAAATCAATCCTAGCCCCATTTTTGATGTTCTTTATGTTTTTGAGATCCTTGAAGCATGCTCTTTCTATTTTTGCCCATATATCAAGCTAGGGTTCATGTTTAGAAAATTAACCATGCATGAGATGCTTGTGTTTTCATGATTTACGGAGGAATATGAAAGTTTATAGGGTGGTAAACAACTTTTACTAAGTAGTCTTTCATGGAAATGGCTTAAAGGACCATTTTGTGAAAGTTGTAAAAATGGGTAGGAAAATGTGAAATGAAAGAAAATTGTGGGCTGTTATAAGTATGAAAAGTATTCGGCTAGGCTTAGGTAGCCAAGAAATTTCATGCATTTCATTATACGAGCCTTAGGACTAAATTGTAAAAGTTGTAAAAAGTTAGGGGTAAATTGGTCATTTTTCCCTAGGATGGGTTTTAGGCCGGAAATGAGCAATGTGAAGTATTAATAATTTATTTTTATTGATATAGACCCCAAGGAACCAATTTCAGAGGCCGATCGTGGAAAATGAAAGGTTTCAGAATAACCGAAATACAAAACTGAGACGACTACCAGGTAAGTTCGTGTAACTCGAATGTAAACTATTTAAATACATTAGAATGTATATTCATGTATGAAATATAATGTTGATATTAATTGTGAATTAATATATGAAAAAGGTTCTTTCAATGAAAAAGGATGATAATTGTCTCGGTTGAATAAAACGGAATATCCAATGGATAAATCATCGCTTACATGACATGAGATCCTGCATATGATGCTGAAAAGGATTTAGCCCGGACGGGTAATCCATTGATCTCAGTATAAAAAGGATCTAGCCTGGATGGGTGTTCCTTAAGTGATGGAGACTCCCGAAGAATATGTGTGCAATATGGATTTAGCCCGGACGGGTAATCCGATTAAGGACTGAATTTAGCCTGGACTAGTAATTCAGATCTAAGCTCATTAGAGCATATGTCGTTGTAAGGGATTTAGCCTAGACTCGCAATCCCGACATTGCTCTACGAGTTTATATTACGGGGGATTTAGCCTAGACTAGTAATCGTGTCGTAAGAGCGAGGTTCGCGGGAGTGCATACTGGAAATGATCACTTGCATAAATTGACGGTAAATGGGATATCCATCAAGATTTTGAGAAGTTCAACGGGATTAATATGAGAAGAAGGAATGGAAAATACAAGAATTGATGAACTCATCTAAGACCAGTGTTCAAATGCATTGACATGAGACTAACTTGATGATTAAGTGTATGTGATAGAGAATTTATATTATACTTGTTGGAATGAATGTCTAATATGGTTGTATGCTAAATAACAGGTAAGTTTTCTTTCCTGTTATCCGAGCTTACTAAGCATGTAAATGCTTACCCCTTCTCTTTTCCCTGTCTTACAGAGCTCGTAGACTCGTGAAGATTGGAAGACGGTTGGAGAAATCGACACACTATCGACTTGTCCTTCTTTGGTATATAGACACTTTTATTTTGTTATAATGGCATATATAGGGTTTTAATCACTTTTGTTATATGTGTCATTTGGTTAGCCAACGTAATGGCTTGTAATGATATACCTATTCTTTTGTATATGGCCATGAGATGTGGCTCACATTTATGTGGGTTGTAACCCTATCTATTTTGCATGTTTGTGCTTACTTGCTTCATCTGATGCTTTGATGTGGTTTGCATTCATCCATGCATACAATGAGGCTTACTCAATTGAGAATGGTTTATGGTGTAAATAGCATGAGTTATAAAATGGGTCAAGTATAGAATGTGATTTTGAAATGGCAACCTTAACACGAAGAGAGTAATATTAATATAGGTCAAAAAGGAGTATGAAGTAACATGCATGGCCTTGGCCAAGATGGTTTAGTTGTACATTCATACAATGATAGATGTCCAAAAAGTTATATTAGAGTGTTTGAATGTTGAGGGTGACCAAAGGCTTAGAAATTAGCCTCCAAAAAGGGTCCACACGGGTAGACACACGGGCGTGTGTCTGGGCCGTGTGTGACACACGGTCAGCCCACGGGCGTTTTGCATAGCCGTGCATCCCCTGCACCTAAAAATTTTAAGTAAGTATGTGTGGTAGTAAACACACGAAAAGTGACATGGCTGTGTGTCTCGACTGTGTGGAGAACACGGCCTTGTACATGGGCGTGTGCCTTGGCCATGTACCTCTAAATGAATGATGACGTCATAAACAGAATGTCCAGGTTTTTGGACATGGGCGATGACACGGGCGTGTTGAGGCCGTGTGAGGGACACGGGCATGTGCTCGACCATGTCAAAACCCCTATAGGTTCAAAATGAAAATATATTCCAATAATTTTACACGGGTAAAGGACACGGGCGTGTCCCGAGCACATAGGTGTGTGCATTGCCTCCATACGGGCGTGTGAGGATTAACATGAAAAATTTTCTAAACTTTTCTTAAGATCTCGGTTTAGTCCCAGACTGCTTTTAACGTATGCTTTGGACCTCATAGGTCCATACCAGGGACAATATGATTAAGTTTTGATTGGTTTTAATCTAGAACGAAATTTTATATCCCATTTCCCGAAATGTCCTTGTTTATGTCTAGTAACGCCTCGTACCTTGACCTGGTCTCGGGTACAGGTAAGGGGTGTTACACATCCCTTTATATATGTCAAGCAACTAAATTTATAAGAATTTTATGTCAATTTCAACATATTAACATTTTAGTCCCTGAGTTCAAAACCAACCAAATTGATTTTACAAAATAGTCTTATTTCGTAATAAACCTTCAAACCCAACCATTAAAATCCAAAAATCTTTAAAAATCAATGATAACTTTTCAAAACTTTGATAGTATTACAAAATAGTCCCTAGGCTAGCTAGATTAAGCTACAACGATCTAAAAAATATAAAAAATTATGAAAAAAGGGCTTTAGGAATACTCACATGAAAATGTCTAACCTAAAGGTTGGGAAAAATGGCTTCCTTAAGTTTCTAGGTTGAAGAAACAATGAATAAAACAATAAGGAAGATGATGGCCAAATGTTTTTATGTTTTATTTTACCTTAATTTAATTTTTAACTAAACTTTTATCATATAATTCACAAATCTTTAAGCACTAATCGTCCCACTCTAATCCATTATGGCATAATTTCCATTCAAATAATTAAACTTTGCTTGTAGTCCCATTTAACCCATATAAACTATTAGCGATTAACTGTTGTAGTTTTTATTATTTAGTCCTTGCACCACTACAACTAATTGATCAACAAAATTACCACACCAAAAACCATTATAACACTATAAATGACTTGTAAATATTAATAAATAATATTTTTATTAATATTTACTGACTCTATCATTGAAAAGTGGGATTTCGAAATCACCATTTTCCAGTACCACTGAAAACGGTTCGTTACAACTCTTTCCCATTTAGGAAATTTTGTCCTCGAAGTTTTTACCTGAGAATAGGTTCAGGTATTGGGACTTCATTGATTCTTCTATTTCCCATGTAGCTTCCTCATTATAGTTTCAGTGCTATAGAAATTTTACTAATGATACCTGTTTGTTACAAAGTTTTTTACCTCTCGAGCTAATATCAACATCAGCTCCTCTAGATATGACAGATCAGGCTATAATTCAATCTCACTGAAAGAAATCACATGTAAAGGATCTGACATATACAACCTGTAACACCCCTTACCCATGTCCGGTGCCGGAACAGGGTACGAGGCATTACCAGACTTAAACATACACATTCATGCAAAAACCAGGCCATAAAATCTTTTTTTTAATTCAAAACCTTTCAAACACATTCATGTCGTCCCTTATTTTGTTCTACGAAGCCCAAAACATTCATCGGAATTGATTTGGGACTAAACTGAGAACTTTGAAAAGTTTCAGGAAAACTTAAAAAATTTTCCCATGAAATAGGGTCACATGCCCGTGTGGACATAGGGACACACCCCTGTGCCTTTGGCACGCCCGTGTCCTCAGGCCATGTAACTCTCTGTTTATGATGTTAGCATGCACATCGAACCACACGGTCAGGCCACACGCCCGTGTCTCCAGTTACATGATCGTGTCTCAGCCCGTGTGGCCATCACTTAGGCTATTTTTGAAGCCTTCATATTACCCATAATCTCTTACAGTCTTATGCACATCAAAATCGCAAATCATGGCACCATTTTAGTGATTAAGCACTCTTTATTAAGACATATCCTTAACATTTACATGTCCTCTTACAAGTAATGCATCTAGTCATGCAATATCAAGTCTAGATTCCTTATTTCACATTCATAAGACTTGTCATTTTGATGACCACTTTTACCATTATACTATGGTTACCAACTTATCCATCAAGTACTCATGTTCAAATCATTATCACGTTGTGTTTATAACATGCATTTACTACATGACTATGACCACCTGAATTGGTCATAGAGCATACATCCAACACACATGTCATATTACTAACTATGCATGACAAACAAACATAATCACATTATAAACATTAGACATGACATGAATAGCTAGGCTTACAAGCCATAATCAATATGAGCCACATCTCATGGTCATATACATATAACTCAATATGAGCCAACACATTTGGCCAAAGCAAAATAATACATGTCAATTAGCTAGATTCCTATACATGCCACTCACTTGAAATTTCTAATATATGCTTCATTATTCCAAAGGTAGCGACTTGATAGTGTGATGCTGCTTCCGACAATCTCCAACCCCGAGCTAACCTGAAAACACTAAAAGAATGGAAGGGAGTAAGCTTTATAGCTTAGTAAGACCGTATGAAAATAATAAGCAATTTATCAACTTGTTTCTCTTGGTAATACAACCCTATTTGCATTTTTACTCATGTTCTAGTCAAGTTGTTTTCTCAAGTCACAGTCACAAAATTATTTATATTTAGAGCTAAGGAACTTCAAATTGAGTTCTTATAATTTTCCCTAAAACTAGACTCACATATATTCTTACCATAAAATTTTAAGAATTTTTTGTTAATCCAATTCGTACAGGTTATTCCTTAAAGTTACCCTTTTTCGCTGTCAGACAGTTCTGACCCCTTTTCACTAAAAATTAATTATCTTATAATACGGAACTCGTATGATGTTTCCATCAATTTCTCTTGAAAATAGACTCATTAATAATTCTAAGAATATAAATTATTACTTATAAATATTTTTTTTACAATTTTCAATGATTTTCTCAAATCAGAATAGGGGATTTCGAGGTCATTCTGACTCTGTCTCATAACAACTAAAATATTTCATAATATGAAACTCTTTTGCTTACCCCATTTCTTCTATGTGAAACTATACTCATTAAGCTTTAATTTAATATTTTATTCAGCCTATAAATCAATTTCCAAAATTTTTGGTGGATTTTTAAAGTCAGACTATGGTTGCTGTCCAAAACTGTTTTAGTGTAAATTAACGATACTACGTTTATCACACCATATTAATTCATTTTCATAAGTATAGACCTATAATCACAAGGTCATCACAAAATCATTCTCATAAGTATGAGTTACCTATTTACATCTTCACTAAGTGCGCATCATAAATTGAAATCATTTCTCATGAGCTTGGCATACATACCTGTGTTAATCAACATGCTCATATTCATTCCTTAATAATCATATAACATGAATTGAATTCACATCTCATCAATTTCATGTAAGTACCTGTACCACTCACAATATGGTCATAACCTTTCTCATTTAGCTTAAACCATAACTCTCACCATTGAACCATTTGGAAAGCTATCAGATATTCACTAAGCCTCAAACATAGGGTATAATGCAGATGTCATGTCCCAGACACGGTCTTACACTAGCTCTCACATATCTGTGTCAATGCCATGTCCCAGACATGGTTTTACACTGACACATCTCGTAGCCGATGTATGTCCCAGAAATGTCTTACACTGGCTTACATCTCGAGGCCGATGCATGTCTCAGACATGTCTTACACTAGCTCTCATCTCAATGCCGACGCCATGTCCCAAACATGGTCTTACACTGGCTTTCATAATGTGGCTGATGCATGTCCCATGCATGTCTTACACTAGCTCACAATAACCTATACATCATGGCATGAATATCTGGTTTATCCCCTATGGTTCAAACGGGAATTCTGCTATATCAATTATCATCATACATTCTCATTTCCATAATCAAGCATTTCATGCTATATTAATTCAGCACATATAATAACAATGTAATTGTATTATTTACATACAACTTACTTGTTTCAATGGAATATCATATTCCATCAAATCTCCAAGCATTCAATCAATACATAAATGTCATTTACATTTGACATCACTTTCTCATATACAATATCATCAACATAAACTTTAATACAATCATGGCAAGATAGATTTTCAAGTATATTAACAATAGCATAAATATCACGCTCATTTAATCACACGGACTTACCTTGAATGCAATTTCGGCTAATTACGCCATTTTAGTCCATAACTTTGTACTTTCCGATTTAGGCCCGAATCTCAGTTCCTTGATCTAAAATGATGAAACCCACTCATTTAATCACTAAATAAATTTGGACAATCAAAATTCACATTTTTTTGGCAAAATAGACTTTCACAAAATTATAATTTTACCATTAAGCCCGAAAATCAATTTTTATTGAATTTCCTTAATAGCCAAGCCTAACCGACCAATTATTACTCTTATGACAACCCCAAATTTCCACTATTTCACACAATTACAACCTATTTAACAAACTTTACAAAGTAGTCCATATTAGGTGTTTTCATGAAAATCCTTTCACAAAAGTTGTTTATTACACAACTAAGACTCATTTTCCTCCATAAAAATTCAGCAAACAATATAAATGCTCTCATGGCAAAACCCTATACTTTCAATCATTTTGCAAAATAGTCCCCTCATTTGAAAGCTCATGCTACAAGGGTTCTAAAAGTACAAAAATCAACAAGAAAGACCATCAAAATCACTTACTTGCAAGGGATGGAAGTTGCTAAAATTTTGAGCTTTCAAAACCCCTATTTTGCTAGTATTTTCGGTGGGGGAAGGAAGAAAGATGAAAAGATGATATCTTTTTCTTTTTGTTTTATTTTAATGCCAAATAAGCTACCTAATACCCACAACTCTGACTTTTCAAACTCTTTCTCTCTATGGCTGGCCAAGCACCCTATTTAGGGTCTATTTGCACTTTAAACACCCCAAATTTTGGTTCTCTAGCTATTTAACATATTTAGACAGCAAAACAAAATTTTTGCCTTTTATGCGATTAAATCCTTTTTCTCAATTAAGCTCAAAATAGCTCAAATTAATTCAATAAAATTTTCATGTACTTATATAATAAAGCTATGACACATAAAATAATATTAAAAATAATTTCTCCAGCCCTGAAATAATGGTTCCGAAATCACTGTTCCGGCTAGGCCTAAAATCGAGTTGTTACACAACCTTAGCATCAAAATGTGAAAAACATTATGTATCTTTACAAGTTCAGGAGGTAATACCAACTTGTAAGCTACAGGACCAATTCTCTTGACAATTTCATATGGTCCAATAAACCACGGATTAAGTTTTCCTTTTTTGCCAAACCGTAACACTTTTCTCCATAGAGAAACTATTAGAAACACTTTATCTTTGATTTGAAATTCAATATCTCTTCTTCTCAAAATTGCATACAATTTTTTACGGTTAGTGGTAGCTTTCAAACAATCACGAATAATACGAACATTATCTTCAGTTTCCAAAATCAAATCTATCTCCACTTTCTTTTGCTCAACTCTGAATAGTATAACGGAGTTCTTCATTTTCGTTTGTATAAAGCTTCAAATGATGCCATTTTAATACTAGATTGATAGCTGTTATAGTAGGCGAACTCGGTCAACGGTAAATATTTTTCCCTGTTGCATTCAAACTCGATAATACAACTTCGTAACATGTCTTCCAGAATTTGAATTACCCATTCTGACTGTCCATCTTTCGGCGGATGAAATGTTGTACTGAAGTTAAGTTTAGTACTGAGAGCTCATGAAGCTTACCCCAAAGTCTGAAGGTAAATCTCGAGTATCGATCAAAGATAATGGACGACGGTAGTCTGTGTAATCTGACAATATTAGATACATATAGCTCAACTAGTTTTTCAAGTGAATAATTTGTTCTGACCGGAATAAAATGAGTTGCTTTCGTTATTCTATCAACAATCATCCAGATATAGTCTTTTTTTCTTAGAGATAATAGTAGTCTTGATAAGAATTCATCGTAACATGCTCTCATTTTTGTTCAGAATCATAACTGGCGATAATAACCCAAACAGAACTTGATATTCAACTTTCACTTGCTGACATATTAGACATTTAGCTACAAATTCAGAAATCTCTCATTTCATTCTAGGCTACTAGTACATCTATTCCACGTGGCAGAACATTTTAGTCCTACTCGGATGAATAGGGTATGTACTACTGTGAGCCTCAGACAAAATGTCTCGTTTTAGTTCCAGGTCATTTAATACATATAGTGGATTTTGAAAGTATAAGGTATTATCATTACCAACACTAAATTCAGTGGACTAATCATTATAGATCTGATCTAGTGTAGCTAGCAATTTCGGATCGTCATTTTGCAACTCCTAAATTTTTTAAAGAAACAATAATTTAGCTTTCAACTCAGCCAAAACAAAACTGTCATGATTTATAGTCAACTGAGCATTCAACGCTCTCAATACAAATAAAGACTTCCAACTTAATGCATCAGCTACAAATTTAACTTTACTTGAGTGATAATTGATTACTAGAACATAATCTTTCAATAGTTTGAGCCATTTATGTTGTCACAAATTTGGGGTTTATTTTTTAAAATATTGTAGCTCCTTTCATCTAGTCGAATAGATCGTCAATATGGGGCAGAGTGTATTTATTTTTAATAATGATTTTATCCAATTGCCTATAGTCCATACAAAGTCTGATCGACCCATCTTTCTTTTTCACAAATAACAATGGTACACCCTAATGAGATATGCTAGGCTGTATAAAACCTCTGTTAGACAATTCTTGCAACTGTGTTTTAAATTCTTTTAATTCAACTGGTACTATTCGGTATGGTGCAATAGGTATCAGAGTAGTCTCTATTACTAAATCAATCATAGACTCAACTTCCTAATTAGGTGATAGCCCCGACAATTCTTCTAGAAACACATTAGTAACCTCGTTAACAATTGATATCTGATCAATCTTCGATCCCATTTCTCGAGTATTAAGTATATATGCCAAAAATACTTCACACCCTTTTCTGATCAATTTTTTAGCAGAGATTGTTGAAATGACTTTAGTAGCACAATCTGATCTATCAAAATTAACTGTAATTGTCTCACAATTCTAACATCTTAGATCAATGTCTATAGTTCACCACGACATCATATAAATTCAACCAATCCATTCCCAAAATAATATCAAATTTGTGAAATGGTAGCAACATCAGATCAGCAGGAAATTCACAACCCTAAATTCTTAGCAGACACTTTTTACATATTAGGTTAACTATCGCACTCTAACCTAATGGATTCATAACTTTGACATGTAAATTTTTATACGTTCCTAATATAGTGAAAATATATGAATGAGTTGAGCCAAGGTCAATCAATGCATACACAATAACATCAAAGAGATAGAAAGTACCAGCAATAACATCAGGTGTAGTAGCTTTCTCCCTACCTCAAATGGCATATGCTCGAGCAGAAGCTCTAACTTTAGACCTGATAGTAGTGTCTTTAGTTCCACTACGATTAACTCCAGTATTACCGCTCTGACCAGGACATCTACCTTTCGGGGAAGTGGACAACGACTTCACACTTCAATCATCAGTGTCACCTATATTTCTCAGGCATTTTTTCATGAAATTCTCACTCGAACCACATCTAAAACAAGCACCCATTTTGGTTCTGCATTCACCTGTATGTAACTTTCCATAATGTTCACAAGTAGGTGTAGGAACATTACAAACACTGTTGACACTGTCTATAGACAATGTGTGAAATCTCGAATCATCCGGTCTCATTTTGTTTTTTTTTTTTTTTGGGAGAACCCTGATGGTGAAGTGAAATGATTGAAGGCTTCTCTCGATTTCTTTGATAAAGGAGTTCAAAACGGTCTAAATGAACTTCATTTACTACAATCTCAGACTCTTCTTTCATTATGTTTCTTACTATTATAGATTTCTTCCATCTTTTGTGCTCGACTAGACAAGACTACTAATTCTTGCAGTTCCACCACGCCTACTAGCATCTTAATTTCATTGTTTAAACCGTCTTCGAAATGAACACACATTTCTTCTTAGGTTAGCACAATTTCACGAGTATATTTACTAAATTGTACAGACTCTCATTCATATTCGGCTATAGATTTATTTCCTTACTTTAACTTAAGAAATTATTTCTTCTTCCTGTCCAAGTATCATTTATTGGCGTATTTATTTCTAAACTTAATTCTAAAAAAGTCTCAGTTAACCCTACTTTCTGGTACTACAGTTTTCAACATTGACCGTTAGTTATACGCTTCATCTTTAAGTAAGGACACAGCATATCTTAAGTAATCATTGGGTGAACATGCCATTTCATCAAAAACCCTCTAAATATTTCTAGCCAATACTCAACCCTAGTTGGATCATCTTTTGTCTTGCCTCTAAATTCCTGACACCACATTTTTTAATTCTATCAATCGAGGGTTTTCATATAATTTTAGTATTTTGAGGACAAGGAGTGCCATAGGAGGTACAACAAGAGGCAAAAGTTACGAAGCCACGGGATTGGCTCGCATGAACTTTGAGAACCACTAACCCACCATGATAAAAAAACACATTTTTCACTTCGTTTCCTAACATCTGCAAAACCGGTAGACTATGACTCATTTCCTGTTTAGAAGTTGAAGCATTACTGTCTACTTCATCAGCGACAACATAATTAGACTCTTTTGACATCTTTGAATATATAAGTATAGAAAGGAGCCAAATAAGTTTGTATATATTAGGAATTTACTAATAGGCTGTAATCTGGTAGATTAGGATTTATTATTTAGGTTCCTAAGAAATATAGGATTAGTCATTATTAATTCCTAATAAGTTTCTTTCCTAGTTTATTAAGATTCTTAACTTTGTGGGATTGTCCTATTATCTTTCCTAGAACAATAGACTGATATGTTAGTCATCCTAATATAAGTTAGGTTGTATTTCTTTGATGAAATAAGATTTTTTTCTTTCACCAAAATTTTCGTGGTATTAGAGCTAGGCTCTAAACTTTAATATAGCATGGATACACAAATCATCTCCTCCTTGGAAGTCATTTCCAGATCCAAGCAAAATACCTCAGCCAAAAACTATGAAAATTACTCAACTAATATCATTCAAAACTCTCTTCTTCCTATCACTAGTCACAAACTTAATGGCCACAATTTTCTTTAGTGGTCATAATCCATCCTTATGTATATTTTTGGTAGAGGCAAGGGTAATTATCCCACCGATGTGGATCCCATTCCAATGAAAACAAATCCCAATTATCGTACGTGGTAGATTGAAATTCACATGGTCATGGCATGGCTAATAAACTCCATGACCATGGAAATTGGAGAAAATTTCCTTCTCTACAAAACAACCAAGGAAATCTTGGATGCGACAAGAGAAACTTAATCCAGTTTTGAAAATAGCTCTAAACTTTTTGAAATTGAAACTCAACTTCATGATCTAAGAAAAGAGAAGATGACTATTACTCAATATTTCAACACAATAACTCGGTACTGGCAGCACCTTGATATGTTTGAAATATACCCCTAGAAATGTCCAGATGGTGCAGCTTTACACAAAAAGATTGCTGATCAAAAGAGAACATTCAAATTTCTCATTGGTCTCAATATGGATTTCAATGAAGTAAGGGGTAGAATATTGGGCAACATGCCTCTACCTTCCATCCGAGAGACATTTTCTGAAGTTGGAAGAGAAGAAAGTAGGAAAAAATTGACGATGACAGAAAATATGAGTTCCCCATTTGCTGAAGGCTCAGCCTTGTATACACATAACTCATCTCAGGATAATAAGAAAAGAAAATGAAGGTCATGGTGAGACCATTGTAAGACATCTGGTTACCTTAAAGAAACTCACTGGATATTACATGGGAAGCCTGTTGATTGGAGGCCTAACTGAGCATGCCAGGATCGGGACAGTCGCACAAATTTTTCCAACACTTCTTACAACACCAACACTATCAAGGAAATCAATTCGTTCACCTAGGAGCAAATTGAGGCACTACAAAAATTACTCGGATAGATATCACCCACTACCGAACAACATAGTAGCATGTTAGTACATCAAGGTACATTTTTTTTACTCATATTACAGCAACCAAAACATTAAGACCATGGATAGTTGATTCTGGAGCTTTGGATCACATGACCAGAGACATCAATGTATCTCACAAGTTCAGTCCATATTCAAGCCCCTCTATAGTACGAATAACAGATGGATCACTCTTAAAAGTGGCAGAAATTGTTAATCAAATTGACAAAGGACCTTCTTTTTTCATTTGTCCTTTATGTTCTAAAATTAGATTGCAATATGATTTTTATTAGTAAACTCATCCGTAACTTGAACTGTGTAACTAAGTTTTATCCAAATCTTTGTGAATTTCAGGCAGCGAATTCGAGGAAGGTGATTGGCAGTGCTGAAATGTGTGATAGTCTTTACTTGCTCGAAGGGAACTCTCCTCTACATGGACAAGTTCATTCAAGTTGTGTTTCTGAGTCTATTTCTAACTCTTTCTCTAATTTTGTTTCTGTTTCAAATGAAAATCAAGTCATGTTATGGCACTTTCGCCTTGGTCACCCAAATTTTGTGTACCTTGAAAAATTGCTTCTTCATTTGTTAATCAATAAAAATTCAAAGTTTTTCCTTTGTGAAGTATGTCAACTTGCAAAACACACAGAGCATGTTTATCCTAGCATTCAATATAAGCCTTAAAATCTATTCTTTATAATTCATAGTGACATTTGGGGACCCTCACGAGTGAAAATATTAATGAGGCCCGTTGGTTCATATCTTTCATAGACGATCGTACTAGAACCACTTGGGTATTCCTTATGAAAGAAAAATCTAAAACTGAGGAAGTCTTCAAGTCTTTTTATTCCATGATTCACACACAGTTCAAAAGCAAAATTTAGATTCTTAAGACCGATAATGGCAGGGAATATTTTACATCCTCCTTAGGTTCCTATTTCATAACACAAGGAAATATTCATGTAAGTTCTTATGTTGACACCCCTCAACAAAATGATATAGCCAAGAGAAAAAAAAATAGACACTTCTATGGTGAAGCCAACCTTATTACCACCTATCTCATCAATAGAATGCCTAGTCGAGTGCTACAATTTTAGAGACCTCATGAAGTCCTCCTACAAGCCTTTCCTCATACTAAATCTTTTTCTTCTGATCTTCCACTCAAATTTTTTGGTTGTTCAACATTCTTTCACATACACCAAAAAAATCGAACCAAACTTGATCCCAAATCAGTGAAATGCATATTCCTAAGATATTCTTCTAATAAAAAAAGGTTCAAGTGTTACTCACATGTTACTCAAAAGATGTAATATTCCATAGATGTCACCTTTTTCGAACACCAATCTTATTTTTCCAAATTTGAAATTTAAAGGGAGAACTCGAAGGAATTTTAGCTTTGGGACATTCTTCAAGATACTCAATCCATGTATATTTCACCCCAAAGTGTTAATCTAGCATCTTTACCCTCTTCTAAGTTCTCAAATATCTTACCTCTTCCGAGTCCTCAAAATCCAAATATCAATTCCACATCAAGTCCAAACGACACACCAATCAAGTCTTAGCTCCATGAGTCCACTCAACCTCAACTTGGTGCAAATCATCAAGAACTTCATGTATATTCTAGGAGAAGACGACCTACTGAAAATCTAAAGAACGACACTCAAATCAAATATTGTCAAGAACTTGAACTGAAGCCTCATGCTTCAAAATTTCACACTCATACAGATTCTTAAACTCGTGACCCTCTTGTTCCTTTTGTCGATGATTCTAGTTTGTATATTGCTCAAAGAAAAGGTGTCTGAACATGTACAGACCATCCTATTAAGAAACATGTACAGACCAAATTCAATTCTATAAGCTTTAAAAAATCCACATAGAAAAAGGCTATCGAGGAAGAAATCAAGGCTCTAGATAGCAACGAAACTTAGACTCTTACAGAGTTACCTCAAGGGCAGAAACCAGCGGGTTGCAAGTGGATATTTACAGTTAAGTATAAAGCATATGGAAGTATCAAGAGGTTTAAAGCTAGGCTAGTGGTAAAGGGCTTTACTCAATCATATGGAATCGATTATCAAGAAACCTTTCCACCTGTTTCCAAGTTAAACACAGTTCAAGTACTATTGTCACTAGAAGTAAATAAATACCGGTCTTTATACCAGCTAGACATTGAAAATTCCTTTTTGAACAGAGATCTTGAAGAATACGTTTACATGGAAATACCTCCAGATCTTGAAAACTCCTTAAATAGCCATCAAGTGTACAACCTGAAGAAGTCATTGTATGGGCTAAAACAATCACCTTGTGCTTGGTTTGACAGGTTTTCCAAAATAGTAGTTATGAATGGATACAATCAATACCAGGCAGGTCATTCCTTATTTGTGAAATCCTCATCAAAAGGTAGCATTGTTATTCTCATTGTATATGTCGACAATATTATTCTAAATGGAGATGACTTAGAGAAATTTATCAAACTTAAAAGATTACTTGCTATTGAGTTTGCAATTAAAGATCTTGTCACTCTCAGATATTTCCTAGGCATGGAGGTTGCTCGATCTAAGGCAAGGATTGTTATATCCCAAAGAAAGTATATATTAGATTGACTAAATGAGATTGCCATGTTTGGGTGTAAACCTACAGAGATGCCTATGGACCCCAACCTAAATTTAAGGAAAATTGAAGAAAGTGTACCAGTGGATAAAGAGCTGTATCAAATACTACTGGGCAAGTTGATCTATCTCTCATATACGAGGCCAGACATTACATTCTTAGTAAGTGTTGTTAGCCAACACATGAATGATACACATGAGGAACATTTAGAGGGTGTGAATCAGATTTTCAGATACTTAAAGATGACACCAAGCCACGATTTACTCTTCAAAAATAGTGAAAGTCGTGAGATAGAGGTTTACACCAATGCAAGTAGGGCTAGAGAATTGACTGAAAGAAGATACACAAGTGGTTATTGATATTTTGTTTGGGGCAATCTTGTTACATGGAGAAGCAAAAAAAGTCAGAATATTGTGCTCTTACTTTGAGCATTTATGAAGGAATATGGATTTAGAGATTACTAAGGGAATTAAAGGTTGATTTGAAGGGCCAAATAAAAACACATAGTGACAGTCAATCCGCCATAAGCAATGATAAAAATCCAATACACCACGACAAGACTAAACATGTGGAAATTGATAGGCATTTCATTTCAGAGAAGGTCAACAATGGAATAGTCCAACTGAGCTATATCCCTACTCAACTGCAACTTGCTGACATTCTCACCAAAGCTCTTCCAAGAATCAACTTCGATGAATTCAACTCCAAGTTGGGATTGTATAACATGTACACCCCAGTTTGAGGGGAAGTGTAGAAATGAGCCAAATTAGTTTGTATATATTAATAATTTATTGATAGGTTGTAATCTGGTATATTAGGATTAATTATTTAGTTTCCTAAAAAATATAAGATCAGTCGTTATTGATTCTATAACAGCCCGTTTTTGGTCAAATAGGAACAGTGGTTTCGGAACAACAAATTCGAGGTTAAAATATTATTTTAATGTTATTTTAAATGTTTATAACATAATAGTATGATTGTGTGAAAGTTTCATTAAGAAATTTCACTATTTGAGTGGTTAATTTGATAAAAATGACTAAATCGCATAAAATGCAAAAGTGTTGTTCTATTAGCTAAAGATGTCAAATAGCTTTAGTTTCTAAATATGGTGGCCGTAAATGGTAATTAAACCATTAATAGCATGAGTGGACATATATGGACAATTTAATAGGTTTTTTAAATGGTTTATTAGTAAGGTTAATTTGGTAATTTGGTTAATAACATAAAATAAATAAAACAAACAAACAAAGAATTAAAGGTTATCATCTTTGTCATAGCCGAATGATGCGTGGAGAAAAGCCATTTTAGGGCTTGAAAGCATTCGGTCTGATGGGTGTCGAAACCACCAAAAATAATTCCTACAAAAACAACTCTAAATTGTAGTAAAAAGTGGTAGTAGGGTCGAGTCCATAGGGATTGGATATCGTAATCAACTTTTGTGTTCACTTATGAACAGAATATTCGTCGCGTTAAGCGTCATGTCAAGAGTCGTGCCCACGACTCCTAACGTACCTGCGAAAAATAAACAATTAAATCGGGGGAGTTTGAGAATATTTAAGAAAGTAAATAATCTAATCAGCTTAAATAAATGATTGACTACAATTCAAAATAAATGTAAACTGGAAATAAATTAAGACTTGTGTAAACAGATAAAATAAGCATTAGCCTTAGACTCGGTAAATTTTGTATCAAGAATCGATCCTTGAAAATTAATCTTCTCCTCCAAACGAAAGCTGGTTATAGCAGTTAAGAACATTCTAACCACCAATTCCTCCTCTAGTAGCTGGTTCCGGTACGACCTGCAAACCAACCTTTACCAATTATCTAATCGAGATACACGTGTTCCCGATTTAAGATCCCAACAGCCTTGCATTCTGAAAAACCCAACTCAAATTAACGGCCTTAACCGCATGGGTCGTTTAAACACGATCCTATCTTCCTTAATTTGTTCTCGAAAATCCAAATATAGCACGGCTGACTTGAACCTCCAACTGTAAGCAAACACGACTCCAACCCAACGTGCACTTTGACTTGAAATCAAATTTAGCTTTAAGGGATGATTGGTCTATCCCGATACTTAGGAAAAAAAATACCGATTGGACGAATTTTTAGCACGAATACGAATCTCACAATTCTCTACCGGAAAAAACGTCAGCCTAAGGCTAAGATGAAATTTAGTGAAGCATGAAATTATTCATGCTTTGTAAACTTTGGAAGGTAATTGAATTTTTAAGATAATGGAAGAAATTGGGGATTGAAAGGGCTAGGAGAGCAATTGCACGGATTTAAAAAGAATAAAGATATTGAAATGAAATGGACAAAATTCCCAAGTCAAATTGAAAGAGAAAAGAAAATAATTCAATTCCAAATAGAAATAGGAAAAGAGAAGAGAGAATAATCCAATTCCAAATTGAAGTAGGAATACAAAATTAATGGATGATTTCTTAAGAACATAAAGCCCCTATTTATATACATGGGGATTACTAAATTTAGCCTAAACTAATTTAATATAAAATCAAAAATAAAAATAAATAAAATAAAATTTTCCTATTTTTGGCTTTTACAAAGTCAAAATATTTGATGTGTCATTAGTTTCCTCCACCTTTTTTATTTGGCCCCATTTCAATGTTTGTGTTTCAGTTTCGCCCCCTTTTAGCTTGACCAATTGCATGCCTAACAAGTTTAAATCATAAAAACACTTAATTAGCAGGGTTCAGTTCAAAAATAAACCAATTTAAATACAAAAAAATGCAAATTAACATGTTTATCAAATACCCCCTCCTTAGTTCATGCTTGTCCTCAAGCATATTGTTCCTTTAAACATTAGAATTTGTTCTATAATTTATTAAAAATCGAGCCTCTTTTCTGCATCCTCAATCAACGTAAACAACATAGGCAAAAAATAAATGAATGTTCAGAATATATAGTTTGATCAACAAGTGTCATAAAACTAAAATATGTGAACTAAACAATTCAATCAAATTGATTTTGAATCTAATAATTTGCAAGGCATTGTTAACTATGCACTAGTAAAAAAAAATTAGATATGGTCAAACCTTTTTAGGCGAACTAGGATGACAACCCAAGCACCCTATGCTGGTTACTCAGTTCAAACAGTCTTTATGATTATTATTTATCAACATTTTTTTTGTTTATTTAACTTTTGAAGGCTCGGTTAGCAGAATGTTTGTAAGTTATCGACTTGTCACTCGAACATTTTTACGTGAGATAAGATGACAACCCAAGCACCTTACCCCGTTACTAAATTCGGTCACGTTTTTGAAACTTCACTCATAACTTAAGCCTAATTTTTTTATTAATTTATTTATGCACAAGCAAATATTTTTCCAAACAATAAATTTATACGAAAAATCTAGCTACATATATCAACCTTAAAACAAAAATGTCGACTTATACACTTGAACATTTAAAATAAAAAATTTATCGACTTATACACTTGAACATTTAAAATAAAAAATTTACCCAATTGTCCAATTTGACTAAGTATGAGATTCAAGGCTCAATGTCGAATAAACTATCGAATGAATTCAACATAAGATCAAACACATGCAAAAGAAAAACATGCAGCAAAAATCGTGCAAAAATCATGCATATTTACTATCAATTTCAACCCCCCCACTTAAACTTTATTTTTCCTCAAGCAAGTGTTAAATGAAACAAAAAGCAGTAGCTCAAATAATGAGTAAAAGAAAAGTTCAGAATACTCTCCATGTGTCTTTTAACGATTTTGTTGATGTTGGGGGTAACGACTTTGTAGGATGTTAAGGATTGTTGAGACTTGGTTTTCCATTGATCCAAGTCAATATTCGGTCCGGCTTAAACTTGCCTCCACAAACAGAGGTTGCTCCTCTTGCTCCCTAGCATTGATGTGTAGACGTTGGCGAAAGCCATATTTTTGCGAGTAGTCTGTGTACCTAGAGGAACATAATAACACAAAGTAGGGGTGCCGGCAAGCAATCCCATAGAATCCAAACAATATTTATCTAAGCTGTCCATACTATATGCACATGTTAAGGACAAGAAATCAATTTCAAAGGGAAAAATTTGAGATGCCAAATTCGTAATATATGACCCAAGTATTAGTGGACGATTACATCGCAAACAGCATGAAAATTTCATGCAAACCAATATCCTAAATTAATCGTAAAACTAGAATGCATACACCACAAAAAGAACAGTTTAGTTTTAGTTAGAACAGATGATGAATCATTTCTACCTGAAAAACTAAAGGCTAAAAACTGGTGAATATATCTTAAAGCTTGTTCATGCACCAATAAGTCTTTTGTGGTTTTTGGATTATAACGCTGATTAGAATGAGTTAAAACACAATAAACATCTTGAGCATCAAAGTTACTTGGTATATCTAACAGAGCAGTATGATATGAATAAGATTGAATATTTTTAAGGTTGACGAAACCCATGGCAATGTTAAAGTCAAAAATGGGCATCCTAAAGTCCTTACCAAGCAAATGAAAATAGATAATGTCTTGTGTTTCAACAGTCTGTATGCATTAATATTGAAGCTAAATGTGATGTAGAATTCATAAATCAACTCATAATATGCAAGACAGGAAATATTAGCAAATTAAATCCAAACAATAGCATCAAAATAACCAATCACAACATCGCAAATATTCAACATATCAAGATTAGAGAGATCGATTCGTTTACAAACTGGGAGCGGACGTTGACGGATGTCGTCGTATCTTGCGCGATGCTCCAAGGTCGAAAAGTTCAAAAACCCTTGCAATCGTCCTTCGGTAGGAATGGTGTTTGTCCGACCTCGTCTATTATGTTGACTGTTTCGTGTTGGTCGAACGTACTCGTTGGCCGAGTCAGGTGGACTTGAGTTTTCAATAGCGTCAGCACTGCTGCTCAGTGGTGTCGGTGGCTCACGTATCAATTGTCGATGGTTTCGAGTAGATCGTGTTTGATATTGAGAGACACGTTCATTCACGGTCGAAAGAGCTTCGACATGGTTGTTAGAAGTTCGAGCCTCGTCTGAGTTACTTGTATAATATGTTAGTAAAGGCATAGTAGGTTGAGGATCAGTAATCGACCTTGCGGGAGTAGCGAGGTTGTTGTTCGAGTGTTCGATTTCGACTGGAGTCAGACTTCGTCGGCCACGAGTTCTCGTTGGGCCGATCATTTGGCATAGAGGGGGTGAAGATGGCTCAGAGTCGTCATCAGCTATATCGACGATTGGAGGAACCGAAAATCAGTGTCAATTTCGATTGAGTGAAGCCGAGATATTGTATGCCGTTTGGTTTTGAGTTTGAACCATTTTTTCTGTGAATATGTCACGAATAATCGGCTCTGCTGCTACGACAATGACGACGGACAGCGACGAGGGCGACGGCGATAGCGGTGACAGCTAATTTTGGCTGATTTTTGAAGGGATATGGTGGGGGTTTCAATTTTTGGCATCAGTTAATGTGGTAAGAAGGTGGTTTGGTTGTTTGATGATGGAGAAAAAAAGAAATAGATGAGATGGGAAGGAGAAAGGAGGAGCGGCAGTGCACGGGTAAGGGTTCCGATAGGTAATGACGGTGTGACATGGTGGTAAAGTCTGTGATCGGCAGTGGCGTGACAGTGGGAGGAGGCGTTGGATAGTGTGGAGGAAGGGAAAAAGAAAGAGAAAAGAAATTGGAGGGGTGAGAGTATGGGCTTGTCAACGGCGACGTTTGGTGGGGTGGCGATGGTGGGTGCGATGGCATGAAGCCAGTAATGGGGACTTGCGACGGCGGCGGCGTGGCTTGGTGTTGGGTTAAGGTTTGTTTTGAAGAAGATGGAGAAGAAGAGTTGGGGAATTGGGGATTGGGGTGTTTAATTTTTTTTTATTTATTGTTTGGTTTATTTTTGGGTGGGTAAGTTAATTGGGTTGGGTGGTGGTTATTGGGCCAATCTTGGGTATTGGGTTTATTTTGGGTATGGGGTAGGTGAGTTAATTTGGGATTGGGTTTGGGTTGATGTATGAGTATTGGATGTGGGCTTTGATGGGTAATTTGGTATTTGGGTAAGTGGGTCAAATGGGTATTGCATTTGGTTAGGTTAAATGGTTTAGGTGGTGTGTATTTGGATTTGGGCTTTTTTTTTGTTTGGGGTTTTATAAAGGTTAGGGATTTGGGGTTTTTTTTATAGCACGTCGTGCCCACGCCACCATCATTATCCGTCCTTTTGAAAATTCATAACCTTCATTGTGTTCCTGAAAACATCAAATTATCTGGATTAAATAGGAATTTATTTACAACCTAAATTTTTCTTAAACTAAAAATTAAATAAATGAAAATAAATTTGGGTTGCCTCCCAAAAAGTGCTTTTATTTAACGTCGTTAGCTCGACGACCTGGAAATTTATTCAGCTGGCTCTTTGAGAACTAATTCTTCAACCAAGTGGACTTGAAAATTTTCGTAGAAAGGCTTTAATCGCTGTCCGTTGACCTTCAAAATTTTTCCGGATTCTTCGCTTTTAACCTTAACTGCACCATGTGGAAACACGTTAGTAACAATAAAAGGCCCTAACCACTTAGTCCAAAGCTTACCTGCGAAAATTCTTAATGTAGGGTCGTAAAGTAATACATTCTGTCCTATCATAAATTGTTTATGGGTTATCTTTTGGTCATGGTATGCTTTGACCTTATCTTTATAAATTTTGGCACTCTCATAAGCTTCTCATTGAATTTCCTCGAGTTCCTGGATATGTAACTTACGATGCTTACCTATAGCTTCCAACTCCATGTTGCATTGCTTGACCACCCAAAACGCCTTATGTTCTAGCTCAACAGGGAGGAGGCACGGTTTACCAAAAATTATTCGATAAGGAGACATACCTATGGGTCCTTTATAAGTTGTTCAGTACACCCATAATGCATCGTTAAGTCGTAAACTTCAAACTTTCCTATCGAGCTTAACGGTCTTCTCTAAAATCAACTTGATTTCTCGATTCGACACCTCTGCTTGACTATTTGACTGAGGGTGATAAGCCGTGGCAACTCGTTGTACTACCCCGTATTTTTTCAAGAGTGAGTCGATTACCTTGTTACAAAAATGCGTACCCCGATCGTTGATCAAAGCTCATGGTGTGCCAAACTTTGAAAAAATATAACTTTTTGGAAAATCGACTACTGTTTTGGCGTCAGCACGATGAGTGGGTTTTGCTTCCACCCACTTTGATACATAATCAACAGCAAGTAAAATATAAACGTTACCAAATGATGAGACAAAGGGTCCCATAAAATCAATGCCCCATATATCAAATATTTCACAGACATGTTCAGGGGTTAGAGGCATTTCATTTTTTCGGCTCAAGTTTCCTACCCTTTGACACTTTTCTCATGTTTTACAAAACAAATATGCTTCTCGAAAGATATGTGGCCAATATAGTCCACATTCAAGTACTTTATGCACAGTCCGTTTAGGGCCAAAATGTCCACCACATGCATAAGAATGACAAAAAGATAGAATCAATTTTACCTCAGTCTCTGCGACGCATTGTCGAATTACCTGGTTAGAACAGTATTTCCAAAGGTAGGGATCGTCTAAAATGTAGTATCATGATTCATGTTTGATCTTATCTATTTCAAAACACGATAAGTTAGAAGAGACTATACCTGTGGCAAGGTAATTCACCATATCTGCATACCAAGGAAAACTGTCTGAGTAGCAAGCAGACTTTCGTTCGAAAAATCGTCTTTAAGTGGTGTGACATTCTTCGATGGAGGAATTTGACTCAGATGGTCAGCTACCAAATTTTCACATCTTTTTTTATCCTTTATTTTGATATCGAACTCCTACAAAAGTAGTATCCACCTTATGAGTCTCGATTTTGCTTCCTTCTTCCCGATCAGATATTTAAGAGCTGTATGATCAGAAAAAACCACAATCTTAGTTCCCAATAAATACGAACGAAAATTTTCTACGGTAAAGACTATAGCTAAAAACTCTTTTTCAGAGGTCGAATAATTGTTTTGGGCAGCATCCAAAGTTTTAGAAGCATAAGAGATGACGTGTAGTTCTTTCTCGATTCTTTGTCCGAGGACTGCTCTTATGCTATGGTCACTAGTGTCGCACATTATTTTGAAAGGATAATTCAAATTTGGTGGTTGAACGATAGGTGCTAAAACGAGCTTATGTTTGAGCGTGTCAAACGCATCTCTGTATGATTGGTCAAACTGGAATTCCTTGTCCTTCTGTAAGAGATTGCAAAGCAGTTGTGCAATTTTCGAAAAGTCCTTAATGAACCGCTTATAGAAACCTGCATGACCAAGGAAAGAACGAATCTTCCTCACAGTTTTAGGGTATGGTAGTGAGTTTATGATGTCAATTTTTGCTTTATCGACAAAAATTCCCTCAATAGAAATGATATGACCTAGAACTAATCCCTTGTCTACCATAAAATGGCATTTCTCATAATTTAGAACAAGATTAAATTCTAAGCATCTTTCCAAAATTTTTGTAAGATTTGACAAACATACCTCAAAGGACTCACCATATACAGTAACTTCATCCACGAATTCCTTAATTATTTTCTCTATGTAGTCGAAAAATGCACTTACCATGCACCTCTAAAATGTAGCTAGTGCGTTACAAAGTCCGAACAGCATTCGTCTGTAAGCGAACCTACCAAATGGGCACGTAAACATCGTCTTTTCTTGATCCTCCGGTACCACTGGGATCTAGAAAAAACCTGAGTAACCATCCAGACAACAATAATGAGACTTTCCAGCTAAACGTTCTAACATCTGGTCAATAAAAATAAGTGGAAAGTGATCTTTTCGAGTTAACGAATTCAACTTCATGTAATCGATGCAGAATCTCCACCCGTTTTGGACTCGAGTGGGAACCATCTCACCTGTCGAATTCTAAATTACGGTTACGCCGGTCTTTTTCGATACTACGTGGACTGGGTTAACCCAATTACTGTTAGAAATGGGATAGACCATCCCGGTCATTTTTGGACCTCTTTTCTCACCACTTCCATCATAGACGGATTGAGATGCCTTTGAGCCTCCCTTTTGGGAACAGCATTATCGACAACCTGAATTTTGTGCATGCAAGTCGAGGGGCTCAACCCTTTAATGTCAGCTATCGTCCATCCAATTACCTCTTTATAGTCCCTAAGAACTCGTACCAAGTTTTCCTCTTCTACCCTCGAGAGTTTACTCAAGATTATTACTAGTAAGGTATTTCTTTTACCGAGAAAAGCATACTTCAAGTGGCCCAGAAGGGTTTTGAGTTCCAACTCTAGAGCCTATAGAACAAATGGTACAAGCTTAGTCTGTGTAGGAGTTAATTCAAGAAATTTACCTAGGTTTCTCCATTATTGTGGTTCCTCTATATGAACTACTATTTCGTGAACAGAATCTTCAAAGGTTATCCACTCCTCCAATTCCTTAATGGCATCAAAGTCTAGAATTCCGCAAAGAAAAATTCATAATTCATCTTCATCATGATATTCTAAATATAATTCAGTTAAAGGATCGATTATATTAATATTAGAAACATTAGAAATCATGCTAGGGCGGTTCCTAGCCTCATAGACATTAAATTTCACTACTTCCCCATCGAACACCATAGTGAGTATCCCACTTCGTATGTCAATTTTTCTTTGTACGGTACTAAAAAATGGTCTCCTGATAAGTATGTAAAATGAATTGGCTGAATTTTCATCCTCCATGTCGATAATGTAAAATCTGCAGGAAATATTAACTTGTTTACCTTTATAAGAACGTCCTCCAACACTCCCTCTGGATGCACCACAGTTCTATCTGCAAGCTGGATAATCACACATATTTCCTTTAAAGGACTTGCGCTAAGTAGTTTATAAATTGACAAAGGCATAACATTAATTGATGCACCTAAGTCACACGTTGCTTTTTTAATACCGACACTACCTATTTTACAATATATGAAAAACATACCTTGGTCCTTACATTTGGGCGATATTTTCCATTGCAGAACGACGGAGACATTTTCTTTGACACTTACCTTTTCATTGCCCAGAAGTTTTCTTTTACTAGTGCATAACTCTTTTAGGAATTTTACATATCGTGGGATCTGTTTAATCGCATCGAGAAGAGGTATGTTGATTTCCACCTTTCAAAAGGTGTCTAGGATCTTTTTCTCGCCTCGTTCCTTCTTGCATTGGACAAGTTTTTTAGAAAATGGAGGTGGTACTTCAAATGATTTTTGAGGTGCTGACTCTACTGGACCCTCCATGTCAAGTTTCTCTCTCTCTTCACTAGAGTCGTGAGCGCGACTAGTGTCGTGGTCGCGACTCGTGTCAGGTATAGGCTCCAAAACCTTCCCACTCCTCAGTGTCATAGTGCTTACATTGTGTCGAGGGTTTGGCTCAGTTTGGGATGGCAGCTTACCTTGAGACTCCAAAATGCTAGCCGTGAGCACGAGTTTGCTCACTTACTTATCCAACTTCTGCAAATGCATGTCAGTTTTTTGTTGGAATTTCTCAGTACTATTGGCTAGCCTTTCCACTATGGCTTCTAAAGATAACTTTGGGGGTGGCAACTGTTGATTCTGAGGCAGCCTTTGTTGGTACAGTTGATTGAACCACGGATTTGACCTATAACTAAGATTCAAGTGATCTTTCCACCCCACATTATACGAGTTCGAGTAGGGGTCATATCGCCTTTAGGGCGGTCCTGGAAAGCTCCCGACAGTATTCGCCTGTTCTGTTGAATCCTCATGTAAAATCAGACAGGAGTCCATCGGGTGGTCTGGCTTAGCGCAAATTTCGCACAACCGTGTTGGTCTCGTTTTATCTAAAAGCAAAGTTCGAACAATGTTAGTTAGCTTATCAATTTTATCTTATAAGGATAAAGAACTTATCCCATGAACCTATCTAGTGGGTTCTGTTATTGGTCGAAATTGTTGAGAGTTAGTAGCCATGGTTGAAATCAACTCTCTCGCTCTTTGGGTTGTCATATTGATGAGCGCCCCCCAACTTGTAGCATCTATCATCTTTATTTTCATCGGGAGTAATCCCTCATAGAAATATTGCAAGAGTAGCTGTTCAGTCAGTTCATGTTGTGGGCAACTTGCACACAACTTTTTATATCGCTCCCAGTAATTGTAGAACAATTTAGCGTCTTTTTGACGGATTCCCACAATGTCCCTCCTTAGTTCGGCCGCTTGAGCTACAGGGAAAAACCTGTCAAGAAACAAACGAGACATGTCAGACCATGTATTGACAGATCCCGGAGGCAAATAAAATAGCCACTCTCTAGCAGAGTTGGCTAGTAAGAAAGGAAAAGCACGAAGTTTGATTTGGTCTTCGGTTACTCCCTGAGGCTTCATGCTTGTGCACACCATATGGAATTCCTTAAGGTGGGTGTGCGGGTTTTCGTTCTGTAGTCCACGGAGGGTGGGTAGTAAATAAATCAAACCAAATTTCAACTCGAACGGTGTTCCTCCTGCCGGATAGGTTATATATAAAGTTTGTTGTTCATCCAGTGCCGCAGTGAGTTGGCATATCATCTATTCAGCCATCTCGTTTGGTTCATCAAATGAGAAAATTTCTTCAGTATACAATATAGTTTCGAATCCGGGATTTGGCCATTTATCGCGTCAAATGGCTTCTTTCCCCAGTTGTCGGGTCAATTTCTCAATTTTTGGTTCAAACTCTAGAGTTCCCAGTTCTGATCTGGTTATAAGGGAAACAAACAGAAATTAGAGAAATATCTCCAATCCCCAGCAACGGCGCCAAAATTTGATGGGCGTCGAAACCACCAAAAATAATTCCTACAAAAACAAGTCTAAATTGTAGTAAAGAGTGGTAGTAGGGTCGAGTCTACAGGGATTGGATATCGTAATCAACTTTTGTGTTCACTTATGAATAGAATATTCGTCACGTCAAGCGTCATGTCAAGATTCATGCCCACTACTCCAAACGTACATGCGAAAAATAAACAATTAAATCGGGGGAGTTTGAGAATATTTAAGAAAGTAAATAATCTAATCCTCTTAAATAAATGATTGACTACTATTGAAAATAAATGTAAACTGGAAATAAATTAAGACTTGTGTAAACAGATAAAATAAGCCTTAGCCTTAGACTCGGTAAATTTCGTATCAAGAATCGATCCTTGAAAATTAATCTTCTCCTCCAAACGATAAGCTGGTTATAGCAGTTAATAACATCCTAACCACCAATTCGTCCTCTACTAGCTGGTTCCAATACGACCTGCAAACCAACCCTTACCGATTATCTAACCAAGATACACGTGTTACCGATTCAAGATCCCGACAGCCTTGCATTCTGAAGAACCCAACTCAAATTAACAGCCTCAACTGCGTGGGTCATTTAAACCCGATCACTTCTTCCTTAATTTGTTCTCGAAAAACTGAATATAGCACGGCTGACTCGAATCTCCAACTGTAAGTAAACACGACTCCAACCCAACGTGCACTTTGACTTGAAATCGAATTTAACTTTAAGGGATGATTGGTCTATCTCGATACTTAGGAAAAAAATGAATACCGATTGGATGGATTTTTAGCACGAATATGAATCTCACAATTCCCGACTGGAAAGAACACCGGCCTAAGGCTAAGATGAAATTTAGTGAAGCATGAAATTATCCATGCTTTGTAAACTTTGGAAGGTAATTAGATTTGTACGATAATGGGAGAAATTGGGGATTGAAAGGGCTTGGAGAGCAATTGGACGAATTTAAAAAGAACAAAGAAATTGAAATGAAATGGACAAAATTCCCAGGTCAAATTGAAAGAGAAAAGAAAATAATTCAATTCCAAATGGAAATAGGAAAAGAGAAAAGAGAATAATCCAATTCCAAATTGAAGTAGGAATACAAAATTAATGGATGATTTCTTAAGAACATAAAGCCCCTATTTATATACATGGGGTTTGTTAAATTTAGCTAAACTAATTTAATATAAAATCAAAAATAAAAATAAATAAAACAAAATAAGATTTTCCTATTTTTGGTTTTTACAAAGTCAAAATATTTGATGTGTCCATGGTTTGCTCCACCTTTTTGATTTGGCCCCATTTCAATGTTTGTGTTTCAATTTTTCCCCCTTTTTAGCTTGACCAATTGCATCCCTGACAAGTTTAAATCATAAAAGCACTTAATTAGCAGGGTTTAGTTCAAAAATAAACCAATTTAAACACAAAAAATATACAAATTAACATGTTTATCACTGTCACTTTAGAGCTAAATTGTAAGTCCATTTTTGCTCGATTTTTAATGATTTCTATGTTTTTGTGATCGTTGCAACTAGTACTAGCTAGCCCAGGGACTAATTTGCAAAACTGTTAAAAATTTTGAATGATGCCATTGTTAAATGCTTGAGTAAATTGATGAATTATGATAGATTTGGAAGGTTTAATATTAGATTAATAGTTTTTGTAAAGTGATTTTTGACAAAAATGTCAAAAAGGGATTAAATTGATAAAATGTGAAATGTGGTGGTTAAAAGTGTGAATAAATTGAAAATGTGGGCTGCTAGTAACATGTATTAAATTCGGCTAAGCATGGGTTTGTACTAAATTGCATGAAATTGCAATTTTATGTAATAAGAACTAAATTGTAAAAATGTGAAACATTAGGGCAAATGTGTAAATTTTCCAAATTGTAAATTATAGGCTAAATTGAATAGATTGAATTATGAATGTGCTAAATTTGATAATATATAGATCAAGATAAGCTGAGATTGGGACTAGATCAGGGAAAAGGAAAAGTGGACGAATAGTTAATAATTTCTATCCGAGCAACTCGAGGTAAGTTCGTATAATTAGAATTGAATTTTTAAATACTTGTAAATTATTTGAAATGAAAGTATAATTGAGTAAATGGTATTACTGAGTTCGAATGCCTAATTGATGAGAATTATTGAATACTGAGTCCCGTTCGAACAATAGAAAGTCATAGGATACAAGTGACATGTCACTAGGTTTACCATTTTGGTTGAGATCCTGCATGTGTTGCAGACTCATCACAGCTCATATGAGCTTACCGATATATCAACTCGTAAGAGCTTACTATTTTCAGCTCGTCAGAGCTTACCATTTCAACTCAATAGAGCTTACTGTCCATCAGCTCAGGACGAGCTTACTGATCATAGCTCGAAAGAGCAGAAATGATAATGAATTGACAGATTACTGATTTATACACGTAATGTATATCACCTGAGTATCCCTCGATATTCAACGGGCATAAATTCTGTTATTGGTTATGTAAAAAAGCTATGTGTTTATACGGATGAATTACTATTTATATGGATAAAGTACTGTTTAAACGGATGAGTTACTGTTACCAAATGAATTATTGTTTATATGATTGAGAGTTAAATGTTACAAATGATGTACGTGATATATGAATTTGATATGATACAATGTATTGAGTATTAAATTGAGATAATGGATGATTACATGCACTTATGTGACTAACTTGTTGATGAATGCTTATGTTTAGGTATTTGGTAATTGAATTGAGTATACCTTATTTATTGTCCTGATTATGTATAAATGGTAAGTTTAATTTTGAATTATATGGGCTTACTAAGC
Organism: Gossypium longicalyx; assembly: GCA_025698465.1. Classification (NCBI taxonomy): domain Eukaryota; kingdom Viridiplantae; phylum Streptophyta; class Magnoliopsida; order Malvales; family Malvaceae; genus Gossypium; species Gossypium longicalyx. The sequence goes on along the minus strand of CM046995.1, from coordinate 60,268,022 downwards.
TATAAAGCTTACTCTGTTTTTTTTTCGTGTTTTATAGAGGTTCAATAGCTCGCTCGATTCAGATAAAGTCGGAGATACGCATCACACTATCCAGTTGATGATTGGTACCTTTGAACTCATGGATATATATAAATATGGCATGTATTGGCTAGTTATAAAGATGATAGTTATGGTTACTTGATCTAGTGATTTTGGTACATGTTGTGGTATAAGATAAAGCCATGTGATTTGGCTTAACTTGGTATAATGTTTTGGTTGCATATAAGTATTCAATATGGTATGTTTTGGCAAGTAGTAAATGAAATAGAAGTATGCAAATGTTGTCTTGATATGTGATTGGCATATCAATGGAAAATGCTTGATTATAATTTAGGTATTTGAATACCATGTTCGGATGGTTATATTGTTTGAATATTGAATTTAGAAATGATTGTAGTGGAATTGGTTTAATATGTGTATGAAATGTTATGGATTTGCTACCTATTGAGTTTTTAAAATGTTGCAAATTATGCTTGTGCAGGTATATAAAAATAGGGTGGCAAATTGGCTTAGCAAATTGGCTTAGTAAATAGCCTATTTTTGTCTACACAGGTAGAGATGCGAGCGTGTGTCTCAGTCGTGTGTGACACACAGTCATGTTACACGGCTGTGTGTCCCCTGGTGTTGAATTTGTAACCAAGTTAGTATGCTTCACACTGCTTTACACACGAGGGTGTGACTTGGCCGTGTGGCATAAGTCAGTATACCCTACAGAATTAGCACGGCCTAACACACTGCCTGGCACACGGGCCTGTATTGTAACACCCCTATCCCGTATCCGTTACCGGAATAAGTAAGGGGCATTACCAGACAAACAGAACATTTCAAACCAATTCAGAATCACAGATATTATTTAATATCATTTCATAAGAAATTATTTCTTAAGAAGGTCTACGAGACCTAAAACATACGTTTAAAAACGGTTAAAGCTAAACCGAACACATTCATAAAATTTAGAACATAGAAAATTTTTTAATTCTGTTGAAGTCACACGTCCGTGCGTCCAGGCCGTGTGCCTCACACGGACATCAGACACACCCATGTGAACCAACCGTGCCAAAACAGAGCATCCATATTGACTTTTTCACACAGCCAATAGGCACGCCCGTGTACTATGGTCGTGTGATACTTAGCTAGCTACTGACTTTAGCCCACGGCCATATGACACGCCTGTGTGTCAAGACCGTGTGATTCTTGGGAGAATACTGCTTTTCTTACACAGCCACAAGGCACGCCCGTGTCCCCTGACCGTGTGGCACCAAGCAGACTTGGTTTAAGCCAAGATTTGCCACCCCTTTTTGGGTCCAATCCTACAAGCAATAATATACAACATTCATACCAAAATTTCCAACCAGTTCCATGCTTAAGAATGACCAAAACACTTTAGAACTTAGCATATTACAAACATACACCAAAACTATACACAAACTTATTGTTTGTTAGCCAACTCCCATGGCATATTATATACACCACAAAACTTATATACATAGACCTTCTAGCCTATACATGTCATACTTTAATATATTTACACTTTCCAAAAGTACCAAAATGAGATCGATAGTGTGATGACGATCCTTGATGATCCCCGAGCTTTTAGTAGCTTTGATATCTATAAAACAATGCAAATACACACAAAGTAAGCTTTCAAAAGCTTAGTAAGCTCGTACTCAAGTCATTCATAATATATGAAACATAAAATAACAACATATAAGTATTTGCACAATTTCAATCCATAAATGTATATCAACTCAATGAAATTCATATACTTAACATCACCTACCACTTAGGTATTATACATACCTGAATCTTCCCGTACTTATTCACTTTCATACTCACCTCTTGTGAATGTTATAAGACTTCCCATAACTTATTCGTATTTTAGACATCTGCACTCTTAGTGCTATATGGTTAGCCCAAAATAAATATTTTTGCACACTTAGTGCCATCTCAAATAACCGAGACTAAGTCGGTATCGCACACTTAGTGCCTCAAATAGCCAAAGCTAATTTAAATCGCACACTTAGTGCCAAGATAGTTTAAATCGCACACTTAGTGCCAAAACTTCCGATTCATCCTCATATCGTCCAATTTAATTATACACAAACCATGTATAATAAAGGCATCAAAGCTTACTTAACATCATATTTTAAGTACGAACTTACCTCGTCACTTTTTAATTTGTTTGTCGACTTGGACTATCTACTCGATAACCTTTGACTTTCCTCGATCTAAGTCCAAATTCCTCCTTTCTTGATCTATATGATTTCAAAATTAACCCTTTTATTCACCAATTAATTCAATTTAATCCATAAACATTTATTTAGGGCAATTTGCAAACTAGCCCTTACATTTTCACATTTCGACACTTTAGTCCCTATTTCACAAAATCACAATATACACATAAATTGCATACACACAAGTTTATTGAATTCTCCTAGTACTCATACTAGTCCACACAATTCATTTATTTTACATTTTAGTCCCTCAAAAATAACATTTTACAATTTAGCCCAAAATATTCAAATTCTTCAAAAGTCCCAATACAAATATATCTATCTATCATCAAGCTTTCATATTTTACCATTTATCATTACAAAGCTCACAAAATCAACAATGGCATCTTATGAAATCCTCAACAATTTCAGAAATTCAAACATGGGTTTTGAAGAACACGAAGCAACGATCATAAAAACGTAGAAATTATCAAAAATCGAGTTAAAACCGTACCTTAATCAAGAAATCAAAGTGCCGAAACCTAAAATGGCTTTCTCCTTTTTACTTTTCTTTTATTTTCGGCAATGCATGCATGAAATGGCTTCATTTTCATGTTTATTTTCATTTAATATACATTAATATGCATTTTCCAATTTTTCCCTTTAATTAACAAATAAAAATTCCATCCACTAGTGTCCATACTTGTCCATGCATTAACAAATTGACATGCAAGGACCTTTATTTTAAAAGCCAAGCCAAATAAGTGCTTTAACATTTAGCACTCAACTTTTACACCTTATGCGATTTAATCCTTTTTCATAATTAAGCATAGAAACGGACAAATTAAATCACAAAGATTTCACAGATGTAAATTCACATATCATAGACACAGAAAATAATATTAAAATATTTTTCGAACTCAAATTTTTGGTCCCGAAACCACTATTCCGACTAGGGTCAAGACCGGATTGTTACATGTATGGCTATTTTTAGGGCACACGAGCTAGCCACACAGGCGTGTATGTTGGCCGTGTTACCCAAGTCAGAGAGTTACACGGGGTCAGACATGGGCTGAGACACGGCCATGTGCTCCCATTTTGAACGTCCACACGGCCTGTGACACAGGTGTGTCTGGTGGCCGTGTGAGACACATAGCCTAGCGACACGGGCGTGTGTCCTCTATTTTGGGAAAATTTTTCAAAGTTTTGTAAAAGTTTCTTAAGTTACCAGTTTAGTCTCGAATCACTCTCAAAGCATGTTTAGGGCCTTGTAGGCTCTAATAGGGACAAATTGATTGAGATTGAATGATAAATGCTTGAATTGAGAAAATGTATGCTAAATAGATGTTTAATTGTTTTGTAAGTCTGGTAATGCTCCGTAACCCTATTCCGGAGTTGAATACGGGTGAGGGGTGTTACAGATTCCTAATTAGTTACTTTCCTAGTTTATTAAGACTCCTAACTTTATAGGATTATCCTATTATCTTTCTTAAAATAATGGAATGAAATGTCAGACATCCTAATATAACTTAGGTTGTATTTCTATAATGAAATAAGAATTTTTTTCTTTCACCAAAATTTTCAATAAGAAAATAAGGTCAAATCGGATTAAATAACATCACTATCACAGGTTTAAGTGTCATATAATTTCTACACCCACTACATGTTATGTTTAGTCCTAGAATCAATTAAATCGTAGCTTGATAACACTAAATATAACACTCCTTATGTAACACCCTCAAAACCTTATCCGTCCCCGGAACAGGATTACAGGGCATTACCTGTCTGTACAGTTCAATTTTAGTCATTTATTAAAATAAATGTTTCTAACCCAGCAAATTAAAACTTCAACCAAAACAATTTGCCAACATTCAAATAATCCAAATACACTTGAATATACTCAAATCTTACTAATCTAAAACATTTTATAACCTATCTAACGAATCTTTTTAAGTATATCACTTACTTTATCAATTATTTCAACTTCATACTATATACCATTGCCAACCATAATTTACTTATTTCATCAATACTTTCACAACCTAGATGACTCTCATAAGACATCCTAGGTACATGACATTACCAATACTCAACATACTTTACCTCATCGAATTCGGGATCAGCCTGGGATGCTGATTCAACGGTCTAGCCTTAACTTAACCTGCGCATGGAAACAAACCGTACGCTGAGTATACACTCAGTGGTATTTCTATAATCTGAACACTTAAACAATTATAAAACATATTAATTTATATATATTGAACTATTCAAACTAAATGAGTATTCAAACATTCACTTTCTAACCAATGTTTTGGTCTACTTTAAATTCAAAATCATTTATTATTTTTCAATAGTAATTAATCAATCAGTAATATTCATTAACAATCACCAATCGAACAATTATTTATTCAATAATGATCGATTATTCGGTAACAATCAATTATTCAATAATAATCAGTTACTCAGTATCCATCAATTGATCGGTTATCTAGTAACAGTCAATTATTCAGTAAAAATCAGATATATAGTAACAATTAAATTATTCAGTAACAGTCGATCTTTCCAATTCCTTTATTTACCCCTATTAACATGACTCGGACCTAAACGGATACACGGATCCAACCAACACACCAGTAGGCACATAGTACCTCATCAGCCGAAGCCGGAACAGTAACAGTAACAGTAGCAATACAGTACACAGAGTACCTCATCAGAACAAATCCAGAATGGTAACAGTATGGTACACAGAGTACCTCATCGGAATAAATTTGAAACAGTAACAGTAACGGTAACAGTAACAATATCTGACACACAAAGTCCTGAATCGGTAACAGTAATAGTAGTCAGCACATAAGTGCCTGACCAGTAAGCCGGCAAAACCTGTACTCTTCCATATCCTATGGCATGCCAAATATATCCGACTAGCCCTACTAGTTAATAGGGTATTTAATTCACTTTTCAGTTTTCAATTAATTCATATTTTAATTAATTAACTATATATTTTCAATTTAATATAATTCTATTCACTTTTCACTAATAAATATTCAATTTCACAATAATCACATTTTTCTATCAATTTCATCTCACTTCCAACTACATATATTTTCCAATATAACAAATATTTATTATTCAATTTCCACATCAATATTCATTTCAATTCAAACATTCACATATATTCATAAATCAATTCAATATAATCAACATTCAATCCAATTCAAATAATCATCTCAAAACACCTACTATATATATATATATATATATATATATATTAAATAATAAATCCAACAATTTAAGTATTAAGTTAAATACAAACCATAATTTCCGAGCTAACTCCCGTTCTCTTTGTCTTTTTCCTTGCTTAGTCGAGATTTCCCGAGACAACATTAGCTACAGGAATTAAAATAATTATATCATTAATTTTCAGCACTCATTATAACAAATAATTGAATTTCTATTCAATTTACACCTTATTTTCAATTAGGTCCTAATTAATTCATTCACTTTACTAACTTAATTCATACTTTATTTCTATTCAAGTTCCATCCAAACTCAAATTTAACCACTAAATTTTCAGCTTATTTCACTAGTTTCGAAATTTCCTCAAATTAGCCCTTCAACATAAAACTTATGAATTACTTTACAATTCAATCCTTATTTCATTTCTAACTTGAATTTCTATCAATTTAACCCTTATTTCATCATTTTACTCAACATGAACATTATCTAGAAATCTAATAACTTTCAAAATATCAACTTAATTTCATCAAAATCTTGTTCCAAAGCTTCTAAAACATCAAAATTAAGTAAAAGGGCTAAATTGACTTACCTATTAAAGTTTAAAACTTCAAAACTTCAATTCCTCCTTTTCTCTCTCTCTTTTTCCTTCTTTCTTTCCCTTCTCTATTTTCGTTCTTCATTTTGTTTCTTTTTATTTCTTTTACTTTCGTTTTATATATATATAATATAATATAACAATAATAACAATAATAAAACATCTATTTAATATCTAATATCTATTTTACATTTGTATACATATATATTATTACCCTTGTCTTCTCTTTTTTTTTATATAATATAATATAAATATCTTTTACTTAATAATAATATATATAATTTAATAATATACTTATATAATAAGTAAATATACATGTATTTTACAAATGTATGTATATTAATATCACTCATGTCACCATATGCACCATACATTTGTCTTACTTTTATTTATTTATCATATAAATATCTTATAATATAATTATTTAATTAATAAATATATTTTATAAATAATAAATATCTATTTAATATCAAATACATGTATTCTAAATGTATGTATTTTTATTAACACACTTGTATCAAATCATTACCATACACATATCTTTATTTAATTTATTTCATAATATAATATCAATTCAATTAATAATAATAACATTAATAAATATCAATTATAAAACAATAATAATAATTCATTATGCATAAATGATTTTTATGCATTTGCCGCCTCACTTAGGACAAATGGCATAATTGCCATTTTGGTCCTTTTCATTTTCTTTTAATCTACAATTAAACTTTCACACTTTATTCAATTTAACCCTTTTCTCCATTTATCCTTAATTAAGCTAAATTCACTTCATTAAACTCTAATTAACCACTCACTTGACTTCATAAATATTTTTAATAAATATTTACGAGTCCATTTTTCAGAAATGGAGACCTGAAAATACATTTTTCTGATAATCGTAAAGTTTGGATCATTACAATTCTTCGTCCTCGAAATTTACCTAAAAAGAGGTGGGGGTTCAGTGATCTCACTATTTCTTTCGGTTCCCATGTTGCTTCCTCAATACTCTGACTTTACCACTCAAGCTAGTATCTCAATCGGCTCTTTTTCATAAGTTAAATCAGATCAACTTCTAATATCATCTATCGTATTAACATGTAAAAGATCTGATCTACATCTTTTGAGCACCAAATCCTGATAGTCCCCATAAATTTCCTGTAATTTCGGAAGTAAAACCCAATAATATATTACCAGTCTGACTTTTTCTGAAATTTCACATGGCCCAACAGAACGAGAACTCAATTTCCCTTTTTCATCCCGATCTCAAAGTTTTCTTCCAATGTGAAACTTTAAGAAATACCGCATCACTGACAGAATGCTCGATATCCCGACATTTTAAATCTACATACAATTTCTGTCTCTCAAAAGCTGCTTTCAGTCTGTTTTGAATTACTTCCACTTTTTCTTCAGTTTCACAAATCACACAACTCTGCATATTCCTTTTCTCACCATATTCAATCAAATACTATGAAGTTTTACATTCACAATCATACGGAACTTTGAACAGTGCTGAAAACTGTTATTGCATGCTCAGAACTTCTTATACTTATTCTAGAATCAGAATGAAAACCATTTATCTCAATCAGAAATATTAGAAACGGGCATACCATGAATCTGACAATCTCAGAAACCCATATTTCAGATAATTATTAAGTAAGAATTTATTCATACCGAAGTAAAATATGCAGACCTCGCCATACATTCGACAATTATTCAAATATCATCTTTCTTTTTCGAAGATAAAGATAATTCCAATTCAAACCCATGACAATTCTATCTCATTTTCATTCTGATATCATCACTGACTGTAATAGTTCTGAATTCTTCAGTACAGCTTCCGTTTCTAAATAGTAGACAATCATCAAATCCAATTTAAAATTTTAAATCAAAAGTCATTTATATACTATACACATTTAACCGATAACTCGTTATCACGTTTTTGAACTTTACAGATCTGCTGTAGAGAAGTCAGTTTAACTTTTATCTCAACTAAAATTGAACCATCTTCAAATGATAACAGTCAGATGTTCATAGCTGATAACACAAAACAAAGCTTTCAATTCTGAATACACATACATTCATTTGTCTTTCTCGGATGACAATTAATTATCATATCTTGATCTTTTAATATAAGAACAATAACTACCACTTCCGAATCAGGTATCAAATAATTCTTCTCATGTGATTCTAACATTTCGTAATATAAACCATTAGTTCACTTACTTGCATCAAAACACTACTATCCCTGTAAATCACAAGTTTCTTTATCAGATTTCAGGCTAAATCAAGACTAGTGTTTCAGTTAACTGAGCTTTTAATTAATCAAAACCTTGCTGACATTTATCAGATCATTCCAATGCCATATCTTTCTATAGTAATCATATCATCCGAAAATCCCTTTTTCCAGCACATTTCTGTTTTGACATGATCAATATTAGGTAAATCATTCAATCTTCTCTGATTCAAAACAAAACATTTCATCATCCTAACCTCGCAATATAATATACTTCTGCTTATAATTTACCACAGCATCATGCAGAATTAACCATTCCATTCTTAGAAACGCATCGAACAATAATAACATCAAATCGATCAAAAAACTGTACCTTAGTATCATTCTCTGATAGTTCATGAAGATTCTATCATTCAATAAATACTGACCTGAAAATTTGATATTTCAACCAAAAATTCAGCAAACTCAACAGATAAATCTTTAATAGATACTGTATTCATGCAATCATATAAACAAGTCAAATCAAGATCAATTTAAAATAATTATATTAGTGTCGATAAAGAAGAAAATACCTGTAATGACATCCGGTAGAGAAATATCTTCTTATATACGATTAACATATGCCCTGACTGATGTTTATTCTCCAGATTTTACAGTGAAGTCATTTGTCGCATCTCGACTATTATTCGTATTTTCGGAATTACAAAGTAGTCTACCTCTGATAGCTGTGTTACTCGGTCTTGAAGTCTGAATAATATCTGATTCCACTTCCTTCGAGAAATCACTAAAATAATGATCAGAAGAATCATATTTAATCATATTTTTCACTCTTTATTCTACATTCTCCAACTTTGTGTCTTCTTTTAAACCATCTTCAAACCATTTGTACCTTACAGTTTCTATCGGAATATACCCTCTGATATATTTATTCAATCAAACAAATTCCCCTCATACACAATTACAATCATATGACCCTGTTTAAGCTTCAAGAATCCCTTTGCATCCCTGATCAAGAAATCTCTAATTGTGATATGTATATTTCTTTCAGGACTCATTTCAGAAAATTTCAAATAACCCTTTCATAGTCACAACATAAATCAATATTTTCCACCACTAATATATTGAATCTTTTAGTAGAAATACCATACCTTCCTAACATTTATTTGGCGAACAAAGCAATTCATTTAAGCCCTGATAATATTCTCTAACCAGATTTTATTTCTTTCAAAATCATTTTCAGCTATAATTTTCAATTCTTCCACACTATATGTACAGATTATTAACAGTAAATATCTTACTCGTTTAGACAAACTCTGTACCTTGAAGCACTTCGGGAACCGATTGAGAAACAGGAAGGGCAGATATCATAACATATACAGTTTCTTTTATTCACTGAAGAACATCAGTTATAATTCTAAACAGTTACGTATTATCTCTTTTTGTTATTTTATTATTCAACATTCAGTGGTTAATTACTCATTAAGTTAATACTCATTATTGTTGATTCAGTTTCCATCTAATTCACGAGACTCTTTGTCTCCAGTATATATTTCATGATCAATACTATCGATATGTTCATCTAACATTTTCAACTATAGAACAGAAACAAACAAATATATCAGCATCCGATCCCGATTCAATTTCAACTCAACTATGGCATGTACCTCTAGACCCAATTCTGAGCTCGATTTAGTCCGAGAATCAACTAAACCTGATAGCTCTGATACCAAAAAATGTAACACCCTTTAACCCTTATCCGTCCCTAGAACAGGATTACAGGGCATTATCGGTCTGTACAGTTCAATTTTAGTCATTTATTAAAATAAATGTTTCTAACCCTACAAATTAAAACTTCAACCAAAACAATTTGCCAACATTCAAATAATCCAAATACACTTAAATATACTCAAATCTTACCAATCTAAAACATTTTATAACCTATCCAATGAATCTTTTTAAGTATATCACTTACTTTATCAATTATTTCAACTTCACACTATATATCATTGTCAACCATAATTTACTTATTTCATCAATACTTTCACAACCTAGATGACTCTCATAAGACATCCTAGGTACATGTCATTACCAATACTCAACATACTTTACCTCATTGAATTCGGGATCGGCCTGGGATGCTGATTCAACGGTCTACCCTTAACTTAACCTACGCATGAAAATAAATCGTACGCGTAGTATACACTCAGTGGTATTTCTATAATATGAACACTTAAATAATTATAAAACATATTAATTTATATATATTGAACTATTCAAACTCAATGAGTATTCAAACATTCACTTTCCAACCAATGTTTTGGTCTACTTTAAATTCAAAATCATTTATCATTTTTAATAGCAATTAATCAATCAAGAATATTCATTAACAATCACCAATCGAACAATTATTTATTCATTCATAATGATCGATTTATTCGGTAACAATCAATTATTCAATAATAATCAGTTATTCAGTATCAATCAATTAATCGATTATCCAGTAACAGTCAATTATTCAGTAAAAATCAGATATATAGTAACAATTAAATTATTCAGTAATAGTCGATCTTTCCAGTTCCTTTATTTACCCCTATTAACATGACTCGAACCTAGACGAATACACGGATCCAACCAACACACCAGTACAGGACATAGTGCCTCATCGGCCAAAGCCGGAACAGTAACAGTAACAGTAGAAGTACAGTACACAGAGTACCTCATCAGAACAAATCTAGAATGGTAACAATAATAGTACGGTACACAGAGTACCTCATTAAAATAAATCTGAAACAGTAACTGTAACACCCTGATTTTGGGCCTAGTCGGAACAGTGTTTTCAGGACCACAAATCTGACGATGAAAATTTTATTTTTATTATATTTTTATGGTCTACGAGTTTACGAAATAATTTTGTGAAAATTTTGTTAAAAAATTTTGACGTTCGGGCACTTAATTTAGTCAAAAGTACTAAATCGTAAAAAGTACAAAACTTGAGTTCTACATGTTAGAAGTGTCAAATTGTTATGAGTTTTTAAATTAACGGTCCTTAAATGGTAATTAGACCATTGGTTAATTGTTGGACGAAAATGGACATGAAATGGGTGTAATAAAATATTTTTAAGTTAGGGGTATTTTGGTAAACTAATAATTAAAAGAATTAAAAAGGAAAATAAGTCAAATTAGCTATCATCTTCTTCATTCAACCGTTTCTACCAGCAGCAGCCATGGTTAGGATTTGTTCAAACTCCCAATCTCGATTGTAAGTGCTCCCTAACCCCGTTTTTAAAGTTCTTTACATTTTTGAAATCCCGGTAACTTGTTCTACTTATTTCTACCATTAATTTGAGCTAAGGTTCATGTCTAAAAATTTACTCATGAATAATATGCATGTATTTTGATGTCTAATTATAGAAAATTAAGGTTGGGTGTTAGATAAATGACTTTTCCTAAGCGATTTTACGTGAAAACGAGTAAAATGACATAATCGGTAAAAATATCTAATGTTCATAAGTACATGTTAGAGTGAGAATTGGATGTTGCTATAGAATGGAAAAATGATCAGCGTGTCATAAAACATAAGAAAATAGGATGAAGTTTAATTTACGAGATTTGGGGCAAAAGTGTAAATATGTGAAAGTTTAGGGGCAAAATTGTAATTTTGCCAAAATATGATTTTGGGTTGATTTGAATAATATGAGTCCTAATTAGGCTATATTTGAAATGATAGAACAAGGAAAATCAAAATTCGGGCTAAAATCGGCAAAATACCAAGTTGTGGACAAAATGGTAAAAATGACCATTTTCGCATACAAGGTAAGTTCATGAGTAAATAGGGTAACATAATTGTCGTTTTAAGTAATTTAATGTTGTTTATATGATATGATGCTTACTGTCATGAAATGTTATGTTTTGTGGTTATTGTTGAAAAATATGTAATTATGTGAATTATTTGATAAGTATGAACTACCATCGAAGTATCGATTTCGACATTTCGTGGAAAATAGCAAAGGAGTATGATCGAAGAAAATCCCGTTTGAACATTAGGAATAGATTAGGATACAAGTGACATGACACTAGGAAATTCAGATCCGAACTCGTTGAGTTGCGTTCCGAGTTCGTGAGAATTATGAGGCATCCGAACTCTTTGAGTTCCGTTTCGAGTTCACCTATGGATGCAAGCATCTGAACTCGTTGAGTTGTGTTCCGAGTTCATTATGGATGCGAACACCTGAGCTCGTTGAGTTGCGTTTCGAGTTCATTATGGGTGAAATTATGGTTACTTGATTTCGTGTATCCGAATTATATTCCGATGTGTTCAATGGGTAAATCTCAAGTGAACGAAGTGAAATACACTAGATGAAAGCGACATGTTGTTAAGTGTTGTGAAATGAGTACGATGAACAGGTATGTGCGTAAAATCTCGAGTAGAGAACTCGATATGTTGTAATTGTGTGGTAAGAATGTTCATGAGAATGCTTTTGTGATGACCTTGTGATTATGAGTCCATGCTTATGAAACATAATTATGTGTTCTTACCATGATGGATGAAATGATATTGTATGGATTTGGTGAATAATAGTGGTGAATGAGTAAATTCAGCCTTGATAGTTCTGGGTTACTGTAGTGGTGCAACTTTGGAAATTCACCATAAATTGTGGAAATTGAGTTAGGAGCTGAATAAAATATGAGCTTAAAGCTCAATGAGTCTAGTTTCACATAAATAAAATGGTACATGCAATTGAACTTTATGTTATGAGATATTTAAATTGTTGTGATATAGAGTCTGAATGACTTCGAGATCCCCTGTTCCTATTTGAGAAATTCACTAAAATTTGTATACAAATAATTATGAGTTATAATTTACATGTGTAGATTCCTTATTGAGTCTATTTTTAATAGAAATAAACAGAATAGCCCTTTGAATTCTGTACAGAGAGAAAATTGATTCGTAGTGAACAAATGTCAGAGTACCTAAAAACTAAAATAGGGGAAACTTTAATGAATAAACTGTACCAATTGGCTAAACCAAAAATTCTGAAATTTTTATGGGAGAAAGGTATATGAGTCTAGTTTCAAGGAAAATTAACAGAACTTAATTCTAGATATAAATGATTTAGTAACTGTAATTCGGTAAAATAGCTTAACCTGAACATGTGTAAATTGTACAATTTTGGTGTTTTATCTTAGAAAAGCATGATGGTAATTGCTTATTAATGTCATATGGACTTACTAATTGTTAAGCTTACCCCTTCCTCTCCACTTCTTCAGTTTTGGCAAGTCGGCTCGGGGTTGGAGATTGTCGGAGGCAGAATCACACTATCAAGCTATCACTTTTGAGAGAATTAATTCAATATTTGAAATATCAAGTCAGTGGCATGTATAGGAAGTTAGTTTGTGATATGTATTATTATTATGACTTTGGCCAACCGTATTGGTCTGCATTGAGTTATCATATATGGTCATGAGATATGACCTTTATTCATTATGGGTTGTAAATTTAATTAAACATGTTATGTTTTATGTTTGTGATGTGATGATATAGTTAGGTTTGTTTGTTATGCATGATTAGTAATATATCCTGTAAGTTGAATGCATGCCTATGGATTATGAATTAAATGTGTAATATGGAGATGAGTGATGTTTCCTCGGACATGGATGTTTAAGGGACGATATGCATGTGTTTGAGAAATTTTGAATTAAATGAAAATTTATGGCCTGATTTTCGTCTTTGTGCATGGTTAAGTCTGATAATGCCTCGTACCCTATTCCAGCCTTGGATACGGGTAAGGGATGTTACATTTGGTGGTATCATAGCTATGATTTAGTCGGTTCTCGGACTAACCTAGCATGTGTAAAAGTCTAGTTATACATGCCACGGATCTGTGATAGTGTGATGTCTCCCGACGCGTAAGAGCACAGTTTTATTTAGACAAAGGTACTCTCCAGCTGAGCTGCACCAACCATGTTCAAGGTGATTGAAGGTATTTGAGTAAAATTATGATTATGATAAGTCTCGGTTCAGAAAAGTATGAATAAAAGTTTATGATATATATGTGATAACACGTGATATGAAAGTTTATGTTGTGATGAATACCCATACTTGTTTAATGCTCATATGATATAGTGCACTTGGCTTACTTAATAAGTTGAATGGGATAAATAGAAATTTGTAGAGGTATGAGTAAGGGTTCATAATATCATGATACGAATGAAAATGTCATTGTCTTGATTGGACATTGAATGTTGATGAATGTTAATGATATTTTTATGAGATAAAGAATTATAACGAAATGAACTTATCTATGTTAAATTGTTTGGACTGAATTATATGATTGTAATGATATGTATATGATGATGAAAGTTGTGTCATATGTATATGTATAAGAAAGTCGAGTCAGATGCCCTACAACCCCTTCCCCTTATCGAAGTGGTGCTTATAATGGAATTTCATGAGATTTGTACTGAATAAGTTCCCAGTTGAAAAACCAAAGAGTTTAATGATAGAATAATTATAAGAATGATTAGAGATTGAGAATGAGTTGATAAGTAAAGTCAGAGCTAGAAAAGTATTAGGTTGACATAAAGATTATTGGAGCTATGCACTGTCTTAGTTAGAGAATGAATTTACTTTGGTAAATTGAATTACTCGGGTACAAGGTCGAGAAAAGTGTAAATCAAAATTTATTCAGAACTAGTCTTCTTTAGTGAAAGGTCCAACATGAAATTTGTGATGGCAGAACTAGTTGTTGGAAATGATATTTGAAATGTGAAATATCTGAGTGTGACAGTTACGGCTGAACAGATTTAACAGTTTCTTCTGAAATGTTCTATGTATTTATCCGTTCTCAGGAAAACAAATTTCTATGGATGTTGATTTTTTTTAAGAGATTCTTGATATATGGGAATGTTTTCTAATCCTGGTGTTAGATAGAAGCATTGGTAGTCTGATTGGTTTATAATTTGCATTGTTGTATTTCCTCGGGCATTTTATTACATTTCGTCTGGTAAGAATTGATGAGAGGATATGTATGGGAAGATACATTGTTCTTGTTATAGTTGATTCCAGTGGGATTAAATGATGTTTTCTTCTAGACTTCTTTTCTCTGAGGAATTTTCGAGATTTTCCATATTTTCCTATGAGTTTGGTTTTTGATTTTCCAGCATAGTATCGTATCTTGGATTTCTTTATTCGATTTTCTTGTTATCTTTATTCCATAATTTATCAATTATGACTCATGTTCGAAGTGTGTTCTTCAGCTCGTGATAATTATGACAAGCATGACTATACTTCTGATTTGATCTTGGTAATGTGGTGATTTTAGTATTGGGATTTCTCAAATTTCTGTGTAAGGATTTGACAATAGTAAAGGCATAAGTGATAAAAGCGCAAGTTTCAATCAGTATGGTGGATTACTTCTCACAAGTAAGTCAATTATAATTAATGACTTCAATTGAGATATTTTGGTTACTTAAGCTAATGCAATTGAGATGGTTTTGATTAGCGTAAGGAATGAATAGTAAAGGACTGCATGATGAATTGTTTAGTAACTAGAAGAAAGGATTACTTGAAATATCATTCAACGGTGTTTAGATTGGCTCGAGTGTTTAATCTGTGTGAATTATTTATTTGAAAGATTTCATATGACAATTATGTCAGGATCATTTTTCCCAAGTTTGATAATAGAATTTCATTTCTTTACTGGTAAAAGGCAAATAGTCTGAACGAGAAGTGTATATCTCTTAGAAAATTTTGATATGAGTAGAAGCTACTAAGAATGATAAAGTTTTCATCTTGTGAAAGCTGAAAAGTTTATTACATGTTAGCAAGGTTTGGACAGATGAGAATATTGCTAACCAAAGCGTCTGAACTGGACTAGTGTGCATTGAGTAAAGATTTCCTAATTTTCAGTAATGCACTGTTGTATGAATGGTGATGTGTTTCAAGAAAATAAGGTAATGTGATAGTTTGGAGCATTTGATGTCACAGAAAATTTGAGTTGTTGATGGGGTTAAAGCCGAGCATCAGGATCTACCGAAATTATCTCTGCCAGTATTGATATTAGGATGAGAATGAGAAGGATTATTTTCGAAGCTATATCAGAATTATTTCCGTAGCGGAAAGAGGAAAATGTGATAGTGAGTAGTAAACTAAAAGAGTACAGTAAAGATCGACTTCTGATGTTGAATTTTAGATTGGATCTAATTCATGGTATTATTATTCCAAGGCTTATACAGAAAGAATTGTACGAAGCTCACAGTGAAAATTTGCTTATTCATTCAGAGAGTAATGACGTGTACTGTAATTTGATTCAGATGTTATTGGATTGTGATTTATCGATGATGAAAATCTGTATGATTATTTCAGAAAAGTGAAGGTTCTTTTGATTGTTGGATTTCTTGGAAATTCTAGTCTCCATAAACCAAATTGAGATCCGAGTTTTATGTCATGATATCATGGGAAACTGAGAAGCCTTTGAAAATTTAAGAACAATTGAGAGTTGAGTCCGTAAGCTTTCAGATCATATGAGAAATTAAGGAGATGTATTGGAGGCACCACCTGAGCGAAGGTACTTTGGTATCGAGTATGAGATTGGGGAATCTAAGTGAAAACCACTTTTTCGGTAAGATTTTCGGGGACGAAAATCCCTAAAGGGGGGAGAGTTGTAATACCCTGATTTTGGGCCTAACCGGAGCAGTGGTTTCAGGACCACAAATCCGATGATGAAAATTTTATTTTTACTATATTTTTATGATATAAGAGTTTGCGGAATAATTTTGTGAAAATTTTGTTCGAAAATTTTGACGTTCGGGCACTTAATTCAGTCAAAAGGACTAAATCGTAAAAAGTACAAAAGTTGAGTTCTACATGTTAGAAGTATCAAATTGTTATGAGTTTTTAAATTAAAGTTCCTTAAATGGTAATTAGACCATTGGTTAATTGATGGACAAAAATGGACATGAAATGGGTGTAATAAAATATTTTTAAGTTAAGGGTATTTTGGTAAACTAATAATTAAAAGAATTAAAAAGGGAAATAAGCCAAATTAGCTATCATCTTATTCATTCAACCATTTCTACCAGCAGCATCCATGGTTAGGGTTTGTTCAAACTCCCAAGCTCGATTGTAAGTGCTCCCTAACCCCGTTTTTAAAGTTCTTTACATTTTTGAAATCCCGGTAACTTGTTCTACTTATTTCTACCATTAATTTGAGCTAAGGTTCATGTCTAAAAATTTACTCATGAATAATATGCATGTATTTTAATGTCTAATGGTAGAAAATGAAGTTTGGGTGTTAGATAAATGACTTTTGCTAAGCGATTTTACGTGAAAACGAGTAAAATGATATAATTGGTAAAAATACCTAATGTTCATAAGTACATGTTAGAGTGAGAATTGGATGTTGCTATAGAAGGGAAAAATGATCAGCGTGTTATAAAACATAAGAAAATAGGATGAAGTTTAATTTACGAGATTTGGGGCAAAAGTGTAAATATGTGAAAGTTTAGGGGCAAAATTGTAATTTTTCCAAAATATAATTTTGGGTTGATTTGAATAATATGAGTCCTAATTAGGCTATATTTGAAATGATAGAGTAAGAAAAATCTAAATTCGGGCTAAAATTGACAAAATACCAAGTTGTGGACAAAATGGTAAAAATGATCATTTTCGCATACGAGGTAAGTTCTTGAGTAAATAGGGTAACATAATTGTCGTTTTAAGCAATTTAATGTTGTTTATATGATATGATGCTTATTTTCATGAAATGTTATGTTTTGTGGTTATTGTTGAAAAATATGTAATTATGTGAATTATTTGATAAGTATGAACTACCATCGAAGTATCGATTTCGACATTTCGTGGAAAATAGCAAAGGAGTATGATTGAGGAAAATCTCGTTTGAACATTAGGAATAGATTAGGATACAAGTGACATGTCACTAGAAAATTGAGATTCGAACTCATTGAGTTGCGTTCCGAGTTTACTTATGGATGCAAGCATCCGAACTCGTTGAGTTGTGTTTCGGGTTCATTATGGATGCGAACACCCGAGCTCATTGAGTTGCGTTCCGAGTTCATTATGGGTGAAATTATGGTAACTTGATTTCGTGTATCCGAATTATATTCCGATGTGTTCAACGGGTAAATCTCAAGTGAACGAAGTGAAATACTCCAGATGAAAGCGACATGTTGGTAAGTGTTGTGAAATGAGTATGATGAACATGTATGTGCGTAAACTCTCGAGTAGAGAACTTGATATGTTGTAATTGTGTGGTAAGAATGTTCATGAGAATGATTTTGTTATGACCTTGTGATTATGATTCCATGCTTATGAAGCATAATTATGTGCTCTTACCATGATGGATGAAATGATATTGTATGGATTTGGTGAATAATAGTGGTGAATGAGTAAATTCAGCCTTGATAGTTCTGGGTTACTGCAGTGGTGCAACTTTGGAAATTCACCATAAATTGTGAAAATTGAGTTAGGGGCTGAATAAAATATGAGATTAAAGTTCAATGAGTCTAGTTTCACATAGAGGAAATAGTACATGCAATTGAACTTTATGTTATTAGATATTTAAATTGATGTGATACAGAGTCTGAATGACTTCGAGATCCCCTGTTCCTAATTTAGAAATTCACTAAAAATTGTACAAAAATAATTTGGAGTTATACTTTACATTTATAGATTCCTTATTGAGTCTATTTTTAATATAAATAAACTTCATAGCCCTTTGAATTATGTACAGAGATAAAATTGATTCGTAGTGAACAGAGGTCAGAGTAGCTGAAAACTGAAACAGGAGAAACTTTAATGAATAAACTTTACCAATTTGCTAAACCAAAAATTATGGAAATTTTATGGGGGAAAGGTATATGAGTCTAGTTTCAAATAAAATTAACGGAACTTAATTTGGAGTTTCGTAGATCCAGATATAAATGATTTAGTAACAGTAATTCGATAAAACAGCTTAACCTAAACATGTGTAAATTGTACAATTTTGGTGTTTTATATTAGAAAAGCATTATGGTAATTGCTTATTTATTTCATATGGACTTACTGAGCGTTAAGTTTACCCCTTCCTCTCCACTTCTTCAGTTTTGGCAAGTCACCTCGGGGTTGGAGATCGTCGGAGGCAAAATCACACTATCAAGCTATCACTTTTGAGAGAATTAATTCAATATTTGAAATATCAAGGCAGTGGCATGTATAGGAAGTTAGTTTGTGATATGTATTATTATTATGACTTTGGCCAACCGTATTGGTCTGCATTGAGCTATCATATATGGTCATGAGATATGACCTTTATTCATTATGGGTTGTAAATTTAATTAAACATGTTATGTCTTATGTTTGTGATGTGATGATATATTTAGGTTTGTTTGTTATGCATGATTAGTAATATTCCTGTAAGTTGAATGCATGTCTATGGATTATGAATTAAATGTGTAATATGGAGATGAGTGATGTTGCCTTGGACATGGATGTTTAAGAGACGATATGCATGTGTTTGAGAAGTTTTGAATTAAATGAAATTTTATGGTCCGATTTTCGTCTTTGTGTATGGTTAAGTCTGATAATGCCTCGTACCCTATTACAACCTTGGATACGGGTAAGGGGTGTTATAGTAACAATATCTGACACACAAAGTGCCGAATCGATAACGAATCATGATATCGATAACGATGAGTCGACACATAAGTGCTCGATCGAGAAGCCAAGCAAAACTGTACTCTTCCATATCCTATGGCATGCCAACTATATGCAACTAGCCCGACTAGTTAATAGGGTATTTAATTCACTTTTCAGTTTTCAATTAGTTCATATTTTAATTAATTAACTATATATTTTTAATTCAATATAATTTCATTCACTTTTCACTAATAAATATTCAATTTCACAATAATCACATTTTTCTATCAATTTCATCACACTTCCAACTACATATATTTTCCAATATAACAAATATTTATTATTCAATTTCCACATCAATATTCATTTCAATTCAAACATTTACATATATTCATAAATCAATTCAATATAATCAACATTCAATCCAATTCAAATAATCATCTCAAAACACCTACCATATATATATATATATATATATATATATATATATATATATATATATATATATATATATGTATATATTAAATAATAAATCCAACAATTTAAGTATTAAGTTCGGATTAAAGAAATACAAACCGTAATTTCCGAGCTAACTCTCGTTGTCTTTGTCTTTTTCCTTACTTAGTCGAGATTTCCCGAGACAACATTAGCTACGGGAATTAAAATAATTATACCATTAATTTTCAGCACTCATTATAACAAATAATTGAATTTCTATTCAATTTACACCTTATTTTCAATTAGGTCCTAATTAATTCATTCACTTTATTAACTTAATTCATACTTTATTTCCATTCAAGTTCCATCCAAACTCAAATTTAACTACTAAATTTTCAGCTTATTTCACTAGTTTCGAAATTTCCTCAAATTAGCCCTTCAACATAAAACTTATGAATTACTTTACAATTCAATCATTATTTCATTTCTAACTTGAATTTCTATCAATTTAACCCTTATTTTATCATTTTACTCAACATGAACATTATCTAGAAATCTAATAACTTTCAAAATATCAACTTAATTTCGTCAAAATCTTGTTCCAAAACTTCTAAAACATCAAAATTAAGTAGAAGGACTAAATTGACTTACCTATTAAAGTTTAAGACTTCAAAACTTCAATTCCTCCTTTTCTCTCTTTCTCTTTTTCCTTCTTTCTTTCCCTTCTCTGTTTTCGTTCTTCATTCTGTTTCTTTTTATTTCTTTTACTTTCGTTTTATATATATATAATATAATATAACAATAATAACTATAATAAAATATCTATTTAATATTCAATATCTATTTTACATTTGTTTACATATAAATTATTACACTTGTCTTCTCTTTTTTTTATATATATAATATAATATAAATGTCTTTTACTTAATAATAATATATATAATTTAATAATATACTTATATAATAAGTAAATATACATGTATTTTACAAATGTATGTATATTAGTATTACTCATGTCACCAAATGCACCATACATTTGTCTTATTTTTATTTATTTATCATATAAATATCTTATAATATAATTATTTAATTAATAAATATATTTTATAAATAATAAATATCTATTTAATATCAAATACATGTATTCCAAATGTATGTATTTTTATTAACACACTTGTATCAAATCATTACCATACACATATCTTTATTTAATTTATTTCATAATATAATATCAACTCAATTAATAATAATAACATTAATAAATATCAATTATAAAACAATAATAATAATAATAATAATAATAATAATAATTTATTATACATATTTATGCATAAAAATCAAAGATTTTTATGCATTTGTCGCCTCACTTAGGACAAATGGTGTAATTGTCATTTTGGTCCTTTTCATTTTCTTTTAATCTACAATTAAACTTTCACACTTTATTCAATTTAATCCTTTTATCCATTTATCTTTAATTAAGCTAAATTCACTTCATTAAACTCTAATTAACCACTCACTTGACTTCATAAATATTTTTAATAAATATTTACGAGTTCATTTTTCAGAAATGGAGACCCGAAAATATATTTTTTCGATAACCATAAAGTTCGGGTCATTACACCTTATTCGTCTTCGTCGTCAGAATCGAATTACGGAATGCTACAGTAATAAACATAACAGAAACATTTGAATTTAATTAAAAGATTCAGTAAATCATTCATTATATGTCAAACATTCAAACAAAACATCATTTTCATAAAATTTTAAGCTTAAACCGAGCTAACGAAAGCTCCTAAAGTAATCGAAATCAAACAGGGTCTTAATTAAAAACTTAACAAAAAGTGGAAAAAATAAAAAAAAATAAAGGTCACACGACTGTGTATCCAAACCACGTGATACACTGAGATCATTTGTTCCTGAGTCACACGGTCGTGTTGCCAAGCTGTGTAAGGTTAGGGTCATATAGCCATGTCGTCAGGCCTTGTAACAAACTGATGTCGTGTGGACTTAGATTAAAAATTTTGAACTTAAAGTCACACAGTCGTGTTCCTGAACTGTGTAACAAATTAAGACCGTGTGCTAAAATTTAAAGACCAAATTAATAGTACCATACAGGCGTGTGGCCAGTCCGTATAACAAACTATAACCATGTTTACCTAAAGCTTCCCAATAAAAATAGAGCACACGGTCGTGTCACACGCCCATTTATGAAACACAACTGTGTACTAGTTGTCGAGCCAAAAAGGTACATTATAATGCAAGTTTCAAAACCAAATTCTCATATACACTATAAGTATGCACTTAGCCAATCCTTAGACTTGTTCAAAATGCACCAACATATGCCAAAATATGCCATTTTTCTAGTTCGTACTAATATGCTATAAGGCACCATCACAAATATGAGTCATTACCAAAATTCAACCCCAATTCCTACCAAATTAGAACTTAGTCATGCATGCGCCTAATAAGAAATCCAAGTACCAATTTCTATCACCTTAAAGTTGGTTATAATGTCAACCTATTAACCTATCATTTGACAACAAGCATAAACTCACAAATTATACTTATAATATCCAAACCAATCATCAAAATATTATACCATAGCCATCAAAAAAATCACACATTTTCAATCATTTCCATATTAAAAACATAATCTAGCTTCCTAAGTACCTATATGATTGCATTACATACTAAATTCAATAATCACATTCTATGCTACTAATTCATGTCATGATCAAACACATTAACTTGCCAACAAGCCCACATATCATGTATAAGCACAAACACTCAACCTTTTATAAAATACTTATATACAATTTAATTCCTATTACATTCCACATAAATGAAATAAAATGTTTTCAAGGTCTATCTTTAAGCTGATCCAATCGTCGAGTTCCACAAAATGATAACTACAGGGAAATAGGAAACGAAACAAAGTAACCTTAAATTAAGCTTAGTAAGTTGATAGGTTGGAAACAATATAACATACATTAATTTTCACATTTACGTAAGAAAATATTTAATTAAACATTTTACCTTGTTACCACAATTCATATCAATAGGTGAGTTCATCACAATCAAGTCATATAACTTTCCATACTATGCAAGTTGATCCAACACCATATCAAGTCATTATATCAATAAACATAACAAATTTCAGTTTATTCATCTATGCTTTACTATATTATACTTGATTACCAGACATCAAATCTATTAACAATAACAATTTAACTCGATGAACAAATATGAATAGATGCAGATACTCGGTTATCCACCCAAAATATGTCAGAATACTCAAAAGATCTTAACAATCCAAGAACACGCGTAGACATTGAGTGTTAAGCATGTAGGCTAACATCCCTCCAGAATCACGCCTGTGCACTAAGTGCCAAGCCCGTAGGCTACACATCCTCCCCAAAAACACGTTTGAATCACTGTAAATATAACTCAGTAATCCGCAACAAATGTTTGATTTTGGTATATTTAGTGAACATATAAACATATAATCAATCATTATCTTATCTCATATAAAATTCGTACAGCACACAAATAATCCTATTGGCATGCCAATTGTATATTATCTTATGTTTAGTCGGGCTCAATATGTGTAAAGTTGAGTTTACATCCAAACATTCCAATTATACAATTCAAACATAAATATTATGGAAATTCATAGAATTATACCATATGAACTTACTAAAGAATAACAACGAATAGAAGAAGTGCTAGGGACTAATCTGTTATTTTTTCTTTTTCTCGATTATCTACTAGTTGATACGTTTCTTAATCTATACAATAATTCATTTCAAATTATCAATTCTAAATACCTTATAACATTTTATTTAATGTATATGACATCTTATTATTATTTTTCACAATTTCCTAAAAGTTTTGAATTTTATTTAATTTAGGCTCTAAAACTGTAACAAGCATATTTTTCACAATTAAGGCCTAAACTTTAAAACCGAATTCATTCTCATCCCTTTACAGCTTTCAATCATCTAAATTTATAAGAATTTCATGTCAATTTCAACATATTAATATTTTAGTCCCTAAACTCAAAACTAACCAGATTTACTTTACAAAATAGTCCTATTTCATAATAAACCTTTAAACCCAACAATTAACATCCAAAAATCTTTAAAAACAACAATGATAACTTTTCAAAACTTTGACAGTATTACGAAATAGTCCCTAAGCTAACTAGATTAAGATACAACGATCTAAAATAAAATAAAATATACAAAAAATAGGTTTCGAAAATACTCACATGCGCTGGTCGAACCTCAAGCTTGAAAAAATAGGCTTCCTTAGGTTTTTAGGTTAAAGAAATGGTGAAGAAAATAATAAGGAAGATAATGGCCAAATGTTTTTTATGTTTTATTTTACTTTAATTTAATTTTTAACTAAATTTTTAACATATAATTCACAAATCTTTAAGCACTAACCGTCCTCTATAATCCATTATGGCATAATTTCCATTTAAAATTATTAAAATTTTCTTTTAAACCCATTTAGCCTATATAAACTGTTAGGATCGACCCAATTAAACAAGAAACAAGAAAAATAGCGTAATAAATTGAGAAATTGAACACACAAATTTAACGTGGAAAAACCCCTCCAAAGAGGATAAAAAACCACGGGCAAAGATAATTTTACTATAATGGCAAAAGAACAAAGAGTACAAAAGATGGAGATAAAAACTAAACCCCGAAAACCTGAAAACAAAGAACCCACAAAACGTAAACACAAAATTCTCTAAATGTGTTTAGAACTCTAATCTCTAATGGGTATTTTTTTCTAAGGTTGTAAAAGAGCCTATTTATAGGCTAAATTCATAGGTCAAATAATAATAAAATAATCTAAACTAATTAGTGTTTGATTGAAACAAGTAAATAGAGTTTAACTAAAATATTATTTCTCAAATTTTACTGAAAATAGGAGTCATATTTAACAAATCTCCATATTGACTCATATTTCCACAACGCCATCTTTGCCAAAGCCCGCCACGAGCCTATCTTAAACTATGCAGGGAATTAACTGAATCGAATTTATGCTTAGAAACTAGAAGACTTTTAGCCTTCGGCTTGTACACTGCCAAATCAAAACTAACTCGGGTATAATTTTCACGAACACAGTGCACTAACTTTTCAAAACCTGCATCCAAAAGAGAACCTCTCTTCAACGAAATGGTCATACCTTTTTCCCTTCTATGACCAAGTTGCCTCCGCTCTAAACGAGTTGAATTCGACTCCGTAACGGACGAGGGACATTCGATTTCACCGGTCACTGTAGAACCTTCCAGAATATAAAGACTGCCGGTTCTCTTACCTTTTAACAAAGCGAGAGCTCCACGAGATACTTTAATGCCGCTCGACTTGATGTTGATTCTGCATCCTTTCAAGTCTAAAATACTCAATGAGATGAGATTCTTTCGTAAATCAGGTACATACCTGACATCTGAGAGTGTCATAATCGTCCCATCATGTATCCTAATTTTAACAGTACCAATACCAATTACCTTACTAGATGAATCGTTTCCCATATGCACAACTCCACCTTCAACCGAACTGTATGTAGAGAACCATTCTCTATTGGGACACATGTGAAAAGAACATCCTGAATCTAGGATCCACTCGGACGTAAACTTGGAGTTATTGCTTGTTGACACTAACAAGAAATCATCACCATTTTCATTGGTCAAATTAGCACCAGCTACATCTTCCTCGTTACTCTCAGCAGCTCTTTTATTTCGCAGTTTATAACAATCTGCTTTGACGTGACCTAACTTTTTACAATAGTGACACCTTTTGTCTCGTTTCTTTGATGCTACCAAAACGGAAGCTTGCCTATCTGCCTTGCTATCCAAATGAAACTCATTGTCGAGTTTATCTCTACTCAACAAATGACCCTTCACATCTTCGAACGAGAGTTTGTCTCTGCCATAAATCAGGGTTTCCCTGAAAGACTTGTATGAAGGGGGTAAAGAGCACAATAATAGCATAGCCTGATCTTCATCGTCAATATGAACCTCAACATTCTTTAAATCATTTAAAAGAGTAATGAATTAACTGATGTGATCTCTAAGAACCTCACCTTCGTTCATGCAAAACGTAAATAGACATTGTTTCAACACTAAACGGTTAGCCAGAGACTTAGTCGCATAAAGAGTTTCTAACCTTTTCCATAAGGCGGATGAGGTCTTCTCCATCAATACCTCCTGCAATACCGTATTCGCGAGGCACAGCTGGATTGTAGACAAAACCTTTTCATCAAGCTCTTCCCATTCTGTTTTATTTAGATTCTCAGGCTTTTTCCCGGTAACAACCTTTTTCAAACCGGATTGAACTAGAATTGCCATCATCTGAACTTGCCACAGATTAAAATTTGTCTCACCATCGAACTTCTCAATTTCAAACCTTGTTGTTGCCATCTCTGAATGAGCTAGTTTATAAAAATTGAACTAGCTCTGATACCACTTGTTAGGATCGACCCAATTAAACAACGAACAAGAAAAATAGCAGAATAAATTGAGAAATTGAACACACAAATTTAATGTGGAAAAACCCCTCCAAAGAGGATAAAAAACTACGGGCAAAGATAATTTTACTATAATGGCAAAAGAATAAAGAGTACAAAAGATGGAGATAAAAACTAAACCCCGGAAACCCGAAAACAAAGAACCCACAAAATGTAAACACAAAATTCTTTAAATGTGTTATGAGTTCTAATCTCTAATGGGTGTTTTTTTTCTAAGATTGTAAAAGAGCCTATTTATAGGCTAAATTCATAGGTCAAATAATAATAAAATAATTTAAACTAATCAGTGTTTGATTGAAACAAGTAAACAGAATTTAACTGAAATATTATTTCTCAAATTTGACTGAAAATAGGAGTCATATTTAACATAAACTAATAGTGATTAACTTTTGTAATTTTTATGATTTAGTCTTTACACCACAATAAATAACTGATCAACAAAAATACCGCACCAAAAATCATTATAACATTATAAATGACTTATAAATATTAATAAATAATATTTATTAACTCGATCATTAAAAAACAGAGTTTCAAAATCACCATTCTTGGTACCACAAGAAATGGATTGTTACAACTCCTCACCATTTTCCCTCTACTAACCAAGAAAAATAAGATCAATAAAGAAACATATTAAAACTAGTTGTTTAACTACTTTTAGATAAATGAAGAATTGTCACTTGAAAGAAAGACACAAGAGTCAAACAAAATAGATAAGAAACAAGAAACTTGTCTTTGAAAACGCTTCAATTGTAATAAAACATCCGTCGGGTAAAAAACGAAAACATAATAGAATTGTTTTAAACCATAGAAAGTTCTAAAACAAGCATCAAAGTACAACTATCAAACAACAGACATTTGTCCAACAAAACAACATAGTGCAATGGAAAAAGACTCTGCTGTTTCCCAAGAATGAGTTGTACCCCATGGCAATCAATACAAGTGTGTGCACGCGCAAAAAAGAGAAATAATATAGACCACACGTATGTTATATGCACCAAAGCCAAAATGACTCAAATTCTAAAATCCCAGCAAACAACTCAAACTTAGTTAGCATGTGGCAACGTCTAGAGGAATGTCACTTAATAACCTCCATCCAGAGTAGGGGCTATTGTTATACCCCTAACCTTTCGAGTACAACTCCTCAAGAATCAAAGTCAACATCTTCTATCAATCCCTAACCTAAACATGTCCTTAGTTTAATAAAA
Organism: Gossypium longicalyx; assembly: GCA_025698465.1. Classification (NCBI taxonomy): domain Eukaryota; kingdom Viridiplantae; phylum Streptophyta; class Magnoliopsida; order Malvales; family Malvaceae; genus Gossypium; species Gossypium longicalyx. Next base: position 60,239,881 of record CM046995.1, on the reverse strand, counting down.
AAAATGAGCAAACTGATTGGAAAACTAATTTATCTTCTATAAAGTCCAATTAGGGAGATTTTTTGTCTTAAGCTTCGGAGAGGATGACTCCTAAGAGATAGAAACATAGATATGATTGACTGGACTGACAATTTTATAGATTTATTCACTTGTGACATTTATAATGTGTCATATCTTAATACTGAGTGGATGATAGACTATGTATGCGTGACTAGTATACTTTGATGCAAGTAAAAAACTTAAGTTCAAATAGATAAAGAACCGAAAACTAATGCGTTGAGTATTTGACTTTTGCAGTATGTAACATCATTCACAATAGTGAAATTCATATATCAACTAATGGGTAAATGATATTCTTTAATCGACATTACATGATAGATTAAAAATTAATGTGGTAATGAGTCGTTTATCTTTATAATAAATGACTTGATTATTATTCGATAGTGATTAACTTTTTATAAAGAAAGATGTAATGGTCACCATGAGATAAAAATATAACCATATTGGGAGAATGAATTTATACTAAAAAGATTAAAGATATCCTAAGAGGGTAACACATTGATGACAAAGTTATTGGGCAAGCACTAATTAAGTAGCTTTCATAATAGCATGTAACTAAGGAGAGCTGAATCACGATACTGTACTAGCATGACTACGTGACTAAATAAGTTTATAATTTATAGATGAAAAGCTAAAATTTAATTATAAATTATTTTAGCCCTAATTACATATATCCAATTGGTCCTACTTGAATTGCATGTAGAACTAAATGAAAGAAAATGAATAGAAATAATGAAGTTAGAGAAATGAGTTGAATTCACAAATAAATGTTTTTTTCTCACTAAGTATGAAAATAACTTGAAAATTATTTTAAGATTTTTCAATTATTATTTAATTAATTATAATTAAATTATTGAAATTCAAAAGTGAAATTAAATTAACTAGTTATCATGAATTCGTTGAATATAGAATTAAATATAAATCCTCGTAGTTTTTTAAATAAAAAAAATATTTAATTGATTTAAGTTATAAAATATTAAGTTAAAAGTCAATAAAACACATATAAATGGACTTAATACATTAGAGGCCCAATTCCCCTTATTTTAGATTAGAGGGGTAGCAACTCTAGTGTTTTTATCTAGGGTAAATTATTTACACAAATTATTTACAGATAAGTTTCACAAATTATTATTTTACTAGAAAGTAATAGAAATTTATTTTTTAAAATAAATTTTATTTGTAGAGAATAATAATTTCTATCAATTTCTTGTTTTTGGTTCTGCGTCTGGTTCAAGTATTTTTCCTTGAATATTTATTGTTATAAATACCATAAACTGTTAAAATTTTTAAACCATAACTGAAAATTATTTTTTAAACCAAAATTTTCCAACGAGGTGAACCGCCGAACTCAGTCACAACCCTTCCATGTTGGATCTTACCCTCAACGAGGAGCATGATCAGCATACCGTCATAATTGCTTGATGGCTTATTATCTCATAAAGACTTCTACAAAGTTACATGATACCACAGAAGTAGAAATGGATACTTATGTTTTCAGATTGAGAAACCTAGAACTAAACAAAGTTCAACCAACTGGATCAAATTTAAAGAACCTTACAATTGCATACAATGGTGTTGTATTAGCATCATCGTCTGTAATTGGACAGTTAACAAATTCATCGACAAAAGATGAAGAAAGAGGATCGAAGACTAAATGAGTATCACCTAGACACCTACCTTAGACCAGTCAAATTGATACCACACCGATTTTCCAAGCCAAAAACTGGACTATCTAATCCATTTTTAATCGCTACAACTCCTTGAGGAAGTGCAGCTTTCTGAAATGTATTTGAAATCCAAAACCTCTGATAAATCCACTTGTTTTGGTTGTCTATTCCTAAGAATTTCAAATCAATAATCAATAAAAAAAAAATTGGTTTGATTTTAAATTAAAGCGAATTGAATTTGAGATGTAAGCAGAAGTGATCCTTTTTGGTGGATTTCGAATTATCATCGTAATAAAGCTTGTACTTCTTCACCGCTTTCCAGAAAGCGATCCGTTCTACATCGCCACCGGCTTTGTCGGATCCGTACATGTTCTCTGGGAAGAAGAGTTAACTCGGAATTAGCCGAAGTAAACCGCCGGCGATACAAGCTTAGGGTTTTAACTGGGTTTCGAAACGGTTTTACTTTACCTGAAAAAAAAAAGGAAGGGAATTTATAAAATTAGGTGTTCCTGGGACTACTGGAATTTGGTTAAGTTGTAGTGTGAGCACTCCATTTTCTTTATTTCCACAAACCGAAAAGACAATTAGCCCCGAGTGACTTCAGTTGATAATGGGGGTAAATAAGTAACTTCACGTGGAAACAAATGGTAACTTGAAATTTTGCGGCGCCCGTAAAAACCATTGACACAAAAAAAAATTTATTTAAGAAAATAGGAATTAATCTGAAAAAATAAACGAAGTAGCAGAGATGGCGTGCATGACGGTATTACGTTCCGTTCCTGTAACGGAGCCGTGGAGGCCACTTCAAAGAAACGGGAATTCCCATTCTGTCAAAACGTTGAGGAGCTTTGGAATATCTACGGCGAAGAGAGGATGCCGGGGGGCGGTGGTTAGGGTTCGAAACCTTCATTTCTGGAAACGGACTCAGAAACTGAATTGCTCTGATAATGAAACGTCGCCATCGTCGACATCCGAGGAGGATGACCTCGAGCAAGGCCCTCCTCAGGAAGCCGTTCTCAAAGCAATTTCAGGTTCCCTTCATCTTCTGATTTAAACTTTATTCTATTTTATTTTATTCCCCGATTTTGTTTGTTTCTTTTTGTTTGAATAAGGATTAGCATACTTGTGTAGCATTTTTTTTTACTAAAAAATAAAAGAAAATCACAACAAACTGTGTCAAAGTGTGAAACTTTGGTGTAAGATAACTTAAACCCTCTTCAAAAAGTAAATAAACTGGTTCGAGTATATTTGTTTAATTATCAGTTTATCAATGGAATTTGTTGCTTCCTTAAATCCTTTCTGTTTAGCTTTTGCTTTTCCTTATATCTTCCTTTGTTTTTTTTTTTTACTTGTAAAAGGGTGTAAAGATATTTTTGACATCACTCTTGGTTTTGGAATTCAGAGGTATCAAAGACAGAAGGGAGAGTTGGGCAAACTACAAATGTGGTTATTGGTGGTACAGTAGCCGATGATTCAACTAACGAATGGCTTGCTTTGGATCAGAAGGTATATAGTATGCACTCCTAATATCCGATCCTATCAAGGGTTTTGGATGCTAGTTTCATTGCTTTTAAACTAAATCTGAAGAGATTATATGAAGGGCACAAGCAGCTTGTTAGCATGAAGATGATCAATGCGTTGAGATTGTTTCAGCTGCTTACTTTTGTTTTATTTTTACTCTTCAGGTCAACTCATACCCTACTGTTAGAGGATTTACAGCAATTGGAACAGGTGGCGATGATTTTGTGCAAGCTATGGTTGTTGCTGTGGAATCTGTGATACAACAGCCGATTCCTGAGGTACCTATAAGGCTTTACCAATCTTTATTGCTGAAAGTCAATTGCGGATCAAGATGTCCATTTGTTTATGCATTTGAAAATGGACAGCAGAGTAAATTTTGACATGACATTTTAATCTATAAGGCGATGTGCCTGCATGTTTTCTGATGGCAAAAACTACCATTTTGTTTCTCTCTAGGAATTAGTGGATTCTCAAGAATATCTCTATAGATCTCTTTTGGACTTCAATTTTGTATTGTTTGTATAAAAGTCATTTGGTTTGAGCATATGCTGGAGCAGCTGCATAGGATCTGGACAATACACGAATTACCTTTCCGCATTGCATATTCACGGATCTGTAGAACAAGTGATTGCCTACCATATAAAATGGAAACCCAGATGTGTATTATATTAGCTAAGTATTACATCAGTCCGAAATGACCGAAGAAAGAATTTTGAAATTTTGATATAACATTAAAAGACTAGATAGGAGTTTAGAAGAAATATGGGGTTCTGATAAAACTGGAATTACTGCTACCTTTGAAACTGAGTACCTCAGTCATTTAACATTTGGTTGCTAGTGAGTAACTGTAGCTGCCTGTGTAAGGTTGTAATTGTGGATACACTCTTTTGGAATGTTCTTTTTATATACTGGATAACTCTTTTTCTATCACTGGGCTGCAATTGAGTAATTGGCTTCAGAAAAGAGCTATTTAGCATTTGTACAAGTTTGATCCGACACACTTTAAATTTATATCAGGAAAAATGGGTCTGGTTGAGACAATGATTGAATGTATGTGTTATGTGGGCATTTCTTCTTGGTGAGGAAGAACATGGGTTTAAGTCTATGAACTTATGGTTTGTTGACGCTGTTTCAACCTAGAAAGTTTCATGATGAGGAAATACATTTTTGTGTAACTATTGTCTCTTCAATATTTATGCAAGTATCAAACTGTTCTACACTGACCTTGAATCTCCTTCTCCAGGAAGGAATTCAAGGGAAGATATGACCTATCATTGATGAATTATTTGAATTCATTTTCTTCTGTCTGCAGAAAGAAGTTACTTCTGGAAATGAATTAAGATCAGTCCAAATATAATATGCTCTTTCCATATTTTTCCGCTTCTTTTCATATATAATGCATCTAACAAGTTGATGTGACAGGGTCGGGTGAGGAGGAAGTTATCATCTAGGGGGAAATATGTATCTGTCAACATTGGTCCTGTTCAAGTTGTATCTAGTGAACAGGTGTCTCTCTCTCTCTCTCTCTTTCTCTCTCTCTCTCTCTCACACACACACACACACACACACACATGCCCGTGCCTACAAACACACTACTAGACATAGGAATCATTCACTGTACTTGGATTTTGATTAATAAAAATTGCTTGAAATAGTTGAGTCTGATAGAAGTAGTTGTTGTCTTGCACAGGTTCAAGCCGTATACAATGCCATGAAGAGAGATGATCGGATGAAATACTTTTTATAATGTGATATGATCCTCATTCTTGTTTTGAGTTGAATGTGATCATGTAGAGGAGGTATCTTCATCCTGGTTGGTCTGTCTATTTAACCAAAAGGCATTCTGATGGTTTTATTTTATGTTATACTATTTGTATATGATAGTTTATTTATTAATCATCATTGAGGCCTTGACATAATCTTTAGAGTTTTAACTCTGCTTACTGTTTAAAGAGGTTGAACGGAGTAGGCCTCATGTTTCAAGATTGGTTAGTTTGATACAAATTAATGTAAACTAAATATTAAAATGAAGTGACAAACCAGAATAATAATCAATAAATTATTTAAATGAAAATTTATCATTAAAATAACAGAAGCGGATATTACTCGACACAACAATGTTATAGAAAACTGTAACAGACTGTAAAAGAAATTAGGATAATAAAATACAATTAGAAACATTAATCATTTCATATTTTAGAAAAAAGAGAAGAAATAATTAGTAAGAGGTACTGTTTTAGATGGTTTAAATGTATAATAATTATATTATAGAAAGATTTAGTGTAAGTATGCATATGAAATTTTAATTGTGGTTCAATTACAAACATAATTATGTGTATGTAATATATAAACATAAAAAATTCTATATCAATAACTATTAATACTTTGCGAGAATTTTATTAAATTAAAACATCATTTATAAAATTGTACAAATAGGTGTGGAGTCGGAATTTTTGTTTAGAGGAGTCGAGATAAGATTATAAATTTGGGGGCAAAATTTAAAATCATATTAAAAATATTTAAATTAAATTATTAATTTTTCAAAAGGACTAAAAGTATAATTTTTTATTTAATCAGGATTAAAAATGATTAAATTGAATCTTTTAATTTTGAAAAGAGGGCTATAAAACAATTTTTCCTTTTGAGTCAAAGGGTCAAGACTCTTTCCTGCCGGTTTAGCTATGCCTTTGAAATCAAAATTCAAGTATAAAATTATATATTAAATTAAAATTTATTTATAATTTTAAGATTTATCTCAAATTTTAATAATGTTAAACAATAAAGACTTAGTGATAGAGAGGCCCGGGGACGGGGATGAGGTAACAGTCCATGAATTTCTTATGGAAACATTGACAAATCTTCAACTTCAATTTTTTTTTTAAAAAGATATAAATTTAGGTTTAAAATTTGGATTTTAGGATTTTTAGAGACTTATGATTTAAAATTTTAGAATTTTATAAAAGAAATTAATTAGATTATAAAATCATAACAAAAATGTAAAAATTAAAGTAGTTTTATACATTTCTATAATTATTTATGTGATTAATATTTTAACGATTCAACTATTATATTTTATGGTCTATTCATATGGATAGTCAAATTTTATGTAAATTTAAAATTTATTACTGTTTGTTTTATGTAAAAAAAAAAAAATTCAACCGTTGAATATATGTCAATATATAGAGTATTTTATATCGATATAATATTTTTATCAGACCGGCCCGAAAATTTACATACATGACAAGTATAATTATATTGATAAATTTAATTGTTAGATCACTAAAATATTAATTATATAAAATGATTAAAAAAGATTATAAAATTAATTGTGTAAGTGGATCATTCCCCAAAATAAAATATACAAGTAAAAAATAACAAATATATAAAAAAATAGTTGTCTTACCTGATGATGCTCTAATTTGAACATATGTATCAATTAAATTTATTTTTTAATTTTGTATAAACTTAATTTTATGATTGGTATAATAAATAAATTTAAATAATTTTTTAAGTAAAATTTTCAAAGAAAAAGTATTAATAACAAATATAAAAAAATAAGAAATAAGATATTTCTCTAAATAAAAAAAATTACATACCTTTCAGACTAATAGTTTTAGTTTGGAAAAGAATACATGATAGATGATGATGTGAAGTTAGTTAATTATATAATTAAGATTTTTTTAATAAATTTATTAATAAAAATTAAAAAATAATTTAGATTACGACGGGGTATTTTAAAATTTTCTTTAATTTATCTCTTATTTTATCTAGTAAAAACAAATAATATTAAAAAATAACAAAAAAATATTAGTAAATACAACATGAGTGAACATTAAAAAACATATAAATAAATCTATTAAAACATTATAAAATTCATGTTAGTTAAAATATAAAAACAAATTAAATAACTCAATATAAGCAAATTTAAAAAATGAAAGGTAAAAGTAGAAAAAAACAGTGTTTTCACTATATATAGTATTTATAGAGTTAGTGATGGGTAATAAAATTTAAAAATAATTATGATTTAAATAATGAATTATAATTTTAAAATATAATAATTTTTTAATAGATTTATCATTTTTAAAACTTTTTTTGAATAAAACCGGCACGCATTTATTATAGTTAAACAAAACAGAAAAGAAACAACCTAGGGGAAGCGACCCCTTAATGTGCATCACACCACCAAAAATTGTAAAAAAGTAGAACTAAAACAAAATAAATGAAAACACTAGTCGAAAGTAGCTTGAAAGACGCAAATGTTCTTTACGGCCAAAATTGCATGCCCGAAAAAGCTCCAACGCCACAAGAGTCAGACAACGATCAATGAACAAGGTTGAAGCCAAAACAAGAATTGCTAGAAAGGAACCAGATCAAGCAAGAACTGCAAGGTCCATAGTCATAGCCACATAACCAGATCCTCCCCTCTGATGCCGCCTGAATCAATGTTGGTCCCTCCTCCTTTCTCCATCCAACAGATATACCGCTGTCGGAGGAAACCTTCGTGAGTAACAGGTTTGCTACTATATTACCTTCACGTTTTATGTGATGAAACATGAAATACTCAAAACCTAGCACTAATCGTTTCGCATCCCAGATAATGGAACTTATCATCGATCTGTCAATAACAACAACATTGAATTTGGAGATGAGCGATACCGAATCACCCTTCAGTTCAACTGTCTAAAACCCCAAATCCTAAGTAAAATGGATAGCCTGAATGCAAGCAAGGGCCTCCGATGTTAGCGAACAGGAGACATTTTCCTGCTAGGAACAAGCCGATCCCAAAAGCAACCAAGCAGAATCCTGAACAACAACTCCGACGCTAGCAGCCTCCAGATTCGCAAAGAACCCCGTATCAAAATTGACACGGACCCAAGGATAGACAGGAAGCTCCAAAAGCATGGGCTTCACAGCCAAAACCCCACCCGTATTCGATGGAAGAAAATCTAATTTGCGTAAATACCCGAAAATAAAGATAAGTAGTGTCTAAAACTATTTATAAATTCCTTCATAAAAGATTTTATTATGTGAGATCCAGATAGTCCATATGGTGAGAATAGAGAGATGTACATAGCAACTGCCTTGAGCAAATAACTGTCCAACCCAAGTAAGGGGTGTATCATTATCCACTAGAACAGGATCCCAACTAATACCCAATTGTGCCAAACGAGCAGGACTCCAAGGCAATCTCGACAGACATGAAGAATGGTCGCAGGGCCACCACCACAGCGGCAACACATACGATCGGACCCAAGTCTACACTGATACAAGTTAACCTTTGTAGGTAGAAAATTATTAATGTAATGCCAACATGTAATTTTCATTTTCTCGGGCATATGAGCCCCCCATAGATGTTTATAAAGTAGGTGTGTATGCTGTGTAATATTAATGTAACGATCATCATCTGTCCCCAGAATGCCTCGCAACAGTAGCTTATAGCCACTCCAGACCGAATATTCACCATTATCCTCCAAGAACAAGCGCCAATGATCTAATAAATCATGCCCAACCAACGGGATACTTCGTATGGGTTGTCCAAGCGATTTAGGAAATAAAGTCCGTATTAACTCACTCTGCCACTTGCCCCTATCCACATCAATCAAATCTACAACTCTGTCAATTCCACTAACATGATCAATATTGATTTTACAAGACTATGGACCAAGAAGCCAAGCATCATCTTATACAGCGATGGAGCACCCATTCCCCACTTGCCAACCACTTCGCATTTGAAGGAGGCCTTTAGCAATCCAAATACTACACCAAACAAATGAAGGTTGTTACCTTGACCCTCCTATAAAACTGCACGTAGGAAAGTATTTAACTTTAAGCACATGAGAGATTAAAGAATTTAGATTTGTCAGTGCGCGTCAACCTTGCTTAGCCAATAATGATATCTTAACCTTCGAGAGATCCCGAAACCCAAGCCCACCAACCTCTTTAAAAAAAACACAAGCCCTTCTAAGAACACCAATGAATCCCCCTTCTTAAGACTGTCTTTCTCTACCAATATCGACACATTAACGTCTCCAAATATTTACAAAAAAAAAATCTGTTAAATAAAAAAAAGACATCGAGTATAGCTAAATAGCTTGTAAGATTGATTTAATGAATATGGCCTTACCATTCTGTGAGAGGCACCGATTATACCAACTTCCAAATTTTCCAAAAAAACGATCTTTAATTGCCCGAAATGCATTTTTTTTTTACTCCCCACAACCACAGGTAACCCTAAATAATTCCCAAGATCCGTAGTACTGCGAACACTCAACACTTCCTCAATAGTAGCATGTATACCATGATCAACATTTGAATTAAAATAAACAAAGGATTTTCCAAAATTGATTTGCTTCCTGAAACACCGCTCATATTCCCGTAGGACAACCATTACGTTATTTGCCCCATCAATAAAAGCCATGCCAAATATCAGACTATCATCTACAAAGAATAAGTGGGAAATTCGAGGACCCCCTAACTTGCTTGTGCTCCTTTCGAAAGGCCATTATTACATGCCATCCTTAACAAAGCTAAAAGGCCCTCACTACAGAATAAAAACAATAAGGGACTTAGAGGGTCTCCTTGAAGAAGGCCACGAGAGAGGATAATGGACCCTCAAGCCTTACCATTCACAATGACTGAATATTTGACAGTCCAGACACATCACATAATTAACTCAACCCAACGCTCTTTGAAACTCAACTTGATCATAACTGCTTGCACTAAATACCACTCTACACTATCATAATCCTTACTCATATCCAACTTCAAAACAAAATTACTCCAAAGGCCCCTCTGTTTCTTTTTAAAGGAATGCAATAATTCAAAAGCAATAATGGTATTGATTAATCAACCCGGAACAAAGGCGTTCTGCCCCTCATTAGTACAATGAGGCATAATCTTCTGTAATCTATTCACAAACACCTTAGAAATAATCTTAAACAACATATTACATAAGCTGTTTGGTTGAAAATGTGTCAAATTTTATGGATTACGTTGCTTTAGGATGAGAATAATGTTTGTGTCAATAATTTAGGAAAGGGAACCACTATCATTAAGGATGTGTAAACAAAAATCACAGACTTCTATACCCATGATATGCTAGAATTCCTGATAAAATAAAACGGGCAACCCATCACAACCTGCAACCTTAGTTGGCGTCATCCCTCAGACAGTTATCAGAACCTCCTCTACAATGGAAGCATTACGCAAATAGGCGTTCATGTCATCAGTAACATGAACTGAGATACTAGATAATAACTGGCTCTTGTCCTTCGGGCCTTGAGTCATAAACAAATCCTTAAAGTATTGGCATGCCACTCTAGCAATCTCCCTCTCCCTCTTAACCAAATTCTCAGTAATGTCCTCAAGACTGTGCAAAGTGTTGACTCATTGTCGGTCGTTGCAAATTTATAAAAGAACGATGTATTATAGTCCCTATGATGCAACCATGTTGTATGAGCCCGTTGCTCCCAATATCTCTTAGTTTTATCAATCTCAATATTAAGATGCACCTTAGCCAGAACCATCTCTTCAATAACATAATCATCAGGAACAACAATTTTAAGAGCATAAAGACGCTACTGCAAATGCTATACTTGTGTTTTCGACTTGCCCTGAACTCTTCGAGCCCAAACTAATAGCCCTTTACCATCGAGTGAAGACAATCAGGAACAGTGCCAATCGAAGTCTCCCAAAGGCACCGAACCTCAGCCTCACAAGTCTCCTCCAATAGCCAAAAGGCCCCAAACCTAAATCTCTGAGTTCAAAACCCCATCATAATGTAGAAATTATATTAAGAAAAAGCAGGTAATGATCCAAGATGGAATGCACACAGTGAGTGAGCCTATAATTCAGGAACAAATTCTCCATTCTAACCGAGCCACACCCCTAGCAAGTTGTTTCCAAATATTATTCTGAGGGAGTTTACCCCTCTCTCACGTATACCAATGTCCAGTATATCCCAGATCAAATAGCTTAGTGTCCTCATGTACATCACAGAAAGAATCCATAAGCCTATCATCCCGAAGACGCCCTCTTTCTTTTCATAAAAAAATAGAACTGTATTAAAATTGTCCATAACAAGCCATAGGTAGTCGCCGTTATCCACTAAGTGTCACAAAAGATCCCACGATTTTGAGCGTCGACTTTCAATTAGTAAGCCATAAAACCTGGTGAACCTTTAATGATTACCTTTATAATGATCCTTTACTAGCACATCAATGTGACTAGAAGAAAAACCACGTAATCGAATTGTACATGTCTCCTTCCAACATAAAGTCAAACTCCTCATGAACCATCACTACTAACTTCAATACCACAAGAAAAGCCTAAACCCTTGTGAACCTTCTCCATCTGACTACTATGAATCTTTCTCTCAATGAAAAACACAGCACTTCGGTTAAACTCCTTCAACATATGTCAAAGGTGTCATACTACTCAAGAGTTCCCCAACGCTCGGACATTGCAACTTAAGAGTTTCATGGTGTTCGACTGCTCTGTCCAATAGAGCCAGTTGATATTCCAAAATCATGAACGGTGACACGCTCATTAGAACCTTCCTTAAAATCCATTTCCACAGAAACTAGAGGAAAACCATAGTAACGGGAACCTTAACTAAAACTATACTTTTATTTCTCAATTCTTTAACTTCCCAAGCTAGAATTCTGATTGGTTCTTCATTGTACGTCATATCTGGCTGAATCACAACATCTACGGGTGAAATTACGTGTGAAGGATTTGATTGATACCGTCGTAACATCGATACATAAAATACATTATGAATCTTTTCTAACTCTAACGGTAAAGCCAATCGATAAGCTATTGGCCCAATCCTCTCAATGATTTCATACGACCCAATGAATTGCGAACTAAGCTTTCCTTTTCAATCAAATCAGAGAACTTTCCTCCAAGGCGATACTTTTAGAAATACCTTATCGCCAACTTGAAACTCTATATCTTTTACTTGAAGCTCTATATCTTTTCTTTTCAAATCCATGTAGGATTTCTGACGATCAAAAATCGCTTTCAAACTGTCACGTATCACTTGGACTTTTTCTTCGGTTTCTCGAATCAAATCAACATCGAATAACTTTTTCTCACTCAGCTCAGTCCAGTATAACAATGTTTGACATTTTTGACCATAAAAAGCTTCGTACGGTGCCATTTTAATACTCGCCTGATAACCATTGTTATATGCAAATTCAACTAACAGCATAAATTTCTTTCAATTACCTTCAAATTCTAAAATACAACATCGAAGCATATCTTCGAGTACTTGAATTACTTACTCAGACTGACCATCGATTTGTGGATGAAACACTTTCTAAAATGCAGTCAAGTACCCAAAGCTTCATTTAATTTACTCCAAATTTGAGATGAAAATTGTGGATCCCTGTCATACAAAGCTTCGTACGGTGCCATTTTAATACTCGCCTGATAACCGTTATTATATGAAAATTCAACTAACAGCATAAATTTCTTTCAATTACCTTCAAATTCTAAAATACAACATCGAAGCATATCTTCGAGTACCTGAATTACTCACTCAGACTGACCATCGATTTGTGGATGAAACACTGTTCTAAAATGCAGTCGAGTAACCAAAGCTTCATTTAATTTACTCCAAATTTAAGATGAAAATTGTGGATCCCTATCAGAGATAATAAAAACTAGCACACCGTGTAGTCTAACAATATCAGAAACATACAATTCTGCCAATCTTTCGAGTGAATAATCCATATACATTAGAATGAATGTATGGATTTAGTCAAACGATTGACAATGACCCGTACAACATCTTTCTTTTTTGAAAATAGAGGAAATCTTGGTACAAAATCCATCATGACACATTCCTATTTCCACTCTGGAATCATCAATCAATGTCAACCGTGTGTTCAAAGCTCGCAAAGCAAACAAAGATTTTCTACTCAAGGCATCAACAACGACATTAGTTATTCCTGGATGATAATCAATGATCAAATCATAATCTTTCACATTAGAAATAACATAATAACATATGATTTAAATAACATTAATATGATAACCATTTATACAAACTTACCTTGACGACTAGGGGCGTAGAAGTTAAATCGAGTTAATCTGAAGCTTTTGTTTTACCTCGATCTAGGTCCGTACGTGGTTTATCTTGATCTAAGTAAACAATTTCAATCGATTTAATACTTCTAGTATTCAATTTAATCCACATTTCATATTTATACAAAATTACCATTTTGCCCCCTACTATTTTAACTTTTTCACAATTTAGTCCTTAAGCTTATAACTTAAAAACTAACAATTTTAATCTCAATCCATGTTAACCAAATATGCAAGGGACCTTGAAACAACCCATGTTTATCATCATTACACATTAAAACCCTAGAATTTATACCTTTAACAAATTAGTCCCTAATTCTAAAATTCAACAAAAATCGCTTAATAAAACTTGTTTATTTTTTAAGAAAGATTCATAATCTACCATTAAACATCAAGAACCATTCAAGAACATTCATGACATAATCCTCAACCTTTAACAATTTTACAAATTGACCCTTGGGCTAGCTAGATTAAGCTAAAATAAACTCAAAAACGTAAAAATCATAAAAAACGGGGCTTAGAAACACTTACATGCACTAAAGGAAGCTTGGCCAAACCTAGCTCTATCCTTCAATGGTGAAAATCAGTTTTGTAGTGAAAAATGAAGAAGATGAATGCATTTTCTTAGGTTATTTTAGCTTTATTTACTCAATCACCTTTTTACCCTTTAAAAATTATCAAAATTTCACTAAAACCATGTCCATGCACATCCACTAATCCATTTATTGGTAGAATTACCATTAAAGTCCCTTAGTTTAAAATTTCATAGCCATTTGACCCTTTTAACTAATAGAACTCAACTTTTATCCTTTTTACGATTTAGTCTTTTTCACTTAATTAACCATTTAAACATTAAAATTTCTTAACAAAATTTTAACATGACCTTAATATAATCTCATAGATATTAAAATAATAAAATAATAATTTACTCATTAGATTTGTGGTCCCAAAACCATTGTTTTAATTTCACTAAAAACGGTCTGTTACAACTTGTATTGATACAAATTGGGTGTTGTACCAATACAACAGTGTCAAGGTAGAATCCTTACACTGTTTTGGTAGTTTTAGGCCATTCAGTGCTTGTTTTTAGTCCTGAACACTTTCGAATGCTTGCAAATCCTTTCTACATGTCTTAAACATGCTATTAAAGTTCTAAGTTCAATTTTAGATATTTCTAATGATTTTATAAAAAAATTAAATATTTGATTTCTTAAATAAATCTAATAATTTTGTCATGAATGTGCGTCGCTGGCATCCCCCATCCGTACCAGATCTTGGGACGGGTGAGAAATGTTACACAACAAGTGAATCACACTCTATCACTCCCCAAGTATAGAGATCTCACCTTTATACCTAAAACTAGAGCACTCACCTCTAAATCCTCCTTATGGGAACTTGGTGTTAGATTTGTAAAATAAATCTAAAAATAAAACTAAATAAACCAGGATCTATCATGTCAAATCATTAAGAATAAATCATGATCAAAACTAGATGCGGAAGTGTACCTGAATCCATGGATTCCTTGAAGTTTTACCGGGTCTTGGGGATTTGATCTTCCAAAGCACACAAGAAATTCAGAGAATATCTACTCTCTCTTTCCTAATGATGGGATATTAGAAAAGATATCTTATATATAATTTGGGGACCATAACCCTAATATTTATAACCTTGGCATATTAGTTCTAATCAATTTCTAATTAGCCCATCACTAATTAGAATTTGATTAGAACTCAATTACTAGAGTATCTACACATATTTGACCCATACTTTATTTAATAATTAAAGGCCAATAAAATTCTAACCAAATTAGATCACTTTTAATTTGGGCTAACCTATCATGATAGTAAATAATAACATGTAATTACCCTTATTGTATATGTGATATCCATATTTTCCAACAATCTTCCACTTGGACCACATATATGTATACTAATTACTCTATAATTACATGTCATTATATAACCTTATGAGCTCAAAATTTTAGCATCATATCCAAAAGGTATTTCAAACAATCTCGTCCATTAATTATGTTAACATAGAACCAAGACAACTTTCGTTACATATATCGTAACTAAATCCATCGATGATCACGTATATTAACATAACTAAATGACATAAATCAAGTATGAATGTGTAGCATGGAAATTACATGCAATATGATCTAAACATGTCTATTTCCAACTGTTCCTCTTTAAACTTAAGTGAGGCCAGGTTCAAAACAATAAACAGAGTGAATAAACTGAATACTTCATTTCTTATAAGAAAATAACCAAATACATAAATGTCTAAAAACAAATAAAATAAACTCCCACTAAATCATGATATCCTTAAACAATGTAACACCCATGTGAGTAGTGTGCTCATGAAAGACCTTGGGTGTTAAACCTTTTGTGAGCGGATCCGCTATCATAGAGTTTGTCCCAATGTGCTCTATGGATATTTGACCATTTTGCACTCTTTCTTTTACAACTAGGAATTTTATGTCAATATGCTTTGACTTATATGAACTCCTGTTGTTATTGGAATACAACACTGCTGACTTATTGTCACAAAATAATTTGAGTGGTTTTTCTACATTCTCCAAAATGCACAGCCTTGTGACAATGTTCCGCAACCATATTCCATTGTTTGATGCCTCATAGCATGCTACAAACTCTGCTGCCATAGTGGACGAAGCTACAAGTGTCTGTTTGACACTTTTCCAAGATATAGCTCCTCCAGGTAACAGGTAAATATAGTCTGATGTAGATTTCCTACTATATTGGCACCTAGTGAAATTAGAACCAGCATACCCTACGACCTCCAAAAGATCTGATCTCTTATAAGTAAGCATGTAATCTTTTGTTCTCTTATAAGATATCTCATACCAGGGTTGCTTAAATATCTGCCTAACATCCCAACAATGTACGTAATGTTCTGACGCGTACATACTTGAGCATACATTAAACTCTCAATAGCTGATGCATAGGAAATCTTTTTCATTTCCTGAATTTCAAGGTTACTTTTAGGGCATTGAGTAAGACTACATTTGTCTCCTTTAGTGACAGAGGTGTCACCTGGTCTACAACTTTGCATGCCAAACCTTTTGAGTACTTTATCGATATAACTCTTTTATGATAATCCAAGAATACCTCAAGATCGATTTTGATGTATCTCAATTCCTAAAACAAAAGAGGTGTCCCCAAGATCTTTCATCTCAAAATGCTTAGATAAAAATATTTTGGTTTCATGCAATAAGCCTATATCATTCGCAGCAAGCAAAATGTTATCAACATATAGAACCAGAAATATGTACTTACTCCTATTGAATGTGTGATACACACATTCATCAACAATATTCATCTCAAAACTAAATGAAACAATCATTTGATGAAACTTGTGGTATCATTGATGGGAAGCTTGTTTGATTCCATAGATGGATTTTGTCAATTTACAAACCATATTCTTTGAGTTTTCTAACTCAAAATTTTCTAGTTGCACCATATAAATTGTTTCTTCAATGTCGCCATTAAGAAACACATTCTTAACATCCATCTGATGTAACTCAAGATCAAAATGAGCAACAAGCGCCATGATTATCCTGAAGGAGTCTTTCGATGAAACTGGAGAGAAAATCTCTGTAAAATCAATACCTTCTTTCTGAGTATATCCTTTAGCTGCAAGACACGCCTTATACCTCTCCACATTGCCATTTACATCCCTCTTGGTTTTAAATATCCATTTACAACTAATTGGTTTTGCACCTTCAGGTAATGGGACAAGTTCCTAAACTTTATTGTCTTACATAGATTTATACTCATGTTTCATGGCATCAATCCACTTTTGAGAATTAGAACTTTTCATGGCTTGATAAAAGTTGATTAGATCATCTACCATCATTCCATTATCATCCTCATGTTCTTGGAGAAATATAATATAATCATCTGGAATAGCATTTCTCCTTTCTCTTGTGGACCTCCTTAATGGCACTTGTTCTTGAGGTTGTTGAGTTTGTTCTTTTGGGATAATTACTTCATTTTGAATTAGAGTTTCTCAATATTGTCATGTAGAGGTTCTGGATTCACTTCTTGATCAATGATAGGTATAAGAACCTGAACATCGTCAAAAGTGATTGTAGGAATTGAGTTAGAATCCAATTCCTTCTCAAAAGCAATGTCTCTAACCTTATTTCTCCCCCCAAACTCAACATCCAAAAAAAATGTTACAGTTCCCGTCTAAAAAAATTTACTTATTATGGGATCATAAAATTTATAGCCCCTAGATCTCTCAGAATAACCAATAAAGTAACTGCTTACTGTTTGGCAGTCCAATTTCTTTTCATGTGGCCTATAAGGCCTTACCTCAACTGGACATCCCCAAATGTGAAAGTGCTTTAGACTAGGCTTTTGACCTGTCTAAAGCTCATAAGGTGTTTTTGCAGCTGTTTTTTTGGGTACTCTAGATGTAAGCTGATGTCTTTAATGCATCTCCCAATAAGGACTTAGGTAAGGTAGAATGAGCAATCATGCTCTTTATCATATCTTTAAGAGTTCTGTTTTGTCTTTTAGCTACATCATTCATACTAGGTGATCCTTGCATGGTGTACTGTGGGACAATACTGCATTCCTCTAGGAATTTGGCAAATGGTCCTGGACATTGTTCACCTGAACCATCATATCTACCGTAGTACTCACCACTACGATAAGATTTGACGTTTTTAATCCTTTTGTTGAGTTGATTCTCCACTTCAGCTTTATAAGCTTTGAACATGTCCAAAGACTGAGATTTCTCATGATTGAGACATAGGTACACATAACGTGAGTAATCGTCTATGAATGTTATGAAATATTGTTGACCATTCCAGGATGCCGTAGGAAATGGCCCACAAATATCTGTATGAATTAATTCTAAGACGACTGAAGATCTGTTCACACCCAATCCCTTGGTTTTGGTCTGTTTTCCCTTAATGCAATCGACACAGACATCAAATTCTGTGAAGTCAAGGGACTCTAAAATACCATTAGACATAAGGCGTTCAACTCTAACTTTTGAGATATGGCCTAAAGGCCTATGCCATAATGATGTTGAATTTTTCTTATTTAATTTGCGTTTAATACCATGTGATTCCATATGCAAGGTTTCATTATAGGATGCAACTGTTTCTAGCAAATAAAGGTTGTCATAAGTATATAAATAACCGGTTTCAATAACATTTAAATTTAAAGCCAAATTAAATTGATTGTTTTCGAATGAACAATAATATCCAAATTTGTCCAACGAAGAAACAGAAACTAAATTCCATCTAAATGGCGGTACAATAAAAGTTTCCTTTAAATCCAAATAAAAACCATTTCCTAATGACAACCTAAAATGCCCAATCGCTTCCACTTCTACCGATTTTGTATCGCCCACAAAGATGTGTCTTTCACCATCACTTGGCTTTCGATAACTCAGGCAACCCTGCATAGAAACACTTATGTGAGTAGTAGCACCAGAATCTATCCACCAAGTGTTTCTAGGTACCGAAGCTAAATTAATCTTAGAACAGACCAAATTAAGAATTATATCTTTCTTTACACACCAAGTATGATATTTGGTACAATCTTTCTTTACGTGTCCAGACTTGTTACAAAAGAAACAACTCTCTATAGCTTGTTGTTGTTACTTTTGAGCTGGACTTTAGCAGCTTCATTATGATATTTTCTTTTCTTGCCCTTGTCTTTAGGGGCATTAGCCAAATGAGCACTTTCAGACTTATCATGCTTCAACCTTTCTTCCTCTTGCACACAATGAGAAATGAGCTCATTTAAGGTTCATTTCTCCTTTTAACAGTTACAACTAATTTTAAATTGATTAAATTGTGCAGGAAGCGATACCAAAACCATAAGAACAAGCAATTCCTCAGAAAGCTCGATCTTAAGTTCCTTAAGTCTTGAAGCATAATGTACTCCCTTACGTTTCCTTGACCTTTATACTTCATAGACATCAAAGAAGTCAGAAATGATGTCATCTCAACCTTATCGTTTTTAGCAAAACATTTCTTAATTTCATAAAGGAAACCTTTGGCCTGAGTAATCTCTTCAGATTCTGTGCCCCTAAAGGCTTCTAGAATGCTGTGTTTCATGATCATTAGACTTATGCAATTTGAACGATCCCACCTCTCAAAATCCCTCTTAACATCAGGGGTGCTTTCCACAGTGAGAGGTGCAGGTTGTTCTTCTCTTAGTGCAATGTTTGTGCAGGTTGTTCTTCTCTTAGTGCAATGTTTGTGCAGGTTGTTCTTCTCTTAGTGCAATGTTTATGTCCATACAGCCAAACACTATAAGTAAGTGCCTTTTTCATTCCTTAAAATTAGTCCCATTAAGCATGGGTATAGAATTTATATTAGCAGATATTGTGGCAGCAGAAGATAAATTACTGAATATAGAACAAAAACAAGCTTAAATCAATATTCATAAGTAAACAATAAATTCAAGATAATGGCTAATTCCATCTCAAGATACCAAACACAACATTAATATCAAGTCTTTGGACAGTAATATTAACAGTAAGCGGTACTCTTGTTGTAGCAATCAAACATTGATAATAAATTATGTCAAATAATGAATTAATCTTTAGGCTAACTTATTGCGCACATAAAATGCCTTATAATTGTCACACATTTATCACCACAAATGTCGTTGAAATTCTGCCAAATATTAACTTACCTTTGGGTCAATTAATAAACGTATGAATCACAAAAATATATAATCATCTTAATATTTCAAATAAACTAATCTACACAAAAGAGGTCACTTTAGCGTCATTTGTTTCAACTAATTTATTTAAAATATTAGACATACTTAATTAAAAGCCAAAATCTGAATTTATTTGTTTCAAAATATTTACCTTAATTTTATCTTTCAATCAAATTCAAAGATAATCATATATATTTATATAATTTTCCAAAACTAACATGCATTAAACCAATCAAAGCATGTATATATTATATATTTATACATACGAAACTACAACATGCATTTAAACAATCAAAGCATGCATGTATTATATATTTATATATAATAAAATATATATTAAAGAATTAAGCCATTCATATATGCTAACCCTTTTTTTTAACATCAAAATAAATTTCTTTTACCATTAAAAAATGCTTTCAAAGAAAAGACACAAAAGTGACAGAAACATGATTTTGCAAATATAATAGCACAAATCATGAATAAAGAAAACAATTGAATCGCAAGAAAAAGATTAAAACATAAAAAAAACTTTTTGAATTGGATTCATCAATTCGAAAATCACTCAAATTAAAAAATTAAAACAAAACTCTAAAATTTTAAGATGAATTCAAGATAATCAAGATCTTAAAAAAATTACTTTAATATAAACCTTCAAAAATCAATATATAAACCCATGAAATTTCATGAATCAATTATTCAAAAGAAAAACCTTAATCAATTCTTAATGATTTGATATGACGAGGCTAAGATACCACTTGTTAGATTAGTAAAATAAATTAAAAATAAAACTGAATAAACTAGGATCTATCATGTCAAATCATCAAGAATAAATCAAGAATAAAACTAGATGCAGAAGCATACCTGAATCCATGGATTCCTTGAAGTTTTACTGGATCTTGGGGATTTGATCTTCCAAATTAGCATACAAGAAATTCAGAGAACGTCTACTCTCTCTTTTCTAATGATGGGATATTAGAAGAGATATCTTGTGTATAATTTGGGGACCATAACCCTAATATTTATAACCTTGGCATATTAGTTCTAATAAATTTCTAATTAGCCTTTCATTAATTAGAATTTGATTAGAACTCAATTACTAAAGTATCTACACATATTTGACCATACTTTGTTTAATAATTAAAGCCCAATAAAATTCTAACCAAATTAGATCACTTTTAATTTGGGCTAACCTATCATGATAGTAAATAATATGTAATTACCCTTATTATATATGTGATGTCCATATTTTCCAACACTTGGATTGTAAACACTAAAGATTTATAGTTCAATTGCACTTACATAATAAGTTCCTTAATGAACAAAAAAAAAATGCTCTCAATATGCTCTCTTGCATAACTTATACAAACCTCAAAGTGTATATTAGGTTCGGCTTGCTATCATACTAGAGATTGAATACAAAAAAATTCCTTGAAATTACCAACTACAAAATAGTAAATATAATATATTAATAAAGTCCAATAAATCACACCTTGATGGAGATACAGTCTTCTTAGCAAAACAACAACTCGAACCGAACAAATCTCCATAAGTCAAGGGTTGTATTTGATTCAATCTTCTCTAATCCAATATTTAAAGGCAACATATTGGTTTCTATAGATGGGTTTCCATATCTTCAAAATATCAACTAAGTTAGTAGCCTAAAGATTTTGTTTCATTAAATTGCTAACACAAATATAGCAAGTTTTACTTCACTATCGCTGTGATGGATTGCAGTGGGCACTATCGAGTGCCACTCAAAATGTTACTTCATAACTTGGCTCAAAAAATTTCATTTCACTTTCCTAACTCATTTTCGCTTTGTTAAAGTCAATTCCTTTTTTTTTGATAAAATAATAGTAATTACACATTAACCATAGTATCCGAAGCTAAATGAAGAATTCTCTCTTCGTAATTGATCTGCTACCACTAAAGGTATATTCTAACGAACATGTGGAACAACAGGAAATTGCTTCATCAATTTGGCAAGAGCATGTGCAATCACATTAGCCTCTCTCGAGACATATTGGATCACTATCCTCTATTGTCTTCGACACAGTTCAATAATTCTTATAGTTAAATCTCTATTTAGTTGGCCTTGAAATCTACCTTGAATGGACTCAATAGAAAAAAACACAACCCATTTTTGATGATGACATTTTTCATTTTGCCTTCCACGTAAATAGGAGGCCATCATAAATAGACAATAACTCAGCTTGCTCAATGTTACTTCTCCCAATGTTTCTTTTGATTCCCCAAAGCCAATTGCCACATTCATCCCTAGCCACAACTGTCGAAGATGCTAGCCCCGAATAAGGATTATGTGCCCCATCCACATTAACTTTAACGGATCCTAGCATATGTGGCTTCCACTGATGATTCTGAAACAACCATATATTTAAACCCTTTGATAGTCCCAACCTATGCTTAGTGACTTTCGCCCAACACCAACCAGATTGTATAATTTGAGTGTTGTAAAACTACTCATCTTGGAAAATACATAGGTTTTTTTGTTTCCAAATTTTCTAGCATAAAATCCAAAAAAAAGGATCGCCAAGCCAATTAACCTCATGAAAAACTAGTCCAAATTTATTCTCCAAATTAGCGATTACCCAACATTCCAAAGGATAGGAAAAGAACTGCATCATAATCCTTGAAGGAATAAATTGCTTCCAAACTTCTATAGCTTTACAAAAGTCCTGAATAACATGGATAATGGATTATTAGACATACCTCTTCTGTGGCATTCAACATTAGCGAGAAACCGTTCTTTAAAAACTAACCAAAGGAATTGTTTGACACATTGTGGGCCATCGAAGTGCCAAGCAAGCCTCTATTTTCCCTCCGTAGGATGTAAAAGATTTTTCATGAGAGAGTTATAAGTTGACTTCATTGTAAATAACCCATTAGCCGAGTATCTCGATACCAAAGCATCAGGACCAACTAATGGGTTTGGGGCAGGGATACCTGCAATATAAAAAATGACATTATTATCCAAAATCCTGTTCAGGTAGGACCAATCCTAATTATCATCAGTCGTAGTCATATCTCGAAGTGTAGCATAGCAATCGATAAGATTCGTATTAAGGAATAAATTAATTAGAGGACCAATATTCGTAATCCAAGTATCTATCCAATATTTAACAAGAGTCTTGTCACCCACTAACCATCCAATGTCTTGACATAAAAGTGGCCAAAATTTTGCAAGAGATCTCCAAACAAATTAACACGAAATTCTCGAAATATCAACTGAAACCTTATCTGTAAGCTTGTACTTGGATCGAAGAACCCTGGCCAATAATGCATTTTTATTTGTGAGTAGGTTAAAATCCAATTTTAATAGAAAATAACCATTCTGAGTCTTAAAGCTGTGAATACCTAACCTTTCATTTGAAAGAGGCTGACAATAGTCCAACCATTTAACTAAGGAAAGCTTATGACTGGTTGATGATTTTCCCCAAGCAAGGTCGTGGGCTATTTTTTTATGGTCGCGCAAACACTCACAGGAGTCTTGTCAGTTTGCATAAAGTAATTTGGAATGGCTAGAATAATTGACTGAGCAAGAGTAACTCCCCCTGCCAAAAAAAGAAGTTCAGCATTCCATCCATTCAATTTCCTTTGAACCTTATCAATCATCAATTTGAAAGTACTAGTTGTCACCCGTTGATGGAACAAAGGCATGCCTAAATAAGTTCCCAAACCAGTTGTTTCTTTAAACCCAGGAATAATATAGATTTCGAAAACAGCATCGAAGGAAACATTTTTGGAAAAGAAAACATTTGTTTTTTTAGTGTTAACCTTATGTCCTGATGCCAAACCAAAAATCTCCAAAACTTCCCTAATCGTTCTTGCTTGATCCACATTTGCTTCTATAAAAAAAGAAGAAGAAGAGGTAATCAACAAAAAAATGGTATAAAATTTTTGGACCATTCTTCCCTAAAGAAATAGGCCTCCAAGATTTATCATCCACCTCTTTATGGATAAGATGTCCAAACCTTTCCATACAAAGAACAAAAAGATATGGTGAAAGTGGACAGCCTTGACGTATACCTCTCAATGGGCTGAACACATCTAAAAGGTTACCATTCCACACAACCTGCATAGAAACAGAAGATAAGCATTCCATGATAACTCTCACCACCGACACATGAAAACCAACATCCAACAAAGTGTCTTCAATAAAATCCCATTGGATTTGATCATACACCTTTTCTAGGTCTACTTTTATAGCCATCCAACCCTTTTTTCCTTTCTTGATGCACATCGAATGCACTATCTCTTGATCCATAATTATGTTGCCTGTAATATATCTTCCAGCAATAAATCTACTTGATTCTGTGCAATAAGTGAGGGAAAAATAGGCTTGAGTCGATTAGCAATAATCTTTGTCACAATCTTAATAAAACATTGCAAAGAATTATTGGGCGAAATTGAGAAATGGACTCAGGACTCTGGTTTTTTGGAATAAGAACCAAAAGAGTTCTGTTAATACTTCATTCAATAGGCTAGCTCGAGAACACACCTTGAACCCAATTGTACAGATCCTGACCTACCGTCTCCCATTGGTTCTAATAAAATAAGGCATGAAGGCCATTTGGTCTTAGAACCTTCAAGGGCCCTATGCTAAAGACAGAGTTTCAGATTTCCTCTATTGTAACTTCCCTAGTTAGGGATTCCATATCATGTAAATTGATGCGTGGAAAGAAACCATGTAGAGAAAATGGAGCCCAGTTTTGCCCATTCAAAGAATTTAACAATGAGAAAAAACTAACAACTTCTCTTTAGAGTTCTTTATTGTCATAATAGCAAACACCATCGATCTTCAAATCAAAGATCCTGTTATACTTGCGCCTAGAGAGAGTTTTGTTAGGAAAAAACTTGGTGTTTTTGTCTCCTTATTGAATCCAATCTACTCGGGAATTTTGCAACCAAATTAACTCTTCTTGATCAAGAACTTTTTCAAATTAAAAACACAGATCCATTTCAAGATTCAAAAGAAACTTCGAGCACTTACAATCTAGAACAGCTTGGATATTCTCAATACAACGAGCCAATGAGCACTTCCTTATAGCAATACACTTATTTATTCCACTTTTTCATATCAGAAAGAAGAGAAACAGGATTGGTTGGCATATCTAAACCCATTTTCCAACTATCCTTAATAAGTTGTGAAAATGAAGGGTGTTTAATCCAAGAAGCCAAAAAACAGAATGGTCTGTCTTGTCGACTGTGAATAGATCAGAATGGGTTGATGATCCGATTTTAGCTAGGAAAAGTGAAACAAAACTACATCTGGGAAAGAACAGAACCACTCATTATTCTCAATCGCCCTATCCAACCTTTCAAAAACTACACCTCTTCGCCAAGTAAATTTCGGACCTTTAAAACCAAGGTCCTGTAATCCATTATCTTGAATGAATTTCCGAAACAATTTACAACCTAAGATTGCTAGCCAACCTCTTCTCTTTTCATTTGAAGATAACAATTAGTCGAAATCCCTTAACAACACCCAAGTTTCCTTAATCGATTAAGCCAAATAATCCAACCTCTCCCAAAGAAAGCTATGCAATTGCTTTTTCTGGCTCCCATAAACAAATGTCACAAACATCTTCTTAAAAACTGAGTTCTTCATGATGCAACAATGGATGAACTATGGATCATTATTAAGCACATAAACCTGAACACTCTTTTTTCAGTAGACCTAGAAACCTCTAGAGAACCTTCGAGCTTCAATTCTATGCGAACGATCAAACCCAAGCTTGGAAATAATTAGCCTTTAGACCACTAATTCTAGTCTCAAGAAAAGTTGCAACCTAAAAATTGAAATCATCCAAATAACTTCTGACAACTCTAGCAAATTTCGAACTAGCTCCCCTTGACAATTTCACTCGAAAATATTTGGTAACATCATAATCAAAGAGAGAATGGAAGACCATATCGTTTCAACTAGAAAAATAATCAGTTTTGTTAGCCTCTGATAGCCCTCCTTTCGCGAGATAAGTTCATTATTTGACTTATCAACCCCAATGTTTTCCATAATTTTGGCCATCGCATTAGATATCGAAATATGAGTGCCCACACTTTGAATTTGTTACCCTTGCCCTTGAGTAAATTTATATTAGGTAGTTTCCTCATCTTCTTAGAACCCCTTTCCTTCATCGACTTAGGATTATATTTAGCAAAGATCAGTGAAGAAGCAAATTTTGGTGCAGCACTAGGCATGATATTCGGTTCTAAATTTTCCACGAATGAGACCACTAAGTGGCAGGTAGTATGCAAAGAAGTTTTCAAAACCTTTTTCACCCTAGAATTGTGCCTTCCACTCACTAATGAATCATTGGAATTTTGGAAAATTACTTGAGCAAATAGAGTCCTATCTATTCTTGGGCTAGATGAACTTGGGCCAACTTGAATAGGAGATAAATTCACAATTGGATCAATATATTTATTGCCACTTTTGGAGGAGCTTCCCACAATAATATTTGACCTGTTGGGCCTCTTTGATGAAATTATGGATCTTTGGGGCTAGGCTCCCCCTATTCCTTGTTAGCCATCATGAAATAGATCCCCTCATCAATGCCCAATGGGTTGTCATAAATAACAATCCCCTTGCCCTTAAGATTAGCTCATTTTGTAGGATTTGTAGCTTGATTTTCAACGAAATATTTATTCCCAAATTCATGCAACACATTAAAGTATGATCCTTAAAAATCCACCTGTTCCTTTACCCCATCTCTGATAGTTGGCTTTCGAGCAGGTTTACGGTTCCGAAGACTCACCAACATCCACTCGCTAAATGCCTCTATCTCAACTTGTTTACTAGTCATTCTCTGGGGACAAATCTCAGCACTATGAACAACAACATCTTTCACCACACTCGGTATAACACCACCCACCTTCATCGACCCATTTTGCTCAACCTGTATTACGCAAATTTCCCTCATATGGTTGTAATGCCCACAGGAGAAACATACATTGGGATGATATTCATACTCTAGTTGTTGCACACGACTATCTATTTTAATATTAGAAACAAGGAACTTGTTCAGATCTAATAAAATAGCATGCGAACAAAACGTCCATGTTAAGCCTTACCTATATTACTATCCAATTTGATAACACGGCCAACCAATTCCCCGATGGTCTCGATAATATTTCTTCTATACATGAATTCAGGAATCCCAGGGAGTCGAATCCAAGCAATCGCATCGACGAGAAAGGTTAGGAAGTAGAAAAATACTCCGACCAAGGTTGAATAGTCAAATAATTCTCATACACAATCTATGGTCCTTCGGTAAGTGCTCTAACAAAACTTGCTTTAGATTGGAGTTTAACCAAAAAATAATCATTTTCTAAATCCATGACACCAATAGGTGTTGATGGCTTCCCAAACTATAAATCTTGCAGGTAAGAGTATGATAACCAATCTTCCTTCCAAGCAATTTGACAACTATTGCCTGAGACATGTTATTATACAAGAGATGATGAACTCATTTATAAAATTTAATCGACGGCAAACCATCTTTCGTCCCAATAGATACATCTCTTTCCAGCAATTGCAAATCATCATCTTCCTCTTATGATCGTTGATTCACCAAATCCACAGATCCAACCAGCATATCCTTGAAGGACCTACGCCCAACAATATTCATCAAGGGATTTCCATTACTATCCACCACTCTCATTTTGGAAGTGAACTTTTTTGGTTGCTTTCTCCTCCACCATGGGTAGCAGGAGAGGGATTGGGATCAAGTCATTTTCCATCTGTTTTGTATCTTTAATAAAGTCGATTCTTATTAACAATGATAATAATCAAATTATTAATTAATTCAACCTTTTTTCATATTTTTTTAATTCATTTAAAAAGGAAAAGTAAAAAAAAAAAAAAAAAACCAAGTCAATATCCACTTAAATTGCATGGTCCACATTAATCTCATAAGTTTAATATAACTAAGGATTCGTATTGCTTCCATACATCCATTATATCTTCATTTAAATTAAATAATATAGTCCCATGTGAAAAATCCAAAATGTCGAAAATTTTACACTTTAGCCACTTTTTACCTCATCACTTTTCATTTCTCACTGCATTTAACACCTATCATATTTTGGCTTCATAAATCACAATTAGGACCCATGAAATTATTTCCTCACATAAAAATTGCACTTATGTCATTTCTCTACAAAAATGGAAAAAATACTTTGCACTTCTAACCTTTATTTAATTTAGTCCAAACATTAATTTCTTCACCCTCATTCATACTTCATGTCATTTTCATACCAAATAATTAATATCAATCCTTTTTTCTTTATTTTTTTTTCAAATTACACTTTGGTTTTCAGACTTTTCTAAATATTCAATTCAGTCTTTTTTTTTTTCCAAAATGTTGCACTCACGTTTATATTCACTAATTTCCTTTCCAACACCAAATTAACTCCATAAAAAATCATTTAATAAACTCATTTTCATATTTTCTTACAAATTTCACTTTACAATTTCCTAGAATGGTACCATATATTACACCGAGAATTTCAGGGTGTTACATTAAATCCTTTTAGAACTCTCTTATAAAAATATATGTTCTTTAAGGATTATTTTTTCTCCCATTAATTTAAATTAATGTGAGATAAATGATAAATAAAATATTTTAATCGTTGTAGACCTCTCAAATAAATAGACTGTAAACTACACGAACACTTTTTCACTTTACTTAATGGCATTATAAAAAAAGTGTCACTTCCAAGCCATTCAACGTAACTTCACGACTTCACAAGTTTTGAATTTCAGAAATTTAGAAATCAAAGCTTGAAGAGAAGATTTTTGAAAACTAGAAGTTCTCTTCAAAATATCAAGAACTTGAAGAAATTCTAAACCGCATCGCATCAAGTTTGGAGAAAGTTATTCTTTGATCTTAAGCAACCGGAAAAAATTAGGCTACAAGATCAAGTCTAAAAAGGTCCTTGAAATAGAATCATCCATCATATATAAAATCTCAAAGACTCTTTGATCAAAGTACTCCCCAACCTGGTTGCATCAACACAAAGGTAATAACATCAGCTTTCAAGATCAAATCTCAATAACCCTTGAAGCGCATTTCATTGATTCAAGATTAAGTATCAAACTCTTCAATCAAAATCAAATCAAATTCTCAATCAATCATCTCTCCAAAACCAATTTCAAGATTGATCTGCCGTAATTTGATACTATGACATCCCGAATTAGGGCCTAGTAGGAACAGTGGTTTCGAGACCACAAACTCGAGATAAAAATAATTATTTTATGATTATTATGAGGTTATGTTATGAATTCATTCTGGTGTGAAAGTTTCATGAAGAAATTCTATGCATAAAATGTCTAATTGCATTTTAGGGACCAAATTGAATAAAAGGCAAAACTTGCATTCTAGAAGCTTTAAGCATGAAATTGGTTTAGATTATGAATTCGAGGGTCCTAATTAGAAATTTGACCAATTTTTATAATTTTGGACAAAAATAGGAAAGCATAGGAAAAAATGGAAAGAAAAACCCTAAGGGCATTTTGGTCATTTGGTAATAAAAAGAATAAAAAGGGAAAAATCAAGTGAAAATATTGTCCATCTTCCTCCTTACTGCTGAAAATACCAAGACTCCATAGCTATGGTTTTGTTCAACATTTCCAAGCTTAATAGTAAGCGTTTCCCTAGCCCGTTTTTAATATTCTTTTTATTTTTGAAGTCCCGGTAACATGATCTATCCATTTCTAGCTATATTTTAAGCTAGGGTTTATGTTTGAAAAATTATCCATGTGTAATATGCATGTGTTTTGTTGATTAATGGAGGAATATGAATGTTTAAGACATGGTAAACATCTTTTGCTAGGTGATTTTAGTGAAAATGGCTAAAAAGGGACTAACTTGTAAAGTTTGTAAAATGGGTAGAGAGATGTATGATATAATGGGAAATATGGGCTGATATGAGCATGTTATGAGTTTAGCTAGGTTGGATAACAAGGAAAATGTATGCATTTCATTTTTACGAGCCTAAGGACTAAATTGTAAATAAGTGGAAAGTTAAAGGTAAAAGGGTAATTGTACCAAAGCATAAGTTATGGATTGATTTGAAGAATGTGATTAATAAATAAGTTAAATTTGGCATTATAGATCAAGAAATACGTGAACTGGGTCTCGATCGAGGGAAGAATAAAGTATACGACGATTAGACTCGATTATTATCATTTTATACCGAGGTAAGTACATATGTAAATAATGTGACAATATGATAAGTTTTAACGCATTGATATTGCATGGTTACCATTATGTCATTATTGTATATTCTATGTTTATTGATGACATTGCAAGCATGAGAAAAGTTATGGATGTTATTCCGACACCACAAGCAAGTATGACGAAGAAGTTACGTGCATGAGTAAAAGAATCCCGTTTGAACCTTAGGAATAGTTTAGGATACAAGTGACATGTAACTAGGAGATTAAGAAGTCTGAACTTGTTGGGTGGTCCAATTTCGTGATGTATATGATATTTGAGCTCGTTGAGTGGTCTGAGTTCGTGAAATATGTGGTTAATCCGAACTTGTTGAGAGGTCTAACTTCACGAGATATGTAGCATCTGAGCTCGTTGAGCAGTCTGAGTTCAAAATGGATGCGACACATGTTATTGGGTTTTACCCATGTTTATATGGCAGTTAGGTTCAAGTTTCCGTGTATCCCATGGTATTTGATAAACCATAATATATACATATTTTTACCCCATGCTTGGCATATTTTTGGATGATTTATCATAAGATTTAATGAATTTGACCCTCCTAATCCTTTAATTTCATGTTTTGTACTCAGGAGAGCTTAGGAAAGTGAAAAGAGCAAGAAACAACGGACAAAATGGGCCTAATTCAGTGTTTCACACGGCCTAGGCACTCCCACACGGGTAATCCACACGTCCGTGTGTGACACACAGGCTGGCCACACGCCCGTGTGTCATGGCCATGTTGACATTAAACCACTTCAAAATTGCACACGGCCTGAGCACCTTCACACGGGCGTGGCACACGGCCGTGTCCCTGTCGATCCCAAGTCTAATTCTATACGGAAAAGGCTAATTTTGGACTATTTTGGGCACTCCAAAGTCTATATAAACACCCTAAAAGAGGATCAAAGGAGACACGGAGAGTAGAAGGCAGAGAATACTCGAAGACAACCATCGGGATCAGCTCAGAAGTAGGATCTACTTCAAGACCGAAGATCTCCATTCAATTTCCTTAAGAAGTTCTTTGGGTTTCTTTATGTTTTGTTGTTTTCCCAATTTTGAGATGTTTTCCCTCATCGTTATGAACTAAACTCCCTAAATACCTAAAGGAGATAAAACCTAAGACAGATTTTATTACTATTTGAATTATATGATAAATACTTGTTCTTATTCTTGATTATGTGTTCTTAATTCTTGCTTTAATATTTCAGGATATTAATTCAAGTCTGATGTTCTTATTCAGTGGAGCAAAAGTCTCTGTTTAAGAGTAGATCTAGCATAATTAAGTGGAGTTGGATCCAATCCTAGACATAGGACGACGTAAATTTGTTGGATTAGAGTCAAATCTAATTAGAGAATCCATAGATCGAGTTAATGCGACAATAGGGGTTTTAATTAGAAAGAGATTTCAATTAATCAACCTCGAGTCAGTTGTTTTTAGTCTCGAGAAGGATATTAACATAAATCAGGGATTTCTACAGATTAAGTCAAGTGAATAAATTGTCTAATTCAGAAGTAATAAGTGAAGTCTAGGTGGATTCTTCCTTGGGTATTGTCTTCTCCATTAGTTTTCCAACAGTATTTTCCAACTTTTACCTCTGTCGTATTCTTAATTAATTAGATAGTTAATCTTAGTTTAAAAACATCCATTTAATTCTTAGGCTAGATAATAAAAAGATAGTAATTACTAGTACTTTTAGTCCTAGTGGATACGATATTTTCGATCTCACCATAACTATACTACTGTTCGATAGGTGTGCTTACCTTAGTCGAATTTTTAGTTAGTTTAACGACCATCAAGTTTTTGGCGCCGTTGTCGGGGACTAAGATATTAGGAACGCTTAATTTTTATTTTTATTGCAATTTATTTCTACTTCTAATCTACTAATTTTTCTTTTGCTTCTGGCAGGTTTTTATAGTTTATGACTAGAAGAAACTTGTCAGGACCTCTACTTTTTTACAGCAAAATTGAAAGCACAGCTCATAGAAATCGTAGAGAAATAAGGCTGAGTCTACTATATATAGAGGAAGAGTACAAAGATGAAACCAATACTACCAAGTAGATGGCTGAAAATCAGAATAATCCGCTACCTCCTGTGGTTGCCACGAATCCAGTAAATCAGAATCCTGCTCCTCTTACTATGTATGACTATACTAAGCCTACTTTAACAGGAGTTGAATCAAGTATTGTTCGACCTACCATTGCTGCAAACAATTTTGAACTGAAGCCAAATACAATTCAGATGATCCAGCAATTTATTTAGTTTGATAGTTTGCAAGATGAGGATCCAAATACTCATTCGGCCAACTTTCTGGAATATTGCGACACTTTCAAGATCAATGGGGTTTCTGAAGACGCCATTCGCCTAAGGCTATTTCCCTTCTCGTGAAGAAATAAGGCTAAGTAGTGGTTGAACTCCCTACCACGAGACTCAATCACTACTTGGGAATAGATGACCGAGAAGTTTCTACTAAAGTACTTTCCACTGGCTAAGATAGCCAAATTGAGGAACGTTATCTTTTCCTTTGTGCAGATGGATTTAGAGACTTTATACGACGCATGGGAAATGTATAAATACTTACTAAGGAGGTGCCCCCATCATGGGTTACCTCTATGGCTACAAGTTCAAACTTTTCACAACGGTTTGAATCCCTCAACTAGACAAATGATCGACGCAGTTGTTGCTGGAACCATCAATAATAAGACACCTGAAGAGGCTTTTGATTTCATAGAAGAGATGTCACTGAACAATTATCAGTGGCAAGTCATGAGGACAAAGTCGACAAAAGCAGTCAACGTTTTGAACGTAGACTCTGCTACTATACTTTCAAATTAGGTAGAACTTTTGAATAGAAAGATTGATGGTTTATTTGGTTCTATACAGGTACATCCAGTAATGTAGTGAGATGCAAGTGGAGGTGGAATTAGCAATTCAGAATACCCACTCTACGGTCCTAACATGGAGAATGAGCAAATGAACTATATGGGTAATAATCCTCGACCTCAAAATAATTCTTACAGTAATACATACAATGCAGGTTGGAGGAATCACCCAAATTTTTCATGGGGAGGACAAGGAAATCAAAGACCACCACCACTGTCAGGCTTTCAGCAACAACCTTATCGGTAGGAAAAGAAACCAAACCTCAAAGAAATATTGGAGAAATTTATTTAAGTGACAGAAACTCGCTTCTAGGATACTGAATCTGCACTTAAAAACCAACAAGCATCAATCCAAGGGCTCAAGACCCAGATTGGTCAACTCGCCAAACTGATTTCTGAACGACCACAAGGTAGCCTACCAAGTAACACTGAAACTAACCCAAAGGAGCAACTTCATGCCATTACTGTGCACAATGATGAAGGGTTAGTTAAAGATGAACCAAAATCGAGGCAAGACAATATGATAGATAAAGGTAAGGTTGAGGTAAGTAATGATAAACAGAAACTGGTAAGCAAAGAGTATAAACCTAGTGTGCCATACCTTAATGGGACAAGGAAAGACCACACGGACGAACAATTCAGTAAATTTCTTAAATTATTAAAAAAATTACATATTAACTTACCATTTATTGAAGCTCTTTCGTAGATGCCAAATACAGTTAAATTTTTAAAGGAGCTTTTATCAAACAAACGAAAGTTAGATGAGTCATCACATGTAGAGTTAAATGTAGTCTGCTCAGCTATTCTACAAAACAAGCTACCCAACAAACTGAACGATCCAGGGAGTTTTACGATTCCTTGTTTAATTAGTAGTTTGAATGTTAACAATGCTTTAGCTGATTTAGGGGCAAGTATTAATGTTATGCCTTATAAAATGTTTAGACAACTAGGTCTTGGAAAACCCAAACAAACTAGTATAAGTGTTCAATTGGCTGATAAAACCATTAGATTTCCTAGGGGTATAATTGAAGATGTGCTTGTTAAAATCGACAAATTTATATTTCCAGTAGACTTTGTTGTTTTAGACATGGATGAGGATAGTGACATTCCTTTAATTCTAGGATGACCCTTCTTAGCAACTGCTAGGACTATTATTGATGTCGGTATAGGTGAGTTAATACTTCAGGTAGGTGATGACATGATTAAACTCCAAGCTCGTGATTCTGTCAGAAAGACTAGTGATCGAGATGATTACACAAGTTCTTTTAATGTGAGTAACCTTGTTGTTCAACCCTATTTGCAGGAAAAAATTTCGAGAAGTACAAACGAGCCACGTTCCAGTCCATGTAATGACAAGACTATCTATGAAGAGCGAAGGCTACAGATCGAGGAACTAGATGAATGGCAAACACAGGTTAAGGAGAAACCGAGAATACACGAAGAATCAAGGCAGTGCCATGACAAACTTAAAGGTGAATTGAATCAACTTAAGGTTGGAGACAAAGTACTGTTAGATGAAGCAGACCCTCGTGTTGCCACTACTAAACCTAATGGAGCAATCCCTTTTTCGATACTAAACGTTTTCCCATACGATACAGTCGAGGTAACTCATTCCAAATCCGTCAGTTTTAAGGTAAATAGTACTCGTCTAAAACCTTATTTTGATAAGATTGATAGTAGGAATGAGGAGTTTCAACTCCTCGAACAATCGTGACCGTGCAAATATGAGGTGAGTCGAGCTTAGACTTTAAATAAGCGCTTCTCGGGAGGCAACCCGAGCACTAACACCACTAACCCATTTATTTTATCTATTTTTCATGTTTTTTATGCAAGTACAATGACCTACACGGCCAGGACACACGGGCGTGTCCTAGGCCGTGTGAAACCTAGAGCTTAATTTTTTGAATTTTAACAAGTCAGAGAGTTATACGGGCAAGGCCCACGGCCATGTGCGAGACACGATCGATCCACACGGGTGTGTGGTAGGTTACATAGGTGTGTGGGTGAGCCACACGGGCGTGGGAGAAATGAAAAACATAGAGCACAGCCATGCGACACGGCCGAGCGTGTCCAAGGCCGTGTGACGAAAGGTCATTCAATTTTTGTTATAAACATGGGCTGGAAGTGAAGCACACTGGCGTGTGACACGGTCGTGTGAGGCCCGTGTAAACCCCAAATTTCCCCCTTTCTCTCTTATTTTGTTCTTTTCTTCTTCTTCTTCAGGCCCGTGCAGGCGAAACCCCCTCACCTTTGAAATTGCGACCATCACCCCTCATCCTCTCACCGTCTGACCTGCAGCCCCCTCTCTCGTCGACCAAACCACCAATCAGCCCCAAACCCTGACCCCCTTTCCCCTTTGTGCACACACACGCACACAAACCAACCCTCTCACCCCACGCTCGTGCATCGTTGAAACTCCCTCCAACCTCTTATTCCCACGACGTACCCACCAAACCTCCGCCATCGTCCGTACCTCCCACCACCATCATCATTCGATTTCACCTTTTCCCCCCATTTTCTTTAATTTCATTTATGTTATTTTCTTTATTTTCTTTCTTTCTAGTTATGTATTTCTTTATTCATTTTTGGTTTTTCTTTTCACTGCTGAATTTTATGCCATGATTCTTGTCTTTGTTTAATAACTTCCTTTATAAATCATGTTAGAATTTGACTTAGGCCTACTGCTACATGTACTTAGTATTTTTATAAGTCAATATTTGTCTCTTTGGTTACTCTCCATTCGTATTTTGCAAATTCCATGGTTAGTATCATTTTTATTTCCTATATCTCAATTGAGTTTTAGTATTCAGTAGCATGTTCGATGATCTGTTTATTCATTTCTTTATCCATATATTTGTTTTTTATTGCTTTTATGTCTAATTTGATTAGTCTATATCAGTTCCTATATATTTTATTATCTCAGTTACTTTTGTCAGTGTCACATAATTTGTCTTTTAGCTCTAATTTAATTTTAGTTTTCAATCTTTTCTTTTATTCATTATCTCTTTCATTCGTATTTGTGGGCTTTGTGATTCTTCTTATTTATTAATGAACGTCTTTTAACTTATCTTGCAGGTACACCATGTCAAATCCTCGTGGCAAGACTAAGACTGATGTCCCCGCTTCGAAAAAGCAGAAGGGCCCAATGCAACCTCCTCGAGCACTTTGGCCGCAACTCCCCACCCTTTGCTCCAATTTCCATCAAGCAACCAGATGGATTTATATCAGCTTCTCAGTGTACGACCCCTCGGTGTGGGTCGTTGCATTGATTGGGTCGCGCTAGAGCAGGTCCGTTTGGTTGATGATGTGCACGCGATTATTACCACCCCGTGGGATATGTTCTTCACCATCATCGAGCTCACCTACTCGGAGCTCACCTTAGAGTTCAGCACCACATTTTCAGTCCAGCAGGTCATGTAAGTCCATGACGAGCCAGGCACTATCAC
This sequence comes from Gossypium longicalyx, assembly GCA_025698465.1. NCBI lineage: Eukaryota > Viridiplantae > Streptophyta > Magnoliopsida > Malvales > Malvaceae > Gossypium > Gossypium longicalyx. The sequence goes on along the minus strand of CM046995.1, from coordinate 60,203,260 downwards.
CTTTCGCCTTGGTGGGCTAGTGCGACAGATGAGCATCCCAGAGTTTGATGCTGCTTTGAGACTTTACACAGAGGAGTTCATGAGCGCCGAGGACTTTCTTCAGCTTCATAGACATATTCATTACTCACCTTCGCGATGTTGGACTGAGCTCACGGGCGGCCTAACTAACTATGACGTGAGTCGCTAGAAGGCGACGCACCTCTCTTCGGCCCTACGGTATATTCATGCCTTACTAGCTCACACTTTGACAAGTCGGAGAGAGAGCACAGGAGTGGTTAGTACTTATGACGCCTATTTCCTGTGGAGCATGACTACCGGACATGTGTTTGATTTGGCGTATTTCATCGCACTCGCTTGCCGCAACCAAACTAAACGCCATAAGAAGGGCCTCATCTTTCTCGGCCCTTACGTGACTCGTCTCGCTCGACACTTCGGTCTCTTTGACATGCCAGAGATGTCATCGACACTCACACTAGTAGGCCAGATGTCTCCTCAAGTAATCTGTAATATGATCCACATGAGGATGATCGAGCGACGTCATGGATTCGATCCCCCTCAGTACCAGTTAGCTCGTTTTGATGGTCAAGATGATCTAGAGGACATTACTGATGATGTTCCCCTTCATGAGGACCCACCTCCACCACCATCACAGAGTCACCGCCCCATTGTTGCCACCTTGACAGATATATTCGAGCGACTCACTCGCTTTGAGTAGTAGTGTTTTGAGCGGTTCGACAGCATCGATGCCACTCTTCGACAGATTTGCCACCACTTGCACATCTCTCCTTCGGCACCGTCGACCCACGAGGCATCCGATAATGAGGACCTTTGAGTCTATTTATTTTATTATTATTTTTAATTTTAATTTTAATTTTAATTTTAATTTATTTTTGAAGACTTATGTTTTATATTTGGAACTATGTTTATCTTTATGGTTATTATCGAGTAATCCCTTAATTCTCTTCCACAGTTGTGTTTATTTTCTTATTAGTAACTCAAAATCACGCCTTTCATTGGCCTTATCTACAATTCTAGCTTTCGCTATTTCAAGGATTTCATCAAAAAATTCAGGGCAATTTCGCTTCTCTCCCTCTCTTTTGATATTATGTTTATATTGTTATTATCTATCTTTATACATTGAGGACAATGTACATCTTAAGTGTGGGGAGGTTATTTATATGATTATCAGAAAATCCCTGAATTTTTATCTCGTTCTCAAATAATTTTCTCATATTATTATTAGAGTGAATTCTGATTGATTTATAATTTTTATTGATATGTTTTGAATTAAATCACAGGTAATTGTGCATTGATTGTTTAAACTTTAAGACATTAGAGAATCAAGCATGATGAGTTGACTTTTGAGAATTAAAATTGCTAGGTTGTTTCCCTGAATTGAGGTATTATCTTGAAGTTTTGAATTTACAGGATTGACATCACCCATAATTTTCATGAGATTTTGAGCCTTTTAGAGCATATATCTTTCTTGCTCACTTATTTTATTGGTTATGAGTGTGTCAACACTGATTTGTTATTCTAGAACTTGCTTTGATTATGCATGTCAAGACCACACCTTTGATTTGATATACTGAGATGATAAAGGCACTTAGGTTTTAACCCACTTACCCCATAAAAAGCCTACCCACATAATTGACCCTTAGTGAACCCCTTTGAGCCTTAACCATTGTTTCTTGATTTTTCCCTTAATGTTAACCCACAACTTAACCCTTTTTAATTCGTTAAGAATTTCTCCCTTTTTATTGACTCTCTTGTTATCGAGATTTGATTTGATTAGTTACCTAACTATGTTTGTTCATTTCAATTGCTGAATTATTTCTTATTATATTCTTTTCATTATTGTACTTGTTCTTATTTTTAAAAAAACTCGTATATTTATATTCATATAATTACATATTGTTATAAAGAGCTTGGATAAGTTAAAGTTATTATATTGAGAAAAAAGCTCACTTCATTAGTTTTGGATGGTTTTAATTCTGGCACTTGTTTGTAATTCAGTAATTAGCTTTATTTTTCTAAGTTTGGTAATTTATTAAATTAATCTCAATTCTAACCCTCTTTTTCAGCCTTTATCCACACCTTTAACCCAAGCCCCATTACAACCCTGTTAAAGACCTTTTGATTTGTGTATCATCTCATTTATAGTGGTGGAGATTTGATTTTCATGCAAGCCTATGGCAATAACTTTTCATGTTTGACTATTGAGTGCTTAATTATTGAACCTTAAACACTTTGAGTGATTTGAGTGAATCTTTAGTGAGGATGTTAACCCTTGTCGATTTGGAATTAAAGGTAATTACTTAGATAAAGAGGGATACTTATGATTTTATGATTAAAATGCTCAACTTGGATTGTTTGAAACTTTAATGTTCTTTTAGTTGAATTCTCAATGTATGATTATCTGTGGATTATTTCGAAACATTTTTTATAAGAATTATAAGTTGAAAAGAATGAATTTTAGTTGTGAGTGAGGATTTTGCTTGAGGACAAGCAAATACTTAAGTGTGGGGATATTTGATAAACCATAATATATACATATTTTTACCCCATGATTGGCATATTTTTGGATGATTTATCATAAGATTTAATGAATTTGACGCTCCTAATCCTTTAATTTCATGTTTTATACTCAGGAGAGCTTAGGAAAGCGAAAAAAGCAAGGAATAACAGACAAAATGGGCCTAATTTAGTGTTTCACACGACCTAGACACTCCCACACGGGTAGTCCTCACACTCGTTGTGACACACGGGTTGGCCACACGCTCTGTGTCATGGCCGTGTCAACATTAAACCACTTCAGAATTGCACACGGCCTGAGCACCTTCACACGGGCGTGGCACACGGCCGTGTCCCTGTAGAGCCCAAGTCTAATTCTATTTGAAAAAGGCTAATTTTAGGCTATTTTGGGCATTCCAAAGTCTATACAAACACCATAGAAGAGGATCAAAGGAGACACGGAGAGTAAAAGGCAGAGAATACTCGAAGACAGCCATCGAGATCAGCTCAGAAGCAGGATCTACTTCAAGACCGAAGATTTCCATTTAATTTCCTTAAGAAGTTCATTGGGTTTCTTTATGTTTTGTTGTTTTCCCTCACCGTTATGAACTAAACTCCCTAAATACCTAAGGGAGATAAAACCTAAGATAGATCTTATTACTATTTAAATTATATGATAAATACTTGTTCTTATTCTTGATTATGTGTTCTTAATTGTTGCTTTAATATTTCAGGATATTAATTCAAGTCTGATGTACTTATTCAGTGGAGCAAAAGTCCCTGTTTAAGAGTAGATCTAGCATAATTAAGCGGAGTTGAATGCGATCCTAGACATAGGACAACGTAAATCTGTCGAATTAGAGTCAAATTTAATAAGGGAATCCATAGATCGAGTTAATGCGACAATAGGGGATTTAATTAAAAAAAGATTTTAATTAATTAACCTAGAGTCAGTTGTTTTTAGTCTCGAGAGGGATATTAACATAAATCAGGGATTTCTACGAATTAAGTCAAGTGAATAAATCGTCCAATTCAGAAGTAATAAGTGAAGTCTAGGTGGATTCTTCCTTGGGTATTGTCTTCTCCATTGGTTTTCCAACAGTATTTTCCAACTTTTACCTCTGTCGTATTCTTAGTTAATTAGATAGTTAATCTTAGTTTAAAAACATCCCTTTAATTTTTAGGCTAGATAATAAAAAGATAGTAATTACTAGTACTTTTAGTCCTTGTGGATATGATATTTCCAGTCTCACAATAATTATACTACTGTTCGGTAGGTGCACTTGCCTTAGTCAAATTTTTAGTTAGTTTAGCGACCATCAGTATTCCAAGAGTTCAAAGGGTAATTCAATGGGAAATCCAATGAGAAGTTTGACAATTGATATAAAGAACGATGTGATGAAATCCCCAAGGTGGGCCAGGTAAAGTTATTTAAGATGCTACGAGTATGTACAGGTACGTACATTATTCTCATATGTAATGCCTTCCTAAAGGATGATATGTGACAAGAAAGTGAATTTGCATGTGTATATGTGATTACCAAATAAATAAGCCAAAAAGGTTTGGATGATGAGAAATTGTGAATATGTTCCTATGATTTTGCATGATGGTGCTTGTTACTATTGCATATTATTTGCATGTGGACTTACTAAGCTTAAATGCTTACTCCCCTCTCATTTTCTTCCTTGTAGTTCCGCCAAGCTAGCTCGGGGATCGGACGTTGTTGGAGCATTTGATCACACTATCAAAAGATCATTTGGTATAATAAATGTATTATTTTGAGTATGGCATGTATAGGGGACTTGGTTATTTTGTGATATGTGACATGCTAGTTGGCCAAATTGTGAAGGCCTATAATGATGATGATTCATTTTGTAATGGCCAAGTGATATGGATTATATTTGATCCTTAGGCTGTAATCTAATTACCCATGCATGCATGTGATAATGCCTCGATGATATGATATGTTATTGCTTGATGGATGCTTGATGAAGTATTAGTTAGGTGCTTAGAGATAAGGGATGACTTGATGTTTTAAAATGACTATAGTCATGGATGCATAAGATTGAAGTTTTAGGTAACAAGTATAACAATGCATGAAATTGGTGTGGAATGATTCTAAGTAGTAAAAATAAATGTACAGGCCATAAGATGACATTACGTTGGTATGGAAGTGCCATGGAATTGAATATTTGAGTGATTAAATATGCCATGATGCATGTTATGACTTATGTTTAAGTGTATGAATGAATGACGGTGACTAATGGCTTGGAAAATAGCCTTAAAATAGTCCACACGGGCATATGTCTAAACCGTGTGTGACACACGGTTTGCCCCATGGGCGTGTTGAATAGTTGTGTGTCCCCTGCACCCAAATTTTCTAAGTCAGTATGCATGGTAGTAAACACACAGGCAGAGACACGGCCGTGTGTCTCGATCGTGTGGAGGACACGACTTAGTACACTAGCTTGTGCCCTGGCCGTGTGCTTCAAAATGAATGATGACATCAAAAATAGAATGTCCAGGTTTTTAGACACGGGCAATCACACGGGCGTGTCGAGGCCGTGTGAGGGACACGGGCCAGGGATATGGGCGTATGCTTGGCCGTGTGAAAACTCCTGTAGGTTCGAACTGAAAAATAATTCCACACGGGTATTTGACACGGGCGTGTCCTAAGCATACGGGAGTGTGCAATACCTCTACACGGGCGTATGAGGTTTAACATGGGATATTTGAAAAAAATTCTTAAGTTCTCGATTTAGTTTCGAAGCACCCCGATATATGTTTTAGGCCTCGAAGGCCTGTATAAGGGACGATATGCATGTGTTTGAAAATTTTTAATTTAGATGAAATTTTATGGCCCCATTTTGCATGTGTGTGTACGTTTAAGTCCGGTAATGCCTTATACCCTGTCCCGACATCGAATATGGGTAAGGGGTGTTACATTTAATGGTATTAGTGCAACGTCCCTTACCCGAGACCATCGCCAGAGTCGAGTATGAGACATTACTAAACTTATTTTAGCATTTAAACAAGTTCAAACAATTCTCATAGTAAACTATCCATCTGCGTCACAGTCGCTAACAAATTTATATCTCGAGTTACAAAACTTGAAATCTAATTCCGTAAATTTTCCATGAAACTAGACTCATATATCTACTTAATAATTTTTTCTAGAATTTTTGGTCGAGCTAATTAGTACAGTTTATTAGTTAAAGTCTTCCCTGTTTCAGGGTTCAGCTACTCTGACCCCTGTGTATTACAAATCAGATATATCCATGTACAAAGTTTCAATGACTATGCTGTTTATTTCTCATAAAACTAGACTCAATAAGGATTTCATACATGTAAGACAGAACTCCTAATTGTTTTTGTAAAATTTATGGTAAATTTTTAAAGTTAGAACAGGGGATTCAGAAATTGTTCTGACCCTATTTCACCAAAACATAAATATCTCATAAAATACAACTCTTTTACTTATTTTGTTTTTTCCACATGAAAATAGATTAATTAAGCTTCAATTAAATATTTTATTCATCATCTAATTCTATCTATACTATTTTTAGTTATTTTTTAAACTCACGTCACTGCTGCTGACTGATTTTGTTTTGTGGCCAATTTTACCTTTTCAAGGATTTTCATGGTTTAGTTAAGACAGAAAGCATACATGTTATCATATATAAACTTAATTAGCCATTCCAATAGCTAATCATTCTCAAACATTTCTATTCCATCCATGGGCCATATCGTAAGATTATACACACAAAATGATTGGAATGCTATACATGTCATATTTCCAAAAATTACAAGTCATTATACCGCAATTGTTCAGTGATAGTGTGAGCGTGCCTCCGACCGTCCCGATCTCCAAATTGACTTGTAAAAACTACAAATAATGAAAAGGTGAGAGTAAGCATAGATGCTTAGTAAGTCCATATGCAAATAACAAATAACTTAACAAAGCAACTATACCAACCAACATTAGCATAATATCACCAAACATATATCACATTTCTATTCATCATTCATCATTTTACCATATTATTGTTGTCGTATCAAGTCTCAACTCGAGGGTTAAGTACATACCTGTCCAAAGTTCCCATTCCACAACACTTACCAATACGTCACTTGCATCTTGAGTATTCTTCCATTTTACTAGAATTTTACCCGTTGAACACATCGGAATATAATTCGGATACATGGAAAGTTTGCACATAAGAACCACATATGTAGCCAAGCTACCATGTAACCTACCCATAAGTGAATTCAGACTCAACTCAATGAGCTCGGGCGTTCGCATCCATAAGTGAACTCGGACACAACTCAACGAGCTCGGATGCCTAGTTACATCTCACGAACTCGGACTCAACTCAACGAGTTCGGACATTTGCATCCATAAGTGAACTCGAACTCGACTCAACGAGCTCGGATGTACAAGTATCCTAATCTATTCCTAAGGTTCAATGGGACTTTCCTCGTTCGTAATCCTTTACCATTCTCCTTGGAATACCAATGACGATACTTCAGTAGTCTTTCACATTTTTCACATAATTCATAAAATTTTTGCATGTTGTCCAACAATTACCACAAAGCATAGAATCGCATAATAACAATCATAATATCGTATAAATATCATTAAATGATTTAAAATAACGGTTATATTACAATATTTACATATGAACTTACCTTGGTACAATATGTTAGAAATCAAGCCTATTCTTCGGAAACTTTATTTTTCCCTCGATCACGACTTGAATCTCGTTTCTCTTGATCTATAATAAAAAATTTAGCTTATTTAATACTAACATTTATTAAAACAGTCCTTGACTCAAACTTTGGAAAAATTACATTTTTGCCCCTAAACTTTTGCATATTTACACTTTTGCCCCAAAGTTCGGAAATTAAAATTCATCCTATTTTCTTATGTTTTATGACATGCTGATCATTTTTATCTTCTATAGCAACATCAAATTCACACTCTATCATGTATTTATGAACATTAGGTATTTTTACCGATTTTGTCGTTTTAATCGTTTTCACGTAAAATCGCTTAGCAAAAGTTTTTTAACACAATTTCAAGCTTCATATTCTACCATAAATGTAACACCCCAAACCCGGCCCAGACGTTATGGCCGAATCTGACATGCCACATAAGAGTTTGAAAATTCATGTTTCATTTTAGTGTTTAAAAAAAAAAATTGACTTTTAATAAATTAACAAGTGAATGGAAGCTGGGCACCAGGTAGGTATCCGAAACAGAGGAGGTGAGCCATGAAGGCTGCTTAAGTACCAAGCTCTTCGATTGGATCCAATCCTAGACATGCCCACTGCCATTGCCACACTTAGTTATAACGAGTTGAAGTTTATTTAAGTGAATATTCTTTAAAGTTGAATAATCGTGTCATTGTGTTATCTTAAAAACGAGTTCCATTTTGAAAACGCGTCCTAAGCCTAGCCCATTAATTATCAATCAGTTTAAAGTTAATAAAAAAAAATCCGAAAATAAAATAAAAGGAAAGTTAAAATGGCCTTATTACAACCCAAAAATAAATAATAAGTAAATAAATAAAGAAATCTTAAAGGAAACCAAATGCTTAATTAAAAAAAACCCAAGGGCAATCACCGTGGCCACTCAAATCCCTCCGCTCAAGTCCCCTCATCATGGCTCTCCGCAGGTTAAGGAAAAAGGGGGTGAGTTTGGAAACTCAGTGTACAACAAGCCCCTTTCAGAGCCCAAAACAATATCACTGTTGGGCCTCAAATTTCAAGTCCAAGCTCAACATACACTGGCCGTAGCCTTTTCATATTTCATATTATCGTCCAAGCCTTCACATATTTCATATTCGGCAAAGCCTTTATCAGAAACGGTATGGCCCATAGGCCCATTTCAATATCACATGTAATGTCAATGAAAGAATGAATGCAAGCCTATTTGGGGAGACTACTCGACCCACCATCCGCTACTCTCCACCCGTACCAACCAAGCTCTCCATGTGGGGAATAACTCAACCCACCCACCAAAACTCTCCACCGGCAAAGATAGCTGCTTTATCATATAACTGGAGGCCTTGCCTCTTTTTAATAACTGGGGCATAAGCCCTTTTCGGTAAACTGGGGCATAAGCCCATTATCAAAACTGGGGCATAAGCCCTTTTTGCACTTCCTCCATCCATATAAAAACCCAACCCCATGTATTTATGAATTCATCATGTGCAAATCATATATATATATCATGTGCATATCATACATATCATGTGCATATCATACATCTCATGTGCATATCATACATATCATGTACATCAAAATCCTATGTAACAAGTTCATAATTAAACCCTAGGGGTATAATGGTCATTTTTACCTAGGGGCAAAACAGTCATTTTCATATTATAAGGGTAATTTCGTAATCTTACCAAATATTAGGAATTTTCCATTTTCATTATTAGTTACTAACTATTTGTTTGTTTTAACCGCGAATCTGGCCCATTTTTAACGAAATCGAGTTATTGGGCTAAAAACCCCTAATGGGCCCCACATAGCCGATTTGTCCTCTAGGCCCATTTAGCCTGCTTTTTCCATATTGGTATTACCAGTCTTAACGTGCAATTTAACAGTTTTCAATTTCTACCAATTTTTCCCAAATGGGCCCAAAAGCCCATTGGGCCCGATTTAGCCCCTCGAGGCCCAACTTACCAAGAATGCCGAAATCTCATTCTTACCGCTTTCCATTGTTCTCAATCATCATCTCATGGATTTTAACTAACTCGTGAGTTAAATTGCTCATAAGTTCTCGAAATGCTAGAATTTCGCATTTCGCTTTTCGACATTTATCGCTTTAAGCTATGAAAAAGGGTTCGTTACACACTGCTTGGCGATATTCCTTGACGAGATCTCCTACACGATTTCTCCTATAATCCATCATTAATAATCAGCTTCCCATAATTGAACTAAACCAAAATCATCTAATATTAATACTTACACATTCGCCACCATCCATAATGGCGTTAGGAATTTTACCTTGCCGCGATTGATGACTAGGCCTAGCCACTCCAAAGATCCAAGCTATTTCAAGTCGACACTACTCCTTGCTGCTCCTTCACTAAATAAACCACAAAAATATTAAAAGAAGACCCCATAAGGCCTATACACATATTCGGCCATCTCCTAAAATTATGGGGTTTCGCTTTTGGCCAAAAGTTACTCTAGGAATTATTTAGAGTTTGAACGCTTACCACCGTCTTTCTTCTCTAGAATCAGACGCCTAAAAGGTAAAAGAATTGAATGCCAAAAATTGAAAAGGAAAGAAAAGGTTGCTGGTCACAAGAATCGGCACCACCCTATCCTCACCGATTTCGGCTTTTTTTTTGGTATTTCTAAGTAAGTAGAGATTAAGGAAAGAAATAATGGTGAATAAAGGGAATATAGTGGGCTGGTTTGAATGAAGGAGAAGGAATAAAAGATGGAAGAAGAGATGGTAGATTCGATTGCAAAAGAAAAGAGAGAAGAGACTAATCCTCTAGGGAGAAAACGGCACAAAAAATACCTATGTGCCAAAAATCCCTTACTAAACCTCTCTCACTAAAATTTCCCCTCCAATCTCCTTTATTCAGCCAACTCTATCTTCATATCAATTCCCTAAAATCTCTCCCCTTATCCCTCCTTAATCCATGCATTTAACTCGACTCAAACTCTCCCCAAAGAGTTCCATTCACTACAACTCTTACATGCTCAAAACATAAAAATTAGCATCCTTTTTGCCAACATAGGGAATCGATCCCGTGTCTTCCCCTCTGCTCCACACGCCACATTTTTAGGAGCTTAGTGGCGCCACCCTGCCACTTTACCAAAGCTCTTTTTGTGATACATTTTACCCACGACTTTATATAAGGGCACCTCGCTTGAGCCCTAACTCCTAAGTCCAAAATTTAAAAATTCTTCTGGTTTTGGCCAACTCATGGGCCTTCCATAAGCCCATTTACATACTTAAATTATGAATTCCATAATCACATACCAAATTTTAGAAACTTTACTAAAATCTCAAGAATCGCGAAAAACCCAAAATCAGGATATTACAACTCTACCCTCCTTAAAGAAATTTCGCCTCGAAATTTACCTGATCCAAACAGTTGAGGGTATTGCTGACGCATTGCCTCTTCAGTCTCCCAAGTAGCTTCTTCCTTGCCATGGTTCCTCCAAAGTACCTTTACTAATGGAACCGACTTCCTTCTCAACACCTTGACATTGCGATCAAGTATTTGCACAGGTTCTTCCTCGAAAGTCAGATCTGACTGCACTTCGATTTCTGCAACTGGCACGATGTGAGTTGGGTCAGAACGATATCGCCTCAGCATGGACACATGAAAAACATCGTGAATACGATCCGATTCGAGGTAACTCTAGCTGATAAGCCACCGCCCTATCCGCTTAACAATTCGATAAGGCCCAATAAACCGTGGACTCACTTTTGCCCTTCTTACCAAATCTCAATATCTTCTTCCAAGGCGAAACTTTCAAGAAGACCATGTCTCCAATCGCATATTCAACATCCTTACGCTTCGGATCGGCATAAGACTTTTGTCGATCCGCGCCTCCTTTAACCGATTCCCGATCACCTTAATCTTGTCTTCGTATATCTCGCTACCAACTCGCCCAAGGACTTGCCTTTCTCCTAACTCCGCTCCGAGCAAGTGGGCGAACGACACCTTTCGCCCATATAATGCCTCGTAAGGAGCCATCTCGATACTTGCTTGGTAATCGTTGTTATCTGCGAACTCGCCAATGGCAAATAGTCCTCCCAACCGCCTCTAAACTCGATAACACACCCTCTCAACATGTCTTCTAAAATCTGAATGACCTCTCTCGATCGCCCATCCGATCGAGGGTGAAAAGCCGCATTAAAAATCTAATCGCGTTCCCAATGCCTCATGCAACTTCGCCAAAATCGAGATGTAAACCTTGGGTCTCTGTCGAAATTATTGATACTGCACCCCATGTAACCGTACTATCTCCGCCACATACAAATTAGCTACCAGAGTGAGTAATCGCCGACAGGTATGAAATGGGCGACTTCGTAAGCCTATCTACAATTACCCAAATCGAGTCCTTCTTGGAGGTGTCAACGGCAATCCACTTACAAAATCCATTGTTACCCTTTCCCACTTCCAAAGTGGTACCTTTCTTCGGCCGTAATAATCCTCAAGGCGCTTGATGCTCGGCTTTCACCGTTGACACGTTAAACATTTCCCCACAAATTCGGTCACTTCTCGCTTAAGCCCAGGCCACCAATATAGCTCTCGTAAGTCTCGATACAACTTACTCCCTCCTGGATGCATAGCACAAGGTCCATTATGTGCCTCTTTTAAAATCATCAATCTCAAGTCCGAGTCCTTTGGCATACAAATTCTTCCTCGAAAACAAAGAACTCCTCGCTATTTAATCCAAAGTCCGATTCTCCTCTTCTCAACTTGCTGAAACCGAGGAACCAACGACTCATCCTCCAACTTGTTGCTTAACTGCTCCACCCAAGTTGGTCTCACTTGTAATTCTGCCAATAAGCTTCCATCGTCATACAAACTTAAGCGAGCAAACATTACCTTCAATTCTGCCACATTCTTTCGACTTAATGCATCAGCCACGACATTTGCCTTACCTGGATGGTACTCAATCGAGCAGTCATAGTCCTTTAACAGCTCTATCCACCTTCGCTTTCTAAGGTTTAGTTCCTTTTGAGTCAGCAAGTACTTAAGACTCTTGTGATCCGTATAAATGATGCATTTCTCCCCATACAAGTAATGCCTCCATATCTTTAGTACAAAAATCACTGCTGCCAACTCCAAGTCATGCGTAGGATAGTTTACCTCATGAGGCTTAAGCTGTCGTAAAGCATAAGCGACTACTTTACCCTCTTGCATCAACACGCAGCCCAAACCGACATGTGACGCATCGCTGTACACAACGAAATCCTTACCAGACTCTGGCTGAATCAACACTGGCGCTTCATCGTAACTTCCTTTAACTTCTCAAAAGCCTCCTGTTGCTTATTTGTCCAAACGAACGGTGCTCCCTTCCTTATAAGTTTCGTTAACGGTGCCGCCAACACAGAAAATCCTTCCACAAACCTTCGATAATAACCTGCCAACCCCGTAAAAACTTCTGGATTTCATTCATCGACCTTGGTGGCTTCCATTCCGCATTGCCTCAATCTTCCGAGGGTCTACCTTGATTCCCTCGGCAGACACAACATGCCCTAAAAAAGCTACTTCCCTCAGCCAAAACTCGCACTTACTAAACTTTGCGTAAAGTTGCTTTTCCCTTAATACTTGCAGCACAACACGAAGATGTTCATCATGCTTCTCTTCTGTTTTCGAATACACCAATATATCATCAATAAAAACGACTACAAACCGATCTAAGTATGGCTGGAAAACCCGATTCATTAAATCCATAAAAGCTGCCGGTGCATTAGTCAAACCAAAGGTATCACCAGAAACTCGTAATGACCGTATCGAGTTCTGAATGCCGTCTTATGAATATCCACTTCTTTGACTCTCAACTGATGATATCCTGACCGAAGATCAATCTTAGAAAATACCGAGGCTCCTTTCAGTTGATCAAACAGATCATCGATTCTTGGCAAGGATACTTGTTTTTATCGTCGCTTTATTCAATCGCGATATAGTCGATGCACATCCGCATGGTCCCATCTTTCTTCTTTACGAATAGCACTGTGCGCGCTTCCACGAGAAAACACTTGGTCGTATAAACCCTCTATCCAACAATTCCTGAATTTGGGCTTTCAATTCTACCAACTCCTTTGGTGCCATCCTATAAGGCGCAATGGACACAGGGGCTGTTCCAGGCAACAAGTCAATTCCAAACTCAACTTCCCTGTTCGGGGGTAATCCAGGAAGTTCCTCCGGAAATACATCTTGAAATTCCTTGATGGTTTTAACTGACTCCATAGTCGTCCCCTCTGGTTCAACTTGATTCACCACTGCTAAAAACGCCTTACAACCTTTCCGAATCAACTTCTCGGCTCTTAAAACTAAAACTACATTGGACAAGTAATTCCTTCGCTCCCCTATGACCATTATCTCTTCATCCTTAACAGTTCTTAGCACCATTCTCTTCGCAGCACAATCCAACGTTGCCCTATGTTTAGTTAGCCAGTCCATACCCAAAATAAGATCAAAATCCCCAAATGGCAGCTCCATCAATTCCCCTTCAAAAATCTTATCTTGTATCTCTAGAGCACACATCCTAAAGAGTTTATCTACCTTGACCGAGTGTCCCAAAGGACTTATCACCGATACCCCACTTATAGTCTCCTCGTGAAGCATACCCAATGCCCTGGATACATCACAAGCAACATATGAGTGAGTGGAACCCACATCAATTAAAGCAGCAAGGCTTGTTATGAATGAAGAACGTATCAGCTTATAACATCGGAGCGCCACCCTCCTCACGACGTCGTGCGCATAAACCAACGCCGGTGTCGAGCTTCGCATGTCCAAAGACCCGCCTGCTCCACGCCCTCGCCCATTACCATTGCCACCTCTCGCCTTGCCCACGACCCTCCGTGGTGGTGGTCCCCTCGCCGTGATTGGACATCCCTTTGTTCTCGCCGCTAGTTCCCGAGCTATTCTCCGAGGACATTCTCTCGAACTTATGTTCCTTTGACCCACAACGAAAACATGCTCCAGCCGCTTCCAGCATTCCCCATATGCACTCTGCCACAATCCCCGCAAGCTTGCGATCTAAAAGTATTCACTGGAGCTGCTCGAACTGGTTTCTCGCCATTCTAGCTCTTTTGACATTTCTATTTACAAGCACTGCGAGGTCCGTAATCCCTCTTAAATCTGGGTCGATCCTTCTCACGATTCTCCGCTCACCCATTTTACCTCCTCCGCTATTTTAGCCTTCTCTACCATTGCAAAGCAAAATCGCGCTCCCTCCGTGGAGCTATCAAGACCCTAAGCTCATCACGAAGGCCATCCTCGAATCGAGCACGCGCTCTCATATTCGGTCACAACTATCCCACTAGCATATCGAGTCGACCTCAAGAATTCGCCTCATACTCTCTTACTGCCTTATCACCCTGAGTCAAATTCAAGAATTCCTTCCGACGAGCATCCACATAGCTAGCTCCCACATATCTCCCCTTAAAAGCAGTTTTGAACAATTCCCAGGTTACTCGTTCAACTGGAGTACTCTCCCTTACAGTAATCCACCACCGGTATGCCTCGTCTCGTAGCAGCGGACACGCCCCTTTTAGCTTTTGCTCCACAGAACAATCTAAATCATCCATAATTCGCTCTGTTGCCTCTAGCCAATATTCAGCCACATTTGGGGCTACTCCAGATACACCTCTGAAAACCTCTGCTCCGTTAGCCCGGAGACGCTCAGAGATGGATCCCCTATTCACTGTCCCAGTGCTAGCTCCAGCAACTCTCTCTAAAACCCTTAACATGGCTTGGGACAAAGCATCATCCCCCGCAGCCCAATCATAAGACCCAGTCTCTGTTGCTTGAGGCACAGATGCCTCCTCAGCTGGCCTATGCCCTGAGGATGAAGATTCAGCCTGCACCCTTCCGCGACCACGTCCGCGGCCTCGTCCACGAGTTCCTCTTGTACTCATATCTAATTACGAATTTTATGGTATTAGTATAATGTTCCACTGTTTATTAAGAAAATATCTTATGGAAATATAACAGTTCCGGGTTTGTTTTCGTATCGTCGTAGCCTAGCTACAGTCTTATTTCTACCGTTTTACAGCTCTACCCTATCTAAAGTATCATAGTAGGGTCTCAATTCTATTCATAGCATTATCGCATAACATAAAAAGAGTATACTTACAGACTTGGTGCCGGGGATTCAGTGCGCCGCTTCTTTCTCCAATCCATTTAAAACTCAAAAACCATATTTTTAGTCATAGAGAATAGAAATTTTAAATTTTGATTTTAAAATACCCTTGTAACACCCTTGTTTTGCAACTTTTGATTTTAGCCCCGTTTTACAAACCAGGCAAACTTGAACCATTTTAACATGTATACCTTGTAAAACATCTTTGAAAAGAACTTCCCAATATCATTCCCAAAAATACCCTTCTTGGGCCTAAGTTTTTGAAAAGATTTTTTAGACCCGATCCACACCGAGAGTTGTTGTAACTGGCTCGATACCACTAAATGTAACACCCCAAACCCGCCCGACACGTTATGGCGAATCGACATGCCACATAAGAGTTTGAAAATTCATGTTTCATTTTAGTGTTTAAAAAAAAATTGACTTTTAATAAATTAACAAGTGAATGGAAGCTGGGCACCAGGTAGGTATCCGAAACAGAGGAGGTGAGCCATGAAGGCTACTTAAGTACCAAGCTCTTCGATTGGATCCAATCCTAGACATGCCCACTGCCATTGCCACACTTAGTTATAACAAGTTGAAGTTTATTTAAGTGAATATTCTTTAAAGTTGAATAATCGTGTCATTGTGTTATCTTAAAAACGAGTTCCATTTTGAAAACGCGTCCTAAGCCTAGCCCATTAATTATCAATCAGTTTAAAGTTAATAAAAAAAATAATCCCGAAAATAAAATAAAAGGAAAGTTAAAATGGCCTTATTACAACCCAAAAATAAATAATAAGTAAATAAATAAAGAAATCTTAAAGGAAACCAAATGCTTAATTAAAAAAAAAACAAGGGCAATCACCGTGGCCACTCTGAATCCCCCCTACTCCAAGTCCCCTCATCATGGCTCTTCTGCAGGTTAAGGAAAAGGGGTGAGTTTGGAAACTCAGTGTACAACAAGCCCCTTTCAGAGCCCAAAACAATATCAGCCTGTTGGGCCTCAGCCTAAGTCCAAGCTCAACATACACCGGGCCGTAGCCTTTTCATATTTCATATTCTTCGCCAAGCCTTTATCAGAAACGGTATGGCCCATAGGCCCATTTCAATATCACATGTAATGTCAATGAAAGAATGAATGCAAGCCCATTTGGGAGACTACTCGACCCACCATCCGCTACTCTCCACCCGTACCAACCAAGCTCTCCATGTGGGAATAACTCAACCCACCCACCCAAAACTCTCCACTTGGCAAAAAGATAGTTGCTTTATCATATAACCGAGGCCTTGCCTCTTTTTAATAATCAGGGCATAAGCCCTTTTCAGATGGCCAGGGCATAAGCCCATTATCAAAATCGGGGCATAAGCCCTTTTTGCACTTCCTCCATCCATATAAAAACCCAACCCCATGTATTTATGAATTCATCATGTGCAAATCATATATATATATCATGTGCATATCATACATATCATGTGCATATCATACATCTCATGTGCATATCATACATATCATGTACATCAAAATCCTATGTAACAAGTTCATAATTAAACCCTAGGGGTATAATGGTCATTTTTACCTAGGGGCAAAACAGTCATTTTCATATTATAAGGGTAATTTCGTAATCTTACCAAATATTAGGAATTTTCCATTTTCATTATCGATTACTAACTATTTGTTTGTTTTAACCGCGAATCCGCCCATTTTTAACGAAATCGAGTTATTGGGCTAAAACCCCTAATGGGCCCCACATAGCCGATTTGTCCTCTAGGCCCATTTAGCCTGCTTTTTCCATATTGGTATTACCAGTCTTAACGTGCAATTTAACAGTTTTTTCAATTTCTACCAATTTTTCCCAAATGGGCCCAAAAGCCCATTGGGCCCGATTTTAGCCCTCGAGGCCCAACTTACCAAGAATGCCGTAAATCTCATTCTTACTGTTTCCATTGTTCTCAATCATCATCTCATGGATTTTAACTAACTCGTGAGCGTTAATTGCTCATAAGTTCTCGAAATGCCGAATTTTGGCATTTATTTTTCGGCATTTATCGCTTTAAGCTATGAAAAAGGGTTCGTTACACACTGCTTGGCGATATTCCTTGACGAGATCTCCTACACGATTTCTCCTATAATCCATCATTAATAATCAGCTTCCCATAATTGAACTAAACCAGAAATCATCTAATATTAATACTTACACATTCGGCCACCATCCATAATGGCGTTAGGAATTTTACCTTGCCGCGATTGATGACTAGGCCTAGCCACTCCAGTGATCCAAGCTATTTCAAGTCGACACTACTCCTTGCTGCTCCTTCACTAAATAAACCACAAAAATATTAAAAGAAGACCCCATAAGGCCTATACACATATTCGGCCATCTCCCTAAATTATGGGGTTTCGGCTTTTGGCCAAAAGTTACTCTAGGAATTATTTAGAGTTTGAACGCTTACCACCGTCTTTCTTCTCTAGAATCTGTACGCCTAAAAGGTATAAGAATTGAACGCCAAAAATTGAAAAGGAAAGAGAAGGTTGCTGGTCACAAGAATCGGCACCACCCTATCCTCACCGATTTCGCTTTTTTTTTGCGGTATTTCGTGTATAGAGATTAAGGAAAGAAATAATGGTGAATAAAGGGAAATAGTGGGCTGGTTTGAATGAAGGAGAAGGAATAAAAGATGGAAGAAGAGATGGTAGATTCGACTGCAAAAGAAAAAGAGAGAAGAGACTAATCCTCTAGGGAGAAAACGGCACAAAAATACCTATGTGCCGAAAATCCCTTACTAAACCTCTCTCTCAGAAAATTCCCCCTCCAATCTCCTTTATTCAGCCAACTCTATCTTCATATCAATTCCCTAAAATCTCTCCCCTTATCCCTCCTTAATCCATGCATTTAATCGACTCAAACTCTCCCCAAAGAGTTCCATTCATTTCTACAACTCTTACATGCTCAAAACATAAAAATTAGCATCCTTTTTGCCAACATAGGAATCGATCCCGTGTCTTCCCCTCTATGCTCCACACGCTACATTTTTAGGAGCTTAGTGGCGTCACCCTGCCACTTTACCAAAGCTCTTTTTGTGATACATTTTACCCACGACTTTATATAAGGGCACCTCGCCAGAGCCCCTAACTCCTAAGTCCAAAATTTAAAAATTCTTCTGGGTTTTGGCCAACTCATGGGCCTTCCATAAGCCCATTTACATACTTAAATTATGAATTCCATAATCACATACCAAATTTTAGAAACTTTACTAAAATCTCAAGAATCGCGAAAAACCCGAAAATCAGGATATTACAATAAAACATCAAAATAATCATATTTCACCTATGGGTATTTTTCCAAATATAAACCCTAGGTTAAATTATTTCTAGAATAAGCTAAATCAAGTTACCGAGACTCCAAAAACATAAAGAACATTAAAAACAGGGCTTGGAATCACTTACTATGGAGCTTGGAAGCTTGAAACAAACCCTAGCTATGGATAACCCTTGAAATTTCATCTTAATGAAGAAGATGGACATATTTTGCCATCTTTTTCCTTTTTTTAATCTTTTAATTACCAAATGACTAAAATACCCTTTATTACTAAACTTTCAAAATTTCCATCCATGTCCAATTTTTTTCTAAAACTTAGAAATAGGTAAAATTTCTATTTAAGACCTCCTATTAATATTTCAAATTAATTTCATGCTAAAAACTTATAGAATGCAAGTTTTGCAACTTATTCAATTTAATCCCTAATTTCAAATTAATCACTTTATGCATAGAATTTCTTCACGAAATTTTCACACAATCATGCAATCATATCATAGACCTCAAAATAATCATAAAATAATTATTTCTCTCTCAAATTTGTGGTCCCGAAACCACTATTTCGATTAGGCCCTAATTCGGGATATCACAATTAGAGCTATGGTTTAGACAGTTCTCAGACTAACCTAGTGTGTTTGAGTCTAGCTATACATGCCATACATATGTGATGATAGCGTGATGACTCCTAATAGTATTAAAATGTGTTTTCATATAGCAAATGGATCCCGACCGAGTAGTGGCGGATGATATCGAAAGTAACACGCCTGCTCTAGCTGAAGGAGCGGTGCCATCTGGAAGTAGACCTGAAACTATTAGTAGAGGAGATGGAGGCAGAGAAGCCTTTCTCCACATGATGAGCACATGGTATACAAAGTTCGTTCGTACAAATCCTAATGCTCAACCTCCCCCAAATCCTCAACCCGCACCCATGATGCCTCAAAGTATGGAATTTAAGAGATTTTCCAGAACACCAGTTGATAGAATTCAAAAGTAAGGTGTTGAGAAATTTAGGGCAATTGCTATTGATGATCTTGAAAGGGCAGAATTCTGGTTAGAGAATTCGATACGGGTATTTGATGAATTATCTTGTACACCCGATGAGTGCTTAAAATGTGCCATATCCTTGTTGAGAGATGAAGCATATCACTGCTGGAGAACTCTGATATCGGTGGTACCTCTAGAGAGAGTTACTTAGGATTTCTTTCAAAAGGAATTCTAGAAGAAGTACATTAGTGAGTGGTTTATAGATCAGTAGCATAAGGAATTTTTGGATTTGAAATAAGGTCGTATGACAGTTAATGAATATGAGACGGAATTCATTAGACTTAGTAAGTATGCTCGGGAATGTGTATCTTCTGAAGCTAAGATGTGCAGAAGATTTGAAGATGGTCTTAATGAGGATATAAAGACATTGGTGGGCATTCTTGAATTAAAAGAATTTGTGGTACTTGTTGAACGAGCTTGTAAAGCCGAAGAGCTTACTAAAGACAGGAGGAAAACCGAGTCTGAGGCTAGAGACACTAGAAAAAGGTATATGAGTAAGTCATTGCCATCTTAATCTAAGAAATCTAGAGAGGTGTACTCTCGTTTACATGTGTTAGCTGGGTATTCATATGGGAACTTTAGAAAACAGAATTCAGGTTTTAGACCTCAGGCTACTTCCGTGGCAAGTGTGGGAAATGCTAAACTTCCCAGAGCTGAATGTTAGCAATGTGGTAGACATCATTCTGGTAACTTTAGAGTGAGTGAATGATCTTTTTTTAGATGTGGTTCTCTAAACCACTTTATTAAAGATTGTCCTGAGATGATGGAGAAAGAAAGAATTTAGAATGCTAGGCCGAGTGGTGTAGTTTCTAAGGGAAGACCTCTGAGAAATGCCTGGAATGGGTCCGTAGTAAGAATTTGATAAGAGAAACAACAGTAAGATTTGAAGCTAGGGCTCCGGCTAGAGCCTACGTTATACGTGCACATGAAGATGCAACTTCTCCTGATGAAATTACTGGTAAATTTTCTCTCTATGATACTAATGTTATTGCTTTGATAGACCCTAGCTCTACTCATTCATATGTGTGTATGAAATTAGCATCCAGTATGAATATACCTGTCGAGTCTACAGAATTTATGATTAAAGTGTCGAATTCATTAGGAAAGTATGTGATAGTTGATAGAGTATGTAAAAAGTTCCCTTTGATGGTTGGAGGCCATTGTTTTCCGGTCGACTTAATGTTGTTGCCGTTTGATGAATTTGATGTCATACTGGGTATGGATTAGTTGGCACTACATGATGTTATAGTGAATTACAGATAGAAAGTTATGGAACTGAAATATGGAAACGGTGAGATTCTTCAGGTTGAATCAGATGATACAGGTAAGTTGCCAATGGTAATTTCTTCAATGATTGCTCAGAAATGTATGAGAAAATGGTATGAAGCTTATTTAGCATATGTATTGAATATAAAGGAATCTGAGTTGAAAATCGAGTCAGTGCCAGTTGTGTTTGAGTACGTAGATGTATTTCCAGAGGAATTCCCAGGTTTGCCTCCAAATAGAGAAATTGAATTCGGTATTGAACTGATGCCAGGGACAACACCTATTTCTATTGCTCCGTATAGGATGGCCCCGACTAAACTAAAAGAATTGAAATCATAGTTGCAAGAGTTGACTGACAAGGGTTTTGCAAGACCGATTTTTTCGCCATGGGGTGCTCCTGTGTTATTTGTGAAAAAGAAGGATGATTCTATGAGGTTATGCATTGACTATCGATAGCTCAATAAGGTAAAAATTAAAAATAAGTATCCTCTTCCAAGGATTGATAATTTATTGATCAGTTGAAAGGATCGACATGGTTCTCTAAGATAGACTTGAGGTCCGAATATTACCAGTCATGAGTTAAAGAGTCTGATGTCTCTAAGACTGCTTTTAGAACAAGGTATGGTCAGTACGACTTCCTTGTTATGCCATTTGGATTAACGAACGCTCCTGCCATGTTTATGGATTTGATGAACCGAATCTTTTAGCCATATTTGGATAAGTTTGTTGTGGTTTTTATAGATGATATTTTGATTTATTCTAGAGATGAGGCAAAACACTCCGAACACCTAAGAACTATTTTGTAGATTTTGAGAGATAAACAATTATATGCTAAGTTTAGCAAAAGCCAGTTTTGGCTACAAGAGGTTGGATTTTTAGGCCACCTTGTTTTAGGAGATGGTATACGAGTCGATCCTGGTAAGATTTCTGCTATTGTCGAATGGAACCTGCCAAGGAATGTAACAGAAGTTAGGAGCTTTTTGGGTTTGGCCGGTTACTTTAGACGCTTTGTGAAAGGATTTTCTATAATAGCCACTCCTATGACGAAACTACTTTGAAAAGATGTTAAGTTTGAATGGGCAGAGAAGTGCCAATAGAGTTTTGAGAAGCTAAAGATGTTGTTGACTGAAGCACCAGTATTAGTGCAACTGGAATCGGGGAAAGAGTTTGTGATTTACAGTGATGCGTCCTTGAGTGGACTAGGCTGTGTGCTTATGCAAGAAGGCAATGTAGTAGCGCATCGAGACAATTGAAACCACACGAGAAGAACTATCCTACGCACGATCTAGAGTTAGCTGCCATTGTTTTTGCTTTGAAGATTTGGCTACATCATTTGTTTGGAGAAAAATGTCATGTCTATATAGATCATAAAAGTCTTAAGTATTTGTTGACTCAGAAAGACTTAAATTTAAGGCAATGAAAATGGCTTGAATTGTTGAAAGATTAAGAACTTGTGATTGATTATCACTCCGGTAAGGCAAACGTGGTTGCCGATGCCTTGAGTAGAAAGTCTTTGTTTGCATTGAGAGCTATGAATGTACGGTTGACTTTATCTCATGATGGTGCGATTCTATCAGAGTTGAAAGCTGGGCCAACTTTTCTTCAACAAATTTGTGATGCTCAAGAAACAGATAAAGAGTTACAAGCTAAGAGAACTCAGTGTGACTTGAGTAGTAAATCAGATTTTCAGATAGATTCTGAAGAGTATGTGTTCCAAAGAGTGCTGAGTTGATTCGGAATATTTTACATGATGCTCATAATGGAAGTATGTCAGTTCACCCAGGTAGCATGAAAATGTACAACGATTGAAAGAAAATGTATTAATGGAACGGTATGAAAAGAGATATCTTTAAATTTGTATCGAGATGCTTGATTTGTCAACAAGTAAAGGCGAAACACCAGGTACCTTCAGGTTTACTCCAGCCTATTTTAGTTCCTGAATAGAAATGGGATCGAATCATTATGGACTTTGTGACAGGCTTACCATTGACACCGAGAAAGAGAGATATTGTATGGGTTGTGGTTGACAGATTGACTAAATCGGCTCATTTTATACCGGTACGTGTTGATTATTCAGTTGATGAGTTAGTCGAATTGTATATTTCTGAAATTGTGAGACTTCATGGAGTGCTTTTATCTATTATTTCGGATAGAGATCCGAGATTCACTTCACAATTTTAGAAGAAGTTACAAGAAGCATTGGGTACGAAGCTGAGCTTTAGTACTGCTTTTCATCAGACTGATGGACAATCTGAGAGAGTGATTTAGACACTTGAGGATATGCTCAAATGTTGTGTTCTTGAATTCCAAGGTAGTTGGGAAAAATACTTACCTTTGGTTGAATTTACGTATAACAATAGTTATCAGCCGAGCTTGAAAATAGCACCTTATGAAGCATTGTATGGACGTAAATGTCATACACCATTGTATTGGACTGAGCTTAAAAAGAACGAGATTCATGGAGTTGAATTGGTTAAAGAGACTAAAGAAAAGGTGAAAGTAATTCGTGACTGTTTAAAAGTGGCACCGGATAGACAAAAGTTGTATGCAGATTTTAAAAGGAAAGAAATCAAGTATCAGGTTGGTGATAAAGTATTCTTAGAAGTATCTCCATGGAAAAAGGTTTTGAGATTTGGCAGGAAAGGCAAGTTAAGTCCTCATTTTATAGGACCTTATGAGGTTACCGAAAGGATAAGACCTGTTGCTTATCGGTTAGCTTTACCGATCGAGTTAGAAAAGATTCACGACGTGTTTCATGTATCTATGTTGCGCCGATATAGACCGGATCCTTCTCATGTGACTATGCAAAAAGAGGTTAAAATTAGACTGGATATGACTTATGGTGAAGAAATGGTTAAGATCTTGGCCCGGGAAGCTAAGCAATTGAGAAACAAAAGTGTTGCTCTTGTGAAAGTTTTGTGGCAAAGACATGGGGTTAAAGAGGCTACATGGAAACCCGAGAAGGCTATGAAAAGACAATACCCAAACCTTTTTACCAGTAAGATTTTCGGGGATGAAAATCCCTAGAGGAGGGAGAGTTGTGACATCCCGAATTAGGGCCTAGTCAGAACAGTGGTTTTGAGACCACAAACCCGAGATAGAAATAATTATTTTATGATTCTTTTGAGGTTATGTTATGAATGCATTCTGGTGTGAAAATTTCATGAAGAAATTCTATGCATAAAATGTCTAATTGCATTTTAGGGACCAAATTGAATAAAAGGCAAAACTTGCATTCTAGAAGATTTAAGCATGAAATTGCTTTAGCTTATGAATTAGAGGGTCCTAATTAGAAATTTGACCAATTTTTATAATTTTGGACAAAAATGGGCATGCATAGGAAAAATTGGAAAGAAAAACCCTAAGGGCATTTTGGTTATTTGGTAATAAAAAGGGAAAAATCAAGTGAAAATGTTGTCCATCTTCCTCATTAGCTGCCGAAAATACCAAGACCCCATAGCTAAGGTTTTGTTCAACATTTCCAAGGTTAATAGTAAGTGTGTCCCTAGCCCGTTTTTAATGTTCTTTGTATTTTTGAAGTCCTGGTAACATGATCTATCTATTTCTAGCTATATTTTAAGCTAGGGTTTATGTTTGAAAAATTACCCATGTGTAATATGCATGTATTTTGTTGATTAATGGTGGAATATGAATGTTTAAGACATGGTAAACATCTTTTGCTAGGTGATTTTTAGTGAAAATGGCTAAAAAGGGACTAACTTGTAAAGTTTATAAAATGGGTAGAGAGATGTATGATATAATGGGAAATATGGGCTGCTATAAGCATGTTATGAGTTCGGCTAGGCTTGGATAATAAGAAAAATGTATGCATTTCATTTTTACGAGCCTAAGTACTAAATCGTAAATAAGTGGAAAGTTAGGGGTAAAAGGGTAATTGTACCAAAGCATAAGTTATGGATTGATTTGAAGAATGTGATTAATAAATGAGTTAAATTTGGAATTATAGTTAACTGGGTCTCGATCGAGGGAAGAATAAAGTATACAACGATTAGACTCAATTATTATCACTTTGTACCGAGGTAAGTACATATGTAAATAATGTGACAATATGATAAGTTTTAACGCATTGATATTGCATGGTTACCATTATGTCATTATTGTATATGTTATGTTTATTGATGACATTGCAAGCATGAGAAAAGTTATGGATGTTATTCTAACACCACAAACAAGTATGACGAAGAAGTTACGTGCATGAGTAAAAGAATCCCGTTGGAACCTTAGGAATAGTTTAGGATACAAGTGACATGTAACTAGGAGATTAAGAAGTCCGAACTTGTTGAGCGGTCCAAGTTTGTGACTTATATGATATTCGAGCTCGTTGAGTGGTCTGAGTTCGTAAGACATGTGGTTAATCTAAACTTGTTGAGCGGTCCAAGTTCGCGAGATATGTAGCATCTGAGCTCGTTGAGTGGTCCGAGTTCAAAATGGATGCGATACATGTTATCGGGTTTTACCCATGTTTATATGGCACTCAGGTCCAAGATTCCGTGTATCCCATGGTATTCCAAGAGATCAACGGGTAATTCAATGGGTAATCCAATGAGAAGTTTGGTAATTAATATAAAGAACGATGTGATGAAAGCCCTGAGGTGGGCCAGGTAAAGTTATTTAAGATGCTACGAATATGTACAAGTACGTATATTATTCTCATATGTAATGCCTTGCTAAAGGATGACATGTGACAAGAAAGTGAATTCGTATGTGTATATGTGATTACCAAATAAATAAGCCAAAAAGGTTTGAATGATGAGAAATTGTGAATATGTTCCTATGATTTTGCATGATGGTGCATGTTACTATTGCATATTATTTGCATGTGGACTTACTAAGCTTAAATGATTACTCCCCTCTCATTTTATTCCTTGTAGTTCCGCCAAGCTAGCTCGGGGATCAGACATTGTCGGAGCATTTGATTACACTATCAAAAGATCATTTGGTATAGTAAATGTATTATTTTGAGTATGGCATGTATAGGAGACTTAGTTATTTTGTGATATGTGACATGCTAGTTTGCCAATTTGTGAAGGCCTATAATGATGATGATTCATTTTGTAATGGCCAAGTGATATGGCTTATATTTGATCCTTGGGTTGTAATCTAATTACCTATGCATGCATGTGATAATGCCTCGATGATATGATATGTTATTGCTTGATGGATGCTTGATGAAGTGTTAGTTAGGTGCTTAGAGATAAGGGATAACTTGATGTTTTAAAATGACTATAGTAATGGATGCATAACATTGAAGTTTTGGGTAACAAGTATAACAATACATGAAATTGATGTGGAATGATTCTAAGTAGTATAAATAAATGTACGGGCCATAAGATGACATTACGTTGGTATGGAAGTGCCATGGAATTGAATATTTGAGTGATTAAATATGCCATGATGCATGTTATGACTTATGTTTAAGTGTATGAATGAATGAGGGTGACTAATGGCTTGAAAAATAGCCTTAAAATAGTCCACACGGGCATGTGTCTAAACCGTGTGTGACATACGGTTTGCCCCATGGGCGTGTTGAATAGTCGTGTGTCCCCTGCACCCAAATTTTCTAAGTCAGTATGCATCGTAGTAAACACACGGGCAGAGACAACGCTGTGTGTCTCGACCGTGTGGAGGACACGGCCTAGTACACGAGCATGTGCCCTGGTCGTATGCCTCAAAATGAATGATGATGTCATAAATAGAATGTCTAGGTTTTTGGACACGGGTGATCACACGGGCGTGTCAAGGCAGTGTGAGGGACATGGGCATGTGCTCGGCCGTGTGAAAACTCCTGTAGGTTCGAACTGAAATATAATTCCACACGAGTATTGGACACGGGCGTGTCCTGAGCACACGGGCGTTTGCAATACCTCCACGCGGGTGTGTGAGGTTTAACATGGGAAATTTTATAAAATTTTTCTTAAGTTTCGGGTTTAGTGCCAAACCACCTCGATGTATGTTTTAGGCCTCGAAGGCCTGTATATTGGATGATATGCATGTGTTTGAAAAGTTTTAATTTGGATGAAATTTTATGGCCCAGTTTTGCATGTTTGTGTATGTTTAGGTCCGGTAATGCCTCGTACCTTATCTCAGCGTCAGATACAGGTAAGGGGTGTTACAGATACGTTAAATTAGGCTTTGAAAAGCACTCGATGAGCTTATTTTCAAGCAATTTAGGTGTCTTTTCTAATTTTTTATTGATTTTTATTTTTCACTATTAACAATTATTTTTTTGTTTATTTTTGTTCCTTTCGAAACCCAAATTGGAAAAATGGTGTCATAGGGGCCTAATAGGGTGTTTGAGTTGATGTAGGGAGATGACAATGGCCCAACCTTGAGGAAAACAACATTCAACGTGGGTGTTGCAACATTAATGCTTGAAAGTCTTGACACCAAGTCCCTTTACCTCGAGGGTGCAAAACTGCAACTAGAAATCAATCTGAAGTTGGTTATCGAGAGAGTCGTGACACCGAGGGTATGATGTCTTGACACCTAGCCTCCAAGGTCGTGATATCCTTAAAGGTGTTGAAGTAAAAAAATCGTGGTCACCACTAGTGATGTCGCGACACCGAGAACTTTAGAGCCACACTTGTATCACTGTCGAAGGTGTCGTAACATCAATGCCTGACAAGAAGAAAATTGTTGTATGGTAAGTCTTTTGTCCAACACCAACCCAAGCTAAAATATAACTTTTAAAGGCATTTTTTTCAAGATATTGGATTTGATATCAGTTGATAAAAGCCATTTTTGGCTGAAAAACTAAATGAGCCAACTTTATCTTTTCATCTTTTTAGCTTAAGTAGTTGTTTTCTTCTCCATTGTTAGGTTTAAGGTATTTAATTTTTGAACTTAGTTAGTTGGGTTGTTAGTTTAGTTAGTTTTTACTGTAGCTCTTTTATTTTCTTTGCAATCTAGTCCTTAAACTCACTTTGTATTTGATTTTATTTGAAAACCTTCAATATTTTTAGTTTTATTTACTCTACAAAGCATAAAAATCTGAACTTTATTTGTGTTTTCTCCTCTATTGTTGCTGTCATCATCTTCTCCAAGCAACCATCCAAGAAATTCCGAAGCTTTCTCTAAAATTACTCTTATGTTTATTTTAATGAGCTATTTGAGTATGTGTTGGACTGTTTGTTGCATGAAAATGATGTTGGGTAACTAAATCTATGGTGGTTGGTTGATGAAAATGTTGTTTGGTTAGTTTTTGGTACAATGACTAAATTGTAAAAATAGGACTAAATATAATAGGCTTCAAAACTTAGACTTGACACCTCTAGGTGAACATTTAGGTAGGTGAGACCGAGAGGAGATGCTATCAAGCACCAATTTGGTTGTCCCGAATTAGTTTGGTGAGATTGAGAAATAAATCAGACTAGATCGTCTAAGTTGGTAAAATGGTGACCGAGAGGTAAATTTGAATCAATTAGAATTTTAAGCCTTTTAGATCCCTTATCCAAAAACCAATCAACAACATGGAAGTCAACCAACCGCTTGTGTTTCTTGAATTGTTAATTGTGTTTGGTCCTTCTTAATCTTAGATAGTTAATTTAGATTAATTACCTCTTTGATATGATTTGTCATAATACAATACTTAGCGAGTAGTTAGTTAGACTTTCTATTTGCATGCTTGTTTCACATTAATCACATTGTCTCCAAACTCTCTTAGGTTCGATCCTTAGAATACTCGAGTGTTCCATTGTAACATTATAAATATTACAATTGATTGTATATGTATTGATTCTTAGCCTTGACGCACATGCGTTAGGGCATTGTCAAATATCAAATATCAATAGCTTTTGAAGTAGCTAACACCCATCCAATATCAAATCTATACTACCCTTGGATGAAAACTCCATCAAAGGATTTATCTAAAAATTGTTGCTCAAAATTTATAAAAAAAAATTCTTTAATTTGTTCTAGTTCTTCCAGTCCTATATTCGACTTCTAATTTGTGCGTACAATGATTAGTCTATTTTTATGTAAATTTTAAATATTTTATCCTAACAATATCTTAACAAGAAATTATAAATGGTACATATAAAACACAAAAAATAAATTTACAATAAACTTATGTGTCACAATAAAAACTTCTAGATTACATAAAAGCATTCATTCATTCTGAAGTGACAAAGAAACAATTATCTGAAAGATTAAGAGATAGAAAAAGAGATTCAAGAACATCAACGGTGTGTTTTTGGTGAATTACAAGAGGAGGATAAAGCCTTAACAGTAACGCGACTAGTGTGACTCGAACCCAGGCCACACTTGAAGCAGTGAACACCCTGATCATCAAGCCAACACACGAGGTTCTCAACAACGTGTTTTTAAACATTAGCAACACAAATTTATGCTTTCAAAGAAAATAAATTAAAAGAAAAAAAATCTTTTGTTTGGTGTTACTTAGCTTTGCTTGCACATGAAGGTTTATGTTACTACTTGTTAAATCCATAAATAAATGGTCAAATTCTACTATTAATCCCTGTATTATTAGTAAGTTGTGAATTTAATTATTGTATTATAAGTTGGATAGTTATTAAATTCATTAACTAAAATAATGTGACTTTTTTGTCGGTGTTTTGTGGGAATTGTTAGAATTAAGTGACCCAAATTCTTATTTAAATAAAATACGATGGAAAATAAAATAAAAGTAAAATCCATATAGAACTAGACTTCTTTTATTTTATTTTAGAATAAGGTTTTTTTAAACCTTACTAAACTCCATCTATTTTATATTGATTAGGATAAGGTGTTTCAATCCTACTAGAATATGGCTTCACAAGCCTATAAATAGACATAGTCTATTCCTCTTGTATTGATTAAAAAATTTTCGACATAGTGAATTTTCTTCTCCTCTGCCCGTGGCTTTTTCCTGAAAGGGTTTCTACGTAAAATTTGTGTGTTCTTTATCTTTATCTTTATTTTATTTTATTTTATTTTTCACAAATTGGTATCCGAGCTTCCGGGTTATTCATCTCGATCACGGTAATGGCGTCTTTGAAGTATGAAATTCCGCTGTTGGATCGCAACACCAGATTTGCATTGTGGCAGATTAAGATGCAAGCAGTTCTTGCGCAGATAGATCTAGAGGATGCACTGCTAGGGATAGATAAGATGCCTTCGACATTAACAGATGAAGAGAAGAAGCGTAAGGATCGAAAGGCATTAACACAATTACATCTGCATTTGTCCAACGAAATTTTGCAGGATGTGATGAAAGAGAAGACCGCCGCTGCATTATGGAAGAGGCTAGAACAATTATGTATGTCGAAAACTCTAACAAGCAAGTTGCATATGAAGCAACGTCTTTATGCCCATCGTTTGGAGAAAGGTGCATCTGTACACGAACACTTAATAGTATTTAAAGAAATTCTCTCAAACTTGGAGGCCATGGAGGTTCAGTATGATAAGTAAGATCTAGGGTTGATTCTAGTTTGTTCGTTGCCCCCGTCTTATTCAACCTTTAGAGACACGATTTTATATAGCCGCGAGTCTCTCACAGTTGATGAGATTTATGATTCTTTGACCTCGTATGATAAGATGAAGCATCTTGTAGTTAAACTTGACTCTCAAGGAGAGGGTCTCATTGTTCGTGGGAGACAAGATCGGAATGCTGATGATGATCGTGGAAGGACAAAGGAACGGAATCCTCATGGTAAATCTAAGGGTAGATCAAAGTCTTCAAACAGAGGTAAAACTTGCAACTTCTGCAAGAAGAAAGGACACATTAAATCTGAGTGCTACAAGTTACAGAATAAGATTAAAAGGGAGGCTGCAAATCAAAAGGGAAAACAACCAGAAAATTTCGGTGAAGCTGATGTTGTAGAAGACTACAACGATGGTGAACTTCTAGTCGCTTCTGTCAATGATTCTAAAGTAAGCGAGGAGTGGATACTTGATTCAGGTTGCACCTTCCACATGAGTCCCAATCAGGATTGGTTCACAACTTACGAAACAGTGTTTGAAGGTGTTGTTTTGATGGGAAATAATGCTTCGTGTAAAATTGCAGGTGTTGGAACAATTAAAGTTAAGATGTTTGATGGAGTTGTCAGAACACTTAGTGACGTACGACATGTTCCAAAATTGAAAAAAAAGTTAATTTCGTTGAGTACTCTTAATTCAAAAGGGTACAGATACACAACTGAAAGTGGGGTTTTAAGATTTCCAAAGGGTCCCTTGTTGTGATGAAAGGGCAGAGAAAGATTGTCAAGATATATGTTTTGCGTGGGGCTCATCATATCGTGGTGATGCAGCTGTCGCTTCCTCTTTCTTATCAGATGATGATATTACTAAACTTTGGCATATGCGCCTAGGGCATATGAGTGAGAATGGCATGGCAGAATTGAGCAAAAGAGGACTTCTTGATGGGCAAGGAATTTGCAAACTAAATTTCTGTGAGTATTGTGTTTTTGGGAAGCCAAAGAGAGTTCGATTCACTAAAGGAATCCATAACACAAAGGGAACGTTGGAGTATATTCATTCTGATCTGTGGGGGCCATCTAGAGTGCCTTCAAGAGGTGGAGCTAATTATATGCTAACCTTTATTGATGATTTTTCCAGAAAAGTTTGGGTGTTCTTCTTGAAGTAGAAAAGCGATGTGTTTTCCACATTTAAGTCTTGGAAAATTATGATTGAAAAACAGACGGGAAAACAGATAAAATACCTCCGCACAGACAATGGCTTAGAGTTCTCTTCTGATGAGTTTAATAGATTGTACAAGTCAGAAGGGATCATGAGACACTTGACAGTTCGTCATACTCCACAGCAAAACGGCATTGCAAAACGAATGAATAGAACGATCATGGAGAAGGTTCGATGTATGTTGTCAAATGCCAACTTACCAAAGTCATTTTGGGCAGAAGCAACCTCTACTTTGATCAACCGATCTCCATCCGTTGCCATTGAGAAAAAGACTCTACAAGAGGTATGGTCTGGTAATCCTGCTAATAATTCTGATTTAAAGATTTTTGGGTGTCCTGCGTATACTCATGTTGATAATGGAAAATTGGAACCGAGATCCATTAAATGCATTTTTCTTGGTTATAAAGCTGGTGTAAAAGGGTATAAGTTATGGTGTCCTGAAAATAGAAAAGTTGTGATTAGCAGAGATGTTGTTTTTGATGAAACTGCTATGCTACCTAACTTATCTCTTAAAGACTCTTCCAATAAAGAAAATCAAAAGCAGGTGGAGCATCTGATTAATACAGAGTCAACTCCTCAAGCCAGTACAAAAATTAAGAATAGAGTTGCTTCTTCACCACAATACTCTATCACCAAAAACAAAACTAGAAGAGAAATTAAACCTCCAAAGAAGTATGCCGAGGCTGATCTAGTTGCTTATGCTTTAAATGTGGCTGAAGATATAGATGCGAATCAAGAGCCATCTAATTATTCTGAGGCAGTTAGCTGTGAAGACTCAAAAAAAGTGGATGTTTGCTATGCAAGAAGAGATGGAATCACTCCACAAAAATAGAACATGGGACCTTGTGAAACTTCCTAAAGGTAAAAGGGTTGTTCGTTGTAAATGAGTGTTTAAAAAGAAAGAAGGGACTCCAGGAGTTGAAGAACCCAGATATAAAGCAAGGCTTGTTGCAAAAGGTTATAGTCAAATTCCAGGAGTGGACTTCACAGATGTGTTCTCCCCAGTTGTTAAGCATAGTTCGTTTCGAGCTTTGCTTAGTATTGTGGCCATACATGATTTGGAGCTTGAGCAGTTAGATGTAAAAACTGCATTTCTGCATGGAAAACTTGAGGAGGATATTTACATGCAACAACCAGAGGGTTTTATAGTCTCAGAAAAAGAGGACTATATTTGCTTGCTGAAAAAGTCCCTTTACAGTTTGAAACAGTCACCAAGACAGTGGTACAAGAGGTTTGATTCCTTTATGACTTCTCATGATTTTAAAAGAAGTAGTTTTGACAGTTGTGTTTACTTTAAGAAAAACAGTGATGGTTCTTTTGTGTATCTACTTCTTTATGTTGATGACATGTTGATAGCAGCAAAAGATAAAGGAGAGATAAGAAAGGTCCAAACCCAACTAAGTAAAGAATTTGAGATGAAAGATTTAGGACCAGCAAAGAAGATACTTGGAATGGAGATTCTCAGAGATAGAAAAACAAGTAAACTGTACCTAAGTCAGAAGGGGTACATTGAGAAAGTTCTTTGCAGGTTCAATATGCAGAGTGCTAAGCCTGTTAGTACTCCTTTAGCAGCCCATTTCAGACTTTCATTGGTTTTGTCTCCACAATTAGATGATGAGATTGAGTACATGTCACATGTTCCATACTCTAGTGCAGTAGGATCTCTAATGTATGCTATGGTTTGTTCACGTCCAGATCTATCATATGCAGTCAGTGCAGTTAGCAGATACATGGCGAATCCCGGTAAAGAACACTGGAAAGCAGTTCAGTGGATTCTAAGATACTTATGAGGTACTACTGATGTTTGCTTACAGTTTGGAAGAACTAGAGATGGAGTCATTGGGTATGTTGATGCTGATTTTGCTGGAGACCTTGATAAAAGAAGATCTCTCACAGGTTATGTCTTTACAATCGGAGGTTGTGCAATCAGTTGGAAAGCCACTTTGCAATCTACAGTCGCTTTGTCTACCACTGAAGCTGAGTACATGGCGATTACTGAGGCTTGTAAAGAAGCTATTTGGTTGAAGGGACTCTTTAGTGAACTCAATGAAGACCTTCAAATCAGCACAGTATTTTGTGACAGTCAGAGTGCCATCTTTCTTACAAAAGATCAAATGTTTCATGAGAGAACAAAACACATTGATATTCGGTATCATTTTGTTCGTGATATTATTGCTCGTGGTGATATTGTTGTGAGCAAAATTAGTACTCATGAAAATCCTGCAGATATGATGACTAAGTCACTTCCTAAAACCAAGTTTGAGCATTGCTTAGACTTGGTTGGTATTCATTGTTGAAGTTAAACCCTTAAGGGGTTATATGAAAGAGGTGGAGAACTTGTTTATTGAAAGTTTGCGATGAAGAACTTGTTCATTGAGAATTTGTGTCAAGGTGGAGATTGTTAGAATTAAGTGACCCAAATTCTTATTTAAATAAAATACGATGGAAAATAAAATAAAAGTAAAATCCATATAGAACTAGACTTCTTTTATTTTATTTTAGAATAAGGTTTTTTTAAACCTTATTAAACTCCATCTATTTTATATTGATTAGGATAAGGTGTTTCAATCCTACTAGAATATGGCTTTACAAGCCTATAAATAGACATAGTCTATTCCTCTTATATTGATTAAAAAATTTTCGACATAGTGAATTTTCTTCTTCTCTGCCCGTGGTTTTTTCCCGAAAGGGTTTCCACGTAAAATTTGTGTGTTCTTTATCTTTATTTTTATTTATTTTATTTTTCACAGGAACAATAATCTAATATGACAATACACATGTGATAATATATTTTCTATATAAGATTTTGAAAATAGCATAATTTAACTTAAGAAATTTAACTGCTACTATTTGGGTCAATATTAAATTTTTAAAATTTAAAAAATACAATAACTAAAAATAATCAAATTAAAGTGTAAAAATTAAATTAACAATTTACCTAAAATATAGAGAATTAATAACAAAATTTGATGTAAATAAATCAATTTATTAAAAAATTTCAAAATACATGAGATTATTCTTTTTGAGTAATGTACATGCCATGGTGCCTTGTTTCAAATCTGCATCATTGCCTCTTGATGATAACGGTTTCTATTTTCTTTGGAAGATGGAAAGATGTTGAGATATAAAAATATCATAAAAGGTGTTTAATGTTGTATTTACAGTCTTCTGAAATCAATCCACGATTAAAAGATTAAAAAAATACATTATTAATTTCTCATTATTAAAGTACTTAAAAGCTTTAAAAATATTATTTGGTTTGAATAAAAATATTAAATTTAAAAATTAAGATAAAAAATTAATAAAATTTGAGATTAACGCGCACTCATATACTACAATTAAATTTTAAAAAAAATAGACAGTATTATTTAGAAGAGATAATTACAAACTTTAAATATGAATAATAAAAATGACATTAAAAATGTTAAAGATAATTTTTAAGAATTTTTTACTAAAAATTAATGTCATAAGTTAATACACCAACTTAGTGAAGAAAAAACC
Source organism: Gossypium longicalyx (assembly GCA_025698465.1). NCBI lineage: Eukaryota > Viridiplantae > Streptophyta > Magnoliopsida > Malvales > Malvaceae > Gossypium > Gossypium longicalyx. Next base: position 60,168,125 of record CM046995.1, on the reverse strand, counting down.
TAAAAATAATCTCTTTTAAAAATGATAAAATTTATTATGAAAAAAAAAATATATATATATATATTATATTTTTAAACATATAAAACTAATTTATATCATAACTTTTTTAAAAATTTACATAAGTAAATCACAGTTCCTCATATCATTAAAATAAATCTAAATAAAATTAATTATAATTTTTCATTTTTATCTGGAGAAAAAATCCAAAGAAAGAAATGTATTTTTAGTTTTGTTGGAAGAATGAATTTAAAGGTATAAATTTTCAACATAGAGATTTTGAGAAGTTTCATTGGGAAAAGATCCAAACAGAGACAAATCTTTTCTCCTTTAACTTGATCAAGACACAAGGTGCAGAACTTGTTTCAAGATTTCTTGATTGCTGTGAGTAATTATTAATGATGTGGTGGTGTATGATAGAATTACCAAACTCTTGTAATCCTCAAAAACTTACATGCCAATCATCCAAATAAACCGTTGCTCATACTCTCGCTTCAAACAATTTCCTTCATTTTCATTTCAACTTTTGACCTTTCTTCCTTCAAACACACAAATAAGCAATTCCATTGTAACTTGTAAGTTCCTTCTTAATTTTTTATTTATTTATTTTGTGATTTGATTTGCTATGGGAGCAAATTGTTGGAACCGTTTTGATTCGTGTATTATTTCCACTTTTGCTGCCTTCAACCCCACATTTTACTGCCCATTATTTTGTTATATGGTAGTGGGTGTATGTGGATGGTGTGATGGTAGTTTTTGATAGGAATCATCACTATAAATACTTTAAGTTTAAGGTCCCTAAGCATTGAAAATATATTTTTTGAAAACAATTCTATTATTGAGTTTTTTGAGTGTTTAGAAGACTTTGACGTTTTTGTGTTTTTTAATTTTTGTGTTTTCGAATAACTAAGTACAATGTCATCATCGGGTCTTTGATGTGCTCGGCAATTGGTGTTACAATGTCTGGTTTTTTACATTTGGTTCGGACAACGGTTGGAGGTGTTTCTGTTTGATTTTTCAGTAGCTTAAATTTTATTTAAACCGTGATTTGTGCTTACATTTGGTATTAGAGCTTGATTAATTTTTCCTAGTCCCGTTTTAAACTTTTGTTAATTTCTCAAAATAACAATTCCATGTTTCTTGAATTATTTTCAAACGTTTGTTTTTAAGAATTTTTATTACAATTTTTTGTGTAAAATCGTTGGATTTTATTAAAGTGAAATTTCTAAAATTAATTTTGTTATAAAAATTTAGCGAAAAATTTTAAAATTTTTTTGTTTGAATATTTTTTATGTGTCTGAAATAAATGGTTGTATTTGAATTATCTGGTTATTAGTTACATATATTTTTAGGTGCATAAAATTTTTAGACTTATTGCATAAGGTATTTAGCAATAAAATTATAAAATATATGTCTAGGGATCCAAATAATTTTATTTAATTAGACAATTAGCAACAACAACTTTAATTAAATAAAATTATTTATTATAGTAAGGATCTCATAAGGTTTATAGAAATTAGATGTTGCATAATGGCTTAGCAATAATCTTGACTAAAGTTTAAAAATTAATATCTAGCTAAGTGGTTTTTATAATTTTATTTAGTTAAAGACAAGCCACAACATCTTTAGTTAAATAAATTTATTAAAGTCAAAAATTACATACGAAAAACATAGGTGTAACATCCCGAAATAGGACTTAGTCGGAATAGTGGTTTCAGGACCACAAATCTGATGTTGAAATATTTGTTTTAAGATTATTATGAGGTCTAGGATATGAAAATATACATGTGTTAAAGTTTCATAAAGAAATTTTATGAGTAAGGTGTCCAATTGGAAAATAAGGACCAAATTGAATAAATTGCAAAACTTGGATTCTAGAAGCAATTTGTATGAAATTTATTTAGATTATTAATTGGAAGGTATTAAAGAGTAATTTTCCCAACTTCTAAGTTTTTGGACAAAAATGGGCATGCATGGAAAATTTTGGAAGTTTAGTAAGGAGGGGCATTTTGGTCATTTGGTAATAAAATCAATAAAAAGGGAAAATGAAGGCAAAAATAAACCATCTTCTCCCTTGTACCCGCCGAAATTCTCAAGCCCTTCATAGCTAGGGTTTTCAACATTTTCAAGCTCAATAGTAAGTGACTCCTAGCCCCATTTTTAATTTTTTTGTATTTTTGAGATCCTTGTAACATGTTCTCTCCATTTCTACCTATATTTTAAGCTAAGGTTCATGTATGCAAAGTGATCCAAGTGTGACATGTTTTTTATTTGATGTTTTATGGGGGAATATGGAAGTTGAATGTGTGTTAAACATCTTTTCCTAAGTGATTTTCATGAAATGCCCCTAAAAGGACCTTTTTGCAAAAGGTACAAAATATGTGGTAGAAATGTGAAATAGAGGAAAATGTGGACTATTATGAGTATATAATACATTCGACTAGGCTTGGGTAACCAAGGAATTGCATGTATATAATTTTACGAGCCTCGGGACTAAGTTGTAAAATTTTGAAATGTTAGGGGCAAAATGATCATTTTGTCTGGGGGTGAAATTTAGGCTCGAAAAGAATAATATGATATATTGATAATTCATTTTTTATTGTTATAGACCCCGAGGAACAAATTCCGGAGGTTGATCGAGGAAAACTAAAGGTTTCGGAAGAACTGAAACGCGAAACCGAAACGAATACCAGGTAAGTTTGAATAACTTAAAGTAAACCCATAATATGCCTAAATGTATGTTTTATGAATGTGTGATAATTGTATGTAAAGATGGCATGAAAATTCATGAAATGTGTTAATAATAATGATAATATGATAAATATCCCGGTTGAAGTTAAAAAGGAAATTCGATGGATAAACCATGGCTTACATGACTTGAGATCCTACATGTGTTGTAGAAAATGATTTAGCCTGGACGGGTAATTCATTGATCTCAAAAAAATAGAAAGGATCTAGCCCAGACGGGTGTCCCTTGAGTGATCGAGCTTCCCGAAGAACATGCGTGCATTAAGGATTTAGCCCGGACGGGTAATCCGATTAGGGTCTAAATTTAGCCTGAACTGGTAATTCTGATCCGAACTCATTAATGGTGTTTGTCACTACAAGGAATTTAGCCTGGACTGGTAATCCCGACAACACTTCGTGAGTTTATATTTATGGTGGATTTAGCCTGGACTGGTAATCTCGCCGTAAGATGTGAGGTTCGCGGGAGTGCATACTTGAGATGATCGCTCTTATGACTTGACGGTAAATGGATAATCCATCAAGATTTCTGAGAAACTCAACGGGATTAACATGGGATATAGAATTGAAAATGTTGGATGATGAGCTCATCTAAGACAATTTACATGATGAATTGTTATGGAACTAACTTGATGTTTAAGTGCATGTAATAGGAGGGTATCCTATATTTATTAGATTGGTTGCCTAACATGGTTGTGTGCTAATTAATTGGTAAGTTTACTTTCCAGTTATTTGGGCTTACTAAGCATGTAAATGCTTACCCCTCTCTTTTCCCTGTCATACAAAGCTCGAGGACTCGTAGAGATTGGAAAACGGTTGGAGAACCAACACACTATCACCTTGTCCATCTTTGGTATATAGGTACTTTTATTTTGTTCAATGGCATGTATAGGGATTTTGTTTATTTTGTTATATGTGTCATTTGGTTGGCCAATGTAAGAGCTTAAATATTAAACTTATTCTTTTGTATATGGCCATAAGGCATGGCTCATTTTGTTGTAGGTTATGACCTACCAACCATGCATATTTATGTTAAAGACATTCTTGTGATGATCGAATGTGGTATATCATAAATGGACATATAGTGTAACTCCCCTTACCCGTGTTCAACACCGAAACAGGGTACGAGGTATTATCGGAACATAACACATACCATTAAACAAAACCGAGATAGAAATATGTTATCCAATTAGATAATGCATCGTTATAACATATGTCTTGAACAATATTAGCCAACTTCAATGGCTTTGTACAAAATGATTGGTCAAATACTGTAACCAATATTTTAAACCTAGGCAATTATGACACGTAACAAAATAACTAAGCCTATTATACATGCCATAATTCAAAATGTTTAGTTCAAATACCCTAAAGTATTGATAGTGCGGGCAGATCTTCACGATCCTTAACTCTTGAGCAAGCTGGATGACACTATAAGACAAAAGAGAGAAAAGAAAGTAAGCTTATAGCTTAGTAAGTAAGTATATAAATAATAATTAAAGAATCTAATATATATATACAATAACTCAAGTATATCTACTTTAATTTTTCTATTCACTCCATTTTGATTAAGCTGTCTCTCCTACGTCACATTCACTAAATAAATCATAACTCAAGTTACAAAACTAGAAATTCAAATCCGTAAATTTTCCCTGAAACTAGACTCATATTACTTCTTACTAATTGTTTTCTGGAATTTTTGGTCCAGACAATTTGTACAGTTTATTAGTTAAAGTTTCCTCTGTTATACAGCTCAACTGATCTGACCTTTGTTCACTACAAATTGATTTTCTCCCAATAAAAAAGTCAAATAGCCACAAAATTTATTTCATTTAAAACTAGACTCAACAAAGAATCTATGCATGTAAATTATATTTCTTAATTATTTTTTTTACAATTTTTAATGATTTTTCAAATTAAGAACAGGGGATTACATAGTCATTCTAAACAAGTCACACTCAAATATAAATATCTCAAAATATAGAGTTTCTTTACTTGATCTGTTTTTCTTACATGAGAATAGACTCACTAAGCTTTAATTTAATATCTCATTCAGCCTCTAATTAAATTCCTACTATTTTTGGTGATTTTTCAAATTCACATCACTGCGACTGTCCAAAAACAGTATTATTGCAAATTCACTCTTTTACACTTTCTTTGTATTAACCTCATTTTAACGTACATGTCAGAATTCATTTTCACCACATTTCATACATCACAAGTATAGGTCCATAATTAAAATGTCACTATAAAATCATCCCATTGAACACTTCGGTTCAATTCTCGATACTTGGTGGTTTCAGCACACAGCTCCACCCATCATAATTCATATAATTCGGCTCTCTTGTACACATGGTGAACACTTAGTACCACCCATGTGACCTAGCCAATTTATCTCGTAGCTCTCTTGTCTACATGATGTCCTTCACTTGGAATCACACATGCGACCTAGCTACATTTATCTCTCTCGTAGCTCTCTTGTCTACATGGGATACATCCCATATCACACATGTGACCTAGCTACTAGATAATATCTCGTAGCTCTCTTGTACACATGATGTGCGCTCAACACTTTACATGTGACCTAGCTACGTTCCATCTATATTATTAAATCTTTCTGAATGTTCAACCGGGATTTCTCTCTCTATTACTTATTTCCATTCTTCCAATAGTTGATTTATGCTTCAAAAATCAGCTAAAATATATATATATAATAGGCTGAAATATAAGAATGTAAATGAAGTTAATGTATTATTTACATACAAACTTACCTCGGTGCAAAATACAGAAATTTTGCAATTTAGTCCAAAATCTTTTCCTTCTCCCGTTGGAGGTCGATTCCACGCCTTTCTTGATCTATAACAACACATTTAGCTTATTTAACACTCATACTATTTATTTCAATCCAAAAATCACATTATGGAAAAATTACATTTTTGCCCCCTAACTTTTACAAAATTTCAATTTTTCCCCTAGGCTCGGAAATTTAATTTCAGCCCTTATTATTATGTATTATGACATGCTGATCATTTTTCTCTTCTATGGCAACATCAAATTCTCACTCTAACACATAGTTATGAACAATAGGTATTTTTACCGATTATGCCGTTTTGCTCGTTTTCGCTAAAAATCGCTTAGAAAAGATTGTTCTCCTAAATTCAAACATTCATATTCTACCATCAAACATCAAAATACATGCATATCATTCATGGGTAAATTTTTAAACATAAGCCCTAACTCGAAATAATGGTAGAAATAGGTAGACCGAGCTACGAGGATTTCAAAAATGTAAAGAACATTAAAAACCGGGCTTGAATGCACTTACTATTGAGCTTGAAAGCTTGGGAAAAACCCTAGCTATGAAGAACATGCAAGTTTCAGCCAAGCTTAATGAAGATGAACACATTTTTGTGTTATTTTTCCCATTTTATTTCATTTAATACACAAATGACCAAAATGCCCTTACTACTAAACTTTCTAAAAATTCCATCCATGTCCAAATTTTTGTCCATATAAAGTATAATGGTCTAATTCCATTTAAGGACCTCTACTTAAAACCCCCCATTTCAATCAAGTACTTATGAACTAGAACACACACAGTTTTCACCTATTTCAATTTAGCCCTAAACGTCAAATTAAACACCCAATCAATAAAATTTCGCAACGAAATTTTCACACAATTATGCAATCATAATATAAACACTAAAAATTAATCAAAATAATTTTTTTTAACCTCAAATTCGTGGTTTCAAAACCACTATTCCATTTTGGCCCTAAATCGGGCTGTTACAACTCTCCCCCCTTTAGAGATTTTCGTCCCTGAAAATCTTACCGGTAAAGAGATTTGGGTACTGTTTTCTCATGGCTTCCTCTGGTTCCCACGTAGCTTCTCTACTCCATGTCTTTGCCATAACACTTTCACTTAAGCTATACTTTTCTTTCTCAACTGTTTTACTTTTCGAGCCAAAATCTTAATCGGTTCCTCATCATAGGTCAAGTCCGATCGAATCTCAATTTCTGTTGGAGAAATCACATGTGAAGGATCAGAACGATAACATCACAATATTGATACATGAAACACGTTATGAATTCTTTCTAACTCTACCGGTAAGGCCAACCGATATGCCACTGGTCCAATCCTCTCAATAATCTCGTACGGCCCAATAAAACGCGGACTCAACTTGCGTTTTTGGCTAAATCTCAGAATCTTCTTCCATGGTGACACCTTCAAGAACACTTTATCACCCACCTGAAATTCAATCTCTTTTCTTTTTAAATCTGCATATGGCTTTTGTCGATCTGAAGCAGCTTTCAAGCAATCACAAATTATTTTTACTTTCTCTTCGGTTTCTTTAACTAAATCAACTCCGTGAATCTGTTTCTCACTAAGTTCGGTCCAATATAAAAGAGTCCGACACTTGCGACCATATAAGGCTTCGTACGATGCCATCTGTATACTTGACTGAAAACTATTATTGTAGGCAAATTCAACCAAAGATAGATATTTCTCCCAACTGCCTTCAAATTCTAAAACACAGCATCTAAGCGTATCTTCGAGTATCTGGATTACTCTTTCTGACTGACCATCTATTTGTGGATGAAACGCGATACTAAAATTCAATTTTGTACCCAAAGCTTCTTGTAACTTTTTCCAGAATCTCGAGGTAAACCTCGGATCTCTATCTGATATTATAGACATAGGTACCCCGTGCAACCTCACAATTTCAGCAATATATAATTCAGCTAATTTATCAAGTGAGTAATCGGTACGTACCAGTATAAAGTGAGCCGACTTTGTTAACCTATCAACCACTACCCAGACAGCATCCTTCTTTTTAAGATTCAAAGGCAAACCGGTTACAAAATCCATGGTAATCCTATCCCATTTCCACTTAGGTACCATTACTGATTAGAGTAATCCTGAAGGCACTTGATGCTCAGCTTTTACTTGTTGACAGATCAAACACTTGGTTACAAATTCAGAAATGTCCCTTTTCATACCTGGCCACCAATACAACTTCTTTAAATCATTATACATTTTTGTGCTACTAGGGTGAACTGACAAACAGCCACTATGTGCCTCATGTAATATAATTCATCATTTTTCGGTACACAAATCCTATCTCGAAACATCAAACAATCATTTGGTCCAACTCGAAAATCTGAGTCGTAACCCGATTCGCACTGAGTTCTCTTGGTTCGCAACTCACTATCGTTCTTTTTAGCATCACAAATTAGCTAGAGAAATAATGGTTTAACCCTCATCTTTGCCAAGATTAACCCATCATCAGACAATGCTAACCTCGTATTCATGGCTCTCAAAGTAAAAAGAGATTTCCTGCTCAAGGCGTCAGCAACTACATTCGCTTTTCCCGGATGATAATCAATCACTAGCTCATAATCCTTCAATAATTCAAACCATCTTCGCTGTCGCAGATTCAAATCCTTTTGATTCATTAAATACTTCAGACTTTTGTGATCAGTAAAAATTCGGCATTGTTCACTATACAAATAATGTCGCCAGATCTTCAATGCAAAGACAATAGCGGCCAATTCCAAATCATGTGTAGGATAGTTCTTCTCATGTGGTTTTAACTGTCTCGAGGCATAAGCCACCACTTTACCCTCTTGCATTAGCACACATCCAAGGCTTGTCAATGATGCATCACTATAAATTATGAACTCCTTCCCTGGCTCGGGCTGTACTAAAATTGGTGCTTCAGTCAATCGTGCTTTCAGCTTTTCAAAACTCTGTGACATTTATCACCCCATTCAAACTTAACATTCTTTTGCAGCAACTTAGTCATAGGAGAGGCAATCATCGAAAATCCTCGACAAAACGTCCTATAATACCCGGCCAAGCCTAAAAAGCTTCTAACCTCGGATATATTCTTTGGCGGTTTCCAATCAACGATCACGAAAATCTTGCTCGGATCCACCCGAATACCATCACCTGAGACTATATGTCCCAAAAATCTGACTTCACGAAGCGGGAACTCACTTTTACTAAACTTAGCAAACAGTCTCTTTTCTCTCAAGATCTGCAATATGATTCTCAAGTGTTCGGCGTGCTCAGACTCATCCCGAGAATAAATTAAAATGTCATCTATGAACACCACTACAAACTTATCTAAATATGGCCGAAAGATTCGGTTCATCAAGTCCATAAATATAGCCGGAGCATTTGTTAAGCCAAAAGGCATCACAAGGAACTCATAATGTCCATACCTTGTCCGAAAGGCGGTTTTCGGCACATCTAACTCCTTAACTTTCAACTGGTAGTAACCGGACCTCAAATCGATCTTTGAAAACACTGTTGCCCCCTTTAACTGATCGAATAAATCATCAATCCTCGGTAACGGGTACTTGTTCTTTATAGTCACCTTATTGAGATGACGGTAATCAATGCAAAGCCTCATTGAGCCATCCTTCTTCTTTACGAACAATACAGGAGCACCCCAGGGAGAGAAACTCGGTCTCATAAATCCCTTGTCTGTTAACTCTTGCAATGAGCCTTCAATTCTTTTAATTCACTCGAGCCATTCTATATATGGAGCAATCGAGATCGGTGCGGTCCCAGTAACAAATCAAGGGCAAACTTTATCTCTCTGTTCGAGGCAATCCAGCAATTCCTCCGAAATACATCGGAAATTCACGGACTATCGATGCGATTCAAGCTTCAATTCGCATACACTCGATATTCATTACATAGGCCGATAAGCTTTACACCCTTTCCTCATGTATTTACGTGCAGACATGTCTTGAAATCGCCATAGGCAATTTATTTGATTCATCTGTTTCAACCCACGCAATTTCACCATTTTCACATTTCAACTCTAGTGTTTTCTGTTTACAATCTACCTTGGCATCATACAATGTCAACCACCCATTCCCAAAATAACGTCAAACTCATCAAATGGTAACAACATCGAGTTAGCGGAAAAACGGTGACACTGGAATCATTAATGGGCAATTCTTTCAAACCTTATCAACTAACACATATTGGCCTAAGGGGTTCGACACTTTAATCGTAAACTCAGTAAACTCAACAGGCAACTTCTTATTAGATACTAAATTCATACAAATATAGGAATGAGTAGACTCGGGATCAATCAATGCAATAACAATAGTATCATAGATAGAAAATGTACCAGTAATCACATCGGGAGATGATGCATCCTCTTGGGCACGTATGGCATAAGCTCTAACAGGTGCTCTAACTTCTGATCTCGCCGCTGAATCTTTCATTACAGTTTTACTGCTAGCTCCACTTCCAGTATTTCTCGGTGGTCTACCTCTGTTAGCTGTAGTACTTTGTCTCGCACTCTAAAATTTTTCTTTTTTAACTTTCTCCAGATAGTCTCTGATAAAATGCTCGCGAGAACCACACCTGAAACAAGCTCGCTCATTTCCCCAACACTCACCAAAATGTTGCCTGCCACATTATTGACATTTGGGCTTTCTAGACCGCACATTACCCACACTTGCCACTGAAGTAGCTTGAGCTTTAGACCCCGAATATGCCCTACCACGATCTCTATGTGAATCCCCAGCTGAAACTGTCATTCGAGGGCTTGTCTCTTTGGACCTCTTTGATTGAGATTGAAATGACTTGTTTATCGACCTCTTTCTGGCATCTCGGGCCTCAATAGCAACTTTTCTTCTTTCTTTGTTTAATTCTTTAGCTTTAAGAGCTCGATCAACCAATACTACAAATTCTTTCAGCTCCAGAATTCCCACAAGCACTTTAATGTCCTAATTAAGTCCATCCTCAAACCTTTTACACATAATAGCCTCGGTGGACACACATTCCTGGGCATACTTACTGAGTATTACAAATTCGCGTTCATACTCTGCCACAGACATCTTGCCCTGCTTCAATTCAAGGAACTCCTTCCGTTTTTGATCAATAAATCGCTGACTTATGTATTTCTTTCTAAATTCTTCCTGGAAGAAATCCCAAGTAACCCTTTCCTTTGGCACCACTGCTACCAAAGTCTTCCACCAATGGTAAGCCGAATCTCTCAAAAGTGATACGGCACACTTTAAGCACTCCTCGGGTGTACATGAGAGCTCATCAAATACACGGGTAGAATTTTCAAGCCAGAACTCTGCTTTCTCGGGATCATCGTCGATCTTTGCTCTAAACTCTTCGGCCCCTTGTTTTCGAATCTTATCGACCGGAGGCTTGTTCATTCTTACCAAATCTATGCCTTGAGCAACTCACAGAACCGTCTCGAGGTATGGGAGGGGGAGGAGGTTGAGCATTTGGGTTTGCTCGAATAAACTCAGTATACCAATTGTTCATCATTTGGAGAAAGACATCCCGAGCCTCATCTCCTTGTCTCGATGTCTCAGGTCTACTTTCTATAGGCCCGGTCCCTTACGCGGGAGCTGGCGCATTACTAGCAGCATCATCAGCCGCAGTTCTATCAGGATCCATTACTATATTAAAACAAAACACAATTTAGAATAATCAGGAGTCACCACACTATCACAATATATTTATGGCATGTATAGCTAGACTTTTACACACACTATAGTAGTTCGAGAATCGACTAAACTATAGCTCTAATACCACTAAATGTAACGCCCCTTACCCGTGTTCAACACCGAAACAGGGTACGAGGTATTACCGAAACATAACACATACCATTAAACAAAACCGAGATAGAAATATGTTATCCAATTAGATAATGCATCGTTATAACATATGTCTTGAACAATATTAGCCAACTTCAATGGCTTTGTACAAAATGATTGGTCAAATACTGTAACCAATATTTTAAACCTAGGCAATTATGACACGTAACAAAATAACTAAGCCTATTATACATGCCATAATTCAAAATGTTTAGTTCAAATACCCTAAAGTATTGATAGTGCGGACAGATCTTCACGATCCTTAACTCCTGAGCAAGTTGGACGACACTATAAGACAAAAGAGAGAAAAGAAAGTAAGCTTATAGCTTAGTAAGTAAGTATATAAATAATAATTAAAGAATCTAATATATATATATACAATAACTCAAGTATATCTACTTTAATTTTTCTATTCACTCCACTTTGATTAAGCTGTCTCTCCTGCGTCATGTTCACTAAATAAATCATAACTCGAGTTAAAAAACACGAAATTCAAATCCGTAAATTTTTCCTGAAACTATACTCATATTGATTCTTACTAATTTTTTTCTAGAATTTTTGGTCTAGTCAATTAGTACAGTTTATTAGTTAAAGTTTCCCCTGTTATACAGCTCGACTGATCTGACCTCTATTCACTACGAATTGATTTTCTCCCAGTATAAAAGTCAAATAGCCACAAAATTTGTTTCATTTAAAGCTAGACTCAACAAGAAATCTATGCATATAAATTATATTTATTAACTATTTTTGTACAATTTTTAATGATTTTTCAAAGTAAGAACAGGGGATCACATAGTCATTCTGAACAAGTCACACACAAATATAAATATCTCAAAATATAGAGTTCCTTTACTTTCTCTGTTTTTCTTACATGAGAATAGACTCACTAGATTCAATTTAATATCTCATTCAGCCTCTAATTAAATTCCTACTATTTTTGGTGATTTTTCAAATTCACATCACTACGACTGTCCAAAAACAGTATTATTGCAAATTCACTCTTTTACACTTTCTTTGTATTAACCTCATTTTAACGTACATGTCAGAATTCATTTTCACCACATTTCATACATCACAAGTATAGGTCCATGATTAAAATATCACTATAAAATCATCCCGTTGAACACTTCGGATCAATTCTCGATACTTGGTGGTTTCAGCACACAGCTCCACCCATCATAATTCATATAATTCAGCTCTCTTGTACACATGGTGAACACTTAGTACCACCCATGTGACCTAGCCAATTTATCTCGTAGCTCTCTTGTCTACATGGTGTCCTTCACTTGGAATCACACATGTGACCTAGCTACATTTATCTCTCCCGTAGCTCTCTTGTCTACATGGGATACATCCCGTATCACACATGTGACCTAGCTACTACATAGTATCTCGTAGCTCTCTTGTACACATGATGTGCACTCAGCACTTTACATGTGACCTAGCTACGTTCCATCTATATTATTAAATCTTTCCGAATGTTCAACCGAAATTTCTCTCTCTATTACTTATTTCCATTCTTCCAATAGTCGATTTATGCTTCAAAAATCAGCTAATATATATATATAATAGGCTGAAATATACGAATGTAAATAAAGTTAATGTATTATTTACATACAAACTTACCTCGGTGCAAAATATGGAAATTTTGCAATTTAGTTCAAAATCTTTTCCTTCCCCCATTCGAGGTCGATTCCATACCTTTCTTGATCTATAACAACATATTTAGCTCATTTAACACTCATACTATTTATTTCAATCCAAAAATCACATTATGGAAAAATTACATCTTTGCCCCCTAACTTTTACAAAATTTCAATTTTGCTCCTAGGCTCAAAAATTTAATTTCAGCCCTTATTCTTATGTATTATGAAATGCTGATCATTTTTCCCTTCTATGGCAACATCAAATTCTCACTCTAACACATAGTTATGAACAATAGGTATTTTTACCGATTATGCCGTTTTGCTCGTTTTCGCTAAAAATCGCTTAGAAAAGATCGTTCTCCTAACTTCAAACATTCATATTCTACCATCAAACATCAAAATACATGCATATCATTCATGGGTAAATTTTTAAACATAAATCCTAACTCGAAATAATGGTAGAAATAGGTAGACCGGGCTACGAGGATTTCAAAAATGTAAAGAACATTAAAAACGGGGCTTGAATGCACTTACTATTGAGCTTGAAAGCTTGGGAAAAACCCTAGATTTGGAGAACATGCAAGTTTCGGCCAAGCTTAATGAAGATGAGCACATATTTGTGTTATTTTTCCCATTTTATTTTATTTAATACACAAATGACCAAAATGCCCTTACTACTAAACTTTCTAAAAATTCCATCCATGTCCAAATTTTTGTCCATATAAAGTATAATGGTCTAATTTCCATTTAAGTAACTCTACTTAAAACCCCCATTTCAATCAAGTACTTATGAACTAGAACACACACATTTTTCACCTATTTCAATTTAGTCCTAAACGTCAAATTAAACACCCAATCGATAAAATTTCGCAACGAAATTTTCACAAAATTATGCAATCATAATATAAACACTAAAACTTAATCAAAATAATTATTTTTTTTAACCTCGGATTCGTGGTTTCGAAACCACTATTCCATTTTGGCCCTAAATTGGGCTGTTACATATAGAATGTGGCCAAACCACTTGGGATGCTTAGGTCATAATTGGAAATGAGTTAAGATAATGAGCCAATTTAAATGAGTTTAAATGCGATGGAAATCCTTAATTACAATGGGGATGATCGAGCATGTACATAATCGATGAGATGAGGTTAACATGCAACAAGCCATTGATGATAGTCTTTGAGTATCTTTAGGTCTTATTAAATACATTTGGGGTTCAAAAATGTGATTGGATGATAAAGGTGACCTTTTTCTTGAAGTTATAGCCTCAAAAAAGGTCCACACGGGTGTTTGTCTAGGCCGTGTGTGACACACGGATAGCCACATGGGCGTGTAGTGCAACTGTGTGTCCCCTGTACCTAAATATTTTAGGTCAGAATGCATGGTAGTAAATGCAAGGGTAAAGACACGGTCGTGTGTCTCAACCGTGTGGAGGGCACGGCCTAGCACACTGGCGTGTGTCTTAGCCGTGTGTCCCCTAAATACATGCTGACTTCATAAATAGAGTGTCTGGGTTTTTGGACACGGGCGTGTCTAGGCTGTGTGAAGGACACGGGCCAGGGACACGGACATGTGCTTGGCCATGTGAAAACCCTAGTAGGTTCGGAATGAAAAATAATTTTTAGAAATTCAACACGGATGAAGAACACGAGTGTGTCCCAAAGGCACACGGGCGTGTGCTTTGCCTCCACACGGGCGTGTGAGGCAATAACCTAGAAATTTTCCTAAAATTTTTTGAAGTCCCCGGTTTAGTTCCAAATTACCTTTTTAGTATGTTTTGGGTCTCGTGCGCCCAAGAGAGGGATAATGAGATCTTATTTGATGGTTTTTGATTTGGAATGAAATTTTATTGCCCAGATTTTCATAATTGCCTAAGTATGTTTTTGGCAATGCCTTATACCCTGTCCTAGCGTCGGATACGGGTAAGAGGTGTTACAATAGGTATTAAATCTCATTACATAATTTATTAAGATAATTTATTAAATGATTTTTCATAATTACCCACAGGAATTATGAAAATGAATTTAATAATTTTTATCAAAAGGATAGTAATTAATTCTATTATAAAATGAATCTAATTGAATTAAAAATTTAGTCCGCGAGCAATTTTTATGTCACTAGATTCATTATTTATATAATTTACATTGGCAGATTATGATTTATTTTTACCTCAAATTTCTGTTCAGCATATATGTTAATTTATTTTGCAATTTTACAACCTGTGATTATGTCTGATAATAAAGTATATATCCTTGAATTAACTCGTGAGAACTTTAAGTTTTGGAAGGAGAGTATTCTTCTCCAATTGGGGTGCTTGGATATTGACTATGCCATAAGGAAATTTGAGCCACATATTACAAAAACTAGCACTCAGGTTGACCTTGCTCTGTATGAAAAATAGGAGCGATCTAATCGCTTAAGTATCATGTTCATAAAGAGTAAGTTCCTATTGATGTTTGTGGCTCAATTGAACATTATGAGAACATTCAAGAATTATTGGCGGCTATTGAAAAATAATTCAAAACTTCTCAAAAGTCATTAGCTAGCACCATAATCAAGAAGTTTACATCAATAAAGCTCATTACCGTGAAAGGTGTATGTGATTACATCAACAAGATGAGAGATTTAGCAGCTCAATTAAGAGCACTTGAGGTTGAAATGTCTGAATCTCTCCTAGTGCACTTTACATTGAACACTCTTCCATCTAAGTTTGGGCCTTTTAAGATCTCTTATAACACATATAAGGATAAGTGGTCTATCGATGAGCTTTTGACCATGTGTGATCAAGAGGAGGCTAGACTCATACTAGAGATGAAAGAAAGTGTACTAACGATTACTCAAGGAAAGAAGACAATCCAAGCCAAGCAAAAAGGGAAGGCAAAAATGCAACCCCAAGCTTGTAACATCCTGAAATAGGGCCTAGTCGGAATAGTGATTTCGGGACCACAAATATAACATCAAAATATTTATTTTATGATTATTATGAGGTCTAGAATATGATAATATGCATTTGTTAAAGTTTCATGAAGTAATTCTTTGAGTAAGGTGTCCAATTGAAAATTAGGGACCAAATTGAATAAATAGTAAAACTTGGATTCTAGAAGAAATTTGTATGAAATTGCTTTAGAATATTAATTTGAAGGTCCTAAAGAGTAATTTTCCCAATTTCTAAGTTTTTGGGAAAAAATTGGCTTCTATGGATAAAATTTCAAATAAAGGGCATAAGGGCATTTTGGTCATTTGACATTTTAATGAAATAAAATAGGAAAAAGAAGGAAAAAATCAGCCATCTTCTCCCTTGTACCAGCCGAAATTCTCAAGCCCTCCATAGCTAGGGTTTCCAACATTTTCAAGCTCAATAGTAAGTACTCCCAAGCCCCGTTTTTAATGTTCTTCGTATTTTTGAAATCCTAGTAGCTTACTCTCTCTATTTCTACCAATATTTCATTAGACATTTACCCATGCATGAGTTACTTGTATTTTGATGTTTTATGGAGGAATATGAAAGTTGGGGGTGTGTTAAACATCTTTTCCTAGGTGATTTTCATGGAAAAACCCTAAAAGGACCTTTTTGCAAAAAGGTGTAAAATGTGTGTAGAAATGTGAAAATAATGGAAAATTTGGGCTGCCATAAGAGGGAAAAATATTCGGCTAGGCTTGGGTAAGGTAGAAATTGTATGTGATTCATTATACGAGCCTAGGGACTAAATTGTAAAAATATAAAAGGTTAGAGGCAAAACGATCATTTGGACCGGAGGTGAAATTTAGGCTCAAAAAGTACAATGTGAGGTGTTAGTGATTTATTTTTATAGTTATAGACCCCGAGGAACAAATTCTAGAGGTCGATCGAGGAAAACGAAAGGTTTCAGAATAACTGAAACACGATACCGAGACGAGTACCAGGTAAGTTCGGACAGCTTAAAGTAAACTCATAGTATGCCTAATTGCATGATTTAGGCCTCGAAGGCCTGTATAAGAGACAATATATATGTGTTTGAAAAGTTCTAATTCTGGGCGAAATTTGGTGACCGGTTTTGTATGTTTGTGAATGTTTAAGTCCGATAATGCCTCGAGCCTTATCCTGGCGTTGGATACGGGTGAGGGGTGTTACATTTAGTGGTATCAGAGCTACAATTTAGTTGGTTCTAGGACTACCATAGAGGGTATTGAGTTTCACTATACATGCCATAATTCGAACGTTGATAGTGTGATATCTCCTAACTGTTTAAATTGCTCTGAATATTGTAAATTTCTTCCAATCAAGCACAAGATGAGTTCGAGGGAGCCGAGAGCCATGCTCCAGCTTCCGTACAACGAGCTGTATCTAGTAGTAGTAGAAGGTTTATGTCTGAAGGTCGGGAAGAGGCCCGAGCCGCCTTCTTTAACATGATGGATGAATGGTTTGGGGATTAACTGAGGAATCGCCCCAACATACCGCAACCTCCCCCGCCCCCTAACCAATCTGATGAGGATTTGGCACGAGGTATGGCACCGGTAAGAAGTGGTAAGGCCCCTGTAGATAAGATTAGGAAGTATGGGGCTGAGGAATTTAGAGCTAAAATCGAGGATGATGTTGAAAGAGCCGAGTTCTGGCTTGAGAATACTACACGGGTACTAGATGAATTATCGTGCACACTCGAGTAATGCTTAAAGTGTGCCATGTCTCTCCTAAAGGATACGACATACCATTGGTGGAAGACTGTATCTTCGGTGGCGCCAAAGAAAAATATCACTTGGGAATTTTTTCAAGTAGAGTTTAGGAAGAAATACATCAGTCAAAGGTTGTTAGACTCGAAGTGAAAGGAGTTCCTGGAACTCAAACAAGAAAATAAGGCTGTAGCAGAATACGAAAGGGAGTTTGTAAGGCTAAGTCAATATGCAGCTGAATGGGTTCAAACCGAGTCAGAAATGTGTAAACGCTTCGAGGAAGGTCTGAATGAGGAAATCAAGTTGTTAATCGAGATTCTTGAAATACGGGAGTTTGCCGCATTAGCTGATCGGGCCAAGAAAGCCGAGGAGCTCAATAATGAAAGAAAGTAAGCAAAGAGAGAGGATCGAGTTTCGGGCAAGAGATCTAGCGGTAAGACGCTCCCATTTCCCACAAAGAAATCAAAGAGCCAACATGAACACTCCACTTCATCGGTAGGATATTCTGGTAAAGCGAAAGGCTCCAAACAACATAATCAGAAGTCTTCCTCCTCAACAGTGACTAGTGTGAGGAGTGTAGATGACCAAAAGCTAAAGTATAAGAGCTGCAACAAATTTCACTTTGGAGAGTGCCGAATGAAGAGCGGTGCATGTTTCAGATATGGTTCTCTTGACCACTTTCTTAGGGACTACCTAGAGCGAATCGAAAAAGAAGTGGAAGTAGCTCCAAAGTCTAGTGCTCCTACTGCACGAGGTAGACCTCCGAGGTATCCTGGAAGTGATAGTGGTAGTCGAGTTGTGGCCAAAGACACTGCAAAATCAGAGGCTCGAACCTCAGCAAGAAGGTATGCAATACGTGCTCGAGAGGAAGCCTCTACTCCTAACATCATCACGGGTACTTTTTCTCTTTTTCAATACATGTGTTGTTGCCTTAATTGATCCAGGGTCGACTCATTCATACATTTGCATGAGATTGGTGTCTAGTATGAACATACCTGTTGAACCTACGAAATTTATTATTAGAGTGTCAAACCCACTAGGCAAATCAGTCCTAGTTGATAAAGTCTATAAGAATTGTCCTTTGACGATTCAGGGTCATTGCTTTTCGGCTAACCTTATGTTGCTACCTTTTGATGAGTTTAATGTAATACTTGTATGGATTGGTTAGCCCTGCATGATGTAATTGTAAACTGTGGTAGCAAGTATATTAAATTGAAATGCCCAGATGGTAAGATTCTACGGGTCGATTCCAGACGTATTCCCGGAAGAATTACCCAGATTACCTCCTGAGAGAGAGATAGAATTTGGTATTGAATTAGTGCTAGAAACAACTCTTATTTCTATTGCTTCGTACCGGATGGCGCCAACCGAGCTGAAAGAGTTGAAAGTACAATTACAAGAGCTGACGGATAAAGGTTTTGTAAGGCCAAGTTTTTCACCTTGGGGTGCCCCCGTATTGTTTGTGAAGAAGAAAGATGGTTCGATGAGGCTATGTATAGATTATCGCCAACTGAATAAGGTAACTATCAAGAATAAGTATCCTTTGCCAAGGATCGATGATTTGTTCAACCAGTTGAGAGAAGCGACCGTATTTTCTAAAATAGATCTGAGGCTCGGCTATTATCAGCTATGAGTTAAAGAATCAGATGTGCCTAAGACAGCTTTTAGAATAAGGTATGGTCATTATGAATTTCTTGTCATGCCGTTTAGGTTAACGAATGCACCAGTCGTATTCATGGACCTAATGAATAGGATCTTTCGGCCATATTTGGATAAGTTTGTTATTGTGTTCATTGACTATATATTGATTTATTCCAAAGATGAGACAGAGCATGCGAAACATCTAAGAACTGTGTTGCAGACCTTACGGGAAAAGCAATTGTATGCTAAGTTTATCAAGAGTGAGTTTTAGCTTCAAGAAGTTGGATTTTTGGGTCATATTGTTTCGGGTGAAGGCATCCGAGTTGATCCAAGTAAAATCTCTACTATTGTTGAATGGAAGCCACTTAAGAATGTAACCGAGGTTAGAAGCTTTTTGGGCTTAGCCGGTTACTATCGAAGATTTGTGAAATGATTCTCCATGATAGTGACTCCAATGACGAGGTTGCTACAGAAAGACGTTAAGTTTGAATGGATGAAAAAGTGTCAGCAAAGTTTTGAGAAGTTAAAGACATTACCGACTGAAGCTCCTGTTTTAGTATTACTTGAGCCGGGAAAGGAGTTTGTGGTCTACAGTGATGCATTCTTAAACGGACTGGGTTGTGTACTTATGCAAGATGGCAAAATGATAGCCTACGCTTCACGGCAGTTGAAGCCACACGAGAAGAACTATCTGACACATGACTTAGAGCTTGCTGCCATTGTCTTTGCCTTTAAAATCTAGAGGCATTATTTATATGGTGAGACCTGCCGTGTATTTACCGATCACAAAAGTTTGAAATATTTGATGACTCAAAAAGAATTGAATCTAAGACAGCGGAGGTGGTTAGAATTAATTAAAGATTATGAGCTGATCATTGACTATCACTCGAGAAAGGCGAATGTGGTCGTCGATGCGTTAAGTAGAAAATATTTGCTTGCACTGAGAGCTATGGACTCTTGATTAGCATTGCTTGATGATGGTTCAGTCTTGGCAGAGCTAGAGGCTAGGCTGACATTTCTTCAGGCAATCTATGATGCTCAAACTAATGATAGTGACTTGCAGGCTAAAAGAACTCAATGTGAGTCAGGCATTGAATCAGATTTTCGAACCGGTCCTGATGGATGTTTGATGTTCAGAGACAGAGTTTGTGTGCCCAAAGATGATGAGCTTATTTAAAAAATCTTGCAAGAAGCACATAATAGCCATTTGTCTATTCATCTGGGAAGTACCAAGATGTATAATGATTTGAAGAAAATGTACTGGTGGAACGGCATAAAAAGAGACATTTCTGAATTTGTGTCGAAATGCTTGATATGTCAGCAAGTCAAAGCTGAACATCAAGTACCTTTAGGTTTGTTACAGCCTGTGATGGTCCCCGAATGGAAGTGGGACAAAGTTACTATGGATTTTGTGATAGGATTGCCATTAACCCTAAAAAAGAAAGATGCTATATGGGTTGTGGTGGACAAGTTGACAAAGTCGGCTCATTTTATTTAAGTAAGAATAGATTACACTCTTGATAGATTGGCTGACTTGTATATATTTGAAATTGTGAGATTACACGGGGTACCACTGTCAATTATTTCAGACAGAGACCCGAGGTTTACTTCGAGATTCTGGAAGAAGTTACAAGAAGCCTTGGGTGCAAAATTGAGTTTTAGAACGACTTTTCACCCACAGACCGATGGTCAGTCTGAGCGAATGATTCTGATTCTTGAGGATATGTTACGATGTTACATCCTCGAATTCCAGGGTAGTTAGGAAAAATATTTGCCGTTGGTAGGATTTGCCTACAACAATAGTTTTCAAACGAGTTTGAAGATGGCGCCTTATGAGGCCTTGTATGGCAGAAAGTGCCGAACTCCATTGTACTGGACAGAACTTAAGGAAAATCAAATTCATGGGGTTGACCTGATCAAGGAAACTGAAGAAAAGGTTAAAGTGATACGAGACTGTTTAAAAGCGGCATCAGATAGGCAAAACTCATAGGTTGATCTGAAAAGAAAAGCGATTGAGTTCCAAGTTGGAGATAGAGTATTCTTAAAAGTATCTCCATGGAAAAAGGTGTTGAGATTTGGCCGGAAAGGCAAATTGAGTCCGCGATTCATCAGATCGTACGAGATCACTGAAAGAGTTGGACCATTAGCCTATCATTTGGCATTGCTACCCGAATTGGAAAAGATTCACGACATGTTCTATGTATCCATGTTAAGGAGATATCGATCAGAGCCCTCTCATGTGTTTTCACTTGCAGAGATTGAGATTAGACTAGACATGACTTGTGGAGAGGAACTGATCAAGATTTTAGCTCGTGAGGTTAAATAGTTGAGAAATAAAGATATGGCTTTAGTAAAGGTTTTATGACATCAACATGGTGTGGAAGAGGCTACATGGGAGTTGGAAGAAACCATGAGAAGACAATATCCGAACCTATTTGCGGGTAAGACTTTCGAGGACGAAAGTCCCTAAAAGGGGGAGAAATGTAACATCTAGAAATATGGCCTAGTCAGAATAGTGGTTTCGGGACCACAAATCTGACATCAAAATATTTATTTTATAATTATTATGAGGTCTAGAATATGATAATATGCATGTGTTAAATTTTCATGAAGAAATTCTTTGAGTAAGGTGTCCAATTGAAAATTAGGGACCAAATTGAATAAAAAGTAAAACTTGGATTATAGAAGCAATTTGTATGAAATTACTTTATAATATTAATTAGAAGGTCCTAAAGAGCAATTTTTCCAGTTTCTAAGTTTTTGGACAAAAATGGGCTTGTATGGATAAAATTTCAAATAAAGGGCTTAAGGGCATTTTGGTCATTTGGCATTTTAATGAAATAAAATGGGAAAAAGAAGGCAAAATCAGCCATCTTCTCCCTTGTACTAGCCAAAATTCTCAAGCCTCCGTAGCTAGGGTTTTCAACATTTTCAAGCTCAATAGTAAGTGCTCCCAAGCCCCGTTTTTAATGTTCTTCGTATTTTTGAAATCCCGATAGCTTACTCTCTCTATTTCTACCCATATTTAATGCTAGAGTTCATGTTTAGAAATTTACCCATGCATGAGTTACTTGTATTTTGATGTTTTATGGAGGAATATGAAAGTTAGGGGTGTGTTAAACATCTTTTCCTAGGTGATTTTCATGGAAAACCCCTAAAATGACCTTTTTGCAAAAAGGTGTAAAATGTGTGGTAGAAATGTGAAAATAATGGAAAATTTGGGCTGCCATAAGAGGGAAAAATATTCATCTAGGCTTGGGTAAGGTAGAAATTGCATGTGTTTCATTATACGAGCCTAGGGACTAAATTGTAAAAATGTAAAACGTTAGGGGCAAAACAGTCATTTAGACCAGAGGTGAAATTTAGGCTCAAAAAGTACAATGTGAGGTGTTAATGATTTATTTTTATTGTTATAGACCCCGAGGAACAAATTTCGGAGGTCGATCGAGGAAAACGAAAGGTTTCGGAATAACGAAAACACGATACCGAGATGAGTACCAGGTAAGTTCGGATAGCTTAAAGTGAACTCATAGTATGCCTAATTGCATGATTTATGAATATATGACAATTGCATTTGATAATGTCATGAAATTACATGAAATGTATCTTTAAAAATGACATGTTGTGAAATGTCCCAGTTGAGGTTAAAAAGGAAGTTCGACAGATAAACCATGATTTATATGTGACTTGAGATCCTGCATATGTTGCAGAAAGGATTTAGCCCGGATGGGTAATCCGTTGATCTCAAATATAGAAAGGATCTAGCCCAGACGGGTGTTCCTTGAATGATCGAGCCTCCCGAAGAATATATGTGCATTAAGGATTTAGCCCGGACGGGTAATTCGATTAGGGTCTGAACTTTAGCCTGGACTGGCAATTCAGATCCGAGCTCATTAAGGATGTTTGTCACTATAAGGGATTCAGCCTGGACTGGTAATCCCGACATCACCTTATGAGTTTATATTATGGGGGATTTAACCTGGATTGGTAATCCCGCCATAAGATGTGTGGTTCACGGGAGTGAATACATGAAATGATCATTCTTATGAATTGATGGTAAATGGATAATCCATCGGAATTTCCTAGAAATTCAACGGGATTAATATGATGTATATCAATGAAATGATGAATGATGAGCTCATCTAAGATAAATTGCATGGTGCATTGTTATGTGACAAACCTGATGATTGAGTGCATGTGTTAGGGAAACCATTCCATGCTTGTTGGTTTCATTGCCTAATATGGTTGTATGCTAATTACTCGGTAAGTTTACTTTCTAGTTATTCGGGCTTACTAAGCATGTAAATGCTTACCCCTCTCTTTTCCCTGTCTTACAGAGCTCGAAGACTCGCAAAGATTGGAAGACGATTGGGGAGTCAACACACTATCAACTAGTCCAGCTTTGGTATACAGACACTTTTATTTTGTTCAATGACATGTATAGGACTTTTGAGTATTTTGTTATATGTGCCATTTGATTTGCCAAGATGAAGGCATGTAAAGATATACATATCTTTTTGTATATGGCCATGGGAATTGGCTTATTTTGTAGTAGGCTATGACCTACAAATCTATGCATGTGTATGTTCATATATGATGGCTTGGTTATAATTGGCAATGAGTTATAAGAATGAGCCAATCTTGAATGTGTCAAGGAGATATGGAAACCCTTAATACAAAAAGGGAATTAACCTAGCATGTATAAAACCGATGATATGAGGTTTTCATGCAATGAGTTTTATCAAAGTTTTATATAAGTGTATAATTTGGCCTTATCATGTATTAAAGTAACCTATAAGTGTGATTGGTTGATAGAGGGTGACCAAAGGCTTGGAAAATGGCCTAACAAGGTCCACACGGGTAGACACACGGGCATGTGTCTAGGCCATGTGTGACACACGGTTCGCCCCTATGGGTGTGTGGTATGGTCGTGCGTCCCCTGCACTGAAAATTTAAAGTTAGTATAGTGCACGGGCTAGACACATGGGCGTGTGTCTTGGCCGTGTGCCCCTAAATGCATGCTGACATCATAAACAAAAAGTTACACGGGCTGAGGACACGGGCATGTCCCAAGCCACACAGGCGTGTGTGACCACACGGCCCCACCCACATGGGTGTGTGACTCTCCAGGGCTAGAAAATTTGTTAAGTTTCCCAAAGTTTATTGAATGTTTTTGGTTTTATCCCGAACCGCCCCAATGTATGTTTTAGGCCTCGAAAGCCTGTATAAGAGACAATATATATGTGTTTGAAAAGTTTTAATTCTGGCAAAATTTGGTGACCCGGTTTTGTATGTTTGTGAATGTTTAAGTTCGATAATGCCTCGAGCCCTATCCCGGCATTTGATACGGGTGAGGGGTGTTAGAAAGCTGAGATAAAGAAAGAGTCCAAATGTTTCTTTTGTAAAAAGAAGGGACACTTAAAGAAGGACTGTGTTAAGTTTAAAAGTTGGCTTGAAAAGAAAGGTAAACCAATCTCACTTGTTTGCTTTGAGCCTGCTATGGTTAATGTTAGTTATAACACATGGTGGATTGATGCTGGTTCTACAATCCATATCTCAAATTCCTTACAGGGATTAAGAAACCTAAGGGAACTAATGGGATTTGAGCAACACATCTATCTAGGAAATAAGATGGAGTCCCATATGGAAGCAGTTTGAACATACAAAGTAGTGCTTAAGAGTGGCTTTGTTTTAATTTTATAAAAAACTTTAAATTTTCAATTTTTCTAGAAATTTAGTTTCTATTTCAAGACTTGCACTATTTGGATATTGTTTTAGTTTTTCAAACACCAGTTTCAATTTATTTTAAAAATCTGAACTTGTTGGAAATAGTGTTTCATCTGATGGTCTTTATTCTCTTAATTTGCAAAATAATGTCACTCATAATGTTATACATGTTCAAACCAGTACTAAATGTTGTGTTATAAATGAAGATTCCTGTATTTTATGGCACCGGAGTTTAGGACACATCTCCATTGAAAGGATTAAGAGATTAGTAAATGATGGGGTACTTAGTACTTTGGATTTTACTAATTCCAATACTTGTATAGTTTGCATTAAAGGCAAGCAGACTAACAAGTCAAAGAAAGGTGCCAAGAGGAGTTTGACCATATTGAAAATCATCCATTCTGATATATGTTCCCAGATATGGATATGCAAGGTAACACCCTTAACCCGTATCTGTCGTCGAAATAAGGTTATAGAGCTTTACCGTAAAAACATAATTTAAAACATTCATTTTCAAACATTTCATAAAACATAGCATAATACAATCAAACACATGCATATCGTCCCTTTTTCGAGCCCTAGAGCCCTTAAAAACACTTTAGAAATGATTTAGGACTACATCGGAAACATATGAAACCTTAAGGAAAAATTTAGAAAAAATTAAAACTGTAGGGGTCACACGGCTGAGACGCATGCCTGTGTATCAGGCCGTGTAAAAATCAAATTAGGGACACACGGCCGTGTCCCAACCCATGTCCGTGCCCGTGCAACTCTTTGACTTGGGTCACACGATCGAGCCACGCTCTCATGTGCTAGGCTATGTAACCTTCGAAATGAAAACTTTAAAACCTACAGGCAACACACAGCCGTGTGTGACACACGACTGAGACACATGCCCCTATCTTAGGCCATGTGGACAAGAAAATGGCCAAGATCAAGCCATTTCTCTCACCCTTTAAAACATGAACCTACAAGCCATCTGCACATATACACAAGGCCTTAAAACATATCCAAATCATGCATAAAATGGCCAAATATTTATACCAAGTGTCCATTCAACCAATATGCTAAACAGCACCTCAATCACAATTAACATACCAAATATGGTAATTCCAAACATGCAACAATTTAACCATATTAACAACCACCAACAAAGCATCAAAATACCATAAGTGCCACAAATCTAAAGCAACATTATATGCCATAAACATCAAATAAATGTTAGACATACATCCACCTATACATGCCATTATAACCATGACCAAAACATCAAAATCTACTGATATAATCGTTGGATAGTGTGATAGATATCCGATTAGCTTCCAACCCAATCAAACTTTCGATAATTTGTGAAGTAAGAGAAAGATAACCACATAAGCAATGAATGCTTAGTAAGCTCGTATAAACTTAAATCATAATATTCCATTTTAAATATGAACTTTATAAGTCATAAATAAACCTATACCAATGCCTCAAGATTTATCAAACTATATAACTATCAACTCACAAATGAATAGGTTCATTAACATCCCAAATACTTTCCATTTATAACATAATAAGGTCTTATAAGTTGAATTACATAATCATCAACCTTTTCCTAAAATAGTGAATCATTTCATTTACTTACTTACCATTCCATTTGCTTAGCATAAGCTTAATTACATTATCAATTCACGAATTAATGTATTTATTTGTGACATAAGTAAACCCACATATATCATAAGTAAATTCTTTCATTACAAGTAAGTCCTTTAACTCAACAATCCTTTTTATTTCATCATATTTCGTCTCATCTATGAATTTATCATTTCAATATCTATTCTTACTCGTTTCATTTGTATAACACACAAGACATAAGCATAAACATTAACCATAACCACAAACTAGTGCATTTAAACATAACTCTTTCACATTTAACTAATAATCATTCTGTAATTCATCATTCGTCTCAAACTTTCCTATAAACATATCATTCTGGAATCACTTACTTTCACTAAACAAGATTAAAGCTAAATGAATAAATTAATCATACCTGTTATACATTTATGAAGCATTAATAAGCTTAGTATTGAAAATGATTCATTGTATGCTTCTTGTACTATAATAATTCAATCCAAACTCATTCATATATGTATACAAACATATATATTTAACAGAATAATAATCAATATAACGATACTCACATATGATCAAGTAATTCATTGAACATTTAGCATTAACATTTACTAATATCTTGACTATACATTAGCCTTTAACATTAAAATAATTTTGTAAATTTTATTCACAGTTAGCCCAATGAACTAGTAACTTAACTCAAATACTCGAGTAACTACACCATACCAAAGGCATTACAAATGCATAACAGGGGTACTGAAGTGCAGACAGGGGCACCGAAGTGTAGATGGGGGCACAAATGTGCAAACAGGGGCACCGTAATGCGAATAAGGACACCGAAGTGCAAACAGGGGCATCGAAGTGTAAATATCATACAAGCGCGCATTCTAACCCTATTGGCATGCCAATCATATCCTAGTGATTACTGTGTTCAACTGAGCATTTCATGTAATCCATATCCTTTAAACATATTTATCATTCGATAACACTTTATTGTTTCCGTACACATAATATAATATCAATACATATATTCATACTATCAATGTACCATCACAAAGATTAACATCATCCATTAATCACTTTCATATTTCTCAATACACATGCTATAACAATTCATAATAATTTTGAAATCGTATTTCTCGTATTTCATAAATATTCAATAGTTTTCTAATAAATCCCTTCTCACCTTATATTCAGTTATAATATTTCAAGTTCCAACTCACATTTTAAACATCATATATAAGTATATACATTCATAAATAAACAAAACATTATATATATAGCTATGTACAACTCTATACATACGAACTTACCTGGCTAAATTGTAAAAATAACTAAGTATAGGGGCTATTTGGTAATTTTCTCTTCTCCTCGATTTTCAACTCGTTCTTGATCTAAATTAAGAATTTCACCCAATTCATTAATTTAGATAGTAAGAAAATTTATTTTATGCAATTTAGTCATTTTTGACATTTTGACGAAATTATCCTTAACATTTTACTTTTATTCAATTTAGTCCCTAAGCCTAAAACATGCAAATTAACCATTTTTATTAAAAACTCATGCCAACCAAATATTGATAGAATCCATTTCAGCCATTTTTTCAAAAATTTCATATCAAGTCCTTGAACTATTACTATTTTAACAATTTAGTCCCTAATTAGCAAATTCATCAAAAATCATTTAACAAAATAATTTTAAATACTAACCAACACTTCAAATTCATCATTTAACATCTAAATTAACAAATATTCATCAATGGAAACATTCAAAATCTTTAACAATTTCAAAAATAAAGGCACGGTTTAGCTGGACCTAGTTGCAACGATTTAAAAAACATAAAAATTATTAAAAACGGGTGAAAATGGCTTATCATGCATGAATTGAAACATAGTCGAACCTTGGTTCTTCTTGCCATGGTGTTTCAGTGATGAACATATCAAATGAAGAAGAAAACCTTTTGTTTTCTTATTTTAATAACTTATATTTTTTTTATTTTATCTTTATCTTTTAATAATAATGTTATAACATATAAATCATATATAAAAATTAAAATAAAATAAAGCTTTAACCGTCCACCAACTTAAGAATGGGTAATTTACCCATTAAGGCCATCCAATTACAATTCTTTAATCAATTAACACTTTTAAACTAATAGTGATTGACATTTTCAACTTTTTCGATTTAGTCTATCTTGCTTAATTAACTATCGAAACATTAATATTTCTTAATGAAAATTTAATACAACCTTAATAACACTTTCAGTTTATAGAAACGAGGGCCTGATACCTCAATTTTTAAAATCACTTAACTTTAGGTCCACTATTTTGATTGAAGATGTTGAAGATTTCTCGTCTTCGGATTCGAAATCCATTGAGCTGAGCATTTCAACCATGAGTTTTTGTATTCATTATTGGTCTTGGCTTGAGCTACCATTCCACTAGCTGATAATTTTGCTTGAAGGAATTTTGCTATGGTGTAACACCTCTAACCCGTAACTGACATCGAAATAGGGTTTCAGAGTATTATTGAAACATTCAAAACATTATTCAGATAATTCCTATAAATTACTATTCATTTACCGAGATCATTCAAAACGTCCCTTAATTGGACCCTCGAGGCCTAATACAAGCACTAGAATCAAGTTGGGACTTAATCAGAAACTCATAAAATTTTTCGTGACATTTCAAAAATTTTCCAAGGTGTAGGGCTCACATGCCCTTGTGGACTAGGGACACGCCCGTGTGGTCAGGCCATGTACTACACACGCCCGTGTCCCTAACCCGTGTAATTCTTTAACTTTTAAGGCATGAAGAAATTGAAGTCACACGGCCAAGCCACACGCCTGTGTGCTAGGCTCTGTGGCAAATTTTATTTTCAAAATTTAGGTGCAGTTTTCACACGGTCATGCAACACGCCCGTGTTCAAGGCCGTGTCAACCACACGACTGAGACACACACCCGTGTCTCTGCCCATGTACCCAATTCTGAGCATTCTGTTTCTCATTTTTAAGATGCAAGGGACACACGGCCAGACCACATGCCCATGGGACAGGCCGTGAGTCACACACGGCCAAGACACACGCCCGTGTGTCTATCGGTGTGGACAAAATAAAGTCATTTCCTAGCCTCATTTGTCACCCATAAATTACCATTTTCCTACACCAAAACTCATAAGCATATATCCACCAATCCAACATTATATTCACATAAATTTATCCATCAATCATGTGGTATTATCTCATACATCAAAATATATAAACTTACTTTTATCATAAACTTTTATGCTAACATAATTCCAAAAAACTAACACATAGTAAACACTTATGTGATTACCAAAATAATACTTCAAAACTAGCCAAACTTAGACCACCACTAGCCACTCCAATGGCTAGATTACAAAACAAAAATTACAAGCCATCATTGGCCAAATAAGCTTATACATGCCATTATACCAAAACGAGATTTCTATTTCTACCAAAATGAGATAGTGGATAGTGTGATGACTGCTCCGACCAACTTCCAACCTTCTCAAGCTTTAAGCACTATAAAATAGGGTAAATTAAATGTAGTGAGCATTTTATGCTTAGTAAGTTCGTATAACGGAAAATAAACTTATCGACCATATTTATTAATACAAGCATACATAAATTTACATTCCATCCATTTTGGGTAAGTTACCTAAACACATACACTTATTCAACAAGTTTGTCACATAATCTCATATCAATATCAAGTAAACATAGATGAGCTCATCACATTACAAGTTTCCATTAATTTCACCTTTTCACACTTCAAGAGTCATTACTGATGAACTATTGAAATCTCGACGGATGTTCAGGTAATATACACATGTACAAAAGTACCCATTAGGGTACATAATAAAAAGGCACACTCTTGAGCCGTACATTTTACCGTAGGATTACTAGTCCAGGCTAAATCCTATTCGTATCATATGCTCTAGAGAGCTTAATATGGATTACTTGTCCGGGCTAAATCCAATTTATAACCTAAGCTCAAGAGGGCTTACATTAGAATAACCCATCCGGGCTAAATTCTATCTAAAACATATGCACTATTATTCTTAACCCATCAAAATTCAACATTCAACTGAAACATGACAATTTGTCCATTTTTCACAACTTATGACTATTTTCATTATGTATATCATTTCATACATATCAACACAATCATACAATTCAATTCAAGCATATTAACATACATATTTAAGTTACACGAACTTACCTTGAAAATGGTTCGTTTTTTAATTTCAACTAATCCGAAACCTTTTGCTTTCCTCGATCTAGTTCTGTGGTTGGTCTTTCCGGATCTATATGGGTAAATTTAACTATTAATCTATCACATTTCATGTACATTTGCACCCTATTACATCTTAGGAAAAATTACCATTTTGCCCCTATCCTTTTTCAAAAATTTCGATTTTGTCCCTAGGCCCAGAAAATGAAATTCATGAAATTTAACCCTCTTTCCAAGCCTAGCCGAAATTTATATATTAGACTTACAGCACATACATTTCACAAATTTCAAAATTTTCCATGGGTTTAACCACTTTTTCATTTTAGTCTCTAAATCAAGTTTTCATCAAAAATTACTTTGTAAAAGTTGTTTATCTATGAATAATTTTCCATTTTCTACAATAAATTTTAAATAATTTTTCATTTTCTACCATAAATTTCAAAATTTCAACATATTCATCCATGACCCATATTTCATACCTTGATAACTTATCAAATAAATCCCCTAAATAGAAAGATTAGGTTATCCTGATTCTAAAAAATATAGAAATTACTAAAAGAGGGACTTGATTTTATACCTTATTGAGCTTGAAAAGTTTTCTTCCTCTCTCCTAGGGTTTTCATAGAAAAATTGAGGAAGATGATATGAAATTGGATGATTTTTTTCTTTTTAATTAATTATCATCTATTAATTTTATTGATTTCCAATTTAGTCCCTACCCTTTCCTAATTTTTCCATGGATGAGTCATTAAAATATCTACTAACTACTCTTCAATGGTCTAATTACCATATAAGGACCTTAAGTTTTGAATTTCATAGCTATTTGATACCTATAGCTACTAGAACCCAACTTTTGCATTTTATGCAATTTAGTCCTTTCCCTAATTAAACACACAATAGGTAAATTTTCGTACCAAAATATTCATGTGACCTTCCTATCATGATGCCAACCATAAAATAAAATAAAATTTTATTTTTGACTCAGATTTGTGGTCCCAAAACCACTATTTCGACCCCACCGAAAATAGACTGTTACAACTCTCCCCCTTAGAAATTTTCATCCTCGAAAATTCTTACCAGAAAAGAGATTAGGGTATTGTTTCCTCATAATATCCTCTGGCTCCCAAGTAGCTTCCTCTAATCCATGTCGTTGCCAGAGAACTTTTACCAATGCCGCCTTTTTATTTCTTAGCTCTTTCTTTTCATATGCTAGTATTTTAATCGGCTCCTGATTGTAAGTTATATCAGGCTGAATCTCAACTTTCATTGGAGTAATAACGTGTGAAGAATCTGATCGATATCATCGTAGCATGGACACATGAAATACATTATGAATTTTATCAAGCTCCGCTGGTAATACTAACCGATATGCAATAGGCTCGATTCTTTCAATGATCTCATATGGTCTGATGAACCGTGGACTCAGTTTTCCTTTATGGTCATATCGAAAAAACTTTCTTCCAAGGTGACACTTTCAAGAATATTTTATCACTAACCTGAAATTCTATCTCTTTTCGCTTTAAATTGGTATAAGTGTAACAGCCTGGTTTAGGCCCTAGTCTGAACAGTGGGTTTGGGACCACAAATATGAGTCAAAAAAATATTTTAATATTATTTTATGTGTTTACAACATGATATGTGATATGTATGTAAATTTCATGTGAAAATTTTATCGTTTGTGCACTCGATTTTATAAAAGGACTTAATCGCTTAAAATGCAAAAGTTGCATTCTAATTGATAAAGATGTCTATTTATTATGGCTTATTGAATAAAAGGTCCTTATGTTGTAATTAGACC
The DNA here is from genome assembly GCA_025698465.1 of Gossypium longicalyx. Classification (NCBI taxonomy): domain Eukaryota; kingdom Viridiplantae; phylum Streptophyta; class Magnoliopsida; order Malvales; family Malvaceae; genus Gossypium; species Gossypium longicalyx. The sequence continues at coordinate 60,135,408 of CM046995.1, read as the reverse complement.
CTTCTTTGTGATTATGGACATTTATGGACATCCATTATAAGTTTTTAAGGTTTAGTCATTATGGTTATAATAGTAATTTGGTTATTATTGTATATTAAACAAAACAAAATTAAATTAAATTCCATTATAATCATCCATAACCGATTAGTGAAGAGAAAAGAAATATTTTTCATTCAACTAGGGTTCGGCTATTATTCATCTTAATTAAGGTATGATTTTTGATCAGTTTTTGATGATTTCTATGTTTTTGAGATTGTTGCTTCGTGTTTTAACTAGCCCATGCTTTAATTTTGAGAATTGATGATGAATTTGAGATTTTCCATTGCTGATAACTTGATGATTTTTGTGTTTGATGATGAAAAATAAATATATGTTGTTAGATTGTCATGTTTAATTAAGTGATTTTTAGTAAAAATGCCTAGTTAGGATTAAATTGTGAATTTTGTAAATTGAGGGGTCAAAATGTGAAATAAATGGGCTGCTAGGGACCTTAGTAAAATTCGGCTATGTTTGAGTGTGGTGAAATTTTGAATATTTTGTGTTTATGAAATAGGGACTAAATTGTGCAAAATGTGAAATGTTTGGGGCTAAAGTGTAATTGGCCCATTTATGTGTTTATGGATGAATTTGAATGAGTATATGATTAAACAAGTCAAATTTATATTAATTTAGATCAAGAAAAGAAGAAATTAGATTTGGATCGGGGGAATCAAAAGTTGTCGAATAGCTGTTCCGGTTCGTTCGACTCCATACGAGGTAAGTTCATAAGTAAATAATTGTTGTTAAATTCAGATGAAAGTGTATTTAATTGTGCCAAATTGAATTTTAGTAATTATATATGTGTATGCCGAATTGATATAAGTATAGGAGAAGATACTATGAGCTTGAAACGATCGAATTACAACATTCGAAAGTCTCGTACGAACCATAGGAATAGTTAGGATACATATGTCATGACATAAGATTCCTATATGTGATTTCATGTAAGACGACGTCTGGGACATTGGCATCGATTTGTGATTTACGTGTAAGACCATGTCTGGGACATTGGCATCGTATATGATTTCGTGTAAGACCCTGTTTGGGACAGTGGCATTGATATTTGATTACATGTAAGACCTCGTCTGGGACGTTGGCATTGTATGAGCTTTTCGAGCTATCCAAGTATCCTTATTGATTTCGAATGGTTCAACGGGCAATGTTGAGTTAGGATCGAATGTGAAATCAAGCTAAAGGATTCAAGTTTGTGCGAAGTTAAATGTTCATGAAAACAAGGTAAGTATAGTATTTGAGATCATGATATGAATTATGCATGTTAAAAGTGTGATCATTATGTACATGATTTTGTTTATATTCGGCCATTTTGAAATAATCATGCTAATGTTCATTTGATAATTTATTTGCTTATGACTTACTAAGCTTTTAAAGCTTACTTTGTGTGTTCTTTCCATGGTTTTAGACAATGGAAACTAGCTCGGACTCTGGGATCATCGGGAAACGTCATGCACTATCGATCATCTCATTGGTATTTTTGGAAGCTTTGTATATATGGTATATGGCATATATAGGCTAGTGTCATCTTGATATGTTTTGAGTTGTGGTTTTAGCCATGTGATTTGGCTTGTAAATGTTGATGTGAATTTGGCCATTTAATTTGGCTTAAATTATGTGTTTGATAATTTAAATATATGATGTATATAATACCTTATGTGTTGGCTTATTTGGTGTGATGATGTGTTGGTTATTTTAATTAGTTGTTAATTGATGTGCTTATGTTTGAAAACTAGCTTATTGTGGTTTGATTTGAGATGACTATATGGTATATGTTGAATTATAAAATAGGTAATAAGTTGATGGATAAATACATTTAGTAGTTATGTATGTTTGATGTTTTTGGTATAGTGAAATGGTATGTTTTGGTTGTGGAATTGAGTAATTGAAATGGTTGATATTAGATGGTATAATATGTGGTAAATTGGCATGTTTTGGCTATATATATATATGTTTAGAAATGATGCAATTTGATGTGGTATGCTTGAGGAGGGTGAGAAATGTGACTTAAACCAAGTCTATTTTCACTCCACATGGCTGAGCACACGAGCGTGTGGCTCGACCGTGTGTGACACATGGCCTTGGTACACAGCTGTGTGTCCCCTGGGGTACCCTACGATTTAAAGTCAGTAAACCCTACAGTTTTGACACGGCCTAGATACACAGGCATTTCTATTGGTCGTGTGTGGCACATAGGTCGGTACATGGGCGTGTGGTCGGCCGTGTGACCCAAGTCAGTAACTTCCCTAATTTTCCCACGGCCATGGCACATGGGCATGTCCTCAAGTATGTGGTGCAAGTTAGTATGTATGCTTTGTTTTCACACAGCCTGTGACACAGGCGTGTCTAGTAGCCGTGTGAGGCACACGGCCTATTTCACACGGGCGTGTGACCCGCATATCTTTGAAAATTTTCTATGTTTCCCAAAGTTTTTGAATGTTATCGGTTTAGTCCCAAACACCTTCTAAGCATGTTTGAAGGTCTCATAGAGCCTTATAAGGGACATTGTGAATGTTTTCAATGAATTTCGATTATGAATGCTTAAGTGTATGTGAATGAAGTGTGTTAATCGATAATGCCTTGTAACCCTATTCTGGCGACGGATATAGGTTAGGGGGTGTTACAATAAGACTTTTGATGGTCTGAGGCCGCTTTTAAACAGTCTCTAATTATCTTCACCTTTTCTTTAATTTCCCGGATCAAGTCAACTCCGTGTATCTTTTTCTCAATTAACTCTGTCCAATACAATGGAGTTCTACATTTACGACCATATAGGGCCTCATATGGTGCCATTCTAATGCTGGATTGATAATTGTTATTGTAAGCAAATTCAATCAAAGGCAAGTATTTTTCCCAGTTACCTCCAAATTCAAGTATACAACATCGAAGGATGTCTTTTAAAATCTATATCACACGCTCAGATTGTCCATTTGTTTGAGGATGGAATGCAGTACTAAAGTGTAAACGAGTGCCCAAAGCTTCTTGTAACTTACTCCAAAGATGTAAACCGGGGATCTCTATCTGAAATAAAGGAGATTAGCACTCCGTGTAGCCTTACAATCTTAGAGACATACAATTCAGCCAATCTATCCAATGAAAAATCCATACCTACTAGGATAAAGTGTGCAAACTTCGTTAAACAATCAACAATTACCCAGATGTCATCTTTCCTTTTCGGTGATAAAGGAAATCTCATTACAAAGTCCATGGTAACTCTTTCCTATTTCCATTCCAGCATTGTAATTGGTTGTAGTAATCTTGAAGGTACTTGGTGTTTAGCCTTCACTTACTGACATATCAAACACTTCGATACAAATTTAGAAATATCCCGTTTCATTCCTGGCCACCAATATATCTTTTTCAGATCATTATACATCTTATTACTATCAGAATAAATAGACATGTTACCATTATAAGCTTCATTCAAAATCTTCTGTATTAGTTTTGAAATTTTCAATACACATACTCTGCCTCTGAATAACAAATAACCATTGGTCCCGATTTGAAATTCTGAGTCAGGAGTCGGTTCACTTTATATTCGCTTTGCTTGCAACTTACTATCATTTTTATGAGCTTCAGAGATCTGTTGCAAAAATGTCAATCTAACTTTTAACTCAACTATTATTAGACAATCATCAGATAAAGACAACTGGGTGTTCAATGCCCGTAAGGCAAATAAGGATTTTTGGCTCAAGGCATCCGCCACTACATTAGCTTTCCCCGGATGGTAACCAATAACGAGATCATAATCTTTCAATAATTCCAACCACCTACATTATCTCAAATTCAATTCTTTCTGTGTCATTAAATACTTCAGACTTTTGTGATCCGTAAAGATGTGACATTTTTCACCAAAAAGATAATGCCGTCATATTTTCAAAGCAAAAACAATAGCTACTAATTCAAGATCATGTACCAGGTAATTTCTTTCATGCGATTTTAGCTGCCTAGATACATAAGCCACTACTTTACTCTCTTGCATCAATACACATCCTAAACCATTCAATGAGGCACCACTATAAACTATAAATTCCTTACCCAATTCAGGTTGGACTAACACGGGCGCTTCCGTCAATAAAGCTTTCAATCTATCAAAACTCTGCTGGCACTTATCAGTCCATTTGAATTTCACTTCTTTTTGAACAATCGAGTCATCGGAGAAGCTATCATTGAAAACCCTTTAACAAATCTTCAATAATATCCTACTAGTCCCAGAAAACTTTTGACTTCTGAAACATTCTTCGTTGGCTTCCAATTTACAATAGCTGAAATTTTGTTCGGATCCACTCAAATACCCTCTGCAGATTCAACATGTCCAAGGAAACTAACTTCCCGTAGCTAGAATTCACATTTACTGAATTTAGCATACAGCTGTTTCTCACGCAGGGTTTGCAATACAATTCTCAAATGCTCAGCATGCTCATTCACATCCCAAGAGTAAACCAAAATATCATCAATAAAAACAACCACGAACCTGTCCAGGTATGGTCTAAAAATTTTGTTCATTAAATCCATAAATATCGCTGGGGCATTAGTTAATCCAAATGGCATCACCAAAAACTCATAGTGCCCATATTTGGTTCTGAAAGCTATTTTTGGCACGTCCGAGTCCTTTACCTGTAGCTGATAGTAACCAAATCATAGATCAATTTTTGAAAATATAGTGGCACATTTTAATTGATCAAACAAGTCATCTATACGAGGAAACGGGTACTTATTCTTTACTATGACTTTATTAAGCTGTCTGTAATCGATGCATAATCTCAACGATCCATTTTTCTTCTTTACAAACAATACCGGTGCACCCTATGGCAAAAAGTTGGGTCGGGCAAACCCTTTATCAATCAACTCTTGTATACCTTCAGCTCTTTCAATTTCATAGGAGCCATTCTATATAGTGCTATAGATATCAGCGTCGTCCCTGGTACAAGGTCTATGGAAAATTCCACCTCTCTAGTTGGAGGTAAACCGGGTAGTTCTTCTAGAAAACCTCAGAAACTCTCAAAACAACCTAAGACCGATCGAATTTTCAACTCTGATACTTTGGTATCCAGTACAATAGCAAGGTAAGCCTCATACCCCTTTTTGATATATCTTTATGCGGATATTGCTGAAATCACATTAGAGAACCCATCCAGTTTCTCAGATTCAACCCAGAGTAACTCACCATTCTGACACTTTAATACAATGTATTTATGCTTACAATTTACCACTGCATCAAGTTGGGTTAAACAATCCAATCCCAATATTACATCAAATTCATCAAAGGGTAACAACATCAAATTAGTCGAAAACAATAACCCTCTATCATCAATAGGAAATTTTTACAAATTTTATCCACCATAACATGCTGACCCAAGGGGTTTGAAACTTTAACCACAAATTTGGTGAATTCAACGATCATATTTTTAACAGACACAAATTCGGTACATATATATATATGAATGCGTGGAACCAAGATCAATCAAAGCAATAATATCAGTATCAAGTAGAGAGAATGTACTAGTGATAACATCTGGTGCTGAAGTATCTTCCCTTTCACGTATTCCATATGTTCTTGCCGGAGCCCGAGCCTCACATTTAGCTATTAAATCTTTTGTAGTACTACGACTACCACCAATATTTCTAGAATGCCGTGGTGGTCTACCCATCAAGACAGGATTACTTGGCTTCGGGGTCTGTTCAATGTCTTTCTCAATCCTTTCCGGACAGTCCTTATGAAAATATTTGAGAGAACAACACCTAAAGCAAGCCCCACTTCTCATCTGGCACTTTCCAAAATGCAACTTATTACAGACATTGCATCGTGGTTTGGGGTTTCCAACACTCCCAACACTGTTTGTTAAGGGAGACAAAGACCTCGGGTTGGTGCGTTTAGAACTTAATTCTTTTCTCGAATATTCCCTTGATGTAGCAAAATGCTCATGATAATTCTTTGATTTCTTTGAAGCAGATGATTGCGTCTTGTTCATAAATCTCTTGCTCGTAACCCGAGCTTCCCTTTCCACTTGCCTCTTTTCTTTGCTTAATTCATCGGCCTTGTGTGCTCGTTCAGCCAACGCCATGAATTTTCTTCATTCTAGAATTCCAATTAATAACTTGATATCTTAGTTTATCCCTTTTTCAAATCGTTTGCACATTTCGACTTCAGTCTAAACCCATTCACTAGCATACTTGCTCAATCTAACAAATTCATGTTCATACTCGGACACTGTAATATTTCCCTATTTGGGCTCTAGAAATTCTTTCTTTTTCTGGTCTAGGAATCTCTGACTAATATACTTCTTTTTAAACTCTGTTTGGTAAAATTCCCATGTAATATTTTGTAACAGCCCGATTTTGGTCCTAGTCAAAACAGTAGTTTCAAGACCACAAATCTGACGTAGAAAAATTTAATTTTATTATATTTTTACGGTCTATAGTTTTATGGAATGATTCTGTGAAAATTTCATTCGAAAATTTTGACGTTTGAGCACTCAATTTAGCAAAAACGACTAAATTGCAAAAAGTACAAAGCTTGAGTTCTATAAGCTAGAGGCGTCTAATTGCTATGAAATTTTAAATTAGAGGTCCTTAGATGGTAATTATACCATTACTTAAGTTAGTGGACAAAAATGGACATGGAGTAAGAGAAATTTTAGTGTTTTAAAAGAATGGCATTTTAGTCATTTGGTAATTAAATGAATTAAAAAGAAAAAATCAAACCAAAATCATTGTTCATCTTCTCTCCCATGGCCGAATATCCCTAAAGAAGACATACCTAGGGTTTTTTTCATCTTTCAAGCTCACTTGTAAGTCTGTTCTTGCCCCGTTTTTAATGCTCTTTACATTTTTAAAGTCATTATAACTCGATCTACCTATTTCTAGCACTAATTTGAGGTATGATTAAGGTCTAGGGTTTGACCCATGTTAGACATGTGTGTATTTTTATGGCTAATGGTAGAAAATGCATGTTTGTTGTTAGAAAAACAACTTTTGCTAAGTGATTTTCGGTAAAAATGTAAAAAAAGACCTATTTGTAAAAGTTATAAAATAAGTAGTAAAAGTGTGATTAAGTGGAAAATATGGGCTGATATAAGTATGAAAATGATTCGGCTAGGTTTGGGTTTTGAAGAAATTAAATACATTTCAATTTACGAGCATAGGGACTAAATTGTAAAATTTTAAAACATTAGGGGCAAATATGTAATTTTTCCATAATATGATTCCTGGACTGAATTGAACAATGCGAGTATTATATAAGCTAAATTTGTTATTATAGATAAAAAAATGAGGTTCGAACCTAGATCGGGGGAAAAATAAAGTGTTTGACAAATAGGTCCCATTCTTACTATTTTTGTACCGAGGTAAGTTCATATGTAAATAATGCATTGTTATATTTATGTTTTAAATGCTTTAATATTGTATGAATTGTGATTGACTCTTAAACGTATTCGAAAAAGTTTCGACAAGCGAGAATTCCCTGTTGAGCCTTAGGAATAGAATAGGATACGAGTGATATGTCACTAAGAACCCATGTGTTTATATGATCCAGGTGCTAGTCTCATACGTCCTACCAGTGGCTGGGTATGCCAGCATATGTTGCCAATGCCTGACAGCTTGTGTGAGCAGCACTGTGTAGCTACGTCCTGACTGACAGCTTGTGTGAGCAGGCCCATGAATAGCTCGAAAACGAGCATATATGTATTATGAGATGTGAAGTAGCTTTGGCTACATTTATGACACTTATGTGCAAGATTTCCAAGTGTTAAACAGGAATGTCAAAATTGTGAAAGACTATGATTATGTTACGAGTTGGTACAATGTTACCAAGCTAGCTCGGGATTCAAAGATCGTCGGAGATCCACTCACACTATCAACACTTATTTTGGTATCAATGATTTCAACATTTTGAGTTATGGCATGTATAGGGGACTTGGTCATTTTGTTATGTGTCATAATTGATTTGGCCAAATGTGTTGGCTTATATTGGTTGAAAGTTCATTTTGTATAAGGCCATTTGAAATTTGCTACTATTGGTATAAGCAATTTATATGATGATGATGCCATTCATGAATGTGAGAATTTACATTATTTGATTTGATGAGTATGTGATGTTTTGTGTATGGTAGATGGTAACATGTGAATGATGTGTTGATGTCTTGGTTGTAGCTGATTTGGTTGTATGTAAATGCTTGAATTGGTGCTATGTTGTGTTGTGTAGGTGTGTGCATCAAAGGATGGCAAAATGGCTTGGTAAATAGCCTTATTTTTTGTCCACACGGGTAGACACACGGGCGTGTGTCTAGGCCTTGTGTGACACACGGCTTACCCCATGGACATGTGTTTCGGCTGTGTGTCCCCTGTACCTTAGTTTTGAGAAACAGGCTGTGTGTCCCCTGTACCTTAGTTTTGAGAAACAGAGTGCTCAGAATTGAGCACACGGATAAGGACACGGGCGTGTGTCTCGGGCGTGTGAACTCTGCATCTATTTTGTGAAAAATTCTAAATTTTAATTCGACCATAGGGCCTAGCACATGGGCGTGTGACTTGACCTTGTGTCTTCAATTTGTTCTTGGGTGGCAAACAGAGAGTTACACAGGATTGGGACATGGGCATCTGTGACCACACGGCATACCCACACGGGTGTGTCCCATATCTACACGAGTGTGTGACCTCTGTTTAGTGAAAAATTTTCTAAAGTTCTCTGTTTAGTCTTGAACCACCTCTAAAGTATGTTTTGGGCCTCGTAGGCTCGTGTTGGAGACTTTATAATTAAATAAAAAAAAGTTTTAATTTGGACGAAAATTCATGACTCGAAAATGTATGTTTTCTTGTGTTTAAGTCCGATAATGTCTCGTACCCTATTCTAGTGTCGAATATGGGTAAGGGGTATTACATTTAGTGGTATCAGTGCAACGGTTTAGTCGATTCTCGAACTAACGTAGTGTGCGTAAGAGTCTAGATATATATGCCATATATGAACTGTGATAGTGTGGTGACTCCTAACAATTTTAAACTGTGTTTTCATATAGTAAATGGATCCTGGCCGAGCTGTAGCTGATGGTGTAAAAAGTAATACACCAGCTCCCGCTCAAGGGGCAGCGTCATCTAAAAATAGACCTCCCACGGTTAGTCAGGGAGGAGTGGCTAGAGAAGCATTCCTCCACATGATGAATGAATGGTATTCAGAGTTTATTCGAACAAATCTGAAAGCTCAACATCCTCCACCCCCTCCTTATCCTCAACCGATTCTCGTAATTCCTTAAGGTGTGGATTTGGTAAGATAGAAGAAGCCTCCAGTTTATAAGATTCGAAAGCAAGGGGCTGAGGATTTTAGGGCTAATGTAGATGATGACCCCGAGAGAGCCAAGTTCTGGCATGAGAATACTATCAGGGTATTTGATGAATTATCATGTACACCCGAAGAATGCTTGAAATGTGCAATATCATTATTGAGGGACACAGCATATCATTGGTGGAAGACACTAGTATCTGTGGTACCGAGAGAGAGGGTTACATGGGAATTCTTTCAAGAAGAATTTCGGAAGAAATATATCAGTCAGCGGTTCAACGATAAAAAACGTAAAGAATTTCTTGAGCTTAAACAAGGCCAAATGTCGGTGACAGAGTATGAGCAACAATTTTTCAGGCTCAGTAAGTATGCCCGAGAGTGTGTTTCCTCAAAAGCGATTATGTGTAAAAGGTTCAAAGATGGGCTGAATGAGGACATTCGATTGTTAGTTGGAATCTTGGAACTAAAATAATTTGTTGTATTGGTTGAACGAGCTTGCAAAGCCGAAGAGCTAAGCAAAGAGAAAAGAAAGGCCTAGAGTGAGGCTAGAGATGCAAGAAAAAGGCCAATGAGTAAGCCATTTCAATCTCAGTCAAAGAAATCTAGAGAAATGAATTCTCGTTCGAATATATCAGCTGGGTATTCGCACAGAGACCGCGGGAAGAAATATTCGAGTTTTAAATCTCAAGCTACTTCAATGGCAAGTATGGGTAATGTTAAGTCTAACAAACCCGAAAGTCAACATTGTGGAAGAAGACATCCCAGCGAGTGTAGGTTGAATGACCGAGCTTGTTTCTAGTGTGGTTCCCAAGAGCATTTTATCTGAGATTGCCCTGAGATGGCCGAGAAAGAACAATTTTAGAGTGCAAGGCTAAGTAATACTAATAGAGGAAGGCCACTGAGAAATATCGGGAATAGAACTAGCAGTAAAAGTGTGACAAAAAATACAGCCGTGAGATCTGAGGCTAGAGTACCTGCTAGAGCTTATGCCATTCGTGTTCGTGAGGATGCGTCATCTCCCGATGTGATTACTGGTACATTTTCTCTTTATGATACTAATGTTATTGCATTGATCGATCCTGTATTGACTCATTCTTATGTTTGTATGAATTTGGTATCTAGTAAGAATTTGTATGTTGAGTCTACTGAATATGTGATTAAAGTGTCAAACCCTTAGGCAAATATGTGCTAGTCAATAAAGTTTGCAAAAATTGTCCTTTGATGATTCGAGGTCACTGTTTTCCAGCTGACTTAATGTTGTTACCATTTGATGAATTCGATGTTATTTTGGGTATGGACTGGTTGACACTGCATGATGCAATAGTAAATTGTAGACAAAAAACTATTGAATTGAAATGTGAAAATGCTGAGGTTCTTTGGGTTGAAACCGATGAGTCAAGTGAGTTGCCTATTGTGATTTTGTCTATGTCTGCTCAGAGGTATGTAAGGAAAGGTTGTGAAGTTTATCTTGCTCATATGTTGAATACAAAAATATCTGAATTGAAAATTGAATCAGTGTCGATAGTTTGTGAATATCCGGATGTGTTTCTAGAGGAGTTGCCTGGGTTACCTCCGATCAGAGAGGTTGAGTTTGCTATTGATTTAGTACCTGGGACTTTATCGATATCGATTGCTTCGTATAGGATGGCTCCGATTAAATTGAAAGAATTGAAAGCTCAGTTGCAAGAGTTGACAGATAAGGGTTTTGTGAGACCTAGTTTTTCTCTCTGGGGTGCTCCAGTGTTATTTGTAAAGAAGAAAGATAGATCTATGAGGCTTTGTATCGATTACCAACAGCTCAACAAGGTGACTATAAAGAACAAGTATCCTTTACCGAGGATTGATGACTTATTTGATCAGTTAAAAGGAGCAATGGTATTCTCAAAGATTGATTTGAGATCTGGCTACTATCAGTTGAGAGTTAAAGAGTCAGATGTGCCGTAGACCGCTTTCAGGACAAGGTATAGGCATTACGAATTTCTAGTTATGCCTTTCGGATTAACTAATTCACCTGCCATTTTTATAGACTTGATGAATAGAATTTTCCGACCGTATTTAGATAAGTTTGTGGTTATGTTCATCGATGATATTCTAATTTATTCTCAAGACGAGTCTGAGTATACTGAGCATTTAAGAACTGTATTGCAGATGTTAAGAGACAATAAATTATTTTCTAAATTCAGTAAAAGTGAGTTTTGGCTTCGAGAAGTTGGATTTTGGGGACATATCGTTTCAAGTGACGGTATTCGGGTTTATCCAAGTAAGATTTCAGCAATTGTTGATTGAAAACCACAAAAGAATGTATATGAAATTAGAAGCTTTTTAGGCTTAGCCGGTTATTATCGACGTTTTGTCAAAGGATTTTCGATAATTGCTACTCCATTGACCAAGTTGCTGCAAAAAGATGTTAAGTTTGAATGGTCCAAAAAATATCAGCAAAGTTTTGAGAAATTGAAAGCATTATTGACGAGGTACCGGTTTTAGTACAACCTAAATTGGGAAAATAATTTGTAATCTATAGTGACGCTTCATTGAATGGTTTTGGGATATGTGTTGATTCAAGAGGGAAAAGTGGTAGCTTATGCCTCGAGACAGTTGAAACCACACGAGAAGAATTATCTGACGCAGGATTTGGAATTGGCTGTCATTGTTTTTGCTTTGAAAATTTGGGGTCATCATTTGTACGGTGAGAAATGCCATATATTTCTTGATCATAAGACTTTAAATATTTGATGAATCAGAAAGATCTGAACTTGTGACAACGGAGATGGATCAAGTTACTGAAGGATTATGAACTAGTGATTGACTATAATCCAGGAAAGGCGAAAGTAGTCGCAGATGCTTTGAGCAGAAAGTCCTTGTTTGCTTTGAGAGCTACGAATATGAGATTGACTTTATCTAATGATGGTTCAATTTTGGCCGATTTGAGAGCTAGACCGGTATTTATTTAGCAAATTTGTGAAGCTCAGAAAAATGATAGTGAATTGCAAGCCAAAAGAGCTCGGTGTGAATCGGATTGTGATACAGACTTTCGGATTGGTTTAGATGATTGTTTAATGTTCCGGGATAGAGTAACTGTACCGAAAAATGATAAACTTATTCAGAAAATTTAACACGAGGCACACAGTGGTTGTTTATCAGTTCATCTAGGTAGTACAAAAATATATAATGATTTGAAGAAATTGTATTAGTGGACGGGTATGAAAAGAGATATTTCTAAATTCGTATCGAGATGTTTGATTTGTCAACAAGTAAAAGCCGAACACCAAGTGCCTTCGGGTTTAATTCAGCTTGTGATGGTACCTGAGTGGAAATGGGATAGAATTATGATAGACTTCGTAACAGATTTGTTTTTGACACCGAAAAAGAAAGATGTCATCTAGGTTGTTATTGATAGATTGACGAAATCGACTCATTTTATTCCGATACGTATTGACTACTCACTTGATAAGTTAGCTAAATTGTACATTTCTAAGATTGTGATATTGCACAGAATGCCTATTTCTATTATTTCAGATAGATATCCGAGGTTTACTTCGAGATTTTGGAAGAAATTACAAGAGGCTTTGGGTACGAAGTCAAATTTTAGTATCGCATTTCATTCGCAAACTGATGGTCAATCCGAAAGAGTAATTCAAATTCTTGAAGATATGCTCCGATGTTGTGTTCTAGAATTCGTAGGTAGTTGGTAGAAATATCTACCACTGGTCAAATTTGCTTATAACAACAAGTTTCAGTCGAGTATAAAGATGGTATCATATGAGGCATTGTATGGCCGCAAGTGTCAAACTCCGTTGTATTGGAAAAAACTTAGTGAGAAACAGATTCATGGGGTTGATTTGGTTAGAGAAACCGAAGAAAAAGTAAAGGTAATCCGTGATTGCTTGAAAGCCGCTTTAGATCGAAAAAATTCGCACGCATATTTGAAAAGAAAAGAAATCAAATTTCAAATTGGTGATAAAGTATTTCTAAAAGTATCTCCGTGGAATAAGATTCTGAGATTTGGCCATAAAGGCAAGTTAAGTCCACGTTTCATTGGGCCGTATGAGGTTACTAAAAGAATAGGGTTAGTGGCATATCGATTAGCTTTACCGATAGAATTGGAAAGGATTCATAATGTGTTTCATGTTTCAATGTTGTGACGATACCATTTTGATCCCTCACATGTGATTTCTCTGACAGAGATTGAGATACGACCTGATATGATTTACGGTGAGGAACCGATCAAGATCTTAGCTCGGGAAGTTAAACAGTTAAGAAATAAAAGTATAGCCTTAGTGGAAGTTTTATGGTAACGACATGGGGTCGAAGAGGATACATGGGAACTTGAGGAAGCTATAAGAAAATAGTACACAAACTTATTTCCTAGTAAGATTTTCAGGGACAAAAATTCCTAAAGGGGGGAGAGTTGTAACAGCCCGATTTTGGGACTAGTCGGAACAGTGGTTTCGGGACCACAAATCCGATGTAGAAAAATTTATTTTTCTTATATTTTTATGGTGTACAGTTTTGTGGAATGATTCTATGAAAATTTTGCTCGAAAATTTTGACATTTGAACACTCAATTTAGCAAAAACGATTAAATTGCAAAAAGTGCAAAACTTAAGTTCTATAAGCTAGAGGTGTCTAATTGCTATGAAATTTTAAATTAGAGGTCCTTAGATGGTAATTAGACCATTACTTAAGTTAGTGGACAAAAATGGACACAGAGTAAGAGAAATTTTAGTGTTTTAAGAAAAGGGCATTTTCCAAGCTTGATTGTAAGTCTGTTCTTGCCCCGTTTTTAATGTTCTTTACATTTTTTAAGTCGTTGTATCTCGATCTACCTATTTTTAGCACTAATTTGAGGTATGATTAAGGTATAAGGTTTGATCCATGTTAGACATGTGTGTATTTTGATGGCTAATGGTAGAAAATGCATGTTTGTTGTTAGAAAAAACAACTTTTGCTAAGTAATTTTCGATAAGAATGCAAAAAGGACCTATTTGTAAAAGTTATAAAATAAGTAGTCAAAGTGTGATTAAGTGGAAAATGTGAGTTGTTATAAGTATGAAAATGATTCAGCTAGGCTTGGGTTTTGAAGAAATTAAATACATTTCAATTTACGAGCATACGGACTAAATTGTAAAAATGTGAAACATTAGGGGCAAAAATGTAATTTTTCCATAATATGATTCTTGGACTAAATTTAACAATGTGAGTATTAAATAAGCTTAATTTGTTATTATAGATCAAGAAAAATGAGGTTCGAATCTAGATCGGGGGAAAAACAAAGCGTTTGACGATTAGGTCCCATTCCTACTATTTTTGTACTGAGGTAAGTTCGTATGTAAATAATGAATTGTTATATTTATGTTTTAAATGCTTTAATATTTTATGAATTATGATTGACTCTTAAACATATTCGACAAAGTTTCAATAAGCGAGAATTCCCTGTTGAGCCTTAGGAATATAATAGGATACGAGTGATATGTCACTAAGAACCCATGTGTTTATGTGATCCGAGTGCTGGTCTCGTACGTCCTACCAGTGCCTGGGTATGCCAGCATATGTTTCCAATACGTGATAGCTTGTGTGAGCAAAGATCAGTAGCTACGTCCCGCTGACGATACTTGTGTGTGAGCAGTAGAGAATAGCTCAGCGAACGAATATATGTATTATGAGATGTGAAGTAGCTTTGGCTACATTTATGGAAATTATGTGCAAGATTTCCAAGTGTTCAATAGGAATGTCAAAATTGTGAAAGACTATGGTTATGTTGCGAGTTGGTACAGTGTCACCAAGCTAGCTCGGGATTCAGAGATCGTCGGAGATCCACTCACACTATCAACAATTATTTTTGTATCAATGGTTTCAACATTTTGAGTTATGGCATGTATAGGGGACTTGGTCATTTTTTTATGTGTCATAATTGATTTGGCCAAATGTGTTGGCTTATATTGGTTGAAAGCTCATTTTTTATAAGGCCATTTGAAATTTGCTACTATTGGTATAAGCAATTTATATGATGATGATGCCTTTCATTAATGTGAGAATTTACATGATTTGAGTTGATGAGTATGTGATGTTTTGTGTATGGTAGATGGTAACATGTGAATGATGTGTTGATGTCTTGGTTGTAGCTGATTTGGTTGTATGTAAATGCTTGAATTGGTGCTATGTTGTGTTGTGTAGGTGTGTGCATCAAAGGGTGGCAAAATGGCTTGGTAAATAGCCTTATTTTTGTCCACATGGGTAGACACACGGGCGTTTGTCTAGGCCATGTGTGACACACGGCTTGCCCCATGGGCATGTGTTCTGGCCGTGTGTCCACTGCACCTTAGTTTTGAGAAACAGAAAGCTTAGAATTGAGCACATGGACAGAGACACGGGCGTGTGTCTCAGCCGTGTAGATGACACGGCCTTGGACACAGGCGTGTGTCCTGAGCGTGTGAAGTCTGCACTTATTTTGTGAAAAGTCATAAATTTTAACTCAACCACACGGCCTAGCACACCGGCATGTGACTTGGCCGTGTGTCTTCAATTTGTTCTTGGGTGACAAATAGAGAGTTACACAGGGTTGGGACATGGGTGTCTGTAACCGTACGGCATGCCTACACAGGCGTGTGACCCTTGTTTAGTGAAAAATTTTCTAAGTTTTGTAAAATTTTCTAAAGTTCTTGATTTAGTCCCAAACCGCCTCCAAAGCATGTTTTAGGCCTCTTAGGCTCGTATTAGGGACTTTATGATTAAATTCAAAAAAAATTTAAACTGGACGAAAATTTATGACTCAAAAATGTATATTTGCTTGTGTTAAAGTCTGGTAATGCCTCGTACCCTATTTCGGCGTCGAATACAGGTAAGGGGTGTTACATATTTTCCCTTGGTACCACAAAAGATATGGTTTTCCACCAATGGTAGGCTGTGTCTTTCAACAAAGATACCATACATTTCAGACATTCAGCTAGTGTACATGATAACTCATCTAGAACTCGAATAGTATTTTTCATCCAGAACTCGACCCTCTCTGGATCGTCATCGGCCATAGCCCTAGATTCTTTAGCCCCATGTTTTCTGATTTTATCTATTAGAGCCATACCAGTTTTAGCAGGTCTAGCATTCTATGGCATTTCATCATGTTGTGAAGCAGGTGGGGGAGGTCATTGAACAACAAGTTTGTTCTCATATATTCACTAAACAATTGATCCATCAATTCAAAGAAGGCTGCTTTTTTGCCCCACTTTGGCCCTCATATATAGGCCTTCTACTACCACTAGATGCAGCTCGTTGAACGGAAGCTTGAGCAGCGCTCTCATCTTCCTCAGTCTCGGCTCTAGCTTGGTTAGAAGACATTATTATATGAAAATACATTTAAAAGTGGTTAGGAGATATCATGCTATCATAATTTATATAATGGCATGTATAGCTAGACTCGTAATTGCTACGTTAGTCTAAGAATCGACTAAACCATAGCTCTAACACCACTAAATGTAACACCCCTAACCCGTATCTGTTGTCGAAATAGAGTTTCAGAGTATTACTAGAACATTCAGAACATTTTTCAGATAATTCCTATAAATTACTATTCATCTACCGAGATCATTCAAAATGTCCCTTAATTGGACCCTTGAGGCCTAATACGAGTATTAGAATCAAGTTGGACTTAATCGAAAACTCATAAAATTTTTCGCGACATTTCAAAAATTTTCCAATGTGCAGGGCTCACACGCCCATGTGGTCGCACCGTGTACAACACACACCCGTGTCCCTAACCTGTGTAACTCTTGGACTTTTAAGGCATGAAGAAATTGAAGTCACACGGCCAAGTCACACACCCGTGTGCTAGGCCGTGTGGCGAATCTTATTTTCAAAATTTAGGTGCAGTATTCACTCAGCTATGTAACATGCCCGTGTTCAAGGCCGTGTCAACCACACGGCTAAGACACATGCCCGTGTCTCTGCTCGTGTACCCAATTATGAGCATTCTGTTTCTAATTTTTAGGATGTAGGGGACACACGACACAAACCACATGCCCATGGGACAGGCCATGTGTCACACACGGCCAAGACACATGCCTGTGTGTCTACTCGTGTGGACAAAATAAAGTCATTTCCTAGCCTCATTTGTCACCCAAAACTTACCATTTTCCTACACCAAAACTCACAAGCATATATCCACCAATCCAACATCATATTCACATAAATTTATCCATCAATCGTGTGGTATTATCTCATGCATCAAAGGATTTAAACTTACTCTTATCATGAACTTATATGCTAACATAATTCCAACAAACTAACAAATAATAAACACTTATGTGATTACCAAAATATTACTTCAAAAATAGCCAAACTTAGACCACTACTAGCCACTCCAATGGTTAGATTACAAAACAAAAATTACAAGCCAGCATTGGCTAAATAAGCTTATACATGCCATTATACCAAAATGAGATTTCTATTTCTACCAAAATGAGATAGTGGATAGTGTGATGACTACTCCGATCGACTTTCAGCCTTCACAAGCTTTGAGCACTATAAAACAGGGAAAATCAAACAGAGTAAGCATTTTATGCTTAGTAAGTTCATATAACGGAAAATAAACTTACTGGTCATATTTATTAATACAAGCATACATAAATTTACATTCCATCAATTTTGGGTAAGTTACCTAAACACATACACTTCTTCAACAAGTTAGTTATATAATCTCATATGAATGTCAAGTAAACATAGATGAGCTCATCACATTACAAGCTTCCATTAATTTCACCTTTCCACACTTCAAGAGTTATTTCTGTTGAACTATTGAAATCTCGACGGATGTTCGGGTAATATACACATGTGCAAAAGTACCCATTACGGCACATAATAAAAAAGGCACACTCTTGAGCCGTACATTTTACAGTAGGATTACCAGTCCAGGCTAAATCCTATCCGTAGCATATGCTCTAGAGAGCTTAATATGGATTACTTGTCCGGGCTAAATCCAATTTATAACCTAAGCTCAAGAGGGCTTACATTAGAACTACCCGTCTGGGCTAAATTTTATCTGCAACATTTGCACTATTATTCTTAACCCATCGAAATTCAACATTCAACTGGAGCATGACAATTTGTCCATTTTTCACAACTTATGACTATTTCATTATGTATATCACCTCATACATATCAACACAATCATAAAATTCAATTCAAGCATATTAACATACATATTTAAGTTACACGAACTTACCTTGAAAATGGTTCGTATTTGAATTTCAACTAATCTGAAACCTTTTGCTTCCCTCAATCTAGTTCCATGGTTGGTCTTTCTGGATCTATATGGGTAAATTTAACTATTAATCTATCACATTTCATATACATTTACACCCTATTACATCCTAGGCAAAATTACCATTTTGCCCTTATCCTTTTCAAAAATTCTGATTTCATCCCTAGGCCCGAAAAATAAAATTCATGAAATTTAACCCTCTTTCCAAGCCTAGCCAAAATTTATATATTGCACTTACAGCACATACATTTCACAAATTTTAGAATTTTCCGTGGGTTTTACCACCTTTTCATTTTAGTCCCTAAATTAAGTTTTCATCAAAAATTGTTTCATAAAAGTTGTTTATCTATGATTAACTTTTCATTTTCTACCATAAATTTCAAATTTTCAACAAATTCATCCATGACCCATATTTCATACCTTTATAAATTTTCAAATAAATCCCCTAACAGAAAGATTAGGCTATCCCGATTCCAAAAATATAGAAATTACTAAAAACAGGACTTGATTTCATACCTTATTGAGCTTGAAAAAACTTTTTCCTCTCTCTTAGGGTTTCCATAGAAAAATTGGGGAAGATGATATGAAATTAGATGATTTTTTTCTTTTTAATTAATTATCATCTATTAATTTTACTGATTTTCAATTTAGTCCCTACCCTTTTCTAATTTTTCCATGGATGAGTCATTAAAATATCTACTAACTACTCTTCAATAGTCTAATTACCATATAAGGACATTAAGTTTTGAATTCCATAGCTATTTGATACCTATACTACTAGAACCCAACTTTTGCATTTTATACAATTTAGTCCTTTCCCTAATTAAACTCACAATCGGTAAAATTTCCATACCAAAATTTTCATGTGACCTTCCTATCATGATGCCAACCATAAAATAAAATAAAATAAATTTTTATTTTTGGCTCGGATTTGCAGTCTCGAAACCACTGTTTCGACCTCACTGAAAATGAACAATTACATGTGGTTTGATCCGGGGCTACGGACTTGCATAATCTCGAATTCTTGTTGAAAAAATTATTTAAATATTTTGAATCATATTTTTCATCATTAATTTTTTCCTACAATTTAGTTCTGAAGTTTCAAACTAATAACAGAATTCCAATATGTGGATCTTGTTCATAGGAGTAATTCTAAGAAACAATCCAAGAAATGCACAGTTTTGATAAAAAAATGGATTGTTCTGTAAATGTGTTTTTGGTCTGGTTCAGGTTGAAATTTGTCAAAGAATTTGGGCCATAAGTTTTGAACTTTTTTCTGGTAGGATCTCAAAAGATGATGGTCCATACCAATTCCACCATTTTTGGAATCAGTTTGGGAATTTGAATTGCCTACCGTATTTGAAATATATGAGCCAAGAATGTCTCATATGTTGATTGTTCATTAAGAAGCCATTGTACCATGCCATTTGGTAATACCAATATGTAAAATATGGGCGGCGGTCAATTTTGGTAGTAAATTTGGCTAGAAATTTCTTTGGAGAATTTAGGTTTTCACCCCAATCCCTTGGTCAAAGAATTTTTAATATTTGGGCTATTGAATGAGTAATAAAATTTGGATCTTTTGGGTTTGTGTAGTGTTTGAACAATACTGATCCAGTTTGAACCAGTATGTTTTCATAATACTACTGAGGTTTTTGAGAATCCAATGGCTTGAAATGCTATCCATTGAAAAGTTCTTTTGCAAGTATATGTGGAGGTTTTTCTGAAAATTCTTCCTCCATAATAAGATTTTTTTTCAAAACATTCGTTTGGAAAATATTGTGAGGATTTTTGTGTAGCAATCTATGAAGACTAGCTATTTCTTTTGGAAAAACATCTTGGAGAGATGTCTCTTTTAAAATATTTTTGAGAGATTTTGGTTTGTGTAAAACAATCTCTTTATTTTTTAAAATCTTTACTGCTTCACTAGCAATTTGCTTGAGAGGAGTTTTCTCTTTCATTTGAGAAAAGGCCAATGCCACTTCTAGAGATGGTGAAAGGGACTCAATCCATTTTTTGATTTGAGAACCAATTTCATTTGGATCTTGTGCATCTTGAACGAATGTATTTTTGGAGGATTTTGATGAGGATGATGATCTCTTATTTTCTTCTTCATGGCAAATTTTATACCATGACTTAATTGGTTTTGAAGAAATTTGGGTTTTGGATGTTTCTCCTATTTTTCTTTTTCCTTTGTCTCGAAATTAGGGTGACATTTTTGAAGAAACTCTCTAGCGAGAAAATCAGGGAAAGAATTACTTTCTTCTTTGATGTATTCAATATCAAAATCAAATATGTTCAAAATTGTCTGGCATCTTACAAAAAAAATTTTGAGCCAATATTGTGAACATCTTTTTAAAAAACTTCTTTTTCTAATTTACAATCAATTCATAAAAGAAATTTTTTATTTAGTAAATCACTTTGGAATTTTGTACAAACAATTGATAAATTTTCTTTTTTAATAGTACCATAATTTTGTTGAGTTGGATTCCAGTGTCTAGAAGTAAATTGGACTATTTGCTCTTTTCTCCCTTTAACTTGTTTTAGGATCCTATCATATCCTATCTCAGAAGCATATGTTTCTACTATCTTGGGGACATTTGGATCAGCGAAATATAAACTAGGAAGCTTAGTAATTTGTTTTTTTAATTTGGGCGATAATATTGGTGTGGTCATTTATCCAAGGTTGTGAATTCTTTTTGAGCCTATCATATAATGATTTATATAATTTTCTAAGACCTGGGTAAAAGTCTATGACATAATTGAGGTTTCCTAATAATCTTTGTAATTGGACTTTATCAACGATTTGGTGTACGAATTTGCTAGCAAATTCTATGGACCTTTCTATTGGGGTAATGGTTCCTTGGGTAATGAAATGACCTAAAAACCTTACTTTGGTTTAGAAAAAAACTTATCCTTGATTTAGAAACTATTAAACCATTATTTTTTATGACTTTCATAAAGATGGATAAATGTTTGAAGTGTTTTTCTAAATTTTCTGAAAACACTAATACATCATTCATGTATACTATTGTGAATTGAGAATTTTGGTAAAAAAAATATCATTCATTATTTTTTGAAATTCGGATGGAGCATTTTTTAATCTTAAAGGCATGATATTCCATTCATATTATCCAAATGGTACAGTAAATGTCGTTTTGTATCTTTCTTCTTCTTTTATTTGGATTTGCCAAAATCCCGATTTCATGTTAAATTTTGAGAAAATATTTGCATTGTAGAGTTTTTGTAAAAAATCTTTTTTTTTTTTGGTATTGGGTATCTAATCTATTTTAAGGCTTGATTAAGAGGTTTGTAATTAATTACTAACCTTGGGGTTCCTCTTTCGAGTTTTTCGTTTTTCATTACATAAAATGTTGAACAACTCAAAGGAGTACTGTTTTTTCTAATTAATTTTTTTATTAAAAAGATCTCGTGTTTATTTTTTTACAAAATTTCTCCATTTCTTTGTTCATTTGTATTGGCCTTGCTTTTGTGGGTATTTGTCTTTCATCAATATTATTTTCATATGGTAATGTTATTTCGTGTTTTTTCCTATCCCAAAAGGTATTAGGAACGTTAGAACAAATTGTTGATTCTATTTCTTCTTTAATTTGATTTATCATTTTTTGGACTTCTCTTTTTTCTAATTGTTCAGTAATTTTTTTAAAACATATTTCTTCTTTCAGAAAAGAGATTTGTTTCTTTTTAAAATTAATTAAATTATTGATTTGCCCATTATGGATAGATAAAGATTTTAATAAGTTGAGATTTCTTACTTTTGGTATTTCTACAAAAGGAAATTCTACTTTAGTGTTTTAAACTTCGGTAGAGATAGAGTTATTTGTTACTTTATATGGTTTGAGTAAATATATGAATAGGGTTCCTAATATGACTAATATCTTTTACCATTAGAAAACATATTTGATATTTTATACCTTTGTTGCATATTTCTGCATTAGGAATTTTGTAAGTAATTTTTAGTCTTTTATCATTTGTAGCTTTAAGAGATTCTGATGTTTTGTCATAATATTTTATTGGAATAATCCCTTCTCTGATATAGTTTTGGTCTGCTCCTATATCAAAAAGGGTTATGTTTCTTGTAACACCCCTCACCCGTATTCAACACCAGAATAGGGTTACGGAGCATTACCGGACTTATAACACATATAACCATGTGTCACATGATCACCAGACACGCCCGTGTCACAAGCCATGTGAAAACAAGGGGTACATACTGACTTGGGTCACATGGCCAACCACACGCTCGTGTGTCTAGCCCATGTGCCCTTTGAAGTGGCCACACACGCCCGTATGCCAGGCCGTGTGCTAGGCCGTGTGCCAATTAGGGGGTATACTGGCTTGTACCACACGGCCAGTCACACGCCCATGTGTGAGACCGTGTGGAGTATACTGACTTCATTTTAATATCAACACCAGGGAACACACGACCGTGTAACATGACCATGTGTCACACACAGCCGAGACACACACCGTGTCTTTGTCCGTGTGGACAAAAATAGGCTATTTGCAAAGCCATTTTGCCACCCTATTTTTACATACCTGCACAAACATAATTTGTAACATTTTATAACTCAATAGGCAGCCAATCCACAACATCTCATACATATTTTATACCAATTCGACATAGTATTCAAATACCTAATTAATATCATGCATTTTCCATTCATATGCCTAATACATATCAAGACAACATTTTCATATTTCCATTCCATCTACTACTTGTCAAGACATACCATATTTGAATACTTATACACAACCAAAACATTATACCAAGTTAAGTCAAATCACATGGCTTTATCATATACCACAACATGTACCAAAATCACCATCCCAAGTAACCATAATTATCATCTTTATAACTAACTTATACATGCCATATTTACATATATCCATAAGTTCAAAGGTACCAATCAGCAACTAGATATTGTGATGTGTAACTTCGACTTAATCCAAATTGAGCAAGCTATCGAACCTCTATAAAACACGGAAAAGAAACAAAGTAAGCTTTATAGCTTAGTAAGCTCGTATAATTCAGAATTTAACTTACCTTTTATGCATAATCAAACAGTTAAACAAAGTATATCAAATTCACTTGCCAAATACCTATACACAAGCATTCATCCTCAAGTTAGTCACATAAGTGCATGTAATCATCCATTATCTCAATTTAATACTCAATACATTGTATCATATTTCATTTATATATATCATGTACATCATTTGTAACATTTCATTCTCAATCATATAAACCGTAATTCATTTAATAACAGTAACTCATCCTTATAAATAGTACTTCATCCATATATCAATAATTCATCCGTGTAACACATAGCTTTTTCTCATAACCAATAGCAAAATTTATGCTCGTTGAACCTATAAATCAGTAATCTGTATTATTCATTATCATTTTCGCTCTTTTGAGCTATGATCAATAAGCTCCTCCTGAGCTGATGGATAGTAAGCTCTATTGAGCTGAAACAGTAAGCTCTGACGAGCTGAAAACAGTAAGCTCTTACTATTTGATATATTAGTAAGCTCATACGAGCTGCGGTGACTCTGCAACACATGCAGAATCTCGATCCAAACGATAACCCTAGTGACATGTCACTCGTATCCTACGAATTCCTACGGTTCAAACGGGGCCCGGTAACCATCAAACCATATCAATAAGGCATTTGAATTTCAAGTAGATAATTTACTCAATTACATATATTTATTTCAAATAATTACAAGTATTAAAAAGTTTGATTCTAATTATACGAACTTACCTCGAATTCTCGGATGGAAATTATCGACTATTCGTCCACTTTCCTTTTTCCCAATCTAATCCCGATCTCGGCTTATCTTGATCTATATATTATCAAATTGAGCACATTCAACATTCGATCTATTCAATTTAGCCTATAATTCATATTTTGGCAAATTTACACATTTTCCCTAATGTTTCACACTTTTACAATTTAGTCCCTATCACATAAAATTGCAAATTCATGTAATTAATCACAAACTCATGCTTAGTAGAATTTTAATGGAGTCCCTTCTTTTATTTATTCACACTTTTACCCACATAATTTTACATTTTCACAAATTAATCCCTTTTTGACATTTTTGTCAAAAATCACTTTACAAAAACTATTAATCTAACAGTAAACTTTCCAAATCTATCATAGTTCATCAAATTACTCAAGCATTCAACAATGGAAACATGATAAATCTTTAAGAGTTTCAAGATCTAAGATACGAGCAAGCTAGAATACGAAGCAACGATCTAAAAAACATAGAAATCATTAAAAACCGAATAAAAATGGACTTACAATTGAAGATCAAAGTGACCGAACCCTAAAACACCAAAAATGGCTTTCTCCCTTTGAATATTTGGTTGATGATGAAGAACATAAAAAGATGATATGTGATATTTATCATTTAATTATGTTTTACTAACTAAATTACAAAATTATCCTTAATCATAAACCATTTAAATACCTTAATATATGTCCATATATGTCCACTCACCCTTCAAATGGTTTAATTACCATTTAAGGCCACCATATTTAAAAACCAAAGCTATTTGACACCTTTATCTAATAGAACAACACTTTTGCATTATAAGCAATTTAGTTTTTTTTACCGAATTAAGCATTCAAACAGTAAAATTTATTTACAAAACTTTCACACAATAATTCTATAATGCTGTAAAATTTAATAAAATAATAAAATAAATATTTTGACTTCATATTTTTGGTTCCAAATCCACTGTTCCGATTTGACTAAAAACGGTCTGTTATATTTCTAATTGAAATTCATTATTTATAAAAATATTTATTTTTATTAAATATCTTTGGATAGATACTTCAGTTAGAGCCATCATATATTCCTGTGTATTTTCTTCAGCTTCAGGCTCAGTTTCTGACGATCTATTTTTTGGGATTTCATGTTTTAAGGCTTGCATTTATTTTTTCATTTCTTGTTGTTCCATTTTAAGCTGAAAAAATTCTAATTTAATTTGTTTTATTTCTAATAGTAATTCAGAATTTGTAATTTTTCAGGGTTTTATTTTTCATATTTATTAAATATTATATCTTGTATATTGTACATTTGTGATTGGCTAGAATTAATTTTTTTTTCTTTTTCTGGTTTATCTTTTAATAAGGATTTTAATTTCAAAAGGTATTCTCTTTTAAGTTCTGGGTCTTGAATTTTATTAATAACTTTAATCATAAATTTTTGGTATTTGGTTAACATATTAATTGAAGTTTCATTTTCATTATCAGAGGATTAGGATGTTGTATGTAATCCGTCTATTTGTAATTCATCTATTTCGGTAGATGTATCATTTTCAAAAGAAGTTGTTTCTAAGAGAATCTCATTTAATTTTTGTTCAATTTCTTCATCTAGACTTAAATTATTAATTTTTCTTTTAATTTTGCAATATTTTGAGATGTGTAATGGTTTTCCACATCTATAACATTTTATTGTTTTATCTATTTTGTTTTCTTTTTTTGTTGTTTCTTTTCTTTTTTGTATTTTCTATATTTGGGTTTTTTATAATATTATGAAATATTCTTTCTCCTATTTTTTGGTTTTACAAGGCAACATGTTTTTGAAGAACAAGGTTCATTTCTACTATCAAATTGGTGGCAGAATGATCCTAATTCCTTTCTACATTGAGATCTTTCTTTCTTAAGTTTTTTTTTTGTAATTTTAAATCTTGACAAATTTTTAATCTTTCTTTTTGGGTGAAACTAATTAGTTCACCATATATAAGTTTTTCATACGGAATAATACCTCTGTAATTTTTTCTTATTTGATTTCTAACTTTTTCTCCTAGTAAAGTAAGAAGTCCTACTAGAAACTTTTCTTTCCAAAATGGTTGTTGGTTATTAGATCTTTGCATAACTCTAGTCATAAAGACATCTTTATACCATTTAAAATCAGTTAATGTTTTGCATTTTAAATTTGATAATAATTCTGAATTTCTATATTTGAGATGAGAATGATCTCCTATAAAGTGTTTAGAGATTGAGAAAATTAAAGTTGCTACTGCATCTTGGATTTCTCTTCCTTGTTCATCCAAAATAATTCTTCCTTGATCATTTTTTTTATTGCTTTCAAGATTACTTCTTATTGGGTCTTAGTGAGTGCATGGTCCCACCATCATTTTAATTAACTAGTAAATCACTAATTAATCCATTTTGGTTTTAGGTTTTATAAACATTTGAAACCATTGTCATTTGTTGTAATAAACTGAGAATATTATATTCAAACATTCCGTCTATATCCATTCATAAATTGTATTAGCATTGTATTTATTTTGGAAAACGTGTTTTCTTCTATATTAAGATTAGGTTCTTTCCAAGACATTTTGTTAATTTGTTGTTCATCTGATTGGTCAGAGTCAGATTGGGAAGATTGGTGTAATGCATTTACTGAATATTGGGCTTGCATTGAGGTATCAGCTGCAATTAATTCAGACTTGTAACTTTCCAAAGCATCAAGTCTATTTTGGATTTCTGTTAAGAAATCATTTTGGGATTTTCGGAAAGGTTTTAGAATTTCATAAGGTGTAAATATTGGTTCTTTAGAACTTCTTTCTGCTACCTCTTTTACTGGTTCTTTCTTAATCGGTTGATTTTCTACCAAATTTTCAATATAATCTAATTGTTTTCCTATTGTATGAAGACTGATATTTGTATAATTGTTTTGTTCTACTATCATTTTAATATCTTTTGATGAGATTTGTTCTCCTACATCAGAAGCTCTCATTCTTAAAGGATTTGCTTTTATTCTAGTATTTTTGTGAATATATTGAACCTCCATTAAAAAGGGGATGTTGAGATTCAACTTCTCCTTTATTAGTCTGCCATCTAGTATTACGTTTTATTGCATTAACTGACTCTGAATAGTATTTTTCAAACCATTCAAAGAATTTTATATGAATTTTATCGATATTCATGAATTCATAATACACTTGAAGAATGCTTTCTTTTTTATCTTTATAATTTTTAAAGTAGTCTTTTTTGCTTATTTTTGCTGGAATAGAAGTGTTTTCTACACCATTCCTTATTTATCTCAAGATATTTTTCTAGAACAAATATTTCTGAATTTTCTTCTTTTCTTGCATTATTAGTCATTGATGAATATGTTGGTGACATATTAGGTGAATTTTGGGGACTCTTTCCTGTCTGGCGTAGATAGGTTGAGCTATATTTGAGGAATTATCTATTCCTTCTAAATTGGTTCTAAATGTTGTTGGGATAGAAGAGGTAAAGGCTCTAGCTGTCCTAAAATCTGTCGTTTGTGTTTCTGAATTTAACTCTTCTTCTAAATTTAACCTCCTAAAAGCTGTGCAAGTACTTCCTATTTCAAAGGAATGCCTTGAAGGCATTCTTCATGGCCTGTTGACTATTAATTCAACTGTGTCATCTTGGTGTTGGGAATTTCACTTAGTGAAATGTTTCTTATTGGATTTGATGTCATAGGGTCTGTAGCACCCTTAAGTTTCCACCTATTAGGAAGGTTGATTTCATGCCATTGTATTATTCTTGGGATTGTGGTATGAGATCTTAAGGTATTTGTTTCTATTAAGAGGGTTTCTCCTTTTGCACTTTGAAGTAAAGCCTTGGTATTAACAACAGAATACATAGCTTTCAAGTGGAGCCTATAGACTAAAATTAGTACCTCCGAATCAGAAAGCATTTTTTAGTTATGAGTATGAATTTGGAGCATCAAAGATTGTAAAATATTTTTGTCAGTTAAAGAAACCATAAAATTTGGATAACAATTAAAATGTATTAGGCCAGTACATAAGCTTGTTTCTATAGTTACTAATAATGAGTCATTAAACATGATGTGTCTTTAGTCTTTTAAGACAATTAAAATTGAGGCATTTTTAGTGGCTTCAACACTAAGAGGTTTGACACCAACTTAGACTAATCCAAAATGGACATATTTGTATTTTTGTTCTTTGACTTTATTAATGATGACTTTATCTAATAATTGGATTGTTTCGTATTCTTTTTTAATAGGTAAACTCCTTTCTCTTGTTTTTATAACATAACTGCAAAAAGCATTTAAATTTTCAAAAGTTGTTTTCTTGTAACCTTGGTTTGTTGGAACTCTTGGAAGAGTCTAATTATCAAATCTTTGGGGAATATTTTTGTAATATTCTTCTTGTTTATTAACAGTGTTATTTGATGTTTGGTTAAACTTTTGGGATTAATTGGAAACAAAGCTTGCAGAAGAATTGATTAATTGGAAACAAAGCTTGCAGAAGAATTGGTTCTTCTAAGGAAGGGAAACATTCTTTATTTTTTTTATTTCCTACAAGGGAGTTCTACTATCAGGATTTCTAGATTACTATAGTTGCCTACAGGGATACTTTGTCCTTAACATGCCTAACTCATGGCTAAATGGATTGTGTATCAATACTTAGCAAAATAATAATACATTAATAAAGACAGTTAAACCAGAACTCAAAAATATTGAAAACAAATTAAATATTTTTAAAACTTAGAAATAACTGCTCCTACTTGGCTCTGATACTAGATTTTCTCGAGGATTTGAGGATGGAATTTGTAATGTGATAGTCGAAATTTGATATTTGAAATTAAAATTTGAAAGATTGTTAAATTTTTGAAAACGAAAATAATTTAAAAACTTAAATTTTGAAAACTTAAAATTTGGAGAAACGAGAACTTAAAATTTGGAGAGACGAGTTTTGATATCTAAATTGAGTATTTCAAGTTGTGCCTTTCATTCTAAATCTGATAGCCTTTTATAGAGGGCTATTGTCTCTTTACATCATTTGAAACAGGAAATACAATCCCTTACATTATTACATAATTGAAACTTTTGTTACATAATTGGAACTTTTCAGATAATATATTCTCTAGTTACAAAAATACAAACTACAAAGAATATTCACTATTCATGCTAGAGAATATTTATTGTTCATGCTAAAGAATCTTAATGTTTATTCCAAAGATTTTTACTGTTCATGCCAGAGAATATTTACTATTCACGCCAGAGAATATTTCTTGTTCACCCGTCTTTTCTTGCAGGGTATATTTACTGACACAAGAGAATATTTCATGTTCATCTCCATTCATTTCTTTATTTTACATCATTTTTTCTTCGTCCTGGTAATGCTTATTGAGATGGTATCGTCTACAAGGTCCATCGTTTTGATTGAAGACATTGAAGATTTCTCATCTTCGAATTCGGAATCCATTGAGTTGAGCTTTTCAGCCATGAGTTTTTTGTATTCCTTTCTGGTTTTACCTTGAGCTAACATTGCACTAGTTGTCGGTTTTTCTTGAAGGAATTTTGCTGTGGTTTGATCTAGAGCTGCGGACTTGCATAATCTCAAATTCTTGTTGAAAAAATTATCCAAATATTTTGAATAATATTTTTCATCATAAAATTTGTCCCACCATTTAGTTATGAAGTTTCGAACTAATAACAGAATTCCATAATGTGGATATTGTTCATAGGAGTAATTCCAAGAAACAATCCAAGAAATGCACAATTTTGAAAAAAATGGATTGTTCTGTAAATGTATTTTTGGTCTGGTTCAGGTTGAAATTTGTCAAATAATTTGGGCCATAAGTTTTGAATTTTTTTTTGGTAGGATCTCAAAAGATGATGGTCCATACCAATTCCACCATTCTTTGAACCATTTTGGGAATTTGAATTAGGTACCGTATTTGAAATATATGAGCCAAGAATGTCTCATATGTTGATTGTTCATTAAGAAGGCGTTGTACCATGCCATTTGGTAATCCCAAAATTGTAAAATACAGGTGGTGGTCAATTTTGGTAGTAAATTTCACTGGAAATTTTTTGGAGAATTTGGGTTTTCACCCCAATCCTTAGTCAAAGAATTTTTAATATTTGGGCTATTGAATGAGTAATAAAATTTAGATCTTTTGGGTCTGTGTAGTGTTTGAACAGTACTGAACTAGTATGTTTTCATAATACTACTGGGGTATTTGAGAATCCAATGGCTTGAAATGCCATCCATTGAAAAAGTTCTTTTGCAGGCATATGTGGAGATTTTTCTGAAAATTCTTCCTCTATAATAAGAATTTTTTTAAAAACATTTGTTTGGAAAGTATTATGAGGATTTTTGTGTAGCAGTCTGTGAAGAAACTACTATTTCTTTTGGAAAAACATCTTGGGGAGATGTCTCTTTTAAAATATTTTTGAGAGATTTTGGTTTGTATAAAATAATCTCTTTAATTTTTGAAATCTTTACTGCTTCAACAGTAATTTGCTTGAGAGGAGGTTCCTCTTTCATTTGAGAAAAGGCCAATGCCATTTTGAGAGATGGAGAAAGGGACTCAATCCATTTTTTGATTTGAGAACCAATTTCATTTAGATCTTGTGCATCTTGAACAAGTGTATTTTTAAAGGATTTTGATGAGGATGGTGATCTCTCATTTCCTGCTTCATGGCAAATTTTATACCATGACTTAATTGGTTTTGAGGAAATTTGGGTTTTGAATGTTTCTCCTATTTTTCCTTTTCCTTCGTCTCAGAGTTTGGGTGGAATTTTTGAAGAAACTCTCTGGTGAGGAAATCAGGCAAAGAATTAGTTTCTCGTTTGATGTATTCAATATCAAAAATCAAATATGCTAAAAATTGCCTGCCATTTTGCAAAAATTTATTTTAAGCTAATATTTTGAACATCTTTTTGTAAAACTTCTTTTGCTGATTTAGAATTTTTTATTTAATAAATCATTTAGAATTTCGTAATGCATAAAACATTTGATAAATTTTCATTTTTAATAGTACTATAATTTTGCTGAGTTGGATTCCAATGTTTGGAAGTAAATTGGACTATTTGCTCTTTTCCCCTTTTAACTTGTTTTAGGGGCCCACCGTATCCTATCTCAGAAGCATTTGTTTCTACTATCTTGGAGGGCATTTGGATCAGCTAAATATATACCAGGAAGCTTAGTAATTTGTGTTTTAATTTGGGCGATAATATTGGTTGTGGATTCTTTTTTAGCCTATGATATAATGGTTTGCATAATTTGCTAAGACCTGTATAAAAGTCTATGACATAATTGAGGTTTCCTAAGAATCTTTGTAATTGGACTTTATCAAGGATTTGGTATAGGAATTTGCTAGCAAATTTTATGAACCTCTCTATTAGGGTAATGGTTCCTTGGGTAATGTAATAACCTAAAAACCTTACTTTGGTTTGGAACAAACTTATCTTGGACTTAGAAAGTACTAAACCATTATTTTTTATGACTTTTATAAAGATGGAAAAATGTTAGAAGTTTTTTTCTAAATTTTCTGAAAACACTAATACATCATCGATGTATACTATTGTAAATTCAGAATATTGGTAAAAAAATATCATTCATTATTCTTTGAAATTTGGATGGAGCATTTTTAATCCAAAAGGCATGACATTCCGTTCATTTTGTCCATATGGTATAGTAAATGTCGTTTTGTATCTTTCTTCTTCTTTTATTTGGATTTGCCAAAATCCTAATTTCATGTCAAATTTTGAGAAAATATTTGCATTACAGAGTTTTTGTACCAAATCTTTTTTATTTGGTATTGGGTACCTAATCCATTTTAAGGCTTGATTGAGAGGTTTGTAATTAATTACTAATCTTGGCATTCCTCTTTCGAGTTCTGCGTTTTTGATTATATAAAATGTTGAACAATTCCAAGGAGGACTGCTTTTCCTAATTAATTTTTTATTTAGAAGATCTTGTATTTCTTTTTTACAAAATTCATTTATTTCTTTGTTCATTTGTATTTGCCTTGCTTTTATGGCTATTTTTCTTTCATCAAAATTATATTTATCTGGTAATGTTACTTTGTGTTTTTTCTATCCCAAAAAGCATGAGGAATGTCATAACAAATTGTTGATTCTATTTCTTCTTTAATTTGATTTATACTTTTTTGGACTTCTCTTTTTTCTAATTGTTTAATAATTTTTTTTAAACATATTTCTTCTTTTAGAAAAGAGATTTGTTTCTATTTATGATTAATTGAATTATTGATTTGCTCATTATGGATGAATGAAGATTTTAATAAGTTGAGATTTCTTATTTTTGGTTTTTCTACAAAAGGAAATTCTACTTTAGTGTTTAAAACTTTGGTAGAGATATAATTATTTGTTACTTTATATGGTTTGAGTAAATATATGAATAGGGTTCCTAATATGACTAATATCTTTTACCATTAGAACTTACTCGTCGAATTTGTGGCCCAGAAACCACTATTTTTGACACCATTGAAAAACAGGTTGTTACATGCAAGGTCAGAAATACTTCATCACTTTTATAGATGATTACTCACAATACATGTATCTCTATATGCTTCATTACAAAAGCGACGCATTAGAAGCCTTTAAGGCTGAAGCAAAGAAACAATGCGATAAGAAAATTAAGATTGTGAGAACCGATAGAGGTGATGAGTATTATGGTAGATACACTGAGGATGAATAAGAACTTGGTCCATTTACGAATTTTCTTCAAGAAAACAGTATAGTTGCCCAATACACCATACTCGGCTCACTTGATCAGAATGGTGTTGCTTAGTAGCTCTAAGTTGCCTAAGTCTTTATGGGTTGAAGCTCTCAAGATGGCTGTGTATATATTAAACCAAGTTCCAACTAAAGCCATCCCAAAGACACCTTTTGAGTTGTTTAAACATTGGAAACCAAGTTTACGACATATACGCGTATGGGGATGCCAGTCTACAGTAAGATTTTATAACCCACAAGAAAAGACACTGGACCCAAGGACCATTAGTGGGTATTTCATTGAATATGCTAAAAGGTCAAAAGAATATAGATTCTATTGTTCATATCATATTATTAGAATTGTGGAATTGAGAAATACAAAGTTTCTTGAGAATGACTCAATCAGTGGGAGCAATATATCTCAGGACACAATTCCAATAGGTGAACCTTCCACCTCAGATGAGAGATTGGTTATTATACAAAACACCCCTTAAGCTCAATCGGATGTCGAACAACTAATCAATGAAAATCCATAAGTCACTAAAAACACACAAGTAGATCAAGTTGTTCAAGAAAATCTGGAAATTAGTAAACAACTAGTTGAAAAACATAATCTATAAGAAATTGTTGGTTCAACATTGAGAAGATCTACTAGAGAAAGGAAATTAACAATTTCTAGTGACTATATTGTGTGTCTGCAAGAGTCTGACTATAATATTGGAGCTGAGAATGATCTTGAGTCATTTTCACAAGCCATGAGTTGCAAAGATTTAGAATTGTGGTACAATGCTATGAAGGAAGAAATGAATTCCACGAAAACTAATGAGGTTTGAGATCTTGTGTCGTTGCCTGAAGGGGTAAAAGTCATTGGATGTAAATGGGTATTCAAAATAGAAAGAGACTCAATGGGAAATATAGAAAGATATAAAGCTAGACTCGTTGCAAAAGGATTCACTCACCGAGAAGGAATTGATTATACTGAGACTTTTAGTCAGGTATCTAAGAAAGATTCCTTACACGTTGTGTTAGCATTAGTAACTCACTTTGACCTTGAGTTGCAACGTGAAAACTGACTTTCTCAATGGTGACCTAAAGGAAAAGGTATACATGAAACAACCTAAAGGATTCTCCTCTAGTGATGGTGAACACTTGTTATGCAAGCTAAAGAAATCCATATACGGATTGAAACAAGCATCTCGACAATGGTATTTAAAGTTCTATAAAGTTTTCTCTTCATTTGGTTTTGTTGAGAATGTCATGGATCAATGCATATACCAAAAGTTCAATGGGAGTAAAATTTGTTTCCTTATTCTATATGTAGACAACATTTTACTTGCAACAAATGACAAGGGTATGCTATATAAGGTGAAACAATTTCTTTCTAAAAATTTTGATATGAAATATATGGGTGTTGTGTCTTATGTCATTGGCATTAAGATTCATCGTGGTAGACATCACGGTATCTTAGGTCAATCTCAAAAAACCTATATCAATAAAATGTTAGAATGATTTCGGATGAAAGATTGTTCACCGAGTGTTGTTCCTATCTTAAAGGGTAATAAGTTCAATTTGAACCAGAGCCCAAAGATTGAATTTGAGAGGGAGCAAATGAAAAACTTCTCATATGCTTCTATTGTTGGAATCTGATGTAAGCTCAAATCTACTGTAACACCCCTTACCCATATTCGACGTCGAAACAGGGTACAAGTGTAACACCTCTAACCCGTATCCGTCGCCAAAAAGGGGTTATGAGACATTACTAGACAAAAAGCATAGATCTGAATATTTCCATTTTAATTCAAAGTCTAAATTACAACAAGCTTATGATTCAACCTAATATCAAATCATAGATTTATTATCAATCACTACATAGCTTTAGTAAATTTTAAACCAAAATATATAAACATTAAAATAAATCATAGCATATGCAGAATTTGTAACGAATCACATGTAACACGACCAATTACCGAGCACATACATGACCTTACCTTATTTTTTTGTTTATCAACCAATAAAACATTTAGCCAAATCACCAAAAACTTCCACAATCTTATATACTCAATACACTTTCAAAAATATCACAACAATGGTCAACATTCCATACAGCATTTTAAACATATTAAACCTAGGTCTTAACTTAATCAAAGCCGAATACAAACCCAAGATTTTTAACCACTTTCAATACATGAAATGCTTACCTCAAACCTCAAATATACATTAACATAATTCAATAGTACATACAGAATCTACCTCAGGCAATTATATGTACATTCAACACATTGTACCATTATCGGACTTATCAATGAAGTACATATATATAAAATGTGAAACTTGCTTATAAATCAATTATACTTAAAACAATATGTTTACCATATATTTGACTAAATCTTATTCATGAAACATGTACAATATATATATACATATCAATACTCAAGTTTGATGAACATTTAACCAAATCACATAAGAACCAAATATATATATATCCACTCATTATTGAAATCGTGATCAAGCTAATTTCTGTTCATTTTACCTATACCAATATCATAGTCGTGGCAAGTAACATGTTATACAAACAGGATTACACAATATCATATCAACATCCACTTTACAAATATACAACATTTAACACATGTATTACTTATATCATGCCATGCAACATTATAATTAAAAACACATTAAACCACAACCAAAACATAACTAAGATCAAACTTAAGAATTTAGCCATTTTTGCATGGCTTATAATACACACGTTCAAAAGATAAATCCAACATTTCAAAATATAAGCCAGCCTATACATGCCATAATTTAAGTTTGACTTATAAAGGTACCAAAATAACTGATAGTGTGATGAGTTTGGCTGACAGTCCCGAGCTTGCAGCTTGACTTCAAAATCTATAAAACAGAAACAATATACACAATAAGCTATGATATCTTAGTAAGCTATAAGCAAATAAACATATCAATAATATAATCAACCATTTTAACTAGTCGAATTACATTAACACTACTATACTTGACCTCAAACCTACAATATGCATATTTAACACATTTTCATAGACATTTATATACCTAAGCCGAATACATACATAATCATTTAACACATTATATCCAACTCTCAAACCCAATAGATATAATAAACCATTCAACCATTTACTCTTATGTTTAGACCTAAGATTCATCAAATGACATCACATGTATACTTGTTTCCTATATGGCCGAATATACCATCTCACATATGCACATCTTTTTAAAAGAAAAAAATTTCAATGATACACATATTATTCGTTCACAAGCCAAATTTATATACCAAACACACAAATTCTTCATTAACATTACACATGATTTATAACAAAAATTCATAGTATTTTCATACCTTAGCTCAAGTAGATATCAAGTTAATTCATACCTGGCCATTTAACTCGTAATACACATCTGTACACAATTTACCTTTGCCCGATGAACCATTCGAAATTGGATAGGACACTCGGATAATCCAGACGTGGTCTTACATGTAACCATATATCAATGCCACTGTCCCAGATAGGGTCTTACTCGTAAACGCATATCGAAATCACAAATTGATGTCGTCGACTTACTCGCACGCATATATCGGATTCTTATGTCTTGACGTATGTATCCTAACTATTCCTAAGGTTCATACGGGGCTTTCAGACGCCGTATCTCGGTCGAATCGAACTCGGAAGTGTGGTAACCATATTCAAACACTTTCGGCTATAGCATAATTTAATCTTAATATTTCATACAGCATGTAACTATAACATTAAACTATCAATTAAACCCGTCTATTTGCTTATAAACTTACCTCGGACGATACAAAAAGGAATCGGGCAGCTAGTCGACAACTTTCGTTTTTCCCTGATCCAAATCTGATTTCTTTAGTTCTTGATCTTAACATATTCAAATTAATCTCACTCAAACATATTTTCATTCAATTTAGTCCAAAAACACATAAGTAGGCAAATTACCATTTTACCCCTAACATTTACAATTTTTACAATTTAGCCCCTATTGCACAAAACACAAAATACACAAAATTTCATAATACCCATGTTAGGCCGAATAGTACCCATGCTCATACAAGTCCATATATTTTATCAATTTCACATTTTAGTCCCTCAAATTATTATTTTTGCAATTAAGTCCTAATTACTCAAAATCATCAAAAACTCCAATACAAAATATGTTAATCTAAAACATATCTTTCATTTTTCATCATCAAACAACAAAAATCACAAGCTATCAACAATGGCACAACTCAAAATATTCATCAAAATCAAAAATTAAAGCTTGGGTCTTGAAGATTACTAAGCAACGATCTCAAAAACGTAGAAATTATCAAAAACTGACAAGAAAACGAACCTTGATTGAGCTCCAAATAGGCCGAACCTTAACTTGCTTTCTTTTATTTCTATTTTGTTTATTTTCGGCAAAGATGAACCATTATAACACATATATCAACTTTATTTTATGTTTTATAATATATATATATGTTATAATATATTAGTTTACAAAAATAACCTTAATTAATGAATTATAAAATCATTTATATCATACCCATTACCGTCCAACATCATATATAATGGGCTAATTTCATCATAAATACTCCCATTTAGAAAGCCATTAACAAATAAGCCCTTTACAAATTAAACTACCCACTTTTCAATTTACGCGATTAAGTCCTTTTATTTAATCAGACACCTAAACGACAAAATTAAATCACGAAAATTTCACAGATATAAATTCACACAAAATAAACACAGAAAATAATTTTTAAATATTTTTCTGACTCAAATTCATGGTCCTGAAACCACCGTTCCGATTAGGGTCTAAATCGGGCTGTTACAACTCTCACCCTTAAGGATTTTCGTCCCCGAAAATCTTACCAGTAAACAGGTTCGGATAACGTTCTCTCATTTTATCCTCTGGCTCCTATGTTGCTTCCTCAACTCCATGCTTATGCCACAATACTTTAACTAGTGGAATCTTCTTATTCTGCAACTCTTTCACCTCACAAGTCAAAATGCGAATCGGTTCTTCTTCGTATGTCATATCTGGCTGAATTTCAATCTCAGACGAACTAATCACATGTGAAGGATCAAATCGATATCTATGAAGCATCGAAACATGGAATACATTGTGGATCTTTTCTAACTCAGGAGGCAACAATAGTTTGTAAGCAATCGGCCCGATACGCTCTATAACCTCATACGGCCCAATAAACCTCAGACTCAGTTTGCCCTTACGACCGAATCTAAGTATTTTCTTCCACGGTGAGACTTTCAAGAAGACTTTGTCTCTGATCTGAAACTCTATGTCTTTATGTTTCAAGTCCGCATAAGATTTCTGATGATCTGACGCTGCCTCCAAACTTTCACGGATCACTTTCACTTTCTGTTCAGTCTCTCTGATCAAGTCAACCCCGTGTATCTTATTTTCACTACGCTCAGTCCAGTGCAATGGCGTACGGCATTTATGACCATACAAAGCTTCATAAGGTGCCATTTTGATACTCGATTGATAACTATTATTATACGCAAATTCAATCAGAGGTAGATATTGTTTCCATGTACCTTCAAACTCGAGAATGCAACATCTCAACATATCCTCAAGTATTTGAATGATTCGCTCAGACTGGCCATCTGTTTGCGGATGGAAAGCAATACTGAAATGTAATTTCGTACCTAGGGCATCTTGCAATTTCTTCCAAAACCGCGATGTAAACCTCAAATCTCTATCTGAAATAATAGATATAGGCACACCCTGTAATCTCACAATCTGAGAAACATACAATTCAGCTAGTTTATCTAGTGAGTAGTCTGTACGTATCGAAATAAAATGAGTTGATTTAGTCAATCTATCAACAACAACCCAGATTGCATCTTTCTTGCTCGGTGTCAACGGTAAACCAGATACAAAATCCATCGTAACTCTATCCCATTTCCACTCAGGTATCATGATAGTCTGAAGTAATCCTGAAGCCACCTGATGTTCCGCTTTTACTTGTTGACAGACTAAACATCTTGCAACAAAGTCAGAAATGTCTCGTTTCATACCATGCCACTAGTAAAGCTGTTTCAAATCATTATACATCTTTGTACTACCTGGATGAACAGATAACTGACTACAATGAGCTTCATTCAAAATCATCTTAATCAATTCTGAATTCCTCGAAACGCATATTCGGTCTCTGAATCTCAGACAGTTATCAGCATGAACTCTTAATTATGAATCAGCATCCATTTCACACTAAGCTCATTTTGCAATTAATTCATCATCAACCTTCTGGGCATCACATATTTGTTTAACAAATAACTGTCTTGCTTTCAATTCAGCTACTATCGAACCATCACCAGACATGGCCATATGCATATTCATTGCTCGCAAAGCAAACAGTGATTTCTTGCTTAAAGCATCAGCAACAACATTAGCCTTTCCTGGGTGGTAATCAATCACAAGCTCGTAATCTTTTAGTAATTCTAACCATCAGCGTTGTCTCAAATTCAGATCTTTCTACGTCATCAAGTACTTCAGGCTCTTATGATCAAAATAAACATGACATTTCTCACCGAACAGATAGTGACGCCAAATTTTCAACGCAAACACAATGGCTGCCAGTTCCAGGTCATGTGTCGTATAATTCTTTTCTTCATGTGGCTTTAACTGTCTCGAGGCATAAGCTATCACTCTACCTTCCTACATCAGAACACAGCCCAAACCATTTAATGATGCATCACTATAAATAACAAATTATTTACCTGATTCTGGCTGAACTAGCACTAGAGCTTCAGTTAAAAGGGCTTTCAACTAATCAAAACTTTTCTGGCACTTCTCTTACCACTCGAACATAACATCTTTCTGCAATAGCTTTGTCATCGGATCTGCAATCATAGAGAAACCTTTCACGTACCGTCTATAATAACCAGCAAGTCCTAGAAAGCTTCAGACTTCAGAAACATTCTTCGAGGGTTTCCAATCCAGTATAGCTAAAATTTTGCTCGGATCAACCCGAATACCTGATGCTGATACCACATGGCCCAGAAAACTAACTTCACTTAACCATAACTCACATTTACTGAATTTCGCATACAACTGCTTATCTTGCAATGTCTACAACACAAGTCTCAAATGTTCGACATGTTCAGTTTCACCATGAGAGTAGATCAAAATATCATCCATAAACACAACCACAAATAGATTCAGATACGGTCTGAAGATCCGATTCATCAAATCCATAAAATAGCAGGTGCATTAGTGAGTCTGAAAGGCATAACCAAAAACTCATAGTGTCCGTACCTCATTCTGAAAGCAGTCTTTGGCACATCTGAATTTTAACTCGCAACTGATAGTAGCCTGATCTCAAATCTATCTTCAAAAATACTGTAGCCCCTTTCAATTGGTCAAACAGATCGTCAATCTGTGGCAACGGATACTTATTCTTTATAGTCACCTTATTAAGCTTTCTATAATCGATGCACATTCTCATAGTTCCATCTTTCTTTTTCACAAACAACACAGGCGCACCCCACGGAGAGAAACTCGGTCTCGCAAAACCTCTATCTGTCAATTCTTGCAACTGAGCTTTCAATTCTTTTAATTCTGTAGGTGCCATTTTGTACAGAGCTATGGATATCGGAGTGTCCCAGGCATTAACTCAAAACCAAACTCTACTTCCCGAATAGGCAGCAAACTCGGTAATTCTTTAGGAAACACATCTGGGTACTCACATACAATAGGTACTGATTCAATGTTTCTTTCAGCCGCTTTACTATCGAGCACGTAGGCAAAATAAGCTTCACACCCTTTTCTCACATATTTCTGAGCTAGCATCGAAGAAATCACTGCCGGTAAACCATACAAATCACTAGATTCAATCCGAATAATTTTATCACTCTAGCTCCGTATATCAATGGTCTTTCTCTTGTAGTTCACAACAGCATCATGTAAAGTCAGCCAATCCATACCCAGAATTATGTCAAACTCATCAAATGGCAACAACATCAAATCAACCAGAAAGCACGAATATCAAACCATCAAGGGACAATTCTTACACACTTTGTCAACCATAACACAACAGCCCAATGGGTTTGACACTCTAATCACAAACTCAGTAGACTCAACAGGCAGAGTCTTGCTGAATACTAATGTCTCACATACATAAGAATGAGTAGAACCAGGATCAATCAATGCAATTACATTAGTATCATAAAGAGTGAATATACCAATAATAACGTCTAGGGATGATGCCTCCTCTTGTGCACGTATAGCATAGGCTCTGGCAGGTGCACGAGCCTCAGATTTGATTGTCATATCTTTAGTCCCTCTCTGACTGCCACTCGTATTACCAGTATTTTTGGGTGGTCTACCTCGAGCTGTAGTGTTACCCGATCACGTATTCTGCACTGGATTCTCTTCAGCTAACATCGGGCAGTTTTGAATATAATGTTCTGTCGATCCACATTTAAAATAGGCCCACTCATGCAATCTGCAATTGTCAGGGTGTCGTTTACCACAGTGCTTACACTCAGGTTGATTTGATCTGACATTACCCACACTCGCTACTAAGGTAGCTCTCGAGCTCACCGGTGGTCTACTCTGGTCTCGTCGAGAATAACCCAAAATGGCTTTTGAACGATTGAAATCATCTCAAAACTTCTTTGATGCCGACTGGAATGACTTACCTGGTGTTCTTTTGCGTGCATCTTTAGCTTCAAAGTTAGCTTTTCTTTTCTCTTTTCTGAGCTCTTCAACTTTGTAGGCTCGCTTAACAAGTACCACGAACTCTTTTATCTCAAGTATGCCAACTAACAGTTTGATATCTTCATTCAGCCCATCTTCAAATCTTTTACACACTATGGCTTAAGTTGAAACACACTCTCGAGCATACCGGCGGAGTCTCACAAATTTTCGTTCATACTCCGTCACTGTCATCCTACCCTGCTTCAGCTCCAGAAATTCTTTACGCTTTTGGTTGATGAATCTCTAACTGATATATTTCTTACGAAACTCAATCTGAAAGAATTCCCAGGTCACCTGCTCTCTCGGAACTACTGATACTAGGGTATTCCACCAGTGGTATGCTGTGTATCGAAGCAAGGATATAGCATATTTTAAACATTCATCAGGAGTACAGGACAACTCATCAAACACACAGATTATATTATCAAGCCTGGACTCAGCCCACTCAACGTCATCTTTATCAGTGGCTTTAAACTCTTCAACCCTATGTTTTCTAATTTTATCGACAAGTGGTCTATTCAATCGCAACGGATCACTTACTTGAGGTATGGTAGGCATCAAAGATGGATTAATCAGGGGTGGAGGTTGTTGTGCAGTCGGGTTAGTCTGAATATATTGAGTGAACCAGTCATTCATCATTTGATAGAAGGCTTGTTTAGCCTCACTTTATGGATTACTCGAAGTCGGTCGAGAATCAGCCTGCGCTGTCCCTTGTGCGGGAGCAAGCGCTACACTCTCGACATCATCAGCTACAGCTTTGTCGGGATCCATTTACTATATGAAAACACATTTCAAATGTCAGAAGTCATCACACTATCACAGTATATAATTATGGCATGTATAGCTAAACTCACACGTGCTACATTAGTCCTAGAACCGACTAAACCGTAGCTCTGATACCAATAAAATGTAACACCACTAACCCATATCCGTCACTGAAAAGGGGTTACGAGACATTGCTAGAAAAAAAGCACAGATCTAAATATTTCCATATTAATTCAAAGTCTAAATTACAACAAGCTTATGATTCAACCTAATATCAAATCACAGATTTATTATCAATCACTACATAGCTTAAGTAAATTTTAAACCAAAATATATAAACATTAAAATAAATCATAGCATATGCAGAATTTGTAACTAATTACATGTAACACGACCAATTACTGAGCACATGTATTTTTTTGTTTATCAACCAATAAAACATTTAGCCAAATCACCAAGAACTTCCACAATCTTATATACTCAATACACTTTCAAAAATATCACAAAAATGGTCAACATTTCATACGGCATTTTAAACATATTAAACCTAGGTCTTAACTTAATCAAAGCCGAATACAAACCCAAGATTTTTAACCACTTTCGATACATGAAATGCTTACCTCAAACCTCAAATATACATTAACATAAT
This sequence comes from Gossypium longicalyx, assembly GCA_025698465.1. Lineage (NCBI taxonomy): Eukaryota > Viridiplantae > Streptophyta > Magnoliopsida > Malvales > Malvaceae > Gossypium > Gossypium longicalyx. The sequence continues at coordinate 60,092,147 of CM046995.1, read as the reverse complement.
TCAATAGTACATACCGAGTCTACCTCAGGCAATTATATGTACATTCAACACATTGTACCATTATCGGACTTATCAATGAAGTACATATATATAAAATGTGAAACTTGCTTATAAATTAACTATACTTAAAACAATATGTTTACCATATATTTGACTAAATCTTATTCATGAAACATGTACAATATATATATACATATCAATACTCAAGTTTGATGAAAATTTAACCAAATCACATAAGAAACGAATATATATATCCACTCATTATTGAAATCGTGATCAAGCTAATTTCTATTCATTTTACCTATACCAATATTATAGTCGTGGCAAGTAACATGTTATACAAACAGGATTACACAATATCATATCAACATCCACTTTACAAATATACAACATTTAACACATGTATTACTCATATCATGCCATGCAACATTATAATTAAAAACACATTAAACCACAACCAAAACATAACTAAGATCAAACTTAAGAATTTAGCCATTTTTGTATGGCTTATAATACACACGTTCAAAAGATAAATCCAACATTTCAAAATATAAGCCAGCCTATACATGCCATAATTTAAGTTTGACTTATAAAGGTACCAAAATAGCTGATAGTGTGATGAGCTTGGCTGACAGTCCCGAGCTTGCAGCTTGACTTCAAAATCTATAAAACTGAAACAATATACACAATAAGCTATGATAACTTAGTAAGCTATAAGCAAATAAACATATCAGTAATATAATCAACCATTTTAACTAGTCGAATTACATTAACACTATTATACTTGACCTCAAACCTACAATATGCATATTTAACACATTTTTATAGACATTTATATACCTAAGCTGAATACACACATAATCATTTAACACATTATATCCAACTCTCAAATCCAATAGACATAATAAACCATTCAACCATTTACTCTTATGTATAAACCTAAGATTCATCAAATGACATCACATGTATACTTGTTTCCTATATGGCCGAATATACCATCTCACATATGCATATCTTTTTAAAAGAAAAACATTTCAATGATACACATATTATTCGTTCACAATCCAAATACATATACCAAACGTACAAATTCTTCATTAAGATTACACATGATTTATAACAAAAATTCATAGTATTTTCATACCTTAGCTCATGTAGATATCAAGTTAATTCATACCTGGCCATTTAACTCATAATACACATCCGTACACAATTTACCTTTTCCCGATGAACCATTCAAAATTGGATAGGACACTCGGATAATCATATAATTCGTACAATGCCAACGTCCCAGACGTGGTCTTACATGTAACCACATATCAATGCCATTGTCCCAGACAGGATCTTACTCGTAAACGCATATCAAAATCACAAATCGATGCCATGGACTTACTCACACACATATATCGAAATTTTATGTCATGACATATGTATCCTAACTATTCCTAAGGTTCATACGGGGCTTCCGGACGTCGTATCTCGGTCGAATCGAACTCGAAAGTGTGGTAACCATATTCAAACACATTCGGCTATAGCATAATTTAATCTTAATATTTGCTTATAAACTTACCTCGGGCAATACAAAACGGAATCGAGCAGCTAGTCGACAACTTTCGTTTTTCCCCAATCCAAATCTGATTTCTTTGGTTCTTGGTCTAAACATATTCAAATTAAGCTCATTCAAACATATTTTCATTCAATTTAGTCCAAAAACACATAAATAGGAAAATTACCATTTTACCCCTAACATTTATAATTTTTACAATTTAGTCCCTATTACATAAAACACAAAATACACAAAATTTCACAATACCCATGTTAGGCCGAATAGTACCCATGCTCATACAAGTCCATATATTTTATCAATTTCACATTTTAGTCCCTCAAATTATTATTTTTGCAATTAAGTCCTAATTACTCAAAATCATCAAAAACTCCAATACAAAATATGTTAATCTAAAACATATCTTTCATTTTTCATCATTAAACAACAAAAATCACAAGCTATAAACAATGACACACCTTAAAATATTCATCAAAATCAAAAATTAAAGCTTGGGTCTTGAAGATTACTAAGCAACGATCTCAAAAACGTAGAAATTATCAAAACCGACAAGAAAGCGAGCCTTGATTGAGCTCCAAATAGGCCAAACCCTAACTTACTTTATTTTCTTTTTATTTTTTTTTTTAGTTTCAGCAAAGATGAACCATTATAACACATATATCAACTTTATTTTATGTTTTATTATATATATGTTATAATATATTTGTTTACAAAAATAACCTTAATTAGTGAATTATAAAATCATTTATATCATACCCATTATTGTCCAACATCATATATAATGGGCTAATTTCATCATAAATACTCCTATTTAGAAAGCCATTAACAAATAAGCCCTTTACAAATTTAACTACCCACTTTTCAATTTACGCGATTAAGTCCTTTTATTTAATCGGACACCTAAACGACAAAATTAAATCACATAAATTTCACAGATAAAAATTCACAAATAATAAACATAGAAAATAATTTTTAAATATTTTTCTGACTTGAATTCGTGGTACCAAAACCACCGTTCTGATTAGGGTCTAAATCGGGTTGTTACAACGAGGCATTACCGGACTTAAACTCAAACAACAATCAAAACCGAGACATGAAGTTCCACTCAAATTTAAAACCTTTCACATGCATTCAGATCGTCCCTTAAATGATCCTACGTAGCTCAAAATATATATTGGGAGTGGTTCGAGACTAAACCGAGAAATTTTAAAACTTTTACAATGCTTAAAAAATTTTCTTGTTTTGGAGGGTCAAACGCCCGTGTGGGTAAGCCATGTGGTCTCACACGCCTGTGTGGCTTGGTACACGCTCATGTCCTCAGCCCGTGTAACTCTCTGTTTATTACATCATCAACATAATAGGGTCACATGGCCAAGTCACACGCTCGTGTGCTAGGCCGTGTAGCGAATTAAATTTTCATGAATTTTCATAAATAAGGTGCAAACTTCACATGGCCAGGGTGCACGCCCATGTCCCAAGGCCGTGCCTCTCACACGGCCGTGTCTCTGCTCGTGTGTTTACTACTGGGCATTTTGTTTTACCTAATTAGGGTGCAGGGGACACACGATCAGATCACACGCCCATGGGGCAGACTGTGTGTCACACACGCCCATGGGGCAGACTGTGTGTCACACACGGCCTAGGCACATGCTCGTGTGTCTACCCGTGTGAACAAATTTGAGACTATTTTCCAAGCCAATTGCCACCCTTATTTGCAAAAACACATACAAGACTTCAAAGGCACTTAACATGGCATAATTAAGTACTTAATCATCCTCAAACAAGTCATGATTATGGCAATATCATATTATCTTATATATGCACAAGACACCATACTTTGTCAAGCCTAACTTACCAATTCTCATTCAAGCCATGGTTACCATCATACTAAACAAATCCCAATTTAACCATCAAGCATTCATAGCCACAACATAACTCGTCACATCCACACAACCACCAACCACATCACAATTGCATAGGCACATGCATGCATGAATAAATAGGTTTACAACCCAATAATCAATATAAGCCGTATCTCTCTGGCCATATACAAAATGAGTTATTATATTATCATAAGCCAACACTTTTGGCTAACCAATATGACACATAACAAAATGACCAAGTCCCCTATACATTCTATACTCAAAATAATTAAATTCACTATACCCAAAAGATTAGTTTGATAGTTTGAATCGAGCTCGAACATCCTTCGATCCTCGAGCTAGCTTGGCAATACTATAAGAAAAATGGAAAGGAAGGGGAGTAAGCATAAAGCTTAGTAAGTTAGCATGTAAATAATTAACAACATTAGTCATGCATTATTATACACATAACATAATATAATTTATCACAATGTCATCAAGTATCATAAATACATCTTAAATCATGTCATTTACATAGTGTACAATAAAACTCATGATCATGATTCATTCATTCACTTCTTACTGAGGTCTCATCGATTCATAATCTCAATATTTATGAGCTTTGGGTACATACCTGTACCCTTCTGACATGATCATACCTTGTCATTTCTTTGACATAATCTTTTAATTACCTGTTGAACCACTTGGAATACTAAAGGATACCCGAGAAATCTCATACACATGGTAAGATGCCAATGTCATAGCTCAGATATGGTCTTACATGGAATTACATATCGATGCCAATAGCCCAACTATGGTCTTACACGATGTCTCACATTGATGCCATGTCCCAAACATGGTCTTACACGAAATCACATATTGATGCCAATGCCATATCCCAGATATGGTCTTACATGGGATCACATATCGAGGCCATATCCCAGATATGGTCTTACACGAAACTAACATAACCCTAATGTCATGACATTTTTATCCTATCTATTCCTAAGGTTCAACCGGGATTTTGTAGTACCAAATCTTTGTCGGATCGTCATCGAGTCATCAATAACCAAATCCATAGAGAAAAATATACATTTCATGCAATATCAAAGTATTAGATACATAATAACATAATGTTGAATTATATACACACGAACTTACCTCGGTACCAAAATATGGCTAAATATTCGATTTAGTCCACAACTTTATTCTTTCCTTGATTTAGGTCCGAACTTTGTTTTTCTTGATCTATAATAGCAACGTGGGAGCCAGAGGGTGCAATGAGATAATGTTATCCGAACCTATTCATCGGTAAGATTTCCGGGGACGAAAATCCCTAAGGGGGAGAGTTGTAATAGCCTGATTTAGACCCTAGTCAGAACGGTGGTTTCGGGACCACGAATCTGAGTCAAAAAAATTTTTAAAATTATTTTATATGTTTATTATGTGTGAATTTGTGTGTGTGAAATTTTCGCGAGTTAATTTTATCGTTTAAGTGTCCGATTAAATAAAAGGATTTAATCGCGTAAAATAAAATCTTGGTGGTTAATTATAAAAGGACCAAAATGAAGGTGTCTTATTAAAAGGAAGTGTTTATGATGCAATTATGCCATTGGTTTTATATTTGGACGGCAAAGGGCATAATATAAATGATAATAAAATGTTTTAACTAAGGTTCTATATGTAAAATAAATGTTAAGTTATATTATATCATAAAACATAAATTAATAAAGCCATATTCATATTTTCTTTACATTGCAAAAATAAAAGAAGAAAGAAAAGAATAGGAAGCTAGGTATTCAGCCATTGTTGAGTTTGATTTAAGGTAAGTTCTAGCTCGGTTTTTGATAATTTTTAAGTTTTTGAGATCGTTGCTAAGTAATCTTCAAGACCCATGCTTTAATTTTTTATTTTTATGAATATTTTGAGTTATGCCATTGATGAGAGATTGTGATTTTTGTTGTTTGATGAAGAAATATAAAAGATATGTTTTAGGTTAACAAGTTTTGTATTGGAGTTTTTGATGATTTTGAGTGATTAGGACTAAATTACAAAAATAATAAATCGAGGGACTAAAATGTGAAATAAATGAAATTTATGGACTTGTATGAACACTATGAATATTTGACCTAAGCATGATGTGTGCAAATTTTGCATGTTTTGTGTTTTGTGCAATTTGGATTAAATTGTAAAAAGTGTAAAATGTCAGGGTAAAATGATAATTTGCCCATTTATGTGTTTTTGGATGATTTTGATTGAATATTTGATTAAATAAGTTTAATTTATATTAATTTAGATCAAGAAAAGATAAAATCAGATTTGGATCGGGGGAAAACTAAAGTTGTTGACTAGCCATTCCGTTCTGGTTTTTCATCGTCCGAGGTAAGTGAGTAATTTGATTATTTGTTACAAATTGAATTTGATGCAAATGAAAGACATATGTGATTATAGTATGTATATTCAGCCAAATAAGTAAAATATGTACATGATGTTATATTATGATTCTTGAGTTTGTGTATTTGAGCATATGTATATTTGGTCATTTAATGACGTTTTGACTATGAAAGCTGAATAACATTTGGTTAAATTAAAAATTTTGAACATTCGGCCAAGGTGGAAATTTAGTATGAAATTTATTATAATGAAATTTGTAGTTTGAGACTAAGGAATGATATAGTTAATATAATTCGGTTAACTTAAAATGAATTGATTATATATTTGAGTTGTTTATTTGTTTATGACTTACTAAGCTATAAAAGCTTACTTTGAGTATATGTGTGTTTCTGTTTTATAGATTTCGGATCAAGTTACGAGCTCGGGGATCATCAGCAAAGTTCATTACACTATCTACTGTTTTGGTATTTAAATTGTCAAACTTGAACTATGGCATGTATAGGCTAGAATATACTTATGAAATGTTGACTTTGGTTATGTATTTAAAGCCATGTGAAAATGGCTTGCTAATTATGCTTATTCTTGGTTTTAAGTGTGCTTAGTTATAATGTTTAATGAGTTTGGTATTGATGATTCGGTTATGTTTGATTGTGGTTTGAAATCATTTGGTTATAATGTTATATGCTATAAATGAATGATATTTGAAATAGGTATTATATGTTTTGGAAAATGTTAATGTTTGGGTTGATTCTGTGGCTGGTTCGGCTATGATATGCATGGATAAAAGTATAAGTGCATTAGGTTGATGTATTTAGTCAACGTGTTGTAAGATATTTGGAATCTAAGGTTATTTTGCTAAATCTAAATTTGATATAAATATGTTTTGATATGTTTATAACATGGTATGCAAGATTTATGTTTTGATTTTATTATAATTTGTAGTTCCGCACTTGTTCCATGATATAAAATTTGGATGTGTATGTATATTAATTAATGAGATTCGGATATGCAAGGTAATGAGTTAGTAAAATGTTCTATGATGGTTTTAATTCATTATTTGGTATAAATTCAATTGTTAAGTGTAGCTTTGAAATCTATGGCAAGTACGCAATATGTATCTAAGCTTTAATAGCATATTCGAACATGTCAATATACATTAGGTTGTATGTGTAATTGCTTGTTAAATTATGTAATAAGTTTTGATTAGTTTTATTATGAGTATGTGCAAAAGATGTTATTTGTGTCTGAAAATGGTGAAAGTTTATAATTATATTATTAAATATATGAACATTGGGTAAAGTTGACAATATTGTATGTATATGCTATTGAATAAAGTATTATGTAAACATTTTAAAGTGTTTAAGATATGCTAATGTAAAATAAGTTATAAATAGTTTGATTTCTTCTTAGTATACAGATAATATTGAAATGTTTTTAATATAATTTGTACATTATATTATGATTATTGAAATCATGTTTATTATTTAATTGAATTTATGCTTTATTCATATTAATGTAACTTATATATACGTGTGTGGTTGTTCGAAAATGTGTTTTTAGTTAACTAATACCTCGTAACCCTAATCCGGCGACAGATACAGGTTAGGGGTGTTACAAGATCTCTTCATGAAACTTTCACACAATCATGCAAACATGTCATGGACCTCAAAACAGTCATAAAACAAATATTTCTACTTCATATTTGTGGTCTTAAAACCACTATTCCAACTTGGCCCAAAATCAGGATGTTACATCTACATAAAACCTGACATTGCATTTGCAATTGGAATGTTGGGAAGATATCAGAGTAATCCAGGTATTGAACATTGTAGAGTTGCACAGAAAGTTTTAAGATATCTTAAAGGGACAAATGACTACATGCTTACGTACAAACAATCAAACAATTTGGAGGTGATTGGCTACCCTAATTCAGACTTTGTCGGTTGTGTTGATTCATGTAAATTAACATCAGGTTACATATTTATGTTTGCTAGCAGAGCTATATCTTGAAGGAGCGTGAAGTAGACTTTAACTACTACTTCCACTATGGAGGTTGAGTTCATTTCATGTTTTGAGGCTACCTCACATGGAGTATGGTTGAAGAGTTTTATTTCTAGGCTTAAACTTGTGAATTCGATTTCTAAGTCGTTGATGATATATTGTGACAATTCAATTGCTTCCTTTATGGCTAAAAAAAAAGTGGAAGTTGAAGCAAACGTATCGGCATTAAGTGTTTAGCCATAAGAAAACGTGTTAAAGAAAAGAAAGTGGTCATTGAGTATATTAACATTGAACAGATGTTAGTTGATCATTTGACTAAAGGCATGCCACCACACAAATTTTAGGATCATGTTGTCACTATGGGATTTGTTCCCGCCTTTTAAATTTTTTTTGTAAGAATAATTATAATGAAACTTTGTTAAGTTTGATGTTTCTCTTATTTTGTGCACACATTAATTTGATTGCTTCGAGAAATATCACTAAAGTTTGGACCTAGAATAAACATTGGGTTTATTCATTAAGAAATTTGGGCTAAAGTGTTTAGGCATGATGTATTGTGAAACATGGAAGATACTACTCAAATTTTAAGAGAAAATATCGTCAAGATTCATGCATTATGTTTCGACTTTAAGTATTCATAGGAAATAAGAACCAAGTGGGAGAATGTTGGAACCGTTTTGGTTCATGGGTTATTCCCACTTTTGCTGCCCTCAACCCTTACATTTTGTTGCCCACTACTTTGTTGTGTGGTAGTGGGTGTATGTGAATAGTGGGACGGTGGTTTTTTGTAGGGAACCACCAATATAAATACCCCAAGTTTAAGGTCCCTAAGCATTGAAAATATATTTTTTGAAAATAATATCATTAGTGAGGTTTTCAAGTGCTTAGAAGACTTTGGCATTTTTGTGTTTTCCAATATTTATGTTTTTGTATAGTTAAATACAATGTCCTCATCGAGTCTTTGACGCACTCGACAAGTGGTGTTACAACGTCTGGATTTTGAAATTTGATTCAAACAATAGTTGGAGGTATTTCTATTTAATCTTTCTACTGCATAAATTTTGTTTAAATTGTGATTTTTGCGATGTTTGGTTTGTTTATTTATTTATTTAAGATGTTTGAGACTTTGTTAAAATAGGTAAAAATATGCAAAGGAAAATATACTAGAACTTGTTGTTGAGGGATGATATTAGTATACGAAATGTCTCAAAAACCAAACAAAATGATTTATGAATGGGATTGTCTAACGTAAAATTTAACAGCTCCACAGCTGCTATTTTTTACATTTTGGTAAATCAACTCGCATGTACCTAAAAAAACCATATAACAATGACATGTAGGGGTGTACTTTAGCAAAAACGAGCACCGCCGTAATGGAAGAGTGCATTTTAGCAAAAACCAGAACCGTCGTGGGTGGTCATGTTAACGGCGGACGGAATCTCGAAATGCCAGAGTCTCCCAAAGCCTTTAACCAAGTACTTTTTGCACAAAAACTCGTTCGCGAAAAGCTTCTCCACCCTCCGATCAATATCGTGCAAGAAGACGTGCGTCACGCCGGATCCTTTCCTGTTCCTCGCCATAACGGCAGCTGAGAATATTGCCGCCATCCTACCCGGTGCCTCCGGGAAATACCCACGCGGCGCATCGATCATTATTAAATCCCATTCCGTATCGTAAAACTCATCGGGAAACCCCGTCAAGGCAAGCCTACACTGGTCGTTACCGCGTAAGTAAGCTTTCAACGGAAAACAGCTGGGTTCCGACCGGTAATGGGAGAGCAAATCGTCGGCTTCTTTTAGCTCCGTACGGTATTTGACGGGGTAGGCATGGAGGTCGGGGGCAGTTTTGAGCACGATTTCGACCCATTTGGGATCCTCTTCAATGAACGTCGTTTTTCCATAGGGATTCAGAGAATTCCACATAAGGGAATCGTAGCCGAGGCCAAAGACGAGAAAATTGCAAGGTGCACGTTTTTTGAGGACGTCGAATGTAATGGAGATCTCGCCGTAGTTTTGTTGCGGTACGATTTTTGAGGTGGCGTAGTGGACTATGGCTTGGAGTTGGGTTTCCATGTTGGATAATTCACCTTCATGGATGGGTTGAGCTCTAAACTTGGCGAGAGAGCACAGGAGGGAGTAATCGCCAGGTTTTCTGAAGCTCAAGATAAGTATCACTCCGGCAATAAGGCCGGCGATTGCGACGAGGGAAAGCTTTCTCCCATCGGCGAAGTAATGTCGATTCATGACATTGTCTTCTCTTGACATTGTTCTTCTCTGCCCTAGCCTGATAATACAGTTTGCTTATTCTTTTTTTTTAGAAAGTTGTTTAATCCTATTATTAAATGTCCGAAAAAAAAGGGGTGAAATTCTGGTTCATTTTAAAATAAATGAATTCCCCTCAATCTTTGGATAAGGCTTTGAATGAGCATAACTTTCAACAGTAGTTCATGTTCTGCGCATGATTTAGTGGTTTATTTATAATAAAAGAATGAAACTCTCTTATCTTCACCAATTATTTAAAATTTTATCACCTATAGGATGAAATTTTCGTAGATAAAGTTATACAATAATACATCATCATTAAATAAAATAAAAAATAATGAAAGATCTATGGTTAAAAATATACTATTACAAAACGAAAACCGTTAGCACAGATAGAAAAAAAAATCAATCGAGCATAAATAATAAAAAAATTATTGTACCGTGAAAGAATCACTGCATTAGAAGCAAATTCGTTTTGATAAGTGTAATCGTGTAGTGGACATCGCCCCATAAGGTTAACGTAGTATTTCAATATTCGTACACCTAAATAAAGAAGGCAGGACACAATTGGTATTACTCTTCTCACAAAGGAATCGTAACCAAAAAACAAAAGCTCTAAAAGAAACAGACGAGCTGTGGGAGAAAATATTGCTTGTTGTTAAAAATGAGAAGAATGACCTGATATTTATACTGTTTTCTAAAGGGGTAAAATGGTAAAATAATAGTGTTAATTTCAAAAAATAATAGATGATTAATATTTTGGAACAGCGAGAGAATTTACCTCAATCGAAAATATTCTACAATAGTCATAGGATTTTCTTCAATAGAAAATATTCTAAAAAACAAAAAAAAAAGTATTTCTTTGCATTACCAACATTCTCCCAGTAATGCAAAGGAATTGAAAATTTTGTAAACATGATAAAAAGTAAAACGTGAGAAGAGCAACAACAAAATTAGTCACTTAAGCACTAGTATCTTGTGGATTTGAACTAGTATGTAGTGAAATAAATGATTCTTCTCTTTAACAAGTGAACAAATCTTGAACTTGTTAAGATAGGGGTTAACTCATGACACACGACTAATCTCAAATCCAATTGATGTTCCGTGATAGATCAACAAGTTTAGCCAATATACCTCAAGTTACTCGTAAGTGTTCTAGAAAGACTACCCAATGTCTTTCATAGAAGGTGGCTAGTTTTTCACACTTACGTAGGTGATTTCATCAAGTCTATCTCAATATAGACCACTTGAATTAGAATTATGAAATCATTAAGAGCATTTGTTAAGCTCATCCTCTCAAATTTAAGTTCGATGAGTTCATCAAGTCCGTCGCAATAGGACCACCCAAATCTGGGATATGAACTCATTAAGAGTAAGAAACTCAACCTCACATGTCAATAAATTCATTAAGTCCGTCTCAATAGGACCACCCAAACTTTGGGATATGGATTCATTAAAAGTAAGAAATTAACCTTATTCGTGTTCATTATTCACCATAGGGATAGGTAAAATGTACACTATGAGTCATTTCATGGTTTCATCTAACCACATTGAACTTGAAAACTGAGTTGGATATCCACCATAAATTCCTCGACCACTGGGCTTACAACCCATCCCCTTCAATGAATCAATGACTTTTTTCCTACTTAACCTTTTGGTTAGTGGATCATCTAGGCTCCTTTCAGACCTCATGTACTTTAAAGCAAGTACTTCATTCTCCTATAAAGAAATTCTTACAAGTAGATTCCTAAGCCACTCGGCCTCTTACCAGACCTAGTCAAGAGTTATATTTCTTAATCACTAAAAGGACTAAGGTAAATGATCACTTACTTTAACTTCACTCAAGACCATTTGGGGAAAGCTCAATCTTGATAACTAGCATAGAAACTTATGGACTATGACACTTTCCGCCACTTACTATGTCGATGCTCTTATTGACATGGAGCCACACCTTTAGGAACATTGTTGCATCGAGTTGACATTTCATTCTTAAGTCCATCTTGGGCCTTCAAGGCATGAGGTTATGATCTATTCAATGCACATCAGACATAAACTCGAACTTGATCTCATTTCAATCACTGGTGTAGTCTCGTCTATGTTCATTCCTCTACCGAACACTTGGACTCAACTCTACAACACATAATCATCAAATTGCAAACTTGAGGAACCTTAATGGTATAACCCTTTACTGAAAAAATATTGCCATGTCTTTGATACTCAAAACTACATCCCTCTAGATCTGGCACCAACTGCTTTATTACGACATTCTACTGAATGTGTCCCTGTGGACGTGGTTTATGCCAACTGCCCTTTGAGGCACCACCACTAAGGTTCTCAACATGGAAAATTCAAACACATTGGCCATCCTCAACTTAGGCCCTTTCAGCCTCTCCTTGGTCACCCAATTGGTTGTGGCCATCTTAGCTAACGACAACACATGTGGCACCACCTTACTAGCTCGATCTCAATCTCAATCTCAATCTCAATCTCGGACTTTAAAGCTCATACACGCTAACTCTAGCACACCGCTCATTTCTTCACATAATCTCATAGGTTGCCTAAATAAGACATCCTCCCACTTGTTCTCTTGTTCAAGCTCTCGGACTCAATAATCCTCTAGTCTGCTCTGGCTCAAAACCAAATGATGCTTTGGACTAGGTCCAAAAATCTCATAAATTAGTAGCGCATCATGGATAAGGGCACTGTAAGCCTTATCCAGAACACAAGGATCTAACGATTCGTTCATGGTCCTCCGTCTAACTCAAACGTAAGGGTCTTTTAAACCATCTCGACTCAAACTCAAGTCTTACTTCTACCTTGCTCGACTCAGTAGGTTCATTGACCAGCATAACACAAAATACAATATTGGTTTATCATGCCACAATCTTGAGCGGTCCTCTGACTGCTCAATCTCGCTAGGCCTTCCAAGTCCATCTTGAACAAAATGGCCCACTAGCCAACACAAATGGAGTTTGAAATTGTTCCAACACTACTTAAGCGTACTCTTTCAATACTCAAGTGCCCTGAAACTCGATTGCCTCAAGAGGACACTTCACTTACTCTATGTAGATCTCCCTATTAGTAGGAGCAGGCCGAGGCATAATGTTTTCACTTGGATTAGAATCATTGGCCCAACCTAGTGATTTCAAAGTAGCAACTATTTTCGAATCATTCATATCGTTATCAGTTACTTGAAAATTATCACCAATGTTGATATCATCAACGCCTCCCAAAAGTTTACCAAAGTTAAAGCCTTCTGTATGCTTATATTGAATTAACATATTATCTTATTTATCATTATCCATGCTATTAATTATACCACATGTCAAATGATTGAGAGTCTTCAAATCCTTCTCCTCCATATCATCTAGTTTCTTTGTTGGAAAATTTGGACATCACATATATAATAAGGATAATTACATGTTCTTATTTACTATCATGATAGGTTAGCCCAAATTAAAAGTGATCTAATTTGGTTAGAATTTTATTGGGCTTTTAATTATTAAATAAATAAAGTATGGGTCAAATATGTGTAGATACTTTTCTAATCAAATTCTAATTAATGATGGGCTAATTAGAATTTGATTAGAACTAATATGCTAAGGTTATAAATATTAGGGTTATGGTCCCCAAATTATACACAAGATATCTTTTCTAATATCCCATCATTAGGAAAGAGAGAGCAAATATTCTCTGAGTTTCTTGTGTGCTAATTTGGAAGATCAAATCCCCAAATTCTAGAAAGTTTCAAGGAATCCATGGATTCAGGTACGCTTCTGCATCTTGTTTTATTCTTGATTTATTCTTAATAATTTGACATGACAGATCCTGGTTTATTAAGTTATATTGTAGATTTATTTTATAAAATCTAACAAGTGGCATCCGAGCTTTATCATGTTGAATCATTGAGAATGAATTGATTATTTATTAATTTTGGATTGATTCGTTTTTCTTTTTTAATTTTATGGATTTGATATTTTAATTATATATTATGTTGAATCTTTGAGATTCTTGATAAATTTTTGGGTTTTGATTCTTTAAATAAAGTTTTAAAGTTTTATAAATATAATCTAGTTTAATATTTGCATATGCTATTCGAAAGATGAAGGTTTATATATTTATTTATAATCAATTGATAAAAATTGATTTGTGAGATTTCTTCCTCTTCTTTTCACACAATTATTTTATAAGTTTTGGTAAAGTCATTATTAAATTAAAATTATAGACTTACAACTTTTTTGCAATTGAAGAATTCCAATTGGGTTGTATAATTGGCTTTGAAAGTTGTTCACTTGATAAGATATATTTTTTCATACTATTTGTTTTAAATTTTCTGTTTGTAGTTGAATATATATGGAGTCATCATCTTTTATCTTTTTTTTTATGATGAATTATATTCACCATTAAATTCAATTCATATATACAAATGATTACTTTTGGTTTCTTTTATAATTATTTTATGTAAGTTTTAGTCTTTATGGAATCTGACTAAAATTAAAATATTTGGGATTATTTTTTTTAAAATATGGTGGCTATGAATTTTCATAAGTAGTTGCGCAAATAAAGACTTTTATATAATTTGGGATTCTTTTTATATTTTGTGGTTATGAATTTTTTTTTAAATATTTGTGAGTATAAAGAAGTTTTATAATAATGTTTTTAGTCATGAATATAAATTTGAGTTTACATGAAATATGTAAGGCAAGCCAGTATTATTTTTATATTTGTGTGTGTATATATATTATATGCATATCAATGATTTTGAGGATTAATGCATGATTATAGTTTGTGTGAACAGACGTTTATAACCATTATTCAATAAGATATCTTTTATAGTTTAATTGGTGAAATTAAGTTTTGATGGATATCATTGAAGTTAATTTTTTTGTTATGGTTATATATTCAATTTTATGGGTGTTTTAGTGCAAATTCATGTCAACTATATACATATTTAAATATTTTGGTTTTAAATTTGGTTATATAATCTTAGGTTTTGGCATCTTATGATTCTAAATATTTGGTTAAATTATAATGATATGATTTATTGTATGAATTGTGGGATATGCCAACTATTATGATTTTGTTTTTTGAGATTTATTGGCTTGAAAATATTTTTCAAGTATTTATGTGAATATCTATTTAATGATAAATACAACTTTGGATTTACATGGTAAATTTAGGGTAAGTTTTTCTATTTAATTATGAATACATGTATATGCGTGAATTGCTTTGGTGTTTTTATCCATGCCAAAATTATGAATGCATGTGATTGTTAATTATTTGGCTTTGAATCACTACATTATTTCTGTTTGGTTTTGATATATGATTTTGGAACAAAAAAAAAAGGAAAGAAATAGTAAAAAAAAATTAAGGTTTTCGGTTTTTTTTATTGCATTATTAAGACAAACTTATTTTGGGTTATTTCAGAGTCTATAAAGCAATAAAAAAATTAATTTTGACATTTGACTATTGGGGAAATTTAAATTTGAATATTGGTATGTTTATATATATTTTAAAATAACTTAATTGAAGCAAAAAGTCACCAAAGTGATGCTTTTTTTTTATAAATTATTTTGTTTTAAAATATAAAAGTTTGTGTGCATGTAACTTAAGTTATGTTAATTGGCCCAAGTGAAGGTTAATAATATTACATGTGCAACTATGGTGATAAACATGTGACGGCTATTCAATTTTACATGTGAGTAATAAATTGGCCCAAAGGAAGATTTATTATTCGACATGCTCTTATTGTCAATGTTTGATTACTACACCAAGATATCACTTACAAATTAATATTTTGTCCAAAGATGAAATATTAATGGAGTGTCTGATATCTTAAGATGAGGTTTACCTTTATTCAAATTATTTTGGTTTAAATTTGAAGTCTGATGTGAAGTTGTTTATGGTTTATAATTTATTCAACTATTATTATATTTACCAACATATGTTGTTTTGGGATAAATATATATATATAAATATTTATTATTATCTTTTAATTTGATTGAAAGATGAAATTAAGGTAAATATTTTGAAACAAATAAATTCAGATTTTGGCTTTTAATTAAGGATGTCTAATATTTTAAATAAATTAGTTAAAACAAAATGTCGCCAAAGTGACCTCTTTTGCGTAGATGTTTATTTAAAATATTAAGATGATTATATGTTTTTGTGATTCATGCGTTTATTAATTTATCCAAAGGTAAGTTAATATTTGGCAGAATTACAACGACATCTGTGGTGATAAATGTGTGACAATTATAAGGTATTTTATGTGAGCAATAAGTTAGTCCAAAGATTAATTCATTGTTTGAAATAATTTATTGTCAATGTTTGATTGCTACAATAAGAGTACCGCTTACTGTTAATATTACTGTCCAAAGACTTGATATTAATGTTGTGTTTGGTATCTTGAGATGGGATTAGCCATTATCCTGAATTTATTGTTTACTATGAATATTGATGTGAGTTTATTTTTATTTATTTTTTGTTCTATATTCAGCTAATTCATATTCTACTGCCACAATATCTGCTAATATAAATTCTATACACATACTTAATGGGGCTAATTTCAATGAATGGAAAAGGCACTTACTTATAGTGCTTGGCTATATGAACATAGACCTTGCACTAAAGGAAGAACTACTCGCACCTCTCACTGCAGAAAGCACTCCCTATGTTAAAAGGGATTTTGAGAGGTGGAATCGTTCAAATTGCATGAGTCTAATGATCATGAAGCACAACATTTTAGAAGCCTTTAAGGGTATAGAATCTGAAAAGATTACTCAGGCCATGGTTTCCTTGATGAAATTGAGAAACGTTTTGCTAAAAACGATAAGGTTGAAATGACATCACTTATGACTTCTTTGATGTCTATAAAGTTAAGGGTTAAGGAAATTCTGAACAATCTAAGGGCTATGAATTTTATGATCCCACAATTAGGAATATTTTTGAGACAAGAATTGCAACATTCTTTGAGGATGTTGAGTTTGGGAGGAGAAATAAGGTTAGAAACATTGCTTTTGAGGAGGAACTGGATTCTAGCTGTAATGCCCTGTACCTGAGACCGTCGCCGGAGTCGAGCACAAGGTGTTACTAAACTTAATTTCATCAATTAAACAGCTTAAACAATTTATTTTTAAAATTTTTAGACAAGCTAGCTAACTGCATCACATTCACTTAAAAATTCATATCTCGAGTTTCGAAACTCAAAATCCAATTCCATAAATTTTTCCTGAAACTAGACTCATATATCTATTTACCAATTTTTTTCTAGAATTTTTGGTCTGGCCAATTAGTACAGTTTATTAGTTAAAGTCTCCCCTGTTTCAGGGTATGACTGCTCTGACTTCTGTGTATTATGAATCTGATATCTCCCTGTAAAGAGTTTCAATGACTATGCAGTTTATTTATATTAAAACTAGACTCTATAAGGAACCTGTACATATAAAGCATGACTTCTAATTATTTTTATAAAATTTATGGTGAATTTTTAAAGTCAAAACATGGGATTCAGAAATTTCTCTGGCCCTGTTTCACAAAAATTCAAATGTCTCATAAATTATAATTCATATACCTGTTTTGTTTAATCCATATGAAAATAGACTCATTAATCTTCAATTTCATAACTTACTCATCATTTAATTCCATTTATACTATTTTTAGGGATTTTTCAAATTTACATCACTGCTGCTGTCAGATTCTGTCTTATGGCAAATTTCACTTTACTAAGGATTTTCATAGACTAATTATCATTTTAAACATACATAACATCAAATATGACTTAGATTAGCCATTCCAATGGCTAATCATTTACAAACCCTTTTCTTGTCAAACCATAGCCATATCATAAGATCAATTACACAAAGTGAGTATTTTGCCATACATGCCACATTCAAAATATACAAGCCATTTTACCGATTTAAGCCTTCGGATAGTGTGGACGAGTCTTCGACCTATCCCGATTCTCAAGCCGGTTTGTCAAAACTACAATAAAGGAAAAGGAAGGAGTAAGCATAAATGCTTAGTAAGTTCACATGCAAATAGTAAGTAACATAATCATGCAATTCCACATAAAAACATCATTTGCATAAACAACACCAAGACATTCATGTTACATTTGCATTTAATATCATGCTACGATTTCATCATACCAAGTTCTCAACCCGAAGATTTAAGCACATACCTGTCAAATTTTCTCATTTACCACACTTACCAACATGTCACCTTCGTTTTAGGCATTCTCCTTATTCTCTTAAGATTCACCCGTTGAATACATCGGAATATAATTCGAATACGCGGAAAGTTTGTACATATGTGCCACATAAGTAGCCAAGCTACCATGTAACCTGCCCATAAGCGAACTCGGACTCAACTCAACGAGATCGGGCGTTCGCATCCATAAGTGAACTCGGACTCAACTCAACGAGCTTGGATGCCTAGTTACATCTCACGAACTTGGACTCGACTCAACTCAACGAGCTCGGACATTTGCATCCATAAGTGAACTCAGACTCAACTCAACGAGTTCGGATGTCCAACCATCCTAGTGACATGTCACTTGTATTCTAATCTATTCCCAAGGTTCAAACGGGCTTTTTCCTCGATTACACATCTTTGCCGTCTTCCACGGAACATCGAAACTGATACTCGATAGCAAATCATAATTTACATATTATCCAATAATAACCATAAAGCATAATATTTCATGATATTAATCATCATATCACATAAATAATATTAAATTACTTAGAATGACAATTATGTTACTACATTTACACATGAACTTACCTCGATACAAAATATTAGCAATCAAGCCTATTCCTCGTAAACTTTGTTTTTCCCTCGATCACGACATGAATCTCATTTCTCTTGATCTATAATGCCAAATTAATCTTATTTAATACATACATTCATCAAAACAGCCCCAAATACGAACTTTGGAAAAATTACCATTTTGCCCCTAAACTTTTACAAAATTACACTTTTGCCCCTAGGCTCGGGAATTAAACTTCATCCTATTTTCTTATGTTTTATGACATGCTGATCATTTTTCCCTTCTATGGAAACATCAAATTCTCATTCTAACATGTACCTATAACTATTAGGTATTTTTACCGATTAAGCCATTTTTCTCGTTTTCGCTTAAAACCGAGTAGTAGTACAAGTTATCCGACATAATTTAAAACCTCATATTCTATCATAAAACACCAAAATACACAAATTTCACCTATGGGTATTTTTCTAAATATGAACCCTAGGTTAAATTATTGCTAGCATAAGCTAAATCAAGTTACTGGGATTCCAAAAACGTAAAGAACATTAAAAACGGGGCTTGGAATCACTTACTATGGAGCTTGGAAGCTTGAAACAAACCCTAGCTATGGAGAACCCCTTTAATTTTTGTCCTAATGAAGAAGATGGACATATTTTTCCATCTTTTTCCCTTTTTTAATCTTTTAATTACCAAATGACCAAAATACCCTTAATACCTTTCTTTGAAAATTTTCATGTACAAGCCCATTTTTGTCCAAAATTTTAGAAATTGGTCAAATTTCTATTTAAGACCTCCTCATTAATATTCCAAATTAATTTCATACTAAAAACTTCTAGAATGCAAGTTTTGTAAATTATTCGATTTAGTCCCTAATTTCAACTTAAGCACTTTATGCATAGAATTTCGTCACGATATTTTCATACAATCATGCAATCATATTATAAACCTCAAAATAATTATAAAATAATTATTTCTATCTCGGATTCGTGGTCACGAAACCACTATTCTGATTAGGCCCTAATTCGGGATATTACAACTCTCCCCCCTTTAAGGATTTTCATCCTCGAAAATCTTACTTAGAGTAACAGTGTGGGTATTGTTTTCTCATAGTTTCCTCAGGTTCCCATGTAGTCTCTTCTACCCCGTGCTTTTGCCATAATACTTTCACGAGAGCGAGACTTTTATTTCTTAGTTGCTTGACTTCTCGAGCTAAAATCTTAATCGGTTCTTCTTCATAAGTCATATCCGGTCGTAGCTTAATTTCTGTCAGTGAAATTATATGTGAGGGATCCGAATGATACTGACGTAGCATAGATACGTGGAACACATCATGCATCTTCTGTAATTCAGATGGCAATGCTAGCCGATAAGCTACTGGTCCAACTCTTTCAATTATTTCATACGGCCCAATAAAACGCGGACTCAACTTGCCCTTCCGTCCAAATCTAAGAAATTTCTTCCATGGAGACACTTTTAAAAATACCTTATCACCAACTTGAAACTCGATTTCCTTTCGTTTCAAATCCGCATAAGATTTTGTCTATCCGAAGCAGTTTTCAAACAATCTCGAATCACTTTCACTTTTTCTTCGGTTTCTTTTATTAGATCAACTCCATAAATCTGATTTTCCTTGAGTTCAGTCCAATACAATGGTGTCCGACATTTACGACCATACAATGTTTCATAAGGTGCCATCTTCAAACTCGTCTGATAACTATTATTATAAGCAAATTCTACCAACGGTAAGTATCTTTCCCAACTACCTTGAAATTCCAATACACAATATCTGAGCATGTCTTCAAGAATCTGAATTACTCTCTCTGATTGTCCATCAGTTTGTGGATGAAAAGCAGTGCTGAAATTTAACTTTGTACCTAATGCCTCTTGCAATTTTTGCCAAAATCGCAAAGTAAATCTTGGATCTCTATCCGAAATAATCGACAAAGGTATCCCATGAAGTCTAACAATCTCACAGATATACAATTCAGCCAACTTATTAAGAGAATAATCCGTACGTACTGGAATAAAATGAGCCGATTTAGTCAGTCGGTCAACTATTACCCAGATTGCATCTTTCTTCCCCGGAGTTAATGGCAATCCTAATACAAAATCCATAGTAATCCGATCCCATTTCCATTCAAGAACCATGATAGGCTGGAGTAGTCCTGAAGGTACTTGGTGTTCAGCTTTCACTTGTTGAAAAATTAAGCACTTTGATACAAACTCGGATATATCTCTTTTCATTCCACTCCACCAGTAAATTTTCTTTAAGTCATTATACATTTTCGTACTGCCCGGATGAACCGCCAAACAACCATTATGTGCTTCATGCAAAATCTTTTGAATCAACTCATCATTTTTCGGTACACAAATCTAGTTTTTAAACATCAAGCAACCATTAGAATCGATTTTGAAATCTGACCCCGTATCAGCTTAACACTGTTTTCTCTTAGCTTGTAAATCTTCATCGCTTTTTTGAGCTTCACAAATCTCTTGTAAAAACATCGATCTTGCTCTTAACTCTACTAAAATCGAACCATCATCTGATACCTTTAACTAAGTATTCATAGCTCTCAAAGCAAATAGCAACTTTCTGCTCAAAGCATCGGCAACCACATTCGCTTTTCCCCAATGGTAATCAATAACAAGCTCGTAATCTTTCAATAACTCCAACCATCTTCGCTGTCTCAAATTCAAGTCTTTTTGTGACATCAAGTACTTAAGACTTTTGTGGTCGGTATATACTCGGCATTTTTCACCATACTACGATAATGTCACAAAATCTTCAAAGCAAATACTATAGCAGCCAATTCCAAATCATGAGTCGGATAATTTCTTTCGTGAGATTTTAACTGCCTCGAAGCATAAGCCACGACTTTTCCTTCTTGCGTAAGTACACATCCTAAACCATTTCGAGAAGCATCACCATACACCACAAATTCTTTACCTGATTCGGGTTGTACCAACACTGGTGCTTTAGTTAATAACTTTTTCAATTCTTCAAAACTCTGTTGACATTCTTCCGTCCATTCAAATTTAACATTCTTTCAGAGTAGTCTAGTTATAGGAGCAGCAATTATAGAAAATCCATTTACAAACCGTCGATAATACCCAGCTAGCCTCAATAAACCTCTAACCTCGGTTACATTTTTCGGTGGTTTCCAATCAACAATGGCTGAAATTTTACTAGGATCAACCCGTATACCATCACCTGAAACAATATGACCCAAAAATCCAACTTCCTGGAGCCAAAATTCACTTTTACTAAACTTAGCATACAGCTGCTTATCTCTCAAAGTTTGCAAAACTATCCTCAAATGCTCAGCATGCTCTGTCTCATCTTTTGAATAAATTAAAATATCATCTATAAACACCACAACAAATTTGTCCAAGTATGGCTGAAATATGCGATCCATTAAATCCATAAACACAGCAGGAGCATTTGTTAACCCAAATGGCATAACTAAAAATTCATAATGACCGTACCTTGTTCTAAAAGCATTTTTAGGCACATCCGACTCTTTTACTCGCAGCTGGTAATACCCAGATCTCAAGTCAATCTTTGAAAACCATGTTGCTCCTTTTAGCTGATCAAATAAATCATCAATTCTCGACAACGGATACTTGTTCTTGATTGTCACCTTGTTTAACTGCCGATAGTCAACACACAATCTCATAGAACCATCCTTCTTTTTCACAAATAACACGGGAGCACCCCAAGGTGAAAAACTCGGTCTCATAAAGCCTTTGTCAGTTAACTCTTGCAACTGTGACTTTAATTCCTTCAACTCTACTGGTGCCATTCTATACGGAGCAATCGAGATCGGAGCTGTTCCCGGTATCAAATCAATACCAAATTCTACTTCCCTGACTGGAGGCAAACTCGGCAATTCTTTTGGAAATATATCCGCGAACTCACACACAATCGGCACTGATTCAACTTTCTTTTCAATTACTTTTGTATTAATTACATACGCCAAATAAGCTTCATAACCCTTTCTCAAATATCTCTAAGCTAACATTGAAGAAATCATACTAGATAATACCTCTGATTTATCTGATTCAACCCGTAGAATTTCACCACTTTCACACTTTAATTCTATAACCTTTTATTTGCAATTTATTGTAGCATCATGCAATGTCAACCAATTCATACCCAAAATAACATCAAATTCATCAAACGACAATGACAACAACATCAAGTCAGCCGGAAAGTAATGACCCCAAATCATTAAAGGGCATTTCTTGCATACTTTATTAACTATCACACATTTGCCTAATGGATTCGACACTCTAATCATAAATTCTGTGTACTCAACAGGCATATTCATACTAGACACCAATTTCATGCACACATATGAATGAGTAGAACCGGGATCAATCAAAGCAGTAACATTAACATCATAAAGAGAAAATATACCAGTAATCACATCAGGTGATGAAGCATCTTCACGTGCCTTTATGGTATAAGTTCTAGCTGGAGCCCTTGCTTCAACTCAAGAAACTCTTTACGCTTTTGATCAACAAATCTTTCACTGATGTATTTCTTCTGAAATTTTTCTTGAAAGAATTCCCAAGTCACCTTCTCTTTCAGTACCACTAAAATCAATGTCTTCCACCAATGATAGGCTGAATCCCTCAACAATGATATAGCACATTTCAAGCATTCCTCGTGTGTACAAGACAATTCATCAAATACCCGAATAGAATTCTCAAGCCAAAACTCTGCTTTCTCAGCATCATCATCAATATTTGCCCTGAACTCTTCGGCCCCTTGCTTACGGATTCTGTCAACTGGAGTTCTGTGAAATTTCATCAGATCCACACCTTGAGGCATCGGGGGTACAGGTTGAGAAATCGGGGGAGGTAGGGGAGGTTGTGCATTCGGTTTCATACGAACGAACTCAGTATACCAGGCACTCATCATCTGGAGAAAGGCTTCTCGAGCCCCTTCTCCTCCTTCATGACCAACAGTAGGAGGTGGATTTTTGGTTGGCACCGCCCCTTCAGCCGGAGCCGATGCATTACTTTCTACATCATCAGCCACAGCTGGATCGGGATCCATTTACTATAAAAAAATCATTTAAAAGGTAGAAGTCGTCACACTATCACAATATATATATGGCATGTATAGCAAAATCCGTACATACAACACGTTAGTCCGAGAACCGACTAAACCTGCTCTGATACCACTAAATGTAATGCCCCATACCTGATACCGTCGTCAGAGTCGAGCACGAGGTGTTACTAAACTTAATTTCATCAATTAAACAGCTTAAACAATTTGTTTTTAAAATTTTTAGACAAGTTGGCTAACCGCATCACATTCACTTAAAAATTCATATCTCGAGTTCCGAAACTCAAAATACAATTCCGTAAATTTTTCCTAAAACTAGACTCGTATATCTATTTACTAATTTTTTTTCTAGAATTTTTGGTCTGGCCAATTAGTACAGTTTATTAGTTAAAGTCTCCCCTGTTTTAGGGTATGACTGCTCTGACCTCTGTGTATTACGAATCTGATATCTCCCTGTAAATAGTTTCAATGACTATTCTGTTTGTTTATATTAAAACTAGACTCTATAAGGAACCTGTAAATATAAAGTATGACTTCTAATTATTTTTATACAATTTATGGTGAATTTTCAAATTCAGAACATGGGATTCAGAAATTTCTCTGGCCCTGTTTCACAAAAATTCAAATGTCTCATAAATTATAATTCATATACCTGTTTTGTTCAATCCATATGAAAATAGACTCATTAAGCTTCAATTTAATAACTTAATAATTATTTAATTCCATTTCTACTATTTTTAGTAATTTTTCAAATTTACATCACTGCTGCTGTCAGATTCTGTTTTATGGTAAATTTCACTTTACTAAGGATTTTCATGGACTAATTATCATTTTAAACATACATAACATCAAATATGACTTAGATTGGCCATTCCAATGGCTAATAATTTACAAACCCTTTTCTTGCCAAACCATAGCCATATCATAAGATCAATTATACAAAGTGAGTATTTTGCCATACATGCCACATTCAAAATATACAAGCCATTTTACCGATTTAAGCCTTCGAATAGTGTGAACGAGTCTTCGACCTATCCCGATTCTCAAGCTGGTTTGTCAAAACTACAATGAAGGAAAAGGAAGGAGTAAGCATAAATGCTTAGTAAGTTCACATGCAAATAGTAAGTAACATAATCATGCAATTCCACATAAAAACATCATTTGCATAAACAACACCAAGACATTCATGTTACATTTGCATTTAATATCATGCTACGATTTCATCATACCAAGTTCTCAACCCGAAGATTTAAGCACATACCAGTCAAATTTTCTCATTTACCACACTTACCATCATGTCACCTTCGTTTTAGGCATTCTCCTTATTCTCTTAAGATTCACCCGTTGAACACATCGAAATATAATTTGAATACACGGAAAGTTTGTACATATGTGCCACATATGTAGCCAAGCTACCATGTAACCCGCCCATAAGCGAACTCGGACTCAACTCAACGAGCTCGGGCGTTCGCATCCATAAGTGAACTCGGACTCAACTCAACGAGCTTGGATATTTGCATCCACAAGTGAACTCGGACTCAACTCAACGAGTTCAGATGCCCAGCCATCCTAGTGACATGTCACTTGTATTCTAATCTATTCCCAAGGTTCAAACGGGCTTTTTCCTCGATTACACATCTTTGCCGTCTTCCACGGAACATCGAAACTGATACTCGATAGCAAATCATAATTTACATATTATTCAATAATAACCATAAAGCATAATATTTCATGATATTAATCATCATATCACATAAATAATATTAAATTACTTAGAATGACAATTATGTTACTACATTTACACATGAACTTACCTCGATACAAAATATTAACAATCAAGCCTATTCCTCGTAAACTTTGTTTTTCCCTCGGTCACGACTTGAATCTCGTTTCTCTTGATCTATAATGTCAAATTAATCTTATTTAATACGTACATTCATCAAAACAGCCCCAAATACGAACTTTGGAAAAATTACCATTTTGCCCCTAAACTTTTACAAAATTACACTTTTGCCCCTAGGCTCGGGAATTAAACTTCATCCCATTTTCTTATGTTTTATGACATGCTGATCATTTTTCCCTTCTATGGAAACATCAAATTCTCATTCTAACATGTACCTATAACTATTAGGTATTTTTACCGATTAAGCTATTTTTCTCGTTTTCGCTTAAAACCGAGTAGTACAAGTTGTCTGACATAATTTAAAACCTCATATTCTATCATAAAACACCAAAATACACAAATTTCACCTATGGGTATTTTTCTAAATATGAACCCTAGGTTAAATTATTGCTAGCATAAGCTAAATCAAGTTACTGGGATTCCAAAAACGTAAAGAACATTAAAAACGGGGCATGGAATCACTTACTATGGAGCTTGGAAGCTTGAAACAAACCCTAGCTATGGAGAACCCCTTTAATTTTTGTCCTAATGAAGAAGATGGACATATTTTTCCATCTTTTTCCCTTTTTTAATCTTTTAATTACCAAATGACCAAAATACCCTTAATACCTTTCTTTGAAAATTTTCATGTACAGGCCCATTTTTGTCCAAAATTTTAGAAATTGGTCAAATTGCTATTTAAGACCTCCTCATTAATATTCCAAATTAATTTCATACTAAAAACTTCTAGAATGCAAGTTTTGTAAATTATTCGATTTAGTCCCTAATTTCAACTTAAGCACTTTATGCATAGAATTTCGTCACGAAATTTTCATACAATCATGCAATCATATTATAAACCTCGAAATAATTATAAAATAATTATTTCTATCTCAGATTTGTGGTCACGAAACCACTATTCTGATTAGGCCCTAATTCGGGATATTACAACTCTCCCCCCTTTAAGGATTTTCGTCCTCGAAAATCTTACCGGTAAACAGGTGTGGGTATTGTTTTCTCATAGTTTCCTCAGGTTCCCATGTAGTCTCTTCTACCCCGTGCTTTTGCCATAATACTTTCACGAGAGCGAGACTTTTATTTCTTAGTTGCTTGACTTCTCGAGCTAAAATCTTAATCGGTTCTTCTTCATAAGTCATATCCTGGTCGTAGCTTAATTTCTCATCGGTGAAATTATATGTGAGGATCCGAATGATACTTGGCGTAGCATAGATACGTGGAACACATCATGCATCTTCTGTAATTCAGATGGCAATGCTAACCGATAAGCTACTGGTCCAACTCTTTCAATTATTTCATACGGCCCAATAAAACGCGGACTCAACTTGCCCTTCCGTCCAAATCTAAGAAATTTCTTCCATGGAGACACTTTTAAAAATACCTTATCACCAACTTGAAACTCGATTTCCTTTCGTTTCAAATCCGCATAAGATTTTTGTCTATCCGAAGCAGTTTTCAAACAATCTCGAATCACTTTCACTTTTTCTTCGGTTTCTTTTATTAGATCAACTCCATAAATCTGATTTTCCTTGAGTTCAGTCCAATACAATGGTGTCCGACATTTACGACCATACAATGTTTCATAAGGTGCCATCTTCAAACTCGTCTGATAACTATTATTATAAGCAAATTCTACCAACGGTAAGTATCTTTCCCAACTACCTTGAAATTCCAATACACAATATCTGAGCATGTCTTCAAGAATCTGAATTACTCTCTCTGATTGTCCATCAGTTTGTGGATGAAAAGCAGTGCTGAAATTTAACTTTGTACCTAATGCCTCTTGCAATTTTTGCCAAAACCGCAAAGTAAATCTTGGATCTCTATCCGAAATAATCGACAAAGGTATCCCATGAAGTCTAACAATCTCACAGATATACAATTCAGCCAACTTATTAAGAGAATAATCCGTACGTACTGGAATAAAATGAGCCGATTTAGTCAGTCGGTCAACTATTACCCAGATTGCATCTTTCTTCCCCGGAGTTAATGGCAATCCTAATACAAAATCCATAGTAATCCGATCCCATTTCCATTCAGGAACCATTTATAAGGTACTTGGTGTTCAAAGAACTTCAATAATATTACAAAATTTACCAAATGATTATCTCATTCTGTTTAGAGAAGAATTTTGTTGATAATTGTTTATACCATAAGCTTGGTGGGAGTAAAGTTTTATATTTGGTTTTATATGTTAAAGTTTTATATTTGGTTTTATAAGTTAATGACATACTGCTTGTCAATAATAAGTATAGCCTCAATCATGCCCTAAGAATGATATTAAGATTACAAAAATGCACTGGATTTTTTTACATTTTAGCAGTAGAAAGTCTAATGTATGTTCAGGTTTGTATACATTGGAATCTTGTATACACTATTGGGATGTTAGGCAGATATTTTAAGCAACCCTGGTTTGGACCATTAGATAGCATCCAAGAGGGTTATAAGGTATTTTCAGAGAACAAAAGATTACATACTCACATATTGGAGGTCTAATAAGTTAGAGATCATCAGGTATATAGACTCCGATTTTGATGGAATATGGATACAAGATTTTGTCACTAAGGTGCAAGTTGTGAAAACAAATTGCAGTCTTTTATTCCAATAGCAACAGGAGCACATTAAAATCAAAACACATAGACTTTAAGTTCCTAGTTGTTAAAGTAAAATTTCAGAGTGGTTAAGTGCTTATAAAGCATATTAGGACAAACTCCATGATTGCGGATCCGCTTACTAAGGAACTACACCTAAGGTTTTATAAGAGCACATTACTCATATAGGTGTAATGTCATTTAAAGGATATTTGGTTTTAGTGGGAGTTTGTATTTTTAAATGCTTTTATGTTATAGACACATTTTCAGTTATTTCAAGTTTAAAGATAATAAGTTTATTTTCTGCAGAAATAAAGTTTATTTGGTTTATTCACACTCTGATTTTGGTAAGATTTTATCTCACTAAGGAGGACCAGTTGGAAATAGACGTGTTTAGATCATATTGCATGAAATTTCCATGCTACACGTCCATATTTGATCTATGTCATTTGGTTGTGTTAATATACGTGATCATGGATGGATTTAGTTACGATATTTGTAACGAAATTCGCCTTGGTTCTATGTTAACATAATTAATGGACGAGATTGTACGGAATGCCTTTTGGATATGATAGGAAAATTTTGAGCTCATAAGGTTATATAATGACATGTAATTATAAAGTAATTAGTATATATATGTGGTCCAAGTGGGAGATTGTTGGAAAATTTGGACATCACATATATAATAAGGATAATTACATGTTATTATTTACTATCATGATAGGTTAGCCCAAATTAAAAGTGATCTAATTTGGTTAGAATTTTATTGGGCTTTTAATTATTAAATAAATAAAGTATGGGTCAAATATGTGTAGATACTCTTCTAATCAAATTCTAATTAATGATGGGCTAATTAGAATTTGATTAGAACTAATATGCTAAGGTTATAAATACTAGGGTTATGGTCCCCAAATTATACACAAGATATCTTTTCTAATATCCCATCATTAGGAAAGAGAGAGCAAATATTCTCTGAGTTTCTTGTGTGCTAATTTGGAAGATCAAATCCCCAAGTTCCAGAAAGTTTCAAGGAATCCATGGATTCAGGTACGCTTCCGCATCTTGTTTTATTCTTGATTTATTCTTAATAATTTGACATGACAGATCCTGGTTTATTAAGTTATATTGTAGATTTATTTTATAAAATCTAACATTCTTTTCATCAATGGCAATGCCCAGACCTTTCTGAAATAGAGCATCTAGAATTTCACTTTGTCACATATCAAAGTTATCCATGCCATCGAAGATCTCTACTACCAATCTCATATTTTCCAACATTGGTCTCAACACATGGATGATGTTGGTACTCTTAGATTGTCCACCGTGTCAAGCATAGTCTTCTAATATGCCATAGGAAATCTTTTCTAATGTGGAAGATCAGTTCAAAACACAACCATAGAGCACACTTCGAGTAACCTTCAGCTCTAATATCTCTTGTTGTGCGAATAGGGTAAAAGAGAGTAAATTATTGTACTAAAAAACCACACTAGGTTCAATTCCCAAGAAAGTTTGGAGGGGTCACAAATGGTCCCGCTTAAAACCTAATCTCGTAGACAAAATCTCCCTCAAATATAATTTAGTAGCATAATATATCACTACAGTTTTACCCAACAAAATATAGAAAGAAAATAATAAAGAACACCAAAATCTTATACTCTTTTTCCTCCATTGTTTGCTGGTGTAGTTTTTCGGGAGCCAAAAATGTCATATTGTTCTGCATATGCTAGTCAACGGACTGACTTCGATGTAATTTTCCTCTCATTATAGTGAGCATTAGAAGACGATGGACTGCTATTTGCTCGAGTAACAGTAAGGATCATATTCTGTGGGCACCAAGAATTTGGTTCAAAATGTTATCCTCATTGTTCGCAGTCAGTTATGAACTTGTTAATTGTGACAGACATGTTTAAACAGTAGTTGAGGAGTTGCTTCTAAATGGTTAGAAATATACTACTGCAAAACGGAAATCGTTAGCATTGATAGGAAAAAAATTCAATTGAGCGTAAATTAACAAAGAATCATTGTATTGTGGAAGAACCACTACCTTAGAAGCAAATCCATCTTGACCGATGTAACTTTATAGTGGATGTCGCCCCCCAAGGTTAACATAGTATTTCAATATTTGTACAATCGAATAAAAAAGGTGGAACACAATTTGTATTGCTCTTCTCACAAAGGAATCAAAACCAAAGAACATAAGCTCTAAAAGAAACATATAAACTGTAGCAGAAACGATTGCTTGTTGTTGTTAAAAATGAGAAGAATAATCTGCTATTTATATTATTTTCTAAAGGGACAAAATGGTAAAATAACAGTGTCAAATTCCAAAAATAGTAGAGGATTAATATTTGGCAACAGTCAGAGGATTTTCCTCAATCGAAAATATTTTCCAAAACAAAAAAAAATATATATTTCTTTACATTACTAACACCTATAAATAAATAATATAATTTTATTTAAACATAATTAAATAATAATTAACTATAAATAAACGCTAAAACCTTAACTTATGATACAAAATCTGAAAGTTATTAATAATATTAACAATAGTTACGATTATGTTTAAATAAAACTATTAGTATTTATTTACAAGTCCTCCGTATATTTTTTTAATTGAATGATGATGTGTCATGTTATTATTCACCAATTATGCACAAAACTTATGCACCAATGGTGTACCAATTATTATTCTATCAAATATATATTATATATAAACTACACATTATTTTTTTAAAAAAATTGATGGGAGGTTATAGTTGGGGTTCTGTTGTAAACTTACTAAAAAAACTATGACAAGTTTCTACCAGTTAAACATGTTACAAGCTAAGAGCTAAGAATGAATATATTCTCATTATTTTTTATATTTCCTTATAATAATTGGTATATCCTCATAATTTTTTATACTTCTTCAAATTTTTTGGTATACTTATTTTTTTTGTACTTTCTAATTTTATTTTATATTCCCTCAAAATTTAGTATGGTTAAAAAAAATAAGGATTTGGTAAGAGATATATTTTTGGAGTAAAAATAGTATTTTTAAATATTAATAAATTTCAAAGGGATTTTGTAATGGAAAAAATATTTCTTTATTATGAACTAAGAGAATTATAAGAAAAGAGAAGAATCAGAAAAATGAAAGGATGATTCAACTTTCATTTTGGGATACCTAAAAGATTATACATGTTCTCTATTTATAGGGCCTCAATCACCATAAGTTATAAGACTATAATAAAGATAATTAAGGTACCATATAAAAATTTAGAAGTTATAAGTGTTATAAGAAAATGAATTCTTAGGGGTTATGGGAGTTATATGGACATCCATTTTGCAACACTTCCCTTAGATATCCATAATAAAATGTGTTTCGTTAAAATCTTATTAGGAAAAATCATATGTGGGATAAAATCTAATGAAGGAAAAAGAGTACACAATCTTCTATTACAAGTTGTCTCTTTAAAAAACTTTACTTGGAAAGCCTAGTGGGAAAAAATCTTGATTAAAGGAAAAGAGTACAGTGTAACACCCCATACCCGACCCGATCATTGGGTCCGAGCTACAAGGCGCCACATCTGTTGCCGAAGCAGCTATAATCAATTATGCCATTTAATTCTTAAATTAAACCAAAACATACATTTAATACAATACAAAATAAGTTTTGGGTCTTACACAAGCTTACAAAAGCTCAAATAGTAACCCAAGGTCAAAGAATGACCAAATTGTAAAGGTAAGGTGTTAAGGATTTGAAGAAAGGGCAAGTTAAGTCCTAAGTTCATAAGACCTTATAAAATCCTTAAGAGAGTCGGTTTAGTTGCATATAAATTAGAATTACCTCCAAAATTAGATCGTATACATGATGTATTCCATGTCTTAATGTTGAGATGATACCGGTCTAACCCTTCCCATATCGTACCAATTGAGGAGATCGAGGTGAGACCAGATTCATCCTTTGAGGAGAAATCGTACAAATTCTAGATCGTGATGTAAAGGTTTTGAGAAGGAAATGAATCCCTCTTGTGAAAGTAATGTGGCGGAACCATGACACTGAGAAAGTCTCGTGGGAATCAGAAGACGTATTTCAACAACAGTATCCTCATCTATTCGAACCAGGTACATTTCGAGGAGGAAATTTCTTTAAGTAGGGGGGAGTTGTCACGCCCCAAAATATAGGGGGTTAATTGAAATAATTAACTAAGTATTGAATTAGGCTTGATGGTCAAGTAGCTAGTGAATTCCCTAGAGGTCCTAAGTTCTATCCACTCATCTTTCATTTCTTTTCGTTTTAATTTCAGGAAACTAGGATAAAACTCACACTAAAACAAATATTATTTGGAGTAAAAACCTATCAAGAAATGGGTAGTATCCCAATGGTTAAGCCTTTGCACTTCTCCCTTCCATGCTTAAGATTGAGCCATGCCAATCTCCCTTCAAATCCCTTTTATTTTCAGCAACAAGGGTAAATTGCCATCCAGTCTAAAAGTTTGAAAACCCTATGTATTTAGCTTCTTTTCCTAAACACAATTAAACTAAGGTTCTCATTTCCAACTTAAAATAATTTTTTCCATTTTTTCCCTATTTCTTCTCCCTTTTCTTTTTCATCTTTTTTTTTTTTTGTAAAATAATTTCTCTCAATTGCTGAAATTATTATCACTTTTCCCAAATAAAAAACAATCTTTGTTAACTCATTTTTTTCCACTGGAATTGTAATCATCATTAGAAACAAACCTAATCTTTGCCAAAAAGTGGTAAGTACATGTAACCTCCCAAACCCAACCTAAACGTTATGGTTGAATCAAGAAGGCCACATTGGACACCTTAGTGTCAAACCTACCCTAACAATAGTTAAAAACATTCAAGTACTCCTTTTTATAAAACCGTAGTTTCTATTGTTAGCTTTGGAAAACGTCCATTTTCTTAGTCCAACCATGCTTAGGTCAAATTAGCAAATTAGGTGAGTTTTTGTAAAACCTTACTGATGGCGTTGCCTTTAAAAAATCATTTTGTTATCTTCTTATTAGCGAAAATGTACCATTACTAGCCAAATTATTAATTTAGTCATATATCATGCATAGTCCATTTCAATATATTTATAAAAAAATCGTGTATCTATACCAAATATGCATGTCATGCATGTATGAAAAACTCCAAAATTTCGAACAGTCCCAAACCATAGTTAAAGAAACTTTACAATTCAAAACCAAATAATAATAATAAAATAACCAAAATATATATAGTTAAATTAAAATAATATGAAAAAATTAAAGTTTGAAGTCCATCGTACGTCCGCCTACCAATTTCAATCCTAAGTTTGATCATTACCTGAGAAGTTGAGATAATGAGGTGAGCTTAACAAGCTTAGTGTGAAACTATACGAGTATTAAGCATCCATACAAGCAATTTCATAGTGGTCCCAATAGCACAATGAAACACTATCAATAATAATTTCAAATGCACATGATCATGAAAAAATGCACATGCGAGATCCTACCCATACCATCCGCTACATACCACGAGTTTCCCGGAACCCGTCTGCCAAACGCCAAATTATGTGAGCAATGCTCGATGTGGTAAAACCACCAATAATCAATAATACAGTGAAACTGCCAAATAAATAATGCGATATAATCACCAATCCCCTCAGTACTCCAAATGCAGTGCACTGACTACAAATATATGCAGACTTAATATGTCGTTAGTACTCCATGGAACTCCTCCGTCAACCACAAAATCCCATCCTAATGGACATGCAATATGTCATACAAATTCATACATAATCACATTTTAATACTTTTCACATTTATTCGACATGTTCAACATGTCCTCAATAATCACATACTTTCAGAGAAAGGAAGCAATGTTCCAATTTTCAAATTACCATTAGGATGGTATCTATCAATATCGTTTAATTCACATACTTTACAAATTTCATTGTGCCCCAATATCAACCTCACATATTATATCATAGTAAATATTTCATGCATTTAAATCATACACAAACCTAATATCTCAACATTTCATATCATTCAATCAACCATTCTCACATAACATAATTATGCATAACTATCTCAATTACATATTCATACAGTCAAACTAGCAATTTTGCCAACACATTAGTCTTTTAAGGCTCAAAATGTACCTGGTTCGACCACTCACAAAACTAATATTTTGGCTACTATGCCAAACCAATAAACAAGCTAATTTATCAAATATAACATGACATTTATCATTATCAAACAAATTTTACAAGTTTAGGACCCACACCTTATTTTTCGCTTTCTCGCAACACCTTAGTGAATCTTCTAATTTTCCTTAACAAACCTTTATACGATCCTAAACCAAAATTCAATATAAATTCAATCAATTTACCACTTAACCAACTCGCAATTACCCACTTATGGGTTCAAACCAATTTTTGAATTAATAACTATTTTACAAATACAACTAGTTCGATTCCTTACCTTGTATCAATGCGAACCATACGTACGATCATTCATCGGCTTTACGGTTGATTCAAAGTGTTTGGATCAGCACCTAATTCCAAAATATACTGGAAAATCAGTAGCTAATAATTATTAAATTCCTTCATTTAATAAATCCATAAAATTTACCTTACAACCATGTCAAAACAACAATTAATTTTACGCTTAACTGCACTAACACTTCTCGATTTGTGAGTTTCGAATGCTCAAACGATCAAGAAATTTTTTCCCTAATTTACATGGGTTTAATAATTAATTAAGAGGGTTCAAGAACTTAAATTAAGGCTGGAATTAATTGGGCAAGATTCAAGGAACAAAACAGCCTCCTGTTCTACACATGCGCACACACCACCACCCATGGTGGCCAAATTGGGGCTGAATTTTAAAAATGGTTTGAGACCTCATTAAAATCTGGAAAAATACCTTTAAAAACATTTAAAATCCCCTAAATTCCAGATCTAGAAATTTAGGTTTTTAATGGACAAGATTAGTTAAGAAATTGAAGAGAGAAGAAACCTAACACAAGCTAGTCGAGAGAAACGACAATGACACTTTCTAGGCAATGTTTGGGATCAATCTTGGAGTTCAAAATTTTAGATTTGGGGCTAATTTAATTGAGGAAAATTGCAGCAATATAGTAAAGGAGATGGTGCACAATCTTGATGCAAAAAGAAGAAGAAAAATATGGTAAAATGAGAGGTGTAAGCAACGACAACAATGGAGAAAAAGGGAAAAGAAAAAAAAATAAAGGTGAAGTGAGGGAGAGGGGGTTAGGGACGGCTAAGGTAGAATAAAATAGGTTAAAAGGCTAACTATTTTGATAAAAACATGTCTTTATACCTAGGTTTACTAAGTTTGGATGCCAACACATAAAAAAAAAAAAAGAATTTGCAAAAAAATTATTTATTTTGTAAGAGTTAAGACTTGAACTTGGGACCTCTAACTAACTTTCAAGCTTTCACATTTAATGACTAACCATTGGGTCAATTCCCTATTTTTGATACATTTCTAAATTTTATGGAGCTAAATTTGGGATGTTACAGTACATCTCAATCCCGATGTTTGATCTTGAATCCTTATAAAATTTCTATTTAATAATAATGTTGCAATCGATAAAACATTCTTTGTCGGTTCTTGCCAAAATATTTTGATAATATCATAGAATCTTGATACCCAATGTTAACTCATGCGAAATTTGTCGTTCAAGGACTTGATTTAGGTGAAACAACCATTCTTGATCACGAAGAACGTCGTTTAGGATCCTGGTGATAGGTATGTGTTTTTTACGAGCAAATTAGGGCAAATCGTGCCTAGGATTAGGGTCACACAATTTGTCACACGGGCATGTGGACCACACGACCACTCACACGATCATGTGCCTCTAAAACCCTAGGGTAATTTCTTATTTCACATGACTAAGAACCCTTCACACAACCTTCCACATGATCTTGTCTCCCCTATAGCTTGATTTTGCAATTTTCACATGCCTACAGTCTGTTATGCGGCCTAACCACACGGCCGTGTAACCCCTCTACACAGTCTATAACATCCCACATGACCTGGCCACACTGCCATATGCCCCTTGTTTTACATTTTCGCTCAGAAATTTTATGATTTGTTCAATTTAGTCTTTGAATGGTTCCCAAACTATTTTTAGTGTCTTATTTTATTCAATTAAGTCCCTGGTAATATGAATAATGTTAGAATCCCTGAATTGATTTACTGAATTAAAATTATATAGTTGCATGAATTTTTAATGAAATATACATGTCTATGGTGTCTGTATTTGTGATTGTACGTACAACCTACCTTATGTTACCATTAAACCAAACACATGATAAGCATGCCTTTTGTTACTGAATCGATTTGTTTTAAGCATAATATCTGCCACTGTATCGAACTGTTATAAGCATAATGATTGCTACCGTATTGTTCTGTTAAAAGCATATTAAATGCTACTATATTGATCTATTTTGAACATGTCATATTACGTTGCATGGGGTGAGACGATATGTACAAAGGAATTTTCAAAAATTGGTCTCTCTCAACAAAAAATTTAAAAAAATTCAACATAATTTTCAAAAATTCAAAATTTTATAAAAGTTCCAAAATTTATATTTTTAAAAAAATATAAAAAATTTAAAAAAATTCTAAAGAGTATATAAAAAAAGTTAAATTTTTAAAAATTTTCTAAAATAATAATTTAGTGCCCTAAATAAATTAATTAATGATTCAAGTTATACTAAAGTATTTTTTCTTATTTTGCTTTGAAAAAGTTCTGAAATATATATGGTTTCAAATTTATGCAGTCTAACATGAAATTAGTTATACTAGAATAAGATTTTAAATTGACATGTTTAATTTTTTAATTTAACTCGAATAATTTTACTCTATTCGGTTCGACTTGATTTGGATTTCATTTTACTCGACTTGATTCGAAAAAATTCAAATCAAATTAAAATAATAAAATAAAACTCGCTAACTCAATTAATTTAAAAATTTTCACTGAGTTCAATCTAAGGCTTATACTTAATCCTATTAACTCATCTATCATGTTAAGATAAGATTTATCTCTTTCGTTAGGGCCATTGAACTTATAAAACAGAAAAGAACACTCACCTCATCCATTTTCAATAATGGGAGCTTATAAACAAGACTGACCTACATTTTGATCCTAGGGTAATTACCCTTTACTTTCCACCCTATAGATGTGTCATTTTTGTTTTATCCCCGTAAACATCAGAATCAGTGTGTTTTAATATTATCATTTTGAATTTATTTCTATTTTAAAAAATTATTTTATATATAAATATACCTCAATTGCATATATATAATTATTTGTATAAAAATATTAACTATGTTTAATAATTAATTAAGTGATTATATTTTAATTTTTAATGTTATATAAAAATAAAATAATTAAGATACAGAATTAAATTTTAATTTAAAATATTAAAATTTTATACTAACATATATGAATATGTATAATCAATACAAATAAAAATTTACACACATAAAAAAACAAACCATAATTGTTTCGATTTATTATTGGAACGGGATGCTTGATTATATCTATCATATTTAAAATATTATATATCTATAAAAATCTTATTATATTATTATATAATTTTTGTGATATTATTTTATTATATTTATATTTATACACATTAATTCAGATTATTTCTTACCTAGATTCGATCCTTCAATAATAAATACACATGAATTAACGGTTGATATTAAGATTTTAACAATATTATTAAAGATTTGGTAAGATTCGAAAAATTAATTAATTAAATAAATAAAATACGAAATCTAATCATTGAAACTAAGTGTAATTACCATTCTTTGACAAAGATATCAAATGTTATTGACGAAAATTCTAAACACCTATAGAAATTAAAGGATTGGGAAACAATTCAATAATGAAAGAAAAAGAATCAACAGTCCAAAGACTGAAAATATGGTGCAAGAATGAAAGAAAAAAAAAAGAATTTGAAAAATGGGCAAAGTGAAAACCAAAATAGGAGAAAGAATTGATTACATATCTAGGGTTAGTAAACCGTAGGTGCAATTAAAAAAGAAAAATGAAAAGATAGGCACTTAAATTTGGTTCTCTAGAAAAGGATTCTAACACTTTAACCATAAAACCTATCACTCATTTCTTGTTTAATCTTAATTCTTAATTATATATATTTTAAGGTGTGAGAATAAATATTTGACCCAACTTGAATCAAGTATCGACAACTCAAACCTATATAATTAATGAAGTTCCAATTTCCAAACCGCAAACATTTAAAACTTTCCTATGTTAAAATAAAATTTCTAATTAATTTACCAACCAATTATCGCCCCGGTTGGCTGCCCAGCGCAACCTCATTTAAACTCCTCTTTGTAAAACCAACAACTTGTCACTCCCTACCTTACTCTGCTTGCCGCCCAACTAATGAGAGGGGGCCTCCATTTATATCTTAACATAACCACCGCTGACTCCACATCAGGTGTGACATATCAACGCTCCACAAACAATCCTCTCTTTCCATTCAACTGCACATCATTAATACTAAACCCTAAAATTTCAGTCTTCCATAAATATACGCATTCATATGTAGTTCCAAGATATTTTTGTGTGAAGAAGACTCTGAACTCAAACAATGGGAAAGGGTTGGGCAGTGAAGGTGATGATGATGAGTTTGGTGGTGGTGGTTGGTGCGGGTGATGAGAGTGGTTTAGCCAAAGAGTGCAGCAAAGATGTACAGAGCGTGATGACTTGCTTGAGCTTTGCGCAAGGGAAGATGGAGAAACCTTCAAAGGAGTGTTGCAGTTCTTTTTCGAGTATAAAAGAAGAAGAACCAAAGTGTTTGTGTTATATTCTTCAGCAGACCCAGGCATCCGGGGCTCAGAACCTTAAGAGCTTAGGCGTTCAGCAAGATAAGCTTCTTCAACTTCCTTCTGCTTGCCAGTTGAAGAACGCTAGCGTCACTGACTGCCCAAGTAAGTAGTAACCTCTCTTTTCTCTCCTTTTGCTTTTATATGTAATAAAATTAATGCATGTTGTGTTTGGAATGAATGAATAGAGCTTCTTGGATTAGCACCAAACTCACCAGACGCGGCTATATTTACAAATTCTTCCTCAACACCGACGACGCCATCCACCGGGACACCGTCAAGTGCTTCAGAGAATGCTGATAATAACTACGGTGGAACAAAGTTAGAAACTGCTCACTTGGTTGGTTTCACGTTACTGGTTGCATCGGCATCATTTTTGTATGCACTCCCACCGGGATTGGCTTCCCTGTTTTAGGCGGTGTGCATGCATGGGATGGGAGTGAACTAAAAATGCTTGAAATTCCTTTTTGTTTTCGTGTTTTGTTTCAGCTGCACCTGCAACATGATTTTACCATTCTTGTACTTACTTTCTTAACTTCAATCGTCATATTTAGGGGAGATGTTAACTCTAGGTACTTGTTTCATGATTTTTTTTAATAATAATTCAACTTGGGTGATTGTTTGAATATTCTGATACTTAGTATATTAGTACCTATTCTGTGATTTACGTTGGTTAATTATTTTCGGATTAATATGTTCTAAATCTCTATCTTTTTTTTTTTTATATATTTAGATTGAATGAATGTATAAACATATGTCATCCGTGATTGAGAAAGAAAAGAAAATGGATATCAACTATAGCATTTTGTTGGATTTTACTATGATTTTTATAAATTAAAATGGGTTTTAGTTAAATTTATTAATTTATAATAAATTCATAATTTTTTAGATAAATTATACCTAATCACTCAGCTATCATAAATTTTCATTTAAAAAAAAAAATTTACCCACTATGGGTATATATTAGCCGATGGAATTCCAACGTGGTTGGCCAGATCATATTTTTTTATTTTCTATTTGGGATTTGCATAATATACACTAACATTTTACTATAAATCACTCTAAACCCTAGTCGCCGTTAGATCTACCGCCACCGTCTGAGTGTCAATCGGAGTTCACCGATCTATAGACTTCTGTCCCTATGGTTTAGATTTCCTTGAAAGATGCCCGAAACCTTCGAAAACCCAAGAAAATGTTCGAAGCCAAAAATGCAAGTCGGCCGCCGGCAGCTGTCTGGTTGGCTTGGTTCCGAAGTATGTTGCTCCTTTTGGTCGGAGCTACTCTTTCACTGTTCAGATCGTCAAACCACCTCCTAGATCTTGCTATTCGAACTTAAGATGCTTCATTTGTTTTTGCTTGTTTATTTCGTTTCTGACCTTTTTGGGGTTTTCAGTTTATGATTTGGGGCTTCCAAAACAAGGAGCTTAGGTTTTTTTTTCTTTGGTTGTTGGTTAATTTAGGTTTTGGTCTGCAAGTTGTTTGGGTAGAAGAATTATTAGGTTTTTTTAGTTGGGATGGTGGAGTATGGCAGTGGTTGACTTCAGGTGTAGAGTATGATAATAGTTTTGAAGATGGAAATTGAGGGTTATGGTGGGTGTTGAAGGTGGAGCTGAGGGTGATTAATGGTGGAGGAACGACTATGGAGGCAGTGTGGCGAGGTTGAGTATTAGTTGCTTGTACTCGGAGGATGGTGGAAAATTAAAAAAGAATGATTTGGTGGGAAAAAAAAACTGATCTGGGCGGCCCGTTGGGATTCCGTTGGTCAATAGAATCATAGTGACCAAAATGAAAACAAAACTAAACATGGGTGTTAAATTGTAAACTTCTTTTTTGGTTGCAATTTACCCCTCCCTTTAAATAAAATTAAAATCCACCTTGATGAAATTGGATTTGGGTCTGCCCAATGACACTGATATTCGACTCAATTCTTGAAAAATAAAACTATTAGACATTAACCATAACGTTTTCAAAACTAATTCAAACCCAACCATTATCATACCATTTCGAGGCTGAAATTAGGCCCGTGAAGCTAACACTGAACAGTGAACACACTTGTCTGGACAAGAACTGTCTCACATGCCGATACCACAAAGACACCACCGCTACACATGATTTAAGGCATTAAACATTGCTATACTCGTAATTTTACTAATAATCTGTTGTGAACCTCTACATACCGCATTCCAGTCCCAGAGTGCAAACTACAATTACCATACCCATTTTGGAGTGTTGGGACCTTTTCTACCAATTTTTTATTTTCTATTATATTCTCCTTTATAACTAACGCAGCAAGTTAAAAATTTGAAAAAAGAAAAAGAGCAAAGGACTAGAGGAGAAGCCCACCCAAGTCCAGTCTATAATCCTATCCTAGTACCCACCATCCACACACACAAAGACAGACAGGCTCCTAGAGAATTAGAGAAAGGACAAATGAACTAGACTCCCAACCTTTTCATACAACTTCATTTCTCAATGTAAGTTTACTTTGCTTTTTGTAAAGAATAAAATTAGTTAGATATATTAGCTGAGGTATATATATTGTATATATACGATATAAAGTTATGAGCCAAGTCTATCTTACGGACTGCTGCAGAATATGTCTATCTAATCTAAACAAAGAAAATCCATAAACCAAGATAACTCAAACTAGGTGCCTTCTCGAAACTTGTGAGACAGGAAATAATAACGAAGCAAACACGAGATCAACGTAAGAGATGGCATTGGTTGGATTTAAACCCACTTTTCATAATATGCATATAAAGGTATAAACTGTAATTCCCTACCCATCATATTTGTTTCCTTGTTGGCCAAATTTGTAGTTGCACCTATCTACCATGGCCTCCACAGGCAGCAGAGAGCACCTTTCCAGATCCTCCGCCTGCTTGCTCATTCTCGTTTAACAAAAGAACTTCTGCAAAGCTCTTGGACATTTTCTTCACGATATCATTAGGGAGTGAGACGAGGTTTGATGCTTCACACTCTAAATCATCGGAAGCCACTAGGCTGGTTAGCTGCCTGGCCTTCCTTTCCTGCATTGCTTTTTGCCGCTCTTCGTAGAAATAAAAGTCATCAAGGATTGAAGAATGACTTTCATAATTCTTGAAAATGTTTATCATCTCAATGCCCTGTTCAAACTCCACCTGCAAATATTACTTGATGCAGCAGCTTCAGATACCATTCAATCGCGTAGCAATGAAAGACAAGAAAGATTATACCTTACTTGATGTAACCACACTCAGACAAAATAAGTATAATGGTGCAGAAACTGGATTCATAGGAAGGACGCATCATCAGGTCTTACATATCACCAATGCATGTGCGATTTTGCTTGCATGCTCGATACCTCTTACATGACAAGTTGACGTTAATGCAATGCATGCCAATTCACAAATTCAAATGGAAACAAGGTTGGTTATCTTCTAGCTCTGTAATGTACATTGTCTCATTGAGTTTATCCAGTTATACATCTTACATTTCAACAAAAATCGTAAGTACACCCCAAGTATGAGAAAAAAAAAAAAAAGAACAAGGGAGCACTGGAATTGTAGACTAGTTTCATGTTAGCTTGGTCAAATAGAATTCAATTATGGACTAACACAATCACCTCATTAGCTCTAGTTAAAATAATCAGGATGACACTAATATATGAATGCAACCGGACACACCAAAAATCTGATCAGCAAGCAAAAGTGACCATACAGTGTCAACTTCAAATGCATCCTTACCTCTTGAGTATCTCTACTGTTAGTAACAGGCTTGTTGTCATTACTTTCGAGTAGAATGTGGCGGAACTGACTATTGGGGACATCTTTAATAATGTGCCACTTTACGGGGAATTGCCCAGACCACTTATTCTGAAGCCAATAATCCACACTTTTATCAAAGTCAACAGGTCCCACCATCTCAGCCACTCCACAAAATTGAGCGCTAGCATTGACCTGCATGCATAACATATGAACAACTAAGTTAATTTCATTCCCTCATTCGTGGTCTCTACTTACAAATAAACTAGAAGGAAAGTACATGTATCACATATTAGGGATTTCAGCTACTAGTTCATAATCATTACCGCTTACTGAATTCTATCTATCAACTATTTTAGTAAGTTAAATTGAAGGGTTTATGTATTTTTTGGCCCCTGAACTTGACATTTTGGTCCAGCTTGGTTCTGGTACTTCTTTTATCCACTTTGGCACCTGAACTTAGATTATGTAAAAGCACTTTGAGATTGTGCACATCATCACCTGAAAATAAAAAAATTATATAAAATCTAAAAAGTAAAAAATTAAAAAACTTTCAGGTGATAACATGACACAATCTCATAGTGCCATGTCATCACACTTACAAAATCCAAAATTGGGGACTAAATGGGAAAAGCTGTCAAGTTCAGGTAACAAAGTTGACAAAAATACTAGTATCAAAGTGGACCTATATCAAGTTTATGGACCAAAATTTACATTAACCCTAAATTAAATGACAGCATCATTTTTTGTTTTTCATTTTTCCTCTCCAACATCAGGAATTCAATATAAGGTAGATTACCGAAAATAAAAGAAAGACAGGGCATGTTCCTTGTTTAACTTTTGCCTCATAATAAGCAGTATCTAATTTTTTGTTGCCAATAGGAGTGCTTGCCCAGACACCATACTTAATGCTCTTGTGAACATTATCTTCACTATAAGATTTTATCACAAAGAACTTGCCACCCTCATAATCAGTGACAAAATTCTGTCGGTTGTAGGAACCATTGGTAATGCCATTAGTTGTGCCATTCTTGCTGCTATCAACAATAAAACCCTTCGTAGTTATCTGTGTTTTCGGCTTAAATGCCCTAGGTCCCCTGTTACGCTCACTTAGTGTATCAAGCGTTACAGTACAACTGCAGGAGAAGTCATTGCAGCTCCCTCCTTGTGTTGCTTCAGCAAGCGTAGGCCAGTTATGACCACTTATTCCTAAACTATTAGTAGAGA
The DNA here is from genome assembly GCA_025698465.1 of Gossypium longicalyx. Classification (NCBI taxonomy): domain Eukaryota; kingdom Viridiplantae; phylum Streptophyta; class Magnoliopsida; order Malvales; family Malvaceae; genus Gossypium; species Gossypium longicalyx. The sequence goes on along the minus strand of CM046995.1, from coordinate 60,047,892 downwards.
CACTGCCATGACAAGAACGTTGATCACTTTGGCTACCACTGTAGCCTCTAGAGCTGGAGCTAGTACAACCAAACCCATTAAATGGCCCTTTTTGAAAAGAAACCTGCATGTGATTTAACTGTTAGGCAATAAACTAGAATCAATCAGTTGACAGTATCAATTTCACAGACAATGAACTAGAGACATCTCAGGATTACAATCTAATGATAAATCAAAGATGCAAACCAAAATCATGAAGTCACATTCTTGCACATAAAACACAATCATGTGATGGAATACAAGGATTAGCAAATTAGCTACCATTTGAGCTACAATTCCAAGAGGCACTAATATAAGTTCCTCAATCTTTTTGAGCTTGAATGGAGGGAAAAAAAAAGGTAAAAGCTTAAGCAGATGCCGCTCAGGAGAAATGATGCATGCTTTACACGAGTTGATCCATTGAAAGCTTAAGCAAATGCTGCTTAGGAGAAATGATGCATGACGCATGATTTACACATGTTCATCTGGGAACTCCAAAGTTCATGCTAAGTTCTTTCATTTCCTTTTGCCAGAAAGCAAATGACAAAAAGCTGAATTGAGATTTTAAGGCCAAAATGAAAAGCTGATCTTTTTCTAAGGTCACATGAAAGGTGAACCTATTTCAAGAATCTGAAATTAGCAACAACAAAATACATCCCTGAAATTTAGAATAGAGTACCTATGCTTCTATTTTCAATTCAATGAAACTAATCAGATAAAAATATTCCACTTATAGACAGGCTACCCGCCTCTGCTGACCTAGCATCTTGCAGGATTTACTTACCTGTTAGGGTCTTGGTTATCGATCCTACCATGATCATTTAGCAACTAGCCAATTTAAAAAGAGGAAATAGATGCCAAGGGTGGCAAAAACAAAATAGGACCAACAAAACCAAAGACCAAAAAAGCTCTCGTTTTCTCGGGCACCACTGCCATGCCTCCTGACTTTCTCCACTCTTTACAGCCATGCTAGCACCTGACTTTCTTCTTCTCAACAAGTCAAAGCAGAGTCAGATGCTACCAAATACTGACAACTACAAGAATGGCAGAAAACTGAAATTGACGGCAGTTTATTAAAAAAACTCAATGGTTCGTGTCTATATAATTACACAATATGATTAAGCATGAAACAATTTATTGCAAGAAAATATTAGAGAATGCAAAATCAACAGAGTTGTGTAGTAATGCTAACTGGTGAAAGAGAGAGAGAGGGAGGAGAAAAGATAGTGATATTGTTGGCTAGACTAAGATAGTTTAAGGTGGCGAGTGGTGCCTGTTTTGGTGAGAATAGAGTACTTGAGCCTTCAAATTTGCTTTGATCTTAAACATTTTTTTAGTTAAAATTGCTGGACAGCTCTAAGAGTTGAGCTTAGATTTGTGTTCTTTCCTTGATCACCTTAAAAGTTGGTATTTATACCAGCCAATTGCATTATTAATACAAGAATCACTTTCTATGGCGGGTGCCAATTAAGCCAACTTAAGAGTTGAATTAATCATACCAAGACTAAAGTTCAATGACCTCTTTAACACCTCCACTCCACCCCTAAAGAGAGAGAGAGAGGGGAGAAGCTCTATAACCATTCTTAGCTGCATGCCCGACTCCAATCATGATATAGCTTTTCCTTTTGCCAAAAATACTTGCCAGGAAATACGGAATTTATGTTTCCAAATTTTCAATGGCCATCTAATCTGAAAAATAAAAGAAAATAAAAAGGCTAGCTTCCCATCTACCTAAAATATGTGATAGGAAAAGAACTAACCATTGCAGGGTCGTTTGAAGAAAACTCTAGTGAACCAACCCGTTTTGGAGAAGCTGGTGCATATGAGGGATGAAAAAGAGAACTCTTCCCACTAAAAGGCTTTGACCAGTCTGAGCAGAATCCACCAACCGCAAAACCATCAGACCCTTGGTATGAAGAGCAAAGACTGCTGGAGCTTCCAAAGAAGTTTCTTCCTCCATCAAATGATCCTGACTGAGGAAGGAAATTGGTTCTCAGCCCAAATCTTTTTCCAACCACTTGTCGCTCAATATTTACAGGACACTCTAAATGAGAAAACTGGGCCTTTGAAGTAACATGTGGAATATTTCGGGGAACTGATGGCTGGTGATAAGATGAATCTATGGTGATGAAATGCCTTGCATTGGACAGCCCGATAGGATCCCCAACAGGAGGCAGATAAGATGAAACCGGAGCATAAGCTCTTTGTTGCATTTGTGGACTATGCCCAAGACCATGAAACCCAAGAGATGCAATTTCATTGTAGATGTCCTGGGTAAGGTAAACAAAAGTAACGCCTTTGTAAGACATATTCATAGAAGGAAAGAAGGAAAGAAAATAACAAATAGTAATAATAGTAAATGAAACAAATAGTAATTATCATAAATGATTGGAAAAGATAGTAAGTTTACACACATGAAAACCATTGTCCAAACCCTCAGCATTAACATATGGAAGCAATGAACTCTGTTTATGAGCTGCATTCCAAAAGCATAGAGAAAACTTCATGAGTAAAGAGCAAAGTAAGAAAGAGCATTATGTGCCATACAAAAAGCTTATTCTGCCAGCCACAACTGTGCTAACTAGCTGCCTAAGCAACCGTAGCCCATAAAATTGCATGTCATGCCTCACATCCAATTTAGAATCACCTTCAGTGGAATCTAAAAAAGGAAAAAAATTATTGTTTCTTAATACTAACAGGAAAAACATCAACCTCAAACATTAAAAATGATATGCAACTATTAACATAAGTCCAGTACAGACTTGGAGATAATTTGATAAAACTTCTAATTCAATCATAAGCCAACATGGCAAAATTCTGTAAATCAAAGATCAGTTATTGATACTACAAAGGAACCACAATGTAATCATACAAAGAAGTTCTTCTGCCGTAAGGTTTGTAGATTCTATCTTCAAATACCACCGCTATGTTCCCCACATCGAATAGATTAGAAGTCAAATATTGAATCTTTTTAATTTCACTTTGACCAGAAAGTGGAAAAAAATATTTACAAGATGAATTGCTTACAGCAAAATAAGTTACCCTTCCAATCAGCACAAGAATGAATATCAATTCCCTAAGAAATATCCAAGTTGTAAACCTTACACTGATACACCATTAATCCTAGATTTCTACATATATTTTAACATACATGAAATCAGAAACTAGGTTAACAGAAACAAGATAAAGTTTTATATGACAAATGCAGAGGAACTAACCTTCTTGATGGAACTGTGCCTCAGGAGAATAGGCATTGGGCAAATAGGTTGTCTTGGACTCAACAACAGATGGCATGTATCCCGACTGATGGGATGAACCATCCCTCAAGGAACCAACAGTTACCAAATCCTGTGCAAATAAATGAACAAATAACAACATCCTAAGTAATGATCAATTACAAACAACACTTAGTCAGCAGAGCGCAGCGGTTTAAAACAATGGCAATATCAATCTAATCAAGGCAACCAACAAAATGAAGCAATGCAAGCAACAATATACCTTATTAGTCAAAGCGTTCGGGTTAGCAAGTATGTTGCTATCCAGAACCATAACGTTGAAAACCTCTGCCGAGTCTAGAATTCCAAAACCATTGTCAAAATCTTTGATTAACCAACAAATATTGAACAATAATGTGCAGCATGTAACTAAACAAGTACGTCAAACATTGAAAACATAAACACATAAGAATAAATCATAATTATAGAACAAACATGGTTAGGCGATGATACTATTTGTTGCCAAACACTAATTATGTCCACGATCATCTCCAATAATATCCTTTAAACAAATAAAAGAAACCAGCAAAACAATCTCGCAATAGATTCCACATTTCTCGTTCGATACTTCCATAAAATCAAACAAGAACACATCAAAAAAAAACCAAAGAGCTATTTTGAAAATTTACAGCCTAAAAAAGAAGACATAAATCATATCTCATATTTCAATTTTTGTTCGTTGGTTTACGAGATTATGATTCAACGGCGACGTACCAGTAGAGGTCAATCGATCAGAAGTTTGGTGTGCCATTGGCATAAATTATAGACGAACAAAATGTAAGTTTTAATAATAATAATAATAATAATATTAATGAATTGAAAGATAAGTTTTGGTTTGATGAAATATTTTGGGTTGGAGATCGAGATTCGAGAGAGCGGGGGCTCTGGAAAGCAAGCTTTTTTTTTTTGGGGGGGGGGGGTTTAATTTGGTGAAGAGTTGTTGTGTTAAGAAGCAGAGGGAAGCGGGGGCATTGGGAGTGATGAAGGAGAGGGGGAGGGGGAGGGGGAGGGGGAGGGGAAGGGAAGGAAATATCTGCGTGTACCGAAGAGTTGGCAAAACACCACTCGTCCACCTGCTTCCCCCTACCATAGCAGTTTTTCGCTTATGTCACTTTACGTTACTCCAATTTTTTCCCTTCATATTCCTTTTTTCTATTTATTCAAATAATATAATGATTTTATTATATTACTTTTATCATACTCAATTATTGTAGTTTAATTTGGATTCTCCTCAGCCCTTTATTGAATAATTTTGAAGTAAAATTTTATTTGAATGTATAACTCATATTTTAGACATTAAAACTGTATATAATTTTTTTTCAAATTTAAATATATATATATATTGTGTATTGTATCTGTTAATATATATTAAAATTTTAAATTTTAATTATACATTTAATATAAATTTTACAAATATATATTATATTTGTAATTTAAAATTCCTCTACATTTGTATACCCAATATAAATGAGAAGAGTAATTTTATATTTTCACATTAAAATTGTTCATCTAAAAGCCAAAAACATTTCAATTAGTAAGAAGGCTCAATTTCTTCATCTCCTTTTTTTTTTTTTTTTTTGTTCTATTTTCCATGATTTCTATTTAGAGATGCTTTTAATTTTTCCATCAATTAATTTTTTTTTCTAATTCCATGTTTAGTCCATTCCTCAGTTTTGATTAGTTATTCATTCCCACATTTTATCGTTAATAGTCTAATCAACTGTTATTTTTGACAAAAAAGATATTGGAAAATGATTTTATGATTTAGGTTAACAATGAATAACTTTTAATCTAATAGTAATTGAAATAGAAATATACCTAAACATTTTAGGTCAGAGTTTATTTTTAATCAATTTGATTTAATTTATTGGCATGTGAATATGCCTGTGTAATTATATTAAGTTAGATTTTTAATTTCTCGAAAAAGGGTTAAAGAAAATTTAATACTCAACTTTGTTAGAATAAATTAGGTGGAAATAGAATAATTAGCTATAAATTGGATAAAATTGTAATCTTAACCTTTTCTTTTTCTTTTTTTTTTTTGTATTGATTAACTACTCCTTTTAATTTGCTTTGTTAATTTTATTTGCTAGATTTAGTTTTTAAAAATATTCTATCAACGATTTATTTTGATGGGATATAAAGTAATAGTTGGTGATTATTAGCTCTTTGTGGGAACGATCATATTATAGTACTTGTTACAATAGTATACTTGCACTCATGATATTTGATCAAGTAGTCAAAATCTTGAATTATTCCTGCTAGATTTAGAGATTGAGAAGATTTTATGAAGACTTAGAAGACTTAACATTCATTTAGACTTTGAGTTTGAGGAATTAATTACAAGGGACATCAATGTGAATGCTAATGCAAATGCTAATGCTAATGCTAATGCATGAGCTGTTTCTACTGCTTCGGTGTCTGCTAGAGATTATGTTATATCTCACGTCGAAGGACTCAGAACTAGTATTTGCTTTTTGATGGTGGAAGTAAACAACTTTTAGAGCAAGCTAGTGGTTATCCAAAAGGTTGAAGCAAATTTCTGGATTTTCTCATCAAGATTCCAATCAACATTTGCAAAAGTTAATTAAATTATGCAATATATTTAAGTTTAATGGTGTTTCTTAAAAAAACAGTTAAAGGTAAAACAATATCCATCTTCCCTGACTAGAAAAGTTGTGATGGAAATTTTCTTAGCTAAGTTCTTCCTCCATTTAAGATAGCTAAATTGCATAATAACATATTTAGTTTCTAGCTGATTGGACAACATTACACAAGGAATATAAATGGTTCAAGGACTTGCAGAAGAAGTGTGCTCATCATCAGGTGCCAAATTGGTTGTAAATCTGGACTTTCTACACTGGGTTAAAAGAATCAATCAAAGGTAATCTAGTTGTAGCAACTAATAGGTCACCATCAAGTAATTCACCTATAGAGGTTGCGAGAATAATCAAAGATATGGTAAAAAATAATGATACACCTCTTACTTGTCCCGATGATAGTTATCGATAAATTATATCACATTGACAAAACAATCACTTTAACATAAGGGGAACTTTATCAAAAATCAAGAATTGCCCATATCATAAATTTTCATAAAACCAACTTCAACATTTACAAAGATTTAAACATGTTTTCAAAATCACTTAACATATTTTCCGGGGGCTAAGATAAAAGAAAACATAAAGCAAGTATTTTGGAGCACTAGAGTGGCACAAAATGCAACTTTTCAAATTGATTTGAGTACGAAAATGCTAAATGTAACACCCCATAAATTCCAATATGACACGTGATGTAATTCCGAGTTCAAATATTAAGAAAAAAATTATGAGAAAAATTTAGGGAATGAATCGGATAAGAAATTTTATGAAATTAATATGATATTGGAAGAGGAATTACGTGAAAAGAGTTGTAAAGGTGAAAATATGACAAAAGGGACCAAATCATAAATTTTAAAAAGTATGAGGACTAATGTGTAAAGTTGTCTAAAGGAGGAAAATATGAATCATTGTGGATTATTGGATATGAAATAGATTAGATACATGATTTGGTGAGACAAAAATCACTTTCAAGACTAAATTGAAAAAATAAATAGTGTAGGGGTTAAATTGTAAATTTCTTATTTTACCAGGAAAAGAGAAAAAGTGAAAATTTCACCACTCATGGAATTATATTAAAGGTTTATTATGAATTGTGAACTTGAATTGGTTTACATATCAAATTTTGAGAAGAAATCGTGAAAAAGGGTAAAAAGGACAAAATTGTAATTTTGTCATAAAAGGGTAATTTGATCAATTTTTGAGACTTTTATGATGAAAATACTATTTGATCATGATATTTTATATTCAAAATTACTTTGGATTGTTCAAACCTCATATTAAAAAAATCAGGCCATAATTTGACAAAATTAGACTTAGAAAGGTTAAACTTAGGCCTATTTGTTAGTCCTTTTAAATGAGGAAAGAACCTGTAAAACCCTTACCCGACCCAATTGCTAAATCTAGGTATGGAATGTCACAGTTTAACCAGACTGGTCCTAACCACAAACTTCCAACTTAACTATTTTAAAAAGCAAAGTTTGTTACTCATTAATAAATATTCTTACAAAAAAAAGCTTTAAATTAAAATATAACTTACTATCTCTAATTTCAAACTCTAAGGGATCTGTTTAATTAACATTATATTTGACCCCTAAGCAAAGCGTCTAAAGGTACCTCATTCCTATGTACATGACACTAAACTAATGATTACTCCTTGATCCATCTCGATCAGATTGGGTCCCTCCTTAAGGTCCTTACTCATCTAATGAGTCCTACATAGCTAGATTTTGTAAGTTCAAATGAACTCAGTGAGTTTCTTTACTATACTATGCAAGATAACCCCAAACTTGCTGGAATAATAAAATAACTAAACCCATTTAACTCCATGTTTGTCTTGGGACAATTTCTCTCAATCTAGGTTAGTGATCTTTGATTCATTCCCCAAACTTATCTACAAGCAAATAGGTCATTAAACGATCTTCCCCTGGCTGATCCTAAGCCACTCAAAAAGCTTTGGTAGTTTTGTAACACCCCTAACTCGTATCCATCGTAAAAATAGGGTTTCAGAGTATTATCAAAACTTTCAGAATATTTTACAGATAATTCTTATAATTTACTATTAATTTACCGAGATCATTCAAAAAGTTTCTTAATTGGGCCTTCGAGGCCCAATACAAGCATTAGAATCGAGTCAGGACTTAATCGGGACATCTAAAAATTTTTCGTGAAATTAATTTTTTTTTCCAAAGTGTAGGGTTCACATGCCCGTGTGGTCCAAGGGACACGCCCGTGATAAAGACCGTGTTCGACCCCGTATAACTCCCTGATTTACACACACGGCCATGCCACATGCCCGTGTACTAGGTCGTGTGGTTAATTAATTCAATTTGAAATTAAGTGTAGGTTTCACACGACTATGTTCTAGGCCGTGTGGCACACACGGCTAAGACACACGCCCATGTCTCTGCTCGTGTGCTCAATTCTGAGCATTCTATTTCTCAAAATTAAGGTGCAGGGGACACACAGCCTAACCACACGCCCATGTACCAGGTCGTGTGTCACACATGATCTAGACACACGCCCGTGTGTCTGCCCGTATGGGCAAAATAAAGCCATTCCTAGCTTCATTTCTCACCCAAAATCACACCCATAACCTGCACTTGAATCACACATCCAAATATCAACCATTTCAAGCATTCAAATCAAGCAAATTCCATCATTCATCATGGCATATCATTTCATGCATACATGTCTACAATCTTACCTTAGTTCAGTCCATGTATTAAACATGATTTGATCAACTACTTAACATATATATAGCTACCATAGTTTAACATTACAAGTATATTTAAACAAACCATTACTAGTCATTCCAACGGCTAGATTACAAGCATCATTTACATTTACATGCCAATATGGCCAATATATCCTATACATGCCATTACAACCATAATTGATTTACCATATTGTACCGACATGGGCCGATGGATAGTGTGAGTGATCTTCACCGAGCTTCCAATCCAACAAGCTTCCGATTTACTCTAAAATAGGGAAATAAAACTAAGTAAGCATAAAATGCTTAGTAAGTTCGTATAAAATGGTACTTAACTTACCATTCATTCTATTTTGAGGTAACTATGTAAGGCATAACCAATCAGTTTGATCTCAAGCCTTACACACATTCTCATTGCCCTTGTTAGTCATATATTCCATATTAACATCAAAACATATGTGGGCTCAACAACAGTCAAGTTTCCAAGCACATATGTTTTCCGTAACATGTATTCATTCAACATGCATAATTCATCTCATTATTTCAAGTATAATTTCATAATAGTTCATTTCGAGTTCATATAATTTCATATTAAAACTTTACTCATATTACTCAGAACATCAAGGTCACGATTAGTACACTCAAGGTGTACAAGTCTATAATCACAAATGAGTATATATTTATCAAATAAAGTCCATGTACAAATATCATCATCTCATGTTTTCATATATCATATGTCATGTATCATCATTTACTTGTATTTAGGCCAGATACGTGTAATAACTCATTTCTTATCCATATCTTTTCATATCAAGATTTTCACTCGTTGAATTTATCTGAAATGTCGATGGTTACACAAGTAGTACACTCGAGGTGTACGAATCAAAATCCGTCAATTCATGTCCAATGGTACCCATAGGGTACTATATCAGAGAGTACACTCTCGAGCCACACATGTATACGACAGGATTACCAGTCCAAGCTAAATTCTTTTTATGACATATGCTCTAAAGGGCTTGATCTAGATTACCTGTCCGGGCTAAATCCAATACATAACATATGTTCAAGAGGACTTATATTTGGATTACCCGTCCGGGCTAAATCCTTTTAAAAATGAAGTCAATAGGATTACTTGTCCGAGCTAAATCCTGTTAGCAACAAATGCAGGACCTCATTCATTTCGAGAAATCACATATCCATCGATATTCATTTATTCAACGAGATTTAACATTTTCAAGTATTTCTTGGCATGAAATTATTTCATACATCTATAACATTCATATAATTTAAATGACCACATTCCACATTCGTTCCAAGCATAAAAGTAACATTTTTCTCGTTTATCCTTTATCGGGCATTTTTGTTAATCAGGCTTTGTCAAGTATATTTTTAATGTCATATACATATATGATATTTATACAATTCACTAACACAACACTTAATTCAAGCATAAAAACATTTAAAATTTAGTTACACGAACTTACCTCGACAATTGTTCATGTACGAAAAATCTATTAATCCGACTTTTACCTCTCTTCCTCGTTCTAACTCCGAATTTGGTCTATCCAAATCCAAATAAGCTTGATAAGTCTTCTTCCTCTCTCCTAGGGTTTCCATAGAAATATTTGGGGAAGATGATATGAAATTATTTTTTTCATTTAATTAAATTGTCATTTAATAACTTTTCATCTTTCCAATTTAGTCCTTAGCCTTTTTTTATTTTTTCATGGATGAGTCATACCAAAATATCTACATACTTTCTTTAATGGTCTAATTACCATATAAGGACCTTAAGTTTTGAATTCCATAGCTATTTGATCCTTCTAGCTACTAGAATCCAACTTTTGCATTTTATGCAATTTGGTTCTTCTTGTAATTAAACACATAATCGGTAAAATTTTCTTATCAAAATTTTCACATATCATAATACGGACCATATAATAAAATAAAAATAAATTGTATTTTTCGGCTCGAATTTGTGGTCCCGATACCACTATTCTGATTTCATCAAAATTGGGCTATTATAAGTTTCACAAGTGTCTCACCATAACTGCATACTCTGTCCTTTTCTTACGTACATTCTTTCATTAGCCATCTCCATTCCCAAACATCTTTCTACTCATAATTTTTAATTCCTTAATCAGTTAATTGGGTCGTCAGTTACCAATATAGATTTTCTTTTCCACCTTAGACTTATAAGGTAATCATCCTGCCTATCACCCTAATAACCCTTTTGGCTTGCCTTCCTTGGCAGTCATTGTAAACCCGGTTAGTCCTTTGCAAACTCTATTTTCTTACTTTAGTCTTGTAGGACTTACTAACACTCCACTAGTGGGTTTAGCTAATGAGAACCTATGCCACTTTGGCGGAATAGATATCATTTCATCCTACATCCGATTTGCAATGTTGTTTGGATTACTCCATTGTGAATCGTCCTAACAATGATACCTTAATCGTCCTAACAATGATACCTTACTTTTAAGGCATATATCTGTTTGATGTGGACCATTTTAGTCTACAGTATTCAGTAGATTGTCATTCGAGTGACTATTTGAGTTTACTATTTCTCTCATATGATAGTTTCATATGGAACTAGCCCTTTGGCTAGTACTTTCTCAATAGTTTCCCATAAAAGAGGAATAGTCTTGACATGCCTATTTGTCACACAGTTATTCCTTCTTAATACCTCTTTCTGTCAATGGGCTCTAATTAACCCCTCATTTGCTATTAGTCGATCTTGAGTATAAACGATTAACCTTCTTCTCTCAAACCACGATCAACGAACCTTATATTAAGGGCGTATCTCTTAATAACATTCCAAGGTTTACCCTTACCATGCCAAACTTCTTTTACCACTACTTGGCAATTCTTAACAGTGAATCCTTACCCGCAATCTACAGATAAATCCCCTTTCATTACCCATATATAAGGCATTAATGACATATCATTCCCCCCAACAGATCTTAGTTGGGTTATCACTATACACCCTACCGGCTTCTATGATTATTGTTTTGGCAGACAATTCCCCTTTTCTACAACTTTTTCCTTGTTTGGCAAGTTCCTCACTTGCCAACATTTTCATTATTCTTTTAACTCTTTTCTCATGTGCATGATTTTTCTATAATTATTGTCCTGGCAGTTTACCTTGTGTTTAATGTCTCGGCAGACTACCCTGCATTTAATTTCCTAGCGAACTACCTCGTGTTTAATGTTTCAGCGAGCTTTGTTGGTTGTCATAGTTGAGTTATGGTCATACTGTAACAGCCCGATTTTGGGCCCAGTCGGAATAGTGGTTTCAGGACCACTAATTCGAGGTCAGAGAAATCATATTTTATATTATTTTATGTGTTGTGGCATGATTATATGAAAGCATGAAAATTTTGGTGAATTAATTTTAGTGATTTCATGCTTAATTGTGAAAAAAGACTAAATTGCATAAAGTGCAAAAGTCCTATTTTGTTAGCTAAGGGTGTCAAATAGCTATAGAACCCAAAATTGGGGGTCTTTAAAGGGCAAATAGACCTCTTAGAAGCTGATGGCCGGCCATAGGGGGACAAGATATTCAAATGGTCAAATGGGTAGTTGACTTAATGTATAATAAAATATTACCCTAGTGTTTAGCCATCATCTTTTTTCATTTCTCCCTTCTCTTCCACCAAAATTTTCAGCAAAAATGGGGTTTTTGGGAGCTTGAAATTTCAGCAACTTGCAAACCTCATAAGTAAGTGATCTTGATGGTTTTTCTTGATGATTTTTATACTTTTAGAACCCTTGTAACATGAGCTTTCAAATAAGGGGATCATTTTGCAAAATGATTGAAAGTATAGGGTTTTACCATGAGTGTGTTCATGTTGTTTTCTAAAATTTTATGGAAGAATATGAGTTATGGTAGTGTAATAAACAATTTTTGTGAAGAGATTTCTTGTGAAAAACCTAAAAGGGACAATTTTTTCATAAGTTGTAAAATAGGTGATAAATGTGTGAAATAATGAGAATTGTAGGCTGCCCCTAGTGTAAAGAGTATTTGACTATGCTTGATTAATGAGAAAATGTGATAAAATTTGATTTTTGGACTTAAGGGTAAAATGATCATTTTGTAAAAGTATAAGGGCAAAATGACCATTTTGCCCAATTTTAAATTGTTGAGTACCCAGATCGATAGAGTGATTAAATTTGCAAATTTTTATTATTATAGATCAATAATTACAAAATCTGGACTTAGACCGGGGAAAAGCGAAGCTAGTGGACTAAACTGAGCTAGTCACCTACATTTTGTATACCGAGGTAAGTTGTATGTAAATAATACAACTACATTGTTATTGTATGTGTTTGAATCAATATAGCATAAATTGCTTGTTTGTGGAAATGATTATGTATGATGAATATTGAGATAGTAGAACTTCCGTTTGAACCCTAGGAAATAAATCAGATATTCATGTCATGACATTCGAGTTAATTTTGTGCTAGTGTAAGACATGTCTGGGACATGCATCGGCTACATTATGAGAGCCAGTGTAAGACCATGTCTGGGACATGGCATCAGTATAAAGACAAGAGCTAGTGTAAGACATGTCTAGGACATGCATCGACCTCGTGATGTAAGCCAATGTAAGACGTGTCTGGGACATGCATCGGCTACGAGATCTGTCAGTGTAAAACCATGTCTGGGACATGGCATCGACACGTATAGAGGTGTCAGTGTAAGACCATGTTTGGGACATGACATCGGCACGAATATGTGAGAGCTAGTGTAAGACCATGTTTGGGACATGGTGTCGGCCTCGATTACTATAGCCAGTGTAAGACCATGTTTGGGACATGGATGGATGAGCCAGTGTAAGACCATGTCTGAGGCATGATATCGACATTATACCCTATGTTTGAGGCTTAGTGAATATCCAATAGCATTCCAAATGGTTCAACGGTGAGAGTTATAGTTTCAGTTAAACGAGAAAAGTATAAACATGTTGTGAGTGATACAAGTACCCAAATAAAATGCATGAGATGTGAGCTTAGTATATGCTAAGTGAATTGTGTTGGATAGTGACGAGTAAGTTGTGCTTATGCCTATTCTAGTGTTATGAGCATGATGATGATGAATGGTAAAATTGTTATTATATTTATTTTCATGCAACTTACTAAGCTTTATGCTTACCCTATTTCCTTCCATTTTCTTATAGTGCAACCTAATTAGCTCGTGGATCAACGGACATCGAAGGCATCGATCACACTATCAATCGAAGCACTTGGTATAGTTAGATCCATTTATTTTGATTATGGCATGTATAGGACCCTGACTTTATAATTTTGGTGTCATTGTTAATTGGCCAAATATGTTGGCTTATTTTAGCATTTTGATTCATTTTGTATAAGGCCACGGGAATGGTTAAAGTTGAAGGTTGTTATATGAATACAAGAATTCATTTCATGAATGGGTAATTTGTGGTTGTTTTAGTAAGTATGAAATGTGTTAAGGCCTTAGATGTGGTTGTTGGATTGAGGAATCATATTAGGATGATCTTTAGTATGATGGATGTTGTTATTTTGTGATTCAGGGTGGCAAAGAGCCTGGTAGATAGCCCTATATTGTCCACACGGGTAGACACGCGAGCGTTTGTCTAAGCTGTGTGCGACATACGGCCAGCCCTATAGGTATGTTGTCTAGTCGTGTGTCCCCTGCACGTAAAATTTGCAAGTCAGAATGCATGGTAGTAAACACACAGGCAGAGACACGGCCGTGTGGAGGGCACGGCCTCTGGCCACGGACGTATGCCTTGGCCGTATGCCCCTTATTAGATGCTGATGTCAGAAACAGAATGTCAAGGTTTTTGGACACGGGCTAGGACACGGGTGTGTCATGGCCGTGTGAGGGACATAGCCATAGATACGGGCGTGTGTCAGGCCGTGTGAAAACCCATGTAGGTTCGAAATTAGAATTTAATTCACACGAGTATGGAACACGGGCGTGCCTCTAGATGCTTAGGCCGTGTGTGTCACACGGGCCATCAACACGGCCATATTGTATTGATCACATAGGCGTGTTGCCCTTCCATACGGGTGTGTGCCCTATTTCAAGGGTCATTTTTATTAAGTCGGTTTAAGGACCCGAGTTGGTTCCGAATGGTTTCCAATGAGAGTTTGAGGTCTCGTAGGCTCACATTAAGGAGTTTAAACAAGGTTCAAAAAAGTTTTAAGTTTGATCAAGTCTTGGTGACTCGAAAATAATTGTATGCATGTAGTTAAGTATGGTAATGTCTCGTGCCCAGTCTCGGCCTCGGACTCGGGTATGGGGTGTTACACATACACCCTTTCATCACATATTTAATATCCTGGCAGACTAGCATGTGTTCATTGTCCTGGTGGACTACCTTACGTTTACTGTCCTAGTAGACTACCCCATGTATACTATCTCAGTGAACTACCTTATGTTTCCTATCTCGATGGATTACCCGTTTTTACTATCCCAGTGGACTATACTGGTTTCCATAACCAAGCCAAGGTTGTACATGTTAAACCTCTTTCCAAGTGTCACCCTATAGAGCCTACTAACCACCATTGTTGTGTTGCTCTATGGAACCTAATTATCGTCGTCACAGTGTCGGCACAAAAGACCAGTTGATATCATTTATTTTCTCATTCAACATTGATGCTCGAACACCATGTTAGATCTAGTGCCCTAAGTGTAGAATTTTTGTCAATATACACTTGTAATTTATGATGAATCATAGAATTTTTGTCAATATACACTTGTAATTTATGATGAATCATAGTCTGAGTTACTTCAACAACGGATGTGATATCTTGCATTCAGACCTACCATTCGAGTCGAGTGTGAACTGTCTTATGTTTTATGGTGCAGGGAAGTATGCCTCAAGACATTAGGTCAATGTCTCAAGGCATGACCTATGTCACTGTAGATTTTAAGCCACTACCTTCCATATCTTAAGACAGGATAAAAATTATACATATGTATCATTAAAATATGTATTTTGTAACACCCATAACCCACTTCCGTCATCAGATTAGAGTTATGGAGTATTGCCAAACAATTCAGAACATTCAGTATAAATTGAAATCAAGTTTACAAAATAAATACCAACATCCATATGTCATTCAATTTAAACTAAAGCATATATTTATGGCCCTTAAACCGAATCTACAAGGCCTTAAAAATAGTTTAGAAACATTTAGGGAACATGTAACACCTCTCACCCGTATTCAACGCCGAAATAGGGTTACAGAGTATTACCAGACTTATTTCACTGATAAACCGTAATATATACATATTTTTACCCCCATGCTTGGCATATTTATGGATGATTTCTCCTTAGTTTCATTGAATTTGATGCTCCTAATCCTTTAATTTCATGTTTTATACTCAGGAGAGCTTAGGAAAGCAAAAAGAGCAAGAAACGGGCCAAAAACGAACAAAATGGGCCTAATTCAGCATGGCACATGGCCTAGGAACTTCCACACGGGTGATCCACACGCCCGTGTGTCACACACGGGCAAACCACATGTCCGTGTGTCATGGCCGTGTCGACACAAAACCAAGTCAGAATTGCACACGGCCTAGCAGTTCCACACGGGCGTGGCACATGGCCATGTCCCTGTCGAGCCCAAGTCTAATTCTACTCGGAAAAGGCCACTTTGGAGGGTTTGAAAGCATTCTAAAGCCTATTTAAACACCCTAGAAGAGGATTAGTGGGGAAACACAGAGTAGAAGACAAGAAATACTGAAGGATAGCCATCGAAATCAGCTCGGAGGCAGGATCTACATCAAGACTGAAGATTGCCATCCAATTTCCTAGAAGTTCTTTGGGTTTCTTTATGTTTTGTTGTTTTCTAACTTTTGAGATGTTTTCCATTATTATTATGAACTAAACTCCCTAAATACCTAAGGGAGAGGAAACCTAAGATGAATCTTATTACTCTTTGATTTATATGATAAATACTTGTTCTTATTCTTAATTGTGAGTTTAACCTTTGTTTCAATATTCCAGGATATTAATTCAGGTTTTTTATGTGCTTATTCAGTAGAGGAAAAGTCCCTGTTTAAGAGTAGATCGTTCATAATTAAGCGAAGTTGCATGCAATCTTAGAGATAGGACGACATAAATCTATCGAATTAGAATCAAATCTAATAAGGGAATCCATAGATTGAGTTAATGCGACAATAGGGGTTTCAATTAGAAAGAGATTTCGATTAATCAACCTAGAGTCAGTTGTTTTTAGTCTCGAGAGAGAAATTAACATAAATAAGGGATTTCTATGGATTAAGTCAAGTGAATAAATTGTCTAATTCAAAGGTAATAAGTGAAGTCTAGGTGGATTTTTCCTTGGGTATTGTCTTCTCCATCGGTTTTTCCAAAAGTATTTTCCAACTTGAATCTTTGTCGTAATCTTAGTTAATTAGATAATTAGTTTTAGTTTAAAAAACATCCATTAATTCTTAGGCTAGATAATAAAAAGATAGTAATTACTAGTACTTTTAGTCCTTGTGAATACGATATTCCCATAACTATACTACTGTTCGATAGGTGCGCTTGACTTAGGCGAATTTTTAGTTAATTTCACGACCATCAAGTTTTTGGCGCCGTTGCAGGGGATTAAGATATTAGGAACGCTTGATTTTTATTACTTTAGCCATTTTTACTTTTATTGCAATTTACTTTTTGTTTTTAGTTTAATTTTTCTTTACTAATTTTTCTTTTCTTTACTTCTGGCAGGTTTTTATAGTTTATGACTAGAAAAAACCCGTCAGGACCTCTACTTTTTGATAGTGAGATCGAGAGCACATTTCACAGAAATCAAAGGGAAATAAGGCGAAGCTTACAATACATAGAGGAAGGGCAAGAGGAAAATATTCACACCACAACCGAGGAGATGGTTAAAAATCAGAATAATCCGCTACCTCCTGTGGTTGCTGTAAATCCAATAGATCAGAATCCTGCTCCACGTACTATGTATGGTTATGCTAAACCGACTTTAACAGGAACTGAATCGAGTATAGTTAGGCCTGTTGTTGCTGCAAATAATTTTGAATTGAAACCTAACATAATTCAAATGATACAACAGTTTGTTCAGTTTGATGGTTTGTAGGATGAGGATCCAAACACTCATTTAGCAAATTTTCTGGAATTTTGTGACACTTTTACGATAAATGACATTTATGACGCTGCCATTCGCCTTTGGTTGTTCCTATTCTCATTGAGGAACAAAGCTAAACAATGGTTAAACTCGTTACCACGAGGGTCAATCACTACTTGGGAACAAATGATCAAAAAAATTTTACTAAAATATTTCCCACCGGCTAAAACAGCTAAACTAAGGAATGATATCTCTTCTTTTGTGCAGATGGATTTAGAAACACTTTATGATGCATGGGAGAGATAAAATGACTTATTAAGAAGATGTCCTCACCATGGGTTACCCTTTTGGCTACAAGTTCAAACTTTCCACAATGGTTTGAACCCCTCGACGAGACAAATAATTGATGCAGCTGCTGGTGGAACCATTAACAATAAGACACCTGAAGAGGCTTATGAGTTTATATAAGAGATGTCACTGAATAATTATCAGTGGCAAGTCATGAGGACAAAACCGACGAAAGCAGCTGGAGTTTTTAACATCGATTCAGTTACTATGCTTTCTAATCAGGAAAAACTTTTGAATAGAAAAATTAAAGGTTTACTTGGTTCTTCACAAGTTCATCCAGTAATGCAGTGCGATACAAGTGGAGGTGGAATGAGCAATTTAGACTATCCAGCCTACGGCCCTAACATAGAGAATGAGCAAATGAACTATATGGGTAATAATCATTGACCTCAAAATAATCCTTATAGTAACACTTACAATGTAGGTTGGAGGAATCACCCAAATTTCTCATAGGGAGGCCAAGGAAATCAAAGACCACCACCCTCTCCAAGCTTCTAACAACATCCTTACCAGCCAGAGAAAATTTATCTCAGTAGCAGAGACTCATTTTAAAAATACTGAAACTGCACTTAAAAATCAACAAGCATCAATTCAAGGGCTCGAGAATCAAATAGGACAGCTAGCTAAGATGATTTCAGAAAGACTACTAGGGAGCCTACCTAGCAATACCGAACCCAATCCAAAAGAGCATGTGAAAGCAGTTACATTAAGGAGTGGAAAGGTGTTGACTGAATCTGAAAAGAAGCCACCACTAGAAGCTGACAGAAAAGAAGATTAGGAGGAAAAGCTTGAAAACAATGAAAAACCGATGTTGAGGGAATATAAACCACGAATCTCATACCCAGCAAAGTTGAAGAAAGACCACATGGATGTACAATTCAGTAAATTTCTTGAACTTTTTAAACAATTACATATTAACTTACCTTTTGTTAAAGCTATCTCGCAAATGCCTACATACGTAAAATTTTTAAAGGAGCTTCTAAAAAATAAAAGGAAGTTTGAAGAATTATCTACAGTGGAACTCAACGAGGAATACTAGGCCGTACTCCAAAATAAACTACCAACCAAACTGAGAGATCCAAGAAGTTCTACTATTCCCTGCTTAATTGGTAGTTTGAATGTTGAGAAGGTACTAGCTGATTTAGGCGCTAGCATTAATTTGATGCCTTATAAAATGCTCAAGCAACTTGGTCTTGGGGAACCGAAGCCCATTAGGATGAGTATTTAACTAGCTGATAGATCTGTTAAATATCCTCGGGGTATTATAGAAGACGTACTTGTAAAAGTAGATAAATTTATATTCCCTGCCGATTTTGTTGTGCTTGACATGGATGAGGATGTTGAGGTGCCTCTACTATTAGGTCATCTATTTTTAGCCACTGCTAGGGCTGTTATTGATTTGGGTGATGGTAAACTTGTGCTCAGAGTATGTGACGAAGAGAATATTTTTAAAATTTATGATGCAATGAGATTTTTTAGGGAACAGGATGACTCATGTTATTTTATTGACTCTATTAATCATACTACTCAAGATTCTTTACAGGAAATCATACATAAGGACACGTCGGAACTGTGTCTTACCCAAGGAGAGGAGGTAAATGATGATGATTCTAAGATAGGTAAGATAAAAGTTGAACTAGATTCTAATGAGCCTTCACTGAGACAGAAGAGCTACGAGCGCATTGAGGTAAACAATAAATTGAAATTAAAGCCCTCTGTTGAAGAACCGCCTAAATTGGAATTAAAGCAATTACTAGATCACTTAGAATACGCATTTCTTGGAGATAATTCCACATTACCAGTAATTATTGCTTCAGATTTATAGTGAACTGAAAAAGACGAGTTACTCAAAGTATTAAAGGAACATAAAAGAGCCATAGCTTGGAAGATTTCTGACATAATAGGGATCAACCCTTCTTTTTGCACACATAAAATATTAATAGAAGATGAATACAAACCCTGTGCACAAGCTTAAAGATGATTGAATCCTAATATGAAAGAAGTCGTAAAAGCTGAGGTAATTAAACTTCTAGATGCTAGAATTATTTATCCTATTTTTGATAGTTCTTGGGTGAGTCCTGTGTAGGTTGTTCCTAAGAAAGGAAGCATGATTGTCGTGGCCAATGAGAAGAACGAATTAATTCCAACGCGAACAGTCACGGGATGGAGAGTCTGCATTGACTATAGGAAATTGAATGATGCCATAAGAAAAGATCACTTTCCCCTACCATTCATTGATCAGATGTTGGAAAGATTATCTAGGCATATGTATTATTACTTCCTAGATGGACTCTCCGGGTATTTCCAAATCCCAATAGCTCTTGAGGACTAAGAGCAAACGACATTCACATGTCCATATGGTACGTTTGCTTATCGATGAATGCCTTTTGGATTATGTAATGCTCCTGCTACTTTTCAGCGATGCATGTTGGCCATTTTTTATGAACTCGTGGAAGACATTATGGAGGTATTTATGGATGACTTCTCGGTATTTGGTAACTCTTTCCATCTTTGCCTTAAAAATCTACAACAAGTTCTAATTAGATGTGAGGAAACAAATCTTGTACTGAATTGGGAAAAATGTCACTTCATGGTTCGTAAGGGGATTGTGTTAGGCCACAAAATTTCTAGCAAGGGAATTGAGGTTGATAAAGCAAAACTAGAAACTATTGAGAAACTACCTCCCCCTAATTTAGTTAAGGCTATTCGAAACTTTTTAATTCATGTTAGATTTTATAGAAGATTTATTAAAGACTTTTCTAAAATAGCTAAGCCTTTAACGAATTTGCTAGAAAAAGATGTACCTTTCAATTTCAGTCAGGATTGTTTAGAAGCGTTTAATACTCTTAAGGTTAAATTGATTAACGCTCCGATTGTAGTTGCACCTGATTGGAATCTACCTTTTAAACTAATTTGTGATGCGAGTGATTTTGCAGTAGGTGTGGTTCTTGGACAGCGAAAAGATAAGCACTTTCAACTGATTTATTATGCTACCAAAACTTTGACAGTTGCACAAGAAAATTATATGACGATTGAGAAAGAATTGTTGGGTGTGATTTTTGCATTCGATAAATTGAGACCATATTTAATATTATCTAAAGTTGTCGTTTACACTGACCATTCAGCTCTTCGTTACCTTCTTACTAAAATAGATACAAAACCTCGACTAATAAGACAGATTTTATTGTTGCAGGAATTCGACTTAGAAATTCAATAAGAAAGGAGCAGAAAATCTTGCAGCAGATCATCTATCCAGATTAGGAAACCCACATCTCAATGAACTGAACGAACATGAGATAAATGACTCATTCCCTGAAGAACAACTTTATACTATTTCTGACTCTGAGGAACCTTGGTTTATAGACATTGCGAATTATTTAGCCGCTGATATTATACCAAAAGGGTTGACACATCAGCAAAAGAAGCGATTCTTCATTGATGTGAAAAACTATTTTTGGGAAGAACCTTTTCTTTTTCGTATATGTGCAGATCAAGTAATTCAAATATGCGTTACAAAGACACAAACAATTAAAATTTTAGAGCATTGTCACTCAGGACCGACTAGGGGGCATTACAGTGGAATTAGAACCGCACATAAAACACTCGAATCAGGTTTTTACTGGCCTACACTATTCAAAGACGCCAACAGGTATGTTGCTACTTGCGATAAATGCCAGCGAACAAGTAATATCTCTAAACATGATGAAATGCCCCAAACGTACATGCTCTCATGTGAAATATTTGATGTATGGGGTATTGATTTCATGGGTCCATTCCCTAGCTCATTTGGGAATAAATACATATTAGTAGCCGTTGACTATATTTCTAAATGGGTGGAAGCCCAAGCCTTACCTACTAATGATGCTAGAGTAGTAGTGAAGTTCCTTAAGAAACTTTTCTCTCGATTTGGAACACCTAGAGTAATCATCAGTGATAGGGGAACTCATTTTTGTAATACTCAATTTGATAAAACCCTTAAGAAATAAAAAAGTTTACCACAGAATAGATACCCTTTTACCATCCTCAAACTAGTGGACAAGTCGAAGTCGCTAACCGAGAACTTAAACGCATTCTAGAAAAGACTGTAAAGTCAAATAGGAGGAATTGGGCAAAGAAAATAGATGATGCTTTATGGGCCTATAGAACCGCTTTTAAGACCCTCATAGGAACATCTCCTTACAGACTTGTTTATGGGAAGAGTTGTCATTTACCGTTTGAATTGGAACATAAAGCATTCTGGGCTATAAAATTTCTGAACTTTGTTCTCAAACTCGCAGGTGAAAGGAGATTGATGCAGCTAAACGAGTTAGATGAATGGCAAGCTAATGCCTATGAGAACTCACGGATATACAAGGAAGTAACAAAGCGTCGCCATGATGCTCGTTTAAAGCAAAATAAGCAATTTGAGGTTGGAGATCTTATCCTGTTGTACAAATCAAAGCCCAAATTATTTCCTGGGAAGCTTAAATCACGATGGTCAGGTCCATTCGTAGTCTAAACTGTCTTCCCATATGGCACAGTAGAGGTAAGTCACCCAACCCAAGGAATTTTCAAGGTAAATGGACATCGACTTAAACTTTATAATGGTAAGGATTTCAAAGATAAAGGAAAGGAGCTACGGCTCTGTGAACCTGAATAAACATGCCTACCAGGTAAAGTTGAGCTTAGACTCTAAATAAGCACTTCTCGAGAGGTAACTCGAGCACTAATCGCACTAAATAACTTAGTTTGTTTTTCTTTTTCTGTTTTATAATCTGACTGCAGGTATTTTCGGCACACACGGCCTGTCACACGGGCGAGCCTTAGGCCGTGGGCTCCCCACAGGTAGGAGACACAGGCGTGGCCATGGCCGTGCTAAAACAGGACAAACAATTTTCCTAAGACAAGTTGCCGCACAGGCTGCAACAAATAGCCACGGCCGTGCGACACGGCCGTGCGCACCACACGGTTAAGGGACACGGGCGTGTCCCAGACTGTGGTGAAACTGCACCTTAATTTCCAAAAAGATCAGTAGAGACACGACCTGCGATATATCGCCACGGCCGTGCGAGGCAGCTGTGGGAGACACACGGTTTATCACACGGACGTGCTCGAGGCTGTGTGAGAACTTGTCTAAAAATTGAAATGATAGCGAAGTCAGAATAGGACGCGGGTGTAGGCCACGACCGTGCTTATAGGCCGTGCACAACTCTGATTAATTAACACAAGCATGTTTGACTGGACATGGGTGTGAGAGAAACGAAAGGAGCACCACATGGCCATGCGATGTGGCCGTATGAGTCATACGGCCCAGACACACAGGCGTGTCCACAGGCCATGTGCGATACTAACTTAAAACATCAGACCACAAGCACAAGTCATGAACACGGGCGTGTCGGACCTAACACGGGCATGAGAGAAGCAAACGAAAGTGCACACGGCCGTGCGACGTAGCCATGTGTATCATACAGCCTGGGGACACGGGCGTGTCGAAGCAACTGTGTGTGATCTTGACTACAATTTCACAAAAAACATGGGTTAAGAGCTTACCAAACGAGCGTGGGCCACGACCATGTGGCTTAAAATGGGACTTACACGACTGTGGCCTCTTTTTAACCCCCCTAACCCTAATTTCTCCCCTTTCCCTTCACTATTCATCATCTTCTCCAACCAGCCCTCCCTTCTCATTTCTTTTCCTCTTTTCCTCTCTTCCCCCTCCCCCTTTAACCACCAGCGCTGCCACCAGCTACCTCCCCCTCTTCCTTCTAACTTCTTCCTCTCCTAACTTCACCCCCATCTTCTTTCTCTATTTTTCCCCTTATTTCCCTTTCTATCCCTTCCCCTCTCCTTTCTTTTCCTCTTTTCCTCTCTTCCCCACCCCCCTCTGACCACCACGCGCCGCCGCACTCCACCGCGCCCCATCGTCGACCACAACTCTCGATTTTTCTTTCTCTCATCTTTAGCTCTGTTTTACTATTTTCATCTTCCATATTATGTTGATTATAACTATTACTATTCTTATGTCATTAGTAATTTTCAATTTCAATTTCTATTTTGACTAGATTATGATTACTACCATTGCTTTAAGGCTTTTGAGATTTCTTCTTTGTCATTGATTCACGTAGAGCTTAGGATATTAGTAAAATACTATATAAAATTTAGGACCATGTATTTTGTTAAATAAATTCATAGTTACTTATTTATTGAAGTGATCCATTAGTTAGTTTCTCTTTTGTTGATTGACATGCTTGAGTATTCGTCATATTATCTTATGAGCAAGTTATTATTTTGATCTGCTAAGATTTTTGCTTGCGGATTTAGGGATTATTTTGGTGACTTAGTCTCGTATTTGCAGATATCATGACGAACCCAAAAGGCAAGAAAGCTGCGGTCCCGACCTCTAAAAAACAAAAAAGAGCGACGTCCTCCTTTGGCCCCACTACTGAGATACGACATTCATTCCTCCAATTTCCACCATGGCCCTAGGAGGAACTATTTTAGATTCTACGGGCAAGACCCCTAGGTGTGGGCCGTTGCATTGATTGGGCCGCACTAGAGCAGGTCCATCTAGCCGATTTGGTATGGGCCCTCCTCACCACTGCTCCGTGAGACTAATTCTTTGATATCATCGAGCCTAATTATTTGGAATTCACCTTAGAACTTGACTCGACTTTCCAGTTACAGACAGTGATGGCGGAGTATGACGACCCAGGAACAGTTCAATTCCGCCTTGGCGGTCTAGTAGGTCAGTGGAGTGTCCCCGAATTTGGAGCTGCTTTGGGACTCTATACCGACGAGTTTATGAAGGCCGATAACTTTCCCCACCTCCACCGTAACATCCATCGTTCACCTTCATCGTGTTGGATAGACCTCGAGCCTGCTACAGGCATTTATGATCCTAGCCGTTCAAAGGCATCAGCTTTAGCTCCAGCTCTGCGCTATCTCCATGCCCTTTTGACACACACATTAATAGGGAGGCGAGAGAGCACTGGAGTCATCAACACTCATGACGCATACTTCCTGTGGAGCATGAGGCAAGGGTATACTTTTGATCTCGCATACTTTTTCACCCTTGCCTTTCGCCACCAGACAGAACGACACCGAAAGGGAGTCATTAGCATCAGCCCATATGTGACTCGTCTAGCGCGATATTTTGGGCTCCTGAATACAATGGTGCAGTCTTCATTGCTCACTCTCATCGGCCAGATGTCCCCACAGGGCATCCAAAGCATGCTTCATATGCGAATGATTGAGCGTCATCGTGGGTTCAACCCTCCTCAGTATCGACTTACACGAGCTACCGATGATGATGATGCCGAGGATATTCTTGACGATATCCTTGCATTTCAGGAGGACCCACCTACATAGCCACCACCGAGTCACCGACCAGTTCATGCGGCTGCTTCATTGTCTGAAGTCTCAGACCACCTTCATCGCTTTGAGAAATATTGCACTTAGCGATTCGACAGCATCGAGGCGACTCTACAACAAATTTGCCAACATTTTCACATATCGCCTCCAGCACCACTACCTCAGGATCCAGCTGTCGATGAGGACTTTTAAGTCCATTTAATTTTCAACTTGTTTTTCTTTTTCTTTTATTTTTATTTTTGCTCTTTATTTATCTTTTTCTTACAAGACTTTTATTAGTATTATTTAAAATTTTCTTTCCTCTAGTTTTTCCATTATTACTAACCATAACAACCCTATACATATAAATTCCTTCAACATTATTGATGGCATCGTAGTTTCAAAAGATTCAGTCGATGGATACTACTAAGGAATATACTAACAATTCTCCATAACTTCCATTTCCTGCTCGACCACGACCATAGCCACTGCGACACCGACCACCATGATAACCTCTTCGCTAGGCACTGTGATTGTGGAACCCAACCTCTACCACCACCTTCACCTCTATATACATCACAATGTCTCTAAACCTATTTCCACTCTTTCAAGGATTTCATCCAAATTCAAGGCAGTTTCACTTCTCTTCCTCTCTTTTGATATTCTGCTTATATTTCTATTACTTATCTTTGTACATTGAGGACAATGTACATCTTAAGTGTGGGGAGGTTATTATAAAAAATCCCTGAACTTCTATTTTGTTCTCAAATAATCTTCTCATATCACTATTAGAATGAATTTTGATTGATTTATAATTTTTATTGGTATGTTTTGAATTAAATCATAGGTAACTGTGCATTGATTGTTTAAACTTTAAGACATTAGAAAATCAAGCATGATAAGTTAACTTTTGAGAATTAAAATTGCTAGGTTGGTTCCCTGAATGGAGATATTATCTTGGAATTTTGAATTCATAGGATTGACATCAAATACCCATAATTTTCGTGAGATTTTGAGCCTTTTAGAGCATATACCCTTTTTGCTCACTGATTTTATTGGTTATGACTGTGTCATCATGGATTTGTTATTCTAGAACTTGCATCGTTTATACATGTCGAGACCACACCTTCGATTTGATATACTAAAATGATAAAGGCACTTAGGTTTTAACCCATTTATCCCATAAAAAAAGCCTACCCACATAACTGACCCCTAGTGAACCCCTTTGAGCCTTAACCATGGTTTCTTAATTTTCCCCTTAATATTAACCCACAACTTAACTCTTTTTGATTCATTAAGAATTTCTCCCTTCTCATTGACTCCTTTTTATCGAGATTTGACTTGATTAGTTACTCAGCTATGCTCGATCATTCCAGTTGCTGAATTATTTCTTATTATGTACTTTCCAATTAAGTATTTGTTCTTATTCTTAAAAAAAAAACCGTATATTCATTAAGTTACATAGTGTTCTAAAGAGCTTGGATAAATTAAAGTCATCATATTGAGAGAAAAGCTCACTTCATTAGTTTTGGTTAGTGTTAATCTTGACACCTGTTTGTAATTCAATGATTAGCGTTGTTCTTCTAAGTTTGGTAAGCTATTAAATTAATCTCAATTCCAACCCTCTTTTTCAGCCTTTATCCACACCTTTGACCCAAGCCTCGTTACAACCTTGTTAAAGACCTTTTGATTTGTGTATCATTCCATTATAATGGTGGAGATTTGATTTTCATGTAAGCCTATAGTAATAACTTTTCATGTTCGACTATTGAGTGCTTAATTATTGAACCTTAAACACTTTGAGTGAATCATTAGTGAGGATGTCAACCTTGTCAATTTGGAATTAAAGGTGATTACTTAGATTACGGGGGATACCTATGATTTTATGATTAAAATGTTCAAATTTGGATTGTTTGAAACTTTAATGTTCTTTTAGTTAAGCTCTTAACGTATGATTGCTTGTGGATTATTTCAAACATTATTGATAAGAATTATATACGCGGAAGAATTTATTTTAGTTGTGAGTTGAGGATTTTGCTTGAGGACAGGCAAATGCTTAAGTGTGGGGATATTTGATAAACTGTAATATATACATATTTTTACCCCCATGCTTAGCATATTTATGGATGATTTCTCCTTAGTTTAATTGAATTTGATGCTCCTAATCCTTTAATTTCATGTTTTATACTCAGGAGAGCTTAGGAAAGCAAAAAGAGCAAGAAACAGGCCAAAAACAGACAAAATGGGTCTAATTCAGCATGGCACACGGCCTAAGCACTTCCACACAGGTGATCCACACGCCCGTGTGTGACACACAGGCAAGCCATATGCCCGTGTGTCATGGCTGTGTCGACACAAAACCAAGTCAGAATTGCACACGGCCTGAGCACTTCCACACGGGCGTGGCACATGGCCATGTCCCTGTCGAGCCCAAGTCTAATTCTACTCGGAAAAGGCCACTTTGGAGGGTTTGGAAGCATTCTAAAGCCTATTTAAACACCCTAGAAGAGGATTAGTGGGGACACACAGAGTAGAAGGTAGGAAATACTGAAGGATAGCCATCGGAATTAGCTCGGAGGCAGAATCTACATCAAGACTGAAGATTTCCATCCAATTTCCTAGAAGTTCTTTGGGTTTCTTTATGTTTTGTTGTTTTCTAACTTTTGAGATGTTTTCCATTATTATTATGAACTAAACTCCCTAAATGCCTAAGGGAGAGGAAACCTAAGACGAATCTTATTACTCTTTGATTTATATGATAAATACTTGTTCTTATTCTTAATTGTGAACCCTTATTTTAATATTCCAGGATATTAATTCAGGTTTTTGATGTGCTTATTCAGTGGAGGAAAAGTCCCTGTTTAAGAGTAGATCGTTCATAATTAAGCGAAGTTGCATGCAATCCTAGAGATAGGACAACATAAATCTGCCGGATTAGAGTCAAATCTAATAAGGGAATCCATAAATCGAGTTAATGCTACAATAAGAGTTTTAATTAGAAAGAGATTTTGATTAATTAACCTAGAGTCAGTTGTTTTTAGTCTCGAGAGAGATATTAACATAAATCAGGGATTTCTACAGATTAAGTCAAGTGAATAAATTGTCTAATTCAAAGTTTTAAGTGAAGTCTGGGTGGATTCTTCCTTGGGTATTATCTTCTCCATCGGTTTTTCCAAAAGTATTTTCCAACTTGAATCTTTGTCGTAATCTTAGTTAATTAGATAATTAGTTTTAGTTTAAAAAACACCCGTTAATTCTTAGGCTAGATAATAAAAAGATAGAATTACTAGTACTTTTAGTCCTTGTGTATACGATATTCCCGGTCTCACCATAACTATACTACTGTTCGATAGGTGCGCTTGCCTTAGTCAAATTTTTAGTTAGTTTCACGACCATCATTCACAAATAACCATACATTTCACATACATTTTCAAATTCCAAAAAAACATCATTCCAAATCATTCACATTGTCCCTAATACGAGCCTATTAGGCCCAAATCATGCTTTAGGAGTGGCTCGGGACTAAACTGGTAACCTAAAAATCTTTTAGAAAACTTAGAAAATTTTTCAAAATATAGGGGACACTCGCCCATGTGCCAGGCCGTGTGCTAAGCCATGCCAAACCTGTAGGGTATACTGACTTATGCCACACGGCCATGTCACACGCTCGTGTGCTGGGCCGTGTAGAGTATACTAACTTGATTTCTAATTAAACACCAGGGGACACAAGGCCTATCACCTGACCGTGTGTCATATACGGCTAAGACACACACCTGTGTCCCTGCCCGTGTGGACAAAAGTAGGCTATTTACCAAGCCATTTTGCTCACCCAAATAGCACACACCTATACCAAACCAATATGCACATAATATAGCATGAATAGGCATTCAACCAACCTCAACCAAGCATAATTCATACCATTTCAATACCAACAACTACAAGGCACACAAATACCACAATATACCATTCAATCTCATACCAAAAATTGACATTCTTAAATAATCAATATGGTCACTTTCAAATATGCATTATTTTACCTAAAATTCACAAACATACCAAATTCAAATCTCAACTATTTAGTATCCCTAATTGCCAATTATCAACACCCATTAATTCTTAGGCTAGATAATAAAAAGATAGTAATTACTAGTACTTTTAGTCCTTGTGGATACGATATTCTCGGTCTCACCATAACTATACTACTGTTCGATAGGTGTGCTTGCCTTAGTCGAATTTTTAGTTAGTTTCACAACCATCATTCACCAATAACCATACATTTCACATACATTTTCAAATTCCAAAAAAACATCATTCCGAATCATTCACATTGTCCCTAATACGAGCCTACTAGGCCTAAATCATGCTTTAAGAGTGGTTCGGGACTAAACCGGTAACTTAAAAAATCTTCTAGAAAACTTAAATTTTTTTCAAAATATAGGGGACACTCTCCCATATGCCAGGCCTTGTGCTAAGCCGTGCCAAACTTGTAGGGTATACTGACTTATGCCACACAGCCAAGTCATACGCTCATGTGCTGGGCCGTGTGGAGTATACTAACTTGATTTCTAATTAAACACCAGGGGACACACGGCCTGTCACCAGACCATGTGTCATATACGGCTAAGACACACACCCGTGTCCCTGCCCGTATGGACAAAAATAGGCTATTTGCCAAGCCATTTTGCTCACCCAAATAGCACACACCTACACCAAACCAATATGCATATAATATAACATAAATAGGCATTCAACCAACCTCAACCAAGCATAATTCATACCATTTCAATACCAACAACTACAAAGCACACAAATACCACAATATACCATTCAATCTCATACCAAAAATTCACATTCTTAAATAATCAATATGGTCACTTTCAAATATGCATTATTTTACCTAAAATTCACAAACATACCAAATTCAAATCTCAACCATTTAGTCCCTAATTGCCAATTATCAACAAGTGTCAATGTCCATCATCAAACACATAAAAAAAGCCATATGCACATATATATCACCAAATATGCCAAAATAAGCCAACTCTCATGGCTATATAAAAAACCAAACACTTAACATTTATAAACCAACTCAAATGGCTAAATCCATTACTAACATATACCAAAATGACTAAAGCTTCTATACATTCCATATAACCAAAATACATAGATTCAAAAGTACCAAAGTAATATCTTGATAGTGTAATGAGGTCTCCGACGAGTCCCAAATCCGAACTAGCTTCGATATCTCTATAAAACACAGAAAAATAAACAAAGTAAGCTATAAAGCTTAGTAAGCTCGTATAATGATAAACTCATCTTACCATACATACACAATTTAAGCAATTTAACATATCATGATATAATTCATATTGATACACAAACCTTTCACATAATTCATTCACAAGGTTAGATATGAATTTTCACAATTTCTTTGATTCAATGCTAGTACGGTTCATGTACATACTTGCACCATATCGTATCAATCTCATACTTATCTATATCTCTAATATACCCGTTGAACCATTTGGAATACTATCGGATACTTGAGAATCTCACACCCTAAGTGCCAAATACATAGCCAAAGCTATCTCAATCTCATATCACATATAATGCTCAATCTCGAGCTATCAACGGGTCTGGTCACACAATCTGATGATCATGACGAAGCTACACGGTGCTGTTCACACAAGCTGATAAGAATTCACAACACATGCTGAATAACTCAAATTACCCGGTAGGGCGTGATTTGACCAAAGACCCAAATCACATAACCCCTAATGACATGTCATTCGTATCCTAATCTATTCCTAAAGTTCAATCGGGATTTCACCTTTGCCGAATCGTCGTCGAATATGTTCGCAAATTTGTATTCATAGTTTTTTCAATATTAAATCATTTAAAACACAATTATAATAATGCTTATTACATATGAACTTACCTCGAATGTAAAAATGACGAAATTGATCAATTAATCTAACACCTTGTTTTTCCCCCGATCTAAATCCAAATTTCGCTTTTCTTGATCTATATAATATCAAATTTAACTCATTTAATCATAAATCTATTCAATTTAGCCCAAAAATGCAAATTATAGCAACTTTACACTTTTTCCCCTAATATTGCAATTTTTTTACAATTTAGTCCTTATCTCATAAAAATACAAATTCATGCAATTAAGTCCCTACCCATGCTACTCGAATTTCTCTTATTACCATAGCAGTCCATATTTTTCATTTATTTCACAATTTAACCACAAAATTTCAACATTTCTCAATTTAATCCCTAAATGACAATTTTGTCAAAAATCACTTTACAAATGTTGTTTATCTTACAACAAGCATACATTTTCTATCATCAAACATCAAAATACACGTAGATTCATTAATGACAAAACCCTAAACCTTTAATAGTGTTCAAAATAGTCCCTAGGCTAGCTAGATTAAGCTACAACGATTTCAAAAACATAGAAATCATTAAAAATGAGGCAAAAATGAACTTAAATGCAAGGATGAACTATGGCCGAATGTTTGGTGTTCTTTAATGGCTTTCTCTTCTTCAATAATCGGTTGATAAAGATGAACATGCATGTTTTTTTTTTTCTTTACTTTAATATCTTTTAATTATAAATTTACAACATTAACCTTATTAATTAACCTTTATAATATCATTTTAATGGCCATATTTGTCCACTCATACTATTAATGGTCTAATTACAACATAAGACCTCTTCTTTAAGGTTCCATAGCTATTGGACACCTTTAGCTAATAGAACACAAGTTTTACACTTTACGCGATTTAGTCCTTTTTATCAAATTAAGCATTCAGACGATAGAATTTCTTAGCAAATTTTTCACACAATCATATTATCATATTGTAAACATTAAAATAATACTAAAATAATTATTTCAACCTCAAATTTGTGGTCCCAAAACCACTATTCTAATTTGACTAAAAATGGGCTGTTACAGAACAATTCGAAATAAATCTAAAGGCTTAGGGCAAATATGAAAATTTTCAAAAAAGGGGTCATACGGCCGTGTGCTTGGGCTATGGAGAGCTCACACGCCCGTATCTCAGCCCGTGTGTCCGTCCGTGTTAGCTACTGACTTGGGTCACATGATCGTGTCACAGGCCGTGTGCCAGCCCATGTGAACCCTACACCTAGCACAATAGGGGCACAAGCCCGTGTGGGTTGCCTGTGTGTGTCACACAGTCGTGTGGCAGGCCGTGTGTATCAAAATCAACCCAAGTCCTGCCATTCTCACTCTTAAATGCTTAGGTACCTAAACATACTCAATAACACATGATTTCAAGACTTTTAAATACATTTCAAAACACTCAAAAGCATGCCAAACAATCAACCTAATGCCTAACCAAAATATCATCAATAACACCACAATTCAAACACTTAAACAATTCATTACTTTAGCTAGATACTCAAACTACTAACACACTTTCTAAATGACTTACATTCATTTCCAAAGCACCACTCATGACTTCATGCTAAACTTACTATTTCAACATATTCATTCACTCTACTTTAGCTTATAACTATAGTCTAGCCATTCATATATAGCATGAATAAAAAAGACAAACACATACATAAAAACTTTTACAACTACAAAACAAGGCATAATGAGTATACAAGTTCAAAAAATTTACAAAACACCTATTACATGCCATATAACCCACAATGAGCAGTACATTACTACCAAAAGGTCTCTGGATAGTGTGATTTCTTTGAGCTGGTCCGATCACCCGATTCTCTAATAACCGCTATCTATAAGAAAGCAAGATAAATAACACGAGATAGCTTTTATAAAACTTAGTAAGTTTGATGATTAAAATAATAAAGCTTACCGAATAAAGCATAATAATTCAAATAAAAAAATTATTAAATGAAGTTTCCTGTCAACCACAGTTCAGAACAGGTGAGTAATACTCAAAAAGAATACGATTATACATTATTGATTCATAGAGCTATCAGAAGTTTATGAGCAACTTCTCACAATTTAATAATAATCCATTTTCACTAGAATATATCCCGATGAACGATATATAGATATGAATACACGGTTAACCATCCGAGAACACACCAAACACTCAAACGAGTTAATCCAACCGATAACACACCTCGACACTAAGTGCCTAACTCAAAGGATAACATCCCTCCACCAAGTGTCAAGCCTGAAGGCTTTACATCTACCCCCGGTAACACACCAGAAACACTATAAATATAACACGATAGTCCGCAACAAATGCTGGACTTCGGTATATTCAGTAAACAGAAAATATCATGAGTCGTCATCATCACATATCAAACCCGTACCACGTGCACAATATAACCTATTGGTATGCCAAACGTACTCCATCCTACGTTCATCCAGTTCAGAAGATATCATCTTTAACCAGTATTACATACGAATCATTAACTCAATTCTCATCAACTTATCATCAGATGTAGATAATAAACTATTCACGATTAAACTCTTACTTGAAAATATAGTACAAAATATATTAAATTAAACCGATTGAACTTACTTGAACAAAAACGAAGTTGAAGTCGAGACAATGATCAATCCATTACTTTTAGTCTTTCCACGATTTGAGCCTGATCGTTTTATTGCTTGATCTAAAATAATAATTTCATTCGATTGTCAACTTCCAGCAACATAATAAACTAATTTTATGCAAATAAGTCTTTTTAGACATTTTTACAAAATTACCCCAACATTTTACCTTTTATGCAATTTAGTCCCTAAGTCCAAAACTTGCAATTTTACCATTTCCAACTAAAACTAAGTTTAGCCGAATCATTAAGTACTTCACTAAAGTCCATACTTGTTGTTATTTTACATCAAGTCCTTATAATTTTATCACTTTAACATTTTAGTCCTTTAACATAAAATTACTAAAAATTACTTTACAAAATAGTCTTATTTCACAATCAAGCTTAATAATCTATCTTAAAACTTCAAAAACATACTAAACTCATTAATTACATAACCATAACATTTAACAATTTTACAAATTAGAACCTGGGTTAGCTAGATCAAGCTAGAACGAGCTCGAAAACATAAAAATTACTATAAACAGGCAAAAATTACCTACTAAATAAGAAACCCTAGCTTGGCCGAAAGTAGCAAGGTCCTCCCATGGTGTATTCAGTTCTTAACAACAGCAAGAAGAAAGGAAATTAATGATATTATTATTTAATCCTTTAATTTTTAAATTACCTTTTAACTATTTACAAAATTAACCTTTAAATATAACTTATAAAATTACTAAATCATGTCCATAATATAAGTATATGGTATAATTACCATCTAAGGAGGATTTAATTGCACAATTGGTCCTTCAATTATTTTAAAATTTTAACTAACCAAGCTTAATTTCAATTTAACCCTAAACTAATTAGGACTTAATAAGCAATAGCCCAAAAGCTAGTAGATTAATCATATCCACCACCACTTGGACTTTTTGACCATGGTTTAATCACCACTTTGGTCCCTTTACTATTTTAAATCTATAATGATTAACTTTTAACTCATTTATAATTTAATCCTTTTACCTTAATTAAGCAATCAATCGTCAAAATTTACCGAACCAAACTTCAATTCACCTATAATATGATTCTTTAAATATTTAATAAAAATATTTACAACCTTAAATTATAGAAACGAGGTCCCAATACCTCATTTTCAAAGACCACTTAACTTTTGGACTGAACCATTGTTCAATTTATAAAAATTATTAAGCCTGAATTTAATATAATATGCAATTGACTCATAAATATTAAATAATAATAAAGGCTTACTTGTTGGATTTGTGGTCTTGAAACCACTATTTTCAATACTACTGAAAAACGGGCTTTACATGTTTACATTATTAATTAATGAAAAAATTAGGATAAATTATTAAATATTAATTAAGGATAAAAATTATAACCTAATAATTAAGAAAGTATTTTGGAATTCAAAAGACTAACCTAAAACTCAAAATTTCCCAAAATGCTTATGTTGCTTACTTTATATTATATACTAGTCTTTTTATTCATGCGATGCATAGATTGCGTATATTAATTAAAATTAATATAATATTTTTTAATTGAAGTATTTCAGTTAAAATTTTATAAAAAAAATTAACAACATAAATGTTTCATTTTTTAGTTTGGATATATGTTATTAAAATTATTTAAAAAATAAATATAAATTCACATGTTCATAAAAATAAAAAAAATAGAATTTAAAATTAATATTGTAACATAAAATAAATAAAGAGTTTATAATTTAAATAAACAAATGTGATGTTATTTTTATTTTATTGATTGATAAATATGATTGATTGAATTCAATTTAATTAAAGTAAATTTGAAAAAGAATTAAAAAGTGAATGTATATTAAATAGTTGAATCCATAAATTTGATTTATTTAATTAAAATAAATATAAAGAAATTAAAAGTGAAGGTATATTAAATAAGTATTAATTATTTTTTTCTGTTCAACTCGTTTCAACCCGAATTTCAATTAAATAAAATTTAAAAATATTTTTATTTAAATTTCATTATAGAAATATATAGATAAAAATATAAAATTATATTTTTTTGTTATTTTAATATTGTAAATTATTAAAAATGAAATAGAGTTACAACAAATTTTGTTTTTAACAAAGATTACATTATTTTTTCTTCTTAGTTAAAATGAGGTAAAATAATGTATTTGCTTGTTTTATAAAAATAAAATGTAAATTAAAATAATATTTACTTAATTGTATTTATTAGTTAATATTATTCATTATTAGAACTTAATTCTAAAAATGTTACTCGCTTTAAATATAACTAAAACAGAAAGTATTTTTTTGAAAAAAAAACAAAGGAAGCATTTTGAAACTTAAAAGAACTAACTTAGAACTCAATGTTTCAATATATATTTATGTTCCTTCTTTTATATTATATACTATCATTTTATCTGTACGATGCACAGATTGGTTTGGTTTTATTAATATTGTTAGTAATTTTTGAAGATATTTTCATAATCATGTAAAAAATTCAGAAATAGTTTCAGAAATAGGCTATAAAACTTATAGTTATAGGATAATAATTTTTTATCATGTAATTATTTTTTTTTTAAAAGATCATATAATTATATTTGATTGACAAGTTAAGAGATATGATATTGATAATAATTAATCGATAATGATATATTGTACTAGTTGTAATTTTTTAAGCAAAAACGAACTGGGCTTTATAATAATAAAATCAAAATGAACAGGGACTAGGTCTCATGTCCAAGAGCCACTACACGACCCACTATCAAAATCTAACAACTTTTCAATAACAACATTATGAAGAGAGAAAGAAAAAGCATTTATTAGAAAAAAAAAGAGTATTAAAGCTCACTTCCTCGAGAAAGTCATCATCCTCCCCATCAACTGTCCAGCCATAATTACTTGATGTTTTATCTTTCCCAAAAACCCTTTTTTCCATAAAAAACGCTCCCCTAATTTTCAATTAATCATTTCAATAAAAAAAACATTTCTTTTCCAATGCTTTGATTCCTAGGGAGTAAACATTGTGTTCCTCACAAAACTTCAATATGGTTCTCTGCTCGAATCATCTTCTAGAGCTTTAACTGTGAATCTTGGTATTTGAACCTTCCAGGTATAAGCTTTCCCTTTTCTCCAAGCTTTTAGAGGCTATTTTGTCTGCCAGTTTGTTTGGTATGTGATGAATATGTTGGAATTTGATAGATCTAAACTCGTTTTGTAAAGCCTTTATATTTTGGATAATAGAACATATTTCTGATTTGTCTCTGGAGTTTGAAATGCATTTCTTAATGACTGGTATCGAGTCCCCTTCAATATAGATGTTACGATCTTTCATTTTTAACCCCAGTTTAACTGCCTCTAAACATGCATGTGCTTCTGCTGCGAAAGCCGAACTGACATTTTCGTGGATGGTCGCTTTGGAGGCGATCATTTTACCCCTTTCATCTTTAGCAACCACTCCCAAGCCTACTCTGAAAAGATCTCTATTAAATCTGAGTCAAAGTTGATTTTTATATCTTTTCCAGATGGGGGAGTCCATGTTTCTCTGATCATTGCCTTGGTAAGTCCTTTCTCTTTTAAGTTGTCTAGCTTTTTTATATATCTCTGAATTAAAAAAGCCATATCTTTACTCAATTTATTTATTTCTTTATCCACATATTTGTTCCTCTTCGTCCATAAGACCCGAAGGCAAACACAAATCACTTGCCTCTGAGGATTTAAACAGTTACCAAAAGCCCAAGTAAGCCATTCGAACTAGTTTTGAAAATTATTTGGTATTAACCACAGTAGATTCACTAATCTCCACACATTTGTTGCAATAGGGCAGTGAAGGAAGAAATGTGATGTATTTTTGGCTTTTTTCCTACATCGTGAATGTAACACCCCTAACCCATATCCGTCGTCGGAGTGGGGTTCCGAGGTATTACCGATCAATACACATCATTTAATAATCATATTTCATACATTCATACATTCATATACAAATACCATTCAACAATGTCATATTGTCCTTTATAAGGGCCTACGAGGCCAAAGACATGCTTTAGAAGTGGTTCGGGACTAAACCGATAACATATGAAAGGTTTAGAAACTTAGAAAAATTTTAACATTTCAAGGGTCACACGCCCGTGTGAACAGGCCGTGTGCCTCACACGGCTAATAGACATGCCTGTGTCACAAGCCGTGTGGAAACAAGGCATACATACTGACTTGTATCACACGGCCGAAGACATGTCTGTGTGCTAGGCTGTGTGAACACTGGAGAGTATACTGACTTATCAACACGGCTAAGTCACACGCCCGTGTGCTAAGCCGTATGTCATTTAAGGGATATATTGACTTGTACCACAAGGCCAGTCACACGCCCGTGTGTGAGGCCCTGTGGAGCATACTGACTTCAATTTGCCCGTGTGTCTCTGCCTGTGTGGACAAAAATAGGCTATTTGCAAAGCCATTGTGCCACCCTATTTTCACATGCATGCACAAGAATAACTTGCATCATTTCATAACTCAATAGGCATCCATTCCATAACATTTTATAAACATATATTACCAATTCAACATAGTATTCAAATACCTAATTATCATCATGCATTTTCCATTCATGTGCCTACAATATAATAAAACATATTTACATATTTCCATTCAATCTACTACTTACCAAAACATACCAAAATATAACATTAAGTTTAGCCAAATCACATGGCTTAACCTATACACAAAATGTACCAAAAATTATATCTCAAGTAACCATAATCAACACCATTATAACTAGCCCATACATGCCATATTTACAATTATCCACAAGTTCAACAGTACCAATTAGAAATTGGATAATGTGATGTGAAACTCTAACTTGTCCGAAACAAGCGAGCTAACGAACCTCTATAAAACATAGAAAAAGAAACAGAGTAAGCTTTAAAGTTTAGTAAGCCCATATAATTTAGAATTAAACTTACCATTTATACCAAATTAAGATAAATAAATAAGGTAAACTCATTACAATTTCCAAATGCCGAACACAAGCATTCATCAATAGGTTAGTCATATAAATACATGAAAACATCCATTATCTCAATTCAATACTCAATATATATACATATCATACCAAATTCATATATCATGGACATCATACTCAACATTTCACTCTTAATCATATAATCAATAATTCACTCAATAACAATACTCATCAATATAAATAGTATTTATGCCTATTGAACCCATTAGAACTTCAAAGGATACTCGAGTGATATACATCAGTAATCCGTCAATTCATACGAGTTGAGAACAATAAGTTCTTACGAGCTGTGGTGAGTCTGCAACAAATTTAGGAACTCTACCAAAACGGTTACCCTAGTGACATGTCACTTGTATCCTATGAATTCATATGGTTCAAACGGGGCTCGGTAACCATCAGTCTTTATCAATTAGGCACTCGTATTCCAAGTATATCGATTTTTCAATTATATACATACATTTTAATAAATACAAGTATTTAAAAGTTCGATTCTAATTATATGAACTTACCTCGAGTTACTCGAATGAAAACTATCGACTATTCGTCTACTTTTCTTTTTTCCCGATCTAATTCCGATCTTGGCTTATCTTGATCTATATATTATCAAATTCAGTGCATTCAGTATTCAATCAATTCAATTTAGCCTATAATTCATATTTTGGAAAATTTACACATTTGCCCCTAAATTTTCATATATTTACATATTAGTTCTTATCACATAAAATTGCAAATTCATGCAATTTAGTAGCAACCCATGCCTAGC
Organism: Gossypium longicalyx; assembly: GCA_025698465.1. NCBI lineage: Eukaryota > Viridiplantae > Streptophyta > Magnoliopsida > Malvales > Malvaceae > Gossypium > Gossypium longicalyx. The sequence goes on along the minus strand of CM046995.1, from coordinate 60,008,192 downwards.
CGAATTTGCTATACATTACTAGCAACCTATATTTTTAATTTATTCTCACTTTTACCCACATAATTTTACATTTCTACAAATTAATCCCTTTTTGACATTTTTGTCAAAAATCACTTTACAAAACTAGTTTAACTATCAACAAATATTCAAAATCCATCATCAATCATCAAATTACTCAAGTATTCAACAATGGCATCATGATAAATCTTTAATAATTTTGAAATCGGAGATATGAGCTAGCTAGATTAAGCTACAACGTTCTCAAGAACGTAGAAATTATTAAAAATCGGGTCTAAAATCACTTACTAATTAATCATGCGATTGTCGAAACTTGAAGAGCTTCCATGGCTATTTTCTTTCCTTAATATTTGGCTAGAAGAAGAGAAAATAGGCTAGCATTTGTTTTGTTTCATTTAATCTATTATTAATCATTAATGTACTATATTAACCTTATAATAAAACCATTAAAACAAGCATAATAATGTCCATAGTTGTCCATTTAAACAACCAATGGTCCAATTACAACTTAAGGACTTCTAATTTAATAAACCATAGCTATTAGGCACATTAAACTAATAGCACACAAGTTTTACGCTTTACACGATTTAGTCCTTTTTACCGAATTAAGCATTTAAACAGTAAAATTTCTTTACGAAAATTTCACATAATAATTTTATCATGCTTTAAACTTTAATAAAATAATAAAATAAATATTTTGACTTCAGATTTGTGGTTTTGAAACTACTGTTCTGATTTGACTCAAAAACGGGCTGTTACAACTCTTCCCTTAAGGGATTTTTGTCCCAGAAAATCATACCAGTAAATAGGTTAGGGTACTATTTTCGCGTAGCTTCCTCGGGTTCCCATGTAGCTTCTTCAATCCCGTGTTTATGCCAAAGAACCTTTACTAGGGCTATGCGCTTATTTCTCAATTCTTTGAGTTCACGAGCTAAAATCTTGATCGGATCTTCGCTATATGTCAAATCAGTCTGTATCTCAACATCTACCGGAGAAATCACATGTGACAGATCAGATCTGTATCGTCGTAGCATAGAAACGTGAAAGAAATTATGAATCTTTTCAATAATCTCATATGGCCAGATGAAACATGGACTCAACTTTCTTTTTCGGCCAAATCGAAGAACCCTTTTCCACAGTGACACCTTTAGAAACACTCGTTCCCTGACTTGAAACTCAATTTTTTTACGTTTCAAATCCGCATAGGATTTCTGTCGATCAGATGCTGCTTTTAAACTATTGCGAATTGTTTTCACTTTTTCTTCAGTTTCTCTGATCAATTCAACCTCGTGAATCTTTTTCTCACTTAATTCAGTCCAGTATAATAGAGTTCGACATTTGCGGCCGTATAGAGCTTCGTACGGTGCCATCTTTATACTCATTTGAAAACTGTTATTATACGCGAATTCAATCAACGGTAAGTATTTTTTCCAACTACCTTCAAACTCGAGAATACAACATCTCAACATGTCTTTGAGAATTTGAATAACTCTCTCAGTCTGACCTTCAGTCTGAGGATGAAAAGCAGTACTGGAATTCAACTTTGTTCCCAAAGCTTCTTGCAGTTTCTTCCAGAATTGTGACGTAAATCTCGGATCTCTATAAAAATAATAGATAGTGGCACTCTGTGTAACCGAACAATCTTAGAAATGTACAATTCAGCTAATCTGTCAAGCGAGTAATCTGTACGTACTGGTATGAAATGAGCAGATTTCATTAGTCGATCAACGACAACCCAGAAAGCGTGTTTCTTTTTCGGAGTTAGGTGCAATCCTGACATAAAATCCATTGTAATTCTATCCCATTTCCATTCAGGAATCATCACAGACTGTAGTAAACCCGATGGTACTTGATGTTCAGCTTTGACTTGCTGACAAATCAAACATTTAGAAACAACTCTGAGATATTTCGTTTCATGCCTTGCCACCAGTAAAATTGTTTCAAATTGTTGTACATTTTGGTACTTCTCGAATGAACAGATAAGTAGCTATGGTGTGCTTTGTGCAAAATCTTCTGAATAAGTTTTGAATTTCTCGGTATGCAAATTCTATTTCGAAACCTTAAATAATCATCAACTCCAATCTGAAACTCTGAATCAAGGATATTCTCACATTGAATTCGTTAGCTTACAATTCGCAGTCAACTTTCTAAGCTTCACAAGTTTGTTGAAGAAATACCAGTTTAACTTTTAATTCAGCTAAATTAGACCCATCATTACAAATCATCAACTGAGTGTTCACTGCTCGTAATGCAAACAAAGATTTTCAGCTCAGGGCATCAGCAACAACATTAGCTTTTCCCGAGTGATAATCAATCACAAATTCATAATCTTTCAATAACTCAAGCCATCTTCGTTGTCGCAGATTCAAATCTTTCTGTGACATAAGATATTTTAAGCTTTTGTGATCCGTATAAATGTGGAATTTCTCACCATATAAGTAGTGTCGTCAAATTTCAACGCAAATACAATTGTAGCCAACTCTAAGTCATGTGTCGGATAGTTCTTTTCATGTTGTTTCAATTGTCGAGAAGCATAAGCTATAACATTTCCTTCTTACATCAACACACATCCTAGACCGTTTAATGATGCGTCGCTATAAAACACAAATTCTTTCCCCGATTCCGGTTGAACTAATACTGGTGCTTCAGTTAACAATACTTTCAACTGTTTGAAACTCTGCTGACATTTTTCTGACCAATCAAACTTCACATCTTTTTGAAGTAGTCGTGTCATCAGTGTCGCATTCATCGAGAAACCTTTCACGAATCTTCGATAATAACCCGCTAAGCCTAGAAAACTAAGGACTTCAGACACATTTCTCAGAGGTTCCCAATCCACAATAGCAAAAATCTTACTCGGGTCAACTCTAACACCTTCAGCTGAAATAATATGCCCTAGAAAACCAACCTCTCGAAGCCAAAACTCACATTTGCTAAACTTTGCAAATAATTGTTTATCACGTAGAGTTTGTAACACAACTCTTAAATGCTCGGTATGTTTAGATTCATCTCACGAATAGATTAGAATGTCGTCAATGAATACAACAATAAATCTATCTAAATATGGTCTGAATATTCGATTCATTAAGTCTATAAAAACTGTAGGAGTATTAGTTAATCTGAAAGGCATAACCAGGAGTTCATAATGTCCATACCTTGTTCTGAATGCAGTTTTTGACACATCCAATTCTTTAACTCCCAACTAATAATAGCCTGATCTCAAATCAATCTTTGAAAATACTGTAGCCCCTTTCAACTGATCAAATAAATCGTTAATCTACGGTAGAAGGTATTTGTTCTTTATAGTCACTTTATTCAGTTGTCTGTAATCGATACATATTTTCATTGTGCCATCTTTCTTTTTCACAAAAAAAATCGGTGCACCCTAGGGAGAATAACTTGGTTGTGCAAAACCTCTGTCTGTCAATTCTTGCAACTGAGCTTTCAACTCTTTTAATTCTGTTAGAGCCATTTTGTATGGAGCTATCGATATTGGTGCTGTTCCCGTTACTAATTCAATATCAAATTCAACTTCTCTAGTCTGTGGCAAACCCGGTAATTCTTTTAAAAATACATCTAAAAACTCACAAACAATAGGTACAGATTCAATCTTTGATTCAAACACCTTTGTCTTTAATACGTATGCAAGATATGCATCACAACCCTTTTTCATACATTTCTGAGCTAACATAGACGATATCACAGTAAGTAATTCACTCGTATCATCAGACTCAATCTGAAGAATTTCACCATTTTGACATTTCAATTCGATAGTCCTTCACTTACAATTCATAACCGCATCATGCATAGTCAGCCAATCCATACCAACAATCACATCAAACTCATCAAATGGTAGAAGCATCAAGTCAGTTCGAAAACAGTAACCCCGAGTCATCAGAGGACAATTCTTATAAATTTTATCAACTAAAACAGACTTACCTAAGGGGTTCGATACTTTAATTACAAATTCTGTAGACTTGACATGTAAACTCTTTTTAAATACTAAATTCATACAAATATATGAATGGGTTGATCCAAGATCTATCAACGCAACTATATCAATATCAAAAATAGAAAAAGTACCAGTAATAACGTCTGGCAATGATGCCTCCTCCCGAGCACAGCTAGCATAAGCTTGAGCAGGTACCCGTGCTTTAGATCTCACAATAGAATCTCTCATAGCACCTCGATTATCACTTGTATTTCTAGTGTTTTGGGGTGGTCTCCCTCTAGCAGTTGTGTTACTTACTTTCGCTAGTTGATCTCTTTCAGCTGTAAACTTTTCTGGACAGTCCTGGAGATAATGATCAAGGGATCCACATTTAAAACAAGCTCCACTCACTAATTTACATTCACCGTAATGTCACTTATTGCAATGTTTACATTCAAGTCTAGTATTTCTAACACTACCCACACTAGCAACTGATGTCGTCTGAGGTTTAGAGTTGAAATGTCTCACATATCTTTCTTTAATTGAAATCCTCGCAGAAGCAACAAAATGAGGATGATATTCTCTAGATTTCTTTGCTGCTGACTAATGTGATTTGCCCGCAAATCTCTTTCTAAAGTCTCTAGCCTCAGAATCGGCTTTTCTTTTCTTTTTGCAAAGCTCTTCGGCTTTACAAGCTCTATCAAACAGAACGACAAACTCTTTCAGCTCAAGAATTCTAACTAATAGTCTGATTTCTTCATTTAATCCATCTTCAAATTTTTTACAAATTATAGCTTCAGAAGAAACACATTCACGAGCATATTTGCTGAGTCATACAAACTTTCTTTCATATTCAGTTACTAACATACGACCCTGTTTTAATTCAATAAATTCTTTTCTTTTCTGATTAATAAACCTTTGGATGATGTATTTCTTTCTAAATTCAATTTGAAAAAAATCCCAAGTAACTTTTTCTTACGAAACTATGGATATCAAGGTATTCCACCACTGATATGCAGTATCTCTTAATAGTGATACAACACACTTTAAGCATTCTTTAGGTGTAAATGATAGTTCGTCAAATACCCGAATCATGTTCTCAAGCCAAAACTCAGCTCTCTCAGGGTCATCATTAACAACGGCTCTAAATTCCTCAGTGCCGTGTTTCCGTATCTTATCAATAGGTGGTTTATTCAATCGCAAAGGATCCATACCTTGAGGAACTACAGGGATCGGTTGGGGAATAGGTAGGGGTAGAGATTGCTGAATAGTAGGGTTCATAAGAAGGTATTGTGTGAACCACTCATTCAATATTTGAAAGAAGGCTTCTTTAGCCTCACCCCCATGACTACTCATCACGGGTCTAGATTCAGAAGGCGTTGTCCCCTGAGCGGTTAGATCTATTACTATAAAAAACACATTTATAAATGTTAGAAGTCATCACACTATCACAGTTGTATATATGGCATGTATAGCTAGACTCACATACGCTACGTTAGTCCTAGAATTGACTAAACTATAGCTCTGATACTAATAAATGTAACACCCCTAACTCGTATCTGTCGCCGGAGTGGGGTTACAAGGTATTGCCGATCAATACATATCATTTAATAACCATATTTCATACATTTATACATTCATACATTCATATACAAATACCATTCAACAATGCCATATTGTCCCTTATAAGGGCCTACGAGGCCAAAGACATGCTTTAGAAGTGGTTCGGGACTAAACCGATAACATATGAATATTTTGGAAACTTAGAAAAATTTCAACATTTCAAGGGTCACACGCCCGTGTGAACAGGCCGTGTGCCTCACACGGCTAATAGACATGCCTGTGTCACAAGCCGTGTGGAAACAAGGCATACATACTGACTTGTATCACACAGCCGAAGACATGTCTGTGTGCTAGGCTGTGTGAACACTGGAGAGTATACTGACTTATCAACACGGCTAAGTCACACGCCCGTGTGCTAAGCCGTATGTCATTTAAGGGATATACTGACTTGTACCACAAGGCCAATCACACGCCCGCGTGTGAGGCCCTGTGGAGCATACTGACTTCAATTCAATTTCAATACCAGGGGACACATCGCTGTGTACTTAACTGTGTGTCACACACGGCTGAGGCACACGTCCGTGTCTTTGCCCATGTGGACAAAAATAGGTTATTTGCAAAGCCATTATGCCACCCTGTTTTCACATACTTGCACAAGTATAAATTGCATCATTTCATAACTCAATAGGCATCCATTCCATAACATTTTATACACATATATTACCAATTCAACACAATATTCAAATACCTAATTATCATTATGCATTTTCCATTCATGTGCCTACCATATAATAAAAACATATTTGCATATTTCGATTCAATCTACTACTTACCAAAACATACCAAAATATAACATCAAGTTTAGCCAAATCACATGGCTTAACCTATACACAAAATGCACCAAAAATTATATCTCAAGTAACCATAATTAACACCATTATAACTAGCCTACACACGCCATATTTACAATTATCTACAAGTTCAAAAGTATCAATAAAAAATTGGATAGTGTGATGTGAAACTCCAACTTGTTCGAAATGAGCAAGCTAACAAACCTCTATAAAACATAGAAAAAGAAATAGAGTAAGCTTTAAAGCTTAGTAAGCCCGTATAATTCAGAATTAAACTTACCATTTATACCAAATCAAGATAAATAAATAAGGTAAACACGTTACAATTTCCAAATTCCTAACACAAGCATTCATCAATAGGTTAGTCATATAAATACATGAAAACATCCATTATCTCAATTCCATACTCAATATATATACATATCAAACCAAATTCATATATAATGGACATCATACTCAACATTTCACTCTCAATCATATAATCAATAATTCACTCAATAACAGTACTTATCAGTATAAACAATATTTATGCCCGTTGAACCCATTAGAACTTAAAAGGATACTCAGGTGATATACATCTATAATCCGTCAATTCATTATCATTTTCGCTCTTTCGAGCCATAATTGGTAAGCTCTTCTTGAGCTGATGGACAGTAAACTCTATTAAGCTGTAACAGTAAGCTTTGACGAGCTGAATCAGTAAGCTCATACGAGCTGAGAACAGTAAGCTCTTATGAGCTGATATATCGGTAAGCTTATACGAGTGGTGGTGAGTCCGCAACAAATGCAGGAACTCAACCAAAATAGTAACCCTAGTGACATGTCACTCGTATCCTATGAATTCATATGGTTCAAAAGGGGCTCGGTAACCATCAGTATTTATCAATTAGCCACTCGTATTCCAAGTATATCAATTTCTCAATTATATACATACATTTCAATAAATACAAGTATTTAAAAGTTCGATTCTAATCATACGAACTTACCTCGAGTTACGCAGATGAAAACTATCGGCTATTTGTCTACTTTTCTTTTTCCCTGATCTAATTCCGATCTTGGCTTATCTTGATCTATATATTATCAAATTCAGTACATTCAATATTCAATCAATTCAATTTAGCCCATAATTCATATTTTGGAAAATTTACACATTTGCCCCTAAACTTTCATATATTTACAAATTAGTCCTTATCACATAAAATTGCAAATTCATGCAGCCGGATTTGCTATACATTAATAGCAGCCTATATTTTTAATTTATTCCCACTTTTACCTACATAATTTTACATTTTTACAAATTAATCCCTTTTTGACATTTTTGTCAAAAATAACTTTACAAAACTAGTTTAACTATCAACAAATATTCAAAATCTATAATCAATCATCAAATTACTCAAGTATTCAATAATGGCATCATGGTAATTCTTTAACAATTTTGAAATCAGAGATTCAGGCTAGCTAGATTAAGCTGCAATGATCTCAAGAACGTAGAAATTATTAAAAACCGGGTCAAAAATCACTTACTAATTAATCATGCAATTGTCGAAACTTGAAGAGCTTCCATGGCTATTTTCTTTCCTTAATATTTGGCTAGAAGAAGAGAAAATAGGCTAGCATTTGTTTTGTTTCATTTAATCTATTATTAATCATTAATTTACTATATTAACCTTATAATAAAACCATTAAAACAAGCATAATAATGTCCATAATTGTCCATTTAAACAACCAATGGTCCAATTACAACTTAAGGACTTCTAATTTAATAAACCATAGCTATTAGGCATATTAAATTAATAGCACACAAGTTTTACGTTTTATGCAATTTAGTTCTTTTTACCAAATTAAGCATTTAAACAGTAAAATTTCTTTACGAAACTTTCACATAATAATTCTATCATGCTTTAAAATTTAATAAAATAATAAAATAATAAAATAAATATTTCGATTTCAAATTTGTGGTCCCGAAACCACTGTTTCGATGTTTTAGTTGGGATGAAATTCTTTGAGATGCGCTATACTGTAATCTTAAGTTTAGGTGGGAGTTTTAGATTCCATAATGTTGGGTAGAAATCTCTAGATATGAGTTGTAATGTATTTAAAGTAGGAGTAGGGATACCCATCTGTAATAGTTTGTAGACGCTGTGTACCAAGAACACTCCTAATGGCTCACCCCTCCAGGCTAGTTCATCTTCATGAGGTATTGTTGCCAATGGGATTCAAAGGATCCTCCCCGCATTAGCCACAATAAAGGTATTGTAAATTATCTCTTCTTTCCATTCTCTTTTATTATTGTCAATGAGCTCAGCAACATACTCCAAATTGCAATTATCAACTGGATGAGTTAACCTGTAGTTATCAGAACCTGGTAACCATACATGATTAAAAATAGAAACCTGATCAACCTTTCCCACTCTCCAGCACGTGCCTTCCTAGAGTACTTTTCTCGTCACCCATATACTCTTCCACATGTAAGAAGCATTATGTTTTAAACTTGCCTGTAAAAAATCTGAATTGGAATAATATTTTGCTTTAAGAACTTTTGCCAGTAAAGAATTAGGGTTTGAAATGAGTCTCCATCCCTATTTTGTTAGTAGGGCTACATTAAAATTTACCAAACTTCGAAACCTCAGACCCTCATTTTCCTTCAAATCGCATAATTTTCCCCATGCACACCAATGCAAGCTACATTTTCCTTGAGATTTCTACCACCAAAACAAGGCAATTATTCCCTCTTTTTCTATGCATAACAATTTTGGAAGCAGAAAACAAGCCATAGATTAGGTTGAAAAAGACTGTAAAACTGCTTTAATGAAGACTTCTTTCCTTCCTTGCGATAAGAATCGTATACTCCAGTTGTCAATTTTTTTCATCCGATCTTTTAAGATTTGAAAAGATATTTTTTTCCTTCTACCAATCACATTAGGAAACCCCAAGTACTTCTCTGAATTATTTGAATATCTCACTCCCAGCTCATTAGATAATTGTACTCTTTCACTTTTAGGAGTATTTGTACTGAAGAAAACCGTAGACTTATCAAAATTCACACATTTTCCTAAGCAATCTTCGTATTCTTTCAATATATTTTTCAAAATAGTTGCACCTCTAGTAGTAGCTTCCCTAAAAAGGATGCATTTATCTACAAAGAGTAAATGCAACATTGTAAGTCCACTTCAACGCATTAGAGTAGATAAACCCTCACTGCAAATCAAAGAAAGAAAAGGGCTTAAGGGATCCCCTTGCCTTAGCCCTCTTGTAGGGCAAAAAGAGTCTCCTCTCAGTCTATTTATGCTTACTAAATAGGAAATAATTTATATACACTTAATCACCATATCCACCCAGGCCTTTGTGAAACCTATTTTAGTCATTATCTCTTTTAAAAAACCCCATTCCACTCTATCGTAAGCTTTACTCATGTCCAATTTTAGGGCCATTTTCCCTTTAATTCCTCTCCTTTTTTGACCAAAAGTGTGCAATATCTTATATGCTAGTAAGATATTCTTTGATATTAGCCTGCTCAGGAAAAAAAGCACTTTAAGAACTATCAATACATAAGTCAAGAACCTTCTACAAGTAGTTTGCAATCATTTTTGCCACCAATTTATAGATGACATTACATAAGCTAATGGGTTTGAAACTAGTAATATTTGTTAGGTTTTGGACCTTTGGAATAAGAACAATATTACTAGCGTTTAAAGTTTTCATGCTTATCTTATTATTAAGGACACTCAAACAGAAAAGACTAACCTCCTTCCCTACAATATACCAGCACCGCTGGAAAAATATGGTCAGAAATCCATCAATACATGGTGCCTTAATAGGTCACATTCCTTTCAAAGCAGCAAGAACCTCATCCTCTGAATAGGGCTTTGTTAACTCAAAGTTCATCTCATCGAAAATACATTTCTCAACCCTCGATAAAATATGCTGCATGCAAAACGTCCCTTATTTTGATACGAAAAGACCTTCAAAAAGAGCTTTTGTGATATGAGCCATCTTGCTTTGTTCCTTCATGACCCTACCATCTGTAGCCTCATGACAATTGATTGTATTCCTTTTTTTCGTTGCGAGTGTAACACTCTTAACTCGTATCCATCGCCGAAACAGGGTTATAGAGCATTATTGGACTAACAGAAAAGCAAGCCATTCAATTCAAACATCAATACAAACATAATCTAATTACATTCATAATGTCCCTTAATTGAGTCCTGGACTAAATCGAAAAGATTTGGAAATTTTAGGAAAAAGTTGAAAAATTTGGACTGTAGGGGGTCACACGGCTGAGACATATGCCCGTGTCTTAGGCCGTGTGGAAATTCAAAATAGAGACACATGGCCGTGTCCTAGCCTGTGTTTGTGCCCGTGTAACTCATTAATTTGGGTCACACGGCCAAGCCGCAGGCCCGTGTGCCAGGCCGTGTGCTAGGCCATGTAACAGCCTGACTTGTATGCATTGAACCTACAGCGGACACACGGCCATGTGTCACACACGGTTGAGAGACACACCCGTGTCTCAGGCCATATGGTTCCAAAATGAAACTTAAGAAACAAGTTTACCATTTCATAATTGCTTAAACCTTAAGAATCTCAAATACCAATCAAAATGCCAATCCAAAATGACAATAATCGAGCCATAAACACGTCAAACCACCTAAATAATGTCTAACCAATGTACCCTCAATGGTACCATAAGTATATAACATTTTCACCACAAAATAAACATCAATTCAATTTATCAACTCTTTCAAATAATACCTAATCAATATACCTAACAAAGTTACCACAATCACCACAATCCAAATACATATATATCACACATACTAGCATCAAAATTATACCTCATTCTTATACCAATATGCAAGTTGGTTATATAAAAAAAATATCATTTATAATATTTACATAAGCCAAACTTTGACCAAAACTGCACAAAATCCTATACATGACATATAATTTGAATTACACGTTTCAAAAACTACTGAGATAAACTAGATAATGTGACTTGAATGCCGATTCGATCGTCCAACCTTCCAAAAATCTACAATGACATTAAACAACACAATTAAGCTTAATGAAGCTTAGTAAGTTCGACGAGTTAAACAAAAATCTTACCGAACTAACTATTATAAATCAAACAATAAAAATCATCCAAGAGAACTCCCTATCATTCACAACTTTAATCTATAAATACATCCATGTTCAAATCAATACAAAAATTAATAAAATGTCTTTTAAATTCGTTAAATAAATCACCTTATCGAGAATTTCCATTTGAAGAACGACTTGAGGGTAAGAGTACATCATCAACAGAATCTCATAAGAGCTAGTCCTCCCGAATACGCCAACAGAAGCTCGTAAGAGCTGAACAGAAGTTCGTGAGAGCTGATCCACCCAATCACGCCAAACAAATAGTAAAACGCGAGAGTTCGCAGCAAATGCTGAACCCCAGTTTACTTGGGTAAAATTTTGATATCTCCTTCCAGTACAATCTCCACTCCAAAACCCTGTCATACACCAAATCACGAATGTACTCAAATCTTGCATTCAATTCAAACCGAATATCAAATTCAATATTATAAGTCAAACAATAATTCATTTCCAATAATAGAATATATATAATACAAATATTAAATTTTAACCATACGAATTTATCTAAACTGAATTGTAGTAACTGCAGAAGTTCAAGGACTATTCCGCTGTTTTTCTTTTAACACGAGTATCTACAAAATCTTGAGCTAAAATATAAAATTACTCATTTATTAGCATATATTTCATTTTCAATCTATTTTACAATTAATACCCTTTTATTTTTCAAATTTGCACAATTACCCTAAACTTTTACAATTTTTTCAATTTAATCCCTTAATTATTTAATTCATCAAATTAACTAATTTTCTCAAATCAATAATTTATCCAAATATCCTAGGCCCTCAAAAATCCATAATAAACATCAAATTTACTATCCAACCCTAATATTTTGACATTTTCATAATTTAATCCTAAAAATCAAAATTTAACAAAAATCACTTTACCAAATCATCACACAACACAATCAAAGTTCCAAATACATTATATTCATTAAAAAATCTAGTATTCAACAATGGAAACTTCCAAAATTTTTAACAGAATCAGAAACGAAGGTACGGGCTAGCTGGACCTAGCTGCAACGATCTCAAAAACATAAAAATTAAAAGAAACGGGTAAGAATTGAACTCACATGTAAGAAGATAAAGAATCGAAATGTGAAGAGCTCCCCCCAAATGTTGGATTCGGCCAAATGATGAAGATGAATATAAATTGTTTTGTTTTTCTATTTGTTTTTAACTAATTTCAATTTATTTATCATTTTGCCATTAATTACTATTTTTTTATCTTTTTCCTTGTTAATGCCATCCCACATCATTAATTAAGGCATAATTACCATATAGATCCTCCTTTAATTAATAAATAATCAATTTAATCACCTAAATACATTATTTAACAACTTGTGTAACTTTTTCAATTTAGTCATTTTTCCTAAATTAACTAACTAAACGTTAATATTTCTAAACCAAATTTTAATACAACTACAATGACTTTATAAATATTATAAAAATAATATTTACGAGTCGACAGGATGAAATTTATGGTCCCAAAACCACTGTTCTATTACCACTAAAAATCGAGTTGTTACAACTCTCCCCTTTAGGAAATTTCGTCCTCGAAATTGTTACCTGAAAATAGATTTGGATATTGTACTTTCATTGATTCTTCGATTTCCCAGGTAGCTACTTTTGAACCATGACGATGCCACTATGCTTTTACTAACAAAACTCGTTTATTATGCAATTCTTTGACTTCCCGAGCTAAAATTCTCACTGGTTCATCTGAATATGTCAAATCTGACGGTAGCTCAATCTTACTGTAGCTCAATCTTATTATGAGGAGTCACATGTGAAGGATCAGATCTGTACCATCTCAGCATCAATACGTGGACCACATTATGGATTTTCTCGAGTTCAGAGGGCAAAGCTAATTTATAAGCTACAGGGCTGATTCTTTTAACAATTTCATACGGTCCGATAAATCTCAGACTCTGCTTTCCTTTCCTGACAAACTGTAACACTTTCTTCCACAGAGAGACTTTTAAGAATACCCGATCACCAACAACAAATTCTATATCTTTTCTTTTTAGATTTACGTATGATTTCTGACGATCAAATGCAGCTTTCAAACTATTTCGAATAATCTGAACTTTATCTTCAGTTTCTCGGATCAAATCAACTCCCACCATTTTAGATTCACTTAGCTCAGTCCAATACAATGGTGTTTTACATTTTCTCCCGTAAAGAGCTTCAAAAGGTGCCATTTTTATATTGGATTGATAACTGTTATTATATGTGAATTCAGCTAACGGTAGATATTTTTCCCAATTACCTTCAAATTTGAGTATACAACATCTCAACATATCTTCAAGAATCTGAATCAATCATTTTGACTGACCGTCAGTTTGAGGATGAAATGTCGTGCTGAAATTAAGCTTAGTGCTTAAAGCATCATGAAGTTTTCTCCAAAATCTCAATGTAAGTCTCGGATATAGATGTCGGAACTCCGTGTAGTCTCACAATCTCAGATACATATAGTTTCACTAATCTCTCAAGTGTAAAGTCTGTTCTGACTGAAATAAAATGTACTGATTTAGTCAATCTGTCAACAATCACCTAGATCGAATCTTTCTTTCTCGGAGTTACAGGTAAACTAGATACGAAATCCATCGTGAATCGCTCCCACTTTCATTCAGGAATCATAAAAAGTTGTAGTAAACTCGACGATACCTGATGTTCTGCTTTCACCTGTTGACAAACCAAACTTTTAACTAAAAATTCACAAATTTCTCGTTTCATACCCGACTACCAGTACATCTGTGATATACTGAATCAAAGCCTAATCGGAATAGTAGTTTCGGGACCACAAATCTGAGATAGAAATAATTATTTTATGATTATTTTGAGGTTTATTATATGATTTCATGATTTTGTGAAAATTTCGTGAAGAAATTCTATGCATAAAGTGTTTAATTTGAAATTAGGAACTAAATAGAATAAGTTGCAAAACTTGCATTCTAGAAGTTTTTAGTATGAAATTACTTTGGAATATTAATTAGGAGGCCTTAAATAGAAATTTGACCAATTTCTAAGTTTATGGACAAAAATTGGATATTGATGGAATTTTTGAAAGTTTAGTAAGGAAGGGCATTTTGGTCATTTGGATATTAAATGAAATAAAATGGGAAAAATAACACAAAAATGATCATCTTCTCCATAAGTTGCTGCTGAATTTTACTCTCCACCATAGTTAGGGTTTCAACATTTTTAAGCCTTGATTGTAAGTGATTTCTATGCCCGTTTTTAATGTTCTTTACATTTTTGAAATCCTCGTAGCTCGGTTTACCTATTTCTACCAATAATTTAATCTAGGGTTTATATTTGGAAAAATGCCCATAGGTGAAATGTGTTTATTTTGATGTTTTATGGTAGAATATGAAGTTTGAGATTGTGTTAAACAACTTTTGCTAAGCGGTTTTACATGAAAACGAGTAAAACGACAAAATCGGTAAAAATACCTAATGTTCATAAATACATGATAGAGTGCGAATTTGATGTTGCTATAGAAGGGAAAACTGATTTGCATGTCATAAAACATAAGAAAATAAGATGAAGTTTAATTTCCGAGCTTTGGGGAAAAGTGTAAATATGCAAAAGTTTAGGGGTAAAAATGTAATTTTGCTAAAGTTTGAGTCAAGGACTGTTTTAATAAATGTGAGTATTAAATAAGCTAAATTTATTATTATAGATCAAGAGAAACGATATTCAAGTCGTGATCGAGGGAAAAATAAAGTTTTCGAGGAATAGGCTTGATTTCTAACATATTGTACCGAGGTAAGTTCATATGTAAATATTGTAATATAACCGTTATTTTAAATCATTTAATGCTATTTATACGATATTATGATTGTTATTATGTGATTCTATGCTTTGTGGTAATTGTTGTACAATATGCAAAAAATTTTATGAATTATGTAAAAAATGTGAAAAACTACCGAAGTATCGTCACTGGTATTCCAAGGAGAATGGTAAAGGAGTACGAACGAGGAAAGTTCCGTTGAACCTTAGGAATAGATTAGGATACTTGGGCATCCAAGCTCGCTGAGTTGAGTCCGAGTTCACTTATGGATGCAAATATCCGAACTCGTTGAGTTGAGTCCGATTTCGTAAGATGTAACTAGGCATCCGAGCTCGTTGAGTTGAGTCCGAGTTCGCTTATGGGTGGGTTATATGGTAGCTTGGCTACATATGTGGCACTTATGTGCAAACTTTCCATGTATCTGAATTATATTCCGATGTGTTCAACGGGAAAAGTTCTAGTAAAATGGAATACTCAAGATGCAAGTGACGTATTGGTAAGTGTTGTAGAATGGGCACTTTGGGTAGGTATGTACTTAACCTTCGGGTTGAGACTGGATATGACAACAGTAATATGGTAAGATGATGAATGATGAATAGAAATGTGATATACGTTTTGGTGATATTATACTAATGTTGGTTGGTATAGTTGCTTTGTTAAGTTATTTGTTATTTGCATATGGACTTACTAAGCATCTATGCTTACTCCCTCCTTTTCATTCTTTGTAGTTTTGAGAAGTAAATTTGGAGATCGGGACAGTCGGAGGCACTCTCACACTATCACTGGACAATTGCGGTATAATGACTTGTAATTTTTGGAAATATGGCATGTATAGCATTCCAAATCATTTTGTGTGTGTAATCTTACGATATGGCCCATGGATGGAATGGAAATGTTTGAGAATGATTAGCTATTGGAATGGCTAATCAAGTTTATATATAATAACATGTACGCTTTATGTCTTAACTAAACCATGAAAATCCTTGGAAAGGTAAAATTGGCCACAAAACAAAATCAGTCAGTAGCAGTGATGTGAGTTTGAAAAATCACTAAAAATAGTAGAGATAGAATTAGATGATGAATAAAATATTTAATTGAAGCTTAATGAATATATTTTCATGTGGAAGAAACAAAATAAGTAAAATAGTTGTATTTTATGAGATATTTATGTTTTGGTGAAATAGGGTCAGTGCAATTTCTAAATCCCCTATTCTGAATTTAAAAATTTACCATAAATTTTAAAACAACAATTAGGATTTTACCTTACATTTATAAAATCCTTATTGAGTCTAGTTTTATTAGAAACAAACGGAATAGTAATTGAAACTCTGTACAGGGAGATATCTGATTCGTAATACACAGGGATCAGAGTAGCGGAACCTTGAAACAGGGGAGACTTTAACTAATAAACTATACTAATTGGCCTAGCCAAAAATTCTATAAAATAACTAGTAAGTAGATATATGATTCTAGTTTTAGGAAAAATTTACAAAATTGGATTTTGAGTTTTGTAACTCGAGATATGATTTTTTTAGCGACTGTGATGCAGTTAGCCGACTTGTCTGGAAATTCTAAAATAAATTGTTTGAACTTGTTTAAATGCTAAAATAAGTTTAGTAATGTCTCATGCTCGACTCCAGAAATGGTCTCAGGTAAGGGGGCATTACATTTGGTGGTATCAGAGCAGGTTTAGTCAGTTCTCAGACTAATGTGGTATAAGTACGGATTTTGCTATACATGCCATATTTATATATTGTGATAGTGTGACTACTCCTGACCTTTTTTAAAAGATTTTTTTATAGTAAATGGATCTCGATCCAACTGTGACTGATGATGTAGAGAGCAATGCACCAGCTCCTACTAAAGGGGGGTGCCAACTGAAAGTCAACCTCCTACTGTTGGTCAAGGAGGAGATAGGGCTTGGGAAGCCTTTCTCCAAATGATGAATGCTTGGTATACAGAGTTCGTTCGTACGAACCCTACTGCTCAACAACCTCCCCCACCACCCCCGATTCCTCAACCTATACCCCAGATGCCTTCAGGTATGGATCTGATGAAATTCCATAGATCTCCGATTGACTGAATCCGTAAGTAAGGGGCCAAAGAATTCAGGGCAAATGTTGATGATGACGCTGAAAAAGTAGAATTTTGGCTCGAAAATTCTATTCAGGTATTTGATGAGTTATCTTGTACACCTGAAGAGTGCTTGAAGTGTGCTATATCATTGCTGAGGGATTCAGCTTATCATTGGTGGAAAACATTAATTTTAGTGGTGCCGAAAGAGAAGGTGACTTGGGAATTCTTTCAAGAAGAATTTCGAAAGAAATATATCAGCGAAAGATTTGTAGACTAGAAGCGTAAAGAGTTTCTCGAATTGAAGCAAGGCAACATGACAGTTACTGAGTATGAAAGAGAATTCGTTTGATTGAGCAAGTATGCTCGAGAATATATTCCTTCAGAAGCTAAAATGTGCAGACGATTTGAAGATGGACTTAATGAAGATATTAAGGTATTTGTAGGTATTCTTGAGTCAAAAGAATTTATGGTACTTTTTGATCGGGCTTGCAAGACTGAAGAACTAATTAAAAAGAATAAAAAGACAGAGGCTGAGATAAGAAATTGGAAGAAAATATCGATGAGCAGTACACTCCCACCACAGTCTAGAAAGTCCAGGGATATGTATTCTCGTTCTCAGGCATCAGCGGGACATTCATATGGGGATCATAAGAAGAAAAATGTGGGTTTTAGATCTCGGACTACTTCGGTGGCTAGTGTAGGAAATTCGAGAATTACTAGACCCGAGTGTCAACGATGTGGTAGAAGTCACTTTGGTCCTTATAGAACTAATGAATGTTACTAGTGTGGGTCTCCGGATCATTTTATTAGAGATTGTCCAGAGAGGATCGAGAAAGAAAAATTTCAGAGTGCAAAGCCAAGTGGTACTGTTTCGAGAGGAAGATCTTCGAGAAATGCTGGGAATGAGGCAGGCAGCAATAATGCTGGGAAAGGAGCGACATGGTTCTCAAAGATTGATTTGAGGTCTGGGTACTACCAGTTATGAGTAAAAGAGTCAGATGTGCCTAAAACTGCTTTTAGAACAAGGTACGACCATTATGAATTTTTAGTTATGCCATTTGGTTTGACAAATGCTCCTGCTATGTTTATGGATTTTATGAATCGAATATTCCGGCCATACTTGGACAAGTTTGTTGTGGTATTTATTGATGATATCTTAATCTATTCGAAGGATGAGACAGAGCATGCTGAGCACTTGAGAATAGTTTTACAAACCTTGAGAGATAAACAGTTGTATGCCAAGTTTAGTAAAAGTGAGTTTTGGATTCGAGAAGTCGGATTCTTGGGTCATATTGTTTCGGGTGATGGTATACGGGTTGATCCTAGTAAAATTTTAGCTATTGTTGATTGGAAACCGCCGAAGAATGTGACTGAGGTTAGAAGTTTTTTGGGTCTAGCTGGTTGTTATCGACGATTTGTGAATGGATTTTCTATGATTGCTACTCCTATGACTAGACTGCTCCAAAAGGATGTTAAATTCGAGTGGATGGAAGAATGTCAATAGAGTTTTGAGAAATTGAAAAAGTTACTGACTGAAGCACCGGTGTTGGTACAACCCGAGCCAGGTAAAGAATTTGTAGTTTATAGTGATGCCTCTCTAAATGACTTGGGATGTGTACTTATGCAAGAGGGAAAGGTTGTGGCTTATGCTTTGAGGCAGTTAAAACCTCATGAAAGGAATTATCTGACTCATGATTTAGAATTGGCTGTTGTAGTGTTTGCTTTGAAGATTTGGCGACATTATTTGTATGGTGAAAAGTGTCAAGTATATACCGACCACAAAAGTCTCAAATACTTGATGTCACAAAAATATTTGAATTTAAAATAGCGGAGATGGTTAGAATTGTTGAAAGATTACGAGCTTGTGATTGACTATCATCCGGGGAAAGCGAATGTGGTTGCCGATGCCTTGAGTAGAAAGTCGTTATTTACTTTGAGAGCTATGAATACTCAGTTGACAGTATCTGACGATGGTTCGATTCTAGTAGAGTTGAGAGCAAGATCGATCTTTTTACAAGAGATTTGTGAAGTTCAAAAAAATGATCAAGAATTGTAAGTTAAGAGAAAGCAATGTGAGGCTAATGCAGGATCAGATTTCAGAATCGGTTCTGATGGTTGCTTGATGTTTAAAGATCGAATTTGTGTACCAAAGAATGATAAGTTGATTCAAAATATCTTACACGAAGCACACAGTGGTTGTTTGTCAATGAATCCAGGCAGTACAAAAATGTACAATGATTTGAAGAAAATGTATTGGTGGAACGAAATGAAAAGAGATATTTTCGAGTTTGTATCGCGATGCTTGATTTGTCAGCAAGTAAAAGCTGAACACCAAGTGCCTCCGGGTCTATTTCAGCCTATCATGATTCCGAAATAGAAGTGGGATCGAATTACCATGGACTTTGTGGTAGGACTGCCTTTAACTCCGAAGAAAAAAGATGCCATCTGGGTAATAGTCGACAGATTGACTAAATCAACCCATTTTATTCTAGTACGCACTGATTATTCTCTTGATAAGTTGGCTGAATTATATATCAGTGAGATTGTTAGACTTCACAGAGTACCCTTGTCGATTATTTCGGATAGAGATTCGAGGTTTACCTCGCAATTTTGGCAAAAATTGCAAGACGCATTAGGTACGAAGTTAAATTTCAGCACTGCCTTCCATCCACAGATTGATGGAAAATCAGAGAGAGTAATTCAGATTCTTGAAGACATGCTCAGATGTTACGTGTTGGAATTCCAAGGAAGTTGGGAAAGGTACTTACCATTGGTGGAATTTGCTTACAATAACAGTTATCAGACGAGTTTGAAAATGGCACCTTATGAAGCGTTGTATGGTCGCAAGTTTTGGACACCACTGTATTGGACTGAACTCAAAGAAAACCAGATTTATGGAGTTGATTTAATCAAGGAAACTGAAGAAAAAGCGAAAGTGATTCGAGACTGTTTGAAAGCTGCTTCGGATAGGCAAAAATCTTACGCAGATTTGAAGCGAAAAGAGATCGAGTTTCAAGTTGTTGATAAAGTGTTTTTAAAAGTGTCTCCGTGGAAGAAAGTTCTTAGATTCGGTCAGAAAGGCAAGTTGAGTCCACGTTTGATCGAACCGTATGAGGTAATTGAAAGAATTGGCCCGGTAGCGTATCGGTTAGCGTTACCACCAGAATTAGAGAAGATTCATGATGTATTCCATGTATCTATGTTACGTCAGTATCATTCAGATCCTTCACATGTGATTTTATCGACAGAAATCGAGTTGCAACCGGATATGACTTACAATGAAGAACCGGTTAAAATTTTAGCTCGGGAGGTTAAACAACTAAGAAACAAAAGTATCGCACTCGTGAAAGTATTGTGGCAAAAACATGGGGTACAAGAGGCTACATGAGAGCCCGAGGAAACTATGAGAAATCAATACCCACACCTGTTTACTAGTAAGATTTTCGGGGACGAAAATCCCAAAAAGGGGGGAGAGTTGTGATCTCCCAAATTAGGGCCTAATCGGAATAGTGGTTTTGGGACCACAAATTTGAGATAGAAATAATTATTTTATGATTATTTTGAGGTCTATGATATGATTTCATGATTGTGTGAAAATTTCGTGAAGAAATTCTATGCATAAAGTGCTTAATTTAAAATTAGGGACTAAATTGAATAAGTTGCAAAACTTGCATTCTAGGAGTTTTTAGTATGAAATTTCTTTGGAATATTAATTAGGAGGTCTTAAATTGCAATTTTACCAATTTCTAAGTTTATGGACAAAAATTGGATATGGATGGAATTTTTGAAAGTTTAGTAAGGAAGGGCATTTTGGTCATTTGGATATTAAATGAAATAAAATGGGAAAAATAACACAAAAATGATCATCTTCTCCATAAGTTGCTGCCGAGTTTTTCTCTCCACCATAGCTAGGGTTTCAACATTTTTAAGCCTTGATTGTAAGTGATTTCTATGCCCGTTTTTAATGTTCTTTACATTTTTGAAATCCTCGTAGCTCGGTTTACCTATTTCTACCAATAATTTAATCTAGGGTTTATATTTGGAAAAATACCCATAGGTGAAATGTGTTTATTTTTATGTTTTATGATAGAATATGAAGTTTGAGATTGTGTTAAACAACTTTTGCTAAGCGATTTACGTGAAAACGAGTAAAACGACAAAATCGGTAAAAATACCTAATGTTCATAAATACATGATAGAGTGTGAACTTGATGTTGCTATAGAAGGGAAAAATGATTAGCATGTCATAAAACATAAGAAAATAGGATGAATTTTAATTTCCGAGCTTTGGGGCAAAAGTGTAAATATGCAAAAGTTTAGGGGCAAAAATGTAATTTTGCCAAAGTTTGAGTCAAGGACTGTTTTAATAAATGTGAGTATTAAATAAGCTAAATTTATTATTATAGATCAAGAGAAACGAGATTCAAATCGTGATCGAGGGAAAAATAAAGTTTCCGAGGAATAGGCTTGATTTCTAACATATTGTACCAAGGTAAGTTCATATGTAAATATTGTAATATAATCATTATTTTAAATCATTTAATGCTATTTACATGATATTATGATTGTTATTATGTGATTCTATGCTTTGTGGTAATTGTTGGACAATATGCAAAAAAAAAATTATGAATTATGTAAAAAATGTGAAAAACTACCGAAGTATCGTCACTGGTATTCCAAGGAGAATGGTAAAGGAGTACGAACGAGGAAAGTCCCGTTGAAACTTAGGAATAGATTAGGATACTTGGGCATCCGAGCTCGTTGAGTCGAGTCCGAGTTCACTTATGGATGCAAATATCCGAACTCGTTGAGTTGAGTCCGAGTTCGTGAGATGTAACTAGACATCCGAGCTCGTTGAGTTGAGTCCGAGTTTGCTTATGGGCAGGTTACATGGTAGCTTCGCTACATATGTGGCACTTATGTGCAAACTTTCCATGTATCCGAATTATATTCTGATGTGTTCAATGTGAAAAATTCTAGTAAAATGGAAGAATACTCAAGATGCAAGTGACGTATTGGTAAGTGTTGTAGAATGGGCACTTTGGGCAGGTATATACTTAACCCTCGGGTTGAGACTGGATATGACAACAGTAATATGGTAAGATGATGAATGATGAATAGAAATGTGATATAAATTTTGGTGATATTATACTAATGTTGGTTGGTATAGTTGCTTTGTTAAGTTATTTGTTATTTGCATATGGACTTACTAAGCATCTATGCTTACTCCCTCCTTTTCATTCTTTGTAGTTTTGACAAGTCAATTTGGAGATCGGGACAGTCGGAGGCACGCTCACACTATCACTGGACAATTGCGGTATAATGACTTGTAATTTTTGGAAATATGACATGTATAGCATTCCAAATCATTTTGTGTGTGTAATCTTACGATATGGCCCATGGATGAAATGGAAATGTTTGAGAATGATTAGCTATTAGAATGGCTAATCAAGTTTATATATAATAACATGTATGCTTTATGTCTTAACTAAACCATGAAAATCCTTGGAAAGGTAAAATTGGCCACAAAACAAAATCAGTCAGCAGCAGTGATGTGAGTTTGAAAAATCACTAAAAATATTAGAGATAGAATTAGATGATGAATAAAATATTTAATTTAAGCTTAATGAATCTATTTTCATGTGGAAGAAACAAAATAAGTAAAAGAGTCGTATGTTATGAGATATTTATGTTTTGGTGAAACAGGTTCAGAGTGATTTCTGAATCCCTTGTTCTGACTTTAAAAATTTACCATAAATTGTACAACAACAATTAGGAGTTTTATCTTACATTTATGAGATCCTTATTGAGTCTAGTTTTATGAGAAACAAACTTCATAGTCATTGAAACTCTGTACTAGGAGATATTTGATTCGTAATACACAGGGGTCAGAGTAGCAGAACCCTGAAACAGAGGAGACTTTAACTAATAAATTGTACTAATTGGCCTAGCCAAAAATTCTAGAAAATAACTAGTAAGTAGATATATGAGTCTAATTTGAGGAAAAATTTACAGAATTTGATTTTGAGTTTTGTAACTCGAGATATGATTTTTTTAGCGACTGTGACGCAGTTAGCCAACTTGTCTGGAAATTCTAAAATAAATTGTTTGAACTTGTTTAAATACTAAAATAAGTTTAGTAATGTCTCATACTCGACTCCAACGATGGTCTCGGGTAAGGGGCCGTTACAACATCTGTTTCAAGTCACAAAGAATAGCACTACTATGAGCTTCAGAAAGAATGTCACGTTTCAATTCCAGATTATTCAGAACACAAATTCTACCACGATAATACAATATATCACTATCATTGTAACACCCATTACTCGTATCCAAAGCCAAAACAGGGTTCGAGGCATTACTGGACTTTAACACAAGCATTCACACAAAATCGGGCCATAAAATTTTCATTCAAATCAATTTCATTCAAACATATGCAAATTGTCCCTTATATGGGCCTACGAGGCCCCAAACATACATCGAAGGTGGTTCGAAACTAAACCGAAAACTTTAGAAAACTTTAGGATAACTTAGAAAATTTTCGTACTTTAGAGAGTCACACGCCCGTGTGGCTTGGGACACGTCTGTGTCATCAGCCCGTGTAACTCTCTAACTATGATGTCATCAATCAAATACTGTCACACGGCCAAGTCACACGCCCGTGTGCTTGGGCCGTGTGGCAAATTAAATTAAAAAAATTAAGTGCAGACTTCATACGGCCTAGGTACACGCCCATGTCCTAAAGCCATGTCCTTCACATGGCTGAGACACACGGCCATGTTTCTGCCCGTCTATTTACTATTGGGCAATCTGTTTTGCCTAATTGGGGTGCAGGTGAACACGGTCGGATCACACGCCCATGGGGCACACCGTGTGTCACACACGGCCAAGATACATGCCCGTGTATCTAACTATGTGGACAATTTCTAGGCTATTTTCCAAGCCAATTGCCACCCTTAAACATTCACATACTTACACTCACCTCATGGCATGCAACATGGCACATTTGATTACTTAAGCATTCATATTCATGTTTAAAATATGACTTGGTAATATCAACATATCATCCATTCAAACTATCATGCTTTCATATGGCATTCCACACCAATTTCATATTTATCTATCATCTCTACTAACCTACTTTCAAGTTACCCACTTGCATCACATTTGTTGGCATACACATTAATCATATTTCATACACCAAACATACATGCCATCCATCACACACATTATCCATAAGTAACCATAACCATATTAAAGCATAAACACATTTGCATGCATGCACCAATAATTAGGGTTACAACCCAAATAATCAATATGAGCCACCTCTCATGGCCATATAAAAAATAATCATAATACTTTCATCAGCCAACTCATTTGGCTAATCATTATGACATATAATAAAAAGACCAAGTCCCTATACATGCCATACTTAAAGTGATAAGACTAGATATACCCAAAATACTCAGTTGATATTGTGATCGAGTCTCCGACGTCTTCCGATCCCCGAGCTAACTTGGCGGTGCTATTAAAAAAAGAAAAGAAATGGGGTAAGCTTTAAAGCTTTGTAAGTTCACATGCAAATAAAATACAACTTAAATAAGTATTAGTCATACATTTAAGATAATGAACATAATCTTGCATCTTATCAAATCTCTTAAACTCATTCTTCATATATATATAAATATATATTCTTACCACAAGTTCATCATATCTCATGTCATTCTCATGAGTTCGATATACATACCTGTGCCACTTGCACATAATGACTTACTTTCTCGTCTTTAACGTATTCGTCAAGATTACTCATTGAACTTTCTTCAGAACTACCCGTTGAACACTTAGAATACTATCAAATACATCAAAATCTCGCACCTAAGTGCCTCATATATAGCCAATGCTACCTCATAATGCAAATCACATGTTGCTCGCTTTTGAGATACTCACGAGTCTGGTCATATAGGCTATCGAGTATTCGCAACACATGCCGAACTACCCAGCCACCATAGAATAAGCGAGTCCAGTACCCGGACGCCAAAACATGTGTCATATACATCATGAACTCTGACCATAACTCAATGAGTTCAGATGCCACATATATCATGAACTCAGACCACAACTCAATAAGTTCAGATCACATAGTTCCTAGTGACATGTCACTTGTATCCTAAACTATTCCTAAGGTTCAAACGGGGTTCTTCGATACCATATTTCTGTCAAACTTGCTCATAACATCAAGTTCAATGCTCATAGCACCAATCACATATTCATGGAATTGTCAAGTGGAACGACGGAAATGTGCAAGTGTACACAATCGCAACAAGTAATAAAGTGACAAGTAAATGTCGAGTTATCGTACCCACAGGGACTGTGAAAAGAATTATTTATGATTGCTATTTAAAACACTTTGGTGAAGAAAAATATTTTGCTTGAAAAAGGGTGAATAAAAAAAATAAGATTTTTAAACTAAATAAAAATAAAGTTCTAATGCACAATTTCAAAATATGATTTAATCAATATGACATAATTGTGTTGATTTAATTGCTTTTCCTTAACTTAGAATTATTAAACTTATGTTTATGTTGTTACGAATAAATTCACGACAACTCGGTAATTTGCTAACTTATGAATATATTCACCTCACAAATCCATTCATCTCTTAACATATCCCTAAGTTAATTCAAAAGATTAAACATATTTTAATAATCAAATATGTTATGGCACATACATACTCATTAAATTGAACTAATCTCTTGCATATCCCTATGTCAATTCAAATGATTAATTAAATCTAATGAGCATATAAAAGACTATGTGAGGTAACAAGGTATTCTTACCTTGGACAGTTTAATCACAAAAATCTTGCAAGTTATGCAAGGCAAGTGTATCGCCAGATACATTGCTAATTTAACCTTCAGCTACCTTAGAAGAATAAACATACACTGATTAAGTATTATGTCAATTAATTATAATTTCAATCTATTTAAATAATTAATTCATTAGCTACCTCACAATTGTAATGCAAGAATAACTTAGGCATGATTGTACTTAATCAAGCATTTTACCGAGGCCTATAATAGCATAAACACAATTTTAATAATTTAAGTAGATGAAATGCAATCAAACCAACACGAATTAAATTTAAGCTAAGCTGATTAAATTAACCATTCCAACAACATAAATATTCATAGATATGTTCATCATAACAACAACAAAAATTAAAGAGATAGGGAACAAGAATCAAATCCGCTATTTTTTCGTGGCTTGACTAAGTTCCTCCGTTCTTCTTTCTTTGTTGTCCTTGCCGATCAAGGCTTCTATGAACACTCAATTGCTGCTTCAAAATGGCTGAAGAAGAACCCTTTCTCAAGGGGAGAAATCGGCACAAGAGCAAGGGACTTGGAATGGGAAAATGAGAGAAGAGATGTGAATGAATGAGGGATGCTTTGAATGATCAACCAAGGGGGGTTTTTATAGCTGAATGTGGCAGGTAAAATTTGCTAAAAATAGCAGCCAAAGACCCAACCCTTGGCCGGCCATCTATGTGGCAAAGTTGATGGCTTCAACTTTGCTAAATTTGGCTTGTAAATCTTCAAAGCCATCAATTATGGAGGGGCTGATTTGCAATTTGAATTAGTCTTCAAGGGCTTCTTTGTAGCTTAAATAATCAGCTAATGAGCTAAATTGGGTTAGCACTTGGACGGTTTTGGGCTGTCCTCTCCTTGGCCAGTTTAGTTGGACCATTTTTCATAATTAATTAATAATAATCTATTAACCCAATTTAACTTGGACATAAATTAAAATTAATTATATTATGATTTAATACATATTATTTTGGACCGTCTTAGGCTGGAAATTAATTCACCTCGATAGTTCAAATTGCTTCTCGATTTTGTGCTTCTGGCAGTGTCTGCCAAACCATTTTTTTCCCTTTTTGCAAATTTGTCGAAAATAACCAAAATTCATCAAAAATAATTATAAAATTAACTAAATTTAAACATGTTCATATTTTAAGTGCACTTTAATTATTTTATGAAAATTAATTATTTTTTGACATGAATTTAACCGAATTCGCATGAATTTAAGTTAAAAAGGGTATGAAAAAATGTGTAAATTTTTGTGTTTCCATCAAGCATAATTCATAATACAATTTAGGCAATAAACACATGATACAACATCACATTAAATATGTATGTACTTACTATAAATGCAATATTAAAGCATTTAAAGTTGGTACATGTTGCATTATTTGCAAATGAACTTACCTTGGTACAAAATGATAGAAACGAGCCTATTCATCGTAAACTTTATTTTCCCCCCGATCAAGATCCGAATCACGTTTTTCTTGATCTATAATGCCAAATTCAACTTGTTCAATACTTACATTGTTCATATCGACCCATAACACATACTTTGGTAAAATTACCTTTTTACCCTAATATTTTACTTATTTACATTTTAGTCCCTAGGCTCGTAAAATGAAATGAATGAAATTTTTTGGTTACCCAAGCCTAGCCGATTCATATTCTAACTCATATCAGCCCATATTTTCCTTGATTTCACATTTCTACTACTCATTTTTACACCTTTTACAAACAAGTCCTTTTTAGGTGTTTTCACTAAAAATCACTTAGCAAAAGATGTTTATCACACATCAAACATTCATATTCCTCCATTAAACATCAAAATACAACCATGACACACATGGGTCAAATTTCATACATGAACTCTAGCTCAAAATAATGGTAGAAATGACTAGTTCGGTTGATGACAACTTTAAAAATGTAAAGAACATTAAAAACAGGACTTGGGAGCACTTACAATCAAGCTTGAAAATGTTGAAAACCCTAGCTATGGAGACTCCACAAATTTCGGCACCCTTAGAGAAGATGGACATCATTTTTTCTTGATTTTTCCCTTTTTATTCCTTTATTTACCAAATGACCAAAATGCCCTTAAGGCCTTTCTTTCAAAATTTTCCTATTCATGCCCATTTTTGTCCAAAATTTTAGAACTTGGTCAAATTGCTATTTAACGGTCCCTAATTAATAATCTAATGTAATTTCATGCTTTAAGCCTCTAGAACACAAGTTTTACAACTTATTCAATTTAGTCCCTAAAGTCAAATTGGACACTTTAGGCATAGAATTTCTTCATGAGAATTTCTCACAAACATGAAATCATACCATGGATCATCAAAAAATCATAAGATAATTATTTCTATTTCAAATTTGTGGTCTCAAAACCACTATTCCGACTAGACCCTAATTCGAGATGTTACAACTCTCCCCCCTTTAGGAATTTTCGTCCCCGAAAATCTTACCGGTAAAAAGGTTTGGGTATTGTTTCCTTATGGCCTCCTCAGGCTCCCATGTAGCCTCTTCAACCCCATGTCTTTTCCATAACACTTTCACCAATGCAATGATTTTGTTTCTCAATTGTTTAACTTCTCGTGCCAAAATCTTAACCGGTTCCTCACCATAAGTCATATCCAGTCGACTGTCGGTGAAATCACATGTGAAGGATATGATCTATATCAGTGCAACATAGACACATGTAATATGTCATGAATCTTTTCCAACCTTGATGGTAAAGCCAACCAATAGGCAACCAACCCTATTCTCTCGGTGATATCATACGGCCTTATAAAACGAGGACTCAACTGGCCCTTCTTGCCAAATCTCAAAACTTTTTTCCATGGAGATACTTTCAAAAATACCTTATCATCGACTTGATACTCAATTTCTTTTTGTTTCAAATCTGCGTAGGATTTCTGTCTATCCGAAGCGACTTTCAGACAATCACGAATTACCTTCACTTTCTCTTTGGTTTCTTTGGCTAGATCAACTCAGTGAATCTAATTTTCTCTGAGCTCGGTCTAATAAAAAGGTGTTCGGCACTTACGTCTGTGTAATGCCTCATAAGGCGCCATTTTCAAACTCGACTGATAATTGTTGTTGTAAGCAAACTCCACTAATGGTAAGTACTTTTCCCAACTACCTTGGAATTCCAATACACAACATTGGAGCATGTCTTCCAAGATCTAAATTACTCGCTCAGATTGACCATTAGTCTGTGGATGAAAAGCAGTGCTAAAATTCAACTTTGTACCCAAAGCTTCTTGTAACTTTTTCCAAAACCGTAAAGTGAATCTCGGATCTCTATCTGATACAATTGATATAGGTACTCTATGAAGTCTAACAATTTCACCAATGTACAATTCAGCTAAATTATCGAGTGAGTAATCAGTACTCACTGGAATGAAATGAGCCAATTTAGTTAGTCTATCGACAATAACCCATATGGCATCTCTCTTTCTCAGAGTTGAAGGCAAACCTGTCACAAAATCCATAGTAATCCTGTCCCATTTCCACTCGGGAACCATGATGGGCTGAAGTAAACCTAAAGGTACTTGTTGTTCAGCCTTCACTTGTTGACAAACTAAGCATTTTGATACACACTCTGATATATCTCTTTTCATACCATTCCACCAATACATTTTCTTCAAATCATTATACATTTTTGTACTCCCCGGATGGACTGACAAACAACCATTATGTGCCTCATGTAAAATATTCTGAATCAACTCAGTGTCCTTCGAAACACAAATCCTACCACAAAATCACAAACAACCATCGTAGTCACTCAAAAAAATCGGTTCACTGCTGGACTCACACTGAATTCTCTTAGCTTCTTTCTGAGCATCACAAATATGTTGAAGGAAAGTCAGTCTAGCTCTCAACTAAGCTAGAATCGAACCATCATCGAACCAAGTTAGTCATGTATTCATAGCCCTCAAGGCAAACAACGACTTCCTACTCAAAGCATCAGCGACCACATTTGCCTTACCTAGATGGTAATCAATCACAAGTTCATAATATTTTAACAGTTCCAACCACCTTCGTTGCCGCAAGTTCAAATCCTTTTGAGTTATCAAGTACTTAAGGCTATTGTGATCGGTAAAGACATGGAATTTTTCACCAAGTAAATAATGTCACCAAATCTTCAAAGCAAACACTATGGCAGCCAACTCTATGTCATGTGTCGGGTAGTTCTTCTCGTGAGGCTTCAACTGTCTCGAAGCATAAGCTACAACTTTACCCATTTGCATAAGTACACGTCCCAAACCATTTAAGGAAGCATCACTATAAATCACAAATTCTTTACCTGACTAAGGTTGTACCAAAACTGGAGCCTCAATCAATAATGCCTTTAATTTCTTAAAACTCTGTTGGCACTTTTCTGTCCATTCAAACTTGACATCTTTTTGTAACAACCTCATCATAGGAGTAGCAATCATGGAGAATCTTTTAACAAACCGTCTGTAATAATCGGCCAAGCCTAGAAAGCTTCTAACCTTAGTTACATTTTTCGGCAGTTTCCATTCAACAATTGCCGAGATCTTACTCGGATCAACTCTAATACCATCACCTGAAATAATGTGGCCCAAGAATCCAACTTCTCGAAGCCAAAACTCACTCTTACTAAACTTAGCATACAACTGTTTGTCTCTTAAGGTTTGCAAAATAGTTCTCAAATGTTTAGCATGCTCGGATTCATCACACGAATAAATCAATATGTCATCAATAAAAACAACAACAAATTTATCCAAGTACGGTTGGAAAATATAGTTCATCAAGTCCATAAATGAGATAGGAGCATTCGTTAACCCAAAAGGCATGACAAGAAATTCATAGTGACCATACCTCATTCGAAAAGGAGTTTTCGATACATCTGAGTCTTTCACTCTCAACTGGCAGTAACTAGACCTCAAGTCTATTTTAGAAAACCATGTCGCTCCTTTTAACTGATCAAACAAGTCATCAATCCTTGGCAAAAGATACTTGTATTCTGAAATTTTTCTTTCTCGACCATCTCAGGACAATCCTTAATATAGTGGTCTTAAGAACCATATCGAAAACAAGATCCATCGCTCACCCTACACTTACTGAAATGGCCTCTACCACATTATTGGCACTCGGGTCTAGAAGATCTATCATTACCCATACTAGCCACAGATGTAGCCTGAGATTTAAAACCTGAATTTTGCTTCTTACTGTTTCTGTAGGAATGCCTAACCGAAACATAAGAACGGGAATACATATCTTTGGATTTCTTAGACTGGGATGGAAGTGACTTACTCATCGGCCTCTTTTCATATCTCTAGCCTCAGCCTCAACTTTTCTCTTTTCCTTAGTCAATTCTTTAGCTTTACAAGCTTGATCAACGAGCACAAAAAATGTAACATCCCGAAATAGAGCCTAAACGGAATAGTGGTTGCAAAACCACGAATTCGAGGTTAAAAAAATTTATTCTAATTAAGTTTTAAGGTTTATTCATTGATTTAATAATTGTGTGAAAATTTCGTGAAGAAATTTTATGTATAAGTGCCTAATTTGATAATTAGGACTAAATTGTAAAATTAGCAAAATGTGTGTTCTAGACAATAAAAGGGATTTAATTGAAATGTGTTCTTCAATTGGAGGTCCTTATTTAGTAATTACACCATTATATTTAAGTTTGGAAAAAAATGGGCAAGAATAGGACAAACTTGAAAGAAAAGCCTTTAAGGGCATTTTGGTCATTTAGTAATTAAAAGAATTAAAAAGGGAAAATAAAGCCAAAATTGGTCCATCTTCTTCATGGAGGCCAAATATAGCATGGGGGAAGCCATGGTTAGGGTTTCCAAGCTTTCCAAGCTCAATAGTAAGTCCGTTCTAGCCTCGTTTTTAATGTTCCTTACGTTTTTGGAGTCCTGGTAACTTGATTTAGCTTATTCTAGCAATAATTCATGCTAGGGTTCATATTTGGAAAAATACCCATAGGTTAAATGTGTTTATTTTGATGTTTTATGGTAGAATATAAAGCTTGAAATTATGTTAAATAACTTTTGCTAAGCAATTTTAAGTGAAAATGAGTAAAACGACATAATCGGTAAAAATACCTAGTGTTTATAAGTACATGATAGAGTGGGAATTTGATGTTGCCATAGAAAGGAAAAATGTTCAGCGTGTCATAAAACATAAGAAAAATGGATAAATTTTAATTTTCGAGCCTAAGGGAAAAATCATAATTCTACAAAGGTTTAGGGGCAAAATTGTAATTTTTCAAAGTTTGAGTTAGGGAATTTTTTGAATAGTACATTAATTAAATAAGTGAAATATGATGTTTTAGATCCCGGAAAGTGAGATCTGAACCTAGAACGGGTGAAAAATCAAAGTTGGTAAAATGGTCGTTTTGGTATCGAGGTAAGTTCATATGTTTAATAAGCAGTTAATTATGCATATTTGAATGATAAATTGATATTTTGGCCATAAATACTTTAGTATTGAGTTTCAAATATAATGATTAATGTTCGATAATAATTCGATATTGGAAAAAGAACTTGTATAATTTATATGTAAGACCATATTTTGTATTATAGCTTTGTATGATAATAAGAAAGTATTGACTAGCATAGTTTGATGAGAATAAGTTAAGTTAATAATATGATGAGATTGAGAATGTAAGTATGCAAGTTGAGTAGCATTTTATTATTATGCAATTATTGTTATTAGTATTGTTATTATTGAGTTATGTGACTAACCTTGAGAATTTGAGCAAGTATGTTTCAGCTATGACTTTACAAGGCATTGATATCTCAAAGTTCATGGTTGTACCATGGCAATTAAGGAAGAATTGATGAAAAATTCCATGTTCATAACATGGCATTTAAGGAGGAATTGACGGTTAAGGATACCATGTAAGACCATGTCAAGACATGGCATTGGTAAGGCAAGGATCCCGTGTAAGACCATGTCAAGACATGGCATTGGGATTGATTAAGGAATCCATGTAAGACCACATCAAGATGTGGCATTGGCACTAGGATAAGGATAGCATGTAAGACCATGTTTGGAACATGGCATTTGGTAAGACAAGGATATCATGTAAGACCATGTTTGGAACATGACATTTGGTAAGATAAGGATATCATGTAAGACCATGCCAAGGCATGGCATTGATAAGTTCTATAAGGCAAGGAAATCATGTAAGACCATGTCAAGACATGGCATTGATGAGTTACTATAAGGCAAAGGTCCCATGTAAGACCATGCCAAGGCATGGCATTGGTGAGTTCATAAGGAAAGGATATCACATAAGACCATGTCAAGACATGGCAATGGTAAGTTCAAAAAGGAAAAGGTTCCCGAGTAATCCAAAGAGTAAGTCAAAGAAACGACAAGGTGAGAACATGAAGAAAGAGTACATGTATGCATTTAAGGCTCATTTCATATTGAGATTGTAAGTAATTGAGATTATCAAGTATTAAGTAAGTGATGAGTTTTCAGTTATGCTTGTGACACTTTATGACATGATTGGCAATATGCCTATATTATGAAAGAGTACTCATGTGTTAAGTGAGATGTTGCAGGTATGTAAGCAAGCTATTAAGTAAGGTGCCTTTTGTATTCTGAGCCTTTGGTAAGGTTAGCAATGAGTAAGATAGGAAAGTAAGAACAAAACATTATTTAAGCAAATTATGACAGCATAGTAGTAAACTAAATTGATTGCTAATGCTTATTATTTTACATGTGAACTTACTAAGCTTTATAAGCTTACTTCTTTCACTTTCCCATGTTTTAGAGTACTTAAAATCAAGCTCGGGTTGGGGGTCGTCGGAGATCACTTCACACTATCGACTATCAAGTTACCAAATGGGTATCTTCGTTTACAAACATTCTAGTTTATGGCATGTATAGGGACTTAGCCATTTTGTATGTATGTCCTTATGATATGGCTAAAGAATGGTATGTAAATATTTGGTAATGATTAGCTATTTAAATGGCTAATGAAGAACATGTTTCGGTGTTATGTATGCCTAAATGGTAGTTAATACAAATAAATCATGAAAATGTGAAATTAACATTAAAACAGTATTGAACAGCAGCAATGACGTGAACTTGAAAAATCACCAAGAATATTAGAAATGGAATTAGGTGATTAATGGGATATAAAATTAAAGCTTATTGAGTCTATTTTCATATGAAAGAAATAGAGTAAGCAAAAGAAGTGTATATTAAGAGATATTTGAATTTTAGTGAGACAGGGTCAGAGCGATTTCTGAATCCCTTGTTCTGAATTTATAAATTCACTAAAAATTGTACAAAAAGAATTTGGAGTTATAGTTTATATTTCTAGATTCCTTAGTGAATCTACTTTCAAGAAAAAAAATTCATGGTTATTTGAATTCAATACAGGGAGAAAATTGATTTGTAGTGAGAAGAGGTCAGAGTAGTCGAATAGTGCAAAAGGGGAAACTTTAATTAATAAACTGTACTAATTGGCTTGACCAAAAATTCTGGAAAAAAAATTAGTAAGAAGATATATGAGTCTAGTTTCAGGGAAAATTCACAAATTTAAATTTTGAGTTTTGTGACTCGAGTTATAGTTTATTTAGTGACTATGACGCAGGTGGGCAGTTTTATAAGGAATAATGAAATAAATTGTATTGATTTGTCTAAGTATTTGGAAAATTTTTAATGTTCCTGGTTTGGTTCTGAACCGTTTAAATTGCATGTTTTAGGGTCTTGAGGGCCATTTTTAGGGACATATTGAATGAATGTAAATAAATTGATTTTAAAAGCAAATTTTATGCCTCGAATTAGTAAGTTAAGCCAGGTAACGCCTCGTGCTCGACTCCGGCGACGGTATCGGGTAAGGGGTGTTACAAAAAATTCCTTCAGCTCAAGAATACTCACTAACACTCTAATTTCCTCATTAAGTCCGTCCTCAAACCTTCTACACATTTTAGCCTCGGAGGATACACACTCTCGAGCATACTTACTGAGCCGAACAAACTCTCTTTCGTACTCAATAACTAACATGCGACCTTGCCTCAAATCAAGAAATTACTTACGCTTTTGGTCGATGAATCGCTCACTGATGTATTTCTTTTGGAACACCTCTTGAAAGAATTCCCATGTGACCTTTTCTTTTGGAACTACTGAAACTAACGTCTTCCACCAATGGTACACCGCGTCTCTCAACAAGGAAATAGCACACTTCAAACACTCTTCAAGTGTGCACAACAGCTCATCAAATACTCGGATAGAATTCTCGAGCCAAAATTTCGCTTTCTCAGGGTCATCATCAGCATTGGCCTTAAATTTCTTGGCAACTTGCTTTCGAATTCTATCAAACGGGGTTCTATGAAATCTCATAAATTCGATACCATCGGGCACTTAGGGTACGGGTTGGGGATTTGGAGGGGGTGGAGGAGGTTGAGCGTTCGAGTTCACTCGAACGAACTCAGTGTACCAGGAATCCATCATATGGAGAAAGGCTTCTTTGCCTCTTTCTCCTTTACTAACAGTTGTGGGTCTACTATCAGACGGTACTGCTCCTTCAGCGGGAGCAGACGTGCTCCTTTCAACATCATCCACCACTGCTCTATCGGGATCCATTACTATATGAAAAACACAGTTTAAAATCGTCAAGAGTCGTCACACTATCGCAATTTCTGTATGGCATGTATAGCTAGACTCAAACACATGCTACGTAATCTGAGAATTGACTAAACCGTAGCTCTGATACCACTAAATGTAACACCCTTTACTCATATCCAAAGTTGAAACAAGGTTTGAAGCATTATCGGACTTTAACACAAGAACACATACAAAATCAGGCCATAAAATTTTCGTTCAAATCAATTTCATTCATACATATGCAAATTGTCCCTTATATGGGCCTACGAGGCCCTAAACATAAATCGAAGATGGTTCGAGACTAAACTGAAAACTTTAGAAAACTTTAAGATAACTTAGAAATTTTTCATACTTTGGAGAGTCACACGCCCGTGTGGGTAGCCCGTGTGGTCTCACACGCTCGTGTGGCTTGGGACACGCCCGTGTCCTCAACCTGTGTAACTTTCTGACTATGACGTCATGAATAAAATAAGGTCACATGACCTGGATACAAACCCATGTCCTAAGGCTGTGTCTTTCACACGGCTGACACATGGTCGTGTTTCTACCCGTGTGTTTACTACTAGGTAATCTGTTTTGCATAATTGGGGTGCAAGGGACACACGACCGGATCACACACTGATAGGGCAGACCGTGTGTCTAACACGGCCAAGACACATGCTCGTGTGTCTAACCGTGTGAACAATTTCTAGGCTATTTTCCAAGCCAATTGCCACCTTTAAACACTCACATACTTACACTCACCTCATTGCATGCAACATGGCACATTTGATTACTCAAGCATTCACATTATTTTTAAAATAAGACTTGGTAATATCAACATATCATCCATTCAAACTATCATACTTTCATATGGCATTCTACACCAATTTCATATTTATCTATCATCTCTACTAACCTACTTTCAAGTTACCCACTTGCATCACCTTTGTTGGCATACACATTAATCATATTTCATACACCAAACATGTAACGCCCCGTACCCGAGACCGTTACCGGAGTCGAACACGAGATGTTAACAGGCTTAATTCATTGCTTAAACATCTCAAACAATTTAATTTTAGAAATTTCAGACAAGCTGGCTAACTGCATCACAGTAGCTTAAAAATTCATATCTCGAGTTCTGAAACTCAAAATCAAGATCTGTAAATTTTTCCTGAAACTATACTCATATATCTATTTAATAATTTTTTTCTAGAATTCTTGGCTAGGCCAATTAGTACAGTTTATTAGTTAAAGTCTCCCCTGTTTCAGGGTTCGACTGCTCTGACCTCTATGTATTACGAATCAGATATCTCTCTGTACAGAATTTCAATGACTATGAAGTTTGTTTCTCTTAAAACTAGA
Source organism: Gossypium longicalyx (assembly GCA_025698465.1). Taxonomy (NCBI): domain Eukaryota; kingdom Viridiplantae; phylum Streptophyta; class Magnoliopsida; order Malvales; family Malvaceae; genus Gossypium; species Gossypium longicalyx. The sequence continues at coordinate 59,971,002 of CM046995.1, read as the reverse complement.
CTCAATAATAAATCTGTACATATAAATTATGAATTCTAATTATTTTTATACAATTTATGGTGAATTTCAAAAATCAGAATAGGGGATCCAGAAATCGCTCTGGCCCTGTTTCACAAAAATTTAAACATCTCATAAAATATAACTCATATACCTGTTTCGTTTCTTCCATATGAAAATAGACTCATAATTATTCAATTCCATATTTTATTCATCATCTAATTATATCTCTACTATTTTTAATGATTTTTCAAATTCATGTCACTACTGCTGTCTGAATCTATTTTATGGTAAATTTTACCTATTTCATGGTTTCCATGGATTAACTAGCAATTTGACATACGTAACACCAAATATGATCATAATTAGCCATTCCAATGGCTAATCATTACCAAGCATTTTTATACTACTCAATAACCATATCATAAGACCATATATACAAAATGATTATAATGCTATACATGACATACTCAAAATATACAAGCCATTATGCCAAGATGGTATACGGATAGTGTGAGCGTGCCTCCGCCCGTTCCCGATTTCCGAGCTGGCTTGTCAACACTACAAGGAATGAAAAGGAGGGAGTAAGCATAAATGCTTAGTAAGTTCACATGCAAATAGCAAGTAACATAACCATATAAGCGAACATAAAACATCATTTGCATAATCATCACCAAGACATTCATATCATATTTTCATTTATCATCTTACCATATTGTTGTTATATCGATTTTTCAACCCGAGGGTTAAGTACATACCTGTTCAAAGTATCCATTTCACAACACTTACCAATACGTCCTTTTCATCTTGAGTATTCCTCCATTTGAGTAGAACTTTACCCGTTGAACACATCGGAATATAATTCGGATACATGAAAAGTTTGCACATAAGTGCCACATATGTAGCCAAGCTACTATGTAACCCGCCCATAAGCGAACTCGGACTCAACTCAACGAGCTCGGGTGTTCGCATCCATAAGTGAACTCGGACTCAACTCAACAAGCTCGGATGCCTAGTTACATCTCACGAACTCGGACTCAACTCAACGAGTTCGGACATTCGCATCCATAAGTGAACTCGGACTCAACTCAACGAGTTCGGATGCCCAAATATCCCAGTGACATGTCACTTGTATCCTAATCCATTCCTAAGGTTCAACGGGACCTTTTTCCCAATCATGTGTCTCAACCATCTTCTACGGAATGCCGATACCGATACTCGGTAGTATTTCACATTTTCCAAGTATATCACATAATTTGACATATTATCAAACAATTATCACGAGTATAATATTTCATAATAATTATCATATCATTTAAATAATATAAAAACATTTAAAATAATAACTATGTTACCAACATTTACATATGAACTTACCTCGTATGCGAAAATGGCTACTTTTACCATTTCGTCCACAACTTGGTATTTTCCCCATTTTAGCCCGAATTTCAGTTTTCCTTGCTCTATCATTTAAAATATAGTCTAATTAGGACTCACATTATTCAAATTGACCCAAAATCATAATTTGGAAAAATTACAATTTTGCCCCTAAACTTTTACATATTTACACTTTTGTCCCAAAGCTCGTAAATTAAACTTCAGCCTATTTTCTTATGTTTTATGACATGCTGATCATTTTTCCCTTCTATGGCAACATCAAATTCTCACTCTAACATGTACTTATGACTATTAGGTATTTTTACCGATTAAGCCCTTTTGCTCGTTTTCACTTAAAACCGAGTAGCGCAAGTTGTCTAACATAATTTAAAACCTCATATTCTATCATAAAAACACCAAAATACACAAATTTCACCTATAGGTATTTTTCCAAATATGAACCCTAGGTTGAATTATTGCTAGCATAAGCTTAATCGAGCTACCGGGACTCCAAAAACGTAAAGAACTTGAAAAACGGGGCTAGAATGGACTTACAATCGAGCTTGGAAGCTTGAAAAACCCTAGCCATGGTTTCTCCTTGCTATATTCGGTCATGGGGTTGAAGATGAGCAAAATTGGTTTTTAATTTTGTATTTTAATTCATTTTACCCCTAAATGACCAAAATGCCCTTACTACTAAACTTTCCAAAAATTCCATCCATGTCCAATTTTTGTCCATAAACTTAGAAATTGGTAAAATTTCTATTTAATACCTCCTAATTAATATTTTAAAACAATTTCATACTAGAAACTTCTAGAATGCAAGTTTTGCAAATTATTCGATTTAGTCCCTAATTTCAATTTAAGCACTTTAGGCATAGGATTTCATCACGAAAATTTCACACAATCATGAAATCATATCATAAACATCAAAATAATTATAAAATAATTATTTCTATCTCGGATTTTATGGTCACGAAACCACTATTCCGATTAGGCCCTAATTCGGGATATTACAACTCTCCCCCCTTTAGGGATTTTCGTCTCTAAAAATCTTACTGAAAAAGTGGTCTTCACTTTTAATCTCATATTCGGTGCTAAAGAACTTTCACTTAGACTGTACCTCTCCAATACATCTCTTTAATTTCTCATATGATCTAAAAGCTTACAGTCTCAACTCTCAACTGTTTCTTAAATTTTCAACCCTTCTCGCTTCCCATGATATCATGACATAAAACCCGGATCTTAACTTGATTAATGGAGACCGAAATTCCAAGAAATCCAACAATCAAAGAAACTCAATTTCCATGAATCGATGAGTAGGAATTCATTCAATACAGATATGATTTATAGATCTCGCCAAACATTTAACAATAGAATACATCACATTTTCCTCTTTACGCTTTGGAAATACTTCGATATGGCCTCAAGAATAATCCTTCTCATTTCCATCCCAATATCAACACCGACAAGGATAATTTTGATAGATCCCAATGCTCGGCTTTAACCCCTTTAACAACTCCGATTTTATGTAACATCGAATGCTCTAAACTATCACATTACCTCACCGTCTTGAAACACATCACAATTCATACAACAAGATATTATCAAAAGTCGAAGTCTTTACTCAATGTAGACTAGTCTAGTTCGGACGCTTGCTACCAATATTCTCATCTATCGGAACTTTGTCAACATGTAATAAACTTTTCAGCTGTCACAAAATGAAAACCTTATCATTCGTAGTGACTTTAACTAATATCAAACTTTTTCTAATAAATATACACTTCTCGTTCGGACTATTTACTCTTTTATCCGTATAAAATGAAATTCTATTATCGATTTGGGAAAAATAATCCCGAAATAATTGTCGCATGAAATCTTTCAAATAGATAATTCACCATACCGATCAAACTCGCGCTTTTATCACTTATGCCTTTACTCGATGTCAAATCCTTACACGTAAATTAGAAAAAAAACCCCAATACTAAAATCACCACATTACCAAGATCAAATTAGAAGTATAGTCATATTTGACATGATTATCACAAGCTGAAGAACTCACTTCAAACACGAGTCATAATTGACAAATTATGGAACAAAGATAACAAGAAAACCGAATAAAGAAATCCAAAATAGAGAAATCCAGAATAAAGAAATCCAGAATAAAGAAACTCAAGATACGATACTATGCTGGAGAATTGAAAACCAAGCCAGAGAATCGAAAACCAAACTCATAGAGAAAATACGGAATACCCCGATAATTCTTCAAAGAAAGAAAGTCCAAAAGAAAACATCATTTAATCCCACTGGAATCAAATATAACAAGAACAATATATCTTCTCATACATATATATCAGATGAAGCATCAAGTAGAAGAAACGGAATCATAATATCATATGTATTCTCTCATCAATTCTTATCAGACGAAATGAAATAGAATACCCAATGAAATAGAGCAATATAAATTATAAACCAGTCAGACTACCAATGCTTTCATCCAACACCAGGATTAAAAGACATTCCCATATAACAAGAATTTCTTCAGAAGATCAATAGCCATAGAAATATTTCTGAGAACGGGTAAACACATAGAACATCTCAAAAGAGACTGCTAAATCTGTCCAATCATAACTATCACACTCAGATAGTTCACATTTCAAATATCATTTCCCCAACTAGTTCTCACACACAAATTTCATATTAAACCATTCACTAAAGAAGGCCAGTTCTGAATAAATTTCGATTTACACTTTTCTCGACCTTGCACCTGAGTAATTCGGTTTACCAAGGAGAATTCCTTTTCTAACTGGAACAATGTATAATTCCAATAATCTTTATGTCAATCCGATACTTTACTCGCTCGACTTTACTTATCAGCTCATTTTCAATCTCTCGATCATACTTATAATTATTCTATCATCGAACTCTTTGGGTTCTCAACCGAAACTTATTCAATACAAATCTCATGAAATTCCATTATAAGTACCATTTCGATAAGGGGAGGGGTTGTAGGACCTCTGACTTCGACTTTCTTATACATACACATATGACACAACTTCCATCATCATAGCAACATCATCAAAATCATGTCATTCATTCATGTTGGCTTACACCAATTTTCCTATTGTCCCATTTAGACAATATACTTATGCATACATTCTATGTCTTCTAGATAGCTTTACTTATCCATTCATTTAATTAAATTAAGTCATGCTCATGACATCATATAAGGCCAAACAAACATAGATATTTGCACCACAATCATAACTTTCAATTCGTGCATCATCAAGTACATATCATTACAATCATATAATTCAGTCCAACAATTTAACATAGATAAGTTCATTTCATTATAATCCTTTATCTCATAAAAATTATATATCATTAGCATTCATCAACATTCGACGTCCAAATCAAAACAAGGACATTTTCATTCATATCATAATATTATGACTTTTATTCATACCTCTACTACTTTCTATTTATTCTGTTCATCTTATCAAGTAAGCCATATACACTACATCATATGAGCATTAAGCAAATATGAATATTTATCACATATGTATCATAAACCTTTATTCATACTTTTCTGAACCGAGACTTATCATAATCATAATTTTACTCAAATACCTTCACATAACATTGAACATGGTCAGCGCAGCTCGGTTGGAGAGTACCCTGTCTAAATAAGACGGTACTTATACGCGTCGGAAGACATCACACTATCACAGATCAGTGGCATGTATAGCTAAACTTTTACACATGCTAGGTTAGTCCGAGAACCGACTAAACCTGCTCTGATACCACCAAATGTAACACCCCATACCCAAGACTGTTGCCGGATTCGAACACGAGGTGTTAACAAGCTTAATTCATTGCTTAAACATCTCAAACAATTTAATTTTAGAAATTTCAGACAAGCTGGCTAACTGCGTCACAGTAGCTTAAAAATTCATATCTCGAGTTCTAAAACTCAAAATTAAGATCCGTAAATTTTCCCTGAAACTATACTCATATATATATTTAATAATTTTTTTCTAGAATTTTTGGCTAGGCCAATTAGTACATTTTATTAGTTAAAGTCTCCCTTGTTTCAGGGTTCGACTGCTCTGACCTCTATGTATTACGAATCAGATATCTCTCTGTACAGAATTTAAATGACTATGAAGTTTGTTTCTCTTAAAACTAGACTCAATAAGAAATCTGTACATATAAATTATGACTTCTAATTATTTTTATACAATTTATGGTGAATTTAAAAAATCAGAATAGGGGATCCAGAAATCGCTCTGGCCCTGTTTCACAAAAATTTAAACATCTCATAAAATATAACTCATATACCTGTTTCGTTTCTTCCATATGAAAATAGACTCATAATTCTTTAATTCTATATTTTATTCATCATCTAATTATATCTCTACTATTTTTAATGATTTTTCAAATTCATGTCACTACTGCTGTCTGAATCTATTTTATGGTAAATTTTACCTATTTCATGGTTTCCATGGATTAACTAGCAATTTGACATACGTAACACCAAATATGATCATAATTAGCCATTCCAATGGCTAATCATTACCAAGCATTTTTATACTACTCAATAACCATATCATAAGACCATATATACAAAATGATTATAATGCTATACATGCCATACTCAAAATATACAAGCCATTATGCCAAGATGGTATACGGATAGTGTGAGCATGCCTCCGACCGTTCCCGATTTCCGAGCTGGCTTGAACACTACAAGGAATGAAAAGGAGGGAGTAACCATAAATGCTTAGTAAGTTCACATGCAAATAGCAAGTAACATAACCATATAAGAGAACATAAAACATCATTTGCATAATCATCACCAAGACATTCATATCATATTTTCATTTATCATCTTACCATATTGTTGTTATATCGATTTTTCAACCCGAGGGTTAAGTACATACCTGTTCAAAGTATCCATTTCACAACACTTACCAATACGTCCCTTTCATCTTGAGTATTCCTCCATTTGAGTAGAACTTTACCCGTTGAACACATCAGAATATAATTCGGATACATGGAAAGTTTGCACATAAGTGCCACATATGTAGCCAAGCTACTATGTAACCCGCCCATAAGCGAACTCGGACTCAACTCAACAAGCTCGGGCGTTCGCATCCATAAGTGAACTCGGACTCAACTCAACGAGCTCGGATGCCTAGTTACATCTCACGAACTCGGACTCAAGTCAACGAGTTCGGACATTCGCATCCATAAGTGAAATCGGACTCAACTCAACGAGTTCGGATGCCCAAATATCCCAGTGACATTTCACTTGTATCCTAATCCATTCCTAAGGTTCAACGGACCTTTTCCCAATTATGTGTCTCAACCATCTTCTACGAATGCCGATACCGATACTCGGTAGTATTTCACATTTTCCAAGTATATCACATAATTTGACATATTATCAAACAATTATCACGAGTATAATATTTCATAATAATTATCATATCATTTAAATAATATAAAAACATTTAAAATAATAACTATGTTACCAACATTTACATATGAACTTACCTCGTATGCGAAAATGACTACTTTTACCATTTCGTCCACAACTTGGTATTTTCCCCATTTTAGCCCGAATTTTAGTTTTCCTTGCTTTATCATTTAAAATATAGTCTAATTAGGACTCACATTATTCAAATTGACCCAAAATCATAATTTGGAAAAATTACAATTTTGCTCCTAAACTTTTACATATTTACACTTTTGTTCCAAAGCTCGTAAATTAAACTTCAGCCTATTTTCTTATGTTTTATGACATGCTGCTCATTTTTCCCTTCTATGGCAACATCAAATTCTCACTCTAACATGTACTTATGACTATTAGGTATTTTTACCGATTAAGCCCTTTTGCTCGTTTTCACTTAAAACCGAGTAGCACAAGTTGTCTAACATAATTTAAAACCTCATATTCTATCATAAAACACCAAAATACACAAATTTCACCTATGGGTATTTTTCCAAATATGAACCCTAGGTTGAATTATTGCTAGCATAAGCTTAATCGAGCTACTGGGACTCCAAAAACGTAAAGAACTTGAAAAACGGGGCTAGAATGGACTTACAATCGAGCTTGGAAGCTTGAAAAACCCTAGCCATGGTTTCTCCTTGCTATATTCGGCCATGGGGTTGAAGATGAGCAAAATTGGCTTTTAATTTTGTATTTTAATTCATTTTACCCCTAAATGACCAAAATGTCCTTACTGCTAAACTTTCCAAAAATTCCATCCATGTCCAATTTTTGTCCATAAACTTAAAAATTGGTAAAATTGCTATTTAAGACCTCCTAATTAATATTTCAAAACAATTTCATACTAGAAACTTCTAGAATGCAAGTTTTGCAAATTATTCGATTTAGTCCCTAATTTCAATTTAAGCACTTTAGGCATAGGATTTCATCACGAAAATTTCACACAATCATGAAATCATATCATAAACATCAAAATAATTATAAAATAATTATTTCTATCTCGGATTTTGTGGTCACGAAACCACTATTCCGATTAGGCCCTAATTCGGGATATTACAAAACATACATGCCATCCATCACACTTATTATCCATAAGTAACCATAACCATATTAAAGCATAAGCACATTTGCATGGATGCACCAATAATTAGGGTTACAACCCAAATAATCCATATGAGCCACCTCTCATGGCCATATACAAAATAATCATAATACTTTCATGAGCCAACTCATTTAGCTAATCATTATGACATATAACAAAAAGACCAAGCCCCTATACATGCCACACTCAAAATGATAAGACTAGCTATACCCAAAATATTCAGTTGATAGTGTGATCGAGTCTCTGACGTCTTCCGATCCCCAAGCTAACTTGGCGGCGCTATAAAAAAAAGAAAGGAAAGGGGGTAAGCTTTAAAGCTTAGAAAGTTCACATGCAAATAAAATACAACTTAAATAAGTATTAATCATACATTTAAGATAATGAACATAATCTTGCATCTTATCAAATCTCTTAAACTCATTCTTCATATATATATAAATATATATTCTTACCACAAGTTCATCATATCTCATGTCATTCTCATGAGTTCGATGTACATACCTGTGCCACTTGCACGCAATAACTTACTTTCTCGACTTTAATGTATTCGTCAAGATTACTCATTGAACTTCCTTTAGAACTACCCGTTGAACACTAGTACTATCGAATACATCGGAATCTCACACCTAAGTGCCTCATATGTATCCAATGCTACCTCATAACGCAAGTCACATGTTGCTCACTTTCGAGCTACTCACAAGTCTGCTCATATAGGCTATCGGGTATCCGCAACACATGCCGGACTATCCAATCACCGTACAATATGGGAGTCCAGTACCCAGATGCCAAAACATGTGCCATATATATCATGAACTCAGATCATAACTCAATGTGTTCAGATGCCACATATATCATGAACTCAGACCACAACTTAATAAGTTCAGATCACATAGTTCCTAGTGATATATCACTTGTATCCTAAACTATTCCTAAGTTCCAAACGGGATTCTTCGATACTTCATATCTGTTGAACTTGCTCGTAACGTCGAGTTCAATGCTCATAGCACCAATCACATATTCATGGAATTGTGAAGCATAATTCATAATACAATTTAAGCAATAAACACATGATACAGCATCACATTAAATATGTATGTACTTACCATACTTGCAATATTAAAGCATTTAAAGTATGGTACATGTTGCATTATTTGCAAATGAACTTACCTCGGTACAAAATGATAGAAGTGAGCCTATTCCTCGTAAACCTTGTTTTTCCCCTAATTAAGACCCGAATCACATTTTTCTTGATCTATAATGCCAAATTCAAATTGTTCAATACTTACATTGTTCATATCGACCCATAACACATACTATGGTAAAATTACCTTTTTACCCATAACTTTTTACTTATTTACATTTTAGTCCTTAGGCTCATAAAATGAAATGCATGTAATTTCTTGGTTACCTTGTGCTGTACCAGGGACTAACTCAATACCAAACTCAACTTCGAAGAAATCACAATTGGCAACCTATCTGACTCATCTGATTCAACCCGGAGAATTTCACCATTTTCACATTTCAATTCAATAACTTTTTGTCTACTATTTACTATAGCATCATGGAATGTCAACCAATCCATGCCCAATATAACATCAAAATCATCGAACAACAATAACATCAAGTCAGCAGGAAAACAATGATCTCTAATCATCAAAGGACATTTCTTACATACCTTATCCACTAAAACATGCTTGCCTAACGGGTTTGACACTTTAATCATAAATTCCGTAGACTCAACAGGCATATTCATACTAGATACCAATTTCATGCACACATATGAATGAGTAAAATCAGGGTCAATCAAGGCAATAACAGAAGTGTCATAGAGAGAAAAAGTACCCGTAATCACGTCGGGAGAAAATGCGTCCTAGGGCGCACGTATGGCATAGGCCTTAGCCAGAGCTTTGGCTTCAGATCTCACTACTGTATCCCTTGTTACATTTCTACTACTAGCCCCATTATTGGCGTTTCTCGAGGGTCTCCCCTTTGTAGCTGTACTACCTGGCCTTGTATTCTGAAATTTTTCTTTCTCGACCATCTCAAGACAGTCCTTAATATAGTGGTCTTGAGAAACACATCGGAAACAAGATCCATCGCTCACCCTGCACTTACCGAAATGGCCTCTACCACATTGTTGGCACTCGGGTCTAGAAGCTCTATCATTACCCACACTAGCCACGAATGTAGCTTGAGATTTAAAACCTGAATTTTGGTTCTTACAGTTTCTGTAAGAATGCCCAACCGAAACATAAGAACGGGAATACATATCTTTGGATTTCTTAGGCTGGGATGGAAGTGACTTGCTCATCAGCCTCTTTTTCATATCTATAGCCTCAACCTCAGCTTTTCTCTTTTCCTTAGTCAATTCTTCAGCTTTACAAGCTTGATCAATTAGCACCAAAAATTCCTTCAGGTTAAGAATACCCACTAACACTCTAATTTCCTCATTAACTCCATCCTCAAACCTTCTACACATTTTAGCCTCGGAGGATACACACTCTCGAGCATACTTAATAAGCCAAACAAACTCTCTTTCGTACCCAGTAACTGACATGCGACCTTGCCTCAAATCAAGAAATTACTTACGTTTTTGGTCGATGAATCGCTCACTGATGTATTTCTTTTGGAACACCTCTTGAAAGAATTCCCATGTGACCTTTTCCTTTAGAACTACTGAAACTAACGTCTTCCACCAATGGTACACCGTGTCTCTCAATAAGGAAATAGCACACTTCAAACACTTTTAAGGTGTGCATGACAGCTCATCAAATACTCGGATAGAATTCTCCAGCCAAAATTTCGCTTTCTCAGGGTCATCATCAGCATTGGCCTTAAATTTCTTGGCTCTTTGCTTTCGAATTCTATCAAACAGGGTTCTATGAAATCTGATAATTTCGATACCTTGGGGCACTTGGGGTACGGGTTAGGGATTTGGAGGGGGTGGAGGAGGTTGAGCGTTCGATTTCATTCGAACGAACTCAATGTACCAGGCATCCATCATATGGAGAAAGGCTTCTCTGCCTCCTTCTCCTCTACTAACAGTTGTGGGTCTACTATCAGACGACGCTGCTTCTTCAGCGGGAGTAGGCGCATTACTTTTAACATCATCCGCCACTGCTCTATTGGGATCCATTACTATATGAAAAACACAGTTTAAAATCGTCAGGAGTCGTCACATTATCACAATTCATGTATGGCAGATATAGCTAGACTCAAACACATGCTACGTAATCCGAGAATCGATTAAACTGTAACTCTGATACCACTAAATGTAACACCCCTTACCCGTATCCAGATCTGGAACAGGGTTTGAGGCATTATCAGACTTTAACACAAGAATACATACAAAACCGAGCCATAAAATTTTCGTTCAAATCAATTTCATTCATACATATGAAAATTGTCCCTTATATAGGCTTACAAGGCCACAAACATAAATCGAAGGTGGTTCGAGACTAAACCAAAAACTTTAGAAAACTTTAGGATAACTTAGAAAATTTTCATACTTTGGAGAGTTACACGCCCGTGTGGGTAGGCCGTGTGGTCTCACACGCTCGTGTGGCTTGGGACACGCCCGTGTCCTCAACCCGTGTAACTATCTGACTATGATGTCATCAATCAAATAAGGTCACATGACCTGGATACAAACCCATGTCCTAAGGCCGTGTCTTTCACACGGCTAACACACGGTCGTGTTTCTGCCCGTGTGTTTACTACTAGGTAATCTGTTTTGCATAATTGGGGTGCAGGGGACACACGGCCGGATCACACACCGATAGGGCAGACCGTGTGTCACACATGGCCAAGACACATGCCCGTGTGTCTAATCGTGTAGAAAATTTCTAGGCTATTTTCCAAGCCAATTGCCACCCTTAAACACTCACATACTTACACTCACCTCATGGCATGCAACATGGCACATTTGATTACTCAAGCATTCACATTATGTTTAAAATATGACTTGGTAATATCAACATATCATCCATTCAAGCTATCATACTTTTATATGGCATTCTACACCAATTTCATATTTATCTATCATCTCTACTAACCTACTTTCAAGTTACCCACTTGCATCACCTTTGTTGGCATACACATTAATCATATTTCATACACCAAACATACATGCCATCCATCACACTCATTATCCATAAGTAACCATAACCATATTAAAGCATAAGCCCATTTGCATGCATGCACCAATAATTAGGGTTACAACCAAAATAATCAATATGAGCCACCTCTCATGGCCATATACAAAATAATCATAATACTTTTATGAGCCAACTCATTTGGCTAATCATTATGACATATAACAAAAAGACCAAGTCCCTATACATGCCACACTCAAAATGATAAGACTAGTTATACCCAAAATATTCAGTTGATAGTGTGATCGAGTCTCTGATGTCTTCCGATCTCCGAGCTAACTTGGCGGCGCTATAAAAAAAAGAAAGTAAAGAGGGTAAGCTTTAAAGCTTAGTAAGTTCATATGTAAATAAAATACAACTTAAATAAGTATTAATCATACATTTAAGGTAATGAACATAATCTTGCATCTTATCAATTCTCTTAAACTCATTCTTCTTATATATATAAAAATATATATTCTTACCACAAGTTCATCATATCTCATGTCATTCTCATGAGTTCGATGTACATACCTGTGCCACTTGCACATAATAACTTACTTTCTCGTCTTTAACATATTCTTCAAGATTACTCATTGAATTTCCTTTAGAACTACCCGTTGAACACTCGGAATACTATCAGATACATCGTAATCTCGCACCTAACTGCCTCATATGTATCCAATGCTACCTCATAACGCAAGTCACATGTTGCTCGCTTTTGAGCTACTCACAGGTCTGCTCATATAGGCTATCGGGTATCCGCAACACAAGCCGAACTATTTAGCCACTGTAGAATATATGAGTCCAGTACCCGGATGCCAAAACATGTGTCATATACATCATGAACTCTAACCATAACTCAATGAGTGCAGATGCCACATATATCATGAACTCAGACCACAACTCAATAAGTTCAGATCACATAGTTCCTAGTGACATGTCACTTGTATCCTAAACTATTCCTAAGTTTCAAACGGGATTCTTCAATACCATATTTTTTTTGAACTTGCTCGTAATGTCGAGCTCAATACTCATAGCACCAATCACATATTCATGGAATTGTGAAACATAATTCATAATACAATTTAGGCAATAAACACATTATACAACATCACATTAAATATGCATGTACTTACCATACTTGCAATATTAAAGCATTCAAAGTATGGTACATGTTGCATTACTTGCAAATGAACTTACCTCGGTACAAAATGATAGAAACGAGCCTATTCCTCATAAACCTTATTTTTCCCCCGATCAAGACCCGAATCACGTTTTTCTTGATCTATAATGCCAAATTCAACTTGTTCAATACTTACATTGTTCATATCGACCCATAACACATACTATGGTAAATTTACCTTTTACCCCTAACTTTTTATTTATTTACATTTTAGTCCCTAGGCTCGTAAAATGAAATGCATGTAATTTCTTGGTTACCCAAGCCTAGCCGATTCATATTCTAAATCATATCAGCCCACATTTTCCTTTATTTCACATTTCTACTACTCATTTTTACACATTTTACAAACAAGTCCTTTTTAGATGTTTTCACTAAAAATCACTTAGAAAAAGATGTTTATCACACATCAAACATTCATATTCCTCCGTTAAACATCAAAATACAACTATGTCACACATGGGTCATATTTCATACATGAACTCTACCTCAAAATAATGGTAGAAATGGCTAGACCGGTTGATGACAACTTCAAAAATGTAAAGAACATTAAAAACGGGACTTGGGAGCACTTCCAATCAAGCTTGAAAATGTTGAAAACCCTAGCTATGGAGACTCCTCAAATTTCGGCACCCTTAGAGAAGATGGACATCAGTTTTGCTTGATTTTTCCCTTTTTATTCCTTTATTTACCAAAGGACCAAAATGCCCTTAAGGCCTTTCTTTCAAATTTTTCCTATTCATGCCCATTTTTGTCCAAAATTTTAGAACTTGGTCAAATTGCTATTTAAGGACCTCTAATTAATAATCTAATGCAATTTCATGTTTGAAGCTTCTAGAACACAAGTTTTACAACTTATTCAATTTAGTCTCTAAAGTCAAATTGGACACATTAGGCATAGAATTTCTTCATGAAAATTTCACACAAATATGAAATCATACCATGGATCATCAAATAATCATCAAATAATTATTTCTATTTCAGATTTGTGGTTTCGAAACCACTGTTCCGACTAGACCATAATTCAGGATGTTACAATCATCAACATTGTACTTTGAACTCAAATTATCCTGAATCAACTGTCGTTTCATCATCAACCTCGAATCTTCATCTTGCAATTTTTGAATTCGTTGTAGAAACAGGGTTTTCATTCTCAACTTCACTAATACAGAACCATCTTCATTAAGAGCTAAATGGGCGTTCAACGCTCGAAGTGCAAACAATGACGACTTTCAATTAAGTGCATCCGCAACAACATTAGCCTTTCCTAGATGATAATCAATAACCAGGTCGTAAACTTTCAGTAAGTCTAACCACTGTCTTTGTCTCAAATTCAATTCTTTCTGTGTCATCAAATACTTTAAACTTTTGTAATCTGTAAACACGTGACATTTCTTGTCGTATAAATAATGTATCCAAATCTTCAAAGTGAATACAATCGCGGCCAACTCGAAATCATGAGTAAGATAATTCTTCTAATGTGACTTTAATTGTCGAGAAGCATAAGCTACTACCTTTCCTAAATGCACCAGCACACAACCCAAACTGTTGAGAGACGCATCACTATAAACACCATACGCTACTCCAGATTAAGACTGAGTTAACATTTTCTTTAACTGATCAAAACTCTGTTGGCACTTATCTGACCAAACAAACTCAACATTTTTCTGTAATAATCTGGTCATCGGCAAAGCAATAATTAAAAAGTTTTTAACAAAATGTCGATAGTAACCTGCTAAACCCAGAAAACTTCGTACTTCTGAAACATTTTTTGAAGTCTTCCAATTCATCACAGCAGAAACTTTACTCAGATTAACTCGAATCCAGTCGACCGGTACTATATGACCCAAAAATTCAACCTCGTGAAGCCAGAATTCACATTTACTAAATTTTGCATACAACTGCTTTTCCCTCAAAGTTTGTAATATGATTCTTAGATGTTGAGCATGCTCGGATTCTGTCTTGGAATAGATCAATATATCGTCAATAAACATAACAATGAATCTATCCAAATGAGGTTGAAAAACTCGATTTATTAAGTCCATAAAAGCAGCAGGGGCATTAGTCAAACCAAATGGCATTACCAGAAACTCATAATGATCGTCACGAGTTCTGAAAGTATTCTTTGACACATCATAATCTTCAACCTTCAACTGATAATACCCAGATATGAAATCTATCTTCAAGAACACTGTGGCACATTTCAATTGATTGAACAAATTGTCGATACGTAGCAGAGGGTATTTATTTTTTATCGTGACTCTGTTTAACTATTTGTAGTCTATACACAATCTCAAAGAGTCGTCTTTCTTTTTCACAAACAATACAGGTGCACCCTAGGGAGACACGCTCGGTCGAATAAACCCTCGGCCTAATAACTCTTGCAACTGTGCTTTCAATTCTTTTAGTTCACCTGATGCCATACGATACGGCGATATTGATATCAGAGTAGTTCCAGGATCGAAATTAATCACAAACTTAACTTCATGATCAAGAGGTAAACCCGACAACTCTTCAGGAAATTCATCAACGAACTCACTAACAACTGGTAACTGATCTAGCTTCGATTCTAAAAATTGAGTATCAAGGATATATACTAGAAATGCTTCGCTACCTTTCGTATAAATCTTTGAGCAGTAAAAGCTGAAATAATTCTAACAACATCTTTCAGACTCTCAGACTCAACTAAAATAAACTCTCCTGACTGGCATTTCAAATCAATTCGTTTTTGTCTACAGTTTACCACAGCATCATGCAAAGATAACCAATCCATACCGAGAATAACATCAAATTCCTGAAAGGGTAACAACATCAAAATCAGTAGAGAATTCACAGCCCCTAACTTTCAGTGGACAATTATGACAAACTAAGTTAATTATCACATGCTAACCTAGTGGATTAGTAACTTTAATATCATAATTTGTAGATTCAACAGGTAAACTCTTTTCCGTTACTAATGTAGTGCAAATATAAGAATGAGTTGACCTAGGGTCAATCAATGCATGTATATTAACATTAAGGAGATAGAATATACCAGCAATCACATCTAGAGCAGTAGCTTCCTCCTTGGCTCGAATGGTAAAGGTGCGAGCAGGTGCTCTTGTAACACCTCTAACTCGTACTCATCGTCGGAATAGGGTTATGGAGCATTACCGAACTTATTACATAAACAAACTTACATTTCACATACATTTTTCATTTACAAATAAAATTCATTCACAATCAATCATATTGTCCCTAATACAAGCCTTCGAGGCCCAAATCATGTATTAAAAGTGATTCGGGACTAAACTAAGAACTTAGAAAATTTTTGGAAAAAACATAGAAAATTTTCAAAACATAGGGGACACATGCCCGTGTGGCCCGGCAATGTGAGAACACACGCCCGTGTCTCTGCTCGTGTGGACAAAAAAAATGCTATTTTCCAAGCCATCTTTCTCACCCAATCTTGCATTCACCTACACAAGCCAAATTGCATATGACCAAATCTTCAATAGACATTCAAGCCAATCTCAACCAAGCACAATTCATGTTATTCCAATACCAACAACTATATTGTTCATAACATCATACTTTTGCAATTCAAAACATACAAATTTTCACATCTAAAAATCACCTAAATGGTCACTTTCAACTATACATTATTTTGGCTAAAACCACAAGCATACCATATCTAAAAATTCAATCATTTGGTACTCAAAATACCAATCCACAACAAGCATTCACATAACAATTACCAACCACATAACAAAAGGCCATTTGCACATATATATACATAACCAATTATACCAAAATAAGCCAAATCACATGACTATACACGTAGCCAAACATATAGATCATTTTAAGCACAACGCCTATACATGTCATATAACCAAATACACAAGTTCAAAAGTACGAAAATCACAACTGGATAGTGTGATGAGATCTCCGACAACTCCCAATCTGAGCAAGCTTCGAAATCACTATAAAACATGGAAAAGTAAACAAAGTAAGCTATAAAGCTTAGTAAGCTCACATAGTTAATAAGCAAAACTTACCATTCATTCTCAAATTAATTTATCTATCATAAAACATTACAATTCAACTTAATCACAAGGCTAATATATGTTCATCCACATAGTAGATCATACAACTCACAAACTTTATAGATTCAATGATTATACGGTTTACGTACATACCTGCACTGATACGTATCCATCTCTTACCCTTTCATATCTTTAATATACCCATTGAACCATTTGGAATAATATCGGATACTCGAGAATCTCGCATCCTAAGTGCCAATACAAGGCCGAAGTCATCTCAATCTCATATCTCATATAGTGCTCACTCCCAAGTTATCAACGGGTCTGCTCATACAAGCTGACGGTCAAGACGTAGCTACATGGTGCTACTCTCACAAGCTGACGAGAATCTACAACACATGCCGGAAAACTCAGCCACCGGTAGAACGTACGAACCAGCACCCAAACACAATAACCTTTAATGACATGTCATTTGTATCTTATCTATTCCTAAGGTTCAACCGAGATTTCACATTGTCAAATCTTCGTCGAACATTTTCGAAAGGTCATATTCATTAACAATACAATTATAAAGCATTTAAAACACAATTACATTAATGCTTATTAACATACAAACTTACCTCGGATTTATACGGAGAGAATCGTGCTATCAATCAACTATTTAGTTTTTCCCCCAATCTAATTCCACACTTCTCTTTTCTTGATCTATATATAATCAAATTTAACTAATTCAAAATACATTCTATTCAAATCAGCCCAAAAATTTATATTATGGCAATTTTACAGTTTTACCCCTAATATTTCAACTTCTTTACAATTTATTCCCTAGCTATTAAAAATGCAATTTCATGCAATTAAGTCTACACCCATGCTAGAAGAATTTCACCTATACTCATAGTAGCCCATATTTTTCATTATTTCTCACATTTACCACATAATTTTCACATTTCTCAATTTAATCCTTAATTGACAATTTTATCAAAAATCACTTAACAAATGTTGTTTATCTAACAACAACCATTCATTTTCTATCATTAAACATCAAAATACACAATAATTCATCAATTTTAAAACCCTATACTTTTAACGGTTTCACAAATTAGTCCTTGGGCTATCTAGATTAAGTTACAACGACTCCAAAAACATAGAAATCATTAAAAATCGAGTCAAAAATCACTTACATGCACAAAGGGAACTTGGCTGAACCTTCAAGCACAACAATGGAGTTTCTTTCTTCTTATTTTCGGTGCAAAAATTAACTAAAAAAGATGATTTCTTTATTTATGTCATTTTACTTTAACTTATTTATTAATTTACTAATTTAACCTTGTTAATTAACTACTTAAAACACTTAATTCATGTCCATATTTGTCCACTTATATTAACAATAGTATAATTACCACATAAGGACTTCCATTTTAAATTTTCATAGCTATTAGACCCCTTTATCTATTAGAACTCAACTTTTACACTTTACATGATTTAGTCCTTTTTATCAAATTGAGCATTCAAACGATAAAATTTCTTAACGAAATTTTTACACAATTATACTATCATGCTGTTGACCTCAAAATAATAAAAAAATAAATATTTCAACCTCAGATTTGTGGTTCCAAAACCACTGTTCTGATTTGACTAAAAACGGGCTATTACAACTCTCCCCCATTAGGAATTTTCGTCCCCGAAAATCTTACTAGAAAATAGGTTAGGGTACTGTTTTCTCATAGCTTCCTCGGTTCCCACATAGATTCTTCAAGACCATGACATTGCCAACGAACTTTTACTAAAGCTATGCTATTGTTTCTCAACTTTTTGATCTCTCGGTCCAAAATTCTGACCGGTTCTTCGCTATATGACATATCATATTGCATTTCAATCTCTACCGGAGAAATGATATGCGATGGATCCGATCGGTATCATCGTAACATTGACACATGAAACACAATATGAATCTTTTCTAATTCTGACGATAAAGCTAGTCGATATGCCACTGGCCTTATTCTCTCGATAATCTCATACGACCCGATAAATCGCGGACTAAATTTTCCTTTGTGACCAAATCGAAGAATCTTCTTCCACAGTGATACTTTCAAAAATACTCTATCACCGATTTGAAATTCAATGTCTTTACGTTTCAAATCCATCTACGATTTCTGTCGATCTGAAGCAGCTTTCAAACTACCGTGAATTACTTTCACTTTCTCTTTAGTCTCTCTAATCAAATCAACCCCGTGAATCTTTTTCTCAGTAAGCTCGGTTTAGTACAATGGATTTCAGCATTTACAACCATATAAAGCTTCATACGGTGCCATCTTTATACTCGATTGAAAATTATTGTTATACGCAAATTCAACTAACGGTAAATATTTTTCCCAGTTGCCTTCAAACGCTAAAACACAACAACGAAGCATATCTTCGAGAATCTGAATAACTCTCTCAGATTGACCATTTGTTTTCGGATGAAATGAAGTACTAAAGTGTAATTGCATACCCAAAGCTTCTTGCAATTTCTTCCAAAATCGCGACGTAAACCTCGAATCTCTATTCGAAATAATAAAAATTGGCACCCCCGTACAATCTGACACTCTCAGAGATATACAGTTCAACTAATCTCTAGTGAAAAATCTGTGCGTACCAGAATAAAATGTGCAAATTTTATCAGTCGATCAACAACAATCCAAATAGCATCTTTCTTTTTCGGAGATAGGGGTAACCCCGATACGAAATCCATCCTAACTCTATCCCATTTCCACTCTAGTATCATCACTGGCTGTAGTAGTCCCGAAGGCAGTTGATGTTCGGCTTTAACTTGTTAATAAACCAAGCATCTAGACACAAATTCTGAAATGTCTCGTTTCATGCCTGACCACCAGTAAAACTGTTTCAAATCATTGTACATCTTAGTACTCTCTGGATGAAAGGACAAAAAACCACTGTGTGTTTCGTGTAAAATTTTTTGAATAAGCTCAGAGTTTCTTGGTACACAAATTCTACCTCAGAACAGTAAACAATCATCAGATCTGATCTGATATTCTGAATTAGTAGTCGACTCGCATTGTACTCTTTTAGCTTGCAATTCATTATCACATTTTTTAGCTTCACAAATTTACTGAAGAAATAACAGTTTAGCTTTTAACTCAGCTAAAATTGAACCATCATTAGACAAGGTTAACTGCGTGTTCATCGCCCGCAAAGCAAATAAAGATTTTCTACTCAGAGCAACCGCAACTACTTTCGCTTTCCCCGGATAATAATTAATCACTAATTCATAGTCTTTCAAAAACTTGAGCCATCTTTGTTGTTGCAAGTTCAAATCTTTCTGAGTCATTAGATACTTCAAGCTCTTATGATCAGTAAAAATATGACACTTCTTACCAAATAAATTATGTAGCCAAATTTTCAATGCGAAAACAATAGTGGCGAACTCTAAGTCGTGTGTCGGATAATTCTTTTCAAGCGGTCTTAACTGTCTGGAAGCATAAGCTATCACTTTGCCTTCTTGCATCAAAACACATCCCAAACCATTCAATGATGCATCACTGAAAATCACAAACTCTTTACCCGACTCAAGCTGAACCAAAATTGGAGCTTCAGTTAACTGTGTTTTCAATTGTTCAAAACACTGTTGGCATTTCTCAGACCAATCAAACTTCACATCTTTTTGAAAAAATCGAGTTACCGGTGTAGCAATCATCGAGCACCCTTTTACAAAATACCGATAGTAGCCAGCTAGTCCCAGAAAACTTCTAACTTCGAATACGTTTCTTGGTGGTTTCCAATCAACAACCGCTGAAATCTTACTCAGATTAACTTGAATGCCTTTCGCTGAAACAATATGTCCCAAAAATCCAACTTCTCGGAGCTAAAACTCACATTTACTGAATTTAGCAAACATTTTCTTATCTCTTAATGTTTATAATACAATCCTCAAATGTTAGGCATGTTCAAATTCGTCTCGAGAATAGATCAGAATGTCATCAATGAATACAACAACAAATCTGTCCAAATATGGTCTGAAAATTCTATTCATCAAATCCATAAAAACTGAAGGAGCGTTAGTTAATCCGAATGGCATAACAAGAAATTCATAATACTCGTACCTTGTTCTGAATGTAGTTTTCGGCACATCCAAATCTTTAACTCTCAACTGATAATAACCAGATCGCAGATCAATCTTTAAAAATATTGTTTCTCCTTTCAACTGATCTAACAAATCGTCAATTCTAGGCAAATGATACTTATTGTAACACCCCAAACCCGGCCCAAACGTTATGGCTAAATCCGACGTGCCACATTGAAGTTAAAAACCCATGTTTCATTTTAGTGTTAAAAACCGTCTTTTGTTAAGCTAAAGTGAATAGAAGCTGGGCACCAAGTAGGTATCCACAACAGAGGAGGTGAGCCATGAAGGCTGCTTAAGTACCAAGCTCTTCGATTGGATCCAATCCTAGACATGCCCACAACCATTGCCACACTTTGGTTGTAACGAGTTGAAATTTCTTTAAGTAGTTATTATCTTTGTTAAATCGAATAATCGTGACGTCGTGTTATTTTAAAAACAAATATCGTTTTGAAAACGCGCCCTATGTCTATCCCATTTGCATTATTATCAACCAGTTTAAAGTTATTGGAAATAAAAATAATCCCCGAAAAAAACAAAGAAGAAAATTCAGTTAAACTAGCCTTATTATAACCCAAGATTAAATAGTAAGTAAAATAAACTAAGGAAAATCAGTCACTTATTTCAAAGCCCAAAAGCGATCACCATGGCCACTCTGAATCCCCTCCGGCTCCAATTCACCCACATCAAGGCCCACCTGCAAGGTTAAGGAAGGGGGTGAGTTTGGAAACTCAGTGTGTAAGAAAAACCCATCCAAAGCCCAAGTCAGCTCAAGCCCGTTGAGCCTAAGCCCATTCAATTAACAGTGGGTACTGGGCCGAAGCCCTATTCAGAATATAGTAAACTGGGCCTTAGCCCCATTTCAGATAACAGTATGGCCCATAGGCCCATTCCAGAATAGAGCAGTCATATTCATGTATGCAAGCCCAACTCAACCTATAACCAACCGCTAACTCCACCTCGAACCACCCTACACTCCATGTGGGAATAGCTCAACCCACCCACCCTTTCTACACTCCACAATTGCAAAGATTGCTTTTCCGCTTATCGATAAATTGAGGAAAAGCCTCTAGTACGTGGGACAGAGTCACTTTCATGATTTCCTCCATCAATATCCCACCCCATGCATCGATAATAATAACATGGCATGCAAAGAATAACAACGATCAAACATGCATTTCAACAACCTTAACCCTAGGGGTATTTCAGTAATTACACTCCTAGGGGTAAATCTGTAAATTTTCCACCTATAAAGGTATTTCAATAATTTATCTATTTTAGGGTTTTCATGCATATACCCACTTTTCACGTATTAACAAAAACATTTACCGAGGGTTCTTACCGAATTGGGCCCGCTGGCCTATTTCCCAATTTTGGCCCATTAAGCCCAAAAATATTTGAAGGCACAGAAATCTTGCACTCTGCGGTCTAAACACTGTAGTTTACCAAAAACGTTAATCGATTTACCTCACGAGCATTCGCACACTCGCAAGTCCACAAAATACCGATTTTTCAGCATTTCGGCTTTTCGGATTTTGCCGATCTAGACTAAGAAGGGGTGTTAGTTACACACCTATTTTATGACGATTCGCTGACGAGATCCACGCACGAACTACCTACAATTATATTACTATCACGTTAATCTAACTACCAAAACGAACTACATAATAACTCCTTACCTTATTCGGCCATAACACCTTAGGCACTAGCAATCCTACCTTTGCCAAAGTTTGCGAGTAGACTTAGATCCCGTTGCTCCACCTGTCCAAGCCCTTGATCAGCAGCCCCTAGATCACCTTACTAACAAGACAAAATAGTTATCACAACCTCTTAGGGCTACAAGTCCAAGTCGACAGCCTCCCTAACCTTTAGGGGTTTCGGCTTTTCTAAAATACGAAATAAAGACTAGATTGAAAAGACTTACCACCGGTTCCTTCGGTCAATGATCCCAATTAATCTCTACTCAATTCTGATGCCGATCTAAGCCCTCAAATGATAACAAAAGTCGAGCCTTCAGTGATCTCAATATTCGGCTAAGTCACTAAAAGTGTGGGGTTTTCAGCTTTTGCTGGAACTATAAAGAAAGATGAAATAGGAGGGTTTTGCCGTGGTCTAGTCGACAGAAACTTAAGGTTTAGAGAACTAGAGAGTCGGTCAAGAATGATGAAAAGAATAAGAGAATTGGCTAGAAGAAATCGGCACAGAAGAAAGTATAGTTTTCAAGATTTCGGCTTTTTAAGGCAAATGGCTATGAAGGTTTCAGAAACGTCTGAAGAAAAAGATGGAGATGCACAGGTGGATAGAGAGATTTGGCTATAGAGGAAGAGAAGAAAAAAGAAAAAGTTGATGAAGAGAGGAGAAAAGAAAGAAGAGGATAATGGTCAGGAAACGGTATAATTTTCCCCTAATGCTGAATTTATACTGGCACTTAACCTAGCCGAATTTCGCCCCACCTAAAGCACCCCTTGGCCAGCCAACTCTTGCTCCTCAAGAGTCCATCATTCGGCCAACACTACTCTCCCTAATCAGCTCCTAAATCCTCTCCCTTATCCCCTCCTTACTCAATCCGTTAAGTAATTTAAACTCCTCCTGACAAACTTTCACTTCAGTTCCATTACTTACCTTTTCTGTGCATAAAAATTAATATCACTAATTTGCTTACCTTGCGACTCGAACCTTAGTTCTCCTTGGTCATCCACACGCCATCTCTAAAGACCCCTAAGTGACGTCACAAGCCAGCTTACCACAGGCTTCCCTGTGTTTTATTTTACCCAATTAATACTTAAAAGCCCAACCAACCAGAACCCCTTTTTCTTATGGAATTAAAATTAATTAAAACTACCGGGTTTTTAACCTAAGCTTGGGCCTTCTAGAGGCCCACTAACCTAAGTAAATCCACGCCAAGCAAATAGAACACAAAAAATTTAAAATTTGCCAACATTCACAGAATTCCCGAAAATTGGTGCGTTACACTTATTCTTAATTGTAACCTTGTTAAGTTGATGACTGTCGAAACATAATCTCATCGATCCATCTTTCTTCTTTACGAACAATACTGGTGCACCCCAGGGCAAAAAACTAGGTCGCGCAAAACCTCTATCTGTTAACTCTTGCAACTTAGCTTACAACTCTTTTAAATCTATAGGAGCCATTCTATACGGAGCTATCAATATTGGTGATGTTCCTGGTACTAATTCAATAGCAAATTCAACCTCTCTGATCGGTGGCAACCCAGGTAACTCTTTTGGAAACATATCCGAATATTCACAAACTAGCACTGATTCAATCTTCGATTTAGACACTTTTGTATACAGTACATATGCAAGGTAAGCATCACAACCTTTCCTCACATATTTCTAAGCCAGCATTATCGAAATCACTATAGATAACTCACTCGAATCATCAAATTCAATACGAAGAATTTCACTATTCTGACATTTCAGCTCAATAGTCTTTTGTCTACAATTTACAACAGCATCATGCAGAGTCAACCAATCCATACCCAAAATCACATCGAATTCATAAAATAGTAAGAGCATCAGATTTGCCAGAAAACAGTAACCCCGAGTCATCAAAGGACCATTCTTGCAAACTTTAGCAACTAGGACATACTTGTCTAAGGGGTTCGATACTTTAATCACAAATTCAGTAGACTCAACAGGTGAATTCTTACTAGAGACTAAATTCTTACAAACATGCGAATGGGTCGATCCAGGATCAATTAAAGTAATTACATCAGTGTCATAGAGAGAAAATGTACCAGTGATAACATCTGATGATGACGCATCTTCGCGAGCGCAAATAGCGTAAGCTCTGGCTGAAGCTCGAGCCTCGGATCTCACAGAAAAATCCTTTGTCGCACATTTGCTACTAGTCATATTTCCCGTATTTCTAGGTGGTCTCCCTCTGGCAGCTGTATTACTTGGCCTTGTATTTAGAAAATTGTCTTTCTCAGGTAACTCTGGACAATCCCGAATAAAGTGATCTTGCGAACCACATCTAAAACAAGCTTTTTTGTTCATTCAGTAATCTCTAAAATGTCGTCTTCTACACTGTTGACATTCAGGTTTGTTGGTTCTAACACTACCAACACTCGATACTGAAGTAGCTTGAGCTTTTGGACTCGTGTGTTGCTTCCCACGATCTCTATTAGAATACCCCACTAAAGCAATCGAAAGGTTATACGAATCCCGTGATTTCTTTGAAGAAGAATGATAGGGTTTACTCATTGGCCTCTTTCTCAAATCTCTAGCCTTGAAATCAGCTTTTCTCTTTTCTTTGCCAAGTTCCTCGGCTTTGCAAGCTCTACCGACTAACATAACAAATTCTTTGAATTCAAGAATCCCAACTAGAAGCCTAATATCTTCATTCAACCCATCTTCAAACCGCTTACACATAATCTTTTCAGTGGAAACACATTCTCGAGCGTATTTACTTAGTCTCACAAATTATCTTTCGTACATAGTCATAGTCATACGATCCTGTTTTAACTCCAGAAATTCTTTGCCCTTTTGATCGATAAACCACTGGCTTATGTATTTCTTTCTGAACTAGGTTTGAAAAAATTCCCATGTGACTCTTTCTCTCGGCACAACAGATATCAAAGTGTTCCACCACTGATATGTAGTATCTCTCAGAAGTGATACAGTGCATTTAACACATTCAGCCGACGTGCAAGATAGTTCATCAAATACTCGGATCGTATTCTCAAGCCCAAACTCGGCTCTCTCAGGATCATCATTAACAGTAGCTTTAAACTCTTCAGCCTTGTATTCTCTAATTTTATCTACAGGTGGCTTATTTAAACGTATAGGTTCCAAACTTTGAGGAGCTATGGGAACCGGTTGAGGAATAGGTGGGGTGGAGGTTGCTGAGCAGTCGAATTAGTTCTGACAAACTCAGCCAATCATTCGTTCATCATTTGGAAGAAGGCTACCTTGGCCTCTCCTCCCTAACTCCCAGATACAGGTTTAGATTCAGACAGCGTTGCTTCGTGAACGGAGGCTGGCGCATTAGTTTCAACATCATCAGCCAATGCTCGATTGGGATCCATTACATATGAAAACACGATTTAAAACTGTCAGGAGATATCACACTATCGCAGGTTATATATGAAATGTATAGCTAGACTTTCATACGCTACATTAGTCCTAGAATTGACTAAATCGTAGCTCTAATACTAATAAATGTAACACCCCTAACCTGTATTCATTGCAAGAATAGGGTTACGGAGCATTACCAGATTTATTACATAAACAAACTTACATTTCACATGCATTTTTCATTTACAAATAAAATTCATTCACAATCAATCATATTGTCCCTAATATGAGCCTTTGAAGCCCAAATCATGTATTAAAAGTGATTCGAGACTAAACCGAGAACTTAGGAAATTTTTAGAAAAAACATAGAAAATTTTGTAAACACAAGGGACACACGCCCATGTCATAGGCCGTGTAGACGTTCAAAATAGGATCACATAGCCGTGTTCCAGCCTGTGTCCGACCTAGTGTAACTCCCTGACTTAGGCCACACAGCCAACCATGCGCCTGTGTACCTTTTGCAATGGCCTCACACGTCCGTGTGCCAAACCGTGTGCTAGGCCGTGCCAAAACTGTAGGGTATACTGGCTTATGCCACACGGTCAAATCACACGCCCGTGTGCTGGGTCGTATGGAGCATATTAACTTGGTTTTTAAATAAACATCAAGGGACACACAGTCGTTCTACCTAACCGTCTGTCACACATGGCTGAGACACACACTTGTGTCTCTGCCCGTGTAGACAAAAATAGGTTATTTTCAAAGCCATCTTTCTCACCCAATCTTGCATTCACCTACACAAGCCAAATTGTATATGACCATATCTTCAATAGACATTCAAGCCAATCTTAACAACTATATTGTTCATAACATCATACTTTGCCAATTCAAAACATACCAATTTTCACATCTAAAAATCACCTAAATGGTCACTTTCAACTATAAATTATTTTTCCTAAAACCGCAAGCATACCATATCTCAAAATTCAACCATTTGGTACTCAAAATACCAATCCACAACAAGCATTCACATAGCAATTACCAACCACATAATAAAAGGCCATTTGCACATATATACATAATCAATTACACAAAAATAAGCCAAATCACATGGCTATACACATAACCAAACATATAGACCATTTTAACACAACACCTATACATGCCATATAGCCAAATACACAAGTTCAAAAGTACCAAAATGACAACTAGATAGTGTGATGAGATCTCCCACAACTCCCAATTTAAGCAAGCTTCGAAATCACTATAAAACACGAAAAATTAAACAGAGTAAGTTATAAAGCTTAGTAAGCTCGTATAGTTAATAAGTAAAACTTACCATTCATTCTCAAATTAAGTTATCTATCATAAAAATTACAGTTCAACTTAATCACAAGGCTAATATATGTTCATCCACATAGTATATCATGTAACTCACGAACTTTATAGATTCAATGCTTATACGGTTTACATACATACCTGTACTAATACGTATCTATCTCTTACCTTTTCATATCTTTAATATACCCCTTGAACCATTTGGAATAATATCGAATACTTAAGAATCTCACACTCTAAGTGCCAATACGGCTGAATTTATCTCAATTTGATATCTCATATAATGCTCATTCTCAAGCTATCAACGGGTAGGCTCAGACAAGATGACGGTGAAAACGTAGCTACACAGTGTTGCTCACAAAAGCTTATGAGAATCCCCAACACATACCGAAAAACTCAGCCACTGGTAGAACATACGGACCAACACCCAAACACAATAACCCCTAATGAAATGTCATTTGTATCCTATCTATTCCTAAGGTTCAACTGGGATTTCACATTGTCGAATCTTCGTTGACCATTTCCGTAAGGTCATATTCATTAACAATACAATTATAAAGCATTTAAAACACAATTACATTAATGCTTATTAACATACGAACTTACCTCGGATTTATACGGAGAGAATCGAGCTATCAATCAATTATTTTATTTTTCCCCCAATCTAACTCCAAGCTTTTCTTTTCTTGATCTATATATAATCAAATTTAACTAATTCAAAATACATTCTATTCAATTCAGTCCAAAAATTTATATTATGGTAATTTTACAATTTTACCCCTAATATTTCAACTTCTTTAGAATTTAGTCCTTAGCTCTTAAAAATGCAATTTCATGCAATTAAGTCTACACCCATGCTAGTCGAATTTCACCTATACTCATAGCAGCTCATGTTTTTCATTATTTCTCACATTTACCACATAAATTTCACATTTCTCAATTTTAATTGATAATTTTGTCAAAAATCACTTAACAAATGTTGTTTATCTAACAACAACCATTCATTTTCTATCATTAAACATCAAAATACACAATTATTCATCAATGTTAAAACCCTATACTTTTAACAGTTTCATAAATTAGTCCCTAGGCTAGCTAGATTAAGTTACAACGACTCCAAAAACATAAAATCATTAAAAATCGAGTTAAAAATCACTTATGTACACAAAGGGAACTTGGCCGAACCTTCAAGCACAATAATGGAGTTTCTTTCTTCTTATTTTTGGTGCAAAAATTAACTAAAGAACATGATAACTTTGTTTATGTCAATTTACTTTAACTTATTTATTAATTTACTAATTTAACCTTGTTAATTAACTACAAAAAACATTTAATTCATGTCCATCTTTGTCCACTCATATTAAAAACGGTATAATTGCCACATAGGACTTCCATTTTAAAATTCCATAGCTATTAGACCCCTTTATCTATTAGAACTCAACTTTTACACTTTACGCGATTTAGTCCTTTTTATCAAATTAAGCATTCAAATGATAAAATTTCTTAACGAAATTTTTACACAATTATACTATCGTGTTGTTGACCTCAAAATAATAATAAAATAAATATTTTAACCTTAGATTTGTGGTTCCAAAACCACTGTTTTGATTTGACTAAAAACGAACTATTACAGCTCTAACCTCTGACAAAATGATAGTGTCTTTCATTCCCGTACGAGTAGTCTCGGTAGCACTATTTTGGCTCGGACGTCTACTTTTCTAAGAGGTAGAAATTTTATTTCTTTCTTATCTTCATCCTCTTTTGGAAATTTAGGACAATTACAAATAAAATGATCAGTTGATCCACATCTATAACAGGCTCCTGATTTACCTCTACACACGCCAATATAATATTTCCCGCAATATCTACAATTGGGCTTCGGAGCATTTTGTACACTACCAACACTATCAGTTGGTTTAGTACGTACTCTAAAATCATGTTGAATCGTCTTGTTTTTGTTCGGATGCTCAGACACTAAAGTAGCCCAGCTAAAATCATCTTTAGTCTTTTTCACTGGTGATGCAAAATACGACTTGGAAGAACCTATCTTGTGGAACTCTAGAATCCGTTTGTTCTGTTGTAGCTTGCGATTGTACTCTTCTTCTATTTTCTATACACGATCAGACAAGATAACAAATTCTCATATTTCATTACCTCTGATCATCATTCGGATTTCATCATTCAAGCCATCTTCAAATTGGATACACATTTCTTCTTCAGTAGGCACAATTTCTCAGGCATATTTACTGAGATACATAAATTCTCTCTCGTATTTTGCTACCGATCTATTTCCTTGATGTAACTCAAGAAATTCTCTCTTTTTCTTATCCAGATACCTTTTCTTGACATATTTATTTTTAAACTCAGTCTGAAAGTATTCCCAGGAAATTTTCTCTCTCGGTACCATAACTACTATTGTCGACCACCAACTATACGCTTCCTCTTTTAATAACGAAATAGCACATCTAAGACAGTCATCGGGAGAGCAAGCCATTTCTTCAAAAACCCGTAATATATTTTAAAGCCAGTACTAAGCTTTAACCAGATCTTCCTCTAATCTGCCTCGAAATTCTTCAGCACCACACTTTCTAAGTTTCTCAATCGGAATACGTCTATTAAGTTAAATCACTGGAGGAGGTGGAGGTGCAACTTGAGGTACAACAAGTGGTATAATAGGGGGTGGAGGTCACTGAGCCAGATTTTTCACTTGCACAAACTCGTTGAACCACTAGT
This sequence comes from Gossypium longicalyx, assembly GCA_025698465.1. Taxonomy (NCBI): domain Eukaryota; kingdom Viridiplantae; phylum Streptophyta; class Magnoliopsida; order Malvales; family Malvaceae; genus Gossypium; species Gossypium longicalyx. Next base: position 59,940,434 of record CM046995.1, on the reverse strand, counting down.
TCATATACCTAAAGAACATATTTTTAAGCTCATGTTCTTGAGCCGGAGGAATAGGACATTACTACTTGTCCCATGATCAGAAGTCGGTACGTTCCATGATAAGAAAATGAAGGTTAGATCAGATCATACACATCACACTATCGTAGATTTATATGGCATGTAATTCTAGACATTTCGCATGCTACGTTCAGTTTGAGAATCGACTAAACTATAGCTCTAATACCACTAAATGTAACACCCCTAACTCGTATTCGTTGTCAGAACAGGGTTACAGAGCATTACCGGACTAACAAAATAGTAAACCATTCAATTCATACATCAATACAAACATAATCTAATTACATATTCATAATGTCCTTTAATCGAGCCTTCAGGGCCCTAAAAGTACTTTGAAAATGGTCTGAGACTAAATTAGAAACATTTGGGAATTTTAGGAAAAAGTTGAAAAATTTGGACTGTAGGGGTCACACGGCCGTGTCGCTTACATGGCTGAGACACACACCTGTGTCTCAGGCCATGTGGATATTTGAAATAGGGACACAAGGCCATATCCTAGCCCGTGTCCGTGCCCGTCTAACTCATTAACTTGGGTCACACGACCAAGCCACACGCCTGTCTGCTAGGAAGTGTACCCTTCGAAATGATCTTACACGCCCGTATGCCAGGCCATGTAATAGCCTAATATGCCAGACCATGTAATAGCTTAACTTGTATACATTGAACCTATAAGGGACACACAGACGTATGTCACACACGGCTGAGACACACACCCATGTCTCAGGCCATGTGGTTTCAAAATGAATCTTAAAACACAAGTTTACCATTTCATAATTGCTTAGACCTTAAAAAACTCAAATACCAATCAAAATACCAATCCAAAATGACAATAATCGAGCCATAAACACATCAAACCAAACCAAATAGTGTCTAACCAATGTACCCTCAATGATACCACAAGTATATAACATTTTCACCACAAAATAAACATCAATTCAATTCATCAACTCTTTCAAACAATACCTAATCAATATACCTAACAAAGTTACCATAATCACTACAATTCAAATACATATATATCACACATACTAGCATCACAATTATACATCATTCTTATACCAATATGCAAGTTGGTTATATAAAAAAAATATCATTCATAATATTTACATAAGACAAACTTTGACCAAAACCGCACAAAAGCCTATACATGCCATATAATCTAAATTAAACATTTCAAAAACTACTGAGATAAACTAGATAGTGTGACTTGAATGCTGATTCGATCGTCCAACCTTCTGAAAATATACAATGACATTAAACAGCACAAGTAAACTTAATGAAGCTTAGTAAGTTCGACGAGTTAAACGAAAATCTTACCAAGCTAACTATAATAAATCAAACTATAAAAATCATCCAAGAGAAATCCCTATCATTCACAACTTCAATCGATAAATACATCTGTGTTCAAATCAATACAAAAATAAATAACATGTCTTTCAAATTCGTTAAATAAATTACCTTACCGAGATTTTCCATTTGAAGAATGACTTACAAGTAAGAGTACATTGTCAACAAAAGCTCATAAGAGCTGGTCCTCCTGAATACGCCAACAGAAGCTCGAAAGCTAAATAGAAGCTCATAAGAGCTGAACAGAAGCTTGTGAGAGCTGATCCACCCAATCAAGCCAAACAGAAAGTAAAACACAAGAGTTCGCAACAAATGTTGAACCCTGGTTTACTTGGGTAAAATGCCGATATCTCTCTCCAATACCATCTCCACTCCAAACCCCCGTCTTACACCAAATCACAAATGTACTCAAATCCCGCGTTCAATTCAAATTGAATATCAAATTCAATATTATATTTCAAACAATAATTCTTTTCCAATAATAGAATATATATATAATATCAATCACCAATTAATGCAAATGTTAAATTTTAACCGTACTAACTTACCTAGACTGAATTGTAATAATTGCAGAAGGCTAAGGACTATTCCGTTATTATTCTTTTTCCATGAGTATCTACAGAATCTTGATCTAAAATATAAAATTACTTATTTATTAGCATATATTTCATTTCCAATCCAATTTACAATTAATACCCTTTTATTTTTCAAATTTACACAATTACCCCAAACTTTTACAAATTTTACAATTTAATCCCTTAATTAGTTAATTCATCAAATTAACTAATTTTCTCAAATCAATAATTTATCCAAATATTCTAGGCCCTCAAAAAGCCCCTAATAAACATCAAATTCACTATCCAACCCTAATATTTTTGACATTTTCACAATTTAATCCTAAAAATCAAAATTTAACAAAAATCACTTTACCAAATCATTACACAACACAATCAAAGTTCCAAATACATGATATTCATCAAAAAAATCTAGTATTCAACAATGGAAACTTCCAAAATTTTTAACAGAATCAGAAACGAAGGTACGGTCTAGCTAGACCTAGTTGCAATGATCTCAAAAGCATAAAAATTACAAGAAATGGGTAAGAATTGAACTCACATGCAAGAAGATAAAGAACTGAAATGTGAAGATCTCCCCCCAAATGTTGAATTCGGCCAAATTATGAATATGAATAGAAATTGTTTTGTTTTTCTATTTGTTTTTAACTAATTTCAATTTATTTATCATTTTTCCATTAATTACTAATTTTTTTAATCTTTTTCCTTATTAATGTCGTCCCACCTCATTAATTAAGGCATAATTACCATATAGATCCTTCTTCAATTAATAAATAATCAATTTAATCACCTAAATGCATTATTTAACAACTTTTGTATCTTTTTCATTTTAGTCATTTTTTCCTAAATTAACTAACTAAACATTAATATTTCTAAATCAAATTTTAATACAACTATAATGACTCTATAAATATTCTAAAAATAATATCTACGAGTCGACACGATGAAATTTGTGGTCTCGAAACCACTATTCTGTCACTACTAAAAATCGGGCTGTTATAGCGAGGCAAAGGTATGGAAGAATTTCGTGTTTTTATCGCCGGCCTTAAGCCAATTAATCCTCGCCCTTTGTTCCCAGTGTAGTTCCTTCTTGTCAACCTCTCAATTTAATTGAATTTTTGTATCAATTAAATCGTCTAAAGTTTCATTTTGTCGATCTGCATTCATTAAATCTTCTAGCTTTCGGTTCAGCTTCACTTTTAATTCATTCAGGGAATGCATCGACCCAATCCCATCAAACCCCTACCAAGGCTTTCCATTTTTTTGTATGAAATCCCCACTTGTTAAGCTCCATATTCTTTGGACTTCTCCTTCAAAGGTCTCCTCCATCATCCACCAAGCTTCAAAATAAAAATTTTCTTTTTTCCTCTCTATGCCCTTTTCTTCTAATTGAATTAGGAAAGGACAATGGTCAAAGAAAAAATATGGTAAATGTCGAACTGAAGCATGTGAAAATCACTCTAACCAGTTTGTATTCGCCACTCCCCTATCAAGTTGCTCCCTAATATTCATTTCCAACAGATTTCCCATTTCCTATGTGAACTATGGACCTAAAAAACCCATATCATAAAGACCACAATCCGAAAGAGTTTCTCGAAACTACTCCATTCTTTTTTCTTCTCTTGGCAATCCACCATTTTTCTCAGACGCATATAAAAATTCATTAAAATCTCCATAAACTAACCATAGAAGATCAATAGTCGTCCTCAGTCTTCTTAACTTATTCCACGAATCACTTTTTCCTTTTGCAAAAAGAGATTCATAAAACCCCGTAAAATGCCATTTCAACTCCACTTCTTTGACTTAACTGTCACATCAATATAATTCCTAGAGAAACTCCTAAGTAGAATATCCACCTCCTCTTTCCAGGCTAAATATAAACCACTTTTGGTCCCTTCTGCCCCCACCTCAATCCCGTTTATGAAACCATATTGCCTCCTAACTAATTTCATCTTATGATTATCAAGTTTCGTCTCCATAAAGAAGGCAAATTGAGGTTTATATAACTTCAATACATTCTGAAGTCGATGCACTGCCCGTGGACTCCTCAAACCACGACATTCCAACATCAAATTTTTATTACGCCTAGTTGGCAAGCCAACTAGCTGCCGCCGATCCTAGATTTGGTGATGTTTGATCTTCTTCTATAGAATTACCCATTTGAAATATGCTTTCTCCAATTTCAGATTCCTCTGCTACTAGTTTTGCCTTTTTTCCCCTCCGACTTTACCTACGAAGAGTGATCCTAAATCCTCTAGACCCTTCCAATCTCCTTTCCTTTTCCGATAAGTGAATGCCCCCTCACTTTGATCCATTAGGGAATTATTTCCTATTCGTCTCCATCCTTTCCTTAATCCCTTAGGTTCATCAATGATGTTATGAGATGAATCTACTTGGCCTATTTCTGTAGTTAAAGGAGAGCTGGCCCAAATTAAAGGCCCATTTTGTTCCATTTTATCACTATTTGAAATTTTAGAATAGAAGACTTTATCATTGCGTTCATTCTTATCATCATACCAAATTTTATCCTTATCTTTTTCCTTAACATCCGGTCATGACAAGTGAGAGTCCAGGTTGGTTTCTACCTCTCTTATTTTCGAATTATCCTTCACCATCGTCCACCTTTTGCCCTAAACTGTATCAGAATTTTTGTTTTCCCCCTTGTTTCATCAAATCTTCCCAAGTAGAAGCATTACGTCATTGATTTCTTCATATTTTCTCCTAGTTGCATACTTACCTTCCCCATCAAGCTTGATTCTGCTTTCAGAGCTAAAGAGAAAGGTAGATCGTCTCTTGGTAATTCCTTAGATTCATCTAGAGTATCTTTACATTCCTTAATTTCGTGTCCCATTCGCCCACATCCAAAGCAAAATCCAGGAAAATTTTCACACTTAAAAGGGACCCAAGATTTTCCTTACATACCAACCGAATGAAAATCCCTCTACATAGAGGCTTTTGAACTTTTAACTCCACTTTTATACGACAGAAATCCCCATTTATTTATGAACTAATGATTCCTTCAAAAGTGGATCCAATCGGATGTGTAAGATCTTTATATTCGCATTCAGGTGGACAGGGACCTATTTTAAGCCAAAATGGAAACTCAAGCAAATGAAGGTTGCTTCTTTCCATTGCTTTGTCCAATTTTTTGAAAATCACCAAATTTTGTCTAAAAAGCCAAGGCCTTCCTACCAGCATTAATTCCAGATCTTCCTCATCATCAAACTCAATCATAAACAGGTTTTGACTAACAATTTTAAGGTCAAATTTCTTTTTTGTTTTCTAGATACTTTTTAATTGGGCTCGAAAGCTATACGAATTGTAGGTTTTCGTTGTCTAGACCGTTCCTAAGAGAGTCGACTTTCCACTGGGGATTACCGGCGAGCTTTTAACTATTAGATGTACCAGTTCTTCTTCTAGGAGAGGGATGTCGTCCCTCTCCATAATCCCTCTCCATAACTATCTTCGTCATCGCCCTACTCAGAACCCAACCACAGCAGACCTATTTCTTTGGGAGACTACGAGAGAGCACTCTTGACTTACGCCAATGTAAACTTAAGTACTCTTTCTGTTTTTTTATATAGTTTGTTCTATGTTATTAGTTGCAGTTTTAAGTCTTTTATGCATCGTGATTATCATATGATGTTTAATACTCATGTTGATTAATGGGAACATTTTTTAAAAGGATAAATCTAAAAATTATACATGAACTTTGATTTAATGTGCGATTCTATACATAATCTTTAATTTGGTGCAATTATACACGCGAAACTCTAATTGTGGTTCAAATGTATAGTTGAAACTTTAATTTTAATTTAATCATACACATTTAAAGAAATAAATACATCAATTTATTTTTATATTGGATAAATATAATTATTTATGTATGTAGTATATAAACATAAAATGATGTTATATCAATAATTGTATTAATAATTTATAAGAATTAAGTCAAACCAAAATTTCATGTATAAAATGCACAAAATCAAAATTCATGTATACAATTTGCACATTGAACAATAGTTCATATATAGTTTTGAGATTTATCTCTTTTTTAAAAAGTAATTATAATGTTAATATATGATTTCACATATTATCAATAAAGTAAATGTAATTATCATTATCGAGTGACGTGACGTGTCATTTCATGTGTTAATTTATCATCAATAAAACAAATATAATTATGAGTTTAAAGTTGATTTATTTAAATCTCTCACTAATGTAATTATACATCATCATTAAAAATTGTAAATAAATTCTAATTAAATCTGAAAAGAAAATCATATTTAAAATTTAAATATAAAAATAACATCCACTTTAAATATAACTAAAAAAACAAAATATTTTGGAACTCCAAGGACTCAATGTTTCCATATGTGCTTCTCTACCTTTTTTTATATTATATTAGTTTTCTTTATTGTGCGAAGCATATATTTACTATATATATTATTTGGAATATAATGTTTGTAATATTTTGAATATATATGTATAAATTTTGCGGAAAAAATATTGAAATTTAAATAGTATTAAAAATTATTTTACACAGAATAGTAATAATGTGTTAATTAAAATATATTTCATTAATAAAAATATAAACATATATTAAACAAAATGATTTATAATCATAGTTTTATTTACAATAAAAAGTTAGGAATGTATCGTAAAAAAAAAAAAAAACATACCATTCTTTTAATCTTCATGTAAAATTTCAAAAAACACTAAGATTCAATAGTATTAAATGTTTGTTTGTACTAATAACATGTATAAATTACAAAATTAATAAATTTATATAAAATTTAAGTTAAAAATTAATAGTAAGTTTTATATTAGAAAATCATTTAATGTCAACCAAATAATGCTTAAATAAATTAAAAACATTATATAAAATATAAAATATAAAATTTAGACACTACAATGTTAAAATTAAATAATTCAAATAATGATGATCTTTTTTGCAATTAGGTCTAAGCTTTGTGTGTATATTTATATGATATGTAATTGTATTCAAATTTTGCAATTTAACGTTTAATTTATGATATTTTATTTAGGGTGATTATTCAAATATTTAATTTATACACACTTCTATTGATATTAAATAAATTATGTATAAAAGTAATTGATATAAATATTTATAAGTATGATATTATAAAATGATTACATAAATATACATACAATGTTTAAATTTAAGAAGATGTAATATAATAAATTAACCCATGCATAAAGATTTGTACGAAGGCTAAATTTATACACATAATGCACCAAAACATGTATCCTCATTGTTTATCTATTATTTTGTTATTTAAATGTAATTTATTTACTTAATACACATATGTATAATGTTTAAATATGTTTATTATTTAAAACTTAATTATTACTATTGAAGAAATTATATTTAAAAATAGACCAATTTTAAATAGGGTGAACTATGTAAATAGTCACTCAATTATAAAAAAAAAATCTCATTTTAGGCATTTAAAATAAATAAAAAAATTTGTAATTCAAACACTCACGATATATATTTCGTTCATTTTAATTACTCCCATTAAACACGCTAACAAAAATTTACATGACAATTTTTTTAACATGTCTACTTACCACGTCAAAAGTATTGTATACTATTTAAATGACTAAACATAATTTATCCAATACTAAATTATTAAGCAAAATAAAAGAAAACAATAATTAAATAGTTCAAAGAAGTGATAAAATCTAAACCTCATCTTCCTCCTCAAATTTGCAAAAAATAAATATTTTTATTATAAAATACCTAAAGTTTCAATCTTTGACTTGAATAATGTATACATTTTATTTGGGGTTTTTTTGTTTTTATAAAAAAATTGTTATAAATTACCAAAACATTTTATTTCTGATTCTTCTTAGAATCAATGTAAAAAAAAGAATGGGATTTGAGTTAGCTGAATGGTTCTTTGAAAAGTAACCAAAGTTTCAATCTTGACTTGGAAACTACAATCCGATTGATGGTGTTTTGAGTTGTTTCTTCTTTAATGGAGTTATTATGGTGTTTTGAGTTGTTTCTTCTTTAATGGAGTTATTGAGGATAATAATAAATTTTGGGGTTATTGAGGATAATAGTAAATTTTGGGGTTAGAAAACGTTGATTCTTTGCGGGGGATAGTTATGGATGAAGTTGGTCCTAGTAATCAAGGGGAGCCTCCGAGGACCTTAGAATCGGGCTCCGGTGGAGGCCGAGGCAGCTGGTTTTTGGACCCTACTCAACTAGAAACGAAGCTGATAGAAAGCTGCATGTTGTTGTTAGGAAGCCTATTAGTTCTCTTTTTTCTAATTATATGTCATTTGCAAGGTGAGGAAGAAGGTATTTTCAACTTTTTAATTATTGTTTTTCTTTTAATTTATTAATAATTAATATTCGGCCAAATTATATTTTAGTCCTTTCATTAGTATGCAACACTTAGGACATGGTAAATTGTGTTATGTGGTATCCAATAATTAATTTATATTTTAAAAAATGTCATGTTTGATTTTTTCTATTAGAATTTTTAAGGAGAGTCACCATTTTTAATAAAAATGACAAAAATTAATGAATTATGTAACGTGAATACTTAAATTAATTTTTTATTTTAAATACGTGAAATTTTTTTTATAATTGTGTAATTTAACCTTTTAAATATAGCTAAAATAAAAAAAATTTTGAAAGCCTGAAACAAGTTTCCTAAAATATTCATGTTACTCTTTATATGAATAGATTTTACATAATTCTAAAAGATTGAAACGGAAAAGATGATGGTTACAACCATTATTTAAGAGTGAGTAAAATTCGATTTGATTTGAAAAAATCTAAAGAAAATTTGAATTTTGAATTAACCGAATTGAGTTATTCAAATTATTCGAGACAACTAAATTAAGTAATTCGAGTTTCGAGTTCGAATCGAGTTGAATTTTATAATTCAAATAACTCGAATAATATATTAGTGTATATACCCTTTTGGTTCCTGTCAAGTTTGAAAATAAGCCAATTAGTCTCTCTCAACAAAAATTACAAATTAATTCAAATTAATTTTTAAAATTCCAAAATTTATATTTTTAAAAAATAATAAAAATTCTAAAAAAATTCTAAAAAATGTATAAAAAAAGTTAAAATTAAAAAATTTGTAAGATAATAATTTTGGAACCTAAATAACAGTTCATGTTTATGATACTAAAGTATATTTTTTTATTATTTTTCTTTGAAAAAGTTTTAAAATGTTTCAAATTTATATGCTCTAATATAAAATTAATTATATTGTAACAAAGATTTTAATTTAACGTGTGTAATTTAACTCAAACAATTTAACTCGATTCGACTCAAATTTTATTTCACTCGACTTGATTCGAAAAAAATTTTAAATCAATGACAAAATAAAAATTATCGACTTGATTAACACGAAATTTTTTCACCATCATTGAAAGAGTGTAGATCAATAACAAAATTGTCTTTTCAGGACAAGGGATGGAATGCAGTTCTCTCCAAAGGGATTTTGCACTACGTTCATTTCTTCATACAAGTCGGAATATATTTTTTTATTTTGAAGAATCAATTTCAATGAAGTTTAAAAACTCGATTATTGTAAAATATAATAAATTTTCCTTTTTCAAAACCAAAACTATCTAAGCTCAGACACATATACGCCTGATGGACACTTGAAAAATTCAACATTTATACCAAAAAGAAAGAAAAAAATTGAAGTTAGTGAAGAAACAAAGTTGAAAAAGCAAATGATATTTTCTTTTTTAGAAAAAGAAAAACAGCAAACTGGAATATCCGAGAGTTCCTACCAAAACAAAACATTGTTTAAGCTTTGAGTGTGGGATCACAAATTTCAAATTGGCTGAATTGAGCGCACTCATTCAGCTCATTGATTGGAATAAAAGCCACTATAATAGGGAGCCTTGAGCAGTTGGAACTCTTGGAAATGGTTGTCACCATCACCATTATGCACTTGAGATTCAGTTGTCTGCTGTTCCATCTGCCAGTTTTCAGATAAGGCACTTGGAAATCCTCGTGAACTTGCATTCATAGCTGGCTGAGACATACTGGTACTAGGGTTGACATGCATGGGGTATGCAATTGAACCGTGTTTTGGCTCACAAGAAACCCAGGATTCGTTTGACAGAAGAGAGAGAGCACGATGAAGATCTTGCGTCGTAGCCATGTTTGAATCAACTCTGGATTCTTCTACACCTACAAAATTTGACCAAATTTGTTAAGCTGTATATCAGTTCCATAAGGAGAGCATCATTTCAATAACCATTAAAGGCCTTCAGAACCATCACTCATCTCCCATCAGGATAACTAACATGTACCTCTGCTGAAAGTTAATTATTCAACATTCTGCCACATATGTACATCATATTTCGGCAAAAAACACCAATCCCTCAAGTAGCATTACTCCATGTCCCATTGAGGGCAGCATGTCACTTAATGTACATTGATCATTCCATAGGAAACCGTTTCATCATCAAACATCTATTGCTAACTACCTAGACGCTATCCAAAAGTGTTCAGGAAAGAACTTGTAGCGTAAGGATCTAAAAGTCGAAAAATCATTGTCCTAAATCTGTTTATCCAAACAAAAAGAACCTTCACTTCCACATGACACAGCAAAAGCTTTATGAAATAAGTAGGCACGTTATTTCTTTACCTTTTGATGAAGAATTGAATATTTATTATGGAGAAAACAATTTTCAAAGGTAGAGACCTAGCAAAATTAGTGGTACATCAAGATTCTCACCTCTTTGGCCTCACGCTCATCCTCTCATGATTGTGATCATGTTTTTATCTTAAGGGAGCATTCTTGGGGTATTTATTTTACTCCATATATAAGTTCATTTAAAAACAATTTGTGTTAAACTAGCACTAGAAGATAACATTTGTCATTAATCAAAATCAAAATGCATATCATAAATCTTGTTTCTTAGTAAGATAAACAAACCAAACCTTGGTTGAGAATGTCATCTGTACTTTGCTTGCCCTTGGTGGGCAGGAATCCATTGGAATCATGACATCGCATTGTGATGGAATTCAAAAGCTGATTGCCAGGGAGGTTTGGCTGTCCATTAACATTTCCAACTTTTGTAGGTGTATAACCTTTCATTTGAGAGGACTTGGAATCAAATGTGCCTTCCCATGTAAAAATTTCATTGGGTCTAGCATTATGAAGAAATGGCACTTTATTCCAGATGAAACTCATCTGTTGCTTCCCATCTGCAACAAGTAGAGGCACAACTTATAAAGCCTTAACACATATACTTCAAAGCTGGGATAGCAATTATAATAGAAACATAGCATCCAATAAAGTAAGGTGACCCAAACTATTTGAGTATAAGATGTTATAGAATAAAATCAAGCAACTACTCAATAAGCATGAATTAAAGCACTTGCATAATATCTTGATGGACAAGTAACATACAACAAAATTATATGCATAAAAAACATCAAATCTAAGTCTGAAACTGATACCATTTGGCGAAGATGAAAATCTTGTACCACTGAAGTGGAATGCTTCTGTCTGTGGTTTGCGGCGTCTTGCATTGTGGTCAGAAAGGCGCCGGCGACAACTTCTCTTCTTTTCATCAAACTCCGACAGGCCATGGAACCTTTGACAGCATTAACATAATTATGATTTTAACATTCATCAAGAGTTCACAAGCCCAACAATAAGGAATCAAATACCTACTACTGTTTGATACTAAGATAAGTAAAACATCACCATGCAAATACACAATCAATAAAGAAAATATTCTTGGATACAATCAACTTCCAATGTAAAAATCATCAGAATAAAGAAAAAAGTTTACTTGCTACACTGTTGGCAGAACCGACGTTCCTGACCACGTACAATGACCTTTGGACTCTTTGAATGACTTTCACAAATTCTGTGTTTCCGATGGTAATCCTTTGCTGAGGAGAGGTCAAAGTTACAGTCTTCAACTTGGCAACGCAGAACATGTATGCCCTGACAATTGGGTTTAGATCTCTTTGCTTGGGGAGGAGATTGTCCAGAAGTGGAAGAATAAGACAAATTCTTAGTATTGCTTCCTCCAGAAACATCTTCAAAGTATGTCCGTTTACCAAGCTTTAAACTGAGCAATGGCTCACCAGAGCCAACTGAAGCCTCAAGTGTTGGGGAAGTACCAGCCAGCTCAGCCCTGAAAGCTTCGTTCTGGTTGCTAATATCATCTGGTATAGCTTCAAAGGCTTCCGAAGTAAATTTGGTCATTTTTACCTCCCCCATTGAAGAAGAATTAATAGATGCCGATTTTGAACTTTTAGACAAAGAAGCAAGGCCCAAATCTGAGCCAGAACCACCACTACCTCCAGCAGCACCAGAAGAATAGAAAGACCCTGAGTTCATTCCTCCCTCTCCATCAATATCCCACTCTTCAGGTCTGAGCTTCCTTGGAATTTCAGTTGGTGTTGCATTTAACATCATCAAGTTTTCCCAGTCCCATTGCAAAGGCGTTTTGGCATTCCAATCCATCGGAGAGATAGAACTCATAGAACACTAAGCACAGTCTTCATATAAAACAGAAGCAACCTCTCACCAGATCCTGAAAGTATAACCTTTGACGCTTGTTCAATTCATAGACGAAATAAACAGGGCAAAGAAGATTCAATTATGCTAAATCCAACCATACATGAAGGAAACCATTCGTGGAATCCATATGGATACAGAGCATGCAAAACCAAAAATATGCGAAATCATTCTGTTATGTAAAGAACAAATTTTACCTATACATCCAACAACATCAGAGTCCAATCATCTCTGTTTTTCAGATCTAGAGGAGTGCAACTTAGAAAAATGTCAATCCACTTTAACATAACAATAGTTCGTTCACCCCTTCCCCAATTTTTTCGCTAAAAGCATTTGCTGATGACACTTCAAATATGCTTCACTGAAAAACGCAACAAATATCAGAGAGGTTGAACTAAACTAGCAACCAATTTTCAAGCCAAGCAAGTTTTTACGCAGATATCAATTTCCATCCTTCTAAAACAGATAACTTAAGCAAGGATGCAAAAAAATCATGGATTACGTCTAAAAATTCGGAGCAAGAAAAGTAGTACAGCTTTTCTCCTCCTTTCATTCTGCAGACAATGACATGTTAATAGCATAATTCCAAAGGATCTCACTGTTCACTCTTGTAATAAGTAAATCTACACCATCCGGATAAAAAGTTTCACTTCAGTCCCAAATAAATAAGTGTGTGTATCAAAGCGCTCCCTAAACTTGCAACACTTGGACCAAAATCCTAGAGGAGTTTACCCTTATCTATCAACCCATCGGAAACTAACTACCAGGTTTTTGCACCATTAACAATCGGCTCTCTCTCACCAATTATTATAGGAAGCAGTAACAGTTTTCAAGGGGTAAAAGAAAAAAAAAAAATCTGACGATTAAACTTCGCTGATGTTACCGTACTCTAAAAAATTTCACATCTTCAATAATTCACTTCAATAATTCAATTATCCGGGCAATCCCACAAAGTAGGTCCCTGACTGAGACCCACAAGAGACCGATGAATACTTGAAAAAAAAAATTGAATTAAACCCTAATCTACCATAAATCAAAAGTTATAGCCTTAAGAAGGGAAAAAGAAAGCTACCCAGCAGCCTCTTCTTAGTTCTTACCCCTACAGAAAATATAAGAAGCAATCAACAAAAAAGTCAAATACAAGAAATGCATCAAAAGAGAATCATTTCAAGAAATGAAATTATACTCATAAGTCGTAAATTTATTTTACATACAGAAGTTATTAGTTCCGCACTGAAACAGAAATAAGTAAACTAATTTCTTTTATAGAAATCATGGCAGAAAATAAATTTTAGAAAGTATCTGCTCCCTTACCAGCTATCACCCATCACATCTTTATTCATTTTATAGTAAATAAATTTCAGCCAGATATATAAAGTGAAAAACAAAAAGGAAAACTGTATATATAAAGAAAACGTAGTCGTTTTCCTTCACTTTCCCCAGAAAACAAGATACCAAAAGGAAAGTAACAATAACGAATTTATTGTTTTTTGAAAATGCATACATAATTTTCTTTTCATATTACCTTTTCTAAAGTTCAAATAATTGATATAATAATAGAAGGTATGAAGAAACTAATGTATCAATCTGAGGTGCAAAAACAAGATGTTTCTCCATTTTTAGAAATTCTAGTTCCTCATTATCACTCTCTTTATTAATCTTTTAAAAAAGAGAAGAAACTTACTGGTGAGTTACTTACGATCGCCCTCAGCTGAGTCTGACTCGGAGACTGAAAATAGAGGAAAATACAATGGCAGAAACAACAAAAGCGGAAAAAAACACCTTCGCTTTTTGGGACGAAAGCATTTTCTTTCCTTTCCGTTTTATTAAATCTGTAGTAATTAAAAATAAGGACACGTGGCGGTAAGAAGTACTTAATAGTGTTGGTAGCGAGCCAGAAAGGAATTTTCAACCGATTCACTTGACTCGGCTATGACGAGTCAACTCGACGATGACAGCTTCAATTCACTGCTTATCCACTTGGATCGACAGCGTGATTGGAAACTACGGCAAGATAAAGATTGATTGTGAAATTAATTAATTAAGTATTATCAATTTTTTAAATATATAAAAATATTAATATACACCCACTTTTTTTTTAACTCAATTTAAATTATTTAAAAAATAATTCCCTTCTGCAATCATTATCACCAGCTTAATTCTCATACTTAGAAGGCTTTCACAGCTTGGTTTCTTCTAGAAACTCTAACTTCTCATAGGATTAAAATGACTATTTTAGTTCATTAATCTCATGACATATTGATTTTCCATCTCCTCCTTAATCATTTCAACTCAGCAGCATGAAAACTTTTCCGAATTCTACGAATCAGCACAGGCAGGGCGATAGGTTCTCCTTGCTGGAAGGAAAATGTTAGCGGAGAGGTTAAAAACAATAGGGACGATGTTCTACAATGTAGTCACTACATACCCCTGGTTAGTCTTGAAGGAAAACCTCTACCCTGTGTGATATACTGCCATGGGAACAGTGGCCGCAGGGCTGATGCTAAAATCTTTGCAGCCTTCAAATATAACAGTTTTCACTCTTGATCTAGCTTATCCATAAGAGAACATGTCACCCTCACCTTGGCTTGGAACGAAGTAAGCCGTTACTTATGCATTAACATTCTTGTTGATATTGGTGGTGGTTTAACATCGTACTACACACAATCAATCTGTCATATAAATTGTTCTTCCAAGTGTTGAATTGTCAAACAAAGAAAATATTTAACATCTTTGTGTGCCAGGCTTGTGGATGATTCCATGTTCCGGCCATTACGTCATAAATAGTAGAAGAGTTGGGTTTAGTATTATCTGATTGTGATTCACAATGGTTAGCGAGAAGAAAATTACCAAAAAGCGGCGGATTAGAAGATCCATTGGTGACTTTAAAGTTCATATGCATTTGGAAGTGTACTTTCATTTTGCATGGTTGTGGCTTCTGTTACATATGACTGGCTTTTACCAGTTATGGCTATTTACTTGCTTTGTGCTTTTGCTTCTGATTTAGATGGGTTATGAGGTCACCACAAAACCAAGTGATGAGAAATTTAGCATAACTAATTGCATTAAAGCATTGTATAAGATACAAGGCATTGAAGAGTGGCTCTATTTTGAATCTCTTCGAAGACCCCACCCTAAGGAAAACCTTTATCTCTTTAGAAGGTGGGCAAGATAAGGCTGACATGGTTGCAAGACAAGTGTGAGAAACATACAATGACTGTGTCTGAGGTAAGGGTGGTTGCATCACAAGTGCTAGGATTTTGACTGCAATTGTTTAATCTTAGGGAGCTTGTTTGTTCAAACATTGGATGTTCTAGTTGTAGGGTTACCGATGTTCACAGGCACGTGTCTACATGTAATTTTGAAGATAGTGGAATTGTGCTTTTGCATTGGGCTACATTCATTTGGTTAATGGTGACCACATTCATCTTCCTCGACTGTTTTAAATCTGGGGCTTCCCCCATGGGAGTCAGGTCATCAGCTGAAGGGTGGCTTCTCTACATTTAAGCAATAAATTTAGTGTTGAAGATACAAATCTCAAGTGAAGGTCTATTTGATTAAAAAAATGTCAGCTGAAGGTACAAATCTCAAATGAAAGTCATTTTGAATAATAAAAAAAACATGAGGTAAAAAAATGTCTTGCTAAAAGGTTAACAACTATAAATCTAGTGTTATTCCCTCGTAATAATACGAGAAAAAGAGTAAAATAGTGTATTACCAATTTAAAATTTTTTTAAGGTAAATTGAGTTTTTCAGTAATATATGGAAAATTTTTCGAGATGAGATTCGTGTAATATATATATATATATATATATATAATATGTTAGAAAAATTATTTTTATGGGAATTTTTTGAGACATATTCTCAATAGGTAAAGGTAGAGAGTTGAATCATAAAATTATGGTTTCATATTCTACTCTATGAAACATTTACAATGGTATATCATATGCTCAAAATGGTTAAGTGATGAATGAAAAATTGATACTCAAAGTAAGCTACTTGGAAATATTGTTGAGGAAAAGGAAAGGCTTAGATTCCACATAGGCTAGATACAAGCGTGAGATGTCTTTATATATGTGAACTCTCTTAAAAAATGATTAAATGGCTAAGTTTGTAACCTTGCCTTGTGTGCAAGAAGGTAGTGTAGATCCAAACTTGACGGGGTTAAGGTGCACTTGTACGTCATGGGTGAATTTTGCGGCCTAAACATTTCGTAAAATCTTAATTTTCCTTTATTTCCACTGTTTATTATGGTCTTATTTAATTTTCGTATTTGATAAATTATTTATAAATCATTTTATTTATACTTTATTACATATGTATTTATTTATAATTTATTTATTTTATTCGCTAACGTGTTTTGTCTAACATAATATATAAAAACTTAGTCCTTTAAAATATTATTTAATCAATATATAATTGCTTAATTAATTTACCTTAAGAATATTATCTCCTTAAGTAAATGACATAGGATCTATTATTGTTGATGACAAATTTATATCCTCCCTTGACATAGAAAAAAAAAAGAATCTAATTCTATTAAACTATTCAAATTTGAAATATCTACTCAAAAATAAATGTATACATACTTCAATCATTTGTTAATAAAACATGTAGTTTTTGCATATCCATGTTGCTTGCAAACATTACATTTTTTTTTCCTGTTGAATGAATTTCTTTTGGATTTTTGATAATTATGGGTTGTTTCAAGGTCCCTTGTAGAATTGGTTAAATTGGATTTAGGTTAAAATGAGTTATATTCAAGTTATGAGCTTAAGGACTAAATTGTGAAAAGTTAAATTATTAGGGGTAATTTTGTAATTTTACATAAATATGAATTATGGATTAAATTGAATACTTGAAGTACTTAATTGAATGAAATTATCTATTTAGATCAAGATAAGCGACAACCGGACTTAAATCGGGGAAAGGCTAAAGCTTCATATTAGTTTGCAACACTACTTCTACGACCTTAGTTATCAAGGTAAGTTCATATGAATTATGATCATATTATTGATAGCCTAATTGATTATTTACTATGTTGTGTTATATATAATGAATCTCGTTTGAGCCTTAAGAATTCTTAGGATATGGATGACATGTCATTAGGGATTTCATGTTTCGGATGCTGGTCTTGAATGTCCTACCGATGGTTGAGGTCCTGTATTTGTTGCGAATTCTCCACAGCTTGTGTGAGTAGCATCATGTAGCTAACATTCTGATCCACAACTTGTGTGAGCAGGCCCATTTCACAGCTCATGTGAGCATTATTGAAAAGGAAATGTTACGATTATATGGAAAGGCCTATGTGTGAGCATTCTCGAATATCTGATGTAAATCTAGATTGTCCAATGGGTAAGTAAAGGAAATGGCACGGTAAGTATACAAATGAAACGGTTTATGATCATATGAAAAAGTTGATGAATTAAATGATGTATATGTGGAACTTACCTAATATATGATTGAATACATTTGTATCATGGTTAAGCATCCTAACTTATGAGTTTGACGGTACTTATATAGGATTATGCTAAGCTTATGGTCTTGGTTACATTATTGTGCTAATGAAATGGTAAACTGTATTTAAATTTATACGAGCTTACTAAGTACTAGTTGCTTACATAGATACTTTCCTTTGTTTTATAGATAATCGAAAGCTCAATTGGTTGGAAGCTTGACGAAGACCTATCACACTATCTAGCAACCATTTTGGTAGTTTTTGGTGTATTTTGGCCAAGGCTATATATGGCATGTATAGGACCTTTTGTAATGGTATTTCTTGAATGTGTAATGGATGTTTTGGTATGCATATGCTTTGAAGATTATGTTTGGTTTGATGGACTTGTAATGCTTGTTAAGTTAGGTAATTTTGACCACCTTTAGGTAATTGAAATGCATGGTCTTTTGGTATGTCTGTGATGGCTTGGAAATGATCATTTTTGACATCATTTGGTAGATAAATGAACTAGGTTTTTATGCTTAGAATATGACAATATTGACTTGTTTTGGGTTAATGATGTTTTAATATAAATGTGGTGCCTTTGAATGACATATTGGTTAGATAAATTAGGATGTTTGAAATGGTATGTTTAGGTGTGTTTGAATGATGTTTAAATCTCTTGAATATGTGCCCAAATGGAATGGTTAGTTAGGTATGATTTGGCCTTGAAATGACTTGAATTTAAGGTCAATTTATGGATCACACGGCTTAAGACACGGGCTGTTACATGACCGTGTGACACACACAGCCTGGCTCACGACCGTGTGTCATTTGTAAAATCTTAGTGTTTTAAGTCAGTGAGTTACACGGCTTAGCACACGACTTGTGACACGGGCATATATGGCAAGTCAGGGAGTTACTCGGCCTGGCACACGATCGTGTGACCTTACTCAGTGAGTTACATAGGTAAATACACGGGCTAGGACACAGCCGTGTGACCTTACTCAGTGAGTTACACGGGTTGGGACAAGGTAGTGTGTCCCTTTGTTCGATTGTCACACGGCCGTGTGACCCCTGTTTTCACATTTTTGTAACTTTTACTTAAAACTTCTGTTTTGTTTCAAATTAGTCTCAAATTCCTTCTAAGCTATTTTTAGGGCCTCGAAGGCTCGATTTAGGGACCAAATGCATATATTTGATATGATTTTGATTGAGACTAATTTATTAAATGTTATGATGATAAATATTTTTTGATTGATTGATAATGCTTTATAACCCTAATCTGGCGATGGAGACAAATTAAGGGTGTTACAAAATGGTACAAAAGGCATACCATATCGATTTTTTAGACATGTAGCATCAAAAGTGATGATATCTCCAAAGTAGTATGCGATTCTCGATCTCACATCCGTCCCAAAACAATTTCTCATATGACCACAATCATAAACTTGAATGGCATAAATGAAATCAAGATCTATTGTTTCACATTCTTTAAAGTACTTGTATAACCTTTGCACATCCCCTTCTAAGAAATTTCTTTCTTTTATTTCCTAGATAATTTTGGATATTAACTAAAGTACAATCAATATTGTAATGACCACCAGATTCTTGACTTAAAAAAGATACAATTTTTCGAGTTGGTATACCGGCTTCGTTCAATGTATTGATAAGATCCTTTTGGGCCATCGTTTTTTTAATGTCCACAAAGAAAACTTGCACTTCTAGGTGTAAGGAGTTCATGATTGTGCATATTTAAAAACTTACTACCCTTTTGCCTTATCTTTCTTCAAACCCATCACCACTTTGTAACCAATTCTTGTTTCTAGACGTTCCACACATTTTGAATCATTCTTTTTACAATTTTTTTGTCGAAAGCCTTTTGTTGAACAAGTGTAATTTACTCCAATTAAAAATTTATCATTGTAAGAAATCGACTATGGATCTTTCGAATATTAAAACCTATTTATCTAGAATATGCCTTAGAACATGCGTCGACATCTTCTAGCTCATCAAATTGCATTCCTTTACACGGATCTAATGATACGCGAGACAAATTTAAAAATAATTAATGCATTAAATTAAATCAACATCAATCTCATCTTGAAATTTAATATTAATTTCATCTTTAGTAGAATTATTCTACATCTCCTATTATTTTTTATCAGCTGTCATAACTTTGTATATTTATTTATAATTAGTAAATAAAATAGATTTAAAATAAAAATCTTTAAATTAACAACATATTGAGTGTTAAAAGAAAATCTCAATCATGACAAAATTTCAATGGTGGATGTATTGTTGTAGCATCATGCAGCCCTAGACATATAAAAAATAAATTAAAACTTTATAGATACAAACCATGTATAAGTAATATATCAAGAGCAAAGTGGAATAAAAAGATGTTAGAATTGGCTAATTGTGAATTCTTTTTAGTTTTAACGTTTATTTCTTCTTAATTGAATTAGGGGGTGATTATGTATGGGTGGATGTATATTAATATTTTATATCTTTAAAAATTGATTACATATATAGTTTTATTTGATTGGTGTCTAAATACTAAAACTTTTAGGATAGTATTAACCTAAGTTGTTCCCTAAATTAAAGTAATTTTATATATTTTATTAACTTTTATAATAAAATTTATATAAAGACCTTCCTGTGGTTAACACGTAACATACTAATCATTTCCTTTTCTTTTTCACTTAAAAAATAGATTAAATTTCAAATTTGGTAATTATAATATGTTTAAATTTAAAATTTAATCTATATATTTTACTTTCTAATATAATTTGATTTTTTTTTATAATATTATTAATTAGTCCAAATAGTTAATAATGTTAACTTTCCAATTAAAACATTATATGATTATGTAAAATTTGAATACCTTCAATGTGGTTTCACATTTCTTTTTAAGTTTACTCCGCTTTATTTGACATTATAATATAATGGTTAAATTTCAATTTTGGCTCCTAAACTATACTAAAATTTGATATTTAATTTACATACTTTAATTTTTAACATAATTGGTACCTCTATTTTATTTGTCATTATTTAATCTAAATAGTTAATATTGTTAACTATTTCAATCAAAATGCTAGGATCAATTTTTCTCAATAACAATATTCCAACATGATTTTTTTTATCATGATGATTTTGAAGGGAAAAATCCTAATAAATTTTTTCAACATTATTTATATTGTTATATGAATATCAAGTGAATATTTTTTAAATTTCAAATGTAATACTAAAGAATTTGGTAGAAAAATTTTGAAGTGGACTTGAATTTTTAAATTCGAAAAGTAGATGACTATATTTCTAAAAATACAAGTAAAGAGATTAAATTCCAAATATATGAAATGTATGGAGACTTTGAACATATTTTACCCTTCATTTTTTTACTCTATAACTTGAGGCAAACAACGCAATGCATGGGTTGGGAACTATAAAAAATTTAATAATTTGAAAGACATATTTTATATTGTAAAATATAATATTATTTTAATCAGTGAACTATTGAGTGAAAAAAATAAATTTCTTAAATTAAAATATAAATATATCAAATAATTAAAATGTTAATGTACCAAATACTAACTCGTAATTAAATATTAAAAATGAAAGGTATTATAATTTTCATATTACCATTATATAACCTAACTAGATTTTTTCTAGTATTAAATTATTTACTTGATTTTTCTTAAGATCCTAAAGTAATATTTTAAATTTAAGTTGGTCTGAACTAAACTGTTACTTACTTAATGTCATGTTTTATTTAAAAAATAATTATCTTCAATGAAATCTTAAATAATTTTCCTTTCCATTCAAAATTTGATCCAAATAAATCAATCAACACAATTTATCAAATATTTAGTTCACGAAAAATATGATTATTTTTAGGAGATATTTTGGTTCACGAAATCTAAAATTACCTCCAGTAATAAGTGGTGAAAAACCGTTTCGAAAACACAAGCATAATGGAATTTTAGTTCATTTTCTAATACAAACATTTTCCGTGCTATCTACAGTAATAAATTTAATCAAACAGGTACATGTGTTCCAAGGCTCAAGGAGATAGTCCAAATTGCAAATGGGCTGGGAGGCTACCCAGCTTTTGTAATCAACTTAAACTGAAGTCTGAAGACTTCAAACTTTCAATAGAATGATCTTCTATGCTCAAAATCTTAGATTCTTAAAATTGGACTCTAATTCAAAAAAAAAAAAAAAATGAACGTGGGACAAAAATCAAGACTTCCCAAGGGTGGAAGTTAAAATTCCTATGTGTGTATCCGAAGCAAAAATTTCAACTTCTAGACTTGAATTATAATCATTAGATGATAGCAACTATAATTCTCACAAATTTAGAATTCAAACTCAAGAAAAATAGAATTTAAATTACTCAAGTAACTTCCCGCTAAATTTCAATAGAGTTTTCTCTATTACATTGACTATATGATTTTCGGCTATTAAAGGGTTTATATAAAGGGATATTTGTAAGAGTTTAATTCTTATTTTTCATACATTAATTAATTAAATCGCAGGAGTTAAAGTAAAATTAGGGTTTTTTTTGTATTATAGTCGACAACATCCAAAGGGGAATAAGTCTCCTTGTGCTGCAACACACCAGTTGGTCCAAATTTATGAGCTTACCTCTCTTGGTTTAAATGAAAAAATCAAGTCCATATATTTGATTAACTCAATAATTAAATATTCCTCTAAAATTTAATTATTAAAAATAATACACTTAATTAATCCTAATTAAATAATTCATGCAACATATTTTTAATTTTATTAAAACCATGATGAAGTTACTGTATTAGAATTTTTGTGCAAACTTATTTAATTATCCGAATAGAATTAAACTTCAATGACTACATAATTTAATTCTCACTTTGAACTCAAATATTTAATCTATATGTCCAATTAAATAACAATCCAAAGAAATTAAAGTAATTTTAAGTCATCTATTCTCTTCTCGAGAAAATGCATTCACTACGAATAGTTATACATGCAATCTATTTCTCATTCATTGTTTATGTCTATTCATTCACATTTCTTATTATGCAATCCATTTAACACTATACTAAGTCAATGGAGGGACTAATCAGAATATAAGGAATGTGAAAGAAAGAGATATAAGGAGGTGAGCTAAAAGATACACTAAGGGGTGAGTATAGAACAACATCATGTGTCAAACTATTTTCATGCTTGAAGCATTTTGATGCACCCAATCCTTGAAATCCAAACCAACCTTAAGCCTCAGAACGTTACAAGTTAAAAAGTCCTATGTGACTTAGGTAATTCGGTTCATAGATGAAAGTTGTGGTAAGTTGTACGAATTCTGATTGCTTGCATTATTCTAACATAAATTCTATAACTATGTAATTTGTTTTGATGGAGCCATATGCTTAATCACCTTTTTACTTGATATTGGAATTTAGTGAACTCTCATGTTTGACTTTGAATACCATGAGTATTTTGCATATCATTTTGAAGTTGCATATTATAGTAAGCATTCCTAGCTTCTATGTTTCAAACTAGTTACTTGTCATTAAGCATGTTCAAGGGATTTCTTTATTTGCACGTTAAGTGTTTTCTTTGCTTGAGGACAAGTAAAGACTTAAGTGTGGGGAGATTTGATTTGCCATAATTTGTTGTGGCAAATTAAGCTCTTTTAACCACTTAAGGATCTTGTATTGAAGTAAATTTATGTCTTTTAAGTTCATTTTTAGAATTATCTAGTTTTAAGGTTAAAATTGAATAAATTGAGCTTTTAGTGTTGTTTTATGACCTTTTAGGCCGATTCGGGCCTAAGAAAGAACTAACAAGTTGCTTGAATGTGCAAGACAATATTTTAAGTTGAGGAGTTAGTGGACTGCCATGGATGTCACAAGGACAAAGTTGGGACATTGAAGCAAGCCTCAACATTTAGCTAATTTTCCAAATTGAGACCACGAGGCAAGCTACTCGAGTCGATGTTGCGACATCACAAAAGTAAAGTCATGACATTCTATCTGAAGTCCCATAGGCCAAGTATTCTTTTAATAAAGTCACGACATCGACTATAGGGTGTCGCGACACCAGTTCAACAAGGCTAATAATTCTACAAGGGTATTTTCATTCGCATAATCTCACTTAAACTGATTAGTAGTATAATTAACCTAAATAGGTCATAATAAATTAATACTATAAATATTAAGTCAAGAGAATAGATTAAGGGGGTTCTGAATGTGATTTATCTATGGGGTTCTGAATGTGATTCATCTTTCTTTTCATAGATTAATTAGGGTTTTAGAGTAGATATATAGTTTTCTTTCACTTGTTGAAATACTTTGCTCTTTTAATTGAAGTTTCTTTCCAGTTTATTTGTTTCTCTTATTCTCTATTCTGATTTTTGCCAAAGCAACGATCAATCATCATTTGTGGGTTCAAGCAATCAAATATCCAATCAATATTTTCAAATTTCGAAGCATTCTTTCCTTTCTTTTTTTCTTTTGCATTCATTTGAATATTTGATAACTCGGTATGAATGTTTGCATATAGTGCAACAACCCATTCTTCAATGGTGTCAAAAATAGTGATTTTGGAATCACAATTATGACGAGTGAGTCCATAAACATTATTATTTAATATATACGAGTCAAATCTAGTAATATAGTGAATCATGATTTGATAGAATTGTTAACTGGTCAATTACACACATTACAAATGGTTTGTATTGAAAGTCAGTGGTTTTAGAAAATAAGGTATCGGGACCCTGTTTTTGAAAATCGAGCTCGTAAATATTTCCATTGAATATTTATAAAGCTATATTATAGGTGAATTGAGGTTTGGTCCAGAAATTTTGGTGTTTAAATAGTTAATTGAGAAGCAAAGACTAAATTGTAAAATTAGTAAAAGTTAAATTGCTATTCATTTGTAAGTGGAAAACTTAAATTAAGGACCAATGTGGTAATTATACCACATTGGAATTTAGTAGACAGTTTGATTTAGTTTTATACGATATATTATTATAATTTATAATTAAAATAACATAAAAATGTTATAATTAAAAGAAATAAATATGTATGGTGGAAGAAGAGAGAAAACATTTGTTCATCTTCCACCCTTCTATTGATTTCACCATTGAAGGCAAGCTTAGGAGAGTTTTACATTTGGCCAAGTGCATGGTAAGGTTTTGGGGTCCCATTTCTCATAAATTTTATATATTTGGAATCATTGTAACTCATTTTAGCTAATCTATATGTTCGTTTTTAAAACTATTATGGTTTGAAAATGTTACCATTGTTAATATTTGAAGCTTTTGATGTTAAGTTGTTAGATTTTGATCTTAGAAATGAAAAAAAAGACTAGTTAGTAACGTGAAAATTGTTAGTTTTGAACATAAGGACTAAATTGTTAATATCTTGAAATTGGTATCTAATTTCTGTAATTTTTTATGTAAGGAGGATGTAACTGAATATATTTTAAGTTGGTTTAAATTTTGGGGTTCAAATTTGGAAGTTATGACAAGTTTGATTTTTAGGTACTAAATTGAATAAAACGTAAAAAATGAGGAAATAACTGAAAACTAAAATTGAGTTTACATATATTTTTAATAGATTTTTATATGATATTTGAGTGATTAAATTGAAATAAATTTATATTATAAATCAAGATTTGAACAAGACGGAAGATAATCGCAAAAAGAGAAAATTGCAGAATAGTCCCTATTGTCATGTTTATTGTTGTTTTGTCAAGTAAGTTCATACAGTATAAATAAGTTAAAATTGCTATTGAATTGTATTTGAATATATATTAATGCTTGGTTGAAAATTTGTATTGGTTAAGAAATTGTACTCCAATTGGAGTTAGACTTAATCATAATAAAATAGTACGAAATTGAAAGTGTTGAAACTAAATCCCGATGAACTTAGTAAAAGTCTTGTATACGAGGTTATGGGTTGATGCCTGATGGTTCTGGTCTCTATCATTTGTTGTAGACTCGAAGATATATGTGACACAGGTTTAGCACGGATTAGTAATGTAACACCCCTAACCCATATCCGTCGCCAGAATAGGGTTTTGAAGCATTGCCGAATAAACATAACCTAAATCATTCATTATAAAACATTTCAATAATAATAACAAAATCCATAATTAAACATGCATATCATCCCTTATTCAAGCCCTCGAGGCCTTAGAATCATTCTAGAAATGATTTAGGACTAAATCGAGAACATTTGAAAATTTGAAGAAAAAGTTAGAAAAATTCAACTGCAGGGGTCACACGGCTGTGTGTGACACACGCCCATGTCTCAGGCTATGTAACTCTCAAAATAGGGACACACGACCGTGTTCCAGCCTGTGTCCATGCCTTTGTAACTCTTTGACTTGGGTCAAACGGCTGTGTCGCCCAGCCGTGTGTCTCACACGGCCAAGTCACACCCCCGTGTGGGCCTAAAATGTACCTTAAATAACAAGTTTACCGATTCCTACTTGCTTGAGCATTAAGCAACTCAAAAACTAATCATTTAACCTATTCAAAACACGATCAAACATACTCAAAACATGCCAAAATAATCATCTTAGGTGCCTAACCAGTGTACCCTCATTGGTACCACAAGTTATATCATCAAAACATCTCATAAAAGCATCATTCAAATCAAAGGTTAAAACATGCCAAAATCACTCAATTTACCTTAGCTTATAACTACCTTAATATCAAGCTTAAGTTCACATACACCTGACAAGCATTGGTTCACAACAATATGCCAAATTATGGCTTCAAACACAAACATATATTCATATACTCAAACCAAACTTATACTTATAACCTCATTTACAATCCATCCACAAAATAACTATCAACTAAGACACCCTAGGTACATGCCATCACAAAAGGTAAACATCACCATATTTGAGGTCGAGATCGTTGTTGGATGCTAGTCAACAATCAAAAGAGAAGTACCTAACCTGTGCACGAAAAAAAAACCATAGGCTGAGTAAAACTCAGTGATATTTTTATAATCCGAACAATTAAAGACATAATGATACAAAAATGCATAATTGGAATTATATGAACATACTATTGTCTAAGCTTACAATTACCATATACCATCATTTAAAATTCATGCATATTACCATATCATTTCATACTATACTAAATTTTCACATGCTATCATATTTGATTTGTTTAACAAATATCTCAATTCACATCACTTGTTATACAAATAGCTTTTCACATATCAATCCACATTTGTTTTTACAATGACATTATCGATTCCATATTCAATTCATGAGTACATAACTCATGTATTTCATTTAATCACAACATATCTCATTTTTCATGTTTCAATTCATTATCTCATTTCTATTTCACATACCATGCCATTTCAATATCGATTATAGAACTTTATTATTTAATTACCCTTATTAACACGACTCAGACTCAGATGGATACACGGATCCAAACAACACACCAGTTTGACACCTAGTGCCTCTCAGATAAATACGAAGTAATAACTGCATCCAATGCTATATAATTTGACACCTAGTGTCTCATCGGTTAAATCGAAGAAAATTAGTACCCAGTGCCTTATTGACCCGAAGTTGAAGAAATTGTAACACCTCCTAACCCTTATTCGTCCCTGGAATAGGGTTACAGAGCATTAGCAAACTTTTTAGATCAAATACGAATAGTAAAAATATCATATAGCATACACATCATAAATTAATCATATTGTCCCTTTTATAGGCTCTCGAGGCTTTAAATATGTATTAGAAACAAATCGGGACTTAGAAAATTTTTCATGAAATTTCAAAATTTTTCCTTCGTTCAGGGCATACACGCCCGTGTGGTCAAAGGACACGCCCGTATGACCCTATAACATGCCTGTATTTCAGGCTGTGTCCTACCCCGTGTAACTCTCTAACTTATAACACACGGCCAAGTTACACGCCCGTGTGCTAGGTCGTATGCCTCACACGGCTGAAACACACACTCGTGTCTCTGCCCGTGTGAAAATACTTGAGCATTCTGTTTTATCTATATTTTTTAAGTTGCAGGGGATACACGGCCAAACCACATGCCCATATGATAGCCGTGTCTCACACGGTCCAGTCACACGCCCGTGTGCCAGGCTGTGTGGACTCAAAAGATGCCTTATACATCTAGTTTACCAACCCTGCAAGCCTAAACTTCAAGCAATTCAAAAAAACAATTGTTCAACCAATCCAAATCACAACCAAATACATCTAAATTATGTCAAAACCATCAATCTAATGACTTAACTCATCCAAATTGCAAATCAGTAACTCAATTCAATGTATTCAAATTAAGCTAGGATCATGTTTTAATCATGTAATATTATTATCACGTTTATTTGTATCCAAACTTACCTATTTATCTAAACATGTATGTGCAGATTATTACCAATAATCTTCTTGAAACCAATTATCATTGTACTTATATGTTTACGCACAACCAAGATGTTTTTAGACACCTCTTATGCATATTCAACTACTATTTTACCTCTCATCATTCAATCATATCAACATTATAAGGCAATCATGCAAACACCACAATATCAACATAAGCTAAATACATGGCAAATTTTAATAAAACACCTATAGACTAACATTGAGACAAAATAACCTATACATGCCATTATAACCAGAATCAAGTCATCAATAATTACCAATAAACCAAGGGATAATGTGATATAGCTCAGATAAGCTTCCAGCTCGTTCGAGCTTCCGATAATCTGTAAAGTAAGTAAATAAAACAAATAAATAAACAATGAATGTTTAGTAAGCTTGTATAATCTTTAATCATGCTAATTCATTTCAAATATAAAATTTATACATATCCAAAAATAATCCAATATTGTTACCATAATACTCATAATACTATATTTATTAATTCACAAGGTAAATAAATCTATAGTATCACACATATACTTATTACCCAAGCTTAGAAAAATTTTATATAACTTTAACTTTCCTACACTTATTCCATATACATGTCATATAAGTCATATGCATATCATTCAACCATGGTCACAAATTAGTGCATTTAACCAAAGCCTTTTTCGAAATGAACATATAATAAGTCGTTCCAAAATAAATTACATAATTTAAACCTTACCATTTCAATACTTCAAATAAATAAACATATTACTATTCAGTCAATAGCTTGGCACTTGCCAAAACATCAAGCAACAACAATAGTTAGCATACTTGCACATCTTACATATAAATTCAATGTTGATAAACTTATTTTCTCGACATGTCACCATATACATGCTTTTCTTGTATCAACATATCAAAGATAATCACAAATTTACATGCCACTTTTTAATATATTAAATAAATATCATTTCCATGTCACGTTTCAATATATCAATTAAATATCATTTCCAAGAAACGTTTCAATATATATATATACTAGTAATAACCATAAGTCTTTCAATATTAATTTATACATATTTATAGATCATTCATAGCACATTCAATTTTCATTAAATTTGCTATCTCAAATGGCTTTTCACAATTTAATACACAATTCATATGTCCCATTTTCATTTCACATTTGGTATTATCAATTGCCATTCATAACATCATTTCATTTCATTTCCCCTATTAACACGACTCGGACTCTGACGGATACACAGATCCAACCAAAACACACCAGTTTGGCACCTAGTGCCTCATCGGATAATTCGAAGAATAAGTTGACACCCAGTGTGTCATCGGCTATGCCGAAGTAATTTGGTAACCATTACCTCATCGAATTTATCCAAAGTAAAAAATTGACACCGAGTGTCTCATTGACTCGAAGTCGAAGTAATCCCTGAACACTTCCAATCCTATGGCATGGCAACTATATCCGACTCAGCCCGATACAATTAATAGGGTTTAAAATCACTTTTCAATTTCAACCAATATTCATTTCAATTCAATAATAAAAATCCTCAACAATTCAATTCAATATCATAATATCAAATACTTAGCTCATTCCACTTACTATACACATTAAATAATAATTACAACAATTAATATTTCATGTACCATCATTTTTATGAATTTCATGTATATTTATTTCGGTAACAATTCATAATAATTTATATACATATTTATCAGGCAAGTTTCATATACATAAAATTTTCCATGTCACTAACCAAGTCTTTCTAAATCGAAGAACGACTTACGGATATGAGTACATTGTTTTCTTTCTGCCATAGTCCAACTATGGTCTTACACATGCATTGCCATGGCCCTGCCATGGTCTTACATTTGTAGTGCCATAACCTAGTTATGGTCTTTTCATTAAAATGCCATAGCCCAGCTATGGTCTTACATTTAAACATTGTCATGGTCCAACCATGGTCTTATCCGTCAATTCATCTTTTGTCACAAACAATGATACTCAAATCTCGCGTTTCATTTAACCCTAACATTCATTTCAAATTCATTATATAATAGTATTCCATGTTTTTAACTAATAAAATAAATAAATAAATAAATACATAATATCATCCATCAATTCAATATAAATATCAAAGTTCAACCATACGAACTTACCTAGGGTAGATTGTGGAAGTTGCAATAATTCAATGACTATTCGACTAATTTCTCTTTTTCACGTATGTCTTCGGATTCTTGATCTATAATATAAAATTATTTATTCATTAGCATCTAATTCAGTTTTAATTCACTTTACAATTTATAACCTTCAATTTTTAAAATTACATATTTACCCTAAATTTTACAATTTTTACAATTTAGTCCCTTATCAGTTATCCTATCAATTGAGCTAATTTTTCTCAATTGACAATTTACCTAATTATTTTAGGCTACCATTTAGCCACTAATATTCAAAATTTCAATACTAAACCTTAATTATTTACCATTTTACAATTTGATTCTAAAATCAATATCTATCACAAATTACTTGATAAAATCATCAAATAACAAAATTAAAGCTTCAAATCTATGTTAATTCATCATAAACATCCAGCACTCATCAATGATAACTTCCAAAGTTACCTATAAAATCAAAAACTAATGAATTATATTGTTGGACCTAATTGCAAAAGTCTTAAAAATATAAAAATTACAAGAAAAAGAATTAAATTGACTAGCCGGTTGAATTTTAAACCTAAGAAGTCCCTAAGGCCGTGGCTTCCTTTCTTCTTTCTCCTTTTTTTTTTCTTTCTTTTCGTTTGGTTTTCTATTATGTTTCTTTCTTTATTTGTTTGTTATATTATTATATAATATAATATATAATATAATATAGACAATATATAATATATAATATATAATATATACACGTAAACATTTAGAATATATATAATAATATATATAATAAACTTATAAATATCTAACTTATGCCACCTCAACTTTAAGTAATGGCATAATTCTTCTTTGGTCCCTTTAATTTTTCTTTAGCCTATAATTCAACTTTCGCTCTATATGCAATTTAGTCCTTATACCTAATTACTTTTAATTCAAGCAAATTCATTGAACCGACACCTAATTAACTATACCATTAGCTTACTATATATTTATTAAAAATATTTAAGAATCTGATTTGTGGGAACGGAGTCCCAAGAATGCACTTTTCTTTTAAAAATTTAATTTAGTCCTTTTTAATTAATTAACTATCCAAACGTTAAAATTTCCTAACGAAACTTTAATACTAACGAAACTTTAATACTAACTCAATGACACTCCGTAAATATTTATAAAAATATTTACGACTTGATTTATAAAATAGAGGTCTCGATACCCCGTTTTCTACTCGTTTTACCTAATAAATTTTCCTAAATCACAAATCATTAATTCAAAAGCCTTCCTAAAATTACACTTGACTCGTAAATAATAATTATTAAAAATTTTTAAACTCACTCGTCAGATTTAGTGATCTCGAATCACTATTTAAGACACTACTGAAAATTGGGCTGTTACAGAAATCTCTAAACTCTTCCTATCCTATGGCATGCCATTTATACCCGTCTCAGCCCGATACAGTTAATAGGGTTTAATTTCACATTTCACATACAACCAATATCCAATTCTTATATTTGCACATTATCACATTTACATATATATTCATTTCAATTTCCAAGTACTCAATACATTCATAACATATGCCAAATCAATCTAATTCAATCAGCTATGAATTCAATTCAATTTTCACAATTTAGTCCATATTTTTAATTAAACCCTTAAATTTCAAAATTTTCAAAATTTAGTCCCTATTCTCAAAATCAAGAATTAACTTTACTTGTTAGTCCTTTTTCACTTTATACATTGAAAACTATCAATTTAATCCCTAGTATTTGAAATATTCAACAATATTAACATCCAAAATTCTAAGTAATACTAGAAATTAAAACACGGGCCGGCTAGCCCTAAGTACTGGGATTCCAAAAACATAAAAATTATAAGAAAATGGACTAAATTGCACTAACCAATTGAGCTTAAACCCTTAGCCGTGCGTCTTCTCTTCTTTTTCTTTTTCCCTTTCTTTTATTTTCTATTTGAATTGCATGCTTTTTTTCATCCAATTTCACTTTCTTTTCATTTATTATACTTTAATATTATATAATACATATATACATACTTTTAACTTTTAATTTATTAACTATTATAATATATATAACAAGTTTACATATATGTTATATATATCATTAATGCCGTCCACTAAATAAAGCAAATGTATATTTGTTGTCCCTCAATAAATTTTAATCTATAATTTAACTTTTACTTTATACGCGACTTAGTCCTTATACAATAATAATTCTTAATTCATTCAAAATTCACTTAACTGAAATCTAATTAACTAAACAACTAACTTTGTAAATATTTATTAAAATTATTTACGAGTCTAATTTATAGGAACAAAGTCCCGAACTTCATTTTCTAACACCCTAACTATCGGGCTGTTATAAGTAACCTGATGTCGTTTTATAGGTTTAGCCCAGACAGGTAACCTAATACTAGTGTTTATGATTAGCTCAAACGAGCATTTGACATTATTTTCACCTGTGAATTGAATTCTTTTACGATGTTTCATCAGGTAAAAATAAAAGATGGAATAATGTGGAACTATGAAATTGATGTTGGCAAAATGTGAGCATAATATGTATATGAAATGCAAATTGACTAGTGCTTGATATATGGTTATTTGAGATTATATGGATGATTATAATCCAAAAACCTTACTTATTTGATGATGCTGTATTATGCCTTGATAGCAATAATTGTTTTGTATATTGAATATTATTTGATAAGTATTTGAGGTAAGTAAATTGATTATATTGTATGAGTTTACTAAATATTTATAATACTTACTCATTGTTACTACTTTCCTTGTAGATTTTGGATGTTTGAATCCTGTCAATTGGATTGGCGAGAAGCACACACCCTTCTTCTCTTGATTCGGTAGACTTTTTTTTTTGTTTTGAGTTTCATTATGTTTGGCACGTGTATAGGGTGACCAATCACTTGTAAACACATATATGTATTGTATCACCCCTAACCCATAACCATCGTCGAAACACGGTTTCAGAGTATTACCAGAACATTTAGAACATTTTTCAAATAATTTACGTAGATTACTATTAATTTACCAAGATCATTTAAAACGTCCTTTAATTGGACCCTCGAGGTTCAATACGAGATTTAGAATCAAGTCGGGACTTAATCGAAAACTCATAAAATATTTCACGACATTTCAAAAATTTTCCAAGGTGAGGGGCTCACACGCCCGTATGGTCGGGCTGTGTACTACACACGCCCATGTCTCTAATCCGTGTAACTCTTTGACTTATAAGGCATGAAGAAATTGAGGTCACACGGCCAAGTCACACACTCATGTGCTAAGCCGTGTGGTGAATGTTATTTTCAAAATTTAGGTGCAGTTTTCACACGGCCGTGTCAACCACACAGTTGAGACATGCCCGTGTCTCTGCCCGTGGGACCAATTCTAAGCATTCTGTTTCTCATTTTTAAGATGAAGGAGACACATGGCTAGACCACATGCCCATGGGACGAGTCGTGTGTCACACAAGGCAAAGACACACGCCCGTGTGTCTACCCGTGTGGACAAAATAAAGTCATTTCCTAGCCTCATTTGTCACCCAAAACTTATCATTTTCCTGCGCCAAAAATCACTAACATATATCCACCAATCCAACATCATATTCACCTAAAACTAGCCATCAATCATATGGTATTATCTCATGCATCAATGGATATAAACTTATTCTTATCATAAACTTATATGCTAACATAATTCCAACAAACTAATACATAATAAGCACTAATGTGATTACCAAAACATCATTTCAAAAATAGTCAAACTTAGACCATCACTAGCCATTCCAACGGCGAGGTTACAAAACAACAATTACAAGCCATCATTGGCCAAATAAGCTTATACATGCCATTATACCAACATGAGATTTCTATTTATACCGAAATGAGTTAGTGGATAGTGTGATGATTGCTCCGAACGACTTCTAACCTGCGCGACCTTTAGAGCACTATAAAACATAGAAAATTAAACAGAATAAGCATTTTATGCTTAGTAAGTTCATATAACGAAAAATAAACTTAGCAATAATATTTATCAATACAAGTATACATAGCCATACTTTCCATAAATTTTGGGTGAGTTTACCTAATCACAAACACTTAATCAAACAAGTTAATCACATAACCTCATATAAATATCAAGTAAACATAGATGAGGTCATCACATTACAAGCTTCCATTAAATTTCACCTTTCCACACTACATGAGTCTTTTTTGTCGAACTATTGAAATTTCGATGGATGTTCGAGTAGTATAATCATGTGCAAAAGCACCTATTAGGGTACATAATAAAAAGGCACACTCTTGAGCCACACATTTTACAACAGGATTACTAGTCCAGGCTAAATCCTATCTGTAGCATATGCTCTAAAGAGCTTAATTTGGATTACCCGTCCGGGCTAAATTCTATTTACAACACACGCAGTATTATTCTTATTCAAGAATTCACCTTAATCTATCGAAATTCAACATTCAACCGGAACATGACAATTTGTCCATATTTCACAACTTATGACTATTTCATTATGTATATCATCTCATGCATATCAACACATTCATACAATTCAATTCAAGCATTTTAACATACATATTTAAGTTACATGAACTTGCCTTGAAAATAGTTCGTGTTTGAATGTCAACTAATCCGAAACTTTTTGCTTTCCTCGATTTAGTTCCGTTGTTGGTCTTTTCAGATCTATATGGATAAATTTAACTATTAATCTATAACATTTCATTTACATTTGCATTCTATTACATCCTAGGAAAAATTACCATTTCACCCCATCTTTTTCAAAAATTCAGATTTCGTCCCTAGGCTCGAAAAATGAAATTTGTGAAGTTTAACCCTCTTTTCAAGCCTAGCCAAAATTTATATACTACATTTACAACACATACATTTCAAAAATTTTAGATTTTTCCATGGTTTTTACCACTTTTTCATTTTAGTCCCTAAAGCAAGTTTTCATAAAAAATTACTTTGTAAAAGTTGTTTATCTATTGTAAAAGTTGTTTATCTATGTATAACTTTTCATTTTCTACCATAAATTTCTAATTTTTAGTATATTCATCCATGACCCAAATTTCATACCTTGATAACTTTTCAAATAAATCCCTTAAATAGAAAGATTAGATTATTCCGATTCTAAAAATATAGAAATTACTAAAATCGAGACTTGATTTCATACCTTATTAAGCTTGAAAAGTTTTCTTCCTCTCTCCTAGTGTTTCCATAGAAAAATTGGGGAAAATGTTATGAAAATAGATGATTTTTTTTATTAATTATCATCTATTAATTTTATTGATTTCTAATTTAGTCCCTACCTTTTTCTAATTTTTCCATGGATGAGTCATTAAAATATCTACTAACTACTCTTCAATGGTCTAATTACCATATAAGGACCTTAAGTTTTGAATTCCATAGCTATTTGATACCTATAGCTACTAGAGCCCAACTTTTGTATTTTATGCAATTTAGTCATTTCCCTAATTAAACACACAATCGGTAAAATTTTCATATCAAAATTTTAATGTGACCTTCCTATCATGATAGCAACCATAAAATGAAATAAAATAAAATTTTATTTTTGGCTCGGATTTGTGGTCCCAAAACCATTGTTTCGATCTCACTGAAAATGGGCTGTTACAACTCTCCCCCCTTAGAAATTTTCGTCCTAAAAAATTCTTACTAAGAAAGAGGTTAAGGTATTGTTTCCTCATAGTATCCTCCGGCTCCCAGGTAACTTCCTCTAAAAAATGCCGTTGCTAGATAATTTTTACCAATGCCACATTTTTATTTCTTAGCTCTTTCATCCCTCATTGTAAGTCATATCAAGCTGAATCTCAACTTCTGTTGGATTAATAACGTGTGAAGGATCTGATCGATATCGTCGTAGCATGGACACACGAAACACATTATGAATTTTATCAAACTCTAGTAGTAATGCTAACTGATATGCAACAGGCCCAATTCTTTCAATGATCTCATATAGCCCAATGAAACGTGGCCTTAGTTTTCCTTTACGGCCAAATCAAAGAACCTTCTTCCAAGGTGACACTTTCAAGAATTCTTTATCACCAACTAGAAATTCTATCTCTTTTCGCTTTAAATCGGCATAAGACTTTTGACGGTCTAAAGTCGCTTTCAAACTGTCTCTAATTATCTTCACATTTTTTTCGGTTTCTCGGATCAAGTCAACTCTATGTATCTTTTTCTCACTTAACTCTGTCCAATACAATGGAGTTCTACATTTACGACCATATAGAATTTCATACGGCGCCATTTTAATACTGAACTGATAACTGTTATTGTAAGCAAATTCAATCAAAGACAAGTATTTTTCTTAGTTACCTCCAAATTCAAGTTCACAACACTGAAGCATGTCTTCTAAAATCTGTATCACACGTTCAGTTTGTCCATCTGTTTGAGGATGGAATGCAATACTAATGTGTAAACAAGTGCCTAGAGCTTCTTGCAACTCACTCCAAAATTGAGATGTAAACCGGGGATCTCTATCCGAAATAATAGAGATTAGCACTCCGTATAGCCTTACAATCTCAGAGACATATAATTCAGCCAATCTAGCCAATGAAAAATCCATACGTACTGGAATAAAGTACGCCGACTTTGTTAAACGATCAACAATTACCCAAACAACATCTTTCTTTTTCGGTGACAAGAGAAATACCGATACAAAGTCCATAGTAGTTTTTTCCTATTTCCATTCTGGTATTGTAACTGACTGCAATAATCCCGAAGGTACTTGGTGTTCAGCCTTCACCTACTGACATAGCAAACACTTTGATACAAATTCAGAAATATCTCATTTCATTCCTGGCCACCAGTACATCTTTTTCAAATCACTACATATCTTATTACACCAGGATGTATAGACTTGTTACCATTATGAGCTTCATTCAAAATCTTCTGTACTAGTTCTGAACTTTTCGGTACACATACTCTGCCTCTGAATAATAAACAACCATCGATCCTGATCTAAAATTCTGAGTTAGGAGTCGATTCACTTTGTATCCGTTTTACTTGTAACTTACTATCATTTTTTTGAGCTTTAGAGATCTGTTGCAAAAATGTCGGTCTAACTTTTAGCTCAGCTATGATTGAACTATCATCAGATAAAGATATCTGGGTGTTCAATGCCTGTAAGGCAAATAAGGATTTTCGGCTCAAGGTATCTATCACTACATTAGTTTTCCCCGGATGGTAATCAATAACGAGATCATAATCTTTCAATAATTCCAACCACCTACGTTGTCTCAAATTCAGTTCTTTCCATGTCATTAAATACTTCAGACTTTTATGATCTGTAAAGATGTGACATTTTTTACCAAAAAGATAATGTCGCCATAATTTTAATGCAAAAACAATAGCTGCTAATTCAAGATTATGTACCGGATAATTTCTTTCATGCAGTTTTAATTGCCTAGATGCATAAGCCACTACTTTACCATCTTGCATCAATACACATCCCAAACCATTCAATGAGGCATCATTGTAGACTACAAATTCCTTACTTGATTCAAGTTGGACTAATATGAGCGCTTCTGTCAATAAAGCTTTCAATCTATCAAAACTCTACTGGCACTTATCAGTCCACTCAAATTTCACTTCTTTTTGCAACAATCGAGTCATCGGAGAAGCTATCATTGAAAACCATTTAACAAATCTCTGGCAATATCCTACTAGTCCTAGAAAACTTCTGACTTCTGAAACATTCTTTGGTGGCTTCCAACTTATAATAGCTAAAATTTTGTTCGGATCCACTCGAATACCCTCTGCAGATGCAACATGTCCAAGGAAACTAACTTCCTATAGCCAGAATTCACATTTACTAAATTTAGCATACAACTGTTTCTCACGCAGAGTTTGCAATACAATTCTCAGATGCTCAGCATGCTCATTCACATTCTAAGAGTAAACCAAAATATCATCAATAAAGATAACCATAAACCTGTCCAGGTATGATCTGAAAATTCTATTAATTAAATCCATAAATATTGCCGGGGCATTTGTTAATTTGAATGGCATCACCAAAAACTCATAATGCCCATATCTGGTTCTAGAAGTTGTCTTCGGCACATCTGAATTTTTTGCCCTTAGTTGATAGTAACCAAATCGTAGGTTAATTTTCAAAAATACAGTGGCACCTTTTAATTGATCAAACAAGTCATCTATACGAGGCAATGGGTACTTATTCTTTATTGTGACTTTATTAACCTATCTTTAATCGATGCATAATCTCAATGATCCATCTTTCTTCTTTACTAACAATACTAGTGCACTCCATGGTGAAAAGCTGGGTCGGGCAAATCCTCTATTAATAAACTCTTGCAACTGCACCTTCAGCTCCTTCAATTCAGCAAGAGCCATTCTATATGGTACTATAGATATTGGCGTCATCCCTGGCACAAGGTCTGTGGAAAATTCCACCTCTCTAGCTAGAGGTAAACTAGGTAGTTCTTCTGAAAATACCTTAGGAAACTCACAAACAACCGACACTGACTGGATTTTCAACTCTGATACTTTGGTATCCAGTACAATAGTAAGATAAGCCTCATACCCCTTTTTAATATATCTCTGTGTTGATATTGCTGAAATCACATTAAACAATCCATCCAGTTTCTCAGATTTAACCCAAAGTAACTCACTATTCTAACACTTCAATACAATGTATTTATGCTTACAATTTACCATTGCATCATGTTGGATTAACCAATCCATTCCCAATATTACATCAAATTCATCAAAGTGTAACAACATCAAATTAGCCAGAAAACAGTAACCCTTTTATCATCAACGGGAAATTTTTACAAATTTTATCCACCATAACATACTGACCCAGAGGGGTTTGAAACTTTAACCACAAATTCGGTGAATTCAACGATCATATTTTTAACAGATAAATTTTGTGCTTATATATGAATGCATGTAACCAGGATCAATCAAAACAATAATATCAGTATCAAGTAGAGAGAATGTACCAGTGATAAAATCTGGTGCCGAGGCATCTTCTCTTGCACGTATTGCATATGTTCTTGCCAGAGCCCGGGCTTCGAATTTTGTTGTTAAATCTTTTGCAGCACTACGACTACCACCTACATTTCTAGAATACCGTGGTGGTCTACCCCTCAAGACAGGATTACTTAGCTTTGGGTATGTTCAATGTGTTTCTCAACCCTTTTTAGGAAATCTTTAAGAAAATGGTCGAGAGAACCACACTTAAAGCAAGCCTCACTTCTCATCTGGCACTCTCCGAAATACAATTTATTACAGACATTGCATCGTGGTTTAGGGTCTCCAACACTCCTAACACTGGTTGTTAATGGAGATGAAGACCTCGGGTTAGTGCGTTTAGAACTTCGTTCCTTTCCCGAATACTCCCTTGATGTAGCAAAACGCTTATGATAATTCTTTGATTTCTTTGAAATAGATGATTGCATCTTGTTTATAAATCTTTTACTCGGAACCCGAGCTTCCCTTTCTGCTTGCCTCTTTTCTTTGCTTAATTCCTAGGCCTTGTGTGTTCACTCAGCCAACACCACGAATTCTCTTAATTCCAGAATTCCAATCAATAGATTGATATCTTTGTTTAGACCTTCTTCAGATCGTTTGCACATTTCGGCTTCAGTCTAAACCCATTCACTAGTATACTTGCTCAATCTAACAAATTCTTGTTCGTACTCAGACACTGTCATATTTCCCTATTTGAGATTTAGAAATTCCTTCTTTTTCTGGTCCTGGAATCTGTGACTAATATACTTCTTTTTAAACTCTATTTGGAAAGATTCCAATGTAATATTTTTCCTTGGTACCACAGAAGATATGGTTTTCCACCAATGGTAGGTTGTGTCTTTCAACAAGGATACCACACATTTTAGACATTCGACTGGTGTACATGATAACTTATCTAGAACCTGAATAATATTTTTCTAGCCAGAACTCGGCCCTCTCTGGATTGTCATCGGTCGTAGCCCTAAATTCTTCAGCCCTATGTTTTCTGATTTTATCTAATAGAGCCTTAACAATTCTAACAGGTTTAGCATCCTGTGGCGTTTCATCATGTTGTGAAGCAGGTGGGGAGGTTGTTGAACAGCAAGGTTTGTTCTCATATATTTACTAAACCATTTATCCATCAATTTAAAGAAGGCTACTTTTACCGCCTCACTTCGGCTCTTAGACACGAGCCTTCTAGTACCACTAGATACAACTCGTTGCACGCAAGCTTGAGCATCGCTCTTTGCTTCCTCAGTTTCGGCTCTAGCTTGGTTGGAAGATATTACTATATGAAAATACATTTAAAAGTGGTCAGGAGATATCACACTATCATAATTTATATAATGGCAAGTATAGCTAGACTCATACTTGCTACGTTTATCCGAGAATAGACTAAACTGTAGCTCTAATACCATTAAATGTAACACCCCTAACCCGTAATCGTCGTCAGAATAGGGTTTCAGAGTATTACCAGAACATTTAGAACATTTTTTGAATAATTTTTGTAGATTACTATTCATTTATCGAGATCATTTAAAATGTCCTTTAATTGGAACATCGAGGTCCAATGCGAGCATTAGAATCAAGTAGAGACTTAATCGAAAACTCATAAAATTTTTGGCAACATTTCAAAAATTTTCCAAGGTGTAGGCCTCACACGCCTGTGTGGTCTAGGGACATGCCCATGTGGTCGGGCCGTGTACTACACACGCTGGTGTCCCTAACCCGTGTAACTCTCTAACTTATAAGGCATGAAGAAATTGATGTCACACGGCCAAGTCACACACCCATGTGCTAAGCCGTGTGATGAATTTTATTTTTGAAATTTAGGTGCAGTTTTCACACGGCCATGTAACACATCCGTGTCCAAGGTCGTGTCAACCACACGCTAAGGCACACGCTCGTGTCTTTTCTCGTGTGCCCAATTCTGAGCTTTCTATTTCTCATTTTTAAGATGCATGGGACACACGGCCGGACCACATGCACATGGGATAAGCCATGTGTCACACACGACCAAGACATACGCCCGTGTGTTTACCCGTGTGGACAAAAAAAGCCATTTCCTAGCCTCATTTGTCACCCAAAACTTAACATTTTCCTGCACCAAAACTCACTATCATATATCCACCAATCCAACATCATATTCACCTAAAACTAGCCATCAATCATATGGTATTATCTAATGCATCAATGGATATAAACTTATTCTTATCATAAACTTATATGCTAACATAATTCCAAAAAACTAACACATAATAAGAACTAATGTGATTACAAAAACATCACTTCAAAAATAGTCAAACTTAGACCATCACTAGCCATTCCAACGGCTAGGTCACAAAACAACAATTACAAGCCATCATTGGCCAAATAAGTTTATACATGCCATTATACCAATATGAGATTTCTATTTATACTAAAATGAGTTAGTGGTTAGTGTGATGATTGCTCCAACCAACTTCCAACCTTCACGACCTTTAGAGCACTATTAAATAGGAGAAATTAAATAGAGTAAGCATTTTATGCTTAGTAAGTTCGTATAATGGAAAATAAACTTACCAATCATATTTATCAATGCAAGCATACATCGTCATACTTTCCATAAATTTTGGGTGAGTTTACCTAAACACAAACACTTAATCAAACAAGTTAATCACATAACCTCATATAAATATCAAGTAAGCATAGATGAGCTCATCATATTACAAGCTTCCATTAAATTTCACCTTTCCACACTATATGAGTCTTTTCCGTCGAACTATTGAAATTTTGATGGATGTTCGGGTAGTATACTCATGTGCAAAAGCACCCATTAGGGTACATAATAAAAAGGCACACTCTTGAGCCATACATTTTACAGCAGGATTACTAATCCAGGCTAAATCTTATCCGTAGCATATGTTATAGAGAGCTTAATTTGGATTACCGTCCGGGCTAAATCCAATCTATAACATAATCTCAAGAGTGCTTACATTAGAATTACCTGTACGGGCTAAATTCTATTTGCAACACATGCAGTATTATTCTTATTCAAGAATTCACCTTAATCCATCGAAATTCAACATTAAACCAGAACATGACAATTTGTCCATATTTCACAACTTATAATTATTTCATTATGTATATCATCTCATGCATATCAAGACACTCATACAATTCAATTCAAGCATTTTAACGTACATATTTAAGTTACACGAACTTACCTTGAAAATGATTCGTATTTGAATGTTAACTAATCCGAAACCTTTTGCTTTCCTCGATCTAGTTCCGTTGTTGGTCTTTCTGGATCTATATGGATAAATTCTACTATTAATCTATCACATTTCATTTATATTTGCATTCTATTACATCCTAGGAAAAATTACCATTTTGTCCCTATCTTTTTCAAGAATTTTGATTTTGTCCCTAGGTCGAAGAATGAAGTTTGTGAAATTTAACCCTCTTTTCAAGCCTAGCCGAAATTTATATACTACATTTATAGCACATAAATTTCACAAATTTTAGAATTTTCTATGGGTTTTACCACTTTTTCATTTTAGTCCCTAAATCAAGTTTTCATAAAAAATTGCTTTGTAAAAGTTGTTTATCTATGAATAACTTTTCATTTTCTACCATAAATTTATAATTTTCAGCATATTCATCCATGACCCAAATTTCATACCTTGATA
Source organism: Gossypium longicalyx (assembly GCA_025698465.1). Lineage (NCBI taxonomy): Eukaryota > Viridiplantae > Streptophyta > Magnoliopsida > Malvales > Malvaceae > Gossypium > Gossypium longicalyx. The sequence continues at coordinate 59,897,208 of CM046995.1, read as the reverse complement.
ACTTTTCAAATAAATCCCCTAAATAGAAAGATTAGACTATCCCGATTCCAAAAATATAGAAATTACTAAAAACGGGACTTGATTTCATACCTTATTAAGCTTGAAAAGTTTTCTTCCTCTCTCCTAGTGTTTCCATAGAAAAATTGGGGAAGATGATATGAAAATAGATGATTTTTTTTCTTTTTAATTAATTATCATCTATTAATTTTATTGATTTCTAATGTAGTCCCTACCCTTTTCTAATTTTTCCATGGATGAGTCATTAAAATATCTACTAACTACTCTTCAATGGTCTATTTACCATATAAGGACCTTAAGTTTTGAATTCCATAGCTATTTGATACCTACAGCTATTAGAACCTAACTTTTGCATTTTATGCAATTTAGTCCTTTCCCTAATTAAACACACAATTGGTAAAATTTTCGTATCAAAAATTTCATGTGGCCTTTCTATCATGATACCAACCATAAAATAAAATAAAATAAAATATTTATTTTTGGCTCGAATTTGTGGTCCCTAAACCACTGTTCTGATCTCATAAAAAATGGGTTGTTACATGCATGTTTTGGTATGGTAGAACTCTACATATAAGTATATGGTGACTTAATGAAATGTTGATGAGTTGGTTGTATAGGCTTGTACATGGAATGGCTTATGTGAACGGCAAAGTTTAGTAAATGATATGCATATGATTCAATTTATGCTACGAAATGATTAAATGTGATGATATAACTTGTGATGACTTATGCTTCTTGATTACAATGGTTCTAAATGTGGCATATTGATTATATGCTTAGATGAATATTGAAATTGAAGTTTCGGCTTGAAATGTACTTGATTTGGATAATTTTTGTAACACCTCTCATCCGGTCCAATCACCAGACTCGAGCAATAGAATACTACGAATAATTACCACACAATTACAAACAATTACAAACAATTAACAATTCAAAATCACAAATAAATATTAAATAATCAAAATGAGCATGTATAAATACATTAATCGATCTATTTCTGGTGAGTCTTGAGTATACGGAAGCTTAAAAACAATTTGGGACTAGATAGAGATCAATTTGAATAAAAAACAAAAAGTTGAGAAAAATGTGAAAAGGGTTACATGACCGTGTGACAGAGCCTAGACTGTATGGCTCTAAACATGGTCGTGTGGCCAAATTGTGTAACAGGTTGTGCCCGTGTGAACTTGGGTTACCGCGTAACTGCTCGTGCCAAACTTGCACCAAAATATAATAGACCACATAGTCACTCCATGTAACCGTGTGGTACACACGGCCGTATGACAAACCGTGTGTCAGTCCATTTACACCTTAAGAAACTTAAAATTCAAGCCATTTCACATATCCTAACTTAGGCTCCAAGCCATACCATTTGCAAATATCAATACCTTTTTTAAAACACATCAAATTATGCCAAAACATGATAAATGTCAATCAACCTAAGTGCCTAACCAATATGCCCATAATGAGACCTCAATTTACAAATTAAATCAACCAAAAAGGGTTTGATTAAACATGCCAAACTTGATCACCTAAGCATATAACCATTCCATATTTGTCTTGCTTCATAACCTCACAACCTATACACCAAACTACCAAAACTATTAAGCTAAAAGCATAGTTATAACTTGACTACTACCTATTCCATACTAATATAGTCAAGGCACAAAATGTATCAACCAAATTCAAGCAATCATCAATCCTTAAGCCAAGCATGTAACCAACTCAATCGGGACTACATTAGGAAATTACCAAGCAGTAAAACTTTTAAGCTGTTAACACTTTGATCATTACCAAAATACCTTACATATTTACATAATTATAAGGACATCAAGATTCAACTAGCCATCAACTGTAAAACCAACACTACAAACCCAAGACTCTCTAGGTACATGCCAACTTCAAAAATAAGAATTTCACCAATGGTTGAGTTCGAGATTCTTGTTGGATACTGAATCGATGTACGAATTGAATAATACCTAACCTGCACATAAACAAATGATAACGTACGTTGAGTATAACTCAATGGTATTTCTATATCCAATATTAAATTACAATATAAAATAAGTAATGCATGACTTAACAACAATATCTAATACAAATTAATATTGGAAAGCTACATGTCCTAATGCATCATTTAATATTACAATTCGATTTACTTATAATAATTCAATCTAACATAATTACAACACATAAACATTTCTCCTTATAACAATCAAAATAATTTTATCACATCAATATTATATACACTTTATTGGACTTAACTCCGGTATCCTCTATTCAATTTCATTTATAATCAATGTCCCAAATCCATATCATTATTTCATCCATCATACTTATATGCATATACGAAATTATATTTATATATATCACATCTCTAAAAAAATTAAATTTCATATTTATATTGTTATACAATATTTCGAAAGCTATTCACTTTAATCCTCATTGCAAATAATAAATTTGAATCGGTCCAATTCAATTTTTTTTTTATCATTTATAGCTTACCTTATGATCTTCCCATATAATACAGTTCATAAATGCAACAATTGAAGTTGTTCAGGTTATAGAAACACAAACCATAAACTCCAAGCTATTTGTCGATGACCTTGTCCTTTCTTTTTTTTCTCGAGGATTTTGGATCAACGTTAGCTATGTATTAAAACAAATATAATAAATTAACACTACACATCCCAATTTGAATTTAATTGTTAAATTATACAAATTTTGCATATTATTCAATTTAGTCCCCAAAATCGTGACTATAAAAATTTTCACGTTTAGTCCCCAAAATCTAATGTCAAATTTTCTAGAGTCCTTATAGGGCTTCCTATTTCTCAATTACACCCCTAATTTTGAATTTTACACAATTTAGTCCTTATTGTACAAAATTATCAATTGGCTTTACAAATTAGTCCTATTTCACATTAAACCTTTAAATTTATCAAAATAACACCTTAAACTTCAACGATTCAACTAGGGTAGCATACTCAAATTTTAACAATAAAAAAAATTACAACATGGGTCAGCTAGCTTGTAGTACCGTTGTACCCGACTTGGTCACCAAGCCTGAATACGGGATGCCACACCATCGTCTCATGTCATATACAATGAGTGAAAGTCCATTCTAAAAGAAACATCTTTCATATTACCATTCATATAGGTTTTAAGTAAATTATATTTTTTAGTTATCAATGTTATGTGCTAACCATACATCAAATAGTCATATAATAATAATTAAACATGTGTAAAGTCCATTTAACAAAATTTTTAAAACTTGTCCGTAGGATCCATATTGACACTTGGGTATCGATATTTTCCCTATGTGGTATCGATACCAATTGGAAAAATGATACCAAACTTGCATTCTGTTTCTCGAATAAAATCCCAAAGTCTAAAAAATTATCGATGCTTGTCATGAAATATCGATATTTTGACCTCGAGTATCGATACTTGAGCAAAGGTATCAATACCAAATCTCTATTCTGACTCCCTGCACGTTTCAAAACACAAAGGTATCGATTTTTAAACTTAATTATCGATACTTCTGCTTCAGACATAAAAAATGCAGCATAAATAAGCAATTAATCCTTTCCAATTTAGTTCCTAAACATCATGCATCAATTACTTCAACAAATAATCATTCAATGACCTAATTAACAGTTCAATATCACAAAATAGTGTTCGAGCAAGTAACGTCAATCCATCCACATGTTCATAAACCCAAGCATAACAATAACATGTAATCCTTATAAACCGAACCAAAAACTAGCAAAATGTCTAGAAGTTAACATGGCTGTAACAAGTCTAGCACATTACCTTATTCCCCAAAATGTAAATAAATTTAGAACTCCTATGAAATAACAAATAGAGTTGCTTGGATCATCTCTCAGAAACCACACCACTCACACCAGCTCTCGACTAATCTGCATGGGTTTAAAAGGAGTGAGTGAGCTTAACAAGCTTAGTGAATGCTCAGAATAACCACAATGCAAACAATTCATCAAGCATCAACGAAACAACCATATAGCATAACCTCAACAGTTCCAACTCTAGTGTCATATTATACTTACTCATGCATTGTTACTAGTTCTTTTACGTGGTAAACATATTCACTTTTAAGCTTATATCCTATTACACATATAATCACCTGACATTCAAGGATATATCACAATATTTAAAACATCTTTATAGATAAATTGTATAATGGTCATATACTTATTTAGACATACATCACATTACACATATATACATTTTAAAATAATTTAACACTTGAGTTATGAAACATAAAAGTGAGCTCTATCATCACTCACTGGATACACGGATCTCCAACACACCAAACATAGACTCATAGAGTCAAACATGTCCCAAGTGTGAAGCGTAAAGCTAACACTCTTCTTATTTCCCCTCACATGTCCCGTTAAATGGAGCTTAGCTTACATTCCCTTATCACTCCAACATGTCCCAGGGCCTCAATTCCCAAAATCACTATACATATAGGTGAGTACTCACAATCTTATGGCATGCCAACTATATCCAACGGTTTGAAGATCACAAGGCTAAAATATCATAAATCAAACACATCACTTACCGATTATCCATACACTATCATTGTATATTTATCATTGTATATTTGCATCTTTAGTAAAACACTATCAATAACATTTAACATATACATATGATGTACACATATGCACTTTCAAAATGGTTAACATAACCACATATCATATGTAATAGCATCTTATCTCAATTCACATATTCACAAACACCTAAGCACATTGTTCACAAGATAGCATAGTTATGAGAAAGCTTACACTCGAAATTTGGAGTAGGGGTTTAGGCTACAACAAAATTCCCAAATAACGCATTGAATCATGTCCACAAGAAATAATTCCAAACACTCACCAATTACGCTTTCGCAGAAAAGCTGAAAGCTCAAACTAACTTTTCATTGCCTTTATCTCTACTCGTAGAAGGTCTTATCAAATTTGAAACTTCAACAAAACAATTCACACAATAATGCATTCAATAATCAGCTAAGAACACACCACAAGCAATAAAAAACATAAGCCTAAGCTATGTTCTCATGTAACTGAAACTTATAACATAGCAGACTTTAAATTCGAATATCTCAATCTATACTTAATATTTTCACCTAAAACCAATTCTGTTCATCTTATAATTCACCTACGACTAATTCCCAACCTTTCAACTACAATAAAATACTCAATTCATAGTATCGACTTTTTTGACATGTTTTATGGCTATTTTCCAAAAATTCATTAAAACTCAAGATTTCTTCAATGAAATGTCAAATTAAATTTATAAACCTTCTAATCATGTTAAAACAAGTTGAAAAACACTTTGGAACTATGTTTTTATGCAAAATTTCGAAATCCACCATTAATGACCCGATTTTCGGCTTGTACTCAAAACATGCGATTTAATGGTTAAAAACTTGGTTTTACAGACTAAATAACATTTAAAACTAATAGGAAGATGAAATGTTACCTTAGTTGACGAAAAATTGAGCGTTTGATTGAAAACCCGAAAAACCCACAAGCTTGACAATGGAGGAATCTATGGTGTTTTTGGGTGTTTTTCTTGAAGTATTATGAAGGTTTAATGTTGTAAGGATGATGGAAATAAAAAGACTAGAGTTTGGAATAAAAAATCGAATGGAGAGGGTGAGGGAAAACAAAGGGACGACCATAAGAATGGGACGGGAAGAAACTAATGTGAAATACATGTAGGTGGGAGAAGTCTTAGGTTGAATTTTAAAATTTGGTTTAATTGCTTCATAAAGACTCAAACCTTAGACCTTTTTACAAATTAGTCCTTCTTTTTAAAATTATAGGTTTCTAAAATTCTTTTTCAAAAATTGGTTTAATTTTCTAAAAATCATAGTAAAAAACATTACCAATAAACCATGTCGCAAAATTATGAACACTCTAAGAATAAAATTCCTAAAATACCCCTAAAACTCCTAGGCCCTATTTTGGGGGGTTACAACTGGGATTCCTGAAACCTAAAAATTATAAGAAAAGGACTAAATTGCACTAACCAATTTTGAATTTGAAACTATTTGAACCAAAGACTAAATGCTCCTCTTCTTTACTCTACTCTACTTAATTTCTGTTTACATGAAGCAAAATAAGGAAATGGGTTTTTGTTCTTTAGTTCTCACTATCTATATTTTATTCATTATGTTATTTTATTTCGATTTAAATTAATATAACATATATTAGTGTTAACATAATATATATAAATTATATATATCGTGACATTAATGATCGTCCACTACAACTAAAAACAAAGGTATATTTGCCTTTCAAGTCCTTTAGTTATATTTTAGTTTATAATTTAGTAATAATCACATTATTACCACTTAAGCGATTTGGTCCCTGTACCCTAATTAAAAATTAAATCAACGAAAATTTCTAACCGAAATTCAATTTGCTTCTAATATAACACTGTAAGTGTTTAATAAGAATATTTACGAGTTCAGTTTACGAAAACAAGGTCACGATACCTCAATTTCAAAAATTACTGACTTTAGAGCCGCTACACTTGTACCTTATCTAACTTTCCAAATAACCAAAATTATTAAACCAAACTTCAATAGAATACTATAATAGTCTCGTAAATATTAGCAAACAATATTCACTGATTCTATTATCGAAAAACAGCATTCTGAAACCACCATTTCCAACTCCATTAATTTTCGGGTTGTTACAAGTTTTGTTAGTTGTTGAATGCATAAGTTGTTAATCTTGGTAAAATAAGAAATTAATGTGATGTGGATGAATGGTCTTGTAGTTGGTTGATTCTATGTGTTGGTATAAATGTTAGTTGATTTTGTACAGGGTATTTTGCCATTTATGTATTATTTGAAGCATTGGTTTGATATAGTATATGTTAGATAATTAAAAGACACATTTTTGCTCCACATGAGCTAGCCACACGCCTATGTGGATACTGTAGATTTTGTAATTTTTTATCCACACGACCACAGTTAGTTACACGACCTAGACACACAGCCGTGTGACCTCTATTTTCATGTTTGCCCTTCTTTGTTTCAAAAGTTTTAATTTTGTCCTCATTCAACCCTAAATTTGTTTTAGAGCATTCGTAAGCTCAATTGAGACTCGAATTAGTTTGTAAATCTTATTTTGTATGGATTATGAAATGATTAATTTATTTTAATTTTTAATTACATGTATTTGGTTGTGAAACGTACTAAACTTGAATTATGAATTGTTTTGTTGATTCATTGAATATTAAAGTTAGAAATGCATGTGCACTATTCTGTTAACTGTTGTAGCATCCTTTAGCTCGGGCTCGACGACTGGATTGGGTAAGGGGTGTTTCATCTAGAATGACCAGTAACTAAAACCCTTAAAAGGTTAGTTAACCGAAGTGGCAATGATTAGATTAGGTTTTAAGTTTCAAAATTTATTAACTGGATTAGGTTGAATGAGATTAAACCCTAGAATTGACAATCTAGGAAGTAACTTAGGTAGATGAGTCTGAAAAGGTATTCTACTTAGCATTAGTTCAACCTAGCTCGATTTAATTTGTCAAATTAAAAGATAAGTGATTTAAGTCGATTAATTGACCTAGTTATAGGCAGAAAGGTATTAATTAGATTAATTGTTAGCTAATTAGTAAAACCCCCTAAATCTTAGTTAATCATAAACATAGAAGTTAATCACCCTTCTGTCTATTTTATTTGATTGTGAATTTGGAAGTTAGTATTTTCTGCACTTTAGTTCTTTTCTACAATTTATCTATTTAGTTTTGGTTGTAATATGGTTAGTAAATTAGTATCTATTTAGACTTAGGTAGTGTGTTATTCCTTGCTAGTAATTTAATTTAAACAAACCTCCTTTGGGTATGATTCTCGAAGTACTCATGTGTTTCGCTGTAAACAAAAATCTATTTTACAATTTGATCTATTCGCTTCCAGATGCTGCATTCTAATTCCATATTCAATTATAATTCTCTAAGACCTGGCGCACACACGTCAGGGCGTGATCCCTAAGCAAATGGAACACAAATTAGGAATGCTCAACCATATATTAAATTTCAAATCCAGAAATAATGAATGCATTGATGTCCATGCTACATCATCTTCAGCCAAAGAAAAACAAAAATCTATACCAAAAGTATAAAGTGTTTAAAAGAAAATTTGAAATTCTTTCTAACTCAATCTCTACTCAGCTCTCTCTTCAATCCTCTAACTCTATCCCCCCAATTTATGATATAAAGTGTGTTTATATATTAATGAGCTAAAAGTCTCTCTTGCCCTCACTAAAATCAATTTTCTAAAGGCTAGAAATAATAATTCCCTTAAAATGCATCTAAGTAATCATCAACTAAAACAAATCTACAGTGCGACATCATGACCTCCACTTTCACGACGTCATGATTTGAAGAAGGAAAGTTCTCCTAGGGTTGGCTTAGGATGTCGACATTACAACCTTTAGGTTCCCATGTTGCAACTTAACGACCCTGCGACATGAGATCATGCAATATTATGTTTATAATTTGTTTAATTTTTTAAAGGTTCCACTACGTAACACCCCTTACTCGTACCCGGTGCTGGAATAGAGTACGAGGCGCTACCTATTTGAACACATGCAAACATACATTTCGTTATTAATTTTTTCTCCAATTTAAAACTTTTCACAATACCTTAATGTCCCTATTATTGGCCTACAAGGCATCGAACACACTTTGGAATTGATTCGGGACTAATCAATGTACTCTGGAAAACTTTGTAAAATTTCAAGTAGATAGGGGCACACGCCCGTGTGGAAAGGTGACACGCCCGTGTGTCTTCTTAACATGGCCATGTTGAAAGCCTGTGTGGCTCACACGACCTAAACATATCGAGATACGTCCGTGTCCCTAGCCCGTGCAAATTTATTTCTCGATTCAAATTTACAGGGTTTTCACACGGCTTGGCATATGCCTATGTCCATGACCCGTGTCCCCCACACGGCCATGACAAGCCCGTGTCTCAGCCCGTGTACAAAAACCTTGACATTTTGTTTCTGATTTCAGCAACCCTTTAAGAGCACGGCCATAGTACACGTTCATGTACTAGGCTGTGTCCTCCACACGGTTGAGACACACGGCCGTGTCTCCACCCGTGTGGTTGCTACTGGGCATTCTGTTTTGCCAACTTTAGGTGCAAGGGACACACGGCCTTACCGCATGCCCATGGTGCAAGCCGTGTGTCACACACGGTCTAGACACATGCCCTTGTGTCTGCCCGTGTGGACAAAAACAAGGCTATCTACCAAGCCTTTTTACCACCATTACTTGCACCAACCTATACAACATCAAACTTAACCAATCCAAGCACAAACATACATAACCAAAACAACCACAACCATGAGAATTTTCATCAAATGCATTTAATAATAATCAATATTAGCCAATATTAATGGCCTATACAAAATGAATATCACATCCATATTAGCCAACACTTGTGGCTAAACTAACATGACACTAAACAAAAGATCAAGTCCCTATACATGCCACACTCAAAACATTTAAACTAGCTATACCAAAAGCTTCAGGTGATAGTGTGATCGATGCCTCCAACGTCCCTTGATTCCCAATGCTAGCTTGGCGGCACTATATGGAAATAGAAAAGAGAGGGAGTAAGCATAAAGCTTAGTAAGTTGCTTATAAATAAGTAACAACATCAACCATGCATATTTAAACATATAGCATATTATAAATCAACACAACATTCTTGAGTGAACAAAGGTAAATATCACTACATGCTTATATATCACAAGTATAAGCCAAAGATTACAAAGTCATCCCAAAATCATTTTTATAGCTAGAACTTACTCATGTCATTCTTACCATTAAGGCATCTTAACTAGACCCATATCTCTTGAGTTTCGAATAAGAACCTGTACCACTCATAACATGATTATACCATTCCATATCTTTATCATAAGCTTTAATATAACCTGTGAAACCATTTGGAATACTAAAGGATATCCGATAAGCCTCACACAAGAGGGTAAATTGCTGATGCCATGTCCCAAACATAGTCTTACACTGGATTACATATCGAGGCTGATGTTATGTCCCAGACATGGTCTTACACTAGCTCTCGTCTCAATGTCGATGCCATGTCCCAAACATGGTCTTCCACTAGCGCAGATATTAACACCGATGCCATGTCCCAAACATGGTCTTACACTAACGCACCCAGCAATGCCGATGCCATGTCCCAAACATGGTCTTACATTGGCTCTCAAAATGTGGCCGACGCCATGTCCCAGACATGGTCTTACACTAGCGCACATATCACCCAAATGCCATGGCATGGATATCCAATCTATTCCTAAGTTCAACCGGGAATTTACCATATTAATTTCATCATGCATTATTCATAAGCATATTCAACCATATTATGCAAAATCAATCATTCAACACATAATAAAGATAAAGTTGCCTTACTTACGTACAAATTACCTCGGTGATGGTCGTTAAACTAACTAAAAATTTGACTAAGGCAAGTGCACCTATCGAACAGTAGTATAGTTATGGTGAGACCGGAAATATCGTATCCACAAGGACTAAAAGTACTAGTAATTACTATCTTTTTATTATCTAGCCTAAGAATTAAAAGGGATGTTTTTAAACTAAAAATTAACTATCTAATTAACTAAGAGCACGACAGAGGTAAAAGTTGGAAAATACTTTTGAAAAATCGATGGAGAAGACAATACCCAAGGAAGAATCCACCTAGACTCCACTTATTACTTTTGAATTAGACAATTTATTCACTTGACTTAATCCGTAGAAATCCCTGATTTATGTTAATAACTCTTTCGAGATTAAAAAATACTGACTCTAGGTTGATTAATTGAAATCTCTTTCTAATTAAAACCCCTATTGTCACATTAACTCGATCTATGGATTCCCTTATTAGATTTGACTCTAATCTGGCAGATTTATGTCGTCCTATCTCTAGGATTGCATGCAACTCCACTTAATTATGAATGATTTACTCTTAAATAAGGACTTTTTCTCCACTGAATAAGCACAACAAAAACCTAAATTAATATCTTGGAATATTAAAGCAAGGGTTAAAACTCACAATTAAGAATAAGAACAAGTATTTATCATATAATTCAAATAGTAATAAGATTCATCTTAGGTTTCATCTCCCTTAGGTATTTAGGGAGTTTAGTTCATAATAATGGAAAACATCTCAAAATTGGGAAAACAACAAAACATAAAGAAACCCAAAGAACTTCTGAGGAAATTGAATGGAGATCTTCAGTCTTGAAGTAGATATTGCTTCAGAACTGATTCTGATGGCTGACCTTGAGAATTTTCTGCCTTGTACTCTATGTTTTCCCTTTAATCCTCTTCTAAGGTGTTTATATAGGCTTTAGAATGCTTCCAAGCCCTCCAAAGTAGCCTTTTCCGAGTAGAATTAGACCTGGGCACGATAGGGACACGGCCGAGTGGCATGCCCGTGTGTAGGTGCTCAAGCCGTGTGTAATTCTGAGTTGGTTTTTAGTCGACACGACCATTACACACGGGCGTGTGGCCTACCCGTGTGCCTTACACGGGCGTGTGGTTTACCCGTGTGGAAGTGCCTAGGCCTATGGTATACTGAGATAGGCCCATTTTATTCGTTTTTTATCCCAATTCTTGCTCTTTTCACCTTCCTATGCTCACCTAAGTATAAAACATGAATTTAAAGGATTAGAAGCATCAAATCCACAAAATTTTATGATAAATCATCCAAAGATATGCCAAGCATGGGATAAAAATATGTATATATTATGGTTTATCAAATATCCCCACACTTAAGCATTTGCTTGTCCTCAAGCAAAATCCTCAACTCACAATTAAAATAAATTCTTCTCAACTTATAATTCTCATCAATAATGTTTCGAAGTAATTCACAGATATTCACATATTGAGTATTCAAATAAAAGAACATCGAAGTTTCAAACAATCCAAGTTGAGCATTTTAATCATAAAATCATAGGTATCCCCTTTAATCTAAGTAATCACCTTTAATTCCAAATTGAAAAGAGTTGACATCCTCATTAAAGATTCACTCAAATCACTCGAAGTGTTTAAGGTTCAACAATTAAGCACTCAATAGTCAAACATGAAAAGTTATTACCATAGGCTTGCATGAAAATCAAATCTCCACCACTATAAATGAGATGATACACAAATCAAAAGGTCTTTAAAAGGTTGTAATGGGGCTTGGGTTAAAGGTGTGGATAAAGGCTGAAAAAGAGGGTTAGAATCGAGATTCATTTAATAAGTTACCAAACTTAGAATAATAAAGCTAATTACTGAATTACAACTGAGTTCCAAAATTAAAGTTACCTCATACTAATAATGTGAGCTTTTTCTCAAGATAATAACTTTTTTTAAAGAAAAAGAACAAGTACAATAATGAGTAGTAAGAAATAATTCAGCAATTGGAATGAACGAATATAGTTAGGTAACTAATCAAATCAAATCTCGATAAAAAGAGAGTCAAGAAAAAGGGAAAAATTCTTAATGAATCAAAAATGGTTAAGTTGTGGGTTAACATTAAGGGAAAAATCAAGAAATAATGGTTAAGGCTCAAAGGGGTTCACTAAGGGTCAATTATGTGGGTAGGCTTTTTATAGTGGAAGTGGGTTAAAACCTAAGTGCCTTTATCATCTCAGTATATCAAATCAAAGGTGTGGTCTTGACATTTATAATCAAAGCAAGTTCTAGAATAATAAATCAATGTTGACACACTCATAACCAATAAAATAAGTGAGCAAGGAGGATATATGCTCTAAAAGGCTCAAAATCTCACGAAAATTATGGGTATTTGATGTCAATCTTGTAAATTCAAAATTTCAAGATAATACCTCAGTTCAGGGAAACAGCCTAGCAATTTTAATTCTCAAAAGTCAACTTATCAAGCTTGATTCAATAATGCCTTTAAAGTTTAAACAATCAATGCACAATTCCCTATGATTAAATTCAAAACATATTAATAAAAATTATAAATTAATCAGAATTCACTCTAATAATAGTATGAGGAAATTATTTCAGAACGAGATAAAAATTCAGGGATTTTCTGATAATCATATAAATGACCTCCCCACACTTAAGATGTACATTGTCCTCAATGTATGAAGATAGATAATAATAATAATATTAGCATAATATCATAAGAGAGGGAGAGAAGCGAAACGGCCCTGAATTGTTGGAGGAAATCTTTGGAATAGTGAAAGCTAGAATTATAGATAAGGCCAATGAAAGGCATGATCCTGAGTTACTAATAAGAAAATAAACACCACTGTGGAAGAGAATTAAGGGAATTCTCGATAATAACTATAAGGATAAACATAGTTCAAGATATAAAACATAACTCTTCAAAAATAAATAGAAGAAAAATAAAATTAAATGTAAAAATAATAATAATCATAATAAAATAAATGGACTCAAAGGTCCTCATCATCAAATCCCTCATGGGTCGACGGTGCCGAATGAGAGATGTGGAGGTGATGGCAAATCTGTCGAAGAGTGGCATCGATGTTGTCGAACCACTCAAAACACTGCTGCTCAAAGCGAGTGAGTCGCTTGAATATATCTGTCAAAGTGGAAGTAGTGGGGCGGTGACTCTGCGATGGTGGTGGAGGTGAGTCCTCATGAAGGGGAGGGACATCATTAGTAATGTCTTCTGGCTCATCTTGGTCATCAGAGTGAACGAGTCTGTACTGAGGGGGGTCAAATCCACGGTGTCGCTTTATCATCCTCATGTGGATCATACTAGAAATTCCCTGAGGAGCCATCTGACCTACTAGTGTAAGTGTTGATGACATCTCTGGAGTGTCGAAGAGGCCGAAGTGTCGAGCGAGGCGAGTCACGTATGGGCCAAGGCAGATGGGGCCCCTCCTATGGCGGTCTGTCTAGTGGCAAAAAGCAAGGGCGATAAAATATGCCAAATCAAATACATTACCAGTCACCATGCTCCATAAGAAGTAAGCATCGGTGGTGCTAACGATGCCAGTGCTCTCTCTCCTCCCAGTCAAGGTGTGAGCCAAGATTGCGTGGATGTAGCGTAATGGTGGAGGAAGAGAAGTAGCCTTTGAGCGACTTGCATCATATGGAATAGTACTGGCTGTAAGGTCGATCTAGTAGCAGGTGGGCAAGTAATGTATATGACGGTTAAGATGTAGAAAATCCTCGGAAGCCAGAAACTCCTCTGTGTAGAGGCCTAAAGCAGCTCCAAACTCTGGAACACTCATGTGTCTTACGAGTCCACCAAGTCTAAAAATGATAGTATCGGCCTTATCATGGGTATTCATCACATGCTGTAAATGGAAAGTAGTGCAAAACTCCAAGGTAAGCTCTGAATAGGTGGGCTCAATAATCGCAAAGAACTGATCCCACGGGGCAGTGGCGAGATGAAACCGAACAAGGTGTGCAAGATGGACCTGCTCCAAGGCAGCCCAATCAATACAATGGCCCACTTCTAATGGTCGTAATCGAAAAAGTTGAAACAAGTCATCCTGTGGCCCTAACGAGAATCGAAGCAGAGGATGACGAGCTTCGATTGAGGCGCTCGAGAAGGTTGTGCTAGGACCCTTCCATTTTTTGGAGGCGGGAACAACAATCTTAGTTTTCCCACGAGTGTTTGTCATTGCGTGCCTACAAGAATAAAAGAGTTTATCAATAAAGAATGTATCGCCAGATAAAAGCAAATAATCCTAAATAACCATTTACTCTTAAAATAGAGTATTCGCAATCAAAATATGCAAGACCTCATAGAGTGACTCTAAGTAGAAAGAAAATAAGAAAAATAAATAAATAAATATCTCGCCGAAACATGAATCAGAACTAAAAGACAAAGTATACTATATGAAAAAAATGTTGATAATAGTAACTAATAATAAAAAGAAAAATTGGCAGAGAACAATCATATAAAAAAGACAAGTAAAAAGTAAGAACAAAAAGAACAAATTCAATAAAATGCCAAGTAGAAATCGAATAGTGAGTGACATGCTAATGATAATAAACAATGAAAAGAGAATAAAATAACAAAGAAATAGAGTAAATACTAAGCATAAAAAATAACTAACAGAAAATAACTGCTATAATAATAAAAATAATAAATGATAGGGGTGAAAGGGGGAAACCAAAAGTGGCGACCGAAGGTACGGGGGACGGTGGAACAAGGGTGGAGGTCGTGCGACGAGGAGGCCACGGTGGGGGGAAAAAGTGGCTGGCGGCCGTGTAGGTAGAGGGAAGGGAGGAAGGAAAAAGAAAAAGAAAGGGAAGGAAAAGGAAGGAATGAGGAGAAAGGAAAGAAAAGGAAGGAAAAAGAAGAGTGGTGGAAGAAATAGGGGACAGACGGTGAGGGGGTTGCGGCGGCTAGCTTGTTGGGACGGTTGGAGAAAGAAGAAGATAAAATAAAAAGTTAGGGTTTGGGGGGTTTAAAAAGGGAAACGGTTTAGCCCGTATTAATCACGAATATTGAATGCCCATTTGTCACATGGCCTGGGACACGTCCGTGTGTCCAGGATGTGTGGTTCACACGGTCGTGTCGCACGACCGTGCACGACCGTGTACTACATTGTTCACTTCTCCTATCCCCGTGTAGTCTCCAACACGCCCATATAACCTACCACACGCCCGTGTGTGTCGGCTGTGTCTCGCACATGACCGTGGGCCTTACCCGTGTAACTCTATGACTTGTTTAAATTCAAAAAAATTAAGCTCCAGGTTTTACACGGCCTATGACACGCCCGTATGTCCAGGCCGTGTAGTTCACACGGCCGTGTCGCATAACCGTGTGGATTTATCGTAGGCCGTGTGCATATTGATTTTTTTGGAAATTTTAACCCTGTTTCCATACGGTCAAGGACACGCCCGTGTGTCCAGGCCGTGTGGGTCACGTACCTGTATAAAAACACAAAAAATAGATAAAATAAACGGGTTAGTGGTGTTAGTGCTCGGGTTGCCTCCCGAGAAGCGCTTATTTATAATCTAAGCTTGACTTACCTTATATTCACATGGTCATGGTGGTTTGAGGAGTTGAAACTCCTCATTCTTGCTATCAATTTTATCAGAATAATGTTTGAGTCGAGTTTTATTTACCTTAAAAGTCTCGAATTCAGTATGTGTTACCTAGACCGTACCGTGGGGGAAGATATTCAGTACCGTGAAGGGAGTTGCTCCGTCTGCATTGGACTTTGAAGTGACAACTCGAGGGTCCGCTTCATCTAACAGTACTTTGTCTCCAACCCTCAGTTGATTTGATTCACCTTTAAGTTTGTCATGACACTGCCTTGATTTATTAAGTATCATCGGTTTCTCCGTAACTGTTGTTCGCCATTCATCTAGTTCCTCGATTTGCAATCTTCATTCCTTAAGAGTTGTTCATGGCTCCATCACTTTATCCCTAGGGATTTCCTGCACAAAAGTCTGAGCCAAAATGTTCTTCTCATGGAGAGAACTCGTAATAACATCTCGATTACTAGATAGTCTGACAAAATCGTGAGCTTGAAGTTTAATCATGTCATCACCTACACGCAACATTAGTTCTCCTGTACCAACATCTATAATCATTCTAGCAGTTACTAAAAAGGGTCTACCCAGAATTAAAGGTACGCCACTATCCTCATCCATGTCTAAGACAACAAAATCGACTGGGAATATAAATTTGTCAATTTTAACAAGCACATCTTCAATTATACCCCTAGGAAATCTAATGGTTTTATCAGCTAATTGAATGCTCATCCTAGTTTGTTTGGGTTTCCCTAGTCCTAGCTACTTAAACATCTTGTAGGGCATGACATTAATACTTTTCCCTAAATCAGCCAGAGCATTGTTAACATTTAAATTCCCAATTAAGCAAGGAATCATAAAATTCCCTGGATCTTTCAACTTGTTGGGTAGCTTATTCTGTAGAATGGCTGAGCAAACTGCGTTTAATTCCACATGCGACGCATCATCTAACCTTCGTTTATTAGCTATGAGCTCCTTTAAAAATTTCACTGAGTTGGGCAATTTTTTAAGTAGTTGAAGGAATTTACCAAATTGTTCGTCTGTGTGGTCTTTCCTTTTTGCATTAGGATATGGTACACGAGGTTTATATTCTTTGCTTACCAGCTTCTGTGTACCATGATTCATCTCATCCTTACCATTACTTACCACAGGTCCTTGCCTCAGTTTTGGTTCAGGTTCAACTAACCCTTCTTCATCTCGAACAGTAATCGCATGAAGCTGTTCTCTTGGGTTTGTTTCAGTGTTACTTGGCAAGTTACCTTGTGGTCCTTCAGAAATCAACTTAGCAAGCTGTCCTATTTGGGTTTCGAGCCCTTGAATCAACACATGCTGAGTCTTAAGTGTTGTTTCGGTATTCTAAAAATGAGTTTCTGACACCGATATGAATTTTGTGAGCATTTCTTCAAGGTTCGGTTTCTTCTCTTGTTGGTAAGGTGGTTGTTGAAAACCTGAAGGATGTTGTGGTTTTTGATTTCCTTGACCACCCCACAAGAAATTAGGATGGTTCCTCCAACCTGCATTATAAGTGTGACTATACGGATTATTTTGAGGTCTAGAATTATTACCCATATAGTGGATTTGTTTCTCCTCGGTGCTAGGGTTGAAGGATGAATAGTTTGTGTTGTGCACTCCTCCTTAATTTGAATCACACCTCATCACTGGATGTACGTGAGTAGAACCATACAAACCATCAATCTTTTTACTCAAAAGATCTACCTAGTTAGATAGCATAGTGACTGCGTCGAGGTTGAAAACACTAGCTGCTTTTGTCGGCTTCATTCTCATAACTTGCCACTGATAGTTATTCAGTGACATATCTTTAATAAATTTGTAAGCCTCTTCAGGTGTTTTGTTGTTTAAAGTTCCACCGGCGGCTGCATCTATCAGTTGTCTTGTTGAGGGGTTCACAACCATAGAGGTAACCCATGGTGCGGGAACCTTCTCAATAGGTCCTTGTATCTCTCCCATGCATCATAAAGAGTTTCTAGATCCATCTGCACAAAAGAAGAGATATCATTCCTCAATTTAGCCATTTTAGTCGGCGAAAAATATTTAACTAAAAATTTTTCGGTCATTTGTTCCCAAGTAGTGATTGACCCTCGTAGCAATGAGTTCAACCACTGTTTAGCCTTATTCTTCAATGAAAAAGGAAACAACCGAAGGCAAATGGCATCATCAGAAACACTATTGATCTTAAAAGTGTCGTAGAATTCCAGAAAATTTTCTAAATGAGTGTTTGGATCCTCGTCCTGCAAACCATCAAACTGAATAAAATGTTGTATCATTTGAATCGTGTTAGGTTCCAATTCAAAATTATTTGCAGCAATAGCAGGTCTAACTATACTCGATTCAGTTCCTGTTAAAGTAGGTTTAGCATAATCATACATAGTATGAGGAGCAGGATTCTGATCTACTGGATTAGCGACAACCACAAGAGGTAATGGATTATTCTGATTATCAACCATCTCCTCGGTAGTATTAGTATCATCGTCGTGCTCTTCCTCTATGTACTGTAGACTTCGCCTTATTTCTCTTCGGTTTCTACGAGCTATGCTTTCAATCTCATTGTCAAAGAGTAAAGGTCTTGACGAGTTTCTTCTAGTCATAAACTATAAAAACTTGCCAGAAGTAAATAAAAGAAAATAAAAACAAAATTAAATAAACATAAAAGAATGGCTAAAGTAATAAAATCAAGCATTCCTAATATTTTAGTCCCTGGCAACGGCGCCAAAAACTTGATGGTCATTAAACTAACTAAAAATTCGACTAAGGTAAGCACACCTATCGAATAGTAGTATAGTTATGGTGAGACTGGAAATATCGTATCCACGAGGACTAAAAGTACTAGTAATTACTATCTTTTTATTATCTAGCCTAAGAATTAAAGGGATGTTTTTAAACTAAAAATTAACTATCTAATTAACTAAGAGCACGACAGAGGTAAAAGTTGGAAAATACTTTTGGAAAACCGATAGAGAAGACAATACCCAAGGAAGAATCCACTTAGACTCCACTTATTACTTCTGAATTAGACAATTTATTCACTTGACTTAATCTGTAGAAATCCCTGATTTATATTAATAACTCTTTTGAGATTAAAAACTACTGACTCTAGGTTGATTAATTGAAATCTCTTTCTAATTAAAACCCTATTGTCGCATTAACTCGATCTATGGATTCCCTTATTAGATTTGACTCTAATCCGGCAGATTTATGTTGTCCTATCTCTAGGATTGCATGCAACTCCGCTTAATTATGAATGATCTACTCTTAAACAGGGACTTTTGCTCCACTGAATAAGCACAACAAAAACCTGAATTAATATCCTAGAATATTAAAGTAAGGGTTAAAACTCACAATTAAAAATAAGAACAAGTATTTATCATATAATTCAAATAGTAATAAGATTCGTCTTAGGTTTCATCTCCCTTAGGTATTTAGGGAGTTTAGTTCATAATAATGGAAAACATCTCATAATTGGGAAAACAACAAAATATGAAGAAACCCAAAGAAATTCTGAGTAAATTGAATGGAGATCTTCAGTCTTGAAGTAGATCCTGCTTCCAAACTGATTCTGATGGCTGACCTTGAGTATTTTTCACCTTCTACTCTATGTTTTCCCTTTAATCCTCTTCTAGGGTATTTATATAGGCTTTAGAATGCTTCAAAACCCTCCAAAGTAGCCTTTTCTGAGTAGAATTAGACTTGGGCTCGACAGGGACACGGTTGTGTGGCACGCCCGTGTGTAAGTGCTCAAACCGTGTGTAATTCTAAGTTGGTTTTTAGTCGACACGGCCATTACACATGCGAGTGTGGCCTGTTCGTGTGCCTCACACGGGTGTGTGGTTTACCCGTATGGAAGTGCCTAGGCCGTGTGGTATACTGAGATAGGCCCATTTTATTTGTTTTTAGCCCAATTCTTGCTCTTTTCACCTTCCTATGCTCACCTAAGTATAAAACATGAATTTAAAGGATTAGGAGCATCAAATCCACCAAATCTTATGATAAATCATCCAAAGATATGCCAAGCATGGGATAAAAATATGTATATATTATGGTTTATCACTCGGTATATAAAAAGTGGACGACTAGTTGGATTTAGTCCATTAGCTTGGCCTTCCCCCGGTCTAGGTCCGGATTTCGTATTTCTTGATCTAAAATGATAAAATTTCACTAATTTAATTATCATATTAATCAATACATTTCATAATTCATATTTTGGCAAAATGACCATTTTTCCCCTAGGCTTTCACAAAATTACGATTTTAGCCCTAGGCTCGTAAATCAATTTTCATCGAATTACCACATTAACCAAACCTAACCGAAACTACTTTAAGCCTATAGCATCTCACAATTTCAATTATTTCACACATTTGCAACCTATTTTATAAACTTCACAAAACGGTCCTCTTAGGTGTTTTCATGAAAACCGCTTCACAAAAGTTTTTATTTAATAACCATGATTCATTTTATTCTATAAAATTTCAGTAACCAACATGAGTACTCTCATGGCTAAACCCTAGACTCTCAATAATTTTGCAAAATAGTCCCTTCATTAGCTAAATTAAGCAATAAGGGTCCCAAAAGTACAAAAATTATCAATAAAAGTCATCAGAATCACTTACTTATGAGAGAACTTAATGGCTGAAAGTTTCAAGCTTCAAAAACCCCTTTCTTGCTGATAATTTTAGTGGAGAAGATGAATGATAAAAGATGAAGTCCTTTTTGTTTTATTTTCAATTATTTCTAGTCAAAATAAGCTACCAACTCCACCAAATTTTGATTTGTTTATTCATCTTTGTCCCTATGGCCAGCCACCCCTATTTAAATGGGTCTATTTGCCTTTTAAAGACCCCTAATTATGATTCTCTCATTATTTAACACCATTTGCTACAAAAAATAAAACTTTTTCCCTTTATGCGATTTAGTCCTTTTTCGTAATTAAGCATGCAATCGCTAAAATTATTTCACCAAAATTCTTATGCACTCATATAATCATGCTATAACACATAAAATAATAAAAAAATAATTTCTCTGACCTCAGGTTAGTGGTTCTGAAACCACTGTTCCTACTAGGCCCAAAATCGAGCTGTTACACACTAATCTCGTAATTTGTTAAAACTTCTAACATAGCCAAATTACTTGTAATTTTTTTATGTGACTAAATTGTTGTAATTATGTGAGTACTCTTCTATTATGTTATGCTTTGAAAGTTTTGATTACTTATGTTTGCTTGAAAGTTTGTTAAGGGACTACTTATATTTATATTAAATTTACATTATAGTTGCATCATCAATGTCGAACCTTGCAAAACTTGAATTTATGGCTCTTGATATTACAGGAAAGAATTATTTATCCTGGATGTTAGATGCTGAAATACACTTAGATGCAAAAGGCATTGCTGAAACTATTAATGAAGGAAACGAATCATTTAGTCAAGATAAGACCAAAGCTATGATATTTCTTTGTAATCACCTCCATAAGGGACTAAAGACTGAATATTTGATATTAAAGATCCACTTGTCCTTTGGAATAGTCTAAAAGAAAGATATGACCATCAAAAAACTGTAATACTTCCTAAAGCTCACTATGATTGGTTGTATTTGAGATTACAAGAATTTAAATCTGTGTGTGAATATAACTCAGCTATGTTTAGAATCACTTCCCAATTGAAATTATGTGGAGAGAACATAATTGATGAGGATATGTTAAAAAAATACTCTACATTTCACGCAAATAATATGTCCTGCTGATACAATATCGTGAAAAAGGTTTTAAGAAATATTATGAGTTAATATCTTGTCTTCTTGTGGTTGAGCAAAATAATGAAATGTTAATGAAAAATCATGAGTCATGTCCAGCTGGCTCTACTCCATTCCCTGAAGCGAATATAACATCATATAATGGAAAGGATAAAGGCTATGCTAGCAGTCATGGTCAAGGACATGGTCTTGGTCGTGGTTGTGGTCGTGGTCGAGGACGTGGACATGGACATGGACTAGGTGGTCATTTCAAGAATACTCACCAGAAGTGGGATCATAAGGATGGAAAGAATGATAAAGATACAACCGGGAAAGTGAAAAGTTTGTCTTATTGTTGTGGAGGTAAAAACCATTGGTCCCGTACCTATCGTACACTAAAGCATTTTATGGAACTATATCAACAATCATTAAAGGATAAAGGGAAGAAAATATAGACAAATTTTTTTTGTGACAATGGTGAAGATGATTATGGCATTGTTGGTACAACTCACTTGCAAGTTGCTGATTTCTTCACCATCCTTGAAGGGAATAATTGATCTTTTAATTTTATTAATATAATTTTAAAGAATAAAATTTATTCTAGTTTTTTATGTTATTAACAACATGGTTATTATATTATGTTTTGAACTATTTACGAAAATTTTATATATTTGAAAATTTATGTGACATTTATTTGTTTTCTTTCAAGAATATGAATACCTCTCAAATTCAATTAGCGATAAATAGTGAAAACTTATGCTTAGCAGACAGTGCATTCGCTCATACTATACTTAAGATTAAAAAATATTTTTTCTCATTTGACAATGCAAAAAGCTAGTGTGAGCATTATATTAGGTAGTACCAAAATCATAGAAGGCTCCAAAAGAGAAAATATATTATTACCTAGAGGAACTAAGTTTCAAATTAATGATGTGTTATGCTCTCCTAAGTCTCAAAGAAATTTTTTGAGTTTTAAAGATATTCGCCATGATGGATATCATATTTAGCCAATAATTGAAGGGAATGATGAATATATTCAAATTATGAGTTTAATTCAAGGAAATAAACATATTTAGGAGAAATTGTTCGCACTCTACTCTGGTTTGTATTACACAAGAATTAGCACAATTGAAGTACATGCAATAATAAATCAGAAGTTTACTAATAAATTTATTATTTGGCATGATCATTTAGGCCACCCCTGTTCGATTATGATGCAAAAAATTATTGACAATTCATGTGGAAACTTATTGAAGATGCAATAGATTCTTCAAGCTAATAATTTTTTATGTAATACTTGTTCTCCAGGCAAATTAATTATTTGACCATAGCCAGCCAAGATAAATTATGAATCTATCACTTTTCTAGAACGGATACAAGGAGATATATGTGGACCAATACACCTTCCATATAGACCATTTAGATATTTTATGGTTTTACTCGATGCTTTGACTAGATGGTCGAATGTATCCTTGTTATCAACTCAAAACCTAGCATTTGCGAGGTTACTTGCTTAGTTGATCAAATTACGAGCAAATTTTCCAGATTTCCCTATCAAGACAATTCGTCTTGATAATGCTGGTGGATTTACTTCCCAAGTTTCCAATGATTTTTGTATGTCTATTGGAATAAGTGTTGAACATCTAGAATAGGTTCATACATAAAACGGTCTTACTGAATCATTAATCATATGTCTTCAATTGATTACAAGACCATTACTCATGAAGTCAAAACTTACAATTTCTGCTTGAGGGCATGCCATACACATGCAGCATCACTAGTTCGAGTCAGGCCAACAAGATATCATAAGCTCTCCTCGTTACAAATGATTTTTGGTCAAGAACCAAATATTTCCCATCTAAGAATTTTTGGATATGTTGCATAAGTTTCGATTACCCCACCATAACGCTTTAAGATGGGTCCTCAAAGGAGATTAAGAATATATGTTGGATATGAATCCCCATAAATAATTAAATATCTCAAGCCATAAACAAGGAATTTATTTATGACTCGATTTGCTGACTGTAATTTTAATGAGTCAGTTTTTCCAATGTTAGGGGGAGAAAATAAACAGTTGGAAAAAGAAATAGATTGGAACGAATTATCATTGTCTCATCTTGATCCTCGTATGCAATAATGTGAATTGGAGGTTCAGAGGATAATTCATTTACAAAGTTTACCAAATCGATTGCCAGACGTATTTACTGATCCAAAAAGAGTAACAAAATAACATATACCAGCTATAAATGCTCTCATCAAAATTGATGTCCCTAAAGGACAAACTCTAGTTGCTAGTGAATCTAAAGCATATTTGAAGAGTGGTAGACCAGCTATTTATAGAGATAAGAATCCTCGAAAAAGAAAAGGAGCAAAAATAGATTATGGTCAGATCGAGGAAGCAGTGACTTGACCAAAAGAGATTTTAGACATGACTAAAGTTCAAGAAAAATCTCAAGTACCTGATAATGAAGAAATCTCAACAAATTATGACATATCTAGAATTAAGTAGAACCGAAATCAAATCGACGCTGATGCATATTTCCATGAAATGTAATGCTAGATATTTTGAATGAAAATGTGGATCATGAACCAATATCAATTGAAAAATGTAGACAAAGAGATGATTGGCCAAAATGGAGAGAATCAATTGAAGCTGAATTAAAATCTCTTGCGAATAGAGATGTATTCAGACATGTAGTTCGTACACTTGAAGGTGTAAAACCTGGGATATAAATAGGTTTTTTTGAGAAAAAGAAATGAAAAGGGAGAAACTATGAGATATAAAATGTGCTTGGTTGCACAAGGATTTTCATAAAGACCTAGTATTGATTATGAAGAGACATACTCTCCTATGGCGGATGCAACTACTTTTAGGTTCTTAATTACTCTAACAATAAGATAAGAGTTCGATTTACGCCTAATGGATGTATTTACAACCTATTTGTATGGCCCACTTGATAATAACGTTTACACGAAACTCCCAAAAAGCTTTAAACTGCCAAAAGTAACTAATTCATGTTCTCGAGAACATTACTCAATCAAATTAAATAGATCCCTTTATGGATTGAAATAATCTAGGCACATATGGTATAATCACCTTAGTGAGTACTTATTGAGGGAAGGCTATAAGAATGATCCTATTTCCCCATGCATTTTAATAAAGAGGTCTGGATTAGGATTTGTTATAATTATTGTGTATGTTGATGATCTAAATATCATTGGGACTCCTGAAGAGATTTTAGTAACAATGGAGTCCTTAAAGAAAGAATTTGAAATGAAAGACCTTGGAAAGATATAATTTTGTTTAGGGTTACAAATTGAGCACCTATAGAATGAAACCCTTGTGCATAAAACAACATATATAGAAAAAGTGCTAAGAAAATTTTACACACATAACACATATCCGTTAAGCACCCTAATGGTTGTTAGGTCACCTGATGTAAAAAAAGACACCTTTCGTCCTCGGGAAAATGATGAAGATTTCTTTGTCCTGAAGTACTATATTTAAGTGCTACTGGTGCGTTGATGTATATTGCTAGTCATACAGGACCTGATATATCATTTGTTGTCAACTTATTAGCAAGATTTAGCTCTTGTCCAACCCAAAGATATTGGAATGGGGTTAAGCATGTTTTTTCATTATCTTCAAGGTACAAGAGATATATGTAACACCCCTTACCCAAGTCTGACGTCGGGACAAGGTACGAGGTATTACCAGACTTAAACATAAACATTCATACCAAACCGGGTAAGAAAAATGTGTCCAATTTAAAACCATTCATACACATGCATATCATCCCTTATACGGGCCCACGAGGCCCAAAACATGCATTGGAAGTGGTTCGAGACTAAACCGAAAACTTTAGAAAACTCAGAAAATTTTTTATCAAAACAGGGGTCACACGCCCGTGTGGCTTAGGACACGCCTGTATGGGTAGGCAGTGTGGTCACACATGCCCGTCTCCTCAGCCCGTGTAACTCTCTGTTTATGACATCATGCACAATTTGGGGTCACATGGCCAAGTCTCACGCCCGTGTCCCTAGGCCGTGCCCTTCACACGGCTGAGACACACGGCCATGTCTCTATCCGTATGGCCAAGAAAATGGCTATTTACCAAGCCATTTTCCACCCTCATTTGCGCACTCACATACAAACTTTCAATGGCACTTAACATGACACAATTAAGCTACCAACACAACCATAATCAAGGCTTAAACATATCAAAACAATTATTTACTGTTCATAACAAAATTGTCCACTTGAGTCATAGTCACTAAATTATTTATATCTTGAGCTACAGAAATCTAAATTAAGATACACTTGATTTTTCCAAAACTAGACTCAAATATCTTCCTGGCATAAGATTTTCAGAATTTATGGTTTAGTCAATAAATATAGTTAATTCTTCAAATTCATCCAAAATTTCAATTATCTCATAAAATGAAATTCTTTTGCTTACATCGTTTCTTCTATGTAAAACTAGACTCAATAGGCTTTAATTTCATATTTTATTAAACCTTTAATTTGATTTCCACAATTTTTGGTGATTTTTCAAAGTTATACTACTATTGTTGTCCAAAACTGTTTTAATGCTAATTTTACTCTTTCATGATTTTTTTGTATTAACTTTCATTTAGACATACATAACACCAAAGCATATCCATAACTAGCCATTCCAATAGCTAGTCATTATCGAATATTTACATGCCATTCATTGGTCATATCATAATGATACATACACAAAATGACTAAGTCCCTATACATGCCATAGACTCAAAGGTTTACGTTCATTTACCCAACATGATAGCTTGATAGTGTGATAGCATCTCCGGTGATCTCCAACTCGAGCTAGCATAAAACCCTATAAGATATGGGAAAGGAAGGGGAGTAAGCTACAAAGCTTAGTAAGTTCGTATGCAAATAATAAGCAACAATAGTCATACATTTGTCATACAACAACATAACATAACACAACATAAACGTCATTAAATCTTCATAGGCATAACTTACTCAATCACAATGCTTACCCCTTCAATTTATAAGCATAATTTAATACATCTTAACATTTGCCAAACGATCGTAATCTCTCTAATATAACATACCATAATATCATTAACAAATCATTTCAAGCCTTATAGTAACATGCACATTAATTATGCATATTCATATTTTCAAGCCCAAAGCTTAACATCTTTCAATAACTTAAACTCTTAACTTCACATACTTTCATTGTAATAACCGACTTCCAATAATGTCGGGAATAGTGGTTCGAGACCACTAAATTCAAAAAAATAAGCTCGTAATTTATTTATTTAATAATTATCAGCCAAATGTGATTTTTGAGAGATTTTTAAATTAG
Organism: Gossypium longicalyx; assembly: GCA_025698465.1. Taxonomy (NCBI): domain Eukaryota; kingdom Viridiplantae; phylum Streptophyta; class Magnoliopsida; order Malvales; family Malvaceae; genus Gossypium; species Gossypium longicalyx. Next base: position 59,870,033 of record CM046995.1, on the reverse strand, counting down.
TAATTTGTGTTTTATAAAGATTTATTAAGTCAAGGAATTGAAGAAAATAGTTATCGAAATCTCAAATTTATAAATCGAGCCATAAATATTTTTATAAATATTTATGGAGTATCAATAAGGTAGTATTAAAATTTCGTCAGAAAATTTTAACGTTTGGGTGGTTAATTAAATAAAAAGGACTAAATTGAAAATTGTGTAAAAGTTGCTAAAATTATTAAATAACTCAATTGTCAAATGAGGAAGAACCTAAAGTGAAAATAAGCCCAAAGGAGATATTTTGAGCGGCAATAGCTGAGAAAAATCAGGAAAAGGGTGAAATAAGGGTAAAATTGGAAAATTGCCAAAATAAACTGAATAAAAATGGGACCAAATTGGAATATCTAGAATTTTCTTCATTTTTCTTTATTTTCATCAGCTGAGAAATAGAAATGGAAGAGGATTCAAGCTTATTTTCATTCTCTAGCTACATGTAAGTTTAATTCTTGCTTTCTCCTTGAAATTTCTATATTTTTAGACTTTTACAATTGGGTCCAACTTACTATTTCATTAGTTTTTGATGTCATAGTTAATTTTTAAAGATATTATGGATGAGTTCTGGAATAATATGATGAATAAACATAGAATTGAAGCTTTAATTTTGATATATGATAATTTTATCAAGTAAAATTGATGGAAATTGATTTTAGGACCTAATTGTGAAAAGGTTTGGAATTAAATTCTAGTACTAAAATTATAATTTCCAAAATTTTTAAAGTAGTTTAAAGTGATAGAATAAAGTGTTAATTGAGAAAAATCAGCTCAATTGAGATGCTAATTGAGTAGGGACGAAATTGTTATTTATTAAAAGCTTAGGGGAAAAATGGTAATAAACAGCTTGCACTAAAACAATATTGGGCAGCAGCAGTGGACTAACTTTGAAAAATACCCATAAATTGTATAAATGGAATTAGAAGATGAAAAAAATATGAAATTAAAGCTTATTGAGTCTAGTTTCTAATAGAAGAAATGATGTAAGCAATGGATTTGTAAATCATGAGATATAATGAATTTTGTGAGACAAGGTCAGAATGAATTCGGGTTCCCCTGTTCTGACTTTGGAAAATCATAAAAAAATGGATAAAAATAATTAGGGAATTAAACTTATATTCTTAAAATTTTGAATTATTCTATTTTTAAGAGAAATAAACGAGAACATCATTTGAATTCTGTACAATGAGATAATTAATTTTTAGTGAAGAAGGGTCGGAACTGTCAGACAGCAGAACAAGGGTGACTTTAATGAATAAAATATACTAATTTGCTAAACAAAAAATTCTAAAAATTTATGGTAAGAAGATGTGTGAGTCTAGTTTCAGGAAAAATTAACGAATCTTAATTTAGAGTTTTGTAGCTCAAGATATAAATAATTTAGTGAATGTGACTCAAATGGACAGCTTTGAATATACATATAAGTAAATAGTGAAATTATTGATAGTGTTACTTATAAGCATATTATATAAGTTTAAGGATGTGGAATGGAGAGAAGGAGGAGGAAAATATGTATGAATATTCATCTAGCATGGCTAATTTGCATGTTTTAGGCTCAGGGACTAAATTGAATAAAAGTAAAATTTTATGGGTAATTTTTTAAAAATGTCAGAAATGACCAAATTGCATGAAATGGATTATTTTATTATTTCAATTACAAAATTGAATGAAATTATGAATTTAGTTCAAGATCAGAGAAAAACATGTTTTTAGGGATTAAATTGAAAAGTGTTGAAATTATGGAAAATTTTGATATTTTATAGAATTCATGGGCTGTTATTAATATGCATGAGAATAATAGCTGGAAATAAGGATTAAAATTGCAAGAATTTTATTTTCCTGACCTTAAGGATGAAATCGTCATTAAATAAAAGTTTAGGGGCAAAATGGTAATTTTGCCTAGAGCATTAATTAAATACATTAGAATATGAAATGAATGAAAATGATGATCAAATTTATTTATAAAGATCTGGACGACTCAAATAAGAGACTTGATCGTGGAAATGAAAAAATATCGGATTAATGAAATTATAAACACAAACAAACAATGAGGTAAGTTTGTGTAACTTGAATTATATTCATAAATACTTGAAATGTATGTTTTTTTTATATGAATATGATTTGAATGTTCATTATATGAAAATTTATGAAATACTGACATATTTGATAAAAAGGGGAAGAAATCCCGGTTGAATGAAAGGAAAATTCGATGGATCTTTGAAAAGGAATTGACGGTAAAAAGGATCTAGCCCGGACGGGTGATCCTATCTTGATATAGCCCTCTCGAAGAATATGTGGAAAATGGATTTTGCCTGGACAGGTAATCCGAATTAGGGTCTGAATTTATCTTAGACTGGTAATTCAGATCCAAGCTCATTAGAGTAATTGTCGTTGCAAGGGATTTAGCCTGGACTGGTAATCCCGACAATAGTCTATGAGTTTATATTACTGATTTAGCTCGACTGGTAATCCCATTGTAAGGATGAGGTTCATGAGGGTGTGCTTTCTAAAATGAAATGTGTAAGACCATAGTTGAAAGACACCATGGCAACATGATATGAAATGTGTAAGACCATGGTTGAAAGACACCATGGCAACATGATATGAAATGTGTAAGACCATGGTTGAAAGATACCATGACAATGTGACATGAAAAGAATAAGACCATGGTTGAAAGATACCATGGCAACATGACGGGAATGAATAAGACCATGGTTGAAAGATACCATGGCAATGTAACATGAAATGAACAAGACCATGGTTGAAAGATACCATGGCAACCTGGCAGAAAATGAGTAAGACCATAGTTGAAAGACACTATGGCATCATGTCGAAGATAAATAAGATCGTGGATGGGAGATGCTATGACATCAGTTGAATAATTGATATTCAGGTAATATGTATCAGATGAAGAATGATTATAGGAAATGGTTCTGTGAAATGTTTACAAGAATTGGTCATATGGAAATATATGTACAAAATAGTTGAATGAAATAATTAAAAAGATAGATAAATGAAATAAGTATAGGTACATGGAATTTAATTTATGTTAATTTTAATATGAACTATTACCGAAATAAATATACATAAGATATATGGAAATTATGGTGCATGAATTATTGATATAACGAAATGAATGATATATGCTTATAAAGAAACAGTAAGCAAATAATATGTCTCGTGACATGTACATATATGACTATCTTTGATATGTTGATATAAGAAAATTATATAAGTAAAGACAATTATTAAACTCAAGTGTGACATGTCGAGAAAATAAGTATATCAATGTTGAATTTATATGAAATATGTACTAGTATACTAACAATGTTGCTGTTTGATGCTTATACAAGTGCCAAGCTGTTGATTGAATGATAATATATTTATTTATTTATATGATGCATTGAATCGGTAAGTATTTAATTGAAATTTTTTTAGGTGATTCGTAAATTCTAGTAATGCTCTGAAACCCTATTTCGACGACGGATACAGGTTTGGAGTGTTACATTCATAACCATCTTAATAGGAAATTATGCAAATATTTCATTTTTCACACATATCCAATGAATCACAAATCAAGTGAACTACACATCATCAACATAAATACTTATTCACAAGATTAACTTAAGGTCGCTCTCATAGTGATCATGAACTCATAATATCATAAAGCCAATGCTTATAAACTTTACGTATATACCTGTACGAACTCATAACACAGTCATATCTTTTCACATCTTTGACATAATCTTTAAATTATCCGTTGAACCACTTGGAATACTAATCGGATACACGAAAAGTCTTTGCATATAAGTGCCACATATGTAGCTAAAGCTACATCACATCTCGTATCACATAAGTGCTCATTCTCGAGCTAATCACGGGCTTGCTCACACAAGCTGTCAGTCAAGACGTAGCTACACGAACTGCTCACACAAGCTGTCAGGTATCCGCAACACATGCCGGACTACCCAGCCACCGGTAGGACGTACATGACCAGCACCCAGATCACATAAACACATATATCACGTGGGGTCCTAGTGACATGTCACTCGAATCCTATTCTATTCCTAAGGTTCAAACGATATTTTCTCTCTTGTCGAAACTTTGTCGAACTTGTCGAATATATTCATAGAACCAAATATACAATTCATAAAATATCAAAACATTAAATAAATAATCACAAAATTACATTATTTACATATAAACTTACCTCGATACCAAAAATGGTGAAAATGACCTAATCGTCAAATACCCATTTTCCCTCGTTCTAGGCCTGAATCTCGTTTTTCTTGATCTATAATATCAAATTTGGCTCAATTATTAGTAACATTATTCAATATGACCCAAAAATCATATTATGGCAAAATTACATTTTACCCCTAAAGTTTGACATTTACATTTTTGCCCCTAAGCTCGAAAAAATGAAATTTATTCAATTTCTTCGATTCCCAAGCCTAGTCGAACCTCTTTTATTCTTATAGCAGCCCACATTTTTCATTAAATCACACTTTTATGACATATTTTATAACTTTTACAAATTAGTCTTTTTAGGCATTTTCACTGAAAATCACTTAGTAAAAGTCGTTTCTCTAACCATAAACATGCATTTTCTACCATTAAACACAGAAAAACACACATATTCATCATGGGTCAAAACCCTAGACTTTAACCATATCTCAAATTAGTGGTAGAAATAGATAGATCTTATTACGAGGATTTCAAAAACATGAAAATCATTAAAAACGGGGCTAGAACGGACTTACAATCGAGCTTGGAAGCTTGAAAAACCCTAGCCATGGTTTCCCTTGTGAAATTTTTCCATGGGGTTGAATATGGACAAAAATTGGCTTTTAATTTTGTTTTTAATTCATTTTAATTACTAAATGACCAAAATGCCCCTAACTTAAAAAATATTCTATTTCACCTATTTCATGTCCATTTTTGTCCAACAAATTAACAAATGGTCTAATTACCATTTAATGACCTCTAATTTAAAATTTCATAGCAATTAGACACCTCTAGCTTCTAGAACTCAAGTTTTGCACTTTTTACGATTTAGTCCTTTTGACTAAATTGAGTGCCCAAACGTCAAAATTTTCGAACGAAATTTTCACAAAATAACTTTGTGAAACCGTAGACCATAAAAATATAATAAAAATAAATTTTTCCTCGTTGGATTTGTGGTCTCGAAACCACTGTTTCGACTAGGCCCAAAATTGGGCTGTTACAATATAGGTTTATTCTTCCCTAATCTACCCAAAACAGAACTTGTTGGATTTTAATATGTAGGGTACTTATTTGATCCTCGAAATGCTCAATTGCAAATTGGTTATGTTTTCACATATGGTGGTACTGCAATATCTTGGCGCTCTATGAAACAAACAATTGCTACTACTTCTTCTAATCATGCTGAGATTTTGGCAATCAGTGAGGGTAGTCGTGAATGTGTGTGGCTAAGGTCTGTAATTCATTACATACAAAAAAATTATGGTTTATAATCTAAAAAAGAAGCTCAAACAATCTTATATAAAGATAATACAACTTGCATTGCACAACTTTTTGAATGAAAAGATTGGTATTATTAGCACATGGCTCAAAGTGCCAGATGGTTACAACAAAATAAAGCAGAAATGACAAAAAAACCATTGAAACAAGTAAAACCATAAAAGTAGAAAAGAAAAGTAAAACCATAAAAGAAATAGAACAAGCGTCCCAAAAATCATAAATGCGCACATAGAAACAAGCAAAAAACCATAAACGCAAAATAACAAAACCCACCTTGGCTTTCAAACCAAAACAGATCACCATAAATACCAGCCAAACTAGCTTCTTTCTTATTGTAAAAGACGATTTAGCTTTGAGAGGAAAACCCAAGTGCTTTGAAACCAACCATGGAGATTCGGAGAACCTTCTTCACTAAACAAAGCAACTTATGACAACCTTTGAGTCCTCTGTATCTAGCTCCTCCAATCCCTTTCCACAGTCAGTGTTACAGAAGTCAGGACTCCATCAACCCAAAGACCAGATCTTTGTCTTCTTCACCCTTTCGTTGCCAGATTATGGGCTACTTCATTAACAGAACGAGGAAACAAAAGGTAACTTACCTTTTCAAAGTAACATTCTAAAACTCGAATATGATGGATAATAGGTCTCAGGATTGATTTATCTTCTACCCTTGCTTGCAGTTTTTTGATGATTGTCAAAGAATCCCCTTCCATGACCAGGCACCGAAAACCCATCTTTAGTGCGAACAACAATGACCTTTCACATACCCTTGCTTCAACCACGAACGCATCAGCAACGTCCTCAATCAGATAAGTTTTGGCTCCTTTAATTTCTCCTTTAAAATCTCTGGATAAAACTTCTATTGTAGAAGTTCTAGAGTCTTTGTGAGAGGCAGCGTCAAAGTTAATCTTGATAAAACCCAAATTTAGATGCCTCCAATACCCTATTTTCAGAAAACCAACAAAACCATCTAGTTTCTCTTTCCATATATTTACTTCTTAAACATAACCTTGAATGAAGCCTAGCACCTCCTACAAAAAAAATTTAACACCTTCATGAATCAACTGATTTCTCCTATACCACATAGCCCAAACAGAAATTACAATAAGTTGTTTGCTTTGATTATCTACTGCAATAAAAGTATTGACAAAATGAATTTTGTAATTGGAGGTGTTATCAACTGGAGCAGTTTTAATTTGAAGGGAAGCCCATACACTTTGAAGAAGACTACAAGACCACGCCAGATGATTCGCGTCTTATGGTGCTTCCTTGCAAAGAGGGCAAACAGATTCATTCCGCAACTTTCTTAACAATAAATTACTGTAATAAGGTAGACAATTGTTAAGCAATCTCCAGATATGTATTTTAATTTTCTTCGGAATGTTAATAGGCCAAAAAGAATTGTAAAAATCCTTGTAGATCTCAGTAGTAGAATTGATGTAGCTAATGTTCTATATATAGTCTGTAACAAGAACTCGATAACCACTTTTAACCGAATACTCTCCAGACCCCTCATACATCCACACCAGCATATCCTCCATTGTAGCCCCAGAAATCAGGATGGAAAGAATACGTTTCGCCTGATCTTTATCCACAATACTGTAAATCAATCCCTTATTCTAGATACTTATCGTAGTCTCAATTAATTGATTTACTGTCGTCCATTTTGGATTTATACTTTACCCTAATATTTTATTCTTTTCTACTCCAAGTAGTCAAGGATCATTCCAAATTTTTACATTAACACCGTTTCTGATTCTTCAAAAGAACTCCATCAGCAATCAAATCACAAGCGCTGTAAATGCTCTGCCTGGTAAACGAAGGGTAAGAACCTATCTTGGCTGATAAAATATCTGAATGAGGATAATAACGGGCTTTAAGAACTTTGGCTAAAAGATAGTTAGGCTGGGATAAAAGATGCCACACTTGCTTTGCTAATAACGCTTTACTAAACAAATGCATCTTTTTGAAACCCAGCCCACCGACACTATTTAGTTTACACAAAGCATCCCAATTACTCTAATGAATACCCTTCAACGATTTATTATTAGCCCACCAAAATTTATTCATAATTCCTTCGAGTTTCCTACATAAGAATTTCGACAACTCAAAACATTGCATAGCATAAACCAGAATAGATTGTAGGACTGATTTAACGAATACTTCTTTTCCCCCCATCAATAAGTAGTGTAAGCTCCAGCCTTCTATGCGTCTTCTGAATCGATCAATAAAATTGGCAAAAGCCCAACTCTTCTTATGACCAACCACCATAGGCAACCCTAAGTATTTCTCTAGGTTTGAAACAACCCTCACACCTAAAGCATTAATGATGGTGTACTTGATATTTACATTAACATTAGCCTCAAAGTAGATCAGAGATTTTTCAAAATTCACCCTTTGGCCCGAAAACGTCTCATACTCCTTAATAACATCACCTACCACTTTAGCCTCTTCATCAGATGCGTCTCCAAATAGTATACAGTCATCTGCAAAGAATAAATGGTTTATCGAAAATCTTCTCATTCCAATAGAAACTCCCCTCATCAGCCCCATTTGTTCTGCTTCTTAAATAAGAGTAGAGAATCCCTTAGCACAAATAAGAAAGAGATAGGGACTAAGAGGATCACCCTGTCTGAAGCCTCTCAAAGGTGAAAACCATTCACTGCTCAACCCATTAAGATTCATTGAATAAGAAACCGAACAAACACATCTCATGACAAGAACGACCCAATCAGCGTGAAACCCTAAATAAGTCATCATTCCATCTAAAAAATCTCATTCAACGCGATCATACGCTTTACTCATATTAAGTTTCATCGCGAAATTTCCCTTTTTTCCTTTCTTTTTCATTTTCAAAGAATAAAGCACCTCGTAAGCAATAAGAACATTATCCAAAATATGTCTTCCTGGGAGAAAAGACCCTTGAGCTTCATTAATACAACTTCCCAAAATAGTACTCATACGATTCACTAAGACTTTCGTGATAATTTTGTAAACAACGTTACAAAGGCTTATGGGTCTAAATTGAGAGAGATTTTTTGGTTTATCAACTTTAGGAAATAAAACAATACAGGTTTTATTAATGGTACATATCTCAGTTTCACCATTCAAAATAGATAAACAATAATTAGAAATTTCAGGACCAATAATCTACCAGTACCTTTGAAAGAAAATTACTGGAAATTCATCACTGTCGGGGGCTTTCAATGGCTCCATTGTAACACCCCTAACCCATATCCGCTGCTAGAACAGGGTTTCGGAGCATTACTACCATTTACAGATCACTAAAAAAAATTTAAATACTTACCGATTCAATGCATCATATAAATAAATATATTACCATTCAATCAACAGTTTGACACTTGTATAAGCATCAAACAGCAACATTGTTAGTATACTTGCACATATTTCATATAAATTTAACATTGATATATCTATTTTCTCGACGTATCGCACTTGAGTTTAATAATGATCTCAACTTACATAATTTCCTTGTATCAATATATCAAAGATAATCATATATGTACATGTCATGAAACATATCATGCTCTTACCGCTTCTTCATAAGCATATATCATTCATTTCATTATATCAATATTTCATGCTCCATCATTTCCATATATTTTATGTATATTTATTCCAAAATAGCTTATATCAAACTTAACATAAATTATATTCCATGTACTTATACTTATTTCGTTTATCTATCTTCATAATTATTTCATACAACTATATTGTACATATATTTCCATATGACCAGTTCTTGTAAACATTTCACACGACTATTTCATATAACCATTCATCATCTAATACATATTACCTGAATATCAATTGTTCAATAGATGTCATCGCGTCTCCCATCCACGATCTTATTTATCTTTGACATGATGCCATAGTGTCTTTCAACTATGGTCTTACTCATTTTCTGTCATGTTGCCATGGTATCTTTCAACCATGGTCTTATTCATTTCATGTCACGCTGCCATGGTATCTTTCAACCATGGTCTTATTCATTTTCTATCACGTTGCCATGGTATCTTTCAACCATGGTCTTACACATTTCATATCCGAGAGCACACTCCCTCGCTGAACCTCATCCTTACAAAGGGATTACCACCTAGGCTAAATCCTGTAATATAAACTCATAGAGTATTGTCGGGATTACTACCCGTGCTAAATCCCACGCAACGACAATTACTCTAATGAGCTTGGATCCGAATTACCAGTCGAGCTAAATTCAGACCCTAATTCGGATTACCCGTCGGGGCTAAATCCATTTTCCACATATTCTTCGAGAGGCTATATCGTGATAGGATCACCCGTCCCAAAGCAGATCCTTTTTACCGTCAATTCCTTTTCGAGAGATCCATCGAATTTTCCTTTCATTCAATCGGGATTTCTTCCCATTTTATCAAATACATCAATGTTTCATAAATTTTCATACAATGAACATTCGAATCATATTCACATCAATAACATACATTTAAAGCATTTAAGAATATAATTCAAGTTACACGAACTTACCTCATTGCTTATTTGTGTGTATAATTTCATTAATCCGATATCTTTTCTTTTCCACGATCAAGTCTCATATTTGAGTCATCCGGATCTTTATAAATAAATTTGATCATCATTTTCATTCATTTCATATTCTAATGCATTTAATTAATGCTCTAGGAAAAATTATCATTTTGCCCCTAAACTTTTAATTAATGACGATTTCATCCTTAGGGTTAGGAAAATAAAATTCTTGCATTTTAATCCTTATTTCCGGCTATTATTCTCATACATATTGATAACAATCCATGACTTCTATAAAATATCAGAATTTTCCATAATTTCAACACATTTCAATTTAATCCCTAAAACATGTTTTCCCCTATCTTGAACTAAATTAATAATTTCATTCAATTTTGTAATTTAAATAATAAAATTAATCCATTTCATGCAATTTGGTCATTTCGACTTTTACAAAATTTCCCATAAAGTTTTACTTTTATTCAATTTAGTCCTCGAGCCTAAAATATGCAAATTAGCCATGCTAGATGAATATTCATACATTTTTTTCCTCCTCCTCCTCTCCATTCCACATCCTTAATGTAGATAACACACTTGTAAGTAACATTATCCATAATTTTTATTATTTACTTTTATGAATATTCAAGCTATCTATCTGCATCATAGTCACTAAATTATTTATATCTGGAGCTATAGAACTCCAAATTAAGATCCGCTAATTTTCCCTGAAACTAGACTCATATATCTTATTACCATAAAATTTTCAGAATTTTTAGTTTAGCCAATAAGTACAGTTTATTCTTTAAAGTTACCCCTGTTCTGCCATCTGACAGTTCTGGCCCTTCTTCACTAAAAATTAATTACCTCCTCATACAGAATTCGAATGATGTTCCCATTTGTTTCTATTGAAAATAGACTCATTCAAGATTCTAAAAATATAAATTTAAATCTCTAATTATTTCTATACAATTTTTGATGATTTTCCAAAGTCAGAACAGGGGAACCCGAATTCATTCTGACCTTGTCTCACAAAATTCATTATATCTCATGATTTACAAATCCATTACTTACACCGTTTCTTCTATAAGAAACTAGACTCAATAAGATTTAATCTCATTTTTTATTCATCCTATAATTCAATTTCTACAATTTTTTGTGATTTTTCAAAGTTAGAATACTGCTGCTGTCTAGAACTGTTTTAGTGCAAGATATTAATTACCATGTTGTAACACCCTCATTTTCTTTTTCTACATCATTTCTCATCACTTTCTCTTATTTTCTCTTCACTAACATATCAAGAACATAGGACCTTATGTAAGAAAGCTCTACTATAACATTATTTCCATGCTTTGTTAATAATAACAAACTTAAAAACATATTGAAATCTTGATGTACTTACCTTTTCTTATTGACTTCAATCTTTAACTTGATTTTTCTCTCTCCTCCAGCTTCGATTTCTTGAATCCAACTTGATATTCTTGCTCCCCATCATCTCCTTGTTATCTTTCTCTCTTAGTAGCTATGAAAATTCTTTTGATTCCTAGGTGAAAATGGTGAATTTTTGGTGGAAGGACCAAATTGTAAAGAAAACAAAATTTCTTTCTTTTCCTTCTCTTCTAACGTTGGTTGCATGGGAAATGAAATGTGTTGTTAATTCTTCATCTTCCTTCCTTTTATAATATAATAATAATAAACATCTCATAAAAATATTAATAAAATAATATTTATCTAATTAATTAATTTAAAATATCATCAACATAATCATTACATTCTAGAATTCTCTCTCTTACTAATTGACCATTTTACCCTTCATGATCTTTTAGAATTACATCCTTGAGTCATCACTTAATTTGGTAAAATTACGATTTAGTCCCTCATAATTTTTTTACCTATTCAATTTGGTCCTAATTCATCAATTTTTCTTGGTTTCTAGATCATTCCACCCTTAAAATATTTGCACTATTAGTCTTTCAACTTTTTTATATTTACACTTTAGCCCCTTAAATTTTGAGTATTTACTCTTGTGCAACAAGACTTTTCTCATCTTTGCAATTTAGTCCTTTCTTGAATTAATATCTCATAATATACTTCTCAATATTGACATAACTCAAAAATTCCCTTTTTGTCACTTTATTTCCTTATTTTACTATATCACGTTATGATAATATTTTACTGTAAAAATTTTCGGAGTATTACATCCATCATCTTAACAGCATATGCAATTTCCTCCTCCGTAAATTTTTGAAGTAGAAATTCATTCATGTCATCAGTAATTCGTTTCTCCACCAATCAAAAAACACACTCATCTGGTCCCATATCTGAACCCAAGAATAAATCTTCAAAAAAATCTGAAGCCAGCTTTAACATTTCCTCTGTTGTGTGAACCCTTGTACCCTTCATCCCTTCCAATTCATTTATTCAACCACGAATCTGACGTTGAACATGAAAAAAACTGGTATTTCTATCTCTATTTTTCAGCCAGTTGACACGAGCTCTATAATAGTCCGATTTTGACCCTAGTCAAAATAGTGGTTTCGGGATCACAAATTCGAGTCATAAAAAATATTTTAATATTATTTTTCATGCCTATTATAATTGAATTAACATGTGTGAAAGTATCGTGTAAAAATTTAATTGTTTGTGTGCTTAATTTGCAAAGAGGACCTAATCGCGTAAAATGTAAAAACTGTGTGCTAGATGTTAAAAGTGCTTATTTGACTTGGATTTATAATTAAGAGGTCCTTATATGGTTATTATGCCATTTACATAGTTAATGGACATATATGGCCTTATTTCAAATGATTTTTATATGTTAATAATAAAGGGCAAAATGGGTATTTGTTTAATAATTATAAGTTAAATAAAACAAATGTATGAAATAAGCCATTAGTTCTTCTTCTTGGCCGAAAATCACAAAGGATATTAGGATTGGAAGAGATTTTACATTCGACACTTTAATTTGGTGATTAAGGTATGAGTTTTGTTCAGTTTTTGATAATTTCTACGTTTTTGTAATCGTTGCTTCGAGTACTATCTAACCCATGCCTCAATTTCTAATTTTGGTGATGATTTTGAAATGTGTCATTGATGAAACTATGAGCTTTGTGATGTTAGTAGATGAATTATGGAAGCTTGATGTTGGATTTAAATGTTTTGTCTTTGAATTTTTGATGAAATTGAGTATTATGGGCTAAATTGTAAAAATGTTATTTTGAGGGACTAAAATGTGAAATAAATGAAATGCATGGACTTGTATGAGAGTCATTCAGCTAAGCTTGTGCACCAACAAATTTTGTGTATTTTTTGATTTTGTGAATTAGGGACTAAAGTGTCTAAATGTGAAAATATTGGGGCTATTTTGCAAAATACCCTAATTGTGTGTATATGGATTGTTTTGAATGATTTGGTGAATAAAAAGGGTTAATTTTGAATACATATAGATCAAGAAAAGAGGAATTCGGATTTAGATTGAGGGAAGTCAAAAATTGTAGAATAAACATTCAAGTCGACAATTCCGAGTACGAGGTAAGTTCGTACATAAGGCATGATGTTTAAGTATATTTGATATTTTGATTATATAAAGATTGTATATATGATTGGTTTGGATGAATACGGCGATGAATCAATAGTATTTTGCATTAAGTGTGCGATTTAAACTAGCTTCGACTATATGAGGCACTAAGTGTGCGGTACCGACTTAGTTTCGGTTAATTTAGATGGCACTATGTGTACAGAATTGTTCTAGCTTCGGCTAATATTTATAGCACTAAGTGTGCGGATGTTTAAAGTACGAATAATTTATGGAAAGTCTTATAATATTCAATGAAAGGTAAGTATGAAAGTGAATAAGTATGGGAAGATGCAGGTATGTACGATACCTAAGTGGTAGATGATATTATGTATGTGAAGTTCATTGAATTGATATGGTCATATGGATTGAAAATGTGTAAATACTCATGTGTTGTCATTTTATGTTTTATATACTGTTGATGATTTTAGTACGAGCTTACTAAGCTTTTGAAATATTACTTTGTGTGTGTCTATATTGTTTTATAGATATCGAAGCTACTGCAAGCTTGGGGATCGTCAAGGATCGTCACCACACTATCGAACTTCATTTTGGTACTTTTGAAAATTATATTTTGGAAGTATCGCATGTATAGGCTAGTAGTTGTAGAATGGTGTTTTGTGTTGGATATGCTTAGCCATGTGATTTGGCTAATTTGCACTTGAACTCTTCGTTGATAACGGTTTATGGTATGTGATGTTATTATGCAATTGTGGTATGTTAGGTGTTGGTAAGTTTTGGTAGATTTTAGTATGAGATTGAATGATGCATGGAAATAAATGCTTTGATATGCTTTGGACATATGTTTTGACATAGATTAGTAAGGCTTACAAGTATGAATCTGGTGACTATTATATAATATGATTAGGTTATGCTTTGGTGTTGAAATTGGCTGAAATGGTGGTACAATTATGCTTGTTTTCTTTGCTTGTAGGTTGAACCAATTGGGATGGCAAATTGGCTACTCAAATGGCCTATTTTTGTCCATACGGGTAGAGACACGGGTGTGTGTCTCAACCGTGTGTGACACACGACCATGTTGCACGGTCGTGTGTCCCTTGAGGTACCCTACAATTGTAAGTCAGGCTCACACACGGGCTAGTCACACGGGCGTGTGGTTTGGTCGTGTGACCCTAATTGGTATGTAGAATACCCCCTATTTTTGGCACGGCCTAAACACGGGCGGGTGCATAGCACACGGGCTGGACACACGGACATGTAGTCCGGCCGTGTGAGCAAGTCAGTAGTTATGCCCTGTTTTACCATGGCTTTGACACACGAGTGTGTCTAGACCGTGTGAGGCACATGGCTTGTTCACACGGGCATGTGACCTTTTATAAGTTGAAAATTTTTATAAGTTCTAAAACTTTGGTATGTTATCAAATTGGTCCTGAATGCATGTTTAAGTATTGTATACTTGATTTTATGTGAATATTGAATGTGAATGAATGACTTTTATTAGTAATGAGATAATATTTGATGTGTGGTGATTTTGATTTAAGTTATGAGTCTGATAATGCCTCTTAACCTATTCTGGCGACGGTTACGGGTTACGGGTGTTATAAGCTCGTTGCTCCCAAAATATTTCTTCTTGATTAGCTTGTAAATTAAGGCCCACTTGTACATTTGTAATTTCAGCAAGAACCTCATCAGTTGGCTCCCGATCATAAAAATAATTTAATTTTTCCTCCAGTTCCAAATGGCTTATCTTATGTTCACTAGATTTGAGTCTGCTCCACTTCTGAAGATTTTGTCCAGGACTCCTAAGCTTGTCCGGGACACTTCTAGTAGTTCCACCCCAATTTCTTTGAATTTCTCCCTCCAAAGAATTATCTAAGCATCAATTAGCTTCAAATAAAAAAAAGTTAACTTCGGTTTGTTCCTTTGATTTCCAAAAGTATCCAGAAAAATCAGGCAATGGTCTGAGAATGAATGGTTTTAGTGTTCTACTTGGTAATTAGGACAAATATTAATCCAATTCAAGGTCGCAACACTCCTTCTTCCCCACAATAATGATGAATCCTCTAAAGAATGACTTGCATCCCCATTCTTCCTCACAATAATTGATGAATCCTCCACAATCCTTTGCCGTTTCTTTCCTTCCACATTAACAAATGGATCATTTTCCTCTTCCAGCATTAAATCTATGGCCCCATTTCCAGAACTATTACCATGAATGGTGTCACTGCCCAATTTGCGCCAGCTGTCAAATTCTTTATATAAAATTTGCCGACTAGAGTCTAATGGGATTAAATTTGGATTTGAATATTGTTGCCACGATTCCTTCCTATAATTATTCCCAATATCATTTGGCCATTTACTGCTTTGATTGCTACCTTCCATATTCGTGTTGCTCCACTATAAACCTTCAGATTGACGGAGCCACCTACTTGCAGCCTTACCGAGCCACCGTGTCTCTGCACGCAATGATAAATCCCATCCAAAAATAATATTATTTGCCTCAATCCGAAGCCGAAGAGGGCAGTAACTCTCACCATGTCCCAGTTTGCCACAAATGAAGCAGAAAAGACTCAATTTCTCATATTGAAAACTGGCATAAACTGTCTTGTCTTTTCCAATCTGGATCTTTTTCTTCCTTTTCAATGAAGAAGTAATATCCAACCGAACACGAATATGCATAAAATGTTTAAAACCCGAAGCCAAAATAGTAGTGTCATATTCTAAAAATTTTCCCAAAAACTCACCAAATTGTCTTGCCATATGTTCGGTAATCAAGCTTGGGGGCAACTCGTGAATTTGGACCCAAAATTCAGTGAAATTTAACAGAATATCTGACAGATTTTCTCCTTGCTGAATTGTTTACAGAATGAGTAAATGGTTGTTAAAAAACCAAAATGTACCAGAGAGCACCCTTTGCATATCAATCTCATGGAAAAACTGAAAAAGATACCTCTTATCACCTAGATCTGATATACATACCCTCCAATTGGATGCCATAAATCAACCATAGTGTTGCGTAGAGAAGGGAAGTGGACAACACTATCAGTAAGACAGTGTCCCACCAAACAAATCCGATAGTTCTGATCCTCTACCGCCGTTTCCTCCTAAAGCGCCTCCTATTCCTCATCTCGAAATCTCAGATTGGCTAGATCACCCTCCATACCAAGATCACACACAAGAAAACATAAATACACTGGAATAACACAATGAAATTTAAAAAAAAATAACTTTTTCTATTGAAAGAGCATGTCAAACGACAGACAAAAATCTCATGTCAAACGACAGACTTTAGTAATTGTGTCTAAAAAGAGTATTTTAAAAAAAGGGATAAAGTAACATTTAATTTTTGAACTTGACAACTTTTCTCAATCTAACTTGCATTGAACAACTTAAATAAAGATATATTAAGGGTGATAGAACAAAACATTTATCACCAAAATTTTTCTTAACTCATGATCTACAAAAGAATGGAGATATAAATGTTCAAAGGATTCGTTCAAGTGAGAATTTGTCAAATCTTTTTACTAAGACGCTCCCTACTGCTATATTTGAGAAATTGAATTTCAACATTGGATTGCATTGTCTCAAAGATCTTAAGTGATGCTTACATGAGGAGGAGTAAATTCACACTACATTTTTTGTTGTGATATACTATGTATTAAAGGATTATGTACTCTTTTTTCCTTTACTAGGTTTTTGTCCCACAGGATATTTCCTAGTAAAGTTTTTAATGAGACATATTCTTTATACAATGAACATCTAAGGGGGACTGTTATGAATGCTATAAAGTAGATGTTCAAACTTTCACCTTTCATCTCCCTTAATTCTTCACATTTCATTTCCTTATAACCATTTCTTATTTATGTATTAAAAAAATAAGGAATCTAATCTCCCTATATATATATATATATATATAGGAATATAGTACTTGTAATGATGATGAAAAATAAGAGAATGCAATAGATACCCTCATATTCTCATATTCATCTTTTATCTATTATTCTTGTTTATAATATTTATTTTAATTTTAAACATCCAATCTTAATTTGATTCAGGATTTGTACATGATTTTGTTTGTAGTTTCTTTAAATGATATATTTAAAGGAGTTAATTCATACGTAGTTAATCCAGATTATTTAAATAATTTATTTCTTGGAATTGGAAAGATTATTTAAGTTGATCTTATTATTTGTTTTCATATTATTTTTGTATCGTGTCTTATTTTAAGTTTTTAATATCATGTTTTTTTTTATCACAATTTACCTAATACATTAGTAAATTATTATGATTATTCAAATGGCATTCTAAAATTATTCGCAAAAAATAAAATATAAGATAGTTAAATAATAATTATTTAATATAATTAAATTTATTTATGATTAACTTGTTAAATTTTCGACCTTAGCATGGTATAAAAGTTATTCTCATTACGTGTATGTATTTAAAAATCACATATTTAGAATATAGAGATGTGTTTAAAAGTTATATATAATAAATGATGAAACATATAGTGTGAAATTAATTAATAATAATATATAAAATATTTATAATATTAAAATTAAAAAAATAGATCAAATTGTGAGTAAAATAAAATTTAAACACATAAATATGCCTGATTAAAAACACTAAATAAATAGGAATATTTATTATGGTGCTGTCATAAATATTGGATTGGTGTCAAGCTAACTTATGATATCAACTTAATTAACAATATTATTAATACTAAAAATTTTATCACAAGTATATACTTGTGGAAGCCATGTATTTAGATTATAAATGTATGTTTGAAAATAATATATAATAAAAAAATATAGTTTGAAATTAATTAATAATAATATATAAAATATGTAAGTTATTAAAAAAAAAAAGAAATACTGAATGAATACCACCTCTAGCTCAATTTTACTATCAAATTATAAAAGGGATGAAAAATGTGGTTATATAAAAAAATGAATATAAATATTTATCATGATGTTATTGCAAAAAAAAAAAATTAGTTGAGTGATAAATTTAAAGTTTTAATAATATAATTGGTATAAATTTAAGCCACCATATGCATATTTTATTTGGTTTTTCAAAAAAAAAAAAACCTCAAACTATTTCTTATGGTATAATATATTTTAAATACGAAATAATATTTTAGTAATTCTTTTAACAGAGTTGATATTTAATTGACTCGCGATAATAATTCAATTAGAGATTAATATAAAAGTAGGTATAAATTAAATTATTTATATTTATTATAATAAATAATATATAAGCTGATTGAATGATTAAAGTCAATAGTTAAAAAGAAAACAGTGAGAAGCTGAAATGATGGCCCTCGTTTTCCATTGCCCTCGTATTTGTCAAACATAATCATTAGCGTTTCTAGTTCCCCTTCCTCTCTTGCCTTTACTCTACCCGCTCCCGTCATCATGAGACTTCCTTTTCTTTTTTTTCATTCCCAATTTACCCCTAATGAAAATGCACCAATCCATAGGTTTTGGTGACAAAATTGAAGTATAATTTATATATTGGAGTTAGTTTAATTTTGAACAATTTTTTTTTAATTACAAGAGAATACAAAATCTTAACAATAATGTAATTAGTGTGATTCAAAATCATATCACATTTAGAGTGGTGAATACTTTGACCATCAGGTCAACACACAAAGTTCTTTTTTTTAAAAAAAAAGAAGAAGAAGGGTGTAATACAAGAACTTCCCAAAAGGCCATCCATTCTAATATTACTCTCGCCCAAACACGTTTGACTATATAATTCTAATGAAATCCGGAATATTAATTAAGTGTGTGACTAAGTTGGTATCACGAGTCAACTTGACACCAACTTGATCAAGGAAATTACTAAATAATAGTCATATTTTAAATAAGTTATATTATATCTATTGCTTAAGTGTGTGATTGAGTTAGTGTTACAAGTCAACTCAACACCAACTTGGTTAAGAAAATTAGTAAAATAACCTTATTATTTTAAATAATTTATATTATTATGACGATAAATTTTTCTTTTTATTAAAAATAAATAAAAATTGAAAATGTTAATATTTTGACCTCATGCCACTAACTATAACATCTCAAAATTTTCGACTGGACACATGGCACTATTCCAATAACGAATATAGAAAATCTCTAAGAAAATTTGAAAATTGAGTTGGATAAAAGAATCTTATGGAATCAAATTTGATAATTGAGATGTGATTTAATGAAAAGAAATTTAGATGAGGAAATGTGATAAAAGGACTAAATCACAAATTTTTGGAAAGTTTGAGGACCATGATACAAATTGACCAAAATGTGAAAAATGAGCTATTTATGACTAATTGGGATAAGGATAAATTGGATTGTGTGTTCATGTATTAAAATCACTTTTAAGACCAAATTGAAAGAAATTCAAAAATACATGGTATAAATTATAAAATTTCCAATTTTACCAAGAAAAAGAGCAAATATGTAATTTTCCTTATCCAAAGATATATATATATATATATATATATATATATTAAGGGATAGTTATGGAGTATGTGATTTGGATTGGTAAGGTGACTATAGCTGTAAAGAAATTGTACTTTGAAATAAAAATGGAAAAATAGTAATTTTTTCACTAAAATGGTAATTTTATCATTTACAGAGTATTTTATGATGTAAAGATTGATATATGGATAATTATTGGGCTATTGGATTATGATTTAAGGGAGCGAGTTATAGTTATTTCAAGGTTTCGGCCTTGTCACGTGGATTTGGGCTCATGGCCCACTTGGATATATTTTTTTAAGGATGGAAGGGTGTATAACCAACACCCAATAGCCTTGGAGGAGCTGGCTACACCCCATTGAGAACTTCATCTTCTCCTTTCATTTTCTTTGCCTTTTCTTTTAAATTTCTTTAAAAATTTCAACACCCACATTAAGATTTTATCAAAATCACCTAGAAAACAATTTCAGAAGCTTGAATCATCCCTCAAATGCATCGTTCTTAGTAAGGATTTTTGGTGATTCTCGAGAGAGAAAATAAAGCTAGTGAGAGCAAGTTTTAATAAGATAAGCAATGGTGTTTACCACATTCTCAACTTGATATTTGTTTTGAAATGTTATGAAAAAGCTTAGAATAATAAATATTAAAATTTTATATATATATTTTTATGTGTATGGAAATGGAGGAATGTTGAATGATGGAGTTTCAAGCTTGATGGAGGTGGGGTTTGAGTTATGGAAGTAAAGTTTTGTACTATAGAGCATCCAAAAGTTAAGTACCTTAGACTCTACCTTATTCTATTTTAAAAGTTTATGAAATTGGTAATAATTATGTGATAAGTGTTTAAATAATTGAATAATGAGTAAAAGAAATTCCCCATGGCTTGATGTGTTAATATGATAGTTGTGAAAATGGAAATAAAATAAGCATTAACTACAAAGTACTAAAATCAACTAATAATGTATATTAAAAAAATTGATTAATAATGAGGTATGAAACATTGATTGCCATTGTAACACCCCGATACTCGACCCGATCACGGGGTCCAAGTAACAGAATATCACATTCGTTCTCGGAACAACTACCGTAAAAAACATTGAATTTAAAATAATTCAGACACTCAACTTCATATTAAAATCATTATACATTAAACAAACATTTCACAGCCCCAGTCAAACTTATGAAGACTCAATTACTAATCCAAACTTGAAATGAGACCACATTGTAAAGTTTTAAAAGTTTCCAATCAGGTATCGATGCCCTTAATAGGTATCGATACTATTTTTAAATTCAATGTTCTAAAAAAATCAATTTAAAATCAAAACGTATTAATACTAGGACTACAGTACTGATACTCATCTTTAAGTACAAGTATCGATACTTTGGTATCGATACCATTTCAAGGATCGATGTTTTGCTAAAAAATGAATAAAACCAATTGTATTGATACTCTTGTCAAGTATCGATACTGTTAGTATAAAGTGTCAATACTTTAGTCTAATATCGATACCAATTTGAGATCCTACTTCTTGAAATTTTGCTTGAAAAGAGCTAAGTATCAATACCTTTACTAGGGTATCAGTACTTCAATGCCAAAAATGTCAAAATCCACCATTTTAGTACCCATTTCATGTCCAAATCAAACCTATTCAATTTGGTGCCTAAATGCACACTTAAAAACCTACACAACCAATTCAAAATGT
The DNA here is from genome assembly GCA_025698465.1 of Gossypium longicalyx. Taxonomy (NCBI): domain Eukaryota; kingdom Viridiplantae; phylum Streptophyta; class Magnoliopsida; order Malvales; family Malvaceae; genus Gossypium; species Gossypium longicalyx. Next base: position 59,848,278 of record CM046995.1, on the reverse strand, counting down.
ACCTCACATCCAAACCAACTATTTCTCAATCAACCAAAGTATTCATTCACTAAATAATCACTTACAATTCTATCATCTTAACATTATAATTCACTCATACCATATTCCTATTTCAATCTTGCATATTTCTAATTTATCAACTTTCAATATTTGAACCTAAAATCAAGACATACCACTTCAAATACCAACTTGCAAAACTTAGTTATATGCCATTAACCACATTCTAAATTAAACATCACAACATAGCAAAATATAAGAGACTTCACTAGGTATATGCCAATTAAATAACAAAAGAACATCACCAACTTTGTTGAGTCTGATATTTTGTTTGGGTGCTGATGCCGATACTCAAGATCTCGTATTAACCTAACCTATGCATGAAAAGCAAAACTGTATGCTGAGTAATTAACTCAATTATATTTCAACAAATCAAAGATCAATGCAAGTAAAGCTATAACATGCAAATCATGCTATCAATTAAAACATTTATATCATATGATTCAATCCACACAATAAAGGTTAAGTTGGGAATAATCACATTAACATATCAAATTCCAAATAGGGTCAATTGATTCATTCACCATATACTAATCTTTCGATTTTTAATCCAGTTCATATAATATTTCACAGTAGTAGTTAATTTCAAATACCATTTTCACATTTTTATTTTAAGTTCTTATTAACTAGACTCGAACTCAAACAGATATGTGGATCCAACCAACAGACTAATTTGGCACCTAGTGCCCCATCGGATGATGCCAAAGTAATTAAGTTACGCCCTGCACTCATTGGTATAACCGAAGTATAAATATCCCAGTACTCATCGACCCGTAGTCAGAGTAACCTGTACTAACCCGTACTCGATCTATCTTATGGCATACCAATCATATCTCACTCTGCTTGAACAGTTAATAGGGCAATAACCATTCAATTTACAATTATATCATTTCACAATTTACCATATTCAGTTCATCAATAAAATAATAATTGCATTCATATAATAGCATGAATCAGTCCAAATCCAATTCAATTTCACATTTTTATCAATTAACACTATTTCCCTTTTATTCAATTTAGTTCATTTCAAAAATCAACATTTCCATACCAATACAAATCAAATGATCAATCCCAACTCACCTCAATATCTTATTGTGTTATAATATGTAGTTATGCACCAATTTAAACAATTCAAATTGTAGAAATACAAACCGAAAACTCTAAGCTATTTGCCGACAACTTTAGCTTTTCCTTCCCTCTTAAGGAATCTGGGTCAACGATAGTTACGGATTAACATAAACATACAATTCCATCAATATTCAATCAATTTCACAGTCAATCATCATTTTATACAAAGTTTGCATTTTATTCAATTTTGTTCCTAAAATCGAGACTAACATAACTTTCAATTTAAAACTACAACTTGAAATTCGATTCCATTATAATTCATTCGAGATCTCCTATTTCTTATTTCTACAATAAATTTTAAAATTTATTCACTTTAGTCCCTAATGTATGAAACTATCAAATAACTTCACAATTTAGTCCTTTTTCAACACTAACCTAAAAATCTATCAATTTAACACCTTAATTTCCAAGATATCAACAATTGTAACTTTATAAAACTTTAACGTTTTAAAAGTTAGTACATAGGCTACCTAGATTAAGTTCCATGATCTCAAAAATATAAAAATTACAAGAAAATAGCTAAGGACTTACTTGAACTTAAGGCTAAAGTTTCCAAAAACCCTAAATGGCATTAAGCCTTCTTTTCTTTCTTTGTTGTTTTGGCTAAATGATGAAAAATATGATATTTTCATACCTTACTCTACTTTCTCTAATAATACTCATATAATATTAATTTATTTAATTAAATTTAATAAAACTGTAACATCCTGATTTTGGACCTAGTCGGAATAGTAGTTTCGGGACCACGAATCCGTGGTCATAAAATTTATTTTAGTATTATTTTGAGGTATACATGATGATAATATGATTGTGTAAAAAATTTATTAAGAAATTTTATCGTTTGAATGCTTGATTTGTGTAAAAGGGCTAAATCGTGTAAAGTGCTAAAGTTGTGTTATATTAGCTAGATGTGTTAAATAGCTATAGAACTTAAAATTTGAGTTCCTTAATGAGTAATTAGGCCAATATATGTGTGAATGGCTGCATATGGAGTGTAATAAATGAAAATTCAAAGTTGGTAGGGTTTAGTATTTTGATGACTTAAGATAGATTAAATAAAATAAAATAAAAATAGTCATCTTTTTCATTCCTTCATGCACCAAAAATTTCAGCAAGAATAGCCATTTAGGAGCTTGAACTTTTTACAAAGATAAACCCTTTACATGTAAGTCATTTTGGTGTTAGTTTTTGTTGATTTTTATGTTTTTGGAACCCTTGAAGCTTAAACTAGTTAAATAGGGGACTAATTTGCAATATGATTGAAAAGCTAGGGTTATGCCATCATAGCATGATAGTTATTTGTGAAGTTTAATGGAAGAAAAATGAAACCTTTTTGGGTATTAAACAACTTTGATTAAGAGAGTTTTGATGAAATTATCAAATAGGGGTTAAATGGAGAAATGTGAAATTCATAAGTTAAAAGTATAAAATTGTGAAATGTATGAGTTTCTATAGGTCTATATAAGGTTCGACTAGGCTTGGAAAGGGAAGAAATTGAATAAATTTCATATTACGAGCCTAGGGACTAAATTATAATTATGTGAAAGTTTAGGGGCAAAGCTATAATTTTGCCAAAATATGATTCATGTACTGTTTTAGATAGTGTGTTAATTAAATAAGTGAAATTTGCTATTATAGATCAAGAAAAACAGAGTCCGGGCCTAGATCTGGGAAAGAGCAAGATCTTGGACTAAATTGAATTAATTGACCATATTTTTGTACTAAGGTAAGTTTGTGTGTAATTTATACAACATTTTATTTTGCATTTAGCATTTCATGTTGCAAGAATTGTATATTTGTCTTTGTGAATATTATTGATATTGTCCGACAAAGAATTAAGGTGATGAAAGCCGGTTGAACCTTAGAAATACTTAAGGTACAAATATAATGACATTTGGGTTGATGAGATTCCGTATAAGACCATATCTGGGATATGGCATCGACATCAGTATGTGTTATCATGTAAGACCATATCTAGGATATGGCGTTGATATGAGATTTCATGTAAGACCACGTCTGGGACATGACATCGGAATGAGATTTCGTATAAGACCATATCTGGGATATGGCATCGATGTGAGATCCCATGTAAGACCACGTCTGGGACATGGCATTGGCATCTTATTATGTGTATGATATTCCCGAGTATCCTTAGTATTCCAAGTGGTTTAATAGGTAGTCTAGGGATTTGTCAAAGAAATAACAAGGTATGATCATGTTGAAAGGGTACAAGTATGTATTCCAAGCTTGTAGTTATTGAGATTACAAAATGATAAGACTTCGGTAAGATAAGAATGAATGAATTATGATCTTAAGTTCTACTGAACATTATGTAAATTGAATGAGATATGATATGGCTACAATGATTATTGAGAATGAGATTATTTAAGTTGTGTTGTGTATGTGTATAAAAGTGCATACTCTTATTGCTTATTAATTACATGCAAGCTTACTAAGCCTTATGTTTACTCCTTCTCTTTTTTATTTTTTATAGTATCGCCAAGCTAGCTCGGGTATCAAAGGACGTCGGAGGCACGCTCACACTATCAATTGGATCTTTTGGGTATAGTTAGACTTAACATTTTGGGTATGGCATATATAGGGACTTAGTCGTTTTGTTATATGTCATATTAGTTTAGCCAAGCGTGTTAGGCTCTAATGATTTGATGATTCATTTTGTATATGGCCATTAGATATAGCTCATATTGATTATGGGGATGTAAATTCTATTCATATTATAAATTCTATTCATATATACATACATGTGCTAAGGTTACTCATGATAAAGTTAAATGTATTTGGCATATCTAAATTATGGATACAATCATGGATGTTTAATGGTAGAATTATGAGTAAAATTGAAGTATAAATTGATAAGGAATTACCATGCATGAATCATGTTATGAATGTGTAAGTGCTCATTTTTGCCATGTTGGATACCATGGAGATGTGTATGTGTGCATGTGTTATTGAGGGTGACAAAAGGCTTGGAAAATAGCCTCAAAGTTGTCCATATGGGTAGACACATGGGCGTGTGACTAAGCCGTGTGTGACACATGGTTTGCCCTATGGACGTGTGGTCCTACTGTGTTTCCCCTACACCCTAATTAATGCAAAACAGAATACCCAATAGTAAACATACGGGCAGAGACACGGCTGTGTGTCTCAACCGTGTGAAGGACACGGGCTCAGGACATGGGCGTGTGCCCAGGCCGTATTAAGTATGCACTTGATTTTTGGAATTTAATTCACCACACAGCCTAGCACACGGGCATTTGACTTGGCAATTTTGCTAATGACGTCATAGTCAGAGAGTTACACGAGCGTATCCTAGGCCACACGGGCGTGTGTGACCACACGGCCTACCCATACGGGTGTGTCACTCTCCAAAACAAGAAATTTTTTCTAAGTCTTCCAAATATCCTCAAAGTTCTCAGTTTAGTCCCGAACCGCTTTCAATGTATGTTTTGGGCCTCGTGAGCCCATATAAGGGACAATATGCATGTTAATGAATGGTTTTAATTTGGGTGAAATTTTATAGTCCGATTTTGTGTGTTTGTTTGTGTTTAAGTCCGGTAATGCCTCGTATTCTATCTCAACGTTGGACACTGGTAAGGGCTATTACATTTGGTGGAATCAGAGCTATGGTTTAATCAATTCTCAAACTAACGTAGTGTGTGTACTATTCTAACTATACATGCTATAAATGAATTGTGATAGTGTGACGACTTCTGACCCTTTTAAATTGTGTTTTCATATAGTAATGGATCCCAGCTGAGATGAAGCTGATGATGTAGAAAGTAATGCGCTAGCTTTTGCTCAAGGGGCAGCACCAGTTGATAGTAGACCCGTGACCATGAGTCAGGGAGGAGGAGAAGAGGCTAGGGAAGCCTTTCTCCGTATGATAAACGTATAGTATACGGAGTTCATTCCAACGAACCCGAATGCTCAACCCCCTCCATCCTCACCTATCCCTCAGCCTGTTCCTGTAGCACCCTAAGGTATGGATTTTATGAGATTGAATAGATCTCCTGTAGATAAGATTCGAAAGCAAGGAGCTGAAGAGTTCCAAGCTAACATTGATGATGATCCGAAACGAGCAGAGTTTTGGCTTGAAAACACCATCCGGGTTTTAGTGGAATTGTCATGCACACTAAAAGAATGCATGAAATGTGTTGTGTCACTGCTTAGAGATTTGGCTTACCGCTGGTGGAAGACACTTGTCTCGGTTGTACCGAGGGAGAGGGTAACATGAGAATTTTTCAAGAGGAATTTCGGAAAAAGTATATCAGTCAAAGATTTATGGATCAGAAAAGAAAAGAGTTTCTTAAGTTGAAGCAAGGTAGAATGAATGTAACTGAATTCGAGCGTGAGTTTGTGAGACTTAGCAAATACGCTCGGGAATGTGTGTCGACCGAAGCCATTATGTGCAAGAGGTTTGAGGACAGGCTAAACGAAGACATTCGGATGTTTGTTGGTATGCTTGAGCTGAAAGAGTTCGTTGTACTCGTTGAAAGAGCTTGTAAGGCCGAAGAATTGGCCAAAGAGAAGAGAAAGGCCGAGTCTGAGGCTAGGGATTCAAAGAAAAGACCTATGAGCAAGTCATTTCAGTCCACATCGAAGAAGTCGAGGGACTTCCATCCTCATTCTAATGCTTCTGTTAAGTTTTCAATTAAAAATAGAGGTAAACAGTATTCGGGTACTAAGGTCCAGACCACATCGATTGCTAGTGTTAGTAATGCTCGACCAAGTAGATTAGAATGTCCCCAATGTGACGTCACCTTGGTGAGTGTCGAGGGAGTGATAGGACCTGTTTGAAGTGTGGTTCCCCAGATCACTTTATTAGAGAGTGCCCCGAGATGGCAGAAAAGGAGAGATATCAAAGTGCAAGATCGGGTAACACTACTAGTTGAGGTAAACCACAGAAAAAGCCGGGTAATGGAGCGAGTAGTAAGAATTCCCCTAAAGACTTTGCTGTAAGCCTCGAGGGCCGAGCTCTTGCAAGGACGTATGCCATTCGCGCTCGCGAAGAGGCTTCATCCCTTGATGTGATTACGGGTACATTTTCTATCCATGATGCTACTATTATTGCTTTAATTAATCTGGGATCTACCCATTCCTATATTTGTATGAATTTGGTGTCTAGTATGAGCATGCTTTTTGAATCAACTGAATTTGTGATAAAAGTGTCAAACCCGTTAGGCAAATATGTGTTAGTCGATAAAGTATGTAAAGTTGTCCTTTGATGATTAGAAGTCACTGTTTTCCAGCTAACCTTATGCTTTTTCCGTTTGATGAGTTTGACTTAATTCTTGGTATGGATTGGTTAACTGCTCATGATGTAGTAGTAAATTGTGGGAGAAAATTTATTGAACTGAAATGTGAAAATGGTGATGCTCTCCAAGTTGAATAAGATGAATCGAATAGCTTGCCTATAGTGATTTCTTCTATGTCAGCTCAAAAGTGTATAAGGAAGGGTTACGAAGCTTCTCTTGCTTTTGTGTTGAATACAAAAGGGTCAAAATTGAAGATTGAGTCAGTACCGGTAGTTTGTGAGTATCTGGATGTGTTTTCGGAAGAGTTGTCTGGATTGCCTCCAACTAGGGAAGTTGAATTTGGTATTGATCTTGTTTCGGGTACGACACCCATTTCTATTTCTCCATATAGGATGGCTCCGACTGAGTTAAAGGATTTAAAAACCCAATTGTAAGAATTGACAGTTAAAGGTTTCACGAGACCTAGTTATTCACTATGGGGTGCACCAGTTTTATTTGTGAAAAAGAAAGATGGTTCGATGAGGCTATGTATTGATTACCGACAACTCAACAAGGTGACGATAAAGAATAAGTACCCCTTACTAAGGATAAATGATTTATTTGATCAACTGAAAAAAGCCACAATATTTTCCAAGATAGATTTGAGGTCCGGTTATTATCATTTGAGAGTTAATGACTTGGACATGCCAAAAACCGTATTTCAGACGAGGTATGGTCGCTATGAATTTTTGGTAATGCCTTTTAGCCTAACGAATGCTCTTGCGATTTTCATGGACTTAATGAATCGAATTTTTTGACCTTATTTGGATAAATTTATTGTAGTGTTTATTGATGATATATTGATTTATTCTCGTGACGAATCTGAACATGCCGATCATTTAATGATTGTTTTGTAAACTTTGAGAGATAAGTAGTTGTATGCTAAGTTTAGCAAAAGTGAGTTCTGGCTTAGAGAGGTCAGATTTTTTGGGCATATTGTGTCGGGTGATGGGGTTGGAGTTGATCCGAGTAAAATTTCGGCCATTGTTGATTATAAACCATTGAGGAACGTATCGAGCTTAGAAGCATTTTGGGCTTAGCCAGCTATTACAGACGGTTTGTTAAAGGATTCTCCATGATTGCTACTCCAATGACGAGGTTGTTACAGAAAGATGTCAAGTTCGAATGGACAGAAAAATGCCAACAGAGTTTTGAGAAATTAAAGGCATTATTGACTGAGGCTTCAGTTTTAGTACAACCTGAACTGGGAAAAGAATTTGTGGTTTATAGAGATACATCCTTAAATGGATTAGGTTGTGTACTTATGCAAGAAGGCAAGGTAATAGCTTATGCCTTGAGGCAATTGAAACCGCATGAGAAAAATTATCCGACTCATGATTTGGAGCTAGCCGCCATTGTATTTGTGTTAAAGATTTGGAGACATCACTTGTATGGTGAGAAGTGTCGGGTATTCACAGATCACAAAAGTCTAAAGTATTTGATGACTCAAAAAGAATTGAATTTATGGCAACGGAGGTGGCTAGAGTTGATAAAAGATTATGAGTTGGTGATTGACTATCACCCGGATAAGGCGAACGTGGTCGCTAATGCCTTGAGTAGGAAATCCTTATTTTCCTTGAGAGCTATGAATACTCAGTTGATTGTGCCCGATAGTGGTTCGATACTAGCAGAGTTGAGAACTAGACCAACATTTCTCCATGAGATCTGTGAAGCTAAAAAAAGTGACAATAATTTGCAAACCAAGAGAGCTCAATGTGAGTCGAGTATTAAATCAAATTTTTAGATTGGTTCCGATGGTCGTTTGATGTTCCAAGATAGGGTCTGTGTACCTAGAGATGACGAACTTATTGGGAAAATTCTTCACAAGGCACATAGTAGTTGTATGTGAATCCATCTGGGTAGTACCAAGATGTATAATGACTTGAAGAGATTGTATTGGTGGCTGGGTATGAAAAGAGACATCTCAAAGTTTGTGTCGAAATGCTTAATTTTTTAGCAAGTGAAAGCCGAGTATCAAGTACCTTTGAAGTTTATTTTAGCCTGTGATGGTTCCCGAGTGGAAATGTGACCAAATTACTATGGATTTTGTGACAGAATTACCGTTGTCACCGAGAAAGAAAGGTGTTGTATGGGTCAGAGTCGATCAATTAACGAAATCGACTCACTTTATTCCAGTACGTACCGACTACTCACTCGATAAGCTAGTCGAGTTGTATGTTTCTGAAATTGTGAGACTTCATGGAGTACCTTTGTTGATTATTTCGGATAGGGGCTCGAGATTCACATCGCAGTTTTGGAAAAAGTTATAAGAAGCTTTGGGTACGTAATTAAATTTTAGTACTGCTTTCCATCCACAAACTTACGGTCAATCTGAAAGGGCAATTCAAATTCTTGAAGACATGTTTCGATGTTGTACTTTATAATTTTAAGGTAGTTGGGAAAAGTATTTACCGTTGGTGGAATTTTCCTGCAATAATAGTTTTCAATCGAGTTTGAAAATGGCGCCTTATGAGGCATTGTATGGGTGTAAGTGTTGAACGCCTTTGTATTGGACTGAACTCAGAGAGAATTAGATTCACAGAGTCGATTTAGTCAAGAAAACCGAAGAAAAAGTAAAAGTAATCCGTGATTGCTTGAAAGCCACTTCGGATAGACAGAAATCCTACGCAGATTTGAAACGGAAAGAGATTGAGTTTCAGGTTAGTGATAAAGTATTCCTAAAAGTGTCTCAGTGGAAGAAAGTTTTGAGATTTGGCCAGAAAGGCAAGTTAAGTCCGCAATTTTTTAGACCATATAAGATTATTGAAAGGATAGGGTCGGTAGCATATCAGTTGGCTTTGCCGTCTGAGCTGGAAAAGATTCACGATGTGTTCCATGTGTCTATGTTGCACCGTTACCGTTCTGACCCTTCACACATGATTTCACCTACAGAGGTGGAGATATGACCGGATATGACTTATGGTGAGCAACCGGTTAAAATTTTAGCTCGGGAGGTAAACAATTAAGAAATAAAAGTATTGCCCTTGTAAAAGTGTTATAGCAACGACATGGGGTTGAAAAGGCCACATGGGAACCTGAGGAAATAATGAGAAACCAATACCCAAACCTTTTTACCGGTAAGATTTTCGGGGACGAAAGTCCCTAAAGGGGGAGAGTTGTAACATCCCGATTTCGGGTCTAGTTGGAACAGTGGTTTTAGGACCACAAATTCGAGGTCATAAAATTTATTTTAGTATTATTTTGAGGTCTACTGCATGATAATATGATTGTGTAAAAATTTTATTAAGAAATTTTACCGTTTACTTAATTTGTGAAAAATGGCTAAATCGCATAAAGTGCTAAAGTTGTGTTCTATTAGCTAGATGTGTTAAAGAGCTATAGAACTTAAAATTTGAGGTCCTTAATGAGTAATTAGGCCATTATATGTGTGAATGGCTGCACATGGAGTGCAATAAATGAAAAGTCAAAGTTGGTAGGGTTTGGTATTTGATGACTTAAGATAGATTAAATAAAATAAAATAAAAATAGTCATCTTTTTCATTCCTTCATGCACCAAAATTTCAGTAAGAATAGCCATTTGTGAGCTTGAAATTTTGACAAAGAGAAACCCTTTACATGTAAGTCATTTTGGTGTTAGTTTTTGTTGATTTTTATGTTTTTGGAACCCTTGAAGCTTAAACTAGCTAAATAGGGGACTAATTTGCAATATGATTGAAAAGCTAGGGTTATGCCATGATAGCATGATAGTTATTTGTGAAGTTTAATGGAAGAAAAATGAAACCTTGTTGGGTATTAAACAACTTTAGTTAAGGGACTTTTGATGAAATTATCAAATAGGGGATAGATGGAGAAATGTGAAATTTATAAGTTAAAGGTATGAAATTGTGAAATGTATGAGTTGCTATAGGTCTATATAAGGTTCAACTAGGCTTGTAAAGGGAGGAAATTGCATAAATTTCATATTACGATCCTAGGGACTAAATTGTAATTATGTGAAAGTTTAGGGGCAAAGCTATAATTTTTCCAAAATATGATTTATAGACTGTTTTGAATAATGTGGTAATTAAATAAGTGAAATTTGCTATTATAAATAAAAAAACTGAGTCCGGGCCTAAACTGGGGAAAGAGCAAGATCTTGGACTAAATTGAATTAATTGACCATATTTTTGTACTGAGGTAAGTTTGTGTGTAATTGATACAACATTTTATTTTGCATTTAGCATTTCATGTTACATGAATTATATATTTGTCTTTGTGAATATTATTGATGTTGTCCGACAAAGAATTGATGTGATGAAAGCCGGTTGAACCTTAGGAATACATAAGGTACAAATGTCATGACATTTGGATTGATGAGATCCCGTATAAGACCATATCTGGGATATGGCATCAACATCGGTATATATTATCTTGTAAGACCATATCTGGGATATGGCATCAGCATCGGTATGTGTTATCATGTAAGACCATATCTAGGATATGGCGTTGAGATGAGATTTCATGTAAGACCACGTCTGGGACATGGCATCGAAATGAGATTTCGTATAAGACCATATCTGGGATATGGCATCGATGTGAGATCCCATGTAAGACCACGTTTGGGACATGGCATTGGCATCTTATTGTATGTATAATATTCCCGAGTATCCTTAGTATTCCAAGTGGTTCAACGGGTAGTCCAGGGATTTGTCAAAGAAATAACGAGGTATGATCATATTGAAAAGGTACAGGTATGTATGCCAAGCTTGTAGTTATTGAGATTACAAAATGATAAGACTTCGGTAAGATGAGAATGAAGGAATTATGATCTTAAGTTCTACTGAACATTATGTAAATTGAATGAGATAGGATATGGCTACAATGATTATTGAGAATGATAATTCAAGTTACGTTGTGTATATGTATGAAAGTGCATACTCATATTGCTTATTAATTACATGCAAGCTTACTAAGCCTATGCTTACTCCTTCTCTTTTCCATTTTCTTATAATATCGCCAAGCTAGCTCGGGGATCAAAGGACGTCGGAGGCTTGTTCACACTATCAATTGGATCTTTTGGGTATAGTTAGTCTCAACATTTTGGGTATGACATGTATAGGGACTTAGTCATTTTGTTATATGTCATACTAGTTTAGCCAAGTGTGTTAGGCTCTAATGATTTGATGATTCATTTTGTATATGGCCATTAGATATGGCTCATATTGATTATGGGGATGTAAATTCTATTCATATATGCATGCATGTGCTAAGGTTACTCATGATGAAGTTAAATGTATTTGGCATATCTAAATTGTGGATATGATCATGAATATTTAATGGTAGAATTATGAGTAAAATAGAAGTATAAATTGATAAGGAATTTCCATGCATGAATCATGTTATGAATGTGTTAGTGCTCATTTCTACCATGTCGGATACCATGGAGATGTGCATGTGTGCATGTGTTATTGAGGGTGACAAAAGGCATGGAAAATAGCCTCAAAGTTGTCCACATGGGTAGACACACGGGCGTGTGTCTAGGCCGTGTGTGACACACAGTCTGCCCTATAGGCGTGTGGTCTGGTCGTGTGTCCCTTGCACTCTAATTAATGCAAACAAAATGCCCAGTAGTAAACACACGGGCAAAGACACGGCCATGTCTCTTAACCATGTGAAGGACTCGGCCTCAGGAAATGGGCGTGTGCCCAAGCCGTGTGAAGTCTACACCTGATTTTTGGAATTTAATTCGCCACACGACCTAGCACACGGGCATGTGACTTGGCCGTGTGACCCTATTTTCCTGATGACGTCTTAGTTAGAGAGTTACACGGGCTGAGGACACGGGCATGTCCTAGGCTACACAGGAGTGTGTGACCACACAGCCTACCCACACGGGCGTGTGACTCTCCAAAATAAGAAAATTTTTCTAAGTCTTCCAAATATCCTCAAAGTTCTCGATTTAGTTTCGAACAGCTTCCAATGTATGTTTTGGGCCTCGTGAGCCCATATAAGGGACAATATGCATGTTAATGAATGGTTTTAATTTGGGCAAAATTTTATAGTCCGATTTTGTGTGTTTGTTTGTGTTTAAGTTTGGTAATACCTCGTATTCTGTCTCGACGTTGGACACGGGTAATGGGTGTTACAAAAACAAAATTTTATTTTAATCAATTTAATAGACCAAACTACCTACCGTCCACTATCATTTTTAAGATGGTATATTTACCATTTTAATCCTTATTTTAATTTCAATTTAAGTCCTCAACTTATTTCTTAATTAAAACCTACAGTGATAACCTTTTTTTTATAATTTACTCCTTTTTCCTTAATTAATCACTAATTCGACTAATTTATTCATCCAAAGTTCAATTAACTTATAACATAACTCCATAAATATTTTTATTAAATATTTACGGGCTTGATTTACGGGAACGGGGTCTTGAGACCGTATTTTCTGACACTACCGACTTTCGGGTTGTTATAGCCATGGAAGTAGCATTAAGTGTTATTTGATGAGTTTAAATTATATTGTTAATGTAAAATGTAAATAAATGTCACTATGATCGTAAATGGGACATATTGTTTATTTCCTAGTTTTAGTCAATACATTGTTAAAAGCATAAATTTGTTATGTAAAAGTTAAAAAGTAAAAAAAAAAATATGTCTTCCTACTATATGAAACTATTATATGAAATGGGTATAGGTATATGGCCTAAAGAAAAGTGAAAACATGTTTGTAAACGTAAAGCACTATTGGTTCCTACATGTGAAAATTGACATGCTTATAAAGCCTTTATTAGTATGGGTTTGATCATGAATATGTGAAGGCACTTAAAGTGCCCTTATATGATATGTGTACATGTATGTGTTAGTGGCCTTGATGAAAATATGTTAACTATATTTGTAAAGTATGCCCTAGTAGTCTTAGTGAAATGTTAGGATATGGTTGGCATGGCAATTAGGTCTATAACATGTTAAAGTCTTGTATATGGGGTTCTATTACCTCGAGCTTGGCACTTTGGTGCACTTTGGTATGGTAAAGGTTTTGTATGTATGTGTGCTTTATATTGCCTTCGAGTCATAAACTTTGATGCATCTTGGTGTGGTGTAGTTTATATCATTATGAGCCTATTGGTATGGTGGAGGGATGTTTTACTCTATTATATGATGTTGCACTTTGGTGCCTATTGGTATGATGGAGGAGTCACTTATATCAAAGTCAATTTTATTAGAGCCTACTATGGACCAAAATGAATTAAATGTTGTTAATAAAATTTAAACGTGACTGTAGACGTCTAGTAACAAAAAGTGATGGAAATAAAGTAAATGAATTGGTAAGTAAAAGAGAATTTCACATAATGAGCTAAAAAAATGAGTGGCCTCGTGAACTTATCTTAAACAATATTAAAGGGACTTTGTAGTTCAAATAAACTAAAATGATGTATATGATTCTCATAAGGATTAAAACTATAAATGGAAATGTTAAAGAGAATGTAATGATACTATGGACTCTACTTGTAACAACCCGATTTTGGGCCTAGACGGAACAGTGGTTTCAGGATCACAAATCTAGAGTTGGAGAATTATTTTATTATTATTTTATGTGTTGTGGCATGATTATATGAGTGCATGAAAATTTTGGTAAAATAATTTTAGCGATTGCATACTTAATTGCGAAAAAGGACTAAATCGCATAAAGAGTAAAAGTTTTGTTTTAGTACCCAAATGTGTTAAATACTTAGAGAATTAAAATTAGGGGTTTTTAAAGTGCAAATAGGCCATTAGATAAGTGATGGCCGGCCATGAGACAAGGTTATTAAAAAGTCAAAATTGTTAGGTGAGTTTGGTGACTTTTTTGACTAAAAATAAAACAAAAAAGAAAAAGGCTATCATCTTTTATCTTTCTCTTTCTTCTCCACCAATTTTTGCTCAAGAAAATAGCCATGGAAGTCCAAAATTTTCAGCAACTTTAATTCCTTGCAAGTAAGTCATTTAGAAGGTTGTTTTTGATGATTTTTGCATTTTTAGAATCCTTGTAACATTAGCTTTCAAATGAGGGGACTATCTTGCAAAATGGTTGATAGTCTAGGGACTTGTCTTGAGAGGATTTGTCTTGTTTGTTGAATTTTTATGAAAGAAAATGAGTCATGGTTGAGTAATAAACAACTTTTGTGAAGAGATTTTCATGAAAACCCCTAAAAGGACCATCTTGTAAAGCTTGTAAAATAGGTGATAAATGTGTGAAATAATGAGAATTGTGGGCTGCTTCTAGTATAAAAAGTATTCGGCTAGGCTTGAGTAGTGAGAAAATGTAATGAAAATCGATTTTCGAGCCTAGGGGTAAAATGGTAATTTTGTCAAAGTCTAAGGGCAAAATGGTCATTTTATCAAAGATGTGAAATTTTGAGTGTCCAAATTTATTTAGTGATTAAATGAGTGAATTTCATCATGTTAGATCAAGAAATCGAGATTTGGGCTTAAATCGAGAAAGTGCGTGGTTAAGGACAAAAAGAGAAGAATTAGCTGAAATTGCATTTGAGGTAAGTCCATGTGATTAAATGAGCATGATATTTATGCCATTGTTCTTATACTTGAAAATCTATCTTGCCATGATTGTATTAAAGTTTAGGTTGATGATATTGTATATGAGAAAGTGATATAAAATGTAAATAACATTTATGTGTTGATTGAATGCTTGGAGATTTGATGGAATATGATATTCCATTGAAACTAGTAAGTTGTATGTACGTAATACAACTACATTGTTATTATTGTGTTTAAATTTATATAGCATGAATTGATTGGTTGTGGAAATGATTATGTTTGATGAATATTGAGATAGTAGAATTCCTATTTGAACCTTAAGAAACAATTCGGATATTCATTCCATGACATTCGGGTTATTTGTGAGCCAGTGTAAGACCATGTTTGGGACATGGCATCGAATTGAGACGAGAGCTAGTGTAAGATATGTCTGGGACATGCATCGGCCTTGAGATGTAAGCCAGTGTAAGACATGTATGGGACATGTATTGGCTACGAGATGTGTCAGTGTAAGACCATGTCAGGGACATGGCATCGGCACAGATATGTGAGAGCTAGTGTAAGACCATGTTTGGCAAATTGCATCGGTCTAGATTTCGATAGTCAGTGTAAGACTATGTCTGGGACATGGCATCGACTTGATGGATGAGCCAGTGTAAGACCATGTCTGGGACATGGCATCGGCATTATACCCTATGTTTGAGGCTTAGTGAATATTCGATAGATTTCCAAATAGTTCAACGGTGAGAGTTACGGTTTAAGCTGAATGAGAAATGTTATGACCATATTGTGAGTGGTACAGGTACTTACATGAAATTGATGAGATGTGAATTCAATTCATGTTATATGATTAGTAAGGAATGAATATGAGCATGTTGAGTAACACAGATATGTATGCCAAGCTCATGAGAAATGATTTCAGTTTATGATGCACATTTAGTGAAGATGCAAATAGGTAACTCATGCCTATGATAATGATCTTGTGATGACCTTGTGATTATAGGTCTATTCTTATGATGTATGAATATGTAACCTTACCAATGTGGTGAAAATGAATTAATATGGTGTGATGAACGTAGTAACGTTAATTTACACCAAAACAGTTTTGGACAGCAGCCATAGTCTGAATTTGAAAATCCACAAAAAATTTTGGAAATTGAGTTATAGGCTGAATAAAATATGAAAGTAAATCCTAATGAGTCTAGTTTCACATAGAAGAAACGATGTAAGCAAAAGTGTTTCATGTTATGAGATATTTAAATTGTTGTGAGATAGAGTCAGAATGACTTAGAAATCTCCTATTCTGATTTGAGAAAATAATTTAAAATTTTACAAAAATATTTATGAGTTATAATTTATATTCTTAGAATTCTTAATGAGTCTAGTTTGAAGAGAAATAGACAAGAACATCATCTGAGTCCCGTATTATGAGATAATTAATTTTTAATAAAGAGGGGTCAGAACTGTCATACAGCGAAAAAGGGTAAATTTGAGGAATAAACTGTACTAATTGGCTAAACCAAAAATTGTGAAAATTTTATGGTAAGAAGACATGTGTGTCTAGTTTTAGGTAAAATTATCGGAACTCAATTTGGAGTTTCGTATCTCCATATATAAATAATTTAGTGACTATGGCTTGAGAAAACAGCTTGACTAGAACATGAGTGAAAATGCAAATAGGGTTGTATTACCATGAGAAGCAAGTTGATAAATTGCTTATTATTTTCATACGGTCTTACTAAGCTATAAATCTTACTCCCTTCCTTCCCTTTTCTTTAGTGTTTTCAGGTTAGCTCGGGGTTGGAGATCGTCGGAGACAACATCACATTATCAAGTCGCTACCTTTGGAATACTGAAGCATATATTAGAAATTTCAAGTTAGTGGCATGTATAGGGATCTAGTTGATTGACATGCATTATTTTTCTTTGGCCAAATGTGTTGTCTTCTATTGAGTTATATGCATATGGCCATGAGATGTGGCTCATATTGATTATGGCTTGTAAGCCTAGCTATTCATGCCATATCTAATGTTTATAATGTAATTATGTTTGGTTGCCATGCATGGTTAGTACTATGACATGTGTGTTGGAGGTATACTCTATGACCAATTGAGGTGGTCATAGCCATGTAGTAATTGCACATTATAAAAACAACATGATAATGATTGAACATGAATGCTTGGCGAATAAGTTGGTAACCATAATATAATGATAAAAGTGGTCATCAAAATGACAAGTCTTATGAATGTGAAATAAGGAGTCTAGACTTGGTATTGCATGAGTAGATGCATTACTTGTAAGAGGACATGTTAATGTTAAGGATATGTCTTAATAAAGAGTATTTAATCACTAAAATGATGCCATGATTTGCAATTTTGATGTCCATAAGGTTGTAAAAGATTATGGGTAACATGAAGGTTTGGAAAATAGCCTAAGTGTTGGCCACACGAGCTGAGACACGGTCGTGTGTCTCAACTGTGTGAGGGACACAGCCTGAGGACACGAGCGTGTGGCCTGGCCGTGTGGTTTGATGTTCATGCTGATGTCATAAATAGAGAGTTACACGGCCTGAGGACATGGGCGTGTCCTTATGTCCACACGGGCGTGTGACCCTATTTCATGGGAAAATTTTCTAAGTTTTCTTGAAACTTCTTAAAGTTCTCAGTTTAGTCCTGAATCGATTCCGATAAATGTTTTGGGTTTCGTAAACCCAAATAAAAGACGACAAGCACGTGTTTGAAAGGTATTGAATTAAAAGAGATTTTATGGCTCGGTTTTGCATGAAGATGTATGTTTAAGTCCAGTAATGCCTCGTACCCAGTTCCGGCGTTAGACATGGGTAAGGGATGTTACACTACCTTGGCGGTCATGAATAAGAATTTCTTTAAAAAATTGGTTAACATGCCATTAACACATAAGATGAGCCCTTGAACTTCGCTAAATTGAAATAAATCATCATGATTGAATGAAAACTAGTAAGTGACTCATAAGAAGTGCTCAACCTTAATAAGAATAGGATAAATAGGTTTATCCATTGATACTTAATGATGTTTTAAAACTCACGCATTAGTTGTTTAAAACACATAGGTAAAAAGACCTTGTTTGAGAAGTTTAAAGCTTTGTTCAGAAGCATCACATCACCCATCAAGTTTTTCAGGTTGTTCTTTAATTATTAAATGTTATTTGTATAGGTCATTGGCATGTACATAAAGACTTAGACTATCATAAATTTTTTTATAAGTATTTGGATTTGTAAAATCAAGAGTTGTTTGTAATCTCCTTGAAAGATTAAGACCTTGAAAGATTAAGAAAAGTTTTTGAGTTATAAATTAGTTTGAACATGTTTATAACTTTGAATTATGATTAAACGTGATTTAGAAATTTTTTAAATGATTTGGAACCATGAGTTATGGGTTAATGGTGTTTAAGGATGTTTTGGAGTGATTTGAAGTGTTTTGGGCATATTCAATGAGTCACGTCGCGACCATGAATTTTCAATTCGTGACTTCGATGCCTAACATCATGCCTTCCTTATTCAGTAAGTCATGTTGCAATGTCATAAGTCCCTCATCACAACGTCGTGCCACTATTACAGCCCTGAACTATTTTAAATTGTTTTTAAAACTTTCAATTTTTCTAAAACATATCTTAATTATTTTATAAAAATGTTCTCAACTTTTAACTCTTAAAGAAATTTAGGATTTCTTACTCATATATGCATTGGTGGCATCTCCCATTTGTATTGGTTGTTTAGAATAGGTGAGGGATGTTACATTTAGTGGTATCAGAGATAATGTTTAATCGATTATAGGACTAAACTAAGCACATGAGTCAAGTCTAAGTTTTCATGCCAAATTATGAGTCAAAGGTGATGTGATTCTCAAATAGCTTCTGAAAGCTTGAGACCAAATTGTTATAAATTTGGCGGTAAATTTGATATGATTTGAGATGTGTATATTAGTAATGAGTTGGTTAAGAATGTATTGAAATATATTTTCCTAATAAGGCTTGATACATTAGTAACCGTAGTCGGATGGCATTTTAAAGGACCACTAAAGACAAGTAGTACTAAATGCGCTTTTAGTGACCAAGAAATACTTTAAAGTCTTTTAAGTCTATGAGTCTTGTGTAGAATTATGGAAGAATGTCAGAAGGGTGTTCACTTGATTTCTTCTATAGGATAAGTTCAGATAGATGGATAAGATTCGTAATACGATAAAACTTCATTAGAACCACTTTGATAATGCCACCTAAGAATAGATAGGAACAAGAGTAAAGAGGACGGTTTATGAGACGTGAATACAGATGAATTGATGTTATGATCCTAGTCTATGGAAGTCTTTTGGAAACTCAAGTACATGTAGTGTCATAACAGTTTTTAGGTTCACTAGACGAATATTAAAATATACAGAGTCACTATCAAGTTTTTTTTTGATTAGGTGTGATTGGGCACCTAAAAAATCCATTTAATAATTTTTTAAAAAATTAATTTAAAATTTATTAAAAAGATAATTTCCGTTCTGCGAAACAAAAATTAAATTCGGGAATATGATTACATGTCAAGAAGGTATTAACACCCTCATAGCGCCCTATAATAAAAATGGTATCATTTAATTATGTGTTATCCTTAATTTTGAAGAAATAAGTTTAAATTTGATAAAAAAATATTATGGTTATAAAATCAAGTTATAATGAATGAAACAAATCTAGTATTAAAAGAAAAGAAAAAAAACAAAAATATCAAGGGCCATTGGAATCCTATGATTAAAAACCTTTGAAAAATCTCGTTTCAATCATGAAAAAAGATTTTCTTTTACAATAAATAATTATTAAGTGTCCCGTAACATCCCACGATAATCTAAAATTATCATCGTATTAAAACATTGCCTTACCTTTAAAGGTGTTTTAAATGTTTTTATTGGTAATTAAGTCCAAGTAAAAAATTTGGTCAATGTGAATAATACAAGTCAATACATATATATATATACTGCAACGAGGGAAACACGTCAGCATACATGCAAACCTATTAAGGCATCACATGAAACTCCAAAGCAAGTATACATGTGTATTAACAAATCGCATAATACAAACTCAAAACATGAAAATAAATGTGTATATACTGTATAAATCATATAAGTCGGTGGCATCCCAGGGACAAAAAAGATAATTTAAGAAGCCAAATGAAATATATATTTAAAAATAAAATACAATTTATGTAGCACCCCGAGGACATTAAACTCATGTTAATATATTAAAACTAATAAAATACAGAATCGTAAACCTTGAATGCAGTTTGGTTACAACTTTGAGATCTAGCATGTACACACATTAAACATGATGAACTTTTACTGTGAATCAAACCCGATCACAAAACTTCCTAATGAATGTTTCTTTTTATCAATATATCTAAACATATATTCGAGCAGCAAACATTAAAAAATAACACCAAAGCTCAGACGTACACAAGTAAAATTATTAGATGAACAGACATTTGTTCAAAACATGAAAAATAATAAATATAAAAAAAATGCATGAAATAAGTAAGCATAGAGGAAAACAAATCCATACCAATTGCCTCCTTTCCCATTTTCTACTATTTTCCTATTTCCTTTCTTTTAAATATCAATCAATAATTATAAATACAAATAATATAAAATCAAAAATTAAATTTCAATTTATTCCAAAGGAAACTGAATTTGAAATTTACTCAAATTTCCATTTTATGAATAATTCATTAAAACTGGTAAATAAGATATGGATGTTTATTTTGAAATTGAAATGATTACCGTTTTTCCCAAGTAAAAGTTGTATGTCATTGCTCTAATTATGATTTGTTTAATTACTCTTGTAAATGGTGTTCAAACCATGATTTAAGAGGCAAGCACAATAACTATTATTTTACTAAGTTTTATGCTTAATGAGCTATTATTCTTTGTGCGTAGGTTATCCAGTTGTAAAGCTTGATTCAGCTTGAAGATTCCCATTTCACACCATTGTGATCTTCAGATAGTATGAAACAATTGTATTTGTATTTTTCTAATCGCATGCACTAGAGAGTCTTATTTGGAATAAATATACATTTTTTTCATGCTACTACAAAATTGTAATGGATGTGATAACTAATTCTATTTAGAGCATGTCCGGTTCGCCTTGAGCCAAAAACGTTATAACCTTTACATTGATGGCATGCATGCACATACTCCATCTCATTTTGAGCTTTGATATGGTTGATTATGAGTCTTTACAGATTTGATATTATAAGTTTTTTATTGTGCTAAGTAGGTCTCATCGCAATGATCAAAACTCAGCATCGCGTCATGGCATGAAAACTTGGTGTCGTCATGACGACAACTGCCTGACAGCATTACACACTGTTTCTAATTGATACCATTTTGACACCAATAGGATTCACCTAAAAACAAATTCCATTTCATATGCATACCATTGCAAATCAATTGTACCATTCACAATACTTCATTTCTAACATATATTACGTTTCATACATTAGGAATTCAAAGATACATGTTAAAACTTCACACTTATGACCATTCTTAACATTTACCACATTTACCTATTCATTCATATATATATTACTAATAGGGCAACATTTTGAGAAATTTCATTAAGTACCAATTCCTAGTACAAGAATTCAAATCAATAGACATTCTCAAGTTACCATTTAAACATCAAATATTCACAAATTCATATTTTATACTAAAACCGACTCCACCTAGGTACATGCCGTATAACGAACAAAAAGGGACTTTACAAACATTGATGAATTGGGGATTTTTGGATGGATGTTGGAGCCACTGCTTGGGATCTTGAGATGTATCAATACATACGTATGGGAAACAAACCATATGCTGAGTGATAAACCTCAATAGTATTTCCATGATTCAAATCAATATAACATAGAATATAATCAATTGCAGACAATTTATATGATATCTAAGGTCAATTAATACAAGTACATCTTATATAAAATCTCATCCAATACATCAATATATGCATGTATCACAATTATACCAAATACTTTATATGAATCACCTATACATTACTAGAATTAGTCAAGCCAAATGGTTATATTACAACAACATTTCAATGCTAATGAAATTCACACAACTATTCAACTTGCAACATTTGATTATATCACATTTTCTTAGCAAACCGAATCAAATCATTTGCTATCTTACCATATTGGCCCTCAGGCTCGTTAACTGGTTCGCATGGCCTTTCACATGCTATCAATAATATAATATCATATATAAGTACATGTAGTTCAACTTCATGACATTTAATCATTTTCAAATTTTAGCCAATTCATAAATTATATCCCCTATTACAATAACTCAGACACAGATGGATACACAGATCTCAACCAACACACTAATTTGGCACTTAGTGCCTCATCAGAACGTCCGAAGTAAATAGATTGCGCCCAATGATCATTGGTATAACCGAAATATAAGTTGTTCCTTGCACTCATTGGAATGTCCGAAAGGAAATGAGCCCAGTGCTCATCGATGAAGTAATCCTGTACTCAATCTATCCTATGCTATGCCTACTATATTTGACTCTGTATGAACAGTTAACAAGGTAACCGATTATTCAATTTACCATATAGCTTAATTCACATTCTATCAATCTCATTTTATTATCAATTCATCATTTCATCAAGTCATACAACATATCTCAACTCAATTTCATACAAAACACCATAAATCATTAAGCTATGTTATTTTTTTTATTTTATTCAATTTAGTCCTCTGTCTCAATAATTAATCCCAATCATGTCAGTTCAATTCAAACAACCATTTTCAAATCATCTTAGTATCATACTATGCAAAACTTCATGAATATGTAATAATCAAATTGATCCAAATAATAGAAATGCAAACAGAAAACTTGAGTTACTCATTGTCGGTTCTTGCCTTTCCTTTCCCTCTTGACGACCCTACGTCGTCTTTAGCTACGAATAATAATCCAAAAAAACACAATGTCAAATTTAATATCAAATCACATTCAATTAAAAAGTTACACATATTTTTCAGTTTATTCAATTTAGTCCCTAAAACTAGTGTAATAGTCCGATTTAGACCCTAATTGGAGTAGTGGTTTCGGGACCACGGATTCGAGTCAAAAAATATTTAAATATTATTTTCCGTGTTTATTATATGTGAATTTGCATGTGTGAAAGTTTCGTATGAAAATTTGATTGTTTGTGTGCTTAATTTAATAAAAGGGCTTAATCGCATAAGTTGAAAAATAAATAGTTTATTTTATAAGAACCAATTTGTTAATGGCTTTGTAAATTGAAGTATTTAAGTTGAAAATAAACCTTTAGACTAAGTGATTGCCGAATGTGTCCATATTAAGTATGTTTTATTATTAGTTTTAAAAGGTTAAATATGTAAAATGGTTAATAGTGTTATATAACATAAAACATAAAATAGTTAAAAAGCCATTGTTCATTCTTTGCATGACCGAATATAAAAGAAAAGAAAAAGAAACAAGAGTTCCTTAGGTTCGGCCATTGTTGGAGCTTGATTCAAAGTAAGTTTTAGCTGAGTTTTTGATAATTTTTACGTTTTTAAGATAGTTGCTTCAAGTACTATCCGACCCATGCTTGAATTTCTGATTTTGATGCATATTTTGAGTTATGCCATTGATGAAAATTTGTGTTTTTGTGATGTTTGGTGATGAAATATAAAAAATATGTTTTACATTAACATGTTTTGTATTGGAGTTTTTGAAGATTTTGAGTAATTAGGACTAAATTGCAAAAATAATAAATTGAGGGACTAAAATGAAAAATAAATGAAATGTGTGTATTTATATGTGTTAGATGAACATTCGACCTAAGCATGATGAATGGAGATTTTGTGTATTTAGTGTTTTATGCAATTGGGACTAATTTGTAAAAGTATGAAATATCAGGGGTAAAATGCTAATTTTCCTATTATGTGTTGTTGGATTAAATTGAATGAAATTGTGTTTAAATGAGGTTAATTTGAAATTATATATGTAACACCCCTCGCCCGTGTCCAGCACCAGGACGGGGCTCGAGGCGTTACTGGATTTAAACCTTTACAAACTTACTAAATCGGGTCACCGAACTTTGCCCAAATTTAAAACCTTTCAAACATGTACACCTTGTCCCTTACATAGGCCCTCGAGGCCAAAAACACACCTAGGGGCAGTACAGGACAAAACTGAAAACATTCGATAAACTTTGAGTACCTTAGAAAATTTTCCCTTATTTTGAAGTGTGACACGCCCGTGTGGCAGGGCCGTGTGGTCACACACGCCAGTGTGGTGGGGCCGTGTGGTCACACACGCTCGTGTGGCTTGGGACATGTCCGTGCCCTTTGCCCGTGTGCAACACTGACATCCAACCTCATCATTCTGTTAAAAACACACGGCCAAGACACACGCCCGTGTGCTTAGCTCGTGTTCTATACTGACTTAAATTTTCAAGTGCAGGGGACACACGGCCTAGACACCTGCCCACGTGTCTACCCATGCGGACCTTATGAGGCAATTTTCCAAGCCTTTGATCACCCTCTATCAATAAAATATTCTTATAAGTTACTTTAATGCATGTTAAGACCAAATTATACACTTATGTATTCATGTCATTGGTTTCATACATGCTAAGTTAATTCTCATCTTGCATTTTAAGGATTTCCATGTCTACTTGACATATTTAAGATTGGATCGTTTTTATAACTCATTGTCAATTATAACCAAGCCATCATATGTGAACATAAACATACATAGATTCGTAGGTCATAGCCTACTTCAAAATAAGCCAATTTCCATGGCCATATACAAAAAGATAAGTATAACTTTACATGCCTTCATTTTGGGAAACCAAATGACGGCAAACCAAATGACACATATAACCAAATATACAAAGTTCTATGCATGCCATTGAACAAAATATAAGTATCTATATACCAAAGCTGAGTTAGTTGATAGTGTGTTGATTCTCCAATCGTCTTCCAATCTCTACGAGTCCTCGAGCTCTGTAGGACAGGGAAAAGAGAGGGGTAAGCATTTACATGCTTAGTAAGCTCGAATATCTGGAAAGTAAACTTGCCGATTATTTAGCATACATCCTTATTAGATAATGAAACCAACAAATATGAAAATGGTTTCCCTATCACATGCACTCAATCAATGAGTTAGTCATATAACAAAGCATCATGTAATTTATTTTAGACGAGCTCATCATTCAACATGTCATTTGTACATATATCTTGTGTTAGTCCCGTTGAGTTTCTTTTTAAGAAATCTCGATAGATTATCCAATCACCATCAATTCATACGAGTGATCATTTTAGGCATGCACTCTTACGAACCTCACATCTTACGGCAGGATTACCAGTCCAGGCTAAATCCCTCATAATATAAACTCATAAGGTGATGTCGGGATTACCAGTCCAATCTAAATCCCTTATAACGACAAACACCCTCAGTGAGCTCGGATCTAAATTGCCAGTCTAGGCTAAATTCAGACCCTAATCGGATTACCCTTCCAGGCTAAATCTACAATTCACACATATTCTTCGGGAGGCTCAATTACTCAAGGAAAACCCGTCCGGGCTAGATCCTTTCTATATTTGAGATCAACGAATTACCCCTCTCGGCTAAATCCTTTTTGCAACACATGCAGGATCTCAAGTCACATATAATTCATGGTTTATCCATGAATTACCTTTTTAACCTCAACCGAGACATTTTCCAACAAATCATTTACAAGGATGCATTTCATATGATTTCATGCCATTAATAAATACATTCATCGTGCATTCATAAATCATATAATTAGACACATTTTAAGTTCACTTTAAGTTATCTGAACTTACCTGGTACTCGTTTCAGAGATATGTTTTGGTTATTCCGAAACCTTTTATTTTCCTCGGTCGACCTCCGGAATTTGTTCCTCGGGGTATATAACAATAAAATTAAACCATTAACACCTCAAATTGTACTATATAAGCTTAAATTTCACCCCCGGTCGAAATGACCATTTTACCCCTAACCTTTTACATTTTTACGATTTAGTCCTTAGACCCGTATAATGAAACTCATGCAATTTTTATCTTACCCAAGCCTAGCTGAACACTTTTCCCTCTTAAGGCAGCCCACATTTTCCATTATATTCACATTTCTACCACATATTTATCAACTTTTGCAAAAAGGTCCCTTTAGGGATTTTTCATGAAAATCACCTAGGAAAATATGTTTAACACACCTTCAACTTACATATTCCTTCATAAACCATCAAAATAAAAGTAAATCATGCATGCGTAAATTTTTAAACATGAACCCTAGCATGAAATATGGGTAGAAATGGAGAGAGTAAGCTATCGGGATTTCAAAAACACGAAGAACATTAAAAATGGGGCTTGGAAGCACTTACTATTGAGCTTGAAAAGCTTGAAAAGCTTGAAAACCCTAGCTATGGAGAACCCTAGAGTTTCAGCTGAATGTGGAAGATGAATGGCTGATTTTGACCTATTTTTCCCATTTTATTTCCTTAAAATGCCAAATGACCAAAATGACCTCAAGCCCCTTTATTTAAAATTTCATCCATGCAAGCCCATTTTTGTCCAAAAACTTAGAAATTGGGAAAATTTATCTCTAAGACCTTATAATTTATAATCTAAAGCAATTTCATACAAATTGCTTCTAGAATCCAAGTTTTATAATTTATTCAATTTAGTCCCTAATTTTCAATTGGATACCTTACTCAAAGAATTTCTTCATGAAATCTTAACACATGCATATTCTCATATTCTAAACCTCATAATAATCATAAAATAAATATTTTGATGTCAGATTTGTGGTCTCGAAACCACTATTCTGACTAGGCCCTATTTCGGGATGTTACAATTCTCCCTTTTTAGGGACTTTCGTCCTCAAAAGTCTTACCAGTAAACAGGTTCGGATATTTGTTTCTCATGGTTTCTTCTGGTTCCCATGTTGCCTCTTCTACACCATGTCGATGCCATAGAACTTTTACTAAAGCCACATCTTTATTTCTCAACTGTTTAACCTCTTAGGCCAAAATCTTGACCGGTTCCTCTCTATAGGTCATGTCTGGTCTAATCTCAATCTCTGCTGGTGAAATCACATGAGAGGGGTCAGATCGATATCGCCTTAACATAGATATGTGAAACACATCATGAATCTTTTCTAGTTCAGGTGGCAATGCCAAACGATAGCCTACTGGTCCAACTCTTTCAATGATCTCATACGGTCCGATAAATCGCGGACTTAGTTTGCCTTTCCGACCAAATCTCAACACCTTTTTCCATGGGGATACTTTTAAGAATACCCTATCTCCAACTTGGAATTCAACCTCTTTTCTTTTCAAATCAGCATATGACTTTTTTCTATGAGCTGTCATTTTTAAACAGTCTCATATCACTTTAACTTTTTTCTTCAGTTTCCTTAATCAGATCAACTTCATGAATTTGACTTTCCTTGAGTTCTGTCCAGTACAATGGAGTTTGGTACTTTCTGCCATACAAGGTCTCATAAGGTGCCATTTTCAAACTCGTTTGAAAACTGTTATTATAGGCAAATTCTACCAACGTCAAGTATTTTTCCCAGCTACCTTGAAATTCGAGGGTGCAACATTGCAACATATCCTCGAGAATCTGAATCATCCACTCAGACTGGCCATTGGTCTGAGGGTGAAATGTCGTACTAAATTTCAACTTTGTACCCAAGGCTTCTTGTAACTTTTTCCAGAATCTCAAAGTGAACCTCGGGTTTCTGTCCGAAATAATCGACAATGGTACCTCGTGGAATCTCACAATCTCAGATATGTACAAGTCGACCAATCTATCAATAAAGTAGTCTGTTCTTACTGGAATGAAATGAGCCGACTTTGTCAACTTATCCACTATAACCCATATAGCATCTTTCTTTTTTGGAGTCAATGGCAATCCTATCACAAAATCCATTGTAACTTTGTCCCACTTCTATTCGGGGATTATTACAGGTTGTAACAAACCTGAAGGCACTTGATGTTCAGCTTTAACTTGCTGACATATCAGCCACTTCAATACAAATTCAGAAATGTCTCTTTTTATGCCGTTCCACCAGTACATTTTCTTCAAATAGTTGTACATCTTGGTACTTCTTGGATGAATAGACAAACGGCTATTATGTTCTTCTTGTAAGATTTTCTGAATAAGTTCTTCATCTTTGGGTATACTCTATCTCTAAACATTAAATATCCATCAGGACCGATCTGATAATCTGATTCAATGCCCGACTCACATTGAGTCCTTTTTGCTTGCAGGTCTCTATCATTAGATTGAGCATCATAGATTTCCTGAAAAAATGTCGACCTAGCCTCCAGATCTGCCAAGACCGAACCATCATCGAGCAATGCTATCCGAGCATCCATGGCTCTCAATGCAAACAAATATTTTCTGCTTAACGTGTCGATGACCACATTCGCCTTTCCCGAGTGATAGTCAATGATCAGATTGTAATCTTTAATTAGTTCTATCCATCTCTGCTGTCTCAGATTCAATTATTTTCGAGTCATCAAATACTTCAAACTCTTGTGGCCTGTGAATATACGACAAGTCTCACCATATAAATAATGCCTCCAGATTTTCAAGGCAAAGACAATGGTGGCGTGCTCTAAATCGTGTGTCGGATAGTTTTTCTCGTGTGGCTTCAAATACCGTGAAGCATAGGCTACCACCTTGTCATCTTGCATAAGTACACAACCCAGTCCGTTCAAGGATGCATCACTGTAAACCACAAACTATTTTCCCGACTCAGGTAATACTAAAATAGGAGCTTCAGTCAGCAATGTCTTTAACTTCTTGAAACTCTGTTGACACCTTTCTGTCCATTCAAACTTAACGTCTTTTTGTAGCAACCTCGTCATTGGAGTTGCTATCATGGAGAATCATTTTACAAATCTTCGGTAGTAATAGGCTAAGCCGAAAAAGCTTCTAACCTCGGTCACATTTTTAGGTGGTTTCCATTCAACAATAGCAGAGATTTTACTTGGATCAACTCGGACGCCTTTACCCGAAACAATATGACCCAAGAATCCAACTTATTGGAGCCAAAATTCACTCTTGCTAAACTTAGCATACAATTGTTTTTCTCGTAAAGTCTGCAACATAGTTCTCAGGTGCTTCGCATGCTCTGACTCATCATTAGAATAAATTAAGATGTCGTCAATGAACACAATGACAAACTTATCCAAGTATAGCCGAAAGATCCTTTTCATTAGGTCCATGAATACGGCCGGTGCATTCGTCAATCCAAATGGCATAACCAGAAATTCATAGTGGCCGTATCTAGTTCTAAAAGCTGTCTTTGGCATAACCGATTCCTTAACACGTAACTGATAGTAGCCAAACCTCAAGTCTATCTTAGAAAACACAGTGGCTCCTCTCAAATGATCGAATAGATCATCGATCCTTGGCAAAGGATACTTATTCTTGATAGTTACCTTGTTCAGTTGTCGATAATCTATACATAATCTCATTGAACTATCTTTCTTCTTTACAAACAATACGGGGGCAGCCTAAGGTGAAAAGCTTGACCTTGTAAAGCTTTTATCCGTCAACTATTGCAACTGTGCTTTTAATTCTTTTAGCTCGATTGGCACCATTCTGTATAGAGCAATAGAGATGGGAGCTGTTCTTGGCACCAATTCAATACCAAACTCAATTTCTCTCTCAGGAGGTAATCCAGGTAATTCTTTCGGGGATACGTCTGGATATTCACATACTATTGGCACAGTGTCAATCTTCAACTCTGTTTCCTTCGTGTTCAACAAAAATGCAAGGTAGGCTTCGTACCCTTTTCTCATATATCTCTGAGTAACCATTGTTGTGATTATAGCTGGCGACGTGCCCAAATCTCTTGAATCAACCCGTAGAATCTTACCATCTGAGCACTTCAATTTAATATACTTGCTACCACAATTTACAATTACATCATGCAAAGCTAACTAATCCATACCAAATATTACATCAAACTCGTCAAAAGGTAACAACATAAGGTTAGCCGGAAAACATTGACCATGAATCGTCAAAGGACAATTCTTATAGACTTTATCGACCAGAACTGATTTGCCTAGTGGGTTTGACACTTTAACAACAATTTCTGTAGGTTCAATGGGTATGTTCATACTAGATACCAATCTCATGCAAATGAATGAATGTGTCAATCCCGGGTCAATTAAGGCAATAACACATGTATTGAAAATAGAAAAAGTACCCGTAATAATGTCTGGAACAGAGGCTTCCTCTTGAGCGCGTATTGCATACGTTCTTACCGGGGCTCGAGCTTCTGATTTTGCAGTGTTCTTGGCCACAACTCGACTGTCACTAGCACTTTCAGGGTATCTCGGGGGCCTACCTCGTGCCATGGGAGCACTCGACTTTGGAGTTACTTCCACTTCTTTTTCAATTCGTTCAGGACAGTCCCTGAGAAAGTGGTCAAGATAACCACACTTGAAACACACACCACTCTTTATTCGGCACTCTCCAAAATGAAATTTGTTGCAACTCTTACACTTCGGCTTTTGGTCGTCTACACTCCCCACACTAGTCACCATCAGGGAGGAAGACTTCTGATCTCGTCGTTTAGAGCTTCTCGTTCTACCTGAATATCCCACAGATGAAGTGGAGCATTCATGTTGGCTCCTTGATTTCTTTGTGGAAAAGGGGAGCGTCTTACTGCTAGATCTCTTGCTTGGAACTCGAGCCTCTCTCTTTGCTTGCTTTCTTTCATTATTGAGTTCCTCGGCCTTCCTGGCCTGATCAGCTAATGCAGCAAACTCCCATATTTTAAGGATCCCAATCAACAACTTGATTTCCTCATTCAAACCTTCCTCGAAGCGTTTACACATTTCTGACTCGGTTTGAACCCACTAAGTTGCATATTGACTTAACCTTACAAACTCCTTTTCGTATTCTGCCACAGTCTTATTCCCTTGTTTGAGTTTCAAAAACTCTTATTCCTTCGAGTCTAAGAACCTTTGATTGATATACTTCTTCTTAAACTCTGCTTGGAAGAATTCCCTAGTGATATTTTCCTTAGGCACCACTGAAGATATGGTCTTCCACCAGTGGTACGCAATATCATTCAAGAGAGACACGGTATACTTTAAACACTTCTTAGGTGTGCACGATAATTCGTCTAATAACCTTGTGGTACTCTCGAGCCAGAACTCGGCTCTCTCAGTATCATCCTCAATTTTAGCTCTAAATTCTTCGGCCTCATACTTTCTAAGCTTGTCAACAGGGGCCTTACCAATTCTTACCGGTGCCATACCTCATGGAAAATCCTTATTAGGTTGGTTAGGGGGCGGGGGAGGTCGTGGTATGTTAGGGCGATTCCTCAAATAATCCCCAAACCATTCATCCATCATGTTAAAGAAGGCGGCTCGAGCTTCTTCTCGACCTTCAAATATAACCCTTCTACTACTACTAGATACAACTCGTTGTACAGAAGCTGGAGCATGGCTCTCGGCTCCCTCGGACTCATCTTGTGCATGATTGGAAGACATTTATTATATTTAGAAATAATATAAACAGTTAGAAGATATCACACTATCAACGTTCATACAATGGCTTGTATAACAAACCTTAATGCTCTCTATGGTAGTTCTAGAACTGACTAAACTGTAGCTCTGATACCACTAAATGTAACACCCCTCGTCTGTGTCCGGTATCGAGACGGGGCTCGAGGCGTTACCAAATTTAAACCTTTACAAACTTATTAAATCAGGTCACCGAACTTTATCCAAATTTAAAACCTTTCAAACATGTACACCTTGTCCCTTACATAGGCCTCGAGGCTTAAAACACACCTGGGGGGCAGTACGGGACAAAATCGAAAACATTCGATAAACTTTGAGTACCTTAGAAAATTTTCTCTTATTTTGAAGTGTGACACGCCCGTGTGGTGGGGCCGTGTGGTCACACACGCCCGTGTGGCTTGGGACATGTCTGTGCCCTTTGCCCATGTGCAACACTGACTTCCAACCTCATCATTCTGTTAAAAACACACGGCCAAGACACACGCCCGTGTGCTTAGCCCGTGTTCTATACTGACTTAAAATTTCAAGTGTAGGGGACACATGACTCTGCCACACGCCCATGAAGGTGAGCCATGTGTCACACACGGCTTATACACCCGCCCGTGTGTCTACCCGTGCGGACCTTATTAGGTTATTTTCCAAGCCTTTGATCACCCTCTATTAATCAAATATTCTTATGAGTTACTTTAGTGCATGTTAAGACCAAATTATACACTTATGTATATATATAAAACTTTGATTAACCTCATTGCATGTAAACCTCATGTCATTTGTTTCATACATGCTAAGTTAATTCTTATCTTGCATTTTAAGGATTTCCATGTCTACTTGACATATTTAAGAATGGTTCATTTTTATAACTTATTGCCAATTATAACCAAGCCATCATATGTGAACATAAACATGCATAGATTCGTAGGTCATAGCCTACTTCAAAATAAGCCAATTTCCATGGCCATATACAAAAGATAAGTATAACTTTACATGCCTTCATTTTGGCAAACCAAATGACACATATAACCAAATATACAAAGTTCTACACATGCCATTGAACAAAATATAAGTATCTATATACCAAAGCTGAGTTAGTTGACAGTGTGTTGATTCTCTAACTGTCTTCCAATCTCTAGGAGTCCTCGAGTTCTGTAGGACAGGAAAAAGAGAGGGGTAAGCATTTACATGCTTAGTAACCTCGAATATCTAGAAAGTAAACTTACCGATTATTTAGCATACATCCTTATTAGATAATGAAACCAACAAATATGAAAATGGTTTCCCTATCACATGCACTCAATCAATGAGTTAGTCATATAACAAAGCATCATGTAATTTATTTTAGATGAGCTCGTCATTCAACATGTCATTTGTACATATATCTAGTGTTAGTCCCGTTGAGTTTCTTTTTAAGAAATCTCGATAGATTATCCAATCACCATCAATTCATACGAGTGATCATTTCAGGCATGCACTCCTACGAACCTCACATCTTACGGCAGGATTACCAGTCCAGGCTAAATCCCACATAATATAAACTCATAAGGTGATGTTGGGATTACCAGTCCAGTCTAAATCCCTTATAACGACAAACACCCTCAGTGAGCTCGGATCTGAATTGCCAGTCCAGGCTAAATTCAGACCCTAATCGGATTACCTATCCGGGCTAAATCTACAATTCACACATATTCTTCGGGAGGCTCAATCACTCAAGGAACACCCGTCCGGGCAAGGTCCTTTCTATATTTGAGATTAACGGATTACCTGTCCGGGCTAAATCCTTTCTACAACACATGCAGGATCTCAAGTCACATATAATTCATGGTTTATCCATCGAATTACCTTTTTAACCTCAACTAAGACATTTTTCAACAAATCATTTACAAGGATGCATTTCATATGATTTCATGCCATTAATAAATACATTCATCTTGCATTCATAAATCATATAATTAGACACATTTTGAGTTCACTTTAAGTTATCCAAAGTTACCTGGTAATCGTTTCGGAGATATGTTTCGGTTATTCCAAAACCTTTCGTTTTCCTCGGTTGACCTCCGAAATTTGTTCCTCAAGGTCTATAACAATAAAATTAAACCATTAACACCTCAAATTGTACTATATAAGCTTAAATTTCACCCTCGGTCCAAATGACCATTTTGCCCCTAACCTTTCACATTTTTACGATTTAGTCGCTAGACTCGTATAATGAAACACATGCAATTTCTATCTTACCCAAGCCTAGCCGAACACTTTTCCCTCTTAAGGCAGCCCACATTTTCCATTATTTTCACATTTCTACCACATATTTGTCAACTTTTGCAAAAAGGTCCCTTTAGGGGTTTTTCATGAAAATTACCTAGGAAAAGATGTTTAACACACCTTCAACTTACATATTCCTTCATAAACCAACAAAATAAAAGTAAATCATGCATGGTTAAATTTTTAAACATGAACCCTAGCATGAAATATGGGAAGAAATGGAGAGAGTAAACTACCGGGATTTCAAAAACACAAAGAATATTAAAAACGGGGCTTGGAAGCACTTACTATTGAGCTTGAAAAGCTTGAAAACCCTAGCTATGGAGAACCCTAGGGTTTCAGCTGAATGAGGGAGATGAATGGCTGATTTTGGCCTATTTTTCCCATTTTATTTCATTAAAATGCCAAATGACCAAAATACCCTCGAGCCCCTTTCTTTAAAATTTCATCCATGCAAGCCCATTTTTGTCCAAAAACTTAGAAATTGGGAAAATTTATCTCTAAGACCTTCTAATTTATAATCTAAAGCAATTTCATACAAATTGCTTCTAGAATCCAAATTTTGCAATTTACTCAATTTAGTCCCTAATTTCCAATTGGATACCTTACTCAAAGAATTTCTTCATGAAATCTTAACACATACATATTATCATATTATAAAACTCATAATAATCATAAAATAAATATTTTTATGTCGAATTTATGGTCCCAAACCACTATTTCGACTAGGCCTTATTTCGGGATGTTACAATATAGATCAAGAATGAAATAAATCGGACTTGGATCGGGGAAATGCAAAAATAGTCGAATAGATTATTTATAACGTTCGTCAAGATTCGAGGTAAGTTTTTAAGCAATTAAACATCATTTATCTTGAATATAACTTAGTTTAATATGTTGTTTTGGAAACTATAGACTGATAAAAGAGCTAGCCGAATGTGTTTAAAAATAAAAATACTGTATTTGAGTTTAATTCAACTAAGTTATATCATTTGAAAGTCTGAATGATCGATATGAAATATATGGAGTTTTTGTTATATGAATTGTGTACAAAGCAGCTTTATAATAGTGATATTCAGGATTTTAGCCTAGCAAGAATTGTGCTGGTGAATGTAATCGGGCTTTATGCATAGTAGGCTTATTGCTGGTGAATAAAAATTAGACCTTGAGTCTAGCAAGCCTTGTGCCGATGTGTCATTCAGGCTTACGCCTAGTAGGTTTTATGCCGGTGATTTATTTTCAAGCCTATGCCTATAAAATTTCACGTTGTTGTGGAAATTGAGCAAGTAAATTGATCTAAATGATCTTGTATATCCGGCCATATAGGTATGTATTTATGTGTTGTTATAGTTGATCTTGTATATTTGGCCATATAGGTATGTACTTATGTGATGATATATTTGATTTTGTATATTTGGCCAAATGAGTGATGTTGGTATAGGAAGTGAAGAATGTAAGTAGATATGAGAAGTATGTTTCGGTTATATACATATACATATATATGAAGTTGAGTTTGATTCATGAATATATATATTTGAATGTAAGCATACTTGGAATAATGTTATTTTGGGAATGAAAAGTTGAATGATATTATGCTAAATGAGAAATATTAGCATTCGGCTAAGGTAACTTATTTGTGTAAAAGTATAACATTAATGATTCAATTCGGCTTGTTTGAAATGTTTTGATTATTCTTTTGAGTTGTTTAATTTGCTTAAGGCTTACTAAGCTAAGTTAGCTTACTCTGCGTGTTTTTGTTACTCTGTTCTTATAGATTTTGGGTTGTAAGTTACGAGCTCGGGGATCGTCATCGAAGTCATCCACACTATCGTCAACCTTCGGTACTTTTAAAAGTCTATTTTCAAACTTATGGCATGTATAGGCTGGATTATGTTTTGAAACGACGAACTTTGGTTTTGTATAAAGCCATACAAAAATGGCTTGGTAATTATGCTTAGTTTTGGTTTTATGGGTGCTTTGTTATTATGTTTAATGAGCTATGCATGAATGTGGTAAAAATTCATTTCAGTTAAAGTGCTAAGTACCATGGATGGATGATGTTTTTGTTAAGGTTTTATGCATTGGAAATGGCTTTATTATTAAGTTTAAATTCGGTATTGGTTGGATTATAATTAAAGTTTATTTGGTTATCATGTTTTATATCATGGTTGAATATAATTTCTGTTATATGAAAGTCTTCAGGATTGGTTGTTGATTTCGAATGTGGCATGAAGAAATTGGTTATGTTATATGTTTATAAATACAATAAGTATTTAATCTTGATTTGAGCCTATATTGGAAGTGTATCTGAGCATATGATGCATGTGAAAATGTTTTGTATTTCTGCGGTATGATTATATTGAGTGTTAAATAAGTTAAAGTAGGCCATGTAATTGTTAAGTAAAAACTGAGACACATACATGGTACTATTTGGTGTACTTTTATCATATATACTAAGACAATGATCTATGTTATCCGAATGGACTAGAAACTAGAATGAGTTTCTTTTTTTAAATGGAAGTTCATTATATTTGGTCTTAATATGCAAAATATACAAGTTTCATATAGATTAATATGTTGGTATCGTCTATATTTTTAAAAAAAATTGATAATGTTTATTTTATTTCAAATGGTCTATAATTTATACATGTGCAGGACTTTTATAAAAATAGGTTTAATATTCAATAATGAAATTATTGATGTGTTATATGTTCTGTGTATGTATAAATGATGGGTTATGTAAATTTTATATCATGTTATGAATGGCATATATTATGAGTTTCGTTAATTGATTTAGTTAAAATAATTGATGTGATTAAAAATTCGAACTATATTATGTTATGCATATCTGTATGAATTGTAATATGTTCGATAATGCCTCATAACCTTAATTCGGCGACGGATACGGGTTAGGGGTGTTACATTTTTTTAGTATCAGAGCTACGATTTAGTCAATTCTAGGACTAACGTAGCATGTGCGAGTCTAGCTATACATGCCATAAATATTATTACGATAGTGTGATGACTTATGACATTTGAAAATCTGCTTTCATATAGTAAATGGATTCCAACAGAGCTGTAGCTGATGATGTTGAGAGTGTAGCGCCTGCTCCCGTGTAAGGGACAGCGCCAGTTGAATCTCGACCTATCTCGAGTAGCCATGAGGGGGAGGATAATCAAGCCTTCTCAAATGATGAACGATTGGTTTACTCAGTATATTTGGACTAATTCGACTACACAACAACCTCCACCCCCGAATAATCCATCTTCAATACCTATGGTACCTCCGATGATTGATCCAATGAGATTTAATAAGGCTCCTATAGATAAAATCAGAAAACACGAAGCTGAAGAGTTTAAAGCTAATGATGATGATGATGCTGAGCGGGCTGAGTTGTGGCTTGATAATACTATCCGTGTGTTTGACGAGCTATCTTATACTCCGGATGAATGTTTAAAGTGTGCCATATCTTTATTACAAGACACCGTATATCACTGGTGAAATACATTAGTATCGGTGGTCCCGAAAGAGAGAGTGACATGGGAATTGTTTCAGACTGAGTTCCGTACGAAATATATCAGCCATAGATTTATTGACCAGAAATGCAAAGAATTTCTAGAATTGAAACAGGGTCGTATGACTGTAACCGAGTACGAGCGAAAATTTGTAAGACACAGTCGATATGCTCGTGAATGTGTTTCAACCGAAGCTATCATGTGTAAAAGATTTGAAGATGGCTTGAATGAAGACATTAAATTGCTGGTTGGTATACTTGAAATCAAAGAGTTCGTGGTACTTGTTGAGCGAGCTTGTAAAGCCAAAGAGCTCGAGAAAGAGAAAAGGAAAGCTAATTTTGAAGCTAGGGATTCCCGTAAAAGATCATCGAGTAAGACTTTTCACTAAGTAATGAAGAAGTTCAGAGATGATTCTAGTTGATTTAAAGCTACTTCAGACTTTTCTAGACGAGACCGAAACCGACCTCCTGTGAGTTCACGAGTCACTTCGATTAGTAGTGTTGGCAATGATCGGATGAACAGAATCGAGTGTAAGCATTGTGGTAAATGGCATTCTAAAAATTGTAGATGGCATGATCGGTCTTATTTTAAATGTGGATCGATGGATCATTTTATCCAAGATTGCCCGATGTTAGCCGAGCAAAACACTGTTCAGAATGCGAGACCGAGTAACATGTCAGTACGAGGTAGACCATCCAGGCATTCGAGTAATATGAGTGGCAGTCAGAGAGGGACAAAAGATTCAGCAGTTCGATCTGAGGCTCGTGCGCCTACCAGAGCATATGCTATACGAGCTCACGAAGAGGCTTCTTCCCCAGATGTTATTACTGGTACTTTCACTCTTTATGATATTAATATTATTGCATTGATTGATCCTGGTTTGACTCATTCATATGTGTGTGAGACATTAGTATCCAGTAAGACTTTGCCTGTTGAGTCTATTGAGCTTGTGATTCGAGTATCAAACCCCTTGGGTGGGTGTGTTCTGGTTGATAAAGTATGTGAAAATTGCCCGTTGATGATTCGAGATTCATGCTTTCCAGACGATTTGATGTTGTTACCTTTCGATGAGTTCGATATAATTTTGGGTATGGATTGGTTGACTATGCACGATGCCGTTGTTAATTGCAAAAGAAAGACCATCGATTTGAGATGTCAGAACAACGAGATTATTCGGATTGAATCTAATGATCTGAATGGTTTACCAGCAGTAATATCTTCTATCTTAGCTCGAAAGTATGTGAGAAAAGGTTGTGAAGCTTACTTTGCTTATGTGCTTGATAGTAAAGTGACTGAAAAGAAGATTGAATCTGTACAAGTTTTGTGTGAGTATTCGGACATGTTTCCTGAAGAATTGCTGGGTTTGCCACCTATCCGAGAGGTAGAGTTTGGTATTGAGTTACTACAGGGGACGAATCCAATTTCAATAGCTCCGTATCGGATGGCACCTACTGAATTAAAAGAGTTAAAAGCATAATTGTAAGAGTTAACAGATAGAGGTTTTGCACGACCGAGTTTCTCTCCCTAGGGTGCGCCAGTTCTATTTGTGAAAAAGAAAGATGGAACTATGAGAATGTGTGTTGATTACCGCTAGCTAAATAAGGTGACTATAAAGAATAAATACCCGTTGCCACAGATTGATGACTTGTTCGATCAGTTGAAAGGGACCTCAGTGTTTTGGAAGATAGATTTGAGATCGAGTTATTATCAGTTGCGAGTCAGAGAATCCGATATGCCAAAAACTACTTTTTGAACAAGGTACGAACATTATGAGTTTCTAGTTATGCCATTCGGACTTACTAATGCACTGCTATTTTTATGGATTTGATGAATCGGATCTTTAGACAGTATTTAGATCGATTTGTGGTGGTGTTCATTGATGATATATTAATCTACTCCCGTAATGAAACCGAACATGCCGAGCATTTGAGACTTGTGTTACAGATTTTGTGAGAAAAACAGTTGTATACGAAGTTTAGTAAATGTGAGTTCTAGTTACACGAAGTTAGTTTTCTGGGACATGTTGTTTCAACATCAGGTATTCGGGTTGATCTGAGTAAGATTTCAACTATACTCGATTGAAAACCTCTAAAAAATGTTTTTGAAGTCAGAAGTTTTTTGGGACTTACTGGTTACTATAGACGATTTGTGAAAGGTTTCTCTATGATTGCAACCCCGATGATGAAGCTGCTACAGAAAGATGTTAAGTTTGAGTGGTTAGAAAAATGCCAGAATAGTTTTGATCAGTTGAAAGCCCTTTTGACCAAAGCTCCGGTGTTAGTTTAGCCAGAATCGGGTAAAGAACTTGTTATCTATAGTGATGCATCTTTAAATGGTTTGGGCTGTGTTTTGATGCAGGAAGGCAAAGTTATAGCTTATGCCTCGAGACAGTTAAAGCCACATGAAAAGAACTATCCAACACATGACCTAAAATTTGCAGGTATTGTATTTTCATTGAAAATATAGCGTCACTATTTGTTTGGTGAAAAATGTCATGTTTATTCCGATCACAAAAGTCTGAATATTTGATGACTCAGAAAGATTTGAATTTGAGACAGCGCCGATGGTTAGAATTACTAAAAGACTACGAACTTGTGATTGACTATCACCCGGGAAAGGCTAATGTTGTTGCTGATGCTTTAAGCCAAAAATCATTGTTTGCTTTGCATGCAATGAATGCACATATGGCTATGTCTGATGATGGTTCGATAATAGCTGAATTGAAAGCAAGACCGTTATTTGTTTAACAAATATGCGATGCCCAGAAGGTTGATAATAAGTTGTTAGCAAAACGAGCTCAAAGTGATTCAAATGCTGATTCAGAGTTTCGAGTAGCGTTCCGAGAAATATAGAGTTAATTTAAATAATTTTGAACGAAGCTCATAACAGTCGATTATCTGTTCACCCAGGTAGTACAAAGATGTATAATGATTTGCAACAACTCTATTGGTGGCATGGTATGAAACGAGACATTTCTGACTTTGTTTCGAAATGTTTAGTCTGTCATCAAGTAAAAGTTGAACATCAGGTACCTTCTGGATTGCTTCAGCCGATCATGATACCTGAATGGAAATGGGACAGAGTCACGGTGGATTTTGTATCCGGTTTACTGTTGACACCGAGCAAGAAAGATACAATCTGGGTTATTGTAGATAGATTGACTAAATCTACTCACTTTGTTCTAGTTCGTACAGATTACTCGCTTGATAAGCTGGCTGAATTGTATGTTTCTCAGATTGTGAGGTTGCATGGTGTGCCTATATCTATTGTTTCGGATAGAGATCCGAGGTTTACATCGCGATTTTGGAAGAAACTGCAAGATGCATTAGGTACGAAATTACATTTCAGCAGTGTTTTCCATCCGCAAATAGATGGTCAGTCTGAGCGAATCATTCAGATACTTGAGGATATGTTGAGATGTTGCATTCTCGAGTTCGAAGGCACGTGGGAATGATACTTACCTCTGATTGAATTTGCGTACAATAACAACTTTCAATCGAGTATCAAAATGGCACCTTATGAGGCTTTGTACGGTCGTAAATGTCATACACCATTGTATTGGACTGAGCTCAATGAAAATAAGATACACGAGGTCGATTTGATCAGAGAAACTGAATAGAAAGTGAAGGTAATCCGTGAAAGTTTGAAAGCAGCATCAGATCGTCAAAAACCATATGTAGATTTGAAACAGAAAGATATAGAGTTTTAGATTGGAGATAAAGTATTCTTGAAAGTCTCATCATGGAAGAAAATATTCAGATTTGGTCGTAAAGGCAAATTGAGTCAGAGATTTAATGGGCTGTATGAGATTATCGAGCGAATTGGACCAGTTGCGTACAGATTGTTGCTACCACCTGAGCTAGAAAAGATCCATAATGTATTTCATGTTTTGATGCTAAGGCAATATAGATCCGACCCTTCGCATGTGATTAGTCCATCAGAGATTGAGATTCAGTCAGATTTGACTTACGAGGAAGAACCGATTCGTATTCTGGCTCATGATATTAAAGAGTTACGAAATAAGAAAATTTCGTTGGTTAAAGTACTGTGGCATAAACACGGAGTTGAGGAAGCAATGTGGGAGCCAGAGGATACAGTGAAAGAGCGTTATCTGAACCTATTCATCGGTAAGATTTTCGGGTACGAAAATCCCTAAGGGGGGAGAGTTGTAACAGTTCAATTTAGACCCTAATCAGAATAGTGGTTTAGGGACCATGAATTCGAGTCAGAAAAATATTTAAATATTTTTTTCCATGTTTATTATATGTGAATTTGCATGTGTGAAAGTTTCATATGAAAATTTGATTGTTTGTGTGCTTAATTTCATAAAAGGGTTTAATCACAGAAGTTGAAAAATAGATAGTTTATTTTATAAAATCCAATTTTTTAATGGCTTTGTAAATTGAAGTATTTAAGTTTCAAATAAACCTTTAGACTATGTGATTTCTGAATGTGTCAATATTAAGTATGTTTTATTATTAGTTTTAAAAAGTTAAATATTTAAAATGGTTAATAATGTTATATAACATAAAACATAAAATAATTAAAAAGCCATTGTTCATTCTTTGCATGACCAGATATAAAAGAAAAGAAAAAGAAACAAGAGTTACTTAGGTTCGGCCATTGTTGGAGCTTGATTCAAGGGAAGTTTTAGCTCGGTTGTTGATAATTTTTACGCCGACCCATGCTTGAATTTCTGATTTTGATGCATATTTTGAGTTATGCCATTGATGAATATTTGTGTTTTGTGATGTTTGATGATGAAATATCAAAAATATGTTTTAGATTAACATGTTTTGTATTGGAGTTTTTGAAGATTTTGAGTAATTAGGACTAAATTGTAAAAATAATAAATTGAGGGACTAAAATGCAAAAGAAATGAAATGTGTGTATTTATATGTGTTAGATGAACATTCGGCCTAAGCATGATGAATGGAGATTTTGTGTATTTTGTGTTTTATGCAATTAGGACTAATTTGTAAAAGTATGAAATATCATGGGTAAAATGGTAATTTTCCCATTTATGTGTTATTGGATTAAATTGAATGGAATTGTGTTTAAATGAGGTTAATTTGAAATTATATAGATCAAGAACAAAAGAAACCGGACTTGGATCGGGGAAAAGCAAAAAAAGTCAAATAGTCGATTTATAACGTTCGTCGATATCCGAGGTAAGTTTTTAAGCAATTAAACATCATTTATCTTGAATATAACTTAGTTTAATATGCTGTTTTGGAAACTATAGACTGATAAAAGAGCTAGCCGAATGTGTTTAAAAATAGAAATATTGTATTTGAGTTTAATTTGACTAAGTTATATCATTTGAAAGTCCGAATGATCGATATGAAATATCTGGAGTTTTTGTTATATGAATTGTGTACGAAACAGCTTTATAATAGTGATATTTAGGCTTTAAGCCTAGTAAGGATTGTGATGGTGAATGTAATCAGTCTTTATGGCTAGCAAGCTTATTACCGGTGAATAAAAATTAGACCTTGAGTTTAGCAGGCCTTGTGCTGGTGTGTGATTCAGGCTTACGCCTAGCAGGTTTTATGCCGGTGATTTATTTTCAAGCCTATGCCTATAAGATTTCACATTGATGTGGAAATTGAGCAAGTAAATTGATCTAAATGGTCTTTTATATTCGGCCATATAGGTATGTATTTATGTGATGTTATAGTTGATCTTGTATATTCAGCCATATAGGTATGTACTTATGTGATGATATATTTGATTTTGTATATTCGACCAAATGAGTGATGTTGGTATAGGAAGTGAAGAATGTGAGTAGATATGAGAAGTATGTTTCGGTTATATATATATACATATATATGAAGTTGAGTTTGATTCATGAATATATATATTTGAATGTAAGCATACTTGGTATGCCTCATAACCTTAATCCGGCGACGGATACGGGTTAGGGGTGTTACAATTGGGACAAGTATATTTTTCCACTTAAGGCTTTGGATTAAAATTCGATTTCACCAAAACTCATTAGAGACCTTCTATTTTCTATTCCTACAAACTTTTCATAATAATTTTTTATTTTATTTAATTTGGTCCCTAATGTATGAAACTAACAATTAAGCTTTGCAATTTAGTCCTTTTTATAAACTAAGCTTAATTTCTAACAATTTC
Organism: Gossypium longicalyx; assembly: GCA_025698465.1. NCBI lineage: Eukaryota > Viridiplantae > Streptophyta > Magnoliopsida > Malvales > Malvaceae > Gossypium > Gossypium longicalyx. The sequence goes on along the minus strand of CM046995.1, from coordinate 59,804,778 downwards.
ACACAAATTTCATCTAATTCTCAATAATGGTAACTTTAAAAAACTTTAACAGTTTTAAAAATTAGTACATGGGCTAGTTAAATCAAGCTGTCAAGATCTAATTTCCATAAAAATCAAAGAAAGCTGGCTAGGGACTTACTTGAAATCAAAGTCGAAAGTGCAAGGATTCAAAAATGACATTTCTTCTCTTAGGTTTTTCCTAATTTGGCCAGTTGGAGAAGATGAATTATTATCTCTCCTTCCACTACATTTCTTTATATGTGTAATTAAACTTTACTTGATCAAAATTAACCTTTAATTAATTATTTCTTATAATATTAACTAAAATTAATTACTTCAATCACTAATCATCATTAAAATCACTATCAACTATTTTAAAATGGTTTATTAACCATTTTAGTCTTTTGGATATTTCTATCTAAGTCCCCAAGTCTTTTCCTAATTAGAAATCTATAGCGATTAAACTTTTACAATCCAGTCCCTAGGCCTTAATTAACCAGATTTTTGACTAAATTGCTTATCCAAATTTCAATAATTCCGTAAATATCTTTATTTAATATTTACAGACTAGCTTTACAGAAATGAGGTCCCGATAACACATTTTTTGACAACACTAGAAATCAAGTCTTTACATATATATATCAAACTTATTATACCTAAACTACCTCACTTTTCAATCCTTAACCTAACAATGCATACAAGTTCTTGATCACTATCTTTAATAGAATCAAACATAACTAAACATGCATGAATTAAGTCATTCATCAAACTTAACATCCCAACCCAAGCATCAACTTAGCCAAATGACAAACTAGCAAGTGCAAACACAAAAATTTCTAAAACCACATCCTTGGTACATGCATTATGTGAACAATATATATATATGTATCAGATTACTTGTCTGAACTTACCAAAGCCCTTTTGCTAACCTGAGGGTGAATTAGGACCAAATTGTAAAGTTTTCAAAATTTTAAGTCGACATCACAACTTCTTGGTTTCCACGTCGCAAAGTCACTCATTTTCGCTCTATGTTACAACGTCAAAAGTTGGTGGTTGCAACGTGCCCCTTATTTTTGGAAAAAATCCCATTTCATTCTAATTCAATAAATTTCAACCCAACCTAAATGTTTCATACATCTTTTTACAAAAAAAAAAAAAATCTTAATTTCATGCTAATATGATCGCATAACTATTTCAACCAAGAATTTAATAAGTCAAATACCAAAAGATTATCATTTGAGTTCAAATTCATCTTTACATTTAAATATATCAATTCTAACTTATTTATCAACCTATTATACGTAAACAACCTCACAATTCAATCCTTAACCTAACAATTCATGCAAGTTCTTGATCGCTATCTTTAATAGCATCAAACATAACTAAACATGCATCAATTAAGTCATTCATCAAACTTAACATCCAAAACCAAGCATCAACTTAGCCAAACGACAAACTAGCAAGTGCACACACAAAAATTTCCAAATCCACATCCTTGGTACATGCATTTTGTGAACAATATATATGTATCAGCTTACCTGTCCGAACTTATGAAAGCTCTTTTGCTAACCTGAGGGTGATTAGGACCAAGTTGTAAAGTTTACAAAACTTCAGGTTGACGTAACAACTTCCTGGTTTCCACGTCGCGACGTCACTCATTGTCGTGCCATGTTGCAACGTCGGAAGTTGGTTGTTGCGACATGGCCCTTGTTTTTGGAAAAAATCCCATTTGGTTCCAATTTAATAATTTTCAACCCAAAATAAATGTTTCATACATCTTTTTACAAAAAAAATTAATTTCATGCCAATATACATAACTATTTCAATGAAGAATTTAATATGTCAAATACCAAAAGATCATCATTTGAGTTCAAATTCATCTTTACAAGTAAACATATCAATTCTAACTTATATATCAACTTATTATACCTAAACTACCTCACTTTTCAATCCTTAACCTGACAATTCATGCAAGTTCTTAATCACTATCTTTAATAGCATCAAACACAACTAAACATGCATCAATTAGGTCATTTATCAAACTTAACATCCAAAACCAAGCATCTGTTGAGAAATTGGGTTTGGAAAACGCAGTGGAAAATAGATTTGAAGAAAAAGCAAAGTTTTAAATTTTTTTCCAAAATTAAGAACTTGGTTGTAATATCTAAAGTAATAAACACTTAATCAAAATTATACATTTTCGATTCATCGAGGATGAACGCTTCGACCAAGTAGTCTTCTTCACTATCCTCAATCTCATGTCTGCCAAGTGTGGGTTTTCTTCGAATCAGAAAATTTTCCAAAATATTACCAGTGGGGAAATTTCACCATTTCTTTAAACTTTTGAGCCAAGTTGTAAATAAAAAAAAATCTCTAGAAATTTTTTAAAATAATTCCTCATAGATTTTTCTCTCTACAACTTTCTCTTGAATTCAAGTATGTGAAAAATAATGACTCATGACTCTTTTTATATAGAGAGTTTAACTATGATTAAACTTAATCACTTTAACATTAAATTTAATATAATATTTATCAAGAAAAATATTATATTAAATTTAATAATAAATCCTATTAAATTAATAGAATATTTATCAATTAAATTAAATTTAATATTAAATCTATTAAAATATTATTATTTTTGCAATAGTTAATCTGCAATTAAATTATCCGATAGAGTCCCAGTAGGAGTGTGATTCTTCACTACTTAACAGCCAAAGGACCACCCGTTGACCACCGGAATGTCGTCGTCGTGACCGTCGACACCGTCGTATCAGGTGGTGCCATCACTAATGCGACACCCTTACGGTACCCTGAGTCGATTCGGTTCGAGCCAGTGACGACCCAATCGGTCTGGTCTAGCCACCAATTGGACCGTCAGCTTGGTTTCACATACTAGGCTTGGTTCGACCAATTTTTAGGTCACAGTCTTCGTTCTGGGTTCTCGAGCCCAATTTTGATCTCAAGTTCAATTTTCAAGTTCAATTACCCATTAAGCCAATTGTTAAAAATTAATTTTTAAAAATATAATATTTTTTTAATTAATTTGATTAATTTAATTTTTCTTGATCAAAATTAATTTTCCCTCAAATCATCGAGATTTCCCGAAATTAATTTTTCAAGAAAATTCTCTAGTTGAATAATTCTCACGACTACCAAATTTAATTCCATATCGAATAAATTGACTCAATTAAATTATTTCCAAGGTCATAGAATTTCCTTATGATTCAAATGCAATCTGATTGAGCTTTTGTTGAGCTAGTAGAGGAACCAATCAGACATTTACAACCAGGCTCAAGTAATTGCAATTATGTCCAAAAGAATTGTTTTAATAATTCACAATTTAATTAATCAATGAGTCAGTCCACAAGAAGTACCATGATTGAAAACTCCTTACTGTCTACTCTTTATGAAAGGAATTCATCCAACTGCTTTGTCTAATGACCTCGTCACGTTTGTTTTACCCTCATATGATATCCTTGTTTCCTTTGAGTTAAATTTGTTCACCCAACATAGTCCTATTTTATCTTATTGTTACCATTGTGTCTTTTTAATAATTAATATGATCATTGTCAAGAAACAAATATGATAAATTTCTCGTTCGAGACCGAGCAACCCTTGGGCACGTTCCATATTTATCAATCCACACAATACTAATGAGAAAATATCGTTAACTCTTTAATTGAGCTATGAATTCCATTGTTGCTAGCAAAGCCATGCCATACACAAGTCATGTACCCAACATATCGGCTATGGGCTCGACCATCTTTAGAGCATAAGCCTCCACTTATATCAAAAGCACATAAATTACATACGCATGGTCAACGACTAACTCAAGATTTAGGTAAATCACACCATGAATGTCACAAGTAAATTAATTTACAAACAGATTTAGAATTAATTCGACTTGGGTTCAGCCCGATGTATCATTCTTCCAATGAATATATCTATGTCTCTACTTGTGAAGTCAATTACTCCAATAGCCAAGATTAGTCATCTCCCCAATTGGAATTGTAGACGATATAATAATCTTTATAATATTCGAATCAAACACTCGCTTTGATTCTTTTGTGGGATTACATGCTCGTTTAGATTATCTACTGAAGTAAGTTGTCTTTCTTGCATTGTAGACATTCTTACAATGCCACTTATCGTTAGTTTAAATTTAGACAATCAATGAGCTAATATTTGCTTTTCACAATTTTTCTATGTATGCAAAACATGAAAGACAAACACAAAAGATATAATAGTAAAATGTGAAACTAACTTTATTTATTTATTCATCGTTCAAATACCTAGAAAACAATTACATGTTTACTACAATATGGGAACATTTCCCAATAGCATCAACTTAGCCAAATGAAAAACTAGCAAGTGCAAACACAAACATTTCCAAAACCACATCCTTGGTACATACATTATGTGAACAATTCAAGTGACATATTGACCCTATATACATGCCACAACATTATAACCAAAATAAGCATAACTCTACTGCTTTGGTGATACTGTGAGCTTCTCTCTAATCCAACTTGGAAGTTTTGCAAGGTGATGATCTACAATGGAAGAAAACAACTAGAGTAAGTATATAGAATGCTTAGTAAGTTAAATTGAAAAATACTATGCTTGCCTTGTTCTTATATAGGCACAAAGAAAACCTTAGTTTAGCATAATGTTGGCTAGAACAAGGTATTTAAACATCAATAAGGTGAGCTTATAACAATATCCAAGATCATCAAATGATACATGTAACTTAAGCATCCCAATTTATATTACTTTATTATACTTATTACAATGGCATATTAAATCAATAAATTATAAATTCATATCATGAATGTAACACCCTCACCTGAACCAGTTGCTGAATCTAGGTAAAGGGTGCCACAATGAACTAGATCAAGAAAACACCAATTTCTTGACTTAACAATTTTAAAGACTGATTGTATTTTTTATCATTAAATGTTCCTACAAAAGAGAAATTAAATTAAATAAAAATTTACTATCTCAAAATGTTCAAACTCTAAAGAGATCTACTCAAATACAATGTTGTTTACCTCGAGGCAAAGCCTCTAAAGGTACCTCTCTTTCTTATGTGCATAACACTAAATTGACAGTGATCTTTAGTCCAACACTATCTGAATTGGTTCCTTCTCAAGTTATTAATCACCCACGAGCCCTGCAAGCACAAGCTGAAATTCTATAAGTTCAGAAGAACTTAAAGAGTCTTTTTACTAATTTACTCAAAGATAGACCCCGTCTCATGAGGGTAGTAACTGAAAATAATTTAAATATGTTTAACCCCCTACTTGTTTTTAGAACAATTTCCCTCAACTCGAAATGGTGGTCTCTGATTTAATTACTGAGCTCATCTATCTGTGGCTAGACGGTTAAGAGATTTTCCCTCGGTAAATCCTATCACCTTTTGACTATTTTCTACGTTCCCTTGGCTATCATGCCATATTTTCAGATTCTGTCCTTACTTTACCTGCATTCTTTCATTTATTTATACCTAGTTTTGGATTCTTTTTTTCACCATGTGCTTATAGGGTAGTATTTTAGTATACTCTTTCTGTCAATAGGTTCTAACAAACCCTTCTTTTCTTTATAGACTAACCGACATACATTATGATAAAACTCTAGCCTACAAGGTTACTCTGAGCGTCCTTTAGCATTTCCTAATGGCGGATCCTTATCTGAAATCCTTTGATTAACCCTCTTTCATTTGTCTAAACACCATGTACCACTGGCGCATCATTTCCTATGACCGATTCTTACTGTGTTACCACCCATATGCCTTACCAGCTTTTAAGACTACTGTTTTTTGCAGACTACTTCCTTTTCTATGTCTTTCACTATGATCGATAATTTCAATACTAAACTGTTGGCTAACCATCGCTTCATCAACGCTTACATTTTCTTTCAATCCCCATTTTTCTTTGTCCGCTTGATTTCCCCACAGTTATCATCCTGGCGAACTATCCCATTTTCAGTGTCTCGACTGACTACCCCATGTTTACTTTCCTAGCAAACTATATTGGTTGCCATAGCCAAGCTATGGTTTTACACGTTAGAACTCTATTGAGGTCTCACCCCGTAAGACCTTATCACCGTCACTGTGTCGCCTCATAGAGCCTGCTAACTGCCATCGTGGTTTTATAATCGTTGTCATAGCGTTGTCTCGAAGGACCTGTTTCACATTTCACCTTCATGCTTGAATACTGCAGTGTCCCCCCGCAAAGCCCGAATCTTTACACATCACGACTACACTCAGCAAGACCTTATGACTGTATCTTAACGGAATTCCATTTTCTCTATTCATTCACTCATTCCTAATATTGATGCTTGAACACCGTAGTGTCCCTGCTTCGCACATCACAGTTTGCACTGGCAGTATCTAACATAAATTCCCGTTTCCAATTCCTAACTCTATCTATCCCGTCAATAATTTCCCCATCGTACCCCTCTATTATTATCATGCAATACACGCATTTCACTCAAATACTAGCATAAAGTATGATATCCTTTTAAACGTGGATTTCTAACTATCTCATGCATACTGAACTACATGGTGGATCCCATAAATCAAATAGTCTTGTGCACACTTGGCATTTAAAACTAGTAGAATTCATAAATCATTACAGAATCATGCCAACCACAACTCACCTGACACTTCTTGCCTCCTCCTCCACTTAGCTTTTTCTAACGATAAAGCTTCCACTTTCTTGGAAACTAAGCATGACAACCCAAAATCATGAGTTAAACTCAGTATTCTCAACTTAAAACTCAATTTTCGAGAAATATGTAGAATCCCGTAAAATGATTCTGAAAACCATTAACTTTGTTTTCTAAATCTTACGTACATCGAAAGGCTTAGATTCTTACCAGTTCCCTAGATTCTCTACTTTTTCGACTGAATCCTCACAATCACTGCTCCATGCAAAGCTTTCCATAACCATCTCTTCCTCAGAGCAACTGGAGAAGAAGATGAAGAATAGAGGAAAGTGAATAAAAATGGAGATGAATCCTCCCTAAGAAGTCATTCCCCAACTATTTATAGCCCTTCACGCATGATCTTCCACTGTATAACAACCATCCATTGACAATTATTTTGTCTCCCGCTAAAGAACCAATTGGCTCCAATCCAAGCGAACTAGAATTGATTCTCAACCATGTCCAATTCAGGCACTAAGTTTTCTTGATTTTAAAATAAAGTCCGCCAACTTATGCCTTCTTTCAATTTAAACCCTCAATTATTCCTTAATTTCTAGACTTAAAAGAAATCAGGTGTGACAATGAATACATGATTCATTACAATCACTTCTCTCCACCATCAATTATATAAATGCATAAAATACTATCAAATCCATTCAATGACAATTCAATTTGATTACTAATTTCATTTCATCCTCTTTTCAACTTTTCAATTTCATTTATATCATTTTGCCCGATGAACCCTAGTAAAACGGGCTCGGATACACGGGTAAACTACACCACACCAAGTTGCTCATCCAAGCTGAATATATATATTTATTAGGTTACCTGTCCGGGCTAAACCTATATCACGGCACATCAGGTTACTCATCTGAGCTAAACCAGTGTCACATAATACCCAAGAACCTTTATGAATGTCATATCCCATTAAAACCTGTGAAAATACCCGTACAACGCGTACAAGACCCAATTGGCATGCCAATCGTATCCTAACCTTTTACTAAGTTCATACGAGCATCAATTTCACATATTCTAATATCATCCCTGTAATTATCCATATTTCATATTGTACCTTGTATATGGTCGCATGTTTCAATTACCTACCCTGTACTATATCACTATAACCAAATATCACATTACATTTCAATTCAATCCATACTAACCATATATGCTAAATTCACTAATGTTCTAATTTTGTTCATACATATTTTTATGGAGTCAAATACAAAATCACACATGACATAAAATAAGATAGTAAGTTCCATATGAACTTATACAATTGTTTTATATCAAATCAATACCAATCACTTTCATACAATATTATGATATGCATGAACCTATATAATTCCATTTTTCAATTTCTTTCATACTTTACATATTATTCAATTTAGTCCCTGAACTCGAGATAAACATAACTTTCGATTCCTAACTTCGGATTAAAATTTGATTTCATATATTCTTATTAGAGACCTTATAATTTTTATTACTAACATAATTTCTTAACAAGTTTCACATTTATTCAATTTGGTTCTTAATATAACAAAGTTAACAATAAGCTAAATTAACTTTACAAGCTAGTCCTTTTTATAATTTAAGCTTAAAATCGATCAATTTCAAGCCTAATTCTTCAAGAAATAAATAATGAAAACTTTCTAAAACTTTAACAGTTTCACAAATTAGTACATGGGTTATCTAAATCAAGCTCCCATGATCTCAAATCTATAAAAATTACAAGAAAATGACTAAATTTCCATACTTAATTTGTGTGGAAGAATGCTTGAAACCTTTGAACTTTTCTATTTTCTTTCTTTATGGTGGATGCTCATGAGCTTGAAGATGAAGAGAAGTTTCTCTCTTTCTTTCCACAAACTTATATATTTATTGGTTAGTTAAGGTTTGATTAATTTAACTAATTTTACTTAATTATTTAACTAATCGTTCTTAGTGAATTTAACATCATCATCATCCACTAATCTCTATTTAAAAGTGGTTTATTTACCATTTTAGACCTTGGGCTATTTTCTATTGTAATCATCAAGCCTTTTGTCAATTAAAAATCTATAGGAATTAGATTTTTACAATTTAGTCATTGAGTCTTAATGAACTATTAATTCAACAAAATTACTAGACCCATCTTTATTATATTTTTATATTATCTCCATAAATATTAATATTAAATATTTATGGAGTAAATTTACAGAAATAGAGTTCTGAAACCTCATTTTTGGCACTTCTTAAAACCGAGTCCTTACAATTCTCCCCCTTAAGAAATTTCATCCTCAAATTTACTTAAGAAAAGATGGAGGTATTGAGATCTTATAGCTCATTTTGACTCCCAAGTAGCCTTTTCTATGCCTTGATGGTGCCATCATACTTTCACCAATGCCACGCCCTTATTTCTCATTTCTTTCACTTTTCAAGCTAAGATTTTAACTGGTTCTTCACCATAAGACAAATTAGGTTACTACTGATTCCGTTAGGAGTTATAACATGGGAGGGATTAGATCTATATCTTCTCAGCATTAACACATGGAAAACATTATGGATTTTATCTAGTTCTGAAGAAAGGGCTAAACGATATTTACTATAAGCGCAATTCTTTCAAGAATTTCATACGATCCAATAAACCTCGAACTAAGCTTCCTTTTTTTTGTCGAAATGAAGAACTTTCTTTCAAGGTGAAACTTTCAGAAATAATTTATCACCTATCTCAAATTCAATCTTTTCTTTTCTAATCGATGTATGACTTTTGTCTGTCTGAAGTAGCCTTTAAGAATTCTCGGATAGCCCTAACTTTTACTTTGGTCTCTCACATCAGATTTGTTCCTGGCATTTTTCTTTCACTAAACTTTAACTAGCACATATGAGTTCAACATTTACGACCATATAAAGCTTCAAAAGGCACCATTTTGATGCTCCATTAATAGCTATTGTTGTATGCAAATTTAGCCAATGATAGGATTTTTTCTTAGCTTCCCTCAATTCAATTACACAACATCGTAACATATCTTCGAGCACTTGGATTATTCTCTTTGATTGACCATCAGTCCGGGAGTGAAATGTTGTGCTAAAATTCAATCTAATGCCCAGAGCTTCGTGAAATTTACCCCAAAATTTAGAGGTAAACCTCAGATCCTGATCTAAAATGATAGATAATGGCACAACATGCAATCTCACTATCTCTGAAATGTACAATTCGGTTAGTTTCTCTAGCGAATAATTAACTCTTATTGAAATAAAATGAGCAGACTTCGTCAACCTTTCAATTATCACCCAAATTGAATCTTTCTTTTTTAGTGATAACGACAACCCTGTCACAAAATTCATAGTGGCTCGCTCCTATTTCCATTCAGGAATCATTATAGGTTACAATCGTAACATCCCAAATTAGGGCCTAGTCAGAACAGTGGTTTCGAGACCACAAATCTGAGATAGAAATAATTTTTTTATGATTTTTATGAGGTCCATAATAGGTATACATGCTTGTGTGAAAATTTCATGGAGAAATTCTATGCATAAAATGTCCAATTGAACCTTAAGGGCCAAATTGAATAAGATGCAAAACTTGTGTTCTAGATGCTTCAAGCATGAAATTGTTTTAGATTATAAATTAGAATGTCCTAATTAGCAATTTGACCAATTTCTAAAATTTTGGACAAAAATGGACATGCATAGGAAAATTTGAGGGAAAGGCCTTAAGGGCATTTTGGTCAATTAGTAATTAAAAGAATAAAAAGGGAAAATTAAAGCAAAAATTGACTCATCTTCCTCATGTGGCTGCTGAAATTTCTAAGCTCTCCATAGCTAGGATTTTTGACATTTTCAAGCTCAATAGTAAGTTTCCCTAGCCCGTTTTTAATGTTCTTTACATTTTTTAAGATCTCGTAGCTTGGTTTACCTATTTCCACCCTTATTTTGAAGTAGGGTTTATGTTTAAAAATTTACCCATGTGTGACATGCATGTTCTTTGATGTTTAATGAAGGAATATGTGAGCTTGATGTGTGTTTAACATCTTTTACTAAGTGATTTTGCATGAAAACACCCAAAAAGGACTAAATTAAAAAAAGTGAGAAATTGAGTGATAAAAATATGTTTTTGATGAGTAATGTGGGCTACTATGAGTACAAGAAATATTCGGCTAGGCTTGGGTAGTAAAGGAAATGAGTATATTTCGTATAAATATTTCATTATACGAGCTTAGGGACTAATTTGTAATTTTGTAAAAGTTTCGGGGTAAAACCATAATTTTTAAAATTGTAATTTTTGGACTGATTTGGAAAATGTGATAATTAAACAAGTGGAATCTGCTATTATAGATCAAGAAAAACAGAGTACGGACCTAAACTGAGGGAAAAGTAAGGTTTTAAACTAAAACGTAAAGTTAGCAATATTTTGGGACCGAGATAAGTTGTGTGTAAGTAATTCATCAATTTCATTATCGTGTATTTAATGCTTGATGTTATATGAAATATTTTTATATGCCCTTATGGAATTTGACTTGAAATGATTTAATAACAATTTGATGATAACTTTGTATCTCAGAAATCCTGGGTGACCCTAAAGAATACTTAGGATTGGGATGCCATGACACCATGATTAACGAGATCTCGTGTAAGACCATGTCTGGGACATGGAATCAGCATCGATACGCGATCCCGTGTAAGACCATAATAGGGATATAGTTTCGACATCGATAAGTGATTTCGTATAAGACCATGTTTGGGACATGGCATCGATATAAGGTCCCGTATAAGACCATGTCTAGGGCATGGCGTCGGTGCTGATTCGAGACTTCGTATAAGACTATATCTGGGATATGGCATTAATGTGTGGTCCCATGTAAGACCATGTCTGGGACATGGCTTTGGCACCCTTTTTGGTGTATGATAATCCCGAACGTCCTTCCGTATTCCAAGCGGTTCAACAGGCCATTCAAGATCAAGGTTAAGAGATGGAGAAATATGAATAAGCTATGAGTAGTACAGGTATGTACGTAAACCTCATGAGTATGGAATTTGATTCTTGATGGAAATTTAGCATGAGTAAGATAGAGTAAGATAAGCTGTGAAGTTCAATGACATTTATTGTCAAATCTTATTATGTTCATTATGTGTAAATTGATAATGTAGTGGTAATTAGTAGCATGCTTAACTTATGAAATTGTATGACCTATGTTGTTTATTAGTTACATACAACTTACTAAGCTTTATGCTTACCCCCTCTCTCTTTTCCCTTTCTCTTAGCATCGGCCAAGCTAGCTTGAGGATCTGGATGTCGAAGCTCTAGTCACACTATCAACAAACCTTTTAGGGTATATTTGGTTCAATACATTTAAGTATGGCATGTATAGGGGACTTATCATTTTGTTATACGTGTCATATTGGTTGGCCAAAGTGGTGGCCCATATTGGTATACTAATTAATTTTGTATATGGCCATGAAGTAGGGCTCATATTTATTATTGGCTTGTAATTCTAGATATTGATGCATGCATGAGATGTGTTGATACCTTTGAGGTGTGTGCTGAGTTGGTTGTTGACAATGAATGATAAAATATGGAATCTATGCTTGATGGATGATTGATGTCACTTGGTTAGGTTATAACATGGTTTAAAATAAAGAAATGTTTTGAATGATCCTACTAAGTTATGGGGTCCCAAATATGTACACTTTGACATGTAATTGTCACTCATGAGTTAAACTATGGATGTTTAAGTAACCCATTTATGCCATGATATTTACCATTGGCATATGAGAGTATGCATGTGTTAGTGAGGGTGACAAAAGGGCTTGGATAATAGCCTCAAAGTTGTCCACACAGGTAGACACACGGGCATGTGTCTAGGCCGTGTGTGACACACGGTCAGCCCCATGGGCGTGTTGTCCGACCGTGTGTCTCCTGCACCCTAGTTTTGTAAGTCAATATGCATGGTAGTAAACACACGGGCAGAGACACGACCGTGTGTCTCAACTGTGTGGAAGACACAATCTCAGGACATGGGCGTGTGCCCAGACCTTGTAAGTCTACACCTTAAATGTGAAAATTAAATTCGCCACATGGCCTAGCACACAGGCGTGTGACTTGGCTGTGTGACCTTTAATTTATGCTGATGTCATAAGTAGAGAGTTACATGGGTTGAGGACACGGGCGTGTCCTAGCCACACGGGCGTGTGAAATCCACATGGCCTACCCACATGGGCGTGTGACTCTCCCAACTTGGGAAAGTTTTACCTAAGTGTTGTAAATTTTTTAGAAGCACTCAGTTTAGTCCTGAACTACCCTTGAAGCATGTTAAAGATCATGTGGGCCGTATAAGGGACATTGTGTTTATGTTTGAATGTTTTTAAGATTGGATGAAATTTGTAAGGCTTGGTTTGTGTTAAAGTGTATGTCAAAGACCGGTAATGCCTCATACTTTATCCCGATGTGGGATATGGGTAAGGGGTGTTAAAGCAATAATCCTGAAAGAACTTGATGTTCTGCCTTTATTTGCTGACATACCAAACACTTAGCTACATATTCAATTTTCTCCATTTTCATGCTCAACTACTAATACAACTATTTCAAATCATTATACTTTTTTTTTTGCAACCAGGATGCATCATAGAAGTACTTTTGTGAGCCTTGTGGAGAATATCTCATTTCAAATCCAAACCATTTGACACACGCAATCTATTAAGGAAGTATAAACTCCCATTGCCACTTATGTTGAATTCACTGGTTTGCTAATTTTCAATAAGCTTTTGCTTAGCTTCTATCTCGCCATCACATTTTTTAATTCCCAAATCTTTTCAAAAGAATATGAGTTTAGCCCTCAACTCAACCAAAATAGAGCCATTTTTCTTCGAAGTCAAATATGCATTCATCGCTTTCAAAGCCAACAGGGATTTTCAAATTAAAAAGTCAACCATAACATTGGCCTTTCCAGGCTAATAGTCAAGATCAAATCCTAGTCTTTAAAAAGTTTGAGCCACCTACGCTTTTTAAATTTAACTCTTTTTTCATAAGCAAATACTTCAAACTCTTGTGATCAGTAAAGATAAGACATTTTTCTTTGTATAGATAGTGACTCCAAATCTTCATAGCAAAAACTCAATTGTGAGTTCCAAGTCGTGAGTAAGATTGTTCTTCTCGTGTGGCTTAAGTTACCGGGAAACATGAGCAATCACTTTCCCTTCTTTCATCAACGCACATCCTAAATCATTGAGAGATGAGTCGATGAAAACAAGAAAATATTTTCTCAACTCAGGTTGAGTTAAAACCAGGGCTTCAATCAACATTGCTCTCAACTTTTCAAAACTTTGGTGGCACTTTTTGGACCATTCAAAATTAACACTCTACTGTACAATCTAGTCAAAGTAAGGGCTATCACCGAGAATCCTTTTACAAATTGTCCATAGTATCACATATTAATCTAGCCAAAAATAACATAAATAGTTGAGATCAACATTTCACGCATCACATACCACAAATAACAGATTTTTCACAACGCTTAATAGTTTAGGTCACTTACTTTAATTCCTCTTCGATTGAGTTTTTCAACTCTACACGAGTACTTAAGGTACTCACACATTAATTAATTAAATAACATTTTAATTAAATAGTAATATTAAACTTCACTTAAAACAAGAGTTAGATCCCACACCTTAATATAGATCTAAATTGTTTTCTCTTTTGTAGAAGTTTCATTTAGGTCTAGTATTGCTTGCAAATCTAAACACACGATTAACACATTTTAGTCATGATCTAAACACATGGTTTTTAATACAAAATTTAATGTGAAAATCTCACCAATACTTACCCTCAATTCGAATGCTCGGATTTGTCACTCTCGCGATGTTTCAATATTGATTTCTCGGAGCATTGTTAATCGCTCCTTCATGTTAACACAATATCGTATTAGTACTAATGATTTTCAAAATAGTAAAAGTAAAATATGAATTATTTAGGCCTATACCATTCAGCCATGGCACAAAATTTTAAGACAGGATTTTCAATCCCAAAACTTCACTTACACTTGTTTCATTATGATATGATCGTAGGAATGAAAATAGAGCAAAATAGATGGTTGGATAATCTGAAATAATCGAATAAATGAAAAGAAAATATGTGTTTTATTCACTAGGGTAATCGGAAAAAGAAATACAAAACAAAAAAAAAAGAAGAAATTGGTCAACGATGACGGTGGCTCGGCGATGGTCCAGCTATAGGGGGTGCAGTTGTTCGATGGTGGTGTAAAATACAAGTAGGAAGGAGGGTTCAGTCACTTTTAATTGAAAGAGAGGAGAAAAAGAGAGAAGAGAAGAAAATCAGTGGAGGAGAAGGTAATTCATAGTGGTTGCGGTGGTGGACACGATAGCTCACGGTAGTACATGATGGAAGAGGGGAGGGAAAACCAAAAGGAAAAGAGAGAGAATGTTGGTTATGGACGGTGATGAAGTGGTGGTGCAAATAAACTCATGGTGGTGGAAAGAAAAGGGCGGTGGTTGTGGTAGCCAAAAAAAAAGGAAAATAAGAGTGGGCAGGAGGAAGAAAAAGAAGAAAAAGAAGAAAATGATGGAAAATGGGGTGTATGATCAGCCAATGAGTGTTTTAGTGGTCAACACAAGCACTTTCAGTAAGGATAAGATATGAGAAAGATGAGGGAATATAGGAGCAATAAGGGGGATATTTTTCTCTTAAAAAGGAAAGTTTGAATTGCTAATGGAGGAAAAGGAACCTCCGGATATGGCAACATAGGTGGACGGCAAGGCTAGCTAGCACATGCTAAAAATGTGCAAAAATTAAATAAAAAATATGTACACATAAGGGTTCGAACTAAGGACCTCAAAGATAGCTAAGAAGCTTCCCACCACTCAGCCACAACACTTTCTTGTTTTCAAATTGCACGATTATTTTTAAAACACAGAAGGTGACAGTGTAACATCCTTTACCCGTAATCGACGTCGAAATAGGGTACTATGCATTACCAGACTTACCACACAAACAATCATTCTATTTCGAGTCATAAATTTAAATCCAAATTAAAAGCATCCATATTCAATCATAAAGTCCCTAGCACGAGCCTAGAGCCCAAAACATGCTTTGGAAGTGGTCCGACATTAAACCAAGAACTTTAGAAAATTTTACAAAAACTTAGAAAAATTTTCACTAAACAGGGGTCACATGCCTGTGTCGATATGGGACACGCCTGTGTGGGCAGGCCATGTGGTTACGCATGCCCATGTCCCGACCCCATGTAACTCTCTGACTTGTAACACATGACTAAATTTAGCTCACACGGCCAAGTCACACGCCCGTGTACCAGGCCGTGTGGACAATTAATTTTTATAAATTTGGTGCAGACTTTACACAGCTAGGGCACATGCCCGTGTTCGAGGTCGTGCCGTCCACACAGCTGAGACACACGCTCGTGTCTTTGCTCATGTGCTCAATTCTGAGCATTCTGTTTCTCAAAATTTAGGTGCAGGGGACACATGGCCTAAGCACATGCCCGTGTTACCAGGCCGTGTGTCACACACGGTCTAGACACATGCCTGTGTGTCTGCTTGTGTGGAAAAAATGAAGCCATTCCTAGCTCCATTTTTCACCCAAGTTTTCACCCAAGACCTGCACTTGAGATACACAACCAATACCAGCTAATTCAAGTATTTAAAATAGGCAAATTCATCATTTAACAAGGCATACCACTACATGCATAAATGATTATAAATTTACCTTGGATTAACTTAGGCAATAGCAAACTTGATAACATATTCATAACATATCATATATGAATATAACATCATAATCTACTTAATCATACCAAGATAAGCCATTACTAGCCATCCCAATAGCTAGGTTAAAATAACATTTTCAAGCCACTATTGGCTAAGTTTCCCTATACATGCGATTATACCAAAATGATTTCACTAAATATACCCAAAATGTTAGATGATAGTGTGATGATGCTCCAATGATCTTCCAACCTTCACAAGCTTCCGAGCACTATAGAACAAGGGAAAAATAAAAGGAGTAAGCATTATATGCTTAGTAAGTTCGTATAATAGAGACTAAACTTACCAATCTTGTTTATTAAAATCTAGGTATACAAGGTTATGTTTCCATCCATTTGGCTAAATGGCCTAATCATATACATTCCATCAAACATGTTAGTCACCAAACTATTTGTATAAATCAAGTAACATAGATGAGCTCATCAAGCAATATTCTTTCAAGTCATTATCAATTCATCTCAAAGTTCTTGTGCCATGTCAAGAGTTATATGTCCGTTGAATCGTTGAAATTCCAATGAAGGCTCAAATAGTACATTCGAGGTGTACGATTCATTAATTCGTCAATTCTTATCAAGGTTAGCCCTTAGAATATTTAACCAAGGAACACACTCACGAACCACATGTCGTATAACAGGATTACCAGTCCAGGCTAAATCCTTTATATAGCGTATGCTCACATGAGCTCAATTAGGGTTACCAATCTAGGCTAAACCCTAATCATAATGAATGCTTGAGAGGTATTATATCAAGATTACCCGTCCAGGCTAAATCTTTTTTATAACAGGGTCATTGGGATTACTCGTTCGAGCTAAATCCCATCTGCAACAAATGCAGGACCCTACTTGTTTCGGAAAAGTGCACACAATCATCAGAATTCAACATCCAATCAGGACTAACCCTTTATCACCATTTCAAGCTTATTTTCTGTAACGCCCCAATTTTTGGGCCTAGGAGTAATGGGCCTTGAGTCTAGGTTCGGGTAGAAGACGGCCCGAACAATTTAGATGTT
Organism: Gossypium longicalyx; assembly: GCA_025698465.1. Classification (NCBI taxonomy): domain Eukaryota; kingdom Viridiplantae; phylum Streptophyta; class Magnoliopsida; order Malvales; family Malvaceae; genus Gossypium; species Gossypium longicalyx. The sequence continues at coordinate 59,787,284 of CM046995.1, read as the reverse complement.
TTAATTATTATTATTATTATTATTATTTAGTATGTAATTAAATAAATTACGAAGGGTTATGGTGTGGGAAAAAGGCCCAAGAGTAAATTTAATTTGAGGCAATTCCTGAATTTTTAATTTTGGAGAAAGAGGGTTCTGGCGATATGGGCTTTTAAAATTGAGGTGGTAAATTATGATACAAATAAGGCCTTGGTAAAGTGGCAAGGTGGCGCCACTAAGTTCGTAAAAAAATGGCGCCTGGGAAGGAATTAAAGGTCTAGAGTTCAAGTTGCAAGGTAGGCATACTGTTACTTTTTAATTTTAGACATGTGCCGGGCATGTGATCACTTAAGTGAATTTCGACAAGGGCCTTAGGGAGGTTGGGCCGATTGTTTTAGTTGATATTAGGGTTAGGTTCTTTTCTTTTTCTGTCTTGGAGAATTAGGGTTAGCCACCTGAAAGCTTTCACTGTCATTCATTCCTTCTCCTTGGTGCTGAGTTCTTCTTCCTCTCTTTTTCCTCCATTTTCTTTCTTTCTTTTTGCTTTTTCTTCTAGCCGAAATCTTCTAACCACCTTACTCACCTCCTCTATCGATCCCATCCTCCACAAAACCTTCATAGCCGATCGCCATAAAAGCCGAAATCCCAAAAACTCACTTCTTGTGTCGATTTCTCCAAACCAAAATCCTTTAGTTATTTTTGTTCCTTTTGATTAACTTTCATCTTCTCTAAATCCTTAGTATCTGTCGGCAACATTACTTCAAAGTTATAGCCTCAAATCGTCATCTTCTTCATCACTTAAAAAGTCGAAGTACCATAGATTTAGGGACTTATAGCCGAAACTTCAGATCTCCTGGATTCGAGTTCTACTATCGTTTAGAGGATAGATCTGCATCAGATCTGCGTAGAAATAAAAAAGGAATAGGTGGTAAGTGCTCATCACCTCAGATCTAGTCTTATTTTACAATTTAGAAAAAGCCGAAGTCCCTAAAGTCTAGGGAGGCTGTCGATTTGGGCATAGGGCTTTAAGGTTCTTTAACCAACAATTTCTTTTGGTGTTTAGTGTCTTCCAGAGGTTGGATCGAAGGCTTGGATCTTTGGAACAACTAGACTTAGATCTAGTCATCGGTTTTCGGCAAAAAGGTAAAATTCTAAAGGCTTTAAGGGCATGGTTCGAATATGGTAGGTGAATATTTGGATTGGTTATTGTGGTTTGCAATCTAAGAATTGTGGTAATCAATTGTAGGACATCGGAAGGGATCTCAGTGGCAGTCGTCACAAAATAGGTGTGTAACAAACCTCGTAATAGCTTAGGCTAATATTCGTAGAAAAGCCGAAATGCCAAAATTCTGGTATTTCGAGAACTTGAGATTTTGCATGCGATTTTAGATGCGATAAAAAAGATATGATCGGTGTTTGGATCGATGGAACAGGTAAGAGTGCAATTCTATGCACGACGGTAAGTTGGGCCTAAATGGGCTGAAATTGGGCCCAATGGGCTTTCGGGCCCATTTAGGTAAAATTGATAGAAAATGGAATTTGGAAAGATTTCATGTTAATACAGTTAGATCTGTTGTAAAAATTTGGGTTAAGTGGGCTAAAAGGGCTAAATCGGCATTCGTAGGGCCCATTAGAGGTTTTGGGCCCAAAAGCCCTAATTTGATAAAGTGCGTTAAATCACTGCTTAAACACTTGAGAATGTTGATAATTGTTAATGATCGTGGAAAACCCATAATATTTGGTAAATTTACGAAATTACCCCTAAAATATGGAAAATGACTGTTGTGCCCTAGGTAAAAATGACCATTATACCCCTAGGGTTTAATTATGAATATGATGCATGAGATTTTGATATACATGATATGACATGATATGCACATGATATGTTATGAGATGCACATGATATACTCATTATATGCATGGCTTGGGTTTGATATAAATGGAGGAAGTGCAAAAAGGGCTTTGCCCCAGTTTACCGAAAAGGGCTTTGCCCCAGTTATTAAAAGAGGCTAGGCCTCCAGTTATATGATAAAGTAGCTATGCTGCTAGTGGAGAGTTTGGTTGGGTGGGTTGAGTTATTCCCCACATGGAGAGCTTGGTTGGTACGGGTGGAGAGTAGCGGATGGTGGGTTGAGTAGTCTCCCCAAATGGGCTTGCATACATTCATTGGTATTATATGTGATATTTAAATGGGCCTATGGGCCATACCGATTACAGTAAAGGCTTCGGCCCAGTGATATGATTTATGAAAAGGCTTCGGCCTAGTAACCGTTAAACGAAAGGCTTCGGCCTAGTATGCTGGTATTAGTTTGGGCAATTGAAGGGCTTGTTGCACACCGAGTTTCCAAACTCACCCCCTTTCCTTATCTTTTCAAGTGAGACTTGATGTGGAGACTTGGGCCGGAGGGGATTGAGTGGCCATGTGGACTGCTTAAAATAAGTGTTTATGCCTTCACTTTTATTCTAGATTACTTCCTTTATGTTTTCCGGGTTTTAGGTTGTAATAAGGCGCTTTAATTATTTTTAATTGCTTTAGTATGATTATTATCTTAGGCATGATATGGATTTAAAGGTTTCAGATTGAATAGCTCTGTAGGCGCGTTTTTAAAGAAATTATCGATTTCAAAATATCGTGAAACAAGACAAAGCTTCCGCAACGAAAACGTTTTAAAAAAATTAACAAGTGCTTTCAATGGCTTAAAACAAAATGATTTTTCCTGAACAATCATTCAGTTAAAGTGTGGCAACGGTTGTGTGCATGTCTAGGAGTGGATCCATGGATAGTTTGGTACTTAAGCAGTCTAATTGACTCACCTCCTCTTTTAAAGCATCCTACACGGTGCACGACTTCCATTCACTTTAATCTATAACAAAAATACTCTTTAAACACTAAGAAAAATGTTAGTTAAAACATGAATTTTACAGTAACGCTTCAATGTGACACGCCGAATTCGGGCCTAACTTCTAGGCCGGGTTTGGGGTGTTACATTTTCATTTCTCATCATAGCATACAAGTGAAGCACATCAACATAAATCACATTTCATACAACACAACAATTAATTAACGAATTAGTGTTGTTCAGATCTATATAAATGAATTTAATCATTAATTTCATACATTTCATACTTAGACGGACTCAATTTACTTCCTAGGCAAAATTACCATTTTGCCCCTAACTTTTCCAAGAATTTTGATTTTGTCCCTAGGCTTGGAAAATGAAACTTGTGCAAGTTACTTCCTATTCCAAGCCTAACCAAAGCCCCATTACAAATTTTATAGCACATGTATACATGAAATTTCAAAATTTTTCCTTCAATTTCAAAAGTTTACATTTTAGTCCCTAATCAAGTTTTCATCAAAAATTACCTTGTAAAAGTTGTTTATCTATCAGTAATCTTTCATTTTCTACCATAAATTTCTAATTTCCAGCATAATACATCCATGGACCATTTTAATACCTTGATAACTTTTCAAATTAATCCCTCAAATAGAGAGATTAAACTATCCCAGTTTCAAAAATACCAAAATTACTAAAAACGGGACAAAGAAACTTACCCAATTAGGCCTCGAAAGCTTCTTTTCTCTCTCCTAAGGTTTCCATGTATTTTTAAGGTTGAATATGACAAAGTAAGATGATATAATTCTTTTCATCTTTTAATTAATTAATATTTTGATATTTCCAATTTAGTCATTGCCCTTTTTCTATAATTCCATGGATGAGTCACCATAAAAATCTACATACTTTTATTAATGGTCTAATTACCATATAAGGACCTTAAGTTTTGAATTCCATAGCTATTTGATCCTTATAGCTACTAGAATTCAACTTTTGCATTTCATACGATTTAGTCCTTCTCGTAATTAAACACTTAATTGATAAAATTTTCACATCAAAATTTTCACACGTCATTTCTAACATATTACGGGCCATATGATAAAATAAAATAAAATATATTTTGGGTCGGATTTGTGATCCAGAAACTACTGTTCTGATTTCACTAAAAAATTACTGTTACAGATAAATTTATCCTTTTGACTATTAAATTATTAAGAAAATGGGATGTGACAAATTTCTTCATGCAAATTGTGAAAATTTATGTTACCATTTGTGTTGAAATTGAGAAAATTTCTAAGGGTTTTATTTGAGGGAAGGATAGTGTGCAGTCGAAGATTTCTTTAGTGAAATGGGCGGATTGTTGTCAACCTCTTTCTAATAGAGGCATCGGTACTCAAAGTCTGAAGGAGCAGAACGATTCATTCCTACACAAATTCAGATTTAATCTGTTCATGAATAAAAATACATTATGGGTAAATTTTATTCGAGCTAAATATAAAATTAATGTGGATGATCTTGAGGATATTACGAGGAGATCATGTTCTTTTGTTTGAAGATCCCTCTCTAAGATCTGGCCTCTTTTATGATAGAGTCTCAGTTGATTAATGGGTGATGGCAGCCTTATTAAGTTTTGAACTAATGCATGGGTTCCGAAAGTTGGTCCTTTGATTAATCTTTGTAGGAATATTGAAACTATTGATGTATCCACCACTTTCAATGAGGTGACATTGGCTGACGGTAATTGGAACTAATTTTTTTTTGCATAGGTTTATGGATAATAATGTGCTCCCTTATATTGCAGGCATTCCGGCTCTATGTCCTTTTGTGAGTATGACGTTCTAGTGTCTGAATGGTCCTCTAATGGCCAATTTACTATTAAATCTACCTATAATATTCTTATGTAGAACTGTTTACATTTGGTGGAGAACAAATAGAAGCTTGTTTGGTCTTTTCTTGGTCTTCAATGAGTTAAACAGTTCCTTTGGTTGGTGTTCAAAGAATGATTGCTGACTAAAGTTGAACGCTTTGGAGGAGATATGGGCAGTAACCCTAATTGTAGCATTTGTGGTATTGCTGAGGAATCTATTCTTCATGTGCTTAAATACTATTACAAGGCACATGAAGTGTGGAAACAAATTATTCTAGTGGGAGTTTGGCCTCTATATTTCTCCACCCCGTTGTTTGAATAGGTCACCACGAATCTGAGGGATGATTTTGAGTAAGGTTTTCCAAAAATTGATTGGCATTCTTTATTTGGAATTATTTGCTAGAAATTGTGGAAACAACGAAACTCGTGTGTTTCAAGGGGAGCCTTTCAATATGCATCATATTTTCAAATCTTCCTGGTCCTGGGCGAGATCTAATGTACATAGGTTGGTTGTATCTGTTGAAAATAATGCAAGGAATACTGTAACACCCCTTACCCGTACCCGAGACCAAGATAGGGTACGAGGCGCCACCAGACATGAACTTGAACATTTTCAGGAAATACGAGTTATAAAATTTCATTCCAATATAAAATAGATCAAATTGCATCATAATGTCCCTATTATGGGCCTACGAGGCCCTAAACATACATTGAGAATGATCCAGAACTAAACCGAGAACTTACAAAAGTTCATAAAGATTTTCCTAGGTAAAGCCTCACACACCCGTGTGGAGGCAATGCACATGCCCGTGTGCTTTGGGACACGCCCGTGTGCTTTGGGACACATCCGTGTCCCCTACACGTGTTGAATTTATGAAAATTATTTTTCATTTCGAACCTACAGGGGTTTTCACATGACTGAGCACACGCCCGTATCCCTGGCCAGTATCCATCACATGGCCAAGACACGCCCGTGTGGCCGCCCGTGTCTAAAAAGTCGAGCATTCTGTTTATGACGTTAGTATGCATTTAGGGGCACACGGCCAAGACAGACACTTGTGTGATATGGGACACGCCCGTGTCCTTCACCCGTGTGTTTATTACCATGCATTCTGACTTAAAATTTAGGTGCAGGGGACACACGACCATACCACACACCCATAGGAGCGATCCGTGTGTCATACACGGCCTAGACACACGTCCGTGTGTCTACCCATGTGGACCTTATTAGGCTATTTTCCAAGCCTTTGGTCACCCTCTACATCACTTATACTTAAAGGTTACCAAAATACAAAGCAAGACATGATTGCACACTTACAATTAACCTTATTAAACCTCATTGCATGTAAACCTCGTATCATCGGTTTAACACATGCTAGGTTATTTCTTTAGTTTTAAGGATTTCCATGTCTCGTTAACACTTTTAAAATTGGCTCATTGTTATAACTCATTGCCAATTATGGTAAAGCCATCCCATGCAAACATATAAATTTGTAGGTCATAGCCTACTTCAAAATGAGCCAATTCCCATGCCCATATACAAAAAGATAGGTATATCTTTACATGCCTTCATTTTGGCGAATCAAATGACACATATAACAAAATAAACCAAAAGCCTTATACATGCCATTAAACCAAATAAAAGTGTCTTTATACCAAAGCTGGACTAGTTGATAGTGTGTCAACTCTCCAACCATCTTCCAATCTTTACGAGTCCTCGAGCTCTGTAAGACAGGGAAAAGAGAGGGGTAAGCATTTACATGCTTAGTAAGCCCGAATAACTGGAAAGTAAACTTGCCGAGTAATTAGCATACAACCATATTAAACAAATAAACCAACAAGAATGAAATGGTTTCCCTATCTTATGCACTCAATCAACAAGTTAGCCACAATAATAATGCACCATGTAATTTGTCTTAGATGACCTCATCATTCATCATTTCATTTATATACATCATATTAATCCCATTGAGTTTCTAGGAAATCCTGATGGATTATCTATTTACCGTCAATTCATAAGAATGATCATTTCAGGTATGCACTCCCGCGAGCCTCACATTTTACGGCGGGATTACCAGTCCAAGCTAAATCCTCCATATCATAAACTCATAAGGTGATGTCGGGATTACCAGTCTAGGCTAAATCCCTTATAGCGACAAACACCCTTAATGAGCTCGGATCTGAATTACCAGTCCAGGCTAAATTTAGACCCTAATCGGATTACCCATCCGGGCTAAATCCACAATGCACACATATTCTTCGGGAGGCTCAATCACTCAAGGAACACCCGTCTGGGCTAGATCTTTTTATATTTGAGATCAACGGATTACCGTCCGAGCTAAATCCTTTCTACGACACATGCAGGATCTCAAGTTGAATGTAAACATGGTTCATCCATCGAGCTTCCTTTCAACCTCAACCGGGACATTTATCAACATGTCGTTATTAAGAATACATTTCATGTATTTTAATGCCATCATCAAATACAATTAGACATATTATAAGTTTACTTTAAGTTATCCGAACTTACCTGGTACTCGTCTCGGTATCGTGTTTCGGTTATTCCGAAACCTTTCGTTTTCCTTGATCGACCTCTGGAATTTGTTCCTCGGGGTCTATAACAATAAAAATAAATCATTAAAAACTCACATTATACTTTTCAAGTCTAAATTTCACCCCCGATCCAAATGATCGTTTTGCCCCTAACCTTTCACATTTTTACGATTTAGTCCCTAGGCTCGTATAATGAAATGCATGCAATTTCTGTATTACCCAAGCCTAGCCGAATGTTCTTTCCTCTTATGGCAGCCCACATTTTTCCATTATTTCACATTTCTACCTCACATTTTACACCTTTTGCAAAAAGGTCCTTTTAGGGGTTTTTCATGAAAATCACCTAGGAAAAGATGTTTAATAGACATCCAACTTCCATATTTCTCCATAAACCATCAAAATACAAGTAACTCATGCATGGGTAAATCTCTAAACATGAACCCCTAGCATGAAATATGGGTATAAATAGAGAGAGTAAGCTACCGAGATTTCAAAAACACGAAGAACATTAGAAACTGAGCTTGGGAGCACTTGCTATTGAGCTTGAAAATGTTGAAAACCCTAGCTATGGAGACTTGAGAGTTTCGGCTGGAAAAGGAAGAAGAATGGCTGATTTTTGCCTTCTTTTTCCCATTTTATTTCATTAAATTGCCAAATGACCAAGATGCCCTTAAGCCCTTTCTTTAAGATTTCATCCATACAAGCCCATTTTTGTCCAAAAACTTAGAAATTGGGCAAATTCTCTTCAAAACCTTCTAATTTATAATCTAAATCAATTTCATACAAATTGCTTCTAGAATCCAAGTTTTGAAATTTATTCAATTTGGTCCTTATTTTCCAATTAGACACCTTACTCATAGAATTCCTTTATGAAACTTTATCACATGCATATTATCATATTCTAGACCTCATAATAATTATAAAATAAATATTTTGATGTCAGATTTGTGGTCTCGAAACCACTATTCCGACTAGGCCCTATTTCAGGATGTTACAAATACACAAAATTGAGAGTGGAGACCTCCACCTTTCGGGTATAGATGCTCAACATGCGATTACTGTGTTGCAGATAATCTGTAGTTAATTTACTTTTTTATCTACCAAAAAATATTAAGCAATTAGATAAAAATAACTTATCATTTAAATATGTATTAAAATTTCATCTTGAAAAACCATTAATTTTGACTTAATATTTCAAAACATGGTAAAAGACATTCACAATTATGTAAGTGTAATTAAAATAAAAATATCAAATTTATAACATATATATAAAGTAAATACATGTTTTACTGTAGCTAGGCATTGTAGAATTGTTTAGCCTAACATTTCTATTTATTAATTTTATTAGTTGGGTGGAGAATTGGGGGAAAGAGAGAAGGGACTGGGCCTTGTTAGGGGGGAGAAAAAAGAATGTGGAATTAAGGATTTGGTCCTTTTATCATATTCAAATTTGACATTGAGTTCCTATAATTTAATTTGGCATAATTGTCTCATCTATTTTTATAATGTCAAATTGTGGTTTTGGTCCTTTTGTTATACTCAATTTTAGGTTTAGTCACTATAATTTAATTTGAAATAAATTTTCATTTACTTTAATAATTGTAACACCCCTAACTTGTCTCCATCATCGGATTAGAGTTACAGAGCATTACTGTACAAAACAGAACCTTAAACTTCAAAATAGAACAATAATTCAACTTAAGTATAAATTTCCAATAACTCATTCCAACTATAGCAAAAATACACATTAGGGCCTTAAATCAAGCTTCTAAGGCACTAAAAACAATTTAAAAATGATCGGGGATCACTTTGAATAAATCAAAAAATTTTAGGAAAAACCTAAAAATTTGAGAAAGCAGGGGTCACATGGTCGTGTCTCAACCCATGTGTCCGCTCGTGTGCATATTTGAAATAAGACCACACGGTCATGCTATAGGTCATGTGCTAAATCATGTGACAAACTATTTTGAGACACAAGGCTATATTATAGGCTGTGTCTCAGACCGTGTGAAACATGCACTTAAAATATAAATGACACACGGTTGTGTGAGGTAACTGCATGTGACAGACGACCGTGTGATAGCTCGTGTCCTAGGTCGTGTGCTCCAAATTTAGTCTCTAAAACAAGCTATTTCAAAATCTATACTTGCATACCATAACACACCTTTCCCATACTCATTCATATGACCAGAAAGCACCTTAAACACATGAAAAACATAGCAATTCAATCAACATATATGTTCTAACCCATAAGCCATTCAAAGGCACCACATATAACAGCCTAATTTTCAGTGGTATCGGGAATAGAGATTTGAGATCACTAAATCCGACGGGTGAGTTGAAAATTTAATAAATTAATACCTATGAGTTAAATATGAATATAAAAGCATTTTTGAATTAGTGAATTTGGTGATTTAAAAGAATTAATTAGCTAAAATGGGTCGAGAATGAGGTATCGAGACCTCGACTTCATAAACCGAGCCATAAATATTTTCAGAAATATTTATGGAGTGTTGGTGAGGTAATAATAAAATTTAGTCAGAAAATTTTGACGTTTGGGTGGTTAATTAAATAAAAAGAACTAAATTGAAAAAGGTGTAAAAGTTGCTAAAATGATTAAATAGCTCAATTGTCAAATGAGGAAGGTCCTAAAGTGCAAATAAGCCCAAAGGAGATATTTTGTGCGGCAATAGCTGAGAAAAGTCAGGAAATGGGTGAAATAAGGGCAAAATTGGAAAATTGCCAAAATTGGCTAAATAAAAATGGGACTAAATTGGAATATCTAGAATTCTCTTCATTTCTCTTCATATTAATCAGCTGAAAAACAGCCAAGGAGGAGGGTTCAAGTTGGTTTTCATACTTCAGCTTCATGTAAGTTTAATTCTTGCTTTCTCCTTGAAATTTTTATGTTTTTGGACTTTTACAATTGGGTCCAACTTATTATTTCATTAGTTTTTGATTCCATGGCTAATTTTTGAAGTTGTTATGGATGAGTGTTGGAAATATATGATGATTTGGCATGGAATTAGAGCTTTAAATTGTTTATATGTTGATTTTATTGAAAGAATTGAATAGAAAGTGAATGTTTGGGACCTAAGTGTAAAAGAGTTTGAAGTTAGAGTTTTATGTGGAAATTCTGAATTTTAATAGTTATGAAATAACTTATAATTTCTATTAAAAGTATTAATTGAAAAAATTATCTTAATTTAGGGGTTAATTGAGCAAGGACTAAATTGTATGAATTGTGAAATTTGGGGCAAAATGGAAATTAACATTTTGCACTACAACTGTTTTGGACAGCAGCAGTAGTCTAAATTTGAAAAATCACCAAAAATTGTAGAAATAGAATTAGAGGATGAATAAAATATGAAATTAAAGCTTATTGAGTCTAGTTTCTTATACAATAAATTATATAAGCAATGGAATTGTAAATCATGAGATATGATAAATTTTATGAGACAAGGTCAGAATGATTTCGGGTTCCCCTGTTCTAACTTTGTAAAATCATAAAAAATTAGATAAAAATAATTATGGGATTAAATTTATATGGTTAGAATTCTGAATGGGTATATTTTCAAGAGAAACAAACGGGAACATCATTCGAATCCTGTACGAGGAGATAATTAATTTTTAGTGAAGAAGAGTCGGAACTATCAGACAGCAGAACAGGGGAGACTTCAATGAATAAACTGTATTAATTGGCCCAGCCAAAAATTATGAAATTTTTATGGTAATAAGATATGTGAGTCTAGTTTCAGGAAAAATTAGCGGATCTTAATTTGGAGTTCCGTAGCTTCAGATATAAATAATTTAGTGACTATGACACAGATGGACAGCTTGAGTATTCACCTAAGTAGATAGTGAAAATTATGGATAATGTTACCTACAAATATGTTGTTTATACTAAGGATGTGGATGGAGAGGAGGAGGAGGAAAATATACAAAAATATATGAATGACTCGTGTATAAATTAATCACATGCCTGATTACAATCGATAAGTGTTGGATTAGAAATGATATAATGTTTTATTTGAAATATTTATTATGAAATTATAATTATTGTTATAATACAAAAATTGAACTTGTGAGTCTATATGACTAAATTTTAGTGATTATGTGTTAATTTTATGAATTTCATGATGTGTTATTTCATATGTATTGATGATAAAACCGTGTATAATGTAAAAGCATGAAAATTGAATAAATGATCAAATTGAGCATTTCGATTCGATGACAAGATGAATTGAAGGAAAAGACCATGGTTGGACCATGGCAACAAGTGATAAGTGATAGCTTCGGCTACACTTATCTGATCAAGGACAAGTGAAAGTGATAAGTGATAGCTTCGACTACACTTATCTGATCAATGACAAATGAAAAGTGAAATGTGGTAGCTCCGGCTACCTGATCAGTGAAAAGTGGTAGCTCCGGCTACCGATCGATGAAAAGTGGTAGCTTCGCTGCACGATCGATGAAAAGTGGTAGCTCCCGCTACGATCGATGAAAAGTGGTAGCTCCGCTACGATCGATGAATAGTGGTAGCTTCGCTACAAGTGACAAGTGACAAGTGATTTCCGTATAAGACCATATCCGGGATATGGCATCGGTGTGATATATGCTATCAGAGCAAGACCATATCCGGATATGGCATCGCGAGATATGTGATTAAGTGTAAGACCATAGCTGGGCTATGGCATCGATATGTGTAAGACTATAGCTGGGCTATGGCATCATTATGTGAAGATGTGTAAAGAAAACGAAGTACTCAATTCCGTAAGACGTTCACGAATTTGACAACGTTTGGTAAGTGTTACATGGAATTATGTGATACAAGGAAGTACGAGTTGATAAGATACAAGTATAGAACTTGGTTGATAAATTAATTCATTTGTGATTATATAATTGCTCATCTTGAATGTACTGTCCATGTGTATTGATAATTCAAATGTTTTAATGAATAAAGTTTCGGCATGGAATAAATTGAACACGAGACAAATAATCATGAAATTGAACTCGGAATTCATGAAAATGACAGTTATTGATATATGGAGACATGAGACATTGATATATGAATATGGAAAATGTTTGATAAATGTGTTTATTTATAATTATGGAATTATATACCTCATGTGTACTATTTTCATAAAGATGATATTTCAAATACTTTGGTTATTTAAGTTTAAATATGAAATAGTATGAAATCAAGATAAGTCATTATGAAAACATATTTAGACTACAGAGATATGGCTGGTATATGTTGTATGATTACATAACGTGAAATTGTGTATATATATGAGAAATTTAATGAGAATTGAGCCCATACACGTTTCTTGTTATTTATATGAAGTGTACGACTGACAAGGCTGATAAAATTATAAACAGAGAGTTACACGGGTAGAAAACACGGACATGTGACTCTCCAAAGTGTGAAAATTTTTTAAGTGTTGCAAAAGTTTCATATGTTTACGGTTTGGTCCCGAACCACCCTGAATGTATGTTTTGGGCCTCGTAGGCCCATATAAGGGACGTTAGACATATGTATGAAAGTTTTTAATTTAGAAGAAATTTTATGGCTGATTTTTACATGATTGATCATACTAAGTTTGGTAATGCCCCGTACCCTATTCTAGGCTCGGAATACGGGTAGGGGGTGTTACATTTAGTGGTATCAGAGCTTCGGTTTAGCCGATTCTCGGATCAAATAAGATATGTAAAGTGTTTAGAGATACATGCCATATAAATCTGTGATAGAGTGATGTGTATAATCCGATCAAATTTTTATTTTACTTATAGACAGAAATAATTTTCAATCGAGTTATTTCAAAAAGTATTGAAAGTGACACTAATGTATCTGAATAAGAATGTGTTTATGATGAGTTGAAACTTGGAAAGGTATGAAAAAGAGTTCATGATATGGATGTGATGATGTATGAAATGGAATAAAAGTTTATCTTGTGATGAGCGCGCCTATGTTGTTTGGTATTTATATGATGTTATGTTGTTGATAAATGATATGTTAGATGTGTGTGTATATATATAAGAGCTAAAAGTCGAGGCTTTACAATCTTCACCCCCTATCATTATGGTATTATATAATAAAGTTTATGAAATTTATATTGAATAAGTTCACAAGTGTGAAACAAAAGAGTTCAAAAAGTGGAATAATTAATAATGTAGTCAGAGATAAGAATGGTTTAGCAAGTAAAAACGGTCTTGGAAGAAATGATAGACTGTTTTGAAAATCATTCAAATTAAGTGATGTCACAGTTAAAGAAGAGGACAATCAACTTATCCAGGTATGATATCTAAAGAATGTGTTATCAGGAATTCTTCGAGTTTTCTTAAGAAGATTGGCATCGACAAAGTGTGGATTGTGACTGTTCAAGCTAAATTTTTATATTGATTTTCTTTTATTAGGTAATATTGATTAAGGTCAATGACATAAATCGGATGTGGTGTTTTGTTTGAACTAATGCCGTTAGTAAAGCTTTTTGACTCTCATGTTACGAAAATTGTGAAAGATTATGTGTTTGAGTTGTTTTAACAACTTAAAGAGGAAATTGTTTTAAAAGGTTATTATTGTTTGACAGTTAAGATGGAATCAGATATTTTAATCAGAACAAGTTACCCAGTTGGAAGGTAAATTGAGATATATGCATGTAAATTGATCCTCGAGTTTAGAAATGAATTTTATGTATTCATGGGTAAATAGACGGATAGTCTGAAAAAAAAATTGCTACATACTCCCTGATTCCAAGAGTTTAAAGTGTCGAATATTACAAAAAAATTTGAATTTAAGACAGTAATGATGATTTGAGCCATTGAAAGATTGCGAGTAGCTATCGATTAACCTTTGAGAGGAGTAAATGTAGATATGTATGCTCTGAGTAATGAAGTTTTGTTTACTTTGCGAGTGATGATTACTTAATTGATATTGTATAATGACATTCAGAAAATTAAAAGTAATCGAGTACAGTGTAAGGTTCTTAGGCAACATTACAGGATGGAGGATTTATGCTGAAACCTTAACCTCTTTTCTGGTAAGATTTTCGGGGACGAAAATCCCTAAAGGGGGAAGAGTTATAACAGCCTAATTTTCAGTGGTATCGGGAATAGAGATTTGAGATCACTAAATCCGACGGGTGAGTTGAAAATTTAATAAATTAATACCTATGAGTTAAATATGAATATAAAAGCATTTTTGAATTAGTGAATTTGGTGATTTAAAAGAATTAATTAGCTAAAATGGGTCGAGAATGAGGTATCGAGACCTCGACTTCATAAACCGAGCCATAAATATTTTTAGAAATATTTATGGAGTGTTGGTGAGGTAATAATAAAATTTAGTTAGAAAATTTTGACATTTGGGTGGTTAATTAAATAAAAAGAACTAAATTGAAAAAGGTGTAAAAGTTGCTAAAATGATTAAATAGCTCAATTGTCAAATGAGGAAGGTCCTAAAGTGCAAATAAGCCCAAAGGAGATATTTTGTGCGGCAATAGCTGAGAAAAGTCAGGAAATGGGTGAAATAAGGGCAAAATTGGAAAATTACCAAAATTGGCTAAATAAAAATGGGACTAAATTGGAATATCTAGAATTCTCTTCATTTCTCTTCATATTCATCAGCTGAAAAACAGCCAAGTAGGAGGGTTCAAGTTGGTTTTCATACTTCAGCTTCATGTAAGTTTAATTCTTGCTTTCTTCTTGAAATTTTTATGTTTTTGGACTTTTACAATTGGGTCCAACTTATTATTTCATTAGTTTTTGATTCCATGGCTAATTTTTGAAGTTGTTATGGATGAGTGTTGGAAATATATGATGATTTGGCATGGAATTAGAGCTTTAAATTGTTTATATGTTGATTTTATTGAAAGAATTGAATAGAAAGTGAATGTTTGGGACCTAAGTGTAAAAGAGTTTGAAGTTAGAGTTTTATGTGGAAATTCTGAATTTTAATAGTTATGAAATAACTTATAATTTCTATTAAAAGTATTAATTGAAAAAATTATCTTAATTTAGGGGTTAATTGAGCAAGGACTAAATTGTATGAATTGTGAAATTTGGGGTAAAATGGAAATTAACATTTTGCACTACAACTGTTTTGGACAGCAGCAGTAGTCTAACTTTGAAAAATCACCAAAAATTGTAGAAATGGAATTAGAGGATGAATAAAATATGAAATTAAAGCTTATTGAGTCTAGTTTCTTATACAATAAATTATATAAGCAATGGAATTGTAAATCATGAGATATGATAAATTTTATAAGACAAAGTCAGAATGATTTCGGGTTCCCCTGTTCTAACTTTGTAAAATCATAAAAAATTGGATAAAAATAATTATGGGATTAAATTTATATGGTTAGAATTCTGAATGGGTCTATTTTCAAGAGAAACAAACGGGAACATCATTAAAATCCTGTACGAGGAGATAATTAATTTTTAGTGAAAAAGAGTCGGAACTGTCAGACAGCAGAACAGGGGAGACTTCAATGAATAAACTGTATTAATTGGCCCAGCCAAAAATTATGAAATTTTTATGGTAATAAGATATGTGAGTCTAGTTTCAGGAAAAATTAGTGGATCTTAATTTGGAGTTCCGTAGCTTCAGATATTAATAATTTAGTGACTATGACACAGATGGACAGCTTGAGTATTCACCTAAGTAGATAGTGAAAATTATGGATAATGTTACCTACAAATATGTTGTTTATACTAAGGATGTGGATGGAGAGGAGGAGGAGGAAAATATACAAAAATATATGAATGAATCGTGTATAAATTGATCACATGCCTGATTACAATCGATAAGTGTTGGATTAGAAATGATATAATGTTTTATTTGAAATATTTATTATGAAATTATAATTATTGTTATAATACAAAAATTGAACTTGTGAGTCTATATGACTAAATTTTAGTGATTATTTGTTAATTTTATGAATTTCATGATATGTTATTTCATATGTATTGATGATAAAACCGTGAATAATGTAAAAGCATGAAAATTGAATAAATGATCAAATTGAGCATTTCAGTTCAGTGACAAGATGAATTGAAGGAAAAGACCATGGTTGGACCATGGCAACAAGTGATAAGTGATAGCTTGGCTACACTTATCCGATCAGAACAAGTGAAAGTGATAAGTGACAGCTTCGACTACACTTATCTGATCAATGACAAATGAAAAGTGAAAAGTGGTAGCTCCGGCTACCTGATTAGTGAAAAGTGGTAGCTCGCCACTACGATCGATGAAAAGTGGTAGCTTCGCACCGATCGATGAAAAGTGGTAGCTTCGCTGCACGATCGATGAAAACCGTAGCTCCGCTACCGATCGGTGAATAGTGGTAGCTTCGGCTACAAGTGACAAGTGACAAGTGATTTCCGTATAAGACCATATCTGGGATATGGCATCGGTGTGATATATGCTACTGTATAAGACCATATCTGGGATATGGCATTAGTGAGATATGTGATTCGTGTAAGACCATAGATGGGCTATGGCATCGATATGTGTAAGACTATAGCTGGGCTATGGCATCATTATGTGAAGATGTGTAAAGAAAACGAAGTACTCAATTCCGTAAGACGTTCACTAATTTGACAACGTTTGGTAAGTGTTACATGGAATTATGTGATACAAGGAAGTACGAGTTGATAAGATACAAGTATAGAACTTGGTTGATAAATTAATTCATTTGTGATTATATAATTGCTCATCTTGAATGTACTGTCCATGTGTATTGATAATTCAAATGTTTTAATGAATAAAGTTTCGGCATGGAATTAATTGAACACGAGACAAATAATCATGAAATTGAACTCGGAATTCATGAAAATGACAGTTATTGATATATGGAGACATGAGACATTGATATATGAATATGAAAAATGTTTGATAAATGTGTTTATTTATAATTATGGAATTATATACCTCATGTGTACTATTTTCATAAAGATGATATTTCAAATACTTTGGTTATTTAAGTTTAAATATGAAATAGTATGAAATCAAGATAAGTCATTATGAAAACATATTTAGACTACAGAGAGATATGGTCGTATATGTTGTATGATTACATAACGTGAAATTGTGTATATATATGAGAAATTTAATGAGAATTGAGCCCATACACGTTTCTTGTTATTTATATGAAGTGTACGACTGACAAGGCTGATAAAATCATAAACAGAGAGTTACACGGGTAGAAAACACGGACATGTGACTCTCCAAAGTGTGAAAATTTTTTAAGTGTTGCAAAAGTTTCATATGTTTACGGTTTGGTCCCGAACCACCCTGAATGTATGTTTTGGGCCTCGTAGGCCCATATAAGGGACGTTAGACATATGTATGAAAGTTTTTAATTTAGAAGAAATTTTATGGCTGATTTTTACATGATTGATCATATTAAGTTTGGTAATGCCCCGTACCTTATTTTAGGCTCGGAATACGGGTAGGGGGTGTTACACCACATTTCTAACACTTATCCAAAATCAATTTAACATCATAAGTTTAATCATTTAACATACTTCATAAGTTTAATCATTTAACATACTTCAAATATACCAAATATCCACATCTAAAA
This sequence comes from Gossypium longicalyx, assembly GCA_025698465.1. Classification (NCBI taxonomy): domain Eukaryota; kingdom Viridiplantae; phylum Streptophyta; class Magnoliopsida; order Malvales; family Malvaceae; genus Gossypium; species Gossypium longicalyx. The sequence continues at coordinate 59,769,465 of CM046995.1, read as the reverse complement.
ACATTTCAATCAACCATTTCCTTTTTAATTTCAAAAGGCCATGTACAACCATTAACATCTTATAAATACACTTCATATACAAACCATCAAAAAAAGCATTAAGGCACACCAAGGCTTGGCACAATCCAATATATACCAAATAGACATACAATCCTATACATGCCAAAACAAACATATATCATTTAATCTAAATGCTTATCCAATTTAACCTCATTGGTACCACATGTTAACATCTAAATCAATTCAAACTCAATGCCATAATTCCATACCTTAAACTTACATCACACACCTACTATTTAACGACTTCCTTCACACATCAATGAACCAAAAGCCATTTAAATCTCAAGGCATTCACAAGTGAACAAAACACATACTTACATATATACATTTATAAGCCAATATCAAGCCATATAGACAACTAAGCTTTAACCATATCATATTGACAACTAACATAAAAAAAACTCCTATTACATGCCATTTATAACCATTAACCCAAAAAAACCAAAGCTACCAACATGATGAATGAATAGTATGGTGATACTCCGACGAGATTCCAACCGATTAACCTTTCCAATGATCTACAAGACAGAGAAAATAACAACATAAGTAACTAGTGCTTAGTAGGCTCGTATCAAGGATACTTACTTACCGAACATTTTAAGTTAAACAACCAAGCATAACTTCATTATATCATAAGCCAACTTTTCTTTTCTATGCACATCACCTCACAAGGTTAGTTGGTGCAACATTTCATATATAAATCCAATCAGAGCATGATATAAAAATATATCTAACATTTCACTTTTGTAATTCATCTTTCATACACATACATTAAACCAATTTTTCCTTTCAATTGCACATTTCATCATAATCCATATCATTACTCAAAAATCATAGTTCATTTTATTTACATACCTTTTCGTTTTTAACCATTACATTGTCCATTGAACCAAATAGAATAACATCGAATACTCAGGATAATACTCATATAACCATTTAATTCTCTAAACACTCGACAAATATAACTAGATAAGATATTTATAGACATATAAAACATATAATTACCAAGGCACTGATATTCATTATCAAACTATACTAATCAAAACATGCATCTCATATTCATACTTATGATACATATCTTACATGTTGCCTGAATATCGGATGGTTGAATGATGAGATACCGACCTTTCATTGCTATCCTTTTCGACCTTTTCATTGATATCCTTTTTCGATTACGTCCTTTTCTACTTTTTCATTTGATATCATTTTCAAATGATGTCTTTTTCAACCTTTTCATTTGATATCCTTTTCGAATATTTCTTTTTCAACCTTTTCATATGTTATCCCTTTCGAGTAACTTCCTTTTCAACATTTTCAAGTATTCAAAATTCCTAATGTAGTGCCATGGTGTCTTTCAACCATGGTCTTTTCCTTTTCGAGTATAATACCATGAGATATTTCAATCACAATAATTTCTTCTTCTTCTTTTTCAATTTAAATCAATCAAATAAACAATTTCATAAACACACATATAATTATTCTTATAAATTCAAATTTAATATTTTAAAATAAAACACGAACTTACCTTGACAAAAACAGTTGTAAAAACGAACCCACCTACTAATCCGACACTTTAACTTTTCCATCGGTTTAGATCTAGTTGGCTCGTTTCTTTATCTAAATAATAAGTTTCATTCAATTAAACCATTCAAAAACTTAAAAATAACTAATTAAACTTATAACCCTTGAAAATGGGAAATTTATAAAATTACCACCAATGTTTCACCTTTTATGCAATTTAGTCCCTAAACCCGAAACTTGCAATTTAACCACTTGTAATTAAAGTTCATGCTAGCCAATTTTCATAGGGTTTATAATCAGCCCATTTTTACCACCATTTCACAATATTTACATTAAATTTTACTATTTTCACAAATAAATCCCTAAACATTAAAATTACCAAAAATCACTTAACAAATGACTTATACTTAACAATCAAGCTTACTAATTTATCAACCAAGATCACAAATACTCCTAATTTATTCATGAAAAATCCCTCAACTTTTAATAACTAATGAACTTACCCCCGGACTAACTAAATTAAGCTAATACAATTACAAGAACATAAAAATCACTAAAAACAAACCTTAAAACCACAAGCATGCATGGAGAAGAGTTGGCCGTAACTTCCTTTGTCTTCAAAAATGGAGTTTTGGTTGGAGGAAGATAAACCATAAAAAAAATGAAAGTGATATGTTTCTTTTTATTTTATTGTTTCTTTATTTTTCTTAACTTATTTTGATATTTTATTAATATCGACACATTTATTCACCCATAAACTATATAAATCATACTAACTGTTCATGCCACTAAAAAAATGGTGGAATTGCCACTTAAACCCTTGTTAATTTAGTCTTTAACACCTTTATCTAATAAAAGTAAACTTTTGTGACTTTTACGATTTAGTCCTTTTATATTAATTTACTAAGTAAAAGTTAAAATATCTTAACCAAATTTTAATACAACCTTAATAACATTCCGTAAATATTTTATTAAATATTTATGGCCTCAGTTTTTTTAGAAAGAAGGTCTCAATACCTCATTTTCTAAAATCACTTGACTCTAAAGACATACTACTTGAACCTAATTATTCGTTCAATTAACAATAAATCATTAAATCAAATTTAAACGTAATTCTATATTTAACTTGAAAATATTAATTTACGAACTCACTCGTTAGATTTGTGGGCCCGAGACCACCTTTTTCAACACCATTGAAAACGGACTATTACAATAATATAATTAGTTAATCTAAATAATTAACACAAGTAATCATTTCAGTTAAAGTGTTGAAGTGAATTTTCCTTATATATACTCTTACCGACAAAGAAAATATATTTGTAAGTATGATTAGTTATAAAGTGATGAAATAATGATTTAGTTAGTCCAAAACATACTCATTCCAATAAAAAAATCTATGTAAATATGATTAGTTAGAAGGTGATTAAGCCATGATTTAGTTAAAAGCGATGATTTAAAAAGGAAAAAAAACATATATACTACATTATTTTATTTGGCACAGTTAAAAGTGTTAGCTATTTCAAATAATTAACAACATCGAAAAAGTAAATAGATGAAATTTTATTAAAATTTAAGTAATATATTTAAATTTGGGCATAATAAAGGGATTAACATCAAATAATTATAAATTTTTGAAAATTATTTTTAAATTAATTTTAATTATCAATTAAATACAAATTATACAGGTTAAACATTGTCCCTCTAAATTGGCAAACCAATTCTTTTCAAGTAATATTTTTGACATGGGCTAAAACTTCCTAGCCCACCTTTTTTGGGCTAGTTGCATGACGCATATGAAAAAATAGAAACTTATTTATTATTCAAGGTTTAACATGGACTCTAGAGAGACCATCAAGATTTTTGTTTGTTGGGCAAGACAGTATACCAACTTTCATACGTGGGATCCATCTCTAGATTTAAATAACGAAATCGAGCATAACTTAAGAATAGTTATCGAATAAAGATGTAGATTTAGGCTTTGTTTTTCTTTAATTTAGCTTGTTTTTACACCAAAAAAATACAAATTATACAAATAAAAAAAATAAAAACCCCAGCATAGCGAGGGACAAATTCTAATACTAGCTAATAATAAAAAACTGAACACATCAAATAATAATAATAATAATAATAATAATAATAATAATAATAATAATAATAATAATAATAAAACTATACACATCAAATAATAATAATAGGTATTAATATATTGAGATTCCTTTTTATGTATATAATGTTAATCTCACCCATCGAATTTCTATTAATTATAAAAAAAATATTTTTGACTTGATTAAGTTATTATCATATTTATATATATAAATTAGATTTATTTAATTAAAATATTTAATTATAAAAATATTTTATTTTATTATTTTTAATTTATACTAATATATTCAATGATATCAATCATTTACATTTAAGTATTGTTAAAATCAAATAGTAGTAAAAGTATTAAATATCAAATAACCGCTTAACATATCAAATAATAATTAAAAACCCTATATATTGATATTGGCTTATATATACAATATTAATCTCATCCATCAAATTTCTAGGAATTATAAAAATATTGTTATAAATATTACTTTATTATGGATGGGCACTCTCAAAGTTGTAACTTTCATTGTAGTAACCCCTAATAGAATTATGAGGGTTTTATATTGTAATTAAACATTTATTTATTCTTTGTAACTTATGGGATTGCATCATGTTAAAAGGTCAAGGTCTATAAATAGAGACATGTACAAGGCTTGTTTATATACACAATGAATGAAATAAAAAGTTCTCTTCTTTATCTTTCTATTGTATTACCTTTTTGTATTGATTTTTTCTCTTTAGTTTGTTTTTTCCTTTAATTATTTCATAACGCGTTATCATCACGAGTTTGGTCGATAGTTTTCAATATTCCGTAGGACAACAAGTAATCTAGATGTATAGCGTCATTGTTAAAGCAACAATCCTAAGGTATGTGATTTTCTGTAACATCCCAAATTTTAGATTAATGAGAATGCAAAATTATTTCAAAAATAATGGAATAGTACAAGGGTTGATTGATAATTATGAAAGCATGATAGTTAAATTAAGGTCCCAAGTTTGAATCCTTTCTCTTGCAAAATAATTAAATTTTGCAATATCCCTTGTTTTTTAAATGTGTGTGTCGTCCAAACCCTTATAGACCTAGGTATAAATATTATTTTTAAACAAATTGATCATCCTTTAATCCCATTTTCTCCACCTTAGCTGTCCCTCCGTTCTCTTTTTCTCCTCTCTTTTCAATTTTTCTTTCTCCCTTCCTTATTGTCGTCGCCCAAACCCTTACATCACCATCTTCTTTTCTTTTCTTTTTGCCACAAGATCTTGCATCATCTTCCTCACAACATTGCTATCATTTTCCCCTCAATTTTCTAGTACCAAATATAAATTTTGGACCTCCAAGATTGATTCTCATTCTTGCCAAGAAGTGCTATTGCCACCCCTATCACCTAGTTTGTGTAAGTTCTTTTCTCTCAATTTCTTGATGAATCTTGTGAGTTAAAAATGAAAACTTCTAGATCTATAATTTGAGGGATTTTTAAATATTTAAAAGAAAATTTTTTCAGCTTTCTAAGTGATCTTAAAGGTGGTTTTAAATCAGACCCAATTTGCCCACCATTGGTGGTGGTGCGTACTCCTATGGGAAAGAAGGGGGTTGTTGCTTCTTTAAGTTTTCCCATCTTTTTTTAGAATTATCTTTAGTTTCTTGAATCCTTCTTAATCAGCCTTTAATCATGTGTTAATTAGGAAAAATAAATCTTGATCAATCGGCAATTTAGATTGACAATTCAAGAAGCGTATGTATGGTTGATTGTAAGCTAGTTTACAATTTCGGTTTAGATATTGGGGAAAGATTCTTAATTGATCAAATAAAGAATTTTAATCATGGATTAGCTACTAATTTTAAATTATTTACATGTGTTAGGTGCCGATTTAAACGCCCCAAACCAACATGAAGCTGAAAGACGTTCGCGCGTACGGTTCGCATCAAATCAGTGTAAGAAATTTAATTAGTTTGGATTCAAAAAATAGTTATAATTGTAAAGATTGGATTGAACCCATAAGTGGGTATTTGGGGGCTATTTGGGAGGTGTAATAATCGAGTTTAATACTGATTTTTAGTTTAATTTATTTTAAAGCTTATTAGAGAAATCGCGAGATTTACAAGTGTGCTGCAGAAGGACGAAAAATAAGGTATCGGTCCTAACTCAAAAACTTGAATGTTAATAATGATTTTAATGATATAATTGATTATTTAGCTTGCTGATCGGGCTTGGCTAAATAGCTAAGTAATTAAATTTGTAAGTGGTCGAACCTAATACATTTTGAGCCCTAACTATTTGGCATGTTAGCAAAGTTGCTAGTTTGACTAAATGATTGCATGATTGATATTATTTCAAATTATTGTTTAATTTGATGTATGATTGGTTGTATGTATAGCATGATTCTAAATGAAAAATGAGGCTTATGCATGATATATTTGTACAGGTAATTTGCTATGAAATGCTTGAAAGATTGCTATACATGTACATAGAAAATTTTTGTAAGAATATGTGAAATTGTGATTTGTTGAATGATACCACCTTAATGGTAAATTCAAAGTGGGATCCACGATCTTGTTCACTGAAAGTATGTGATAATTCGAGGGCATGTTGAACATGTCAATAAATTGGGAAAGTATTGAATTATGAATATGTATGAGATTGTATGACAAATTGCATGTGCGTTGGGGCAGGTTATCATTGTGGTTGACAGAGGAGTTCTGTGGAGTACCAGCGGCATATTAAGTCCACATTTATTTGTAATCAATACACTGCACCTAGAGTACTGAGGAGATTGGTGATTTTATCGTATTATTCATTATTCAGTAGATTTTCTGCATTTATGATTATTTGGTGGTTTTACCACATCGGGCTTTGCTCGCATTCGTTGGAGTTCGGCAGACAAGTTCTGGGAACTTATGGTGTGTAGCGGATGGTTAAGGTAGGAACTCTCATGTGCATTGTGTCATGATCATGGTTCATTAAAATATTGCTAGAGTTGTTTGATTTTGGTATTTGGATTCATGTAATAAAATAAAAATAAAATTTGTTCTTGTGAAAATTCTTGGATGTATGCTAAATGTTTATTTGTTAGACTCACACTAAGCTTGTTAAGCTCACCTCATTACCTCAACTTCTCAAGTAATGATTGGAATTAGGAATGGGTTTGGCATGCAGACGTACGACGAAATTTAGACCCTATTTCAAACTATTATTTTCATTTTTATTTCATCCAAAATTCCCTAAATTTATTCAGTTTTCGGATTGTAAAGTTATTTGAACTATGGTTTGGGACTGTTTTTGTTTTGAGAATTTTTCATGCATGCATAGTTTCATACATGAGATTGATTATTTATTATATACTAAAAATGGATTAAGCATGTTACTTCACTTAATTAATAATTGGGTTTTTAAATCGATTTTGTTTTTCTGCTACTATTAAGTTAAACAAAGTTATTTTTCAAAAGTAAAGATGGGCAAAGAGTTTTTGTTAAACCATGCCACTACTACTAACTTGACTTAATAAAGATTGGGCTAATTAATGAATGTTTTCCCAAATTAACAAAGGTGATTTCAGTTTTATTAAAATAGTGTGTTTTGCAATGTTTTTAACCAACGATGGATTAGTCTTGTTGTTTTGGTTGTCCGACATGACCTTCACAATTCGATCATAATGAATAAGTCAAGTTTGGGATGTTACATTTTCTTTGAATGCTTGAAAGATTTTGAGGTTTTAATATTCTTAATGAAAAAAAGTTAAAAATTATGCTCATTTTTTTTCATATTTAAGTATGAATTTATGTTTTATATATTCCATGGTATGCTTGTTTATGATCTAAGACTTTAAATAAGATTGAAGTATCAACAACTTGAATATTTTTGCTAAAATATGTATATCTTTCATAACATATGTCATTGATATGATTAAAAAATATTAGCCATTATTAAAATATTATTTTATTTGGTGACCTTTACCAAATGTACTAAGTTGCCTATTAGATTATTTCTAATAGAGCCACACATGATTTGTGAGTATAAACAAATTTGACTTTTTATATAGACAACAAAAACTGTTGTTTTTGTCCAACATCATCTACATGAAGGATTAAAAGTGGAATATCTAATTGCAAATGATACTCTTGACTCTTGAATTGCGTAATAATTTGACTATTAGAAATGATAATATTCTCTAAAGTTTGTTATGATTGAAATATCTAATGTACTCTTGTAGCAAAAATATTGTAAAAAAAACTTTAAAAGTATTTTGAAATGATCCCATGCCTTCTAGTGAAAAAGGCTCCATTTCTTAAAGTGAATGTAACAATGCATAATAGTTATGAAAAATCAAAATATAGAGATCGTGGTTGTCATTGTAATTAAAGATGTGGTTGGAGACATATTAATAATTATTATCATGGTGGTTATAATAGTGGTACTTCTAACCACTAGAAAAAGAATAATAAAGGAAAACAAGAAAATGGTGATAATATTTGAAGGTTATTGAAAATTCATGCTACTAATGTGGTATGAAAATGTATTGGTTACGTACCTATCGTATATTCAACCATCTAGTAAAAATTTATCAAAGCACCCATTAAAAAAGAGAAACAATATTGAGACAAATTTCATTATCCAAAAATGATGAAATGGAGGATAATTTTTCAGTAAAAGATGAAATTTTTTACTATGATGCTAAAGCCGACCATGCATACAAGGATGATTAATATGTTATTAATTTGTGTCAAATTTTTGTTGAGATCCAAGCATTGAAATTTAATTTTTTGGTTTAAGAATCATTAGAATCAATGGCTACTTGATATTTGCTTAGGGATGATCTCTTTCTTTTCATCATAAAGGATGGTTATAATCATTACTTCTCATTCATGGTAACCTAAGTCAGTCTAATCAGCTTCTTTCGAAATTTGATTTGATTTCTATTAAGAAGTTCAATTTATATAATTATCTATTCGTAACTCTATGAATTTATAAAACTCTAAATGTAACCTCTTCAACTCGACCTAGACGTTAGGCCTAAATTCAGAAGACTACATTGGCCACTGAAGTAGCCCAATAAGTAATCGGGGTTTATAAAATAGTCATTTTAAAATATTTGTTTATCTTAAAAGAAAACTTAGCCTATTTTAGAAAAACTCATGAGTTAAAAAAAACAATTAAGTTTAATAGTTTTTTTTGTAACGATGATTACCTTTGAAAACTTAGTTAATTTCTATTTATTTATTGCTCAAATTTTAATTATAACCTAGTAGAGAAAAACTAATATTTAACTTAGTTTTAATAAAAACTATATTTCATGCATAAATAATTAAAATATCTATTTCATCAAAGTAAATGTCATGCAAGCATTATAAACTAAAACCTAAGTCTCATGCCACAGTTTAATCATAAAACAATATAGTCTTTTGAATAATAGAAAATGTGGAAAATAAACCTTCAATACTTTCAATAATAAAAAATGTTCTAAGTCGAGACTCTTCGAATACCGGGTCTGCGTCCTAACCTGGTGAGTTATCTGTAAAGATGAAAATAATAGGGGAGTGAGCTTAAAAAGCTCAATATGAGTTCACAAGAAAATCAGTGCAAACAGTAGATAAAATGAACTGAATAAGAATGCATAGGATAATCACAAATGAATAACAATTCAGGTTATCATTATTTCAGATCAACCCAACATAACATTATCTTGGAATTCATAGTTTTGTGTGCTCATGCTTTATGAATGCAATGCAGTTTTAGTTTAACAGATAAGATCCAACATCATCGTTACACACCATAGTATGAGTTCCCCAAAACTCTTCCATCCCTACACACTATGTTGTGGATAAACCACCAGAAAATATACAGATAAACTACCAGTGGTTTGAGAATACACAACGTGCTTCTAGATAAGAGCTGCTAGAAAATTTGTGGATGAACCACTAGAGCTTCATATTATTAAACTGTCTAAACTTCCTCCTTTCAAAGCATCCCACCCCATGTAATACAGTATGACATGCTAGTATCAATTCAGTACAAAAATAATAGACATACTTAACATGTATTCAGTTTAATAGTAGCAGTAGATATGCTTAACGTGTATTCGATTTAATAGTAGTAATAAGCATGCTTAACATGCAATCAATAATACAATGACAGAATTTAACAGTAACAATTTATCAAAAATACAGAGACAATAGGTATGTATCATTACATATCATGCATATACATTAGTAATTCAATCAATTGGGTCATGGGTTCCAAAATATTCATATTATCAAGGACTCAATTGAATAAAATAAAACACTAAAAAGAGTTTGGGGACTATATAGGGACTAAACTAAACAATTCACAAAATTCTAGGAAAAACTGCAAAATAGGGCACACACGGTCGTATGGCCAGGTCGTGTGAGAAGCTATAGGTAGTGTGCAAGGGTTACATGGCCGTATGGCCAGACCGTGTAACAAACTGTGGTTGTATGGCAATTGAAAAAATTAACATACAGGGGAGACACAACTGTGTGGAAGGGTTGTAGTTGTATGGTTCATGAACTAGCCTAGGGTTTCAAAGGTACATGGCTGTGTGGGGGGTCGTGCGGTCCACCCACGTGGGAGACCGTGTGGCCATATTCCTAGACACGGTTTGCCTCGACTCACTTGTAAAAGAACACACATATTTCTCTAAGAGCCTGATCAACATTCCTTCTAATCAATTCTGATCTAATGCACCTAAAAAAGGTCTTTTAAATGACATTTATGCACGAGTTAACAATTAATTTTAAGATTCGTCAAGATTATCGAAAGTTACAACAAAAATCATAAAAGATTGATTAGATTGAATGAAGGATTAGTTTCATGTAGAAGTATTGCGAAAATTTGAGATCTGATCTTTAAAAGGAGATGTACTTACCATTTCTTGGCAAATATCAGAATTCTATTAACAATAATTCTAAAATCGATGGAAAGAATGACTGAATGAAGAATGTTTTAATATAGGAAAGAAAAATATTCAACAAAAAAAGATGTAAAATATGATGCAAAGAAGAGGAAAGAAAAGAAAGAGAAGAAGAAATAGAAAGAAGAAGGCATAATTCTAAAGGGATTTGAAAAGAATCAAAGTTCAAGTATATTTGGGAAAAGTTAGACTAAATACCTAGGGTTTGGGAAACCCTAGAGACGGCATAGAAATTTCCCCTAGTTGTTAAAAAATAAAATAAAATGGATTTGAGGTTGAGGTGGCTCAAACCAAAGTCACTAAAGGGAAAAGTCTAATGCTTAACCATTGGGTTGTTGCCCATTTCTTGTTAGTTTTTATTCCTAGCAATATATATTTTATTGTGGCTTTTATCCAATGTTAATGGAAATTAAATAAAAAGAAACAGGACAAGGTGACTCAAACTTAGGTTCTTTAGGGAGGGCACTAACTACTTAACCATCATGTCTATTCAATTTTGTTGGTTCATCTTTTCAATCAACCCCTAAATTTTGGGATTTAGTTATTAGGATTTTTAGGTAGAGATAAATGCTTTTATTTTTTATTGATTCATTTTTAAGAGAATTGATTGGTTTAATTTTAATTTTGATTAAGATATATGATTATTATGGAATGGGAGTAAAAGTATTTAGTTGTCATGTAACACCCCTTATCCGTATTCAACGCCGGAACATTATACCAGGCATTACCAGACTCACATCACAAGCAAACATATAATTTCGAGTCATAAAATTATGACCAAATTAAAACCATTTGCATTCAATCATGATGTCCCAAGTACGAGACTACGAGGCCCAAAACATGCTTTAGAAGTGGTTCGGGACTAAACTGAGCACTTAGGAAAATTTTACAAAACGTAGAAAATTTTTGCTATGAACAGCGGTTACATGCCCGTGTGGGCAGGCCGTGTGGTCACACACGCCCGTGTCCCTAACCCGTGTAACTCTATGTTTTGCAAAGTATGAACAAATTAAGGTCACATAGACAAGTCACACGCCCGTATGCTAGGCCGTTTGGTTAATTAATTTTTTATAAAATAGGTGTAGACTTCATACGGTTAGGACACATGCCCGTGTCTCTACCTGTGTGCTCAATTCTGAACATTCTGTTTCTCAAAATTAAGGTGCAGAGGACACACAGCCATAACACATGCCCATGGGACAGACCGTGTGTCATACACGGCCTAGACACACGCCCGTGTATCTGCCCCTGTGGACAAAATAAAGGCTATTTACCAAGCCATTTGTCACCCTCATTTCCACCTACACACACAAGTTAAATGGCATAAATCATGATATACTTAGGCAACCAAATATCCACAAAACAAGGCCAAATCATGTCATTTTATTATCCACACTCAACATATTTACAGCATCATATTTTGTCAAACCAAATCATACCAAACTCACATTCTACAAGTTTCAATATGGCTACCAATAACATGCATAATTTTACTTAGTTTTCCTAGCATACCAATGAGCCAATCTTAACCATTCAACAGCCAAAACTATTAAGCCACATTCAACCATTTACCAGAATTTATAAACCACATCACACAAGAGATAATTACACATGCATGCTTATAAGTTTACAACCAATTCAACCAAAATAAGTCAAGTTACATGGCTAAACACCACATCAAGCCTTTGACAATTACCAGCAAATACATTTGGCCAAATCATAATGACACATATAACAAAATGACCAAGTCCCTATACATGCCATATTCTCAAAATGTTAATATCATCGATACCCAAAATAACGGTTTGATAGTGTGATGTAAACTCCGATAATCTCTAACCTGAGCCAGCTTGGTGACACTATAAAACTTGGAAAATGAAACGAAGTAAGTGTAACATCCCGAATTAGGGCCTAGTCAGAATAGTGGTTTCAAGACTACAAATTTGAATTAGAAATAATTATTTTATGCCTGTGACATGTTTATATGCTTGTGTAAAAATTTCATGAAGAAATTTTATGTCTAAGGTGCTCGATTGGACTTTAAGGACTAAATTGAATAAATTGTAAAACTTGAGTTCTAGAAGCTTCAGGCATGGAATTGAATTGAATTATTAATTAGAGGTCCTTAAAGAGTAATTTGACCAAGTTCTAAAAATTTGGACAAAAATAGGCATGGTTAGGTAAAATTTCAAAGAAAGGCATTAAGGGTATTTTAGTCATTTAGTAATTAAATGAATTAAAAAGGGAAAACAAAGCAAAAATTTGCTCATCCTTCTTTCTCATGGTCGAATATGCTTGGAGACTCCATGGCTAGGGTTTTTGTCATTTCCAACCTCAATAATAAGTGCTCTCAAGCCCCGTTTTTAATGTTATTCGTATTTTTTAGATCCTTGTGACATGATCTACTCATTTCTACCCATATTTTGAATTTAAAAATTTACCCATGCATGACATGTTAGTATTTTAATGTTTTATGGAGGAATATGAATGTTTGATGCTTGATGAACATATTTTATTAGGTGATTTCTAGTGAAAACACCTAAACAAGGGACTTGTTTGTAAAAGTGTAAAAGTGAGTAGTAATAATGTGAAATAAAAGAAAATATGGGCTGATATGAGCATAGTAAAGGTTCGGCTAAGCTTGGGTAATCAAGAAAATGCATAAATTTCATTTTATGAGCCTAGAGGCTAAATCGTAAATATGTGAAAGACTAGGGGTCAAAATGTAAATTTTCAAAAGAATGATTTATGGACCCATTTGAATAGTGTGAATAATAAATAAGTTAAATTTGGCATTATAGATCAAGAAAAACGTGAATCGGGACTTGATCGAGGAAAGAATAAAGTATACGATGACTAGGCTTGATTATCATCGTTTTGTACCGAGGTAAGTACATATGCAAATAATGTGGTGTTGTAGTATGTTTTAATGCTCTAATATATTGTGATAAGTGTTTTATTGTAATTATGAGTTATATGCTTATTGATTGTTATGAAAGCATTAATGTTATCATGGTCGTTAACCACGAGAATACGAGCAAGTACGATGGAGATAATACATGTAAGTGAAGAAAATCCCGTTTGAACCTCTGGAATAGTTAGGATACAAGTGACATGTCACTAGGAAATAAGAGATCTGAGCTCGTTGAGTTGGTCCAAGTTCGTGAGAAATCTGAACTTGTTGAGTTGGTCTAAGTTTGTAATATATGTGAGGCATCCGAGCTCGTTGAGTTGGTCTGAGTTCATTATAGATACGGGCATCCGAGCTCGTTGAGTTGGTCCAAGTTCATTATGGATACTATGCATGTAACATCCGAGCTCATTGAGTTGGTCCGAGTTCACTATGGATGTCTACATGTTATGAGGTAGCTTTGGCTACGTATGTACATGTGGCACTTATATGCAAGTTTTTCGGGTATCCAATATTATTCCGATGTGTTCAATGGGTAATGTAATGATTGTAATGAAGTCCCGAAGAGGGCATATGAAAGAGGTATGGTTATCGATACTCTACTATGAGTATAGGTATGTATGTTAAACCTGTGAGTAATGCTTTGATAAAGATCGATTTAAGATGAGCAAGTATGTATGTGCATATGATGAGTAAGCAAAGAGGTTTGAATGAAGAATAATCTTTATGTATATGTTATCATGTTTTTGCATGTTAATTGTTTACCATTATCGCTTATTATTTGCATGTGAACTTGCTAAACTTTAATGCTTACTCCCCTCTCTTTTCCATCCTTTGTATTTCCCCCAAGTTAGCTCGGGAATCGGAAGCTATCGGAGTATTCGATCACACTATCAAAAGACTTTTGGGTATAGTGAAATTATTATTTTGAGTATGGCATGTATAGGAACTTGGTCATTTTGTGTTATGTGTCATGCTACTTGGCCAAATTGTGAAGGCCTATGATGATGATGATTTTTTTTGTAATGGCCATGTGATATGGCTCATATTTGATCATTTGGGTTGTAATCTAATTACCCATGCATACATGTGTTAGTGTTTTGATGGTAGGATATGTTATTGCTTGGTGAGTGCATGATAATGATGTGATATGTCGTTGATTGATGAATGTATGGTAAAGTGTGGATTAAGTGCTAAAGGTTAAAGGATGACCTAATGACTTAAAATGACGATGTGTATGAATACATAATTTGAAGTTATGGTAACAAGTTTAATAATGCATGAAAATGGAGTGGAATGCCTCTACATGGTGAAATAAATGAGTGTGCAATAAAATGACATTATGAAAATGTGAGAGTGCTATGGTGTGGAGTATTTGAGTGCATAAATATGTCATGTTGCATGTTATAAAGTGTGTTTGAATTTATGAGTGATTGAGGGTGACCATTGGCTTGGAAATAAGCCTCCAAAAAGGTCCACACGGGTAGACACATAGGCATTTGTCTAGGCCATGTGTGACACACAGTCTGCCCCATGGGCGTGTTGAATGGCCGTGTGTCCCCTGCGCCAAAAATTTCCAAGTCAGTATGCATGGTAGTAAACACACGGGCAGAGACACGGCCATGTGTCTCAACTGTGTAAGGACACAGCCTAGCACACGACCGTGTGCCTTGGCCGTGTGCCCCTAAACGAATGATGACATCATAAACAGAATATCCAGGTTTTTGGACACGGTCATTTCTAGGCCGTGTGAGGGACACGGGTGTGTGCTCTGCCGTGTGAAAGCCCATGTAGGCTTGAAATGAAAAATAAATTCTAGAATTCCACACGGGTATAGGACACGGGCGTGTCCTAAAGCACACGGGTGTGTGCATTGCCTCTACACGGGCTTGTGAGGCTTAAACCTAGAAATTTCCTTAGAATTTTCTTAAGCTCTCGGTTTAGTCTTGGATTACTTTTAATGTATGCTTTGGGCCTCGTAGGTCCATGATAAGGACAATATGAATTTGTTTGATTGGTTTTAAATTTGGAGTGAAATTTTATGACCCATATTTTCCCGGAGATGCCTTGGTTATGTACGGTAATGCCTCGTACCTTGTCCCGACCTTGAGTACGGGTAAGGGTGTTACATTTAGTGGTATCAGAGCTATGGTTAAGTCTATTCTCGGACTAATATAGCGTATTTAAGTCTAGCTATACATGTCATACGTATATATATAAGTAATGATAGTGTAACGACTCCTGACAATATTAAAATGTGTCTTCATATAGCAAATGGATCCCGAAAGAGCAGTGGCAGATGACGTAGAAAGTAACGTGCCTGCTCCAGCAGAAGGAGCGGTGCCATCTGAAAGTAGGCCTGAAACTATCAGTAGAGGAGAAGGAGGTAGAAAGGCCTTTCTCCATATGATGAATGCATGGTACACGGAGTTCGTTCGAACGAACCCGAATGCTCAACCTCCCCCAAATCCTCAACCCGCACCTGCGATGCCTCAACACATGGATTTCATGAGATTTACTAGAACACCTGTTGATAGAATTCAGAAACAAGGTGCTGAGGAATTTAGGGCAAATGGCAATGATGACCCCGAAAGAGCAGAGTTCTGGTTAGAGAACTCAATACGGGTATTTGATGAATTTTCATCTACACCCAATGAGTGCTTGAAATGTGCCATATCCCTGTTGAGAGATGCGGCGTATCATTGGTGGAGAACGCTGATATCTATAGTACCGCTAGAGAGGGTTACTTGAGAATTCTTTCAAGAGGAATTATCAAGATCCTTCATATTTTCTTGTGAGTGTTGTTTAGAGTCTTTCATTATGATATTGTATATTGGATTTCTGTATCTTGGATTTCTTTATTTGGGATTTCTTTGTCTTGGACTTCTTTATCTTAGTTTTCATGTCATCTCTACTTCGTAAATCGTCGATTGCGGCTCATGTCTAAAATGTGTTCTTTGGCCTAGGATGACTGTGATAATTATGATCATGCTTCTGATTGATTATAGTAACGTGATGATTTCAGTATCTGGATTTCTTTTCCGAGTAAGTTAATTAAAGTTAGAGCCTTTAATTGGGATATTTTTGTTATTCTGAGTTAATGTATTTGAAGTGGATTTTTTATTAGCATGATAAGTGAACTTTGAATGAATACATGTTGAATCATTCTATTGACTCGAAGAGAGGATTTCTTGAAATGTTATTTATTAATGATTAAGACCGACTTCGTGGTTCAATCGGTATTGGTTATTGTTTGAAAGATTAAACGAGATATTCATGTGTGGGAATAAAATTTCATTTCTTTACGGGTAAAAGACGGTTAATCTGAATGAAAAGTGTGCGTTTCCTAGCAGACGTTGATATGATTTAAAGTTTCTATGAATGGTAAAGTTATAGCCTTGAAAAAAATTGAACGGTCTATAGCATGATAGTAAAGTTTAGAACAAATCAAGAACATTTTGAATCAGAACATTAGATTTGGTTTTGCCTACATCGGGCAAGAAATTCTTGATTTTTCAGTGATGTGTCGTCAAACAAATTGTGATACTTTTTGAGACAAAAAGGCAATGTGATAGCTTAATATATCTACTATCATAGAAAGATTTAAGTTTGAGATAGCATAGATGATTCGAGATTGTTGTTGTATGACCTTTGAGAAAAGGAAAATGTGGTTACCAGTGCTTGGGTAGAAAGTCCAGAACTTATACAGAGAGTTTGCAAGAAAACTCACAAGAGTGATGCATTGGTGTTCAAGTTTGGAACTCGACATTTCTGATCTTTGTGTTTGAATATATGAAATGTTATCAAGGTTAAAGTTGAATATCAGATGATGTCAGAACGATTCTTGCTAGTGGTGGTAATTGAATGAAAATGAGAATTAGGTTACTATAGATTTCATACCAGGATTATTCCTATCTTGGAAAGAAGAAGATGTTATGTGACTTTTTGTTAAGTAATTGATGAATCTGCAAATCATGTCAATAAGTACTGAATTTTCGCTCATCAGACTTATGGGATTAAGTATCTTGAGATTGTTGAATTTCTTAAAATGCTAGTTTTTGTTAATCAGATTGAGATCTGGGATTTATATCATGGATTATCGAAAAAGCTAAAAGAGGCTCTGAATTTTAATGACGACCAGAGGTTGAATTAGTAAACTGTCGAGCTGTATAAAATGATAGAGAACTTAAGGCCATGATATCAGGTTGGCTACATCATTTGAATCCTAGAGGATTCAAGTATGATACGTATATATATTTTATGAAGGTATGAGTTCAATCCTTGTGTACATGAATTCTCTGATAGAAGTCAGGATTCGGTTGATGTGTCGTACAATAAAGAATTTCTCAAGTCTTTAGTATGAGAAATTAAAGAGCTATGTGTTAAGCGTAGCCTGAGTAAAATTTCTTTTGCAATGAATATGAGATAGTGGAGTTTATGTGTAAACTACTCTTCTGGTAAGATTTTTGGGGACGAAAATCCCTAAAGGAGGGAGAATTGTAACATCTCGAATTAGAGCCTAGTCGAAATAGTGATTTTGAGACCACAAATCTGAATAAAAAATAATTATTTTATAATTATTATAAGGCCTATGACATGTTTATATGCTTGTGTAAAAATTTCATGAAGAAATTTTATGTCTAAGGTGCTCGATTGGACTTCAAGGACTAAATTGAATAAATTGTAAAACTTGAGTTCTAGAAGCTTCAAGTATGGAATTGAATTGATTTATTAATTAGAGGTCCTTAAAGAGTAATTTGACCAAGTTCTAAAAATTTTGGAGAAAAATAGACATGGTTAGGTAAAATTTCAAAGAAAGGCATTAAGGGTATTTTAGTCATTTAGTAATTAAATGAATTAAAAAGGGAAAACAAAGCAAAAATTTGCTCATCCTTCTTCCTCATGGCCGAATATGCTTGGAGACTCCATGGCTAGGGTTTTTGTCATTTCCAAGCTCAATAGTAAGTGCTCTCAAGCACCGTTTTTAATGTTATTCGTATTTTTGAGATCCTCGTGACATGATCTACTCATTTCTACCCATATTTTGAGCTAGGGTTCATATTTAACAATTTACCCATCCATGACATGCTAGTATTTTAATGTTTTATGGAGGAATATGAATGTTTGATGCATGATGAACATCTTTTATTAGGTGATTTCTAGTGAAAACACCTAAACAAGGGACGTGTTTGTAAAAGTGTAAAAGTGAGTAGTAATAATGTGAAATAAAAGAAAATATGGGCTGATATGAGCATAGTAAAGGTTTGGCTAAGCTTGGGTAATTAAGAAAATGCATACATTTCATTTTACGAGCCTAAGGGCTAAATCGTAAATATGTAAAAGATTAGGGGTCAAAATGTAAATTTTCAAAAGAATGATTTATGGACCCATTTGAATAGTGTAAATAATAAATAAGTTAAATTTGGCATTATAGATCAAGAAAAACGTGAATCGGGACTTGATCGATGAAAGAATAAAGTATACGACGACTAGGCTTGATTATCATCATTTTGTACTGAGGTAAGTACATATGCAAATAATGTGGTGTTGTAGTATGTTTTAATGCTTTAATATATTGTGATAAATGTTTTATTGTAATTATGAGTTATATGCTTATTGATTGTTATGAAAGCATTAATGTTATCATGGTCGTTAACCACGAGAATACGAACAAGTACGATGGAGATAATACATGTAAGTGAAGAAAATCCCATTTGAACCTTAGGAATAGTTAGGATACAAGTGACATGTCACTAGGAAATAAGAGATCCAAGCTCGTTGAGTTGGTCCGAGTTCATGAGAAATCCGAACTTGTTGAGTTGGTCTAAGTTCGTAATGTGAGGCATCCAAGCTCGATGAGTCGGTCCAAGTTCATTATGGATGTGATGCATGTAACATCCGAGCTCATTGAGTTGGTCCGAGTTCGCTATGAATGTCTACATGTTATGAGGTAGCTTTGGCTACGTATTTACATGAGGCACTTATGTGCAAGTTTTCTGCGTATCCAATAGTATTCTAATGTGTTCAACGGGTAATGTAATGATTGTAATGAAGTCTCGAGGAGGGCATATGAAAGAGTTATGGTTATTGATACTTTACTATGAGTACAAGTACGTATGCTAAACCTATGAGTAATTCTTTGATAAAGATCTATTTAAGATAAGCAAGTATGTATGTGTATATGATACGTAAGCAAAGAGGTTTGAATGAAGAATAATCTTTATGTATATGTTATCATGTTTTTGAATGTTAATTGTTTATCACTATCACATATTATTTGCATGTGGACTTACTAAGCTTTAATGCTTACTCCCGTCTCTTTTCCATCCATTGTAGTTCCGCCAAGCTAGCTCGGGGATCAGAAGCTGTCGGAGTATTCGATACACTATCAAAAGACTTTTGGGTATAGTGAAATTATTATTTTGAGTATGGCATGTATAGGAACTTGGTCATTTTGTGTTGTGTGTCATGCTATTTGGCCAAATTGTGAAGGCTTATGATGATGATGATTCTTTTTGTAATGGCCATGTGATATGGCTCATATTTGATCATTTGGGTTGTAATCTAATTACCTATGCATGCATGTGTTAGTGTTTTGATGGTAGGACATGTTAGTGCTTGGTGAGTGCATGATAATGATGTGATATGTTGTTGATTGATGAATGTATGGTAAAGTGTGGATTAAGTGCTAAAGGTTAAAGGATGACCTAATGACTTAAAATGATTATGTGTATGAATACATAGTTCGAAGTTATGGTAACAAGTTTAATAATGCATGAAAATGGTGTAGAATGCCTCTACATGGTGAAATAAATGAGTGTGCAATAAAATGACATTATGAAGATGTGAGAGTGCTATGGTGTAGAGTATTTGAATGCATAAATATGTCATGTTGCATGTTATAAAGTGTGTTTGAATATATGAGTGATTGAGGGTGACCATTGGCTTGGAAAATAGCCTCCAAAAAGGTCCACACGGGTAGACACACAGGCATGTGTCTAGGCCGTGTGTGACACACGGTCTGCCCCATAAGCGTGTTGAATGGCTGTAACAGACCTATTTTGGGCCTAGTCAGAACAGTGGTTTTGGAACCACTATTCTGGGGCCGGAGAAATTATTTTTAATGTTATTTTATGTGTTATAGCATTATTATATGAGTGCATGAAAATTTTGGTGAAATAATTTTAGCGATTGCTAGCTTAATTGAGAAAAAGGACTAAATCACATAAAGGGCAAAAGCTTTGTTTTGTTAGATAAATATGTTAAATAGCTAGAGAACCAAAATTTGGGGTCTTTAAAGAGCAAATGGACCCTTAAGAAAGGCTTGACCGGCCATAGAGAGAAAGAAAGTAGAAAAGTCAAAATTAGGTGTGGTTGGTAACTTAATTTTGACTAGAAATAGAATAAAATAAAACAAAAGGTATCATCTTTTCATCTCTATTCTTCTCCATCAAAAATGGTAGCAAACAAGGGGGTTTTAAGAGCCTAAACTTTCAGCTACTTAGTTCTCTTGCAAGTAAGTGATTTTGATGACTTTTCTTGATGATTTTTACATTTTGGGGACCCCTAAAGCTTAATCTAGCTATTGAGGGGACTATTTTGCAAAATGGTTGAGAGTTTAGGGTTTTGACATGAAATCATATGTGTTGTTAACTGAAATTTTATGGAAGAATATGAGTTATGGTTGTGAGATAAACAACTTTTGTAAAGTGATTTTCATGGAAAACACCGGGCCATTTTGTAAAAGTTATAAAATAGGTTGTAATTGTATGAAATAGTGGAAATTTGGGGTTGTCATAAGAGTAATAAATTGTCGGTTAGGCTTGGCTAATAAGAAAATTCGATAAAAATCGATTTCAGGGCCTAGGGGTAAAATGGTCATTTTGCCAAAAATGTAAATTTTGATTGTCCAAATTTATTTAGTGATTAAATGAGTGAATTTCATCATGTTAGATCAAGAAAAATCAAGATTCGGGCTTAAATCGAGAAAGTACGTAGTTAAGGACAAAAAAGAGAATAATTAGCCGAAATTACATTTGAGGTAAGTCCGTGTGACTAAATAAACATGTTATTCATGTTATTGTTAATATACTTGAAATCTATCTTGCTATGATGGTATTGAATTTTATGTTGATGATATTGTAGATGAGAAAGTGATGCCAAATGTTAATAACATTTATGTAATGATTGAATGCTTGAAAATTTGATAGAATATGATATTTCATTGAAACGAGTAAGTTGGGTGTAAATAATGCAACTACATGGTTATTATGTGCGATTAAATTGATATAACATAAAATTTTTTATTGTGAAAATGAGTATGCATGATGAGACTTAACGTGATAAACTCTCGATTGAACATTTGGAATAGATTTGGATATTCATGCCATGACATTGGATGATATGTGTGCTAGTGTAAGACATGTCTGGGACATGCATCAGCTTTGAGACGAGAGCTAGTGTAAGACATGTCTCGTACATGCATCAACCTCGAGATATACAAGCTAATGTAAGACTTGTTTGGGACATGGCATCGACACCGATAGATGAGAGCCAGTGTAAGACCTGTCTAGGACATGGCATCGGCCTCGATATATGAAAGTCAGTGTAAGACCTGTCTGGGACATGGTATCGACTTTGATGTGCTAGCCAGTGTAAGACCATGTCTGGGACATGGCGTCGGCATCTTATCCCTTGTTTGGGGCTATTGAATATCCTGTAGTATTCCAAATGGTTCAACAGGAGATTTATGGTTTACATCGAAATGAAAGAACTTATGACCATGTGGTGAGTGGTACAAGGACTTACATGAAATTGATGAGATGTGAATTCAATTCATGTTGTATGATTAGTAAGGAATGAATATGAACATGTTGAGTAACATAGGTATGTATGCCAAGCCCATGAGAAATGATTTCGGTTTATGGTGCACATTTTGTGAAGATGTAAATAGGTAATTCATGCCTATGAGAATGATTTTGTGATGACCTTATGATTATAGATCTATACTTATGATGTATGAATATGTATCTTTACCAATGTGGTGAAAATGAATTAATATGGTGTGATAAACTTAGTATCGTAAATTTACACTAAAATAGTTTTGGACAGCAACCATAGTCCGACGTTGAAAATCCACCAAAAATTATGGAAATTGAGTTAGAGGCTGAATAAAATATGAAATTAAATCTTAATGAGTCTAGTTTCACATAGAAGAAACAGTGTAAGCGAAGGAGTTTCATATTATAAAATATTTAAATTGTTGTGAGACCGAGACAGAATGATTTTGGAATCCCCTGTCCCAATTTGGGAAAATCATTATAAATTGTAAAAAATAATTATGGGGTATAATTTATATGCTTAGAATTCTTAATGAGTATATTTTCAAGAGAAATAGATAGGAACATCATCCAAGTCTCGTATTGTGAGATAATTAATTTTTAGTGAAGAGGGGTTGGAACTATCAGACAGCAAAAAAAGGGATAACTTTAAGGAATAAACTGTACTAATTGACCAATGATAAGTCGTAATTTATACATATTTTTATCCCATGCTTAGCACATTTTTTGATGAATTATCATTAGATTTGTGGAATTTGATGCTCATAATCCTTTAATTTCATGTTTTATACTTAGGCAAGCATAGGAGAGTAAAAAGAGCGAGAAATGGGCCAAAAACGGCGAAAATGGGTCAACGTGGGAAATCAACACGGCCTGGACTTCCTCATACGGGTAGACCACACGCCTGTGCTTATTTAATAGGCTCTAACACAGCCTGGACTTCCACACAAGGATAGACCACACGTCCGTGTCTTTCTAATAGACTCGAACACGGCCTAAGCTACCTCATACTGGTGTGGCACACAGCTGTGTCCCTGTCGGGCCCAAGACTAGTTCTATTCGGAAAAGGGCACTTTGGAGGGTTTTGATGTATTTTAAAGCCTATATTAACACCCTAGAGGAGGATTAAAGGAGACACGCGGAGTAGGAGGTAAGGAATTACTCAAAGAAAGCCAATTGATCCATCTCAGAAGCCGGATTCTCCTTCAAGACTGAAGATCTCCCTTAAATTTCCTTCAGGGGTTTTTGGGTTTCTTGATGTTTTGTTATTATTATTCTTCTGAGATGTTTTCTTTTACACATATGAACTAAACTCTCTAAATACCTAAGGGGAATGAAACCTAAGATGAATCTTGTTACTATTTTCTGAATTATACGATAAATACTTGATGTGTTCTTAATTATGTGTTCTTAATTCTTGTTTTAATATTCCAGGATATTGATTCAAGTATTGATGTGTATTCAGAGGAGCAAAATTCTCTGTCTAAGAGAAGATCTAGCATAATTAAGCGGAGTTGTATGCAATCCTAGACATAGGACGACATAAATCTGCTGGATTAGGGTCAAACCTAATAAGGGAATCGATAGATCGAGTTAATGCAACACTAGGGGTTTTAATTAGAAAGAGATTTCAATTAATCAACCTAGGGTTAGATGTTGTTAGTCTCGAGAGAGATAATAATATAAATTAGGGATTTCCACGGATCAAGTCAAGTGGATAAATCGGCTAATTCAGAGTTAAATAACAAGTGAAGTCTAGGTGGATTTTTCCTTGGGTATTGTCCAAATCAATCAGTTTTCCCAAAAATAATTCCCCAATCTACTTCTTATGCATTCGTAGTTTAGTTAATTAGTTTAGCAAAATCAAATCTCCTTATTTTTAGGCTAGATAATAAAAAGAAGGTTAATACTAGTACTTTTAGTTCCTGTAGGTTCGACATTCCGGTCTTGCTATAAGCTATACTACTGTTCGATAGGTGCGCTTGCCTTTATCATGATAATAGTTAGTTTTCAAGTACGATCAATTATAAATTTAAAACTTATCACGCACACCAAGTTTTTGGCGCCGTTGCCGGGGAACTAAGATATTAGGAACGCTTAATTTTTATTACTTTAGCCATTTTTACTTTTATTGCAATTTAATTTTTATTTTTTAATTTTTCTTTACTAATTTTTCTTTTTCTTTATTTCTAGCAGGTTTTTATAGTTTATTACTAGAAGAAACTCGTCAGGACCTCTACTTTTTGATAGTGAGATCGAGAGCACAGCTCGCAGAAATCGAAGAGAAATAAGGCGAAGCCTACAATACATAGAGGTAGGGCAAGAGGACGATATCCATAATACAACCGAGGAGATAGCCTATAATTAGAATAATCCACTACCTCCTGTGGTTGATGCTGATCCAGTAAATTAAAACCCTACTCCACGTACTATGTATGATTATGTTAAACCTACTTTAACAGGAACTGAATAGAGTATAGTTAGGTCTGCTGTTGTTGTAAATAATTTTGAACTGAAACCTAACACTATTCAAATGATACAACAGTTTGTTCAGTTTGATGGTTTGTAGGACGATGATCCAAACACTCATTTGGCGAATTTTCTGGAATTCTGCATCACTTTTAAGATAAATGGCGTTTCTAATGATGCCATTCGCCTTCAGTTATTTCCCTTTTCATTAAGGAACAAAGAAAAACAGTGGTTAAACTCGTTACCACGAAGGTCAATCACTTCTTGGGAATAAATGACCGAAATTTTTTCATTAAAATATTTCCCACCGACTAAAATAGCCAAACTAAGGAATGATATCTCTTCTTTTGTGCATATGGATTTAGAAACTCTCTATGATGCATGGGAGAGGTACAAGGATCTATTGAGAAGATGCCCTCACCTTGGGTTACCTCTGTGGCTGCAGGTTCAAACTTTTTACAACGGTGTTAACACCTCAACGAGGTAACTTATCGATGCAGCCGCCAGTGGAATGTTAAACAACAAAATACCAGAAGAGGCTTACGAATTTATTGGAGAAATGTCACTGAATAACTATCAGTAGCAAGTTATGAAAACAAAATCGACGAAAGCTACTGGCGTTTTCAACCTCGACGTGGTTACTATGCTCTCTAACCATGTAGAAATTTTAAATAAAAAGATTGACGGTTTATGTGGTTCTACTCAGGTACATCCAGTGATGAGGTGTGATTCAAGTGGAGGAGGAGTACACACAGATTATCCAACCTTCAACCCTAGCACCGAGGAGGAACAAGTTCAATATATAGGTAATAATAATTCTAGATCTCAAAATAAACCATACAGTAACATGTATAATGCAGGTTGGAGGAACCATCCCAACTTCTCGTGAGGTGGTCAAGGAAATCAAAGGCCACAACATCCCCTAGGTTTTCAACAACCACCTTACTAGCTGGAAAAGAAGCGGAACCTTGAGGAGATGCTAACGAAATTCATCTTAGTGTCCGGAACACATTTTCAGAACACCGAGATAGCTCTTAAAAATTAGCAAGCGTCAATTCAAGGGCTCGAGAATCAAATAGGCCAGTTGGCAAAGATGATTTCTGAACGACCATAAGGTAGCTTGCCGAGTAACACTAAAACTAATCCAAAGGAGTAACTTAATGCAATCACTATTCGAGATAATAAAGGGTTAGTTGAACATAAACCAAAACCGATGCAAGGAATGGTGGTGAGTAAAGGTAAGGATGAGGTAGACCACAGTGAGCAAAAGCCGGGAAGTAGAGAATATAAACCTCGTGTGCCATACCCCAGTGCGACAAAGAAAGACCACACAGATGAAAAATTTGGTAAATTCCTTAAATTATTAAAGAAATTACATATTAACTTACCGTTTATTGAAGCTCTTTCGCAGATGCCAAATGCAGTTAAATTTTTAAAGGATCTTTTAGCAAATAAGCAGAAGTTGGATGAGGCGTTGCATGTGGAGTTAAACTCAGTTTGCTCAGCCATTTTACAGAATAAGCTACCCAACAAATTGAAAGATCCAGGGAGTTTTGTAATTCCTTGTTTAATTGGTAGTTTAGATGTTAATAATGCATTGGCTAATTTAGGGACGAGTATTAATGTCATGCCCTATAAAATGTTTAAACAACTAGGTCTTGGGAAACCCAAATAAACTAGGATGAGCATTCAGCTAGCAGATAAAACCATTAGATTTCCTAGAGGTATTATTGAAGATGTACTTGTTAAAGTTGATAAGTTAATTTATATTCCCAGTTGACTTTGTTGTTTTAGATATGGATGAGGATAGTAACGTGCCTTTGATTTTAGGAAGACCCTTTTTAGCAACTACTAGAACTATTATTGATGTTGGTACAGGTGAACCCACACTTTGTGTGGGTGATGAAACAATCACTCTTCAAGCTCGTAATTTGAGTAACACATCACATAGTGACAGTGGTTGTATAAATCATGCTACTAATATTGATCATGTGGTGCAACCTTCGTTGCAGGAAACACGTTCGAAGAGCATAAATGAGCCATGTTCAAATAACAACAAAGGACCCATCTATGAAGAATGAAGGCTTCATATCGATGAACTAGATGAATGGCGAACACATGTTCCGGAGAAACCTAAAGCACCCGAAAAATCACATTGACACCACGATGAGCGTAGGGATGAGACAAAGCAAATTAAAGTTGGGGATAAAGTATTGATAGATGAAAAGGACCCCCGAGTTGATACTTCAGAGCTTAACACGCATTTGAGCGACTCCTTTCACTGCATCGAATGTTTTCCCATGCAAGATGCGATCGAGGTAAATCATTCTCAATACGGCACTTTTAAGGTAAATATTACTCGACTTAAACTCTATGTGGATAATAGAATTGATAACGAGAAAGAGGAGTCTCGATTCCATGATCTACTGTAATCATGCAAATAAGAGGTAAGTCGAGCTTAGACTTTAAATAAACACTTCCCGGGAGGCAACCCGAGCACTAACGGTGTTGATTTCTTTAAATTTTAGTTTTTAACATCTAAACCATTAACTGAGTCCTTGAACACAGGTTTCCCAAATCCACACGGCCAGGCACACGGGCATGCCTTAGGCAGTGCACATACCACGGGCGGAGACACGACCATGCGATGCGACCATGTGAAAACAGAGCAAAATTTTGTCCAAAACACGGGATTCGATACATTGCCATGGCCGTCCGACATGGCCATGGGAAATCCTACCAAATTAACATGGGCATGCAACACTCCCGTGACTACAAGGCGTGGTAGAAATAGAGAAATTAACACGGGCGTGTGACACACCTGTGCCCACCACCCGTGGTCGAAACTGTCAAAATAACATGGGCGTATGCATATATACACGGGCGTGGGAGAAGTGAACAAGGCAAGACACGGCCGTGTGACACTGAGGGCAATATACATCTTAAGTGTGGGGGGTTATTTATATCATTATCAGAAAAACCCCTGAATTTTGTCTTATTCTCACGTGACTCACTCATATCACTATTAGAATGAATTTTGATTAATTTATGATTCTTATTGATATATCTTGAATTAAAACATAGGAATTTATACATTGATTGTTTAAACTTTAAGTAAGTAGAGAATCAAGCATGATAAGTTGATTTTTGAGAATTAAAAATTTTTAGGTTATTTCCCCAAGTTTAGGTATTATCTTGAAGTTGAAATTCACAAAGTTAACATCAAAAAGCCATAATTTTTGTGAGATCTTGAGCCTTTAGAGCATATATTATTTCTTTCATGCTCACTTTTATTGTTGCTATGAGTGCGTCAATATTGATTTGTTATTCTAGAACTTGCTTCGATTATGCATGTCAAGACCACACCATTGATTTGATATGTCGAGATGATAAAGGAACTTAAGTGTAACCCACTCACTCCATAAAAAAATCTACCTTCATAATTAACCCTTAGTGAACCCCCTTGAGCCTAACAAGCAATTCATTGATTCACCCTCAATATTAACCCATAACACATTATTGTTGAAATCCCCTCAATTAATTTGATCCCTATTTTTGTCGAGATTTGATTTGAATAAATTGCTTAGCTATGTTTTATTTCTGATAGTTAGCAAAGTCCTATGTTACTTGATTTGTTCTTAAAAAAAACGAAGTTGTTGTAATGTATCCATTATGAAAAGCTCAATTCTAGGATCATCTAATTAGGAATGTAATTTTTTCAGTTTTAGTATTTTTCTAGTTAGGTAATTTTTCAATTAAATTTCAATTCTAACCTTCTTTTTTAGCTTGTGACAACACCCCCTAACCAAAGCCACGTTACAACCCTCTAAAGACCTTTTGATTAATGTATCATCTTAATATATAGTGGTGGAGATTTGATTTTCACGCAAGCCTATGGTAATAACTTTTCATATTGACTGTTGAGTGCTTAATTTGTTGTCCTTAAACACCTCGAGTGATTTGAGTGAATATTTAGTTGGGATGTTAAACTCTGTGATATTTTGAATTAAAGGTGATTACTTAGATGAGGGGAGACACCTATGTTTTCGTGATAAAATGCTCAACATGGAATGTTTGAAACTCTGATGTTCTTCTAGTTGAATTCTCAATGTATGATTACTTATGGATTATTTTGAGATATTATTGATAGGAGTTATAAGTTTAGAAAAATGAATTCTTAAGTGTGAATTGAGGATTTTACTTGAGGACAAGCAAATGCTTAAGTGTGGGGGTATTTGATAAGTCGTAATTTATACATATTTTTATCCCATGCTTAGCACATTTTTGGATAAATTATCATTAGATTTGAAGAATTTGATGCTTCTAATCCTTTAATTTCATGTTTCATACTTAGGCGAGCATAGGAGAGTAAAAAGAGAGAGAAACGGGCTAAAAATGGCGAAAATGGGACAATGTGGGAAATCAACATGGCATGGACTTCCTCACACGGGTAGACCACACGCCCGTGCTTATTTAACAGGCTCTAACACACCTGGACTTCCACTCACGGATAGACCACACGCCCGTGTCTTTTTAATAGACTCGAACACGGCATAAGCCGCCTCACACGAGCGTGGCACACGGCCATGTCCCTATCTGGCCCAAGACTAGTTCTATTCGGAAAAGGGCACTTTTGAGGGTTCTGAAGTATTCTAAACCTATATTAACACCCTAGAGAAGGATTAAAGGATACATGCGGATTAAAAGGCAAGGAATTACTTGAAGAAAGCCGATTGATCCATCTCAGAAGCTGTAGTCTCCTTCAAGATTGAAGATCTCCCTTAAATTTCCTTCAGGGGTTTTTGGGTTTCTTGATGTTTTTTTATTATTATTCTTCTGATATGTTTTCTTTTACACATATGAACTAAACCCCCTAAATACCTAAGGGGAATGAAACCTAAGATGAATCTTGTTACTATTTTCTGAATTATACAATACATACTTGATTTGTTCTTAATTATGTGTTCTTCATTCTTGTTTTAATATTCCAGGATATTGATTCAAGTATTGATGTGCTTATTCAGAAGAGCAAAAGCCCCTGTCTAAGAGAAGATCTAGCATAATTAAGCGGAGTTTCATGCAATCCTAGACATAGGACGACATAAATCTGCTGGATTAGGGTCAAACCTAATAAAGGAATCCATAGATCGAGTTAATGCAACACTAGGGGTTTTAATTAGAAAGAGATTTCAATTAATCAACCTAGGGTTAGACGTTGAGAGATAATAATATAAATTAGGGATTTCCACAGATCAAGTCAAGTGAATAAATCGGCTAATTCAGAGTTAAATAACAAGTGAAGTCTAGGTGGATTTTTCGTTGAGTATTGTCCAAATCAATCAGTTTTCCCAAAAATATTTCCCCAATTCACTTTTTGTGCATTCGTAGTTTAGTTAATTAGTTTAGAAAAATCAAATCCCCTTATTTTTTGGCTAGATAATAAAAAGAAGGTTAATACTAGTACTTTTAGTTCCTATAGGTTCGACATTCCAGTCTTGCTATAAGCTATTCTACTGTTCGATAGGTGCGCTTGCCTTTATCGTGATAATAGTTAGTTTTCAAGTACGATCAATTATAAATTTAAAACTTATCACGCACACCAGCGAAACCAAAAATTCTAAAAATTTTATGGTAAGAAGATATGTGAGTCTAGTTTCAAGAAAAATTAGCAGAAGTTAATTTGGAGTTCCGTAGCTCCTGATATAAATAATTTAACAACTATGACTCGAGAAAACAGCTTGACCTGAACATAAATAAAAGTGTAAATATGGATTTATTACCTTGAGAAGCAAATTGATAAATTGCTTATTATTTTCATACGGTCTTACTAAGCTATAAAGCTTGCTCCTTTCCTTTCCTTTTCTTTAGTGTTGATAGGTTAGCTCGGGGTTGGAGATCGTGGGAGGTAGCATCACACTATCAAGCCATTGCCTTTGAAGTAGTGACCGATATTTGTTAAGCGTTTTCGTGTGAGTGGCATGTATAGGGACTTAGTTTTTATGTTAGCCATTATTATGATTAGCCAAAGGGATTGGCTTACATTGAGTTACTTATATATGGCCATGAGGTGTGGCTCATAGTGATTTTGGTTTGTAAATCTATCTATCTATGCCATGTTCTAATGCTTGTTGGTTTGTAAACCATATATACCAACCATGTACGGGTAAGGGGTGTTACAATCGCCGTGTGTCCCCTGCACTGAAAATTTCCAAGTCAGTATGCATGGTAGTAAACACACGGGCAGAGACATGACTGTGTGTCTCAACCGTGTGAAGGACACGGCCTAGCACACAAGCGTGTGCCTTGGCCGTGTGCCTCTAAATGAATGATGATGTCATAAATAGAATGTCCAGGTTTTTAGACACGGGCATGTCTAGGCCGTGTGAGGGACACGGGCCAGGGACACGAACGTGTGCTCAGCCATGTGAAAACCCCTGTAGGTTTGAAATGAAAAATAAATTTTAGAATTCCACATGGGTATGGGACACGGGTGTGTCCCAAAGCACACGAGCGTGTGCATTGCCTCCACACGGGTGTATGCATTACCTCCACACGGGTGTGTGCATTGCCTCCCCACGGGCATGTGCAATGCCTCCACACGGGCGTGTAAGACTTAAACCTAAAAATTTTCTTAAAATTTTCTTAAGCTCTTGGTTTAGTTCCAGATTGCTTTTAATGTATGTTTTGGGCCTCGTAGGTCCATGATACGGACAATATGAATTTGTTTGTTTGGTTTTAAATTTGGAGTGAAATTTTATGACCCGTATTTTCTCAGAGATGCCCTGTTTATGTAAGGAAAGGCCTCGTACCTTGTCTCGACCTCGGGTACGGGTAAGGGATGTTACAGTAAGCTATATAGCTTAGTAAGCTCGTATGAAAGAAATAAGCAATCGTACTATACATTAATCATGCAAGTAATAAAACATAAGATAATATAATTTACCATAATCTCGTGACCATAATTCACTTCCATCATAACTTACCATGAAATCGTCGTTTCACGAATTAATAATCATAAGCTTTGAGTACATACCTGTACCATCTCGTAATAATTTTGTACTTAGTCTCATCGTTGTCATACCAAATGAACCACTCAGAATAATAAATTCAGATACTCTGGAAACCTTGCTCACAAGGTGCCACACATATAGCCATTGCTACCTCTATCTCATAACACAAGCTGTTAGTCGAGACATAGCTACACAGTGCTGCTCACACAAGCTGTCAAGTAACCACAACATATGCCAATATACTCAGCCAATAGTAGGACGTACAGGACCAGCACTGGGATCACATAACATAAAACCCTAGTAACATATCACTTGTATCCTGATCTATTCCTAAGGTTCGATTGGGATTTCTTGCTTGCGAAATTGTTTTCAAATGTGTCTGCAAGGTCGATTACACAATTCATGCATAAATTAAAGCATTTAAACACATTTAAAGTCAAACTTATTTAACATACGAACTTACCTCGGTTACAAAAACGGCCAAAGGGATCTATTCGTCAATTACTTTGTTTTTCCCCCAATCTAGACTCGAACTTCATTTTTCTTAATTTATAATACCATGTTTAACTTATTTAATCATCACATTATTCAATTCAGCCCAAAAACACATTATGAAAAAATTTACATTTTTCCCCTAACTTTTCATCATTTTACAATTTAGTCTCTAAGCTCATAAAATGAATTTCATTCAATTTATTTACAATCCAAGCCTAGAAAAATGTTTTTTGTACTCTTAAAAGCCCAAAATTTTTATTTATTCACACTTTTCTACACATTTTGTAGACTTTTACAAATAAGTCCCTATTTGACTTTTTACCAAAAATCACTTTACAAAAGTCGTTTAACAAACAAAAAACATACATTTTCTACCATCAAACATCAAAATACAAGTATATTCATCATGGGTAAAATTTTAAACTTTAAATTTCTTTCAAATTAGTCCTTGAAATACCTAAATCAAGTTACAATGATCTCAAAAATATAAAAATCATTAAAAACATGACAAGAACGGACTTATTATTGAGATTGAAAGCTTGGCCAAACCCTAGCTATGTCTCCTCTTCTAATTTTCTACTATGGGGGTGAAATTGAAGAAGATGACATCTTTTATTTAGTTATTTTGGCTTTATTTACCAAATTACCTATTTACCCCTCACTTAAACTTTGAAATTTTACCTACTCCATGTCCAGTTTTGTCCATCCAAAATTATAATGGTCTAATTACCATTTCAGGACCTCTAATTTAGAATTTCATAACAATTTACTATCATTAGCTTATAAAACTCAAATTTTGTACCTATTGCAATTTAGTCCTTCTAGTCAAATTGAGTACTCAATCGATAAAGTTTTTTAACGAAATTTTCACACAATTATTCTATCATGCTGCAGACCTTAAAGAAACAATAAAATAAATATTTCTACCTCAGATTTGTGGTCCCAAAAATACTATTTTAATTTGTCCCAAAAACGGGCTGTTACATGTCATGAACTTTGGGATATTCACCCTATCTTGATAGTTTCATGATTGAGGTGGAGGTTAGATAGTGTAAAGTTACCTTAATCTGGCCTTATACTATTTAGTATTTTGTTGTGTTAAGGTATATATATAAAAATATAGATTTATCTAACCATAGTGATTTATTAGTAACATGAATTTATTATTTATGTTTAATATATGTTTTATTTATACCTATTCATTTTATTCTTATATGAATAAATAAAGTTTTTAAATATAAGAAATTTTTATCATTCATGTTGAAAAGAAGTGCAAAAGTGTATATTATTTAAAATAAATTAAGCATTCATTAAGGTTATATAATAAAATGATTACATGCTCCTGAAGAGCTAATATTGTATCAATTTGTAAAAAGCTTTTAAAAGCTAATATTTTACCTCCTTGTGATGCAAAATTTTGTAAAACATAATACTATTTTTCAAACAAAAAGGTATTTGTTAAAGGAAATCTTTATGTGTTATACATTAAAACTATAGATAGAAATAACATGAGATACTTGTGTATTTGTATTATATCTATTCCCCGAGGGAATTTATTACACTTATATTATTGACATATAAGATAGTGAAAGGAAGTTCATAGTGTTAGTATGACTGATTAAATAATCTCAAGTCAATGATGATGCAAGATAATTTGTTGAGAATTTATATGATTATATTAAAGAATGAGAAGCAATCTTCATTTTAATAATTGTCATCAAAACTAATTCTTTAGAGAAATATTAAACTAACACCAGCTAAAGTTAGAGGTCGGTTGTATTTTTTTATGCAATCAAAATAATATATGAGATCATGTATCACATGTGTGCAGTTGGAAACTCAAAATTATATAGGGTTTTCCTATATATTTTTACCACCTTTTTACTTAATAATTACGTTTATCTTGAGTAATTGTTATTAAAATAAATGAATTTTACTTAGTTAGTAATATTGGGCATGAATTTATAAAGTATTTGAAATTGTGCTTAATTACATTATTTTTGTACATATTTTATATTATTTCATGTTAATTTATTAATATGTGATTTTTCACTATGTATGAGGGCCATTGAAGATGTGATTAATGTGAATGAAACATGGACATGCACAAATAAATTCATGTGGACGGCAAGACCATGCAATTTGGGTCAAGAGGTTGATAATTTGACCCAGTAAAAGAGGTGCTAAAAGATGGACATGTCTGCTAAATTATTGGATTGAGAAACCATCCAACAAGGGGGAACTAATGCCCAGTTTCGACACAAGTAAATGGCAGCCCAAAAGCAAGCTTTGGGGTATTTAATTGAAGGTCCTTGTGGTTGGAAAATAATCAGAAATCAACCCAACTCCCTTGCTGTTGAAACTCTCCACCCTATGCCTATTAACAGCCATGCTTTGAATTCAAATTGAGGAGGCTAAGTCATCCCCTTCTCCTTGAAATATGGGAATTTTGAATCAATTTTTAGCTAACTCTACCCCTTACCTTCACCTATAAATATCATGCACCAATCCCTTAATCCATCATCCCTCACAACTCATTTCTATTCTTTCATTAGCATTTTCTCCTCAATTTATTTCCTTTTTCCTTCCATTGCATAGCTGCCCATCTCCTTTCCATCTTTTAGCCACAAAAGCTGTGTCAAAAGCATTCTTTGGCCAGCCACCTTAAGAACTCCTTAGCAAAAGAAGCATCGAGCAAAATGGAGGAGCACATCATTTAGAATAGATTCGAAAAGTTCTTTGAAATTTGAATCACGATCGAAATAGATCCGTAAAAATTTCTTTGAACTAAATAGAGTTTACTCTTTCCTCTTATTATTTATTTTTATTATGTTTGCTTTGAGTTTATTGTTTTTGACATCAACAATGATATTTTAAATCATATTTGCTAGGATGGTTATGTTAATTCAATAAGATTTATTTTATTCAAGTTTAACATGTTTAGGCATCAGTCAATCATGTTTTCAATTAATATCATGATGCATTCCATTCATATGTGATTGGGTGCACTCAGATTAGCTGAGCGATCCTAACTAGACGACGGCTAGTAGACACATAATTGAAAAGTGCAATACTCAATTTAGATCCTTAAACCCAACTAAGTTGAGGTTCATAATATCTTTAGTTAGCTCTATTATCTTCCATAGTTTTTAAGTTTATGTAATTAAATTGTTGCAAACGTAAATGTCCCTATGACCTTACATAAATGCTAAGAAACCCTTAGTTAATATGATCAGTAAAATGCATATTTAGCTAAGTAAAAGATTCTGAAAGGACTTAATTTGGTTTCCAAACTCATGAAAGATCAAGTTGTCGTGGAATTATTTCCTAACATTGTTAAGCATTAATTATCCTAGACCATTTAATGTTGGTTTTTTTTTTCGCTAAAGCCATTCATTCATACATTGAGGTAAATTGCATCTAGATTAGAATTGCATAGGGATCAATCTTTGCATCTAATTAACTTTACATCAAATTGTTAATTATAATTTTTCAATTAAGTGGTTAAGCTTATACAGTCTCTGTGGAGACGATAACTCATTTTACTTACTTATTACTTGAACGACTGTGTACACTTGCGCATATTTCTCGTTACAAGTTTTTGGCTCTGTTGCTGGGGACTGTTGCCTTAATCTTTTTTTTTTTGGAATTATTCTTTGAAATTTAGTTTTATTTTATTCTGATTTAATTTCTAACTTTGCTAATAAATTCTTTACTTTTTTTCTCTTTCTCTTTATTATTATT
Organism: Gossypium longicalyx; assembly: GCA_025698465.1. Classification (NCBI taxonomy): domain Eukaryota; kingdom Viridiplantae; phylum Streptophyta; class Magnoliopsida; order Malvales; family Malvaceae; genus Gossypium; species Gossypium longicalyx. Next base: position 59,733,394 of record CM046995.1, on the reverse strand, counting down.
ATTTTATTCTTTATTCTTTAGTTTTCTTTTTTGTGATTTTCTTTTCAGGTTATCATGAGCATAGATCGAATCATCAATTTACTCCCTGTAGACTCTAAAACTAAACGGGCATTTAGAAAAAAAAAGATTAGCCTAGAGACAAGCCGTAGAAATGGACCTTGAGAATCAAAATGATGATCAAGGGAATAGAGTCGCTAATGCTTGAAATCTAATCCTTATTGTTGATGATAGGGATCAACCCATAAGACAGTATGTCGTGCCTCTTCTTAACGAACTAAATCCAGGAATTAGAAGACCAAAGATTGAGGCACCGTAGTTTGAATTGAAGCCTGTGATGTTTTAGATGCTTCAAACAATATGCTAGTGGAATTCCCACAGAGGATCCACATTTTCACCTTCGATTGTTTATGAAGGTGAGTGGTTCCTTTAAGATAGCCGATGTAACTGAAGACTCATTAAGGTTGAAGTTGTTTCCATACTCGTTGTAAGATCGAGCACGAGTATGGCTTAATTCATTACCATCCAACTCAATTTCTACTTGGCAAGAATTAGTTGAATGCTTTTTGGTAAAGTATTTCCCACCTAGCAAAAATGCTAAGTTGTAGAATGAGACTACTTTTCAACAATTGGATGACGAGTCCTTATATGAGGCATGGGAAAGATTCAAGGATTTACTACATAGATTCCCTCATCATGGGATTCCACATTGTATCTAGTTGGAGACATTCTATAATGGTCTCAACGCACACACAATGTAACAACTCGGTTTTAGCTAAATCAGAACAGTGGTTTTGAAATTACAAATCAAATATCAGAAAATTATTTTAATATTATTTTATGTGTTTACAGCATGATTGTATGTATGTGTGAAAATTTTGTGAGTTAATTTTATTATTTAATAGCTCAATTTGAGAAAAAAGACCTAATCTCGTAAAATGCAAAAGTTGCATGATATTAGTTAAAGGTGTCAATTGGCCTTGGCTTTTAAATATGATGGCCTTAAATGGTAATTAGACCATTTTAAATGGTAGTGGACACTTTTAGACAACCATTAAGTGATTTTATATGTATATTAATAAGGTTAAAGTGGTAAATTAATTATTAGTGTTAATATTAAATAAAATAAAAGGCAAATTTGGTGGCATTCATCTTCTTAGCCGAAATTAGAAGAAAAAAGGAAGCCATATTATTTCACTTAGGGTTCGACACTTGTGAGCTTCAATTGGCAAGTATTTTGAGCTCGGTTTTTAATGATTTCTACGTTTTTGAGATCACTACTTCGTATTCTAGCTAGCCCATGCCTTAATTTTTGAAGTTGTTAATGATTTTGTGAAAAGTGTAAATTGAGGGGTTGAAATGTGAAATAAATGAAAGTTTTAGGCTGCTACGAGTCTCTATGAAATTCGGCTAGCATGTGATTGGACTGAATTGTGTGAATTTTGTGTATTTGTGATATAGGGACTAAATTGTAAAAATATGGAACTTTAGGGGCTAAAGTGTAAAAATGCAAAAATAAGTGTTTGTGGACTGAATTAAATGATTTGATGAATAAATGAGTTAATTTTTAATGTATATAGATCAAGAACGAAAGAAATCGGATTTAGATCGGGGAAAATCAAAGGTTATCAAATAGTCGATCCAGTCCATTTATCTCGAATACAAGGTAGGTTCATATGCAAATAAATGTCATTAAATTGAATTATATATGTTTAATTGTCATTGAACTGCTATGAATGTTGAATGATCAAATACGAGCAAGAATCGATAAGGTTATAATACCCAAAAGTCCCGTACGAAACTTAAGAATAGTATAGGATATGAATGTCATGACATTAGGATTAATGAGATGTGATTATGTGTAAGACCATGTCTGGGAAATTGGCATCATTATGAGATTACGTGTAAGACCGTGTCTGGGACATTGGCATCGTTATTTGATTTCGTGTAAGACCATAGCTAGGCTATCGGCATCGATATGTGATAACATGTAAGACCATATCTAGGATATGGCATTGTAAGAGATATATGTGATTTCCGAGTATCCTTAACAATTCCAAAAGGTTCAACGAGCAAAAGTCAAATCGAGGAAGAATGTGTGAATGAGTTATGTGACTCAGGTACATATGAGATGCATACAAGTATTAAAAAGGGAAGTATTTGATGAATTCATTTATGGTATTGAATATGTATACATTGGGAAAGATTTTTGAGTTTATATGTGCTTACTTATAGTTTGCCTATTGATGGAAATAATGTTGATTCATGTGGTAATTTTATTTGCATATGGCTTACTAAGATTTTAAAGCTTACTTTGTGTGTTCTTTCTTTATTTTATAGATAATTGAAGCTAGCTCAGATTCGGGGATCATCAGGAACATCATCACACTATCGATCAACTTATTGGTACTTTTGATGCTTTGTAACCATGGTATATGGCATGTATAGGCTAGTGGTATGATGATATGTTTAGATTTATGATATTAGCCATGAGATCTGGCTCATAAATGATGTAAATGTTGGTGTGTATTTGGCCATTTGGGCTAGCTTAATTTATGAATTTGGTAAGTGATATGTGATGTATATATTGCCTTAAGTTTTGGCATGTTTGGTATGTTGGTTGTGATGGCTAAGTGGTTAATTGTTTTGATTAATTACCAATGATATATCATGGTCGATTTGGTATGATATAGGAATGATGAATTGGTATATTTTGTGGCATGAATTAGTTGATAAAATGAAGAGAAAAATGCATAGGGAAGATAGGTGAAATTGTTGGTAATGACATATTGTATTGGCATGTTTTGGGTTGCCTATAAGTGTATTGAAATGGTATGAAATATTGTGGTTTCGGTATGCTTGATGTGGATGAGAAATGTGGCTTAAACCAAGCCTAATTTCGCCCCACATGGTTGAGCACATGGGTGTGTGCCTCAACCGTGTGCTTGCTATAACTTAGTTAAACAAGTCAGTGAGTTACACGGCTTAGACACACGGGCATGTCTACTGGCCAAGTGTGACACACGGGCTGGCACATGGGCGTGTGGCCAGCCGTGTGACCCAAGTTAGTATACCCTTCAGATTTCACACAGTCAAGGCACACAGGCATGTCTCTGACCTTGTGATGCAAGTCAGTATGTATTCCATGTTTCCACACGGCTTGTAACACGGGCGTGTGATCCCTATATGCATGAAAATTTTATAAGTTTCCCAAAGTTTTCAAATGTTATCAATTTAGTCCCGAACCTCTTCCAAGCATGTTTTAAAGTCTCGTAGAGCCTTATAAGGGACAATGTGAATATGTTTGATCAATGTTTATGTAATGTTAGTTTCATGTATGATGAAATGTATGTTTTATGTTGTGATTTGATTGGTAATGCCTCGTAACCCTATTCCGGTGATAGATACAGGTTAGGGGTGTTACATACAAGATTGGTGGTAGAAGCTTCTGTGAATGGTTCTCTCTTGTCAAAGTCTTATAATGAGGCTTACGAAATCATCAAGCGAATAGCCAGTAATAATTACCAATGGCTAACAAATCAAGCAGCTTCAGGAAGACGAGTAGTTGGAGTCCATGAAGTAAACGTCCTTACTTCACTCTCAGCTCAGGTATCATCTATCTCTTAATGTTGAAATAGTTTACTATTAATGGTTTAAATCATGTTGCAACTTAGACACCAATCTACTGCCAAGGAGGTGGACCGAACAACACTTACATGTGATATAGATAAATCAACCTCTTGGTTTCAATCACCAAGTTTAAAACTTACCACAAGTTGAACCTTCAAATAATTTAGAGAATTTGTTGAAGGCATACATTGTTGAAAATGATGTCTTGATTCAAGGCTAAGCAACAATATTGGAGAATCTAGAAAATCAAGTGAGACAATTTGTTAATGAGCTTAGAAGCAAACCCTAAGGCGTTGTACCAAGCAGCATAGAAAATCCTTTTCCAGTTGAGTCTTTTAATAATCTTGAGATCTTATTAAGAGCGTACATGGCGAAGAATGATGAAACTTTAAGAAATTTGGACAACCAGATGGGGAAGCTAACCAACGAACTTCAAAATAGAACACAAGGTGCTTTGCCTAGTGACATGGAGAACCTAAGAAAACCAAGCAAGGAGAATTGCAAAACGGTCAATTTACGAAGCAGAAGAACTTTTGAACCCAATAAGGTTGAGGTTGAAGATGAACCTCCCTAGAAAGAGGAAAATCAACCCACATTTGAAATTCATGCACTAAAAAAAGCCAAATTTTGCAAATTCTGAAAAGGTAAAATCAAAACTAGTGAATTCTGATAAGCTAATCTCTTCATTAGATGCATAAATATTGCCTTGGAAGAGTTGTCCAATCCAAGCCAAAGTTCTACAACCTCCATATCCTCAAAGACTCCAATAACATAAACAAGATACACAATTTAAGAGAATGTTGGATGTGTTGAAACAGCTACGTATCAACATCCTGTTGGTAGAAGCTTTGGAGCAAATGTTGAACTATGCAAAGCTATGAAGGAATTTCTATCTAAAAAGAGAAGGTTTAGGGAATTTGAAACTGTAGCCCTAACTATTTACAGAATGTAGCCTATTTTTTTAGAAAAACAAGTTGCCTAATCAGTTGAAGGATCCAGAAAGATTCATCATACCTTGCAATATTGGAGAATCTTATTGTGGTAAGGCTTTGTGTGATTTGGAATTGAGTATCAACTTAATGCCTATATCTGTATTTAAACGATTAGGTATTGGTAAGGCCAAACCAATTACAATTACACTCCAATTGGCGGATCAATCTTTAGCATACCTCAAAGGAAAAATCGAGGATGTCTTGCTTCGTGTTGATAAATTCATATTTCATGCCGACTTTATTATCTTAGATTTTGAAACAGATATAGCAGTACCAATCATCCTAGGAAGACCTTCCCTGGAAACCGACAGAACGAGAATCGATGTACAAAAAGGTAAACTCACCATGCAAGTTCAAGATGAACAAGTAACTTTAATGTACTCAAAGCCCTAAGATTTGATGAAGTTAAATATTATTTTACTATCTCCACGGAAGATCCATTCATTCCCAATGATCCGTTGGAAGGTATTTTATATGACTCCTCACATTGAGATGTGGATGAGACATGTCTGGAAACTAACTTGAAAGAATTTAGTTCAAAAGTTCAGTTCGAGTCATTAGAACTATCATCACACGAGTACAAGCAACCCAACCCATCAATAGAAGAGTCACTCGAGTTAAACTTAACTATTTTGAAAAGACACAAGAAAGATATCGAGTGGACTATTGTAAATATTGAAAAGGGATATGTCAAGGGACAGAAGAGCTTGATTCAATCTCAAGTATTTGATCTTGGGATACTTAAGTCTCAATGGTTAAAAGCAACGATCATGAATCCCATCTATAACATTCAGTGGGTGGGACTTGTACCAAAGAAAGAAGGTATAACGAAAAATGAGTTAATTTCATTAAGGATCACCATGGGTAGGCAGATGTGTACGAATGACAGAAATTCGAGCAAAGCGAAAGAGAAAGACCATTTCCTTCTACTATTTTTCGAGCAAATATTGTATATAATTGATGGGCAGCATTACTTCTTCTTTCTAGATGGAATGATAAATAGTCATTCGACATCGCCTTTATCAATGAAAATCATCAATAACATTGAGGGAGACCTCTTCACTCTCTCTGCCGTTAATTTATTTTATGTTTTTTCTTTTCTCTCTCATTTGAATAAATAACATGCTAAGAAATTATTTTTCTTGAATTAGCACTTCAAATTAATTCTATCTAAGGAGATTGGAACTTAAGCGAAACCAATTGTGATCCCTCCAACATTTCCTGGGAATTTAATTTGATGTAATTTTTAGAGAAGAAATTTTCTAAGTAGCCCAAAAGAAATTTTCATTTCCATTTTAATTTTTAATTTTAATTTTATGTTCAATAAGGGGGTCAATTTGGCCCAAGTACTAATCAGTTTATTTTATCTTAACCAGTCTAGTTTGTAAATACAGTATGGGCTCAAGGCTTGAAACAACAAAAAGGAGAAATTCACCCACTTTGCTATCCATAAGGGTTCTCCAAAACCCTAATTTTTGCCACCACTTTTCCCTCCATCTATACTTGCCGCCCAAGTCACTTAAGTACCTAAAATTTTGCTACAAGTTAGCCCTAATTCATCACTATTTAAACCCTCTCCACCACCATATTTTTCACAACCCTTCAAGCAATTAGCTTAAACCCTAGCCACTCATTATTTTTGTAACACATTTAACCTGTATCCGACGCTAGAATACGGTTATGGAGCATTACCAAACTTATAACTTATACCATCAAACATTTCATAATCAATTATCATTCAAATCAAAAACCATTCATAATCATTCATATGGTCTCTAATACGAGCCCTCGACGCCAAAATTAGACATTAAAAGTGGTTCAAGACTAAACCGAGTACATAAAGAATTTTTAGGAAAAACATGGAAATTTTTCAAAGTGCAGGGGACACATGCTCGTGTGGCCAGGCAGTGTGTCTCACACGGCCAAGGGACATGCCCGTGTCTCAAGCCATGTAGGCATTCGAAATGGAATCACATGGTGTGTCCCAGCCCGTGTCCAACCCTGTGTAACTCATTAACTTGGGTCACATAGGTAGACCACACACCCGTGTGTCAGGCCGTGTACCCTACGAAATGGCCTCACACATCCGTCTGCCAGGCTGTGTGCTAGGCACTATGAAAACTGGAGGGTATACTCACTTGTGCCACACGGCCAAGCCACACACCCGTTTGCTAAGCCATGTGAAGCAACTGAATTGGTTTCTAAATAAGTATTAGGGGACACACGGTCGTGTCACCAGATAGTGTGTCACACATGGCTGAGACACACGCCCGTGTCTTTGCTCGTGTGGACAAAAATAGGCTATTTCCCAAGCCATTTTTCTCACCCGAAATGATGCCAACCTAAGCTCAACAATGCACATACAATTATGGCATAAATAGACACTTAAAACCAACCAATATCAAGCCTATATCATGTACTATCCACACATACTACATGATATACATAAGCACATACCAATGATCACTTTACAACATACCAAATATACCTCCAAAGTATGCCTAAATAGTCAAACTCACTTATATGAGACTTTGTGTCTACAACTTATTATGCATACTTATCTCAATTCTGACCATTTCGTACCCAAATACAATTGCACAAACGAGACATTCATATAACAACTATACACCACATATCATAAGGCCATTTATACATATATACATCTCAAAACATATACCATTTTCAATGCCAAATCAATTGGCTAATACACAACCAAACCTATAGGCCTCATTAGCCAAATTACCTATACATGTCATTTAACTCAAAATATAAAGTCCAAAGTACCAAAATAAGATTTTGATAGTGTGATGCGATTCTAGATGGCTTCCAACCCAAATGAGCTTCCGAGACACTACAAACATGGAAAAATAAACGGAGTAAGCACTTAAGCTTAGTAAGTTCGTAAAACTTAGAATTAAACTTACCATATAATCACAATTTAGGTAAGAAATCTCAAAGCATAACTCAATTAAATTTGGCCAAAGCCTATCACATAACCATTCGCCAAGTTAGCCAAGTATACATGTAAAAACTTGGAATTCATATATGAATTCAACAATTATTAAAATTCAATGTACATGTAGCATTTATACTATATATCCATATATCATATATATATGAACCATTTCCATGTAAATACATGTACTAGTTCATATTGAACTTATATAATCTCATAATAACACTATGCCCGTTGAACCACTTAGAATCCCATTAGATACGCGGGCAGTACACACGAGGTGTACTGAACTGTAATCTGTCAATTCCTGTACATGTAGGCCCATACGAGCGATATATGGTAAGCTCCACCAAGATGAATATCATTAAGCTCCTATGAGCTGCAAATGGGTAAGCTCATACGAGCTGTGGTGAGTCCACAACACATGCAGGACCTCAACCAAAATGGTAACCTTAATGACATGTCATTTGTATCCTACGAATTCTTAAAGTTCAAACGGGACTCGATAATCTTCGTATATTCTCAATTATGTATTCAATAATTATACATAATAATTTTAACTAATCACATACATATATATTTAAATCAAAACATATAACTATGCAATATACTTACACGAACTTACCTTAAACTCGTATAGAGAAATACGATCGTTTATTCTACGACTTTATCCTTTCCCCGATTTAATTCTGAATGTTCCTTTTCTTGATCTATATAATCAAATTTAACTAATTTAGGCATCATTCTATTCAATTTACTCCAAAATTCAAGTTATGGAAAAATTACTATTTTGCCCTTATACTTTTGACTTCTTTACAATTTAGTCCCTAGGCTCGTAAAATGAAATTCATGCAATTTCACCCTTAATCAAGCCTAGCCAAATTTTCAAGTACACCTATACTAGCCCATACAATCCACAATTTCACACATTTAACACACAATTATCACATTTCACAATTTAACCCCTGAATGGTAATTTCATTAAAAATCCATTAACAAAAGTTGTTTAATTAACAACGAATACTCATTTTCTTCCATTAAAATTCAAAGCCCTAACATATGCATCAATGGTAAAACCCTAGGCTTTCAACCATTTTGCAAATTAGTCCCTTATTTAGCTAGATTAAGCTACAACGATTCCAAAAATATAAAAATCAACAAAAATAGAAGGAATCACTTACATGCAAAGAGGAAGCTTGAATAAGATCTTTTCTCCCCTCCTGTGGTGATATTCGGCCAACACTAAAAGAAATGGGAGAAAGATGATAGCTATTTGTTTTATTAATTTGGCCTTTAATTACGTAATTACCTTTTTGCCCTTACCTAACTTTAAAATTTTCATAAATACCATGCCATGCACATCCACTAACTCAAATAATGGTCTAATTACCACATAATGACTTCCACTTTAAATTTCTATAGCTATATAACACTTTTAGCTAATAGAATACAACTTTTGCACTGTAACAGCCCATTTTCGATGAGATCAGAACAGTGGTTTCGGGACCACAAATCCAAGACAAAAATAAAAATTTATTTTATTTTTTATTTTATGGTTGGCATCATGATAGGAAGCTCACATGAAAATTTTGACACGAAAATTTTACCGATTTTGTGTCTAATTAGGGAAAGGACTAAATTGCATAAAATGCAAAAGTTGGGTTCTAGCAGTTATAGGTATCAAATAACTATGGAATTCAAAACTTAAGGTCCTTATATGGTAATTAGACCATTGAAGAGTAGTTAGTAGATATTTTAATGACTCATCCATGGAAAAATTAGAAAAGGATAGGGACTAAATTGGAAATCAATAAAATTAATAGATGATAATTAATTAAAAAGAAAAAAATCATCTATTTTCATATCATCTTCCATAATTTTTCTATGGAAACCCTAGGAGAGAGGAAGAAAACTTTTCAAGCTTAAAAAGATCCGGAAAGACCAACTACGGAACTAGATCGAGGAAAGCAAAAAGTTTCGAATTAGTTGAAATTCAAATACGAACTAATTTCAAGGTAAGTTCGTGTAACTTAAATATATATGTTAATATGCTTGAATTGAATTCTATGATTGTGTTGATATGTATGAGATGATATACATAATAAAATAGTCATAAGTTGTGAAAAATGGACAAATTGTCATGTTCCGGTTGAATGTTGAATTTCGATGGATTAAGGTGATTTCTTGAATAAGAATAATAATGCATATGTTGTAGATAGAGTTTAGCCCGGATAGGCAATTCTAATGTAAGCACTCTTAAGCATTTGTTCTAGATTGGATTTAGCCCAAACGGGTAATCCAAATTAAGCTCTCTAGAGTATATGCTACGGATAGGATTTAGCCTGGACTGGTAATCCTATTGTAAAATGTGTGGCTCAAGAGTGTGCTTTTTTATTATATACCCTAATGGGTACCCTTGCACACGAGTTGACAGATAATTGATACGTATACTTTTTGTATACTATCCGAACGTCTATTGTAACGCCCCAAAATATAGGTACTTATTTTCTGTATGTTGTGTAATGTAAATGTGTGCTTGCTTCAGTGGTTAAGTGTCCTGAGAAGTGTTGGAGGAGTCCTGAGTTCAAGCCTTGGCTTGTACAAAAAGTTTTGTTTTTGCTTGAATTAAACCTGTCTCTGGTCAGTAGGTCTCTTAAATAAAATTGGGTAAAGTATGTCATAAAAAGCTTGCTGGTCCAAGGGATAGTGGCCAGTTACTATTATTAAGGTTCTTGAGTTCGAGTCCTGCTGCGCGCAAGGGGTGTTTTATTTTGCAAGTGGTCGTGTGAGAGGTTGTGTGTTAGTGGAACTCTATTGTTTGGACGGTTGAAGTGTTTGAAGGGTGTGGGGTAGTGTGTAGCTGAAATTTAGGAGCAGAAATGGGGATTTGGATGGTGATCGGTTTGAGAATGTTGTGGAGAGATTTTAGGAGGAAATCAAGGAGATGTGAAGGAAGGGAGTGTTAATGCCGTGGGGACTCTAGGTACTCAAGGGAATTCAGCTTGGGGTGTAAGAGGTTTCTTTGTTTCATTTTTAGTTGCTATCTAGTGTGTTTCCTTTGGCTTTTTTCACTTTCGGTATTGGTAGGCCGATTATTGCTTGAGGTTTTGGTAACCGAATTCTGAGTGTGACCATTCGGGTATTTTGTTCTCCTTTTGCATTCTTTCGATTTTGCTTTTCCTTTAGACCAATTCTCTGCAGTTGCCTAATCTCTTTTCCTCTCTCCAACCCTTTTGTCCACGGTTTATTCTTCTCCTTCACACATTTTCTCAAACGGTTTCCTTTTGGCTGAATACCTTTTGCCTTTCTATCTCTCAAACCCTTTTGACTTTAGCTTGGGGTGATCGATTCTTTCCAACCTTCTTCTCCTCTCTCTCAATGTTTTTGCTTCCTCTTGCAAAAGTCGAATGCCCCTTTTCAATTGTGTTGACTTCTAGGCTTGGGTCTTGGCCGAATATTGGTTAGTCTTCTTCTCAGGAAATTTCGATTTCTTTTTTTGTGGGTCGAATGTATCTATCTCACTCATTCTCTATTCCACCTTAATGGTTGTCATTTAACACTATGGTTCTACCGAATGTTGCTAGGGGTTCGATCTCAATAGTCAAGGGGTTAGGCCAATTATTCTTTCCCAACATGTGATCCTTTCACTCGTGGTAAGTGCTTAAAGCACTAGATATATCTATGTTAGGTTATATATTCTTATGAATCAGTTAATTGTTTTGTGTGAAGGTTAAAGCATTGGAGAGAATACATTGGTTCTGGAACAAGAGGGATTCTGCGATTGTTGGATTGGTAAGTAATGATGAATAGGTTTAAGTATTTCCAATGCTATGATTTTGGATTAACCACGAATATGGACTGATGATGGTGTGGTTGTTAATCATAGGTATTTTGATCTCGGAAGTGTTTCGGCTACAATTTCATAGCAGGTGTGTAATCACACTGCTTTAATCGTAATTCAGCAAAAATCGAAAAATATGGCTAGGGTCGCCACATGAGCATGCTCTCACTCGTGTGGTGAACCGAATGCACAAAACGTGGGCGTTCGATCGTAAAGGCCACCATGAGCGATTTCATAGGCTTAGGCCGTTTTGGGCCACGTTGGGCCGAAATGGGCCGTGTGCGTGCGGAGATTATTGGGCCAGGCTATGTAGTTCATACAGCCAAGGCCATCTTCGAGCTTATTAGGCCACACAGGTATGTGGGCCCGCATGGGCCGTATCATGGGCTTGGGCCATTTTCATTGATTAAATGTTAAGGTTGCACGAGTCGCCCGAGACGACTATGAACTTATTGTTGGGTTGGTGAGTACACTTAGACCCTATACTGATGAAATGATCGTTATACCCCTATGAGGTAAAATGACTAATATACCCCTATGTTATGTATAACTGTATTTGAACATGACATTTCTGCATACACGTATGATATTATGACATGACATGTTGCATGGGGGTGGGTTTGATATGTAACACCTCTTACCCGTACCCGAGACTGGGACCGAATACGAGGTATTACCGGATAGACAGAAAAACATCAAACTAAAAATACATGTATGAAGTTTCTATTCTTATCATTTTGTCCCTTATATGAGTTTACGCCCAAATATACATTTGAAGTGGTCCAGGACTGAACCGAGAACATATGAAAGACTTAAGAAAATTTTTGCATTTTGCCCTTACACGTCCATGTGAAGACATATGACATGTCCGTGGGCTTTGGGGACACGGTCGTGTCCCTAGCCCATGTAGAATTTTGAATTTTATTATTTTTCCGATCAAGGTGCAGTGGTTTTCACACGGCCTAGACACATGCCCGTGTCCTTGCCCCGTCCTCTCTCATGGCCTAGACACGCCCGTGTCGTCACCCGTGTCTGAAAACCTAGACATTCTGTTTATGACATCATTATTCATTTAAGGGCACACGCCTGTGTGATTAGGCTGTGTGCTCCACACGGTTGAGACATGCGGCTGTGTCTCCAACCTGTATAGACAATACAAAGCATGCAACGTGAAAATTTTGGGAAGCAGGGGACACACTGCTAAACAACACGCCCGTGTAGGTGCCCGTGTGTCACACATAGACTAGACACCTACTAGTGTGTCCATCCATGTGGACCATTTGGAGGCTATTTTCCAAGTCATAGGTCACCCAAGGTCTCTCATGCACTCCAACATATATATCATTCTACCATTTAACCCATCTCACAAGCACATATACAATTTAACATGCATATAATAGAAACATCATAGGAAGACATCTAAAAGGGTTAAATGGACCAACTCACTTGGCCATATACAAAAATGATCATTCCAAATAGAGCACCAATACTTTGGACTAGACACATGACACATATACAAAATAATAATCACCTATACATGCCATGATTCAAAATAATCAAATGTATTATACCCAAAGTTTAGTTGTTAATGTGACCCGAGCTCTGACGTTCCCGATTCTTTGAGCTAACTTGACAGATCTAAAAGGGATAGAAAAAGAGAAGGGTAAGCCATAAGCTTAGTAAGTACACATACAAATAAAGTAAATCTTATTTAGACTTTAGAATATTATTTATATCTTTGTCACTATTTCAAAGCTTCCATCAAAGCGTATGATCTATATTTCCAAAGATATTACATAAAGACATGCCTTGCCATTAACCATTATGGTCATAAGAGTACACAAGTTTAAGCACGTACCTTTTTACTTCCATGCATACATATATACTTTACCTAGCTCACATTCAAACTACATGTGCATTACCCGTTGAACGTTTAGAATAATGAACAGGATACTCGGATACATATGCACCGAAGTGCCATATCATAACATAGCACGCCTCTCAACAGAGCTACCTAAAAGCACTCAGACCTAGCATGCATCACATAATCGCGCCTCTCAACGGGGCTACATAAGCTCTGGACCTAGGGTGTACCACATAATTACATGCCTCTCAACGGGGCTACATAAACTCCCGGACCTAGCATGTATCATGCCATCAAATGAGCTCATACATACATAGCTATCGTAGTGACAGGTCACTTGTATCCCTACATATTCCTAAGTTCAAACGGGATTTTCGGACTTTCATCTCTTTGTCAAACATTCTCAGAATATTGTCCTCATAACATATGACATTATCATATACAAATGCTAACATGGCAACACTCGTAACATAAGCATAAAACATCAAAATATATTATAACAACAAGGTAACCAAATAACATATTAATTAACTAAATATTTTTTAAACATCCAAAACATCAATTAAGGTATTTATTCGCACGTGTACTTACCTCGGTACAAAATATTCGGTATAGTGCCTAAGCCTCGAACGCTTTGTTCTTGACTTTATCAAGATTTGGTTCTTGTCTTTCTTGATCCATAATAATAAATTTAGCTCATTAACTTCATACATTACTCAAATCAACCCTAAATTCATGCTTTGATAAAATAACCATTTTACCCCTAAACTTTCACTTATTCACAATTTAGTCCCTAAGCTCGTATGTTGGAATGCAAGTAATTTCTTGGTTACCCAAGTCTAGCTGAATGCTTCTTGTACTTATAGCAGCCCATACCTTCCTTCATTTCACACTTTTCTACTCATTTTCTCAACTTTTACAAATAAGTCCTTTTTTAAGGTTTCCATGCAAAATCACTTAACAAAAGTTGTTCTCCATACTTTAAACTATCATATTCTTTCATAATCCATCAAAATACATCTAACTCATGCATGGGTAATTTTCTAAAAATAAACCCTAGCATGAGATATGGGTAGAAATGAAGAGAGAAAGTTGCAAGGATGTCAAAAATACAAAGAGCATTAAAAACGGGGCTAGGATTGACTTACTATCAAGTTTGAAAGCTGAAGAAACCCTAGTTATGGTACCCTTGAAGTTTCGGTAGCAACATGAGGAAGATGAGTTAATTTTTAGCTCTTTTTTCCCTTTTTAATTCATTTAATAAACAAATGACCAAAATGCCCTTACTCACTAAACTTACAAAACTTTCCATGGGTGTCCATATTTGTCCAAAAATTTAGAATTTTGGAAAATTGCTCTTTAATACCTTCTAATTCACATCCCAAAAAAATTTCATACAAATTACATCTAAAACCCAAATTTTGCATCTTATTCAATTTAGTCCTTATTTTCTAATTAGACACTTTATTCTTAAAATTTCCTCATGAAACTTTACCACCTATATATTCTTATATTCTAAATCTCATAATGGTCATAATCTAAATATTTTAACGTCGAATTTATGGTCTCAAAACCATTATTCTGACTAGGCCATATTTCGGGGTGTGACATGATATTTGGAGGAAGTGCATTGTACTGGCTGCTCTGCTGCATATATTGTTTAGTGCCGCAACCGGTGTTATATTTTGGAGTGTAGGGATGGGTGGGTTGATTTTATCCCTACATAGAGTGTAGGGCTGGACGAGGTGGAGTGTAGAGGATGAATGGGTAGGACTTCTGATTGCATTTCTACTACTTTTACTGTATTGGGCTAAGCCTACACCGCTACTGATACTAAATGGGGCTAAGGCCCTAACTGTTACTAGACTGTCACAAAAATGGGCTTAGGCCCAGACTGTATTTGCCTACTGTTTGATTGACTACTGTTAAGGGATTATACATTGAGTTTGCATAAACTCACTCTTCTACTTTTCTGCACAGGTAATCCTTAGGCGGGTCGGTGCTGCGAGGGACTCGACGGTGGCCACACAACCGCACTTGTTTTCACTTTTTAGTTTCTATTTTATAAGCAATTTAATTTGGGTTTCAATTATGTAATAAGGCCTCTTAAAGCTTTTTCTTGGGTTTGGAAATTTATTTACTTTAAATCATATCTATTAGAAATAGGCTACAGTTTTTCTAAATATATATATATATGCTTTCAAACCACCACGCTATCGCAACATATTTAAACAAGTTTCCACAAACAAACACTGTTTTAAATCAACTTGGGTTTTAACTACAAACAAGATACTTAAAATTTTCATAAGGATCACAACGAGGTTTTAATTTAGAACAGTTTTTTTTTTCAAACGGAATGATGTTTTTTGAAATTCACTACAATGTGACATCAGAGATTCGGCCATAAAGTCTAGGCCGAGTTTGGGGTGTTACATTTACTGGTATTAGAGCCAGGTTACAAAACTTGGTTGTGGATTTGGGTTTTTCTTTAAAACTTAAAACTTTGAAAAAGAACTATTTCAGATGATTTAAAAATATTTGGAAGTGTTTTACTGAATGTGTGGTACACCGAGTCTCCAGCGCCGACCCTGAAGTTCTTTGAAACTACTACTTGTTTAAATTAAAATACTAAGACTACTATAGGTAGCAGACTGTACCAAAATACTTTGTTTAGGGTAAACTAAAACTATAGTAAAATTGAGATTTGCAAAAACAAAACTCTAAACAACTGATATTGTTCTTCCTATAAAATATCCATTAATAAATACTGGAACTGTAAACTAATGCATAAAATTGTTAAAACAAATAAAATGTAAATCAATAATGAACACCAGAGGTACTCGTGGAAGGGGTACAAGATGTCGTGGCGAAGGCCGTGGAGGAGCTCCGGCTGGGTCTTTGGCATCAGGTCATATGCCTAATGATGAAGCTAGGAAGGCACCGACTTCACCTATGACTGAGACTAGGTCACACGATCATGCAATTGGGGACGACGCACTATCTCAAGCTATGTTGCAAATTCTGGAAAGGGTTGCCGGGCCTAATACTAGTACAGTGGGCTGTGGGTCGGTGACGGAGTGACTCAGGTTATGGGGCTGAGATTTTTAGGGATATCGTTGGAGTTGCCCCTAATGTGGCTGAATATTGGATGGAGGCCACGAAGCGGATCATTGAAGACCTCGACTGCACCCCATAGCAAAAATTAAAAGGTGCAGTGTCGTTGCTACGAGATGAAGCCTATTAGTGGTGGCTTACAGCTAAAGAGGGTATAGCCCGACCGGTTGATTAGGGAATTTTTCAAAACTACATTTAAAGGGAAATATGTGGGCGCTAGTTATATGGATGCCCGGAGAAGAGAGTTTCTGAATTTGACTCAAGGGGATAAATCAGTAGCTGAATATGAGTCTGATTTTTTGCAACTTAGCCGCTATGCGCGTAGGATGGTGGCAACTGAATATGAGCGCTGTGTTCGTTTTGAGGATAGCCTCAGAAATGAGTTACAAGTTCTGATTGCTCCACAGAGGGAATCAGATTTTGCGGTGTTAGTGGAAAATGCGAAGATCGCCGAGGATGTGAAGCGCGCTGAGCACCAGAATCGTGAGAAGGATAGGGAGAGGAACAAGAGGGTTTAGAAGCCCTCAAGTTTAGCTGTGAGGCCTAAGAAAAATGCCAAAGTTGATGGGCCAGTCAGAGTTGGGCCCCTTTTGCTACTTTTGGGCCACAGCCTTGTGCTGATTGTGGGAGACGCAATCAGGACGAGTGTTGGAAATGGATAGGACATGTTTGAGGTGCGGATCTTTGGAGCATCGCATCAAAGATTGTCCACGGAGGCCCAATCAGATGCAAGCTACTAGTATGGGTACTATTGAGCCACCGAGGGGTCGTGGTCAAGCCAGAGGTGGAAATGGTATGGGTCGTGGTCGTGGAGCACTAGGTAGAGGTGCTGGTCATACTGAGGTGAGGCAGCCAGTACTGGTTTATGCTGCACGTTGCCGATAGGACGAAGACGCCCCAGATGCTATTACGGGTATGTTTTTTATCCATAATGTACCTTATACTGCATTGATTGATGTTGGGTCTACGTACTTGTATATAGTGTGCACTGTGTTTGGGACTTTAGGTATTTTGGTTGAAAGCACTACGAGTGAGGTTATTGTGTTGAGTCCATTAGGGTAGTCTGTGAGAGTGAATAAACTATTTAAGGATGTACCCTTGGAGGTTCAAGGAGTGATCTTTTTAGCAGATTTAATGGAACTTTCTTTTGGAGAATTTGACTTAATATTGGGCATGGACTGGCTAGTTAAGTATCAGGTAAATTTGGACTGTGCTGCAAAGCTGGTGGTACTGAAAACTGAAAAGGGTGATGAGGTAGTTGTGATTGAAGAGCGTCAGATTATCTGTCAAATGTGATTTCTACACTTAGAGCTGAGAAGTTGGTTCATAAGGGTTGTGAGGCATATCTAGCCTATGTCAGTGCTTCGGGTTTTAAAGTTCCATCTGTTAAATATATCAGAATAGTTAAAGACTTTTCAGACGTCTTTCTCGATAAGCTACCTAGGTTACCTCCAAACCATGAAGTTAAGTTTAGGATTGAGCTCCTGCCTGTTACAGCTCCGGTGCCTATCGCCCCTTATAGAATGGCACTGAAGGAACTTGAGGAGCGTTAAGCTCAGATTCAAGAGTTACTGGATCAAGGTTCATCCGCCCTAGTGTGTCTCCGTGGGGAGCACCGATCTTATTTGTGAAAAAGAAAGATGGAACCATGCGTATATGTATCGACTACCAGTAATTAAACAAATTGACTGTAAAGAATAAGTACCCTCTACGGAGGATTGATGATCTATTCGATCAGTTTGGGGGAGCTTTGGTTTTCTCTAAGATAGATCTTTGATCTGGGTACCATCAACTGAGAATCAGGGAGACTGATGTTTACAAGACAGCGTTTAGGACTCGTTATGGTCAATACGAGTTCCTAGTGATGCCGTTTGGACTGACGAATGCACAGCGGCTTTTATGGATTTGATGAACCGAGTGTTCTGGCCCTATCTGGACCGGTTCGTAGTGGTGTTTATAGATGACATTCTGGTGTATTTGAGGACTAAAGATGAACATGATGCACATTTCCGGCTAGTTCTGCAAACTCTGAGGGAAAAACAACTGTACGCTAAATTCAACAAGTGTGAATTCTGGCTACAGGAGGTAACTTTTCTGGGTCATGTCATATCTGCTGAGGGGATTAGGGTTGATCCTCGAAAAATTAAAGCGGTTCTAGATTGGGAGTAGCCTAAGTCGATGTCGAGATTCAAGTTTTACGGTGCGCGGTCTCAGACGTTTTGTGGAAGGGTTTTCATTGATTGCTGCACCTCTGACTAAGTTGCTGCGTAAAGGGGTACCGTTTGACTGGACTGATAAGCAGCAAGAAATTTTTGAGAGGCTTAAGAAGGTTCTGATTGAGGACCCTGTCTTGATTCAGCCAGAGTCTGGGAAAGAGTTTACTGTCTACAGCGATGCATCACACGTTAGTTTGGGTTGTGTGTTGATGCAAGAAGGTAAGGTGGTGGCTTATGCGTCTCGCCAGGTTAAGATGCCTAAGGCAAACTATCCAACACATGACTTAGAGTTGGCCGCGGTGGTGTTTGCACTAAAAATTTTGAGGCATTATCTGTATGGTGAGAAGTGTATCATTTACACGGATCACAAGAGCCTCAAGTATCTCTTCACTCAAAAGGAGCTAAATTTTAGGCAGCGTAGGTGGATTGAGCTGCTTAAGGATTATGACTGTACGATTGAATACCATCTTGGAAAGGCCAATGTGGTGGCCAACGCACTAAGCCGTAGGGCTGTGACTGATCTGAGGGCAATGTTTGCTCGTCTCAGCTTGTTCAATGATGGTAGTCTGTTGGCCGAACTTCAAGTTAAATCGTCATAGACTGAGCAAATTAAGGGTAAATAGTTGGAGGATGAGTCACTGAGTCCTTGTTTTCGACAGATTGAGAGTGGCAACACATCAAATTTTGGACTGAATAGTGAAGGGGTACTTTATTTCCATGGGAGAATTTATGTACCGAAGGATACTGATTTAAATAAGTCAATACTACAGGAGGCGCAAAGTAGTCCTTATGCTATGCATCCTGGCGAGAATAATATGTACGGTGACCTTCATGAGTTATATGGGTGGCCTGGTCTTAAGCGTGAAGTTATCGACTTTGTGAGTAAATGCCTCACTTACCAGCAAGTTAAGGCTGAACATCAGTTACCTTCAGGGTTGCTTTAGCCAGTTAAGATTTCTCTTTGGAAGTGGGAGAGAGTAACTATGGACTTCGTTAGTGGGCTGCCCTTAACGCCTACTAAGAAGGATTTAGTATGGGTCATCGTGGATCGATTAACCAAGTCTTCCCATTTCATACCTGTTCGTACTGATTACTCGCTGCAGAAACTGGCTAAGCTATATGTGTTTAAGATAGTGCGACTGCATGCGGTACCAGTTTCTATAATATTTGGTAGAAATCCTCACTTCACGTCTTAGTTTTGGAAGAAGTTACATGAGGCTTTGGGTACAAGGTTGGACTTCAGTACTGCGTTCCATCCTCTGATAGACGGTCAGTCAGAGAGGGTGATTCAAATACTGGAGGACATGTTAAAGAGTTGTGTGATGGACTTCTGGGGCAGTTGGGAGGATTACTTGCCGTTGGCAGAGTTTGCGTACAACAATAGCTACCAGTCTAGCATACAGATGGCACCTTACGAGGTATTATATGGTCGTAGGTGTCGTACTCTTACGTGTTGGACTGAGTTAGGTGAGCGGCGAGTTCTGGGACCTGAATTGATTTCTGATACTGAGGATCAAATTTGATTGATTCGGGATCGACTGAAGGCGGCATCTGACAGATAGAAGTCGTATGCGGATTTGAAGCATAAGGAGATTGAGTATTCTACTACTGATACTAAATTCGGCTAATGCCCCAACTGTTACTGGATTGTCACTGAAACAGGCTTAGGCCTAGACTATATTTGCCTACTGTTTGATTGACTACTGTTAAGGGATTACACGCTGAGTTTGCCTAAACTCACTCTTCTACTTTTCTGCGTAGGTAATCCTTAGGCGGGCCGGTGCTGCGAGGGACTCAACGGTGGCCACACAACCGCACTTGTTTTCACTTTTTAATTTCTATTTTATAATCAATTTAATTTGGGTTTCAGTTATGTAATAAGGCCTCTTAAAGCTTTTTCTTGGGTTTGGAAATTTATTTACTTTAAATCATATCTGTTAGAAATAGGTCACAGTTTCTCTAAAAAATATATATATGCTTTCAAACCACCACGCTATCGCAACATATTTAAATAAGTTTCCGCAAAAAAACATTGTTTTAAATCAACTTGGGTTTTAACTACAAACAAGATACTTAAAATTTTTATAAGGATCACAATGAGGTTTTAATTTAGAACGGTTTTCTTCAAACGGAATGATGTTTTTCGAAATTCACTACAATATGACATCGCAGATTCATCCATAACGTCTAAGTCGGGTTTGGGGTGTTACATCCATCGAAATTTCAATAGTTCGACTAAAAAGACTCTTATAATGTGGAAAGGTGAAATTTAATGGAAGCTTGTAATGTGATGAGCTCATCTATGTTTACTTGATTTCTATATGAGGTTATGTGATTAACTTGTCTGATTAAGTGTTTGTGTTTAGGTAAACTCACCCAAAAATTTATGGAAAGTATGACTATATATGCTTGGATTGATCAATATGATTGGTAAGTTTATTTTCAGTTATACGAACTTACTAAGCATAAAATGCTTACTCGGTTTAATTTTCTCTGTTTTATAGTGCTCAAAAGCTCGCGAAGGTTGGAATTCGGTCGGAGCAATCATGACACTATCCACTATCGCATTTTGGTATAAATAGAAATCTTATTTTGGTATAATGGCATGTATAAGCTTATTTGGCCAATGATGGCTTGTAATTGTTGTTTTGTAATGTAGCCATTGAAGTGGCTAGTGATGATCTAATTTGGTTATCTTAAAAGTTATGTTTTGGTAATTACACAAATGCATGAGATAATACCACATGATTTGTAACACCCCATACCCGTATCCTACGCCGGGATGGAATACAAGGCGTTACCTAACTTAAACTCGTGCTTACAACTATTTTCGAGTCTCTAAGACTTGGACAAATTTAAAACTTCCTCAAGCTTATCAACACATCCTTAGTATGGGCCTGCAAGGCCCAAAACACACATCGAAAATCATTTGGGACCAACTCAGGTTCTTTAGCTAACTTTAGAAAAATAACACTTGACACAAGGGCACAAGCCCGTGTGACTATTTCAACATGGTCGTGCTATTGGCCTGTGTGGCTCACACGGCCTAAGCAATACAGGGACATGCCCGTGTCCTTCACTCATGTGGAATTAATTCTAAGTTCACACCTACAGAGGTTTTCACACAGCCTGGCACATGCTCGTGTCCCTGGCCCGTGTCCTTCACACGGTCATGACACACCCGTGTCCTAGCATGTGTGCAAAAACCTGGACATTTTGTTTCTAATGTCAGCAATTCTTAAGGGTCACACGACCAAGGCACGCGTCCGTGTGCTAGGCCGTGTCCTTCACACGGCTAAGACACACGGCCGTGTCTCTACCCGTGTGTTTACTACCATGCATACTGACTTAAAAAATTTACGTGCAGGGGATACACGGCTGAACCACACGCCCATGAAGTAGACCGTGTATCACACACGGCATAGACACATGCCCGTGTGTCTACCCATGTGGACAATATAAGGCTATTTACCAAGCCTCTTTGTCACCATTACTTAACCTACACAATAGCAACCAAAACCAATACAAAACTATTTCATGCAACCAAATCAGCCACAATAGACAACATTTCATTTGTGCATTTTACTTATCTATGAAAACAACATCATTTGCATATATCTAAATGAATATTAGCCATCATTTGAGGCTTAATACAAAATGAAGGGGAATCACCCATGCCAACACATTTGGCCAATTTTTCAAAGACTCAAAACATTAAAGACTAGCCCTATACATGCCATTTTTAAAAACAAATAGTCTAACTATATCGAGTGCTTCGGCTGATAGTGTGATTGTTGCCTCCGACATTCGATAATCCTCGAGCTAGTTAGGCGGCACTATAGGAAAAAGGAAAGAAGAGGGAATAAGCATAAAGCTTAGTAAGTTGCATATAAATAAATATACAATAACAATTTTACCATTCATCAACATGCTCGTAACACATAAGTGGGCATAAGCATAACTTACTCATCACTATCCATATAAATCTCATAGCATATATCGAGCTCATATCTCATACATTTCAAATAGGTATCTGTACCACTCACAACACAGTTATACCCAACTTAATAGCTTAAACTGTATCTCTCACCGTTGAATCATTTGGAACTTTACCGGGTATTCGATAAGCCTCAAACATGGGGTAGGGTGCCGATGCCATGTCCTAGACATGGTCTTACACTGGCTCATATCTTAAGTCGATGCCATGTCCCAGACATGGTCTTACACTAACTATCATCTCGTAGCTGATGCATGTCCTAGACATGTCTTACACTAGCACTCGTCTTGATGCTGATGCCATGTCCCGGACATGGTCTTACACTGGCTCTCATAATGTGGCCGATGCAAGTCCCAGACATGTCTTACACTAGCCCACAATAAATATGTCATGGCATGAATATCTGATTTATTTTCTAGGTTCAAACGGGAACTCTACTATCTCTATTATCATCATACTTTCTCAATTCCACAATCAATCAATTCATGCTATATTAATTCAAATACAATTCAACACATACATTAGTAATGTAGTTGTATTATTTACATACAACTTACCTCAGATTACAAAATGTGGCGACTAGTCGATTTAGTCGATTTGCTTGGCTTTCCCCAGTCTATGTTCAGATTTGGTAATTCTTGATCTATAATAGAAAAATTTACTTATTTAGTCACTAAATAGAATTAAGCAATCGACAACTCACATCTTTGGTAAAATGACCATTTCGCCCTTAGACTTTGATAAAATAACCATTTTACCCCTAGACTTGAAAATCGATTTTTATCGAATTTCTTCATATCTTAAGCTTAGCAGAACCCCTTTTCTTCTTATAGTAACCCCAAAATCCCACTATTTCACACATTTATCATCTATTTTACAACTTATACAAAATAATCCTTTTAGGTGTTTTCATGTAACACATTTCACAAAAGTTGTTTATAATACACCCAAGACTCGTTTTCTTCCATAAAAACTCAGCAAACATTACAAATCCTTTCATGGGAAAACCTTAAACTCTTAATCATTTTGAAAAATAGTACCCTCATTTGAAAGCTCATGCTTCAAGGTGTCCAAAAATGTAAAAATCATTAAGAAAAGTCATGAAAATCACTTACTTGCAAGAGGAATGAGTTGCTGAAATTTTTGAAGCTCAAAACCCCTAAAAATGGCTGAATAATCAATGGTAATGAAGAAAGAATGAAAGAAAAAGATGATAGCTAGGCTTAGGGCATTATTATATCATGTATTATGTCATCAAATTACCTAATGTTGATTTTTCAACATTTTTATCTCACATGGCCAGCCAAGCTAAGATCTAAGGGTCTTTTTGCCCTTTAAAGACCCCCAAATTAAGATTCATAACAATTTAAAACCCTTAGCTATCAATTTAAGACTTTTGCACCTTATGCGATTTAGTCTTTTTTCGCAATTGGGCTCACAATCGTCAGAATTAACTCACCAAACTTTTTATACACTACTATAAACATGCTATGACTCTAAAATAATAATAAAATAATTTTCCTGACTTCGTATTTGTGGTCTCAAAACCATTGTTCCGACTAGCCCCAAAATCAGGTTGTTACATGATTGATGACTAATTTTATGTGAATATGATGTTGGATTGGTGGATATATGCTTGTGAGTTTTGGTGCAGGAAAATGGTAAGTTTTGGGTGACAAATGAGGCTAGAAAATGGCTTTATTCTGTCCACATGGGTAGACACACAGGCATGTGTCTTGGCCGTGTGTGACATACGGCTTGTCCCGTGGACATGTGGTCCAGCTGTGTGTCCCCTGCATCTTAAAAATGAGAAACAAAATGCTCAGAAGTGGGCCCACAGGTAGAGACACGGGTGTTTGTCTCAGCCGTGTGGTTGACACGACCTTGAGCACTGGCATGTTACACGGCCATGTGAAAACTATACCTAAATTTCGAAAATAAAATTTGCCACACGGCCTAGCACACGGGCATATGACTTGGTCATGTGACTTAAATTTCTTCGTGCCTTATAAGTCAGAAAGTTACACGGGTTAGGGACACGGGCGTGTGTAGACACACGGCCCAACCACACAAGCGTGTGGGTACTATTCATAAGCAAAACTTTTAAAATTTTTAGGAAATTTTATGAGATTCCGATTGAATCCCGATTTGTTTCTAATGTTCATATTGGACCTCAAGGGTCCATTTAAGGGATGATATGATTGTTTTCGGATATGAGTAGTAGTTTACTTGATTTATCTGGGATGATTTAGTAAACTCCAGTAATACTCTGTAACCTTGTTCCTGCAATGGATATGGGTTAGGGGTGTTACACGTACTTTACGCGATTTAGTCCTTTTTCACAAATTGAGCATACAAATGGTAAAATTTCTTAACGAAATTTTTATACAATAATACTATCATGCTGTAGACCATAAAATAATATTAAAATATATTTTACGACATCAGATTTGTGGTCCCGAAAACCACTGTCCTGATTTCACTGAAAACGGCCGTTACAACTCTCCCCCTTTTAGGAATTTTAGTCCCTGAAAATCTTACCAGAAAATAGGTTAGGGTATTGTTGTCTCATAGCTTCCTCGGGTTCCCAAGTAGCCTTCTCAATCCTGTGACGTTGCCAAAGAACCTTTACTAAGGCTATACTTTTGTTTCTCAATTTTGATCTCTCGTGCCATAATTCTAATCGATTCTTCATTATAGACATGTCGGGTTAAATCTCAACTTCTATTGGAGAAATTATATGCGAAGAATCCAATCGGTACCGTCGTAACATAGACACATGAAACACATTATGAGTCTTTTCCAATTTTGACGGCAACTCAAGTCCATAAGCCACTGGCCCAGTTCTCTCGATAATTTCATATGGTCCGATAAATCACGGACTCAATTTTCCTTTGCGATCAAATCGGAGAATCCTTTTCCAAGGTGAAACTTTCAGAAACACTTTATCGCCGATCTAAAATTTAATATCTTTACTTTTCAAGTTTGCGTATAATTTATGTTGATCTGAAGCGACTTTCAAGCTATCACGAATCACTTTCACCTTCTCTTCGGTTTCTCGAGTTAAATCAACCCCGTGTATTTTTTTCTCACTAAGCTCAGTCTAGTATAACGGAGTTTAGCATTTGCGACCATATAAAGCTTCATATGGTGCCATCTTAATACTCTACTGAAAATTGTTGTTATACACAAATTCAACCAACAGTAAATATTTTTCCCAGTTGCCTTCAAACTCTAATATATAGCAATGAAGCATATCTTCAAGAATCTGGGTCACTCTCTTAGACTGACCATTGGTTTGGGGATGAAATGCAGTGCTAAAATGCAACCGCGTACCCAAAGCCTCTTGCAATTTCTTCCAAAATCGTGATGTAAGTCGCGGATTCATATATGAAATAATAGAGACTAGTACTCCATACAATCTAACGATTTCAAAGATATTCAACTCAGCTAGTCTATCAAGATAGAAATCTGTACGCACTGGAATAAAATGTGCTAACTTTGTCAGACGATCAACAACGACCTAAATAGCATCTTTCTTTTTCGGAGACAGAGGTAATCCATATATGAAATCCATCGTAACTCTATCACATTTCCACCCCAGTTTCATCACTGCCTGTAATAGTCTCAAAGGCATTTGATGCTCGACTTTGACCTGTTGACAAATCAAGCATCTTGACAAAAATAAAAAATGTCACGTTTCATACCCGACCACCAGAACATCTGTTTCAAATCACTATACATTATAGTACTCCCTGGATGAACAGACAAGCTACCACTGTGTTCTTCGTGCAGAGTTTTCTGTACAAGCTCAGTATTCTTTGGTACACACAATCTACTTCAGAACAACAAACAATCATCAAATCCGATCTAAAACTCTGAATCAGTAGTTGACTCACACTGTACTCTTCTAGCTTGCAATTCATTATCACATTTCTAAGCCTTACAAATTTGTTGTAAAAACATCATTCTAGCTTTTAATTTAGCTAAAATCGAACCATCATCAGACAAGCTCAATCGCATATTCATCACTCTCAAAGCAAACAAATATTTTCTACTCAAAGCATCCGCGACTGTATTTGCTTTCCCTGAATGATAACAATCACTAACTCATAGTCTTTCAATGATTCAAGCCATCTTTATTGTCACAAATTCAAATCTTTTTGAGACATCAAATACTTTAAGCTCTTATGATCGGTAAATATGTGGCATTTCACATCGAACAAGTGATGTTGCCAAATTTTCAATGCAAACACGATTGCGGCCAACTCCAAAATGTGTGTCGGATGATTATTCTCATGCGTCTTTAACTATCTAGAAGCATAAGCTATCACTTTGCCTTCTTGCATTAAAACACATTCCAAATCGTTCAATGACATATCACTAAAATCACAAACTCTTTACCCGACTCAGGCTACACTAAAACTAGTGCTTCAGTTAATAGTGTTTTCAACTGATTAAAACTTTGTTGACACTTTTCAAACCTCAGTTTGTTGACACTTTTCAAACCACTCAAACTTTACTTCTTTCTGCAATAATCAAGTCATCAGTGTAGCTATCATTGAACAACCTTTAACAAATCTCCGATAATAACCAGCTAATCACAAGAAACTTCTGACCTTAGAAATATCTGTTGGTGGTTTCCAGTCAACAATCGATGAAATCTTGCTCGGATCAACTCTGATGCCATCTGTTGATACAATGTGTCCCAAAAATCTAACTTCTCGAGCCAAAACTCATATTTACTGAATTTAGCAAATAGTTATTTATCACGCAGAGTTTGTAATACAATTCTCAAATGTTCGGCATGTTCATATTCGTCTCAAGAATATATCAATAGATCATCAATGAACACAACAACAAATCTGTCCAAATACGGTATGAAAATTCTATTCATCAAATCCATAAAAATTGCAGAAGCGTTAGTTAACCCAAACGACATAACAAGAAATTCATAATATCCGTACCTGGTTCTGAATGCAGTTTTCGACACATTCGAATCTTTAACCCGCAACTGATAATAACTGGATAGCAAATCAATCTTTAAGAATACTGTTGCTCCTTTCAACTGATCGAACAAATCATTAATTCTCGGTAAGGATACTTATTCTTAATCGTAACCTTATTAAGCTGTCAAAAATCGATACACAGTCTCATTGGTCCATCTTTTTTCTTTACAAATAAAACTGGTGCGCCCCAATGCGAGAAACTCGATCGTGCAAAACCTCTATCTGTTAACTCTTGCAACTGAGCTTTCAACTCTTTCAACTCTATCAGAGTCATTCTGTACGGAGCTATCGATATCGGTGATGTTCCCGATACTAACTCAATAGAAAATTCAGCATCTCTAATAGGTGGCAATCTGAGTAACTCATCTAGAAACACATCTAGATATTCACAAACTACTAGCACTGATTCAATCTTCAGTTCAACCATCTTTGTATCAAGTACGTACGCAAGGTAAGCATTGCAACCCTTTCTCACATATTTTTCTTCTAGCATAGTCAATATTACAATAGTAAACCACTCAAATCATCGAATTCAATACGAAAAGCCTCACCATTATGATATTTCAACTCAATAACCTTTCATCTACAATTTACAACAGCATTATGCAAAGTCAGCCAATCCATACCCAATATCACATCAAACTCATCAAACTATAAAAGTATCAAATCAGCCAGAAAATAGTAACCCCGAGTCATCAAAGGACAATTCTTGCAAACTTTATCAATTAGGACATACTGACCAAAGGGGTTTGATACCTTAACTACAAATTCAGTGGACTCGACAGATAAACTCTTACTAGACACTAAATTTGTACACACATAAGAATGGGTTGACCTAGGATCAATCAAAGTAGTTACATTAATGTTATAAAGAGAAAAAGTACCGATGATAATACCTAGCACTGAAGCATCCTCGCGAGCGCGAATAGCATAAGCCCTAACTGGTACCCATGCCTCAGACCTCATTGTTGAATCTCTAGTTGCACCTCAACTACCATTCATATTTCCAGTATTTTGGGGTGGTCTTCTTCTAGTAGCAATATTTTTGGACCTTACAAATTGAGTTTTTTCTTTCTCAGACTTCTCAAGACAATCTCTAAGGTAGTGGTCAAAAGAACCACACCCGAAACATGCTTCGCTCTTCACCCAACACTCACCATAATATGGCCTGTTGCAGTGCTTGCACTCGGGTCTAGTATTTCTAACACTACCTATGCTAGCTACAGATATAGCCTGGGGTTTAGGAGTAGAGTGTCTCGTATTTCTATCTCGACTAGAATGCCCCAAAGAAACAGTAGGATGATAGTGATGTTCTTTAGATTTCTTCGATATTGATTGATGAGACTTTCCCATAAATATTTTTTTCGAATCTCTGGCTTCAAATTCAGCTTTTCTCTTTTCTTTGCTAAGCTCCTCAGCTTTGTGTGCTCTGCCGACTAATACAACAAACTCTTTCAATTCAAATATTCCAACTAGAAGCTTCATGTCTTCATTCAACCCGTCTTCAAAACGTTTGCACATAACCAATTCAGTTGGAATGCATTCTCGAGCATACTTACTTAATCGGACGAATTTTCTTTCATATTCAGATATGGTCATACGACCTTAATTTAGCTCTAAAAATTCCTTGCACTTTTGATCAAGAAACCACTGACTTATATACTTCTTTCTGAACTCGGTCTGAAAGAATTCTCGTGTGACCCAGTCTCTCGGTACTACAGATATTAAAGTATTCCACCACTGATATGCGGCATCTTTTAGAAGAGACATAGCACATTTAACACATTTTGATGGTGTACACGACAACTTATCAAAAACTTGAATTGTATTCTCTAGCCAAAACTCAGCTCTCTAAGGATCATCATCAAATGTTGCCCTAAACTCTCGGCCCCATATTTTCAAATTTTATCAACAGGCAGTTTGTTCATATGTACCAATTCTAAAACCTGAGGAGCTATGGGAATCGGTTGGGGAAAAGGTGGGGTGGAGGTTGCTGAGCAGCTGGATTAGTTCGAGCAAACTCAGTGAACCAGTCCTTCATCATATGGAAGAAAGCTTCCTTATTCTCTCCTCCACGACCCTCAGATACGGGTCTCGATCCAAAAGAAGCCGCTTCTTGAGCAAAGGCTGGCGCATTACTTTCTACATCATCAGAATTTGCTCGTTTGGAATCCATTTCTATATGAAAACATGATTCTAAACTGTCAGTAGTCATCGCACTATCACAGGTTATAAATGGCATGTATAACTAGACTCATATACACTACGTTAGTACGAAAATTGACTAAATTGTAGCTCTGATACCAATAAAATAACACCCATAACCTGTATCTGATACTGGAACAAGGTTATGGAGCATTACCGGACTTATAACTTCTACCATCAAACATTTGATAACCAATTATCATTCAAATCAAAAACCATTCATAATCATTCATATGGCCTCTAATACGAGCCCTTGAGGCCCAAAAATAGACATTAAAATTGGTTTCGGACTAAACTGAATACTTACAGAATTTTAAGAAAATCATGGAAAATTTTCACACGCAAGGGACACACCCATGTGGCCAGGCCGTGTGTCTAACATAGCAAAGGGACACGTCCATGTCTCAAGCTATGTGGACATTCGAAATGGAATCACATAGCCATGTCCCATCCCCTGTTCGACCCCATGTTACTCACTGACTTGGGTCACACGGCTAGAGCACACGTTCGTGTCAAGCCGTGTACCCTACAAAATGGCCTCACATGCCCGTGTGCCAGGCCGTGTGCTAGGCCGTTTGAAAACTGAAAGGTATACTGACTTGGGCCACACAGCCAAGCCATATGCCCGTGTGCTAGGCCGTGTGAAGCTACTAACTTGGTTTCTAAATAAGTATCAGGGGACACACGATCGTGTCACCAGACCGTGTGTCACACACGGTCGAGACACACGCTCGTGTCTCTGCCCATGTGGAAAAAAAAAGGCTATTTACCATGCCATTTTTCTCACCCGAAATGATGCCAACCTAAGCTCAACAATGCACATATAACTATGGCATAAATAGGCACTTAAAACCAACCAATATCAAGCCTATATCATGTATTATCCACACATACAAAATGATATACATAAGCACATACCAAATATACCTCCAAAGTATACCTAAATGGTCAAACTCACTTATATGAGACTTTGTGCCTACAACTTATTATGCATACTCATCTCAATTCTAACCATTTCATACCCAAACACAATTGCACAAACAAGACATTCATATAGCAACTATACACAACATATCATAAGGCCATTTATACATATATACATCTCAAAACATATACCATTTTCAATGCCAAATCAATTGGCTAATACACAACCAAACCTATAGGCCACATTAGCCAAATTACCTATACATACCATTTAACTCAAAATATAAAGTCCAAAGTACCAAAATAAGAGTTTGATAGTGTGATGTGATCCTAGATGGCTTCCAATCCAAACGAGCTTTTGAGACACTACAAACACGGAAAAATAAACGGAGTAAGTATTTAATCTTAGTAAGTTTGAAAAACTTAGAATTAAACTTACCATATAATCACAATTTAGGTAAGAAATCTCAAAGCATAACTCAATTCAATTTGGCCAAAGCCTATCACATAACCATTCACCAAGTTAGCCAAGTATACATGTAAATACTTGGAATTCATATATGAATTCAACAATTATTAAAATTCAATGTACATGTAACATTTATATTGTATATCCGTATATCATATATATATAAACCATTTACATGTAAATACCTGTACTAGTTTGTATTGAACTTATATAATATCATAATAACACTATGCCCATTGTAACACCCCAAATTTGGGCCTAGAAGTATAGGGCCTTGAGTATGGGTCCGTAAGGAGGTTGTATATAAGTATTTAATTGTGAAAGGAAATGACACAATTAAATGTCTACTTTTGTGGTTAATAGCCCTGAGAAGTTTTGGAGAAATCTTGGGTTCAAACCTGGGCTTTAGCAAAAATTTTGGTATTAAGTGAATAAAACCCTAGATGCTTGGATGAAGGTTTTTAAATTATTGTGTTAAATAAATGACACAAGGAAGCATGTAGTCTAGTGGTTGTGGCATCATTAAGGTTGCAAGGGAGCCTGGGTTCAAGTCTTGACTCTTACAATTCATTTAGGTTTTTCTCTTAAGTGAATCTAGACGCTGGCACAAATGTCTTAAATTAATTTTGGACGTTTTTATCACAGAAAGAGCCTATGGTGAAGTGGCAAGGGGGTGTGCTGTGCAACTGTGAGGTCTAAGGTTCAAGTCTTGGGATGCGCAGTGGAGTATTTATTTTGCTATTTGAGCTATGTAGGAGGTGGAGTTGGATTGGAACTCTGTGGTTGAAGTGGTTATAAGAATGAGGAATTTTCCTAATGGTTGAAAGTAATCCCACATCGGGAAGCTAACATCAGAATTGGTGAGAAGCTGGCTTTAAATAGAGCGAACCAGATGAGTTGGTGAGGAAGACTCAATGCAGGATGTGCCAAGGTTGGTGATCGTGGACTTCGGCGCATTCTCATAAACAGGTGTGTATTCGCGCCCTTCTTTGTTGGAAGTCAGCAAAAGCCGAAAAGCCAAAACTTTAGCATTTGAGGCTTCACGAGCATGCGATGGCTCGTGTTGTAAATCGAGCCCACAAACCATAGGCAATAGACTGTAGAGGCCGCCACGAGCATTCTCGTATGCTGGGGCTGTTCTAGGCCTCGATGGGCCAAATGGGCCCAATAAGCCCCGTGTGCCGCTGGTGTAAATCTAATTGTTAGGAGAGAAGTAGTTGGGCTTGTCATGTCATGTGCATGGCATAGGCCGTTAAGGGCTTCATTGGGCCGAAATGGGCCGTGTGGGCCTAATGGGCTCGTGGGCTCCACATAAATTAAATCCACGATAAGTGATAAATATTGGACTGGGCTATGTACGTCACATAGTAGTAACTAAATTTGGGCTAAACGAGCCACACGAGCGTGTGGGCCCACTTGGGCCGAGTATGGGTCTTAGGCCCATTTATAACGTTAGGTCTGTTTAGGTTACTTAAGTCGCTTGAGGCGATGGTGGACCTTCTGTTAGGTCGTTAAGACCCTCAGTTTGTAAAATTATTAAAATACCCTTGATTTGTAAAATTACCGAAATACCCCCAGTTTGTAAAATTACTAAAATACTCTCGATTTGTAAAATTACTGAAATACATTCAATTTGTAAAATTACCAAAATACCCCCAGTTTGTAAAATTATTGAAATACTTTCGATTTGTAAAATTACCGAAATACCCTCGATTTGTAAAATTACCGAAATACCCTTGTAGTGTAAAATTACCAAAATACCCCTGTAGGGATAAATGACTATTTTGCCCTTGTGGGTAAATGATTGACTTGGACTATGAATTTGACTAATTTGACAGTGATTGTATGGCTATGATTTAATTGACTTGACTGTTATGGTATTATGGGCATGACATCCGGCATACATGACATATTGCATGGGGTTGGGATTTTATACAGAGGAAGATTGTTAGGGTCATACGGGTCACTAAGACGACTGTGGATCTACCAAAGGCTTTAAGCTGAGCATTCGTATTGATCTGCTAAGGTCGCACAGGTCGTACAAGACGACTATGGACCGAACGATGGCTGAGTGCCGATCATTTTATCAAAGGCTTTGGGCCAATTATATTACCGTGATTGATGGCTTTGTGCCAATTATAGACTCGTTATCGATGGCTTAGTGTTGTCCTTCTTACTGATGGCTTTGTGTCACGCGTATTATCGAAGGCTTAGTGTCGTTCTTATTACCGAAAGCTCATACCCGTTGCTAAAGGCTTTGTGCCAAATTGAAGGCTTTGTGTCGTATTTATGGCTCTGTGTCATTCTGTCTACGGCTTTGAGCCGTTCTATTGACTTAGTGCTGCAATTGGTGCTAAGCTTGGTGTGTTGGATGGGTGGGTCGATTTTATCCCCACAATAAGTGTAGGGTTGGACGGAGGCAAGTGCAGGGTTGGATGGGATCACATGCATCATTCATACATTATACATATTGTACACCTGATTTTGTTACTGATTCTGTAATGGGCTAAGGCCCACCTGACACTATTTACTGATATGGGCTAGGCCCAATTGATTTCGTTATGGGCTGAGACCCAAGTGATTTGTATTGAGCTTTTGCCACCTATACTCTAAACTAAATTGTAATGTTACTGTTAATGGGCTCTAGCCTAGACTGTTTCTATTTTTGTTTTAGAATAGTGACTGTTACTCTAGCAAGGGGATTACACACTGAGTTTTTATAAACTCACCCTGTTTCTAACTGTGCAGGTAATCCCCAACGTTAGATGGTTCGGTGCTACGAGGGACTCGGAGATGGCCACACACTGCTAATGTTTTCAGATTTGTTTATTTACTGTTGTGTATTTCTTTTTAATTGGGTTGTAATAAGGCCTCTCTTAATTCTGGTT
The DNA here is from genome assembly GCA_025698465.1 of Gossypium longicalyx. Classification (NCBI taxonomy): domain Eukaryota; kingdom Viridiplantae; phylum Streptophyta; class Magnoliopsida; order Malvales; family Malvaceae; genus Gossypium; species Gossypium longicalyx. The sequence continues at coordinate 59,699,292 of CM046995.1, read as the reverse complement.
TTGATTTTATTTTGGGATTTTATTCACTATGTTTTATAATGGTTAGAAATAGATCGCGGTTTTCCAAAACAACAACTATTTTCAAAACACTACGTTTTCGCAACTTAACTTTTAAACATCACGTTTTCGTAAATCGGTTACTTTTAGAATCAGCTTCCGCAAAGTAAAAAAAAATTTTGGAAATAAAATTAAGAAGTTTTCAATGTACTACATTTTAAATAAGAAGGGTTTCTAATGAAAACATGGTTTTCAAAAAACACTTCAATGTGATACGCTAGATTCGGGTCTAACTTCTGGGCCGGGTTTGGGGTGTTACACCCGTTGAACCACTTAGAATCCCGTTAGATACGCGGGTAGTACACATGAGGTGTACTGAACTGTAATTTGTAAATTCCTGTACATGTAGGCTCATACAAGCGATAAATGGTAAACTATTTCGAGCTAAATATCGGTAAGCTCCTATGAGCTGCAAATCGGTAAGCTCATACGAGCTGTGGTGAGTCCGCAACACATGCAGGACCTCAACAAAAACGGTAACCCTAATGACATGTCATTTGTATCCAACGAATTCTTAAGGTTCAAATGGGACTCGATAATCTTCGTATATTCTCGGTTATGTATTCAATAATTATACATAATAATTTAAACTAATCACATACACATATATTTAAATCAAAACATATAACTATGCAATATATTTACACGAACTTACCTCAAACTCGTACAATGAAATAAGATCATTTATTCCACGACTTTATCCTTTCCTCGTTTTAATTTCTTATGTTGCTTTTCTTGATATATATAATCAAATTTAAGTAATTTAGGCATCATTCTATTCAATTTAATCCAAAATAAAAGTTATGGAAAAATTACTATTTGCCCATATACTTTTGACTTCTTTACAATTTAGTCTCTAGGCTCATAAAATGAAATTCATGCAATTTCACCCTTAATCAAGCCTAGCAAAATTTTCATGTACACCTATATCAGCCATACAATCCACAATTTCACACATTTGACACACAATTATCACATTTCACAATTTAACCCCTGAATGGTAATTTCATTAAAAATCCCTTAATAAAAGTTATTTAATTAACAACAAATACTTATTTTCTTCCATTAAACTTCAAAACCCTAACATATGCATCAATGGTAAAACCCTAGGCTTTCAACCATTTTGCAAATTAGTCCTCTATTTAGCTAGATTAAGCTACAACGATTCCAAAAATATAAAAATCAACAAAAACGGAAGGAATCACTTACATGCAAAGAGAAAGATTGAATAAAATCTATTCTCCCCTCCTATGGTGATATTCGGCCAACACCAAAAGAAATGGGAGAAAGATGATAGCTATTTGTTTTATTAATTTAGCCTTTAATTACCTAATTACCTTTTTGCCCTTACCTAACTTTAAAATTTTCATAAATACCATGCCATGCACATCCACTAACTCAAATAATGGTTTAATTACCACATAAGGACTTCCAATTTGAAGTTCTATAGCTATATAACACTTTTAGCTAATAGAATACAACTTTTGCACTTTACATGATTTAGTCCTTTTTCACAAATTGAGCATACAAACGGTAAAATTTCTTAACAAAATTTTTATGCAATAATACTATCATGTTGTAGACCACAAAATAATATTAAGATAAATTTTATGACATTAGATTCATGATCCCGAAACCACTATTCTAATTTCATTAAAAATAGCCGTTACACTTTTCCCTCTTAGCCGTCCTCCTAAATTCTAAAAAATCTACCCGAATTCCTCTCATTATTGCAAAACCCTAGCTTATTACCACCGCACGCCTATCATTGCCGCAAAACACCTTGTTTCATCCATTGCCAAAATTTTGCCTATTTTTCGAGAAAAATCACCATGTCTCGTAAAATAACTAGATCTTCTAAGACCTCTACCGAAAATCCCATTGTGATTCAAGATGAGGAAGTGAAAGAAAGGTTTGGTTCTATCTTTAAGAATCAACCTATGATGCCGAAAAAAGGTTTTAACTTCGAAAGAAATGATAAGATGGTTGTGCCTTTGCCGATTCGAAAGACAATTGATGCCCTCAATTGGAATTATTTTTGCGATGCACGATCATTGCCTGATGAGGAGTTAGTTCGAGAGTTCTATGCCAATTTGACTAAGCTGAATGATACAGAAGGTCTTGTTCGCAAGAAAAAGGTATCCCTAACTTCTAATTCCATTAATAATTTGTTTAACTTACCTAATATTGAAGAAGATGAATACTTTGCCATGATGACAATGTAACACCCTTAACCTGTATCCGTCATCGAAATACAGCAAGTTAACGAAAATAACAGGTAAAAATCATGATCATTACAATACAATTTCTCAAATACCATAAAGTAATTGAATTACAATAATAACTTACATTTACGAGGCTTAAATCGAGCTTAAAGGGCTAAATAAATAATCTTAAAAATCTCAAGGACTAATTTAAAATAAGTCAAGAAATTTCAGGAAAATATGAAAAATTTCAAAAACAGGGGACACACGGTCGTGTCGCCAGGCCGTGTGGAACGCTCCTAGACCATGTGACTTTTGAAGTTGGGACACACGGTCATTTCCTAGCCCGTGTAACTTACTGACGTGATATACACAGTCGTGTCTCAGACCATGTGTGACACACGACCATGTGGCAGCCCATGTCTCAGACGTGTACACTTAAATTAACCTTAAACATAATGTTTACCATTTCAAGATTTCTTGAACACTAAGTAATCCATTTACCATCCATGAGACCTATACAAAATACCATCAAACATGCTTAAATCATGCTAATTCAACAATTTTACGTGTATAACCAATGTACCCTCAATGTTACCACAAGTATACACACTTATACAACAATATAAATCATCGACCAAAAACATGTCAATTCACCCAACTTAAACTTCTAACCAATATGCCCATCATAAGCATCTCAATTCACAACAATTCAATATAACCTATTAATCATACATATGCTAAAAGTTTGTACCAAATACATCTACCATCATTCATATATCATAATAAGTTATCAACTAAACATTTACCAAATGAACACCAAGATCATTGTAGTGATGCTCATGTTATCAACTTGAACTAAGGCACACTCTATATATTTTACATACCAAAACAAAAGTAATGTTATAACAAGCCTACTACATGCCATATAGTCCAAAATAAACATTTAAAAACTACTGAAATTGGATGGATAGTGTGACTTCAGTGCTAATCCGATTATCCAACCCTCAAAAGTATCTACAAGAAATAGAAATTAACAAAAGTAAGCTTATTAAAGCTTAGTAAGTTCAATGAATAAATCTTACAGAAGTAAATATAAAAATTTAATCAAATATAATTCAACAACAAATGTTTTGTTTCCTGTCATCCACAATTTCAAATTGGTGAATTACATCGTTCAATTCAAAGCTCAATAATAATTTTCGGAAAACATATATGAGCACAATGAAGTCAATTTAAGATGTCAAGTACATGTCATGCCATTCGAATTCATTGAACAAGTTATAAGACAATAGTTTATGGTCTGATGAATGACTTACAGATACAAGTACACAAGTAATCCAACCAAAACACGCCAAACGCTCATGAGAGCTAATCCAACCAATAACATGCCTCGGCACTAAAATAGTATAACCCGAGGGTTCACAACAAATGCTAAACCTCAGTATACTTGGGAAAAATATATAAAGCACACCACATCGATCTCCACTCCAATCCTCGCATTACACGTCGTCATTCAGTTGTACTCTATCTCGCATTCATCCGGCCCAAGTATCGAAATTCAATAACATTTTGCCAAACAACTTTACATCATCAATAGAACAATTAATATCCACTATTTCATATCATATCATCATACAATTCATATAGATATTAAATTACAAACCGAACGAACTTACCTGGACTGAATTGTAATAGTTACAGAAGTTTAAGGACTATTCTGCAATTTTGCTTTTTCCACGTAGGTCAACGGGGTTTTGATCTAAAGTGTAAAATTTCTCAATTATTAGCTTACATTTCATATTCCAATTTATTCTACATTTTATGCCATTTTATTTTTTAAATTTACACAATTGCCCCTAACTTTTACAACTTTTGTAATTTAGTCCATTAACCTGAAAATTATCAAATTAACCATTTCTAAAAACTCAGCATACCAGCTGAATGTTCAAGGCTTATAAACAATCCACAAAACACTTCTTAATCATCAACTAACCATGTGGTTTTGACATTTTAACAATTTAATCCTTAACTCAAAAACTAATCAAATTACTTCACAAAACAACTAAATACCACAATCAAAGCTCCAAACACATAATTATCATAAAAAAAACAACCAAGATTCATCAATGGATACTTCTAACATTTTTAACAGATTCAAAAATAAAGGTACAGGCTAGCTAAACCTAGTTGCAACGATCTCAAAAACATAAAAATTACAAGAAATAGGTGAAAATTGAGCTCACATGCACTAAGGAGATGAAACCGAAGCTTGGAGCCCTCCTTCAATGGTGTTTTAGCAAGAATTCGATATGGAGAAGAAAGTGTTTATTCTTCAATTAATTTATTTTGATTTTGCAAAAATTTACAAAATTCCCATTAACAAAATTTTCTTTCAATTTCCTTGAAATTTTCACTCTACTACCGTCCACTATCTAAAAATAAGTTCTAATTGCCTTATTGGCCCTCCCGTATTTATTAGTTAAGCTATTAAATCATCTAAATGCAATAATTATCAAGTTTTGCTCCTTTTACAATTTAGTCATTTTTCTTTAATTATCTATCTAAACGTTAAAATTTCTTAACCAAATTTTAATACGACTCTAATGACTTCATAAATATTCTATAAATAATATTTATGTGTCGACACAATGGAAATTTGTGGTCCCAAAACCAATGTTCCTTCACCACTGAAAAATTGGTTGTTACAAGCAAACATAAATTGGGATTTTCTTCAACAAGTGATTAATGTTGTGACGAATCTGAGATCCCAATGGATTATAAAAAATTATGGTAATCATTCTTACTGAAGAGAATATTTAAAGTTGTTTGCTAAGGTATGGTTCTACTTTGTTCGATATAGTTTCATGCCTATCTCACAGAGTTCCACTATCTCGATGGGGTGAATACTTTTGTTCTATGCAATTATGACAGAAAGGTCTATCAATGTTGGGAATATCATTCTTAAGGAAATCCATGATTGTGCTAGAAAGAAGACTGGAAGTGCTTACTTTCCATCATTAATAACTTCACTTTGCTTAAGGGCCCAAGTGAAAACAAAAGCAAACTTAAAAGGCCAATACGTTCAAGGTTGCATCAGAGCACATGATCTTAAAAGGTTAGTATAGAATGTCCATAAAATAAACCCACCTGAACTGAGTGAACCAACAGAACTAGAAATTGATGAGTCATGAAACAATTCCGAAATGGAAGCTAACTCAGTTATTGAGACAGAAGAAACAGAACCTAAGGAAGAACCGAACAATCCAAAATCGATAAAGGAATGAAAATCTCTAAACCAAGAGAATAGATGAATGCTAATGAGCCAGTTGAGCCAAGTGTTGATCCTAAGTTGACTATCCAATGCCCACTTCTTCAAACAATGTGAAGAAATTGGAATTGTCAATTATGATGGACATGATGAAATTTATGCATAACCAACAACAAGCTTATTGGAAATATGCAAAAGTTAGAGATGATTCTGTAAGAAATACTTTTAAAAATATCTCTAACAATTTTGTTCCTGAATTTCCAGATTATATCTTCAAGTCATGGAAGGAAGATGAGAATACAAGCGAGGATGAAACATCAAAGGAGGACGACGAGGAGGATAAGTCAAATAAATAAAAGAGTGAATTTCTTATCTTTATTTTTTATTTCCTTTTAGGTATTTATTTTTATTTCCTAGCTAGAATTTTTGCTTTCACATAATAAAATAGCAAGCATGAATAAATAAGCCTAATGCCTCTTTAACAGAAAAAAAAAAAAAGAAAGTGATATGGTAATGGGAATGAACATGTCTAGGATTGGATTGTTGAGAAAGACTTGGTACTTAAGCAGTCTTTATGACTCACCTATCTTCTCTTGCAACTCTACTTGGTGTTCAGTTTTCATTCATTATTTTGTTTTCGCAAGGAGGACATTACTTCTTTTTAAAGCGGGTAAGGCATTTCGCATGATGGTAAGGCATTTCGCATGAATTTTTAATAAGGTATTTCGCATGAATTCAAAGTATGTTTCAATTTTTTTACTTAAGTATGTTGAAATAAATGAATGTTCAAAAACAATTTTTGTTCATAAGTTTGTTCAAATGCAAGTATGGTTTCTAATTGTATCTAAGTTATTTGTATGTTATCTTGAATGATGGAATGCTTTTATGATCTTTAGTCTTATTTAGTATTTTCCATGAAAAATTGATTTCTTTAGAAATAGACATGTATGAAGGTTTAAGTCTTTAGAATTGACTTAGTAACTTTCTTGAGGCAAAATTCTAGGAGGTATAAGAATATAATATGATATAGGCACACTTTCTTTGGATCGTTTGAGCCTTTTAAGCCGACCTTATTAATTTAACCCTTGAAACTTAATTTTTGAGCTTAATGGCCTGTTTATTGCAAAGTACCCACATTATAAGTCACATTATCATATTTTTTATTTTATTATATTCTTTTGCACCTATATTAACAGAATTTGTCTTGATGATCAAAGTTTGAGGAAATATATGAAAAGATTTTCATACTCTTCACATAATTAAAAAAAATGAATGTAAGTTTTCCCAAAAGAATGAAAAGCAAAGAAAGATTGCTCTAAAAATCTCAAAAATAAAATGCAAAATTTGCCTAAACTCTGAAAATAGTAAAATTTGAGCATCAGTTCAAAATAAGTTTAGGGGTGTTCTAAAGACCCAATTTTATGAAGGTTGTGACACAGAAAAATCCAAGACAAGTTAAGGTTACAATGATTGAACCTCAAAATTAACTTCTCTTTATCCCTACCTTTAGCTTAGCCCTATTACAACCTAATAAAAGACCTAGTGATTGAATGATTATACCAACTAAATTAGTGGAAAGGAATTACTAAGCTCAACTTATAAAGACCACAAATTAAACCTTGGGAATAATATGTTTAGTTGATAAGGAAAGCATACTGATTGGTGAATGTTATGTATGACTTTGAAAATGCATGCTAATTATGATTCTTGAGATTATGATGTGCATAGTATAAAGTTTGGAAATAATATTTTCATTTGAGCTACTTATCAAAAAAAGTATTTTTGAGCATGATTTTGTTGATGCATGATTATGTGCAAAGATTGATTCTACTTTATCATTTTGCAAAATTACCTTAGCAAAAGTTGTGTTGTGCATGAACATTATTCGGGACGAACAATGGTTTAAGTTTGAGGGTGTGTAAACTTGAAATTATATAGGGTTTTTCCATATATTTTTATTATTTTTTTACTTAATAATTACATTTATCATGAGTAACTGTTATTAAAATAAGCGAATTTTACTTAATTAGTAATGTTGGGCATTAATTTATAAAGTATGTGAAATTGTGTTTAATTACATGATTTTTGTACATATTTTATATTATTTCCTGTTAATTTATTAATATGTGATTTTTCACTATGTAGGAGGACCATTGAAGATGTGATTGATGTGAATGAAACATGGACATGCACAAATAAATTCATGTGGACGACAAGACCATGCAATTTGGGTCATGAGGTTGATAATTTGACCTAGTAAAAGAGGTACCAAAATATGGACATCTCTAGTAAATTATTGGATTAAGAAATCGTCCAACAAGGGGGAACTAAAGCCTAATTTCGGCACAAGTAGATGGCAGCCCAAAAGAAGCTTTGGGGTATTTAATCGAAGGTTCTTACAGTTGGAAAATAATCAGAAATCAGCCCAACTACTTTACTGTTGAAACTGTCCTCCCTATGGCTATTAATAGCCTTGGTTTGAATTCAAATTGAGAAGACTAAGTCATCCCCTTCTCCTTGAAATATGGCCAGCCATGAATGGTAGAAAAAGAAGGAATTTTGAATCTATTTTTAGCTAACTGTACCCCTTACCTTCACCTATAAATACCATGCACCAATCCCTTAATTTATCATCCTTCACAACTCATTTCTCTTCTCTCTTTAGCATTTTCTCCATATTTTATTTTCTTTTTCCTTCCCTTGCATAGCGACCCATCTCCTTTCCATCCTTTAGCCACAAAAGCTATGTCACAAGCATTTTTTGGTCGACTACCTTAGGAACTCCTTAACAAAAGAAGCATCGAGTAGAACGGAGGAGCACATCAGTCAGAATAGATTCGAAAGGCTGTTGAACTGAATAGAGTTTACTCTTTTCTCTTGTTATTTATTTTTATTATGTTTGCTTTGAGTTTATTGTTTTTGACATCAACAATGATATTTTAAATCATATTTGCTAGGATGGTTATGTTAATTCAATAAGATCTATTTTATTCATGTTTAACATGTTTAGGCCTCAGTCACTTATGTTTTCAATTAATATCATGATGCATTTCATTTATATGTGATTGGGGGCACTTAGATTAGCTGAGCGATCCTAACTGGATGACTACTATTAGACACATAATTGAAAAGTGCAATGCTCAATTTAGATCCTTAAACCTGACTAAGTTGAGGTTCATAATATCTTTAGTTAGCTCTATTATCTTACATAGTTTTTAGGTTTATGTAATTAAACTGTTGCAACGTAAATGTCCCTATGACCTTACATAAATGCTAAGAAATCCTTAGTTAATATGATCAGTAAAATGTATATTTAGCTAAGTAAAAGATTCCGAAAGGACTTAATTTGGTTTCCAAACTCATAAAAGACCGAGTTGTCGTGGAAGTATTTCTGAACATTATTAAGCATAATTAAGTAAATTGAATGGATTAATATAATTATCCTAACTCATTTAATGTTGATTGTTTTTGTTGTTAAAGTCATTCATTCATACATTTAGTAAATTGCATCTAGATTAGAACTGCATAGGGATCAATCTTTGCATCTAGTTAATTTTACTTCGTTTAATCATCACCATCCAAATTATTGAGTTTTTACATCAAATTGTTAATTATAATTTTGCAATTAATCGGTTAAGCTTATACAGTCCCTGTGGAGACGAAAACTCATTTTACTTACTTATTACTTGAACGACTATGTACACTTGTGCATATTTCTTGTTATAGTAGCTCGAAGTTTGCAATTTTTTTTCTTGAAATAATTTGATTGTGCACAATCTCTATAGTATGGAATTTATGCTAAGAATGTTAGTGCATTATATCCTAAACTTGATTTTCATAGGTTTAATTGGGATAATATTTAGTTATCTATACTTATATATGTTATACTTAACAGTTAGCAAAACCATATGCCTTTATTTAGTTGCTTAACCATTAATATAAGAATGAATTTACATTAAATATGTAATTTTATATGCATCTAACCAACATGTAAGAAATATTTCTTGTGCGAGAATTGGCTTTCATTTATAAGTCATTAGGTTCCCTCTAAGAGTATTTGAATGTGCAATATCTATATTATATTCCACCATAGTGCACTAAGATGAATCATCAAGTATGAAGTTGATAAAAATTAGAATTTTCATTAGATGTTAAAAGTTGAAAGGAGATATATTTATAATTTTGAAAAAGTATTGTCATGTTGCAAATTTTCTTAGTATTAAGGAGAGACAAGTTGGTTAAATAATTATGTCATCACTTTTTGTGATCCTCACTAACCTTATGTGCACAAAATTTGAAGGATAAAATTATTTGTCAAACATATTTAGTGGAGACATTTAGAGATTGCATATACTAGCTAAGACGTATACCAACTAAAATGCTCCAAATAATTATGTTTTCTATGTGATAAAAATAAATCATGGGCATGCTAAAAGCATGATAAATTAGTTAGTTCCATGAAATGAAAAATTCTTCAAAGAAAGGAGTAAGAAATAAAAAAGGCCACATGTTAAAAAAGACTGATACTCATAAAGAGACCCAAGACATAACTTCTGATAAAACCTCAGAAGAGGTTCAGGTACCTAAAAATATAAATATAATGAGATATCTTAATCAATTATGTCATAACTAAATACGATGGAGCTTGTTAAAGTTGTGTGACCCAAATTCTTGTTAAAGAAATAATATAGTGGTGAAACTAAGGGATCTATGGAGGGTTTAAGGTCGAGGGCCGAAGTAGAATCCGTATAGAACTACACTTTGTCTATTTGACATTGATTAGAATAAGGTTTTTCAACCTTTAAATAGATGTAGTCACTACTCCTCTTGTATCATTCGATTTTCAACATTAGTGAATTTTTTTCTCCTCTGCTAGTGGTTTTTTTCCTGAATGGGTTTCCATGTAAAATCTGTGTTTTATTTTTCTTTCTTGTTACTTTGAGATCGTTTTATATTGCCATTATGACGTTCAGTTTAACAAAATGGTATTAGAGCTTTTTGAGGTGCTTGTCTCGATCACGGTAATGGGGATAATGAAGTATGATATTATACTATTGGATCGCAACACTAGATTTGTGTTATGGTAGGTAAAGATGGAGACAGTTCTTGCGCAGATGGATTTGCAGGATACCCTACTAAGGTTAGAGAAGATGCCTTCGACATTGACAGAGGAAGAGAATAAGTGTAAAGATCAAATGGTTTTAACTCAATTAAATCTGCATCAGTTGAATGAAATTCTACATGACATGTTGAACGAGAAGACCATCGTTGCATTATGGGCAAAGCTACAACAGTTATGCATGTTGAAAACCCTAACTAGCAAGTTGCATATAAAGTAGCATCTTTATGCTCATTGTTTGGAGGAATGTGCGTCTGTGCATGAACACTTAATTGTGTTTAAAGAAATTCTTTCGAACCTAGAGGCCATAGAGGTTCAGTATGATAAAGAAGATTTAGGGTTAATTCTACTTTGTTTGTTACCCTAGTCTTATTTGACCTGTAGAGATATGATTTTGTTTAGTCATGAATCTCTTACTATTGATGAAGTGTATGTTTTCTTAGTCTCGTATGACAAGATGAAACATCTTGTGCCTAGATCTAACTCTCAGGTAGAGGGTCTCATTGTTTGTGGAAGACAAGAACAAAATAATGATGATAATCGTGGGAGGACACAGGAACGAAATACTCGCAGTAAATCTAAGGGTAGATTGAGATTTCAAACAAAGGAAAAACCTATAACTTCTATAAGAAGAAAGGGCATATTAAGTTTGAGTGCTATAAGCTATAGAACAAGATCAAAAGGGAGGTGGTGAATCAAAAGGGAAAATAACCAGAACAATCTAGTAAAGCTTATGTTGTAAAAGATTGCAGCGATGGTGAACTCCTGTTTGCTTCTGCTGACAACTCTAAAGTGAGCGAGGAGTGAATCCTTGATTATGGTTGCACCTTCCATATGAGTCCCAATCGAGATTGGTTTACAATATATGAAACAGTGTCTGAAGGTGTTGTGTTGATAGGAAATAATGCTTCATGTAAAATCGCAAGTATTGGCACGATCAAAATTAAGATGTTCGATGGAGTCATCAGAAAACTTAGTGGCATACGACATGTACCAAAATTGAAGAGGAATTTGATTTTGTTAAGTACTCTTGATTCAAAAGAGTACAAGTACACATTTGAAAGCGGGGTTCTAAAGATTAGGAAAGGTTCCCTCATTGTGATGATAGGGTAGAGAAAGACTGCCAAGTTATATGTTTTGCAAGGTTCAACTATTATTGATGGTGCAGTCATCACTTCGTCTTCCTTGCCAGATGATGATGTTACTAGACTTTGGCATATATGTCTAGGGCATATGAGTGAGAATAACATGGCAAAATTGAGCAAACGAGAACTTCTTCATGAACAAGGCATTAACAGACTGAAATTCTATAAGCACCGCATTTTTGGGAAGCGAAAGAGAGATTGATTCACCAAACGAATTCAACACAAAGGGGACACTGGATTATATTTATTCTGATCTTTAGAAACCATCTAAACTGCCTTCGATGGGTGGTGCTAATTATATGCTGACGATCATTGATGATTTTTTCCAGAAAAGTTTAGGCATTCTTCTTGAGGCAGAAAAGTGATGTGTTTTCCACATTTTAGGCTTGGAAAACTATGATCGAGAAGAAAACAAGAAAACAGATAAAACACCCCTGCATAGATAATGACTTGGAATTATGTTCTGATGAGTTTAATGATTTTTACAAATCAAAAGGGATCGTGAGACACTTGACAGTTCGTCATACTCCACAGTAAAATGGCGTTACTGAACGGATGAATAGAAAAATCATGGAAAATGCAACACCCCAAACCCGAATCCGTCGCTAGAACAAGGTTGCAGAGAGTTACCAGAGTTTTTAAAACATTTACAGATAATCATGTCAATTATTTTTCATTTTTCGAGATTATTCATAACGTCCCTTAAATGGACCCTCGAGGCCCTCTATGAGCTTTAGAATCAAATCGGGACTTAATCGGGAACTCTAAAAAATTTTCATGAAATTTCAAAAATTTTCCAAGTTACAGGGTTTACACGCCCATATGGTCTAAGGGACACACCCGTGTGACCCTAAATGTAACATCCTGATTTTGGGCCTAGTCAGAACAGTGGTTCCGGGACCACAAATTTGATGAGAAAATTTAATTTTTATTATATTTTTATGATCTACGATTTCACGAAATGATTTCGTGAAAATTTCATACGAAAATTTCGACGTTTGGGCACTCAATTTGGTCAAAAGGACTAAATTGTAAAAAATCCAAAAGTTGAGTTCTACATGTTAGAAGTTTCTAATTGTTATTATTTTTTAAATTAAAGGTCCTTAAATGGTAATTATACGATTTTGAAGTTTTTGGACAAAAATGGACATGGTATGATAGGTTTTTAAAAGTTTTTCATTAAGGGCATTTTAGTAAATTGGTAATTAAATGAATTAAAAAAGCCAAAAATAAGCCAAATTTGCTCATCTTCTTCCTCATGGCCAAATTTCTCATGAAAAACACCATGTCTAGGGTTTTAAAGCTTTCCAAGCTCATTTGTAAGTGACCCCGAACCCCGTTTTTAATGTTCTTTACATTTTTGAAGTCTCGGTAATATGATCTACTCATTTCTACCATTATTCTGAGCTAGGATTTATATTTAAAAATTTACCCATGAGTAATATGCATGCATTTTGATGTCTAATGGTAGAAAATGAGTGTTGGGTGTTAGATAAATAACCTTTGGTAAGCGATTTTACGTGAAAACGAGTAAAACATTATAATCGGTAAAAATACCTAATGTTCATAAGTACATGTTAGAGTGAGAATTTGATGTTGCCATAGAAGGGAAAAATGACCAGCGTGTCATAAAACATAAGAAAATAGGATGAAGTTTAATTTCTGAGCCTTGGGGCAAAAGTGTAAATATGCAAAAGTTTAGGGGTCAAAATGTAAATTTTTAAAATATGATTTTTAGACCCATATGAATAGTATGACTAGTTACTAGGCTAAATGTGATATTATAGATCAAGGAAATCGAGATTCGGGCTTAAATCGGGAAAATACAAGGTTATGGACTAAAATGGTAAATTGTTGTTTCTAGATCCGAGGTAAGTTCGTGTGTTAATAATAATGCAATACCATGCATGAATTGTAATTATCTATTGATATGGCATAAATTGTATGATTTAATATGTTTAAGAGAAGTTGATGGATGGTGTGTATGATATGGAAAAATGTAATGCTTGTTGTGTTATGTGAAATTGAATGACAAATTATTGTTACATGAATTGGGTGTTAAATTACTATTACATGGGTTGTATGAATTGCTACACGGTTGTACTTGATGAGATTTAGACAAGTAAGTTCGGATAGCTTAAAGTAAACTTATAATATGCCTAATTGCATGATTTATGAATGTATGACATTTGCATGTGATAATGGCATGAAATTACATGAAATGTACCTTTAAAAATGACATGTTGAAAAATGTCCCGGTTGAGGTTAAAAAGGAAGTTCAATGGATAAACCATGATTTATATGTGATTCGAGATCTTGCATGTGTTGCAGAAAGGATTTATCCCGGACGGGTAATCCGTTGATCTCAAATATAGAAAGGATCTAACCCAAACGGGTGTTCCTGAATAATCGAGCCTCCTGAAGAATAATGTGCATTAAGGATTTAGCGCAGACGGGTAATCCGATTAGGGTTTGAATCTAGCCTGGATTGGCAATTCAGATCCAAACTCAATAAGGGTGTTTGTCGCTATAAGGGATTTAGCCTGGACTGGTAATTCCGTCGTAAAACGTGAGGTTCGCGGGAGTGCACACCTGAAATGATCATTCTTATGAATTGATGGTAAATGGATAATCCATCGAGATTTCCTAGAAACTCAACGGGATTAACATGAGATATATGTACAAATGAAAGGATGCATGATGAGCTCTTCTAAGACAAATTTACATGGTGCATTCTTATGAGACTAATTTGATGATAGAGTGCATGTGATAGGAAATTATCCTATACTTGGAATGTATGACTAAGTGTGCCCATGAGAAATAATAACTTTTATATTGAGCTCCATTGTGAAAAATGAGTAAGGGATCCATGAAAGGGTAAGTTCATGATAGTTGGAAATGATCTTATGATAGTGATCATTATATTGTACCAAACCAGATTTGGACAGTAGCATTGGTCCGACTTTGAAAATCCACTAAAAATAGTGGAAATTTAGTTAAAAGCTTAATAAAATATGAAATTAAATTTTCATGAGTCTATCTTCAATAAAGGAAATGGTGAAAGCAAAAGAATTCTGTATCATGAAATATTTGAATTCTTGTGAGACAGAGTCAGAATGAGTTCGGAATCCCCTGTTCTGACTTTGGAAAATCACTAGAAATTGGAAAAAATAATTATGAGTTAAAATTCATATGAATGAAATCCTTAATGAGTCTATTTTTAGGATAAAGAGACAAGAACATTATCCGAGTCTTGTACTAGGAGATAAATAAATTTTAGTGAAGAAAGGTTGAAGCTATCAAACAGCAAAATAGGGGAGACTTTGAATAATAAACTGTATTTATTGGCTAGACCAAAAATTCTGAAAATTTTATGATAAGAAAAGATATGAGTCTAGTTTCTGGGAAAATTAACGGATCTTAAGTTAGAGTTTCTTAGCTCCAGATATAAATAATTTAATGACTGTGACTCGGGAAAATAGCTTAGCTGGAATTTGAATAAATAGAAAGAATATGAAAATAGCATGTTATCGCATTGCTTATTATTTTCATGCGAGCTTACTAAGCAAAAAGCTTACTCCCTCCTTTTCATTTCTTTTAGTTTTTTCAGGTCTGCTCTGGGTTGGAGATCGTCAGAGGCAGTATCGCACTATCGAGCCATTATCCTTGGAGTATTGGTATGTGTACGTGAAATGTTTTCATGCGAGTGGCTTGTATAGGGACTTAGTTTTTCTATGATGACTATTTTTGTGATTAGCCAAAGGTATTGGCTTATATTAATTGTTGATTATAGCCATGAGATGTGGCTTATAATGATTTTGGCTTGTAAGCCTATTTATTCATGATATTTGTTAACGTCTTGCGATGTAGCTAGACTAGTTTATCACGAATAGGTGGAACTAATGCATAATAATGAGCTAATGATGAATGCCATTGAAATCGTGTATGTGTATGCATGTAAAGATGACAAAAAGGCTTGGAAATTAGCCTAAGTCTCGACCACACGAGTAGAGACACGGTCCTGTGTCTCAGCCGTGTGAAGGACACGGCTTCTGGCCACGGGCATGTGCCTTGGCCATGTGCCCTTAAACGGTTGCTGACGTCATAAACATAGAGTTACATGGGCTAAGAACACGGGCGTGTCCCAAGCCACACGGGCGTGTTACTCTCCAAAGCCAGAAAATTTTTAAGTTGCCCAAAGATTATCGAATGTTTTCGGTTTTGTCCTGAACCACCCTAATGTATGTTTTAGGCCACGAAGGCCTGTATAAGGGACGATATGCATGTGATTGAAAAGTTTTAATTTTAGGCGAAATTTGGTGACTCGATTTTGTACGTTTGTGAATGTTTAAGTCCGGTAACGCCTCGAACCCTGTCCCAGCGTTGGATATGAGTGAGAGGTGTTAGACTTGAACACGCCCGTGCTGCAGGCCGTGTTCAAAACTAGGTAGCTCTTTGACTTGTGTCACATTTCCAGCCACATATCTATTTTCTAGGCCGTGTGGTTAATTAAATTTTTCAAAATTAGGTGCAGGTTTCACACGACCAAGAACACGCTCATGTTTCTGGCCATGTAGCACACACGGCTGAGACACATGCCCGTGTCTTTATCCATGTGCTTAATTCTGAGCATTCTGTTTCTTGAATTTAAGATGCAAGGGACACATAGCCTAACTACACGCCCATGTACCAAGCCGTGTGTCACGCACGGTTTAGACACACGCTCATGTGTCTACCCGTGTGGACAAAATAAAGTCATTTCTAGCTTCATTTCTCACCCAAAATTTTACCATTATCCTGCGCCAAAACTTACATCCAAATACCAACCAATCCAGTATTGATTTTAAACAAATTTTAACATCTAATATGATATAACATAGCATCCATACATGTTTAAATTCTTACCTTTGTTTAACCTAAACATTGAACCTCATTTGGTCATTTATACTTAACACATAAGTGTTTATCATGACATTATGCTTTATAAGTACCAAAACATACCATTATTCGCCATTCCAATGGCTAGATTACAAATAACATATTTAAGCCATCTATGGTCAAGTTAGCCTATACATGCCATTATACCAAAATAAGTGTACCAATTATACCAAAATAAGTTTGTGGATAGTGTGATGATGCTCCAACTTATCTCCAACCTTTGTGAGCTTCTGAGCATTATAAAATAGGGAAAATAAATCTAAATAAGCATTACATGTTTAGTAAGTTCATATAACAGGAATTAAAACTTACCAATTTGCATTTATTAACATTAAGTATTTAATAACATGATTTTTTATCAATTTAGAAAATTTACCTATACACATACACTCAATCAAACAAGTTAGTTACATAAATGTTCACGTATGCATCAAGTAAGCATACATGAGCTCATCATACTATATTCTTTTAAGACATCATTCATTTCTCCTCATAATTCTCATATCATGTCAAGTATTTTATCCGTTGAATAATTGAAATTTCGATGAATATTCGAATAGTACACTCATGGTGTATAATTTAATAACCTACCAATTCATATTCAGGAATACCCATTAGGGCACTTAATCAAAAAGCACACTCTCAAGCCTCATAACATATAACAAGATTACCAATCCCGGCTAAATCCTTTTTGTAATATATGCTCAGAAGAGCTCAATTAGGATTACCAGTCCAGGCTAAATCCTAATTGTAACATATGCTCGAGAGGGATTATATCAGATTACGGTCAAAGCTAAATCACAAAGAAAACAATGTAGGACCTCATTCAGTAAAGAAATTTCATTTATCCATCGAAATCCAATATTCAAACGGAATTTAACCCTTTTCAAACAATCTCCAGTATATAATCATTTCTTATGTTATAACATTCAAATTAACTCACATAAATATAAAACATATTTCACAAAACACAACATTCAATTTATCATATTTACAAGCTCAATTAAGTTACACGAACTTACCTTGACACTTGTTTGCGTATATAAATCTACTAATCTGAAACTTTCTCTTTTTCTCGATCTAGCTTCGAATTTGTGTTATCCGGATCTATATAAATGAATTTATTCATCAATTTATCACATTTCACATTCAAGTGGACTCAATTTACATCCTAGGTAAAATTACCATTTTGCCCCCAACTTTTCCATAAATTCTAATTTTGTCCTTAGGCTCAGAAAATGAAATTTATGCAATTTACTCCTTATTCCAAGTCTAACCAAAATTTCACTATAAAATTTACAGCCATACATTCTATAAAATTCAAAATTTTTCTTCAATTTTCACAACTTTACATTTTAGTCCCTAAATCATGTTTTCATCAAAAATCACTTTGTAAAAGTTATTTATCTATCAACAACCTTTCATTTTCTGTCATAAATTTCAAATTTTCAGCATATTCACCCATAACATAACTTTCATACTTTGATAACTTTTCAAATTGATCCCTCAAATAGATAGATTAAGATATCCCGGTTTCATAAATATCAAAATTACTAAAAACGGGACAAGAAAACTTACCCAATTAAGCCAAGAAAGTTTCTTCTCTCTCCTAGGGTTTCCATGTATTTTGGGGATGAAGATGACATAAAATAAGATGATATTTCTTTTATCATCTTTTAATTAAATTAAATTAATTCAATTTCCAATTTAGTCCTTACCATTTTTCTAAATTTCCATGGATGAGTCACCAAAAATATCTATATACTTTTCTTTAATGGTCTGATTACCATATAAGGACCTCAAGTTTTGAATTCCATAGCTATTTACTCCTTCTAGCTACTAGAATTTAACTTTTGTATTTTATGCGATTTGGTCATTCCCGTAATTAAACACATAATCGGTAAAATTTTCTTATCAGAATTTTCACACAACATTTATAACATCATACGGACCAAGTAATAAAATTAAAATAAAATTTATTTTTGGCTCGAATTTGTGGTCCGGAAACCACTGTTCCGATTTCATTGAAATTTGATTGTAACAAAAAAGGTTCAATGTATGTTTTCGAATGCTTGTTTACTAAAGTTGTTTTGGGCTGAAGCGGCCTCAACTGCATGTTTTTTTTTATTAATAGGTCTCCGTCCGTTGCCATTGAGAAAAAAAATCTATAAGAGGCATGCTCTGGTAATCTTGCTGATAATTTTGATTTAAAGATTTTTAGGTGTCCTACATATGCTCATGTTGATAATGGGAAATTGAAACCTAGATCTATTAAGTGTGTTTTTCTTGATTATAAGGGTAGTGTTAAAATGTAACACCCCTTACCTGTGTTCAACACCGAAACAGGGTACGAGGTATTACCGGAACATAACACATACCATTAAACGAAACTGAGATAGAAATATGTCATCCAATTAGATAATGCATTGTTATAACATATATCTTGAACGATATTAGCCAACTTCAATGGCTTTGTACAAAATGATTGATCAAATACTATAACCAATATTTTAAACGTAGGCAATTATGACACGTAACAAAATAACTAAGCCTATTATACATGCCATAATTCAAAATGTTTAGTTCAAATACCCTAAAGTATTGATAGTGCGGGTAGATCTTCACGGTCTTCAACTCCTGAGCAAGCTGGACGATACTATAAGACAAAAGAGAGAAAAGAAAGTAAGCTTATAGCTTAGTAAGTAAGTATATAAATAATAATTAAAGAATCTAATATATATATATATACAATAACTCAAGTATATCTACTTAAATTTTTCTATTCACACCACTTTGATTAAGCTATCTCTCCTGCATCACATTCACTAAATAAATAATAACTCAAGTTATAAAACTCGAAATTAAAATCCGTAAATTTTTCATGAAACTAGACTCATATTACTTCTTACTAAATTTTTTCTGGAATTTTTGGTTTAGCCAATTAGTACAGTTTTTTAGTTAAAGTTTCCCCTGTTACACAGCTCGACTGATCTGACCTCTTTTCACTACGAATTGATTTTCTCCCAGTACAAAAGTCAAATAGCCACGAAATTTGTTTCATTTAAAACTAGACTAAACAAGGAATCTATGCATGTAAATTATTTCTTAATTATTTTTGTAAAACTTTTAATGATTTTTTTCAAAGTCAGAACAGGGGATCACATAGTCATTCTGAACAAGTCACACACAAATTTAAATATCTCAAAATATAGAGTTCTTTTACTTGCTCTGTTTCTCTTACATGAGAATAGACTCACTAAACTTTAATTTAATATCTCATTCAGACTCTAATTAAATTTTTACTATTTTTGGTGATTTTTCAAATTCACGTCACTGCGACTGTCCAAAAACAGTATTATTGCAAATTCACTCTTTTCCACTTTCTTTGTATTAACCTCATTTTAACGTACATGTCACAATTCATTTTCACCACATTTCATACATCACAAGTATAGGTCCATGATTAAAATGTCACTATAAAATCATCCCGTTGAACACTTCGGATCAATTCTCGATATTTGGTTTCAGCACACAGCTCCACCCATCACCATTCATATAATTCGGCTTTCTTGTACACATGGTGAACACTTAGTACCACCATGTGACCTAGCCAATTTATCTCGTAGCTCTCTTGTCTACATGGTGTCCTTCACTTGGAATCACCCATGCGACCTAGCTACATTTACCTCTCCCGTAGCTCTCTTGTCTACATGGGATACATCTCGTATCACACATGTGACCTAGCTACTACATAGTATCTCGTAGCTCTCTTGTACACATGATGTGCACTCAGCACCATACATGTGACCTAGCTACGTTCCATCTATATTATTAAATCTTTCCGAATGTTCAACCGGGATTTCTCTCTCTATTACTTATTTCCACTCTTCCAAAGTCGATTTATGCTTCAAAATCAGCTAAAATATATATATAATAGGCTGAAATATAAAAATGTAAATGAAGTTAAGGTATTATTTACATACAAACTTACCTCGGTGCAAAATATGGAAATTTTGCAATTTAGTCCAAAATCTTTTCCTTCCCCCGTTCGAGGTCGATTCCATGCCTTTCTTGATCTATAACAACACATTTAGCTCATTTAACATTCATACTATTTATTTCAATCCAAAAATCACATTATGGAAAAATTACATTTTTGCCCCCTAACTTTTACAAAATTATGATTTTTCCCCTAGGCTCAGAAATTTAATTTCAGCTCTTATTCTTATGTTTTATGACATGCTGATCATTTTTCCCTTCTATGGCAACATCAAATTCTCACTCTAACACATAGTTATGAACAATAGGTATTTTTACCGATTATGCTTAGAGTTTCTGCGTTTTACTAAAAAAATCGCTTAGAAAAGATCGTTCTCCTAACTTCAAACATTCATATTCTACCATCAAACATCAAAATACATGCATATCATTCATGGGTAAATTTTTAAACATAAACCCTAACTCGAAATAATGGTAGAAATAGGTAGACCGAGCTACGAGGATTTCAAAAATGTAAAGAACATTAAAAACGGGGCTTGAATGCACTTACTATTGAGCTTGAAAGCTTGGGAAAAACCATAGCTATGGAGAACATGCAAGTTTCAGCCAAGCTTAATGAAGATGAACACATTTTTGTGTTATTTTTCCC
Organism: Gossypium longicalyx; assembly: GCA_025698465.1. Taxonomy (NCBI): domain Eukaryota; kingdom Viridiplantae; phylum Streptophyta; class Magnoliopsida; order Malvales; family Malvaceae; genus Gossypium; species Gossypium longicalyx. The sequence continues at coordinate 59,677,910 of CM046995.1, read as the reverse complement.
ATTTTATTTCATTTAATACACAAATGACCAAAATGCCCTTACTACTAAACTTTCTAAAAATTTCATCCATGTCCAAATTTTGTCCATATAAGGTATAATGGTCTAATTTCCATTTAAGTACCTCTACTTAAAACCCCCATTTCAATCAAGTACTTATGAACTAGAACACACACATTTTTCACCTATTTCAATTTAGTCCTAAATGTCAAATTAAACACCCAATCGATAAAATTTCGCAACGAAATTTTCACACAATTATGCAATCATAATATAAACACTAAAACTTAATCAAAATATTATTATTATTATTATTTATTTAATTTTTTTACCCTCGAATTCGTGGTTTCGAAACAACTATTCCATTTTGGCCCTAAATCGAGCAGTTACAACTCTCCCCCCCTTTAGGGATTTTCGTCCCTAAAAATCTTACCTGTAAAGAGATTTGGGTACTGTTTTCTCATGGCTTCCTCTAGTTCCCACGTAGCTTCTTCTACTCCATGTCTTTGCCATAACACTTTCACTAAAGCTATGCTTTTCTTTCTCAACTGTTTTACTTCTCGAGCCAAATCTTAATCGGTTCCTCATCATAGGTCAAGTCCGGTCGAATCTCAATTTCTGTTGGAGAAATCACATGTGAAGGATCGAACGATAACGTCATAACATTGATACATGAAACACGTTATGAATTCTTTCTAACTCGCTTGGGTAAGGCCAACCGATATGCCACTGGTCCAATCCTCTCAATAATCTCGTACGGCCCAATAAAAGCGGACTCAACTTGCCTTTTTGGCTAAATCTCGAATCTTCTTCCATGGTGGCACCTTCAAGAACACTTTATCACCCACCAAATTCAATCTCTTTTCTTTTTAAATCGCATATGACTTTTGTGGATCCGGCGCCTTTCAAGCAATCACGAATTATTTTTACTTTCTCTTTGGTTTCTTTAACTAAATCAACTCAGTGAATCTGCTTTCTCACTAAGTTCGGTCCAATATAAAGGAGTCCGACACTTGCGACCATACAAGGCTTCGTACGGTGCCATCTGTATACTTGACTGAAAACTGTTATTGTAGGCAAATTCAACCAAAGATAGATATTTCTCCCAACTGCCTTCAAATTCTAAAACACAAAGATCTAAGCATATCTTGAGTATTTGGATTACTCTTTCCGATCATCCATCTGTTTGTGAATGAAACGCTGTACTAAAATTCAATTTTGTACCCAAAGCTTCTTGTAACTTTTTCTGAATCTCGAGGTAAACCTCGGATCTCTATCTGATATTATAGACATAGGTACCCTGCAACCTCACAATTTCAACAATATATAATTCAGCTAATTTATCAAGTGAGTAATCGGTGCGTGCATCAAAGTATAAAGTGAGCCGACTTTGTTAACCTATCAACCACTACCCGCATAAAGATCCTTCTTTTTAGGAGTCAAAGGCAAATCAGTTTACAAAATCCATGGTAATTCTATCCCATTTCCACTCGGTACCATTATCGGTTGGAGTAATCCTGAAGGCACTTGATGCTCGGCTTTTACTTGTTGATGGATCAAACACTTGGTTACAAATTCGTAAATGTCCTTTTTCATACACGCCACCAATACAACTTCTTTAAATCATTATACATTTTTGTGCTACTAGGGTGAATCGACAGACATACCATCATCGCGCTCGTGTAATATTTTCTGAATCAATTCATCATTTTTCGGTACACAAATCCTATCTCGAAACATCAAATAGTCATCTGGTCCAACTCGAAAATCTGAGTCATAACCCGATTCGCATTGAGTTCTCTTGGTTCGCAACTCACTATCGTTCTTTTGAGCATCACAAATTAGCTGGAGAAATAACGGTTTAACCCTCATCTCTGCCAAGATTGACCCATCATCAGACAATGCTAACCTCGTATTCATGGCTCTCAAAGTAAAAAGAGATTTCCTGCTCAAGGCGTCAGCAACTACATTCACTTTTCCCGGATGATAATCAATTACTAGCTCATAATCCTTCAATAATTCAAACCATCTTCGCTGTCGCAGATTCAAATCCTTTTGATCCATTAAATATTTCAGACTTTTGTGATCAGTAAAAATTCGACATTTTTCACCATACAAATAATATCACCAGATCTTCAAGGCAAAGACAATAGCGGCTAATTCCAAATCATGTGTAGGATAGTTCTTCTCATGTGGCTTTAACTGTCTCGAGGCATAAGCCAGAACTTTACCCTCTTGCATTAGCACACATCCAAGGCCTATCAGTGATGCATCACTATAAATTACGAACTCTTTCCCTGGCTCGGGCTGTACTAAAATTGGTGCTTCAGTCAATCGTGCTTTTAGCTTTTCAAAACTCTGCTGACATTTATTAGTCCATTCAAACTTAACATTCTTTTGCAGCAACTTAGTCATAGGAGAGGCAATCATCGAAAATCCCTCGACAAAACGTCTATAATACCCGGCCAAGCCTAAAAAGCTTCTAACCTCGGATACATTCTTTGGTGGTTTCTAATCAACGATCACGGAAATCTTGTTCGGATCCACCCGAATACCATCACCTGAAACTATATGTCCCAAAAATCCAACTTCACAAAGCCAAAACTCACTTTTACTAAACTTAGCAAACAGTTTCTTTTCTCTCAAGATCTGCAATATGGTTCTCAAGTGTTCGGCGTGCTCAGACTCATCCCGAGAATAAATTAAAATGTCATCTATGAAAACCACTACAAACTTATCTAAATATGGCCGAAAGATTCGGTTCATCAAGTCCATAAATATAGTCGGAGCATTTGTTAAGCCAAAAGGCATCACAAGGAACTCATAATGTCCATACCTTGTCCGAAAGGCGGTTTTCGGCACATCTGACTCCTTAACCCTCAACTGGTAGTACCGGACCTCAAATCAATCTTTGAAAACATTGTTTCCCCCTTTAACTGATCAAATAAATCATCAATCCTTGGTAACGGGTACTTGTTCTTTATAGTCACCTTATTGAGCTGACAGTAATCAATGCAAAACCTCATTGAGCCATCCTTCTTCTTTACGAACAATACAGGAGCACCCCAGGGAGAGAAACTCGGTCTCACAAATCCTCGTCTGCATAACTCTTGCAATCGAGCCTTCAATTCTTTTAATTCACTGAGCCATTCCATATGGAGCAATCGAGATCGGTGTGCGATCCGGGAACAAATCAATGGCAAACTCTATCTCTCTGCTCGAGGCAATCCAGCAATTCCTCCGAAATACATCGGAAATTCACGGACTATCTGATGCGATTCAAGCTTCAATCCGATATACTTCGAATTCATTACATAGGCGGATAAGCTTCACACCCTTTCCTCATGTATTTACAATGCATATGTGCGAAATAGCCATAGGCAATTTATTTGATTCATCTGTTTCAACCCACAAAACTTCACCATTTTCACATTTCAACTCTAGTGTTTTTTGTTTACAATCTACCCTGGCATCCTACAATGTCAACAAGTCCATTCCCAAAATAACGTCAAACTCATCAAATGGTAATAGCATCAGGTTAGCCGGAAAACAGTGACCTTGAATCATTAATGGGCAATTCTTGCAAACCTTATCAACTAGTACATATTGGCCTAAGGGGTTCGACACTTTAATCGTAAACTCAGTAAACTCAACAGGCAACTTCTTATTAGATACTAAATTCATACAAATATAGGAATGAGTAGACTCGGGATCAATCAATGCAATAACAATAGTATCATAGATAGAAAATGTACCAGTGATCACATTGGAAGATGATGCATCCTCTCGGGCACGTATGGCATAAGCTCTAGCAGGCGTCTAACTTCTGATCTTGCCGCTGAATCTTTCATTACAGTTTTACTGCTAGCTCCACTTTCAGCATTTCTCGATGGTCTACCTCTGTTAGTGGTAGTACTTTGTCTAGCACTCTGAAATTTTTCTTCTTTAACTTTCTCCGGACAGTCTTTGATAAAATGCTCGCGAGAACCACACCTGAAACAAGCTCGCTCGTTTCCCCAACACTCACCAAAATGTTGCCTGCCACATTACTGACATTTAGGCTTTCTAGACCGCACATTATCCACACTTGCCACTAAAGTAGCTTGAGCTTTAGACCCCGAATATGCCCTACCACGATCTCTGTGTGAATCCCCAACTGAAACTGTCACTCGAGGGTTTGTCTCTTTGGACCTCTTTCATTGAGATTGAAATGACTTAGATTGAGATTGAAATGACTTACTTAACGGCCTCTTTCTGGCATCTCAAGCCTCAATAGCAGCTTTTCTTCCTTCTTTGTTTAATTCTTCAGCTTTAAGAGCTCGATCAACCAATACTACAAATTCTTTCAGCTCCAGAATTCCCACAAGCACTTTAATGTCCTCATTAAGACCATCCTCAAACCTCTTACACATAATAGCCTCGGTGGACACACATTCCTGGGCATACTTACTGAGTCTTACAAATTCGCCTTCATACTCTGCCACAGACATCTTGCCCTGCTTCAATTCAAGGAACTCCTTCCGTTTTTTATCAATAAATCGCTGACTTATGTATTTCTTTCTGAATTCTTCCTGGAAGAAATCCCAAGTAACCCTTTCTTTTGGCACCACTGCTACCAAAGTATTCCACCAATGGTAAGCCGAATCTCTCAAAAGTGATACGGCACACTTTAAACACTTCTCGAGTGTACATGAGAGCTCATCAAATACACGGGTAGAATTTTCAAGCCAGAACTCCACTTTCTCGGGATCATCGTTGATCTTTGCTCTAAACTCTTCGGCTCCTTATTTTCGAATCTTGTCGACCGAAGGCTTGTTCATTCTTACCAAATCTATGCCTTGAGCAGCTACAAGAACCGTCTGAGGTATGGGAGGGGGTGGAGGGGGTTGAGCATTTGGGTTTGCTCGGATAAACTCAGTATACCAATTGTTCATCATTTGGAGGAAGGCATCCCGAGCCTCATCTCCTTGTCTCGATGTCTCAGGTCTACTTTCTACAGGCGCCATCCCTTGCGTGGAAGCCGGCGCATTACTAGCAGCATCATCAGCCGCAGTTCCATCAAAATCCATTACTATATTAAAACAAAACACAGTTTAGAATAATCAGGAGTCACCACACTATCACAGTATATTTATGGCATGTATAACTAGACTTTTACACACACTATAATAGTCCGAGAACCGACTAAACCATAGCTCTGATACCACTAAATGTAACACCCTTTACCCGTGTTCAACATCGAAACAGGGTACGAGGTATTACCGGAACATAACACATACCATTAAACGAAACTGAGATAGAAATATGTCATCCAATTAGATAATGCATCGTTATAACATATGTCTTGAACAATATTAGCCAACTTCAATGGCTTTGTACAAAATGATTGATCAAATACTATAACCAATATTTTAAACGTAGGCAATTATGACATGTAACAAAATAACTAAGCCTATTATACATGCCATAATTCAAAATGTTTAGTTTAAATACCCTAAAGTATTGATAGTGCGGGCAGATCTTCACAATCTTCAACTCCTAAGCAAGCTGGACGACACTATAAGACAAAAGAGAGAAAAGAAAGTAAGCTTATAGCTTAGTAAGTAAGTATATAAATAATAATTAAAGAATCTAATATATATATACAATAACTCAAGTATATCTACTTAAATTTTTCTATTCACACCACTTTGATTCAGTTGTCTCTCCTGCGTCACGTTCACTAAATAAATAATAACTCAAGTTATAAAACTCGAAATTAAAATTCGAAAATTTTTCATGAAACTAGACTTATATTACTTCTTACTAAATTTTATTTGGAATTTTTGGTCCAGCCAATTAGTACAGTTTATTAGTTAAAGTTTCCCTTGTTACACAGCTCGACTACTCTGACCTCTTTTCACAACGAATTGATTTTCTCCTAGTACAAAAGTCAAATAGCCACGAAATTTGTTTCATTTAAAACTAGACTCAACAAGGAATCTATGCATGTAAATTATATTTCTTAATTATTTTTGTAAAACTTTTAATGATTTTTTCAAAGTCAGAACAGGGGATCACATAGTCATTCTGAACAAGTCACACACAAATTTAAATATCTCAAAATATAGAGTTCTTTTACTTGCTCTGTTTCTCTTACATGAGAATAGACTCACTAAGCTTTACTTTCATATTTCATTCAGCCTTTAATTAAATTTTTACTATTTTTGGTGATTTTTCAAATTCACGTCACTGCGACTGTCCAAAAACAGTATTACTACAAATTCACTCTTTTCCACTTTCTTTGTATTAACCTCATTTTAACGTACATGTCACAATTCATTTTCACCACATTTCATACATCACAAGTATAGGTCCATGATTAAAATGTCACTATAAAATCATCCCGTTGAACACTTCGGATCAATTCTCGATATTTGGTGGTTTTAGCACACAGCTCCACCCATCATCATTCATATAATTCGGCTTTCTTGTACACATGGTGAACACTTAGTACCACCCATGTGACCTAGCCAATTTATCTCGTAGCTCTCTTGTCTACATGGTGTCCTTCACTTGGAATCACCCATGCGACCTAGCTACATTTGCCTCTCCCGTAGCTCTCTTGTCTACATGGGATACATCCCGTATCACACATGTGACCTAGCTACTACATAGTATCTTGTAGCTCTCTTGTACACATGATGTGCACTCAAAGACCATACATGTGACCTAGCTACGTTCCATCTATATTATTAAATCTTTCCGAATGTTCAACCGGGATTTCTCTCTCTATTACTTATTTCCACTCTTCCAAAGTCGATTTATGCTTCAAAATCAGCTAAAATATATATAATAGGCTGAAATATAAAAATGTAAATGAATTTAAGGTATTATTTACATACAAACTTATCTCGGTGCAAAATATGGAAATTTTGCAATTTAGTCCAAAACTTTTCCTTCCCCCCGTTCTAGGTCGATTCCATACCTTTCTTGATATATAACAACACATTTATCTCATTTAACATTCATACTATTTATTTCAATCCAAAAATCACATTATGGAAAAATTACATTTTTACCCCCTAACTTTTACAAAATTATGGTTTTTCCCCTAGGCTCAGAAATTTAATTTCAGCCCTTATTCTTATGTTTTATGACATGCTGATCATTTTTCCCTTCTATGGCAACATCAAATTCTCACTCTAACACATAGTTATGAACAATAGGTATTTTTACCGATTATGTCGTTTTGCTCGTTTTCACTAAAAATCGCTTAGGAAAGATCGTTCTCCTAACTTCAAACATTCATATTCTACCATAAAACATCAAAATACATGCATATCATTCATGGGTAAATTTTTAAACATAAACCCTAACTCGAAATAATGGTAGAAATAGGTAGATCGAGCTACGAGGATTTAAAAAATGTAAAGAACATTAAAAACGGGGCTTGAATGCACTTACTATTGAGCTTGAAAGCTTGGGAAAAGCCCTAGCTATGGAGAACATGCAAGTTTCAGCCAAGCTTAATGAAGATGAACACATTTTTGTGTTATTTTTCCCATTTTATTTCATTTAATACACAAATGACCAAAATGCCCTTACTACTAAACTTTCTAAAAATTCCATCCATGTCCAAATTTTGTCCATATAAGGTATAATGGTCTAATTGCCATTTAAGTACCTCTACTTAAAACCCCCATTTCAATCAAGTACTTATGAACTAGAACACACACATTTTTCACCTATTTCAATTTAGTCCTAAACGTCAAATTAAACACCCAATCGATAAAATTTCGCAACGAAATTTTTACACAATTATGCAATCATAATATAAACACTAAAACTTAATCGAAATATTATTATTATTTATTTAATTTTTTTACCCTTGGATTCATGGTTTCGAAACCACTATTCCATTTTGGCCCTAAATCGGGCTGTTACATAAAAGGTATAAGTTATGGTGTCCTGAAAATAGAAATGTTGTAATTAGCAGTGATGTTATTTTTTTATGAAACTGCTATGCTGCCTAACTTGTCTCTTAAAGAATCTTCTAATAAAGACCAGTAATGTTCAAACACACATGTGAAGTGGGTGGACCTTCAGATTAATCCCAGATCTACGACAGAGTCTACTCTTCAAGTTAGTATAGAAACTCAGAGTAGAGTTGCTTCTTCACCATAATATTCTATTGCCAAGAACATACCTAGAAGAGAAATTAAACCTCCAAAGAGGTTCACCGAGGGTGATCTAGTTGCTTATGCTTCAAATGTGGCTAAATTTTTAGATGCAAATTAAGAGCCATCTACTTATTCCAAGGCAGTTAGCTATGAAGATTCAGGAAAGTGGATGTTTTCAAGCAAGAAGTGATGGAATCGCTCCATAAGAATAGAAAATGGGACCTAGTGAATCTTTCTAAGGGTAAAAAGGTTGTTCGTTGTAAATAGGTGTTCAAAAATGAAGAAGAGACTCCAAGAGTTGAAGAATCGAGATATAAAGCAACGGCTAGTTACAAAAGGTTACAGTTAAATTACAAGTTCATAGATGTGTTTTCTCCTGTTGTGAAGCATAGTTCAGCTCAAGCCTTGCTTAGTATTATGGCAATGTATGATTTGGAGCTTTAGTAGTTAGATGTAAAAATAGCATTCTTTCATGGAGAACTTGAAGAAGATATTTATATGAAACAATAAGAGGGTTTTATAGTCTCAGAAAAGGAGGAATATGTTTACTTGTTGAAAAAGTCTCTTTATGGCCTGAAACAGTCACCAAGGCAGTGGTACAAGATATTTGATGCATTTACGACTACTTATGATTTCAAAAGGAGCAACTTTGATAGTTGTGTTTATTTTAAGAAAAACAGTGATGGTTTATTTGTAAATCTACTCCTTTATGTTGATGACATGTTGATAGCAACCAAAGATAAATGAGAGATAAGAAAGGTCAAAGCCTAACTTAGTGAAGAATTTGAGATGAAAGATTTGGGAGCAACAAAAAAAATACTTGGGATGGAGATTCTCAGAGATAGAAAAGCATGTAAATTGTACCTAAGTCAGAAATGGTACATTAAGAAAGTTTGTTGCAGGTTCAATATACAAAGTGCCAAGCCTATTAATACTCCATTAGCAACCCACTTCAGACATTGGCTTTGTCTTCGCAATCAAATGATGAGATTGACTACATGTCACATCCCAAAAATTGGGTTAGTAGAAATTGGGTTAATGAACCGAGAGTGGTCAAGCCTAAATTTTTTTTAGTGATTGAGTAGTGGTGGAGCTGTTCTTGATAACCTGTGTTCAAATCCCTTTCCTCACATTATTTTCTATGTGATGCAATATTTCCTTAAACCTTAGAAAAGGTCACACCATATTTTAAAAATAAATGTTGTAGGAATTATAAGGAATTGAGTTGGTTTAGTGGTTAAGTGCTTAGATAATTTCTTAAAGGTCTTATGTTTAATTCCCCACATTCTCATGTTTTTTTATTTAATTTTTGGCTCATAAAACTTTGGTCAAAGCTTCCATAACCATCCACTCCTAATTACCATGCAAAGAAATATTTTTTCCTCCTTTAGCTAGTCAACATTCCCTCAATAGCCCCTTTTTCACTCCCATGATCCCCTTTTTGCTCATTAGTCCCCTCAACATTCCTATTTTCCACCCTTACCTTGTGTGACATATATTGAACCCGAACAAGGTGAGTGACAACCTTTTTTTGTTCATATTTTATTTTTCTATTCATTTTTCCACCCTCTTTTTTGCTCTTCCCTATTTTCCCCCTTTTTCTTTTATTTTAGCCATCAACCACCATTTGTATTATCTTTCCTCCTCTACCACTCCTTTGCCTCGAGCCACTATCATCACCACTGGACCTCCAACTTGTCACTACTCCTCTCCTCTATTTTCTCCACCATCACCCTTAACGTCGCCCTCGTCCACTATGTCAACCACTGCGAGCCACCGCTCATCTTCGCCCTATTTTCTTTTATTTTTTTCTTTTCTCCTCTCTTCTCCTTTAAGAGAGTGATCAAAACCATAACCCCTTTTCTTTCTCCCCTAATGAATTGCTGTCTCTAACACCATACCACTGTTGTCGTTGTCACCGTCATTGTTGCCATAGCACCACCACCAACGGTGGAGGTTCTTTCTCCCTTCTTCTTCATTTTCAATTATTCATTATTCTCTTTAGTAGTCAAGAAAATTATACACTAATTATTTTGTTTAATTCTCAATACTAAACTCTATTTTCTTGGATTTATTTTCAAATAATTCTCTTTTTTAGATCATTATTTCCCCTCCGATTCGTGATCAATATGATCTATCAATCCTTTCATTCCAATCGTGATAGTGTAAGTGTAAGGGTGGTGTAAAAATATTTTTCTCCTCCCTATTTTCTTCCACTAGACGAATGGTTTTGAGGGCCTTAGTGATTTATTCTCTCAAATATTAACATCTCGCATGTCTTTTTTATTGACAGTGGCCGATCGACACCAACTCGAGAGATCATTAAAGTAGGAATCGAAACCACTAATCTAAGTGATTATTTTTCTAAGGGTAATCTAATTGTTAGATCCAAGTGTGGGCGTTCTTAAAGAGTTGTTGCACTCCAGATCTACGATCAAGTGTGGGTTTTAACAATAAACTAAATTAAGTCTTTGTTTTATATTGATAAAAATGTTGTTATTTAAATGATGTTATTGATAAGGATACTTTATATATCCATAAAGAGAGATAAACCATCGATATGGATTTTGTCAAGTATTTCCCCAAATCATATATGTTGTGAAAAACATGTTGTGTGATATTAATGCTTATTATTGATTTGAAAAATATGTACATCTCATTCTCATGTTATGTGATTATATGGCATACGTAATGTTCGCATGAAAATAAATTATGAAATTTTGGTACCACGTGTACATATGAGATTTGCATGTTAAACATGCCTATATGATTTGAGTGATTTTGGTCATATCACATGCATGGGGTAGAATATGTGAAAGGTGGAAGTATGTGGCAATTTATCTGCATTAATGTGACATTGTTCATGATTTTGATTATGTGGCAGCATATCTGCGATTTTGGTGGCTAGTCCACGATATTGGTTATTGGCATTTTATCCGCGATTTTGGTGACAATGTTCACAATTTGGTGTGTTAGATGGACGAGTTCTGGGAAAAACTCGATTATGGTGTGTAGCAAATATAGGTAGGACTGTTTTCACAAAATCTACATTGTTTTACAAAATGTGCATTGACATGATCATGCATACTATAAGTGTGAAATATTGAGTTATATGAAAGTGGTACGATTATTGTGATTGTATAATGTATATGTATATATGTATGTGATTAAATTTATGTTAATCTCACACTAAGCTTTATAGCTCACGCCCCTCTAGTTTTCTGATTTTACAGATAACCCCGAGGTTAGGATTCGACGATGGCATTTGAAGGAGTTTCTTGGAAGTCTTTTTAAAATAAAGTAATTAAATTTTATTTTGATATTTGAGGTTTGTAATAAGTTTGTGTATAGACTGTGGCATGGGACTTTATTTTGGGGATTTTTTCATTCTGATTTGCATAAATGGCTTGCATGACATTATGTTTTAAAAACTGCATAAATTAGTATTTGATAAGATTTTGCTTGAAACTCGGTTTTTAAAATAGAATCTGTCAATAACACATTTTTCCACTACATTTTTGAAAAACTAGTTTTTCATAAAATTAGACTTAGTTTTCAAAATTATTAATGTTTACAAATGAGTTTTCTAAAAATATTTGATTTATGAAGTTAATATGTTTTTATTTCCGAAATAATGATGAATAACCAAGTTCTTCGATTTTGAATAAAAAGAAAAAAGATTTAGAAGTATGATTGAAAATCCGAAATAGTTTTGAATAAATGATTAAATGTTCATAATTGAGATATTATTTATTTTTATTCTTGAAATTTGGCATAGTTTTTTATGAAATTAAAATAAACGCTTTATTTCATTTGTTTTAAATTGATAAGCCAATAATTTGAAAATATTTTTTTCAAAATTCTAAATGTTTATTTCGACTATTTTTGTGGACAAATGGTTTTTGAAATGAGATTGAAATTAAAGTTAAATATTCGATTTTACTAGTTTTGAACAAATTGCACAAATGGTTTAAAAAATACGTCTGAAATCAAGAAAGTTTTTCTAGGTCATTTCGGTGACTAATGCAGCTTTCCAAATTCGGCCATAATGACTGGCTAGGTTTGGGGTGTTACACTACAAGTCACGTGTTCATTATTCTAGTGAAATGGGATCTTTCATGTATGTTATGGTTTGCTCACGTCCAGATTTATAATATGCAGTTAGTACAATTAGTAGATACATGGCAAATCTCGGTAAAGAACACTGTAAAGCAGTTCAATGGATTTTTAGATACTTGCAAGGTACTAATGATGTTTGCTTACAGTTTGGAAGAACTAGAGATGGACACATTGTTTTGATTTTGCTGAAGACCTCGATAAAAAAGAATATCTCTCACAAGGTTTGTCTTTACTATTGGGGGTTGTGCAATCAGTTGAAAAGCTACTTTACAAACTACAGTTGCTTTGTCTACGACTGAAACTAAGTACTTGGCGATTACTGAGGCTTGTAAGGAAGCTATTTGGTTAAAGGGACTCTTTGGTGAACTCAGTAAAGACCTTTAGATCAGTATAATGTTTTGTAATAGTTAGAGTGTCATCTTCCTTACGAAGGATCAAATGTTTCATGATAGAACAGAACATATTGATGTTCGGTATCACTTTTTGCGTGATATTATTGCTCGTGGTGATATTGTTGTGAGCAAAGTTAGTACTCATGATAATCTTGCAGATATGATGACTAAGTCACTTCCTATAACCAAGTTTGAGCATTGTTTGGACTTGGTTGGTGTTCATTATTGAAGAATAGCCCTTTTAGGGGTTTCATGGAAGAGGTAGAGAACTTGTTCCTTAAAATTTCGTGGTGAAAAACTTGTTCATTGAAAATTCCTGTCAAGGTATAGATTGTTAGAGTTGTGAGACCCAAATTCCTGTTAAAGAAATAATACAATAGTAAAATTAGGAGATCTATGGAGGGCTTAAGGCCGAGGGCCGAAGTAGAATTCGTATAGAACTACATTTTGTCTATTTGGCATTGATTAGAATAAGGTTTTTCAACCTTTAAATAGATATAGTCGAAACTACTCTTGTATCATTCGCTTTTCAACATTAGTGAATTTTCGTCTCTTCTGCCCGTGGTTTTTGCTCGAAAAGGTTTCCACGAAAAATGAATGTTTTATTTTTCTTTCTTATTGCTTTGCGATTATTCTATATTGCCATTACAACATTTAGTTTAACAGAGCTAACAAGAGAAATTGTTTTCCTACAACGATAGTATATGTAGAACACTTTAATATTATGGAAAAGTGAGGATCTTGAATGGAATTATACTTGAAAGCACTGATGTGGGAACAACTCATCAAAATAAAGAGACACTTCTATATTGCATCTCAAACTTGAAGTTCAAAAACCCAGAAGGTGTAAAGCCGAGTAGAGTACATGTTAGCATAATATAAAAAAAAATACAAGTCATAAGATATAGAATTGACTTGTAATACAAATGTTCACGAGACACTTGGTTTTGGTTATGAAAAATGATTAATTTGTGGTGGATGCAGACACTAAATAAAGCTATTTATTTATGTCTAGTGGAATTGTATTCAACTGATATAAATTATTTGATAACATTATCAAAAACAAAAATTCCTAAAGGATTAATGTCTGAAGCATAAAACTTTAGTTTTGTGAGAAATCATTAAATGTGAATATGAATTTGTTCATGTGTTTTTATGAATTAATATATTTATACATATAGGTTATTATCATTATTGTTGATATTAATGTATCAAATATTATTGGAGTTCCTGAAGAATTTTCAAGAGAAATAATTATTCAATAGATAAAATTTATAATGAAAGTATATCTAAAAATGAAATTTTGCCTTGACCTGAAAATCGAGTGTTCAATAAGGACAAATTGTTACACAATGATATTATAAGGAATTACTAGTAAGTATTCCATAGTGTTTATATAACCAAAATTAATCAGACTAATTTTTCATGTTGATTGGAGATATTGAAAAGGAATACAAATGATCAAACAATAATGTTATAAAGCGATGGTCTTGAAGTACCATTTCTTTATGTGCCCAATGAACTCATTGTGTTGGTAATAGTAAATGATACAATATGTCATTCTTTATAAAGTTGTTGGTGATATCTAAAGTATGAGAATGCAATTGAATTTTATTGCTATATTGATACACATTAACAAAATTTATTGTATATGTTGATGATTTACTATTGATAAATAATATTGAGTGTCTTAATATTAAGTTATCAAATAATGTTCAAATAAGGGGGAGTAAAATACGCAATGTACTCTTTTTTCCTTTACGAGATTTTATCTCATTGGGTTTTACGTAGAATTTTTTTAATAAGGCAGATTTTTCAATGTGTATAAATATGAATATAGTACTATTTTTTCTTCACCAGCATTCTTTTCCCACTGGGTTTTTTTCCCATTAAGGTTTTAAGGAAGCATATTCATTTTTGTGAATCGACATCCAAAGGGGAATGCTATAAATATTACTTTATTATGGATGTCCATAACTCTCAAAGTTGTAACCTCCACTGTAGTAACCCCCAATGCAATTATGAGGGTTTTATATTGTAACTAAACCTCTATTTATTCTTTGCAGCTTAATGGATTGTATTATGTTAGAAGGTTTATAAATAGAGACATGTACAAGGCTTGTAGATATACACAATAAATGAAATAAAAATTTCTCTCGTTTATCTTTCTATTGTATTACCTCTTTGTATTGATATTTTCTCTTTAGTTTGTCATTTCCTTTTATTTTTAATAATAAAAATATATTCTTACGAGAAGATACTGTATGAAACTATGATTCCACATCACCATTATCACTTTCTAATAGGAGAATGACAAATCATATTTTTCCTCCAGATTTTTAGCTTTTTCCTCTTGAAAAAATTCAAATCCAACTAAAAATGTTGAAATCAGGAGGAAAAATATGATTTGTCATTCTCCAATTGGAAAGGGATAAGGATGACGTGGAATCACAGTTTCATACAATCCTTTCTCTATTTTTGACATGATATAATTATTATCATATTTAAAATAAAATCATATTTATAGATAATTTATATTTATTTAATTATAAATAACTTGAATTTTATTATTTTTAATTTATTCAATTATATTCAATAATTTTATAGATTTTGTAACACTCCAAATTTTTAGTATAGTAAACAGTGTTGTTCTAGGACCCGATACAATGAAGTTCTGTACCAATTAAAAAAAATAAGTTCTACACTAGAAGTCCTAAAATTGAATTGTAGAAAAGATATTTTTAGGCAATGGTTGTGAATTTGAGGTTTTTGAAAAGTGATAAAATTGTAAAATATGAAAAGTATGAAGATTTAAAGTGCAAATTTTCTAACGATGAAGAAATGAGCTAAAAAGAAGTAAGTCTGAAGAAAGAGGGATTTTTGGACCTAACTGAATGGGAATGAAAGCTTAGGGATTAAATTGTAATTTTTTTTTATTTTTATCGAAAAAGGTCCTAATTGCAAATTTATGTATGTATATTGATGATTATGGATGATAAGTGCAAATTATGAATTTTTCGAGGTATTAAGTGCCATGAATGTAATAAAGAAAGGTGATGAGACAAAAAGGGATTAAAGTACAATTTTGTCACTATTACACCCCAAATTTTCGTAAATTCTGATTTTTGTAAATCAGTAGCACAAAAATATATGTATGTGTTTTTGGTAAATTATGACACAATTGTGTATTTGCTTCAGTGGTTAAGTGTTTAAGGTGTGTGTGAAAGGTCCCAAGTTCAAGCCTTACTTGGGTTAAATTTTGGAATTTTATGAGTAAGCCCTATCTTTGTTCAGTAGACTCTTATTTAATTATTGGTAGAGTTATACCAGAATGGGTTTGCTGTTCTGGTGGTTTAGTGGAGTGTCAGTCTGCTTGGGGTGTTGTGTTTGAATCCTTGCGTAGGCGAAAAAGTTTATTTTTGCTCGACTCGGTGGCTAAAAGTTTGATGTAACTGGGATTCTGAGTTGTTGTGTGTAGTGGGGATAGTGGGAGAAGATTAAGGGATTAGGTGGCATATCAGATCTTTTGAATTGTTTCAAATAGCTTTCCCCTTTCGAAATTCTCTCTCGATCCTTCATTTTTTCCCTTTCTTGCTATAGAATTTTTTGCTTCTTCCTCTCCTATCCTTGTCATATCTTTTCTTTTGTTTCCCTGCTGCAATTGTTCCTCGGTTGTGCAAACTACGTTCAGTCTGTTCGGTAAGTGATAATGGTGCTTTAAATTTAGGTATTTAAGTTATTAATTGGGGAACCTTGGTTTAACTGTGTTGACAGTCGAAAATCTGGTGTAAGGGGCTGTGTTGGTGCCGAGTTATAAAGGGAAGCACCCGTAGTTCGTAAGGTAAGGGTTTTTCGTTTGGAAAATGACTTTTCGTTTTGGAATTAAGTTAAATTCGATCATTTAAGCGACTAATTATGCAAATGTTGGTCAATAATAGGTTCTGGAGTGCTCGTGGTGACTTTAGCTTTGAATCGAAATCAGGTGTGTACCCAAAACGCAAAAAATAGAATTCGATGAAAAGCCAAAAAAGTAATCTGTCGACGCCACACGGGCGTATGGTCACCGGTATGGTAGGCCGTGTGACAGAACACGAGCGTGTGATCGACGAGCCAGGCCGTGTGCATGAGACACGGCTGTGTGATGGTCGGTGAGGCCGTGTACGACACACGGGCTCGACCTATTAGGCCGTGTGGGTCCACACGGATGAACCACATGGGCATGTAAGATTCTGGGCCAAGCCATGTGATCCACACGGCCAAGGCCTATTTAGGCCGTGTGAGCCATACGGGCGTGTGGGCCCACACGGGCAGGCCACATAGGCGTGTGAGCCCATTTTTCTGAAATGGTCGTAAGGTTTCATGGGTCACCCAAGTCGACTATAGACCTATCGTAAGGTCGGTAAGTACTACTTAGACCCCTCATTGAGTATTCTGACTGTCTGATTTCTGTATCGAGCATGAACTGATATATCTGAACTGAATGTATGATCTGATAAATTGCATCGGGGTTGGGATGATGTTATTGGGAGGAAGTATTCTGAAAGGCTCTTAAGCCTGATATCTGGCAACTTAGCTGCAATTATCTGATTATGTGCCGTATTTCGGTACAGCATGGTGTGTAGGGATAGGTGGGTCGATTTTATCCCCACATGGTGCGTAGGGTTGGACGGAGATGGTGTGTAGAGGCTGATGGGTAGGATTATGATATTCTGCATACTGTATCTGACATGGGCTAAGGCCCTAAGTTGTATATGATTCTGTATCTGATGGGTTAAGGCCCTAACGGATTTTATAAAGGGCTCTGGCCCTTGATTGTTAATTTATGGCTTCTGATATGTATTCTGTATGTGTGTTTTCTGTGGGGATTACACACTGAGTTTGCGAAAACTCACCCTTTTCTGTTTAATCTGTTCAGGTAATCCTCAGACTTGATGGATTGGAGCAGCGGAGGACTCTACGGTGGCCACACGTAAAATCTTAGACTGTTTTTCACAAATTTTTAGATTTATTACTTGTTTAGGTTTTTCATGTAATCCTGGACTTGGACTGTCTGGTTTTTATTTTGGAACTTTTTATTGTTTAATGGTTATTTAAACTGCATCTCAACAAAACACGGTTTTCCGGAAACTAAGGATTTCTTAAACAAAAATGATTTTTCCTAAATTAATTTATTACAACAGCTTCCACTTAAAAAGGACAAGTTTTGAAACAAAACATCTAGTGCGTGATTCCTTCAAATTAATTAAAGGTTACTTAACCAGAATGATTTTAACTTAAGGAGTTCAATTTCAAAATCCATTCCATGTGACATCGCCAGATTCGGCCATAACGTCTAGGCCGGGTCTGGGGTGTTACAGTCACATAGACATTTTGACCATTTTACATAAAATTTACGTTGAAAATATTATATTTTGAGATTTTAAATATTTGGGAATAATTTGGAGTAATTAGATTAGATTTTAACATAGAAATGAATGGTGAATCAGACATTTGAGTAATTTTGACTTGTTGACTTTGACCCCATTTTATGTGGTAAATGAAAGGAAAGAAGATTATTTTTTTTTCTCACATTTTCTCCCCATTCTCCGACACAATTGTAAGATGGGAGAAGAACCTCCCTTCCGATGGTTTTTCTTGAAAGGCATAGAGTATAATCACACATTTCATACCAACAATCATTATTAACATTTTTTAAGTTTAATTACTTAATAGTTTCATGTAATGAAGCAAATTATGTTAGCATCAACTGAAGTCGTCACTCGATGATCACCTTATCCTTTCCTTTATCTTTCGAGATCCCAATTTTGCCTTTGGTTATGTTCGATAATGCAAATATGGTACAATATTAGATCTACACATACAAATAAAGGAATCATTACAATCAAACATGACATGCATAGTTTCAATTTTACTCCTTAGAACCCCCGACATCTTATTTTTGCATATCTTGTAATTCTTCTTTTCAAATCTAACTCCTTACAACTATAATCTACAACTATAATCTAGGGATCTCAAACTATCCAAAAACACATATTCTCTTCAAAGTTCTAATCATTCTCTCTAGCTTCTAAGCATTCATCAATGGTAACTACCAAAACCTTAATATTTCATATGAATTACTCTTAACTATCAAACTAATAATCTAACAAAAATTAAAAGGAAACTTGAGTAACCATTAGTTTAAGTACGCGGCAATGGAGGAGAAAAATACATGCAATTTCTTTTCTTTCTTTCCTTAGCCGTTTGGGAAGAAGGTGAAATAAGGCACTTCGTCTCTTTCTTTCTTTCTTTCATGTTTCCATTATAATTTAGTTTAATTATATCTCATAAAAATACATCTAATGGCTAGTATTGAATTATGAGATGATTAGTGAAAATAAATGGGTAAGATCATGGCTTAATTAGTTTAATGATGCCTTAATTGCACACTGGAGTCTTGGTTAATTATTACAAAAGTCCTTCTCCATTAATTCCACTATTTCTTTTCTCTACTCAATTGACATGTCACTTTTTCAATTCCCACAATTTAGTCCATATGCCACTTTTATATTCGAGATATGATTCAGTTCTAATGTTTTTTTTTTGAGGGATCATAAATAAATAACATTTAAACAGAGGCTGATATTTGAAATTTCAATTTGTTTTGTTGTTGAGACGGCACAAATTTTAACATCGAATATTTTGAGACGTTACATTTTTATAATTAAATTTAAATAAAAATATTTAATTTAAATTTAGGTTAGAGGGTGAACAAAAACTTTTATCCAAATCAATCTCATCAAACCGAGATAACGTGGGCCATTCATATGAGATGGTATTAAGTTGTGGGGGCTTATTTTGATTAATATTGTTTTAATTTAAATTATTTCGTTTACAACTCACAGATGGTTTTTATAACCCGAAGTTGGAAGAAGAGAATCTAGTGGAATTAAAGGAGAGGGCAAATATGTCATTAGGGGGGGCATCAGTATGATGATAGAGTTTGGTAGTTCCGTAAGTGTAACAAAATCATGATAAAATGGAGAAAAGTGGGTGGGGATGGGGACTCAAGCAAAACAATCATGCCCTCTGCGTGGAATCAAGAAACGCAGTGAGTCAGAGTCAGAGACAGAGTGCATCTAACATCTCAGCCGTTCATTTCCCTACCCTTTACCCAACAATGTGCAATAAAACTGTATCAAAAAAAGGGAGAACTCTCCCCGTAAAAGAAGTCTTCTTGACCCTAGTAAAAAGTCCACGTTCACACTTCCCACACGTCCATGCTCTCTACCTTTTAACTTTAACAGCCAAATTAAAAGCATATTTGTTAACAAGTGTTTCAAACCAGATTTATTATATTATCATTTAATAATATTATTAAAAGTAGAAACCCAAAACTAATCAGTATTTTTAAATCATTTATATTTATACGTAAATATAAATTTTAATTGAGGTTGTGTTTGAATTAAGTGTTAGAAAAAAATAACTAGATTTAAATTTAAATTAAATACTAAATTTAAGTTATAAAATTTATTTGATATATTTTAAAAAAATTAAGTATAGAATATAATTATATTACTTGATAAATATAAAGTTTCAAATTTTAAATGTAAAGTATTTAAAGAATAATGCTAAAAGAAATAAATAAATAAAATGAAAAAAATTCTATTTTCTAATTTTTCATTGCAAAATTTAGCTAAATTAAAGGTATATGTCAATTTCTTTTTAATTTGTCTTTTAGGTCATTTTTTAAATTAGGGAAATAGGTCGATTTTGAAGAGAGTATTTTCACACTCTCTCCTAGCCTTTTTTTTTAAATTTTGATAGTGTTAGGATTAGAGTTTTTTTAGGAATTAGGGTTAGGGTTTTATGGCTGAAATCGCAAAAGTTTATAAGTAGAATTGAGGGGTTGGGGATGCGATAATGCGCCTCAGAACACATACATTTCATATGTCATGCTAGGATAGGACCATTGCCACAAAAACCCATCCTATAGAAGTAAGGTTTTTGGGTGGCAATGCTTGATACGGTCACGGGTTGAAGCCTAAGTGGAGGTCCCAGTCGACGTTCGTGATGCGGTCACGAGGTCGAGTATAACTGGGGGCCAGCTGATCGTCATTATACGGTCACATGTTCAAGCTTTTTGGATACCTGCAAATGATGCCTTATATAGACCATACATAAAATTGATGCATAATCATAGGGAAAATAGAGGGTTTTTGGTGCAATCAACGTAATTTGTTTCTCTATTTCTAGGCAACCGGTATCTTTAACCTTTCATTCTTATTAGAAAACTGACATCGATATGGACACAAAAAGGCTCTTAAGTGGAAAGTGGATGTTCTAGCACAGTAAAGGTCAAACTCAGGTTGGCGTGACATTAGTTGTAGTTATTAATGAGTTGTTTAATAATGGCAGTTGTTGTCACCTCGAAAGAAGAATCACCCTTACTGCACCACAATAGCCACTGTCTGCCTGAGAGTCTTCTTGGTGTCAGTCTTCGAATAAGAAGGAATGTTAAAGATACTGACTATGTAGAGATAAAGAAAAAAATTACGACAATTATAGTAGAAAGCCCCACAATTTTTCCTTATGATTATGCCCTCAAAATTTTGTATGGTATTTATAAGGCAAGATCTCTGGGTATCCGAAAAGTTTGAGCTCGTGCCTGCGTAACAACTGCCAACTGGCTCTTCCGTTATACTTTGATCTATGACTACATAATGATCGTCGATTGAGACCTCTACGTAGACTTTCACTCGTGACCGTATAAAGCAATATAACCCCAGAACCTGACTTTCACAGGATAGGTTTCGGATGTAATGGTCCCATCTCGACAAGTTATATGAAATGTACGCATCTCGGAATGATATCGCATTACTGACAACTCAAGAATACCTTAAATTAGAAATTTTAATACCGACAGAAATTTTTAACATTGAAGCGAGGAAGAAGACAGAGAGAGAATATTGTAAAGTGGAGGGATAGAGGCCGGGAAAGATGATGTATTAGGGATGATGAAGTATGGAGGGGGAACCCCATTTTATAGGCACATAGGAAAGGTAAGATTGAAAGAAAAAATCCCCGTGGTCGAAAACCCGCCACAGGACCAGCATTTTCATCGAATACCTTCAAAACATGTTTCAAATCTGTAAAAAATTTCGAGGTCAGGGTATTTTTTTTTGTTTAGGAGAGAATAAGCAACAGAGGTTATGCAGGTCCTATAGAAATCCAAGGCATACAAAGGTAACATGTTCGATATTGAGGGATACATTGGGTCCCCAACATCGCTAGCATTCATTTTTCTTCAGAGATATAAGATTAATTACAATGCTTCCTTTTTTTGTGTACAAAATCTCTTCTTTTTTTACCTTGCATTTCAATTGTATCGGCCACTCGTCTACTAACATTTATATAGTGGAAAATTTTCTACTTTGAGCTCTACTTCAAGTACCAATTATAATTTCTCTAGCCATTGAACTTTTATCATTTTTACAAGTTAGTCGCTGTACCTTTATTAATCACTAATTCGATAAGGGTACCTATTCAAAGTTACATATTTCATATCAAATATTATATATGAAAATTTACGTATAATTTATATTAGAATTTAACAAAGACAAATATAAGTTGCAATAGAAATATACAAAAAAAAAATTGATCGCTTTTTTATTGATGTAATCTATATTTACATCACAATAGGTAAATAAAAAATAAATTATCGGCGTTGCCAGGTCGAATGTGTGCCGCAAGGTATGATTGACGTGTGCACATAATATTTTTTCGCACAACTAGTAGTGTCAGCTCTCAACTTGATCATGATAATCTTCCTCATCTTCTTCTTCACCTCCACCCTCGTACTCATCTTCATCTCCATCGCCGTCTACATCTTCATATTCATCTTCATCCTCGACTTCGTCTTCGTCTCTATTGTCTTCTTCCGTGCTTGAGTGCGTTGTTGTCCTAGCCTCCTATCGTGTGTCCTCTACTGCACAAGAAGGTGGTTGCGCTAATGACCCACATCGATAAAACAACAACATAGTGAGTGTTTGTGACACTATCGATGAATAACTGTAAGACGTCGCAAAACCCAGATACATCGACATTGACCTGGGTATCGATACTAGCATCGATGATGACATCGATGTTGGCAATGGTGTCACCATCGGTGATGGTACATGCATTGGCATTTGTGTCGGCATTGATGTCGGTATAGGGCGTAGAATGCTAAAGACAAAGGTGCCTTAAAAATGTACCTATGGGAGGTGTAGATGTAGGGTGTTGCGGTGGTGCATAATGTGGTGTTCGTGAAAAACACACAGGGTTAGTGAAATCAACAAGAATAAGTAAAGTGAACTGATTGGGATGTAACATAGACATTGGTGGCGCTTGTTGGGTTAGAGCTAGGAACGAACCCGTTGCGGTTATTCAAACCACAGAGCATAATTGTAAATTTTGTTATATACGAAATTTTAATTTAAAAATTATTGCATAATTATTATAGGTTTGAAAAAAATAAGTAATTAACCTCAACTTCCGAGCATTGATCTAACAGTAGCCAAATATCTTCAAGTTACTCTAGTAGTCTTATGTAACTCGGCCCATGGTTCCACCTATTCAAACGATATGCTAATTCAAACATATAATAAATAAACATCATTTACTATACTAACTACATTTTTATTATCAAATGTTTTTTTTTATCTTGTCATTAATGAGAACATATATGGGTCGTCCACTCAAGGACGTAGAAATGGTAGCCTCCACCAGACCCATGATTGCAGCAGGAGCAAACAACCACCAATTGACATCTTATCCGATTTCGTCGCCTGACACAACTCTTGGTACAACGTGGCTAACACAACTGATCCCCAACTTAGTTGTACACATTCTTTGAAGTCGACTAGGTGTAGTAGCCACCTTATATGTACCAAATTTTAAGACTTACAGGCATTAGAATACCTGCGATTAACTTTAGGATGAATGCTCGGGCATATTATTCTTTGACAACGTGAGGCGCATCCTTAAGAAGATATTTGAAATTGGTTTCCAACCACTTCATATATATCCGACCACCTTGAAACTTGTTCAGCACCTTCCCCAAAATGCCTTGCAAAGGTCCTCTTTACCGGAACGACCACTGACCCCATGACAACTAACCCATCCACTAGTAAACTAAGTTGTAAAGCCACGTCCTTGAGTGTGATTGTACACTTGCTGCATGAAAAATGGAAAGTGTGTGTCTCAGGCCTCCATCTTTCCACCAACGTGCTAATGAGTGTAGGATCGAGTTTGTAGCCCCTGAGCATACGAGACGCATGCAAGAATCATGTGTCTTGCAAGTAACTACAAATTTCGATGTCAGAGCTCTTTGACAAGGTATGTATAAACCCCTCCAAAACACGATTATCCACCTATTTATATCAAAAAATAAATTATTTTAAAATATTTTAAAAAATAAAAACTTTAAATTTAACTTAATTGAAAAAATGAAATTTAAAATTTTGTCTTACCAGTATCGCTTGAGTAGCGAAAATGTGCTTGTCGTTGAAACGAATCAGAGGGCTTGCCATTCATGAAAATTTAATCGAAACGAATAATATATGAAAAAATTAAATAAAAATATAATATTTTTAAACAAGCAAATTTAGAACAAAACTTGAGAAATTGAGAGAATTGAGAGAGTTGAGAGTTTAGAGAGAATATAGAGAGTTGAATTTGAGTGAAAAAAATGAAAAATGGCTTGGTAATTATAGAAAAAAAACTACCGTTAGCCCTTAAAATTTTTTACCGTTGCCAATACTTAAAAAGTTGTTGGAAAAATGATCGTTGGAGGAAAACACGTCCTCTAAAAACGACTTATTTCCCTAATTAAAAAAGAGAGCCTAAAAGGCCAATTAAAAAATATATTTATCTTTTCAATTTAGTTGAAAATTTTTATTATTTGATTTTTTTTATTATTATTGATTCTCAAAAGTACTTAAAAAATTAAATCACTAAAAATATTTATTTTAATTGATTTAATATTTTCAATTGATTATCAAAATAAGGCCTAAGTTTCAAATTTTAATTAAATGATTATATTATTTTTTAAATGTAATTATATTAAGGTAAAAAGATTAAAAATTGTATCAACTAGTATAAATTTATACGCATCAATACAAATGGATATTTGATTAAATGAACCTAAATGTACCAAAACAATCAAATTATACCTAAAATATAAACAAAATAAAACTTAAATTACTTGATATTAATTTAAGATCGAAAAAATAAGTATGGATAAATGGAAATAATCAAATCATACTTAAAATATAATCAAAATAAAACTTAAATTGGAAAAAAAAAAGTATGGATGGGTATGGTGGATACTAAAATGATTATAGGCCCAAATCTAAAATCTCTTGGCTTTTTCTTTTCACTTCAATGCTAGTAAATTCTTATGAATATACCTTTATTATTCAAAAAGTTAAAATAAATTTATATTATTTAATTCAAATAAAAAATATTTTATATACAGGGGAGGAGGAAAGGGCAAAAATGAAAAGAGAGGAGAAAAGTGGAAAAGAAGGTAGATGCATACATACATACATATTGGAGTGAAAATCAAGTGGGATCATTCATTACAATGACAAAGTTGCGTGCGGGTCAGAATTATTACAAGAAATTATCGTAATAATGGCCAACTGACGTGTAAATACATGACTGGCTAACTCACAACAAAGGGAGAAAGAGAGCAGCATTTTTTGTTGGTGGTGTTGGAGTAGGGGAGGGGTTATTGGGGCATGGAAGGGCTGGCCATGCTTAGGCAGCTCATCGGTCAGCTTCAAGACCTCTTGCATCTCTACGGCTCTCCTCCTCCGCCGCTTCCTCCGTCATCTCCTTTTCACCTTCTTCACCTCCACCAACTGCCTCATCCTTTCCACGACCACCACCGCAGGTTCTTTTCCTTTCCTTCTCTCTTTACATAGATCTCTTCAATTTTCTGTTTTTCTTCTCTCGCCTCACATTTTTTTATGTGCTTATCTTGAATTCTTGTCAGATTCATTCATCTCGGATTCTGTTTTTTTTGGGGGGGGGGGTGGGGTGTAATGAGGTGGATTAATGGTAGATTACCTTTGTTATCCGATAATGTTAATTTCTCTTCCTTGCATTTCTCGTTGTTTAGATTTTTGTTTATTTTCTGTTATGCCACTGCCGTTTT
The DNA here is from genome assembly GCA_025698465.1 of Gossypium longicalyx. Taxonomy (NCBI): domain Eukaryota; kingdom Viridiplantae; phylum Streptophyta; class Magnoliopsida; order Malvales; family Malvaceae; genus Gossypium; species Gossypium longicalyx. Next base: position 59,652,057 of record CM046995.1, on the reverse strand, counting down.
GTTAATTTTTATTTTCAGGGGATTTCGCATGTTTACTGCATTTGAATTTTTGGCCATTTTTTACATTATTAAACTATTTTATACCTCTTTTTGACGAAAATAGTAAGTTCATTCAAAATTTTAGTTTTCAGCATTTATCTTTCATCGTATTCCAATCATGGAGTTTCTTTTTTTTTTAACCCCTTTTTGCCTTTGTTTTCCTTTCCCTTTTTTTCAATTTTCAGTTTGCTTTGTCCCCTCCCCCAAAACCCTCCTCTCATCTTTATTAAGGGTTCATGCTGCTGGTTTTTTTTTTTTTTTTTTTTTTTTTAAGTTTTACATATTGTGATGGTCAATTTTGAACTTGTTGGCGATTGCCTTTTGATAATTGATGCTTGAATATCTTTCTTCTTAGTTGATTAGCATGATTATGATTGACTATGAAGATGGAATCTCATTTGTATCTGTTTACTATATGATTTCCTTAGAACATGAACTTAAACCTATAATTCTTGATTAATTTTTAGTCCACTGACTAATCAGCTCCTTTGAATTTTCCTTTACGTTCCTATACGCAAAGGAAAATAGAAAGTTAATTTACTAGTTAATTCAACAACGTCCTGGGTGTTTCGAGTAACAAAGAGTTGTTGTACTACTCTTGGAAGTTCTCCTTAAAGATTGTTTGAATGAATGTTGAGTGGCCTAGCTCTCTGGTTAATTTATAATGCTCTGCTTGCCTTTGCTCATTTGTCAATTCCCTTGTTGATATTTCATCATAGGTCTCTCTCTCTCTGTCAGTCTTCTTTTACAGGGTATTCTTTATGCAAAAGCATTCATGGCAATTATGGTTGAAAGTTTCTATTATTAGTGCATTTAGTTGATATTGCTGTCAACATACTGTTGGTATAGCTGGATGAATAGAGGTCTTTGGCTGTGCAATGATTTGAGTTTACTCTGTTCAAACGATACCTTAAACATCCTGTTGCACATATTCTGGATCCATAAAAATGACTAAAAAGTACAGACTTACTGGTGAAAACAATCTCAATGAATTGTGAGAATCATGTATACCTAATTTTGTAGAGGGCTTTTTCATGGTCCAGTTGTACGTCTCTATATTGTTTGACCACACTTTATGCAATTATTACAAATTGGGTTGTGTAGTATGAATATTATGTTCATTATTCTGATGCAATTGAGTTGAAGGTCTTGACCTTGTATTCTGTCCCTTGATGTTTTGGTCCAAATTTATGCCAAGATTAATTATTAGAAATTGCTCTAGACTCATCAGGTATTCTATTCCTGACATTCTAAGGACTAAGAGCGAGTACCTGGTATTTTTCAAATATATCTTCTTTCAACTGTTAATAATGAAAAATTAGTATACTCCATAACTACCATAGGTACCTTGTATCCACATAGTCCAATATTAGTGATCAGGCAATTCGAGAAGTTGGTCAAGGTCAATATAAAACGTTCACATATCTTCTTTCATATTTAATCATGAACAATAGGTGAACGCTAGCTTCTATCTGTTTCATGGAAAATAACATTTTTCTTTATTACCCCAATACTTTGTTTTGTGATTAAGCTTTTCTAATAAAGAAGTTCGGTGGTCAACATCTATCTTGCTAAGTTCCATTTGAGATTCTTTTTTAATGAAAATATTTGGCAAAGGCCGAAAATTGTAAGGTGCATTTGCATTATTATGAAGATGTTGCGGCATAAGGTGCATATGTTTGGAAACCTGTTTTGTCATGGCTGGAGCATTCAAGTTCTTGTGGCATAACAGTTCTGCTTGGGCTTAGGTTCATTTTTATTACCAGAAAGATCCTTATCTAGCTAAGGCCAACTGCATAGGGCATTAACTGAAATCAGGTCACAGGTTGGTTTGAAGTTTAAAGATGATGTCAATATTGAAAATCTGATAAATTGCTAGTTACATGCATGACACCCTAAGTGTCTGGTTATAATCTGTGGCATTTTTCTATGGGGTAGCTATGAAACATGTTGCTCTGCAGGCAAAAGGTTTCTTTGGCAACTTACTTTTTGTGTGTGGATTTGTGGGTGATAGAAAGATATTTACATTTGTCTTTTTTGTAAATTTGGTTGTTAGTTACTTGCACGATCACCTACAAATATTGGTTATAATCTCTAGCATTAGTCTATTGATTTATGCTGCTCCTCAGATACAATGTTCTTTGGCGACTTTCGTTTTTTCTTGTGTGTGTCTGTGTATGGAATTGTGGGTAATGTAAATGAAGAAACTTAGAAAATAGATTCTTATTTTTCTGCTAATTAGTTTACACCTATAAAGAGAGGAATTCACACAAACAAGGAAAAAACATCCTAAAAATCAAGAACTTCCTAAGAATCGGTGATCGAGATTAGTTTCTATTTACAAGAGATCTCCTAGTAATAAGGTAAGTTTTCTGTCCTTAATTTTAGGAGTTCCAACACTCCCCTCAAGCCGGAGTGTAGATGTTTATCAAACCCGACTTGCCAACAACTTCTTCAAACATGTTTTTGTTCAAACTTTTAGTTAATACGTCTCGCAACTTGTTGTCTAGTAGGTAGGTAGGTGATGCACACTTCTCCTAAGTGTATCTTTTACTGTTATAAAGTGGCGATCTATTTCCACATGTTTGGTGCGATCATGATGCACAGAGATTATGTGCTATCTTGACAAATTTTGGTTGTCACAAAGACATTTTCATAGGCACAGTGTAAGGCACTTTTAGTTCCCCATAAGTCTTTGTATCCAAACTCCTTCGCATATACCATGAGATAGTGCTCGATACTCGCCTGCAGCTGCTGCAAGTACAACAGCATCGCTTTTTGCTTCTCCACGTCACGAGGTTACCCCAAACATAACTACAATAGCCACTTGTAGAGCGTCTATCGTTAACAGAACACCCCGCCTGCCGCATCGGTGTAGACTTCCACATTCTCGTTTTGCGCTTTCTTGAAATGCGTGCCTTTACCAGAGTCCCTTTCGGATATCTTAATATTCGATATGCGACTTCCAGTGCTTCTCCCTCGGGGCATGCATGTCTTACCGATATACACTTACACTAAAGGCTATGTCCGGCCAGGTGTGAGATAGGTAGATGAGTCTTCCTACTAGTCGTTGATATCTCCCCACATCGATTTTTTCTCTCCATCCTCATCGATTGCCCAATTTAAGGTTAAATTCCATAGGAGTTTCGGTGGTTTGCGCATTTCATCAAACCAACTTCCGACAGTAGATCAAGAACATATTTCCTTTGGGAGATGGAAATACTGTTTGGGACCTTGCTACCTCCATACCAAGAAAGTATTTAAGATTCCCCAAGTCTTTAAGCTCGAACTCTGTACCAAGGAATTCTTTCAACCTCACAATTTCGCTTGAGTCATCTCCTGTTAATATTATATCGTCCACATAAACGATGAGGATGCGACATTTTCCCTTTTCCGAGTGCTTGTAGAACATGGTGTGGTGCACCGCCTCCCTCGAATGTAATTCTACTGGGTCATAGCTTTTGCAAATCGGTTTGAACCACGCCTGTGGAGATTGTTTCACCCATACAAGGACTTCTTCAACTTACACACTTGGCCCTTGCTTTCTTCAAACCCGGGTGGGAAATCCATGTACACTTCCTCACTTAATTCTCCGTTGAGGAAAGCATTTTTTACATCCAATTGAGTCAAGTGCCAATCAAGGTTGGCAGCAAGAGATAGGAGGACTCGAATGGTGTTTAGCTTGGCAACTGGTGCAAACGTCTCGTCGTAGTCAAGACCATAAGTTTGAGTGAAGCCCTTAGCCACAAGTCGAGCCTTGTATCGGTCAATACAGCCATCGGGTTTAAATTTCGTAGTGAAGATCCATTTGCATCCTACTGTTTTTTTTCCTTTAGGTAGATCCGAGACTTCCCATGTTTCATTATTTTTGAGGGCCTTCATTTCTTCCATCACAGCTTGTCTCCACTCAGTTGATTCAAGAGCCTCTTCTATATTTTTTGGAGTTTTTACAGAATCAACATTAGTCACAAAAGCTTTGTAAGACTTAGATAAATTTCCATAGGATACAAACCGAGAAATAGGGTGTTGAGTGCAGCTCCTTGTGCCCTTTCGAATCGCAATTGGAAGATAGATAGATGGTGACGGAGGTGAGACTTCTGCTTTGAATGCAGATCCTCGGTTGGGGATGCAATTGGCTTTCTTTATCAGACGGATTTGGGGAGAACGATTCCGTCGAGAGTAAACTCGTATTTTGGGAACTGTTTTTCTTTGTTTTCCTTGATCGGGGTCATTACTTCCGGTGGTGGTATTGTTATTGGGAAGGATCGGGCTAATTTCTTGTTGTTGCATGAGAGGAAACAGATCTCTAAATGGGATTACCACAACACCTTGGTTGTTAGACTTGTTTGTGATAGTAGTTGTAGGATCATGAGGTATAATGAGGAGAGTATTAAGGGTCTCATCTTCATTAAAAGTCTCCCCACGAAGATGAGTTGCTTTGCAAAGTATGGTTCATTTTCAAAAAAGGTAACATCCCGAGAGACAAACATTCGGCGCAAGGTTGGTGAGTAACACTTATAGCCTTTTTGTGTGGGGGAATATCCAATGAAGATGCAGGTGTGGGCTCGAGGATCAAGTTTGGATTGATTTGGTTGATGGTTATGGACAAAAACTTTGCAACCGAATATTTTGGCTGGAAGATTAGGAACACGAAATAGAGGAAAGGACTTTAGAAGGGTATTTAGAGGTGTTTGGAAATTGAGGACCTTTGATGGCATTCGGTTTATGAGATAGCAGGCAGTGAGGACAGCCTCTCCCCACAAATATTTTGGAACATTCATGGTGAACATTATGGCTCGAGCTACAGCAAGGAGATGACGATTTTTCTCTCTGGAGATCCCGTTTTGTTGAGGAGTGTCAGGACAAGAGCTTTGGTGTATGATGTCTTGGTCAGAAAGGTATGGGCTTAGGACAGAGTTAAAGTATTCTCTCCCATTGTCAGTGTGAAGAGTATGTATGGTAGAGTTGAACTGGGTTCGAACCATTGAGTGAAAATTTTGGAATACTTTGGGTGTTTGATTTTTCTTTGAGGAGATAGACCCAACATACCCTAGTGTGATCATCAATGAATGTTATAAACCACCTAGCTCTGTAATATTTTTCACTCAATTTGGCTCCCCATAGGTCACTTTGGGATTAATGAAAATGGTTGGGACCGGATATATGGTTTTAATGGGTATGGCACACGGGTATGTTTGGATAATTGGCAAATTTCACACTTCAAGGAATTAATACTTTTATTTCAAATAACAATGGAAGATGTTTCTTCAAATACAAAAATTTGGATGCCCTAACCTCACGGTGCCATAACATAATTGTGTCCTCTTTTGAAGTGGATAGAGCCAATCCTCCTTGTGTCTTTGTCTTTATTCCAAACATATAGTCCATCATCAACTTTAGCAGTGCCAATCATCCTCCCCGATTTACATTTCTCAGATCACACAACCAATTGCGTAGAAAATTCAGCAAGAAGTTTTTCATCCTTAGTAAGTTTCTTGATTGAAAGTAAATTGCGGGACAAGTTTGGGACATGTAGGACTTTATTGAGAAAAAATTCTCTCATTAGTTGTACTTCTCCTACTCCACCACAGGTGAGTAAGAACCATCAGCTATGCGGATTCGGGACTTGTCATGACAAGGGGTGTAGGTGTGAAACAAAGTGGAGTTACCATCATGTGATCGGATGCACCCGAATCGAGTATCCAAGAAGATTGATTATTTGATTCAAAGGCAATATTGAGGGCACTACCTTGGGTGGCTAGAGATCCATGAGCGAGTGGAAGTACCAAGTATCTTATGGAGAGTCTCAAGTTGGGTTTTGGTTAGGCGAACATCGAGAACATCATCTGCAGCAGATGGAGGATAACAGGCGATCTTATTATCCTTCATTTTTTTCGGGATAGCCATGAAGTTTGAAGCACTTTTCCTTTGTATGACCAACACGGTTGCAATGGTTACACCATGGCCTCGTTGATCCGTAATCATTTCCAGCACGTGGTTTTTGTGGTCGTGGACCTCCGGAGATGAGGCGCGAGAGGTCTCGATGAGACCGGTTGCCAAGAGTTGTCATATGTTTAGGTTCCTTTGAGTCTCCCATCATGACAAGACGCCGCTTTTCTTCTCTTCTAACTTCGCAAATGCTTCACCGATGGTTGGTAGAGGTGATCGCCTGAGATCCGCCACGGACCTCATCTAACTCACGATTCATCCTGCTAGAAATTCATAAAGACGTTCATTGTTGAGATGAGTCATGAACTTGGTGTGTTCCAATCCTTCACTCCAATCGCCTCATAGTACATATCCATCCTCCCCACACAAAATTTTCAGATTGTTGTAGTAGTGAGTTACTTCGAGTGTCCCTTGTCGGATATCCTTTAACTTAAGCTTGATCTCAAATACTTGGGAGGCGTTTCCAAGATCCGAGTAGTTTTCTTTGACTGCATCCCACATGTCTTTTGCAGTTTTGAAAAAAAGATAAGTGCGGCTTATATGGCCTTCCATCAAATTAATTAGCCAAGCCATTACTATCGAGTTGTTGAGTTCCCAAGTGGCATAAGTCGGGTCAGCTGTGGTTGGTCGTGGAATTTCTCCATTGATGTATCTTAATTTGCCACGACCACGAATCACCATAAGGACCGATTGAGACCATTGTAAGAAGTTCTTCCCATTTAGCCGATGATTGGTGATTATAAGGGAGGAATTAAGTTCACCTTGAGTGATTCCCTGATTGACATTCTGAGTTATTTGTGAAGTCTCAGTTTCAGACAGAGTTTCATTAACGTCACCCATTGAAGGAGGACTAAATCGGAGGAATTTTTAGGAAGTGAGATTAGAGACGAATGAGCAGGATCGAATGAATCCTAAAGCTCTTGATACCATGAAGAAACTTAGAAAATAGATTCTTATTTTTCTGCTAATTAGTTTACACCTATAAAGAGAGGAATTCACACAAACAAGGAAAAAACATCCCTAAAAATCAGTAACTTCCTAAGAATCAGTGACTGAGATTAGTTTCTATTTACAAGAGATCTCCTAGTAATAAGGTAAGTTTTCTGTCCTTAATTTTAGGAGTTCCAACAGTAAAAATGTTTTACATTTGTCTTTTTTGTAAATTTGGTTAGGAGCTGGTAGTTTTGTCTCAGTTGCTGCCTGAGAGAATGGTTCACTTGCAAGTAAAGGGCATAGAAACCATAGTCACAGTTTCAAATTTGATGCTGACTATTCTACTATAATTAGTTTTCTTATTTCATCTGAAGAAATTTTCTAGGATTGTTGGTTTACGATCAATTCACCACTGCAGTCCAGACTTAATTCTCCTTAATTTTTTTTGTAAATGTTGCTAAACAGCCTCGTTTTTCTTTTCTTTCTCTGGTGAGTGCCAATGTTAATTACACTATCACTATCCTTGGATAAAGATAATCTGAGATCCCCTTTTCAGTTCTAATTTAATTTTATATATAAACTTTTTAGCTAAAGGGAAAACTGGTAAATAGTTTTGTTTTCTGCAACTATTGATTGATGAGATGGTGAGAAAATTTTATCAACTGTCTCTTTAGGCCTGCATGAATTAAACAGATCACAATAACTCTTGATCTGTACCATGTTAATTTGGATGCACTCAATGTTGTTACTGGCACTTGTGTTTTAAACTCAACGTATTTAATCTGAATGATCTAAATTTCATTGATAGTTATCTACTAATCATTCAGGTTATTTCAAGTTTAATTAGAAAGTTGCAAGCATGATAACTTGTTAGCTTTCATGCAGGTGGTGTTTTCCGAATATCAATGATACTTCTGCTGAGGATTACTACAGTCTTGTAATGGCTGCAGGGAAATCTGGAAACTGTAAGATGTTGGAACCTTTCAAGCCTCCACCAAGCAAGAGATCACGAAAGGAGCGGAACCGAGGGAAATTACCTGGAAGTACCCCTGCATCAGAGGTTATGGATCAAGAAATTTGGAAAGAATTCCCTGAAGACCTTTTTGAAGCTGTTATTGCTAGACTCCCCATTGCCACATTTTTCCGCTTTCGCTCTGTTTGTCGTCAATGGAATTCCCTGCTGGAATCACAAAGTTTCTCTCATCATTGTGCTGAAATCCCACAAGCCAATCCCTGGTTTTATACCATTACTCATGAAAATATGAATGTTGGAGCCATGTATGACCCTTCAACCAAGAAATGGCACCACCCGACAATCTCTTTTCTTCCAGCAAAGATGATTGCTCTGCCAGTTGCTTCTGTAGGTGGTCTAGTTTGCTTTCTCGATATTGGTCATAGAAACTTTTATGTCTGCAACCCTTTGACTCAGTCATTTAAAGAGTTGCCAGCAAGGTCAGTTAAAGTGTGGTCACGTGTTGCTGTGGGAATGACTCTGAATGGAAATTCAACCAATGAAGGCTACAAGATCCTGTGGGTGGGGTGTGATGGAGAGTATGAAGTTTATGAATCGGTGAAGAATTCATGGAGCCGACCCGGAAGCATGCCCTCGAACATTAAGCTGCCACTATCACTGAACTTTCGGTCACAAGCAATTTCCATTGATAGCACACTTTACTTCATGCAGTCAGACCCTGAAGGGATTGTGTCCTACAACATGGTCTCTGGGGTATGGAAGCAATTTATAATCCCAGCCCCAATACATCTGAGTGACCACACACTTGCTGAGTGTGAGGGCAGGATCATGCTTGTGGGATTGCTGACAAAAAATGCCGCCACTTGCGTTTGCATATGGGAGCTGCAGAAGATGACGCTCTTGTGGAAGGAGGTGGACAGAATGCCAAACATATGGTGCTTAGAGTTTTACGGGAAGCACGTTAGAATGAGTTGCTTGGGCAACAAAGGTTTGTTCATGTTGTCGTTGAGATCACGACAAATGAACAGACTAGTTACATACAATGTGATGAGCAGGGAGTGGATGAAGGTTCCTGGATGTGTTCTACCACGGGGAAGAAAGCGACAGTGGATAGCATGTGGCACTGCCTTTCACCCTTGCCTGACTGCTACTGCTTAATTTCAATCCCCCTTCTTTCTGTTTCGGGCAGCAATTGCATGTCAAAGAAGGTTTTTTCCTATTTTTCTGAGTCTGAAGCTGTTAGTGCTTAGCTGCTAACAAGCTTTTGCTGCTAGTTCCTCTTCAGTCGGATTTTCTGTTGTTTTAATGGAGTAAACAAGATTGGCCATTTTCTTTCTTTTCTTTTTGTACAAACATGTGGATGAACAAGTTTAGTTTCGGAGGAGGCTTGTGTAAGTGAATCCGTTAAACTGTTTTTAATCATGCTGAATTTATATAATAGTTACAGAGAGAATTGAGTGGCTAAAAGAAAGTTTGGGTCTATCGCAGTGCCGTTTAGCCTTCAAAGTCTAAAACCTTGCTTTCCCCTTGGCAGCCGGCTGTTTTGCTGGCCGACCCTCCCCCTTCTCCACTTTTCTCCCCCTTTCTTCCTTCCAACTCCCTCTCTGGAAAATAAACCTCTCGTAGCTTTGTGGTGGTTTTGAGTGGATCTAGAGGTGACAGCTCTAGGACTCCTGGTCGGATACCATCAGTGGTGTTCTCGTTGAGGGGAGGGTCTGGCATCCTGTGGTGTTCTCGTGGAGCAATGGCGTGAGATGGTTGCTAGTTGGGCGGCTCCGCCGTACACAAATTGCATGCATACTTGTTTGAGTTTTCTTTTCAAAATACATATATGGTTTCTTGGGACTCCCAATTTTTTCTGACGGCAACAAAAAACTTCGTATTTGGGCTTTTTTCAATATTTTGTTTTTAAGTATAATTATGATTTTTTTTTCAGTCTATATGTCTATTCAACAAATAATTGGAAGTTCGATCTATCAATATGTATGATCTTAGACCATCAATAATGATTTTTTTTGAGTTTGGTTACTTTATTGATTCACTTATCTCTATTATATCAATATTAATCACTATTATTGGAATTTTTGTTCTTATTTTTTGTGATAATTATGTCTCATGATTAAGTATATTTGGGATTTTTTACTTATATGAGTTTGTTCAATACTTCAATGTTGGGATTAGTTACTAGTTCAAATTTGATACAAATTTATATTTTTGGGGAATTAGTTGGAAGGTGCTCTCATTTATTAATAGGTTTTTAGTTCACATGACCCATTGCGGTAAACGCTTGTTAAAAAGCATTTGTAACTAATCACATAGGCGATTTTGGTTTATTATTAGGAATCTTAAGTTTTTATTGGATGACAGGAAGTTTCAAATTTTAAGATTTGTTTGAAATATTTAATAACTTGATTTATATTAATAAGATTCATTTTTTATTTGTTACTTTATGTGTCTCTTTATTATTTGTCGACACAGTTACTAAATCTGCGCAATTTCCTCTTCATGCATGGTTACTTGATGCCATGGAGGGATCTACTCCTATTTCGGCTCTTATACATGTCGCCACTATGGTAGTTGCGAGAATTTTTCTTGTATTCCGCATTCTTCCTCTTTTAACAGTTATACCTTACATAATGAATCTAATATCTTTGATAGGTATAATAATGGTATTATTAGGGGCTACTTTAGTCCACCCAAAAAGATATTAAAAGGGGATTAGCCTATTCTATAATGTCTCAGCTGAGCTATATGATGTTAGCTCTAGGTATTGGGTCTTTATCAAGCCACTATATTTCATTTGATTACTCATGCTTATTCGAAAGCATTATTGTTTTTAGCATCTGGATCGATTATTCATTCTATGAAAGCTATTGTTGGATTTCTCTAGAGAAAAGCTAGAATATGATTTTTATGAGCAGTTTAAGAAAGCATGTGCCCATTACACAAATTACATTTTTAGTAGGTACACTTTCTTTTTCTGGTATTCTACCCCTTGCTTGTTTTTGTCCAAAGATGAAATTCTTAGTGACAGTTGGTTGTATTCACCGAATTTTGTAATGATAGCTTGGTCCATTGTCGGATTAACAACATTTTATGTGTTTTGGATCTATTTACTTACTTTTGAAGGACATTTAAATGTCCATTTTAAAAAATATAGTGACAAAAAATGTAGCCCTTTATATTAAATAGAACTATGGGGTAAAGAAAAGCAAAAAATAATTAATAGAAATTTTCGTTTATTTCCTTTAGTAACATTAACAATGAATAACAACGAGCAGTCATATACAATTAGTGGGAAAAAAAGAAAGAAACTCTTATTATTATTACAAATTTTGGCTAAAAGAAGGCTTTTTCTTATCCTCGTGAATCAGATAATACTATGCTATTTCCTATTATTATATTTCTTCTATTTACTTTATTTGTTGGAGTTATAGCAATTCCTTTTAATTAAGAAGGAATGCATTTGGATATATTATCAAAATTATTAACTTCATCCATATATCTTTTACATCAAAATTCAAATGATTTTGAGAATTCGTATCAATTTTTTGAAAAAGCAACTTTTTCAATGGGTATAGTTTGTTTTAGAATATTTACAACATTTATTTTATATAAACCTTTTTATTCATCTTTACAAAATTTCAACTTACTAAATTCATTTGTGAAAAGGAGTCCTAAAAGAATTTTATTAGATTACAATTCATCCAATGATAAACCTAATTCGAATTAATTATAGAGTTATGACACAATCAAACCCGAATGAATAAAATGTTGAATTGAATCGTACCAGTCTGAATTAGGGGTTATTACTCATTTTTGTACTTACTATTTTATTTTCCAATTATTTCTTCAATTAAGAAAAAAATAGTAGTAGATTACTAAATAATAGTAGGAATTCTCTTATCCCATTCAGAAGGATTGTATCTTGTAATCATCTATGACTATTTATGTTTTTAGCATGACCACTTGATGAAATGCAGAGAGAAGCAGGATAAATGGCCAATACTATTGGAAGGGTACCTCTTTGTATAATAGGTACGGTAATTGGTATTCCTGTGATCGATTTAATATGTATTTTCTTTTATGGTTCATATTTTGAATTGGGTTCATCTTTGTAATATGGAATAATGGGATGAACTAAGTTATGTAAGAACTCAATGGGGCCCACATTCTCTTTCTTTGTTTGGTTCGCGAGGAAGGGTCCCGTTGAATTCTTAATAATCATGATCATAATATTTTTGGTTGTATAAATGACAACAAATAGATCACTTTTTTCGATAATTATTTTGAAAAATGAACTCAATTTCGATAGTTATCTACTGGTGGCTTATTCAGTCGTTGAAGTTCCACAACTTAAGGAGTTACGGGAATAGGTTGGGGATTAGGTGGGGGTGGAGGTTGTTGAGCAGCCGAATTTGTCCGGACATATTGTGTGAACCATTCTTTCATCATTTGGAAAAAAGGCTTCTTTAGCCTCTCCTCCATGACTACTCGATACATTTCTAGATTCAGAAGGCGCTGCCCCTTGTGTAACAGCCCGTTTTTAGTCAAATCGGAACAGTGGTTTTGGGAACACAAATCCGAAGTCAAAATATTTATTTTTTTATTTTTTAATGTCTACAGCATGATAATATGTTTTTGTGGAAATTTTTTTCAGAAATTTTATCGTTTTATTAGTCAATTTGATAAAAAGGACTAAATCGCGTAAAGTGTAAAACTTGAGTTCTATTAGCTAAAGGTGTCTAATAGTTATAGAACTTTTTATTGGAGGTCTTTATGTTGTAATTAGACCATTATATTGGTGAGTGGACATATTTGGACATATTAATAAGTGTTTTAATGGTTAATAGTAAAGGTTAAATAAGTAAATATAGAAATAAACTTAAAATAAATAAAACAAAAGCCATTATAATCATAATCTTCTTCATCCCACTGACTTTAACAAAGAAAAGAACCATTTTAGGGTTTGAAATTTGGCAACTTCAATCTTGGCAATTAGGTATGTATTTTGTTTTGTTTTTAATGATTTCTATGTTTTTGAGATCATTGCAACTAGGTCTAGCTAGTCCAGGACTATTTTGCAAAACTATTAAAGATTTTGAATGATTCCATTTATGAATACATATGTGTTTTGATGTTTGATGATAGATTATGAATGTTGGTTATGAATTATACAAGTTTTATAAAGTGATTTTTGGTAAAAATGCAAATTATGGATTAAATTGTGAAATGCTGAAACTTAGAGGTTAAAATATGAAACAAATGAAAAGTATGGGCTGATGCTAGCATGGGTTGTGGTTAAATTGCATGAATTTGTGTTTTTGTGAAATAAGGACTAAATTGTAAAAGATGTGAAACATTAAGGGAAATTGTGTAAAAATTCCTTAAAGTTAATTTTGGACTAAATTGAATAGAGAGATGATTAAATAAGTTAATTTTGATTATATTTAGATTAAGAAAAGTGAAACTCAGACTTAGATCGGGGAAAGAACAAAGTTACGGAATAGTTGACTCGTTTCGCTGTTTTAGCATCTGAGGTAAGTTCGTTTATTATAAGTTTTGATATAAATGTACATTATATGCTTTGATATTGCATAAATTGTGAATACGAGATCATGGATATAATCGATAGTGATTCAATGATGATTCGACATTTGAAATCCCGGTTGAACCTTAGGAATAGTTTAAGATACTAGTGACATGTCATTAAGGGATACATGGATTTGGCTTCGGGCCATGATATTTGCACTTCGGGTGCGAGTTATACCGATTTGGATTTGGGCTATGAATGTCAGCTGATTTGGCTTCGGGACATGATATCAATATTTTAGATATAAGCTACTTTGTTTTGGCTTCAGGCTATGCTGTAGGTGTGCGAGACTATTGAGTATCCGACTTCTATTCTGAATGGTTCAACAAGTAAATTAAATATGTGATTGAAAATAAGAATGATATGAGATGGTACAGGTACGTACGTGACATGTATAAGCTTTGGTTCGAAGAAACTTGTGAAGAATTTGATTAATATCATAATTGTGTATATGAAAGGTTTGTTAGCTAATATATGCTAAATGTTTATATATATATATATATTCAAATTGTTGAATTATAATCTTGAGATTGAGTTGAGTTTATTTTATACGAGCTTACTAAGCTTTATAGCTTACTTTGTTTATTTTCATGTGTTTTATAGTGTTATCAAGCTAGCTCGGATTCGGGGATCGTCGAAGATCGCTTCACACTATCCACCTATCACTTAATACCTATGAACTTTGGTATTTTAAGTATATGGCATGTATAGGGACTTGAGTCATTTTGACATATGTAGCATGATTTTGGCCATTTGTGTCGGCTTGTGAATATTTAGTGTTTGGTTTGTATTAGCCATGTAAGTTGGCTTATTTTGGAAATTATGTAGTGTATGTATATATGTATTAATGCCTCTTAGTAATGTGGTTCATGATTACTTGAGAATGAATTGTTGAATGCAACCTTAAAGGTAGTTAATGGTTGTTGAATTGAGAAGGTTTGTGCTTGTGGTCTTAGGTTAAGAAATTCTTAGTTGAAATGGTACATATGAATGCTTTGGAAATGTGAATTGGTATAATTTGAATAGGCAAGAATATGGTGTTATAAGAATGATAGATGTTGACTTTGAAATGATATATATTTTATTCTTGGTTATGGTTGTTTTGGTTGTTTATAAATGCTATAAATTGTGCATTTAGTTTGCTGTAGGTCTGTGCCAATTTGGGGTGGCAAAATGGCTTGGTAAATAGCCTATTTTTGTTCATACGGGCAGAGACAAAAGCGTGTGTCTCAGCCGTGTGTGACACACAGTCTTGTACGGCTGTGTGTCCCTTGGTGTTGAATTGAAACCAAGTCAATATGATCCACACAGCCTCACACAAGGGCGTGTGACTTGGCCGTGTGGCATAAGTCAGTATACCCTACAGGTTTGGCACAGCCTAGCACACGGTCTGACACACGGGCGTGTATGGCTATTTTTAGGGCACACGGGCGTATGTGTTAGCCGTCTGACCCAAGTTAGAGAGTTACAGGGGTTGGACACGGGTTGGGACACGACCATGTGCTTCCATTACAAATGTCCACACGACCTATGACACGAGCGTGTCTGTGGTCGTGTGAGAGAAACGGCAAGGCCACACGAGTGTGTATCCCCTGTTTTGAGAAAAAATTTTAAAGTTTCGTGAAAGTTCCCTAAGTTATTAGTTTAGTCCTAAACCACTGCCAATACATGTTTACGGCCTTGTAGGCTCGTTATAGGGACGTTATGCTTGAGTTTGAATAATGTTTGCATGAAATGTGAAATTTTATGTAAATTGAATATGGCTAAGGGGTGTTACATCTTGAGCGGGAGCTGGCGCATTACTCTTGACATCATCAGTCACAGCTCGATCGGAATCCATTTACTATACAAAAACACATTTTATATTGTCAGGAGTCATCACACTATCACAGTTTATATATGGTATGTATAGCTAGACTCATACACACGCTACATTAGTCTGTGAATTGACTAAACCGTAGCTCTGATACCAATAAATGTAACACCCTTCACCTGTATTCAACGCGAGAATAAGGTTACAGAGCATTACCGAACTTATAAAACAATTAAACATTCACTTTGTATACATTTTCACATTTCAAGCAATCATCATTTAATCTCAATCAAAATGTCCCTATTACCAGCCTACGATGCCCTAAACATGCATTGAGAGTAGTTCGGGACTAAATTGATAACTTTGGAAACTTTTTGAACACTTAGAAAATTTTTCTCAAAATAGAGGACACACGCCCGTGTGGCCACCCATGTGTCTCACACAGCCAACAGACACGCTCGTGTCACAGGCCGTGTGGACATTCGAAATGGAATCACATGGCTGTGTCCCAGCCCGTGTCTAACCCCGTGTAACTCTTTCACTTGGGTCACGCCGCCAACATACATACTCGTGTGGCTAGCTCGTGTGCCCTAAAAATAGCCATACACGCTCGTGTGCTAGGCCGTGCCAAACCTGTAGGGTATACTGACATATGCCACACGGCCAAGTCACATGCTCGTGTGTGAGGCCTTGTGGAGCATACTAACTTGATTTCAATTTCAACATGTAACAACCCGATTTAGACCCTAATCGTAATGGTGGTTTTGAGACCACGAATTTGAGTTAGAAAAATATTTAAATATTATTTTTCGTGTTTATTATATGTGAATTTGCATGTGTGAAAGTTTCGCACGAAAATTTGATTGTTTGTGTGCTTAGTTTAATAAAAAGACTTAATCGCGTAAATTGAAAACTTGATAGTTTAAAACATAAGGGTTGAATTGTTAGTGGCTTTTTAATATGGAGTATTTATGTTGCAAATTGCCCATGATAATATGCATTGGACGGTAGTGGCCTTATTAAATCATGGTTTATTATTTTATTACAAAGGTTATTTAGGTAAAATGGTTAATATAATAAGTTATAATAAAACATAAAAATTAAAAATATGCTTTCATAATACATAGTTCTTGCCAAAATTAAAGAAAAGAAAAAGAAATAGACAAATCTTAGGTTTGGCCATTCTCAAGCTTGATTCAAGGTAAGTTTTAGCTCGGTTTTTGATAATTTTTACGTTTTTGAGATCGTTGCTTCGAATACTATCTGACCCATGCTAGAATTTTTGATTTTGATGAATGTTTTGAGTTATTCCATTGATTAATATTTGTGTTTTGTGATGTTTGATGATGAAATATTAAAGATATGTGTTAGATTAACATGTTTTGTATTGGAGTTTTTGATGATTTTGAGTAATTAGGACTAAATTGTAAAAATAATAAATTGAGGGACTAAAATGTAAAATAAATGAAATATATGGATTAGTATGAGTATAAGGAAGATTCGGCCTAACTATGTTGTTGTGAGATTTTGCATATTTTGTGTTTTATGCAATAGGGACTAAATTGTGAAAAAATGTGAAATATCAGGGGTAAAAGTGTAATTTGCCCATTTGTGTATTTTTGAATGAATTTGGTTGAATATTTGATTTAATAAGTTTAATTTATATTAATTTAGATCAAGAAAAGAGAAAATCATATTTAAATCGGGGGAAAAATAAAGTTGTCGACTAGCCGATCCGTACCGAGTTTTCATCGTCCGAGGTAAGTCTTTAAGCAATTAAAAATCATTAATTTTGAATGTCACTTAGTTTAATATGCTGATTTGGAATTTAAGGATTTATAATAGAGATAGTCGAATGTAATAAAGCATAGAAATAACGTATTTGAGTTTAACTCGATTGAGTTATAACATTTGAAAGTTCGTATGAACTATATGGAATATCTGAAATGTTCGATATATGAATTGTTTATGAGACAGCTTTATAATAATGATATTCGGGCTTTAAGCCTAGCAAGCCTTGTGCTGGTGAATTTAATCGGGCTTTATGCCTAGCAGGCTTATTGTCGGTATATAAAATTAGACTTTGAGTCTAGTAGGCCTTGTACCGATGTGTAATACAGGCTTAGGCCTAGCAGGCTTTATGCCAGTGAATTATTATAAGTTTATGCTTAAAAGACTTCTTGCTGATGTGGTATTTGAATACATTAAACGAGCTAGATGGCC
The DNA here is from genome assembly GCA_025698465.1 of Gossypium longicalyx. Taxonomy (NCBI): domain Eukaryota; kingdom Viridiplantae; phylum Streptophyta; class Magnoliopsida; order Malvales; family Malvaceae; genus Gossypium; species Gossypium longicalyx. The sequence continues at coordinate 59,634,534 of CM046995.1, read as the reverse complement.
AGGTATGAATTAACTTGTTACCTACTTAATATAAGGTAAGTAAGTAACTTGATTATTTGTTACAAATAATGTGTGATGCAAATGAAGTATATATGTGATTATGGTATGTGTATTCCGTTCTATGATCAAATGATAAGAATGTTATGGATTTAGTCTTTGAATATGCATATACAAGGCCATGTTTATTCAGCCATATGAATAGTTCATGTACATGATGTTATATTATGATATTTGAGCTTGTGTATATGAGTGTATGTGCAATTGGTTATATAATGACATCTTGAATTTGAAGGTTGGATGATAATTAATTGTTTTGATTATATGAGCATTCAGCCAAGGAGAAATTATTCTATGAAAGTATATGTTATATATGTATGGAATTAAAAGTTTGAAATTACTTGTGATTACAAATGCATAATTTGGATTATTTGATTGAAATGATTTAGTATCGAGATGTTGGTATGCATTAATTTTTTAATTTGCTTAAGGCTTACTAAGCTAAGTTAGCTTACTCTGTGAGCTTTTGTTTACTCTGTTTTATAGATTTTGAAGCAAGTTACAAGCTCGGGGATCGTCAGCAAAGTTCACCACACTATCCATAGCTTTGGTATTTAAATCATCGAACTTAAATTATGGCATGTATAGGCTTAATTGTGTTTTGACGTGATGGATTTTGGTTTTGTATAAAAGCCATACGAAAATGGCTTATTTAAATGTTCGAATTCGGTTTTGGATTGATTATGGTATAAGTCCACTTTAGTTTTATGATGTGTGACATGAATGAAAGATGTTTGTGATGTTTATTTTGTGCATATAAGTTGGTTGGTGATTTCGATTATTTGCATATAATTGATTTTGTTATGTCTTAAATTGTTTTGAAATGTTTGTTACATGTCATAAGAGATTTATGTGTTAAATATGTCCATAGGTGGTTAATGTCTTGTAATGATAGATATAATTTTATTTGTTTGATAAATATTTTTAGTTATATATTAGAATGAGATAAAGAATATGGTTGATCAATGGTTTGGCATTTAAAAACATGTTCATGAGATTTATGGTTCGGGTATAATACTTATGATTGTGCATATGTGTGATTTTGGTTTGAGCATATGTTAAGAATGTAACCCAAATATATGATGTATGTATAATCGCTATGTGTTTTGGCCTTATGATATATGATAGTTGTTAAATATGCTAAAGTAGATCATGTGTTAGTTAGGTAAGAATCAAGACATATGCATGGTGAGTATTCGGTGTTTATTTATGGACCAAACTAATGATATGAATGACATTTGATTTGGTTGTCTTGATAATTTAATATAATTGAGCATTAGATTCATATGAGAGAATTGAATTGATGAAAAAGAACATATGTACCTAACATTCGGTCATGACATGTTATATAAATATAATATATATTATGGTTGATAAGTATGCGCATGGTCAATACAAAATAAGTCTAATAATCCAATAATGAAATTATTATTATATACATGTTATGTATTGTATAAATTGTTTTGATATATTTTGGATTATGTTAAATTAAGCTGTGTTGTGATTGATGTGATTATTTAAGATTTGGTATTTGATTATGTTATAAGCATTGATGTGATAAAAATTTTGTGTTGTAATTTAAAATACGTATTTATTTGAATCGTAAAATAGTCAGGTAATGCCTCATAACCCTTATTCAACGATGGATACGAGTTAAGGGTGTTACACAAAACCAGGGGACACACGGCCGTGTACATTACAGTGTATCACACACGGCTGAGACACAGGTCCGTGTAGACAAAAATAGGCTATTTACCAAGCCAATCTGTCACCCAACTTATGCACACTTACACAATTCAAATGGTACTCATTCATAGCATACATGGGCATTCAATTCAACCACAATCAAGGCTAAAACATACCATTTCAATACCAACAACTAACATGCTTATAATCTCATGTTTTACTCATTCAAATCATACCAACTTCACATATTCGAATCAACTAATTAAACCTTTCAAAACATGCATCATCATGCACCAATTTACAAGCACATAGCTTCTCAATTATAAACTATTTGACATCTACAAAACTTACTATCAAAAAGCATCACAAAACCAACCTCAATCACACAACATAGGTCATTTGTATACATATAAACATAGCCAAATTAACCAATATAAGCCAACTCACATAGCCAAATATATAAACCAAACCTTAGACATTTACAAACCAATTCAAATGGCTAATTTCATAAGCACCATATTTATCAAAATGACCAAAGTCCCTATACATGCCATATGACCCAAAACTTAATTTCAAAGGTACCAAGTGATAGTTGGATAGTGTGAAACAATCTCTGACGGTCTCCGAATCTGAGCTAGCTTTGAAATCACTATAAAACACAGAGAAATACACAAAGTAATCTTTATAGCTTAGTAATTTCATATAGCATTTAAAATCAACTTACCAAATGTGCACAATTTAACAAATAAAACATAATATACAATTCACATATGAAATCATCATCCTATCACAATTTCATTCACAAGATTAGTTATCACTTTCATAATCTCCTTATTTCAATGCTTGTACGATTCACGTACATACCTGTACCATTTCGTATTAAACTCATACTCATTCACATCTTTGACGTACCCGTTGAATCATTCTGAATATTATTGGATACTCGGGAAACTCGCACAATAAGTGCCAAATAAATAGCCAAAGCTATATCGATCTTGGACACTAAGTGCCAGTATATATATATAGCCGAAGCTATTTCAATCACACACACTAAGTTCCAATATATATATATAGCCGAAGCTATCTCGGTCTTGCACACTAAGTGCAATTATATAGCTGAAGCTATCTCGATTTTGCACACTAAGTGCCCATGATTAGCTGAAACGTCATCAAACATGACTGTAGTCTCGTAAACACAATTTATACAATATCAAATCATTTAAAGCATAATTATAACAATGCTTATTACATATGAACTTACCTCAGTTGCAAAAACAGCTAAACTGATTGATTAGTCGAGAACTTTGTTTTTCCCCCAATCTAGATCCGAGTTTCGCTTTTCTTGATCTATATGATATCAAATTTAGATTATTTAATAATCCATATATTCAATTTAGTCCAAAACACACTTCAAAGAACTTTTACACATTTGTCCCTATTATTTCACCACTTTTACAAATTAGTCCTTATTTCATAAAATCACAAATTAATGCAATTCAACCACAAACCATGCTAGCCGATTTTCAATTAGGTCCCTAACAGCCCATATTTTTCATTTATTTCACATTTTAACCACAAAGTTTCCACATTTCACTATTTAATCCCTAATTTGCATTTTTACTAAAAATCACTTAACAAAACTTGTATAACTATCATCAAGCATTCAAAATCTATTATCAAACATCAAAATACATGCTTATTCATCAATGGAAACTTTCTAAATCTTTAACAATTTTGCAAAATAGTCCCTAGGCTAGCTAGACCTAGTTGCAACGATCTCAAAAACATAGAAATCATTAAAAACCGAACAAAAATGGACTTACAATTGAGCAAGAACAATGGCCGAAAGTTTCAAGCTATTTCCATGGCTATTTCTTATTCAAATTTTTGGCTAGATGAAAGATGGACACTATTTTATCATTCTGTTTTTTTTTATTTTATGTTTAATAACCAAATTACATAATTAACCTTATTATTAATTCAATATTTCAATTATGCCAAGCCATTATCATACACTGTCTAATTAATGGTCTAATTACCACATAAGGACATTAAATTTAAGGTTCTATTGCCATTAAACACCTTTAGCTAATAGAACACAAGTTTTACACTTTACGCGATTTAGTCATTTTTATCAAATTAAGCCCTCAAATGATAAAATTTTTTAACAAAAATTTCACACAATCATATTTTCATGCCGTAAACATTAAAATAATAATAAAATAAATATTTTGAATTCGAATTTGTGGTCCCGAAACCATTGTTCCTATAACAGATCGATTTTGGGGCTAGTCAGAATAATGGTTATAGTACCACTATTTCAAAGCTGTAAAAATTATTTTAATATTATTTTATGTGTGATGGCATGATTACCAAGGTGCATGAAAATTCTGGTGAATTAATTTTAGCGTTTGAGAGCTTAATCGCGAAAAAGGACTAAATCGCATAAAAGTGCAAAAGTCCTATTTTGATAGCTAAGGGTGTCAAATGGATAGAAAACCAAAATTGGGGGTCTTTAAAGGGAAAATAGACCCTAAAAAGAGTGCTTGGCCGGCCATAGGGACAAGAATGGTTAAAAAGTCAAATTAGGTGGGTTTTGGTAGCATATTTGACTAAAATAGAAATAAAAGAAAAGAAAGATGATATCATCCCTTTTCACCATTTATTCTCCGCCAAAAATTCAACCATTTTGATGGTCTTTCTTCATGATTTTGATGATTTTGATATCATCCCTTTTCACCATTTATTCTCAAGTAAGTGATTTTGATGGTCTTTCTTGATGATTTTTGTATTTTTAGAACCCTCGTTGCATGAGCTTTCAAATGAGGAGACTATTTTGTAAAATGGTTGAAAGTCTAGGGTTTTACCATGAGAGTGTTCATGTTGTTTTCTGAAATTTTATGGAAGAAAATGAATCATGGTTGTGAAATAAACAACTTTTGTGAAGGGACTTCTCATGAAAACCCTAATAGGACCATTTTGTAAAGTTTGTAAAATAGATAGTAACGTTGTGAAATATTAAAAATTTGGGGTTGTCATAAGAGAGATAAATGGTCAGTTAGGCTTTACTAATAAGGAAACTCGATAAAAATTGATTTTCGGGCCTAGAGGTAAAATAGTCATTTTGTAAAAATCTAAGGGCAAAATGGTCATTTTGCCCAAATTATAAATTATTGAGCGTTTAAATTTAATTGATGATTAAATAACTAAATGTTTCCATTTTAGAACAAGAAATACAAAATCCAAACCTAGACCGAAAGAAGGCCAAACAAATAGATTAAATCAACTAGTCGCCCCATTTTGAGTGCTGAGGTAAGTTGTATGTAAATAATACACCTACATTGTTATTATATGTATTTTAATTGATATAGCATAAATTTCTTAATTGTAGTAATGAAATTACATGATGATTATTGAGATAATAGAACTCTCGAGTGAACCTTAGGATCAAATCGGATATTCGTGCCATGACATTTGGGTCATTTGTGTACTAGTATAAGACATGTCTGGGACATGCATTAGCCACATTATGAGAGCCAGTGTAAGACCATGTTTGGGACATGGCATCGGCATTGAGACGAGAGCTAGTGTAAGACATGTCTGGGACTTACATCGGCCTTGAGATGTAAGCCAGTGTAAGACATGTCTGGAACATGGCATCGACATCGAGATGTGAGAGCCAATGTAAGATCATGTCTGAGACATGGCGTCGGCCTCGATTTCGATAGCATTCCAAATGGTTCAACGATGAGAGTTACAGTTTAAGTTAAACGAGAAAAGTATAACCATGTTGTGAGTGATACAGGTACCTATTGAAATGTATGAGATGTGAGCTCAATATATGCTATGTGAAATGTATTGGATAGTGATGAGTAAGTTGTGCTTATGCCTACTTTAGTACTATGAGCATGATGATGAATGGAAAAGTTGTTATATTTATTGCATGCAACTTACTAAGCTTTATGCTTACTCCCTCTCATTTCCATTTTCTTATAGTGCCGCCTAACTAGCTCGAGGATCAACAGACGTCGGAGGTATCGATCACACTATCAGTTGAAACACTCGGTATAATTAGACTTAATATTTTGAGTATGGCATGTATAGGAACTTAGAATTTTGAGTTTTGTGTCATTGTTAATTGGCTAGATGTGATGGCTTACTTTAGCATTTGATTCATTTTGTATAAGGCCATGAAAAATGGCTAATTTTTAAGGTTATCATATGAGTGAAAGATAGTCTTTCACGAATGTGAAATTGATGGCATGTTTGAGTATATGAAATGTACATAAGTCTTAGCTATGGTTGTTTGGCTGAGAAATCATATTAAGTTAGACTTGAAATGTTGGTTGGCATTAGATTGTGTTTTAGGGTGGCAAAAGGCTTGGTAGATAGCCTTATATTGTCTATACGGGTAGACACACGGGTGTGTGTCTAGGCTGTGTGTGACACATGGCTAGCCCCATGGGTGTGTTGTCCGGCCGTGTGTCCCCTGCACGTAAAATTTTCAAGTTAGTATGCATGGTAGTAAATACAAGGGGAGAGACACGGCTGTGTGTCCTAGCCGTGTGGAGGACACAGCCACTGGCCACGGGTGTGTGCCTTGGCTGTGTGCCCCTTATTAGATTCTGACGTCAGAAACAAAATGTTAAGGTTTTTGGACGCGGGCTAAGACATGGGCGTATCATGGCCGTGTGAGGGACACGGGCCTTAAACACGGGCGTGTGTCAGGCCGTGTGAAAACCTCTGTAGGTTTGAATTTAGAATTTAATTCACAGGAGTATGGGACACGGACGTGTTGCCCTTCCACACGGACGTGTGCTCTGTTTCAAGAGTCATTTTTATTAAGTCAGTTTAAGGACCCGAATTGGTTCCGAATAGTTTCTAATGAGAGTTTGAGGCCTCGTAGGCTCATATTAAGGAGTTTAAATAAGGTTCGAAAAAAAAGTTTTAAGTTTGATCAAGTCTTGGTGACTCGGAAATGATTGTATGCATGTAGTAAAGTATGGTAATGCCTCGTGCCCAGTCCCGACCTCGGACTCAAGTAAGGGGTATTACAGTTCCAATTTGACTAAAAACAGGTTGTTACAGAACTAAATACCTACTACATGCCAAGCAGCTAAGAAGAAATGTAAAGAACTAGAATTGTTGAAACTAGAATATTGGAAGATCAATCGACCAAAATAACTACGATATTATAAGTAGAATTGCGATAACTATAAAAAAAAACTTTCTAGTTCACTCAAAAAAGAATGATCATTGTTAAGCTCAAAAATTTGTTTTCCACTATCAAAATATATGGAATAGTGGTCTTGGTTACTATCCCTAATTAAAAAGGTGTTATTAGAATGAAATTTCGAATACCTTTAACGTCAACTAAATGATCAACCTTACTGTAATAACTAAAGCTATCACTCCAATCATGAATGTTCTTTGGAAGATCTATCTTGTGCTTGGTAGTGCATGGTTCCACTCTGCAAGAATATTGAATCATTCTCTTAAAGCTCATCCTTTTCATCATAATGATTCGTTTGCCTCGAAATGACCTCGCCCAATAGGCAAATCCTAATTCATTGGGCCTTTCGATACAATCAAATAGAAAACCCCAAAGGCGCCAAATTTTAGGAGCCCAAACTATGTGATTGAATAAATCCTCTTCTATTTGTTGCGGGTCAAGTACTCCATTTCCTTCCCCTTTTTCAAACTCCGATTTATATTTTTCATAAAGATTTCTCTTATCAATGATAGAACAAGATCCATTTTGCATCATATATTAGTCATACCCCCAGCTCGGGCCAATTTCAATGGTGACTCATTATTTCGATGAATCATTTCTTTAGAGAAGAAAATTATATAAATACTTACTCAAAATCTCACTTATTAGATTCCTTTGTGGAAGACAATTTTTTTTGAAAAATTTGCCATGATATATCTGATCCATGCATAATACCATGAAAAATGGATATGAAATTTTGACTACTACTTAACATCGACAATAAATCTGAAAAAAATCTAAAAATATCAAATTTAAGCATTTGTACCCTGTCAAAGTAAGGAACCATGACATATGTTTGGAATAGATTCCATTTTGATAGAGTTGAAAAAGCACGATCTCGTTGAAAGGTTCTATGCATCCACCCTTTCTCAATGCATTTCTTTAAACAAAGACTCCAAGTTTTCTACTTTTTGAATGATAAACATTTCTTAGATCATGAGGTGTGAATCAAACAATTGAAAACTTCAAACCATGAATGGTGCCAACATTAAACAACCACATCATCTGGTGTATCTATGTGTTTTAACATCACGAGAGGCATGCTTTTGGCCCATTTCATAAATTATTTATTCACAAAAGAAACATGCAAAAAGAAGGATATAAAATAGAAAAAGACACGAAAGGGAGGTATTATTAAATTTTTGAAATCTTCACAACATGAGTTACAACGCAGATCTAGTAAACATATTATATCATCAGTTCGCTACAAAACTTATAGAAAAAGAACATAACAAGTCTCTTCTGCATTTTTTTTTAACATGCGCTATATGCAGCCTTATGCCATGCCTCCACTGGTCGCTGTCCTGATAATCTGGAAGAGAGCTGAAACAGATGATGAAAAAAACAAGATTTAAGTCAGTACTGCAAGGTCATGATATTTATGTGTTTTATCACACAACTAACACCATTTTAGAAAAATAAATTCATCTTTTAAAATTCAAGTTCCCAAATATCATGCTAATAAGGTCCATACCGAACAAAATTAGAATATACACACATTATGAGTACGTGCTGAACATATCGGTAGCAAAATCATGTATTGTATTTGGTACAACAAAAGTCAATGCTGAATATCCAAGGACATATAATGGTGAAAAGATAAGCAGCCAGGAATCTTACATGATCCAATGACAACGAAAACGAAGAACCCAAGCAACATAGGGCCAACAGGATAATCCTTCCCCTTTTTTGTGCTTGTTTCAGGAACAGCTCCTCTCTTTGTTATGTTCTTTTCGAACTTCAACACTTTCCTGTCTGCAAGGCGCCTTGATGTTGTCTGCACAAACCAGATCAGAGGGATCCCATTTAAATTTAGATTTAAAAAAAGAAATAGTTTATACATATTTTCGATCATGGTGATGGATTTAGCATTTATACTGGAGGAAAAACATTGGTGTTCTTACTTTTCCCACTTTTTTTATAACTCGAAATTTGATAAGAAAAGAAGCAAAATTCACAAATGCTCAATATTGAGAATAAAATGATGAATAGTACTAAAAGGGTTGAGTCAAGGTCCGTCTACCTAATTCATTCAAAAAAATTTCGAACAAGCACATGATTAAATTGTTGAGGACATAAATATGCTAAATTGAGATCTACAATCTATATAAGTCTGCAACCGGTTTAAATCGAAAAAGATAAATTGAAGCGTAAGAAAGCATAGCTCAGATCGATTCATATAATATGCAAAAAAAAAAAAAAAAAAAAAAGAAAGAAAAGAGGAAATCAAAAGATTACCATGATGTGGGAGAGACGAGGTAGCCGGTCGAGAAAGCGAATGAAATTTCAGGCGAAATTCTTCTCTTTCTGTTACGGCGACGATTTTTTCTTTGGGTTTTTTTTTTTTTTTTTTGGGTGGTTTATTCCTCGGTTCGCGAAAATATGCCGGGCTGTCGTTATAAGGAACTATGTATGCTGCTGATTAATTCATCCGCATTATACGGTAAATGAAGGGTCATGGACTTCGTCCTGATTGGTTCGCTCACGCAAATTGGTAAACGTGGCGCGATCTAATTGGTTGCTTGGTATACGTAGACCTTTTTGTTTAAATGGGCAGATCTATGGGCTTTAGTTTCAATAATTGTGTTAAACCCGTTTTTCTATTTTGTCTCTTTAGCAATAGAGAAAGATGATTCTTTTATGGATAATTAGTGAAAACTTTTCGGATATGGTAATGAGTTAATTACATCAAACATCCCTAAATTATGACTTATTTTAAATTGGTCATTAAATTTTAAAATATTTTAATTACATCCTCAAACTATTAATATTACAAGGGTGAAGCCATAATTTTTTTGGGGCCGAATTAAATTGTATAATTTTACGATAGTAAAAATACAATTTCGCCATTTTAATACCTTATATCTTTATAAATTTTAAAGCATTAATTTGATTTTTTTTACCATTTTTGGGGGCCAAAGTGCAACTTTATCATTGTTAATTTAAAATTTTATAAATCATAAATGGGCCTAAATGAAAAATTTTCCATTTTAGGGTGTGTTGGGGCCTCTGCCGGCCCCTCGGTTTCGCCATTGCAATGTTATATCAATAAGGCCATTCCATTATTAAAACCGTTAATTTAACCATTAAAGGAGATATTAAATTTAATGTGACATAATTTAAAATGGAAAATTTTTAAAGAAAAATTAATATTGTAGAAATGAATGTTGTAAATATTAGTTTTGAGGTTTTCAAAACTTTTATAAAAGCTATCATTCACTCACACACACTCTCTCTTTTTGTTTACTTTTTTTATTAGTATTTCATTAAAAAGTTATCCAACAACTATTTAATTTTTTTAAAATCTTTTATATTAAATTGTCATATAATATTTTACATGTAATTTAATAGTTAAATTAACAATTTCAATAATGGAAGGACCTGATTGATATAATATTGATAGTTTAAGGATGCAATTAAAACAATTTAAAGTTTAGAGACTAGTTTAGAATAAGGATCATAGTTTGGGGATGTATAATACAATTAACTCTTATATAATTATCAATATGAATATTTAAAGTTTTAGTAGAGTTAAGGTCGCCCTTAACTAAGTCCTAACTCACTTATGAATTTACTAACTCTTATTTTTACAAAGGGTAAAATATTATTTTGATGATAATTTTTGTATTTTTATATAAAATCTAGAAAATATGTACACATATTCCAACCCAAAATATCATAAATTCTACTCTCTCTCAATTTTACTATCTCAACTAAAGAAATATTTAATATTTATACTTTTTATAAATTTAAAAATAATCATTTTCATTCACATAATGAGTGTGTCATAATCTATTATTTTGTTACCATTTTAGTGCAATCTAAAGCTGTTAGCGTCATCCTAAACTCGTTTATGAACATTTTCTTAATCTACAAATAGAATAATAATCCTTCATTAATTACTTTATTAGATAAAATAGAATAAACCAATTGAATCAAATTAATTCAGTTAATCGATCGACCATTGAAGTTTGTTCAATTAGGGAGAAGATAAAGGATTTTTGAAGTTTTAATTATCGATTAATTAGTTAGTTGAATTAATCACTTAATCAAAATTATTAATGATAAATATTTTATATTATACATATATAAGTCTAATGAACATAGAAAGTTTAAATTCAAATTGTATTGTAATAGTCCGATTTAGACCCTAGTCGGAATAGTGGTTTCAGGATCATAAATTCGAGTTAGAAAATATTTTAATATTATTTTCCGTGCTTATTATATGTGAATTAGTATGTGTGAAAATTTCTTATGAAAATTTAATCGTTTGTGTGCTCAATTTGATAAAAGGACTTAATCGCGTAAAATGTAAAAGTGGCCTTCTATTTTTTAAAGTGCTTATTTGCTATGTATTTTTAATTTTGAGGTCCTTATAATGTTAATAGACCATTGGAACTGTAATTGGACCATTATAGCCATTTATTTTATGTTTATACATGAAATTCATTAAGGATATAATAGTAATTAGTATAATTATTATGTATTAAATAAAACAAAATAAAAAATTGGCTTCATTATCCTATTGTTGGCCGAATATTAAGAAAGAAAAGAAAGCTTCCATGGTGTTTTAGGGTTCGGCTACTTCCAAGTTTGATTAAAGGTTCGTTTTTGTTCGGTTTTTGATAATTTCTATGTTTTTGTAATCGTTGCTCTGTGTGCTATTAAGCCCATGTCTCAATTTCTAATTTTGTTGATGATTTTGAGTTATTCCATTGATGAAACTATGAGCTTTATGAAGTTTGATGTTAGTAAATGAAAGGTATGTGTTAGATTACTAAGTTTTGTCTTTGAATTTTTTATGAAATTGAGTAATTTGGGCTAAATTGTAAAAATGAGATTTTAAGGGACTAAAATGTGAAATAAATGAAATATATGGACTTGTATGAACTCTATAAAAATTTGGCTAAGCATGTGTAAAAGGAAATTTTGTGTATTTTGTGATTTTATGAATTAGGAACTAAAATGTAAAAATGTGAAAATGTGAGGGCTAATTTGTAAAATGCTCTAAATATGTGTTTTTGGATTGAATTGAATGATTTGGTGAATAAAAAAGTTAAATTTGAATTTATATATATCAAGAACCAAAGAAAACAAAATTAGATCGGGGAAAGTCGAAAGTCATCGAATAGCCGTTCATTGCTCTTCATACCCGTACGAGGTAAGTGTATATACAAATAAATGTGTTTGAAATGATTTATTTGTGCTTATTTGTTATTTAATAATGATGAATATCTTAATGCATTGAATATAAGATATCCGAGAGAGTATAGGCAAAGTTTCGATGTCCGAAAAGCCCCGTACGAACCATAGGAATAGTTAGGATACATATGTCATGACATAGGATCCGATATGTGTTTTCGTGTAAGACCACATCTGGGACATTGGCATCGACTTATGATTTATGTGTAAGACCATGTCTGGGACATTGGCATCGTATTTGATTTCGTGTAAGACTCTGTCTGGGACAGTGACATCGATATTTGATTACATGTAAGACCACGTCTGGGACGTCGCCATTGTACGAGCTTTTCGAGCTATCCAAGTATCTGTATTATTTTTGAATGGTTCAATGAGCATTCTGAGAAAGTGAATGACTATGTGAATGTGTATCGATTTAGGTACGTTTGAATTGTATACTATGTTTGAGAATGAAAGGTAAGTACATGTACTTTTGTGAACATATGATAAAAGTATGAGAATATATGCTATATGTGCAAATGAATGGGGAATATATGAAATGTATTTGAGCTATGTGGTTTGTGATATCATTTGGCTGAGGAGTATATGGATATTATGATGCTTATATGTTTATATTATTAAGTTTATTTGTATATGACTTACTAAGCTTTTGAAAGTTTACTTTGTGTGTCTTTCAACTGTTTTATAGATATCGAAGCTACCGGGAGCTCGGGGATCATCGAGGATCATCACCACACTATTTAACCTTATTTTGGTACATTTTGAAAATGTGTTTATTGAAGTATGGCATGTATAAGCTAGAAGTATTTTGATTATGTTTTATGATGAATATATTTAGCCATGTGATATGGCTTGGTTTTGGTTGTGAATATGGTTTGATTTTGGTATATGAAATGTGATGCAATATGATCATTATGATGTGTTTATGAATGGCCAATAGATTTGGTAAGTTTGGTAAGTTTTTGATATGTACTTAATTGTGGTTTTGGTAAGAATGTGGTATGAGAATTAATGAGGTAAATTGAAGTTACAAAATAAATGTTTTGGTTTGATTATGACTCATGATATAACAACCCGATTTTGTGCCTAGTCGGTACAGTGGTTTCGGAACCACTATTCCGAGGTTGAAAAAATTATTTTTAATATTATTTTATGTGTCATAGCATGGTAATATAAGTATATGAAAATTTTGGTGAAATAATTTTAGCGATTTCATGCTTAATTTCGAAAAAGGACTAAATCGCGTGAAAGGCAAAAGTTTTGTTTTACTAGCTAAAGGTGTAAAATGGATATAGAACATTAAATAAGGGTCTTTATTGAGTAAATATACCATAAATATGTTAGTGGCTGATCAAGGAGACAAAAAAGGGTTGAAAAGTCAAAGTTGGTGTGCATTAGGAGACTTATTTGGCATTAAAATAAAACAAAAAGAAAAAGATGTCATCTTTTCATCTTTCTTGCTTCCTCCACCGAAAATACCAGAAAAATAGGGGTTTTAAAAGCTTGAAATTTGCAGCCACTCTTCACCCATGCAAGTAAGTGATATTGATGGTCTTTCTTGATAATTTTGTACTTTTGGGACCATTGTAGCATAATCTAGCTAATGAGAGGACTATTTTGCAAAAATGGTTGGAATTCTAGGGTTTTTACATGTGAATACTCATGTTTTTTGCTGAAATTTTATGGAAGAAAATGAGTTATGGTTGTGTAATAAACAATTTTTGTGAAAGGAGTTTGCATGAAAACACCTAAAAAGGGTTATTTTGTAAAGTTTGTAAAATAAGTTGTAAATGTGTGAAATAATTGAAATTGTGAGTTGCTATAGTTATAAAAAGAATTCGGCTAGGCTTGTTAAAGGATGAAATTTGATAAAAATCGATTTACGAGCCTAAGGGCAAAATCATAATTTTTGTAAAGTCTAAGGGCAAAATGGTCATTTTGCCAAATTATGAATTATAGAATGTTTTAATTAATGTAATTATTCAATGAGTGAATTTCATCATGTTAGATCAAGAAAATCGAGATTTGAGCTTAAATCGGAAAGTACGAGGTTATGGACTAAAATGGAGTAATTAGCCGAAATTGCATTCAAGGTAAGTCCGTGTGACTAAATAAGAACGTTATCCATGTTATTGTCAATATACTTGAAATCTACCTTGCTTTGGTTATATTGAATTATATGTTAATGATATTGAGTATGATGAAAGTGATACCAAAAGTTAATAATATTAATGTGATGATAGAATACAATAGAAGTTTGATGGAATATGATATCTCATAAAAACGAGTAAGTTGTACGTAAATAATGCAACTTAGTCATATTTATGCATCGAATATTTGATTATGTATATAATGCTTGAATGTATCTATGAGTAATATATGGTGAGATTTAATGCAGTAAAAACTCCCGGTTGAACCTTAGAAATAGATCGGATATCCTTGCCATGACATTTGGGTGATATGGATGTGTGCGAGTGTAAGACAATTCTGATACATGCATCGACTACATTATGAGAGCCAGTGTCAGACCATGCCTAGGACATGGCATTGGCATTAAGACGAGAGCTAGTGTAAGACATGTCTGGGACATGCATCGGCCTCGAGATATGCAAGCCAGTGTAAGATATGTATGGGACATGCATCGGCTAAAAGATGTGTCAGTGTAAGACCATGTCAGGGACATGGCGTCGGCACAGATATGTGAGAGCTAGTGTAAGACCATGTTTGGGATATGGTGTTGGCCTCGATTTCGATAGTCAGTGTAAGACCATGTCTAGGACATGGCATCGACTTGATGGATGAGCCACTGTAAGACCATGTCTGGGACATGGCATTGGCATTATACCCTATGTTTGAGACTTAGTGAATATCCGATAGCTTCCCGAATGGTTCAACGGTGAGAGTTACGGTTTAAGCTAAATGAGAAAGGTTATGACCACATTGTGAGCGGTACAAGTACTTGCATGAAATTGATGAGGTGTGAATTCAATTCATGTTATATGATTAGTAAGGAATGAATATGAGCATGTTGAGTAACACAGGTATGCGTGCCAAGCTCATGAGAAATTATTTCAGTTTATGATGCACATTTGGTGAAGATGTAAATAGGTAATTCATGCCTATGAGAATGAATTTATGATAACCTTGTGATTATAGGTCTATTATTATGATGTACGAATATGTAACCTTACCAATGTGGTGAAAATGAATTAATATGGTGTGATAAACTTAGTATCGTTAATTTACACTAAAACAGTTTTAGACAGCAGCCATAGTCCGAATTTGAAAATCCACAAAAAATTGTGGAAATTGAGTTAGAGGCTGAATAAAATATGAAATTAAAGACTAATGAGCCTATTTTCACATAGAAGAAACGGTGTAAGCAAAAGAGTTTCATATTATGAAATATTTAAATTGTTGTGAGACAGAGTCAGAATGACTTTGAAATCCTCTATTCTGATTTGAGAAAATCATTGAAAATAGTAAAAAAATAGTTATTGGTTATAATTTATATGATTAGAATTATTAATGAGTATATTTTCAAAAGAAATAGACGAGAACATCATCCGAGTTCCGTATTATGAGATAATTAATTTTTAGTGAAGAGGGGTCAGAATTGTAAAGTAGCAAAAAAAGGTAACTTTAAAGAATAAATGTACTAATTGGCTAAACCAAAAATTCTAAAAATTTTATGGTAAGAAGATATGTGAGTCTAGTTTCAGGAAAAATTAACGGAACTTAATTTAGAGTTCCGTAGCTCCAGATATAAATAATTTAGTGACTGTGACTCGAGAAAACAGCTTGACTAGAACATGAGTAAAAATGCAAATAGAGTTGTATTACCATGAGAAGCAAGCTGATAGATTGCTTATTATTTTCATACGGTCTTACTAAGCTATAAAGCTTACTCCCTTCCTTTCCTTTCCTTTAGTGTTTTTCGGTTAGCTCGGGGTTGGAGATCGTCGGAGGCAGCATCACACTATCAAGTCGCTACCTTTGGAATAATGAAGCATATATTAGAAATTTCAAGTGAGTGGCATGTATAGGGATCTAGTTGATTGACATGTATTATTTTCCTTTGGCAAAATATGTTGGCTTATATTGAGTTATATGTATACGGCCATGAGATGTGGCTCATATTGATTATGGCTTGTAAGCCTAGCTATTCATGTCATGTCTAATGTTTATAATGTGATTATGTCTGTTTACCATGCATGGTTAGTAATATGACATGTGTGTTGGATGTATGCTCTATGACCAATTGAGGTGGTCATATCCATGTAGTAATTGCACGTTATAAACACAACGTGATAATGATTGAACATGAGTGCTTGATGAATAAGTTGGTAACCATAGTATAATGGTAAAAGTGGTCATCAAAATGACAAGTCTTATGAATATGAAATAATGAGTCTAGACTTGATATTGCATGAGTAGATGCATTACTTGTAAGAGGACATGTTAATGTTAAGGATATGTCTTAATAAAGAGTGTTTAATCACTAAAATGATGTCATGATTTGCGATTTTGATGTGCATAAGGTTGTAAGAGATTATGGGTAACATGAAGGCTTGAAAAATAGCATAAGTGTTGGCCACACGAGCTGAGACACGACTGTGTCTCAATCGTGTGAGGGACATGGCCTGGAGACACGGGCGTGTGACTCGGCCGTGTGGTTTGATGTGCATGCTGACATCATAAACAGAGAGCTACACGGCCTAAGAACAAGGGCGTGCCAAAGGTACATGGGCGTGTGACTTTGTGTCATGGAAAAATTTTCTAAGTTTTCCCAAAATTTGCTAAGGTTCTCGGTTTTGTCCCGAATAAATTTCGATGAATTTTTTGGACTTCACAGAGCCAAATAAGGGATGACATGCATGCATTTGAAAGGTTTTGAATTAAAAGAGATTTTATGGCTCGATTTTTGCATGAATGTGTATGTTTAATTTAGGTAGTGCCTCGTACCCTTTTCCGGTGTCGAACATAGGTAAGGAGTGTTACATTTAGTGGTATCAGAACATGGTTTAGTCGATTCTATAACTAACCTAGCACATGTAAGAGTCTAGCTATACATGCCACAAGTTTGTGATAGTGTGATATCTCCCGAGCGAATGAGAACTATCTTGTGTGGGCAAGGTACTCTCCAACCGAGCTACACCTAATCACGTAGTTAATGATGCTAAAGTATTCAATAAAGTGCAGTTATGATGAGTTGAAACTCAAAAAGGTACGAACAAGAATTTTTGAAATGTATATGTACATATTTGTGAGATGAGAAACATGAAATAGAATGTGTACATGGTATAATAAGCTTATCTATGATTGCTTGATAACCCTATGGTGTACATGATTGATTTGTTCGAGTGAATACATGTGTTTAGATAACTTTCTAAAAATACAGGTAGAAAGAATGTTCATATATACTTATTTGAATGAATATGGTTGGCAAATTCACATAGTCTGAGTATAAGTGTTAAATTGCTTGGATTGATTTACATGTTTGTAATGATATGCATACGATGATGTGTGAAATGAAAGTATAGATTGGAATATACTTATCCATGTTTTCTGGCTCTCGTATGATGTTATGTATATGACTGGTTTGATTAAATGAATGGGATAAGTAAAGTTACTCAGAATTCATAGAATGCATGTATGAGTATACTTGTCTAAATGAGATAACTGGAAAGTTGGCATAAAACGAATATGAATGTCGGTATGTCTGAAATGAATAATATGATTTTGATGATGTTGCTATGATGATGAAAGTTGTGTTACATGTGTATGTATATGAGAGTTAAGCCCTACGACCTTGCCCCCTTACCAGAGTGGTGTATTGTAATGGAATTTCACGAGAATTGCACCAAATAAATTCACAAGTGTGAAACCAAAAAGTTCAGTCGAGAAATATCTATAAACACAATTAGAGATTGAGAATGAGTTGATAAGTTAGCCAGAGCTAGAAAAGTATTAGGTTGACATAAAGATTATGTGAATTATGCACTGTCACAGTTAAAGAAGAAATGTACTTTGGTAAATCAAATTACTCAGGTACGAGGTTGAGAAAGTGTACTAATATGGGATTTGTGATGACAGAAATAGTTAGAGGAATAATATTTGAAACATGAAATGTCTGAGTATGGAAATCATAGTGAGTAGATGATGATTGTCTCTCTTGATATATTTTAAGAGATCATTGTTCTCGGAAGTATTATAGTGGTTATCTATCTTCTGATGAAATTCTTGTTATATGAGAATTTTATCTGATCTTAATGTCAGACGAAGACATTGTCGGTCTGACTGGTTTATAATCTGCTTTGCTCTACTTCTCTCTAGTATTCTGTTATATTCAGTCTGATGGAAACTTATGAGAAAATGCACATGATGCTATGATTCTGTTTCTCTAAATTATCGTATTTGGTTCCAGTGGGATTAAATGATACTTTCTTCTAGACTTTTCCCTCTGAGGAATTATTGAAGTCTTTCATATTTTCTTAAGAGGTTTTCAGTCTTCTGATATAGTCCCTTATCTTGGGATTTCTTTATCTTGGATTCCTTTACTTGGTTTTCTTGTTATCTTTGTTCCATAATCATGTCAAGTGCTCCTGATTTGATCATAGTAGTATGGTGATTTTAATATTGGATTTCTCTAATTTACGTATAAGGATTTGACATCGGCAAAGGCCTAAGTGGTGAAATTTCAAATTTCAATTGGTATGATAGATCTCTTTTCTCAAGTAAGTTAATTAAAATTAATGCCTTCAATTGAGATATCTGTGTTATTTGGGATAATGCAATCGTATGATCTTTGAGAAAGCAAATTATGGCTACAGGTACTTGGACAGAAAAATCCAAAACTTATACAAAAATTTCGCGAGGAAACCCTCGGGAATAGTGTATTAGTGATCGAATTTGGAACTCGACATTGTTGACTTTTGTGCATGAATCCTAGAAATGTTGAAAAGTTTAATGATGTATATCAAGTGTCATTAGAATTATTTTTGCCTGTGTTAGCACTAGAATGGAGACGAGAAAAAGTTGATATGGATTTCATGTCTGGATTATTCTTATCTTTGAAAGAGAAAAATGTTATGAGACTTATTGTTAAATGTTTGACGAGATATGTAAATCATGTCAGTATATACTGAATTTTCGCTCATTAGATTCATGGAATTTTATGTCTTTATGATTTTTAGATTTCTTGGAATTCTAGTCTCCACTAATCGGATTGAGATCCGAGTTTTATATCATGATTTCTTGGGAAAGCTAAAGGAGGCTTTGAAATTTAGAAGCAACTGAGAGTTGAATTGGTAAACAATTGGACTGTATGAAATTATAGAGAGCATAAGACCAAGATGAACTGACTAGTTCCAGTTTCTAAATTTGAAAAGATTCAAGTAAGAGTGTATATGTAGCATGATGGTATGGATTAGACTTTTGAGTGCATGAACTTTCTGATAGAGGTTAAGGTTTGGTGAAAGCATCGTATAACGAAGAATCGCTCATGATTCGAATATGAGAAAATAATGAGATAAATATTAAAGACACAGTTGAGTGAAAGTTCTTTATCAATAATTATGGAAAAAAAAGTTCATGTGAATACCAAAACCACTTTTTCGGTAAGATTTTCGGGGACAAAAATCCCTAAGGGGGAGAATTGTAACAGCCCGATTTTGAGCCTAGTCAGAACAGTGGTTTCGAAACCACTATTTTGAGGTCGGAAAAATTATTTTTAATATTATTTTATGTGTCATAGAATGATTATATAAGTACATGAAAATTTTGGTGAAATAATTTTAGCGATTTCATGCTTAATTTCGAAAAAGGACTAAATCGCGTAAAGGGCAAAAGTTTTGTTTTGCTAGCTAAAGGTGTCAAATGGCTATAGAACATTAAATTAGGGTCTTTATTGAGTAAATAGACCATAAATATGTTAGTGGCTGATCAAGGAGACAAAAAAGGGTTGAAAAGTCAAAGTTGGTGTGCATTAGGTGGCTTATTTGGCATTAAAACAAAACAAAAAGAAAAAGATGTCATCTTTTCATCTTTCTTCCTTCCTCCATCAAAAATACCAGAAAAATACGGGTTTTGAAAGCTTGAAATTTTCGGCCACTCTTCACCCATGCAAGTAAGTGATTTTGATGGTCTTTCTTGATAATTTTTGTACTTTTGAGACCCTTGTAGCATAATCTAGCTAATGAGGGGACTATTTTGCAAAATGGTTGGAAGTCTAGGGTTTTTACATGTGAATACTCATGTTTTTTGCTGAAATTTTATGGAATAAAATGAGTCATGGTTGTGTAATAAACAACTGTTGTGAAAGGAGTTTGCATGAAAACACCTAAAAAGGGTTATTTTGTAAAGTTTGTAAAATAAGTTGTAAATGTGTGAAATAATTGAAATTGTGAGTTGCTATAGTTATAAAAAGAATTCGGCTAGGTTTAGTAAAGGAGGAAATTTGATAAAAATCGATTTACGAGACTAAGGGCAAAATCATAAATTCTGTAAAGTCTAAGGGCAAAACGGTTATTTTGCCGAATTATGAATTATAGAATGTTTTAATTAATGTAATGATTAAATGAGTGAATTTCATCATGTTAGATCAAGAAAATCGAGATTTGAGCTTAAATCAAAAAGTACGAGGTTATGGACTAAAATGGAGTAATTAGCCGAAATTGCATTCGAGGTAAGTCCCTGTGACTAAATAAACACGTTATCCATGTTATTGTCAATATACTCAAAATCTACCTTGCTTTGGTTATATTGAATTATGTGTTAATGATATTGAGTATGATGAAAGTGATACCAAAAGTTAATAATATTCATGTGATGATAGAATACAATAGAAGTTTGATGGAATATGATATCTCATAAAAACGAGTAAGTTGTACGTAAATAATGCAACTTAGTCATATTTATGCATCGAATATTTGATTATGTATATAATGCTTGAATGTATCTATGAGTAATATATCGTGAGATTTAATGCAGTAAAAACTCCCGGTTGAACCTTAGAAATAGATCGGATATCCTTGCCATGACATTTGGGTGATATGGATGTGTGCTAGTGTAAGACAATTCTGATACATGCATCGACCACATTATGAGAGCCAGTGTCAGACCATGCCTAGGACATGGCATTGGCATTAAGACGAGAGCTAGTGTAAGACATGTCTGGGACATGCATCGGCCTCGAGATATGCAAGCCAGTGTAAGAGATGTCTTGGACATGCATCGACTACGAGGTGTGTCAGTATAAGACCATGTCTGGGACATGGCATCGGTACAGATATGTGAGAGCTAGTGTAAGACCATGTCTGGGACATGGCATCGGCACAGATATGTGAGAGCTAGTGTAAGACCATGTCTGGGACATGGCGTCGACCTCGATTTTGATAGTCAGTGTAAGACCATGTTTGGGGCATGGCATCGACTTGATGGATGAGCCACTGTAAGACCATGTCTGGGACATGGCATCAGCATTATAGCCTATGTCTGAGACTTAGTGAATATCCGATAGCTTCCCGAATGGTTCAAAGGTGAGAGTTACGGTTTAAGCTAAATGAGAAAGGTTATGACCATATTGTGAACGGTACAGGTACTTGTATGAAATTGATGAGATGTGAATTCAATTCATGTTATATGATTAGTAAGGAATGAATATGAGCATGTTGAGTAACACAGGTATGTATGCCAAGCTCATGAGAAATGATTTCAATTTATGATGCACATTTGGTGAAGATGTAAATAGGTAATTCATGCCTATGAGAATGAATCTGTGATGACCTTGTGATTATAGGTCTATACTTATGATGTATGAGTATGTAACCTTACCAATGTGGTGAAAATGAATTAATATGGTGTGATAAACTTAGTATCGTTAATTTACACTAAAACAGTTTTAGACAGCAGCCATAGTTCGACTTTGAAAATCCACCAAAAATTGTGGAAATTGAGTTAGAGGCTGAATAAAACATGAAATTAAAGACTAGTGATTCTAGTTTCACATAGAAGAAACGGTGTAAGCAAAAGAGTTTCATATTATGAAATATTTAAATTGTTGTGAGACAGAGTCAGAATGACTTCGAAATCCCCTATTCTGATTTGAGAAAATCATTTAAAATTGTAAAAAATATTAATGGGTTATAATTTATATGATTAGAATTATAAATGAGTCTATTTTCAAGAGAAATAGACGGAAATATCATCCAAGTCCCGTATTATGAGATAATTAATTTTTAGTGAAGAGGGGTCAGAACTGTCAAATAGCGAAAAAGGGTAACTTTAAGGAATAAATGTACTAACTGGCTAAACCAAAAATTATGAAAATTTAAAGGTAGGAAGATATGTGAGTCTAGTTTCAGGAAAAATTAACGGAACTTAATTTAGAGTTCCGTAGCTCCAGATATAAATAATTTAGTGACTGTAACTCGAGAAAACATATTGATTGGAACATGAGTAAAAATGCAAATAGAGTTGTATTACTATGAGAAGCAAGCTAATAAATTGCTTATTATTTTCATACGGTCTTACTAAGCTATAATGCTTACTCCCTTCCTTTCCTTTCATTTAGTGTTTTTAGGTTAGCTCGGGGTTAGAGATCATCGGAGGCAGCATCACACTATCAAGTCGCTACCTTTGGAATAATGAAGCATATATTAGAAATTTTAAGTGAGTGGCACGTATAGGGATCCAGTTGATTGACATGTATTATTTTGCTTTGGCCAAATGTGTTGGCTTATATTGAGTTATATGTATACGACCATGAGATGTGGCTCATATTGATTATGGCTTGTAAGCCTAGCTATTCATGTCATGTCTAATGTTTATAATGTGATTATGTCTGTTTTCCATGCATGGTTAGTAATTTGACATGTGTGTTGGATGTATGCTCTATGACCAATTGAGGTGGTCATATCCATGTAGTAATTGCACGTTATAAACACAACATGATAATGATTGAACATGAGTGCTTGATGAATAAGTTGGTAACCATAGTATAATGGTAAAAGTGGTCATCAAAATGGCAAGTCTTATGAATATGAAATAATGAGCCTAGACTTGGTATTGCATGATTAGATGCATTACTTGGAAGAGAACATGTTAATGTTAAGGATATGTCTTAATAAAGAGTGTTTAATCATTAAAATGATGTCATGATTTGTGATTTTGATGTGCATAAGGTTGTAAGAGATTATGGGTAACATGAAGGCTTGAAATATAGCCTAAGTGTTGGCCACACAGGCTGAGGCACGGTCGTGTCTCAAACGTGTGAAGGACACGACCTAGAGACACGGGTGTGTGACCCAGCCGTGTGGTTTGATATGCATACTGATATCATAAACAGAGAGTTACACGGCCTGAGAACACGGGCATGCCAAAGGCACACAAGCGTGTCCCTGTGTCCACACGGCGTGTAACTTTGTGTCATGGAAAAATTTTCTAAGTTTTCCCAAAATTTGCTAAGGTTCTTGGTTTTATCCCAAATCAATTTCGATAAATGTTTTGAGCTTCGTAGACACAAATAAGGGACGACATGCATGCGGTTGAAAGGTTTTGAATTAAAAGAGATTTTATGGCCCGATTTTTGCATGAATGTGTATGTTTAAGTTAGGTAATGCCTCGTACCCTATTCCGGCATCGAACATGGGTATGTGGTGTTACACATGATATAGTATGTTTTGGCATGGATGTTAAGTATGGAATTTGTTGATAATGAAATGGCATGAAAAATGCACGTTTTAGTTGTGAAATGGTTAAGAATTTGGTATAAAATGTTGTCGTTTTGATGCTTATAGGGAGGACCCTTAATGGGTGGTAAATTGGCCTTGTAAGTGGATTATTTTTGCTCACACGGGCAGAGACACGGGCATGTGTCTCAGCTGTGTTGCTCGAGGGCCATTTCAAAATGATCTTAGGCAGACCACATGGTCGCACACACACGGGCATGTGCTAGGCCGTGTGGCCAAGTCATTTTCGACCACGGGCTAGACATACGGGCATGTGGTCAACCGTGTGGCCATGTCAGTAGCCTCCCTAATTTCCACACGGCTTGGCACACGGGCATGTCTTGTGGCCGTGTGGACAAGTCAGTATTTATGCTCTGTTTTGTCACGGCTTAAACACACGGGGGTGTCTAAAGCCATGTGAGGCACACGACCTGTTCACACGGGTGTGTGACCTGTACAACTTTGAAAAATGTTAAGGTTTTGAAAAATTTTGTATGAGCTCAGTTTAGTCCCGACCTGTTTCTAATGCATGCTTAAGGTCTCGATGACTAATATAAGGGACTCTATGGTTATGTTTGACTATGATTGTGGATGATGTATATGAATTGATCATAAAATGTTTCGATTTGTTTGGTAACACCTTTAACTCTAGTCTAGCGACGGATACGGGTTAGGGATGTTACATTTGGTTGGTATTAGAGCTGCGGTTTAGTCAATTCTAAGACTAACATAGTGTATGTGAGTCTAGCTATACATTCCATATTTATGAACTGCGATAGTGTGATTTATCCTGACAATGAAAATGTGTTTTTATATAGTAAATAGATCTCAAACGAGCCATAGCTGATGCTGTCGAAAGTAATGCGCCTACTCTCGCACAAGGGACAACACCATCCGACTCTAGACTGGCTACAAGTAGCCATGATGGAGAGGCTAAACAAGTCTTCTATCAAATGGTGAACGATTGGTTCACCCAATATATCCGAACTAATCTGGTTGTGCCATAACCTTCACCCTCATCTAATCCTCCGCAAGTTCTTGTTATGCCATAAGTGAATCTGATTCAGTTGAATAAGCCTTCAGTCAATAAGATTAGAAAATATGAGGCCGAATAATTTCGAGCTACTACTAATGATGATGCTGAGAGAGTTGAATTTTGGTTAGAGAACACGATACGAGTGTTTGATGAATTGTCTTTGACTCTGGATAAATGTATAAAATGTGTCGTTTCACTTTTGAGAGATACGGCGTATCATTGGTGGAAGGCATTGATATCGGTGGTTCTGAGAGAGCGAGTTACCTAGGATTTCTTCCCCAAGTTGAGTTCCGAATGAAATACATTAGTCAGAGATTTATCGATAAAAAACGTAAAGAGTTTTTTGAGCTGAAACAAGGCCGTATGTCTGTTACAGAATACGAGCAAAAATTTGTGAGACTAAGCCAGTATGCTCGAGAATGTGTTTTGACTGAAGCTATAATGTGCAAGAGATTCGAGGATGGCTTGAACGAGGATATCCGCTCGTTAGTCAGGATTCTAGAAATAAAAGAATTCATTGTGCTTGTTGAAAGAGCCTGTAAAGCTGAAGAACTCGGGAAAGAGAGAAAAAAATCTAATTCTGAAGCTAGAGATATGAGAAAAAGATCCGTGAGTAAATCAATTCATTCTGCGTCAAAGAAATTTCGAGATGATTTTAGCTGTTCAAAGGCTAATGTGGGCATTCGAGTAGAGATCGTGCAAGATCACATTCAAGCTTCAGAGCTCCAGCTACTTCTATTGTTATTGTTGGAAATGTCCGATCCGATCGACCTGAGTGTAAACATTATGGTAAAAGACATCCCGACAATTGTAGGCTGTATGATCAGGCTTGTTTCAAATGTGGACCTTTAAATCACTTTATCCGAAATTGTCTTGAGTCTATTGAACAAGAGATAACACAAAATTCGATACTGAGTAACACCTCAACTCGAGGTAGACCACACAGAATTATGGGAAATGTGAGTGGCAGCCAGAGGGGAACTAAAGATACAACTATTAGATCTGAGGCTCATGCACTTGCCAGAGCCTACGCCATTCGAGCTCGTGAGGAAGCTTCTTCTCCAGATGTTATAACTGGTACTTTTACTATTTACGATACTTCTGTGATTGCATTAATAGATCCAGGATGACACATTCGTATATATGCATAAATTTAGTATCCAATAAGACTTTGCGAGTAGAGTCTACTGAATTTGTGATTAGAGTATCGAAACTCCTAGGTAAAGTGTTTTAGTTGACAAAGTCTGCAAGAATTGTCCGTTAATGTTTCGAGACATTTGTTTTTTGGCCGATCTGATGTTATTACCTTTTGATTAGTTTGATATAATTTTGGGTATGGATTGGTTAACTTTGCACGATGCTGTTGTGAATTGCAAACGGAAAACTATTGATTTGAGATGCAATAATGATAAAATAGTCCAAATTGAATCTAGTGATTTGAATGGGTTACCGGCTGTAATTTCATTGATGAAAGCTTAGAATTATGTGAAAAAGGGTTATGAAGCCTACTTTTCCTATGTAATTGATTCGAAAGTAACAAAAAAGAAAGTTGAATCAATGCCTGTTGTCTGTGAATTCCCTGATGTGTTTCCTGAAGAACTTCCGGGATTACCTCCGATTGGAGAAGTAAAATTTGGCATTGAGTTAGTACTGGGAACTACTTCGATTTCGATAGCTCCGTATAGAATAGATTCAACCGAGTTAAAAGAATTAAAGTCTCAGTTGCAAGAGTTGACAGATAGAGGATTAGCAAGACCGAGTTTCTCACCTTGGGGTGCTCCTGTTCTGTTTGTGAAAAAGAAAGATGGTACGATGAGAATGTGCATTGATTATTGTCAGTTGAACAAAGTGACTATCAAGAACAAATATCCTCTGCCCCGAATTGATGATTTGTTTGATCAGCTGAAAGGAGCTACTGTATTTTCAAAGATAGATCTGAGATCGGGCTATTATCAGTTGCGAGTAAAAGATTCAAACATTCTGAAAACTACTTTTAGAACGAGGTATGACCACTTTAAGTTCTTAGTTATGCCTTTCGGATTAACTAATGCACCTACCATCTTTATAAATTTGATGAATAGAATTTTCAGACCATATTTAGATCGATTTGTTGTCGTATTAATTGATGACATATTGATTTATTCGTGTAATAAATTCGAGCATGCCGAGCATCTAAGAATAGTGTTACAGACTTTGCGAGGTAAGCAGTTGTATGTGAAGTTTAGTAAATGTGAATTCTGGTTACGCGAAGTTGGTTTTCTGGGTCATATAGTATCAGCATCAGGTATCTGAGTTGATCCGAACAAGATTTCAGCCATTTTGGATTAGAAACCTCTGAGAAATGTTTCAGAAGTTCGCAGTTTCAGAAGTTCGTAGTTTTCTTGGACTTTTTGGTTATTATCGAAGGTTTGTAAAAGACTTTTCAATAATCGCGACTTTGTTAACGAACTTGCTTCAGAAAGATGTGAAATTTAAATGGTCTGAAAAGTGTCAGAAAAGCTTTGATCAGTTGAAAGCCCTACTGACTGAAGCTCCGGTATTAGTACAACCAGAATCGGGTAAAGAATTTATAATCTACAGTGATGCTTCGTTGAACGGTCTGGGATGTGTTTTGATGCAGGAAGACAAAGTTATAGCTTATGCCTCGAGACAGTTAAAGCCACACGAAAAGAATTATCCGACGCAGGACCTTAAATTAGCTGCGATTGTGTTCGCTTTGAAGATTTGGCGCCATTATCTGTTTGGTGAGAAATGTCATGTTTATTCCGATTATAAAAGTTTGAAATATCTAATGACTCAGAAAGATTTAAATCTGCATCAGAGAAGATGGCTAGAACTACTAAAAGACTATGAGCTTGTTATTGATTATCATTCGGGAAAAGCAAATGTTGTTGCTGATGCTTTGAGTCGGAAATCATTATTTGCATTACGTGCTATGAATGTTTAGTTGTGTATATCTGATGATGGTTCTGTTTTAGCCGAATTGAAAGCAAGACTGTTATTGATACTCAGAAAGTTGATAATGAGATAATAACAAAACGAGCTCATTGTGATTTAGATTTCGATTCGGAATTTAGAGTTGATAAAGATGATTGTCTTAGATTTCGAAATCGAATTTGTGTTCCGAGAAATCTAGAGTTGATTCAGATGATTTTGAAATGAAGCTCACAAAAGTCGTTTATTTGTTCATCCGTATAGTACGAAAATGTATAATGATTTGAAACAACATTACTAGTGGTCTGGAATGAAAAGATATATTTCTGACTTTGTTTCAAAATGTTTAATCTGTTAGGAAGTTAAAGTTGAACATCATGTGCCATCTGGTTTGTTACAGCCGATTATGATTTCGGAATGGAAATGAGATAGAGTGACGATGAATTTTGTTTCGGGTTTGTCTTATCTCTGATAAAGAAAGATGCAACCTGAGTTGTGGTTGATAGATTGGCGAAATTAGCTCATTTTATTCCAGTACGATCCGATTACTCACTTGATAAGTTAGCTGAGTTATAAATTTCCAATATTGTGAGATTGCACGGTGTGCCATTATCTATTGTGTTAGACAGAGATCTGAGATTCACATCGCAATTTTGGAAGAAATTGCAAGATACTTTGGGTATGAAATTGCACTTCAGTACTGCTTTTCACATGCAAACGGATGGTCAATCCGAACGGATTATTCAGATTCTCGAGAATATGTTGAGATATTGCATTCTTGAGTTTGAAGGTTCGTGGGAACAGTATTTTCCATTGATTGAATACGTATACAATAGCAATTTTCAATCGAGCATTAAAATGGCACCGTACAAAACCTTATATGGTCGCAAATGCCTTACACCTTTGTATTGGATTGAGCTTAGCGAGAATAAGATTCACGAGGTTGATTTGATAAAAGAGACTGAACAGAGAGTAAAAGTGATCCGAGATAATCTGAAAGTAGCTTCCAATCGTTAGAAATCATAGGCAGATTTGAAAAGAAAAGACATTAAATTTGAGATTGGTGATAAAGTATTTTTGAAAGTATCTCCGTGGAAGAAAGTACTCTGATTTGGCAGAAAAGGCGAATTGAGTCTGAGGTTCATCGGGCCGTATAAGATTATCGAGCGTATCGGGTCAGTTTCTTATAGATTGTTGTTATCACCTGAGCTAGAAAAGATTTATAATGTATTCCACGTATCAATTGTAACACCCCAAACCCGGCCTAGACGTTATGACCGAATCTGACGTGCCACATCGGAATGTTAAAAACATTTTCTATTCTTAGTCCAGAAAAAATCGTACTTAATGTTCAAAATATGATTTCATTATAGGTTAAAGTGAATGGAAGTTGTGCACCAGGTAGGAAACTAGAAAAGAGGAGGTGAGTCCATCGGACTGCTTAAGTACCAAGCTCCCTTCGGATCCAATCCTAGACATGCACACCACCATTGCCACACCTTAACTTAGCGTATGTTATTAGGAAACCAATTCATTTAAGTCCAGTTTAAGAAAAGTGATTAACTTTGGAAAATGTTTTTGCTTTGTTGTTGTGATATTTTAAGATCAATTACTGTTTTTTGAAAACGCGCCCTAAAACTAATCAGTTTCAGTGACTAAGATAATAATATTATACCTATTCTAGTAAAACTTATTGAAAACCATCAAAAATCATTAAAGCGGCCTTATTACAACTTAAACCCAAAATAATTGATGTAAATAAAAACTAATTAAATTATAAAAAGAGAATCAAGTTTGCAGTACGTGCGGCCACTCCGAATCCCTCACAGCTCCAAGTCCACTATGGTTGAGGATTACCTGCAATGATAAAGCTAAGGGGTGAGTTTTGGAAACTCAGTGTGTAAATTAACCCAACCATAGTCCAGATCAGTTCAAACCACAGAAACAGATTAAGTTGGGCCTTAGCCCTATACAGAATTCAGAATGAAGCCTATAGGCTCATAACAGAAACAGAATAGATATCATGTATGCAGAAAAACCCATCCCATATCCATCTGTATACACCCCTGTGCCAACCTTACACCATGTGGGGAGACTACTCGACCCACCCATCCGTCTACACGTTAAAAGTATGCAAGATGGTCGCTGTACGAATATTGTGACAGAGTCACCAGATACAGATAATTGTGGCAGAGCCACCAGAAACAGATATTTGTGGCAAAGCCACCAAATTAGATATTTGTGGCAGAGCCACCAGAACGCTTCCTCCATCAATATAACCCATATCCCATGCAACAGATATACATGTCATAGCATATAACAAATGTAACTGAATATCATGCATTTCAGTCAAAATCAACCCTAGGGGTATAATGGTAATTTTACACCTAGGGGTATAATGGTAACTTTCATACTTAAGGGTATTTCGGTAAAACTTTCTATTTTAGGGTTTACATACACATTACAACCATTAACGCATTAACAGAAACACTTACCGAGCGTTTTTACCGACTTGGGTCCGTTGGCCCATTAACCCATTTTCGGCCCATTAAGCCCAAAATACCGAGGTGCATGAAAATGCACACTCTGCAATCATATCATTTGAGATTATCAGGAAATTCCCCTCACTAAATGCCCTAGCCGAATTTCCCATGCTAAAGTCCCTTGACCGGCCAACTCTTGCTCCTTGATCAGCTCCTAAATTTCCTCCCTTATCTTATCTTTACTCAATCCCTTACTAGCTTAAACTCCCCTAACAGAGTTCCCCCTTGACTTCCATCACCTCCCTTTTTGTTCACAAAAATAAATACCCTATTTGCATACCTTGTGGCTCGAACCTTGGCTCCCCCTAGACATCTACACGTCTCGCCACTCCCCCTATACCTTATGTGGCGTCACATGCCAATTTACCACAGATCCCTTGTGCCCTATTTTTACCATCTTTAACTTAAAAGCCCTAAACGCCAGTACCCTCTCTTTCTAAAATCTGAAATTCATAAATTGCCTCGAATTGGATATACTCTTGGCCCTTTTTAAGGGCCCAGTAACATACTCAGACCCACAATAGACAGTTAAAACACAGAATTTCTAAAATTCATTGGAAATCACAAAAATCCCGAAAATTGGGGCGTTACAACTCTACCCTCCTTAAAGAAATTCCATCCTCGAAATTTTACCTTATTCAAACAGATAAGGGTATTGTTGCCGCATCGCCTCTTCTGGCTCCCAAGTAGCTTCCTCTCTGCCATGATTACGCTAAAGCACTTTTACCAAGGGAATTGACTTTCTTCTCAAAACCTTAACATCTCGATTCAGTACCTGCACAGGCTCTTCCTCAAAAGTCAGATCTGGCCGCACCTCAATCTCTGCAACCGGCACGACATGAGTAGGGTCAGAACGATATCGCCTTAACATGAAGATGTGGAAAACATCATGAATCCTGTCTAACTCTGGAGGTAATTCCAGTTGATATGCCACTGGACCCATTCGCTTAAGAACTCGATAAGGCCCAATGAATCACGGACTTAACTTGCCCTTCTTACCAAACCTTAATATCTTCTTCCAAGGTGAAACCTTCAAGAAGACCATATCACCCACTGAGTATTCAATCTCCTTACGCTTCAAATCTGCATATGACTTTTGCCTATCAGATGCTTCCTTCAACCGATCTCTGATTATCCTGATCTTATCTTCAGCATCTGCTACCAACTCAGGTCCAAGAACCTGTCGTTCTCCCAACTCAGTCCAATAACTAGGTGTACGACACCTACGTCCATACAGCGCTTCGTATGGTGCTATTCGGATACTCGCCTGATAACTGTTGTTATACGCAAATTCTACCAACGGCAAGTAATCCTCCCAACTACCTCGAAAACCGATGACACAACCCCTCAACATGTCTTCCAAAATCTGAATAACCCTTTCTGACTGACCATCAGTCTGAGGATGAAAAGCCGTGCTAAAGTTCAATCGCGTCCCCAACGCCTCATGCAACTTTTTCCAGAACTGAGATGTGAACCTAGGATCTTGATCAGAAATAATTGATACTGGCACTCCATGAAGTCGTACAATCTCTGCCACGTACAATTTGGCTAATTTCTAAAGTGAATAGTCAGTGCGGACAGGTATGAAATGAGCAGACTTGGTCAACCTATCCACGATCACCCAAACCGTGTCCTTCTTCGTTGGTGTCAAGGGTAGCCCACTCACAAAGTCCATAGTTACCCTCTCCCACTTCCAGAGTGGTATCTTAACTGGCTGCAAAAGTCCAGAAGGTAGTTGATGCTCAGCTTTCACTTGCTGGCACGTTAGACACCTCTCCACAAACTCTGTTACTTCTCGTTTAAGCCCAAGCCACCAATACAATTCTCGCAAGTCGCGATACAACTTATTCCCTCCAGGATGCATAGCACAAAGTCCTCCATGAGCTTCTTTCAGTATTGATTGTCTTAAGTCAGAGTCCTTCGAAATGCAAACTCTTCCTCGAAAACACAGAATTCCTTCACTATTTAACCCAAACTCAGAAGTTTCCCCTTTCTTAACTTGTTGAAATCGAGAAACCAAAGACTCATCCTTCAACTGCTTTTCCTTAATCTGATCCACCCAGGCTGGCCTTACTTGCAACTCAACCAACAGACTACCATCATCATATAGACTCAAACGAGCAAACATTGCTCTCAAATCAGATATAGCTCTACGGCTTAGAGCATCGGCTACCACATTAGCCTTCCCTGGGTGATACTCAATCGAACAATCATAGTCCTTAAGCAATTCTATCCATCTTCGCTGCCTCAGATTCAACTCCTTCTGAGTCAGCAAGTACTTGAGACTCTTATGATCCGTGTATATGACACACTTTTCCCCGTACAGATAGTGTTTCCAGATATTTAGTGCAAAGGTTACTGCTGCCAATTCAAGGTCGTGGGTAGGATAGTTCCCTTCGTGAGGCTTAAGCTGCCGTGATGAGTAGGCCACCACCTTACCCTCTTGCATCAAGACACAGCCCAAACCCACATGTGATGCGTCACTATACACGATAAAATCCTTCCCAGACTCTGACTGAATCAATACAGGTGCTTCAGTCAGAACTTCCTTCAATTTCTCAAAAGCTTCCTGCTACTTCTCGGTCCAAACAAACGGTGCTCCTTTCCTTATGAGTTTTGTCAATGGTGCTGCCAACACAGAAAATCCACAAACCTTCTATAGTACCCTGCCAAACCCAAAAAACTATGAATTTCTAACACCGACCTCGGCGGCTTCCACTTCAGAATCGCTTCAACCTTTCGAGGGTTCACCTTGATCCCCTCAGCAGAGACTAACATAACCTAAGAAGGTTACCTCCCTCAACCAGAATTCACACTTACTGAACTTCGCATAAAGTTCCTTCTCCCTCAACACTTGCAGCACAATGCGGAGATGCTCATCATGCTTATCTTCAGTTTCAAAATAAACCAAAATATCGTCAATAAAAATGACTACGAATCGATCCAAAAATGGTTGGAATACCCAATTCATCAGATCCATAAATGCTGCAGGAGCGTTCGTCAACCCAAATGGCATGACCAAAAACTCGTAATGACCATACAGAGTCCTAAATGTCATCTTATGAACATCCACCTCCTTAACCCTTAATTGATAATATCCAGATCGAAGATCAATCTTGGAAAATACCGAAGCTCATCTAAGTTGGTCGAACAAGTCGTCGATTCTTGGCAAAGGGTACTTATTCTTAATTGTCAGTTTGTTCAACTACCGATAATCGATGCACATCTGCATCGTCCCATCCTTCTTCCTCACAAACAACACCGGTGCTCTCCACAGAGACACACTCGGCCTAATAAAGCCTCTATCCAACAACTCTTGAATCTGTGCTTTTAGCTCCACCAACTCCTTCGGTGCCATCCTGTATGGTGTGATGGATACTGGTGCCATTCCAAGCAACAAATCAATTCCAAACTTGACTTCCCGGTTCGGAGGAAATTCCAGGAACTCTTCTGAAAAAACATCTTGGAATTCCTTAACGGTTCTAACTTTATCCACCGTCAAGCCCCCAGTCTCCAACTGACTTATAAATGTCAAATACGCCTCACAGCCCTTACGAATCCACTTCTCGGCTCTCAACACCGACACCACATTGGACAAATAATTCCTTCGTTCACCTATCATCATAACCTCCTCACCCTTCGCGGTTCTTAACACCATTCACTTAGCTGCACAGTCCAAAGTTGCCCTGTGCTTAACAAGCCAATCCATTCCCAAGATGAGATCGAATTCCCCGAACGGTAATTCCATAAAGTCACCAGCGAATATCCTACCTTGAGTTTGTCTACCCTAATCGAGTTACCCAAAGGACTTAGTACTGATACCCCACTCACAGCCTCCTCAGAGTGCACACCCAACGACCCAGATATGGCACATGCAACATACGAATGAGTAGATTCAATATCTATCAAAGTAGTGTACAGCATGCTAGAAATCAAAAACGTAGTTATGACGTCGAGTGCATCACCCTCCTCTCGACGACGGGCTGCATACACCAACGCTGGCTGTCGAGCCTCAGCATTTCTGGCACCCCTGCCAGGTGCTCCTCATCCCCGACCATTTCCGTTATCGCCCCTACCTTGACCACGTCCTCTCGGTGGTTGTGGTCCACCTCTCGCTGGTTGAGCAACCCTCCATTCCGTAACCTGAACCTGATCTATTTTCTGTGGACAGTCTTTGACTTTATCTCCATAGACCCACACCGGAAACAAGCACCAGAGCGTTTCCTACACTCACCCAGATGTACCTTACCATAGTCCCTACAAACTTGTGGCCTAACAGCATTCATCAGAACCGCTCGAACTGGCTCTTCCACTCTTGCCCTTTTAGCATTCCTATTTGCACCACCCAAAGGTCCTGAATCTCTCCAGAAATGATTTCGATCCTTTTCACGATTCTGTTTTTTGATGCGCTTCACCTCCTCTGCTATCTTAGCTTTCTCCACCAAAGCAGCAAAGTTACGCTCCCTCTGTGGAGCAATTAGCACCCTAAGTTCATCTCTAAGACCATTTTCAAAGTGCACACTACGTTCGTACTCCGTAGCAACTATCCCCACGGTATACCGGCTTAGCCTCAGAAACTCAGCCTCGTACTCAGCGACTGTCTTACCCCCTTGTACCAGATTCAGAAATTCCTTCCTGCGGGCGTCTACATAACTCGCCCCAACATACTTTCCCTTAAAGACAGTCTTAAACAGCTCTCAAGTCACCTTGTCAGCTGGGGTCCCATCTCTCACGGTGAGCCACCACTGATAAGCCTCATCCCGTAGCAAGGATATGGCTCCCTTCAGCTTCTGCTTTACAGAACAATCCAAATCATCCATAATCCGTTCTGTAGCCTCTAACCAATACTCAGCCACATTCGGGGCTACACCAGACACACCCCTAAAGATCTCCGCTCCATTAGCCTAGAGTCGCTCGAAAATAGATCATCGAATTCCGTTACCCGTGCTTACCCCAGTAACCCTTTCCAGAACACGAAGCATTACTTGGGATAGGGCATCATCCCCTGCACTTCGATCATGAGATTTCACTTCCGTTGCCAGTGTTACTGGTGCATCTGCCGCCGGCATATGCCCTGAGGACGAAAATTCAGCCCGTGTGCTACCTCGGCCACGTCCACGACCCTACCCACGTGCTGCCCTTGTACTCATATCGTATTATCTGATTACGAATTTTATGCATATATTAAATAATTCAGTGTTTATTATAGATGTTTTATTAACAGACAGTAATTCAGGGTTTGTTTTTCGCGAAAACGTAACCTAGCTACAATCTTTAGTCCACTTATCAAAAGTTCCTATAGTTCACATATCACCCCTACTAGAGTATCATAGGGTTTCAGTACAGATATATAACTGATAATTCAGGAGTATTTAGAAAAATTCAGAGTAATACTTACAAACTTGGGCCGGAGATTCGGAGTGCCACCTCTTTGGTTATCAATTTTCCAAAAACCCAAAACTTAAATCTAGATTGAACCTTAAGACATGCATACCTTGTATAATATCTTTGAAAGAACTTTCCAAAACCATTTTCAAAAATATCCTTCTTAAGCCTAAGTTTTTCAAAAAGTTTTTCGAACCTGATCCACAGCTGAGTTGTTGCAACTTGGCTCTGATACCACTAAATGTAACACCCCAAACCCGGCCTAGACGTTATGATCGGATCCGACGTGCCACATCAAAACGTTAAAAACATTTTCTATTCTTAGTCCAGAAAAAATCGTACTTAGTGTTCAAAAGATGATTTCATTATAGGTTAAAGTGAATGGAAGCTGTGCACTAGGTAGGAAACCGGAAAAGAGGAGGTGAGTCCATCGGACTGCTTAAGTATCAAGCTCCCTTCGGATCCAATCCTAGACATGCACACCACCATTGCCACACCTTAACTTAGCGTATGCTCTTAGGAAACCAATTCATTTAAGTCCAGTTTAAGAAAAGTGATTAACTTTGGAAAATGTTTTTGCTTTGTTGTCGAGATATTTTAAGATCAATTCATCGTTTTTTTGAAAAACGCTACCTAAAACTAATCAGTTTCAGTGACTAAGATAATAATATTATACCTATTCTAATAAAATATATTAAAAACCATCAAAAATCATTAAAGCGACCTTATTACAACTTAAACCCAAAATAATTGATGTAAATAAAAACTAATTAAATTATAAAAAGAGAATCAAGTTTGCAGTACG
Organism: Gossypium longicalyx; assembly: GCA_025698465.1. Taxonomy (NCBI): domain Eukaryota; kingdom Viridiplantae; phylum Streptophyta; class Magnoliopsida; order Malvales; family Malvaceae; genus Gossypium; species Gossypium longicalyx. The sequence continues at coordinate 59,597,885 of CM046995.1, read as the reverse complement.
TGCGGCCAGTCCGAGTCCCTCACAGCTCCAAGTCCACTATGGTTGAGGATTACCTGCAAGGATAAAGTTAAGGGGTGAGTTTTGGAAACTCAGTATGTAAATTAACCCAACCATAGTCCAGATCAGTTCAAACCACACGAAACAGATTAAGTTGGGCCTTAGCCTATATACTGAGTCTGAATGAAGCCCATAGGCTCATAACGAAAATGAATGTATATCATGTATGAAGAAAAACCCATCCCATATCCATCCGTATACACCCCCGTGCCAACCTTACACCACGTGGGGACACTACTCGACCCACCCATCCGTCTACACGTTACAAGTGTGTAGCATGGCTGCCAGAACAGATATTGTGACAGAGTCACCAGATATAGATAATTGTGGTAGAACCACCAGAAACAGATATTTGTGGCAAAGCCACCAGATCAGATATTTGTGGCAGAGCCACCAGAACGCTTCCTCCATCAATATAACCCATATCCCATGCAACAGATATACATGTCATAGCATATAACAAACAGAACCAAAATATCATGCATTTCAGTCAAAATCAACCCTAGGGGTATAATGGTAACTTTCATACTTAAGGGTATTTCGGTAAAACTTTCTATTTTAGGGTTTACATACACATTACAACCATTAACGACAATGTAAACACTTACCGAAATGCTTTATCGACTTGGGCCCGTTGGCCCATTAACCCATTTTCAGCCCATTAAGCCCAAATATACCGAGGTGCACGAAATTGCGCACTCTGCAATCATATCATTTGAGATTACTAGGATGAACAATCCAAACCATCTCACGACCTCTTACACGCTCGTAAGTCCACAAAATACCGATTTTTCAGCATTTCGGCTTTTCAGCTTTTGCCGATCTAGTCTATGAAAGGGTGTCAGTTACACACCTGATTTGTAGTGGTTCGATGGCGAGTTCCACACGCGAGTTGCCTTTGCCGAAACTAACGACTAGGTTTAGATCCAGTCGTTCCCCTTGTCCAAGCCTTCGATCAGCAGCCTCTAGATCACACTAACATCATAATAAAATAATTGTCACAACCCTTAGAGCCATAGGGCCCAATCGATAGCCTCCCTAAGCCTTTAGAAATTTCGGCTTTTCTAAAACCCGAAATAAAGAATAGATTCGAAAACTTACCACCGGTTCCTTCAATCAACGATTCCAATTTAGTTCCTATTCGGTTCTGATGCAGATCTATCCCCTCAAATGTTAGCAGAAATCAAATCTTTAAAGGTCTAAAGATTTGGCTATGCCCCAATGACTAAGGTGTTTTCGACTTTTGAAACTCGTGAAATAAAAGATGATTTGATAAGGAGGTTTTTTTGCAAAGTTGAAGTCGATAGAGGTTGGGGTTTAGAGAGTGTGAAATTCAGCCAGGAAAGATGAAGGAAAAAAATCAAAGAAGTTGGCTAGGAGAAATTGGCATAGAAGAAAAAAAACAGGCTTTCGGGATTTCGGCTTTTATGGCAATCGGCTATAAAGGCTTAGAAACGAATGGAATGGAAGAGTAGAATGGTAGGAAGTGTTCAGCTATGTAAGAAAAGGAAAAGAAGAAGAAAAGAGAGTAGGAGAAGAGAGAAAAAAGAGAAAAGAATTGTCAGAAACGGCACCCCTCTCCAAAAGCCGAAATTCCCCTCACTAAATGCCCTAGCCGAATTTCCCATGCTAAAGTCCCTTGACCGGCCAACTCCTGCTCCTTGATCAGCTCCTAAATTTCCTCCCTTATCTTATCTTTACTCAATCCCCTTACTAGCTTAAACTCCCCCTAACAGAGTTCCCCCTTGAATTCCATCACCTCCCTTTTTGTTCACAAAAATAAATACCCTATTTGCATACCTTGTGGCTCGAACCTTGGCTCCCCCTAGACATCTACACGTCTCGCCACTCCCCCTATACCTTATGTGGCATCACATGCCAATTTACCACAAATCCCTTGTGCCCTATTTTTACCATCTTTAATTTAAAAGCCCTAAACGCCAGTACCCTCTCTTTCTAAAATCTAAAATTCATAAATTGCCTCGAATTGGATATACTCTTGGCCCCTTTTAAGGGCCCAGTAACATACTCAGACCCACAACAAATAGTTAAAACACAGAATTTCTAAAATTCATTGGAAATCACAAAAATCCCGAAAATTGGGGCGTTACATCGATACTTCGACGGTATAAATCTGATCCCTCACATGTGATTCCTCCGTCTGAGATAGAGATTCAGTCTGATATGACCTATGAAGAAGAACTGATTCATATCTTAGCTCGTGAGATTAAAGAATTGAGAAATAAGAAAATTCCATTAGTAAAAGTAATTTGGCATCGACAATGTTGAAAAGGTTATGTGAGAGCAATCTCGTTGAAAGGTTCTATGCATCCACGCTTTTTCAATGCATTTCTTTAAACAAAGACTCCAATTTTTCTACTTTTTGAATGATAAATATTTCTCAGAACATGAGGTGTGAATCAAACAATTGAAAACTTCAAACCATGAATGGTGCCAACATTAAACAACCACATCATCTGGTGTATCTATGTGTTTTAACATCACGAGAGGCATGCTTTTGGCCCATTTCATAAATTATTTATTCACAAAAGAAACATGCAAAAAGAAGGATATAAAATAGAAAAAGACACGAAAGGGAGGTATTATTAAATTTTTGAAATCTTCACAACATGAGTTACAACGCAGATCTAGTAAACATATTATATCATCAGTTCGCTACAAAACTTATAGAAAAAGAACATAACAAGTCTCTTCTGCATTTTTTTTTTAACATGTGCTATATGCAGCCTTATGCCATGCCTCCACTGGTCGCTGTCCTGATAATCTGGAAGAGAGCTGAAACAGATGATGAAAAAAACAAGATTTAAGTCAGTACTGCAAGGTCATGATATTTATGTGTTTTATCACACAACTAACACCATTTTAGAAAAATAAATTCATCTTTTAAAATTCAAGTTCCCAAATATCATGCTAATAAGGTCCATACCGAACAAAATTAGAATAAACACACATTATGAGTACGTGCTGAACATATCGGTAGCAAAATCATGTATTGTATTTGGTACAACAAAAGTCAATGCTAAATATCCAAGGACATATAATGGTGAAAAGATAAGCAGCCAGGAATATTACATGATCCAATGACAACGAAAACGAAGAACCCAAGCAACATAGGGCCAACAGGATAATCCTTCCCCTTTTTTGTGCTTGTTTCAGGAACAGCTCCTCTCTTTGTTATGTTCTTTTCGAACTTCAACACTTTCCTGTCTGCAAGGCGCCTTGATGTTGTCTGCACAAACCAGATCAGAGGGATCCCATTTAAATTTAGATTTAAAAAAAGAAATAGTTTATACATATTTTCAATCATGGTGATGGATTTAGCATTTATACTGGAGGAAAAACATTGGTGTTCTTACTTTTCCCACTTTTTTTATAACTCGAAATTTGATAAGAAAAGATGCAAAATTCACAAATGCTCAATATTGAGAATAAAATGATGAATAGTACTAAAAGGGTTGAGTCAAGGTCCGTCTACCTAATTCATTCAAAAAAATTTCGAACAAGCACATGATTAAATTGTTGAGGACATAAATATGCTAAATTGAGATCTACAATCTATATAAGTCTGCAACCGGTTTAAATCGAAAAAGATAAATTGAAGCGTAAGAAAGCATAGCTCAGATCGATTCATATAATATGCAAAAAAAAAGAAAAAAAAAAGAAAGAAAAGAGGAAATCAAAAGATTACCATGATGTGGGAGAGACGAGGTAGCCGGTCGAGAAAGCGAATGAAATTTCAGGCGAAATTCTTCTCTTTCTTTTACGGCGACGATTTTTTCTTTGGGGTTTTTTTTTTTTTTTTTTTTGGGGTGGGTGGGTGGTTTATTCCTCGCTTCGCGAAAATATGCCGGGCTGTCGTTATAAGGAACTATGTATGCTGCTGATTAATTCATCCGCATTATACGGTAAATGAAGGGTCATGGACTTCGTCCTGATTGGTTCGCTCACCCAAATTGGTAAACGTGGCGCGATCTAATTGGTTGCTTGGTATACGTATACCTTTTTGTTTAAATGGGCAGATCTATGGGCTTTAGTTTCAATAATTGTGTTAAACCCGTTTTTCTATTTTGTCTCTTTAGCAATAGAGAAAGATGATTCTTTTATGGATAATTAGTGAAAACTTTTCGGATATGGTAATGAGTTAATTACATCAAACATCCCTAAATTATGACTTATTTTAAATTGGTCATTAAATTTTAAAATATTTTAATTACATCCTCAAACTATTAATGTTACAAGGGTGAAGCCATAATTTTTTTGGGGCCGAATTAAATTGTATAATTTTACGATAGTAAAAATACAATTTCGCCATTTTAATACCTTATATCTTTATAAATTTTAAAGCATTAATTTGATTTTCTTTTTACCATTTTTGGGGGCCAAAGTGCAACTTTATCATTGTTAATTTAAAATTTTATAAATCATAAATGGGCCTAAATGAAAAATTTTCCATTTTAGGGTGTGTTGGGGCCTCTGCCGGCCCCTCGGTTTCGCCATTGCAATGTTATATCAATAAGGCCATTCCATTATTAAAACCGTTAATTTAACCATTAAAGGAGATATTAAATTTAATGTGACATAATTTAAAATGGAAAATTTTTAAAGAAAAATTAATATTGTAGAAATGAATGTTGTAAATATTAGTTTTGAGGTTTTCAAAACTTTTATAAAAGCTATCATTCACTCACACACACTCTCTCTTTTTTGTTTACTTTTTTTATTAGTATTTCATTAAAAAAGTTATCCAACAACTATTTAATTTTTTTTAAAATCTTTTATATTAAATTGTCATATAATATTTTACATGTAATTTAATAGTTAAATTAACAATTTCAATAATGGAAGGACCTGATTGATATAATATTGATAGTTTAAGGATGCAATTAAAACAATTTAAAGTTTAGAGACTAGTTTAGAATAAGGATCATAGTTTGGGGATGTATAATACAATTAACTCTTATATAATTATCAATATGAATATTTAAAGTTTTCGTAGAGTTAAGGTCGCCCTTAACTAAGTCCTAACTCACTTATGAATTTACTAACTCTTATTTTTACAAAGGGTAAAATATTATTTTGATGATAATTTTTGTATTTTTATATAAAATCTAGAAAATATGTACACATATTCCAACCCAAAATATCATAAATTCTACTCTCTCTCAATTTTACTATCTCAACTAAAGAAATATTTAATATTTATACTTTTTATAAATTTAAAAATAATCATTTTCATTCACATAATGAGTGTGTCATAATCTATTATTTTGTTACCATTTTAGTGCAATCTAAAGCTGTTAGCGTCATCCTAAACTCGTTTATGAACATTTTCTTAATCTACAAATAGAATAATAATCCTTCATTAATTACTTTATTAGATAAAATCGAATAAACCAATTGAATCAAATTAATTCAGTTAATCGATCGACCATTGAAGTTTGTTCAATTAGGGAGAAAATAAAGGATTTTTGAAGATAAAGGATTTTTGAAGTTTTAATTATCGATTAATTAGTTAGTTGAATTAATCACTTAATCAAAATTATTAATGATAAATATTTTATATTATACATATATAAGTCTAATGAACATAGAAAGTTTAAATTCAAATTGTATTGTAATAGCCCGGTTTAGACCCTAGTTAGAATAGTGGTTTCAGGACCATAAATTCGAGTTAGAAAAATATTTTAATATTATTTTCCGTGCTTATTATATGTGAATTAGTATGTGTGAAAATTTTGTATGAAAATTTAATCGTTTGTGTGCTCAATTTGATAAAAGGACTTAATCGCGTAAAATGTAAAAGTGGCCTTCTATTTGTTAAAGTGCTTATTTGCTATGTCTTTTTAATTGTGAAGTCCTTATAATGTTAATAGACCATTGGAACTGTAATTGGACCATTATAGCCATTTATTTTATGTTTATACATGAAATTCATTAAGGATATAATAGTAATTAGTATAATTATTATGTATTAAATAAAACAAAATAAAAAATTGGCTTCATTATCCTATTTTTGGCCGAATATTAAGAAAGAAAAGAAAGCTTCCATGGTGTTTTAGGGTTCGGCTACTTCCAAGTTTGATTAAAGGTTCGTTTTTGTTCGATTTTTGATAATTTCTATGTTTTTGTAATCGTTGCTCTGTGTGCTATTAAGCCCATGTCTCAATTTCTAATTTTGTTGATGATTTTGAGTTATTCCATTGATGAAACTATGAGCTTTATGAAGTTTGATGTTAGTAAATGAAAGATATGTGTTAGATTACTAAGTTTTGTCTTTGAATTTTTTTATGAAATTGAGTAATTTGTGCTAAATTGTAAAAATGAGATTTTAAGGGGCTAAAATGTGAAATAAATGAAATATATGGACTTGTATGAACTCCATAAAAATTTGGCTAAACATGTGTAAAAGGAAATTTTGTTTATTTTGTGATTTTATGAATTAGGAACTAAAATGTAAAAATGGGAAAATTTGAGGGCTAATTTGTAAAATGCTCTAAATATGTGTTTTTGGATTGAATTGAATGATTTGGTGAATAAAAGAGTTAAATTTGAATTTATATAGATCAAGAACCAAAGAAAACAAAATTAGATCGGGGAAAGTCGAAAGTCATCGAATAGCCGTTCATTGCTGTTCATACCCGTACGAGGTAAGTCTATATACAAATAAATGTGTTTGAAATGATTTATTTGTGCTTATATGTTATTTAATAATGATGAATATCTTAATGCATTGAATATGAGATATCCGAGAGAGTATAGGCAAAGTTTCGATGTCCGAAAAGCCCCGTACGAACCATAGGAATAGTTAGGATACATATGTCATGACATAGGATCCGATATGTGTTTTCGTGTAAGACCACATCTGGGACGTTGGCATCGACTTATGATTTACGTGTAAGACCATGTCTGGGACATTGGCATCATATTTGATTTCGTGTAAGACTCTGTCTGGGACAGTGACATCGATATTTGATTACATGTAAGACCACGTCTGGGACGTCGCCATTGTACGAGCTTTTCGAGCTATCCGAGTATCCTTATTAATTCCAAACGGTTCAACGGGAATTTCGAGGAAGTGAATGACTATGTGAATGTGTATCCGATTGAAGTACATTTGAAATGTATACTATGTTTGAGAATGAAAGGTAAGTACATGTACTTTTGTGAACATATGATAAAAGTATGAGAAAATATGCTATATGTGCAAATGAATGGGGAATATATGAAATGTATTTGAGCTATGTGGTTTGTGATAGCATTTTTCTAAGGAGTATATGGATATTATGATGCTTATATGTTTATATTGTTAAGTTTATTTGTATATGGCTTACTAAGCTTTTAAAAGTTTACTTTGAGTGTCTTTCAACTGTTTTATAGATATCGAAGCTACCGGGAGCTCAGGGATCATCAAGGATTATCATCATACTATCAAACCTTATTTTGGTACCTTTTGAAAATGTGTATATTGAAGTATGGCATGTATAGACTAGAAGTATTTTGATTATGTTTTATGATGAATATATTTAGCCATGTGATATGGCTTGGTTTTGGTTGTGATTATGGTTTGATTTTGGTATATGAAATGTGATGCAATATGATCATTATGATGTGTTTATGAATGGCCAATAGATTTGGTAAGTTTGGTAAGTTTTTGATATGTACTTAATTGTGGATTTGGTAAGAATGTGGTATGAGAATTAATGAGGTAAATTGAAGTTACAAAATAAATGTTTTGGTTTGATTATGACTCATGATATAGTATGTTTTGGTATGGATGTTAAGTATGGAATTTGTGATAATGAAATGGCATGAAAGATGTATGTTTTGGTTGTGAAATGGTTGAGAATTTGGTATAAAATGTTGTGGTTTTGATACTTGTAGGGGGGACCCTTAATGGGTGGCAAATTGGCCTTGTAAATGGCCTATTTTTGCCCACACGAGCAGAGACACGGGCATGTGTCTCAGCCGTGTTGCTCGAGGGCCATTTCGAAATGAGACTGGGCAGACTACATGGTCGCACACACACAGGCGTGTGCTAGGCCGTGTGGCCAAGTCAGTAGCCTACCTAATTTTCACACGGCCTGGCATATGGACGTGTCTTGTGGCCGTGTGGACAAGTCAATATTTATGCTGTATTTTGACACGGCCTAGACACACGGGCGTGTCTAAAGCCGTGTGAGGCACACAGCCTATTCACACAGGCGTGTGACCTGTACAACTTTAAAAAATGTTTAAGTTTTGAAAAATTTTGTATGAGCTCGGTTTAGTCCCGACAAATTTTATATGAGCTCGGTTTAGTCCCGACCACTTTCTAGTGCATGCTTAAGGTCTCAATGACTTATATAAGGGACTCTATGGTTATGTTTGACTATAATTGTAGATAATTTATATGAATTGATTGTAAAATGTTTCGATTTTTCTAGCAACGCCTTTAACCCTAGTCTGGCAACGGATACGGGTTAGGGGTGTTACATGTATATAGTGATAGGCTAAAGAAAAAAATATTAACAGTTTAAATAAACATAAATTATCTAACAACTAGTAACAAACTCAAAAATTAAAATACTTAACACTATTATTTTAGTTCGGTTAATCGAAAATTTATTAAATTAATTAAACTTAGTTCGATTTAGATAAGCATTTTAAATATTCGATTAGTTCGATTAATGGTAATCCAGCTTGGTTAATTATTGAACCAACCATTTGAACTCTCCTATTTTATGTTATAAAGCTAAAGGAAATTATAGCAAAAAAATGGCCCAAAACTTTTTATACAACTTATGGTACACAAGGATTTTTCGAGGAAATATGGATATGATCTATATACAATTTTTTTTTAAGGAATTAAAGTGATATTGGAGATGAAAATCAATTTAGAAAACTGTAATTGTGAAAAAGTGGGAAAATGAACAAATTGTAAATTTTTTAAAAGTTAGAGGACTAAATGCAATGCAACCAAATTGAGAAAATATGAGTTATTAATGATCATTTTGCATGAGAATGATTTAGAATAAGAATTATTATAATGAAAATCACTCTTGAACTAGATTGGAAAGTACATAGAGCAAATTGAAAATTTTCTATTTTCACCGTAGAACTCATAGGTATAAGTGTGGTTTTGGTCTTTTTGCACGAAATTAGTGTTGGAAATATTATTTTTATGAGATATTATAAAATCGGGATCAATTTGAGCTATTGGGTTTTATTAGAAGTTGAAGATTAAACGTGGTCAACATGTTGGCTTTAACTTGGACTTTGACCATTTGGCTTGGTCTCATTTTGAGTGTTTTGAAATTGGGAAAAGAGATGAAAATCCATCTCTTTTAGCCCCCTACCATCTGACCCCCTCTCTTCACCATGAGAGAAATTCTCTTTTCTTTTTCTTGTTTTTTTTTTCTCATATCAACTATAAATCCTTTCACCCCACTTGAATTTATCACTAAAATCACTTAGATGATCACCTCTTAAAATCATTTCCACTATCATCTTCTTCATCCAAGCTTAATGAGAGAAAGTTGAAGCTAGAGAGAGAAAGCTTCAAGTAAGGTAAGGCATCATTGTTCTTCATTCCTGTAACAGCTCGATTTAGGGCCTAGTCGGAACAGTGGTCTCGGGACCACAAATTTGAAGTTTGGAAAATTATTATTATTATTATGAAGTTATAACATGATTATATTAGTGTATGAAAATTTTTGTGAGTTAATTTTGATATTTGCGAGCCCGATTGCGAAAAAGGACTAAATCACAAAAAGGGCAAAAGTTTCATTTTAGTACCCAAATGTGTTAAATAGCTAGAGAACTAAAATTGGGGCCTTTAATGAGCAATTAGACCCCTAGAAACAAGGTGGCCGGCCATAGGAGACAAGTTTAGTAAAAAAGTCAATATTAGGTGACTTGATGACATAATTTTGTGATAAAATAATGCCTAAAAGCTTAGCTATTTTTTTCTTTCTTCTCCAAACCTTCTCTCCGCTGAAAATATCAGCAAAAGAGGGGTTTTTGAAGCTTGTAAATTTTAGCAACTTATCAGCTCAACAAGTAAGTGATTTCCATGTCCTTAGTTGATGATCTTTGCATTTTTTAGACCCTTGAAGCATGAGCTTCCAAATGAGGGGTCTATTTTGCAAGATGATTAAAAGTTTAGGGTTTTTCTATGAATGGAATTGTGATGTTTGGTGAGTTTTTATGGAAGAATATGAGTCTTAGAAGAGTTCTAAACAACTCTTTTGAAAGGTGTTAGCATGAAAACACCTAAAGGGACTATTTTGCATAAGTTACAAAATATGTGATAAGTGTGTGAAATAGTGGAATTTTGGGGTTGCTATAAGAGTATAAAGGGTTGGATTAGGCCTAATATAAGAGGAAATTCGATAAAAATCGATTTTCGAGCATAAGGGTAAAATGGTCATTTTGCCAAAGTCTAGAGGCAAAATGGTCATTTTACCAAAGATGTTAATTTATGATTGCATAATTGTAATTAGTGACTAAATGAGTGAATTTTGTTATTATAGATCAATATTTTTCAAATTCGAACCTAAACTGGGGGAAAGCCAAGCAAATCGACTAAACCGACTAGTCGAGTACATTTTGTAAACCGAGGTAAGTTGTATGTAAATAATACAACTATATTAATAATATATGTGTTAAATTGTCATTAAATGGATATAACATGAATTTCTTGATTGTGTATTGAGAATGCATAAGGACAAAGAGATGGTAGAATTCCCATTGGAACACTAGGAAATAAACCAGATATTCAAGCTGTGACATTTGGGTTACTTAAGTGAGCTAGTGTAAGATATGTCTAGGACATGCGTTGACCACATTATGAGAGCCAGTGTAAGACCATATCTGGGACATGGCATTGGCATTGAGACGAGTGCTGGTGTAAGACGTGTCTAGGACACGCATCAGCCTCGATAATGATAGTCAATGTAAGACCATGTCTGGGACATGGTATCGACTTGAGATGTGAGCCAGTGTAAGACTATGTCTAGGACATAGCATCGGCACCTTACCCCAAGCTTGAGGTCTATAGAATGACTGGTAGTGTTCCGAATGGTTCAACGATATAAGTATGTTTGGGAGTTAATAATGAAAACTTAACCATGTTGTGAGTGGTACAGATACCTAATTGGTTTGTATGAGAAATAAGCTCATTAGAGAGCATATGACTTGAATGGATGGTAATGAGTAAGTCATGCTTATGCTTACCCTTGCGTTATGATATTATTGGTGAATTGTTGTTGTATATTTATTTATATGCAACTTACTAAGCTTTTATGCTTACCCTCCTTTCTTTCTATTTTCTTGTAGTGCCATCTAATTAGCTCAAGGATCACTTGGAGTTAGAGATATCGATCACACTATCATCTGAACCCTTCAGTATGGTTGGATTTATATTTTTGAATATGGCATGTATAAGGCTTAGACTTGATTATTTTGTGTCCTTAAGCATTGGCCAGAGGTGTAGGCTTGGGATAAGCCCCACACTTTGTATTTAGCCTTGATGTTGACTATTACTCATTTTGATTATATGCAAAGATGATATTTCCTCGGCTGAGTAAATTGCCTTATGAAAGAATGTCTATAGTAGCTGAATTGGTTGTACGGTATAGACTAGAATTGGTGTTGGTTGAGTTTGTGTTAATTGATGTAAATAAGGGTGGCAAATAGGCTTGGTAAATAGCCTTATTTTGTCCATACGGGTAGGCACACGGGCGTGTGTCTAGGCCGTGTGTGACACACGGTTAGCCCAATGGGCAAGTGATGAGGTTGTGTGTCCCCTGCACGTAAAAATTCAAGTCAGTATGCATGGTAATAAACATACGGGCAGAGACACGTAAAAATTTCAAGTCAGTATGCTATGGCCGTGTGACATGTTAGGTGTGCTGACATCAGAAACAGAATACTCAAGTTTTCTCACACGGGCTAAGACATGGGCATGTCAATGCCGTGTGAGCAACACGGGCTAGGGACACGGACGTGTGTCCAGGCCATGTGAAGTCTGCACTTGAATTATGTGAAATTGTGTAAATAAATTGGCCACATGGGTAAGGGACATAGGCATGTCCCTAGGTGTTTAGGCGGTGTGAGACACACGGGCCATCAACACGACCATGTCAAGGTGGTCACATGGGTGTGTTACCCTTCCACATGGGCGTGTGCCCTGTTTTAAATGCAAAGTTTGCATAGATTAGATAAGAACTCAGAAGGATTTTGAATGGTTTCCAATGGTCGATTTAGGCCTCATAGGCCCATATTAAGAGGTTTAAAGTAGAAATTGAAAAAGTTTTAATTTGGGCTGAGTCTTGGTGACTTAAGATGGGTTGCATGCATGAGATCAAGTTAGGTAATGCCTTATATACCGCCCCGGCTTGGGTAACATATATGGGGTGTTATAATTCCTACCTTGGATATTTGATGTGTTTGTCTTGAGAAAGCTTTAAAAGCCTTGTATACTAATATAGTCTTATATTTTTGGCCTATGAGAAAAATCAGGAAATGATGAAAAAGTGGACTTCTAAGTTAGTGTGAAGGAGAATTCATGCTAGAAAGCTTAGTTTTGGGATTGAGTTTATCCAAGTACTCTTGGATTTGCTAACTTCCCTTACTAGTGTGATTATTCTTATAAAACTTAAAAGAAATATAGAATGAACAAGAGAGAAGAGCAAAAGATAAAAGGATGATTCAAGTTTCACATTGGCATCCAATAAGCTTGTACGTGCCCTCTATTTATAGGGCTTCAAAAACCATAAGTTAGAAAGCATTAAGGACCAATATTAGGGTACCCTATAAATGATTTAGGGGTTACAAGATAATGAATTTAGGGGTTATGGACATTCATCTTTTAGGGATTACAATAGGATAAATTTTGGGGGGGGGTTGTGGACATCTATTTACTAATGGATTAACAACACTCCCTCTTGGATGTCTATCAATGAAAATATGTCTTGTTAAAGCCTTATTAGGAAAAACTCTGTGGGATAAAAACCTGATGAAGGAAAAAGAGTACACAATCTCCTATTACAAGATGCCTCATTAAAAACCTTTACCAAGAAAATCCAATGGGACAAAACCTTGGTTAAAGAAAAATAGTACAGCGTGTTTTAAATTCCCCCTAATGGAAACATCACATTACATCTTTGAGTCAACGCATTCAATCTTGTATACTAGTCTTTCAAATGTTGTGGTTGGCAATGCCTTTGATGTAATCATCCTTCAATTGAGCTATACATGTTGTATTATCTTCGTATAAAATAGCTGACATATTTTCCTGTAAAGACAAATTTCATATCTTCAGGATATGTTAGGTCAATAACCTTAGCCAAACACATTCTCGGCTTGCCTCATGCATTGCAATTATTTTTGTATAAATTGAAGAGGCGAAAATTAATGTCTGCTTTATTGAACGCGATGATATGACAGTACCTCTTCATGTAAATAAATATCTTATTTGAGATTGACCTTTATGTGGATTCGATAAAAATCAAACATCAGCATAGTCGACTAATAGGGATTTTAAATCATTTGAATAAAATAATCTCATATTAATGGTCCTTATTAGATATCTGAATACATGTTTAATTCTATTCCAATGTTTACAAAGACGTATAGACAAATTGGATAAGTTTTTATTGAGCAATTTTTTCGAGGAACTCTATATCCTTCTAGGATTTTAAATCCTTTAGGGATTTTTATATAAATTTCACTATTAATTGAGTCATACAAATAGGTTGTAGCAACATCAAAATTCTAGACTAATAAAATATCTAAGCGTGATTGCATCCACCACATAAGAGTATATCTATTTCTAATTAATGTTGGGCCTTTAAGAAAATCCTTATGCTACAAGTTGAGTTTTATATTTTACGAATTCATTTTTATCATTTCATTTTCATATAAATATCTATTTATATCCTACCAGATTTACATCTTTAAGTGCATGGACTACAGGTCCAAAAACCTTAAGTTTAGAAAATTCAATTATGCTTGAATTGCGTCTTTCAAATTTGACCAATCTTTTTTATTTTTACATTCCCAAAAAGATTTAGCTTTAGGATCCTCATTTTCTTTTTCTATTTCAATAGCAACATTATAAGCAGAATTGTTGTTGACAACTATATTTTTTCGATTCCATCTTTTTTTGGTATTGACATAATTTATTGAGATCTCTTTATTTTCATCATTTTCATTTTCACTTTTAGGTACCTGAATCTCTTCATGAGGTTGATAATTTGTTATGTCATGGGTCTTTTTAGGAACCCCCGCCTTATTTTTTTTTTCTATTTCAATAGTAACATTATAAGCAGAATTGTTGTCAACAACTATATTTTTTCGATTCCATCTTTTTCTAGTATTGACATAATTTATTTAGATCTCTTTATTTTCATCATTTTCATTTTCACCATTTTCATTTTCACTTTTAGGTACCTAAATCTCTTCTTGAGGTTTATAATTTGTTATGTCATGGGTTTCTTCAAGAACCCCCGCCTCCACTATATGACCATCTTGAATGTTTGCTTCTTTCCTTTTACGAAGATTTTTATCTTTGGAACCGACTGGTCTTCCATGCTTCAAGAGTGAATTGCTTTTTTTGTACTAACCGTTTGCCCTATTGTGACATCAATTCATGTTGGAGCATTTTTAGTTGGTATGTGAGATTTTGTAATTCTCTTTAGGTCAGTAAATGATTTTGGTAGTTGATTTGTAAAATGAATTGTTTGCTAAACTTCTGGTTCACATTGCTTTGTATGAGGATCTTAAACAATGATAATTCATTTCAAGTACTTTATTCATCCAACTTTTTATTCTCTCCCCCTAATGTTGGGAATGTTGTTTCATCAAAGTGACAATCAACAAATTGTGTAGTAAATAAATCTTCAATTAATGGTTCAACTTAATTAATTATAGAAGGAGAAGGAGATTGATAACCAGCATATATTCCCAACCTTTTTTGAGAGCCCATCTTTGTGTGCTATGGTGGAGCAATTGGAACATATATTGCACATCCAAAAATTCTAAGATGAGAAATATTTAGTTCCTGATCAAAAGCCAATTATAATGGTAGTATTTATAATTTATTGGCATGATGCGTACAACATGTAAATCAACACAATCTCATGTTGAAATAGGAAGCTTTGTTCTCAAAAGTAATGGTTTAGCTATTAGTTGGAGGCGTTTGATAAACGATTCAGCTAAATCGTTTTATGTCTGAACATGGGCTACAAGGTATTTAACTTTTATCTCAATTAACATACAATAATTATTGAAAGTTTGGGACATAAACTCACCAACATTAGCAAGATGGATTGTTTTAATTGCATAACTTGAAATTAGTCATTTAAATAAGCAATCTCGCAAATGATAGGTCGTGAGTTGATAAAATATGTGATTATTTTGTAGATGCATCCACTAAAATCATATAATATCAAAATGATCCATATGGTGGATGAATGAGCCCATATTCATTTTAGAAAGGTAAGACATTAAATCTCAACTTTAACTAGTGAGTTAATCAATTATCATTGAAAACAAGAAACATATGAGAATTCTTTAAGTTAAAGAAGCTTCTGGTTCTTTAATGAATGTCCATATGAATTCTCAATTAATTTTGCATCATATATGATCCAGGATGGTCTAACTAGTCACGCGAAGTAGTAAATGTATTTGTATTAGTAAACTTCTGGTTTACTTTAACACGCTTTTCAGTTGTACTAATAATGTCAATATAAATTTTGACAATTGATAATTTTATTGTCTACATCAATGTCTACATCAATATTAAGTACATAATGCCATTAACTCAATAAAAGAAATATAATTTGCAAACAATTATTTTCAATATTTACTTCAGGGAATATGTCAAAAATTTAAGTTTCTAAATTGACTTTAATGATCAAAAGTGATTATAAAATTTGTTATACTTATTGCATACATTCACATTAAGAAATGTGCAAAAAATAATTCAAGTAATAATGTAAGCGTATATCATATTCTTTACCAATAAGATTGTATAGATATCATCCAATTCAAGGAATGATTAATTAGTATAAATTATTGACCACTATGTTCTAAGAATGAACATGTAGCAACATTTTGAATCATCCATCTTTTTTTTTTAATCTATTTGTCAATAATAACAATGGCCAAATTAATATAGTAATTCCCATCTTTAAATTTATAGAAATGTTTCCAACCAAAATAATTCAAGAAGTAAAAATGACAACAACCATACTTGAAATTCTATATTAGAATCAACCCAAAATTCAATTTAGACATTCCTTAAAATTTGTCATTAAAATGAATTTAAACAAACATGTTTGATGTGAAATAATATTTGATTGTTTGGTGTGAAAGAATCTTGATTTTATTAATATATGTAATAACTTTAATCATTGTTGATAAAGATAATTTTAAATAATATCAAATTTCAAAAACATATAATGCCTAAAATTTAGAAAACTTATATATATATAAATTGAAACCATCAAATAAACATATAAAACAACTAGTTTAAAGATGACTAAGAACAAATGCAAAGTCACATATTATGATGAACCTTAGGCCTTGATTAATAAAAATGACTGATAATATTATGAATCGTGATTTAAAAATCTATCAATTTATAACATTAAAATTAGTCTATCATCTTTCTGATATAATTACCAAGTAATTATCAAATAGCATATATTAAGAAAAACAAACTTTTATGAACAAAAATACAAGTACATATAAGCACGTAATGTGATAAGTGAAATTTACCTTGATTTCTTTTCTTCTATGAATGTAACACCCCTTACTCATATTCAATGCCGAAACAGGGTACAACGCATTATCGGACTTATCACACGAACAAACATACAACTTCAGGTTATACATCAGCATCCAAATTAAAAACTTTTTGCATTTAATTATAAAGTCCCTAATGCGAGCCTACGAGGCCTAAAACATGCTTTGGAAGTGGTTCGGGACTAAACCGAGAACTTTAGAAAATTTTTCACTAAACAGGGGTCATACACCCGTGTGGATATGGGACACACCTGTATAGGCAGGCGGTGTGGTTAAACACGCCCGTAGGGTCGAAGCCAGAATAAATATTTAGGGGGCTGGATTAAATTGAATTTTTTATAATTTTAAGGGGGCCAAAGTGCAATTTTACCTTTACTAATTTAAAATTTTTAAAAAATTTTAAGGGGTAAAAGAGCAAATTTACATTTTGTGGGGCCAAGACCCATGCCACCCTCCTGGCTTCGCCCCTGCACGCCCGTGTCTCAAACCCGTGTAACTCTCTGTTTGTCACCCAAGAACAAATTGAAGACACATAGCCAAGTCACACGCCCGTGCGTTAGGCCGTATGGTTGATTTAAAAATTATAATTTTTCATAAAATAGATGCAGACTTCACACGCCTAGGACACACGCCCGTGCCTGAGACCGTGTCATCCACACGGCTGAGACACACTTTCGTGTGCTCAATTCTGAGAATTTTGTTCTGCAAAAATTAGGCTACAGGGGACACACAGCCTGAACACATGCTCGTAGGGCAAACCGTGTGTCATACAGGGCCTAGACACACGCCCGTGTGTCTACTTGTGTGGACAAAAATAAAGTTATTTACCAAGTCATTTTGCCACCCTTTGAAGCACACACCTACACAACACAACATAGTATCAATTCAAGCATTTACATACAACCAAATCACCCACAACCAAGACATCGACACATCATTCACATGCTACCATCCATCATACAAAAACTTTACATACTTATCAACTCAAATCATGTAAATTCCCATATCCATGAAAGACATCATCATATAAATTACTTATACCAATAGTAGACAAATTCAAATTACCTTATACAAAATGAACTTTCAACCAATAATAGCCAACACATTTGGCCAAATCAATTATGACACATAACAAAATGACCAAGTCCCCTATACATGCCATAACTCAAAATGTTGAAATCATTGATACCAAAATAATTGTTGATATTGTGAGTGGATCTTCGACGGCCTCCGATCCTCGAGCTAGCTTGGTGACACTATATGACAAGGGAAAGGAAGGGGAGTAAGCTATAAAGCTTAGTAAGTTCTTATGCAAATAATAAGCATCATAACCACACAATTAACATACATTTAACATAATGAAAATTGGCATGAATGTTATAAAAATCTTATAGTCATACTTACTCAATCACAACCTTACAAAGGTTTCATCACATATTGAGCTCATTACGTATGAGTTTTATGTACATACCTGTACCAAATCTCAATATAACCATAGTCTTTCACAACTTTGACATTCTCTTTGAACACTTGGAATATTAATGGATACTCGGTAATCTTGCACCATAAGTGCCATATATGTAGCCAAAGCTACCTCATATCTCATAATACATATAGGCTGGATTTCGAGCTATTCACGGGCCTGCTCACACAAGCTGTCAGTCAAGACGTAGCTACACAGTGCTGCTCACACAAGATATCAGGTATCCGCAAAACATGCCAGACTACCCAGCCACTGGTAGGAAGTACGAGACCAGCACCTGGATCACATAAACACATGGGTTCCTAGTGACATGTCACCCGTATCCTATTCTATTCTTAAGGCTCAAACGGGAATTCTCTCTCGTCGAAACTTTGTCAAATACATTGAAGGACTTAATCACAATTCATACAATATTAAAGCATTTAAAACATAAATATAACAATGCAATATTTACATACGAACTTACCTCGATACAAAAATAGTAGAATTGGACCTAATCGTCAAACACTGTTTTTCCCCCGATCTAGGTCTGAACCTTGTTTTTCTTTATCTATAATAAAAAATTTAACCTATTTAATACTCACAATGTTCAATTCAGTCCAAAAATCATATTATAGAAAAATTACATTTTTGCCCCTAATATTTTACATTTTTATAATTTAGTCCCTAGGCTCGTAAAAAGAAATGTATTCAATTTCTTCAAGACCCAAGCCTAGCTGAACCATTTTCATACTTATACCAGCCCACATTTTCCACTTAATCACACTTTTGCTACTTATTTTATAACTTTTACAAATAGGTCCTTTTTGACATTTTTACCAAAAATCACTTAGCAAAAGTTGTTTTTTTAACAAAAAAAACATGTATTTTCTACCATTAGACATCAAAATACACACTTCTAACATGGGTAAAACCCTAGACCTTAATCATACCTCAAATTAGTGCTAGAAATAGGTAGATCGAGTTACAACGACTTCAAAAATGTAAAGATTATTAAAAACGGGGCAAGAACGGACTTACAATCGAGCTTGAAAGATGAAAAAACCCTAGCTATGGATACCCCTTCAATTTTTGGCACAAGGGACTAATTTGAAGAAAATGATATCTTTTATTTTAGTTATTTTGGCTTTATTTACCAAATGACCAAAATGCACTTCATACATAACTTTAAAAATTTCACCTAATCATGTCTATTTTGTCCATCTAATTAACAAATGGTCTAATTACCATCTAAGGATATTCAATTTAAAATTTTATAGCAATTAGACACCTCTAGCTTCTAGAACTCAAGTTTTGCACTTTTTGCAATTTAGTCCTTTTTGCTAAATTGAGTGCTCAAACGTCAAAATTTTCGAACAAAATTTTCACAAAATCATTCCATAAAACTGTATGCCATAAAAATATAATAAAATAAATCTTTCTCCGTCGGATTCGTGGCCCCGAAACCACTGTTCTGACTAGACTCAAAATCGAGCTGTTGCAACTCTCCCCCTTTAAGGATTTTCGTCCCTAAAAATCTTACCAGGAAATAGATTTGGGTACTGTTTTCTCATAGCTTTCTCAGGTTCCCATGTAGCCTCTTCAACGCCATGTCGTTGCCACAAAACTTTCACTAGGGCTATACTTTTATTTCTCAACAGTTTAACTTCTCGAGCTAAAATCTTGATCGGTTCCTCACCATAAGTTATATCAAGTCGAATCTCAACTTCTATCGATGAAATCACATGTGAGGGATCAGAATAGTATCGTCGCAATATCGACACATGAAACACATTATGAATCTTTTCCAACTCTGTCGGTAAAGCTAACCGATATGCCACTGGCCCTATTTTTTCAATAACCTCATACGACCCAATGAAACGTGGACTTAACTTGCCCTTACGGCCAAATCTCAGAATCTTCTTCTATGAAGATACATTCAGAAATACTTTATCATCAATCTAAAATTTGATTTCTTTTCTTTTCAAATCTGCGTACGACTTTTGTCGATCTGAAGCGGCTTTCAAACAGTTGTGAATTACTTTCACCTTTTCTTCAGTTTCTCTAACCAAGTCAACCCAGTGAATCTATCTCTCACTAAGCTTTGTCTAATACAACGGAGTTCGACACTTGTGGCCATACAATGCCTCATATGGTGCCATCTTTATACTCGACTAAAAACTATTGTTATAAACAAATTCGACCAATGATAGATATTTCTCCTAACTACCTTCGAATTCTAGAACACAACATCGGAACATATCTTCAAGAATCTAGATTACTCTTTCAGACTGACCGTCGGTTTGTGGATGAAACGCTACTAAAATTTAACTTCGTACCCAAAGCTTCTTGTAATTTCTTCCAAAATCTCAAAGTAAACCTCAGATCTCTATCCGAAATAATAGAAAGAGACACTCCATGCAATCTCACAGTCTCAAAAATGTATAAATTAGCTAACTTATCAAGTGAGTAGTCGGTATGTATCGGAATAAAATGAGCCAATTTTGTCAATCTATCAACAATAACACAGACGACATCTTTCTTTTTCGGAGTCAAAGGCAAACTCGTCACAAAGTCCGTCGTAATTTTATCCCATTTCCACTTGGGTACCATCACTGGCTGAAGTAAACCTGAAGGCACTTGGTGTTCGACTTTTACTTGTTGACAAATCAAACATCTCGATACGAATTCAGAAATATCTCTTTTCATACCTGACCACCAATACAACTTCTTCAAATCATTATACATTTTTGTAATACCTGGATGAACCGATAAACAACCACTGTGTGCCTTGTGTAAGATTTTTTGAAGAAGTTAATCATTTTTCCGATACATATACTCTATCCCGGAACATCAAATAATCATCTGAACTGATCCGAAAGTCTGTATCACTACCTAATTCACACTGAGCTCTTTTGGCTTGCAATTCACTATCATTTTTCTTAGCTTCACAAATTTGCTGAATAAATACCGGTCTAGCTCTCAAATTGGCCAAAATTGAACCATTATTGGATAATGTCAATCTCGTATTCATAGCTCTCAAAGCAAATAAGGACTTTCTGCTCAAAGCATCTGCAACTATATTCGCCTTTCCCGGATGATAGTCAATCACTAGTTCATAATCCTTCAATAACTCGAGCCATCTTCGTTGTCGCAAGTTTAGTTCTTTCTAAGTCATTAAATATTTTGAACTTTTATGATCAACAAAGATATGACATTTCTCACTGTACAAATGATGACACCAACTTTTCAAAGCAAAAATGATGGCGATCAATTCCAAATCGTGCGTCGGATAATTCTTCTCATGCGGTTTCAACTGTCTCGAGGCATAAGCTACCACTTTGCCCTCCTGCATCAACACACAACCTAAACCATTTAATGATGCATCACTATAAATTACAAATTCTTTTCCCGGTTCAAGTTGTAGTAAAATCGGTGCCTCAGTCAGTAATGCTTTCAATTTCTCAAAACTTTGCTACCATTTTTCGGACCATTCAAATTGAACATCTTTTTGCAACAACTTGGTCATAGGAGTAGCAATCATCGAAAATCCTTTAACAAAATGTCGGTAATAACCGGCTAATCCTAAAAAGCTTCTGACTTCAGATACATTCCTTGGTGGTTTCTACTCAACAATTACCGAAATCTTGCTTGGATAAAACCGAATACCATCACTTGAAACAATATGTCCCAAAAATCTGACTTCTCGGAGCCAAAACTCACTTTTACTGAATTTAGCAAACAATTTCTTTTCCCTCAATGTCTGCAATACAGTTCTCAAGTGCTCGGCATGCTCGGATTCATCTCGAGAATAAATCAAAATATCATCGATGAACACAACCACAAACTTATCTAAGTACGGTCTGAAAATTCTATTCATCAAGTCCATAAAAATGGCAGGTGCATTAGTTAATCCGAAAGGCATAAAAAGAAATTCATAGTGCCTATACCTTGTCCTGAAAGCAATTTTCGGCATATCTGACTCTTTTACTCTCAACTGATAGTAGCCACATCTCAAATCAATCTTCGAGAATACTGTTGCTCCTTTCAACTGATCAAATAAGTCATCAATCCTCGGCAAATGATACTTTTTGTTTATAGTCACCTTGTTGAGCTGTCGATAATCGATACAAAGTCTCATAGATCTGTCTTTCTTCTTTACAAATAATAATGGAGCACTCTAAGGAGAAAAACTCAGTCTCACAAAACCCTTAGCTGCCAACTCTTACAATTGAGCTTTCAATTCTTTCAATTCAGTCAGATCCATCTTATACGGAGCAATTGATATCGGTGAAGTCCTAGGTACTAAATCAATAGCAAACTCCATTTCTCTGACCAGTGGTAACCCTAGCAACTCCTCCGGTAATACATCCGAATATTCAAAAACTATCGAAACTGATTCAATTTTCAATTTAGACATCTTTGTATTCAACACATAAGCAAGATAAGCTTCACAACCTTTCCTTACATACTTCTGAGCAGATATAGAAGAAATCATAATAGGCAATTCACTTGATTCATCGGTTTCAACCCAAAGAACCTCACCATTTTCACATATCAATTCAATAGTTTTCTGTCTACAATTTACTATGGCATCATGCAATATCAAACAGTCTATACCCAAAATAGCATCAAATTTATCAAATGGCAACAACATTAAGTCAGCCGAAAAATAGTGACCTTGAATTATCAAAGGACAATTCTTGCAAACTTCATCAACTAGCACATACTTGCCTAAGGGGTTTGACACTTTAATCATAAATTCAGTAGACTCAACAGGCAAACTCTTACTAGATACCAAATTCACACAAACATAAGAATGAGTCGATCCGGGATCAATCAATGCAATAACATTAGTATCATAAAGAGAAAATGTACTTGTAATCACATCGGGACATGACGCATCCTCACGAGCACAAATGGTATAGGCTCTAGTAGGTGCTCTGGCCTCAGATCTCACGGCTGTATCTTTCGTCACACCTTTACCGTTAGTTCCATTCCTAGTATTTCTCGGTGGCCCACCTCTATTGGTAGTATTACTCGGCCTTGCACTCTGGAATTGTTCTTTCTCAACCATCTCAGGGCAATCTTGGATAAAATGTTCTTGAGAACCACACTTGAAACAAGCTCGGTCATTCATCCTACACTCGTCAGAATGTCTTCTTCCACAATGCTGACATTTGGGTCTGTTAGTCATAATATTACCCACACTTACCATTGAAGTAACTTGAGATTTAAAACTCAAATATAGCTTCATGCGGTCTCTGTGCGAATACCCAGCTAATACATTCGAATGAGAATTCATTTCTCTAGATTTGTTTGACTGAGATTGAAATGACTTACTCATTGGCCTTTTTCTTGCATCTCTAGCCTCACTCTCGACTTTCCTTTTCTCTTTGCTTAGCTCTTCGACTTTGCAAGCTCGTTCAACCAATACAACAAATTCCTTTAGTTCCAAGATTCCAACTAATAGTCGGATATCCTCATTCAAACCATCTTCGAACCTTTTACACATAATCGCCTCAGAGGAAACACACTATCGGACGTACTTATTGAGCCTAAAAAATTCTCGCTCATACTCTGTCACTGACATTCGACCTTATTTCATCTCAAGAAATTCTTTACGTTTCTGATCGATGAACCGCTGACTAATATATTTCTTCTAAAATTCCTCTTGGAAGAACTTCCATGTAACCCTCTCTCTCGGTACCACAGATACTAGTGTCTTCCACCACTGATATGATGTGTCCCTCAATAATGATATAGCACATTTCAAGCATTCTTTGAGTGTACATGATAACTCATCAAATACCCTGATAGTATTCTCGAGCCAAAACTTGGCTCTCTCGGGGTCATCATCTACATTAGCCCTGAATTCCTCAGCTCTTTTCTTTCTAATCTTATCAATCGGAGGCTTATTTTGTCTTACCAAATCCACACCTTGAGGAACTATAGGAATCGATTAAGGATAATGAGGGGGTGGAGGATGTTGAGTATTCGGATTTGCTCAAACAAACATCGAATACCACTCATTCATCATGTGGAGGAAGGCTTTTCTAGCCCCTCCTCCCTAACTGACCGTGGGAGGTCTATTTTCAGATGACACTGCCCTTTGAGTGGGAGTCGGTGCATTACTTTCTACATCATCAGCTACGGCTCGGTCGGGATCCATTTACTAAATAAAAACACAGTTTAAAATTGTCAAGAGTCACCACACTATCACAGTACATATATGACATGTATAGCTAGACTCTTATACATGCTACGTTAGTTCGAGAATCGACTAAACCGTAGCTCTGATACCACTAAATGTAACACCCTCTACTCGTATTCAACACTAAAATAGGGTACGAGGCATTACCAGACTTATCACACGAACAAACATACAATTTCAGGTTATACATCTGTGTCCAATTTAAAAACTTTTTGCATTTAATCATAAAGTCTCTAATGCGGGCCTACGAGACTGAAAATATGCCTTTGAAGTGGTTCGGGACAAAACTGAGAACTTTAGAAAATTTGACAACACTTAGAAAATTTTTTACTAAATAGGGGTCACACGTCCGTGTGGATATGAGACAAGCCTATGTCCCAAACCTGTGTAACTCTCTATTTGTTACCCAATAACAAATTGAAGACACACAACCAAGTCACACGCCTGTGTGCTAGGTCTTGTGGTCAATTTAAAAATTATGATTTTTCATAAAATAGGTGTAGACTTCACACGCCCAGGACACACGCTCGTTCCTGATACCGTGTCATCCACATGGCTGAGACACACGCCCGTGTCTCTGCTCATGTGCTCAATTTTAAGCATTCTGTTTTACAAAAATTAGGGTGCAGGGGACATATGGCTTGAACACATGCTCGTGGGGCAAACCGTGTATCGCACACGGCCCAGACACACGCCCATGTGTCTATCTGTATGGACAAAAATAAGGCTATTTACCAAGCTATTTTGCCACCCTTTGAAACACACACTTATACAACACAACATAGTATCAATTCAAGCATTTACATACAACCAAATCAGCCACAACCAAGGCATCAACACATCATTCACATGCTACCATCCATCATACACAAACTTCACATACTTATAAACTCAAATCATGTAAATTCCCATATCCATGAAAGATATCATCATATAAATTACTTATACCAATAGTAGCCAAATTCAAATGGCCTTATACAAAATGAACTTTCAACCAATAATAGGCAACACATTTGGCCAAATCAATTATGACACATAACAAAATGACTAAGTCCCCTATACATGCCATAACTCAAAATGTTGAAATCATTTATACCAAAATAATTGTTGATAGTGGGAGTGGATCTTCGATGGCCTCCGATCCCGGAGCTAGCTTTGGTGATACTATAAGACAATGGAAAGGAAGGAGAGTAAGCTATAAAGCTTAGTAAGTTCCTATGCAAATAATAAGCATCATAACCACACAATTAACATACATTTAACATAATGAAAATTGGCATGAATGTTATAAAAATCTTATAGTCATACTTAATCACAACCTTACCAAGGTTTCATCATATATCGAGCTCATTACGTATGAGTTTTACGTACATACTTGTACCAACTATCAATATAACCATAGTCTTTCACAACTTTGATATTCCCATTGAACACTCAAAATATTAATGGATACTCAAAAATCTTGCACATAAGTGTCATATATGTAGCCAAAGCTACCTCATATCTCATAATACGTATAGGCTTGTTTTCGAGCTAATCACGGGCCTACTCACACAAGCTGTCAGTTAGGATGTAGCTATACAGTGCTACTCACACAAGCTGTCAGGTATCCGTAACACATGCTGAACTACCCAGCCACTGGTAGGACGTACGAGACCAGCACCTGGATCACATAAACACATGGGTTCCTAGTGACATGTCACCCGTATCCTATTCTATTCCTAAGGCTCAAACGAGAATTCTCACTTGTTGAAACTTTGTCGAATACATCCAAGGAGTTAATCACAATTCATACAATATTAAAGCATTAAAACATAAATATAACGATGCATTATTTACATACAAACTTACCTTGGTACAAAAATAGTAGAATTGAACCTAATCATCAAACACTTTTTTTCCCCGATCTAGGTCCAAACCTCATTTTTCTTTATCTATAATAACAAATTTAACCTATTTAATACACACAATGTTCAATTCAGTCCAAAAATCATATTATGAAAAAATTACATTTTTGCCCCTAATGTTTTATATTTTTACAATTTAGTCCCTAGGCTCGTAAAAAGAAACGTATTCAATTTCTTTAAGACCCAAGCCTAGACAGACCATTTTAATACTTATATGGACCCACATTTTCCACTTAATCACACTTTTACTACTTATTTATAACTTTAACAA
The DNA here is from genome assembly GCA_025698465.1 of Gossypium longicalyx. Lineage (NCBI taxonomy): Eukaryota > Viridiplantae > Streptophyta > Magnoliopsida > Malvales > Malvaceae > Gossypium > Gossypium longicalyx. The sequence goes on along the minus strand of CM046995.1, from coordinate 59,571,162 downwards.
TAGGTCATTTTTAACATTTTTACCGGAAATCACTTAGCAAAAGTTGTTTCTCTAACAACAAACATGCATTTTCTACCATTAGACATCAAAACACACACATGTATAACATGAGTCAAACCCTAAACCTTAATCATACCTCAAATTAGTGCTAGAAATAGGTAGATCGAGTTACAACGACTTTAAAAATGTAAAGAGTATTAAAAACGGGGCAAGAACGGACTTACAATCGAGCTTGAAAGATGAAAAAACCCTAGCTATGGATACCCCTTCAATTTTTGGCACAAGGGACTAATTTGAAGAAGATGATATCTTTTATTTTAGTTATTTTGGCTTTATTTACCAAATGACCAAAATGCACTTCATACATAACTTTAAAAATTTCACCTAATCATGTCTATTTTGTCCATCTAATTAACAAATGGTCTAATTACCATCTAAGGATATTCAATTTAAAATTTTATAGCAATTAGACACCTCTAGCTTCTAGAACTCAAGTTTTGCACTTTTTGCAATTTAGTCCTTTTTGCTAAATTAAGTGCTCAAACGTCAAAATTTTTGAACAAAATTTTCACAGAATCATCCCATAAAATTGCAGGCCATAAAAATATAATAAAATAAATCTTTCTACATCGGATTCGTGGCCCCGAAATTACTGTTCCGACTAGACCGAAAATCGGGTTGTTACAATGAAATTTTAATAGCAACTTTCTTGTTCAATGTTGACTCTTGACGATTTTATCAAAAACTAAGAAAATTCAAAATTCATCAATAGAAAACTTTTATTTCAAAATAACTTATATGATACTAAGACACTCCAATGTCAAGAGCATTAAATCAAAATCCATATCGATATTAAATCCTTAACCATCTGTCTAAGATCATAAAAATAAAATAAGTTAATCAAAACAATTATAATTGATCATGAATGAGCTAAAAAAATAGTAAGATATAAAATATTAAATAAAAAAACTTCCAATAAAAACTTTGCATCTTACTGTCTAAGATCTTAGAAATCATAGAGGGTAATTTTGATCATCGATAAAAGAAGCTATCACTTTGAGAAATATCATGATAATAAACATTCTCAATAGTAAAACAATCCAATTATCATGATAATAAACATTCTCAATAGTAAAACAATCCAATTATTTATACCAAATTTATGAAGTAATAATATGTATGTCAAATATTGTCATAGAGAGAAATAGTCAAAATAATAACTTAAAACAAATTGAAATAATGAAATTTATTTTAGTAACCTTTAAAAAAATGGTGAATAAACCAAAATAGTTTAGAAAAGAAAAAAATTGATTTTTATGCTTTGAGTATTTATCTTTTTATAAAAAATATGATGAACAAAGTAAAATAATGATGAAAATACGTATACCATATATAATTTAACGGGAGCTTTACGTGCAAGTTATATATAGTCGCAATGACGTGAACTTCACTATAAACTTGTAGAAGCTCTTGTTGATAATGTCTTATAAAACTTAAAAGAAATATAGAATGAAAAAGAGAGAGGAACAGAAGATGAAAGGATGATTCAACTTTTACATTGACATCTAATAAGCTTGTACATAACACTCTATTTATAATGCTTCAAAAAACATGAGTTACAAAGCATTAAGGAGCAATATTGAGGTGCCCTATAAATGATTTAGGAGTTAAAAGATAATGAATTTAGGGGTTATGGATATTCATCTTTTAGGGGTTACAAAAGGATAAATTTTTTGGGGTTATGGACATCCATTTATCAATGGATTTACAACAATTATATGATTTGTTATTTGATATAATAAATTTATCTAATGAATATGTGTATTAGAATATGAATAGGCATGTGTTAGAGTGTCGTGAAACTTGAAAATAAATTATAGAATCGATGATTTTTGTCTTGAATTGGACAAAAATGAAATCGGTAATACACTTTAAAAATTAAAATGTCATAAGATTTTTTTTTGATTGGAAACATATGGAAATGTGATAAGAATAAATCATGAAGAAAGATAGTATGAGATATGAAATTATTAAAATAATGAAGTACATGAAAAAATTTGAAGAACATTTTGATTTTTGGATAAGTGGAACTATATGGGATAAATGGTTAAATAAAATGAATGACACTGTGAATTGGTTCCCCAACAATTAAGTGAATAAATAAGAAAACATGAATGAATTATGCCATATGTATGATATGGTCACCTAATAATAAAATGATTTTCTCCTTCTGTCATCCCCAAATTCGATAGTAACAAGAGATGAGGAGAACCTCTCCTCCCATGGCTATTTCTTATCCCTTTCACTTCTAGATAAAACCTATCAAAAAAATTCAAGTTTCCTCCATTAAATCTTACTATAAAAAAACCTTCTTCTTCCAGCATCACCATCTTCATTCAATACCCAAGGGTTTGTGGTTTGGTGAGATAAAGTTGAAGCTAAAGATAGAAAACTTTCAATCAAGGTATGAATATAACATCTCGTCCTTCAGCGGTACTGAAAATTGTGGTTTAGGAACCTTGATTTTTTATTATCAAGTCACAAAATATTATTTTATAATATTTATGAGTTTATTATAGAGTTTAATTGGGTCTTGATTCAGTAATTTTAGCAATTTAATAATTAACTAAAGAAAAAGACTAAATCATAAAAGGCAAAAAACTTAATCACTATTGAATTTTATTGGTTCAATGACTTATTTAGTAAATGTGGGAGGTTTTATAAAACAAATATACCATTTTTATTAAATGGGACGGTTAGTAGGTGTATTTTATACATTTTATAGATTAATTTAAAGTTAGAACAAATATAATAAAGTAAAAACTTAAAAAAATTAGGCTATCATCTTTCTTATTTGGTTCCACCAAAAAACAAAACCAAACTTCTCCATTGTTGAAACTTTGAGTTCAACGAAACAAAGCTCTTACATGTAAGTTCATTTTTATTTCATTTTTCATGATTTTTATGTTTTGAGATCCTCGTAACTTAATCTAGCTAACCGAAGGTTATTTTGAAAAAATGCTAAAGGTTTAGGGACTTGCCATTAATGAATTTTTGGTGTTCATGAGATTAAATGAAATATTTATAAGCTTGGTTGTTGATTAGGACAATTTTGTAAAGAAAGTTTTGTTAGTTTTGAGTCTAGGGACTAATATCAAAATAAGTAAATTTTAGCATGTAAATTTTGTAATTTTTAAGTGTTTGAAGGATGATTATGGATGTAATATGAATCAATTTTGTGTATTGGGGCTCAAATGTGAAGATTTTAATAGTTTCGGTTTTAGAGACTAAATTGAGCGAAGTGTAGGAAAAATTTGTAAAATGAATATTATAAGTCATGTGCATAAAAATAAGTATGATAATGTTTTTGAAATTGATAAATTGAGTTTAACTATTATATAGATCAATAATTGAACTGTACGGAGGATAGCCAGGGAAAAGGAAAAATTGTAGATTAGTCCCTACGAGTCAACCATTAGCCAAATTAATAGGTAAGTTCATAGTATGGATATATGTATATATTTATGTTTTGTGTTGTCATGACTTTGTTAATTAAATTTTGGTTGAAATGTTAATATTGCTTTGAGATTGTTATTTGTTATAATTAGGTGAAATGTGAGTAAGATTTATTTGTAAAGTGATGAACATATTCGAAACATGAGTTATATATGTTTTTGAAAAGAACCTAATTGATTTATAGTAGGTGTATTGATATTCTGGAAGTGCATCTGAATTATAAATGTTATGAAATATATTAAATGCCCATTTGAACGTAGTAAATGATTAGGATACGATTGACATGCCAATAGTGTTAAAATGTGTACTTGTATGGTATTGCACTTCGGTGTCTCTAAATAGCATTTCGATGCTCTCTAGTGTGATGTAGTTACCCGAGAATCTGAGTTATGTTACTATAGTTCATCGGGTTAGATAGAGATGAGATTAATTATCAAAAAGATGAATGGAGCTAAATGAGTATTTATATAAATAATTTCTAATTGAATAAACATGATTTATCTTGATAGAATATGTATGAGTATATATATGACATGATCTCAATTGAATTTGTGGTGAATATGAGTTATATGATGATTTTATCTTATACAAATCTCACCTATTTTGTAAATTGAATGTCAGGTTACTTTAAGTTGTTAAATTCAATTACTTGATTGAGTGAACGTTTTGCGAAACTAATCGAACGTACCAACTTTAAGGCTCACACTATCAAGCTTCTACCTCGGTAAGTTTTGATTTGTTATTTTGGTCTTGTGGCATGTTTATAGGGTTTCGGAGTTAGTAAAACTTAAGTTCTAGTTGGTAATATAATGTGTTTTAAGTTGATATGTAGTATGTTATATCACTTGTTTTTATGGTATGCTTATAAAGTATGTGATGAAGCAAATTTTGGGATTGACATTTTGAATTAAATTATGAACTGGTTGAACTTGGAAAGTGGAGCGTAGTTTATGCTTTAGTTGATGATTATGTGAATGTTTTGATATATGATATGAATTGTTGAATTAGATTGGATATGATGGTGCCTTATGGCATATTGGTTAGAACTAGGAACTTGAGTTATTTTGGCAAATGTTTTGATGTGTTTTGAGTTGTTTAATATGATTTAGTAAGTCATTGTGCATAAGTTATATGTAGTAATGGAATCAAATGGGAGATTGTTTGAATGGTTGAATGAATGCATGTTTGATGGATTATTTGAGGTGTTATTAAGGGCATATAGGTATAGTTGAGTGTGATAAACCTTGGTATATTAGTACTGAAAATGCTATAATGACAATTAGTTGAATATAAGAAGTTTTATTTATTAGTTAGTATGCTTTTAATTAATGATTTCAGGGCTCTAATTGTTTCTAAAGAGTATCATTTGAATTTTATATGTTTTGAGCATGAAATAGACATTTTAAAGATGGAATTTTTCCATTTTTAAACTTGAGTATCGATATTTTTGTACTTGGTATCGATACTTGACCATATGAACGGTTTTTAAAACAAAAAAAAATAACAAATGGTATCGATTTTTATGAGTATTGATACTTTTCTTAAAATATCGATATTGGGAAATAAATATCGATACCCTCATTTTTGCCTAACAAACATAATTGAATTTTGTTACCGTTATTTAGGTATGGTATCGATACCAACAATTAAATATCGATACAAATTTTGAAACTTTATAACTTTGAAAAAATTTCTAATCAATCCTATTTCTTACTTGAATTTCACAGTTAAGTCCTTATAGATTTCAATTTATTTCATTTCAATGTATGCGAATTATATTATATAAATTTTAGATGTGGTTGTGATTGTTGCATATAACATTCTATTATTCGGGTTCGGTGGTTGGATCGGATAAGGGATGTTACAATGAATATATGGTTCTAATGTCCCCACCTTATTTATTTGAGATATTTAGTATGAGAAAGTTGATTGAATGTGTATAATAATATTTTTTTTGTGATGAGAAATGTGAAATGGGTGGCTAAGAGTGTAACACCCCTTACCCGTATCCGTCGCCGGAACAGGGTACGAGGTATTAACAAATTATAGTAAATACTATTAAATAAAACCCAACAAAAATATAGCGTGCAATTTGATCATTATAACATATGCTATTAACAATACAAACTAATTTCAAAGGCTTCATACAAAATGATTAGTTTGATACTATAAGTAGTAATTTAAACCTAGACATTTATGACACGTAATAAAATAACTAAGTCTGCTATACATGCCATATTTCAAAATAGTGTTTACAAAGTACCAAAAAGTATTGATAGTGTGGATGGGTCTCCGACGATCTTCAATTCCCGATCTGGCTTAGTAACTCTATAAGACAAGAAAAAGAAAAGAAGATAAGCATATAGCTTAGTAAGTATATAAATAACAAATAAGGAATCTAACATGTTTACAACATAACTCAATTATATCATATTTTTAAATTTTATTGTTTACTCCAATTTGATCAAGCTGTCCCTCCTGCGTCATGATCACTAAATAAATCATAACTCGAGTTACAAAACTCGAAATTCAAATCCGTAAAATTTCCCTGAATCTAGACTCATCAAAATTCTCACTAATTGTTTTTTAGAATTTTTGGTTTGGCCAATTAGTACAGTTTATTAGTTAAAGTTTCCCCTATTACACAGCTCAACTGATCTGACCTCTGTCCACTACGAATTGAATTTCTCTCAATACACAATTCAAATAACCATGAAACCTGTTTCATTTAAAACTAGACTCAATAAGGAATTTAGGCATGTAAACTATATTTCTTAATTTTTTTTGTACAATTTCTAATAATTTTTCAAAGTTGGAACATGGGATCACATAGTCATCCTGAGCAAGTCACACACAATTGTAAATATCTAAAAATATAGAATTCCTTTTCTTGCTATGTTTCTTTTATATGAAAATAGACTCATTAAGATTTAATTTCATATCTTATTCAATCTCTAATTAAATTCTTTCTATTTTTGGTGAATTTTCAAAATCACGTCACTGCTACTGTCTAAAACAGTTTTAATACTAATTTCACTCTTTCACACATTCTTTATACTAATCTCATTTTAACTTACACACACACACACACACACACATATATATATATATATATATATATATATACAAATCATTTTCACCACATTTCATATATCACAAGTGTAGGTCCATGACTACAATGTCATCACAAAACCATCCCGTTGAACAATTCGGATTAATCCTCAATACTTGATGGTTTCAGCACACAGCCCCACCATGATATTTCATTTAGTTCGGCTCTCTTGTACACATGGTGAACACTTAGTAGCACTCATGCGACTTAGCCGATTTGTCTCGTAGCTCTCTTGTCTACATGGTGTCCTTCACTTGGAATCACGCATGCGACCTAGCTACATTTATCTCTCACGTAGCTCTCTTGTCTGCATGGGATACATCCCGTATCACACATGTGACCTAGCTACTACATAGTATCTCGTAGCTTTCTAGTACACATGATGTGCACTCGGCACCATACATGTGACCTAGCTACACTCCCTCTATTTTATTCGATCTTTCTGAATGTTCAACCGGGATCTCTCATTCTATTACTTATTTTCATTCTTCCAATAGTCGATTTATACTTCAATATCAGCTAATATATATATATATATATATATATAATAGGCTGAAATATAAGAATGTAAATGAAATTAATGTATTATTTACATACAAACTTACCTCGGTGCAAAATATGAGAATTTTGCAATTTAGTCCAAAACTTTCTCCTTCCCCCGTTCGAGGTCGATTCCACGTCTTTCTTGATTATGAAGCTTGAAAGTTGAAGAAACCCTAGCTATGGAGGAGAGCAATTTTCGGCAGCAACTAATGAAGATGATAACCAATTTTGTGTTATTTTTCCCATTTTATTTCATTTAATATACAAATGACCAAAATGCCCTTACTACTAAACTTTCCAAAAATTCCTTCCATGTCCTAATTTTGTCCATGAACTTAAAATTGGTCAAATTGCTATTTAAGACCTCTTAATTAATATTTCAATGCAATTTCATACTAAAAACTTCTAGAATGCAAATTTTGCAACTTATTCGATTTAGTCCCTACTTTCAATTTAAGCACTTTAGGCATAGAATTTCTTCACGAAATTTTCACACAATTATGCAATCATATCATAATCATCAAAATAATTATAAAATAATTATTTCTATCTCGGATTTGTGGTCACGAAACCACTATTCCGATTAGGCTCTAATTCGGGTTGTCACAATTCTCCCCCCTTTAAAGATTTTCGTCCCCGAAAATCTTACCGGTAAAGAGGTTCGGGTACTGTTTCCTCATAGCTTCATCAAGTTCCCATGTAGCCTCTTCTATCCCATGTCTGTGCCACAATACTTTCACTAAGGTTATACTTTTATTTCTTAACTGTTTAATTTCTCGAGCCAAAATCTTTATTGGTTCCTCCTCATAGGTCATATCCGATCGAATCTCAATTTCTGTTGGAGAAATCACATGTGAAGGATCAGAACGATAACGTCGCAACATTGATACATGAAACACATTATGAATTATTTCTAACTCTGCCGGTAAGGCCAACCGATATGCCACTGGTCCAATCCTCTCATTAATCTCATACGGCCCAATAAAACGCGGACTCAACTTGCCTTTTCGGCTAAATCTCAGAATTGTTTTCCATGGTGATACCTTCAAGAACACTTTATCATCCACTTGAAATTCAATCTCCTTTCTTTTTAAATCTGCATATGACTTTTGTCGATCTGAAGCAGCTTTCAAGCAATCCCGAATTACTTTTATTTTCTCTTTGGTTTCTTTAACTAGATCAACTCCGTGAATCTGTTTCTCACTAAGTTCGGTCCAATATAAAGGAGTCCGACACTTACGACCATACAAGGCTTCGTATGGTGCCATTTGTATACTTGATGATAACTATTATTGTAGGCAAATTCAATCAAAGATAGATATTTCTCCCAACTACCTCCAAATTCTAAGACACAACATCTAAGCATATCCTCGAGTACCTGGATTACTCTTTCCAACCGACCATCTGTTTGTGGATGAAACGCGGTACTAAAGTTCAATTTTGTACCCAAAGCTTCTTGTAACTTTTTCCAAAATCTTGAGGTAAATCTCGGATCTCATGCGATATTATTGACATAGGTACTCAGTGCAACCTCACAATTTCAAAGAATATATAATTCGGCTAATTTATCAAGTGAGTAATCAGTGCGTCGGTATAAAGTGGGCTGACTTTGTTAATCTATCAACCACTACCCGCACAACATCCTTCTTTTTAGGAGTCAAAGGCAAACCGGTCACAAAATCCATGGTAATCTTGTCCCATTTCCACTCGTGCACCATTACCGGGTTGAAGTAATCACGAAGGCACTTGATGTTCAACTTTTACTTGTTGACAGATCAAACACTTGGTTACAAATTCAGAAATGTCCCTTTTCATACCTGGCCACCAATACAACTTCTTTAAATCATTATACATTTTTGTGCTACCAGGGTGAACTGATAAACAGCCACTGTGCGCTTCATGTAATATTTTCTGAATTAATTCATCGTTTTTCGGTACACATATCCTGTCTCAAACATCAAACAGTCGTCTGGTCCAACTCGAAAATCTGAGTCGTAACTTGATTCGCATTGAGTTCTCTTGGTTCGTTACTCACTATCGTTCTTTTGAGCATCACAAATCAACTGGAGAAATAATGGTTTAGCCCTCATCTCTGCTAAGATTGACCCATCATCAGACAATGCTAACCCCGTATTCATGGCTCTCAAAGTAAAAAGAAATTTCCTGCTCAAGGCGTCAGCAACTACATTTGCTTTTCCCGGATGATAATCAATCACTAGATCATAATCCTTTAATAATTCAAGCCATCTTCACTGTCACAGATTCAAATCCTTTTGATTCATCAAATACTTCAAACTTTTGTGATCAGTAAAAATTCGGCATTTTTCACCATACAAATAATGTCGCCAAATTTTCAAGGCAAAGACAATAACGGCCAATTCCAAATCATGTATAGGATAGTTCTTCTCATGCGGTTTTAACTGTCTTGAAGCATAAGCTATCACCTTACCCTCTTGCATCAACACACATCCAAGGCCTGTCAATGATGCATCACTATAAATTACGAACTCCTTTCCTAGCTCGGGCTGTACTAAAATTGGTGCTTCAGTCAATCGTGCTTTCAACTTTTCAAAACTCTGCTGGCATTTATCAGTCCATTCAAACTTAACATTCTTTTGCAACAACATAGTCATAGGAGAGGCAATCATCGAAAATCCCTCAACAAAACGTCTATAATATCCGGCCAAGCTTAAAAAACTTCTAACCTCGGATACATTCTTTGGCGGTTTCCAATCAACGATCGCAGAAATCTTACTTGGATCCACCCGAATACCATCATCTGAGACTATATGTCCCAAAAATTTGACTTCACGGAGCCAGAACTCACTTTTACTAAACTTAGCAAACAGTTTCTTTTCTCTCAAGATCTGCAATATGGTTCTCAAGTGTTTGGCATGTTCAGACTCATCCCGAGAATAAATTAGAATGTCATCTATAAACACTACTACAAACTTATCCAAATATGGCCGAAAGATCCGATTCATTAAGTCCATAAATATAGCTGGAGCATTTGTTAAGCCGAAAGGCATCACAAGAAACTCATAATGTCCATACCTTGTCCTAAAGGCGGTTTTCGGCACATCCGACTCCTTAACTCTCAACTAGTAGTAACTGCACCTCAAATCGATCTTTGAAAACACCGTGGCCCCCTTTAACCGATCGAATAAATCATCAATCCTCGGCAATGGGTACTTGTTCTTTATAGTCACCTTATTAAGTCGATTTGTAATCAATGCAAAGTCTCATTGAACCATCATTCTTCTTTACGAACAATACAGAGCACCCTAGGAGAGAAACTCGGTCTTACAAATCCCTTATCTCATTAACTCCGCAACCGAGCCTTCAATTCTTTTAATTCGATCGAGCCATTTTATATGGAGCAATCGAGATCGGTGCGATGCCGGCAAAAACCAATGACAAACTCTATCTCTCTATTCGAGGCAACCTGTGCAATTCCTCCGGAAATACATCCGGGAACTCACGGACTATCTCGATCGATTCAAACTTTAGTTGAGGCAATTCGATATTCATTACATAAGCCGATAAGCTTCACACCCTTTCCTCATGTATTTACATGCAGTGACATGTGCGAAATCACCATAGGCAATTTATTTGATTCATCTGTTTCAACCCACGAAATTTCTCCATTTTCACATTTCAACTCTAGTGTTTTTGTTTACAATCTACCTTGGCATCATACAATGTCAACCACTCCATTCCCAAGATAACGTCAAACTCATCAAATGGTAACAACATCAAATTAGCCGGAAAACAGTGACCTTGAATCATTAATGGGCAATTCTTGCAAACCTTGTCAACTAGCACATATTGGCCTAAGGGGTTCGACACTTTAATCGTAAACTCAGTAAACTCAACAGACAAATTTTTATTAGATACTAAATTCATGCAAATATAAGAATGAGTGGACCCGAGATCAATCAATGCAATAACAATAGTATCATAAAGAGAGAATGTACCAGTAATGACATCCGGAGATGATGCATCTTCTCGAGCATGTATAGCATAAGCTCTAGCAGGTGTTCTAGCTTCTAATCTTGCCACTGAATCTTTCATCACAGTTTTACTACTAGTCCCACCTCCAGTATTTCTCGGTGGTCTACCTCTACTAGCGGTGGTATTCTGTCTAGCACTCAAAATCTTTCTTCTTTAACTTTCTCCCATAGTCTCTAATAAAATGCTCATGAGAACCGCACTGAAAAACAAGCTCGCTCGGTTCCCCAACACTCAGCATAATGTTGCCTGCCACATTGTTGACACTCGGGCTTTCTAGGTCGCACATTACCCACACTTGCCATCGAAGTAGCTTGAGCTTTAGACCCCGAATATGCTCTACCACGATCTCTGTGTGAATCCCTAGTTGAAACTGTCACTCGAGGGTTTGTCTCTTTGGACCTCTTTGATTGAGATTGAAATGGCTTGCTTATCGGCCTTTTTCTGACATCTCGAGCCTCAATAGTAGCTTTTCTTCTTTCTTTGTTCAATTCTTCGGCTTTAAGAGCTCGATCAACCAATACTACAAATTCTTTCAACTTCAAAATTCCTACAAGCACTTTAATGTCCTCATTTAGCCCATCTTCAAACCTTCTGCACATAATGGCCTCGGTGGACACACATTCCTGGGCATACTTGCTGAGTCTCACAAATTCGCGTTCATACTCTGCCACAGACATCTTGCCCTGCTTCAATTCAAGGAACTCCTTCTGTTTTTTGTCAATAAATCGCTGACTTATGTATTTCTTTCTAAATTCTTCCTAGAAGAAATCCCAAGTAACTCTTTCTTTTGGCACCATCACTACAAAGTCTTCCACCAGTGGTAGGTCGAATCTCTCAAAAGTGATACAGCACACTTTAAGCACTCTTCGGGTGTACATGAGAGCTCATCAAATACACGGGTAGAATTTTCAAGCCAGAATTTCGCTTTCTCAGGATCATCATCGATCTTTGCTCTAAACTCTTCGGCCCCTTGTTTTCGAATCTTGTCAACCGGAGGCTTGTTCATTCTTACCAAATCTATGCCTTGAGCAGCTACAGGAATCGTCTAAGGTATAGGAGGGGGTGGAGGAGGTTGAGCATTTGGATTTGCTCGAATAAATTCAGTATACCAATTGTTCATCATTTGGAGAAAGGCATCCCGAGCCTCATCTCCCTGTCTCAATGTCTCAGGTCTACTTTCCACAGGCGCGGTCCCTTGTGCGGGAGCCGGCGCATTACTAGCAGCATCATCAGCCGCAGTTCCTTCAAGATCCATTACTATATTAAAACAAAACAGAGTTTAGAATAATCAGGAGTCACCACACTATCACAATATTTTTATGGCATGTATAACTAGACTTTTACATACACTTTATTAGCCCGAGAATCGACTAAACCATAGCTCTGATACCACTAAATGTAACACCCCTTACCTGTATCCGTCGCTGGAACAGGGTACGAGGTATTAACAAATTATAGTAAATACTAACAAAAATATAGCGTGCAATTTGATCATTATAACATATGCTATTAACAATACAAACTAATTTCAAAGGCTTCATACAAAATGATTAGTTTGATACTATAAGTAGTAATTTAAACCTAGACATTTATGACACGTAATAAAATAACTAAGTCTGCTATACATGCCATATTTCAAAATAGTGTTTACAAAGTACCAAAAAGTATTGATAGTGTGGATGGGTCTCCGACGATCTTCAATTCCCGATCTGGCTTAGTAACTCTATAAGACAAGAAAAAGAAAAGAAGATAAGCATATAGCTTAGTAAGTATATAAATAACAAATAAGGAATCTAACATGTTTACAACATAACTCAATTATATCATATTTTTAAATTTTATTGTTTACTCCAATTTGATCAAGCTGTCCCTCCTGCGTCATGATCACTAAATAAATCATAACTCGAGTTACAAAACTCGAAATTCAAATCCGTAAAATTTCCCTGAATCTAGACTCATCAAAATTCTCACTAATTGTTTTTTAGAATTTTTGGTTTGGCCAATTAGTACAGTTTATTAGTTAAAGTTTCCCCTGTTACACAGCTCAACTGATCTGACCTCTGTCCACTACGAATTGAATTTCTCTCAATACACAATTCAAATAACCATGAAACCTGTTTCATTTAAAACTAGACTCAATAAGGAATTTAGGAATCTAAACTATATTTCTTAATTTTTTTTGTAAAATTTCTAATAATTTTTCAAAGTTGGAACATGGGATCACATAGTCATCCTGAGCAAGTCACACACAATTGTAAATATCTAAAAATATAGAATTCCTTTTCTTGCTATGTTTCTTTTATATGAAAATAGACTCATTAAGATTTAATTTCATATCTCATTCAATCTCTAATTAAATTTCTTCTATTTTTGGTGAATTTTCAAAATCACGTCACTGCTACTGTCTAAAACAGTTTTAATACTAATTTCACTCTTTCACACATTCTTTATACTAATCTCATTTTAACTTACACACACACACACACACACACATATATATATATATATATATATATATATATATATATCACAAATCATTTTCACCACATTTCATATATCACAAGTGTAGGTCCATGACTACAATGTCATCACAAAACCATCCCGTTGAACAATTCGGATTAATCCTCAATACTTGATGGTTTCAGCACACAGCCCCACCATGATATTTCATTTAGTTCGGCTCTCTTGTACACATGGTGAACACTTAGTAGCACTCATGCGACTTAGCCGATTTGTCTCGTAGCTCTCTTGTCTACATGGTGTCCTTCACTTGGAATCACGCATGCGACCTAGCTACATTTATCTCTCACGTAGCTCTATTGTCTGCATGGGATACATCCCGTATCACACATGTGACCTAGCTACTACATAGTATCTCGTAGCTTTCTAGTACACATGATGTGCACTCGGCACCATACATGTGACCTAGCTACACTCCCTCTATTTTATTCGATCTTTCTGAATGTTCAACCGGGATCTCTCATTCTATTACTTATTTTCATTCTTCCAATAGTCGATTTATACTTCAATATCAGCTAATATATATATATATATATAATAGGCTGAAATATAAGAATGTAAATGAAATTAATGTATTATTTACATACAAACTTACCTCGGTGCAAAATATGAGAATTTTGCAATTTAGTCCAAAACTTTCTCCTTCCCCCGTTCGAGGTTCGATTCCACGTCTTTCTTGATTATGAAGCTTGAAAGTTGAAGAAACCCTAGCTATGGAGGAGAGCAATTTTCTGCAGCAACTAATAATGAAGATGATAACCAATTTTGTGTTATTTTTCCCATTTTATTTCATTTAATATACAAATGACCAAAATGCCCTTACTACTAAACTTTCCAAAATTCCTTCCATGTCCAAATTTTGTCCATGAACTTAAAATTGGTCAAATTGCTATTTAAGACCTCCTAATTAATATTTCAATGCAATTTCATACTAAAAACTTCTAGAATGCAAATTTTGCAACTTATTCGATTTAGTCCCTACTTTCAATTTAAGCACTTTAGGCATAGAATTTCTTCACGAAATTTTCACACAATCATGCAATCATATCATAATCATCAAAATAATTATAAAATAATTATTTCTATCTCGAATTTGTGGTCACGAAACCACTATTCCGATTAGGCTCTAATTCGGGTTGTCACAATTCTCCCCCCTTTAAAGATTTTCGTCCCCGAAAATCTTACCGGTAAAGAGGTTCGCATCTTTGTTTCCTCATAGCTTCATCAGGTTCCCATGTAGCCTCTTCTATCCCATGTCTGTGCCACAATACTTTCACTAAGGTTATACTTTTATTTCTTAACTGTTTAATTTCTCGAGCCAAAATCTTTATTGGTTCCTCCTCATAGGTCATATCCGATCGAATCTCAATTTCTGTTGGAGAAATCACATGTGAAGGATCAGAACGATAACGTCGCAACATTGATACATGAAACACATTATGAATTATTTCTAACTCTGCCGGTAAGGCCAACCGATATGCCACTGGTCTAATCCTCTCAGTAATCTCATACGGCCCAATAAAACGCGGACTCAACTTGCCTTTTCGGCTAAATCTCAGAATTTTTTTCCATGGTGATACCTTCAAGAACACTTTATCACCCACTTGAAATTCAATCTCTTTTCTTTTTAAATCTGCATATGAATTTTGTCGATCTGAAGCAGCTTTCAAGCAATCCCGAATTACTTTTATTTTCTCTTTGGTTTCTTTAACTAGATCAACTCCGTGAATCTGTTTCTCACTAAGTTCGGTCCAATATAAAGGAGTCCGACACTTACGACCATACAAGGCTTCGTATGGTGCCATTTGTATACTTGACTGATAACTATTATTGTAGGCAAATTCAATCAAAGATAGATATTTCTCCCAACTACCTCCAAATTCTAAGACACAACATCTAAGCATATCCTCGAGTACCTGGATTACTCTTTCCAACTGACCATCTGTTTGTGGATGAAACGCGGTACTAAAGTTCAATTTTGTACCCAAAGCTTCTTGTAACTTTTTCCAAAATCTTGAGTTAAATCTCAGATCTCTGTCTGATATTATTGACATAGGTACTCCGTGCAACCTCACAATTTCAAAGAATATATAATTCGGCTAATTTATCAAGTGAGTAATCGATGCGTCATCGGTATAAAGTGGGCTGACTTTGTTAATCTATCAACCACTACCCAGACAACATCCTTCTTTTTAGGAGTCAAAGGCAAACCGGTCACAAAATCCATGGTAATCTTGTCCCATTTCCACTCAGGCACCATTACCGGTTGAAGTAATCCTGAAGGCACTTGATGTTCAGCTTTTACTTGTTGACAGATCAAACACTTGGTTACAAATTCAGAAATGTCCCTTTTCATACCTGGCCACCAATACAACTTCTTTAAATCATTATACATTTTTGTGCTACCAGGGTGAACTGATAAACAGCCACTGTGCGCTTCATGTAATATTTTCTGAATTAATTCATCGTTTTTCGGTACACATATCCTGTCTCGAAACATCAAACAGTCGCCTGGTCCAACTCGAAAATCTGAGTCGTAACTTGATTCGCATTGAGTTCTCTTGGTTCGTTACTCACTATCGTTCTTTTGAGCATCACAAATCAACTGGAGAAATAATGGTTTAGCCCTCATCTCTGCTAAGATTGACCCATCATCAGACAATGCTAACCCCGTATTCATGGCTCTCAAAGTAAAAAGAAATTTCCTGCTCAAGGCGTCAGCAACTAAATTTGCTTTTCCCGGATGATAATCAATCACTAGATCATAATCCTTTAATAATTCAAGCCATCTTCGCTGTCACAGATTCAAATCCTTTTGATTCATCAAATACTTCAAACTTTTGTGATCAGTAAAAATTCGGCATTTTTCACCATACAAATAATGTCGCCAAAATTTTCAAGGCAAAGACAATAACGCCAATTCCAAATCATGTATAGGATAGTTCTTCTCATACGGTTTTAACTGTCTTGAAGCATAAGCTATCACCTTACCCTCTTGCATCAACACACATCCAAGGCACATCAATGATGCATCACTATAAATTACTTAACTCCTTTCCTAGCTCTGGGCTGTACTAAAATTGGTGCTTCATCAATCGTGCTTTCAACTTTTCAAAACTCTGCTGGCATTTATCAGTCCATTCAAACTTAACATTCTTTTGCAACAACATAGTCATAGGAGAGGCAATCATCGAAAATCCCTCAACAAAACGTCTATAATATCCGGCCAAGCTTAAAAAACTTCTAACCTCGGATACATTCTTTGGCGGTTTCCAATCAACGATCGCAGAAATCTTACTTGGATCCACCCGAATACCATCATCTGAGACTATATGTCCCAAAAATTTGACTTCACGGAGCCAGAACTCACTTTTACTAAACTTAGCAAACAGTTTCTTTTCTCTCAAGATCTGCAATATGGTTCTCAAGTGTTTGGCATGTTCAGACTCATCCCGAGAATAAATTAGAATGTCATCTATAAACACTACTACAAACTTATCCAAATATGGCCGAAAGATCCGATTCATTAAGTCCATAAATATAGCTGGAGCATTTGTTAAGCCGAAAGGCATCACAAGAAACTCATAATGTCCATACCTTGTCCTAAAGGCGGTTTTCGGCACATCCGACTCCTTAACTCTCAACTAGTAGTAACCAGACCTCAAATCGATCTTTGAAAACACCGTGGCCCCCTTTAACTGATCGAATAAATCATCAATCCTCGGCAATGGGTACTTGTTCTTTATAGTCACCTTATTAAGTCGATTAATCAATGCAAAGTCTCATTGAACCATCCTTCTTCTTTACGAACAATACAGGAGCACCCTAAGGAGAGAAACTCGGTCTTACAAATCCCTTATCTATTAACTCCTGCAACTGAGCCTTCAATTCTTTTAATTCAGTCGGAGCCATTTTATATGGAGCAATCGAGATCGGTGCGATGCAGGCAAAAAAACCAATGACAAACTCTCTCTATCTCTCTGTTCGAGGCAACCTGGCAATTCCTCCGAAATACATCCGGGAACTCACGGACTATCGATGACTGATTCAAACTTTAGTTGAGGCAATTCAGTATTCATTACATAAGCGAGATAAGCTTCACACCCTTTCCTCATGTATTTCTGTGCAGACATGTGCGAAATCACCATAGGCAATTTATTTGATTCATCTGTTTCAACCCACAGAATTTCTCCATTTTCACATTTCAACTCTAGTGTTTTTTGTTTACAATCTACCTTGGCATCATACAATGTCAACCAGTCCATTCCCAAGATAACGTCAAACTCATCAAATGGTAACAGCATCAAATTAGCCGGAAAACAGTGACCTTGAATCATTCATGGGCAATTCTTGCAAACCTTGTCAACTAGCACATATTGGCCTAAGGGGTTCGACACTTTAATCGTAAACTCAGTAAACTCAACAGACAAATTTTTATTAGATACTAAATTCATGCAAATATAAGAATGAGTGGACCCGAGATCAATCAATGAAATAACAATAGTATCATAAAGAGAGAATGTACCAGTAATGACATCCGGAGATGATGCATCTTCTCGAGCACGTATACCATAAGCTCTAGTAGGTGTTCTAGCTTCTAATCTTGCCACTGAATCTTTCATCACAGTTTTACTACTAGTCCCACCTCCAGTATTTCTCGGTGGTCTACCTCTACTAGCGGTGGTATTCTGTCTAGCACTCTGAAATCTTTCTTCTTTAACTTTCTCCGGACAGTCTCTAATAAAATGCTCGCGAGAACCGCACCTGAAATAAGCTCGCTCGGTTCCCCAACACTCAGCATAATGTTGCCTGCCACATTGTTGACACTCGGGCTTTCTAGGTCGCACATTACCCACACTTGCCATCGAAGTAGCTTGAGCTTTAGACCTCGAATATGCTCTACCACGATCTCTGTGTGAATCCCTAGTTGAAACTGTCACTCGAGGGTTTGTCTCTTTGGACCTCTTTGATTGAGATTG
This sequence comes from Gossypium longicalyx, assembly GCA_025698465.1. Lineage (NCBI taxonomy): Eukaryota > Viridiplantae > Streptophyta > Magnoliopsida > Malvales > Malvaceae > Gossypium > Gossypium longicalyx. The sequence continues at coordinate 59,552,478 of CM046995.1, read as the reverse complement.
AAATGGCTTGCTTATCGGCCTTTTTCTGACATCTCGAGCCTCAATAGTAGCTTTTCTTCTTTCTTTGTTCAAGTCTTCGGCTTTAAGAGCTCGATCAACCAATACTACAAATTCTTTCAACTTCAAAATTCCTACAAGCACTTTAATGTCCTCATTTAGCCCATCTTCAAACCTTCTGCACATAATGGCCTCGGTGGACACACATTCCTGGGCATACTTGCTGAGTCTCACAAATTTGCGTTCATACTCTGCCACAGACATCTTGCCCTGCTTCAATTCAAGGAACTCCTTCTATTTTTTGTCAACAAATCGCTGACTTATGTATTTCTTTCTAAATTCTTCCTGGAAGAAATCCCAAGTAACTCTTTCTTTTGGCACCACTGCTACCAAAGTCTTCCACCAGTGGTAGGCCGAATCTCTCAAAAGTGATACAGCACACTTTAAGCACTTTTCGGGTGTACATGAGAGCTCATCAAATACACGGGTAGAATTTTCAAGCCAGAATTTCGCTTTCTCAGGATCATCATCGATCTTTGCTCTAAACTCTTCGGCCCCTTATTTTCGAATCTTGTCAACCGGAGGCTTGTTCATTCTTACCAAATCTATGCCTTGAGCAGCTACAGGAATCGTCTGAGGTATAGGAGGGGGTGGAGGAGGTTGAGCATTTGGATTTGCTCGAATAAATTCAGTATACCAATTGTTCATCATTTGGAGAAAGGCATCCTTTGCCTCATCTCCCTGTCTCAATGTCTCAGGTCTACTTTTCACAGGTGCGCGTCCCCTTGTACGGAGCCAGCGCATTACTAGCACATCATCACCGCAGTTCCTTCAAGATCCATTACTATATTAAAACAAAACAGAGTTTAGAATAATCAGGAGTCACCACACTATCACAATATTTTTATGGCATGTATAACTAGACTTTTACATACACTTTATTAGTCTGAGAATCGACTAAACCATAGCTCTGATACCACTAAATGTAACACCCCTTACCTGTATCCGTCATTTGGAGCAGTGCGAGGTATTAACAAATTATAGTAAATACTATTAAATAAAACCCAACAAAAATATAGCGTGCAATTTGATCATTATAACATATGCTATTAACAATACAAACTAATTTCAAAGGCTTCATACAAAATGATTAGTTTGATACTATAAGTAGTAATTTAAACCTAGACATTTATGACACGTAATAAAATAACTAAGTCTGCTATACATGCCATATTTCAAAATAGTGTTTACAAAGTACCAAAAAGTATTGATAGCGTGGATGGGTCTCCGACGATCTTCAATTCCCGATCTGGCTTAGTAACTCTATAAGATAAGAAAAAGAAAAGAAGATAAGCATATAGCTTAGTAAGTATATAAATAACAAATAAGGAATCTAACATGTTTACAACATAACTCAATTATATCATATTTTTAAATTTTATTGTTTACTCCAATTTGATCAAGCTGTCCCTCCTGCGTCATGATCACTAAATAAATCATAACTCGAGTTACGAAACTCGAAATTCAAATCCGTAAAATTTCCCTGAATCTAGACTCATCAAACTTCTCACTAATTGTTTTTTAGAATTTTTGGTTTGGCCAATTAGTAGAGTTTATTAGTTAAAGTTTCCCCTGTTACATAGCTCAACTGATCTGACCTCTGTCCACTACGAATTGAATTTCTCTAAATACACAATTCAAATAACCATGAAACCTGTTTCATTTAAAACTAGACTCAATAAGGCATTTAGGCATGTAAACTATATTTCTTAATTTTTTTTGTACAATTTCTAATAATTTTTCAAAGTTGGAACATGGAATCACATAGTCATCCTGAGCAAGTCACACACAATTGTAAATATCTAAAAATATAGAATTCCTTTGCTTGCTATGTTTCTTTTATATGAAAAGAGACTCATTAAGATTTAATTTCATATCTCATTCAATCTCTAATTAAATTCCTTCTATTTTTGGTGAATTTTCAAAATCACGTCACTGCTACTGTCTAAAACAGTTTTAATACTAATTTCACTCTTTCACACATTCTTTATACTAATCTCATTTTAACTTACACACACACACACACATATATATATATATATCACAAATCATTTTCACCACATTTCATATATCACAAGTGTAGGTCCATGACTACAATGTCATCACAAAACCATCCCGTTGAACAATTCGGATTAATCCTCAATACTTGATGGTTTCAAAGACACAAATTTCACCATGATATTTCATTTAGTTCGGCTCTCTTGTACACATGGTGACCACTTAGTACCACTCATGCGACCTAGCCGATTTGTCTCGTAGCTCTCTTGTCTACATGGTGTCCTTCACTTGGAATCACGCATGCGACCTAGCTACATTTATCTCTCACGTAGCTCTCTTGTCTGCATGGGATACATCCCATATCACACATGTGACCTAGCTACTACATAGTATCTCGTAGCTTTCTTGTACACATGATGTGCACTCGGCACCATACATGTGACCTAGCTACACTCCCTCTATTTTATTCGATCTTTCCGAATGTTCAACCAGGATCTCTCATTCTATTACTTATTTCCATTCTTCCAATAGTCGATTTATACTTCAATATCAACTAATTTATATATATAATAGGATGAAATATAAGAATGTAAATGAAATTAATGTATTATTTACATACAAACTTACCTCGGTGCAAAATATGGGAATTTTGCAATTTAGTCCAAAACTTTCTCCTTCCCCCGTTCGAGGTCGATTCCACGTCTTTCTTGATTATGAAGCTTGAAAGTTGAAGAAACCCTAGCTATGGAGGAGAGCAATTTTCGGCAGCAACTAATGAAGATGATAACCAATTTTGTGTTATTTTTCCCATTTTATTTCATTTAATATACAAATGACCAAAATGCCCTTACTACTAAACTTTCCAAAAATTCCTTCCATGTCCAAATTTTGTCCATGAACTTAAAATTGGTCAAATTGCTATTTAAGACCTCCTAATTAATATTTCAATGCAATTTCATACTAAAAACTTCTAGAATGCAAATTTTGCAACTTATTCGATTTAGTCCCTACTTTCAATTTAAGCACTTTAGGCATAGAATTTCTTCACGAAATTTTCACACAATCATGCAATCATATCATAATCATCAAAATAATTATAAAATAGTTATTTCTATCTCGGATTTGTGGTCACGAAACCACTATTCCGATTAGACTCTAATTCGGGTTGTCACAATTCTCCCCCTTTAAAGATTTTCGTCCCCGAAAATCTTACCGGTAAAGAGGTTCGGGTACTGTTTCCTCATAGCTTCATCAGGTTCCCATGTAGCCTCTTCTATTCCATGTCTGTTTGAGTAAATGACTATCCAAAATTTTGATTCCTGATCAAAGGAATCTGTTTCCTCTTTAGAACCTTAATCTCTCAATCCAAAATTCGCACAAGTTCCTCCTTAAAAGACAGATCCAGTCTAATCTCTATCTCCTCAATCTGGACAATGTGAGAAGGATCAAGTTGATAATGTTTCAACATTGATACATGGAAGACATTCTGGAGGCAACTTGAGCTGATAAGTTACTGGACCAATTCTCTTAAGTATCTGATAGGGTCCAATAAACCTAGGACTCAACTTTCCTTTTTGACCAAACCTTAGAACCTTTCTCCACGGAGAGACCTTAAGGAAAACCCGATCACCCACACTAAACTTAATATCTTACCACTTTAGATTAGCTTAAGACTTCTGTCTATTCGAAGTCGCTTTTAACTTGTCCTGGATTAAACTGACCTTACACTCGATTTCCTAAACCAAATTTGGACCCAACATCTTTTTCTCGCCCAACTCAGTCCAACATAAGGGTGTAGACACTTTCTACCATAAAGAGCCTCATAAGGTGCCATCTAAATACCAGACTGAAAGCTGTTATTGTAGGCGAACTCAGCCAATAGCAAATTCTCCTCCTAACTACCTTGAAAATTAGTAATATAACTTCTCAACATATCCTCCAAAATCTAAATAACCTTTTTAGATTGACCAGTTTACTACAGATGGAACGCTGTACTGAAATCTAATCGGGTACCCAAAGCCTCATGCAACTTTTTCTAGAATCGAGATGTAAATCGGGGATCTCGATATGAAATAATCGACACTAGCACCCCATGCAATTTCACTACCTCATAGATATAGAGTTTAGCAAGCTTCTGAAGAGTAAAATCAGTACGAACCGGTAGAAAATGAGTAGAGTTGGTCGACTTATCCACAATAACCCACACTGAATCTTTCTTAGTAGGTGTTAAAGGTAACCCACTAACAAAGTCCATGGTCACTCTCTCCCATTTCCACTGAAGAATTTTGATCTGTTGTAATAACCCAGACGAAAATTGATGCTCAGCCTTAACCTATTTAGAAGTCAGACACTTGGATACATATTTCATTACCTTTCGCTTCACACCAGGCCACCAATATAACTCCCTCAAATCTTGATACATCTTAACACCTCTAAGATGCATAACATAAGGGCTGCTATACGCTTTCAGGAGTATGGAATGCCTCAAATCTCGATCATATGGCATACAATACCTACCTCTAAAACATAAAACACCATTCAAACTAATCCTAAAGTAATCCATTGAACCATCCTTAACCTGCTTAAATTGAGTTATTAAAAAAAATCCAGTGACTACTTATCCTTAATTTCCTAAACCAACGTAGACTTCACCTGCAACTTAGCTAAAATGCCTCCATCATCATATAAACTCAATCGGGCGAACATAGCTCTTAACTTAAACATTGTCCTTCTACTCAAGGTATCAGCCACAATATTGGCCTTTCTAGGGTTATAATCAATCGTACAGGCATAATCCTTTAAAAAGCTTGATCCAACGATGTTTTTTCAAGTTAAGCTCTTTCTAAAAGAGGAGATATTTAAGACTCTTATGATCCATGTAAATAATACACTTCTCATCATAGAAATAGTGTCTCTATATCTTAAGAGTGAAGATAACAACTATCAATTCCGAATCATGAGTTTGATAGTTGAACTCATGTAACTTAAGTTGTCTCGAGGCATAAGCTACCACTTTGCCACATTGCATTAGAACACATCCAAAACCAATAAGTGATGCATCATTGAAGACAACATAGTTCTTACTAGATTTCAACTGAATCAAAACTGGAGCTTGAGTCAACACAGATTTTGACTTTTTGAAACTTGCTTGCTGGTCATAGGTCCATTTAAAGGGAGTGTTCTTCCTTAATAACTTGGCCAATAGAGCTGCAATAAAGGAGAAACCCTCCACAAACCTTTAATAATATCTTGCCAAATTGAGAAAACTCTAAATTTTTGAAACATCCTTTGGCTATTTCCAACCTAAGATGGCTTCAATCTTTTTTTGATCCACCCGAATGCCCTCAGTAGACACCACATGTCCCAAAAACAAAACCTCTTACAACCAGATTTCACATTTACTAAGCTTAGCGAAAAGATTCTTCTCATAGAGAATCTGTAGAACTACTCTCAGATTCTCATCATGCTCAAATTTAGACTTAGAGTAAACAAATATGTCTTCGATAAACACAATGACGAACTGATCGAAAAAGGGCGAAAAAACCCAGTTCATGAGATCCATGAATGCAGTTGGAGCATTCGTTAAGCCAAAGGGCATAACTAAGAACTTAAGTGACCGTAATGAGTCCTAAATGCAATCTTAGGTACATCACATTCTTTCACCTTAAGCTATTAATACCCAGACCTCAAGTCAATCATGGAAATGACAATTGCACCTCTAAACTGGTTAGACAAATCATCAATTATGGATAAGGGGTACTTTTTCTTTATTGTTAGCTTATTCAACTGCCTAAAGTCAATGCACAATATGAGTGACCCATCTTTCTTTTTAACAAAGAGAACCGTTACACCCCATGGTGAAACACTAGTTCTTATGAAACCCCAGTTCAAAAGCTCTTGAAGCTGCACCTTCAGCTCTTTCAATTCTTTAGTTGCCATGCGATAGGGAGTGATGGACACAGGTGTTGTTCCCGATAGCCACTCAATTCCAAATTCCACCTTTCACTCAAGAGGTAACCCTAATAGCACCTCGGGAAGAATGTCCGAAAATTCCCTAACTGTACAAATATTATCCACTGAAGAACCAACTGCGTTTGCATCTCGAACGTAGGCCATAAATGCCTCACACCCTTTCTAAGCCTTCTTCTCCGCTACCATAGCAGAGATCACATTTGACAGATAACTTCGGCGCTCACCAACCATAACAATTTCCTTTTTGGTCACTATCTTTAATGTTACCCTTTTCATAGCACAAACCAGATTGACTTGGTGTTCAACCAACCAATCCATCCCCAAAATTAGATCAAACTCATTAAATGGCAGTTCCATCAAATATACAGGAAAAACTTCCCTTTGGATCTCCAAATGGCATCTCTTATAAATTCTATCTACAATCACAGATTGTACTAAAGGGCTGACTAAAGTAACAATTCTAAAAGTCTTCTCTACCCTAACCCCTAGTTTAGCAGCCACATCACATGCAATATACGAGTGTGTAGATCCAATATCTATAAGTGCAAATAAGAAATTGAATGGATAAAGAATGTACCTACCATGACATCAACCACATAGACCAAGGTAGGCTGCCTAGCTTCGGTTCAATTTGCACCCTGATCCGGTGATCTCTGCCCCTAATTACCATTATGATTCTGAACATGGACGCTACAAGGAAATTGATTACCCATTTGATTCTATACCCTGTTTTAACCCTAATTCTATACCAGTGCTTGCATCTAATTTACCCGACAAGGACAATTTTTAACCCTATGTTTAGCTGAACCATAACTAAAACAGACTCCTAATCTTTTCTAACATTTGCCCAAATGGCATTTATCAGAGAACCCACATTTCAGAAATCCACCAACCCATTACCCGCTAGTACATTAATCTGTTGTGGCCTAACATCTCTACCCCGCTTTATAGGTCACAGGTTTGAGCTTGCGGGACCAGGTTCCCTATTTCGCTGAGCCTTATTCTTATCCCTCTTTTCGTTCTCCTCACGCTTAATTTCCTTCACAATTTTGGTCTTCTCAACCAAAGCCTCAAACACATGTTTCTAAATAGGGGTTACTTGAATCCTTAAATCATACCTCAACCCATTTTCAAAACTTAAACTCTTATCTAGCTCAGTCGCCACCATACCAGGTGCATAGCGGCTCAACCTCATACCTAAAGACTGACATGTCAGCCTACTTAAGCTCAATGAATTCCAACTACCGGGCCTCAACATATCAGGTGCATAAAAACTTCCTCTGAAAGTTATCTTGAAAATATACCCAATTGATAGGTTCAGGCAGCATACGCCTAACAAATGATTGCCACTATCTAAAGGCCTCGTCCCTAAAAAAGGACACATCGCCCTTGAGTTTCTACTCGAGAGTGTAGTCCAAATCTTCTAATATACACTTAGTGGTCTCCAACCAATACTCAACCACTGTAGGGGTTGTTCTAGCAACACCCTTGAACAACTCTACCTCACTCAAACGGAGCATTTCAACAACTGGCTCACAACTACGAGTACTAGATTGGGCCCCAGCTACCCTCTGTAGTACCCTCAACATAGCATGGGTTACTACATTATCCCTAACATCCTTAGTATTCTGATTCCCAAACCCTAGTAGTGGGTGCATCAACAATCTCATTTGTTTCCAAATCGAGCATATGTTCCAATGTAGTAGAATACTCAACTTGAGCCACCGTTGTCACCCTCCACGGCCTCTTGTACTACGATTTCGTGTGCCATAGGTACTTATTAGGGATTTCTTGTTTTCTTATTTTATCTACAGTTCAAAAATAAGAAGTACTTAGTGATTTTTAGTTAAAGATTTCTCTTTCAGTTCTAATTTTTTTAATTCTTGGTTTTAAATTTTATGCAATGTACCATACCATGTCTCTATAGTTTCAGTAATATTTATTCAACAACCAGTATCGAAATCTCGGACTTATTTTCTTTGAAAATTTATTTTCTATTTCTTTTTTTTTCAAAAATTCTCGTAGCTCGTTTTCCCCAAAATTTTATTTTTTTTAATGTATGCACATAGAACCATTTTAAAAGAAAACTCAGACTGAGTTTATGAATCGGGCACTGATAACCTCCCTAACCTGGTCTAGATATTATGGCCAAATCATAAAGGCTATATTAGCCACCAGAATGGTTAACAGACTTTAAAAGCTTTTCGAAGAGAATCCCTAACTCGTCTAATTTTTCAAAAAATGTAGTTGCTCCTTAGGTTAGGTTAAAATGTTCATTTAATAGTCCATTCTAACTTTAGAATTCATTATTTAATATAGGTGAACATATTTGTAAAATCATATTGTCATCGACTCATTCCATAAAAACCATGAACCCATGTTTTGCAGTGAAAATAAACCATGCCAGTTTTTTCTTAGTCCAAATAACATGCATTTACTGGTTATTAAGTCTAAACTATTCAACATGTGATGCATGCATAAAATATTCCCCAAAACAAAATTACCAAGCCATAGTCTTGTCTAACAAAACTAAATTCCAAAAACTAGTGAAAAGTTATAAAGAAATTATTTATTATAAAATCAGTCCGATGTTCGAGAGTCGTCCACATGTCGAGTTTGGTCCTGGTTTTGAGCATTACTTGAGAAGTAGGAAACTAAAGGGGTGAGCATAAGAAAGCTCAGTGTAAGCCTAAGCAAAAGTAGACATACAAACAATTAGAATATCAAACGTCATAGTACATAATACATACAGTTCACCATGGCATAACAATTTATGTGTATGCCATGCTCAGTGGAATGTGCAATAATCTTACCCATCCATCCACTACACACAACGAGTTCCTTGAAACCCGTCTACCGAACTTCAAACAGCGCGATCTAAAGTTGTGGTTAAACCACCAGTAATAGTTATAAAGATTAACTGCCAGTATAAGTGCAGATAATGCTGCCACTATTGTGGTCACACCACCAATGATGCAGGTTAATACGCTACCAGTAGTTCTAAATACACAATGGCTTTTGCAGATAAAAGCTACCAGTAATGTGATTATATCTCCCAATGTTCTCATTACTCTGATGCAGTGCACTGAGAACAATAATGTGAACTTTAAATACTGCCAGTACTCCACGAAACTCTTCCGTCATCCAAAAAACCCAACCCTATGAGTGCATAATGGCATACTAATCATGTAGCACATATTGCTAAACAATATAATTACATTAACAATATCATACCAATCATGTAGCATAACATGCTACACAATAGAGTAACAGTATCAGTAAAAATATCAATTGCATGCTCAACATACATCGGTTTAATAGTTTCAAAGACATGATTTCTGTGAAATCTATGTTAAACTAGTAATCAAAACGTGCTTACATACAAGCAGTATCATATCAATTACAATTATATAGTCAATTAAAAATTAATGAAGTCTCAATCATACTTACAGGAGCTCTAAAATGCATGTAAGTACTTAGGAACTAAAATGAAACATTTCACAAAATAGAGGGAAACTATGAAATAGAGGGTCATATGGTCATGTGTGGAGCCCGTGTGAGGGGGTATAGCCTGTGTTATTGAGGTACACGGCTGTGTGGCCAAACCATGTAACACACTATGACCGTGTGCAAATCAATAACTTTTTCCAATAGTGGCCACACGACCGTCTGCCAGGCCGTGTCACCTTCCTTAGGCTATGTGGCCCTATTTTAACCATATCAACATAATGGCACACAGTTGTGCTGACTGCCTGTGTGTGGTGCACGCCTGTATGTGCAAGCCATTTGGTCTAAAATGTAATACTCTTAACCCGAATCTGTCGCCAAATCAGGGTTATGAGGCATTACTGATCAATACACAGCTCAGAACAGTCATTCATTACGATTCAAGCACAAAGTAATATAATCTCCTTTACAATTACATAATTAAACATAATTCATCTCATATACCGAGCTTACATTAAGACATCCTTTAGTACAATTTCATGCCTTTAACTAAATACTAAACATACCATTTTGTATATCTATACATATTCGCATATTAAACCATATCAATCCATATCACACGACATATTATTCATTAGCATATAAGACATTAGCTAACATTACAACATGGCCAAATATACTTTTAATACTACTAATTTATGCGCAATTCACCAGTATAACAATAGCTATTTCTAAACCCAATTACCGAACCAAACATACCCAATTCATATACTAAGAATTATGCCAAAATTACATATATACAATCAATTCATTTCTCATTTATCCGGCTAGCAAATTGCCTCAAAATTTATACCAATTCCACCATTCAATATTAAGCTAATTATACTATTTCATAACCTAATACAAACATCAACATGTCACATTATAACTATATATATATATATATACATACCATATACTAAAATCTCATACTTATCAAAATGAGTCAAATACCAAAGCCGAATATACAACCACATATATAACACATTTCATAATCATGCATTAAACTAACATCTTGACCTTTAAATACCAAACCACAAACAATCATGTCATAGGCATATGTATTTATTTTACCTGTCATTAGCCGAATATAATTATACATCATATATCATAATTTATTTCACAAAATGACCAAAGCAATTTTCATCATTCACAAACTAATTTACAAGGTGATTTATACATCAAAACATAGGACATTAATAAGCCACATCAAATAGCCAAATTCACATGGTATAGCATAGTCATTACGTAACAAATATGAACACATACCAACATTAACATCTAACTGAATAATTAACCACAAATGCAAACTATGCCATCAAACAAACTTCCCAAAATGAGCTAATTAACAAGACCGATTATTCAGAAGCATTGACATCATTATCAAGCCATTTTCGCATGGCTATTTATACACAATTCAAAACTAAGAATATCAAAACTAACTTAAACATGCCATATACCATAATTTCAAACTTCAAAAGTATCGAATAACATTCGATAGTGTGACGACGGTCCTTGACGATCCCCAAGCTCGAGCTAACTTTAGTATATCTATAAAACAATAAAAGAACACACTAGGTAAGCTTCGAAAGCTTAGTAAGCCATAAGCAAATAAATCATCTCAAGAGCATTAATAAATCAATTCAAATAGGCCACATTTAACAAATCATATACACATATACAATCACTTTTCTCATATAATCCATATTACCATATTAAGTAACTTCACTTACCTTATTTCTCAATGAACATATAAACTTCATACGTACCTGAATTTTTTAACTCCAATTCACATTTGGTCTCATTTTGACATTGCCCATTGAACCATTAGGAATTGTTAAGGATACTCGGAAACACATATATCACATACAATGCCATATCCCAGATATGGTCTTACATGTTATCACATATCGATGTCTCTATCCCAGACAGGGTCTTACACGAAATCTCATATCGACGCCAATGTCCCAGACATGGTCTTACATGAAGACACACCTTGGAAGTCCAAATGTCATGACATCAGTATCCTATACTATTCCTAAGGTTCATACGGGGCTTTCAACTTAGTAACTCAATCAATTTATACTTGAAACAAGTACTCCAATGCTCAATTCAATTCAGCAACATATATAAATAAACAGTTCAATTCGGCAATATATACATTTAAATTAAAAACAAAACATTTATTTGCATATGAACTTACCGCGTACGGAAATGAACGGATCAGAACAACTATTCAACAACTTTCAACTTCCCCCAATCCAAATTAGATTTCTTTCTTTCTTGATCTAAATAAATTCAAATTTTAACTTATTTAATCACATATTCATTCAATTTCACCCAAAAACATATAAATGGGCAATTTGGACATTAGTCCTTAATATTTTGCATTTTCTCAATTTAGTCCCTATTTCAAAACAACACATAATACACAAAATTTCAATAGACTCATACTTGGCCGAATCTTCCCTAGGTCCCTAACAGCCCATTAATTCCATTTATTTTACCTTTTAACCTCTCAATTTACAAATTTCACAATTTAATCCTTAATAAGCATTTTTATCAAAAATCACTTAATAAACTATGAAAATCTAACAACAATTATTTATTTTTCATCATCAAACAACAAAAAGCTTGAATATCCATCAATGGGATTTCACAAATTCATCATCAAATCTAAAACTTAAAGCATGGGTTAGCTAATATACGAAAGCAACGATCTCAAAAACGTAAAAATTATCAAAAATCGAGCAATTAAACATACCTAAATCAAGCTCCCTAGGTGCCAAACTTAAAAGCTTCAACAATGGTGTCTTTCTTTCTCACATTTGACCATAGAGATGAACATGCATGATTTTCTTACGTTTTTATTTTATTTTATTAACATTAATTCACAAATTACTATATTAACCTTTATTAATTCACATGCTATAAATACAAAAAATAATATTAAAATATTTTTATGACCTCAAATTTGTGGTTCTAAAACCACTATTCCGATTTAGCTAAAATCGGGATATTACTACTCTCCCCGTTAGGGATTTTCATCCCTGAAAATCTTACCAGTGAATAGGTTTGGATACTGCTCTCTCATAGCATCCTCGGACTCCCACATAGCTTCTTCAACCCCGTGTCGATGCTATAAGACTTTCACTAATGCGATTTTCTTATTTCTCAATTCTTTAACCTCGCGATCTAAAATTCAGATCGGTTCTTCTTCATATGTCATATCAGACTGAATCTCAATCTCAGACGGAGAAATCACATGCTAGGGATCGGATCGATATCGTCGAAGCATCGATACATGAAATACATTATGAATCATTTCTAACTCAGGTGGCAACAACAATCTAGAACTGGCCTAATACGCTCGATAATCACATACGGCCCGATGAATCTCAGACTTAACTTGCCTTTACGACCGAACTGAAGTCTTTTCTTCCACGAAGAAACTTTTAAAAACACTTTATCCCCAATCTAAAATTCAATATCTTTCCGTTTCAAGTCTGCGTATGATTTCTGACGCTATCACGAATCACTTTCACTTTCTGTTCAGTCTATTTAATCAATTCGACTCGGTGAATTTTATTCTCGCTAAGCTTTGTCCAATACAAAGGTGTTCAACATTTGCGACCGTACAAAGCTTCGTATGGTGCCATTTCTATACTCGATTGAAAGCTATTATTATACGCAAATTCAATCAATGGCAAATATAGTTCCCACGTACCTTCAAACTCAAGAATGCAACATCTCAACATATCATCGAGTATTTGAATAATTCACTAGGATTGACCATCTGTTTACGGATGAAAAGTAGTACTAAAGTGTAGCTTTGTACCCAGTGCATCTTGCAGTTTCTTCCAAAACCGCGATGTGAACCTCGAATCTCTATCTGAAACAATAGAAATAGGTACTCTGTGCAATCTTACAACCTCAGAAATGTACAACTCAGCTAACTTATCGAGTGAATAATCCATTCGTACCAGAATGAAATGAGCCAATTTGGTCAGTCTATCAACAACCACCCATATCGCATCTTTCTTACTGGGAGCCAGGGGCAAACCCGATACAAAATCCATAGTGATTCTGTCCCATTTCCACTCGAGAATCATAATTGACTGCAGTAACCCAGATGGTACCTGATGCTCAGCTTTGACTTGCTGACAGATTAAACATTTCAAAAAAAATTCAGAGATATCACACTTCATACCAGACCACCAGTAAAGCTGTTTCAGATCGTTATATATTTTCGTACTTCCTGGATGAATAGATAACCGACTATTATGAGCTTAATTTAAAATTATTTGAACCAACTCTGAATTTCTCGAGACACATAATCGGCCTCTGAATCTCAAACAATCATCAGTATCAACCCAAAATTCTGAATCAGTGTTCGAATCATTTTGAGCTGGTTTTGCTAATATTTCTTTATCGACTTTTTGAGTTTCACAAATTTGCTATAAAAACAACAATTTTGCTTTCATCTCATCTACAATCGCACCCTCATCAGATAAGGCTAATTGAGTATGCATTGCACGTAGAGCAAACAAACATTTCTGACTTAATGCATCAGCAACAACATTGGCCTTTCTTGGATGGTAGTCAATCCCTAGCTCGTAATCTTGTAACAATTCCAACCATCTCTGCTACCGCAAATTCAAATATTTATGAGGCATCTGATATTTCAAACTCTTGTGATCTGAATAAATATGACATTTCTCTCCAAACAGGTAGTGGTGCCAAATATTCAACGCGAACACAATAGCTGCTAATTCCAAATAGTGCGCCGGGTAATTCTTCTCATGCGACTTCAATTGTCTCGAGGCATAAGCTATGACCTTGCCTTCCTGCATCAAAACATAGCCCAGACCATTCAACAATGCATCACTATAGATTACGAATTCTTTACCCGATTTTGGCTGAACTAAACTGAAGCTTCGGTCAATAAAGCTTTCAACTGATAAGAAATTTTCTGGCATTTATCTGACCACTCGAACTTAATATCTTTTTGTAGCAGCTTTGTCATCGGAGTTGCAATCATGGAGAAGCCATTTACAAATCTTCTATAATAACTGGCGAGTCCCAAAAAACTACGAACTTCAAATACATTTCTCGGAGGCTTCCAATCCATTATTGTTGAAATCTTACTCGGATCGACTCGAATACTCGATGCTGACACAATATGCCCCAGAAAACCAAATTCTCGTAACCAGAACTCACATTTACTGAACTTTGCATCTCACAAAGTCTGTAGCACTATTATCATATGTTCATCTTGCTCGGATTAATCACTGGAATAAATAAAGATGTCATCTATAAACACAACAAAAAATCTATCCAAATACGGTCTAAAGATCTGATTCATTAGGTAGATAAAAATAGCAGGCGCATTCGTTAATCCGAAAGGCATAATTAGGAACTCATAATGCCCGTACCTCTTTCAGAAAGAAGTTTTCGTCACATCGAAGTCTTTAACTTGCAACTGATAATAACCCGATCTCAAATCTATCTTTGAAAACACTGTATCTCCTTTCAACTGATCAAACAAATCGTCAATTCGTGGCAGAGGATATTTATTCTTGATAGTCGCTTTATTGAGTTGTCGATAATCGATGCACATTCTCATAGTTTCGTCTTTCTTTTTCACAAAGAAAACTGGTGTACCCTAGGGAGAATAACTCGGTCGTGCGAAACCTCTATCTATCAACTCTTGCAACTGAGCTTTCAACTCTTTTAATTCGGTCGGGCTATTCTGTATGGAGCTATCGATATCGGAGTTGCTCCCGGCACTAAGTCGATACCAAATTCAACTTCTCTAATTGGTGGCAAACTTGATAACTCTTCAAGAAACACATCTGAATATTCACACACAACTGGTACTGATTCAATCTTCTGTTCAGTCACTTTAGTGTCAAACACATAAGCAAAATAAACTTCAAACCCCTTTCTCACATACTTCCAAACTAACATCGAAGAAATCACTACCGGTAAACCATTCAAACCATCTGACTCGATCTGAATAATCGCATTATTCTGACATCTCAAATAAATCATCTTTGTTTTACAATTTACTATAGCATCATGTAGTGTTAACCAATCCATACCTAGAATTATATCAAATTCGTCGAATGGAAACAACGTTAGATCGGCCAGAAAACAGAAATCTCGAATCATCAATAGGCTGTTCTTGCATACTTTATCAACCAGAACACATTTGCCTAAGGGGTTCGATACTCTAATCACAAATTCAGTAGACTCTAGAGGCAAAGTCTTATTGGATACTAAGTTCATATATATATACGAATGAGTAGATCCAGGATTAATTAATGCAACAACATTAGTATCATAGAGAGTGAAAGTACCAATAATAACATCTGGAGACGAAGGTTCTTCGTAAGCGTGAATAGCATAAGCTCTGGCAGGTGCTCGGGCTTTAGATATCACAATAGTGTCTTTAATCATTCTCTGGCTACCACTCACATTACTCGTGTTTCTGGGTGGTTTGCCAATAGCTGCAATGTTATTCGGCCTCGTATTCTACACTATATCTTGCTCGGCCAACTCAGGACATTCACGAATGAAATGATCTAATGATCCACATTTGAAACAAGGCCGATCAATAAATCTAAAATTGTCGGGATGTCATTTACTGCAATATTTGCACTCAAGTTGATTTGGTCTGACATTTCCAACACTAGCTATTGAAGTAGCTTTTGAACTCATAGGTAGCCTCTCTCGGTCTCGTCTAGAATAACCCGCAGTAGCCTTTGAACGACTAAAATCATCTCAGAACCTCTTTGATGTCGACTGATATGACTTACTCGATTTTTTTTTCAAAAATCTCTAGCTTCAAAGTCAACTTTTCTTTTCTCTTTCCCGAGCTCTTTAACTTTATATGCTCGCTCGACGAGTACTACAAACTCTATGATTTCCAGAATCCTGACTAACAACTGAATATCATTGTTCAAGCCATCTTCAAATCTCTTGCACATAATTGCTTCAGTCGAAACACACTCTCGAGCGTATTTGTTCAGTCTCACAAATTCTTGCTCATATTTTGTCACAATCATGCGAATCTGTTTCAACTCGAGGAATTCTTTTGGTTTCTTATCTATAAATCTCTAGCTAATGTATTTCTTCCGAAATTTAGTCTGAAAGAACTCCCAGGTAACCCGTTCTTTTGGAACCACCGATACCAGTGTATTCCACCAGTGATACGCGGTGTCTCGAAGCAAAGATATGGCACATTTAATGCATTCATCAAGGGTACAGGATAATTTATCGAACACCCAGATCGTATTATCAAGCCAAGAATCAGCTAGTTCAGTATCATCATCTATCGTAACACTAAACTCTTCGGCCCCATATTCTCTAATTTTAACAACCAGAGGCTTATTCAATCACATCGGATTATTAACTTGAGGTATTACAAGTATTTGAGGAGGATTAGGTGAGGGTGGAGGTTGTTGAGCAGCCGGATTTGCCCAGATGTACTGTGTGAACCATTCGTTCATCATCTGGAAGAAGCCTCGTTTAGCCTCTCCCTCGTGGCTGCTCGTAATAGGCCTAGAATCAGCCGGCGCTGCCCCTTGAGCAGGAGCGGGCGCATTACTTTCCACATCATCAGCTACGACTCGATCAAGATCCATTTACTATACAAAAACACATTTTAGTTGTCAAGAATCATCACACTATCGCAGTTTATATATATGGAATGTATAGCTAGACTCACACGCGCTACGCTAGTCCTAGAACCGATTAAATCGTAGCTCTAATACCAATAAAATGTAACACCCCTAAACTGAATCCGTCTCTAGATTAGGGTTACGAGGCATTATCAATCAGTACACAGTTTAAAGCAGTCATTTATTACAAATCAAGCACAAAGTAATATAATCTCCTTCACAAAATGTTTTTTTTAGAACTCAATTAATAACCTTCCGCTTATTCCTACAAATCAAATTCGTATTTTTGAATCACGTAGTCAACCAAAATCAGTCATGCTTTTCTATTCATTACACATATACGAATCATGCTGCAATATTCAACCATATCAATATCATTTATTTAATCAAATTACGAACCAACTAAAAATCATCAAAATCATAGTGCACGTGCTTCATAAATACAAAGTTCAAACCATGTGACCATCAATTACATAGCATTCGAATACTTAAATCATAATTGAACATAATTCATCTCATATACTGAGCTTACATTAAGACATCCTTTAGTACAATTTCATGCCTTTAACTAAATACTAAACATACCATTTTGCATATCTATACATATTCGCATATTAAACCATATCAATCCATATCACACGACATATTATTCATTAGCATATAAGACAATAGCTAAGATTACAACATGGCCAAATATACTTTTAATACTACTAATTTATGCACAATTCACCAGTATAACAATAGCTATTTCTAAACCCAATTACCGAACCAAACATACCCAATTCATATACTAAGCATTATGCCAAAATTACATATATACAATCAATTCATTTCTCATTTATCCGGCTAGCAAATTGCCTCAAAATTCATACCAATTCCACCATTCAATATTAAGCTAATTATACTATTTCATAACCTAATACAAACATCAACATGTCACATTATAACTATATATATACATACCATATACCAAAATCTCATACTTATCAAAATGAGTCAAATACCAAAGCCGAATATATAACCACATATATAACACATTTCATAATCATGCATTAAACTAACATCTTGACCTTTAACTACCAAACCACAAACAATCATGTCATAGGCATATGTATTTATTTTACCTGTCATTAGCCGAATATAATTATACATCATATATCATAATTTATTTCACAAAATGACCAAAGCAATTTTCATCATTCACAAACTAATTTACAAGGTGATTTATACATCAAAACATAGGACATTAATAAGCCACATCAAATAGCCAAATTCACATGGTATAGCATAGTCATTACATAACAAATATGAACACATACCAACATTAACATCTAACTAAATAATTAACCACAAATGCAAACTATGCCATCAAACAAACTTCCCAAAATGAGCTAATTAACAAGACCGATTATTCAGAAGCATTGACTTCATTATCAAGCCATTTTCGCATGGCTATTTATACACAACTCAAAACTAAGCATATCAAAACTAACTTAAACATGCCATATACCATAATTTCAAACTTCAAAAGTACCGAATAACGCTCGATAGTGTAACGACAGTCCTTGACGATCCCCGAGCTCGAACTAACTTTAGTATATCTATAAAACAATGAAAGAACACATTAGGTAAGCTTTGAAAGCTTAGTAAGCCATAAGCAAAAAAATCATCTTAAGAACATTAATAAATCAATTCAAATAGGCCACATTTAACAAATCAATACACATATACAATCACTTTTCTCATATAATCCATATTACCATATTAAGTAACTTCACTTACCTTATTTCTCAATAAACATATAAACTTCATACGTACCTGAATTGTTTAACTCCAATTCACATTTGGTCTCATTTTGAGATATCCCGTTGAACCATTCAGAATCGTTAAGGATACTCAGAAACACATATATCACATACAACATCATATCCCAGATATGGTCTTACATGTTATCACATATAGATGCATCTATCCCAGATAGGGTCTTACACGAAATCTCATATCGACGCTAATGTCCCAGACATGGTCTTACATGAAAACACACCTTGTAAGTCCTAATGTCATGACATCAGTATCCTATACTATTCCTAAGGTTCATACAGAGCTTTCAACTTAGTAACTCAATCAATTTATACTTGAAACAAGTCCTCCAATGCTCAATTCAATTCAGCAACATATATAAATAAATAATTCAATTCGGAAATATATATATTTAAATTAAAAAAACATTTATTTGCATATGAACTTACCTCGTATGGAAATGAACAGATCGTAACAACTATTCAACAACTTTCGACTTCCCCCAATCCAAATCAGATTTCTTTCTTTCTTGATCTAAATAAATTCAAAATTTAACTTATTTAATCACATATTCATTCAATTTCACCCAAAAATATATAAATGCGCATT
This sequence comes from Gossypium longicalyx, assembly GCA_025698465.1. Taxonomy (NCBI): domain Eukaryota; kingdom Viridiplantae; phylum Streptophyta; class Magnoliopsida; order Malvales; family Malvaceae; genus Gossypium; species Gossypium longicalyx. The sequence goes on along the minus strand of CM046995.1, from coordinate 59,532,871 downwards.
TTGCATATTAGCCCCTAATTTTTCACATTTTCTCAATTTAGTCCCTATTTCAAAACAGCACAATATACACAAAATTTCAATAGACTCATAGTTGGCCGAATCTTCCCTAGGTCCCCAGCAACCCATTAATTCCATTTATTTCACCTTTTAACCCCTCAATTTACAAATTTCACAATTTAATCCTTAATAAGCATTTTTATAAAAAATCATTTAATAAACTATGAAAATCTAACAACAATTATTTATTTTTCATCATCAAACAACAAAAAGCTTGAATGTTCATTAATGTCATTTCACAAATTCATCATCAAATCTGAAAATTAAAGCATGGGATAGCTAATATATGAAGCAGCGATCTCAAAAACGTAAAAATTATCAAAAACCGAGCAATGAAACATACCTAAATCAAGCTCCCTAGGTGCCGAACTTAAAAGCTTCAACAATGGCCTCTTCCTTTCTCACATTCGGCCGTAAAGATGAACATGCATGATTTTTTTATGTTTTGTTTTATTTATTAACATTAATTCACAAATTACTATATTAACCATTATTAATACATTTAAAATCCACTAACATATGTCCATCCATGTCCATTTACTAAAATTATGGTCTAATTACATAATAAGGGCTTTACATTTAATAAGCCATAGCAATTTAGTACCTTTAACAATTAATAAGCAACTTTTATATTTTACGCGATTAGATCCTTTTTTTCAAATTAAACACTCATTCGATAAAATTAATTCACGAAAATTTAATACCATCAAATTTACATGCTGTAAATACTAAAACTAATATTAAAATATTTTTATGACCTCGAATTTGTGGTTCTGAAACCACTATTCCTATTTAGCTAAAACCGGGCTGTTCCACAAAATCCACATTCGGTTTGCTAACAATTAATTGGAAAATACATATGAAAATTGAAATTCCGAGGCAAGACCACAAATTCACAGCTTCCACAACCCAGATTTGACTAAATCTAGCTGACATCTATACCTAACAACAAGAACAATTATTTAGCAACAACCCTTTAAAAGAAATAACTGATCGAATCTAGTTAGATCGGGGAAACATAAAATCAAAAGCTCAGATTCAAGATTTCTAGGATTACTTACTCTATTAGCGTACAACGGATCCACGATCAACTATCCGATACTAATACTAATCTAGATAGTTTAGACCTGTACCTTCAAACATCCCCAAACACAAAAATAAAGAGTGAGTTTCAACCATAATTTGAACACTACTAGCCAGCCAATACGAAAATTAAAAGAGAAGCTAAAAAGGAAAAAACTAGATTTATTTAAACCATTTTTATGCTAAAAAGGAAAAACTAGATTTGTTTAAACCACACTTAAGCTATTCATTTCAGACTCACAACGATTGGAATGCTGAGGTTAGGCCTCACTAGGAAAAGGAAGGAGAAAAGATGGAGGGAGATGGATAAATCAGTAGGGACGACTCAAGAGTAAAAAGGAAAAGAAAAATGAAGAGAGGATATTTGTGAGAAGGGAAGCAATAGGGTGCAAAATTGCTAAAAAAAAACACTAGAAACAACATTTAAAGTTATGTTTTATACTAGGGTTTCAAATCAAGGGCAACACTCTAGAATTTTTAGGCAAAAATTCAATAACAAAAAATTATACGAGTGACGAGAATCGAACTCAGGTCTCAAGGATAGCTTCACTAGGACTTAACCATTCGGCCAATTACTCACTCATGACATAATTCTACAAACTTGAAACAAAAAATTCAAGATGTTACAATAATATAGTTTTTTTTTTTACAACAAAACACTTGGAAAGTATTCTGAGAATCATATCCAAGAGATTGCAGATTGGAGAAATTTATTATTAAATTAATTATAGAAAATAAGTACTAATATAATAGAGTTCCGAATTAGTAGTGTGAATCCAAATTAAATTATTAATTAAACTAATTAGATTAATTAACCTAAACTAAGTTAATGGAATTTCCTATTCCTAGTGTCGATAATGCGAGCTCTCAGCCTATAATCAATTGGATCCCAAATTATAAACTAAGTCATTCATTACCCTCAACTGAGTCGTTTACCACCCTTAGTTATGAATACCCTCTCGATCTCATATTCACTAAGGATTACCACCTAAGTCACCTCTTCAGTCTCTTCCTAGGTATAGGATACCCTATCGGTCTCATCTCTTGGCTCAAGCTATACTCGACAGACTACCCCCTTTTGGTCTCACTTGTCTTGATATTCTATTAGGGGGTCACTCCCTAATATATTAAGTCGTCTTAAATAAACTCTAAATTTTAGGAATTACTTAATTAATAAATCAGATCTATAACCAAAACATGCAAGATATAAAATACGCACAACCTATTCTAATATTTATATAAACATCAATTGATTAGGCTAATGAAAATATAAATAAAAGAACAAAGAAAATGAGAGAATGCTTTTGAATAAATATAAACGCAACTCTGAAGCAATCTCCGCTCGCAGCCGTCTTTACATCGGAACAGGAAAAATCCTGACTAAACAAACATTAAAAAAAACTAAATAAAAATGAAATAAAACTATCTAAGTCACGTTCTAATTTCTAACTTTCAACAACCACTGAATGAGATTATAAGAGTATATATATAGGCAAAACCTAGGGAACCATTAAGGTAATTTATTCATAAAATATCCCTGGTTTAATAAACAAATTGCAGCTTTAAAATTATCCTTACACAACAGTTGATGTCATCACTTTGTCATGCTTACATCATGATGTCACGATGTCAAGTTCTCATCGTCGCGATGTTAATCCTGTTTTCAGCCCTTGATGCTTCGAAGTTCAATGTCGTGACCCGGCCGTCGATCCCTATATACTTAAGCCCAAATTGTTGCCCTACACATTCAAATAATCCATTAGTCATATCTGAGGCCCGATTTGACCTAACAGGTCGTCAAAAGACTAAAACAGTGTAAAAATGCTTATTTTACTAAAATTAAACATAAACTGCTTGTAACTGCCCACCCTGCGAAGTCTCTATTTATGGTTTTTGTTTATTATACTAAGTGTAGTTCTGAGTAAGTAAAGTATTAGTTGTGGCTAAGTATAGGATTATGTGTATGTGCCGATTGGTGAAGTCTGTGTTTTGACGGATTCTTATGTTGAGTATACGCCACCCCAAATGTTTCTTCTTCATGCTTAAGTATATAAGGATATTAGTGTCTTCATTGATAAAATTTTACATTTTCTTTGTATTCATCTTCTTCTTGATTTTCTCTGCACTCTCTTTGAAAAGCTTAAGTCCAGAAACCTTATTGGAGTTGGGTTCGCTCTATTCAACCAACTCTCATGTTGTTTTAGCTCTCTGATAAATATTGATGAATTATAGGTTATTTTCATGGTTATATACATACTGTTAGTTTTGCATGCATAAGAGTTAGATTTATATGTAAGGAAGGAAACTTCCTGTTTCTAGGTCACGTGTTAGTGTTTCTTGCATGAATGTTTGGATTCAATGGAGTAATGATCTGATAAGGTTAATTATCCATATTTTAGCTCAAGATGCTATTAAAGGACCGAGTGATAAAGGCAAAGGTCTTACTTTATAGACTTTGTTGTATTCTGGTAAGTTCCTTCTTACTTCCAAGTGTGTAATATTCTTGTGTTATATTTTGTGTAAGGTAAGTACTTATGCTTTACAAAAGTGAATGTGTGCATATGAAAAATGGTTATTCCGAGTTGTCAGTCTGGGTCTGTGATGTCTGTGTTAAAGTGTAAGAACCATTCTTCATGCTTAAACCACTACTTTCTGTTTCTAACAAGAATGATATGGTTTGAATCATGGAAATGATGTTAAGGAAGTTTATTCATGGCGTTTCCTTTGATGGAATGTACATTGAACTAGTAGATAACAATACATGAAAATGGTTGTGTAGCCTCTGGTAGGGCAAATGTATGTTACAAACCAGATTGGCAAATCACGACAAAGGAAACAAACCAAAGGAATAAGAATGGATTGAATAATATGAATCTAATTATGGATCTGGGTATGTGGCTAACATGAAGAAGTTTTGTCTAAATGGTCATTTGGGCATATTATATACACTAAATGAATAGTAAATTGGCATATTGTTTGTCTATGAATGGTACTCGCCATCTGGTGAATTGTGTGATTGTGTTTGAACCTTGAAAGGATTTGCCCAAATAAATAATAACTATTGTTACATTTTCTTCTGGAACTCACTAAGTTCTTTTGAACTTATCCTGTTTCCCTTTTCCTTCTCATGCCTACTATTGAAGGAAGAAATTCTATTAGACTATGCCAGAGGGCATCTGTTGCTGTGAGACGTTTGTTGTTTTGTATTATGCATGATGATGAGGGTGATGTCTGATTGTATTTTGGAAAGAAATTGTAATTAAGACTCATGTTGAAGAATTATGTCTCAAAGAAGTTTCATTAAAATTTATGGAATAATTTAAAAGCAATTTTATTCTAGGTTGGTAAAATATATTATTAAAATTCTATACATCATTTGGTTATACTTTATTTTCCATATTTTATTAAAGGTTTATTTGAAACACTATGGTTTTATAATGTTTACGCCAGAAATAGTTTAAGATAATGATTTTTGAGTAATGACACGTCACATTCGGATCCTCCTAAAGGATTGGGTTTGGTGTGTTACAGTACTAAATACTGAAAATGTAATAAAAGCATATAAAAGAGCTAATGAACAAGCTTGTTAAGTGCCAAAAAGACTAATTTTCCATAACTAATATTGGTAGATCAAACTTCTCCACACTATTTTTCTTCAAGCAACAAAATAAAACACACAAAATACAAAAAGAAGAATATTATCAGTGCTTGAGGATGTTGAATAGTCCAAAATAATATAAATAAGACAATGTGACTAAACATGTAATTCTAGCACGATATATAACTGACTTCCGATTTGCAATATCAAACACGTTAATTCACAAGGTTACAAAGCAAATAAATTCAAGAATTGTAAGCATAGTTTTCCATCAAAACAAGTACAAAAAATTTTACATTTATGTTAGAAGAATACAAGTGGTTAGAAATGTTAATATTTAAATTAAGTTTCATCCATGATTCTTATCACTTAAGTCACATAGGACTTTTCAGGTTTTAATGTTTCACAGCTTAGGTTGGTTAAGAATTGAAGAGCTGACTCTAGAAAATGATTTAAGCATGAAAATAGTTTGGTACATTACATTGACCTTGATAATACCCCAATTATATTCCTTATCTCACCACCTTATCCACTTCTATTGCCTTCCTTTTCTCCCCATTTCCAAGGGTACAATATAGTATTCATGATTATAATCATCTTAGCAAGTCTTTTTGTGCAAAAATATGTACTTTCTTTTCTTTTCCTTTTTTGTTGATTTTTTTTCTTTCTACTCACTTTGCTTCTGTAAATTTGAGATTTTCTCGCTTGGCTTCGGCCTTTTCAAAGTTTTTCTATACTTTTTTTTCTTCATTCGTGCATAACTTTGTAAGAATCTTATACTCACTATACTATACTATTCCTTAGTTTTCACTCTCAATTATTTTGAAAACTCTGTGATGTATCTATCTAACCCTCAATATTAATGGCCCGATGTCTAAGTTCATGCTGGGACCAAAAAGAAAAAGTATCAATAATTTATGCATTAGGCTCGTGGTTTCAATTGTGGTTCATCAAGAAAATGAAATTAGGCTAAAAAATTAGGTTCTAGGGAATTTACATATAGGGTCGACATTTTGGCTCTAGTGGTGACCAAACAATACCTTAGGTCATCCCTAATTGTTTCAATTCTTGGATTCAATTAACTAAAATTTAACATTCTAACAACTTATAATTCAAACAAACATATATGCTTTTCATGCACTTATTTGTCATTTGGTACACTTAACATGCTTTTACCTATTTACAGTGTAATAGAGTGAACTAATTAGTTTAATATAATATGACCTAAAATCAATTACTGTAGAACTAAATTTACAGTTTATACACAAAATCCTATTTACATGATCCTAACCAATCACTTGTATTTCTACAAGCTTGAGCACAAACAAAACACACAAAATAAAAAATTTAAAAAACGAGAATGTTTGAAACAGCAATGGCACTTTCTTGGCAATGTTTGAAATTGATCTTGGAGTTTAAAGTTTCAGACTGGGGCTGATTTAATTGAAGAAAACTGGAAGCAAGGTAGGGATGAAGATGATGCACAATCTTGATGCAAAAAGAAAAAGAAATAGATGCTAAAAGGGAAGGTGTAGGTAACGACAACAATGGGGGATAAAGAGAAATGAAAAAAAAATAAAGATGGGGAGAGGGAGAAGGGGTTAGGGATGGATAAGGGAGAAGAAAATGGAGTTAGAATTTGATTATTTTGATGAAAAATTGTATTTATACCTAGGTTTACTAGGCTTAGATGGCAACACATAAAAAAATAAGGGAATTTGGAAAACATCAATTTATTTTGTAAAAGATGAGACTTGAACTCAAGACCTCCAACTAACTTTCATGTTCTCACATCCTTTAACTAACCATTGGGCCAAATCCTTATTTTTGATATATTTCTACCTTTTATTGAACTAAAATTAGGATGTTACAGCTCTACCCACTTAAAGAAATTTCATCTTCAAAATTACCTGATTCGAAAATATGAGGATATTGAAGCTGAATTAAGTCCTCTGGCTCCCAAGTAGCCTCTTCGATACCATGATTTCTCCATAGTACTTTCACTAATGGAATTTTCTTTCATCATAGCACTTTGGTCTCACATACTAATATTTGATCCGGTTCCTCCTCAAATGATAAATCCGGTTTAACCTCAATCTCCTCAACTGGAAAAATATGCGAGAGATAGGATCGATACTATCTCAACATCAAGGCATGAAATACACAATGAATACGATCTAACTTAGGAGGGAGTTTGAGTTGGTAAGCCACAGGACAAACCCTCTTAAGCTGTAACAGCCTAATTTTGTGGCTAGTTAGAACAGTGGTTTCAGAACCATGAATCTGACGTAGAAAAATATATTTTTATTATATTTTTATGGTCAAAAATTTTATGGAACTATTCTGTGAAAGTCTCGTTCAAAAATTTTGACGTTTAGGCACTCAATTTCGTCAAAAGGACTAAATAATAAAAAGTGCAAAAGTTGAGTTCTACTTGTTAAAGGTGTCCAACTGCTATGAGATTTTAAATTAGAGGTCCTTAGTTGGTAATTAGACCATTGGATAAGTTAATGGACAAAAATGGACATGGATAGGTAAAACTTCAAAGTTATGCATTAAGGGCATTTTGATCATTTGGTAAATAAAAGAATAAACAGGGAAAATCAAGTCAAAATTTGTCCATCTTCTCCAACCCTTGGCTGAAAATTTGGAGACACCATAGCTAGGGTTTTCTTCAACTTTCAAGCTTGATTGTAAGTACATCCTAGCCCCGTTTTTAATGCTCTTTACGTTTTTGAAGTCGTTATCACCAGATCTTTTTATTTCTATCATTTTTTCAAAGTAGGGTTCTTTTTATTTCTATCATTTTTCATGATTTTTCATGAAAATACCTAAAAAGGACTTATTTGTAAAAAGATGTAAAATGGGTACTAAAAATCTGATTTGATGAAAAATTTCGGCTGATATGAGCATGTATATGGTTCGGCTAGTCTTGGGTAACGAAGAAATTGAATACATTTCATTTACGAGTTGAGGGACTAATTTGTAAAAGTGTAAAGCTTTAGGGGCGAAAAGGTAATTTTGCCATAGTGTGATGTTTGGACTAATT